>CM041749.1:0-10000000 GCA_023373885.1 Hestina assimilis | reverse complement strand
TTACCTCTTGTTTATGTCGAACATGTTTCCTACTGGGAATCGATCAAAAAGTTTTAAAAACCGTGTTTGGATTTATATTTCAAGATTACACATAATATTTTTATAACGACGGTGTGGCGTAGGGGTAACGAGCGTGCCTTAAGCGCCACAGGTCGTGGGTTCGATTCCCTCTCGCAGCAGATTTATTTCTGCACAGGCACGTGTTCCGGTCTGGGTGTGTTTGTCCTTGTCGTTGTGTATGTTTCCGGACTCCCGACACAAGATATCACTATCATAATGGGGACCGTTGAGTGTGTAGAGTTTATTAGTATTTTTTTTTCATTATATTACAAAAAATATTTATAGAACTAGCATGATTCATAATTACAAGTACAATTGCCGTTAATTAAACTTACTTATTTTGTTATACCATTTTTATGCTCCACAATGGCTCCTCAATTACTACGAAATGGTGTGTATGTAGACACGCTACATAAACGGATCGTTTTTATGGCTCTACTTATAACCACAGAAATCAACCTTATACGCGTAGAACCTTTAAAATTATTAAGCGGACTGTCCTTTTTACCCGACTGCCGGAGGGTAATGTTTTTCGAGCGTATGTATGTATGTATGTATGTATGTATGTCTATTTCTTTGTGACGCTCTACAGGCTAAACCCTTGGACGTACATCGACTTATAGGGTATCATTAGATTCGTCTCAGTTGTGAGAGTGACATAGGCTACATTATTTTAACATGGGTTCCGCAGAAGAAAAGATATTCAAAGCGGAATATCAGAGTTCGCTCAGAGCTAAAATCTGATGATGTTTCCTTGTAGAACTGGATAAAGTAAGACGAAAAGTATAAATAAAACTTTTCGATATATTGCTTAGTTTTCGAGATATCGATGATTGAAGTTTGATTTTTTTTTTGGCCAGTCATTGCCAATTCCACTCCCAATGTCTAGAATAATTAATTAAAGCATTTTCTATAAATAAAAATACGGCATAGTTATATAAATAGGTAGATTAATAAGATAATTAAACTTCTAAAACGCAAACTATTATAATATATAATGTTATTCAATGTATTGTACAATTAATAAATAATTACGTAACAAAATATAGGAATGAGCATAATATATTATAATAAAAGTATTTATCGATTCCTATTCATGTAATTTGTTTAATGTAAAAAAATATAAATTATAAGTGTCTGTACCTACATCTCAGATTCTTATAAAAAATGTTACTCGAACCAAAAAACTAAATGATGAAATATCATATATTTATATTTTTTGCAAATGTCCGCCTGTTTGTCGGCTCTCCGCACTCCTTATCCTCTGATGCAATGCTGCAAAACTGCAATTTTCATCTTCAAAGTCAGCAAAGAAATGATAAAGCGTATTTTCGAGTAACATTCAGTTTTGTTTCGTAAAAATGCGTTCACTCCATCAATAGTTATTGCAATCTTGATGACAACGTGAGCCAAGTATGAGAGAGGAGTAAGAAAGTAGTTTAGCCTTTTCACGCAAAAGCTGCTGATCGAATTTGGATGAAATTTAGCACACAGAGAGCTTATATTGAATGAACACACCCTGAATAAACACATTTGATACCAGAAAAAATGTTAGGTTCCCTCGGCATTATCAAAAAACGTACTGCAAAAATGTTTAGATGCTTGTTACTCAATCACACATCACATTAACGATGTAACGGATTGGAATTTAACTTAGCACATACAAAGATTGTAACCTGGATTAAGACATAAAATACTTTTTATTCCTAAAAATGTTAGGTTCTCATAGGATTATCAAAAAACACTCTACAGAACTTTTTTATTTTTGTCTTATGAAATATTAG
Organism: Hestina assimilis; assembly: GCA_023373885.1. Classification (NCBI taxonomy): domain Eukaryota; kingdom Metazoa; phylum Arthropoda; class Insecta; order Lepidoptera; family Nymphalidae; genus Hestina; species Hestina assimilis. The sequence continues at coordinate 9,998,156 of CM041749.1, read as the reverse complement.
CGGCCCGCTCCGGCTTCGCACGGGTATAAAATATATAGCCTATGTCATTCACTAAAAAAATGATTAAAATCGATCCAGTAGTTTTGATTTATTCATTACTGTCCGTGGCTCGCACGGGTTAAATGTAATTATTTACGACATCACATTAGAAACCTCAAAAATAACAGTTTTTTCTCCACTATTTAATGGATGTTATAAAACATATAAACATTCCTCTTCAATCACTCTATCTATTAAAAAACCGCATCAAAATCCGTTGGGTAGTTTTAAAGATTTAAGGATACATAGGGACAGAGAGAGCGACTTTACTAATGGTTCATTTGTCTCTAGAGCCAATTTTAAAATCACCGCGGACGAAGTCGCGGACAGATGCCAGCTCGAAATAAGTTACAAGCTTGTGGGATAGAACTTGCCAAAAATATAATCGACATTCTAGTTAGACCCGCATAATGCAGAGAGCTAAGTTATATTACTTATAACTAGCTTCTGCCCACGGCTTCGCTACGTTAAATTTGGAGGAACAAATCCTTTCTTTTTCATATAAAGCTTTACACCTTCAGGGGCAGGATTGAAGGAAATGTGTTAATAGTTCCCCAAAAAACAATGTTACATGATTTTAATTTCAAAAATGATGAACTTCCAACAAAACTTTTAACTCCTTTTTAACCCCTTCGCGTTTATAAGTAATTCATGTCTTCTCCTTGTATATATATATATATATACCTAATCAATTATTAATTATATAACTAAAAAGTTTGAAATAAAATAAATTATTAAATGAAACAAAAAACCCAACTGCATTAATAATAATTCCTAAAAAGCTAAAAACAAGCTTTATAATGACTACTATAATATAAATATTTCTTTAATGTTAATAAAGGTACTGCAGACGGGGACAAGCTGATCAATCAATTTGTAAATTGATGATGGAGTTTAAAGGAAAGTGCTTAAATTACGGAAAAATATAATAATTAAGTTTTATTTCAATGCTTGTCCCCGTCTGCAGTACCTTTACTAACATTAAAGAAATATTTATATTATAGTAGTCATTATAAAGCTTGTTTTTAGCTTTTTAGGAATTATTATTAATGCAGTTGGGTTTTTTGTTTCATTTAATAATTTATTTTATTCACTTATTAACTAAATGTTATATACACAATTATAAAATTATCGTGTCGCGGTGCTTGCTACCAAACACCTCCAAAACGATTCGATCGATTTTTATGAAATTTTGTGTGCAAAGCGGACAGGTCTGAGAATAGGTCAAAATAATTTTTCATACCCTAAATGATAAGGGTGGTCCATCCCAAAAATTTTCATTTTTATTTTTTTATGATGTGGCATTTTAAAATATATACAAACCTAACTTTTCACCCTTCTACGATCAACCCCTAATTTTTAATAGTGATATTCTGTTGGTGACTCGACACCGTTGTAGCGTTGTGGGTAGCGAGTCTGCCTTTAGTCTCGACGGTTGCGGGTTCGACTCCCGCTCGGGCAGTTGTTTGTTAAAAATTTCTGTCTTGGTCTGGGCGTTTGTCCGTGTGGGTTTCCCCACCGTGCCTCGGAGAGCACGTTAAGCTGTCGGCCCCGGTTATTATAAATAACATCTGATAATAATCGTTAACTCTTGATAAGTAAATTGCTCTTATCCAATGAGTTACTGGTTCACCCTTAGGGTTGCGGAGGTCAGATGGCAATCGCTCCGTGTAAAACTAGTAACCTGTCAAATCCGGATAAGAGTAATAAGCAGACCCTGGCTACATAAAATAGCGGGAATAATGCTATGATGAAGATTCTGTTGGTGACTCAGTTGGGGTCCCAGATTTATTTTCGGGGCAGGACATCGTCTGCCAAGCTTGATAGTCTTAATATTGATAAGTAAGGTGTGCTAGTCTTACCAAATACTACGTTGAAATAAATCCGATTATTTTAAGTTCCAAAAAAAATTGCAGCACAAATAGGGGAATGTAGGCAACACAGAGAGGTCAACATTTGGTATTTTAATGTATAAAAAACCATCAGCCATCATCGATTCTACTGCTCAAAATCAAACCGTCCCATCATGAGACTACTTAAATAATCTTATTAATAGTCAAACTCTTAAAAAATAATAAATTGTTTATAAGTACTTTCGAATAACAAAACAATTTGACCATATAGATGGAGAAATTAACTGCGATATAATTTTCCTTTATTTGGCTGGATATTCGAACCTAATTTTCGACCAAGCACCCAATTTTGGTTGCAATTTACGGCTAATTAGACTCTTAAGTACAGAAGCCGTACCCGTAGTCGCTAAGAAATAGAAATGGCAGCCTAAAAACGTAAGCAGGCTGAACCATTTTAAATTTTTATAAAACATAGCTTTTGTTAAATTTTTCTGTTGACGACAAAGATTTAAACTTTAATACTTACTTCGCATGGGTATAGAATATATAGCTTATGTCATTCACTGAAAAGATGATTAAAATCGATCCAGTAGTTTTGATTTATTCATTACTGCCCGTGGCCCGCACGTGTTAAATGTAATTATTTACGACATCACATTAGAAACCTCAATTTTTTTTTTTTTTTTGCTCCACTATTTAATGGATGTTATTATACATATAAACCTTCCTCTTCAATCGCTTTAAGCATACATAGGGACAGAGAAAGCGACTTTGTTTTATACTATGTAGTGATTACATGCTACATTCAAGTTAAGTTATAAAAATATATTCAAAGGAAATAATTTAACATTTTAAAAGCTTCAGCCAGCGGCTTTTTCCGCATTCAATTGGGATGATTGATGCCTTTTTCATATTGTTGTTTCGAACCAGCAAGCTGTTATGGCATTTCTATTTTCCCTTAATCATTTCAAATTTAAATCAATAATTAGATAGATTTATATAAAATATGTTCTACTGGCTTTTACATTTCGAATCGCTCATAGGTAATGTAATTTTACATAGCACGCGTACATAGGATTGAGACGCAGTGGAGAATTTATTGACCTGCAGTTTCATCATCGTGGGTACAATTCCTGCTCTTACTGGGAGCCGTTGAATGATTCGTAGTTATTATTATTAATTTATAATTTTAGTATAGATAATATTATATACAGATGCCGTAATTTAATACATTCAATCTTATCACGTCTGTTCAGAGTTATTGTGTGTTGTCTATAATGCCAGTATGCTCTCGTTAATCAACAGACATGGCCGCTAATAGACATACAACTCATTACGTTTTAATTATTTTATTTATAAGTATAACGGTAAGCTTATCATTGTTTTATTTTAAAGAACATTCGTTATTCATCAATTTAAATTTTATATAATCAATCATTTATGAAAAGTTTCATCTTTTATTAGTTTTTGGGAAAAAATTATGTTTTATTTCAGTACTGTGATATAGTTGTTAATACTTTGTCATACACCCTGAATGATGGAAATAAAATACCTGCAATAGCTCTAGGTACTAGCCTAGGACATCTAACCGACGTAAGTATACATTTTTTAAAGCAGTTATACTGATTCCAGCAATAAGTTTATTAGTAAATTTCATGTAGACTTGGTCCTTTTTACACTTAAATAATTGTAAGCCTGATTTGGTTTTTTTTTCTGTAATACTCGTAATTAGTCGTTGACACCGATATGGGGTTGCGGGTAACGAGTCCTTTATCCTCGATGGTTGCGGTTTCAATTCCCACTCGGCCAAATGTTTGCATTGATCTTAAAAATATCTGTTTCTGTCTGGGCGTTTATTCTTATCGATCTTCCCACTGTGCAAGTTAAGCTGTCGTTCCCGGTTGTTATCACATAACATCTGATAATAATCGTTAACTCTTGATAAGTAAGTTGGTCTTCTCCAATGACGCACTGGTTCGCTTTTAAGGTTACAGAGGTCAGATGACCATCACTCTGTTTAAAAACTAGTAACCTTTCAAATCCGGACAAGACCAATAAGCAGAACATGGGTAAATACTCCTATAGTACCGGGAATAATGCTAGGGGTAAATAAAGGGGTAAAAGAAGGTACTATAGAAAAACGACCCCTGAGAGAGGTGCAAACTAATTTAATGAAAATAATATAACCTATGTCCAATTAGTATGAGTAAATTCGCATACAATTTGCAACTTGATGAGTTACATTGATCATTTATAAAAAAAATTGGTATCTACCATAAAATGGACAAACTCATCATAACAGGTTAGTAATTTCTTCAATCAGCAGATTAAATAAGACAGTTTTAAATTAAAAAAAAACTGATAACTACTAATATCATGACAACATTACGGAACGTTACAAAAGTACACCCCAAATCGTCGAAATCGCCTCACAAACGGCGGAAGTTTCACTTAACATACAAACGAAGTAGAAAACCTGCTCCATCAATGGATATTTACGTAAGGTGTAAAATTCACTCTAACACATTTGTAAATGAACAGGGTACAAGAGTCTTACCAGTGAACCACTCACTAGCACGTGCGGTACAATGGGCTTTAGAGGTCGGATACAGGCACATTGACACCGCAGTATTGTATCGCGTCGAGGACGAAGTTGGTCTTGGTGTACATGAGTATTTACAGCACAATAATGTTGATAGAGAAGCAGTTTATATTACCACTAAAGTAAGCATCATACTTTGGTTTCATTTGCTTTTTAAAGACTACACATTTCAGTTATGATTCATCACACGATATACCATATCGTGGTATTCAACCTAAAAAATTAAAATTTCTAAAATTTTAACCCCGTCGCATATTTACCGATGATTTTATTGTTATGTAAAGTTACCAATAATGTATTTTGTTATTTGTATTAATGGTAATAATTGACGAGTCAATAATATGACATCAAAATAAAATAACAAATTGTGTATTTTCATTAAATATCACATCAAAAAAAAAATTAAGTGGTCATGACAAAAATATTACCGTAAAAACGACCTTTTATCAAATAACAAACATAATCCTAACAGCTTAAATTTCAGTCATAAAACGTTTATTTTCATCCCAAAAAGACGTAACATAGTATTTTTATACAACACTTTAGTTCAAATATTTTTTGTTGCCGCGTTCGTGTTTTGCTGTGAGGTAAGAAATTATATTACATATTTATTCTTTATTCTAGTTATGGAACGACGCTCATGAGCGAGACGAAGTAATACCAGCTCTGAGGAAGTCATTGATAGATCTGCGTCTAGATTACGTCGATCTATATCTAATGCATTATCCAATGGCTTATACGGTGAGTATAATTCATATTAATATTTACGCCTCAATACCATATCATCAAAAAGCGTATTGAGTTTTCTCATAGACAAAATAATGTAATGACAAGATAATCATTAAGTCTAATATACCTATCTATCAAACTAATTAGGTAACTCTAATTAATTTTTTTTGGTAAAGTCCGGCTTACTTTAAGCCTTTTATTGCATAAGGCCGGCTAGTTAGGTACCACCGCAGGCTTCACCGTAAAGCGTTATAAGAAACTAAAAATTAGTAGAATTAATTACTCAAGGTTAGCATTGAGTGAGTGACACCTACAAATGTATGACGTTGCAAGCGCAAGGCTATGACAACTGCTTACCATTTAGTGGGTCGTATGCTTGCTAGCCGACTTGAACCCATAAAAACCCACTTTTTACACCACAAAGCTTTAAGAATACGGTAAACATTAGAGGAAAGCCTGTGTGTTGTAAGAAAATCTAAGCTCCTAATTCTATTTCTTAACAGGAGAGGTCTCTGTCGGGCACTAGGATTAATGAACTATTATCATTCATTATTGATGATAATTATGTATTAATAAAAATACATTTCATAAATTGAAATCAAGTTAATTTAATCAAGTCTTTGTTTGGTCATATAAATTTTAGAATAATATTTAAGTTAAATGTTATGATTTCAGAAGAGTGGCAAGATTAGTGCAACGGATTACTTGGAGACTTGGAAGGGCTTAGAAGATGCTAAAGAGCAGGGTCTAACGCGATCTATTGGCGTCTCGAATTTCAATATAACACAAATGCAGAGATTGTGGGATAGTTGCAGACTCAAACCCGCGGTTCTACAAATAGAAGTAAATAAAGTGTACATATTTCGCTCGTATTCTTCAACCATATTTATAGCTAAAAAAGATAATATGCTTGTTATGTAAATAAAATTTCATTTTTGAAAATCAAAGCCGAGTAGCGAATTTTTTTTTTTGTTTTAGATAAAAAGTTTTTAAGGAACGAAGCATCAGTTCATTACCGAAATTTATTTTAAATTTTTTTTTTAAATATAACGGTATTGATTTCATTTAAACAACCCTTTTATAATGTAAAGTCAATAATGCATTATGTCCGTCAGGGTCTTACTGTAGATGCAACAAACTAATATAAAAAACTCCCAGAATAATTAATTGAATGCAATTTTTTAGGTCAATCCAACAATAACAAATGATGATCTAATAAATTGGTGTCGAGAGCACGGAGTTATAGTGATGGCATATTCACCATTTGGAGGTATACTAGGACGCAAAAGCGATGCTCCGTCACCAAGAGCAGGCGACCCAGTCCTTGTAGGACTGGCGACTAAGTACCATAAGACCGTGCCACAAATACTACTTAGATATTTAGTAAGTGACGGTTTCAATAAGATTTCATTTGTAGAAGAGACCATTGACGCTAATTAGGAGAACTCGAACAGTTTAGTTGCTAGACTGGAGAAGTGCCACCCCCACACAGAATATCGACATGAATTTGTAATTGAATGAATTTGAGCGTCGGATGCCCAATCTCATAATAATCATCATAAGCTCTCATCTTTTTCTCCCATCATTCTTATGTTTTAATCGCCTATAAGCTACTGTAATCGCTTATAATTGGGCCAAAAGTAAGGCGTCCTAAGCACGTCCTGCAAGACCCTGACGATAGGATTACATTAGAAAATGCCCCTTACACAGCACAGACACGCACACAACACCGTCCTCGCCAGCGAGGACGAGGTCCTTTGTGTCGCACGTCGCGTCGCGCTCACACCGTCGGGTGAGTCTATCGTATAGAATGCGCTCGGAGCGCTGCCTCCATCTCCGATGACGTCCTTAGCCGTGGTTTGGCTTCGCAGGAGGCACCCTAAGGACGGAATCAAATTTGAGCCCCGTGAGGGCTGTCCCTTTATCACGGCTGAGTCTCAGTACTCGGTCCAACCACCCGGTGACGCTGTCAAGGCCAGTATGGCCAACAGCAATACACATTCCGAAAAAAAAAATATGTTATAATTGGTTTGTTATTTATTTGTCACTTTTCTGATATAAAAAAGAAAAAGTTGTACAGCATACAAGCCTTTTTCTCCCTTTCTCTTTCTTCTTTCTAAAACTTTATCTGTCATCGCAGGTGGTACCTCAAGTGATTAAAGGCTATTCTAAGAAAGGATATAACCCATTTTGTGATGTAAAGTAAGTTACTATAAGACATAAGCAATTATTTCTATGCTCTATTTTACAGTTGGAACGAAATTTGGTCGCAGTACCAAGATCTACGAACAAGGATCGCATTAAAGAGAACATCGATATTATGGACTTTTTACTTTCTTCCGAAGAAGTTGAGGAGTTATCGAAGTTTAACAGAAATTACAGACTTAGGACGCCCGCTAAGTGGTATCCTCATCCACAATTCCCATTCGAGAAAAAGAATCTTACTGCCCAGGAGATAGAATACATTATAGCACATAGCAAGGAAGATTAAAAATTGGTAAATGTTTGTAAAGCTCCTTTTAAATTTGTAATAAGAAAACGGATAAAAGATTTTTTCGGCTGGTGGATTAAGAGAAAAATCCATAAAGTAACTTGTCCTTTGAAATCAGGCCCAGATGGTTTTCTATTTTTCATTCCTACGTTATTTTTATATCATTTGTACTGCAAAATTTTTTTAAACTATGTATTACAATAAATCATATGCAATTTTTCTTTTTTGTATAAAACAAAATTATATTTGCAATATAGCTTGTTTTAGTAAGTTCTCTTGATGACTAAAATTGAAGCTTCTTGCTTTATCCACAACAAAGTTACAGGGGGTCAACAGTGATTCAAGTCGCTTCGAGAATAGATGTTACGACTGTGCTCTGTGCTCTACTTGGCCGATCTCCTATTATGTGTTTTATTTGTGTTTTTTGCTATAAAGATCATTTTAATATTGCATTATCCTCAATAATAATTATTTACTATAAACTTCTGATTTATATAAAGATATTAGTAATAAATAAAATAAATAAACAAAATTTACTGTAATCCATTTAACGGTTTGTATCAAAATTTGTCGAAACCAAATCTCAAAATCTTATATATTTTATTAATGTATCGTTATGTTTTTAAATTTATTTACTTGAAGCTAAGAGCTAATATTTAGTTCATTATTATATTCTTTGCAGTTCTAATAAGAGCATGGAGCGTTATTATCTCTTCAGTATGATCTAATTGAATTCTTTCAACCATAATTATAAAGGAAATACCGCTTTTATATTAGCCTCAGAGCTAAACATGATCTAATTAGTTTCAACAAGCTTTTATCTATGTTGTGTACAATAAGACTAACCTTATTTTATTTTTGATACACACCAAGATTTTGTTCATATTATTTAGTTGATATTATTAATTTCAGTATAAATACTATTCGTGTAATTTATTAAAAAAAGTTTTTTATGGAAAAGATATCACCGTAAAAGTTTGCAAAACAGTTGTATTATATGTATATAATCATTTGTAAGTAAATAATACATAATATATCTACACTGAATTTCAATTGAATACGTCCTGTAGCATGTTTTTGACAATCACTGACATTTTGTTGCGAGATAAAAATTATAGTATTGCTAATCAAGATAAAAATATATATATGCTACTACGCTAAATTTCATCAAAATCCTTTCACCCGATTTTGCGTGATTGAGTAACAAACATCCAAATATTAGTATATTTTTTATATTAGGATTATTTACTTATCTTTTTTATATTACCCGACCGAAAAAGTAGTAACTGAAGAAAACACAGATTGTGTACGAATTTGATTGAGCCTTAGTCAAATGTTGAAAATAATTATTTAAAAAGAAAATAAGAGTGGTCGGTGAGACCGTCGCGTAATCAAAACAAAGTTCCTTCGTACAACGCAGAAAGAAAGAAAGTGAACAAAGAAAAAAAAAACACGACACACAAACAGACAATACATTATATTTAGTTTCTGGTAGTAAAAAATATTTATCCGAAAAAATATTTTAGCTGTATAATTGAATATAATATCTTTGTAAAAACGTAAATACGCACTACTATATAATAATACTACCTGTGCCCACGGATTCGCTGCTCCATCGAGTGAGATGTACTGTATCGTGATGTTACATAGCCTTTTGGGTTCCTTTAGAAATATGCTATCAAATGCACGTGCAATGCAAGAATTTTTCAAATCCGATCAGTTGGGTAAATGAGAGTGTTCCAAACAAACAAACTCTTCAGCTTTGTATTGGTATAGATTATTTACCTTTGTTGTTTGTTACCTTTTCAATTCATATGTAGGTATTCAAAACACGTGACATGGAATATTAACAAGGGACGCTGGACACCTTCAGAAAGTCATACATTTATATTCAAAGCTCTTAAGGCTATCTACGTTTTCTACGTATTTTCTTTTGACATGAATTGTTTATCTTTGTAAATTGTGTCATTGGATATGGAAGGAGATTATTTATTTATCAAATTCAACTCTTTGATAAACACTTCGTTTAGACTTTCCTATTTATTATCTTTTTTGTGACGTTACAGTTTAATCCTACTATACATATGTACAGAACTCAATATTGAAATTTAAAAATGATTCAAATTTTACTTTATGGTTCCGCACCAAAGGGTGCCAATGTTACTTTATTAATTAAAAAGAATGTGTTTTTCTATTGCAGCTACACTAAAAATCCAAAAATAAAATAAAATATAAAAAAGGGGTCATATAAAAAATTTAGTATTTATTGTACCTTATAGTAAGGAGCTCTTTATGTACGAGCCCGACACGCACTTAGGCGGTGTTTTAAGGATCCAAACTCTTTCATAATTCCAAAATCCGTGAGAACAACTGAAAACTGAACTGAAAATTAAAACCCGAAAAACTAAACTTGCTGGCCTGGATTTAAATCCAGGTCTTTCATTTTAAGTCTACTTTTTCTATTGACTAGACCATCTTGTTTTTAGTTACTTTTTTAACGACAATTACATATACTAGCATCTGTTTGCGATTTCGTCTATGAACTTCAGAATTGCATACAAACTTTCACCTCCTATGTCAACCCCACACAGGTCGAGATTTTAAAAACGCTAAAATCTAAAGGGTTCTCTTTCTAAAGGTCTAGTCTATTTCTGTACAAAATTTCATCAAAATCGCTTTACTGACATAAGCGTAACAAAACAAATGTAGTTACGTTCGCATTTAAAACATAAGTAGCGATAATTTGTGTAAAATATTCCCAATTTTCAAGCAGGTACATTGGTATGTCATACTCGTAAGTCCACCCTTAGAAGTTGGATCACGTTCCACAAACATTTGCACTCACACAGACATCAGGCTAATAGAAAGACAAACACTCCGAAAGTTTGGAATATAATTAATTTTATGTAAATTTCATACTGATATAAGAGTGAAACGTAATAAAGAGCTACGTATATGGAAGTATTCTTTATTATGGGACATAATATTATATTTTATTCAAATTAATTCGACATCAATTTTGTTATTATTGTTATGTTGTACAAATCATAACGAAAGTTAGGGTGTGACTAAGTTCGATCCTTTGTTAATGTACATTACATTGTAATTCTTAAAGAGGGTACTGTAGTACTTGCTAAGTTATATGAAGGAAATTAGTTCTTACGACCACAATATTATCTATTCTTTATAAATCGATGAGATTTTCCTAGACGTTAATCATAATAAACCCACACATTGACATTATTTTAGGTATAATAAGAGCCTTCACCCTCTAAACTATAAAAAATATATAATTATCAACATTTAAACTATGAAAATAAATTTAAAATTCCAGCGATGATGATTAATTGAGCTGCCGCATGCTTAGGCATACAATTTTCCTATTATTTTTATTTGACAAATTAAAATACCCTGGCGTGGCGAACCGCTTATGGGTGCAGGGCCTAAGAGTCCGACGGCCTACCTAGGCATGGTAAGCGTTCATCATAAATTAAAAGCACTTGCTAAATACTAAGATGATCAAACGAGATGAGAGGAGATTTCAGAACTAATATCTCTAATTTGGCAACGCGTGAATGGCACCCTGTAATGGTGTTGCAAGCGCTCATAGGCTACGTCAACCTCTTGCCATCAAGTGAGCCGTAAGTTGGCAAACTTAGTAACATAAAAAAACTAAAAAAAAATCTAAGCAAAAGGGTGGGAGTAAAAGGCTAATAAAAAGACAAAGAAGTGGGAAACTGAAATAATTAACTTGAAGAAAATTGTTCTAATTCCAGCATAAGATAATAAATATTATACAAGACGCTGTTAGAATTCGTACGCACTTAATCAAGAAGTAAGCTTCAAAAATAATTTAAGTCAAATAAATTCAAATCACATTTCAAGAATGTCGCATACAATTTGTATTCAGACGTAAGCACAATTTGCAATCAGCGAGGCCTGTTAAGCGTCTATCGAAGCGAACCATCATAACAATATTCCTTCCAAGAATTTTGACTTGGTAATAAATTTTATATTTAATTTATATAAGAATTGAAATCTACTTTTGAATGAAAATAATAAAATAATTCTTTCATGATTTCTCAAGTCATTTTTCCAAGACTCAAAGAAATTAAATAAACAGTAATAGTATTTCGAGGAAATTAGAAAAACAAAAAATTATATAAATAAAACTCAAAGATATTATGTTGATTTTTTAGGTGACTCGGTTGGCAAGAAAGTATACGGACCCCTGATGGTAAACGGTTGCCGTAACCGATGAGCGCTTGCCATATTTTGTAGGTGTCACCCACCGCCTCTCGACCTCGAGAGTTAGTTCTTAAATCTCTTTTTTCCAGTAATTTCACTAGTAGTTTCAGTAGTGTCTTGCAGACCGAAACACAATAATTCACAGCACACCATTCAACCTCTGGTCCCGGAGGTTTTTAATAGGGTTTTGCTCTCCCTCTTTGGGTACAGAACGCTAAAAAAACCATCATAACTTAGATCTTTATATTACCATTCGAGTACGACTTAATTAATATGTTGGCTTTCTTATCCTTCTTATATTAAGTAATTGAATTTTTCAAACGCAATTATAGAAAGAATCAGCTTCTATTTCAGCTCCGAGGCTTACAGATGATCAAATTACTTTTAACGAGCTTTGTATTTATTTTCTCAGAATTATATTGAATTAAGAAAGACTAAGAAGCTATATTTAATTTTTACTGTTATGTTTTTATTACGTTATTCTTTTGTAAAATTATGCCTAAATGTTTTCCTTTTCATTTGGTACCCCGCAAGGATCATTTGAAGAAGATTATTGTTCTTTTAAGAAATCTTTTTTGAAATCTATACCAATAATATAATAAGATATGGCCCACCTAATGGTAAGCGACACCATTAGTAGGTGCCGTTCACGTTTTCAACAACGACGAGATATTGGTTCTTAAATCTCCTTTGCCCAGTAATTTCACACAACTACAATTACAATTTTCCTAAACACAGTAATGCCAAAGACTGCTTTGCGGTAGAATATTTGACACTGCAGTACCTACCTAGCTGGCCTCTTGCAGCAAAAGACCTAACACCGCGATGGGGTGGTCACGTCCCGACGCCGGTAAAACAATGTTAATAGTTTTCTTATTACTTCATACATCGCATACAATTTGCATTATTATTATTATTATTATCGATTGGTTAGTGGCCAACCTAGTGTCAGAGTTGTTCAGGTCGCCCGTAGGCCTCTGACTTGACTTATCGACTGTTGTCTAATTGTTAACAGCCGGGACCGACTTTTTACGTGCCCTCCGAAGCACGGAGACGCTCGGTTGAAATACCACTATGCGATCACCCATCTAGTGATTGACCGCGACTAAAGTTGATTAACCTACCGATCGTTTACCGATCAGCGGGTGCACTCGGCTATGAGCGTCTCACAATTTGCATTAAACTGTATGTATTTGCAAACAGCAATATCACTAGAAATTGAATAAAGCACAATATCATAAGAGTAGATTACAGATTTTTTTATTTGTATCTATTGTTAGTTTATTTATTTTTAATGTCATGACGGTTGGCAAACAAGCATACGGTCCGCCTGATGATAAGCAGTCACCGCAACCTTTGAGCACTTGCGATACTTGAAGTATCACAAGCGCGTTGCCACCCAAGGAACAGGAGGGACGGGATGAGAAGGGAAAAAAAGGAAGGGAGCAAAGGAGGTGGGATATTGGACCGGCGCTCTCACTCATCGCACAAAACGCTACAACAACAGTACCTAATGATACTGTTACTTGACGCCGATTTTCTGTGAGTGAGTAGTACTTCGCCGGTTGAGTCAGCCATTTTATGCTCCATGGCTCTACTACAGTAAATTATCTGTAATAAACGCTCAACAACTCAACATGTCTTGTGTGTTTTGCAATTCTTTGATAACCGATCCGGATTTAGGCGCCGGTGGTCACGGTTTCGTTTTCTGCTCGGAACAAATTTTTTTATTCACCATGGATATGTTCCGTTCTGAGTGGACGTGCTTTGGATTGCGTGTTTCTGAACACTGCTCTATTACTATCCTTCCTGGTAATCCTTCCTGATTCGGTAACAATTACTTGCAATTCCAAACAATCAAGGCTTATATTGCTTTATATTCAACGGAACAGAGAATGTGCTATGTGACACGTCATTGTCTTGCTAACAGCTTCCACGTATAATCGGATTTCTCATTATATATCACGATCTTCCGCCCGCCGGAAGGCTTACACTCCCTGTGACTCAAATGAATCAAGTAATAATAATCCTATTTCCCAGGCATATATTTCTTAGCCTCCATTGAATTTGTCTATTACCTTTATTTGGCAATAATAATCAATATACTTTTTTTGTAGAGTAAAATAAATATTCTATGTAAGGACATCTACCCGCAACACGGCGTAACTCGATAGAAAGACAAGATTGTCACAATCTCGCATCAAGCTACAGCGACACCTACAGGGCATACTACGTAACGATATGGACGACTAATAATCATCACGATCCTAAATCGCGCTATCAGAGTTTCCTACGCTCTTCACCTATATACAACTTTCCAACGTAAGTCGTTGGGCTTCGGCCACCAGGCAATATCAGCCGCCTGGTCGGAGGATCCTCTCGTTGTGTTGGAGCGATATTTCATACCTAGTACCTCCACACAAAGTAAGTTTTAAAATCTAAATAAATATGTCAGAAGAGTCATTTTCACTTTTACTATCATTGTTAACTAACATCTGCCCGTGACTGCGTCTGCGGCGAACATACTTAGCTCCATAAAGAAATTAATCATTTGTTATGTAACGTAAATAATGTTCCGTTAAACACATCTATACCGAATTTCAATAGAATATTGCTCTTTAGTACGTTTTTTGATAACGGTAACATACAATTTTTCCGCGATCAAAAGTATCCCATTTGCTAATCGCGTAATGCGTGATGGGTAACAAACATCAAAACATCTAAATATACAAACTTTCACATTTATTATATTAGTAGGATTAGTAGTATAATTATATTATTAATAGAATTCTACAAAGATTATTAGAGCATTATAGTTTAAGTATAAGCAATTATTTTAATAACAGTGACATTTTCTAACATTTTTAATTAATATAAATGAGAACCTGATTTTTTTGTTTGCTTCTGTTTTATTGTGACACTTTTAGGTCAAAGTAGATGAGCCGATTCCGACGAATTTTGATATACTCGTAGACATAGATGGGACCGTAGAGACAGTTATAGGTTTTAACGCTTTGACGACGGTGTGGCGCAGCGGTAGCGACACTGCCTTAAGCGCCACAGATCGCGAGTTCGATTCCCGCTCGTAGCACATGTTTGTATTGACCATACAGGCATGTTTTCCGGTCTGGATGTGCTTGTCCTTGTAATTATGTAAAGATGTATGTTTCCGGACCCACGACTCGGGTTATAACTATCGTAATGGGGGCCGTTGAGTGTGAGTGTGTAGCGTTAAAAGTATAATAATTTCCATTCTATTTAGTACGAGTTTTTACTCTTGCTAGTGCTAGTAAAATGTAAAAGTAGCTTGCGATCTACATTTTTAATTTAAGAATAAACTTAAATAAAATTAACTAAATTACAAAGTATTACGTTTTCTGAAGTTTTAGTAATCGTAGAACAACATGCTGCAACGTCCACTTTAATCACTCGAAATGAACAAAATACACGAACTATGTAGTTAAACTGGTGGTAGGTCTTTTTGTTGCAAGAGGCCGGCTAGGTAGGTACCACCGCAGTGTCCAATATTCTGCCGCCAAATAGTAGTGCTTAGGCACTACTGTGTTCCAGTTTGAAGGGCATTGTACGCTAGTGAAATTACTGGGCGACGAGATTTAAGAACTAATATCTCGAGGTTGGCAACGCGTGAGTGGCACCTACTAATGGTGCTGCAAGCGCTCATAGGCTGCGGCAGCCACTTACCATCAGGTGGGCCGTATGCTTGTTTGCCAACTTCTAACATATAAAAAAAAAAAAAAAAACAGTACTCGAAATGGCTACTGAAGTCACTTTGTTAACTTGTCAATCCTTTACATATTTGTTTAGTTTTCCTCCTCCTCCTCCTCCTCCTCCTCCCTGCCTAATTTATGGATACGATTGTTTTAGATAATACACAACTCTGGTTCTCAAGTCACAGGCTGTCGCCTAGTTTGAGAATCACAGCCTACTCACATTTTATGTATTTCTGTATTAGTACTAAGGGATAATTTAAGAGAAATTTTGTTACGAACTTTGTTAAGCTTAATAAATATTATTATTATTATTATTATTATTTAAAGTTAAAAAGAGACAGTACGATAGAACTTTAATTTTATGAAAACCAAAAACATTTAAAAAGATCATTCTAATAGATTCTAATACCGTTTACTTTATTGGGATACCTTAATATATTTGGATGCTTTCTTTCTAAAGGTCTTCTTCTTATCGATTGGTTAGTGGTGAACCTAGTGTCAGTTGTTCAGGTCGCCCGCAGGCCTCTGACTTGACTTATCGACTGTTGTCTAATTGTTAACAGCCGGGACCGACTTTTACGTGCCCTCCGAAGCACGGAGACGCTCGGTTGAAATACCACTATGCGATCACCCATCTAGTGACTGACCGCACCTAAAGTTGCTTAACCTACCGATCGTTTACCGATCAGCGGATGCACTCGGCTATGAGCGCCTTCTAGAGGTAACAAGCTATTATTTTATCATTTACTAACTGTGCCCGCGGCTTCACTGGCATTGTCTATATAATTATTGTTGAGTAAACAAAAAAACAAACAATTCTTTCGCTGTATTATTGTGTTGCTGTTACACCAACTCACGAACGAAACAAACACTTAGCTATGCCCAAAACAAAATTTTTTTTTAAGAATATCATCAATGCTTCTTCTAGGGCTTACTAAAGAATTGCGAAAGTGAATTTGTTTTATTTTTGTTAATGCTTTTACGCTAGTTACGTATACCAATTCTACATAAATCGCCTAGAGTGCATAAGTCCATATTTCCACATAAGAAATATGAACCGCCGTGTCAGCGTCGCAAGCCTCAAAAGGAGGAACCGACACCCGCCGGGTGCGGGCCGTGAGAAAGCATTCTTTGGTCCCACTTCGACCGGGAATCACTAGGCTAGTTAGGTTAAAAATGTATTCTTTTATTAATAAAATTTAATTTAAGTAAAATTGAGTTTCTTTTGCATCCGGCGGCTGTAGCAATACGTAACTGGCGCAGTCGGTAGGATTGCTGTAAAATAGAGTCGTTGTATCGAACACGGTCGTCGGCAATCCGAACCTACGGGAGCTGCAGTGCAAAGGAGAATCTAGACATCGATTCGGCAAAAGAGATGAAATTGTAAGTACTTTGAATCGTTCTCAGTCCTTAAACCCCTAGATATATCCTTATATGTATTTTATTATATGTGTTCCATTGTGGTCCCATATATGTACTTTTATTGATAAAGAATAAATAAAAAGTCAAGATTTATAATTAGGATTAATAATGTAATTATAACTAGCGTTTCGTTATAATTTTTTTTTTTATATAAGATAAATGTTAAAATGAAACAAATCGTGGACGTCGGTTTCAACTCATAAAGGTTTAGCGTTGAAGATACGTGGGATAAAACATTGCTCCAGTAACATTCAATACGTAATTATGTACAAACCTCTTTAAATGATATCTGATTTCGATTTATTATACGATTTTGCATTTATATTTTATCATACGATTTTGCATTTTTAAATCACTTTAAGCAGGTTAATGCGGTCAAATAGTCGTTGGTCACTTTGATTTCCTAAATTCCTTAAATATATATATTTCCTTACAAATATTAAAAATAATATAATTATGACAAATCACAAGTATATAATTTTTTAGAAAATATGAAATCTGGCTTTATAATAAGCCTCACGCAGAGTAGAGATATCGGAGGACAAATTAATTTAATACACTTTAGTAAATGATTTTTATATAATGATATAGTTGTCGTAAAATTATAATAATTAATAATTTACAATTTATTAATTCTTTATAGTTATATTAATCCCTAACTCCAAATCCTATTTCTATCTCATCCGTTCCCAGCAACCTTTGAGAAAGATTTTAGGTACATGGAGTCTGAATGCCCGAAGACCACTAAGTGGTATTTATGGTGCGAAGATAAGCCAACGAAAAAGAAGAAACCATTTCTCAGCAAAAACTGTCCCTACAATCCACAGACCTGACAAAATTACATAACGCAACCAGAATTAAACGCAGTCAACTTCAGATAACGGAAGATTGATCACCTGCAAATTGTAATAATGAAGACCCTGAAAGCTCCACGTCCTTTCCAGCAACATTTTCGTTAAAAGTCGGAAAATAGTTGCCGAACTGCGGGGGGAGGAGTTACGTATACCAATTCTACATAAATCGCCTAGAGTGCATAAGTCCATATTTCCACATAAGAAATATGAACCGCCGTGTCAGCGTCGCAAGCCTCAAAAGGAGGAACCGACACCCGCCGGGTGCGGGCCGTGAGAAAGCATTCTTTGGTCCCACTTCGACCGGGAATCACTAGGCTAGTTAGGTTAAAAATGTATTCTTTTATTAATAAAATTTAATTTAAGTAAAATTGAGTTTCTTTTGCATCCGGCGGCTGTAGCAATACGTAACTCGCTTTAACCGCTAAACTGATTATGATGAATTTTGGTGTATATTTGGATGAGACCATGAAGACGGCAATAGGTTACCCTTCGGCAAAACTTGAAAGGAGAGATATAGGAGATAAAATTTTTTACGAGGAACGCATTATTTCTCTATTGCATTACAAGTGCCTTATTAATAATTATTACTCACGTAGGCAAAATAATAATAATAACTTTTATTGGTCATTAAAATCTAGCTAAGAATTTCGCTGGTGGTTATGGTAGGTATTTCGAAAAAACCTGTTTTATAGCCACCAGGTTTCCACTTACTTTTATATTTTTAAATAACTTAAAACCAACTTAAGTCAAATAAGGGTTCCGTTTTAGCCATTTGGCTACGGAACCCTAAAAACGAAAGCAGAAAAAACTTAGTAGCATTATAAATACAAAAGTTTTCTTTTAGCTTTATTAGATAAACATTACATAGCTAGATTATACGGGTGTAAATTATCTTAAGGCAGTAGTTTGTAACAGAAACTTCCCGAATTTGCACTTCAAAGAGCCTGCAAACTCATTTAACCGTGCTTAGTTTGTTAGGCCAAACATGGATACTTCATACATAAATTAACAATTACGTAATACTTTGTGTACGAAACCGGCTATGTGGGTAACACTATTAATCTTAAATATAAAGCTATCTATCCAAAGACTAAGCAGCAAGCAGAGTCTGCTTGTGACCACGGTCAGTGTAACCTGACTGAAATGTCAAGCAATGATTAAAGGTAATATTTACGCGTAAATTCGCCATAAATATTTATAAACACTACTAGTCGATTAATTAAGAAATAGAAGAGGTAAAAAGTAACGCTTTAAAATGTATGATTATTTTTATTACCCGACTGCCGGAGGGTAATGTTTTTCGAGCGTATGTGTCTATGTATGTATGTATGTATGTATGTATGTATGTCTATTTCTTTGTGACGCTCTACAGGCTAAACCCTTGGACGTACATCGACTTATATGGTATCATTAGATTCGTCTCAGTTGTGAGAGTGACATAGGCTACATTATTTTAACATGGGTTCCGCAGAAGCAAAGATATTCAAAGCGGAATATCAAAGTTCGCTCAGAGCGAAAATCTGATGATGTTTCCTTGTAGAACTCGATAAAATAAGACGAAAAGTAAAAATAAAATTTTTCGATATATTGCTTAGTTTTCGAGATATCGATGATTAAAGTTTGATTTTTTTTGGCCAGTGATTGCCAATTCCACTCTCAATGTCTAAAATAATTAATTAAAGCATTTTCTATAAATAAAAAATACGGCATAGTTATATAAATAGGTAGATTAATAAAATAATTAAACTTCTAAAACGCAAACTATTATAATATATAATGTTATTCAATGTATTGTACAATTAATAAATAATTAAGTAATTAAATATAGGAATAAGCATAATATATTATAATAAAAGTAATTTTCGATTCCTAGTCATGTAATTTGTTTAATGTAAGAAAAATATAAATTTAAAGTGTCTGTACCTACATCTCAGATTCTTATAAAAATGTTACTCGGAACTAAAAACTAAATGATGAAATATCATATATTTATATTTTTGCAAATGTCTGCCTGTTTGTCGGCTCTCCGCACTCCTTATCCTCAGACGCAATGCTGCAAAACTGCAATTTTCAACTTCAAAGTCAGCAAAGAAATGATAAAGCATATTTTCGAGTAACATTCAGTTTTGTTTCGTAAAAATGCGTTCACTCCATCAATAGTTATTGCAATCTTGATGACAACTGAGCCAAAGATGAGAGAGGAGTAAGAAAGTAGTTTAGCCTTTTCACGCAAAAGCTGCTGATCGAATTTGGATGAAATTTAGCACAAGCTCTCTGAGCTTATATTGAATTAACACACCCTGAATTAGCACATTTGATACCAGAAAAATGTTAGGTTCCCTCGGCATTATCAAAAAACGTACTGCAAAAATGTTGATGCTTGTTACTCAATCACACATCACATTAACGATTTGACGGATTGGAATGTAACTTAGCACATACAAAGATTGTAACCTGGATTAAGACATAAAATACTTTTTATTCCTAAAAATGTTAGGTTCTCATAGGATTATCAAAAAACACTCTACAGAACTTTTGTCATCTTTGTCTTATGAAATATTAGCGGCCCGCTCCGGCTTCGCATGGGTATAAAATATATAGCCTATGTCATTCACTAAAAATGATTAAAATTGATCCAGTAGTTTTGATTTATTCATTAATGTCCGTGGCTCGCACGCGTCAAATGTAATTATTTACGACATCACATTAGAAAGCTCAAAAATAACAGTTTTTTTTCTCCACTATTTAATGGATGTTATAATACATATTAACCTTCCTCTTCAATCACTCTATCTATTAAAAAAACCGTATCAAAATCCGTTGGGTAGTTTTAAAGATTTAAGCTTACATAGGGACAGAGAGAGCGAAACTGTTTTATACTATGTAGTGATTATTTACTTACAAATCGTTCATTTGTCTCTACAGCCAATTCTAAAGTCACCGCGAACGAAGTCGCGGGCAGATGCCAGCTCGAAATAAGTTACAAGCTTGTGGGATAGAACTTGCCAAAAATATAATCGACATTCTAGTTAGACCTGCATAGTGCAGAGAGCTAAGTTATATTACTTATAACTAGCTTCTGCCCACGGCTTCGCTGCGTTAAGTTATGAGGAACAAATCCTTTCTTTTTCATATAAAGCTTTACACCTTCAGGGGCAGGATTGAAGGAAATGTGTTAATAGTTCCCCAAAAAACAATGTTACATGATTTTAATTTAAAAATGATGAACTCTAAACAAAACTTTTAACTCCTTTTTAACCCCTTGAGGGTTGAATTTAAAAAAAAACTTTCTTACTGCCCGTTTACGTTTTAAAAACAACACCAAAAAATAGCTTTTAGGGTGAAGGGAAAAATAGCTTTTAGTTATATAATTAATAATTGATACCTAATCAATTATTAATTATATAACTTAAAAGTTTGAAATAAAATAAATTATTAAATGAAACAAAAAACCCAACTGCATTAATAATAATTCCTAAAAGCTAAAAACAAGCTCTATAATGACTACTATAATATAAATATTTCTTTAATGTTAGTAAAGGTACTGCAGACGGGGACAAGCTGATCAATCAATTTATAAATGGATGATGGAGTTTAAAGGGAAGTGCTTAAATTACGGAAAAATATAATAATTATGTTTTATTTCAATGCTTGTCCCCGTCTGCAGTACCTTTACTAACATTAAAGAAATATTTATATTATAGTAGTCATTATAGAGCTTGTTTTTAGCTTTTAGGAATTATTATTAATGCAGTTGGGTTTTTTGTTTCATTTAATAATTTTTATTATGAACTTTCACGATCTAATTGAATATAATTTAAAGATTGGGATGAAACGAGAAACTTTGATTCTACAATATAATTTGGAATTACAATTTGTTAAAAAAATGGCGACATACCAAGATCTACAAACGAGGATTGCAATAAACAGTACATCAACATTAAAGATTATGCCGCTGTTCGAGCGACTTCACTCTCGTAGGGTGAGACCCAGGGTGGTGGTCAAGTAACCTTGGTTAGAATAGAAGTTTTTTGAGTATATAAATAATAAATAAATAAACGCTACACACTCAACGGCCCCCATTAGGATAATTATATCGTGTGTCGGGGGTCCGGAAACATTCACCATGACAAGCACAAACACACACAGTCCGGAAAACATGCCTGTATGGTCAATACAAAGATCTGCACCGAGCGGGAATCGAACCCGTGACCTGTGGTGCTTAAGGCAGGTTCGCTACCACTGTGCCACAGCGTCGTCTTAAGTAATATACCAGTCATGCATTTTATTTCTATTACATTCTATATTTTCTTATAATTCTTTGTCGTCGACCTTTCTATTCAAGATTCAAGGTTGGAGTGAGTTCGGGCATGAATGTAAATAAGGGATACTGGACTTTTATAAACAGTCATACATTTGTACCCAACGCTTTTAAGGCTACGTTCAGTATTCTGTATTTGTTTAAAGGACTCTTTGAAATGAATTGTTTATCGTCGTGAATATGCTTGATATTATACATACTATAGTAGAATTTATTCATAGATTTTAACTTGAGAGATTAGTATTATTTATGTCAAATCGTATTTCAATAACTTTATTTTTACTGTTGGTTACTACAATTCGTCAGCATGGGTTTCATAATTGTTTCCTGAGAGAAATAAAAAATGTATAAGATATAACTGTATTCTTAGTTATTTGAGAGTAATGATTTTTAAAAGGGATAAATAAATAAACGCTGCACACTCAACGGCCCCCATTAGGATAGTAATATCCTGTGTCGGGGTCCGGAAACATTCACAATGACAAGGACAAATACACCCAGACCGGAAAATATGCTTTCATGATCAATACAAACATATTATGCTCCGAGCGGGAATCGAACCCGCGACCTGTGGCGTTTAAGGCAGGTTGGCTACCGCTGCGCCACAACGTCGTCATCCAGGAACGAGCAGATTATAATTTTACTTTATATTTCTTATTTATATTTCTTATATAAAGTATAATTATAATCTTCTCGTTCCTGGGTGTGTTACCTACAATGTATCCTTTAGGCAAGTGCGGTCCACCTTTGTATGTATTATCGCTGTACATGAAGTGTGTGAGTCAAGCATTTAAAAATAATATCAGAGTCTATTTCTTAAGTCTATTCAACGATAGAGAGCTACGTAAACGTTTTCTTGCTTAGTTAATTGCTGATATTAAAATAAAAATAAGACAAAGT
This sequence comes from Hestina assimilis, assembly GCA_023373885.1. NCBI lineage: Eukaryota > Metazoa > Arthropoda > Insecta > Lepidoptera > Nymphalidae > Hestina > Hestina assimilis. The sequence continues at coordinate 9,974,966 of CM041749.1, read as the reverse complement.
TTTCTCAGAATAATCGCGATTAACTCACACATATTTTAAGAATATTAAATTTTCTTTCAGATTTCCCAAAGGTTTTTATAGGTGCTTTGAATATTTTATGTAAAGAATTTTCTTCATCGAAGCAACTTCTAAATGACGTTGAACATGAAAAAGTTTATTAATTAAAAAATGTTTTAAACAAGTTTAAAGTACTGAACTTTATTTATAAAACGCTGGATACTTTAAGGTATAAAAATTAATGTTCCTGAGTATATCTCTTGATAGATTTTTACAACGCCTTTTATTGCGCGAGGCTGGCTAGGTAGGTATCACCGTCAGTTATTCTACCGTAAAGCAGTATACTATGTTTCGGCTTAAAAGACTCTGTAGCTAGTGAAGTTACTGGGTAATGGAGATTTAAGAACCAATATCTCGAGGTTGGTAATGCATGAGTAACGCGTATGAATGGAGTTGCAAACGCTCATAGGCTGCGACAACCGCTTATCAGCAGGTGGATCGTATGCTTGCTTGCCAACTTAGTCAAATAAAAAAATATTTACATTACATAAATAAATTTGCTAATATTGCGCCTCAATGGCGGCCATTTTTAAGTATGAATACAATATAAGTAATGTACACTTTCTTATGGAGATACGAGGGTTAAGACAACCTGTTTTAGTTATAACATAATAAATCAGGACCTTGCCAAGAAAAAGGTCAAAGAAAAGCTGCGGTTTCTGAATATTTCATAACGGAGTTGGACCTCCTCGAATATACTGACGGTTACTAGATTATTATATGGAAATATTTTTCCATTTAAGCCAACTTCAAAAAAGAGAGTTTGGTTAGTTTGTTCGATTGATACTTTATTTTTTTTTGTGGGATTGTGAATTCTTTGGTATTAAGTACTTCCACAAGCATAACATAAGAGGCTTAAGCCGAGATGGCCGAAAACCTCATAATCGGTTGCTTGTCCACCGCGTTCAATATCACCTGGTCAATTGCATTATGGATAGACAGGGCAAGGGTGGCTACTGCATTTCACCTTCTGCAACGGTCATTAGTTGCTTTCATGTTTGGACTAGACTCTACTTTCACGTACCATCAAATAGAGTACAGTCATCTGCCGCCAGGGCTTACTTAAAAAGAATTAGATAAAAACTTATATATTTATTTATAAAGATAATTACGCCCAAACAATCCGCATTGCTTTAGTTAGAACAGGACAGGAGAGCGCTGAAGGCCCAATTTTTTACCCTCTCTATTCCTTTACTTTTTTCCTTTATCATCCCTCCCCTCCTGTCCCATTGGTTGGCAAGGGGAATGTAATACTGCAAGAGGCGTCAGGTGGCCCGTAAATTGCTTTGACAACCGTCATGAAATAATAAAAAAAGAACAATTGCTGTGCTGATGTACTCATTTATTTTAAAGACCATCTATGCTAACTAGAAATAAAAAAATTTATTTATATAAGTATAGTATAAAGCTTCTCGTGTAAACATTCCTTCGTATTTACCCGGATTAAACAAGTGTGTAAATTATCTTCAAGTAGTAGTTTGTAGTAGACACTTTCCAAATTTGCACTTCAAAGAGCCGGCGAACTTGTTTAAGCATGCTTAGTTGGTTTGGCCTAAACATGGACGCTTTATGCATAAATTAACCCTTAAGTGATATTTTATGTACAAAGCTGGTCGGATAATAAACCCAACTGGATTCATTGTCACCAAATTAGATAGTACATTCTTTTAGCTCCTACAAATTGGTTTTACCACACAACTGATCAGGAGCTTATGGGGAATATTCTTATAACAGCAGATAATAAATGTTGGTTTTCTTCTTTTAAGAAATCGATCAAAATTAATTTTATGTCTATTTCCATAATTATGTTGCTCGAATTTTCATAAATAGTTTTATATAAGTATTATTTTAAGTCGACTTTTAAGGCTACTTGCCTTCAAATTAATATTAGCATCTTACAAATTATTACAAACACGTTATAGTCAAAGTTAAAAACCTTTACATTAATCTAAAATCTAAATCAAACAATTGCTCAGCAAGTACTAGTTTCATCACTAACAAAAAAAAATACTGCGTTTATTTCTATTAATGTAAACATTATAGCGAGTATTGGTATTCAGGTTCTAATATATATATCTTGTCTTTTTTTATTTTCCTAATATTTATTATACTTACATATAAATAAAGATAATTGAATTTGAAAAATACAGGTACGGTTATAAAAAAGTTTTCTACCTCCATAAGTCGGTAGACGCTACGCATATAACCCGCAGCCGGCACAACCAATACAAACGACTTATTGACCTATTATAGTTCTGTGACAACTTGGAAGTTATTGGGGAAACGAAGATTGCGAGAAATAACCACAGCATGTTTATTTATGAGATAGACAGTTATTGATGTATTGAAGAAGCGATTGTGTTAAAGGGAGTAATGTTTCATCAATATATAAATTACAATTTTTTCTAAAAAACTACTTTTTCAATTAATGTTAACAAGGAATAAAATGTTAAATTAAAAACTGTGCGGTCGGAGACCGCCGTCAGGAACGAAGTTCCTTACGTTTTTCTTCAACTCCGAATGTAATTCGAAATGAAATTTGTATATTTCAATAGGTTATATGATAGAAAGAGACAAAGACAGAGAGAGAGAGAGCTGCGCACCCAGCTACGAATTCACTTTCGAGTGCGCTTGTGTTGTTGTCATTGGCTCGACACACACACGCTCACATACACAGCATACGGCATTTCGTTATGTGACGATTTCTACTGATTCCTCTATCCGTTAGCCGCGTTGAGCATTATGAAAGTTCATTTTATCATGTAACATATGGTATGGTGCATATTTACCTTTTTTTTTGTGTGAGTTTTATTTTATTAACAACGAAAAGACATTGCCGATATTAACTACTTAAATCTTCACACCTTTATCTTTTTCTTAATGCAAAGTAACAAATTTTCAACGAGATGAATTAAAGTTTATCGCCATTAAAAATATTATGTCCATCTGAAAAATCTCAAACAATCTTACCAAATTAAATACAAAATGTTACACAAAAGAACAAAGCAGCTTGCACCCACTCAATGTGGAAAATGTATATTGTAAAATCCACGTACACAAGGACCGTAATATTTCGCCTCCATCTTTTCATCAATGTCGAGTTCCGTTATAAAAGAATATTGATGTAATCGCGAGTCCGGGATTATGGAATTACTGTGAGAAGGAATAAAAGTGGATATGGCATCCTTACAAATTATATAACACGTCCTTCTGTCTATCCATCTGAATCGAAAAACCACATTTTGGTCTATGTGATTTTTTTTTGTTTTTGATTATAACGAATCTACCTTAGACGCCGGTGGTCACGTGTTCGATAAGATACTTTTTCGTGTATGAGTTGGTTGGTGGACATAAAAATATCATAGATGTTTATATAAGCTAGTTAACATAGGTTTAAAACGTAGGCAATAGTAATAACATTGTATTTAAGTATCAAGCAAACTTTATAAGAATGGCATGATCAAATTATGATCAAATATTTTTAAATATATAAAAGCACGCCTGTGGTTTTATCAGTAATTATTTTGAATCAAACTAAGCTTAGGATAGCCTTTATCAATTTCATCCAAGAACATTATGAAAAGCTTATTGTCATTAACAATGATTTTAATCCCTTTACTAGATAACACAATTAATTGTAAAGCACTGTAACTACTACGTCGGATTTCAACGATTCGTACTTTTATATGCGGTACGACAATAATTTTCTGTATGGAGAAATATTGCAGTAACCATCAATGAGACGCTTCGTTAGAATGACATCTTTTCAAATATTGTCTTTCTAATCCAACTTATTAAATAGGTTCTATACTTCGTCATGTGCCAACATATATGATTAAAAAAAACTATGATACATATGTTACCACTAGTTACCACTTTTAAATTACCACATCACTTTAAACGAATCCTTGCTCCGTACAGAATGAATGGAAAGTTAATAAATGTTCGGGAAAACCACGTGTATTAATATTTCAATGCGGCACTTTCACATATTGATTTCGTGTACTATGTCAGTATTCTCTATGTAATTTTGTATTTTGTTTACGCAATGCACGAGTAGCTAAATTATACTGTGCTAGAGAGATTTTTAATTTTTAGAGTTCCGTAGTTAAATGGTAAAAAATAGAGCCATCTATCTCCCATGAATATAAAAGCACGAGAAAATAAACGAATATAAAATTAATAAAATACCATTCAATATTTGGGGTAGGTACCCATTATTAAAAAATGTATATAAAACCGCTACAAAAAGCAAATGTTCGCAAAGCCGAAGATCGATATTGTAACACAGCATGTAATATGGATAAAAACCTTTTTGCACGTCATTAAATATTTGTTCGTATGGTTCAAATAAGAATATCTGTACGGTGCGAACAGTAATTTCTCTATTTTTTATTTATTATATATATATTTTTATAAAATAAACTATTAATATAAAAAGAACAATAGAAATGGTGAACGATAGATAATGTAAAAATATCATCAACGTACGAGCTTGTGAGTTAATGTGTGTGAGTTTGTGTGTGTGTATGGGGGAGCTGATTTGAAAGCAATGAATATAATTTATAATAGTTTGTACATATCAACACAAAGAGTGATGTTTGTGATTTATGATCGTTAGATCATGACAAGATTAATAACAGAAAAATTTTAATAATGTATAATTTAAAAGAAACGTAAATCGATGCTCAATAAATATTAAACATTCAGACTTCGTAAAGACTAATGAATATTTTCATGTTTTCGTAGCGGGCACTCGTAAATTTGACAATAATCCTTCGGATGTAATTACCATTGAACATTATACATTTTACATTAATATTTTAACTATTACTATGCAAAATCATTATTTTTGTTTACAAAATTGTAAATTATCATGAGATTTTCAATTTTTATATTTAACCCCTACTTATTACCTCCACAGGTGACATGGGGGCTGGTGAATTTTTCGTCAAAAGAATCGGGATTGCGATTCAACGGGGAAACGCTGCTAGCATTCTTACCACCATTCCGCGTGGACGTGATTTGTAGAGTTTTAATGTAATTATTAATTGTAAATATGATAAGTATTAAATTGTAAATTTGTTGTAATATTGGTTGTAAATACATTAATTATAAGTACAGAAATATCTTCATGATATTTTGTCAAAGTTACGAAGCCTTTAACAACATACATTGCCTCGAATACATCTCAAAGGTGATTTAGATTCATATTTTCATGAACTGTAGAGTAGACGCATTAAGGCAATTTATAGATACTAATGGATTCTGTCTGGACTGTTACAGTGTTAACGTTTCTCAAGGTCGTAAGTAAGTAATATGAGTCTTCATTTTAAATACCTAAGTTTACTTATCTTATTATAAATGAAGATTGCGAATTAAATAAAAAACCCGCATTAAAATACTACTATATAAATTAAACATCGATTTCTAGAAAACCAAACAATGTATCTAAAAATTTTATTCATATTTTACGTCTTATTTTGTCGAGTTCTACAAGAAACCATCATCCAATTTTAGCACTTTAAAAATTGCAATATTTATTAGGGGATACTTTATTTCCCATATTGAAATAAAATACTCTACATATTATCGCTCTAACAACTGTGACGAATCTAATGACACCTCATGATTATGTTGAAATCCATCAGAGTGTAGACTGTAAAGCGTAGCTACATACATACATACGCTGTAAAATTATTACCCTTCTTCGGCTGTCGGGTAAAAAGAACTTACGCGTGCATTAAATATTTTGTATTATTTTAAAATATAATAAATAACATTAGACTTTCTAATATCATAAATATATACAAAAGACAACTAATAAAGATGTGATTAGCTTTTGACTTAATCATTAAAATAATAAATAAATAGTTGGGTATATTGCTATATTTTCAGTGGATTAAATAATTTGTGTAATGGTAATAATACAATGTAAGAGACAAGAACAACGAGAGACGTGCGCACGTGACCTGTTATCGCAAGCTTACAGATTACTTCACTAAACAAAACTTCTTATTCCTGCTACTTACTGTATATAACAAATAACGAAGAAAGTATATAGTTTAATAACAATAGTAGCTACTTTTAAATGACAGTTTAGTAAATAAAAATGGTTATGTATGTTAATCCTTTAAAGAAAGCGTTTTATTCATTTCTATTTTACATGGTAACACGTACATTTAGTTTTAAATTGAGTAATGTTGATAATTTTTTATTATTTATAACTTGGATGAATTTTGTAATGGCGAACTATAACATTGATAAAGGAAGACTTGTTAGTGTTTAATCCCCGACCCAAAAATATAGTTTGACTTGTCTGTCTGTGGCATCGTAGCTGCCGATTGGATGATTTTGATTTTGTTTTCTTTTTCTTTTAAAAGGGAATTAATTGAGAGTATTCTTTGCTATGTTTGATGCAAATCGGTCCAAAATGGCCGCCGCCACAAAATGGCGGATAACATATTTTTTTTAACGACTGCCTTAATATGGGTATCAAATAAACGGCCTTGACAAGTAGAATACTATACACTATGATAAGTTTCAAATCTAAGATGTCAACCACCACAAAATGGCGAATTGCATTTTTTTCTGGCCGGTTACTTATAATTTTTATATCAAGGAGATGCTGACTTAGCCGAGGTAATATTATTCCCTCACAGAAAATCAATGTATATTACAATATCGGTACAGTTGATTTTCGTTTGATGACAACACCTTATCGTCTTGATATTTTAATATATTTAAAGGAAAGACGAAAATTCTTCGAATCCTAGGATATAATATCGTTACACGAAATTCGTTTAGTGATTGATGACGAGATCAGGAGACAGGAAAGCGTAACGGGCTCTGCTGATTGCAAATTGTATTTGCGGTGAAATACAAATTGTAAGCGAGTTTCGTTTTACGTTCATTCCAAAAAGATTTAAAATTATATAGAAAGTCGAAATAATCGAATAAGGTAAGGTAGATATTTTGTTTTGGATGTTATTTCACTTACATTTATTTATTTGGAGAACACAACGTGAATTTTAGTACCTATATAATGATTCATCACCTAATTAGTCTATATCTTTCTGTCTAACTGTGGCATCAATTCCATCGCGAACAAAGAAGTTTGCCAACTCTTTTCTTTGTCGCACGTCAAAAAAATGGAATTCTTTACCGGCACACGTGTCCCCTCATTCTTACAACCTGGGGTCCTTCAAACGAGGCGTGAAGAGGCACCTTGCGGGTAGGCAGGGCAAGGATGGCTAGTACAGTTCGCCTTCTGCAACCGTATTAGCCACCTTCGCGTGTGGACTCTACTTCCACTTACCATCAGGTGGAGTAGAGTCATTTGCCCTCCGGCGTTATTTAAAAAAAATATAAAAATCGTAGGTAGGTAATTTTCAATGTGCTAGTCTCCAAAAAAAATTACACGGATGAATTCGAATAACATTTAGCACATCATTATAATCCTTCTCTAAATTATAAAAATCAAAGAAATCTTAGTAATTAGGTACGAGAAGTCGCAAATCCGCGTGACCTTGTGGCCACAATTATTGTGACCTATAAGGCACAAGCGGTTCGAACATTAGTATCGTTTATTTACTTTGCTTACCATTACCGTATTTTATAGGCTATTCAATAAGTGTAATAAGAGAACATGGAGCAATGTAAGGTGACAAGATAATATCTTCGTGCTCTGAGTATCTAGTAGTGACAGCAGGGGTGAAAGAAATGGCGGTGACACCTTTTTCGTAAGTAATAAAGCAACTTTTATCATTTCTTGTAACTTAGTATTAAGATTTGACGACGTTGTGGCGCAGCGGTAGCGAGCTGCCTTAAGCACCACAGGTCGCGGGTTTGATTCCCGCTCGGAACAGATGTTTGTATTGACCATACTTGCATGTGTTTCGGTCTGGGTGCGTTTTTCCTTTGTATATGTTTCTGGACCCCAACACAGGATATAACTATTCTAAAAGTCACAAAACTGACAAGTTAGCTATTAGTCAACATTTTTTTGTGATATTTAAATAAACTTTATTTAACTAGATAATGCGTTATAATAAAACTTTCAATGTATTCAATACCTTTTTTCTATTGTTAGTGTCGTTTTTCTACAAACGTAGAAAAAGGCGAAAGATAAAATTTTTGAAAAGATTTTTATTTTGTTACGCCATTTTTTTTCCGGAATGTGTATTGCTGTTGGCCCTACTGGCCTTGGCAGCGTCACCACGAGTACTGAGACTCAGCCGTGATAAAGGGACAGCCCTCACGGGGCTCAAATTTGATTCCGTCCTTAGGGTGCCTCCTGCGAAGCCGAACCACGGTTAAGGACGCCATCGGAGATGGAGGCAGCGCTCCGAGCGCATTCTATACGATAGACTCACCCGACGGTGTGAGCGCGACGCGACGTGCGAAACAAAGGACCACGTTATTGTTACGCGAAAGAAGTATAACTTCTAACGCGTGTACATAAGTACACACACACTTTTTTTTAGTACAGTTATAACTATATTTAATAGAGTATAGTAGTTCAATAAATTTTCCTTAAATATAACATAGTATTAATATTTGTAACCATATTTTAAATTTAATATGCTAAGCCACCGAACGGAGATTAACTCTCGCTGGTTTTACTGTGAATCTGAGCACTCAATATTCATGACATGACAATGAGGTCGTTAAGCTTAACCGATGATAAATACAAACCATTATCATTTTGCCTTTATAAAACAAAAATAAAGTGTAAAAACGGAGACTCGATCTGGTGGACTCTATTTTTTTTTGTTCGTTATATCATAATAATTATATTTAACAGAACATGAAATCCATAATAATTTGATATCTCCTAGCGCATGCTTCGAGCTTATTTGGAGGGGCAATATGAATATTAGTATTGCCTTGAAATAAAAAAAGGATTGTTAATATTCTTTAAAGAAAAAAAAGTGTTTAGTGGTGAGTTTTCGAGTATTTTCAAACTGATAGCAGCCGGGGCTGACTTTTTACGTGCCCTCTGAAGCACGGACACGCACAGTTGAAATACCACTATACGATGTACTAACTGAAGTTGCTTAAGTCACCGATCGTTTACCGGACAGTGACTGCAACCGGCTATGAGCGCATGAGAATAACAAATAATTTGATAATATATATTTATCGATAATATCGAAGAAATCTAATTAAAATGTAGGATTGCCTCTCATCTTGTGACTAAACCTACCTTACATTATATATATAATATAGAAATAATATATATTTAAATAAATTAATAATTAAATGCACATAAATAAATCGCATAAAACTACGAAATTGGCACGTGTATCGTCTAGTGGCCAGGACCCTTGTTACGTTGTGATCGTAATAAACCGTGTTCTTTAAGAGCATCAGAGGCAACAGGTTCAACTCGACAATGGAAAACAATAATACCTTATTTATTATATAGTTTAATTATATTAGTGTAATATGATTATCATAATAAAAATATTAATATAAGCCAATAAAGGCTAAATGGTGAGATAATAAATATATCCCTATACTTTCAACACCTCTTACGAGTAGCTGAAAGTAGTCCGCTCCTCCAATTCTTATATACTTAAACTCTATAGTAAAAATATAAAGAAGAGGGGAGATCGTTGGCCCCGCACACGCCACCGACTGTGGGCTCCAACCATAGCTACGAGCCCTCCCGGGTAAGGGATAGGCTATTTATAGTGCGCCTGCGACACACAATTTGATTGTTATAACGTGAAAGGACATAGTCCTGGTAATTTATACTTATAGTGATTTCGTTATCGGGACGCAAGATATATTATTTTATATTGTTATTATTTTCATAGCATAGAAAGGCATCAAGCCCTGATATTTTATAATAGTATCAATTAAGACCGAAGTCACATAATATTTCATATTCATCTTTGTATGAGAAGGCTAAACGCCATAATAATTGAGGGACAAGCCCTGGTCATTATATATAAGGGAATAAATCCCTGGTTCAGATATGTATTCGAACATTAAACCGTCAGGCGGCATTCCGTAAGCACAATGCTATAATCGTCAACCTCACTTTAGTGAAGTAAAACTCGTCAATAATAATAAATAATATCATTTATAACGTATATTTGTCATACCACTATATGTGGTTAATATAGAGTTTGTGTTTATCATAAACTTCACCTTTGTTAAGGTATTTTCATCAATAATGCTATTTATAGCGAATATTTCTTTTATCACTATATATGTGTAATATAGTATTTATAATAACCTCACCGTAGTGTAGGCAAATTCATTAATATATATCTTAATATTTATCTATCAAAATATTTATAAGTATATATCTTTTATCACTATATATGGGTCATATAGTATTGATAATATTCAATTCTTTATAATATCACAACCGCAATTCCTTAAAACTAAGTCCTACCTAACCCTACCTAATTATTATATAAATAATCGCATTGTCTTATAATTAATATTCGTTGGTTTATATCGTATTCGTAATCGCATTGTCTTACAACTAATATTCTTTGATTTATGTCGTTTTCTTATTATAGTTTTATATCATAAAAACCATAGCACTTGCTCACGCAAAATACCCTTTGGCTCAATACTCAAATATACATCCGAATCCAGTTCATTATTTAGGACGTGATAAACACGCATGATAAGAGTTAAGCAGGCCACACTGTCTAATACTAGTTAGCTATCTCGAAGTGAGAAGCAACCAGTTGCCCTAATAGTATGACATGCTACAATGTCAATTATAAAAATCCCTATTACTAAGCTAAGGGCGTCTCTAATAAGAAGACGAGTCATTTTGCTACAAACGATGTATAATATTCCAGCGCCTCAGCAACAAACCGAACTACATCACGGCATCGACCTAAGTCGCACCACCGCAGCAATTCTAATCTGTATCACTGGGGCCGCTTCAGCAATGGACCTGAGGAAACTACTGCATCGATATAAATCGCACCACAGAGTCAACTCCATGTCAACATCACATCAGCAAAGTCAAAGGACCTCACTCGAGGACACTATAGACATAACCAAAATCATGTCGGAGCCTCATACTTAAGCATCGGGTCAACTAAGATTAAAAATCCTCGGGCCTCGCTTAAGGACACTATAGACATGACTCAGGTCACATCAGAGCCTCAAACTCAAGTATCGGGTCAACTAAAACTCGCCAAAACATTATACACGTATAAAGCTGAAATATAATTATTTATTAGTTATGACGCATAAATTCTTCCCAACACATAGTTTTAAATCTTCATTGAATTCGCTTCTTCTTAGGTTTCAAATAATCCATTAGATTCTGAAACATAAACAATATTTGCGCCGAAGCATTACTTTCGCTATTATATTCACAATTACAATATCACATAATATTACAGAAACAAAGTAAACTTCGTTTCTTAATATGTATCAAACATATATACATTCATAATTGACGGACCCACAAACCGTCATTAAATATTTAATTTATAATAATAAATTATATTCAATATATTTCAACGATATAAATTTGCCTTTAACATGTATAGATCATATTATTCATATTAGATCTCTTTGCCAGTAATCATAGACGGACCACCATACCGTCATTATTTATTAATTATTGTATATATATTTAATATATACTTTATATATATTCTTTGCCATGCATCACCAATCACCATTAATAATATGTATAAAAACCATATACGAAGATCGGAAACCTTAACTAGCATTCTAGCAGCATGGCCGCCCGAACGCACCGCCTTGGTAAACCGTCCACATATACGCGGGGGTAGAGACGTCAGACGGGCACTCACCAAGCATACGCTCGGAGACACCTTCGCCGACACCACACCCCTTATATATGTGAAACAGCTGCAATGACATTCGGCACCTGACTCCGTGATTTTCCATACATTTTCCTTTTTCTATGGAAATTTTCATACAAAATTTTATAAATTTTTGATTTTGTAAAAATATTGTTTTCGGGGTATGTCCATACTTAGTATTACGTTGCACATAGTCACGTGGTCGGCAAACGATTTTTAGGTTAAGCAACTTTGGGTGCGGTCAGTAAATGGATGGGTGACCGTCCATAATTAGGTTCATATTATAGAAAATGCATTGTTTTAGAGATTTAAATAAAGTGTAATGTTGAGATCGTCACAATCTTAAGTCATGTCTATATTTGAGGTCCACAGAACAGTAGACGTAGGATGAAATATATAAAGAACATTGGACAAAACACAAGATTTCAGCTCAATGTCGCTGTTAGGAATAATTTTAAGATGAAGCGGTGCTTACATTTATGTCTACTATTTATTAATCAATAGATTATTGTTTCTAACTTCTTCTTCTTATCGAGTAATTAAAGGCCTAAATAGCTCAACTGTTAAAGGACCAACTGTTCCGGTAATGCCCCCATTATCGCATCCACTCCTAACGCAAGCTTATTTAGAGGGGCAATAGGAATATTAGTAAGACCTGAAAAGCATTGCTAATTTTTTTTTAAAACCTAGTGTCCGAATTGTTCAGATCGCCCATATCACCAGTGACCATTTATGTGTCCTCTTAAGCACGGTGACGGTCAGTTGTAAATACCATTATGTGGTCACCAGAGAGCGCACCCGGCTATGAGCGTATTGTTTTTGTAATGAATTTTTGAATTTTGTACACTTTACGAAAATGTATTTGTAATAAAAGTGAAAGCTTAAGAGCTGGACTTCTTCGTCCTAGCATTATTCCCGGTACTATAGTATTGCCAGGTTATTCGTTTTTAATCAGAGCGATTTCCATCTGACTTCTGCAACCCTAAAGGCGAACCGGTAACTCATTGGATAAGAGCAATTCACTTATAAAGAGGTATTATTATTAGATGAAATGTGATAACAACCGGGACCGACAGCTTAACGTACTCTGGGAGACCCACAAGGACAAACGCCCAGACCAAAACAGAAATTTATAACAAACATCCGCCCGTGGAGGCTAAAGGCAGACTCGCTACCCAAAACGCGACAACAGTGTAGAAAGTTTAAGAGCTGTCATGGTGCGTTTTATCGTATCGAATTGCGCTGTTCTAGTGATACGAAAACAATAGAAAGTCATTGTACGTGTTACACTCTGTGTCAAGGGTAATAGAACTTCTATTTCAAGATATATACTGTATTGTTGTGCCCAGGAACGAATAAATGAAACAACGTCTGAACGGTTGGAAGTATGTTTAATGACTGCATGGTATTCGAATATGACTTACATATTATTAGCTTAGGTGCACACTACACCTTCCCCATAGAAATTAAAAAAAATAATACAATATTTTTTTTTTATACATTCTATTATGACACAAACAATTTAGTTCTGTTTTTATGGATAATTTCCTGTTTCCCGTTTCTTAATATTTTCACATTAACATTTAAATCTTCTATTACTTTATATGGTCCTAAATATATGCTCTGAGTTTTGTCATTTACGGTATTTCTGATTAAAATTAAATCGTCCTTATTATAACTTACTGGATTAACATTCTTATCATAATAAAATTTTCTTACTAACTTACTCTTATATAAATTTTCTCTAGCATCTTTTTGTGCTATTTTTAACCTATACTTAAGTTCTAAGGGATAGTTATCCGTATTGTATAGTGGTTCAATGTATTCATCTCTTAAATTAGTTGGAATATTACATAATTTTCCAAAGACTAATTCATGAGGTGTGTACTTTGTTTCTGAATGCACTGTATTATTATATGCAAAGCACCAGTATGGCAACCAACTACTCCATGAACCAACTTTATTCTCTGACTGAATCCTTAAATACGCACCCATAGTCTTGTGAGAATTCTCGACCGCGCCGATACTCTCGTGGTGATAAGCTGTTGAAGTCACTTGAGATACTTGCAATAATTTACATACCTCTGTCATCGTCGAAGATATAAATTCTGAACCACGATCCGTTGCCACTTCTTTTGGTATGCCATATCTGAGTACAAAATTCTCTACAAATGCTCTTGCTACTGTAACTGAATCTTTACGTTGCAATGGATATGCTTCTGTAAATTTTGTTAACTCACAATGCAATGTCAGGATATATACATAATCATTGTCGTCTTAAAACTCTTTATAAATATAACTTTCTGACGGCATTTTCATAGATTTTCCAATTGTCGTCATTAAATATAATTTATTATATTATTCCACCTAGTTTGCAAAATTTGCATTACCACTTTTTTGGTTATCCTGGAATCTTCAAAAGTGTAGTGGCGGTGTACGTGTAGTACAGTCCACACGCACACCGCACTGGCAGGGTCGCCATGTATTGTTGTGCCCAGGAACGAATAAATGAAACAACGTCTGAACGGTTGGAAGTATGTTTAATGACTGCATGGTATTCGAATATGACTTACATATTATTAGCTTAGGTGCACACTACAATACCCTGTCAGCACATTCTGAGAAATACAAATTGACCAGGAAGGGATTAACGTCCGATGGAATTTCAAACCCTTTACAGCTTCAATCTGAGGTAATTGCTTTTAGGCTGCAGACAGACAATTCCTTTGAGATTGCTTACATCTGCTAGATCAGTAAATGCATAGCTTGGATGTTGATACAAGTATTTATATGTGATGAATGAACTACATCATAAACAAACCATTCTTACCAAAATGTATTTAGACATAAAAATAAAATTAATAAATACTGGTGGCTGTGACATCCCTCGTATGGTAAACATAGTTATTGTTCCGTGTGTGTGTGTAAAATAAACAATTTTTTTTTTATACGCTAAACACTCAACGGCCTCCTTAAGGAAAGTGTCGGACGTCCGGAAAACACATACACCCAGACCGGAAAACATGCCTATATGGTCAATACAAACAACTGCTCCGAGCGGGAAACGAACCCGCGACCTGTGGCGTTTAAGACAGGTTCACTATCGCTGTACCGCACCACAACGTCGTCAATTATTTATTACTTATTTCGCTTTATTACTGGGTTGTTGTTCCACCAACTCACTGTTTGGCTTCTATATATCGTATCATGATGTTATAGAGTACAGCCTATAGAGAAATCGGCCTTATCGGCGTCGGGATGTGACGACCCCATCGCCCGCTGTTGGGATAACCTCTGTCACAGCAGAGATTATTCCACCAGTGCAATCAGTCACACTGGATACACCAATAAATTACCTGTAATTCTTATCGCACGCACGTATTAATAAATCAAAACAAATTTATAAAACTGACGATTTTGTTTGTTTGCATGAACGCGCTAATTTCTGGAACTACACGTGGAAGTTGAATTTTTTTTTGAATTTGATAGCA
This sequence comes from Hestina assimilis, assembly GCA_023373885.1. Taxonomy (NCBI): domain Eukaryota; kingdom Metazoa; phylum Arthropoda; class Insecta; order Lepidoptera; family Nymphalidae; genus Hestina; species Hestina assimilis. Next base: position 9,959,599 of record CM041749.1, on the reverse strand, counting down.
CATGTTTGGAGTAAATTACTTTTTTTTTTTTATGTTACAAGCTATACCTATGAGCGCTTGCAGCACCATTAGTAGGCGCCACTCACGCGTTGCCAACCTTGAGATATTAGTTCTTAAATCTCCTCTGCCCAGTAATTTCACTAGCGTATAGTGCCCTTCAAACCGGAACACAGTAATGCCAAAGCACTACTATTTGGCGGCAGAATATTGGACACTGCGGTGGTACCTACCTAGCCGGCCTGTTGCAATAAAAGGCCTACCACTAATAAAGTCAGATATATATAATTAACACATATCCACAGGACACATAAAAGTTTCAATGAAAAGGTCATAAAACTGGCATATAACGTTATTTCTCTTCGTTATAACCGTTCAGGTGCGCTTCATTGATATATCGACGACAAATTGTGTTTTATGATAGTTTAAAAAGTTATTACTGGGACGTGTTCTATGTTTTGTAATAGTGCAAGCATACGACCCACCTGATAGTAAGCGGCTGTCGTAGCCTATGAGTGCTTGCAACACCACTCATTTGTGTCAGTGTAGAATATCTAACTGCGGTGGTACCCACCTAGCCGTTCCCATGTTAAATGGCCTAAGAATAACAAGTAATAAAAACAATTTAATTTTAAAATTTAAGGGTACTCATTCAAGAAACTTGATTTTCTTTTCTATGATGCTACGGAACCCTTTATGCACAAATCCGACACGCACTTGGCTAGTCTTCAGTTACTAGTGCCTATTTTATTGAATGTATGAATAAAGGACGTGGCATTGTAAGATTTAAAAGTATACTTTGTTCAAAAGTGCATAAAAGCCTATTTGAATAAAGAATATTTTGAGTTTGAGTTTCCGAGTCTGAGTAAGCCAAGAAGCATTTTTTTTATTTTGATAAAAATTTTGAATATATTCTGAAAACTCGGATGAGATTTGTGTGCGTTAAATTTGCTTCATAATAACATATTCTGTAGTAATAGTGTTAGTATAACTTATATAATACATATAACCTGCCCCAAGGCACCTTCGTCTCTGAAACTAATTTATGAACTCGTGATACAATGTTTGCTTTGCTTGAAAATTTAAACTTGCGATAGAGGTAATTTAATGCAACAAAATTATCATAGCAGATAGATGTAGAGTAGAGAATAATTCATTGAATTGAGTTCTCACTAACAACTGCCCGTGACTTCGTCTGCGGTGCTCTAATAATTGGCTTCAGAGAGAAATGAATCTTTCATAAGTGAATAACGTTCCATAAGACACCTCTATACCGAATTTCAATTGAATAAAAAGTATCCCATGTGTTAATCCAAATAATAACATATCTGTGTACTAAATTTCATCCCAATGCGTGATATATCACAGCCGTTTATGCGTGATATAGTAACAAACATCCAAACATAATACCACAAGTCTACGCCTTGTATATTTTAGTTTTTATTCAGTAATTGCGTAGCATTTTAGTCATGGATGCTTCGGGGTATTTCAGACTAAAGTTTATAAGGGTATTCGATTCGGCATACACATAAATTCGGTATACACACGTACTTAAACGTCGAACGCGCTTATGCGCTCGAATGGTCTGAGAAGGTCAGTAACATATTAATCAAAATTTACTGCGCGCATTTACGAGATTATAAGCCTGTTAACGCTCGTACGAATTGCGTAAAAGTCTCACATAAATATACGTTGTAAAATGCTTGTATTAATCGTTACACTGAAACCGCCGTTAATTAAATTGAATCAGAATATTTTTGTATTGAAAATGCCTTCTATAGAGATGGTCTGTGACAGGACGTAAAAAGATCTTAGCTTTTATGACAGCGCCTGTACGTAGGAGATAGCCTTTTTTGGCCACGGCGAGCTTGTTATCATAAAAAGGATTAGTGAGCCGTTAAGATAATATGTAAGAATTAAATATTTTGGCAAATTTTTTTGGAAAAAATAAATAAGTTTGGTTTTTTGCTCAAAATATTATTAATTTAACTTTTGGTTAATTTATTTGTGCAACAAAAAATTCTCGTTCTCAGCTTAAACCTAAATACTATGATCTTGAAAAATTTAGCAGTTGCAACCGCAAAGGGCCTGTTCAAATTAGGAAGTACAGTCATTCTTCGAAATATTGTCATGAAAATAATATTGGTACGTTTGGTTCGATGAGGATGACCGATTGAGCCAACGCTCTCAAAACAAACTGTTGGCTTCGGTTTCTATTTTCTGCTACATTTTACTTACACGGCAATATACTCCTAACTAATGGCACGGGATGTGTGGGACACGGAGTCGGTGCAATGTTCTCTAAGGACGTGGTCCCCATACTCATTAAAACAACCAAGAACCCACTTTGCGCCATTATGGGACGCCACGGGTTCGCTTAAGCAATCAACCACGACGCCTCGGATATATAATCCTAACCATCCATAAGCTACGGTAACCTCTTACCTTTAAGTTCGCCGCTTGTTAGCTGCTTATTTCAATGCTCTGCTGTAATTGAAATATTAAGCTATATTTTAACAATCAAAGCATTTACATTAAACGCTACTACGATAACATCAACCTCCACTCAGCACTGGACACTCAAATAATAATGGAACGTGACCTAAGAGTAAATTGTTACTAAATGACCATCTCGCCTCGTTGACGTTTATGTCCTTCCTTTATTGGTAATTTCCGTAACGCGAAGGGTAATGAGAGTTCCTTTTCTCAAATGTACGTGTTGAGATTTTTAGTCAGCCTATTGCGTGCTTGTCTATAATATTGACAAACATATCTTTTACTTATAAATGTTCTTGAGGACTAGGGAGCTGTTATCAACCGCTTCATCTGTCTGGGGTTTGGAATGAAATGTAGTTTTATTGTTATGTCTACAGCAAACTAAGGTTCAGATTTATAGTGAGTCGGCTGATAAATTTCCGGTTTGATGGACAGGCACGACAATTCATTTTTTGTTTTGATTACAACCTTCAATTGTGGTGATAAAACATGACTTGTCTCAGTTGAGTAGTATTTTTTACGGATGGGAGGAAAAGAGACCACTGTTGATTTGTTTGATGAATATAAAGTAGAAACAGTACAAACAGTGACAAGAACAAAAGAGCAATATAATAATAATATGTATTAATATTGATAAAAAAAATAATAAAGAACAGGACAGCAATATCCTGAATCCTAATATATTTGACGACGTTGTGGCGCAGCGGTAGCGAACCTGCCTTAAACGCCACAGGTCGCGGGTTCGATTCCCGCTCTGAGCATAATATGTTTGTATTGACCATGCAAGCATATTTTCCGGTCTGGGTGTATTTGTCCTTGGCCTTGTATATGTTCCCGGACCCCGACACAGGATATCACAATCCTAATGGGGGCCGTTGAGTGTGTAGCGTTTATTACTACCACAATGGCTACTTAGAAGTTATTGGAATTTGCATGTTTATTAATTAAGTACAAATGGGTCGACTTTCCCTCGATCGGTCATCTTTTCCTTCCCTCTTACAGAAAATCGGCGTAAAGTAACAGTACTGTTGCGTTTCGTGCGATGAGTGCGAGCGCCATTTAAAAAAAATATCACTAACATAAAGAACTACACATAATCAATTTTTTTAATTTCTACTACAGTTCTCATCCATTTTATGTTTAGTTTTATAATTAAGTCTCGGGAACTTGGATAAGGGGAGATTATGATGAGGAGACTTTGAATTCAAATAACTATTGCAACGTTTCGTTGGTTTATTTTCAACTTCCTCATGCAATGTTTCCAGGATAGCCACATACATATACGTTATATTTATTCGGCTCTTAACTGGGTGCACTCACTGATCGGTAGGTAAAGCAACTTTAGGCGCGGTCAGTCAATAGATGGGTGATCGCATGGTGGTATTTCAACTGAGCGTCACTGTGCTTCGGAGGGCACGAAAAAGTCGGTCCCGGCTGTTATCAATTTGATAACAGTCGATAAGTCAAGTCATAGGTCCATACGGGCGACCTGAACAACTCTGATACTAGGTTGGCCACTTACCGCTCGATAAGAAGATTTATTCGAATTACAATTATTACGCAATACTATTTTTATTTTTGAATTATAAGCAATCATAAGCATTTACAAAATTTCATTGAATAGATTTGGACATTTTGAAGCTTAAAGTGAACGAACACAGCTAGACGTTTTTAACTTTTTTATTTTACATACTCCCAATCACATTTCGAAAGTATCACATATAAATTACATTCTTTATTTTCCAAATCAAAGAACGAGCCTAAAAGTATAAATATTAATTAAACTAATGTAATATGTTGGTCACAATCGGTGAATTGACATTTTATAATATATTTAGCGGACAAAATCACACGTCACGACATAATAGCCATTTATGAAACAATGAGTGTGTCTTTACATTGTTTCGTTGGGTACAAAACCGAGAGAACTCTCGAGATTCATAGAGCGGACAATCGAAGGTAATTTACTGCTTGGACCCACAGCGTCATGTGTAAATGTAAATTGTACAGTATAATACGTAGACCCTACTCCAAGGCTCGCGCATTCGCTTGTAAATTAACTAATTTATGAACTGGCGACGCTGGTTTTGTTTAGTAGATACATCATCATTTATGAAAAATAATATATTAATTAATTATAAAAAAAGCGATTTAATTACAATTTGTATTGCAGCGGTAGCGAACCTGCCGCCACAGATCGCTGGTTCCATTCCTCGCTCGGAGCAGAGGTTTGTATTGACCATACAGGCATATTTTCCGGTCTAGGTGAGTTTGTCCTTGTCATTGTGAATGTTTCCGGGCTCCCGACACACGATATTACCTAATGGAGGCCTTTGAATGTGTAACGTTTATTTATTAATTTCAATATTTATTTATTTATTAAATCACAATATTGATAATTCTATACCCTTTATTTTATAACTTATTTATGTTCTTTTTTAAACTCACCCACATTCTTGTCAATTAGGCGCTTCCGAGCCCTTTTCGAAATTCCGCATTTTTACCATTATACAAAAACGATCCATTTTTACGGAGACTTACAGTAATTAAAAATGAAAGGGGAAAAATCTTTGAATTTTTGTGTGAGTTAGATTTCTAAAGCCACCTTTCAAGCCTTTATTTAATTTGGAAAAGATTTTTTTATTAGGCTAGCGTGGTATGTGTCTCAGCTTAAAATGATGGTTTTAACTTATTACAAAAGTGTTTAAACTTTAGTTTTATAAGATGTTTTATCAAGTACATATTAAATAAAATCGAGAATGTTCCACATTAAATGTTTTTTTAAGTGTTTGATATTTTAAAATATTAAAATTTATAAGAAAAGGTCTTGTATTATTAACATTACTAAGGTAACCGTTATCTTAAGACACGCTTCTCAAAGAATATTTTATGAGTAAAGCATCCATGCTTAAGGAAGAGCAACTAAATAAGATTAAACGAGCGCTCCTTCTTTGAAGTGGACTACTGATTTGGTACGTGTCTCAAAAGAAAACATTTTAATGCATAATTTTAAACAAAGTACAATTTTTCTTTTTATATTTCACGCTGAAAAAGAAATGATTGGTGATTAATTTTTACGTAAATGGTGCCATTTTAGCTTTTTACGTTGTCGGTATGTCACCGTCATTTTTTCACTCGGAAACTATTTGCTCTATTTTTACAAAATTTAGTATGTAGTATACCTAATACACCTAGTATTAGGTATGAACCTCTACACAGTTTTGTAGTGATTCTAAAATATATAAAAATTATGAGAAAGTGACTTTTTAGAGAGTCACGACTTTATCTAATTATTATTATTTTTATTGAAAGAAATTCTTAAGTATTTTATTGCGTATTAAATTGCCTTTGCCACAATTTGGATTAAAGTGCTATTTATATATATTAATAAAGTTCTTCACTGTAATAGGACCTTTTACTTGTCTGGGCTATAGAACCTCCAACACAATATAATTTAAGCAATCTAAAGGGGCCATTTATTTAAAAATCTCTTGCAGGTATAAATCTAAAACAGTACAATTTAAAAGCAAAAACAGTGAATCAATATTGTTACGGACAACCTTACTACCAGGAGCATAAGGCTCGAAATCGCTCACTGCTCTTTCTGAGTCTTTCCTTCGTAACGCGTAGGTTCTAGAAAGATGTGTTCGCGAAAAGTACTGTACAACATTCCGTGGTTAGAACTTTCTCGAACCCGTGCTCCGCGATATAAAAGTGGCCTGGCCCGTCGACTTAGTCGTTCAGTTCTGAGCAACAAGATGAACTACGATTGACCTGTGATTTCTGAAATTTTGTTCTGTGATCTTGAAGATCTCATTAAAGTTTCATTTAGAGCCAACAGGTGTTCTAATCTAAATCTTCGAACCCCAGCACGTAACCATATATTGAACCGATATTTGAATCACATGTTTATTCTCTAATAATATATTATTTAATGTTGAGTAAGCGGTATATAAGTTATGAACTAAATCGCAATTCAATTTAATCGTGAACCGCTTATATTGAAAATTAATATTCGTATAGTTTTGAAAGCGGTAAGCCTGTTTCGCTTAGCGTAATAAATAAATGATTAGTGTAGTTGAAAACCAGGATAAACGGGTTGAAATAACAATGGTATTAAGCACTGATCGCCTCTTAACAGACAATTTAAAAGTGAATAATTACGATATTTATTCATTGTTTTTTTATGTCACTAAGTTGGCAAGCAAGCATACGGCCCACCTGATGGTAAGTGGCTGCCGTTGCCTATTAGCGCTTGCAGCACCATTAGAAGGTGCTACTCACGCGTTGCCAAACTTGAGATATTTATTTATGATATTTGTTCATAAATCTCCTCTGCCCAATAATTTCACTAGCCTACAGTGCCCTTCAGACCGGAACACAGTCATGCCTAAGCACTACTATTTGGCGGCAGAATATTTGACACTGTGGTGGTACCTACCTAGCCGGCCTCTTGCAACAAAATACCTACCACCAGTGTGACTTATTGCACCGGTAAAATAATCTCTGCTGTGACAGAGGTAATCCCAACAGCGGCCGATGGGGTCGTCACATCCCGACGCTGGAAAAAATATAAAAGCGAATAATAACATACTTCACAATTAAAGATTTCTATCAACCGTCAATCAAACAATAAATAGTAATGTATTTAACATTACCACTTTACAACTTCTCAAGGGTAAAGATATCAATGTCAAAAAAATCACTTATTTACATTATTCCGATTAAATCTTCCTAATCTTTGTCATCTTAAAACCTGACACGTCAAGTTTGCGTCTCTTCACAAGTTTTATGGAAATTGTTTACAAAAATTTCTGAAAAGTTTTTTTTCCCATTCAAATTCCTAATGCCTTTTTACAAATGCGAGAAATTTTTAAACAAAGCACTATCTCTTAGTCTTGTATGTATTACTGCTTACTTCCAAACCACGCAACAGATTTTGATGCGGCTTTCACCATTAGTTATTAGTATATGAAAGTACCCAGAGCGAAGTGAGAGAGAAGATGGCGGGTCGCTGTATTTTACATGAAAAATGTAACAACATTTGCCGTGAATATTGTTATACCAGTTAAACCTCATTACGCGCAAGCAGAGTTATGATTACAGTAATAGGTTTTAAGTCACCTCGGACTCCAAACGCAAAATCCAAGTTCATTCATGAATATGCAAATGCTCGGACGCCTGTCATCCATTTTCAGGAATATTGTTCTACAAAAACTAGATTTAAAATCTGAAACAACTATGTTATATGATGAAGTTCCCTGGACCATATTGTTTTTAAAAATAATGACGTCAGCATCGCGTCATTTTCTTCATTATTATGGTCATTATCCATTTATTACAATAATAAACGATTTCTTCCACAATCCGTTTTATTTGATTAGAATAACTGAACGTAGAGAGTAACAAATTGTTCGGCTACTCAAGCTGGAATGCCTCAGGCGGCAACGACCACTCATATTTATACTAGATTCGAGAGTGGGGTAGCCTATTCACAAAAATCTCTTTACCATCAAAGTTTACAACTATTATAACAACACAATAATGTACTAACTTATATAACCTAAATTAACATAAACCTATTTTATGTAATTAAATAGTAGTTGCGCCGATATATATAATATTAAAATACAGCAATAAATTAGAATACTAAGGATACTGATGACCAAAATTTTGGATTTAGGCTTCATTTTTGAAATTATATTTTTGTTATTTTTACAATAATTTTTTTAAATATTTTGTAGTTTAAAAATACGTACAATATAATGTATAACCATTTCATAAATTGTGTCGTGCGAATTAAAAACGTCACCAAAACGAATCCATTTTGTTTAAAAATTAACATCTTCCTAGCATTTATCCCGGTATTTACTCAGGGTCTGCTACCCTTATCCGGATACGACGGGCTACTAGTTTTTACACAGAGCGGTTGCTATCTGACCTCCGTAACCCTATGACCCAGCTACTCATTAACTATCAAGAGTTTAACAATTATAATCAGATGCTATGAAAGCAACCTGGGCTGCCAACTTAAAGTGCTCTCCGAGGCACGAGGCACCCACAGGGACAAACGCCCAGACATATAACAAACATATTCTGCTCTGAGCGTCATTGTTTGTGTATTTACAGTTTGTTTCCAAATGGTATTCATTCTCACTGAGCTGTTGGTAATTCCTTAGGGAAAACCGAAGAGAAAACAGTTTTAAATAATTCATTCCAAAATTACTCTAATTACTTGAGGTTTTCGTGACATTAAGTTTTGTATAATATAACTTGTTTCACACATTGAGTATTTTTGCACATAACTTGAGGTGTTTTTATGTAATTGGAGTAATTTTTTAAATATTATTTGAAGGTGTTTTTATTTCAAACAAAATTAAAACGGTTGTGTGAAATGTTAAATTGTTTCAAAGTTGTTTGTCACTAAATATAATTGTTTTTTATATTCTAATAAATTACAATTTTTAAATAAAGAAAATCTTTAAAGAGATAAGTGTGTCTTTTAAATGATAGTGTAATAAGATATATAATGTAGTATATCTATAATACTCCATGTAGTAATATTTCAACCAGAAGCGCCAAAAAGATGTAACTTAATAAGTTGTGAATTAGTATTCATTGCGTCGTTTACTGTATTCGTCATTTTTCACTACAACAATATCGTAGGTTAAAAATTTTTAAGATTATCAGTAATGACAATACCCTCACATAAGGAATAAAGGTTGATAACAGCTGTAGTAATAATGATTGCCGGTTATCAATTTCGATACGGCGACCACCACTCAAAGTCGAACCGTGTCATCTAAAGCTTTAGTAAGCAAATCATCATTTAGTCCATGAAAAACCACTTTAGCATTTGCATAATTGTTTGGTGTACCTACTTGCTATAAATAAAATGTGAATGTATTGATCTCGTCGCTTCTCGAGGTCTGAAAATAGAGTAGCGGGGAGGAGCCCTGTTGTGTGTATTTTGGCTCCTAAATACGAGTTTCCAGACTAATATAACACTGAATGAGCTGTCTCAGCGACTTAACTTTAAATATTTGTGATACGGGTTCTGAAAATTGTTTTTATTTGCTAGTAGCGAGACGATATTTAAATTGAAAAAAAAAATCGAACAAGCATTCTCTTGCAATTATTCTTTCGCGCGACAGTTTTGAAGTTAAAATTGTTACAATATCTGTGCTCTTATAAATAACTAGTAGTACCCGCGGCTCCGTTCGCGTAAATATATTTTTTTAATAACCCAATGGAAGCCCAACATTTTTCTAGGAAAATACTATACTATGTTTTATGCCAGGTAATAAGCTATGTGGATAGCAAATTTCGCCCAAACCCATGCAGTATTTTTTCGTGACAGAATAGCAAACATCCATCCATCCATTAGTACAAATAGGTTTTACGTTTAAATGCAATTTTTAAATTTATTGTTATATCAAATTATTAAAATCTTATTCTAGCCCTTATGTCAAACATAATTATACTTTGTCTGCGACTCATTGCACTCATAATTGGGTCAGTAGTTTTCACGTAATGCCATAAAATACGGACAGAAAAAGTCAAAAACATCCTCGAATTGACTATCCCCTTCTTTTTAAAGTCGGACGAAAATTATAACGTAATCCGTTGTATTTTTCGAGAACCTTTTTAACTTGATAATGTGTTGGCAGAACCTTTACGCTGTAACATACATTATATTTTGCATCGGACACTACATTCAATACAAGCAATTTATTCAATATTCGAAGATCGCCATCGGAAGTATTGGGTCAAAAACTGTCAAAATAAATCATTAACAACTTAACGTATCGTAACAAAATGAATTTATCATTATTTTATATCGTTAGTAGTAAACCTGTCTTTAGCCTCGACGGTCTCGGGAATGTGTCTGTCTTACACAACATCTTATACTAATCGGTTAACTCTTGATAACTAATTTGCTCGTAACCAATGAGTTATTGTTGCACCGTTTGCGTTGCTGAGATGACAATCGCATTGTGTAAAAATGTCAACAAAGTAAACTGTCACATCCGGATAAGTGGAATAAGCAAATCTGGTAAATATACCGATAATAATGGTAGGATGAAGAATCAGCTTCAATCATTTTTCCTTTTCATATAACTTAATGCAGAAAACAATCTTACGACCTGTGATAAGTCTGAGTTTTTATTCTCTACTACTCATACTTAATTTGTAGCTTGGCTGGTTATGTGAAATGTTCTTTTTAAATAAAAGATAATTGAAATACCTTTCAGAATAATTAAAATTAAATATAATTCATATAAGAGATTACTTAATTTATATACCATTCATTTATAACTAAAATAATGATGCAATAGCGAATATATTTTTATAGCAACTTCAGTGTTTACTTTTGAAACGGCTCGCAACGCTCGACCTCCACTCAACGGACACTCAAACATTAGTGGAACGTGACGTAAAAGTAAATTGTTTCAAATAACTAGCTTCAGACTCGTTTACATTTATAGCATTTCCTCTTTGGTTATTGTCATTATATTAGGATAATTATATCATGTGTCGAGGATTCGGAAATATAAACACGGACTAATACACCCAGACCGGAAAACGTACCTGTATGGTCATTACAAACATCTGCTCCGAGCGGAGATCGAACCCTGTGGCGCTTAAGACGGGATCGCTACCTTTGCGCCACAACGTCGTCTATATTTATTAAAAAACAGCAAAATTTATTATTTTAAATTTTAAATTGATAATATTTTTCTTCAATTAATCAGTAACGCGGTTTCGCTCCCGTTGAGTGATACCGCCCTATTCCATCAACTAAACAACAAATCTTATCACCCGCTCGCAATTTTTTGCTTATTGCTCGGCTTCTAAGTATCGTATCCTGATGTTCTATAGCCTTCCTCAAAAAATGCGCTGTATAATGAAAAAATATTTTTTCAAATCCGATCAGTAGTTTCAGTGATTACCGCATTCAACCAAACAAAACAACACACAAAATCTTAAGCTTTATATTGGTATAGATTTTTTTACTTTTTAATAAAATCGTATCTTGTATAAATATTAGAAATCGTACAAAATCTTACTTCGTTTGAATTATTCATTAAATTTATTATTTACATAGAAATGTTATGTCGAAATTAAGAAAACATCTTATTATTACATTGTAACGTATTTATGAATGTAATATTTTGGTAAACTTTTAGAATATTTCCTGTAGGAGCTCGGCGTCAAACGGGATTTGCATATTCAGCGGTCAAATTTACGTCACAATACTCTATTACGAAAATTTCTTTTCATTGTAACTTTGGGTACAAAATTTATCTCGATAAGATCGTTCCTTACGGTCAGAGAACATTCAGTGTAGTGTTATTATTATAATTTAGACCTGCGCTCTTTTGTGATTTTGAAAACCATTTAGAAATATTGAATAAAGTAGACTTTTCGACATCTGGAAGGCATTTTATACATACACTAGTATATGCATCAGTTTAAGAAAATATATTTTTTTATGCAATAATTTTTTATATATAATGATGTTTATAGTACAGCCATGCTTCTACCAGGCTGAATGGGCCAGTTCAACAAGGGAATTGCTACCCTGTCATAGAAAATTGGCGTAAAGTAATAGTATTAACACTGTTACTATCGTTATCAAATCTTTCATAGGTTGTGGTGACTGCTTACCATCAGGCGGACTGTATGCTTGTTTGCCCACCATCATGAAGTAAAAAAAAATCTCCAAACGATTATACCTTAAACATAGGTTAAAAATATGTATTGTTTCGCTTTTGTTTAATATCAAGAATTTTACATAATGTCTAAAAGATTTACAGATTAAAAAGTGAAAACTTCTGTTAATTTGTACAATCTACTCAATAAGTTTCCTTTTTTATGTCAGTAGGGGCACGGTTAGAAGTCTTACCTAATGTTAAGTTAATGTTAATTAGAATCATGAACATCTGACAACACCAGAGTGTATATGCGTTGCTGCCCTTTTCGGATACAACTGGTTATACGCTGACCGAAACGCGGCTACCAAGCAATGACATCACCAGTTTTTCCCCAAATTACGGTCTTAGCTAATCAGCTGGCTAGCTAGCTTTATATTTATTAATTATACTAATTATTTTTTTAACGTTGGGAAACGCTTTTAGGCGCATGACTACAAGTAGTTGTAGTGTGACGCTCACCGCTTCCTAATCGAACTAAGTAATACCGACTAAAACCCATCGAACCGCCTTGCGCCATAGTGGGATGCCACGGGTTCGCTTGCGCAATCAACCGCGATGGACCAAGGCCTTCCACCGGCAATAGATAGACAGTTTGGTAATTATTGTTTAAGAAGCGCATAAACATTTGCCGGTACTAAACTATTCAATTATACTATAACTGTAAAATAATACCGTGTCCTCTGTACATGTTATCTATTTCCAACTTTAGTTCATTAATCAAAGTTAGTTCTAAGCCTTATGGTCAAAGTTCTAACACGTACGAACCTAATTTGAATGTGTACATCTTGGATAATCTGTATTAAGCAAGATGTTTGCTTAGAAGATACTATGACAATCTGTAGTACCAAATTCTAGTTATTTATGTTCTTGTCTCAACTCTGCATACTTTCGAAATAAATAAACTAAGCATAAACGCTTGAAATAAATGTAAATGGACTTATCCCTTATCAGATTGGTTTTTGTGCAATTTTTTGATTCCTAATTAATGAGAAAATATGGCGTTGATGATCGGGCGAGGAGAGTGTGGTAGAGTAAAGTTAAATAATAATCACACTGCTATAATGACCCTATAATAACATTACTAAAATCATAAAATATTAATAACATTTTCTACCACTATCTGTTGTTAATATTTTACATGCTGTACCGTGTTTTAAATTTAGAATTTTTCTACGCCATAAAGCTGTGTAGTTCTGGATCAAAGGATATTGCTTAGACTTGAGAACAAGCGTGCCTGAAAGTTGAATCATAATATTATAACATATCATTGTATTTTAGGTGATAAGTATACGGTTTTAATAAAGAAGATCCATGGTTTCGTTTTCTATATCCGTTGTCGTCGACAAGATTATGATGAAATTACAATCTATCTTAATAGAATGCAATTCAAGCTCTTCCAATCTTTTAAACATTAAGGTATGAAAATATTTAAAAAGCAAACATATCAAATATATTATGTATTTCTCCTTGTACTCGTTTCTCTAATCAAAATATTGTAAAATTTTAACGAATTTCGCCAAGTTTACAAGATGAACTTGCATAATAATTTACCCATTCTAAGTTTACTGTTAGCTACATAAAGTGTGTAAAGTTTATAACTTAGAAACTTGTTTCTAACAACATTATTTTGAAATAGCTGCTCAGTCGCGAATAATTAATTCTGTAAAATATTTTGTATCTTAAAATTTAAAGCCAGAAACTATTTAGAAGAATGCTTAAGATTTCATGAAGCTTAAAATTAAAAACTCTTACTTCACGTATTTTTTTCTTAAAATTTAATATATGTAAAGCTAAGACAGTTGCAATTTCACATATATACAAAAGATAATAAAAGATTATAAGCCTTTTAAATAGAAAGGTGTAAATCGCGGGTCTATATTGAGTAAAATGATTGAAAATGTTTGGTTGAAGCACCATCGAACAAGTGGCTGGGAACTAAATAATGCCATCGTACGCATGACCTACCAAAACCTTCAAAGCTATTGGCCTGAAGTCAATGTTTCAGCTTTTTCTTACTGTAATTTACATGCGCCATTTTTTTTTCAAATCACTTCTTCGGTGGTGCTAGTTTATACACGATCTATTTTCCTCGATATCTATGCAATCAAATCAAAGTCAAATCAAAATCATTTTTATTCAAGTAGTTTTCACTGGTGGTAGGTCTTTTGTTGCAAGAGGCCGGCTAGGTAGGTACCACCGCAGTGTCAAATATTCTGCCACCAAATAGTAGTGCTTTGGCATTACTGTGTTCCGGTTTGAAGGGCACTGTACGCTAGTGAAATTACTGGGCAGACGAGATTTAAGAACCAATATCTCGAGGTTGGCAACGCGTGAGTGGCACCTACTAATGGTGCTGCAAGCGCTCATAGGCTACGGCAACCACTTACCATCAGGTGGGCCATATGCTTGTTTGCCAACTTTTAACATACAAAAAAAAAAAAAAAACTTTTAAAAAGTACTTTTGAATATTCAAATGCTACTGACGACTAAAGTTGATTCTATCGAGAAAACTCGACAGTTACTCTTTTCAAATAAATACACCATACTAAATAAGGTAGACCATAATTCCTATTTATATAAATCGTAGCAATACTAAAATAGGGGCTGAGATCCAGACTACAGGTATGTCCAGTGTTCCTTGTTAATATTCTAACAGACACGGCGAGACATCCACTGTTCAGTGAATCTTGAATAGAAGACGATTTAACGAGGAAGGAGGTTGTGAATTTTGATAAAGGTATTTGAATTGCTATTATATAACGATTATATTACTAATAATTAAATATTTTGTTTGTGTATTTAATTCAAAGGTTTTAAACCAAAATATTTTCAAAATTAATACAACAGGTGTCGATAGCATTAAGTAACCCATATCATGTGTAAGTTAAGTCAGTAATCCACATTGAAGATTTTTTATTCAAAATGTCAGTATATTTTTCACAGTATCTCTGAAATACAAATAGGTTTTACAAAACGAACGAATATTTAAGTATTAACTTTGAATTATAAACGGTCTTCCTGTCTCCGGAAATGTTAACAGTTAAATTATTTACGTCGCTGAAACTATTCGTCAAAGATAATATGATGATGTATATAATTTGTCAAACAATACATTTGAACATATTGCATACACGTGAAGTATAAATACATACGTCATGTATTACATACACAGTCTTGATTCTTGGTCAGAAGGAGTAGTTTAGATCTCTAGAGAATTCTACAGATCTAGGGAAAAAAAATCAAAAATTCATTAACAACTTTCAAGACTTATGTGGTGGTAGATTTAAGTGTTTTTATTATAATAATATTTAATATGTATATTAGTCTGAAATATGGACGCAAATAAGCCATACCATGTCAACCCACAAAATCGAAAAAACTGAGTTATATATGCAGAAGTGTTGGTAAATGGCTGAAGAACATTTTTCTTTAATATTTGTGTGGTTTTAAGCTTTAAAACTTCTAAAAAACCCATTTTTTAATCATTCAATTTATGTATTATGTTGAACGTTTTGGGTTATATTATATATGAAATATGCAGTTTGTATACTTATTTTTGTGAAAATAAGTAAAATTACTTACATAAATCTGAAATTGCTAAAAACTTGATCAGATAAAGCAAGTTGTTCAAAATTTTCAAACGCGATTTCCTCGAAATGACATTCTTATTTGCGTCAATATATGGTATATATGTATGGGCTTTGTTGTTGGATTTTAAATAAATAAATAAAAAAATATTATATATACTAAAATCTTTGATCCTTTCATTTTTGCTTGGCAGCAAATTTTACGAAAAAAAAATAAGGCCATTTACCACAAATGCTATCTCAGCGTATCTCGATTACAAGGGGATGAACGACACACATCTTCATATTGAGGAAAATATGGCGGACGGAAGAATATCTTAGAAACTGATTTCCATAATAGTATCTACTAACATGCAAAGGTGGTAAAGCAATGTCTCGGTACCTAATAAAATGTTATTCTCTTCAAAATCATTTAAGGTCAGTTTGCTTAAATAAAAAAAAAATCCATACACCTACTATAAAAACTAACCATGTTATAAAACTTCAAATTTTTATTAAAATGAAATTGATTGTTTTTGTAACATTCATTAAATTACATTTAAAAAAAATACTTTTAAAAGAGCAAAGCTTTAAGATAACCTACCTAATCAGTGTCCCGTTTGTTCAGAAATATTTATTCTATCAGGTAAGGGAATTGTGATCCATAAGAAAAATCTCTTCTTCATAGATTTATTCCCGGTATTTACCGGTAGTTACTAAATTTTTCACAGAGCGATTACCATCTGATGTCGGTAACACTATAGGTGAACCAGTAACTCATTGGATAAGAGCAAGTCAAGCTATCTAAAGTAAGCGATTATTATCAGCTATTATGTGAACATCAACTGGGACTGACCGCTTTACGTGCTGTCCGAGAAACTCCCAGACGGAAACAGATGCCTGTAAGATGAATGCAAACATCCGCCCCAAGCGAGAATCGAATCCGCGAACGGTGAGGCAAAAGGTAACCTTGTCTCGAGATCCCTAAAAATAGCTTATAATATATTTTAAAATGACTATTCTTTGCACAGTATTCCAAGGTAACATAAGATTTATGTTTACTCGAGAAATCTGTAAGCTTGAGATAATAGGTCACGAGCGCACGAGTGTCGTTGTTCTCTCCCTTTCACATTTTATGTCCCATTTCTTTAGCTCTTGTTTATTGCTCCACTGACTGTATCACTATGTAATAACTATACTAATACTACCAGTAATCAGACGCTCATAGCCGGCTGTGCACACTGATCGGTAAATTTTCGGTGGGTTAAGCAACTTTAGGTGCGGTCAGTCGCTAGATAGGTGATCGCATGGTAGTATTTCAATAGAGCGTCTCCTTGCTTCGGAGGGCACGTAAATAATCGGTCCAGGTTGATATTAATTTGGTAATAATTGATAAGTCAAGTCAGAGTCTCATACGGGCGACCTGAAAAACTCTGACACTAGGTTGGCCACTAACCAGTCGATAAGAAGAAGTACCAGTAATGATATCGCTTGGGAGTCTTTTCACCGTTTCTTGATGAACACGAGAAGCTGTCAGTCTCCGTTTCTGTCCAAATGTCAAATGCAAAAAGCTGGTAAACTAATTACTCTTATACAATGAGTAACTGATTTCCTTTGAAACAAAAATGTATATGCTACAACCACAAAAAAATCCTTACCATTAAAAACTAATCACGAAAATTTATTTACTAATGGCATAGATATTGCATTAGAATATACATGAAAAAATCAACTCTCAACTCAAAATTTGAACAAGAATCGTTAATGACGACAATGCTGTAAAGGCGTCGGGATGTGACGACCCCATCGCCCGCTGTTGGGATTACCTCTGTCACAACAGAGATTATTCCACCAGTGCAATCAGTCACACTGGTGGTAGGTCTTTGTTGCAAGAGGTCGGCTAGGTAGGTACCACCGCAGTGTCCAATATTCTGCCGCCAAATAGTAGTGCTTAGGCACTACTGTGTTCCGGTTTGAAGGGCATTGTACGCTAGTGAAATTACTGGGCGAACGAGATTTAAGAACTAATATCTCGAGGTTGGCAACGCGTGAGTGGCACCTACTAATGGTGCTGCAAGCGCTCATAGGCTGCGGCAGCCACTTACCATCAGGTGGGCCGTATGCTTGTTTGCCAACTTCTAACATAAAAAAAAAAATATGCTTACTCAAGCCCACTAGAAAACTTTAATTATTAGCAATGCTTTTTCAGGTCACTTATACTGCTATCGCTCCTCTGAGTAAACTCGTAGCTTGTGCTAGGAATGGGTACGACAATAGCCCAAACGGGTCAGGATAGAACCCGCAACTCTTGCCTTAACGGAGCCGAGTCGGCCTTTCAACCATTCTACGTTGCAAACAATTTCGATTTACATGAGCTTCGTATATTATTGTAGCAGTGTGATTTTAACAAATCAAAAGCACGGTTATCACGTACATCACGCGAACCCGCCATCAATATCGACACGGCGGCCATCGCTCAACAGCACTCAAGTGGAACTGAGCAATTTGCAGCTTCATTTAATAGATTTGATTTGATCTACGAAAAATTATCACGTCATGTACCGATCAGGGCTAACAAATTGCGGATACTAGCAAAATCAAAATATTCCAATGGTGAGGCCAATGCTTGCTTCATTTTTTATATTAATATTATTAATTTATACGTATATCACGAATTTAATATATTTATTCGTACAAGAGTATTAAATTGGCAAAAGCACCGGGTCAAAGTAAAAATAAATACCCTCCCAAAAATACCAACATTAATTAACAGCATCTTTACCGTTACGTTTCCCATTATCTTTGGTGGCGATGGACGGCGATACCGCTGTTTTAATATATATTGCTACCTACAGTTGGCACCACCACTGGCAAAACAAATGCTCAGATTTTAGCCATCATTCAAGTTATTAATACATAATACGCGTAATATTTTTTTTACTTTTTAAATTTTAATGTTTAATTTTATTATCGTTTTTATTTCAATTTTGTATATGTTATAGTGTTATTGTTTCTACATGAAATTTGTAATTAGTATCTTTAAGTAAATTATATTTTGTGTGTAACATTCACGATATTTTCTTAAGTAGACAGTAATTTATAAAATTAAATATATTACATCTATAATTGGTACATGTATCAGCTATGCATGATGTTGATGTGTTGTTGCTAATTGATAAAAAAGTGTGTGTGTGTACTTATGTACACGTGTTAGAAGTTATACTTCTTTGGCGTAACAAGATAAAAATCTTTTAGAAAATTGTATCTTTCTCCTTATTCTAAGTTTGTAGAAAAAAACGACACTAACAATAGAAAAAGGGTATTTAGTACATTGAAAGTTTTATTACAATATATTATAAATATCCCAAAAAAAATTTTGACTATAACTTAAGGGTGTCGCTTTTTTAAGACAGTGTGCGCGCGCATCGTAAAAATTTACTCTCATCATTATTCCCTAACGCGCCAAAAGAAGTATAACTTCAAAAAACCATAATAATATTTTTCAGCAAGAATATTCTAGAATTCGTAGCTGTAACTCAGTATTGTAGTACACTCGATCCAGTAAACAAACGAAGTTTAAAGTAACGGCTGTTGTAAGCCCATTGAACACTGGAGCTCACTGCAGTTAGTCGCCTCATGAATATTGAAGTGCGAACGTTTCCACACTACAAACATTGCCACAAAGGATTGTTAAGAGATATCAATGGGTACTAATTATTCAAGTTAACAACATCAGAAACTTTTGTATAAAATGGATATTATACCTAAATAGATAACTTCTGCCAGCTAATAACAACTAGCCGATAGCTAATGCGGCACTATGCTATGTCCTTTCCCAAGATCTCATCTATATCTGTACCAAAGTTTCATCAAAATTTCTTTCTTTCGGCGTCGGGATGTGACGACCCCATCGCCCGCTGTTGGGATAACCTCTGTCACAGCAGAGATTATTCCACCAGTGCAATCAGTCACACTGGTGGTAGTGCTTTTGTTGCAAGAGGCCGGCTAGGTAGGTACTACCGCAGTGTCCAATATTCTGCCGCCAAATAGTAGTGCTTAGGCATTACTGTGTTCCGGTTTGAAGGGCACTGTACGCTAGTGAAATTACTGAGCAGAGGAGATTTAAGAACTAATATCTCGAGGTTGGCAACGCGTGAGTGGCGCCTACTAATGGTGCTGCAAGCGCTCATAGGCTACGGCAACCACTTACCATCAGGTGGGCCGTATGCTTTGCCAACTTTTTTTTTTTTTTTTTTTTTTTTTTTTTAACTCTTTATTGTGCACTACAAACTTAAAACTAATATTATAAAGGAATGTACAGAACGGCTACATCGTAAGGCACAAAAGGCGGTCTTATCGCTCAAAGCGATCTCTTCCAGACAACCTTAGGGAAGGAGTAATAAAGTCACCAGAATAGGCAGGTGATGAACAACATAAATATTATAATAAACTTACATACAAATAATTACACATTACTACATACAACTATTAAACATATAATAATATAAACTAATAAATACTTTATACAAATGATATAAGATAATATAAGTATATGTAAACTTGTAACCAACTTGTAACATTAAAAAAAAAATAGTTTGTGATTTCAGGTGCGAAAGCACGACAGGCAGACAGCCAGATTTACTTTCCTATTTATAATATTATATAAGCAGAGACTAATTTGAAAAGAGTAATAACTTTGGGGTTTTAATGTCAGATCTCTAATGCAGAATCCACATTCTGTTGTTGTTGTTGTCTGTTGTTGTAGCTTCACTAAAACGGACATAACAGACTGTTAAGCTGACGATTTGAAAGGCCAACTTGAATAAAGAATATTTTAGTTGAAAGCTATAACACGACAAACCGTAATTGGACGCAAATAAGCAATACCATGTCAACCCACAGAATTGAAAAAACTGAGTTATATATGCAGAAGTGTTGGTAAATGGCTGAAGAACATTTTTCTTTAATATTTGTAGGGTTTTAAGCTTTAAAACTTCTAAAAAGTAATTTTTAACCATGCAATATATGTATTGTGTTAAACGTTTTGGATTATATTATATACGAAATATGCAGTTTGTATACTTATTTATTGTGAAAATAAGAAAAATAGCTTACATAAATCTGAAATTGCCAAAAATTTTACCAATAAAAAAAAAATCATATAAAGCAAGTTGTTCCAAATTTTCAAACGCGTTTTTCTCGAAATGACATTCGTGTGGGTTGACATGGTATTGCTTATTTGCGTCAAATTATTCGTTTAGTATTTGCAAGCAAACAATCTTGTCAAACAAATCAAAATATCATGGAAAGCAAGCAAAAAACCAAAAATGATGTTGATAAGTACTAAATGTAATACAATATGGATTATTCGGCTCGTTTAGCGTTTATAGCTAAGCCTGAGCTTAGCGTAGGACTTAAGTTCTCGACAAGTGTTAACAGATATTGAACGGATCAATTCACCGCATTACGACTTAGCTGTGATTAATCGTATTTTGGAAATGTATTTATACAAGGCCAATTCAACACAGTAAAACATTTTGTTTTAAATTATTAGACTTTATTCTTTAATTAAGGGCCTGGGTATAGAAATTATGAGGACTGAAATTTTGAAAAAGTGTTAAAAAAATTGTCACGATAGAGATTAAATCAAAGGAGTTTTTATTATTCATTTATATATATTTGTGTGACCATTTTCATTATTGTTTGCACGTATTTTTTTTTATTTGAATTGTTTTTTATTATATATTTAAGGATCATACTTGGAGAGTAAACTCCAGTTGTGTCGGATCTGACACACACACATTTTTGTTTTCTAAAATATTCTCACTGGTATGTGTAACCTACGTAAAACACAATCAAATAAATTAATTTGTCTCGAACTAACTTTTATTTCAAAAAGGGATTCAAGTACCAACATTACATCCAAATTAACAAAACGTAAAAAAAAGTTATACACAGTTACCAAGCAGACTCTTTTCTTTTTCAAACGATCTTAAATTCAATTTGCATTGTCCTGGACATTTTAACGAATGGTGAACTCATTAGCAAATGGTTTGACAATTTAACAAACAGGCAAAGGTGGCCATTAGGAATTCCGTACGTTCGTGAGAAGCAATTAGAGATGGCGCTGCAATTACTACAAATTAAGACCTTTGTATCATCTTGCTTGTAACAATTACAGGCCATAAGTTTATTTCAATGTACTTTGTGCATTTTGAAAGCAGTCTTAAAGAGTTTCCAAATGTATGTACAAAATGAAACTATAATTTACTATACACGTTACCTGCTGTATACTTCTTCTTCGTTGTAGCATTATTCCCGGTATTTAATTTACCTAGGGTCAGCTTATTACTGTTATACGGATTTGACAGTTTTTACATGGAGCGATTGCCATCTATCTCCTCCGCGACCCTAAGGCCGAACCAGTAACTCATTGGATAAGAGCTATTTACTATGAAGAGTTAACGATTATTATCCTTGGTGTTATGTGGTAACAACTGGAACCGACAGCTTAACGTGCTCTCCGAGGCACGGTGGGGAGATCCACATGGACAAATGCCATGACAGAAACAGACATTTTAACAAACATGTGTCCGAGCGGGAATCGAACCCGCAACCGCCGAGACTAAAGACAGACCTACAACGTTACCTATAATGCCACAACGATACCTACTGTATACTATGGGCATGAAAGACTCGTTGGTACTCCTTCGTAAATGCAACACCAACGCACAACTTAAAACCCATACGAACGCTTATATTCATCATAAACTGGATATTGGATTATCGTTATTACATTGGATTCATTTGTGTCAAAATATAAGCCTTCCAGTGGGTAGAAGATCTTAATACGTACGTAATAGTAAATCCTATTATTAACGGCACCTGTTAACAACATAATGGCGAGGTGTAGGTATCGTGCTCTCTGTTCCGTGTCATGTTTCCTTTATTGTGTTGACACAATACGACACGATCTTGAGATTGTGAGCGTAAATTTCTCGAGCTAGAGCGGTTTCAGCCCAGCGTTTTATACGAGTATACCGTGCTTTTGTCACACGCGCAACTCGTATGAGCGTTGGCGCACTTATAAGCTCGCGCTTTTATATGTGCGTAATATTTTTTCATACACTCCGTAATAGAGTTTTGCTATAATATAACAATGATCCTTCTTTATGGTTTAAATATTTATTCGGTATTATGAAACACATAAAGTCAAATTACTAGCTATTATAAATTAGAACAAATGTACAGTACTTAAGTATAACTCATTAGAAAGAAAGAAAGAAAGAAAGAATCAATTTATTGGGACAACAACAGACATAAACAAAACATAAACATTAAAAAGCATTATAGTTAAAAGTAAAACAAAACACTATAACAATAATATAAAAAAAATCAAACTTAATTCTAAAAATTACTTCTAATACTAAATAAAAAAAAAAAAATTAAAAATAACATAAACAAAACAATAATAACAAAATGTTGTGTCCCAAAAGGGTGGACCATTCAGTTAGTTAGGCGAGTACACCTAACACTGTTTTTCAATGTTTCATTACGATTACCACCCATCTAATGTTACCTGTGCACCGTAAGGACGCAATCATTTGAACCCCCACGAGCTCTTTTTCACGGCTGAGTCTTAGTACTCGGCTATCGCACCCACTGTTAAGGTCAGTAGGGCCAACAGCAATACACATAAAAAAATGTAACCTCATTTGTTACAATCCATCATACCTTTGAACAACTACAAAGCGAGGTAAATAAATACATATATACACAGGCCGCTGCGCGTTCCCAGTTTAACAGTCTGACGTGAATCGATGACGCAAATCCATATATTTCGCTCCTACCAAAAGTCGCACATTTTCACTTCAAAAATAAATTAAATTAAAAAAGACTGTCAATCTTACTTATTGATTAACTGAATTGGTGCTACTTAACCTGTGTTGAAAATAAATAATAAATAATAAATAAACGCTGCACACTCAACGGCCCCCATTAGGATAGTGATATCCTGTGTCGGGGGTCCGGAAACATTCACAATGACAAGGACAAATACACCCAGACCGGAAAATATGCTTGCATGGACAATACAAACATATTATGCTCCGAGCGGGAATCGAACCCGCGACCTGTGGCGTTTAAGGCAGGTTCGCTACCGCTGCGCCACATCGTCGTCCTCCTAACCGAGTTCATTGGAAAGTAAGAAGCTTCTTTTTTACATCATGACGGCTGGCAAAAAAGCATACGGTCCACTTTATGGTAAACAGTCACAGCAAACTATGAATGCTATGAAGGGATGAGAAGAGAAAAAAGGGAACAGAGGTGGTGGGAGATTCGGCCTCCGGAGCTCTCACTTATCGCACGTAACGCAACTTTGGCCAGATTTTCTTTGAGAAGGTAGTACTTCCCGGTCAAGCTGACCCATTTGAGCTGGGAAGAGCATGACTCTACTACTTTTTAATTTTTTTTTTGTTACGCTTTATCTTCCCCATATATGAATCTTTCAGATCACCTAATCATCAACATTTCATCAACTAATCTGAAGAACTGATTGGCCGCGGTCAGTTTATTTTATATATTACTTACTATATATACTTAATATATTTTCCGGCTCCGGCTGGTATAAAATATATTATAGCCTATGTCATTCACTGAAAATATGATTAAAATCGATCCCGTAGTTTTGATTTATTCATTACTGCCCGTGGCCCGCACGCGTTAAATGTAATTATTTACGACATTAAATTAGAAACCTCAAAAAAATTTTTTTTTCGCCACTATAAAACTTCCTCTTTAATCATTTTTTATACATATAAAACTTCCTCTTTAATCACTCTATCTATTAAAAAAACCGCATCAAACTCCGTTGCGTAGTTTTAAAGATTTACGCATACAAAAGGACAGAGAAAGCGACTTTGTTTTATACTATGTAGTGATATATAAATGATTAAAATTGTTTTTTTTTAGAAGTCCAGTTTATTATTTTTTAGTCAATTTAATTAAATTAAATCCATCTTTATTCTGATTAATAATATACATACGTCTCAGTAAATAAATGTTAAGCTTGTTGAAATTAATTACATCAACTGTGAGCCGTTGAAGCCGATATAGAGGCAGTATTTCCTTTATATTTGCGGTTGAAAGAATTCAATTACGTAATACTTTGAAGATTAAAAAGGCTACACGACTCTTGTGAGATCAGAAGATAATCATGAAATAAATATTTCATACAGAATTCTAGATACCTTAGAATTCAAAAGTTGTAATTTATGAAATATTTACATAATTTTCGACATATTTTTAACATTTGCATAAATTATTTCATAACCAACTTGTTGTTAATTATTTACTTTAAAGACAACTTAATGTTAGCTATTGTGTATCCGAGTATCCAAGTATCTTATATAGGCCTCTGACATTACACTTCGACTATTATCACGATGAAGATTTGAAATCAACGGCTATCATTGATGATATGATTGATCGCATCATCCATTGATATACGTGAGTGGTGTGTAGTAATGCATTTAAAAAAAAAAACTAGCAATGTATCATTTAACGTTCAATACATACATATACATAACGAAAGTAACAAAGCAACAAAAGTCAAATAATTACCGTTTTTCCTCCCGTAAAATGTAGCTTTTGTATTCTGATTTAACCGCATACATTTGTTTAGTAACCCCAACTATTACATTTTACCACACCATAGAGAATACCGATTTGTTTTCTCGCAACGCGCCGGACACAATTAGTTTTACACTAATGAAAGCAATTTAAAACGAGCTCACTCAACTAAAATTATGCAGAACTAAGCTGTTACTTCTTCTTTACGATCGCTTTTTATTCATTTTACTTGAAACTCTACTTTTTTGATGCTGAATTTAAAAAAAAAAGTATTTAAAATAAATAAATCAATCATATTAAGTCAGCAAAAGTTTATTTACCGAGAAATTGTATCACGCGTGACATACATTTTTTGTAATAGTCAGACGTATATTAAAAAAATCAAATTAATTTTTGAATTAATTTGTAATTTATATGAAGACAACTATTTTTGTTCTTATTTCTTCTTATTCTTTGAAAAGTTCTTGCAATTCTAATGGGGTAAGTATTTTAGCCTTTTCACGCAAAAACTACTGAACGGATTTGAATGAAAAATCGACACACAGATCATACCTGGACTGGGATAATCAAAAAACTACAATACTGATTCGAGAGGAGCCGCGTGCTCACATAGTTATTAATGCTCCCGCTGCTGCCGATGAACTTTGCTGATAGATGTGTCAAGACCAGTTAGAGTAATATCAACACACACTAAGAAAAAAGAATGAAACTCCCCGAAATTTTCTAGAAAGAAAGCAAAACTGACATATGAATTAACAATACCTCTTGAACAACTAAAATAGATATATCATGACAGGGTTCATAGCCTCAGTACCTACGCATATATGAATAATATCGACATATATTCAAAAGGGCCCACCTAAGAGGCCCACGTACGCATTACTTGTCTATTGTGAAATATTGAAAGCTGAGCCTTCAGCGTTTCTTGGACCTTTTTGCTGGTAACATTTCACTAGCTCCGTGTTATTAGGCTTAAAAGTAACCCTTGTCTATTTTGAAAAAAAATACACGTATACGTAATAAACACGCATATACGTAATATTTACGTTATCTATTCCAAACCTGGAAAGTAAACGATTCACTAGACACTAGCATCGCCCACGCCCACGGCTTCGCCGTTTCGCCCGCGTTATTGTAGCTATAATTCCGGATGTTCGTCCGCTAAATTACCGCGCGGTACGATGGCAACGAAGAAATCTCCCCCCCTCTCCCTCTTTACAAACTTCGAATGTCATATTCATTTATATGATTCGCTAAATCAAAAGCCTAAACACACAAATTTCAAGCTTCTAGCTCTAAAAATGACGATACTTCCATACAACTTTTCTGTCTCCCTTTCAGCACCTTACAACCTTTTTTTCGCATTAAAATGTAGTATATGTCCTTTATCAGGCTTTAGACCATCTGTGTACCAAATTACATTTCAATCGGTTCAGTAGTTTTGGCGTGAAAGCCCGACAGACAAAAGACAGAGAGACAGAGTTACTTTCGCATTTAAAATATTAGTAAGCAATGATTGTATTTCTTATGGATAAATGATCTCATACCGTATACAATTTCATTAAAATTCAACGTCTAAGTGTTTCTTTCACGACCTTCAAAGTTCACTTAAAGTTTTTTACATATAAAATTAATGTTTAACATTTAACACGTTACATTCGTAGACGTCCAAATTAAACTTTTGAAAGTATACAAGTTTTATACACGTACGTAACTAATTTTAGGTAAAACTTTATTTGTATGAGAGTGTGACACTTTGTTGTGTGTGAAACAATTGCTATTGTTGATACGTAGAATAGATTTAGTCTGAGAATTTCATTATTTTAAATCGGCGCTACGAATTTAATGTGATTTAAGCAACATTAATTTTACGATCCATGTAACTGTGATTTCAGCATAAATATAGTTATTTCTATAAAAAGAGCATTAAAAATCACAAAGCTGTTTTATGAAACTCTTTCATTCAGAACAAGCGACCGGCTCTCACATCGCTTGAATTACGATCTCATTTATTGACTTAAGAATTAGATATATTCATTAATCGAATGATTTAAATCTGATATTCATAGTGGACGATGATTCTAATCAGTTTTAATTCTACTGAGATCTACTAACAACATAAAACGGCCAGTATTGTATCAAGGCGTTCTACAATACTACAATCCATCTAGCATTAATATAAGCCCAAATTTTGCCCAGGGTGTGATTACTACTCTTATCCAGATTTAACAGGTTGCTACTTTTTACGTAGTAGTTGCGATTGCCATCTGACTTATACAACCCTAAAAGCGAACCGGTAATTCATTGGATATTAAGAGAAAATTGCCTGTCAATTGTTGACGATTTATTATCAGATTATATTATAACAACCGGGACCAACAGCTTAACGTTCTCTTCGATGCAAGGTGAAGAGCCTCCACGACAAACTCCAGACCGATACAGATATTTGTAAGTTAATATGTATAATAATGCATTTAGAATGCTTCTAGGGCTGCCGCGTCACTGCAGCGCATCATCTATGTTTGTAGAAGCGAGAACAGATGGTTTTAACGCCATCATCCGTAAAAAAGTAGCTTCGCTGTTTCAAAGGATTCGAAGCAGTAGTAATTCTTTGTTAAAAGTTAAAGCTAGCCACTTTGACTGTCCCATGCAACACCACTGGGTTAAAATAATTACAGGACAGATAAAATAGAGAATTCATTAAATTAAAATTTTATTTAATATTAAATAATTATTGTATCTTCTAAATTCAATTCATAATTTGGTAATTATTATGATTTACTAATCTAGCATAAGAAAGATAAATTGTTACTAACATACATATGGATGAATTTCTGAAATAAACATTATTATTATATATTATTATTATATCGGCTCGTCATTACGTAACTAATTAATAATTCCAATATCGCAGATATTCAATTTCACTGTCACACGACATGATCATTATTATACTGAAATAGTCTTCGATATCGAGAAAATTTGCTTATTGTTTTGCTCAAACGTAATTAACTCAAAGCTAACGTAATCTAATCAAAGTAAGCACGGTCGCTTTGAAACTAGTTACCTGCGGCTTCGAACGCGTATGTAGTTTATATTATATTACATTAATTTATTTTACTACTTCAATTAAATTCTAATCAAAATTGAACAATAATTTATATTTTTTTATGTCATGACAGTTGACAAAAAAGCATACGGTCCGCCTGGTAAGCAGTCACCGCAATCTATGAACGCTTGTGATACTTAAAGTATCACATTCTAATTGCTAACCTAAAGATAGGAAGTAAGGGATGAGAAGGGAAAAAATTACGGGAACAGAGGGAGTGGGAGATTTGGCCTCCAGCACTCTCACTCATTGCACGAAACGCAACAGTGATGTTACTTCAGGCCGATTTTCTGTGAGAGGGTAGTACTTCCCTCTCGAGCCGGCTTATTTGTGATCGGAGGATCATGCTTTTATTACTACAAGAAGTGTGATCTATCCATTCAATGAATCAAACTTACTTAAATTTTTTATCAAATTAGTTACAGATATTAAATTTTAAAAATGAACTAATATTTCCAAACATTATTCAACAGCGTTTGTAGAAAAACTATAAATTATTGCACGTGAAAGCTCATCTTCTAAGGAATTATGTTTACAAAGTGAGTGGTTTCGGTCTATTTTACATAGCTGGACTCCTCTAAACCCCCTCTGCGCTTTAAAATCAGAGAAGTCCTAATGTACAGCTCTCTAGAGGTAGCGATAAATTGGACACATAGACACATAAATCTTTGGTTCTGCATAACACTTTTTGGTCCTCGTTTCTAATAGTGTTTGCTATACATAATCCCCAGTCGGAAAGATGAATTTAGTGCACATAAGTGCTACAACGACAATCTCTCTATAGGATTTTGTTTGTCGAGAATATTTATTAGCGTGAAATTTTACTATTGAAATATTTCAAATAATCGGTTTTTAACTCTCGGCTCGGCAGACGCTGTCCTGCCCCGAAAAAAAATTGGGACCCGATAGTAGTGCTCCCTATTGAGTCCAATTGTAAATCAAAATCTGTCCAGCCGAATAGGAGTTCAGTCATAATAAATGCGGACAGAAGAGTTAATAAAATCCTGTCTTTGAAATAGATAGATTTAACGGCGTCGGGATGTGACGACCCCATCGCCCGCTGTTGGGATAACCTCTGTCACAACAGAGATTATTCCACCAGTGCAATCAGTCACACTGGTGGTAGGTCTTTTGTTGCAAGAGGCCGGCTAGGTAGGTACCACCGCAGTGTAAAATATTCTGCGACAAATAGTAGTGCTTAGGCATTTCTGTGTTCCGGTTTGAAAGGCACTGCAGGCTAGTGAGATTACTGGGCAGAGGAGATTTAAGAACTAATATCTCGAGGTTGGCAACGCGTGAGGGCACCTACTAATGGTGCTGCAAGCGCTCATAGGCTGCGGCAGCCACTTACCATCAGGTGGGCCGTATGCTTGTTTGCCAACTTCTAACATAAAAAAAAAAAAAAAAAAAAGATTATTTTAATATTATGTTTTCTTTTTTATGTTGTGTTGCCTTTTACTTTGATAAAGATTATATATACAACCATAATTTCTATATAACTGACTCAAAAATGTATTAAAATGTGTTTGAGAATTATAACGATAAAGTCACAAAAATCATAACTAAAAAGTCGGTTAAATATATTAAAACACAAGACAAGACAACAAAATCTTTTTATTATGAATGTCTTCAAGCAATTTTAATATTATAAACAATCATTTTTCATTAAATATGTATTATATTATGAACCAGAGGGTTAATCAAGAATGGAATTTAAAAATATAGCAAAAGAGCGCTTTCGGTTCAGTTTAATTTACAATGTCTAAAGCGTTTTTCCGCTGTAAATTCTCTGCCATTCCATTTATCAAGGGTGTAGCGCTGTCCCACCGAATTCCGACCAATTACTGGTGTCGCACCCCATTGCACGACCACTAGTAATTACAACCATTTACATAGACGTCATAGTGTGATAAAAGTCCTAAATCATGTTTATTGCTGTACTATTTGTAGTTTATAGCGAACTTGGTAAGTATTTTGTATTAACTAGGCTTAAATGTCAATTTCAGTATATAAATAAACGCTGCACACTCAACGGCCCCCATTAGGATAGTAATATCCTATGTCGGGGGTCCGGAAACATTCACAATGACAAGGATAAATACACCCAGCCCGGAAAATATGCATGCATGGTCAATACAAACATATTATGCTCCGAGCAGGAATCGAACCCGCGACCTGTGGCGCTTAAGGCAGGTTCGCTACCGCTGCACCACAACGTCGTCAAACTTCTCAAAGTATATATTCTTACTTATTTCGTTGTAAACAATTGCTGACTTTTGTGAAACCGTAAGAACAAGGGCTGTCCTTTTTTACACGCGGTCAAGATCAGTACTAAGTGATAACAACAGACGGTAAATTCTTTTAAAGTTTGTTGTACTTAATTTTTTTTAATTGTTTACTTTAATTTTTTTAATACTTAAGAACGTCTATAGTTTCAGTAAAAATTAATATAATAGTAATATAAATGTATTTTTTTTTGTTAATTGTAGTTCTTTTGTAATAAATAAATAAATAAAAATAAAAAAATTAAATTATGGCATTTTTATGGCACATAAAAATTAAACTTGTATCAGAGACAGGTGTTTGTATTGATCATACATACATAGGTAACGTGAATCAGATTGCGCTTGTGTTTCTATTTCCTTGAATAATATCTTGTATAATTATTATTATACCAATGTAACAATGTATTCGTTATTTGTGTAGCGTTTATTTTGTTTTCCTAAAAAAAATTTTTACAATTATACATCTGGTCAGTGTTTTTATACTTCTGTGGCTAATATTGACTCCTAACAACGACACAAAATATAGCGAATGAAGGTACGTGACGAAAATAATTCTGCTACCGTAAAAACAGAGTGTATACGACAGGTGCCGTGAGATATCGGCAACCGCCCCGCAACGCGTTAGACCTTTTTTATTATTGGCAACATTTCACTCGTTCCACGCTGTTGAGCGTTTGACTGAAACGGGTAGCGTTGTCAAATTACTCCGATATTTTACAAGCGTTATTAAACAACACATACAGCTATTATATAAACACAATTTTTTGGTGTGACACAAAAAAATTATACACGTTCTAATACATAATAGTGTATAATGCTGTGATATGATTAAGCATTCGTATAAGTTTGTTACGAGCTTTCTGACAAAAACCTTTACCTAATAAAAAAAATAACGACTTAAATAAAAACCTTTAACCTTTTTTCATCCCTTTAGAGGTGGAATTTTACACATACACAGTCATGTACATAATTATACATTCTTTTAAAAGGCCTAATCTCTAACCTTAAAATATGATTTCTAGTTTCAAAAATGACAGACTTCTACACAAACATTCACCCACTTAAGGATTGAATTAAAAAAAAGTTAAAAATTATTCATAGACTCCTATATAATATACTCTGAATATTGAAATTTCAAATATGAATTTCCTAGAAACTGTATTCGACATTTAATTATAATAAAATAAAGCAAAAATTAATATTTACAACAATTACTTTAGTAAAAATGGTAATTCGATTTGGCGTAAATATTATAAAACACAATTACGATGAACGGTAGTCTGTTTCCACATGTAAATTTTTTTTTTACTTGTAAAGGTGGCAAAGATGAATGAATACTAATGACGAAAACCATGTTACCATTAGTTGTGATCAATAAAGATAACATAATAAGTTGCTACCTGAGATGAAACCTATAAAAAAACAAAGGGTCTCTCGCCATACGTGGTTTTCGGTATACATGAACTTTGTAAAGTAAAAAAAAAGATATAAAACAATTTACTGTTCCCCTTGTAGAAGACGCAGTTTTGTATTCTGATTTGATTACATGCATTTGTCTAGTAGACACTAGGTCTTACATTATACCGCACCATAGAGACTACCGATTTGTTTTCTCGCAACGGTCTGGACCTAATTAGTTGTACACTAATGAAAGCAATTTTAAACGAGCTCTTCCCACAAACGCGCGTTACTTAAAGCTGCTGATATTTCTGAGAGCACGCTTTTTATTTATATGCAGGTTTCGTCGCACTGTATTCTTTATTAGGTGCACGGAACAAATTCGAAACATAAATTGACTTTGAAACTTGAACACGTGACCTTGATTTAACGTCTACGCTTTCCGTTTGTCATTATAAAAAAATCATAACTCACCCCTTGCATCTATAAGACTTAGTTTCACATCACCCTAAATTCAATAGACACACATTAACTATATTTTTCGTACTACGAATATGTAACGTAATATAGGTTTTTTTTTTAAATAATTAAATTCATTAAGCATTCAATACTCAGACGCATCGTCATC
The DNA here is from genome assembly GCA_023373885.1 of Hestina assimilis. Taxonomy (NCBI): domain Eukaryota; kingdom Metazoa; phylum Arthropoda; class Insecta; order Lepidoptera; family Nymphalidae; genus Hestina; species Hestina assimilis. The sequence goes on along the minus strand of CM041749.1, from coordinate 9,926,771 downwards.
GCACCTTGGTAAATTAAAAACGAAGACTTTCACAGGGACCTTAAGCTAGACTTCTTAACTAAAATAAAACAGAAATTATTATATAAATATAGGCTTCATCGTCATGTCAATTTCGAGGCCATTCAGCTGCTTGATGTTATAGACACATTAAGAAGGCCAAAAGAACGAAGCCTTTTGACCTGATGTAATGTTTTTAAAACAGTGACAATTAAATAGTGACAGTGATATGTGATATGGTTAGTGCTATAATATAACAGTATATATAGTTGATAATGAACACAAGAACAAAATGTCTTCCCCTTAAGTTATTAAACACAACAAGATAAGTGTTATTATACGCGTTCTTAGAATAGCTTAGAGTATAAGTTTAGGATAAAGTTAAATTACTTATTAGGTATAAAGGCAAATTGTAATTTTATAAAGTATATATCTTTGTTATCTACTTTATCAAGAGATTAAAATATATATTTGTGCGGATCATAAATGATAATAGAATACCCTACCACTCTTTCAAAGCAGCCATTTTGATATATTATAAACCAGACCCAATGCTTTTCACCCGTTTTATTAACAGCATCCACTTGTTTCGTGTTATTAAGCTTTGATTGAAAAGGGAAACGGTATTAAATTGCCTTTATATTTCAAGAGAAATATATTATATCGTTGTTTAATATTTTACTTCAATGTTTTTTTTGCTCTTACAGGGAATTTAACACGTTAATAGTCCACCATACTGAATACGGTACATTGCAATTATTTAACTATTATGTCTACTGATGGGACTGTGAATGTGCTAATAGCTCTTCGTAATTTAATGCTGTGTACTTTTTTTAATGTGTACGTGCTTAATATTTATGCTCGGGTTTTTGGTAATACTGTTCTCTCAGGCCAGCAACTTATTTTTTCTTCATGATGGTTGGCAAACAAGCATACGGTCTGCCTGATGGTAAGCAGTCAACGCAACCTTTGAACGCTTTCGATACTTCAAGTATCACATGCACGTTGCCAACCCCAGGAATGGCAGTGAAGTGATAAGAAGGGAAAAGGGACGGAACACAGAGGGGGTGGGAGATGGGGCCTCCGGCTCTCTCACTCATCACATTAAACGTAATAATACTGGTACTTTACGGCGACGCCGACGGTTCTACTACTACTAAAAATAATATTTTATTATTAGTAACAAATAACTATAGCGCTAACAAATTGAATTCCAAGATGTAGAAAATTAGAAATATAAAACAATAATAGCAATTTTTTATTGACATGAATATTTTCTGATCTAAGATATCTCACTATATCGAAATAATGACGTAAAAATCGGAATGAAACTTTATTAATGGCTTTAAGGCGATCACAAGCATTAAATGAATTACATCAGAAAATCTTAAAGCTAGAACAAAAACGCATTGAGAAGTCTTGATGAGTTATGAGTAGTGTGAGGGTTTTCAAAATTGATAGCAGAAAAATAATATTACCTATTTCAATAAAATTGTATTTAAGAACAATAGTTTGAATTTAAGGCGTTCATGTACCCGTATAATTAAATGTTACACGGGCTGCTTGTTATTAACAATATTAGAGATACCTTGCCGTGGGCTATATTGAAAGATAAACCCAGACGTCTGACAATCTTAAATATAAATATTTGAATACAACTTACTCCAGAGATATTTGATATTCTCTTTGATGTTTCATGAAGCGCTTTAATTGTAAAATATCATGCTAAAAATATGCGGCTACGGTCGGTTCTGCTACATTCAAATAGTAAGACTATTAAGTATTATGTTCTATTACTATTTATTTTATGATTAACATTATACAAATAAGTAAATATAAGTGTTTGACGTCTAATTATAGCAAGTCAATTTTCGCTTATAAATTCTAAGACTTTATGCGGCTACAGTCGGTTCTGCTAAATTCAAATAGTAAGACTATTAAGTATTATGTTCTATTACTATTTATTTTATGATTAACATTATACAATTAAGTAAATATAAGTGTTTGACGTCCAATTATAGCAAGTCAATTTTCGTGCGGCTGATAAAATTTTTCATTTAATAATCAACAAAGCCCCAATATCTCATCTAATAGAAAGGCCGACTCGGTTACCGAGAGAGTTGCGGGTTTGCTCCTGATCACTTGCGCTGTTGTCTTACTCACTTCTAGCGCAAGGTAAGAGGTTATTTGGATGGGCAACAGGAGTGCTAGTAATGACTTGAAAAAACATTGATAATATTCTTTATAAAAAAAGAAAATGAAAACTTAACCTTCAAAATCAATCGCAGTTTCGAGGTATTGTTCAACGTTGTTGGAAAACAATAAATTATCGCACGTGAACGCTTTATGGTTAAGCTCTCAGGAATTGGGCTGTAATATTTCCAATGTGGGTAGTTACGGTCTATTTTACATAATTCTCCCTCACCTCAGCTATGATCGCCCCTCCCTTTCACACTTTTAGATCACAAGTAACCTATAAATTTGAACTATATACATATTATGCACATAAATCCCTTGCACTGCACTATCGCCTTGTTTCTCCTTCCAAATAGTACATAATAAAAAGTACTTTTTGACAAAATTTCACGTTTTGAACCTTAATTTGAAATTTCAGTTTTATTACATTATTTTTAGTTCAAAAATAATTACTAAAATCCAATACGGAATCCAAAATATCTAATAATGTTATCATAGTTCTTTTGAGCCCTCTTAATCTACAAAACAATTCAGGTGATTTTACTCGTATACTCGGTGATTTTACAAAAATTACTTTATTATTCATAAAAAATAACGTCTCAACACAGATATACTTATATTAATGAGATTGTATCTATATGAAATAGTCATAATAAACCTACTATTTATTAAAAAGGCATTTCCATAAACATTACTTTTTAAGACATGCTTCTAAATTACTAGGTAGTAAACCAACATTGGAACGGTATATTCAAGAAATACGAACTGTTTTAATCCAGAAACGGTATTTCGAAATGTAACAAGTCAGATAACGAGATCAGTTTCGGTATACTTTTAATTTACAGAATTCAAAAAGCATTTTTTTACTGTGAATTTTCCGCCACTCCATTTATCAAGCGAGGATCCCTGTCCCGCTGACTCTCGACCAATTACGGATGGCACAGCCCATTGCGCTACTACTAGTAATTATAAACTCGTACATAGATGCCATAGTGAGGTAGAAGCACTAAATCTTGTACAGTGCTGGGCTCTAGTGTTAATGTAGTTTTGCTATCTGAGTGTCTTTATAGCAAATGGCTCCTAGAACTACGAAACGTATTATAAAAAAAGCTTTTAGCATTAAAAAGATTCCAATTTCAATTATGAACTTTTTAGAAGAATTATGTTCTTTTAAAAACCTATGCAAAACCAATCCTATTAGGTTACTAACTAATGTATATATTCATTTCAGGAATGGAAAAAAATAATAAAAGTAATCCGAGGAAGCCAGCTTACTCATAGCGGCTCCTTTCATCAAAAGTAGCGTTTAGAACAAATAAAAAAAAAATGCATTGTACTCTGATTATGATAGAACTGCGTCTGATGGATATAAAGTTTCATAATAATTATGATATTATCATAAAATAATACTGTTAATGAATGATTGAATGTGAATACATATAATCTCTTTGCATAAACATCATCAATAACAAATAAAAGTATATAGTGAAAAAGTTTTCTATACCGTTGCGTTGTGAAAACAGAGTGTATACGACAGGTGACTGTGAGATATCGGCAACCACTTCGCAACGCGTTAGACCTTTTTTTATTATTGGCAACATTTCACTCGTTCCGCGCTGTTGAGCGTTTGACTGAAACGGGTAGCGTTGTCCAATTGCTCCGATATTTTACAAGCGTTATTTAACAACACATACCGCTATTATATAAACGAAAATAAATATTGTTGCCACAAATAAAATGTAAATGCTTTTAAAATACAACACATACATTTTTTCTGACGATTAATGTTCGCCTAGTGGACGAAATTGAACCATAATCTTTGTTAATAATTTCCAAAGCTATTAATAAATAAAATGAATCTACTGGACAGAGGAGATTTAAGGTTCTTAAATATCTCGAGGCTGGCAACGCGTAGGTGACACCTACAAATGCTTACAGCTTACCATCAAGTGGGTCGTATTCTTGCTTGCCAGTCTAGTCATATAAAAAAAAGTCTTTTGACAATCATGGGAGACAAGGGCCAGAATTGTTTTATCTGTACCCATTTAAGAGTATATATTCTCCTACTAATATTATAAATTTGAAAGTTTGGAACGATGTAGGGATGGATATTTGTTGCTCTTTCACGCAAAAACTATTCGACAGATATTTCAACTATTTGGAGGAAATTTGGTACACACATAGCTAATTAACTGGATTAACATATAGGGTACATTTATCCCGGGAAAATGTTAAAATTCTGTGGGATCATCAAAAAACTACGTAACGCCAGCGGAGCCACGGGCACAGCTAGTAAATAATAAAATAAATTAAAATCACTTTTTGCATTGCGTTAAATAGAATTAAACCATAGTACACATGCAAATTACGTCTAAAATAATTTTCCAATTATAAGATAGCGGTATAATTGTCCTCTCCTTACCAATGTAATTACATTAACCTGTGCCTGGAGAGTTTTAATCTTAATTAGAATATAATACAATTATGAAACCCACGAATTCTGTCTCTTGTTTATAGTAATATATATTTATAGATGTTATTACATTTTATCAACGGAAGTATTAATGCTGAGCGATGAAAAACCCTAACGGCAACGTATGAACGCTTGTGAAACTTGAAGTATTAGATGTGCATTGCCAACCGAAGGTAGGGAAGGAATGAGAAGGGAAAAAAGGATGGAAGCAGAGGAGGTAGGAGATTAGGTCCCCAGCGTTCTCACTCATCGCACGAAACCCAACAGTACTGTTACTTTACTCCGACTTTGTGTGAGGTTTTCTGGGAGTACTTCGCCGATCGAGCTGGCCGTTTGTGTTGGCAGAAGCATGGCTCTACTACTATTTATTTGGCATTGAGGCAACAAAACGAATATATGCACAAGCTTGCAACATAATCGAATGAAGTTAGCGTCACAAGCTTGCAACGTAATCGGATTGATGTAACGTTAGTCACACGCTTAGTTGCGACACTATGAATTTACGAATGAACATCAACGAATCTTTAGATTTTTTTAGTGTATTAAAGAGCTGGTCCTTAGTTTATAGTAAGTCGATGCATTTATCTAAGAATTCTTTGCTGTATCATACTTATTTTTCATAAATTTTTACGTCATATAAAACTTGAAAACAATTTTTAAGATGAACGATTTTGCGATGTTATACATATAAACAAAAACGAAACATAAACGGAACGTAATCTTAATACAATATTATATTTCTTGAATACTCAAACTCCTTTTGATTACGACACTTTGTTTTGCAAACAAGTTCAAAGAATTTCTTTGAACTTTCGTTTCAAAGTATTTCTTCACGTTTCCTCATAATATTGGTTTTCGTAAAAAACTTTTATTTATTATTTTATTTATGACGCTGTTGCGTAAAATTTGCGTTGCTTAAATTTTTATTTAGAATAAAACTTTTCCATTTTTAATCAACTTGGAAAAGAATAAGGTACCAAATCTTTTTTTAATGTAAGTAAGAAATTATTTTGCCATTTAAATGTATATAAAATCAAATTGCATTAAAAGTAAGTATACATTTATGTTCAGTTATTTCAAAAGCAGAGAATAAAGAACTACTGAGGGTGAAATTTTAGCTCAAGTATTATATTCTTTACAATACAGAGAATTGCTAACAAAATAGAAGTATCTCATTCAATTTCTATTTGACTGAGTATTAAGAGGATAGTTGTCGGGTAAAATATATTCGAGAAAACGCCCGTCAGATTTCAGGATGCTACGCCCCTGAGCAGCTTTATTCTGAAATTTCTTTTATATTATATAAAGGTCAATTCTTTTTGTAAAAAGGTTCACTCTTATTTTTATAAGTATATAATATACATGTATAGATATGTTTCAAAATATTACAGTAGGACATAAAGCCATGGAGGAAGATGAAGAAGGAGGAGTATGTGGAATAAGAAGAAAGAGAGAATAAGAAGAGGTGGGAAGGGAGGATGAAAATAAAGTTTTTTTTTTATTTTTTATTTGGAAAGTAAGGCAGATGACTCTACTCCACCTGATGGTAAGTAGAAATAAAGTCCAAACGCTAAGGCGGCTAACAGAGTTGCGGAATGCAACCGTGTTAGCCACCCTTGCCCTGCCTACCCGCAAGATGCCTCTTCACGCCTCGTTTGAAGGAGCCCAGATCGTAAGAAGGAGGGAACACGTGAGCCGGCAATGAGTTCCACTTTTGGAAGTACGACAAAGAAAAGAATTGGCAAACTTCTTTGTTCGCGAAGGAATTGATGCCACAGTTAGACGGTGACATCGGAGACCGGCACGCGTAGTTCTTGTAAGGAAAGGAGAGGGAGGTATGATGGAGAATAATTCCTCTGAACACTCGCCGTGATACATTCGGTAGAAGGCGCTTAAAGCGGCAATCTCACGACGCAGTTGAAGAGATTCGAGGGTGTTGGAGACCTCTTCTTCGCCAATGATGCGAATCGCTTGTCGCTGCAACCTATCCAGGGCTTCGAGCAAGTACTTAGCGGAGCCATCCCAAAGGTGCGAGGAATACTCAACGCAAGACCGTACCTGAGTTTTGTACAACAGGCACAGTTGCTGTGGCGTGAAATAACGCCGCACTTTGTTCAGGACTCCGAGTTTACGTGAGGCCATTTTAATAACGGCCTCGATGTGATCCCTGGGGTTAAGATCGCCGCGTAGCTCCATTCCGAGCATAGCGATACTGCTTTGCATCGACAACGTGGTGCCAGAGAGGGAAGGATGAGGGGAAAATGGAGACTTTTTAGTGGTGAAAGCGCAAGCCTGAGTCTTTTGGCATTGAAATCAATCAGATTATCAGCACCCCATTTAGCGATGAGGTCCAACGTCTGATTGATTCCACTGACAAGATTCTCGCGTCTCTCTCGGATGTCTATTCGCCCAGCAGCTGCATGCCCGTGATATCCCATGTGAACAGTACTGTCGTCCGCATAGCAATGTATGTTTCCAAGAGGAAGCATATCATTGATATGCAGAAGAAACAGTGTAGTTTTGAGGGGGTGGGAGATACGGCATCCAATATTCGCTTTGATTTTTTTATTGCAAACTAAATTTATTTTTGAGACTTTCTGGGTCATATCACAGTGGAAAATAGCTTTCTGTAGATAAATCTGACTAATTTAATTTTCCCACTAAGCCAAATCTAGTGAAGAATCTGAGACTACTTTTAGCTTAATTATATGTCATTTATTTTCATTAATAATTTGATACAAAGATTATAAGGGTTGTTAAAAAAAGCTATTATCCACTGATTATTTAGTTTTTTTATGTCTAAAATAAATGACCAGATTATGCAATCAAAATACAATTATACAATACAAAATAAAAATAAAGAGTGAAAACAAAAAAAATCGTGATGATAAAAATTGTATGAAGATCGTTATAAGTAACAATGTTTTAAGCTATATGCAATTTATCATTATATGAATTAATTGTTTCTTTTTAATTTGTATTGCTTTTGGCCCAGCACCAAGATTTGTCAGTTACCGAGTGAGGGAGCCAAGTACTGAGACCCTTATTCTTCAATACATCAATTCATTGTCCTAATGAGATTAAACACAGCTAAGTCGTAATGCGATGAATTGAACCGTTCAGTGTCTGTTAACACTTGTCGAGAACCTAAACCTAAGCTAAGCTGAGGTTTAGCTAATAACGTTAAGCGAGCGTAATAATCCTTATTGTGTATATTTAGTATATTATTAATTGTTAATGAATCCGACCGTCGTGTTGGTAGCGAGCCTGCCTTTGGTATCGATGGAAGTGGGTTCCTATTCGGGGTCGATATTTGTGTTAATCTTGTAAATTTATGTCTCAGTCTGGGCATTTTTCCCTTTCAGTCTCACTCGTGCGGGTCTCTCTCCCTGGTGCCTCGGAGAGCAAACTGGGACAAATACCGGGATTAATCCTAGGAAGTAGAAGAAGTTGTTAATTAATTCAAATTAATATAAAACGTTAAGAGGGCTCTCTTTTTTATTGAAAAATAAATTAGTCAAAACATTTAAGCAGTATAAGCGTTACTGCATCGTCACATTATCTTTTTCTTAAATTATTTTAGAGGGGGCAAACGGGCAGGAGGCTCACCTGATCCTAAGCGATCACCGCCGCCCATGAACATCTGTAACACCAGAAGGCATACAGGTGCGTTGCCGACCTTTAAGGAAAGATTACGCTCTTTTCTTGATGATTCCCAAGTCGTAAAAAATAAAAATAAATTCTGCCGAAACGAACTACCACAGGAACGTCACAGTACCATTATTTTCATTCCAAGTTGGAAATATGAATATAATTTTTACATAACATTGAAATAAACGAAATATACAACATAAATAAATAAATAAATAAATAAATAAACATTAGACACTCAACGGCCCCCATTAGGATAGTGATATCCTGTGTCCGGGGTCCGGAAACACATACAAAGACAAGGACAAATACACCCAGACCGGAAAATATGCTTGCATGGTCAATACAAACACATTATACTCCGAGCGGGAATCGAACCCGCGACCTGTGGCGTTTAAGGCAGGTTCGCTGCCGCTGCGCCACAACGTCGTCAACATAAACGATATGTACAACATATCGTTTATTTGAATAATAAGTACTGTTTAATATCTCTTTACAATCCTTTGTGGCAATGTTTGCAATGAGGAAACGTCGCACTTCAATATTCATAAGGCGACTAACTGCGTTTAACTGCAATATTCAATGGGCTTATAGCGATCGTTACTTTCGCAGCGGTAGCGAACTTCTTCTCTCCAAGTCTTAAGCTCCATTGGTTGTGAGTTCGATTCCTGCACGGAGCAGCTTATATGTGTTTGGATAGACCACACAGGCTTTTTTGCTAGTCTAACTGTGTTTGTCCTTGTCATTGTATGTTTCCGGACCCCCGACACAAGTCTATAACTACCCTAGTCGGGGCCGTTTAGTATTAATGCCGGAAGTAATTCTAGAAAGAAGATTTTTATTTTGTTTGTAGCCGCACTTCGTTATCCCTGTTAGATACATGACGTAATAATTTTACGTAGATCAAATCAAATCTATTAAATGAAGCTGCAAATTGCTCAGTTCCACTTGAGTGCTGTTGAGCGATGGCCGCCGTGTCGATATTGATGGCGGATTCGCGTGATGTACGTGACAACCGTGCTTTTGATTTGTTAAAATCAAACTGTTATACTAATATAAATGTTATTGAAAACTTATGTAACTCGAAATTGTTTGCAACGTATTAAATGCAATTGCACGTGTAATTGCAAGCCTCAATAACTCATTTGTTGAAATAATACTATTTTGAAATGTTAATCTTAGTGATATATGAGAAAATCCAAAATAATTTCGAAATTATGAAATATTTAATGAGTATTCTAGTGGGCTTAAGTGAGTATTTTTAAGATTCCGGATCCAAAAAGTGTGAACGGAACCCTATTAATAAGCATGCGGCATCCGTCCGTTCGTCGTCCGTAAAGAGAATTTTCACAGAACAAAATTAATTCGCCAGACGGTTTTTTAAATGTATTCCTTTATAGCATAACTATAGAAAACCGATAAAGTGGTGGACATAATTATCACGTCTTGTATTCATAATCTAATAAGGTACGGTAGCACTATTAATTGCATAAAATAGTTTACCAAGAGTTGACAACGATAAATAATTATTGTATTATAATTATCTTATAAGAACTAGGTCCGACAGTTTAACGTGCTTTTCGAGGCACAGTGGGAAGACCCACGTTGATGTAATTTCTAGTACTACCAGTTTAGTTATCAAACAATGTAAAAATAGATTGGAATTAAGGAAATGGGACATAAAATTTGAAAGGGTTAGTATAATGGCAGACGTGCACGCGTGACCTCGTATGGATCTCGAGATTACAAATTTCACAAACTGGCAATCAAGCATGCGATCGACTGTGGTAAGCGACAATCTATCGCTTGTGATACTTGAAGTTTCAAGATTGAGATGGGTGGGAAATGTTGAGAAGGGAAAAAGGAAGGGATCAGAGGGGGTGGGATATTGAGCCTTCGGCGCTCTCACTCTTTGCTCGAAACGCAACAGTGCTCTGATGCTTTACGCCGATTTTCTGTATAAGGGTAGTAATTCCCCGGTCTAGGTCTAGGTCGGCACATTGTACGAGCAGGCTTATGACATAAGGTTTTAAGCTCCATATCTGTTTCAATTCTTTATATAATACGTCGTATACTATACAAAAAAACTTTTTAATACAATGTAGTACTAGTTAATAGCTTGGCCATTTTAAAATCATTATAACTTTTAATGAATGTAAGTTGGGTGTGTTTGTCCTTGACTATGTGTGTGTTTCTGGACCCCCGACACAAGATACAACTATCTTAATGGGGACTGTTGAGTGTGTAGGGTTTATTTATTGATTTAATTTTCATAAAGGATATACTTTCAAAATAATACACCAACACTGCGAGTTCATAAATTAGTTAATTTACGGGCGATGTGCGGACCTCGGAGTAGGGTCTACGTATTATACTGTACAATTTACATTTACACATGACGCTCTGGGTCCAAGCAGTAAATTACCTTCGATTGTCCGCTCTTTGAATCTCGGGAGTTCTCTTGTTTGTGTACCCAACCAAACAATGTAAAGACACTCTCATTGTTTCTTTAATGGCTGCTGTGACATCATATATTTTGTTGAATTATCATTTTGTTACCAAAGTTGACCAAATATTATAAATTTATTGAATTCATATTTATAACTATAATTAAAGTTATGTCAATTAAGATAATTTTTAATTAAATAAGAATTAATGACATTATTTTAATTCACTCTGTTTAAAATTATAGCATTCAATTGTAAATGAATATTAAAAACTTTTTAAATTATTTACCATAATTGTAATTTTAGCTATAAAGTAAATACAAATAAATACAATTGAATTGTCTGTTTGTAATTCAAAATTAGCTTCTCACTAAATTTATTTATTTTCATGCGATTTTAACGGGACTTTCACTGGTAGAATGCTGATTCTATAAGGAGTAACGTAGGCTACTTTTACTTCAGAATAAGAATAGGAAAAGGATTCCGTGGAGTAAAGAAAAAAGAGGAGCCGTGGGCACAGCTACAATAAAAATAAAAATAATTTATTATTAATAATCACATGTAAGATTTATAATATCTATAGATTTATAATAATCGTATTCGTACAAGATATTGAAGGGGTTAAGTAATGCGTTAAAAAGTATAATGGATCAACACAATAATAATTAATGTTTCAATCATTTAAACATGTTAATAAACAGCGTTTAGCTATAAAACTACATGTTACTCTTATACCACACGAAGCCTCTGATAACAGCTCTCTAGTCTCGAAGAACTTTTATAACTGATAGGTATGTTTGTCAATATTATAGACAAGCACGCAATAGGCCGCTAAAAATCTCCGCACGTACATTTGAGAAAAGGAACTCTCATTACCCTTCGCGTTACGGAAATTACCAATAAAGGAAGGACATAAACGTCAACGAGGCGAGATGGTCATTTGGTAACAATTTACTCTTAGGTCACGTTCCATTAATATTTGAGTGTCCAGTGCTGAGTGGAGGTTGATGTTATCGGAGCTTTTAAGCGTAAACACTGGTCTGATCATTAAAATTTATTTGCTCTTGGATCTTTATTTTAAACAAAAATATCTTGACAATCCGATCTGAATCATTTATGTTTTGAGGTTTGTTATGAGGTTGAGAAAATTTTCTTAGATTATAAAAATATTTGAAGAGGCTCATCTCTACTTCTCCGGTTGAGTCGACTCCTTTTTTCGGAATGTGTATTGCTGTTGGCCCTACTGGCCTTGACAGCGTCACCGAGCGGGGGCCGAGTACAGAGACTCAGCCGTGATAAAGGGGCAGCCCTCACGGGAGCAGCTCAAATTTGATTCCGTCCTTAGGGTGCCTCCTGCGAAGCCGAACCACGGCCGAGGACGACATCGGAGATAGAGGCAGCGCTCCGAGCGCATTCTATACGATAGACTCACCCGACGGTGTGAGCGAGAGTCGACTCCATCAAGCGGTAAAGCAAAGCTCCTACTGGAAATTATGCCTTTACTTCTGACTAACTAGACTAGACCTAGACAAATGTGGTAGTAAGCCTACTTTGGCTTTTGACGGTCAGATGTTCGATTCCGGATCACAGCAGATACTTGTTAAAAATCTGTTTCGGTTTGGGCGTTTGGCCTTGTGGGTCTCCCCACCGTGCCTTGGCAAGCACTCTTAGCTGGTGGTCCCGGTTGTTATCATAGCATCTGATCACAATTGTTGACTTGGTTTTATTATTTCAAATACTCATTAAACCGGCAGTCTTTTTATACAAATATACAATGCACTTGAATACAAGAAAGCCAATTTCAATTTAAAATTAGGAAAGTTATTATAAAAATTAAACTTAATTGGTAATGAAAATCAGCTATGTTTTTACCCCTAAAAATATTTTGCATAGTTATTCAAGATTTTGATAAAATAGCACGGAACTTATGGCAGACAACCATAGAATTTAATATTCTTGAAGCGACTGGATAGTCGCGTTTGCGGTCCGAGTTGACTTAAAGCCACTATAACTTTACTCATAACTCTGCTTGCGCAAGTTATATTATTATCCTAACGTTAAATTTTATTACTGTAATATTCAGTACTATATTTTATTATATTTTCTGTTAATATATATTTTAATTCACACCTTTATCTTGAAGAACCGTGAATCTATTAAATGAAATTAGGGGGTCATAAATACTCGTGTGTATATGCCCACATGTATATATCATATGAAGTTTAACAATAGATAAATATTTTATCCATCAGGCTAAAGGATACCTATACTTTAAAGTGAAAGGTTGAAGGATACCTTTTAGTATAGTATTCAGGTAAGTTTCAGCTGTCAATAATTCCTTAAATTTTCAATCCATTATTGTGAGTGTATTTTGTAAGGTCATTGTTTTATGTAAGGTCTAGTATATCGAATCAAAAGCCTAAAAAATAAGTTTCAAGCTTTTATTTCTAAACATAACGATACTTCCATACAAGTTTTCACCGCCCACCTTTTTCAAACCTTTTTTTGTAAAAGTAGCCACTGTCCTTTCTCTTTCTACTATCTGCGTAAGAAAATTCATTTCAATCGGTTCAGTAGTTTTGGCGTAAAAGCGCAACAGTCAGACAAAGACAGAGTTACTTTCGCATTTATAATAATATAATAAATGCGAAAGTAACTAAGGCTAAAATATCCTCTCCTCTACATTCTAATATTTTTCTTACATTTAATTACCACTATCAAGTTTAAATTTTCAAGTAAAGCAAACATTGTATCACGAGTTCGTAAATTAGTTTCCGAGACGAAGGTCGCGTGCCCCGGGGTAGGTTCTATATATTATATAAGCTGTATTAACACATGAAGCCACAGGTCCAAGTTGTAAGTTACCTTCGATCGTCCGCTCTTTGAGCCTCGGAAGTAATCTCCTCTTTCACTTGTTACCAACAGAACAATATAAGCACTCCTATTGTTTCAAAATAGGCTATTGTGAAGCAAATTTGACTACTGAATATGCAAATTTCGTTCGACCTTTTACAGAAAACATTCAAAATGCTTATCAAAATATTAAATTACAATACAGTTCAGATTTTCATGTCAAAATGGTTCTTAAGGTATTATAGATAATTATCATATACGAGGTTCTGCCAGCGGCTTCGCCCGCGTGAATAGCGATTTTAATACAAACTTTGAATCTTTATTTCACCTCTTCAGTTGAGGAATTTCAGAAAATGTTAAAACACGTCTTAATCGTTCGCCAAAAAACACAGTTTCATGCTTCTACAAAATCCATTTCACCTATTTGATTACCTTTGGGTTGAATTCTGAAACATTGTTTCCTTGAGCTCGTTTACTTTTAAAAACAACACCTGTGAAAAAATATAAAAAAATATTTTAAGTTTAAACTAGACGTTGATATACCATGTATCGGATTGAGTTTTCAAACATGTGTCAAAATAAAATGTAATTTAAATCAAAAGCTCTAAAGAGTATTGATATAAACTTCGAAGCAAAATAATTTTCTACCCGTTTTTAACCCCGTTAGGGGATGAATTTCAATAAAATGCGAAACACGTTTTTCATCAATTCTGTTAAAAAGGGTTTATGGTAAATTTTAAGTAGATTGAACCAAAGAATCGCGTACAAACTTTCCCTCCTTTTCACCCCTTAGAATCCGTAATACTACCCGTATTACGGAAAATCCTTTCTTAAAGGAAGCCCACGTCATAGAAAGAACAATCTCCAAGTTTCAGGACTCTACGATCAGCGGCTTAGGCTATGCGTTGATCCGTCAGTCATTCAGGACAAAGCCTTTTATATATATAGAAGATAGATTACTTAGGCACCTTTAATGGAATAAAGAAATAATTGGTTCCCCATACAAACTCATCCCTTCAAGATTTTTCCACAATAAAGTATAGTCTATAATTGTTTCTATAGTCCCAGCTATAGCTATGGCAAAACTCATTTTCATTCGTTTAGGCGCGAAAGCGTCACCGACCAACAAAATAAAATATTATTAGGTAGAATTAGAATTAAGATTAGCATAATATTGTAAACTGATATCTAATCTATCTGTAGGTTTTAGAAATGCTTTTTGAAATTATCTGATAAAATAGGTACCAGTAACTGAGAATTAAAAAGTCAATATTTTTAATCGATTTCCAAAATGCAGAAGTTATCACGGCATGTCCTTTTTTATTAATGTGAGAATATGTTATAAGTACCCCGCCCGGTGTCGCTGTCAAGGCCAGTAGGGCCAACAGCAATACACATTCTGAAAAAAGAAAGATATTTTTGGCATCTGTGTATCGATAACGAACGATGGTTCTTTTGTTAATCAAGGATATTATTTGAAAAGTTTTCCGAACCACTAACATAACATCACATCAACTCGATTTCTATTTTCATAAACGACATACAGTTATGATATTTAGTAGCAAGCGTTATTAAATGTGACATGCTCAATTATAACAAGACATAGAACACGTCCCAGTAATAACTTTGTAAGCTATAACAAAACACAATTTGTCGTCGATATATCAATGAAGCGCACCTGAACAGTAATAACCAGGAGAAATAACGTTATATGCCAGTTTTATGGTCTCTATATTGAAACGTTTATGACTTGATATTTGTTTATTATAGTGTATTTCGTTACCAATTCAGATATTATCAGCAATAAAAATATGTATCCCTAAGTTCTTTATCCAACATGGTATATAACAGAATATTTCAAAGGCTTGTAAATCCAAAATGTATATAGAGATATACATTAATTTTTTTTAAATCTTTGCTTGCTCAGATGTGGACTAAAAAGGAATTGGGAGAAATTGAGTTAGGGATTGGGCTTCCACGCTCAAACATCGAATGAAATACGAAGAATTACCCCATGTCTATAATATCTGTAGAGCCATGTCCTTCCAAGCACAAAAGAACCCGCTCGACCGGGGAAGTACTATCCTCTCACAGAAAAGGGACGTAAAATGACAGTATCTTAAGGTATGGTCGCTCCTCTATGCTCCCCGTTTTTTCCCTTGTCATTCCTTCGCTCCTATACCTTGGGTTGGCAACGCGTTTGATACTTCAAGTATCGTAAGCATTCATTGGTTGCGGTAACTGCTCACCATCAGGCGGGCCGGGCTTGTTTGCCAACCATCATGAAATAAAATAAAATAAATTATGTGTGCATTTTAGCGAGGAGCCGAACCATTCATGCTGACAATTTTAAGCTTTATTTAATATCATATTAATTGAAATATATAATTTTAATCAATATGCTAATAAATTATGTTTCACCCTTTTAGTTCCAGTTGAATCAAAATTGAATATTTATTTACAATTACCATAGTAATTAGATCTATACGCTTTGTTCATGTTTCGTGTTCATTTGATAGATGGATCATTCTGAATTATTATGTAAATATTTAGCAGATGTGTATTTATAATTGGAAATATGTAAATATATTGCTATTTTTAAAGTTATTTGTTTCCCTGTGTTAGTGATTTTATTTTGATTTGATTTATCTTCATGTCATGAACGAACGAACATTGAGATTTTATATGTATGTCAGAGACAAAGCTATTAACATAGATCGTATACAGCTAGTTTACTTATGAATACGGACGCTAAACAGAACTTTGTAATTGATTTGACTATACTGAAACTCAAGCACTACTTTTAGCGCTATGCAGAGTCAAATAATAGAGAACGAACGAACGAGCATTGAGGTTCCATATGTATATTGGAGACAAAGCTATGAACATGGATCGTATACAGCTTCTTATTTTATTTACACTGTTCATCTTAGATATTTCTATTTCCACGCGATGTTTGTTAACGAAAATGATAACCCATATGACATATATTATGTCGACGATAAAAAATTAACGCCAAGGTTTTTTTTATATATATTTACGAGATAAAAAATAATAAAAAAATTATGCTTATTGTAAAGTTCTATTCATTCTTATTTGGAATTCAACATCTAATCTATACATTTAGAAGTATAACTGATCTAGCAGCTGTAATCTTAAAGGAATTGTCTGTCTGCAGTCTAAAAGCAATTACCCCGGACTGAAGCTGTAAAGCGTTTGAAATACCTCCCTGGTCAAATTGTGTTTCTCAAGATTTACTGAAATATTGCGATCGAATTTCTTTCGCCTTTCGCCCGTAGCTTACACAGGCAGGATTACTTTTGAAGTGAAACTTTTTTAGAATCGTTGTGATTTCAAACCGGATGCAACGGAAAAAACGACAGGTAAGAGGCACAAATGCAAAAATGTGTAGAATGAAGCCAGCAAAGAATGAGACAGAAATATACATACTATTTTATATTATCGGTCTCTCCCCTTAGCATGGCTTAAGTGAGCCAGATCAAGAGAGCAAATGTCGGTGTGTATGTATATTGCACACTATTTAATACTTGCTTGTATTTGAGCATTTAACATATATTAATTAATTATTTATTTATTGTTTATGTACCACCACTAATGTCCAGCGTGATTCAATAAAACAATCCTACTTAATACTACTATATCAACTAGTACTACAACTTGTACACAGTACACTAATAACTTTTACTAGAACTTCACTACATAGTATAAAACAAAGTCGCTTTCTTAGTCCCTATGTATGCTTAAATCTTTAAAACTACGCAACGGATTTTGATGCGGTTTTTCTTAATAGATAGAGTGATTCAAGAGGAAGGTTTATATGTATAATAACATCCATTAAATAGTGGAGAAAAAAAATTGTTGAGGTTTCTAATGTCATAAATGTAATTAACATTTAGCGCGTGCGGGGCACGGGCAGTAATTAATAAATAAAAACTACTTGATCGATTTTAAACATTTTTTCAGTGAATGACATAGGCTATATATTTTATACCCTTGCGAAGCCGGAGCGGGCCGCTAGTAAACCTATAAGGTTCAATTTTCTTCTATACATAACGTATATTATACTAGACTTGATATCCTTCTTCGCCCTATAATTATTCCCGGTATTTTATTTACCCAAGGTCTGCTCTTACTCTTATCCGGATTTGACTGATTTCTAGTTTTTATACGGAGCGATTGCCATCCGACCTCCGTAACCCTAAGGGAGAACCAGTAACTCATTGGATAACAGCAATTTACTTATCAAGAATTAACGATTATTATCAGATGTTATGTGATAACAACCGGGACCGATAGCTTAACGTGAGGCACGGTGGGTGGGTTTCGGTCGGTCGGGTCTCCCACACGGACAAACACCGAAACAGAAATTTTAACAAACATCTGCCCGAGCGGGAATCAAACCGCAACCGTCGAGACTAAAGGCAGACTCGCTACCCACAACGCCACAACGTTGTCACTAGTCTTGATATCCATTTTTATCAAATAAAAATTTATGTTTTAAGTTTTTTCAGGACAGCAAACAAGAACATTTTGAATTTAGCATTAATGACTTGACGACATCGTGGCGCAGCGGTAGCGAAGTTACCTTAAGCGTCACAGGTCGCAGGTGTGATTCCCGCTCGCAGATGTTTGTATTGACCAAAGCTATATATGTTCCGATCTGGGTATGTTTGTCCGTTTCATTGGGTATTTTTCCGTACCTCGATATAAGATAATATTAATATCCCAATGGGGTCGTTGAGTGTAGCATTTATTATTTTATTATTAAACTAGCAAAGTTTTATTATTTGGAAAAGTGGCAATGAGCTTAAATCTAGTCTTAAGTGATGCCCGATGTCCCTCGTTAATATTCCATCTGACGAGACGTGACTACATCTACTGTTCTGTGAATCTCAAATAGAAGACGACTTAGCGAGGCAGTTCGTCCTGCATTTTGATGAGATTTATGAATACAATTCTTAACTGCGGTATCTTTTAAGTATTTGTAATTTTTTCTCATATTGATTTAACGCAATTCTTGCTTTTGAATTCTTCAGAAGAGAGAAAATCGTGAAGATAAATATCAAATAATTATCTTATAGATTTTAATAAGCTGAGAGATTTTTATAAGGTGTTTATGAGCATAGCATCTCGGTTTATAACATGTACGACGATTAGACGACTGGTCTAAGGAAGTACTTCCACCTTAAAACATATGTGATTTAGCAGAAATCGTCACGTAAATACCGTATACGCGTGAGGGTGTGCGTATGTGAGCAAATGAAAATGAGCTCACGAACAAGTGATTGCACAACCGGGTGCGGATCTCTCTCTCTCTCTCTGTCTTTGTCTCTTTTTATACCATATAACCTATTGAAACATCCAGATTTAATTTACATTCGGAGTTGAAGAAAAAACGTAAGGAACTTCGTTCCTGACGGGGGTTCCCCGACCGCACAATTTCATATTTTTTATTGAAACTTAATTACCGTAATAGTTTAGACATAATTCATTAGCATCTAATTGCCTTAGTGCATCTACTCAGTTAGTATCAGTTCATGAAAACATTATAAACATTTTAAAAAAACTTTAGATATGTAAGCATAATCTATATATATCTATCGTGGCGATGTTATTAAGGAATTTTAACTTTGATAAAATGTCATCAAACTCGTCTTGCTCATCAAGCTTGTATGAATTAATTAATAATAATAATAATAATAACTCTTTATTGGACACAAACATATGTTACAAATAAGAAGGATTACCCAGACTTCTGCACTAGCAGGGCTGTGTTGCAGAAGCCAGTTTCTTCCCCTTAATATCATCATCATTACATTTTTTATGCCCTTAGGAATTAATCATTTTGACTAAATAATAATTAAACGTTAACAGAAAAAAGAAAAAAAATTAAATTAACCTTCCTAGAAACTATTTGCTATTTATTTAATTAATATTTATATGGTAAGAGTGTGTGTGTTGTGTGGGTTGCGTGGGTGTGTTTAGTGTGTGTAGTGTTAGTGTATGTGAGGGTGAGTGTGTGTATTAGCATGTATACATATTTTTATTTAAGTGTTATTAACAGATTTTCTGTATCATCGTACTCCAGCAATTTCAACCAGGTAAGCACTTTTTTTTAAATTCGTAATTATTTAATGCAGTCGTTTTAAACTGAGTATTAAATTTATTGTAAATAGTAGGAGCATAGAATTCGTAATGCTTTTGTCCAAATTTGGTTCTTTTAGGGGCCACCGGAAATCTTATGGTTCTTTTATTATTTATAGGTAAATATGGAACACATTTTTTGTGATATTTATTCAAAATTTCATTAATATATATTTTTCTTACACTTAGTACACCAGCTTGTTCATATAACGCTGTTGTGGGATGCCTATAAGGCAAGGAAAGAGTTACTTTTAAAATAGCGCGTTGAGCTCTTTCTAATTGCAATAATATTGTTTTACTAGCGCCACCCCATGCATAATTAAATATGAAAATTTCTTATAGATAAAACAATTGCGAATATATTTTTTATGATTCATACATTACACTGACGTGAGCTGTATGTAGAGAATGACAAATATGCAATCAAAGAATTAATTTAATAATATGTAAAATATTCATGTAAAACGTGTTATTTTAAATGATAATTGCAAACGAAGGATCATTGTCGAAGATAATTTATGAAAACTCGCTACGAAAACATGAAATCATTTAACGTTGTCAATACTGAATTATTGAATGTTTTTAACATTTAATTTGTCTTTACGAAATCTGAATATTAAATATTTATTGAGCAATCAGTTAAGTTTCCTACATATCACAAGTGAGCCGTTCTATTTTATAAAATGCGTCTTTTTTAGTGCAAATACCCAAATCGCAATCAATTTGAAAAGTTCTGTTCACATTCCGTTATAAATTAGGACCAGTCACTAATTTTTCAAATTATAAGTATACAAATAGGCTGAGGGCTTACATAATAACGTTCACTTTGAATGCCATAAAGAAATGATGTTTAAAATACCAATATACTAAACTTAACTAAATATAATATACTAAACTAAACTTAAAAGTAATAGAGTCATATCTAATTTTATGCCTTCTCTCCATACTCAAGATATATACATAAATATTCTTTTGTAACGGACTCGACAGTGATGAAATATCGAGACTAAATATTGCGGATACTTGTTTACGTGAATTTTGACATTGTTTTGGCATTGAGGGTAGCGAGTCTGCCTTTAACCTCGACAGTTGCTGGTTCGATTCCTGCTCGGGCAGATATTTGGATTAATCTTACATAGATCTGTTTTGGTCTGGGCGTTTATCCTTGTGGGTCCTTACCGTGCCTCGGAAAACGCGTTAAGCTGTCGGTCCCGGTTTTTATCATATAACATCTGATAACAATAGTTAACTCTTGATAAGTATATTGCTCTCATCCAATAAGTTTCTGGTTCGCCCTTAGGGTTGCTGAGGTCAGATAACAACCGAGTAAAAACTAGTAACCTGTAAAATCCGTACAATTGTAATAAGCAGACCCTAGGTATATACTCCGTATAATAAATATTTTGTATTTAATTTGATAAGCAGATAGCGTGAATCTGTTTATACCATTTGGTTGAAGTTGCGAATTGTAGCGTCATAATAAAATTTTTCAATGAAAATTAATCGTCGATATAAAAAGTTATTTTGGGCCAAAAGAAGCGGCGTTTTAAGTGGCTTTTACTGTTCAGTCTATAGCTTTTCGATGCTAATAATCATTTTACCCACAGATTTCTTTTTACAACAATGGTAAATGAAATTCTGTAATATTAATACTACTAAAAATAAATTTCTACCATTTAACAATTCATTCAATATATTCATTTTTTATATAATACTTTCCGACTTTAGATATGATTAGAATCATGGCGGCTAAACCCTAATTTTTTTGTAACAAGTTCAAGTAACAATACATCAGTAATTGTTCTCATAAATATAGATTCTGTGGTTATTTTTAGCAATCTTCGTTTCGCCAATAACTTCCAACTTGTCACAGAACTATAACAACGTAATAAATCGTTTATATTTCTTGTGCCGGATGTATGTTATATACGTGGCAACAAGCTCCGACTTATCGAGGTAGATAACTCTTTTATATTTATGCCTGTATTCTTGCACGAATCAATGCTTTTAAATGCTTTTGATTTATTTGATTTGATTAATATTTAGATTCCTTTACACGTTTTTGGAAGCCGAATAGGTCTCTAAATATAACTATTTATATTTATAGTGTAAGGTCATTTACATTATTCTTTAATTTTAGCCTTTATCGAGATATTGCTTATTGGAAATTTCTTTGTTTATTACATAATTTGTATCATTGTAGTTCATAGTTATTGTTATCTTATAGACTGTAAATAATTTTAATAATATCTATTAATGAAAAGCACAATACTGTATGATAATCATCGAAAGATAATTGGACTGATGCCACGAAAGTATCCAAAAATATCTACTCGGTTCAAAACACAGCAGTTCTTTAATGCTCGCTTAAAAAGAGTAGAAATTAATTTCACTGCATGTCTGATAATATACCACATAATAATAATAGTTTATTTTCTCGCCACAATATTGCACAAATGTTTAATATTGTGGGAGACTGGTGCCTAAACTAATCACGAGGCCTGTATTTCAGGACACCAGGTCTCCCTCCTTATGTTTAATTTACATTTAATAATTTAAGATTAATACAAACACAATATAATCCTTATAAAAAAAAATAACAATAAATGAGTGACTCGAACTTGGGCTTAATTAATTAACAAATTTACGTAGTGTTAGTAAAGTTAGTAGTTGTTTATTTATGTCGTGTATCTGATCTGTATAGTAGTTGTGTTGATGTTGGTGTATGTGTTGTGTGTTGCGTGTGCATGTGGATGTGGAGTGTTAGACGTTTCATTGCTAATTTATTTGTATATAATGTACTTGTGCTGTTACAGTTACAGTTACGATACTATATTAGGGCAAAAGTAGTTTTTCAGTATCATCATAGTTTAGTTCTTGTAGGAAGGCATTAAGTTTCTTTTTGCACGTAATCCTGTTAAGGTGGAATATAGATAACATCCTGTTTATTTTGTTATATAAAAAGCCTCCCAGGTGACAGAAGAATCGATTTGAGAATTTTGTGTGGTGGATGTGAAGACGTTCCACAGGGCTGTATCGTCTTTTAGCATGTGAAGTCAAGGGGAAGTAAGGCAAAAGAGAATGTTGTTTCAAGACGATGTGACTGATAAAAAGTTGGCGCACTGTCAGAACCTTTGCTTCCTTGTAAAGGAGGACTGTTGGGTAGCGGTAAGGAAGAGTACACATAGTATAATAGATAAATTAAATATGAAATTCATCACCTACTACTATCGATTTTTTTAAGGAGGAAAAATCGCAATAATTATGTTTGATGTTGCACCTGAGTTGTAATTTCGAAGAATATTGCTGTTTAGTTTTAGTTTTCTAATCAATTATGTGGCAAAGACAGTTTGTGAGATCTACACAATAGTAATTACTGAAAATAAATCGATTAGTTGAGTGTATATCAGACCAGCTTTGTACATAAAATATCACTTAAGGGTTAATTTATGCATAAAGCGTCCATGTTTAGGCCAAACCAACTAAGCATGCTTAAACGAGTTTGCCGGCTCTTTGAAGTGCAAATTTGGAAAGTGTCTGCTACAAACTACTGCTTGAAGATAATTTACACTCTTGTATAATCCGTGTAAATACGAAGGAATGTTTACATGAGGAACTTTATGTGTTACAAATTTCGTTAAAATTTCTACTGAGGTTACGTGATCTCTAAAATGTATAGCAACAGTCTGTTATTGTCCGTCTGTTGCAAAGATCTCCTCCCATGTTTTTTTTTTAAATAATAGTAGCAGTGCTTTATAAGCCATTACTAATATTCCTTTTGCCCTTCCAAATATGCTTGAAGCTTGCGCTAGGAGTGGGTACGACACTAACCTAAGGGGTCAGGATCGAACCCACGACTCGCGCGTTAACGGAGTGAAGTCGGCCTTCTACCGTTCTAGGTTTCAGGTTTAAGGTTTCTAGCCTTCTACCGTTGAGTGATTTAGGCTTCATTTTAGCTCAACGATAAGGAGACTAATCTATTGTATTCCTAGTGCAGGTGTGCGAAGGGATGATGTGCGCAAATTTGCCCAAATTAGAATTTATACATTTTGGTTAAAAACAAATTTTCTTTCCAATTGCAAAATGTAAATACACTGCGTATTCTTACAACGTTCCTTCTAAGGAAAGTAACCAGCTATAATTATATTAAGCTCATTCTTGACGACGTTGTGGCGCAGCGGTAGCGAACCTGCCTTAAACGCCACAGGTCGCGGGTTCGATTCCCGCTCGGAGCATAATATGTTTGTATTGACCATGCAAGCATATTTTCCGGTCTGGGTGTATTTGTCCTTGTCCTTGTATATGTTTCCGGACCCCCGACACAGGATATCACTATCCTAATGGGGGCCGTTGAGTGTGTACCGTTGAGTGTGTAGCGTTCTTACAAATTGAAAATATTTCAATCATGTTTCTTGTCGACTTAAGTCAGCTGACTCACATACGGCTCAGTTTAATTGTTTAACAATTGTGTCTACTGTCTGGACAGTGAATGGGTTAGAAAATTAATGGAAGATACATATTTTTATAAATTTAAAGACTTTTAACATTTCTATGGTTTTATCAACTCCGTATTTATTATAATTCATCAACCTCATTAAGTTACAGAGCATCACAAAAATATTTATATAATTCTGAAAAGCGTTACCTTCGTTTATATACAGTGAATTAAAAAGAAAACACCTTTCTGACATACAAATTTTCAATAACAAGCGTTTCTTAATGGTTTTTCAAGTTAATCCATTAGCCGAAAAATTCTTTTATCCATTATATTCCGAAAAAATTAAAAGGAACCTTCCAAACATTTTAATCATCTTTGCTCTGAGCGATAACGTGCTATATCTGTTGTAGATAGAGTTTATTTTTCTCAAATGGAGAATTAGAATGAGCATACGGTGTTGGCAATTACCATTAAGCCTCAATGACTACACAACTCCTTTAGATACAGACGTATTATATTGACGTTCTATTTAATGCAATGTTTGCTTGGAGATCTTGGTATTGTATATGGCTTTCCAATTATATTTAAATTATTTTAGTACAAAGTATAAACAACAGCAACTATCATATAAGTAAACAAAAATCTATAGAGTACTGGGTCCGGTTTCGGTTGACCTAGAAATATCAATTTTGGTTAAAAGCAAGGTCTTACAGTACAAGTAAAAGAAAAATTCTGAAAAAAAAAGAAGTTAAAAACTAAATTAATTTTCGCGAAAATCTAAATTTGCCGATATATTTTTATCGTGGTGGACTAAGGACCTTGATTAGTATACGTCTAATAGAAACAATAGACCTCAGTATCTGGTATAAATTTCACATAATTAGGTTCACCTGTTCCAGAGAAAATCGGTAGTGATACACGAACAGACAGACCGACAGCTGACAAGAGAGTGATCTCATAAGCTTTCTTTTTTTAACTTTTGAGGTACGGAACCCTAAAAACAACAATTTGAAAATATCTAATTCAGTCATGAAAGCTCCTAACCGGAGATAAGAGAAATGATCTTTTGCTTTTTTACTCAATTTTTTCCAATACAAAATAAATAAGAAACGTAATGTGTTAGTCTTAAAACAAGTTACACTGTTTGACACAAAGTAATTTAAATCATCGAAGTTTAATACGTAGTGCTGTTTATCTTTGTTGTCGTTAAAATTGAAACGGGATTACTTTCCAATTCACAGAATAAATAGAATACGAATTTCGCACTTCTTTGTTTATCAGAAACAAAAACACAAAACATAAGAATAAATAATTTGAATAATGAATTTTCATGAGAATGTAAATATTTGGATATTTCAATATACAATTTCTATTTCAAATCTTCCGTTTATTATAATTTTTCGATTAAATGTAAAAGCTTAGTAAAATTATGAGCAAGGTATTAATGTTAGATTTTGCCAGCCATTCCATAATGATTGATGCAATGCTTGTTCCTAACTTGGATAAACGTTGGTGAAGTAGCGAGATATGGGTGAAGAAACCCACGGTTATGTTATAAATAAACTTCTTATCATATAATAAAAAGTAAAACATACTTCTAGCAACATAATATGAGCATAGTTCAGCAAATTTTTCAGAGCTCGTACGCGCTTTATTATCAAAATAAACTACATACACCACTATTCCTAAATTCATAACGTAGAATGAAAACTGTAACTTGAATTTAACTTCTAACTAATATTATAAATGTGAAAATTTGGATGGATGGACGAAAGGATGTTTGTTACTACTACACGCGATAACTACTACACAGATGTGAATGAAGTTTGGTACTCACATAGCTTATTTTCTGGATTAACGTAAAGGATACTTTTTATCCCGGAAAGATGTTGGTTACCCGTGAAATAATGAAAAAACTACAAAACGCGAGCAGAGCCGCGTACACGGCAAGTACAACATAAATTTAGCACTACAACTCTTTGTAAAAAGAAAATAAAGGTCGTGTGAGAGAAATTTTACGTGTTAAGACCCTTTCTTGATACAGTCGCATTTTCAGCGAAGCTGTAAATCCATTTTAAACAACATTTATTACATAAACTTAAAAGTCAAGAAGATTTTTTTATAAATTATTGTAATAACTATTATAGTCAATTTATATAATTGAATGAGCTAAGACTATGTTATGTGCTCTTTCTACAAAATGCTTTAAGGAAGTATAAATCAAGCATCTTTTTCTGATCACAAATTATAACATCTTCTATTTATTTTCTCAAACTGTAAAATAACTTTGCATACACAGTGTTGGAAATTTTTACAAAAAGTATTATAATCATTGTCAAAAAAGGAATGTCAGTAGCTGTCCCAACTCTGAGCGCGTACAACGCTGCGTTCTCTACTGCTACGAACGCTAAATACTAAAACAAACATTTCTGGCTGAATGCTCTCATACACGGTCATACATTTCAATTAACTACTCTACGTGACACATAACGCTACGTGATTCTCGTTGCGTCTCCACGAGCTGTGACGTCACTTTGTTATATTTTGATGATAGATCTATTTTTTAAATCATAGTAAAAATACAAAGGCACATTTTCGTACAGAATAAATCAATAAAAAAACGTAGCAAAAAACATTACGAATAGAACTCCAGTATGTACTTAGTAGTTAATAGCCTTTAATTTAGATGTGCTCAGAAATAAAAATATTTCTCATTTCTATTTTATTTTCTAACGTGCCCTCAAAGTTGTGAGGCGTCTTATAGCACATCCTTGTTAACAACAAGCATAACATTTAGAAACGATACAAAGCAGTGGGCGATCTCAAAGGAACTGTCTGTCTGGAGCCTAAAAGCAATTACCTCAGATTGATGCTGTAAAGCGTTCGAAATTATCCTCTACCTTAATCCTTTGTTGGTCCATTTGTGTTCCTTAGAACTATCCGGAAATTTCATGGAACATTTTCTCATCAAAGATCATATTTTGGTGGGAAATAAAGTTAATGCCTTGGAAAAATACGGAAATACGTTTCCTTTTCATAACGATTACATCCCATATTGATATCAAGAAAATTGATTATTGATTCTTTATGGTTGGTACAATAGCAGTAGCTAACAATAATTGTATTACGGTTTAATAACACAACAAAAAGTTAGATTAATACTGAAGTAATAAGACATTTTATCTTACTTTAAAATTGTTCTTATAGATTTTTTTAAAGAATATTAGCAATGCTTTTTCAAAGCATAACTAATATTTCTATTGCCCCTCCATGTAACCTCGAAGCTTGCGCTAGGAGTGAGTACGACAATAGGCCAAGGGGTTAAGGATCGAACTCTCGACTCTCGCGTTAACGGAGCGAAGTCGGCCCTTCTACCGTTGAACTATTGAGGCTTCAAATAAAAGTTGCATGTCATTTCTTTACAATTGTAATATAAAGTGGAGGTATGCTTTTATTGCAAGAATCAAGCTAGGTAAGCTAGGTAACGCGTGAATGGCACCTTCGCGTAAATAATAAAAAAATAAATTTTAAAAAATAGAAATAACTATGAGCGCCAGCAAGGTTTTTCCTTTTAACCACGACCTCGTGTCAGTATTTCTCCCTCACTCAAAGACGCTGTCAATAGCATCAATATTCAACTAATAAATTAAATCAACAATAAAAATGTCATATGGAAACCAGGTTCTATAATATTCTTTTTATCGCAGACATTTTTTCAATAGACTAATATGCAGGCTCGGGTCGTTCGTCCCCTTGAAATTGAAAGGCGCTGAAACAGCGTAAGTAAAAGACTTCCTTATTTTTTTCACTTAGTTGCCTTTTGCCACTACTTCAAATTGAGTTTATAACACTGTTACGTAGAGTTATAACTGGATAGTATTTTTCTTCCATAAGAAACTTAATTTTCAAAATAAACTTTTCATCTTATTCTGTATGAAAGAATAAAATAAGTTAATAAAGATGGCACTGGGAAGTTCTCTATTAAATTTACTTTATACCAAGCTATTTTAAGAGCAGACACCGTAAGATAAACTAGATTAAGCTACTGATTAAAAATTAACTTAGAAGTTTTGCTAACCATGTCCCAACTCCACTATTTTTAAGTCGGCTTTTTAATTAATTCCTTTTAAAACTATTTAATGCTCTTCTCAAATAAGTATGCTATGGGCATTCAATATACATTTTTAATTTTAAAAAGCTGTCAAATTATTAACGCCACACGTAACAGACACATTAAAGAAAACCATGTATCTATTAAATTGTAAACTGAACAGGATAATAACTTTTGGTTTTCAACAATTCAAATAAAATCCATCATTTGATTTAAAAATGGGCTAGCTGAGAAATTTTGTATTTCGTGTAAAGATAGAAAAAAAAGCTTAAAACTAAAATAGATGCTATTATTTGTATAGTGTATACTACCAGCAGAAAGCGAAGTATATTTAAATAATAAAAGTAAATTTTCTAGACAAAATTTTAAATGACAAGCATTACTTGATGGATTTTTCACTTAATCCATCAGCCGAAAAAATCTTTTATCCATTTTCTCATTACAAATTTAAAAGGCGCTTTATAAATATTTGCCGTCTTTTAATCTTCTTTGCTATGTGCTATAATGTATTCTATCTCCTGGGCAGTAAGATTCTTTTTCTCAAATGGGAATTGGGGATGAGGATACCACTTAGCACGCGTGCTAAGTCTGTAATTACTGCTAAGCTTTGATAACTCCTCAACTTCTTCGGAGGAAAGTGAAAAGTCCATAGTATCGATGTTCTCTTTAATACGATCCTTGTTCGTAGATTTTGGTATTGCGACCCAATTTCGATCCAACTGTAACATAGAGCATAGAAATATTGACCTTCTTGATTTTGATATCATTACCAAAACTAAAAAATGATATGATAATTAGCACTGATATCTCATAGATGGTAAAAAGCATGCGGTAACAAATAAAAGTAACTGAATTGTACTGCACAAAACGAATAAGTTAAATGTAATAAATTAATGTCTTTGAAATCACTACATAGTATAAAACAAAGTCGCTTTCTCTGTCCATATGTATGCTTAAATCTTTAAAACTACGCAACAGATTTTGATGCGGTTTTTGTAATAGATAGAGTGATTGAAGAGGAAGGTTTATATGTATAATAACATCCATTAAATAGCGGAGAAAATTTTTTAAATTGAATCCTTATAATCCTTTCTTTTTTCTTTAATCCTTTCTGTCTGTCGCGCTTTCACGCCAAAACTACTAAACCGATTTAAATGCAATTGGGTACACAGATAGCCTAGAGAAAGTACATAAGCTACTATTTAAAAACTTTTACAAACTTTTTTCTTTTTACTTTTGAAAAAAGGTTTGTAAGGGGTTGAAAGGGGGGGATGAAAAGTTTAATGAAAGAAACGTCATTTTTAGAGCTATAAGCTTGAAACTTATTTTTAGGCTGTTCATTAGATATAAATAAATATGAAATTCAAAGTTTGTAAAAGTTTTACCCTCAAGGGTGTAAAATAACAATAAAGAATAGAAGATGAAAGTTTGTGTGGAAATATGTAAGGTATATGTGAATGTTATACACGCAGGCAAAGCCGCTGGCAGACGCTACAGTAAATGAAAGGTGTAAAGTAAAAGAAATACAGCTCACGTGGAGTATCTTATGATCTATGATGTTGTTGAAACAGAAAAGAGATTACTTTATTAAAACTGCGTAAATAGAAACGAATTTAGCATGTCTTTGTTTATCAAAAACAAAAGAAAACCATAATACTCAATGCAAATTCGTGTCATAAAAATTTATTCGAAACATTATAAATATTTGAGTAAGAAAAATAAGTCGTTATTACAATTATTTAACACGAAAACATCTATAGCCGTGTTGAGCATTTTGATACTAAACTAAATACATTTGGTGCTTAACGTATGGATTCGCATAACCGACAAGTTTCATTGGTCTGGTCGGGCCCGCTTATTAAGCTATTTGAATGTTTTTTTATTTTTTTATTTTACAAGTTGGCAAACAAGCATACAGCCCACCTGGTGGTAAGTGGTTGCCGTAGCCTATGAGCGCTTGCAGCACCATTAGTAAGCGCCACTCACGCGTTGCCAACCTTGAGATATTAGTTCTTAAATCTCCTCTGCCCAGTAATTTCACTAGCGTACAGTGC
Organism: Hestina assimilis; assembly: GCA_023373885.1. Lineage (NCBI taxonomy): Eukaryota > Metazoa > Arthropoda > Insecta > Lepidoptera > Nymphalidae > Hestina > Hestina assimilis. Next base: position 9,896,386 of record CM041749.1, on the reverse strand, counting down.
CCTTCAAACCGGAACACAGTAATGCCTAAGTACTACTATTTGGCGGCAGAATATTGGACACTGCGGTGGTACCTACCTAGCCGGCCACAAAAGACCTACCACCAGTGAAACAAATGAAGGCTTACCACCAGTGATGTTAACAAATTAGATGTTAATAATTCAATTTAAAAATTATGTAACTGTAATTATTCATGTGCTCTAAGCCTATGACCTATATTTGAACCTAAATACATTATGTGTCTTATTATCATTGAGTTAGGGATAAAACTCATAAAATGATGAAAATATGGTTTTGAACTGTCGATACAAATTTTTACTCCTCGTATAAGCCTTTGGATAATGTATAAGATAGAGATCGACGTAATCTAAACGTAGTTCTTTCGAGAACTTTGTCAGAAATGGTATAATTTCATTCCGCTCATGAGCGTCGTTCTATCTACAAGAAGAATAAAGATGTAATATAATTTCCGACATCACAACCTCTGAACATGAACGCGATAACAACAATATTTAATCAGACCTGTTGTATAAAAAATATAATGTGACGTCTTTTTTGGAAGGAAAATAAACGTTTTATGACAGAAATTTATGCTGTTAGGATTATGTTCGTTCTTTCACAAAAGGTCGTATTTTTACGGTAATATTTTTTGCAGTTTCGATAAAAATATTAAATTTTTACCCACCGTTATAATATCGACAAAAATCTATCCAAGGTGCTTAAAACTTACAGTACTTTATATATATAATAATTTGTAGTTGCATTCCACGATAATAGTATCCATTGTGTAATGTCAATGTTCCGTGCTAAGGTTATCTTAGAAACGACAAATTTCGCCAGAGCATTATGCTTACTCTAGTGATATACATGGCTTGTCTTCCAACATTATTTTGATGTAGATAGTCATGTAAGCCCAGGCCAACTTCATCCTCGACGCAATACAATACTGTAGAGTCAATGTCCTTGTATACGACCTACAAAGCCCATTGTACCGCACGTGCTTGCGAGTAGTTCTCTGGTAGCACTCTTGTACCCTATATTGTAGTCTATATGAACATATACATTATATGATAGGTTGAATTTGACACTTTTTGCGAATATCTATTGATGGAGGATGATCTCAATTTATTTCTTTTTAGTTGTACGTTAATCGATACCTTCGCAGTTTCTGATGCGATGCTTATAATTTTTTCCGTTTCTTCCTCTACCTCATCTTTATCCATTGTCCATAAGCTTCGCATCTACTACTACCAATTATTGCCTAAAGAAGGTTGTAGGCCAGTTCGCAACTGAACATCAACATTTAAAAATACAACACTGGAAACAAATTGATATATACCTAAAGTCAACAAAATAGCTTACAATTTAAACTTATCATTTATTACATCTAAATTACATTATTTTCTTATTATTATTAACTGTACGCTAGGTGTTAAAGTCTCTTTGCCTATTCTTTCTCTCTCTTCGTGAATATACGAAGAGCTTAAGGAGACCAACTCAGCCCAATTATATTCATTTTCATCTCGAGGGCGAAGCCGTGGACAGATGCTGGTAATGTTCCTATATCTCGCAGCATAAGCGTAGCCGCTGTTTTGTTAATTCATACGAAATGGTCAGATTCAATGCACTAAACCTATAAAGAATATTTTTTGGATTCATTTTCCGAATATACGCGCACACATCTCGTAAATCAAATACTTCCGACCCCTCTTTTAGTTTTTGCTCGCTTTTGTGTGTAACTTCGAATGGTAATTGAAGGAGAAAGCTAGAATTAATTGGAATTTTTGGGCTTATAGTGGTTTTATTCCTAAAATTTAGAAATATTTCGAAAATTTTATTAAAACATGATTCAGAAAAAAAAAAACGAAACAGAATGAAAGAAGTTATTATATTGATGCGATTATTACGTAAATGTTATTTTTTATTTCTAAAACCTCGATGTATTTTTTTTAATAATTTATTCCTTTTTAGTTTTTAGTCAAGTTAAAAAGTATTTTTTGTTAAATATATTTTTAGTAAATTTTGAACACAGTTATATATATATATAATTAGAAATTATGCGTTCCCCTATAATTGATGGTACGTATTTAGTGTAAGGCAAATATTAAATAAATATTATGTAATATGTATGAAAAACAGTTGGAGATCCAAATAAATAAACACGAAACATAACATAACAATTATTTTGTAAGTAACGATTTGTATTTGACGATATATACCACAAGTTTGTAATACATCGCTTCATAATTGCATGTTTTAAATACCTGAACAAAATAAACTGAATCATGAATGAATAATAAAGTTAATCTAAGTGAAGTAAAAGCAGAAAGTTTCCTACAAAGAAAATTCAAGATAAGTCACGTTCCTGTGTTATCGGGCGATTCGATTCGCTTTATTAGTTTTTACTTTATAAGATAATATATAAGTTCCATAAATGTATTATTAATATATTTTATACTTAAATAATAAATATATAATATTAAAGAGACCTTTATTCAATAGCTTTGTCTCTACATTATTTTATTAATGTGCGTGTACTTCATTTCTCAGCTATTTGTAATGTGTTACAAATAAAATTGCTGCTTACATATAACAAAGGAGATGCAGAATGAAACTCTCCAAAAATTATTTTAAGCAGTAATATCTCAAGGTTTAAGCTTCGATCCTGATCCCCTTGAGCTATTGTAGCGCTGTCTCTTTCTTAAGCAATAAATTTAAAAAGCATTGCCAATATTTAAAAAAAAATTGGCATGAGATATATTGAGACCACCTATACCAATCAACAGCTAAACTTTAATCATGCAAGTTAATTGTTACGTAGATCAATATTCAAGCAGTGAGTATTTTAATTCTTCTACTACTTTTACAATCCAGTCCATCATAGAAATAGCTACATATAAGAACAATATTTGTGCTTAAACTTATAATTATTAATTAATTGGTGCTCTAAGCCACGAAAAGTTCGTCACTGGAAAAGTTGAAACCCAATAGAATACGTTGACCATGTGGTGGTTTGAAATCAACAAAAGGAGGTGACAAACATTAATATTTCACTTATATTATTATAACAAAATTATATATGGAAAGTCTACAATTTGAAAGTTCAAGGAGAGTTATGACTGCAGTGATATTAGCTGTAAGTTACTTCGGACCACAAACGCAACATTTAAATTGCTTCATAAATATTGAAATGTACCACCGCCTGGCGACAGTTTCGCAGTACTATTCTGTCAAAGGCCTTATTTACAATGTAAAATAATTTTAGAACAGATTAGTAATTCTAAAATTACTAAACATGAATACCATATTTAAGATATTTAAAATAGTTGATAATTGCATACAAGTCGTAGCTTTGATATTAAAACAAATAACTATGTTTTAGTGTAGTGTATATTAATATTTATAAATATATATCGGAAATGAACGCGTAAAAATTACCTTTAATTATCGACTTCACGGAACTTGAAACGGACGGAGGTCAGACAGCTTGTGATTCTTGTGGCCACGGTCAGTATAACCTGCCCGAAACGTCAAGCATCGATAATAATTAAAAGTACTTTTTACGTGTTAATTGCCGATAAATATTAATATGAAACGCGATAGCTTATCATCAATTCATTTCACAAATTATAGGCAAGTGTGAAATGTAAAATGGATGCGCAGCATATATTGATTCAATTTTATATAATTCAACATTTTCATTCAGCCATTTCTTATTTTCTTACTACGGATACCCTTTCCTGTACTTAAGAGTCTAATTATCCGTAAATTGCAATCAAAATCGGGTACTTGGTCGAAATTTAGGTTTGAATACCAAATTTAAGCAAATAAAGGAAAATTGTATAGCAGTTAATTCCCTACGAGTACCTATTGGTACTGTCCAATTTTTTTTTCTAAGATACTGTTATACTGTAATTCATTTTTCTATACAGAGAAAATTATCAAAAATTCGTTTTTGCTCTTTCCTAATTATATTCGATTATGTTGCAAGGGTGTGACGCTAACTTCATTCGAATATTAATTCTATTTTATTATTTTTGAAAGTGTAATATTGCATGCTGTGTCAGCCTGTAAATAGAAGAACATTTAGTCATGTAACAGTAAGTCAATTAGTAATTGTTCAACGGCATTTCTATTAACGTTACTTCTGCTGGTTGTCCTTGAAATAAATAAATAAAAATGTTGGAAGCTTGTGACTAACTTCGTCTCATTACGTTAGTGCGGTTAGTATGGAAGGGCTTGTCTATGTATTATATTAAGTCAATGGCTCTAGATGACAAGATTTGTCTCACGATCGGTAGTATCGAGATCGGGCCTTCTTACTTCACAATATACTGCGAACTTTTTTATCCAGTGTAATACCAAAAGAGGATTTCCATGCTCATGCTCAAAAATAATATAGCACATGAAGATTTTCGGAATTTTCTAAAATTTGATTTGATTCAAATTGTAAAAATAACCGACCAGGTTGGTTTGGAGCATACCTATTTTTTTTTTTTTATGTAAGAGGGGGCGAACGGGCAGGAGGCTCACCTGATGTTAAGCAATCACCGCCGCCCATGAACATCTGCAACACCAGAAGGCATGCAGGCGCGTTGCCGACCTTTAAGGAAAGAATACGCTCTTCTCTTGAAGGTTCCCAAGTCGTATCGGTTCGGGAAGACCGCCGGTGGAAGTTGATTCCACAGAGTGGTTGTGCGAGGAAGAAAATGTCTTCTAAATCGCGCTGTTGTGGATTTCCAGACATCGAGGTGGTAGGGATGATATTTAGAGTTTTGTCGCAATGTCCGATGGTGAAATTCAGCCGGCGGGATCAATCCAAACAATTCCTCAGAACATTCCCCGTGATATATGCGATAGAAGATGCAGAGTGATCCGACATCTCTACGCAATGCCAAAGGATCAAGCCGATCGGAAAGGGCTACCTAGCGTACCTGTGTGATTGAATCAAAATTTATAAATCAATCAATAACTACCGTTAGATTATAAGCCTCGCATTTTGTACTTGATTTATTTTTCGTTTATAAAAAGCGGTATATAATAAAATGAAACTGAACATACAATTGCTGTATTTAAGCTGTAAATATAAAGGGAAACAAGGTTTTGAAACTTTTTGATCGATTCCCAGTAGAAAACAGGTTACAACATAAACAATAGGCAAAAGAGAAATTGTTTCCATCACAAAAACGAAAGTATAATGTTTGAAAGTTGAGAGTAAATTTGTTCCAAAGTTGTTGTTCCCCAGTAATGTGTTGTTAGTAAGTCCTGGGGGAGAGCTGACGGCTACACAGTTTCAAACTTTTTTTTTGTTACGAAATTTCACTTAATTATATTTTCGAGGGTCACGTGACAATGGCGGGTCGAAACTCGCATAGCTTGAGTTCTTACGAAAAGTGAAGTACATAATTTTATATTCAAATTGTAAATATATTTTTATATAATATTAAGCTTTATTCTCATAGTAAGGGATCCCCATATTACAAATTGCTTTTAGTTTTATCCTGTTTTAAACACTTAAAGCCGTATTACCCTCATTCAGTTATGTTGCAATACTGTGACAGTCTTCGCTCCGTTGCGTTGGTGTTGAATTTGCGAAGGATCACCAATGGGGCTGTGACATTTTGTCTGTACAAAATAGACGATCCATAGTATATAGTTTATGGATATACAATATTTTGGAAAATTAAATCTCATACAGAGATCCTTGCAACGTAAACTAATTGATTGGTTGATACGAGTTGAAAGTAAACAACTACATTAATTCAATTATTAATTAATTAGAGGTGCTAGTTACTTAGTTACCTTGACTGAGTCACTTACAACTAACTTAAGTAACAAGTAACGAAAGTGGTATCATACTTGAAGTGCTATTTAAGTAGTTCGCCATTTCAGGACTGCTTTTAAATAGTTTATGATAAGCCTTAAATTATACAGGAGCATTTTCCTCCTACAGATATTATATGCATCAATGTTAAGTAAAGTGAGGAGCTGATTTATAAATTATATTTCTTATTTATCGCTTGAACGCCTTTGTAAAATGCGTCAAAGCGTTAAATCTCAAGAATCCATAACCCACACTGAAAAATGTTTAACGTGAACATAAATTGAATTTACATTATTATATTATTTTCATGCTTTAAATAAGATTGTATACGTTCATTGCTTTGTATTTTTGACGGCGGCAGCGTCGGTGTAAGAAAGAGACGGCGATATCATGCGATAGCGGCAAATGCACTAGGCGTTTGTTACACTTTTACGCTTGTCATGAAAATTTGCAAAAATATATATATAAATTTGCAAAAATATATAATACAGAAAAGAATTTAGGGTTATCATTCATTCTTAACTTTTACACGTGAATGTGAGTGATATCACGGATGATGCCAGTATGTGACATTTCGAACGAAAAAATTTTGTTGTTAAAAAAATTAGGTAAAACGGTTAAGTTAAGAGTTCCCGAGTTTATTTCGAAGTTACTTGTCACTAATTTGTTGCGGTCGCGTCCTTAGGGCGGGACCTCGTCCATTGTTCGAACAACTTTTTGTTTCAAAATTTCACTTACCTAATTTCTTGTGAGAGTCACTTTTTAACCGACTTAAAAAGAAAAATATTCTGTACAAAATTTTATTTTTATTTGAGATAATTAGATCCAGATCTTCGGAGATAAAATCTAAAGGTTTACTTCTACCTGTTATAACACTGTTCTTTATATACTCTCTTAACAATTCTGCATATAATTCACTCAGCAAGTGCCATCAACTAATTAAATCCATGTTAATTATTTCCTAGAGAAGAGAGTCCAAATAGTCGATAGACTTATTATTATCAAAATAAAAATATTTTTGAGCAGAATTGAGGCACGAGACTCTATCAAGAAGAACTAGAAATATAGTTTGTTTAGTTCTCATTGCCGTATCAAAACAATAATTGCAAAACTTGATTCCTGTGTGCAGTCCAGTAATTAATACGCCTTGTGATGAATATTGTTGCAATAAATTTAATATTTAACTAATAAATATTGTATACGTATACTATAAATAGCACTATAATCTACTAAGGTTTCCGCAGAGTCAGGAAAAATTTAATACCTTTAAACGAGCAATTCTTGTATGTATACAAGATATCGTTTGAACCGGGTTCTCAGGCAATGAAAACCCTTGTTCGAGGCCATGTCTCCATTCCGAATTGTTTTTCCCTTTTTTTTAAACTTCCTTATTTTGTGCGAAAAACTATTATAGCAAAATCACGATTTAACAAAAAAAATCTGACCACAGCTCAAAGGTCATCCAGGCTAATGAGAGGAATGCGGTCGGTCGAGAAATGCTATTAGTTATAATATTTTGAAGCAATGTTTTATGATAAAACTATCGTACACTATATACGCATCGTATATCAGTCAGTGGAAAAACTGAAAAGTGCCTTTAAAAAAGGAGCATTCTAGAGCAACATCGTGGTTTGGCTCCCTCAAATACGCGTTTCCAGGGTAATAGCACATTAGACGAGCTATCTCGGCGGCTCAACTCTAAATATTTAAACCTCAGGCCGCAGCGAGCCTCTGAAAAGGCTTTTTATTTTCAGATAACGACCTCGGACGGCTCCTCTGTATAATGAGGTTTCCTATTTCCTGGTAATGAATTTTTTCTCACGCAGACTGGCTATTTGCGGAGTTTACATACATTATTATTCTTGTTAAAAAATATAAAGTGGCACTTAACGTGAATTACGTTCATGATGTAAAATGTGACAGGTCTACTGTTTTTGTTTTGAAGTTGTTATAAATTAATTTCCATTATCCATAATTATATAAATAAATATACGAATAATATAAAAAAGTCTTTGATATATTTATGGCAAACAATTACTTTAGTATATACAAACGTTCGTTAGCTTATTCTGGCTAGCTTTTCAATTAATAATCAGATATAAATAAATATTGTATATCGATCTTTTTAAATTTGGCATATCAAATTTATTAGCTTTGACCCAAAACCAACATTGGTAGTTTCAACTAAAATTCAACGGTACACATCGACTCATTGACTGCGATTTTCGACTCCGCAATTTTTTTTTTTCGTATTAAGTACCTAGTTCTGCATATCATAATAAAATTCCTATTCAATTTCTAGAAAATAAGCCATTATTAATGTTATGCAATGGATTGCTTATGAAAGGTTTAAGTACCATTGAATTATAACTGTGAAGTATGCATATAATGCAGCATAAATGAAAAGAACATGGGGCTGGAATTGAGGTAGGCACTTGACTGGTATATACCAATTTTTTAGAAGGTCTTATATCGTGATATAAATTCTTTTAGAAGGTCTTTCGAATTTAAGATATTAAAACTTGTCATAATGCGTTCTTTATCTAAGGGTGGTTAAAAAATTTGGTGTAAAAAGCGTTTCATATGAGTTCGAGATTACACGCCGAAATCAGAACGTATACGCGTGTATGACTTTTGAAGCGCTTTAACAAGCGTGTCAGCGCGTATACGATCAGTATTCGGTCGGGAAAAAACGTTAGTCTGAAACCGCTTTCGATATGCGAAATAAAAATTCTAATCGAAACTAGACTATAACTAGTTGCAATTTTGTTTTAAGTTTAAAATTAATAAAAGCGATAAACTCTTCGTTCATGTTGATGGTCTTACTAAAACCTAAACCAGCTTAATCGAGCTGGAAATATTACGGTATTTAGCTTTCACCGCAACTCAATAACACGCAAAATTTGTTTTCATTAAAATGGAGATTTATATCCGTGGCGTAGATTAAATTGAAAAAATATAACCTTTTTTGGTTCAAAAACCTATTTTCTATCGAATAGCTTTAATGGCAAACGATTTTAAATTTTATTTTATTAAATAGAATCAAAAGCGTCGGGACACGCCGACCCCATCGCCCGCTGATGGTACAATATCTGTCACAGCTGAGATTATTTCACCAGTGCAATTAGTCTCAGTGGTAGGTCTTTTGTTGCAAGAGGCTGGCTAGGTAGGTACAGCAGTGTCAAATATTCTACCACAAAGCAATAGTATCTTATGCATTACTGTGTTTCGGTTTGAAGGCCACTGGTAGGCTAGTGAAATAACTGGGCAAAGAAGATTTAAGAACCAATGTCTCGAGGTTGGTAACGTGTGAGTGACATCTACTAATGGTGTTGCGCGCGCTCTTAGGCTACGGCAACCGCTTACCATCATAAAAAACAACGTCTATAATCTTAGTTAAGAAATGTAATTCCAATGATAAACAGCACAATATTTGTAACGTAGCTATTCCAACTTCTTTAAAGGATGCAAGTAGTGGACCCTCTAGTTAAGAGTCTAATTTGCTCTTAATTGCAAGCAAAATGGGCATCTCGGTCATTAAAATTGGGTAATTTTTTTTGTAAAGAAAATTATGTAATTCGACTTAATGTGGATTTTAAAAATAATAAAAAAAACCTTCGCGCATAACTGGTGGTAACGCAAGATATGCACAATAATTAACTATGTAGTTACTTTTGGAATTACAAGTGAATATAAATTATGGTCACTATAGTCCCCCATTAGATGAACCCTACGCTTTCTGTCACCTTTGTCTATAATAAGTATAGAGATAAGAGGTTATATAAAAGGAAAGAATGTGTAATGGTTTTTTATGTCATGCCGGTTGGGAAACAAGCATTCGGTTTGCCTGATGGTAAGCGGTTACCGATATATGAACGCTTGCAATACTTAAAGTATCTCATGTGCATTGAAAACAAGACATTCGAGAGTTTCCAAAGGTCGAGAAGGAAGAAGAAATAATCAAAAGAGAAGGTAAATGACAAGGCTTGATAGGGAAGGAGGGAGGAAACGAGAACGGAAATGAAGGGACTGACGGGGTGGGAGATTGGGCTTCTGGCGTCTCTCTCATCTCAATCATCGCCATTTTCTGAAAAAGGTAGTACATCCGCGGTTCATTTGTGACGGAGCATGGCTCTATTAATATTAAATGGTAAAAAGAACTAAATTATAAAGAAATGAAGAAGTTGAAAATAGACTTTTCGTGCAATAGTTGTTTTGGTTATGTAGAAAATTTTGTCGCTCTAAATACTCTCTAATACAATAATTGATGATACCAAAAATCTTAATAATAGAATATTCGAGTCAAACCCAGTCAAACACGGTTTGGCTTTCTCAAATACGCGCTCCGAGTCTTATAGCGCATTAGAAGAGCTATCTCAGAGACTCGACTGTTAATATTTAAACCTCGGGCTACAGCCTGCCTCTGAGAAGGCTTTTTAGTTGCAGATAACGAGACATCGCACGGCTCTTTTGTATAATGAGGTTTCTTATTTCCTGGTAATGAATTTTGTCTCACGGTAGCTGGTTTGTCACTGGAGAGTCTGTTTATATTATTTTCATTTTATTCAAAATTTATTCTTTCTAACAACCTAAATAGGTCGTTATTATAAAGTAAAGGGCCAGGTAAGAAATAAATTAGATTTTTGCACATTTACTTTGTACTAAACTATGACTTTGTAACAACGTACTACGTAACTTACTGTACGTTCAGTGCTGTGCTGTTCTGTGTGAAACAAATTGTTGATTTGTAACCATAACTTCACTGATGCCTAACAAAACACGTCATTTAATTTGACATTTAATTACTGTGGTATTTTGAATAGATTGAAACTCTTTTTCTTCTTTCTACCATTATTTCTGGTACGAACCCAATAATTTACTAACCCTACTAATTTCTGGGTCTGCAAGCAGGGTAAGCATTAAGCCTATACTGTTATCCGGATTTGACAGGTTACTAGTTTTTACACAGAGCGATTGCCATCTGACCTTCGAAGTTAATGGTTCGCCTTTTGGATTAAAAGGCGAACCTCTAATTCACTAGATAAGAGCAAATTATCTTCCAAGCGGGAATCGAATCCGCATCCGTCAAGGCTCAAAACAGCTAAACACACACACGACATTGTAATACTAAAGTGATTTTTTCAAGGAAATATCATATACTTGGATAATTTATTTTTCTATACGAGTGTAAAAATGTTTTATACATGCTCGGTTAGTGTTGAGGTACACAATACACGTGTAGCTTATGAATAATTTACATGAATGTAATGAAAAGTCGCTTGACATAACTACTATTTAGTTCAGACGGTAGTTCCGTCGGTAGTTTGTTTTTAATATGTGGCGTTGGATACACTACATTTTGGCCATGCGTATTATTGTACTAATTGTGGTTAAGAAGAAGCGTTTCTCACTTTGGTTGTATTTTTTTCAATTTTGGCTACCACGGAACTAAGTCATATATAAGTCGATTTGGAAAATTCTTTTTCATTGTTTATATTGAATTTTAAATATATTGTATTATTGGTTATAAATAAATAAATAAAATACTCAATAGCCATCACTCTTTTTCATTCTTGAAACAAAATTGATAAAAATATAGGAAGTATATTTTATGTACGTTATGTATGTAACTTAAATTTAAAGTAACCTTTCCTATACTTAAAATACTTACATTAGACGGGACATCCATCATTTAGTGTTAGTTGGTTTTCTTTCTACAATTTTTCTTTTTATTCTCCCTTTTAGCGTAGCGTATGTACTTTATACGTAACTCATAATATTTACACTCAATAAACATACATACATATAAATGTTGTGCATGTATTTAATTTAAAAAATAATTAGTAATGTAAAATTTGCATACACAAATAACATTTTGCGCTTCTTTGTTATTTTTGGTCAACCTAGGGGAAAAAATTGAAGTCCTCGGCGTTTTTTTATAATTGGAGCAAACATTAATTAAAATCTCGAATGCTGTTTTTTCAACCTATTCTCGGAAGAGGAGCAAGAAACGGCAAATATGAGTCAGCGTCACTGGAATTGAAACGACAAAAATAAACATGGTATATGAATTTCTTATCATGATAAATTTTTATTTTATTAACTCAAAGATGAATGAATTTTGTTACTCTTTCACGTAAAAATAACTTAGCAGGTTTTGATCAAATTTGGCACGCACATAGCTTATTACTTGGTATAATATAATGAATATTTTTTAACCCGGGAAAATGTTTGGTTTCTAAACTACATAACGACACATGAAAATACGAGGTCCGCTCGCTTTCAAAGCTAGTTCATAATAATTATAAAAATTAACACAAACTTTGAGATAACCAATAAAATAACCGATAGTTTTGTTTTCTAAGTAAATAGTTATAAAAATATCGTATTCTGTTCCTGTTAGTTCTTGCAAATTGCCTTAAAGTTTTATATATAAGTGTAATTAATTTATTTAATATATTAAGAAGTGTAATTAATTTATTTTTAAATCTCATTTTAAGAGCTGAGTCACGGGGTGACTATGTTGCTCTAATGGGTAACCTTACAAGTAACAATATCTTGAACTAACTTAACTACGAGAACTAACATTAAACGAAGACATCTTATATAACCATCTAGCGCACTTCGACAAAGGATTGGAGAGATAAAAGTTAACATTAGCAAATATCTTAAAACTATTATCAATTGTTTTGTCAAATTATATTATTGCTCTACTCCGAATACATTCCATTAAAATATAATACACATGTAATTGAATTTAAATTTTGAAATAACACAAAACATAGATATTATATATACTTATATATTTTTTTTAAAGAATATTAGTAATACCTTTAAAAAGGCATTGCTAATATTCTTTAAAAAAAAAAAAATCCTGTTGCCCCTTCAAATAAGCTCGAAGCTTGCGCTAGGAGTGGGTACGACAATAGCCCAAGGGGTCAGGATCGAACCCGCAACTCTCGCGTTAACATCCAGCGGAGTCGGCCCTTCTACCGTTGAGCTATTGAGGCTTTATGTAGATTACCTTACCTGCGCCGGACTAGAAGTAGAAAAAGTTGTCATTAAAATAATATTCTTTTTGGACACAGCCTTAGATAGCTGGAACGCACCAGTCGGTCGTCTCAAGAATATTAAAGCGATGCAACTATTTTCACAACGGCTTGAATTGTAAAGTAAAATCAATTGTACTGTGTACACTCCGTGTTAAAACAATGTTGCATTAGCTTTTACTATATTGTGTACATCCTCATTTTGCTGTTTACAATAAAACTACTAACTTATAAAGGGTTTTATTTTTATTTTTTTATTACAATCACTGCCTTCAAATGGTTTTCTATGAAATTGTTGATCCCGTGCAAATTGTATAAATTATGTTAATTTAATTGCAAAACGTGTACATTATCAAATATCATATTTAATTGAGATATTTGAACAGGTTGACTTACCTAGTAAAAGATTATCACCGAATACTAACAGTACTGTTTTGTTTTATTCTTAGAAAAACTAAAGTAACCTTTCTTTTCCTATTCCCTCATCATAGGCTTCAATGCACATTAATGTCTCTGATGTAACAAGTAGACGTAGACTATGGGAATGTTTAGGACTACTACTTTCCTACATAGAAACATACAAATCCACAATTCGCATGGTTTACAATGAATTATATAGTAGAATTCTCAAAATTTCTTGGTGTGTGTAACGCTTTATCATAACACAGTTTGTACCTAATCAAAATTCAGGGTCAGGCTCAAATGAGTGTTAGTTATACAATATGAAATATTTTGCCCCTAAGTAAACGCTGCTTATGGGACTAATATGAACAGTATGTTCGAAGTGATTACGAGAAAGTGCCATGACCTTAGCTTATACTCAAACTATTTCAATTAAAGTTCCAGATGGTTAGAACTGTTGTTATTGAGTGAAATTCCATTAGGAAAGGTTATTTACATAGCTGCGTTGGTTATGCTTATGCTTCTAACTATATTAAGAATCAATGTAATTAATTTAAGTAAATATAAAAATGATTATTTAAGTTTGAATGGGAAATGCGTAAAGGCTTTATATTACTGCGGATACGGTGGGCTTTATCTTGGTTGAAAATAAAAAGAGACGATGTCAACATCGCAATAGCAACAAGTGTGCCACTGCACCTGCAATAGAAGGCTTTCATGCTGCAGCGCCCACCACCGTCCTTTACCTCTCCGCAAGAGAAACGACGAAACGACGAAACGACAAAACGCAAACGACATCGGGAGAGAAGATCCTAGAATACATCCGTACGAAAAGCCGCGAGAAAATAGGTGCTGATGGAAAGGCGGTGCTGAAATCGCTGAATCGTTACACCAACTTCAAATCTTATCTCCTCCAGATTGTCGCGTAGTACAATTACGTATTCCTCAGCCCTGATTTTTAGCCAGAAGGAGTAGTTTACCGCAGATATAGGGAAAGTAAACAAAAAACTCCGTAGTGAATATAAAGATTTCCAGTGTTATGTGGTGCTAGTCTTAAGTATTTTATAAGATTTAATATGTATAGAAAATAAAAAAAAGTTTACTTGTGCATACATTGCTTAAATTTGATATCATCTTTTTCTATGGTTTATTTCTCCCTATAAAACTAGAGAACTATTTTTTTTATAAAATATTAACATAGTATAAACATAAATTGATGAGGAGAAAATTTCATATAAATAGTACACTGCTTATTCTTATACTGGTCTTTCTAGAATAAGCTTCTTATGCTAGAGACCGTCCAATTTAAACATAAGTTCTTTCTAGTGTCTAGCAATCTTGACACCATTCATCCGGGACACAATTTATACAATTTCAACAATTTGGAAATATATATAGTTAGTTTTCAATTTTGGTTTTCAAAGAACCAATGATAACTTATAGTAATAACATTTTTCAAAACACTTTTGGCGCTCACAATTTAAACGAAATGTATATTTTTTAAGTACAATTAATTATCAATAATATTAGAGCAAACTAATGTTTATTAGACATCACCATTCTAACAGAAAGGTATGTACTTTAATCTAAAACTATTTAAGTAAAATTTCAAAATACAATGAAACTAAAAGACAATCTTTTACATAATTAGGTAAAGGAAGGATAAGACTTGAAAAGCAACGTCGCAGAGCGAACAGTTTAAATTAAAGATTATATTTGAAACTTGGCTGGCTACAAAGCGCTTTTAGACTTGACGTTGACTTGGTCCAAAATAAAATGAACGAGTAAGTAAAATAACGAAATTACTTTTTAATAGAATTTAATATAAAAGTTTTATAGCTTACAGGCTTCCAGACGTGTTGACCCTATCGCCCGCTGTTGCGATAATCTCTGTCACAGCATAAACTATTCCACCCGTGCAATCAGTTACACTGGTGTGTGTTCGGCATGTTTGTGTTTCAGTTCAAAGGGCACTATAGGCTAGTGAAATTGCTGGGAAAAGGAGATTTAAGAACCAATATCTCGAGGTTAGCAACGCGTGAGTGGCACCTAGTGGAGTGGTGTTGCAAACGCTCATATGCTACGGCAACCGCTTACCATCAGGTGGGCCGTATGCTTGCTTGCCAACACAATATCATAAAAATAAAAATTTTTTTGCTCTTTTCAATAATGTTACTTGTAAAACTTTTAATAACAATAGACATTTTCGGCATGAACATACCGACTTAACAACAAATACCCTTATTCATCTTAGCATTATTCCTGGTATTATACGAGTGTTTACCCAGGGTCTGCTGATTACTCTTTTCCAGATTTGACAGGTTACTAGTTTTTACACAGATCGATTGCCATCTGACCTTCTGTACTTTAAGTGCGAACCAGTAACTCGTTGAATAAGAGCAAATTAATCAATAAGTGAAGTAGTCATATTTGTACTGTTGAAATTACTTTGAAATGTTTTAGCATTGGAGGCAAAAACTTCTATGCCCTTTATCTGCTTGGTTTCTCCTTTATCTCTTCTCTTGCCACCATGGATCGCCATCATCATGCGTGTGACTCTACTAGCAAGGCAAGCATTCTAAAACCGTAGTGACCTCTTACTACCAAATGGATGTAAACTTGTTTGCCCTATTGAGTGTAGAAAAATACTCAAATTTTTATTAAGTCAGTAATGCACCTGCATAAGGTAAGCCTCCTGCCTGTTTGCCTCTGATATATAAAAAATGTATATATATAGTAAATGTATATTGCTAAGATTTTGTTTTAACTTTAATTTCAGTCTTATCGCCTCGTACCATTAAAGCAAATATTAGTTTACTTATAATTGAAATAAATAAAAAGTCTAAGATACTCGCTTACGTTTCAATTTAGTCTGGTAAAATTTTCTCGTAAATATCTCTGAAGCAATATTCGTCTTTTTCGCCGTATTATTTTAGTTGTCTGACTATAAATCGTCGTAGAAAATTGGTCATCATTTGCGGGAAGTTAATGTTATCTTTGAATTTATATACATACCGTTGAACAGCCGTTTAAATTATGGACTGATTTTCTCTTCATTTACCCTGCGGTCTGTTCAATAGTTGTTGGAAATTCTTTTTTTTTACCCAATATTAACCTAATTTTTTATAAGATTTCAGTAGTGCAAAGTGATCTGGATAAGTTAAAAACCTTTAAATTGATAGATGGCTAGGTTTTTTTTATGTAAGAGTGGACAAACGGGTGGGCGACTCACCTGATGTTATACTGTCACTGCCGCCTCTGATCATCTGCAACACCAGAGGGCATGCAAGTGCGTTGCCGACTTTCGGTTCGGAAGTTGGTTTCACAAAGTTCGAGGAAGAAAATTTCTTCTAAATCACGCTGCTGTGGATTTCCAGACATCGATTTGGTATGGGTGGAATTTCGAGTTTTGACGCGACATCCGATGGTGAAATTCCATCGGCCGGATCAATCCAAGCATTTCCTCTGACCATTTCTCGTGATATACGTGATAGAAGATGCAGAGTGATACAACATGTCTACGCAGTGCCAAAGAATCAAGCTTATCGGAAATCTCCACGTGAGAAATATTTACAAAGCGATGAGATAGATGAAATTTTCCTATTACTTTCATTTTTTTCTAAATCAAATTCTAAAACCCACCACAGAAAAATTTTGCGCTCAGAAAGTGGTTTAGAATAATTTGAAAGGAGATTACTT
Source organism: Hestina assimilis (assembly GCA_023373885.1). Lineage (NCBI taxonomy): Eukaryota > Metazoa > Arthropoda > Insecta > Lepidoptera > Nymphalidae > Hestina > Hestina assimilis. The sequence goes on along the minus strand of CM041749.1, from coordinate 9,879,414 downwards.
CTGCATAAAACCTTTTATCTCAGAAACGTTCACGAGAAATATTCATAAAAGTTTAATTTCCGTTCTACTAGAATTTTACACACGATCTAGCTATTCGTTCGTTTTAGATTAGTAACATTGTAACAAGTATTATTATCTATTTTCAGACACTGACACGTACATTTATACTTAAATCTTTAAATCAAGCCTATTTAATGATACAATTATAATTTTCTTTCATTTATCTTGGAATACTATACCTTTGTATCAATTTTATTGTCACACTAGCTGAACTTGCGGCTCCGCTCGCGTGTTGTACCGATTTTTCATTATTGCACGGAACCCTAATTATTTTTCTAAAATAAAAGTAGCCTTAGTCACTCCTTATAACATCAGCTATCTGTCAGTCAACGTCCCTTTAAAATCGGTCTAGCCGTTTCAGAGATTAGCCGGAACAAACAGGCAGACTTTTTATGTAAGTATGGTTTATATCATGGGCATTTAGTGAAAAGCTGTAAATTTGGAATCACAAACAGACGCTTCAATTTTATTTATTTGTATATATATTAATGATTAATTTTAGTACTTTATTTATGATAACACATAAATTCAGCTTGCACGTCTACAAAGCTGTTAATCACATCAAGGTAAGTATTATTAAACTGCCTCATATGTACAATTTATCATTAAGACTATTTATCAGTCACGCAAGTTTCGAATATATTCTGAACTACATATCTTGTTACAACGAATGTATTAATACAGAATTTAATCCACCACAAGGGCTGCCCCTTTTTCATGACCGGGCCTAAGCACTCAGTTCCTATGGCAACCGTAATGGAATGGAATGGGAACCGTGTATGCACGGTGACGCTGTTAAGGCCAGCCGAGCCAACAGCAATACACATTCGGAATTTCGATGAAATTTGGCACAAATATAGATTATCACCTGGATTAGCACATAGAATACTTATATCCCGAATTGTGAAGTTCCCTTGGGATAACAAAAATAGAAGTACAATATTTAAATTTCGTTATAGTCTTTTGCGGACCGTAAGGACGGAATCAAAGCCCCTGCGAGGGCTCTCTTTTCATAGCTGGGTCTCAGTACTCGGCTCCCCCACTCGGTGACGCTGTCAAGGCCAGTACGGCCAACAGCAATACCTTTTCAAAATAAAAATCTTCTGTTCGGTCTTATGGAATCCAGACTAGTAATATATATATAATATATATAATAATAATATTGATGAATTTTGGTATGCTTAGATAACAACGTAGGCCACATTTTATTACGAAAAAAAAACGTGAAAAGGGTGAAATAGAAATGAAGATTTGTTGTGGGGAACCATTTAGGTTGATGACAAAATTTTGTTCACGCGGGCGAAGCTGTATAAAGAAATAAAATAGTAGTTAAAAAATAAAAAGGAATAAAGGCAATAAAAATAAGAAAATTGAATCATATTCAAACATAAATGTCATGTCGTAAAAGATCACGGGAGATAAAATGCTATGGCAGTAATTTTTCATTGCTGCCTATAAATCAAAGCTAATGTACATTAAATTGAAATTGCTTTTGTATTTTATTTATTCCATCTTGAAAAGCTTTACATAAAATGAAAATAAAATATTTTAGTAAACATACAAAATTTACACTTATTTGTTGAAAGTCAGATTTCACCACTGGCTCCAAAATTAAACCTCTACAAGTCTACATGAGAAGAAACAAACACTACGGAAAAATTTGGGGCTATATATTTTTATTTTCACAGTAGAAATATCATACTATAGAAGGTACAAATAAATTGTTATTTTAAGTATTATAAAAATTATTTAAGATCAGGTTTTGTAAGATGCTAAAAGAAAACTCAAAAGCGCTTAAGGGCTTTTTTCGGAGTGTCTATTGCTGTTGGCCCTGGTGTTGACGGCATCACCGATGGGGGGATTGGAGCAGGAGACTTTGGCCGGTAAATGATTGACACCCCAAGCGGAGCTCAAGTTGAATCCCGCCTGCGCGGTCGGGCCTTGACTTGAGACTTCATCGGAAGGATTTAAAGGCCTTAAATTGTACTTAAATTGTTTATTGTTACAAATTTTCAAATAATTAGTTGTCTGAATATAAAGAATATTCAAATTAACTTCATAAAGTCCTTAAAAACGTTTATGTTATTTTCCTTTAAAATAATCCCCAGGTCTTAATATATCAAATACTTTACCGTAATTGTAGACCTCGTGGAAGTTTATTTCTCGGTATTAAGGACGAGGGAACCGCAACAATCCCGAAACAAGGATGAAAACAAAACGGTGGAAGAAATTGGATTCCTCGCGAAGACTGCGATTTTATGTTTTCGCTCGTTTAATCGGAGTAATAATGTAAATGCTTTCGTCGAAAATATACAGACTATTTCTAATATCTCTGTGAAATATTTACTGAGTTTGTGAAACGATAAAATATAATAATGTTTCTTTGTGTCTTGTTTTTGGTGGCTTAAGAACCGTTCCTTGTGTTATCCTTTGAAGTTTGGATTCGAATTTCTTATTAAAAGCTATTGAACGGTTTGAAAGGTAATGATGTGAGTTTTTTTAGAATAATGAGAATAAATTTGATTTTATACAAAGAAAATATAATAAATGGCTAAGAAACCGTTGAAGATTTTTTCACAGCAGAGATTATTCAATCAATCGTACTGGTGGTAAGTCTTTTTGCAAGAGGCCGGCTAGGTAGGTACCACCGCAGTGTCAAATATTCTGCTGCCAAATAGTAATACTTAGGCATAACTGTGCTCCGATTTGAAGGGCACTGAACGCTGGTGAAATTACTGGGCAGAAGAGATTTATAAACCAATATCTCGAAGTTGGCAACGCGTGAGTGGCACATACTAATGGTGCTGCAAGCGCTCATAGGCAACGGCAACCACTTAACATCAGGTGGGCCGTATGCTTGTTTGCCAACTTTTAACATAAAAATAAATAAGAAAAAATTGCCAAATAAATAACGTAAGATAATACAGGACCTCAGCACTGTACAAGATTTAAGGTTTATAACACACTATGGAGTCTATATACGAGGTTGTAATTACTAGTGGTAGCGCAATGGGGTGTGACATCAGTAATTGGTCGGAGTCGGCGGGACAGCGACACTAGCTTGATAAATGGACTGGTGGAAAATTCACATTGGAAAAAGACTAGGCATTCTGTAAATAAAAACTGTACTGAAACTGATCACGTTATCTGGCTATTACATTGTAGAATACCTTGTCTGATTTACATTCGTTTTTATTTTATTTTATTCGGGAAACGGACAGTAGAAGATGATAAAAAAACACATTGATAAATTTGTTTTTAAATAAATTTGTGTAAACAAATAACCGATCAAACAATAAAAATATTTAAAATAAAAAATATGCGATATACGAATATATAATTGAAAATATTGTTACGGGCTGGGGTTCGCAGATTTGGAAATAAACACCTGATGGCTCTAAATAAGACTTTATTGAGATCTAGATTACACAACAGAACTTCACAAATCTCAGATCCAATTTACAGGTCAATCGTAGTCCCAAAGAATAGCCGAGGTCACTAATTATCGCACTTGTTAACTAGTATCACTTGTAGTTTCTTCGCTCGTCGCTCAAAACTGAATGACTCAGTCGACGCGGCGGGCCGCTTATATAAGGTGGAACACGGGTTCGAGAAAGTTCCGTCCGCGGAGCGTTTACGACATTTTTCGAGAACACATCTTTCTCGAATCTACGCGTCGTCAATGAAATAAATAGAGAGAGTAGCAAGCGATTTTAAACATTACGCCCCGGTGATAAGGTTCTCCATAACAATAATGGTAATGGATACATAAAATTATGAGAAATTGATAATAATATATTAAATTAAAATATCTGTTTCAATCGCTCAAATATACTGGTATATAAAGTAATCAATAGAACTATAACATGTTGTGGTTAATTATTATTATAAAAAACGTAAATTATACACATATAATTATTATGTGCTCTTATATAATGTACCACGGCTCTTTGCTTTATTCAACTATATTATATTTATAATATTATATTTTAAAGTATAAAATGATAATATTATAAAGATTCTACATTAAAATAATGTAACAGAATCAGATTATGGGAGCAAAATTATAAGCAACATGAAAGAAACATATAATTTTTATGTTATCATTAATAACTTATTTCTATAATAATTATAACTAGTAAGTAGTATGAAGTAATATTTTGGGGCGAACCTCTACTTCTTCTTCTTATCGATTAGTTAGTGGTCAACCTAGTGTCAGAGTTGTTCAGGTCGCCCGTAGGCCTCTGTCTTGACTTATCGACTGTTGTCTAATTGTCAACAGTCGGGACCGACTTTTTACGTGCCTCCGAAGCACGGAGACGCTCAGTTGAAATACCACTATGCGATCACCCATCTAGTGACTGACCGCGCCTAAAGTTGCTTAACCTACCAATCGTTAACCAATCAGCGGGTGCACTCGGCTATGAACCTCTACTTACAAATATAGAGCTCCATTATTAAAAGAATGTTATTTTTTATCAATATTTAACATTGAAAATTTTTCGCAGTCAGTGAGTGGATTTACATAATAGCCCAATTAAATATTCCTTTATACCAAAATTACTCTAATGAAACTGAATTTTCAAAGTAAAGTTCTAAAGCCCGTGGAAATTTATAAGAAAAGCACATTGTTTGTTTTTATCTTAATGTAAGTTTAAATAAAATTGAAGTGTCTGTTTGTAATTCCAAACTAACAGCTTTTTACTAAACTATGCAAAGGAAAGACACCGTTGGGGCGTTGTGGGTAGCGAGTCTGCCTTAATCCTCGACGGTTGCGGGTTCGATTTCCGCTCGGAGCAGATGTTTGTATTAATCGTACAGGCATGTTTTCCGGTCTGGTTGTGTTTGTCCTTGTCATTGTAAATGTTTCCGGACCCCCGACACAGGATATAATTATCCTAATGGGGGCCGTTGAGTGTGTAGCGTTTATTTATATCCGCTGGAAGTTCCTCAGTTTAAAATAAAAATAAAATTATATACGATATGAGTACTTAGGAGTACATAATTTTTGACTGTTTGTCTGTCGTTCTGTTCGTTTCACCTAATCTCTGAAACGGCTGGACCAATTTAAATGCGACTTTCACTGGCAGATAGCTGATGTTATAAATAATTTAAGCCACCTTTGTTTCAGTAAAAGAATTAGGTTTTCGTGCAATAAAGAAAAATCGGTACACCACGTAAGGTTTACACAGGCTCAGCTAGTGTGACAATAAAATTACTATAAAAATATATTCTTCCAAGTTAAATGAAGAATATATCATAAAAAATAAAGTATCTCTATTTATTTTAAAAGTAAGAAGAAAATTTTATAATAATATAGTCCAATATGTTGTTCAAAATGAGCCAATTGATCTTTAACTGAACTGGGGATTATCTTTTTTTATGTTATAAGTTGGCAAACAAACATAGGGCCCGCCTGATGATAAGTGGTTGCCGTAGCCTATGAGCGCTTGCAGCACCAAGTGCCAATCTCTGCTGTGACAGAGATTGTCCCAACAGCGGGCGATGGGGTCGTCACGTCTCGACGCCGGTAACGGTTTATATATATTATTATAGGCGTCGGGATGTGACGACCCCATCGCCCGCTGTTGGGATAACCTCTGTCACAACAGAGATTATTCCACCAGTGCAATCAGTCACACTGGTGGTAGGTCTTTTGTTGCAAGAGGCCGGCTAGGTAGGTACCACCGCAGTGTCCAATATTCTGCCGCCAAATAGTAGTGTTTAGGCACTACTGTGTTCCGGTTTGGGCATTGTACGCTGAGTGAAATTACTGGGCGAACGAGATTTAAGAACTAATATCTCGAGGTTGGCAACGCGTGAGTGGCACCTACTAATGGTGCTGCAAGCGCTCATAGGCTGCGGCAGCCACTTACCATAAGGTGGGCCGTATGCTTGTTTGCCAACTTCTAAAATAAAAAAAAAAAAAAAAAAAAAAACGGTACTGCAAACACTATTAGAAACGAGAAACAAAAAGCTATATGCAACAAAAGATACATATATCTATGTATTAAATTTATTGCTTTCTCTAGAGAGCTATAGGTTACGACTTCTGATTTGAAAGTGTGAAGGAGCGAAGGAGGTCATAGCTGAGGTGCGGGCGAGTTATGTAAAATAGACCGAAACTACCCGTTTTGGAAATATTACAGTCCAATTCCTGAGAACTTAACCATAAAGCGTTCACGTGCGATAATTTATAGTTTCCCTACACTGTTGAATTATATCTGGATATTGCAGTCGATTTTGGAGTTTTGTTGGAGTTGATTTGGATGGAAATTGACGATGTTGTGGCGCAGCGAACCACTGATACCTTAATGGCCAAAGGTCGCGAGTTCGATTCCCGCACGGAACAGATGTTTGTATTGACACAGGCATATTTTCCGGTCTGGGTGTGTTTGTCCTTGTCATGTAAGTTTCCGAACCCCCGACGCAGGATATAGCTATCCTATTGGCCGTTGTGTGTGTAGCGTTAAAAAAAAGAAATTTAGCACACAGATAACTTTTATGATATGATGGACAAAGATAATCTTGATGAACACTTTCTATCCTGAAAAATGTTTGGTTCTTTTGGAATTATAAAAAAAAATTATTGCAGTGCTAGAAATTTGTTAAAGATGTGTAAAAAACATTATTTACATACAAATGATTGATTTCTGTCTGAAGCCAATTTTAAGGTCATCGAATGAACTTCTTATGAAGGACGTCCACTGCTGGACAAAGGTTTCCCCCAAAGAGTACCACAATACACAGTACAAAGATCGGTCCTGTGCCACTCGCATCCAGTGGATGCGCTACCTCACATAAAAAGCTGCTTAAGCCCGCATTCTTGAGCTTAGAACCATTCAATAATTTAATATTTTAATAGCCTTTTCATTGTTTTTGCAATATATACGAAATATTATTCTATTGTAGAATTATAAAAACAAAAACTGACACAGCAATGAAGAAACTATAAGGAAAGGTTGATACAAATCTGGAAAAACATCTCCGAGATTTAAAGTCATTTTATGGTGCCATTTTGTACTACACGTTGAAGAAAAATAGAGTGAGAAAACCTGCATATATAATATAAACTGCTGTAAGAAATATCAGCAGCTTTAAGTATAAAGCGCTTGTGGGGAAAGCTCGTTAAAAATTGCCTTCATTACTGTACAACTAATTATGTCCAGAGCGAGCTTTGGTGCGCTAAAATTTAAGAGCTGGTGTCTATTAAATAAATTCACGTCATTAAATAATAAAAATAAAAACAAAACTGCATCTTCGAGTAATCCTACTAATATTATAAATGTGAAAATGTTTATGTTTGGATGTTCTGATGTTTGATTCTCAAAGACGCAATAACGGGTAAGTGGATTTGGATAAAATTTACCGCAAAGATAGCATATTATCTGGTCAATTATATAGAATACTTTTTGTCTCGAAAAACTGTAGGTTCCTATGGGTTAATCCAAAAACATGCTATAGGGCATGTTCACTTGAACTTTGTTGAAGATGTGCCCTTGGGAACATTATTTACGTCCAAATGTTTCATTTCTCTGTGGAGCCAATTGGAGAGTCATCGCGGATGTAGGCGCGGGCAGATGATAGTTATTTGCTTATTGCAATTCTCTTCAATGACATCAATAACTAATCAAAAAGCTGTAAAGACTGTGTGTGTTTCTCTCAAGTGGCGTCTGACTATTTTGCTTATGTTTCTTGTAAGCATAACTTATCGTAACACTAGCTTCTGCCATCGGCTTCGCCCAAGTGAATAATGATTCTAATACAAACTTTGAACCCCCTTTACAAACTTTGAATGTCATGTTTATTTATATCGAATTAACTATCTAAAAAATTTGTTTCAAGCCTCTAGGTCAACATTACGATATTTCCATACAACTTTTCATCCCCTCTTGGTCAGACAAAAACAGTTACTTTTGCATTTTTAATATTAGTAAGGAAGTAAGGATGTTTTTCAGGCAGTGTTTGCCACCTTTTGCAAAAACAAATTGTATACAAGAAAAACGGAACAGCGATGATACAACAATACTTTTTCCACGTAATTGTGTTTTATCATATTTCAGCTAAATGGAATGAATTAATTCTTCAAAGAAATTTTTCTATGAAAACATTTTGAGGGAATTCCCCTTGAAATTATTTCAATTTGAAACGTCGCGTCTTTGCGTCACCGCCGCGGTAAAAAAGACAAAAGAAACTCTGGTAAATATTCATTTGTGCTTTATTCTATTATGATTGAATGTCAAATAAGGTTTTCGGGAAATTCATATTTGAAATTGCTTGTTTTATTTTTCTAATGTTTCCTTTTAAGAATAAAGATAAAAACCTGTATTAAAAACAAATACAACTCTGAAGTTTAAACGTTTACATATAGGTTCACAATATTTTTTTATCTCAAATTATATAAAATATAATATTATATAATATTTTTATCTCACAAGTGACTTTTTTTCTTTTAACCAGGTAATTATAAGCTTCGTTAATATAATTACAACAATTAGTCAAAGTTTCATTATTATCAAACTAAAAACTAAAGAACATATTGTAATTATAAAAGGAGGTCAACAGAACAAACAAACTTACATAAGAACAAATATACAGTATTGCATATTATAATATAATATTATATAATTTTCGTTCATATTACGTTTGGTCTAAATTTTAGGTCCCTTTGATTCATTTCTATTATTATTTGCATATCATTAATCATATAATACACAGTATAAACTACAAAATTTAGGACTCATATCACACTATAGTGTCTGTGTAGGTGGTTGTAATTACTAGTAGTCGTGCAATTGGGTGCGACATCAGTAATTGGTCGAAAGTCGGTGGGAGAGCGCTTCACCCTTGATAAATGGAATGACAGAGAATTCACAACGGAAAAATGCTTTAGACATTGTGTAAATTAAACTGAACCGAAACTGATCTCGTTATTTAGCTCGCTGTATTTTGAAATTCCGCTCTGTATAAGGCTGTTCCATAATTCAAGAATGTATTATATTTAACTAGCGGCCCGCTCCGGCTTCGCGCGGGTGTAAAATATATAGTCTATATCATTCACTGAAAAATGATTAAAATCGATCCAGTAGTTTTGATTTATTCATTACTGCCCGTGGCCCACACGCGTTAAATGTAATTATTTACGACATCACATTAGAAACCTCAAAAAAACAGTATTTCTCCACTATTTAATGAATGTCATTACACATATAAACCTTCTTCTTCAATCACTCTATCTATTAAAAAAACAGCATCAAAATCCATTGCGTAGTTTTAAAGATTTAAGCATACATAGGGGTATAGGGACAGAGAAAGCGACTTTGTATTATACATGTGGTGAATGACAATTCACCATCATGATGTGATCCGATTATTTTTATATAAGATCAAATAAACGAGAAAAAAATGTCTTATTTACGCTAGTCATCTATAGGTAATTCTTTAAAAAAAAGTAGTAATGGGAAGTAAAATATCGTCCGTAATAGTCTTACTATTTTTTCACGTAATAACCTAGTAAATAAAAGTTATTGAAAAAATTGAAATAACTCGGAGCTCACAATTAAGTTTTTGTCGGCCACTTAAACTTGCACTTAACTTAAATTATTATATTTTATTATTCAATTATTATATAACAAAATCTAATTTATTAGACTACTCATAAATATTTTCGACCATCAAAATCCTAAACAGAGTTTGTCGTTATGGAACTAAGGCCTACTAAATTCATCTTAGTACCGGGTGGGGATTGTGTACAGCTTTACATAAGTACACACACACACACACACACACACACACACACCCACAATTAGAGAGGAGGAACAAAATATGCAGTACAAAAGATTTGTATGTCTATGTGTCCAATTTATTTAACGTTACCTCTAGAGAGCTGTAGATTAGGACTTAGACACTCTGATTTTAAAGTGGGAGTGTGAAGGAGTCCAGTTATGCAAAATAGACCGAAACTACCCACATTGGAAACATAGTCTAAACCCCGAGAGATTAACCATAAAGCTTTCACGTGCGATAATTTATAGTCTCCGTACACACACCGTTGAATAATGTCTGGGAATGGCAATTAATGTTTAAAATTTTATAACTTTAATCTTTACTACCGGCCTTTTGTCACAGCAGAGATTATTCCACAAGGGCAATCAGTCACACTGGTGATAGGTCTTTTGTTGCAAGAGGACAGATAGGTAGGTACCACCGCAGTGTCAAATATTCTATAGCTAATAGGTAATGCCTAAGCATTACTTTCATTTCAATTCAAACCGGAACTCGATAATGCCTTAGCATTACTGTGTTTCGGTTTGAAGAACACTGTAGACTAGTGAAATAACTGATTAAGGAGATATAAGAACCAATATCTCGAGGTTGGCAACGCGTGAGTGGCACCTACTAATGGTGCTTCAAGCGCTCATAGGTTACGGCAACCGCTTACCATCAGGTGGGCCTTATAAGTTTGTGAACTCTTAACATAAAAAAATACTAAACTTGATTTTTACTGCTATTTGTATAATAATTGACATTTGATTGCATGAACGTATATCATTGTTAATATCATTAATTGCAGATACATATCTACTAAATTACCGAAATTATCCCATTTAATACTCGTGAATATATAAATCATATCATATAAATAAATCATACTTTAGAGCGTCGAAATACTGATAATTATAAGTTAATGGTTTCCAATTTCAACACAAGCAAATAACTTTTATAGAAAATATGATATATTTTATAAACCGTATGAACTGAATTAATAATTAAATAATATAACAAATACTGAACTAACTGTTATGAATATGAGGATTATGCTGTCGTCATGAGTGGATCGGCAAGACCAGGTAATAATATAATGTGAGGGTTGTCCTAACATTATATTGTTAACGTGAAATTTCAGAAACTATATTCAATACTGTTGCATAGAATTTAACTAAAATTGTAATTCCATTACCACCTTGACCTTTTTCTTCTTATACGTCTTTTCAATACCCGACCTCAATGCTTATGACAGGTTTCAGGATTTCTCGTAGAACGAGCCGCTGCTACCTGCCAAGTCTGTGTTCGGTACGTGGTTGGCCGAGCTCGTTTTCGGGGTTAATAGAAATGCAAGTAACGGTAGCTACTTTTAATCACATCAGTCAAGCTATGTGCCCCAGAAACTCGCGTATTTATAATATAGATAACATGACCGCTATGTTATAGAATGCTTTACCCACTTCCGCTTTACGTACCAAATGTAACATAAATGTTAAATATCTTCAAGTTAAGAGTGAATAGCATCTTTTATTTAAGCGCGCTTCATTTTATACCGCATCACTGCTTTCTACGAGGCATGATTATCAGGTTAAAGAACTTTAATATTCATAAAGAACATTACAGTTCACTTGTAAATTATAGCCAAGCTAGCCTAATGTTACAGTATAAAAAAATATAAACAGTTTATATAAATATAATTTCTATCATACACAATAATTATTCATTTATTTGCTTTGAAGATTATTTCAAAGTCAAATTTCATTTTTAAATAGATGGCAATGTTTATATCTGGGGCATTGTAAGTAGTGGATTATTTATGAGGAGGTAAACACTCCACTACTCAGACAGATCAGACGGGTCAGACGTCTAAACTTTAACATTTTATATCTTTGAGGAGGCATGTAGCCTACGGGAAGGTTTCTGATAAATTCTTAGTAAAATGCAGCTTGCTTAGTATTTTATTAAATAAGACAAAAGCCTTAAAACCATTATTCGACGACACATTTTATTGTAAAGATAGTTTTAATTTTGTTATTTTATTCAAAAGGTCCTATTAATATATTTAAATGTCTGGAACTATTTTAAAGTAATTTGTTTTAAGAAAGCTGTCAAAAGGAATATGTAATAAGAAAATGTTCAAAGAGAATTTTATCGAGTGCTTAATCTTAAATTGATAATATTAATTAGATTATTTGATAAATAATAATTACATAATGCTCATAAAACTATAAATATAATTATACTAGCGGGTCCGGCAGACGTTTTCCACGCCAAAAAAACTGGGACCCGATAGCAGCGCCTACTTGGTCCAATAGTGAATCTCAGCCATCAGCCATTCTCGAACCCACTGAAACTCACACAAAAAATTGCATCAAAATATTTCCAACCGCGTTCCACTGCGTTTAGTGGAGCTTAGAGACATACAACACGTACAGTAGAATTATATGTATAAAGATATCCTGAGTCACCAGTCTTAAAACGTAAGTTACTTAAATTAATAATTAGTGCTCTCAGTTATTTACCGTTGTGTTTAATTGCACCCCGAATGGTGAAAAAATTGCCGGCAATGCCGAAGGTAGGCCTCGAGCAGCTGACCGGTTTCAAAAAATCTACAGAGTGGTAAGCAATTTAACATATATTCCCTTTGAAATGTGAAGGCTATTTAATATCGCTACCCTTTTCAATCAAAGCTTAATAACGTGGAACAACTGAATGCTCCTAATAAAATGGGTCAAAAGGATAGCGTTTGGGCTGGTTTTAATATCTCAGGTAGAGAATGTGGAAGGGTATCGTCCTTATTAAATACATTTTAACAATATGCTATTAATGTAAAAGGGCTATAAAAATATGTTACAAAACACTAAATATTTATCAAAAATGCTCGCGCGTAATAAATATGTTTTAACGGGAAGAATAGCCACCCCAAGGTCACAGCGAGATTTGATGCCTTATTCTCTTGCTTGTAACTTGAAGCAACTGTATAACTCCGGCGAGTAAACCCGAGCTCGGCTTGGATGACGTTTGAAAAGTACTGCATGCAAAAACAGGTTTTGGTTATATTCTTATTTTTCTCCAAAAAATGTTTCATACTTAAGCTGATGATTCATTATTTCTAATTTTATGTACTACTAGCGGGCCCGGCAGACGTTGTCCTGCCCCGAAAAAATCTGGGACCCGATAGCAGCGCCCACTACCCGGTGAAAGTTTTTAATTGACTAATAAGGCTATTAAAAAGCAGGGGTTGGTGATAAAAAGTGAAAATTTAGGGTCGTATGTATTTTTCAATGCCACATAATAAAAAAAAAAAAAAAAAATTTTTATCCAAAAAAATTAAAAAAAAAATTGGAGTGGACACCCCTTACCACTGAGGGGTTTGAAAAATAGATAGTAGCCGATTCTCATACTTACTGAATATGCATAAAAAAAATCATAAGAATCGGAGGAGGAGTATGGGAACGAACATTGTGACATGAGAATTTTATATATTAGATGACAAAATATTGCAAATCAAATGTATATATGTTATTTTTCGTCGGAGTTATACTATAAACCGTAATAAGGGCGGTTTCAGACCAGACTTTTTTTTTCGAGCTTACAAAGTCGTTTTGGCTTACGTGTTTGCACGCGCGCTTCATATCGCGCTTTAAAAACCGATTGCGGGTACCCAGGCTCATTCCGGCATGAATGCTACGATTGGTGGTGGCAAGTATCGGTAAACTATTATTCCAAAATTATTACGAGCATATACTAGTTCATAAGCAGGTCAATACTCGTACGAATTGCGCCTGTGATATAAGGCCTATACGCCCCTACCAAGACGCTTTGAAAAACGAGCCCTCGTATAAAACGCTGGTCTGGAACCGCCCTTAATCGACTACATATAAATTCGATCGATTCTATTTAACTAATTAAAATACCTAATTAACCGTGATTACTATGTCGATGATGTATTTGTATATACATAACTATAATATTTCTCGTGATTGAAATTAACTAAATAATGTTATTACAAACAATATTCAGCCTACTTGATATCCTTCTTTTTGGAGTTGGCTAAATAAAAGATGTATTTAAGACTGTTATTTTAAAATTTGAATTGCAACCATTGTTTTAAGTTCAAACAACACTGTAATATTACAACATTTTTTATTTTATTTTATTTTATTTTATTTGAAGGCTTTTTTTGTATCAAGTGGTACATGTCAACCCCATCGTAACCTAATAATTAAAACAAAAAATAATAATAAATAAGCGTTAAACACTCAATGGCTCTCATTAGGATAGTGATATCCTGAATCGGGAACCAGAAACATGCGGACAAGGACAAACACACCCAGACCGGAACACATGCATATACGGTCAATACAAACATCTGCACCGAGCGGGAATCGAAACCGTAACCTGTGGCGCTTAAGGCAGGTTTGTTACCGCTGCGCCAAAACGTCGTTAATAATAATCAGTAACTAAGTAAATCTAAAATTAAGCTTACATATTGTTTAGTAGGCAATCTTCCTTTGAGATGATTTCGAAGTGCATTCGATTGATGCACTAGAAACGGATTCCGTCAGATTTATACGAGGAATTTCGAGTGGTAGAGATGTTGCATATTGCAGCATCCAATAACCGAGATGAATTTGTGTCAAGACTTTAGACAACAGAGTCGCCGATGTATGTCTATACAAAGCAAAGAAGATGCAATGAAATTTTAGAAATTTCCGGAGCTATGAAATATCTTAGTAAAAAGTTTTGTTTGTACATAGGATATGTCATTTTCGCCGTATTCTATTTAGTTTTTAAAACGGTTTTTTTATATACAAATTGTATTTGATCTGTTGCTTTTGAAATACTTTTTTTGGCAATGATGTTACCTACTGGTTATTATTTTAAGTCAATGGTAACTAATGTTTACCGTTATTTAGATTGTAAGATATGCATACATGTGCTCTTTATTTTTTTTTAATCGAGTGTGAGTTTCCACGCGGTAGATGTGAAACTTTGTATTCTGGTTCATTTGTATGAAAATGAGATGAATATGATATGGAGGTGGTATACAGAGAGAAAGAAATATAGAAAAAAGAGAAAAGAAGAGAAGTGAGTGAGAGAGAGAGAGAGAGAGAGAGATAAAACGACTGATAAATTTTTAGTTGTATCTTTTTCATTACACTTTTATTACACTACAAAATCCACAGAACCGTCCCAAAAGAATTTTCAATTCGAAAATGGCACGAGGGATTTTACTTGATACAAAGTAACATGTTCGTAGTAGCTTAACATGTTTGTATACCATAAATGTACATGAATTCCAGTGAGCCATACGCGATACAATGAACCTTAGAAACAATCTTACAAGCACACGGTCATGTTGTACCGCATCGATAACTATCTACAGAACAAAATTGTTGTTAGAGACGATGTTTCTATTACTATAGTAAGTTTCTTGTCGTATAGTGACAACACTAGAAGCAGAATTGCTCTGATCGCTCTATAAACCATACCTATACAATTATATACAATATAATGTATATTAAATTTGACTATAACGTTATTTCAGACCTCGAGACCAGAGTTTTTTTTATATAAAATTATATTTTATATATTTCTTACTTGAGAATATTAAATATAGTGACGCTAAACATGACTAAACATAATCATAATATAGTAAAATTATATGCATGACCTTTCATTCAAAAAAAAATCATTATATATTTGTGTGACGCCTTATCTATATAAATAAAACATTAAGTTTTTATATTATTTCTTTTTAGATTATTCTGGTTTTTTTTTTTTTTTTTATAATGTATAAAAAGTTAACTATTGCTAAATCTGTGATGGATATGGAAGAGCGGAGCCACCTGATACAGGTTTCTGTAAAACCTACTAGGTGGCTCCAACCTAGTTTAAGACTTTGTACTGAAAGTTAACCAAATAAACATTTTTCATTTTTTTCATTTTTTTTCATAAATAAAACAAAAATAAATAGTACTCTTGTAAAACTATAAAAAATGTATGAATTCTCTTGTAAACTGAGAAAATATTTTAGAAGAAACCGAACATCATACACTGTAAATTCTTTGCACTACCAACACTGTCATATACGTGTTTTTAACCCATGAGGTTGCTGTACTAAGGAGCACCAGCAGTGTAACGTTCATGTTTTTGACCCATGAGGTTGGAGCACCAGCAGCGTCACATGCGTGTTTTTAACCCACGAGGTTGCTGTACTAAGGAGCACCTTGAAGGATGACCCATGAGGTTGCAGTAATATGGAGCACCAACAGTGTCAAATACGTGTTTTTGACTCACGAGGTTGCAGTAATAAAAAAGAAAATAAGGTATTATAAGGATTTGATCTGGTACTCACAATGTGGTGGTGCTGCTAATTCTTGAGAGGGTTAATAGGATACATTTACTGAAATTAAATTAGCGGTTCCTTATAAATTTTCATTTTGATTATGATTTAATTAAAATAGTAAAGTTAATATAATATGTGCTACAAAGACGCGCCCGAAACCCCAGGTAGTTTCAAAGCGAACGTATTTACACTGATTAGATTAAGTTACCTTTAAATTAATTACGTTTGAGCAAAACAATAACCGAATTTCCTCAATATCGACAAGTCCTCAAGTTTATAATATGTCCCATTGAAATTGTATAATCTACTAATTTGACGGCGTTGTGACACAGCGAACCTGCCTTAAGCGCCACTGGTCGCGGGTTCGATTCCCATCGGAGCAGATGTTTGTATTGACTATACAAGCATGTGTTCTGGTCTGTGTGCTTTTGTCCTTGTCATTGTGTTTGTTTTCGGACCCATGACACAGGATATCACTATCATTTATTTAATATTTAGTTACAAATTTATAATTTCACTAGATAAGTTTTATAATGATGAATTAAATTTATAAGTAGCATTGCACTTTATGTTTGCTTGACATTGATTTTTCCAAACACAAATTATATACAGTTGGTCGAATCGAATCGATTTGATTGGTCTTTTGATATAAGTAACATTTTTTACAACAGAAGTTTTCATTTAACAAACTAAAATGTCGTTTCGAAATGTAATATAAATGAATGTTGATTTCAGGTCACTTCAGGAGAATCTGTGAATGCGATGTAGCCTTTTAAATAATTTTAATCGAAAAGAAGAGTTATGGTGGCATCATCAATCATCAATCATTGTAAAAGCAGAGGAGAAAAGAGTGAAGAAGATCAAAGCTGCAATTTAGTATGACCTCTCGACATAACGCAACATTACAGATATTGCTGTTTCATGTCTGCATTATATACAAAGTACTTCTTCGATCGAAATTTAATACAGTTCGGTATAAAGTAAACGAAGTCGCGGGCAACGCTAATTGAAATATATCTATTTTGAGAGTTTAAATTACATTAATTTCCTGCAAATTAAATTTGGACCTCTTTGTTACATATATAAAAATTGTATCACTCTCAAACTTTTACTTATTATTTACATAATATCTCAAACTTACAGTAACGTGAAATAAGTAGGTAAGTAAGTATTACAATGTAGCAAATATGAAAGTTTTATTCTCTAACTAACAAACTTTAAATAAACGAGACGCTCATAGCCGAGTTCACCCGCTGATCGGTAAACGATCGGTACGTTAAGCAACTTTAGACGCGGTCAGTCACTAGATGGGTGATCGCATAGTGGTATTTCAACCGAGCGTCTCCGTGCTTCGGAGGGCACGTAAAAGTCGGTCCCGGCTGTTGACAATTAGACAACAGTCGATAAGTCAAGTCAGAGGCCTACGGGCGACCTGAACAACTCTGACACTAGGTTGACCACTAACCAATCGATAAGAAGAAGAATAAACTTTAAGGTTTGTAATTTTATTTATGTCAAACTTTCTATTTTCTAATTATTAAATGTTAAGAAATGTCTCCATGTTTTTGTGTAGTTTCAATCGCCAACATATTATATAATTCGTATATTTTCAAACGAGACAAGGGTTAAGTTTAATCCTAATAATTCGAAGCCAGTGAAATGTTACAAGTAAAAAGGTCAAAGAAACGTCGAGGGCTCTTTCAATATTTCACAATAGACAAGAAAGCGTACGTGGGCGTTTTAGGTGGCCCCACTTGAATATATGCCGATATTATTCATTTATACGTAGGTGCTGAGGTTCTGAACCTTTATAAAGCTGCAAACTTCTATATTCAAATTGTAAAATATCATTCCTGGTTGCGTAATTTAGGACAGATCTATTTCTATATTTTGCAGTAGACGTGACTGTGATGACACATAGGGTGACTGTGATGACACATAGGGTGACTGTGATGACATTTAAATTACCACAGAACAAGAAAATACCACAGACCAAGAACATAGGGTATGTTCTTAGAAATTATGAACAAAAAAATAACAATTGAGTACAAGGTAGCAAGGAGAACTGACCGACGAGGACCAAGACTAAATGCTCAGTTTAAACTGAGCAATATCTGGCTGAAACTTACCACAGAAATTCATCGATCAAATCAATTGAAATCTATACCTACATAAATAAAAAAATTCTGTTTCCAAACTAACAGCTTTTCACTAAATGCGTTCGAAAGTATATACGGTACTTACATAAAAAAGTAAAACTAAATTTTCAATATATATCTATCTCTCTGTCTGGACCTTCACTGGCAGATGGTTTTGGTCATTTTAAGAGCAACATAGGCTCTTTATTTTTATTTTAGACAAGGAATTAGAGTTCTAATTTTTAATTTCTTTTTTAATATATATTATATTAATAGGGATACTCTCGGTTCTAACGAGGAGCTTATATAAAATAAAAACAAAACTTATTATAATCTTCAAATTTCCAATAATCAAAAAAACACGTCATTACTTTTGAAAACATTCAATGATTTTTCATAAGAAATCTGAACCGAAAAAACGGATAACACAGAGAAAGGTCTATACGCCACCTAAAACAAGATACAAAGAAACCTTATTATATTTTAACGTTTCACAAGCCCGATGAATATTTCACAGAGATATTAGAAATAGTCTGTATATTTTCGACGAAAGCATTTACATTATTACTCCGATTAAACGAGCGGAAACATAAAATCGTAGTCTTCGCGAGGAATCCAATTTCTTCCACCGTTTTGTTTTCATCCTTGTTTCGCGATTGTTGCGGTTCCCTCGTCCTTAATACCGAGAAATAAACTTCCACGAGGTCTACAATTACGGTAAAGTATTTGATATACTGAGACCTGGGGATAATTTTAAAGGTAAGTAACATAAAAACTTTTAAAGACTTCTTTATGAAGTTATTAATTTCAATATAATTTATGTATATTCGAACAACCTTTATGTTGAATATCTTAAATAATAAGGGACACCGTTGTATGAAGGGGGACCGATGACACCGTTGTGGCGTTGTGGGTAGCGAGTCTGACTTTAGTCTCGACGGTTGCGGGTTCGATTCCCGCTCGGGCAGATGTTTGTTAAAATTTCTGTCTTGGTCTGGGCGTTTGTCCGTGTGGGTCTCCCCACCGTGCCTCGGAGAGCACGTTAAGTTGTCGGTCCCGGTTATTATCAATAACATCTGATAATAATCGTTAACTCTTGATAAGTAAATTGCTCTTATCCAATGAGTTACCGGTTCGCCCTTAGGGTTGCGGAGGTGAGATGGCAATCGCTCCGTGTAAAAACTAGTAACCTGTCAAATCCGGATAAGAGTAATAAGCGGACCCTGGGTACATAAAATACCGGGAATAATGCTAGGACGAAAAAGATCTTAAATAATAAGGGACAAAACTTAAAGCAATTTCTAACTAATGAGTACAGTTCATTAGCTCTTATGATTTGAGTTTGAGTTGTGCTCTCGATACCCTAACTTCTTCGTTGGATTTATCCTAACACGCGGGACTGATATCGAAGTGTAACCTTTCTAAGCAAAATTGTCAAATCTATTTACAGACGTCAAACAAATTTGCACTCCATTTTGGAATTTCTTTCTTTTTTATAGATGGTAGAAAACATATATGCGAAAAATTAATCGTGCATAGTAATAATACACTAGAAGTCAATATATTTTAAAGCTTCGCGACGTGACGAGCGCAACGTGTTGAGATAATCTCTGATTGAGTAGAGACTATTCCATCAGTGCAATCAGTCACACTGGTGGTAGGTCTTTTGCTGCAAGAGGCCGGCTAGTTAGGTACCGCAATGTCAAATATTCTGCTGCCAAATTGTAGTGCTTAGGTATTACTGTGTTCAGGTTTGAAGGGCACTGTAGGCTAGTGGAATTACTGGGCAAATGAGATTTAAGAACCAATATCCCGTGGTTGGCAACGCGTACTTGCAACAGCAAGCGCTCATAGACTACGGCAACCACTTACCATCAGGTGAGCTGTTTGTTTGCTTGCTAACTTAGTAACATAAAAAAATATTTTTAACGTTTTTTCAGTGATAAATAATATTACATGAAATTTATATCTAAATTAATAAACAAAGGTGGTAAGAAAACGGAATTCAGATTTTTTATGTTTTTTATAATTTTATTTTAAATTACATAAAATTGAAATT
Organism: Hestina assimilis; assembly: GCA_023373885.1. Classification (NCBI taxonomy): domain Eukaryota; kingdom Metazoa; phylum Arthropoda; class Insecta; order Lepidoptera; family Nymphalidae; genus Hestina; species Hestina assimilis. Next base: position 9,859,040 of record CM041749.1, on the reverse strand, counting down.
CAAAAAAACGTATGTGCCTTTATTGTGTTTTTAAATATCATAAATTTTCATTTATTTCGTTATACCATTAAATCCACGAACTTTATTATTATCCCTAAACAAATAAATAACGTACATCGTTGACACCGGCCCACAAATATTTATGTATAATCCAAGCTGACGAAAAAGTAAACATAGCGGCCCCGAGTTCCGACCCGATTTCCGAGTTAATTGGGAACATTAGTCATGCCCGGGTCGCCGCATGACCACTTCGCCCGTTATCGTAATATGATTTGTATGACACCACTAAAATATATGACCGGCAATATAAATTACTTTAAATGGTATTTAAAGGGTTCGTTGAGTTTAGCCTAAATATGAAAATTCAAAATTTGACAGTTAATTACCACACTATTCATTGTCACTGGTTCTTATGTTCAGCGATTTTCTAAGTCCAATTATGCGTGCTTCAAATTACTTTTTAGTATAATCAGAAGACGCAATTTCATTTTTTGACAAAAGGCTATAGGAAATGGGTTAATTTACAACAAAATAACTTGTTACTTATATTTTGTGCGACTTATAGCTTGGTCGATAGATCGTGAAAGCGACAAAAACAGGCTTTTTCAAGATGCCGAATGACCCACAAGGGTTGATAATCCCTCAAAGGCACACCTCCTCGACGAATAATTAAAAAATACGATAGACTTTAGGCCATTGCCTTTTACGCTAGAAATTAATGTCATAAATCTTATGTCATTTTAATTTCGAGTATCTTTGAAAATGAAAAATGAAAAAATGTTTATTAACAAAAACAACATAATACATATTTTCGATAAACAGATGGTACCTATACTAGGTATTCCTGTATTGTGGGTGCCAATTACGGATTTACAATTTCATTATTGTCGCTCGGTTGACATTATAAAAGGGGTTGAACTTATACTATACTACTAAAAACAAATAAACACTAAAAACAAGAATACTTAAAGATATTATGCTAGATGTGACAAAAGTTTTTCGGTTAAATCATTTTTTTTTTGTTGTCGGGGAGGAAATCTACTGCCAGATACCCGGCGTCCTGGGGAAGAACAACCGGGTTATGTGGGGTTCCATGACAAGGTGGAAACGTCATGGGGACCCACTAAAACCTCCTCGGTGGCCGACCTCAGTGTTTTTGTCAGGTTACGGGAACTCTTGGAGAACAAACCAACGCGACCTGACAATCACATGGCTCCGGTTTGTAGCGGAGCTCAGTCCCAGGGGACGAGATGGTAAGCCCCCCAGCGCTTCCATGCAAGCGCACACGGCAGTCGGGACCACACCGACTGCCGTCCTCCTAATACATAAATATGAACACCTAAACTTATAAATTTCTTAGAAATTAATAATCCCATACAAAATACTGTATAAAAACGCAAAATATTTGTTAAAAATGATGATTTTTTTATGTGACAGGGGGCAAACGGGCCCGAGTATTTGTACTTTTAGTATTATAACCATCAGGGTATTTACTTATAATGAGATGTATCTAACTTGATATAATATTAAAGTAGACTGATGTTCACCACCGTCGTTGTGAACTGCGAAATGTATACTGTAACTGTGTGTGCGTGCTTTTGTCTTGACAAATATTAATTAATATTTTATTTTTTTATTTTACTAAGTTAACAAGCAAGGATACGAACCACCAGATGGAAAGCGGTTATCGTAGCCTACTTTACTCACTAACGCTTTGACAACCCCAAGATTGGTTCTTAAATTATTTCTGCCCAGTATTTGCAACAGCTATAGTGTCTTCACTGCTTTAACACCGTGGTGGGATTTACATAGCAGGCCTATTACAATAAAAGGCCTACCAGCACAAAGAGAAATATCATCCAAGTATTATTTACGTATGGACGATCAGCAATAAAAATACGCACATAGTCGGGTGCACTCTGTAATCGGATAACAATCAGTTGGTTAGAAACTTTTAGACGCGGTCCATCTATTGTTGAGTGACCACAAAGTTGTATTTCATTTGTGCGTCTCCGTGTTTCGTAGGCAACGAGAAAAGTTGGTCCCGGCTGTATAGTCGATAAGTCAAGTGCGAAGTCTACAATTCCGAAGATACGCGAGTGGAGCCGCGGGCACATCTAGTTATTCATATGACGTGTAGAGACATCTGTTATTAATAGTTAACTACAAAACTTGAAAAAATAAAAACAATCTGCTTTTTCGTTGAAAAAGACTACATAGGACATCACCGACATAATAGATGGCGTTGAATCAATATATAATAAAATGCAAGTACAGAATAAAAAATAAATATATATTATATATTTTTTTCATTATGTGGTATGATTTCATAAATTATTTATTAAATTTTATATGAGAACGAAACCGTTTAAGCTTATATATAGTTCCTGAAAATTCTACAGTAGTGGATAGATGGCGTTTTCGTTGAAACCATTGAAAAAATTGTTAATTAAATGAGGTGCATTGCGCCAAAGAGTATAGTAACTTTCCATTGTGGTTCTAAATGAGTAGGAAAGAGTAAACTAACTGTCCTATACATGAGTAACAGCGTATAGTATGTCGACATACTGAAAGGCTTCTAACTTTAGTCTTCTTTGAAGTAAAACTTCATTTACAAAAGGTATTTGAATGAGCCAAGCAACCTACTGCCACCATATATACATACACTACATACTAATACATACCACCGCGCGCAAACGCACCAGGCCTTTCGGCCTCCACCTTGGGCGGCACCATACTGCCGCCATACATACATACTAATACATACTATACATATATAAAATACTCCACGGCGCTTTCGCGCCCCTCCGACCGGGACCGGAAGGCCCCGGACGAAGAGGCCCCGGGGAAAGAAAACCCAACCAAGGGAGCCCTGGGGTGGCTAGCGAGCCTGCTTGAGTCTCTACGATCGCGGGTCTGATTCCTGCTCGGGGCGGATATCCGTATCGGTCTTGTAAATAGTCTCGGTCTGGGCGGTAGTGCTTGTGGGTCTGCCTACCACGCCTCAGAGAGCGTTAATCCGTTGGTCCTGGTTCTTATCATAATATATGATAGTAATCGTTAAGTCTCTATACGTAATTTGCTTTTACCCAACGCGGTTCGCCCTTGGGGTTGCGGAGGTCAAATAGTAAACTCTGTGTCAAATCTGGAAATCAAAAACTAAAAAAAAAACTACCATATTTAAAGTCAATATATTTATTTTACAAAAGACCTTATTAATATTTAACTAACGATTTCTTTGGAAACAAATTCAACCCTCTAAAATAGACATCACAGATAAATATAGACACGAAATGCTTTTGCCACTAAACACTATATGAAATATTGAGACACTAACTGCATACGTTACGTTATTAGGAAGAAGCGTACAATTTATATTATAATAACTCTTACACAACTAAATATTTTCAAAAATGTAATGCCATTAGCGTCTCATTATTAAATGTAAAATTGTACAACTACCGAACGGTATACAGATTTTGAATAATATTAAAGAAAAAGTAATGTCAAAGTGATCGTAAAACTGTTTTTAACTATATATAATGACGTTGGCAAACAAGCACACGTCCACCAGGTCCGGCTGGTGGTAAGCATTTACTGCAGCCCATGAACTCTTGCAATAGTTGAAGTATCAAATGCGCGTTGCTAACTCAAGGGATAAGAAGGAAGGGATGAGAAGGTAAAAAAGTAGGGTACTGAGGACGGGGAGATTGGGCCTCCGGCGCTGTCAGTCATCGCACGAAGCGCAACGGTACCTACTGATACTGTTACTTTACACTGATTTTCTGTAAGAGTGTAGTGGAAATATCTTGGCTCCACTACTGAACTGGTTATATTTATTACATTTTTATCTATTTAAAAATAAAACATAAAATAAAAAATAATAACAAATTAGGCGGTGCGCATTTAAAGAATAACAGTAAGTTTTGATTTAAATATTCTTCTAGACTATGAGATTTATACGATCATCCATAGTTAGATATGTATATGGTGTAATATCCACAAAAATATCGTATTAAAAATAAATAAAATAAATCGTAACAAACATTTCTAAGTGACATGAGTGATATGACGATGAAAAAAAAAACTTTAAAAAATAACTACAGAATATTAAATAAAATATACAATTTCATAAAAAAAATACATAGAAAAATTATCTAAATACAGATTCAAAACAAAAATACAGAGATAACGGCAATATTGTAACACTATTATTCTATTGTTAGTGTTACGGAGAACCTTATTGCTAGAGAAATAAGGTTCGAATTCGCTGTTTACTATGTCCATCTCTTTCCATAAGTAACGTTCTAGAAAATTGTATTCTCGAAAAATACCGTATAACATTCCGTGGATTGAATTTTTTCGAACCCCTGTAAAACCTAGTGACCTCGGCTTCATTCTGGACTACGATTGACCTGTGATTTGGAAGTTCTGATCTATATGTAACCTTGAAGATCTCATTAAAGTCCCAATTAGACCATCAGATGTTTTAATCCAAATCTTCAAACCCCCGCACGTAACAATAATAACATTTACTAAGAATTCATTATGAGCATATCTAAACCTATCCACACGCATTAATCTAGGCAAGAAACTTAAAGTTCATAGAAAAAAGAGTGCAATGAACTAAAAAACCCAGTACCAATTTTCTACGAATAAACAACGCATACAATAAATTGAAAAACAAAATTTTACTATTACATATTATGAGATATGTATGTACATTGTTTTATTAAAATACAACATATTATACAATATTGCACGGTAAAAGCATAGACTTATTATATATGGATAGGCTCTTCCATACAAACGAAATGTCCAAAGAGTCGCTAGTGTTCCTTCGTAAATTCGCACTAACAAAATGAAATGAAGTTAGTTACAAGTTTGGAACATATTTTAATAAAGCGTGTGACTAACTTCATTTCGTTGCGAATTTACGAAGGAATGCCAGTGAATCTTTGGACTGTTTTTCTGTATAGAAAGACCGGTTCTTAGTTATATATAGTAAGTCATTGGATAAAAGGTAACATTTTGGTAAACACGCTCACATACACGAGAAACAGACTATATTATTTGTGTTTAAAAATATAAATTGAAATGGCAAAAATATTTACAAAAACTATAAAAATCCAAAAACATATAAGACTTTATTAAAATAATTATTTTCAAAAAAAATCCCCCTTTCCTTTATTCGAATATGTTTTGATCAAAATAAGATTTTAGTATAGTTTTTACATTGGATGACATTTTAACTTCATTAGAAATTTATAATACATTACTGTTGTACTATTGCTCTCTACAAATTCTAAAAGCTACAGGGTTCCCATCAACAATATGAAAAAATAACAAAGCTTTGTACATTAAAACGTTATGGGATAAACTGAAAACGTTCTACAATAGCAGTCATAGGCGTAGCCAGGATTTGGCCCAGGGGAGGGCAAAATCTTAATTTAGGGCTTAGGAGGGTGGCAAAATGATTATTCTCACCATTAGTTATTGGTTAAACGGTTCAAAATGTATTATACTCGTTCATTTCTTAGTAGTTCGACGACCTTGTGGCGCAGCGGTAGCGAACCTGCCTTAAACGCCACAGGTCGCGGGTTCGATTCCCGCTCGGAGCAGATGTTTGTATTGACAATACAGGCATGTTTTCCGGTCTAGGTGTGTTTGTCTTTGTGTATGTTTCCGGACCCCGACACAGGATATAACTATCCTAATGGGGGCCGTTGAGTGTATAGCGTTTATTATTATTATTTCACAAGGTCCAGGGTGCGGCAGCTGCTCCTTGCTCCTACCTTGCTACGCCCATATTTATGTCTTAATATTGTAAAACGGTTACCTTATTTAAATTAAAACCTCAAAATACTTAAAAGATAGGAGGGTAATAAAAATTAAAAAGTTACATTATATACAAACGATATAAAGGTTAAATTTAAATGTGACGTAAATGACACAAGGATAAACAGCGATCTACAAAATTATACAGTTATAGTTATATTTTATAATAATAATTAATTTTATATACACGAGAACACGGAAATTTATATTTAACACCTAATTAATATATTAAATTATTATCTCCAAAGGTCATATTGCCTTTACAATTAATTTGGCTTAAATTATCTATACTTCCAATTTGAATATAAATAAAAATTTTAAAAAATTTATTTATTTAATTCAACTATTACCAACATCGATTCAATAATAATTTTCGAATCTATTACAGTTATAAAGTTCAGATTTTGGACAAAATATATACCTTTTGTTGAAAAAATATTTTAAAATAAACTTCACCTTAAGTCATCAAAGATTCAATCCCATTTCAAAAAATCATTACTTACTGACATGCAATGGAATACTTTATTAAGATCGTGGTTAATTTTATAAATTAGGTGAGAAAGGGTTATGGAAAAAAAATTGAGTCCCAAAAATGTGTACGGGATTTACAAATTTTATATACAGAAATGTTTATTGTTAATAATTGTTGATTTATTTAATTTATTTTATTAAATTAAATACCTCTTAAGTAAATCCGTAAAGCATGAAATTTATTATTGAATCAAAAAATAAATTCAATAATACTGATAATTGTCAATTTATTGAGCAATCTATTTCATTATAAGAACGATTTATTATTTCAAAGTAAAGTTCTATCTAAATACGTATCGATTTCACTGTGAATGAAAATTGTGTGGTCCTCTTGATGTACTATGGATTTGGGGCAATAATTGTTTTTGAAGAGGCCATTTATGTTAAATCTATAAAAATATTGTAATTTGTAAAACTGATCTAATTTTCTTGTACTCTGAAACGCCTACATCATCATCAGACATATCATATACATGAATTATTCATTATATTTAGAAATGAACTTTGACATGATGTACTTTGTTCCGATTATAAATGTTTAAATTTATTTATTTCCGAACTCGCTTAATAATTTTAAAACTAACGTTTTACAACGAGAATACGAAACATTCATCTTATCTTGGATCCCAATTTTGGCTGATATATTTTAGGCGGGACATGTCTTGGCGAGTTGTTCCTTCTCTGTAGAGACGCGTTGCATCAAATCGTCTGCCCAGCGATGGGCAGTTCTGTCCACTGTTGACGGTACCGTTAGACACTGCATGCCACCGTATTCACAGGCAATCTAAAATGAATAGAATATCATGAAAGTTGTCGAAATATACATACATACATCTATATTTTTCTATTTCTGCTATATTATTGTTCGTTCTGCACTATAAGCTTCCTCAGCGCTCCCAGATTTCAGTGTTGAGGCATAGACTCTCATTTGATCACTGAGCGGGGCTCCGATTGGTGGCATTTAAATTGCTGCTATTATTTACTTTGTATTCTTTTGTTTACTATTTTTTAATTTTAGAATTATTATAATGTTGTTTTGTTGGTAATTTAGTGTTTTATTTCTTTTTTTCTCTTGTTATCAGGAAGGAGATCTGTTATCTGCTTATGTGACACGATAGCACGTCATTGGGGTCCCCCTTTATTGGCTCTACCTCACTAAAACCTCCTTGGTTGTCGATTGCAGATAACAGGTTCCCAAATCACTAGCAGAATGAGCCAACTCAACCTGCCAAGGAGTGTTCTTGTTCTGTCTCAGTGACCTGGATTAAGAAACATGCTTACCCTATAGTGATGTAACAATGCCCTCTCGGTGGGAATACCCACGGAACTGGCCCCGGGTGCGAGCTCCCATACGAAATGATTTCCGAGTTCTACCACATCACGTGGTCTGAGCGCGTACTTGCTACGGTTTTTTAGCGCGTGAGGCGCCGCCCAGCGACGCGTCTTCCGCGCTGTTACTAGCGGTGCCGGTGCTTCTGCGTCATCCTGAAAGTGTATATTTTTGTTTCATTGCTTGATCATTCTTTGATTACCGTTTTTTTAGATTTACAGAAGGCCATCGCTTAACTATTGTTTCTACTGGACAGTGTATTTGTTAAAATAACATAAACGATTTTTTATTATTGTCTAGAGGTTTTCTTTATTTGATAAGATTTAATTCGATGATTGAGATTATATTCAAATAAAAATAATTAATTGATGAAATGTATCCACTTCTTAACAATCAGAATTAAATCAATATTTGGATAGCTATTGTGAAAAAATACACATATACATATTATGTAGTTACAATCCTTGCTCCGTTTTGGAATTCCAATTATGAAAGAATATAAAGGTAAGCGTACTTCGACTGGACTTTCCATGGAGCATAATAAAACTACATATTAGTTGCAAAGCGGACTGCTACCATAGATTATAACTACTTTACGATACATACAATTTTAGTGAAATTATAATGAAATCGAAAAGCATTAGAAATATATCTTAATATAAACTCGAATCGCGAGAAAATAAAGTTTTCTATACAGTAAACTTAAAGTTATTAATTTTATATTAAAAATATTTCCACATAAATTACAATAATGTTAAAATGAACAAAATACCTGCAATTATATTTCTTACCTCCCACCGAAGATAAAAGAAGGCGTTCCTGAACAAAAACGCGGAAGGTGCCTTCGACGGTGGGTTGTAAGAGGCTCTCACGGATGTTAGTAGTGCTGTTAAGGTTCTCTCTCGTCGAGGTAGTATAACTTCATCTACGTCTATCACGAGGAGCCAACCAGCGTTTGACATTGACCGATACAGACAGTCATTGAACGCAGCGAATTGACCTTCTGTCCTGTAAAGAATTTTAAGCCTTCTTTTATCAAATATCCGGAATTAATTTTAATCTATCTGTCAGCTGAAAATAAGCCCGTTTTATTAATAATAATAATAATAATAATAATATCCTTTATTGCATACTAAGTTGATACAGGTAATTATGGTAAAAACAAAAAAAAAACGAAATACATTATCAACTTTGCAAAAGGTTTACAAGCTCAGCTATATGCCGCAGTGTCGCTTCACAGCTCCACACGGCGCTGATTTTCAGCTTGTACCTAATTTAAGTATGCGCTGTGTAACTATTATTTTAATGTCTAACTTAAATAAAATACTATAATAATGTTATAAGAATACAAAATAAAAGATAATAATAAACTAACTATAACAAAGAAAAAAATGATAAAGAATTGAAAAAATTATTTAGAAAAAAAAAAAAATTTATAAAAATAAAAATAAAAATACCGATCGAACATGAATAACAACCAAATCTCTTTGCATATTGTTCAAGTAGATCAATATTTTATCGGGATGTTGCTTTTGTGTTCGAGGAAATACCAATAAATAGGATTATGTAACGATAATCAAATGAGTTACTTTTATTTACATGTAAATAAATGTTGCCGCTTCTAATTGAATTTTTAAATAAAATATTTTAATTTTGTTTTTAAATGAACTCAACGTCATGTGTGTTCTCAATGGTGGTGGTAGATCATTCCAGATTTTGGAGGCAGCAAATCTAAAGGACCCTTTATACCCCGCTGTCTTATGTTTTGGTATGTATAGTTTGAATATGTCTTGAGTTCGTGTATTAGTTCCTGATTTCCTCCGATAAACTATTTTTTCAAATAAATATGAAGGTTTTTCGTTTTGCATGATTTTAAATACCATTAGTGTTAGGTGTAATTTCCTTCTCGAATTCATATTTAGTATCTTTTTACTTACTTTTATTAGACTTTAAAAAGGACGAGTTTTTCAATTCATGCTCTTTGTGCTGTTCACAGATTTTCACAAATTTTGATGATTCTGTTTTTTTATGCATTCATGTCATTTAAAGAGTAAGTTTTAAATGTAGATACGAGCTAATCACCCACAATGGTTATTGAAATCGGTTGTCATGTTTTTATTTCATTTGAAAATTATCCTTATTGACACCCTAAGTAATTGTAATATTGTCAACTGACATTCGAATAAAAAATGTATTGCACATATTATATAATAAATAACAATGTCCCACTGCTGGGCAAAAGCCCCCTCTCCTCCAAATCTAACTCTTGAATAGGATTACAGAGTAAGTTTAGGAACACATATATCACATTGCTCCACGGCGGAGTGGCAGATATTTACAAGATTATACAAGATTTCCTTATTTATCAAGCACGAGATTTGGAACCCACATTACAGGACTTAATATAACTAATTGTTTTTAATGAATGTACCTAATCTCCACTTTAGACAATATCGGTAGTTTCCACGGCAGCAACGTCACGAGTCCCTGTTTGCGATAGTGATCCAACAGGCAGGCTACTCGCACGCTCAACGATTCGTTATACATATAGAAGTGACTGGCGCCCAGCAGACGATTCAACTCGAACCATTCAACCAGCCATTCGTCTCTTGAGTACGAGAAATGGAATGGCTTTACACAAACGTGTAGCGTTTCCTGAAAAAGAGGCAATGTATTTCAGTTTATTTGTACATAAACGTTTATAATATTTACGAAATTTACTAATTATATTTAAAAAATATATTTTTGTTGGGAAAGTTAATAGCTTAGTTGAGCTAAGCTAAGTTAGCCAACCAAGCCGTTGGCTAACATTCAACTCTAATATATCTATACGTTAATTTTTTTTTTATTATGGACAATAAACAGTTACACTTTTCATTTTAATAGCATTGTGTTCATTTGTTGATGAAAAAAAAAAACAAAATATATATTTTCTTTATAATTTATCATTATCATTATTAATTATATCAGTTGCCACGTCTATATTATGCTGTTTTTGTTTATATTGTGACATATATTCATTTGTGGCCCGCTCTGGCTTCGCACGGGTATAAAATATATAGCCTATGTCATTCACTGAAAAAATGATTAAAATCGATCCAGTAGTTTTGATTTATTCATTACTGCCCGTGGCCCGCACGCACTAAATGTAATTATTTACGACATCACATTAGAAACCTCAAAAATAATTTTATTTTCTTCACTATTTAATGAATGTTATTATACATATAAATAAACCTTCCTCTTCAATCACTCTATCTATTGAAAAAACCGCATCAAAATCCGTTGCGTAGTTTTAAAGATTTAAGCATACATAGGGACAGAGATTTTTTTTTTTTCGGAGTGTCTAGTACTGTTGGCCCTAGTGGCCTTGACAGCGTCACCGGTGGGGAAAAGGGACAGAGAAAGCAACTTTGTTTAATACTATGTAGTGATTACCGTCATTTAAATCTTTTATATTTATTTTTGTATTTTGTTGGTAAAATATGAGTTTAAGCTTCGCCTTATTACTATTCGTACTTTTCATGTAATTGAATATTGTAAATTTATTTTTGTATTTTGTTGGTAAAATATGAGTTTAAGCTTCGCCTTATTACTATTCGTATTTTTCAGGTAATTGAATATTGTAAATTCTATTTAAGAAATATTTAGCTGAAACCCAAAACCCAAAATGTAACAATAAATTACCGCTACAGGTTGTATTACATTTACAATATGCAGTAAAAGTAATGAATAATTAATACACTAAAAGAAACTTTTATTATTGTGAATGTATTTGTGCTATTGATTTTTTAAATTTACCAATAAAAAATGTCCCTGATTACTTTTCGAATTGGACTCCGATAAATAAATTTACATTTATACAGTATTTACTTAAATTTGAATTTAAAACTGAATAATACAAGATAATTATTACTTTCTTTGCTGTAGCTACTTAGTCGACACATAAAGCAATTTATATGACCACTGTGGCCGAGTTAATGGCTAATAAATAATAAACAACGATCTTAGACATTATGTTGAACTGAAGTTAGCTTTAATGGCATCTTCGGGTATTCATAGAACTTGATGTTATTTCAAATGATCTCTTGAGTTTGATTGATGTTGATAAAAATTAATGGTGTTTCCTTCCAATAGAAATTTCTTTATATAATTTCAAAGTAATATTAATTTAAACAATAAGGGTCAATAATTTTAAACAAAATACGACACAGGTCGTGAGTTTGATTCCCCCTTGGTGCAGGTTTTTGTATTAACCGCATATATTTTCCAAGACCGTTGTATAACGTTTATTATTTTTTAATAAATGCGTCTCACATTATCGCTCTCATTGTACTTTTTTTTTACTAAGGAACTTGCTTATAATTATTGCTTTAACAAAATATTAGGTTAGGTTATATAACGCTATGTTTGTATACGTATTGCTGGCACTAATGGTTTTGATAGTGAAGTACCAAGATCTCGCGGTGAAAAATTAACAACCTACGCAGAAACTCAAAGTTGATTCCGTCCTAAGAGTGCCATCTGTAAAGCCGAACCTTAGGACGTCATTCTGAATTAAATAACGTTAGGATCTCTAGTATGGAAAAAAGAACATAGATGGCAAACAATCTAGCAAACTGTAAAAAGCCCAAACGCATTTAATATAATCCTCATTTAATGCTCGTAAAACCTCAGACAGACCTAGTTTCATATAAAGCTCTTAAATTTTCAAACTTGAATAAAGTACCGACTTATTAGACACATAAAATATGTATATATTATTCAAATGCTCTGTATATCACATAAGCATAACTATAAAATTATTCCATTAAATTGTTTTCTGTTTATAAAACATAAGCATTTATTTACGTGTTGATGGCATAAATAGATTGAATCTACATAGAAACTAACAATAAAACGAAACAATGTACACGAAGGTATAAAATATCACGCCAATACAACATTGTACAGTTAATTTATTATATAACAAACCATTTCCGTTCTATCAACGGCAAACTGCAAATTGTGACACGACCTAGTCGACTCCTAAGGTTGCCAGAACTGTAGGTTAAAACTCCTGGACAAAAGAAAAACTAGCCAACATTTTTTCTTCTTTTCTTAGAGTTTCCTAGTAAAATTGATCAATTCGCCACTATAAGCCTTTGACTTGACTTGTCGAATATTATTAATATAAGCTGACGATTTACACTGATCGTAACGTACCCTTACCTTACCCTTTGAGCGACTATGTAGATTGATTAATTAGGACTTAGGCGCACAAAATTAATGAAACCGTTTTTATAGATGAAATGCTTTTTCTTATTTCACTTTTCCGGAATATCTATACGCGTTCTGAGACCAGGGACATGACCTCGTATTCCGGTTCACTGTAGATCCCACCCGTCTGGCAACCCTACTCACACCTCATAGCGAGGTCTCATTAAACATTTTTAAATATTCCTATACTGTATGACAAACGACCTGAAGTTGTGCACTAATTACCGTTATTATGACTCTTTGTGAAACGTATGCAATTATGGAACAGTAGTTACTAAGCGCCGTTAATAATATATCAATGAATGACAGTGCTATTTTTATGAACATTTTTTAAATTACATGTTCGTGTTTTGAAACGTCATCACATGAACGAAAAAATTTAACAAAAGCTAAGTGTTTCCATTTTATAACATTTCAATTTTCAAAAACATCCCTGCACATACAATGTACAGTTTCTCTAGAATTATAGCTACGCACACTTTCAATCAAATCACCTTTTAAAAACAAAAATTAAAATTGGTTCAGCCGTTTGGAACAATGATGTGTGTCCATGTTTCTGTGTGTGACACACAGAAAACTAAGACACACAGATATACAAACACATAAACACACGTTACTTATAACCCAAGAAGACAGAATCCCTTTTTGGGTCGGACGCCGTCGGAGGTTAAAGATTACATCTAATTTGTTCTGGACTGTTTGATTTTTATATTGATGCATTTTAAAAACATAAATATATAAATGTAAATAATTATTAGTTTTTTCTGAAAATGTATCCATTTAACAACAATAGAACGGTACACAAGACGCTACACACTCTACGGACCCCATTAAGATAGTTACATCCTGTAGTCGGGGTCTAAACATATACATGCAACGACAAGGACAAGCACACCCAAATCGGAACACAAATGCACATAGTCCATACAATCATCTGCTGTGAGCAGAAATAGAACCCGCAACCTATGACGGTTACGGCAGGTTCTCTAATTAACATTAAAATAAATAAATTATTAGTTATATCTTACCTCGATACCACTTTTAGGTTCAGTGTCTCGTACAGTAAGCAAGTTTGTAGGTGGTCTGCCTGGTGAAGTACTGGCCACTATCGACAGTGAAGCGCCGACTGTGTCCTGAGGCTTAACACCGGCGTCTCGTAATAAGCACAGGACGTATGTAGCGCTATATTTTAGATTCCAATTTTCACGGATTGGCTGGAAAAATAAAAATTTTGATATTCAATATTTTATATTTTTATACAGAATGCTCTATATTGTTATAAGATTTAAATAGTTGTTATAAATCAATTCATTATTTTTTCCACCCAATACTTCTTTACAATTTGACCAGGATCTTGAAACAGTAAATTATTGGATAAGAGCAAATTACGTATTAAGAGTTAACGATAATTATTATCAGATGTTTTGTTAAGAACCGAAACCGAGAGCTTAACGTGCTCTCCGAGATATTATTTATAACAAACATCTGCTCCGAGCGGGAATTGAACTTGACCGTCGAAGCTCAAAGCAGGCTCGCTGCTAGTCACGACTGTCGGTTGTCACAACTATTGTCTACCTAGTTATTCTTTAATTATAACCGGGACCAAAAAATAAACCCAAAGTTCATGTGCAATTTTTATCTTTTAAAATGCATACATGCATTCTCTTTAAAGATGTCGTAACTAAGAATCTCATATTTATTTCGTTTAAGTTTCATATACAGAGTATAACATTTCTTTTTATTGTACTTTAATGAAATGTATTCCATTTTCCAACGGCTAGTTTGATACTCATGAATTTTTAATAATGTTTACCTAATGAAGGCACGAGATATGAAAGTTTATAATTAAATTCTTACTGCTGAACTTAATATTGAATCAATTTCATTTTCACCGTAATTTTACATACATAGAATTTTTTTTTTTAAACGAAAATGGTGAAAAGACATTTCTTAATATACGTGTAAAACGCTGGGTAAATTTGATAAGCTATTTTTATGTCGAGTTTATATCGATTTTAAATACAAAGTAACGAAAGTTCACGTTTTAGTAAAAATAATTACATTCAATATATTCATTATTAAATTTCCATTTTTATACTTATAGTTAGATTTTAATTACATACTAAAAAGGCATATTATAATTACAAAAATTTATAATACTATATAATACAACATAATACAACATTTTCTATATTACTAGTGGGCCCGCCCGACGTTGTCCTGCGCAAAAAAACTGGGACCCAATAGCAGCTTCTTTCTACTGGGTCCAATTGTGAATTTAAACTATTCTTGAATCCACTGGAACTCACACAAAAAATTTCATCAAAATCGGTCCAACCGTTTAGGTGGAGTTCAGTGACACACGTACAGTAGAATTATAAGTATAAAGAAGATATATTCAAAATCCGCTACACCAACATTATTAAAAATGATTGTCTTAGTTGACTATTTTAAGAAAAAAATATGACATGTTTAGTATAAAAGAGTTTTTATCACCTTGACCCTAGCCTTAAGAGTGAGTGTGCGGTTGTCTGGCAGCCACAGGCGGCACATGACGGAGTCGGCACCGCGCGTTTTCGTCGCTGCGATAACGCGCACCGAAGGCACCGTCCGCTTCTCCACGTAGGCGGAATATACGTAGAATCTAAACCTGGAATTATTTTTAACAAATTTGATTCAATGTTCATTTCAACCCTCCAACCTAATTATATGAGTTGCATGTGGCAAAATAACAATATTAATGAACATTATACATATATAATGTAATTTAGCATTGCCTCCACAGGTGACAGGAGGACTGGTTCATTGTTTGCCCAAGAATCGCCTAAAATTGCGATTCTGAAATTGAAATCTCGGGAGAATTGCAGATATTGCATTGCATTCTTGCTACCATTTCCAGTGGACATGATTTGTACAGTTTTAATTATTTGTAAGCAAAGTTAGTATTGAATTGTAAAATCGAATATATTCTACGATTATAAAAATATTTAGATGGTCATAACCAGATAGCCTCACTGGCGGGTAAACGATCAATGAGTTAAGCAGAGTCAATTTATGTATGGGTAACCGCACAATGGTATGTCAACTTAGCGTCTTCGTGCTTCAGAGCTTCCTTAGCCTGTGGGACCGCTTTAGCGTAGTGATAACAAGTCTACGCGCAGGTTATGTGGTCTACTTCTGCTTGAAACAAATATTTCAATTAGCCATAGAGAAACTTATTATCATTAAAATACCCGTGCTTGCACTCGTATTTGTGTATATTTCTGGAACCTCAACACACGGTATCCTAATGGAAGCCGTTGAGTGAGTTGCATTTAAGAAGATTAATATAATAGAATGTTCTTATACCACTTAAATTTAATTTGAAGACCAGATAATTAAAAGTTTTATTACGATACGATAAATATTAATTTAATACAAATGTATAAGTGGTAATAGAACTGGATTTTCTTGTTTTCTTAGATTACATATTATTTAATTAAAATTATGTATACGCGTAATTGAGCAAATTACATAGTTACATACTAAATTCAATGACAAAATAATACCAGTGATAATCCGATTACGCAATTAACGAACATCCAAAAAACATGGCGGAGAGTGAACGATATTAAAACTACAACGCGAACGAGTGAACGAATAACAAGATAACCGTATGAGCTTTACGATCGCAGCGGTTTTTAAATCGATACAAATCGTTTTATATCGTGGAAAATAGAAAATCGTATCTGCACAGGTGTACGTATCGTATCTGCACACTTTTCATGCTTCAAAAGAAGAGTTTTTAATTTGTCACAATTAAATAAATAAATGCTACACACTCAACATTCCCCATTAGGATAGTAATATCCTGTGTCGGAGGTCCGAAAACATTCACAAAGATAAGGACAAACAAGCCCAGATCGGAAAAAATACCTTTATGGTCAATACAAACATCTGCTCCGAGCGAGAATCGAAACCACGACCTGTGGCGCTTAAGGCAGGTTCGCTACCGCTGCGCCACAACGTGGTCAAAGTTTGTTAGCAGCAGGAACATCTCTGTGCTATTTTAATCCATACTTCTTTTCTATTTGACCTCTACTACCCTTAACGAGTGTAGTAACATTGTGTTGGGATAATGAATTTTCGGTGTACGGTATCTGTCCGGTCGTCCGTCCGTGCGATATAATATGTAATTAATAACACAAATACCGTCTTAATGTAATAATAATAAAATGTTGTTATTATATTAATTAACTATGTACAAGATTTTTTCCATATTTTATAACTATTATTATATGATATGTTAATGAAAAGTAACGTTACACTTAAAACAATCGACCTCAATCTAAGGACATACACAAACAATCAATAACATAAAAACAATACACATAAATAAATAAACACTACACACTCAACGGCCTCGAATAGGATAGTTATATCCTGTATCGGGGGTCAGGAAACGTACACAATGACAATGACAAACAAACCCAGACCAGAAAACATGTATGTATGGTCAATACAAACATGTGCTCCGGGAATCGAACCCGCGACCTGTCGCCCTCAAGGCAGTTCGCTACCGCTGCGCCACAAAGAGAACAACACAATACCTAACGAGATACACATTAATACGTATATGTATAAACAAATACTATCTGATATTTTTTAACATAAGTAGTGTTCATTTAGTCACGATTTCGAAATCAGTTTAATTACAATATTCTATCAAGAGTAATTTCAAATATCAAGTGTTCGGCAACTGGTGGTAGGTCTTTTGTTGCAAGAGGCCGGCTAGGTAGGTACCACCACAGTATCAAATATTCTGCCGCCAAATAGTAGTGCTTACGCATTACTGTGTTCCGGTTTGAAGGGCACTGTATGCTAGTGAAATTACTGGGCAGAGGAGATTTAAAAACTAATATCTCGAGGTTGGCAACGCGTGAGTGGCACCTACTAATGATGCTGCAAGCGCTCATAGGCTACAGCAACCACTTACCATCAGGTGGGCCGTATGCTTGTTTGCCAACTTGTAACATAAAAAAACACAACACCTAGATAAATATGAACTATAATATATCTTATTACATAGCCCACACTCCTTTCTACCCACGCCAAATATTAGATCCACTTATGAGAAGCACCTGTCATCGATCAATCTTAAGCTCTTAGATTAGCTCATTTCACGGTTCGTATACAGTTCGCCATTATATGACGTCGTAGACCACAGAATAAAAAATACAGTCAAAAATTTACGCTGAAACTTTTGTAAATCTTAGCCAAGAATCAGAGAGATAGAGACTTAGAAAAAAAAAGAATGTGCTTCTCTGGACAGATTCTCAACATCCTTGTCGGAACAATCTGAAATGTTTACATATCGGGGTATTTGAGGGTTGTCAAATTTAGAAGATCGAAATGAGAAAAAGAATGAAGATTACAGAAGAAATGAGAAGTTCGGGTACATATAAGTGAATGTGGAAGGTGAGGATTACGTCGGAAGTCACCACTGTGGAGGTGCGACGTGAGAAATGTGTCTCAACACGAAGGGAGGATCCTCCGACCAGGCGGGTGATATTGCCTGGCGGATCGAAGCCCTGGGCCCAACGACTTACGTTGGAAAGTTGTATATATATCTCAAGAGCGTAGGAAACTTTGATAGCGCGATTTGGGATCGTGACGTTCGTTGATCGTCCGTATCGTTGCGTAGTATGCCCTGTAGGTGTCGTTGTAGCTTGATGCGACATTGTGACAATCTTGTCTTTCTATTGCGTTACGTCATGTTGCGTGTAGATGTCGCTACAAAATTAGACAAAAGCCTCTGAAAATCTTAAATCATACTCTTGTTTTTGTGAAAACTTTTTCGCTTCGCGACGCAATATGCCATTTCTATTTTGATCGACTCCGTGTTGAGCGCAGGAAATGGAAAAGTACTCATTCAACGGTAACGAGTATCGGGAAATTGTTCCCTGCTACCGAAAACATCTTTCCGTGAGAAATGCGAGGAAACGGGGATATTACTACTTCATCTACAGAATTATGCTTAAGTTGACTTCGTTGTTGTACTGTTTTCGTTTTCACACAAAATAAAAATCATAAATGCTTATTTTTTCGGAATGTGTATTGCTGTTGGCCCTACTGGCCTTGACAGCGTCACCGAGCGGGAAGGCCGAGTACAGAGAATCAGCCGTGATAAAGGGGCAGCCCTCACGGGGGCTCAAATTTGATTCCGTCCGTAGGGTACCTCCTGCGAAGCCGAACCACGGCTAAGGACGTCATCAGAGATGGAGGCAGCGCTCCGAGCGCATTCTATACGATAGACTCACCAGACGGTGTGAGCGCGACGCGACGTGCGAAACAAAGGACCTCGTCCTCTCCGGCGAAGACGGTATAGCCATAAATGCTTATACAGTACAGTATATTGCAAGAGATCGTCACATACTCTAACATAGCATTAGTGTTTTGCATTACTGTGTTTTGGTTTGAAGGCCACTGTAAATAGTGTAATTACTGGGCAAAAGAGATTTAGGAACCAATATCTGGGGGTTGTCAACACGTAAGTGGCACCTACAAATGTATGTTGTTTCAAACGCTCATAGGCTACGATAACCACTTACTATCAGGTGGGCCGTATGCCTATGGCCAACTTAGTGGCATAAAAAAACACAAATGATGAAATATAATAATAATTATATAATGGCTACACACTCAACGGCTCCATTAGGATAATTATATCCTGTGTCGGGGGTCGAAAACATTCACAATGACAAGGACAAACACACCCAGACCGGAAAATATGCCTGTATGGCACAAACATCTACTCCGAACGGGAATCGAACCCGCGACCTGTCGCTCTTAAGGCAGGTTCGCTACCGCTACGTCGTCGCATTTTACATATTTTTATTTTTTACAAACCATAAGTTGAATTTTTATCATAAGTTTTCAGTATGTAGAATGTAGATAAGTTATCTGACTAGGTTTTAATACACTTTTACATGTAGATAATTATAATAGATAAGGCATATCAGTAATAAATATCGTAGTAACGAGGGTTCCATACACGGAAATTAAAATCACTCAAGAAGAAGAGAAGTCGCAACAAAAAACTGAATAATTAGAGACAATTGTAGCTCTATTTAAGCTTCATGAAGCTATTTAGGAAGTATAGAAGTACTTAAAACGTACGTTAAAAAAGTACGTTCTTTAAGGTATTTTTGTGAATATTAATAAGATAATGACTTCTTTCTAAATCTTACAAAGATTTTAATAATGTTCATATAAGTACAAATATATTTATTTTTATAGTTGTAAGTATTTATAGTCTTTTGTTTACGGCATGAACTAACTTAACTGAAGAAGTAGTTTTTTCGCGGAGAATATCGACCTAAAGTAGTGTCCTTACTATTGCATTTCTGTCGATGACGGAATTTCTAGAGGCCCAAAACCCACATCACTCCTCCTCTCCTTCTTTTCTTTTCTTCCTCCCCCCCTCCTCTCTTACCCCTAGGGTCAGCAAATCCCATGTTACCAACGTACACGGCTACTATGAGAATTTAACATCAATATAAAAAATATACAAGAATTATTTAATCAGATTCATACAATTACTTTTACAAGCCCAATCAAGTACAAAAACAAAAGTAATTCATCTCAAATATTAGAATACAAATGTTACTTTTATACTTTATTTGGAATTACTTATTAAGTCGCCCCACAGTTTACTTAATTTATATAATATTGGCTTTCATCCAAAAATGCAACCAACGAGATTTGTCATTCGCTTACGATATTAATAAAATCAAAGCAAGTTTTCCCTTTATCTTGAAACATATTTCCGTCAAGATTATTGCAAATCCGACCCGCCTCAGTTTTTCTCGACCACATTATTGTATTACAGCTTGCTTCTGCGGATATGCTTGCGTAAATCTTGATTTTCGTATTCCAACAAACACACTTAGGCACAAAAATTCAGCACAAACCTATTTTCTCTCATTTAAGGTGTCAATCCACTGTATTCTGGTGTCATAAATTACCTTAGTGTACAATGATCGTTTGCCACCAGCATACCATTATTTGTCACCTATGTTACATAAAATGCTTACTTATATAAAAATAAAAATAAACAACATACAAACAATTTATGCATATGATGATGTTATGTTCACATTTTATGAAAATCTATTCCAGTAGTTATTCGCGAGATTACCCAGAATATACAAAAAGTTTTGTTTTAAAGCAAATGATGAAATAACGTCACGTCTTTATCTACAAATCTACAAAACAGAAGTCTCTGATTTAATTCCAAATTAACAGCTTTTCACTAAATGCTTAAGAAAGTGTAATATATGGTACTTCTATAAAAAAACCATTTTTAAAATTTTCGTCTGTCTGTTTATTCCGGCTAATCTCTGAATCGATTGGACCGATTTTAACGGGACTTATGGTATATGGCTGGTATATGGCTGATGTTAGAAAGACTAAGTTAGGCTAGTTTTATGTTAGAAAAAGAATTGAGGTTCTGTGCAATGAGGAAGGCGCAGCTAGTAATATTATATATATATATTAAAAAGCTACCTGCAAAATTTATTTCTATACCCAATCGATACATTTGTCCCATACACAAGAGCATTAAATATGGCCTGGAATATTATACCGATTTACTATGAAGATATAAGCTTCTTATGAAGAAGGTTTATTGATATAAATATATGTAAAAAACTAATCTCGTCTCGTTCTACTCAAGCCTGTGACCTTTCGTATTGCTATATCTTTTATATGTCAAGTATATATTTTAAGAACATGAAAATATTTGCATATGTATTTCATCGCTAAGTCTCGCCCACGATTTCATTCGTGAACTTATCGGAATAATCATTTCAATATAAATTAAATTAGAGAACTTAATAACTGTTTAATAGTAAAAAGGCAACAAGGTAAAAAGCTATTTCCCTATTTAGTTTTGTAAGTTTATGTAATATCATTATAAGACTATTTAAAGGCGTCGGGATGTGACGACCCGATCGCCCGCTGTTGGGATAACTTCTGTCATAGCAGAGATTATTCCACCAGTGCAATCAGTCACACTGGTGGTAGGTCTTTTGTTGCAAGAGGCCGGCTAGGAAGGACCACCGCAGTGTCCAATATTCTTCCGCCAAATAGTAGTGCTTAGGCACTACTGTGTTCCGGTTTGAAGGGCATTGTACGCTAGTGAAATTACTGGGCGAACGAGATTTAAGAACTAATATCTCGAGGTTGGCAACGCGTGAGTGGCTCCTACTAATGGTGCTGCAAGCGCTCATAGGCTGCGGCAGCCACTTACCATCAGGTGGGCTGTATGCTTGTTTGCCAACTTCTAACAAAAAAAAATAAGACGTAGTAAAAGGTGTAACATTCCCTTAACAACATAATATCAATACCTTAAGAACTTAGATAATTATATTCTATTCCAAGCCGATGTCCGATTAAAAATGCACATGAAATAATGACAGAAAAAAACAATGTTTTTATCACCCTCTTTATTATTAATATTAAAAACGTACACGAAATAACCGCACATGTAATAATGCCATAGAAAAAACGCTATGTTGTTTATTATCCTTTTTATTATTAATAATAAAATCATATTTATACAATATGTATTTAATTGTTTCTCTATCCTAAATTACGCATGTCAAGGTACTAAAGTTGCAAGCGTTCGTAGGCTACGCTTACCTAAGAAGGATCATATGCTTGTTATCCCATTTTGCTGTAAATTGATTTTTTTCCTACCTCGATGAAAAGTTCGCTTTTTGTCCCTTGTACTAGGGAGAAGAGTGCCTGATTCTCTCCCGACAAGATGAAACTAATTAGCTCATTTTACCTCCCGGTAACCTAGCAACCTTATGTTTATCCCTCGTACAAGCGACGTAAAGCGAACTGTAGGAAAAAAATCGTATACGCATGACGGGAGAAAAGTAGGACGGGCGATCGAATCTTATTTATTTTATCATAAGCTTGATATTATTATAAGCTATAAATAGGAGCAACTCAAACTAAGCAAACACATATAATGCTATTGTAATAACATCTGATAATAATCTTCGATTCTGGTAGTAAATTACTATAATCCAATGTATTATTGATTAGCCTATACCGAGGTCAGGCGGTAATCGTTCTCTATAAGAATACCTTTGCTACCTTTCCTTTGTTTAAATAAAAGTGATCAATGTTGAAGGCCAAAGTTACATTAGTTTCAAAAAATATCGATAAAAGCAATTATTTTGTAATACATTTTATTACGAAGTCTAATTTTTTGGAACGAAGTTCCATATCGCGTGTTGGCGTAGGAGGACAGTCAGTTAGACAAAATTAAACATTATCGGAAAAAACCAAACCACTCTAGTATGGGGTGGGGTGGTAAGGATTGGGGTGGCGTGCGGTGATAAGGGGTGAAATATGAAATAAAATGATTGTGGGAAATTAAAAGAAAAAGCTTCGTTCCTACCGCGCATCGCGCGACACTTTAATTTTTTAATAATACAAATCGAAGACATTTACTATGTAACAATAAATATTACAAATCTTATTATTATCTTATATAATGTTCAAGAATTAATTAAGAACAGTCAAATATATATTGTAATTTTTAAAGCTTAACACAATAATTTTCACTCGAAATATAATCATCACTGGCACGGTTATGATCTTCTTCTTCGTCCTAGCATTATTCCCGCTATTTTATTTTACCCAGGGTCTGCTTATTACTCTATTCCGGATTTGACAGGTCAGTAGTTTTTACGCGGAGCGATTGCCATCTGACCTCCGCAACCCTAAGGGCGAACCAGTAACTCATTGGACAAGACCAATTTACTTATCAAGAGTTAACGATTATTATCAGATGTTATGTGATATCAACCAGGACCGATAGGTTAACGTGCTGTCTGAGGCACGGTGGGGAGATCCACGTGGACAAACACCCAGATCAAAATAGAAATTTTCAGAAACTTCTGCCCGAGCGGGAAATGAACCCGCAACCGTCGAGACTAAAGGCAAACTCGCTATCCACAACATCACAACGGTGTCAACCGCTGGACTGATTATGATGATGGGACTATAAAGACAGTTACAGTTACAAATTTATGTCGCAAAAACAATACTTAAAGGAATCGAAGTCTGTATGGGGAATCAATTATGTCAATATTGTATTAAATCCTTAATAAAATCTTTATTTACGACGGCGCAGCCGCTAGCGGAAGTTAGTTTAGATACAAATATGACATTCGTAATAAAAATACGATACTATTCATCGCGTGTATAGAGCATTCGCATCGTAAGATAACTATGCAAATAAGGACTACGTTGTCATCAACCATTACTTTTTACGGTCTTTGTGAAACGTGTGATATCGCATACGTTTCTTATCCAAAGTAACTAGTGTCTAAACCGGTTTTTGATAAACTAAGTAATTTTTTTTTTGGTAACGACTATCTTTAAGAATGAAACTTTTTTGCCATACAACATAGACATAATTATTAAAATGCAGACCAAGAAAAATACCCAAGAATACGATACGATAGTTTTAAAAATTTAATTTATATCATATCTTTAGATATCTTCATCTCATCACACTTTTTGGTCCATCTGGATATAACTATCCTAATGGGGGCCAATGAGTGTGTAGCGCTTATTTATTTACTGAAATATAAAGTTTGAAGTCCATAAAAGCGGAACCGCAGGCATTACTAGTCATAAAAATCTTACACAAACAAAGATCTCAACAAACAAAATACAAATCTTATTATAAGTTGAAACGTCACTTAAATATTTGGGCTATAATCAACAAAATATATTAGAAATTAGGTCGGGTTTGTAAATGTTTTTGGGTCAAAGTCTAACCTTAAGGCTATTTGACGTTCCTAACGCTTTATAAGCACGTCATTAACAATGTCCTTAACGTTTTCAAGCTATTTATTAAGCCGGGTATGACAACTTTACAAGGAAAAGCCGTAGAATACTGAAGCTTCCCATGCTTTGAAAATATCATTTTAACAACAACAAATTAATAACATACTATACGAATTAAATAATATTTTTAATAGTAAATTAATATAATTATCAGTCAAGGGCATTGTGGACCACGTACAGTCGAAACTAAAAGCTACCGCAGCTTGATGATGAAGAATCTTAAGAACTTTAAAAATAATAAGGAATTGAAATCGACCACAAAATAAAGTTGGTAATTTCATAGTTATTATTAAAAGTAATATGAAAAACAAAGCTATGGGAACAACTTATATATTTCTATAAAGACCTATTTTCTTCAAACCCAATGTGGTTGAAAGTTCATTTGATTTTCTACAAAGTCAAATTTTCCTAGAATTTTAAATTCCATAGTTCAGAAGTTAGAGCGGGGTCCACAATGTTTATGACTTTAGGAGCTTATATTTCAACAACTACTGACTTAATGAAAAAGTCAAAATCAAAACCTTGTTATCATTTTGAAAGACCTATCCAAAGATATCTCACACGTTGCCATATGTTGAAAAAAAATTTTTAACCCTCAGTTTTACAAAATTTTGCATAGATAGAGCCAACAGTCTCTGAGTAAAATGACTGTGACGTACGGACGGACGGACAAACGGACAGACGGACGGACGTACAGACGAAATTATAAGGGTTCCATTTTTGCCACTTAGCATGTCGGAACACTAAAAATGTACGTCACTGAATATATGTAAATTTTCTATGGAACCGATCCTAAATTACATGTTTCAAATGAAAGAAAAATCAAAAACGTTGTATAAATGTTCTATGTTACGAACATAAAAATACAAGCGAATTGAAACTTGGACGGAATTATGATTTGAGTAATTCTTCTGTCCGTGTATATATATATATATTTTTTTAACGCTACACACTCAACGGCCCCCATTAGGATATTGATATCCTGTGTCGGGGGTCCGGAAACATACACAATGACAAGGACAAATACACCCAGACCGGAAAATGTGCTTACATGGTCAATACAAACATATTATGCTCCGAGCGGGAATCGAACCCGCGACCTGTGGCGTTTAAGGCAGGTTCGCTACCGCTGCGCCACAACGTCGTCAATATTTTTTTTTATATATATATATATATATATTTTTTTTTTTTTAAAGAATATTAGCAATGCTTTTTCAAGGTATTTCTAATATTCCTATTGCCCCTCCAAATAAGCTCGAAGCTTGCGCTAGGAGCGGGTACGACAACAGCCCAAGGGGGTCAGGATGGAACCCTCGACTCTCGCGTTAACGGAGCGAAGTCGCCCCTTCTATCGTTGAGCTATTGAGGCTGAGGATGTAACTGAGCTCCTCCTAATAAGCTGGACCAGATCAGACTTCGTGCATATCGAACACATCCTGTGTGTTTTTCTTATCAATTATTTCCTAATAATCTGAACCGATTTTGATAAGTTTTTTGTTGGTTATTTTTGGTGTATAATTTAGATTGTTAGTTGTACCCAGTAAGCAGTGCTGCGATCTGATTCCATGTATATTTTTGCTTGTGACAACGACGTTGCTGCGCAGCGGTTGCGACACTGCCTTAAGCGCCACAGATCGCGGGTTACATTCCCGCTCGGAGCAGATGTTGCAGCATGCTTTCCGGTTTGGATGTGTTATTCCTTTCATTGTGTATGTTTCCGAACTCCCGACACAGGATATAACTATCGTAATGTGTGTGTGTGTGTGTATCGTACCGTTGATCGTGCAGCATTTATTTATTTCATCAATTTTGCTATTGATAATAATATAAATATTTGGTTCCGTAAATATAAATTTTGCAACGTTTGTATTTAAGAGTTTGCCTCTTTTCATTTTAGCGTTTGCCCTCTCATTCAGAAAATGCCCAAATAAACTATTGTATTTGTGTACTTTGTTCGTAATGCTGAAACTCATTCTCGTCGTTTACAAAGCGGTCATAATAAAGGTTACTTCAGCAGTTGAATATATCATAAAATGTGAAAAATGCTCGCAATTTACTTTCTGTTACAGCATTTTCTACTTTTTTCGTAAATAGTATAAATACAAAACTCTTTTTTTTTTCCTTGTATTTTGTTTATTCTTTAGTAAAAACACCAATTGCAGACTTAAATCCCTCAGGTACACAATAATACAATCACTTGTACACAAAATCATTTTGGTCTAGTGATAATGTTTAATTATTGTCTTTGGTATTGTGAGGAGTTTTTTTTCTCCGAAGCACTTAATCACATCAACAAAGTATATTTAATACTATAAACTATCTCTATTAAATAGAAAAAGAAATTTCAAAATCGCGTATTATATTTTAAGTCAAATTAAGGACTCTGCCTTATTTTGCTAAAACGATGTTTGAATAATAATAAATTATAGAATGAATTTTTATTATCTGAATAAAGAAATTGAAAAAATTGAAAAATGATATCATTTTTAAAAGAAAAGTTTTCAACTGGAAGTAAGCGATTATACGATTAAGTATGAGGTTTATAAACGAGCTCTTCAGTGTCGCACATTTTTAATATAACTATTATTTGATAATCATAATAAGGTTCAGTATTCTACGGATTTTTCTATATGTTGGCGCCTGACGAAATGTAGAACCAATTTAATACGTTGGATTAGAAAGACAATATTTTTCAGTTACAAATATTTTTAGTTACTTCAATATTTCATCTTGCAGATAATCGTTGTTGTACCACGTAAAGACGAATCGTTGAAATCCGACGTAGTAGTTACAGTGCAGTGCAATTTATTGTGTTATCTATTAAAGGGATTAAAACATTGTTGGTTATAATAACTTGTTCATAATATTAACCATTTTGGATGAAATTGATAAAGGCTCAAGGTGATCCTTAGCTTAAAAAAAATAATGTCATCCAAGAGAACGAATTTGGGTATTTACATATGACTTTTTTTGTATATTACGTTTCGTGCGTTAAAAATAGGCCTATAGAATTTTGATAGTCTTTCCGTACTCTTCCAAAGATTATTTTCATACGCCGATGCACTTTCATTTGTTTGTCTAGACTACACAGAGAACAGACGCGTTCGGAGCACTTAAATACGCCCCGTCTTTTTGATATTTCCATCTTTAACAGACGCTTTGATTAAACACGAGAACACTTGGACACAAATAAGCAATACCATGTCAACCCACACAAATGTCATTTCGAGAAAAACGCATTTGAAAATTTGGAACAATTTCCTTTATATGATTTTTTTAATGTATTGGTCAAGTGTTTGGCAATTGCAGATTTATGTAAGTTATTTTACTTATTTTCACAAAAAATAAGTACACAAACTGCATATTTCGTATATAATATAACCCAAAACGTTTACATAATACATAAATTGCATCATTAAAAAGTGGCTTTTTAGAAGTTTTAAAGCTTAAAACCCTACAAATATTAAAGAAAAATGTTCTTCAGCCATTTACCAACACTTCTGCATATATAACTCAGTTTTTTCAATTTTGTGGGTTGACATGGTATTGCTTATTTGCGTCCACTTATAATTCATTATTTTTGTTACAATTAAATTTCTTTTATGTAACAAGTATAGGTCCGTCTCCATAATAATATATGACGGAGGAATCGCTTCAATATGATCATCGGCACTCAATATTTTGTTTGTGGGTAGTTTTTTTATGTTACAATTTTTGCCAACTTTGCAAGCATACGGCTCACCTGATGGTAAGCGGTTCCCGTAGCCTATGAGCGCGCGGAACACCATTAGTAGGTGCCACTCACGCGTTGCCAACCTCGAAATATAGGTTCTTAAATCTCCTTTATCCAGTAATTTCACTAGTCTATAGTGTCCTTCAAACCGGAACACAGTAATGCCTAAGCACTACTATTTGGCGGTAGAATATTTGACTTTGCCGTGGTACCTACCTAGCCAGCCTCTTGCAACAAAAGACCTACCACCATTAAAAGTTACTTGTGTTAGATAACAATACAATCTCTATATTTTGTACAATGATTATAAACTATTTTCATAATATTTTACAAACTACTTTTAATTGCGAATTACGAAACATCATTAAGGCAGAAATTATGAATCGTAGCTGGTTATTGGTCATTAGAGGAACCGATGCCTCGCATTCGATAAATAAATTAACATAAAGCGTATTTAATATTTGGCCATTTGTAACCATTTCAGTGGTTACGACTGCTGCTTCACTAAACACTCAAATATACTGTACAAGCGACGTACTTTGAATGACATAAATTTTGAAATAAGTTTCGAGAAATTCGCTATAAGCACGCTAAGCTCGCAACTTGAATATAATTAACATTAAAATATAATTTCTATATCGCTATTCTTAGTAAAATCTTTATAAAACAATTTTGTCTGATACACCCATTTCACTCTATCATTTTTGTATACTGTTGGAAAACAAGCATACGGTCCGCTTGATGATAAGCAGTCACCGCAACCTTTGAACATTTCCAATACTTGATGTATCACATGAGCGGTGCCAACCCAAGGGATAGGAAGAAAGGAATGACAAGGAAATAAAGGAAAGGAACAGAGGGGGTGGGAGATTGGACCTCCGGCGCTCTCACTCATCGCACGAATCGCAACAGTACCTTCTTATTCTGTAACTTTACACCGATATTTGTGAAAGGGAATTGTGCTGGAAGGTACATGACTGTAGTACTAATCACTACATAGTATAAAACAAAGTCGCTTACTCTGTCCCTATGTATGCTTAAATCTTTAAAACTACGCAACGGATTTTGATGCGGTTTTTAATAGATAGAGTAATTGAAGAGAAAGACTTATGTGTATAACAACATCCATTAAATACTGAAAAAAAAATTTGAAGTTTCTAATGTGATGTCGTAAATAGTTACATTTAACGCGTGCGGGCCACGGGCAGTAATGAATAAATCAAACTACTGGATCGATTTTAATCATTTTTTCAGTGAATGACATAGGCTATATACTTTATACCAGTGCGAAGCCGGAGCGGGCCGCTAGTAAAGTATATATAATAATCATATCGATTTGAAGTAGCATGTCTGATTACTATTGAGTTGCGTTCGATGAGCGTGGGCACCGAAGGGCTTAATCGTAACCCTTCCTCCTTTCTTTCCTTCCGCGTAGACCTTCTACGCTTATCTTACTATAGTAACGCCGCTGATAAACAAAGATCGATATAACTCCTACCCAGGATTACTCCTTCAAAAATATATAGTTTGTACAAACATATATATGGACGCAAATAAGCAATACCATGTCAACCAACACGAATGTCATTTCGAGAAAAACGCGTTTGAAAATTTTGAACAACTTGCTTTATATGATTTTTTTATATATTGGTCAAGTTTTTGGCAATTTCAAGATTTATGTAAGTTATTATACTTATTTTCACATAAAATAAGCATACAAACTACATATTTCGTATAAAATATAACCCAAAACGTTTAAAATAATACATAAATGGCATGGTTAGAAAATGGCTTTTTAGAAGTTTTAAAGCTTAATACCCTACAAATATTAAAGAAAAATGTTCTTCAGTCATTAACAAACACTTCTGCATATATAACTCAGTTCTTTCAATTTTGTGGGTTGACATAGTATTGCTTATTTGCGTCCATATACAATTTAAAACCGTACATATTCTTACTTATGATGTATTACACTAAAGATATTTTTAAGGTCTAAGTATATTTGACTTATGCAACAAATCTATTTTTAGAATTGTTAACGGGTTATTTGTTTTCACAGTTCAGTAGCTTATATTTCTCTCTAAAGAATGAGACAAAATGATATTTCAACCCAATTTGACGTCATAGAAGACATAAAATATCATGACCTTATTTTTAATAAGTATTTAAATATACGTATATTTTCTTTTACTTAAGAATTTATAATTATAAGTCACGTTATAAATAGAATCATAATACTATTTTCTATAGAAACCGTTTTCAAAGAATCAGAAACATCCTACGTAATGATACCAATACCTTTTAATACGCCTACAAAATAATTTGTAAGAAGAAATTCTACCAGGACCCTTATAACATACCTGACTACAAAATGGAAACTATTTTTAGAAAGAATCTCAACGCCATATTTTTATTCCGAAAGTGACGAAATTGGAATGTATTATTCGAAGAATCAAGCAATCATCTCTTATGGACATACCGTCACGTATAATATACGTTTACAAGGTAATTGGAAAGGGTGTTAATACGAAGCCAAAATTCTCAGTATACTATGACTTATGAGATCGTAATACATATTTACCTAATCTTAACAATAAATAACCTGTACTGAAAACTGTGCTATTTTTTACATAATATATATTCGAGGTAGGCTAGAGGCCATTCATAAATACTGTCTCCAGTCCTTGTCACAGCTGGTCACATTTGTAAAACTCCCCTCCTTAGTGTGACGGCCCATAATTTTGCAATTTTACGTCTAGAAATTATTAAATTAAAACAGCAGTCCTTAAATTAGTTTAGTTTAGTTATTGTGGCGTGTCGGTAACGGTAACGGTCGCGGCTTCGATTCCCGCTCGGGGCAGATATTTATATCTTACAATTAATATCTGTCTCGGTGTGGGCGTTTGTCCTTATGGGTCCCCCCACCGTGCCTCGGAGAGCACGTTAATTTATCGGTCCCGGTTATTAACATAACATCTATATAAATAATAAACGTTAACTCTTGATAGGTAATTTGCTCTTATCCAATGAGTTACAGGTTCGCCCTTAGAGTTGCGGAGGTCAGATGGCAATCGCTATGTGTAAAAACTATTAACCTGTCAAATCTGGATAAAAGCAATACACAGACCCTGGGCAAAAATGACGGGATAAATGCCACGAAGAAGAAGTCATTAAATGCAAATGTAAAGGCGTCGGGATGTGACGACCCCATAGCCCGCTGTTGGGATAACCTCTGTCACAACAGAGATTATTCCACCAGTGCAATCAGTCACACTGGTGGTAGGTCTTTTGTTGCAAGAGGCCAGCTAGGTAGGTACCACCGCAGTGTCCAATATTCTGCCGCCAAATAGTAGTGTTTAGGCACTACTGTGTTCCGGTTTGAAGGGCTTTGTACGCTAGTGAAATTACTGGGCGAACGAGATTTAAGAACTAATATCTAGAGGTTGGCAACGCGTGAGTAGCACCTACTAATGGTGATGCAAGCGCTCATAGGCTGCGGCAGCCACTTACCATCAGGTGGGCCGTATGCTTGTTTGCCAACTTCTAACATAAAAAAAAAAAAAAAAATTAGTTTCGTAATATTTTTAAGTTTTTCGTTAAGAGTTCACGCGGTTTAATACTAAGATGTATTAAATTTTAAAATTGTGACGAAACGAAATGAATGAACGAAACATACGTCCGCTCCCAACACTTACGTAGCTTATGAATGGCTAATTATCAGATGGCTTACATGCTTTGACATCTGTCGTTATGTCATCAGAAGTAATTTGGGAAGATATTAATCGCACGCGGAACACGTGGAACTCAGAGTATGCTATCTGACCTGAATACATATAGGCATTTATTACATTCCGATCAAATACTAACCTAACAAACAAAATCAAATGTAATAGATATTTAATTCGTTGTTAAAAAATTCAAAAGCAACGGAATCTTGTATAAGTTTTTTGCTCCTATTTTTAAAACCAATAGAATATCTTAAAATTATTTATCAATGTGTGTTATATTCATAAAATAAACTTTACGGTCCATCTTATTCTTTCTAGCATTTTTTCCGGTATTTTATCTACCCAGGGTCTGCTTAGTACCCTTATCCGGATTTGACAGGCTACTAGTTTTTACAAAGAGCGATTGCCGTCTGATCTCCCCAATCCTAAGAGCGAACCGGTAACCTATTAGAAACCAAATTACTTATGTAGAGAAATCAAATGCTATGTGATAGCAACCAAAACCGACAGCTTAGCGTGCTCTCCAAGGCACGGTGGGAAGACCCACAAGGACAAACGCCCAGACCGAAGCAGATATTTGTAAGATCAAGAACCCGCAACCGTCGAGGCTAAAAACACTACCAATACGTGGCATATTGGTAGCGACGATGTCAAACATTATAGTCCATATTTTAGTTATTTAACTTGAACTAGAAGAAAAGTAACTATAAATAGAATATCAATACATCTGGCAAACTGAAAGGAAGACCATTAAGCTTCTCTTTTTATTGTCCCTTGAGACCGTTTTTAGAACTACATAATTATTATCTTATCAACAACTGACTGTTTTCACTGGTGGTAGGTCTTTTGTTGCAAGAAGCCGGCTAGGTAGGTACCACCGCAGTGTCAAATATTATGCCGCCAAATAGTAGTGCTTAGGCATTACTGTGTTCCGGTTTGAAAGGCACTGTACGCTAGTGAAATTACTGGGCAGAGGAGATTTAAGAACCAATATCTCGAGGTTGGCAACGCGTGAGTGGCACCTACTAATGGTGCTGCAAGCGCTCATAGGCTACGGCAACTACGTACCATCAGGTGGGTCGTATGCTTGTTTGCCAACTTGTAACATAAAAAAAAACATAAAGAAAAATTTTCTTCGAAGCCTCATTGCTATTTTTAATATAAGCATATCTAACACCCCTATGGTCAAATAGACTAATGGAGTAATGGAAAGGACGAAATTAAATACGGCTTTTTCACTGACAACGGAACTCTAAAAACAAATAATCTCCACAAAGGTAAACAAAAATCCAAGAAGAGTTATCATAAAAATGTTTGTTCTTAAAAACATTTAAATAAATTCTTTCGCCCACGCCTTTGTGTTATTTACAAGGAATTCTAGGAAATTCTTTAAAATGGAGCTTTTGTATGAAATAATTTCTCATTTAAGTGAATTTTTTACCTTTTACATTACTGGTCATTTAATAACTCTCCGTAGTCGCTTCAAAGCAACTCCGGAATAAATGAACGCGTTTAATGGGATTCAGACTGCGTTGAGAAGACCTTTAATTATCTGGAACATGCTATACCTTATTTATTTTTTTATCTTTAAAACTGCGGGGATTAAATGTTTTCTTTTTGCTCTACTATTTAATGTTGAAAGCAAAAATGGGTAAAATATTTGGACTGTTTTCAAAAACATTTAACCGATTTAAACCGCGATTTACACTTGAATCACGCGAAATGGATATAGTGATCGTGGGGTGAATGGATTATATCTAAGAAGTCAGATAACCAAAGAAACATCAAAATCCGATCACAGATGCCTGCCTACCTTATCGCGAAATGAATGTTATTGAAATTTAGACGCATTAATGGCCAACCATTTTTGAAAAGGGGCTTTAAAAAATTGTTGATTACTATTTTGTACTATTTTCGACTGAATAATTTTTTCTTCTTAATAAATTCTTTGAATGAATTTTGTATTTTTAGTTACATAGTTTTGATATTTCCAATATCCACACTCGTGTGTTTTAATTAATAAATGAATTTAAATAATAATAACCAGGCACATTACCTTCTTTATAGGCACGTAACCTATCTTTTCCATTATACCCAAATAGCAAATAAAGATATTTTAGTAAATAAAAAGTTGTTGTAAAAAATGTTTATACTTGCCTTAAATTCAAGCGACGAACAATAATTTCGCGGCTCAGTGAATAATGGGTACACAGTCATGTGCTCTAGTACGGCAAAAAAGGATCCCACATAAAATAAATGTGTAATCAAGAATAAACCTAAATTTTTATTTAATTAAAAATATTCTATAGGCCCATAATTATTTTTGTAGGAATGGACTGATTTAGCCATGACAGTTTTAGGACATCAATGTAAAGTAGCAATATCCGTACTATTATGCTTTGCCTAAGGACGGAATCAAATTTGAGCCCCCGTGAGGGCCGCCCTTTTATCACGGCTGAGCTTCTCTAGCTCCATATAGTTAGCGGACCATTTTCTGAAATTTGACCTCTACAGTATATGGCCTAATTGGTCACTAATTGGTCATAATTGGTCAGTATATATGAATAATTGGTCAGCACTCTGACAAAAGTTACAAACATTTTAAAATTTTAAGTTCACAAAAAAAATTTGGCGGAGCATTTGAATCCTAGACACCAGATCTAAGGTGATTTAAATTGGTCACGTAATGGTCATAATTGGTCACTAGGTCACAGTAATTGGTCAGCCTTGTAACTATCAATATATCACAAAATATCCTCAAATTGGGGTAAAAATACCTCCAACACGATTATAGTGATACACATTTCGTACACAGTTCATACAAAGTCCATTCAAGGTTTTTTCATTTGCTAACACTCTGATCTTAATTGGTCACAATGTCACAGTAATTGGTCAGCCTTGGAACGACCAATAAATCACAAGATATTCACACATTCGGTGTAAAAATAAATATCATGCACACGATTTTAGTGATACACGGCTTGTACACTGGTCATACAAAGTCCGTTCACAGTTTTTTTAACTGTTCACACTCTGGTCATAATTGGTCACTAAGTCACAGTAATTGGTCAGCCTTGAGACGACCAATACATCACAAAGTATTGGCACACAGTGCATAAAAATATCTTTTACTGCATTATAGTCATACCTGGCTCGTAAACAGTTCATACAAACTTCATGCAAGGTTTTTTATGTGGTAACACTCTGATCTTAATTGGTCACTACGTCACAATAATTGGTCAGGCTTGGATAAATATTTATATCAGAGTTTATTCGCACATAGAGTAGAAAATACTCGCACAAGAATATAGTCATACACGGCCTGTACACGGTTAATACAAAGTCTTTTCAAGGTTTTTTAACTGGCCACACTCTGATCTTAATTGGTCACTAGGTCCAGTAATTGGTCAGGCTTGGATAAATAATTGTATCAGAGTTTATTAGCATAAAGAGTATAAAAATACTTTGTACACGAATATAGTCATACACGGCTTGTACACGGTTCATACAAAGTCTATTCAAAGTTTTTTTAACTGGTCACACTTCTAATCTTAATGGGTCACTAGGTCCCAGTAATTGGTCAGGCTTGGATAAATAATTGTATCAGAGTTTATTCGCATAAAGAGTATAAAAATACCTCGTACACGAATATAGTCATACACGGCTTGTACACGGTTCATACAAAGTCTATTCAAGGTTTTTTAACTTGTCACACTCTGATCTTAATTGGTCACTAGGTCCCAGTAATTGGTCAGCCTTGGATAAATAATTGTATCAGAGTTTATTCGCATAAAGAGTATTAAATACCTCGCACACGAATATAGTCATACACGGCTTGTACACGGTTCATACAAAGTTTAATCGAAGTTGTTTTGTTTGGTAGCACTCTGATCTTAACTGTTCACTACGTCACAGTAATTGGTCAGCCTTGTTCAAGGCGTGTATGACCATATTGGTGTGCAAGGTATGACTACGCCTAACGTGCCGATATCTTGTGATATATTGGTCGATTCAAAGCTGACCAGCTACTGTGCCCAAGTTACAATTCATGATGAACGTATTACTAAATAAAAACCTTTGAATGGACTTTTGTAGGAACCGATCACGAGCCGTGTATGACTGCAATTTTGTGCAAGGTATTTTTACACCCAATGTGCGAGTATCTTGTGATGTATTGATCGTCTCAAGGCTGACCAATTACTGTGACTTATTGATCAATTATAAACAGAGTGTGACCAGTTAAAACACCTAGAATAGTCTTTGTATGAACCGTGTACAAGCCATATATGACTATATTCTTGTGCGAGGTATTTTTCTACTCTATGTGCGAATAAACTCTGATATAAATATTTATCCAAGGCTGACCAATTACTGGGACCTAGTGACCAATTAAGATCAGAGTGTGGCCAGGTAAAAAAACGTTGAATAGACTTTGTATAAACCGTGTACAAGCCGTGTATGACTATATTCGTGTACGAGGTATTTTTATACTCTTTATGCGAATAAACTCTGATACAATTATTTATCCAAGTCTGACCAATTACTGGGACCTAGTGACCCATTAAGATCAGAGTGTGGCCAATTAAAAAAACTTTGAATAGACTTTGTATGATCCGTGTACAAGCCGTGTATGACTATATTCGTGTACGAGGTATTTTTATACTCTTTATGCGAATAAACTCTGATACAATTATTTATCCAAGCCTGACCAATTACTGGGACCTAGTGACCCATTAAGATTAGGAGTGTGGCCAGTTAAAAACTTTTGAATAGACTTTGTATGAACCGTGTACAAGCCGTGTATGACTATATTCGTGTGCGAGGTATTTTATACTCTTTATGCGAATAAACTCTGATACAATTATTTATCCAAGGCTGACCAATTACTGGGACCTAGTGACCAATTAAGATCAGAGTGTGACTGGTTAAAAAAACCTTGAATAGACTTTGTATGAACCGTGTACAAGCCGTGTATGACTATATTTGTGTACGAGGTATTTTTATACTCTTTATGCTAATAAACTCTGATACAATTATTTATCCAAGCCTGACCAATTACTGGGACCTAGTGACCAATTAAGATCAGAGTGTGGCCAGTTAAAAAAACCTTGAATAGACTTTGTATGAACCGTGTACAAGCCGTGTATGACTATATTCGTGTACGAGGTATTTTTATACTCTTTATGCGAATAAACTCTGATACAATTATTTATCCAAGCCTGACCAATTACTGGGACCTAGTGACCCATTAAGATCAGAGTGTGGCCAGTTAAAAAAACTTTGAATAGACTTTGTATGAACCGTGTACAAACCGTGTATGACTATATTCGTGTGCGAGGTATTTTATACTCTTTATGCGAATAAACTCTGATACAATTATTTATCCAAGGCTGACCAATTACTGGGACCTAGTGACCAATTAAGATCAGAGTGTGGTCAGTTAAAAAAACCTTGAAAAGACTTTATATTAACCGTGTACAGGCCGTGTATGACTATATTCTTGTGCGAGGTATTTTTCTACTCTATGTGCGAATAAACTCTGATATAAATATTTATCCAAGCCTGACCAATTATTGTGACGTAGTGACCAATTAAGATCAGAGTGTTACCACATAAAAAAACCTTGCATGAAGTTTGTATGAACTGTTTACGAGCCAGGTATGACTATAATGCAGTAAAAGATATTTTTATGCACTGTGTGCCAATACTTTGTGATGTATTGGTCGTCTCAAGGCTGACCAATTACTGTGACTTAGTGACCAATTATGACCAGAGTGTGAACAGTTAAAAAACTGTGAACGGACTTTGTATGACCCGTGTACAAGCCGTGTATCACTAAAATCGTGTGCATGGTATTTATTTTTACACCGAATGTGTGAATATCTTGTGATTTATTGGTCGTTCCAAGGCTGACCAATTACTGTGACATTGTGACCAATTAAGATCAGAGTGTTAGCAAATGAAAAAACCTTGAATGGACTTTGTATGAACTGTGTACGAAATGTGTATCACTATAATCGTGTTGAAGGTATTTTTACCC
The DNA here is from genome assembly GCA_023373885.1 of Hestina assimilis. Taxonomy (NCBI): domain Eukaryota; kingdom Metazoa; phylum Arthropoda; class Insecta; order Lepidoptera; family Nymphalidae; genus Hestina; species Hestina assimilis. Next base: position 9,820,665 of record CM041749.1, on the reverse strand, counting down.
CAATTTGAGGATATTTTGTGATATATTGATCGTTACAAGGCTGACCAATTACTGTGACCTAGTGACCAATTATGACCATTACGTGACCAATTTAAATCACCTTAGATCTGGTGTCTAGATTCAAATGCTCCAAAATTTTTTTTTGTGAACTTAAAATTTTAAAATGTTTGTAACTTTTGTCAGAGTGCTGACCAATTATTATATATACTGACCATTTATGACCAATTAGTGACCAATTAGGCCATATACTTTAGAGGTCAAATTTCAGAAAATGGTCCGCTAACTATATGGAGCTTCTCTGTACTCGGCCCCGCCGCTTGGTGACGCTGTCAAGGCCAGTAGAGCCAATAGCAATACACATTCCGAAAAAAATTGAGTGAGAATTTTAAAGTTTCAAACTCCCATATCCTCTGTCATGTCCCCATCCTATTCTTCTTCACTTATATCCCTCACCTATATATCATAAGTGACAGATCTCGATGATGCGTCTGGTGCTAGATTTTACAGTAAGCTTCTGTAACCGCTTACTCCAACATGGGCTATTTGTCAACCTTATAATATTAAAAGATGATATTTTCGTGAGGCCACTTTAAGCTACAAAGAGATACATTTTTCATTACCAACTTAATATTGCAAAATAATTTTATTTCCGATGTGTGTGTGTATTTGTGTGCGAAGAGAATAATTAATTATTTACATATGTACATATCTTGTAATATAGCTCATAAAGAAATATATTAAAAACACAAAATGATTTTTTGCTAAGCGGAAAAACTCACAACGAATACTGTTAAAAATACTCTATTAAATTGTACAAAATAATGCCTCTATATCAGACTTATCTCAAAATTCACTGAACAGTATTCAGAATCCAGATTTAGCTTTAGTATACATCGATTTTCGTTGAAGTGTGCAATAAATCAACATTCTGCTACAATGGCTAGTTATTAAAACACTTATAGATAAAATTTTATGATGAAGAATTTGAGATATGTATTATCGAAAAATGTTAAATATGTAAAATATTTAATAGCAGGCAGGTTTAAGACTCTTTTGGTATGACAATCTTAATATATATAATTCTTCTGTTCGTGTATGTGACTGATGTGCTCCTAAATTTTGTTGGCTGAACCGATTTTGATGATTTTTTTTGGATGTGTTCTATTGAATTCGAGAATGGTCAAGATTCAAAATTGGACTCGGTAGGTGGCGTTGTAATCGAGTCCCTGGTCCACCTTTTTACAGGGCAAAACAACATCTGCCGGGCGCACTATTATTTTTATAACCCTATCAGAAGTATAAATAGGGTTGGTTATTAAGAATGGAACTACCGATATATTGTTCACACAAAAAGAATACAAACACACACATTGTTGTTAACATAAAAATTTAAACAAAAATAAGCATATTTATGATTTAATAAAATATTCTATAATTTCTGTTACTCTGAAAAAGTAAACATATAATATGCAAATTGACACTTTTGTTTCAAATTTTTTATTTTATTTTACTATCTATGCATAATATTATACTCTATAGTGACCGTGTTGTTAAATCTAAATTTTCCTTCACATCACGTCACTTCCTCTTAAGATTCCTTAAGGCCCTCGTTAAGAAAAGTTTTTCCAAATTTATTCTCTTACGAAAACGAAAGATGAATTAAATATTTAGGTGAAAATCTATATTCTTCAATCGCAATCATTGTCAATGACAACATAGTAATATGTGGACGACTTTTATATAATAAATAGCGGGCTCAGCAGACGCTGTTCTGTCCCGAAAAAAATATGAGACTCGATACTTGGTTCAATTATTAATCCAAATCATTCTCGAATCCACTGAAACACACTGAAATTTCATTTTCAAAATCGGACCAGCCGTTTAGAAGGAGTTCGGTCACATACGCACGGACTTTTTCATATAAACCGTTATTTAGTGTTGATATCTTCAACGCACAGATGTTTCAGCTTTATAATAGTACAGCCTAGTCTAGTGAAATTACTGGGTAAAGGAGATTCAAGAACCAATATCTCGAGGTTGGCAACACGTGAGTGGCACCTACTAATGGTGTTGCGCGCGCTCATAAGCTACGGCAACCGCTTACGATCAGTTAGGCCGTATTCTTGCTTGCCAACTTCTAACATAAAAAAATATATCTACAATTATATGCTAAACAGGTTTAATGAAATACGAGTATACAATATTATGTACAGTACTATAAAACTAAAGGAGAACAATGTATAAAACCTGTTTTACTCAGAGGAAACTTTATTTAACTATGAATATAAAATGATGGATGATACACCGTCTCTCAAGGGAATTCACTTAACGAATAACGTAAAAGGAAAAAGTTTACTTTATTTATCTACAAACATGTAATTAAAGCTATAACATTTTTTTCTAAAATTAACTATTTTTGACGAATTGGTGATGGTAGGCCTTCACGTAGCACCGTAGTGTCAGTCAACCGTAAAGCAGTAGTTCAATAGCATTGCAAGCGTGTTGCCGATGCAAGGAGAGGAGGAGACAAAGAAGGGCTTATCCTATCCTTATATTTATAAGGATAGGACTTATCTTATCCTTATATTTATAAGGATAGGATAAGAAGAGATGGGGGTTTAAGCCTCCGGCATCTCGACGCAGGAAAAACAACAGTGTGGGTAGTGTTAGGTACATCACGTTATTATTCTATAGTACTTCTATAGTAATACTTCCCCAGTCGAGCTGGTCCAGTACAAAAATTAGGATTCATCAATTTGTTAATTATTTATCTGAGACTAATTGACTACCATTTTAGAATTATCAAAATCGCTAAATATCTGCAGTAAATCATGGTTCACGTAACATGTACAAAAACATTTACACAAGAAAACGTCAATTAACAAAAATATTAAAAAGTTACATAATTAATAGGAAACAACTGAATCCGTATAAAATAGCTAACACGCAAGAATTATATTCGCAACATTAAAGGAGTAACAACGAATTGTAGGTTGTTATCGTTCATTAGTGGTAACACCGTCCGCGCTCGCCGCAGTAGGGCTGGCCAGTACAGTTTTTAATATACATCACTGTTGATTGTTTAAATATATACATTCATACAAAAAGCAACTAGTTTCTATATTGCGTTTTAAAAATTATCTAGTGCTGTACACAATTGAAATTGAGTTATTTTTTGGCAAAAAATATTCCTATATCGAAATCCAATTAACATAACTGGCAACCCTGACTACAATTTACATAATGTGTATTTAATATTGGCCCGCTTTTGCTCATTTTCAGCGTGTGCCTAAAAGCCCATATAAACTGTTGCGGCTGTGTATTTCGCCTGTCGGTATTAAATACATTTGTTTGTCTGCCTACTAATGTGACACAAATTTCTTTTTTTTAAGTCATGGCGGTTGGTAAACGGTCCGCCTGATGACGAGCAGTCACCGCGACGTATGAGCGCACGATATACTAAAAGTGCATGTTTTCAATTCAAGGAATAGAAAGGATGCCTTGGGGAACAAAAAAACTTATTATAAAAAAGCAAAGATTTGTATGTGAAGCTAACATTATATAATCTAAGAATACTAGGTAAAAATGCTTGGTAACTGAGAGCAAAATTTATATAATACTAGCGGACCTGGCAGCCTTTGCCCTGTGAATATATTCTTTTTTTTATATTTATTTTCAAGCATCAAGGCCCATAGATAAAATACATTTAAATATACATTGTTAAAAAAAACATCTTACGGACGAACATACATATTATTCATATATAAAATAAAATGTTAAAATATTACTAAATATTAAGAAATAAAGATTCACACTTTCATCCTAGAATCTGATCGCTTAGTTGATCAAATTTTAAATCCAAATAATCCAGGAATCCATATAAACACACTCAAAAATTACTTCAATATCGATTCAGCCGTTAGAAAGAACTTGAGTGACAAGCACATAAGAATTACATTAAATATAACGAAAAATAGAACGTATTACGTAGTGATATTTAAAACTATTCCGTATAGAAAAGGAAAGTCTGAACTAACTGACACATGACCGGACAGCCCAAACCGCTGATGACAGGAACTTGAAATTAGGCCAGTAGCTCTGTTTTTGACACCGTTGTGGCGTTGTGGGTAGCGTGTCTGCCTTAAGTCTCGACGGTTGCGGGTTCGATTCCCGCTCGAGCAGATGTTTGTTAAAATTTCTGTCTCGGTCTGGGCGTTTGTCTGTGGGTCTCCCCACCGTGCCTCGGAGAGCACGTTAAGCTGTCGGTCCCGGTTGTTATCACATAACATCTGATAATAATCGTTAACTCTTGATAAGTAAATTGCTCTTATCCAATGAGTTACTGGTTCGCCCTTAGGGTTGCGGAGGTCAGATGGCAATCGCTCTGTGTAAAAACTAGTAACCCGTCAAATCCGGATAAGAGCAATAATAAGCAGACCCTGGGTAAAATAAAATACCGGGAATAATGCTAGGATGAAGAAGCTCTGTTTTATGACTCGTATGTTTGCATATAGCAAGGTTATTGATATTAAACTTCTAAATCTAAAATAAAGCGACTAACTTGATCGAACTATTGTTATGAATAGTGTGTAAAGAATTTATTTTACATAACATTATTTAAATTAAAGAATATAATTCAAAATGTTATGTTATTAAGTTAATGATTCTTTTCTACGGACTATATTATTAAAGAGACTAAGACCGTTTATAAGACAAAAGAACAAACTTAATAATATTCATATTTCTATTTAAAATTATACACGTGATTATTACCCGTATTGCGCTTTATGTATGTACGTGATATTTTAGTAATTTAATATTCGACTTATGCTATTTTAGTTGAAAAATAATGCTGTCATTGTGGTCCCAACTTCGGAATGATTTGATCGAATACCTCGAAGACATAAAACCATAATTCTCAAAGTATTAGAGCTAATCATGAAATATCATACCATTCAAAATGCTTTAGGAAACTAAAATCAATTGTTTGTTTTTAAAAGTCCAATTTCCAAACCATATAATACGCTGGAAATGATAAAAGAAGCTGTAAAAATCCTTTACGCTCATAAAGCTTGCTCAAACTTAAGCCGATTTCAAGGCAACCTCCGCTTTGTGCATTCATTTTACTATAATTCCACAGACAGACAAGAGTAATGGAAAAATAATTCGTTATTTGAATAAAGTTTTCTGAACTGTTACATAAAGAGTATTTCATTGAATCGTTTCAAATAAACTTTTCTATAAATAAGCGCTTAATGATATTCAGACGGCGTGATCCCTTTAATTATACCTTTTGTGCTATTATACCTACATTTAAGTACCGAATTGTGATTCTGAGAAAATCGTTGGGCAAATATACTGGATTAAATATTCTAAGCTTGTAGAGCAACGACAAGCTATCCAGCTTCAACAAATGATGTATTGTGTCGCTCCCGGTAGCTTGGTTATCGCATTACCTTATTAAGTGCGGTCGCTATGTTATCTACAAGAATAGTCAGGTCATTAGGGCTTCCTCGTTTCGGAGAAAAAACGCATGATCAGTACTCTAAGCCCCGGTATGAAATTATTTTTCTAGGTAAAATTTTTTGGTTGAGTTTATAAGTTCAATTTATAATATATCAATTCAGGGGACCTACCATGAACTCTTATTGCCATTCAAATGAACCAAACCATATTATGTACCATGACATATCACTACATAGTATAAAACAAAGTCGCTTTCTCTGTCCCTATGTATGCTTAAATCTTTAAAACTACGCAACGAATTTTTATGCGGTTTTTTTAATAGATAGAGTGATTGAAGAGGAAAGTGTATATGTATAAAAATAGCGCAGAAAAAAAAATTGAGGTTTATAATGTGATGTCGTAAATAATCACATTTAACGCGTGCGGGCCACGGGCAGTAATTAATAAATCAAAACTACATACATACATAGGCTATATATTTTATACGCGTGCGAAGCCGGAGCGGGCCGCTAGTATAATTATATACGTCATGGTAACATAAACATATAAAATCTGAATCGTTTATTACCTGAATGTAATAGCATCGCAATAGAATTTTTACTAAAACTTCAAAGTTGTCCCCTGATTTATTAAATTATAATTAGAAAAATAACTGTTTAACTGTACTTATTTTTATATCATGACGGTTGGCAAACAAGCATACGGTATGCCTGATAGTAAGCAGTCACCGCAACCTATGAACGCTTGCGATACTTGAAGTATCACAAGCGCGTTGCCAACCCAAGGAACTGGACGGACGGGATGAGAAGGGAAAAAAGGAAGGGAACAGAGGGGATGGGATATGGGGAATGGGGTGGTCCTTCGGCACTTTCACTCATCGCACGAAACGCAACAGTACTTAATGTTACTGTTACATGACGCCTATTTTCTGTGTGAGGGTAGTACTTCCCCGGTCGAAATAACCCTTTTGTGCTGAGAGAAGCATGGCTCTACTACCGTAAAAAATACTATTTCAAAAATTAGCTAGTAATGGCTATTAGTATTCAGTAAGGTTCTGTTCAAATAGATTTTTTGTGTCAGTCTTATCAAGTCACATCGCCGATATCCTACAGTAATTGGCATAATTCCCCACATTTGCCGGGTTGCCTATTCAGAGACACTGAAGCCCGATAACGTCAAAGCATGAAAGATTGAATAGCTTTTTCAACTTTCACAGTAATTGACTCAAATACGGTTTTAATGTTCAGAATGGTTTTCATAGAGAAGCCACAAGCATTCGTTAATAATAATATACAGGTGTACACAGCTAATTTCTTTGGAATTGTATAAGTACATACATCTTTATAAAAACACGCAAGCCGTGAACATAATCATCCCTACTAATATTATTAATGCGATACGAAACTACTGAACCGATTTAAATGAAATTTGATTTAGATATTCAGGAGCCTGAAAAGGGACATTTTAATGCAAAAAAGGTTGTAAGTGGTTGAAAGCGGGTCTTGAAAAGTTGTATAGATGTATCTTAATTTTTAGAGCTAGAAGCTTGAACTTATTCTTTATAAATATATATGAAATGCTGCTTATTCGTTACAAATAAATATGAAAATAGGGAATCGGGAATGAAAGTTTGTATGAAAATATGTAAGGTTTATAAGAATATTTTACACGGACGAAGTCACTGGCAGAAGCTAGTTCTTAGTCTTTAAATGTGCCACATGTTTCAATTCGCAGCTATTTCTATAGCGTTGATCTTGTAAAATTCAATAATGAGTAGTCTTCTTTTCAATAATGAAGTTCTGAGCCTAATTTTAAATTAATTTTTGGCATAAAAATCTTGTAAGTAAACTCTACAGAGCCAACTTCTATTCACCATCAAGAAAGTTGATAAGTTTTTTTTTACTACCAGGCATATATTTACTTACTGAGCAGAGATATATATTCCCTAGAAACACATGAATAACGCAAGTTTTGAAATAGCTATTGGATGTACACTAGTTTATTGTTTGCTGTAATAGCACGACGTGCGCCTGTTTATTTGGAAGTACTTGTTAAATGATTAACACACACTGATGAAACTAGAATATATTTAAATGTAAACTCACTAGATATGGTCCGAAGAATTTTAACAACAACAGCTTAGATATAAACATCTTTCAATCAACGTTTCTGAATAGATTTTGCCGGTCCTTTGGAGTTTGATAGGCTATGTTAGGAGTATATGGAATCACGATATAAATTTGTGTAATGATCTTATCAAGGAATTCCTAGAAGAAGAATTGCCCAAAAGTTACGAGCTAACTATTGTGACCAGATTAGTAAGTTGAAATCGCTTAATAGTATTTTAAACAGTTCAATTAATTGGATGTAAATATACATGCATATAAACGCTACACATTCAACTGCCCCAATTAGGATAGTCATATCCTGTTTTGGGGATACGGAAACATACACCATGGCAAGGACAAGCACACCAAGACCGTAAAACTGGCCTGTAAGGGCAATACGAAATCTGCTCCGAGCGGGAATCGAGCCCGCTACCTGTGACGCTTAAGGCAGGTTAGCATGTTAGTATAAAAATAGAATTAAAAAATGTTGTTCAAAAATAATTCCTATGGGAATGGATTGCAGAGTTAAATGGCAGCGCTGGAAGCGTTGTTTACGGCTTACACATAACAACACCCGACATGCCTGCGACTTTAACACAATTTATTGTGTACGAAATTGGTCAATTGAGCAAGCAGCACTATTGCTGCGCGTTAAAAACAAAAAATGTGAACGTAATAAAAAGCAGATACGGTACACAGCTTTTAATAACTTTGTGTACTAGCAGAGGCATTCTTATCAGGAAATTCTTCAGCAAAAATAGGCCGGCTCGACTGGGGAAGTACTACCCTCGAACAGAAAATTGGCGAAAAGTAACAAAGTACTGTTGCGTATCGTGCGATGAGAGAGACCGGACGCCCAATCTCCCAACCCCTTTACTTCCTTGCTTTTTGCCTTCTCATCCCTTTCCTCCTATCCCTTGGGTTGGCAACGAGCATGTGATACTTTAAGTATCACGCACGTTCACAGGTTGCGTTAACTGCTTATATGAAGCGGACTGTATGCATATTTGCCAACTGTCAAAAATTTAGTAACTTTTCATGACAATTGTCGACGCGCCTTATCTTTGTGTTATAACTATTATAAGGGTATTGCTTCGCGTGCGGTGGCTCAATTAAAGCGTACGCAACAAAGTTTCTAATTACATAAATATGACGAGCACACTACCCAACTGGTACCGCTGTAATGACTAGTATTTCAACAAAAGATAACTTTAGTACCTCAACGATTAAATCGTAACAGCAATCTTTGAGGATATCCAATTTATTGAGATAGATATGTAATTCAAATTTAACTAATTTTTCGTCCGTATTCTCTGTCCGTTTTCAGATAGCGTTCCTAAATTTTATAATCGAATAAAAAAGTTTGAGATACTTAAAATATTGATAAGCTTGAAACAGTTAAAAATAAGATTATTTTGATCAATCCACCAACACCCCAACATTAAGGACATCCTCCCTCCGGAAGGGAGGCAAGTTCCATTTCTTTGTCATTAAACTTCTGTTATATTCAATATTTGAATACAAAAAAATATTTCATATCACAATTTAAAATGTCAAAACTATAGTTGTTTCGTTATGTCTTCCTCTCTTATAGCTTCGCGAGGTGGTGGTGGAAGGGTTTTTTCAAAAGCCCAGATAAATACTTTTTGTCGACTGCAATTCTGATGAATCATAAAAAGGCGGCAACGCACTTACACCTCTGGTGTTGCAGATGTTCATGGGCGGTGGTAATCGCTTAACATCAGGTGAGACTCCTGCCCGTTTACTCTGACATAAAAAAAAGTTTAAGCAAGCTTAAATTTTGCTGCGCAACAATATTGAAGGTGTAAGGGTTGCTTAGCATATGTAATCGAAATTAACGAATTTAATTTTGAACAAAATTTTGAACAAATCACTATATCAGCTGTCCATAGTCTTAAGACTAAAATACATGAATTTATGTCTACATGAAATATCATATCGAATTTTTAAACACTCTGTGGCAAATAAGTTTCTGCCCCTCTATAAACTAACGCTATTCACTTTGAGCAGTTCTACTATAAATTTTTTATTAGCCTTTTAAATTGTGCTTGAGACCAAAATTTTGAATCAAATATCCGTATCCGGACGTAGTGGCTACTGGCAAAACTTACTTATATTGGTGTTTTAAATTCACAATAATAATACTAAAGCAGTAATTTTAATGATACAATACATTTGTGTCAATAATGAGCGCTTGAATTTTAAAATTATATACTAACTTTCATTGGTTTAAAATTGTGTAAATAGATGAATAAAATATTCCAAAATTTTCCACATTAAAAATGTATGTAGTATTAAAATTCTTGTATAAAACAATATTTGTGCAGATGATATCACAACAATGTAATTCACCGAGGCCCTGTTTAACTAGAAACGTATCATGTATTACGTAATCAAACCATGTGCATATTTTAAACAGATGTATTATATCCATATATTGAATATAAAATGCTAGAGTAAATAAGCTCATAGCTCTCCAAATAAACGCTGAAGTTTTAGGCCAGAGTTTACACTCCATTTTATACTAACTTTAATATGGCCAAATTCGATAGAAAATCGTATGTGGTTGTACGACGTATGTACTGATATGTTACCTTTTTATGTCATGGAAATACGGGAATACTTTTCTACGCAATTGCTAACAAAACGAAGTTATTTTCTTTATCTATTGAATTTAAAAAGTTCACATTATTGAATCGAGTACAAATATTGTTATAGAAAAAAACTTTGTAGTGTTTTGTTTCGTTTCACTTGATGTAACTTCCATAAGTTACAGTTGTCAATATCTTTTTAATAATAATAAACGCTGCACACTCAACGGCCCCCTTTAGGATATTGATATCCAGTGTCGGGTTCCGGAAACACATACAAATACAAGGATAAATACACCTAGACCGGAAAATATGCTTGTACGGTCAATACAAATATTATGTTCCGAGCGAGAATCGAACTCTCGACCTGTAGCGTTTAAGGTAAAATCGCTGCCGCTAGCAGTTAGTCGTCTGTTTATAATAACAAACTTATTACGAAAGCAGAATTGAATTAATACATTGAATAAATAAATTTTAAAGGCGTCGGGATGTGACGACCCCATCGCCCGCTGTTGGGATAACCTCTGTCGCAACAGAGATTATTCCACCAGTGCAATCAGTCACACTGGTGGTAGGACTTTTGTTGCAAGAGGCCGGCTAGGTAGGTACCACCGCAGTGTCCAATATTCTGCCGCCAAATAGTAGTGCTTAGGCACTACTGTGTTCCGGTTTGAAGGGCATTGTACGCTAGTGAAATTACTGGGCGAACGAGATTTAAGAACTTATATCTCGAGGTTGGCAACGCGTGAGTGGCACCTACTATTGGTGCTGCAAGCGCTCATAGGCTGCGGCAGCCACTTACCATCAGGAGGGCCGTATGCTTGTTTGCCAACTTCTAACATAAAAAAAAAGAATAAGTTTATTATGTCCTAGTGGTCTACCACCAAAGTAGTTATAATTTTTAGTAATAGTAAAAAACATTATTTATCACAGAAACTCAAAGCTTTAAGAAAATTATCTATAAAAAAATATCTCAAAGTGCAGTTCTCCATTGCACTTTCCACGGAAATTTCGTTTAACTCTGCAGATTAAATAGTTCAAAGTGAGCTTCACAGAATAAACCAAAAAGATTTATAGTATAAAAACATGCGGTATATAATTAAGTTAATAATACTATTTCACACGATTATAGGTAATAGATCATTTCTACAGAAGCTGCTCTTCATCATCACTACATTGTATAAAACGAAGTCGCTTTTTCTGTCCCTACATCCCTATCTTTAAAACTACGCAACGGATTTTGATGCGGTTTTTTTAATAGATAGAGTGATTAAAGAGAAAGGTTTATATGTAATAACATCCATTAAATAGTGGAGAAATACTGTTATTTTTGAGGTTTCTAATGTGATATCGTTACATTTAACGCGTGCGGGCCACGGGCAGTAACGAATAAATCAAAACTACTGGATCGATTTTAATCATTTTTTCAGTGAATGACATAGGCTATATATTTTATACCCGTGCGAAGCCGAAGCGGGCCGCTAGTTTCTAATATAAGCTACTCTTATTTTTAACCTAACATTATTTGCAAAATTATAGTCGAACTATTTGATCAATAATTTTCCTATTTAAATAACTATTATATTATATTATATTTTCCTCTATTCATTGTTATACAAAACAAATAAATTCCATGCAGTAAATAGGTAACAGGGCTGCAGTAATGGAAGCCAATTCTGTACCTGGGATAAGGCACTAGTCGTTGACACAATTTTCCGGATTGGACTATAACAATATATGTATAATTGTATGTGAACAAAAACTCTATTGAATATACATTTTTAAATGGAGCTTTAAACAAATACTAGATCTGATCTTACCTAACCTTTAAAGTGTGCAAGTGTCTTTCTCATAAAAATTCAATCATCTCAAACTCTAATATATCAGTTTTGAAATTGTATTATATTATTGCGTTTCATTCGATGATTGGATTTTTTAATAACACGAAGTCGGCAAACAAGAGTATGGGCCGCCTAATCATAAACCATCACCGCATCCTAAAGACGATTGTAAGACCAGTAGCATTAAAAGCTTATTGCTTCTTCTTCTTATCGAGTGGTTAGTGGCCAACCTAGTGTCAGAGCTGTTTAGGTAGGCCTCTGACTAGTCTTTTCGACTATTTTCAAATGTTAACAGCTGGACCGACTTTTTACGTGCCCTCCGAAGTAGGGAGACCCTCAGTTGATACCACGCAAGGAGGCGCGGTCGGTCAGCAGCTGATGGATGCGATCACCCATCAGCTACTGACCGACCGCGACTAAAGTTGCTTAACCCACCAATCGTTTACCGATCTGTGAGTGCACTCGGCTTTGAGTGTGTATATAATATGTAGCGTATTGTTGATGCACGGGAAGGAGCGGAGAAGGTAAATAAAAGGCAAGAATAAAATAGGACCTATCCTATTTTATTCTTGCCTTTTATTTACCGCCCAAAACCCCTAGGTTTTGGGCCTCCGGCGCTCCTACTCATCGTATGAAACGCAACAGTACTGATCTCTGAAAGCCCAAACTCCAATCCCAGATTCACTTCCTAAAGAAAACGTATCAAAATCTAAGTAAAAAATATTTTTGATATAAAAATCTTGAAATATTGTAACCAAGGTGAAACATCTTACAATAAACAAATATCCTTATCACTTATAATAGCTTTCTAAAGATTGATTATATTTATATTTAGGATTTCTTATATAAGCTGCTAAAGGCCTTGCGAAATATTCTTGTGAAATAAAACATTCATATTTATTACAGTTAAGGTAAAATTTCCCTAAAACTTAAGGGATGTTTCTCATGAGTTTAATTGAAATTCCTCGAGTCTAATGAAATTCCAACAAGCTGTGAAACATCTTCTGTTATCGGCTGACATATCATTAATAGCTTTACGGGGCGTTAGAACGATCCTCATGCGTCGAAGCATAATCGCTTCTGAGATGTGCGTCTCATCCTCAGTTAGTCGATATTTTCGCAAATTTCAACGTTTCTATGCATACTGTAAGGGTTTCATTTTTGCCAGTGTCTACGAAACCCTAACAATCTGCATACAAACGTTGAAATTTGTATTGTATTTTGGTTCCGTAGACAAATGGCAAAAACGAAATCCAACGATGTGGCGCAGCGGTAGCGAACCTGCCTTAAACGCCACAGGTCGCGGGTTCGATTCCCTCTCGGAGCATAATATGTTTGTATTGACCATGCAAGCATATTTTCCGGTCTGGGTGTATTTGTCCTTGTCATTGTGAATGTGTCCGGACCCCCGACACAGGATATTACTATCCTACTGGGGGCCGTTGAGTGTGCAGCGTTTATTTATTTATTTATTTATAATTTCGTCATGCTGCTAGCCGTTCGTATGTCACAGTGATTTTACTTGGAGACTAATGGTTGTTGTAATTAATACCAGTCCATACATGTAACTGAGGGTTGAAAGCAAAAATTTAGCGTATGGCGTTACCGTACGTGTGAGGTATCTTAGGATACGTCTTCAAAAGTGATAAGGCGGTTCGCTCAGAAAACGTTATCGGACGGGAGCATCAGGTATGTCAATTTTTTTACATAGCTTTTGGCAATTTGAATGTGGTTAAAATACTTTATTGCTTTATAAGCTAGGAATGGCTCAAAGTCCTGAGACCCCATAGGGCATAGGGCGTACACAGTACGCCGCCATCGCGTTCTATCTCGAGCTACATGCTTCACTTTGAGGCAGCATTCGTGCTAGGATAAGGTGCTACTTTATTAGCAATATCTCAAAATAAATAATTACTCTTGTCAGTCTTATCTACTATCGTGATATAACGTTAAATTGTTGATTAAGTCTCAATAGATTAATGGTAGAAGACTCTACCACCCGAAGAGTTGCAGATTCTGACTATCGATCATGACTATCTTGCGCCATGTCAAAACTACTTCTAGCATAATATTATTATTATTATTTACTTATTAGCTCACGGTTATAAGGAGGTTAGCATAATTATAATACATTTACATTGTGCATATTACTTAACAATATTTTACTTTAATTAGTGAAGGTAATCTAAAAATAGTGTTACAATATTTATGGTTTTTGTATAAAACTGTCAACCCATGAGTCAGGGTAATATATAAATAGGAATGAGTACAACTGTTAATCTAAACCATTCTTGAATCTACCAGAATACACACAAGAAATTCATCAAAATCGGTTCAGTGACATATACACGTACAATAGAATTATATATAATAATAATAATATTCTTTATTTGTACACCAAATGTGTATTGTAAAACAATTTTAACACAAGGATATCGGTACAGAAGGCAGTTTTATCGCTAAAGTAGCGATCTCTGCCAGACAACCTTTATATATACCTAGGACATGCCACAAAGAAGCGGTAAGGAGGATAAGGACCTAAAGAGATTAAGTTATATATTGTATATGCATATGGCACAAAAGATACTTACATATATAAATACACATCACTATATACGTACTACATATTATACTATATACATAAATAATAATAAAAATATATAAATAAATACATATAAAATATATGAATGATAATATATACATACAAAAGACACATAAACAGTAAGGAAAAATTATATATTGTCTATAACGACAGGTCATAGTCTTATATATAAAGATATGCAACAATAATTGGTATAACACCCTATATTTTCTGAGTAACCTATTCAGGGACAACGAAGCCCGATAAAGTCGCACGCATTGAAACATCGAATAGCTTTTTCAACTCTCACAGCACTCTGTTCGAATATAAAGGGCGCTTTTTAGAGTAGAAATTTCTAACTTCGGAAAATTTACTTTATAAAATGCCATTTTGTCTGCTTTATAGCTTTTACTTGTTAGTAATTTGTTTAACAACACTAAGTATTAGGAAAAATGGAAAAAAATCCGAACATTTTTTTTTTTTCGGAGTGTCTAGGGACTGGACTGGTTAGGGACTGTTGGCCCTAGTGGCCTTGACAGCGTCACCAGTGGGGGGCCAGGTCTGGATACCTCAGCCGGTAAATAACTGCTGCCAAGTATTAGGAAAAATTTAAAAATTACGAACTCTAAATTTTACCTAACCATTATCATTACTGTTGATAAACAAGCATACGGTCCGCCTGTTGGTAAGCACCGCAACCTATGAACGCTTGCGATACTTCAAGTATCACAAGTGCATTGCCAAGGCTTAAGAGGGAAGAAGTGAGAAGATAAAAAAGGAAAGGAGGAGATGGGGTGGGAGTTTAGCCTCCGGCGCTCTCACTCTTCACACGAAACACAACAGTACCCACTGATAATGTTACTTGATGCCGATGTTCTGTGATAGGGTAGTACTTCTCCGGTCGACTCGCTTGTGCTGGGAGGGGCATGGCTCTACGACTACCAATATTATAATTATAATAAAAATCACAAATACTAAGATTTAACCTAACCATTAAACCTTAATGGTAGGTTGTTCAGAACGGGCCGGCTCGAACTGAGAAAGTATTAAAATATATGATATCTGCAAGTTTCGTTTTGTGAGAGACACCCACTGTTCTCGATGTCCTGACTCGTGAGTAGATAAAATATATAATATAACATTACTGATATTAAAAATGTCCATAGTATAATTCCAATACAACAGCTCCCTTTAATACATTTTAATTAAACGCTACCCTTATCGAGAAACATAATCTTCGAAAAGTATATCGTAAGAAAACAATGATTACTTAAACAGAGTATCACGTAAATAAACACAAATTATAAGAATATCGTGTTAATAAACAGGTGAAGCCTTAATGGAAGACAGTCTATACGGTATCCAATTTCTTTTCATAGAATCTCAACTCTTATATCTAATACAATAGAGCACAAATACGTCTCTAATAAATAGCCTTGATATAATATATTATGTACCCTTTGGTGTCATGGGACTACGTAACTGTTTCTACGTCAACCGTGTTCCAGGAAACAGAAAAGTTTTTTTATCATTATATAGACCGTGTATTCATAGCTATATAATTAGAAAATATGAAAATCTTTTATGGAGTAATGAGGTATCTATTATTATGGTACTTTAACTTTTTAATTTTTTGTCTGTCGTTCTATCTCTTTGTTCAGACTAGTCGCAAATCATCGAAGACGGTTAAAAAAAATCAGGATATAGCGCAATATAACCTTAACCATAATTCAGCAGAAGGTACGAGCGGAGACGCGAGTACAAGCAGTACAAGCAGTAATTTTACAAATTTTGAAAATGTATTTATATGTTTTTTTAATGTTAAAAGTTGTCAAACAATCATACGGCCCACCTGATGGTAAGTGGTTGCCGTAGCCTATGAGCGCTTACAGCGCCATTAGTAGGTGCCACTCACGCGTTGCCAACGTTTCACTAGCGTACAGTGCCCTTCAAACCGGAACACAGTAATGCCTAAGCACTACTATTTGGCGGCAGAATATTTGACACTGCATTGGTACCTACCTAGCCGGTCTCTTGCAAAAAAAGACCTACCACCAGTGTGACTGATTGCACTAGTGGAATAATCTCTGCTGTGACAGTGGTTATCCCAACAGCGGGCGATGGGGTCGTCACATCCCGACGCCGGTAAAATAGATTAAAAACAAATCGATAAACATTCTTATCGCTATTCAATTTTATGTTTCGTGAAGATGTGTAAAGGAAAACCATTTGCCAGGAGATATAAGAAATAAATGCCCTCCAATATATCAAAGTATTTTAGAACAACCAAAAAAGCCAGTGTAGATATTTTCCCGGCACGGTTTTTTATTACAGACCATTTGTTGTGGGCATAAAATACATTTAAAACTCCTTTTAACGGTAACTTTTCTTGCGTAAGGGGAATGCGGCTTCAAACTGAAGCTAAGAGTTAAGACAACTTAATATTTTATAGACCATTCTTTATTTCAGTCCTTAATAAAACTTTCGTCTGTATATAAAATATAAGTCAAATAATTAAAAAAAATTAAAAATATTACCAATCAAATGCGTTGTGTGCGCACAGTGGAAAGTAAAGGGTTCTGCAGCTTGATGTTGAAGAATCTTTGGGACTTTTAAAATTAACGACCTAAAAGCGACTGCAAATATAAGTTTGTAATTTCATAGTAATTATTAGAAATAATATGAACGAACAAAGTTATGGGAAAACCTATGTATCTCTGAAATTTCTTAACGTATGTTCTTTAAAATAAGTATCGTTGTAAGTTCTTTTGATTGACTTTAGGAGCTAAAATCCCAAACTATAAGGGTTACCATTTGGCTACGAAACCCTAAAAAAAATATATGTTACATTACTTTTGTGTCGCGATTGGCGATATCCGAGAGTAATTTAATAAACACATAAAATTATACCTATCTCAATTTATCACGTCATATTTTTATAAATGGCTTCATAAAAGGGAAGAGGTTTTCAACTTAGTTCTTTGTTTTTGAATGTTTGTTACTATGGAAAAACATCGTTAATAGACCGCTTTAAAAATTTTGTGATGAAACAGGTTGTTCCTACAAACCTGTTTTAACAGAGCATACCAACGAAAAATGAGATGTATATACTTGATGAATACATTCTTTTGGGGCTATTAAGTAAAAGAGAGCATTTCCAGTGATCACTTTTAATTACTTTGTTCAAACAAGATCCGTTCTCAATCTCCGATGTTCTTGATAAGATTATCCTAATGTTTTTAGAGATCATCTCAAGATTAACCTTAACAGAATAGAGTTTAAGCAAATTAGTAAAGTCGATTAGGATATATATTATATATAAATTTATAATATATAATAATATAAATTTATAATATATATATTATAAATTTATAATATATAATAATATAAATTTATAATATATATATTATACATAAATGTTATTACAACAGTAATTTTTATTTTTCTTAATTTGTCCATGGTGGCTTTTGGAATAAAATAGAATGTAGATTTTAACCTAAGGGCTTATTTATGATACTAAGTTGGCAAGCAAGCAAACGGCCCATCTGATGGGAAGTGGTTGCCGTAGCCTATGAGCGCCTGCAACACCACTAGCAGGTACCACTCACGCGTCCCCAACCTCGAGATATTGGTTCTTAAATCTCCTTTGCCCAATAATTACACTAGCCTACAGTACCCTTCAAATCGAAATACAATAATGTCAGAGTCACTATTATTTTACGATAGAATATTTGAGATTGCAGTGGCACCTACCTAGCTTGCCTCTTGCGACAAAAGACCTACCACCAGTGTGACTGATCGCGATAAAACTGATAGAACTTGCATTTACGTTAACGCGCCCATCTTCCTTCTTCATTACCCGACTGCCAAAGGACAGTAATGTGTTATCAAGGTGTATTAATAGACTGTATTACATGGACGTAGCCAGCATTTGGCCTAGGAGAGGGCAAAATTTTAATTTAGCGTCCGGTGGGGGGGCAAAATGACTGTTTCCTTCAATAACTTCAATAATTATTAGTTAGCCCTCCTTGCTCATAACTCGCTACACTCGGTTGTAAAGATTCAATTTTTATTGATGACGTTGTGGCGCAGAAGTAGTGAACCTGCCTTAAGCGCCACAGGTCACGGGTTCGATTCCCGCTCGGAGCAGATGTTTGCACACACCATGCAATATGTCCTTGTCAATGTGTATGTTTCCGGCCCCCGACACAGCATATAACTATCCTAATGGAGGCCGATGAGGGTGTTGCGTTTATTAATATTATTCAAGCTATATACACACACAAGTAAAAACTCTTCATAACAATCCTTAGTTATTATGTTAGACAAAAGAATCTCTCAGGATATTGCAGTACATTACTATTGCTTCATACTCGAGCAAGCATATTCCCCAGACAAGCAACCCGGTTAAAGTACAAAGACGTGTTGTCTTTGACGTAACGAACCAACTAAATCGGTGCTGGGTAGTGCTTACAATATATATAAATAAAACACAATTATCTTACTAAAAATACCAATTGCGAAACATTAGGTTTAAATTATCTATATAACCAGCGGGCCCGGCAGACGTCCTACCCCGAAACTAAAAAAAAACTTGGACCCGATAGCAGCGCCCCTACTGGATGCAATTGTGACTCTAAACCATTCTCGAATCCACTGACACACAAAAAATTTCATCAAAATACGGCCAACCGTTTAGGAGGAGTTCGTTGACATACACACGTACAGTAGAATTATATATATACAGTACAGTATATAGTAGTGCTTAGGCATTACTGTGTTCCGGTTTGAAGGGCACTGTACGCTAGTGAAATTACTGGGCGAACGAGATTTAAGAACTAATATCTCGAGGTTGGCTACGCGTGAGTGGCGCCTACTAATGGTGCTGCAAGCGCTCATAGGCTACGGCAACCACTTACCATCAGGTGGGCCGTATGCTTGTTTGCCAACTTGTAACATAAAAAAAAATACAAATTTAAAAGGAGAACATGACTAACATATCAACGCCCAACCTAAACCCTTGGACATAGACAGCTTAATTATTCCACAGGTGTTGGTTTTAAACGAAAATGAGCACTAAGAAAGAATTTTTTTCAAATTCAACCCTCACGTAAAAGGCTGTAAAGGGCGTAAGAGCCCGAAGCTTATATTGAATTATATTATTATATTTATCAAACAACTAAAGAGAAAGAAACATGTGTTTTAACATTCTCTGAAATGGGTGTTAAACGTAGTGTCTTACACGAGTATGAACGTTTGATTACATAAATTCATTTACACACTATAAAAGTTTTGCCTTTGAATATTATTATCTTGCATACCATCAGACAGGCTATACGTGCTAATTTGTCATTTGAATATTACTTATTTCCTTACAAAGCCACCTATAATCAATTAACCGTGTAACTGCAAACTGGCCAGCGAGTCGGATCGACTCTAATCAACTGAACGGTTAATGTGTGATATAACTATATTTATATTTTAAAAGCGTCGGGACGGGACAACCCCACGCCCGCTGTTGGGATAATCTCTTTCACAGCAGAGATTATTCCACCAGTGCAATCAGTCACACTGGTGGTAGGTCTTTTGTTGCAAGAGGGCAGCTAGGTAGGTACCACCGCAGTGTCAGTTCTACCGCAAAGCACTTTTGTCTTTGACATTACCGTATTCCGGTTTAAAGGGCACTGTTGACTAATGTAATTACTGGGAAAGGAGATTTGAGAACCAATATCTCGAGGTTGGCAACGCGTGAGTGGCACTTAATGGTTGGACTTGTAAGCGTTCGTAGGTTAAGGCAACCGCTTACCATCAGGTGGTCCTTACCACATTAACAGTCCGAACAGGAGAAGAGTTGAATAATTAGTGTGAACTCCATTGAGGTCACCGGACTTTTGAGGTGTTAAACATATATTTACTCTTCTGGAAATTAGGAACTTATTACTATCGTAAGTACATTTCAATTGTGAATTCTAAAACTTAAAATGAATATTCTTGTAACCTGTAAATGTAATAAAACGTAGGCGGTATGCAATTTTAGCTTCTAGCTTGCTGGACCAATTAAAATGAAATTGGCCACATGTGCAGTCTGTACTCCAGATTAAAACTGAATATTTTTAAGCCAATATAATAGTTACCCATATTACCTACATAGAATTGCTGTGTGCAATAGTGGACAATAAATGGACGCAAATAAGCAATACCATGTCAACCCACTAAATTGAAAAAACTGAGTTATATATGCAGAAGTGTTGGTAAATGGCTAAAGAACATTTTTCTTTAATATTTGTAGGATTTTAAGCTTTAAAACTTCTAAAAACCCATTTTTTCAATCATGCAATTTATGTATTTTTAAACGTTTTGGGTTATATTATATACGAAATATGCAGCTTATATACTCATTTTTTCTTGAAAATAATTGAAATAACTTACGTAAATCTGAAATTGCCAAAAACTTGACCAATAAATAAAAAAATTCATATAAAGCAAGTTGTTCAAAATTTTCAAACGCGTTTTTCTCGAAATGACATTCGTGTGGGTTGATATGGTATTGCTTATTTGAGTCCAAATACGGTACATATGTTAGTTGTCAAACTTGAAGGACACAATACAGTAGTCCAATAGATTGTATTTCGGCATTATTACTCTTTTCTACTATAGTTCCAGCAACAAGAAGCAAGGCCATATAGTTTTGGTTCTTTTATTCTGTCCATAACTTCTACCCTACTTTTATAAATTTATTTTTGTGGCGTCATAGTGGCTAACTTCCACTTTTAATTTTGGCGGTCACCACAGGTTATGGACACTTGGAGCATAAAGAATATTAGTATCACAAGCTTATCCATCCACTTTAAAAACCTCTTCGCGCCTCCTTCGAACCCCATACAATGGACTCTTCCAAATCCAAATTTACTGATGGTAGGCCTTTTATTGTAAGAGGCCGGCTAGGTAGGTACCACCGCAGTATCATATATCGTAAAGCAGTATTACTCTGTTTCGGTTTGAATGACACTGTTTCTAGAGAAATTATTGGGCAAAGGAGACTTAAGGACCATGTAAAGGTTAGCAACACGTGAGTGACACCTATAAATTAATGGTGTTGCACGCGCACAAAGCCTACGGCAACCGCTATCCATTACGTGTTTCGCATGCTTGCAATTAATTCCAAAATCGTATAGATTCACGGATGAAAATTCCCCTAAATACGTGACCATTTAGTTTCCAATGTGTAAGAATGTGACAACCGGCCAATTGTTCGCCATCTTTGTGGTGTAAACAAAGATATATTCTGAGAAATATACTTGGGAAAGTCCATAATTGCATTAACAGGTAATATCCAGCTATGTGAAGGAGTATGGTTTTCTATAAATACGTCTTTCGTTAATAAAAATTTATGAATCTCCCACTAACAAGGAAAAATTTGTACATCAGTAACGTCGTAATGTTACCAAGGTAACAAGATATTGGAGAAACAATTTCTTCTAAAAATTCATTTGTGATGCACACCATTTCTTTAATAAGTTATCAAGCAAGGATACAAAACCACTGATGGAAAGCGCTTGTCATAGCGCGGTTGCATATGAGCGCTTGCAACACCATTCAGTTATAGGTGTTACTCACAAGTTTCTTACCTCGAGATGGTTCTTAAATCACCTTTGCTCACTAATTTCTCTAGCTACAGTGTCATTGACACCGAAACACCGTAACACAACGGTAGAATATCTGACACTGCGGTAAGCCCTACCTAGCCTACCTCCTGCAATAAAAGGCCTATCACTAGCAAAATATACCACATTTACGCTGTAAGATATTATTAGAACTCTAATAGCATAAGTCGTGTAAAGCAAAAGCTATTTTTGCAAAAGGAAACATAAAATAGTAATACAAATATTGCATCGCATGCAGGTAGCGTCGCTATGAAATATGTAAGGCAAGACTCTTGAAACGGTGCTCACTCTTAAATATTAAAAATGCGTCCACATTGCCACTTCAATACGCATCACGTAAGTACAAGAATAACAATGTATGCTTCATATGTCAAAGGGAAATGTGTGAATATTAAAGTAAAAAGTAGAGTTATTTTTCTACTGCTGCGCCTTAAAGGGCTTTTCTCCTGTTTAGAAGAAGGACTTGGGTATTTTCCAAAAGGCTTATAAGTAAAATTACAATGAAAGTGAGTGGATATCTTAGTTTCAAATATGCTTTTCAAAATTCAATTTACAAGGACGACATAAAGGTTAACTTTTTATATGTAAAATCAATAAAATACGTGGGCGAAGGTTCCAGCACTCGCTCGTAGCCAATAACAAAACGCCATTGTTCAATTATTTTATGTCATTATTACTGAAAAGCTTTCAACATATTCATATTTAATGATATTTATGAAGCTTCGATGATGTTTTGAAACGCTATGCATTATTAAATTATTAATATTGTCGCATAAACAAGCAATGTTCAAATATTTGTTACTAAGCTTTAAGTTAATTAATTTTTATATTATAGTATTATTAAATGTACGGTAAGGCCTTATTTATCAGCATTTAGCTTTTTTATGTAAGAGGGGCAAACGGGCAGGAGACCGCCGGCGGAAGTTTAGACACCCTTATGAACCCTGTTATAGGATGCTATCGTTTAAGATATTGGTATATATACCGTAGTAGGAAGTTCAATAATAATAGACTTATTACCCTTCTGCATGTTTTAATATACAAATAAAATGTATTTAGTTACCAACCAATTACATCGGCTTACTTTTAATTTGTCCGTTCTTATATGTACGCATGCTTAAGCATCCGTGGATATAGGAAATAATCCCACTAATTATTTTTTCTTGTTAATCGTAACACAACGTGGGTTACAGGTCGCGTCCTCCAAGACCCTGACGATAGGATTACATTAGAAAATGCCCCTTACACAGCACAGACACGCACACAACACCGCCTTTGCCGGCGGGGAAGAGGTTTGTTTCGCACGTCGCGTCGCGCTTACACCGTCGGGTGGGTCTATCATATAGAATGCGCTCGGAGCGATGCCTCCATCTCCGATGACGTCCTTAGCCTTCGGCTTCGCAGGAGGCAGGTTTATCATGGCGGAGTCTCTGTACCCGGCCCCGCCGCTCGGTGACGCTGTCAAGGCCAGTAGGGCCAACAACAATACACATTCCGAAAAAAAAATGAGTTACAAGTTTTGTCATTGAATATGTAAAACTACCGTAGCGTCTGGCTAAAACTTTCAGTGGCTAACATCAGTGAGTACAGTGACTCCGAAATTTCATACGGAACGTAAAAAGCCCCTCTAGCATCGCGTACTATTAAGTCAGTCTCGGGAAGGGCTGATGTCGTTACCCTCACCCAGGGAGGGACTGATAATAGCCCTACCCTATGTCTCATTTTATTGGCTATTTCATGCATTATAGAAAGTCAATTTCCATTCTGTATTACTAAAATAATAAAGTTAAATTTGTAAAACCAAACAAATACTTGGGCTATAACTTGAAGGTTTAATATTTGTTACGAAATGTTGAACTAGATAGTGAGACCCAAGATAGAACACCTACAGAGGATGATCTCCTGACCTCCACCGGTTACAGTCCAGTGCGTCTTGTACGAACGTGTAGAATTTAAAAGATGACAATTCTTTTACTTTTTCGGTTCATCTAGAGATTGACCGACCACGCGGCCTTTTGCCTTCAGTGTTACAAATTAAATCAAGTTTTTCCAAACTGTCGTCGCCTCTGCGCATTGTGTGACCGAAATATGATAGAATGCGCTGTTGGCATATAGTGGATAAACGAGTTTTTATGCGGAGTTGTATCAGGATTAATGCATTGGTGCTTTTCTCAATTATGTAATGTGGTACATAACATTTATAAATAGAAATAGGTAAAACTTGAAATCAAATGACGTACAAGCTCTACGAAGCAAAGTCAATTTCAATAAATATTGATAAACAACAACAATGCTCCCATTAAACAGGAAAGAAGCCCGCGGCAGGTTTATTCCCCTCCGTCACAACGGTCGACGATGACCGTTCACCCAATTAATTTTGAAATAAATTCACTGTGCTCAAAAATTCTTAGACGTAAAATAATGAAATTAGATTATTATTTTATAAGGAATTGAGGTAGCACTTCTTTCGATTACAGACAAAATATCCATATAGTTCTTACTTCTTCATTCGAGAATTCTGAAATGAATTTACACTCCGTTCTTATTTTAGGCAAAGATGAGATACTTACGAAAATTGATGAAAATCATACAAGTATGGTTACTAATGTTTATCAACATTAATAATTATCTAAAATTTGTTACCACATAACATCTGATAATAATCGTTAACTCTTGATAAGTACATTGCTCTTATCCAATGAGTTACTGGTTCACCCTTAGGGTTGCCGAGGTCAGATGGCAATCGCTCCGTGTAAAAATTAGTAACCTGTCCAATCCGGATAAGAGTAATAAGCAGACCCTGGGTAAAATAAAAAAATACCGGGAATAATGCTAGGGCGAAGAAGAAGAATGGTTATCTAAAAATTCTTTATAATATTTCATTCACATTATCAAAAATGAAAGAGATTCTCATTAGCTTATACGTTTTTAAGGTAAAATTTACAATCCATTTTTATTTGGATAAATGTACTCCAAGTACTGTCACATATTTAGAAATAACTCAAAAGAGGTTTAGATAACAATTAAACTCTTCAATAGATAAAAATCTGAAACTGCGATTCCTGCATACGGTTTGTAGTAAGCGTAGCGTAAATGAATTCTGTTGAAACTTTAGCCGATACACTATTGAACGCAAGTTACGCTATACACATATGTAGTTCGTAATGAAGTCTCGCTTAAGAGTTGTAGATGGGAGGGCCCTACAGCTAAGACTCTTGACAATACCTCTCATCACTACAATTGCCTTTGTCTACAAGAGACTACTATGACCATTAGAACCATTAGAGGTTGAATGTGAATCGAGAGTCATTAAAAAAATTAATCATTAATTATAAACGATAATTAGTGTTTAGACCGGCTACTGTATTTCTACACAGGCCTTTTTGTCACTTGTTTTTGGGGGCACGCTAATTCTCGAAAATTGTAAGTGCACAATTTTTAATTTGTAAGACCCCCAAAACGCAACCCCGACACCCCACACCCCCGAATGTGTTTTGAGGAAAAATATAGAAGTAAATTAATTCTATTATTTAATAAGTATATTATTTAAAAACATTTATTCTTATTTTTTTTGTTTTTAAGGCAATTTTTTTTATATTGCGGAAATTTCCTTTGCCCCTAAAGGAAATTTGGATTGGACAGGAAATTTGGAAATTTCCTTGGGGGGCACTGTGTGCCACCACAAAAAAAGCCCTGTATCTACGTACGAGTATATACATATAAGAGAAATACCATCTACCATCTACTATCTGATCATCACGCGATCTGAAATACAATAAGCCAAATTGACTTGAAATTTTGCATAATGACTGTATTCGCGATGTAGTAGCATACTAAGAATAGTCTTAGGGTAGACTTATTGATTTTTTTAATGTATTCAAGTATTTTTAAGAGATACGGGTTCGGTGTGGCTTGGGGTGTAAAACTGGTATTTGTCATGGAAATTGAACTCCAGTGGAAAATACATGCTGTGTCATGAATGATCGTCTCGATCGGGAAAGCAAACCTCTCTCAGAATATTGAAGTGAACTGGCTATGTCCCCTTCTGCACAAATAAAAATAAATAAGCCCTACACACTCGACGGCCCCCATTAGCACACTTATATTCTGTGTCATGGGTTCCGGCAACATCCGACAAGCACACCCAGACTGGAAAAACATGGTATAGTCAATTCCAATACCTTCTCCGGTTCCGGTGCAGCGGAAATTGCACCTGCGATGTGTGGCGCTTAAGGCAGGTTTGCTACCGCTGCGCCACAACGTCATCAGCTACTTTTTTTAAAGACTAATATTCCTATTGCCGCTCCAAAAAGATTAAAGCTTGCGCTATGAGTGGGTAAATAATAGCCAAAGGGGGTTAGGATCGAATCCGCGGCTATCGCGTTAGCGGAGTGGAGTCGGCCCTTCTGCCGGTGAGCTATTGAGGCTTCTAACACACACATAGCTATCATAGGATGAAAGATACATTGTGTTATATTAGTTACTGGCTATAAGATAAAATAGGAGTAGTCGCGTAGCTACTACCGATGTATACATAGCTATTACTATCAAAGAAGACTTTTTTTCTTAAGCACTTTAACTTGAATTTTTAATTCAACCCTAAAATTTCCAATCATAGGACCAAGAAACTCAAACTACAGATCTAAGATATTAAAACAAATGAATATCGAAGGCATACAAGAAGTTAGGAAACTGTATAATCTTGAAATTCGCTTAGGAAGCGTGCGCGTCTAGGGTCCTACGCTAAGAGAACTTTACAGACGTTCTTGAGAGTTCAATCCTTCTCAATTCCTCATAGAAAATACGTTTATGAAGAAAGCTAAATTATACAAAAAGGATTACAGAGTAAAAAGATTTCATTTAGAACAACTTTAATATTTGTTGTTAAGAGCAGTGTAGTTAGTTATAAGCATTTTTATCATCAAACGTTTTTGGCCTTTACACCAAAATACAGGAACAGGCTAACAACACTTTTTCTTTGAGGAATTCTATTCACATGAAACCACCTCAGAAACAAACGTTGAACTAAATATCAACAAAAATCAACATAATTGATGACGTTCTCCGTTTTTCAAGCTAGCGACTATTAAAATAATAATAACTTTATTTTGATGAAAAGTATTCATTATGAAAAGAGTTATTAATATAAAAATTTAAAAGTATCGATATGTATTCATAAAATCCACTTTACTCTGCATCACAGCAAAATTGTACACAATTTTTTTAATAGCGTCTTTGATAGAAACTAATTTAAAAATACCTATAACATGCAAAAGAAATTCTTGATTTGAAATTTTTAATATTTGAAAAAAGCATTTCGCAATCGGAGCATTTAGGCAAATAACAGGAAAGTAGCGAGAACGGTAAACGGTTAAATGATTCTACGAATAGAGTGAAAATGCGGGAAGCAGTTAGCAAATTGAAAAAGGAAACTTTTAAAGCAAAGAGTGCAGGCAAGGGGTTTTTTACCATTACTCCTCGTTAGCGCGCCCCTTTTATGAAATTTCAAACGCCCGGTAATGAGACCAACTTTATTTAATTTAATATCAAGATCGCTGCTATTGGTGTTGTTAATATATATCAAAAGCAATTATTTTAATAACATTGACATTTTCTAACTATTTTAATTAATATAAATGAGAACGTGACTTTTTTGTTTGCTTCTTTTTGATACATAAAGTATCACAACTTATATATATATATATATATATATATATATATATATATATATTATATCAGTTAATATTATATTATATTGAATCTTTATGCACCACCTTCCTTTTTTCCGATACTTATGTTTCGTTACCCATAAGGTTGCCTGGAAGAAATCGCTTATTAGCGATAAGGTCACCTTATTGTACTTGATTTTATATGATATATTATATTTGTAAATTTCTTGTTATGTGGTGTACAATAAAGTATTATAAATATTATAAATAAATAAACTTTTAGGCCAGATAGATGAGCCGATACCCACGAATTTTGATCCATACATATATATGGCACCTTGGATATAGTTATAGGATTTAAAGCGAAAACAAAACTTGAAGGAGGTGGAATAAGATATGAAAATGTATACAGTGAAGCAATTATTTCTATTACCTTTAGGAGCCGAATTAAAAATCGTTTTCACGCGCACTAAAGCTAGTTTTTAAACATAATATATCGATGATGACTTCGTTACATGACACTAGTTTTCTAATTTATTTATTTTTTGAATCATCAAAACTGAGCCTCCGTTTTTTGTTGACCCATATGTTTTATGAGTTGGTTGTCAAATCAGCTCTATTTTAAAGGCATGTCATACAAAACGATCAATACCCTTCTTATATAAATAATTGTTTCATAAGTTAAATGAAGCTTATTAACGCAATCTATTAGAATTTGCTCGACAACTCGGAAAGATATGTAATAAAAGAGAATACAATAAATATAAAACAAAGTAAAGATGGGACAGAACAGTTCCTGGCATCGTGCCCAGATTTCGAAGTTTTTAATGGCAATATTTAATGCCAAGCGATTTATTGGAGAAGCTTTCGTTAAAATCATACCCATGTTTACTGATGTTTTGTAATATGATTAATACTATTTTAGAACGGGGAAGTACTCTCACAGAAAGTCGGCGTAAAGTAACATTATCAGTAAGTATTGTTGCGTTTCGAGGGACGAGCGCCGGTGGCCCAGTCTCCCACCCTCTTCTGTTCCCTCCTTTTTCCCTTTTCATTTTCATGATACTTCAAGTATCGCAAGCGTTCATAATTTGCGGTGACAGCTTACCATCAGGCGGACCGTATGCTTGTTTGCCAACCGTCGTTATTTAAAAAAAAATAA
Organism: Hestina assimilis; assembly: GCA_023373885.1. NCBI lineage: Eukaryota > Metazoa > Arthropoda > Insecta > Lepidoptera > Nymphalidae > Hestina > Hestina assimilis. The sequence goes on along the minus strand of CM041749.1, from coordinate 9,791,562 downwards.
GAAATCGTTTTTTCAAGTGATTTGCATAGAAGAATGAAATGAATTTTCATTTAGATATCTGATATAGGCGACGCAACGTGAATTCGGTTTAAAAGTCTGCTACTATATCAGAAAATAGCTCTCAGCCATATGCCGTCAATTCTAAATAACCCATATTAATTTTTATCGGTTAATTAATAAGTTGTACTTGTTGTAGACGCAATATGAGTAATTATTACCGTACAGCTTTTATATAATTCCTTTTCTATACTTATACACACATAAACTTTACCAAGCCGGCTCCACACTCTCAAAAAAATCGGCGTCAAGTAACAGTATCAGTAGGCACTGTTGAATTTCGTGCGATGAGAAAGAGCGTCAGAGGCCCAATCACCCACCCCTCTCCATTCCTTTTTTTCCTTCTCACCCCTTCTTTCTTGTTGCTTTGGTTCGCAACACACATGTGATACTTCAAGTATCGCAAACATTAACATCATGAAATGAAAAAAATATATTAATAGTATATAACATAACTATATTTGTGTATCCTGAAGACAAATGTTCATCTAAAAAGTGTCCATATCGCATTCTAAAAATTATCAAAGAAAGGTAATTTTATCATAGATATAAACTCGTATTTTGTAATGAAAATCTTATACGCTGTTGCTAGATAACACATCATTAATGTTCCCCGAGAGTAAAAAATTTACAAGTTAGATAAAGCTGTGAGTTTCATCAATATTAATGTGGACAACGTAAGGGGCTTGAACTAGGTTACTGCCACTTGACTTACCGAGTGCCAGCCACTGGCTGCCAGACAGCGTCCAACGGAGCATGCGCTGGTGGAGGCGGCTCCGCGCCTTCGCCACCAGTTTCCGTTCTTCCCTCCCAGCCCTAAAAAAATTAGAACATTGAATAAAAATATAAAGATATTACAATTTATTGTATTATTCTATAAGTAAGTTATATACTTCCAATTTTGGGAATGAATGGGCCGACTAGGGCGGGGAAGTGTTACCCTTACACAGTCTATAATGTAGCATTTTGTTAAGTGCTTCAAACACCCACTCCTGCACTCTCGTTTAACTGTCTTGCCCTCGTCTCTCCTTTCCGCTTGAGTCGGCCATACATCGCTATACTTTATAATATGTTATATTTATTTATTTATTTATTTATAGATACACCATCGGCTACACACTAAGCACTTATAATTAATTACAATACATGTTATTATTAATATACGGAGTGATTCGCCATTACTGGTGTATACAACATTTATACATAAAACATAAAACTAAAAAATATAAGGTTACAAAAAAATAGAAACAAAAGCACCAGTAAGATTCCTATGTATAAGTGTGAACGTTGACAAAATAAGAAGTAAAACCAAAAATTAAAAATTAGAAGGAAAAACTAACAAAAGTTGCGTGGACAAGTTCCTAGTCTAGAAGACTTCTGCACAAATGAATAAATATATAGTTATAGTTAAAACTATGTATATACTTGTTTATACGCAAAGTATCATCACTTATGATTGCGTTACATGAATCGCTTTTCGTTTTATCAACCTGCATTTGTGTTATAGCTCAGTTAAATTTAACATTGTCTAATATTAAGGTATAGAACTTGGATGACCGAGCATTGCTTGGTATTTTTTTTTCGGTGAATCTTGTTTTTTGTAATTGATATTTTGGTACAAATTACTTAATGATGAAATATGAATAATATTTTTTATTATTCTCAAAGAAAAACTGGAAAAAAAGTATCGGACTGGAGACATCGAGATTCGAACCGGGGTTTACTTTGCCTGAAAATAGTGCTAAAACGACATTTTTTAAAAATAGATTCTAGCTAAATCGATTTATCACCCCCGAAGCCCTCTACATACTAAACTCGCCTAACTAACTGAATGGTCCACCCTTTTTGGGACACAACACTTTATTATTAGTGTTTTATTTATTATATTTTTAATTTATTTTTCTTTTTTAGAGTTAGACGTAATTTTTAGGATTAAGTTTTTAATTATGTTTAATTTTTTTTTATATTATTGTTATACAGTTTTGTCTCTTTTTAACTATAATGCTTTTTAATAAAATGTTTTAGTTTAGTTTATTTCTGTTGTGTCCTAATAAATATATTCTTTCTTTCTTCTTTCTTTCATGAAAATCGTTGGAGCCGTTTTCGAGATTCACATTATATGTACATAAGAATTGCTTGTTTAAGGGTATTAGATAGATAAAATATTGTTATCACTCACGCCAAAAGCTCATATTGGGCCAATCGTTCACCTACATTGTGAACTTTATCATATTTCTAAGACCCATCAAATGACGACCCTTCCAATGGAAGGGAATTTGTCATCCCTTGAATTCTGTATACGTAGCTATTCGTACATAGCATATCATTCTATATGATGATCGACAAAGGACGGGCACACCGTAAATTTCATCAGATCTGGTGTAAAGATTGCCGAATTATAATGGATGGATAAACTGCTTTGACATACAGTCGGATGAACATGATGAAATTATAAGGGTTTTCTTATGAAACCCTAAAAAGGTATTAGGTATATTGACCATACATCTAATAGAATTCGGTTATAAATACATTCTTTCTATTACTTATGTAAGTAACCACACATATCACGACGTAGTAGTACAGCGGTAACGAACCCGCATTAAGCGCTAGGTCACGGGTTCTGAGTGTCATTATCCTTGTCATTGTGTATGTTTCCGGACCCCCGACACAGGATATAACTATCCTAATGGCCAGGGCTTAAAACTGTTGTATATTTAACGGGTTCGTATAGATAACAAAATAACCATACACTATTCGACTCCGCGGGAATGAAGCGACGAGTGACCTCTAGTATTTTTAACAAATTTGTAAGAAATATACCCATAACGAGTTTTAAAGGTTAACACTTCATTAGAATTAAAGACGATCAATATACATTCCATTGTAATAAATTGTGTAAATGAAACAATCAAAAGTAAAATGCCACATAAACTAACAGAAGTCGAATAATGAAATCTTGATTCCACTATAAATGGTTCGGTTTGACTGGAGAGGTATTACTCTGAAAGACTACTGGCGTAGTTATATTAACTATTACATTTCATTCAATAATTATTGTGAGCACTGGATAGTATAACTGCCAACCTCTCTATATCCCCTTCCGTTTCTATTCCATACTCTTGTTCTCACCTAAGTGAGTTTTGGTTTTCCATCTTTTCCGTTCTATCCTAAGTGAGTTTTTTTTTGTCTTCTCCGTTTTCTCTTATCCATAAACACATGTTACAACCCATGCTGATACAAAAGTTACTGTAAACATAGACTGCGCTAACTGCTTTCTATCAGGCTACACATTGGGAAACAAATCCCAAATTTTTCACAAAAAAAATAAAACTTGGCTAAAACATTATAAGTTGGTCCGGCAGACGTTGTCCTGCCTTGACAAAAAATCTGGGACCTGAAACCCGCGCCCTCTACTGGGTTTAGTTGTAAACGTAAATATTATCGAATTCACTGGAACAAACACAAACAATTTCATCAAAATCGGTCCAGCCGTTTAGGAGCAGTTCAGTCACATTCACACGGACAGAAAAATTATACATAATAAAATTTCATAAAATTTGTATTGAAAATCATTCTCATGTAATGTACTTTTATCGTAAAGAATAAATTAGTTTATAAACTAACATACAGACCATAAATATGTTGCGAGCAAAACCAATAATGTTTAATATTACTTATCATATAATATTATCGATACACTGAAATCCACAGCTTGATAGCTGTCCAACATGCCATTTTATGGATGGCAAAGTCAATATTACTACTTATTTGTGTTTGCCCAATGTCGTAAAAAAGAACTTGTAGCCCTAATGATCTCATAAACCACCTGAATCAAGCCTACTAAAGTTTCCCTACAAGCTTATAACTTTTCACGTGTTGAAAAGTAAAACGAAGTTATTATTATTATAATCCTTTGTTAATGCTAAGGTCAAGAAATTGCGTGTACGAAGTTTGATTACCTTTATCGTATCATATCGTGATTTTATATTTTTACTGGATGTATTATAATTTCTCGGCTTACTATAGAACAACATATTTTTTATATTACTAAGTTGGCGAGTAAGCATACGGCCCTCCTGATGGTAAGCGGTTGCCGTAGCCTATGAGCGCTTGCAAAACCAATAGTAGATGTCACTCACGCGTTGCCAACCTCGAGATATTGGTCATCAAATCTCCTTTGCCCAGTAATTTCACTAACTTACAGTGCCCTTCAAACCGAAACAGAGTAAGGTCAAAGACACTACTGCTTTCCGGTACAATATTTGACACCGCGCTGGTACCTACCTAGTTGGCTTCTTGTAACAAAAGACCTGTGTGACTGAGTGCACTGGTGAAATAATTTTAGCTATGCCAGAGATCATCCCAACAGCAGGCGATGGGGTCGTCACATCCCGACGCCTATCGTATGTACAATTCTACGTACAATAAGGAAATCTGATCAAAGATACCAGGCGTCCTGGGAAAACCGGGTTATGTAGGGTTCCATGACAGGTGGACCCACTAAAACATCCTTGGTGGCCGACCTCAGTGAAAGTATGCTCCGGGATCTCTCGGAGAACTCAATACCATAGCATCTCGAACACTATGCTCGTTCCCAGAGGGAGAATTGGATCGTCACTAATCTAACTAAACCCTGAGACGTTCGCGTTGTTGCGTTTCGTTCATTTCCATTCTCATAAAAACCCCTCCTCCTGATTTTGAGTGCCTTATAACCATCACATGATCGACGCAGTGTGATAAATATGGCGTAGCTATTGAATATATACTACGATATGTAATTTCAGTTTGGTATGCTGTATGCACATTTGTCACAAAAATAAATAGGACTTGACCAACATATCTACATCAGGCCGCATTACCACATGTACTTTTAGCTACGGCTCTGAAGAGTCTTCCCATTTCCATGGCATGTAATGCATAGCATGTAAGGCATGCATGTTGTTATCTAAGAAAGTATCGTTTCCGAACCCGACAACTTACAACATTATCATGTTGAGCTACACTTATATTAAATCTAACTAGCTAAATCCAACCTTGCTTCGCTTTGGTTCAGTCTGATAAGCTATATAAAACGATATATACCTTCTTATATATAAATGCAATATTAGCATCAACAACGACATTCGTTTACATTTAGGTAAATTACAGAATACTTATTAGAACTTCCGATAAACAACATTAAAAATATCTTCTAAATAAAGCATATTAAACCGATTAGTTTTAAACCCGATTAAGGTTATAGTTTTTGGACTTCCTTTATTATATATTATGTACTAGCGGGCCGGCAGACTTTGTCCTGCCCCGAAAAAAAATCTGGAACCCGGATAGCAGCGCCCCCTGACTGAGTCTTATTGTGAACAGAAGTGACACCGTTGAAAATTAGTGAATTACTAATATCGCTATTAAAGAATAGGGGTTGATGGTAGAAGGGTGAAAATTTAGGGTTATGTGTATTTTGAATGTCACATCATAAAAAATTTAAGTGTTGTCTACAATAAATTTAAAAAAATTAAAATTTGTGGTGGACCATCCTATGACATAAGGGTATAAAAATAGATAACAACCTATTCTCAGACCTATTGAATATACATATATTATAAGCTGTCATCAAAATCGGTCAAGCAGTTTCGGAATAGTATGCTAACTAAAACTATAACACCAGAATTGTATATATTAGATATAGAGATGTATTTATGCTAGGTTTGAAGCGAAAAAAATTACTTTCAACAATACTTAATTTATCAAAATATGAAAATTAGTTTAGAAATTATAGGAACAGATCAACATACGCACATACCGGTCAAAGTTATAACCCATGGAGGGTTTCGCCAATTCGCCGTAGTTAGGTAAATAGATTTACATCCGTTCGATAGTTGATTATTTAATAGTAATTAGTAAGTAACCTGTTTGTTTAAAACGTTATATGCTATATACCTCACGCTTCGGCATCTACGTGTGGAGCAGTGCCTATAATTGATTATTAATTTGACAAAATAAATAAATCTCAAAATATTAAAGAGACGAGCGATGCAGAAAGCGGGCAGAAGCTAATAATGTTATAATAAAGCACAAAACTACCTAAAAAAATATCATCATTCATCGCGCTGAAGGCACACAATGGTATAAAAAAAGTCAATATTTTATCCAAGAGAAAGCCGGATGGTTTGAGTACCTAAATAAATAAGTCGCTGTCCCAGTTTCGAAGTTTACGCAAAAAAGGAAACGCTTAAACTTGTACAGGATTCTGTGGGTAAAAGAAATATTAAGGTGGGGAAGCCTACATTTCTAAATTAAAATTGCGACGGACGCTAACCAGCTATCAGCGCGCGTTGTACAAACTCACGGTTCAAGTGGGCCTTTTGTTCTCCAGTCGGGTGCAAATAGCCGGCTATTTTTGTTTGTTAGTTAAAACGGTCGCATTATAGAAATGCTGGTACGAACTCAGTGTAAATAATGGTTGTCTACTTAATCCTCATCATAAATAGTGGGAAAGTCTTCTTCTCCAGGGTCTGCTTATTACTCTTATCCGGATTTGAACAGTTACTAGTTTTAATACGGAGCGATTGCCAGGTGACCTCCGCAACTCTAAGTACGAACTGGTAACTCACATAAGCAAATTACTTATCAAGAGTTAACGCTTATTATCAGATGTTATATGATAACAACCGTGACCGACAACTTAGCGTGCTCTCCGAGGCACGGTGGGGAGATCTATAAGGACAAACGCCCAGACCAAAGCAGATATTTGTAAGATCAATACAAATATCTACCCTAGCGGGAAACGAACCTGCAACCCTCGATTAAAGGCGGACTCGCTACCAATACGCCACAACGGTGATAATGAAAGTGTGAAAGAGTATAATTATGTTTGAATGTTTGTTGCTCAATCTTACAAAAACGGCTAAACAGGTTTAAAAACAGATTGTATAGATCTCGACCAAATGCGACGAAAAGTAAGAATAAAATTTTTCGATATCTCACTTACCTTTCGAGATATCGAAAGATAGTCTTCAAATCTTGATTGACGAATTATGTAATAAATTTATGCTGAAATATAAGGTTTCTTGTGGAATTGCCAAAAACGACCTACAGGGATATATCCATTAGAATTTTGGTATAGATGTACCTTATGGAATAGAAACATAGCTTTTAGGCCTGAATTATATTCATTGGCATCGACCAGCATTTAGCTGGATGGTTTTGGACACATTTATCAGCATCGTATGCTTAAGCATTCGTAGCACGCATAAGCATGATTTAGCATTCGTGAGCATGCGTAGGCATGCTTAAGCATCCGTAGCACGCATAAGCATGATTTAGCATTCGTGAACATGCGTAGGCATGCTTCAGCATCCGTGAGCATGCGTACGCATCCTTCCGCACACTTTGCCGGCTGTTTAGTACTGTAACGTGTTGTGTCAAGTGTTACACTTATAAACATTTAAAATAGAAAATGCGAAACCCGAATCGATGCTGGTATAATATATAATTCAGGCCTTATAATGAAGCCGAGGCCATAGCTAGTATTTTTATATATTGTAACTAGTAATCTATGTAGCTTTTTGGAGCTTCATTTCGAATTGTGATCAAATTGTTCTATGGATTTATCCAACCCTTCGCTTTTTATATTGTCCTCAAAAAAATGTGTCTTTCAAAGTCCTGTAATGAATCGGCTTAGGTGTTAAGACTAACACACATAAACAAACAGCCTACCTTTTTATTTATATATTTAGTTTACAGTTTATCCGAAGCTTCGCCCACGTTTATCATTAATTAGTTTTTAATTTAACTTTACTTCTCTAAGTCGACTTCAGGGTGGTTAAAACGACATGCGCAATTAATGAACATGGCTACCTGTACTTTAACAGATTTATGTGATTGTGTAGTAAAAACCAATCTGTAAACGCGAATTAATCTAGAATCGATTGCTTAGATTGAGATAGAATCAACTACGAGACTTTTTTTTAATTTTATAATTTATTTTATAGTAGTATAGGCTTGCTACTTTCGCCTCGCTCCCGATGACGTCCCAAGCCTAGGCTCGACCTCGCAGGAGGGGCCCTTGGGACGGATTCAACTTGTGCCCCGCGCGGGCAGTCCATCTCTTACCGGCTGAGGTCTCCAGACCCGGCCCCCCCACCGGTGCCGCTGTCAAGGCCACTAGGGCCAACAGCAAAGGAGACCTGAAAAAAAAGCTACTTTCGGTACCATGAATGGATCGTCTCGACCGGGAAAGGACTAATTTCTGAGAGACTGTAGACTTGACGTTCAAACTCGATTTCAGCGCCTGGTTTTGCTGCGGTTCATACGCTACGGCAAGCCGCTTACCATGAAATAAAATAAACTAAGAGAAAACATGTATTGCTAGAATATTAAACAATATTATATAAGAGCCTAATATAATATTTATATGTCCAATACATATCTATATACTATACTATCTTTGGTTGGTTCGGTTGAACAGTATATCATAGGAAGTTTCAATTAAAACATATGATAGTGAAACATAGTTACTGGACACCGGTCATACATACTGGACACCGTTGTGGCGTTGTGGGTAGCTAGTCTGCCTTAAGCCTCGACGGTTGCGGGTTCGATTCCCGCTCGGAGCAGATGTTTGTATTATTCGTACAGGCATGTTTTCCGGTCTGGTTATGTTTGTCCTTGTCATTGTGAATGTTTCCGGACCCCCGACACAGGATATAATTATCCTAATGGGGGCCGTTCAGTGTGTAGCGTTTATTATTATAGTACTAAGTGTCATAAATCATATAATTAAAGTCACTATATTGGATAATGTGAACACTACTGGCGGCTTTCAATTTTACACGCGTAGAACAAGGGCTATGTCGAGAAAAATAATCAAAATAAATTGGTGCTATTATGCCAATTCATCAAGCAAATGAAATGAATGCGAAATGCGTGAATGAAGAAATCTGTCAACTTTCTTTAAAGTTAACTGCTAGTGACAAAAATTGATAATGAACAGAAATGACATTTTTTAAATCCAAGAAGTCTATAACGAAAATGCGCATATTGAACTTTCTTATACAAAAAGAAGATAATATAGTAGGCTATTCTATTCAATATCTATTACAGCTATTGTAGGAATACCCGGTTCCTAATAAAATTAATGGCTTCGACGGATCCGCCGGCGGATTGTGTGCAGGCGATGGGAATTTTTATTACCTGTCAATCGAAAAAGTTTTCATGCATAAATTATGCAGTTCAATTTATCACTGCGTTCGACGGATGAGATTTTAATTAATGAATGAACACATTCATATTTGTTTCTATGATCGAAAGCTTTTTATTTAGTGGGAAATATAAAAAAATACGCTGAAAAATTAAATTGAGGACGTTTTGCCGCAGCGCAGTGTTTTGTAAAACACATTTTTGTCTAATTTTGATTTTATTATTGAAATCGATAGTTTTTATCATTTCAAGCATTAGAGTAAAACACTCGGGTCGATACAATAAGTAGTTTTTATATAAAAAATTCTCACAAATTCACTAATAATCACAAAAAAATGATTTCAAAAATAAAACTAAAATTCTTACGTAGGTTTTGATATTTTTTTTCAATTTCTCTTTATAATTTTTTTGCTCCGACATATTGGCGTATTAGTTAATGAATTCTAAACAAAACAATTGCTTAAATGGACGCAAATAAGAAATACCATGTCAACCCACAAAATTGAAAAAACTGAGTTATATATGCAGAAGTGTTGGTAAATGGCTGAAGAACATTTTTCTTTAATATTTGTAGGGTTTTAAGCTTTAAAACTTATAAAAAGCCATTTTTTAATCATGCCATTTATGTATTATTTTAAACGTTTTGGGTTATATTATATACGAAATATGCAGTTTGTATGCTTATTTTATGTGAAAATAAGTAAAATAAGTCACATACATCTTGAAATTGCAAAAAACTTGACCAAAATATTTAAAAAAATCATATTTTCAAGTTGTTTAAAATTTTCAAACGCGTTTTTCTCGAAATGACAATCGTGTGGGTTGACATGGTATTGCTTATTTGCGCCCAAAATATGCCTTTATCCATGCTATTTAAATCACACTCCCCTGAGATACTAGTAGCACACAATACTACTATTGTTTCAGAGGTTGCGATATAATTAGTAAAAATGTAAAATAAATAATTCAGGAAAAAGTACCGACTTGGTGCCTTATATGCCAAAAGCCTTAGCACCGACTTCTGTTGTACAGAAAAAATATTTTTTACTGTTTCGTATTGAGTTATCTACGACCGTTGTGGCGTGTTTCTAGCGAACCTGCATTGAATCTCGACGGTCGCGGGTTCGATTCCCGCTCGGGGCGGATATTTGTATTGATCTTGGATATCTGTCTCAGTCTGGGCGTTAGTTCTTGTGGGTCTCCCAAGCGTGCCTTGGAGAGTACGTTAAGCTGTCGATCCCGGTTGTTATCATAACATCTGATAATAATCGTTAACTCTTGATAAGTAATTTCTCTTATCCAATGAAGCGAACCTGCCTTAAACGCCACAGGTCGCGGGTTCGATTTCCGCACGGAGCAGAATATGTTTGTATTGACCATGCGCACGCATATTTTCCGGTCTGACTGTATTTTTCCTTGTCCTTGTATTTTTCTGGACCCCGACACAGGATATAACTATCCTAATGGGGCCGTTGAGTGTGTAGCGTTTATTTATTAATTTATAATGAGTAACTGGTTCACCCTTTGTCTACAGGTCTTAAAATACCTTATCTTTAAGTTGCTGAGTTAAGATTGTCATTTGAGTTTAGTATTTGTTATAAACTAACTTTAAGCGTCCTTTAAAGTTGTTCATTGTGAGATCCGACAATGTTATTAGGGACAGGCGAAGTACATTTATGGCGTGTACGCGACCTATCACTTATATACTATTCTGATCAGCAGTGTTCACATGCACGCGTACGCAAGTACACGACAAGTTATTAAGTATACTTAATAATATGTACGTTGGTATTCATTTAAACCATATAGATGTAAAGCTGAATGTGGAATTTGAATTTTGTAGACATGTTTAATTTAGATGCCCATTTGGTTCAACTTGTTCAACAATAATAAATAATAATGATAATAAAAATAAACCCTTAACACTCAATGGCCCCCATTAGGATATTATATACTGTGTCGGGGGTCCGGAAACATAAACAATCACAGGGATAAACACGCCCAGACCGGAAAACATGCCTGTATGGTCAATACAAATGTCTGCTCGGAAGGAATCTAAGGCGCGACCTGTGGCGCTTAAGGCAGGTTCGTTCCGCTTCGTCACAACGTCGTCATACCCAATAAATACAATAAATTAATTCTGTCTACATAAATGGTTCATGGTGAATATGCTTCATGTTCTTAGCGTATAGTACGCGAATTTACAATACTTTATAAAATTTTATGTTGCGGAATATCTCTTTTTTTTTCTTCTGTAAGTCGAATTTACTGTCGAATGTATCACATACTAGCAGCCCTCTCCGGCTTCGCACGGGTATAAAATGTATAGCCTATGTCATTCACTGAAAAAATGAATAAAATCGATCCAGTAGTTTTGATTTATTCATTACTGCCCGTGGCGCGCACGTGTTATATGTAATTATTTACGACATCACATTAGAACCTCAAAATAACAGTTTTTTGTCTCCACTATTTAATGGACGTTATTATATATATAAGCCTTCCTCTTCAATTACTCTATCTATTAAAAACCGCATCAAAATCCGTTGCGTAGTTTTAAAGATTTAAGCATACATAGGGACAGAGAAAGTGACTTTGTTTTATACTATGTAGTGATGACATATTATAACATATGTTATATTTCTTTAAAAAAAGACAAAAATATAGGAATTGATAACCTCAACCCCCTTTTGAATTCCGCTATGATAAGTTATGTATATCTAAAATGTCGTATTTGACCAAATAAATTATATTCAGTCGAACAAACATTATGGTCATTTACAAATATTACATTATATACAGTTCCCATTATTTTACACTTTTTCTTTTTAATAGATTTGTTTACCTCATCAGTAGCAACTAATAATAATTTGATGTAATTTTTTTTATATTTAATTAAATATGTCGTATCGAAAAATTATTATTCACGCGGGTGAAGCCGCGAGCAAAAGCTAGTAAAATTATAAATGCAAAATTAACACTGTCTATCTGTCTATCGTTTACGTTTTCACGCGTAAGCCACTGAACAAATTTGGATGAATTTTGGTCTAGAAATTATAAATCGGACCCTTACATAGGACAGTTTTTTGGCGGAAACTAAAAGGACACTAATCATTTCTAATATAATAAAGTTGCCTCATTAACAATAGTAATCACGCGGTAGAAGAAGCGGGTAAAAGCTAGTATGTAACAAAGAGGAGTTGATTATCCTATCCTCCTTCCTATTATATATCCTATCCTACCAATTTGGATGCTTAGATACTTGGATGTTTGTTACTCAATCACGCTATTACGGATAAACGAATTTGGATAAAACTTGGCAAACAGATTTCATTCATAAATAATAGAATAATTTCATCCCGAAAAATTGTACGGTTCCCGTGGGATTATCAATAGACGAATTACATGCCGTACCAATTATGTTAAGATGTTTGTTTGCACGCAAAAACCACGGACGAAGTCGCGCGCACATGCTAGAATAATAATAGGAAAAGTTTGTATCTTTTTTATATATCATGACGTTTGGCAAACATACATACTGTCCGTCTGTTGGTAAGCAGTCACCCCAACCTATGAACGCTTACCTAACCTAAGGTCTTATCCCTTGAGGAAGGGATGAGAAGTGAAAAAAGGAAGGCTATAGAAGGGCGGGGAGATTGGGCCTCCGACGCTTTTACTCATCGCACGAAACGCAACAATAGCTACCTACTGATACTGTTACTTTACGCCGATTCTATATGATGGTAGTACTTCCCTGGTTGATTCGATGTTTACATGTTTCGATGTTTGAATGTTTGGTACTCAATCACGCAAAACCTGTGGAAAGGATATGGATGAAATTTAGCACAAATGTAGATTGTTACCTGGTTTAACTCATAGGATACTTTTTATATCAGAAAAAAACGATATAAATATGATTTGTTTCTTTACAAGTAATTCATTTATCTCTGAAGCCAATTGTAAGGTCACCGCGGACAAAGCAGCGGGCAGATGCTAGTTTTATATAATTTTAGTAATAGTACATTCAGCCATAGATTTGACATATGATACGTCTGAATGATCTTTTAAAATTTGCTCCATTCGGCTTTAGAGTTTATGTTTTGGGTTTACTTTATTGAATTGTGAAAATATATTTTATTAATCTATTCGTTTACAAATAACAGTAAAACTAATGTATTTTTATTCAGTTATTACATTATATTCAGTTAATTTATCGATGATATACGAATTTTGTTGTTGTAGTGTTCTAAAAATAGCTATATGAATGTCCATCCAATATATTTATTAATACATACTTTTTCAACAATAATAATAATTGTCGTATTATATTTAAATATATTCAACATTCAATATAGGTACAATAAAATTAAAAATAAAAACAAAGAGACTGCCTATCAATGACATCTGACCTGAAGCTCTTCATTATACCGCGATCTCGTTGAGCCTGGCGTAGGTCGATCTAGTAACAATAACTCAGTCACCACTATTACACCAAACACAGCGAAGAACATAATGAAGATGAAGAAACTGATATTGGCGCGTTCTTTGGTGCGGGAGGGAGCAGTGCGCGCCCGCCACCGCATCTTGCCGGCACTGAACTCGCATTCATGAGCGCGAAACGACAATGGCAGACTACCACGGGCGACACACTACTGAACGGTAAACGCGCAACACTCTCTCGGTCACTATGCCCGAGGACCCACAACACTACGCTCCGGTACAGTAACACACAATGAAATGACAGCCAGCCGTATTTGACGATCCCGAACTGGGTTGCAAGTTCTAGTATTTAGATATAAAAACTCCTTCGTTTCTGGGTCATGTAAACAAATTATACGTAAGACGTTTTTTTATAAATAATTATGTGAAACAGGGGTAACACGTGTGAATCCTAACATTCCAAAGCGAAGACTAAAAATTAATAACAAATTATGAGCCAATTCGGCGCTTCTCAGTTTTAATTATAGATTTTATGTATTAGTTACGGCAAGAAAGCATAGGCCATGTCGAATCAGCATACGTAAAACGATAAAATTTTAATTAGGTACTTAAAAACCAAGTAATTAATACCAGTGACTAAGAATACATAATTAAGTAAATAAGAATACGGTGTGTAACTAATAATATTGAAGAAACTTATTAAAATCATAGCACTTGTATTTCAAATACAAAGTATTAATTTTGCACAAAATGACCCTGATTATTTAGCCTAGCAACCCTTAAACTGAATGTTTTCAGAGCGCATGCGTGCCGCCCGCCCCCGTTCAATGACTTTCATTGACGGGGGCTCGAAAGCTGGTAAAGCTCCACGAAATTAAAACCTCAACACCAGATTAAAATATTACCTCTAATGGAAAATAAAATAAATAACAACATACATAATTAATAAATAATTTACTTATAATAATCTCTTCAATATATTATAAAGTATAGAATTAAGTATGTAGGTCAGTGGGCTTATTATCATGCTTTTGAAATCTGGACAAAATAGCGTATGCTAATTATATTGCGAGGCACCCGACGAACAAGCAATAAATGAATGTTTTATTCTAGTATATTTTGTTTCGAAGTGATCATTGGTCACTATACATTCTTGAATATTCTTAACATTAATTTTCTTTTCAAGATTAAACTCAATTACCACTTATTAAAAACTGACATGAAAATATGCAAAATTAATTTTAAAAATAACACAAAAACTCCGAGTCCATTAAATTCCTTTACAAACTTAGAAACGTAGCCTTTCATCAATTTATATTAGACTTGTTTTTCTTAAACGGTTTAATCAATCTTGACCGGTAAGTAATATAAATAAGCTGTAGAAATTTTAAAACTGAATTTTTAATTTTTAATTAATGAAAGGATTTATAATAGATATTTAGAACATTATATATATATATATATATATATATATATATATATATATATATATATCATAGTGCCCCTTTCTTGTCTTGTTCTAGACTTCAGTGTTATTATATATAGTGACTTTTCATTCGAGCTCTTCTTAAAACGAAATAGCTGATACTATCTATACCTCTGCTCCGGGTGGGAATCGAACCCGCGACCTGTGGCGCTTAAGGCACGTTAGCGACCGCTGTGCCACAACTTCGTCATATCGTAAAATGTTTATATCTCCAATAATTTAACTTAAGGTGAAATAACAATTAAAAGGGAAAAAAGTTGGATGGTTGAATCATTTCGGATACAAGTTCCGCTCTCCATCTCCGTTGATGTTAATACATTAGGTAGGATATACAGTTTTATTGTATAAATAGACAAATAAAGCAACAGTCATTTACATAATAATCCACTGTCCAAATACCAGGATTTAAACTAAAACAAAAAAGGTATAAAACAATATCAGATTGACGTGAATACAGTTATTTGGTGCGGCATAATTGTTTAACTGCCTCACACTTACATGTATAACACATTAGCACCTACACTGACTGTAACAGATAAACCGTTAGATTCTGTGATAAAAGTAAACACAATTTAAACATCGTTTTATAAAAAAACATTCCTCGTTATTCGAATATACATATTTATATAAGTATACGACAGTCACATTATTTTCTAGAAATGCTTCTTCTTCCTAGCATTATTCCCGGTATTTATCCAGGGTCTACTTATACTCTTATCCTTTTTTTTTTTTTTTTTTTTACTTGGAGAAATGCAGTTACGCACTCGAGCGCCGGGACGGGTGCAATGGCGCAGGAGGTGTGTGGACTCGAGCCGAATTCCCTACCCACTAAAACTCCAAGGTCTATACTCTTATCCTGATTTGACAGGTTACTAATTTTTAGACAAAGCAATTGCCATCTGACCTTACAACCCAAAGGGTTAACCAGTAACTCATTGGCTAAGAGCATAATATGAAATTACTTATCAAGAGTTAACGATTACTATCTGATGTTATGATAACAACCGGACAGCTTAAAGTGCTCTCCGAGGCACTGTAGGGAAACCCGCTACGACAAACGCCCAGACCGATACAGATATTTATAACAAACATCTACTCCGAGCGATAATTCAGCCAGCCATCCTTTGACATAAAAAAACGGGCTTGGACGAAATTTGTCATATAGATAGCTCACCTTAATTAAAATTAAGGACTTTTTATCCCGGAAAATGTTAGGTTCCCTTGAAATTATTAAATAACAAACTACAGGAATATTGAGCATGGACGACATAGTATCTGTATGAAATAAAAAATAGTTTTTTAACAGTCATCCGTCATAGCAGATAAAGTACATTTTATAAGCAAGGAAACCTACCGAGAATGGTTGCTAAACAGCTTTAAATTGTTATATGTCCAAACATTTTATTTAGTAGGTTCCCTGCATATGAACATTTGTATATGAACATTTGAGTCGCTTAAGAATTGTGTCTATTTTATGGACAGGGAATGAGTTCAAATGAAAAAAATTAGTATGAAATTGTGTAACGAATTTTCACGCTTCACGCTACAGGTTCGCTACCGCTACGCCCAAAATAAAATTATGAGAAAGTAACAAAATTTGCGGGAAAACTATACCTAAGTTGAGTGAGTTACTTATGTTTTTAATGATATCTTAGAAAACTTTAAATATTAAAAAAAGATTTACACGATTCATATTATTGTTATCAGTTTTTTTAATCACGTAGCATGTAGAATTTTTGATATTTTTTACATATCTATCATTATCATAATTTTTGATATTTTTGATATTTTTTACTTGAGTAGTATAATAAAAGAATAGAATATTTCTCCAATATAATATTATATACACAACCCTTGTTATTTCACAGGCACTTTCTATTTAAAACAGTTAAACCATTAATTTCTAAAGGAGAGGAATTTCTAAGATAAACGTATAACTATTAATTTTTGCTGTCTCGGGTTCACGACCGTCGCGGAACGTGACCAGAGTCGAGGCGGAAAATGCGAGATGTGAAAAGTGAAAAATTTATAACACTTAGAACAGCAAAGACGACGCTAAATTTAAATAAGATGTGACATGAATGAACCGTAACCGTGACGTAAATATAATAATATAGAGAGCGTTTTATTCATACAATAAAGTTATGAATTTATGTAACGAGTTATTTACATTTTGATGGATGAATACAAGATGGAATGATTAAGCCCATTTATACGTAATAGAGCTTAGCTATTTTTAGCATGAATGTGCTGCCTAAGCTCTACTCTCACACAATATCGACGTAAAGTATTGAACCGTTTCATTCAGTAGGTGAGGGCAGTCTACATTACCACCCACTCTATCTTATTCATCGCCGTAACCGTTATCACATAAGCACAGACACTGTGTTTGTGTGTTTGTGAACACAAATACTTTCTTGTGCTTTTAATCTTATTGACCAATATAAGGACAAATATATTAGTAAAGACTTAGTAGCAGTAGGTTTGTATAATAATTTGTGCTTTGCAGAGAAACTTATTCGACCTTTCAAAGTTATGGCAGCTACCTGATGTCGTACATTCTTTTACGCGGCTTATAGTAGAGTGAACAGCAATTATTTTCATTTATTTTATTTTATTTATTAGGTCATAAAAAAATTTATAAATAGAATTATAACACTTCTATGGTTTACAGTTTGTTTTTTAGATTATAGTCTCGCAAAACCAGATAATTGGTTTGACTCAGTTTTCGTGGCTGATTGCATCGTTATTATTGCATGTATGTGGTTGGATGTCAATTTGCTTTTCTGTTTGCATGTATGTTAACGGGTACATTAGTGTGTCTGTTTGCACGTCTGTCAATGTATCTATTTGCGTATCTCTATGTTTTTGCTTGTATTGTCTGTTTGTGTTTTTGTTTGCGTGCCTTTATGTATGAATGTCTATTAGTTTTTTAACAATACGTTTTTTTAGGTATATCCGAAGCTTAAAACTTTAAGAACTTGTTTCGTTTTTTTTTCATCCAGCACGCATGGGCCAGCTCGTCCAAGGAATTACTACCTCACAGAAAATCGATATAAATTTACAGTATCAGCAGGTACTGTCGCGTTTCGAGCGATGATTGAGCGCGTCGGAGGCCCAATCTCCCACCCCCACCCTGTGCTCTCCCTTTTTTCGATTTTCATTCCTTCCCTTCTATCCCTTGAGTTGGCAGCACACATGTGATACTTAAAATGTAGCAAGCATTTACCATTGACTGCTTACCATCGAGACCGTACCTTGTTTCCCAACGGTCATGAAGTAAAAAAGACCGGCGCAGTGGTTGTGAACCTGCCTAAAATGGCCACGGACAGCAATTGATAACTTGCATAATTTTTAGGTAAGTTCAATAATGAAAAAAAATTAAAATAATCGATTATTTTTCGATATTACAAAAGAGAGTGTAGTTCAGCCTAACATAAGAAGCCACATCTTTCTTCAAATACTATGTCCGAATATACCACCAAGCGTATTCACATACATTGCAAGTGCGTTGCTGATTCAAAGGAAGGAGATAGAATGTCATTCATTTTCATTAATGCTGAAAAGAACGAGGCTTTATTACACATAATTGGTGGTAGCCTAGTCCTAAAACCAAACAGAGACAGTCCTCAGAGTGGTTCAAAGATTTAGAGCCTTATATATTTAGGTTAGGCCTGTTACGTACATAATTATATCGCCAATGTTTGGCAGGACCTCCTTATTATATTTGAGAGTATGAGTCTGACCAAACAACCATTTTTTTTTCGGAATGTGTATTGCTGTTGGCCCTACTGGCCTTGACAGCGTCACCGGGCGGGGGCCGAGTACTGAGACTCAGCCGTGATAAAGGGACAGCCCTCACGGGGGCTCAAATTTGATTCCGTCCTTAGGGTGCCTCCTGCGAAGCCGAACGACGGCTAAGGACGTCATCGGAGATGGAGGCAGCGCTCCGAGCGCATTCTATACGATAGACTCACCCGAAGGTGTGAGCGCGACGCGTCGTGCGAAACAAAGGACCTCGTCCTCGCCGGCGAGGACGGTGTTGTGTGCGTGTCTGTGCTGTGTAAGGGGTATTTTCTAATGTAATCCTATCGTCAGGGTCTTGCAGGACGTGCTTAGGACGCCTTACTTTTGTCGGTTGGTTACATCGGTCTGTGTAGATACAAGAATGTCTAATCAAAAGATTTGTATGGAAAGTAGTTTGATCGAAATAGTTTTGCGATAAGCGCTTAGCAAACAACCATGTTTGGTCAAAATGTACGTGTATATTATCTACGTGTATAAATACTTGCTTATATATTTGTATTTTTATATATTGAATCAACAAACTGAACAAACAAAACAAACAAACTGAATCGAAAATTTTATGGAGAGCTTGGTTAAAGACAGTGTTTGTCGGAGAAACAGACATATTCACTTAAAATAATCTTTTCCTCATCACATACAATATTAGAAAAATCGATTATTGATAATCGATTAACAACGTCACTATTTTTCATTTCATATTCTGTATTCATACCACCATTGTCAAAACACCTCTGTTCATCTGTTATCTTGACTCTTGTCATAGTCCTACGAAACGTCAAAAAATCATTACTGAATGTCCTAACTCCTAGTTGGTTAGGACATTGATAAAATTACAAAATGGTAAAAGGGGATATTCCACCTGATGATAATTTGTTTAGGGCTTTTATAAGCGCTGTGTACAATACGATAGATGCCCCTGTAACATGGTTTCGTGGTAAGTATTATTGTTTAATTCACCCTCGCCACTGTTATGTAAGTTTGTTTCTAATGATACGTATGTTTTGCTGCAGAAAAGGTAGTGGAACCGAATCAACAAAAATACCCATGGTACCATAGGCAATTTCGTCGCGTACCAACAATCGATCAGTGCTACACCGACGATGTACTTTGCGATTACGAAGCGAACTTGCAATTTAAACGAGATAGGTTATAATTTTGATTATTATTGTCGATTTTTTTTACTCTCGCATATCCTTTATAGATATAATTTTTTGTATAAACCGTAACAAAATACTTTTCCCCCAAACTTTAATTTTGTCTTTCTTTGACAGAGCTGTGGATTCGGAGATCTTAAACATTTTACGTATGCGATATGAAGATTGCATGATGTATGAAAACCCAGACCATTTGACAACCTGTAAGCCACTATGGGAAAGATATAAAGCTGCTGAAGAAGCTTGGTTTATCAAATGTAAGTTCTTTTTTAAACACTATTTTTTACAAATATATATTATACTATTTTAACACTTAAGGTAACATTTGTATACCCATTATAAATAAGTATAAGACAGGAATGAGCATAGACTTATTGTATATGGACAGACCATTCCAGAAAAACTAAAAAAAAGGGTGTGTGTGTAATTCACTCACTTTCAAACTTTAGTAAATTGACAAAAGAATAAGATGAATATATGTAACAAGATATAAAAATATTCACACACTGTTAAATAATAACACACCACCCTGACTTCTTACTAAGAAGCTGTCATACGCAGCAGCATACATATATATATACATACACACCGACATATGTAAGTTTCTGTCTCATTCTTCTTATTTGTGTCTCTTACATGTTGTTTTTTCTGTTGCACAATTTCAAATCACAATGATTCTAAAGAAGTTTCACTTCAAAATGTCAGACTCCAGTGCTTGTTCATAAATTCAACATCAACACTATGCACTAGCAATTCTTTTGACATTTTTGTTTTATAGAAGAGCCGTTCCTTGGTTTATAGTAAGTCAATAGGATTAAGTTATATTCATTCTTTAAAAAAATGCAGATTTTAAGAAATATGAACATTAACATAATTACTGTATAAAATTGTATTGATTGAAATACAAATTCTTTAGATGGTGACCTCGGAGCCTATGCTGATGCCAGGAAAGCTTATATGAAACAAAAGCATCGTATGATTTGGGAGAGACGTCATGGTCCCCTCTCTGAACAAACTAAATGAGTGGTGTACATCAAATGTAATATATATAAGTAGATATCAAATGTCTTTACAATAAAAAATTTTAGTGAATATTTTAACCTCATTTACCCTTAATTATTTTTCATAAGGCTTTCATATATTATTTAAGCTTGAATTTTGAATTTTGTCATTAGGATATAAGTCAGGCTAATACTTCATTTATATAATTGTTGCCTAAAATATAATACAATATTAAAGGCAAAATTAATTAAATCAAAGTATAATATATTCTACTTCTGTAAATAACAGAACTAGAATATATTCTTTCTCTTTTATGTCTCAGCTCAACAAAGTCCATGCAATCTGCTGCCCCTCTCATATAGGCATTCAACAAATATCTTTTGAACACCGAACACCAAAATAGTTTTTTTTTAATTTACTTATTATGACATCTTAAGTAATAAATGAATGGCCTTGAATCATTTTTGTATTTATAATTTTATTTCATCACCTATTAGAACATGCCATAACTTCCAACTAAATGAAATCAAATAAATAATAAAACAAAATTAGTTTTTCATTGGATTTTAATTCTATTAATATTGTAAGTTTGAAACAGATCAATGAAAGACAATATCAAAAAATAACATTTATTTTCCAACGCTACATTCATTTCATGCAATTATTACGAGATACAATTTTATCCGTATGTACACAGATACTCTAGTTGGAAACGATAACAAGGAAATTAAAGATCACAGAATTACGAAGACGTAGAAAATAATACTAACATCTTCACTTACTGTACTTTGAATATCTTAAAACTATCTTAATTCGTTATAAATTTAAAACTTTGTTATTGGTCACAAAAGTAAAAACAACATTGGCTTAAATTTATTAACTTATCTGCTACAGTAACATGAAATTCAATTCACATTTCGGCGATTTGTATTAAGGGTATTGAATTCCATTACTCTTTAAAATAATAAATTTCATATTAAAGTCACAAATGTAAAATACTTAAATAGAATCTGCAGCAGAATTACATATATTATTATCATATACTATTATTTAGTGGACATGTTGATACTTTCTTGTTTCAAATGCAGACTGGCAGTGTTTCTATAAATAATCACATTAAATACTTGAAAACATATGCAAGGGCCTGCTTACATAAGGCTGATGTAAATAGCCATTAATTTTTAATTATATAATCATAAATATATATAATAAAATCGCAGTTCCACATTAACTTTTCCTATATAAAGATTCGAGTAACAATAATTTTGTAAATAAATGTGCTTATTGATTTTATTTGTACCAATCAATAAGATATGTACATAATATACATAAAAATTTAGATTTTATTTATTATTAAGTGATATATTTATTGGTACGTGAATATCACAATTATTTTGATAGATAAATAAATGATTGCACATTTACTTACACTAACATTTGTATTCTTAATTGATGAAATAAATTTCTCCTTAAAAATATGATTAGCTGGTTTTGTTAGGTTTTTGATTCTAATATAGGTTAATAATATAATATAATAATAAAATTTATATAATACTACTTAAAATAATATAACGGTAGTCATTTGAAACAAATTTTTAGACTGACCGTTTTTTTAACATAAAAATAAAAATTATCCTAAAAATATATCCAAATTCTTACAAAAATATATTTCACTTTAAGCTTATTAATGTGGAACGGCGAACTTTAGCTACAGAGTGTCCTAAATAAGAACCTAAAATTGCACTACAGGCACAAGCATATTCCTTACAAAGCAATATCACTATAATACAATACTTCTATAAAACATTTGAACATCTATAATTGACTCTTAGATTGTATGTATGATGGATAATCCTGATAGTTCCTCGAAATAAAGTCTATAAATTTATTATTGCAAATATATAATATTCTACATATAAAATAATAATAAAAAAATGTTGTCTTAAAATAATAAATTCGACAATTTGACGATTCTAAGTGAATTACAACAAGGATTTTTAAGCTAAGTCATATAAAGCCGAATTAAAGTATAATTATGTAACACGTACAATCATTGGAGATCAAATATCAAAGGATAAAATTCTTAAAAAATTAACATTTTTAATGATTAATATTTATTGTACTTTGAAGAGCATTCGAAAAATGTTATAAGCGCACTTTATTTTAATAACATTCATTAGGCTCCAACTTGCTTGATATGTTGTACATAAGATCGTTTCGATTTAACAACAGATGATTATAAGTGAAAAATAAATAAGAGAGCCAATAGAACATGAAAAATATAGTAGTAATATATATAGTCTGAACATTACATTTATCTTCATTATAAAATATATAAGTCAGACATATAAATATAATTGGCTGTAAAACAATCGCATAGTGATGGAACGGAACCTTAAATTCGTATTTCTAAGCAATAATAAAATGTCAAAAGTTAAAATAAAGAATGGATAGAATCTAGGATACTTTCGTAAATTTTATCCAATCTCTAAAAAAGATAAAATGTAAAAATAAAGTTTTATGTGTCGTTGAAGATGTTAAAAACCATGTACCATTAAAATCATTCAGAGTCCACAGCTCTTAAGGGTCATCCATAAATTCCTTCACATCGTTTCACAAAATTATGCGATACTCATATAGAAGAAAATGTTTTTGACATCTCATAAAATTAAAATATGTGGAACTACAACGGGTAGGATAGGAGATGTATCAAAATAACGTAGACTGGGATCTATAATCTAAATGGCGGCCAAAAAAAGCTAGGATTTATAGAAAAATGGAGGCCAAAAAAGCTAGGAGACAATATCAGCCAATGAGATTGCCTCCCAGGACTGGGAATTCCGACTTTACCAAACCTCTTAAATCTAAGCTTGAAGCATGTAGCTTTGGACAGGGATGAGGGAAAGAGACAAAAAAGTATGGCCATTGACTTACTTATAATATAATATGGACCAAACCTTCCGTACAAATAAAATGTCACATACTCGCATTGAATTCAAATTCAACACCAACGCATGCTAACTTCATTCGGTTATATTGTGCAAATCGAATATTATAAGTTAGCATGTGACTAACTTCATTTCATTGCGTTGGTGTTGAATTTACGAAGGGGCACCAACGTGTCTGCATAATTTTGTCTGTATGGAAGCTTCGGTCTATATTATATAGTACCATAGAATTTGTGACGTAATTTATTGACGATCCTGATACTTTTCTAAACAACAACTAACAATAGGCACATACATTGCACTTGATAACATTTTACGAACGCGAAAGATTTTCTTAATCCTAAATAAAACACACAAAAATATACGCCATCTAAAACATTATTGTTATAGACATCACATTTTATTAGGACACTTACTTTAGTCTGGTTGATAAAAATTCGTTGCGACTCTGTGCTTTTAATAGCTTTGGATTGGAACACATGCATTATTTTACTGTATTATTTGATCACATTGGAATGCTTTCTTGGTGGGATTATCACGCCTTATCAAATTGAGCGGCCAAACGTGTGCGACCTGTTAAAAAAAATACGTAAGTAATTGTGAGGCACTGGATACATACCCACGTATGTGTACCCAGTGCCTCAGTAAGAGGCAAATATTTAAATTAAATTTACGTTATGTACTAACATAAGTAAGAATAAAAATTGGCCAGAACAACTATGGGCCAATATGTATAGAATTAAAAATTATTTTATTTTAATAATAATGTTATATATGTATTTGTGGCTTGCGAGCCTGCTTTCAGCCTCGATGATGGCGGGTTCGATTCCCGCTCGGAGCAAATGTTTGTTATAAATATCTGTTTTGTTCTTTCGTTCGTCTCCCCTCCGCACCTCGAAGAGCACGATCCCGGTCATAACGTCTGATAATAATCCTCAACTCTTGATAAATAATTTGCTCTTATCCAATGAGTTACTGGTTCAGCCTTCGGGTTGTAGAGGTCAAATGGAAATTGGTCAAAAACAAATTTAAATTTATTTAGTCTAAATATGTCAAAATGTACAGAAACTTACGTTTATTATCTTGGCTGAGCAATGCTGTCGGAGCGGGCAGAGCGCTGGCTGGTGGCGAACACCAAATATTAGTTTTTGGCGAATCGAACACACGTGAACCCTGAAAGTATCACTTATTTTATTTTAAAATATCATTTCGGATATTTACAATTACTATAAGTACTTATTTCATCAATAAAAAGCGTATTAAAGTATGAACGTTTTTAAAGAATATTTTTTATGTTACTGATTTGGCAAGCAAGGTGGTAAGCGGTTGTTGTAGCCTAAGAGGGCTTTATATGTAATAGTATGTATATATGGCGGCAGTATGGTGCCGCCCAAAGTGGAGGCCGAAAGGTCTGGCGCGTTCGCGCGCGGATGTATGTATTAGTATGTATTATTATGTAAGTTGCCGCCACCGGTGGGCCCCTCGGGGCAAGCGCCGGGGCGTCGCGGTTATGTGCTTCGGGGACCCCGCGACGTCCCACTATGGCGCTAGATGGGACCTTGGAGTTTTAGTGGGTAGGGAGCTCGGCTCCGAGTCCACACACCTCCTGCGCCATTGCACCCGTCCCGGCGCTCGAGTGCGTAACTGCATTTCTCCAAGTAAAAAAAAAAAAAAAAAAAAAAAGCCTATGAGGGCTTGTAGGGGTCACTCACGCGTTGCCACCTTTATGAATAGCAAGAGGTGGGGTGAAGCGTCCATGGACACGTTTTAGTTTATTTTTTTATTTTTTTGTGTTTTTATACCTTCTGTCCAGGCGGTGTGTCGTACACGGAGTAGTCTTCCACGGCACATCTGACCGGGGCGAGTTCCCGGCGCTGCGGAAGTGTAACTCCCGCAGTAAGCTTCCACAATCCCCCGCCGTTCTCCTCCGTGAAGACACAGCGGTGCTGACGGAGGAAGCTTACCGCCGCTTCAATACCTGGAGACGTCATAACAACTAAATTTTTTGTTCAATATTAATTATGCCTTAAGTAGCTTGATCATCTTAAAAATAAATCATTATACAGCATTAATGGTGAACAAAGCCCCACAAATTAATGCGTACTCGCACACGTGGCTCATAAGGCACAATTGCGCCGGTCACGCGGATATGCTACTTCTAGTACCTTATTATTAAGATTTCTATAGTCATATTCTATGTCTCGACAATATATACAGAACTGCCCAAACGGAAACGAAAATTTGTATGGCTCATATAAATCTCTGTATAGCTTTGCGATAGAAAAATCACAGCATACTGAAATTCTGTGTGAAAAGCCTAAGGTGGCGGAGTCGCGGGAAAAAGCTAGTTAGCAATAAAACAAATTTCAAAACTTTACTCACCCATTTCAGTGTTAGGGAACGACGGGCCGTAGCGTTTCGAATACTCGATGAAAATTTCCATAGCAGGAAGCGAACACGAGCGATCGTGTAGAATCTGTGCGACACGCCACACGGTACGCCACGTTGCTGTCAAACAAACATGGCGCTCGGACATCTCTAGAACACCGGAAACGGTCAGGCTGTTCAGATCAGGATCGGTGCCGCAGAGACTACGGAACGCATTAACGAAGTAATCCTCAGTCGAACCGCGAGCGACGCTGCGGTCCGCGGATAGAACGGCGCATGCGGCTAGCGCGGCGTTCGCCCACCTCCATGTATCATCACCCGCATTCACAATCCCCCTCAATGAATCCCCACAGCGTAAACAAGCGCTTCAACCGATGACACCTCCACCATATCCGGTTGTGGAGGAGCTCCGAACTGTGCTGCGTAGCGGGAAGAAAGCGCTGTCAGCGCTACCGGCACCAAAGTCTTAAGCCGCTGAGCCAGTACAGCACGAGCCGCTCTGGTTGCCAAACGAACACTACGTTCACCTGATGTCTCACAATACACTGTCACAGCTTCCGGTATCAATTCGAACAACTCGACAAGTTTGACACATCCATAATGAGCGACACGGAGCTGCTTTCCGAAATGAGCGTGATAAGCTGGCACGAAACGAGCGAATTCCATTCGTAAATTTGGCGTATAGCATAGCAGTTCCACTGCTTGTACTGCGAATTGTACTGTACGTGCTCGCTCCTCAGGGGTTGGGGTTCTACGGGGTAATGATATAGTTCTATCCAGCCCAATGATCACATTCTGTGGTGCTACTCTCTCCATAAGCTCTTCGATAGTACAGACTCCATAATCGACGGTTGAGAAGGGACGTCCGATACAAGCTTGGTACAATTCGGGTATGTCGTGAAGCATTATGGTTCTACCGGGTTGAGCCTTTAATACTTTGAGTAGATCTGAAGTCCAGCGTCTTCCCTGAGCAACCGCGGATATTGTTATCACACGGTACGATCCAGATCCCAAGACCTGAAAGAGATTATTATTTTATTACCAGGAAAATAATGCTTATTGAAATATAAATTTTATAATAAAAAAATTATATTGACCACTATAGTGTTGCCAAGTGCCGACAATAAATCGGGAAGCTTAGTAAATCCGTAATCTGCAACTCTACACTGACGTCCGAAATGGTGGTGAAATGCTGGTATCAATCTGCATCAACAAAAATATACATGCATAAGTACAACATATTTTCTTTCTTCTTATTACTGTAGCTTAAATGAATAAACACACGGAACTCAACTCAACTCTCCCCTCATTACCTCATTTTAATAATAATATCCCGTGTTGGGGGTCCGGAAACACAGAAACAAATTCAACCGCCCAGACCAGAATATGTGTTTGCAGGGACACAAAATTTGAAATTTCAAATATGATGATTGATTGAGCTGCGGCATCTTTAGAAATTCTGCGTTAGTGTAATTTCAAATTCTTAATGTACATGAATGTGTATAAGTGTGTTTGTATGGGTGGGTGTAAGCGTGTGTGTGCGTATGTATGTGTGTGCGTATGTATATGTGTGTATATGTTACTATGACTGCTTATCATCAGCCTGACTGGAGAGCCTGTATGTACTCATTTGCTGAACTGCAGATGTGTGTATGTGTATGTTTGTGTGTGTATGGGTGTGTGTGCATGTGTGTGTGTTACTATGACCGCAGAGTGACTGCATGTAATACTCACTTGCTGAACGGTATCGAGCAGCGCGGCGCCGTGCGCAGTAGGTCGATGAGCTCGCGCTCGAACAAGGCCAGCATGGGCTCGAGAGCGGGCGCGGTGCGCGGACGGTCCCGATCGCCGCTCGAGCGAGACGTCTCGCCTGCACAGAGGTTTACAATTTTAATTAGTGTAGTCGGTGCCTTCTGTGCCAATATAATTCTAACAATTAATTAGCAATATTTTTGTTATTAATTACCCTGGTGTAGAAAATATTATTTGTTTTTAATTATCAGTATTGAAGTTGGTATTTTCGAGGTTATTTTTTTATAATGTCAGTTCAATCTAATCGTATATTATAGTCACTAATTTTTAAAAACAATTAAGTTAATCACATATCCCATATCCCTTAAACAACAGAAGAATCTCATGAAACCTCTTATGTTTAAATCCGTCAGAGTTTAGGCTGTAGAACTTTATAAAGAAATATACCTACATACATCAACAAACAATAGTTTGAAATTCGTAATATACAGTACTCACTTAGATAGCTAAGGGAGGGCGGTGAGTCGGCCCGAGCGGTGCGCCAGGTGAGGTGGCGGGAGGGGCTGTCCTTGACCTCTAGCGTGGGGACGCTGCGCAGGAGCAGCTCCAGCGCCACGCCGCGCCGGGCGTCCGGCACCAGCGGGGGGAACATCGCCTCGTAGCACTCCACGAAACTAAACCAATATTTTATTTATATTTAGGTGGAGTAGAGTCATCTGTCCTACTCTTCAAATAAAAATAAAAAATTTCAATTTTTAAATACTAGTTGTGCCCGCGGTTTCCTAAGTAGCCTATATTACTTATAATAGTATCTGCTATCTTTCAGTGACAGTCCCATCGAAATCAGTCCAGCCGTTTCGGAGATTAGCCGGGACAAACAAACAAAAATTATATAACCACATATTTTACAATTAGACATATATATTTTATTGATTTAAATAGAACATTTATTTAATTTTTCATATTAACTCAGTCGATTTTGTGTTTCCGATATTTCTAAACAATATTTCTACAGTGATTACTTTTGTTATAAAAAATAAGTAAAAATATATAATGCACATCGTCAACAAATTACTTCTCCTCTACATTCATTAAAATATTATGATAAATGATGAATTCACCAGCAAAAATAACTCCTAATGTATTTATTAAGAAAACCACCACACAAAACTCACCTCAGCAACGGCAATATCCCTCCGTGATTCTCCAAAAGCATCTGCGTATTCTTCGCCAAAATCGCTATCTCCATAAACACCGGTTGCAAAATACGACTTCCGTCTTCATGTCCTGTACTCAGCACAGCGTGTATGTGACACTTCCACGGCGCCTCCTCGCTCTCGGAGCTCGTCACCGGCGAGTGATCGACCAGCTGGACCATCCGGCCGAAGCCCTCGTGGATGATAACCGTGTCCTTGACCTTCGCGATGTCGGAGGTTGTCAACGCGCAGCAATGGCGGCTCGCGTACGCGTCGCGCAGGCGCAGTAGCGGCAGCGTGAAGTTCTTCTGATCGAGGAGGATGGCCCGCAGACGGATCCTCAGTACGTCTAGGTTGGGCGCGGGGGAAGGCCGTCCCAGCGACAGCTCGAGACGACGCCCCGCCCACTGGTTTTCGAGGCGGCGTTTGTGCACGCGCGCAATGGCCAGGCGGGCGTCCCACTCTGAGCGGAGCACGACAGTCGCTAGCGGGCCTTCGCCGGCAGCCCATATCGATACACGGACGACTGGGACGTATTGATTGAACAGTTTTATCAGCATGTCCTACAGAAAACGCAGCATGTAACTTCTTAGTGTACAGCGAAGTGAAAGATAACCACTAGCTGATAGGTAATAAATAAGTAAATAAACGCAACACATTCAACAGCCTCCATTAAGAAAGTAAAGCCCTGTCGGAGTTCTGGAAACACACACAATGACTAATACAAGCACACCTAGACCGAAACACATGCCTGTATGGTCAATACCAACATCTGCCCGAGCGGGAAAAGAACCCACAACTTGCAGCGCTTAAGGCAGGTTCGGTACCGGTGGGCTAAAAAGTCGCTAAACGATAACATAAAATTTTATTTAAATGCCTCTGAATAAACATTATTGATACCCCAGGAAAACAAAATCTTCACTACTAGCATCTGCCCACAAATTCCTCTGCATTAAATTCTGAATGATTTTAAGAGAAATATTAGTAGAAGTTATGCTGGATGGCCGTCAAAAAGTTCTCTTTTTCTGTACACAGCGGTTTTCATACTTGACTTCAAACTTTATCTGTCCCCTTATCATTTCTAAGTTTTTTTCTATATCATAGAGGTTGGCAAAAAAGGTATTCCCTTCCTTTTTTTGGGGGTGGAGGGGGTGGTAGATTGGCTATATATGGGTACCTGTAAAATGGCAGGCTCGTACGGCGGCAGGTTGGAGACGGTGAGCTCCGCGGCTGCGTCGTCCGCCTCACTGTGCTCGCTAAAGCTAGCGGACGAGTTCCACGGGGAGACAGCACGCCGGCTATCATCACCGCTATTGCTCGATGAACATCCCGAACGATCTAAATTCGATGTGCCTGTTACACCAAAATATGGAATTGTCATTTTGATGTATTTTCCAGAATTTTTAAAATCAATTAGCGACAGTTTAGAAAATTTAACAATCAATCAGGTGTTATCTAGGAAAGTTCCAGAATTTTGATGTGTAAAATCTTTCCTCTCTCTTTCCTGCATTCTATGCGAGTGATTACGTGAAAAGAGACGAAAGAGTGTAACAGGAAGACGGAGAATTGCGCGCTATTTGATTTGACCAATGCGCGCGCGGTACTAGTTATATAACGTTAATGTTACGTAGTACCAAGGACGACTGTTGTGGCGTGTTGGTAGTTAGAGCCTGCCTTTAGCCTCGATTGTCCTGGGCAGACCCTGGGCTAAATATCGGGATAAATGTCAGATATAATACATTATTTGAGACGGCTAAAAGTTTAAGGGTCGTTTAGTTTATTATTAATTGTTAGGGCAGGTCAACGTTTTGCCGATCCCACTAGAATATCCTACATGTATGTATGTATGTGTGTGTGTGTGTGTCTGTGTATATATGGGTGTATGTATATCGTAATACCGTGCGTGCCGCGTATCTTCCGCGGACGAGGCGCGGGCGGCGGGCAGAAATCGAGCGGCGGCGGCGTCGGAGCAGGCAACTGCTGAAGCGCCAACGCCCATTCGTTCGACCGCTCCGAACTTACGCTTGACACCTGCCATATAATAAAAATGTAATCACTATACTAATTAAGGTGAAAGTCGTGGAACACAAGAAATTTCATACAATACCCTGATCACTGAGGAGTCGTCCAATAATCATTTGATAATATGAAACTTCTCACAATGAAGGGAAGGTGTAACCATTTGAAAATTTTCGAATTAGAAATAGCGCTCTCTTAACCTCAGTATATAAACAACAATACGCACACCTCCCCCCTCTCTTGTGATATTTCGTGAATTTTCCCGAACCCATTTCAACGTCACGTATTTAATGAACTATCCCTAAATGACCACAATATTCTTATTACTCATTTTGTATAATTAAAATTCGACATATGATTTTTAAGTTACATAAAACACTGATATTTTCTTTATAAAATGCAATAAAAGTTGCTAAAATATAAAAAATAATGAAAAGCGAAACAAAATATAAAAATACCTTTGTATTTGGTTGTACGAACTGCACCTGAGATCTAATCTGCTCCTGCGCCGGCGCAGTGCTGTATCCCTCGTCGCTCGAGTACGTCGGCTGTAGCACGCTGCGAGCGTACCTCGTGCTAATCTTACATCCGAACACATCCTCGCCATCCATACGTTTTAACGCTCTGTAATAAAATAATATTTAAATCATAGTTAAAAATACATTTGACGGGTTACTAGTTTTTACACAAAGCGCTGTCTGACATCCGCAACCCAAAAGGCGAGCTCATTGGATAACAGCAAATTACCTATCAAGAGATTACGATTATTATCAGAATTTTATGATTAACAACCGGGACAGACAGCTTAACGTGCTGTCCGAGGCACCATGTGGTGACCTACAAGGACAAACCTCCAGACCGAAACAGATATTTATAACATACATCTGATAGTAGGTCCTAGCGGGAATAGAACCCGCGACCGTCGAGGTTTAAAGCTGGCTCACTACCAGCACGCCACAACCGTCGTCCAATATTATCTTATTAGGGAATTAGTAAATTGCAAAAAAATCTTCTCAATACAACAGACATTTTATATAGCCATAGATATACTTGCGGAGGTTTATTTAAAGAATTTGGTGAACTATTAAAGGAATATCATCGCCTCCCTCCAATAGTATGTCACTTGACTTACGTCAGCAGCGTGTAAGCGAAATTGTCATGAACATTATATTGACTAATAAATAAATAAATAATGCATTCTCATTCACGTAATAAATATAAACGACGCGCCAGTTCTGTCGTACAACTGTTTACTTGTAATATGTTAACAGTTGCATTTATTCGTTTAGCTATAAATTACAATAGGGGAACCTAATATAAAGTGAGTAATAATAATGTCTCTAAGCTTATTCGAAGGCTTTGGAACGACAATAATTGACCTGATTCAAGTTTTCCTGTTTCCCTTTTCCGTAATTCGTATTCCGTAATTTTTCATAATATTGCAATTGCTATTCAAGGCTGACTATTTTATACAAGATACAAATTTGATAGTAATATTAGAAATTAAAGAAATGACACCGTTGTGGCGTTGTGGGTAGCGAGTCTGCCTTTAGTCTCGACGGTTGCGGGTTCGATTCCCGCTCGGGCAGATGTTTGTTAAAATTTCTGTCTTGGTCTGGGCGTTTGTCCGTGTGGGTCTCCCCACCGTGCCTCGGAGAGCACGTTAAGCTGTCGGTCCCGGTTATTATCAATAACATCTGATAATAATCGTTAACTCTTAATAAGTAAATAATAATAATAAGTAAATTGCTCTTATCCAATGAGTTACTGGTTTGCCCTTAGGGTTGCCGAGGTTACCTCATTAAAAGTTAGTCTCGGCGGGGGGAGCCCTAGGACCCAGGGCTCCCTTGGTTTGGTTTGCCGGGGCCTTTCGGTCCCGGTCGGAGGGGCGCGAAAGCGCCGTGGAGTGTTTTATATATGTATAGTATGTATTAATATGTATGTATGGCGGCAGTATGGTGTCGCCCAAGGTGGAAACCGAAAGGCCTGGCGCGTTCGCGCGCGGAGTTATGTATTTTTATGTAAGTACTAGTATGTATTATTATGTATGTATGGCGGCAGTAGGTTGCCGCCACCGATGGGCAAGCGCCGGGGCGTCGCGGTGGTATGCTTCGGCGATCCCGCGATGTCCCACTATGGCGCTAGATGGGACCTTGGAGTTTTAGTGGGTAGGGGCTCGGCTCCGAGTCCACACACCTCCTGCGCCATTGCACCCGTCCCGTGCGTAACTGCATTTCTCCAAGTAAAAAAAAAAAAAAAAAAAAAAAAAAAAAAAAAGGGTTGCCGAGGTCAGATGGCAATCGCTCCGTGTAAAAACTAGTAACCTGTCAAATCCGAATAAGAGTAATAAGCAGACCCTGGGTACATAAAAATACCGGGAATAATGCTAGGATGAAGGAGATTAGAAATTAAAGAAATTAAAGTTCGGCTAGTCGGTAAAATAAATCCGAAAAATACGTTTTTTGTTTTATGAATCTTATCATTACTGTTTTATAGATTTATTATTTAACACAAAAAAATTGTTCACTACTGGTGGTGTAGTGTCAACTGGATTAAAAATTAATATGTAACTAAATATCCCTGTTACTATTTCAAGTGTCTACCTATTGCCGGTATCAATATCGAGCAAAAACGAGCAACAAAAATTACGTATGTTGTATGGGAGCCTCCTTACATATTTATTTTATTCTGTTTTTTTTTTTATATTGAAATGAAGTGAAAATTTCAACTTTTAGCTATAACGGTTTATGAAATACAGCCGCCTGGTGACAGATTTGATTTGATGAGTACCAGGGTCCCATTTTACCCTTTGGGTGCGGAACCTCAGAAACATTTTTAAAACACCAACAATAATCAATCGGCTATTGTTATAAAAACCAATTAAACTTCGGTAGTTAATTTTAGAATTTAATGTCATATAATTCAAGTTTACTTTATTTGATATAATTTTGTTAATTAAAATCTTAGAAATAAGTGAGAACCTACACAACGAAAATACCTTTAATTAAAACCGGTTTTTAAAACTGGAAACGTTTTATAGATAAGATAAACGTTATTGCTAATGTCTAGCCGGATAGCCTGTATCCTAAATATTAAAAAAATAGATAAATTTCATGAACTATCATAGGATTAGATTAAATCGTGTACACGGTTCAGTGGCCACTAAAGCCTTCAGCTTATGCTCACTGAGCCGTATTATATATTAATTCGTTCAAGATAAATAAATAAAAAACTTTTATACGGTTCGTCGCTCATGACAGAAAGAACTAAGACGTAGTAAATCCTACTAATATAATAAATATCAAAGTTTGTATGTATGTATGTTTAGATGTTTGGAAGTTTGTTTTTTTTTTTTTTTTTTTTTATGTAAGAGGGGGCAAACGGGCAGGAGGCTCACCTGATGTTAAGTGATCACCGCCGCCCATGAACATCTGCAACACCAGAAGGCATGCAGGCGCGTTGCCGACCTTTAAGGAAAGAATAGGCTCTTCTCTTGAAGGTTCCCAAGTCGTATCGGTTCGGAAAGACCGCCGGCGGAAGTTGATTCCACAGAGTGGTTGTGCGAGGAAGAAAATGTCTTCTAAATCGCGCTGTTGTGGATTTCCAGACATCGAGGTGGTATGGATGGAACTTAGAGTTTTGTCGCGATGTCCGATGGTGAAATTCTACCGGCGGGATCAATCCAAACAATTCCTCAGAACACTCTCCGTGATATATGCGATAGAAGATGCAGAGTGATCCGACATCTCTACGCAATGCCAAAGGATCAAGCCAATAATTACTCAACAGTTACTCAATCACACAAAACCGGCTGAACAGATTTGGATAAAATTTGGCACAGATGTGGATTGTTACCTGGTTTAGCACATAGGATACTTTATATACCAGAAAAATGTTAGGATCCGGTGGGATAATTAAAAAACTTACTGCAGGTCATATCCACTTGGAAATATGTTTGGATGTTTGTGATATATACCGAAAAATTCTTTCGGTTCCTGTAAGGCTGTCAAAAAATATGCTACAGAATGTATGCAATGATTAATTTCCCACTGGAGCCAATTCTAAGTTGAACACAGACGAAGTAGCGACCAGATGCTAGTACATATCATTAAAAGAAATTACTACACAAATCAACTAAAGCTTTTATTATATAAAAGCCGTTTATTGGCTTAAGTAGCTTTATAAGTAGTCAATCACTGCATGGTTGCCCGCATAAAAATAATTATATTATACTATATAGCATATTAAGTCTGTTCCGGCTTTTAGCTTGATAATGGACTACCTGAAAAACTCTGACACTATTGCTTGGCAAGAAGAAAAACAAAGGCGTGTAAAGTTAATGTAATCTTAGGATAAAAACCCTACAAAATACTATATTACTAAAAGAGTAACGTACGTTCTTTGTTGGGAACGTTAGGAAACTCACAACTAAGTACCAACTCTGCTGTCCCGGTCTAGACCGACAACGCATAGTTAATTTATTGTTATTGATTTCAGACTACGATAATTAAACTAGTAAGTACTTACCATCGCTTATTTAGTTTGCCACCTCTTTATTATAGAACAACAACAATAGCCATTGTAATGATTACGCACTGTTGTACTATGTAATCCATAGCAATTGCATACTATATAAAACAACTGTACAATTTACATTCGTCGAAAACGCCAGTGCTCTAAGCCTATAGTCTAGTTTAATAAATTGCGTATGCTGTACACGCAATAAACAAATGACAACTCATTTCAACTGTACAAATATTTAAATGCAACGTAATTAGAACTTATTTTTCAACTTTAAAGACCTTGACAAATTTATACAGAAATAGTGAAGCATAAGCCATAAAAATCGGTTTAAAAACAAGATACTGCGTAATATACAAAATTAATAAAAACCCATATTTTCCGTCTCTACCATAAATTGCTTCCGTGGGAAAAAAAAGTAATTAAAAGATGCAAATATTCTTTTAAAATAAATCTAATTCAATTCTTAGGTTAATTGCTTCCAGTTGTGCTAATTTAGCACAAATTACTTCATAAAAATAAATATATAGTGTATCGTAAAATTGAAATGTGCTTATTTCGGCTAAGGTTTCCATTATAGCCTACTCGAAAATTAAACTTTTTATGTTATTTAGTCATGTATCCTATAGCTACCA
This sequence comes from Hestina assimilis, assembly GCA_023373885.1. Classification (NCBI taxonomy): domain Eukaryota; kingdom Metazoa; phylum Arthropoda; class Insecta; order Lepidoptera; family Nymphalidae; genus Hestina; species Hestina assimilis. The sequence continues at coordinate 9,754,962 of CM041749.1, read as the reverse complement.
CTTACCCGGGTGGGGATATCACTTTCTATCGTCATAATACACTTAGTAATTGAAAAAAAGCATTTTGAAATTTAAAATATTTATGTTAAAATTCAATTCAATGGCAGTATTTCGGCGGAATTAGTGCTCATATTACGTAAAGGGTTATCATATTATTCTGAAACTATCACTCCTATGGCATGAAAACATTTAGTTAACGAGAAATTCTACTTTGAAAATTTAAAATATTATAATATAAAAATACGTCATTAAAGATTACAAATTTTGACAACTAACTAGTAAGAGTATGAATAAATATGGCGACGACGTAACGTTAACGTTATAAAATTTGTTAGTGTTTTTTTATTTTGTCTTTTTTGTTTTAATTAATTATCTTATTATAATATAATTAAATATGTTTACAAAATATAATATATTAATAAATAAATATTAAAATAGATTTAGAAAAAACTAGTTCTACTTAAAATCATATTATATAAAAATCCGTTGGTTAGGTTAGGTTCTTGTTAGAACATGACCATCGCACGAGCCGAGCGAGCGTAGCGAGCGTGCCGCGGCAGCGGCCGGCGAGTGCCAGAAAAAACTAGTTCTACTTAAAATCTAATTTTTTGTAAGTTCATAACTACTCATCATTATCATTAACTAAATAAAACATATTTATTTTGACTGTAAATTTTTTGTTTCGTGACTAAGAAGTATGTTAGTTTTTTTTAACGAAACTTATCTGTAACATTTATAATCTGTATTATATTATAATACTTAGATAAATGGCAGATGTAATGATTTAATGTTGTTTCTCAAAATCTGAAATTCATTTTCATCATTAATAATTTTGTGATTAAGACAAAGTTATTATATTTTATGTCAAAAGGTGTTCTAGTTATCTATTTTAATCTTTGGTGACACCATAAGTATGAGAAATTGTACGAATTTGCAATCTTTTAGATGTTTATATTTAAAATTTTAAAATGTTGTTTTTTCAATTACTGAGTGTATTACGACGTTAGAAAGTGATATTCCCAGCTTGGATAAGTGGTAGCTATAAGACACATTACTAAAAACCATAAAAAGTTTGATATTCGAGTAGGCTATAATGGAAACCCTTTCCCTTATTTCTATGAAGAGGGTAATCTACAGGATTCACCGATACCGATCGCATTGTTAAATTCTGTTATCTAGGTATTTAAATCATTTCCCTAGATTATATCAAAGCGAGCGTAAAGCACGGTCAGAAGAACATATAAATTAATAAATTATTTATAAATTTGTAATACAAAAACTTTTTTTCGTGCGAATGACAAGAAAATGTAAAGATATTGCTTACCCTGATAGTAGCATTTTATGCTATATTTATGGCGACTTCATTAAACGCTTTCGAAGCTACACAATAAATACTTAAAAATTTAATATTAGTATAAATTAACTTAAATATAAACTATTTGGCTGTGTTCCTTCTTGTGCCTAACGTTGCAATGGCGGTTTGAATCTGTGATTCATTAATGTCTTTGTAATATTATAATTTTGTGGGTAGATTTATAATACTACTTTAACGGTACACAAAGCAGCGGTCAGAACTGAGATGTTATGTGAACAAATATGGATAAGACTGTTGTATAGAATTTATTGCGAACCGTTATTAATAAACATAATAAATTGATTATTTTTATTTTTTTGTTCTTTTGTCACCAGCAAAATTTTATCCCATATAAATATCGTAATAAGTAAGAACTTAGGAGATGAAGAAAAAACTAATAACTACAATAGGCATTCTAAATTTTTCTCAAAGTATTTAACTGAATCTATTAAAAAAATTGTCAAGATCGGTCCAGACATTCAGTCATGAAAAGGTGTAATGTATTTTAACTTTCGTATTCATAATATTAATGTTCCGACGAGTGTGACCGCAGCATAATTTAAACGGTCACCAAATGTTCAGCTACCTCCATATAAATAAACCATTTTGTCAGCTGATCTGAACTAAAGTTCATTGACATAGACAGTACATACATAATGCATGGATTATGAGAAATCGACATAAATTTTAAATCTGCTTTATTATTATTACGATTATTTAAAAACACAATTTTTTTAATGAAATTTCATGAGTAGTTAGTTAGTTCATTCCAATGTTCTTTTTAATTCCGATATTTTTTTTATTTCATGACAGTTGGTTCATAGGTTGCGATACTTAAAGTATCACATGCGCGTTGCCAATTTACTCCAATAGTTATTGGTTAAATAGTTCAAAATGTATTACATTCTTCAATTTCTGGGAGGAATTTCTTTCAAGGTGGGACTCCTTGCTCCCTACGCCCTATTACTATATAATAGAAATAATACATAATATAAATACTAAGATAATAAAAATGAAACACAAGTTTTCTTCTATTGTTGTTCGCGATCATGTAAGGACGAATATATTACACCCGAACGCAAGCAAATTTACATGTTTTGTACGAGTTATTCTTGTACACTTATTAGCATATAACTTTGAAAGATTTTATCCGTCGAATTTTAAAATCACATGTTTAAAGATCATATGATAATTTAAAAAGGCGTTACAGCGAGACAATTCTAAGAAAATCTTGTAATTTAAATATCATTCCTTTACATTGTCAGTATCTGAAAACTGTTTATATCAAATTATGCAGTCTGAAATCGTATTTATTCATGAAGATTGAAATAAAGCTAAACCTTCATTTTATTTTAAGACTGTTGGCAAATAAGCATCGGGGTCGCCTGATGGTAAGCAGTCACCGCAACCTATAATCGCTTTCGATACTTGAACTATCACATGCTCGTTGCCAACCCAAGTGAGGGAAAGGATGCGAAGAAAAAAAGGAATGGTCTAGAGGGGATGGGAGATTGGGCCTCCGGCGCTCTCACTCACCGCAAGAAACGCAACAGTATTCTGTTACTTGACGCCGATTTTCTGTGAGAGTTTAATACCTGTTTAAGCCTTGCTAGGAGAAGCTTGCTAGAAGCTTGGCTGTTCTACTCAAAAACGAAAGCCTTATTTTAACATAGAACATTGATCGTCAGTATGTTTTTCTTTCGACTGTATCCTCCAGCGATACCTCGGACGACCCACTGGACGTTTACCAGTAGCTCGCTCTAGGTATGCTCCTTTAGTTGACCGATTATTGTCCATCCTTTCAAGATGACCCAACCAGCGAATTCTGTTAGCCTTTATTATGGCTATAATGTTAGGCTGTTTCACCAAATTTTCAATTTCGGCATTTGTACGGATTCGGAATGTGCCGTCTTCTCTTCTTGTGGGTTCCATGATTTTTCGAAGAACTTTTCGCTCCGCTACCAAAAGCTTGTTCTCCTCTTTTAATGTTAGTGTCCAAGCCTCACAGCCATACATCAGAATGGGTCGTATTACTGTAGTGTATATACTTATTATTATTTTAATAGGCAAGAAGTAGCGCAGGACAGACAAAGCTGGAAATCTCTGATTTCGGAGGCCATGACACACTTCGGGTCGCTGAGCCAGCGGAGTAAGTAAGTATGTTTTTCTTTATGAATAATTTCTCGATTACTTTTTAAAATATTTACAAAGCCCATTTTATCTTGAAAACGATGTTCCAAAAATAGAATATATACATCATTATTGCATTTTCAGATCATCGGGCATTATTAAAAATATTTAAAATCAGAGATAAAAAAAAGAACTTTACTTCCGATAAGTATAAAATAATTTAGCCCTGATATAATCCTTGGTGGAAACTTAAAACCAAACGAGTTTAATTCTAAGTAATATTATTAATGGAAATAATTAAATAATAGAAATGCACAATAAGTTCGTTATTGCTACGCAAGCCTTGACTATTCACGCAATCATTATGATTTTTGCATATTCTATGCATTGTATTGTGTATTTTTTATGTTAAAAGTTGGCAAACAAGCATATGGCCCAACTGATGGTAAGTGGTTGCCACTCACGCGTTGCCAACCTCGAGATATTGGTTCTTAAATCTCCTCTGCCCAGTAATTTTACTAGCGTACAGTGTCCTTCAAACCGGAACACAGTAATGCCTAAGCACTACTATTTGGCGGCAGAATATTTGACACTGCGGTGACACCTACCTTGCCGGCCTCTTGCAATAAAAGACCTACCACCAGTGTGACTGATTGCACTGGTGGAATAATCTCTGCTGGGACAGGGGTTATCCCAACAGCGGGCGATGGGGTCGTCACTTCCCGACGCCAGTGCATGGTATGGGATACAGAAAATGATACTGTTCCCGGGGGACAGAAAAATAGCGTTTAAACGGAAAAATATATTCTTGTGTCATTTTTCATTCCGCCGTCCATGGTAATCCTACCTAATTCACGCCTAAATGTCTCAACTGATACTGACGAATTTTGATAGGGAAGTCATCATCATCATCATCATCATCGTCAAGTATGGAAACGGTTTATTGCCATAGTTATGATCAGATTTAAATAAAAATACCGCTTATGGACTTCAGCACAGTATAATAGTCCCGTTACGAACCTGGCATGCATCGTGTGTCGAAAGATTAAAATTTGCGTTGTCCTAGTTTATACAGCAGCTTGGTATACATACTTTCACTACTGTTAATGTATGAATTATAGTTTCTCGTGCAATTAAAATTAAATTACCTTTAAATTATTAATTATATTATCAAATGCCATATTAACTCTCTACCAACTAAAATAAAATAAAAAAAATAAAAATAAACTTTTGTCTGTATCTAAAATTGTATGATTTCATGTCGTAGGACCCCCGTCAGGAACGAAGTTCCTTACTTTTTTTCTTCAACTCTGAATGTAATTCTAAATGAAATATGTAAATTTCAATAGGTTATAATTATGATAAAAAGAGAGAAAGAGTTTCGCACTCAGCTGCGCACTCACTTGTTCGTGAGCTCATTTGATTGTAGTAGGATTGATACACACACGCACACACATACTGCATACGGCATTTCGTTACGTGACGATTTCTACTAAATCGCACTACCCGTAAATTAAGTTAAGGCGCCCGTTAAGGAACTTCGTTCTAACAATTTTTTCTACCTGATAAAATTAACCAAACTTTAATAAATGGTTCTTGTAGGATTATCAAAAAAACGAGTGGAGGGAGTATCCGCTTGAAAAAATGTTCGGTTCCTGTGAGATGATCATAAAACATTCTACAAGACGTATTGAATTGAACTTCGAAAGTCTTAAGGAACATTATTTAGTAACAAATGATTCATTTCTCTCTGAAGCCAATTTTAGATCACCACGGACGAAGTCACGGGAAGTTAGGATATACTTTGCAAAAAGTCATCTACCTACCGTCACAGAGATTGTATCGAACAATCAAACAGACAATCATATTTTTTAATATAACACATTACTAACCTTGAAGCATGGTCAGGCGTGGGGAACCTCATCATCGCCGTCGAAGAGGTGACCCTGAGTACTTTCCCCCCACAATTATCAGCCAGCCTCCGGAGACGTCTCGACACTCTCTCCGGTGGTTGGTTCATTAACAAGTTCGCTACCTCCATTTCACATGTTGGTTCCTCTTCCTCCGTTTGACTAACCTATGAAAAAAAAATAAAGTATATATAAAATTACTTAATAATCGGAAGACCTCGCCGTTTGTGCACCAATATTAATCACTGAAATCTTAATAAAATAAATATAAATACTCTTTAAGTCTGTTAAAGTCGCTTATCACTTACAGCCAAGGTGGCTGTGGCCTCTCGATTAATCTCACCCAGGCTGTCACTACTACATACACAGGGCAAGACAATATTGTAAGTTTGATCTTACATTGCTACTTGCACTAGTAACACTCTGGATATTGAATAGCTTGCACAGCAATGGTTAGCAAAGTGATTAAAGTACACTAATGCATGCTCGCATCGCTTGTGGCTCATAAGTCACAACTGTGGCGACAAGATTACGAGGATACGACTTTTAGTACTTTGTTATCGAGATTTCTATGATATTAATGATTTTTTTTTTTATTCAATATATTTCAAATACTATGTTTGTTTTGAAAACATAATAAAATAATTTATTAATAATAAATTACCTTAGGGTTCCTTGGTAGTTGTGAAGTCAGTTCATTATAACAATAATGAGAAGAGGCACAGGCTATTAAGGCAGATGATGTGTTTTGTTTATGTACCAATATCACTTCCATATTTTTCCTAATCAATGACAAACAATCTTCCATTAAAAATCAATTGAAATAAACTTTTTTAACTATAGTGTGTGATCAAGTAAATATAATAACTACTAAATGTATCTATAATAAATAAAAACATTCTACTTGTGGTTACAAACAAGGAAATTTGTGTCTTATTAAGTTATCAATTCTGCTTAAAGTAGACATTAAATTACAATAATAAGCCTTTCTAAATGAAATATATGGCTCTTTCTATATATGGCTTAAAATACCTTGACTAAACAATTCATTGATTTATATTGAAAATAGAAAATGTAAGCTGTATGTATGGAGATTAGAATATCATATCTATATAAATATATTTTGGTTCTTTAATGATTTTTTATTTTAGTTTTTGCTTTTTGAAACTTATTATTTATCATACTTACAAGTTTTCTATATTCACAATATATTAAAGTATACAGGTGTCCTTCCAAAAAGTTGGGCTAAAAGTAAACAAGGAACTTTAAGCTTTTATCATAGATAAATAAAGATAAAAAAAACAAATGGCACAAATATTTTTTTAACTTTCTTATATTTAGTATTTGTTTGTTTACCAATAACCCAACTTTTATTGCATTATAAACCATACCCATTATTAAAATTGTTTGTAGTGTACAAACCTATGCCTAAAATCACTTAGGTCGGCAGCAAAATTAATATCCCCCGAGATCAAAAGCAAGGCAGCGGGAGCCGAATGTAGTTCCCCAAATCTTCTCATACATTGCCTCAACTTTTCATCGGCCGCATTCTTTTGCGTCCCACATACATGAATTAAACTAACCTATTGGAATAGTTAATGTTTGTCTATAGGAAATTATTTCACAATATATTATCATTGTTTTGAAAAATGTTATTTTCCTCAAAGGTTGATTAATAATAATTATATAAAACAAATGAGATTAATGAAATGTTATTATAATTTGTGCTTTCCTTATAACTAATTATATTTTCCACAAAATTAAAAGTTATTAATAACCTAATATATATAATCTAACGAGTATCTGAATTTTTAATTTTGAGTAACATGAATATTTAAAACCAAAATTAACTTACTTGAGCGTCATTTAGTTCCTGCAGTCTATTAACAGCTTCCTTCCTGACATCACACACAACAACAAAATCAGCTTCACGTCTCCCAGTGAGAAATTTTGCTCGTATCGCTGCGACAACATCAATTGCGGAACAACCTCGAGGCACCTACAATTAAATATGTATTTCATTAAAAGATACCTGTATATAGAATATAATTAATATACGTAGTGAATTTAATTTATTTACTTGGCAATTTTCAATGTCCCAAAATATTCCAACTGGCACAGAAACAGATGTCCTCTGTTTATGGTGGCGGAAACGCGATCTAACTCTAGCTCTTTCCACAGGAACTACTCCTTCGTCACGTATGCTACCATTCATTTCGTCAGACGATTCATCTTCAATATCTAATTACAAAACAATTATTAACTTATCATACCAAGACAAAAGTAGGTCAATAATAATCGTAGGTAAGATAAAATATTTATAATTTTTTAACACATACGTATGTGTTTCGAGCATATGTTCGTTGCATAATATTACGGACCTGTAATCCACAGACGAGGAGGTAATGGTATCTTCATGGCAGGACTACAAACGATACCAGCAAGACCTTGAGCAGAATGGCACCTCGTACCTTTAACGTTCCTCTCCACATTCTTCATTAAGCTCATTGTACTGATCGACATAACTTATAACGAAATTTAATCTTATTCATAGATGTGAACAAAAGCCACAACCGAAATAAGGCTATTTGTGCCCTAATTAACAACGCGCAAACAAAACACGAAAAATAAGATAAATACTTAAAATACTACATAAAGCGCTTAAATCGTATTGATTTGCGTCTACTAAAACAACTATATACAAAATGTAAAAACAAATTTACACTTCGCTACGCCATTTCCATTTTCCACAGACTAAATTTTTACAAACATAAAACATTTAACATAAAATTACAAACAGTGTGACCATTTCAAAAGTAGCGTTTCTACCACAAGCTAGCCGAAAACTCAGCCAAAATCTACCACACTTGATGTTAAAAAACGCCAAAAATATGCTATACTATCTACTTATTGGAAACAGAAAAAAATCAATTTTTTTGTTCATAACTTTTGCGATTAGTTATTATAAAAGACACTTTCCATGTTTCTTTATCGCCTCTTTTGGGATAATTACAGCTGAGACATGTGTGTAGGTACCTGTCCCTTATTTTTGTTTTATTTTGATTTACCTAATGTAAAATATTTTGTTGTATGAAGCGAACAAGCGTTTGATATGAATAATATAAAAATAAATTGAAATTTAATGATAACTTCACATTGCAAATGAATATGAATATAATTTTTTAGAAATCTTTCAAATCAGCGAAAATCTGCGACTTTTGAAAATCGTCAACATATACTGCCATAGCTACAATGTAGTGACCTGAGAATACAGGATTTGCCAAAATGGCAGAAAACTGTCACTTGTGGTCACACTGATTACAAATAATAACACAACTTACTTAGCAGTAGTAACCACAAATATAGATGACAATAGTATTTGTATACAATGCATAGATTTAGTATAAAAGACTAGACGGAAGTTATTTAATAGTACAATTTTGCAAATTATTGTTGTCTTTTGTAACACTTACGTATAATAATAGCCCAAAAAGAGACAAGCATATACTAAATGATCCTGTATATTGAAATTGGTATATTATAAATTTACTAGCATCGTCCTACGACTATATTCTTGGTGACCTTAGAATACCGAAGAGAAGTAAATAATGTTCCATAAAACACATCTTTACCGAATTTCAATTGAATACTTCCTGTAGCATGTTTGTTGATAATCCCACAGAAACTGATTTTTTTTTTGCGTGAGTGAGCAGCAAATATCCAAACATACACACTTTCATATTAATATAATCATTATTAAGTTGAACGTCTATAATTTATGATTTGATTATCTGTAGCCTACTCTAGAGCATGCTTTCTATACTTTTTGACAATTGACAGTTGTCAAAATTATAAACTGAACTGTCACTCGTAGTGATATTGCATTTACAAGAATTCAACACAACTTTATGAAATAGTTTTGTTATTTGTTAATCCACTAGTCATATTGAGATACATATAGTATTAATCAGACAGTGAGTTCCAATATCTTTGATAATCGTACAATTATAATAGAATACCGTAACCCTTCATTTAATTCATACAACTTCTTTTCAGATATCAAGATGACTACAAACGGTGATTTAGGAGGCTTGGATGCAGGCGGTAAAATTATTAAAATGGAAGTATGTGTATAACAAAATATCCACTTTCGAAGTTTGTAACATATAAAGAGTAACAATTTATAAAAAATATATATACTTTCAGGTGGATTACAGCGCAACTTGCGATGAGAAAATCCCTTTATGGAAGTCATGGGCCTCCAGTGGAAAGGTTCAGGAAGCTATAGACCAATTATTGGCACTGGAGAAACAAACCAGAACAGTAAGGGCTTTGTTTACTTAATAATCTGATTCCAATACTTTTTCTTATTGTTGTAACTAACTTACAACTTATATTGTCTTTGTATTACCAGGGTGCAGATATGGCATCTACTGCAAGGATCTTGGTCACTATAGTTCAAATCTGCTATGAGGCAAAAAACTGGACTGCTCTCAATGATCATGTTGTGCTCCTCTCCAAGAGAAGGTGGTTTTTCTTTATATTATACACATTAGAGATCTATTTAAAGTTGTATAATTTTTAAACAAGTTTAGTTAGTGTAAGGCATTCTTTTATCAATAGATTTAATATGTTTGATTGGATATTCTCAAGAGTTGTGATTATTTTTTGTGTGTATGAACAACATCTTTGTTGTATATTACTTATAATTATAATAAATGTGAAGGTTTGTATGTTTAGATGTTTGTTACTCGATCATTGCAAAAAAGGCTGAACTGATTTGGATGAAATTTTGCACACATATAGATTGCTACCTGGATAAGCAAATAGGATAGTTTTTATCTCTTTAAAAATGTAAGGCTTCTGTGGGTACAACAAAAAGTAACCCGTGGGAGCAAAAACAAACTACAATACTGCTTCTATTATAAATGTGAACACACTCATTTTGATGAATGTTGGAATGGCAATCTTTGCATTTTATTTTTGGTATATACTTTTGTTGTTGTTTATAAAAATAAAATAAAACCATAAAACTTATTATATAACTATTATATTTTGTATTATTTAAAGGTCACAACTAAAACAGGCTGTTGTGAAAATGGTGCAAGAGTGTTGTACCTATGTCGATAAAACTCCTGATAAGGAAACCAAAATAAAACTTATAGAGACATTAAGAACGATCACCGAGGGTAAAATCTATGTCGAAGTTGAAAGAGCAAGACTTACCCATATTCTAGCAAAGATAAGAGAGGAAGAAGGCAATGTTAATGAAGCTGCTAAAATCATTCAGGAGTTGCAAGTTGAGACGTATGGTTCTATGGATAAGAGAGAGAAGGTAGAGCTTATATTGGAGCAAATGAGGTTGTGTCTCGCCATCAAAGATTACATTCGTACACAGATTATATCAAAGAAGATAAATACAAAATTCTTTGAAGAAGAGGATACACAAGTAAGAAATTTATTAATTAGTAAAACTTTTGTTTTTATTATTAATTTATTTATTCTATGAGTAAATAGTCTTTTACTTCCTGCCCTTAAATTGTTAAAAATTAATTTATTTGATGAATAAATTTAAATAATAATTAAATTAAAAAAATAGTTGGTTGGCATAGCATGAACTTCTTCTTCTGTTCTATAACCTGTTATTTTAACACTTCTTTTCAACTTATATCTTTTTCCTTCTATTACTGCTCACTTTCACTCCATTCTTGAATGTAAACAGAACATCATGTAGCCAACACCCAAGAGAACACACACAACTCTCTGAGCATCAAATATTATTTAAAAGAAGTGACCATAGACCATGTATAATTTGCATTAAAAAAAAACTACAAGAAAATTCAGAAATTTTATATGAAGGTGTTTAAATTGAAATATCAGAATAAAATGCTTTTTTTTATTGATTCTTAACTTCTTATACTTTTGATTGATTGGAAGTCAACATTGATTGAGACGCATCGCATGCATTGCATGGCATGTGACTAATTAAAGCTAATGCCATATAAAAATATCAAACAAAATTCTGAAAATATTTTTCATTCCTCTGTAATATTTTAGAATTCATAATATTAGGCCAATAATAGTTATAATTTTTATTACAGGAACTTAAAGAAAAGTTTTATAGACTAATGATAGCTGTGGATCAGCAGAACGGCCAATATTTATCAGTCTGCCGTCATTTCCGAGCACTTGGCCAGCCTGGTGGATCGGATGCTCTCATTGGCAGTGTTATTTTCCTTATATTATCACCATATGATAATGAACAGGCTGACCTTACGCATAGAGTGAATGAGGATAAGGATTTGGATAAATTACCTGAATACAAGTAAGTTTACCCTTTAAAAATATCATTTACCAATTCAACTGCGTCATGGGATTGCTGCCCTAAACAGATTCTATTGAGTGTATGACGATGAGTGCTCAGAGGAATTATTCTCACCCATACCATTTCTATACAAAAAATATACACACCGGTCTCCTATGTCACCGACATCAACATGTGGTATCTATTCCTTCACAAACGAAGAAGTTTACCAATTCTTTTCTTTGTCATACTTATTGCCGGCAGACGTGTGTACCCTCCCCTAACCCTCCTTCCTCTAATCTGGGCTCCCTCAAACGAGGCGTCAAGAGGCATCTTGCAGGTAGGCAGGGCAAGGGTGGCTAACGCGGCTGCCTTGGATATCTGTATTAGCCACCTTCGCTTTTGGACTTTACTGCCCACACTATACAATTTAATTACCAATTAAATTTACTAACTGAACTTTCTCACCTCAGCAATGAGTCTTCTAGTATGACTTAAAAGAGACCTGAGAAGGCACAAGAAACAAAAGAGTCAGAGATTTCAAATCTAAGGCATCTTTGAGTTTTCAAGTGCTATTTGTGTTTGAAATTCTTTCTCTTGAGGGCTAAATTTCATATTTTTACATCAATTAATTTTTCATTAAATTTCAAGAGAAAAAAGGATTATTATTTTTCACCTCTTATGAATGTGACTTTCAAGGGAAGTTATTGGCAATTATCCTGTGATTTATGTAATAAATAAATAAACGCTACACACTCAAAACGGCTCCATTAGAATAGTTATATCCTGTGTCGGGGGTCCCGAAACATATACAATGACAAGGACAAACACACTCAGACCGGAAAACATGCCTGTATGGTCAATACAAACATCAGCTCCGAGCGAGAATAGAACCCGCAACCTACCCGCAACCCGCTTAAGGCAGGTTCTATACCGCTGCGTCACAACATACTTGTGTACTCATATAGATTACATAATTATTTTTTATTGTTACAGACAGTTATTAGGATTATTCATCAATCCAGAAATAATCAGATGGAGTACACTCTGCTCAGCGTATGAGAAGATGCTGAGAAAGACGCCATTCTTTAATTCTAATGATGAGAAAGGTCAGGAGCGCTGGAATGACCTTAAAAATAGAGTCGTAGAACATGTGAGTACTAAGATTGAATCATTATCACACTATCATAATATAATCTGTAGTTCAAATGTCACTAAACAGTTTAGCATAGAGTACCCCAGTCATATTAATTAGGTTGGCTTTGCTAAATGGCAGATTGTAGTTCAGACTTCGGGGAATTGACAGTAGACTAATTGTTGAGGGAAATGGCAGTAGACTAATTGTTGAGGGAATGCTTATGCAAGTTTAGCTTTCCAGTCTCAAATAGACAATAATTTATGTTAACTGTCTACTTATATTTATATTTCCACCCCAGTGTCCAATATTCTGTTGCCAAATAGTAGTGCTTAGGCACTACTGTGTTCCGGTTTGAAGGGCATTGTACGCTAGTGAAATTACTGGGCGAACGAGATTTAAGAACTAATATCTCGAGGTTGGCAACGCGCGAGTGGCACCTACTAATGGTGCTGCAAGCGCTCATAGGCTGCGGCAGCCACTTACCATCAGGTGGGCCGTATGCTTGTTTGCCAACATAAAAAAAAAAAAAAAAATTTATGAACATATATTATAATAACCATAAACCATAACTATACAAACTACACTTTCACAATTTTACTATGAGACTATAATATTATTTAATCATTTATTTTATTATGAATTGTGAACTTAAATAATCATTTAGGCTTACAAGTTCCGTCATGCACTTTCAAAGAAGCGTTTTATACCATCGTATAAGCTCGTTTTACAAAGCGCTTGTACGAGCGTTAGCGTGTTTATAAGCTCGTATAAGCGCCTAATAATCTGTGAATAATATTACTGACACTTGCCACCTCCGTTTCGATCGTACACCTCGCAATAAGCCCGTGTACGCGCGTTCGGTTTGAGATGCGCGAAATGAAGCGCCCGCGCGTGTAAGCGCGTATCCGGAAACTATCGTGTGCGCTCGAAATTTTATAGTTAACGTAGATCAATGTGCAGTCGTGGTCACTACTCCAAAACATACAATATTTATACTCGTATTATTTCTCCCACAGAACATTCGTATCATGTCAATGTACTATACTCGCATCACGCTCCAGCGTATGAGCGAGCTCCTAGGTCTGAGCGTGACGGAAACTGAAGAGGCGCTGAGCCAACTTGTTGTCAGCAGTGTTGTACGCGCCAAGATCGATCGTCCCGCTGGCGTTGTTCACTTCAGGTAAGTTTATATTCTACCAGCTTTTTTTTTATTTTTAACCACCGTTTTGGCCTGCTGGTAGTGAGCCTGCTTTGAGCATCAACGGTCACGAGTTCTATTTCCGCTCTGAGCAGATGTTTGTTATAAATCACTGGTAGGTCTTTTGTTGCAAGAGGCCAGCTAGGTAGGTACCACCGCAGTGTCAAATATTCTGCCGCCAAATAGTAGTGCTTAGGCATTACTGTGTTCCGGTTTGAAGGGCACTGTACGCTAGTGAAATTACTGGGCAGAGGAGATTTAAGAACCAATATTTCGAGGTTGGCAACGCGTGAGTGGCACCTACTAATGGTGCTGCAAGCGCTCATAGGCTACGCCAACCACTTAGGTGGGCCGTATGCTTGTTTGCCAACTCTTAACATTAAAAAAATAAAAATAATATCTGTTTCGATCGAGATTTTTGTCCATGTGGAAACTACTCAGCCTGCCTTGAGAGCAGTTGGCGGTCCCGGTTGTTATCATAACATCTAATAATAAGCGTTCTCTTGATAGATAATTTGCTCTTATCCAATGAGTTACTGGTTCGCTCTTAGGTTGCGAAGGTAATTGGCAATCGCTGTGTAAAAACTAGTAACCCGTCAAATCCAGATGAGAGTATAAGCGATTTTATGAGTATACCCTCGGTAACTACCGGAAATAATGCTAGGAAGAAGCGGCTTTCATTAATAAGTCTGTATTTAATATAAATTATAATTGTTTCAGATTGAACATGGACGCCTCTGATCGTCTGAACGAATGGTCAAGCAACTTAAACACTCTCATGCAACTCGTCAACAAAACAACTCATCTCATCAATAAGGAAGAGTGCGTTCACAAGCATTTATTAGCAACCGCCGAATAGATCGTAAAATTACTTGATAATCCTGAAAGATTTAAATTTCTTATATCTTAAACTATTTTGATGTATTGATGTTAAAAATTGATACTGAAAATAAATACTTAATAAGTATGCATGTGTTTTTTTAAATACTTATTCCTAATTCGCCATTATTAAATAAATAGAAAGAAAGTTTTTCTCAAATTTAATGTTTTTCTTGTTGCGTTTCGTGCAAAGAGTGTGAGCGCTAGAGGCCCAATCTCCCACCCTCTGTATCTTTCCTTTTTCCCTTTAATCCCTTCCTCCAACTCCTAGGGTTGGCAACGCGCATGTGATACTTAGAGTATCGCAAGCGTTCATAGATTGTGGTGATTGCTTGCCATCAAGTGGGCCGTATGCTTGTTTGTCAACCGTCATAAAATAATAAAAAAATAGTAATATATTATATTACCTGATATGTACTAGAAACACCAAGGGAGTTTCCGTACGTTTTCACATAAGCTGATAAGGAAAGTAAAAAGACTGGGTCTCAGAAGCTCACAATCATTAAACTAAACATCGATTGTAATCTGAACTGGAAATCACACGTCCAAAAAATAAAAACCAAATTGTCTCGATTCACATACGCACTAAGTGAGTTAAAAAAGTCGACCGACATAGAAGTGGCGCTATTAGCCTACTTTGCTTACGCAAATGCTTGGCTTAGTTACGGAGTTATATTATGGGGATATAGTACAGAGGCCCACCAACTCTTTGTACTACAAAAAAAATGTATTCGCATTATAAAAAATATAAAAACTACGGAAAGCTGTGTACCCCATTTTAAATCACTAAAAATACTAACTTTGCCCAGTATATACATATTAGAATCATGTAAATTCGTAAGGAAACACCCTAATCATTTTAAAAGACTTGTAGACATGCCACGGCAGAATAAATTACGACGCATGCGCAAACATAAATTGATCCTTCCGCAGTCAAACTTAAAAATTCACAGCTCTGGCCCGAACCCTATGTGCACAAAAATATATAATAAAATCCCAGAAGAAATTAAAGAAATAGAAAATATAAAATTATTTATAAAATCACTAAAAAAATTTTTAATTGACAAAGCTTATTATAAAATAAATGATTTCTTAAGTGAACAAGTCCGCCTCTCTCTGAATAATTGACATGTTTTATAAAGAAATTTCCATACAGTTCATTATCACAATTATTGTTATTCGTCTAATAAAGCCATCTAGTTACAGCGCCCTCACAGGGTTTCATTGTAATTATGTAATATAGAATATAACTGACATTTATTCTTGTATATAATCTGTAAAACATAATTCTAAATGGATCTGTAACTCAAATAAATGAATAAATGAATAAATAAACGCAACAGTACCAACACTGCTACTTTATATTGATATTCTTTGAGGATAGTGCAACGTTCAAGATGGTTATTTGAAGCCTCAATAGCTCAACGGTAGAAGGGCCGACTCCACTCCGTTAACGCGGGAGTCGCGGGTTCGATCCTGACCCCCTTGGACTATTGTCGTGCCCACTCCTAACGCAAACTTCGAGCTTATTTGGAGCGGCAATAGGAATATTAGTATTGCCTTGAAAAAGAATTGCTAAAAAAACCTACTAACTACTATTATCAGCCACTGCTATTACTAATTTGGCTTAGTGACGGCGCGGCGTATATATGCTTGTAACACCGATGGCCGCGGTTTTGAATGAATCAAGAAATATAGTAGTCATGCAAATATTTATTTTAGTTGAGATTATCTGGAGGAGGTAATAGTTATGTACAACATTTAGCAACAACTTCGTACCGATAACACTGCTTTATTGTCTATCCGTGATATTAATTTTCAATTATCATTCGAATATTAGTAAAATATTAAGAAATTTATTTACGCTAGTAGTGTTCAAAATTATCTTGTGTTTGGTGTTTAAATCTTGAAATTCCATGCTGGGGGCCGTGAGTAATTGATACTTTACTAAACGAGAATACTGGTTACCTACATCTACTCGCGATCGTCATGCACGCAAGTAAAACAAATTTACCCTACATCTTGCATTTTCTACTGTGACTTTGCGCCTGAAATTTTATAAAGGCAACAACGCATGTTGAAACTTTTGTTCTCTAAAGTTCAAACAGAATTAAAGAATAACAAACAAAACTGAAATGCATAGTATGAGTACTGAAATTTCAAAAACCAAAAAATGCGCTGCATGCTCAGAAGATCTTAAAACAATTGAACAACTTAAATGCAACAACTGTGGTTTACAATTCCACTTTGACTGTCTCAATAGTTGTAACAAGAAATTTAATGAGCTCTCCACAGGGTACAAAACAAAATGGGTATGCCCCTCTTGCCGTTCCAAACAGCCTAAAGGAGATAATACTAACACACCCGTGCGTAGTATTGGTAGTCCACCTCAAGATACGAGTTGCATATCTAACGTCACACTAAGACGCGCGCAGTCTCAAACAAAAAGTCACGCTTTACTCACCTACGACAATATCAAGCAGCTAATTCAAGAAGAAATGAAAATTTTGTTAAGTAATATAGAAAAGAACATAACGAAAATAATAGACGACAAAACTAAAGAAATGTCAAAGGAAATAAACGAAATCAAGGATTCCATCAACTTCATTAATGACCAATATGAGGATTTTAGGAAGGAACTACAGAGAAAAGTAACAGAAGTGAAGGAACTCAAAGAACAAAATGAAAACCTGAAAACAACTGTGAAGGACCTCAACAAGCGACTCAGCGCTATGGAACAGCATGCACGTATGAGCAATCTGGAGATACAATGCCTACCTGAGCATAGATCTGAAAACCTTCCAAACATCCTCACACAAATTGGTAAGGTAACAGGCAGCAACATATTGGATGCAGATATCCATAAATGCACAAGGATAGCCAAAATTAATGCAGACAATGCGCGCCCACGCTCAGTGATCGTTAAATTTTCAAGCCCACGCATCCGAGATACGTTCCTTGCTGGAGTCATTAAATTTAATAAGAAACACAAAGACGATAAGTTAAACACAAGTCACATTGGAATGGGTGGTAACAAGGATCCCATTTATGTGGTTGAGCACTTGACACCAGAGCTGAAGAAAATACACGCTTTCGCTAGAGTCACAGCTAAGAAATTGAAATACAAATTTGTATGGATTAAGAATGGTCGTGTGCTTATAAGGAAAACCGAGGATTCCGAAATTATTGTTGTGCGAAATATTGAACAGCTTGATCAAATAACTGCTTAGTCTTAGTTCCTATACTCTAGTCTTTTAAAACAATTTTGTTATAATACGATACTTTAACTATATATTACCAAAATGTTAGGGGAATCCGCAGCAAAACGCGAGAGTTAAAACTTAATATATTATCTAATGATTTTGATATCATAATTTTTACAGAGACTTGGCTCAGCGTAGGAGTTTTCGATGGCGAATTCATTGACAGCCGTTACATTGTTTATCGTAGGGACAGGGATCAAATAGATAAAAATAAAATAAAAATGGAGGGGCGTCTTGATTGCCGTAAAAAATAATCTTAATTCATGCCGGAGAACCGATTGGGAAAGCCACAACGAAGACCTATGGATAACTATAGATGCAGTTATACAAAGTAAAACAAATCATTTAGCTATATGTACAGCTTATTTACCACCACCAATCAAAAGAGATCCACTTAATGAGTTTTTGACGAACTCATCCAAAATAATCAATGCAAATGATAACGTTTTGCTAATAGGAGATTTTAATATGAGTACAATATCCTGGACAAAAGTTCCCGAAAAAAACTATTTATATCCATCTATCAGTCATGGCTTAGACTCTACCTTTGTGGATTTTATTGAAGAAAACGGTCTAAAGCAATTTAACGCTATCTTTAACTTTAACAACAGACTACTTGACTTGGTTCTATCTAACAATACCCAAGTACTAGTGAAGGAATACCCAAACCCTATTAGCATCGTTGATAATCACCACCCTCCTCTCCATATAAATGTTAAATTAGGCAAGTTGATAAACATAAAAGAAAAGTTTAATGAAAGATACAATTTCTACAAGGCCAATTATAACATCATAAACGAGGAACTAGACAATACGCCATGGTTGAATCTACTTCAAAGCTGTAACGATGTTGATTCCATGCTCAATGTTTTTTATGACAAATTAAACTCAATTATAGAAGCAAACGTTCCAAAGCCCAAGCCCAAAACCAAAAGTTCCTCCGCTTGGTATACCTATAGACTCATCTCTATGTTAAACCTAAAAAATAAGTATAGATTGAAAACAAAAATCAACAAAAACCCATTGGATAAACTTAAATTCGAAATGTGTAGATCTGATTGTAACAAGTTAATCCAAGAATGCTACAATATGTATATTGAGTCCATCGAAAGCAATCTCGCAAAGAATGCCAAATACTTCTGGACACACCTTAAAAATGTAAAAAAATCGCCAAACTCATATCCGTCCACAATGATCCTTAGCGGTAAAAAGGCTACGGATGGACCAAGTGCATGCAATCTCTTTGCTGAATTTTTCGCTTCAGTTTACGAAACCCCCAATCTTCCAAACACCTACTATCCGAAACGTGACCCCTCTAACAACTATCTTTGCTCCATCAATATCACCATCAAAGACATTATCCAGAAATTGAAAAGACTTGATATCAAGAAAGGTGCTGGTCCAGATAATTTACCCCCACTATTTTTCAATAAATGCGCTGTACCATTGTCTCTACCCATTTACTTGATCTTCAACAAATCTTTGCACAGTGGAACTTTCCCAAGACGATGGAAGATCGCCAGAATAGTGCCAATCTACAAGGACGGTGGTCGGGACATTATTGCCAACTATAGGCCAATCTCGATCTTATCAGTACTTCCTAAAGTCTTCGAGTCACTGATACATCCTATATTGTCGCGTCATGTTAATCATGCGATCTCGGAAGCCCAACATGGATTTGTAGGCGCTAGGTCTACAATCACAAATTTATCGAATTTCACAAGCTATGTGATAGACTCTGTGGACTCTCGTCAACAAGTAGATGCGATTTACACAGATTTCTCAAAAGCCTTCGATAAGGTTAATCACAATCTATTAATAGCAAAGCTTTCTTCTCTTGGATTGGGTGGATCCCTTTTTTTGTGGCTTTCTTCTTACTTGGTTGATAGACAATCGTACGTAGCAATCAAGGGTCATACATCCCAAACTTTCAATGCATTGTCGGGAGTTCCCCAGGGATCCATACTCGGACCGCTCTTATTCAATGTTTTTATAAACGATATTACTGATAGCATTAAAAACTCTAAATACTTTATCTTCGCAGATGATTTAAAACTTGCGAAAGAGATAGTAAACAAAGATGACGCTGACTTATTACAAGAGGATATAAATAGAATAGTAGATTGGTGTGAATTAAATGGCATGATACTAAATCCCGCAAAATGTTCCTGTATAAGTTTTACACGTAAACGTTCCACACTTTACGCAAAATACACGATCAATAACAGCCCCGTTAAGAGAGTGGATTTCGTCCGTGACTTGGGTATCACCCTCGACTCCAAGCTTCGTTTTAATCGTCATATTGAAAATATTTGCAGATCTGTGCGCAAAATGCTGGGCTTTGTGTTTCGGAATTCCAAACCCTTCAATAACCTCAAAACTAAAAGGATTTTGTATACTAGTCTTGTTAGAAGCAAACTCGAGTATGGCACGGTAATATGGAACCCCAATTACCAGATACACAAAGATCGAATAGAAAGTATCCAACGAAGATTTACACAGTTCTATTCTGGAACAAAGAAGAGAATTCCTTACTCTATACGACTTAAAACTTTTAATTTACACACACTCTCCAATAGACGTAAGCTTAACGACTTGGTCTTTTTACACAATCTTATTAGTGGAACCATAGACAACCCCGAATTGCTGAGTCAGGTATTATTTAAAGCTCCAACTCGCATGCCGCGGTACCCTATTAACCCGTTTACGCACAAAGTTTACAAAACTAACCTCGGTCATCACTCAATATTACCTCGATTGATCAGACTTTATGGAGAACTTGTGGTCAAGGACAAGTCTATCGACGTGTTCTATGACAAAATAGCTCAATTCAAAGAAAAAATTTTAAATTTACTTAGCACATAAGTTTTTTCTTAATTAGATAGCAGCTTCAATTTTCTTTCCTTGAACAATAATATTAAGCACGAGTTTTGTTACTGTTTTAAACTACATTTTTGTTAATTTTAATTCCTTTTTTATTTTTTATTTTTCATCTTAATTAAGCAAGGTACGAACAAGTCTTATTATGCATGCTGTGACTTCCTTTAAGTGTAATTATGTGTAACTTAATAACCAATATCCTTTTATGTTTAATCAAAACTACATGTAATTATGTTGGTTGTCCAAATAAAATAAATAAATAAATAGTGTCTACTCTCTGGACCGCCAATAATAAAACTATCTAATGCGTTAAATGGTTTATTTAATAATTAAAAGGGATAATTAGATAAAGCATAATGAAGTCAGATAAGATATATGTTTCGAAATTATTTATCCGTATCACTTGCAACGCTGCCCTCCAAATCTTAAAGCGCATTAACAGCAATAAGCGAGTCAGAGGAAAATGCGCCTACATAACCAACATTTTAGGTTCGTTATTCTCTAACTACGTGTTGTTGTTACTGCGTTTTGAGGTCGGAGTGCTCATTACGGTAGTAACAATATTACACATTTAACATTTACAGTGATTTACCGACAAAATGTTAACGTGTGTAACATCTTTGTTAATATCAGTGACCTTAGTGTTAATATTTCGATTTATAAATACAAAACAAAAACCTGCAATACTTGGTGTTTATCAACAGAGAAATAAAACATACTGGTTAAAGTTCATTTTTATGTATACATTTCTAAGATTGAGACAGGTTAGTACATTAATTAATTAAATTATCATTTATTTTATTTCTGTATTTTTTAAAAGAATATTAGCAATGCTTTTTTAAGGCATTACTAATATTCTCCTATTGCCCTTTCTTACCCACTCCTAGCTTAAGCTAGGAGTGGGTAAGACAAGAGCCCAATGGGCCAGGATTGAACTCGCAACTCCGCGAGAGTTGTGTGGAGGTGTGTCGTGAGAAATGCCCACATCACAACGGGAGGATCCTCGGACCAGACCGGTGATATTGCCTGGCGGTGGCGAGCCGAAGCCCGGTGCCGAAGCGCGACAACGACGAACCATGTTAAATACTGAGTAATATGCGAAATTACAAACATTTTGAATCAATTTTAAATAATATTCCACCCACTAACAATTCATTCAAGAAAATACTTAATTTTCAAATAAATAAGCTTGCTATTTGTAGATAATTACATACCTGAAAAGACTTATAGCTGTTGAAACTGGTCGCAGTCCCGATGGCACATCACACGTTCAAGAACATGATGCTAAGTTGGAGCAGAAATACAATTTGGGCGGTCATGCAAAGGTGAGGAAATTTTGTGTTTCATATTGAACTCGATTTCGTTTCATACGCCATAATCGAGTCGCAAGCTGTGGAAGTAATTAACGATGTGTTTATTTTTTTAGGCGGTAGATGGCGTTTATTTTAACGGAATATCAAAACACGGACAAGTTATAATCTTTGGCTTAGCAAGGAGACCAAAACAAATTTGCGACTCTTTCTTTTATTTAAAGGTACATTTACATGTTACATATAAATAAGACGTATTTAATATACAAAATTCATCAATAAATACTGTTTACCACGATTGATTGATGATGCCACGATGATTTTTACATTTCTAAGATAATTTTTGTAGGTAAACAACGAAGACCTTTATCTTTCACCTAAACTCCCAGATACCTATTTGCAACAATCAGAAGAAGATGGAGATAATTATAGCGTTCAAGGCATTGATATTTTGAATCTTGTACCGATGCGCGCTTGGAAATTATCGTATAATGGCGAAATGAAGTAAGATAAATGTAGTATTAAGATATCATCTTTTTTCTGTCCATTGCTGGACATACACCTCTCAAGCTGTACGCCATTGAGCATGATCCTCGGCCATGGGCAGTGGCTGATTTACCAGCAGGCTGAGCAGGCTTGAGCCTAGGGCGGCAAATTTTTGGGGCAGCAAATTTGGGGATGATGATGTTTTACAAGGAAATGTATAAAAAAATTTACATGATTTTCCCTCTTCACTCTCTTGTAATTGTATTTTTCGAGTAGCAATCTTCAATTATTTCAGAGTAAAACAGCTAGTTCGCCGCCCCCAACCAGTAATCGTGAAAAGAGCGAAATTGTAGAAAATGTATTTCCTTCTTTCCACTATCAAAAGAGACAAGTGCGGCCAAAACTTCAGAGCCTATACCTTGTAAATGTCCGCCACTGGCCATGGGCGTAGCCAGGATTTGGCCCAGGGGAGGGCAAACCTTAATTATGGGACTACAGGGGCGCAGAATGACCATTTTCACCAATAGTTATTCTTTAAACAGTTAAAAATGTATTATAATCTTCCATTTCCGAGGTTAAGGGTGGGGCGGCTGCCTTGCTACTACCTCACTACCCCCATGTCTTCAGCCACTCTCATCCATACATACTCTAACTTGGAAATAGTCCCATTTTAATTCTTTAACAATTCTTGAATCTTATAAGTGTTTTATTCTTGTAAATTTATTTCTGATCTAAAACGGTAAAATAATCATATCGATACATCATACAGGTCAAGAAATAAGCCTAACAATAACGTTAAAGTATCAGCTGATTTAACTTGGAGCGCGCAGTGGGCACCGTTCGAGTATGACACGCAGATGTCCCCAAACAGCGTCGCTAGCGATATGGCGAGAGAACCATGGTCTAGAGACTACTTTAAACTTGTTAAGAAGTACGTTAGTATAACAGATAATAGATAAGTCTAATTTGTGATCTTGATGTCATAATCATATTCATCTGATTGAAAAAAAAAAACAGATTTTTACCAACATTTTGTGGTGTTATGTAACGGACCTAACACACTCATACAAAATTTGTATGATAATCTCTAAACTTTAACAATAATAATCTTTATTTAACTGCACACAACAACAATGTTTGTAATGTACAAAATATAAAAAAATCTATCCCAAATTTTTTTTGAGCATCATCCAATTCCTTCAGAGACCAGGTAAAAAAATAAAATAGAAACTATCGGACAGAAAATATATATCAAATTACTCATAAAATGATTCCTCTTGCAGACTTCACCAAACACATTACGAACAGATGGGTTTCATTACCGGTACAGTGACAATTGATGGTAAAACTGTTGATATGAACATGCCGTGTGTCCGAGATCGCAGTTTCGGTATGATTTTGGATAATATTTTCCGTTTTACTGTATATACCTCGTGTATACTTTGTTTCTTTAGGTTCAAAAAAAAATTATAACTCATGTTAGAAAAAATTGTCCTAAATACCTACGATAAATTCAGTCCAGTACCGACTCAGTAGTAATTAGTATTTTTAATCTGACTGCTAAGTTTAATTATTCAATAGATTTTTTTTTATTTAAACAGCGTTAGACAACCGCTGCTAATTATTAAAATTATTAAGTATTTTCAGGTCCTTTGCGAGAATGGCGTAACTTCCATCGCTACGTTTACCACTTTATATTTCTTGAGAATGGCGATTGCATGGCCGTAGGGAGTGTGTCGCAACCTTCTATATTATCGCAGTAAGGAAAAAAATATTTAATTAGTTAAAAAATATATCATCTAACATTAGAATTTAATATTATATTGATGTTTTTATGTTGAATTTATTTTCAGCCTTACCATTGGATATCTCTGTAAAAAAGCAGATCAAAGTGTTGTTGCTGTAGATTCATCTAATTTTCATCTTTATCAGCACGGAGAGAATCAAATACTACCAAAAGATTACGGCTTTGTATTTGAAGCTGGTAAGAAATTTTTAATATTATCATCAAAATAAGAATTTTTAACGATTACGAGTAATATTTTTAATTCAGACTGAATTCCGTTTTAAAATTGAGTAGTTCCTGTCATTCAGTTACGTTTTTGTTAGGGTTTCGTACTCAAAGGGTGCTAACGGAACCCTATTACTAAGACTCCACTGGCAGTCTGTATCTCATGAACCTTATTAGAGCTGAAATTTTCACAGTGCGCATTTCTGCGGCAGTGCTATACAATAATCTTGATTATGCCTACCTGAGACAAAAAGCGTGTTAATATTGTGTAGTATTAATAATAATTAAGCCTCAATAGCTCAACGGTAGAAGGGCCGACTTCGATTCTGACCCCCCTGGGCTATTGTCGTACTCACTCCTAGATCAAGCTACGAGCTTATTTGGAGGGGCAATGGGAATATTAATAATACCTTGAAGAAGCATTTCTAATATTCTTTAAAAATATGTATATTTATATATATTATTTTTCAGGTGGACAGTCATATGCAGTACGGGTAGAAGTTTTCGATGAAAATATTTTTTACATAGGAAAGGAAAGGGAGGCGAAGTTCTATGAACGATGGAGCAATGTTGTGATAAACGGTGTAAAGGGGAAGGCATGCGTGGAGTGGCACTACAATAACACATCAAAATAAAATAGTTACATAATAAATATTTTTAATAATTATATCAGTGATTTTTTAAAACCTTAAATTTTTTGTGTAGATCTAGATTATGCTTCCAAAAAGATTGTCAAAAAAACCTCTGATAACATTCATAAATTTAACATAATGAAGCTACGCTCGCAAATTATTTTTTTTGTTAGTTTTTATTCTTAAAAATGGTTATATGCTAGCAATGCCAGTGCAGTTTACTTTAAAAAAAACACAAATTAGCGAGAAATATTAAGTATATTTAGCGTTATATTTTATACAGAATAGATTTTATACTATGACTCAAATATGGACTAGCAAATTATGGCGTCATCACGAAATTTACAGACAACGGTACAATATCACTGGAATAACTTAATAGCTACATCATTATTATGTTTCACCTACATGTAGTTTTAGTAGTATTGTTTTCTATTTAGTACTACTTGAATTGTAATATACATTCATTTGTTACACATTTTTAATATAAATTTTATGATACAAGTATAGTCTTTTGTATAAAATAGTCTTGATACATTACTATACAGCGTTTAAACACAAATGGTATATTATTGGATTGTTACGTAACTGATTACATTAATAACTAATAATCAACGAATATAACATAGATATGTTGAGAAATTCAAAAATAAAACAACGCAATAAGTACACACATAGTTGTAATAAATCATAGCTTGTATATTGACATAAAATATATTGCTGGTCTTTTATTTTTGCTCAAATGAAATTATGACCAATCACGTGCGGGTATTTTCAGCGCCAAATCTTCATCAAATGCATTGCAACTGACGTTGAAATAGTGTGAGTGATAGGTTGTAGTAATTTTATAAGAATTACATTTCTATATATGTATATCAATATTCGTTGCTAATTAAAAAATATCATCTACGTGAGAAAATATACTATAGTGCATACAAATTTTGAACACAGCGAGTACGTAATTATGAGGCGTAAGCTAATAAGAATAACTTAGAAAATAACTAAATAACATAAACCAAGTTATCGATTACTAAATAAATATTCAGCTCGCTATCCGTTCCGTTTAATATTTTCTTTCATTATTATCTGTTAAATATGTTTACATTTAGTTTTCATAATGTACATTTATTGCGAAGGCACAAGGATTTTATCATCTGACATAATTATGAACCTGTGTCTATTATATAATTGAAATAGCAATATGTATTGGAAAAAGCCTCGTTATTTGCTATAATAAAGCATAAGTTAATTTAATAGCTATTTTATAAAATATGTTTTTAATTAATATTGTTATATTAATTACCTAATAATAACAGCTATTTTTTATTTTGGTCCAGACTCGAAATTAACACATCACTCCATTATACTTTTGTAATATTGATTTTTTTGCTAAGATTGACTGATGTTTTTTTTTTGTGTGAAAAAACTCAATTTTATGTTAATTGTAATAAATATTTTGATGGAAATGAAATTTTGATACCTATATAATTATAGCAAATAGCCAGGTGTCTTAAAGATTATGGAAGACATTTACTTACTACCTCAGTGCCATAAAATTGAAGTTAAGTTTCAAATACTAATGAACATAGTCAAAAAAATTTTGAGACTTGTGACACTAAAATTTAATGCTAGTTTTGAATTGCACAAATTATGTTATCTGGACGTTCAATGATCAAGATTATTTCGTCTAACTAGTCACATGTATTTTTAATGGAATTGATTACAATTGACAATTATTATGCAATCACTTTTATTATTAACTAAGGTATTTTTGCCTAATAGAGTTACATATAAGTAATACTTAGTAGATTAATACTCTCATAAATACTTGAAAGAAAGAAATGTAACTAATATAACTAAAACAACCTATTTTTAATTGAAATAGTAAAATAATAAGAATACTAAAATATCTTTGTTAAAAGTAAAGTTTTTTTAAACTATGAATGCGTTCATAAACAATGCTTTTTTTGCTATTGTATTTGCTACTTAGATAGTTTTTAATGTTAATATAAAGAGATATATGGACGTGATGGGTTATTTATAAAACAAACATAATAGAAAATACTATATTACAGGCAAATTTTCTTTATACCTTCTATAACTTCGATTAATGTTAAAAGGTTCCCTGTTCCATGGATCACACTTTAACGTTTCAACTGTTTAAAAATTGAGTCTATTTTATGGACAGGGAATCAGTAATTAATGTTATAGTAGAATAGTTTACGAATGCTCATTTTTTTGTTTTGTACTATTAAAATAGAATCGACAAGTATTACAATCTTTTCGAAATTATTAATACATATAATAAGAAACTGTTACTGTTACACATAATATATATAAGATTAAGATTAATACATAAATATGAAAAATAAATGAAAGCATAATTATTTGTGAACATATAATTACATAAATATGAAAAATAAATGAAAACATAATGATTTGTAAATATCAAAAATAACAATGATGTGATGATTAAGAATTAATGTGTAGTCGAATCTTTGTATTTTCGACTAGACATAGTATTTTTGGTCAAGTATTTTTAGTGGAGTAATATAAAAATT
The DNA here is from genome assembly GCA_023373885.1 of Hestina assimilis. Taxonomy (NCBI): domain Eukaryota; kingdom Metazoa; phylum Arthropoda; class Insecta; order Lepidoptera; family Nymphalidae; genus Hestina; species Hestina assimilis. The sequence continues at coordinate 9,726,906 of CM041749.1, read as the reverse complement.
ATCGTAAAACAATTACATATTAATACATTCAGGTATTAATTACTATTTTTGTATTCTACTAAAACATCGAAAAATGTAGATTGATTCCATAACTATGCCTAAATTATTAAATATAAATTTAATTTCAGTAAAAAAAAAATTATTTTATTTAATTAACAAATAAAATTTATTCCGTTCAATTTTTTGACAACAAAATAAATTTCAGAATATAATATTATTAAAGGAATCAAATTAGTCTTGAATGTTGTAACATGTAGAATGCTTTTACACACAAATTCTAATGTTTAAATTATTAAAATCTTTTACATCCTATCAAAATATAATCTTTGGAACAATTATGTCTTCAATACACTAGGGAATAATTACAAACTAGCTAAGTATGTCTTCAATTTGTTTTTATATTTATTAAAATGTGTTCTTTACACATACGACATTTTTTTATTCACAAAACGTTAAACTTAAAAAGAAAACATTATACGCCATAGTTTTACGCTTTTAAAGCAATATTTTTGCTTTGGAAATAAGTATTAACTCCATTTTTCATCTGTGATATAAAATGGTCACTGACTAGAAAGTATACTTGTTTCATTTCACGAAGGCGGTTGGGTCTTAGTTGTGTGTCTAGCTTGGAGCGCTCTGATTCGCTAGAGGCGACCGTTGGACTCTAGTACTAGTACTCATTGTTTCGAGGCAAAATTTAACATGAGCGCGTGTCAATACACATCATAATTACAAGCATAAGTCATTCACCTTCGTAAGATAGAACAATTATAATATAAATCACAGAAATATGTTTAGAATGTTTCCAACATTTCACAAAAGTTAAGTATCTTAGTAAGGCAGGAAAACACGATTTCTAAACGTGTATTTCATAGTACATACCTATGGTTTTGATTTTAAATTTTATTTTAAAGATACACCTATGTCTTCTAAGAGATATTTCTAAATACGAAATTTATTTTTAATTCAAATCCCTATGGACCATTTACACAGATTTATACCTAAATAAGCTCTAAGATTATAATGTAGCAGGTTCTTTAAGTGTTGAAAATAATTAGGTAATAATAATATACGAAAGTTTAAAATGTTCCCATTTAGTAGTCATTATGACATTCCATTTTATTTATTAAAATTATAAGTTAAAAATGATCTTAGCAAGCATAAGATTAATACAGCTAGCAACATTACTGCAAAAGCCCTAAGCCTTGTTGATACGAATATTAAAATATAAACAGGCAATAAGCATTACAAGCTTGTATTAAGAAATATTTTTACTACCTTTAAAATCTTCCTAAAATTTTCTTATATAAGATAGCTTTTTTAAAAAATTGCTTTTGCTATTTATAAAGATAACAGCCAGTAAATATTCCGTTATTTGGCAAAGTACTTTAAGAGGAATTGTACTAATTTAATTAAAAAAGTACTAGGAAATCGATTAAACGAAAAAAATTACCTAATTTTAAATTATATTATGTATTCATTTAGCTCTATTTAAAATACTGAAACAATACAACCATTTTAAGTAAAACTTAATCACAAAAATGAAAGTATGGTATGTTGATACATTGGCCCCTATGTTAAATGATATTATCCACTTGAAGTAGCAGTATCCGTACTTCTTCTTCTTATCGAATGGTTAATGACCAACCTAGTGTCAGAGTTGTTCAGGTCCCCTGTAGGCCTCTGAATTGACTTTTCAACTGTTGCCAAATTGTTAACAGCCGTGACCGACTTTTTACGTGCTCTCCGAAGCACGGAGACGCTCAGTTAAAATACCTCTATGCGATCACCCATCTAGTGACTGACGGCGCCTAAAGTTGCTTAACCTACCGATCGTTTACCGATAGGTGGGTGCACTCGGCTATTAGCGTCTCTTCCGTACATCTGCGTCTGAGGCGATTGACGATCCTAACTATGACTCTCTATCACCTTCCTTTTACTCCCAATGATACCTCCTCCCCTGGGCGTATGTAAGGGAGTGGGGGTGTGTTTGACCTGCCTGTACCTTGTTACCCATAGACCAAATATGCTACTGGGTATACCCATACGTCCTTCTATCACAGGAGGCAACTTACCGTGATGGCTTTGGTGAATATGGGTACCATGATTATGCACGACTGGTGTGATATACAAATTAATGAAATAAAATATTGGTTCAAATTAACAAATGTTTGAGCCAATATTTGACAGATTTCAATGCACTTATTGTTGTGTATATCTAAAACTGAATTATAATGTTCGATTATTAGCATCGTGTTGAGATTTGAAAATGAAGCGATAGTAATATGAGGAAAGTTGGCACAAATATTTCGACATGTATAATAGATACTTTACAATTATAATAGCAGACTATTTACTTTACGTATTTAGTAAATACGAGTGTATTACATAATCACTACTGTTTTAGTTCTCTGCGACAGTAAAAATATCATTTGCAAGGCTACTTAAAATGACCTAAATCAGAAATTTTATACAATAATAACACTACATTTTTATTAACTCGTATTACTCTGTGAAATGATCGCTGCGTAACCAGCACGCATATCAATCATTATCACCAGTTACAAAAGTGTAAATCGTGTTGTATTGAAGAGTTTTTTAATACTAATTTTCTATGATCTATCAAATCTCTCCTCTATCTCTATCAAAGTCTCTAGTAAGCTTTCTACCGAAGCCAGTTCGGCTTTAAATAAATATATTTTCAATAGTTATTATGCTTCAAAAATACTGTTAAGTATATGAATTCTTGAATATACAAAAAAAAGTTAAAATGTTTAACTTTGGTGGTTTAATAAAGGCCGAAACCTCAAAATGTAATGTAATATAATTTATAACTCATAAATTGTAAGTAACCCTAATACAAACAAATAAACTTATTCCCAGGCTTAAGCATGGAACTTTAATTGCCGTGAATTTGGTTATAAAATATATAATATAATATATCAAGCTGTCAGTATCGTTTTCAATAAAATATATATAAAATTTTAAGTAAAATGAAAACCATCGTAACCGTTTTTATATATATCCTCAATGAAGAGACATTTCTGTCACAATTTTATAATAATATTATTTATTGACTAGATTGGACTAGTCTTTTATTTTCTCACTTCACGAACTAATTTATAATATTTTTATTTTGAAATATATGTTTTTTGTTTATTACATACATACAAAGTATTTAAAAACAAAATGCAGCACAGTGCACTTGATAGAAGTGAAACTTCTTAAATAGATATACAATGTATAATAGCTCTCCATCTCTTTTATTTATCTTTCTTCTCTTTCATGTAATGTATCTAAGCCATAGACATATTAAGAGCGGGAGTGACGTAAAGGCGTAAAGGAGCGATTCTGCTTCGTTTCGTGTCCGCTTGCTTCGTCTTCTTTCACGTTAGAACATATAAGAATTATCATTTGTTCGTTTTAATTGAACTCGAATATCCACTTATACGATAATCCCATTCATAGCGTGGTCTATTCTTATATATCTATGGTCTAAACGTGAAGTTTCACTTCCCAAAAAACAAAGCTTTCCAATACATTTTCTTAAAGTATTCTGATCTGCTTTAAGTCACTTATTAAAAATGTCAAAAATATTTTAGTTGATTGTAAACAACTTATAACAAAATAATATTCTTTGGTATACCAATACATAAAATAACATTCTATAACTAAACGAATGTTCTCATTCATCTAAAAAATGGAATTTATAAATCACAAAATAAAATCATATTTAACACAAAAACAATTATAACGTGAAAATAAAACAATAAAACATAATAATGTATAGAACATGAAAAAAATTAACTTCTTTGAAGACAACACTCAGATGTATTTATACCTTATATTTCAAATTTTGACTGCAAAATTGTATGGGTCATACAAATTTGTACAAAACTCAATTTTATCATCCAGAGGCTATAAATATCATTAATAATTAAGGAAAACTATAAATGTTAAGAAACTTACCCCCGGTTTCTCGTAAGTTGATCAAATTCATGTCAACTTAACATACCAAATATAGAACACTCATTGGTTAAAGATAATCGATTGTCAACAAGCAACCAATGAGCGTTTTGTGTTTGCTTATGTTAAGTTAACATGAGTTTGATCAACGTTCCAGAAACCAGGGGTTAGTCTTGAAAAGGCAGAAGGGTTTTATTATTGTATATTGCAAACGGCGGACGTACCGGGCGCGTGGTCGAGAAGCGCTCTACGACGTTTTATCCCCTCAAGATAAACTTCGCGATTGAACAAACCAGCCGCTAACGGTACACTGTAACAAACAATTCTTATTATACCTACCGCCACGAGAAGCTATACATTTTGTAAATAAAACACTTAATCTAAGTTTATTTGCGACAATACAATCAATAACAAAAAACCCAAAAATGCAATATAACTCGAAGTAACATAAGAGTTATACGAAACTAATTAGCAATTTTACTTGGTCGGCTAATATTTAGCAATATAAAATGCTGTCATCTAATTTGACTCATGGCATGTAAACTTAGACTATTTAACAACTGGACACGCCTCACATGGTCGTTCCCCTCTGGAATGTAACAGACCAAATTTTTCTAACGCACTTATAAAAACTGTTTTGGAATCGACTTTATCATTGTCAGTATCGGTTTCATTGTGAACGGAGCTCCTTAAAAATGCCGAACTGCGCTGTAAACATATGCAAAAAAGGTCAAATACATCCAATTTACAAAAACATGAAGTAAACTTTCATATGCAAGTATTTTTATGATAGTTTAATTATTATTTCTATTAAAATTTAAAATTTATTAAACGTCAATAACACTATCGATTCAAAAATCTAGTACGAAATAATCGAATAGTTCTCTACGACATATTCATACGATGATTAATAAAATCGGACCTTACTACTTAAATGCTAGATTCGAAATTTAAAAAGCAAGAATGTGTACCGAGACTACTTCAAAATTTTTAGTGAGGTGTCTATTCATAACTGCGTACGATAAAAAATATTTAAATTATTTATCCAGTTTAAAAAAAAAATTAATAAAACAACATCTCCAATAAATATACCAGATGCAGGAATCAATGTAAATCCCGACGACGAGGTTGATCTAGACTTAAGAGTGTCAAATTTATTTATCCCCATTTAGCACGAAAGTAGTTGAGTACATATCCGCATTTGTTGTGTTGTTTAGCAAAAAAAATTAAATGCAATGAATGCAAATGAATGAATTAAGGGACTGTTTGGGCCATGTAATGAAATGAGCCTTATTAACCACAAAACAAAAGGCTATTTTCCTGTTAGATTAGCCTGTTTATATTATTATTCTGTATATTAGTTATAAAAAATAAATGATAAATTTGTTTAATTGTAAGTATTTATTAATATATTTTTCACTTTAATTTTGTTTCATTTTAATTTATATGAAATCACTTACATGACGTTCAATCGGTACTTTTGTAGCTCTTATGAAAATAATATAAGAAATAAAATTGTCGATACAGACTATCGACAGTGGTGTTTCCCTATTACGTTTTCTATCTTACACTCGTAAAATTGGTTATGTTGATGTATTTTACTAATTAGTGTGGGTGTATTTGACATGTGTTATAGTTTTCTAAAAGTGTGCGTTTATAATGACACAAAATATTGAGGTTGTGTGCAAGAATTCAATGTAGTGGTTACCTCACCTCCCCCAACAAATGGATGAAATATTTGCTAGTAAACTGTCACTCATGGCATGTCCTGTTGTTAAATGGTCTAAGCATGTAAACATTTGGACCGACATTTTGGGGTAAGTTCGCGCTCCTGTGTTATGTCAATTTTGTTACTTTTAATTAGTAGAAAATAGAAATTAGTTTTTGATTATGTTAATTTTTGTAAGTATTACTGTTATTGGGTACGTTCGTTTTTAATTGATCCAAATGTTACCAGCCCCTGAATTTGTGTATACAAAATTTATAGCTTCTCATGACGGGAACTATAGAATCTGTTCTAAATTTCTCGCGACTTCATCTGCGTGGGGTTTAGAATTATGTTTAGCTGCTTGAAGGGTAGGTTCTGTACGTCACGCGTCTCTTTTTCTTCTTAGCAAAGTTTCCGGTATTTAACCAGGGTATTCTTATACTTTTATCCTGATTTAACGGTTTTTACACAGAGCAACCCAAAGGGCAAAATAAAGATAAGAGCAAATTACTTATCTAGAGTTAACGATTATTATCGGATGCTATGATAATAACCGGGATCAACAGTCATGTCGTCAGGTCGTCAAAAACCCTGATTAGACAAAATGTCTAATTATGGGATCACCAGAGGATCAAAATCGTTTCCTGCTAGCTGCTCTTTCCTTGGCTCCGCATGAGATATATCGCAAGCGTATTTTTTTTATGTCACAAGTTGGCAAACAAGCATACGGCCCACCAGATGTAAAGTGGTTGCCGTAGCCTATGAGCGCTTGCAGCACCATTAGTAGGTGCCACTCACGCGTTGCCAACCTCGAGATATTAGTTCTTAAATCTTATCTGCCCAGTAATTTCACTAGCCTACAGTGCCCTTCAAACCGGAACACAGTAATGCCTAAGCACTACTATTTGGCGGCAGAATATTTGACACTGCGGGGGTACCTACCTAGCCGGCCTCTTGCAACAAAAGACCTACCACCAGTGTGACAAAAAGTGTGTATCTATAAGTTTTGTCAACCACTTACCATCAGGCCTGTACAACTTTCTTCTATTTTTGAATTAAAAAAAATTTAAAGTGTATTTTTTTGAAGACCGTACCTAGTCTCTGTTACGTCACCTTTCATGCATAAACCTTTCAAAGTGCCTTAACTTTCATTATGCTTTATAATAACTTACACATCAGTGCCGGGTCGCAACGCCGCCGAGTACAGCGCCCATACTGGCTTGTGATCGCTTGTGACCACAGACTGTACTGAATTGTATGCGATGCACTTCAGTCCCGACGGTACCGGTACGCTGCTGATGCGACGTAGACCTGGAATAATGATAGATACATTAAAATTTTCTTATAAAAATATCTAATTGAGGATTGTATTCTGATAGTACTAATAAGTCGTCCATAAATAATGCTACCCGTAGACAGGAGTCTAGTAGTGTGCCTTTAAAAAAATGTTTGGCCTTTGCTTTTTTTTTAAACGCTACACATTCAACAGCCCCCATTAGGATAGTTATATTCTGTGCCCGGTGTCCGGAAAAATACATAATGACAAGGATAAACACCCAGACCGGAAAATATGCCTGTATGGTCAATACAGACATATGCTGGGAGCTGGGAATCGAACCCGCGACCTGTGGCGCTTAACGCAAGTTCGCTGCAGCTGCGCTACAACATCGTTTTTAACAATCAATAAATAAACTTCACACACTCAACGGATAACCATTAGGATAGTAGATAGATAGGTAAATATAATGTTTTTATTTTCAGGTGTAAAATCTGACCAACTCGTAAAATTCGTATTACGTAATGTGTATGGATGGTAAGATAATAATTATTAGAATTGTTCTCCTTTTCTTTTTATAGAAATTTAAATCAATTCGTAATAATTTGATAACTGCAAGTCATTTTTTAAATTGTTTTTTTATGTTATTTTATTTAGAGGCTTTTGTATCAAATGTTACATGTCAGCCCCATCGTAACCTAACAATTTAAATAGCAATAAACAATAACTAATTAAATAAGTACAATTCATAATATAAGCAAAATTTACACTCGAATTAAAAATGAAAACATTGATAATTAAGTTGAAATTACCAGAAAAAGCAGACGAAGAATTAGTTCCCATTGATTTAGCCTTGTACAATATCCGATCGGTGTAAGCCGGCGCCCTCTGTTTACTGGATGTGTCGAACTGTTGACTGCCCGGATCATACTGAACAATACATACTTATATTGAATCATTAGTTTTTCGGTATTATATTAACCGCTAAATATAATCAAGTTGATTAACTATTTAAACTACTATATCGAATGAATTGAAGTGATTATTATGGACTCTTTTTTTTCCGTTCATAAACCATCCATCATCATCAGCCCCCCTTAGAATAGTAATATCCCGTGTCGGAGCCCGAAGTTCTAGCCAAAATATATGCCTGTATGGTCATTTCAAACATATATCCTGAGTGGGAATCGAACCAGCGACCTGGGGCGCCTAAGGCAGCTTCGTTACCGGTGCGTCAAATTGTTGTTTTGTTTATCATCAGATGTTTTTGTTTTTTAATTGAAAAAATCTTGGAAACTGAATAATTTAACAGCTACACATCAATAAAAAGTTTAACGTTACAATGTCCATATGTGTTTGTTTCACCTTATATGTAGGAGGGAAAGTGATCGGGGCTTCTCGAAAGTCCCTAAAGGCGGCGCCATCTTCCAACACCGCTGTGAGCTGATCTGCGTGTAGAAGCCCATGGGGTAGGTGCGGTGGGAGAGGAAACTGCCGGCAAACAATTACATATTATTATCGATTATTTATTTGTTACAATACTAATGTATTATAACAAATAAATAATCGATCGATCACATTTTGTATTTTTTTAATAAACTACTTTTGACAAAAAAAATTAGAAGGTCGACGTTACTGCCCCGCTGTCTTTTTAGACATACGTCAAGCCTTTGACAAGGTCTGACACGATGGACTGGCATATAAATTTTAAAAAAAATTCCCGCATTCATACCACCACATACTATTATCTTATCTCTACCAAAGAAGCTTTCAAGTTAAATATAAGAATGAATATTCTGCGCTCTACCAGATACTAAAAGTATCTGGTATAGAGGTGTTCCTCAGGGTAGCATATTGGGACATATTGGTTATAATAATAAAATCATTATTATTGATTATATTATACATAATTATATAAATAGTATATTGTTAATTAAGTAACATACTTTTGTTTGCTCGATCCATCTTAATACAGCTGCTCTCGGTTCGCCCAGTCTAAAATTTAGATCACCACACCAGAATACATAGTCGAAGTTATTCGTCACATCTGAAATATATACTTCAAGTCAAAATCAAAATTTAAATAATTTTGTTTGACATTTTATTCTAATGATAAACCTCCTAATTTCGGCAAAGTTATGATTACATACTTTTATTTTTATTATTATTATTATTTTTAGGATTCCATGAAAATCAGCGCTGTTGCTTGTTGCAACTTAAAGCTGAGTGGTTATAACTATACTTGGTCACATATAATATAAGATACATAATTTTTTTTTTGGAACACCGTTGTGGCGTTGTGGGTAGCGAGTCTGCCTTTAGTCTCGATGTTTGCGGGTTCGATTCCCGCTCAGGCAGATGTTTGTTACAATTTCTGTTTCGGTCTGGGCGTTTGTCCGTGTGGGTGTCCCCACCGTGCCTAGGAGAGCACGTTAAGCTGTCGGTCCCGGTTGTTATCATAACATCTGATAATAATCGTTAACTCTTGATAAGTAAATTGCTCTTATCCAATGAGGTACTGGTTCGCCCTTAGGGTTGCGGAGGTCAGATGGCAATCCCACCGTGTAAAAACTAGTAACCTGTCAAATCCGGATAAGAGTAATAATCAGACCCTGGGTAAATAAAATACCGGGAATAATGCTAGGACGAAGAAGAAGACATTGTATTAGGGACATAAATAAAACTTAATTTCTCTCTCTCTCTTTATTATAAGTGAAACCATATTGCATTTGGGAGATTTTAATTTTATAACCGAACCACAAGAAGAGTCTATTGTTATTTGAAAATTCAAAAACATATCAATCTTGAGTTAATATTCAAAAGACTCACCTTTACTCCTATGTTTGCAAGGCAAATTCTTAGGTAAATCAATCGATCTAATTATCCTCTTGATATCCGATAATCTTTCCTTCACCTTCTCCTGGTGGGCGGTTAAATGAGCGGTCACAAATAGAAATGTTGAACCGAACAGTGCAAACGATATAGCCACAGCACCCTTCGTCCTAAACGCAGTTCCCGGACGGACGGATAAACTAGCATCTTCTGGTAGCGAACAAAACCATATAAGATCTCTTCTTATAAATATTGTTAAGTGTATTGTACCTGGAAAATGGCTATGAAATAGTTTTAGATTGTTTATATATATTTTTTTAATTACAATTTTATTATCAATAGGTCAGTGTACTTATAATATAACTAGAAATTGATATTTTTGCGGATTTTAAAATTTCGCTACAACATTGTTAAGAAAATCATGATTATTTATAATAAATAAAAGTATTTTATTATTAGATACTTTGGACCGACGACGTTGTGACGCAAAGGTAGCGAACCTGCCTTAAGGACCATAAGTCACGGGTTCGATTCCCGCTCGGGGCACATGTTTGTATTGACCATACAGGCATGTGTTCCGGCCTGGGGTGTCTGTGCTAGTCCTTGTGTACGTTGTCCAGACCTCCGACACAGGATACTCAGTATCCTAATTGGGGCCTTTGAGTGTCTAACATTTATTTTTCGCTAAAAGTATTTTTTATATTTATAATAGAATAATGTGATACTTATTCATTCAAAACACATAATATGTTGTGATTCTAGAAAGAGTAAATTATGTCATTGTAATTTATTAGATCATAATATGCTTAAAGAATTATATTAGGGAGATAAGCTGTCTAAGTACTTTGGAGTTAGGCGTTAGTGATGTAAGGTTAGTCAACATTACATCACAATATATTACATGTTTTTAATTAATTATAATAAATTTTCATATATTATCTCGTATCCAGTACTATATTCATATATGCATATTAATTTGTAATAATTAAGTTCTAGAAAATGAATAAGAATTCGGATTAGAAAATAAACCATATAGCATGTCTATAGTTAATAAAATGCCTTAAAAATATTAAATATTTTATTAGTCCTAATTTTAACCCAAGCTCTGCGGAAATTGGGAAATGGAATTTTTTACATAGTTAACTATTCTAGGTTAATTTTTTCAGGAAGATTTGACTAAGCTTAACCAATTATTAAGTTATATAATATAAAGACTAATACTATAAATGTGTACTGGTTTGTTGTCATACCTAAGCCAGTTTTAATGAATTGTAGTATACAAATAGATGGAGCCTCGGAGAATGACAACAAAACAAAATAGGCACTTCTTGTAAGGAAAACAGAACTTGAAAATGTTGAAATAAAGAGTGAAAGTTTGTATATGGAAATAATTTTAATATAATATTTTTGCTTACCTAAATAGTAAGAGTGTAGTAGTAAATGTGATGGTCCCAAAACTTCTTGTATGGTAATTTCCCATTCAGTACGCTCGGAATATGATTCTTGAGTGCCAATTGCAAAAATATCTGGTACATGCTTCACTTCATTTGGAAAAATAAAATCTGCTAGTTCCCTAAAATTTAATAGTTATATATTTAAGTAGTGGCCCGCTCCGGCTTCGCACGGGTATAAAATATACAGCCTATGTCATTCAGTGAAAAAAGGATTCAAATCGATCCAGTAGTTATGATTTATTCATTATTGCCCATTGCCTGCACGATTATACGACATCGCATTAGAAACCTCAAAAGCAACAGTACTTCTCCACTATTTAATGGATGTTATTATACATATAAACTTTCCTCTTCAATCACTCTATCTATTAAAAAAACAGCATCAAAATCAGTTGCGTAGTTTTAAAGATTTAAGCATACATAGGGACAGAGAAAGCGACTTTGTTTTATACTATGTGGTGATTGTAACCACCTGGATTTTACTAAAGAAATGCTTACACAAAGTATAATAATTATAATGTATGGTATTTTCTAAATGGATATGGGCAGAGTTGTAGCTAGGAGCTAATAAATGTGGAGGCCGCCAAACCAAGGGCCTTAAGGGGTCACAAAACAAGGTTATAAATTATCTGTTTGTCAGTAGTCAGGGCATAGGGACTTGGTACTATAATTAAGACTTAAAAACCAGTAGTAAAAAGTTTTAGTGGCACAAAATTTAAATCTTTCATTGGGGACTTATAACTTTTTCTATGAAAAAGAATATAGGAAACAAAATATATACAAATGGTATATTTTACCACCATATGGAAACACCCAAAACAATAAAAGCTAAATAAAATGTTTTGAACTTTATATATAAATTTGAATTCTTCATACAAACATTGATAATAGTATTGTAAACAAATAATTCTATTGTCATATTAGGACACAGCTGAGAGGGAATTAAGCTCAAATATCTTATCATAAAAACTGTCATAATATAGTACTTCATAGATTACACTTAACATATTAATGATAAATTGATTCTTGTTCTCCTATGCATATTATAATTTTATTCACATAGGTAAATAAATTTTCTTGCCATTAGTAGTTTATGGTATAAAATATATAAATAATAACTTTAATAGTTCACTTACTTTGGTGGAGCTTGTCCATTCATATTCCAAGTACCAACAAATATTTTTACTTCCCGATCTGGGAATACATGTTCCAGTTCAGCGGCTCCGAGTAAGGAATGTGATGCTAATCTCCCATATAAATAGTTTCTAAAAATACATAAAAATATTAGATATTTCTTCTAAAAATTTACTCAATTATTTGATGAAGCTTTTTGAATGAAGTTATTCACCAACATAGTTGAGGTATTCCAATATTGAGTAAGCAATGTTTAAAAGCAAAAATAATAGCTATACCTTTGTCGAGCCTCCTGTGTGGGAATAAGACGCAAAACCTGTGCAGCAAGCAGGGAATTACGAGCCAAGCTGTCTGTGCTCCCTGCGCGAGAAGCTGACCGTGTGATTGTCGATTTAGTCCTTATTGAATGGCATGGCACAAACATGGACAGTACATTAACACATGGAAAGGCAGTTTTTAACATGTATTCTATAAATTAATGTAACATACCTTCTTTTACGATCAAGAGAACTGCTTCTGTCACTTTCTGGTGATGATGAACGATACAAAGGCTTAGATTCATTTGATATTAAGTGATCTGCTGATAGCCTCTTAACAAATAACTTACTCTTTGGTTTAATACCTTCAAATGAGCCTGAATGCTCAAAATACTTTTTGGATCATCGTTTTTGGAAAATTCACTGTAACCTTTGGTATTTCATCACTTTTAGTTTGAGACACTGTATGATCACTGAGACTATTACTAGAATTATTTAGTGGGCTGCTTGGTCTTGAGTTTGTATCTTCTTTTGAAATATGACCTTCCACTAAGCTTTTGGGTCGAGATTTTCTGAAGAAGGTTTTGCAACATTTCGGATTGCTGTCATCGTCGTTGAGGGTGTAGTTATGGTGAGTGGTTTGATTGCTTACATTATTTGAACGCTCCGTATTATTTGAACGATTATGATTATTTTCAATACTTAACTCAGAATTATAAGCACTTTGTGCTATAAAAGGGTCTGCAGGGGACATAGGACGTGAGGTTGATTGACTAAATTCTTCATTGGAATCAGTATCTACATAGCAGCCAACTCTTGGTGATTTTTTAACAAATAAACGTTTTCGCAAAGATAATTTCTGTTTGGTCCTGGTGGGCGATGTTGTCATCTTTGGTTTAAAACCACTTTAACAACCAATTTAAGTTACTAATTACATTTTTACTAAATATAGACAACATAACCTACAACATTAACATCTGTGTCATTGTGTCATTTTCAGTACTTAAATGTCAACTTAAATTTTTGTGAACGATTAATGAATATGCGTTCAAAAATTATTTGCTTTATCACTAAAATCAAAAAGTCTCCAAAGTTATAAAAATGTTTTTTACAATATGACTATACAAAAGCATTAAAACTGTTTGCATTCAATTTGTTACCAAGGAAACAGTACTTACTGTATAGTGTATAGGGTTATAGGGTATAGATGTATGAACGTAATCAGGATTTTTAAGAAAATAAAGTTGTAACTGGTCGATCTTTCTACATAGAAGATATATTTTAAGAAAACTTAAAATGACCTTTATTAAAAAGAAGCCAGAGAAGCCAAACCATTATTTTTAGAGTTTTTGTTTGTCTTTCTTTGTATTTGTTTCTATGTTCGTACTCGCCTAAACTGTTGCACGGAATAGGATGCAGTTTTTACAGTTGCATTGTTGCAGGTTTAATTTAAAATCTAATACCCAAGTCATCGAAGCCATAGTTAAGTACAAGGTTTTTTTTATAAATTATTCAGTATTCCAGTCAGATGAAATCGCGATAGAAACTAGTGTTATTTTAAAAAATACCCATTAAAGTAAGTAAAGAAAACTTACTAATATTTGTTTTATAGTTTATTTATAATATGTAAATACAGTAAATACATAATAATAATGTGAGTTTTACTCACTACAGAATTAAATAATACTTATTATGTACCTGAAAAAATAAAATTATCAATATTGAGTATTAATAATATTTTACCCATTTTACATAAAAACAGACATCACTATAACAGATATAAATGTTATGAACATATTTATGCGAACGATACCAGCATTTCCTGTCCCGGGTACGAGTAAGTTAGTGCCGTTATACATTGGATGCGGAGATAAGTTTCCGCCACCTACAGGTTGTATTCCATCACCTAGTTACAGAATAATTTAGACATTAATGAATTAAATTAATTTCAGAAACAATCGTTAAAATATTATGACAAAAGATAATATTTTTTTTTGTTGCACTTACCAATATTGCAAAGATCGCTAGTGCAAGCTCTATAGAAAGTTCGAAAATTAGGATCTGTTATTTCATGGTTTAAATAGTCAGGAACATCCTCACATCCTCGAACAAAACTATTAATTTCGCCCGCAGGATCCTGGATGTAATATAGGTATTGTAAGAATGTCAAAAACCTTTAGTTGTGCGTATTAATTTTATATATTTAGACTCAACGAACGTAAATTTGTCATTGACCTGCGTTCGGAGCATATTATGACTTTTTTTCTATAATCATTTGTTTCGGTCTGGGCGGATATCTTTGCGGGTCTCTGCACCGTGTCTCGGAGAGCACGTTAACTGTCGGTCCCGATTGTTATCTTAACATTTGATCATAATCGTTAGTTCTTGATAGTTACATAATTATGTGCTTTTTATCCAATGAGTTACTGGTTCGCCATTAAGTTTGCGGTGGTCAGATCAGATTGTTCTATCCGGATAATAGATTAAAAAATTAATAATTTAAATAGCGAAAATTATTCTAGGAAGAAGAAGAATGAAATCTTGTTAGCAAAATTAATAGTAGCGTTATTTTGTCTTTTCTTTTTTTGACAAAGGAAACTTTTTCCTCTTAGCAACATCAACTCTCCAATAAAAAACTCACCCTAAGTTCCTGTCGCATGATCGTGCAATACTTCATGTTGCATTCTACTCTGGTCGTGTGATTGGTTATGGTGAGACAAGACCTGTCGGTATCCACTGATGAAAAGCCGCACGCATAGCATCGCATCGTTCCTAAACCAGTTTCATAAGACTTTGTAACGTTAAAAAATTAATTAATACTACCAGTGACCGCGGCTCCGCTCACTTTAATATAGTTTTTTGATAATCCCACCGGAACCCCAAATTTTTCGGGATAAAGAGTATCCTATGTATTAATCCAGGTAATAAGCAATGTGTGTAGCAAATTTCATCCAAATCCAAGTGCAGTAGTTTTTGCGTGAAAATGTAACAAACATTCATCCATCCATTCAAACTCTCACATTTATAATATTAGTAAGATAGTAGGATTAGTAAGAAAAATTGTCCACGTACTTTCTTTGCATAAACGAATAAAACGAATGAACTGCTTTCGCCCAGTTTGGGCTCAAACGAAATTTTAATAAACTCCTTTATTAAAATCATCTGTCATACAAAGTTACATACCCTTATTTTACAGAAAATGTATTAGACTTTCCTAAAATTCATAAAATCTTAACGTTACAAACTTATAAACAAAATCATTGTCTAAATTTCGAGTCGACATTTTGCCGTCTCCCTTGAAGTTGATAATATTTACTTTTATGTAAAAAAAATACAGAGTTGTGCGTTGTTGAAAAAATACTTACGCGTCATATGAATAGGTAAGTAAGTTATAATTAAATAAACTAAGTAATGATAAATAAAAATAATGAGTCATATTGCTTCAAGTTAAATTTAAATTAATAAAATTTATAAAATAACAAACATGTTTAATGAAGTCATAGAATGCTTTTCTATACGAAAGATGATTATTAAAAAATATATTTATAAAGAAACACAAATCAAAGTTGTAAATTGCTTTACAATTTTATAGATCTGAGTTTGACCCAAGTATTATTTTATATTATAAATTGCTAGAATTTTCCTATTACAATCATTATTTAAATATTGATATTAGCTCTACTTACCCACAGATTTTCCTATAAGGGAGGCGAAAACGAGAAAAACTAATTTTGTAAACATTATTTTGTACACTTTAAATAAATTGTCACTGAAAGTAAATGATTTCCTACTAATCGTTATCAATATGCCCGTCATTGGAATCAATATCTTATCAATTCAAATAATTGTTTTGTTATCAGCACTAAATCAAAGAAATAATTAATATACTTTTCAACTTTCGATAGTCATAATCATAATCTATAATTTGCAGTTATAATATCTAAAAATGTGTCTATTTTAGTACCCGAATTCAATATGAAAATTAACACAAATAGTCTTTTAGTGTTCCGTAGCCAAATGACAAAAGCGGAACCCTTATAATTTTGTCATGTCCGTCTGTCCGTCTGTCGGTCCGTCCGTCCGTCCGTCCGTATGTCACAGTCATTTTACTCGGAGACTGTTGGTTACATCTATACGAAATTTAGTAAATAGGTGTATTCTATAAACCGCACCACGACTTTGTAATGAATTCCTAAAATATATAAAAATTAAGGGTAGCAGTCCATACATGTAACTGAGAGTTGAAAATAAAAATTTCAACGTATGACAAAGTGTGATATATCTTTGGATAGGTCTTTCAAAATGATAAGGAGGTTTGGTTCTGTCTTTTTTCATTAAGTCAGTAGTTTTTGAGATATTAGCTCCAAATTCATAAAAATGGTGCCCCCCTTCTAACTTTTGAATTAAGGCATTTAGAATTCTAGAAAAATTTGAGGTTGTAGAACATCAAATGAAATTTTAACCACATTTGGTTTGAAGAAGATAGGTCTACAAATTTAAGAGCTATATAAGTTTTTCCCATAACTTTGTTTTTCATATTACTTTTAATAATTACTATGAAATTACCAACTTATTTTGCGGTCACTTTTAATTCGTTATTATTTTTAATGTCCTTAAGATTCTTCATCATCAAGCTGCGGAAACCTTTTGTTCGACAGTGTGTGGTCCACAACGCACTTGACTGATAATTATTTCGTGTTTGTTACTTGAAGATCGTATACCGATTTTGACGATATGTTTGCAGGCATATTTACTGGATGATTCCATACAATTTTCATAATTATTTGATTTAGTTTAAACTGACGTTAATTAAACTAAATCAACAAATCATGATTACCGATTGTGAGCTTAAGAAGTTGAAGACTAATATTTTTTTAAAATTGTCTAATTTTACTAACAGTTTAATTTTTTGTTGTTGATACTAGCAGTTTAATTCGAGTTGGTTATGTTAAATTAAACTTTGGGTGTTTGTATTACAACGCAGATATCCATTTACCTCTTGATAGTGGGATTATAATCATAATGAATGAAATAGTAGCTTTACTTTTTTGTCTGTTACTTTTTCACAATGAAACAGTTAAACTTATCTCTGTTGTCCACGTAGACGATTCAGATAAATAATTCATCTTTATAAAGCCTCAATACCTCCACGGTAGAGAGCCCGCTTCCTTTACGGCAATTACAGGTTCGATCCTAACCTCTTGGTCTATTGTCATGGATACGACTTGGGAACCTTCAAGAGAAGAGCGTATTCTTTCCTTAAAGGTCGGCAACGCGCCTTCATGCCTTCTGGTGTTGCAGATGTTCACGGGCGGCGGTGATCGCTAACATCAGGTGAGCCTCATGCCCGTTTGCCCCATCACATAAAAAAAAAATGTACATGGTTGGGGGGAAATAGGAATAGGAGGAATATTAGTAGTAGTAGAGCCATGCTCTTCCGAGCACGAATAGGCCGGCTCGACCGGGACACTATGTACTAGCCTCTCACAAAAATCGAAGTGTAACAGTTTCAGTAGGTACTGTTGCGTTTCGCGCGATGAGTGAGAGTGCCGGAAGCATAATCCTACCCCTCTGTTACATTCCATTTTTCCATTCTCATTCATTCTTTATCCCTTGTGTCGGCAATGTCGCATTTGATAATTCAAATATCGCAAGCGTTCATAGGTTGCGGTGACTGCCATTATGAAATTATAATATCCACTAATATACGTGTAACAAATTATTACTCTCGATTATCCATCACTATAATTGGTTAATAAAAATTGCCAATCATTGTACTTGTATCGTTTCCCGCGATCGGCTCGGTCTCCAGGGCAGTGGCCGGTGTTTATCTTAATAGCCATTTCACTGCCGTCCATCTGCAGTGAGTAATCGATTGCCAGGCAATTACCGCCCGACATCTTGCTAACGGAATATATATGGCGTTGCTATATCAACTGGTTTGTATTGCTTTCTCGAGTTTTTTTTTCATAAGTTCTTTAAAATCGATATCGTATGTCACACTCGTGAGACAATTGTGACTGCCTGACTGACTGACTGACTGACAAAGCAAAAATTTCGATATCGGATATCGAGTACACAAAAAGACAGTTTTTAAGTGTAGAGTATGTTTTTTAATGTTACTGAGTTGGCAAGCAAGCACACGGCCCACCTGATAAGCGGTTGCCGTAGTCTATGAGCGCTTGTAGCACCATTAGTAGGTGCCACTAACGCGTTGCCAACCTCGAGATCTTAAATCTCCTTTGCCCAGTAATTCCATTAGCCTACAGTGCCCTTCAAACGGGAACACAGTAATGCTAAAGACACTACTGCTTTTCGGTAGAATATTTGACACTGCGGTGGTACCTACCTAGTCGTCCTTTTGCAACAAAAGACCTACCACTAGTATGACTGTTTGCACTGGTGGAATAATCTCTGCTGTGACAGAGATTATCCCAACAGCGGGCGTATTCATGTCCCGTCGCCCTTAAACATACTACGTTTAAGGCTATACTTACATACAAAATACGAATATCAGTGAGAAATCGAAAATGCCCCTTACACAGCACAGACACGCACACAACACCGTCTTAGCCGGCGAGGACGAGGTCCTTTGTTTCGCACGTCGCGACGCGCTCACAGCGTCGGGTGAGTCCATCGTATAGAATGCGCTCGGAGCGCTGCCTTCATCTCCGATGACGTCCTTAGCCGTGGTTCGGCTTCGTAGGAGGCACCCTAACGACGGAATCAAATTTGAGCCCCCGTGAGGGCTGCTCATTTATCAGGGCTGAGTCTCTGTACTCGGTCCCCCCGCCCGTTGACGCTGTAAGGCCAGTAGGGCCAACAGCAATACACATTCCGAAAAAAAAAGCGAGAAATTATACAACACGACACACTTACATTGTTGGTTAATTATGCAGAATACATAATTTTGAAACTATAAATTACGTATAGCAAGCACTGTCAGCTGTCATACATCTTGTATAAGACCAGGCGACCAGGGCCCTCGGAATTGCGCGAATTGCTCCAAAAACTTGTGCAATATGAACGCATGATTAATGCATTAAAAGATTAATGTTATAACGTTTTTCACAGGCACATTATTTTTTGTTGGAATACTTAAAAAACTTGATTGATATTCATAAATTTGCGGGCTGTGTTTTAGAATGTTAAGTGATGACCAGTGGTAGCGAACCTGCCTTACGCCCACAGTGCGCGAGTTCGAAATCCGCTCGGGAAGGTGTTTGTATTGTCCATACACGCATGTGTTCTGTTATGGGAATGTTTGTCCTTGTCCATGTGTATGTTTCCGGACCCCCACACAGGATATCACTATCATAATTAATGGCATAATAAAATCTTTAAAATTAATATTACTATGTATATAAAGTATTTTACTATTTAAAGTGGTAAGGTAATAAATTCCCGTGTCTATTATTGTTTATGTGAGAAGTCCCTCTTGATTACAGACTGCTTGGCTGCAGTGAGACCACACAGCCGCCTGCTACTGCATTGATTACATCTTGCACGAGATAAACATAGCTTTTACTACAAACGTCAACTCTATGCAGTTACTCTTATAGTAATATTTTAGTTTATTTTATTTATTGAAACCTAAGATAGGTTTCTCTTTCCTGATGTTTTAAGGTTCTTTAAAGTAAATTTATAGACGAAACATTGTAAGGAGGCTTTGTTTTAAAATAAAATTAACATACTTATATTTAATATTTTTATTATTTAGCTACAAATATTAATGAAGGGATTAAGTTATAGTTATATAAAACTTTATTTCTATTTAACTATCTAGAGTTTCACAGTATAAACTTATACAGTGTTTTTAGCATAATTATACAGTTATACATGATAAGA
The DNA here is from genome assembly GCA_023373885.1 of Hestina assimilis. Taxonomy (NCBI): domain Eukaryota; kingdom Metazoa; phylum Arthropoda; class Insecta; order Lepidoptera; family Nymphalidae; genus Hestina; species Hestina assimilis. The sequence goes on along the minus strand of CM041749.1, from coordinate 9,706,431 downwards.
CCTACTAAAGTGAAATAGCTTATTTGCCGCGAAAGAAAATTAAAAGTTAAAATATTCTAAATAGCCAAAATACATATTTTATGTTATGCATGGTAAATTGAAAGCTTGCTATAAACACATTGAAGCCTCAATAGCCCAACAGTAGAAGGGCTGACTGCGCTCCGTTAACGCGAGAGTCGCGGGTTCGATCCTGACCCCCTTGGGCGATTGTCCATACCACTCCTAGTGCAAGCTTTGAGCTTATTTGGAGGGGCAATAGGAATATTAGTAATGTCTTCAAAAATCATTGCTAATATTCTTAAAAAAAAAACATTAAAAAGATTATTTTAAGCAAGCAATGATGTTTGTATTCGAAAAGTGCGTCGTTTGTGGAAAATTTCCAGAAACAACAGAAAAACTGCAAACACCATTCCATAAGCGAGCATCAACAACGCCGGGTAGAAGTCCGTCATATTAACAGAATCGAATGTACCACCGTGAACATTGCAAGTCGGTTTTCTGCCGTAAATTAGTCTATCTTCACGACTGTTGAAGCCGTGTTCAAGGTTTCTGAGTAATCTACAAAAATAAACCATAATTGGGTCAAGGAAACAAAGTGGTACAGGAAAAAAATAATTCACTAAAACCCCCTTTAAAACTAAAAAGCAAACAGAATTTTTTTTATGTTACGAGTCGGCAAACAAGCATACGGCCCTCCTGATGGAAAGTGGGCGCCGTAGCCTATGAGCGCTTGCAGCACCATTATTAGGTGCCACTCACGCGTTGCCAACCTCGAGATATTAGTTCTTAAATCCTCTGCCCAGTAAGTTCACTAGCCTTCAAACCAAAGTACAGTGTCCTTCAAACCGGAACACAGTAATGCCTAAGTACTACTATTTGGCGGAAGAATATTTGACACTGCGGTGGCACCTACCTAGTCGGCCTCTTGCAACAAAAGACCTACCACCAGTGTGACTGATTGCACTGGTGCAATAATCTCTGCTGTGACAGAGGTTATCCCAACATGATGTCGGGCGATGGGGTCGCCATATCCCGACGCCGGGAAAACTACTTTTGTACTTTTTTTAAAAACTATAAATTAATAATCAATTTAACAATTAATTTTCACCCTATTTTGTAGATTTCCTTAAACGGAGAGTTTTTACGACAAGTTTGCCACGGATTATTCTCTTCGAGATATTTAATTTCTTGCAGACCACATTTCTCGTGTTCTAAGAAATATTTTTCGACGAGTTTGTATCCGCCGCCAACGTACATGTTGAACGCAAATGGCTTCTACAATTAATATGTCAAACATCATTGTAAAATATACTGTTAATTACGATGAAACAAATAATAAAAATCGGTAAATATTAAATATATTACACACATATATCATTTAATAGTGACACAGAAACTAATTTTGTTAAGATACTTAAAAATAAAGTTTTAAATTTCATTATTTATATTTTTGTTCATTATTATGTGAGCTGGAAAATATTATTAATTATGATTAGGGTCGCCATTTTAGATTCGTTTCTTAATTTAAATATATCTAGTGGATATATCTATGTCTTTTAATTATTTTTTCGTGTTTTTCCTTTCTTACCTTTTGCAATTTCTTTACTCCTTCTTCCAAGCTCATAAAATTCGGTTTAGAACCACGAGGTGCTATTTTCTTTTCATATATCGCTTTCTTAACTGGTTCAGTAGCGGTCTGAAAATAAATTATATGAACTGATATACATTATATATCTCTTTCCTATAATCGTATAAATATGTAAATATAGTTTATTTTACGACATGGAACACCTTTTCTTTCAGTCATAGAAAATAATAAATAAAAGTTATCCGAGGAAGGCAGCTTCCTCGTAGCGGGTAACTCACTACACCTTGCTAATCCCTTTAAACTCAGTTTAACTTGTAAAGTTGTGACAGTCAAAAGTGAGGACGAATAATTATATTAGTGTATTTTATTGCTTGCTATCACTAGTACATACATACTCGGAACACGACGATATCGTAAGTTTTCTATTACATTGCTAAATGCGCTTGTACCGCTCCGGATATTGAATAGCTGATACAGTAATGGTATGCAAAGTGATTAAAACAACACTAATGCTCGCACCTCTCGTGGTTCATAAGTCATAATTAGTCTCGAGGATATGCCACTTCTATGAGATTAAGAGTAAACATTTACCGTAAAGTAATGCCTGTTGTAAGGAGCATCTTCAACTCCCATCTCGAGTTTAGAGTTCAGTAAATCACTTAGTGTTTTTATTTGGTTGGAGCTGGACTGCAGCAGAGCTACAATATTCGCTGAATACGACGTATACAAAAACAAGTATACTAACAACGTTAGGAACATAACCACACGGCCCAGAGTTCCTGTATTAATTTTGGACAAGAAACAAATGGATTAAGTAATTGCTGACTCTGTTTTTGAAAGTCAAGATGTTTGCTTCTATGAAAATTATGATTCTAGAATCGCTAGTTGTCTAAATTGTCCAATCAAAATAGTTTATAATAAAACAAATGTTCCTTTCTTGAAAATTGCTACAATAAATAAAATCAAATAAAGATAATAAGAAAGTATGAATAGTACCTTTAAATTCAGTAAAACTTCCTTGCTGCGTAACTGCCCCGATAACCATTAGAGTAATCTCGCTTAGATCGGGTGTTAAGGCAGTTTTATCGAGCTAGTAATCAAATGTTACATAAAAATTACTATAACAATCGAAATCGAAGTAACAAGTGAGCGAGATCAAGTGATAATATTAAATGAAAGTGTCTTTACGTCATTCGAATAATAGAATTTAAAAATACCAACTGGATATCGTATTGAAATAATTTAGCTTTCTAGGTCCAAGGGTTTAGGTCTTCTCCTTTTATATATGTATGTAGATAATCTAATATCTTTCTTCCATTTCTTCCGGTATGTTTATCTACCCATGGTCTGCTTATAACTCTTATACAGATTTGACCGGTTACTAGTTTTTACACAGAGCGATTGCCATCTGACCTCCACAACCCTAAGGCCGCACCAGTAACTCATTGGATAAGAGCAGTTTACTTATCAAGAGTTAACGATTATTATCACCAACCGACAGCTTAACGTGCTCTCCGATACACGGTGGGGAGACCCACAAGGACAAACGCCCAGACCAAAAGAAATATGTGTAAGATTAAGTTAATTCATATATACATCTGTCCGAATGGAAATCGAACTGAGGCTATAGACAGACTCGCCCACACTCCACAACAGTATCAATCTAATATATTCATAAAATATATTATCATTGTTACGACGAAACTAACAATATCTTAGTGAGCTCGAAACTAATTAACAATACAATTTAACGGCTCAATGAACATTACTTTTGATTACCTTAAACGTTGCACAAACAAACAGATGTTCTCATCGTCTATCGAAACTATTTGATTATTTAACAAATAGTAACACAGATAAGACTTATTGGAAACGTTTGGCATATTTAGGTAAGATAGGTATGTAAATAACCTAATACCAACAACCCAATAAACAACCGTATAACAGCTAGTTCTATACATGTAATGCTTTTTGCAGGCACAATCCTGTCTCCTAACATATGTAAGTATACGAGAACTATGAAGTGAGCGTGTGACTAAATTTGGTGTTGAATTTGTATGGAAGGATGGTATATGGTGATGGATAATTCGTTGGCGTCTTACAATTTCACTTTAGCTACATCACGCTGTCAGGGGTTACATGACGTGACGTACGTGGACGTGGGGCTTTTTTATGCAGGAACAGTTACCTATTTGCCCCTAAAGGAAGGATATCTTAATTTTTTTTTTTTTTGAGCTGGCAAAAGCTGATACGATATGGGTGTAGTTTTGTAGGTTTCTTTACTGTACCTCAAATGTTTGTAATGTTTATAATAACTTATCATAAATTGTTCGTTGGCTCATAGTTTACAAGTACTAATATGATTACTGATTCACTACAAAAATTGGTCATATTAGCCACCAACATGTACATCAGCGACACTCAAAATAACAGCCAGAACGAGTTGCCATGGTTAAATAGGACTAGGAGGGAATAAAAAATATGTATGGAGGTCAGACAGTATCAGGTTAGACCCTTAATAAAAATCAAATTATTAAATGTTAATTAAGAAGTTATTAATCGTATTAACTTACCATTTCATACTTATAAGTTTTAATACACTCCCATTTTGCGTTTATATATACTATTATTAATATAAATATCATCAGTGCCAAAATACAAAGCCATACTTTCGGCTTGAATGGTAAAATGAAAAGGTTATTCTGGTACGATAAAGATGGCTGCCGAAATACGAACATAACAGTTGATGTCGTCGGATATGACAAATACTCCAGGACTTCCAAACGTGGTTTATTGATAAAAAGAACCGAGCCTTAAAAAAAGTTTGAGTATTAGAATCTAGCTATTTTCGAAAAAACAAAACCGGCTCGATTATAGCCTCTTTCCCAGAACATTGACCTAATATTACGACTTCCGTATTGTTGAGTGATTTTCGCAGAAGTGTGATAGCTGGAGGTCTAAACTCCTACGTAATGCTGCTGTACCCTTCCTTGTTATCCACATACTTCCTCCTTTCCTGTCTCTTGGGTGTTTAACATAATTATAATTATAGACTACTGTGACCGCTATTATCACACGTCGGTACGCTTAACTTGTTTGCCACCATCGTGGTATAAAAAACCGTAATTATTTATTAATTGAAATATATTCACTGTTTTTTAATAGCTTATCGTAATTTACAATAGGTTTGATTAGTGTTCAAATCCAGTTAAGATCTGACCGATTCTACTATTAATCACTATCACTTATATTCGTAGTTTTAATGGTTTTATTTTTACGAACATTACTATTATTTGTGAGAAAATCTAAATCATTTCATTTACTAAGGTAATTAAAAGTAGTAAATATCAGCTTATTAATGTCCCACGGCTTGCCAAAACCCTTCTGTTAAAGACTATTATTAGTCAATCCAGGACGTGGCTTCTCTCTTCTAAGCTATTTAGGTTTCCTGACGACGTTTTTTAGCAATGTAATTTTTCCAAAGATAAGGAAAATATTGACCATAATATTTATTATAAAAACCCACAAACAATTTAATAGAATTATGCGTACTTGAATGTTTTTAGGTTCTTCTTTGTATTTTCTTACTTTTCCTTAACGTTTCGCAAGGTCATATAACCGGAAAACGGTTGATCTGAATGGTGAAAAATTTCATAGATCAATCAATATATAAAAACTTACCTGATAGTTCAGCAGCGCCACGAACGAGGTCTCCAATCATTCCATTGTAAGATCCGTTGACAAGGTAACCCCAAGTGTTTGTGAAAATACGACGCCGTGTTGCATTCAAGAAATCATACAGAGGATCCACTTGGCGATAAGTAGCCTTCGTTATGAAGTCTATGTGTATATCCCTGTATACAAAATGTAGTCCAAATTAAATTAAGAAAAAAATTTTACTTCATTATTTATTTTTAAGGTTTTTATGAGACTAAGTTGGCAAGCATGCATACGACCAACCAAATGGTAAGCGGTTACCGTTTAGCCTATGAACGCTTGCAACATCATGCATTTGCAGACCGGTGTCACTCACGCGTTGCCAACCTATCTCCTTTGCCCAGTAATTTCACTAGCTACAGTGTCTTTCAAACCGAAACACAGTATACTGCTATACGGTAAAATAACTGACACTGACGATGGGACCTACCTAGCCGGCCTCTTACAATAAAGGGTCACCATTACGAAAAAAGGTCTAAGGTATATACAAAAATAATGTATATCGTGGGTAATTAGCGTATATGCTTTAAGAATTTCGTTGTATATCTCCGAATTACTTGATCGTATCAGGCGATATTGAACAACAACAGACGCATATATGTATTTCATCAAAATTGGTTAATTTCAATCGAAATATTATTTTTTTAGTTATTAAAATTCAAAAGTTGAGAATGCGAAAATGAATTCAATAAAAAACACAATAATTCAAAAATAATCAAAAATGTCATACAATAATTTAAAATTGTATTTCGAAATAAAACCAAATAACTTATATACCTTACTAAGTTTTCCCTACAATCACCAATAGAATTACCTTAGACTAAATAATAATGTCTTCGTTCTATTGTCGGTAATAACCAACGATGTCACGATTGTCTGTCCACCTAAATTTTTCCGTCTTAAAGATATTTCTATAGACATATCATTAGCTTTATTCAAACCGTGTCTAGCTGTCCAAGTGCCAAAGCTTTCCATTTTCCATTCACTGCTATTCGACTGTTGCTTGTAAGCTAGCAAAAAAAATTGCTTGTGTTAAATTAAGTAGTTCTAAGAAAGGCTTACTTTCTAAAAGGATGAGATTCTCAATTAAATAAATAAATAAGGTAATTATATCTGGTGTCGGGGTTCAGAAACATAAATACCCAGGTCGGAACACAAGCCTCTACGGTTGATAAAAATATCTGCGCTGAGCGGAAATCGAAACCGCGACCTGTGGTGCTTAAGGCAGATTCGCTACCTCTGGGAAACCTCCTTACGACTTTGTTGTCATTGAATTGGAAATGGTGAAAGAACTTTTTTATTTTTCGCCAAAACATTCAGGATTCCTATTCACTGAGGTAATGAAACCTGCAAGCTTTCTTACGACTATTCATCGCGAACATTATTTAAATGACGACGTTGTGGCGCAGCGGTAGCGAACCTGCCTTAAACGCCACAGGTCGCGGGTTCGATTCCCGCTCGGAGCATAATATGTTTGTATTGACCATGCAAGCATATTTTCCGGTCTCGGTGTATTTGTCCTTGTCCTTGTATATGTTTCCGGAACCCCGACACAGGATATCATGGTCCTAATGGGGGCCGTTGAGTGTGCAGCGTTTATTTATTTATTTATAACCTAAAAAAATGTATAACCTAAAAAAAATTGTAATATCTTGAATTGTAAAAATAAAGAAATAGACTTACGTAAATGTAACAAGAAAGTATTTCCAACTTTCTCTGCCAAAATGACATGTGCATCTATCAGAATATAGTAATGCTTTAGATGAGACAGTGTTTCTTCTGTATCTTCCGTGTTCTTACGGAATATAAGCCACCTGTATGGTCTGCGGAATCGTTCTGTTTTGTTTGCCTAAATAGTAATTAACCATAATGTAAATCTCTTTGCGTCGCGCAGTCAGGTAAAAATGAGCAATATCTTCAATATTAAAATTATAATGGAATAATGTCTGTATATAAAGGCAAATACAATATTATGGACTCTAGTATATTTGAGCGACTTAAGCCTCAACAGTTAAAAGAACTGACTGTGTTACTCCGCGACTTATACGTTTGACGGTGATTTATTATTTTTTAATTTTATTTTATTTTTAGTATTTATTGTTGTAATGGTAACAGAAATACACTTTATGTGAAAATTACAACTCTCTCCTTATTATGGTTCATGAAATACGACGAACGGACAGCGTAGGCTTAGTGCTAGTAGAAGAGAGTATAAGAATTTATAACACATTTTGAACTGCATCTTAAATCTAGATTAAAATTAAATTAATATAAGATAAAATTTGTATTGTTAATTGATATTTATATTTGACGTCATGATTAGGTAATGTTAAAATAACTTACATGCTCTATAAAATATCTGCTTCCATTACATTTCAAATCAATAACTATCATCAAATTTTGTTTTTCGAAGAATTTTACGCTATTAACGTCCTGTGTAAATTGCACTAATTTTGGAGGTCCGTCATTGTTAAGTTTCGTAATGAGCTCCATCTTCATGGCTTTTATATAAACCAAAATTAAAAATTATATAATTATATGTATAACGTTATTTTTATAAAAATGTAAAGTAATAATCATAGAAACAAAAAACAATTTACGTAAAAATGAACACATTTTAAATGGAGAATATTATTTACACTATACCAGCTTTTGACCGCAGCTTCTCCCGCGTGTATTTTTAATGAGACTCCTTTAATGCGATAAAGAAGTTTCATTTTCCTATTACATGTTTTATTTTCGGAAAAAAATATCATTATGTATAATCATAATTTGATGAGCTGTTTAGGCCTGAAAGTGTCACAAACAAACAAACTCACTTTCGCGTTTATAATATTAAGTTAGGTTTATATTGCATTGATTATTACATTGATGATTTTACACCGATATCATGCTTTATACGGTTGCCTAACTATTATTTGAAACTATAAAAGTATAAAATAAAATATTGCTAACAAAATATCGACTTCAATTAAACTAAAAAAAACACAAATAAAATAATATTTTCGACCAATTCTTAAGAAAAAATTCTTAAGAAGTCAATGCCTTCTGTGCCGATATTTTACATATTAAATCATTTTATTAAATTTTTATAATTTTTCAAAAAGGTGATAATAAAACAATCTTACATGCTTTCCAGCAAACATTAACTAGAACATTCGGAGGTTTCCTATATGAATTTACGATATCAGCTATCATTTTAATTTCATCTTTCGTAGCTGTAATTCGTAATATATTTACGGATACTATCAACAGAACCATATATTGCTTCATCGTTAACTTAACAATAATCATAAACTTGTGATAACTCCCATTTTATATCATGAAATGTTACACAAGACTTCTATTTTCATTGTGTTTTATTATTCATCGGCTTAATTACTGTAAGTTAAACACCAGGTTCAGTCCTTTGCTAATAACATAGGAGGTATTCCTCGTCCCTATAATATAATTACTGTTAATTGTTACTATGTTAAACAATGGTTAGACATTACCCGGTTTCTTGTTACAATATTCAAGTAACAATCTCTAATTGTTATCTTATCAAGCGTAACACTGTAAGTGAAACAAAGGGTAGACATTGAAATTACTGATTTAAAAATAGATTATTAATTAATAAATAAAAGAAAATAAACAAAGTAATTGGTTTCGTGTTTATTTATATAATAGTGTTTTTTCTACTAAGTGCAGTGTAATAAAACAAATTGTCCTAACAATGTGATCGATACTCGACCTTAAGACCTTCGAAGTCACACAACACTAAATTTACTTATTTATCAAAAAAATGGTAAACAATTATGTTCATTATTTGATATCTTCTGTTATGTAAATTTTCCATCATAGCTACTATAACAGCAATGAGAGCTCCATATGTCAGTACTAGTAAAGCTGGGTAGCAGTCAACCATACTGACAGACACGAAATTAGCCTGTCTTCCCGTACATTTAGGGCGTTTTTCATATAACAAGTGATTCTCCCTCTGCTGCAGGCCATGTTCTTGGAGGCGTTTTGTTCTTGAAAGTAATAATAAAAACCAATAAAAATCAAAAGTAACAATGGAAAAAAGTATTAATGGGTTTACACATTGTTAGTTCTCACCCAATTTTAAACATTTCCATGAATTGCGTATCCTTCCGAACAGCTAGCCATGGATCAATAACACGTAGATATTGTATTTCTTTAAGGCCACATTTCTCACCCTCTTCAAAGTATTTCCCGACGAATTTGTAACCAACTCCTGTTTCCATATGGAAAGCGAAAAGGCCCTTATAACAATAAATAATAATTTTTATTTTAAGATGATGGTGGCATACGAAATTTAGCAGTTACTGTAACATATAGACCTTTGTAACACCAGGAGCATTTTCTTGGTGAAAGAGAAAAATGGGGTTAGAAAAGGGAAGGAAAAAACATACCATAACGCTGTTGCTACTTCACATTGATATTCTGTGAATGTGATGACTGAACAGCCGTTGTAAGTCATGCCTTTTTGGGGCTTTTGGGTACACAGATATTTCGGGATCCTTTTAGCAAAATATACTAAAAAGAGCTTGTCTCTAGAAATAAGCAACAAGAAAAATTGTTGATGAAAATATGTATTTTAGGGCATTTTTTTTTTTTTTTTTGTTTTGTTTTTTTCGGAATGTGTATTGCTGTTGGCCCTACTGGCCTTGACAGCGTCACCGGGCGGGGAGGCCGAGTACTGAGACTCAGCCGTGATAAAGGGACAGCCCTCACGGAGGCTCAAATTTGGTTCCGTCCTTAGGGTGCCTCCTGCGAAGCCGAACCACGGCTAAGGACGTCATCGGAGATGGAGGCAGCGCTCCGAGCGCATTCTATACGATAGACTCACCCGACGGTGTGAGCGGGTATTTTAGGGCAGGTATCTCGTATGCCCTTACGGCAAGACGGAAATGAAGAATCCTGCTCAGTTATGACAAAAACAACAAACCTCCTGATTTATATTTATTCCGAATTTGTCGATAATATAAGGTGTGGCACGTGAGAGGTCGAACGTGGGACTAATTCAATAATTCCTCAAGCACTGTATTGATATTCAATAAACGTCGATACTTAGTTAACATTTAAGGAAACACTTTAAGGATGTTCCGCGTAGATTTATGCATTTGCTAAATAAAATCGTTTTCGGAAACATTTCCGCTAATCGATTATCACAAGTGGGATGTTAAAAATGAGTCAGTGCCTCGATAAACATCAATTGTGTACTAACAAAGGACAATAACTATATACAATGGTATGACATTTTCCTGTATTCTGTCATAACTGAAATATTTTCTTATTGTTCGTTAATCGTCTTTAAGTGGTAACAAACAGGTAAATAGTAGTTCGCTCAAAACTGAATAATATTTTTTGTATTGAACTTAAATTATCGTATACCATTTGTCAATTCTTCTTCTTCTTATCGAGTGGTTAGTGGTCCAACCTAGTGTCAGAGTTGTTCAGGTCGCCCGTAGGCCTCTGACTTGACTTATAGACTGTTGTAAAATTGTCAATAGCCGGGACCGACTTTTTACGTGCCCTCCAAAGCATGGAGACACTCGGTTGTAATACCACTATGCGATCACCCATCTAGTGACTGACCGCGCCTAAAGTTGCTTAACCTACCGATCGTTTACAGATCAGTAGGTGCACTTGGCTATGAGCGTTATTGTCTATTATATTATATTGTCTATTAAATCAGATGTACCTTTTTCATTTCTTTTACACCTTTTTCCATTGTCATGAATCGTGGTTCTGTTCCTGGGGGAGCCACTTTTGTTTCGTATATAGCTTTTCGCACGGGTTCTGTTTCCGTCTGAAGTTAAAAATAAGTTATATAATTAGTCAACCAATAACCAACCAACCCATAAACCAACTTCCATTGCCATCCGAACTAAAACCTCGAGATAACCTTTAGAAATAGATGCATAAATCAAAAACCTTTTTAATAATGGCTTATTAATAGGCTACCTTAGTTTCAAGCTTCGTAAGGATAAGATCATCGGCATTGATGAACACAAAAACCAACAAAAGATATCTCATTGATCTCGCTTTGCTCTTTTATTTCGGAATGTGTATTGCTGTTGGCCCTACTGGCCTTGACAGCGTCACCGGGCGGGGGCGAGTACAGAGACTCAGCCGTGATAAAGGGCAGCCCTCACGGGGGCTCAAATTTGATTCCGTCCTTAGGGTGCTGCCTGAGAAGACGAACCACGGCTAAGGACGTCATCGGAGATGGAGGCAATGCTTTGCTCGATATAGAATCAGTTGTTCTTAAAATCAAAAATCAAATATAAGATGAGATGTAGGTATAATTATGTTATGTTTTTGATCAAATCAGATGAATAATTTACATCCAATATTATAAGTATTATGATATGTTTGCATATATTTCGCAACTCGGAGCGCACGTTAAGCTGAGGGTTGCGGAGGTCAGATGGCAATCGCTCCGTGTAGTAACTTCTCAGATCCGGATAAGAGTAATAAGTAGCCTCTCGGTAAATATCGGGAAGAATACTAGGAAAGAGAAGATAGGTATGTTAAATTTGGGTATTATATAAAATTACCGAAAAATAATATCGATTGAAGACGGTGTCATGAACGCCAAATTTGATCCGCGAATGGAGAAGATCATCCAAAGTCCTGATTTGTGAAGAACTGGACTGCAGCAGAGCAACGATGTTCGCGGAGAAGGAAGTGTAGAGAAACGTCAGTGATACGAAAAGGAGCAACAGCACCATTCGGCCGAGGGCACCTGGATGTGAAAGAAATTACCTTTTATTAATGCCTTTTGATTGAGATTTAGTGATGGTATGCCTTTTACTGCAACAGAGCGGATAGGTACCAACGGTTAATCAGATATCCTACCAGTAGTAGTAGTAACATAAACCTACCAGTAGTAGTAGTAACATAAAAAAAAATTAGCTCACATTTAATTTTGTACTACATATAAAATATCAACCTGTATCTTTACTATGCTAAGAACATTTTTGAATACACCGTATCGATCGACAGTATTAGATTTTAGGTTAGATCTCATGAGATGAATAAACAAGCCATAATTGATTCGATCAGAATCACCGATCAGTTCAGGAGCTTTTGCATGATAAACAAACAAACGGGTAAACAGCCTAAGTTTTTTATTTGATTCCATGGTAATAAGCGCTGCGAGGCCTGATCACTGCCTAGAACGATATCGACATTGGTGACAAATCCGTCGGTGTGGGAAACAGTAAAATAATTAACTTAATATATCAAATAACACAAACCAATTTAATTCAATACAGAGGGAGAGAGAGTGAGTGATGAAGAGAGAGAGAGAGAGAGACAAACATTAAAATACAAGACATACGGTGTTTAGCCAGTGTTCTCTTTTATTTACCTTTTAGTTCAACTGTACTTCCTTGTTGGCAAGTGGCCCCGAATATGAAAAGGGCTACATCAATCGGATTCGGTCTCAAGACTCCTGCACTTCGTATGACCTATTAATATAATAGAAAAATGTATTAATGTAGCTCACAAACTAATTTTGAATATATTGTACATTATGATTACGTTCACGCAAATTAAATATTAAATACCATCTATATTGGTTCTGCTCTTTAGTCATGAAAAGGTTACTTCACTAAGACAGAGTTACTTCCTAATTTATAAAACTAGCATATGCCCGCGAGGTCTGCGATGACTTTTCTGTTAGTGACCGGTTAACATTATAGGATCTATCTGGAGCTTATTTCAAAATTACATCATATACGGTTGAGTCATTTTTAAATAGACCAAAAACATTCACAAATAGCCATATACATAGTACTATTCCTCTCCTAGAGATCGCTGCGTGATGTCATAGAGCATTTTCCTATGCCTAAACTTTTTTTCAAACCGCAATATTTTTATTATTTCATTTACCTTCTTTGATGGTTTTCTTCTATTCCATTCCCATACAGTTACGAAACAAATTACCAAATAAGTTAAGCTTATTAGAGCAACAGATCCATACCATAAGGAGTATTCGAAAGATAGAAGGAATAAATTATTTTCATAAGATAGTTTCGGCTGTTGGAAAACGAATTTGGAGCGTGTTGGAGTCGGACTGGAGATGTACTCGACTATTGATAAACGTTCAGATGTAAGAAACATTGGTGAGCCTGAAACAATAACAGCAAAGACAGAAAATGGCTTACTATCAACATTAAATCGATGCTTCTTACGAAAAATAGAATATTATATATTTATTACAAAGAACATTATTGAAACAATAATGAACGCCAAGACTACACGTTTTGACTGTCTTAATGTATGTGTGTATACTGTATTTCTGCGGGTTTGCCTGTCTCTCAAAGAATAAATAAAAGAAATATTTATATTAAAAGGCTTTTTTAACGTAAGCATTTAAATGTTATAGTATCGACTAGATGCGTTTCACGGCTTCGCTCTAGATATTTTATAACGCCGAACTCTAATTATTTTTCTAAAACAAGAGTAACCTATGTTACACCTCGTAAAATCAGCTATCTGTCACGTCAAAATCAGTCCCATCTTTTTGGAAAACAAACGGATATTTTTGTTATAGTATACTTATTAATATATTATAAATATACGAAGAAGCTGTTGTTTTGACAATATAAATACACTTCAAGTTTATTGATTTATATAAATACAATAAAACTAATTTATTCCATTGACGTAACAATGTGAGACAATGTGTAATTAGCTACGTAAAATTGTAAAATATTTTACTTTTTACCTCCTATATCAACTTCCTCTCTCTGCAAGTACCCAGACATGCCATTCCAGGTGTTATTATGGCGGTAGCCCCACGTTTCGGTAAAGACGTATTTTCTGCTTGCGTTTAGGAAATCCAGTAATTGATTCGTCGTGGGAAAGTTTACTTTAGTAATTGTGTCTATGTGGTCGTTCCTTAAAAATGGGTATTTTTCATTATCACGTAAAAATTAGGTAAATACGTAATTTAATAATGTCACGATGTATGGTCTCCGCTCCGCGGTCTGGGTTACACACAAACGCAAAAACTGTAACGTTTTGTTTCGTGTGTAGAGTACATCAATATTTGTTATAAGAAATAAATAAATACTGAGGTTTATTTTACTTTTATTAATTATTACACTGAAAGTTTCAAGTAATTTCGTATTATATCGTTGTAGAACATCTCGTCAAATAGCATAAGTACCGTGAAAGTGAAGTACCGGGAAAGTGCAAGAATTTTAAAGGTTCGCTTTAATGGGTGGAAAACGTTCCTACTGCTTAAAATAAAAATGAAAGGTTTAATTGACTCATACAGTACTCATATATGTATTTCATAGTGCGTCCCGGAGCTTTCATTCTGTATAGTTTGTTGGATCAAATGGTAGTGGTCAATATGACTGTGTCATCAACTCATGAACTAATATGGACTTATCTGTACATAAAAAAATAAAAGCTTATTCAACGGAATAAAAGTAATAAGTTTCTTACACTTCATCTGCCAAATGATTTATACTATCATTATCAGTAAGAACATAACAAATTTTTACTTCAAAACTATCTAAATTTAGTCTTCTTAAGGCTGTGACGTTGATCATGTTGACAGATTTTTGTAACCCATTTTTACTACTCCAGTAGGCATAAAATTCCGTTTTCCATGCACTATCTGGACCAATCTTGTAAACTGAAGAAAAACAAGTGAGAATAGTTTAACAATTACTTGTGAATTTAGTATAATCTAATTAATTTGCTTAGTCTAAGATCTCGGTACGAGAAAACAATTTGAATGCAGTAAACTTTAATTTCTTTGGTCTCGGAGACCTCAAATAACCACCATAAAATAGGACCATTAAGAAGATATCGTTTAACGACGTATCACAAATACACAGAAACAGGCCAATTTAGTACCTCTTCCATTTTGAAGTCGATTAATAAACAAGCTTATATCCACAAAAATTCCATTTAATTTATGAATATTTATTATTTGCGGTTTTTCAATAGTTCAAAATCATTAATTTTGAATTCCCAGCATTCGATAAATAAATATTGTGATTAAAAATTTATTAAGGACAATTTGTGTAGAGGAAAATTTTACTCAGATAATATTTACTCAAGTCCTGTTTGTTAACAACTACGATTCCATTGAGTGTATTCGCCGGGGTCACTTATTATCATAGTACTTGTGATAGTAACGTCAACAACGCACGATAATAATTATTTGATATTTCATTTAATTAAATTTGTTGCTATTGTTGTTTTATAAGGGTTGCTATTTACGGAGTTGCCGAAAAATCTTTTTTTATTTGTTACTAAACGTAAAACTTACTACTAACCTTGTTAACGTAACTTATACATACGGGTGGCAGAAGTCTGATGGCAATCGCTCTGTGTAAAAACTAGTAACCTGTTAAATTAGGATAAGAGTAATAAGCAGACTAATAACTGCTACTAATAGGTGTCCGGTTGTAGTTTAAAAGATTTGGTAAAACTTTTTGATGTAGGATGGAGGAAGACGACGAAAGAAAGGTCCCGAGTGTTTGGGCCTACGACGCTCATACTCTTCAACCTAAACAAAACAGTTTTAGTACTATTATTTGTAAGTAAGTTGTTCCCAGTTGATCAGATGAGAAATATAGATTAGCCGTAAATATTATAGACTCGTAAATATGTATTGGATAGGTATAGAGTCAATTTGATGTTTATATTTAAATAAATTATGGTTGATATACTTGAAAAACTTGTAGGTACTTACTGTAATATATACAATGAAACTCATTTTCATTTTGTTGAATTAACACTACTTCAGAGTCTATTAAAATGTCTAAATCGACAATATATTCATGTATTACATCTTGATTTACTGAAGTATTACGGTATTTATCAAACAATATCCAGCGGAAAGGGGAACGAAACATTTTTGCATTATCATACTAAAAATAATTTATGTTAAAAATGAAAATTCTTTTGTTCAAAAATAAACGATAATTACTAAAATTAGCAAGCTCTGTCTGACGTCAGTTCAGTCCAGTAGTTAGAATGACGTAAGATTGATTGTGTATGATTGTGATGGTTGAACTGATGATTTTAAATGATGATTACTGAAGTCTGGCTTCAATTTCACCTTGATGATGGACTGAACTCTCACCAGACAGGCACTTAATTGCTGCCCAATTATACTACCGTTTTTAAGGAATTCATAACATCAGGGCAATTTAGATCTGCCAGGAACAAAATATGGTTCTTCTGTGCAAAATTTAGAGGCACGTCACCAGGTTTTATGAATTCGACCATGTATTGCTGGCCACCATGTTTTCCAGCTAATGCGGAGTAAAGATTTATTTTATCATCTGGCACATGAAAATAAACAAGAATATAATATTATGTAATAAATATAAGTAATAATTACTTCAGATTTTTATTGAACAAAATTAACTTACATTTTGACCAGCAAGATACAGCAATAATAAATGATGGTTTTTCTAAAGTTTCAATTACATTTGCTATTAAGTTTACATCCAAACCTGTTCTTAAACAAAATGCGTACCGCAAAAACAAGCAAAAAACGAAATAAGCTTTCTCCATGGTGATGAAACAAGTAATAAAGTAAATTGAAAAATGAAATGAAAAAAGATCCCAGCTTATATATCATTTTTTATTTGGAAATTGGTTTGCACAATAAATTGGCCAATTTTTGTAGCATGTTATACATCCTTTAATGGCATGCATTGACAGTTAATAAATAATGAAAAGGCGAAAGACGCTACCGAGTCCGGTTAGCTTATTTCAAATTTATACTGAAATTTTAACAATTTCATATTGCTTAGGCTTGAATCGTCATGACTGATGTATCATAACCATATTGCTACTATTGTAATGTAACTTAACAATAATTGTGAAAATGTATATTTATAAGACATTTATTTAGGTAATACTGTATATTCTGAAAGCATTTTTAACATCATTATCATTAAAATATTTGGAGATATTGATGAATTATGATAGTGGAACCATGCTTTGATCCGACCCAACCGGAGACTTCCTTCTCTTACACAGATCGGTTTGGTAAATATGAGGGCCGGAGACCCAAACAATACCCCTTGTGTCCTCTTCCCTTTCTCCTAACTCCTACCACCACCTACCTCAAGTTGCAAAGCACGGTTACCTCGAGTTTTCTGAACAAAGGTCTTCGACAAACTGTGATACCTATGTCATTGCTTGTCAAAATAAACTACGTTAACAGCCATCAGGCATGCCATACTCTTGTTTGCCACTTTTCATGGTATAAATAAATATAAACTATAACATATATATATATGTCTTTTTACTTCTAGTATTTTTCCGCTTTTACATCAAATGTTAGACGTTGGTAAATATATTTTAGTCGTTAGCTTAAAATATTGTTATCATAACTGTGTCATGTTTTGTATACACAAAGGTATTAGGTACTTTTCCGTGAATGTGTAAGCATTGTTGGCAATTGTCCTGTCTAATAATACCCTTTCCTTTATCAGTAAATAAATCATTAAAATAATAAATTGTATACTGTCCCTGTGATTGTCCAGTTCGTTTTGAGAGTTTGTTAGGGTCGTACTGTTACTTAATTTATCTAATAAATTCTAGAAATTTATTCTACTTATAATAACTGTTGTTTTATTATTATAGTGAGTGATATTGAAATAAATAAGTATAAATTGTATAAGTAAGTGGCTATGAATTATATTGCAAGATTATTGTTAATCAGTAATTCTGTTAAAAGTAAATATGGAAAGAATAAACCTACATCATCTGAGAGGACACCGTTACTTGGAAACGCAACTACAGCAAAGTCTACATCAATAAATTGTAAGTAAACGCTATAGTTATATCACTTCTTAAAAAATAAGAGTATTTTTAAAGTCATCAGTTCAAGATTTCATTATTTAGTTAAAGATACAATTTACCCCCTTGAAACCCAAACACAATAGTAACGTAACTGCATTATCGGAATTATTAATTATCTATAAGTCTATACAAATAAATAAAATTAAAGTGTCTGTTCGTAATTCTAAATTAACAGCTTTTTATTGCATGCATATGAAAGTATATACGGTATTTACATAAAAGAAAACAATTTTTAATTTATATTTCTGTCTGTCTGTTTGTTACGGCTAAGCCGATTTTATCGGGACCTTCACTGGTTGATGTTATAAGGAGTAACTTAAACTACTTTTATTTTAGAATAAGACTACGCGAGTGTAGTCGCGGGCGCAAATAGTTGTAAATGAGATTTTATTTCTGTAATAATGCTAAAGATTACCCATTATGTCATAATAATTATAACGTATATAATTAAGACGATAATAATTAATTAATTGTTTTTGATTTTTTTTTACATAAACATGTTAATATAATTGTTTAAGTCTCTTTGTTTGTATATACTATCATTGTTTATAGCAGATTATATCTCAATGGGTGAAACAACATTGAAGATAGTTAAATTATTAATCTGACCTTTACAATAATTTTCTGATAATGAACACTCATTTTAATAAAGCGTAGGTAGATTTCCTATACATTGTTTCTTCTATATTTTATTAAATAGATTTTTAGATAAACATAGATATTTCTTTAATAGATATATAATTGTCTTTACGTAAATAATGGAATTGCAGTGTTTATAAATCTGTAGAGTTATATGTTTTTTGTAAAACAAGTTTGTTGTCGCTGTCGATAATTAAATGTGACTTTGTATGGGCTGGGGGGCCTTTATTTACTAATTCTAATAGACAAATAATCGAAGTTGCTTATGAAACCCTCTATGTAAGTTAAAATTGTGAATCTTACATGTTACAGATATTTCACATTTTTATGAATAAAATATTGTGCGGAAATAAAAAAAAAATAAATTAAAATAAATAAAAAACGCTATACACTTAACGGCTTATAGGATAGTTATATCCTGTATCAGGGTTCAGGAAAAACAAGGAAAAACACTTCCAGACCGGAAAATGTCTGTCTGTCGTTCTGACTGCTTATTAGTGTATACATCGCTGCTATCATGCAAAATTTACCAGTGAATAGTCAGTAAAAAAATGATAAAGCATATTCTCGAGTCTTTAGAATCATTAAATCCGTAGAATCGCTTAACTCGAAAAACTTTAAAAAACGTAATTGATTTTTTAATGACAGCTAAACATTGACACTCCATGAAATAATAATTTCCAAGGATTCGCTGGTGCTCTCATTCTCAAATTAGCAACGAACGCAACGAAACGAAGTTAGTCACACTTACTTTATTCAATTGTGTTGCAAGCTCGCAACGAAACGAAGTTATCGTTTCGTTGCGTTCTCGTCTGTCACCTCATTTCTTTTTAATGTTTCTTACCTCATAATTTTCGACTGGGTAAAAGCTGGTGCTTCCCATATCCTATTTCAATTTGATCCAGTTCTGACAATAAGGAAACTATAAAAGTCTTAAATTTGCATTAATCATTCAATTTCAATCATCACTATTATTCGTAACTAAAAATTATAAGATAAAATAATTTAAAAAAAAATACCTACTTCAAAATTAAAAACAAAATTCTACAACAGAAGTCTCTGCCATATGTGCCGATGTTTTACTTAGCACCTACAAAAAGTCGAAATTTTTTTGTTTGTATGGAAGGGCCTGTCTATATAATTATAATAAGTCTACTTACGGTATGTATATTATCATTTTGTCTTACATAGTTGAAAACAAATATTTAAATATGATTATATTCATTTATGTTGACCTTAACGAGTGCATAAAGCAAGTAGTGATAAGTTAATGTAAATGAACTTTGATAATAACATCGAAAACTAGATATAACTATGTATAAGAGGACATGAATGGAGGAATAGTTTTTATAGATTTTAGTAGTAGTAGTCAGAGTTCCGAAATCATCCCATTTAAATTTAAAAATCAAAATCGATTGAGTAGTTTGATTATCACTTTTTTAGTTTTTTTAGTTTTAGTGACACCGTTGTGGCGTTGTGGGTAGCGAGTCTGCCTTAAGCCTCGACGGTTGCGGGTTCGATTCCCGCTCGGAGCAGATGTTTGTATTAATCGTACAGGCATGTTTTCCGGTCTGGTTGTGTTTGTCCTTGTCATTGTGAATGTTTCCGGACCCCCGACACAGGATATAATTATCTTAATGGGGGCCGTTGAGTGTGTAGCGTTTATTATTATTATTATTATATTTTAGTAGTTTTTAGTAGTAGTCAACCCATGCTTCTCTCCGCACAAATGGGCCGGCTCAATCTGGGAAGTCTTACAGAAAATCGGCGTAAAATAATAGCTTACTGTTGTGTTTCGTATTATGATTGAGAGCGCTGGAGGCCCAAACTCACACTGTTCCTTACTCATCCCTTCCTTCCTATTCCTTGGGTTGGCAAAACGCATGAAATATGCATAAATTATCGCAAGCGTTCATAGGTTGCGGTGACTACTTACAATCAGGAGTATGCTTTTTTGACAACAGTCATGACATAGAAAAGAAAAAACTGATGGTGCAAAAACCTCATTGGTAAAATTAATTTGGAGAAATTGGCCTTTTTAAAAAGAAGATAGCTAATTTCGACCGCCGACGGAACTAGGTACCAGAAACAATACGGATGCAATGATGGCATTATTAAATTAGCTTGTACTATAATTTTAAATATAATTTCTCATAGTTTAAATGTTCTGATATCTATTTTAGTAGATCATATATATTAATCAGGGAATATACTACACCCGTTAAAATAAAACGGAGTCATGAAAAAATTACTGATGATAATGCATGAAAATATTTAAAAGTAAAAAAATTAGGTATATAAAGATTTGGATACGCGTATATAAGTGATGTTGGGAGTGCATTTGCCTCAATTTAATTTTTTTTTTAATTTTCTACTCAGTTTTGAAAAGGTCTAAAACTTTTACTTACTGCTAAAATTATACAAAAATTCTTTAATCTGCCTGTTTAAATTTTCGTCAAGTGAATTAATTAACAGATGTTAATATATACGTATATAATATACGTAAAATATACATAAAAGGGAAGTACCTAAGTGGTAAAATTACACGCAATTTCTATTTCACTACGTCATAAATACTATCCTGGAATTTTTATGTACGAATAATAAAAACTACAATAAGAAATAAAAAAATAAGAATGACTGTCGTGTCATAGTGCCCCGTGGCCTTATTTTTTATACAGAGCGCTACGAGGGACGATCATTTCAATTTTAGAACACGGAAATAATTTGCTTTTTTTTTAACTGGCACTACCAACAACCAAGCTACAACCATTGTCAGCCGATAATATTTTATTTTAAACATCAAATTTTATTTTTATATTATTACATTATGAATGTCTATGCAATATTTTAGTATGTCAAGTCACAATATCCATTGTTAAAATGTTCATTACAACATCTTTATTAAATATCATGTATATATATAAAAATCGACGTAATTGAATGTAGCTGTGTGTATATTACCTATAGGTTCTAAGCTGAAACGATTTTGGTGAAATTTTCAAGAAATATCTTGGCCAGTGATTTCGTGAAGTTTGTAAGCGATGCGAACAACAGCAAAGTTCATGGAAACGAAGTCGCAGGCAGTTTCTAGTATATTATAAATTGATTTAAATTAACATTCATATATTTTTATTATTATCAGCACCGGCTTTAGGGGCGGGGGCAGCCCGGGCAGCAGCTAAAGGCAACTTGACCAATACATTTTAACACTTGCCTTTGGTTTAATAAAAAAACCCATGATGTATGTACAATGAATTAGCTTAGAAGAATAAAAAAAAAGTAATACCACCTAGCACCTAGATGTCTAAATCCTTGAATTCATCATGCTAGCTTATTAGAACAAAATTTTATGTAAAATGAGTAGAACGAATGAAATATGTAAATGAACGATGAACAACGTATAGGATAACTCATATACAAGTTATCTGTTACCTTACCAAGCTAGTAATACTGGTAAATGGTCGTAAAGTGGAATATTGGTAGCCAGACAGTCTGCCGCGCCTACCACGATTACAGGTCGAGTACAACATGTAATTATCTATTCAGGTTTACATTTTGATTTTAATAATAATAATAATAATAATAATCGTTTATTTCAATCACTAGGATCATAAATATTACAGAAATTAATTAATATACTTTGGATTTAAATATAATGATAAAATAGAAATAATATACTTATAATTATTTTATGGTAGTCAATAAATGAACTGTACTGCAATGGTTCAAGTATTGACAGTCAAACCTATATGCAAACATATTGAGAATTTTGTTGGAGCTGCTTCGGACCCTGCGCACCAGAGACGTACACCGTTTTCGCATGGTTGTATAAAAACAATCGACTTGCGTCTCGGCGAACATCCCCGATGCGCTGCAATGCCTAGGCAGCCCCATCAGCACTCTAAACGCGTTGTTGTATTGGATGCGAAGAGCGTTGTACTGTTTCTGTGTATACTTTAGCCATAGGCTGGCCGTGTAGAAAGTACAACAATATGCTCTGAAAATAGTAATTTTGACCGCTCTCGAACAACGTGCAAATCTTCGAGCAATCATATTGGCCCTCACAGACAACGCTCTTCGCTCCCTATCCAGATCTGCGTCATCCTTCAGGTCAGAGGCCA
The DNA here is from genome assembly GCA_023373885.1 of Hestina assimilis. NCBI lineage: Eukaryota > Metazoa > Arthropoda > Insecta > Lepidoptera > Nymphalidae > Hestina > Hestina assimilis. The sequence goes on along the minus strand of CM041749.1, from coordinate 9,683,502 downwards.
CTATATGGCCAAGGTATTTAACCTGTTGAACCCTACGTAACTCAATACCGTTCAATCTAATAGGTGGAACTATATCCGAGCAACTTCGGCCTCTGACTTGAAAGACCATGCATTCACTTTTCTTAGTATTATAGAGCAACCCATGACTAACCGAATATTTCTCACATATACTCAATAGCCTAGACAACCCACAAACCGAAGCACTCAACAGCACCATAACATCTGCATAACTGATATTATTGACACAGATTCCGTCGATATGGCAACCGACATGAGTGCTACTGAGTTCTTCTATCAAGGCGTTCACATACAGATTGAAGAGCTTAGGAGAAGTCAAACCTCCCTGCCTTACTCCACACTCCAACCTGTAAGGTTTTGACACTTCGTCTGATACATATTAAATTATAATATTAAATAATAAATATTAAATTTATTCTGAGATTTAAGAAAAAAATTCTTTATCAAATACAAAATTGCCACAATTTGTATCTCTCATTCTAAATTAAAAAAACAATTTTATTGTCATTTTCAAATGTTTTGTTTTTATTACGTCAATTTTCATTGCATCGTAATAATTGTCATTATTATAAATGCTAAAGTAAGTTTGTTTATTTATGACGCTGTCATGCCTAAAGCGATGAACTGATTAATTTAAGTATAGATAAAAATGGCACCATAGAGACGGTTATACGCACAGACTTACTATATGCGTGTTCATGTGTTACAGCAAAAATCCTCAAAAATATATATTTTTTTTTTATGTAAGAGGGGCAAACGAGCAGGAGGCTCACCTGATGTTAAGTGATCACCGCCGCCCATGAACATCTGCAACACCAGAAGGCATGCAGGCGCGTTGCCGACCTTTAAAAATCAAGTTTCTTGTATGGAAACCCCTTTATTTTTCAATTTTATTTTAAGTACCTATTTGTTGTTGCAGCGGCAACAGAATACATAACTCGTATTACGGTTCGTGAGATACAGCCCGCTGACACACAGACAGACGGCGGAGGCTTTTGTACGGAACCCTAAAAATGATTGAGTGAAAGGCGTACATGATCGTACAGCACAGGCATAGTTGGCAGTGTAATCGTGTGCGGGCTGAAGCCATACCTAATCTATCTGTACTAAATACTTTAAATTCATCGCAGTGCTGGGTGTAACACCTAAGTTCTCATTAACAATGTAAACGGAACTTGCGACCGAGATACCACGAAGATTAACCTATTTTTTTATTATCTAAACCACGTCGTAAAGTAATTATTATGTTATGTTGAATTACGAAATATTATTATCCGATAATAGTTAACCATTATTAGATATTATATTAATTGGATATTTTAACATTTTGATGACCGCTGATAGATTCTTGTATTTACCATACAGATGTGTTCCGGTCTTAGTGGTTTTGCTTCAGTTTGTTTCCCGGAATCTGAACCCCAAATATATAGATTTTTGAAATGAAACTTCTTTATCGGCATTGGAAGAAAATTTACAGTCACATTTTTCCGTTACGCGCCATTTTTTCTTGTCCCTACCACGGTTGATTCGAAGAGTACTTTCTCCAGCGGAGTAGGGATAGCATGTAATAATTCTATTACAATTAATGAAATGCTGTAATAATCTTAGTAGTATCATGGTAAAACTAAATAATTGTATTATTTGTATTCATTTCTATGATAATAAAAGCCTTTTGTTAAACCAATTTCTTAACCAATTATTTAACCAATTTCTGTAAAGTTGCATATAGTAGATCATTTTTTGAAAAATAAGGTCATAAAGAAGTTTCACTTCTTATTTGTGTACACTAGTACACGCACACATTTTTTTATTTCATGTCGGTTAGCAAACAAGCACACGGACCGCCTGATGTAAGTAATCACCGCAACCTATGAACGCTTGTTTTATTTGAACTATCACGCGCATTGGCAACCTGAAGGTTTATGAGAGATGTGATGACAAGGGTAATAAGGGTAAACTGAGGCGGTGATAGATTGGGCCTCAGGACCATTTCGGAACACACATAAGGACTATGCTCCTTTACCTCTCCCGAGTGGACCAAACAACATCGGGAGAGAAGATATTAGAATACATCCGCACGAAAAGCCGCGAGAAAATAGGTGCTGACGGAATGGCGGTGCTGAAATTGCAGCGACTGGAGTCGAGTCGTGACACCAACTACAAATCGTATCTCCTCTAGTTTGTCGCAAAGTATAAGGACGTCTTCCTCAGCCCTGATTTTTGGCCACAAGGAGTAGTCTACCGTAGATATAGGGAAAATAAATCAAAAACTCTTAAGTGATTAAATAGATTTCCAGTGTTATGTTATGTTGTGTTAGATTTAGGTGTTATAATATTTAATATGTATGTTACCCTGTAAGGTATATATGTATGGGCCCTGTCGCCGGATTTTAAATAAATAAAATAAAATAAGAAATACATGTATATAAACATCCGAATTCAGAACCTCCTTTTTAAAGTCGGTTAAAAATGTTAAGTTTTGAGAGTTCCGTGGCGACTATGGGATTGAGATCTATGCCATAGAGCATGGCTACGGAACTCTTATGGGCACGTGAAAGGCGTTCTTGGCTTTTTTAACCTTATGTGCATGGCATTTTACATCAAATTACCCTCAATAGCCGTGATCGTCGTATGAATAATCAATGTGTAAATACTATTAGAGTTCGATAGTATGAAAAATATTATTTCGCAAGTAGAATTTAGAGAAGTTATATTTATTACTCCATAATTCGATGAAATATCGTAACTCGAAAATTTGCTTAAATGGCTAATTGTAACTTTGTAATGACTGAGCTTCTCTCCCCAAAAGACAAGATAAAACCGTTTAGTGTGTAGCGTTTATTATAAAAAAATTGATCAGAAAAAATTGCGTGAATTTTCAATACATTGATTACTTTAACATTTAAATTGAGCTCACTTTCTTCTATAAATTTACGAGTTATGAACTTTAAAAAAAAAAGTTTTTGGTCTCAGTTTCCGCTTTCTGTCGTCGAAGTTATGTGAATATTTTTTTCATTATCATTACTTAAATAATACATAGTTAACTTTGCTAGTTTTCTTTATCCAAACTCTTGTAAAATGGACACTTATACCTACTTAATATTTAAAATTTTTTATTTATATATGTCGGAGAATGGAGATTCTCATAGACATCGTCATCAGTGGTTACAACTCTTGTGGGCGTTGTGGGTAAAATGCAAGCACAAAACAAGCTGTACAATATTTATTGTGGATTTCGAAAAGCTCGTTTGAAGTCCAACTCTGACATATATATTATGCTAACAGCTAATGATATTACATTTATATACTATCTAAATTGGTCGTAGCTTGATTTTATGTTATATAGGCTACATCTTTCTCAATACAAAGTGACACCCTGCCCGGTGACACTGTCAAGGCCAGTACGGCCAACAGCAATACACATATCGAAAAAAAAAAAAAATACAAAGTCTTCTTAAAGAAAAATGGTTTTCGGAAAGGTCTTGTAGGGTAGTTCTCAAGATTTTAGTCCAAATAACATTTTAGATTATTATAAAAAATAACAACTATTCCAGATAAAATTACCTGAATGATCAGATAAAATTACCCGAATGATCAGATAAAATTACCTGAATGATCATTTCATACTTCCGTACGATTGGTGAAATATTTAACATTTTGCGAGTATTATACCTCTTTTTAAAATTTTTGATGTTGATATTTTACGCCTAAATAATTTTTTGTTATTTATATATTATTATTTCTTATGTGAAATTATATTGTACACATAAATGTAACCGTTCCATTAACAACTTACTTGTACAATCTTTGTGGCGATCAGATCCAGGAATCCGGATAGTATTAGAAAATTCCTCAGATAAAAAGAACGAAGGAAAACCTTTTTTTTAATATGACTTACAGCTTAGGTGTTTGAAGTCGGTTACTTGTTGTATTCAGTTACGAAAAATCAAATTATAATACTATATGAATACATATTTATTCAAATATTTGTATAAAAACTGAGCGCCAGTACTAATGTATGTATAATAAATATCAGAAAAGATGTGTGAAAATATGTAAATATCCGCAATGTACATTAACAAGGCCAATTTAGTTATACCGTTTTGAAAATATTTGTTGATGAGTTAAATATCGTTGTATTTCTTCACATTCTTTGTATATACATTATATATGACATCGTTAGCCGTGGTTCGGCTTTGCAGGAGGCACCCTAAGGACGGAATCAAATTTGCGCCCCCGTGAGGGCTGACCTTTTATCACGGCTGAGTCTCTGTACCCGGCCCCCTCGCCCGGTGACGCTGTCAGGGCCAGTAAGGCCAACAGCAACACACATTTCAAAAAAAAAATATCGTTTTAATTCTTCCCATTCTTCGTATATAAATTATATTATTAAGGCGTCGGGATGTGACGACCCCATCGCCCGCTGTTGGGATAACCTCTGTCACAACAGAGATTATTCCACCAGTGCAATCAGTCACACTGGTGGTAGGTCTCTTGTTGCAAGGGGCCGGCTAGGTAGGTACCACCGCAGTGTCCAATATTCTGCCGCCAAATAGTAGTGTTTAGGCACTACTGTGTTCCGGTTTGAAGGGCATTGTACGCTAGTGAAATTACTGGGCGAACGAGATTTAAGAACTAATATCTCGAGGTTGGCAACGCGTGAGTGGCACCTACTAATGGTGCTGCAAGCGCTCATAGGCTGCGGCAGCCACTTACCATCAGGTGGGCCGCATGCTTGTTTGCCAACTTCTAACATAAAAAAAAAAAAAAAAAAAAATATAATGTACATGATCGATCTCAATTAATAGTACACGCTCAACTCTAGGAATGAGGAGGCGAGATTCTTAAAAGATATTTCAAATAGTTGTTAACGATAATTGTAGTTAAGCACTTAGTGTAAGTAAGTGAGCAATGGAAGATTTATGTTAAGAGCATGCGTAATTATTTCAAATAACTTTTAACCATATAGATAGAAAGAAGGTAGAAGGAACATTAGACAAAAAACGCGTGCCAATATTTTTCGTATTTTGTGTGTGCGTAATATATCACTTTATCAGTGTGTGCATGTGTCCTTTTATCATTTACAGCATCACAATCATTTCAGCGTTAATCCCGGTTGCGTCCTTCTGAGCCCGGCGTCCGCATTTTTGCATTTAAATATTTCTATTCAAATTACTTATATAATTGACAAATGTTCTTATAAAATTGACAGTCTTGACCGGATATAAAACATGCTATTATTGACTTCTGGAAATAAAAAATAAGTTAACAAACATATATGTATCTATTTCTTTTACTCGTATTACTGCTCCGAGCATCAGTCTAAGATACAAATATCTCTATTGATATAAGGTTACAAGAGTGGCAACAGGGTATAGCTACTACGTCCATGAGATTCTTAGTCTAAGGTAATATATAATTTTTAATTATTAATTCGGATGAAGTAACAAACAGACGCTAGTATTTAAAAATATTTTCGACTTTGACATTGAAAATAAATATATTGAGTATTTAACAAATAATGCTGCTTAAATATGAGCATCACGTTTTGAAGATAATAATTACAATAGTCATTTGCTGTCTACTTTGATTTTAATATTGACAACCGTTTGACAAAGTGATTTATTTGAGACGTAAAAAGAAAGATTTTCGTACAATGACCCGTAAACTGGTATAAATCTTAATAAAAGTAGAGTTTGCTGATGTTACTAGTATATACAAATATCAGCATTTGTACTGTTGCGTTTGCTTCGATGGATCATGGACAAAGGCCGGAATCCCCACCTCTTTTCAACAGCATTGGTGCTGTAATTGTATGGCTTTTAATGCCGTTACCATCAAGCTGGCCTTACACTTATTTAACACCGTTGTGGTAAATCACATACAGACACTTAAACGTTGTTAATTTATTATTTAATATTGTTTACCGTTTGGATAATACATGCATGATAAAGGATTTTCATGCGACAATTGAAAAGCTATACAAATCAACTGTTATTTTTGTGTCAACGGTTTATCGCGATTGACTTACTTACTAAGTAAATAATAATAATCTTACTCGTATTTCTTTGATTAGACATACAATTTGCTGTGACTATTTTTTTTTTTATTACAAGTGGGTTCTCTTATAGTTTTTAAGGTTCATTTATTGCTCATTGATAATTTTTTTGCACATTTAGACAGATATCTTTAAAAAGTCAAAGGATTTAGGCTTAGCCTCAAAGGACAACACACCGTTTATTGACACAAAATTTAGGCATAATTTTAGTCTGAGTGCTGCTGGATTTTATTCGTGATCGTCGGAATAAATTAACGTAATAATCAGCATTCAAAGTACAAATATATGGTATGTTTGCTTTTGGCAAATATTTTATCATGAATAAAGTTAGTGCAAGACCAGGGAACATTTTATGTACAAATTATATGTAATTTGTATTTAAACATTAAATTGAATTTTAGGATGCAGAAAATATCCTTTTAATGTTGTAATTTGAAAGTCCGTATGTTTGTTACTCTATAACGCAAAAACGGCTGAATGGATTTGGATGAAATGAAATGAAACATTGTTCCGGAAAAAAGTTAGGTTCCCGTGCTATTAGCAAAAAAACGCACTAAACACACACTAACTGTCTCGGTCTATCTGTTACTTTTTCTCGCCTTACCTGCTGAACCGATTTTGAAGAATGCTCTCGAAAAAAAAAACTTGTAGGGATGAATGTTTGTATCGGGAACTCCGGCGTCGGGATGTGACGACCCCATCGCCCGCTGTTGGGATAATCTCTGCCACAGCACAGATTATTCCACCAGTGCAATCAGTCACACTGGATGCAGAGGAGATTTAAGAACTAATACTCAAGGTTGGCAACAAGTGAGTGGTACCTAATAATGGTGGTGCAAGCGCTCATTGTCTGCAACCACTTACCATCAGGTGGGCCGTATGCTTGTTTGCCAACTTATAACATTAAAAAAGAACCATATATTTCAATGAAGATGCCTTGATGAATGATTAATAATGATGGAAAATTATCACCCAATTCATTTACGAGTATTTATAATAAACCAGTAATATACCATTATGAATAAAGATGATTCATAACAGATTTTACAATTACTGACTTTTTAAATTTATTATTTTAGAAAAACTAATTATGTATGAAAATAAGCAGGTTTAACCTGAATTTTATTGCTTATTTCTTAGAATATTTAAATTTATGTGTTTTTAAAATATTTATACATAGATCGGAATATATTGTATAATATGGATAAAGTAATAAAGTTAGTATATTATTTTAATTTTTACAATGACTCTAATTGTTCAATATTTTATAATTAAATAAATAAATAAATAAACGCTACACACTCAACGGCCCCCATTAGGATAATTATATCCTGTGTCGGGGTCCGGAAACATTCACAATGACAAGGACAAACACAACCAGACCGGAAAACATGCCTGTACGATTAATTCAAACATCTGCTCCGAGCGGGAATCGAACCCGCAACCGTCGAGGCTTAAGGCAGACTCGCTACCCACAACGCCACAACGGTGTCAACGCCACAATTGTGTTAAATCTAAGCGATGACGATAGAAATCCACTAAATTTGTTTCTTATAGATATTGCATCAAAAATGTAAACATTTATTATAACAATACATGTCGAAAGTGACTTAAGTTATTCATTCTGACGTAAACAAAAACTTCAAGTACACGTTTTATGAGGAAATTAAGACGTCGAAACCCAGCCAAAAGTTAATCAATATCTTATCTTTAGCAATGGCGTTAACAAACTTGAACCATATTGTTTACCTAAGTTTTTTTATGTAAATAATAATAAATTCAAGCTGAAATCGAGACTTTGAACTACCCAAAAGCGTAACTTTAAAATCGTTTCGATTATAGATTATTTTTAAGTTTTGAATTTTAAATTTATACAACTTTCGAAATATTAGTTTGGATTGTTTAAATCTAAGTATAATTAAAAGTGACGTCATTGGACGGCAGTTACAATAAATGAGAAAAACAAAATTAATATACTTTTTGGTCTTACAAAACGATTTAAGATAGAGTTAAAAAATTTATTAGGTGAAAATTAAACATTTGTTTTCCAAGCCAGTGGCCAGCCATTTACTAAGTGATTTTTTCTTCGATTACATTTCGAAATGCAAATACTATGAACAAATGCAGGTTGCTAAGCGATTTAGAAGCGGTTATTACATAGTTATATTTCATACTTCTCTTAAGTAAAGTGATACTTATTGACAACGCGAACCCCTACTCTTAACAATATTTATAGGATTGTTTGAGTTTGTTATTTATATAAATCAATGCTCGGTTGTGAGAGGTCATGGGAGGAGACACTTCTCTTTTGTGAAGCAGTAATGTCACAGAAGGCCGCTGTGTGAGAAAGAGAAAGTCTACTCTAGCAATCCACAACGGGAGAACTATGCGATGAAGGAGGTCTCTTATGTGTCTCTTATGTAAAGATAAGCTAAGATGGTGCCCTTGAATGAGGCTGTCGAAACCACGGAAGAATGTGAAAGTGCATTCATAGATCCGACAATAGCGCCCTGAAGAATACTCTGGGGTTTTAGTCGGTACGAGTCCGACATGACCTCCTATTACCCCCGTAACACAGAGTCAAATGGATTTCCCTACGAGGAAAAAGGGTTTTTTTCTATATCTTGATATAGAAAGGATATAAACAATATGGATATTTTATAATAAGAGTTTTTAACAGAAACCAAGGACGTTTAGGACGCACTAATGTATTCGTTTTGCGTATAAAATTATGAAGGGTTTCAGTATAATCTCGAGCGCTTCAAAGGCTCGACAAAATAAATATCGCGCCATTTTCGCAAACACAGATCATGCAATGAAATTAATTAATTTAACTTAATTTTTTTATACAACAAAATTTAATAGAATCAATTTGAAATTATTGCTTTATAGTGTTAAAATGTGGTTGGAGCTGATTGTCTTTCAGTTTCCTTTTAGATATAACGTAACCTACAAGGTTGATTGAAATTACCCTGAGAGTAAGTCAAATAAATAATTCAATCAAATATATTTGTATAATCATTTTGTATTCCCATTTGAACGAAAAATTAATAACATTATGGTATATTATTATTGAATATTTAATATTTTTTGGTACCTAGGTATGGTCCGGCGCAGTAGCGAAAAATTGTTACAAGAGATTTTCTATTGTTTTGTATTGACGACTGCCTCTTACCTACTTAGGATGTTTAGTAGTTTTTGAAGATTATTACCTATTTTAAAACTACGTTATAAGTTTGATGTGTCTGTGTCTGTCTGTGGCATCGTAACTCCCGAACGCATTAACCGACTTTGATTTTGTTTTTTTTATTAGAAACGTTAAGTAGTCGTAAGTGTTCTTAGCTATCTTTGATGAAAATCGGTCCAAGATGGCCGCCGCCACAAAATGGCAGATTACGTATTTTTAAACAATTCCTCGAAGATACCTTTCAAGGGCTTGGCAAGTAGAATACTATACACTATGATAAATTTCAAATGCAAGATGTAGCGGCTCCACAGAAATAGCGAATTACATATTTTTTTGGCGGGGTTACTACAAATTTTTAACTTTTATACCTACTTAGATAATTATTTTGTTATAGATATTACAATTGGTTAATTTGTGTTCGTAAAAAAATGGATGCTTTCAGTGAACTTAAATATGATCGGTGACTTAAGAAAATATTGTAAAGATCAAAATAATTATTCAGATCCGGATTCCTGCTGCTAAAGCGCGTTAGTGTTAGAACAAGTAATATTGTAATGTTAACTAAACATTATGTTTAGACGTTCGCGGTTCATTCTTAGAAAACGATTCGGTATTGTTTATTTTACTTAATAAACGCAAATACTTTTGAGATGGTTTGTGTGCGTCAATCGCCGATCGAAATAACAAAAAAAAACATGTTGTTGTCTCTTTTTTATGTTACTAGGTTGGCAAGCAACCATACGGCCCACCTGATGGTAAGCGGTTGCTGTAGCCTATGAGCGAACATCATCGAGAGCGAGAACATCATTAGTAGATGCCACTCACGCGTTGCCAAACTCGAGATATTGATTCTTAAATCTCCTTTGCCCAGTTATTTCACTAGCCTACAGTGCCCTTCAAACCGGAACACAGTAATGCCAAAGACACTACAGATTGGCGGTATGATATTTGACACTGCGGTGGTACCTACCTAGCCGGCAATTTGCAACAAAATACCTACCACCAGTGTGATGATTGCACTAGTGGAATAATCTCTGCTATGACAGGGGTTATCCCAACCACGGGCGATGGGGTCGTCACGTCCCGACGCCCTTAAATTTTATTAGAAGATATTTAAATGATACGCATATTCCCTATATGCATAGCATTTAAATATCTTCTTTACCAGGGTCTGCTTATTCTTATTCTTTTTTGACAGGTTACTAGTTATTACACAGAGCGATAGTCTTCTGACCTCCGAAACCCTAAGAGCGAACCAGTAACTTATTGGATAAGAGCAAATTCCCTATCAAGACTTAACGACTATTATCAGATGTTATGATAACAACCAGGATCGACAGCTTAACGTGCTCTCCGAGGCACAGTGGGGAGACCCACAAGGACAAACGTCAAAGACGAGACAGATATTTCTAGATTAATACAAAGATGTTTGAAGAGATTTTTAATATTTTTATAAATGACATACCAAATTATTTTTATGCCACTGTACTAAGGTAAACAATCGAATAGAAATTATTATTAAAATAATACATACATATATTGTTTTTACCAGAAATTTATGTTTATGAGATGAGAATAATTAATTGTGCTAATTATTTTGTTGTGTGTTATATCTGAATCAAGCACAAGTCGTCATAATATTTATGTTATTTTTAGGGTAAAATTTTCAATTGACATAAAATAATAAATGTAAAATAATAAATTTAATATATATAAAATTATATTAAAACGCAATAATCAGCCCTCTGAAGAGTTCACTCGGATATCTCCAAGATCCTGATAAAGATCGAATTGCAATGGCCCCAACTAAAAAGAGACGCTCGTAGCCTGGTAAGCGATCGTTAGGTTAAGCAACTTTAGGCGCGGTCAGTCACTAGATGGGTGATCGTATAGTGGTATTTCAACCGAGCGTCTCCGTGCTTCGGAGGGCACGTAAAAGTCGGTCCCGGCTGTTGACAATTTGACAACAGTCGATAATTCAAGACAGAGGCCTACGGGCGGCCTGAACAACTCTGACACTAGGTTGACCACTAACCACAAAATCAAAATCAAAATCATCGGTCCAGCAGTCTTCGAGTAAACGGGTAAAATACTTAAAAAGAAATAGATATTTAGACGAATTAAGAAAATCCTCTTTTTTTAAGTCAGTTAAGATTTTTTTTAAGCTAGTTAGCGTGACTGAGGAAATCGTTTGCAGCAAATACAATTTACATTTGTATAAAATTATTTATTAGCAATTCGAGTGAACGTAGGTTCTTTTGTAAAGTTATTCAAAAATTCTTTTGCCAATAAATTACCTATATTGTTTTTAAAGAACATTAGCAATGTTTTTTTCAAGGCATTACTGATATTTATATTGCCTCTCCAACTAAGATCATAACTTGTGTCAAGCACTCCTGGTACGACAACAGTCCAAGGGGTTCAGGATGGAACCCACAACTCTCGCGTTAACGGAGCGAAGTCGGCCCTTCTACCTTTGAGCTAGTAAGGCTTTTAATAATTCCACGCGGATGAAACCACAAGAACAAGCTAGTACACAAAAAAATTCAATTAATATTTAATATGTTTCCTATATCCAAACGTTGGTAATCGAAACTGCAATTTATCTTACTTCCTTTTTTTTATAAAACAGAATCATAATAGAATTACTGACAACATAAGTATTTATTGTAGAGTCTTTGTACCGAATTGAAGTAGCAGTATCCGTATTGTTGTGTTTCGTTCACTGAGCGAGAGTACCTACTCCTCCTATTTCTTAGATCTTTTATTAGCAATAATCATATGATTCAATTAATGTGATTATTTTAGTACAAGAATAAAGACAACTTTTTATAGTTTCGTACTCAAAGTGTGCCAACGGAACCTTAATACTAAGCCTGCAACAATAAAATCCCATTATAGGAAACTTGATGTTTTTGATGTATCTCATAAAATGAAATAGATAAATACTTTCTTATATTAATAGGTATGTCCAACACGCACTAGTCTAGTTTTTTAAATAGTTAATGTGCTACTCTCGTACTACTCGTGTGATGAAAATTTCCGACTTTTAAATTTGAACACGAAAAGTATGTACTGTAATTGGATACGTAGAGGAAACTAATTAAAAAGGGTTTTAAAAATACAATATTAAATGTAAAATTATATTAATTAGCTTTTTGGTTAATAAATTATTCTTGTTCGTGTTACTTCTACATCCTAGCATTACTCTTTTCCGGATTTGACAGGTTACTAGTTTTTACACGGAGCGATTGCCATCTGACCCCCGCAACCCTAAGGGCGAGCCAGTAACTCATTCGATAAGAGCAATTTACTTATCAAGAGTTAACGACTATTATCAGATTTTATTGATAATAACCGGGACCTACAGCTTAACGTGCTCTCCGAGGCACGATGGGGAGCCCCACACGGACAAACGCCCAGACCGAGACAGAAATTTTAACAAACATCTGCCCGAGCGGGAATCGAACCCGCAACCGTCGAGACTAAAGGCAGACTCGCTACCCACAACGCCACAACGGTGTCTATGTTACATGTGACATTTTTTTAGGGCCCTAAAATAAGCTTTAATAAATTCGCAAACCTAATAATACCATTGACAGCGCAAAAGTTTGAGTCACCAAAACGTCGCTAAATGCGTGATTTCTGAACAACTAACAAACGCAGTAAATTCATCAAAACACGGCGCAGCATCAATACTACTGCGAAGTTTCTATAATAATAATAATAATAATAATAATTTTATTGTCACAATCAGCATACATTACATTATTTCGTATCTGGAGCCTCACTTTAAGCCAGTATTGCCTGTGTTATGAGACTCCGCTCTTCCATAGCAATGGTTATATTATATACTAACTGTGAACATATACTACTTATTACCAATTGAGTTGTGTCTAAGTGTGTGAGGATTTGTGTGTGGATTAGATTTGTGTGAAAGTGTGTGTGTGTGTTTGGTGTATGTGTGTGTGTGTGTGTGTGTGTGTGTGTGTGTGCGTATGTGTGTATATGCGTGCGTGCGTGTTCTTGTGTGTGTGCCTGTGTGTAAGTATTTGCGCGACCAAATCCATGCATGTCGGTGTTTGTTTAAGTTTGCCTACTCATCATGTAACAGCAGTGCCTCTGTTTCTTCGTAATTAAGTGACTTTATCCAGTTAGTTGTGTTTTTTTTACAATCGTAGTAATTTTTGTCATGTATATATATGTGTTTGTTGATTCTATTATATAGTAATGCTGAGCGTTTGTTGAATTGCCTACAAGCAAATTTTGTTTTAGAGTGTAGAATTAGTGCAACGATGTTCTTTCTTCTTTTAGATTTTAATGTACTGTCATAAGGCAGTAATTTATGTTTTCTGAGTATAGTTTGAGTTATGAATAATTTTCTGACTGAGAGTAAATCACTAAGTTGGTATAAGCTTTCAGTGGAGTATTTATTATTTTTAAAATACATTATTTTTATTAATGCTCTCTGTGCTCGTTCCACATTAATAAATTTAGATTTTGCAGCACCACCCCAGATTGGAATACAATACAACAGTACAGATTGAACAAGAGCAACATATATTTCATTCAGGAGATTTCTGTTGTTGTTATTAGAACTCCTAATTCTAGTTGGAGCAACATTTCTTAATGTTTTGAAAAGCCAGCAAAACTTCCTTATTCTACTAGACACATGCTCAAGTTGCGGATACCATGTCAGTGTTTGGTCAACCAACACACCTAGGTATTTATTCACGGTGACCTTAGTAATATAAGGGCAGCTACAATTTTGAGTTTGGGCGTTTTCGCATGCATGTATTTTTAGGTTCAGATCTTCAGCTGGCTGTGTTCTGTTACTAATACTAAAACACATGTAGTTTGTCTTAGCAGTGTTAAGTGAGAGCATATTGTTTTTTAACCAATCAGCCACCCTGGCTATCCCTGCTTCTGCATTCAGTTTGACATCGTGCCATGTAGAACCAGAAAAAACTACAGCAGTGTCATCAGCGTATGAGAAAAACCTAGCAAAAGCAAAGTTTCTATTTATACTAAACTTAGTGATAAAGAAATTGATATTGAAATAAACACTTATATTGCTTAAATCACGTAAAAACATCAAAATACAAAATATACAACACAATTAATTAAAGCAACCTAACTTGTTATGTAAAGAATATGTAACACAAAAATATCTACTTAATTTGAATTATTATAAAATAGATTTTCAACCAGATACCGAAAAACATGTTTTCTTCTGATGATTTAAATAGACTAGTATTTATATATAACATTTTTTTTGTTTATGTTTTTAGGCATGTAAAATTAGCGCCGAAGTGTCTCGTTTTCAATTTTGAATGGAAAAAAACTTGTAACAAATATTATAGTTTATAGTCAAAATAATGCAATTTTTATCACAATTTAAACACTTTTATCAAAGTAGATTTTCTCTAACGAATCGATTTGCTATGGATTTTAAAATTCCGTAATTTAAATTGATAAAGGTTTTTTATCCTTTTAAAACTTCGTAACCAGAGTCAATGCTCTTGTTTTGCAAAAACACTCATAGGATATTTACTTATATGTACAAAGAAAAGGGAGAGCTACCTTCTCTTTCTCTTTGGTCCAACTTTAGACTTTTTAGAAATGCGAATATACGATACATTACAATTTAGTTATATTTTTATAACCACCTTTTTAAGCCCGAGATATAAATTTAAATGATACTAAAGAATTTACAATCCCAAAGAACCAAGCTGCAATCTTCACAAGGCATGTTATATATGTTATATCATGTTAGCAGAATTATACTCTACATAATTTTGTAAATTTTGTCAGTAACTTCATCTTCTACGTAGTCTACCACAATTAATTTTTTACTATAAGTTATGGAAGTAAGGTTAGGTTTAAATCATTTAACTGCAATAGTTTAATAGTGTAGTGTTAAAATATATAAAAACTTTAATTTATATAATGCATGCTTCTGTGTACATCCTTAAAATGTTTGTTTTTTAATCTCTGTATAAGTGAACAGTATGTTCTTCGTGAGAAATAAATGTCTTTAAACCGAATTTTTCAAAAACATATTTAACATAATCCTATTACAGTTTCATAACAGTATAGATAGGTACTATCATCTGCATTACGAAATGGATAATGAGATTTAAAGATTTGCCTTGAAATAATTATTTATCGTTATTTGATAAACGTGATCTATTTTGAAATAAATAACCTAAATATAAAAAATAAATTAAAATATTATTTCATGGTTTTACTAGCTTTTGCCCGTGGCTATGCCCACGTGAACGCGTAACGCAAATGTGTCAATACTACTACATACAGACTGTCGATATAATTAATTATTATGTGACAGTATTAAGGAACGTCGAGCCGACCTATTCATTTCGAGGTGTATTTAATAAAGTATCTGGTTATAAAAATATAGCTGGTTAAAAATGTTAAACATTATTCCGATTTCAAGCAGATAAAGCCACGGACGGAGAAGCTCTTCTGAGCTTCTCTTTAGAATGAAAATGTTGCGAAGGTCAGATGGCATTCGCTACATGTTAAAATTACCAGCCTGTCAAATCCGGATAAGCGTAAAAAGCAGACCCTGGTTAAATACCGGCATATTGCTATGAAAAAGAAGATCAATAAAAGCATTAATTTTAGTTACTCCTACAAATTAGTTAACTAGCGTATTGATATTCAAAAAATCCTATAAATAAAACTAAATATCCTTAATAATAATATAAATGTGAAAGTAGCTCTGTCTGTTTGTCTCACTCTCACGCCAAAACTATTAACCGATTTCATGAAATTTGATACACAGATAGTGTAGAGCGTGAGAAAGGACATAGGCTACTTTAATAAAAAGGTTGTAAGAGGTTGAAAGGGGTAATGAAAAGTTGTATGGAAGTATCGAGCTAGAACCTAGAAGCTTGAAACTTATTTTTTAGACTGTTGATTCGATATCAATAAATATGACAATCAAAGTTTGTAAAAGCTTTACCATCAAGGGTGTAAAATAACAATAGGGAATAGGGGATAGTGAAGCTATTTTTTTAATGTTAGAAGTTGGCAAAGAAGCATACGGCCCACCTGATGGTAAGTGGTTGCCGTAGCCTATGAGCGCTTGCAACACCATTAGAAGGTGCCACTCACGCGTTGCCAACCTCGAGATATTAGTTCTCCCCCCAGTAATTTCACTAGCGTACAGTGCCCTTCAAACAGGAACACAATGCCTAAGCACTAATATTTGGCGGCAGAATATTTGACACTGCGGTGGTACCTACCTAGCCGGCCTTTTACAACAAAAGATCTACCTCCAGTGTGACTGATTGCACTGGTGGAATAATCTCTGCTGTGACAGAGGTTATCCCAACAGTTGGCGATGGGGTCGTCACATCCCGACGCCGCTATTAAAAATGCTACCTAAAGACACTATTCCACGCGGACGAAGTCGTGGTCACAGCTAGTATATTCATATAAGTATATTCATAAATGCGTTAATGGCTTTAACAGCTTGTCAACTTCGTGAGTGGAAATTTCCAAACAGATGTGCTTATAGCTAAAGAATAAGTATTATGTTAAAGACACATTGACTGTCGTGACTCTAAGTCCGTGCGAATTGTGACCGCAAACGTGCCGTCTCCTTTAAGCGGTAACAGCTATTAGGATAGGATAGGATTTTGTTTTTGATTGTGTATGATTGCATATAATTATATATTAGGAAGTTCTTGTCGAGTCGTTTGAAGTATCAGGGAAAAATGTATCAAAAACGCTTTTTTTTTTGTAAAATATAATACAATCAAAATAAAAAACATGATTTAATTTTGTTTTGATTTTACTAATATTTTATCCTCATTTTTTGCGCTTTTAAAAATGTATTAAGTATATCCCCGAAGCTGTATATTATAAACAAGGTTTTATTCTCTGGTTTGTCAATAAATTTTGAAAAAAACCTCATAAATAAGTAAATAAATTAATACTACACACTCAACTCATAAAGACAGGAACACATAGGTAGCATTGCCAATATAAATATCTGTCCCGAGTGGAAATCGAACCAATGACAATTGGCGTTTAAGGTAGGTTCTCTACCACTGCGCCCCAATGGTCGCCGGTAGTCTCAAATTATAAGTTTATAAGAATATTATTGTATCAATTTTAATAATCAAAGTAATGATAGCTTTGTACAAAGATAAAAATAGTGATATATTTTTATTAAGTAATGTGACCATGACACATTTATAAAATAGTATTATTAAAAAAACAATTAAAGGCCATAAATAAAAAAAAGAAATAAGGAAATCTAAATCATTTTTTTTGTATAATAGCTTTAAACTAAACTTACTACTTTACTGGCTTTATAACAAAGTTCTTTTGATTTAAGGAAAAAATAAAGCAAAATATCTAATTTTTTTTTAGAAACGAAAAGGAAACTAACCTCTTTATAAATTTACAAAAAGTAACAGGTAAAGTAATAAGATTGTTGGTATATTATAAAAAAAAAAACAATTTTATTGTTATTAAATGTACTAGTATCTGCCCGCAACTTTGTTCGCGGTGACATTAGAATTGGCTTCGGATAGAAATGAATCATTTTTAAGTACGTTTCTGATAATCATCCCACAGGAACCGAAGATTTTTTAGAGACAAAAGTCTTCTATGTGTTAATCCGAGCAATATCTGTGTACTAAATTATAACCAACTCCGTTTAGGCGTCTTTGCGCGAAGTAAAAAACATCCAAACTTAATTACAACTTGATCCGCTCTAAAATGACAAATTATAGAACCCTGTTAGGAACGAAGTTCCTCACATTTTTGCTTCAACTCCGAATGTAATCTGTATATTTCAATAGGTTATATATTAAAAAGAGACAGGGACAGAGAGAGAGTGAGAGAGAGTTGCGCACGCGGCTGCGCAAGTACGCACGCACTTGGTTGTGTGCTCATATGCTCGCAGTAGGATCGATAGTAACACGCACACAAACACAGCATACGGCATTTCGTTACGTGATGACTTTTACTAAATCAGTTACTCTTTCCGTAAGTCGCGTTAAGGAACGTCCTTCCAATAATAATTAATTTTAATGATTAATAATATAAAAAGGTATAAAATAAAAATGTTATTTATATTGTGATTACGTAAAGAACATAATTTTCTTCAAAACAAATCAACGGTTAGTCTTAATCTGATTTCTCATAAATTGTAAGACAAGATAAAGTAATAAAATTATTACCTAACATTGCACACAATCATAAATAAATTAAAATAGTATAACTTCCTAATTACGTAGACGCAGTATAATGCATAGTATTATTGGTTACAAATTGAAAGAAAATAATATTAAAAAATATATATTATAGCGGAACCGTAATAAGAACTATTATAAGGAAATATCTCCCACCAGTTACAGAAATACATAATTATAAAGTGATTAATTAATTTGTCTTAGGAGCAATTTCACATAAGCTTTTATTTAAGAATTATTAAATCATTACTCGTTAGTATTTTTTGGCTGAATATGAGACATCTTTGACACTTAAATTATTATTAATAAAAAGTAGATTTTTAATATTTATTTATGTTGATCCTACTGGCCTAGACAGCGCCACGGAAAGAGGACCTATTGTTGAGATCATAGGTTGACATACAGGCGAGAGGCACCTCCCAGAGACTCTGAATGCATTATTGGAGCCAGCATTTCGCGCAATTCGCGCAAGAAAGTCGAAAGTAAAAGCACACCAGGAGTAGTGGTAAAACCATGCTCTCCGAGCACAAATAGGCCTGCTCGACAGGCAAATATCTGTTAGTGAGAGTGCCAGAGGCCCAATCTCCCACCCCCTCTGTTCCCTACCTTTTTACCTCCTCAACCTTCCCTCTTATTTCTTGGGTAGGCAACGCGCATGTGATACTTCAAGCGTTCATAGGTTGCGGTGACTGCTTACCATCAGGCGGACCGTAATAAACTGTCTGTTAAAGTTATTAAAAAAGGCAATAGAGCGTTAAGTTAAGCATCTATATATAATCATTGGATCTTGGAGGATTGGTGACGGACTTTGGATTTAAATACAGGAATAAATAATTCTTCAAAGTACGTATTCAATTTGTATATGTATAGCAACGTCACGTCACTAAATCAATTACATTTTCTTAAATTCTCCAATTATCATCCATGTGTTACGAATGTAGTGATCAGCCTAGTAAATGGGCGTGAAACAAAATAAATATAAAAAGTACAATACTTACCATTTTTATAGCTTTAATTTAAAAACGATAATACGAGGATATGAATAGAACATTTCATAGGAGTTAAGTATCTAATATTATAAATGTGAAAATCAGTTTGTTTGTTTGTCACTGAACTGATTATGACGAATTTTGATAGATGATGGGACCATTGAGACGGTTATAGGCTACGGATGAAACAGGCATGAAAATTTTTATGGGCATCCAATTTTTGAAGCCTCAATAGCTCAACGGAAGGGCCGACTTCGCTCTGTTAACGCGAGAGACTTGGGTTCGATCGTGACCTCCTTGGGCTATTGCCACTCCTAGCGCAAGCTTCGAGCTTATTGTAGGTGTAATTGGAATATTAGTAATGCCTTGAAAAATCTATATTGTATTAAAGGTGGTTCATTAAACATCGTTATTCACACAAGGGTCGCATATACAAATAAATACAAGCACAACTACGGAGACCATAAACAGATGTATGTATGGACAAACAATAGACGCCACAGGACTCGAACCCGCGATCATCGTTGCTTATAGCAGTTTTGCTACCACTGCGCCATAAAAGATTAAAATTTCTATTATAAATAATTTTAATTACGAATTAATTTAACGTGAGTGACGTATGTCATTTTCATCTTTGTTTAGAGTTTTAAAAGGTTTATTACTATAAGTTATAGTTAACAAGATCTATCTTGTGACAATAGAATTATAAGGAAATGTATTTAATTACTTTTTGTTTATAAGCGAATAATTCTTTTGCATAGCAATTATTAAAACAAGCATTCGCTTGCGATTTCGCTTGCAAAGATTTTAGTTACAACAACGCAACATTAATAACTATATTTATGAGGGAGATAACTAAGCCATGTCTTTTCTATGAAAGAAATAGATATTTATAAAACCATCAAAAGATGTTTATATCACAAATAACCTCTTATCGATCCGCTAAATATGACCATAATTATATTGGCCATACGTTTTTCTAGTGGTAGGCTTTAAATGCCCGTCTGGATGGCTACACCCTTTAGTTGGTGCAAAACTCGTGAAGTTACTACTCCTCAGTCGCGCTTCGATGTCAGCTAGCACACAAGTATAACCTAGTTGCATCTTATCATCTTAAAAGTTGGCATACACCTGCATGCCTTCTGGTGTTGCAGATGTTCATGAGCGACGGTTATAACTTAACATCAGATGAGCCTTCGCCCGTTTGCTTCCCCTAACATCAAAATGTTATTGACCCGAAGAACCACGGGAGCTCTATAAAAACAACTAGGTATCCATTAGGTTAATTCAAAAAATAATATGCCTGCTTCTCTTTTGGAGGTAATAAAATAGACCTATATCTGTAAACTATGTTCTTGGTTCTTCTGTTGCGATAACCTCTGTCACAACAGAGATTATTCCACCAGTGCAATCAGTCACACTGGTGGTAGGTCTTTTGTTGCAAGAGGCCGGCTAGGTAGGTACCACTCCAGTGTCCAATATTCTGCCGCCAAATAGTAGTGCTTAGTCACTACTGTGTTCCGGTTTGAAGGGCATTGTACGCTAGTGAAATTACTGGGCGAACGAGATTTAAGAACTAATATCTCGAGGTTGGTAACGCGTGAGTGGCACCTACTAGTGGTGCTGCAAGCGCTCATAGGCTGCGCCAGCCACTTACCATCAGGTGGGCCGTATGCTTGTTTGCCAACTTCTACCATAAAAAAAAAAAAAAAAACTATTTTCTTATACACTTCTAGTAAAATTCTCATACTAAGACCGGATCTTTCTAATACAGGAAATTAAGTAACTACTCCAGGCGATTGCAGTTCAGATTATAATTCATAAAATATTCAAGTCTGCGTTGATACCTACATAATAACCGTATGTTTACACAACATTATACAAATGCGTTTTTAATAACAACTACCAATATAACAATAGGTTATAAGCATATGATTGAATCGGACAATGCACTACTGAAAATAGAATGTGTCTCATGTCCGGGTAAAAAAAATGCGTTTATTTCTTCACACTAAACTTGACCGAACAAAGAACAGGTTTCAGATACGGAAGTGTGTCAATTGCATAACATGTAGGTTGTTTTAAAGTAAATATATGTTGACTAGCTTCAGCCTCTGAACCGCTTGCATTGACTATCTAAAACACAATCGCGCTGCATTCATCTTTAAGCTCGCGGACAACGACCGACTATGTCCAACTTTAATATACTTTTTCAATATTTTTTTAAATCAAAACAGTCGAAGATTAATTTTTTAAATAAAAAAAAATTATTGATAAGAAACTTTAAGTTTCCTAATTCATGTGGATCAATCTTATCCTGGTAACCACTGGTTAGTGGCAGGACGGTTAACTATATAGAGGCGAGTAAAGTGCGCGGGCGGTTGATTGTAAGGCAGTGGTGGTAGCGCGCAAGACGGCGCGACTCGAATGCGCGGTAAATACATAAAGAAACGATCGATCCTTAAAAAGTTTTAAAAGCCTGTGACATTAATATTTATACATTTAAATAAGACTGAATTGACTATAAGCATTATCGAGTTATAATATTGACTCAGTGATTATTAAGTGGTGGTATTTTTTATCAAAATGTTGGCCGGTTGGAAGTTAATTCTTTCAAAATGTAAGTTGATTTTGTATACATATTTTTATAAGAATATTCGATATTTTTCTTAACAACAACTTTTAAATAAAAATAATAAAATTCTTTTATAAAAGTAGTTTTAATCTTAGAATTAAAATAAAACTTGTCGACGCAAAAAACATAAGTAACAAAAAAGTTTTTAGTATCAGGCGAATAAAAAAAAATGATAAAATTCTTTTATAAAAATAGTTTTAAATTAGAACGAAAGTCAAACTGGTCGAGGCAAAAATATAAAAAAGAGTTTTTAGTATCAGTCGAATAAAAAAAATACAATAAAACAATTTACTAAATTCTATTTTGGATAATGAGTTAAATTTAAAATAATGAAAATCATTTGAACAATCAACGCAAAATATCAAGCTTGAATTACCATAACTGTTTCAAATTATACAATATCATATAACGAGTTAGTAAACGTAGATATTTTAATTACTTTACATAATATTTTATATTATGATTTACCATATTGTGAACATTCGTTGTTACCAGCATTATTAGACTCGATACAATCATTATGATATTGCAAAGAGTGTTATGACATTTGTTTTTAAAAAATCGGTCGTGTCATAAATGTTGTATAACTTTTATTTTGATTGCTACATATTACAATTTGTTTAAAGTAAATTTATTTTCAAATGTTTAATTGAAAAAAGATATTAAAATACCTTGACTTACATTCATATCATTAGGAATACATGAATAATAGTGGGCATTTATAATAGGAAGACCATGGTAAAGAATTAATGAAATGTTAATGCAGACATTATGTACAACCAAATCTAAAAGAAAATGTTTTCACAAACATCTGATAGTTAACGATTATAACTCTAGCTTTGTTATAATAATATTATAATGAAACTAAACCGAATGTTTCTGTTTATAAAAGATGACAATCGTTAAGCGATGGCGGGAGTTTTTTTTTTATAAATCTTCAACGAAAAAGCTAGCCTATTGTTTGGGTATATAATGAAATTGTAAACGAGGTCGGGTGTAGAAACTAGTGTAAAGTAATGTAGATAAAAACAATTGAAGGCCGAGTTTGCGAAATGCTGTCGGTTTCAGTGATTTCCAATCTTATTAGTTCTTAGAAGATGCCCTGCGAGATTGCTACTTGTTGGCTGTAACAATTCACAATGTATATTCTACTAGTATCTCCCGGGGCTTCGCCCGCTTGAATCGATTTTCGAACCTTTATCGAAATAAATTGTTTCCAATACAATTACGTTTATAATATTAATAAGATGTTTGAATGCAAAGGTGTACATTTAAAGACCCAGTCATTACTAAAATTAGGTTAGAATGATATATTTTAGTTTTTGACAAAAATTTTAAACTTTGAAATAAACTTACGAAAAATAAACAGTAAACTGAATTAATGATTTTTAATTATACATGCAACAATTATGACAATAAACAATTAATAATAAAAATAACATAGTTGTTATTACGTAACATACATTTTATTTATTTTAATTAGCATATAATTAAACAAATAAATAACAAAACCGTACAATTATCTAAGATACATGTACGATATTTAATTATATAAAATGAACTAGCTTCAACCAGCGGCTTCACCCGCGTATATAAAATTTTGAAAACATACATCGAATCCCCATTTCAACTTTTCTGGGGTGGAATTTTAGAAAATGTTAAAACACGTGTTTCTTTATCTTTAATTACTCGCCTGAAATTAAAGTTTCATGCTTCTAGTTTTGAAAATGACGGATTCAATACAAACTTTCAACCTGTTCTTCAACTTCTGTTGGGATAACCTCTGTCACAACAGAGATTATTCCACCAGTGCAATCAGTCACACTGGTGGTAGGTCTTTTGTTGCAAGAGGCCGGCTAGGTAGGTACCACCGCAGTGTCCAATATTCTGCCGCCAAATAGTAGTGCTTAGGCACTACTGTGTTCCAGTTTGAAGGGCATTGTACGCTAGTGAAATTACTGGGCGAACGAGATTTAAGAACTAATATCTCGAGGTTGGCAACGCGTGAGTGGCATCTACTAATGGTGCTTCAAGCGCTCATAGGCTGCGGCAGCCACTTACCATCAGGTGGGCCGTATGCTTGTTTGCCAACCTCTAAAATAAAAAAAAAAAAAATAAAAAACCCCTTTTTCATCCCTTTAAGGGTTGAATTTCGAAAAATCCTTTCTTAGTGCTCCGTTTACGTTTTAAGAAAAGCACCTGTAAAAATATTAGCTTTCTAGATCCAAGGGCTTAAGCTGGGCGTTTATATGTCAGTCAGGTCTGCTTTTTAAATTTATATTATATAGATAATGTATAAATATTACATTTTTAAAGCGCACATATTCAAAAACTAAAAATAGTACCGAAAATAATGAATTTTTAGAAAAAAGGCGGTCAAGTTTAAGTCCTTGTCGCGAATTTGAAACTGTCTTAAATTTCAACCTTACCTTGAAATCTTCATTTGCGCCATACAACCTTGTAAAATTACTGCAGTTAGCTCTACTTTATTATTATAGCTAGACGTAGGGTTTTGTTGTCTCACGGGAAGGGTTTTTGTTGTTCAAACCCCCAAGCAGAAATATATTCAAATATTTAATGTATATGCAAAAAATAATCATGACCAAAATTTTTATGTTATACATGTATTGATGGTTTGTTTCTAGAATATGTTTATGTCAAAATTATGCTTGGCTGAGGCTTTGTCTAATACAAATATTTCCGGTTTCCGTGAAAGGCTCAGAATACAAAATATTTATAAACAAAATTTTAAGAAAAAATCCATCAGCATCGTTTCTAGTTTTGAAATGTTGATACATTAACTTTTTATAAATTACAAAAATTGGTGCAAAATCAGCTCGAAGAATGATATCCGCCGGTCGAAGGTAGATAAATTCCCCCGAAACTTAGACCTGGCTAAGGCTGTATATAACATATTCCCTTAAATTGTGTATAAAATAAACGAGCCCTGTATGCAATATTCATTGCACGTAATTTATTAAAGTGACAGTATAACAGTGGTCTGTGACCACTGTTATAATGTCACTGTTTTTTTTTTTTTTAATCTTTATTTTTAAAGGGTTTGATCACAAAGTGATCATGTCACCCTTGTAAATACAAAATAACAATACAACATACACTTACAAACATAATACTTATAAATTATTTTAAACAATTCTTTTTCTAATACCATCTATCACAAATTTATAAAGTCTTCTTGCCTTCTCGGATGTCGGGAAGGCAAGAACACTGTTCCACACACCAATGTCAGATGGGTTAACATTATATCGAGACATAAATTCTAACCTTTTGGGTTCGTTCCGGACACATTCAGCCATTATATGAAGAACATCCTCATTTTTATTGCATTCGGCACAGGTCGGTGAGGAAACCTTGCCCATTAGCGCGGCGAAACTATTAAGTGGAATATGTCCGGATCGAAGCCTAAAAGCTATGTTAATTTCGGTCCTACTCATATTGGCACCAAGAAACCAGGGTTGATTACTGAGAGTGGGTTGTATTGTCTTAAACCAAATACCTTTAGCTGTCGATCTCTCATCGAAGTATTCGATATATCGAAGTATGTCACTGTTTATGAGAAGGCTTTGTGTATGAAGTAGGTAATTATTTATCAATTACTTCACGTGTGTGGATGGATAATTATATGTATATTCGTAATATCTTTGAAGTTTACCTAGGAGTCGCTTTTCATACAAAGCGCCCTGTGTGTAAATTTCATGAGAACTCAAATTTTGAAAAAACGTTAACTAAAAAGCGTTACGAGAGTTAATTTTTATTATTTATTATTAAAAATTTTACGTATGTGCGTTTATTTTAGATTGTATGTACATATCTATGTTTGTTTGTATATTTGTTTGCATGTACATATGTTTGCATGTCTTTATATATATATTTTTATTTATTTTTCATGTATAATTTATACTTTATGAGACAATCGTGCTTAAGGAGTAAACTCTAGTCAAGTGTCAAAGCTGTATTGCTATACCATGACATGTATAATATATTTAAATCTGAATCGTTTTTATCTAAATTCAATTGGATCGCAATTGAATTGTTACTAACAGTTCATAGTAGACCCCTGACTTAGCTTATCGACTGTCATCAAATCAATAAAAGCCAGGAGCGATTTTTTACGTTCTCTTCACAGAACAGAGACGCCCAGTTAAAATACCACTCCATATCCACCCATCCGTAGATTGACCGCGCCTCTTCGGCTTAACTCAATCTTCCGATCGCTGCGCGTAACTGCGTCTTCTTCTCTAAACTTAATCTTTAAAATAGTTAATGGCATAGTTTATACATATTTCAAATTATTTATTAAACAGAAAGATAACATATTCACAAGTCGGTTGCTCTTACGCAATGGTAACATACAGTTATGTGAAGTACTGCAGGTGTTTTTCACGTAAATTATCAAGACGATTATTACTCAACTTTTCTATAATCTTTAGTTAATCTAGTTCATGATATAAATTTCTGTTAAATGTAATATTATATAGTAGTAATGTATTATAGTTACTTCATGTGCGTATCCTTTTCAGTTTTATTTATTTAATAGCCATGCCTTTTGTATCCTTTACTTTATTATTTGAGACGCTCATAGCCAAGTGCACTCGCTGATCGGTAAACGATCGGTAGGTTAAGCAACTTCAGGGCGGACAGTCACTAGATGGGTGATCGCATAGTGGTATTTCAACCGAGCGTCTCCGTGCTTCGGAGGGCACGTAAAAGTCGGTCCCGGCTGTTGACAATTAGACAACAGTCGATAAGTCAAGTCAGAGGCCTACGGGCGACCTGAACAACTCTGACACAAGGTTGACCACTAACCAATCGATAAGAAGAACTTTATTATTATTTACAGAAGATTAAACCTATTCGTCATAAAAAAGTAGAGCCATACCCCTCCCAGCACATATGGGCAGCACAAATCTGACGGGGCCTGGGTATTTTTACTATCCTAATGGGGGCCGTTGAATGGGTAGCGTTTAATTATTTAACTCGTCTGTCCTCTGTCAATCCCTATTACAGCTAGTGAGTTTTACTGGTATAACAATATAATTATAACAGCCTTTAACATCACAGCTATAAGCAAATGGTGTCGTTAAAATTGTCTTAATCATTGGAGTGACATGGTATTGTTACATCTATGTATAGTTTAAATTTACTTTGAAAAGTTTGTCCATAGCAGCATTTACAGATTACCTTTTTAGCGATATGTAAAATCTTTTTCGCTTTTGCATTCTGCATGTTGTTTGCACATAAATATCATTATTATTTTAATTATCCATAATATAATGATCTGCGTTTATAATTTGAACAATAGCATCTTTCAAGATTCATACGTAATATGCATAAGCACTGCGATGTGTCACCGTGTAATTGTTTTTTCAAATAAAAAATACATGACATAATGGTGAGATAGTTGCTTCCGTGGTAAAAAATAGTATTTTTTTTTTTCAAATTATTTTAAGAATAATATTATATTCCGTAAACACCGACACCGTTGTGGCGTTGTGGGTAGCGTGTCTGCCTTTAGTCTCGACGGTTGCGGGTTCGATTCCCGCTAGGGCAGATGTTTGTTAAAATTTCTGTCTCGGTCTGGGCGTTTGTCCGTGTGGGTCTCCCACCGTGCCTCGGAGAGCACGTTAAGCTGTCGGTCCCGGTTATTATCGATAACATCTAATAATAATCGTTAACTCATGATAAGTAAATTGCTCTTATCCAATGAGTTACTGGTTCGCCCTTAGGGTTGCGGAGGTCAGATGGCAATCGCTCTGTGTAAAAACTAGTGACCTGTCAAATCCGGATAAGAGTAATAAGCAGACCCTGGGTACATAAAAAAAACCGGGAACAATGCTAGGATGAAGAAGATTATATTCCGTAAAAATAATAATAATAATAATAATAAAATTCTTTATTGTACACCATAAAAAAATTACAAGACATTACAAATAATAGAGAGGTGTGGTTGGGACACAGTTTCTTTTTCTTTTTCCTTTTTGTTTTAATAACTATTATGATCATATATCTGTAGAAACTAAGTATATGGAAAGAAAAATAGACATGAAAATATTTCTGTAAGTACTTAGTATGGTCTTTCTATTAGAGGTAAACTTAGCAAAATATTTATTTATTTATTTATTTATTTATTTATTTATTTATTTCTCAATTTACAACTAGCCTTACAGGATTTACCCTAATTCACTAGTGTAGCATGTACCTTAATCTACAAATATATCTAACTATAACATATACACCACAAAGCAATCTTAGTAAGTTCACTCAGAGTACAACAAAACAAATCCAGTCTCTCAGAGATACTGTTCAGGGTGCGGAGCGCACGTGTCATTGGCGCTTTGTTAAGCAAGTTGGTGCGCCCACGCGGTATCATCAGCAAGGGTGGCTTACGTCTCCGGAATATGTAACGATCAGGGACACACAGATGCATCTGCTCTAATACATCCCCATTCAATAGCTTCCCCCTGAATATTTTAAACAGATACATGACTATTGTTAGTTCTCTTCGAACCTTTAACTCGTTGTAACCAACCATACCTAAGACAAATAATGTTGGGTACATTAATGGATAATAAGGATATACCCCAAACCGCTTCATGTACAAGAACCTAACAAATTTATTCTGCACTTTCTCCAACATAAGGCTATATTTAACTTCATGTGGAGACCAAATGATTGCGTTTCCCTCTAAATGGCTTCTGACAAAAGCATTGTATAATGTTGTAATCGCTTCTATTTTAGTAAAGCTCTTAGCAGTTCGAAGCACAAATCCTAAATTTCTGTAAGCTTTTTTACAGCATTGTATAATATGATTACGAAACGTAAGCTCAGTGTTAAAAGAAACTCCTAAGTCCCTAACTTCTGAAACTCTAACCATTGGTACTCCATCGATCTCGTAATTGTAACAGATTGGAGACTTTGACGTTATCCTTGCTCCATTTTATAACTTTCTCTATGTCTTGCTGCAGCCTTATACAGTCGTTCCTGTCATCGACTGCAATAGAGAGCTTCAGGTCATCCGCAAACAATAAACATTTTGCATTTTTTACCACCTGTGGCAAATCATTTATCATTAAAATAAATTGCAAAGGTCCGAGGTTGCTACCCTGGCTGACGCCAGATGTCGTAAAATATGGCTCAGATCTATAATTCCTATATTCTACATATTGCTGCCTATCTTTCATATAGCTCACAAAAAAATTTAATAAATGTGGAGTGAATCCAGCTAGCGCTAATTTTTTAAGCATTAATTCATGATCTACTAAATCAAAAGCTTTTCGAAAATCGAAGTATGCTGAGTCAATCTGGCCCCCCCTATCAACTGTGGGAAAAATATGAGACATATAGGATAAAAGGTTGGTTGTAGTGTTCCTCGCTGGCCGGAATCCATGCTGAGCGTCAGAGAGTTGCACGCTCACCTGGGTATAAAGGTTTTTATGGATTGCCGATTCTAATACTTTCGCCGGAGTCGATAGCACTGCTACTGGCCTGTACCCCTCCGGCTGAGTTCCAGTTCCGCTTTTCGGTACTGGTATGACTCGAGTCATTTTCCATATTTTAGGAAACACAGCTGCCTTAAGACACTGATTATATATATAAAGCAGCGGCTCTGCCAGTACAGTTCGACAGTCCCTAAACAAGAAAGGTGGTATGCCATCCGGTCCCACAGATTTCTTCGGTTTTAGCTGTGTGAGTGCTTGCCTTACCTCATCTATGGTTAATTGATCTATATGAATCCGCGCCGCTATGTTCTCACCGCCCGCAGCTGCTATAGCCGTGCTAACATTCAATTCAGCCTGTTTTGAACTGTAAACAGATTGAAAATAGGTCGCAAACTCCATAGCTAATTGCTCAGGACTCAATAACACCCCGTTCTTTAAAATTTTTTGTCGACTTCTACTACTTCTTTTTGATTTAATGTAGCCCCAGAAAGACATCGGATCCCTGAGCAGTTGATTTTGGACTCGGTTGTGATAGTTCTCGCGAGCTTCCCCTATCATCGTTTTGACCTTGGCCCTACACTGAGCGAAAGTGACGTAATCATATTTCAATTTACTTTTTTTATATTGTCGATGGAGTTTAGCCTTTAATTTTATGTTGCGAATTATTTCATTTGTGTACCACTCAGGGTAACTGTACCCCGGAGTAACAAAACTTCGCTTTTTTCTCGGAACACAATCATCGATAATTGATGTAAGAATGTCATAAAAATACTGTAAACTTGCCTCTAAATCTAGCTCATATATTGGGGTCCAGTCTACAGCCGCCATTGCTGAATACAACGACAGAAAATCAGCTTTATAAAAGTTCCATCCCGTATATGAATATATATGAAGCTATTGATTGATACCATTTGAAAAAGACCGCTTTGATTTGTCATAATTTATATTAATAAAAGTATCAAAAAGTATTATTACGGCATTTTTAAGGCATGCCCCCTACAACTACGTCACTTTAACTTATTGTATTACGGTAATTGCTTTTCATCAGGCAGGGCGAATCATTGCGTTTCTCATAATTTGGTAACTGTTATAAAATAATCTTTTGATATCAAGTATTGGTAAAAGTACTTTTGATTTCAATTTCAGATAAAATTTATGACCAAATACTGGGAAAAGTATTACAAATATCCCATATCCAGTACTATCTTTATTAAAGATTTTACAACGTCCCGGCTTCCATAGAAATCCGTTACTGGTATTTAGGTACAAATTAACATCTGGGAATTTAATACCAGAGCTAGTCGTTGGTACACAATACAATTGTACAAGTAATTTATGTACAGGATAGTAATGCAGGATTAAATTAACTTTCTTCTGTCATGTCTTTGGGAAAATCTATCATTTGTACCGCCTACAGGGTAATAAACGCGACACGGGCCGTGTGATTTAATGCATTATGGTGAAAGGGAGCGCTGGCTCGTTCGACGGCTCTCCTGCAATTCGTTATTAGATAAATGCTTATTCAATTTCTGCCGCCTACTCCGAAGGTCTCAAGTGACTTCACGATATACGATGTTTTAGCAAATAAACGCGGATCGGTTGATTTACGACACACAGCGCAGTGAAAGGACCTAGCTTATTACTAATGCAAACGACTTGTTAACAGTCTTGACGTTAAGAATTAATTATACGTACGTGCCTGATATACCAGGTATATATAAATACATACATATATTTCCGTTGTAAAAAAATATTTTATTTTATGTTAGAGGTTGGCACACAAGCATACGGCCCACCTGATGGTAAGTGGTTGCCGTAGCCTATGAGCGTTTGCAGCACCGTTAGTAGGTGCCACTCACGCGTTGCCAACCTCGAGATATTAGTTCTTATATCTCGTCCGCCCAGTAATTTCACTAGCGTACAGTGCCCTTCAAACCGGAACACAGTAGTGCCTAAGCACTACTATTTGGCGGCAGAATATTTGACACTGCTGTAGTCAGCAAAAGACCTACCACCAGTGAACAAAAATTGTCTAAATATCTCCTTACCTACATACATAATTATATGTTAAGATCTCCGTTTTTATTATTTTACTTTGGTGACATGTTAATTGTGTATATTTTGAGACGTTCGCAACTTACCATATATTGTAGTGTATATGTATATTGCGATCGTTCTACAGAAACAAAAGCTGATTAAAGGTAAACCATCTGTACAAATAGTTAGGAAACAAATGAAGACATATTCTTTACCTGTCAAACATCAATACTGTCTGATATAGTTTATTGTAAATTTTAACTTCACGTTAGTATAAGGTACGAAATGATCCCGCCAGACTGTCTACCAAGCAAGTAGTTCAGCCATGCCATTGGCCGGCAGGGATCGTACGACGGTGGAATGCAACATCGTTTCAATAGAAATCTGCGTGTACGTCGACAAAAACTAATACTTCTAACGAGTTTCTCAATTCCAATGCCAATTCGGGTAGTCGAGTCGACGGGAACAAATCCAGTCTCTCCATATAGCTAGTTTTTATAAGCGAATGGGAGGTCGATTCGGACGGTCCACGATTTGATGTTTTGAACGGGATTTTTTTTTCGGAATGTGTATTGCTGGACCTACTGGCCTTGACAGCGTCACCGAGCGGGGGGGCCGAGTACAGAGTGCCGTAAAAAAGGGGCAGCCCTCACGGAGGTTCAAATTTGATTCCGTCCTTAGGGTGCCTCCTGCAAAGCCGAACCACGGCTAAGGACGTCATCGGAGATGGAGGCAGCGCTCCGAGCGCATTCTATACGATATTTGAACGGGAATTTTAACGGACGCACCTGTCGACGCTCTTATTATTCTATAGTAGTAATGGAGCGGAAATAATAACTCCATTTTTGCGGTATACGGATGACGTTCGCTAAAATAAAGAGGCTATTGTTCTATCGTAAAAGTTCAAAAACATTATTTTATGTAGTTTTTTATTATACATTCTCCTTCTTAGCATTTTCTCCGCTATATTATCTACCAAGAGCCTGCTTATTACTATTATCCGGATATGACAGGTTATTAGTTTTTACATAGAGCGATTGCCATCTGACCTCCGCAACCCTAAAGGCGAACCAGAGACTCATTGGACATGAGCAAATTACTTATCAAGAGTTAACCCATTATTATAAAATGTTATGTGATAACAACCGGGACCAAAAGCTTAACGTGCTCTCCGAGACACGATAGGGAGACCCACAAGAACAAACGCCCAGACTGAAACAGATATCTGTTAGATTAATAAAAATATCTGCCCGAGCGGGAATCGAACCCGTAACCGAGGGTTAAGACATAATTAGACGTAAAAGCGAAAAACATAATTCACAAAATTTTGCCTCGAAGTTGTTTACGGTAGTTTAGCGGTCAGTCACTCGTGTTTCAATAATCCCCACAAAATAATATAGCAAAAAATCTATGTCACATCATTCTCAATGTTGATCAACGTTTTACAATACCTTCTATACAGGTAGGGTTGCCGCCCATACTTTATAATAAAGTATTGTACGTTATTTCGGGTAATTACACTCTATACTTTAAAAGTACGCGGAAATACTTTATTTAGGTGCACAGAAATGAAAGCAAGAAGACTGACAATAATTTTTCATACTTGTATAATGTCTATTCGACATCAGCATTCAAATTCCATGATACATTACTTTTTTCTTAACTTGAATCACCAATGTACTTTAAAATAGAAAAAAGTGGCAACCCTGTACAAAGCCCCGTCACAATACAGTAAACATAAATACGCCATAGAGGAGCCGTTACAACAATTAAATAGTACGTAATACATTTGATTTGACTTATTGTCCAACATCTTTTGTGAGACTTATTGTTCTAAGTTTGTTATGATGTATTATGTAATTATGAAACAGGATGAAAAATTACGATAAACGGAAAAATAGGCGTCATGAAATTTTAACTGATGCATTGTTTTCAAACAAAAGGTAATATTTCATTTAACAATCACTAAGCAAAGTTTTATTGTATTACGTTAAGTATTTCGCCGCATCCGATCTTAATTCTTTAAGGCTATACAAATAATTAATTTATTATCGTAGAGCGAGACTCGCACATCAAAAGTTCCGCACCACCGTAGAGTAAGACCGTAAATACCAAGATTCTTGTATGTAGGGTTTTTTAAATGTTCACTTGACATAGAGTTACACAATCTATGAAAACTTCAAGTCTATCTATTAAGGTTCGTGAGAAACATACCGCTGACTGACAGGCAGACGGACAGACAGCATGAACACATGAATGACAGGATGAAATAATTGAATTATTTAAAAATAACTGAATTCAAAAATCAATAGTAGCGACACAAGAACAATTTGAATGCAGCGATCGTGGTTATACTTTTAATAGTACCGTTGCTGGAATTCTTGATCAGAAAACCACAAAACTGAGACCAATGGCAGCCTTGAGACACTACTCAATAATTATAAAACGATTCACGATCGGCCAAAAATTGGTATACCATAAAAAAAAGTCCTTTTAAAATATACTTTACGAAGTTTGTAAATTGGTTTACTTATCAACAGACCAAAGTAGAATACTAAAAATGTTACACTTGATTTATTCAAATAATTGAAATATAAAATATACATTTTTTTTATATAAATGAATGCTACACACTCAACTCTCCATTAGGATAGTGATATCCTATGTCCGGGGGTCCGGAAACATACACAAAGACAAGGATAAACACATCCAGACTGGAATACATGTTTGTACGTTAATACAAACATTTGTTCTGGGCGGGATCGATCCCGCGCCTTGTATCGCTAAGGCAGGTTTGTTACCGCCACAACGTTTTTTTATTTGGTTACTAATGCAGTAAAATTGTTTAAAGAAAAACAACCTTTACTTCAACCAATAATCGTTATTTAGATAACAATCAGATATTGGTTTCCAAATAAGCATTTACAATAATTACGGACTATTATTTCTAAACGATATTACGTTCCAAAATATCCGATCCCCATGTAAGAATTACAATATAGAATTGTAATATATTTCGTAAATAGTTTCCATTGCATTCTGTAATATCTATTTGTGTTTACGATGTTTTATCGCAATTTACCTCTTTTGTCATTATTTCGTAGTAAGATATTTCCTGAATCTTGTCGTCTATTAAAATTATTATTTATTTTATATGATGATAAAATATAATATGTAATTATTTTATTTTAGAATATATTGCATGTGTTTAATATTCCTATTAACCTGTATATAATAATATTTAAAAAAAAATTATTGTTTTGCTATTGAAATTTAATATGTATATAAGTTTACTTTTCTTTAATGACTTTGAACAAATAAGGACAAAAAAGAGACATTTAAAAATACATCAATAAGCTATTAAACATAAGTGCTTGTAAGTTCTATCAGATACCGTAATATTGATAATACTATATCTTATGAGGAGCTAAAGCTTCATGAGGAAGAATTTTTAAGACTTTAAATATCAACAAATAAAAATCGACCAAAAAATTATCTCCATAGTAATTAATGAAAATAATATGAAAGAACAAGATTATGGGAAAAACTTCGATATCTCTAAAACTTCTAAACACATCTTTTGTAACAAATCTCTCCTAAGTTAATATGACCTGTTAGTCGTGTACACATAACACATGTGCAGTTGTATAAGTACCCTTACTTTCCACGTTAGTCAAACGTAAATAGAGAAATCTCGGTCTATCATTAGAAAACTCATTTTCAATATGTAAGAAAATATGCAATTTATTATAATTATTTTTTTTTTGTCAACAGTATTCGTGATACCACAGCGATGGGTCATGGCGATAATGGGATTCCTGGCGGTTGCCAATGCGTATACGATGCGGGTGTGCCTCAACATTGCTATAACGCAGATGGTTAGGCGGCATGCGCATACGACTGCGTACGAGGACGGCTCCTGCCCTGGTGACCTGGATGAAGTTGTCACTGATCCGACGGTACGAACTATAATTATTTCAACATTCTATAATTATGGTTTATGTTTGATCAATTTTTCAACATGTACTTACATTAATTTTCATAATATATAATTATATACCTGTACTTGGTATTAATATTTATTCGAATGCAAAGCGATATCTCAATCAACTTGGATAGTGTGACACTTGTGTTTTATGTGTGTGTTTGTTCGACAATGACTTCCGAGCTGGCAAATCAAGACGGTTACGGCTGGCAAATCAAGAGGTTTTACGTAGGTAGGGTAGAGGGCCTAGAGGCCCTTTGAAAGAAACAGACCAGGTAATAATACATTCTAGCTTTTATCTAGAATTTATACATTAGTAAAAATTTTACATTACCATATCAGGAATAGAAAAAATTGGATTATTTGATCGATAAATTACATTTAATTCAATTTAATTCACGCTACAATGCTTAGCGAATTATAACGATCAAATTGATTATTTACGACATAGATTACTAAAAGTAATGTTTAGTTCCATGTCTATATTCTAACAAGCGGTCTAGTCTATATAAGTGGTGTGGAGGCAACGAATGAGTAATGTGTCTCAACACGAAGGGAGGATCCTCCGACCAGGCGGGTTGTATTGCCTGGCGGGTCGACGCCCTGG
The DNA here is from genome assembly GCA_023373885.1 of Hestina assimilis. Classification (NCBI taxonomy): domain Eukaryota; kingdom Metazoa; phylum Arthropoda; class Insecta; order Lepidoptera; family Nymphalidae; genus Hestina; species Hestina assimilis. The sequence goes on along the minus strand of CM041749.1, from coordinate 9,647,293 downwards.
GCCGAAGCCCAACGACTTACGTTGGAAAGTTGTATATATACCTCAAGTGGGTAGGAAACTTTGATAGCGCGATTTAGGATCGTGACGTTCGTTGATCGTTCATATCGATGCGTAGTATGCCCTGTAGGTGTCGTTGTAGCTTGATGCGACATTGTGACAATCTTGTCTTTCTATTGCGTTACGTCATGTTGCGTGTAGATGTCGCTACATCACTCCCCTCCCGAGACCGGAGGTCGATGAGAAGCTTGAATAGTCTTGAGTGCTTGCCGGTGCCAGTGGATATGGTTCCAGTGAGTCGGAACCAGCTGCCGCGTAGTTCTCGGTGAGTCGGAACTGTGTGCGGTGAGTTGCTGCTACACGTGCTCCAGTGAGTCGGAGTGATGGCGTGTAGTGGATGAGTGTGCGATGCTGCTACACGTGCGCTCCAGTGAGTCGGAGTGATGGCGTGTAGTGAAGGCTGGCTGCTGCGTCGACCAGGAGAGAATGGCTCTGCTAGATGACCGGCCGAAGTGCAGTGTGCTGTGCCAATCGCTGATGAAGCCGAGGGTGTTGACCAGGCCTGCGCGTTCGCTGCATGCGTGTGGTCGGAGTACCCGAAGAGGCTGAGTGCTGCTGGCTGGCGGTATGCGTTGCTAGACTTGATGCTTTCTTGAAGGGGTCAGGGGATGATGTATGATAATGCCACTACAAGGGCTGCGAAGGTTGCATGTTCTGAAGGGTTCACCAAGTGGAAGGTGAGGATCACGTCGAGGTCACCACTGTGGAGGGTAAGTCATTATAAATGCCTCCAACACTACGGGAGGATCCTCCGACCAGGCGGGTTGTATTGCCTGGCGGGTCGACGCCCTGGGCCGAAGCCCAACGACTTACGTTGGAAAGTTGTATATATACCTCAAGTGGGTAGGAAACTTTGATAGCGCGATTTAGGATCGTGACGTTCGTTGATCGTTCATATCGATGCGTAGTATGCCCTGTAGGTGTCGTTGTAGCTTGATGCGACATTGTGACAATCTTGTCTTTCTATTGCGTTACGTCATGTTGCGTGTAGATGTCGCTACAAGTGGTTTTAATTTCATCCTAATGGAAGGTCGGTTTCGTACTACCGCTTTTTTAGGGTATATACGGTCACGTATGTATAGCGTGTACACGCTTACACGCGCACTAAAAACCGAACGCGCGCACATCGCTTAATTCCGGCGTATATGCTGAATGCACCACCGGTGGTGGTGCGAGTGTCAGTAGCATATGATACAAAAATTATATAATTTATTATAAGCTCGCTAAGAGCGTCAACGGTCGCACAATTTGCGTCTTTTGGTGCCATATACGCACTTTAAAAAAAGAAGCTTGTACCCTCATATAAAACGCTGGTCTGTAAGCGCCCTTACATAATATAATTATTTAAAAATGACTTGTTTAATGAAATTCATATAGTATCAATTTATGATTCTAGAAGTATACATGCGATAAATTATAACGATTATGAGCAAAAGTTTTTTTTATATCTTCGTTCAAATGCAATTAGAATTGATCAGCTTAACTAAACGTTTTATGAATAGCGTATTATATTGGAAAATTCCACTTTTACAATAAATTTAATTCCTAGCTTCAATGTCTGTATTTCTAGTATCCAAGTATCGATGCTAGAAAGTTCAATTATAAATGAAAACAATTATGTTCTTTATTTTTGAGATTTTAAATCAGCATCTGTCAAAAAATTTCAGCTCAAAAATTAAAAATATTTTTTTAAATTTTAGACTTGCATCAACTCAAAAGAAGATCAGACTTTGTTTATTTGAACCTCACCCATATGTGATCAGCAATATTGATTCTTAAACATTAAACTAGAATTTAACGCTTACAAATACAAAAAAAAACTTAACACTAAAATTACCTGTCTTCGCAACAACGATTATTTATTTTTGCAGATAACATCTTATCTACTGGAATAATTATATTTTTCCGGAGGATAATTGTTGTGAAAGTAAAATGAGGCATTTAAAAATATATGTAAATATGTATGTGTTTTTCCATACTTACAAAAATATCCGAAAAAACTAGAAGATTGAGAACTTGTATTACTTTGTAGGACAACTGCCTTACGCAGTAACGCCGAAAAAATACTACCGATTGTAGATATAAACAAAGTTCTATGTTCTAGTTCTTCAATCCATTTTTTTTTATTTCCCTTCAATTTGTTTCGTTTTTTTAAAAATTCTTGCATTTTTTATGATCAAAGCAGATTTTCCTCCGTCATTATTATATAAATAAATAAATAAACGTAACACACTCGACGGCCCCCATTAGGATATTGATATCCTGTGTCGGGGGTCCGGAAACACATACATGGAAAATATGCTTCCATGGTCAATACAAACATATTATACACCGATCGGGAATCGAACCCGTGATCTTTGGCGTTTAAGGCAGATTCGCTACCGCTGCGCCATAACGATATACTTTAAATTTTATCATCTTCATTATTGAGTTTTTAATTTATTTTACGCAGCTTTTATCCTGTTAAAACAGCCTACGACATTTTATTGAAGTGACAAGTCATATAACTTATATATACTTATTATGTTATAATAAATAATGACTAACGTAATGTAAGATATAAATCCCACGTTTTAAAATAACGATATAATTCGAAAGTGGAAGCCACAGATTGACCCTGACCAACAAAACTCTATGACTAAGCCTTTACGAGTATAACTGAAACGTATATTGCGAATTTAGTCTTTAATCTTGAACTCATTATCATATTAATTTAAAAGCTAATTTATACGCTTCATCAAGTAACTTATCCATGGTTTCAATTCTGTTGAAATTAAACATTGTACGAACAAGTTAGTATTAGGATAGCCTTGTAGTTTTAGGTATGATTGGATCGGCTGGATAAAGGAAATGCCTTTCCACAGAATATTGACATAAAGTACAGCGTACCCATTGTTGCATTTCGTTCTATGAATAGGAGCGATGGAAACCTCCTTCGCTTCTTAAATGGACGCAAATAAGCAATACCATGTCAACCCACAAAATTTGAAAAACTGAGTTATATATGCAGAAGTGTTGGTAAATGACGGAAGAACATTTTTCTTTAATATTTGTAGGGTTTTAAGCTTTAAAACTTCTAAAAAAGACATTTCTTAATCATGCAATGTATGTATTATTTTAAACGTTTTGGGTTATATTTTATACGAAATATGCAGTTTGTATACTTATTTTTTGTCAAAATAAGTAAAATAACTTACATACAATCTTGAAATTGGCAAAACTTGACCAATACATAAAAAAATCATTTAAAGCAAGTTGTTCAAAATTTTCAAACGCGTTTTTCTCGAAATGAGATTCGTGTGGGTTGACATGGTATTGCTTATTTGCGTCCAATATCTTATTAGGTTAGGTAACGCTGAGTGCCTCTGATGTTCTTAGTCAGTATAGACAGTAGGCTACTGTACCTGCTTTTCATCCAGCCCGTATTCTTGTTTATATATATAACTTCCTGTTCTTATTAACAATTATTATAATTTAGGTATATCTGAGTTATTTAAAACCATTTTTCAGGAAATAAACGGCTTTAACTGGGATGAAGAGACGCAAGGCATTATCCTCAGTGCTTTCTACTATGGGTACATAGTTACCCACTTACCCGGTGGCATGCTTGCTGAGAGATTCGGAGGGAAATACTCCCTCGGTTTTGGTGTGCTGAGTACTGCCGTATTCACGCTGCTTACACCATGGGCAGTGAACGTGGGGGGTGCTACCGGTCTTATTATCTTAAGAGTGCTCGAAGGTCTTGGAGAGGTAATTCTTTTTGATATGCTTAATTTTATTCTTTGATTTTAGCAATATTATGCTTTTTAAGTTGTTTATTTTATGATTTTCTTAAAACTGTTTTAGGGTACAACTTTCCCGGCTTTAAATGCGATGTTAGCTAGATGGGCACCAGTGTCAGAGAGAGGGCGAATGGGATCATTAGTGTTTGGAGGAGCGCAAATTGGCAATATTGCTGGAACATATTTCTCTGGTCTAGTTATCAAAGAAACCGGTGAATGGCAATCGGTATTCTATCTTTTTGGTAGCATCGGTATACTCTGGTTTATTTTATGGGTAAGCGAGAAGATATTCTTTAAATCAAACCAAAACCTTTAGAAAATACAGCAAATAGTGTACTAAATACCTTCATTTTATATACTTTTAGGCACTTTTATGCTACAACGACCCTGAATCTCATCCTTACATTTCCGACGCAGAAAAGAAATATCTCGAAGAAGCACTGGGCAGGCATCAAAACACTCAACCTTCGGCGATTCCATGGAAAGCCATTCTTATGTCTGTACCTCTCTGGGCTTTAGTTTGTGCACAGGTAAGCCATTATTGCTGAGTTTAACATTTTTTTTTATTATAATTATCATATCATACACAAGGTCGATCATTTAACGTAGTTTTAAATATATTAAGTAGACATCAGTATGTTTCCTTTTATAAAATAACTGACCGTTATGTTAACTTAGTGTCCTTGATATTTCATCAATGAATATCCCAACAATACACTAACCGATGCTAACCAGATAAGGAAATTCGATTCCGTTTATATTTGTGTATTCAGCCATGAACACTGACAAATTGAAGTGTCTTAAAACGGTGAACCGCAAATCAATGCTACATCTATTTATAGTAAATTCAATGAATCGCATTTAGTTTACCAATAATTTGATGCAAATTATCGAGGTAAATCTTTATTTTTTCACAGATCGGTCACGACTATGGATATTTCACGATGGTGACTGATCTTCCGAAATACATGACCGGAGTGCTAAAATTCGACATTCACCGTACCGGAACACTCGCGGCTCTGCCCTACGTGGTTATGTGGATCAGTTCGATCTTGTTCGGATGGATGTGCGACAAAATAGTTAAAAGGCAATGGATGAACGTGACAAATGCGAGAAAGACTTTTACTACCATAGGTAACTACTTATTTAGTTTTACTCGGAACAAAATATGAATATAAGACTAGTGTTTGGAGATGGCAAGTCTGGTGATGCTGACAATAGAACTTGAGTTATGCAAGTTATAAGAGTTCGATTTAGGACTCTGAACTTGATCTTGGAGTTTAATTCGGGTTTATGCCGGGTAGATCTCAATCATACTTGATTGTAAAACTCATTAAAAAGTTTAGAAAAACATTATATTTTAAGTTTTTAAAATTAAATTTAGTACTCCGTTAACAATCAAATCATGTCGAAATCAAACACTGCACATATCTATTTCTTAACTTCAAGCTAATTAAAATAAGATGAGATATCATCACGATAGATTTCTAGAGTTGTAATTGCAATTATTTAAAAATAAAATCGATATATCCGGTTTACTCAAGCGTACCTACATCACTTCAATCAGATTACTTAAGCAACTAAGCGAAGCTTTGCATAGACGTTGCAGTATATGATTAAGATCCGCGAGGACTTGAAGAATACTAATCATTATCGCTTGAGAAAGCGTGTCATAATACTTTAGTTGGCGTATTGTGATGTGTTCCGGCAGATTGAGCTAATTGACATTGCAAGGTCGATAATTAGAATGCACGTTCGTTGCTTGCTGCAAAAGTGAAATGTTGTTTCGTTTTGCAAGATAGCTGTATACTCAGACCTTAAATGACATTATACGGGATTACAAACAGGTTATAGTTAAGTAATCGCTTAAGCGAAACTACCTTTTGACGTCATATGCATATCTTTTAATAACGCTAACGCAAACGCAAGAATCCATAGAAGAAATTTTCAATATAGGTATAGCATGATACCGACCAATGAATGTAATTATTTAACATGTAGTAAAGACAGATGGTGGTCAAAATTAGAATATCTTTACACAATTCTCACAAATTTTATAAATATAAATGCGAATTGGTTTGTATGTTAGTTACGCTTCACGCCAATAATCAAACCTTATCAGGGATACAAAAAATTCCTCTAGAATAAGTATATCGGCTAATAGTGTCTCTGTCTCTGATCGTCTATACTCTATGCGTTTATGATACGACTTTACTGGTCTGATTTAAATGATTCTTTTTGGGATGGAGATATGGCCAGGATTTAATATCAGAAATTCTCAGTATATCACTCAAAACCTTAATAACTAAAACGTTAACATAAACATTAGCTATGAGTAGTTCATAGCGCAGGCAGTGTTCAGTTTCATAAATAAAGCTTATTATGATTAATTGATGTGACTTACCTTTAAGTTTTGTGAAAACTTCATTATTGTTTTTGCTTTTCCAGCGTCCGTTGGTCCAGGCATATGTATGATCTTGGCATCTTACTCTGGATGCAATACCGAAGCTGTCGTTATTCTTTTTACCGCGTCTATGGGTCTCATGGGTGCTTTTTACCCTGGCATGAAAGTTAATGCATTGGACTTGAGCTGCAACTTCGCTGGCACGATAATGGCTATCGTCAACGGTATTGGAGCAATTACTGGTATCATTGCGCCCTATCTGGTTGGATTACTTACACCTGATGTAAGTATTGTCAAAATGTACCATTTAAATATGAGAATAATGGGTTTAAAGCCTTAAAAGTCTATGGTAGCAGGTTCGACACTGCTCGAGATAGGTGTTCGTATTTAGCATACAAACATCTGTTTCGCTATGGGTGCTGTTTAAACGATCTATAAAAATGGTCGGATATTATTTTTCGTAAAATGATAAAAAAAGAGTTATATGGAAAAATATTTTTCTCGAATTTCTGAATTTCACTTATAACTTTTTTATTTATAGTTTTACGACAAAAAGTTACTGGACCAAAGTTGTAGAGAATTTAATTTGCAACAAAAAATGTCAATAAATTTTTATTATCAGATAAATAGTTTAAGAGATATATCGTAAAAACCATTTCACCCGAACCCCTATTTTCAAGATGACGCCCGTGAGACAAGGGTGGTGACCCCACAAACTTTGTTACAGCTTTACACTGACCCCCCTTACACATCAAAAAATAAAATTGCGTCCTTTTTTGCAGAGTACTCTAACACAATGGCGATTGGTATTTTGGATAACGCTGGCCGTTTTCATCGTAACTAATTTAGTGTTTGTCGCGTGGGCGTCGGGCGAGGAGCAATGGTGGAACTCTTCAAATCAGGACACAAAGAAACAGGAAGTCGAAGCGGCGACAAACCAATCAATAAACAATGAAGTCAAATTGTAATTTAATGAATATCCAAATATTTATCCAAATGCCATTATTGGATAACAGACTTAACGAGTCGACCAACAATCAATGGGAGAGGCTACTGATTATATCGATATCATATCGATTTTAACAATCACGAAAAAGCATTAAAGTCCTTCCTTCACTGAATTAAATAAATTAGAAGTATATGACATGATCGAGAAGTGTAAGTGTTCCAAAACTATGGGAAAACGTGCCTAGCGAAGTACAAAAAAATATTGGCGAATAATCAATTCCACAGCCAGTGCTATGTGATAATAAGTGTAATTTTATCTGTTGTGATTGGATGTATTATGAATTTATTAATAACATATCATTATATGTTTTAAGTTGCATATGGGTCTATGACTAGGACTTAATGATATTATAGAGAAAAAATTAAGACTTCTTTTGGATTCTCTAGACTATGAATCGTGACTAAAACATTATTTCCATAATAGTAGCATTGTGTAGTGACATAATAACAATTTTGTCAAGGCTCTCATAGCTGGATGCATTTGATGTGCCGTAAATAATCAGGTTAAGAAGCTTTGGGAGCGGTCGGAACATGGATGGGTGACCATACCGAAAAAAAAAATTAATAAATTCAATTTATTACTACACGGTAAAATGTCGAATGTGTTTTACCGAAGCTCACACACACTTTTTTGGTTTGACGCGTAGTTAGTTTCATCTATATTTTACGCAAATCACACGTTTTACGCGAGAGATTTAGTGATTCAGTTGTTTTGGTATATAATGTCCTCATATATGTAATATTTACTGTGTAATTTCAACAAAACATTTTGTACTTTAAATGGCAGGTAAAAAATCAGTCCCGGTTGTTTAAATCCGTAAATCACGCGTACGCGACGCGTATTATATACACACTTATGTATATAGATGAGCAGAAAAACTCATAATAACATACTAACTAGCTCTCATAATAGCATCTATTTTCAAAAACATTTAACATACGTCATTATGAATTCCAAAAGCATACTTTTAAATAGCATGAAGTATGAAGCTTAACTTTGAAGATATACAAACCGGTATTCTTTGTAAAGTAATTGTTGCCGCGTCTAAAATATATTGACTAATTACATATTCGGGCCTTTTGTGGTAGTTTTTAGTCACGTGTACAAACACATGCATTTGTTTTGCCGAATTTATTCAATGTAAAATTTATATTCTACTTTTATATTAACATGTCATATATGGTCTGTTCCATTATAAATGGGAAAGTGTTTAATCATTTCACTATAGGAATGTGGGTTTTGGCATAGGTTAAGTTTATATGATCGTTTACAATCATACTGCCAATGTTAAACACATGTCTGACATTTGATTCTATCAAATTCTTAGTTGGCCTCTTAATAAAAATACTAGGATAATAACCATAGTCGTTGTATGTCACGAACGTAAGTGAGCTATGCTTGTAGTCGTTTGGATTGACATGGGCTTTTACCAAATTTTGACAAGAAAAAATTAGAACTAGTATGAGGGTAGATCAAAAAGTTCGCGGAATGCCTATCATTCAAGAAGGATAATGAAATGAAGCATCAAACTATCTTTCCTTTTCAATGTAGAATACATTTATTGTATCTGTCAAATGAGTTATTAATTGGAGTGGAGTCCCCATAAACAGCTGACATCTCTTGAGAAATGGTTTGAGACATCTTTCCTTGTTTGGTGAGAAACTTAATGACGGCGCGATATTCAATTTTCTCCATAGTGGCTAGTTTCGTCCCGATTGACTTGTTTACTCGTTGAAAACTCAAAAGCTACTGATCCGATTAGGCTGAAACTCGATATATATACTAACAATGAGACACGCAATTAGCGCCTACATGAATGTGTAAACTCACCCCCTCACCAACCTCGCAACTCCGCGAACTTTTTATCTTAGCCCAACCAGCGGCTCCAGCGAATTAGAGTGCTCCCTAGATACACACACGACTAAGACCAACCCGCCTTCGTGAGATTAAACTACTATATCAGCAGCATTTATTGTCAAGTTCTAATAGAATGACCATATATTTATTTATAATTTAAGGGCACTATCGAAATAAAAAGAATACTTTGTTCACTTAGAATTTTATTGTGTATTAAATGATGAAAGGCTGTGAACAAACTATTATTAAGTGTTACAGTTTTTTTTGGTTAAAGTTTGACAATGTGCATTTGTGCCATTCGATAGATCTGTATGTGAAAATGTAATATTAGCTATAAAATGTAATATAATATTAATTATAAATGGTTATGAATATGTCATGCAAGCTATTTATGAGTATAATATCTGAGATATTAGGTTACTCTTTGTATAAAAACATTATTAATAATAATTGTTAAATAAAAATTTCAAATAATATTTCGTTTTCATTATTTACATTTATTAAACTTAAAAATTACATTTATGGTCTGTCGACGTTACAAATAATTTAAAAAAAATGTAGTTTGATGGTGGAAATAAATTGGTCAAAATAATATTAACAACGAGACAAAAATAACATTAAATACATTACATTATTCCAATTAAAAAAAAATATTGTACTGTACCATAAAGGTATTCGCACATTTAAACGACACAACGAACGTTAGCGCGGTCCAAGCTGGCACACTAAATTGTCACACACTGTGCGTATTTAGACACATGGCAGTGGCAAATCTAATAGGCCTTGTTAAAAAGACCAACACTACAGACACAATAAGAAACTATTGTGTCTGTAGTGCCGAACCGACATTTCACCCAAAGGCCTGATATTTTTTTATTTAATACGGTCCACAAGGATGATAAGCGGTTGTCGTAACCTATAAGCGCTTACAACACCATTCGTTTGTAGGTACCACTCACATGTTGTCAACCTCGAGATATTGATACTTAAATATATTTTGCCAAGTAATTTCACTAGCTGTCGGTAAACCAAAACACAGTAATGCAAATGGTCGGCCGACTTCACAGTATATGCGCATAGTCTATTCATCTGCGAAATACATCTAATATACAGATACAACGACGACATTGTAACGCCTTCTAAATATAAAGGCGAAAACATAATAGACGAAATACTGGAGAAGGCATTGTGTCATAGGCAAAGAATGACTTTTACGCTATACGACGCTTAAAGCGCTTCCTTCCCAGGAACATTCGCTTGCACTTGCTCAATTTAATGAATTTGATAAAACTGATAAGAGAGTCGTGCGTATTGATGTCACATATTTTATAATGGGTGATGCTGGAATGTTGCCAATTTTATAATTTAAAAGTTTGGTCAGTTCTCCTCATTCTTTAATTTAACACACTCACTCACTTATACACTCACTCACTCACACACACATACACACACACTCACTCTCACTCCCTAATAATTATTATTATGAACTGTTGCAATACAGGCCTTTATGAAGATGATTTAGATATTTTTTCAAAAATGGTAATGATTTAAAATATGTATATACCTTTAATCTTTCAACATCTACTTTAAATATATTTGCTTAAACTAGACACAAATCTACAAACACCAAATACACAAATTGTTTTATAACTTATAGAACAACCAATTAATATTATTTTACTTACGTATGTGTGCTATATAATTAATTTTGAAAATTAAGGAGGAAGCGATCATTTCATACTCCATGCACGCGAGCGAAACCACATTTCTCAAGTCCTTCTAATTATAACGATTTTCATATGGTTGAAAATTTTTAAGCTGTCATGGTGATAAAGAGCATTTTTCATGAAAATTAATGTATTAACCAGATGTGAATTGTGTTTCAATCGTCACTTATTTGTGTATAATAGGAAAGCTTACAATGAATTTTGCAATAATAATTTTATAATTCTTCTAATAAAAGTACAGTCAATACAAACATCTGTCCGGAGCGGGAATCTAACCTGCGACCAATGGCGCTTAGAGGTTGGCTACGGTTGCGCCACAACGGTCGCAAAAAAAAAACTAAAATTACCTGAAATAGCTTTTTTATGTGTATTGCTGTTGGCCTTACTGGCTTTGACAACGTCACCAAGTCGGAGAGCCAAATACTAAACTACTGACACCCACTCGTGAAAAAGAGACCTTACGGTGCCTCCTGCGAGCCCGAGCCACGGTTTATGACGTAATCGGAAATAGAGGATACGGTGATTAAATAGTTTACAGATAAAATAGATTATCTAATATGTATCTAGTGTTAGTTTTTTCTGAAAAAAAAAAAACAATCATGGTAGCAAAAAATCGGAGTAGACATATTATTATGCGACCATGAAAAATATCACCAGTAATATTATAATTTTGCCGATATATTGAATAATCTAAATATTGACGACGTTTTGGCACAGCGGTAGCAAACCAGCCTTAAACGCCAGCTCGCGGGTTCGATTCCCGCTCGGAGTATAATATGTTTGTGTATTTTTGTCCTTGTCCTTGTATGTGTTTCCGGACCCCCGACACAGGATATCACTGTCCTAATAGGGGCCGTTGAGTGTGCAGCGTTTATTTATTATTATATCTGTTACGTGTGTGGCAAGAGGCGAGGTTTACTCTCCTTAGAAAAGTTTAACTTAGAGTCCCGTTCTGCTCGCGTGCATATCCAAAAAAATTTAGAGACTTCCTCCTTCGAAACCTCAGAACAGTTCCATAACTGATGTCGGCGAGCTGGTGGCAGTTAAATCCGTCCTCTGGTTGAGTATTCTCAAGGCGTCGCTCGCTTGTATATTGTTAATATCATGACTGGTTATTTCCTGTAAGCCCTGGTCCGGACACTTCTCCAATAGACTTCGAATTCGGCGAGCGTCTTCGTAGTCCATATTGAGAAGTTTACACGCATCGAGCAATCTGGTATAGATAATAATAATATTTTTAATGATAAAAACATAGCTACATTAACAATGCTATCTAGGAACTAACAATACTAGGCTAATTAGCGTTATGACAAAACAAATTTCTGGTGACCCCCAAACTAGGCGATAAGACAGAATCTTGAGGGTAAGAATACAATGGTAACAATAAGAGAGAATATAGTACAGTATGTTGTGTGTGTCTGAGTGTGTGTGTGTATGCGTTTGTGTGTGTATAAGTGTGTGAGTTAGGACCATGTGGATATATGAATACAATTTATCATGAGCTAAGTAGTAAATCATTATTCAGTAATTAGATCGAATGGATTTTTTTAGTGCAAAGTACTGTTTTGTAGGGCACGGTTTCAGAATGAAATAAGACTAGCCTCTTCTTAACCGACTTCAAAAAGGAAGAGGTTCTATGTTCAGTGTATGTTTTATGATTTTTTTATTAATCCTTCAAAGAACCGATTTTGAAATTTTTATTTTTTTATTCGAAAGGTTAAACTTTCGAGGTGTCCTGGAAGAAAGTACTCTTGAGATATCAAAGGGAATTTTTAAATGTTATAGGCACAACTATTCCATTTTGGGTATTCTTTGAAGTAACTTGTGTATGTGCTCTGGAAAACATATTTAGACGCAAATAAGCAATACCATGTCAACCCACAAAGTTGAAAACACTGAGTTATATATATAGAAGTGTTGGTAAATGGCTGTAGAACATTTTTCTTTAATATTTGTAGGGTTTTCAGCTTTAAAATTTCTAAAAAAGCCATTTCTTAATCATGCAATGTATGTATTATTTTAAACGTTTTGGGTTATATTTAATACGAAATATGCAGTTTGTATACTTAATTTTTGTGAAAATAAGTAAAATAACTTACATAACTCTGAAATTGCCAAAAACTTGACCAATACATAAAAAATTCATATAAAGCAAGTTGTTCAAAATTTTCAAACGCGTGTTTCCCTCAATGACATTCGTGTGGGATGACATGGTATTGCTTATTTGCGTCCATTTAACAGTCTTTATTATAATATATTTTTATTGATATTAATACTTTAAAGCTTTAAACTAAAAGGTATTATTATAGATTTTTCTGGATTCTTACTTTGGTAGTTGATTCAATTGCGATGCGCTCATATTGGGCGGTGCAAAAGCTGGGACGAGGTTCCTCTTCACGTCGTGAATGAACTGGATCGTTCCGCCTGTATTGAACCAACTCTGCAGAACCACCTCCTGTTCAAAAATATACGTAATGAGATTATATATATATAGCCTATGCTGAGGAAAAAATAAAAACAAAATATATGATAAATAAGCATATAGAAAAACAAATCAAAACTCCTTATTATTTTTTAAAGAGCTATCCAAACATACCCTATACGTTGTCATACGCTCAATTTTTTTAACGGACAGGATGCTCACCTTATGTGATGACGTTGTGGTAGCGAACCTGCCTTGAGCGCCACAGGTCGCGGGTTCGAATTCCACTCGGAGCATGTATTTGTACTGTAATACAGGCATGTTTTCCGGTGTGGCTGTGTCTGTCCTTGTCATTTTATACGTTTCCGGACCCCCGACACAGGATATTACTATTTTAATGGGGACCGTTGAGATGGAGCGTTTATGTATTTAAATATATACTAGTGGTCCCGGTAGACTTTGCTCTGGCCAAAAGAATCTGGGACTCGATAATAGCGCCACCTACCGCGTGCTATTGTGAATCTAAACCATTCTCGAATCGACTGGAACACACATAAAAAAAATCATTCAAATCGGTCCAGCCGTTTAGGGGTTCAGTGACATACACACGTACGGCGTCGGGATGTGACGACCCCATCGCCCGCTGTTGGGATAACCGCTGTCACAGCAGAGGTTATCCCACCAGTGGAATCAGTCACTCTGGTGGTAGATCTTTTGTTACAAGAGGCCGGCTAGGTAGGTACCACCGCAGTGTCAAATATTCTTCCGCCAAATAGTAGTGCTTTGGCAGTACTGTGTTCCGGTTTGAAGGGCACTGTACGCTAGTGAAATTACTGGGCAGAAGAGATTTAAGAACCAACATCTCGAGGTTGGCAACGCGTGAGCGGCACCTACTAATGGTGCTGCAAGCGCTCATAGGCTACGGTACCCACTTACCATCAGATGGGCCGTATGCTTGTTTGCCAATTTGTAACACAAAAAAAAAAACATTATTGTCAGATGTTATGTGATAACAACCGGGACGGTCAGCTTAACGTGGTCTCCGAGGCAAGATGGAGAGACCCACAAGAACAAACACCCAGAACGAAACAGATATTTGTAAGATCAATACGGGAGCGGGAATCAAACCTGTAACCATCAAGAGTTAAGACATACAATTTTAAATATAAAGATACTGGATAAACCTCGAATATGTGATCGTCGACTTGTTGCGCGACGCGAGCGCGCAGGTCGGCGGCGACGTGCGGCGCGAGCTGCGTCGCCGCGCCCGCCTGCCGCGCGCACAGCGCCGACAGCGGCCCGCACAGCGCGCCCGACACGCTCAGCGCGCGCTCCTCCAGCGTCACCATCGAGTGCCATCTGTCGAGACGAGATGGCCTCAATGGATAACGTGTACTCTACCCGAGGGCCGCTGGTTCAAATCAGCCAAGCCCCTATTTCAAGTTTTTGGCGGGTTCGATTCTAAACCTCTTGGGCTATTATCGTACCCACGCCTAAGCTTCAAGTTTATTTGAAGGGGCAATAGGAATATTAGTAATGTCTTTAAAAAATAGCTTTGCTAGTATTCTTTTTTAAAAAATGGGCTTCATTTGTATTTTCTATTTGACTCGTGTTTCACGGTTTTAACAAAAAAAAAAATCACCCATATATAAATTTTTCATTTCTTTTTTCAAAAAAGAGATTTTGTTTGATTTCGGTATTCAAGCGATTTGATTTTTTTGTGGCGAACAAGGTTAATGATAATTTTATGAAAATCTTCAGAATCATAGGATAAAAAATTTAACAATAGCCCGCGATAATGCACTATGCCATAACAAATTATCTTACATTTACCATATAATTAATTAAGAAAAACTTACTTCTGTTTTTTATAATCTCGAATTGTGGCTTTAAACTCGAGTAGGATATGCTCAACGAGGGCGTGGAGACCAGTACACTTGAGGTGTTCGAGCAAGGCGGGCGCTTCGCCAAACACACCGGCCTCTTCCATATCTTCATCGACTAGGGGTTCTGCTACTGCCAGATTCACTATTGGGGAAATCTATGGGGTTTTGGAATTTAAATATTGTATCACTTAATTGAAGACCAATTCAATACTTTTTTTGACTTATGGGCACAATTACATATGGACGCAAATAAGCAATACCATGTCAACACAAACGAATGTCATTTCGAGAAAAACGCATTTGAAAGTTTTGAACAACTTGCTTTATATGATTTTTTTTTAATGTATTGGACAACTTTTCAAGAATTTCAAGATGTATGTTGTAAGTTATGTTACTTATTTACACATAAAATAAGCATACAAACTGCATATTTCGTATATAATATAACCCAAAACGTTTAAAATAATACATAAATTGCATAAATTTGCTACAAATATTAAAGAAAAATGTTCGTCAGCCATTTCCCAACACTTCTGCATATATAACTCAGTCTTTTCAATTTTGTGGGTTGACATGGTGTTGCTTATTTGCGTCCATATAGCATAATCTGTAATATTATATAGCAAAAGTAAGCAAAAAACTAATCTGTAAGTTAGGGAGAAGAAATAATAATTATGTAATTATCCACGATCTATACGTAATTATATAACATAAATTTGTTTTTCGATTGTAAGTTTTAATTTATGAATAATCTTTATCATTTTTTTCCTTTGATAATTCCAAAAAACCAGCAAAGTGCGAGTCGAATTATCTATAGCCTACGTCAACGGGAGCTACCATATTAGTTATAGACCCAAAACCTATAGGGTACTTCCGGTTGACCTAGAATTGTCAATTTTGGTTACAAGTAAGGTCTTACTGCACAAGTGAAGAGAAAATTCCGAAAAATAAAACTGTGAAAATTAAGGTAAATTTTGGTACTTACAAGTTTTCGCGTAATTTAGTACCTTGATTTTTATACACCTAATAGGGACTATATACCTCAGTATCTGGTATAGATTTCATCTTGCTAGGTCCACCCGTACAGAAAATTAGTGGCGACAGACGGACTAAAGAGTGATCTTAAAGGTTTATTTTATTACCTTTTGCGGTACGGAAGCCTAATAATTCGAAAACTAATATGCCGAAACGGAAACAGCGTGCAGAAAAAAAAGTCTATGTCTGCATAAAAATTATGAATTATACTCACAACATCGTTTTGAAATGAATCCATCATGGAGCTCCGTCTCGTTAATTCGTTCAATGCTAGCTTTCTAGCGCGCGCTTCAACTTCACTTAGTGAAACACTTTGATCCAATTCGTCTTCTGCAACTTTACCAATATGGCTCATTAGCTTTGACTAACTATATACGGATCCCCTCATACAAAAAAAATGTCACAGACTCGTTGCCTCTTGGAGACCTAACACCATCACAACGGAACGAAATTAGTCACACGCTAACTTCATTCGATTACGAAGTGCAAATCATATTCATAACCAAATATCGAATTTAGTTAGCGTGTGACTAATTTCTTTACGTTGCTTTGGTGTTAAATTTAAACACAAACTCAACTCAAACTCTGCCTTAAGCGCCACAGGTCACGGGTTCGATTCCTGCTCGGGGCTGTTTGTGTTTACTATGCAGGCCCGTTTTCCGGTCTGGTTGTGTTTGTTTATGTCATTGTGTATGTTTCCGGACCCCCGGCACAGGATATAACTATTCTAACGGGGCCCGTTAAGTGTATTGCGTTATT
Source organism: Hestina assimilis (assembly GCA_023373885.1). Taxonomy (NCBI): domain Eukaryota; kingdom Metazoa; phylum Arthropoda; class Insecta; order Lepidoptera; family Nymphalidae; genus Hestina; species Hestina assimilis. The sequence continues at coordinate 9,630,355 of CM041749.1, read as the reverse complement.
TATTACTTATATAGTAAGTTTTATTACATAGAAAAATGCTTGTTTTCACAATTTAGAAGTGGCGATTAAATTTAAATAGAATTATTTATTTTTAGTGGAAAATGGAAAGAAAGACATTAAATACTATCACAAAAGCCAACTTTTTCAAAGCATAAAATAAATATAAGAAAAATTAATTATACTATCTTACAATGTTGGAAGATCGTGTACATTTTAAAACACCATGTTTTACATTTATTACACTTTAAGATAAGTTACATAAATGTAAAACTTTTATTATAAAAGTATCATTAATATTACCTTTGTATTCTGTTCTAGTGTCATCGTCGTCGCTGTCATCATCATCGTCATCCTCATCAGAACTCGTCGTTGATTCGCTCTCCTCGTCTTTGTGCTGTTGTTGAGTGAAGTGTTGGAATTGTCGACGGTAATAATATAGTTGGAGATAGTGCTAAAAATATTTTTAATTTAATTAATAATATAATATAAAGTACGCACTAATAGCAAAAAAATTAAAAATCGAAAATCACAATTGGACGTTCGGTGGATGAGACGATCAGTTGGTCAGTTGGTCAATCGGCAAGTCGGTCGGACAGTCAGCCAGTTGGTCGATCTATCGAACGAGTGGTCGATCTATCGAACGATTGGTCGGTCGTTTAGTCAGTCTGCCGTTTATTCAGTCGGTTGTTTGGGCCGTCAGTCTATCGGTCATTCGGTCGGTCCGTCCATCAGTTAGTCGATAGGACAATCGGTCAGTCTCTTCTTCAGTCAGTCGACAGGACAATCGGCCGGTGAGTCAGTTCGAGAGTACATCAGACTATCGTTTAGTAGGGCCCTCAGCCGGTGGGTCAGTCAGATTGTCATATGATCGATAGGATTAATTTATGTACATAATAAATAACGTTCACGTTTGACACCGTTGTGGCGTTGTGGGTAGCGAGTCTGCCTTTAGTCTCGACGGTTGCGGGTTCGATTCCCGCTCGGGCAGATGTTTGTTAAAATTTGTCTCGGTCTGGGCGTTTGTCCGTGTGGGACGCCCACCGTGCCTCGGAGAGCACGTTAAGCTGTCGGTCCCGGCTATTATCAATAACATCTGATAATAATCGTTAACTCTTGATAAGTAAATTGCTCTTATCCAATGAGTTACTGGTTCGCCCTTAGGGTTGCGGAGGTCAGATGGCAATCGCTCTGTGTAAAAACTAGTAACCTGTCAAATCCAGATAAGAGTAATAATCAGACCCTGGGTACATAAAATACCGGGAATAATGCTAGGATGAAGAAGATAATAAATTCAAAAACGTTCAAATCTACGTTTTTAATAATAACTTACCAAAGAATGAGCCCATTGCAATAATACAGTTCTTGTATAATAAGTAGTGTTGATGACAGCTATGAGTGGGTGTGGGCCCGACACTAGGAAAGATTCAGGTTTCAAGATCACCCTAGCAGCGGTTAACAGCTGCGTTAAACGCATACGCCATTCCTCGATCAGTTCTAACTGAAGCTCTAAGAACTGTAATCTGAAAAAATAGCAGTCATTCTTCGTTTCATCAACGTTTATTAATTGATTATTTGAAAAAGATTATAGTGTATTAACCTCATAAAATACACATATGCTGCCGTGGACTTATTTTTAGAACTTTTAATGGGAAACAGTTTCGTCATACATAATTTTTGGGTAACTTTAACCGTTTAAGCAGCTCAATCAACGGAAGCTTTCAAAGGCATTATTTTTTCCGTTTTTCCCACATTTTTCATTGATGCTAAGCTATAGGTCACAGCATGTCACAGCATATAGGCGTCGGGATGTGACGACCCCATCGCCCGCTGTTGGGATAACCTCTGTCACAACAGATATTATTCCACCAGTGCAATCAGTCACACTGGTGGTAGGTCTTTTGTTGCAAGAGGCCGGCTAGGTAGGTACCACCGCAGTGTCCAATATTCTGCCGCCAAATAGTAGTGCTTAGGCACTACTCTGTTCCGGTTTGAAGGGCACTGTACGCTAGTGAAATTACTGGGCGAACGAGATTTAAGAATTAATATCTCGAGGTTGGCAACGCGTGAGTGGCACCTACTAATGGTGCTACAAGCGCTCATAGGCTACGGCAACCACTTACCATCAGGTGGGCCGTATGCTTGTTTGCCAACTTCTAACATAAAAAAAAAAAAAGTAGTATAATAGCCTTCCTCAATAAATTAACTATTCAACGCGACAAGCTTAAATTTAATACATGAAACAAAAAACCCGACTGCGTTAAAAATACTAAAAAAGAAAAAAATTAGAATAGTAAAAAAAAAAAAAAACTTTAAATATCGTATTCTCGAAACAACAAGAAACTACCACCACCATATATTTTTTTCATCATATTTTTTTTTTTTTTTTTAAATAAACGCTACACACTCAACGGCCCCCATTAGGATAATTATATCCTGTGTCGGGGGTCCGGAAACATTCACAATGACAAGGACAAACACAACCAGACCGGAAAACATGCCTGTACGGTTAATACAAACATCTGCTCCGAGCGGGAATCGAACCCACAACCGTCGAGGCTTAAGGCAGACTCGCTACCCACAACGCCACAACGGTGTCAATATAATATGGTGTAATATATTGAAATAAAATACTCTATGTCACTCTCACAACTGAGATCTAATGACACCTTATATGTTGAAATTAGTCAAAGGGTCTAGGCTGTAGAACGTCACAAAGAAATAGACATATATACATATATACGCTTGAAAAACATTACATTCCTTCGGCAGTCGGGTAAAAAGAATTTTTATCATGGTAATAGAGCTAGCTATAACAATAAAACAATTCCATATTTCTAGATTTTTCGAAAGTAGTAAATCACCAGTATCAATACTTCTTACATGGACGCAAATAAGCAATACCATGTCAACCCACAAAATTAAAACTGAGTTATATATGCAGAAGTGTTGGTAAATGGCTGAAGAACATTTTTCTTTAATATTTGTAGGGTTTTAACCTTTAAAACTTCTAAAAAAGCCATTTTTAACCATGCAATTTATGTATTATGTTAAACGTTTTGGGTTATATTATATACGAAATATGCAGTTTCCATACTTATTTTTTGTGAAAATAAGTTAAATAACTTACATAAATCTGAAATTGCCAAAAACTTGACGAATACATAAAAAAATCATATAAAGCAAGTTGTTCAAAATTTTCAAACGCGTTTTTCCCGAAATGACATTCGTGTGGGTTGACATGGTATTGCTTATTTGCGTTCACATATCCAAAGCTAGATATAAAGACAACGAAACAAAACATCTAGAACGTTAGAGAACATTCTAAGGACCAACATACAAAATTATAAAATAGTATAATCACCAGCAGCATCAAGACAATGCTATCCATCACTCACTGTCTCTACAGATACATATAAGGTTCTAGAACATTATAGAACATTCTAAATTACCAACATACCGGTGTCCAGGTTGCGGCAATATGACGTATCTGTCTTCTATGGTCTTTAATAACGCTATGAACCAGTCAGCACCCCGCGGGACCCACACCACGGAACCTACCGCAGCACCCACACCGGCCGCAACAGGCTCTATCCACTGCTCATTGTCCAATGTTTCGTCCATCTTTGCTAACGCATCTGCCAAACAGGTTACAATATTAAGAATAATATTTTATATAGTAACTTCTCCTTCTTCCTAGAATTATTCCCGTTATTTGCCCAGGGTCTGTTTGTACTCTTATTCTGATTTGTCGGGTTACTAGATTTTAGACAGAGCGATCGCTATCTGACCTCTGCAACCCAAACGGTGACCCATTGGATAAGGGCAAATTACCTATTAAGAGTTAACCATTATTATCGGATGTTATAATGACAACCGCGATCGAGAGCTTAACGTGCTCTCCGAGGCACGATGGCGAGGGCCAGACTCTCAGACCGAAACAGATATTATATGTCATCCTATCCTACTAATATTATAAATATGTAAAATTTTGTATGTTTGGTTGTTTGTTACTCTATTACGCAAAAACTGCTAAACATATTTGAATGAAGTTTTGAAGAATGATAGATTGTTACCTGGATTAACACATATGATACTTTTTATCCTAGAAAAGTGGTAAAATTCCTTGGTATTTACAACATAGCATTACAGGACTTCAATACTTCTTAAACATGGGTCTTTGAAATAATTAACATTATACGTACTATTATTATAAATTTGAGAGTAAGTTGAATAATTTTTGTGACAAAAAAAATGTTATAGAGGGTGAAATAGGGGATGAAAATTTGTATCGGGAACTACATATTTCTATTACAATAAAGATGCCTTATTAAAAATCGCACTCATGAGGGCGTAGCCGCAGGCAAAAGCTAGTTAACAATATATATAAAGAAATCAAAAAGTGACTCAAAACTTAACAAGACTTTAAAATACCACGTCCTATTTATATAAATAAATAAATAAACGCTACACACTCAACGGCCCCCATTAGGATAGTTATACCCTGAGTCGGGCGTCCGGAAAAATACACAATGAGAAGAACAAACACACACCACCGGAAAACATGCCTGTATGGTCAATACAAACATCTGCTCCGAGCGGGAATCGAACCCGCAACCGTTGAGGCTAAAGGTAGACTTGGTACCCACAACGCCACATTGGTGACTTTTATCCATTAAGAAAATATATAAAAAACTTACATTTCTTTTCCACAGCTAACCATCTCACAAAGGTCTCAGCCTTCGTTAGTACAGACAGAACACTACTACCCTCAGTGCCCGTTACTGACATTAGTTCTTTATGGAAACCGAGTGTTTCGTCAACAGCGTGTGCGAACGCTGCATCCACATCATCCATTGTCCCTTTAGAACCCTGTGTGTGGTAAATCGCTAGAACCGTATGCAGTCTCTCAGCTGCAAGCGCTATCAAACCAGCGTTGAATTCATCCTAAAATTAAAGTTGTTTTCACTACGTCTTTGAGAAGTCAATTATTGCTTAATTTAATTATAAAGATCATTTTATAATTCTTAAATGAAATCCGGCCATGTTTTTCTCCCATATATCGTACTAACATTGAATAAAAATATCGAGTTTCAAGTATAATAATAAATAAACGTTACACCCTCAATGGCCTCCGTTAGAATAGTTATATCCTGTGTCGAGGGTCCGGAAACATACACAATGACAAGACAAACACACCCAGACTAGAGTGATGCCTGTATGGTACATACAAACATATGCTCCGTGCGGGAATCGAACCCGCGACCTTTTTCAAATTTGTTTATCTATCAAATCATACAAAATACCCACCACAGCATAGACATTCTTTAACTCAAGCTTCTCTGCTATAGGTTGCACATTACTCATTATGAAGTTCTGGTGATCTTTTATCCATGTCAGAGTCTGAGTTAGGAACCACTCAGGTCTATCAATCCTGGCTGTCTGACGTGATCCCGTGAAGTGGAACGTAAATCGCTTTTTTAGTGGTCTCAATAAAATCTTTATGGGCAAACACGGGTTCTGTTCTAAAAATTCAAATATTTCAATTTATTATTAGTGTAATTTTGCAAAAACAATAATTTTATAAAAATAAAGCTGCTGATCTGCAGCAGGTCAACAAATGGCAGTTGGTTATACATAGTAGTTTTGCTATCTTCATTATACAGGCCTCCAGTTCGACCGAAGATGTACTTGGGTTCCACACAGAATATTGCAATAAGTAGTGTCTGTAATATAAAGGAGCTCTTCGAGACTCAAATGTTATACAGAATACATTGTTATATTATGTCTGTTTTTTAGTTAATTTTTTTTTCAATTGTTTAACAGAGATACATTTTAATAATTGAATTCCTAAGGTCACTTTCGTGTGTTTATAAAATTCTGCTGGTGAAACCAGTTATATCCCAAAGGGAAGCGACGCACCTAAATGCATTCTGGTGTTGCAGATGTTAATGGGTGGCAGTAATCACTTAACGTCAAGTAAGCCCATTTGCCCACTCTGACATAATAAAAAGAAAAGAATCTTTATGGTATCCACTACTGGAATGGGAGATATTAAAGAGGGAGATACTAAAACAATTTTATTATATTGTGAATTCTGTAGAAATATTACCTGGAGTAAAATCTCCCGAAACTGGCTCTGTAACATCAACTATTGGTTCTTGTATGAGGAACAAATATCTTGTAAGATTACTAAATTTATTCAATATTTCTTTTGCAATAGCAGAATTATCCGGAGCTGCAGAGAATGGCCACTTCAGCAATTTGAGTACATCTTCATAATGCCTACAAATAATATTCATTCATTGCATTTTTTTGTAATACAAATACAATTTTTAATACTTACTTTAATATAAATGCGAAAGTAACTTTGTCTCACTGTATGTCTGTCTGTCTATTGCACTTTCACGTCAACACTACTGAACCAATTTAAATGAAATTTGGTACACAGATGGTCTAGAGCCTGAGAAAGGACATAGGATATAATTATTAATGTGAAAAGGGGGTAATGAGTTGAAAGGGGGAATAAAAGTTGTATGGAAGTATCGTAAATAAATTTAACATACAAATTTGTAACAATGGTGATGGCAAAGCCACTGGCCGAAGCTAGTAAAAATATTTAAAAAAATATACCTTGTAAGATTATCTTTCAAAACATTATGCCAATAATGTGTATACTCCTTGATGTAAGTATTCCAATGAGTCTTCTGGTAGAGGTGACACATTTCTTTCATTTCCCCATACAGAGTAACTAATTGCTCATCATCTTTGCATTGTTTCATTTGGTTACTGTAAGAAATATACTTGTGGTTGCCAATGGAATAGGATTTGTAAGGTTCTGTACACAAAGAGTAAAACTGGACCCTATTACTAAAAGACCACTGTTCACCCATCTTTTCGGATGTCTGTTTGTCTGGCTGTCATATGAATTAAAAATTTGAACCCATACTGTGTGTCATAATACATAACAACATTTCATTTCCTCCCTAGCTTTATTTCCCGTATTTACCCAGGATCTATTTAAACAAAGTGATTGCTGTCTAATATCTGCAATTGTATTTGTAACAACCGAGACCGGCAGCTTAATGCTGTCTGAGGCACTGTGGGGAGACCCACAAGGACAAACACCCAGACCAAAACCGATATTTTATAACAAACATCTGCCAAAGCGGGAATTGAATCTGCGACCGTTGAGGCTAAAGGCAGGCTAGCTACCAGCACACCACAACAGTCTAACTTTGACAATAATAATAATAACATATTATTGATTTAGAATTACCTTATTTCTTCAACTTTAGCATATGATTGAAAATATGCCAATATGTCCTCTAACCGATGGATTGCCGTGAATCTTTTGTCAAGTTCCGTCATCAGAGGCTTCGTTTTAGTCAGAAAACTTTCTACTTTCTTTACTAACACTGTCATTTTCTGGCTCACATTCTCTATTTGTTTCGAATTTAATTCAGCCTTTTCAATGGCAGAAGAAAGTAGCTTTGTGGGTTCCTCATCAATTGTATTGATGTTTGCCTAAAATTTGTATTCATATACATCATAACAGCTGGTACGAATTGAAATTTAAGACACAACAATTATTGTGTACTAAATTACTTACACGGCTTTCGAGTTGCTGTCTTTTGAGTAATAACTCATTTTCTAATTCTTGTACATTTGTACTAACAGTTAATTCATCACCAATTTGAATACTGAGCTTATTTATAATGCTTTTTTTAGCTTCAGCGCTTAAATTAGCTTTCATTTTGACGAAATTGTTAGACATAGCGGAAAATTTTTGTGAACATAGCAGCCTCGATTTTTTTAAAGAACTTCAAGTCAGAAACAATTATAATGAATATATTCTAATTTATGAATCGATAAATACAAAATCAGAAGTTATCCATCATAACACGCATTGACGTTTAGTATTGAGTGTTGACGTTTGCCTAGCGATGTACGATTCCAGTTACTTGACTCGAATAGCTCGAATCAAATCATAAACGAGTCAATTCGAGTCCAGTTTTAAATAACTCGAACCAAATCGGATCACTGAGCGAGTTCGCAGCTAGCGCGGTCGACGGGTCGCGACTTACGACTCGACTCTCGTTGACTCGTTGAGTTGTCTTGCACCACGAGTTGTGGCCTGTGGATGGCGCCGAGTTGCAAGTTGTCCTAGAACCTCCGATTGAAATTGATTGAAATGAATGCGTAGCCGTTACGTATAATATTGACAACGCGTTAAGCGTTATGATTATTTTTGAAAGCGCGCTTTTAAATGAGCATTTCATTAAAACGCTTTTTTTACGTCTTTCAAATGTGGACGTTACGTACTTATTTATGTTTGTTGAAAAGCTTACACAAAAATATTTATTTTTGTATTTTTAGGATCGGAACCCTATTTTTGGATACGGAGTATCCTAATAGCAAAAATGGAACCCTTATATTTCTTTATGTCCATCTATCTGCCCGTATGTCACAGTTATTTTGCTTGAAAACTATGAGTCAAAGGCCAAAATGTATACGAAATTTAGTAAATAGGAATATCCTATAAACCGGTACACAATTTTGTAGTGAAAAAAAAAGTGTGTGAGCGATTTACACACGATAGAAATGAAACTTCAGTAAAGGATAATATGAATATGTATAACAAGATATAAAAATATTCACAAACACTGTTAAATAATAAAACACCACACTGACTTCTTACTAAAAAGCTGTAATACGCAGCCGCATACAGTGTACAGTAGTATTAGCTCACGAACTTTAACACACGTTAAATGCTCAAATACAAGCAAGAATTAAACAGTGTGCAATATACACACACCGACATTTGCTCTCTCGCTCTGGCTCACTAAAGCATGGCAGAAAGAGGAGAGAGAAGAGCCGATAATATAAAATAGTATGTATATTTCTGTCTCATTCTTCCTACACATTTTTGTATTTGTGTCTCTTACCTGTCATTTTTTCCGTTCCATCTGGTTTGAAATCACAACGATTCTAAAGAAGTTTCACTTCAATAATAAAATATGTAAAAAATAAGGGTAGTAGGGTAGTCCATGCATTAAACAGTCTGAACATAATATTAAGCCTATAATCTTGGGAGAGAATGATAATTTTAATTACACTGTTTTTTTTTTCGCTGTCTACAATACAATGTGTATTGCTGTTGGCCCTACTGGCCTTGATAGCGTCACCGAGTGGGGGGACCGAGTACAGAGATAAAAAAAAATCCAACTCGATTTGTATTTTCTCATTAGGGAATAGTTCTTTTGTATGAAGATGCGTACGCATCAATTCTCATTTCAGCATTAATTCATTTCTAAGGAGAAAACGCAAATTGGGGCTGATAAATGTAATCAGTTCTAACTGTTTTTAGTTTTTTAGAAGGATTTCCTAGTAATTGAGGCGATTTTAGGGGTTTTTGACAGCATTTTAGGGGTAAATATTTTTCGGAGTTGGTAGCACTGCAGTGTGTCTCTGACTCGCTGACAGTGACAGACTGACAGCATGAGTATGACAAATGTAGATTACAGTTTTTTTACAGATTTTAGTTTGTGCTTTTTAAAATTAGAAATATACTTAAACTTACTTGCTCCGGTCTGTGTATTATAATAATTGAAGAAATATTGTATTTTGTAATGATTTTGTATTCTTATATTGCACTTCTAAAAAAATAATATTTATAGTAATTATTTCAAAATGATCGCATTTATCACGAAAAACTTAAACGATATTATTTATTTATCCTTACTTCTATTCAGTGTTTTCATAGGACCTTACTACAGAAAGTTAAATACAATTGATTCAAAAAAATGGGTTGGTTCTTTATTAGGAATCACTCTCATTATAATTGTAGCAGGACGCAGTGCTGTGCATTCAATTTTGTCAGGTTTAATGGGAATATTAATTATCAAATCTGCTAGCATAAAGTAAGTATTTTTACATAGTTACCAAAAAGTAAATAAATTGCTATGCTTCTATTGTATAGAAATATATAATGCAGTTAAATTAAAGTTTGAATCAACTTATAAATAATATTATTGTCATATATTATTTATAAGTTGATTCAAACTTTAATTTAACTGTCATATATTACTATCAATATGTCAGGGCATAAGTTAATTTTGATTACAGGCGCTGTCATGTTGCTACATTTTTCTTCATGTTTGGCTATCTTATTCTATTCCGTCTTGGGGCTGTATTTGGTTTACCTCCACCTTCAGGACCAACTAACTTAATTGAAATGATCATAGTACTGCGTGTGGTCGGAGTAGCCTTTGAAATGAATGGCTCATGGCTAGCTGTGACAAATCCTAAGAAAAAGGAATTGGACACAACTACAACTGAAAACAAGCCAGTATCAGAGAAAGATGATGAATTTCTTGAGCTAATTGAACCTGACTTTATTGACTTGTTTCACTATACCTTTAACTACATTGGCTTGCTGACAGGTTATTATTTTGATTTGATTATTTTATCAGTTTGAATTGTATAGTAATTTTTGCTTGACTCAGTTTAAATTTATGTCTTTTCAGGACCGTATTATAGATATCGCACATTTGATGACTACTTCAAATTGCCCTACAGTGCATATGTGGATTGTTTTGGTTTTACAATTAATACATTGAAGACTGTTCCGCTATATATATCATTATACTTGGCATTCTCAAACATTTGGCCCCTTGAGGTAATTTATGTTTATAAGTATTTTAAAGTTAAATTTCAAGGTATGAATAAAAAATCATTTAAATATTGGTTTAATGTTCAAAGTTCAGTGTTCATTGTCAGTATTAGTGCCTTGAATAAGTTCTCACAGTTTTTTTGCTGTGAATGAATGCTTTATGTAAAGCATAAAAGAAGGCAATACATCTTTTATGGTTACATAAGACACAACCTATTTCTCATCTATTTACTAACTATAGTTAGTACTTATCTTCATAAAAACAATCAACTCCCGGTTATAATAATAATAATAATAATAGTTTTTATTAGGAGCAACAATGACTCAATTTGTTAGTAATACACACTTATTCTCTATGTTAGTAAATTTGATTAAATTAAATTCAAAACATACAAATTGTTATTATATTTAGTATTACGCAATTCATTACTGTGCTCCTCCATTAGAAACAGCACAGCAATGACCTACGTAAGTGCAGTCCATCCTGCTTGCAATCATTTCGAGAATGCTGTTGGTGCTGCCACGCAGTCTACGCACCAGGGATCCACACCTCTTCCGCATTATAGCATAAAAGCAATCAACTCGCGCCGTGGCGAACATCCCTGATGCACTACAAAAACGAGGGAGCCCCATCAGCATCCTGAAGGCATTGTTATACTGTATACGGAGAGCATTGTAAGATTTTTGAGTGTATCGAGCCCATAGGTTGCACGTGTAAAAAGTTGTACAATAAGCTCTGAACAAAGTAACTTTAACACTATTTGAACAACGTGAAAACCTACGAGCCAACATATTTGCTCTCACTGACAAAGCTCTCCGTTTTCTTTCAATATCTGTATCGTCTTTGAGGCTGGGAGTTAGTATATGTCCCAGATATTTAAACTGCAGCACCCGATGAAGTGCAGTACCGTTCATTGATATTGATGGGACTGTGTTTGGCACTTTACCCTCGGCCTCAAAGACCATAACGACACTTTTCTTCGTATTATATACTAAGGCATGTCTTACTGCATAAGATTCACACAGGGCCATCAGTTTTCTGAGGCCACAGATTGATGCACTCAACAGCACCATGCATGTTATGCATTTCTAGATAATTTTTAACTGGTTTTGCTACATATGACTGCACACCTATACTTTGCATTAAGTTTGATTAATGGGTGGAAGCAAAAACACAAATGCCAGTTCATTCTCTCCACTTTGTTATCCTCCAATAATGTATAATAATAATATAATCAAATTGAATGCAACTTCAGTGGTGGTAATTTTTTTCTATTGGTAGGTTTTTCTGTTATCTGCCACCTTAGAGTTCTAATGAAAAACATAATGTTCTTTGTATATTTTTAGTACATCTTGTCCGAAGATCACAACAATAGACACTTTTTATACAGAATGTTGTATCCATGGGTTCTTTTTGCTGCATTCCGTCAGCGCATATATGCTGGAATGACTCTTGCAGAGAGTGTTTGTACATCTGCTGGACTTGGTGCATATCCAGTACAGGGAAGAAATAGATCTGGTCATGGTCCCACTGTTGGATACTTGACATTAAAAAAAATGTAAGTATAGATTTTGTTAACTAAAATTACAGTATAAAGACATGGTAGTTAACATTCAAGGTCGCCGGCCCGGATGAGGTCCATTGTTTCTCACGCTGCGTCGCGCTCACACTGTCGGGTGAACACATCGTGTAGAATGCGTTTGGAGCAGTGCCACCATCCACGATGACGTCCTTAGCCGTCGTTCGGCTTCACAGCAGGCCTAAGGACTAAATCAAATTTGACCTCCATGAGGGCTGCCGCTTTTTCACGGCCGGGTCTCTGTACTCGGCCCTCCACTCGCTGACGCTGTCAAGGCTAGTCGGGCCAACAGCAATACACATTCTTAAAGAAGAAAAAAACATTCAAAGAATAATATAAACTTCAAACAGATAGTAGTCTTCAAGTGTGCCACACTTTAGAGGCCAAAATATCATCCAAGTTATTGTGAAGTAAAGAAGGAAATTATCGCTGGTCTTTATTTTATATTTCCAGTGAAATTTGCACTGTATCAATTTTGAGTAACACACAAACATGCTTTGTATTGAATGTAGCAGTTCTAAGTCTTCAATGAAAAGTCTAGTCTTGTATTCAAGTTGCTATATTTTGTGGTTAAAATACTTGTGTTTAATTTAATTTTGGTTTCAGGTCTGATAAAGAAGCTCAAATAGCTGATTATGATTTTAAGACAGTTGAGTCTATGGATGTGTGGGGATGTGAGACGGTAGTGACTTTAAGGGATTCAATGAAAGTATGGAACAAGGCTGTGCAATATTGGGTTGCTATGGTAGTTTACAAGAGGTTCCCCATCAAAATCTTGAAGTAAGTGTTGAATAATAAAGTAAACTCTTTATAAAATTAATATTATACAAATAAGGTTTTTGACCTAAATAAAAAGGAAAAATTGTTAGTTAACCAAAATTCTTTCTAAATTCCAGTCCTATAAATAAAACTTATAGCAAAATGGTTAATCAACTATAGTGTCGAGATGCAACATACGTAGAGTAGTGCGTGTTCTCTCCCTCGCACTCACGATTTAAAATGCGTGCTCTCTCTTTTATTCCCAAGTATTTGCCGTGATGTACAAGCACCATGATGCATGCCCCGTCAGGTGCAGTCCTCCCTCGGTTCCGTTAGTGATAAGTAATAAATACGAGCACTGCTCCGTGTCCACCGCGGACGCTCCCACGGAATTTTAATTTATTTTTTTCACTAGTGGTAGGTCTTTTCTTGCAAGAGGCCGGCTAGGTAGGTACCACCGCAGTGTCAAATATTCTGCCGCCAAATAGTAGTGCTTAGGCATTACTGTGTTCCGGTTTGAAGGGCACTGTACGCTAGTGAAATTACTGGGCAGAGGAGATTTAAGAACTAATGTCTCGAGGTTGGCAACGTGTGAATGGGACCTACTAATGGTGCTGCAAGCGCTCATAGGTTACAGCAACCACTTACCATCAAGTGGGCCGTATGCTTGTTTGTCAACTTGTAACATAAAAAAATATATATATTTTATAGATTATGAACCCACATACGAATGCAAGAACTATGAATAAAGTTTCCCTGTCCATATATGGCACCCAATGTGGGGCCTTAGATATATAAATACCTAATTGGTTGGCCATTTTGGTTGATTGAAAAATATTTTATATATATCAATTACTTATGGATAATTATAAATTGGTTAATTATTTTTAGGATCCATGCAGCTTTGTTTGTTTCTGTGATATGGCATGGATACCATGCTGGGTACTTCTTCTGCATATACTTTTGCCCATTTTACTTGATGGCTGAAGACATTTATTACAAACTTTACTACAAGGATGCTACTGGAATGGTAATATGCTTTAGTTTTCAAATATAGTAGTAGTTATTAATTTTACGCATGTCTGGTTAAGCTCAAAACTATTTATAGATGTCAAAATTATAAAAAATTTAAAAATAAAATAGGTGTTTATATAATTTTACAGAAAAAGAAGATTATTGGTTTCATAATGTGGTTCTTACGGTCACATTCAGAATCTTATCAAGCCGCTGCGTTCCTCTTACTGACGTTTGACCGCATTTGGATCTACTATTCCTCCGTTTATCACTACTGGTATGGCGTGTGGTTGGCCTTCCTAATACTCGGCCTAGTATTAAAACAAGTTAATGCAACGTTGAGGCCTAAAGCACCGAGAGAGAAACAGACAGATGCAATAAAGAGTAAATAGAAGAATAGAAACCCACCATGTGAGAACCTAATCCACACACAGTGTGTTTTATGATTATGATATTTTCTTTAGATTTGAATTAGTTTCTTTAGTTTCAAATGAACTGACAGACATACAAATGGTGGAATGGCGCTGACTTATATTTTCTACTTGACTATGGAGTTTATACTCAATAAAGTCTTAAAAAGGTGCTACCTTTTTGTATAAAATTCTATGATATTGTGTATTTCAATTTTTAATTTTATAATATATATTTTTTTTATAGAGAATATTAGCAATGCTTTTTAAAAGACATTACTAATATTCCTATTGCCCTCCAAATAAGCTCGAAGCTTGCGCTAGGAGTGGGTAAGACAATAGCCCTAGGACGTCAGGATCGAAGCCTTGACTCCCGCGTTAACGGAGCGAAGTCGGCCCTTCTACCGTTGAGCTATTGAGGCTTCGCCTTATATATTTAATATTTTAAATAAGTTTGTGATGAATTAATAGATTTTTAACACTTTTATTCAAAACTACTGAATGGATTGGAAAACAGGATACTTTTATCCTGAAAAATGTTATGTTTCTGTGGGATAAAGGAAATAACATTAATGCATATCTAGTTTAAAATATTCTTTTATGAGTCTAGATTTATATTTTTTTTTAGATTTTGAGGTTATGAGGACTGATATTTTATAAGAATTATTAAGGGATGGGCTGTTAGCCTTCAGGGCATTTAGAATATAGATGGAATAGTCATAATTAATTATTCATATAGTTATTACATTGTAGCCTATAGAATAAGACATAGATAATATTTGTATTTTATTTGCAATTGGTGTTGCAATTTAATAAAATTGTAAAGTAATTTATATGTTTATGGTTTGAAGATAAACAATTAATTTTTTTTAAAGGGAAGCAAAAAAATTTCATGAATACATTCTTTTTTGCATTTGTTATTTATATACAATTTCATACATCCTATGTGTATGCATTAAAACATTTATAACATATACTTATGTTTATAGGAAAATAATGTTTTGAGAGGTTTTGTGTACTGTCTGTAATATTACAAATAATCAACACTTGTGATACACTTGTTATCATGGATTTGATGGATATGACACTATCGCTGCAGATTTTATTTTCTTATATAAATCCTTTAGATTTTAACATTATATGTGTTCATGGCAATTGTTTAGATATTATTTCTACTGTCTGAACTGTGAATGTGTTTTGTATTTATTTAAGTATATAAATGTATGATTTTTTTATGTTTGAACACCCAAATCGAAAAGACACTTATTTTATATTTATAAGTATTTAGTAAAGTTTGTAAAAAAAAATTCAGTGAAGTTTCATTTTTGCAAATTTTCAATAGTTTCTTTTCTTTCAACTGTAAGAGTAACAGTAGTACAAATTCCAAAATAAAATATATTTGGCCTTCCGAATAAACTAAATTAACTGCCTATGTGTACAGACTATAAAATCAAATATTCATTTCAGAAATATTATGCATAATCATACTTGAACTTTTAGAGGGTTTACGGTTATTATATGAGGAAACACTTTATAGCAACATCTATATATATAAAAATAAATTGCTGTTCGTTAGTCTCGCTAAAACTTGAGAACGGCTGGACCGATTTGACAAAAATGCAATGAAAATAGTAAAAGCAATAATGTTATTTTTCCATACAATGTGCTCCTGTCAAACTTAAGTACGTAGTAGTAGTAATTATTATTTATTAAAAACATAAATATTCATAAAAAAATGAAAATAGGTAACTCAGCTAATAACACTACATTATAATAATTAATGTTGTAAATTCTAAGGAGGTTCGAAGTTCGTCGGGTCACCTAGTTTGAAATGAAGCTATGCAGCAGCTTGCAAATATAAAAAAGTTATACAGAAAATATTTTATTATCATAAATATTCAGCGGTAACATACAATAAAGTTAACTTTGTTAAAGAACCTTAAAATATAACATATATATTCTTATTTTTATATTTATCTTAGAGTATTAATTTCGTATAATATTCTGGATGTACAGTTGTATCAGGTACGTGAAAATCACTGTGACACTGAAAGGAAAAGTAATATAAAATTGTAAATAATGGCACAAGCTAGGAACCATATTTTTGAGTATTAATAAAAAGTGTACAATAACTAAATCGCTATTGAATAAAGCAGGGGTTGCCAAACTGCGTTGCGACGCCCTTCGGCGTCATGAAACGCTCACTCATGTTCATTACACGCGTCGTTACTAATATTGTGTGATTAGCAATTTCAAAATAACTACCAGATTCTTTGAGCTATAATCAAAAAGCAAGCATTTACAGTTTGTAGCTTTAAGTCTTCTAATATTAGAAATAATATTAATTTTATCTGCTCGAGCTATATATAGATACTTAAGTACCAGATACGCAGCTCTACAAGGGCGTCGCAAAAATATTGTATCACATTTAAAGAACCGCGATTATAAAAAGATTGGGAACCCCTGGAATAGGATATTGCTTCAATTACAGTTCTATAACGCAAAATCAGCAGAAATGATAATTATCTATGCTTTTCGGATTATCTGTAGGCATCGGATTGTCTATATTATTATTAAAATTCATGTTTTCACAATTCAAGGTTTTTCAACGAGTGAGTCGCCGGTATATTTAAATCTTGATTTAAAAATAAAAAATAAGCAATCTGATGTCTCTATACAAGCGTCAAAATAAAATCATGATTTACACCAAACCACAGTAAGGCATGCAAAAGTTAAAAAAATTTCAATTTTAAAATATAGTTACTATCTTACAGTGTTTAATATTTTATTACATAATTTGTTAAGAAAAATAAAATTTATAAAGAAAATTAGTTTCAAGCAAAATACAATTCTATTGCAGGTTTAGCACATTGAAAAATAGTTGTTTTAAAAAAGGTTAATTTGCAGAGAAGTAGTAAGTTTTTACTAATAAAACGTCTGCCAAGTTCTAACGGTACTTAAGACAAAAAGTGCTATTTTAAAAGAACACACAAAAACTTATATATTCAAGATGATTTCATTATCACTAAGGAAAATATATTTAAAAGACTTCTATTAAATCATATGTACTATTTTATATATAGAGTATTCAAAATGGGAAAACTTTTTATTATTTCTTCCTAACTAACATTATTGGATTGCTTAGAACTTGGCTGACAAAGTGATTTTAATAAGCATCTTACAATATCTTGTATGGTTTATTTATTGTAAGTTATAAAAAGTGCAATTGTAATAAAAATAGCAGTGTTTCACTGAAAGATTAAAATCAATTATAGACACTAGCAAAGCCACACCTCTAAGCGTTACTTGTTCAGGTATCTCCTTTACCTAACGTTCCAGCCATAATGTATAGGCTTTCTGGTTGTGGCACCATTGCGAGGGCTATAATTTTGTCCGTAATTCTTGTTATAATTGGGTTGTTGGTGGGTTGATTGAGTTCCTGATGGATAATTTTGGGGATTAGAACTTCTTGAATTCGAGCTATAAGATGAATAATTTGGATTCTCCATAATAGGTCTTGTGTTGAAAAATCCATTCAAGCCTCCACTTTTAGACAAATTACCGAGAATGTTTCCAAATATGTTTGATAGACCGCTTCCGCTTCCACTACTACCTCCAGCGGCACCACCACCATGACCATTCGCGAAATTGCTAAGTGAATTAATTATGTTGTCAAGGGGACTTTTTCCGCCAGTCCCTCCAAATCCGCTATTGGAACTTGGATTGTAGGGATTCGAGCCGCCGTATGGACTGCCTCCTCTATTCGGAGATCCGTATGGAGAACCTCCGCCACCATATGAGGAGCCATCATAAGGCGAATTGCCACCTCTGTTATTTCCTCCATAAGGAGAGTTTCCGCCACTGCTACCGCCATAAGGGTTTCCACCATTGCTTCCATAAGGAGAATTATCATAAGGTGACCTGCTGCCATACGGCGATCCACTGTGAGTATTAGTGGGGGGTGCAGGCGCTGGGTAACTGGGAGGCGAATCGAAGTCGCGTGTGGGAGAATGAGGAACAGGTTTGGGAACTGGCGGTTGTGCTGGTTCCGAATGTGAACCTGTAAAATAATTGAAAAAAATTGTTAGTTATTCAAACCAAAAAAATATTGGGTTATTGCTTTATGATTAAAAGAGTTTGTTCACCTTCAACTTGGGACTTCTTTTTGCAAGTAGGGTATGTGCCACATTGCGAAGTTTGGCCATAAGAGCAAGGTTCATCGGCTAGCACGCAGACTTCACTGTTAAGGCACCCAATGTCTTTACACGTCCGCCCATATTCTAGAAAAATAACATTAAACATTTTCAATTCCAATTTTGTCTGAATTTATTGGATACCAAATTCTAGAAGTTCTGACAAACTTGTTCCTAATTTTAAAACATTTTGAATGCAGTTATCGCTGATAAGTAAATCCGTGGTGAGACCTTCCGATCTCATCTCCAGAGTTGATAATTAGATCGTTTATAAGTATGGAAACAACATTAAGAAAGCATACTTTATGCACATAAAAATTACCATTTTTTGTAAAATCTTTTTTGCATTTTTTATGCTCAATATTAAAACTAAATGAAAACATTTCAACATTTCGTACTTGGGTTTAGTAAATAATATGAATGTTGTCCAAAAGATCATGTGACGATAAACAAGGACAATAATTAATTCAACCTATACTTATTATTTTAAAGATAAATATGAGCTAATAAGCGAGTGAGTACTCAAAATATTCTTTAGTAGTACCGTTACAGAAGTCCATAAAGCACACTAGATTAACTGCTTTTGTTGTGGGATTTCTGTTGTTTTACTATCTATTATTTTAAAAGAATATTTCAAAAATATATTTAAGACAAAATTTAAATACTAGCTTCTGCCCATTGCTTCGCTCATATAAGTTTGGAATATAAAGTTTGAAACGTTTTACACCGTCGGGGATGGAATTATTGTTGTTACGTTCCTTTATCTTTAATTATATTATACCAGTCTCAAAAATGTTCAGCCCTGCTGGGGTGGAATTTTAGACATCTTTAAAAGAAATATTTCTTTTTCTCTAGCTGTTGTACGGAACCTTAAAAATGATCTCGAATACGATGTAAATAAATTCTACTTATCGAGAACGATGGAGAAGCTTACAAAATGCACTGCATAGGCTGCATAGATGATAGAATGTTTTTTAAAACCGTATCGTAACTACTGTGATGGATCATGGACTACGCCTATAATTAGTTAATACGTTTATGACAGTTTATTATCATTAAGATTTTTTTTGTTATATTTCTTAGTAAAGTACTATTGATAAATAAATAAAACAAACTATTACGATTTGGTACTAAATCTACATTTGCTCCTAAGTTAATTACTAAGCTTTGCTGAGCGTTTCTAGATTTTTTCTCCAGTCATTTCTCAATATTACTTAAAAATAATATTTAAACCAAATGATTAAAGGCGAGAAATATTTGTGTAGTTCACGCGAATGAAAAAATAAAAATCTTTAATTTCATTGGGTCAAAGAAGTACCGTACTTTTACTTACTTTTGGGTGACAGGAGACATTTTTGTACAAGTACTGCTGCTATACGCCTATAGGCTTGGCACTATTTTACAGTCATATTAATTTGTAAGTAATATTGTGTTTCGAATTAGTATTGTGTTTCAGTGAGTACAATTCAAAGCAAAGATAACTTTGATCGGATATGTAGTGTATTCGGTGGAACAATAGAAATTATCTTACAGTAAACTCATTGATTCGAAAAGCGTTGACTAGAATTGTATTATTATTGTTTTGATAACATCTTATTAACTACTGTGTTTATAATGGAGCACACCAGAGTTATCTTATTTTTAATAGTTTTCATGGTTTTTTTAATCAATAACTAGCTGTATCCAGCATGCTTTGCAATACAACGTGAAGAAAGAATAAATAAATTTTATTTTTGTCTCCATATGCCTTATGGAGTTCCAATCAGTAATACGCGCACATCGGTACCTACGCATAGTCCATCACAGGGTAGGTACGCGTGAAAATCTCTTAAATAAGAAAATGTAATCAATAACACCAGATGCTAAAATATAACTTTAATCAATCAGTGTACTCTGCAACATGCATCAGCGAAATAATATGTTCAATGGATCAGTGTAAATAACTTAATATTCATCAAAATTATTCGGAACACCTCCGCGCTTCTTCTTGAGCCTCAAGCATCTGATAAAAAGCAACCAGAAAAAGTTATGTTGTTATGTCATTTTTATCATTCTTGTCTTATAAGACTATAGGGTATAGTTTGGGGTCTTTCTTGATGTGGTATGCAGAACGAATTATTTGGGAACCACTGCATTAGGGCTGATGCGGTTGACGTCGACTTTTATTTTAGTTGGAAACGCATCTTTTCACAAAACTTGTACTTGTTTATGAGATTGAGAATGTGTTTGTGTAGTGTTTTTTGTAATGGAAGAAAAGCTTTTATTTCTAACAAAAGAATATAATGACAAAAAATACAATTTTATATAAGTAAAAATTTTATGACTGGGTCTGAAGTATAAGAAGTGTCTCTTCACCATTTTTGTCGGAAACCCTAAAAATGTTATGGATAGTAAAATTTGTATCAATGAAAATAAAAGTTTCACTCGAGAAAATGTTTTTGCACCGAATGCAAGAAATGTGGCAGATGTGAATATGGAACTGTACTTGCGACTCTTGAAAGTGCGACTTTAGAGCTAATAAAAGAATATAAAAAGCGTCGTTAGGTGAAATCATAACTCATTGTTATACTTGAAGAGTGGATGGCTTGGTTTATGATCACATTAAGTAATGGATTTGAGGGGTATCTTATGGGAATCCTTGGCAATACGTGCCCGAGTGCTGAATTGGAGTATATTTTTGATTATATGAATTTTTGATTTGTATTTACTGTTCTTTCGCCATTCGTGTTTTGTTTGAGTATTTAATGATATCATTGTTTGTGTCTTATGGTGTTTTCAACAAACTTGTGTTTTATGAGTCTATAAGCTACAGCCGTGTTGGTCGTAAGATTGTATTCTATTTACGGGAAAAAAGAATTGAAACAAATTATTTTAAAGTGTGCTTAAAAGTAATTGTTTATTATAATTTCCTCCTTTTTCAAGTTGGCTAAAACAGACATATAACAAGTTGACGGCAAATAATTTATTTTGATAACCTTATAACCGCTCATGATAAGATGCAGAAAAATATCTATTTCTAGGACATAGTAAAATTACGCTTTATTGAAACAAAATTTGATACATTTCTTGAACAAACTTTATCATTGATTGTGGGAGTATTATTCTATTTGAATGCGAAGGTCGTGCCAGAGGTCATAATGCGAGACAAATTACGCCGCAGTGCAAGGAAGGTAATAACAGGAAATATTTATTCACTGGTCGTGGTCGTGTACGTCGTTTATATATGTAGTTTATTTATATAGACATATCAAAAGTTGCTGTGAGTGATAAACATAAGTTGATGTTTTTCTTCTCTGCTTAGCCACCAATTTCTCAATATCAGAGACAAACACTACAGACTCACAGACTAAGATTTTAATACTACAGCCTTCCTAGGTATATTGGAATCGCTATTATTATATTTTGTTCGATGAATAGGCCAGAGATCCAAATAACCACTATTCCATCTATTTCTCTCAGTGGCGGATTTACAAATTTTCAAAGTATACTTTGAAAATTTGTAAATGGAAAAGAAAAAATAGATGGAATAGTCTATAGACTATAATATAAGGTTTTTGCCAACCTTGCCTCTACAATTTTCATGTCCTAGATTATTTTTAAAATCCAATAAAAGGCCGATTACTGGTTACGGGGCGGCGAAATGGCTGTTTTACTCTGGAATACGGAAGTTTGCTACTCAGAATGTACAGTGACAAGTGACAGGAAAAAGTCATTGGCAAATTTGTTGCAGATTTCTACCTAAGCATCAGAAAACCGTCATGCAGAAATATTTTATGAGTTAGCAAAAAAAGTTCGATCTCCAAATTTGCCGACCTAGGCTCAAGCCTACTCAGCCTGCTGGTAAATCCGCCATTGATTTCTCTGGATAACGTTGGTGATTACTGTATAAAACTTATAAACACTTACTGATTTATATCAGGCGGACCATATTATGCTTAGTGTCACACTTGCGCTATAAACACTTTTTCTGATAATAATTACCATATAAAATACTAATCTGATTTAATTTGATTCTTCCAAGTCTCATTTTAAAATAATACTCACTCGAAAATCCATCGACGTAGTATAGTAGAGTCAGTACCGCTAAGGCAGTCCTCCAATCCATATTTAATCTGTAAATTAAAAATATCTAAGTTATTACTTTTAAATTCTGAGATGTATAATTTATTCAATTCCACCGACGAGTAGCCTGGTGGTTTATGGTAAGTTATTTAATTTTCTTCTTTGCCCAGCACTCCAATATTAACAGCAGTTTTTGTATTAAATTAATAATAAATAAATAAACATTAGGATAATTATATACACACTCAACGGCCCCCATTAGGATAATTATATCCTGTGTCGGGGGTCCGGAAACATTCACAACGACAAGGACAAACACAACCAGACCGGAAAACATGCCTGTACGATTAATACAAACATCTGCTCCGAGCGGGAATCGGACCCGCAACCGTCGAGGCTTAAGGCAGACTCGCTACCCACAACGCCACAACGGTGTCAATTAACATCCTAATTGTTTTATTTTTATAACCTTTTAATTTTTTTTGCTGATTGAACTGGGTTGAACTTCCCCAGCCGAGCTGGCCCAATCGTTCTAAAAGCGGGTTATATAATTATATTATAGCAAGATATGAAATAATTATAATAGTTTTGTCTTTTTATTAATATTAATAACGATTAATAAAGCAAAGATGATTAATAAAATAAAGAAGTAAGTAAAATTTTCTATTAAACATTCACTCATGGAAGTTCTCCAGTCGCGTAATATATACGCTAAAGAGAATAATCAGTAGCTGTCACTCCAATAGAGCAACAACATGTTCCCGTTGTTAGTTGAGCGCTTAGAAACTTGTAACAATGGCGAAAGAGACCGGACAAAGTTTGACGTGGAGAAGACTAAATAGCTGGACGACACATGCAGGTATTCAAACTCTGTGCACGTCCATCTCAGCTAGAAACTTTATGACACCTACATTCATGGAGCAATTTCCCTGAAACTGTTCCATATAACCTTGTTACAAACTGTTCTGTAACTAAACGTTTTGCCGATTATAGCACAAGTTCGCTTTATTGAATTCGGACATAATCTATTCGCCAATCAGTGCCAACCAGTTTTAGTTCCTTATCTTTAGAATTATAACTTATATTCGCATTTATTGTTACAACTTTCATTAATGGAAATTAGTATTCGTAATACCGTCTGGGACGATTAGTTCGATCATCGATGCAATAAAAAAATAGCGTGGAGTCCCTCCGCGCGGAAGAAGTGAAACTTCGTAATGTGGAAATGAAAACAAGAAGGGGTAGAAATTGATTTTTAATGAAACCATATTGTTTCTTTAAGACAAACTTTATTAACATTGCTTACAATTCACAATTGATCGAATCTTTTAATTGTCATTTTCGAGTTGAGAAATATCCAAATCTATAATAACACTGTTTACTTCGCTGCATAACGAGAATACCATGTGCTTGGGATCTACCAACTCACTCTCTTTCTCTCTTCTACTTTCTGCCTTTGTGTATCTTTCTTTCTCCCTCGTGCATTAAACGTTTAACGCAACCTTGTTGGAAGTCGCATTAGAAGTTTCACTTCAATAAGTATTTCATACCACTAAGGTGGCAAACAAGCGTACAGCTCGCCTGGTGATTAGCGGTCACCGTAGCCAATAATCTAGACGCTTGTAAAACTAGTACATTATAGGCAATTAACGATTATCATAAGAACTTCAGTCTTCAATATCATCACACGAAACTCAATATTACGGATATTGTTATTTCACGTTGATATTCTGTGAAAGCCGATTCAACATTCATCATTGAAGATAGCAAGGCTCTACTGTTACAAAAATGTAGATTTAGTGACAATTTTAATATTCATTTTCTAACTGTGGATGTAATAAAAAGAAAAATCAATGCAAAGTATATAGCGTGACTGCCGAGCTTTAGTAATATAGACTTAGATAATGATTAGAGCCAGTGAAATGGGTTGGGTCGAGGTCGGGTGAGGTCATAGGTTGACGGAAGGTGGTCACGCGAACGATATACCTAAAAGAATGTAATTTATTGTATTGTATTTTTCTTGGTTAAAAAGGAAGTTTTTTTGTACACGATGTTTTCGACGTTTTTTGTTTATTAAATATGTGTTTTATAAATATTTCATAATGATTTGGCCACAAATTACTTGGATATATAACTCTGCAAAGAATAAAACCATTACGCGCGATCACTTTCACATTTTGTTGATATACTTATATGCCTTAACAACAAATTATTTAAGAAACACAAAACTTAAATGTTTATTTAATTGATTGAAGGTTTTAAAAGATATATGTACTAATAAGAAATATATCTAAAAGCATCGCTATAACCGTAATAGCATCTGTTGCGCTGTAAAATTATGGCAACTTACTCGGAAGGCACTACTCGCTGCGGTATCATTTGATACTTAACTCTAACAAGATATATTCTATTTTCTTCCTTCAACATATATAAGCGTTGATCTTCTCATAACTTTTTGATTTTATTTCCACAAAAAATGCCCTCGTAATAGCATCGTACTATCCGAATATAATTTCCGGAAGCCATCATAGTTCTCGATAACCATTTCGCCGACCTCGATTAATATAAGCCAGGATAGGAGGAATTAAATGATCGAACATTACACGTCATAGAACAGAAATTGGATAGCGATACGGTGGAAGTATTGCCTAACATAAAAAACCTTCCCGTTAAATTTCTATCCATTTCCGGCAGGCCACTTGTGAAACGTATTTCGGAATCCTTTTTATCTTTTTGCAGGCGCGTTGCGGCAGCGGAACTGAAGTGACAGCCGCCGAGCCACTTCGCAGGTCATATATCACATGAAGCAGTAACGGCCCTGTTAACGGCCCGTCTGTCACCCCCGTATTTCACTTCCTCTATGCCTCTTGTCGCGTCAATGATCCGTATATTTTCCTACCTTTAATCGCTTAAAGATCTCTCTGTATAGGTACTAGAATTGAATACAGCATTTAAAATCATATCTAAAATTATAAGATAAATGATTCCAAAATTTAACGGAAAAGCTTCTGATGGTCTAATGAGTTTTAATATCAAAAAGGAATATAAAGGTATTTTAGCCATTGATTATTGGATGCAAATAAGCAATACCATGTCAACCCACAACATTGAAAGAACTGAGTTATATATGCAGAAGTGTTGGTA
The DNA here is from genome assembly GCA_023373885.1 of Hestina assimilis. NCBI lineage: Eukaryota > Metazoa > Arthropoda > Insecta > Lepidoptera > Nymphalidae > Hestina > Hestina assimilis. The sequence continues at coordinate 9,604,521 of CM041749.1, read as the reverse complement.
AATGGCTGAAGAACATTTTTTGAAATATTTGTAGGGTTTTAATCTTTAAAACCTAAAAAAAGCCATTTTTTCAATCATGTAATTTATGTATTTTTAAACGTTTTGGGTTATATTATATACGAAATATGCAGTTTGTATACTTATTTTGTGAAAATAAGTAAAATAACTTAAATAAATCTGAAATTGCCAAAAACTTGACCAATACATTTAAAAAAATCATATAAATATGACGAAATAGAGATGAGATCCAGGAAGAAGATGCTACTGGTTCATGGCATTAGTGAAGATAGTGAAAGCATTGTATCAATCTTATCGGAACACCTTCAAGTGCCAGATCTCACTGCTGAAGCTCTCAGTCGCTGTCATCGTATGGGACGCCTTAGTGTAGGGAAGCCCCGTCCTGTCCTAATTAAATTTAAGGATGCTTCATTGAAGAATAAAGTGTGGTCCATGAAAACTAAGTTAAAAGACACTGGTGTGACTCTGTCCGAATTTCTCACGAAAAGCCGTCACAAGTTGTTTTTAGCGGCTCGACAGCGTTTTGGTATCTCGAAGTGCTGGACCAGGGACGGTGTCATTATAGTACTAAGATCTGATAACACACGGCATCGCATTGTTACTTCTTCGGATTTGAAAGCCATCGCAGGTACAATGCCAGATATACCAGTGTCTGATGTTCCTCCCGCCACAGCTACGCCTGTCGTGACAGAAGCACCAAAGGCCCTGAAAGTCAGCCTTCGAGCCAAAAGAACATTGAAGAAATAGATTTATCCTTTTGTTTTTGGTTTTTTTAATGCTTATTTACAACAATTTGATATATTTTACAACTGTGAGTTATGGATTATTATTTTGTGTTTTTCATTTACATTTAATTTTTTTTTTTGTTGTTTGCATTCACTTAACTTTTATTTTGTTTATTGTTTTTCATTTTTATATTTTTATATTTTAACTTTTAAGTCTCTGATGACAAATGACATGACAATTACTGTCATTTTGTTTTGACATCTGTCATAAATTGTTGACTGAGTATCTTTCGTCTAGAAATATGTCGTAAGTAATTGCATTAATCCTTGCAAAAAAAAATGAGATTGTAAATTTTTTTATTATTTATTATCATCTTTTGCAAATGTTTGAAATATTTTCATAATATATTTTTTCCTCACAGCTGGTGGGCTAGGAGAGTAATTTTAAACTTCTTAATACTTTTATAGTAGTGGAAGTAAATTTGAATTACATATATTAAATATTATTAATTATATTAACTATTATTCATTTATATATATATATATATATATATTTATTTAATAATTTGCTTATTTTGTATTTAATATTTAAATATAATAAAAAACATATATTATGTCGTCTAGTAACAATAGTAACACTGACCAATTTTTGTCGCTGTCGTCGTGTGATGAATCGTTGAGTGATGATAGTTTCCACAGTATGTCTTTCCTTCCGCTTAATGTTGCTCTTAATACTTATTTCAGATTTTCTGAAAAATTTAATGTTGTTCATATCAATGCACAAAGTATCCCGGCTCATTATCCTGATATGCTTGCGTCTTTTGAATCTCGCAATATACACGCTATCCTCGTTTCTGAATCATGGCTTAAGCCATGTTTACCATCAACATCTTATTCACTGCCAGGATTTCGACTAATCCGTAATGACCGTATTGGAAAAGGAGGTGGAGGAGTAGCAATCTACTTGCGTTCCCACATTCCTTTTAACATTGTTAGTTTGTCTGCTCAACCACCTGCTTCTGATGCACCAGAACATCTATTAATAGAGGTATTGTTATCTCATAACAAAATCCTTCTTGGTGTCTTCTATTGCCCTCCATCTATCAATAACTATTTTAATTGTTTCGAAAAAGTGTTAGAAAATTTAATCCCCCTCTACAACCACTCAGTTATAATGGGAGATTTCAATACGTGCTTAATTAAAGGTGATAATCGTAGTAAAAAGTTGTTGTCAGTTGCCGAATCTTATAACTTAAATATTTTACCTCTTGCGGCAACACATAATTTTCCTGGCAGTGCCCCTTCTCTTCTCGACCTAATAATGGTTTCTTCCCCAAATTTCGTTTTCAAATATGGTCAGTATCCTGCTGATGCATTCTCCTATCATGATCTAATTTATCTTTCTTATAATACCTGTCCTCCAAAAGCTAAATCGAGAACTCTTCTGCAACGTAGTTTTGGAGGAATGGATAAGGATGCCCTTTGTGAGGATGCCCGTCAACTTGATTGGTCTGCTGTTTTTGATGCGGACACGATTGACCGTAAAGTTGAGATATTTAACGATTTAATTATCCAACTTTACGATATACATGCACCCATTAGACCGATTAAAATGAAACACCTCCCAGCTCCATGGCTAAGTGATGAACTAAAATCCCTAATTAAGAAGAAAAACTGCGCTAAGCACAAATTTAAATTAAACAACACTGACGCCAATCGTCTCAAATACCAAAAGATTCGGAATCGCTGTAATACATCGTGTAGGGATGCTCAACGCCGCCATATCCATAAATCAGTTGAAGACGGCAATTATGCAAAAATCTGGAAATTCCTTGAGTCACTTGGAGTTGGTAAATCTTCCCGCACAGCTTCTATCAATGTCGACATTGAACTTCTTAATAAACACTTTTCGTGTTCTGATACAATTGATGGTATCGACAAAGAACGCACACTTGGTAGTCTTTCATCACTTTCGACTCCTGACTTTCTGCCGTTTACCTTCAGTACTTTCACTGAATGTGATGTTAAGAAGAACGTTATGGCAATCTCATCAAATGCTATCGGTGCTGACAGCGTTAGCCGTAATATGATCATTCCCATCCTAGATGTTATTTCTCCTATTTTAACCCATATCCTGAACTATTCTATCCTTACTAGTACATTTCCTGATGCATGGAAAAATGCACAAATTGTTCCTCTTCCTAAAAATGCTACCCCTTTAAATACCTGTGACTTTCGCCCTATCTCTATCTTGCCATTCCTTTCAAAAGTCCTTGAAAAATTAGTTCACCAACAACTGAGCGGGTTCCTTAACAATTACATGCTTTTCAATCCTTTTCAGTCTGGATTCCGTCCTGGTCATAGTACGGTTACAGCTCTAGTTAAGGTCACGGATGACATTCAATGGGCAATGGATAGTAAGCAGCTTACAATCTTAGTGCTCTTGGACTTTAGCAATGCTTTTAATACTGTTGACTATGACATCTTGCTAAGTCTTTTACGTTTAATTAACATATCTCCATCAGTGTTAGAATGGTTTCGGAGCTACCTCAATGGACGCCGACAGCGCACTCGAGTTGACGAAACCTTTTCGTCCTGGTGTGATGTGTCGGCTGGAGTTCCTCAAGGTGGCGTACTATCTCCTCTATTATTTTCAATCTTCATTAATAGCATTACTCAGAATATCACTTCTCTCTATCACATGTATGCAGACGATATCCAACTATACCGCCACTCAACTGTTGGAAATCTTTCTTCTTCCATCTCTGCCATTAATGATGACCTGAATGCTATTTGTGAGTGGAGTAAGCAGTATGGGCTAAAAATTAATCCTGCTAAGTCTCAGGCCATTATTATTGGTAGTACGGGCATGATTGCAAAAGTTGATTGGCAAAATATCCCTCCCATTCTTTATAACGGAATAATTATACCTTTCTGTCCTACTGTAAAAAATCTTGGTATTCGGATAGATCAGACTTTGTCATGGTCTTACCAACTGAAAGAAATCAGTAGGAAAACATTTGTTGCCATGAGTTCTCTAAGAAGGCTGCAATATCTTCTTCCAATTCCTACAAAGACTATGTTAGCACATTCTCTTCTTCTCCCTATTCTCGATTATGCTGACGTAAGCTATTTTAATTTAACAGAAGACCAATTTAACAAACTTGAGCGACTTCAAAACCTTGCAATACGTTTCATATTTGGCTTGCGCAAGTATGATCATATATCAGAATTTCGTCGTAAGCTCAAATGGCTCCCTATACGTCGACGCCGGGATTCACATGTACTTTCTCTTCTATACTGTGTACTCTTTCATCCAAAAACACCATCTTATCTTAAAGATAAATTTAAGTTCTTAGGTCCCCAAGATAGTCTGCGAACATCTCAACAGCTTATTATTAAAATGCCTGGACACACTTCAAAATTTTATAAGAACTCCTTCACTGTCGGAGCGACGAAATTATGGAATAGTTTACCTCTCCATATTCGCCAAGCGAAATCTTTAGAAATTTTTAAAAAAGCGGTAAAGGATTATTATATATCTGCAGAAAATTGAGATGACGAATATATATAATTATATTTATTAGTTTATATGTTATATTTATTTTATATAATTATTTATGTATTGTGTTTATGTAGTAATGTGTACTTATTCGTATGTATATATTTTATATGTAGTTGCATCACCTACCCTATGAGTAGCATCTTTCCTAGCCCAAGGTTGTCTGGAAGAAATCGCTGATAAGCGATAAGACCGCCTGTTGTACATTTTTTTCTTTTCTTTGTTATTGATAATGATTGTATTATTTGTATCTTTTTGTGGTGTACAATAAAGAATAAATAAATAAATAAATAAATAAATAAAGCAAGTTGTTCAAAATTTCAAACGCGTTTTTCTCGAAATGACATTCGTGTGGGTTGACATGGTATTGCTTATTTGCGTCCATTTTAAGAACTGACATTTGTTAATAACACAGACAAACACAGATTTTTCTGCGTTAAAGATAAAGAGCTATAATGTTCTTAATTTATCACGTTAAATTTTGTGTCGTTGAAAAAATTATATACATTCAGTTTTATAGTCTTCCTCTCCCCACTTTTTGCGTCGGCAGCCTGCATATAATGCTGTGTTAAACGGACCGTAGGCTAGTCCAGCCATCGTTATAATTTGTTTAATGAAATATGCTAGCCACCTATTGACCAACCGCGATGCGATAGAGGATTAATTTAAATTAATCAAATGACAGACATATATTTTACATTCGCAGTTTGAACGTCAATATTCGTTGGTTAATTATACATATACACACATACCTACAAGTAAACCTTAAATACGCCAAAAGTTCACAGTCCTACGCGCGCGAAATACGCTTCAAAAGGGGTCCGAAGGTAATTCTTCTTGTTTTTCTTGCCCTTATCCCACGGTAAGTAGGGTCAGCATAGCGTGTCTTCTTCTTTCATTATGTATTATTATTCGTCATCCCTGCATTTCCACAGATATCCTCTTCGACATATTTCATTCAAGTCTTTTGTAGTGTCCTTTCTTCGCATTACAACTCACTTTCAAATTCATCATTATTTTGACCACATGACAAGTCTTATACCGTCGTTATATCTTCGCATAACAAGTCCCATAGCAGAATTATCATTCACTCCTTAATTTTTCAATATAATTATATGTAGTAATTTGAAGTTCATTTTAAATAAAAAAATTACTTCGAATGAAAAACGAGTAAACTTTAGCGAAACGTCTTATAAGTAACTTTCAGCGATAAAACTATTATAATTCTGTTTTACGTATGTATTTACGTTAGTAGTAATGACTTGACATATTTAATTTATTACTTATCTACGTATTCGCGGGAATATGGACAAAGTTGAATACAATGAAGATAATATTAATTTGTTCAATAATAATTTGTATGTACGCATATTGCGTTTATTTAATAATTGACGTTTATGTTTATTTTATTGATGACATAATTTATCTCAATCTGACCCCAATAATAGACGTATAATGCGAGTGGGATCATAATGAATGAAAGCAGATTTTTGAGCATGAGATGAGCATAATATGCAATTTTTGACTATAAATATATATTTATAGTCAAAAATTAGAAAAATGTATTCATCATCGTCATCATCACATCGGCCGTAGGACGTCCAATGCTGGTCATAGGCCTGCCCCTAAAGATATCACAATGACCGGTTCAACGCCACCCGCATCCATCGGACTCCCGCAACTTTTTCCAAATTATTCTGTCGAACTTCTTCATTCAAGAAATTTAAATAAAATAATTTACTTCTGCTTTTAATACAAGAAGATGTTCAACAGAAAATCATTAAATTATGTATGTGATAAAACTTTTAAAATACATCATTTCTCTCTCTCTCTTATAATTTAAAAACGGCTTTGTACTGCTATTATGGAGAAGTGTTTATATTTATATCGTAACCATAATAAGAGGAGATACACAAGAAAAAAGAACCGGTTGTTAGACGCATTTTGTTCGATGCTGACGTAAAATCCTTGAGAACGGTCATTAATAAGGCAAACACATGTATTTGTAGCGTCGAAAATACGTCGATACATTATATAATATGTGCCCGCGGCTGTGCTCCCGTGGTTTAAACTAGGCAAGCAAGCATTATTGGTTTTTCTTTTATTAGTATAGATTATTTACTAAATAAATAAATAACGCTGCACACTCAACGGCCCCCATTAGGATAGTGATATCCTGTGTCGGGGTCCGGAAACACATACAAGGACAATGACAAATACACCCAGACCGGAAAATATGCTTGCATGGTCTATACAAACATATGCTCCGAGTGGAAATGAAACCCGCGACCTGTGGCGTTTAAGGCAGGTTCGCTACCACTGCGCCACAATGATGTCTAAGATTATTTACTAAGCGCGGTAAGTTGCAGGAAAATCGCCTGATATGGTTTGGACATGTCAAAAGGAGGAAGAAAACCTGAATATATCGGCAACCCCTCCGGAAATACTCGCTTGACAGTGAAGAGCAACGCCTAAACTGAGGATGAGTGTTGTGACGAAAGATATGGAGGGCTGTGAGTTAACGGAGCCTGACTTTCACTACATGGCAAAGTGGACACCGTCATAGAGCGGGACAATCGTTAAGAAAATCTCATATTATTTACTGAACATACTTTTTAATATAACCGGTTTTTAGAACATGTTTATTTGGTACACTATATGATAACATTTTATTATATTTTTAACGACGTTGTGGCGCAGCGGTAAAGAACCTGCCTTAAGCACTACAGGGCACATTCGATTCCCGCTCGGATCAGATGTTTGTATTGACCATACAGGCATGTTTTCCGGTCTGGATGTGTTTGTCCTTGTCTATGTATATGTTTCCGGACCCACGACACAGGATATAACTATCCTAATGGGGGCCATTGAGTGTGTTGTGTTTATTTATGGTACCAGTGGTAATTTAATGTTAAATTTGAACTATAATATTTAGCAGTAAAGGACATGTAAAGAAGAGCAGATAAATTGTTGCGCTACTCGTTTCAGACATCCGGACAATTTGACAAAGCAGTGCGGAAGATATATACGGATAGAAAAATTATAAAGCTTACTATTATTAATATCTGATTTTGAATAAACTGTTTGAAAGATTTATTATTTTGACAGCACTATCTTTAAAAGTTTTGTACATTATTTCATGATATTTTTGAAAAATATGGGAAATAAATAATAAAAATAATAAGTTGTGAGATATACTAGGCCTGAATTACATTTATCTGCATCAACCAGCATTTACCTGGATGCGTTTAGAATTTTAGACACACATATGCGCATCGTTTGCTTCGGATACTTAAACATGCGTAATCGTAAGCGTGTCAACACATAGATCCTTACATGTAAGTTGAACCAAAATGGCCGCTTCTGCGCAGGTACAATCATGAAAAAAATGTTAGACAAAAATATTGATTTCGTCTTATTTAAATAGATTTTTTATAAAATGGAAAAACGGAATTAAGTATATAATATACTTAATATTTCTTCTAAATTCAATTAATTATTTATTCATTTTCGTTATTAATTACTTAAATAGAATAAAACAAATAAATAGTATAGAAAAAGGTACCTATATACAAAAAAAAGTTCATGTACATTTTTAATCACTGTCACTTATTGGGATGACACCTTATCTTCTCAAATAAAATTAAATGTTTACATCAACCAAAAGAAATTATATTTAAAATTAATATTTAATAATTTATTTTTAAAGAACTAAAAGAACCGTGAGCGAGCGTATTAATCGGGTCTAGCGTCGCCGCGCTGCTATAGTTGCGCGGCCCCCTTCATACCGCATACGGTTGAGACCCAAAAACGTGTTACTGCGCAGGGTTCAACTTACATTTAACAGACTAAAAGCGATTTCTATAAAACTTCCCGTTATATCGTACTCAGCTTGATTCCAGTTTAAAGCATTTTGCACAATCTAGCGAAAAGAAACAACACGAAAGTGTGTTTGTTACGCTTGCACCCCTAAGACGGTAAACTGATTATGATGAATTCTGATGTAGAGGGGACCTTGGAAACGGTTATATGCTACTCTTTGTCACAAAAATAAAACCTAAAAGGTATAAACCAGTGGATGACAGATTGTATGAGGAATTAATTACTTATATATTTCATTAAAGGTTATCCAATGAGTTACTGGTTCGCCCTTAGGTTTGCGGAGGTAAGATGGCAATTGCTCTGTGTAAAAACTAGTAACCGGTCAAATCAGGATAAAAGTACAAGCAGATCCTGGGTAAATACCGAGAATAATGCTAGGAAGAAGAATTGTATTAAAGGTGCCTCATTAAAAATGTTTTTTACGAGGTTGAAGTCGCGAGCAGAAGCTAATATTGTATTAGCAAGTTTTCGTTGGTAGGATGTCATCACATACATAGTTCCGAGAGACAATGGGCTTCATCTACAAACGAAGGAAGTATTCATTTACAAAGCGAGACGTTGATATGACCAATAATTCGATGTGTGTGTTGTATTTATCTATAAACAAAAAATCAGCGTGTATGTGGCCGTGTGTCTTTTTTTAAATGTCATGACGATCGGCAAGCATACGGTCCGCCTGATGGTAAGCAGTCATTGCAACCTATGAACGCTTGCGATACTTGAAGTATCACAAGCGCATTACCAACCCAAGGAATAAAAGGAACGGGAAGAGAAGGGGAAAAAGAGGAAGGGAAAAGAAGGAGTGAGAGATTGCGCCTCCGGCGCTCTCACTCATCGCACCAAACGCAACAGTACCTATTGATCTTACCCGTACTTCCCGAGCCGAGCCAGCTCTTTTGTGCTGAGAGAATCGTGGCTCTACTACCGTAAGAATGTTGTCCATGGACTTTAATATGGTTGGATCGATTTTGATGATTTTTTCAGCCAATCTTTTTACTGAAAAGGAAATTGCTGGCTGATGCTGGTGTTTCATAGTTATTTATAGGTATATAGTATGTATATCATAGTTAAGTTGATGATGTAAGTTTGACGACAGATTTAACATTAAAACGTTTAATCCTAGTATCATAAAGTATATAAATTATCAAGATTGCTAAAAATGTCGGGAAACATTTTTACTGAAAATTACCGCTACATGATCTCAACATTCCTTTAACGTGAGTACGCAGTATTTTAAATAAACATTGTTTGCGTACTATTTTATATTGGAGTGTATATATATAGTTTTGTATAGCAAAAACAAATGAAAATCGCAAATATAGCGTTTTTCTTTCTTTCTTTCTTATATTTTGATGTCATGATTAATAACGTTCAAGGTGTAAAAGAAATCATTAAAAATACTTCACATCTTCAAGGATACCGTGTATCATAAGCAAACAAATAAAAAAGAGGCTAATTATTGAGAATCGCGTTCTTTTCAAGTTCGATTTAAAACAAAATGTACAGATCGCAAAATAGGGATAAGCTGCTCATCATGCTCTCAGCAGTTTTAGAATATTTCGATTATAAGGGTGTACCTTGATTCGTTCTTGTAAACTAATAGAGCGGTGGATGCTACCAGACTTCACTTCTTTATTTAGTGTTTGTTTGAAAAGGTTTTAATTTAGTTAATTAATTGTAGCTATTCGATGTCTACACATAAGATATTATGACAGCATAGAAAGTCAGAACAATAATTTTTAGACTTTCAAGTTTTTTTTTGTACTTTTAATCACTACATAGTATAAAACAAAGTCGCTTTCTCTGTCCCTATGTATGCTTAAATCTTTGAAAGTACGTAACGGATTTTGATGCGGATTTTTTAAATAGATAGAGTGATTGAAGTGGAAGGTTTATATATATAATAACATCCACTAAATAGTGGAGAAAAAAAAATTGTTTTTTTAGGTTTCTAATGTGATGTCGTAAATAATTACATTTAACGGGCCACGGGCAGTAATGAATAAATCAAAACTACTGCATCGATTTTAATAATTTTTTCAGTGAATGACATAGGCTATATATTTTATACCCGTGTGAAGCCGGAGCGGGCCGCTAGTAAATAATAAAAGCAACACACTCAATTAGGGTAGTTTTATTCTGTGTCGGGAGTCCGGAAACATACAGGCGTACAGGAGCAACCATACCCAAACCGAAACACATATTTGTATGGTCAATACAAACATCTGCTCCGAGAGGGAATCGAACCCACGACCTGTGGCGCTTAAGGCAGGTTCCATACATACCTGTTCGTGTGTTTGGACGTTCATTACACAAAAACTTCTAATTGAGATTGAATGGGGTTTTTACAGTAGCCTGGCACATGTTTCAACTTCATACGTTCGAAGAACCTTACCTTGAAGTCGAATTGTTTGTATTTTTTTAAATAGGATCAGTATTCTACGGAAAATCGTGGGCGAAGTTAGTATTATAAAAACAAGTTCAATAATTAGGCGTATAATAATTGCTAGTAAAAAAAAAAAATAAGCGTGGACGCGACCCTTGATTTCAGTCTTGTGAAATACGAGTATAATATCTAATATATAAAATTCTCGTGTCACAATGTTCGTTCCCATACTCCTCCGAAACGGCTTGACCGATTCTTATGATTTTTTTATGCATATTCAGTAAGTCTGAGAATCGGCTACTATCTATTTTTCAAACCCCTAAGTGATAAGGTGTCCACCCCAAATTTTTATTTTTATTTTTTGGATAAAATTTTTAATTTTTATTTTTTTATTATGTGGCATTGAAAAATACATACGACCCTTAATTTTCACTTTATTATCACCAACCCCTGCTTTTTAATAGCCATATTAGTCAATCAAAATCTTTCACCGGGTAGAGGGCGCCGCTATCGGGTCCCAGATTTTTTTCGGGGCAGGACAACGTCTGCCGGGCCCGCTAGTAATAATAATAATAATTTATTTCAATCAACGTAGATCATAACATAACTAGTACAAAAATCCTATCTAATAATAATAATGATACCTAATAATAATATAATAAATTATTTTATAATTTAAAAGCAATAATAAAAGCTTTATCCAATCACTATTTTATCGTACAAAATAAATTAAAAAATATCTCGATACATTTTATCGATATATCATTGTTGGTTGGTTATAAGAGGAAAAAACAACAATATTGTTGTAAATATCTATTATTGATCTTCTATTATTAAAGCCTACGTATTATTTTAGATTCTATATCAACAAAATGATCAAGAGTATAAAATAAATAGACAGCCATTCGGACTGTCGTTATATTATTAGTGAACACATACATAGTAGACTAGCTGTGCCCGCGGCTCCACTCGCATTATGTAGTTTTTTTATGATCCCTTGGGACAACATTTTGCCAGGATAAAAGTATCTTATATGATAATATAGGTAATAAGCTATGTGTGTAAAAAATTTCATCCAAATCTGTGCAGTAACTTTTTCATGAAAGAGTAACAAACATCCATCCATCCAAACAAACTTCAACATGTATAATATGAGTAAGAATTCTATAACAACAATATGTTCTAGTGATTAAAATAAATACTAATGACTGCCTAATTAGTCATTGGGACTGGCGATATGTTGTTAGTGACCTACATATTATTTTAGATTCTATATCATAACAACAAATCATGATTTTTATGCACTTTACAATACATTTGCTCAATGAATTGATTGGTCACATAATTTTGAAAATAATGAAAAAATAAAATTATAAATTGAATTAAATTTTTTTTTTTTTTTTTATACTTTGACGAATAATAATTTATCAGATTTAACTATCTACTACATTACTTTAAAAAATTATTCAAAACACAATAGGTGTGTCTTAAACATTTAAAGAGTTTCGTAACCAGACACATAATAATAAGCACAACATACTCAACAGCTCCTGAATCAAATGCTGTGTCGGGGGTCTGGAAACATACACATAGACAAAGACAAACACACCCAGACCGGAACTCATGCCTATGGTCTATACAAACATCTGCTCCGAGACCGCGACCCGAGACGCGACGCGAGCCCGGGAATCGAACCCACGACCTGTGGCGCATAAGGGAAGTTCGCTACCGCTGCACCACAACGTCGTCAAAGTGTACTTGACACAAGAAAGGAAACGGAATAATCAAGTACACATACATAATATATTAAGAAATATGGAGGCGAATCGATAAAAATAAATTAAAATCAATTAAATTCACATAAGATTTTGTTGTGACAACAAGAAAATGTTAATAAAATGATAATAGTCCCAATATAAATATTGCTTTTATGGTTTATTTGGTTGTATTGTCACACCAGAATAATATATTCATTCTTATGGTTGTTTGAGCGAGCGACCCCATGATGTCCCATTATGCCTATGAGGATTCTGCTGAGGTTTAGTGCTTATTTGATGAGTAGGTACACTACATGTAGTGAAGTCTGTAAATGCATTTCTCAGTGAAAACAAAAACAGGATGTCTTCATGCATGGCTATGATAAGTAAATGTGAACTAAAGTGTGGATTTTCCCCTTTGTTTAAAAGGTTATCTTCAATGTTTGTGATATATGTGTGTAACATTCAGGGTTTCTTGATAATTTTAAACAAAAGTAATAATTTAATACAGTGATAGTTAAGGAAAAACCGGTGACTATTGATATCTCAAAAACTTAATGACTTTTAGCATGTCCCAAATTAGCCTACATTATTTGGTCAGTTTCTGAAATACTTGAGATATTATGACGGTCATTGATGTGTATTTTCAAGTATATCTGAAGGTGAAAAATAAATTCTATTACTTTTTCAATTTTATATGAGATGATAATGATAATGCTATTATCAAAGCTAAGATATGCATATTGGGTAAACATAGACCATAATTGTAGCTGGCAGAATGTTGAAAAGTTAAAATTTTAAGAATTCACATTAATTTCTGTATTGTAATTTATACTTTTTACAGTAAGAGAGCCATGCTTCTCTCAGGACAAAAGGTCCTGCTCGACCGGAGAAATATTACCTTCTCACAGAAAATCAGTGTCAAGTAACAGTATCATTAGGTATTGTTGCCTTTTGTGTGATGAGTGAGAACACCAGAAGCCCAATCTCAAACCTCCTCTATTCCCTTCTCACCCCGTCTCTCCTGTTCCTTGGGTTAGCAATGCGCTTGTGATACGCGCTGGTAACTGCTTACCATCAGGCGGCCTGTATGTTTGTTTGCCAACTGTCATGACATAAAACTTAATCTTACTTTCCAATAAAACTTTAAGCCATATTAAATTAATACTCATTGATATAACCTTTTTGCATGGGAACAAATCAATCAAGGGATGTACAATTTTCAAGGGATACAGACAGTTACACAGAAACAATAGACAATGTTGTGTTTATTAACAAGTCAAAGGATTGATTTGTTTGAAATAGTTGCTAACTTATGTTGCAAATAGCAATGACTCAGTGAAAAAATATCTTGAGATAAACTGAATTATTTATGGAAAATTAATGAATGTTCTAAATAGGAATATATTTGATGTGTTTGGGAGAACATCTATTAAGATAAATTCTTAAAACATAAAATTATAACATGTTTGATTGTTTTTTTTTAGATTAGAGTTCACGCATCGAAATGATACAGTCTGAAATTATGCGGATATTATTATCCACTAAGAAAAAGTTAAATATACATGCGTCATACGAGTTATGCTGGAATAAAACCACTATAGGAAATACCCACACTGAAAATATTTCGTAATTATTTGGTCATATAACGATATTCTGTTGTGTTAAATTTAATATTAGATTGTAATATGTACAAGATAAAGGAAAATCCATAACATTAAAAAAGAAGTAGTGACCTTAGGTCGTTTATATCGATATTTAATTGGTTCCTTTTTGGTACTTCATTTTATATTACAAAGATATACCAAAGTCATAATACATCAATAGAGTCTAAATATTTTATAAATTATATTTTAATTAATTATAATAATGGTTAAACTTACTAATTACGCCCTGATGAGCACAAAAACACAACACAACCTGAGCTAATAATGAAATGAAACTGTCACAGTCAGATGTCAGTCATCAGTACAGTCGTGTCAACATAGATGCAGCATAGTTGATAACTTGATAGTGCAGATGGTACTCAGTCAAAAAGTGTCTATGGCATAGATATTATAGAGTACATTACACCTTATCCATAGAATTACTATAAGAACAACTATACTATAAGAAAAATCACTTGTTATTTAATGTTAAATATACTTTATACCTAGATATTTAGGTTCAATTTTCAATACTTCATACTAAAACTAAATTATGAAAATAATAATTATATATTTGCTTCAGTGATTTAATATATTGTAAAATCAATCGAGAAAGAGACACACAAAAATAGTAGCTGTGCCCGTTTCTGACAGGTTGCCCTTACAAAACAATAATTTGATAAGGTGGTAGTTACACAACTTCCGAATATATTTATAAATTTTGTGGTTTAACGAAAGACTATTAATAATTTAAAAAAATGGTTAACAAATGCGTTGTACCTGGTTGTAAGAATGAATCTAATCCAGCAATAAATCTTTCCACCTGTAAGTAATTTTGTTTTATAAGAACTAGGGTGACTCTGCTATGTTAAGTTCAAAGACGATTCTTAAATTTATTATAATTGTAATTAGGTAAATTTAAAATTTAAAAATAAAGTAATATTATCTTTATTTTAGAAATAAAATGTTATTTTCAGTTTTCCTCGTGATGAGGAAAGAAAAAGATTGGATAAAAATAAATATAACTTTATTATATTTTCCGACTTAGATGCCACTACAACACCACTGGCTAATTCTAATAAAAATAATAATATTTCGATAAAATAATATTATTAAATGTAGCAGCATCACCTACGTGCAGTTATAGGAAATAATTGTACGCTACACATTTTTATTTATCTTTATTTTCTACGTCATCGTTCAGAATAGATGAACGTAGATAGCTCTGAAAAGAACTGTTTTTATAGACGCCTTCAAAGCGTGGTTTGGTATCAGAAAGAGATCGCTCTGAAAAGAGTTGTTTTTAAGATGCAGATCCGAAGATCTACAGTTTCTTCTTTCTTCAAGCTTCCAATAAGAATCTTCACACAATACTACTTCAAGCAACACGCGACGCGGGAACCGAACACGGACAAGACGACCTCGCTGCACTCGGCGCTCGACGATTCTAAGGCGACGCCGGGTCGCAGCGGTCAATTTTATTAATTCGCGCGCGTCCCTCCCGCGCGCCCCTCCCGCTTCAGACAGCGGCGTGCGGGGCGCAAGACGCCACCTATGAGAAGCCCGCGTATTAAAGTAGCCATTTTTATTGGAATTTTATTTTATAATTTTATATTTTATTTTGTTTACTTTTTTCTCATTGGCTATTTACATTTTGATTTTTTGTATATATACTCGTGTACTTTCTGAATAGATTATTCCACTACATTCCACCGGAGAGTTTACTTATAATCTACGAATCCTCAACAAATAATTAACCACACTGGTAAAGTGGTTAAAGTGGTGACCCGACTGAACAACAGAAGACCCTTCTGGAGAAGAACCTCCCTACGGTGGAATCCCTGCTCGAACGCTGCTATAAGGAATCGCTGCTCAACGACTACGAGGAAAATCTCTGCCACTACTCCGCTGAGACGAATCGCTGCCCGACTTCAAAATGGAACCTCAACCGCAAGCCATGCCTACCAAGCCAACTGCATCAGAAGTATCAAGCATTGCGCTATCTATGCGTATACCTCCATTTTGGCGCGAAAATCCACGACTCTGGTATCTCAGTTTCGAAGCCGCAACCGACGAATTAAAACGAAGCCCGGCTCAGCTTACGCAGATGGTTCTCGTTCAATCTCGAGAAACCTGATATCGAACAAATCTCCGATATCTTATTCAACGTACCTAAAGAGCAGCAGTATCAAGCCATCAAGGAGCGACTCATATCGGTCTACGAAGAGTCTGACAGCCGTCAATTTCAAAAGCTACTCGCTGAGATGGAGCTCGGCGACCAGAAGCCGACTCAACTACTCAGACGAATGAGAAATCTCGCTAGAGACAAGGTCTCCGACTCAACGCTTCGAATGATGTGGATCAAGCTATTACCAGCTCACGTTCGCTCTGTCCTAGCGGTTAGCGAAACCTTCAGCTCTAAAACTACGCTTGAAGAACTCGCACTCCTCGCAGATAAAATGATAGAGCAAACTCAAGAGGTTGCAGCCGTCTCTTTACAACCAGCTTCGATACCAGCCACAAGCCAGACCGACACTCAATTCCTTGCTAACGAGTTAAGAAAATTATCACTCGAGATCGCAGAGTTAAAAGCAAGATCAACACGTAATAATTACAATAACAATAATTATAATAACCGTCAGCGCTTCCGATCTCGTCACAGAAGCACTTCGCAACATCGATCTCGCTCGCATTCAAATTCACCTTCACCGCTCTGCTACTACCACCGGCGATTCGGCAATGAAGCAAGACGCTGCACTACCTTTGCAGTTTTAAGAAACCACAGTCGGAAAACTAGATCGAACGTTGGCAGAGGCGGAATCCGGCGTTCATAACAAGTCCTACCGCCTGTTCGTCAAGGATAAAAGGACATGCTACTCTTTCTTGGTAGACACGGGAGCTAATATATCCGTCTTACCTCGAAAACCAGGCCAGAAAGCAACGCCGCTACCATTCAAACTGTACGCCGCTAATAATACAACTATATCTACCTACGGCGAAAAAACACTCGAACTGGATCTCAACCTACGACGTCCCTACAAATGGAAATTCATAGTCGCTGATGTCTCGAAACCGATTTCTTAAACCACCATCAACTTATCGTAGACGTTAAAAATCGAAGATTAATTGATGCTGTCACAAATCTCAACGTCAAAGCTCCGGTGATGTCAACTAACATCCCTACAGTCCGCAGTATCGACATACATAGCACATACCACGACATCTCAGCCGAATTTCCCGGAATCACACGTCTCACCGCAATGCAACTCGAACCGAAGATCCACGTCGAACATTATATAGAAACCGAAGGTCAACCAATACACTGTCGTTCTCGTCCTATACCGCCGCATCGCTACGAAACAGTCAAAAAAGAATTTGAAAACATGATGCAACAAGGACTCTGCAGACCCAGCAAAAGCCCATGGTCATCACCACTGCATATAGTACCCAAGAAGAACGGGGATATACGAGTGTGTGGTGACTATCGCAGGCTCAACGCGATAACAAAGCCCGATCGCTACCCAGTACCACGAGTAAAAGACTTCACTCATCATCTATCAGAAAAGAGAATATTTTCAACCATCGATCTCAACCGCGCATATCAACAAATCAACGTACGAAACGAAGATATTGAAAAAACCGCCATTATTACTCCATTCTGGCTTATTCGAGTTCCCGCGCATGTGCCCCGGGATTAAAAACGCAGGCAAACATTTCAACGATACATACACGAAGTACCTGTGGACTCGACTACGTGTTCCCATTCATCGACGATGTACTTATCGCCTCATCAAACGAAGCCGAACACCGCGAACATCTCAAAACTGTTTTAAAACGCCTAGAAGAAAATGGGATCACTATCAACCCAGCCAAATGCAACCTAGGCCAGCCGGAAGTCAAATTTCTCGGTTACATCGTTTCTCAAGAAGGAATCAAACCGCCACTGAGAAGGTCAAAGCTATCACTGAGTACACACACAACCGAAAACCATTGAAGAACTCCAAGACGTTTCGGTATGTTAAATTTCTACCGCGATCACATACCTAACGCCGCGACGCTACAAGCTCCATTGAACGCATACCACACACAACGTCAAGAAGCGAGATAAAACAACCATCGAGTGGACCAACGAAGCACAGCAAGCATTCGAGGCATGTAAAGCCAGCATCACAAACGCAGCTTTACTCGCCCACCCTTCACACCAAGCCACTCTCGCAATCTTCAGTGACGCCTCAGATACAGCAGCCGGTGCCGTCTTACAACAATACATCAATAATACATGGCAACCACTAGGATACTTCTCAAAGAAATTCTCCGACGCGCAACAAAAATATTCAACATACGATCGTGAATTATTAGCTATTTATATGGCAGTAAAACACTTTCGAAAAATATTTGAAGGACGTGAACTCATCATATTCACGGATCATAAACCGCTTACATTCGCGTGCGAACAAGATTACTACATCAAACGAAACTCCGCGCAGAACGCGACAATTATTATTCATTAGCGAATTTACTACCGACATACGTCACGTAAGCGGCAAACAAAACACAGTTGCCGACGCCCTCAGCCGCATAGAAACAAGCGACATCGCAACAAGATCCGCGGAATCGAGCCACATAGCGACAATAACTTGTCCTTCACCGATCGATTACGAAGAAATCGCGCGCGCGCAAGACAAAGACAGCACTATACATCAATTACGTCATCAAAATAATTTATCCTTCAAGAAGATCAACATACCTAATACTAACATCGAATTATATTGCGAAACATCAACATCATACATACGACCATATATACCTAACGAATATCGAAAAAAAATTTTTAATAGCATACATAATATTAGTCATCCCGGAACAAGAACTACTCGAAAATTAATAACAAGAAAATACTTTTGGCCTTCAATGAATACCGATATAGGTCAGTGGACTAAAACCTGTTTATCGTGTCAAAAAAGTAAAATATTACGTCACACGCACAGCAAGATCGCAACATTCCCGCCAACCGAACGTTTTCAACATATACATATCGATATAGTCGGACCGTTACCTACAACTGCGCAAGGACATCGCTACATAGTAACAATGATCGATCGTCACACGAAATGGCCCGAAGCGATCGCGACCATTGATATATCCGCAGAAACAGTCGCCGACTCCATATACTCGCATTGGATTACTCGTTTTGGATGCCCCGCTACGATAACGACCGATCAAGGACGACAGTTTGAGAGTAACCTATTCATTCATCTAACAAAAATATTCGGTATAGAAAAAATACGTACTACGCCCTACCATCCGCAAAGTAACGGAATCGTAGAACGTTGGCATCGTTCATTCAAGACTGCATTACGAGCGAAACTGTCAAACACAAATTCATGGATGAATGAACTCCCAACCGTACTACTAGGACTACGAGCCGCCTTACGCACCGACACCGGCGTAAGCGCCGCCGAACTTACCTACGGATTTAACTTGCGACTACCTAGCGACTTCTTCGACGCAAATACTCCCGCTACTTTATCAATGGACTACAGTTACGTCGAAAAACTACGCGCGAACATAGCAAAGAACAAGCCGAAGCCAATGAACACACACCGAAACAATAAACACATATTCGTACATGAAGACCTACACACATGCACGCACGTATTTATTAGAATCGACGCAGCAAAGTCAACTTTAAAAGCACCATATGAAGGTCCCTATCGAGTTGTAAAACGAACGGATAAAGTTTTTACAATTCAATTACCCGATCGTCAAACAAATATATCAATCGACCGATTGAAACCTGCATATGTACTTCAAGATACCGATTACCTTTTACCTTCAGAACCTGTTACCAAGATTACCATACCTTACCAACCAGAAACCATTACCAAGAAAACCACATTACCAGAGCAAGCGAACAACATGACGTCACAACCTAATCTCAAGCAAACACGATTAGGTGGTACCATCTGTTGCCGGTACGTTTCACTTGAGGGGGATTACTGTAGCAGCATCACCTACGTGCAGTTATAGGAAATAATTGTACGCTACACATCTTTTATTTATCTTTATTTTCTACGTCATCGTTCGGAATAGATGAACGTAGATAGCTCTGAAAAGAACTGTTTTTATAGACGCCTTCAAAGCGTGGTTTGGTATCAGAAAGAGATCGCTCTGAAAAGAGCGTTTTTAAGATGCAGATCCGAAGATCTACAGTTTCTTCTTTCTTCAAGCTTCCAATAAGAATCTTCACACAATACTACTTCAAGCAACACGCGACGCGGGAACCGAACACGGACAAGACGACCTCGCTGCACTCGGCGCTCGACGATTCTAAGGCGACGCCGGGTCGCAGCGGTCAATTTTATTAATTCGCGCGCAGTCCTCCCGCGCGCCCTCCCGCTTCAGACAGCGGCGGTGGGCGCAAGACGCCACCTATGAGAAGCCCGCGTATTAAAGTAGCCATTTTTATTGGAATTTTATTTTATAATTTTATATTTTATTTTGTTTATTTTTTCTCATTGGCTATTTACATTTTGATTTTTTGTATATATACTGTGTACTTTCTGAATAGATTATTCCACTACATTCCACCGAGAGTTTACTTTATAATCTACGAATCCTCAACAAATAATTAACCACACTGGTAAAGTGGTTAAATTAAATAATAATTATATAATAATATTATTTTATTGGAATATTATTATTTTTATTAGAATTTGAAAATTGAAATATATTAATAGTATGCAGAAATTAAGTTGATACTTAGTTTATATTTTGTCCTCAACTTTTAAAAATTATGGTGTTTTGATTAGATAGGGACAAAGCTACCATTTGGAACCTCTCTTTTGGCACAGAAATGTTGCTTCAGTGAGCTTTCTTGTTCTTATATTAAGTCTATGGGTCAGATATTCTTCTATGACAGATACTACCTTATATATAGAAAAAAATATAGATTAAGGATCCTAAGTATCAAAATTAATAGCGTCACCAAATGCAGCAACTAAAACTAAAAAAAATGAAAAAGGTGCAGATGTGATCGTAGGAGTAGGAATTTATCGTAATAGAGGCTGTGCAATGTTTTTAGTTCTTATTATATATTAGTGATTACCTACTTGCCTGTTGTTTCATAATAAATGAAATGTCTAAAATTATCTTGATAATTATGTTGGCGGCAATAGAAGGTATTCTAGAGAATTAAGATCTTAAGTTGTCAATGAATAGAAGTATGAGAGCATTATTATTTTTCAAATTGTATGAAAATAATAATTATATTTTCATTTTGCCTGATTGATTTCATATATTGTAAAACCATTTTTTAAAATTTATTATCATAAATAAAATATCGAAAATATATAAGAAATTAATATTCTAAAAAATAATTTTAATTGGTTTACTATTAATTGTTCAAAAAGCGACCAAAATCAATCAAATTAAATTCTTACAGCAAATTGATTTAAATTTTATATGAGCATGACGTATGTAAATGTGTCATGGTACGTTTTTTTTTTCGAGTGTCCATTGCTGTTGGCCCTAGTGGCCTTGACAGCGTCACCGGTGGGGATCATGGTACGTAACAGCGATGTAGCTCAGTTTAGGTTGTCATTTGAATCGCAATATGAGTTAATGGTAATCCCCAAGGTATTGAGAAAGTAAACTGAAATAACTTTGAGGCGAAAACGTTTGATAAAATAAAGTAACGTCAATGATTCAACACTTCGTCGCCGCCCTTTAAAGAGGAAAGAATTTTAGATGGAGAAACGTCCTTAACTCAGTTTGCTCTATCAAAGAAAGTGCCAGGGTATGAAAGCCACTCATAGGGTGAAAGTCGAAAATTTTATATTTTGTAACATAATAAAAATGTTGGATCATCATCGCATGTTTGAAGTAATAGTATTTTTTTATTTCGGCTAATAATTAGTAATAGTGGGGCCATGTTCCTCTCAGCACAAATGAGCCCAAGTCTTATTTTTGTAGAATTTTTTATTTTGTATAAAATTCGCACTTGTAATAGGATGCTAATATACCAAACGATCGATCGTCAAACGATCAAGCATCGTTCGAAGATTTCTTCCTTCAAATTACTGGTCGACGTCGACTGAACCGTTCTACCATCGAAGTATGGCGGTCAACGATCCTACCCTTAATATGAAATACAGCGATAAGTGGGTGTAAAATACATAATCAGAGCTGCAATCTAAAATTGCCTTATTTATTTTAATGAGATATATATAATACCTTTTCTATTGTCTAAACGACCGACCGTTTCTGTTACATAAAAATGTTTGTAAGATGATCTTCCTCCTAAAGCCGAAGTAGCATTTAATTAAGTCCAAACTTGAAACTCTTATTCACTATCGGAAATAAAGGAGTCCTTCAATAGACTGCCAGAATACAATTAAGTCAATCGATTATCAAGTAACGGAGTAGAGCCAATCAGCATAATATTACGATGGTCTTAATTCGAATTTGTACATCTGAACAATGAAAATTCATACCGACACTCCTTAATCGGGTTTCCGGTCGCTCTCCAACAGGTTCTGGTTAATGTTTGCAACAAGGGCTGTTTTGCCATTCGGCGTTAGTCTTAGTCGTGTTATACCAAAGAGTGTAAGAAGTGTTATACCAAAGAGTGTAAGAGTCGTGTAAGAAACACATAAAAATTTGTATTTCTTTAAACTCAGAACTAATAAATATTTTTGTTTACTTGTTGGATGTATAATAAATGCTTTGATTTAATAGGTACTTAATTAAAATATTGTTAATATTTTTACATTGGCTTAGTTATTTAATCGATTTTAAGTTTAATAATTTTCGGTTTGAAGCCAAAAAATGGAATCGATTCTTCAAATGGACAAATAGAGTCAAAACATTATAACTCCATATACTTCTACAGATGAATAAGCACAATATCAATAATTGTGTATAGTGAAATTTCAATTACAGCAAACTCGGTTTCTGTATTTATTTTAAAAATAAAAATGTGCAACAAGTCTGCGATATTGTAATATAACAACTGAAAATATAATTTCGTGGACTCAATATTTCGCTGCGACTGCCTAAATTTTAATCAAAAATAAACACATCTAGATATATTTATTTTAGATTTAACATACACAACATCAAATAGAGCTCTATAATGGATCGTTACTTGAAATCCTTTTGAGACTGCAAATATTTATATACATGATATGGACGAATATAGGTACTTATATGTTAATGGTAGGAGTTACAAATTATTCAGTACGCACTGTAAACATACATCATCACTCGATATGAGTTCTGTACGTGAGATAAAGAAAGAATGTTCCATCAAAATCCAAAAAGATTAGAAGCTATAGCGATTTTGATTAAATTTTCGGGCATTCTATAAATTAGCCCAGCGAGTGATCCTGTGAGGTTTGGTATAATCGACAAAAAAGTCCACAAAGACGAAATTTTTAAACTAGGTTTCAAAAATGTTTGTTTTTTAAGTTTATATTTTTTATATTATTAGATATATCGTCTCTTTCACTCTCTCTCTCTCTCTCCCTCTCTCTCTTTGTTGTTATTCTTCTAAGTGTTCTTCTAATCACTATTGCAGTTAACATATATAATAAATAACGATATACACTCAATGGGACTCCAATAGGGTAGTAATATCTGTATATGTATATACATAACATGTTATATGCTCATCACACACAAAAACACAAGCACATTCACTCAAACTCGAGCATTTGCCTGTATGATCAATACAAACATGTGCCGAAAGCGGGAATCGATTGTCGAGATCATTGGCGCATAAAACAGTTTTGCTACCACTGTACCAAAATTGGTGTCCAATTAGAGTCTAAAACCTCGCTTCGTTTGGTAAATTATACTAAATATAACAAGGACCAACACCAACATTCACCAACGAACTAATTCAAGGCAATATTCAGCAAACAAGCACCTAACAAAGTTATAAAATATATGTAGATCGGCTACATAATTTATAGGACTTATGAATAATAATGGGATGTGGGAAATGTTAATTACTGGCAAAAATTCTTAAAATTCGTACCTTATTTTCTAGGTGTTAATTCGAGTGCTCTTGAAGAGAAATACTTTCTTATGATAATTATCACTAAGCTTTAAAAATATCGCTTTCATTCATTTAAATTTCATTTCAAAAGTAATTTTGTCTCTTTTTCATGAAAGGCTTTTTCATATTATAAGACAATTTTTTTTGCATGTTTTATTTTTACAACCCATTAAAAATAATTATGGGATCGACGTGGTTCTATTTTCATCCACACAACAGTCAAAACTATTCCTATGAATAGAATTCTTTAAAAATATTTTGAGTGTTAAAATTAGTAATTTTAAAGTATAATCAAAGCTATTGTAATAATATTATTAGACGCTTTTGAACATTTAACTCCTAGCGCAACGAAAGCAAAGCCCTCTAGACTAATTTACATGGCATTGTATGCACAAACGCAGCTCAGTAGCTCCCTCTAAAATGTGTCATAGACAAGTTATTGCTATCACTATAAGGTTAACTCGTGAAGTATTTTATAAATTAAAAAAATAATAATAATAATATCTCGTTACTTCAATGACTGTATAATGTATATTAATGGTTTTATGTCTTATGTTCTAGCTTGCAATTGAAGGTTTGGATGACATTGATGACTAGGTGGAGCTAAGATCTTCACAAGGTGGCCGACATGAGCTGGATGAGTGTTGCCGAGGATCGCACTCAGTGCTATAAAGCTGGTGAGACCTATTTAAGGAGTGGTCCAAAAATTGCTGATTATGATATCTTATGTAGAACTGTCTTTTGCCCGTGACTTTTAAATACGGCACCTTGAATACAGTATATAGAAATAATTGCTACCGCATAAAATCTTTTATTTCACATATCGACCGAGGGGCACGTAAAAACTTAGTGGAAACAGGTCTAGTCTATCTCTATAGCAAATTTTATCAAAATCGGTTTTGTGGCATAGGCGTGAAACAGATAAACAGAGTTACTTTCGCATTTACTGTTATAATATTAGTATAACTAATTTGATTAATTCGTGTCTAGGCAAATTACTGCATCGTATATGTGTAGACATACATACAGTCATGTATATATAGACTAAATGTTATACCTTATTAAATTAAAAGTTACAATTGAGAGCGAATCAAATAAATATGAGTTTCTTAAAAAGAAGAAGCTAAAAGTATAAATACACAAACTTTTACTTTTTAATATTGACATCGTTAAAACTTCACAAGCTACTTACAAGTGAAATGTGAGTTGGAGACTTCGTACAAGCTCTATTAAAATATGTATGTTAAATATTCCAATATGAATAATTTAGACCTAACAACAAATGCTAAGGAAAAACTTTGCAAGCTGCTGGCTGCCAGCCAAAACTTGAATTTATCGGAGGGCGGAACTCGTAAGCATAATTTTAACAAGGTAACTACACAAACTACTACTTGCAGGCACATTATGTTATTGTCACCATCAACTCTTGGACAACAAAAATAAAAGCATCTTAACCATTTCTTCTACTTCGCGTGCCTTTCGAATTAGCGAAGGTTGGCAGTCAGCTCTGTATACTTTTTCTAGTTTTTCGCGAGGCGAAAGATCTCGGTAGCACTCGCGATTCCGTCTAATCTCGGATGTTTCGAAGCCAAGACTTTTTCGACGAGCACAACCTCTTCTTCCGGTAACCTGGGAGGGTTCAATATGATTATGACAATCATTCTGATTCGTAAAAGTTGATATCTTTCATGTTTAAGCACGTGTCCGAGATATACGACTTTTGTCTTCTTGTCACTCTCCAAAAGTTGCCGTTTCTGGTTGACGCGTCACAGAACTTCTACGTTCGAGACCTTTTGAGACCAAGTAATGGCCAACATACATCAATATATCCACATGTCGATAGCTTCTATCCGTTTCTTGAGCTCTTCTTTAATCATCCAAGAAGTATGGACGCATATAAAGAATCTTTAAAATCAGCATGGTAATAGCGTAGGAAATAATTATTATAGTTCTATTGGAATGAAATTTGTAATTCAAATATTTTGCCGGTGCCGTTGATAAGAAATCATCATCTACTGATACAAATATCATTTCTGAGCTGCACTGCTATCATTTAGGGTCAAAAATTTCGCTTTATACGAAGTAAGAGTATAAAGTATAGAAACAACTTCACGACGATTGCTATAGCTTAACATTTGATGTATACTTGAAACTTTAACAATTTTATTACATAAGATTAAGTATAGTAATCACGACACTGACGCTAACTTTTCGCTAGTAATCCTTCATCAAGCGTGGCTCATCTAACGTCATAAAACTTCGTCCGAGCGCGACTCAACGCAAAAAGCTTGTGATTGTGAAAGATTAATGTAAGTTACGCGCATTACATTACTTTAAATAAAAACATTAATTCAAACGTTAAATTTGTTTTGTGAATGTTTCTAAAAATAAATTTTGGTTCAATTCTTAAGATTGTCTTAGAATAAATTACATTTTACACAAACAACAGTATTTCATAAGAAACATAAAACAAACACGTATTCTTAATATTTGCACTCTCAGCTAAAATAACCTGCAGATGTAAATTTACTCAAGCTTAATCAAATACAACACATATTTCGGGACCTCTTCTCTCCGTCGCGTCGCAATGTCAAAATATGTCATATGCTTATAAAACAGATCTTTACGTTTTCCGTTTTCTCTGTTCGTCCAGCAATGGAAAGGAAATTTATCAATTGTTTCGCATAAATAAATCCGATTTACAATTATTTTTTATAAAGAAACTAAAAATATTCTCATTTTTTCCTCCTAAATTAGTTTATTATAGCAAAAGAATATGAAGGTGGAAAGAATATAGAAAAAATCTAGATTTTTTAAAAATCTAATGAACCCACTAACTTTAAATAGTCACAATAAAACAAATTCAGGTTTACCGATGACCTGGTGGAGGTCGCGGAAGTCATTTACATAAGAATCAAATAACTTAATGTTTTATAAAAATAGTTAATACTCGTGGAGTCTTCTGTGACGCATTCGCATAGGATAGTCCCAAGGGAATAAGATTTATGTCACTAGCTTGTGTCTGCGTACATATAAAATCCCACTACATTCAAAGAAAAAGTAGCAACTGTTGTTAGAACTAGAACGAAATTTCGAAAAAATGAAATTAAATTTTAGAGACGCGTTAAGAAGCTCATAAAAAAAAAATAATAAATAATTTTACTAACTTCATAGATCTAATTATAATTTATTGGTAATGTAAAGAATTAATACACACGCCTTCGTCATAAAATGGTTGGCCGTTGCACAAAAATCGAGTTAACTTTATATTGGCTTTTATAAGCCTGTATTTTTAGTATTTTACAACGTGGATTTCACGAAAATTGGAAGATTTGGGGTAAATTTTTATGAAAATGATGTCACACAAAGTCGCAACTTTAGTACCATTTTACCATTCAAATAATGCGCATATAAACTATCGAAGAGACTGCTAGTAATGAAAGCGTAGTCCTTGTGCATTTTTTATAGCCGTTGGATGTTGAATTACTAGTGAAAATGCGCCAATTCTGCTTCATATTTTATATTAACAATGTATGTCTAATTATTATTATTATCGATCCGTTATATTATAATGATAGAATATTAACTATCTCAAAGCTTCTTAAGATTTTTTGAGACCTTATTCTTTTAAAGATACAAGCATTCTCTGAGGCAAATTTTTATCAAAATTTGTTTATTGGTGAAGAGTCTTTACATTTTGAATTTTATCAATATCAGTATGAATTGGAATTATAAAATTAATGAAATTAATGAGCATAGATTGGAATAAGTTTCCAATATTATTTTAATTATGAACGATTGGAATATCAGAAAAATGGTCGTCTATTTACAAATTAAGAATGTGAGAAATTCAAATTTTTTCAATTATAAAATTCTATGGCCTAATTTTACCAAAGCTAAGTCCAAAGCTGTCTGGAACGTGACAAAGATGACAAAGAAAAAATTACCAGTCAAGTGCGTTGTGGACCACGCACAGTTGAATCTAAAGGGTTCCGCAGCATGGTTATATAATAATATATATAATAATAACTTTATTTCGACCAACAATGGATCATATATTGTTAGTAATACAAGTATCTTACGCCTATTTGTTAGTAATTTCTAAAACTTATTTAACCTAAGACAGGATTAATTTGTCAGCACGTGAATCCGATAGCAGTGGTTCACATACAAACAACTTCTATTAACAAATGATCTCAGGACGCCACTTGAGCTGGAAAGAATCCTGCACAACAACGATGTGCACCGCTTTCGCATAATGGTATAAAAACAGTCCACATACGCCTCGGCAAACATCCCCGATGCACTACAAAAACGAGGCATACCTTAGCATCCTGAAAGCATTGTTATATTGTACACGCAGGGCGTTATACTGTTTCCGCGTATAGTCTGCTCACAGGCTGCTAGGGTAAAATGTGGTGCAGTAAGCTCTGAAAAGCGTTATTTTGACTGGCATTGAGCAACGAGCAAACCTGCGCACAATCATATTTGCCCTAACAGAACAAAGCCCTACGTTCTCTCTCAATATCTGCATTGTCTTTCAAGTCATAGAATACTACATGGCCAAGATATTTAAAGCATTCAACTCTCTTTAGTGGAACTCCGTGTAACTTGATAGCAGGTACAATAGATGGAATCGATTTTTCCCTGGCCTGAATGACCATGCATTCGCTTTTCTTACAGTTATAGACTAAGCCATGACGTTTGAAATAGTTCTCACAAAGACTTAGCAGTTTTGCTAACCCACAGACAGATGCACTCAGCAGAGCCATGTCGTTTGCGTAACTAATGTTATTAAGACAGACTCCGTCAATATAACATCCAACACGAGTGCTACTGAGCGTCTGTATTAGGGCATTCACATACAGATTAAACAACTTGGGTGAGGTCAGGCCACCCTGCCTCACCCCACATTCCAACCTGTAAGACCTTGAGTAGCTCTCTGACCAGCGCACAACAGTAACCTGATTTTTATACCAAAACTTAAAAATCCTATTGATCTCTTCAGGCTTTCTGCCATAAGTTATCGTAATTAACCAGGTCAAATGCCTTGCATAAATCGAGAAAACAGGCGTAAATGGGTGATGGTAAGATTATGAAGAATCTTAACGGTTTTAAAAATAATAACGAATTAAAACCGACCGCAAAAATAAGTTGGTAATTCCATAGTAATTATTAAAAGTAATATGAAAAACAAAGTTATGGGAAAAACTTATATATCTCTTAAATTTATAGACCTATCTTCTTCAAACTAAATGTGGATGAAAGTTCATGTGGTATTCTACAAGCTCAAATTTTTCCAGAATTTTAAATCCCATAGTTCAAAAGTTAGAGGGGACACGATTTTTACGACTTTAGGAGCTAATATCTCAACAACTACTGGCTTAATGAAAAACTCAAAATCAAACCTCCTTATCATTTTAAAAGAACTATCCAAAGATATCTCACACGTTGCCATACGTTGAATTTTTTTTTCAATCGTCACTTACATGTATGGACTGCTACCCTTAATTCATATATATATTAAGATTTTATTACAAAATCCTTGTGCGGTTCATGGAATACACCTAATTATTAAATTTCGTATAGATAGAGTCAATGATCTCCGAGTAAAATGACTGTGACATACGGACGGACAGACGGACAGACGGACAGACGGACAGACGGACAGACGGACAGACGGACAGACGGACGGACGGACAGACGGATATGACGAAACTATAAGGGTTCCGTTTTAGCCATTTGGCTACGGAACCCTAAAAAGTAGCGGAGATTTTAATAGATTTTTTTCCAATCAGTTTAAAGCACTCAAAATCTCGAATCTAATCATCTTATGAATACATATGTATGTATTATTATATATGTATTATTCTGTATATAAAACGTAATTCAGCTAAAAATTAAAAATGACAAATAAAATTTGAGCCCTATCATTACATGGTTTGTTCCATTTATCTCACCTCTATTATCTTTATAATATCACACCTTGGGAGGTCATTTGAATAAAACACAATGACTACTACTAACATAATGTACCTTAAAATGCTTAGGGACATGTCTACTAACAGACTAATGTATTTGCAGCTAAAATTCAATAATATTATATTATCTTCTTCATCATAGCATTATTCCCGGTATTTTATTTTTACCCAGGGTCTGCTTATTACTCTTATCCGGATTTGACAGGTTACTAGTTTTTACACAGAGCGATTGCCATCTGACCTCCGCAACCCTAAGGGCGAACCAGTAACTCATTGGATAAGAGCAATTTACTTATCAAGAGTTAACGATTATTATCAGATGTTATGTGATAACAACCGGGACCGACAGCTTAACGTGCTCTCCGAGGCACGGTGGGGAGACCCACAGACAAACGCCCAGACCGAGACAGAAATTTTAACAAACATCTGCCCGAGCGGGAATCGAACCCGCAACCGTTGAGACTTAAGGCAGACACGCTACCCACAACGCCACAACGGTGTCCAATAATATTATATTATATTATATTATAAATTGAGTCAGAGGGTAAATGTTAAGGTTAAGTAGAACCTCCCTTTTAGACTAACTGAGGATAATTGAATTCCCAATCACACGAAGTAATTTCCTGCATGGTCTCTCTATGTATTAATTATACGTTGTTATTGAATTCACAGGTTTAATAAACGAATTTTTGTAATAGAATTTGAATATCATGATAGTGACAAGTAGGTATGCTTGCGGATTTCTGAATAATAAGTGGCCACTGGTGTTTGCATAGTAGTAGAATCATAAGTATACGTGTTGACTGTTGCCGATCTAATTCTTAGGGATAGGGGACAACCACTTTCGAAAGAACTGAAGGAACAGAGTCGAGTATATCAATGGTTCAAACCTTCTTGGACAAATGAACTTCTTTCTCTGTCACTTAAATAAAATTTTTGAAAATGAAATTCAGAGTAAAATTTAATTAAATTATTGTAGTGTGTATGCCTCCCACCAACTATTGTATTAGTATTACAGTCATAATAAAGACGTCAAAGAACCAAGTCGTCTCCTCATTGCTCACGTCCCTACATGGCGACCCTGCCAGGATACATATTTGATTAGCTCGTTTGCTGGCCATTCTACATCGTTGCTGACGAACACGAGAAATATTTAGGAGCAAAAATATTATACGACTTCAGTGTTCAGGAGTATAAAACTTTGCTTATATGCCCATAAGAGGTGTGTTTCGTATTTTCAATAAATTTTACTTGCCTTTTTATTTTCCAAATATAAAATATATTTGTATAAAATATTCCATTAACTTCAAAAAGCGCTAGCTTAATAAGCCTTTGTACGGTTCTATGCATTTTAATTTTATCAACTTAATACCGCTCGCTGTTGCATACACTTCGACTTCGTACTTTTTTCTCATTTCTATTTACATCAAACAGAAAATTGGCATGAAATAACATAGTACCTACTGTTGCGTTTTGTGCGATGAGTGAGAGCGCCAGAGATCCAATCTCCCACTCTCTCTGTATCCCCATTATCATCAGGCTATCCGTATGCTTGTTTGCCAACCGTCATGAAATAAAAAAAAAACATGAAGATTTATTTAGTTCATATGTATCGCTATACACCCTGAACCGGTAGTGGCAAATGTCAGTATCAAAGCACTCAAAAAAATATAACGCACTTATACATACAAGTGTGATAAAAGACGCGCCTATACGCGCTTCGAAAAACGAGCTAGTACACTCGTATAAAACGCTGGTTTAAACCTTATATTACAGTTACTACGGATGAATGAATGAAAAACGTATAATTTATAAGCATGCAAACATAAAGACAGAAGCGTATTTAATATGTAAGGTAGGATGTTATTAATTTCGCATTCCATTCGATCTCGGTTGCGTAATGACATACCTATCCCATCCTTTATATCCTGCATAGACGATCTCAAACGATCTGGGTGTTTAATTATTTCCATGATCAGAGTACGTGATTACCTAAGCAAGAAATAATTAATATCGAGAGAGGAATAGCATGGTAATCCTAGGTAATATTATAATGTGGGTGTGACATTGTATGTTTGTAACGCATTCAGCCCTTAACTAATCGACCGATCTTCATGAACATGAACATTTTTGAGAGTCATTTTGCATGCATAAAGTTATATTTCACATAGAAAAAAGTAGTATTTCTGAGTGATAAAAAAATTAGTTAAATAATATTTTAGTGCAAGATAACAATTGTACCTACTGACATTAGAATGAAGTTGTTCTGTACTTGATGGTAAGTGGTAGTACACTCCAAACGGTTAATATCTCTGCGTAAGGTGAACTGCACTAAGCATAATATCCCTGCGATGGCTGACACGGTTGACAAGCAGTGTAGTGGTAGCTGTATCAGCTATATACCGACCTCAATCCCAAGTATGGCATTGTGCATTAACGTAACGTTGCAGTTGCCCAATGCTTTGGCCTCGACGCCTCGCCCTTTGGATGAAATCAACTTGGAGCCTCCGCAAAGACTGTTTCTTTTTCTCGGCTGGGTCTCAGTACTTGACTACCTCCGTCCAGTAACGCTGTTAAGGCCAGTAGGGCCAACAGTAATACACAATAATAAAAAAGCGCAATGCTGATATTTGATAAACAACAGTTTGCAGTTGACACGCGTAGGGTGCACACGCATTTCTCGGTTATTGCAATGATCACTACATAGTATAAAACGAAGTCGCTTTCTCTGTCCCTATGTATGCTTAAATCTTTAAAACTACGCACTACTACCGATTTTGATGCTTTTTTTTTTTAATAAATAGAGTGATTGAAGAGGAAGGTTTATATGTATAGTAACATCCATTAAATAGTGGAGAAAAAATAATAATTTTCGAATGTAATGTCGTAAATAATTACATTTAACGCGTGCGGGTCGGGATTTTAATCATTTTTTCAGTGACATAGGCTATATATTTTATACCCGTGCGAAGCCCGAGCGGGCCGCTAGTTTATTATAATTCTGTGTACTTAAAAAAATTAGTTAGGTACTTGATAAATAAAATCGTCCCGTTATTGTTTAATTTAGTTTTACCACCACGCTCGTAATTGTGTCAGATTTACAAGATAGCTGTTATCTTAGCTACCATCCGACAAGTAAATCTTTTGTGAGTTACCCTTGATCTTTACGAAAATTCTTTTGACCTTTAGACTCATTTGTAAAACAGGAAAAACAAACAAGGAAAATAATTATATTACAAAAGTTTTATATTTAAGGGTTTTGTTTAATTAAGTGGGGCTTATTTTATATAAAATGTTTTTGCAAGAAATTAAACAAGTATTTATTTAAATAACCTAGTATTTCACAAAGAGCTCGCGATGTACCTTTCTAGATTATTAAATACTATTCTATATTATTCCATACTCAACAGCTACCATTAGGATTTCAACAGGAATAGAGCTATACTTCTCCCAGCACAATTGGACCGACTCGACCGGGGAAATACTACCCTCTCACAGAAAATCGGCGTAAAGTAAGTGTACTGTTGCGTTTCGTGCGATGAGTGACGTGTTAAGGTGTTTACCATCAGGCGGACTGTATGCTTATTTTCCAAAGTTGCGTTTCGTGCGATGAGTGACGTGTTAAGGTGTTTACCATCAGGCGGACTGTATGCTTATTTTCCAATCGTCATGAAATGAGACACTAAATAAAAAAGGATGTAAAACGCCGAAATACACACAAATACAAAACCAACGACCCTGTCCATAGACATGCGTATGGTGAACACAAACATCTACCCCAAGCAGGACCAACAATGTATTCTTAATATTAGAAACAAAAAAATAATTCCTACCTAGATTAATTAATACACTATAATCATACTTGTAATATTAATGTAACTAAAAGCTAAAGATCATTGTCAAAGTTACGACCGATCAATTGTTTTATTTAGCTTTCTAGACTATGAATACGATTTCGAGTTGAGAAACTTGAAAAACCTATCAAGTAATATTAGTTAGTAGGTCATTGGGAACAACTCAACTATTATAATACGGGCCCGGCAGACGTTGTCTTGCAACGAAAATGAAAAAAAAGTGACACCCGATAGTAGCGTCCCCTACTGGGGCCAATTGTTAATCGAAAACAATCTCGAATCCAACGGAATACACCCAAAAAAAACATCAAAATCGGTCTAGCTGTTTAGGAATAGTTCAGTATATAAAGATACGAGTTCTTTGGTCAAATTAATAAGTTTTGTCAATACCAATCTCAGTATTCTAGTCCATAGATTATAACGCAACTCACGTCAAACTAAGGAAAAGTTTCCAAGAAATTATATTATTAAGTACAAAGAGAACGGAACCTTAAGGGCCAGTTCGGGACGTGTCTCTCCGTGCCACTTAGCGGAGCCGTGTGAGAAAAATAAGATAATGTCAAGAATGAGCTAATACAATAATATTATTATTTTGTATTCATCTAATATCTCATATTAATGTATCCTTTTAAGGAGGAACCTTTCCGTATGACTTTATTCCTAGAACTGAGATTACAAGAATAAAACAACCTTTTTCTTTAAAATTTGTGGAGAGCCACAAGATTAGTTTGAACGTTGATTGCGTAAATACTAGGGTCCGACCGAAACTGGTTTTTCAGCCGAAACCGAAACCGAAACCGAACTTTCGGCCTCCCTCTTAGTTTCGGCCGAAACCGAAACCGAAACCGAAACCGAAACTTTTTAAAAAATATTTGAAATTACGTTTTTTTACTGAAATTTGAATTTCAAGTTTTTTTAACATTTATTTGGATGTATGTATACATTCGTAGTCAACTAATTAGGAACGTAAAATAATTTGGTTAAATATTTTAAAAGTTTAATTTTATGAGACACTGTTTGTTATAAAGTATACCGTTCAATGGTGTGTACTTTTTCGAAGCTAAGAATATTTTAATGTGGTTTATTTAAAAAGAAATCTCTTGCATCGAAATTGCTCATTTTATGGC
Source organism: Hestina assimilis (assembly GCA_023373885.1). Classification (NCBI taxonomy): domain Eukaryota; kingdom Metazoa; phylum Arthropoda; class Insecta; order Lepidoptera; family Nymphalidae; genus Hestina; species Hestina assimilis. The sequence goes on along the minus strand of CM041749.1, from coordinate 9,569,520 downwards.
TGACCATCTCATTAGGGACAGCAAAAGTTAGTGTTTTATTTTCGATTTTTTTTAAATAAACCTGTAATACAAAGGTGGAAAGCTTTTGTATTTATATTTGGCGTCATTCTTTAGTTTTGATTTTGATTTTTATAGTTTTGATTTTTAAAATTAATATCACAATTTATTACTTAAACATGGGTCACTTATTTAAGTTGTGAAACGACAAAGCGAAAACAATTTTATCCCAACGTAAATGGCCATACCGTAAAATAGCTTATCATTTGATTTGCTCCAAAAGTATGGTTTTCAACGCTTTGCAATATTTTCAAACCTATAAAACTACTGAAACTGTGTACCTAGAAAGAAATTTAGATCACAGACTGGTAATAGCTTTATAAAAAGTTTTTTGGGCTCTGTAATTATTAAAAGAGAAATATTTGGACTAGAACTTAGTGGTGAAGTTACATGGGCACTTTAACACGAAAAGGATCCAATCTATACTTCTCTGTTTATTAAATAATTTGTAGCCGGTGAACTAGTTTTAGATTGGCTCGCCAATAGCCTAGACATGAATTCTTTGGAACATTTGTGGTACAACAAACTGGAAATTTAAACCAACTCTAATCTAGTTCTAAAGACGCCTGGAAGAACTTCCCTATCGAAACGTGTCATTATTTTATCGAGTCGATGCCGATGTCGATATGGCTATAGCTAATAATGGCAATCACATTTAATGTTAATTTTTAATAGAAAACGTTACTTTTTAGATGAATTTAATAATAAATGTACATTTTCTCTTCCGTTACATTCTGCGTTCATTAAGTGCCCCTAATTACTTGTCCAGAGTTATATTAGCACACAGGAGAAGTAAAGTTCAATTTTAATTGTTGTTATTTTTAAATACAATCCATTCCAATAATTAATTATTCTATTAAGAAGGTTAAATGATCAAGATCAAATCAACATTAAAAAAACGTAATGAAGACTTCATGTAAACTGAAATTACGGAAAATATAAATAAATGTTATCATACTCTTATCATACCAATGTCTCTAATTAGTTGACCACCACTGTATATAATTTAGACAGTTAAATAGAGTTAAAAAAAATGAAAACTAAAAATTCATTAAAGTCATAACCATTTTTTTGTCATGAATATACAGGACTTACTATTAGGAGTAAACTTAAAAAAACAAACAACTTGTAGTTAGATATACTAGGTACATAACTAACTAGTAATACGTTGTGTTCACAATATTTTAAAGATCAATCTAATACTTATTTCTGGAGATTTTTTGGCCGCGTCGGCGAGCGGTCACGAGTTAGCTGCGAAGTTTACCGAACAACGGACGAAAACTCACGAACACTCGAGTTTCGGCGAGGCCGAAAGTTTCGGCTATATTTTGGCCGAAACCGAAACTAAAGCCGAAACTAGATTTTTGGCCGAAACTGGCCGAAACCGAAACCGAAATTTCGGTCGGTCACTAGTAAATACCTATTATTTTTATTTATTATATTTATCTTAATAGTTTATTTTGAAAAAATAAAACTACTTTTATTTTGGAACATAAATATTAGAACTACTAATAGTTAAAATATTCAAAAAGGGTACCATATTTTTTAAAATATAAAACAAAATGTAATAGTAATAGCAGTTTTAACTTAATTTAAAATTATTTTCAAAGACATATTTCCACTTTTATTTGTTTTTCTATTAATAAAACTTGCAACTGAGAATTTAAAAGAATGAAGAAAAAATAATTTATCGGCAGCGAATGGAGATGCAACCGACCATTTGGCTCGAAGCCACCATCAGCGCCTCGCGTACCGATCTTGTAATTTACTCATGTGGAACGAGATTAACACGATATCTGACTTATATTTAGTAATTTAACAGCGTCCTGTAGACTTACTATAAGAAAAAGAAAAGATGTCACCTGTTTTAGCGAGGAATATCTATGAAAATTTTGATTCGATGAGTGAATATAAAAATTTGAAAATATATATTATATTGCAATTAAAATTTCCTGTTAATGTAATGGAACGCCTAAACTGAAGTGATCGTATAGAGAAAAACTATGACGTTGACATATTTTTAGATAAAATTAACATCACATGAATTAGAAAATCGAAAATGGAATAAAAATATATATGTTATATGAAATGAAATGTGAAATGATAGAAATAGTCTTCCAGAATACAAAAACCAAAATTAACTACTTAATGAAGCTTGCAAGTGTTGAAATCTGGTAGAATTTATTCGCCCCAAAAAATCGAGCGAGCGGACTGGAGCGTGGAAAAAGTATTTAATTGCTCCCATGGAACAAAAGAACGGCGAAAATTCGGGTAGCGAATTTATAGGAGCTATTTGGATGCAAATGATGAGCTGGGTTTGGCCTTCGCCTGTGACGGTGTAACCCCTAAAGAATAAGTGAGAAACGTCTTACGAGGAAAAGGGGATCGGATGCTCTTTAGTGTTTATTCGGGAATTCGGGCATGGAAGTGCGCCGCGCAATAAAACACTTTTGAATGCTCAATGTCGCTAAGAGTAAAATGGTTTCGTATTGGTTTATTGAGTGAATAAATGTCATGATTTGTTTTTATAGTTTATTGGATTTATTGAATTTGTAATATTAGAATATAAGAAACTATTCACATAATGTTGAATTGAATTAAATGGAAATGAAATCACCAAAATGTAATGCAAAGGATTGAATGTACTTGCTTAGCTATCTTGCTGTACTTGCTTAGTAAGTTTACTAATCAAAAGACGCATTGTCTCTGTTTTGTTAATACAATAGAATAATTTCTAAGCTTGTAATTATATTTACTTATTTACGAATAAAATGTTACACATCAAAATAGCTATGTTTAGTATAGTTTATACTAAAAATAGGTAATTTAAAATTTAATTTATGTACATTTAATTCAATGGCGAATCCCAAAGAAAACTATATTAGATGTAAAAATATTGTTCAAAATTATATTAAAACTTTCAAAGTACATATTTGAGAATATATAGTAAAATATTTATCAACAGCAATATCAGTGTTATATAAAAGCTTGTTATCGTAGAATTTGCGAGATGGGAAAGAAGCGACTAGTAGTTCATATCCGGTAATGGCTATTGCGGAAGGAGCTCGCCTGTCTTATGAACAAAATTCTTTTATACTTTATAAAAATTTTTATATTTACCGGAGATCTTGAAAATATAGTACTGAAAAATAAATTGTGTAAGCTGGTAAATAATTGCATAGATTCATAAATATTTAAAAGATAAGCTCTACTATAGCCAGTGTACTTACTTAACTTTATAATTTTTTAATTCAAAATAAAATATTTTTTTAAGGAAAAGGAAATACCGACTTCAAAACTAAAAAGCAAAAAATAAAATAAAATGAAGAAAAATTTCTTCAGTAGTCGTTGCTAAGTAAAATATCGGTACAGAAGGCACCGACTTCTACAGATTATTTTATTCTATACTTTTTAATTAAGAATAATACTTTAATAATATATAATCAACCTAAACGAAAACTCTTAAAAAGCCGTACACAAACTAGGCCATAAACAAAAATGTTCATAGAAACTATGTTAAATTTTTATGGGATCAGATGGCAATTATTTCGCATAAAACTAAAGAAGAATCAAGTAAAAATTTACCAATCTAATTGATAACTTCCTTCTTTTGAAGTCGCTTAAAAATAAAGATAGCTAACATTTCTAATCAAACATCTTTTAGCAATGGGAATATTCTTATTAGAAAGGAATATTAGAGTAGTTTGCTAAGAACATACGTCGATAGCGATGAATGTGCCATCTCCGGCTAGGATAGTGCCGGAAGGCCGCTCCACCACACTCGCCGCAGACTTAAAGCGTCATGTCTTTTGTCTATTCGAATAGTTTTAAATATAAATCCTAGGTTCCTTTTTCAGCACATTTTATGTAAAAGTATTAAAAAATGGATACATTTGTACTGTATTTTGTTACTTTCTGGCAAACAAGCATCTGAAAATAAAAGATGGTAAGCATCGTGGCCTTGGTTTTGGTATTGTATTACAGTTTTCTTAATAGGCTTAATAGCGATACTAGACAAGGGGGGAGGGTGTAGGATTGCTCTAGTCAATCGGACTCCCCGAGACCGAGCACCGTTACGGAGCACCGTGATTGTCAGGTCGCGTTGGTATGTTCTGCGAGAGTTCCCGTAACCTGACTAACACACAGAGGTCGGCCACTGAGGAGGTTTTAGTGGATCTTCATGAGTCAATCGTACTCGTCACACGATGAGAGCATATCGAGACGTGCGAAATAATGGATAGGATAGGAAGGGTTGCCGGCGAACACGGTGTTGTGTGCGTCTCTCTCTTAACATTAGGATCATGCGAGACGTTCTTAGGATGTCTGACTGTAGTCGATAAACATAGCATCATCATTTAAAATGTTGGAAATAGGGCAGTCAAGTTAAAAAAAGAGCAAAACGAAACAACATACAAAGGGTACTTAATATCAATATTCTTTGTTGAGGCAGCGCATTTATGTCGAAAACAGCAACGTACTACCACTAAAATTATATTGAATTATATATATCCATAGCATTTTGTAAAAATATTACAAAAATATAGGTTACAAAATAGTCATATCGGGCTTGTTTTAGTAAGTACTAAAACCAGTAATGTAATAAAATGTTATATACTTTTTTACAACATACGTGAAAAGTAAACATGAGCTTATAAGTAATATATTCAAAAGAACTCCATAATTTACAAATGTACCGTAAATATTCCTCATAAAAAAACCACCTTATTGCCGGCTCTGGAATGTTGTTTATTCTTATTTGCAAAGTAATAGCATATATTTAATTCAGGAGCCTCTCGGAGATTTGAAAAAATTGAATGAATTCATTTATCAAAACGAAAAGATTTATGACCACAAACTCTTTCTGTAAATACAAATAAGGGGAGTAAGGGCCTTGGGTCATTGCCAAATAGAAGCCTGATTAATGATTTTTGATGCACATAGAAATGTTTCGAGAAAAATAAATTCAAACTAGCATGCTTCCGGAACGACAATACAGCGTAATTTTGTGTTTCACATTTTGTGACTCTTTCAAAGGTCTCGGCAAAATTTGCAGTTGTGTCTGTTTATCTTACATTTATGATTACAAAAAATTAAAACATAAAGTATATTTTAATTTTTTTACACATTTTATAGCTGAATATAGGTTACTAGGCTTAGTTAAAATTCTAATTTTCTTAAGTTTAATTTATAAACAATCGCTATTTATTATTTTTTTAAAACACTTTTTGTTTTATTTTATTTAAGTTTTTACAGAAAAAATTAGAATAGAAAATAGTTTTCAGACGCAACAAACCCCAATACAATGCAACCAAAATGTAATTAATCACTACATTAGTCACCACTCGCTTAGAAGGTGAACACGTTGCCAATAAAAGCAAATGGATTGTGAAATTCCGTCTCTAGAGCACATCTGGTCGTGCGTGTAATGTACCTCACTATTTATTAAGGCTTATATAGCTGCAATTTGCTGAATATAAATAAATTATTAAAAGCTTACTGGTTTCTGCCTACGGCTTAAGCCGCGTGAATAACAATTTTGAATGCGGCATCTTTAATGAAATACATGTAGAAGTAATGGGTTCCGCATTCACTCTTTTCACAATACAAAGCAGCCTACATCTTTTCCCAAGATCTGGTCTATCTCTGTATCAAATTTCATCAAATTCGGTTCAATGGTTTAGTCGTAAAAGCGTGCCAGATAGACGCACAGAATTTTTTAAATATTATTATGTGACTTTACTAGGCATTATAGGACAACGCAAATTAAACAACAAAATTCGATTTATTATTTACTCAAAGAACTAACTCTGTCTCTCTGTATAGAAGTATTATAATTTGTAGAGCTAGATGCTTAAAACTTATTTTTTAGGCTGTTGATTCGATGTAAATAATTAATATCATATTCAAAGCCTCAATAGCTCAACGGTAGAAGGACCGACTTCGCTGAGTAAACGCGAGAGTCGAGTGTTCGATCCTGACCCCTTTGGGCTATTGTCGTACCCACTCCTAGCGCAAGCTTCGAGCTTATTTGGAGAGGCAATAGGAATATTAGTAATGCCTTGAAAAAGTATTACTAATATTCTTTAAAAAAAAAAAGTTTTGTAAAAGACCAAACCAACCCCCTTTTATCACCAGGTATCAGAGTCTATATTAAAATCCTTAATCACACGAGTGAAGCCGATAGCAGAAGGTAGTCTTAAATATATAAATATATCAGCTCTTATGATAAAAATTTAAGGTGATTTTGTAAAGGCTCAATCTAATATTTATGAATTCTCGAAAAAAAGGGATTCAGGAGAAATAGGATACTGAGAGCGGTTTTACGCTGAATTAACCGTTATTGAACACAGTATTTCGCCGGAACGTCCGGTTTAATCGACGAAATTTAATCGAAAAGGTTTTTTGATTCAGGTCTAGAGATCAATAAGCGATTCATTATAATTCCCATCATCATATATTTACAGAGGCTTTTGATATACGATTTTGCATTAATGTGCTGTCTCAAGTCGGTTGTTGTATTTACGTCCTTACAGTAATAAGCAGGCCCTGGGTATAATGCTAAGAAGAAAACTATAGAATTCTTCTACCTACCCAGATTTGACGAGTTACTAGTTTTTACACAGAGTGATTGCCATCTGATCTCAGTAACACTAAGGGCGAACCAGTAACTCATTGGATAAGAGCAAAGTACCTATTAGATGTTATGATAACAACCGGGACAGCTTAACGTGCTCTCCGAGGTAGGGCGGGAAGACCCACAAGAACAAACGCCTGGATCGAAATAGATATTCATACAAATATCTTCTCCGAACAGGAATGCAACCCGCGACCGTTGAGGCTAAAGGTATGGTCGTTGCCAACATGCCACAGTGGCCGCCAAAATCAATACAAATGTAATAACAATAAAATTCGTTTATCAACAAAATATTTTTTCTGTAACGTCCTTTCTGTTAAATGATATTACGGTCCCTTTACTCCACGAATCTCCGTCTGGCGGACATTTCAATTGAACGTGCTTCCAGCGATACATAATGCTTTAAGCTGAAGGTCTTACAAAAGATAGCATTCCTTTTTTGGGCACCCACATTCATGAGGCCCATTTATATTGCTTATTCGTCCACTTTCAAAATGATAATGTTTGAAAATGTATATGAGGATAACGTTGCTATCAGATGGACGCAAGGATCTATAGACGAATTACGTTAATAAGTAGTTTTATATTAATATAAAACTAAGTTTAATAAACTATGTATTAAAAATAAGTTATATAAATAGGAGTCCCTTTTTGTTTCTTTTGTCTTTTAAATAAAAAAGATCTAATAGAGTTCAGTAAGTTTTCGTCTAGACAAAGGTAATTCTGGTAAGTTCATCTATAGAGTCAATTTATTTTATATAAGCAAACTTTGTTTAGGTCAGCCCACTCTGATTGTACTCGATTGTAAAAAATAGAAATTCTTTCGGTAAAACATATAAATGTATTCACAGATTGATTAATTAACTGACCAAAGTAAGACTTACGCAGCAGAGATGCGAATTTTGTGAGTGTGTGTGTGTTAAAAGTAGTAACCTGTTAGTTCAAGAAAGAGTAGTAAGCAGATCCTGGCAATAACTACCAGAAAAATTTTAGGAAGAAGACATGAGAATTATGACATGGATTTGTGGAGTAACAAGAATAAAATTACAAATGAGACTGAGAGACTTGACTGAAAAAATAAAGAGGCAAATACTATATGTTTTGTACCTGTTGAAGAGAAGAAAGTCATCTGGTTAAAAGGACTAAGAACATGAAAGATAGAGGAAGTACGAGGAGATAGCCTAAAATACTGCGTGGAAGAGGATATGCGTGGAGAGTGTGTGAGTGCAGACATAACAAGTTTTAACGACATAGCCAATGGAAGTAGAAGATATGCTGTGATGACTACACTTAGCGTAGTATAAGGGAGATGTAAGGAGAAGACGAAGAAAGCTGAATAGCCCCAATAGCTCGATTGTAGAAGCAACGATTACTAATGTGGGCTTCGAAGGTTGATCATGATCCTTTTGAAATATTGTCGTACCCACTAGTACAAGTTTAATGCTTAATTTAAGGGGGTATAATAAACTTAGGAATGACCCTTTAGAAAAGTGTTCACGCATATGAGACTAATTAAAAGTAAAATTTTTATAGAAATAAAATTCGTTTCTTATTTGAAATATATTGCGAAATAATACTTTATCGAAAAATTCAACAGTTTTTGTAGTAAATAATATGATGAAAGAGGATGTTTGGTTGACAGCTCACTCCACCTGGCCTGCATGCCACATTTCCGACTGATAAAATGTTCACCAATTTATATAAGTGATAAAATGTTCACCAGTTTATATGTACATATGAGTGTCTGTATATACTACGGAACGGAAAAAACGGAACGGAACCCTTATAGTTTCAAGATTTCTTCGGGTTTGTCTATAAAGACACTCGTACGTAAATACAAAAAATATTTAAACTGAGTTCGAGTTTCGCAGTTCCTCTGCCGAATGCAATCAAAAGGTTACGAGTATGTTCTACATAATTATATTATTATATATTATATACCTATATTGTGTATTATAAAGATTTTATTTATAATGTTATTATTATAATTAAAATACTTTATGCCTATACCTGTGATTTAAAACATGCAAGTAATTAGCACATAGAGAGAATATGCAGGAAATTAATCCGTGTGGCTGGGAATTTAATTATTCTAATGTAATCAAAATTAGAAATTCCACTTCCTAGTAATAAATTTTCAATCGGAATTTTGACTTTTCTAAGTCACTACCCGATTTAGATTTTATATAACCATGACGTAAATATATATATATGTCATGGTACACAATAGCGGTGTAGCTCAGTTTAGGTCATCATTTGAATCGTAATAAGACTACCAATCGTGATTTAGGGCTTAGACAGACACGCTATTTTTGGGATGTGATCGATGATTTTCCGACTGAATCGATGCTTCATCAAGTTTTGGGGACTTTATGCATTCGATCGTAGTATCGAAATCGACGGTGAAACGCGATCTTTATGTGAAGCGATCGCCGCGTTTGGCATGTGAATAGCTGATCGCCATCTTAAAAAGTATTCTGCCGCCAAATAGTAGTGCTTAGGCATTACCGTGTTCCGGTTTGATTGTGAAATTACTGGGCAGAAGAGATGTAATAACCAATATCTCGAGGTTGGCAACGCGTGAGTGGCACCTACTTATGGTGCTGCAAGCGGCTTATAGGGTACGGCAACCACTTACCATCAGGTGGGCCGTATGCTTGTTTGCCAACTTATAAAATAAAAAAACAAATATATGTATAAAGTAGATAAATAATCAATGAATTTACTTTTTAAGTCTAAGGAAACCTCTCTTCACCCATAAAATTGTTTAAGCGTATTGTGTTCGGGATATTCCTTTCAGGAAAGCTTTTCAATTAAGTTTCATCAGTTGTAATTTAATATAGGGTACTCTTTAAGTAATTTTCTTTGTTGTGAGATAGAAATAGAATAAAAGGAAAAAATCAACTAAGCCTAAGTAATCCTTTTATGTTTTAACCGTCTTAATTACTTCTTCTGAAAAAAAAATTCTAACCGACAACGAAAAGAAGGTTATAAATTTACAAATTTTATGTATCAGGGTTTCTTAAGTTTCTTAATTGACGACGTTGTGGCGCAGCCGTAGTGAATCTGGCTTAAGCGCCACAGGTCGCGGGTTCGATTCCCGATTGGATCAGATGTTTGTATTGGCCGTATATGCATGTTTTCCGGTCTGGGTGTGTTTGTCCTTGTCTTTGTGTATGTTTCCGGACCTCCGACACAGGATATAGCTATCCTAATGGGGGCCGTTGCGTTTATTGCGTTTATTATTATTAATCAATTTGTGCCAACGGAGTCCTATTGCTAATCCCTCGCTTTCCGTCCATCCGTCAGCGAGCTGTATCACAGAAACCGTGATAGATATAGAGTTGAAATTTTCACATAGTAGTGTATTTCTGCGTCGCTACAACAACATATACTAAAAATATAATAACCTTTAAATTTATAAAGCAGAATCCAAAGAATACTTGCAAAAAAGGTTTAGTTATGTTTAAAAATCTTTGCAGCTATTATTATTCTACGTTTCTCTTTGCCTTCATTTTAACTCTCGTCTATTTTGTAAGAACAAGTTGTAATCAATTTTGCTTGTAAAAAACAACTCCAGTTTGTAACCAAATAAAAAGAACGTGAAGGGTCATTGTTTACATTTTCTGAGAAAATTTATAAAAGAGGTAAATTTATACAGGCTTACTAAAATATTTTCTGTTTCGTGACCACCAATGTCAGACGCAGTGCCCAATGTTTCATGCTTTTGTAAAGGAAATCTTCACATTTTACCTTTTGCTCTGTTCAGCAAGGAGAATGAAAATTTATGGTTTGTGTGTCCGCTCCAGTTCAGTTGACCGGAAATAAATTGTTATCTAATGCATTGCCGAAAATAATTAAAAATGTTCCTATTATAAAGCTGGTATTATAAATTATACATAATTCACATCGCATAACACTAGATATTAAAAACTTACGGCAATGCATAAGATTTCTTCGGGTTCTCATTTATACGTTTGTAATACTACAATATCTACTAGTAAAAACTAGTAGTTTCAGTTCCCTTTTTTGTTGTTGGGCAAGAAATCTGCTCACAGAATTGACAGATACCTGGTGTCCTGGGAGAAAGATCAGATTATATGAGGTTCCATGACAGGTGGTCATGGGGCATAAGACCTCCTCGGTGGCATACCACGCACAGAAGCCTACTATCAGTAGTCTACGCGGAAAAGCACGCAGATAATTCGTGTGAATATTTATTTGCAATACAAAATTGTGTTATAATATTGCTAAAGGAACTACGTAAAATTTTAGCAACCATAAAATAGGTTATAAAAACTATTTATGTTACCAATTACGACTCTATGGCTAACTCAATAAGTCCCTGGCTTAAGGAGTAGATCAACGTTTTATGCGTACGGCAAAATTTATAGTTACAGCTACGTCCAGGTGCAGCCAATTTGTGAACATTTTGTCCCCAGGTATCCATAACCCAAGGCCCGCCAAAGCACCTAGGATTCTGATAACGTTTAAAATGTTTATAACCCTCTTAAATAAAGTTAATAGCTCAGGAAGTTTTTCGTTGTACCCCTTAGAGCCATTACGCAGTGTTACGATACGATTTATTCTTCGTTTATAGACGTAGGGCCTTGGTAAGATTTCTTATTCGAGTGTCAACTAGAGTTTTAGATACTTACGTGCGATAGGGATTTTCGAATTTCAGAAGTGAGTAAGATCATCCAAGTTAGATTATATTTTAGTGTTGTATGCATGGCCTTACTCGACGCCTTACTTTGCTTTTTAACGCCTTAGTCTTTTAGATTTTGTAATATTTTTGTGAAAAAAGAAAGACTTGAAATTAAAAACATTGAAATTAAAAACAAATTGAATGAAAGGTTTTGTATTTAAATTAGTGTCCTTTTTTTTCTTTCATGTTTTAAAGTATCACTCATTTATTCTTCTTCTTCTTATCGAGTGGTTTGTGGCCAACCTAGTGTCAGAGTAACAGCTGGGACCCACTTTTTACGTGGCCTCCGAAGCACGAAGACGCTCAGATGAAATACCACTAGGCGGTCGCCCATCTAGTGAGTGAACGCGCCTAAAGTTGCTTAACCCACCGATCGTTTATCGATCAGTGAGCGCACCCGGCTACGAGCGTCTCATGAATTGTTTATTATTTATGAAACTCAAATATAATACAAATAAATAACAAACACACGGATACAGGCTATGAAAACCCTGACAAATCGGATATCGATCGACCCCGTACGCTTTTATTTTCCAGTCAATAACCACATTGGAAGTACCTAATTGATTGTACGGTATTTTTCCCCGCCTGTCATGTTGATTGAACAGTTGTTCTGAAAAAAGTGGTGAAAAATTCGCGGACGTATATTACAAGGCTAATTGTATAAAAAGCAGAAGGTTGAGATAGATTTTCGTTTGTTATATTCTAATATATAAAATTCTCGTGTCACAATGTTCGTTCCCATACTCCTCCAAAACGGCTTGACCGATTCTTATGATTTTTTTATGCATATTCAGTAAGTCTGAGAATCGGCTACTATCTATTTTTCAAACCCCGTAGTGATAAGGGTGTCCAGCCCAAAAATTTTATTTTTATTTTTTGAATAAAATTTTAATTTTTTATTTTTAATTTTGTGGCATTGCAAAATACCCTAAATTTGACCCTAAATTTTCATTTTTTTTTATCACAAACCCCTGCTTTTTAATAGCCTTATTAGTCAATCAAAAACTTTCACCGGATAAAGGGCGCTGCTATCGGGTCCCAGATTTTTTCGGGGCAGGATAACGTCTGCCGGGCCCGCTAGTAACGAATAAAAATATTAATTACTTGAACCATGCTGTGTCCAGGCAATAATGTTCATGAAGTATTTTCGACAGGATAGCTAAACTACTTTGAGGTTATTTCAATGAGTTCACAATATTGAATTACCTTATAACGCTTTCATTATAAATTAAGCTATGTCTGATATGATATGACCGTGAGAAGGCATTAATTGCTGCGTTGATATTATAACATATATGTTTGTATGTATGTTGTATGTATATATGTACTGTATATGTTACATATTAAATTTATTGCTATGAAATAATATATATAATACATAGGCCATGATTATGTATTTAATTTGATTCCAGCTCGGAGTAAACGTATGCATACAGGCATGTGTCCTGGCCAGGGTATGTTTGCCCTTGTCCTTGGGCGTATTTCCGGACCCCCGACACAGGATATAAATATCCTAATAGGGCCGTTGAGTATGTAGTCTTTATTATTATTATTATTATTACTATAATTAAACAAAAAAAATTTAATAATACAATCCCACATGAATAAAGGACGTATCATATACTGATAACGTTAGTCGAATTATTCATAACATAAGCCGAGACGTGGGTCTCAATAAATTATGCAGTGGATCTATGTATATTTCATAATAGTGTTAGGCATTTGCTTGTTGACTATTGCCCTGAATTGATGTCTAACTTAAATAACTTCGTACTTATTTAAATTACTCAATTAACTACTGAATTAAGGGCCTTAAATAAATCTCTAGTACCCACTTGATATAACTCTATCACTATCACTACAACATGTAATAAAATAAAGTGTCCTGCCGCGTCTACTTCAAAAGAATTAAATAAATCTCATCAGATTTTTTAATAAATGCCATCAATAGTTGTCCATTACAAAAACACTTTAATTTTTTTATTATTGTTTTCATCACTATAATTGTATCGCACACCGAATTTTCTAAAATTTTAACATTAAAACGAACAAAACACTTAATGTTAATGGCAGGCTCGTGACGTGGCCCGTGGGAATATTAACATCAACACCTGAAAAAATTAAGCGATTTGTTAACAGAAAAAATGGAAAACACCCAAAGTAAATAAAATCATCTTCCTTATAATTACGTTTTGTCTTTTGTGAAAATTAGTATAACAGCATTATTAAATAAACAAAGGTATGTATTTATATTATAATTGTAAGTGCTTAACTAAAAATAAGTGTTATTGTATGTACTGTATTTTATTATAATTGTAAGTACTTAACTAAAAATAAGTACTATTGTTCTTTTGATTTCTCTGATTTTTTGGATATTTTGCCTTTTTTGTCCAACGCTCTACTTACTTTACATTAAAATAGTTTATGTTATTAAGCCGTGAAAAAGTAAGAAGCAGACGAATTAAGAAAACTGTTATATATATAAAAAAATATACTACAAAGTTGACAAACAAGAGCAGCCCACCTGATGATAAGCGGTAACTGTAACCTTGAAATGTTACCAGTAGCATTACAAGCGTGTTGCCGACCCAAGAACAGGAGGAGCCAGAGAAGGGAAAATAAGGAAAGGATAAGAAGGCATGTGGGTTTATGGCTCCAGAACTCCGACTCATTGGACTCAACCCAGAGCACGGATACTGTTACTTCTGTTGCGTGGATATTTTTTGGAAGTACTTCCTCGGTCAAGCCAGCCCATTTATGCTGAAAACCAGTAACACTTTAAGATGACCTCATTTATGATATGTGTATGAGTGAGTGTATAGATTTTAAAGCTTTAATATAATTTTAAAACCATTTAAATTTAATTCTATCAATAACTATTTTTACTCCATTTCTATAAACCAAACAAACAACCAAAGATAACATGTATATATCAGTATAACTAAATATTACAATTTATAACGAGTACAAAATAATCTTAAAGATATTCATAAGGCTTTTACTGTGCAATATGAATGTGCAGTGACTATCTGTGCCAGTAATCATTGAGTGAGCTCTAATATTAAGGCTGGTTTCAGACCAACTTTTTATATGAGCGTATAAGCTTGTAGAAGTGCGTATGGGTGCCTATAGGCGCGTTTTACCACACGCGCAACTAGTACGAGCGTTGACGAGCTTATAAGTTTGTACATATAATGCGTTATTTATATGCTACTGATCTTTTTTCTTCTTATCGAGTGGTTAGTAGCCAACTCTGACTTGACGTTTCGACTGTTCTCAAAATGATGACCGACATTTTAGGTGCCCTCCGAAGAACAGAGACGCTCAGTCGAAATACCACTATGCGATCACCCATTTAGTGACTGCCGCGCCTAAAGTTCTTTAACACACCGATCGTTTACCGATCCGTGGGTGCACTCGGCTATGAGCGTCTCAATGCTGTTTTATGCTGCTGATACTCGCCGCCATCGGTCACGCCGTACTCGCCGGAGTAAGACTCTGATCCACCCAGTGACGCTGTCAAGACCAGTAGGGCCAAGAGCAATACACATAAAAATAAACTATATGAACGTTCGGCTTTTTGAAGCGTGAAATGAATCGCGCTTGTAAGATCGTATGCCAAAACAACCGTATACACGAATAAAACGCTTGTCTGAAACCGCCCTAAAAGCTAAACTGAATGTAATGTGTATTTCGAATACAGTATCTGCTATTGACGTTTCATTTATTAGCATAAAATTCGATTTACTTCGGATGCTATACGATCAGATTTGCTAGTAAAATTAGAAAGGTATATCATTTCCAAGAACGGAAGTGCTTTTAAATTTTTTCTTTGGTAGGAAGATTTTGTAGTCTAAGCGTAATATTATAATATTTTAAATTAGAATGGATAAATGCGAAACATTACGTATAAAAGTTTTTAATTATGTTTTTTAATAGTGAGTCACAATAATTAACTCTTGATAGGTAATTTGTCTTATCTAATGAGTAATTGTTATGTCCTTAGGTTGCGGAGGTCAGATGGGTATCGCACTGTTTAAAAACTAGTTAACTGTTTAATCCGGTAAATCCGGATAAGTGTAATAACGCCCCGGAAAAAATACTGAAAGTAATGCTAGGAATAAGTAAAATATAATAATAATAACCAAACTAACAATATAACTGTGGAAAAACTATTTTTTCTTAGTAACTAAAGTAGTAAACTAATTTTTCTTAGACGACTTGACTAAGTGACGACGAGGGACAAGTCGGGAGCTGGCCATTAAGTCTCTCTTTGTTCCTAATGTAATTTCTTTCAAACTTTGCTCTCATTCAACGCGAGACTTAGGACTTAGTATAATGGACAAGACCGAGTAGTGTCGACCGAACGTATTATATTAGCCATTGAAATAGTTATCGCTGTGTTTTTATAGTTTATTTTTATACAACGGTGGTGGCAAACTGGCGTACGGTCCGCCTGATGGTAAGCGGTTACCGTGGCCTATGAACGCCTGCAACCCAGGTGTCGCATGTGTTGCCGACGCCTTAAAAACTTTTCAACCTTCCCTTGAAGAGAACCATACTGTAGCGTCTGTGTGTTGGGAAAACCTCAGCTCATTCCATAACCGGAGGAAAAGGAAATGAAAGGAAAGGAAATTCCTTTGGAACCGCACTGTACGCGACGATATAGGTTTCAATGTATGTGGATGAATACCCTGCCGATGGCTTAATGTTCTTAATAGTTATTATCTTGATTATGTTCTGTTACAGGATTATAATAATGAACTTATTAAGAGTCGATACAGCTAAGACATAACAGCAAAATAAATAATTTTTAGAACTGATAAAATAAAATAAACACTTTTGAGCCTTCCTCGCAAAAGTTTTACGACGTCACGGGTTCCATTCCCAATCGAAGCATATGTGTGTATCGACCTTGCAGGCATGTGTTCCGGTCTGGGTATGATCGATATCACTATCCTAATGGAGGCCGTTGAGTGTGTAGCGTTTATTTATTTAGCGTTTAACCTCTACAACAGCAAAGACAATTTTCTCATACCTCTCTTCGCAATATAATTACCAGCAAAGTGAAAACTTTTGTAATTGTATTTCCATCAAGTTCTGGCTTATGTAAATTTGATTATAATCATGACCTACCGCTTTAAGCGCTATTAATATTTCATTCAAATTGTTGTTGAGTGTACCATTTTGTAATTGTTTTATAATTTGTAATTGCTTACCGTCGGATCGGCTTCTGTTATACTAACATTTACACATACAATTGCATTTATAACGTTATACACGTTGCATATAGACTTATTAAACATATGCCTTTCCATACTGACAAAATGCCCAAAAATTCGCTGGTACTCGTAAATTCGTAACGTAATTAGTCACACGTGTATTCTACACGTCTTGTGATTTTTTTTATGTTAAAAGTTGGCAAACAGTCATACGGCCCACCTGATGGTAAGAGGTTGCCGTAGCCTATGGCGCTTGCAGCACCATTAGTAGGTGCCACTCACGCGTTGCCAACCTCGAGATATTGGTTCTTAAATCCCGTCTGCCCAGTAATTTCACTTCAAACCGGAACACAGCACTTCTATTTGGCGGCAGAATATTTGACACTGCGGTGGTACCTACCTAGCCGGTCTCTTGCAATAAAAGACCTACCACCAATGTGACTGATTGCACTGGTGGAATAATCTCTGCTGTGAAAGAGGTTATCCCAACAGAATATGATAGCTCTTATGTCTTATGTGTGAAGAATTAATTTGGTGTATTTCAATTAATGTAATTATGTAACAGCTTTCTTGTTAAGGTTTACTAAATTAGACTTAGTGACTGTTTTGTGTTAACGTTGCTGTTTAAATGTTGAACTTACGACATACGAGACTAATGAGATGCGGTATTCTTAGTCTATTCGTTTAAGGAGTTGAACCAAAGATTTTAATAAACAGATTTGTTCTATGATATATTAAAAAAAACTTTTTCAAAGACATACAGTGTAAAAGTAGAATACTAAATTTCAAGATTAAATAAATCTTTATGTAAACGAAAACGAATAAAAAACCCACTTGTCGTTAAGTGAAACCAAAAATTGAGATCTTTTTTTAGTTATGTACTGTTAAATAAAAATATGATATTATGTAACGATCTTGTAATTATGTTTGGTCCGTAGACCATTAGAGGTTTAAGCAGTTTTAGCAAATAGTGATATTTAACTGTCTGTCTCCGCATGGAGGACACGGAAAAAGTCAATAACGGCTGTTATTCATTTGGTAATCTGTGGTTGATAACTATATGGGCCACATAAAGAGCTATGTCACTGAGTTGGCCAGTAACCACACAATATGAAGAAGGTATAGCTCATCTAGATCAGTTGTTTTGTAAGCAAAAACGATGGGTCTCACTAAGCGATAGGTCTTACATTTCAATGAGTCGTGTGTAACACTGCACTGGTAAGTTTCAAAACTAATATGGAAACAATGTTCGCGCTAACCCGGCACGCTTCTAAACTTTGTCCTCGTTGTGTACGACGTCAAGTTTCTTAAGCTAAACAGATTTCTGTAATCGATAGGAGGCTATCAGTATAGTTATCATACTCTATGGCCGACTTAAACCGCATAAGGGATTAGTGCTCAATACAGATGAACAGAAATCTAAGCTATTAGCATAGACTTATTATGAACAAGCCCTTTCATACACACAAAATGTCAAAATTTTATTTTTTACGAATAATATTTTATATGAATAGTGTAAGAAGTAATGATTAACATAATATAACAATATATATTGTGACATTTTATAATTTAAGAAAAATCAGAAAGAACATAATGGACCAACTAACTGGGAAACCATTAATTGCTAAGAAGGGAATTTCTTTAGTTAGAGAAATCACTTCCAGCCAAAATTAATATTATCCACTCATCCGCTTGTAGTAAGCCAACTGATTGCATATAAAATTACAGACAAAAAAAAAGAAAAATCAGAACAAAAATTTAAGATTTATAAGAACAATGTTAACATAAATCCACATAGACTCCACGTAGAAATAAGCACATTTGAAGAGGCATTAGCAAAGCTATTGTGTTAGTAAAATTGTGAGGTGACAGACTACATCTCATAATTTACAGACTATATATATATATTTTCATATAATCTCAATTAAGAAACCTGAATTTAATCAGATTTCATTCATCAGCTTTTAATTTAAATCTAATTTAAGCGAAACGAAATATAAAATTAAATCCTTTTTTGCGACCTTACCTTAAATACTCTACTTTGAAGAAATAGTTAATGAAAAAGACGGAGGCCTCAGAATATTTTTTGTGACAATCAAAGGTATTACGAATTAGATGAAAATACAATTATGTATTATTATAGATTTTCTTACTTACGAAGCTGTTAATAGAGTAGAACACATCTAAACGTGAGTTACAGAAACGCGTCACACGTGGACAATGGACATACACAAACACCTTGCAGGTGTTCAATAAGTGTATCCGTTGCATCACCAAATTCTCATCCATCAAATGAATAGACAAAAAGTATTTTTTAATTCTTAAATATTAATAATAAATAAGATATATTTAGGGTACACTAAGGTAGCAGACAGGCTCAGATTTTCCTAAGCGTAAACGTTGTTAAAAAATAAATGATATGATGAGAATCATAACATACAGAAACGCCTGACTAAAATTAAAATTCGAAATATTTGTACTTATATCAATGTCAAAAATTGACATTGACGAAAGGAATGCTCTTTAGTTCAATAGTATGGTCTTATCATATGATCGAAAAAATTAATTAATTATATAAGTCACCGACATAGCGAAACTGAAGTGGCGATGGGCGGGGCACGTAGCTCGCCGAACCGACGGACGTTGGGTACACAAGGTGCTGGAATGGCGACCCCGCACTGGACAACGCAGCGTCGGCAGACCTCCCACACGGTGGCACGACGATATAAAAAGAGTCGTTGGGACCCGCTGGATGCAAGCGGCACAAGATCGTTCCCGGTGGTAGCATTTGGGCGAGACCTATGTCCAGCAGTACACGTCCATACGTCGATGATGATGTTGATGATATCATCATGATATGTACATGATACATCAATAAAAGTAAGTGCTTGCTACATATATCTTAAACGTCCATAGCCACATTTGCCTTAAGTAAAGAAGTTATAAGCATGATTGAAACTCTCATTGAAATTTATCATTGTGAAGGCGACCTCGAAATTTGCATTGTAAATTTAATATTACGCACATCGGTGATCTGGTTATTGTTATCATAAATATAAAATGAGCTTTATTCAAATTTTGTTTATAATAAATAGAGTTTATTGTTTAAGCTTTGAACAATTAAATTAAACAGTTTAGATCTAATGAGAAATACATTTGTTAAATAGATGAAACCAAAAAAAGTAAACCAATTATTATCATGTAAGAGTTTAAGATACTAATTAATGAAAACAAAGTTTTTAGGAACGGTGACGAGAGTTTTTAAACGTTACCGCTTAAACCTTCAAGGGTAATATTTTAGGCGACGTCGATATACATGTTTTGTTTATCTTTAATTGTTAGCCTAAAAACAAATTTTCATGCTTCTTCATTTCATACAAACTTTCTTCCCCTTATTTACCCCCTTAAGAAAGGACTTTCCAAAAATCCTTTCTTAAGCATGCGCTTACGTTTTATAAACAACACCCGTGAAAAAAAAAATAGCGTTTTAGGTATAAGAGGTTAGGCTGGGCTTAAGTAAGTCAGTGAGGTCTTCTCCTTTTATATTATAGAAAATTAGGTTGGGTTGAATTACAGTTTTTCGAAATTACAAGTAGCACATATTATGTCAAAGACTTGAATTTATAATATTAATGTGAATAAAATGAGCTCACAGAGCTTATATATAAAGAATAAAGAATACAATGAATGCTGGTTCAAATGAAACGTAATACAGAGATAGCCTTTTTTCAAAGTTGAATGAAGCCCACATAATTCCTGCTCTCTCGGTTACCGCGTATATTGAATAATGATATTTCGTACATTACAATAAACATTTCTTGAAAATAAATTTATTCTACCCAGTTGAGTGATCATTTCAGATTTATTATGTTTAAGAAAGGATAATAGCAGACCATGACTTTTTTCGAAGAAAGGTTCGAAGAGGTTTTCTGAGGAAATCGTCTGAAATAATAGTTTAATTTTTATACTTTCAAATTTAATTTATACCATAGGTATTAAAGATGCCGGGTTATAAAATGGAATCAGTACAAGATCACCAGGTTAACCTTGTTTTTTTATGTAAGAGGGGGCAAACGGGCAGGAGGCTCACCTGATGTTAAGTGATCACCGGCGCCCATGAACATCTGCAACACCAGAAGGCATGCAGGCGCGTTGCCGACCTTTAAGGAAAGAATACGCTCATCTCTTGAAGGTTTCCAAGTCGTATCGGTTAAAAATAAGGTCCAGCTAGAAACACTCAATAATAAAATATAAAGATCATAATTAGAACAAAAATATTGATTTTGTTGTTTACTTTAGTTAATAATATAACATTAAAAATGCTTCCACGCTAGCATACATTCAGTAATTCTAATAATTAAATATTTGTTTGTTTGTAACTCTGTCACGCAAAAACGGATAAAAGGATTTGGATGAAATTTGGCAAATAGTTTAATGTGGCTTACTTCATAGAATACTATAAATCTCGGAAAAGTGTTGGGTTATTAACAAAAAAATACACTACAGTACTTAAATTTCGGTATAAACTAATTGATATTATAAATGTGAAAGTTACTCTATCCGTTTGTAATAATTTTAGTCTAAAAACCTTCAAGAGCGTGAAGTTGAGGATTAAAGTTTGCATCGGGAACCACATATTTGTATTTTAATATTAAAAATCGTATTCACGTGGGTATAGCCGCGGGCAAAAGTTTATAAAGAAATATAAACTAAAGGAATCTTATTTCGCGTATAAAATTTATATTTTTAGTATCGAGTGTTAGCCTGACGACCCTAAGTAAACTTCTCCGATATTAGGTAAACTTACTCAATAGACCCTCCAGGATTACCTTTTGCCGTAACAAAAACTTTCTCAACTCCGTCGGTTCTCTTCACTTGACCTTTATTAAACAATGCTTATTGTTTTATAACAGACTGTTATGAATTCAATAAGGCAAGTGTATTCAGAAACTTTGAGTGGCTTAATTAATTTCCATGATAACAAACAATGAAACCTTTTAGTTCTGATTACCACCATCATCGCAGTTACAAACCAAAAGATGAAATACAAAAAACAGGTTGGAAGTTCAGTAGCCACTCCCATCATGCGCGCAAGCGTCAGTTTTAAGGTATTAATGAACTATCCCAGATTTTTATTATTAGTCTTGACCTATGTATGGGTATTTCTAATGTTTTTTTTAAATGTCATAACGGTTGGTAAACAAGCATACGGTCTGCTTGATGGTAAGGAGTCACAACAACCAATGAACGCTCGTGATACTTGAAGTATCATAAGCGCGATGCCAATCCAAGGAATTTTTTTATCCCTCCTAGGGAAGGGATGAAAAAGGAAAAAAGGGGGTGGAAGATTGGGTCTCCGTCGCCTGTCAGTCATCTTTCGGAACGTAACAATAAAGTTACTTACGCAGATTTTCTGTGATAGTGGTACTTCCTCGGCTGAACTGGGATTATATTTATATAATTCAAATTAAATTCCTTTACAGCAATCGCTGACAATAATAACGCCTAGTGCCTTCAACTCGTGTAGCGATAACTAAAGCAAAACATTAGCAATATGTAATCTCCACGTCAATTTCATTGAAAGCATCAAATCAAATCAAATCAAATCAAATCAAATCATTTATTTGCAAGCTGAAGGTACAAACAGGTGATATAATAACGAAATAGTTCCAGCCACAGCAACCACAAATTGGCATGCAAATATAATATTTTTGTAACAATTGAGAGTCCATTGTAATGAGATTACTAACAATAACAATTATAACAATTAATCAAATTATCAATATAATTGTTTGCATTTCATCAATAATAGTTCCCTTAGATATGTGAGTATCATATATAAAAATAATAGGAGAAACAATATAATATTTCACCACTTATATACAACTTTATAAGAAATATCACGTATAATAAGCGCAGCTAACGAGACTGATCGATCGTCTACACCTGTGACTTCCAGCGTACGAGTAATTAACACCATAGAGAGACCATTCAGGAAATTACTCCGTTTGATTGGGAATTTAATTATCCTCACTTAGTCTAAAGGGAGGTTCTACTTAACAGTAATTTATTAAGTTTAGTCTTGACTTGACTTTTATTTACATAAGACTCAAAAACACTCCCTCCAATTATAAAACGGTACATAATCACAATCAACATTGTTATTGACGACGTTGTGGCGCAGCGGTTAAACGCCACAGGTCGCGGATTCGATTCCCGCTCGGAGCGTAATATGTTTGTATTGACCATGCAAGCGTATTTTCCGGTCTGGGTGTATTTGTCCTTGTCATTGTGAATGTTTCCGGACCCCCGACACAGGATATTACTATCCTAATGGGGACCCTTGAGTGTGTAGCGTTTATTTATTTATTATGCATATTAGTAGTCTCTAATTTATTTTATGCTTTTTAGCACATAACAATAATTTATTTAAAGAGGACGCTGTGGCGCAGCGGTAGTGAACCTGCCTTAAGCGCCTCAGGTCGCGGGTTCGATTGGGATCTAGGAGCATAATAATTGTTTGTGAGGCATGTTTCCGGTCTGGGTGTATTTTTTTTTGTCATTGTGTATATTTTCGGACCCCGACACAGGATATTATTATCCTAATGGAGGCCGTTGAGAGTGCTGCGTTTATTTAATTATTTAATTTTAAAAATTAACATTTTACAACCACTTTTTCTTTCCATAGAAATTACCTTATTTCACATCCCCAACAGCCACTTTCCAAATTTGATGAGGTAATGTACATATTAATAGGATTACTAGTAATAGTAGCGTCCTTTTGTTTTTAGCATCAATGGGTCAACTCGACTGGGCTGTTTTAAAGAAATTGACGTAAAGCAACCAGTTTGATGACTGTGCGGAGGCTTAAACCTCTTTTCCTTTTCCTCTCTTGGGTTGGTAACATGCTAATGATGTTATTGGTACGACAAATCTCTATAAGTTACGATAATCGCTTACCAATGGGCGGGTCATATTTCTCGCTTTTGTGGTATAAGAACATAGCTTTTTGTTTGAAAATGTATGGCCAAATGTCAAATTTTAGTATACATTTATAAGATGTTGAATTCTGTAATAAAGTTTTTTTTTTATTTTTTTATTTTTTTAAAGAATATTAGCAATGCTTTTACAAGGCATTACTAATATTCCTATAGCCCCTCCAAATAAGCTCGCAGCTTGCGCTAGGAGTGGGTACGACAATAGCCCAAGGGGGTCAGGATCGAACCCTCGACTCTCGCGTTAACGGAGCGAAGTCGGCCCTTCTACCGTTGAAACGCTAACGCTCGAATGCTAAACTTTACGCGTGATATTTTGAAAGTACTAAATTGTGGAATGTTCAACTGTAACGTACTATACGATGAAACGTCGATACCAGTTCTTCTGATTATCGAGTCAACGGTTCAATATCTAAATGTACACTGCGATGGCAATGAAGACTCATTGGCTTTGATTAAACAGTCCATCGAACAGCTGTTTCGGTATCGTTGATTGGCATTGTCTGGATAGGGGCTCCACAGTCACGTGATTTCGATCACGGATTTCCCAAATACATAAGCTTATTGCCAGCCAGTGACCCTTACGTAGGTACAAAGTGGTTCCTTTTGTTACTTCTAGTCTACTAGTAAAGAGAAAAACAAAGAAAAGCTATATTTTTTTAAATTAAAAATACACAATAGATATTGAATACCATTCACAATTCACAATTCGGAAGTAACGCGGCCTTCTACATTATTATTACGGGACTGATATATATATGAATAAACCAAAAACAAGTTTTATAATAACGTTTAAAAGTAATAAAAATAGCAATCTCCCACAAAGTGGTATTAAATTCGAGCCTGGGATAAAGCTCGTAGCTTGCAGTTCGTATTATTGGGGAATTGGCATTCTGACCATGAATGTACCTCGTTTTAATAGCGATCACGCAAACTGCTACAACCGTGCCGTGTTGTAAATTTCTTGAAAACTGCTTGGAATGTAAATATTTAGTTTCATTCAGTCTACAAATTTAATTTAAAAACTTTCTTGCTAAAATTTTATTTTTATACATTTTTTTTACAAATAGCTTCGATTAACTTTTGTATTTTTTGCATGTTGTAATGTTTGTTACTCAATGAAGCAAAAACTTTTTAGGATAGAGATTGTTACCTGAATTAGCATATAGGGTACTTTTGATTCCGGAAAAATTAAGTTCCCGTGGGATTAACAAAAAACGAACTAAATAATTTGAACTTCGATGTAGTAACTCTATATGCCTGTTACTTTTTCACGCCTAAGCTACTGAACCGATTTTTATTTGTACGAAAATTTCTATGTATCAGGGATTTGATTGAAATAAAAGTATACTAGTATTATAATAATATAATATAATACTTCCTGACTAGATTTATGACGACTAAGTTAGACAGGATATAGATAAAATAAGTAATATTATTCATGGCATAAGTTAAGACGTTGACCTCAATGAATTATGTAGGAGGTCTATGTATACTTTATCAAATTGCTTTGTATTTGCTTGTTAAATCCTTCCATCTGAACTAATATTCGGTAGTAAATTATACATATTCAAAATAAGTCCTTCATGACTGAGGAATACTATAAGGGTGGTTTCAGACTACCGCTTTTTTTCGAGCTTATACGGTCGTTTCGGACACGTGCTTATTTATTATTTTTTCGGAATGTGTATTGCTGTTTGCTCTATTGGCCTGGACAGCGTCACTGAGTGGGGGCCGAGTATAGAGACTCAGCCGTGTTAAAGGGGCAGTCCTCACGGGGCTCAAATTTGATTCCGTCCTTAGGGTGGTTCCTGTGCTTATTTCAGTGTTGGCAAGTGTCAGCAGAACATTTAACACCCACAACGAAAACTCGAGTCACAATTTAAAAGAAAACGAAAATTTAGTTTAATGATAATGATAAGAAAAATTCTCAATGTAACAATATTCCAAACATACCCATATTCGAGCGTAAATAACTGAAGTAAATAAAAAATAAAGGTAGATGTTCTCAATTTTGTTGTATATTTTGATTTTTCTGGCCTCAGTAGTATTTTTTATTATTCAAATTTGTAAATGGGTCAGAATTTTTAATCAAATTATTTGGAAAAAGGTTACTCTAGTAAACGAAATTGCTGACCTGTGATTTTTCAGTTAGTCACTATTACTAAAATTATAATTTTTTTTTAGAAAATCAATATCAACTTTCTAAAAGAAAATAGCATTTATATAATTATTATATGTCTCAGTTTCTATTTACAAATAACAAATTGGATGAGTTAGCATTTTAATTTTAAAACTCTAAGCTTGTTACGAAGCGATCAGTTACGCTAACTAAACTTACCTAATTGGCTTCACTGACAAGAGTTACCAAAACGAAAGTTGTAGCAAAATAGTCTTTGTTGTTAACAATAACAAACCCGGTTACGAAACGATCGGAAGCCCGATTAACAAGTGTCTGTATGAATATTCATAGCCCAGATGTTCAAATCAAAATGGAGGCTCTACGAGAAGTGGCGATTATCGATTAAATATAATAACAATTGAAGCAACTCCCATGAAAGACACTATTCCATTTAATTTAATATCCAATATAAGCAAATTGGTTTCGTTTTCAACTTTTAATAAAAATTTAAACAACTTAATTTTTTATAGTTCATAATCATCATTGTCGTTACGTTACTTTTAATTCTGTAACAATTTTTACGGTAGTTGTGGACATATAATCCACTGGTACCTCAAAAAATAAAGGATGGTACTGGAGGTAAGGTTAAAAACATAAATAAAAAATGATGTCTGAATATCTTTGGACTGGTGAAAAAGTACACAGTACTATATTAGAGAATTGTTCAATTTAATACAACAAGATGATATTGCTTTTTGTCTATAGTAATTTCTCGTATAAACTGACTTGGGAACTTGTGTTATGGTTCTAAATATCAGAATAATGTGCATAAATTCTCATTAAAAATATACATTTCGTAAGCGTTTGAAATAAATATTTGAAGGAAAGGGACGGATAAAGTTTTCATCAATACAATCGTAATCAAACGCAATTGGTCCTTTTTTATCAGCAAAACAATTTTTCACTCGAGTACCCTTCACTTGAATTCTATCTTCGTCCTTTCTGTAGATGATGCTTTACCTTTAAATATATCTTCGTCCTTTCTGTAGATGATGCTTTACTTTCTAAATGCAAGTTTTCTTAGCTATAGTGTCCAAATTCTTGTTTTAACGTCATTTATGGATGGTTGGATGGGAACTTTTCCCAGATCTTGTTTGTATGATCGTCTTTAAAATTGCTATTAAGATTGATTTTTGTTTCACAGTACTTTGCTTTGGTATCAGAGCCAGAGAGGCCAATAGGTATCTTAAGAATTCTTACACACTTATGTGCCCTATAGATTTTTATCGCTCAGTTATATAAATAGACTATTAGCCTAAAGTTCACTTATATAATGTTTTTCATACGGTGCATCTACGATTTTCATATTAATGGGACCAAAAGTCTCAGAGTCATCTAGCTGTGGTATAGAGATGGACAGACTGACAGGTAAGCAGAAGAAAAAAATGAAATTATAAAGGCCATTTTGCCTTGGAATCTGTATAAAAATTGATTTAGAGTGTTATTTCTTAAGATCCTTTAGTTTGACGAGCTGAATATAAATTGAAACATTTCAAAATCCTTAAAATTAATATTATTTTCTCAATCGTGGAAGTGCGGACTACGTGACAGGGAAATATTTATTTTGTAGATGAAAATATTTTTAGGCTAGATTGGAATATTAATTATTGTAGCTATGAGTTAAAAGATTTATTAACTGAGTAATTTTATAACTAATTATTTTACTATTTGAACTCTGGAACATTTGACTATAGCTAGCCTTTTGCTCATAGCCGGGTGCGCTCACTGATTGGTAAACAATCGGTTGGTTAAGAAACTTTAGTCACGTTCAGTCGGTAGATGGCATAGTGGTATTTCAACTAAGGGTTTCGTAAAAAGTCAGTCCCGGCGCCTATCAACAGTCAAGTCAGAGGCCTATACGGGCGACCTGAACAACTCTGACAACAGGTTGATCACTAACCACTGTTTAAGAAGACGAAAAAGATGAATCAAAATATTCATTAGACTCGGTATGTGGATTGTAGCTATCGTATCGTATCATCATATCTTTTCTTTATTTTTATTTGTCAATTTCATATATATTAATTCGATTTATATCACTATACAAGGCTATAATTGAAAAAGGTACAAACACAACTGGAAGCCACTAACCTAAGAATTAAATTAAATAGGGACAAAATCTGGTTCCGAGTGTAACGTAAGAGAGTGTAGCTCATTATTACATCCCCACACTACCGACGTACTTAATCACTGTAACTGTTGCTAATGCGCGTCATTATTTTGCCGAAGACAGCAAGGGAAATATGGTCCAGACGTGTCGTACTACATATAAGGATATTGGATCCTTTGTTATAAAATGTTATAATAAATACGTTAACATTTTAACTTTAAAATTTTAACATTAATTACGATTTATTATTACAAAAATGTAAAGTAAGTAAATGTGTAGTGACAAAGGCAATTAAAATAGAGTAGTCTTGATTACGGCTACATAATTATACATGTAATCTCAGAAGGAGGGTGGTGTTCAATTTTATTAAAAACAAAATGTTTGTGTGTGTACATATGCATAATGTGTGTGTATGGTTGTGTGTATATTTCGCAGATATGCTCTGGAGCCTAAGCGAACACCCGCGACCTATTGTTCGTCTAACCACGCCCTTATAGTATCACATGTAGATATTAATATTATTATCAAATTTGTATCTACAATATAAGAATAATAAGTGGTATTTACGAAATTGGAACAATCATTATCATTATTATCTATTAAAAGACTTTTGCTGGAGGGCAATATTGCTATAGGTTCGTATTTCAAAAGAAATCAAATCGAAAAATCCGCTGACTAATGAATCATGGTAATGTCAAATTTTATGTCTTGTCATGTCAATTATACAATATAGAGATCGTTCGAAAGCCAAGAAATACATACAATTTGAAAATTTTCAATAATCACCAATATACCATTTGTTTTAATATAAAGTAAATTATTTAATTTCCTTTACATTCATAAGAACACATACCTAGTTCCAAACTCTACAACACCCTTTTCAAGGGCGTCCTAATGGCCAGTGTGACACTTTAGAAAGGGTTTAATTTATCTGAACCAAGTTTAGTTGGCAACTTGCCCGTAATTATAGTTAAACTTATTCGCCACAGCTGCCCGTTGTTTCTCACAGACTATCATTATTATGTGAATGTTAATTACATTATATGCATTAAAACACATTGTAACCTTATATTATAATACGAGTTTCTGCCAGCGGCTTCGTCCGCGTAAATAACGATTTTAATACAAACTTTGAACTTTCATTTCACCTCTTCAGTTGAGGAATTTAAGAAAATTTTAAAACACGTCTTAATTGTTCACCAAAAAACAGAGTTTCATGCTTCTACAAAATCCTTTTCACCTATTTAATTACCTATGGGTTGAATTCCGAAACATTGTTTCCTTGTGCTCGTTTACGTTTTAAAAACAACAGTAGTGAAAAAATCAGAAAAAAAAATTTCAAGCTTAGACTAGATTGTTGATAGAGACGTTGATATGCCACGTATCGGATTGAGTTTTCAAACACGTGTCAAAATGAAATGTAATTTAAATCAAAAACACTAAGGAGTATTGATATAAACTTCGGAACAAAATAACTATCTACACCTTTTAATGACCCCCGTTATGGGATGAATTTCAATTAAATACAAAGCACGTCTTCCATCAATTATGTTAAAAAAGGTTTATGCAAAATTTGAAGTAGATTGGACCAAGGGATCAGCTTGTTCCATACAAACTTTGCCCCCCTTTTTCACCTTTCTTATAAGTAGAATTTCGGAAAATCCTTTCTTATCGGATGTCTACGTCATACAAAGAACACAAACTCTAAGTTTCAGGTCTCTACGATCAGTTTAGGCTGTGCGTTGATCCGTCAGTCATTCAGGACAAAGTCTTTTATATATATAGATAGAACACTACTAGTGGGACTGGGTAGAGGATACCCTGCGACACATAGTTAGGGAATCTCATAAAAACATAGACGATGACGTTGTGGCTCAGCGGTATCGAACCTGCCTTAAGCGCCAGACGTCTCGGGTTCGATTCCCGGTCGGAGCAGTTGTTTGTATTGACAACACAGGCATATTTTCCGGTTTGGGTGTGTTTGTCTTTGTCATTGTGTATGTTCCCAAAACGGGATATAACTATCCTAATGGGGCCGTTGAGTGTGTAGCGTTTAATATTTTATTATTAATATATAATAGGTTTCTAAAAAATCTTTTAATTTGAGTTGGAACCAGCCATTATTTAATAAAAATACCAAAAACATTGAAATCACACCCACACGGTGACCTCTCTTAAGGTCCAAAAGCGATACACGTCCCAAAAAAATTGAAATCACTTAGTGATTATCCTTTACAAATACAGAGACACATGGTTTTCATATATTAAAATTTAAAATTAATATAATATTTTTACACCCTTTCAAGTTCAAGATAATGAGGGTGGGACAACAGTAAAAGATTTCTATCAATATATTTGGAATTATGTTTTATGTGGGTTGGTAAAGAAAAAATAAAAATTTGTAAAGCAACATCGTCACATAACGGTGATGGGTGAAAAATCACGCCTCAGGGAGTCTTGGTGAAAGGTGAAACCGACCCTGAACGATTTTAACATATTTTTACCCTTTGTTTTAACATAATAAAATGGTTCTCTTTCTAAAATATATAATTTTTTATTACTATTTTTTTAATATAAATTTTTATAATAGTTTTTAATCAAATCTGTATTAATATAGAGAAAAGTACTCAATAAGTAGTAGCCAACCTCGAGATATTGATTCTTAAATCTCCTTTACCCAGTAATTTCACTATCTACCTATCGCTTTTCAATTTTGCACTTTGACATTGCTGGTAAGAATAACTGGCAAAAGTTAACCTCATCAGCTTTAGCAAGCAAGAAGATGGATGAATCCCATAGGAACAGAGAATGTATATACTATATTTTAATAATATTACGGTTCAGATAAACACAAGCAACCTTCGTAAAGACTTATTAAGTTTTTATCCACTAAACCACGGAAAATTTTGGTACAATATAATATTCCCAAAAGACTTTTGCTCTCCATTATACGAAAGTAGTAGGTGCAATAACATTACACTACGGAACCCAAAATGACAGAGAGAGAGAGAGAGAGAGAGAGAATAGGAAAAATTTAAAACGTTGTTTGACGACGTTGTGGCGCAGCGGTAGCGAACCTACCTTAAACGCCACAGGTCGTGGTTTCGATTCCTATGTATGTATTAACCATGCAAGCATATTTTCAGGTCTGGGTGTATTTGTCCTTGTCATTGTGAATGTAACCGGACCCCCGACACAGGATATTACTATCCTAATAGGGGCCGTTGAGTGTGCAGCGTTAAAAAAAAAAAAACCAATCGATAAGAAATGAAAGAATCGGGTGGGCCATATGCTTGCCAACAAAAAAAAAAAAAATGGGCCTTCGAGCTTGGAGGGCTGACCTGACTAAAAGGCGCTATTGGTAATGGTTTATGCTGACGTGTTATTTTACACCCAACTAAATCAAAAAGACATTAGTGCATGGCCATACATACAATACTTTGTGTGAAAATATTTTAAAGGGAATTTTATGTATTATCATTTTCTACTATATTATAACTTGCTGAATAAGATGTATAATATACATGGACTTACTTATACGTTGAGAAAGCTTTATAAATAAGGGTTGAAATACATATCTATACGTTAAATGAAAAATTACAATACGAAGACTAATAACCTGACTTAAGCGCCACAGGTCGCGGGTTCGATTCCCAATCGGAGCAGATGTTTTTATTGACCATAGGCATGTTTTCCGGACTGGGTGTATTTGTCCTTGTCACTGAATGTTTCCGGACCCCTGACACAGAAAATAACTATCCTGATGGGAGCCATTGAATGTGTAGCGTTTATTTATTTAGAAGTTCTTATAATTTCTAGATTTCTCTAATTTTCTTAATTACCTTTCTAAATTCATTATTCAATATCATTAAACCACAGTATAGTTTCAACGTGTACATACAAGTATGTACGTTAGCGGGAGC
The DNA here is from genome assembly GCA_023373885.1 of Hestina assimilis. Taxonomy (NCBI): domain Eukaryota; kingdom Metazoa; phylum Arthropoda; class Insecta; order Lepidoptera; family Nymphalidae; genus Hestina; species Hestina assimilis. Next base: position 9,537,686 of record CM041749.1, on the reverse strand, counting down.
GTTGATATTGCTTGGTACTAAACTAATATCCAAAGATGTACCAAATAAGTCCATTATTTTTCCCAAAAAAAGCAAGTCATGGTCCAGTAATACGCCATTCTTTAACATAATAGCTCTGAAATTCTCCTTCGACCGGGTATAAGAGGGATAAGTTTATTTTCAATAAAGCGCGCATCAAAGCAAATGTTATTTTTCACTTCATGAATAACATCTGAAAGAAAAGGGGCAGAATCTATGAACACTTACATTTGTATATTAGATGTTAGGTATTATCTTGGTCTTTAATTATAAATTAGTTTTATTTTAGATGATACCCGTTCCCGCTTCCGATGAGGCCCGTTCCGGCTTCGCACGGGTATAAAATATATAGCCTATGTCATTCACTGAAAAAATGATTAAAATCGATCCAGTAGTTTTGATTTATTCATTACTGCCCGTGGCACGCACGCGTTAAATGTAATTATTTACGACATCACATTAGAAACCTCAAAAATAACAGTTTTTTTTTTCCTCCACTATTTAATGGATGTTATTATACATATAAACCTTCCTCTTCAATCACTCTATTTATTAAAAAAACCGCATCAAAAGCCGTTGCTTAGTTTTAAAGATTTAAGCATACATAGGGACAGTGAAAACGAGTTTGTTTTATACTATGTAGTGATTATTTATGTGTCTCGCTGATTTCAGAATAGTGAGTCGGTTAGTTGGAAAGAACAATTCCCACAGCTGATGCGTTTCGTTAGATGAGTTTGAACGCTGAAAACCCAAACTATGTTTTATTCTTTCCCATCTTTTCCCCAATTCTTTTCTCTCTTTTCCTAGAGTCGGAAACGCGCTTTTGATACTTTTGATGTTGTAACTGGTTGGTGATCGTTCTAACGCAATGGTAAACATCCTGTCGTAAGTGGCAATGGCCAAAGGACTTCATTTCTGCTGGGGCAAATTATTGTATTGACCATACAGTGACGTGTTGTTCTTGGGTTTCTGAGTTTCTCGACTAAGCCTAAATTTTATTCTGTTTATTAAAGAAGCAGTAATAAAAATAAAAAAGTACAGTTTGTAATTTGCAATATCACGACTATATAGTGTGTATAGTTGTAAACGTGACGTCTCTGTCATTTTTCATAATTTCCGCCAGAGACGTGTGTGTCGCATGTTGATGTGCGCGTGCTCTCCAGATTTATTATTGTGCAATATTGGGCGTAGAAACTTAATTAAATATTATTTTATTATAAAAAAGACATTTCTATTTTATTTGTATGTATACATTACATTGTTTACTAGCAGCCCGCTCCGGCTTCGCACGGATATAAAATATATAGCCTATGTCGTTCACTGAAAAAATGATTAAAATATATCCAGTAGTTTTGATTTATTCAGTACTGCCCGTGGCCCGCACGCGTTAAATGTAATTATTAACGACATCACATTAGAAACATAATTTTTTTTTCTTCACTACTATACATATAAACCTTCCTCTTCAATTACTCTATCTATTTAAAAAAAACGCATCAAAATCCGTTGCGTAGTTTTAAAGATTTAAGCGTACATAAGGACAGAGAAAGCGACTTGGTTTTACCATTTTTTTGTGTTGACCATGTAGTGATATTTTAAAATAATTTCTATTGAAAAATAAATTGTAAATATAAGTAATCTAATATGAAAAACAAATTTGATGATTTTATGATTTACCGTTAACGGTGACATTTTAAATTATTTTGTATTCAATTTATTGTATAATATATAAAGAAAGTATAATAAATGCTGATCTGATTAATTTCACAAAATTCTACGAAATAAAATATTCAGGAAACAAAATAAATTTGAAAATTAGCTTTAACGCTTGTCGATTTCCATCAATAGAATATAAAGTGGTACTAAGAGACGCTTACTGAAAAAATAAACAAAAATCTCTCAGGCGAAATCGTTTTATAACATGAAATAACGCCAATAATTTGACACTTCGCTACTTGAGAAAAACGTCCCTAATTCAGTTTGTTCTTTCAGAAATAATATCTCTCAAGTGATAGATGAGAAAGGTATAGCATCTATAATAATATTAAAATAAAAATTATTAGACATTTATTTATTTAACCAAGTACAATATTTTAATTAAAGTATTATATGTATTCTGTTGCTCTTTTACCACATTTACTGTTAAATGTTTGTATCTGTAACAGGTTGGCTGATACTATTGTTTTTTAAATTTTAAATTGTAGTTTGTATAATTATGTAGGTAAGATATGGGTTATAAGTTATATATTTATCAGTTATAAGTACATATCTTTATTCATGACTGTGTCCGCGGCTCCACTCACGGCTTACAGAAGATTTGGATTAAAACACCTAATGGCTCTAAGTGAAACTTTAATTTGGTCTTCAAGATCACAAAACAGAACTTCACAAATCACAGGTCGAAATCACAGGTAAATCGTCGAGAAAGATAGCCGAGGTCACTAGTTTTCGCGCTTGATCACTTGTATTGTTTGTAGTTTTTCGCTCGTCGCACAGAACTGAACGACTCAGTGTTTTTTTTTTCGGGGTGTTTATTAATGTTCGACCTAGTGGCCTTGACAGCGTCATCGGTGGGGCTCAATGGACACGCTGCTTGTAGAGCGTGGAACGTTCGAGAAAGAATCAACGGAATGTTATACGGCACTTTTCGAGAATATATCTTTCCAAAACCTACGCGTTACGTAGGAAAGACACAAAGAGAGTATTCCTAACGGCGCGGAACCGTAATGTAAGTAAGTTTTTATAACAATAGCTAAGTATCAGGAACCAAATAATTTTGATAAGTAATAACACATGAAACATACGAAAACGTTTTGTCTGTTAAACTTGGAAGGTTCGCGACACTGTCTAAGATCCTTGATTCACTAGAGCATAGGGAGTTCTTGTTTGTGCTAACGATAAGCTAACTCGTGAAAGAAAATACAAGTTTTGATACCCACTGTTGGTAGGTCTTTTGTTGATAGAGGCCGGCTAGGTAGGTACCAACGCAGTGTCATATATTCTGCCGCCAAATAGTAGTGCCTAGGCATTACTGTGTTCCGCTTCGAAGGGCACTGTACGCTAGTGAAATTACTGGGCAGAGGAGATTTATGAACTAATATCTCGAGGTTGGCAACGCCTGAGTGGCACCTACTAATGGTGCTGCAAGCGCTCATAGGCTACGGCAACCACTTACCATCAGGTGGGCCGTATGCTTGTTTTCCAACTTGTAACATAAAAAAACCCTAAATCTTCTCCGTACATCTGTCTACTCGTTTAATAGTTGTGAGCGGAACGTGCCTCGAATATTATTCAGTTTTGGAACAATTTTTCCTTTTTCACAAGCCTGCTAAATTAATAAGTCGCAGTACGTTACCTTTTACTTTTGATTTTTATTTATATATTTGTCCTTAATTTAGCTAATTCATTTTTCTTATTTTATAATATCAATTTTAAGACATGTACCTCTAAATTTATAAAACCGATATTATTGAGTACATCCTGTAAAACAGATTTTGATAATCCCACCGGAACCGAACATTTATGGGATAAAAAGTATCCTATATACCGATAGTAAACTATCTATGTGCTAAGTTTCATCCCAATCCGTTCAGCTGTTTATGCGAGCTTGATTAGGTAACATAGAAACATAAATCCAAAATAATACGCCTTCTTATAAGTTTTTTCAACATCCCAACACCAAAATATACAATCTTTCATAACTATTATGTTAGTAGTATTATACTGCGTATCAAAATAAGTGTATTAGAATGATCTATGAACTTGTCAAATGTGGTTTAAAATAATGAGTATGTCTTGAGAATATTTTAAATTCGTTATATATTTGCGCAAATTATATCAAAAGGTTCCCATTTATATAAAAATCCAATGCCATGTAATATTAGATTTGAAACGTAACGAATATAGTTCTATTCACAGAACATCTCTCTCGGTTAAGTTAAATTCAGTAACAGCACTTACTTGTCTGTGTCACATTTGTAGAACGAGATGAGCTACTATTGTGGAAACAATGCTATGCAAATTGCTACTGTGGGATTGCTTCTGATGCACTGGAAATTAAATGCACCAAAGCGTGTACTAATTATTGCCATATAATACCTAAGTTAAATTAACTTACAAAATTTGTCTAAATAATTTTCATTCCATTAAAATATTTAAATAGGATAATACGTATTTATAATTGAAAATCAATCGTCATTTTTAAATTGTTTTTTTAATATTTTTATTTTATGTTTAGCTAAATAATAAAGTGAAATACTTCCTGACAAAATTCTAAAAGCCAAAAAATGTGTCTAAATAATAAACAAAGCAATTTTCTTCGGGAATTACATAAATGTTCAAGCAAATATTAGCCTGGTATCTTGTAGGCTTCATTCTCCATTTCCGGCGCTCTAGTATTCTGATCACGACTGCACCTATTTTCAATGCAGCAAAGGCGTTGTAAATTCCTTGAAAACAAGCACCTTTAGAATGCTGATATCAGAATCTACAGATAGTACTTAAATATAATCTATTACTTAAATTGTTAAACTGATTAAATCAGTCGAAAATCTGCATATATTTTCTGAAAATTAAATATTCATTATTTTTATAGATTAATTAGTTTTTGTAAAATAGAGGCGAATTTATAATTACGATAAGTGTAAGTTTATATAAATTTCAGATCTTATAACTTATGATTAATCGGCCTGACAGTAAATCGTACTACCAAAATAAATTAGTTTAATTAATTTTAGTTCTGATAAAATTGTTTAAATATAAAAAGTGTTTCAATTTGATGTGCATATTTATTATACAGGTAGATCTGCGCTGCCTTGATGAGAATATCGGAAATAATATGCGTCTACTCACAATTTTCTTTTGATGAAAGTACAAAATACAAAGAACATTCATAATAATGCTCACAAAACTATTTTTGGATTACGTTTTTAGACGAATATTTCCGCGATTAAAATGGCTGTCCCATTTCTCGCAGGAGCTCAAAGTTGATTCTGTCTTTGTGGTGTATCCTGCGAGGATAAACTAATGCTTCATCTTCATCGAGAATTGAGTATACAAAAAGGATTTTGAAAAAAATCTTGTCCTGACCAATTGTTGATTCTTACTTTCATGTTTACGATAGCAAGTAGACCCTAAAATATGACTTTTTTTTCCACTTTGTATTTCATTTTCCACCTCACATGTAAATAAGGAGCAAAAATTTAATATATGCTGTTGACTAATATGGTAATTTGTGGAAAAGGTTCGTATTGCTTACGTAAAATAATTCTCGTTTGTACAGTTGATTTAAAACATCATCGCAGATTAATAAAGCACTGTATTATTTGTTTCAACAAGACCTCACAACTCATGGTATTTAGTAGGAGTAAGGCCATGAGGTTGGACCGGGAAATACTACCTCCTGATAGAAAATCCGAGTAAAGTAACAGTATCAGTACTGTTGTGTTTATTGCGATGAGTGAGAGCGCCGAGGACCCTATCTCTAGCCTATATTCCCTTTCTTTATTCTTTCTTCCATCTTATCCCTTAGGCTGGCTTAAGATTTTTTGAAAGGTTTTAGATAATTGAGACCAATCATCGACCAAGGTGTGTCAAATAAAAGTAAAAATAACTATTTAACTAAGTTACTACTACCTTAATGCGTAGTTTAGATTCTAGCAGGTAATTTATGATTCATGCTACTGAAAACGATAACTGATAAGGTACAATATATAAATAATATCAATATCTGAAAGAGAAGCTTTTCAGTAAGAATATCATGTTACGATATATCACAGATTTACTTGAAATCAAGAGTAATAGTGCGGATAGCGACTTGATCTATGATGATAAAATAGCTAAGGATAAAGAAAATAGCATTATTCAAAACAACAGCCGAGGCGTTAAATGAATAATGTTTTTGGTCTATACCTATTTTGACACCGTTGTAGCGTATTGGTAGCGAGTTCGCCCTAAGCCTTGACGGTCGCGGGTTCGATTCCCGAATATCTGTTTCGGTCGGGGCGTTTGTCCTTGTGGGCCTCCCTACCGTGCCTCGGAGAGCACGTTAAGCTGTCGGTCCCGGTGGTTACCACATAACGTCTGATAACTGCTAACTCTTGATACGTAATTTGCTCATACCCAATGAGTTGGTTCGCCCTTAGGGTTGACGAGGTCAGATGGCAATCGCTCTGTGTAAAAACAAGTAACCTGTCAAATTCGGATAAGAGTAATAACCAGACCCTGGGTAGATAAAATACCGGAAAAATGCTAGGACGAAGTAGAAGGTTATTATGTTAAATACGTATAATATTCTTTAAAAATAGAAATGATGTTAGTTAAGTGGTTGAACGGACCGCAGATAATAATTATACATTAAGAAATTTCTTTCTAGGTCTAAGTATTACTTAATCACAACTTTTTTTTAAAGAATATAAGCAATGCTTTTTCAAATGATTACTAATACTTGACTGGGTAGACACTAGCCCATGAGGGTCAGGATCAAGCCAACAACTCTCGCCGTAACGGGGCGCTGTCATCCATTTCACCGATATACCTGAATATCACAAAATATCCCATATATTACTTACCATCTGAAAGCATACTAAATTTTAGGAAAAAAAAATTAAAAACATTCCTAAAACACTAAAATTATTGTATCCTATACAACCAATAACTGACAAATTGTAATCCTTTCGATTTGATTTTGAAGGCGGTTATAAACTACAAATCGATTTAGTCTGCATTTCTAGCGTTTGCCATTATATAATATTGAAATACACTTATCCTAGTTGAAAAATTTAAAAAATAAATTGTATAACATAACCACACTTAATATTAACATAACCACATGGAGAGGCTTTATAAAACGGTAAGTAGATTGTGTTATTTTGTTTTGCGTGAGGTTTCCTGCAAACTGAGGCTCGAGTAAGCCGCCTTTGAGAGAGTGAGCAAACAAGTAGAAAGCAGTCTCAAAGTTCTGTGCTCCATAAAGTGAAGCAAATATCTTAAGTTCACGTCACTGCTGGTGAATTACATAAATAATTTGAGGTGCATATACTGCTGTAAGAATAATGATTCTGCGCTTATTCAGAGTATTTTGTAACAATTATTTGTACCTAAAATGCAATAACTTATTATTCGACTTCTACAGACTATACCAAGGCGAGTCAGAGGAATTATTTTCCCTTATAGGTCAGAGGAATTATTTTCCCTTATAAGTTCAAGAACTACGCGTGCCGGTCTCCGATTTCACCGACTAACTGTGGAATCAATTCCATTGCGAACAAAGAAGTTTGCCAACTTTTTTTTTGTCGTACGTCATCACAATTGAATTCTGTACCGGCACACGTCTTCTTACAACCTGGGGTCCTTCAAACAAGGCGTGAAGAGTCATCTTGCGGGTAGGCAAGGTAAGGGTGGCCAGTGCAAATCGCCTTCTGGAACCATATTAGCCACCTTCGCGTGTGGGACTCCACTTCCACTTACCATCAGGTGGAGTGGAATCATTTGCCCCCGTTGTTATGAAAAAAAAAAGATGGTTTTGTATTAAATGATTTTAAAATGATTTACTTTAAGTAATATAACAGCAAAACAAGTTATACTCGTATATTTAAAACAAAAGGTAGACAAGAAGACACTTTGACATTATGTACAAGTAATTGAGCAATATGAGTTGTAAGCTTCGTAATGATATCAGAGATACCGCGAAAAAGACGCCGTATAAAGGTGTCTTATTATCACCGAGTACCAATTAAGGAAGGAAGTCTATTATTCTCAGATTTCCTAATTAAAAGCACTTTGTTTTCATTAATAGAAAGATGTTTTTGTTCACTTCTTGGTGACTTGAGAATTCAGCAGAGGTTTTTCATTATAAATTGATTTCTAAAGTAACGCAATTAAACTAAAGAATCAAGTTATTTTTCTTGCAGTTTTGGTAAATTACTCTTTATCATATTTAATATATCTATAGTTATCAGGGAACGTAACAGAATTTATAATATTATATTTCATTCGTTATTTCTTTTCTTCCCCATTCTTACTCATCGTTCTATGTCTCACATCAGGTGTTAATGTACAAAGGTCCTTCTGGTATATGTTTCTTGGTCACTTGTGGTGGAGCAAAAATAAGCTATCGATACAATTATCATTTTTGAAGTTATACTTCTTTTGGCGTGTTAGGAAAAATGATGAGTAATTTTTACGATGCGCTCGCACACCGTCATAAAAACCGACACCCTGAAGTTAGCTATAGTCAACATTTTTTTTGTGATATTATATAAACTTTATTTAACTAGATAATGCGTTATAATAAAACTTTGAATGTGTTAAATACCTTTTTTCTATTGTTAGTGTCGTTTTTTTACAAACGCAGAATAAGGTGAAAGATAAAATTTTTAAAAAGATTTTTATCTTGTTACGCCAAAGAAGTATAACTTCTAAGGCGTGTACATAAGTACACACACACTTTTTTTAAATTAATAATATACACTCATGTATCAGTGAAAACCATCATCATAAACGCCATCTCTTTTTTACCACCGGAATACTAGGCGCACTGCGACGTACCAGTCATATCTGTTTAATATACCCAACATTTGCACTATGAGTTTTCGATCATCTTTCATAATGCGCATGCCCAGGGAGTAGATTGCTCTTCCGGTGTCAGTATTCCCGAACAAATGCAACCTGAACCATGTTAAGGCGCGAATACACAGACTTTATGTGAGTAAGCTCATTACACCGTAGACCTCATCTAAATTAAAACAACAACAACAACAACATTTGACCAGATGGCTTAAAAATGCTTAAATAACTGTGTTTTACTCGTAGTGTAAATACTTCATTACGCGTAAATTTTAATCATTTGTGAAAGTTAAGCGCTACTCAAAGACTTACTTAAAATCTTACTTGAGAACGAAGCCGAAACTCCTTTAAAATTTTATGTCGAAATATCTGATTTCTCGCATTAATATCAGGGGCTTAATTTCGTCACTTGATGGCAGCTGTAAATAATTTCGTTTTTAAAATTTTCTTTATCTCTTGCTTGTTTAATTATTTATCGTATGCAATATACAGCATATTACATAGTCAGCAGTTTTTAACTTAATATATTTTAATGTTGACAACATTTCAAGGGTCGTTCAGTTCCGCAGTCAATTGGAAGCAAATGTCAAATTGGCCTCTAAAAAGCTTGGTGTGCTCAGCAAGGCGAGGCATTACTTCACGTTGGCTCAGAATCTACAACTGTATAAGCCACAAATTCGACAGAACACAAATGAATTGAAACAGAGATGAGAGCAGTACTCCAAGTACGGCTTGGAGTACTGCTCTCATCTCTGTTTCTCAGTACCAGCTACTTTAACGTGGAGTGGCTCGAATAGTCGACGGTCGAGCCGTTTACGATCGCTTTGATCCTTTGGTACTGCGTAGAGATATTGAATGACTCTGCATCTTCTACCGCATCTATCACGCGAAATTGTTTGGACTGATCCCGTCGGTGGAATTTCGCCATCGGACATCGTCACAAAATTTTGCGCAAAACGTTGCGATTTAGAAGACAATATTTTCGCACAACCATTCTGTGGAACCAATTTCCACCGACGATCTTTCCGAACCGATACGACCTGGGAATTTTTATGAGAGCCTATGCTTTTCTTAAAGGTCGGCAACGCATTGGTATTGGTATTGGTATTGCAGATGTTCATGGGTGGCTGTGATCGCTTAACATCACGTGAGCCTCCTGCCTCTTTCGCCCTGTGACATAAAAATCAATTCCAAATAGTTTTTTATTTTAAATTATGGGGCTACTTTTCATAGTTAGAAAAATTGTCGGTAAAATGATATTGCAAAAAAATTTGTATTCGCTATCCGAGCGTTTTAAATGCAATATAGCCAAGATAATTTTGGAAGTGTTTATGGAAAAATTGTAGAAAGTGGCCCTTTGAGCTCGCAGGTCTTACCCAACTCAAAGGCTCTGTTGCCACTAATGGCTTATGCTGACGTGTTTTCTTATAATCTAATCAACTAGAAATACATAAAAGCATGACTTGAATTTGTAACAGGATTTTATATTTAAAATAACGTTTTAAATTCCAAATACTGACTTATCTAGTTGCAACGCAACTTATATTATTATTATCATTAGAAATATTATGTTTCTTTCTGGTTTTAAATAATATCTATTTACTATTCCTATTCGAGAGTATTATAATCCACATAAGTTTAATAGAAAATAAGATCGAAGCGCCAATATTCGAAGTAAGTCATTTACTAGTATTTGTTGTTGCGTAAGGATCGGACATTAAATTTTCTTTTGTACCATCTAAAGTCCGTATCCGGATGTGCCCTGACCTTTCTTAATTAGGATAGAGATTTTCTTTCATTTTAAATACTTGCATACTTACACAAGTAAAGAATTTCAATATTTTCGACAGATTATTTAGCTTGACTAATCACACAACTTTAATTTGTTTGTACTTTGTTAAACTTAGCTAAAGAATAAATAGCTAACTATCCTCAAAGTTTTTTATGTCAAAATCAATGTTAAGTACAAAGGGGACTGACAACGTGCTCTCCGAAGCACGGTGGCGAGACCTACAAGGACAAGCGCCCAGACCGAAACAGATATTTATTATATTTAATAAAATATACTAAGTTTTATAATACAATTTATATACTGACTTCCGTTAAAAATACTCGTATAAATTCAGTTTATTCATTCACAAAAGCAAACAATTTTACAGGCCTATAACCATCAAAGGTATACAGGCTATGTGAGAATCCTAACAAATCGAGTACTATCCCGTAACGACCAATCCCATATACGTTTATTTTCCAACCAATAGCAGCTGGCCTAACGAAATACATTCGAAAAGCCTAATTGATTGTACATGGTTTATTCTCGTTTAGACCAATTAAATAAAAATTTCAACGTAATGTCGTAAGTTTGTATGAGTAATCAATTACACAGCTTTGTTGCATTGTTAAGCATCGTGACGAATTAATAAACCCTTCCTGATTATGGCCTTAGTCCCCGCGAAGGCTCGGCCACCTTCACTTAGTGACACTGTCAAAGCCTCCAGAGCCAAGAGCAATACCCAATCAGAAAAAAAACTAATAAGTATTTTATTGAAATACAACACCTGTTAATACGATTTCTATGCTTATAAGAACTAAACAATATAAGGTAGTTCGAAGCATTCCTCATCGTAAGTAAACAGATTTTAACATTGAAATGGATTTTACCAAAAGGTTTCTTAATATAAATGTACAGAGAAAACAGCCAACATAAATAACGGGGACTCTTTAGATGTCCGAACAATGCTGTTCGTGAAATATTTAACTTCGGAGCGTTAATTTAGTTAAATCAGTTCTAAAAGCTCACAAATTGTACACTTTTAAAATTTACTTTTCTTGGACTCTAAATACTTTTAAGTATTTTAATGCATTATCTTTTAGGGTTCCGTAGCCAAATGGCTAAAACGGAACCCTTATAGTTTCGTCATGTCCGTCTGTCCGTCCGTCCGTCTGTCCGTCTGTCCGTCCGTATGTCACAGTCATTTTACTCGGAGACCATTGACTCTATCTATACGAAATTTACTAATTAGGTGTATTCCATGAACCGCACAAGGATTTTGTAATAAAATCTTAGTCTATAACTGTAAGAAAAGCGAATGCATGGTCTTTCAGGCCAGGGGAAAATCGATTCCATCTATTGTACCTGCTATCAAGTTACACGGGGTTCCACTAAAGAGAGTTGAATGCTTTAAATATCTTGGCCATGTAGTATTCTATGACTTGAAAGACAATGCAGATATTGAGAGAGAACGCAGGGCTTTGTCTGTTAGCGCAAATATAATTGTTCGCAGGATTGCTCGTTGCTCAATACCAGTCAAAATAACGCTTTTCAGAGCTTACTGCACCACATTTTACCCTAGCAGCCTGTGGGCAGACTATACGCGGAAACAGTACAACGCCCTGCGTGTACAATATAACAATGCTTTCAGGATGCTAATGGGTATGCCTCGTTTTTGTAGTGCATCGGGGATGTTTGCCGAGGCGTATGTGGACTATTTTTATACCATTATGCGAAAGCGGTGCACATCGTTGTTGCGCAGGATTCTTTCCAGCTCAAGTGGCGTCCTGAGAGCATTTGTTAATAGAAGTTGTTTGTATGTGAACCACTGCTAACGGATTCACGTGCTGACAAATTAATCCTGTCTTAAGTTAAATAAGTTTTAGAAATTACTAACAAATAGGCGTAAGATACTTGTATTACTAACAACATATGATTTATTGTTGGTCGAAATAAAGTTATTATTATATATATTATTATATAACCATGCTGCGGAACCCTTTAGATTCAACTGTGCGTGGTCCACAACGCACTTGACTGGTAATTTTTTATATACATATCACGTATTACTTTCGTTGAAAAAGTCAAGTAATAAATATGTTATATTATAATCACGTAATAGAAAACTACAATATAAAAATTGTACTTGTAAATCTTTAGCAAATTTCCGAGTATTTGTTTTCTTAAGACACATTTTTAGTTAGCTGTCGTCATTAGAGTGAATTCTTAGAAATCCCGCCTTCTCTGTATTAACTTTCCCCTGGTATTAAATTATTTTCACATTTCCCTTAAATTGGATTTTAATTAGAAGCCAATGAAAGGAAAAGGCATTTCAGCGGAATTTTTTAACGAGGCTAACACTGACATCAAATTAAGAGATAAATTAATTCTTCAAAATTGTAAGATTCTATTGCTTTGGATATTATAAATCTCATGTTTTTATCATTGAAATAAAATGAAATTACATATTGTATTGTACCTGTCTATTCTCTCATAGTGTTCAATTCTCTTTTTTTTTAATGTGTATTGCGGTTGGCTCTACTGGACTTGAGAGCGTCACCGGGGGGCCAACTCTCCTGTAGCTGAATAGCTTCATTACAAATTTTACCATTTAGTTGGAAACAAACCGCTCCTACGTAGTTCTTTTGTCATAACTAAAAAAATATTTAGAATACCAAAGATGTTATACGTAGCTGTTATTTTATTTATTTACTTACTTAGCAAATAATTGAGTTGAAGTGAAGTAGACAAACTATTATCTATATTTATAAAACTATGATCCCATTAAATTATTTATATTACAAATAAATTAAATATAACGAACGCAGATACAATTAAGCTTGTGTGCTCCCAAAGCGCTTTTAGCTATTTGTGGCAGGGTGAACGCGGATACTGTTCATGAGAGGGTTGTGTTCGTAACGAGAAACTAGACTGCTTTATTCATAGGCTTACTCACGATTTTCAGTACTCAGTACTATTGGAATAGCAGCATTTAATTTGTTAAACATATTGTCTATGATAAAAAGCAAGTCTTGTTATTTGTAGTCGTTGATTAGTTCTCAAGTAGTTAGTACTGTCTAGACCGTAGGCGAGGGCGTGCGTGTCTCGCTCCCGTGACAGCTGTCTATGTACGTGAGTGACGTAGCTGTACGAAGTGGCACAGATAAAGCTAGATGACGCTCGGTCAGCCGCAGACGCACGAAGCTTCGCCGATAGCTGATCTCCCATCTCTGTCCCCGCACAGTCACCGCGCAGCGCTAGAGGCGAGCAAACGCCTACGCCGGACATCGACGCGCTCAACTAAAATATCCTTCAACAAATACCATGGTTATTTCTTTAAAAAACAGATAAATATTCTGTATACAAAACGTAAAATAAATAAGTTGTTCATAATGTTATGGTCTTTATTGTATCTATAAAAAATAAATATAAAAGGATGTCGGTAAACATGGGCTACATTTCATTACAGCTGAAGTGGACTGAATGCTGCTGACAAGAGTAATATAGCCAGTTCGTAGTTGACTTTATGACCCTCTAAATCACTTACCTCCTTGACCCAAACTGAACCGATAGTTTCCGAACATTAAAAGGGTATGAGTTATTTCCGAACTTAGTACATTGTCACCATCTGTTGCTCGAGTAAACATGCTATTAAAAATATAAAAGGTTTTCAGAGCTCGGTAGAGTTTATTTCATTGCTAGATTTTGCCAGCAGGTTTGTCTCAGTGGTTTATAGTTTATCTCATTGAAAACTATTCAATGTTTTCTCCAAAGCTCGAACTCTTCATACTAATTTTCCCTTATAATTTTATTATATCTGCTGTCTGCCGAATATTTTGATCGACGAGGTTTGCAAATTGGGTGTATTTTATGAACCATTATAAAAATGATGTATTGTAATAAAAAAAATAGAGGAACAATCTAGATTCGACAAAGTCAAAATGTATTATAGTACTATTATATAATTCCCCAAATAAGTTGCTCCTATTTTTTTGAAAGTATCCTCCTGGCCTTGACGGCTTTAATTGGGACGGTTGAATTCCCCGGGGGTGGAGGAGAATCCGTTATTAAGAACTTCACCTGGAATGTAGCATACAAGCATACGGCCCACCTGATGGTAAGCGGTTGCCATAGTCTATGAGCGGTTGCAACACCATTTGTTAGTGTCACTCACGTGTTGCCAGCCTCGAGATATTAATTCTTAAATCTCTTTTGCCCAATAATTTCACTAGCCTACAGTGCCCTTTAAACCGAAACACAGTAATGCCAAAGACACTACTGCTTTGCGGTAGCATACTTTACATTGCGTTGGTAACTACCTAGCCGGCCTTTCACAACAAAACATCTGCCTATATTAATTCTTATAAAGCAGTTGATAACTACACAAATTTATTTTATGAAGCAAAATAGCAAAAGGATATAAAACTTTTATTAAGATGATGGTACTAATTTTGTTTTACGAGAGCAATTAAACTTCGTTCATCCAAAGGATACAAGTTTTAAGCTGCTTAGTACTCAGGATTTAACTAGAAGGTATACATCATAGTAGCCGCAACGATGAAGCTAGTAATTCTTCATCGGGAACGGCTCCTGTAACGTCATAAAACTTCGTCTGAGCGGGATTGCGCTCAAAGTGTTTATGGAGAAAGACAAATTGCATACAACTTTTCTTGGTAACATAACAAAGTGTCTATTTATTTTTTAATTAAAATTAGTACAATATTAAAAAAAGAATTGTTGTTTCGTATTTTTACATTTGAAAAATTCTGACTCCAAAACATACAAAATTTCAAAACGAACGCGGAAGGTCTATGTTTACGTTTTCTGCCAAAATATACAGTAGATGTAATATTATTCATGCTTTTAATCAAATGTTTTCTGTTTCATGACCTCCGCTTTTAGACACAGCGTCAAATGTTTTTTAATTTTGTAAAGCAAATCTCACGGCTTATATTTTGATGCACTTCTTTAGTTAAAAATGGAGTATAGGATTTTCCTAGTTTATTAAATTATTCTAATTTTCTAATAAAGCATAAAATATTAATTTTTAGAAAAGGTATTAAAGAACTATTAAAGAAAAAAGAAAGACTATTAAAGAGTTTAACTTGATATAAGTTGTATGGAGAAGTTTGAGGCGTGTTTTACTGCCCTGTGACATTGCGTTTGATATCATCGGTGAACGAATATGATGGATTAACAGCTTTCTTCTTTTACTGTTTTTACAATTATATGGAATACAAATTAATATTTTTTTGTTCAAGTCAGTCCAGCCATTTCAGAGATTAACAGAAAGATTTTTAAAATTTATTTTTCTATGTGAGTACCGTATATATTTTAATATGAATTTACTTAATAGCACTTAATTTGGAATTACAAACCGACATTTCAATTTTATTTAAGTATTTGTATAGATTTTCTACAAGCAAACTCTGAGAGACTTTTATAAATAACTAGCGGGCCCGGCAGACGTTGTCCTGCCCCGAATAAATTTAGGGTCGTATGTATTTTTCAATGCCACATGATAAAAAAATTAAAAATTAAAATTTTATCCAAAAAATAAAAAAATAATTTTAGGGAGAAACCCCTTATCACCGAGGGTTTAAAAATAGATAGTAGCCGATTCTCAGACTTACTGAATATGCATACAAAAATTCATAAGAATCGGCCAAGCCGTTGCGGAGGAGTATGGGAACGAACATTGTGACACGAGAATTTTATATATTAGAAAGAAACTAGGCTAGTGCAAAGAAATAAACATACTTGTAATAAATAGATATAAATTATTTGTATTAGTAATGAGATAATGAATAAAAATCCTAAAAAGAAATTATACCACTCTTACAAGAAGCAATATTAGAAAAGAGTTGATTTCTCTTTGTTGAGAATTTTACTACGGCGAATAAAAATTCTTTGCATTTAGGATTTGTTTAATTATCTCATCTCCTTAATTACTATGAAACAAAGAAAGGAAATTCATTTTAGCGTTTATGGTTAATATAATATTTTACCACCAACATAAAGAGTTATTACGCAATAAAGATAATATTCATTACAATGATTAATGTTTAATGTAATAATTATTTCGTATAATAATAAATATGTATTTAAATATTTTTTATTTAAGTTAGCTTTGTAAAGCAAAATACGTTGTAGTAAATATTGATAGATATATTTCCATAACTATTAACCCATCATCAAGTATAAAGCATTTTCAGGATTCCGTACCCAAAGGGTACCAACAGACCCATATTACTAAGCCTCCACTGCCTGTCCGGCCGTCTCGTCTGTAAACATAGCGATCCGTAATAGGTAAAAAATGGAATTATTTACAAAATTTACTACTGGCCTAAATACTCCTAATGGCGTTGAAAACGTCATCAATTTGATTTAATAAAGATTTCTCTCTGAATAACAGTATTTTTATTTTTGTTCGACGTCATATTGAGCCAAAATTCGTAGAATCGCATTTACGACAAAGAGAACGGAGCCTTTATACTTAATGGCTAGGTCACGATGTATCCTACACAGTCCGCCATCACTTAGCTAAGCTCTCTAAGAAAATCCGTTTATGGTAAAATAATATTTATTTATATATCAAATAAGAATAGGATAAAGAAAGTTCTGAAGAAAAGAAATATAAAAATCTAATAGATGAAATGTAATACTTCAATATTTTACTAATACTCATATTATATTATATTTGTAGTCTTATTTCCTTACATCAATAGCTTTTAAGATAAATCCACCTTTGGATACTTTTTTACGTAAATAATATGAGGAGGTTATCGATTTGGGTAAATATTTTATGATAATGACCATTTATTATTCCCGGAATTATATTTTTATCCTGATTTTAGGGGTTACTGGTTGTACACAGAGCGATTGCCATCTCTACTCAACCTATAGGGCGAATCAGTAACTCAAATTACTTATTATATATTATAAATTTGTTAACGATTATTATCAGATGTTATGATAACCGAGACCGACCGAACGACCGAGCTTAAAATGATCTCCGAGGCACGGTGACGAGACACGAGATCACTGCGTCCACTCTGTTTTCGTATATCTGCTCTTTGAAGTCGGTAGTTAAGACTATAAAACAATTTTTTACATATTGTCGGTTTTTATTAGGTGTCCATAGCCAAATGGCAAAAACGGAACCCTTATATTTTCTTCGTCCGTCGGTCCGTCCGTCCGTATGTCACAGTCGTTTTACTCGGAGTCTTTTGCCTCAAAACTACAAAATTCTTCATTATCAGAGCTAAGGAACCCTTTAGTTTCCACTGTGCCTCGTCCAACACGCACTTGACTCTTAATTTATCTATCTACAGAACAACATTTCCATTCCATATTTGACATTTTCTTTTGTAAATATTCTCCATATTTACTTTGATGTTTCAGCAGCTTAAATAAGGCTATTGACTGCGGCACAATCTAATAGTACCTATAAACTCAAATAGACAGGCGACCTTACAAAATGAAATCGCGTTACCCTTGAGTGTCACTTTACAAAAAGGTTTTTCTTTTGTGGTATCTTATATAAGGAATTTGTTAAAATGAGTTTTTTAAAAGAAATGAATATTCTTTTCATGATATGTTTATGCATATAAAAGAAAACTAGAATAAGATATATAGACTTTGTCCTTGTAGCTTATAGTTTAGTTTGCAATAAAAAGTACCTTATAAAGGAGACACCGTTCTATATTTTGTCAAGATCGATTCTTTAATAAAATAAGTTGACCAGAAAAGTATTACTCGCACATAATATATATATTTTTTTTATTTATGACGGTTGGCACTCTTCGAACGAAAGTACTGTGTTACTTTACGTCGATTTTCTGGGAGAGGGTAGTACTTCCTGCGCCAAGCCGGCCCATTTGTGCTGGCTCCACTGTGTTCCTATTGTTAGGGTTAGTAACGCAATATTACTGTTGTCCCTTTCTTACCTCTACCTCCCCTCCTTCTTACACATCTTAGAAGGCAGCAAACGGTAATAACTTATTTGCTACAGTTTATTAACTGGATTAACATGTAGGATTCTTTTTATTCTGGAAACATATTAGCTTACTGTGGGATTATCAAAAAACAATAATATGACGTACATATGTTGGATTTGTTTATATTATTGTATGGTATAGAAAAAATAACTTTTAAACCGACAGTAGCCCTTAGAAGTGGCACAAGTGCCGGGCTGCGGTTGTTTGAGGTGAAACAAGCCATATTATAAAACTGAAGACTGAAACAATACTATAATAATTATAACGACAACAATACAATATCAAAATATCGATGTCACTCAAAATAATGAACAGCAATTTATTGTAATAGAAACATTTTCAAAATTGATCGTTGTCTAGTTAAGAATACACTTAGGTTAATTTTCTTCCTAAAGTATTAATACAAAATGCTTATTCAGTGAGAGTTAATTATCGGGAAAATTTTCAACTTCCATAGCAACTTCTGACTTTAAAGTGAGAAGTTTGATTAGAACCCTTAAGGAGTTTATCAAAGTGAAATCGACATTACAAATTTAATTATAAATTACTTTTGTAATTATCACCATCTATCATATAATAAATAGATATTGGACTATTCAATCTTATATTATATAAAACGCCTATCATACCAATATCAATAAATAAACACATTCATGACGTAAAAGTACAAAAACTGAATTAATAAAAAAAACATATATATTTACTTTACTTATATATTTAAATAATGGAATTAACCCCTACTTAGAACTCGATCTGTGATTGCAGAAACAATTAAGCGGTCTGGGATCGAGACGCTTATACAGGCTTTAATGGCGATCAATAGAGGTATGCCATTACGGAGTTAAGATCGACTGGTATGCGAAATCATTAATACATATTATAATTAAGGAATATAGGAATAGAACCATAGGACTTTAGATCAGTGCAATATAAAGAAATAATATATTATGCGTATGCATTGGATTCATATGAACTTAATTCTTTTGTTGAAATTTTTTTTGTTGAATAGAATATCTGTGTTGAAGTGGGTCTCCCCACAATGTCTCGAAGAGCACGTTAAGCTGTCAGTCCCGGTTGTTAGCACATAACATCTGATAATAATCGTTAACTATTGATAAGTAAATTGCTCTTATCCAATGAGTTACTGGTTCGCCCTTAGGGTTGCGGAGGTCAGATGGTAATCGCTCCGTGTAAAAACTACTAACCCGTCAAATCCGGATAAGAGTAAAAATAAATATAGGATGAGAAGAAGAATATCTATGTTTAAAAATCACTCCACAGTGTAAAATTTTTGTTTATGTGTGTATAACGCGATGTTTTTGCTATTAGTGAACCAATTTTGACGCGTCAGTTGTTAGTAATATTGCTATTATTACTGTTCCAAAAGCTATACATCATTTTGATGATATGACCAGATTTTTAAGCTAAGCAATCTACGTTGTCTTTGTGTACGTATGTCGTAGGTAGTTGTTTTCATTCAAAAGAATATCATAATATTCCAATTATAATATAATCGCATTTTAGTTAGGTTTATCAAAAAGTGTAATATATTACAGTCTTGTAAGGAAAACACAACTTCGTGCCTCAAGGTATTGAGTACGAAAATTTTCCCCTGATAACATCTCGGCTACGTCCCTTAAGGAAATTACTTTTTTAAATTCACAGATCGTCCACTTCAGTTCGTACTCTTGGGTTTTCGCGGCACGCAAAGTGCAAAAGGTTTCTTTGTTTGTAGGGTTTCTTGACGACGTTGTGGCGCAGTTGTAGCGAACCTGCATTAAACGCCACAGGTCGCGGGTTCGATTCCCGCTCGGAACATAATATGTCTGTATTGATCATGCAAGCATATTTTCCGGTCTGGGTGTATTTGTCCTTGTCCTTGTATGTGTTTTCGGAGATCCGACACAGGATATCGCTATCCTAATGAGGGCCGTTGAGTGTGCAGCGTTTATTTATTTATTTGTCCTATTTACATTTCGTTATGACATTTATAAGGACGTAAGAACATTCATATATAGACATAACGGAGACGGGTCGTTATCAGGTTGGCCAGAGATGGTCGAGATCATATTATCGTAAAGATTAATAATCGGATATTGAAAACGCGGTGAGTTCAATGCCACGTGGTGAACACAACCGTTCGCTTTTCCCGCACTAATCAGACTGTCTTCATTCTTGTTAACTGCCAAACACGTGACAGTCTAACACAGACAACTGTCAAATGTCACCATAGGCATCGACCACACCCAAGCAATTGCTTGACGTTTTCAATAGATTGGGCTGACGCTGCGACAGATAGATATATATACATAACACTTCAATACCTTGAATCTTCAGAGAAAGGTAGAGAAGGAACCCTCTATTAGTCAACCGATTTACTTTTTATTTTGTTTTTCGTTAGTTACTATTCATGATGTAGACGATTAGTGTTATGGAGACTTGGAAATTATTATTATGGTCGAATTGCTATTAGACTTTACATACTTGTAGCTTATATCAACGAAAAAAAGTTTATATTATAATTATTTTTATAAAATAAATAAATAAACGCTACATACTCAACGGCTCCCATTAGGATAGATATCCTGTGTCCCGGACCGGAAAACATACATGCCTGCCAATACAAACATCTGCTCCGAGCGGAAACTGAACCTGCGACCTGTGGCGCTTCAGGCAGGTTCGCTACCGCAGCGCCACAACTTCGTCAAAATAATCTTATTTAATACATTCAATAATATTAAACCATAAATTACGAAAAGATAAAATCGAATGGGGATTAGTCTAAGATGCCCCGAGATGTGTCCATGATTCGAAACAACCAGGGTCAGTAACTCGTCTCTTAAGGGATTAGTCGAAAGTTCTAAAAGATAAACGCCTGGCCTTGTTAACAACATTACATTGTTCTTTGAACCTTGAAATCCTATTATCTTGTTTTGAAGTTTTCATCAAGAACTGAATTGAACTCAACAAGAAATTTGGTTTACCCAGTGTTGAAAAATGTGCTTATTTATATAATTTTAAATGAAATTGAAATAAAAATGAACTGTGATATTCATGATTGAAAAATCATACCCCAAATGATGCGATAAGATAATTTTTTTTTTTTTTTTTTTTTATGTTAGAAGTTGGCAAACAAGCATACGGCCCACCTAATGGTAAGTGGCTGCCGCAGCCTATGAGCGCTTGCAGCACCATTAGTAGGTGCCACTCACGCGTTGCCAACCTCGAGATATTAGTTCTTAAATCTCGTTCGCCCAGTAATTTCACTAGCGTACAATGCCTTTCAAACCGGAACACAGTAGTGCCTAAGCACTACTATTTGGCAACAGAATATTGGACACTGCGGTGGTACCTACTTAGCCGGCCTTTTGCAACAAAAGACCTACCACCAGTGTGACTGATTGCACTGGTGGAATAGTCTCTGTTGTGACAGTGGTTATCCCACCAGTGGGCGATGGGGTCGTCACATCCCGACGCCTAAGAACTATGAAATGAACCTTTACCTTCCTCTTCTTCTTCAGCCTAGCTTTATTCCCTGTACTATACAAGTATTTACCCAGGGTCTGCTTATTACTCGTGTCCAGATTTGACAGGTTACCAGTTTTTACATAGAGCGATTGCCATCTGATCTCTGCAACCCTAAGAGCGAACCAGTAACTGGATAAGAGCGATTTCCTTATAAAGACTTCACGATTATTATCAGATGCTATGTGATAACAACCGGGAACGACAGCTTAGTGTGCTCTCCGAGGCACGGTGGGGAGATCCACACGGACAAACGCCCAGACCGAGGCAGAAATTATAACAAACATCAGCCACAGCGGGAATCGAACCCGCAACAGTCGAGACTAAAGGCAGACTCACTATCTACAACGCCACAACGGTGTCAACTACTCCATATTACAATATATTATTTAAAAAAAATTGTACGGCTCCATGTTTCAGTTCAGGGTGAAGTACTAGCAGTAAGACAAAAGTTAAGAGAGTACTTACAGAAAATTTTTATAAAAAGCCTTTGTGCTTCTAACGCTGACCTGACTCAAAGGCGCTGCCATAATGGCTAATACTGTCGGGTTATCTCCCATCCGACTGACTTAAATAGACGTAAGTGTATGGCTTCATATAAAATATTTTGGTGTGAGAAAATATTTTTAAAAGGAACTACATATATCTTCATTTCGCACCGCATAAAAGCTTGCTGTGTTCTTTTGCAACACTATTTTCCCGTTTAAAGAAATTTATAAAATAAGAATAGCATTTCCAGTTTTATTTCGAAAAGATATAATACGCAAATACTGTGTTATCAGGCATTATATTACTAGAACGTAAAATATTACTATACTATGCTAGTAAGTCGTTTTTTATTTGGCTTCCATAATTAAAAGGGTCTGGTTTTTTTCTGAAATTTTACACATAATGTGAATTTCTGTTAACGCTACAACAAAAAAATCCTAAAAATAAAATAATATTTAAAAATAAAGTCGACCCAAATACAAGAAATAATATTTTTGATGTTTATGCTGTATCTTATAAATTGTCATAAGTAATTAGTTGGAATTTACATACATTGTAAAAGCTGCTATAATAAAAATAAATTTTATTTCAAAATGTAAGGGATACAAGCAACTTAATATTTTTATTCTTCGGTGGTGCGAAACCCTGTGTCGGTTTTTTAATTGTATATTATTATTTTCTGAAAGATCGAAAATTAAACTAATTAATATGATGACGGTTTATAAAATACTGTATTTACGTAGATTCGTATTTATCTCAATATTTTAATGAAATTAATTATTTGGATTATCATACGCTGAATATTACATTGACGAAAATCCATTTATAAATTATGGGATTAACAATGATAAATCGGGGATTTCGAACGTCCGATCGTGTTTTATAATATTAATCGGTGGCATAATTTGATTGAACATTAACAACAAGTATCGGAAATAAGAGTGGTCACTGCAACTTCAACTTTATATGAAATTATTATATAATTAAGTCCGCGGAATCCGCATTTACACACACATATATATATTGTTACTTATAGTAACAATATATGTATAGTAACAACCACGATGAATGCGTCTGATTTTTTATTTATTATTTATATCGCAAACACCTTTCTTAAAATTACATGTGTAAAGTAGTTAAAATTTAATAGCAGTTACTTCGTGAACAATGACGGCCTTACTTGTAATAGCTTCAATAGAAATTGGATTGACTTTCCAATATAAGGAAGTCCCTCATTTCCTTGTATTTATTGTAAATTCTATACTATCTCATCGCCAGCCCGTGTTCAGGTGTGTTCTCTCTCTTCTCCTTTTAGTAAAGGCGGAAATTAAGATGATTTTGACCTTTGTTATATTTTTTACTTTGAAGAGTACACCTTTGAAAAATACTTCAATTTAGATCGTGTGAAATTTAAGCAATTTCTTATACACGTTTGGACAAATTGTATATTTATTATTACATGAAATCCTAAAGCATTAATAAATAAAAAAGAAGATATTAATAACGCTAAAAAGTCTCCTACCTCAATCAAGTTAATACAGCCCAGGCTAATTTTCATTCACCTATAGGTTCAGCGGCATTATGAATCAATAACTCGGTAAGTATAAGCATATTATGTCTCATAATATTCAATGATAATGTTTCAATGATGTATCCTGAACTTTTCCTCCTAAGAAAGGTTCTTTGTTCAGATTATATTAAATGTTAAAACATTTGAAAGTATAGTATAGTACAGTGTAGCATACAACTTATTTTCTCCAAGTAAACATCGTTTTTGTGGCTTTAATCACAGAAGAATTTCTAGCAACCACAGAAGATTGTTTACAATTTAATGAAAGCATTTTATTGGCAAAAATCTTAAACCCCAAAATAACACGTCATGGTTCACTAATATACCATCTTTCAACATGGCAGCGAATTTCTCCCGGGATGTTATTCGAGAGAAAAAAAATCTATGAAGCAATCATAGAGAACGTATCATTTTTCACTTCTTGCCTAAACAGATGAGGCCAAGAACTCGGAAGACTTAGAATTTCATGTGACACTCTCTGTATAGATTTCGGAGCAAAATGTTGTTTATTTGTAATAATTTGACGAAGGAAATTGATTTTAAAATCATTTGTGTCTGAGTAAGAGATGAAAAATGACACTATGTTAGCGTTTAAGTACTTAAAAAGTAATTAAATTATTAAAACTATCGTGAGACATAATTAACTTAATGTAAAATTTAAACGGCTAACACTCACGTTCAATCGGTTTAAGTAACGACTAGTTTCGGACTCATCGGAGGTCCTTCATCAGGGTGAGTGGGTTACGTTCGCGATCGCGACCCGTCTCGCACTCGAATCTCCGATGAGTCCGAAACTAGTCGGTACTTAAACCGATTGAACGTGAGTGTTAGCCGTTTAAAAATTTTACATTATCTTAAAAAGTAATTTATTAATAAAATTTGCTAAAGATTGAGGTTTATTAATTTTTATCTTCAATTGGACAATTTATGGCTTTAAAAAATCATTCAAATTTGTTAAACATAATTTCAAGTGTATTCAAAAAACAAGAAATACTTTGGTACATTTATTATAATTCAAAACAATAACTGTATAATAAAATAATCGCTAACATGCTTAATTCAGATTTTTGAGTGAAAAATTAACCTACTCTCGAGTGGAATCTGTGAAAGCAATTAGACGCGTTGTGTAAAACTACATAGAGCAATTACTCATAAAACAACATGTTAAATTCAAATCTTAAATATAAAATAAAATAGGCTTCAAAAGAACCAAGGTTGAAGTAAAAAGCAGAAGCGCGATAAAGAAGGCAATTTTCTAAATAGGCCTTGTGAGGATTACCCTAATGTCAGACATTTTGGTCCAACATTGTATTCTCACTCGTGTTATAAATGTTCTATTTCCTCTGACGACTCTCTATTCAAATACGCTTACAGAGAGTTTTATGTTAAATTTGATTCATAACATCAGGTTAACATTCGTTCTGTATTATAATGTGCGAAATACGCAGCAAAGTTCTTACAACTACGAAATTTTAAGTTTACAGTGATAAAGCAAATAGATAATTCAAATCGACGTATTCGTAATAAAATGTCGAATGTTTAAAAGGAATCGAACAAGTTTTTACTAATTATTTTTAATTGGTCTTGACAAAGAACTATTATTTCAATATATGGTTCTTGTTAGAATATTATGTTCTACTCGTAAGTCGATTCGTGTGTGATGGAAATGAATATTATTATTGTGTGGACACTATTCGCATGCAGCCATATTACATGCGAGCCTCGTGATTCTGCCTCCCTTGCCACCCCATGAGGCAGCTCAAAGTGAACTTTATTGATTTTACTGATGAATGTGTATATATATTTCGAATAAAGCTGTTTTGTAATTCGAGCTGCGATATTCAGACATTATAAAGATCCCATTTTTTCGAATTGGCTACAGAACCCTAACAAGCCCTTGATACATTAAAGGCAACGAAAGTGTGAAGTCCTTAAAGAAATAGCGATTATACTGTGCAGTTAAATGAAAATAATTAATTTAAATATTTAATCAAGTTTAGGGCCTTATAAATAATTTATACATAATTTTAAGTAATTTAAGGGTACGTGGAAAAAATGTTTAATAACATAGTAACGTCAGGAAGCACTCTCCGAAGCCATTAGGCGGAAATGCCTCCACCTCTTCGCTGTTAATATAATTTCCTGGCTGCTTCGTCTTAATTTTCTAAGGGCTTCTATATAAAAATCCACTTACAGAACATTAAGTAAATAGCGCAACAATTAATATACTTAATTAAAAAAAATCATATTAAGTTTCGGTCAATACATAAATATTTATCGTTGATTTCCACACTCGAAAATTTTAAAATAGTTTTGTCTTGGGTTCTGGATTTATTTTCGAAAGTTTTAACATCAATGTTAAGCTGTACATTGTAATAATAGAAATTGTTTTCGAAAACAAAATTTTCTATCATTTACAACTCCTTATCAATTGAATTTCAATTAGTCTTGTTTCAGTTCAAGCGTAAAGATTGCAATTAATATCTCTATCGGCTTAGAATGTTGTATATAACTATGGTTTAGAATAATTTATAGATTATTGTAAAACAATGATACTGTTGAGGGACGAGGTATGAATTGTCCGTCCAACACAAAGGAAGGATTCTCCGACCAAGTTGGTTGTATTGCCTACGGGCTGAATCCCAATGACGTACGTTGAGAAGTTGTATATATACTTATTAGCGTAGAAAACTCTGGTAGCGCGATTCAGGATTGTGACGATCTTCTTCGTCAATATCGTTGCGTAGTGTTTCATTTAGATGTGTATGTAAGGAGTATTCTCAGTATTCTTTATGTTATTAATACGAATTTTTGATTTTTTTTTTATGTTACCAAGTTGGCAAGCAAGCATACGGCCCACCTGATGGTAAGCGGATACCGTAGCCTATGAGTGCTTGCAACACCATTAGTAAGTGCCAATCACGCGTTGCCAACTCCAGATATTGGTTCTTAAATCTCCTTTGCCCTGTAATTTCACTAGCCTACAGTGCCCTTCAAACCGGAACACAGTAATGCCTGAGACACTACTACTTGGCGGTAGTATATTTGACACTGCGGTGGTACCTACCTAGCCGGCCTCTTGCAACAAAAGACTTACCACCAGTGTGACTGAGATTAACTGCGGGCGATGGGATCCTCATATCCCAACACCGTTGAACTGTTTTTTGTTGACTGCCTTTTTTCTAAAGGATGTGATTTAAGAGTTGACTCGTTAAATTATTAAAAGTATTTTCTCACGGTTTTCTTGAGTTTGCGCAACATGGAGAAATAACAGTTCAATATCTATTTAAATTTCACGGAGTAATAAAAGCACACATATTAGGATATTATAATTTTATACCCTACGCAGAAAATCATTTCTTGGCTCCGGTCAATAAAAATAAAAAGTGGTTATAAAATTTATTGCGCTGTTAAATTGAAAGTAGCGCGAGCAAATAGGAAACATTTTAACAAAATTGAAGAAAATCCTGTGATACATATATACTACTAAATTAATTATAAAAAATACATAAAGTAGTTATTTAATATACATATAAATTTTATTAATTCTTATTGAACCACGAGAAGTACAAAAGGCGGACTTAACTTACTAGACATTCTCAACCAGGTTTTGGTTAGCCAATATACAAAATAAAATGACTGGCAGTAATGTGTATATTAATACATTTTTTAATAAATGTATCTGTCGCGGATAGCAATCCACCGAATCGATGGCGACTATTCAGATCATTTACATACAAAAATTAAAAATAAAAGAGTTAAGTTTATGTCAGACTCACACATAAAGGATTCTGTAGCACCGTAGAACAAAAATATCAAGTTTCTTGTATGGTGAACGTCTTTTTTTTTTATTTTTACTTTATTTTTTAGCATTTATTGTTGGAGCAGCAAGAGAAATACACGTTAATTGATAATTATTTTTCAAAGCAAAAGTTTCATTTTACTCATCCCTTAAACTTGGGAAACACAATACGAAAGAAAAATGTTAAACATGTCTCCGTCATGCTTCATTACTTGAACCAGAAACGTGTAAAGTCGGTTGATGTAAGCGCGTGCCGTCTGAATTTACGATTGGGCAATATTGTGCGTAGAAAGGTAATGAAAAAGAAAAAACTCACAAATTACACGAAGAACATCTTGCAGGATTTCGACTGCTTTAACTGGACATATAAACATTCTTAATTAGGATTGCCAAGGTTTTTATGTTCGCTTCCATTTATATAAATTTTTCAGATGAAAAATCATTGAGTTAAAAAGTATTTTTAATAAAACTTTAGAATACTGTATTATGCATACATGGTGACGTTACTCACTCAATGGGCTCCATTAGGATAGTTGTATCCTGTGTCGGAGGTCCGGTAACATACACAATGACAAGGACAAACACACCCAGATCGGAAAACATGCCTTTATGCTGAATACAAACATCTGCTCCGAGCGACAATTGAACCTGCGACCTGTGGCGCTTAAAGCAGGTTCGTTACCGCTGTGCCACAACGTCGTGTGTTTATTTCTTTGTGGCAACGTTTTGAGCATCAATATTTTAGGAATAGATAAAAATAAATAAATAATAAAACAGAGTTTCTACGTATAGAAGTAATAGCCGATTGATGCTTTGAAGAAAAACTATATATTTGATGGTTCAATTTTTAAAATTTTTGCGATAAAAATATACTGTTAGCATTTGTTTATTTATAATTATAATCTTTATCTTCAGGTCATTCTCCTCATCAAGGCGGCACCCGGGGCCCTCACGATTACGTCACTCGCTATAGCTTTATTTAAAAAGACCTATATCACCACGATTACCATGTTATGGGACTTAGTCAAAAACTTCACTCGGAGCACTAGTTTGCATTAAAACTAATTCTTTTTTTTTTTTAATTTTAACAGTTGGCAAATAAGCATACGGCCTATGAGCGCTTGCAGCACCATTAGTAGGTGCCCGCGTTGCCAACCTCGAGTTATTGGTTCATAAATCTCCTCTGCCCAGTTATTTCAATAGCATACAGTGCCCTTCAAACCGGAACACAGTACTGCCTAAGCACCACTATTTAGCGGCAGAATACTTGACACTGCGGTGGTACCTACGTAGCCGGCTTCTTGCAACAAAATACCTACCACCAGTGTGACAGACTGCACTGGTGGAATAATCTCTGCTGTGACAGAGGTTATCCCAACAGTGGGTGATGGGGTCGTCACATCCCAACGCCGATAAAATTCGGTAAAGAAAATACAAGATATACTAGATTATAGTCGTATATACGCTGCGTACATCTGGCTACTAACTTAATAGTTGTGAGAGGAACGTGCCTTGAATATTGTTCAGTTTGGGGACTATTTTCCATTTCTATTGGACGGGTGAAATTGGTAAATTAATAAGTTTCATATACGAAATACATTGTTACTGTTACTGTTTATTTTTATTTGTATGCCTATAATGCCTTAAATTGATAACAGCCGAGATAATTTTATAAAGTATAATCAAAATATACACAATAATAAATTAACTGCAGTGATTTGTGTTGTGCTGGTAGCGATCCTACTTTTTTGAGCCTCAACGGTCGCGGGTTCGATTCCCGTTCGGAGCAGATGTTTGTGATAAATGGACGCAAATAAGCAATACCATGTCAACCCACAAAATTGAAAAAACTGAGTTATATATGCAGAAGTGTTGGTAAATGGCTGAAGCTTTAAAACTTCTAAAATAGCCATTTTTAATCATGCAATTTATGTATTATGTAAAACGTTTTGGGTTATATTATATACGAAATATGCAGTTTGTATACTTATTTTTGTGAAAATAAGAAAAATAACTTACATAAATCTGAAATTGCCAAAAACTTGACCAATAAATAAAAAAATTCATATAAAGCAAGTTGATCAAAATTTTCAAATGCGTTTTTCTTGAAATGACATTCGTGTGGGTTGACATGGTATTGCTTATTTGCGTCCAAATATCTGTTTCTATCTGGGCTTTCTTTGTGTGTCCCCCCCACCGAGCCTCGGAGAGAACGTTAAGCTGTCGGTCCTCTTTGTTATCATAACATCTGATAATAATCGTTACCTTTTGATAAATGGTCTTATTCAATGAGTTACTGGTTCGCCCTTTGAGTTGCGGAGGTTAGGTGGCAAATGTGTAAAAGCTAAGAACCCGTCAATTCAGGTTAAGAGAATAAGCAGATTGTACTATTTTTGTGTATAATATCATTGAACACATAAAAAAACTTAATTCTTTTAAAAAGAGCTTAATAATGACGTATTTACAGTCTTCCGTTTCAGTTTTCTGATATCAGTTCTATCGCAGCGGTCGTTAATATCACACCAAAGATATACAGAAGTGTAATTTAAATTCCATCATAATAAACTTTTACAACAGATAATAATTGGGTTCAATTTTGGTCCTAATGTTTTACGTATTGATTGCTGTTAAAAACTGTGCGAATGTTGTCTTGATGATTTTTTCTCGTCCCGTGCTGTTTTTATGTAATGTAGGTTTTTAGTACCTAGTATGACTTAGTGTAACAATTTTGCTCCGCCATCGTTGCATACACGGTGTCAACTATTAAATTAAAATCAATTATTTTGCTAAGGTCTATATAATAAACGTTATTAGAATTTGCTATCTTGAGGTGTTTGTTGTGGTGGTTATTGGTGTGAGGTATTGTGGGGCGATATGAGTGGAGTTTGTAGCGAGATGGGTACGGAAAGGAACTCCATTTCTACCGCGGATTGGTACGGAAAGGAACTTCATTTCTACCGCGTATCTTGCAATATTCCTCCTCTTATCTTCTCCCTTAACCTTTGGCTCACACTAAGGGCTAAATATATAAAAAGGTAACAAAATTGCGTAAAACAAAATTTATTTTGGAAGAGGCTCGAATACTACTTTTTGTATAAATTGTTTCGTATTTCATGAAAAATATTCTCATTAACACGGAGCACTTTGTACTTTTATGACGTCATTTGTCGTGAATTTATATAAAAGATAATAATAATTATAACTTGCGAATTTCTTAATGTGACTTGGTAGAACACCGTTAATAATAGTAACTGTTATTACTATTACTATAATTTTAAATTGTAATAGAACATTTTGAGATATTAAATTTGTGATAACTAAATTTAATTGCTCTATCGCAGACAATCGGAGAACTAATGATATTAAAATAGCGAATGAAATTGAGAACTATAGGCAACGTCGTGTCATTTTGTGGCAAGTGATAAGACTCTCTTTTAAGGTCTTGAGACGGCAATATATTACGGTTAAATTTATGTGATTAATCGTTATATAATATTGTTCATTTATATTTTAACAGAATTTACAATTTAGGAGGGAGAAGATAATAATCAGTTAAGCTAATGTTTGGTCAAGATTTACAATGGAACTAATAACCTTCGATCAATGCGTCTATAGTTTGTTTTTTTTTCGACTTATATATGCATTATAAAATTACATATACACTTATGTAGAGGAGTGGAGCGAATAATGAAACAAAATGAAATGAGTTGATATGAAGTTTACACTTTTGTCGGCAGTCCACTAATTTTTAATGCGTGAATTAAATATCATAGTACTTAATTATTGTTATTCTCTATATATGGCTTGAAAAATTAAATCGACGAAGTGTCTACTGTGTAAAATATTACGTAACAAATTTACAACTTTGGAAAAACCATTTTTTTTAATGTTAAAAGTTGGCAAACAAGCATACGGCTCACCTGATGGTAAGTGGTTGTCGTAGCCTATGAGCGTGTGAGATTTTGTATAGGGTAGATATAAAAAATAATATAAAAATGATTATTGTTTATATGTGGGCAGCAATTATATATTAATGAAAGGACATTTAAGATATTAGCTATTTATTAAAAGAACTAGTATTTACTCTAATGTATTTATTGAATATAAGGTGAAATAATGACCAAATATATATTCTCTCAAAATATCTTTTATTTGTCTTATTATTTGATATAGACATTAAATGAATCTACCACCGATTCGGAAAGTGGATTCTGATGAGAAGAATCGGCAAGAAACTCAACAGCTCCTCTTTTAAAATATATTCTTTACACAGCAATCAGGGTAACAATAAAATATAAGTTAAATACGATGAATTACAAGTAATAAAGTACTTATCTTAATACAATCCAGCAGCGTTGCCACTATTGCAAATACTAAGTAGTTATCTTACACAATCCAGCAGAGTTACCACTATGGCAGACTCATAATTAGGAACTATATTCTCGAGCAAGACATCGTCCGTTTTATAGTCAGACGACATACAAATATGACGGTAGATAAATAAAAAGTTATACAATACAACAACTTTAAACAATATTAGATATATTTAAAATACTACATTAAATATAGAAAATAATGGAATCTAACACGGCCATACTGACAAGTACTTCGTCCCCGAAGTATCCAATACACAAAACAAATCTTACTTACTCTAAACTAAACTAATACATCTGAAAATTTCTTATTTGGAAATATCATTAAACAGTTTAATTTTAAAATTACTAAAAGAGTATATATTACAAGTTTACAAATGTCGTTATATATGACTAATACCTAGACACGACAACCACATTTAAAATTAATTAACGAGAATGTAGTATACGTTTGTAAAAGTATTCATCTATGCCTCATACCTAGACATGACAATCAAATTTTAAATTACATTTAAACTAACATTTAAAATTACATTTGACGTGTCAGTTATATTTAAAATAACATTTAAAATTAATAAACGAGTATGTAGTATACGTTTGTAAAAGTATTCATCTATGCCTCATACCTAGACATGACAACCACATTCACCCGCTGCCAGTGAGACCGGTTGACACCAAGTATGTGACCGACCAGCGGACAACGACTAAGCCATTATATATGCCAGATACCTAGACATGTCAACCACATTCATCCACTGCCAATGAGACCAGTTGACACCAAGTATGTGACCGACCAGTGGATAACGGCTAAACCATTATATATGCCAGATACATAGACATGTCAACCACATTCACCCACTGCCAATGAGACCAGTTGACACCAAGTATGTGACCGACCAGTGGATAACGGCTAAGCCATCATATGTGCCATGTATACATAGACATGTCAACCACATTCACCTGCTGCTAGTGAGACGGTTGACACCAAGTATAAGGCCGACCAGCAGATATAGCTTCAAATATTCACATTAGATATACAAGCCAGTGGCATCGACATGCTGATTCCATTCACCCGCTGCTGATGAGCTAACCAGCACCAAGCCACGGTCGACCAGCGGTTATTTCATGAAACAATACAAAAATTGTGTCAGTAAATTTCAACAAATTAATTTCAATCTTTGCAAACTGGACTAATCAATAGGATAGGCACCCAGAGCTTTAGCAAAAATAAAATTCTCAACATAAACCAACAATAAACTCAACATAAATCATAATTTTTTTTTTTTTTTTTTTATTGATTTTGATTTCTATTATATTACATTAATATTACTTTTAATCTAACATGGCTATCCGATGCAAACATAAATAATTATGATAAAACCGTTCGGCTGTTCTGACAATATCTTTTAGTCTAATGTAGCAAAGAATCTATATAAGTAGTCGTATGTAGTCTTATATGAAATTAATTCAAACTAATCAAAGAAACAAAACCAGTGCTCATGAAAACCGAGGTAGAATTTTATTTAAAATTACCAAGACAATTCAGAAAAAGTATCTACAATTAAAATTTAAAATAATAGGATTCGGTAATTTAATTTTATTTCTCTATAAAATAAAGTTGTATTATCGTTTAACAACATTTAAAAAATTATGGAATAAGATTTCAACAAATTATTAATTTATTATTAACATAAACCAAAACAAACTAAACGAATTATTATAATTTTAGAAATTATTTTCATAATTTAGTAAGTCAATGATTCTTCTTTTTGTATTTAATATCATTGTAGAAAGTATATTTTATGGAATAATATTCTAATATCTCACGGTCACAACTGCAAAGTTAAGTTACTATACATATTACAATAATAGTAGGTCTTACTTCTTACAGTGAAATATTATTATAATATTTTAATACAAGAAATCTTTCAAGAAAATTCTGTTTTTTTTTAATGTTCGAAAAATTAAGTTTTAGTATGAAAACGATAAACAGCTATTAAAAGTTTTGGATCAAAACACCGGTAGGCGTCTAAGTGTCATACTTATTAAACTAATAAATATAACTTCTCTTTAACCTTAATTTATTAATTGTGATTGAATCGAATAAATAATTTCTATGCCTTAATGAAATAAATAATTACATTTTAAAACTGATTAACTAAAAGGTCCTAAAAATTTTATTTTACTATTTCAAAATTTTAACTAATTACTTTATTTTTCATATAATTCAAATCATTTTATTATTATTTTTATTAAAAAGATAATTATCTATTTGAATCAACCACTTTAAAGAAAAGTAAAGTTTTATATTTTCGTTTATTAATTCTAACTCAATTAATTTAATGGTATGATCTATCTTATTATACTATTAATAATTTTAATCTCGTTTATAATTCTTTTATTCTTAAGAAATTTCAATTATTCAGAAGTGTAATTCTAATTTAAAAATTAGTTTCATGTTTTATGAATAATTTTATTTGTATTTGGATTGTGGCATTTTGCAAATAATGAATTATAATTATTATAAAATAAGAATAAAACTTCGTTGCATTTAGAAACAGAATTATAAAGTAAAAGAGTATTGTTTTGATTCCTATAATATTGTCGTAATAACGAAAAGGCGAAAAGTACACTAACAAAAGTTTATTTACTAAAGATGTAAGATTTCGATATCATTTTATTTTTCATTACTATGCGATAATAAATAAACATTGTCTTTTCATTCAGAAACTATTAGAATCTTTAACAGGAGTAGTCAACAACTTCAGATTATTATAATCAAATGAGCAAAACATTAAACAAACGAACGAACATTATAAGAAACATTTCTATCAATTACAATATTTTTTATTATTGTAAGAGTAGGACTTGTAGGTTTAATTTAGGCAAATTAATCTACAAAGCATAATGTCAATGCTGGCCCATATACTTAAAATAATGAAACGAAACAGTCTACAGAAACATATTTTCAACAAAAGCTACTTTAGACAAGTAGTCAATATTCTACATTTATATCTCAGATTTTAAATTTAGTAAATTGATCTATTATTTTAAATTGTTCGTCTTCGAGCTTATTATAAATTTGAAATTTATTATTTTTATTTGTAAATTTTAAATTTATTATTTTTACTCATTTTTCTATTATTCCATTTTAAATTATATGATACGGATCAATATTATTTTAAATAAATTGGCTGTGTAATAATTTAAAATTAGTCAATATGTTGCGATAACCTATTATTAGTTTATTGAAGGTGAACTAATCATTTATATATTTATTTTAACATAATTCTTTTGTATGGCCTATGGTTTATTGTCTTAATTGAACTATAACTTGGTTTTCAGAAATAAGTTAGTCAGTAATCAATTCCCCGTCCTATTTCAGAATATACTATACATATCACTAATTATTATTATGACACTATTAAAACCTATTTTTAAAATGAATTAATTAAATTAATTTCAAATGAAGGGCGGGCATTTAACAACTGTATTTAAGAAAATATGTATTTGACCTATGTCACTCTAACTATGTTTATCAACAGATTCAAAAATAGTCTTATTTAAATAATTTCAAATAAGGGACAGGTTTTTAAGTTATTAACGGTATTTAGGAGACTTTAAAAATAGTCTTAAGTTTTAGTTTTGTCTTACTGTACTTTGATGAACTGACAACAGGCAGAATATCACAAGGTACGCCGGTCCGGCAGCGTTGCTCTTATGGGCAGTTTCATAATAGTCATCATTGGGCTCTCAGCATGCAGATGTGCGCCAGCAGCTATAGAATGGCTATCTGCATCTGTGAGAACAAAAATCACCAGAAACCCAAACTTTTCTAAAAAAATATAATTTGAAAACATTTATGTCTTTTCCAAAATTATCATCTAGCGTAACCTAACCAATGGATATGAAACAAACAGATATATGTACTAATCACCCGGGGCAGGACCCGTCGGGGGAGTGCACCCTCACGACTCGCCAGAGGACAATACAGTTATAGTAATGTCATGGCTTTGCGTGTGTAAATCAGTACCTATAATAGCATGTTTCAACCTAACCTAACTAAAATAATTATACCAAGTCTCTGAGAACACTCATGAGGCATTTAATACATGTTAATCATTAAGTATTTAAATTTATCAGACTAAGTACCAAACAACAATAATCACAACGCAACTAAACGTAACTGACTAAGCTTTACTCAGGTCTCTTTCTGTGCAATCTATTACCTCAGACTAATGTGCGACCGGATCTACATCGGTCTCTAACAGGTCAACCCGAAAACTAAACACAGATGGCTTTACACAGGTCTGTAGTCAGTACTTTCTACTTCGACCCGATACCTTTGAACATTTGCACAAGGCTTTACGTGGGTTTAGTCCAACGACACGTATACAACTCAAGACAACTGATTGTTTAGTACTTGGTCAACACACAGGAAAACTTAAAAATTTATGTCCATGTCCACAATCGCCGGACTGGAGACGGCAGCCCGCAGCAGTGACACAGCCCGCAGCGGCGCGTTAGCTGGCTCAGATGTGCTGATCCGCAAAGATGCGTTATCTCGCAACGAGGGTCCACCTCCCAGCGTTGCAATACCATCTCACAGTATTATGCGCCAACCCACAGTGATACTTGAACAGGCTTCAAGATTTTTCTCGCCAGGATGTTACGTGATCTTTTGCGATTCTTCTGAAACAAACGAAACAATATTAGAATTTTATTTTAAGCTAGTGGAAGTGAGCCGATCCCACTTCTGATGTGAGATTTTGTATAGGGTAGATATAAAAAATAATATAAAAATGATTATTGTTTATATGTGGGCAGCAATTATATATTAATGAAAGGACATTTAAGATATTAGCTATTTATTAAAAGAACTAGTATTTACTCTAATGTATTTATTGAATATAAGGTGAAATAATGACCAAATATATATTCTCTCAAAATATCTTTTATTTGTCTTATTATTTGATATAGACATTAAATGAATCTACCACCGATTCGGAAAGTGGATTCTGATGAGAAGAATCGGCAAGAAACTCAACAGCTCCTCTTTTAAAATATATTCTTTACACAGCAATCAGGGTAACAATAAAATATAAGTTAAATACGATGAATTACAAGTAATAAAGTACTTATCTTAATACAATCCAGCAGCGTTGCCACTATTGCAAATACTAAGTAGTTATCTTACACAATCCAGCAGAGTTACCACTATGGCAGACTCATAATTAGGAACTATATTCTCGAGCAAGACATCGTCCGTTTTATAGTCAGACGACATACAAATATGACGGTAGATAAATAAAAAGTTATACAATACAACAACTTTAAACAATATTAGATATATTTAAAATACTACATTAAATATAGAAAATAATGGAATCTAACAAGCGCTTGCAGCACCATTAGTAGGTGCCACTCACACGTTGCCAACCTCGAGGTATTGGTTCATAATTCTTCACTGCCCAGTAAATTCACTAGCGTACAGTGCCCTTCAAACCGGAACACATTAATGCCTAGCAATACTATTTGGCGGCAGAATATTTGACGCGGTGGTACCTACCTAGCCGGCCTCTTGCAACAAAAGACCTACCACCAGTGACAATTTATGCTAATTAACGTGACACTACTGGCTTGAAACCATTTGTAAAATAATATTTAAAAAATTACAAAAGTCAAAATCTCAGTACTACAAATTGGGTTGTCAAAACTAGTTGTATAATGTGAACTAGTTAATATTCTACGAAAGTTCTATTATACGGGGAGCACTTAACGGGTTACTATAAGCTATGAGCTTGCAATCAGTACAGGTTGCACTTCCGT
This sequence comes from Hestina assimilis, assembly GCA_023373885.1. Taxonomy (NCBI): domain Eukaryota; kingdom Metazoa; phylum Arthropoda; class Insecta; order Lepidoptera; family Nymphalidae; genus Hestina; species Hestina assimilis. The sequence continues at coordinate 9,499,744 of CM041749.1, read as the reverse complement.
GAACTGAATATCAAATGCATCGTGTGGAAGCATAATATTTTAATATTTGAGCAAAACCTTACATATTTTCTTTGTTCTCTAAATTATTTTTATGCGTGTAAAATATAAACTACACTGTTTTCTATCATTTTCATTAATTATTATTTATCAAAAAAATAATCAGGACATGATTTCCAAATTCGGTTAAAATGTTAAATATAAATTTTATCGTAATGCCTTCCAAATGACCCTCCCAGACCAGAGTAACTTAGTAAGATGGGGTAAATCTACGGAAAAATCTTGCTTCACTTACGGTGAGGCAGTAGGTACAGCTAGGCATTTATTGGTAGGTTGTAAGGTGCTCCTTGATAGGGGTCAATACTCGCGTCGCCATGACAGGGTACTTCAGATTATACGTGAAGCATTAAGACTTTCAGTAGCTAGAGTCCAATAAGGATTGACTTCAAAAAATTCGCCCTTCTCAATCCTTAGTACTGCATCTGACTGGACTATTCTAATGGACACCTATTAAAACAAGCACTACAAAATCCCAGAGGATGTTTGTGTTTCGTCATCCAGACCGGATATTTGCCTTTTTTCCAGGCAGTTAAAACGTATCGTACTGGTAGAACTTACGGTACCGTGGGAAACCAACATTCCCAAAGACCACGTCTTCAAAATCAATAAGTACTATGAACTTACAAATAAACTAACAAAAAATGGCTATTTGGTACATTTATATGCGGTAGAAGTAGGGGCGAGAGGTATACCAGCGAAATCTCTCTATAACCTACTGAAAAATCTGGCCCTGTCCAGGGCTGCTGTGAGTTCTATTTTAGAACGAACATCTAAAGCAGCTCTGACAGGCTCCTTTCGAATTTCGCTACGCAGAGGGAGCAACACGAGCAGTGAAGGTGAGCGTTGATGCGTATCGGATAGGAGCCCTTCTTAAACCTACGCCCGGGTCGCAAGTCCCGGGAACTCCTCGGAGTTTCTCCCTCTACCACACGATGGATCCGGCCCGCGCACGGTGAATCCATGGATGATAAGCAGTTCGTCTCATCCATATAATCCGGGTATCAGTATTGTAGGTATATTTTTCACCTTTTCAATTAAATCTTAATGTAAGTGACAGATTAAAAGTAAAGTATAAATTAGCGGTTTTTTGAAGAATGTACTAACAAATATATAGACAGACAAAACATTTAAAAATAAATGTGTTACTTGCAGAAAAAGAGAATAATAATGATAAAACCCTAATTTTTGAAAAATATAAAATTAATTGGTTGTAGGCCTTTTATTGCGAGAGGTCGGCTAGATACCAATATCTCGAGGTTGGCAACGCGAGTTTAACCCACAGATGTATGGTGTTGCAAGCGCTCATAGGCTACGACAACCGGTTACCATACTGGGTCGTATGCTTTTTTGCCAACTTGGTCACATAAAACAAAACGTTTGATTGTAAACTAATGGACACAAAATAATTATGAACGCTAATTAATTTTTCAAGAATGTTTCATTATACTTTCAAAACAATAACCTGCTCTTCAGAAGATGTACCTAAGAAATAGATTTTGATAATTTGCTCCATTCGGAAATAATTCATACCCTTCTCCTTTTCATTATTGGTACTGTAGTGTATCTATTTAATAGATATATACATGGTCTCATGCACACAAGTGGGGGTAGCTGTCAAACTAGTCAGTCGTTGTTACGAACGAGTAAAAGACGGACGGTTGACGACCCGCATTACTTGGTGTGTTAGTGAGCCCGTGAGTTTGTGTATAATAACCCCTCTAGACAAGGATACTACAGGTACAATTCGGGTCAAGTAGATTTAGCGACCCGATTTACCGGGTCATAAAGGCTATATTACGAAACAGAACGCAGTACTATTTATGTCATAAAAAACGGCTCTAGGAACCTATTAGGCAAAGACACGGCGTTACAACTAGGTGTATTAAAATTGGGTACCAGCATAAATGAAATTCAGGAAACTATTACACCATTTCCCAAATTCAAAGATGTATTGATTGAAATACCGATTGACCATTCGGTTAAGCCTGTAATGCAGCCTTGTAGAAGGATACCAATTCCTATAGAAGATAAAATAAAGAGAAAAATACAAGAGCACACGGACATTATTGAAGAGGTCAATGAACCATCTTCTTGGATTTCTCCAATAGTTCCAATATTAAAGGATAACGGAGATGTAAGAATATGTGTGGATATGAGACGAGCTAACGAAGCAATACTTAGAGAGAACCACCCTTTACCTTGTATGGACCAATTAATTCCAAAAATAAGAAGCGCTAGGTATTTCTCCAAGCTGGATATAAAAAATGCATTTCATCAAATTGAACTCCATCCCAATTCTAGACACATTACAACATTTATAACATCATCAGGTTTATATAGATATAAAAGGTTAATGTTTGGAGTCACCTGTGCACCAGAATTGTTTCAAAAAATTTTAGAAAAAATGCTGGTTAAATGTGAGGGAGTCATAAATTTTATTGACGACATTTTGATCTATGGTAATAGCATTGAACACGACTTACGACTCTCAAAAGTATTGCAGGTGCTTGAGCACAATAACGTATTACTTAACAAAGATAAGTGTATATACAAAGTAGAAAAATAAATTTTTGGGTCACGAATTAACTTCAGATGGTGTAAGACCGTTACCAAAATTTTTAGAGAGTATTTCACAGTTTAGAGTTCCAAAAACGATCGAAGAGTTGCAAAGCTTTCTCGGACTGGTGAATTATGTAAATAAATGGCTACCAAATTTGGCCACGACAAGTGAGCCTTTAAAAGAACTGTTAAGAAAAAAATTGGAAAAAAGGCAAGCATCGAATGTTACTGGACAGATAAACAAGATAAAACGTTTAAAGAACTTAAAGAAGCACTGACGAAAATTGAAACCCTTGGATATTACGATGTTGCAGACAATACTCAAGTCATTGCAGATGCAAGTCCAGTTGGCCTTGGAGCAGTATTAGTGCAAATTGACAAAAACGGTCCTAGGATTATAGCATACGGAAACAGGACATTAACAGATTGTGAACGAAGGTATAGCCAGACAGAGGAAGAAGCTCTCGCTCTTGTCTGGGCTATCGAGCACTTTAATATTTTCTTTTTCGGGAAACGGTTTGATTTAATCACCGACCATAAACCACTTGAATTTTTGTTTAGTCCGAAATCCAAACCTTGCGCACGAGTTGAGAGATGGGTTTTAAGGTTGCAAGCGTATCGGTATAACATCAAATATAAGCCCGGAAAAACTAATATTGCCGACCCTTTATCGCGATTATGTAAAGATTCGATTGTGGAGACTGGAATGGATAACTATGTGCACCAAATTGTACAATTAGCAAGACCACATGCAATATCTATGCAGGATATTATTAAATATTCGGAAGAAGACCCAGAACTAAGCAGTGTTAAAAAGGGAATATATAACAACCAATGGGAAGACTCAATAAAGAAATATAAAATCTTTGAAAGTGAATTGTGCTTCCACGAAAATATACTTTTAAGAGGAAACAAAATTGTGATCCCTGAGAAACTAAGGAAAGCTGTATTAGATGGAGCTCACGAGGGTCATCCAGGCATTGTAGCAATGAAAGGTCGGTTACGAGCCAAAGTATGGTGGCCAAGGATAGATAAAGATGTCGAAACTCTTATAAAGAATTGCAAAGCTTGCACTTTAGTCGGTCTACCAAATCCACCTGCACCTATGAGACGAAGGGAGCTTCCAGCAGAGCCTTGGATTGATACGGCTATTGACCTATTAGGACCTCTACCAAATAATGATTACCTTCTTGTGATCATTGATTACTACAGTCGTTTCAAAGAAATAAAGATAACCAGGACTATAGCAAGCAGTCAAATAATAAAAATTTTAAAAGAAATCTTTAGTCGCCTGGGCTACCCTGTATCCATTACTGCTGACAACGGACGACAATTTATAAGCGAGGAATTCAAAACCTTTTGCAATGAGTGTAACATAAGATTGTTTAATACTGTGCCCTACTGGCCACAGATGAACGGGGAGGTTGAACGTCAAAATAGAGACATAGTCAAACGTCTAAAAATAAGTCAACTAGACCACAAAGACATTAGAGAAACTCTCTATGAATACCTCATGATGTATAATTCAACCCCACACTCCACAACGGGGAAGACACCATCAGAACTCTTCTTTAAGAGGTTAAATAGAGACAAAATACCCATGTTGAGAGATATAAGTGAGAGAGGAGATGACTCAGAAGTGAGAGACAGGGATAGAATACAAAAGAAAAAGGAAAGAATACGGAGATCGAAAGAGAAGAGCTGTAGATCCTGATATGATTGCAGGTGATAAAGTTTACATAAAAGAGACAGAGCGATCTAATAAATTATCAAGTGAATTTAATCCTACTCCACACGTAGTAGAGCAGGCCAAAGGAGGAGATATGATCGTGAGAAACGAGGAGACTGGACAAAAACTTAGAAGAAATATAGTACATCTCAAAAGGATAGAAGGTCAATGGCAGTCACTCCAAGATGAAAAGGACACCATTTGTGCAGAAAACCAGAATTCATCAGATTAGTTCATTATTCCAAGTATCGATCATTTGATTATGATTTAATAATTGTATAGATAAAATTATTATTTAGATTAGCCTTGATTGTTTAATTATATCATGTAAGTTGAGTAAATGTTAAATAAATTATAATAAGAAAGGGATGTAGTGTATCTATTTAATAGATATATACATGGTCTCATGCACACAAGTGGGGGTAGCTGTCAAACTAGTCAGTCGTTGTTACGAACGAGTAAAAGACGGACGGTTGACGACCCGCATTACTTGGTGTGTTAGTGAGCCCGTGAGTTTGTGTATAATAACCCCTCTAGACAAGGATACTACAGGTACAATTCGGGTCAAGTAGATTTAGCGACCCGATTTACCGGGTCATAAAGGCTATATTACTCTTGTCAGCGTTCAGTCCACTCTGTTTGAAAGGAAACGTACCCAGTATTTACCAATGATCTTTCATACATGTCATATATATATATATATAATCACTACATACTATAAAACAAAGTCGCTTTCTCTGTCCATGTATGCTTAAATGTTTAAAACTACGCAACGGATTTTGATGCGGTTTTTTTAAATAGATAAAGTGATTGAAGAGGAAGGTGTATATGCATAATAACATACATTAAATAGTGGAGAAAAAAAGCTGTTATTTTTGAGGTTTCTAATGTAATGTCGTAAATAATTACATTTAACGCGTGCGGGCCACGGGCAGTAATGAATAAATCAAAACTAGTGGATCGATTTTAATCTTTTTTCAGTGAATGACATAGGCTATATATTTTATACCCGTGCGAAGCCAGAGCGGGCCGCTAGTAAGTGATATGTTACGAAAAATATAGTGACCACGTTTATATTATTCACTTGTTTCATTTAACACTAGCTGTGCCTATACTACATTTGTAATTTTTTTTTAAAGTAATATGGAAACTTCATTATTTTTCTAAAATAAAAATACTAAGTTACTTGATTCTACATTAGCTTTAAGCTAGTGAAAGTATCGTCAAAGGCAGTGCAGTCGTCCTGGAGATTACTAATACTTCAGTTCAATATGAGGGTAGTACTATAAATCTGATATTATAAGCACTGACCGTATTGAGTATTTTTATTTAAAAAATATGTATATAAATTCGATTATTTATTCAAAATATTTGGCATACATACGTATACGTATATAAAATTATAAAACTTGTGAAAATTATACTGAATTTGTTGGAAACGCAACGGAAGTGCCAGCTGACGCGAGCTGTACACCGAATATATATTCATAATTAACATACACACTGTTACATTTATACGATTAGTTAATTTTAATCATAATATTTATGATACAGATGAAAAATTGTAATAGATTTATTGTATTCTAAGGAATATAATTTTTTTATTTCAAGAATCTGATCAACAACTTTCATATATATATTTTTTTATGTAACTAAGTTGGCAAGCAAGCATTCGGCTCACCTTATGGTAAGCGGATGATCTAACTTATAAGCGTTTGCAACACCATTAAGAGGTGCCACTTACGCGTTGCTAACCTCGAGATATTGGTTCATAAATCTCTTTTTCCCGGTAATTTCACTAGCCTACAGTGCCCTTCAAACACAAAACAATGCAAAAGACACTATTATATTACTTCCTACTATTCCGTCTAAGGCATTTATTACAAAAATTCAAAAATGACAGCCATTTTTCATTGCTAATACTCTACAGCTAAGCGTATTAAAAGTTAACAATAAAAGTCATAAATAATATTCCGGAACATTAAATTTAACTTTGATGATATAAACTTTAGGAATAAGGTTTTGCTCAGTAAGGGATGTTTAGAGGAAAATGTTGAAAATGAAATATCCTGTTTTTCTATTAGAATAATTACAGAAGACTTAAGTCGGTGAAATAAATTGTCTACCTCGGAGAGCTATATTAATAATAATAAACGCTACACACTCGACAACCCCATTAGGATAGTTATATCCTATGTCGGGGTCCAGAAACATACACAATGACAAGGAGAAACACACCCAGACAAACATCTTCTCCGAGCGGGAATCGAACCCGCGACCCCTTTATGGCAGGCTACCACTTCGCCACAAAGTCGTAGATTTTATTGTGTGAATAAAGCTTATTTGAAAACTTGTGGTAAGACTTTTATTGCCAGAGGCTGGTTAGGTAGATACCACCGCAGTGTCAGTTATTCTACCCTAAAGCAGTATACAGTGTTTCTGTTTGAAGGACATTGTATCAAGTGAAATTACTGGGCAAAGGAGACTTAAGCACCAATATCTCGAGGTTGGCAACGCGTTGGTGACACCTGCAAATTTATAGTGTTACAAACACTCATAGGTTACGACAACCGCTTACCATCAGATGGGTCGTATTCTTGCTTGACAACAAGTTTAGATAAGTTTAATAAGCCTAAGAAATAATTATGATTAATTAATTGTAATTTGAATTTTTATAATCTGTAGAGTCATGCTTCTCCCAGCTGGGCTGGCTCGACCGGGAAAGTACTACCCTCTTACAGAAAAGTAACGGTGTCAGGACTCTTGCGTTTCGTGCAATGTGTGAGACCGCGAAAGCCCAATCTCCCACCCTCTCTCTCTCTCTCTCTCTGTTTCCTCTTGATCTGATTTTTAAGCGTATTTGCGTAGTACAAATTGTTACTTTGTACATACTTTTAACAATTATTGGAATCTTTTCGACAAAAACTTGGCATCATTATTTATTACTCCAATAATTTGAAGTGTGAAACTCTTTTAATTGAAAAAGTGTATAGGAGTTATGAATTCATGTGATCTTTATTTTTTTGGACAAATAATTAATAAATTCAACAACGTCTTAGCTTGATTCAAAATGATTATTAAACAGATTCCTATGTTCTTCGTACGCACTAATGTTATGTGTTTGAGATAATGCAGGCTTTATTATTTGCGTTACAAAATATATGTAATATTATAAAACTTTCCCACAAGAATTAGGGACGAGTTTCTAGAATTTATTTAATATAACAAGAGACAACATTCATATGCTAGTTTTTGACATAAATCTCATTCTCTGGGGAACATTCTGTAAGGAAACGTCACGGAAGACTTCACGGGCGGTTATTTATCGTCATTCGTAGTTTTTTACACATTGACTTTATAGCGATTTTTTTATTTTATTGTAAGTATATTATATAACTTTGACAACAGGAGGTTTACCATTAACTCTTATAGAAATTCAAATGACGACCAAAAACATGCTATAAGCTGAGTTGCATAGTTATTTCGTATCATGACACATATACGTCATGTTCATACAAAATTTGAATCGATTTACTGTCAAAATTAAATAGATTTTTTACTAAAAGTTAATGGTAAGCCCCCAGTTCTGGCGCTGTGGTAGGCAAGATCGAACCTCATTCGGTGCAGATAGTAGTAATGATCATGCAGATATGTGTTCCGTTTTGTGTGTTTTACTGGACCCAAGATATAGCAAAGATAATGTATTCTTTTATTATATTTGAACTCCGTCAATCGTATTCTAAAAACTATTGTGTCAGTTGTAACAGTAAGTGTAAGGAATATATGCTCTGAGGTTTTTATGACTGGTAGTAATGCAGTGGTATTATCGGGTTGCCCCCTCCTATCCGTTTACCCCTTCTCTTATAAAAAAATCCTCTAGTGTGTTCACACGGTCGTGGCTAATGATTGTGGTGATCATATAGACATGTCAGATCTAAATAGTTGCTTATAATTTCTTCTTCTATGTTTTCGTATAAAATAAGGAGCTACTTGGATTTTGTTCATAGCTATAGTGCGGTTTTCGAAATCTGTTTTTTTTAATTTGACAATTTTATTTTAATAAAAAACGTCCTTGACAAATCGTATGTCACAAATATTGCCTCACGTATAATATGTAATCTTTACCCAACTCATTTTGATACCAGGGATTCGATGTGATAAAAAAAAACCACGTTGCAAATCACTAGGCGTGTATTATCACTCCAGGGACTATATATCTAACGGGGCGTTATAAATAGCACATATCAGGAACAATGATTTATAAGGGGCGAAAAATTATTACATATAGCTGATAGAAGATCCGGAGTTAGGGTCGCAATAATGTTCACGATATCTGCGTTGAAAAAGATTACACAATTTCTTTGGATTCAGCACTCTAACTCCATATATTTTTTAGCTTAATTTATCATAGCACTTAAAGCGATGTGAATATTAATTATATATTAAACAAATCTCTTTAATAATAGAGTATTATTAAAATACAAAGTTCTTTCATTATGTATCTAACCGATCAATGATTTCGTTGAGAAAGAACTTACGAGTGTCCATAGTAAAGAAAAAATACTACTGTAGGGTCGGTTTAACTTTTTGTACCACTAACTGGGCAGGCAAACCTACGGCACACGTCGGTGTTGCGCGCGCTCATACATAATGCGGCAACCATCAGGTAGGCAGTAGGCTTGCTTGCCAACTTGTAACATAAAAAAAGCAGTCACCATAATTTTTGTTGAAGGAGAGGAAATTTCTAGATGCCCGTCTTTCTTGAGAGGAGAACCAGGTTATGTGGGGCTCCGTGATAGGATGGGAACATCATGAGGCCGTGTTAAAATCTCTTCGGTGTAATAGTTCTGCGCTGGCCCATTCATCTCTGTTTAATATTTATATCAGTTTTAGTTGCTTTAACAAAATAAACAGAAGTTTCCAATACTATTATAGTCCAAGTTAACACGTACGAAGTCCATTAGTGTACAAACTTAATGCAAAACCTAATTAAGAGTTTTGAGACGGTAATACAGCTTTCCTAACTTTGATAATACAAAGTTTAACAATTTATGCGCAAGGAAGGAATCGATATAATAAAATTTCGAAGCTTATAACATTAAGATGATACGCGTGCAATGCTTTTATAGCTTAACTTTTACATAAAATTAAATATTTTCGATACATTAGTGAAACTTATATTTTATAAAAGAAATCGGTAAAATTTAATGAAGTCGCAGCCTTCTTTTTAAATATATAACTCAACAGACCCTTTGAGAATTATCTTTGGCTTTTGAGGAAACTTGCAGACTCTTTCGTTATGAAGGCATAGATAACAAAAAAAGGCAAAGTTATATATAAAAATTAACCACTTTCTGAATTAAGTTTAAGTAAGAGAAGTATTTTAATTTTCCCAAACAAAGGAAACGCCTTTACCTTTTCTTTTAAAACAAGCATTGAAAACAGTTTCTGTGAAAGAGGAGGACAGAGAAGGAGAAGAAAACAGAAGAGAACATGTCATTCCATTCCAAAAGTGAAGCCTTCTTCTTCTGAAGAAAAAAAAATGTGCTGTTGGCCCTACTGGCCTTGACAGCGGCTCCGGGTGGGAGTCACTGCTGCAATACGTCGATATTCTGTGTGAGTTCACTCTGTATAATAAAATATAGCCATTTTATAGTTTATTTTAAATCACTGACCTGAAATGAACCTATGTACTTATACCTATTATGACGACGACGACGCTGTGGCGCAGCGGCAGCGATCCTGCCTTAAACGCCACCGGTCGCGGGTTCGATTCCCGCTCGGAGCATAATATGTTTGTATTGACCATGCAAGCATATTTTCCGGTTCGGATGTATTTATCCTTGTCCTTGTATGTCTTTCAGGACCCCGGACACAGGATATCACTATTCCAATGGGGGCCGTTGAGTGTAAAACGTTTATTTATTATTTATTTATTTATTTATTTATAATAAATTAAAAAAAAACTCTTTCCAAGTTTATGTAACTTGGAGTTTGCTATTTTTGAACTAAGCACAATGTAACCATCTGTTGCTCAAGTAAACAATCTGGAGAACTAAAAAGTATTATTAAGACAGTTCGGTAGAATTTGTTTTATAAAAATATATTACTTCCTTAGTTCGGAGGCCAGTACTTATTCTTCTTTATCCGTAAATAATAGCAACCTATTTGTATGAGTCCAGTGTAAAAGCTGAAAGTTTTGCTTCGTATAGTCGTGCATTATGTGGCAAGCGAGCGATATGTATTGTTACTGTAAATTCTTCTACTTTTTTTTTTCGGAATGTGTATTGCTGTTGGCCCTACTAGCCTTGACAGCGTCACCGGGCGGGAGGGCCGAGTACAGAGACTCAGCCGTGATAAAGGGACAGCCCTCACGGGGGCTCAAATTTGATTCCGTCCTTAGGGTGCCTCCTGCGAAGCCGAACCACGGCTAAGGACGTCATCGGAGATGAATTCTTCTTCGTCCTAGCATTATTCCTCGTATGTTAATTACCCAGGGTCTGCTTATTACTCTTATCTGCTTTTTTAAACGGAGTTATTGCCATCTGACCTCTTGAACCCTAATTCAATTCAAATTCACATATAAATTGACATTTCTCAAAAAGAATAACGGACTACTTTGTCGGTTATAAATGTATCCGATTCTATAAAAATGAAAAGTACACATTGCTACAGATGAAACGATTGAAAAATAATATTTGACTTTGAAAGACGACTAAGTGGTAGCTAATGCAGATCAGTGGGCTTACCATTAACTCATAATGCGATTCAAAGGACGAACTGAACTGAGCTACATCGCTATTTCGTACCATTACTTTCAATATCTTTAAACGATTAAATCCTGTGTATATATAATCTAGAACTCGGAAACGGCTCTAACGATTTTCATGAAATTTATTAGCAAGTATTCATTTTTAGAAAATGTCGTTTCTCCCGTGTTTTTAGGCAATGAAAATTCCAATTCGAGAATATATGACTTCCTGACATCTATTAGCGAGTGGTAATACTATTATTAACGACTCAGCAAGTAAAATCATCATTATGTAATGCGTATCCTCCATCACCGGGTCATAAGGTTCAAAATCGCTTGCTACTCTCTCTGTTTATTTCCTTGACGACGCGTAGGTTCTAGAAAGATGTGTTCTTGAAAAATGTCGTATAACGTTCCGCGGATGAAACTTTCTCAAACCCGTATTCCGCGATATATAAGCGGCCCGGCGCGTCGAATTAGTCATTCAGTTCTGAGTAACGAGCAAAGACCTCGGCTATTTTTTTGGACTACGATTGACCTGTGGTTTGGACCTGTGATTTTTAGTGCTGTTGTATGATCTAGAAGATACCAATAAAGTCTTATTTAGAGCCATTATTATTACCTAATCCGCGAACGCCAGCGCTTAACAATATTTATACGTCATGCTTATATAAAATCTGAATCGATTTAATGTCAGAAGTGAATTGGATAAAAATGGAATTTTCACTAAAGTTCATAGTAAACCCGCTGTGTAGTGTAATATATTCATCAGCTAATGTATGATATGTTTGACGAAGCTTTCACATCAGCTTTAATCAATTGCAATGACTTATTCATGCGCGCATGAGAGTTTCTCGGAGTTTCGAAACCTTTGTACTATCGATTATACAGCACTGACTATTTGACAAGTAAACTAAATAGGTAGATTGAAATAATTTCATAGAAATTGTGAATGAATGACGACGTTGTGGCACAGTGGCAGCGAACCTGCCTTGAGCGCGACAGGTCGCGGGTTTGATTGGGTCTGGGTGTATTTGTCCATGTCTTTCTGTGTTTCCCAACACAGGATATAACTATCCTAATGGATTGTGGTGTGTTGGTAGCGATCCTAACTTTAGTCTCTTTCACGGGATTCAATTCCCGCTCGGGCGGATATTTGTATTTATCTTACAAATATAATAATAATAATAATAATAATAATAAAAGCTTTATTAGTCACAATTTACACTGCTAACATAACATGCTGTAAAGTATAAAACTATAAAATCTATAACTATAAGTTTTATGATATTACAATATACAATAATAAATAAAACAAACAAATAAACCTTAACTAAACAATAAAAACTAATTATAATAAACACAATATTATTTAAAACGTTTACAAAGTTTTATGCTAATAAAAAACCAAAGCATAATGCATCATAAGTGCAGCAGTGTAAATGTAACCAAACGGACACTCGCTCAGTGAACGTTGAGACAACGTTGTCCCAACACTGATTTTCAGCGAGCGCCGAGTTTGTCAGAGTAGTGTAGCACTGACAGTAAACACAGCAGTTGCGCTAAAACTATATTTAAGTACATATAAAAATATAAATAAAGATAATATTACTAAGTTTAGAAAATAAATTCATTATAGGTAAAATATGAAAATTTTCAATATTATACTATATTGTTGTAAATTTAACTATAATACACAAATTATTATGGTTCTCCATGTTTAATCAGGACTTGACGGTACAGACCACTGCACGGTAATTAATATAATGCGAAATAAAACGCCCACCCGGTGACGATTATTAGTTGACAGTTATTGGTTTTGTTATGTAGTATGATTGATATATTATAAAAAGAAATATTTAAATTTGGTAATACATAAAATTATAAAAATAGATAATTACAAATATTACAACACTTGTGATTAAAATCCGTTACAATACAAAAACCTTAGCGATATCACTCTCCGATCTAATTCTGAAAACCCGGGTAACCGTATTCTGTCGGGCATAAACACGTCCTTCTCGGGTCCAAACATACTGCCACCCGTTACGACGGCCCTCCTCTCTTACTTTAAAAAATAATTGTTTATTTGCTCGCGTTAACCGTTCGTTTATGTAAAAACGAGTAGGTTCCGAGTCCAAGCCAAACCCAGAAGTGTCGGCACCTCGGCGTATGCGCGCTGCTCGCATTAGTAAATCGCGAGTCGCTCGACGCGCTAGACGTACAACGATAGGACGCGGCTTTAGTCGTTCATCGGGTAAACCAGAAATTCGCGAGCCCGAGCGTTCAACGTAAACAACGTCGCGTTCTTCGAGAGTAACACCTATTTCCGTAGCAATAAGATTAACTATATTATTCAAGTTTTCACCGCTTCGTTCCGATATGCCAGTAATTTCAACATCATTCATAAGACTGGTTTGATCGCGCTGGTTTAACGCTGCTTTTAACTGCACTACCTCTTCCTGCAATTCGCTTTGTTGACATGTATTCTGCTCCAGAACTGATAACCGCTCCTCAACCTTATCTACACGTTGGCTAACTTCTAATAAGGTTTTATTTAAGGAAGACATATCCCGACGAAAAGCCGTCACTTCTTGTGTGACAGTAATCAGCTCGTGACGAAGAAGTTTTATGTGCTCCAAGAGCGAATGACTTACATCAGCGTCGTCCACTCTTCTACTAGTCAAACTCAAAGTGGATTCCGTTGAGGATGAAGGATCAGTGGCGTTTACGACCGTAGCTTTATCGGAACCTTTATGGATGACCGGGGAACACGGCTTCGGCTTGCAGCCCTTGCAGACCCATTTGGGGGATTTGGATTCCGGCTTGATGTTAACGGCACACGCTCGGTGATATAGGCATGAACACCTTGAACACTTAACGCTTTCTGATGCCCCAGAAAATTTCCCGCATCCAGAACACTTGTTTACCATTGCGATAGTGATAATTATAACAATTTAAAGTTTTTCTGAATAAATAGTGTCAGTGAATATATATTGTGAAATTAGTGGGTACCAGAACAGCTGATTGTCACTTAGTGGTAATAAAGGTCTTATTTTTAAGTTTAACACTCACTAGGATTCTTTTTAATCACTTTTAACTTTTCACTCACTGTTTTTAATATTTAAATAAACTTTTGACAGTAAATAGTTTTATTTTCTACTTTTAATTATTTATTTTAACAACGACACCGGTATTCGTGACTACTGTCAGTGCTGCCCTGTCTCGGTCTGGGTGTTTGTCCTTGTGGGTCACCCCCGTGCCTCGGAGAGCACGTTAAATCGGTCCCAGTTGTTATCATAACATCTGATAATAATCGTTTACTCTTGATAGGTAATTTGCTCTTATTCAATTAGTTACAAGGGAATCGAAGCCGCGACCGTCGAGACTCAAAGCAGGCTCGCTTGCAGCAAGCGTTAAAACTCTACAATATGTAAATAATAAAATGTTAAATGTTAAAATTACTTTTTTTAATAAAGAGTTGTCTGTTTATTTAGCCGTATACTTAGAATTTATCGTTCACGAGAAATTACTTCTACGTAAATTCATTATGAAGACTTAACGTAGTATCACCTCTGTAGGATTTGTTACATATTAATCGAATCCTTACTAATTCTTACTTTAATAGTATTCATGCGTAAGTAACTCCGTCTCTTTGTCTGTCTGTCACAGTTTCACGCCAAGACTACTGAACCGATTGAAAAGATATTTGGTACACAGATAGTCTAGAACCTGAGACAGGACATAGGCTACTTTTTAACACGGAAAAAGAGGTTGTAAGGGGTTGAAAAACTAGATAAAATGTTGTATGGAAGTATCGTCATTTTTAGAGCTAGAATTTTGAAACTTATTTTTTACGGTATTGATTCGATACAAATAAATATGACATACAAAGTTTGTAAAAAAGGGGGTTCAGAGTTTGTACTAAAATCGTTTATTCAGCTAGTTGTTAATAAACATTGGTTAAAGTATTTTTTCTTGTCTGATTTTATTAATAATTTGGCTTCATTTCATCCAGTATTATACTTTTATTATGAACATAATTTTTTAATCAAAATACTCTATCTAATGGCAAAAAATACAGTACACAAGAAACTTCATTTTTTTTATATCAATGAAAACATAGCTTTCCCACAAAACGAGAAAATATTTCATGTATTCATTAGGAGATTCTTATCATAACCTTGACTGTTTCATATATAGGCTTATAAGATCTCTGCATCTCGGTTAGCATTTGTGGAAACATATTTATTATTATTTCCTACTATCCCTACTATATAATAATGTAAAAACGAAAGTAACTCTTTGTATTGATTTTGATGAAATTTTGATCACAGATTGGGATAGACTAGACGTAGGCTACTTTTGTACCGAAAAAACAGTTGAAGAAGTCATGGGCGTAGCCAGAATTTGGTCTAGGGGAGAGCAAAATCTTAATTTAGGGTCCAAGCTTCCACAGAACCAAATGACACTATATTTTTCAATAGATATTGGTGAAGTAATTGCAAAACGCATTATATTCATGCATTTTCAGTATTTTGCAAGGTCCGCAGGGGAATCTGTTGTACCCCCTCGCTTGCTTGTACGCCCATGGAAGGAGTTGATATGTTGGTTTGTATCGGGAACAATTTTCAATAGCAATTTCAATAAAGGGGCCTCATTTATTTAAATCATTATTCACGCGGTGGAAGCCGCGGGTACACTTAGTTTAATATATGTATAACAAACACAATTTGTAAACATGACACGTCCCACTCGACGTATAACAAAACGCCGCAAACCACGTAATTGTAGTCATTATTAAACTTTTCGCTTCGTTATAAAAGTAATCATGGCCTAGAAATTTGATGAAGTAGGACATTGCAGAATTTATGATAATAATTATGATCTTTTATATGACGTTTAAGCACAAAAAATAACTATAAAGTATTTAGACCTTACGGATAACGAATATAAATATTATTAGGTATAGTGAGATATTGATAAAATAAAAATTAAGGTTAACTGTATAAGATGTAACCGAAGTCTTAAAGAAAAACAGTGTTCATAGCTATGATTTGGGTTATTTAAGCTAATAATTAATTGGTGTAAAAAGTAATTGGAAATCAAGGAAACAAACTTTATAATTATATTTCATCACCAAATAATATAAAACGATTCGTCTACATTGACTGTAAGTTGAGCGTAAATAGTTTATTATTAATAAAACTGAAAAACAGACTCAGAAAGGAAAACTTCAGAGATACGAAGCTTTATTCTCATGAGAAATTATATGTTCCATTAGTTTTAATTCACTCGACGCCGCGCTCACGGTATATTATTTTCGGTATCTGCAAAAATGTAGTAGCATCTTGTCATATTTTGGTGGGTTTTATTTTGATATTAAATACACCGTATTAAGGCGCCTGACGTCACACTGGTGGTCTTTGTTTCTTTTGTGGCCCGCTAGGTAGGTACCACGGCAGTGTCAAATATTCTACCGCCAAGCTGTAGTGCAAAAGGCAAAAGTGCAAAAGGTAGCGCCAAGCTTAGGCATTACTGCGTTCAAGTTTGAAGAGAACTATACGCTAGTGAAATTACTGGGCAAAGGAGATTTAAGAACCAATATCTCGAGGCTGGCAACGCGTGAGTGACACTTAGAAATGGTATTGCAAGTGCTCATAGGCTACGGCAACCGCTTAGCATCAGGTGGGCCGTATGCTTGCTTGCCAACATAGTAACAAAAAAAGAAAAAACGTTACACGCTATAACCCCCTTTAGGGGTTATATCTCTGGTCGGGGGTCCGGAAACTTCATAAAACATGGACTGTGTTCATTCAAACTGCTAACGTTCCTTTATAGGACAATTACTATACTCTTTGTGCTAACGTCACACAAATGTCTACCATTTGGTTCAACAAAGCTTTTGTTGCCACAGCAACGCTTGTCTGCTGGCATTAATATTTCGAAAATTGGCAAATTTGACCACGTTGTGGCGCAACGGTAGCCAACGTGCCATAAGCGCCACAGGTCGCGGGTGCGATTCCTGCTCGCAGCACATGTTTGTATTGACCATACAGGCATATTTTCTGGTCTGGATGTGTTTGTCCTTGTCATTGTGAACGTTTCCGGACCCCCGACACAGGATATAACTATAATAATGGGGGCCGAGGAGTGTGTCGCGTTTATTTATTTATTATTATTAAAGGGCTGAGTATAAATACTTAAAGGAATACAATTATCATTTTAACTCTTCATTTCAACTTCTTAGCGAACAATCAGTTACGCTATACAAACTTACTTAATTGGCTACAACAAGCCGAAAGTTAACCTAAATTGTAACTAAACAGTCCTCGCTACAAACAACAATAAAGTCTATTAAGAAGCATTCAGAAGCTCGATGAAGGATTGTCTGTATGCATTTTCATTTTCTTTCTTTATTAAAATCCGATGGTTTTATTGAAATATCAGAATGGGTAACTCTACCAATGATGTTATTCTATCGTAATGTATGTTATGACGTCTGTAGATTTTAGTACATCGAAAAAGATGATTTTTTATAATAATTGAACATCACTATGACGTCTTGAGGCGTTGGAAGAATATTTAGGTACTGGACTCAATTTGAAGTTTATAATAAGAATATTTAAAGTAGTTGTCTACTACTTCTCTACTGTAAGTACTAGGTATACTGGACAATTGGAATAAAAAAGGCATTAATAAGCATAATTTTGGTCTGGACTTGTAATAATGGTTTAAAGTTTCTTTTTATTACTACCAAGGCAAGCAAACGTACGGTCTGCGTACCTTTTCTATCAATGTAATATTAACAATATCATAGTGTAGAATCCTAAAATAATTTATTGTGCAGAGAGGAGCATGGTTCTACTACCTATAAAAAATCATATATTATTATTCCAATAAAATACATAATATTACACAAATAACCTTATTTTTAACGTATACTAAAACAAAATTAAATAAAGAATCATGTGATAGAATCATCATAATAATTGTACATTTGTACAAGAAAAATATTATTATTATATGAGAATAGTTCCATGTATGTAATTCTCGAGAGGATTTTAAAATGAAACGTTATATATAAAATTATTTTATGGTAACACCTCCAGAACGATAAATTCTAAGTATACGGCGCCGCAGGACCTTAATGAAAATTTAGTGGAGAGAGTTGATTAAAGGTCTTCTTTGGAAGTAATATTAGTGTAATATGAGTAGAATGTTTTCTCTTTGAAACATCGAGTACATAAAATCATATAGAAATTATTATAAGTAATTACTAATAGTTTCAAATAAAATCAAAAATTGTGTAAATGTGGATGTGTTTTTATGTGTGGGTGTGTGTGAGTGGGTGGATGCTTATGTATGGGTGTGTATGAAGGGGAAAAGTGTACATTTATACTCGTGCATATTTTAAGTAGACACATCAAATTGGACAGTGAACACGCTCTTCGTTATTACAAATATTTTTTCTAAAATTGTTAAAAAATTAAGCTATTTTTGTTCCAGCGCCTAAAATACCAATTACAAAACTAAAATGATTCTAAAGTGCTACCAATTCGATGTAAGAACAGAGTATGGCATAAGTTACGGTGAAAATGATGGTTCAATTCCATTTGAAACAAATAATCGCAATTTATCTTTAAAGTTTTCTAGGAGGTATCTTAAATATATAGGCGCACTGAGTAATAAATAAATCCCTATATTGTAATGAGCGCACTAACAATATGATAGCACTAGGTATTCTGTGATAATATAACTACTTATTAACTAAGTGTTTGTGTCAATAGCCGTGCATGTAGTTATGGATATTTAGATTCGTCATAACTGTCTGTCTATTCATTTATTTTATTAAAGTAATTACATTTTTCTCATCATGTTTCAGTATTTACATGTAAGTTCAAAGGGTGAATGGATTAGCGGCTTTTGGTCGGCGCTCTGTGTGGATTTAGGAATTACAGGGGCATTTGACTGTGAGGAAAAAACCGCACCATCTGATAAAATTAAATTAGAAGCCACAATAGCTCAATGGTTGAAGGGCCGACTCGTAAAGTAGCAGGTTCGATCCTTATCCCTTGGAGTACATTCGTACCCACTCCTAGCACCAGCTGAACGTTTTGTTGGAGGGGAAATGGGAATATTAAATGACTTGTATTCTTTACAAAACAAAATAAGAGAAAATTTCCTTTCATGTCCATACGATCCCGTTATCTTACTTTAGCCGATCATAAAACTAAAACTCATAGCATTTCTATCGTTTAGAATCTGATTTTGATAATGTTTTTTCGGGCGGATTTTGGTTACTTTTCCCATAATTTATGAAACTCTGAATAAGGATATACGCTATCACTGTACAACCTTGAAAATGCGAACAATAATATTACATACAACAATACAATAATAAATAAAACAAGGTAATTTACTCTTATGGACTGGTCATAGGGCTATATTATCAGTACATAGTATAAAACAAAGTCGTTTTCTCTGTCCCTATGTATGCTTAAATCTTTAAAACTACGCAACGGATTTTGATGTGTTTTTTAATAGATAGAGTGATTGAAGAGGAAAGTTTATATGTATAAAAATAGTGGAGAAAAAAAAATACTGAGGTTTCTAATGTGATGTCGTAAACCATTACATCTAACGCGTGCAGGCCACGGGCAGTAATTAATAAATCAAAACTACTGGATCGATTTTAATCATTTTTTCAGTGAATGACATAGGCAAAATATTTTATAACCGTGCGAAGCCGGAGCGGGCCGCTAGTAAATAATATTTACAAATACTACAAAGCATTGCACTTGTGTCGAGTATATTACAATTAATGTACCTCTTTTCTCACGAGAGCATAGCTTCGTACCGCCCATGAACTTCGCCATGTGGGTCAGTTCAGCATCGTTATGAGTTTTTGTTCTCATTAACTTATGCTGGGAGTTATACAAGTACTTCTTAACTGGATATCATTTTTAATTTAACAATCTTGACGTTTTCTGTTCTTAAGAACAGAAATGATCAATATGAGGCTGCTCATACATGCCGGCCTTTAAAAATGGTGTTCGTATAGAAAAATAAACTTAATTTACATTGTCGCGCAGCGGTAGCGATCCTGCTTAAAGCACCATAGGTCGCGGGTTCGATTCCCGCTCTTAGCAGATGTTTGTATTGACCATACAGGCATGTCTTACTTCTGGTCTGGTCTGGGTCTGGTCTGGGTGTGATTGTCGTTGTCATTGCGCATATTTCCGGATCCCCGACACATGATGTAACTATCGTAAAGGGGGCCGTTGAGTGTGAAGCGTTTATTATTATTATATGTTACATTTTCATTTACAAAATCGTTTCTTTAAGCATTTGTCCCTACTCAATGTACTATTTGGCATTCAATCAGTTTGTCAGAACAACAGTTCTAATATTTTGTATTACGACACAGTTCTACCATATTTTCCTTGTTTTCTTCGACAAAATAATGTGTCGCATTAGCAGCGGTTAGTGATTAAATAGGGCGTTAGTGTGGGGATGTAATAATGTTCCCCACCCTCTTACTATGCTATGTTACACTCGTAACCAGATTTTATACCTATTTAATTATTTATGCGATAAATAGGGGACGTTGAATTTGTACAGTCAAATTCCGATGTAAATAAAACTTTATGAGTTGTACTAATTAAAGGTAGTTTCAAAATTCAAGCACGAAAGGAATTTTTAGAGAAATACTACTTTCGCACAGTACTAATAAATTCGCACATAAAATGTATGTAGGTGCTACGTTTCTTTCGAGGAGTATGAGTGCTGGTGGAATAGAAAATATTATTGGCGTGACAAGGTTATGGCGCAGCGGTAGAGAACCTTCCTTCAGCGCCATGGGTTGGGTTTGATTCTCGCTAGGAGCAGATGTTTTTATTGACCATGCGGGCATGTTTTCCGGTCTGGGTGTGTTTGTCTTTGAATGTATTTCCGGACCACGACAAACTATGTCACAATTCTAATGGGGGCCGTTGAGTGTATAGCGTTTATTACTTATTTATTTATTTTAAGTCTTTCATTGTTAGATACTTCATTGAATTGAATCATAAAGTATACTGACATCACTTTAAAAACCTCTGCCCTTTTCCTTAATAGTTTCTTCTTTTTAGACTAGTAATTTTAGTCTACGATCACGCGTCTTGCTAACCTTATGAGTAGCTAGGATTTCAAAGTGTGATGATTCCGATGACGTCCTTAGCCGTGGTTCGGCTTCGCAGGAGGCACCCTAAGGACGTAATCAAATTTGAGCCCCCGTGAGGGCTTCCCCTTTATCACGGCTGAGTCTCTGTACTCGGCTCCCCGCTCGGTGACGCTGTCAAGGCCAGTAGGGCCAATAGCAATACACATTCCGAAAAAAAAAAAAATTTAAGTGTGGTGTTTGCTACACTGCATCGACAAGTTTCAAAGTTAATATGAAAACAATGTTGGCACTCAGTGCCTGTAAACTTTAATCCCGTTCAGTATAAGTTTCTTGTGTTTGACACCGTTGTGGAGTTCTAGCCAGTCAGCCTTTAGCCTCGGCTGTTGCGGGTTCGATTCCCGCTTCGGCAGATGTTTGCACTGATCTTACAAATATTTGTTTCGGTCTGGGTGTTTGGCCGTGTGGGTCTCCCCACTGTGTTATCACATAACATCTGATAATAATCGATAACTCTTGATAAGTAATTTGCTTATTCAATTAGTTGCTGAGGTCAGTTGGCAATCGCTCTGTGTAAAAACAAGTAACTTCTTAAATTCGGATAAGAATAAAAAGACGACCCTGGGTAAATAAAATACCGGGAATAAGCTAGGACGAAAAAGTATAAGTTTGTGTTAAGTTTCTTCTTTCTGTAATGTGATTAATTTTTGTATAAAAATATATTAAAGGTGGGGTTTCCTAAAAATAAAACAGTAAATTTTAGTGGCCAAAGATATACAAAAACCATAGATAAAGTGGTTGTATTAAAAAATTGGCTATCAAGCTTATAATAGATTCTTTGTAAATTATCTTCTAAGCCAAAGACCAAAAAATTATGAAATTATTTAGGACCACCACGGAAGGAGAGGTTAACTCGAAAGCAAAACATCAATATTACTTTACTTTATAAACAAAGAAGAAATATAGTTAGGAACTCCAAACTGCCTGCATTTCCAAGTCGGCTCTAAATGTTATAAAAGTACATGAAATAATATAGTTTAAGTGAAGCTATAATGCTAGCAGCGTTAAGAGTAGAAATTGTGACTTTTCCAACATGAATTTTAAATATGATAGAAGCAATTAAACCTAATAAGATTCCTAGTGCTAAGACAGTGAATTCAAGAAATATCCCGGCGTCGGGATGTGACGACCCCATCGCCCGCTGTTGGGATAACCTCTGTCACAGCAGAGATTATTCCACCAGTGCAATCAGTCTCACTGGTGGTAGGTCTTTTGTTGCAAGAGGCCGGCTAGGTAGGTACTACCGCAGTGTCAAATATTCTGCCGCCAAATAGTAGTACTTAGGCATTACTGTGTTCCGGTTTGAAGGGCACTGTACGCTAGTGAAATTACTGGGCAGAGGAGATTTAAGAACGTCTCGAGGTTGGCAACGCGTGAGTGGCACCTACTAATGGTGCTGCAAGCGCTCATAGGCTACGGCAACCACTTACCATCTGGTGGCCCGTATGCTTGTTTTCCAACTTGTGACATAAAAAAAAATTGTTTTTAGTAAAAATTGCAAAAAAAAAAACCTATTCTTGAAATTTAATATTTGTAGTAGAAAAAGATTCTGGTGTTTAGATTTTCTATAAATCCGTTTCTTAATATAATTAAAACAACTGGTAGAAGTAAATGAGTCCCCTTTGAACAGCTTCTGAGTTAAATTTCATTTAAAATACGATGTGAAAACAAAGAAATGTTTTCATTATTTTATTACGACTTAGCCGGAAAAACATAAAAAGAATCTTCATTCTAGCATTATTCCCGGTATTTTTATGTACCCAGGGTCTGCTTATTACTCTTATCCGGATTTGACGGGTTACTAGTTTTTACTCAGAGCGATTGCCAACTGACCTCCGCAACCCTAAGGGCGAACCAGTAACTCATTGGATAAGAACAATTTACTTATCAAGAGTTAACGATTATTATCAGATGTTATTGATAATAACCGGGACCGACAGCTTAACGTGCTCTCCGAGGCACGGTGGGGAGACCCACACGGACAAACGCCCAGACCGAGACAGAAATTTAACAAACATCTGCCCGAGCGGGAATCGAACCCGCAACCGTCGAGACTAAAGGCAGACTTGCTACCCACAACGCCACAACGGTGCCTGAACTGAAAAAACATAAAAAGAATAAAAATTACTAAAGCGCAGAGGAAGCTATCAAGATTTCATAAACACCACAGCTAAGCTAAGTAATGCCGGATTTAATATTGGCGATTTTACTAGAATACAAAATATATTTATTTTTCCACGAAAAAAGTTTTAATTTAAGTACGATATTATTACATTTTTATAA
This sequence comes from Hestina assimilis, assembly GCA_023373885.1. Taxonomy (NCBI): domain Eukaryota; kingdom Metazoa; phylum Arthropoda; class Insecta; order Lepidoptera; family Nymphalidae; genus Hestina; species Hestina assimilis. The sequence goes on along the minus strand of CM041749.1, from coordinate 9,476,143 downwards.
AACTTTTTCTCGGAATATAAAATCTTATACTGAGAAAAAGAACAGATAATACTTTTATATGATACAAGTTGTCTCAAAAGAGCACACTCAGAGCTCAAAGAGGATAGTTCAGGATAGTTCACAATGCTTCTTAGTGTTTATTTTTTTTTTCTATGTTAAAAGTTGGCAAACAAGCATACGGCCCACCTGATGGTAAGTGGCTGCCGCAGCCTATGAGCGCTTGCAGCACCATTAGTAGGTGCCACTCACGCGTTGCCAACCTCGAGATATTAGTTCTTAAATCTCGTTCGCCCAGTAATTTCACTAGCGTACAATGCCTTTCAAACCGGAACACAGTAGTGCCTAAACACTACTATTTGGCGGCAGAATATTGGACACTGCGGTGGTACCTATCTAGCCGGCCTCTTGCAACAAAAGACCTACCACCAGTGTGACTGATTGCACTGGTGGAATAATCTCTGTTGTGACAGAGGTTATCCCAACAGCGGGCGATGGGGTCGTCACATCCCGACGCCTTTGTATTTTTAATATCACGCAAAAAAGAACACACGAATAGCTTACTAGGATTCTTAAGCTATATCAATTGCACGGATGATTATGAATATATTTAATATAGTATTATCTGTTACCAGTGGAGTATAAGATTGAACCTGAAAATCCACTTCACGTGTCTTTTATCTCGAGGGACATGCTCCTGTATTATAAACGAAGGTAAGTTACGCACGCATTGTACTTATTTGCCAAAGTTGCAATATAAAATTATTATTTTTTATTAAAAAAACTTTTTACTAAAAATCGCTCTCAGACTTGTAGTAATATGCAAGCATACCTTATCTAACAAATTCTTACAAAATTAGTTCGTATCAGGTAAAGACATAGTTCATACATACGAAATGCCTATTAAAAATAATACCTTGCAACAATAGACACATACTTTATTTGTTTTTCATTTGTACCGAACATATGAAAATTATTTTCTATTTGTACAGATTAATCAACCAAGATAATTTTACTTCGTGAAAAGGGTATATTATGAGAAGCGTCCGATTACCAAGGATGATTTATATTCTCCTTTTCCGACACATGTCTGCTACGTGACGCGTGGAGATTGGCAAATTATTATTCTTGGCATATCAAGAACTTTAGCTTGCTTGAAATGAACAACATTATTTATAATACCAACATGCCACTTCTAGTAACTTATTATTAAGATTTCTATAGGTTGAGCATTTATTGCGGATATTTAGAGTTCCAGTAATAAATTACAGGATTTGTAAAGATGGAAGAAGAAAAATACTATGCTGTGCTTTACCGGCGTCGGGATGTGACGACCTCATCGCCCGCTGTTGGAATAGTCTATTACAGCAGAGATATATCCACCAGTGCACACACTCACACTGGTTGTAGGTCTTTTGTTGCAAGAGGACGGCTAAATAGCACCGCAGTGTCAAATATTCTATCGCAAAGCAGTAGAATAAGTAGAAACGCCAAAGACATGGCATTACTGTGTTTCGGTTTGAAAGATTTGGCAAAGAAGATTTAAGAACCAATATCTCGAGGTTGGCAACGCGTAAGTGACACCTACAAATGGTTTTGCAAGCGCTCATAGACTACGACAACCGCTTTCCGTGGGCCGTATGCTTGTTTACCAACTTAGTAACATAAAAAATACTGTATGATAAGAAACAAAGGCGTCGGGATGTGACGACCCCATCGCCCGCTGTTGGGATAACCTCTGTCAGAACAGAGATTATTCCACCAGTGCAATCAGTCAAACTGGTGGTAGGTCTTTTGTTGCAAGAGGCCGGCTAGGTAGGTACCACCGCAGTGTCCAATATTCTGCCGCCAAATAGTAGTGCTTAGGCACTACTGTGTTCCGGTTTGAAGGGCATTGTACGCTAGTGAAATTACTGGGCGAACGAGATTTAAGAACTAATATCTCGAGGTTGGCAACGCGTGAGTGGCACCTACTAATGGTGCTGCAAGCGCTCATAGGCTACGGCATCCACTTACCATCAGGTGGGCCGTATGCTTGTTTGCCAACTTCTAACATAAAAAAAAAAAAAAAAACAGTAATCTTACGTAGAATAACAAAACAAGTTGTACCATATTATATCAAAGACATATGCAAAATAATTTGTGGTATTATTTATTTGGCGTATCTAAAATAGAAACTCTATCTGTAGTGTAAAATTTCATTGCCAATTCGTGAATGTAAAGGATAAGGCAAGCTTTAAACGAGGCGGCGAACCGCAGCAGTTAGTGAAACTTTTCGTGCTAAATTTTGATTTAAAAGTTATATACGCTCAACTTGTCTTTTAGGTAAATACTAATTTTAATTGAAAAACTAGGACATTCTCAATTAGTATACTTTTATGTGGAAAGCGATGTCTTCTTGTTTTATAAATAAATTATGATTACTCTTACGACGTTGTGGCGCAGCGGGGGCGAACCTTCAGCCAGCGTCTTGAGCGTCACAGGTTGCGAATTTGATTCTCGTTCGGGACAGATGTTTGTATTGACCATACAGGTATGTGTTTCCAGAACCCCAACACAGGATATTACTATCCTAATGGGGGCCGTTAAGTGTGTAACGTGTATTTATTATTATTACTCTTATTATGCACGAATTTTTGGTGGTCTGACATTTGTTTTGTGATAATGTAATTAAGGGCTTTGGGGACAAAGAACGAAATGGTTTAAATTATATATTTACTTAATGCGGTCACTTCAATTCTAAAAAGTTTTTATGTATTTTTGCTGGTTTTATTAAATATGGTACAATTATTTTATTGTTTTATAAATATTTTGCACTTTTATTAGTAATAACTTTAAAAATAATAGATGTTGAATTAAGATATCACATCCTATTGTTATGATAACATACAAATATAATCTCAAAATTAAAAATCTTTCTCAATAAGAAACAACGTTTGATCGTTCAGTCTATAAATAGCCTAATGTACTGTACTGGATTTCATATATACGATTACAAATCTAATTATAGATAATGGTCGTTTACATTTGTATTTATTAGTAATAACGAACGAATTTTCATTTACAACGCTATCGTGATTGTATTCGTTCCTTCCAATTAATTTTATCGTGTACGTAATGTATATTAAATATCTAGATAATCTGAACTACTATAAGCTTAAGAGTAATATAAACTACCTTTCTGATTTGAAAAATAATGCATTGTATTATTACTAAGGTAGGTTGTGCACATAATATCATGTTATGACGTCTAACAATAGTAGTTAAACAGTAACCATGAACTTGGAGCACCATGCGCACTGAACGACGATAAATCTGATAATTAGGCATCCTAATTTAACGGATGTCGAATTGTAAATTTTTATAATTTTTTTTTATGAAACGGCTTTGTCTCCAGATCAAATATTATACACTGGAAATTAGGATTTCCTACATTTCGTACATAAGTTGGTACATAGTCAACAGGATATGTTCCAAAATATGTATTTTGACGTTCCATAAATAAATTTGAAAATGTTTTAAACACGAAAAAATTATTTCTTCGCTAAAAATATTCCCTACCTAGATCTGTGATTTGGACAAAGTTCGTAGGCTAACAATGAAGGTATTATTTGAATAGCTTCAAAGAAAATTCTTAGATCGAAGTGCCAATATTCGGAAGTCCCTCATTTCCTTTCTCAGTTGTTGTTGATCTCGTATTAGTTTTATTATATATAATTTTCACAAGCATAATATGTAGTATTGGACTAATGAGTCGCATTGGTAACCGAGCTAAGCTTGTTTATCTTTATATATATTATTCTAATGTACGTGTGTATGTCACTGAACTCCTTCTAGCCGGTTGGATCGAGTTAAATGATTTTTTATGTGTAATTCGGTGGATTCGAGAATGGTTTAGAATAACAATACAAAACCAGTAGGGGGCACTGCTATCGGGTTTCACTTTTTTTTCATTTTCATGGCAGGACAACGTCTGCCGGGCCCGCTAGTTAATAATATAATTTATAATTGGACTGATGACTTGGTAAAGGTCGCGGGGGTCCGCTGAATTTGGTTGGCGCAGGAACGGTCACTGCGGCACGCTTTGAGAGAGGCCTATGTCTAGCAGTCGACGCTCTTCGTCTGATTTGATGAATAGATGGTAATTTATTGCAATATAATACTTAACTAAGATTTATAAGCGTAACACGAGTAAAACTATTTTTATTTTTTAAAAACTGTATTTATTAACACGGGCGATAGTCAGAAATAATGGAAACATTTACAATTACCCATCAGATTAAAAGCCTTCAGCCATATATTTTATTTTTAAATAGCATGAGATAGAATATAAAGATTTTAAGAGGGAATCTATTATGCTAAAACAGAAGGAAAAAGTTGAAATCCTTTTTTGTACGGCATGTAGGGAAGTTATTCATCATCATCATCAGCCTTTATCAGTCCACTGCTGGACATAGGCCTCTCCAGTTTTACGCCACTGAGCACGATCTTCGGCCACTATCATCGCTCCACCTAGTCGCAGGACGTCCTACACTACGTTTGCCGGTCCGTGGTCTCCACTCAAGAACCGTTTTACTCCAACGGTGGTCGGTTCTTCGGCTGATATGGCCGGCCCACTGCCACTTCAGTTTGCTAATCCTGTGGGCTATGTCGATGACTTTGGTTCTCTGTCGGATCACTTCGTTTCGAATACAATCCTTCAGAGAAACTCCGAGCATAGCCCTTTCCATAGCTGAGTGACCTTAAACTTGTGAACCAGCCCAACCGTGAGTGTCCACGTCTCGGCACCGTATCTCGGGTAGGGCGCACTGATTGAAGACTTTCGTCTTCAGACTTTGGGGAATTGGCGATGTGAAGACTCGACGTAGTTCGGAAAGTTATTAATGAACTTTAAATTGCTTATTTCAAATAAAAAAAATCAATTGATTTAGTACATATTTTGTTGGAAATAAGTTACATTTATGTTTATACATTCAGCTAATCAAGAATTGAATTGTTGTCTTTGTATGAAGGATTGTTAAAATGGTAAATCCAAGTGCTTTCGAACATCCCGTGCGTAATTACATGTATATTATGTTTATTTTGTGATTTTATAAAAAACACGGGCTAGTATGGCAAGTTTAATAAAAATTTAACCTAATTGTGGCAAAACAGGTTCTGACAGATTGAGTGACGACGTTGTGGCGCAGCGGTAGCAAACCTGCCTTAAACGCCACAGGTCGCGGGTTCGATTCCCGTTCGGAGCATAATATGTTTGTATTGACCATGCAAGCATATTTTCCGGTCTGCGTGTATTTGTCCTTGTCATTGTGAATGTTTCCGGACCCCGACACAGGATATTACTATCCTAATGGGGGCCGTTGAGTGTGCAGCGTTTATTTATTTATCATTTATTTATTTAGTTCTCATTGGAAAAAATATAATAATGTATTATTGGAAACACTTCTACATACACTACAATTGAATTTGAACGAACGATAGCATTTATATGAAGGGCAACAGAAACATTGAATTGTTCGTAAAACGAGATACAATTGGAGTTGATTACTATTGTATTGATGAAATTTCTATCCCTTTCCATGTACTATTTTGTTCTACTTCGAATCGCAAGGAGTATGTGTGCTTGTACGTGACTTGACTGTTACGTATATGATTTTTTTAAAGTTATGATATGGATATGTGATCGAAAAATTTAATTCTGAAAAAACCCAGTAGTGGTAGTACTTAAAACGTACTTTCAAAGAAAATCGGAACTGGGAAAAAAGAAGATTTTATTAATTAAACGTAACATAGCATATTACGATAAAAATAAATGAATTTGTGGTTTAGATGTATGAAGAATTTGGCAAATTATTTGCAGAATTCTCTCCGTTTGAGAGCGATGCTAAAATAGATTCCGTTTCTGCAACTGATAATTGGGTATAATCTTGTTTTCATTGCTTGGCGTATCAATCGCTACAATTATTTGGTAAATAAGAGTTATTTTTCTACTTCGAAATCCTTTTTTGCTGTTCAAAGTTTTCCGATTTTATGTTAAGCAAATTTAAGGAGGAGAAACTTTTTTATATTAGAGATAGCCTTTGATCCACTTGAACTAAATTGACAGCTATAAGCCTGTAACCATATTATTTAGGCCTACTTTTGTATTTTGTTTGAATCTCATACAACATTGTAATAAAATTCTTCGTATCGATTGGTTAGTGGTCAACCTAGTGTCAGAGTTTTTCAGGTCGCCCGTAGGCCTCTGACTTGACTTATCGACTTTTTACGTGCCCTCCGAAGCACGGAGACGCTCAGTTGAAATACCACTATGCGATCACCCATCTAGTGACTGACCGCGCCTAAAGTTGCTTAACCTACCGATCATTTACCGATCAGCGGGTGCACTCGGCTATGAGCGTCTCTGTGATAAAATGATAAACCAATTTAATAACAAGAGGAATTAATTGTAAATATTTTTATGTCATTGCGTTCCACGCAACCATTTTTGGAATCATTGATAGAGCGTATAGTATTTATTTGATTTTGGAATGTTTATAAGACTTATATATTTCTGAAAATCAATAATAAAATATTATAATAATTTGAACCTTATAAAACAATAGAATGCTAGCGTTCATAAAACATTTTCAACTTACATTTTATCCGTATAACTGAGATATATCAAAAAAATGAAAAAAATATAATCTATATCGTATTGAAATTCATAGCCAGCGCGAAGGCTGTTACATCGTTTATATTCGCAGACTGGGAACCTCTAATCCATTTGCTTGTTCCATGCAAATATGAAATAGGATAGACACGAACACAAAAAACGCTATTTTTTTTATAAAAAGAATATTAGTAACAACTCTAATATTCATAATCCCTTTCAATGTGTATGCATGTAACTGAAAAGTTAATAATGAAATGTTTTATTCATCGTATAAAGTGTGACACTTTTTTGTTGAAAGTCAGAGTCTCCCACTGTAACTCACGAGTTAAATGTCGGTCCTTTAGGCCTTTTGATTTTGACTCTTTGTAAATAATAAATATATTTTTAATTCTGTAATTCTGCTATAGCAGATAAATGTAGAATGAAGATCAAGATGCTTTAATTTCTTTAGAACAATAAATAAGCCATAAACTAATATATTATAACAAAAAAGTTTGTTAAAAAAATTGCTTATACATAATGAATATGAAATAGCTGAATGGAAATAAAACTTCAAAACAAAATTATGAAAGTTCATAGCAGGCGTTAGGCTTTATTCTCATGAGAAATTAACGGTTCCAGTAGTCACTCGTCGAGTTCATTATTTTTGTTATATTTGAAATGTATAGTTTACTTTAGGCAATAAGTCGAGAAAATCATGGTTTCAATTTCGAAATCGGAAAAATTATATTTATTCCACTACAACACGTAGTTTCACGATTAGAAGAAATAGACGTACAGCTAAATTAGTAATTAAATATACAGTTGATCTATCTCACATAGGCGAGTGAGGTATGCTTTTAGTTGTGATGAGTTTTGACACACGCTCTTGTCATATTTTGCAAGCAATAAGTACTACTTGCCCGACCGGCTCAGAGGCTCGCGCGAATCAGAGCGCTCCCGAGCTACACACACGATTATGACCAACCCGCCTTCGTAAGATGAAGCAACTATAACTAGTAGAATAGATTTGTAATGTAGAAAAAGAGACATTGTGAAAGTAACGCAAATGGCTTTCTGTAGCATTCCCAAACGATTAAACTGATTTTGATTTAATATTTTTTTAATTACATATATTTGAGAGTGTTCCCCCTGCTATGATTCAAGAAAATGGGTCGGGGTGTTTGAAAGTTATCAGATATATTTTTTTGGTTGGTGAAAGATGTTATAAACACAAGGTTATCACAATCCTGAATCGCACTATCGAAGTTTTTTTTTAATTCAAAGTCACTTGTTTCATAAAATATGAACATTCAGAGCACGCATTATCATTCCCAATTGTACATTTCCATTTAAGTTGGTGTCATTATGTCGTTACACTTTCCTAAATCCGTTTTGTGTTTAATATTTTATTTTAAACTGCTCTTGGGACATACATTGTATAGTAGCGTGTGTGATTAAAAACGTTTAGCTCGAAAATACCAGGTTATAATATCATCGTTCCATAGAATTTATTATCGCTAAAGGCTCTTAATGCACTCCGCCTAAAAAAGATTATAATATATAGGTATTTAAACGTAAATGTCACATCATTAAATACTAGCTTTTGCCAGCGGCTTCACCCGCATGAATAGCCCAATACAAACTGTCGTCCCCTTTTTTAACCCTCTTCAAGTTTTGTTTTCACGTTAAAAAGTAGTCTATCCGTCTCGACCGTCTTGTAGTATGAAATAGTAATATATGGGAGAAATTTTTGAATTTTAATATAATATTATATGATACTACAAGTAATATATAACATTTGAGAAAAGTTGTATTTTTATTTTATATACTACTATTTCATTAAATTTACGCATTTGTGTTCATTTTACAGATCGATGTCGTCGTAATGGGCTATGTCTAATAGCTAGGTTGAGGAGTAATTACTTTCATAAAGTAAGCAAAGAGCTTCATTATGACTGTAATTACGAGGCTAGTATTAATTTATTCGATATTGGAGCGAAACGTGTCACGTGTACAAATTATTTTCATAGTATATTTCCGGATGAAGTCAAACCATTTAGAAGAAGTTCTGTGACAAGATTTTAAGGTGGTAGTTCCGTAGACTTTACATCTTTCATTTTTAGTTTAATCGTTAACAATTGAAAGGGTGTTAATCCATTAGACTTTGAAAAAGAATTTGATTAGGAAATTAAAAATTAACTTTTTAAATAGATTTTATCAGACAAGCGGTTTGCGTAATAATAATATTGTCTACAAAGTCAATTACAAGCACTATTTTCAAACCTTATTTTTATGATTGTCGTTGTTATTTTATTATAGTTAGTGAATTATAATGGATGTTGGTACAACCTTCGTATAAACATTCACGTCATATGAGCACCTTAATTTTAGAAGTGAAATGACTTGAAACTTAACAACAGATAAAAGTAAGTTAGGAGGACCTGAATAGCCGATATGTTTCTTGGCTAATTAGCAGCTGTGGTTATGCACTAGCACTGATGAATGATGGAGTCCAAATGTTCTGTAAGAAGAGAAAGCTTTGTCAAAATTAGTGTAGGACTTAGACCTAACAGGTGGAGTGATTATTGAAAAGTGAAAAATGACTGTGGCTAGCATCGCTTTGATGCGAATAGTAATCGAAAAGATCAGGAAAATGGCGCAAATTAGGCGAGATGTACATATGTATATTGAACTATAGGTGGTTGGTGAAGATAAGGATGATACAAATCAAGGATAAAAAGATGATACAAAATAAGGACAAGTTTTGTAACATAATATTCTACAGATATCCTGAGTCTTTCGTGTCGAGTAACACACATAACTAGATGATAAAAAAGGATAAAAAGATGATATAAAACAAGGAAAAGTTTTGTAACATAAAATTCTACTGATATCCTGAGTTTTTCGTGTCGAGTAATACACACAACTAGATGATAAAAAAGGATAAAAAGATGATATAAAACAAAGAAAAGTTTTGTAACATAAAATTCTACAGATATCCTGAGTCTTTCGTGTCGAGTAACACACATAACTAGATGATAAAAAAGGATAAAAAGATGATATAAAACAAGGAAAAGTTTTGTAACATAAAATTCTACAGATTTCCTGAGTCTTTCGTGTCGAGTAACACACATAACTAGATGATAAAAAGGATAAAAGATGATATAAAACAAGGAAAAGTTTTGTAACATAAAATTCTACAGATATCCTGAGTCTTTCGTGTCGAGTAACACACATAACTAGATGATAAAAAAGGATAAAAAGATGATATAAAACAAGGAAAAGTTTTGTAACATAAAATTCTACAGATATCCTGAGTCTTTCGTGTCGAGTAACACACATAACTAGATGATAAAAAAGGATAAAAAGATGATATCAAACAAGGAACAGTTTTGTAACATAAAATTCTACAGATATCCTGAGTCTTTCGTGTCGAGTAACACACATAACTAGATGATAAAAAAGGATAAAAAGATGATATACAACAAGGAAAAGTTTTGTAACATAAAATTCTACAGATATCCTAAGTCTTTCGTGTCGAGTAACACACATAACTACAATGTGTAAATTATTTGGTCTGATTTAGTTTTTTATTTATATTAAACGCTGCACACTCAACGGCCCCCATTAGGATGCCGATATCCTGCGTCGGGGGTCTGGAAACACATACAAGGGCAAGGACAAATACACCCAGACCGGAAAATATGCTTGCACGGTCAATACAAACATATTATGCTCCGAGCGGAAATCGAACCCGCGACGTGTGGCGCTATCGCTAATTAAGACCATTGTTTGTAATTGAATATACAGATTTTTAAGGGAGATTTTGAATAGGTACTATAAAGGCTCTTAAGCCCCCAAAACGCAAATAGTATTCTAGAATTTCTATATAAATTTTTTCTGTGTGTTATTAACGTTAAATTGCTTTTACAGTTTTACCGATAAGTGGTATCTATAGAACAAGAATTCGTGTTAAAAGCTTTGCTAGAGATTTTATTTTCCACGCTTCTATAAAGTAACATAATTGGGTTAGGTTTTTGAGCGTATTTTCCTTCCTAGATGCAATATGAAATTTCCGTACAGGGACTTCAAATTCTCTGGGGTCTATCTCGATTTTGTTTTTTCTACATAAAAATAAATAAAAAATGAATACAATGTATATCATAATATATTATACTATATTTATTATAATTTTTATATCCAAATAACTTTTAAAAATATAAGTCGAACGCTTAATTATGAAGCTAATAACTTAACCAGAATTACTCAATGAAACTAGTAACGCGGTTTTTCAAGTAGCGTCCTACAACTTTTGCGAAAACTGTGATAAGTAGTATGTAAAAATCACAATCAGATGTTATAATTATTACTTTGTAACACCAGTCAAAAGGTAAAATAAATGCTTATAATATTATAAAACAAATTTTAAAATATGTTTCATATCGCATACATAAAATGTATTTTATCTAGCAGACAGTTTTTCGTACATAAAACGTAAAGAATAGTTCGATCGACCGTATCTTTACTTTTAAATCAATGCGTTACACACACACAATAGCTCCCTTTGGGATAGTTATTTATCCGAGGTGTAGAAACACACAACCACTCAGACTAAAACTAATATACGCTGTATAAGCAAAAGAAATATCTGTCTCGAGGGAAAGCGCTATAAACAGCTGGTTTGTTGCCCTTACGCCATTTCGTTGTTCAGGTTTTAGTAGTAGTAGAGCCATGCTCCTATAGAAATTGGCCGTCTCGACCTGGGAAATACTACCCGCCACAGAATATCGGCCTAAAGTAACAGTACCAGTACCAGTAGATATTGTTGAGAGCGCCGGAGGCCTAATCTGCCGCCCCTCTAATTCCCTTTTTTTACCCCCTTCTCATTCCTACTTTTCTGTTCTTTAGGATGGTAACTTGCATCTGACAATTCAAGTATCGCAAGCGTTCATAGGTTGCGGAGACTGCTCACCATCAGGTTTATCGTATGTTTGTTTGCCAACCGTCATGAAATATAAAAAAAAGGTTTTGTTTGCTTCGGAGATTGTCGCCAAGAATAATTTAAGAATGTTATCTATCACATGAAACGATTTCATACTATGCCATAGCATGGCAAAGCTAAGATTATGTGAGAAAGCTGGCTATACTATAAGCGACCCAATAAGTACTATTAAGGTAGTTTCTTTGAGAAATCAACGAGTTCTAACGATCCGTTCGCATGTCTCTTTCGATGATTGAAGGCTCTACATACTTTTTGTTCCTGCTGCACAATTTTTTCCATCCGCAATAAAAAGTTCGGTTTTTCTCTCTTGTACGAGGGAGAAATGTGCCTGATTGTCTCCCGGCAAGATGCCATTAAGTACTTTACCTCCCGGTAACATAGCAACCGTATGTTTATCCCTCGTACCAGAGTAAACTATTTATCGTAGGAAAAAGTCATATTCTCACCACGGTAGCAAACGAGGACATTGCCACCCACGAATGTCGCTATCGAATTGCGGGTGAGAATGTCCCACCTTCTCCCTTGGTGGGTAATGTTCTATTCTTTTTCTACGTTCCATCAGGCCGTACGCTGTTTTCCATCTATAGAGGAATAAATAAGCAAATATTATCTGAATGTTAGATGAGTAAATGTACCTACTGAAAAAAAAATAAATAATCTAGCATCATTTTTGTAAACTTAGTTCATGGAATAAAGTCTTCCGCTGTTTTCTTCTTTATTATATTTTATATTAACACGTGAGATATAAGATGGATATAATAAAAAAAAATGTTGTATTCGCTTACGCTTCACATAATCTAATCTTTCTCATACGAATCAGCTAGGTGACACCGAGGGGGCACATCGTAAGATGGCCATTAAGTCTAAAGGCTCCGTTCTCTTTGTACCTAATAGAATTTTTCGCAATCTTTCGTACAAATATCAAAGATTGGGTATGATATATGAGATCTAGTACTGGGTTTGGAATTGACTCGAATCTTATTAATTCGACCATCGATGTTTATCACAATTGTTCACTTTTTACGTAAAATTGTTTTTTTTTTTAAATTAAGTTTTCTGCCGACATACAAAGAGAATGCTGACTGTATTCAATAAGCGAACGGAATTCGCAATTTGCTGTTGGCTATAAAACCTTATATGCTATAGACCTCGAGTCTTATAAAATGTTAGAGCAGCTTTGCTTTTAATATCTTAGATATCACTACAATATATTTTTGCTTTATATTATTTTTTTATATTTAGTTATATTAGATTTTTATTTCCAAAAGGCATATTTTTTTAAAGTTTTACAGTGACTTTATACTATGTTATAGAAGTATAATTCTATTTTCGCCTGTCACACTGAAAACATCTGAAATTGGTATGTAACTGATTTTTTAATGTTATGTAAGTTTCACTTTAACCTTAATAAGTCAAACGGTGAAATAAAGCGAACACACGAATATGCCAAGTGAGGTGCTGACAAAATTCACTTTTTATTATTATATTTTTTATTGTTCTTCTTATGGAGTGGTTAGTGGTAAACCTAGTGTCAGAGTTTTTCAGGTTGCCCGTATGCCTCTCACTTGACTTATCGACTGTTATCAAATTACTAACAGCCGGGACCAACTTTTTACGTGCCCTCCGAAGCACGGAGACGCTCGGTCGAAATACCACTATGCGCTCACCCATCTAATGACTGACCGCGCCTAAAGTTGCTTAAACTACCGATAGTTTAACGATCAGTGGGTCTATGAGCTATGAGCATCTATTTTTTTTATTGTGATTAGATATAATTAAATTGTGAGACGATTATCTAAATGTATAAGTGCAAAATGAAACATTAATAACAATCGAAATACCGACAGACATATCAGGAAATTATTATATCAGCATTGACATCATGTCAACGTTATTAAGAAAGAACTTATTAACGAAAACTAACGTTTTACGAGAAGCATTTTACAGGTTATTGCAAGTTATACGCTTGCAATTAATGCGGAGTGCACTCACGTGATGTGAATATCAATGGGGTCATGAGGCGATACTATTATAAGTTCTCTACACGTACAATATTACATTTTATGTCAGAAACAGGCAAAGCCTAATGTACGTTAAGTAATTTTTAGTGTTTGTTGGCATTTTTTTATATATAATGCCGGGGGTCAAATGACTACACTCCACCTGATGGTAAGTGGAAGTGGAGTCCACACGTAAAAAAAAAAAAATAAATAAATAAATAAACGCTACACACTCAACGGCCCCCATTAGGATAATTATATCCTGTGTCGGGGGTCCGGAAACATTCACAATGACAAGGACAAACACAACCAGACCGGAAAACATGCCTGTACGAATAATACAAACATCTGCTCCGAGCGGGAATCGAACCCGCAACCGTCGAGGCTTAAGGCAGACTCGCTACCCACAACGCCACAACGGTGTCAAAAATAATTGAATATTGTAAAAAATATATGCATTGTTTTTTTTAAAAAAAAAAAAAAAGGCGAACTGTACTAGCCACCATCGCCCTGCCTACCCGCAAGATGCCTTTTCACTCTTCGTTTGAAGGAGCCCAGGTTTAGATTATATGAATTACGATAATATAGACGTTAAAAAACTGGTTATTTTTTTGTGTTCCTGTGAAGTAATCGCTTAGATATACTTCTAGGAATTTTGCTTCTCTGCTATTTGATACAGAGTCGTGCATAAAGTTAATTATTGTAAAACCAATGTTTAGTTTCATTACAAGACGTTATGTTAATTACACGCTACTAAAATTATAAATCGCCATAATTTTGTAAATTATGTATATAATTATGTACATGAACTCATTTTTACATTTAATACTATATATTTATATTCCTTTTTTTTTTGGTAGGCCTTTTATTTAGGCTAGGTAGGTACAGTCGCAGTCTCAGTTGGTATTGTCTATTGCAGAAATAATAGTTGTAAACAAAACTCAGAACAGTCTTTATGGACCTATGAATAAGAGATTGCAGTTGATTGAACGTAACCAAGAGCTTTGTCAAACACTTTGTGCACTAGCCGAGGCGGCCATTCCATTATACTGATTAGAATTGCTTATAGGTATCAGATTCTTACAATTTTTTTTAATTAATCATGATTTGTTATTGTTTAACTTTATTTATTTTAGTTTTCTTATGCGAATGGATGGAAAAAATAAATTTTAACGGAATTTTACCACCAATAGATCGGCTCGTGAAAGGTTTTTATTGCAAGAAGCCGGTTAGATAGATACCACCGTAGTGTCAAATAATATACCACAAAGCAGTAGTGTGTCAGAACCAATATTTCTATGTTGGCAACGTGAGAGTGGCATCTACAAATGAATGGTGTTGCAAGCGTACATATGGTGGGTAGAGACGCATAAAAAAAGATATTATAGAATGGATTTTACCAACGAAATAATTTACGCTACTTTTATTCTCGAAAAATAATGATGGTTTCTTTGAAATCAATTATTCTGTAGTCTGTGTGAGCAGCGCTGCGGCACAATCACTATTATTATTATTTAATGAATTTTACATAAATATATAATCATTTAATCAACATTTTTTTTATTATACCTAAATAATATTATATGCAAATTTCAAATAATACCGATGATTAGTATTGGACCTTCTAATTTTACATCAAAATTGTCTAAATTCGAGGTCAAGTGAAGTTAAAACGACTTACTGAAGCGGAATGCCTCCCTTCCGTCAGAGTCTAATTAAAATCCAATTTGTAAAAACGTAAAAATATTTTTAAGGCTTCACCATGACTTGACGACAAATGAAATTAAAATGAATGAATGCAGGCGGAATCCTTAGAATTAATTTTCTAATAATAACTGAGCTACGCTGTTCTGCCCTTTTTTTTATTGTACATACTTTTATTTTATACATTTATGTTATGTTTCTTTGTAACGAAGTTAATTATGAGATCGAAATGTCGTATCAGTGATTACACAAAATGTGTTAAAAAATTTTGAGATTGTGTTTAACATATGTTTGTAAGATGAATAAAAACATCCGCACAAGCGGGAATCGTTGATGTTAAAGGCAGCCTCGCTAACAACACGCTATCATATGTCATTTTGTTACATTTACCGTAACTATTTAGGATTACATATTCATGGCTTTAAAAGAACTTGTAATGTATGAAATATGATGAACTTCTATTTGAATTTCAGATTGGTTTGAATAAATTTGCAAGCAAATTCCCTTTTACGTTTTAGAACTAGCTTTTATGTTTTTTAAACGCAGTTGTGAATGCTCTTTGATTTGGTCGCTAGGGTTTCATTAAATTTTACTAACTGTGTAGTTCTAAACTGCGTAGTTGCAAGCTTATTTCAAGTGCTATAACTATAATATACGTTGTATAGATTAGTTGTAAAAACATTTAAAGGAAACCCTCCGTACTTTATTATTAGGAACGTTTTAAAAACAACTTTTCACAAGACATTTATAAGAAAACTTTTCTTGACGGCTACCGTCGTCTTTTGCCACTTATAGCAACAATAGTGTCACAAGTAGGCAAGTATGCTGCCCACTCAATGGGTTGGAATGGAGAAGGGGCAATCATTATTTTAAAACCGATTACGACCGATTACCGACCTATAACAATTCTGCCAACCGTAAATAAAATCATTGAAAAATATATAGGTAACCAAATTTCTAAATTCTACACGGCAAATAATATAATAAATAATACACAATATGGTTTTCAGCCCCAAAAAAGTACGTCACAACTACTCTCTAATTTCACCAACACTATTAATAAGCATTGAAATGATAAAAAACATGTACTAATTGTCTTTATCGATTATAGTAAGGCGTTTGATACATTACGGCATGATAAGCTTATAGAAAAATTAGATGACTGTGGGATAAGAGGACCATTAAAAAATTGGTGCCAAAATTACTTAAAAGATCGATCGTACCAAGTTAAAATTGGTAACGAATATAGTGATAAAATTAAAGTTTCAGAAGGCACAGCGCAAGGCTCGGTGTTAACGACGTCAACAAATTGATAAAAAACTGTGTTATGTACCAGTTCGCAGATGACACATGTATTATAGCAGCTGATATTGACATATTTACAGCTCTCTCAAAACTGCAAACCGATTTTACCCTACTAACAAAACGGTCCCATGACGTAGGCCTTGTATTAAATGTAAGTAAAACTAAGCTTATGTATATCAGTTCCAGCCAAAACAAAAGTGCTATTTTTCCAAGACTAATTGCTCATAACCATAAATGTTTGCATTTAAACCTAAAAACATGTAGTTGTACTCCAGTTGAGTTAGTCAACAAACATAAATATCTAGGACTTATAATCGATGATCGATTTAAGTGGACAGAACACATAAACAATGTATGTGATAAATTACGATCAATGTTGGCAAAATTTTCTTTAATAAAAAGAAAAATCCCATACATAAATAGATTGTTACTTTATAAATCACTTGCAGAATCTACTATATTTTATGGTCTTAGTAGTTACGGAAGAACATGTAAATCACACTTAGACGCAATTTATCAGATGCAAGTGCGACTACTAAAAACCTTAGTGCCGGATAAAATTAAAATTAAGTGTCAAAATAATGACCATCAACTGTTCTCTTATTGTGAAATCATACCCATACATGACAAAATTAAACATACATTGTTAATGCAACATTACTTTAAACAAGACATACAAAAATTGTTAGATATCCCAATAAGAACACGAAATGTATCAAACTCGAAACTAATTGTTCCCCGATGTAATAATTGTTATGGTAGGCAGACCTTAGAATATCTTATACCAATACTGTTAAACAGTCTGCCATACAAGTTGAAGCAGGAAATAAATATAAAAAACATTAAAAAAAAACTCAATGTGTATTTTTTACAAAAAATAAATAATGAGTAATTTATAAGAACACCTGTATATGTTGAACTAAACGATGTTCCGAAACCGGTTTGACGAGTAGTTATCGCGGTAATCCACTTATCGCTATTCTATGCAGCAAAAATATACATTGAGCATAATTTTTTATTAAGTATGTACCCTTCATTTTTTTTGCTTTCTTTATTTTATGTCTTTTAAATGTAATAATCAATATATAAGAAGTGTTGACAACGAACACCGTTGTACGGATAAACCCAATGGGGTTTTTGTTACAATGTTCTTTGTAAAATAGAATAAGAAGGAAAGTGTATGTTACCTTAAATAAAATAAAAAAATAAATTAAACAAAACGTAGTATCGTGGCTACTACCAATGCTTCATCGCAAGGTCTCATTTCATGGCGAACTGAAATGTAGTTATATAATATATCAGGTTATAGTATACCAGAAATATTTCATACAAAATAAACCTTACTTTATTAAACTAAAGCCGTAAAATAGAAAACTTTTGTAATTTAATTTTGCTCTTTGTTTTCCTCGTTTTACAAACGGCAGAGTCTAAAGGTCAAAAGAATTTTTCGTAAAGATCAAAGGTAAGTCTCTAAAAAATTATAACAAATAAATTTATCGTAATGAAGATGTAAGCTCGTCTGTATTTGGATTTATGCAGAAAAATCAACGAAATAAAAGAAATAAATAAATAAATAAATAAATAAATAAATAAATAAATAAATAAATAAATAAATAAACGCTACACACTCAACGGCCCCCATTAAGGTAATTATATCGTGTGTCATTATAAATGGTGCTTTCTAGCCTAGACATCCAAGGTATTATTTGTGAAGATAAATAAACATTAATTTATTGAGTAGTGCCGGGTCATTGGCAGACCAGGCACAAAGGAAAATCGATGTATATTAAACGTTGGCGAACAGATTAACAGTTTAATTATAACAGAATATGTAGAGCTAGCTTATGCGTATGGCTCCGTTTACATGGAGTTTGGAATTATGTTTCGTTCATTCGTTTGGAGAGCAAGTTGTATAAGCCACAAATAATGTTGAAGCTTATTTATGAGACTGTAGTAGTAGACTGGGTCTTATACGAGACGACCATCTGAAAGTTATTTTTCTATCTCTCAGGATGAGTATTTTTATTTTATTTTAAAGAATACTAGCAAAGCTTTTTCATTACTATTACTTCTATTACCTCTCCAAATAAGTACATAGCTTGCGCTAAGAGTGGGATACGACAATAGCCCAAGGGGACCAAGATCGAAGCGCAACCTGCAACTCCTTTCTTAACGGAGTGGGCTCTTCTACCGCTAAGCGATTGGGGCTTAAATAACTGAATTTTCTTATGATCTTTGGAGTTGTTAAGGCACAAAGGTGTAACAAACAATTATTTGTTTATACTCGTAAGCGCATTTCTAATAATAGTTCAAATTATCTGCGTATTATGGAATTAAGCTAATTAATATGATTTTTATTTTTACGAAACAATTATAATAATACACTACGCACAATATAAAAGCTTGATATAATTAAATGCAAATATGGGGAAATGAAGTCAAGCCCAGCGAAACCGAAGGCTATCATTCTTGAAACAATGAGGATACTCTTTATAGTACGAATATGGAATCATGAACTGAAAACTGTCATAAGTGAGTAAATTTTTATAGAAAATTTGAAACATATCGCTTATTTATGTACATATATACAAAGCTTCATACTCTTGAACATTACTTATTCGTAAACTTCGGAACCCTTTATTGGAATATTCCAACTGCGGAGGAGAATGAGCTTTGGCACAGTTAAAGTTTATCTGGAGGAGAAGTGCAGAAAGTTAAAATGTACATATAATTGTGTTTGAAATGAAACAATTAAATAAAGCTTCGATTCTTTACATTCAAACTGTCAATATCAAACACTTGTCTGTCATTTGATTAAATTCAATAAATCCTTTGTTGCTATAACAAAGCCAGGTCGGGTCTGCTAATAGGATTGAAAGCATTACCAGACTACTAATAAATGCTTAAAGCATATTTGTCATTAAGATGGTATAAAAAAAACTGTCACTTTTTCATTTCTGGAATAAGGAAATGTAATAGCAAATTCATTCCCTAAATAAAACCTGTGAATTTCTACCTACGCTTAATTAACATAGAGAGACCATGCAGGAAATTATCCCGTGTGATTGGGAATTCAATTATCCTCACTTAGTCTAAAAGGGAGGTTCTACTTAACAGTACTTTATTACACCTTTACCCTTTGATTCAATTTACGTTATAAAATTATGTTGTTTAATTTTAGCGTCAAATATAGTTTTCTATTTAATATATTATATGGCCTTAAGCGTTTTGTATAACATTATATTAATATTAAGAACATGATTACGTTGTGGCGCAGCGGTAGCGAACGTGCCTTAATTACCACAGGTCGCGGGTTCGATTTCCGCTCGACGTATAAATGTTTGTATTCATCATGCAAGCATATTTTTCAGTCTGGGTGTATTTGTCCTTGTCCTTGTATGTTTCCGGACCACCGACACAGGATATCACTATCCTAATGGGGTTGAGTGTGTAGGGTTTATTTAGTATTATTTATAAATCATAGTAAGGCTCATTTTATAACAAAATGTTTTAACTATAAGTAAATGTAAAAAATGTATAAATAATACAAATAAGTTAAGCCTCAATAGGTCGACAGTAGAGGGGCCAACTCCGCTCCGTTAACGCTAAGAGTTGTGGATTAGATCCTGACCTCCTTGGACTATTGTCGTACCTAGTCTTAGTGCAAGCTACGAGCTTATATGGATGCAATAAGAATATTAGTAATGCCTTGAAGCAAAAAGCAATGCTAATATTCTTTAAAAAACATAGAATTCTTTAGTCAAGCAGGTTTTTTAATGATCTTCTTATTCTTAACGCGTCACTAAGAATTTGTTAAGCTTTGTCGTCCCTCGAAATATTAACTTCAGTTATTTTATTTTTTCAATGTAGTAAGATTATATACGTATGCAGAAAGAAGTCGCTAACATAAATCTTATTCCCTGGGGAGTATCCGATGTGGAAGCGTCACAGAAGGCTCCACGGGTAGTTATTTATAGCTATCCGCATTGGTTACTGATCGACTTCATACTGCTTTTGAAAATGAGGTTATTTAAATTTTTTCTTTATTATTTTTTTATGTGAAAAAGTTGGCAAACCTGATAACAAGCGGTTTTCGTAGCCTATAAGCGCTTGCTTCACCGATCGTTTGTAGGTGTCACTCACGCGTTGCTAACCTAGAGATATTGATCCTTAAATCTCCTTTGCCTAGGAAGGACACAATTTACAAATTTACAAGGACAAGGACAAATACAGCCAGACCGGAAAATATGCTTGCATGGTCAATACAATGATACTATGCTCCGAGCGGGAATCAAACCCACGACCTTTGGCGTTTAAGGCAGGTTCGCTACCACTGCGCCACAACGTCGTCAAAGTACATATACGACTACTACGGGTTAGTTTGATTCGATGATATAAAGCCCGTAGCAAGTATTTTCTATATTTCGTATTTTATATAAAGCGAAATAAAAACCTCATATCAAGAACAATGATTTACGAGAGGAAAAATTATAGCATATAGCTGATGGAAGATTTAGTGTACTAATCTTGTTCACGATATCTGCAACGAAAAAAATTATATCGCGTATCAGCACTCGGTTATCCGTATATAAATTGGTTTCGTGTTAATTTATTTTTATATAAAACTGATTACATTATTTTTAAACTAGATAGTTATGTATTAAAATACATAAATATTCATTCATTCACTCATTCATTCATTTATTCTTATTATTGGGATTAATATTTATTCTATTAGATAATCCCGGATATGGATTATTAAAATACTGACTCATCTAAGATGTGGCGCAGCGCTAACGAACCTGCCTTACGCGATATAGGTTGCGATTTGATTCCCGCTTGGGGTAGATGTTTGCATTGACCATACTGGCATATGGTCTGATCTAGGTGTGTTTAACTACTTATTACTATAGGTATGGGGGCTGTTAAGATTGTGGCGTTATTTGTTTAAAAAGAATCCAGCATTTTGTTTGTTCTATGGAGAGAAGTGTTGTATAAATTCACATTTTTTTTTTTTTTTTATGTTAGAAATTGGCAAACAAGCATAGGGCCCACCTGATGGTAAGTGGCTGCCGCAGCCTATGAGCGCTTGCAGCACCATTAGTAGGTGCCACTCACGCGTTGCCAACCTCGAGATATTAGTTCTTAAATCTCGTTCGCCCAGTAATTTCACTAGCGTACAATGCCCTTCAAACCGGAACACAGTAGTGCCTAAACACTACTATTTGGCGTATGCGATAAATTTCATTTCTGTTGGCAGAATAAAGGTAAGGGAATTTGTAAAGATTTGTTTTACGAAAGAATACGAAATTTCCAGTTGCGACAGGGAGAAGAGGTCACGAAATCATATATTTGATTAAGATTGAGTAAATTTATATTTGTGGGATACATAGCCGTGAGTTCAGATAACGTGTTTGTTATAAAATATTGCTATTGGTGTAAAATGTATAAGGAATTCATAAAAAATTTGAGAAATTATCAGCATACGCTTCGTTATTGTTTTTTTATGTAAGAGGGGCAAACGCCCGTTTGGTAGGAGGCTCATCTGATGTTAAGCGATCACCGCCGCCCATGAAATCTGCAACACCAGAAGGCATGCAGGCGCGTTGCAGACTTTTTGAAATAAAGTTGTTTGTCAAGTCTGTCAAGGTTAGTAGGGTCAACAGCAATACACAATCGGAAAAAATATAGGTAGCAGACCCCAAGAACTCCATAAAAACACCCACTGTAACAGGATTAAAGGAATGAAATTGTACTATGTACCCTGACAAAGTAGGGGCGTGCCGCTACTAATAGTATAAATACGTATGCACAAAAAAGTCAATTACTATTAGGTATACTTACTGTAAGTTGAGTATATATCTTCGTCCTAGCATTGTTCCCGGTATTTTATTTACCCAGGGTCTGCTTATTACTCTTATCCGGATTTAACAGGTTACAAGTTTTTATACAGAGCGATTGCCATCTGACCTCCGCAACCCTAAGGACGAACAAGTAACTCATTGGATAAGAGCAAATTACTTATCAAAACTTAATGATTATTATCAGACGTTATGTGATAGCAACCGGGACGGACAGCTTAACGTGCTCTCTGAAGCACGATGGGGAGACCCAAAAGGAGAAGCGCCTAGACCGAAACAGATATTTATAACAAACATCTGCCCGAGCGAGAATCGAACCCGCAGACGTCGAGACTAAAGGCACATTACGACCATTACGACCCACCACGGTTTCAACGGTGTGTAAGTTGAGTGTATATATTAGCTATATTAATAAAATTGGAATACAAAGTCGGTAATGTAAAGTTCAGAGCAGGTGAGAAGCTTTATCCTCATGAGAAATTAACTGTTCCATTAGTTTTAATTCACTCAACGCCCACGTGGTCCATTGTTCTCCTAATCTGCAAAAATGTTTACTTTTTTTCTAAAAATAAATAAATTCTACTTTAACTCTTACTTTTGTATGGAACTCAAACACTTACGTATTAATAAGAATTAAATAACAAATATGAAGAAAGTGAGAGTACTAATGTATAATAAATATAAAATAATAAAGTAGAGAACACATCTTTCTAGAATCTACTCGAACGAAGGAAATAAACAAAAAGGGTAGCTAGCGATTTTGAACCTTATAGCTCGGTGATAAGGTTCACCGTAACACTATGAACGCTTGCGATACTTGAAGTACGTCATGCGCCCTGCCAAACCAAGGAATAGGAGGGCAGCGATGAAAACTTAATTATTATATAATTTAAATAATTGAAGCTGTTTATTGTCTTGATAAAAAATTATATATGATTTCAAAGAATTAGTGGAGACAATAACTTAGTTCCTGCAAGTAGGTCATCTGTTAAAATTATGCTTACGAGTTCCGCCCTCAGATGAATTCAAGTTTTGGCTGGCAGCCAGCGGTTTGCAAAGTTTTTACTTAGCATTAGTTATGCATTTGAAATAGGTCCAAATTATTCATATTGGAATATTACACACGTTTTAATAGAGCTTGTACGAAGTATCACTGTTATCAAGAACTTTAACTTGTAAGTATTTTGTGAAGCTTTAACGATGTCAGTATTTCAAACTATTTTGTGTAATTTTTTTTAAAAGTTTTTCTTTTTAAGAAACTTAGGACTACATAATTATGACAAACATACAATATATATTAGGTATATAAATACAGATTTCAATACAGTTATATAAAAGACAATTAAAACATCAAAAACTTAAATATATATAAACGCTACACTTTGAATGGACGGGATTTGGATGGTTATATCCTGTGTCGGGGGTCCGGAAACATATACAATAACGGGGCCAAATACACCCAGAATGGAAAACATGCCTGTATGGTCAATACAAACATCTGCTCCAAGCGGGTATCGAGCCGGTGACCTGTTAAGGCGGGTTCGCCACCGCTGTGCCACAACGTCGTCAAATTGCTATGTAATGTAAAGGATAAGTGTTTTAGAAGTGAACTGTTAGAAGCGAGACGAATAAATTGTTTTATTCATAAAATAGTTCACGGGTAAGTTAACTTTATACTGATAGCAGCAACTTGTCTATGTCACGTTGAGAACGAGCTACTGAGCTGCTATTGTGCATACAGTGCCATGTAAATTGCTTCAGAGCGTTTTGCTTTCGATGCACTAGGAGTTAAATGTACCAAAGCATATTATTATGCTATTATTAAAACGGTTCTTTTGATTAACTAAAGTATATGTTTAAATATTTCTAATTGTAATATGACTGATTAGGAACAAACGTTTGTATTAACTGCGTTTCTGTTAACTACTTTTTTTTTACTAAGTTGGCAAGTAAGCATACCTGCTGGTAAGCGGTTGTCGTAGCTTAGGAGTGCTTGTAACAGCATACATTTGTCACTAATGTGTTACCAACCTTGAGATATTGGTTCCTAAATCTTCTTTGCCCAGTAATTTTACTAGCGACAGTTTCTTCAAATCGAAACACAGTATACTGTTTTTCGGTAGAATAACTAACACTGCGGTAGCCGGCCTCTTGCAATAAAAGGCCTACCACCTGTATAAATTTAAATAGTAGTAGAAGATCTAATCACGTCAACTTGAACAGTGGTTCTTGAATTATGAGCGCAAAATAGGCAGTCGGAGAGAGAAGGAAAAATAAAAAAGAGAAAAACCCTTAATGTATCACTATAAGGATGGAAACTTAATTATCGGCGAATAAAAACTGTAGTTGTTTCAGAAGTAATGTGGGTAGTTTATAGTTAAATAATAAATCAGAGAGATACTTGTTTATTTCATCACATTGATTCATGTTTTTGATAATCATAATGTAAGATTAATCAGCAATAAAAATCATTACAAATAAAAACAATACGTGTTTAAATGAATGTACGCGTAACACGAAGTATTCACATTTAACTATAATATTAATTTACATTTAGTTAATGAAAAAAACATTACAACACATAGAGAAATAGTATATTCACTCGTTGTCTAAATATTTGCAGTCTCAAGAGGGCTTGAAGTAACAATTCATTATAGAGCTTTATTTGATGTTCGTTATCGTGTATGTCGAATCTAAAATAATTATTTGATGAAGTGTTTATTTGATTAAAATGTGTATGTCGCTGTGAAATCGTAAAATCGGTGAAATTATATTTTTACTACTTAATATCACAATTTCGTTGATAATCGTACAAGTAACTTTTTAAAACAGTATCATTTTCATCGTCAGCCCAAGTTTAGATCAATTCACATGTTTAATTTAATAAAACAAAGATGTAAATCAAAATTTGTGTGTTTGGAGATTTTATAATAAAACGTGTGTTCAATGCGTAAAGAATAGGTAGGATTCGACAACCAAGCAGTTACAATCATACATTCATTCGTTCAAACACCACATTTTCAACATTATTGTCATATTTCAATTAATTTACACAAAAACCTCTGCTAATTATATACCAAAACCTACCTCATCAATCACTCAGTGTATTGATGAACATCACATTATTGTTTATCGCGAATATCCAGACAAAGACTCCGTAGGGGACTTTGTTTTATAATATGTAGTAATGGTTTGTGTCTGTGATTTGATCTATCAGTTTGTCGATTCGATTCTTTGCCATTTGGCGTCGTCAATTTGATGCATTCAATGTATCTATATATATATATATAAATGAATCCCTATATCCCTTGGTCAGGCCATCACGCGTGAACGGCTGGACGGATTTCAATTTTTTTGTTGTGTTTGTTATTGTCAGGAGAAGGTTCTTATGACAGAAAAAAATTATAAATCACGTGTCACGTTGTTTGTCCGCGATGGACTCTTAAACTACTGAGCCAATTTTAATACAATCTTGCACACTGTGTGCAGTTTTACCCAACTTGGAAGATAGGATAATTTATATCACAATTTATAATCGAAATATTATTTTATTGGATATTATTTGTATATTAACAAAAGGTCATGATTATCTCTGTTAGTTTAATAAGATTCTAAGAGACGGCGGTATAAAGTAATTCGTTGACTGGGTGGAGTAAGTATCCAATAGATGGCGCAACGTTAAAAGTACCTTATAAATAAATTCAGAAGTCCTGTACCAAATCGGATTTTTGTTGTTTCGTTTGTAATTGTCAAAACAAGGTTTGTATGGAATTGACGGGTAAGGAAGTTCGTATGGAAAAAATTGTATTACTTAATGTTTGTATACAGGTGGATAGTTTATAAGTGGAAAAACCAAGAACGGAAACTCCCACGCTATCGGGATAAACGGAACAATTTATTATACACCCGGACGAAGTCGGGGCGGGTCGCTAGTTGACTTAAAAAAATAAAAGTAAGGCAGAAAATGAATTTGTTATACTACGAGAAAATATTTACTGTTTACTAGTAACTTTAAAGGAAAACAATTTTGATTTACAAGCTTGTTATCGAGTGATTAGTTAGGCTATCAATACCGACTTAATTGTCTACAACAGGGCCGAGAGTTACCTTGAATGGTAGCAAAACAGCCCTTGTTGCAAACAATAACAGAACCTGATAGGGAGCGATCGGAAGCCCGATTAAGGAGTGTCTGTATGAATATTCATTGTCCAGATGTTCAAATTCGAATCGCGCCTCTATCGAAATATTAAGCTGATTGGCTCGACTCCGCCACTTGATAATCGATTGACTTGGTATTATTCTGACAGTTGACGGATTCCTTTATTATCGATAGTGAAAACGAGTAATTCAAATTTGCTTTTGTGTTTTTTGTTAAAGACATTGTAGCTAGTGAAATTACTGGGCAAAGGTGATTTAAGAACAAATATCGAGAGATTAGCAATGCGTGTGTGACATCTACTAATGTATGCGGTTGCAAGCGCTCATAGGCTACGACAACCGTTTTTCATCTCCCGCTATGCTTGCTCTTCAACTTAGTCACATAAAAAGCTTTTAGAGTTTGGATGTAACAAGGATGACCGTGGTAGCGAGCCTGCTGTGAGCCTACTTCTCGCAAGCTCTATTTCGGCTGGGAGCAGATGCTTATTTGGTCTCTCCACTGTGCCTCGTAAGTTGCTCTTATCCAATGAGTTACTGGTTCTTGGGGTTGCGGAGGTTGAATTCCAATCTGTGTAAGAAGTTCGGATGTAATGAAATGTTACTATGGAGTTATATTATGTAATACAAATAACTTTAACATAACAGAAACGGCCGGCCGACAATATTCTCCTTTAACTATTTGCAATATTCCGGCACACTGGATTGTTAACGTGTTAAATGATGAAGGGAATCTAAAATGCCGGATCTGATTATATTATCTTCTCACTTGTATTAATATTGTTATTCTTGTTATCGAGTGGTTAGTTGCCAACCTAGTGTCAGAGTTGTTCAGGTCGCCCGTTTAGGCCTCTCACTTGACTTATCGACTGTTATCAAATTAATAAAAGCCGGGACCGACTTTTTACGTGCCCTCCGAAGCACAGAGACGCTTAGTTCAAATACCACTATGCGATCACCCATCTAATAATATTGTTATTAAATACATATGTGTCATTGTTGATAAAAATATGATCAGACATTTAGCTTTTCATTACTAACCAATCAATAAATGGACCTTCTATACTAGTAATATTTAAGTATGTATCCGAGCTACCTTATGAATTACTGGGTTCTTTTTTAGAGGCGAAAATATATAAAATCGGTATTAGAAAATAGTAATAATTACGTGATGACGTTGTGGCGCCGCGGTAGTGAACCTGCCTTAAACGCCACAGGTTGCGGTTTCGATTCCCGCTCGGGGCATAATAATATGTTTGTATTGACCATGCAAGCATATTTTCCGCTCTGGGTGTATTGGGGACCGTTGAGTGTGTAGCGTTTACTTATTTTATTAAATTAGTGTTCTCTTCTAGTCTAGTTTTGTAGTAAAATTCTTTTAAAATTTTATTCGTTTTCATAACAAAATTTATTTGCTTAACTACTGGTAGGGGAGAACATATTATAAATTCAGTATTGTTCTACTCCGTCTAATTCCTCGGCTGTATAATAATTACTTTTATAAGGGAGCGAAGAGTCTCATAATGACTACAATAACGAGGTTTGCGGCATTTTGTTCTACGTCGGAGCGGGACGTGTCACGTTTACAAATCATGTTTCTGGTATGACACCTTTATAACAAAATTCATATTTTCACACATGCTAAGCAAAGATATGGTCTTATAAGCATTTATTTGAAACAATGAAAGTTGTCTTATTGTTATTAGTATACATTTTAGGGTTCCGTACCCAAAGGGTAAAACGCGACCCTATTACTAAGGGTACATTCCGTCTGTCACCAGGCTGTAGGTATCTTATGAGCCGTGATAGTTAGAAAATTGATTTTTTTAAACGCCACACAGTAATCATTAGGATAGTTACATCCTGTGTCGGGGTCCGGACACAGACACAAAGTCAAGGACAAACACACCCAGACCGGAAAACATACCTGCATGGTCAACACAAACACCGTTTTTGAACGGGAATCGTAACCGCGACGTGTAGCGCTTAAGGCAGGTTCGCTACCGCTGCGCCATAACGTCGTTATAATTTTGACATATAATGTATTTCTGTTGCCGCTATGACAACAAATACTAAAAACAAAATAAAACAAAAATCACATTTGTTTATTTTTTTGTCCGTCGTGCTAACGTGTGACTCGCACTTTTTAATTTTTAATAAAAATTAAAGTAAAACTATTAAAAATCTGAAAAAATTAAAACACAGTTTTTACTGGTAGTAGGCATTTCAATGCAAGAATCAGACTGGGTAGGTACTACCGCAGTGCATTTACTATTACTGTGTGTCGGTTTGAAGGACAATTTAGATAATGAAATTACAGGAAAAACTAGATCCAAGAAACATTATCTCGAGATTGTCAACGCGTGATTGACACTTACAAAATATTGCGTTGCACTCATTGGCTATAACATGGTCATATCCTTGCTTGCCAATTTAGTCACTTTAAGAAAGTGGATGTAAAATATAATATAGTTATTTACGCTTAGGATACGTAGTAATCGCTTGTCATATACAGTGAGTGTATGAAGCAAAACATTTTAGCTTTTCCGCTGGACACATACAAATAGGCTGCTATTATTTATGGATAAAGAAGAATAAGTACTGGCCCCGCGAACTACGGAAGTAATATATTTTTATAAAACAAATTCTACTCCCACTGGACTGACGTAATAATAATTAAAAGTTCTTCAGATTTTTCACTTGAGCAACAGATTGTTGAAATGTGCTAAACTCTAAAACAACAAACTCCAAGTTAAAAAAGTTTTTTTTTTTTCATTTAAATATTGATAGAAGGTATAGTTCGGGTCAAGGCGAGTGATTTAAAGTGGCTATAAAGTCAACTACGATCTGGCTATATTTCATTAGACAGCAGCGATCAGTCAACTACACTTGAGCACCGTGTGTGGGTTTGAGGTCTGGCGGAGATTTTATGTTGAACTGGTGACCCGACTCGCTTACCGTTCCATACCTTTTCAGACTTTTTCAAGAGGTACAATTTAACAGAATATTGACACAGCTCACGTTGTGTGAATTGGTTATTGTTTTTTTTAGAACATTTTATGTTCTTTGATGTTCATACTATGACTATAATATTATTCAATATATTTTTATTATTTGAGAAATTTTGAATGAAACTAAAGGAGTGTAATAAAGCCTTGATGTAACATCGTGGATGTATTGAACTCGCACAGTATATTCATTTAATGTAGTAGTATTTAATTTCGTTCGAGGACTGTGAGTGCCAAAGGCCCAAACTCCTACTCTTCTGTCTTCTTCCTTTTTCTTATCGTCCCCTACCGAAACTGATTTCAATTGAGCAGGCCATGTGTTTTTTTGCCAATTTTGCGATATAAAAAAGGAAAGATTCTTTTCTTTAGAAATTACTTCTTTTAATTAACGTTAATTCATAAAATGGTAAACTTTTATAAATAAATTTGCCTTTTTGCTATCTACGCCTTCATAACCAAAGAGCCTTCGAGTTTCCTCAAAGGTCAAAGGTAATTCTCAAAGGGTCTGTTGTATTATATTATCAAACAAGCAGCCGCCGCGACTTCATTTGCCGTCAACGAATTTAATCATTATACCTAGGGCAAGGTGATTTTTGGTTATTAAATTAACTTTCATAATATAAATTTAATCGTGTCAAAAACTCACTTATCTCAAATTACGTAATCATTTAATCATTTTGTTTAAATTAATAATAATATTAAAACGGGGTAAAGTGGGTTCAGTCGTGGGATCCCCGTTTGTATTGATCATACAAGCACGTTGTCATGTCTGGAAGTGTTTGGCCTTGTCATTCTGTATGTTTCCGAACCCCTGATACAGGATATCACTATCCTAATGGGGGCCTTTGAGTGTGTCGTGTTTATTTATTTATATAACAAAATGCCTTAAAATTTAAATCGCCATGATAAATTAAACAAATTAGATGTATGGAGTATGGAGTCCTGAAGTCAAAGAAGTATACCATTTGTAATCTTTTTCACTGCAGATATCGTGAACATTATTGCGACACTAACTCGGGAATCTTCTATATGTAATAATTTTTCGCCCCTTTGTAAATCATTGTTCCTGATATGAGCTATTTATAACGCCCCGTTAGATATATAAGTCCCTGGGGTGATAATACACGCACTCTGATTTGCAACGTGATTTTTTAATCGAGTTTTCTGGTTTATTTTTTACAATAAGTATATCAAGCAAATTAGTATTGAAGAAAGTAGACTGACTCACTGTCACTGTATCCATCGAATGGGGATGGCCATAATAGAAAGGGGCTTCGGAGATAACGAGTTGTTAATGAAAGGAGATAGCAGCAATATCATTATCCTGTCACAGACCGATTTAACCGACAAAAGTAAGGCGTCCTAAGCACGTCCTGCAAGACGCTGACGATAGGATTACATTAGAAAATGCCGTCCTCGCCCGCGTAGACGAAGTCCTTTGTTTCGCACGTCGCGTCGCGCTCACACCGTCGGGAGAGTCTATCGTATAGAATGCGCTTGGAGCGCTGCCTCCATCTCCGATGACGTCCTTAGCCGTGGTTTGGCTTCGCAGGAGGCACCCTAAGGACGGAATCAAATTTGAGCCCCGTGAGGGCTGCCCCTTTATCACGGCTGAGTCTCTGTACTCGGCCCCCGCCCGGTGACGCTGTCAAGGCCAGTAGGGCCAACAGCAATACACATTCCAAAAGAAAAATAACACTATCCAATATTCCGGAAGGTAATAAGTTTCAGTCAGACACTAATATTAAGTAGCAACTCGCTTTCAGGAAGTCAGTAGATCGGTATCCTATATCCGGTATCTCTTATTGTCGTACCCACTCGTAGCGCAAGCTACGAGCTTATTTGGAGGAGCAATAGGAGTGTTAGTAATGACTTGAAAAGGCAGTGCTAATATTCTTAAAAAAAAAATGTTCAAATTTCTTCTGATCATTTAATTTTAGGGCAAAAACCTCTTAATCCAACAAGCTTTATCCATTAACATGCAATAAAATCAACGATTATTGATGATGTAATAACAATCGAGACTAAAAACTTAAAGGGCCCTCGAAAGCAGACGATTTATTTCAACAGTTACTTAACTCTTCTGTAATTATTATTCCAATATACAAACAATATTTCATTTTCAACATTTTCCACTAAACATCCATTAAGAAAACCTAAATTGCTAAAGTTTGTCTCATCAAAGTTAAATTTAATGTTTCGAAATATTATTTATGACTTTTATTGTTAACTTTTAATACACTTAGCTGTGGAATATTAGCGTTGAATATTTGAAATGGATGACATTTTTAAATTGTTGAAACGGTATTCACGTTTCTTAAAAACCTATATTATCTTCTTATTGCCTTTCGACGATTAGTCCAGAAGTATAATATATACGTGCATGTGTACGTATATAGGATCTTTTAATTAAAACATATGCAAAATAATAAACATATTAGTATTTTTTATATCGTTACCATAAATATCGTTTTTAATATAAATAGGTTATCGTATTAATGCTACATTTTGAAAGACACTGAATAAGCAGGATGATCGGCATAGAGCTCGCGTCAGCCGTTCCTTCCATCGTGATTCCTCCGAATACCGGGATAGTAATGGTGATTATCCTCGTATTCGTACGTAACCCACAAATGGGTTGCAGTGGGCAATATCACTGGAAAATCGTAGTATATTCATTCTTGTAAAGCGAAGCTACACACGAGTCTGAAAATTTAACCTCTCTGCCTATTACGATTCGTGAGATATAGTCCTCTGATAGACGGACGTACGTATGAACGGACGGACTTACAGCGGAAGCTCAGTAATAGGGTTCCGTTGACACCCTTTAGGTACGGAACTCTAAAAAGCATTAATACAATGTACTCAATCAAGATTCAAGTATCGTTTAGAAAATACTTAGTTAAAATCTCACATTAGAAGTTTATAAAACGTTCCCACCTTTGCCAACATTGTTTCCATATTGGCTTTAAGAGTTGAATTGCATTTTTTTTTTTTTTTTTTTATGTTAGAAGTTGACAAACAAGCATACGGCCCACTTGATGGTAAGTGGCTGCCGCAGCCTATGAGCGCTTGCAGCACCATTAGTAGGTGCCACTCACGCGTTGCCAACCTCGAGATATTAGTTCTTAAATCTCGTTCGCCCAGTAATTTCACTAGCGTACAATGCCCTTCAAACCGGAACACAGTAGTGCCTAAGCACTACTATTTGGCGGCAGAATATTGGACACTGCGGTGGTCCCTACCTAGCCGGCCTCTTGCAACAAAGACCTACCACCAGTGTGACTGATTGCACTGGTGGAATAATCTCTGTTGTGACAGAGGTTATCCCAACAGCGGGCGATGGGGTCGTCACATCCCGACGCCTTTAAAATTATTATAATTTGCTATATACGACGCAATTTCAAATCCTAGAGTTAATGAGATTAAGAGTTCTTACTTAGCGCCATTCCGTATTGCTATAATGGTTGTTGTTGTTGTTATATATAACTTTATTGTACAAGTATTTTAAAAATTACAAAATTTTTCAAAGAAATATCATTTGTACAAAGGCGGGCTTATCCCAATAAGGGATCTCTTCCAGCCAACCTTTGAGTTACTAAAGGAATATGTATACCAAGGGTAGAAATAGCAGAAAGTAACAAATAAATTAAAAAAATATATATATATATATATATATATATTTAAATAAAGAGATGAAGAGAGAAAAATATATATTAATAATACATAATACATACGTATAAATATCTACGTATTAATAATATATATATATATACAATGGTTTAGCAACTTACCTATTTAACATGTCAAAGAATGAAATAGCTAAACGTCAGAGAAGTTAAAAATATTAAAAAGAAAACAAGCTTTCATACTTCCAACTTAATATTTGCTGTGCCAAAAAAAAATAAACTTTATTTTTTTTATTCATAATATTTTTGTTTAGTTTTTTTTTTATATAATAATATAGTAATTCTGAAAAGTGCACAACCTCTCTTCTAATATCTTTGTACCTGACACTTTGTTTTTTATAAAGGCAGCAATGTGTAGTTTTGACTTACATATAGTTTCACTCAAGAAACCATTTTCGTAGCACCGGTCTTCAACATGGTTAGAATATCAATTTTACAATCTTCTGGCGTCACGTAGGACATGTGGAAGAAAAATAATCACGTGGTGCAATTGAAATATTGTAATTTATATTCAATCTACTAGTGTCAAAAGTTCATACTGAAACTACTATGGGAAATTATATCATATAAACGATAGGCGATTAAAATTATGTTTTATTTACTTCAAAAAAGGAAGAGGTTCTATGTTCGACGGTATGTATGTATTTCCCGATTTCTTGGTTAATTGTGAATCGATTTTTTATTTTATTTGAAAGGGTATACTTTCAATTTAGTCGATTGTAATTTAGTCATGATCTGATGATGGGCTTTTGGAGAAATCGAGGGATCTCTTCAAACTTGAAAGGCGATTTGTTGCGATTTAAATATTTTTGAAATTTTACTGGTCCATTTCACTTCGCACCGGCTTCTGAAGAAAATATTATTTTATTTATGTTTGCCTTTTTATTGTTTGAAAAGATTGTTTTGAAGTCGGTATTTTTATTAAATCAATGAGTATGCTTCCAAGGAGACTCATGACACGAGACGGAACTTCTGAAAGAAGTAAACTTGCGGTACAGATTATTTTTATTTGCCTATTCCACAGAGCTTGTTAATTGTTTATTTTTAAAATAATCCATTCATCATATGTATGGTTGAATTAGTGTTTAGGTCAAACACTTTCATAATATGTTAAATGTCTCTCGCACCCAGCTGACGTCATGGCCAGAATAGTAATTTGCCAATCTCTCCGCGTCACGTAGCAGACATGTGTCAGGAAAGGAGAGTATTAATCATTCTTGGTAATAAGACTTTTTTCACATTATATCCTTTTCAAGAATTAAAGAAGTTATAACAGTTTAGTAATCTTTTGAATACACCTATATGTAGACATCTAATTCATTTGTCTATTGTTTTTTAAAGTTCGGTATCTCAAAAGGTAAAAAAGAACCCTTATAATATTACTTTCTTGTCCGTGTGTCTTGTTCTCAGGAACGGATGGACCTAGCAAGTTGTAATTTATACCAGATACTGAGGTCTATAGTCCCTATTATAATTCAAAAAGAAAATTTCCTTATGAACTTTACTATTTTATGACTTAAGTTCAAATAAATTAAGAACTTCTTCAAGGCTGCGGGTATTATTCATGCCTAAAAGTATATAAAAGAAAATTGTGCAAAAGCATCAAATTTATTTTAATTTATTTAGGTTTAAACAAGACTAACAATAATAGTGAAGTAATACAATCTTAATAATTGTATTGGTTTTAATTATATACGGTATAATTAAACAGTTAAAATTTAATATAATTACGGAAGGACCATAAATGGACGCAAATAAGCAATACCATATCAACCCACAAAATTGAAAAAACTGAGTTATGTAATTATGCAGAAGTGTTGATAAATGGCTAAAGAAAATTTTTCTTTAATATTTGTAGGGTTTTAAACTTTAAAATTTCTAAAAAAGCCATTTTTTAAACATGCAATTTATGTAATATTTTAATCGTTTTGGGTTATATTATATACGAAATATGCAGTTTATATACCAATTTTTGTGAAAATAAGTAAAATAACTTACATACATCTTGAAATTGCCAAAAAACTTGACCAATACATAAAAAAATCATATAAAGCAAGTTGTTAAAAAATTTCAAACGCGTTTTTCTCGAAATGACATTCGTGTGGATTGACATGGTATTGCTTATTTGCGTCCAATTAAACACTTAAAATTTAATATAATTACGGAGGGACCATAAATGGACGCAAATAAGCAATACCATATCAAGCCACAAAATTGAAAAAACTGAGTTATGTAATTATGCAGAAGTGTTGATAAATGGCTAAAGAAAATTTTTCTTTGAACAACTTCTAAAAAAACATTTTTTAATCATGCAATTTATGTATTATGTTAAACGTTTTGGTTTTTTTTATTTTTATTTTTGTTTTATTTGGAAAACATACAGCATTTAAATACAGTGTAACAATGAAAGAGTATAGCTATTACATTAGCTAATTAAGTTTTCACTAAAAATATAATACAAATAGCGTGGGAATATATAACGGACAAACAATTGTAGTATTTAACGTATTAGCTAATGGCACAAAAAAAAAACGTTAAATGTAAAATTTATAAAGAAATACTACTTGAGAAAAGTAAACACGTCCGATGTGTTACGATCCCACCACGCGTGATATTATATACGAAATATGCAGTTTGTATACTTATTTTTGTGAAAATATGTAAAATAACTTACATAAATCTGAAATTGCCAAAAACTTGACCAATACACAAAAAAATCATATAAAGCAAGTTGTTCAAAATTTACAAACGCGTTTTTCTCGAAATGACATTCGCGTGGGTTGACATGGTATTGCTTATTTGCGTTCAAATTATATCCTTCATTTTGTAAAAAAACTGGTACAAAATGCTTTATTATTTATAATTCATATTGTAGAATCTAGGCTGCAGAACTTCACAAAGAAATAGACATAGATACATACATATGCTCGTAAAACATTACCCTCCTTTGGCAGTTCGGTAAAACTATAATATTTTTAATTTTAGTGCTTCTATAATATGTTAACTACAAAATGTAGACGCAGGGGGCCTGAACAAAAACATTTTCACATTTAATTATCGATAACGAAATTAGATAATTCCGAAATGTAGGTAAATTGGCATAAGCTTTCGAAATACAATGTTAAAATCGTTTTTGATTGAAATCGCACAAGCATATTTGATTTTCGAAATGGATTCGACACGGAGTGATTACTGCTTGTATGCTGCCCTAGGTAGTGCCTATGATCTAGTGCTTGAATAAATAACGTTTTAAGGTTTGGTATCAAAAAACCTTTCCATTTAGGTTTTTATTTGTTAATTATTTGCAAATAATTTTATTACAGATTTGATCCTACTGTACTAGTAGGATAATTAAAAAAAATAAAAGTATATTTTACGGTAGCAGAGCCATGTTTCTCCCAACATAAATAGGCCGGGTCGACCGGGGACCGGGGACACAGAAAATCGGTATAAAGAGCGCCAGAGGCCCAATCTCCCACCCCTCTATTCCCTTCTTTTTTTCCTTCTCATCCCTTCCTGCTTGTTCCTTGAGTTTGCAACGCGCATGTGATACTTCAAGTATCGCAAGCGTTCATAGGTTGCGGTGACTACTTACCATCAGGCGGACCGTATGCTTGTTTGCCAACCGTCATGAAATAAAAAAAAACTTAAAACTCTGAGATGACAAACGTTAAGTGCAAAGTTCAAAAGTAGTTAGAGAGATTTAATGAAGCTTCTGCGACCGTAATAATGAAATCATAAAAACTTCACAGAAGATAAAAGTAAGTTCTGAAACGCGAAAGGGTGTTTGCTAATTTATTAAAACTAATCTGGAATTGAAATGTGAGTTTGTCGAAGTTGTAACGGGTACGTTGGAAATACTAATGAAGTTACGAGAACGCATACGTATGAATGTACTACAGCATATTTCTGATAAAGGTAAATTTTAATATTGTATTCTATATTTGTACGTTGGTAGTAGGTCATTTGTTGCAAGAAGCCGGCTAGGTAGGTACCACTGCAGTGTCAAATATTCTACCGCCAAATAGTAGTGCTTATGCATTACTGTGTTCCGGTTTAAAGGGCACTGTAGGCTAGTGAAATTACTGGGTAAAAGTGATTCAAGAATCAATATCTCGAGGTTGGCAACGCGTGAGTGGCACCTACTAATGGTATTGCACGCACACTAGGCTACGGTCCCCGCTTACCATCACCGTATGCTTGCTTGCCAATTTGTAACATAAAGAAAAAAAAATACAGATAAATTAAATTCAAATTTATATGTGAAATTTCAAATTAACAGCTTTTCACTAAATGCCATGAAAGTATTTGCAGCACTTAAAAAATAAATTTTCATAATTTTGGTCTGTCTTTCTGTTTGTTCCGGCTAATGTCTGAAACGACTGGTCCGTTTTTAACGGAGCTTTTACTGGCAGATAAGTGATGTTATATATTTAATAACTTAGGCTTTTATTTTCTTAGAAAAAATTTCGGTACATCACGCGATCTTCCATGTAATAAAGAAAAATCGGTACATCACGCGAACGAAGCAGCGGGCGCAGCTAGTCTATAGATAAAAAATGGGAAGACCTAACTGACATATCATAAAATTACCAACACTAAACAAAAAAATTAAATAAAATACAGCGAAAAAAAAAACGGCTCGTACAAACTCTAGTATTCTCAATCTTTCTTTACGGCTCGGAATCCTGGACAATTCACTCACTGGAGAGAAGGAAGATTGACGCTTTCGAAGGATTTCGGTGCTGGCGAAGGATGCTGCGCATACCGTGGACGGCCAAGAGAACCAATGTATCGATCCTGCAACAACTTAACATAAAAACGAGACTGTCAAGTGTTTGCTACCAGCGTATCCTTCGCTATTTTGGTCACATAGCGCGAAGGCAGCCCGACAGCCTAGACAAGTTGATGGTGCTTGGGACAGTAGAGTGGAAATGACCACGCGGCCGCGCTC
Source organism: Hestina assimilis (assembly GCA_023373885.1). NCBI lineage: Eukaryota > Metazoa > Arthropoda > Insecta > Lepidoptera > Nymphalidae > Hestina > Hestina assimilis. The sequence goes on along the minus strand of CM041749.1, from coordinate 9,437,831 downwards.
CCACGCGGTGGTCGGACCAAGTAACCAACCTCACTGGTCTCCAAGTGACCACAGCCCTGTGAAAAGCCGAGGACAGGACGCACTGGGAAAACATAATAAAGACCGTAGCCCAGACCCTGGACCAGAGTGGACACGACCTTCAGTAATGAAGACAACGACCGAGAAGAAGAGAAGAAACAAAAACATTATTTGGATTGTAAGTTTCGAAGTCTTTTTAAATGCAAAGCATACATTTTATATAAGAGTTATGTACGGTTTCTAGAATTTCTTAACCGAGTGAAAATTTAAGTAGCTTCAGCATATTCATCTTAATTGTGAACTTTCATGTAAGTATACTTTACTTAAATGTAAATCCTTTTAAGAAATAATCTTTTGGGAAAATAATTGTATAATAATTATTTGTATTCTAGGACCCCTTGGTTCTTGGTAGTAAAGCTTAAGGTTTGTTTAAGGCTGTAAAAGAATAAATAAATAAATCCTGTGTTGTGAGAAATACATCTAAAACCATTTAGGCTAAAAACTATAATACGTTTGTCTGCATGGTGTATGTTAACCAACTACTAAAATAACCATATAGTTTATAATCCTGTAGTTGTTCTCTAAGTCAACCACCCAGTGATGCGTTCAAGGCCAGTGAGGCCAATAACAGCAGTACATAAACATAAGAAATAATAGCTTATTGATATTATAACAATTTTTTTATAAATTTATCTAAGTATTTCTTTATACTCAAGGCGTTCATTGCTTTCGCTTCAATTCAACTACTATAATTTTTAGCTACATTTTAAAATGATTTTTACTTTTAATCTATGGCTACATCAAATTGCGACCCAATCGTAGAAGTATCGATAACACTTCGTCTTCGTCATAGCATTATTCCCAGTATTTTATTTTACCCAGGGTCTGCTTATTACTCTTACCCGGATTTGACAGGTTACTAGTTTTTTACACGGAGCAATTGCCATCTGACTACCGCAACCCTAAGGGCGAACCAGTAACTCATTGGATAAGAGCAATTTACTTATCACGAGTAAACGATTATTATCAGATGTTATGTGATAACAACCGACACCTTAACGTGCTCTCCGAGGCACGGTGGGAAGACCCACGGGCAAACGCGCCCACCGAGACAGGAATTTTAACAAATATCTGTCCGAGCGGGAATCAAACCCGCAACCGTCGAGACTAAAGGCAGATTCGCTACCCACAACGCCACAACGGTGTCAAAGAAGTATCGATAACACTGTATATGGAGAAAGGTCACTACTGTATGTACTGTACACGATTCTTATATATATTTATAATGATTTATTAACAGTGTCTAGTGGAATTATATTGTCACTAATAAAAATTATAATTTCGCGGATTTAACAAATTCACTGTTACATATAATAATTATAAGAATCCATGTACGAGCAGTTTTGGAAAAATAACACCGTTTCAAAATTGAAAGCACTTACACACGCCACAAAATTGTATTTGAACGTTCGGGAAAGCATCGTATAGTATAGGAAAATAATAGCATTTGCCTGAAGGCTGGGTATCTACCCTTTATACAGTGATATTATTTTGCTAATAAAACAAGGACCATTTCCGTTACCATACTATTGAGGAATAATTTAGTCTCGAGTCAATAAATGAAATGTTCTAAATGTTGATTAAGTCATACAAAGCAAGTAAAATAAAATATTAGAGTTCAAAATATATATTTATTTATATTGTATGTATTTTATAAATTGTGATCAAATAGGACAAAATATTTGCTTATGTCATTTGGGTACAAGATAGAGTTGAATTGTTTCATTATCAATCTTGTGATTATTTATATAATCAATTGGATTTTTTCAGTACATACACATACAAATATATACATAGATTTTTGTTTATATACATATATATATATATAGGCCTATTCCAGAGTGACAACTCCGACCACCTTGCTTTCAAGAAGGCAATAATCTATTAATATTATATTAATATAAATAATTCATAACTTATTATTTTATCTGGATGAAAAACGAATCACCACCTATAATGACATTTTGTGTTATTGAACTCCCATAATTAAGTAATTGGAAAAAATTACTAAATTCACCCTCAACAGATCAACGGTTAAAAGGCCGACTCCACTTCGTTAACCCGAGACTTGGGGGTTCGATCCCGACCCCTTTGGCTATTGTCATCCCAGCGCAAGCTACGAGCTTATTTGAGCAATAGGAGTAAGTAAGGTCTTGTAAGTGCATTGCTAATTTTCTTTATATAAAGAAGTAATTATTTAAAAGTAGAGTATATAAATAGAAATAAAAACTATCCCAATATTATTTAAATACTAATAATAATATGACGACGTTATGGCGCAGCGGTAGCGAACCTGCCTTAAGCCCCACAGGTCGCGGGTTCGATTCCCGATATTATTATCGATAACACACAGACAAAATATAATAAAATAACTATCCTAATGTGGGCCGTTGAGTGTGTAGCGTTTATTTATTTATTTATAGAAATACTTTGAAGTATTTTTATATAAAGTTTATTTCACTAAAGTAAACTAGTAGCAGCGTTAGTGGCCATACAGGGCGAATGCAGCACGTCAAAATGAATACGTATCGCCCTTTAGCGCTCACGTGAAATCCCTATTGAAATAAATTGCAAGCAGTGCAGAGGATTATTGAAACCGTGTAAAAACATTTTTTGTATGTAATATTTTAATATTTTTTAATTTTATTTATTTTATGTATTTTAAAACAATTGTAATTTTATTTTATTTCAAATTCATATTATGTAATTTTCCAATTTATATTGAATCGCTAAAATTATTTATTTTATTTAAAATTTTTAATATCCTAAATTGTTCATTTTAATTTATACCTTATTTGTACAGTAAATACCAAATGAGTCACTGTTACTTGAAATAAATGATTTTTATTTTTTTATTTTTTTTAATGTAAATAGCCCAAAGTTACTTTTTTCCGATGATATTGACTATTAATGTTTTTGTATTATTTAGAGGGTTCCATTCATAGGCTTACTATATATTAAGAACACACACACAAAATGTCCTAAATTTGCCGGTGCTCTTTAGTAAAATCAACACCAAAACAACCGAATGAAGTTACTAATACGCTAACTTCATACGTTGAAAGCTTATTATATATTTTAGTCAGTATAATGTTCCATGACAAAATATATAGTCTTATAGCAGTAACAATGTCCGTATTCACTTAAGTTGATTATTAATTATTGTATACAACTATTCAGATCATGGGCGGCGGTGATCGCCTAATATCAGGTGAGCCTCCTGCCTGCATGTCTTTTCAATATAAGGTTCCATAATGAACAGTAAATATTTATTTTTGGTTTTCACTGTTCCTCGGAATATCAGTAAATGTTTACGGATTTATTCGCACCACTATAATAATTATTTATTGAACGATAAAATCTGCTTTTGAATACAAAATACAATACATAATATACGATACATGATTTTCAATAAATCTTGATTTATCATTACGAGCGTTTTCTACTAATACAGCAATAAAATCGAGTGCATTTTTTTATGTGAGAGGGGGCAAACGGGCAGGAGGATCACCTGATGTTAAGCGATCACCACCGCCCATGATCATCTGCAACACCAGAAGGCATTCAGGCGCGTTGGCGACCTTTAAGCAAAGAATTACAGTTTAAAGTACATTTAACAAAAAAGATCACTGTACTCATAATCCATGAAGTACTTTTTCCTCTTGAATATGAAGTGAATAATGCGATAGTATATGAATAACGTAAATTGCTTTAATATTTTTTACCCGATATCCTAACAAGGAAACCTGTTAAAAGCAGTATTAGTAGTGTTTGCGCAATTTTACTTCCCTCGCCTCGATAAAGCATCATAATTGGATACGGTTCATGCACTTATTTTCGATGCATGATGTAATATACAATTTTCTCACAGGGATAATGAGTTTATGTCCTTAGCTCTCGATTATTTTTATCTTGCTAAGCAAAACATTCATAAAAGTTGTTATGTTTCCTTGGAGAGTAAATGTCTTATGGCTAGATTATGTCTACTTTTCTTAAGCAAATTTTCAAACTATCTATAGTTACCTTAATTTCAATCTTAAGCATGTCCAAGCTTAAAGACGATTCCGGCTATTATTAGGATTCATGATAATCGAGCATATTGAGTCTATAAAAATAGCTTATTAAATGATTTTTTTAAAACTTTCTACTAAGAAATCTATAGTTGCGAAAAATTTCCAGTCAGTGGTCTGAATTTTTAAATCTCTTTTCTCTTCACATGATGGCATAGAACTTCTGACTGCTTCAAACATGTTTAAACTCACTCAAAAGTAACTTATCCGGAATCCTGTTTGCTCAAAACTGTTGCAAAATATAAAATACGTATTATAAGCTACTACGGGTGGCTCTCTTATAACACCTCTCTGAACAGCAATGCGCTCAGAATTGTAACAAACTATTGTTGTTATATTGTGACAAAGTATATTTTGAAAATATTTATTAATTTTGTTAAATTTGTTGTTTTTTTCCAAACACGGAAACGGGTACCATAAAGGTGGTTACAGATTAGCGCTTCTTTTCAAATATAATTATGGTCATTTTGGCATGAAAAGAAATGGGTGGTGGAAATATATTATGCTACCAGCGTTCACGTGAAATGAATTGCAACTGCACGAATATAGTACCTTGTACTTTTCTGAAAGACTTGGCTCGCAACATGTCGAAAACACCAAGCCTATACTACCGCACATACCTCCAACACATAGTAATATATCTATATATATGGGTATAATATACAACAATTATTTTTTCTTCTTCCGTTAATCATGTGAAAAGTAAACAAATTATAGTGAATTTTAGAGGAGACCTAGAGGACACAAGCAATGAGGCACCAATAATTTTAATTGCAACAAAGCTGTCTTATCGAACAGGCGAAGCCCATGTCAAAAGCTAGTTTGATTTATAGCTCGCAATCCTTTGAAATTGTTATATACCATATAGTTTTTGTTGCAAAAACTAATGTGTACAAAAATGTATTTTTTTGTGTACGGTACATCATTTTTTTTTTTAATGTATAGGCCAGCGCTTGGCTGTTATCATACCTGATGTGTAGTGGTGATACAGCCTAAGGTGGAGCGCGCTTGCCTAGAAGATGCCTATTCACTCTAGATTTGAAGGTACCTATATTGTAGGTGGTTGGGAAGACCGAGGTCGGCAGGGTATTCCATACCTTTGCGGTGCGTATCAGGAACGAGGAAGCGAAGCGTTTTGTACATGTTTTGGGCACATCCACTATGTAGGGATGCAGGCCCTTGCGATGCAATAAAAAGGTGATGGGGGAACTAAATTGAACAGTTCCTGAGCACATTCTCCGAAATAAATCCTATAGAATACCGACAGACAGGCAACCTTACGTCGGTGTTCAAGGCTATGAAGTTTTGTACTTACCAGTGTTTGGTTGCCAATGAGTTTTCTAGCCCGACGATCTATTGAATCTAAAGCATCAAGCTGGTATTTGGCAGAGCCGTCCTATAAATGGGAGCAGTACTCCATGCACGATAAAAATTGGGCTTGATATAAAGTTAAAAGCTGTTCCGGTGTGAAGTACTGCTTAACCTTATTGAGGATGCCTAATTTTTGCCAGCAGTTTTAGCTTTGGATTCAATACATTGACCAAAGTTGAGTTCGGAAGATAGAGAAACTCCTAGAAGCTCAATAGTGTCGGTGATTGGTATTGATATATTTCGGAAAGTTGGAGTCAGATGAAATTTATGATATAATCCACCCATACACAAGTTAGTATACACCGTTTGAATGTTAATTTTGCAATGCAGTAAATAAGATAGCTGTAAATCCTTCAATGTGACTAAAATCAACGCATTTTGGAATTGTCGAAGCATTTAGATATCACAGTCAGCTGGTGCAGTTTAATATCCTCAATTTGAGAAATAAACTTCAACAAGTATTTATTTTAAGCACTATGTAACTTATTTATAGTAATTCCAAATGTTTTATTAAAAAATTCAATAAGAATAAAAAAAAAAATATTTCGTTTAACGTTTATTCCAGTACTTTACAAATAAAGAAAGTCTTATTGAAGTACTTATTTCTATATAAAAATATAAACAATTTTTTCAGTATATAAACAAAACACGATAAAGATAAAGGTTTTCTAAAATTTTTAAGAATATATGAATATTCTAAATGTGCGTTTTTCAAGAAATTTAAAACACGGCACGGTTTCTGGAAGTTATTGGCTCAGTATTAAAACGAGGTGCAGTCGTGATCAGAATAGCAGTACGCCGGTAAATGGAACTGAAGTCTGAAAACGACAAGCATTATGGCGTCTACGAAGATAATACTAGACAATGCACAGGGTACTTGTAAGAAAATTGGAATTTTTATTACATTTAATATAAGAGATTTTATGAAAAATTTACCTGTTACAAAAGATTGTCAAAATCTAAAAAATATCATTTTTGTTTGTTACTAATTTGGCGTATAGCAAGCCATGGCCCATGAGATGTTAAGAAGTTGTCGTAGCCTATGAGCGGCGAGCGCTCACAACACCAAGTGTAGGTGTCACTCACGCTTTGCCGACCTCGAGATACTGGTTCTTAAATCTCCTTTGGCCAGTGATTTCCTGGTATTTACCCAGGTTACTGATGATATTCGCAACGTTAAGGATGACCAGCAACTCATTAGATAAGAATAAATTACATATTAAGAGCTGAAGATTATTAACAGATGTTATCATAACAAACGAGACCAACGGCTTAACTTGCTCTCCGAGCCAATGCTTAGCGGGAATCGAAACCCTGACCATCGAGGGATAGGGCAGGCTTGCTACCAGCACGGCACATCAGTAGTTTCTCAATTTAACATGTGTTTTTAGGCTTCCGTAGCCAAATGGCAAAAACGCTCCTAAAGTTCCTAAAGTCATAAAAATTGTGTCTCCCCATATAACTTTTGAACTATGGGATTTAAAATTCTGGAAAAATTTGAGCTTGTAGGACATCAAATAAAATTTCAACCACATTTGATTTGAAGAAGATAGGTCTACAAATTTAAGAGATATATAAGTTTTTCCCATAACTTTGTTTTTCATATAACATTTAATAATAAGTATGAAATTACCAATTTATTTTTGCAGTGGATTTTAATAATTATTATTTTTAAATTCCTTGAGATTCTTCATAACCAAGCTGCGGAACCCTTTAGTTCCAACTGTGCGTGGTCCACAACGCACTTGACTGCTAATTGTTTGTATAATACATGCCGCTCCATATATTATGTATATAGTAAAACTAATAACCGACATAAAAATCGTAACTACTTTATAATTATTAAAATAGATATATTAGATATTAAACTAGTTAATTACAAGATAAAAATTTCTTAGTTTTATGCGATTAATTTACCGTAACTCTGAAACTTAGCCTTTCCGTGAGTCTTGCGATTAGACGTTATAAGCTTAAATACTTTTATTAAGTTTCCCAAAATTTGGCGGTGCTATGTCCAGTACAAAATAATGTTCTTTTTAACTTAGTGATCAATTTTTATTTAGGTTTTAATGAAATAATAATTGAAAGTCTAAGTCTAATTAAATCTAGTTTTCGTATAAATATTTAAAATATAATATTAATTTACATTCATATAGTTTAATGCTACAAAAGAATACAATAATTACATTAACAGCTGTTAAATCCAAAGTGAAAAAAGTTCAGATCTGCGTCGGAATGAATTATATAAATATAATTATAATTAACATAATTCTTACATTATTAAAAAACATACGCCGTTCCGTTAGCATACCCCTGCATGTATAGTCAATACAAACATCTGCCTTAAGCACGACTCGAATCCACGACCACCGGCTAAGACTGGTTTGCTACAACAGCGCCAGAATGGTTAGCCTTATTACGTAATATTAACATGTAATACGTATTCAAAAGGGAACTTGCAATATTATTCTTGCCTTATAAAATTCTTTCAACGGGAAAATAGTCCCGCAAAGGAAAACAGCAAGCTTTTATACGGTACAAAATGAAGATATATGAAGTAAAAATATTTTCTCACACAAAATATTTTATATGAAGCCATGCACTTACGTCTTTTAGGTTCAGTCGGATGGGAGATAACCCGACGGTATAAGCCATTAGCGGCAGCGCCTTTGAGTCGGGTCAGTTGTGAAAGCTCAAAGGCCTTTTTATAGAAATTTTCTGTAAGTACCTAAGTTTTGTCTTACTGCTAGTACTTCGCTCCAAGTTGAGATCTCATATATATTTTTTTTTATGTTAGAAGTTAGCAAACGAGCATACGGCCCACCTGATGGTAAGTGGTTGCCGTAGCCTATGAGAGCTTGCAGCACCAGAAGTAGGTGCCACTCACGCGTTGCCAACCTCGAGATATTAGTTCTTAAATCTCGTCCGCCCAGTAATTTCACTAGCGTACAGTGCCCTTCAAACCGGAACACAGTAATGCCTAGGCACTACTATTTGGCGGCAGAATATTTGACACTGCGGTGGTACCTACCTAGCCGGCCTCTTGCAACAAAAGACCTACCACCAGTAATATAGAGAGATACACCATTTTTAGAAATAAATAGTTTATTTATAATTTGTTCCAAACGGCATATATGGAGTGCTGGTATCGAGCCTGCTTTGAGCCTCGACGATTGCGGGTCCGATTCGGAACTCATGTTTGTTATAAATATCTCTTTTGATCTAGGCATTTGTCCTAGGTTTGTTCACCGTGCTCCGGAAACCACGTTAAGCTTACAGTCTCGGTTGTTAGAACATTTAATAATATTCATTAATTCTTGATAAGTAATTTTCTCTTATACAATGAGTTATTCACCTTTTCGAATTCACCTTGCGGAAGTCAGATGGCAATTGCTCTATGTAAAAACTAGTCAATCGTCAAATCAGCATAAGAGTAGCAGACTCTGTGTAAATATCGGGATTAAGGCCCGGAAGAAAAAGGAAGTAGAAAAAAAAAATTTCGATACCCGGCACGACATGAGACATTTTGTTCCGTCGTTTCGGTTACAGTAATGAACGCAAAATGAACTATTATAATAAAGTCATACAGCTTTTAGTAATAAAATTACTATGATATATGGCTTTCCTATAGAAATGTCTAATAAAACCTATGAGTGCATCGTGTATATTTCCCATATATTATAAAATATTTTTTTTTGAATATTTGAAATAATTCATACATGAACAGCAAAGAAAGTTTAAGAGAAACATCGGACAGTTGAGGCAAGTAAGTTAAACTATAACTACGGGCAAGTGGCCGACGGAACTTTGTTTAGATAAATGAAGCCCTTTCTGATGTGTCATGCTAGCCATTAGGACGTCCTTGAAACTTGGTATATCTTGGTGTATTTAAATTAAATTAAATTTAAAATACTCAATTGAATTTAGGATTTTTAAAATTATTTGCCATCACGTTTGATCTATGAATATATTGTGTTCGTGATTCTTAAATGGAAAATATTGACTAAATTTTATTTTATTTTTAATTTTAGTACTTATTGTTGTAGCGGCAACAGAAATACATATTCTGTGAAAATTTCAACACTCTACAATTAGAAATCGTGAGAATGAACATTCCCATGAACAGTCGGACGGCCGGACGTGCGGAAGGCGGAGGCTTATTAATAGGGTTCCGTTGGCACCCTTTTTATACCACGATAGTGGCCAAGAAATAAGTGTACGGTCTGCTTGATGGTAAGCGGTTACCGTAGCCTATGAACGGCTGCAAACCCAGATTGGCTTTGTGTTTGGAACTCTAAAAGCAATACACATATTTAAACTTCTTAGAAATATCACAATATGAAATATGTCTTGAGGTTCGCTTTATAGCTGAATTGGCATTTTGAGTTAAGTTGATGATTGAACCTTGTAAACGTTGGATCGGCCACACTCTTAGAAGGGATGCGGGAGAGACGGGGGAAACATGGCCGTCCCAGACAATCCTGTAGACGCTCAGTGGTATCCGAGTTGAAGACAATTGGACTATCATGGCTGTAGGTGAAGCATGCAGCCCAAGACAGAACATGATGGCGGCGCACTCTGTACGCCTTTGGCCCACCTAGGGGTCTCAGGACTTGAAGTCAAGTAAGTCAATCATAACCTAAAGAGTGTTTGAAACAAAAATCTTAGGGAATAGTTTTTAACATTTAGTTACCAAAATGCTCAAAGCTACAATCGTTAAACGAAATGAACTCACGACATTTCTTCAAGAAAGCTGATATTTCGACACGAAGTTTGGAAGGAAGTTACTCAATGTGCTTGAGTAAGAAACTTTAGAGTAGCGCTCAACTTCTAATCATAATTAAAATTTATACGTTCCTTATTTCAGCTAATTGTATTCTCATGGTAAAAGCATAAGGTATTTTATTTTAAGAGAAAAAGTTTTGTTTGATTATAATAAATATTTTCGAGGACGAACAACGGATCGGGGAATCATTGGGCATCATTTGACGACATTGTGCGGTATCGAACCTGCCTTAAACGCCACTGGTCACGGGTACGATTCCCGCTCGGAGCTAGATATGTTTGTATTGACCACGCAAGCATATTTTCCGGTCTGGGTGTATATGTCAGTGTCCTTGTAAGTGTTTCCGATCCCCGACACAGGATACCACTATCCTAATGTAGGCCGTTGAGTGTGCAGCGTTTATTTTTTATTGGTATGAAGCATTTGTACATGATGATTATATAAAAAAATGCAATAATTATCGTGTGTGAATAATTATCAACATAATCAGGCTAACTGTTGTCCACTGTTGAACACAAGCCACTCCAGCAGTACGTCACTGATTACGATTCTTATCTAATCTCATCCAGTTATCTTGCAAAAATCATAGTTCTACGATACAATTGCCGGTATGCGGTTCATGCTGAGCTCGACCGTACACAATATGAAAGCAAAATTAGAGTAAACTCCATGCGTATTACTCGTACAAGCAAACTTAAATGTATATAAAAATGTTAAGCTCAAAACAGACAAATTCTTTTGTTTCTTTATAGGGATTGCAGCCAATAAACTTAAACGTACTTGTTTTTTAGGGTTTTAAACGGTTAGGGTAGCCAAATGATGAAAATGTAAACAAAAAACTTACTAACAACAACGTTAAAAACAACAACGTTAAAAACTCGTCTTTTACCATTTGCTCTATCTATACGAAATAAGTGTTCTCTGTGAATCACTAAAGAATTCCATGTCCAAAGATGTAACTGAAGGTTGAAAAAACACACACCCACACTGCCATACACTGAGTATGGCAGCGTGTGAAGCATTTAAGAATAGGTTTGGTTTTGAATTTGTTGGGTTGAGATATCAAAAAAAGCTACTAAAGTCATAAAAATCTAATATCGTTATCTAAATTCGAAAAGCCAATTTGAACAGGGATAAACCAACTTTCTTCAGTTTAATATTGATTAGAGGTTTATACTGTTCAAAACAAGATAATGGCATTGTAAGGCTCTAAGAACGATGTAAAGTAGTTAACAAGGTCAGGCGTTTATCTTTTAGAAATTTCGACTAATCCCTTAAGAGATCCAGCGAGCGAGGCGTGTTACTGACCTCGGTTGTTTGAAATCATAGACATCTCGGCGTATCTTAGATTAATCCTTATTCGATTTTATCTTTATGTTATTTATAGCTATATCATGTAAATAATTACTAAGCTTATTTTATGAGAATAGATAATCTTTATTTTTTACTCGAAAAGATGAAATTGATACTAGTAATCGCTTGTTGACCACATGTGACAAAAGTATTATTGATTTTCCATTTTTTATTGATATTACAAATCTAATTATTTATTCCTCAAATGTTACCATGACTCTTTTTTATTAGAGATTAAAAAAAAGGTAATATTCAAGTATGTTTATTGTAATGAAACTAATTGATATAATTATAGAAATACATAAGTAACAAGAAAACCTTAGAATTAGTAGTGCAAAGCAGATGAAGTAATATCCCACAACGCACCAGTTACTATTCCATTTAAGTTTGTCAAAACAAGTCACAATATTATGTATGTACGCGTATAACGACACGCGTCTACCATATTTCTCGTACTTCTTCTTAGGTATAATAATATTCTGTATTTAGGCCAGTATTCATAACATTATATGTCATAATGTATTCAGTCCTTTACAGTCATACATTCGGATTTTTATTATGTATCATGTAATTTATGTCGGGCTTTCACACAAAACTTTGCAATCCTTGTAAGAAGATTTACACAGTTGCTGCGAAATTTATCGTAAATATAAATTCTGTTCACAAGTTAACAAATTAAAAAGGCGGCAATGACATTTTTTACTTGATTTTTGAAAAAAACATTGCAAACTAATTAATTTAAAAGCCGACATCTTCGCTGTTTCTAAAACGTTGACTTTGTTTGGGTAGAATTTGCTTTCCTAAAATCCTAAAATCCTTGTCCCGAATACATTTTTGATGTTTTCACCAAAATTTCTTGAGACGAAGAACAGAAATTTTTAAAGTGCATAGGCTAATTATCCACAATCACTCCGCTAACATTGTTTTTGTCAGTCTTAAAGTTCATGCGGTTTTAGAGTTGGTGAAGATTATATCTAATTATAAAGTAATGTAGTTAGAATATTCAATAGTTCAATATAAGTTATCACTAAATTTGAAGACCTCGATGGTGCAGCGGTGGCGAACTTGTCTTACGCGCCCCAGTGGGTTCGATTTGGGGTAGATGTTTGAATTTAACTTACAGGATGTGACTGTACTTGAACTTGTGCTTGTTTGGGTTAATACGGGCCGGTGACCTAAAAGCGTTTATTTAATAAATAAAAAAATCGTCAAATATATTTTCACACGCGCTTGAAATGTAAAAAACACCGTTGGACACCGTTGTGGCGTTGTGGGCAGCGTGTCTGCCTTTATCTCGACGATTACGGGTTCGATTCCCGTTCGGGCAGATGTTTGTTAAATTTCTGTCTCGGTCTGGGCGTTTGTCTGTGGGTCTCCCCACCTTACCTCGGAGAGCACGTTAAGCTGTCGGTCCCGGTTGTTATGACATAACATCTGGTAATAATAGTTAACTCTTGATAAGTAAATTCCTCTTATCCAATGACTTACTGGTTCGCCTTAGGTTTGTGGTGGTCAGATGGCAATCGCTCTGTGTAAAAACTAGTAACCTGTCAAATCCGGATAAGAGTAATAAGCAGACCCTGGGTAAAATAAAAATACCGGGAATAATGCTAGGACGAAGAAGCTTGAAATGTAAAAAAATAACGGTTCGCTGACTCCAAAGGAAAACTACATTTTTTTTTGTCACAGATATAATGATCGTTATCGCTACCCTAACTCTGGATCTTCCATCAGCTACATGTAATATTTTTTGCGTCTTATAAATCACTGTTCTAGCTATGAGCTATTTATAATGATCTGTTTGAAATATAGTCCCGAGAGAGATAATACACGCCCACTTGCACTGTGTTTTCTTTTACAGAATACAATTTTCCAGAATCGAAATATTTATTTTACCGAAAACACACTAAGTGATGGTAAGGTTGAAAATGCATGCGAATGTCTGCTAATTTATGTAGTATAATTGCTTTACCAGAATTTTATGAATAATGTTTCAGTAAATTTCGCTTGCAATTTATTTTAGTAACTGTTTATTTCCATATTATTTACTTTTGGATTGCCGAAACTTTTGATTGATGGGTGGGGGGCGATATCCTTTTATAATATCAGCCGATATTCGATAGTCAAAAGCATCAGATTAACTGTCTTTTTAGATAAAAATATCTTAGTTTTTTAAAATGGCAATCTGAATATATTTATCTTTGAAAATGTGATTGTTGTAAAAAATGAACTGAATTGGTAGGTCTTCGGATAAACCCACATATTTTTAGTAGTTTACAACGTGATTTCTTCGAAAATCAGAGAAGCCAAATTTTCACGATAACGATGTCCCATAAACATTCGGGTTTATTCAAATCCGCATTATACAATCGTTACGACAGATAGTGTTAATGGCGTTGTATTTATGCACTTTTATTACGGTTGGAAGTTAAAACATGCGTAATGCGTAAATGTGTAAAGTTTTTTAATAATGCGTAAATATATAATGTTCTTTTTTAATTATTTAATATGCGTTTATAATTTTTTTTAATTATTATATTTTTTTATTAATATATAAAATTTGATAACAGTGATTTATTCGGGATGAGCTAATTTGAAGAGATTAAGGGACAAGAAAGAGAAAAGCTTTTCCTTTGGTTTATATATTTTTCCGATAATGTATATATCGAAACTAATTAGTACTAAAAAATAATGTTATTTAAATACGAATACAGACATCAGCATATCATATATCACAATTATAAAGTTATTTATATTTTATATAGACGCGCAGAAATTGGAGATAAACATGAAACATCGTTTACACACAACATGTCACGTACATTCGTAAAACATTTCATCTGGATTGTCGTATCTTTTAAGTGTAAAAACCCGTGTTTGCTTAGGGTGGTTTCAAACGTGCATTTTACGCTCGTATATGGTCGTATTGGAATACGCGCGCTTCATTTCGCGTTTCAAAAAGCCGAACGCGCGTACACGGGCTTATTCTGACGTGTACGCTCGAACCGGTGCGTTATAAGCGGGTCGATGACGGGTACGCGCTTCGAAAAACGAGCTCATGAGTTCGAATAAAACGTTGACCTGAAACCACTCTTATTTGAATGTCATTTGTAATGAGTTTACATTTTATTGTTGGGTTATGTTAGAGTTGATTTCGCAATCTGTACTGTTGTACTCTTTTATTTCCGTACAGAATATTTACAAAGAAAAAGTACATATGTCTTTAAAATCTATATATTAAAGTCAGTTTTTACTATTTACAAATGCCAGCAGGTTTTGAACCTTATATAGAGAATTAGTTTACAAATAGATACATTCTATATTTCGTAACAAACACCGAATGATAACCTACATATATAGTAATACAATTCTATAATCAGATATCTCATTTAGAGCATAGTCAGTTAAAATCACAATGTCATTTTAACTTCATCATTTTGTTGAACACACTTCTTTCTTGTTAGACTGACACGACACGACTCCATCTTGCGAGTGCATTTTTTACCGTCAACCGTAAGTCAAATTCGGAGCTTCCGGTAGCAAGTTGCTATTACTTGTATATTTGCGTTAAATCGGGACTGGCAATTCGACGGCAACAACACTTAATGATTTTAATGTCAGAATTCTCCATCATGCTTGAACAGACGTGCAATTTTACAGATATGGTAGAGTTTTTGGAACGAAGTTCTTTTACGCGCTTTGTGAAAGGGGGCTAGACGGAAAAAATTAAGACCAGAAGTTGTAACGACACTTTTTACTATAGTTGTATTGCGTGATGGTAAGCAGCCATCGCAGTGTATGAACGCCCAATCCAATGGATAGAATGGGAGAGACGAAAAGAAAAATGAGACGAAAAGAAATATGAAGAAAAGAAAAGGAAAAGGAAAAGGATATTATAACTAAAAAAAATATATTACAATTCCTTCACTAATTAATCAAAAGGAACTTCGTTCCATCCGGGTGTTTTGACACGTCTCAAGTTTTTTTAGATATAGATATATATATATATATATATATATATATATATATATATATATATATATATCAATAATCAAGTTAGTTAATAATTGATGACAAATAATAATAAAATAATAAATAGTAGTGCTACTACTGCAAAGTAATAAAAATAGCAATTCCAACCTTATACGTTGTCAAGTACTTTTACTTCGTAGTCGGTGTAAAACTCGTAGTCTCCAGTTTCGATTATCTTCGTACTGGTATTCTGATCACGAATGCACCTCGTTTCAATATTGAACTCCGCTTTCAAAAACCGTGCCTGTTATATTCCTTGAAAATAGATATTATTGGTAATATTATACTCAACACTAAGATTTTATTTACATAAAATCTATGTTCTATGTTCTTTATATATTATCAATTATAAAGACTCGAACCAGCCCATTCGTGCTAAAAACAGCAATCCTTACACAGCTAATAATAATAATTACAAAAGTGACTTACAAGAGCGATTATATAACGAAACTAACTTTTAAATGCTTATTCGTTTGTATTTTAAATACCACTAGACCAATTTTGCTGAAACTTGGTACAGAAATAGATTATCATTTGGGAAAGGATATAGGCTACTTTTATTGCAAAAAAAAAAAACGGCTTGAAGGGGATAAATACAGGATAAAAGATTGTTTGCATTAAAAATCGTTATTCACACGAGTTAAGTCGCAGGCAGAAGCTAGTAGGTTATATCAAAATAGCAGAAAAAAATGTTAAGTACTTTTTTCCTTGCTTAAGTACGTCTTGTCTGGTTGTCATGCGTTCCAAGATTAATGTCGTGGTAAGCAGTCATGGTATCTGCCTGCAGATGAAACAAACAAATCTCTCTTATACGTAAAGCCTCATTCATCTTAAACGTTTTCGCTTTTTCTGAGGCTGCCACCAATTTGTACACAAATTTATCACGATTTAGCTTTTTATTGCTTACTGGCCTTTATCACGCAACTACGTTTGTGTGAAATTTTGTACAAAAACAGAGTCATATTATTTATTAGAAAATTGAATAGATACAAATATAAGCGTATAGAATGGCTATAAATATTTATTTTGCAATATAAAACATATTAGCTTGGTATTATATCAATCATAAGTATGAATACAATCATCCAAAAATTGTAAGGCTTCATCAATTCTATATACATATATTTTTCTTTTATGTCAGGAGAAAAATGCTATTAAATGATATTATTGTTTCTTTATTTCTTTGCCTATAGAAGGTGATGTAGAAAACACAAGTTGTTTGCTGAAAACAATACAAATACATATTTTGTCTGCATAAGTCGGCAAATTAATAATCTTAAAGTTGTTAAATGTTTATATTTAAAATTATAAGAACAAAGCGATTCAAAGAGATCTTATAAGAAAACAATGCTAATATTTTGTGAACCGTCGGTGTTTGAGCAAACTGCAACCCAACTAAGCCGCCTTTGTGAGAATGAACAAACAAGATAGTAGTTGAAACTTTGTGGCACATCAAGTAAGATAAACACTTAAAATTCAGTCAGTGACTTAATTTTTAGACAACTTGAATAAGGATTTAATATTCGATGTCTCCTATTGATTCACAGTAAAATTAAATAAAAGTTTTAATAAGATAACTATTGAAAGAATTGCTTTTATATGGTTATTGTAATTAATAAATTACTGTTGAAACTAGTTATACCTACGAATTATTAGGTACATTGACATATGTTTTATCAAGACGGTACCAAAAACGTATACGTACGTAACGATTACGTGCTCACCGTAGCCAATAGGCGCTTGCAATGTCAATAAGAGGAGAAAGAGAAATGAAAGAAAGATGAGTCTAAGCCTCTAAGATATTCTAGTTCAAGACAGTAAACGGAAAATTAAGGCTAAATGGCTGAATAGACCTTGATATTATATCGAATGGAGATACATTTAGAGAGCAATAAACGGTAGCCAAAGAAGACAAAGTCCAGGAGACTTTTTTACGGTTGGCAAATAAGCATACGGCCCGCCTTATGGTAAGCAATTACCGCAACTTAAGAACGCTTGCGATTCTTGACGAATACCATGCGCTTTGCAAACCCAAGGAATAAAGGGAAGTGAGGGGACGGGACATTGGGCCACCGGTGTTTTTACTCATGCTCTGTTAATTAACGCCTATTTTCTGTGACAGTATAGTACGTCCCCGGCTGACCCGGGACATTTGTGCCGGAAGAAGCATTGCTCTACTAATACTAATTATTTTCGAACTTATATAGGTATTATATATGTAACCGTTTTATAAAAATAAAAGCTTTTCCAATCCTTTAAAAAACTTATTATATCAAATTCCTTTTATTAGGTATACATCAAAAGAAAAACCTTTTGTGTAAAGTGACACTCAAGGGTAACGCGATTCCATTTTGTGAGGTCGCCTGTCTATTTGAGTTTATAGGTATTATTAGATTGTGCCGCCGTCGATAGTCCTGGAATACTAAAGTTAAAATGGAAAATATTCACAAGAGAAATTTTGTCATATTATGGAATATAAACCGTAGTATTAATAAAAAGTACGGTTTATAGTTTCTATTTCCCGGCGTCGGGATGTGACGACCCCTTCACCCGCTGTTGGGATAATCTCTGTCACAGCAGAGATTATTCCACCAGTGCAATCAGTCACACTGGTAGTCTTTTGTTGCAAGAGGCCGGCTAGGTAGCTACCACCGCAGTGTCAAATATTCTGCCCCTAAATAGTAGTGCTTAGGCATTACTTTGTTCTGGTTTGGAGGGCACTGTACGCTAGTGAAATTACTGGGCAGAGGAGATATAAAAACCAATATCTCGAGGTTGGCAACGCGTGAGTGGCACCTACTTATGGTGCTGCAGGCGCTCATAGGCTACGGCAACAACTTACCATCAGGTGTGCCGTATGCTTGTTTGCCAACTTATAACAAAAAAAGTAATTAAATACAAAAAAAAAACAGTTCACTATTTATTGTATATATTTACAATAAATAGTGAACTGTTTTTTTTCTTTAGTAGGCTTATATTTAGTTAGAAAGCATTTTTAAAATAATAAATTTAAGATGGCGTTGTGGCACAGCGATAGCAAACCTGTGAATCTTAAGCGCCACAGGTCACGGGTCAGATTCCTGCTCGGAGCAGATATCTGTATTAACCATACAGACATGTTTCCAGACTGGGTGTGTTTGTCCTTATTATTGTGTAAATTTCCGGACCCCCGACACAGGATATAACTAGACTAAAATGGTATATAGTGTATAGCGCTTAAAATATATATTTAAAAAAATTACCACTTTAAATTTATAAAATTTCTTATATAACACAACTAGAGATTGGTTAGTTATCCGATAACTCATAAGAGAAATTATTTTAGTCAACAATGAAATCCATGTTACTTTATACGAGTGCACGGATTAATTAACTCCCACAGAAAAGCAACAAGATTGTGAGTAACTTGGAACCAAACGCAAACAAATCTGTATAACAAGAGGAGGAGAAACAATATCAATTTATTTTGAACCGACATGAGGTTTTGAAGCACAAATTTTCATTATACAATTGTTGTTCAGAGCGTTATACCTGACAGGGCTTAACATTCAAATTAGTCTTACTTAAAAGATTTAACGAATGTTGCACAAGAGTTCCCAATTAAGATAAATAGGCTTATGAATACGCTCCTTTGGAAAAGGAAATTCTACACACTCTCAGAGCGTTCGTGAAGAGTTTTTGGTCTGCCGTTACGACTCCTACAAAGTTTATATTATTGCTATTTAAGTTATAATTTTGGTTAGTGTTACATACTTTGTGTAACTCGTACCTTGTTAATTCTTGAAGAATTAAACTTTGTGGCGTAATGTAGTTTAAGGCTTATGTACAGATAATGTTGCTAAAAGTTTTTAACTAGCAAGATTTATGAGTAGGACTTTCGATTTTATTTAGTTTTTACACATATGTATTTTATTACGGAGTGCTTATACGTAGCACACTAAATAGTTAAGTCTTATCAATTGTGATGAATAATAAACAGATAAATTATCAACTCGGCTGGGAAATACAGGTAGTATTAACAGAATGCCGAGGTGAAGTCGTACTTACTACATAGTCATCGTCCTTAGCATTGCGTTTCTTAGGATGAGTGATATCTCCGAGGCCCAAACTCCCGCTTCTTTTGTTACCTTTTCTTTAGATTTGGAACAAGAACCACTTTTATTATAAAATGTTCATACACAACATCAAAATATTAAAAAAAAAAAAAAACAAAATATCAGAAATAACTAATCAGGAGCTATGTTTAAAAATATATATATCCATTTTAATCCCGAGTAAAAGCACTAGATCTCATTAACTCTGTCTAGAAGCTCAAAGTGTGTCTTGTGTAACACTGCATCCGCAAGTTTCAAAGCTAATACAGGAACAGTGTTGGCGCTATTGGATACGACGCGTTTATAAACTTCACTCACATTCTATGTAAGACATTTAGTAAGAATATTTTGTTAAAATAAGCATATTTTTCTATAAGGCAGAAGGCATTACAATTTATAGGTTTGGCATGCAATAATAATACTTAATACTGTAATTACTAAGCAAGTCTAAAATTAATAGGGCATGCTGCTTACTGTGCAAGACGTGTACGGTTAGTAACATTCAATTTAAGATTTATTTATTGATGCGTCATAAGACTCAAATTGTATTCAGCATATTTCAAAGCGAGTAAACCGAGTGTACAAACGCGCGTAGCGTACGCTTAGAGGGTGCGTATCGTCTGAATACACCCTTACTCAAGTGTGATTTTTATATTAGACTAGCTGCACCCGCGGCTCTGCTCGCGTGATGTACCATTTTTCCTTATTGCACGGAATTCTAATTATTTTTTTAAAATAAAAGTAGTCTAAGTTACTCCTTATCCGATATCTGCCAATAAAAGTCCCGTCAAAATCAGTCTATTTCAGAGATTAGCCGGAACAAACAGACAGACAGACAGACCGACAAAAATTGTAACAAATGTTATTTTGGTGTTACATGCACCGTATTATATATATGTTCATATACATGTAATAAAAACGATTATTTCAATATAACAAACAGACACTCAAAATGTATTATACGTATATATATCTCCACATTGATTTATAAATAAATAAGATATTACTAATAAGATACTAAAAAATAAGACAATAGAAAATATTTGTCTAAAAGTTGGTTTTGAAATGTTGCATTTTTTGGAATCAGTATTTTTTATACATAAAAATGCACGTCAGGACAGTATAATAATTAATATACCTAAGCAGCTCGTTTTAATCCAAAAATAAATACAAACAATCTTACATTACTAAGAAAAGTTGCATGCAATTTGTCTTTCCCCATAAGCACTTTAAGCGCAATCCCGTACAGACGAAGTTTTATGACGTTAGAGAAGCCGGTCTATATGAAGAATTACTAACTAGCTCCTTGGTTGTGGTTACTATGATGTATACCTAGTTAAAACCCAAGTATTAGGTTATTAGGCAGCTTAATTTAAAACTTGTATCCTTCAAGATAATCAAGTTTTATAGCTCTCGTAAAACAAAATTTGTACCTACATCTTAATAAACATTTGGTATCGTTTTAGCATTTAACTTAATAAAAACAATAATATAATAATAATAATAAATATAAGCTACACACTCAACGGTCCCCATTATGATAGTTATATCCAGTGCCGGAGATTCAGAAACATACATAATGACATACACACCGAGACTGGAAAACATGCCTATTTGGTATACAAATATCTGCTCCTAGCGGGAATCAAACCCGCGAACTATGGTGCCTAAGGCAGGTTCACTACCACTACCCCCAACCGCAGAGGTCAAACTCTGCGGTACCCTGGGCTTGTCGTGCCGGGGGCTCAGTAGCCGGGAGTCGATTGTGCAGGTGGCACCTTCGACTGCCCGGTGAAGCTAACAGGGTCGGACGGTTCGGGCGTGGGGCGTTTTACGCTAGACCGCGCCTAGGAGGGTGGTGTCGTATGGGTCGCTCCGGTACTTTTCTGCTTATCAGAATGGACTGCGAGTGGCTCCTGCGACACCGGAGGTGTGCTTAACCGGGGCCTTCAGCCCCGGTCGGGCGGTAGAGGAAGAAAACCTCTTTAAAAAATAACGACGGTCGGTCGTAGAGGGAAACAACCTCATAAAAAGTTAGTCTCGGCGGGGAGCCCTAGGCTCCTTGGTTGGGTTTGCCGGGGCCTTCTGGTCCCAGTCGGTGGGGCGCGAAAGCGCCGTGGTGTATTGTATTTATTTATGTATTATATGTATTAGTATGTATTTATGGCGGCAGTAGGTTGCCGCCCCAGACGGAGGCTGACGGCCTGGGTGCGTTCGAGCACCAAGGTGTATACATATATTGTATTTATGTATAGTACGTATTATTATGTATGTATGGCGGCAGTAGGTTGCCGCCACCGGTGGGCCCCTCGGGGCAAGCGCCGGGGCGTCGCGGTGGTATGCTTCGGTGATCCCGCGACGTCCCACTATGGCGCTAGATGGGACCTTGGAGTTTTAGTGGGTAGGGAGCTCGGCTCCGAGTCCACACACCTCCTGCGCCATTGCACCCGTCCCGGCGCTCGAGTGCGTAACTGCATTTCTCCAAGTAAAAAAAAAAAAAAAAAAAAGGTTCACTACCACTATGCCACAAAAAAATTGTGTAAAAATATGTTAGATTATACTACCTCTACGAATAATGTGTTTAAACCCTTTATGAATCTTATTACACGTCCCTAAATTATATTATCGCGCCATGAAAAGGCTTCAGTATCTTATTAACACTAAATACCAATTAGGCAAGGCTGTGTAGTTATATCAGATTTCCTTGTTAGTACAATTTGTTTTCTTCGAACTAAATATTTATTTTTAATTACTAAATAGAATTTGAGAAGTTTAAATGAAATTCATACTGTTGCATTTCGTTTGAAGAGTGTGAATGTAGGAATCGCAATCCAAACCTTTTTGCTCTCTTTTATCTTCTATTCCCTCATCGAAACTGCCAACGCCGATTAATGAAGTTGGAATTTTTATATTTATATACATTTATATGGAAAATACGCATGGCGCCGCAATAGTTCCTTAAATATTTGTTATAAACGTAAACAACAACCTTAAAAACCATAATAAGAACCGATAACGCAAAACATTTTAATAAAGAAAAAAGCGAGACGAGTGTATTAATGTTTTAGTAATATAACATTTCACAGGTTTCGTAACTTTAATGATAGCACTAACTTGTCTGTGTCACATTTATAGAGCGAGATACTGAGCTGCTATTGAGCATACAATGCTATGTAAATTGCTTAGAGGATTTTGCTTCCGATGCAAGCTAAGTTAAATGCACTACAGTATTCAGTAATTGTAACTATATATTGTGTGGCGATGTTTAAGGTTTTTGAGTATACAATCTTTGTAAGGGTAATTTTCATAATAATCTTAAAAATACGAGTTAAGAAAGATCGATGGCTTAGACACTTATGAACTTCTTATCTATATTTTTAGAAAATATCTGTATGTTATTTTTTAAAATGAGTCAAAAGTGAGTGAGTTTTTCGAGCTAAGTCAGAAATGTAGTATAACTGGTAAAAGTATATAAAAAGGGCCTATTTTTTCTTTAATTGTTTTTATACATCTAGACATATAAATAAAATTGTAGTGTCTGTTTGTAATTTAAAATTAACAGCATATACTTAATGCATAATTATGAAAGTATAATTATACAGTACTTTGAATGGGACTTTCAATGGCAGATAGCTAATGTTATAACGAGTAACTATTTTTATTTTCGATAAAGAATTAGCACTCTGCAATAAAGGAAAAACGGAGCAGAGAGTAATTATAATAAGAATAGCAGTTATTTCAATACTGTGGTATGCATTGTGAAGTATTATCTTCGTAGCTAGAATAGATCGCGTAGCTTACAGTACAATTACAAGAGTACAAGCATTCTGATCACGAGTACACCTCATTTTAATCGCGAGCACATAGCCTGTGGCTAACGTGCCATGCCGTAAATTCCTGGAAACAAGTTCCTTTAGAATATTAATACAGTCTGCAATTTTTTAAAATAATTTCATGTTCTACATCATATATTTTATATTTTCTCACAAGCTGTGACCGCGGCACGACATTTTGATAATCCCATGGGAGCCTAATATTTTCCAGATTATTTTTTTTTAAATAAATTTTTAGATTTTTACTTGAAAAAGTAAGAAGCATCCACTCTCACAAACTTTCACAAATTTTCATTCTCCATTTCTCAACACTTTTTTACCGATACCGATTTGCGTAAAAATACGCAAACCGATAGCTTACCTACTTTTTGGTATAAACAAAAGTAATTTATAACATTTTGTACGCTGTTCAAATAATATGTTAATATTGTAATATTGCTTCAAATAGTATCTGTTACTTTTAGCTCAAGAGTTTAAATGAAAAATATAATAAAAAATAAAACATTTTGTCTGCCTTCTAAAAAATTAAGTTACTATGTTGCGTGATATGCTAATTTTTGAAAAGGGTTCGCGTTGTTTACTCATAATAAAATACCTCCTGTTTTTATAACTTAAACAAAAAATATTTTGTGGGTAATCTTGTATTAACAAAGGCAACATTTTGTTACTTAGAGTTTGAGTAACAGTTCATAAAAAAGGGTTGCGTTTAATAATTATGCCTAGCAACTTAACCCAAAATATATTTATAGATCATAATTATAGTTTTAAAGAAAGATTTTATTACAAATACTTTAGACAATTTTTAATAATGGCGCTATTTTTCTATTCAACGATGATGGCAGACAAGCGTAATTTGCTCTTATCCAATGAGTTACTGTTTATTCTTAGGGTTGCAGAAGCGAGATGGCAATATCTCTCTTTAAAAACTAGTATCCTGTCAAATTTAGAAAATAGAAAAAAGCAGCCCGGCGACACTAGAAAGAAGAAAATAGTACTCGATTTGATCAGCAACGTTAAATAATTTTAATACCTTATATGTAGATATAAAGTCTTAATTTAAATAGTCTAACAATCAAAACATGCCCTATATGGTATGGATATTAACGTCTGCTGTTATTTAAAAAAAAAGAAATCGTTTCAGCATACTCGCTTACAAGCGAGTTTTATTTCGCGCTTCGAAAAGTCGAACAGCCGCACACAAGCCTATTTCAGCTTGTACGCTCGAACCAATGGTAACAAGTTTAATCAGCATATTATTATTGTTATGTATCGATGGGAGTTTTTTTTTTCGGAACGTGTATTGCTGTTGGCCCTACTGGCCTTGACAGCGTCACCGAGCGGGGGGGCGGGTGAGTATAGAGACTCAGCCGTGATAAAGAGGCAGCCCTCACGGGGGCTCAAATTTGATTCCGTTCTTAGAGTGCTTCCTGCGAAGCCGAACCATGGCTAAGGACGTCATCGGAGATGGAGGTAGCGCTCCGAGCGTATTCTATAGGAGTTTGAGAGCATGTAGCATGAGCTCGTATGTGCAGCGCGTTTGGTAATAGGCGTGTCTATATACACTACCCCCTACGCGCCCGAACAATGAACTTATACGCCTGTACAGAACGCTAATCTGCAATCACTCAACATCAGATAAATTCAGAACCTGAAAAAGGAGTAATTTTAAAAATCGCATAGAAAGTAATAAGCACGTTTTAAAAGAGTTATGTAATATTTAGTAAGAATACAGGTAAGAGCAATAAATTTAAATGTTATCAGAAAACAACCAATGGTTTATTAATAGACTGAATTTGTTTCATTTATTTTCGTTTTAAGTTCCCGGTGCATCGTTGTAAGTTTTGAACAACAAATGATTCATAACTGTAATAATTCAACTTTGTGCATCAGTTAAATAGATAGTATTAATAGTATTTTATATTATTTAACACTAGTTTTTTTGATAATCCAACGGGAATGTTAAGTTTTATTCAGTCCTTTGGTATTCTCACCTAGCCAATACCACCTACCTTTTTAGCGTCATCAGCCCTACAAGCCGGAGGGCATCCTGAATTACGCTTACCGATTTGCGGTGTCTATTCGAGAGCTCGTCTACTCCAACGGCCATCGGTTCTATGACAAAGGTGTCTATTCAGCACGCGAAATGTAATGGCGTCGGGATGTGACGACCCCCTCGCCCGCTGTTGGGATAACCTCTGTCACAACAGAGATTATTCCACCAGTGCAATCAGTCACACTGGTGGTAGGTCTTTTGTTGCAAGAGGCCGGCTAGGTAGGTACCACCGCAGTGTCCAATATTCTGCCGCCAAATAGTAGTGCTTAGGCACTACTGTGTTCCGGTCTGAAGGGCATTGTACGCTAGTGAAATTACTGGGCGAACGAGATTTAAGTACTAATATCTCGAGGTTGGCAACGCGTGAGTGGCACCTACTAATGGTGCTGCAAGCGCTCATAGGCTGCGGCAGCCACTTACCATCAGGTGGGCCGTATGCTTGTTTGCCAACTTCTAACATAAAAAAAAAAAGAAAGTACACTGACAAGTCAGATATAATAAAAATAGAAATCTTTATTGTTATGTATCTAACTGTTCTTTTATATTCAGTGGCTGCAAATACTTCAGCAGTCGACGGCGACAGTATGCCAGTTCTAATATGAGATGTATTTATTATTCACCGCGCCTCCATATTTAATGGCGTGGGATCTTTTCAACGTTAGAAAATAGAATGACACATTTTGCTTCGATGTTAAACGTTTAAAAGTCAATATTTATTTTTGGTCATAAATATTTATATTTGGAAATAATATTATATCATAAATTATACCTGTGATACTATATGCAGATTTGACTTGAATTGTTGCATAATGAGTCTATTCGTTTAAGATTTTCCGATAGTCCAAGATGTAAAAAACAAATATTTCTTCAAACTATTATCAAAAATATTTTTATCAAAATGTTTTCAATTGTTTATGCGTGATAAAACAAAAAAGTAACAAGGATTCAAGGATATCTAGCCTGCGCCTAGGATTTGTTAGTAATCTTAATCGATAACATAAACAATAAACGTTATAGCAAACGGTCAAACATTTTATCCTTAGCATGTGCGAAAACAGAAATTAATTATACATACGTGTATACCAGAAACATGATTTGTAAACGTGACACGTCCCGCTCCGACGTAGAACAAAACGCCGCAAACCTCGTAATTGTAGTCATTATGAGACTCTTCGCTCCTTTATAAAAGTAATTATTCCACAGCCTAGCAATTAGACGTCGCCAATTAGGATGATACTGAATTTTACAATGTGACCTTAATTAATACAAATACTAACCTATAAATATTTAAACTAGCATATTAATTATTCTATCTTCTAATATATAAAATTCTCGTGTCACAATGTTCGTTCCCATACTCCTCCGAAACGGCTTGACCGATTTTTATGAATTTTTTTTATGCATATTCAATAAGCCTGAGAATCGGCTACTATCTATTTTTTAAACCCCTAAGTGATTTGGGGTGTCCACCCCAAATTTTATTATTTTATTTTTGAATATTTTTTTTTTAAATATTTTTTTATTATGTCGCATTGAAAAATACATACGATCCTAAATTTTCACCCTTCTACCGTCAACCCATATTTTATTGATAGCCATATTAGTATTAACAACTTTCACCGGTGCTACTTCTAGACTCGGGTAGAGGATGCTGCTATCGGGTCCCAGAATTTCGGGGCAGGACAACGTCTGCCGGGTCCGCTAGTAATTATATAAAAATATGTTATTATTAAAATATGATAGGATAAATGTTGTACTTTTTATATTAACCAAATAACCAACTATCTAGCAAGAAGAATCTGTCTAAGTCTGAGAAAACAGTAGGTAAGTATTTTAACCTTTGCATGAAATTTGACACAGATAGATGCCAGTAATATTCTAATAATGGTAGACATTATAATAACAAGACAAGAACAAGTAAAGAGTTCTCCCAAATCATCTTGACGTATCTTTGCACGGAAATATTATTTGAAAGGTAAATGCTTATATTAGGGTTCCGTAGCCAAATGGCTAAAACGGAACCCTTATAGTTTCGTCATGTCCGTCTGTCCGTCCGTCCGTCCGCAAATTAATCCTGTCTTAGGTTAAATAAGTTTTAGAAATTACTAACAAATAGGCGTCAGATACTTGTATTACTAACAACATATGATCCATTGTTGGTCGAAATAAAGTTATTATTATATATATTATTATATAACCATGCTGCGGAACCCTTTAGATTCAACTGTGCGTGGTCCACAACGCACTTGACTGGTAATTTTTTTATTTATAATCGCTGTTTTTAATTATGTTTTGGAAAGAAAATCAAAGCTCATGTACGCCACTTTTGATTGAGCGAGTAAAGAAGTTAGATGCAGTCACGTGGCAGTCACTAAATTCTAAGCTAATTCAAGGGTAAGCAGACCAAGCTAAAATTACAAATTATAAATAACTTTTATAATTTAAATATAAATACTATTATATATAAATATCATGGGATCCTGCATAAACATAAACTGCCCTTTATTTATGTTTAAAAATAATTCTATAAATAGAAATTCTAATATACAAGGATATATTTGAAAATCACGATCGAATTTCTTAGGAACTCGTGTTGAATTGTACAGTGAAAGGAAACCATATTCACATAATAACATGTGAGTATTATTAGATTGAGCTGCCGAGCCAATGAAAAGAATTCTCACTGGAAACTGGGAGTAAAAAATATACATATCACGGTAATTCTATTTTACCATACAATTATAATTTTTGTTCCATAAAATCTTTTCGCAAAATATTCCTGTAAAATGTGTAAAAGGTGTTTTTATCCGGAAACTCGTACGAGCGCTAAAGTGCGATACGTATTCATTCTGACACACTACCAGCGACCTGTCCGGTAGAGGCCTGTTCCATTAAGCCTGCATTTCATTTTCAAGTAGTGAAGTATACTTAAAAAGATAACACAATTTTATCACCACATTCGATAAAGCTTTTAAGCTTTTGTGTTGTACGAGTATATACATATTGACGACGTTGTGGTGCAGCGGTAGCGAACCTGCCTTAAACGCCACAAGTCGCGGGTTCGATTCCCGCTCGGAGCATAATATGTTTGTATTGACCATGCAAGCATATTTTCCGGTCTGGGTGTATTTGTCCTTGTCATTGTGAATGTTACCGGACCCCCGACACAGGATATCACTATCATAAGGGGGCGGTTGAGTGTGTAGCGTTTATTTATTATTTATTATTATAATAATATCTTTTAAGTAAATTAGTTATATTTATAAATGTTTAAATGGAATTATTTAGTAATAATAAAGTAAATAAAAATTCCAGAAAAATTACTTTCGAGTTTAAGTTCTAATTTTCATTTCTATTTAACTTTTCAATCGATTTCGAATAGACTTAAAAGAAAACAATGTTCTCAATAAGAACATTGAAGAGTTGGATCCTTCCAGATCGGCAAAGAATTAAAATTTGAAATTAGACTTCGTAACAAAATAATATATACTCATATGATGAATAACATATAATACTGGCATATGCAGGGCTAGTTTTTTTATCTAATTTCAATGCACCATTAAATTAACTTAACTCATGGAAATTTCAGCGATCACGATCGTAAGGTGAGATTGTCTTTGAAAAACGAAAAACTATTATTATAAAAACATTTAAAATGCGATAAACTATAAACCAAGCCGATAAAGTCACAGGTAAAGTCTAGTAAGGAAATAAATACTACCGAGCCAGGAAAACCTTATTAATATTTTCTACAACATGTTTACTCGAGCAACAGATGGTGACAATGTGCTAAGTTCGGAAATAACTCATACCCTTTTAATGGAACTATCGGTTCAGTTTGGGTCAAGGAGGTAGGTGATTTAGAGGGTCATAAAGTCAACTACGAACTGGTTATATTACTCTTGTCAGTAGCATTCAGTCCACTTCAGCTGTAATGAAATGTAGTTCGTGTTTACCGACGGCTTTTTATTCATATATTGTGTATATAATAGGCAGCACAATATATGTATATCTTATAGACAATCTTACCTGGATACAGACTAGCGCTTAGCGTTTTATATAAGCTCGTTTTTTGAAACGAATAAGAAAAGAAACGTATAAGAAAGTATAGGCACGCCTTTTACCACGCGCGTAATTCGTACTAGCGTCGACGCGCTTATGAGCACGCAATAATTTTTGAATAATATGCTACTGACACTTACCGCCATCAATTCGAGCGTACACACCGTAATAAGTCCGTGTACGCGCGTTCGCTGTTTAAAAACGTATGATGGAATGTTAGTCTGAAATCGCCCTAGGCTCACCGTTGAAAAAACCTGTAACGACTGTTCATTCGACAAAATTTCTTTTCTCTGTTTTGTCTTAAAACTTATATTTATATATCAAGCATTCTGTTGCAACATACATAGTATAACTTCTTTATATTTTTAACATTATGTATGTACTGTAGTCTTCGTAGCTTAATTATATATTACCAAAGCCAGTGTTGATGAACTCTCATTTAAATTTCAGATTGGTTTGAATAAATTAGCAAAATAATACCCTTTAGTGTTTTAAAACTTACTTTTATCATTTCCCCACAGCCGTCGTAAAGGTTCTTTGATTTGGTCACCGGGGCTTCATTAAATCTCGGTAACTAGTTTTGAACTTTGCAATCATTGTTAGCCTTTTATCTCAACGACCAGGCCTTTATTATAATTATACTTTTTTAAATTGAATATAGTTTATGATTTCTATGACTATGATGATAGGTAGTTTGTTGAATATAGTTGACGACGTTATGGCGCAGCGGTAGCGAACCTGTTCTAAGCGCCATAGGTCAAGGGCTCGATTCCCGCTCGGGACAGATGTTTGTATTGACCGTGCAGGCACGTGTTCCGCTCTGAGTGTGTTTGTCCTTAACTTGGTTATTATTGATAGTGTTAGTCAGTCTTCTGATATTATTTTACTAAAAATGTTTGTGTTTTTTAATATGTAAAGAGATAGGAGCATTGTGAATATAAATGTTGTAACAATAGAATGATATTTATAAACGTAAAACCTCAACTACTCGTACCGCTAAGTTTTGTAGAAAATAAAACTTTTTTAAGACAAATAGATTGGATTATATGGATAGTTTCACAAAGATACTGGAAAAATAAACACAAATCTCTTTCAGACTAAATCGCTTTATAAAATAAAGTAACAGCAATATTTCAACACTTCATCGGTTCTTAGAGAGGAGGGAGTTTTAGATTGAGAAAAAACGCCCGTAATTCAGTTTGAAGAAAGTTCTCGGAAGCTAACTTTATACGTTTAGAAGTAATATCTCTCTACGAATGAAAGTTGAAATCAGAATTGAATTTTTCTTAATAATTAAGTTTTTTTTTAAACATTGTGTTTGAAATTAACATTTGGAAGTTTGCATATCCGCGTGGTTTTTGACGCCCTAATTGTGACTTATGCGCAATGACTGGTCCGAATATGTATAAGCCATCTAATATCTGGTACATAAGCGATCTTTGTCATGACGCCTTAGGCTTAAGTCTCAAACATAGTTTACATAATTAAACATAATTCTTACAAAGCTTAAATTATTAACAAGTGGAATTGCCTAACATAAAAAATAAAAACATATTTATGTAACAGTACTATGTTTAAAAAATATATTGTTCGTGTGAAGAATATCATCCGACATTCGTAAGCCTTCAAAATACCTGCCTCTTCGATTACGACGTAGAGTGAAAAATGATATTTGCCCTAATGCTTGCTCTATTGAAAATAAATCTATTCCGCTTATTCCCATTTGAGGGAGAAAATTCGGTGTGTTTGTTAAAGGACATTATACTAGGTGACCATTAATTAGCTTCAATTGAGTACTGCCTATGGCCCCTCCCCCTATGTAGGTTCGGTTCACGCTTTAGTCTGAAGCACTGTTTAAAGTGCTATTTTTAATCTGTTTATATATTATTTAAAAATATAATATAAAAATCAAATGCCTCTAAAGTATATGGGGCCGAAAAAAAACCATACATTAAGATAATTTTAAAGTATACAACGTCTGTCAAGGCCAGTAGGGCCAACAGCAATACACATTCCGAAAAAAAAAAAGTATACAATGTGAGCTTTTAGAACTGGTTTAACTAAATTAACGCTCCGAAGTTAAATATTTCACGAACAGCATTGTTCGGACATTTACAGAGTCCCTGTTATTTATGTTGGATGTTTTCTTTGTGCATTTATTTTAAGAAAACATTACGCAAAATCCTATTGGATGTTGAAATCTACTTATTTATTCGAATGACGCCTCGAACTCACTCATTTTGTAAATAACTGTGAAAGTATGTGGTACCGTCTCTCAAACATCAGAAGTGGACACAGGTCTTTTTTCTTATAGGTATAAAATCATGAACAAGAGTAGGGTA
Source organism: Hestina assimilis (assembly GCA_023373885.1). Taxonomy (NCBI): domain Eukaryota; kingdom Metazoa; phylum Arthropoda; class Insecta; order Lepidoptera; family Nymphalidae; genus Hestina; species Hestina assimilis. The sequence continues at coordinate 9,405,757 of CM041749.1, read as the reverse complement.
GGTTAGATAATTATAATTCTATTAATAATATCAGTTTCATATGCACTGTCCGAGCTACAACTAAATTGCCTAAATTACAATCAAGATATGTTAGAACGTACCTTTTAGAGAGACGACAGTCGGCTCACTTATGCCCGTTTTTACTAACAATGGGAAACGCCCTCATGTGATGCCTAAATACTAAGCAGAAGGGGAAAAAAAACTATTGCGTCGCCTGTTGTTTTTCGATAGTGAAAATGGGTATATTTAAGACGTAATCATTAGAAATTCGTGCAGATACTACACTGCATAGCTATCTATAGAAACGTACTTCAAAAGAATATGGGAGCAGAGCATGATTAGAGAAACAACTAATATCGGATATCTAACTACCCTAATTTGTCTAATTTAGATCGAATAATATTCAAGTACCACCGTTTTTGTATAATTGACTATTATAGTGTACCGAACGTGCCTGGCGGACCGAAGCCCTGGGCCGAAGCCCAACGACTTACGTCGTAAAGTTGTATATATATATAGGTTATGAGCGAAGGAAACTCTGATAGCGCGATTTAGAATCGTGACGCTCATTGGTCGTCCATATCATTGCGTAGTATGCCCTGTAGGTGTCGTTGTAGGTTAATGAGACATTGTGACAATCTTGTCTTTCTATCGAGTTACGTCGTGTTGTGTGTAGATGTCGCTATAATAGCATTACGTAGATGATGTAGAATAATAGAATAATATTCTTTCAATTATTTAATTAGTAGAAAAATACTATACAATTGAATTATAGACATTGAGAGATGTCGTTGTCGCTTGCTATGCGTGCGGTATGAAGTTCCTGAGAGTAATGTTTCGTCGTACTGTTTAGGCGCGACCACTGACCTCGACTGACTTTCTTAACGCGGTTAACGGGTAGTGCGATTTAGTAGAAATTGTCACTATTATACAGCGATAAAATAAGCTAAATGTTTTGCTTAAAATACCGAATTTTTACACTCGTATTTTGCAAGGAAATGCCTCCATTTCTATCCTAATTGGAAAAGGCTACATCCGGATACGGACCTTTGATGGAGTATAAAAGAAAATTCAATGTCCGACGCGAACGCAACTACAAATACTAGCAAATGAGGGACTTCCGAATATTGGCGCTTCGATCCAATTTACACATAAACTCATGCGGATGATACCTTTACTACTGTTATCTACTATTTAATTCACTATTTCTTTTTTGAAAGATTAAAATATTCTTCCCCTACTCATAATGTAATTGTTAATATAAAAGGTTAACTCAAAATATGTATAGGTGGAGATTCACGGATGGTACTAACCCAGACTGTTTGTGCGGTGTAAAGCAAACGATGTCCCACTTTACATCGTGCCCTGCGTGCCCTAACACCTGCACGCGGGAAGATCTGATGGCAGCTTCCGACAACGCAGTCAATGTGGCTGCGTTTTGGGCCACAACAATATAGGTGTTTGCCAACGAAACGCAAAGAAGAACTCAAAATTATTAATAGCTACCAATTCCCACGGCGTCGTTCGCGTAAATGTAGCTAATAATTATTGCCGGAAGAAAATTTCGCATAATACGGTAAGATTAAAAAAAAAATGTATTTATTATTTTAAACTAGATATATTCGTATAGATTTGTATTGGTAGAAGCCAAAATTATTATAACAAGAGCCTTAAACGTAACAATAAAACCACATTATTTATAATAATAATATAATTCAAATCAAATTATAGTAAACGTTATTCTAACCATAAAATTCTTATAAAAGAAAATAGTCCAACGAAGGAATAGCTATTACATCGTACAAAATGAAGATACATGAAGTTCTCTTTTAGATATTTTTCTCTTATAAAATATTTTGGCGAAGTCATGCCTTTATGTATTTTAGTTCATTAGATTGTACGATAACACGTCAGCATAAGCCATTAGTGGCAGCAGCGCCTTTGAGTCGGGTCAGACCTGCAAGTTCAAAAGGCTACTTCATAAAATTTTCCCATAAACATTTTCAGCGTTATCTCGGCTCTATTGCATTTATAACGCTCCGATAGTCAATAAGAAATGTTGTAATATCATTCTTTCGCGAATGCTTCTCAGACTATGCAAATATTAATAATCATAATAAATAAAAATATAATAAAAAAAGCATCACTTAAGTAATAATAACAGAGGTATTGCCGGTCATATCATTAATTAATAATAATGCCGAGCCGAGATGGCCCAATGAATCGACAACGTAGACTTTAACCGAAGGTCATGGTTTCAGATCTGGGCAAGCACCTCTGTGTTTGCAAGTGCCTTAGTTGTGTTTCAAATTTATATCGCGCTTAGCGGTGAAAGAAATCATAGTGCGGAAACCTGCATGTCGTGGAAGAAATTCTAAGACCTGTATATGCCGGTAGTAGAAAAAAATACGTCAACCTGGTTAGCTACCACCACGTACGTTGGTGAAAAACTCGTGAAGTGACTGCTCATCAGCCGAGTTTCGAGGTCAGCGTATAACCAGTTATATCCTAAAAAAGGTTGGCAACGCATCTGCATGCCCTCTGGTGTTGCAGATGTTCATGGGTGGCGGTAACCTCTGACATAAAAAAATTGATTGAAAAAGCATGGCTCATAATCTTTATAAATACCTCGAGGTTTTGATAATAATGCAACAAAATTAATAACTACTTAATATTGGGCTAATGTATACGATACTTATATTAGCTGGAGACGATGAAAATTTTATTAATAAACACATTTAAAGCTGCAATAGCTTACAAAATTACGTCCTCAATATTAATGTGAGAAAGCTGATATTTCGACCTAAAGTTTTATAGGAGTTTTGACTTCGTTCTTAAGTAAGAAATCTTTGAGTTACTCTTAACTTTCACAAATCATTAAAATTTATACGTGAGGAAATTCTAAATTTACTTGAATTCTGTTTTCATTTAAGATACGGCTACTAAGTGGCTGCATAATTATATTTCGCGATAGTTAAAACAAACAATTATTTTCGATATTATTTTTAAGGAATCAAAAAGGAGCTTGGGCGTCTCGCGCTCACAATCAAAGAATGAAGCACAGCAATGTGTATCACGAATTATGCTAACTCATGAAGATGACTGTCTTTTTTTTATCTTATGGTGTCTTTATTGGCAAACCTATTGTCAGAGTTGCTCAGGTCTCAAGTATAGACCTCAGATTCCACTTATGGACTGTTATAGCGATAACAGACGGGATAATTTTTACGTGACCTCCGAAACACGGAGACTCTCATTTGAAATATCATTATGCGATCACCCATCCATAGACTGACCGCACCTAAAATTACTTTATTATTTTTTATAATAACTGGTCGGTAAACGATCAGTGGAATCAAAACACTACCCAGATGTTAATGTGGGTATCTGATTTAATAATCCAAGCATTTAATTATAAGTCACTAGTCACATTGCGGAAGTATAATAAATAATAAAAATGGGTGCGTGTACTTATGTACGCGCGTCAGAAGTTATACTTCTTTTGCATAATTAAAAACAATTTTTAATAGCATGTAAATAATTAATTAAAGTATTAAGTACAATAAAAAAATAAAAGGACTGGAGAAGGCTAGTCAACGCAGTAAATAAAACTGAGTTTAAATTTGAAAAATTAAATAAATAAATACATATATAATTAGCACGTTCATGAAATTAAAACTCGTGTTATGAATGTAGATACTAGAAACATGTGGAGAAATATTATAAATATGAAAACAGTGATCAGAGGCGACGAGCGTGTCAACATGCGCGACTAACAGACGTTCTATTCTATATTTTATTTGACACCTTCAACCTGTGAATTTTGTGTGACGGTGATGCGCGCGCATCTTAATTTCACTGTCGTCATTTTTTTACAACGTGCCTAAAGAAATATAACTTTAGAAGACAGTAAAAATTTATCATTATTAATAGAAATAAATGCTTTGATATCCTTTTTTTAATTAGGTCTTAGTATCTCTAATAAACTGTTTATAAGTGAGAGTAATCAGAACGAACTAACTTCTCACTGGTAATCCTTCATCGAGAGTGGCTTATCTAACATCATAAAACTTCGACTGAGCGCAACTCCTTTCAAATGCTCTCTTGGGAAAGACAAATTGCATGTAACTTTATTTCATTACCTAACATAACATGGTTTAACTTTTATTTTTAAAATTAAACGTGTATTTTTATGTACACATTAAAGATATTGATACATTTTATTTGAGGTTTTATGTACCTATTAGTGAAATTGTTAGCTAGCTCGTCGTATGTAGAATCATTATCTTATCGTTTAATGTTTAGAAATAAGAGTTTAAAAGAAAAAGTGTATTTCTTCAAATCCGAACCAGTCTAGTCCGGGAGGGTAAAGTATCTGAAACGCCCGAAATAAAACCGTTTCAAATAATATGCATTTTCGAAATGACTCCAAAATTTTAAAGGTTTTCAATACGAGCCTAATTATTTATCATCGTTAACCATTTTTCATGAATATTTTTTTTAGAAAGTAAATGCTTCAGTTCTTATATAAATATGATGATCTGATGATTTCGAACAAAACTCTTCAAAGTTTAAGTAATTACTGCTTCTATCTTGATATTATGTCTCTATGCCTTAAATGTATTATATTATAATAATCTATAAGGATCATGATTATAGGTATATCTCCAGTATATATCCGTATTTTAGGATAGTAAAGTCAATAAAGACAGTTTATGTAAGGTTTGATTAACTACTACTAATAACATTGTACAATAATATGTGTATGGATCGAGTAATATATTGTCTTTGCGCAGACATAAAACTGATATTTTTATCTAGAACATAATGCATTTCCAGCTGCTCATCGCAAAACTAAATAAACATAAATAATATTATACATTTACAAGTCGTAAAATCTCATTTACATACGGCGAAGCGGCGACGTTTAATATCCTCATGCAGTGCACCTAAATAAATACTTTGAAAATATAACTTTTTATTTCTATAACTGTATTTCCATACATATGTTGATACAACAGTATCAGCATTTTATTCATCCTCATACCTTTATTTTTAATACTTTGATAAACGCTCAGAAATCTTAAATATACGGTACTAGATTAATAATATGGTACTAGAATTGGTAAAGTTCACTTATTATTTACGAAAAACATGTCACCGTCTTGCCGCTTGATTCACCCACTCATACTTTTAATACTACAGGACACGACAAAATCTAAGTTTCACGTTTTACATTGTAATATATTATTGTTAAAATATCTTAATAAATGTGTAATAATATGTGTATTGTTAAAGTATACGTAATTCAAATTGTAGATGGATTTTATTAACAGTAATGCATAAATAATATTGTAAACTGTGTAATATTTAAGCCTTTATTGACATAAATAATATTGTAAACTGTGTAATATTTAAGCCTTTATTGACATAAATAATATTGTAAACTGTGTAATATTTAAGCCTTTATTGAGTCGCAAAAAGGCTTTTTGTTATGTTTTCGTCAAATTGGATTTTAATTATAAGCCGTTAAGTGAGAGCTTATCCACTTCAAGGAGTTGCTTTAATGACGTTTTCGTAAAATAATTCAAACAAGTGTAATGTAAGATTAGTAATAATATAATAAATTAATAATAGCGTCGCTTATTAATATAATATGGGTGATAAATACTATAGATAAAACATAGTGAAAACCTTTCCTGTTTTACCTTATCTATAACAAATAATATTGTAAACAGCGTTTCTCCAGACATCCACCAAAATTGAAAAAATATATATAGCCACGCTTCAATAAAGTTTATCAACGGTTAAATAACGTCTATCAACTTTATTTGAAACTTTTATTACATTACGCTTTACAAATAAGAGAATTGCTAAAAGGACCTTGTCTTAAATTACAACTGACGGAGCTTGATTAAAAAGCTTTCTTAAAAGGATTTCCACGAATACAATACGTTAAGACATTTTTATGGGACACGACAAGATTCCTCAGATAAAAAAAGTTACTTAAATTTGGCCTCCCTGATCTATTTTCCTTAAAATGTACAGGAATTAAGCCAGTAAAAAGCTTTACATCGAGTATCACAAATGTATGTGTGATTTAAACACAAAATAAAAGTTTTATATTTTTCATTTATAACGCATAGTCTAAGACTGTTTATATATCTTCAATTAATTTGATAATCGTGTGGAAATTAAAGAAAACAAGTTTTAGGAAATATTCACAAAAGTAAAAGATAGTTAAAACCAATTTAACTTCGTGTCTCTAATTGGGTCAAGAGGTCTCAATTGAGGTGTAATTTGATTCGTATTGAGTAGACCTTCCCTTTGAACCTAAGTGAGGAACATTAAATTCCCAATCACGTGGAATGATTTTGTGCATTACTCAGGTGTTTGAAGAGACAGGTGTGTGTCGATCGGTCTGTCTCTCTTATTTCGTTCAGAGCTCATGCATGAAATATTTGTTTGTAGTTTCGGTGTTAGTAGGTTAATCTCTTCTTCTTCCAAGCATTTTCCCCGGTATTTATCTATCCAGGGTCTGCTTATTACTCTTATCCGGATTTGACTAGTTACTAGTTTTTACACAGAGCTATTGCTATCTGACCTCCTCAACCCTAAGGTCAAAGCAGTAATTTATTGGATACCAGCATATTACTTATCAAGAGCTAACGATTGTTGTCAGATGTTCTGTGATAACAGCTGGGACCGACTTATCGCGCTCTCCGAGGCAGGTGGGGAGACCCACAAGGAAAAACGCCCATATCGAAACATATATTTGTAAGATCAATACAAACATCAAAAATCAAACCTGCAACCGTCGAGGCTAAAGGCGGACTCGCTACCAGTACGCCACAACAATGTCTATTTGCAGGGTAGGTAACGTATTTTGACATTTTTTCATCGTGTAGGGAATATTCATTGAAATGTTATTTATAGGATATTCTTATTGTTCGGAGAGTACTATCATTGAATAGTATTGAAGTAATTAATATCCGAACCGGATATCTAAAATGGTTAACATACTGAACATACTTTTTTTTCTACTCTTTCTCACTTTTCCCCTGCCCTATTTTGGAGATATTATAAATCTCCTATGCCCAGTAATTTCGCTAACCACGAGTAAAATTATTTTATTTCTTATTTCAATGTCAAGACATATTTTTAATCTGTGGTTTGTGACGATCTCAACACTACACTTTATTTAAATCTCTAAAACAATATATTTTCTAAAATATGTTCATATTTCTATAATTTGAACCTATTTTTGGACGGTCACCCATCCAATTACTGACCGCACCCAAAGTTGCTTAACCTAAAAGTCGTTTGCCGACCACGTGACTATGTGCAACGTAATACTAAGTATGGATATACCCCGAAAATAATATTTTTACAAAATCAAAAATTTATAAAATTTTGTATGAAAATTTCCATAGAAAAAGGAAAATGTATGGAAAATCACGGAGTCAGGTGCCGAATGTCATTGCAGCTGTTTCACATATATAAGGGGTGTGGTGTCGGCGAAGGTGTCTCCGAGCGTATGCTTTGTGAGTGCCCGTCTGACGTCTCTACCCCCGCGTATATGTGGACGGTTTACCAAGGCGGTGCGTTCGGGCGGCCATGCTGCTAGAATGCTAGTTAAGGTTTCCGATCTTCGTATATGGTTTTTATACATATTATTAATGGTGATTGGTGATGCATGGCAAAGAATATATATAAAGTATATATTAAATATATATACAATAATTAATAAATAATGACGGTATGGTGGTCCGTCTATGATTACTGGCAAAGAGATCTAATATGAATAATATGATCTATACATGTTAAAGGCAAATTTATATCGTTGAAATATATTGAATATAATTTATTATTACAAATTAAATATTTAATGACGGTTTGTGGGTCCGTCAATTATGAATGTATATATGTTTGATACATATTAAGAAACGAAGTTTACTTTGTTTCTGTAATATTATGTGATATTGTAATTGTGAATATAATAGTGAAAGTAATGCTTCGGCGCAAATATTGTTTATGTTTCAGAATCTAATGGATTATTTGAAACCTAAGAAGAAGCGAATTCAATGAAGATTTAAAAGTATGCGTTGGGAAGAATTTATGCATTATAACTAATAAATAATTATATTTCAGCTGTATACGTGTATAATGTTTTGGCGAGTTGTAGTTGACCCGATACTTGAGTTTGAGGCTCTGATGTGGCCTGAGTCATGTCTATAGTGTCCTTAAGCGAGGCCCGAGGATTTTTAATCTTAGTTGACCCGATGCTTAAGTATGAGGCTCCGATATGATTTTGGTCATGTCTATAGTGTCCTCGAGTGAGGTCCTTTGACTTTGCTGATGTGATGCTGACATGAGGTAGACTCTGCGGTGCGATTTATATCGATGCAGTAGTTTCCTCAGGTCCATTGCTGAAGCGGCCGCAGTGATACAGATTAGAATTGCTGCGGTGGTGCGACTTAGGTCGATGCCGTGATGCAGTTCGGTTTGTTGCTGAGGCGCTGGAATATTATATATCGTTTGTAGCAAAATGACTCGTCTTCTTATTAGAGACGCCCCTTAGCTTAGCAATAGGGATTTTTATAATTGACATTGTAGCATGTCATACTATTAGGGCAACTGTTTGCTTCTCACTTCGAGATAGCTAACTAGTATTAGACAGTGTGGCCTGCTTAACTCTTATCATGCGTGTTTATCACGTCTTAAATAATGAACTGGATTCGGATGTATGTTTGAGTATTGAGCCAAAGGGTACCTTGCGTGAGCAAGTGCTATGGTTTTAATGATGCAAAACTATAATAAGAAAACGACATAAATCAAAGAATATTAGTTGTAAGACAATACGATTACGAATACGATATAAGCCCACGAATATTAATTATAAGACAATGCGATTATTTAAATACCAATTAGGTAGGGTTAGGTAGGACTTAGTTTTAAGGAATTGCGGTTGTGATATAATAAAGAATTGAATATTATCAATACTATATGACCCATATATAGTGATAAAAGAAATATACTTATAAATATAATTATTAATGAAATTGCCTACACTACGGTGAGGTTATTATAAATACTATATTACACATATATAGTGATAAAGGAAATATACGCTATAAATAGCACTATTGATGAAAATACCTTAACAAAGGTGAAGTTTATGATAAATATAAACTCTATATTAACCATATATAGTGGTATGAGAAATAAACGTTATAAATGATATTATTTATTATTATTGATGAATTTTACTTCACTAAGGTGAGGTTGACGATTATAGCATTGTGCTTACGGAATGCCGCCTGGCGGTTTAATGTTCGAATACATATCTGAACCAGGGATTTATTCCCTTATATATAATGACCAGGGCTTGTCCCTCAATTATTATGGCGTTTAGCCTTCTCATACAAAGATGAATAAGAAATATTATGTGAATTCGGTCTTAATCGATACTATTACAAAATATCAGGGCTTGATCCCTTTCTATGCTTGAAAATAACAATAATATAAAAGAATAAATCTTGCGTCCCGATAACGAAATCACTATAAATATAAATTACCAGGACTATGTCCTTTTACGTTATAACAATCAAATTGTGTGTCGCAGGCGCACTATAAATAGCCTATCCCTTACCCGGGAGGGCTCGTAGCTATGGTTGGAGCCCACAGTCGGTGGCGTGTGCGGGGCCATCGATCTCCCCCTCTTCTTTATATTTTTACTATAGAGTTTAAGTATATAAGAATTGGAGGAGCGGACTACTTTCAGCTACTCGTAAGAGGTGTTGAAAGTATAGGGATATATTTATTATCTCACCATTTAGCCTTTATTGGCTTATATTAATATTTTTATTATGATAATCATATTACACTAATATAATTAAACTATATAATAAATAAGGTATTATTGTTTTCCATTGTCGAGTTGAACCTGTTGCCTCTGATGCTCTTAAAGAACACGGTTTATTACGATCACAACGTAACAAGGGTCCTGGCCACTAGACGATACACGTGCCAATTTCGTAGTTTTATGCGATTTATTTATGTGCATTTAATTATTAATTTATTTAAATATATATTATTTCTATATTATATATATAATGTAAGGTAGGTTTAGTCACAGGTTAAGGAAACCGGCCAAAAGAAGTCTCTGGCTCCCGTTAATAAAAATGTCTTTACAAAACAAAGAAATTATAAGATTGTTTAAGAATCTGGAGACTCGTAAGAAATTCATTACTGTGAAATGAATTTTCAAATTTGCATTGCAAATTTACTTAACAACCTCGTCCGTTTAATTGTCACGAGACAGGCAAAAAATAAAATCTAAATAGGCAAAGATAATAAATGTAGTTAAAAAAAATCTCGCAACATATTTATATATTTACAACATTTATACATACAACCCATTCTGGGCATGGCAAGAAAGACTTCATAAATTATTATTAAAAAAACTTATAACTAATAAAATTTTATATAACGTTAAATTATAATAATTAAATAATTCCAATGTTGTATGTGATTTAAGATTTCATTTATTTGTATATTTACACTATAATAATATAAATAGAATGTATTGTTATAAAAATCTAATTGATGTATACAAAAACATGAAATATATGTAGTTTTAAAGCTATATGTGTGAAATGAAAATTAATAAATTAAAAATTATTATGAGTCGATAATTAACTATGCGTTATTATTATTTTCTTCAATTGTATCAGTCATTTTTGGATTATATTTTATAGTATATTATTTAACAGCCTTAGAACTTTTAAAATGAAAATCAAAACACGCTGGAATTGAATAAAATTTTCATACAACTGCGTAAAACAGAAATAAAGCAAAATAGACATGAGACGTGTCTATTTGATGAGACTTCGCAAAATATACACTCATAACATTTTTTTCCATTATATACTATTTACAATTATTATATAGATTTTTGTATAGTACTTTTTATTAATATATCAGATTTTACATAATTATAATTATACTATTCTATTATCGTCAAAAATAAGCGTTGAGTGCAAATTTCAAAATAAATTTGCGACATTTTCAACCCTGCACAAAGTTAGAAAACTAAAAGTAAGAATCTAAAAGACGACCGACTACTTTACAAATCTTAATTTAAAATGGGAGCACATCAAAGTTCTAGCGGCATAAAATAGGTACTCATGAGGTTACAAGATGTATATACATACCGTATACATATACGATGGTTTATAAAATGTACGAAAAACAGTTTGTATAAAAAGTTAGGTTACTTTAATATGACCAAGTAAAAATGTTACCATTTCATATAACAAAATAGCTATGTTAAAATATTTTAAACAACTATTTTAATAATGTTATACGAGTATTCAATCTACAAATCTACTCAAAATATTATAGACCTCGGTTATTTTATAGCAATCCTTTAATTTAAGCCTTTATTGAGTCGCAGAAAAAGTCTTTTTTGTTACGTTTTCGTCAAATTGGATTTTAATTAGAAGCCGTTAAGGGAGAGCTTATCCATTTCAAGGAGTTGTTTTAATGACGTTTTCGTAAAATAATTCAAATAAGTGTATAAGATTAGTAATAATATAATAATAGCGTCATTAAATTAATATAATATGGGTGAGAATTCGAATATATACTATAGATACAACAAAGTGAAAACCTTTGCTGTTTTTACCTTATCTATAACAAAACATCAATATATCAACGGTAGAAGAGCCTACTTCTAATGTGAGAGTTACGACTATCGTTATTTTTTAAAGAAGTTTTCTTCATCTTCCGCCTGAAGTGTTAGGAACTCTAGACTCGCAGGGGCCACTCACGAGTCCTTTCTGAAAAATCAAAAAAGTTTTCAACTGAGGCGCGGTATCACGTTAAATGTCCGACGCCCAACCGTCGAACCGAGCCCGTTGCCCGATGTGCACCACGTGGACGTGATTGGCTCGATCCTGATCCCAACCAAACCAAGTTAAGCTGTTGTTTGTAATATTGAGAAGGTTCAGCCTTACCAATTTATATTATAAAACATAATTGACTTCCCCGTTCATCTATGCAGACCTTATTATTCTTTTACCATAAATAATAGCAGTCCATTTGTATATGTCCCGCTGAAAAGTTGAAATGTTTTACTCCGTACACTCGGTACATGCCAGTCCGGGGATATTGTTAGATTTATGATGTATGCGAGAGTGAAGCGAAAAAGTAAAGAAGCTCTTAGCATTTTTTTTTCGAGCGTGTACGGTTGTTTCTAGTTCTAACTAAACTAACAAAAGATTAAAAAAAATATTTAATTTATATTATTAACATGACTGAAACCTCTGTTGTCCATTCATCCGTACGTATTACAGCATATAGTAAGTGCCTTTTCAAATGATCCGGTTCCCGGGTAGCCGGTAGCGAAGTGTGTGGGCATGTATAGCCGGGTGCACGCCGGATTCACCACTGTGCTTACTAGCTACTAGATTCAAAATTGGATAACGTGAAAGCGAAATGAGTTTCTGGACAGTCAGCGCCAGATACCCGGGAACCAGCACGTGTGAAAAGGCAATAAGTCTACGCTTAAATAATAATCTATATTTTTCACAAGATAATTACTTTAAAAAAGCCACATGTAAACACATCGTTGTCAGATTTCATGCATCTCAAGATAATAGTAAACAGCGATGGTATTTTGGCTTTCGAATACAACGCAAGTACATCTCCGCTTTTATATTATTACCACGACTCAAACCTCTGCTGTCCATCCGTCATCATATCTAGTGCCTTTTCACAAGTTCCGATTCCAAATCGGAACGTGTGAAAGCGAAATAAGTTACTGGACAGTCGGCGTCGGATACCCGGCAACCAGCACGTATAAAAAGGCACAAAGTCTACGCTCAATGACTAATCTAGATTTTAACAAGAAAATTGCTTTAAAAAAAGCCACATGTAAATACATCGTTGTCAGATTTCATGCGTCGCAAGATTAATGCAATGGTAAACAGCGATGGTATCTTGGCTTACGAATACAATGCAAACACATCTCCGCTACAAAACCTCATTCATCTTAAGCATTTCGTTTTTTCTGGCACAAATTTGTACGCTAATTTATCATGATGTAGCCTTCTTGTTTGTATCTGAAAAAAAGTAGGAAAAATATATTTTTTCATTTTATTATGTGTAGAGGGAATTTAAAGACTTTCTAATTAGTAGAAGAAAAAGTTTACTCTTTAGCATAGATGTTATTTTTGTGAATATTTTATTGCACTGCCAAATGTGGCATCACTACATACTATAAAACAAAGGCGCTTTCTCTGTCCCTATGTATGCTTAAATCTTTAAAACTACGCAACGGATTTTGATGCGGTATTTTTAATAGATAGAGTGATTGAAGAGAAAGGTTTGTATCTATAATAACATCCACTAAATCCTCCAAATTTAACGCGTGCGGGCCACGGGCAGCAATCAATAAATCAAAACTACTGGATCGATTTTAATCATTTTTTCAGTGAATGTCATAGGCTATATATTTTATACCCGTACGAAGCCGGAGCGGGCCGTTAGTAACGCAATAAAAGAACGCAACCTCAGACAGATAGGTGACCTTGCAAAATTAAATCGTGCTACCCTTTAGTGTCACGTTACACAAAAGATTTTCCCTTTGACGTAGACATCCAATATAAAAGATCTGACAAATTTTTAAAAGAAAAAAGTGTTAGGAATGCTTTGTATTATAATCAAATATTGAAATAAATATAAAGGCAAAAAAGTAATAATGAAATTATATTAATGCTATAATTTAAGAGCTATAATATAGTACGGGTTTACCATACTTTGGCTACGAAATTGTATATATTAATTTAAAATTAGTATCATATCTGAAACACTTATTTCAAAACATTGATTAAATAATTCCACTTATACTATTCTTTCTATTTAAGATAAGAAATTTCTTTCGGATAAGAAATATAGGTACCTTCTAATTTTTTATCATAGATATGTACCTATAAAGGATGAAATACATAAAGAATCGTATCCAAATCAACCAAATAACATTAAAATCCATATTCAAACAATAAAACACAAAACATTTAGAAAAAAATAATACAAATACGAAAAAAGAAAACGTGCTACTAGTTATTAATTTAGCAATCTTACAGGCTTATGAGCAACGGAAAATTGATCCAAAACTGAATAATATTCGGGGCACGTTCCACTCACAACTATTAAATGAGTAGCCAGATGTACGGAGAGGATATGAGGCATCAAAACTTGTATTTTCTTTTACGAGTTGTTTTAGCACAAACTAGACATACATATGTTCTTCGAGCGTGGTAAAAATCGTCGTGAAATTCATTTTGATTCATTCAGCTGATCAATCAATTTGTAAATTGATGATGGAGTTTAAAGGGAAGTGCTTAAATTACGGAAAAATATAATAATTATGTTTTATTTCAATGCTTGTCCCCGTCTGCAGTACCTTTACTAACATTAAAGAAATATTTATATTATAGTAGTCATTATAGAGCTTGTTTTTAGCTTTTTAGGAATTATTATTAATGCAGTTGGGTTTTTTGTTTCATTTAATAATTTATTTTTAGACTTTTGATTTCATATAAATAAATATGACATTCTTAGTTTGTAAAAATTTTACCCTCCAGGGTGTAAAATAACAATAAAAAATAGAGGATTAAGCAAAAGGAGAAAGCAAAACGTTATTCACCGGGCGAAGCCGCAGGCAGAAGCTAATATAAATATATTATATTTAAGACTCATACTAGAAATATTATTATAGATGCTCTACTTTCTTAACATTCATCGATTGAGAGATATTATTTCTGAATCCACTCAACGTACAGACTAAGTAGCTTCCGAATACTTTCTTCGATAAAGCAAACTGAATTAGGGACGTTTTTCTCCATCTAAAATTCACTCTTCTCCCGGAGCGGCGAAGTGTTAAATTATTGGCGTTATTTTATTTTATAAAACGTTATCGCCTGAGAAAGATTTTTGTTTATTTTTTCAGTAAGCGTCTCTTAGTGCCACTTTATATTCTATTGATGTAAATCGATAAGCGTTTAAGCTAATTTTCGGATTGATTTTATTTCGTTTGTCCTGAATATTATTTTCTGAATATTTTATTTGACACCGTTGTGGCGTTGTGGGTAATGAGTTTGCCTTTTGGGTTCGATTCCCGCTCTGGCAGATGTTTGCATTAATCTTACAAACATCTGTTTCGGTCTGAGCGTTTGTCCTCGTGGATCTCCCACCGTGCCTCGGAGAGCACGTTAATCTGTCGGTCCCGGATATTATTACTTAACATCTGATAATAATTGTGAACTCTTGATAAGTAAATTGCTCATGTCCAATAACTTACTGGTTGCCCTTAGAGTTCTGTAATCACTCTGTATAAAAACTGGTAATCTGTCAAATCCGGAAAAGAGTAATAAGCAGACCCTGGGTAAAATACTCATATAATACCGGGAATAATGCTAGGAAGAAGTAGAAGAAGATTTTATTTCTTACAATATTTATAATACATATTTTACTAGACGGACCTCAGACCGTTGATTTTGTAGCGTTTATTTATTTATATTTATTAGTTATTGATATATAATATTTACTTTATAAATTCTCACTACCGTGTAACTAAACTATTTTTATTTTAATCAGCAAGCTATAATATAGTCAAAAATGATGATCCATGACGATTCCTTTAAAAATATTTTCACAAAAACATTGTATGTAAAGTCATGCACTAAGGTTCTTTTAATTCAGTCGGGTGTAAGATAACACGTCAGCATAAGCCATTAGCGGTAGCGCCTTTGAGTCGGGTCAGTGCTGGAAGCTCAAAGGGCCACTTTAAAGAATATTCCTATAAGCGCTCTTAGGTTCCGTAGTACCATGCCGATATTGCGCCTACTACTTTCGAATAATAGACAGTAAAGGGCTTTGGGAAAAGTGTATTCATTTTGTGTAGATGAAAAATTTATTCCGTGAAACATAAAGGTTTTGATTATGCCCAGCAGAAGGCTGACCAATAACGTAATATTTTGAAAAATTATATAAGTGTCCACCCGCCCACCAAATTGAAAGCATAAAAGTTATTTCTCTTAGTAATGCAAGTTCTTGAAATACTAAATACTTCTTTATCTATACTTTTACGACATAAAAAATCTATTATATTGAAATAGCGAATAATGCTGAAACAGGTCAGGGTCGGATTCACCTTTCACCAAGGCTCCTTGCGGAGCGATTTTTCACCCAAGGCTGTTTCTTTTTTTTTTTCTTTATTTATTATATAGCGTTTTTTCACAAAGTGAATATGACACCATCGTAATAACATACAAATTAATAAACAAAAAAAACTTAACATAGCTGAACTTAAACTAGTTAAATTAAATATATAATAATAAAGAAGAAAAAATACAAATGACATATTCCTACGTTTAAGAATTAGGTTAGTTAAACTATAAAGCAATTTTGCCCTTTTTGATAATGGGAGGCTAAAATACTATTGTAAAAACCTATGTTATATGAGCGTTGACCGCAGGTGGCATGTTTTTCTGATTTTGCTAGTTCAAACTTCTGCAAAATGTGATGCACATTCTCTAAACACTAATTATAATCAGAATTACCTTCCTCATCATAAAGCCAACTTTGTTTTGTGGCATATGTCCATGACGGAGCCTCAAAGAAATAACAATATCCTCACATTTCAGATTGCCTTTATCAAACCACGGTGACCCAAACAAAAGGCTGGATAGTTTTGTACCGTATACCCATTGTTAAGAATCTGTCGTCGATTTGCTGTCTCTTCAAAAACATTATTTAAAAGTCTTCTTTTTCTTCGTAGCATTATACCAGTGTCTACTTATTAATGTTATCCATATTTGATAGCTGACTAGTTTATTATTATACTATTAAGTAATTATAATGATGATGTATGCGCCAATAACATTAACGCAAGTCTGAGAGAAAGGGGCAGCTGTAGTGAATAAGTTTAACTACAATTACGGACAAGTTCCGAACTAAACTTTGTTCACATAATCAAGCCCTTTCTAAAATTTCACACTGGTCCTTAGAATGCCCTTGAAAAGGGTGTTGTAGGATTGGGATGGTAGGTATAGAACACATACCTATGTTTAATAGAAATTTAAAAAATGCGCCAAATAACAAAGTAAAAAAGATTTGCCTTTAATTAGAATTGTCAATATAATAAAAACGTATTCTTTTATGTAGATTTCAGCAACCAATGTAATGTTTAAAACATCTTATCGGGTATGTTATAATTATATTTTTAAAAACTGTGCCCGCGGCTCTGCCCGCGTGGTTTACCGATTTTTCTTTATATCCCATAGTTCTAATTCTTTTTCTAAAATAAAAGCCAAGTAGCCAAACTTACTCCTTATAATATTAGCTATTTGTCAGTGAAAGTCCCGTCAAAAACAGTCTAGCCGTTTCAGATTATGTTCAGGCAAAAAATTTTAAAATATATTTTATATACTTTGACTTTTACGTGAAAAAAAAACTTGAGAGGTGTCAAGGGACACCCGGATGGTACGAAGATCCTTTCGATTAATCAGTGAAGGAATTGTAATAAAATTTTATTTTTAAAGTTTTTATTTTTATATATACTGTTTTTTGTACATAATAAATAATTATGTACAAAAAAACAGTATACACTCAACAAAAATAATCGTCGCGACACCACACTGTTCAATGCGAAATAGAAAGACGAAACGAAAATAACTGGCTTGCTTTCTATGAGAGAGAGAGAGACAGACAGAGAAACACGCACACGCCGCACGGCTTACAATTATAGCAAAAAGAGTCGTTACAACTTTTCGTCTTATTTTTTCCGTCTAGCCCCCTTTCGCAACGCGCGATAACAAACTTCGTTCCAAAAGCTGTTAATTTGGAATTACAAACAGACACTTTAATTTTATTTATTTGTATAGATATAGATGTATAGATGAAAAATAATATCCATATTCACTCATTATAAAGGACAAGATAACGCTTTTAATTTACGAGTAAAGTTATTTTCGCGCAAAGTTTCTGAAAACCGCTGACTAATTTCATTGGCACACTTTCACAAAAGTTAAAAGATTCGCATATTTTTTTCTTTTTTGATAAGATTTTACCACACTATGTTTTACTCAAGATAAATAAATTTATTTTGTGACTCACGGTTGTACATTATATGTTTTTGATATTTATAAAGATTTATTAGCATAATATCTAGTATTTTTAATCCCTATATGGTACAAAAACAGCAATTATTACACGGATTGCATGGAATTTGGCGTAGTAAAAAGGTATTTGTAATCTTAAAACCTGAAATTAGGAAGTTCGTAATTTCGGATCATCCTAGACAAACTAGCTACATATAATATAAAAAATACCTAATTATAAAATACATTTGAATACAAGTTCTAAGCATATTTGGGTTGGTCATACTGACTTAGTGTTAACAAAAGGCTCATTCTCTTCAAATAATCTAATGGGATTGGGTGTTCGGATAACGGTGTGAAGTAGCTAACGACGCGAGGCGCTTTCTCTTCAGAACTTTCACCTAATCCCTTACAGAGTCGAGTTGCTGAACCGAGTTACTCGCGACAGTAGATACGATACTAATACCCTCTCACATTAATCCTTATGAGTTTCGCCTTTCGATAAATATTATATCGAATCTAAACTAATTCGTTTAGTGAATAAAATGAGTTTCACCTCACCTTTCTAATATCTCCTCATTAAAAAGAAAACCTAGTAGGTATAGAGCTTTGTTGCTTTTTGTTTAAGTTCGTTCAACCAGAGAAGTACTTGCCTCCCACAGAATATTGACGTGACAATTGTAATTGTGTTTACTAGGTTTCAAATCGAAGTATAATTTGACACACAAACACGTCACTATAAGGCTAGAACACTACCCTGCTCATGTAAAAGCAATCCTTACTACTAATATTATAAATGCAAAAGCAGTTTTGTTTTTGTGTGTCACGCTGTCACGTCAAAACTACTGAATCGATTTAAATGAAATTTGTTACACAGATAGTTGAGGAAGAACATAGGCTACTTTTTAATTCGAAAGAAAGGTTTACAACCTTTCTTGTTTGTGTTTAAAGGGCGGGATGGAAACTTATTTTTAGGCTATTCATTCGATATAAGACCTTCAAAGTTTGTAAAAGAGGGGCCCTTCCCCTCAGGGGTCAGAGTTTGTATTAAAATCGTTATTCATTCGTACGAAGCCGCTGGCAGAAGCTAGTTTAATATAAAATCTCATTACATATTTGTCATCTATCCGAGATTAACGCCACTCTATTCTGAATCACTACATAGTATAAAATAATGTCGCTTTCGCTGTCCCTATGTATGCTTAAATCTTTAAAACTACGCAATGGATGTGATTGAAGAAGAAGGTTTATATGTATAATAACATCCATTAATTAATGGAGAAATTTAATTTTTGAGGTTTCTAATGTGATGTCGTAAATAATTACATTTAACGCGTGCGGGCCACAGGCAGAAATGAATAAATCAAAACTACTGGATCGATTTTAATCATTTTTTCAGTGAATGACATAGGCTATATATTTTATAGCCGTGCGAAGCCGGAGGGGGCCGCTAGTAGCCTATATTACGATACTGCAGTTATTAAAAATCATAAAGTTATTACTTAGCTTTGAACAATATTCATTTACTAGTTGACTGAAAATCTTGTGAATTTAATAAGTTATTATCTCTAAACTTAACATATTTGTTATTACATTTTTATATGAAAGGATCTATTAGCCTTATATATAATAGTACGACACGTCTGGACCATATTTCCTTTGCTGTCTTCGGCAAAATAATGACGAGCATTAGCAACAGTTACAGTGATTAAGTACGTCGGTAGTGTGGGGATGTAATAATGAGCTACACCCTCTTACCACTATATTACACTCGGAACCAGATTTTGTACTAATTAATTATTAATGAGGCTAATTTGTGTTATATTTTCAGGGGTAAATAAAGCATTTAACAGCTGAACATTAGCGTGAAGTACAAACAAATATATGGTGGCAAATAAGCGTAAACCTTGCCCAATGGTAAGCAGTCACTGAAGTCTGAAGACGCTGTCAAAATCAGTAGTAACATTAGATACGTTTTGGTGACCCAAGGCATATGAATTTTTTAAAGAAGCGAAGCCAAATTTTAATAAGAAAACCTGTGATAGGTTAATGCTACTATGTCTACCACCCTTCAAATTATTTTCTTTGCTACCAAATCTGTCCAAACCTGTTTAATAGTGTGTTACACCAATCCAAACGTACATCGATTCTCATAAACTTTCAAGTTTATAATATAAGGTCACCCTACTTTATATTATAAGCGTGAAATATTATAAGAGTGCGTTTATGTCAGTGTTCCTTATATTGATAATATATAGTGCCCTAATGCTTTTAAATTGTTCTGTATTCTTTTTATTTTTATAAAAGCAAATCTTTACTATTACTTTATGTATCATTCCAACGTAATGTGTAGCTTGTTCCAGGCGTGGATATGAAAATAGGGTTCAAAATCGATGCTGCAACTCACTTGACAATTAATTAAGTGTTAATAATCGGTAACTTTAAAATAACTAAATACAACAAAGAATCTGTTTTTTTTGGTATGAACATTTAAGTCATTAAAATATGTTTATTTTCACAACTTTTGAAATATATATTTTTCGAGATATGACTATGATGACACTGTAGAATTTTTATTATATGTAATATACGTCATTATCTCGTGATGAGTGAGTGAATGAATGAATAAGTGAATGGTATTTTGCTTAGATATAATATATCGCTATAAATAAGTGGTGACACGTGGTGATGCAACTATCTATACTACCATCAATAACGCCGTAGTATGCTAAAAAGAAAGAACCATGTATTACAGTTCCGCAGTAAAATACTTTACTTATCTTGTCACCATTCTACGTGACCATCATTAGCTTACTGATAAATATTCTAATTATTAATATTATAACTCGTAAATATGTAAATTAAAAATATTTTTCATTATATTTTGTATTTTTTTATGTTTCTAAGTTGGTAGCATGCGACCCACCGGTTGCCTCAGCCTATGAGCGCTTGAAACACCATTAGTAGGTGCCACTCAAAACATTACCAACCTGATATTGGCTTCTAAATCGCCGCTGCCCAGTAATTTCAGTAGCCTACAGTGTCCACCAAACCGGTACACAGTAATGTCCGAGACTCTACTGCTTTGTGGTAGAATATTTAAACAAAAACCTACCACCAGTTTGACTGATTGCAGTGGTGGAATAACTATTGCTGTGACAGAGGTTATCCTAACAGCGAGCGATGATGTCGTCACGTCTCCATTCCGGAAAATTTTGTAAATAAATTAAGTAATTATAAAAATGTTTCGTTCTTGTTATGCTAACGAATGAGCGATATTTATTTTAGAGGGAAAATCTTTTACAATCAAATAAACGCTCTCAACTGTTGCATTTGTATGGGCAAATATTTTTCGTGCGGGTTGTTACGAACAAAGCCAGCCTTTAAATGAGTGCTCGTTGAGAAAAATGAATATTCCAAACAACGAGAAACTTCGGTCTGATTCGGAAAAAGACATAAAAATTTTGCAATACTGTTATGTACGTTCAATAAAGAAGTCTTTTAATAGATTTTTCTAATAATAATAATAATACATAAATAAACGCTGCACACTTAACGGCCCCCATTGGGATAGATATATCCTGTGTCGGGGGTCCGGAAACACATACAAAGACATGGACAAATACACCCAGACCGGAAAATATTCTTGCATGGTCAATACAGACATATTATGCTATATAGGAATCAAACCCGCGACCTGTGGCGTAAGGCAGGCTCGCTACCGTTGCGCTATAGTGTCGTCATTTTGCTCTTATCGGATATTATATCAATGAGTAGTCTCGAAGCTGAGTTCGATTGGGTCTCATAATATTGAATCAATCCTCGTCACTTTTGGTGGAGACGAATTAAGATTCGAACATCTGGGCTATGAATATTCACACAGAAACTTCTTAACCGAACTTTCGATCGTTTCACAAGAGGCTCTGTTATTGTTAACAACAAAGGCTATTTTGCTACAATTTTCGTTTTGGTAATTCTTGGCTGTGAGCCAATTGAGTGAGTTTAGTTAGCGTAACTGATCACTTCGTAAGCTTTTAGTTTTATAATTAAGATTATATATTATTATATTTTGACGACGCTGTGGGGCAGCGAAGTGACCCTGCCTTAAGCGCCACAGGTCGCGGGTCCGATTCGGAGTTGATGTTGTATTCAAAAAATCAAAATTATTATTAGAATATTAATAGCTAAGACAGGATAATTGTCAGGTCAATTTATGTATAAACAAATATTTTAATAATCTCGATCCGATAATTTTGACGCTGTGATGAATTTTTTTTTGTAAATCAAATAAAACAATCACTTTCGTAATGTAATATGAAACGCAAATGTAATGTTTATTTCATAGACCTTTCAGACCATAAGCCACGCTCCTATTTGACCGAGTTTTAAAACGCGTAAGCCCTATATCAGTTTTTCATAAAGCTATAAATTCAGTATTTTATAACATGGATTTCATGAAATTTGGAGAAGCTCAGCCAAATTTTCATGGTAATGATACCCCATAAACATACAGCTTTACCACTCAAATAATGTGCACATAAACTTTTGGAGTGACAGCTAGTAGTGATAGCGTAGTTTTTATGTTCTTTTATTACGGTTGGACGTTAAATTAAGCGCAAAAATTGTGAATATTTACATCACGATCATTGGATGAATATTTGAGAACGGAAAGAAAGCCATGAAACCTGTTTTAGATTTTACGAAATTTGAAAACTATTTCATATATGGAGGCAAATAAGCAATGCCATGTCAACCCACACGGATGTCATTTCGAGAAAAACGCGATTGAAAATTTTGCACTACTTGCTTTATATGATTTTTTTATGTATTGGTCAAGTTTTTGGCAATTTCAGATTTATGTAAGTTATTTTACTTATTTTCACAAAAAATAAGCATAGAAACTGCATATTGCGTATATAATATAACCCAAAACGTTTAAAATACATACATACGTTGAAAGATTAAAAAATGGATTTTTAGAAGTTTTAAACCTTAAAACCCTACAAATATTAAAGAAAAATGTTTTTCAGCCATTTACCAACGCTTCTGCATATATATCACAGTTTTTCAATTTTGTGGGTTGACATTGTATTGCTTATTTGCGTCCATATAGCTGCTATTTTCTTTGCACCGCTAAAAACATGACAGTATAGAATATGTAGTAATTACAATCTGTAAACTGTACCAATACACACAATTTATTATATACGTATAAATATATACAATTTTTACATTGCTACTTATAATGGAACATTTTAATTTGAGATCTGATTCACACTCTCTAAGGATTCAAAGTACAAACAAAAGAAACAAAATGAAAGTAATAAAAATTTGTTACATAGAAAGCGCATACATTTCTAAGAAAACGATGGGAATTTAACTCGATTCTGGCAACAATTTTCAAAGAAGAAGTTTGCCTTGAAATTGCTTCTACGCCATCTTGTTAGCTCTTAAGATAAAAGTATTACAATTACATTTCATGAGTGTACGTATGGATACATTCTTATTTTAACGAGTTACTACGTAAGTACTAGTGGAATGGAAGGTAAAAATTGTATAGAAGTATCGTAATTTTTAGAGCTAGAATCTTGAAACCTATTTTTTAGGCTGTTGATTCGATATAAACAAATATCACATTCAAAGTTTGTAAGGTGTTACCCCTCAAGGTTGTAAAATAACAATAGGGAATAGGGGATGAAAGTTTGTATGGAAATATGTAAGGTTTATGTGAATGTTAATTTTATAAGTTCGCGACAAGATACAAAATATTAAAGCTATTCTATAGTCATTTTATGAATTCACATTTTAATTGCAAAAATTAAAAACTTTAAAAATATTTTCTTTATTCTGTGAAAATTTCAACTCTCTCTACCTACAGTTTGTGGGATGCAGGCCGCTGACAGAGGGACGGACGGACAGTATAAGCTTAGTGATAAGGTTCCGTTGGCTTCTTTTGAGTACGGAACCCTAAAAAGTAATCTTTCAAATAAGTTTTAGCGTTTTTATTGGAGACTTTACTTTGAAACTTGATGGATCTTCAGTAAAATAATGGTCTACTGGAGTGAGCTATAAGAAAGTTTTTTTAATTGAATATATTTATAATTTGCTACTACGTTAAAAATATCAATTACCTTATAAAAAGACGATTTTTTACCTTACATTCTTTTTCATGTAATAAATATAAAATTACTTAAGGATCTTTATCTCATCTTGTAGCAAGCGGAACTTAAATAAAAATCCCTAAAGTAATCTCTCAAATTCGTTTAAGCATTTTTATTGCGGAAGACAGTTTGCCCTTTGATCAATTTGAAATGGCGACGTGACGGATTTCAGTCAGAAAAAAGCGAACACGCACACTTAGAGGTTTTGTTTATATTATTCAATATATTGTATATCACATTAAAAGTCTATTATTTTAATTATTTTATAAAGGGCATGTAAGCGCGTTGCAGACCTTTGAAAAAAGTGATAAGCTCTTCTTTTTAAGGTCCCTAGGTCGTATCAGTTCGGGAAGACCGACGGAAGCTGCTTCCACAAAGTGGTTAGCATTTTGACGCGACGTCCGATGTTAAAATTCTACTGGTTTGATCTGTCCTAACAATTCCTCATAACAATTCCCGTGATAGAATCCAACATCTTTACGCAGTGCAGTGTTCTTGCTGTCTGAAGTTTTTTTTTTATTGAGTTGACTCAATACATCGCATAGTCGCTTAGCCAAATCAACATGTACTATTTTCTTCTATGCATTTGGCACACTCTCACATATTTCTGGCATAAAATTGATGTCTTCTTCGGCTGTAATGGTTTTGAGGGCATTATTGCAAGATATCGTGCTGAACAAGACCAATTGGGTGGTCTCCCTTAGGGCTCTACTTTCATCGCGACAGTACTTAGCAGTTGGGCTGTAGTTAGTCCTACATGAGTCATAGGAATTATATTTTTTTTCAATATTAGCGTACAGTGTCATCCCTAGCCCAGGCTACATTGCTGACACGCTCATCGATCGACACACATAATGATTTGTCGATCAGCAATATATAATCAATACATTTTCGTTAAATATTCAGTCGTTCTGGTAATGAGTAGAAATACTGTTCAGCTACGGACCTGGTTTTTGCACGCCGGTCTGAACTAGCAACTAGACTAAGTGCAGAGCCCAAATTATCGATAGACCCTGTAGGTCTTCCGCAAATCGCGTTTAAAAAAAAAAGTGATTAGAGAAAGTCAGATTTACGAGAGATTCTAACAGTTTATTGAAATTATAAAATAAACATACTGCTAGTGGCTTCTGGTGTTTTATTTTTTAAAATAACGAAGGGCACTACACTAACAGTACGAAACTTAGATAATATATAATAAATACAATATCCTAATTGTACTGAATTTATTATTTGTTAACTATCTAAGTACAATTTCTTAATTGTACTATATTTATTATATGTTAGTGTTAGGGATCGAGAGCTAAAATAAAAAAATCAGAGATTCTTATGACTATCAAATTACAGATTCACTCGCTCAAAATCCGAGTGGTTATTAAATTTAGTAATTATATACTTTTTACTTTCATTACAAACTTGTCTATTGTCTTATCATTCGGTTTGTAACTGATGATGTTTGGTTGTCAGAACTTAAGCCTTTCATTGTTTGTTGAAACGTAATTAAGTTAAGCTACTTAAAGTTTTTGAATACGCTTGTTTTATTGAATTCATAACGGTCTGTTATAAAACAATAAGCATTGTTAAATAAAGGTCAAGAGAACCGACGGAGTTGAGAAAGTTTTTGTTACGGCAAAAGGTAATCCTGGAAGGGTCTATTGAGTAAGTTTATCCAATATCGGAGAAGTTTGCTTAGGGTTGTAAGACTAACACCCAATAATAAAAAATATAAATTTTTGGGGTCAAATAAAAATACTTTAGTATATAATATTATGTATTTGTCGATAAGATATGTCTACCGTATACGTTTTCATGTTTAGTTTTTGTGAACGACGATAGTGGCAGTATGCGTGTTGTTAGTCAACAGTATTGTCTACCTGATGGTAAGCAGTCACTGTTTCTTATGTAAGACTTTAGAAAGTTAGTACATTTAGTCAAATAATCGTATTGTTTTACATGGGGTTACAGGACTGTTGCAGAACATAAAAAGTAATAGTTCATGTTTTTTAAATAATCGCTATCCAAAAAAAAAAAAATTTCTTTAGCGGCCTAAAATGATCGAAGCGTTAATACCAAGTGCAATAAATAAAATAATTTACTAAGCTAAGCTAAGCCCACGGCTTCGCTCGCGTGATGTATCGATTTTCCTTTATTGCACGAAACCCTAATAGCGTACCCACTCCTAGCGCATGCTACGAGCTTATTTGTAGGGGCAATAGGAATATGAATAATGACTTGAAATGGCATTGCTAATATTCTTTAAAAAAAAGTAGCCTATTACTCCTTATAACATCAGCTATCTACCGATGAAAGTCCTGTTAAAACTGGTCCAGCTGTTTCAGAGATTAGCCCGAATAAACAGACAAAAATTAAAAAAATGATTTTAATGTCAGTACTATACATACATTCATATTATGCATTTAGGGAAAAGCTGTTAATTTGGAATTACGAATTGACACTTCAATTTTATTTATTTCAATTGATTAGAAAATCATTGGAAACATCTTGCCTCATATCGATTACAGCAATCTGTTTAGCTTAAGAAAGTTTACAACGAGGACTAAGTTTACAAGCATCGTACGACAGGGCCAACATTGTTTCCATATTAGTTTTGGAACTTGCCAATGCAGTGTTACACACAGTAACCACGCTATGCTTCATTAGACCCATCGTTTTTACTCAAAGAACAACCTATCTAGATGTACAAGACCTTCTACGTATCGTGTGGTTAGTGGTCAACCTAGTTTCAGACTTGTTCTTGGCGCTGGCTTGGACTCATCGATTATCATTAAATTAATAAACGTTACGGTTAGCAGAATATATGTTCATCATCATCATCAGCCTTTATCAGTCCACTGCTGGACATAGGCCTCTCCAGCTTTACGCCACTGAGCACGATCTTCGGCCACCCTCATCCAGCTTTACGCCACTGAGCACGATCTTCGGCCACCCTCATCCAGCTTTTGCCGGCCACCTTGCGAAGATCATCGCTCCACCTAGTGGCAGGACGTCCTACACTACGTTTGCCGGTCCGTGGTCTCCACTCAAGAACCGTTTTACTCCAACGGTGGTCGGTTCTTCGGCTGATATGGCCGGCCCACTGCCACTTCAGTTTGCTAATCCTTTGGGCTATGTCGATGACTTTGGTTCTCTGTCGGATCACTTCGTTTCGAATACAATCCTTCAGAGAAACTCCGAGCATAGCCCTTTCCATAGCTCGCTGAGTGACTTTAAACTTGTGAACCAGCCCAACCGTGAGTGTCCACGTCTCGGCACCGTATGTCATAACGGGTAGGACGCACTGATTGAAGACTTTCGTCTTCAGACTTTGGGGAATTGGCGATGTGAAGACTCGACGTAGTTTCCCATACGCTGCCCAACCCAGCTGTATTCTTCTATTGACCTCTTTCTCGAAATTGTTTTTACCCAACTGCATGGTTTGCCCAAGGTAAACATACTCTTTAACAACTTCGAGAATATATGTTAATTAACAATATATTGAGCGAATAAACATTTTTTAACACAAGTGACCTAATAAGCCTGAATACAGTAAAAATGATAACATGCGTATTAGTAAGTCCATACATTTAAAATAAATAAATTACTAACAAAACAATAGAAAATGTAACAATTCAAGAATAATTTTCATTTAAACTATATCACTTAAAGGTCATAATTAAAATGGAATTTACATAAACCAGAACTTGATGAAAATACGATTACAAAAGGTTTTCTCTTTGCTGAACGCGTAATCACATTGTGACGGAAGTTGCAAGAAAATTGTCTTTGACTGTGTAAAGAGGTTGACCCTACCACGAAAACAAGTATATTATTTTTTGTAATATCCTATTCACTGTAGTATATAGCTTAGATTACGTTAATTTGTTATAAAGCCTTAAAGCTATCGTCGTTCAATTTACGCAATATTTTTATTGAGAATGTAAGAAATTTACAATTTTATATTATCAAACTTCTTAGGACAGAAATAGTCTGTAAGTATTTGAAAAAAAGGTTCATAATCGTATGGTCGCTTTAATTTTTTCTCATTTTTATAATTATAATCACTGTCACTCGCGCCATACAGTTCAAAACTATAACCCTCCTTTTTTGACTTCATCGCAGTGGGGCAGCCAATAATTTTGAAGTAATTACCGAAAAGTAAAAGTTTTATCGAAAAAAATTAAGTGTGTTCGACTTAGGATCGTGGTACGATTCATACGGATGTACAGACGAACTGCAATCTGGGGAAACCTTTTTATAAGCGGTTATTTTTCTCTAGTTCTATAGATTAAATATCTCCTGTTTACTTGCAGTTGAGTAACAGCAACTTTATTTATTAAAATTATACAGCAAAAAACACATATTTTATTGCATAAAAAGTAGCCTGATAATAATCGCTAAACGCTATCCCTACTTCTTCTTCTATATACATAACTATGGTCTGCCGGCGTCTGTATTCCCTGACACATATTACCTAAATCTCGTCAAGGTGCGAGTATACAAGCTTTTTATAAGTAAGCTCGGTCCATCGTAGACCTCATCTATGCATTCGCTCTGTCAGTCAGCTTACCCATTGAAAAAAATTCAAACTTAATATACATGCGAAAGTTGTCCTGTCTGATGTCACGCTTTTGATGGAATTTGGTATAGAGATAGACTAGACCTGGAGCAAGCATAAAGTGTACTTTTTATTGCAAAAAAAGGCTTGTAGAGTTTGAAAAAAGTGATGAAAGATTGTTTGGAAAACCAATTATTTCTATACTGCATTAAAGGTCACATTAAAAATAGTTTTCACGCTGGTGAAGCCGCAGGCAGAGGCTAGTAGGTAATAGGCTACAAAGTTGTAGGTAACTTTGCCAGTCAGCATTTTGGTAACGTTAAATCCAGGCTTTCAGACTAATATTATTAAATGCGAAAGTAACTCTGTCTGTGCATCTGTTCTGTTATGTTTTCAAATATAAAGCAATAAAATTTGTTTAATAATATTTGCATTATTTATTGGTATAGATATGTGTGACATTAAAAAAGCATATTGGCTATTCTGTCACAAAAACTGAATGAAAGTTGTGTGGAGAACCAATAATTTCTATTTTACTAAACGTGCCTTTTATAGTCCTTCTTGTTCCTAAGATTGTTGCTTGTTTTCTAAAACTGTAAATCACAAAAATCACGAAGAAATACTGTGAAACTGTTGGTAAGTCACACTGGTGGTAGGTCTTTTGTTGCAGGTACCACCACAGTGTCAAATATTCTGCCGCCAAATAGTAGTGCTTAGGCATTACTGCGTTCCGGTTTGAAGGGCACTGTACGCTAGTGAAATTACTGGGCAGAGAAGATTTAAGAACCAATATCTCCAGGTTGGCAACGCGTGAGTGGCACCTACTTATGGTGCTGCAAGCGCTCATAGGCTACGGCAACCACTTACCATCAGGTGGGCCGTATGCTTGTTTGCCAACTTGTAACATAAAAAAAAAGAAAAAAAAGAATAGAGGGCGATAACAAATCTGCAATTCGTTATTACAACCTTTTCTTTTGTATTCAGGGGCTGTGAACACCTTTAGAGTTAGCGGTGACAGTATGCCAGTTCTAATATAAGACTGTATTTATTATTCACCGCGCCTTCATATGTAATGAGGTTGGAGCTCTTTGTCGGGTGATATAATCATGTGATGACAACGTTGTGACGCAACGGTAGGGAAACTGCCTTAAACGCCACAAGTCGCGGGTTCGATTCCCGCTCGGAGCAGATGTTTGTATTGACCATACACATATGTTTCCGGTCTGGGTGTATTTGTCCTTGTCATTGTGAATGTTTCCGGACCCCGACACAGGATATTACTATCCTAATGGGGGCCTTTGAGTGTGAAGCTTTTATTTATTATTAATTTTCCTAAATTCACTTTGTAGAATATTAAAATTGAGAAATTCTTCGAAATTCATAACTCATCAAAGTCGAAGCTTATTTTCCAGTTACAATTAAACGATTCCAATACGAGGAGCAATTCAATTACTAGTAATGTTAAC
This sequence comes from Hestina assimilis, assembly GCA_023373885.1. Classification (NCBI taxonomy): domain Eukaryota; kingdom Metazoa; phylum Arthropoda; class Insecta; order Lepidoptera; family Nymphalidae; genus Hestina; species Hestina assimilis. The sequence goes on along the minus strand of CM041749.1, from coordinate 9,375,411 downwards.
CTTAATATGTATCTTTTTATGAAAGCCTTCAGGGCATTCTTAGAACTTATCTTTCATTGCGTCGTACTTCTTCATAAATTCATTTTATGTATAACGCTTAATGTTAAACTGCCTTTGGGTGTATATTTTAATACCTTCGTGAAATGAATTACTCCATTCTAACATTATTCGCGGTAAATTATAAAAATTGTTGCTCTTTTATCATATCATCATAACAAAGTGAGAAAAAAAATGTAATTTAATTATATTTAATAAAATAGTTCCAGTAGTGTTTGAATGAGGCTGAAAGAACTTTCTTCTTTTAAATTTATCAAGAAGATATTTGTTAAGTAATAGGTATAATATCACTACATAGTATAAAACAAAGTCGCTTTTTCTGTCCCTATGTATGCTTAAATCTTTAAAACTACGCAATGGATTTTGATTCGGTTTTTTTAATAGATAGATTTATTGAAGAGGAAGGTTTATATGTATAATAACATCCATTAAATCGTGGAGAAAAAAAGAAATGAGGTTTCTAATATAATGTCGTAAATAACTATATTTAACGCCTGCGGGCCACGGGCAGTAATGAATAAATCAAAACTACTGGACCATTTCTGTGAATAACATAGGCTATATATTTTATACCCGTGCGAAGCCGGAGCGAGCCGCTAGTATATTATTAAAGTATACCGTTGTGGCGTTGCGGGTTGCGAGTCTACCTTTAGTCTTGATAGTTGCGGGTTCGACTACCGTTCGGGCAGATGTTTGCTATAAATATCTGTTCTCGGTCTGGGCGTTTGTCCGTGGGTCCCCACCGTGCCTCGGAGAGCACGTTACGCTGTCGGTCCCGGTTGTCATCATATAATATCTGATAATAATCGTTAACGATTGGGACTTTGGGCGTTTGCTCTTGTGGATCTTCCCACCGTGCCTCTGGGAGCACGTTTAATTGTCGCTCCCTATTGCTATAACATAACATCTGATAATAATAGCTTACTCTTGATAAGTAAATTGCTCTTATCCAATGAGTTACTGGTTCGCCCTTAGGGTTGCGGAGGTCACATGGCAATAACTCTGTGTAAAAACTAGGACCTGTCAAATCCGGATAAGAGTAATAAGCAGACCGAGGATGAAAAAAAATACCGGGAATTATTAAAGTGATAAAAAACTAAACACATAAACCTTCTGAAAATAGTTTTTAAGGTAAAATAAAATTATATTCGCGAAAAAATATTCGAGTATGGATTTTTGAAACTAAAACCAGCAAATTTATTAACAAAAGTTCGTCACGGTGTGGATTTTAATTATGTCAATCGATTATCAGGTAGTGAAATTGAGAGTTACTTGTCAATTTATTTCGATAGAGCCATTCGGGTTTGAACTAAGGGTTTGAACATCTGGATAATGAATATTCATACAGATCCAATCGTGTCCTAACAGCCTTTGTTATTGCTAGCAACAAAGATTGTTGTGCTATCATTTAACTCTTGGTTGGAGCTTATAACTCTTGGTTATGTTGCATGTTGCAAGTCATTAATAATACTCCTCTTGCCCCTCCAGCTTGCGCTAGGAGTGTGTACGACAACAGCCCAAAGGGAGTCTGGACCGAACCCGCAACTATCGCGTTAACGGAGCGGAGTTGACCCTATTAACCGTTAAGCTATTTAGAAAATAATCTTTTTTTTATGTTACAAGTTGGCAAACAGCATACGGCCCACCTGATGTTAAGTGGTTACCGTAGCCTATGAGCGCTTGAAGCAGGATACTATTTTTTACACAGCACGATTGCCATCTGACCTCCGCAACCCTAATGGCGAACCAGTAATTCATTGAATAAGAGCAACTTACTTATCAAGATTTAGCTATTATTATCAGATGTTATGTTATAGCAATCGGGACTGACAATTAAACTTGCTCCCAGAGGCATGGTGGGAAGAGCCACAAGAGCAAACACCCAGAGTCCCAGATCGAAATAGGCCCGAGTGAGAATATTTGAACCCGCAACCATCGAGGCTAAAGGCAGACTCACTACCCTACAACGCCACAACGGTGTACTTTAGAAAATAATAAAATAAATAAATATTACTGTATGGAGTTGGAATAATCTCTGCTGTGACAGAGGTTATCTTCTTCTTCCTAGCATTATTCCCGGTTTAATACGACTATTGTACCCAGGGTCTGCTTATTACTCTTGTCCGTATTTCACAGGATACTAGTTTTTACACAGCACGATTGCCATCTGACCTCCGCAACCCTAATGGCGAACCAGTAATTCATTGAATAAGAGCAACTTACTCAACGTTTTTATCTACAAATATTTATGATAAAAAAAGCTAATAGGTCTAAATATCTAATTATTAGAAACGACTTGAACATAATTATAAAAATGATAATTTTAACGAGGAAAATTTTCCATTTTTTCCGGTAACAAATCGCTTAATTTTTTCAAGTGATGATGTTAATATTCCCACGGGACACGTCACGAGCTGGCCATTAACATAAAGGGCTTTGTCCGTTTTGTTGTTGCAATTCGAGAATATTGGTATGCCATATAATTACATTGGATAAAAAAAAAATTTCTTTAAGTTCGTTTTTTTTTTTATAATTAATTGGACTGGTTGCTACGTTGCCACGTCTAGACTACCGAGTTTTCGCAGTAATAATCCAAGTGCATAAACATTTTCATCGGAAACTTAAAAGTGTTGAATCAGAGCTTACCGTATTCATTTAATTAATTAGTTTTAAATGTTAATTTTAAGATATTGATTTAATTTTATCTACACTCTTGTATCTCACGTCGATCAAGTAGTACATAATTTTAATTATAAGATGATGAAGTGATGTTGTTTCTTTTTAAGGTATTACATAGCTTTTATCGCGGGCTTTGAGCGCGGCGACCGAATCAAGAAATTCCCTAACGAAAATAAAACCTAACACTCTCCACAAGAAAAAGTATAGCAAATACCTCAATAAATATATGCAATCATCTTTAAATAATACGCTATTAAGACTAATGTACATTTTTTTTAAAATAATATATAACCTTTATACATAATTCTTTTATATGCCACAGGTTTTTTTTTAATTAAAGTAATTTAAGTGATTTTAATTTTTTTTGGATTCTCCGCTGCGTCGTACGTTTATGAAACAATGTATATAACAATAAAGGATCTGATTCTTTTACTTAAATTTTTACCTTCTGCGCTGCTTTTACATTAAAAAACTTTACCCAGCCTGCCGCAATCTTCGTTTCTACAAAAACAGATCCATAGAGGTCTGTTGAATGATTTTAGAGCTAAACAATCTGTTGAAATTCTTGTAAACTTCAAAATTCCAAAAGAAGATATCAATGTTAGTTTGAAGTATTTATAGGTTAGTTATATTATTACGAAACAATCAAATGCGTTGCGATGCACAGCTTAAGAGTCACTGCTATATACGTTAAACAAATGAAAATATATTTTATTATTTATTTACTAATTTATATTTTTTGTAAAACAATTAGCTTAGTATTATAAAACGAGTTTTATACCAATTTTTTACCATAACAACTGTTCCATTAACGTGACGGGCATAGACAAATACCGTACAATCAATTAGGCACTTCCAATGTATTTCGTTGGGCTGGTTATTGGCTGGAAAATAAAAACATATGGGGTCGATCGTTACGTGATAGTACCCGATTTGTAACGTTTCTGATAGCCTGCACAAGTGTGATGGTAATTTATTGGTATTACCATTTACTTTAATAAATGAACTGGCTTTATCCTTGGAATAAAATGAGTCGCATACTTTAGACTTCAAAAATTTCTTTTTTTTATATCAGAGAGGGCTAATGGACAGGAGGCTCACCTGATGTTAAGTGATCATCGTCACCCATGGACATTGCAACAAGAGAGCATGCAGGTGTGTTGCTGACTTTTGAGAAAGCAATAGGCTCTTCTCTTAAAGTGGTATCGGTTCGGAAAGACCGCCGACGGAAGCTGGTTCCACAGAGTGGTTGTGTGAGGAAGAAAATACCTTCTAAATCGGACAGGATAATTATCCGTACAATAGTAGAATAAACTCTAACTTCGCTTATCTTTCTTCCGAAATTTGAAAATCCCTATTGCACGTAAGTATCTAAAACTCTAGTTAACACTCGAAAAAGAAGACTTACCAGGGCCCTACGTCTATAAACGGAGAATAAATCGTACCGTAACACTGCGTAATGGCTCTAAGGGGTACAACGAAAAACTTCCCGGGAGCTATTAACTTTATTTAAGAGGGTTATAAACATTTTAAACGTTATCAGAATCGTAGGTGCTTTGGCGGGCCTTGGGTTGTGGATTATGGATACCTGGGGACAAAATGTTCACAAATTGGCTGCACCTGGACGTAGCTGTAACTATAAATTTTACCGTACGCATAAAGCCTTGATCTACTCCTAAAGCCATGGACTTATTAAGCTAGCCATAATGTCGTAATTGGCAACATAAATAGTTCTCATAATAGATATTTTATACTTGCTACCATTTTATGTAGAAAACTAACTTAGCAATGCTATTATATAATTTGTTATTGTAAATTTATTAATATTATTCAACCGAATGTCCTTCAGATTGCCGGCGTGGACTACGTTATATACCCGCCATGGGGCGTCCGCACCATGTAGCAATTTTAGATCCTTTTCCTAAGAATCATAATAACAACAGTTCGATCTAGAATTGAAAAACTCATTCTTACACAAGTCAGCTGTGACACGCGTTACAAATAATAATCATTATAAATGTTAAACTAGTTTTTCAATATGCTAATCTTATCTTATCGAGTGGTTAGTGGCCAACCTAGTGTCAGAGTTGTTCAGGTCGCCCGTAGGCCTCTGACTTGACTTATCGACTGTTGTCAAATTGTCAACGGCCGGAACCGACTTACATGCCCTCCGAAGCACGGAGATGCTCTGTTAAAATACCACTATGCGATCACCCATCTAGTGACTGACCGCGCCTAAAGTTGCTTAGCCTACTGATCGTTTACGAAACAGCGGCTGCACTCGGCTATGAGCGTCTCAATATGCTAATATTTTATAGAAACATGAGATAAGACAACAGTAAATTATGTACAACAGATAAATATCCACCGAGATTATAAGGGCAGTTTCAGTTAAGCGTTATTTTTTTCGAACTTATAAGGTCGTTTCAGTCTGGTGAAAGGCGCGCCTCTACTCACCTTTTTTGTGTGTCTAAGTTGGCAAGCAAGCATACGACCCACTTGATGGTAAGCGGTTGTCGTAGTCTATAAATGCTTCAATTACCATACATTTTAGGTGTCACTGACGCGTTGCCTTGAGACATTGGTTCTTAAATCTCTTTTACCCAGTAATTATCCTAGCTACTGTGCGCTTAAAACCGAAACGTAGTATTCTTTTTTCGGTAGGTAGGTAGGTAGCCGACCTCTTGCAATAAAAGGCCTATACGCAATTCGAAAGACGAGCTTATAGGCGTCGTATAAAACGGTGGTCTGAAACTACCCTAAAAATATCACACCGAATCTACTTAGTTTTATTGATGTTTATCCCTAGATAAGGGTTGACCTCGAATTGGATATCCTATTGTGTGAAGAAAGAAAAGTATATTCAAAGTGGCCTGTATTATTCAAAACAAAAGCTAAGCACTGTATTGTTGTTATTCAACAATGTTATATAGATAATCTAAGCCGGCCGTGTCAGACGCGAACATACAGGGTTCCGTACTACCGTAGAATAATATCAAGTTTTTTTTATATTGTTAGTTATTGAAGCGGGTAAAGAAATGCACAATTACTGAAAATTCCAATCATTTTCATCTATTACAGCTTGTGAGACATAAACAACCTCAAAAATATGAATAAATTAATAAACGCTACACACTCCCATTAGGATATTAATATCCTGTGTCGGGGATCTGGAAACACACCTAAACGATATGGACAAACACAGCGAGACTGGAACACATGCCTGTATGGTGAATACAAACATGTCCCTGGACATCGAAGCCGCGACTTGTAGCGCTCAAGGCAGGTTCGATACCGCTGGGCTACAATGTCGTCGTCATCATGTTTCCTTTATGGGGTTTATTATTAAATTTTATTCAAATAATAGAATATCTCATAAACACCATTATCGTCATTTAGAAACTGTCACAATCCTCCGATCGGTCTAAATTCATAGGCGTTTTCAGTCCCTCATAAATAATTCAGCGGCATCAGCGGTGGGGTGATATCGCTGCAGGTTCATATTTCACGAGATTGTACCGGCTCGATATTAATGAATAGCTGTAAATGTCAGATGTAGAACGTAAAGCTAGTAGCCTTAACAATAAAACATATTTTATTTATTTTTATTACAAAATATTTTCTAACACTACAAAACTATAAATGTCGTTGGAAAAAGAATTTATGAACTTTACAGAAATAATTCCGATGGTCTTTTAAATTTTATTATAATATTGTCTTAAATATTTTATCTGTATTCAAAAGACATGACTATTTTCGTATAAATACCTACTACTTGTTTTACACCGTCGGGTGAGTCCATCGACTAGAATGCGCTCGGAGCGTTTCCTCTATTCTCGATGACGTCCGTAAGCGTCCATGTCGTTCGTGATGTGTAGGGTGGCCAAGCCATTACTGAGTCCGTAGGTCTCAGTAAGTAACCTACCCAGTGACGCTCAAGGTCAATAGGGCCAAAAGCAATACAACATTCAAAAAGTACCTACTATTTAAATAAAATAATATTGAAACATAACAAGGATACAAGGACGTAAAGAAGCAGGTATTTTTGGTCTCCGACTTATCCAATAATGAACTAATTGTACAAATAATCATACTCTATGAGATGATGTACCAACAGGGGCTCGAATCAGTCCATTCATGCCATAAAAAGTATACCCTTCCCAATAAATCAATATACTTGCCACCAAAAATGTCCTCAGAGAGCATTGTTAAGCACTCGACGAGATAACTACTTCACACGACACTTATCCATCACAACTTTCGACTAATCCCTACCAGAGACAAGTTACTAGCACGAGTTTGTTAGCGAGTCTGGATATGACCCAAGGCACCTTAGATTAATCCTTATTGGATTTTATTTGACGACGTTGTGGCGCAGCGGCAGCGAAGCTGCCTTAAACGCCACAGGTCGCGGGTTCGATTCCCGCTCGGAGTATAATATGTTTGTATTGACCATGCAAGCATATTTTCTGGTCTGGGTGTATTTGTCCTTGCCTTTGTATGTGTTTCCGGACCCCGACACAGGATATCACTATCCTAATGGGGGCCGTTGAGTGTGTAATGTTTATTTATTTATTTATTTATTTATCTACCAGTTGATTATGTGACTTCTATAATAACTGTAGCGACTGTATATACAACCTTTTTGTATTGTTAGAAGAAAAATATTTCGCTTTTCAATTAACTCTATTTTATATAATTTGAAACACTTACTAAGCTTTTGTTATTTGTCATTGTAATAAAAATCACAATATATCCATCACATACTTTCTTTTTATTTATTTTCTCGAATTTTAAACATTATCGTAGGTTTTTATATATTTAATAAAGTGGTATAAATAAACAGAAATATAACCACTTCATGGTGACCCCGACGTGATATACAAAAAGGTTTTATACAATCGCAATAGTAACTGTATGATCTAAGACATAAAATAAAGATATGCTCTCTATTGTAGTTATACGTAAATTTATACCACATATAATACACAATTCATATTAATTGAAAACTGTACTGATCACTTAACGTAGCTAATATTATGATATGTAAAATAAGTCTACATAAAGTTTATTTAAAGTGCATCTGATAGTGTAGAACGAGTGAAAAGCGCTTAAAGGGGCCTACTTGAAAGAGGAATATTTGAAGTTTGAGTTGATGATTATATCATTTTTAGGGTTCCGTAGCCAAATGGCAAAAACGAAACCTTTATAGTTTCGTCATGTCCGTCGGTCCGTCCGTCCGTCTGTCCCTCTGTCCATCCATCCGTCCGTATGTCACAGTCATTTTACTCGGAGACTATTGGCTCTATCTATACGAAATTTACTAAAGGTTATTCTATGGTGTATTCTATGACCCCCACAACGATTCTGTAATGACATTTTAAAATATATAAGAATTAAGGGTAGCAGTCCATACATGTAACTGAGTGTTGAAAAAAATTTATGTCAACGTGTGAAAATTTATATCTTTGGTTAGGTCTTTCAAAATGATGAGGAGGTTTCTGACTTTTTTCATTAAGTCAGTAGTTGTTGAGATATTAGCTCCTTAAGTCATAAAAATTGTGCCCCCCCTCTAACTTTTGAACTATGGGATTTCAAATTCTGGAAAAATTTGAGCTTGTAGGACATCAAATAAATTTTCAACCACATTTGGTTTGAAGAAGATAGGTCTACACATTTAAGAGATATATAAGTTTTTCCCATAACTTGGTTTTTCATACAACTTTTATTAATTACTATGAAATTACCAACTTATTTTTGCTGTCGATTTTAATTCGTTATTATTTTTAAAGGCCTTAAGATTCTTCAAGACCAAGCTGCGGAACCCTTTAGTTTCAACGGTGCGTGGTCCACAACGCACTTGACTGCTAATTATTTATTTATAATAAGCGCATGATTGTTTGTAAACTTATTTAATAAAATTGCAAAACTTATAATAATACAAAGATTTTAGAACAAGATTCATTGACAACACCTATTACGTTTCTGAACCTATTTACCTCGTATAGAATTTCATTGGGACTAAATTACAGTTGTCAAATTACTATTAAATTTACTAAGTTAGGATGAAAGATCAGTTTATTATATATACGCTTTATTTGTTTAAACTATTCAAACGTGATTCAACCAAATGATACAAGAGTTAAGCTTAACTATCCATGACTCAGGATTGATTACGCAAGAAGGTAAAGAGGACGCCAACCTCACGCAACTAATCCTCAACTGAGAGCAGCTTATCTACGAGCCACGTCATAAAATTTCGTCCAAGCGTGACAACTCTCAAAGGGTTTATGGAGAAAGACAAATAATTGTACGTCGCTTTATTTTATAGCCAAAACAAAACGGATACCCTTAAATAAAACGTTGAGTTTTTGTTTGTAAATCTTTTCAATTTATATATTTTGTAAGAACGAATTGTATGGAGTAATAAATATTTGTAAAAAAAAAAAACAGTTTATAGTTAAATAAAATGACCACTGGCCATGGCCACTTTCTAAATATATATATCAAAGATGTAAAGTGATACAGGGTTTCTTAAATATTTTCCGTTTCGTGACATTTTGTGTTTACAATGATAATAATTTTTTTACTATGTAGTATAACAACTTTGGTTTATAACCCATCATAATAATTTTGTATTCATATATGGTCATATACGATATGATATGCAAAATATATGATATTTAAATGTATATCGTAAAATATTATTTGCACATTTAATCTAAGAAATAAATGAACTTTTTAGATACATTGTAACACAAAATTGAAATAAAATCGTTATGATACTACTATCTTTATCCCAACAACATGTATGCTATTCCATTCCAGTTTATCAGAACAAGGGATGTAATGGCCTCGTATTATTATGTATTACCACACGTCCCGACCGTATTCCCTTGCTTTCTTTGGTAAAATTATGTACCGCATTAGCAGCTGTTACATTGATTAAATAGGTCGTGGTGTGAGAATGTAATAATATGGTACACTCTATCCCTGATATGTTACACTTGCAACGAAATTTTATTAGGTTTAATAATTTATGAAGCACCGCTTTTTTTGTAGTTAGTTTTAGTCAAAGGATAGGACTTTTAGTAGTTAGTTTTAGTTCGTAATTTTTCTATGATCGCATGAGAGCGCAACTTTTTCCGGCATAAAAATTATTTTATATGTTAATCCAGGTAATAAGCTATGTGTGCACCAATTTTTTTTGTGTGAAAAAGTAACAAAAATCCATCCATTCATCCAAACTTTCCCATTTATAACATTAATTAAATAACATAATGGCTGTTGAGTAATGCTGATAGACTGCGCTCACTGATCCGTGAATTATGCAACTTTAGGCGCGATTAGTTAAGAGATGGGTGTTTAATGGTGGTATTTCAACTAAGCTTCTCTTTGCTTTGGAGGACACGTAAAAATGAGTCTCGGTTGAGGCAGTAAGTTAGGATAGAGGCCTGTACGGGCAAACCAAGGGCAAACTAAACAATTCTGACACTGGGTTGGCCACTAACCACTCGATAAAAAAAATAAGAAGGTAATGCAATAAATAGCAGGTATAAATAAATCGTTCATGAATTTTATATTTTGTTCTCCAATTTGACGTCTGGTGTTTAGATAATTTAAGACAAAATTGAAATGATGCTAAGGCACACTACAAATTGAACGGCCCCAATGATAAATATTGCTATGAGGAGAGCTTTAGGCTACTTATACTTAACTAAAATGATTTAAAAAAAATTAATCAATAAATACGGAAACCACACGAATGAAACTAAAGGCACAGCTATTCATAATAAATATATAGCAAACGCTGACACCAAAGAAATGGTATAATCTTTTTTTACCGCAGATGTCGTGAACATTATTGCGACCCTAACTCCGGAGCTTCCATCAGCAAATGTTATATAATCATTTTCATTCCTTATAAATCAGTGTTTTTGATGTAGAGTTAGGTAAAAAAAAACATGAAGGTCTGGAACTCTCTGTCAGAACGTCGCTCTGAAACACCAGAAGCGGACGTAGGATTTTTTCTTAATACGAAATCATGTACTTTATGTACAGTAGATAATCTTCTAATATATAAAATTCTCGTGTCACAATGTTCGTTCCCATACTCCTCCGAAACGACTTGACCGATTCTTATGAATTTTTTATGCATATTCAGTAAGTCTGAGAATCGGCTACTATCTATTTTTCAAACCCCTCAGTGATAAGGGGTGTCCACCACAATATTTTATTATTTTATTTTTTGAATATTTTTTTAAATATTTTTTTATTATGTCGAATTGAAAAATACATACGACCCTAAATTTTCACCCTTCTACCGTCAACCCCTATTTTATTAATAGCCATATTAGTATTAAGAACTTTCGCCGATGTTACTTCTAGACTCGGGTAGAGGGCGCTGCTATCGGGTCCCAGATTTTTTCGGGGCAGGACAACGTCTGCCGGGTCCGCTAGTTATAACTATATTAATTATAGCCATTAAAAATGACAATCAAGGACGGTCCGTACAACAAAATGCAATCGCTAGAAATGCGTACAGACACCACACTGCATAACTAGTTATGGAAACGTAGTGACAATGAATGTAGGTGGGAGCAGAAAAACTAACAAATATCAAAAACCTAACTTGTTCCATGTTTTGGTGAAGTTGACATCGAATATAGAACTACTTGCGAATATAATACACAACAAAAAACCATTTCATCGATAGTTCCGGGGTTGAGTGATGTATATTTTTTTTATGTCATGACGGTTGGCAAACGAGCATACGGTCCGACTAATGGTAAGCAGTGACCGCAACTTATGAACGCTTGCGATACTTGAAGTATCACAAGCGCGTTGCCAACCCAAGGAACAGGAAGGACGGGATGGGAAGGGAAAAAAGGAAGGGAACAGAGGGGGTGAAAGATTCCGCCTCCGGCTTTCTCACTCATCGCACGAAACGCAACAGTACCTAATGATACTGTTACTTGACGCCGATTTTCTGTGAGAGGGTAGTACTTCCCGGGTCCAGCCGGCCTTTTTATGCTGTGAGAAGCATGGCTCTACTACCGTAATATACACTCATAGTGAATTTACCTTTATTGAAATATTTTAACTTCTTGTTAAACTGGGAAAGGTATCATCAATATACTTTTGTGTCGGTTAGCTGATTTAAATTTCAACTTTATATTACGAGGCACACCTTTTGTACTTATATTAGAATATATTTATTGTAATTTCACCATATGCGGGTTTGTCCCTTGAAATCAGCACTACTCTCTCACAAAGTGTCGTCATGAATAAATTTCCATTCTGCACGACGTATGTGAGCATTGGAGGTCTAATATTCCACTCTTTATATCCTTTGTATTGTCACTTTTACATTGAATGCAATTTCGACAATCAATATTTACACTATGTTTCAGAGCAATGTATCTATGACAGTATTTAATCAAATGAATTTTAAATTTTATTTTCTTTTTAGGTTTTTTTTATTAAAAAGCATGCAACATATAAACCTAAAAAGAAAACAATTAATACCAAATAAAGGATAAAAAAAAATTAAACCAAAATTTTGTACATATAAAGTATATAAATAAATACACGTAATCTGAAAATTTTACAATGTAACCTACATTCAGGAAAAGGCATGAAGCCAAAATTTTCATTATTATGAAGCCCTATAAGCACACGGCTTTATCACTCAAATAATGCGAATATAAACTATCGCAGTGACAGCTAGTAGTGATAGCGTAGACTTTATGAATATTACTGTTGGTTGCGAAACTATGCGTGTAAATTTAAAAATATATAACGGCTTTACAACCGACATATTATATGGACTTGCTTTAAGATATACAAATATATTCGTAAATAATTTTACAGAAAGAGATTCATGATGTTTAGATTTTTAAATAACAAACAATTATTTTTATTTTATACCAGCTTCTTTCACGATTTTAATACAAACTTTGAACCCTCATTCCTCCCTTCAGGGGTGATATTTTAGAAAATCTTAAAACACGTGTTTTCATTATTACTTTATTTTTAATTGTTTACCAAAAAGTTTCATGCTTCTATTTTCAAAAATGACTGACACCCCACAGAAACTTTCAATCTCTTTTTCACCACTATAGGGGTAGATTTTTAGAAACAGTAAAATACATGATTATTCATTTCTAATTTTTAACCAAAAAAAAAGTTTCATCCTTCATACGCCATAGAAAATGCTTTCCTCGTGATAATAAATAGAAAGTAATATTTCTTTAAATGGCAAAAAATATATAATTGCAATTGTTTAAATTTGTTCAGAATTTAATCTTAAGTAATTTCATTCGGAACCGGATGCGAAGAACTAACAAAATAAATAGAATAAAAGTATTTTAGCGGACGCGGCTGCAATTTTAAGTAAACGATGAGAGTTTAACTCGATTCTGGCACCGATTTCAGAGCTACAGGAGTCAAGCCTGATGTTGTTATTTCGCTATTATGACAGAAAAAGTAAAACATATCTCCGTCAACGAATTTTCCGTCAACGTAAATCACAAAATTTGTTGTAAATAAATAAAACATGGTAAAACTCAAGATGACGTGTTTCAGATTTCAAACAAGAATTGAACCAAAAAAACTCCGAAGATTATAATGAACACGAAATATACAGAAATAAATACTACACACTCAACGGCCCTTATTAGAATAGTTATATCCTGAGTCGGGAGTCAGGAAACATACACAAACACACCCAGACCGGAAAAAATGCCTGTATGATCAATACAAACATCTGTTGTGATCTGTGGTGCCTAAGGCAGGTTCGCTACCGTTATAATACTGTCGTCTAGACGTCGTCAATGTCACATTATTTTTAATTTTAATAATAAAAAAAAACTACCAGTCAAATGCGTTGTGGACCAAGCACAGTTGAAACTAAAGGGTTCCGTAGCTGGGTTATGAAGAATTTTAAAGGCTAAAATAATAACGAATTAAAATCGACTGCAAAAATAAATTGGTAATTTCATAGTAAATATTAAAAGTAATATGAAAAACAAAGATAGGAGAACAGCTTATATATCTCTAAAATATGTAGACCTAGTTTCTTCAAACCATATGTAGTTGAAATTTCATTTGATGTCATACAAGCTCCAATTTTTCCAGAATTTTAAATCCCATAGCTCAACCGTTAGAGGACACAATTTTTATGACTTTAGGAGCTAATATCTCAACAACTACTGACTTAATAAATAAAGTCAAAATCAAAACTTCGTTATCATTTTGAAAGACCTATCCAAAGATATCTCACACGTAGACATACGTTGAATTTTTTTTTTAAACTCAGTTACATGTATGGACTGCTTCCCTTAATTCCTATATATTTTAAGATTTCATTACAAAATCGTTGTGCGGTTCATACAATACACCTATTTAGTAAATTTCGTATAGATAGAGTCAATGGTCTCCGAGTAAAATGACTGTGACATACGGACGGACGGACGGACGGACGGACTGACAGACGGACATACGGACAGACAAATGGACGGACGGACAGACGGACATGACAAAACTATAAGGGTTCCGTTTTTGCCATTTGGCTACGGAACCCTCAAAAGAGTACAAAATATTTCAATTTTTAATTTATCACGCAACTTCTAAATTCATTGACTTTCTTCTATTCGTAGTCAAAGGAGATTTTATTACATGTGGTAATAATTAAGGCATTAAAAATGGTTACTCAGGCCAATTCTTTTTTTTTCCTTTTATCCTATTTCTATCTCACTACAAAGAAAATTACTTCAGAGTACCCAATATTAAATTACAACTGATGGAACTTAATTGAAAAGCTTTCTTGAAAGGAATGTCCCGAATACAATACGCTTAAACCAGTTTATGGGTGGCGAGAGGTTTCCTTAGATTTAAAAACTAAATTCAACGTTGATTGAGGAATAGATAAAAGATCTTGACAAACAAAAAGAGCCTCGGGGACTATTATTGAGTAGCGCCACAGTATTATATATTTTTATTATTTTATGACAGGTGGCAAACAGGTAAGATATGACAGGTGGCATATCATCTGATGGTAAGCACTGAACGCAACCTATAAGCACTTGCGATACTTAAAGTACCGAATTTGCGTTGATAACCCAAGGCATAGGAGGAGGAGTAGGGAAAGGGTAAGAAGGGAAAAAGGACGGGAACAGAGGGTGTGGGAGGTTGCTCCTCCGGCAATGTCACTCTTCGCACGAAACACTATGGTACTCAAATACTCTACGCCGATTTTCTGTGAAAACATAGTATTTCCCCGGTCAAGCCGGCCCTTTTGTATTAGCAAAAACCTGGCTCTACTACAGCAAAAAGTAGACTGATCTTAGCTAATTTACCTAATATAAAATTCTCTATTAGACCTCACACGAATTTGCCAAAAAAGAAACTTTCACAACTCTATTAGTTCTTTTTATTTGAAAGTAAAAAGATACAAAAACGTACTTCCATTTAATTTAAGACCTTACTGTCTGTTTACCTCATAGGCATTTTCAAACAATTTAATTTTCAAAGCAGACAAATGAACAAGCGAAATAAATGTGTCTCACGAATGTGAGACTCCAAAAGGGAATGCTATCTTTTGTAAGACCTTCAGCTTAAAGCGTTATGTATCGTTGGAAGCAAGTCCAATTGAAATGTCCACCAGACGGAGTTGTGTGGAATGAAGGGACGAAAATATTATTTAACAGAATAGTACGCTATAGAAAAAAATTGTAATATTAATATGAATCTATTTCATCCTTTCACCCTTGATTATTCTCTCACAGCACCATCAGCTATTAATACTGTCTTAGAATATAAATTATATTTATAGTTAATCACTACATAGTATAAAACAAAGTCGCTTTCTCTGTCCCTATGTATGCTTAAATCTTTAAAACTACGCAACGGATTTTGATGCGGTTTTTAATAGATAGAGTGATTAAAGATGAAGGTTTATATGTATAAAACATCCATTAAATAGTGGAGAAAAAAAATTGAGGTTTCTAATGTGATGTCGTAAATAATTGCATTTAACGCGCAGGCCACGGGCAGCAATGAATAAATCAAAACTACTGGATCGATTTTAATAATTTTTTCAGTGAATGACATAGGCTATATATTTTATACCCGTGCGAAGCCGGAGCGGGCCGCTAGTATAACATAAATATAAAACGTAAAATCCTGGGGTGGCGTCCGGAAACACACACAGACACGAGCACAGAAAAAAGCTCGATGAAATGCATAATTATCTAAATATATTAGTTTTAATAAACAATATAATATTAACTTTATCTATCTTAAATTTACGACAATAGAATATACTGCGAGGATATAATTATTATTACCACATAGATACAACAGAATATATTAGTACATATTATAATACTATTATTTTAACCCCTTAGAGATAAATTTTCCAAATAGTTTGTTGTTATAACGCTGGCTTACAAAATAAATGGATCCCTTTTCTAAGATTTCATGTAAATAGTAATTATTCTGTATAAGCTTAATTTCGACTATTTTTTAAAACGCCTTTGTATTTTCAAACATATTTTTGGATACATTCCTTACTTATAAATAAGTGTTTATTTTATAAAACTGATACATCGTATTTTTTATTTAAATAAACTAGCGAGCTTATACAGCCTGCATAGTTAAAATGCGTCGATTCCTCTTTGTAGTTGGGTATTTAATTGTTTCACATTGGATTGGATTATTGAATGCTGTAAATATTTTTTGGGACATGAAAATATTGTTACTTGTTTCTAAAAATATTTTTATTCAATTTTATTAAATAACTTTATTCAAATGTTCATATTTTGTTACATATCATATAGTTATTAGGCCGGCGGCTTCGCCCGTGTAAATAACAATTTTTAATATGCCACCTTTAATGCAATAAGGAAATATTGGTATACAAACGTTCATCGCCTATTTCACTCCCTTTAAGTTTTGTTTTCATGAAAAAACGCAGCCTTTAACCGCCTCTATAGTTCCAACTATATCAATGACAAAATTCATCATTTAAACAAACTCACTCTCGAATTTAAAATATTTAAAAAAAAATAGGATATGCATAATTTTACGTTAAATAATATTAACCTCAATAAAGCTAAAATTACCCTTTTAATGACAATCCTTTTAAAGTTCTACTTAAATATTAGACACGACATCAGCATATAAATTAGGTGCATTCTTAATTAGTCGCCTGCTTGTTTTAATTACATGTTTCTGATCATTGAAAACAAAATGTTAATGTCGGAAAAAAGGCAGCTGAAATTCTCACTCAAAATGCTATAATTCTTCTAATTATCATTCGACTTATATATCCAACTAATTGAATAAAATTTGTTATCATTAATTGCTAATATAATATAATATTAATGTACTTTCTTTTATAGTAAGTTCGATTTTTATGCGTTCTTAAGCCATTCATTGGATCATGAGGAAACTTCGGTGAATCGTTATGAGTGCGTTGACAAAGGTTTCTGGCGAAAACAGTGACCTACTTAGAAAGAAAAATAAATATTGAACGTATTCTCGACAAAGCTAGTATTGATACAGTACATTATTGGAATCTGCTATAGTTTTTTCTGAATAAAAAATCGAGTTCCGAGAATTCTTTTAAATTGTACAATGATCTTTATATGCAAATTTTGCGAAACTTACTTGGTTAAATAAACAAAATAATTAACAAAATTAACCAAACATGTTGATTCCAACATCATTTTAGGGTTCCGTAGCTAAATGGCAAAACGGATCCCTCATAACTTCGTAATGTCCATCTGTCCGCCCGTCTGTCCATCCATCCGTATGCAACTTTTGAACTATGGGATTTAAAATGCTGAAAACAATTGCGGTTGAAGATCATCAAAACAACTTTCAAATTTTTTAAAAGATAGGTCTAAATAAGATATATAAGTTTTTCAATAACTTTGGTTTTAACATAAAGTTATAATTTCGATTGATTTTTTTATTCTATGGTTTTTTATATTACTTTTAATAATAACTATGTAATTATCAACTTATTTTTACTGTTAATTTTAATTCTTTATTATTTTCAAAGTCCTTAAGATTCTTCCTTATCAAGCTGCGGAACCCTTTGGCTTCAACAACGTACTTGACTGGCAAAGTTTTCTATATAATTAATATTTAAAAGAAGTTTTTAATATGAAATGACTTTAAAATAAATGCAGAAAACAAAACATGCTAATAAGTGAGTAAACCGCAATAAATTTTATTACTGCAACGAGATTGTTAGCTTTGCGATTGTTTCACGTTGTAGCTGTAAAAGCATCGTTTTGTTAATTGCTGCATTTCTGCTTATCTTTTATTTGTGAAATGAGCAATTTAAATAAATATTGTTATTTGCTTAAAACATTTTGTTTTGTAAATTTTGAGTAAAATTTATTTTTATTTTTTTATGTCAGAGGGGACATAAACGGGCAGGAGGCTCACCTGATGTTAAGCGATTACCGCTGCCCATGAACATCTCCAACACCAGTGGGCATTCAGAATTGCAGATGTGTTGTCGACCCTTTTTTAGGGTACAATACAATATTAATAATATTTTTATTGGTTTTTCAATTCCAATAATAAAAAAAAAACTTAAAGTATATTATAAATTATTGCAAACTCTTTTTGTTGTGAACTCGTTGTATTATGATAAGAAAAGGATATACATTTTATTTAGAAATACTTTTCTCTAAGGATTGAAATAAAACCTCTAAGGTTACGCAACAAAAACAAAAGGAATTAAATTATCGCGGCTAGTGAACTCTTATGTTGCGAGCTCTGTGCTGTTTCTCCTGAGTATTTGATCAGATAACCGCAAACTATTTAAAAAGCCACCCCGAAATCACTAGTATAGTAACAAAAAGGATTTTTGAAACCAGTTAGAATTACTAAAGATATAGTGTAACACACGAAAATGTTCCTCTTTTTAAAAGTTGGATAAAATAAAATAAGGCTTTACTGGTATCATTACTTGCATTATAAAATAATACAATTTTACTTT
This sequence comes from Hestina assimilis, assembly GCA_023373885.1. NCBI lineage: Eukaryota > Metazoa > Arthropoda > Insecta > Lepidoptera > Nymphalidae > Hestina > Hestina assimilis. Next base: position 9,356,654 of record CM041749.1, on the reverse strand, counting down.
CCACGAAGAACATAATTTCTTGACTTCAGTCAATAAAAGGAAAATGTGCTTACAAGCTTTATGGCGCCGTAAACGTCGAAATAACGCAGGCAAATAGAAAATATTTTTCAATAAATGTAAATATTATATAGTAATTTATAACTTCACTCAGCTATAATTGTAAAGCTCGCTTTGTTATAAATTTGTTTTATTGCTTGGTGTATTTATATATAAAATTCCGCCTTGCATGTGGCCATAATTCATAGTTTCTCCAAAGCGGCTTGACTGATGATTTTATTTTTACTTTCAGGGTCACCCTTGTTCGATAAACCCATCCCATGAAAAGATAAAGCCAAATATTTATACGCCATACTCGACAACAGACTTACCTTTGAAGCTTATATCCGCAGGGCACGTGATAAAGCCGCGCTTGTTCTGGGAAGACAGTGCGAAGTGGGGCAGGCGGAGTAAATAGTCCCTTAGAAATAAGGTGACATTGACACTCTTTGAAATCGATTCGATTCCAAACATTTGAAGATCAAACTACCTTCCATCCGAAGCCTCCATCTCCGATGACCTTAAACATGGAATCAAAGTTTGAATTTGAGACCCCCTGAGGTCTGTCCCTTTTTCACGGCCGGGTGTCTGTATTCGCCCCCCTGTCAGGGCCGTACGTAAGTATGGCCGGCAATACACATTCCAAAAAAAAAGTTGGAGTCGCTTGGATCGTTTTTAGCTGTATCTGGACTAGCTAGGTGTTGTTGTGGTTATTCTTATTTCTTGAGGTTAGGCTTCTTCTATTGGATTTCTTCCACAAAACAGATCTGTGACAGAGCAACGTCTGCGACGTCAACTAGTTTTTTTTTTTTTTTATGTTAGAAGTTGGCAAACAAGCATACGGCCCACCTGATGGTAAGTGGCTGCCGCAGCCTATGAGCGCTTGCAGCACCATCAGTAGGTGCCACTCACGCGTTGCCAACCTCGAGATATTAGTTCTTAAATCTCGTTCGCCCAGTAATTTCACTAGCGTACAATGCCCTTCAAACCGGAACACAGTAGTGCCTAAGCACTACTATTTGGCGGCAGAATATTGGACACTGCGGTGGTACCTACCTAGCCGGCCTCTCGCAACAAAAGACCTACCACCAGTGTGACTGATTGCACTGGTGGAATAATCTCTGTTGTGACAGAGGTTATCCCAACAGCAGGCGATGGGGTCGTCACATCCCGACGCCTTTACCACTATAAATTAGGTTATAACGGATAATATAGAGGAAGGTAATATCTGTTATAAAAATATAAAACAATCACTACGAAATGTCAGAAAAAAAGAGGCAGCTAGAATTTCCACTCAAATTGCTACAATTCTCATATCATCCAACATTTTTAGCTTTGATTTAAAGCTCGGCTTCAGTTTTCAGGACGATAAACTAGGCCATGATGTAAACATGACATGTTTCAAAATGCTCATTCAATTACTGGATTCATTTCAATACTGATTTAAGAAGCGAATGCGTTGCTGCAATCTATAAAGCTGTTAAATTTGTTTATTGCCTTTTAAGGTAAATGGAACTACAAGTAAGCATTTTCCTCTCTGCCCTAATTATTTACCATTATTATTGTGGCTGGTGTGTAGAAAATATTATATTACAAATGTGTAAGCAATCTTAATAATATGCCTAATTAATGATTATGAAAGTCTTCGCCTTCCTAGCATTTTCCCCTTTAATTTGCCCATGGTTTGCTTATTACTCTTATCTAGATTTGATCGGTTGCTACTTTTCTTTAAAGAGTAAATGTTTCAGTTGGTTTCATTTTATTTTTCTCATGATTTAATGAGGTGTTGGAGAAATCGAGGCAACTCCTTTTCTTCTTCTTTAACTAGACATTTTAGATTTATATTTGTAAAAGGTTTTAAAATTATCCACACTGGCTAACCATATTTAAAAAAGTTTTCAACATATTTACCAAAGTCATGAGAAACATTGAAATCTTATTACTATAAAATTTTATATCGGAAAGTAAGTAAAATCGAGTAGAGAACCCTAAATAAATATCAAGTGAATATCTTACTATAAACCAACCGAACAAAATGGTGATGACAAGAGTAATGGAAACCACTTCGGAGCTGACTTTATGACCCCTTTATGAGTCTAAATAACTTACCTACTTGACCCGACCTCTATTGATAGTGTCGATATATTGAAGGTATCATACTATTACATATATTATATTAAGTTTATATTGCTTGAATACATAATCTGTCCACAACGAAAGTATCAATGTTTAAATGTTTTGTATTCTATATTATTAAAAAAGTTTCTTTTGGTTGTCTTAAGTGCGTTATTTTTTATTTGAGTAGACTCGTATACAGATCAAAAAGATTTATTGTTTTATTTATTGCAATATTAAAATGTTCTGAAAAATTATTATTAATTGTATGAGTGTATGGGAGTGGGTTTTTACACAATAATATAAAAATATTGTTATATCACTACATAGTATAAAACAAAGTCGCTTTCTCTGTCCCTATGTATGCTTAAATCTTTAAAACTACGCAACGGATTTTGATGCGGTTTTTTTAATAGATAGAGTTATTGAAGTGGAAGGTTTATATGTATAATAACATCCATTAAATAGTGGAGAAAAAAATCATTTATGAGGTTTCTAATGTTATGTCGTAAATAATTACATTTAACGCGTGCGGGCCACAGGCAGTAATGAATAAATCAAAACTACTGGATCGATTTTAAACATTTTTTCAGTGAATGACATAGGCTATAATTTATATTTTATACCCGTGCGAAGCGTGCCGCTAGTTATTTCTAAAACTTAGTGGTCTAGTTATAACTCCACATACAAAATTATAACAGAGCAACTAACTACTAGTACTATATAGTAACTAACAGTTAATTTGTGGTAGTGTACCAATACACGATTGTCCGTTTCGTTGTATATATACATATAAATATCGCATTAATTGTGATTATAACCTTAGTGTATGTCATTAGCATCAGTCTTCGCAACAACACAAAGGCTCGTTATCAAGCGTTAGAATATAATTAATCGTGAGCGGATGGCATTATAGCTGATGGCTTAAAGTGGTTCCAGTTCGTCGTCAGGTTGTTTCTTTAAATATAACTCTATAATGTTTACCATTTTATCGGAGTGTTTATTGCTGTTGGCCCTATTGGTCGTGACAGCGTCACCGAATGGCGCAGTTCTGGGACCCAGCCATGAAATGAGATAGCCCTCACGGGGGCTCAAATTCTTCATTTGATTCCATCTTTGGGTGCTTCCTGCAAGGCCGACTCATTGCTAGGGACGTCATCGCAGATGGAGGCAGTGCTCCATGAGAATTCTACAGGATAGACACATCCGATGGCGTGAGCGCGACGCGACGTGCGAACTAGAGGACCGCGTTCCCGCCGGCGAAGGAAATTTGAAGAGTATCGAAATCGTTCAGCAAATATTCAGCAGTAAATACGCGCCTCTTATACCGATGAAAATATTTTGCCTGGTTTAAAGTGCACTTCTTAAAAGAACATTCGATTAGGTTAAGGAATATTGAAAATACAATATAATGAAGTCGAAAATGAATTAAATAATAATAAATAAATAAACGCTACACACTCAACGGCCCCCATTAGGATAATTATATCCTGTGTCGGGGGTCCGGAAACATTCACAATGACAAGGACAAACACAACCAGACCGGAAAACATGCCTGTACGAATAATACAAACATCTGCTCCGAGCGGGAATCGAACCCGCAACCGTCGAGGCTTAAGGCAGACTCGCTACCCACAACGCCACAACGGTGTCTAATTGAGAACAAACACAATAAAAACTCTAATAATAATAAACTCTTGCTTTGAGAAAGCAATGTTATACTGTATAATTATGTATAATGTTGAATGCTTTCGGAATGAATGAAAAGCAGAAGCGTTAATGTAGCCATATAATATCAGCAATTACTGTATTATATATTGGAACTTAGTCCTTATCGCGCGTTGCGAAAGGGGGCTAGACGGAAAAAATTAAGACCAAAAGTTGTAACGACATTTTTTACTATAGTTGTAAGCGTGCGTGCGGCGTGCGCGTGTTTCTCTGTCTGTCTCTCTCTCTCTCTCATAGAAAGCAAGCCAGTTATTTTCGTTTCGTTTTTCTATTTCGCATTGAACAGTGTGGTGTCGCGACGATTATATTTGTTGAGTGTATACAGGTTTTTTGTACATAATAAATAATAAATAAAAAAAATATCATTATATCTTAAAAAAAAAAATTAAATGAAAGGAACTTCGTTCCATCCGGGTGTCCCTTGACACCTCTCAAGTTTTTTTTTCTATTTTGTTGTATTACATAGTATTAAGTAGGTACTACTTGTATGTGTAATATGAAAAGCAAAATAGCATTAGACGGCTTAGAGCGAACTTTCCTACTTTACCGCTGAATAGGGTCTTCAGGGAAAAGCGGTAGCGTACAAAAGCATTGTTCTTACATAATATTCTGTTTACTTTAACCCCAACTTTTACTAATAGTGAATATCTACAAAAGATGGCGTCCGTTGCGGCGTGCTGGTAATTAGCCTGCATGTAGCATCGACGGTCGTGAGGTTGATTTCCACTCGGAGAAGATGTTTATTATGCATATCTATTTCGGTCTTTCGTTTGTCCTTGTGGGTCTCATCACTGTGCCTCGGAAAGTACGTTAAGCTCTCGGTTTCGGTTATCATAACTATATATAACATCTTATAATAATCGTTAGCTCTTGAAAGGGAATTTGCTCATTGGATAAGAGTTACTGGTTCGCCCTTTGGGTTGCGAAGGTCAGATGGCAATCGCTCTGTCTAAAAACTATTAACCTGTCAAATAAGGATAAGAGTATAAATAATGTATAAACACCGTAAATAATTCTAGGAAGAAAATGAAGAAAATCTACCTACAAAAGCAGTTAACAAACTTTAGCAATTAAAATATGATTATGACTGTAGGCAATATTAATTAATAACAATTTAGTTTATAAGGAATAACCTCAAAGTTAACGTGTTAAATCTATAGGGATGTTAACATGCCGCATACTATCGTTCCCTGTGGTTTAACCCGACCAATATAAATCATGCTCCGCTTCCAAGTTTGTTGGGCTAGCGATAATTTAAACTGCTTGATAATATATCAGGTGATATTTATGTTGGTATTTAGCCCGTTAAGGAATTTGCTTTCGATATTTTGATTATGGTATACAATAAATATTATTGTTACTGAATAACATTATATAAAAAAACCTGTGACACTCGGGGACTGCCGCGGTAAAGCTATTGTATAGCATTTTTTATCAACTTATGCAATACATAAAATCTTGGCTGTTTTTAAAAAGTAAAAATAAAAATGAAATCAAACATTAATTTGAAGCCATTAAGATACAATTTCGACTTTTATTTAAAATTTCATTGAAATAAAGTAAGAAACTTCGTAACTAATTCAGAATATTTGAATTTGGAACATAAGTACATCATCAATAGAAACTTAATGAAACTTAAACTTTATAGAATAATCGCCTTAATTCTGTTTGACTTAAAGAAGAAAATCCTTTCCATATATAAAAATTATGTATTAAGGTTATATATTATTTTTTGAAAATTGAACATTGGTCTTTATAGTGTATTATTTTAAGATCATTTTCCAATACATTTATTGAGGTATTTGCTATAATTTTTTCTTGTAGGGAGTGTTAGGTTTTATTTTCGTTACGGAATTTCTTGATTCGGTCACCGCGCTTAAAGCCCGCGATAAAAGCTATGCAATAGCTTGAAAATAATCGTAAAAGCATCATAACGTAAAATATGTGTTGAAAGAGACAACGTAGGTCACATCCCGCATACGTTCCGACATACACAGCCCAAACACGCACACAACACCGTCCTCGCCAGCGAAGATGAGGTCCCTTGTTCCACACGTTACGACGCGCTTACAGCGTCCATCGACTAGACTGCGCTCGGAGAATGTCCTCTATTCCCGATGATGTCCTTACCGTAACGACAGAATCAAATTTGAGCCCCCCCGAGGGCTTTTTCACGGCTGGGTCTCAGTACTCGGCTCCCCCACACGTTGACGCTGTCAAGGCCTGTAGGGCAAACAGCAATACACAAAAAAACAACGGTCCCACTGGCAGGCACTTGTGTGCTCCAAACGGCCTAGAGAAAGACGGCAGTCGTGCTGCTCGCCAGCACGTGGTGGCACGGGACAGTGTATATTTGTTCTGGATGTAACAATCATTTGTCCTGGGTGTCCTGTTATCAAATGAGTTAGCCCTTAAGGTTGCGGAGATCAGATGACAATATATCTGTGTAAAAACTAGTAAAAAGTATGAGAATGAGACGTATAACACCGGGAATATCTCTGTATTGTAATGCAATCAAATTTTCATTTTGGAGGACTCAAGCATTCATTCATCAAAATTTTGTAAATATTAAGCTCTTGATATAATATTGCGTATACATATTTGTATAATTAATAAAAACTTGTACTTATAGAAGGGCTTTCGAGTAGTTTATAAGTAGCCTAAAAGTAATAATAAAATTTATCTAAATACCAAACGATTTTATACAATTTTCAAAAGTGAAAAAAGAATTATCACCTTTTCTATGTAGCTGACTGTGCGAAGTTGATAATGTGATTTGTGGCTTCAAAGGGGGTTCTAAAATTATAGCCTCTGGTTTCTCATTCTCCCTGCCCGCAAGATTCATGTAATGCGAGAATACGATTTAATTTTCACGAATAAAAGGATTTGTTCTCTAAGTAAAGTATTTTATTCGACTGATTTTGCGACCATTTGACATGACCTTAAAAATAATTTATTGATAACGTCTTGATATTTGTCATCAATTTAATATACTTTAGTATGATTATACCTATTTTTTTGTATTTGATGACGGCTAGCAATCAAGCATAGGGTCCACCTGATGGTAAAAAGCCACCGTAACTTTTAAATGCTTCCTACACTTGAAGTATCACATGCGCGTTGCCAATCCAAGGGACAAGGGAAGGGGAAAAGGGAAGGGAACAGAGGAGGTGGGAGATTAGGCCTGTATATTGAGTGGAAGATTTTTTAAAATCCAGTAATGAATTATATAACTGAATATTACTGAATGAATAAATAATATTATTGTTGATAAAGAGAAGTCTCTTATTTAACATCTTAGAAGAGATTTTAAGAAACCTTGATATAATATACTTTAACGTATTTTAACTGGATATTTTTGATGATGTCATAAAGTCATCCAAATTAATTATTCCTTCATGTCTGTGATTTAAAGTCCCAACTTTTTACGATCTTTTTATACAAAGATATATCCTTCCTGCGGAAAACGATGAAAAACAAAAGACTCAAAACTTTTTAAGAGAGTTCCTAATATTAGTTTTATATACTCTTGAGAACAGTTCTTTGAAGAAAAGGTATATTGAATTGCGTCTAACACTATTTCTTCACTTGAGCATCAAAAATTAGAGAGAACTAATAAAAATATGTAGGTAATAATTTTTATTACTGTATAGTACGTTGAAAAATTAAGCAATGAGCACACATTTCAATATATACCTATTGGTAATAAGTTAGCCCTTCACTATCGAAAAAAAAGACAAAATTGTTAAACAATTCAAATGTTCATATATGATTCATGAGACAGAAAACCTTGCCAAGTGAAAGAAAAACGTAATTTCTTTTAAAGACATAAATTATCTTTTTTAGGGTTCCGTATCCAAATGACAAAAACGCAACCCTTATAATTTCATTATGTCCATCTCTCCGTAGTTGTTGAGATATAAGCTCCTAAAGTCATAAAAAAAAATGATTATTTGTTAATACATTTTTGTAATCTGAATATGTATACTACATAAAAAAAAATATAATCGAACTCTCAAAAATATGTTTCGGAATATAAAAATTATAAAATAAAAAGAAACATGTTTAGTCGAATAAAAACATTTAAACAACAGGCGAGTTTTAAAACTTGATTAACCCAAACTTAGGTAAAATTTCCATACTTTATACATAAGTCAATGTGAACGTTCAGCGTACCTATCGTATCCCGAGGCTAACTAAGTCGAGAGCTCCCATTTCAAGCCACTGTTTGTTATGATTTTGTTACCGAAACTTTGATGTCTGAATAATCAGGACAAAAGGGGCCATCGAGATGTATAGTAGTTCAAGGCAAGAAATTAATTTGACTTTAAATTTATGTGCATTTCATTACAAATAATTTAGATGTATACATACTGTCTTGTGTATTATAGTACAGTACTATATAATGTATAAATGTTATAAGCATTTATATTCTTAATATACAATTAAGTATATTTAGGCTTCCGTAGCCAAACGGCAAAAACGGAACCCTTATAGTTTCGTCAAGTCCGTCTGCCTGTCTGTCCGTCCGTATATCACAGTCAATTTACTCGGAGTCCGTTGGGTCTATCTATACGAAATTTGGTAAATATGTGTATTCTATAAACCGCTACAGAGTTTTGTATTAGAATAATAAAATATTTAAAAATTAAGGGTAGCAGTTCATACATGTAACTGAATGTTAAAAAAAAAAGTTTCAGCGTACAGTAACGTATGGAGTATCTTTGAATAGGGCTTTAAAAATTAAAAAGATATTTAATTTTTACTTTTTTGATGAAGTCAGTAGTTGTTCAGATATTAGCTCCTATAGTCATATAAATTGTGTGTCCCTGTAAAAAGTGAGTGTGGTTTTAAAGTTTTTGTAAAAATGGAGGTTTTAGAACACCATAAAAACTTTCAACGATAATTATTTTGAAGAAGATACGTTAATAAATTTCAGAGATAAATAGGATTTTTCTATAACTTTACTTTGAACTTACAAACGATTTGTGGTCGCTTTTAATTCGTTAATATCCTAAAGATTCTTCATCATCAAGCTGCGGAACCCTTTAGCTTCTACTGTGCGTGGTCCATCACGTACATGACTGCTAATTATTAAAATATTAAGTAATGTGTTTTAAAGGATAACGTCTTCAATTAACGATGGACAATTGACTTAGTAATAAAGTGAAAATCGATCGATATACGTAGCGAAAGCCTATATAAATATATGATGAGGGGAATTATAATGTATTGCTTACCGGCCTCTAGTCCTAAATCGATTAAATTTCGTCGTTCCGGTGAAATACTGTATTCAATAACGGTTAATTTACCGTAAAACTGCGTTCAGTATCCGCTTTCTTTCGAATCCCTTTTTCGAAGATTAATAAATATTGGTTTGAGTTTTAACAAAATGACCTCAAAAACTTATCGAAATCTATATTTAGGAACACAGACATCTAAAGCAATAAATTTACATCGACTGAAATTGATTTCAGTTTTCGTTTTTTTAAGTATTTTCTGATAGCATTAATTCCGAAAAAAAATGTTATATAAATAATTTTATGTAGATTTAGATAAGACCATGGATACGGTTACATATTGGAAAAAACAAACCTTGAAGGAGTTCACCTCGTAGGGCAGGAAAGTATGGGGACCAAATTTTTTCAACATTACATTGAAGGTGCTCCATTCAAAATTGCTATTCACGTAGGCAAAGCCACGTACAAGAGCTACTATAATATTGTATAAGGTAAATTATATCTATATAAGCCTTAAGTAAATAGTGAGGTACATTACACGCACGACCAGATGTGCTCTAGAGACGGAATTTCACAATCCATTTGCTTTTATTGGCAACGTGTTCACCTTCTAAGCGAGTGGTGACTAATGTAGTGATTAATTACATTTTGGTTGCATTGTATCGAAGTTTGCGAAGTTCGGAAACTATTTTATTATATAAAATGTAACAAAGTTGTATTATAGAAACATTAGAGATGGTTATTCGACAAAGAGCACCAACAAAAGGAGGTCTCGATACGTCTCAACTAGGCTTGGTTTTGTTTTATGTTACAAGTTGGCAAACAAGCATACGGCCCACCTGATGGTAATTGGTTGCCGTAGCCTATAAGTGCTTGCAGCACAATTAGTAGGAGCCACTCACGAGTTTCCAACCTCGAGATATTGGTTCTTAAATCTCCTCTGCCCAGTAATTTCACTAGCCTACAGTGCCCTTCAAACCGGAACACAGTAACGCCTAAGCACTACTATTTGGCGGCAGAATATTTGACACTGCGGTGGCACCTACCTAGCCGGCCTCTTGCAACAAAAGACCTACCGCCAGTGTGACTGATTGCACTGGTGGAATAATCTCTTCTATGACAGAGGTTTACAACAGCGGGGGATGGGGTCGTCACATCCCGACGCCGGGATGGCTGCGTTTGGAGAGTTCGAGGATATTTTAAAGACTGTCGGCATCACACATTGTCTGAAAACCTGCTTATTTAACCAGTTGGTTCTGCCCACCATACCGTTATTATTTATTCCTGATTACAACATTAAGAGAAAAAAGAGGAATTCACTTTACAATTATGTCTTACTGAACTTTCTATTTCTTATATTTTTTTACAAACTATAATTGCGTGTGAAAACTTTGAAAAAATAGCAAAAACATTTATATGGTTTAGTAATTGGATAATAAATATTAGATAGAGTAACACAACTCTAAAATTTCCCGTCTCGCCAAATCTAAAAAAAGTCCCTTTAAAATGGCCTTTGAAAGAGTCGCAAAATGTGAAACACGAAATTACGCTGTATTGTCGTTCCGGAAGCGAGCGAGTTTGAATTTATTTTTCTCGAAACATTTCTATGTGACTAAAAAATCATTAATCAGGCTTCTATTTGGCAGTGACCCAAGGACCTTATTTGTATTAACAGAAAGAGTTCCTGGTCATAAATCATTCCGTTTTGATAAATGAATTCATTCAATTTTTTCAAATCTCCGAGAGCCTCCTGAATTAAATATATGCTACTACTTTGCAAATGAGAATAAATAAAATTCCAGTGGCGGAAATAAGGTGGCTTTTTATGAGGAATGTTTACAGAACTTGTGAAATATTGTGTTCTTTTGAATATGTTGCTTACATTTCAAGCATTATGTTTACGTTTATCTACGTTCGTTGTAACAAAAAAGAGCATTTTGAGTACTTAATAATAAATGCTAAGACTATTTTAGCTTTTACATTAATGAGCAGGTTACTTATGTTGCCGTGCAGAGGCGTGTTATGTGAAGTATCCAGGAAGTGAGTTAGACAAAATAAAAAGACCGCCTTAATATAAGTATATATAAAACCTTTACGATTTTGTCTACATGTCGAAATGTGCATCACGTCAAGAAATGTGAAGCGGTGACGGCACATAAGATGCTCCTTTTACAAAAAACATAATAATATAGTTTGCAGAAGACTATTATATATCAAGTGGCAACGAATGATGATGTCTCTAAAGATTTAAATGCCACATTTACTGGTTAAGAGTTTCTATTGGCAATCGCTGGCTTGGCACTAAAATTATATAGGTACCTACTTAAATGGACTAAATCAATTTTAATAGAAATTTAAAATATAGTCGAATAGACAAAAGATTTGACGTGTTAAGTCTGCACTGAGTGCGGTAGAGCGGCCTTCCGGCACTATCCTAGCCGGAGATGGCACATTCATCGCTATCGACGTATGTTCTTAGCAAACTACTAATATTCCTTTGAAATAAAGTTTTCCTCTCGCATCTAGATTTTCTTAGAAATGTTTGCATTTTTTTAAATGATATCTTATAAGAAATTATAATAAAAAATAGCTCCTATAGGAAGATTGGTCTCCAATAACAGGATAAATATAATATGTATGTAATAACAAAGATATATTGGTTGTATCACAGAAACCTTTAAGCGCACTCGAATGTATGATATATATTATATATAAAAAGTATGATTAAAAACATAGCAATCACTATTAACCAACTAAGCCGTATGCTCTCGTAATTTTTTTACAACAATAATAAAAAATTTATTGTCGCACAGGGATGAAGCTATACAACCTATTTAATACGTTGGATAAAAACAACAATATTTGAAGAGCTGTCATTTTAACGTCATATTGATGGTAGCGCGATGGTTACTTCAATATTTCATCTTGTTTGTGCACGTCGTACATCGTCAAGTAGTTAAAGTGTAATTTATTATGCTATCTAGTAAAGTGATTAAAAGCATTGTTGATTATAATATTATATTAATTAATTGTTCATAAAATTTTACGACGTTGTGGCGCAGCGGTAACGGTAGCGCCACAGGTCGCGGTTTCGATTCCCGCTCGGAGCATATACTTGTTTTGACCGTGCAGGCAAATTTTCTAGTCTGGGTGTATTTGACCTTGTCTTTGTATGTGTTTCCGGATTCTCAACAGAGGGTATCTTTTAATCACAGGGCAGCTTTTGGAGGCCATTGTGTGTGTAGTTAACCTACTTAAACTTCACAAAGGTGAATGAAGTTGATAAATGCTCAAGGCTAGCCGTAGAGAGGCTAATATTGATAAAACCACAGGCGCGGTTTTAAATATGTTGTGTAAAAAAATAGATACCTTTGAGTAACGATATATAAAAACAATCAAAAATTTAAAAAAAAAATCAACCAAAGTAAATCACATCTAATTTAATATACATTTTAGAAAAAAAAAATGCTATTCGTAACTTTTTAAAAGGGTTTTCTTTTTTATAAAAGGAGACAGCGTCGCGCTGCGACAAAGATGCACTTTAGTCTTTTGTTTGGTAAACTTTACTAAGCAAGTTCGACATTCAATCCTTTGTGGTGATACTTCGGAAAGTTTCAGTTTCACAAGACTATTCCGCCGCGGGTGAATCGAATGGCTGCGGCGTCACTTCTTCCACTTTCTTGTAAGAGAATTAGCTGTTCACTTTTCGTCATATTTATAAAATCATAGAATATATTACTTATTATAAATGGTATGTGTGAGTTTGTTCGATTATAATGGAGGCCTTTTTATATTTATATCTTTGCTTTATAGTATGGAGACACTTTATTCGATTATCTCTTATATATTTTGTACATCCTTTCATTTGCATTTAGTAAAACAATAATAATAATAAACGCTGCACACTTAACGGCTCCCGTTAGGATAGTAATATCCTGTGTCGGCGGTCCGGAAACATTCACAATGACAAGAACAAATACAACCAGACCGGAAAATATGCTTGCATGGTCAATACAAACATATTATGCTCCGAGCGGGAATCGAACCCGCGACCTGTGGCGTTTAAGGCAGGTTCGCTGTCGCTGCGCCACAACGTCGTCAAAAAAGCTGTTAAATTGGAATTACAAACTTATACTTCAATTTTATTTATTTGTTTTGAGTAAAATAGTAATATAGAAATTCGGAGACATGAATTATTATTGAATTTTATCAACTTTAGTCTGAATATAATAGTATGTACCTATATTATATTAAGACTGAATTTGACAAAGTTCGTTACATAGAGGTAAATAATTATACTTCCTTTTATATTTTGGAATGACTGAAAATTAGTTATAAAAAGGTTTTTGCAAAGGTATACGTAATGCTAAGATTTATTGTTAAATTGAGGAGATCGTTAAATTGAGGCTCGTTATATTAAGGTTGCACTCCATAATGTACTTTATGTGAGTCTTAGAGCTATGAAAGCACGCATTTCTGATTACATGCAAAAATTCCATACATCATAATATGAAGTTCTAATAGAACAATACACCTTTACTATTAGCACAGATTTAACATATCCAAATACATAATAATAAACGAATCATGACATTTATTCACTCAATAAGCCAATACGAAACCATTTTACTTTTAGTGACATTAAGTATTCCCGAATAAACACTAAAGAGCATCCGATCCCCTTTTCCTCGTAAGACGTTTCTCACTTATTCTTTAGGGGTTACACCGTCACAGGCGAAGGCCAAACCCAGCTCATCATTTGCATCCAAATAGCTCCTATAAATTCGCTACCCGAATTTTCGCCGTTCTTTTGTTCCACGGGAGCAATTAAATACTTTTTCCACGCTCCAGTCCGCTCGCTCGATTTTTTGGGGCGAATAAATTCTACCAGATTTCAACACTTGCAAGCTTCATTAAGTTGTTAATTTGAGTTTTTTATATTGAGTAGTAAAACTTCTGGAATTTGGTAATAAGGTTTATTTTCGGTTTAAGATGTCTTTGAGTACTGTTTGGAAAACGACAGAGTATGTGAAAACAAAAATGTTTTTGTAATTTTTTTAATATTACATATTTATACTTGGAAGAGGAACTTACATATGTATATTTATAGCTTTTAAAAAACATGAAGATGATTCCAACAATCTCGTACAATTCCTGCTTTAAACAAGACAAAGGTGGTCTCATGAGACTTTGTGTGAGGAGTAATAGCAAACTTTGGTCTCATTTACTATATTATAGTTGATGCTCTACATTTATTTCAATGATTATTTGACATTGACTTACTGTATAACATTATGAACCTTCGCAAATTCAATGCCAACGCAATGAAACGAAGTTAGTCACAAGCTAAGTTCATTCGATAGATGGTTATGATTTGCACAACATAACCGAATGATATTAGCGGGAGTTGATGTTAAATTTACGAATGACAGATTATCTTGTCTATGGCAGTCTGGAAAGGTCCGTAGCATAGAGTTAGTCTATGCTATCTGACATTTTTATGACGATATTATATGAAATAAAAAAAAATAAACGAAAAGAAAAAAGCAATAAAATCTGATATTTTAATAAAGATAATAAAAAAATTGAAAAGTAAAAAACTAAAACAAAATATTTTCTGCAAAAAAATTTCTTCAGAAGTTCAGAAGACCGTCGCCCATGAAGATCTGCAACACCAGAGATCATGCAGATGCGTTGTAGCCTTGTATCTTGGTTTAAAGTATTGAATAACTTGTACCTTTAAGAATTACATAGTTAAGATGATCAAAAGTTTCCGTGTTAAAACCGGAATTTGTAAATGAGACAATTATTTGAAACTAGCTGTGACCGCGACTTCATTCCCATCGGGTAAGACCGTCATGTTCTATTAACGAACCGCATCTTATCGCCCGCCCGCACTTCTCTCTTATTGCTCGGCTTATAATCTCCATATCCTATAGCCTTCCTCAAGAAATGTTCTATCAAATGCAAAGCGATTAGCTGGTTCAACAAAACAAACTCCTCATCTTTGTCATTTTTGGAAATTGGAATAGATATTCCTCAGGTTCTTTCCTACATAAAAGTTAGATATCGTGTTAATCTCGTTCCACATGAGTAAATTACAGGATCGGTACGCGAGGCGCTGATGTTGGCTTCGAGCCAAATGGTCGGTTGCATCTTCATTCGCTGCCGATAAATTATTTTTTTTCCCCATTCTTTTAAACTCTCAGTTCCAAGTTGCGATTATAGAAAAATGAACCAATGCAATAAACCATTTGTAGTTTGAAAATAATATTATGTAACGGCCATAAACTTACTATAGACATATTAATAAACTTAAAATTGCGCCTTTGTAAACGCAAAGGAAAAAACTTAGTCACACATCCTCATTAGATTATGTTGCAAGCTTGTGACTAACTTCGTTTCGTTCGTCGAAGGAGCACCAGCGAGTCTGAAATTTTGTTTTTATGCAAAGGGCTGTCCAATGTCTATGGTTAGGTCATTTTTATAGTTGTTAACATAATATGCCTACTTAAAACTAGAAATTTTAGAAATTTAACCTTTTATTCCTGTTAATAATTACATTACAGCTGTTTCTGAGAAGGGCGAGTGAGGGAAGAATGGTCGAGTAAAAATTGATTACAAAAAATGTACATGTTTCGATAGGTTTTTGTTCGGTAGATTTACAAAGGATTTAGATACCTTAGACCGATGAAAAATAATTAGCAGCACCTACTATGTCATAAGGCGTTGAGACTAATCTAAAAGTATCCATTACACGTGATTATCTCTGCTTTAATTTTTTTTTATGTTAGAAGTTGGCAAACAAGCATACGGCCCACCTGATGGTAAGTGGTTGCCGCAGCCTATGAGCGCTTGCAGCACCAGTAGTAGGTGCCACTAACGCGTTGCCAACCTCGAGATATTAGTTCTTAAATCTCGTCCGCCCAGTAATTTCACTAGCGTACAGTGCCCTTCAAACCGGAACACAGTAATGCCTAGGCACTACTATTTGGCGGCAGAATATTTGACACTGCGGTGGTACCTACCCAGCCGGCCTCTTGCCCAACAGCGGGCGATGGGGTCGTCACATCCCGACGCCGTTGCTCTGCTCTCTCGGTTCCTTGCTTCAATACAGTGAAAATAGCCCAAGCAAATTAGTGACACTAAATGCACAATTTCTTCAACTAGCCAACTAATTTTTTTCACTGTTGACTAAACAAATACTACGCTATCTAAGAAATTCTATGTACACTAGGAAAAACTTAGTCTTACGCTAAGGTCATTCTGCTATGATTTGCACAAAATATGTAAAATTTACCAAGAGGCGCCAGGGCACCAACAAGTCTAAAGAAAAAAAAAATAAACGCGACACACTCAACAGCCCCCATTAGGAAAGTGATATCCTGTGTCGGGGGTCCGGAACACATACAAAGACAAGGACAAATACACCCAGACCGGAAAATATGCTTGCATGGTCAATACAAACATATGCTCCGAGCGGGAATCGAACCCGCGACCTGTGGCGTTTAAGGCAGGTTCGCTACCGCTGCGCTACAACGTCGTCGAAAAAAAGTCTATGTAACTTATAAGTTTAATATTGCTATGCAATTGAGGTCAAAATTTTTTTCTTAAGATTGCTATTTTACTTGTGTACCTTCTGTTCATGGCATAGTGCAGTGTAGTCCGGTTCATTTGACGCGTCTCGTTCGATCGCCTGTTGTGAATTCAAAGTACTTGAACACTACTCCAACTACATTCCTCATACATTCCCAGCTTGTATACCCCTTTCTTCCAATTTACAAGAAATATCTTGTTACTGAAAGACTTCCACAGTTCTCAAATTTTATTACGTTAAAGAATTTGGATACTACAAAAATTTATTAATCGTTTTATGAAGAGTGTGAGATTATATCAGATGAAAGTAAAAATTAATAAAGCTTCAAAGTAAATATATGTAAATATATGATTTTTAAGTAATTCAAGAAGATAGGTCAACAAATGGAGATAGTAGGATAAGTTTTATTGCGTAGAGATGTTGGATCACTCTGCATCTTCTATCGCATATATCACGGGGAATGTTCTTAGGAATTGTTTGAATTAATCCCACCGGTAGAATTTCACCATCGGACATCACGACAAAACTCTAAATTCCACCCATACCACCTCGATGTCTGGAAATCCACAACAGCGCGATTTAGAAGACATTTTCTTCCTCACACAACCACTCTGTGGAACCAACTTCCGCCGGTGGTCTTTCCGATCCTTCAAGAGAAGATCGTATTCTTTCCTTAAAGGTTGGCAACGTGCCTGCATGCCTTCTGGTGTTGCAGATGTTCATGAGCGGCGGTGATCGCTTAACATCAGGTGAGCCTCCTGCCCGTTTGCCCCCTCTCACATAAAAAAAAGAAGTTTTTCCATTAACTTAGCTTATTCATATTATTATTTTTAATAAGTACTATGAAATTAACAATTTATTTTTGCATTTGTGTTAAGCAATTTTTATCGTTAATATTTAATAATAATTATAATAACGTGATAAAGATTTTTAGTGATTAAGCTGCGGAACCTTTTACTTTGTACTGTACGTGTGGACTACACACGCACTTAAACGGTAACTTTTATTTATTGAAAATAAGTATCTTTCTTTAATTTTTCAAATAAATAGTTCAGTGTGTTACACGTCACGTGATGAAGAGCAAAACAAAAATTCGACAAGATGATTCTATAACAAAAAAAACTTCATTATAATATTATGTTCCTGGACTAAAATTGGACAATTTAAAAGAATCAGAACAACTACTGCAAATCTATGTTATTCCCAGAGGGCAAAAAATCCCATCGCAAGCTTGTGTGAACAATTTGTATGCAAATCAAGGAATTTCGTAAAAGCGAATCTCGCGGACTTTGAAACGTTTCGTTACCACTTTTGAATGTATATTTACATTTGCTTTAGATTTTAAAATAAACCTGTTTTTTTTTTCATTAATTCTGTAAATAGGTAAAACTTCTAAATGTAGCTCAGAGCATATAACAAATAAACGGTCTAAGAGTTGAAAATCTTGAGCTAATAGACGTTGATTACGATCTAAGGACCCATTTATTTTTCTAGAGAATAGGCTTTTTTTTTTTTTTTTTTTTTTTTTATTCTTTATAACTTGATTTGGGATTTTTATCCACACGGATATGTCAATCCCATCTAAACAAGAACTACAAATAAACACATAATCAATCACAAACTACAAATGAATCATTAAACAAATAGTAATTTGCACATTTCCTTTGCCATTATAGATGTTGGACTTGCCAAAATAGTTTGGATGAGTCCAACATCCATATAATTTAAGCTAAATTTTTTTAAAAATTGTTCTCGTTCTGTCTTGTTCTTGACACAATCCATCAGCAAATGTTGTATATCCTCCCTCTTCATGCAAACGTTACATTTATCTGTTTCTTTTTTCTTCATTAGAAATGCAAACTTTGCTGATGGATAGTGTCCAGAACGAAGTCTTAATATTAACTTAATATATTTATTACTTAATTGAGAGTCGTCAAACCAGGGGCAGCGAGAAAGCTTGCATTGTATACTTTTATACCATATACCCTTTTCTGTCAACCTTAAATCAAAATATTCTTTCCAGTTTTTGAAACATAATTTTTTAAATTTAGGTATATATTCTGAATAATCTGGTAAATAACTTTTAATATTACATCTCTCTGCTTCTAATTTAGCCAATCGGTCGGCTTCCTCATTGCCTCTGATTCCAATATGACCTGGTACCCATTGAAGCTTCACCACCCTACCACTATTATGGTACAAATGGTAAAAAAAGTGTTTTTCCTATTATCTGTTTACGTAAATGCTTTTAAAATACATTACAAAAAAAAACAAGTTTACTAAAATATTTTACAAGATTGAAAAATTAATAAAATAAAACGAAAAATTATAAAATATTTAATATTTTTATTATTATTATTGAATTAACACCAAGCGCGAGTGGTATGTAACAAAAATAACGCATCCAGGTCGCGCTCGCATGAGTTTCAGTTTCGACAGATATTCGCTTTACCAATGCGGCAAGAACATAATATAAATATTCGTGTTGTATGTAAATTCAATACGAAACTGCAGTGATTTTTTGACGGAGTTTTGATGTTATTTGGTGCGTGTTTGTAAAAAGGTAGAATCAGAGAAGGTGAAAATGTTCAACCACAGCGGCTATTCGTGTAGTGCTACTTGTACAAACTACCGAAACCCGGAAGTAAGGAATCGTGAGTAATTTAATAATTACTCGGTTTTTTGTTTTCCGTTACGAATAGTTCGCCCCGAAATAGCTAATTATCGAGCTTTCTGCGCTTTCGCTGAACGTAGCAGCTTTTATTAAAGATAAAACACATTTACTTAAGTATGTATATAATTATAAATGCGTCTACCCCAATAGACTTTCAGTCTTTTTTTACTTCAGAATGATGCGATAATACAAATTAAAACTACAAGGATTAAAAATTATTAGTAGAACCATGCTCCGCTCAGCACAAATGTGCTCACGCATTCTATCTCACAGAAAATACGTAAAATAACAGTACTTATAGTTGCCAGAAGCCAAATCTCTCATCCCCTCTCTTCCGTTCCTTTTTTTTCCTTCTTCATATCTCTTCCTTCTTATCCCTTTGGTTAACAAAGCGCCTGTTATATCTCAAGTAGCTATTGCAAGCGTTCATAGGTTGCGGTGACTGCTTACCATCAGGCGTCATGACGTAAAAACTAACATAAATAGTAATAGGAATTCTTAAAATTATCAGAGTAATAGTGTCATGCTCTTTCCGACCTTCCAGCACAAACGAGCCAGCTGGAAAAATGAATCATCAATCTCTCATAGAAAATCGGCGTAAAGTTGGTTTTTTGTTTGGTATTTTGGAAACTAAAATGAAGTATTTGTTTTCACATATGATCTATGAAACTATAAAACTACAAATTTTCAAGTCAATCGCTCGGTTGGTATAACAATCATATTTAACACGGATGAAACCGTAGGCATAAGCTATGTAGTGGCAGTTTAATAATGTTGCTACAGATTGTCATAAGGCGCAGACAGGTTCTCAAACTTTATCACAGATGGCGCTGTACGTAGTTAGATCGCGCAAACGTTTTGCTTTATCCATGCTATATGTCTGCTGAGAGACTGATTTGAGCTAAACGGAGCGCGCCCGGTATCCGGTTGCCGGTTCGTGTAAATAGATGTTTACATTTACCACTTGAATACTAAATATTTTTGACTACCATGTCCTTTCTGACGTGGGCTTCTGAGTTTATAAGTTTAAGCTTCAAAGTAAGCGGGCAGTGGGTCACACTCACAAATATAATTATCTTAGTTTATAATTAATATCATTATAATTGTATTTCATTATATAATAGTTGTGCCCGCGGTTTCACTCGCGTCATGTAGTTTTTTAATGATGACACGGGAACTCAACATTTTAAAATTGGTTAAAAAAAAGGTCGTTTGTCGATCGAGCGTTGATTGCAATGTTTTGTAATTTTGATGCATTTCACGGCTATGGCGCTGTTTTAAGCTTACGTAACAACCAAACTGGGCGACCACTGACACTTTTTGACGACCTTGTGGCGCAGCGATAGCGCCACAGGTCGCGGGTTCGATTCCCGCTCGGAGCGGATTTTTGTAATGATCGTACAGGCATGTTTGATGATCATACAGGTCTGGGTGTATGTGTCCTTGTCATTGTGAATGTTTCCGGACCCCCGACACAGGATATAATTATCCTATTGGGGGCCGTGGACTGTGTAGTATTTATTTATTCATTATTTATAAACTACCTGATGAAAACTGGACATCAGCATCGGTATATATTAAAAAACGATTTCTGGTTTAATTTTCTGATACCTCAGTGCGATCCCTGTGCGATAATAATTAATTGACTTTGTCCAATGGTTTTACACGTAGAATTTTTAATGATCACATCGATAATTTAAATCATGACTATTATTATGGTTATATTTTATATTTAACTAGCTTCTGCCCGAGGCTTTGTCTACAACGATTTTCAAAGGCTCCTCGCCTTTAATGCAATATAGAAATAATTGTTTCACCTTTCATATTTTGTACTTCAAGTTTTGATTTTACGACATAATATATTTGTATTTTTTAAAAACAAAAATATATTTTCCATGATTAAATTTAAAAAAAGTATTTATGAGAATAATAATAAAATAAATCTTACTTTTCTTGGATAGTAATTAATTTATTTTATTATAAATTGTATTCAATTCTCAAACTTATCTTACATTATATTGCATAATAATCAACGTTTAGCTTTCAATTTACTTAACAAAGCTAGAAGCGCCAATTAAACTTAAACTTAATTTAATTGAATAGAATATTCCCAGCGAGTAAATTGGAACTCCAAAAGAGTTCAAGACAAGTGTTAACAGGGCGCCGAGAGTTATGAAAATTGTAATAGTAAAATTTAAAGGTTTTGCAAATTGATGTCGAAAAATATTTTTCGTTATAAATCATATAATAACGTACGTGTTATATAGGTCATATTGAGAACATAATAATTATTGCAGAAAATCTTCGTTCCGTAAACAATTATTAGCTTTTAAAAAAATAAGATTGTCTCAGTCCCAGCAGTAGTGTGGAGTTATTATATCTTTCGGTACAAACTCGTAGTGATTGTTCTCGGCATCGAAATGTTGGGAACTGTTCTCATGATACCTCTATATTTTTTCATTAATTATCGAAAAATATTAATATTATATATATTTAATGTTTGTAATGTACAACTACATTCATGTAATGATAAGCCTCATTCTGCATAAGAAACTTAAGGATCAGTGGGTTGATATTGGCCTCTCGCCAAATGGTCGGAAGCATCCCAATTCGCTGTCGGATTGTTATTTATTTTACCCATTCTTTCAAATTTCAATTTGAGTTTCAAGTTTTATAGCTATTCGAAAAACTATTAAACAAAATATTGTCTTGTCCAACTCGAAAGAGAAGGTTTTGTTTGTCTATTACCCGTATTTGTAGCAATTATATACCGTTTTAGTTATACTTTATTATAAGACTGGTTTTATTGGAACGAAGTTCCTTATCGCGCGTTGTGAAAGGGGGCTAGACGGAAAAATTCTTACGAAAAGTTGTCACGACACTTTTTGCTATAGTAAGCTATTGTAAGCTGTGCGGCGTCGCATGTTTCTCTGTCTGTCTCTCTCTCTTATAGAAAGCAAGCCAGATATTTTCATTTCTATTTCGCATTGAACAGTGTGGTGTCGCGACGATTATTTTTGTTGAGTGTATACAGGTTTTTTGTAAATAATAAATAATGTTAATAATAAAAAAAAATTATTATAACTTAAAAAAATAAAATTTTATTACAATTCCTTCACTAATTAATCGAAAGGAACTTCGTTCCATCCGGGTGTCCCTTGACACCTCTCAAGTTTTTATTAATGAAGATGTATTATTAAATTTTTGGAGAGAGAAAACCGCTCCAGCTGTTCGCAGCTGCGCATGACCCTCGGCCACTCTCATCTAGCTCTTGACCATGTTGGGAAGATCGTAACTTCACCTAGTTTAAGTACGTCCTTCGTTTACTGATCCGCGGTCTGCACTCAAGAAACGGTTTACTACGTTGCCCTCTAATTTTGAACTATGTTTTAATTTATGGAAAATTTTTAGGTTGTAGGACATTAAAAAATCCTTCTACGATTGTTATTTACAATAACTACAATTTGAAATAAAGATAAAAAAGTTTTTTCATGACTTTGTTTTTTTCATTTTATTTTTATTAATAACTATAGAATTATCAAATTACCATTATTTTTCGTAGATACTTGGACAAGTTTTAAAACTTTTCTTTGCTTCTGTTGTCTTATCAAGTTTTTCTCGAATACAGTTTGTTTTAAATCTCCTTCACTTCGCCTCTCATTTTTTCTATCCAAGAAGATAGTCTAACAGATGTATGTTTTTAGGTATATACCATTAACGTTATATAAGAATAGACAAAAGAAGTAGGGGTGATATTCGTTGACTCGGTAAAAAGGGAACGATTTACAACGCTCCTTGCTTCTCTTTTTAGCACTTCACTCTCAGAGAGTGAAGAGCGAGTGTTCGGGTGGTCTCGTGTTAGCTCGCTAAGGTTCTTCTACGTTAGAAGAGACAAGAATTATCATTCGCTTTCTTTTAAACTACTGCATAGCTTTTATCGCGGGTTTTAAGCGCGACGACCGAATCAAGAAATTCCGTAACGAAAATAAAACCTAACAGGCCCACAAGAAAATTTATACCAAATACCTCATTAAATGTATTGAAAAATGATCTTTAAATAATACGCTATAAAGACTAATGTCCAATTTTTAAAAAATATATATAACCTTTATAAATTATTCTTATATATAATTCTGCATAGCTTTTATCGCGGGTTTTAAGCGCGACGACCGAATCAAGAAATTCCGTAACGAAAATAAAACCTAACAGGCCCCGCAAGAAAAATTATACCAAATACCTCATTAAATGTATTGAAAAATATGTCTTTAAATAATACGCTATAAAGACTAATGTTCAATTTTTACCTTTATACATTATTCTTATATAGGATTATTATATATTTTCGTCTTTAACTCAAAGAAAATTAAGGCAATAATTCCATAAAGTTTAAATTTCATATAAAATGTATCTTTTGATGATGTACTTATGTTCCACATTAAAATATTTTGATTTAGTTATGAAGTTTCTAACTTTATTTCAATGAAATTTTGAATTATAGACGAAATTGTATTTTATTGGCTTGAAATTAATGTTGGATTTCATTTGTATTTTAACTTTTTAAAAACAGCCAAGATTTTGTGTATTGCATAAGTCGATAAAAAATACTATGCAATAGCTTTACCGCGGCAGTCCCCGAGTGCCACAGGTTTTTTTTTATTGATCTTTAACGTCCACTTCATGATAATCGTATTACTAGCGTGGTATATTCTTATAATTATATGTATGTCTTATATGCTGGCTTTATGAATCACAATCTTTGACAGCCAGAGAATAACTAGTCAAAATTAAAACAAGAAAGGCTGATAATGTACATATATAAAATGCTCAACCTAATCTAATTAATATTATAAATGTGAAAGTTTGGATGGATGGGGTGATGTTTGTTACTCTTTCACGCAAAAACTAATCGACAGATTTAGATGAAGTTTGGCAAACACATACCTTATTACTTGTATTAGCATATATAATACTATTTATCTCGGAAAAAAATTGTGTTCCGATGGGACCATCAAAAAACTACATAACGCCAGCGGAACTGCGGGAATAGCCAGTTTTATATAATATATAAAAAAACACGTCTGTATGAAAAATCGACGTAAATATTCGATTTTGTTTCGGTAGTTCTAAGAAAACTTTCACCTGGCTTGTCAATAAATACTGAAATTACACAAAGGTTTCCGAATTTTATTAGGACAGCTCATCATAATCGTACCTTCGCTCTGATATTTCGTAGGTTGTAGTTTGAGTTAATAATGTTACTGTCAAAGCGCCAAGTTTGATATGGGTTGAAAAGGGCTAAAATAGCGAACGATCAGGTTACATTCAGTATTTCATTGGAATGTGCTCTTGTCAGTAATATGTTTTCATTTTCTAACATGTTCTATGAAATCCTATACTGATATCTGCGAAGCTTATCAATATATTTTAAATTAATGAACGTCGGAGAATAAGGTTTATTAATACCCTTATTTTCTTACATTCATGTTGAATAAATACATTCAGAAAAACATCCTTTTATAAGAAATATACACGGTGAGAAATTTCTTTAATGTTTTTTTTTATTTAAATTTTTATTGGTTGGTAAAAATCAAAATCAAAATCAAAATTATTTTTACTCAAGTAGACTTTTAAAAACTACTTTTGAATAGTCAAACGCTACCGACGGTTCGGAAGGTTGATTCTATTGAGAAGAACCGACAAGGAACTCGACAGTTACTCTTTTCAAATATATATTATTCTTTATTATAAAATTTGGTTCTAGAATGAGATTCAGCAATATTAAGAGCCCTAAGCATTTTTATCGGAAAAATATTCCTCTAAAGAATAATATGCTTTATTGATAAGTTTATTTTTGTTTATTTGCAGTTCCAATAAGCAATCTGGAATTTTGTTAAAAATGCGAATACCTAGCCCCTTAAAAGGATTATTGACTTTACGCAGACGAAAGCTAGGATTTTTGTTTCTAATATTAACTGAATGGTAAACAAACATACGGTCCGCCTCAAGGTCACCACAACCTATGGACGCTGGCGATACTTGAAGTTTCATATGCGCATTGCAACCCATATAGAAAGAAAGGGATGGGAAGGGAAAAAAGAAAGGGGAACAGAGGTCTTGAGAGATTGGGCCTCCGGCGCTCTCACTCATCACACGAAGCGCAACATTACTTTCCCGGTAGGGCCGGTATATTTGTGATTGGAGAAACATGGCTCTACTACTAGTAAACTAGATTCTATATCAGATTTTTAGTTATGATATTTGGTGGTAGTAATATCGTGGGGTACAGTGAAATATTAGAAATTTTTGTATAGTTATTATATTTTTATATTCATACCTTAGACCATTAACCAACGTATTTGTTTATAGACGAATAGACGTTTTTTAGTTACACTTTCATACCATTCAAAACGTTTATATTTATAAATATATTTTTCATGGTTCTGTACTTAGAATAAATCTTACAAAAACCATAAAAGCATCCAGTTGTTAATGAACCGTCGCGTCGTCGCTAACAAAGTAGCCGTTACACATGATTATCTCTGTTCTCTCGGCTCATTGCTTCGACACTTAAAACAACAGCTCAAGCAAATTAGTAACACATACCGCACAATATTAACATTACCGACATTTTCCTTCAAAATTTTAGGTGAGGAGTTTCGAAATTCTACAGAATTTGGCGAAATATATTATAATATATTTGATCCAATATTCTGCGTTATAAAACTTTATTATCAAGCATTTAAGATTTTTTTTCTTTTTTTTTTTATGTATGAGGGGGCAAACGGGCAGGAGGCTCACCGCCGCCCATGAACATCTGCAACACCAGGAGGCATGCAGGTGCGTTGCCGACCTTTAAGGAAAGAATACGCTCTTCTCTTGAAGGTTCCCAAGTCGTATCGGTTCGGGAAGACCGCCGGCGGAAGTTGATTCCACAGAGTGGTTGTGCGAGGAAGAAAATGTCTTCTAAATCGCGCTGTTGTGGATTTCCAGACATCGAGATGGTAGGGATGGAATTTAGAGTTGCTTGGATTTGCTTTATAAACAAGGTTATAGACCGTGGTGAGTGTAATATTTAATAAATATGTACTTGTAGTCAGAAAGTTTCCCGAAATTCCCGCTCAGAGCATACGTCTTCACACTGAACGGCCCATTAGGATCATAGGTTAGGATGTCCTGTGTCTGTGAAACATACACAGCGATAAGGACAAACACACACACATATGCTCCGGACAACTCCCTGTATGGTCAACACAAACATCAGCTCCGAGCGGGAAACCCGCGATCTGTGGCGCTTGAGGCAGGTTCGCTACCACTGCCCTACAACGTCATCCAATTTTTGTAATTTATTTTATTCTTTGTTTATTTACTTTCAAAAAAAAAATCCAATTTCTTCACCAAGCCTAGCGCAACAATAATGACACAAACACACAAAATCACAAACTCGTTTCAATGCCCTAGAAACCCTAGAAACATGGAAAAGATTCCATGTGTATTGTGTAAAGCTTTGTCTCATTTTGTTAAGCTTCTTCAACTAATCTTACATGCATCCAAAAATTGTGGAAGACTTTGTCCGTAAGATGTAGCACTTTTTAGGTAGCCTTGTCTTTTAAGGTTAATTCATTAATGAAAAAAATTAAAACGTCATATAAAATATACTTACGTACAAAACATATAATCAAATACTATTGAGAAACAAACTAGAGTCGCTGCTGAACATGTAGGAAATTTACTTTTATTGAGTACTAGCTGTGCCCGCCGTTTCACTCCCGTCGGGTAAGACCACTTTGTCTTACCAACTGACCGCATCTCATAGCCCGCCCGTACTTTCTTATTGCTCGGCTTCTCAGTAGCGTATCGTGATGTTAAAAAGCGTATAGCTTTCTTCATGAAATGTACTATCAAATGCAAAAATAATTTTCAAAACCGATTATTAAATGAAACAAAGAAACTCTTCAGCTTTATAATATTCGTATTCGTTTCGCATTTCGTTAATTTCGTCTTACGAATGCCAAACAACTGTTCAGTATCTCTAGCTCTCTAGTTATTAAATAAAAACGTCAAATAGAATAAAATGATAATCCGTTCCAATTCATTTACGTAATACGCTTACTTTGCAATCGTCCCATCGATATCGATAAACGAATTGAACTCAATCATAGCTACACCGAGTATCAGTTCGGATTGAGATATAAATTAATCCAAATTACCATTCCTTCCACAGGACGGTTGAAAATTTAACTGACTATTCAAAATTGTAAAGCTTGTTTGATTGAGTCAGATTCTTTTGCGATAATGAATTACAGAATTACTGTTGATGTGGATTTGTAAAGCCTTCTAACAGTGGCGGATTTACCAGCAGGCTGAGTAGACTTGAGCCTAGGGCAGGCGTCAAATTTGGGGACCGATTTTTTCTTTTTGCTACCTCATAGAAATCAAAAGATTTATACATGGTCTTCTGATGTTTTACGAATTTCCATATTCTTGAATAAAACAGATAGTTCGCCGACCAACAACCAGTAATCGCCCTGTTCGCCTTCTGCCTACACTACACACACTACACTTTGTATGAGTGAAAACAGCGAAATTGTAGAAAACGTATTTCCTTCTTCCCTCTATCGACCAGAGGAAAGAGCAGCAAAAACTTTACAGCCTATATCTTGAAAATTTGTATATCCACCACTGCTTTGTAATCATTATCAATCTTTGGAATGAAATATCTTAATCACGCGTTACACGCTCTGATTAAATGGGAGCTAGACAAAAGTATAAAAAAACCTTCCTCTTTGGCTTCTAAAAGTTTAAAAAATATGCAGCAATTATTTTAGTTTTATTTATATTCATAATAAGTAATGATAGTAAAGTTAAGTCTTTAATAACGTAGACATGTGATTTGCAATAGTCGTAGATTTGAATATGACTTCGAACACTTTTACTGACTCCAATATACGAAATACTGCTAGGACTAAGCCTTTGCAGAAAAAATACCTTTTCTTATTCTATATTATTAGTTTAATATAAATAGGAGACTCAACATATTGTAGGAGATATCAATTTTATGTTTAAGACACTGTACAAAGAACCACAATGATCGGTTGCCACTCGCATCTTGCGGACTCCCGCGACCTGTACCAGGTCTCAATCCACCACCAGCCACCAACTTTGCGTTTTTGAGTACGCGGTGTCCACTCGAAAACCTTTCAGTTGGATGCTCGTGAAGTAGGAGTGGTCATTGTGGCACTCTTTGGGGGAGGTCTATGTCCAACAGTGAATGCCTTTCGGCTATGGTGATGATTCAAACTAAACATCAAGGTTATAATCATAATATTTAGATCTAAAAAAAGATATTGAAAAGAGGAGTTATCTCCTTTGTAAAAATGGTAAAGCTGTTTCTTGTGATACTGCAATCTACAGGTTTTACCTTAAGCTGAGTATTAATGACTTTCATTTTATCCTACAAAAGAAATATTACTTTGACAGATAAAATCCTTATATTTTCCTTTGAAGTTCATCGAAAGACTTGTTTGTATTTTACACCGTTAAACGTATTATCTAAAGGAGGGATTTAAAAGAAGTAAAAAATTATTATAAAATAAATCCAAACAACCATAAAACACTTTTGCCGTTAGTCTTCAGCATTTTTATACACATAATTATGCAGACAAAGGTGTATCACTATTAACTTTGAATATTAGATGACAACGCTGTGGCGTAGCGGTAGTGAGCCTGCTTTCAGCGCCACAGCGATTCCTGCTCGGAGCAGATGTTGACCACACAGGCATGAGTTCCGGTCTGGGTGTGTGACCTTGTCTGCCTTGTTGAGTATTTTTCCGGACACAGGATATAACTGTCCTAATGGGGGCATTGAGTGTGTAGAATTTATTTATTTATTAAATATTTAATTAACTTTAACTAGGTATTTGTTTTTCACAATTTTTTTATTTCTCTTTTTTTATATATCGTCAATATTACAATTACTTAATAATTCTTCTAAGCAGATCTGTTCTATTTTTTATAGCTCAACGATTTTTAAGTTTCTGTATATTTTAAAAAGTACGTTGATAATTAAAAAAAAATGTAATGAAACATACACTTAAAATAAATAAAAATAAAACAAAAACGAATTTGACGGAAGAAACTGTGGTACAGAGGCGGCCCTATCCCTAAGGGCGATCTCTTCCAGGCAACCCTGTTTTTAGATATATATTACAAAGTACATAATAAAGGGAAGTGGTATAAAAAATGAAACGGATATAAAATTATGAAGTGTTAAGTTTGATAATATATATTGAAAATATTTTTATAGGCGGCAGCCCAATGTTTCCTTGCATACTCATAAATTTCCTTGTTGTACTTACAAATGGTTAGCCCTGGTCTACGACGTCTTCTTCGTCGTACTCTGGATATAACAATCACGTATAAAAGATATATCTTTAAAAATAATAAAGAGGTTTCATTTTTTTTATTAAGTCAGTAGTAACGGAGATATGAGCTCTTAAAGTCATAAAAAAGTTGTTTCCATAAAACATAATTAATGCGCCTAATTTTATTTCTTGATCAAAACGGTTATTCATTGAAAAATTAGACTCATCCGTTAAAATGTGTCCTTTCATCTCAGTTAAAGTTTAAACAATATAGGAAATGTGTGAAATGTGAAATAATATATATTAGAATAATTCGATAATTTACTAAATCTTAATTAAATTTTGGTGATACAAAATAGACATCTAACTAACCAAACGACGGTTGATATAAACTTTGATGTTTGTAGTAGGTAGTTTCCTTGTAAATGTCTATATAAAGTATACGAATGAAAAAATTAAAAGACGAGACAGGACGATATTATAATGGTCACGTTTCCGCCATTTCGCTACGGTACATTAAAAATTTTGTATGTATAATAATAAAAGCAAATCACCCAGGTAATAGAATTCAGTATTTATCGAAAGAGGAACTTGAAGGCGAACTTTGTGGTATTGATAATGAAAGTTTCGAGCTTGGAAATGAATAGCTATATCAGTATTGCGGTGAATTCATCGGTTTTATGTAAATTTCTTCAAAAGACCTTTACATTTCCCTCGAGCTTATAGTACATTCTTCTGGAAAGTTACGTCTTTCCTCAAACTCATTTGCCTATCGAGCGAGGTTAATTGCCAATTTTATTCAAAGATAATCGATAACTTACAAAGTTTTTATTTTATATTGATATTCATTACAATTTTTCAATTGAAATATTTATTTAACATTTTAAATTTATAAAGTTAATTATTAATAAAAGATAGTTAGCCAACGTAAATATTACAACATATTTACAATTCAATAATAACGTTATTTACAAATTATTACAACTGTACAAATCATGTCCACAGTGAATGTTGGGAAGAATGGTAGCTAATTTTCCCCGCTGAATCACAATCCCATTTCTGTGGGCGAAAAATGAACTAGCCCACCTGTAACCGGTGAAGGCAATGGAGTCGGGGTGTAATATATAAGTGCTACAGTTGGATTTTTCTCGCAGCCTTATTGGTTGGTAAATAGCTTTAGACGCAGTCAGTCAACGGATGGGTATCGTATCATGCTATTTCGAGCTGATCGAAATTCTTCTAGAAAGACAAGTAAAAAATCAGTCCCGGCTGTTATCTACTATAGTATAATGGTCGATAAATAAGCTCAAGGGCATATATAAGTTACTAATTCGACTATAAGCAGAAATCGTTGAAATTGTTAATTCATTAATACGAACTACTAACCAACTCTATACACCAAAGTAAATAAGGCGTAAAAGTATCCAAATAATCAAAAACTAATTGGTTGTAGAGGTCCAACTTCACTTTAAAAAGAATTGCTATTATTCTTTTTAATAAAAAGATGCTCGCTTCAATAAACTTGCACAATACTGGATTTAAATTTATGTGACATAAAAAATAAAATTTAATATTATTATTAAATTAATCAATTTATTTATCTATTCAAACAAATTCTAATTAATAAAGTGTATTGAAACAACATTTTGTTATTTATTTTTATAACCACTCTTTTACGGGAAGATGGTATTCTATGTGGTAATCCGAGCCACAAAGAAGCACGTGCAAAACTTCAAACCGATTAGGTGAGCACTCATGACGGGATCAAGTAACAAAGAAACGTCCACACATCAAAAGTTTGGAAACACATCAAAAATAGTGGGATTATATTTTAGGGATAAAAGTGTATACTTTTAAGATTACATTCCATCTACAAAGTACAGGAATAAGTTTCGTATTCCATTCGCCAACGACGTGGGAATACAACAGTCGAATCAGTTTAATATTTATAAAAACATAATATGACACCAACATACTATACAAATGCAGAAGATAAATCATAAGCTCCATCGGTGGATGTAATATATAAACCTGAAGGAAAATATATACATGCGGGTAGAACTACGTGTACACACACGTGTGAGACAGGTACGATCAAACTATATATTTTACCCATTACCAGTTATTAATCGTTTTTTTTTAAGCACTGTGTCATTACATTTATTTATTTCATTACATTTTCCCGGCGTCGGGATGTGACGACCCCATCGCCCGCTGTTGAGATAATCTCTGTCACAGCAGAGATTATTCCACCAGTGCAATCAGTCATACTGGTGGTAAGTCTTTTGTTGCTAGAGGCCGGCTAGGTAGGTACCACCACAGGTCAAATATTCTACCCCCAAATAGTGGTTTGGCATTACTCTGTTCCGGTTTGAAGGGCACTGTAGGCTAGTGAAATTACTGGGCAGAGGAGATTTAAGAAATAATATCTCGAAGGTAGGCAACGCGTGAGTGGCGCCTAATAATGGTAACCACTTACCATTAGGTGGCAGGTTGCCAACTTATAACATAAAAAAAACAAATTTCGCTTTTGAGAAAAAAAGTACCAAATCACAAATTATTTTTAAAGTTATTCAACATTATAATCGTATTTACGAGTCCAATCAATAATTATTTACGCCGGTCTTGTACCTGTCTCAAAATAATTGGCAGATTAATACCTTCTACAGCGTACAGCTTTTATTGTTCCCGTTCAATTAAGAACCTTTTCATATCAAGTTTTATACGAACATTTCAAAATTCTATTGTCGTAACAAGCCAATTAATTACTCCGACATAAATATGTTCAGGGAAATTGTTTGTACAATTTTACATTGAATCTTAAACAATATAATTGTTCATGAAAATATTTCAAAACTAAATAATGTATAATTTAATAGTTTCCATGTCCTTTTGAAGACTAGTAACCAGTATAATATTTTAAACTTATTTGCATCCTAGTTTTCTCAATTTTCTGGGGACAGGAACAAGATAAAGTTCGTAATATTATTGATGCTTATGAAATGATGAGTTGAAAAACAATACTCCATATAAAATGCTACACCCTATTGCTTTTATACTTCAAATAGTCAATGATACCGTTGTGGCGTTGTGGGTAGCGAGTCTGCGTTTAGTCTCGACGGTTGCGGGTTCGATTCCCACTCGGGCAGATGTTTGTTAAAATTTCTGTCTCGGTCTGGGCGTTTGTCCGTGTGGGTCTCCCCACCGTGCCTCGGAGAGCACGTTAAGCTGTCGGTCCCGGTTATTATCAATAACATCTTATAATAACCGTTAACTCTTGATAAGTGAATTGCTCTTATCCAATGAGTTACTGGTTCGCCCTTAGGGTTGCGGGGATCAGATGGCAATCACTCCGTGTAAAAACTAGTAACCTGTCAAATCCGGATAAGAGTAATAAGCAGACCCTGGG
The DNA here is from genome assembly GCA_023373885.1 of Hestina assimilis. NCBI lineage: Eukaryota > Metazoa > Arthropoda > Insecta > Lepidoptera > Nymphalidae > Hestina > Hestina assimilis. Next base: position 9,323,494 of record CM041749.1, on the reverse strand, counting down.
TACATACAATACCGGGAATAATGCTAGGATGAAGAAGACTTCAAATAGTCAATGCCATGATAAGAGTCCTATCCATCTGCCTTAAAGGAATTTAGACCAATTTCTATCACAATCTGCGCCGAAATATCTTTGAAAATTATACTGTCTTGACGAGCATCACTTTTAGGAGGTAAGCGTACAATTCACTCAGATGAAGAAACAGTATCTTGGGTTTTTCTTTTTTATTTCAAGAAGGTTGGTAAACATTTAAACAAGCATATGGTCCTATGGTAAATGCTAAGCAGTCACCGCAACCTTGCTTGCGATACTTGAAGTATCACATGAGCGTTACTTACCCAAACGATAGGAGGGAAGGAAGAAACAAAAAGAACGGAGCAGAGGGGGTGGTTGGTGGTGTTTTGTCCATAGAAATTACAATACAAATATGTGTGTGATTACTCTATAACATTGTACAAAAATGTATTTATTTGAAATGCTTAAATAGATTAGAAATTCTGTCTTTTTATTATGTCCAGGAAAAAACAGCCATGGAATGTAGGGCGGGTTCGTCCATTCAAGTAAATATTGTCCCAATCATTACTGACAATACCCTGAAGCCTTATCACATTTATTTTAGTGCCGTAGGAAATTTTAAATAAGCTTATTGTCCGTTAGGATATAACCCTATCCGGGGTTAGGAAAGTCGTGATCCTAAATATGTATTCTTCAGCTTTTGTAGTTTAATATGCTGGTATGATATGAGAAAAATAAACCTTTGTTCATTTTGTTACGTTTGTAAGTTTCTGTGAAGGCTGTTTTTGGTGTTTTGTTAAAATTAATTTTAGGAGACAAAGGGAATGTAATATAAAACAAGAGATCTTTTATTCGACAAATTAGGGTTTATATTATGTTGGTTTGAATGTAGGGACGTTAATGTGTACATAAAGGATGATAAATTAATTCATTAGCCACATGCTTTGAATATATTATACAAAACAGTCATTAATAAATTTTGGTGGTAAGATTTTCTTGTAATATTCAAACTCAAAATATTCTTTATTCAATAAAAGCTGATATCCCATGATCACTGTATAATACATAATATTTTTGTGTACCCAAGCCTTAGATCTTAGGCGGTTAAAATTGGTGGTTGTTTTTATGATAAAGTAAATATAAATAATAGTTCCATATCATTACCGTAAGTGAACATTTTTTTTTCATGACGGTTGGCGCAGACAAGCATACGGTCCGCCTGATGGTAAGCAATCCACGATATCTATGAACACTTGCGATTTTTTAAGTATCAGAGATCGGGTATTCGGCGCTCTCACTCATCGGCACTGTACCTAGAGATACTGATACTTTACGTAGATTTTCTGTGAAAGGGTAGTGCTTCCCAGAGCCGGCCCATTTATACTGGTAGGAGCATGGCTCTACTACCGTTAAGAAATACAATTATACCGAACATAGGATAATAGTTTGAAGTATATTGAACAAATTAAAATAAATAACCAACAAATAACGGGTAAGCGGAAAATAATAAGAATAAGAATAAGAATAAGAATAATTTTATTGATAGATTATAAATTCACTACTGTCACAACTTAAAATTAACTTAATGCAAACAAAGTTTAAAAATAATGATTATAAAATAAGTAAAATGGTGAAACTTAACTTAAATCATAGGAAACGAACCAGGTATAATAATACATATAAAGGACAGATGCAGCAGTGTAAATCTATCAATCGGTTGCTCGCTCAGTATAAGTTGTGATATGGCCGCCACAACACTGATTTTCAGCGAGTACCGTTTATTTCGAGTGACACCACTGACAGTGAAAACAGTTAATAACAATGGTTATACAAATATAACAGAATGATGAAAATGTATATATTCTTTTGTGCATCGTCACTACTAACGGGACAGTCAAATCTATCTAGCCATTTATGACAATAATTGAATGTAAATATTAAAATTAAATATAAAACATACAATGGAAATAAAACAAATAAAAAAAAAAAAAGAGTAAGTAAATTAGGATACCAAATTGCTTGTTAAATACTTAGTAGCCAAAACCAATAATTAAACAATAATATGTATTTATGATATATTACAGGAGTTAGTAAGGTAATTAAAAGTAGTCAAAATGCAAGAATGTTACGGCTATTGGTTCTGCTTAGAATCGGGGTAGGATTGCATTGATTGATTGCATTTTTTTAAATATATTTTTTCTTTTGCATAGTTGCAAGATAAAGATCATTCATCATTATACCTTTATAGTATTTAAATCATGTTTTTAATAAATATTATAGATATGACAATATTAAAATAATATTATTTCATATATAATATATATATATGAAAAAAGAAATCTTTTTTTTTTTTTATTTAATGAGAACTTTGACCAACAATTTTACATATATCATTTTCTGTTCTTAGCCTGTGTGCAACACTTTCTCTGTCCCGACGAGCATAGATACGGCCGTCGCGAGTCCAGATATACTGATAGCTATTATGACGACCTGCCTCCCTAGCTTTAAAAAACAATTGACGATTAAATCTAGTAAGACGCTCGTTTATGTAAAAACGCATCGGTTGACAGTCCAACTCTAAGCCAGATGTATCAGCACCACGGCGTATGCGCGCCGCTCTCAGCAGTTGATCGCGAAGTGTGCGCTTCGCCAGACGCACCACAATTGCTCGCGGCCGCGACGTTTCACCGTTCACAGTATATGAACGTCGCGAACCGGTACGTTCAGCGTAAACAACATCGACTTCTTCAAGTTTAATCCCTATTTTATTTGCTATAAGGTTGACAGTACGCTGTAGGTTTTCACCACTTCGCTCGGGTATGCCTGTTATTTCGATGTCATTTAATAAAGCCTGCTTGGTCGCGCTCGTTTAATTCCATCTTTAATTGTGTAATATCCTCTAGCACTTGACTTTCCGAGCATGATGATGTTTTCTCTTCTAAAGCGCTTATTCTTTCTTCTACTTTATCAACGCGTTTGCCAACTTCTAACAATGTAGTTTTTAAACAACAGATTTCTTGCCGAAAAGAAGTAACCTCATGAGTCACAGCAACCAACTCAAGACGGAGAAGTTTTATTTGCTCGATAAGCAAGCCATCTGCATCTTCTTCACCGATTGCTGTGCGAGCTATGGAAGCAGAAGAACCCATATGAGGTGCATGAGTATCTTTAACTCCAACGGGAGAACATGCCTTGGTCTTGCAGCCCTTGCACACCCATTTGGGTACTTTGGATGAAGGACTTATATTAACAGCACGCGTGCGGTGACAAAATAAGGAACATCTTGCGCACTTTATGCTGTCGGTCACAGTCGAAAACTTTCCACAAGTAGTGCATTTATTAGCCATTTTATTTGAAAAAGAAATAAAAATATTCAGTGATTTATACTATTAAATTAAGTGTTTATGCTGGGTTTGTTTTTTATATTTTTATTGGTAGGTACACTTATTTTTTATAAGAACAGCTGATTGTCACTTAGTTGTAAAATTGTATATAATCTCACTAAACAATTGATTTAAATGATTGATAACACTGTCAATACTTATATAAATATCCTTAATTATTTTAATAAACTTTTCACTGTAAATGAGTTTGTTTTTCTATTTTAACACAATTAAAAATATTACTAGCCAAGAACTGTGATCGCTGTCAGTGCTGCCATCAACTTCATCATAATGTTATTAATATTATAATTGTATAAACACAACGTGAGTAGAGTAAAACAAAAATAACGCATTCAGCTCGCGCGCACTAGTTTCAGTTTCGATAGATATTCGCATTACGAATCCGCTAAGATCGTATAAAAAACGATTTACGTGCGCAAATGCAAAACGAATCCGCAGTGAAATTTTAACAAATATTTCGCGGTAAGAAGTGCGCGCTATTTTCGTGTGGTCCTTACATATTTAGTAAAAGTTCCACTTGGCAGAGGCGGAAATGTTTAACCACACTAGCTCATCGTTAAAAGTCACTAGTTCGAGCTACCGGAATCCAAAAGTAACGAAATGTAAGTTTAAATTTTTGTTACGTATTTATAAAAAAAAAGAACTGTTATATTCGTAAAATATTACTAAGCATTTTATTTTTACCGTGGAATTTGTAATGAGTGTTTGCTAAATTCTGTTGTTCCTTTTTACTGCTATTTCACAATTGGCTAGAATACGGTGTTAGATTTTTTAAATTAAAGTTATTAAAAGTCTTAACGATATTCATACGTAATATAAAAATAATAATGAATGATTTATAACTTTCGCATTCTATGCTAATTGCTTTAAACCGTTAGGTAGTCCAATTATTAAATGCGAACTAAACATAATATCAACTTGAAGGTGTATACGTAATGATCAGTTTTAGTTGATGAAATAAAATCGTCGTAAGTGTCTTCTGTTTGTGTCATCTCCATTTTCACTTTGGGAAAACGTAAGTGACACTTTAATATTACATTTCTTTTACAGGATGATCACGCATCAGACGGTCATGTTCATATTATATTATAGCTTTGTTGTTTTAAAAATAACGTATAACTATTATAAAAATTAAAACTATTGAATACATTAAAAAATCAATAACATATATGGACGTAAATAAACAATACTATGTCAACCCACACGAATGTCATTTCGAGAAAAACGCGTTTGAAAATTTTGAACAACTTGCTTTATATGATTTTTTTAATATATTGGTCAAGTTTTTGGCAATTTTTGATTTTTGGAAATTATTTTACTTATTGGCACAAAAAATAAGAATGAATACAAACTGCATATTTCGTATATAATATAACCCAAAACGTTTAAAATACATACATACATTGAAAGATTAAAAATGGCTTTTTTAGAAGTTTTAAAGCTTAAAACTCTACAAACATTAAAGAAAAATGTTCTTCAGCCATTTACCAGCACTTCTGCATATACATATAACTCACTTTCTTCAATTTTGTGGGTTGACATGGTATTGCTTATTTATCCATATCGTCCATATAATCAGAGCAAATTTAGATAAAAACAATTAAATCGTAGCTCTAAAGAAACAATCGTTTCGTAAGAATTATATTTGGTTCAACTTGCTTAGAGAAATGTTTATAATATAAATTTGGACGTCCAATGTTTATGATCGTTAAAGAATTTTATTACCTCCGGCTTTTTATGTGTGTCTTCCAGTGGTTTGATTTGAGTGAACACCAAATCGTTTACTAATTTAAATAAAAACAATCACAATTTTATCTCGATAGAGTTTTATTAAAATCAGTTTAATAGTTTGGTTTTGGTGCCACTAAAACATCGGCATATAAAGAAATTTTGAACATACTCGTACATCTTTCAAGTCACAATAATTATAACAACTAACAAATACTACGCGTAAAATAGCTTCCTAACTTGTTTTTGTAAACATTACATTCAGAAATTACATAATAATGCTCAGCGAACTAGTACAAACATTTTCTTCATGGCAGCGAGCGCCACAACGAAACTAGAAGTTAAAGTAACCGTGAAAGGCATAAAATTAACGAAGACGCTACCAATGCGCTTGTTAAGGTCTTAACGTGACAGATTCTGCGCTCGCATTAGCCTCCAAGTTTAAGATTAATAAATTAGTTGATAAATTAATTTTAGTCTTTTTAACATTGAATTTATTAATGTTCTAGACGTGTGTCTTGTCCACAGAAATCTTATAAGAAAGTACTATAAAGGTTAAGAGTCACTTAATGCCTACGAAACATGACGTGTTACCGTTGTTGTTGCGTGTGGGAGAAAACTGGCGGTATTAGTTGCCTCCCACCTATGCTGTCGCTAATACATACGAAGAGCATATTACACTACCGCGTACGGTTTTACAGGTCCATGTATTGAATAGCTTAGACAGCAATTGCAAGTAAAGTCAATAAATGACATTAATGCAAGGTCATACCACTCGTGGCTCATAAGTCACAGTTACGGCCACTTCTACTCGTAGTATTTCTATGGTCCTGCCAAAGTTATATAACAATTATAATGCTTTATATTTTTTCAATATAAATATTTTATTTCATTACATACAAATAAAATAAAAGAGCTATTTGAGAGGAACGTAGGAACATAAAGCTCGTCTCCAGCATCGCTAGACATTCTAAATATTATTCGAAGTCGTGTTTCAGAAGATCCACATACCATAGGTTGAGGATTCCTAAAATTGTCTGTTGATATTTGCGTACTTTTACCCATGCTTCTACATAATGCTTTTGTTTGAAATATATAGAAGTAGTTTGTCCCGCGCTGCGCCGACCACGGCCATAGCGGCAGCCACATAGATAGCTCCCTGTTTCGTCATCTCGTGCGTCTTCATATTAATTTATACAAACCGTGTTATTTGCTTTTTTTAATTTGGCTGATATAAAAAAGCCTAAGAGCAAATTATTTCACCTCATAGTCCGGGATACCTGGCTTGATTTTGCACTTGCTTACTATCAAGCCAATTTTCAGTGAGCAGCTTCGTTCCGATGAGACGCCCAACTTTTTCCTGTGCGAAAAAATTCGTTTGTGGTAGGTAAAAGGGGTAGAAGGGATAAACTATGTTGATTTGATACTTCTCTAAAATTTATTACCATCTGTGTTTCTTTTATTAAATCTAATTATTCATAAAAATGTTTGTCCTACAAATTGTAAGGTTTGACCAAAGAGTCCCCCTTCCTCTAACGCGTATCAATAATGAGGTCACTAAAAATTATTACTAACCATCTGATTTTTTTTTTAAACTTAGTTAAGTTAATATTCACATAATTCAACAATTGCATTGTCCTACAAATTGCGTGGTACGTTATCCCGGTCCTACGCGCAAAATGGTTAATACCACAAGACAATTTTTCCCATTACTAACTAGGACAAAAATATTACATAATCATCGGTTAGTGTGTTCTCTGCCCAAATGAAACAATGTCCTACAAAAAATAGGTATGTATCACTAGTCCGACAAGAATTGTAATTTTTTCGTTTTCCGTTAAGTTATGTTCGTTAAGTTAATATTATAAATATTATAAAAAGTCCTCCGATGTTTCTGCCTCTACAAAAACTTAAAAACTACTGAACGAATTGTCTTGCGATTTTCAGACCGAGTAATAAACAAGGGAAAGTCATTTATTGTGCGTTGAAAGATGTATTAATTATTGATTTGATAGTTAAATAAATATGTATGAATCAAAAGTCTAAACCCTTATACTGTTTTGCAACAAAAAAAAATATTGAGGTGTGCTTGTTATAACAGTTTGTTTGGTAAATAGAACGCAGTCGTTAGTCTGGAACAAGTTAATGCTCTAAAAGTCTTCGCATTTCTGTATTGTCTTTGTTTTAAAATGAATGACAATACTTTGTTCACGTTTTAATATTTGAATACTTTTTCCTTTATTAAACATGTCTTAATTTTGTTATACATGATATTAATAAAACTATCCGTTCAAATAAACTGTGTACCAATACAAATATTACTCAAAAAAGAATAAAATAAGTAAACAAAGAACTATTATTGCTATACATACATTAGCTTATCAGGGGGCACGGCAGTAGCCCCACCAAGTCGAGTCCTTTTCTCGGAGCAATTCACGCCATTTTCGACTCCCTATAACTTTTTATATAATTATCAGTTACCAAGCAGGCATTGTATAAACACGGTATATTTCAAATTTCAGTCAATTCGAACCACTAATTTAAGAATTAGTACTAGTTTACTTAGTTATTAGTACTACTAGTTAAACAACTAGCCAAAATTCTTAATTTTGTCACTCATTAAGAGACCGATCATCAAAATTGTAAGAGTTTGAATGAGTAGAATATGTTGTCCTACAACTGCCAAGTTTCACTCATAGTTATACATGAGATCTCACTAATTTTTGTAGTAAAAAACTGCGTTGCTAAACTTGGATTTTTTACATTTTATGAATTTGATAGGATAAATTTCACAAGAAAAGATTAGTCACAACCTATTTTATAAGTTATTTTCAAGAAATTGTTAAATCATAAATGTCGGATTTATCTCATTCCGCATGAGTAAATTACAGAATTGGTGCGCTTCGACTCGTTGATGCCATCCTCTTACTGGTTGCTTCCCTATTCGGTGTCGATAAATTATTTATTGGCATCATTATATTTTCAAATACTACACTAAGCGTTACATTTTAAGGTAAATAAAAATTTAAATAATAATTTATGGTTTATTTTTATTTACTTACTATTGACAATAAATAACTTATTATTAAGAAATTTGACCAAAATATGCATTATGTTGTTAAAATTTTTGTTTGAAAAAAGCATTTAAGTAATGCTTATTTGGTAGTAAATTTTAGTAATGTATATTATTGGTTTTATGCCATTGCTTTGAAGAAACCTCCATCACGTCAAACTCAAGCTCTTAGTTCAAGTAGAAATATTCAAACTATCTTGCATAAAAATCAACGTTAATTAATTCCACCACTCAATTTGTATCATTTCAATTATCTGCAATATATTCACTAATAGAATAATAGGCTAAAAATATTTAATATAAGATTTAACAAAAAAAATCGGCCGGCTTACGAAGAAGGTTTTGGTGTAAAATTTGTAATGGTTTTGATATTTGTTAATATGGCGATAGTTGTTAAAATGACAAGAAAACCTATTTACACACATTACAATACATTAGCACGTTAGCATCGTAGTAAAATATTTTTTAGCAAAAACTTATTATTATATTACTCGAGAAAGTACAAGTAAAAGTAGCACAAGAAAAAGGATATATTTATAAACCAAGGTAAACCATAAACACGTACAATTCAGTAAGAAACATTGTGTTCTAAGAAAAAGTAACACCTACCTTGTCAATAAAAAGCAAAATAACAAAAAGATTTCTGAATTTTACTAGGTCATAATCGTACCCTACTTCTGGTATTTCGTAGATTTATTTCGTAGTGTGTGTTAATAACATTACTGTCAAGGCGCCAAGTTTGATATGGGTTGAGAAGGGCTAAAACGGCGCGCGATCAGGTTAACTGTAAAGAAATATTGAGATGGCAACATATTTTTCGTTTTATAAAACATTTCATCAACTATAATGTACATGTCATAATAATTCATATTTTATTGTGTATAGCTGTTTGGTGGCAAAAAGCATACAACTCTTCTGATGATCACATGTCACCTGCCTTCAATTGGAGCCATACTTAAATCACATAATTTCATAAGTTTTTTAACACTCCCGCGTCTTTGTCACATTTGTGAGACGCTGCCTTAGAGTCATCGCATATTTTTTTTGCAATTTTACGTCTACAAATTATTAAACTAAAACACTAGTTTTAAAATCATTTAAAGAATAATACTTAGGTTTTCAAGATTTTTAAATGTGACGTGACGATATTTATGATGCCTTCCATTCCTTGTCACACAATGTCACATTTCGCCAACCCCTCCCTTTTCGTGTGACATAATTTATGGATGACCTCTTATATAATGGATGCTTGCAACAATAATGTCGGTTGTCTTTCGTTAACACAAATAGTAGGATAGGAGCGGGCAGAAAGAAAAGAAGAGAAGAGAATTTAATTCATCGACACCGTTGCGGCGTTGTGGGTAGCGAGTCTGCCATTAGTCTCAACGGTTGCGGGTTCGATTCCCGCTCGGGCAGATGTTTGTTAAAATTTCTGTCTCGGTCTGGGCGTTTGTCCGTGTGGGTCTCCCCACCGTGCCTCGGAGAGCACGTTAAGCTGTCGGTCCCGTTTATTATCAATAACATCTTATAATAACCGTTAACTCTTGATAAGTGAATTGCTCTTATCCAATGAGTTACTGGTTAGCCCTTAGGGTTGCGGAGGTCAGATGGCAATCGCTCCGTGTAAAAACCAGTAACCTGTCAAATCCGGATAAGAGTAATAAGCAGACCCTGGGTACATAAAATACCGGGAATAATGCTAGGATGAAGAAGAAGAACATAAGTATATAAATATTTTGATATTGGTAAAATTTACTATGACCTATTAAGCAGGAATGACAGACCCGTTCTTCTTGAATTTTGTTATATCATTTTAAATATGAAACTATATAACTTCTTATATATTGCTATGATATTAACTACCCTTATTTTATTGTTAAAAAAGTGTAATTTGTATTCAATTCACAACTCGCTATTTTGTGTAATGAAATGTAATTTCAAACGAGGCCCGCTGGAAGTAATCCAACTCACTAGTGTATTTTTGTCTCATTACACAGTAATAAATGGTTGAAATGAGGTCCTATTTCAGTAATATATTATTCGTTCGTGATGAATTTTGAATGAAGTAGTATTTGCATTTGAAATTCGTATTAGGTAAAATTTATAGCGTTTATACATCGTTCTTGTTTGTTTATTTGATAAATATTGAATGTTTTACTGCGCAATATAATATAAAATTATTTAATTGAATTTTCAATTAAATAAATAAATAAACGCTGCACACTCAACGGCCCCCATTAGGATTGTAATATCCTGTGTCGGGGGTCCGGAAACATTCACAATGACAAGGACAAATACACCCAGACCGGAAAATATGATTGCATGGTCAATACAAACATATTATGCTCCGAGCGGGAATCGAACCCGCGACCTGTGGCGTTTAAGGCAGGTTCATTCATTTCGTTCAGGTCATAGTTAGTAGTTTAGAATACGATAAATACTAAATTTTAATAAAACTGAACCTGAACCTTTTACTTACGTACTTCTTTCACATAAACTTAGGTAACAGTGGTGCAGAGATTTGACGTGCTACTAATATTAGCTTTTTTATTAACGTGTGTACGTATTGTATGAGTGTATCTTTTGTTGTCAATGTCAATGTGAATAATTAAAATCGCACCCTTACATGAATGCTTTCTTTCCTACTTTCGAATTCAAATACAAGGTATTGCTTTTTTCAAATCAGTTTCCATCGTATTTCTTATAATAAAAGCAAAATAATGAGTGATACGATACTTAAATCGAGGCAGCCTTCATTCACGCCGAGATATAACATGCTTTAAAACAGAGTGCCACTTGATCCAGAATTTATCCAAAGTTTATAAGCCCGCATTATGGCGAGTTACGACGTAAATTGCAAATCGTTTAGAACACGTTCTCCATGTGAACTTTATATAAAGATATGAATTTTTCATTCAAATTTGAATTGAATATGATTTGTCTTCAATATCATTTTATTATAATTAATGACAACTTTATACTATTTAACTGCTTTCGTCACTGCTGGTAGGCCTTTTAATGCAAGAGGCCGGCTAGATAGATGCAAACGCAGTTTCAGATATTTTACCGCAAACAATAGTGGGTTTTGCATTACTGTGTTTCAGTTTGAAGTACACTTTAGCTAATTAAATTACTGAGTATAAGAGATTTAAGAACCAATATCTCGAGGCTAGTAACGCGTGAGAGACACCTACAAATGATTGGTGTTGGAAGCTCATATGCGTGGTATGCTATTGCCAAATTAGTCGCATAAAAAACTACCTTTTAGGCTTGAATTAAAGCAATTGAAACAAAAATAACAATAGAACTACCATACAAAGACATTCTGAAGAAGGTCCGATAGTAAAACTTGTAATACTGAAACAAAGCACGAAATTGCTCGTTAATTTGAGATTACACGACTTGTTGTTGAAAGGGGTGTGCCTTTTTTATCCGCACGTTTATACTTCAGATTTTTTGCGTAATCTTTGTGAATTGAAAAAATGTCAGTTTTGGTTGCAGAGAAGGTTTGATGATACTTTTTGTCGAATGGGATATGCTTTTTATGTATTTAACATTCTAAATATACATGATAATCTGATCCAGAATGCTTTGCCTACCTAAATTGTTTTTGTGTTTCTATGACATGGAAAAGTCGTCAAAATAATTATAAGGGAATGAAAAAAATATTAAATATGAATTAAATAAAAAGAAAAAATTAAATAATTAATATGTGATTTATCATGGCTTAGCGGGGATACAGGTGGCAGTTGCCTCCTGCGCTAACAAAGAAAATGCACCCAAGACTTTAGATCTTAAAACATTAAAAGTCATTCATATATTTCAAAGAATTTAAGAAATACGTATCGTATTAGAAATTCCCAATAAAGTAATTAAATTCCTATCCGACTTATACCTTCTATTATTTGCGACATAATCCAGAGCCGTCCGGTTCAATTGGCGCGTCTCCTTCACTGGCTGTTGTTAATAACACAATTTACACGTAATTGCTTATTGACTTCCTCAGTTCGGTCCCTATCTAGATCGATACTGGAAATTATATATTATTCCCTAATATTTATTCGATATGTCTGCTGATATTCTTGTCAAATATTATTAATTTTTCACATAGCATTTACATCCTCCACAGCCCAAACTTAGCGGATGATGCTTTATGATCGCAATGAAGTGGTATTTATAATGATTACCTTTGATAGATATTTCAAAAAGTTACTTATCGCTTTTGATTTTGTGCTAAATTTAAATTTACTTTAATGCATACAAAAAACTCTTTAAAGGAAATGGCAGCATAACAAATTGCTTCTATAAATTACAAGTTATTCGCAGAGTTTAAAGAAAAAGCTCATGGTAAGCTGAGCATGTGTGAATAATTTGTATGCTAATCATGGTATTTCGTGAGCCTGAATACCGCAGGGTTTGTACAATCGTTTTGTTACTGCTTTTGAACATATTATCGTTTCCTTTACGCTTTTTTTAACCAACAAACAAAGCATTTCTTATAGTTTATGATTATGATACATTTATTAATTTGTAAAAAAAAAAACATCCCATTATGTAGACAAAATAAAAAAGTAATTGTATATTTGCGGTATTATAATAACATAAAGTTAGTATAATTATTTTTAAGCGTTTTTGTTTTTTTGTATGTGTATTGCTGTTGGCCCTACTGGCCCTGATAGCGTCACCGGGTAAGGGTCTTGCGAGTCCCTAGGCCGAGCCACGGCGAAAAAGTTAAAGACGTGATTGGAAATGATTCCTTCATTCCTCCAAGCGCATTCTAAAAGATGGACTCACCCGACGATGTTGTGTAAATGTGTTTTTAATTTTTATTAATTTAATCTAAATCCGATTGTTTTGAAAAAAAGGTTGAAACTGTAAATTGAAATGCATATGATTATTTGATATCCATAGTATATAACACACAGATTTTATTTGTTAAAGTAATATTTCTTTGTAGGGATAACCCGGATAGTCGTTAATGCTTTGCTTAGGGCAAAATCTCGTCTATAGATTGCGGTATCGTAATAAATAACAGGGTAACTGTTTTTATTGAGGAGAAAATTACTCTTTTACTGAGCCTTTTTATATCAAAATATTTTGGGTATACCGTGTTTTCGTTGCTTTATTACGGTGTCCGTATTTCATGCCATGTTTTTACCCGACCGAATATAAAAACTATAAAGTGTAAAAATATAAAGTTTTTATGATAATATTATAGTGGAACTGAATTTTCCCACATTCGGCGTAGTCTATGCTCGAAAGCATTCAGCATTATTTAAAAGAATATATGATGTTTAAAAAAACTTTTTATTACTACGCAAGATGTCGCCCGCAACTTCTTCTGGGTGAAATACAAATGATTGTGATAAGTATTATTACGGTAGAACCTAGAAAAGATCCATAAAATCACACCATGACTGATACGACGGATGACAAAGCCAGATTTTCTGTATATTACTATTGTGACATGATATTAAAAATAAATAAGTAAAACAAACTCTAACATACGTTTGTATGTATGTTGAATAATAAGAATAGTAGCACAGAGCTTTTATTGATAAAATTACACGGCATTAGATCCAATTTGGCTTTTTTATGTAAGAGGGGCAAACGGGCTCACCTGATGTTAAGTGATCACCGCCGCCCATGAACATCTGCAACACCAGAAGGCATGCAGGCGCGTTGCCGACCTTTAAGGAAAGAATAGGCTCTTCTCTTGAAGGTTTCCAAGTCGTATCGGTTCGGAAAGACCGCCGGCGGAAGTTGATTCCACAGAGTGGTTGTGCGAGGAAGAAAATGTCTTCTAAATCGCGCTGTTGTGGATTTCCAGACATCGATACACCTACATATACAGATACCTAGATATACAGATAGGCTTGATACACTCACTGATTAAAATGTGCGCTCAAGTTTCCAATTATCCTATATCCATTCAAAAATGATATAAATGCATAAATGAATCTTATTAACATTGGTTTTTTAATTATTTCTAAAACTTAGGAAGATTTTAATTCTCAATTATTACATATAACTTTTTATTCTCTCATAAATTACACTAGAATTTCCTCAACCAATTTCAATCTAACAGCTAACACTTAAAGTAAAGGGCTTATTCCTCGCTCATAATAAATGTTGGCCTTAGTTGTTCAAAATATTATTTGTAGACTTCTATACCCTCTTACGCGATATAGCTCAATAGTGGGCAATAGTGGTATCTCACGTCAAAGACTGAATAAATATATTTATACAAAATAAAACTAGTAATTCACCGCGACTCAAAAATCATGAAACTTATTTACACCTGTCATAATAAAAAAAGTAAATCAAAAACTTCTAAGTGAATAAAAAGATTTCCAGTCTTATGTGGTGTTAGATTTAGGTGTTTTATAATATTTAATATGTATGTTAGTCTGTAAGGTACATATGTATGGGCCTTGTCGCCTGATTTTAAATAAATAAATAATATAAAAATATATTGATATAGTGTACCTACATACAAATTTTCATAAAAATTCTATCAACAGTTTGCGAATTGTATATCGAGCAATCTCACATCTATTTGTACACGATTGTACTAAATTATGGCGTAAATGATGATATGATAAGCATGCTGTATATGAACGTATGCCATACATACCATTAGCTTTTATATATTTTATATATAAATTATAATTATATATTTTTGGAGGTTGGCTACAACTGGATATCTCACTTAAAAGCAACCTGACTGTATCTCCATCTTAACGAAGACTAAAGCCCCAACAATATTATTTGGCTCACTGTTCCAATACTCTCTCTTTTTTTATGTCAGACGGGCAAACTGATGAAATGCCCATTTCCTTCGTTATCACTATTTCAATATGTAATATAAAACTCCAAAAGTCTGCCTTTATACATTGCTCTAAAGCAATTCGACTAGAATAATGAAATTAAGGCGCACTATTCACAATGGCACTGATTGGACGATTTCATTCATTTTACCTGTTTGAGGTTGACTTCTGGTTTACCGGAAACATTCCATTCCTTTTCCATAAGTTAACATAGATCCAGTCAAAATAATTTAACTTACATCACCAGGTAGAAAACTTCCCACGGTAAAATTAAGGCATACAAGAAATAAGAACGAAATTAAGGCAATGACGGAAGCAATATCTGTTTAAGGATATTAACGTTATGTATTCGTATAAGCGCGATTTAGTAGATATTTTCTTCCTCTCACAAACATTTTGTGGCACCAACTTCCACCGGTGGTCTTTTCGAACTTATACGAGTTGGGGATTTTTGTTTTTAAATGTATAAGCCAGCGCTTGGCTGTTATCAAAACTGATGTGTAATTGTGATACAGCATAAGGCGGAGCGCGCTTTCCTAGAAGATGCCTATTCACTCTAGATTTGAAGGTACCTATATTGTAGGTGGTTGGGAAGACCGAGGTCGGCAGGATATTCCATACCTTTGCGGTGCGTATCAGAAACATTATTTACTTATTTTCAAGAGAGGATTCTATTCTTTCCTTAAAGGTCGGCAACGTACCTGCATGCCCTCTGGTGTTGCAGATGTTCATGGGCGGCGGTGATCGCTTAACATCAGGTGAGCCTCCTGCCCGTTTGCTCTCTCTCACATAAAAGAAAAATAGATAACTGGGGTTGCTATACGATATATTATTTTAGAATACATTAATTTCATGTTTTATTTATATAAATAGCATGTTTTTACTGCGTAATTTTAACTTTAACCATAACAAAATATAAATGAGGTTGTTTCAAATATTGAGAAAAACTTAAATCCTTAATGTGACTTTTGTTTCCTAAATAAATACTATAAATAAATAAATACTAACATCTGCTCACTTCGTCCACAGTAATTAAATAATTTTCCATAAGACCCATATATACCTTAGTCCTGTAGCATAGTCTTTGGTAATCCCATAGGTTTGGTAATCCCCTAATATTTTCTGGGAAAAAAATAAATAAATAAACGCTTCACACTCAACGGCCCCCATTAGGATAGTGATATCCTGTGTCGGGGGTCCGGAAACACATACATAGACAAGGACTAATACACCCAGACCGAAAAAATTTTTGCATGCTCAATACAAACATATTATGCTCCGAGCGGGAATCGAACCCGCTACCTGTGGCGTTTAAGGCAGGTTCGCTACCGCTGCGCCACAACGTCGTCATCAAAGTATCATATTATGTGTTAATTCCGATAACAAACTATCTGAGTGCTGAATTTCATCCTAATCTGATCGGTTATGCGTAATTGAATAACAAACATGTTTGAATATTCACCAAACACCTAGACATACAAACTTTCACATTTATTATATTAGTAGGATAATTAAAGTAGATTATCTGAATAATGATAATTATTCATTTGGCAGTGAAACTTAGTAAGTGAACTCTGGGGTTTGGATAATGAAATTTTCGAACTTGAAAATGAATAGGTATATCAGTTCCGCGGTGAATTCATTGCTTTTATGTTAATCTCTTCAAAGAGCCTTTATATTTCTCCCGAGTTAATAGTACTTTCTTCCAGAAAGTTAATTTTGAAACCTCTTAGCTTTCCTGAAACTCATTTGCCTACCAAACGGGGTTAATTACGGAGTTTATTCCATGGCAATCGATTAGTTATTTGGATTTTACTTCTTGATTTTTTGTAATACTGTAATCTTAAATACATTTAGATACATTTAATAGAATAGAATTGTAAAAGAGAAAATAAGTTTAACAATTTTTTTTTTAACCGAAAATTTACCTCAACCGCCTAAGTTATAACTCTCAAGGCAATTTCGATGTTTATAGATCTTAAATATTGAGTGAGATTGGTTTTTTTATCTTCGAAATAATTGAGATTATCACCAAACTTATATGGAATCAAAAAATACAATCAAATGGACGCAAATAAGCAATACACGAATGTCATTTCGAGAAAAACGCGTTTGAAAATTTTGAACTACTTGCTTTATATGATTTTTTTATGTATTGGTCAAGTTTTTGGCAATTTCAAGATGTATGTAAGTTATTTTATTTATTTTCACATAAAATAATTATACAAACTGCATATTTCGTATATAATATAACCCAAAACGTTTAAAATAATACATAAATTGCACGATTAAAAAATGGCTTTTAGAAGTTTTAAAGCTTAAAACCCTACAAATATTAAAGAAAAATGTTCTTCAGCCATTTACCAACACTTCTGCATATATAACTCAGTTTTTTCAATTTTGTGGGTTGACATGGTATTGCTTATTTGCGTCCATTAATATTCTATCTACAAAAATAAAGGAAATAAATGTATGAAAACGAAAATATTTTTGAATAAACACAAACGGCTATCAGAACTATTGTAGCATAGTAGTAGCGAAACCGCCTAAGCGCAATGGCTCTTAATGTATAAGGCTTTCTATGATATTTTATATATAAAAATGGGCGTGTTGTGGTTCTCTTGTTTAATCAATACTAAACCCCTTGCGATTTTAAAGGCAAAGTTAGTAAGCACCATATAAAGTACATTAACCTCACTTACTATCAGTGAACGTAAAATAGCTTCAGAGCAGTTTCTAACTATCAGCAAATTTGTTCGTAACTTTGAAATACGCGAATAATATCGTGGATATAATATTTAGTTAACAGTTATAACTTTAACCCAATTAGTGTAGGATCTGTTATGTTATTTGGTAGTGGTGGTATTTTTAAATTTTTAAGAATAAGCTTTACAGCCATGCAATCATGTAAGCCCGATATATTTGGAGACAATTTAGCAAACTCTTTTTTTACAAAAAACATAATAAATAGTAATTTCTTGTTCTTTTTTTTTGGATGTTACAAGTTGGCAACCAAGAATACGGCCCACCTCATGGTAAGCAGTTACCGTAGCTTATGAACGCTTGCAGCACCATTAGTAGGTGCCACTCACGCGTTGCCAACCTCGAGATATTGGTTCTTAAATCGCCTTTGCCCCGTAATTTCACTAGCCTACAGTGCCCTTCAAATCGGAAAACAGTAATACCTCAGCACACTGCAGTGGTGGTACCTAGCAACAAAAGACCTACCACCAGTGTGACTGATCGCACTGGTGGAATAATCTCTGCTGTGACAGAGGTTATCCCAACAGCGGGGGATGGGGTCGTCACTACCGACGCCGCAAAAATTAATTATCTATAATATCTTTATTAATGTCGATTCACGTATAATTAAGATAGCACTTTTCAATACTATACGATTCCTATGTATCATCTACCTGTATAACTAGTACATGGTAATGTACTTGTGTATATATTTTTGATATTTTAATAAATAAATAATAATATGGCTTCATATCATTGGTGTGCAATCCTATTTTAGTTATTATCTTGTCTCCATTTGTCGGAAACAAAAATTTATATTCAATTCGCCGTGTGCTTTTTTAGATAATGAAATGAAACTTCAAATGAGGCCTCATTTGGAAGTAATCCAACGAACAAATTTACTTTTTGCCTCATTACTCTGTAATAAATAGCTGAAATGATTATTTCAGCTATATATTATTTGCTGGTGGCGAAGTTTGAATGAACTACTACTTATGTACATTTGAATGGAGCTATCTGCAATTTAAGTGCTTTAATTATTTTGGTTGTTTATGATGAATTGTTGAATTGAATTGAATTGAATGAATTGATTTGTTGTATAGTTGAATATGTGTTTTAGCTGTACCTAACAACAAAAATGTAATAAATTTCACATTAAATAAAATAATTTTTGTGTGGATGGTATACTTCTGGGTAAAAAATTTCTGATACTTTTGGTCTGAGAACTTAAAACTGATTAGATAATATTGTATATATATAAATTACCTATATTACATAACACATCTGGTGAATCTTAATTGACAACTTCAGACTAAATAACATAAAATGAATCAACAAATATTATATATAGTATAAAGTATATAAATATGTACTAATTGATCTTTAACAACATGCTTATTGCACCGAAAAAGAGCTTAGGTTTTTTTTATAAAATTAATAAAAAAATTTAGGCTAAAAAATATTAAAATTATAATAAAACGAATATATGAAATGCTTTTTAAGCCAATGTTAACAATGAATACCACAATAACGCAATGGTGTCCGGATTTAAGCCGCAATCCTACCTTTCACTTCTGACATATTCTGAACTTTTCTTAATTTACTTCACATCGATCCAAGAAGTAAAATAATAAAGAATATAATACACATTAAAAATAAATAGAATGAGCAAGTATTTTTTAAATTTATATTTATGTTCGTGTGGGGTGGAGTGTCTACCAAAAAAGTTTCTTTAGAGTCAAAATACTGAACAACCTTTATTCGCGACATAATGCACTGCAGTCCGGTTCGTTTGGTGCGCTTCGTACAGTTCCTGCACTGGCCGGCTGTGTATGGAATCTAAATTAAGTGAAAAACTTTTCAGTACCATTTGGTGTTGGTTCTGAATATGTTATTTATGTAATTTATATGGAGTTGTTATTATTGACGTTTCACGTTCAGTAATACTATCGAAATACATGAAAAGGTTTATAATTTTCAACATTAAAATTATTCTAACTTACCCTCATAAATCTGAAATGGGACTTTGTCTTATGTCTTTTTTTTTAATGGCCGAGGGGCAAACGGGCAAGAGGCTCACCTGATGTTGAGCGATCGCCGCCGCCCATGAACATCCGCAACACCAAAAGGCATGCGGGTGCGTTGCCGACCTTTAAGGAAAGAATACGCTCTTCTCTTGAAGGTTCCCAAGTCGTATCGGTTCGGAAAGACCGCCGGCGGAAGCTGATTCCACAGAGTGGTTGTGCGAGGTAGAAAATGTCTTCTAAATCGCGCTGTTGTGGATTTCCAGATATCAAGGTGGTATGGATGGAATTTAGAGTTTAGTCGCGATGTCCGATGGTGAAATTCTACCGGTGGGATCAATCCAAAAAATTCCTAAGAAAATTCCCCGTGATATATGCGATAGAAGATGCGATCCGACATCTTTACGCCAAGCCAAAGGATCAAGCCGATCGGAAAGGGCTTGATTGTCGACAATTCGAGCCACTCTACGTTGGATGCGGTCAATTGGAAGTAGCTGGTACTGGAGAGCTCCCGCCCAGAGGTGAGAGCAGTACTCCACGTGCGGTCGAATGTCTAACTAAAGACAGTAAATATTTTTCAAAGATCATTTCGTATCGACTTTTAACGGTAGTAGAGCAATGCTTCTCCCAGCACAAATGGGCCGGCTCGACCGGGGAAGTACTACCCTCTCACAATCTAGCCAATGGGCGTAAACAAACTTT
This sequence comes from Hestina assimilis, assembly GCA_023373885.1. NCBI lineage: Eukaryota > Metazoa > Arthropoda > Insecta > Lepidoptera > Nymphalidae > Hestina > Hestina assimilis. Next base: position 9,302,979 of record CM041749.1, on the reverse strand, counting down.
ACTGTTGAGTTTTGAGCGATGAGTGAGAGCGCCGGAGGCCCAAACTCTTATAGATGTATTTTATCTATATTTAATATGAGATTTAAATAAAACAATAACTACACGAACAATGGACAGATAGTTTATTTACACGAACACTGAGATTACAAGAGGAAAGCGGAAATGCAACAGAGAAAGCATAGAAGTAACAATTAAGAAATTAAGAAATTAAAGTGAAATATATAAAAGCGTAAAATTTAAATTAGCACGGATAATAGCAATAAGTACGTAATGTGAATGCAATTGTAAGCCGACAGCTGAATGCGAATCTAACTACCTGGCGCACGCGCCGCAAGCCGCAGAGACCCAAGGGGTAACCGCGCGGCGGAGCGGCAGGGAAGTGCGATAACGAAGTCTTCAATTAACTATATATAAAACGAGTCGTATTTATTTTGTTCATAAATTATTTTTAATTAATTTTTATACTTTTTTAATATATGTAAATATTTTATGTAAGATACGCTACAGCACTCCCCTACCGAGATCGTTACTACGATCGATAGTAATCAGGAAAGCGAACTACTCTTCCACTGCGCGTTCTTCTTTCCGGAACTTTTGAACCATCTTCCTCGATCTTGATTTGACTGCCTGGATCACGCATGAAGTAAGCTGGTTTTAATCGGTCGATGCTGACGGAGACATGCTGTCCAGCAATATCTATTTTATAATATTTTGCGTGTCTCTCAATGACCTTATATGGACCAGCATAAGGTGGTTCTAGCGGTCTTCGGACGTGATCCTGCCGCAAGAATACATGAGTCGACTTATCGAGGTCATATGGTAAATAAAAAGTGGTTGCTTTATGCCATGATGTTGGTCTTGGGGTTAGCTTAGCCATATTGTGTCGAAGCCTTGTAGCGAAGTTGGTTATGTCTTCTGCCTTGTGGTCGTCTATCGGTGTGAAGAATTGACCTGGTAAGCGAAGGGGCTCTCCGTAAACCAGCTCAGCCACGGATGTTTGCAGGTCTTGCTTCCACGCGCTTCGAATTCCGAGCAGGACTAAAGGCAGCGCTTCAGTCCAAGAAGATGTTGGATGGCACATGATGGCAGCTTTCAATTGGCGGTGAAAACGCTCCACCAACCCATTGGAAGCAGGATGGTACGCTGTCGTCTTGAAATGTTGAGCACCAATCAGTGTTGCGATGGCTTTGAAGAGATGTGATTCAAATTGTCGCCCTCTGTCGGTTGTGATTTTGAGCGGGCAGCCAAATCTGGCTATCCAGCCAGACACTAAGGCTGCTGCACAGGATTCAGCGGTAATGTCTTTCAGCGGGAATGCCTCAGGCCATCGTGTGAACCTGTCAACGACGGTGAGGCAATATCTGAAATCAGATGAAAGTTTTAAGGGACCTATTAGGTCAATGTGAATGTGGGAGAATCTGGAAGATGGGGTAGGGATTTGGGAAAGTGGAGCTAAGGTATGACGGTAAACTTTGCTACGCTGGCAAAGTAAACATTCTCTAGCCCACTCTCTACAGTCTCTGCGTATCCCTGGCCAGACAAATCTCTGTGTCACCAGTCGCACTGTAGCTGTTCTACCTGGATGACTGAGACTGTGTAGCATGTCAAAGATTTGACGTCGAAAAGTTGTTGTGACGAACGGTCGTGGTGATGTCATCGAGGTGTCACAATAGAGCTTGCAGTCTGAGTCTGGAATTGATACCTTTTGCAGTTTCAATGATGAACCGTTCTTCAGCAGGTTTTGCAGCTCAGGATCTGTGTCTTGAGATTGTGCAAGTGCCTGATAATTTACTACTGTACCAATATCTGCTACTCGAGACAAGGTATCGGCGACGACGTTAGTGCGACCAGGGATGAACTGAATTGTGGTTGTAAATTGGGAAATAAAATCCAGATATCTAAATTGACGAGGTGAACATTTTTCTCTATTTCTGGTAAAAGCGAAAGTAAGAGGCTTATGATCCGTATGGATGATAAAATTTCTGGCTTCTACCATGTGTCTAAAATATTTAATGGCTTCGTAAATAGCTAGAAGTTCGCGGTCATAAGGACTGTATTTCTGTTGTGATGGACTGAGTTTGTGGGAGAAAAAACCGAGAGGTTGCCATGCTCCATCTCTATTTTGTTGTAATACAGCGCCTATACCTACGTCTGAAGCGTCGGTCGCTATAGCTAATTCTGCAGCGGGTATTGGATGAGCTAAAAGAGTAGCTTCTGACAAACTGTTTTTACATTGTTGAAAGGCCTGTAGCATCTCTGGTGTCATCTCAATTTGTCGAGCTCCCTTCATCTTCGGTCCTGTGAGCGCCGTATCTAGAGGTGCTTGGATTTGAGCTGCATTTGGTATAAAGCGGCGATAAAAATTAAGCATACCTAAAAATCTGCGAAGCTCTTTAGCGGTTCTAGGTGTGGCATACTCCTGGATGACCTGTACTTTAGAATCTAAAGGTTTGGTACCTTGTGCAGAAACTAAATATCCCAGGAACTTAACTTCTGGTTGTCCAAAAACACACTTAGAGGTGTTGATGAGGACACCATATTCCTTGAGGCGGTTCAGGAGTTGCTTCAGATGAATTTTGTGCTGCTCTTCTGTTGGAGAAAAAATTAAAATATCATCAAGATATCCGTAACAAAATCCATTTAAGTCACGCAGAACCTCATCCATGAACCTTTGAAAGGTTTGTGCAGCGTTTTGAAGCCCAAAAGTCATAAATGGGAATTCGAAAAGGCCGAATGGAGTTGTTATGGCCGTTTTTGAAATATCGTCTTCGTGAACTGGAATCTGATTGTACGCTTTAATCAAATCAATTGTTGAAAATATGGTGCATCCAGACAATTGATATGAGAAATCTTGAATATGTCGGATAGGATACCTGTCCGGAATGGTGCGTGCATTGAGTGCCCTGTAGTCGCCACAGGGTCTCCATCCGTCGTCCTTCTTTTTGACCAAATGTAACGCAGATGACCAGGAGCTACTAGATCTACGAGCAGTACCATGAGCTAGCATGTCGTCAAATTCCTTTTTAGCAGCCTTGAGACGTACTGGGTCTAAGCGACGTGGCTTACAGGTAACAGGAGGTCCAGGGGCGGTATTAATATAATGTACCGTATTATGCTTAGGGAAAACATTCATACCTGCTGGTCTTGTTACCTCTGGGAACTCACGAAGTAGCTGATGATACTTAGACTCTCCCGAAATAACCTTAACAGAGGCTAACGTCTCAGGAATCTTGACGTGCGATGTGGAAATTGAGAGTGTAGTAGTTCCATCAATGAGGCGGTGATGTCTGCAGTCTACAAGTAAATTGTAAAAATTAAAAATCGATACCAATAATAGGTTTCGAGACATCGGCTATGGTAAATTTCCATGTGAAAGCACGGCGTAGTCCTAGATCGAGCTGAAGTTGGACAGGTCCATAGGTATGAATAACAGTACCATTTGCGGCTGAAAGTTCATACTTCGTTTTGGTACACGGCACCTTCATTGCCGCTCGTGGGAAGACGCACAAATCAGATCCAGTATCTACAAGAAAAATCATTTTAGAAACACGATCAGTTACAAATAAGCGGCCAGAATGTGAAGGGCAATCGGTAGCCGCTAATTCCGACTGCCTGGGTAGTTTTCCGAAGTGTCGAACTGACAAGGCGGTACGCATTTCCTAGCGCGTTTCCCATGTGTGAAGTGATACCAGCAGTGCGGATGGTTGGGTGGTGGCTGTCGGTGTTTTGAGCGACTACGGGATTTGCGATTGTACCTACTATACGTGCGCGAGCGCGAGCGCGAGCGTGCGCGGTGTACGTGCGCTGTAAGTTCCGCTACACGTTGAGTAAGTTTCTCAATCTGCTTGGCCATTGCATCAAAAGTCGGGTTGGTAGAGGAAGAAGTTACAGCATTGCATGATACTTGAGGTGTTGAAGGTGCTATCTCATAAACCTTATCCGCGAGGTCAGCTAACTTAGAGAGAGGCAAATCCGGCTGTGAAGCTATTACAGTTTGAATATTCTGCGGTAAACGACTTGTCCAAATCGTACTTAAAAAATCTTTCGGCACAGACGGACCCGCAAGATCGCACAAGTATCGCAAAAATTGTGACGGTCGCCTGTCTCCAAGTTCCTCATGCATTAAAAGTTGCTTTACCTTTTTTTCCTGGGATGCAGACAAACGACGAATAAGTTCCGTTTTTAATTTTTCGTACTTATTGTTTTCCGGAGGACAAGTAATAATATCTTTTACCTCAATTGCGTATTGGTTATCCAGTTGTGCTGCTACGTAGTAGAATTTTGTTGCATCGCTTGTAATATTTGATAATAAAAATTGACCTTCAATCTGGGCAAACCATAAGCCGGGTTCTTCAGGCCAAAATGGAGGTATTCTTACGCCAACTCTGCACAAACTCGACGTGGCCACGTTTTCACTATTGGTTGCGTCATGAAATGGTTCCATCTTGACAAACGTGTTTTTATCGGAGTCACCAATTATATAGATGTATTTTATCTATATTTAATATGAGATTTAAATAAAACAATAACTACACGAACAATGGACAGATAGTTTATTTACACGAACACTGAGATTACAAGAGGAAAGCGGAAATGCAACAGAGAAAGCATAGAAGTAACAATTAAGAAATTAAGAAATTAAAGTGAAATATATAAAAGCGTAAAATTTAAATTAGCACGGATAATAGCAATAAGTACGTAATGTGAATGCAATTGTAAGCCGACAGCTGAATGCGAATCTAACTACCTGGCGCACGCGCCGCAAGCCGCAGAGACCCAAGGGGTAACCGCGCGGCGGAGCGGCAGGGAAGTGCGATAACGAAGTCTTCAATTAACTATATATAAAACGAGTCGTATTTATTTTGTTCATAAATTATTTTTAATTAATTTTTATACTTTTTTAATATATGTAAATATTTTATGTAAGATACGCTACACTCTCATCCCTCTATTCCTTGATACTTCAAGTATCGCAAGCGTTCATAGGTTGCGGTGACTGCTTACCATGAGGCGGAGCGTATGCTTGTTTGCCAACCGTCATGAAATAAAAAAAAGGCTCCGAATTAAACTTGGTATGGAATATTGCTGGCGGAAAGGCTTGAATGGGCGCCTGATTAGATATCAATGTTCATTGGTAAAATACTCATGAAATCACTTCTCATCAGCCGCGACACTATTTTAACGGCGACGGAACGTGACGACCCTATCGCTGTTGGGATAACGTGTGTCACAGTAGAGATTATTTCACCAGTGCCATCAGTCGTACTGATGGTAGGTCTTTTGTTGCAAGAGGCCGGCTAGGTAGGTACCACCGCAGTGTCAAATATTCTACCTCCGTGTTCCAGCTCGAAATTACTGGGCAAAGGAGATTTAAGATCCAATATCTTGAGGTTGGCAACGCGACAGTGGCACCTACTAATGGTGCCGCAAGCGCTCATAGGCTACGGCAACCACATACCATTGGGTGGGCGGTATGCTTGTTTGCCAACTTGTAAGATAATAAATCAACAGAGACATGATAATGTGATCAGACTTCTATCAAATAAATTGATTTAACTACTATCTTACATGCACGTGAAACAAAGCAACAATTGATGATGATTACAATGCGCTATATATACGATAGCCGTAACTCAGCCTCAATTACAGAACCTATCGAGTTCGAAATCCATACAGTTTGAAATATTGGCGTATTTTCCAATCTCCCTGTGTCCACTGTGCAAGTCAAAGATAATTTGGATCATACGGATTCATTTACATTTCAATTCAAATCTATACTTGGCATGATTGTGATTTATTAATTTTCTGACGTCAATTGAAACGACTGCATAATGAGTGATTTACGTAAATGAATCGAGTGGTTAATAAATAATTAATCTTTACAAACTCATCGGTCTTAAATACGATAGTTTTATACTGTGTCAGATATAAAGAAACCCTCAGATATAGCACTAAGAAAATATTCTGTCGAAAATAATAATAATAATAATAAATAAACGCTACACACTCAACGGCCCCCATTAGGATAGTAATATCCTGTGTCGGGGGTACGGAAACATTCACAATGACACGGACAAATACACCCAGACCGGAAAATATGCTTGCATGGTCAATACAAACATATTATGCTCCGAGCGGGAATCGAACCCGCAACCGTCGAGGCCTCTTGATATGACGAGTTCCTTCTACCTCACAACGCCACAATCATTAGATCACAACAATAAAACAAACTGTAAAGTATACCCTTTCAAAACAAAAGAAAAAAAAACTATTGACGATGAAATCAGTGAACATACATCTTATACCTCCTTTTTGAAGTCATTTCAATATATATACAAGCTTTTTATTTTTTGCAAGTCATTACTAATATCAATAATAACCTTCCAAATAAGCTCGTAGCTTATAAGACTATTACGTACGTTTGTCCAAGTTACTTTAAAAAATAAAAAAGCAATTAAAACAAGTAAAGAAAAGCTAGTAAATAACAAATAAGCTTTGTAGAGCTGAAAAGCGACTACTTTTAAAATAAGGATATTTTCAAGATTTATGTCCGTTTTCGCAGAAGCAGACTTAAGAAGTCGCGCGGATAAACTTTAAGATAAATGTTATTAAGTTATAAAGCCAAATAAAAATGAACATTTAAAAAACACATTGATTGGTAAGGACCCTACTATTATTGATCTATCTATTGATTATCTACACATTGATCTTTTTTTGGGTTTTGTATCCATATACAAAAAAAGGAAACCTTATAAATTCCTATCGTGTGTCATCTGTCCGACCATAATATTATTATCTAAAGGTAACTTAGGCATACGGTTTGAAGGTAACTGTATACGGTTTTACAAAAGGTTCCCAGAAACTTTCTATTAATAAATTTAAAAAAAAGGTCAAGGAACGTTTGTGTGGTAAGGGCTAGTATAAAATTAGTGAATACTTTAAGGACACCACACCTTGGGAATGAGACAGTCACTCCAGGCTTTTCGGAGAACATAATGTGTAAATTACTTTGACATTAAAAAAATAATAATAATACATAAAAAAAAATATAACCTCCTGAGTTTGTTTCGCGGGTCTTCTCGCGGGTAGAGGTTTAAATTTGGAGCCGGTGGTAGAATCTGACTTTCAATTAATACTGTAAGTGTAATGCTTTTACTTTGAATAAAAAATTTGAATTTGAATTAGTAATTAATCTCGAAGACTATTGATTGAGATGAATAGTTGACTATATGTAGATGACATTTAGAATTATTATGATAGGCTTCTATGAAAGGCAAAATAACGTTAAATTAAAATTATGAAAATAAAATAAATATAAATACTGCAGCATTCAAATAGATCTACAAAAATATATTTATTAGTTACTATTTGTTTATCTTACCGCAACTCAACATTTTACGGGATAAAATGCAACCAGTTACGATTATACCTGTGCCAAATATCATATAAATCCAATTGGTTTAAATAAGCAATTTTAATCCATTTTTACCAGTCTTAGATAGCATTTGTGATCTAAAAATACGAATAGGGTTTCAATAACACATTCTTAGGTTCTAATATCAATCCAAAAATGCGATCTACCGATTGATTGTTACCGATCTCAACCGGAAGATTTGTTATTGAATACGATCGCAAATGAATGTATAATAGAATAAACAGAGAATTTTTTTTTATTTTTAATTTATAAATATAAAATATTAACAGATTTATTAATTTAAGCAATTCAATAATGAATATAATAGATATAAGCTAGAAATATTTCTGTTATATAAATTTGACGCAAAAGCTTTATAAATAATGATTTACATTCACCGTCCTACACAAATCCTTTGTCAGAAATCTAAAGACTGAAATATGACAAGGAATACATTTATTTTGAACAGTCAATACAAATTTCAATGAAGGTACTCAATATCATAATGAGTTTCCGAATGTTATAACCATATGTCTGTTTCGAGATCAGTAAAGCAATTTTAACTTTTTTTTAGCTGGTGGGGCAAATTATTCTATTCCACCTATTATAAGTGGAAGTTGAATCCAAGAATCCAAACGCGAGAGCAGTTATCACCATTGCAGAACTTTACAGAACTGCAACTAGCCACCCTTAAGTTGCCTACTCGTAAGATGTAACTGGTAATACGTTGTCTAACTTCAAACTTATTAAATTAGTTACTTATCGAGTTTTTCACCAACGTGTGGTGGTAGCTAGCCAGACGGACATTTAATTCCTACCACTAGTAAGGGACCACAGGGTTGGCAGGTACATGTATATGTCTTATAATTTCTTCTACGACATCCAGGTGTCCTCATGATGTTTTCTTTCACCAGTAAGGACGAGATAAATTTGAAACACAAATTAAGCACCTGAAAACTCAGAGGTGCTTGTCTGGATTTGAACTCGCGACCTTCGGTTAAAGTCTTAGTTTTATGTCCACTGGGCCATCTCACAGTAAGCAATAACTATAAAGAAGTGACGTGATAACGTGAGATTTTAGTCAACAGCCTAGAAACCTTATACCACATTAATTAAATTATTTGTCATAGTTTATGGGATTAAAACAAATGGGCTTGGCATTGTATATGTTTGCATTTTTTATTTCTATTGCAATTCCTAAATTAAGTACTCATGTAGATCTTATCAACAGAGTTTTAAAAATTCAAGGCGCCTTAGGAAAAAAAATCTCAGAATACAAAGTCTTATTTGATACCCCAAAAAAAAATATTTATTATTTGTGGGTTTCCACGAAAACTGAACTGCGAACAAGAATGTTTATTATGCAAGTGTTACAAATAAACAATCGTTCCAATCCAATTTATAGCATTACTCGCCCATTGTATCTGTTTATTTTAATGAAACAATAATGGCCGTTTCAAAATATTCGCCATTGTAATAATTCGAATTGCGGAGTTATAGCATGCGTTTGTTGCGAGAATTATAAAGATTTATGGTTATACCGCTTTACTATATATCATTTTAAGGTGTAATTATACTATAAATTGTATATATAAAGTAATAAACTTAATAAATACGTATTACGCACTTACGATTTTGCGAAACTTTGTTCGCAAATATGTGCGTTTATACCTTTCTGCATGCCCGCAAATATATATTAAATATATATTAAAGCATAAATACACTCATGGACAAATTTAGAGGAACACAAAAAGTACACTATACATAAGTACAGTAAACTATACATAAATTCTAAATCTCCCTTTTTAAATTAAAGATAAATAGTTTTACAACTTTTTTGTTTACATTGAAATTAAAACAAAAGAACAACTAAGTACTGAGTTCTAAATTCGAATAATAATACTCGGTGCTTATAATAACTATTAATGATTTGTATTCGGAAATGCAATGATTGCAGAAGGACATTATGAAAAAAGATTCACTATTGCTGCTACTTTAATTTAAGTATAATCAAAATTATGTTAATGTAAACGGTATGCCGTTGACTATTAGTCACATAATGTAACGTATTAATAATAAAATAAATCCATTTATATCAAAAGCTGCAAATCACAGTGCGACACAATCAGTATTAAATATTTTAACAGCGATGTACTCGGGCATTCCGGTTGATGAGGGATATTGTTTCATTAGTAAAAAGCTTTAATACATATTTAAAATTCATAATGCTATAAAATAAAAAATATTAATATTAACTTAATTATTTAACTCAGACTATGCCAAGCAAACTTGTAACCATAATGCAATGGAAAGAAGCATGCTAATTGTGAAGAAGTTACACAGATTGCAAAACCGAGTCATAAGAAACAAGACCAAAGTTCAAGACATAACAAGCAAAATCAGAAGGCGCAAATAGCGATGGGCAGGACACATGATAAGAGGACCAGATAAATGGAGAAAAACCTTGACAAGGTGGTACCCAAGAGAAGGTAAAAGAAAAAGAAGCAGTCCTCAGAAAAGGTGGAACGATGACATCAGACAAGTAGCAGGAATTATGTGGGACAGAGTGGCTTAAGACAGACAAGAATGGACAAGGTTAGAGGAGGCCTTATTGACTGGCAAACAAATCTACAAACAACAAGCAAGTCTCAAATACTAGACTAAGTTATTCTTTATTTGTAATAGATTACTAAGTTATCTGAATAAAAGGCTATATTATTATTTAGTGCATTGAAGAATATAGATCATTTACATTCGAGATTAATTTGGTTTATTGGTAACCCCTAGGTATTTAACTCGCATATCATTTTAGCGATCTAGGAGATATCTTCTTATAAAAAAATTCTATGAGTTAATGCAGAGTATGAAATATATTTGTGGCCATATTCATAATATAAATCGTTTTAGAAAATGTGAAAAGAATCGTTTATTAACTCAAAAAAAGTTTTGTTTGTGTTATAATATGTACAGGGAAAACATGATGACTAACAAATGTGGCATTTACCACAAACAAAAAATTTACCTATTTTGTTTTTAAATACATTTTGTTACGTTTTGATACAATCATATTGAATTCAAAGCTTACTGTTATATTGCAAATAATACATGTAGGATAAGAATACATGAAAAATTAAATCAAAAATATATTTTTTACATTATCTCTTGAAAAAGTTTATATATTTTTTAAAAATATTTATTACTAATGATACAGCCATGTCACTGAGACAAAGAAATACTCATGTTATTTATAACAAGAAAGGAAGGTTAACTGAAGTCAACCTTCCTTTCTTATAAAGTACTATCATTTTATTTTTCTGTTAATAGACCGAAATGAAATGAACCAAAATAATGCTTTCGTTTATAAGAATTTTCTTTGTTATGTTCCGGTGCAATTGGTAATGTTAATGTACTTAATATTTTTAAAGGCGTCGGGATGTGACGACCCCATCGCCCGCTGTTGGGATAACCTCTGTCACAGCAGAGATTATTCCACCAGTGCAATCAGTCACACTGGTGGTAGGTCTTTTGTTGCAAGAGGCCGGCTAGGTAGGTACCACCGCAGTGTCCAATATTCTGCCGCCAAATAGTAGTGCTTAGGCACTACTGTTTTCCGGTTTGAAGGGCATTGTACGCTAGTGAAATTACTGGGCGAATGAGATTTAAGAACTAATATCTCGAGGTTGGCAACGCGCGAGTGGCACCTACTAATGGTGCTGCAAGCGCTAATAGGCTGCGGCAGCCACTTACCATCAGGTGGGCCGTATGCTTGTTTGCCAAATTCTAAAAAAAAAAAAAAAAAAGAAACTAAAATAATGCTTTCGTTTATAAGAATTTTCTTTGTTATGTTTCGGTGCAATTGGTAATGTTAATGTACTTTATTCTTATTTAAATTGACTGAGATTTTTTTATGTGACTTAGTTGGGAAGCAAGCATACGACCCACCTTATGGTAAGCGATTGTCGTAGCCTATGAGCGCTTGCAACACCATACATGTTTCGGTATCACTAACGCGTTGCCAATCTCGAGATATTGGTTTTTAAGCCTCTTTTGCCCAGTAATTTAGCTAGGTACAGTGTCCTTCGAACCGAGACACTGTTCAATGCTTTACGGTAGAATAAATGACTCTGCCCTGGTACCTAACTTGTCAGCCACCTAGTTAACTTATTGTTTAGTTTTTTATTTGAAATATTAAAAACTTATATAGAGCAAATACCAAAGGTTATGTTCACAATAATACCAGTTGTTACACCGTATGGTGCATGAATTGGTTACACCGTATGGTGCATGAAAAAAGTTTGAAAAGAAAAGCGTAGTGCATGAATAATGTTGAACGTCATTATTATTGCATACGTGTTGTTAACTCGAAGCACAGAAGAAGAAGGAGAAGAGAAGTGTCAACAGTTTCAGGAGTAAGTCATTGAACGTAGCAGTACAGCTATTTATCGGCTATCTACTATAAGAGGCCCAATTGAGTCTAAATAGTATTAATTTATTTTAAACATTATTAATTCCATTTATAAATTACTTTCAATAAGAATTATAATGAAATATCATACTGTATACTTATCATTAATTATTAATTTACATATGTGGACCGTGCAACGGGTGAAAAATAAATAACAGTACAATGGAAAATAATGTTATTAAAATTTAATAAACAGACTGTGAACAGTGAAAACAAAAATATCGCAAATATGCTGTATTCCCGCGAATTTTAGCATCACATATCCGCTTAACAATGTTATTAAATCTATTTGTGTGCACGAATGTACAACAAATTATACTGTATTTTTATGAAGTTTCGCGACACGACTTGTTTGTTATTTTGGTGCGGTCGGTGGATAATTAGTAACAGAGCCATTTTGTCAGAAGAAAAAATATTTAAAGCGTACCAGCACCTCATCCAGAGTTGCAAAGTAAAGCTATAAAACACTCAAAAGTAACAATAATTAGTAAAAATTTTTGCAATGAAATTTAAACCGACAACAAACAAACAAAACATTCTACATAAACGGTGTTATTTTTTCTTTATTATAGGAAAAGCTGTTTATAATAACTAAGCCTCATTCTATTTGAGTACTAGTATCTGCCTGCGGCTTTACACGCGTGAATAATGTTTTGTAATGAAGCACTTGAATACAATACAATTAAATGGTTCCCGATTCAAACATTCATCCCATACTCCACCCTCTTTGCTTTTTTTTTTGCAACAAAAAGTGGCTAAAGTAATTATCCAAATTCCATAAGGACAGTTTTTTAATCATCACAAGTTCTTCATCCCTCAGGACTCGACATTTTAAATTTAAGTCTATATCTGTAACAAATTTTATCCAAATGAAAACAAACATGCAGACATCCAAACTTTCAGATTTATTGAAGCGGTAGGAAGTAAGATTTCGATAATAATCTGCAAGAAGTTGTTAAATCACTACATAAAGGCCAGATGTCGTGTTAATCTCATTCCACATGGGTAAATTACACAATCGGTATTCCGAGGCGCTGATGCTGGCCTCTTGCCAAATATTCGGTTGTACCTCTATTCGGTGTCGATAAATTATTTCTTTCCCCCATTCTTTCAGAACTAGCAACTCCAAGTTTTACGGGTAATAGAAGAAGGAACGTATGAAACAATTTGTAATGTCTTGTGAAGTAAATTGATTTCTAGAGATTTCATTCTCAATGTCAGACAATATTAGTCATTAATTTAATTCTTGAAAATCATATAGCAATAATGTCCCATAATATTACGTACGTTGGCGCATGGCGAAGTGTCGTGTGACTATTCTATACATTATATAGAACCTATTTAATATATTAGATTATAACAACGATAATTGAAAACATTGACAGCTTTGAATGGCAGCGCGACGGCTACTTCCAAATGCAGAAAACCATCGTCATACCACATAAAAGACGAATTTTTGAAATTAAAATTAGTAGTTAAAATGCTGTGTAATTTTTTGTATCTGGTAAAGTGATTAAAAGCATTGATTATAATAAGTTCTTCGTAAATAATACAATAGGTAATAATAGATTTGTGTTTAAAGAATTTATTCTCATAAGAACACTGTTCACTTACAATGAGATTTTAAGATTAAACATAGTATTTCTCACTCGGACACATGCAAAATTGTTGGCTATACTATATAATATTAAATGTAGTAACTATGGTAGTACAAAGTTAGAAATTACAAATATTTAGGGAATACAAGCACTTATTGAAGTTTTAAATTATATAATATTATCTCTTACAAATTCTTTTAATTTCATCTTAAACATTGTTTTACTATTAACCTCCTTAACATCGTTAGGTAGATTATTATATAACAGTGCACCCTGAAACAGTATATTTTGGTTACCGTAAGTCTTTGTCCGTGGTTGCCAAACATTAATTTGATTTCTCTTTCTTAGGTTGTGTTTATATGTCTTAAGTGTGAATGTGATATTTGAGTGAAGCTCTTTAGTCATTATTTTCCTAACAGTAATACATGTATTATAAGTAAATAACTGTTTAATGTTAAATAGTTTACTTTTTTTGTACAAGTCTATAGTTGGCGTAAAATAATGGTATTTAAATAGTGTCTTAATAAGTTTATTTTGAATAATCTGTAGTTTCTTAATGTGTGTCTGTGCAGCAGATCCCCAGACTTCTATTAAATATTCTAAATTAGGTTTCACTAATGCGTTGTATATGTTAATTCGAATTTTATATGGAATGCAATTAGAGACCTTTCTTATTATTCCAGTGAGTGATGTTAATTTTGAAATTAGTTGTTCAATATTCGGGGCCCACGATAGCTTGTTATCTACTAACAGACCAAGGTATTTTTCGGTATTCGATTTACGTAATATTTGTTTGTTTATTGAAAGATGGCTGTGATTAGGTATTTTTTTGTTTTTGGCGCTGAAAATAATATAGGATGTTTTATCTACGTTTATTGTTAGGAGGTTGTATAGAAACCATTCATTTAGTATATCAAGATCCCTTTGAGCTTGATCAATAAGTTCATGAATAGAGTTTGCAAAATAGAAAAGACAGGTATCATCAGCATATAACGTGAGGTGTCCTGATAAATTAATGTTGACAATATTATTTATGTAGATAAGAAAAAGCAGTGGTCCTAATATTGAGCCTTGTGGAATTCCACATTTTACTAATTGCAGATCACTTTTGTAATTTGAAATTTTGACAATTTGTTGACGGTTGCTAAGGTAAGAGGCTAAAATATTTAGTGCTTTTCCTGTGATCCCTATGTTTTTTAGCTTATGTAATAATTTTGAATGGCTAACCGTATCAAAAGCTTTTTTTAAGTCTATAAATATGCCTAAGCATAGCTGATTGCGATCAATATTAGTTTTTATTTTTGTGATTACATCGATAGCAGCAGCAAGTGTACTTGATTTGGACCTAAAACCATATTGTTGCTCAATTATGAAGTTTTTGTCAGCTAAATATTTATTTAATCTACTGTAAATAACTTTTTCATATATTTTTGATATGACGGGAAGCATTGATATAGGCCTGTAGTTAGTGGGATCGGATTTTGGCCCTGCTTTATGAATTGGAGTTACTTTTGCGACTTTGAGCTCATCAGGAAAAATACCTTTGGATAAACATTCATTAATACAATTCGTGAGATCTATAGCAATAACATTTTTTATACATTTTAGTGCTTTAGGAGTAATTTCATCAAATCCGGTGCTAGCATTGCTATCCAAATTGTCAATAATTTTAATAACCTCAGTTACAGAACATAGATTTAGATCACTTAAAATAATGTTATGTTGATATCCATCACTGAACATAAGTGTATTTATTAAGCTAGAGTGGTATTTTAGAGGAATATCATTTGCTAATTTTGTACCGATTTAAGTATTATATAATATTAAGTGATCAGAACCTGAGACAGAAGCTTGTAATCTACAAATCACGAGCTGGAAAAATGTTCGAAATTAATCTTTGTAGAGGTTCTAAGAAAGACTTTCACCTGGCCTGGCAATAAAAAGCGAAATTACACAAAGGTTTTCAAATTTTACTAGGGCAGGTCGTAATAATCGTACTTTCATTCTGATATTTCGACGGTTGTAGTGTGTGGAAATATTGTTATTGTCAAGGTGCCAGGTTTGATATGGGTTGAAAAGGGCTAGAACGGTTTGTGATCAGGTTACCGTCAGTATTTTATCCAAATGTAGCCATGGAAGCAATATATTTTCGCTTTATGAAGTTCTATAGCATCTGCGAGTATTATTGATGAGTAATAATGTAACGTGTTTGGTGATTTTTGAAATTTACTTGTATTTTCATTAAGCTGCAGAATTCTTCAGTTTCCACTATGTGAGATCCATGCACTCGTTTGTCAAAAATATGTGATAATTTTACAAATGTACACTACATTTATATAATCTCATTTAAAGATGCTCCAGTGAATACAAAAGTTTATTTCTATACTGTAGCCAAAAAGGAAAATGAATCGTAGCATTTATTTTCTGGTGGTATTAGCTGGCGGTAGGCATTTTATTGCAAGAGGCCGCCTAGGTAGGTACCACCGCAGTGTCAGGTTTTTCACCGGAAAGCAATTAACTTTGTTTCGGTTTAAAGGATACTGTAGCTTGTGAAATTACTGGGCAAAGAAGATTTAAGAACCAAAATATTGAGGCTACCAGCGCGTGAGTGACACCTACAAAATATGTTGCAAGCGCTTATAATCTACGACAACCACTTACCATAAGGTGGGTCGAATGCTGGCTTGCCAACTTAGTCACATAAAATAAGTCTTTTGTAGGTGAAGTGGGTCTTCACGTCGTCTTACATCTATACTTCTGTGGAAGAAATATTATAAATTAGCGATTAATAGTATATTAGATTAGTTATTAATATAATATGAAGGCTAAAATATATTGCAAAAGAAGCGTTTAATCACTTATTACTTTTAAGCTTATTGACTCAATAAGTCAGTACATTACATATTCCAATAAGTATGATGAATTTAAAATGAATTTAAAATTTTATATATATATATTTATATATTATATGTATGTATCTATGTATTTGTGTATTTTATTAAGTATTTTCTAGTATGTATGTCTATTGTAGGTATGATTATATGTGTAGTAATATAACATATACATTAATTGCACTATTCTCAGCCCTTCAGACTGAAGATTCTCTTACTTGTATGAGGTTGCCTGTAAGAGATCACTTTTAGTGATAAGGCCGCCCTTGTACCAGTTATGTATATTGTAGCATTTTGTTATTAAAATATTTTTATGTGTGTGCAATAAAGAATTTAAAATTAAAAAATTAAAATTAAAAGCTATGTTCCATGGAGTACTTAGGACATTTCCGTAAATCTAAGAAATTTGAAATTCGTATAAAATAACTTGCTAAGAAGATCGAAATAATTATTGATATGGGTTGCATAAATTTTTTTTAATTAGCGATAAGTACTCGTAAGCACGCCAATATCTTTGTAGCTTTGAAATTATTAAATTTATATTATAGAAGACACAGATATAACATTACAAGATTCATAGTATAGGACGATGTTTTGTTAGGGCCTTTGAATGGGTTCAGTATAATATGGCTTTTGCCTTACAGTTGGAACCAAATCGGATCAAATTCACGACAGTTGTAACTCTTCACTCACCGATCCAATCAAGCTCGAAATCCATACTCTTTTGAAATACTGCCATAATTTTCAATGCCCGTGTCCAATATCCAACTCAAAGATAATTCGGTTCATGCGGTACATGACAATTTTTTACCAATTCTCGGGGTGGTTATGATTGGATTTTATTATTTTCGGACTTTGATTGGGGCCTTTACATATTAAGCATAATGACGTAAATGCACTAGCAAAACAGTCTCAGTTTACAAGTTTTTCGACAATTTTCGAACGTATCGGTAAATTTCTAATAATCTAATAATACTTATACATCAATACAAATAAATAAATTGAAGTTTTTTGTAATTCTAAATTAACAGCTTTTCACGAAATGCATATGAAAGTATATAAATGGTACTTACATAAAACATATTATTTTTAAATTTTTGTCTGTCTGTCTGTTTGTTCTGGCCAATCTCTGGAACCGCTAAGAATTTTAACAGACTTTCACTGTCAGATATCTGATGTGATAAGGAGTAACTTAGGCTTTTATTATAGAAAAAGAATTGGAGTTTCATGCATTAAAGAATAATTACACCACACGAGTAAAACTAAACTAGGTAAACTATAAACATAAATATCCTTCATTCAATAATATAACAGGGTTTAATGTGTAAGAGTGAGGCAGCTTTAACACATGTCTTGTAATTAGTCCATTTGATTGAAATAATTAAATTAAGGCACTTCACAAGTTCACTGTGTTACTGATTCATCAATTTCATCCAACTAACTTGTTTGATACTGAAATTTGTGTTTCAATAGAATTAATGTTTTGATAATTAAATATTATTATATTTATATATGTAAAATATTCATATATGTAAAAATTTTTCATACTATTTTTTCCCTCGGCTTCGTCTGCGTGAATAAGGATTTTTGACAAAAACATGAAAAAAATGCTTCCCGATACAAACTGTCATCCCCTATTTCACACTCTTCAATCATTTTTCCTAATGGAAATAATTCGAGAATTAAGGATGAAGAGGAGAGAGAAGGGAAAGTGAAGGGGAGTACGGATGGTGGGAGTTAGGGCCTAACCTCAACCAATTCAAATGCAAGGCACAAGTCATAACTTATTTAAATCTATGAAAGGATTCGACTTTACCAGTCCACCTCTGATGATGATATGAAATATTCATATAAAATTTAATAAATAAATGATATTTATTACTTAGAGAAATATAAAATGAAAAGCGAGAAATTCATAAATTTCAAAGTAAATATATCGGATTTACAGTAAATCCATTAATTTTATGTAAATATATTCTAAAACCCTTTACATTTCTCCCAAGTTTGTAATACTTTCTAAGAGAAATTCGGAAATATCTTGGCTTTACTAAAAGTTATTTACAAATTAAGCGAGGTTAATTGATGGTTTAATTCAGAAGCTCTAAATTCTATACGCTATTAAATTTCAATTGTAATCATCTTTATTAAATTGTACGTTGGACTTATACTGATTTGTAAAAGAATGTCCGAATTTTTAAAATGAATATGTACAGAATAAATGAGTATGTACGTCGGCTCATCGCTTACAGCTGTATAAAGCGCAAATTCGACCGCACGTGGAGTACTGCTCTCATCTCTGGGCGGGAGCTCCCTAGTACTAGCTACTTCCAACTGACCGCATCCAACGTAAAGCGGCTCGAATTGTCGACGATCGAGCTCGCTCCGATCGGCTTGATCCTTTGGCATTGCATAGAGATGTCAGATCACCCTGCATCTTCTATCGCATATATCACGGTGAATGTTCTAAGGAATTGTTTGGTTTGATCTCGCCGGTGGAATGTCACCATCGGACATCACGACAAAACTCTAAATTCCATCCTTACCACCTCGATGTCTTGAAATCAACAACAACGCGATTTAGAAGACATTTTCTTCCTCGCATAACCACTCTGAGGAATCTCCTTCCGACGGCGGTCGTCCCGAACCGCTACGACCTGCGAACCTTGAGCAGAGCATATTCTTTCCTTAAAGGTCGGCAACGCACCAGCATTCCTTCTGGTATTCCAGATGTTCATGGGCGACTGTGATCGCTTAGCATCAGGTGAGCTTCCTGCCCGTTTGCCCCCTCTCACATAAAAAAAAGTACGGAATAAAAGATAGAAATAACTATAACGTGACGTCGGAAAAATCATATGGACAATCCTTAAAACGACGTTTGCCTATGTTAATGAAGAAGTGAATTGAGTATGGTTGTATTAAATAGCGTTTATAAAAGAAAATATTATCATTAAAATAGGCTATTTTTTTAAAGGAACGGATGTGGCCTTTGAAATAGCACTGACAGTATTAGCCAAGCTTACAGGTGAATGGTTTATACGGGAATGCCTAATGAAGCCCGATGCCTATCTAGGACAACGCAGGACTTGAGGCTAATGAATGGAAAAATCCTGATCGGCCGGCTGTGGTGACCCCTTTCGCTACCCTTTACTTTGTTCAGTGGGGATAAAAAACTGATCAACGCCCGCTATTGTTAGATGAGATACGCTCAACAAAGGGTTTATAAATATCTCAATCCATTAAAAAACTCTTATAATTCAAACAACCTCTTAATGCCTTTTTAATTATATTCGCCAGATTTTGCTTTATTTTTACAAAAAACATTGAGTGAATATAGAAAGTTTTTTTACCGAATAAAAATGCCTCGTTAATCGAAGTACCCCTGTATGTTTATTATTATAATAAAAACTGTAAATTGTATTGATTATTATATATCATATAATAATAGCACGATAAAGTGGATTTCTAAAGTGCAGATGTATTAAAGATTAATTAAAAGAATAAGACGCTCGCTGCTAAAGAAACTGATAAATAATTAATTATTACATTAACGTATTTATTTACAACAAATATTACAACGTATTTACGATTCAAACCAACTACATATATTAACAAATAGTCATAACAATTATACAAATAAAGAATGGTAGCTTAATTCCTCGCTGAAACCCAATCTCCCTTTTTGGGCGACAAGTAAACCAGCCCTTTTTTTTTTTTTTTTTTTGTTGACGCAGAGAAATGCATTTACGCACACCACTCCGTCTAGCGTGTTCCTAAGAGCACGCTAGCGAGTGGTAGTGTGAGACTCGACCACCTGTGAAGCAGGTGGTAATACCCACTAAAACTCTGCGAATCCGTCTACGCCATAATGGGACGTCATGGGACCGCTTTCGCATACTACCATGACGCCCCGGCAAGTAAACCAGCCCTCCCTTCACCTGTTTAATGAGATGCTCCTCGGCCCAAGTGTTTTTACTGCAAATACTATATATTTGATTCTATATTTTTGCTACACACTTAATAAAAACTGCTTTGAGTATGTATTTTGATAAAATTGGTTCGTTGACTGTTATAAATATTTTTTTTACTTTAGTCAATCACTTTATTACGTTAACGGAAATTAAATCCATAGTCAAAACTGACTATGGTCGGTATTTATCATGAGAAGAAGGGTTCGCAATCTATTTAAATGATCAGAGCTTGAATTAACTAACAACAGTACAGCGAAAAATAATTTTGTTAAAATTGAAATTACACCGCGTGAGTGAAGTGTAACAAAAATAACGCATCTAGGCCACGCCCACACGCTATTCAGTTTCGACACATTCACTTTAAGAATCCGGCAAGATTATATTATTAAAACTATTTGTGTACGCTAAAACAAATCAAATATGCAGTGAATTTTTAACTAACTTTCGCAGTATAATATGAACGCTATTTTCGTGCTGTCGGTGCGTAATTAGTGAAGGGCCAGCTTGGCCGAGGCGAAAATGTTCAACCACACCAGCTCCTCATTCAGAATCTCTAGTAAAAACTATGAAAATTCAAAAATAACGAAACGTGAGTAATTTAATATGTTAATAAGTTTTTATTTTCCGTATTCATTATAAGCAGAGCGACGAGAGAGGAAAACATTTTTTATGAACAGAGTTGGTCTATGCACTAAATAAGGCAATATTTTATTTTTACTTTTTTGTAGTGAAGTTTTCAGTGTTTTTATATTTTGATGAATTTATTTCAGTGCTTTCTACTGTAATATTATAATTATTTGGCGAGTGGTGTGCAATTTTTTTAAATTTCTATTGCGTATTTGTTTGGGATTGTTCTTCAGAAACATTACAATTTACAACAGTGTTCTAATATTAATTAATCATTACGTAATGGAAAGCCTTTTCTTAAACCTAATAAATATTAAACTTATTATCATCCTCATTTTTGAGGTTGGCTTAATTACTATCATTATTCTGTGTTCTAAAAAAACTTAAAAACAAAAAATTGTTATATTGACGACGTTGTGGCGCAGCGGTAGCGAACCTGCCTTAAACGCCACATCGGTCGCGGGTTCGATTCCCGCTCGGAGCATAAAATGTTCGTATTGACCATGCAAGCATATTTTCCGATCTGGGTGTATTTGCCCTTGTCATTGTGATTGTTTCCGGGCCGGGACACAGGATATTACTATCCTAATCGGGGCCGTTGAGTGTGCAACGTTTATTTATTCATTTATTATTATCCAACACGTTTTCTAGCCATCATTAAGTCATTTGATACATTTGTATGGTATTTTCAAAGATAAAAGATACAACTTGCTACCAAGTGAAGTGTAGACGTAACAAAAGACCGGCTGTATACAGGCTGTGCATTTATAATTAGATTGCAAGGCGAACTTGTACTTCACAGATTTTCTTCATGAATGCGGGCGGTACAAAATTATCAACGAAGCGAAGAATTAAAGTAACCGTGAACGGCATGAAATTAACTAAGTCTCCCGACTTGCTGTGTTAAGGTCTTAAGGTGGCAGATTCTGCGCTCGCTTTCGCCCACGAGCTTAAGATTAGCACACGATATTCAAATTAGTTGGGAAGTAAATTATTATAATATTTATTCGGTATGGTCTTAAGTAAAATTTGCGAGAAATATGCTGTGATTAGACAAAGCTAAATTCATGCTGATTGAGAAGAAAATAAGCCAAAAATTATTCGAATACAGTTATCGGGGTTAATAATAATAGTTTTAGCATGATTCAGATTCTTTAAATGTTGATTTCTTAATTACGTTCAAAATTAATAATTACACAACTATGTAATCACTTAATAAATAAAGATAAATAATCAAAATTTTGCTTACAAGCGGCACAGAAATTTAAATGCTTAAACCGCGTTTTTTTTCGAAATTGACTACAAACCAGTAAGCCTTTATATTATTATCTAGTATTATATATAGCTTTTGATAATCATGTAATGTAATACAAGTAATAATAATAATAATAAATAAATGCTGCACACTCAACGGCCCCCATTAGGATAGTGATATCCTGTGTCGGGGTCCGGAAACATTCACAATGACAAGGACAAATACACCCAGACCGGAAAATATGCTTGCATGGTCAATACAAACATATTATGCTCCGAGCGGGAATCCAACCTGCGACCTGTGGCGTTTAAGGCAGGTTCGCTACCGCTGCGCCACAACGTCGTCAAATAATATTAATTTCACAACAAAATGTACATAAAAGCACCGTTATTGAATCTTTGGGTGTTATAATTATACACCCACTCTCGTCGACCCTTCGCCTCGGGGTCTTTGGCTTACAAACTTTATCTCTTATTATTTTTAAGGTTTCACATCTCGTTAGGGGAGACGATCTTTGTGTTGTGTCGGTCTTGTTGTAAGTTTAATGGTTTGAAATGATTTTTTAGTGATTCTTACCTTAAACTTTTATACAATATGAGCTAAATTAGCAAAAAAAATACGGTCTTCAAAACAAAAAAATATTTTAAGATTGATAATCCGGACGCATTGTCTCGATGTGCTTTAGCGGTCAGAGCGCCGGATAAGGTTTATCGTTCGTGCAGGCGGCTACCATTCTTTTACATCCATAAAACACGTACTAGGTATGCTAAAAATGCGCCTACCTTGCGCGCACTAACACTACTCAACGACCTAATTGCTCAATACAAGCATTTTGACATATTTAACATTGATCTCAATGCATTTTGTAAGCTGTGTAAGCACTGACTCAGTATGCGATTTGGCCTCGCTGTAAGCATACTGAGGATATGATTCAATAAATAAATAAATATATATTTTCTACAACAAAAGTCGGCGCGTAAAACATCGTTACATAATTGTCACCGATTTTATTTTTTTCTTTTTAGTTATGAATCATGGGTACTTAATGATTGATGCAAATTTAAGCCTTCAAATAAAAAGGGAAACATCGAAATCGTTTCACCCAACCAAAAGTCATGAGGTAACAAACATAAAAAAATACAGCCGGACTTAGAACCTCCACCTATTTGAAGTTGGCTAAAAATGTCTGAATGCACTGTTGTATGATTCTTATAATTTATTTTATGTGAATAATCCTTTTTATATTTACTTCTTTATTACGCCTATACCAATCAATTTAATTCATTTCATTGTATTAAAATACATTGTTAACAAGAATTCAGAAAACATTAATAATAATTAATAAAAGAATAAAACTTTAAAAAAATTATAAGTAAGAATATCCTAACAAAAAACATAAATACTCAGAATTGTGCAGTAAAGACAGAATTAATTAAGTATAATACCAATTGCAATATCAAATACTTTTAGTAATATATAACCTAATGCCTAGAGAATGAGCATTATAAAGTGTGTACTCAAACTATTAATTTCATTATTCAATTTTAACATTTTATTGTATCTATAGTGTATAAGCAATAATAAAATAAATAGTTAATAGCAATAATTACCTATAAATAATTAAATAATACCTATAATAAAACCCATGCCTATAATTAATAAGTATAATTATTTAACATATGTTATAAGCGGGAATATTAAGTAAGCTTAAGCGTAGAAGGGCCGACTTTATTAAGGCGAGAACGGCAGGTCTACCAAATCTATTGTCGTGCTCATTTCTACCACAAGTAAGACGCTTTGTTATCAAAGTAATAGGCAAATGAGTAATGACCGGAATAAGCATCGTTAGTATTCTTAAAGACGTTGATGACTTATCATAGAAAATAAATTTACACTATAATCCAATATGCATTCATAAAAATAATAATTTGTTTAACGTAATGAGAATACTACAAGAGTTTTTGGCATCAGCGAAAATAAAAACATTTATTTATTTAATAGTAGGAGGAGATTTCTTGACAGCAAACATATTTTGTTTAAATTGTGGCGTTTATTTCTACGAGTATATTGTTTCATAAAGTTCGAAAGTAAATTTAGGTCTCATTATATTTTTTATCATAAAATTCATTTAAATATTATCTTGGTGGTAGGATAAATGCCCGTCTGGTTAGTACCATCTTAAGTTGATGTAAAACTAGTCTTAAAGGTCGGCAATGCACCTCCATGCTCCTTGGTGTTGTAGATGTTCGTTGGCCCGTTTGTCACGTCTAACTTAAAATATGTGTTTATAATTGTCTATATAAATTCAATTTTATCAACCTTCAAAAGTTACTACCAATTCCCACGACAATAAAAAGGGCGCATCAAGATCCTTGCAACGAAAATTTCATTCGCATAGACAAAGAAAGATCGCCTCAACACTTGAAATCTTTCAAAATAATATCAACCTTCAGCAATACTGTCATTAAATACTTAAAAATATATCAACTAACAAAAGTTTTATTTGCGGTTTCTAATAAACAAAGTTTCAACACAATACCTTTTTCCAAATAAAGTAATTCCGCTAAATCGATAATTTTATGTAACACATAAGATATTATTACAAGATAAACCAATTTCATTACTTTGAATGTCCTAAAGCGAGCCTTCTGTGTCCTCTGTGCGCAGTTTAATGTCTCCGAGGACCATTTTCGGGGTCGTTCCGTTATGCCATGGACGTTTCCATTATTGGACACTATCTAATGAACACAAATGACTTGGAAGCTCTGAACTAAATGATTTTTGGCCGTCCTAGCGTCCATTACGGAAATAGTTACGATATTGAATTATGGCTTCAATAGTTAAACGACACAAGATTAACGGCGATGATGTTATTCGTAGGTTCAATCTTAAGACTGGCTACTAACATTTTAATTATTTTGTAGTATTAGAACCATACTTGTCCCAGGACCGACCGGGGAAAAGAATATTTGATGATTTAAAAAGACCTTTTCAGATTATGTACTAAAATATAAATATAGGTTGTAAGAGATTACCCTTTGTACGAGTATTTAAAATAATTTTTGTAATTTTATTCATTAAGGAACCGTTTTTAATCATTTAAAATATTTACACAAATAATTTTAAATTTGTTACTGAAAAGTAACGTATAAGGCAATATATCGAAGTAATTATCTAAGGTGTATTATATGTTAACTATCTGCGCGACAAATTTCAATAAGTAAAAAATTTTGTTTCAAAAAATATGCGTTCATAAAAATGCTTATTTATAAATTCACATAAAAACAGAAGACCTGAGTGACATATCAACGCCCAGCCTAAACTCTTGGACCTATAAAGCTGATTTATTTCACATGTGATGTTTTTAAAACCTAAACGAGCATTAAGAAGGATTTTTTGAAATTCAACCCTTAAGGGTATAAATACGTGGTTCAAAGTTCAAAAATGACGGAAGTCATTTTTGTAACATGAATTTTTGTATTTAGGTAAACAATTACAGATAAAAAAAATGTTTTAATTGCACCCTTGAAGGGTTGAAATGGGGGTTCATAGTTTGTATTAAAATCGTGAATCACGCCGGCGAAATCGTGATCGAATGCTAGTTATCAGTACAAATTTGTAACGACCGAAACTTAATCGTGATAAAACTTATTTACATTATTATATTGCTTAGGCAATTAAAGTCAATTAGATTTTTTTGGCAAATTATTTTGTAAAAGGAAACAAAAATGAACAAAGAATAATAATTTTATAGTTATAATGATACTATAAATTTACTAGATAAGATGTTTTGTAATTCAAATCTATTAAAAGCTTATATATGAAAGGATGAACTTAAGCCTCTGAGTGTAGGATCTTAATAACAAACGATAAATTCAATATGCGTAAATTAGTGACGTAACTATAGCAACAAATCATTAATATAATACGCTTATGGAAATTTATAATTGCTTTTCTAACAGAAATCGATAATATAGGTGATATAAGAGTTTGGGATGCTGGGTTGATGATACGGGAGACCACAGTCTTGAAATAAGGTGCCGTATAGAACAAGCCCGTAGTGCTTTCTTTAAGCTGAAACCGCTGCTGTGCAGGAAAAAGCTGAACATCCAGCTACGAGTCCGATTAGCACGCTGTTATGTTTTCTCCATTCTCTTGTATGGTGTTGAAGCATGGACCCTCACAGAATCGAGCTGTAAGAAGATTGAAGCCTTCGAATTGTGGGTATACAGGAGAATGTTAAGAATATCTTGGAGAGACAAAATAAAAAATGTAACCGTGCTAAGTCGTTTAGAGAAAAAAGCAGAAGTACTATATTCAGTTAAGAAAAGAAAGCTAGAATATCTTGGCCACATAATGAGACACAGAAAATATGAGCTACTGCAACTTATTCTACAAGGCAAGATCCAAGGAAAGTGAAGTGTGGGTCGAAGAAGAACATCTTGGCTGAAGAATTTACGCCAATGGTTTGGAAAAAGCACTCGTTCGTTATTCAGAGCTGCGGCATCAAAAATACAAGTTGCCCTAATGATCGCCGACCTTCGAAAGAAGATGGCACTTTAAGAAGAAGAAGAAGAAAAAGAAAATAAGAATATATAAATATTACTTTAACAACATAATTTGCGTGAAAGCGTATTTTTTATGTAAATGTGATGTGTGTAGAAGCTTCAATAGCACAACGGTAGAAGGACCGACTCCGCTCTGTTAACGCGAGGGTCACGGGTTCGATCACGACCCCCTTGGAGTGTTGTTGTACCCACTATAGCACAAGCTATGTGCTCATTTGGAGGCGCAATAGGAATATTAGTAATGCCTTGAAAAAGCATGTTGGAGATTATGATTTTTCTTGTTTTTAAAATTAAAAGTAGTGCAATTGACTACTCGTCCCCGCCATTTCACGTTCAGCCTCCATATAAATAGCCATAGGCTCTGTCAACAGATCAGAAGTTATCCGGCTGTCGACACGGCACGACGGTGCTCTGAACTGTTTTAGGTCGGGTAATTATAAAACTTCCATATGTTGTTATTATGTTTAAGTAACTAAGTAATAATCATGTGATTACATGTGATTATTATGAATATTCGTATAATAAATTGTTTGTCTAGTACTTGTGTGTTATAATTTTAATAAAATATTACGACTACCTACTACTTCTGAGTTTTCCATATCCGTTCTCCCACAAGTATTCCTAATATTCTTTAAAAAAAAACAACATGACACACCTAATTCTTTTACTTGAAAAATAATGCATACAGCCTTAGTTACAAGTTCCATTGAGTAAATTACATAGTAATGTTAAAAGTTCTGGCAGAGAATTTTCACTTTTACAATGTAAATGTTGTAGCGTATTGGTAGCGAGCCTGCGTTTAGCCTCAACGGTCGCGGATCTTTGAATGAACTTTGTATTTTCTTGTAAATAACTATTTAGGTCAGAGTGTTCGTTGTTATGGGGCTCCCCATCGTGCATCAGAGACGTTGACCTGTTGGTCTCGGTTGTTAACATTTGATAATTATCGTTCACTCTTGATAGGTAATTTGCTTTTATCCAACAAGTCGCTGGTTCGTCCTTACGGTTGCGGAGGTCAGATGACCATCACACTGTGTAATAACTAGTAACCTGTCAAATCCTGATACGATTATAAGCAGACCCTGGATAAATACCTTATTTATATTATTATTAATAATAAATAAATAGACGCTGCACACTCAACGAACATAACATATTATTATTATTATTAAATATATTGATATTGTTTTTTGTGTCGCGTGTATTTTATTATTATACTAAGTTGTACTATGTATGTCGACGCAGCAAAGAAACTTTACGGAGATTTACTGATTAATTTATTTATCCTAATTCAATCGTTAATTAATTCCAAATTAATCGTTACATTAAACTTATTTCTAATGCTGGTTTCATATTTAATTTTAATATCATAAAAGTAACTAAACGATGGTAGTTACGTATTAATTATTATCTTTAATTAAAAAGTAATTGTTTAAAATAAGATATTCGATGTAAAACATAACCATAAGTCATTATTTCTATTAATAAATAAACAAGCAATGTGTTTTAAATAATTAATAAGTTTAGTTTTTAAAAAGTAATTGCATTGATTATTGTTATTTAACATAAAGAAAAGTAGAAAACACAATGCTTGTTTTAATTTATTTCACTAGTTTTCATTAAAGTTAAATTATTTAAAATGTTTAAAAAATATTGTAAATTTAATAAGAATGTGTTTTTCATTAATTTGGTAAATTTTATTTTAAAGGGATTATTTTGACTATTGTTATGCGGCGCTAATGAAAAACACATTGCTTATTAAAATTAATTTGACTATTCTAAATTAAAGATAAATTATTTAGAATGTTTATTATTAAAATAACATTTAATAGTAACTGTTAATAAGTTGCAATCAATTTTAAAACGTTCAATTAATTTTAGTAGTTGAGAATTTGACTTGTGATGTAAAAAAGAGCGCCATGGCGAGCCTTGGTGCGTAGTTTTAGATTAAAAATGTGTACACTGAGTTTTCAACCGTGATGGAGAAATATTCTGTAAGTAATTTTGTTACTCTTATTAAAAGGCTTGTTTAAATTTCGGTTTTGTGATTCTTGTGTTGTTTCTTGTAATAATAAATCTTTATTAGATTTAATTTAAATTTAACGTGTTTTCTTTATTTGCAATGTCTGCTAGTGATAATAATAGTGACGTCAGCCAAGCTGACGTCACTTATTCAAAAAACGTTGATGGGGTTAATGCGCCGTTATGTACTATCTAAACTTAAAAAAAAATCAAAAGTTTGGTAGTATATAGATTTAACGGTCGGTCGAAAAAGTCTTAAGTATGCTACTTCCAATGATTAAAAAATTTGAGCGAATCGAGGAAATAATAGGGTAGCGAAAGAAAACAAAGAAAAGGGGCTCTTAAAATCTGTGACTAATATATTATTTTAATTAGACTTAAAAAAATATTCATTTTTTGAGCTGCCCTGTATCCAAACACAATAAATGCGAAATTAACATTGTCTGTCGGTTAATTTTTCTCTACTAACGGAAGAGGTCTTCGTGAAATATGCGCGGAAATTTGTTATTTTGCGTGGATTCTTTTTGTTTGTTCCGAACAATACTAGCTCTGAAACTATACAACAGATTTTAACAGGGCTTTTACGGCTTAGTTGTTAAAAACCAAGCTAGTAAAAATTTTATCTCGCCGTGAAATCTCAATAATTCTTTAAATAGATGTTTTTAAATAACTTACGAATACGAACAAAAACGTTGTGTTGATACTCGTACAATAACCGATTGTATTCTTTTTAGTGTATTTGTAATATATTGTATGTACATACATTATGTATGTGGATTAACGGCTTTCAGAATTTTAACAAACGAGGTTTCGTCAGACTCGTATTAAGGGTGAGAGAGATACATACTCCTTGACAAGTACAAACACACCAGACCAACAGACCGGAAACCATGCCTGTATGGTCAATACAAATATCTGCGCCAAGCGGGAATCGAACCCACGACCTGTAGCGCTTAAGGCAGGTTCTCTACCGCTGCGCCACAACGTCTTTTAGTGGTGTAAGAAATCTCTTGGTTATGTTTGTATTTTACCATAACTAGAAAAACAAGGGGTAGTAATCTTTTTAAATTAGTGAAGGTGGCAGACGACCGTTTTGGAGTGTTGATAGCACGCCTGCCTCTTCGATTCCCCCACAGTCCAAATGCTTTTATTGATCTTACAAATATTAATTGTTTCGGTCTGGGCGTTGTCATTGTTGATCACCTCATCATGCCATAGAGAGCACGTCAAGTTGTCAGTCAAATATCGTTAACTCTTACCAGTTTGCTCTCATCAAATAAGTTTTTCGTCATAAGGGCCCATAATTTAGTGTTGCGAAGATCAGATTGTAATCCCTTTGTGTAAAACTAATAACGTTTTATATCCGACCTATGAAAAATACCGGCAATAATGCCAGGAAACAGAGGTATACTAGCGAAAGTGGAAAGTATACAGCCTTCCTAATGGGTAGCCGTATACATACTATGACCACAAGCCGTCCTAAAATTATTACCGGGAGTTACAACTTAAAACAGTAGGTGGGTCAGGACAGCGAAAGAAGCGAACGACACTCGATTTGACAATATTTATTAGACGAACAGAGTAACCGCCCGGTTCAAACTTCACAATCATAATGACGGTTTATTTTAAAATGCATCACTATTTATAACAAAGTCAAATAATATTAATGTAGGTAGTTATACAAATCTTCTTCTTCATCCTAGCATTATTCCCGGTATTTTATGTACCCAGGGTCTGCTTATTACTCTTATCCGGATTTGACAGGTTACTAGTTTTTACACAGAGCGATTGCCATCTGACCTCGACAACCCTAAGGGCGAACCAGTAACTCATTGGATAAGAGCAATTTACTTATCAAGAGTTAACGATTATTATCAGATGTTATTGATAATAACCGGGACCGACAGCTTAACGTGCTCTCCGAGGCACGCTGGGGAGACCCACAGACAAACGCCCAGACCGAGACAGAAATTTAAACAAACATCTGCCCGAGCGGGAATCGAACCCGCAACCGTCGAGATTAAAGGCAGACTCGCTACCCACAACGCCACAACGGTGTCAAATCATTTTACGAAATTAAACAACATTGAAACAAAATTAATAATAATCAAAATAATGATTACAAATATGTTATTCTAAATTATAGACGCGATGGTCGTAGCGCTGAGTTTAACATTATACACGCGACTGTCGTAGCGCTGAGTTTAACATTATACACGCGACTGTCGTAGCGCTGAGTTTAACAAACTTGAATGGATTTATAGAAGCTGAGGAGAGAAATGGAAAAACCAAAGGGACAATCGGATTATAATTTGTGCCTCCAGCGCTCACACTTACCGGACAACCCACAACAGTGCGAATATTACTAATTCACGTTAAATATTCTGTGAGAGGGTAGCACTTCCCCCTTTAGGATAAGTCATTAACGCGAAAATCAGCAAGGCTATAAAAAACGAGTATTTATGAAATTTATCTTGGTTTTTTTCACATATTATGTATTCATGAAGAAAAACCGGTACTAAATTATTTTATTATCAAACAGCGGTAATATCAGTTAATCTGTATATTGTCTGGACCGCATTGTGAGGAAGCCTTATTAACGATCAACCCATTTTCGAGACCTTGAATATTACATAAAATAACAATTGTTGGCAGTTAAATCAAGTTGATAAGTAAATTATAATTTTACAGTGGGATAGCGAGCGTGTTGCTTTGAAATTTCTACTAAGGTTACTTAGAATATTGGTTTT
The DNA here is from genome assembly GCA_023373885.1 of Hestina assimilis. Taxonomy (NCBI): domain Eukaryota; kingdom Metazoa; phylum Arthropoda; class Insecta; order Lepidoptera; family Nymphalidae; genus Hestina; species Hestina assimilis. Next base: position 9,271,421 of record CM041749.1, on the reverse strand, counting down.
AAGATCCACCTTAAAAAGAAAATCAGACTGTAAGACTAGACTACAGACTAGACTAGACTAGACTAAGAGATTATAGACGGTATTTTTTAGGATATATGCTGTTTTTTGATGCTTAATTTAAGTTTTTTGGGAATTCAGTACAGTTGGAGATACTGACGGCTACATGTAAAAACATGTATGTATTTATAACATTGGATGCCCGAGGCTATAATCATATATATGTAGGTCGTTGAGTTTGTAGAGTTTATTTATTATTATTTATACAGAGTATTATCTACTTTTCTCTTATAATTCTGGCTCCCAATATTAGTATGATTTTTAGGTCTATTTAATAAATATATTTGACGACGATGTGGCACAGCGGTAGCGAACCTGCCTTAAACGCCACAGGTCGCGGCTTCGATTCTCGCTCGGAGAATAATATGTTGGTATTGACCATGCAAGCATATTTTCCGGTCTGGGTGTATTTGTCCTTGTCCTTGTATATGTTTCCGGACCCCGACACAGGATATCATTGTCCTAATGGGGGCCGTTGAGTGTGCAGCGTTTATTTATTTATTATATTATACCAACAGTTACATAGGCCTTTAAAATATATTTCTGTATACAGATTCTCTATTCCATGGCAAAGAAAAATATATTCATAGTATTTACCTATACGTACAAAAGAATAATAAATTTCGAATATTTGACGGACACAAAAAACTAAGCCGATGTGTTTTATTTACAAAATCAAAAGGATTTCTACGAATGTTTTATAAAAATATACGTCAGTGGACACAAATGTAATCCCTATAACAAAAGTCCTGGTAAAACTAGTCACTCCTCACATTTCATTTGATATCAATCACGGCTTACAGAGTCGGCTTTGATCGGGTGTAGTCGGAAGGATTCGGCTCGTAGCTCGTAGCCAGAGTACTTCAGTGTTCCTAACAAGTTACGGTAAACGCACGTGCGCTACAGCGTAGCGTGAGTCAGTTACGAGTCTGATTATAATAAGTGGACAATAAGTGCGTTTAGGAAAACTGTACATCGTTAGTGCCAGTATTAACCTGTGGAATGATTATTTGAAATAAATAAGGATTTACGTTTGTTACTCACAAATTTTCGTCTTCGTTATATGGTAAGTAATTTAGACTATCTAGAGTATGTATTGAAATAAAATATGTTAGCTAAAATAATTTAAAAATATCAACTACTAATAAAGTTTTCCAGTGTATTTCTTCCACAAACATTCACATTTTCTGTATACGGAAAATTAACAATATTGAATAATCATTTTATGTAAAAGGTTAATCTTTTTGAAGCAAAACTAAATTTGAATATCTAAAATATTGAACATAGTTTAGAACAATATTACAACCCTTTGTAATATTAACATCAAAGCCATTAGCCGATAAAATTTTGTATCCATGAGTGTATGTAGGCGTTTGAATTTAGCCCGTTAAAGTGCTAAAGTAGTTAAGAAGATTACATTAAAATCAAGGGTATTATTAAAACATTACGTTAGCAAAATATGAAATAAGCCGGGGCTGTTTGAGCAAACATTAATTAATTTAATTAATGTGTGTGTAGAACGCGCCTAATGAAAAGTGTTGAACCATGTAATATTAATTGAATCAAAAATCACTAGTAGTGTATTCAAAGAGAAGTGCTTACTTACTTATTTACTGTGGGAAAGTACATGGAATTGTTAATTGGTAATTTTATTAGACTATTAAATTGCAGATTTCAATTATATTTTAAGCAAAATATAGCACACATGTTTTGCTAAAACGTAAGACATTTTAGACGTAGCCTATAGCTATTTTCTAGATTAGCCCTATCTAGTAAATAGTGACAAAACAGGCTATAGATTATTGAGTACTGATTGAATTTTGATAAAACTAATATATTACATTATGTAGCGGTTCCATTGAAAGATTGCTTTTTATTGCATGATTTTCAAGTTGTTCTTCTTAAATTCAATTAAATAAATTTCAAATTTAATTGCGAATACCATTCACAGTTAAAAATGGGCACTTTAAGCGCTCAATAGCAACACAAGAAAAAGAATTTTTAGTATCGATTAATGAACTACAAAAACTATCTTTAGTATGATTAATGAACTAGTTTATAACCCTGGCTTCACCCGTGTGAGTAACGACTTTTAATGAGGCACCTTTAATGCAATATACAGATTGACAGAGTAACTTTCTACTTATACTATTATATATAGTGAGGGTTTTGTCAATGATTTCGTGAATTTAGACCAAAGCTAACACCACAATAATTGTATTAATCGTCCTTCTCCGAGTTTTCAAGTATCTCGAAATTTCATTAGTATTGATTTACATGAAGAGTTACTTTCATATGATGTAATATTAGTATGTATGGTTTATGCTTGAAACTACGTATTTCTTTCTTTCATTTCGACTCAGTTGCAAATGACTAGCTAGGTAGGTACCACCGCAGAGTAAGATATTCTACCGCAAAACAGTAGTTCATTTTGCATTACTATGTTTCGGTTCGAAAAATACTGTACCCAGTGAAATTAAAGGGCAAAGGAGATTTAAGAACCATTATCTCCAGGCTGGCACTGCGTAGGTGACACCTACAAAATATGGTGTTGCAAGTGCATATAGGCTACCATAACCGATTACCATCAGGTGGATCGTATGTTTGTTTGCCAACTAAATTGTTTAAAAATACATGATTTTTTCATAGATTTCATGATTTATTATTTTTTTCAAGTAATTCTAAGAAAAATGTAATAGAATTGGATCAAAGATATTTATCTTATTTTCTTTTTTATTGTAGCTTAAGTTGAAGTATTTAGTGTTCTATTTAAGAACTTTATTGACTGATACTATTTTACAACAAACTAGTTTAGATAAAAGCTTTTATGATTGAGTGAAATCCGAGATCCGAATTAACCACTACATCGCGTAAACAAGATCAATAGACTGGGTGATACGCCTTTTTGTTTTATAAACATCGAAAATAAATCTGTGTAACATAATGCTATAAAGTGAATGAATATTTTTAGCGCAATAGGAACGAACTGGACTTTTAATACAATGTTTCAGACAATGAAAAACAAGCGATCGGTCTGCCTGACGAAAAAGGCAATATGAGGAACCAATAATTTCTATATCATATCAAATTGTCACATTAAAAATCGTATTAACGAGGTAGAACCGCGGACAGCAACTAGTTTACTATAATAATACTACATATTTCAATGAAAATTACTAGTAACTATTATTATAGAAATCGGCTTTCTTTCTGTGCACCTATCTGAAAAATGTATACGTATTCCTTTCGTTCCGTACTTTATTGTATTTTTCCAATTCACAAAGCATTTTGTTGGTATTCAGACAATTTCAATAAACTTCCAATATGAACGATATTGCCGTAATAGGAAAGTAACCCAAGTCTATGAAAGCATACCGCGCCTTTTATATAACTCAAAATTCGTAGTTCAACATTTATGAAAACTGTCTGCAATTTTGCAACAAAATCTCTTTTTGGTCTAATTGTTGTTTATTATCATCATTATTATTATCATCATTATTATTATCACCGCGATATTAATAATGATAATCATCGAGCCAAACAAGCTCATCTTATGTTTAGTGATTACCACTGCCTTTGAACATCTGCAACACCAGAGGGCATGCAGGCGCGTTGCTGATCTTTTTAAGATGCAACTTTTTATACGCTGGCTGACCTCGGTACGCAGTTGACGTGGTAACCAGGTTGACATGTAAGCCCTACCACAGGCAAGGGTAGCAAGGCATTAGGATTGGCAGCTTTCCTCACGATATTTTACGTCACCACCAAGCAGAAGATAAATTTATAATACAAATTAAGCACTTGACAACTCAGAGGTGCTTGTCCAGATTTGAAAACGTGACCTTCCGTTAAAGTCTACGTTTTCTATGCACCGTGCCATTGCCATTTAGGCTTCGTAAATAATCAAAAGAATTGAGCAGATTTTAAGCAGGCAAAAAGTGAAAAGTCATTGTTTTTACTTAGGAAAGCTTCCTTCAAAACATTCCAATATGGGTCTATAAAAATCTTTTCCAACCATATTCTAACTTGCCAACATACATAATATAATATAATTTTTTTAATATTTCTTATTTCAATTTGGTGTTGTATAAAAATATTATGGTTTTAATTTTACTCATAAATGGTGCTATAAGATTTATGAAGACTGTTAATATTATCTTCATTGTGAATTGTGATAATTTCATTTAGCTGAGGGTTAGGGTCGTTATGATTAAAGGAAGGTTGCGTGGATTACATTATGTTCTTTTTTTATACACATTTATTAAATGCATTTATTTTGATTAGACTAATATATTATACACTTATATACTATGATAAATGTATTTCATTCTTTAAATAAGAGTTATTTATTGTTATCTTAATACATTTAATTACTTTAACCTTTTTTCATAACTTACAAAGAATGTTAATTTTCCATTGTTATAAATTAAATACGATAAAATTAAAAATGCATGTTAAGTTAGCCTATAATTGGGGTATACAATTTATGTCATAGACTGATATGTACTATAGCAATAAGAAAAGAATTGTATACAACGTTGGCTTCCTATTAAATAAATAGATATGTAGTTACGTAGTTAAATTTCAAAAATAACTTCGTTATTTTCGTATTTCAGTCAGTCAGGACTACAGCTTTAGTAAGTTAGCTATTAAAGTGCTATTTTACGTATATTAACTTAAGGGAACTTCCTCAAATTAAATTAAAACTGATATTACTTTTAAATAATATAGCTCATACAATCTGCCCTATTATTATTATTTTTTGAATACAAAAGGTTTATTTAAAATATTTTATAGTCTTGTAAACTTAGTAAATAGATGTATTCTACGCAACCGAACCGCTACGCAAATTTGTAATGAAATCTTAAAATATATAAAAATGAACGGTAAGCAGCCCATCCATGTAACTATGGGTTGAAATAAGAATATCCACGTATGTAAAGTATGAGGTATCTTTCAATAGGTCTTTAAAAATAATAAGGTTTGTTTTTTATTAAGACAGTTATTGTTGTTGGGAGATTTTTCATCATTGCGGAGGTGTGCAAATAATTCGAACTTACGAATTATTCGTTTTATATCGAGTTTCGAATCGAATATTAATATTTAGTTAGTATTAGTTCGAAAGCTCGAATAATTCGAAAGATCCCGAATAATTCCTAAATCTTCGAATAATTCGAATTTTTTTCGAATTATTCGTTTTTTTTTTTATTTATTATTATGTAGTAAAAATTTCAATTATTCGTAAACTATTAAATTATTAATGAATTTACGGGTTTATTTATGTTCAATATTCAAATATGAATTAAACAGTCTATATACATTTTATTAAAACCATGAAATATAGTTACACAAATAGAACAATTATTATAAATTACATCGTTGCAAATACAGAAAAGATAACAATATTATGAAAAATGCAACATGAAAAAAATTTACATTTTCTACAATTTTTTATTTAAAAATAATAAGTACGATACTGAATAGGGTGATAAACAATTTAAAATCCAGAGATATTTCATTAATTCACGAATTATTCAAAATTTTTCGAATATTGTTCGAATCGAACCGAATCGAATATCAATATTCGACTCGAAACTCGAATTTTCGAATTATTCGAAATTTCACGAATATTTCGAAAGTTCCCGAATTCGAAAAACTTCGAATAATTCGAAGATTTTCGAATAATTTCGGTTCGATTCAAAGTCTATTCGCACACCCCTAGTAATATTTGTATTAAAAGAAAAGTTACCTATTATATTAATAATATTATACTAATTAGCTATCAATTTTTTGTCGATATTATTTCACATTAATTGATTATCTAATACTTATTCAAAGCTTGTATATATACAATATTTAGTGTGACTCTATATTGTGGTAAGCAACAGGCGGCCATTTTAAACATCCATAACTGGCCTAAAATTAATTAAAATGCCTCGTGCCGCATCTGGTTTTATATTTTTTTTATGTTGTTGGTATTCCACCAAAGCAAAGGTATTAAATATCTTTGGTAAAATCTACCTACATAATTATATTATACAATATATAAATAATAAAATTAATGTGTCTATTTAAGCAGAAAATATAACAGCTCTTTAATATAAAATGCTTTGTCCTGAATAACTGACGGATCAACGCACAGCCCAAGCCGCTGATCGTAGAGACCTGAAACTTCGAGGGTGTGTTCTTTGTATGACGTAGGATTTTCCGAAATTCTATCCCTAAGGGGGTGAAAAAGAAGGGCAAAGTTTATAAGGGACAACGCGAGTCCTTGGTCCAATCTACTTAAAATTTTCTATAAGCCTTTTATAACAAAATTGATGGAAGATGTGTTTCGTGTTTTATAGAATTTAATCCTTTAACGGGCTTAAAAAAGGGGTAGAAAGTTATTTTGGCTGTGATTTGCTTCTAAGTTGATATCAATTCTACTTAGTGCGTTTGATTTAAATGACATTTTATTTTGACACATATTTGAAAACTTAATCCGATTTTAGATTTTATCTATACATATAAAAGCAGAAGAGCTGACTGGCATAACAACGCCCTACAAAGACCTAGAAAGAACTTTTAACGATTTTTTTACAGGTGTTGATAAAGAAACACATTTCTTAACATTTGCTTAAATTGCATGTCCCAAAGGGGTGAATTGAGGATTTAAATATTTGATTAAAATCGTTATTCACGCGGGCGAAGCCGCTAGCAAAAGCTAGTGTATATAAAAGTGTATTCAATCTATATTATGTTTTGATTAGATATTACATATCTAATATTGCCTTAATGATTGAATTATTTCGATATCTATCGAGTTTTTCCTTAGAGACGATATATAAAATGTAGATAAAGAAGAAGTAGTTGTATCATTGTAACAAGTAAATAATGACTCTTAACATCATACGTTGTTACAGTTAGAGCACCTGTTAGAATGGCTGGCTTTTGATACGATCTCGGGAAATTGTAGTGCGGATATTGTTAGCGTCATTATTTTGTTGTTCCTTAGTTCGTGAAAAAGTGCTTTGTTATGTATTGTTTTTATTACTTGATTTAAATTGTAAGCCGAATCTCCCACCCAGGGAAAAAAGGTACAGTACAGGAAAGTTTTTCCATCCTCATCTTTTCCCTCCTTTCCCTTGGGTTGCCGATGAGCATTCAAGTATCGCGTTCATAGGTTACGGCGACTGCTTACTATCAGACGGACCGTATGCTTGTTTGCCAACCATCATGAAATAAAAAAAGTTCAAGTTTCCTCCATTAGAATAGTAATTATATCTATTGTTGAGAGATCGTGACTCATACGAGCACAAGAACATCTAAAACAAAGTGTACCATTGTGATCAAAACTCAAATAATAAGTTTTTACGGAGGGTGGTTTATTTTGCAACAACACAAATAAAAGCAACAAATTTTATCAACACCAACAAAATCAATTCAATCAATCTTTTGTTTGTTTAGTAGATACTAATTAAGATCAACGACTTCGGAGTTGGTTTTATTCCCCCAAAAACTTGATAGCAATTGTACGCTGTCACATTTTATTACCATCATTTAGGCCTTTTCGGATTCTGGCCTCCCTTTTGTTCGCAACGAATTTCTGGCAATGAGTGGAATTCATTCAATCGAATGTGTTCTGTTGCGGAATTTAGACACAAAGCGTTAAAAAATCATCAAAGGCCTTTTATCGAAACAATTTCAGGTCGATTCGTTTGGAACGATTTTACATTCTGTGTCATTTACAATCATGTGATGAATAAATAGTGAATATTTTTTATTTATATTCTTTTCATACATAAGAGTTCTAAAACAGTGCAAATGTCGTGATATTAATTATAAATTTTTGATTAGTATTTTAGTAGCCATAGAAATTTACTTTAGTACCAATTAGCTGCACCCGCGGCTCCGCTCGCGTGGTGTACAGAATTTTCGTTATCAACGGAACCCCTTATTAACTCTATATAACATCAGCTATCTGCAGTATAAGTCACTTTAAAATCCGATCTGACCGTTTCAGAGATGAGCCAAAACAAACAGATAGACAGAGAGACAAAAATTTTAAAAATCGTTTTCCAACTGTATATCACTGTATATATTCGTAAGTACTGTATATGACTTCATATGCATTTTCATTTCATTCAGTGAAATTGTTACTTTGGAACTACTGTTAATTTGGAATTACAAATAGACACTGAATCTTCCATGGAATCGGCGAGCACTAGAGCTACTACAAACGTTGAAAACATTCATGGTATTAAAAATCGTGGTATTTAGTACATTTTAGATGATTATAAATCTTTACATAACAAAAAATAATCATATGGTCTGCTTAAACAAACCGACAGCTATCTTAGCCTAAGTTTATAGCAATAGCAATTTCAATGTGCATTGCTAAAGAAAGATATAGTCCCGGAAAGGAAGAGGCTGGGTGGCTTAGACTTTCGACAGTCTCACTTACCGGTTATAAAACGATTAATTACGCATAATCATAAGTAGAGCTACATAAACCTTTTACTAAAGGTGTCATGGTCATCATAGTAGAGCAGTAATAACGAACCTGTCGCTACAGGTCGTGGGTTCGATTCCAGCTCGGAGCAGATGTATACCATACAGGCATGTTTCCATTTTGGGTGTGTTTGTTCTTGTCATTGTGTATGTTTTCGGACCCCCGATACAGGTTATAACTATCCTAATGGGGTCCGTTGAGTGTGTAGCGTTTATTTACTTATTGGTTAGTTAGGTAATTAAACATAAAAAACAAAGTGTTTTTCAAGTCATTTTAACCCTTACTAACAAAGATTCATGGCTCAGTTAACTATTGACCAAAACGCTTTGTTTACCATTGTTTGCGGCTCCCTTATAACAACATGCTTTAGTTGAATATCAAAACAAGGCACTTCACGAATTTCATTTTAGGGGTCTTTTGGGTACATTCGACGCAAATTTCTTATAAGCCAAGGACGTAATGAGGTAATTTTGCATTTATCGAGCGGTTTTTGTGACTAGTTCTTATGGATATAAGAATAGCAGACATCTGAATTGAGTGGTCTTTATCATTGATCTGACCAATTAGTAGAGATAGATGTTATAATGTTTATATTGAGATTTTTTTACGATGGCATTAGTACATAATTGTTTGATATGTATGATATTACCGGTGACTACAGAATATGTTACCATTTAACATACATGCCATGCGATGGTAGAAACCGAATGAGGAAGATCAAAAAGGTATAAGTCAGAGGAGATAGAAGTTACAATCTCCGACGTCCTTGTCGGATAATGTAATTTACTGTAAGAGTGTAATAGCACAGAAGAACAGTGAAACGGAGTTCGCTCAGCTTCACGCCGCTCCGCTTGCACTGTTTCCTCTGATGCGGAGTGGAGATTTCGAGCACTGTCATTGGCCAATTTACGTTCCACTCCGCTCCACTCTCCCCAGCTCCGCGTTAGTAGAAACTCACCCTGAAGCTTCTCTAGATAATCCTTTATACAAAAAATTATGTAGTATTTTATTTTGTATTTTAAAAATTATGTTATTGAGGAACTGATTAAGTTAATGATATTTTGAATGCATCTAAAGTTTCATATGTGTGTCGATGTGATAATATCAATTCTTATAGTTGTCGATTTGGCTCAGCCATCCCACATTTTTTAGGCTCATTGCCAAAATTGACGGGTTCAAAATTCGATAAGGAAAATAATCGTTCTGTTTGGACGATTTCGTTGATTTAAAGTTGAAAAGTTGTCTTTCTATAAACTAACTTACGTTGTAAATTTATTTTATAAATTTTAATAACCACTTAATGTCGTAAGAAAATATACATTATTCGCATAATGCATAAAACTAAACTTAAGGTCTGGCTGTTATCGAATGGACTGGACGTGAATAGCGATTTTATGTATTAAAAGGAACTAAAGAAGTAACTAAAGAAGGAACTAAAGAAGTAACCATTCCTGCTTTAAAAACTTAGAATGTCACATATTTATTTATATCGAATCAACAGCCTAAGAAATAAGTTTCAAGCTTCTAGCTCTAAAAATGACGATATTTCCATGCAACTTTTGATCTCCTCTTTCAACCCCTTGCAACCTATTTTCACATAAAAAGTAGCCTATTTCCTTTCTCAGGCTCTAGACTATTAGTGTACCAAATTTCATTTAAATAGGTTGAGTAGTTTTGGCGAAAAACGGCTAGACAGACAGACAGAGAGACAGAACATTCATACAACTTTAGCCATTTAAATATAATTTTACGAACATTAACCTTAGTCTTTCTTTTAAAACAGATTGAAACTGCAAATGACAACGATTTTTATATCAAAAATCCCTATAAAGTAAACTTCTTCATCCTAGCACTATTCCCGGTATTTTTATGTACCCAGGGTCTGTTTATTACTCTTATCCGGATTTGACAGGTTACTAGTTTTTACACGGAGCGATTGCCATCTGACCTCCGCAACCCTAAGGGCGAACCAGCAACTCATTGGATAAGAGCAATTTACTTATAAAGAGTTAACGATTATTATCGGATGTTATTGATAATAACCGGGACCGACAGCTTAACGTGCTCTCCGAGGCACGGTGGGGAGACCCACACGGACAAACGCCCAGACCGATACAGAAATTTTAACAAACATCTGCCCGAGCGGGAATCGAACCCGCAACCGTCGACACTAAAGGCAGACTCCCTACCCAAAACGCCACAACGGTGTCAATATAAAGTAAACTATACAGTAAACTGTGGTGTTTATTTTGTATACGAAATAATAATACTATAAAAAAATACAGCTCATACAATCTGCCTTCTCTATTTTGTTTATTTGAATACAAAATGTGTACGAAAATTTTTAAAAATATTTTATACTCTCGTGAACATTTCTATAGAAAGAGCATTTTTTAGGGTTCTTTAGCCATATTTTTTAGGGTTCTTTACCAAGAACGGAACCAGTGCAACTGCTTCTCTACCTGCTATAACTTTTGAACTACGGTTGTTTTGTAGAACATAAAAAATAAGATTTTTTTTTTTTTTACTATAACTACGGACCAGATACGAAACTGCTGCCCCGATTGTGAATCGAACCTACATAATATTATAATATGTAGATATTACACTATGGTTGTAATGGAGTGATTCGAAAGAGGGCTGAATATATTTTTTGTTGCTAAGCGCGGAACATCGCGGGTTCGTTTCCCGCTCGGAGCAGATGTTTGTATTAACCATACAGGCATGTTTTCTGGTCTGGGTGATTTGTCCTTGCAATTGTGTATATTTCCGTAGCCCCGAAACAGGATATAACTATCCTAATGGAAGCCGTTGAGTGTGTAGCGTTTATTTATTTATCACTACATAGTATAAAACAAAGTCGCATTCTCTGTTCCTATGTATGCTTAAATCTTTAAAACTACCCAACGGATTTTGATGCAGCTTTTTTTAATAAATAGAGTGATTGAAGAGAAAGGTTTTAAATGTATAATAACATTCATTAAATAGTGGAGAAAAAACTGTTATTTTTGAGGTTTCTAATGTGATGTCGTAAATAATTACATTTAACGCGTGCAGGCCACGGGCAGTAATTAATAAATCAAAACTACTGGATCGATTTTAATCATTTTTTCAGTGAATTATATAGGCTGTATATTTTATGCCCGTGCGAAGCCGGAGCAGGCCGCTAGTTTATTATAATTTGTTAAGCTTTGTTTGTTGAGTATGGGCGCTGGAGACCTAAGCTCTACCAATTCTCTCGACTTCTTTTCTCGAACTCTCCTTCACTCTGGTGTCACTAGTGACACCCGGTTACATTGTTACCGTAGTTATGCGTTTACGTGTTTCTATTCTAACCTTAGGTAAAAAAAAATATTTGTTTGTCTAAAATCGGTTTTTTATGTCAATTTCACATTTATTCTGTGTCACATATATAAAGTACGAAGAAGGAGTTACGTTCATATTACCATAATGTCAAAAAAATACAAGCAACATTTCGCCAGTCTAACTTGAAGCCTTATTTATATTTATTGTAACGTTTTTAACAAAAGAACGTATGCTATCTTTTCACGCGTTTCTAGAAAATGGAAGCTGTAAAGGAAATTACCATAATATTGTGTAAAAAAAGAAATAAATACGTCAAGTTACTTATAATTCTTTACACGTTATAGAACACAACGCTTTTAGAGTTCTGTAGCTAAATGGCAAAAATGGACTCCTTATTATTTGATCATGTTTGTCTCTCCGTCCGTATATCTCAGTCATTTTAATCGGAAACTATTGGCACTCTCTATCTAAGGATAGCAGTCCATACATGTAACTGATGGTTGAAAATAAAAAAATCAGCGTATGGAAACGTGTGTGGTATATTTGGATAGATCTTTAAAAATAATATGGCGATTTAATTTTAACTTTTTTTGATTAAATCAGTAGTTGTTGAGATATTAGCTCCTGAAGTTTTTTCTTATGTGAAAGGGGTCAAAGGGAGAGGAGGCTCACCTAATGTTAAGCGATCACCGCCGCCCATGATCATCTGCAACACCAGAAGGCATGCAGGCGCGTTGCCGACCTTTAAGGAAAGAATACGCTCTTCTCTTGAAGGTTTCCAAGTCGTATCGGTTTGGAAAGACCGCCGGCGGGAGATGATTCCACAGAGTGGTTGTGCGAGGAAGAAAATGTCTTCTAAATCGCGCTGTTGTGTATTTTCAGACATCAAGGCAGTATACAAATTGTCTCCCCTTCTATCAGATATCAGGTAATTCAGAATTACCGTATTTAAAATGCTGTAAAATATTATATTCCTTTTTATAATTAAACAGACAATTTATTAAATTTTTGAAATGTCTACGTATTATTACGTTTCTTTGTATTAAATATTATTACGACTAACTAAAGCAATAAATCTTTTGAAGATAAATACCTGCTTCTACGTAATATCATTGAAGGATGGTTGAACGCTGGAAGGTTTGATTCAATTACAATTCTTCTCGGTATTAATAAAACATTATTACGTAGAAAATTTCACTGTCATTTTATTACGTAAGATATTCAATTCAGTAACCATATCGCTTCTCTTAAGCTAAGCCAATTACAAAACGTATGGTCCCCGGGGTAATCGATCACCTGCCGGATTTGAGACCACCATATAGTTATTGATTTCGGTTGAGCTTGGTAACTAAGAATCGTCACAATAATAAAAGTATTCACGAAGACGACTTGACGACGTTGTGGCGCAGCGGCAACGAACCTGCCTTAAACGCCACAGGTCACTGGTTCGATTCCCGCTCGGAGCATGTTTGTATTGATCATGCAAGCATATTTTCCGGTCTGGGTGTATTTGTCACTATGCTAATGGAAGCCGTTGAGTGTGCAGCGATTATTTCATTTATATTTATTGCAGATTTATATTTATGAGATATGAGATTTATGATACATTGTTATGAGTGTAGATTGTGATAAAAATTAAAAATTTCCATATTTTAAACTGATTTAGATAAACTTACAAAACACAAGGGAAATGTTAAGAATAATTGAACGAGTTATCCAATGCGAATAGATAACAAAACAAAGTTAAATGAAAACACTAAAAGTGTTCTTTTCAAAGGTCCAAAATAATAACACTCAGAAAAGGAAACCGCAAATCCGCACCGACTAAGCTTGAGTCGAGTTTTTAGGTCAACGGTCTGTGGAGATAGGAAAAGTTCTAGGAATGTATGTAATATTACGTGTACTAGTGTATATTGTTGATATCCTTTATAATAAAACTTCTTCGTATATTATATAACACGAAAAAAGAGTTCCGTACCACCGTAGAAAATATATACGTATATTAGAAAGTATTCATCTATTACAATTCATGATATAAAACAAAAATTTTAAAACCATCAGGGCGTGTGTGGTTCTGAGTACTTCTTCTTCTTATAAAGGTTGGTGGCCAACCTAGTATCAGAGTTGTTAAGGTCGCCCTTAGGCCTCTGACTTGACTTTTCGACTGTTGTCAAATTGTGAACAGCTGGGACCGACTTTTTACGTGCGCTCCGAAGCACGGAGACGCTCTGTTGAAATACCTATATAATATAATATATAATATAATACCTATATAATATAATACCTATATAATATAATATGCGATCACCCATCTAGTGACTGACCGCGCCTAAAGTTGCTCAACTTACCGATCATTTACCGGTCAGTGGGTGCACTCGGTCATGAGCGTCTGAGTACTGAGAATTTGAGAGGAAAATTTTCACTAAGTACAACAGCCTATTAGGGTTCGTGAAAAAGATACACCCCACTGACAGACGGACAGAGCGCGAAGGCTTTGTTATAGAGTTACGTTGGTAATCTTTTGCTACCCTAAAAACATATCTTACGATTATTTTGATATAGCTTCACTTGTATCTGTATCTTCTGTTATGCTTGATTAATTGAATAAATAGATTGAATATTGATTTAAACCTCAAGCTATTATGCAACATGTCAGTTATTGAAAAGGTATGAAAATCATATTTTATTATTCATTCATATTCATATCTTAAAGCACTAGTACCACCTCTGCAATTTACTACAATTGCTACACATGATTAAAATATATACTTAAATTTGAATTAAACAAACCTCAATATAAAAAGCGAATGGTTAAAAGATTCTTCATTCCATTGATCCATTGATTCTTAAAAAATACAGACAGATTTATCGTAAATTAATAATCTTTTTTAATAATTGATATAAATTTTAAAATAAACTCTACCATAATCAAAGCAATAGCAATCCTCTTGCCGTAAGAAAAACAACAAAGGAAACGACCCCACTTGTGCGAAACCTTACTTTTGTAAAGACACAACTACGAGATACCACTTCAGAGCAAAAATACGAAGTGTATACGAGCCCTGTCACACTTTATAAACAAGACGTACTATAAAGAGACTCAAAGTAAAAATGAAACTGGGAATTTGGCCAATAAAAGGGAGAGAGACAAAGCTTTTGAAATACGTATTATGTAATACTTCACGTCAGCCATGTTCTCGCTCCCACGTATAATTTACACATTAACTTACGCCCGATTGAGGAAGAATATTATACACAACAGAGACGCAAAAAGAAGGATTATAATTGTAGGCTGTGAATAAAGTTGATATATGTGTGCGTGGTCTTATTGTGTGAGATAATATCTATATAATAAAATCGGAGTAGGATTTCTGTGAGTGTGTGCACGAATTTCCATAACGGTTGAAGCAATTCGGTTATAATTTCACGATATTTAATGCTATGGACTAACATATATATTGAATACTTTATATTCTGTTATATCACTGGAAATGAGATCTACAAGGATATAATCGCGTGACACGACTAGGATTATAATAACATTCTATGTTCTAAAAACTGATGATCGTTGTGGGGTGATGATAGTGAGCATGCTTTGAGCCTGAACGAGCGCGGGTTCGATTCCGGTACGGAGTAAATGTTTTTTATACATAAGTATCTGTTTTGGTCTGGACGTTTGTCATTATGGATCTCTCCACCGTACCGTTAAGCACGTTAAGCTGTCGATTCTGGCTGTCATCATAAAATCTGACATTAATCGGCAACTCTTGATATCTAATTTGCTGCAATGAGTTACTGGGTTGCGGAGATCAGATGGCAATCACTCCGTATAAAAGCAAGTAACCTGTCAAATCGGGATAAGAGTATAAGCAGGCCCTAGGTAAATATCAGGAATAATGTTATGAAAAAAAGTTCTAAAACTGACTGATTGATGATGGTTATCATAAACAGAGACTATTTATTTTTTATAAAGCCTGTGGTTATGATAAATTATCTTCTGTTACTAAAAAAATATAATCATGAATATTATTTTGTGGATCATTTAATTATATTCTTAACTAGCGGACCCGGCAGACGTTGTCCTGCCCCGAAAAAAATCTGGGACCAGATAGCAGTGCCCCCAGCTGAGTATAATTGTGAAAAGAAGTGACACTGGTGAAAATTATTGAATTACTAATATCGCTATTAAAATGAAAATTTAGGGTTATATGTATTTTTAATACCCCATTAAAAAAATAAAAATAAAAATTTTGTCAAAAAAATGAAAAATAAAAATATGGGGTCGACCACCCTTATCACTTAGGGGTATAAAAAATAGATGTTGTCCGATTCCCATACCTACCCGGTATGCACACAAAATTTCATCAAAATTGGTCAAACCGTTTCGGAGGAGTATGGGAACGAACATTGTGACACGAGAATTTTATATATTAGAATATTAAAAATGTAAAAGTTTTTATGTTTGCTACTCAATCACAATAAAACGCCAGAAGAGTTTTAGATGAAATCTAGACTAATTAATGTTATTCCACGAAAGTCTTTTTCCCGCCTAAGCTACTGTCCCGATTTGAATGAGTTTTTGTCAAGAAAAAAGAACTTTAAGAAGATAAATTAATAGGGGGTGAATGTTTGTATCGAGAACCATTTCTATTCTAATAAAAATATGTAATAAAAAATCGGTATTCATACGGGTGAAGTCGCGAGCAAAAGCTAGTGAAAAAATATTTTCAAGCTGTAAAATATTTGACGGGTTACATACACCAAAGAGCATATTCGTTTCATATTTTAATTAATTCGAGGGGAGCCTATCTCGTACACTTGTGAAGGTGCGCTGTTGAACTGCTGCACTGGCACTTACAGAGCACTTCTGTAGGTTACATTTTTGCCTACATGAACACGAAAATATAAGCCTGTTAGCCTGTTATTTTATATGAATATTAGTGTTAAATATGATCGCGTGATCTACAGAATTATTGTATAGTTTTTTTAGACTACAAGCTGATTCTTTTTCTAAAAGAAAAGAAGAATAAGTTATCACATTACCCTTTTAGTATTAGCTATCTGCCATTGGAAGTTCATAAAGAATTGGTCCAGCCACTTCTGAGATAAGGTATCATAAGCCGACAGATTTTTGTTTTAAGTACTATATATGGTTAAGTAAAAAAGGTTTTATTTTGACAAAATAACATTACAAACACTACAAGACACTACAATGTTCCTTATTTATTTGATGAACAAATATTTATAATAATTATTGAGATGAATCTTCATGAAGTTAGGACTTTCTTCTTTATTGGAGCATTTTTATGTAATTAGAATTTAAAAGATATATATATAAACAGTTTTTGTTTCGACCGAGTAAGAGTCTTGAAAAAGATAGCATCATATATTTTCAATTTTAGCGTTGGCTACATTTACTTCCTCTTTGCTTTTAGACTCACGTTTCATGAACTATTTGTACAATATTTTTGCAGTCTAGATGAAGTGTATACAATTTCTCATCACAGTTTCCAAGCCGTCTGTTTGCTTACTCCATCATATTATTTTAACTCGTACGTTCGCTCGGGCTTTATAAAGTTATTTCAAAATGTTTACTTGTAGCGATATCCTGTTACAAGTTAAATAAGTTTATATGAATTTTTTATTGAGTCAGTAGATATTTATTATTTATTGACTTTAAGATAAGCTTTAAATATCTGTTCCATTAATAAAATCATAGATTAAACTAAGCGAAAATCATAAAAATGAATATCAAACAAAAACCACATAAAATAAAAATGGATGAATGGATGGAGTTATGGTTCTCCCAGCACATATGCGCCGGCTCGACCGGGGATGTAGTAACCTCTCACAGAAAGTCGGCGTAAAGTAACAGACGTCCTCACCCTCATCCCTTCGGTTCCTTCCTTAATCACTTCTCATTTTTTTTATGTGAGAGGGGGCAAACGGGCAGGAGGGTCACCTGATGCTAAGCAATCACCGCCGCCCATGAACATCTGCTACACCATAAGGGCATGCAGGCGCGTTGCCGACCTTTAAGGAAAGAATACGCTCTTCTCTTGAAAGTTCCCAGATCGTATCGTTTCGGATAGACCGCTGGCGGAAGTAGATTCCACAGAGTGGTTGTGCGAGAAAGAAAGAGCCTCTCTAAATCGCGCTGTTCATAAGTTGCGATGACTACTTACCATCAGATGGACCACATACTTATTTGCCTACCGTCATGATGTAAAAAAACGTAGAGGAAATAGCTACTAGACACTCTACTTCCTGGGCGGAAGAACCAGGTTATTGCATGGTTCCAAAGTGGCATATTCATGAGTCATGGAGAAAACCTGTCACCACTATATTCTTTTCTATGTTGGATTACATATTTCTTAAGAGAATATTAAAAAAAACAAGTAACTGATCTCAACCACCTAAGCTCTTAAGATAAAAATACACAGAATCAATGTGGATTCAGTGACCGTGCGTAATTAACTCTTACATTTTTATTTTATATGTACAAAATCCTTGACCTGCTTGGCGAAAAAATTCTTGACGGAAAATCTCTCCTGCTTTTTCGTTAAAAATAAGACATACAGAAGCTCAGACTACATACTCAATAAATCAAATAACTAACATTGGACTCTTAGCGATAAAAAAGTAAAAAGGTATATATTTAATTTTGGTATATACACTACATGTATCAGGCGTCGGGTCGTGACGACTCCATCGCCTGCTAGTGGGATAGTCTCTGTCACAGCAGAGATTATAGTATCCGTGCAATCAGTCACACTGGTGGTATAATCACTTTGGTTGCAAGAGACCAGTTAGGTAGGTACCACTACATTGTCAAATATTCTACCGCAAAGCAGTACTGTCTTAGGCATTACTATGAAGGGCACTGTAGGCTAGTGAAATTACTGGTCAAAGGCCCTGGAATGGCAGCTACTATTGGTATTGTAAGCGGTCATACGTTACGGCAACCGCTTACCATCAGTTAGGCCGTATGCTTAACACAAAAAAAATATATATTAAAGTAGCCATGGTATAGTGTAATGATTTCAAGAAAGGTCAATACAAATTTGGTCTGCTAAATTTTACATTATATTTTCTAATTTTAAACTAATTACACGTTTCACATAAATGTATTTGCACTGACGATATTAATTTGACTTATGCATCATGGTTGAAATTAGTTTCAGGAATCCACATGCAACATCCTTGACTGACACGAACGGTGCGCATTTAATATTCGGAGATGAAATGCGTGGTCTCGTATAAAATATAGTGCTAAGTTAGCGTGTGGTTTTGTAATATGAAACAAGATTCTAGCATTACCTTTTAACCTGTATGTCTACATAGAATCTTACATAGGATTTTGTCATAATATTAGAAGAAAATGAAACTTTAAATTTAGAGATGTTTGCTTGGACTTGAACCGTGACCTTGACTACCTGCGATATTATATTATGATCACAAATGAATTGATAGGTAATATATAAATATAAATACAACACCTAAAACGACTTATTTTACAAATGAGTTTTTGTATATTGTACGTTGAATCTAGATAATCTAAAACTTTTTAGTATTCGGTACATAAAATATATATCCAGATATCTCTGAACATTAATAAAGTTATATGACAATTCCGGTTTTATGAAACGATTTTACCGATATAATAACTGACATTTCCCTTTATATATTAACAGAAAAATTCTGACCGGCGTCGGGACGTGACGACCCCATCGCCTGCTGTTGGGATAATCTCTGTCACAGCAGTGATTATTCCACCAGTGCAATCAGTCACAGACACTTGCGTTAGGTGCTTTGTTGAAAGAGGCCGGCTAGGTAAGGTACCACCGCAGTGTCAAATATTCTACCATCAAACAGCTTTAGCATTGTGTGTTATGGTTTGAAGGGCATTGTAGGCTAGTAAAATTACTCGGTATAGGATATTTAAGAACCAATATCTTGAGATTGGCAACGCGTGAGTGGCACCTACTAATGGTGTTGCAACTAATGGTGGTACGCTCATAGGCTACGGCAATCGCTTACCATCAGGTGGGCAGTATGCTTGCAAGCCAACTTGTAACATAAAAAATATCATCATTGCCTTTATAAATAAATAAATAAACGCTGCACACTCAACGGCCCCCATTAGGATAGTGGTATCCTGTGTCGGGGTCCGGAAACATTCACAATGACAAGGACAAATACACCCAGACCGGAAAATATGCTTGCATGGTCAATACAGATATATTATGCTCCGAGCGGGAATCGAACCCGCGACCTGTGGCGTTTAAGGCAGGTTCGCTACCGCTGCGCCACAACGTCGTCCAACGTCCAACGTTATGATATCGTATCTCTATATAAATTATTTTTATTAAGTATCTATGCAAAGCCTTAAAGGTTAAAAACGAAATAAAAAAATATTTATAAGAATAAAAATTACCGAAGCGATTCGATGGAATAAATTTTTTATCACCTTCCATTGATTTCGTAATGTAGTCAAAGTTAGGGTAAGAAGGGTGATAAACATCAGTGGAAATTTATTTCACCTCGGATGAAAATATTACGGTAATGTATCGCGTACTTTTGTTTCTCGACTGAGTTGCTTTTATTTCGTCTTACCGACGTCTTTGTTATTTAGCGTGATATGAAACAATGGTACTAATTTGGCGGATTTTGATATTCTGTTAGCGTTTGGTATTATTTGGCTGGCATCTTATGTTACGATACCAAGATTTATTTATTATTACGTAAATCAGGAGTGAATGCTTCTAATATGAATCAAAATATAGATGTTTTCGAGATATAAAAGTTATTAAATTAGAAGGAAAAAACTCAAAATTTCTTCTTGTTACTTAACTACACAATATTTTCCTATTTTGTAACTACAAGGAAAATATACAATCTTTTCTTTATAACACAATAATGAATGGTAACATAAGCGTATGTTCTTACAAATATCAAGCAAACCTTTAAGCCTATTGTTTATAGGCAAGCTTCTTGATGACAAAAATAAAGGATTTTCTTCTTCTTCTACTTCTTTTTACTAACATTTTTCCCGGTAGTTTTTCTCTGCTTGGTCTGCTTTATTACTCTTATACTGAATGACTATATCTTACAGGTCATCAAGTGTTAACAATCATCATCAGACGCTATACGATAACAGTCAGGACCAACAGATTAACGTGCTCTCCTAGGCAATGCGGAAACATCCAACAGCCTGAGCGTTGTGCTCAGAGAGCACAGATTTTATACAAAATTCTGTCCCAGGTGGAAATTGAACTTGTGACTTTCTTTGTTAAAGGGATGCATTTAAGTTTTTTGTTATGCTCAAAAAAAATTTTTTAGAACTAAAATACTTTATAAATTTACTACAATGTTCAAAGTCCTCAAAACTGTGTTTTGTCCTTCAGATGAAGTCATTTCATGAAAGAAATAAATCTTTGCCTGAAATTATGCAGGCTAAATTGTCCTTAAGACAATATTGTTAAAGACCTTAGCTTGTTAGCGTAATTATATCCCACTTTGACATAGTGCAGGCCTCGTTGGTTTTATGAAAACCTATTTACATTAAAAACTTCTTCTTCCTATATTATTCTCGGTACTATACGAGTATTTACCCAGGGTCTGTTTATTACACTTGTCAGGCTTTGACAGGTTATAAGTTGTTACACAGACCGATTGCCATCTGACCACCGCAACTCTAAGAGCGAACCAGTGACTCATTGTATAAGAGCAATTTACTTATCAAAAGTTAACGATTATTATCAGATGTTATGTGATAACACAACCGGGACTGAGCGCTTAACGTGCTCTCCGAGGCACGGTGACATACGCAAGGACAAACACCCAGACCGATACCGATATTTGTAAGACTAATGCAAATCAAGACCGAGAATCGCTACCGTCTATTTTCAGATGTTATTGATAATAACCGAGACCGACAGCTTAACGTGCTCTCCGAGGGACGGTGGGGGGGGGACCTACACGGACAAACACCCAGACCGAGACAGAAATTTTAACAAACCTCTGCCCGAGCAGGAATCGAACCCGCAACCGTCGAGACTAAAGGCAGACTCGCTACCCACAACGCCGCAACGGTGTCATGTTACATTAAAAACGTTTGTATGAATATCAAATTTGAGCCCCCGTGAGGGCTGTCCCTTTATCACGGCTGAGTCTCAGTACTCGGCCCCCGCCCGGTGACGCTGTCAAGGCCAGTAGGGCCAACAGCAATAGACATTTCGAAAAAAAAAAAAAATTGTATGAATATAGCTATTCCAAATATTTTAAGCTAAAACAAGACTTATGTACATGATAAGCTCTGCCATATTAAGTGTTTTTTTTGTTATTTAAGAGCCTGTTCGGCAGACGTAAAAAGCCTCTCAAAGGATGACTATTGTGCGACTGCGTGACAAACGTGATTACAGTTAAGATAACGATAGTTGGTTGTCATTTTGTATTACCCATGTCGAATACTTTATAAGGTTATTTTTTTATTGTGTTGAGTTTTATAAATAGTACCTCGATGACTAATGATGATTTTTATTTGATAAATCTTGTTTATTTTCCTAATAAAATAATATTTTTCTCATAAACTAAGGAATTTGAAAAAAGGAAAAAATATAGGACTGTAGATATCTGGACCCAAACCGGTTTTTATTGCCTGCAAAACACAGATAAAACGACATTTTCTAAAAATGAATCGTTGGAGCCGTTTTCGAGATTCAGACTACATATTAAAATTATTATATATTAGATTGTAGTAATAAAAGTATCTTTATACTACATATAGCATATTTCGAGATACGAAATGGTACTAATTAAGTAAAGGTATGTTTTATGTATATCATAATAATATTATGATATACATAAAATATGGTGTTTAGGTTGGTATGATAATATGTTTCACTAGTTATAACTGTAGAATGCATATAGTTCAATAGGAGATACAAATAATTTATAACCTAGCAGTTTTTTTTTTTTTTTTTTTATTCTTTATAACTTGATTTGGGATTTTTATCCACACGGATATGTCAATCCCATCTAAACACGAACTACAAATAAACACATAATCAATCACAAACTAAAAATGAAACATTAAACAAATAGTAATTTGCACATTTCCTTTGCCATTATAGATTTTGGACTTGCCAAAATAGTTTGGATGAGTCCAACATCCATATAATTTAAGCTAAATTTTTTTAAAAATTGTATAACCTAGCAGTTAAATATAGAAACTACTAACTTGGAAAATATATATATTTTTTTTTTATATGTCACAAGTTGGCAATCAAGCATACGGTCTGATGGTAAGTGGTTGCCATAGCCTATGAGCGCTTGCAGCACCATTAGTAGGTGCCACTCATGCGTTGCCAACCTCGAGATACTGGTTCTTAAATCTCCTCTGCCCAGTAATTTCAATAGCCTACAGCCCTTCAAACCGGAACACATTAATGAATAACAATTTGGCGGCAGAATATTTGACACTGCGGTGGTACCTACCAAGCCGGCCTTCTGCAACAAAAGACCTACCACCAGTGTGAATATAAATAATAAAATAAAATATTAAATGAGTAACGTCACGTTAATTGCTTTTAAAAACAATAAGACCTTTAAATTTCCCAAAACATGGTCCCATTCTATTCATTTGAGCTTTGACAAATAACTTTCTGCCCGCCGGCTAAAATTCAGTCTCCATATCTTATTAATGTTTAACTAGGACGGCTTCGAAATGGCCTTTTCTCTTTTGTACACGATTGTTGGAATTTTAATGTTTTAATTAAAAACTAAATATCTCATATTTAGTTTCAAACATAATGTTTTTTTTCTGAACAAACAAATTTTGATCAATTTTGATATAGATACAGATGGAACGCTGGAGAAGGACAAAGGGTACCTTTGGTCGAGAAAATAACTCAAACGAGGTGAAATCGATAGTTCAACTTTCTCATTCCCTGATAAAAATTTATATGAGGGACTAATGGCATACAAAATGTACCCTTTATTGTTGACAAATGTATTTACGCACGACACAGCACGTTGTGCATTCGTCAAGTACACTAGGCAGTAGTAGTGTGGGACTCGGCCGCCCGTTAGTCAAGCGGCAATACCCACAAAAACTCAGCGGATCCCTCATCGCCATAGTGGGACATCATAGGGGTGGCTGATGCTCCGGTAGCCTCAAGCATCTTGACTTACTTGATTGCTAACATTAAGTTGGTTATTTATTAGTTTTTTGCTTTCAATAATACATCAGAATAATAGTCAAATTTAACCAAGAAAAAAAAACAAAAAAATTAAATATTAAATATAAATCTAATTTTCACAGAAATACAACCTTTAACTAAATAGCCGATATTTTTAATTTAAATAAAACTTATTCTGGCCACAACACAACCCAAAAGTTTTGAATTTAATTTAAAATGATAGAATTACAATCATCCAAAAACTATTGTAAAAGGAAAACAAATAATTTATTTCGTATTTCATTGTATTTCCCGAAGGGCTCCTCACAGAGATTGCTTTTTGTGAATCACTTAATAATTAGTGCCTTACTTTATCGAGCTATTGTTTATTCCGATTTGGTTTCCTTTTAATCTGTAATCAACTGCTACGCAGCTGTGAGTAGGGAATATCTCTTTCATAAAAGAAATATTAATTAAATACAACAATACTTACACGTTATTTTAAACTTCACTAATATTCGAGGACTCGAATATTTAGAATACAGAACTTATTTGTAATTCATTTGACACCGTTGTGGCGTTGTAGGTAGCGTGTCTGCATTTAGTCTTGACGGTTGCGAGTTCGACTCCGCTGGGGCAAATGTTTTATTTTTTCTTTTTCTTTCTTTTTAAACAATATTAGCAATGCTTTTTCAAGGCATTACTAATATTGCTATTGCCCCTCCAAATAAGGTCGAAGCTTGTGCAAGGAGTGGATACGACAATAGCCCAAGGGGGTCAGGTTCGAACCGCGTAATCGTTAACGCGTAAACTCTCGCGTTAACGGATCGAAGTCGGCCCTTCTACCGTTGAGCTATTGAGGAATGTTTGTTAAAATTTCTGTTTCGGTCTGGGCGTTTGTCTGTATGGGTCTCCCCACCGTGCCTCGGAGATCACGTTAAGCTGTCAGATGGCAATCGCTCCGTGTAAAAACTTTTAACCTGGATAAGAGTAATAAGCACACCCTGGGTAAATAAAATACCGGCAATAATGCTAGGACGAAGAAGACCTATTTGTAATTCATAGAAAAAAGATCGGTTAAATATTTTACAAGTTTGGAGAACCCGTTATAATACCCCTCAATTCTGCTGAAACAATTATCTATAGAAATAGTTAATAGATCTCACGAAAACTGTTCTGATAATAACATAACTATTATCAAAATACAATAATGAATACAGATTATTATATTGAGTTCAAAGGATGGTTTCTGCAGCAGATATAGCAGTGATAGCAGATTTTTAGACCATTGCGCGTTCACTGTTTGTCAAATATATTATGTAAAAATATTAATTTACAATTCCACTGAATGTTTGGAAGTTAAATAAAAAGACATACTTATGCTCAATAACAAGTGACGAGGACATCGCTACGTCATCTCGCATTCAAAATGTACGGAGAATAGTCCATATTTCATTTCCATCCGCCTCTTGAATACACAATGAGTGAAGCACCATGAATACTAACTAGACAACAGTTTATTTCGTTAATCGCGCAAACAAGAACTTTCAGTTTGTACAGTCTTATCTGTCGAAAAGGAAACTTAGTCGACTTTGAATTATTACGCTACACCTTTTGAGTACATAAGTATCTCTCAAGTACAATGTTCTAGTCCACATCAACGCTTCGTTATTCAAATTAATCTGGTCGAAATATTATTGCTAGAGCGAAAGACTGGTTTGCTTTCGAATAAAAAGATCTTAACTTATAACAATAAAAACATAACGCTACACGATCAAAGATGAACATTAAACGATATTGTAAATAGAGAAATTCATGCTGCTTTCAGGGTTAATAAGCTACATGGAACCGGGTAGCACTATAGTCAACGTGAAATATCAGTATCCATATGGTATATAGACTAGCGTTTTCTGCGATCTTATAAGCTCGTTTTTTGACGCGCGTATTATAAACGCATAGAGGCGCGCCTGTTGCCACACGCGCAACTTGTACGTCTGTACGAGAGCGTATACGCCTCGTATAAACTCGTATATGCGCGTTAGGTTTTTTAAAGCGTTACATGAAGCACGCTTAAAAA
The DNA here is from genome assembly GCA_023373885.1 of Hestina assimilis. Taxonomy (NCBI): domain Eukaryota; kingdom Metazoa; phylum Arthropoda; class Insecta; order Lepidoptera; family Nymphalidae; genus Hestina; species Hestina assimilis. The sequence goes on along the minus strand of CM041749.1, from coordinate 9,245,305 downwards.
CGCATATAATCCCAAAGCGACCGTATAGGCTCGAAAAAAAAAATGCTGGCTAACCGCCCTTTGCGCCGTTGTTTGAGAAATAAATGATCAATATTTTGTTCTCGTCCATGTATTTTATATTTATAATCTTTTTATGCTATAAAAAGTAAGTAGTATTCGTAATATTGTTTCCCAATGGCAGAAAGTATGTTAAGCGAGTTAAAGTATTCGTAATGGCATAGAACAATTCCAATGTGCTCAACGAGAAGCAATTCTCGAGTCGAGTTCTGTACACATTCTCTCGGTAAATAACACACAATGTTCAGGCGTTATGGCTAGAGGAAAGTATGTTTGGGCAAAAAATACTTGTTCTAAGAAATAACAAGAAGTGTTTCGGGAACCGGGTGAGAGCTGATAAAACGCGGACTTTGTTTTAACTAAGGCCGTCGAGAAAGTAACTTGTTAATTAAATGAACTTGTATCTTTATAAACAAATACTTGCTAACTTTATATACAAAAGTTGTTTCGACTTTATTTTTCCTCATAACAGAGATTTTATAAGAACCTTTGTATATTCTTTTTATATAGATTATTTTTAATTTTATGGTGATATTTAATGTTAGATTAAATAATTTTGCTAAATAAAATGTTATGTTCCTATGTTTTAAATTTCCTTTTTTTTTTTTTTTGGAATGTGTATTGCTGTTGGCCCTACTGGCCTTGACATCGTCACCGGGCGGGGCGGCCGAGTACAGAGACTCAGCCGTGATAAAGGGGCAGTCCTCACGGGGGCTCAAATTTGATTCCGTCCTTAGGGTGCCTCCTGCGAATTTCCATTTTGGGTTTCGTCATATTTTAAAATATCAACAACTAAACTTATCAAAGACTGTATAGCCTCGCTTACTTCATACCTCTGAGTATATTACTGATCATTAAAAATAACAATACCCGTATAAAAAAATATATAAAGTATTTAATGTTAAACGATTTGTATTTCATTATTACCCGTATTAAACTTCTAATGCTTCACATGTAACCTCATTTGAGACCACCCCTACAAGTGGAAAGATAATAAGTGGTACTAAAACTCGTTAGAAGACGCTTAAAACCGGCTCACATTGTGAAAATTTACATTCCTAAATGGACTGAAATTAACTGAAAGAAGTTGTACCCACTTAAACACAGCCTACTCCATTTAACGCGACGACAGTGACAAAACACAGCTTTAGGTTTTCATTATTGGAGTGGGCGCAGCACGCATTATCTGCGCATTTATTACACTCGTTACCCCTAAATATTCGTGAAACTTCGAGAGTGTTGTCGTCATTGTTATGGTCGGAGTTTCGGCATCAGGCTTGATTGATGAAAGTGCTGTTTTCTGGAGCGACATAAAAATTGCTGTAATCCTCATCCAATCGCTTGATTATGGCTGTTAATCTTCCACGAAAAGAGCCTTAAGCTGGTTTTTTATCGTCCTTGTTTTATTTTGCCCCACCAAATTGTAGGCAATCGTAACTACTTAACTAAATTAAAACGAAAGTGCTATCTAGCTATGCTTTATTAAGTGAACGAATAAGTACTGTTATAAAAGGTATGTTAAATTGAGAATGTGTTGCTTTTGGACGTAGAAGATTACTAATTGAAAAGTATTTATTTATTGAATTAATGATATTACTTGTAGCGACATCTATAAGCAACACGACGTAACTCAATAGAAAGACAAGATCCTCCCGTTGTGTCGAGATACATTCCAGACGTCGTCACCTCCACTTGTTTAAATTAAAACGCTAGACTTATAGCTCAAGTTAGAAAAGACATAACAATATCAAAGGGCATAATTATATACGAGCACATTTTAAAGATATTTAAAAAATCATTTTAATTACGAATATATTTTGCTACGTAAAAGAGGTGTAACAAGGAATAATAATAAAATAAATTTAATAAGTTAGATTACTCATGCAACTATGGGACGTAGCATAAATCAATTAGCGCTCGAAAGTTTCCCTTAGACTCCCTAATTTTCACTCAAAAACTTTTAAAATAATCTAAAAAGAAGAAACCAAGTTTATTATTAGTTTGAGAAAAGTTAAACTAACGGACGATTGATGCAAATTGAATTATACCTTCGTTTTATCAAGATTGAGGGTTTGGGAAGGTAATTCCTTTGTACCTTTCGTTTCCTCCAATTTTTGTGTTTTCTCGAGGGATTCAGAAATATAATATAGTTCATATAAAAACATAGCAGAGTAGTCCATTTGATGGTAAACCTGTATTCGATTACAATAATATTGGTATTCTTTAACGTTTTGATAACCCCAGGGAAAAGTGATCAGAGGGGATGATACTTTTGAAAATAGAATTTACATTAAAATCGTTATTCAAGAGGGCAAAGCTGCTGACAGGAACTAGTGCTATATTGACTCGAAAAATGAAAAGACTATCGTGGTAGTTGGATTTGCAAAGTAAGTGGGTGAAAAATGCTCGAACGAAAACGTTTCTTAAGAACGGTGCCTTAACTATGAGAGATATATGATTAAGTTCTAGAAAAAGTTGTAAAGCTTAATAATGTCTACGAAAAAGTCAAAGACAGCATATGTCTAATTCATATTTAAGTCATGAAAAGGTTCCTCATTAAAAAACGAAAATCAAGCAGGCAGATGCTAGCATGTAATAAATATGACTGTGATTTATATCTATCTTTTCCGATAAATTCGATTTCGAAAAAAAAAGTCAGTCATGTGGACTGCCAACAGAAGTGAAAACTTGTTTCTTTTTATTTGGTTTCACTTTGCTTCGCTCCGCTCCACTGATAAAAATAAAAACAGAGAAAGTACGAAGTAGTAGCATTTTAGTTTTATTTCAATTAATTATTTTATTATGAATATGTGTTTTACGGCCGTTCTGACTTAGTGGTGCCGCCGATCTTATATGATCACCTTTGCTTATGATCGTGAACTAACGTGCCTGCGGTAAATGTTTGTATTGACCATACAGATATTTCTGTAAGTTCGCGTATATATTTTTAACATGCGTTCATTCGAAACGCGTATATTAATTGGTATACCTTTGATAATAACACGTGTAGTAAGAACTGAAAAGGGCATCATCAATCAAAGTCTATTTCATAAGTTATCCCGATATCGGGGGTTGAAGGGCATGCTCCATGTAGATTGCATCATAATAGCTTGGGAATGATTGAGCATTACTTACGAAGCAGGTGATCTATGATTTATGTATTTTAAATTACGTGTTGTTGTTGAATGTGTCACACATTACATTACAGGAAAAAATACAAATGTTTTTCCAGGAATTTTCCCAACAGAGAAATTATTTTTGAGCGAAAGATATAGATACAATTTCTGTGTAGTTAATTATTTTTCCATGTTAATATTGTTAACGATAATTGCACTTGACTTCTAAATTTTGCTTCATTCTTGTATAATATATATAATCTGGAACTCGGAAACGGCTGTAACCATTTGCATGAAGTTTAGTTTGCAGGGGGTTTCGAGGGCGATAAATCGATTTAGCTAGGATTCATTCATTAGAAAATGTAGTCTTGTCCGTGTTTTCAGGCAATGAAAACTTCGATTCGAGAATATATTCCTGAAATCTATTGGCGAGTGATAATACTATTATATAATATATTATTATATTAAATACCAGCTGTGCCTGCGGTTCTGCTCGCGTGGTCTACCAGATTATTGTTTGGATTATTTTTATTTTTTATTGCGTGAAACCTTAAATATTTTTCTTATATAAAAGTAGGCTAAATTACGGCTTATAAGATCAACTATCTGCCAGTGAAAGTTCTGCTATAATCATTCCAGCCCTTTCGGGGATTAACCGGAAAAATAGACATTAATTAAAACAGACGGACAACGTTTTTAAAAATTCGTTTTTTTTTTTTATAGAATCTCATTCGTTTTTTTTTTAAGTAAGAGGATGGGTGCTTTGTCAAAAATATTTATACAAACATTACATTATACAGGTGACTTGAGTTACTTTTAATGTTTATTAAGAACATCGTGAGACCATGTTCTAAGCATCGTGGTTACTTTAATTTGGAAGTTTTTTACACGCTAACAAACATGTTAGATTTAAAAGTTTATACACGCTCATTTAAAAGGTTCCGTATCCAAAGGGTACAAACGGAACCCTTTTATTAAGTCTCCGTTGTCCTTACCTCCGTCCGTCTTTCACTAAGAGTTAAAATTTTCACAGAATGGTTTTTTTTTCTGATTGCCTACTGGCCTCGGCATCGTCACCTGGCGGGGAAAAAGTGGATTTCTGTTACTGCTACAAGAACAAATACTAAAAATAAAATGTAAGTTAAAAATATACAAACACTAAAAACTCTACGTTGAAACGGAACCCGTTATAAGCAAGTCCGATAGACACATTGCCGGTTTTTCTCTTTATTTCTTTTATATTAGTTTTTTGCTTGCATTGTAGGTATGTAGGAGTAACTTATTGTTCATCCACACATTGTTCTCTTTCTATACAAATAGAAAACTTTCTCAGCTGTTATACGCGAGTTACAATACTATAAATGTACGTAGTGGAACAAAAAAGGGTACAAAAATAAAGTTACGTAAGAAACTTTTTTCCACTCTATCGCACCACAATGGCGAAATGATGGTCTACAGAAAATGTTTGGTTATATTTTATTAGCTGGCTACTGATTATTTATGCGCTACAAGTTATAATGTAAAACTTGATCATGGATTCGTAACAAACTTCAAGAAGATAAACGGCACGGCCGACGTTATATACATTTTCTCGCCAGACTCAATTGCAGCAGAAAATCTAGTCCAATATTTTCCAGTAATTTATAATCGGAAAATTGAAGTTTATATAAAAATACTGTTTGCTGCGGAATCATCTTGTGAATATCGGTTTTTAATGAACCACGTTAAATGCAATTCAGAAATAATTGATTTCCCATACTTTCATCCTCCATTTTACTGCGTTAAAGCCTTTCTTTTGAGGTAAAAGGTAGCCTATAGCCTTTCCCATGTTAAAGTCTCTATGTATCAATGTTCATCGAAGTTGGTACATAATTGAGCGTAACAGAGAGACAGTGGTGATTAAAATATTTTTCTTTTGACAAACTTTGCAGTATTCGTATATAAAACTAAAGTCGCAATTCATCTGATAGTAGCCTTTTATATTTGCCTGAGATATGATTGATCTATTTCTTCAATTTTGACATATACCCTTATCGCCCCCATCCTATCTCGCGTTGCCTCAACACGATCGGGGACTAGCAAGAAAATTGGAAATTTATGACATGAAATGTCAGCGTCCCATCATAAAAATATATTTTTATAGAGTGCGACAGAAGAGAAAAAAATTCGTGCTACATAAACACTCTTGGAAAGTTGCAAAGCTCTGTCACTTAATAAAAGATCTCCCTTGAGAAACAAAGTAAACGACTTCATAAGATGAGCCGGTATTATCATCCAGGGTAAAAAAAAGATATAAAACGTGGGTGAAGCACATTAAATAAATTGCAGGCGCCTACCGCCTACTGTGTCTCGCATTTGCGAAGTCGGTGGCAACGACCCTACATCTCTGTTCCTCATGGAAGTTACTTAAGGACATTAATTATTACAATATTTCGTGCAATTACTCTTGATAGCTATTTCCTAGAGCGAATAATATATACAAGCTTTACTAATCTACTCGTACAATGAAAATAAACATACATTGTACCTACTATTTACGCTTTTTAACATGTTGATAACGAATTTCCTTGGTTCTTTGGGCAGCCTCACTTGGAAGGAACTTTTTTTTTACATATTTTCATAGTTTTTGACCCAATTTTGATGGTTGTCATATAAATATTGTCATAATCTAACCAAAGACTAGTTATATAAGACGGAACGTAGCATAAGAACTAATTACATTGCTATATCTAAGTACATTGGTTTCGAGTAACTTATAACATTACTTAAGCTCAAAGTCGATCCATTATTAACGGCATGAGTATTGATTGCTCTATTCACAGAAATAAATAAATAAATAAACGGTACCCACTCAAAGGCCCCCATTACGATAATTATATCCTGTGTCGGGTGTCCGGAAACATACAAGGAAAAGGACAAATACACCCAGACCAGAAAATGTGTGTGCATTGTCAATACAAACATATTATGCTCCGTGCGAGAATCAACCCGCGACCTGCGGCGTTTAAGGCAGGTTCGCTACCGCTGCGCCACAACGTCGTCGTAATAAGCACTTGTCAGTTTCAAATTATTAGATAATTCTAGACTTTTATATACAACTAACGTGTTATAATAATGCCCGGTTAAAAGATTTTACATAAAAACCATACAAGACTGAACTAAATTTTACGTAATTGTAACGATATAATATTAAATACTTTTTTGAAATATTTAATATAGTGTACTCGTATGTGTATACCTACTTCCTTTTTTTTCTTCGGGTTGGTACATTTTTTTCTTCATTCATAATATTGCACAATTCTACCTATTTCTACGTGGATATAAATATTGAGGTCGAAACGATTTTGTAGGAGCACGCCATTGTTCGGCGTCACCAAAATGAGTTTTATAAGTTCTGTAAGAAGCCTCGATGAGACAACTTTAGCCTGTCTTAAAACGTCTGCTAGCGCGTAATTATGTTTAATGGAAGCGTTTATCGCTCCTGTTATTATGAATTTCGTATTCTGAATTAATACCACTATAATTTTACTATAAAATGATAATTATAATACATTACTAATTATTTTTTTATCATTTCAAGTTAACAGTTTACTTATACTTTTGTATGATCTATGCATATAATATATTAGATTTGTTATGTGTGTACATTTCAGATGTATATGAAAAATAATTACTTGCGACTGAAATATAGTTATAAAATGGCAAATACACTGGTGGTAGGTCTTTTGTTGCAAGAGGCCGGCTATGTAGGAACCACCGCAGTGTCAAATATTCTGCCGTCAAATAGTAATGCTTAGGCATTACTGAGTTCCGGTTTAAAGGGCACATTAGGCTAGTGAAATTACTGAGCAGAGGAGTTTTAAGAACTAATATCTCGAGGTTGAGAATGCGTGAGTGGCACCAACTAACTGCTGCAAGCGCTCATATACTACGGCCACCACTTACCATCAGATCGGCCGTATGCTTGTTTGCCAACTTGTAACATAAAAAAAATACCACTTTTACAGATAAAAATACATTCTTTTTTATCTGTTTGTGCACGAAATACTCCTGGGTTATAAAGTTTTGGCTAAAAATTCAGAAATGAAAATGATAAAGCATCTTCCCGAGTACCATTAAGTCTTGGTTTCATTAAAATCGGCGCACTATATCATAGTTAATGCACTTATATCTAAGCGAAGTATGAAAGTACAGTACGTACGTAGAACGGGTTTGGATTAGATTTAGCATACAAATAGCTTATTACCTGGAACTACACAAAGGATATTTTTTATCGACGACAGTGTAAAGGAGTAAGGGTATCTAGAATTGCTTTTATCAAAGAATAACAGCTAATTACCGGTGATCTCACAAACTAATTTGGGCTTATAGTATTGTCATCGGCTATATTTTTTTTCAGTTTTAAACATTCAAATTGTAAAGTGATAGATTTTAATGTTTTTTAAAGATACAACGCACATTCAGGATGAAAACGACGTAACTCAAAAAGCTATTTTTTCAGAATCAACATAATAAGTTTTAAAATTCTTCGTATATTATATTTTCTTAGTTATTTACGTCACTTATTTACGTTCGAATATGGCTATGTTTGGTCTATTGTTACATTCAAAATTTTGTTTGAACTCATTTTACGCTGAAAACTTTTTTTTTATTGCGGCGTTTTCGTTCTAATGGTGCGACATGTTTGATTCGATATTTTATACAATTTATACATAGCTACAAACAATTTAGATAATTATATTACAATCGAGATAATTATATACCAAGCAATTAGTTATATATTATGGATGACCTCACTTAGATAAATGATCTGTCATCTTGATATATTGACATCTCGCCTCGGGAGGGCTTCTCGACCACAATCCTATTTGATTTGACTTATCTCGTACATCATACGATAATAATATCAATGTAATTGATTATGTGTAGTAATTACGTTTGTATTTTGAACAGAATATAATATTATTGTATACTAGTTTTATAAAGCGTAGTTGCGTGGTGTATGAAACAGGTATTCAACGTTGAGGCGCAGCGGTAGCAAACCTGCCTTAAACCCACAGGTTGCGGGTTGATTCCCGCTCGGAGCAGATGTTTGTATTGATCATACAAGCATATTTTCCGGTCTGGGTGCAATTGTCCTTAGCCTTGACACGGGCTGTAACTGTGGTATCTTTAGCATATAGCGCTCTGCAGAGTCCCTCCCTGGAGATCTCGTGGTCTCACCAAGGTTTGATGGTAAAGACAGTTTTTCAATTTTAAACATTTTTTTCATTGGAGAATTTTTCCGGCCTTAGATGCCTATAAATAAAGTAAAATAAGCCATGTGCAATATGTTTGATATGAGCCATACAAAATATTTTTGTTTAATTTCATCTCTAATAGTATTATAGATATAAGCATTATAAAAAAAGAAATACAATTTTCCTCGAAAAAACAATAGGTATAATATAAGATCTCGGTTCGGGGTGAATTGCTAGTAATAAGTACAAAACGCTTAAACCTTAATGTCGACGTCTATTTTACAGTATATTTTATGATCCTGACATCAATGTTACACCGACACTTATTGCCTTTGGGTTAATTTGTACATTAATATTTCTATAATAAAAGTTGCCAAAATAGAATATTTCGCATACAGTCGACGACGATGTAGCGGTAGCGGACCTGCCTTAAACGCCGGTCGTGGGCGCGATTCCCGCTCGGACCATATATATGTTTGTATTGACCATGCAAGCATATTTTCCGGTCTGGGTGTATTTGTCCTTGTCCTTGTATGTGTTGCCGGACCCATGATACGGACACATGATATCACTTTCCTAATGGGGGCCGTTGAGTATTTTTCTTTTTTTTTTTTTTTATGTTAGAAGTTGGCAAACAAGCTTACGGCCCACCTGATGGTAAGTGGCTGCCGCAGCCTATGAGCGCTTGCAGCACCATTAGTAGGTGCCACTCGCGCGTTGCCAACCTCGAGATATTAGTTCTTAAATCTCATTCGCCCAGTAATTTCACTACCGTACAATGCCCTTCAAACCGGAACACACTAGTGCCTAAGCACTACTATTTGGCGGCAGAATATTGGACACTGCGGTGGTAACTACCTAGCCGGCCTCTTGCAACAAAGACCTACCACCAGTGTGACTGATTGCACTGGTGGAATAATCTCTGTTGTGACAGAGGTTATCCCAACAGCGGGCGATGGGGTCGTCACATCCCGACGCCTATAGAGTATGTTATTTAGTTATTAATTTTATTTATTTACATTCTTCATCAATTTTACAACATAATCATTGAACGTAGTCTTAGTTAAAAATCATAAGCCATATGACTTGATGGTTGTATTGGTATGGATTGACACCGTTGTGGCGTTGTGGGTAGCGAGTCTGCCTTTAGTCTCGACGGTTGCGGGTTCGATTCCCGCTCTGGCAGATGTTGGTTAAAATGTCTGTCTCGGTCTGGGCGTTTGTCCGTGGGTCTCCCCACCGTGCCTAGGAGAGAACGTTAAGCTGTCGGTCCCGGTTATTATCAATAACATCTGATAATAATCGTTAACTCTTGATAAGTAAATTGCTCTTATCCAATGAGTTACTGGTTCGCCCTTAGGGTTGCGGAGGTCAGATGGCAATCACTCGGTGTAAAAACTAGTAACCTGTCAAATCCGGATGAGAGTAATAAGCAGACCCTGGGTACATAAAAATACCGGGAATCATGCTAGGATGAAGAAGGTTGAATTGGTATGAATCGTTGGATGCAACTCCAGAAATATCACGTACGTTTTGCCAACCCGTGGTTATATTCAACGAAGGAGAAGCAGAAAGAAAAAGAAAGAGAGAAATATTGAGATATGGACTTCGAGTACTGACACTCATCTATAGAAATCTTAATAATACGATACTAGAAGTGGCTTTTTCGCATGACCTTGGTGCCGGTAATTTTATGCGAGCATGTTTGTATTCGTGTCATTTATTCACTTTGGTTACTATTGCTGTATAAGCTATTTAAAATCTAAAGCGGTACAAGCGTATGTAGCAATGTAAAATAAAACTAACGACATCGTCGTGCCCTCCGTATGTAGTAATGAGAGTATCAGTGGGAGAAATCTGACGGGAAGGCGATGATACTTGTTTCGTAATAAGATTTCTATGCACTCTTCAAGCAAAACTGAACTGCTCGACTTGGGAAGTACTACCCTTTCACATAAAATCGGCGTCAAGTAACAGTATCAGTAGGTAGTGTTACGTCTCTTGAGTGCTGGAGATCCAATCGCCCACCCCCTCTGTACCCTTCCTTTTTTTTCCTTCTTATCCCTTCCCTCCTATCGCTTGGGTTAGCAACCCGCATGTGATACTTCCAGTATCGCAAGCGTTCACAGGTTGCGGTGACTGCTTACCATCAGGCGGACTGTATGCTGGTTTGCCAACCGGCATGAAATAAAATTAAAAAAATGCTTTTGAAAAGGCCCGTTCATATCAAAATGTTATTTTCTATTTATAATAGATTTCAAAGTATATTTTCCAAGCAAACAAGAATATGTGTACAAAACTAGGATATGGAATTACGTATATGACTACGTTCAAGTTCAATATCTTGGTGCAAGTTACTTGGGAATTATATCCACGCTCGTAGAAGTAACCTTAAGGACGGTCGTAAAGTGTCAAGTTGCGAGACAAGCGAGCTTACGTCCGACACTTCCCTCGCCATTTCTGTAAAGGCTATTAAGACCAACGGTTAATAAAATTGTTTTTAATAAAAACTTAATTACTTGGTTCAAGATAAAAATCTTCAAAATCGTTAAAATAAATTGAAATGTTTCAATATTCAGTTATGTCATTGTCTTGAAATTTGAGTTTAAAAATAATCCATAATTTAAAAAAGACCTTTCTTTTATATCCTTGCTCATTAAAAATTATATTCCAAAGTTCTTCAGATTGCCGTTATTAAAATAAAATCACGGAAGCGAACCAAAATATCATGAAAAAGTTCACAAACAGTGAATATATCGCATACATATTCAAACAATTTAATCTTCTTTTTAAAGTCGCTTAAAAAGATAATACTCTTTTATATTTAAAAAAAAAGTTAAATTATACTCTGAAAGTTGATAAAATTAGTACATTCATGCCAAATATTCTAATTTTAATAAGTAACATAAAACAAGTTCTGTGAAACATAACCGTAAAATGAAGATATTTTAGCAAATTTGTGCTCTGATAAGGATAAAGAAAATCCAAATAACCGTAGGCATTATCTTTTATGCTTTTAATCTGGTCTTTGTATTACGCTACGGAAGTCGACGCGCACGGCTGGAACTAACACTCGCATTAACCTAGTTGCGTTCAATCCTTGTTATTTGGGACTTTTAATAAAATTATCTTAGTTTTTAATGAGGACACAGATGTGACTTTGTCCGTAGCGCGTCTGCCTTTACCTGTGGCGTCTGCGAATTCGATTCCCGCTCGGGCAGATGTTTGCATTGATCTTACAAATATCTATTTCGGGCTGTGCGTTTGTCCTTGTTGGTCTTCCCACCATCCTAAGCAGAGCACGTTAAGCTGTCGTATTATTATCACATAACATCTGATAAAAATCGATAACTCTTGATAAGTAAATTGCTCTTATCCAATGGGTTACTGGTAAGCCTTTAGGTTTGCGGAGGGCAGATGGCAATCGCGCTGTGTCAAAACTACCAACCTGTCAAATCCGGATAAGAGTAATAAACCACCCAATAACAGACCCTGAGTAAATACTCGTATAATACCGGGAATAATGTTAGACAGAAGAAGATCTTAGTTCTTAATGCATATTCGGTTGAAATATAAATGGTATTAAATGTTCTTGCCATTACATAAATCGCTTTTCTATGGTCTGTTTAAAATGGTATAAGTGCTTCAGTTATGATTTACTCACTTAGTCTGATTGAAAATATAACTCACCTTTTTTGAAGAATCTTGTTTGTTTTATTGAGAATAACGTATTATATTGTAAGCTGTCATTTCTCATCTTGCCTTGTGGCCTTATGTTCTATTCCTTCTTATCCCCATCCTCGGTGCCAACGAACTCTAACTTACTTACTTAAAAACAGTTCAGAATTGTATATACTACAGTCTATTGTGACCATTTAAGTGTAGCTACAGACGGTTGAGAAGGCAGAAAATTAACTTTTTTTCAGAAATTTAATTTACTCTTTTTATATACCGAATACATAACTATATAATCAATTGCATTCTTCTATTAAATTTTATATCCTGAATTAAATTAAACATACATTCCACTCCTCATAATTTGCAATATTAATTTACGGAACAGTATTAATTTTTTATTCGAACCCGATTCAAAATTGTCTTCGGAGTTTTATTGTATATGTGATTCAAATTATACTATAATTGCTGATATTTAATAGTGTAAATAATAGTATGAGTTTAATTAGGTGATGCAAGCAGTTATAGTGGTATGCAATCGTTGACCTCAAAACTAATTGGACCATAGTTTTTATATAGATTTAGCGGCGTCGGGATGTGACGACCCCATCGTCCGCTGTTGGGATAACCTCTGTCACAGCAGAGATGATTGCACCAGTGCAATCAGTCATACTGGTGGTAAGTCTTTTATTGCAAGAAGCCGGCTAGGTAGGTACCACCGCAGTGTCAATTATTCTGCCGCCAAATAGTAGTGCTTAGGCATTACTGTGTTCCAGTTTGAATGGCACTGTACGCTAGTGAAATTACTGGGCGGACGAGATTTAAGAACTAATATCTCGAAGTTGTTGTTGGCAACACGTGAGTGGCCCCTACTAATGGTGCTGCAAGCGCTCATAGGCTGCGGCAACCACTTACCATCAGGTAGGCCGTATGCTTGTTTGCCAACTTCTAACATTGCAATATAGCTAGGATATTACATATTTGCAATACGATAAATTGCTCTGCTAGAAAGTATATTGTTATCTATTTATACCCCAGTAAATCGGACGAAGTAACTGTAGGATTGGTAGTTACAAATTACGGTCTCTTATCTACAATTACATCGCTCTGGTGTTCTGCAATTTGACCTGATACAAAACCTTGGTTCGCGTTAATTAAGACAGCGTTGGTTTCCATGTTATTAAATAATTAATCCAGTAACTAACTGCTGTTGTAAATTACTATGTTTTATGTGTTTGTTTATTAACTTTAGATTAATTATTTTGGTGTAATATACATAGAATTAAAATGACATCACTAAGATCCTTATCATTTGCTATTGTACATTTAAAAGAAGTCTTAATTTTCGTACTTTTGGGTTATGTTCAATATGTGTCAATTTCAGAAGCGCCAACCCCAGCTATGTGTGCTTCATAAAAAAGAACATTCTTTTGGGTACTTTAAATTTTGACTGAAATGTTTCAAGACCATTTTAGTTGCAGGGTTAGTGAGCATTAAATTATTAAAAGTTTTATTTGGGATCGCGCTACATAAAGACTATCACAAAGGCAAGTGATGTAACAAATTGTTATTCCAAATGTCACATACAAAGATACTCTCTGCTCCCTCGTTGAAAGCGTTAAAAGCATTGTTGCTTCTTTACAAAACATGTAGGAAAAACGAAAAGAAAATTGTCATGTCAAGTTAAAAGCAAGATGAAAATGTAACGAAATAAATCAAATATTTATCTGTCAAATACATTTACCATCTCTCTTGGCATTTTACTTTGAATCAAAAATTTGTTGACTCCGTAACTCTTCACGGAATCTTAACAAGTAACGTTCGAATTCTCAGTTGTTTAAGGAATTGGTTTAAAATTAATATTAAAGCACTTCGGAATTTCTAAATTCTTTATTCAATTATCTATTACTAGCTGTGTATTATATAGTTCTTTTATGATCGCAGGGGAACCAACATTTTTCTTGGATAAAAAGTGTCCTATATGTAAATCCAGATAATAAGTTATGTGTGTACCAAATTTCATCAAAATCTGTAGTTTTTGCGTGAAAGATTAACAAACCATCCATCCACCAAACTTTCACATTTATAATATTAGTTGGATAGTTAGATTAGATTTTAGTTTTTACAAAGGACTTTTGTACTATAATAATGTCATGAGAGGTAGCAAAATATATAAATAGTTTAAATAAATAATAAAGTTTATAATAAGTTAAATAATTAATAAAGTTAATTAAAATACTATTCAGAATTTTACACAGCGTGGTCTAGTTTTGTCCTAATAGATAGCGCTAGTTGTTCCTGTACAAAAATGCAGTAGAAGCTTAACTTCAGTCAACTGTATTTTTATCATTACTGTGACTGAACCTACCTTACATTATATATATAATATAGAAATAAAATATATTTAAGTAAATAATAATTAAATGCACTTAAATAACTAGCATAAAACTACGAAATTGGCACGTGTATCGTCTAGCGGTCAAGACTCTTGTTACGTTGTGATCGTAATAACCCGTGTTCTTTTAGAGCATCAGAGGCAACAGGTTCAATTCGACAATGGAAAACAATAATATCTTATTTATTATATAGTTTAATTATATTAGTGTAATATGATTATCAAAATAAAAACATTTGTATAAGCCAGTAAAGGCAAAATGGTGAGATAATAAATATATCCCTATACTTTCAACACCTCTTACGAGTAGCTGAAAGTAGTCCGCTCCTCCAATTCTTATATACTTAAACTCTATAGTAAAAATATAAAGAAGAGGGGAGATCGATGGCCCCGCACACGCCACCGACTGTGGGCTCCAACCATAGATACGAGCCCTCCCGGGTAAGGGATAGGCTATTTATAGTGCGCCTGCGACACACAATTTGATTAAATATATTTATTATAATTTCGTTATTAAGACATCAGTCTAATCTTTATTTATTTCATATTGTTGTTATTTACATAGGCCGAAGCCACGCATAGAAAGGGATCAAGCCCTGATATTTAGTAATATTATCGATTTATTTCTTATTCATCTTTGTATGAGAAGGCAAAACGCCAGAATAATTGAGGGACAAGCCCTGGTCATTATATATAAGGGAATAAATCCCTGGTTCAGATATGTATTCGAACATTAAACCGCCAGGCGGCATTCCGTAAGCACAATGCTATAACCGTCAACCTCACCTTAGTGAAGTAAAATTCATCAATAATATTAAATAATATCATTTATAACGTATATTTGTCATACCACTATATGTGGTTAATATAGAGTTTATATATATCATAAACTTCACCTTTGTTAAGGTATTTTCATCAATAATGCTATTTATAGCGTATATTTCTTTTATCACTATATATGTGTAATATAGTATTTATAATAACCTCACCGTAGTGTAGGCAAATTCATTAATAATTATATTTATAAGTATATTTCTTTTATCACTATATATGGGTCATATAGTATTGATAATATTCAATTCTTTATAATATCACAACCGCAATTCCTTAAAACTAAGTCCTACCTAACCCTACCTAATTGTTATTTAAATTATCGCATTGTCTTATAATTAATATTTGTTGGTTTATATCGTATTCGTATTTGCATTATCTTACAACTAATATTCTTTGATTTATGTCGTTTTCTTATTATAGTTTTGCATCATTAAAACCATAGCACTTGCTCACGCAAGGTACCCTTTGGCTCAATACTCAAACATACATCCGAATCCAGTTCATTATTTAAGACGTGATAAACACGCATGATAAGATTTAAGCAGGCCACACTGTCTAATACTAGTTAGCTATCTCGAAGTGAGAAGCAACCAGTTGCCCTAATAGTATGACATGCTACAATGTCAATTATAAAAATCCCTATTGCTAAGCTAAGGGGCGTCTCTAATAAGAAGACGAGTCATTTTGCTACAAACGATGTATAATATTCCAGCGCCTCAGCAACAAACCGAACTACATCACGGCATCGACCTAAGTCGCACCACCGCAGCAATTCCAATCTGTATCACTGGGGCCGCTTCAGCAACGGACCTGAGGAAACTACTGCATCGATATAAATCGCACCACAGAGTCAACCCCATGTCAACATCACATCAGCAAAGTCAAAGGACCTCACTCGAGGACACTATAGACATGACCAAAATCATATCGGAGCCTCATACTTAAGCATCGGGTCAACTAAGATTAAAAATCCTCGGGCCTCGCTTAAGGACACTATAGACATGACTCAGGTCACATCAGAGCCTCAAACTCAAGTATCGGGTCAACTACAACTCGCCAAAACATTATACACGTATACAGCTGAAATATAATTATTTATTAGTTATAATGCATAAATTCTTCCCAACACATAGTTTTAAATCTTCATTGAATTCGCTTCTTCTTAGGTTTCAAATAATCCACTAGATTCTGAAACATAAACAATATTTGCGCCGAAGCATTACTTTCGCTATTACAATATTACATAATATTAAAGAAACGGAGTAAACTTCGTTTCTTAATATGTATCAAACATATATACATTCATAATTGACGGACCCACAAACCGTCATTAAATATTTAATTTATAATAATAAATTATATTCAATATATTTCAACGATATAAATTTGCCTTTAACATGTATAGATCATATTATTCATATTAGATCTCTTTGCCAGTAATCATAGACGGACCACCATACCGTCATTATTTATTAATTATTGTATATATATTTAATATATACTTTATATATATTCTTTGCCATGCATCACCAATCACCATTAATAATATGTATAAAAACCATATACGAAGATCGGAAACCTTAGCTAGCATTCTAGCAGCATGGCCGCCCGAACGCATCGCCTTGGTAAACCGTCCACATATACGCGGGGGTAGAGACGTCAGACGGGCACTCACCAAGCATACGCTCGGAGACACCTTCGCCGACACCACACCCCTTATATATGTGAAACAGCTGCAATGACATTCGGCACCTGAATCCGTGATTTTCCATACATTTTCCTTTTTCTATGGAAATTTTCATACAAAATTTTTATAAATTTTTGATTTTGTAAAAATATTATTTTCGGGGTATGTCCATACTTAGTATTACGTTGCACATAGTCACGTGGTCGGCAAACGATGTTTAGGTTAAGCAACTTTGGGTGCGGTCAGTAATTGGATGGGTGACCGTCCATAAATAGATTCATATTATAGAAAATACATTGTTTTAGAGATCTAAATAAAGTGTAATGTTGAGATCGTCACATTCAACCCCCTAAATTCTATGAAGCTTGTCGGAATAGAATTTGGAAGCTAGGGAAAACCAATCTTAATGACAAATAAAACTATTTATCAAGATTATAAAAAGCACGAAGTCAAACAGATCAATTTAATTTGTAAGCAATACAAATATCTACCATCATATTCCTTAGTATTGAATCTTACATTTAATTACAACCCCCAGATTAATCAACCCCCAAACTACAAAACTCAAAACTCCCAACAACTCCCCCGATATAATAACTGTTAGAATTAACAACCCCCAGATGTCATAATTCCAATAATCTTAAACAATTCATTAATAAGCATCATCATTTTCACTGCCACATTGAACCCGTATACTTCTTCAAACTCTTTCCATTTCACGGACAGCAAATTGTAGGCGTTTGCCTACTTTTATAAATTAAATATCCAGCCGTATAGACAATCCTGGTCACGGCACCAAATTGTGACTGAACCTACCTTACATTATATATATAATATAGAAATAAAATATATTTAAGTAAATAATAATTAAATGCACTTAAATAACTAGCATAAAACTACGAAATTGGCACGTGTATCGTCTAGCGGTCAAGACTCTTGTTACGTTGTGATCGTAATAACCCGTGTTCTTTTAGAGCATCAGAGGCAACAGGTTCAATTCGACAATGGAAAACAATAATATCTTATTTATTATATAGTTTAATTATATTAGTGTAATATGATTATCAAAATAAAAACATTTGTATAAGCCAGTAAAGGCAAAATGGTGAGATAATAAATATATCCCTATACTTTCAACACCTCTTACGAGTAGCTGAAAGTAGTCCGCTCCTCCAATTCTTATATACTTAAACTCTATAGTAAAAATATAAAGAAGAGGGGAGATCGATGGCCCCGCACACGCCACCGACTGTGGGCTCCAACCATAGATACGAGCCCTCCCGGGTAAGGGATAGGCTATTTATAGTGCGCCTGCGACACACAATTTGATTAAATATATTTATTATAATTTCGTTATTAAGACATCAGTCTAATCTTTATTTATTTCATATTGTTGTTATTTACATAGGCCGAAGCCACGCATAGAAAGGGATCAAGCCCTGATATTTAGTAATATTATCGATTTATTTCTTATTCATCTTTGTATGAGAAGGCAAAACGCCAGAATAATTGAGGGACAAGCCCTGGTCATTATATATAAGGGAATAAATCCCTGGTTCAGATATGTATTCGAACATTAAACCGCCAGGCGGCATTCCGTAAGCACAATGCTATAACCGTCAACCTCACCTTAGTGAAGTAAAATTCATCAATAATATTAAATAATATCATTTATAACGTATATTTGTCATACCACTATATGTGGTTAATATAGAGTTTATATATATCATAAACTTCACCTTTGTTAAGGTATTTTCATCAATAATGCTATTTATAGCGTATATTTCTTTTATCACTATATATGTGTAATATAGTATTTATAATAACCTCACCGTAGTGTAGGCAAATTCATTAATAATTATATTTATAAGTATATTTCTTTTATCACTATATATGGGTCATATAGTATTGATAATATTCAATTCTTTATAATATCACAACCGCAATTCCTTAAAACTAAGTCCTACCTAACCCTACCTAATTGTTATTTAAATTATCGCATTGTCTTATAATTAATATTTGTTGGTTTATATCGTATTCGTATTTGCATTATCTTACAACTAATATTCTTTGATTTATGTCGTTTTCTTATTATAGTTTTGCATCATTAAAACCATAGCACTTGCTCACGCAAGGTACCCTTTGGCTCAATACTCAAACATACATCCGAATCCAGTTCATTATTTAAGACGTGATAAACACGCATGATAAGATTTAAGCAGGCCACACTGTCTAATACTAGTTAGCTATCTCGAAGTGAGAAGCAACCAGTTGCCCTAATAGTATGACATGCTACAATGTCAATTATAAAAATCCCTATTGCTAAGCTAAGGGGCGTCTCTAATAAGAAGACGAGTCATTTTGCTACAAACGATGTATAATATTCCAGCGCCTCAGCAACAAACCGAACTACATCACGGCATCGACCTAAGTCGCACCACCGCAGCAATTCCAATCTGTATCACTGGGGCCGCTTCAGCAACGGACCTGAGGAAACTACTGCATCGATATAAATCGCACCACAGAGTCAACCCCATGTCAACATCACATCAGCAAAGTCAAAGGACCTCACTCGAGGACACTATAGACATGACCAAAATCATATCGGAGCCTCATACTTAAGCATCGGGTCAACTAAGATTAAAAATCCTCGGGCCTCGCTTAAGGACACTATAGACATGACTCAGGTCACATCAGAGCCTCAAACTCAAGTATCGGGTCAACTACAACTCGCCAAAACATTATACACGTATACAGCTGAAATATAATTATTTATTAGTTATAATGCATAAATTCTTCCCAACACATAGTTTTAAATCTTCATTGAATTCGCTTCTTCTTAGGTTTCAAATAATCCACTAGATTCTGAAACATAAACAATATTTGCGCCGAAGCATTACTTTCGCTATTACAATATTACATAATATTAAAGAAACGGAGTAAACTTCGTTTCTTAATATGTATCAAACATATATACATTCATAATTGACGGACCCACAAACCGTCATTAAATATTTAATTTATAATAATAAATTATATTCAATATATTTCAACGATATAAATTTGCCTTTAACATGTATAGATCATATTATTCATATTAGATCTCTTTGCCAGTAATCATAGACGGACCACCATACCGTCATTATTTATTAATTATTGTATATATATTTAATATATACTTTATATATATTCTTTGCCATGCATCACCAATCACCATTAATAATATGTATAAAAACCATATACGAAGATCGGAAACCTTAGCTAGCATTCTAGCAGCATGGCCGCCCGAACGCACCGCCTTGGTAAACCGTCCACATATACGCGGGGGTAGAGACGTCAGACGGGCACTCACCAAGCATACGCTCGGAGACACCTTCGCCGACACCACACCCCTTA
The DNA here is from genome assembly GCA_023373885.1 of Hestina assimilis. Lineage (NCBI taxonomy): Eukaryota > Metazoa > Arthropoda > Insecta > Lepidoptera > Nymphalidae > Hestina > Hestina assimilis. The sequence goes on along the minus strand of CM041749.1, from coordinate 9,224,905 downwards.
TATATGTGAAACAGCTGCAATGACATTCGGCACCTGAATCCGTGATTTTCCATACATTTTCCTTTTTCTATGGAAATTTTCATACAAAATTTTTATAAATTTTTGATTTTGTAAAAATATTATTTTCGGGGTATGTCCATACTTAGTATTACGTTGCACATAGTCACGTGGTCGGCAAACGATGTTTAGGTTAAGCAACTTTGGGTGCGGTCAGTAATTGGATGGGTGACCGTCCATAAATAGATTCATATTATAGAAAATACATTGTTTTAGAGATCTAAATAAAGTGTAATGTTGAGATCGTCACATTACGATCTGCGTATTTAATAAATTTAACAATAATAATAATCAATACTTTCTAAAGAAGTTGCTTCCAAATCTCTGATAAAATATTACAATAATTTTAATGTGTGGGGTTAAGTCATGTACCGATAGGTTGCGGATTCGGTCCTTTTGCCAAATATAAGTAATTAGATTTCACAATATACATCTCATATCTTGGCGCTTGGCAATAGTTTGGTTCTCATGTTATCATATTATTAACTGTACTAATTCATAAGTGAAAGAAATAGTCGTTAATTACTGTATGCTAAAAACTGTATCGTTAAAAATAAGAGAAACTGAGAAAATCTTCAGCTAATAATTTTCTGAAACTTTTTCCAATTTCGATTGCAGAATCAAAATAAAACGTTAAATCCATCTCCATAGGAGAGAAGTCTTTTATAACTACACGTACGTAATAATCGTAGAATAAATACAAATGCTGTGCTAGTCTTTTCTAAACTTTAATCAGAAAAGTAAAATTGCGTAATATAAAATAAATTTATATATCTGCACAAAAAACTTCGATATCGAAAATGTCTTCTGAATCGCGCTGTTGTCGATTCCCAGACATTGAGGTGGTAAGGCTGAAATTTGTGAGATATCTTTTTCGGTAAGAGAAGAATTAAAAAAAAAAAAATTACCAGTCAAGTGCGTTGTGGACCACGCACAGTTGAATCTAAAGGGTTCCGCAGCATGGTTATATAATAATAACTTTATTTCGACCAACAATGGATCATATGTTGTTAGTAATACAAGTATCTTACGCCTATTTGTTAGTAATTTCTAAAACTTATTTAACCTAAGACAGGATTAATTTGTCAGCACGTGAATCCGTTAGCAGTGGTTCACATACAAACAACTTCTATTAACAAATGCTCTCAGGACACCACTTGAGCTGGAAAGAATCCTGCGCAACAACGATGTGCACCGCTTTCGCATAATGGTATAAAAACAGTCCACATACGCCTCGGCAAACATCCCCGATGCACTATAAAAACGAGGCATACCCATTAGCATCCTGAAAGCATTGTTATATTGTACACGCAGGGCGTTGTACTGTTTCCGCGTATAGTCTGCCCACAGGCTGCTAGAGTAAAATGTGGTGCAGTAAGCTCTGAAAAGCGTTATTTTGACTGGTATTGAGCAACGAGCAAACCTGCGAACAATCATATTTGCCCTAACAGACAAAGCCCTGCGTTCTCTCTCAATATCTGCATTGTCTTTCAAGTCATAGAATACTACATGGCCAAGATATTTAAAGCATTCAACTCTCTTTAGTGGAACCCCGTATAACTTGATAGCAGGTACAATAGATGGAATCGATTTTCCCCTGGCCTGAAAGACCATGCCTTCGCTTTTCTTACAGTTATAGACTAAGCCATGATGTTTGAAATAGTTCTCACAAAGACTTAGCAGTTTTGCTAACCCACAGACAGATGCACGCAGCAGAACCATGTCGTTTGCGTAACTAATGTTATTAAGACAGACTCCGTCAATATGACATCCGACACGAGTGCTACTGAGCGTCTGTAATTCTGTATTAGGGCATTCACATACAGATTAAACAACTTGGGTGAGGTCAGGCCACCCTGCCTCACCCCACATTCCAACCTTTAAGACCTTGAGTAGCTCTCTGACCATCGCACAACAGTAACCTGATTTTTATACCAAAACTTAAAAATCATGTTGATCTCTTCAGGCATGCCAGTGAGTTTTAATTTCTGCCATAAGATATCGTAATTAACCAGGTCAAATGCCTTGGATAAATCGAGAAAACAGGCGTAAATGGGTGATGGTAAGGTTATGAAGAATCTTAACGGTTTTAAAAATAATAACGAATTAAAACCGACCGCAAAAATAAGTTGGTAATTTCATAGTAATTATTAAAAGTAATATGAAAAACAAAGTTATGGGAAAAACTTATATATCTCTTAAATTTGTAGACCTATCTTCTTCAAACTAAATGTGGATGAAAGTTCATGTGGTATTCTACAAGCTCAAATTTTTCCAGAATTTTAAATCCCATAGTTCAAAAGTTAGAGGGGGACACAATTTTTACGACTTTAAGAACTAATATCTCAACAACTACTGGCTTAATGAAAAAACTCAAAATCAAACCTCCTTATCAGTTTGAAAGACCTATCCAAAGATATCTCACACGTTGCCATACGTTGAATTTTTTTTTCAATCGTCAGTTACATGTACGGACTGCTACCCTTAATTCATATATATATTAAGATTTTATTACAAAATCCTGGTGCGGTTCATGGAATACACCTAATTAGTAAATTTCGTATAGATAAAGTCAATGGTCTCCGAGTAAAATGACTGTGACATACGGACGGACAGACGGACAGACGGACGGACGGACAGACGGACATGACGAAACTATAAGGGTTCCGTTTTAGCCATTTGGCTACGGAACCCTAATAAATATAACTATGTGTCCAATTATAAAATATTTGTGTCTCTGCGAAAGCACTTTGGCTAATGAACTACGTAACTTGATATTAAGAATACCTAAATTATATAACTTTGTTTATATAATGTTGAGTGTGTAGCGTTTATTATTTATTATTATTATAACCAATTAATAATCTCATGATAACATATTCCACATAAACCATTTATAGAACAAAGATTGAATCACGAGGAAGACATAAATTTAGAGTTTCGACGGTCACCAGGTCCCGGGAGATAGCAATATGTCGTTTATCTTACTCTGCTCGCACGAAATGGAACGTAATATGTAATTTTCTTTGGTATCTCGAATTCAAATTTAGTTACAGATGTGGCTTACAATGAGTACCAATGTCTTTATAATTTGTATTGTAAAGAGATTTCCACGACAAATGGTTTGAAGAAGATAGGTCTACAAATTGAGATATAGAAGTTTGCCCTATAACTTTGTTTTTTCATATTATTTTTAATAATTGCAATGGAATTACCAACTTATTTTTGGGGTCGATTTTAATTGGTTCATATTTAAATGTATAAAGATTCTTCATCACCAAGCTGCGGAACACTTTAGTTTTCACTGTGTGTTGTCTTTGGCTTATAAAGCACTTGACCGGTAATTAGGTTAAATAAATTGTTGCAATTTAAGGTTTCATTAACTGCAGAAATGAAATTGTGTCGTTAAAGTTATGGTACATCTATATTCACAAGAAATACCAAAGGCTTTTTATTCTGTTTGCTTGTCTACTTTACAAGTATGATGTATGTAAATACTGTTTCCGTATTTTGATTATTCAAATTACATATTTCATGTCATATAAGATCTTAACCAGAAAACATATATTCTAACTTCATAAATAATTTAAATATTCATGAAATACCTAAAAACTAAATCTGGGTTCATACTCCGTGTTCTCGTCAAAGGAAAAGCTTTTTGTTTTAATAAATATTTATATTATACATGCTTCTATTTATTAAGTAAATTTTCATAGTAAAATTGCATTTTCATACAAGTTTATCATATGGACGAAAGGTCTTTTTCCTTCGGAAAATCTCGAACACAATTTTTTATTTATCTGAAATTTATTCCTATTGGTCCTAAAATATACTTAACAGTTTACTTGATTTTGTTAGCGGCTTGGTAGCCTGAATAGCGGCTATTAATGAGGCGCCTCTATTGCAATAGAAATGACTTGTGGCCCATACAAATTTCCAGTCCTAAAATTCCTAAAAAAATATTTAAAGTGCTTAGCCTTAAAAAGTCATAAATAGATAGACAGACAGAGTTATTTTCAATTTTAGGTATAACATTAGTCTGGATTTTAAATTATATATCCGACTAACTCGTTGTGGCATGTAAGCTAATGAAACGATTTTAGAACGTTATGACGTTTACTTATATTAACATATATACGTTGTATAATTTCAGTGAAAAGACGGGAAGGCATGTGGGGCGGCGGCGCGCAATGCGTGCACGCGTCGCTCCCGCGTGGAGTACGTGCGCAGCCCGCTCCAACGCTTAGCGGCGCCATCGCTAGCCGTCGCCCGCCCAGGTACGAAAACTACATCACTACATAGTATAAAACAAAGTTGCTTTCTCTGTCCCTATATCCCTACGTATGCTTAAATCTTTAAGACTACGCAACGGATTTTGATGCGGATTTTTTAAATAGATAGAGTGAAGAGGAAGATTTATATGTGTAATAATATCGATGAAATAGTGGAGAAATACTGTTATTTTTGAGGTTTCTAATGTAACGTCGTAAACATTTAGTTTTTACATTTTTTACATTTTTTTTCTTTCTTTGCGGGCCACGGGCAATAATGAATAAATCAAAACTACTGGATCGATTTTAACAATTTTTTCAGTGAATGACATAGGCTATATATTTTATACCCGTGCGAAGCCGGAGCGGGCCGCTAGTATGTCATAATTTACTCTTGATAATATACCATTTATATACAACACAAGTTACTAATAAAATGATCTCTTTACCGTCAGTCGTTAGTGTCGGTATCTTTATAAATGATATTTAAATTTATAATTTATTAACTTCTATTGACACTTATTTTTTACTATTTCCGCTAGCTAATATTATTATGGATAGGAAAAGACTTTGAGCTTTCTTCGCTCATCGAAGCAACAGTGCGAGTGCAGCTACTTAACATTGGTATTCTGTAAGAGTTGATGCCGAAAACATCAAAATTCAACAATTAATAATGCTAATTACTTACAAATATTAAATTAATTATTAATTATAATGATAATAACAGAAATGTTATCATAAACGAAATTATAACTTCGAGCAAAGAACAAAACATCATTTACTTTATTTTACAGACCTACACCTCCTTCACCGACACTTGTCTCACAAATAGACTCGTCGGTAGCATGTTTATGGCTGCTCACACCACTGTCAGCTGGAACCGCAGTTATCGCCATCATCGCAGCAGTAACGACAAACAATTGGTTACACACACAAGAAAACATGTTAAACCCGACTTTCAATGGCTCCGGCAAATACGAACTTGTCGCAAAACACACCGTATCCGGACTCTGGCGAATTTGCCATACTGATCGTAAGTATAAAGAAACTTAAAATATGAGTTCCAGGTACATTCCATCTTATAAATTACTGAAATGGTGCAATACCGTCAATGACTTTTTCACTGGTAGGTCTTTTGTTGCAAGAGGCCGGCTAGGTAGGTACCACCGCAGTGTCCAATATTCTGCCGCCAAATAGTAGTGCTTAGGCACTACTGTGTTCCGGTTTGAAGGGCATTGTACGCTGAGTGAAATTACTGGGCGAACGAGATTTAAGAACTAATATCTCGAGGTTGGCAACGCGTGAGTGGCACCTACTAATGGTGCTGCAAGCGCTCATAGGCTGCGGCAACCACTAACCATCAGGTGGGCCGTATGCTTGTTTGCCAACTTCTAACATAAAAAAAAAAAAGACATTCACCAGGTATTATTGGAGTTTTGCAACGACGTTTTTTAGGTATACATAATTATATTGGAAAATCTGTTGGTGTAGGTTAGGTTAGGTTAGGCGCAGCCAGAACTCTTTACAATATTGCTGTGTATAGATTTTCCTAAATTTACTATTTACATAACCAGAGCGGCATAATAGAAAAAGCGACATTTTTAAACTTAAATTTCAGATACAATACTGGCAAGCGTGTTTCCCAACCGTGACACGTCCACAATATGGCCGCTTCCTCACTGGGGATCCCTTTTGTGCTGAAGTCCACGCAATGCCCACTATACATTCATAAGTTCTGTGACGTTTCCGATACTGTCACAGCATTTGTGCCTAGTTCATTTTATTCATGCAACAACAAAACATGTACCTTCTCGCATAAATGGCTAAATGGTGTAGAATATATAACACATAAACAGTTTTACTATCGGATACTACATATACTTTTTATACCAGAAAAATGTTCGGTTACCATTATCAAAAAAACATGGTACAGAACGGCGTTTTAATTTAAATTCGGTATGGATGTGTCTTATGGAAAATTATTTTCTTACAAATGATTCATTTCTCTTCGGAGCCAAATATAATACGAACGACCTCACGGGCAAATGCAAGTTTAAAATAATGAAATAGTATTACTTTAACCCATTCGCTGTACTTAAAATAGACACGATTTTAAAGTTTAAACAAGTGAAATCTTTTTATATGATTCATGTGACAGGGAACCTGGTACATCCAGGATTTTTTTAAAAGTATTGTTTATTTATTTTTGGTAGTATTTTCAGTCTTCCCTATCTATGTTTTTATTTATTTTTCTCGTAAACGAATTACACTTCAAACCTTAGTTATGTGTTTTTTTATAATTTTAGCAGGGTGAAACGAAAATCAGTCTTTCTCTCTTTTTCTTTTCTTTCAATCTCAAATTTTATATTGTAACTTGAATAATCCTAGCTTAATATTACTGGTTTGAAATAAAATAAGAATTATCTTAACTGTGTAAAACAGTTTCGTATATTTTCACTGCGGTAAGAATTTCATTATCTTTCCGCCTACGCTTGACCCTCATTCATATGTATAATATTTACATATTATAAGGACCATGATTCTTCTTTAACTTACAACCTTTGCGAGTCTTTATATTTGGGAACTTTGATAACTTTTTGAACTTAATGTTTTTGGGATATTTTTTAAACTACTGCAAAGCAAAAATCCCCTGAAATTTTAATATGTATGCTCCTGTTATATCCCAGTCAACTTTTTTGTAGGATATTTTTCTGATAGTATTGAGATTTTTTTTTTATTGATAAAGTACATATAAAAAGATTTGTACTTTATAAGATTACAATCTAGCCTTAATGGCTAATAAGTAATTTAACTTTAACCTAAGCTTATACTCTAAGCTATTATAAGACCGCGTTAATAACACGTATCTTATTATCTCTAATAACTTAAGGGGAAGACACTTTGTTCTTGTGTTTATTATCAACTATATATATATTATTATATTATAGCACTTACAATAATTATGTTTGCCACACATCACTGTCACTATCATATATCACTGTTTCCCAAAACACTACACAAGGTCAAAAGGCTTTTTCCTTTTGAGCCTCCTGAGAATTGTGTCCGTAACGTCAAGTAGCTGAATGGCCTCAACGTTTACATGGTGGATTGAGAAAATGATCACGATAATTATCACTATATGCTTATATGCTGCTATACTAACGGTACTTAAAAACTACTAAACTAGATGCAAGGCTCTTAAAATACAAAATTTTCGACTATATTTTTATAATTATTAAATTTCCCCAATTCTTCCACCCAATACATAATCATCATCAATCAAATCAATCATCCTTAACACGCAGAGTAAAATCTCAATCAGTGACATTTTCTTCATATTTTTAATAAATACCGTATGGGAAATTTGGCTCTTATATATTTGTAATGAACGTTAAGGCTTATGGATGTATTTTTACCCGAAATAATTTATTTAATTTTTATATTATTTATTTATTTATAAGTGCAACAAACAGCATATATATATATATACATTACATTTAAAAAAACTTATTTAAATTACACACATGCCAGTACAGTTTGAACAAATCATATTTAAACAAAAACTGAACAAAAATGTGACAATTTTAACATTGAAAAAAGTATTTATTCGTATTATCTTTTTTTTTCAGCTGGCAGTACAGAATATAGATGTTTGGATATCCCATACTTCCCTTTGTCTCGATACGCACCGGACCTCAGTGACTCAACCAATGCAATACCATGTAAGTAGATTTTTTGTTTTTGCTACAAGATAGTGAACACACAGACATCCAGGCTTTAATGTGCTTCGTAGTTGTAGATCTATACTCCTCGCAGCACAAAAGAGCCGGCTCAATCGGGGAATTAGGTAGTACTTGTGGTGATTCTCAGAGAAAACTGTTACTTTAACAGTATCAGTAGGTAGACGTTTCGTGCGTTGAGTGACAGCGCCGGAGGCCCAATCTTCCACCCCTTCTGATTCCTTCCTTCTTTCTCTTGACAACGCGCTTGTGATACTTTAAGTATCGCAAGCGTTCATAGGTTGCGGTAACTGCTTACCATCAGGAGGACCGTATGCTTGTTTACCAAGTGTCATGACATAATAAAAGAAAATCGCATATCTCCTAATCCACACACTGATCCTACCACTTTCGTTAAAATTATACGTAGATATTATAATTATGAGAATAAACCAAGTAAATTAATTAAAAAGAGCTGTTAGATGGTGTATTTACCGTAACTTATATACATACATCAATATTAGCGCTAACTTCTAATATTAAAGTAAGGTGCGAAAGAAATGAGGAAAATTTGTGTTTATCGCGAACAGACAGACACAAGAGGTGGTGGGACTTGTTTATAATTTTGTGTAGTGATCATGTTATGTATAATATTAATATAACTGTTTCCAGATGTGGTAACCCGCTCTGCCGTGCCTCTATTGTTAGCTGTTTTTACTCAGGCGGTGGGAGGACTATGTTGCGTCCTTGGACACTGTGTGAAAGGTAGAAGACTTTGTACCTTCATTGCTGGCGTGCTTTTTATAATATCTGGTGAGTTTTACTCAAAATCATTTCACTTCGGAAAACATGTATTCGACATTTATAGCTAAATCAAAAGCGAAATGTATGCGTGCTACGATGCTTCATCATCTTCAATGCTTGAAACAGATTTCGATGATTTTTAGGGTTGTCTCAAAAACTCTTTGTGATACGCTTTATATAATTAAAAAGTCCTAAAAGTATAAGAGCTGCTTACCCGTAATTACAACACACATTTTTATGTACCTATATTTTGGAGCTTAGACTCGGAGTTATAAGTTGAATAGTGTTTTTTTTCATAATCCATATAATATTTAATTAACTTATGACACTTACTCATCGTATCAATAATAAAAATAATAAATTATTATATATGCTAAGAAGGTGATTGTTTTTAGGTCTCATAATGTTGACTGGAATCGTCATGTACATATCTGCGTTCAAATCACAAGTGGGCCATAAACTGCACTACATGACTTTCTTCGACACACCTCGGATGTCATACAGCTATGGATATTCGTTTGGTTTATACATTAGCGCATTCATTGCCGCAGAACTAGCTGGTACCTCGGCTATATTCCTCTTTTTACAATGGTATCAGAAAGACTGGATCACGGAGTTGACTGAGAAAGCCAAAGCAGATTGTCGGGCCTGGGATAGGGAATATGCGTTTTCCGACTTTAGAGAAAGAGATTCAACACTCCTAGAAAGACGTATGATGAAAAGAGACACCTATCCACCTACAGGATCATCCACAGCGACGCCAAGGGAGCGACGACGCTTCGTTTTCGATGGCGATGATGTGCCACACTGCTCAATACATAAAAACAGGCGTATAAATTTAAGTTCAGCCTCCCTGAAAGATCTGTCGTCTTCTACTCTTTATGGATTTCCAGCAGCGCCAAGACCGACAGCCTGCGATAATTACTTCGAGGAGTTCAAAGAAGTACCACAAAGTGCAAATACTTTAAGCGGTCTTAGAAGCGCATCGATATTTCAATCACAGGCATCGGTCGCGACTGGTAGATTTTTGGATAACTCAGCAGTTGAGCCACCTCCGTCTCGTGAAGAGGAAATGGTCACATTTGGCGCTGGAGCCAGAACGGTAATTGAAGATAAGCCACCACGTCATGACCGCGCTGTGGGCACCGATCCCTATAGACGGACGACGCCGGTCTGACTGACAGCACCACGGGTCTCCCCCCCTGAAGCATATCGATGAGCGTTTCGCTCGATTAATTCGGCATATTAAATGTTTAGTAGCCGAAATGAAAGGACTATATGTCGCGAAAAGTGGTTTTCGAATTTATGAACTATTATAATATGTGACTTGTGTCATGGAAATTTTTTGACTGTTACATTTCCTTGAATAAATACTGCCATTTGTGTAACTGATTTCTTATTTGAAAGTCATATATATTTTAATTTAAAAGATCTTTATTATATGTTTAGACGGACCGTACACCGTATACAGCCGTACACCATACCGTACGACCGTACACCATATATAAAAAAACAAAAATCGGATTACCGATCGAATTTACCTTTACCGATATTAAAAAGTCTTAGTTAAGAAAAATAGTTACAAACTATAACGAGTAAGTAAAAACAAATAACGTAAAAGATAAAAAGCAATTTTTTTTTTTAAATCCTGATAGTTGATAAGCCCGAAGGATGGTAGGGAAGGCATGATAAGAAAAAAGGAAGGGAACAAACGGGATGTAGAGTAGGGTTTCAGCTCTCTCACTCATTCCACCATACGCAACAGTACTGGATGCTGTTACTTTACGCCGAATTTCTGTGAGATCTGAGTACTTTCGATCGATTTGTGCTTGGAGGCGCATGGCTCTACTACTACTAAAACCTTATTTTTTTTTTTTTTTTTATGTTACAAGTTAGCAAGCAAGCATACGGCCCACCGGATGGTAAGTGTTTACCGTAGCCTATGAACGCTTGCAGCACCATTAGTACGTTCCACTCACGCATTGCCAACCTCGAGATATTAAATTTCCACTGCCCAGTAATTTCACTAGCGTACAGTGCCTTTCAAACCGGAACACAGTAATGCCTAAGCACTACTATTTGGCGGCGGAATATTTGACACTGCGGTGGTACCTACCTAGCCGGCCTCTTGCAACAAAAGACCTACCACCAGTGTGACTGATTGCACTGGTGGAATAATCTCTGCTGTGACAGAGGCTATCCCAACAGCGGGCGATGGGGTCGTCACATCCCGATGTATAGAATTTTATTTGAGAAATTAATTTGTAATTTTATGTGTATGTTAAAATAAGTTGCTATATAAAATTATATAGAACCTTATTCTAGAAATTGTATTTGAATACAATTCTAAATTTAAACACGACAACTCAAATATAATTTCACTAACAGTTAGTAATTTGGTCATGTAAGTTTTAGTAAGATAGCCTTATCTTAGTTTATTCAGTAAATAAGTTGTCATTATAGTATCAATGATTAAGTTTTTAAATAATACTTGAAAATGGGAGGGTAAGTATTGTCTCAATTATGCTATTCTTACTTATTCTACATCTTGAAACTACTAACTATTCTTCTTTATTTCAGAATGACATCAGTTTTGTAAGTAAATAATTATATCATCTTTTAAACACTATTCTTGTATTAAATCGATATTATTTCTTATATTTTTGACGCCCATTCTGGCATAGTATTATGGAATTTACAATCTCGATGTTCGCAGGCTTATTTTTTGTCCAAAACAATTTTATTGATTTCACTCATATTAAGTATATGTAAGTATTCTATATAAACAACATGTCAGACTCGCTGGTGCTCCTTCGTAAAATCAACGTTGACGCAACGAAACGAAGTGCATGTATGGTCAATACAAATATTTGCTCCGAGCGGGAATCGAACCCGTGGTCTGTGGCGCTTAAGGCAGGTTTGCTATCGCTGCGCCACAACGTCGTCCAATAAAATTTACTGAACAATATAAGCAGTGTTTCGTTATGTGTTTCGGTCTGTGTGGTTGATTGGGGGGTTTCGGGGCATTCGAGATATAATCGTCAAAACAACACAATTGGGGCATCATGTGTATTTCCAAGTACGTATAACCTAACAATTAATGTTTAAATGTAGTCGGCGAAAGGACCCTCGCACGCCTGTAGTAGGAGCATTACCGAGGGTGAAGAATATTGCAAAATATCATTTAAGAGGTATCCTAGGAGTCATAATACCATTCATACTTTTGGTATGGCAACCACAAAAAGGCAGGGTAAGTTTTAAATTTATAACTCTATTAAAGTATAGTTCTTTAAATTTAAGTTGAACCAAAATGGCCGCTTCTGCGCAGGTACAATAATGGACAAAAATGTTAGACAAAAAATTGGTTTCGTCTTATTTAAATCGATTTTTTATAAAGTGGGAAAACTGAATTAAGTATATAATATAGTCATTATTTCTTCTAAATTCAATTAATTATTTATTTATTATCGTTATTAATTACTTAAATAGAATAAAACAAATAAATAATATAGAAAAAAGGTACTTATATATAAAAAAAAGTTAATGAACATTATTAATAGTGAAACAGACGTCTTCGTATCTTCCGCAGTTTTATTCAGAGAATTAGTTATATTATTTTCTTTTAAAAAATAACTATAAACATCAAATACCATCCTTCTCTCCAGTCTCCTTAAAGTTGATTGTGGTCGAGGCATTATCTTGAAATAAATGTTAACATACTTGACAAAACAATTTATATTTTAATTTAATTTTTAACATATTTTTTTAAACTAACCGTGAGCGAGCTTACTAAACGCGGCCCCCTTCATACCGCATACGGTTGAGACCCAAAAACGTGTTGCTGCGCATGGTTCAACTTACATTGAACAGAGTATAATAGTTATAAAAAACTAAAGAGACAATATACGCAAGAAATGATTTAAATAGGTTGGATAACGTCAATGATGTTTCATACACACAGCTGTTTGTATTCAGAATGATAGTTTATAGAGTTCGGTACCGGAGGTGTGTCTATAGAGGATGGTTTCTGTTCCCAAAATAAAATAAATATAAAGGGACCATACAAAAGACTTACTTTCGGACATTTTTTTTGCTTATATGTATCTTATGATCTGTTTTTATTTTATGTTACAAGTTGGTTAACAAGCATACGGCCTACCAGATGGTAAGTGGGCGCCGTAGCCTATGAGAGCTTGCAGCACCATCAGTAGGTGCCACTCACGCGTTGCCAACCTCGAGATATTAGTTCCCAAATCTCCACTACCCAGTAATTTCACTAGCGCACAGTGCCCTTCAAACCGGAACACAGTAATGACTAAGGACTATTTGTCGGCAGAATATTTGACACTGCGGACGTACCTACTTAGTCGGCCTTTTGCAACAAAAGACTTACCACCAGTGCGACTGTAATTGTTAAATACTTTCTTATGTTATTCTTTTTCATTTCAGCATGATATAACAGTAAGATGCCTCTGGATTTGGATGTTTTGGTTCTTTTTACTACAACCAGTAAATATACCGGTGACAGGATTTATACCTCTGTTTTTGTTACCTATGGGAGGAGTCATGTCTACAGTGGAAACTTGTAAATGTTATTTCAATGTAAGTATTCAATTAAAAAAAAATAACGGTGGGATTGATCCGCTCAGAGCAGATGTTTGTTATAAGTATCTGTTTCGGTCTGAGCGTTTGTCCTTGAGGGTCTGCCCAAAGTGCCTCGGAGAACACATTAAGCTTTATCTCAGTTGTTATCATAGCATCTGATAATAATCGTAAACTCTTGATAGGTCATTTGCTATCAACCAATGAGTTACTGGTTCGTTCTCTGGGTTCCGGAAATCCGATGGTAATAAAATAATTAATATAATATAATATATTATAATCAATAGTTCAAAAATGCAGAACTGGTAAAATTATACGGTTTAGTGTTAAAGCCACACACGCAGTTTTTTTAAGACTATTCTTAACTCTGATATTTTCGCATTAGAGACTGATGTTTGTATGGACCACAGTCAATTTTCTTTGTATAGTCTAGACAAATAGATTCCAGATCCCCGACACAGAATATATCAATTAATTTATTTTAGTCCTTTCAGTCTTTTATGTTCATTTCCTAGCTTGCTATGATTCAAATATTTTCAATTGTAAATATTTAAAATTTCATACCTCATTGAATATGACCGTGTTGGTAAGTAAAGCATTTCAACAACTTGTATTGTGTGTGGAATTCCTTAACATGTTACGCTTTTTACAGGATAATATAGGTTTACTCATATTAGGCGGCATGGTCCATTTATTGTTGAATGGATGTGGATTTGAACGACGTATGATATTATGGTTTTTATGTTCAGGAGATAGTTGTCAATTTTCTGGGAAAAGGTAATTTATTATTAAAATTTAATTAATTAATTATCATTAAAATCAATCAATCAATTAATATCGCCTGTAGCTTAATCTCCTTAAACTCACAATTTCTATATTTTGATAAAATTATTATTACAAGCTTTTTTTATGTGGCAAGTCGGCAAGCAAGCATACGACCCACCAGATAGTAAGCGGTTGTCGTAGCCTATGAGCGCTTGCATCACCATACATCTATAAATGAAGGTGTCACTCAAGCGTTGCTAACCTCCGCGTGTTAGTATAAGATATTGGTTTTAGGGTTACTTAGTTAAATGGCAAAAACGGAACCCTTATAGTTTCGTCATGTCCGTCTGTCCGTCCGTCGTATGTCACAGTCATTTTACTCAGAGACTGTTGGCTCTTTCTATACGAAATTTAGTAAATAGGTGTATTCTATGAACCGCACTACGATTTTGTAATGAAATCCTAAAATATATAAAAATTAGGGGTTGCAGTCCATTCATGTAACTGAGAGTTGAAAAAAAGAATTTCAACGTATGGCCACATGCGAGATATCGTTATTGATAGGTTTTTCAAAATAATAAGGTTTGATTTTGACTTTTTTCATTAAGTCAGTAGATGTTGAGACATTAGCTCCTAAAGTCATAAAAATTGTGCCCCCCTCTAACTTTTGAACTATGGGATTTAAAATTCTGGAAAAATTTGAGCTTGTAGGACATCAAATAAAAATTCAACTACATTTGATTTGAAAAAGATAGGTCTGCTAATTTTAGAGATATATGAGCTGTTCCCATTACTTTGTTTTTCTTATTACTTTTAATACTAACTATAATATTACCAACTTATCTTTGCGGTCGGTTTTAATTCGTTACTTTTTTTAAAGCCCTTAAGATTCTTCATAACCAAGCTAAGAAACCCTTTAGTTTCAACTGTGCGTGGTCCACAACGCACTTGACTAGTATTTTTTTTTATGTAAATCTCCATTACCCAGTAATTAAACTAGCTACAGTGTCCTTCAAACCGAAACACAGTATACTGCATTACGGTAGAATAACTTACACCGCACCTACACCTACGCCTACCTAGGTACCTAGCTACCTCTAATAAAAGGCCTACGACCATTATATTTTATATAAATATATAATATTTTACTTTATTTTTCAGAATAATATTGAAAGCAAGTACAGCAGCATTTTTTACTTCAATAATTTCAAATAGACTTATTGTGACGTCAACAATAACTCAGTTCTTAACTCCAACCTACATACACCTACAGGTAATAAAGAGTTGTATATTTTAACTATAATATGGTCAAAATAATATATAAATATTGTGGCCATATATAAACTTTAGACTTTATTTTTTGTATATAAAAATTAATTTATTATTCGATATATTACGCTAATAATTATAAGCTGTATATACTATTTCTATTTAAAATTAAATTTTCACATGACACATTTCAAAAAGATCATAACATATTATTAGTTGCGTTGACACAGTTGACACCCTTGTGGCGTTGTGGGTAGCGAGTCTGCCTTTAGTAGCCTCGACGGTTGCGGGTTCGATACCCGCTCTGGCAGATATTTGCATCGATCTCACAAATATCTGTTTCGGTCTGGGCTTATGTTCTTATGCGTCTCCTCACCGTGCCTCGGAGAGTACATTAAGCTGTCGGTCCCAGTTATCACAACATCTGATAGTAATAATTGTTAACTCTTGATAAGTAAATTGCTCTTATCCAATGAGTTACTAGTTCGACAATCGGTCTGTGAAAAACAAGTAACCTGTCAAATCCGGACAAGAGTAATAAGCAGACCCTGTGTAAATACTCGTATAGTACCGGGAATAATTCTAGGAAGATGAAGTTGCGTAATACTTTGAAGCCTCAATAGCTCAACGGTAGCAGGGCCGACTTCACTCCGTTAACGCGAGAGTCAGGGTTCGATCCTGACTCCCTTGGATTATTTTCGTACCAACTCCTAGCGCAAGCTTCGAGCTTATTTGGAGGGTCAACAGGAATATTAGTAATAACTTGAAAAAGCAGTGCTGCTATTCTTTTAAAAAAATATATATGAGTACGTACTTTAGTTTTGAGTTGATTTGAACCAAATGACAGACACGAGTTAGACATTGGATACCTAAAGAATACCGTGATCAAATAGTCAGTTGCCCCAGGCCTTTCATTGTAATCTCGCAAACTAGAAAAGTACGCAATACCAAAAGGGTGCAGCTTAAAACCTCCCCGCCCCTGGGAGATTGGTCCTCCAGCCCTCTCACTTATCGCACAAAACGCAACAGTATCTACTGATAAGGTTACCGCCGATTTTCTGCGAGAGGATACTTATTTCCCGATTGAGCCAGCCCATTTGTGCTGGGAGTATGGTTCTACTACTATTAAAAAAAAATATTAATATTTTTGTTGATTTTAGACATCGACTGCCAAGTATAGAAAAACGGAACCGGATTACGATAAAATGCGACATATTGTTTTGAATTCGGTACAAACTGCATCCTCTATAGGTAAAAATCAAACAAAGTTCTCTAAATAGTTTAGAATTGAAAAGAAAAGATTCGAAATAATGCACACAAATACTATGGAGAATATAGTAACTGATTAGATTAGGAACCAAACTAGGTTTATAAATAGAGGGTAATCTAAAGCCACGGACGTGCAAGGTGAGGAGCCTGTGCGTCTGTGTTAAGTAGCGCAGAGGATGACGGCACTTGGTGTAGTATTGACTGTACTGCGAACGCAAGATCCTCTGGGACCAAGCTCTGCCTACTACTTGTGAAGCGCAGTGTAACCTAACCTAACCAACGGAGGTTTATAAATAGAGGGTACCCTAAGGCCACGGACGTGCAAGGTGAGGAGCCTGTGCGTCTGTGTTAAGTAGCCCAAAGAATGACGTCACTTGCTGTAGTCTTGACTGTACTGCGAACGCAAGATCCCTCTGGCACCAAGCTCCACCTACGACTTGTGAAGCACAGTGTTTGCTAGATTCCATTTGCGTATTTTGCGTGTATCACACGGCCTGAGGTCAGCCACTACAAAGTAAATTAAATGCAGTGAATTCTATGTAGCGCTCTGATTATTCTACAATATGAAAAATAGTAAAACTCTTTAGAATTGGTTAAACATTGCGATTTCTGATTTTTTTATGTGTTAGAAATTGGATTATTCTAAGAGGAAAGAATGAATTGTTCTTCAAAAAGCGAAAAATTATGTACTTCCTTCTACGTAAGCGATTTAATAATTTCTATCACAATTCACAGGAAGCACAACATTGGTGCACTCAGCGTTAACAACTATAACAATGCGCGCTATGTGGTCAACGTTCGTATTCTTTCCGTATTTTACCTATTTATATTAATATATACATATTTGTAAATATAATGTTACGTGGTGGGGTTCGAAGATTTCGATTAAAACACCTGATGGCTCTAATTAGATCTATAAGATCACAGAAACGAACTTCACAAATCACAGGTCAATCGTAGTCCAGAAGGATAGCCAAGGTCACTAGTAATCGCACTTGATCAGTTTGTAGGTTCTTAGCTCGTTGCTCAGAATTAAATGACTCAATCGACGCACCGGGCCGCTTATATAGTGCGGAACACGAGTTCGAGAAATTTCCGTCCACGGAACGTTATGCGGCAATTTTCGAGAACACGTCTTTCTATAACCTACACGTTACGAAGGAAATAGACCTAGAGAGTAGCTAGCGATTTTGAAACTTACGCCCCGGTGATAAGGTTCTCTGTAACAATAGTTTTATGTTGGGAAACTCATTTACGTGCAGTACTATAAGTAGTGATAGTGTGGGACTCACTGTTCGGCAATCGAGCTAAGTAATACCCACTAAAACCCAACAAACCGTCTTACGCCATAGTGGGCTGTCACGGGTGCGCTTGCGTAATCAACCGCGACGAAAATATATACTAATATACCTAAAATCCATAACAATGAAGATATGTTGTGATTTACACATACAAAGAGGCACACATGGTAGTAGGAGTAAGTTACAATATATGTATAACAAAACTAGCGGGCCCGGCAGACGTTGTCCTGCCCCGAAAAAAAATCTGGGACCAGATAGCAGTGCCCCCAACTGAGTATAATTGTGAAAAGAAGTGACACTGGTGAAAGTTATTGAATTACAAATAACGCTATTAAAAATGGGGGTTGATGGTAGAAGAGTGAAAATTTAGGGTTATATGTAGTTTTTAATACCACATTATAAAAAAATAAAAATAAAAATTTTGTCCAAAAATGAAAAATAAAAATGTGGGGTCGACCACCCTTATCACTTAGGGGTATAAAAATAGATGTTGACCGATTCTCATACCTACCCGGTATGCACACAAAATTTCATCAAAATCAGTCAAACCGTTTCGAAGGAGTATGGGAACGAACATTGTGACACGAGAATTTTATATATTAGATAATATTACATTTTTTTTTTATAATATAAAACTATGATTTTCTTTCACAGACATCCCGGTGAAGGTTTCGAATACCCAGACATATTTAACTATTTACAATATACCTGTTTTGCATTTCCCGTGGCTTTCTTCATGTTTATTTTTAATTTCTTATACCATATGCTTCTAATAAATTGGTAAGTATTATTTATTTTCTTGCCATAATAAAGAGTACGTATTTTGAGTGTGATAGGATTTCTTGCTGAAGCATGAATTGACCTGCTTTTGCGAGTATATAATACGATTAATTGTAAACCGAAATAACAAAATGCATAGAATAAGTATAAAATGAGTTTTAAAGTGTTTAATTTGTGTTTCAAATTTATCTCGTGCTTAGCGGTGAATAAATTCAGCGTGAGGAATCCCGTCGTAGAAGGTATTCTAATATCCTGGCCTATGCTAGTGGTGGTCCTTTGGTGGTACCCGCCTAGTTAGCTAACACCGTGCCATTGATGAAACACTCATGAAGTAACTGGCATCAGCCACGCTACTTTAGCAAGCCGGGGAATAAACAGTTGCATTTGGGGGTTGGCATGGCATGGGCGGTTAATGCAGTTCACCTTCTCCAACGGTATTAGCGGCCTTCGAGTTAGGGTCTACTAGGGTCTATTTTCTACTATCAGGTGGAGTAGTCGTCTGAAG
Organism: Hestina assimilis; assembly: GCA_023373885.1. NCBI lineage: Eukaryota > Metazoa > Arthropoda > Insecta > Lepidoptera > Nymphalidae > Hestina > Hestina assimilis. The sequence continues at coordinate 9,205,563 of CM041749.1, read as the reverse complement.
TCAATCTTCTACTATTTTTTATAAGGTCGTAGCTTCAATAGGATTAGGTATGACAATAGCCTAACCTACAACTGTCGCGTTACCGTTCTAGCGTTGAACTAACAATATCTTTATTTTTCCTAACGCCACTGTTTACCGATTTAGTATTTGGCTATTTATAGGGTAGTGCAGAAGCCGATGAGTTCTAATAGTATGAGTGAAATGCGAAAATTATTGTTAAACCACCAAGAAGCTTTACCACCCGTAACAGTATATATGAAGGTAAAAAAATTAAAAATTATTCTCATTTGAACCATCCATGGTATTTTAATATATGTTTAAATATTATATTTTAATTAATTAATTTATGATAAGGAAACAACAGGTTTCGCTTGATATTTGAATTTAATAATTATTTTACACTAGCAGCCTGCTCCAGCTTCGCACGGGTATAAAATATATAGCCTATGTCAATATAATAATACCTATAAACCTTCCTCTTCAATCACTCTATCTATTTAAAAACCGCATCAAAATCCGTTGCGTAGTTTTAAAGATTTAAGCATACATAGGGACAGAGAAAGCGACTTTGTTTTATACTATGTAGTGATTTAATCACATGCGTATTAATTTTTTTCCTTTTAGAAATGCATCCTGTTATATTTTTTGTTCTTGATCTTACTTTTCTTTCGATGGCCTAACTGGTTTGATGGCTGGTCGTCAAATACGGTTATCGTACCAGAGATACCAATGTAAGCACATATGAAATAATTATCTTCTTCTTCTTCCGAGCACTATTCCCGTTTTACCATGGCTTATTAATAATATTAATAGTTTTATACAGAGCGATTGCCATCTCACGTCTGCAACCCAAAAGGTGAACCAGTACCAAACTCATTGGATAACAGCAAATTACCTATCAAGAGTTAACGTTTATTAGCAGATGTTATGGTAACAACCGGGGCCGTCAGCTTCGGTGCTCTCCCAGGCTCGGTCTCGACAGAATCGAATACCACTGGCCGAAGATAGTATAAAATACTTTATAATCCTTTTCATAAATATTTACCCTAATACATAAATAAATGACTACTTAGTCTGACAGTGCTAGTTTTAGAATTATACTTTTAAATTAATTTTATGTTATAGGATTAAAGATGCAACAGTCGCCGCTATATTCGTAGTAATTCTGCATATGATGCCAAGGTCAATTACATTTTGGAAATATATGACCTCTCGAAGTAAGCAATAATGTTTTTTTTGTTCAGCTTACAGGTACTATAACTATTACTTAAAATCCTAAAAAAGGTGTGACCGGGTAACCGCGGCAGGAACAAAGTTTCTTACGTTTTATCTTCAACTCCTAATGTAATTCGAAGTTAAATCTGTATATTTCAATAGGTTAAATGATAAAAAGAGAGGGACAGAGAGAGAGAGAGAGAGAGTTGCGCACGCAGCTGCGAACTCACTTGCTCAAGTGCTCATTTGGTTGTAGTAGGCTCAATACAAACACGCATACATACACAGCATACGGCATTTAGTTACGTGACGATTTGTACTAAATCATCAACATTACATATTATTTATATTATTCGTCAGACCTAGATTTTAAAATGAAAGTATACTTCCTTTGAAATGTCAGCCAATGTCTTTTCATTCCTCATTTTATTCGCCTGTTGCTAAGTTGAAAAAAACATCTCATTGGGTACTTGTTTATAAATTATTTAAAACATTTGTAAGAACATTTATGTTTTTAGTACTCTGATTAATGTTATCAGATTATACTTATTGGTTTAATTCATTATTTTAATTTTAATAATTTGCTTCACATATTTTATTTTTTTTTACAGCTAGGACCGAACTAGGAGTTTTGAAGTCAGAGTCATCAGTCATGTGGTGGCGCTATGTAGATAAGAATACTCTTTATGGATATATGATATTAATAGGTATGTAAGTTATTTGAGTTAAAATTATTATTTAATATTTCATATAGGTATTTGCAATATTATTATGAAAATAAGATGCATATGCTCGTTTTAAGTCTTGTAAGTGTAACACTACATTTAACATATTAAAAGCTCCTTAGAGCCCTTTACGTATCCTTGAACATGCATAAGCATGAGAATGGAAAATGCTACGCTACATCAAAGCTATACCGATGTAATTAGTTGGGTAACGTTACGTAGACGAGGGGGAAAGTGCAGCCTATAGCAACTGAAAGCATGCGTAGGGACGCTCAAGGATGCGTAAGCATGCGTAAGCATGCGCAAGCAACCCATAGCATAATTATAATTTTTATAAGTGTGCCCAAAACCATCCATCTAAATGTTAATCGATGCTAAAAAAGTTAATTCATCAACTATTTTGGTATGACAAGTGATCGCAATGTCCGCCTTATGGTAACATGTTACTCTATGCTATGAACACATGCGATACCGGTTGACCTAATATAAGTTGGCAACTCAGAATAATAATTATAAGCAATTATATATAATTAGTATAATTTACATAGTAAATCGAAAAATGAGTATTGAGTGTTACTATTATTAATATGAGTATACAATTATTGCTAGAGACGTTTTTGTTTCAGGTGGGGGTGTAGCATTAAATACTGCTGTACGAGTTAGTACTCTTGATGCATCAATCACTAACTTTGCGAAGGATCTTACAGATCTCCCCTGGTATTTATCGATCCTCATAGTGTGTATCATATCAGTGTTATTTGCAAATTTAATGTCTGGAGTGGCAGCCTGCTGCGTAATTTTGCCTTTTATATTGAACATGGTAAGAATAATAATTGAAAATAATTAAATATGCATTAATCAAAAATAATAATAAGCTCATCGTCTTATCGAGTGGTTACTTGTTAGTGCCCAACCTAGTGTCAGAGTTGTTCAGGTAGCCCATAAGCCTCTGACTTGACTTTTCAACTGTTGTCAAATTGTCAACAGCCGGGACACTCAGTTGAAATACCACTGTGCGATCACCCATCTAGTGACTGACCGCGCCTGCGAGTTGCTTAACCTAACGATCGTTTAGCGATCCGTGGGTGCACTCGGTTATGATCGTCTCTAGAGCTAATAATATTTAATTATTATAAACGATTTTATATAATTTATAATGTGGAATTCTTTTGACATCAATATTTTATATTTTGACTTATTTACGTTAGAGCTTAGCGATTAACTGTTTTATTTTCCCTCCTCAGCTACTCAATTCCTTTCCATATACGTAGATACATAGTTGACTGATAATTAAATTAGACAGGTGGTACTAAACCAGCCGAACAATCTTGTAATCTGTAGCACTTGATATCTTGAATCATCATTCTTGAATCAAAGGATTTTTTAGATTTCATTTATGATAGCGTTTTCAACTATCCTATAAATTATAACCTGGGTGCGAATTTTTGTACCTTCACTCTTATTTTTTGACCGCCGGAAATTTGTTTTCACGGATGATGTTGTATTTTTATTTACTTTTAATAAGTATAATATTGTTGTTTTTATCCATAACATCCAAATGTTACCAGCCCTGAATGTGTGTTTACAAAATTTTTATCTTCTCGTGACGGAAGTATTTATTTTACACTTGACTATTGTTTCAAACGATTTATTTAATTTTGAATTTTCAAAGGTAAAACTTGCAGGAAGAACTGAAAGCATTTGGTCTAAAAATTTATATCTAGGCGCTGTTGCTGTTGGAATGGGAACTTCAATGGGATTCACAAGCCCTTTCCTATATACGCCAGCCTACTTTTGCCACTATACTGGAAAAGTACCGGTAAAGAAAATGGTTAGTACAATTATTTTTATAGTTAGTATATTTTATACGTTTTATAGTTTTTAGTTAGTAAATTGGATGGATCTCGCCCTTGAATCTACATTATCTATGGTGGCCACCATGATACCGAAAAATAATGTAAATTAAATAAGGATTAACTTTGTTTTTTATTGTTGGCTAGTTTCTGCCCACGCTTTTTCCCTCTAAAACATAGCCCATAATAGTCTTCATAATCGAATCTACAACCAAAAAAATTCAATCAGTCTAGTGTCTGAGGCGTTTAAGTGTCAAAATAAAACACGTTCTCTTTTATAATAAAAAATAAATAAATAAACGCTGCACACTCAACGGTCCTCATTAGCATAGTTATATCCTGCGTCGGGGGTCCGAAAACACATACAAAGACAAGGACGAATTTAATATTAGCTATTATAATAGTAATAGTAATAGTAGTAATTATAATAGTAGTAGTAGTAATAGTTGAATAGTGGATATCCTTCACATGGCTTTGATACTAAATCTGACGTCATTATTAAAAAATCACAAAGTAAATTCATTTTTATTTAATTTCAGGTAATATATTCAATTGGCAGTGCAATAATTTGTTGTATAATATTGTGGATTGCGTTATTATTTTGGGGCCAATTGATATGGGATCCTCAAAGCGTGGGCATAAACAAAGTATCATTAGCGGCAACAGCGCCTGGGCCACCTGGGGAAGGCGAGTCAACCGAGCCACCGCCGGAAGAGCCACCGCCGTAAGGATAAAAAAAAAATTGTAAAATTTACATTATATTTATTGCTTTGTGTAACTTTGTGACAATCGTGGTAAATTCGCAATATTATTTAACAATTAATGATATGATGTTAGGTCAATTCTTATACTTTGTTCGTTATTAAATGCGGAAACTTATTCACGAAGACAGAAAAAATGTTTTTTTTTTGTTGCTTGAAAATAAAGTTTTAAATTTGATGATTTCTTTTATTTGTTGATAGCTACACCCACGGCTAAGCTTGCGTCTTGTGCAGATTTTTCTTAATTGCAGGGAGCCCTAGTTCTAGTTGAATTAAAAGTACGATTTTTTTTTATTTTAAGCTACACCATTTAACATAGGAAAGAAGGCACCATGAATGACAATTTACTAATATTTGTACCATAATAAAAAAATATATATTCATAGGAACTACAAAAGTACCGCTTGAACGTCATGTAAAAGCTTTCAAATAAGTTAAAATGAGAAAAAATATATTTAATATTAAACAAATAATTATGTTTATTTCATATAAAAAAGACAATTATGAAAGAGGAAAATATAGTATATGAACACTATAATTATAAGAATTTCCATGAGATAAGCTTTTCATATCGCTCGTCAGCCCTAATATTATTTTTATATAATAAGTCAGATGTAGAATGAATAATGATATTGCATAAATTTAATGAAAACAATTATAAAATAGTGGTTAATTTAAAATAAAAGAATATAATTTAAAAAAAACTGACTAGGTACAAAAAAAATGCTTTGGTTGCAAAAAAATGAATATAAACTTAATTTAACCTTAAGCTGATAAAATATTTATAAGAACATTTTTATCGTGCCAATTAATGTTATTAATGAACACCTCACTAAAATTTTGATTGATTAATGCAGTTGTCAATAATTTACTATAGTATACAATTTGAAGTTTTCTTGATTTATCCTTATTTATATATAAGGAATATAATTGTATAAATATGTCATAGCGAATTATTCGATCACCGCATACTCGATTTTTCAATTTATTATGTTCTCGATACTTATTAAATTTTATCGTTTCATAGAAAGAAGGCAAAATAATTACATTTGAAACTTAACTCCATAATTTTGTAGATGTAAGGTAAATTACATTGGCTTGTACAGTTTAATAGAGTGATTCGGAGTGATTTTTTCACGGAGCTCCGTTCACAATCAAGGAAATACTGTTAATGATAAAATCGATTCCAAAACAGTTAAACACATACAGGCTTGTTGATCATTACATTGCTAGAGGGGAACTGTCAGTAAGGCATGTCAAGTTGTTGAATGGTCTTAGAATTTAATGAATAGTGATGTAATCGCAAGAAGTCTGCCAGAATTGTACTTTCTGGTCAAGAATCATTTAAATATACATCATTAGTTTAACTAATAAACATAAATAAATAATAAAAAACGTTGCACACTCAACTCAATATAACGGTAATTCTGACGGTAGTAAAACCATGCTCCTCTCAGCATAGATGGGCTGTCTCGACTGGAGCAGTACTACCCTCAGAAAATCTGTTTAAAGTATCACCTTCTGATCTCTATCAATCTCATTTTTATTATTTCTCATCCTTTCTTTCCTATTTCTTGGGTTGGCTACGCACATGTTATACTTCAAGTATTGTGCGCATTTATAGGTTTTCGTGACTGCTTACCATCAGGCGGACAGTATGCTCAATTGCCAACCGGCATGAAATAAATAAAAGAGAAAATCATTTATATGAAACATAAATAATTTCCTAAAAATCTAATTATATTATGATTTTCAGTTATACAATTTTATCTTTATTTAAATTTTTCTTTATTAACTGTTTCGAAAAGTATTTCAATTTTCAGATTCAGGTTGTAGCTACTATGTTTCTTTTATTTTTCATTCTATCCAAGAAGGTGAAATATGTAAATCCGGCCAAATAACTGGTGCCCAATAGCAAACACATAGCCAAGTGATGCATATTGTTAATACTGTAGGTCCAACACCAGCTAAAATCTGAAATAATATAATATAATATTTAATACCATTAATTTGCCCAGTTTACCCATCAAGTAAAACGATCCTAATTTTATTGTTACATCAAATCTAAACTAATATTATAAAGGGAGTTTAATTATAATTGTTTTTATAAATAAACTCAAAAACTACTGTACCGTTTATAAAGTTTCTTTCATTGAAGAATATTATATAATAATCACTAAATAACAACAAATTTCATGCCACTGCAGACGGGGACAAGCTGATCGATCAATTAGTAAACGGATGATGGACTAATGGTGTTTAAAGAGGAATGCTTAAATTATGGCAAATGTAATTATTATTGTTACGGAGAACCTTATAACAAGGGAATAAGGTTAAAAATAGCTTGCTACTCTCTTTGTTTATTTCCTCAACCGTCGCGCGGGTTCTAGAAAAGATGTATTCTCGAAACATGTAGAATAGCGTTCCACGGACTGAACTTTCTCGAACCCGGGTTCCGTGTTATATAAGGGGCCCGGGGCATCGACTGAGTCATTCAGTTCTGAGCAACGAGCGAAGAAACTACAAGTGATACCAGTGAACAAGTGCGATAATAAGTGACCTCGTCTATTCTTTTGGACTGTGATTGACCTGTGATTTTGTGAAGTTCTGTTGTGTAATCTAGATCTCAATAAAGTCTTATTTAGAGCCATCAGGTATTTATTTCCAAATTCGCAAACCCCAGCCCGTAACATTATGTTTTATTGCAATGCTTGTCTCCGCCTTGAATACCTTAGCTAATAAAAAGGTAAAGGACCTTTACTAATTGCCATGAAAATACACTTACCATTTTTGATGTTGGTATTTTTGCCGAACTCTGAGCAACTAAATTTCCAGGAGTGCCTACTGGCAAGCACATAGCATAGGATGAGGAAAAACCGGCTACTATATTGTACCACAGCGGGTTTTGATCAATTTCTTTTGCCTAAATAAAATTATATATTTATACATATACTAGCGGGCCCAGCAGACGTTGTCGTCCTGCCCCGAAAAAAATTTGGGACCCGATAGCAGCGCCCTCTACCTGAGTCTAGAAGTAACACCGGTGAAAGTTGTTGATTTACCAATATGGCAATTAAAAATAAGGGGTTGATGGTAGAAGTGTGAAAATTTAGAGTTGTATGTATTTTAATGCTACATCATATAAAAATAAAAATAAAAATTTGTTTAAAAAAATAAAATAAAATTTTTGGGGTGGACCACCCTTAACATTTAGGGGTATGAAATTTTTCATTTAGATAGTAGCCAATTCTCAGACCTACTGAATATGAATATAAAATTTTATAAAAATCGGTCAAACTGTTTCGGAGGAGTAAGGTAACTAAAATTGTTTTAATAAAATATATTAGAATCTTTTAATCGCGAAAAAATTAATCGTTTCACCAAACAAAGTGCCAATTTACCATTAACTATTAAATTGAGCTACAATCATTATTGATCATATAAAATCTGAATCGGTTTACTGTTAGAATTGAATGGGTTGATTTTGCATCGCTATAAGAGCTAATGGTCTGATCGTCTGAATCTTATTTAGCACACCGGAGTTGTTTCCGTTGATTAATACATTTAAAAAGGCTTATCTAACCAAGACTGGAAGTAAATACAATTTTTATTACGAAGCATTTTTAAACTCAATTAAATATCGTTAAATCTCAATACATTGGCGAACTGTCTGCTTATTTTGCGATTACTTGAATGTGATTACGTGAATTTCATTTTTAAAATAAGAAAACAAATTTACCAATTGCATTACAATAGGTGCAACTACATTACAAACTGCAACATTTGAGGCGAAATTTGTTGTAAAAACTGTAAAAATTATAATTAAAAGAATTATCAATTTGTTTGGTAAGTTTCGCAAATTCTTAAGTAGAGTTCCTATTCTTCCATTCAAGTCCGTATAATCCTTTTTTGCTGCGTTTGAAAGGGCAAATCCACCACCTGATAATAACGATAAGATAATCAAATACAAGAAGCTCATACATTTACATACAATTTTTTTTTTATAAATAAACGCAGCACACTCAGCGGCCCCCATTAGGATAGTGATATCCTGTGTCGGGGGTCTGGAAACACATACAAGGACAAAGACAAATATACCCAGACTGGAAAATATGCCTGCATGCATGGAAAATATACAAACATATTATGCTCCGAGCAGAAATCGAACCCGCAACCATTGGCGTGTAAGGCAGGTTCGCTACCGCTGCGCCACAACGTCGTCAATTTTTTTAGGTTTAGAATAAAATGTTATCAGTTAATACCATGGTACGATTTCAGACGACTGTTATAGCCTGCGCTGAGCCCTGACGATCGCGGGTTTGATTCCCGATGGGAGCCGATATTTTTATAAACGTCTGTTTCGGTCTTGGCGTTTGTTCTTGTGGGTCTCCCCACCTTGCCTCGAAGAACACTTTAAGCTGTCGGACCCTGTTACTTTTACATAATAACTGATAATAAACTTTAACTCTTGATAGCTAAAACTCTTATCCAATGAGTTACTGGTTCGCCCTTAGGGTTGCGACAGTCAAATGGCAATCGGTCTGTGCAAAAACTAGTAGCCTGTCAAATCTGGATAAGAGTAATAAGCAGACCCTGGATGAAATTAATGTTATCAAGAAGACGAAGAAGATCATCTACGGTTTAAAGGGACGATCCTTTAATTTTTCAATAACTAAACTACCAATAAAATAATTCACTAACTTACCTAAAAGAAACATAAAGCTGTACGGCATTATCTCATTGAGCGTTTCCCATATAAGTACTGTTTTTATTGGCTCGTGAGTTAATTCACCATGAGCTGTAATAATTATTAAATAAATAAATAAACGCTACACATTCAACCGCCCCCATTTAGATTTTTTTATGTTAGAAGTTGGCAAACAAGCATACGGCCCACCTGATGGTACTGCCGCAGCCGATGAGCGCTTGCAGCACCATTAGTAGGTGCCACTCGCGCGTTGCCAACCTCGAGATATTAGTTCTTAAATCTCGTTCGCCCCGTAATTTCACTAGCGTACAATGCCCTTCAAACCGGAACACAGTAGTGCCTAAGGCTACTACTACTATTTGGCGGCAGAATATTGGACACTGCGGTGGTACCTACCTAGCCGGCCTCTTGCAACAAAAGACCTACCACCAGTGTGACTGATTGCACTGGTGGAATAATCTCTGTTGTGACAGAGGTTATCCCAACAGCGGGCGAAGGGGTCGTCACATCCCGACGCCTCTAGAAAAGATAGTTATATTCTGTGTCGGGGGTCCGGAAAACTGTTAATAAATAAAATAAACGGTACACACTCAACGGCCCCCATTAGGATAGTTATATCCTGTGTCGGGAGTCCGGAAACATACAAAGACAAGGACAAACACCCAGACCGGAAAATATGCGTGCATGGTCAATACAAACATATTATGCTCCGAGCGAGATAAGAACCCGCGACCTGTGGCGCTTAAGGTACGCTACCGTTGCGCCACAACGTCGTCAACCTATATCGGGTGTTTTAACATAACCACAACAATATTCAGAACTAGGAACGTAATTAACATTTGTTTAATTTATTTAATTATTTATTATACTTTTTTATTTGTTCTATTCGTTCTGCTAGTCTTATATTTTATGAACATTACAAAAGGATATATGGACGCAAATAAGCAATACCATGTCATTTCGAGAAAAACGCGTTTGAAAATTTTGAACAACTTGCTTTATATTATTTTTTTTTTTTTATTTATTGGTCAAGTTTTTGGCAATTTCAGATTTATATAAGTTATTTTACTTATTTTCACAAAAATTAGGTATACAAACTGCATATTTCGTATATAATAGATAGCCCAAAACGTTTAAAAATACATAAATTTCATGATGGAAAAAATTGCTTTTTTTAGAAGTTTTAAATCTTTAAAACCCTACAAATATTAAAGAAAAATGTTCTTTAGCCATTTACCAACACTTCTGCATATATCACTCAGTTTTTTCCATTTTGTGGGTTGACATGGTATTGCTTATTTGCGTCCATATAATCTAGGCGATTTAGTACATAAACAGCTGGCAACACTTCGTTCGAAATATGAGTGACATATGTCAGTCAATAATGAAACAACTGACACTGCTGACAGTTCATTAGAGTCATAGTTTGACAGCTGGACTCCAATGAATGGTCTTTATTTTGGGCGCCTACTATCATTCTTATATGTTATATTTCTATGTTATAATCATTTATTTTTGTATTAATACATAGTGTCTATACTTCAGCCTTAATTTTTTCAAAGTGATATGCAGCTTGATAAAGAAAATAGCCTCACATAGAAAATACTTGTGATAAACCAGCTTCAATACTGTTAAATTGCTTTCTATGAGTTGCCCGAGTGGTATTGTAAATAAAAAATTACCATACAAATATTTTAAAAATAATATTTACTTTTTGCTGTGTAATTTTTGAAAAATATCATGGATGACGGTATTAACAGCATTAAAAATCCAATTAACATGGCCGCCGCAGAGTCCTGCACGCTAAATAGATAAATACAACTGTAAATATTAAAGTTTTATTTAAAGAAAAAATTATATTCGAATAATAATTATACATACAATTTTTTATCCTTGATGTTAAAATACGCAGGAATAATATCTCCCCAACCAAGAAATATTTGTGGAGATCGACAAAAAAATAACAATATTGCACCACCAAATAATATAATAACAAGCTGGAATAAAATATTATTAAGTATTATTAAATTTAAAGCGAATGACGACCGTTATATCGAGGTAGCGAGCCTGCTTTCACCGTCGGTGGTCGCGCGTTGGATTGCCGCTCGCGCTCGGAGCAGATGTTTGTATTGATCATACAACCATGTGTTCCGGTCTGGATGTGTTTTTGCTTTGTCATTGTGTGTATATCCAGATCCTCGACAGACATGACATTAGTATCCTAATGACGGCATATCTTCAACAAAGAGAGAGCCCTCAAACAGAATTACTTTCTTTCCACATAACGTAAAAAACTTTCCGCCACCTAGGTCAAAATACAAAAGAATATTTTGAGGTTGAGTTGGAGTTTATCTGTATGTTTAATACAATATCACTTACATCTGCGAGTAGCTTTATTATTGCTACTTTGTAAAATTGGTAAAAGTATATTTTTCATATTCATATTACATTAATAAATAAATAAATAAATAAACGCTACACACTCAACGGCCCCCATTAGGATAATTATATCCTGTGTCGGGGGTCCGGAAACATTCACAATGACAAGGACAAACACAACCAGACCGGAAAACATACCTGTACGATTAATACAAACATCTGCTCCGAGCGGGAATCGAACCCGCAACCGTCGAGGCTTAAGGCAGACTCGCTACCCACAATGCCACAACGGTGTCTATTACATTACATCAAAGAATCCACTATCCTAATTTGAATAAAATCTTTATGCATAAATCATTATAGTCAATAACTCTTGCTGAATTTAAAGAGCAGGGGGCTTACCATTAACTCTTATAGCGATTCAAATGACGACCTAAGCTGAGTTACATCGCTATTTCGCACCGTGACATCTATATTCATACGTCATGCTAATATAAAATTTGAATTTATAAGAATTTAATGGGATTGATTTGGTCGTCTTTTGTATCGCAATAAGAGTTAATGGTAAGCCTCCAGGTGTAAAATAACTCATACGGAAATACCACCATTTATATACTAACGATTTCCCAAAATGTTATAGGTCCTAGTTTTTCTAAATTCTCAGCTACTGCCTTTTTCGCAGCTTCTATTCCTGACGGTGGTATACTTGCTTTTTTAGCAGCTTCACTCTTCGGTCTGGAATGTAAAATAGCTTATATGTATACGTCATACAGTATGTATACCTAAACAGTGAAAACCATGCTTCTTACCTCAAATAACCTAAATATACCACCAGAAGGTAAAAGTACAGGGCGATCTCCATTAGTAACATATATGGAATAGCGAAAGCGGAAAATTTTGGAAAAGACAGGTATTCAGGTGCTTTCGGATACGCTCTGTAAAATGTTATGAATATTAAAAACAATTCTTACTAAGATTAATTCATTTTTCTAAATTAAACTTACCTAGAAAACAATCCTTTAAATACCAAATTCGTAGCTGTTCCTACTAAAGTTCCAATCCCACCTTGAAAAATAGTTGTACAATTAAATTGGAGCGACTAACTTTATATTACATTACGGTAATAAATATCAGGGTATTATAGTAAAATAATCAATATAAAATGTATATACATAGTTATGTATTATTATATTGTATACTAATGAGGTTGAAAGTTTTTAATGAATAAAATACACATAAAATATTAATCACTCAAAGTAATTGTTTAACAAACATGCAAAGAATAGTTTTTAGAAAATAAATTCTGTGATAAACAAATGCTAAGTAAAACATGGCCACAAATGGCTTTGACTTATGTTGTAGAAAATATTTAGTTTTGAAGTCGGTATTTTTTTTTTCTTAAATACATTATTTTTTTAGTTAGGAATGATAGTATTTAATGATTAATGCATATTTAAAACTTATATGGTTTTCTCATAGATGATATTGTTATAACTAGACCAAATTGAAATGGAAAGCACCAGCTTTCAAAAAAACTATATCAATATTTGTTCATCTAGTAAATTATGAGGTAACAAACATAAAAGAATACAGACAAATTGAGAACATCCGCCTTTTTTGAAGTCGGTTAAAAAGAAATCTTCATACCTATGGTTGCTGAAAACGTAGCGGCACAGAAATAGCATGTTGTTATATCAGAAGCAACACTTTCACCGTCCAATCCAGTGTCATAGATTTTAAGTAAATTTTGCTATAAAAAACGAGATATTAATATTTTTATAATTGCATGAAACGAGCATCTCATTTTAATAGTAGTATAGCCATGCTCCTCTCATCACAAATGAGTTCGAATGGGGTAGTATTCTCACAGAAATCTCACAAAAAATTGGCGTAAAGTAACAGTATCAGTAGGGTGGCATTTCGTACGATGAGCGAGAACGTGGAAGGCCCAGTCTCTTGCCACCTCTACTCATTTCCTTTTTTCTCTTCTCATTCAATCCCTCATATCCCTTGTGTGGGCAACGCGCATATACTTCAAGTATCATAATTATTCGTAACACATAAATTGCAGTGACTGCTTACTATCAGGTGAACCGTATGCTTGTTTCCCAACCGTTAGGAAATTAAAAATAAATCATTTCAATAGAATTTATTAGTCAAAATTGGACTAAAACCTTCAACTTCACAATTTACTATTAAGCGTGAATAGATAAAACACTAAATTTCTTACTTCTTCGAAAACTTGGAGTAATGCGAAGTTAATCGGAACCATCATCGTGGTAGCCGCCGTATTTGTAATCCACATCGAAACAAACATGGTTGTAAAACACATTGCAAATAATAATCTATACAAAAGTTAAAGGCATAATAGGTAAAGCACATATGTATATGTATACACTAATAATTATATAAAAACCATATGGATATTCTAGGTAAATTAAAATAGGCCGAATATTATCAAAACCATTTTTTTTGTAGAATAATTTGATAATATATTGGATTACAGTATAATGTAAACACATTTTTGGACTACCTGAGTTAAAAGATGATAACATCAATAATATATTTTTACAAAGATTAATTCTGGCATTTCTAGGTGGCATCTTAAGATACATAATGTGACAGATTATTTTTAAAAAGCCTTCTAGTTTGCGTAGCATGCTTATGTAATCGACGTATATAACTAGCAGGTTCGGCAGACGTTGTCCTGCCCCGAAAAAATCTGGGACCCAATAGCAGCGCCTCTTAACTGAGTCTAATTGGGAACTGAAGTAACACTGGTGAAAATTATCGAATCACTAATATCGCTATTAAAAAATAGGGGTCGAAGGTAGAGAGGTAAAAATTTTCGGTTTTTAATGCCATATCATAAAAAAATTAAAATAAAAATTTTGTTCAAAAAATAAAAAAAAATTAGAGCGGACCACCCTTTAAACTTCGGTTTATAAAAATTAGATAATAACCTATTCTCAGACCTACTGAAAATACATGTAAAATATCATAAAAATCGGTCAAGCGGTTTCGGAGGAGTGTGCTAACTAAAACTGTGACACGGGAATCCGCCAAGTTGAGCAAAAAAGCGGCACGGCCGTACTTTAACTTAGTTTTTAGCTGTACGGCAACATGTTCTTCTCATACAAATACTTTAGTGTCGTAAACCTGCCAAGTTTCAGGCGTAGCTATACATGAGATCTCACCACTTTTTGTAGTAGAAGAACTGCTTTGCGAGACTTGGATTTTTTTACATTTTATGTTTTTAATGGGATTTTATATATTAGATATATAAAAATAATTGATTCGTACTTGTAATGAGAATAGCCAACATTTCGTATAACATGAAGAGCCAGTCTCATATGAAGGCCAGACTGTTCAACAGCGTAAGCCAACCACATACTACCCAAAAACATCATAATTGTATCCTGAAATTAAAAAAAAAATTGAAAATAGATAATATTAATAAATACTTATCATTTTATCACAAAATATGATTATGTATGTAATGGACGACGTTGTGGCATGGGTTTGACGGGTATGGTCATGTTTTCCGGTCTGGGTGTGTTTGTCCTTGTCCATGTGTATGTTTCTGGACCCCCGACACGGGATGTAACTATCCTAATGGGGTCGTTAAATGTGTTGCTTTTATATACTCTTATATAATTGAAATTAATTCATCTTGGTACTAACGTTTATATAGCATGAGCAAGTCTCATCTGTAGACATTATGCCAGTCAATGGAAAGATAAATATGGGTAGAAATGACGTCACAGCTAGAGGAATACATTCAGTAACCCAGAATATAGCCATCAAGACAAGAGTATATGCACACCATTGATATTTCTACAAATAAAAATAATATTTCTTAATTTTGAATTCAGTACAAATATATAATATCCTATAATTAAAAAACAAAATGAATTTGTTATAAATAAGAATAACAATGAGTTGTAGATTCAAACATATTTTTTTAAACACATCCAAGAACAACATTTTTTTTATTTTGCTTATTCAAAGAACAACTGACTCATTTGTAATGACAAAAATATTGTTATAAACTTTCACTTTAGCTGAACAAAGTGTTTTTATCATAAATGGAGAAAAAAATATTTGAATGTTTAGATTAAATGTAAATAATATTACCTCTGGTGGAAATGAAAGGTGCACTGGTATTAATATCAGCGGTACGAAAACGCAAACTATCCCTCGCCAATGTGTACACGTAAATAATCGAATCCTGTCCTTGTATGTAAGAGGTTCCTCGTCACTAAAAGTTAGATTTTTCTTCCAGTAAAAAGCTAAATTAATTTATTTGATGTTAACCTGGTTAGGTTTGTATTTATTCTTGTGAAATGGGAACCTAACATTTTCCCGGGATAAAAAGTATCCTATGTAGCAATTTAGATAATATGCTATCCGAGTACTAAATTTTATCCCAATCCTTTAAGCTATTTATGCGTGATTGAGTAATAAGCATCTTAACATAATTGCAGTACGTTTTTTGATAATACCACGGATACGTATCATGTTTACGGGATAGTAAGTATTCTATGTCTCAATCCAGGTAACAATATATATGTATGTGTGCCAAATTTCATCCAAACCCGTTTATCCGTTTTGGTGTGGTTGATTAATAAACATCCAGACCTCCAAGTATCCCAACATACAAATTTTCACATTTATTATACTAGTATTAGTAGGGTTAGTATTTTTCGTACTTGTTCTTCAGTATTTATAATTGATATTCCAGGTGATACCAACTTTTTAGATATTAGTAAACTATGCCTGAAGAATGAGGTTCTTTTAAGAATGGTTCTAAGGTTTTCCAATGAAGAAGTTAATATTTTCTTGAAAGTCGTTAGCACGAATATGATTTTCTTGTTAATACAAGCGCCCATATGCTAACTTAGTCGCTGCTAACCATCGTTTCATAAATAAAAATAATTACACTATATAATAGAAACGAGACGCTCATAGCCGAGGGCACCCACTGATCGGTAAACGATCGGTAGGATAAGTAACTTTAAGCGCGGTCGGTTACTAGATGGGTGATCGCATAGTCGTATTTCAACCGAGCGTCTCCGTGCTTCGGAGGGCACTTAAAATGTCGGTCCCGGCTGTTGACAATTTGACAACAGTCGATAAGTCAAGTCAGAGGCCTACGGGCGACCTGAACAACTCTGACACTAGGTTGGCCGTTAACCACTCGATAAGAATAAGAAGAAGAGAATAGAATAACTGTTTTAAGAAATATCAACGGGATATTTTGACAAAAAAATACATTATTGCAAATAATGTACTTTTGCTCAACATATTTAGTTGAAGGAGTATGTCGTGTGATATTTGAGAACCGTCGTTGACTTACAATACATTTTCATTTTCTTCGCTACCCGCTAGAGCAACTTCACCTGCATCGGAAGCTGTTGAAGCCTGAGTATCCTCCATTTTACCGTGAAATTGATGAATTGAAAAATTTAATGCTAAGTATGTAAAAACACGTCGGCTATGGCTTAGTTATTTTAAATTAGGCTTTTTATCATAAAAATTAGGGTTAATATTGCCGAAAGACAATTAGTTAAAAAAGGATTAATGAAGAAGTCCATTTTTTTTTTAAACTATTTATTGCTTTCCAATCAATAAATAACAAGTAATAAAAATAATTACAACTTTACTGCATTCAAAATGATAATTAAACTTAAATGTCATATTTAAATAAGGAAAACATTTTTGTAGAACTTAGGTAAAAAATAATAATTATGAACGAATTACGGGACCCATTCAGGCATTGTGTGTAAGTCCGGCCAAATAACTGGAGCATAGTAATAAATTGCCAGCCACGTTATTATAATCGTAGTGATTGTAGGACCGAAACCAGCTTTTATCTGTAATGAAAAAGCCAACTTCACTACATAGTATAAAACAAAGTCGCTTTCTCTGTTCCTATATATGCTTAAATCTTTAAAAGTACGCAACGGATTTTGATGCGGTTTTTTTAATAGATAAAGTGATTGAAGGGTAAGGTTTATATGTATAATAACATCCATTAAATAGTGGAGAAAAAAACCGTTATTTCTGACGTTTCTAATGTGATGTCGTAAATAATTACATGTAACGCGTGCGGGCCACGGGCAGTAATGAATAAATCAAAACTACTGGATCGATTTTAATCATTTTTTCTGTGAATTACATAGGCTATATATTTTATACCCATGCGAAGCCGGAGCGGGCTGCTAGTTATTAATATTTTTTTATGACATGACGGCTGACAAACAAGCATAACGACCTTTGTGGCGCGTTCGTAGCGAGCCTGCCTTTAGTTTCTACGAATGCTTGTACGATTCAAAAGTTTGAAATGGTCTTGAAAATATCTTCGCTTCGTCTGGACGTTTGTGGCGACCTCCGAGCTCACATTAAGTTGACGATCCCGGTTGTTATCACATAACATCAAATAATATTTACTAGTTAACGTTAACTCTTGATAAGTAATTTGCTCTTATCCAAAGAGTTACTGGTTCGCCTTTAGGGTCGTTGAGGACAAATGGCAATTGCTTTGTGGAAATATTGCCTGTTCTTGATAAGAATAGTGAGCACACCCTGGAAAAAATAACGGGAATAACACTAGGCAGAAGAATGTACACCAAAAAGCATATGGTCCACCGATGATGGTGATGGTAAGCAACCAATTAACGCTTGCGATACCTAAAGTATCAGTAGCGCGTTACCTACCCAAGGGATAGAAGGGCAGGGGTAAAGAGGGAAAAAGAAAGGGAACAGAGGGGACGGGAGTTTGGGCCTTCGACGCTTTCACTTATCGTACGAAACCAAGACACTTAATCAGTGGTACCACCTTGGTGGTTTATGTATGTCAGACGTTTTTTGATTTTTTTTTCGAGTTTATCGTAAATAGACAGATAGACGTAATAGGGGACTTTGTTCTATAATATGTATATAATGTTATTTTTATTTTCTTACCATTTTTGGCGTAGGAATTTTAGCAGCACTCTGCACAACGAGATTACCAGGTGTTCCAACAGGCAACATAAAACAGTAAGAGGAAGAAAAACCAGCTGCGATCAGATACCACAGAGGATTCCTTCCAATTTCCTTCGCCTACAACAATACAAATAACTTAGAAAGTAGTTCGAAATAGCAATTTAACTTTTTTCATTGATGCTATTATAGGTCCTGGGAGTTGTTTCCCGCGGGTCCTTAAATGTTCTGATAAAAATAAACATATTTATTATTTATTATGCTGTTGCCTACTAAATGTTATTTTCAATAATATATATAAAGTTTATCACATTTGGATAACTTTATGTAATTATCGTGAATTTGCCAAAAGCAAAAGTTTCCTATCAAAAATATTAACATTTGGTTTTCGCCTAATCTACTTTTCCATAAAATTTGTTCAATTTGGAAGAAACTTTAGAAATAAAATTATGCTGTTTACTCGGCCGTGAAAATTTATACATATTTAAAAGATCTATTTAGGTTATAAAAACATTTTTTTTTATGTTACGAGTTGCCAAGCAATTGAAGAGTTGGCTCATCTGATGGTAACCGGTTGCCGTAGCCTATAAGCGCGCGCAACTATTAGGATATACCACTCACGCATTGCCAACCTCGAGATATTGGTTCTCGAATCTCCGTTGCCTAGTAATTTCACTAGTATAGAGTGCCCTTCTAACCGGAACACAGTAATGCCTAAAGAGATTATCCCAACAGTGGGCGATGGGGTCTTCACGTCTTGACGTCGGTAAAATTAATTTCTTTCACACATTCTTGTATTTATAAAACTGGTTTTCGGGGCGTAAAAGAAAATAATTAATATTTAGTTTACATTTCTTACCAATTGCATTGATATAGGTGCCAGTACATTACACACAGCAACATTTGAAGTAATATTGGTAACGAGAACTACAATAATAATAATAATTAATAGCAAAACAATATTCGGGAGTCCCTTCAATTCTTGGAGAGATTCCCCAATTTTTAGTTCAGGCCGGTTTTTCGAGCTGCATCGGAGAGTGCGAAACCACCACCTAAATAACATAAATATATATTATCCTAAATTTACTACTTAGATCACGATGTTACGTGTAAAGTATTCATTTAATCAAAATTAATGATACACATATTTAAGGAAACTTGATATACATAGTAATGTAGATAAGATATTAGAAGCGATAAAACTTTTTAAAAACGGAAATTTTGTGCGAGATAATGAGACAGATTATACTACTTTTATGTGCACTCGCTTCGTTTTTTTTTGTAAAGTTAGGGGATGGTTGACAAATTTAAGTGACTAACTTGGGCAACTATCCCCTTTTTTATTTTCGGGGAGGAAATCTGCTTCACGGATACCTGGCCTCCTGGGAAGGAGAACCGGGCTATGTGGGTTTCCATAACAAGTGGTTCCACATCTGTCATGGATACCCACTAACTATCTCATCGGGGCAACCTTCCCCTACTTGGGGTGGCTACGCAATGGTGAACGGTTAAGTAAGTATATGCGTGGTCATTATTAACAATTTATATTGATGGGTGACCAGGTAAGTAGCTTCAGGTACAGTCGGTATGTAGATGGATGACCAGTTATTAGTATAAGTAGAAGAAGAGAAGAAATAACGTCATGTGGCCAAAAGAACAATGGACAAGAAAGTGAGCGGTAATGCGAAGAAAGGATTTCTGAAAAAGAGTGGAAGATGATATGCGTAGAAAGGGAGTGAGAACAGAGATGACTATGGTGATAGAACAGAACGGAAGAGGAAACTTGCAGTGTCATCCCAATAACCGTGGCATGAAGAAGAGGAAGAAGATAATATGACAACACAAATCATATTATGTTTGAGATGCTTTACTAACCAAGGAGAAAAGTAAAACTGAAAGGTAGCTCCACAACTAACGTTCTCCAGCTGAGAACTGACCGAACAGTGGATTTCGGAAAGTCTTCATGAACTGTAAGAATTTAGAACGTTACATAGAGAATAGCACTATAATGTTTTAATTTAAAGGTATTATTCAACATTCTAACAAATATCAAAATATTCTCAGAAAACTTTTGTAACTTACATTTCGCTGTAACGTTCTTGAAAAATGAAAGATTTGAAGGTAAAAGAAACATCAAAAATACAACCAAAGCTGCAAAGGCAGAATCACGAACGCTGCCAAAAATATACCAATTAAAACAGAATCTATATTAATTAATTCCACTTTACTGAACTAAATACTGTTTGTGTTCAGATAAAAAGAATCAACTTTATTAAATAAAGAATGAATTATAACGAACTACTTATTAAAAGTATGTTGGTACAGGTATTATAGCTAAATATTTATTTATTTATTTATTGGTTTGCTAGCGATTTTTACATTTTAAGTACATGCAAATATAAGGTTTCAATTTATGTATACATAATTATGTAAAATCAGTTTAAAGCAAACACTACATGCACATTATTAATTTGAGTTTACAAAATACATTAAAAAAAAAGTTAAATACAATTTACCGAAAAATCATAAACAAAAATTAAAAAATAAAAATTAAATAAGAGCATTAGATATGAAAATTAAATAAGATAACAAATAATAATTAATACAATAAGTTAATTTCAATAAGTTCATTCATTTAAAAATAAAATAAAATTTGTACACTATATTCACTCACAAAAAAGAAAAAAAAATATCGTGGAATAAAGAATAAAATCATTGATGTGGCAAGAGATCTATGATGATTTTACGGAAAGTGACAGGTGGATGGGTGTCAATGAAAGTACTAAAATCGATTTCTTCGAGACAACCTTCATACTAAGCCTCTATTGACAAGTATTATTTATTATCATTTTTATGATGGTATTTACTTAAAATTGATAACTTTCTAAGTTTCTAATATTAATATTTATAAAAAAGTTTACATACAATTTTTCATCTTCTATTCCAAAATAGTGAATGATCACGTCACCCCATCCTTCAAATATCTGAGGTGAGCGGCAGAAAAAAGCCACCATAGCGCCAACGAATAGGACAAGGACCATCTGTAATTGCATAAAACATTTGTTTATAGAAACTGATACAACCTATAATAAAAAAATTTACGAAGTGTTACCGATATTGAGAATAATATATAATTAGTTTGTTACCAATTCCCAGAAGCTGGGCCTTCCAAGGCGAGCATAATCCTCATCAACAGCTTTTTTTGCAGCTGCCATACCTTCTGGAGATATACGTGCTCTTTTTGCAGCTCCACTCTTTGGTCTAAAAATAGGAAGTGTTGTTTTTTTGAGGTTAGGGAATAGTGGGAAAATAAGCACGAGGCTCCCCCAACATTGATAGCATGTCTTGCGAAGACTTTGTCATAGAGAAGATAAAGTCGTCACTTGTGGAGGTGGGATGTGTAAAGGCTATTGATGTAGAGACAAATATGAAAACAAGTGACACTGGAGATATAGACTCAAGGGCGAACACAGCAAGGTGAGCACAAAGGTTTGCATGAAAGTAAAGTATTGGATTTCTTTGATTTTATTTCTTGACAGGATGATGAGAAGTTATGACTATCCACTCCAGAGGCAGACATGTCCAAATAATTTGATAAAGCCTTTTCTAAAAAAAAATCAAATTGCTACAACGCATTGACGCAAGAATAACTACGTTTCGGTATCAGCCAGACTATAACTAGTTGCATCTTATTAAGGAAGACAACGCACCTGTACGCGGTCTGATGTGATATGGTTCATGGGCGGTAATCACTTTAGCATCAGGTGGTCTCCTACCCGTTTCACCCCTCTTACAACATTGTAACTATTGTTATCATTATAATTACAATGATAGCAACAATTTTACTACACGTCCAAAAGTAAGAATAAATAAGGAGTTTGGTAGCATTGTACGCATTTAAATTCTTATCATATAATATTATATTATAGTTTTCATACCTTAACAAACCAACATAAACTATCAACATGTAAAGAATCATAAATATATCCATCACTATCATGTACGGAATACCAAACGAAGAAAACTTGGGAAAAGACAAATATTCCGGGGCCTTAGGAAAAGTACTGTAATGTATAAAAAGATAAATTAATTATTTCAATAAATAGTAAATTATTGCAATGTGATAACTTCACGAGATTTATATTTTAAATACAAGTACAATATCCAAATTATTTCTTACGTAATAAACAGTCCTTTAAAGACTAAATTTGTTGCTGTTCCGACTAAAGTTCCAATACCACCTAAAATATTTTAGAAGTAATTAAAAATATCTGTATAGATCAAATTTTATTATATTTTACGGTTAAATGTGTTTGTGATAGCTCATGTGTCCGTCTTTCCGTGTTTCAAAGACAGCAAGACTAGTACAAATAAAATTATAAAAAAGTGTTACTTAATTTTTATTTTGTTGTTGTATTTGTTAAGTCTAAGAGGTCATACCAATTGTAGCAGAGTACGTGGCGGTGCAGAAATAGCATGTTGTAATATCAGATGCAACCTTCTCACCGTCACTCCTTACATCATAAATTTTGAGTAGCTTTTGCTAAAAGAAGTTCAAACATTAGTAAGTTATACATTAAATAAAATAAATAAATAAACGCTGCACACTCAACGGTCCCCATTAGGATAGTAATATCCTGTGTCGGGGTCCGGAAACATTCACAATGACAAGGACAAATACACCCAGACCGGAAAATATGCTTGCATGGTCAATACAAACATATTATGCTCCGAGCGGGAATCGAACCCGCGACCTGTGGCGTTTAAGGCAGGTTCGCTACCGCTGCGCTACAACGTCGTCAACATTACAATCACTTAAGTGCTGTAAATGCATAAATAAGAATAAATACCTAGTACGAGCTCTCGCAGATAAGATATAAGGTAAGATAGACGTCATATTATATTCTCGGTCTAAATTTTTAATCTTAATATAAATTTATATCATATACGTACATTTATATGAAATAAAATTAAATAGTTTCTAAATGACTTAGCTTATTTTTATAAAAACTGCTTTTCAATTAATTAGATAAATTCTTTTACCACTATGTACGCATATCGCTCACGCTAGCAGTATGTTTTTTAAGTCAAAAGTCAAAAATTCGAAGTGAAACTTGCAAATCTCCGATTAACATACTCTGTTTGTCTATCATTAAACTATTGCAGGTTTTGTTTGCTTACTAAATTTGCAAGCAAGCATAAGGCACACCTCATGGTAAGTGGTTACCGTCGCCTGATGATCGCTTGTTACACAATTATTTTGTAGGTTCTTAAATCTCCATTGTCCAGTAATTTCTCTAGCAACAGTGTCCTTCAAACCGAAACATTATTGATTTGCGGTGCTACCTAGCCGACCTCTTGCAATAAAAGCCCTACCACCGGCTAATTTGCTCGTGAATATTAATTGAAATTGAGGATTATAAATACTATGAAAATTAAATATACCTCTTCAAAGACCTTCAAAACGGCAAAATTAATGGGTACCATCATAGTAGTCGCTGCTGTATTTGTTATCCACATCGACACAAAAGTGGTAACAATACACATCGCAATGAGTAATCTACAATTATTAATCAATTAAAAAAAATTAAAATATAAATTTAATGTAAATTGTACTAATATAATAAATGTATGTTTGTTATAGTTCCTTAAATTTAAGTTCAACCAAAACGGCCGCTTCTGGGCAGGTACAATGATGGATAAAAATGTTAGACAAAAATATTGATTTCGTCTTATTTAAATAGATTTTTTATAAAGTGGGAAAATGGAATTAAGTATATAATATACTTATTATTTCTTCTAAATTCAATTAATTATTTAATTATTTTCGTTATTAATTACTTAAGTAAATAGAATAAAACAAATAAATAGTATAGAAAAAAATAACTATAACGTCAAATACCATCCTTCTCTCCCGTCTCCTTAAAATTGGTTGTAGTCGAGGTTTTATCTTGAAATAAATGTTCACATACTTGACAAAAATAATTTATATTTTAATTTAATTTTTAATATTTTTTTTAAAGAACAAAAACAACCGTGAGCGAGTGTACTAAACGCGGCCCCCTTCATACCGCATACGTTGAGACCCAAAAACGTGTTACTGAGCATGGTTCAACTTACATTTAACAGACTATACTCGCTTTGGGGTTATGAAAAACAAAGCTTGCTCTATTCACATTAGGTATGTGTCTTAAAGAGCAATACCCCGTGGCCTCCAGGCCTACGTCATTTTTAGAAGCTTCGGGTGACTTTGACAAAGGTAGGTACGATCAGTAATTAATTTGATCATGGTGGATTTGACAGATAAAACGAAACAAAGGTGTAAATAATCGACACTCAAGTAAAAGTAAAAAGCTAGATTTTTAGGGCTCCGTACCCAAAGTAAGTTCTCCATATTACTTTGAATAATTTCTACGCAATTACCAACTTGTTACTATTTTTTAAGTCCATAAGGTCATCAAGCTATGGAACCCTTTTAGTTTCCAATGTGCATGGTCCACCACGCACTTGACTGACAATTGATTTATCATAATACGAATTAATTTCCGTTTTAGTAATTATAAAAATAAAAAAATCATACTTAACGTGCGAGTATCCGATGATTCGTATAGCGCAATACGCGAGACGCTTATGCAGGCCTGATTGCTCCACCGAATAAGCTAATATTAAACTTGCCAAAAACATAAACATTGAATCCTGAAAAATTATTATAATATTATAAAATTAAATAATTGCATGTTTATTTGTATATAAGACGATAATGCTATCAGTGCAAAGCAATATCTAAAAGATAACACCATCTCATTGAGAGATTCAGTGGGAAAGTGGAGCTAACATTCTTGCCACCATTTCCCGTGGACATGATTTGTACATCTGTAATTATTTGTAAATATAGTTATTATTGAATTGTAAATTATTGTTATATTGTATAAGAATTAATTATACATTATTCTAGCACCAAATTATACTTCGTGGAATTACTCTTCATCAGCACATACGTAATTTGACATATTATTTTATATTTTATTATATGAAAAATATGAAACATATTGGCGGCTCATCTTAACCATCAAGGTATTTGTTTTTATTTTGGTTTCCTTCAGCGAATTTCTCAATAGGAAGTAATTATTATCACAAAAGCCATATAAAAGTAATCTATCAGCAAAAAAAATATTTTAACATAACATTTTGTGACGACGTTGTGGCGCAGCGGTAGCGAACCTGCCTTAAACGCCACAGGTCGCGGTTTCGATTCGGAACATAATATGTTTGTATTGATCATGCAAGCATATTTTCCGGTCTGGGTGTATTTGTCCTTGTCATTATGTATGTTTCTGGACCCCCGACACAGAATATCACTATCCTAATGAGAGCCGTTGAGTGTCTAGCGTTTATTTTATTTTATTTATTCCTAAGGCTCTCATGTCGCCTACCTAAGGTCTCCGACGCCGGTACGTACAGCTGTAGAGCCTTGTTATTAAAACTACAGGCAATATAAAAAAAAAATTACTAACATTCACATAGGCTCTACACACTTCAGCCGTGCTTAAAACACCGGCAAGAGGAAATACTATTATTGGAATAAAAGACGTAACGGGCAGTGGTATACATTCGGTAACCCAAAATATCGCCATTACTATAAGGCAGTAACCAGTAAATTGATATGGCTGAAAACAATTTCAAAGCATTTATTTAAACTATATACTTATAATACACAATATTAACTAGTTTATAAGTAGCCTTACGGGACTGGGGAAGTGAGTGTATGTAAGCACGGAAGCATTTTCAGCTTTTTTAGTAGAAGAAGAGCCATGCGCCTCCCAGCCAAACCGGGGGAATATCACCGTCACAAACAATTCACGTTTAAATTTTGTAATATTTACAATACAATTATAAACCAATCTATATTTGAAAAGAGTAAATATCGAGTCTCTTCTCAGAAGAAAAATCTTTCCACACCGGTGGTAGTGCTTCAGTAGAATATTAAAAAGTTATTTTGAATCGTCAAAATTACTTTTTAATATTCTACTTATATAAAAATAATTTGAATTTTTATTATGATGTTGAATTTTCACCACCTTATGCTAAACTATGCTATGTGAAAATTGAACAGTCCTAAAAAAAATAATTGAAAAAAGTTCAATTTATAAAATACTAAACATACCTGGGGAGGAAATGGTAATAAACAAGCTAAAGCGATTAAGGGTACCAGCACGCTTATTATTCCTCGCCAATGAACTGCTAACAAAATTTTTATCCTCTCGTTAGGTTGCAACATTGGTTCTTCCTTCCTGCAACCAAATAATAAGTCATACAATTATTTTTTTGTTGTAATAGAGCCATGTTCCTTACAGAACAGTAACAGTACTGTTGCTTTTCGTGATATGCCTGAGAGCGCTAAAGGCCAAATCTCGCACCCCCTTTTTTCCTTCTCATACCTTCCCTTCTATATAACTCAAGGGGTGTTGGTGACACGCATGTCATAGTTCTAGTATCGCCAGCGCTTGTAGGTTGTAGTAACTGCTTAAAATCAGGTAGATCGTATGCTTATTTGCCAACTGTCATGACAAAAAAAATGGCCACAGTTCCAGTCCCATACCCTAAGGGCGCTGACCCTCAGGCAAGGCAGAGTATTTCTGAAGTAGTGAATAGAAATAAAACTTAGAATTGCGACAATTAATTTTAAATCTAGACGATGACTAGCGTAAGTACACACCAAAACCGTAAAACAAATCGTCAGATTGAGCATAAACCTCGAAATATCCAATTTATAAATTGCCGACAGGCCAATTAATAGGATGTTTTTCAATTAATAGAATCTTTATTAATTTGCCCGTCAGTCCATATATGTTTATATTCACAACAGCACGAAGCTTTAGCATCGTAGCAGTTCGTCAGTTCAAATACTTGTAAGTATGGCCAAAGTTATATCTTATTAACAGTGACAAGCAATTTTATAAACAAACAAGTCCACAGGGCAGTGACCTGGGTAAATAAACCTCGAAACACACATACATGTTCCTTCATACACATTTTTCGTTGTTATAACTAATTAACTACGAAATTATAATAGAGTCCGAATATTCACTGACTTTTATCCGTCCTAAGATCCACTGAATTTTAAAATATTTTTGTATATAGATAAAAAAAATTATACGTATGAAATATAATATTTACCTGAACATCTTTATTTTTAATATACAAAATAATTATTAATTGGTATTCACTTAGTATTATTCTGATGTATCTTATAAAAATAGAAAGTTTTTCAGATTTTAGATGAATACTAACAGATCTCTGTCTATCAATAAAATAAATTTAAATTTCGAATAAAAGAAAAACAAAGTTTACACAAAAGTCATAGAATAAAATAGAGAACAATAAGCTTCTTAGAAATTTTATAGTATTTAAAGAAATAGTTTTTATATAACTTTATAATATTCGAAATGATAATAGAACATAATCATTTAGTATTATTTCAAATGAAAAGTTGATTAGGTTAAAAAATCTACAAAAAATATAAAAAGATTTTTTACCAGACCCGAGTCTGACTTTGCCTATAAATTCTTGAAATTATGGATGTTAAATGAGCAAAAGAAACAGAAACATTCGCATAACTGAAATCCGTTTAAAATAGAGCAAGACGCAAGAAAACGCCTGAGTGGGATTTATGTAGAACCCGGTAACAGACGCGCGCAGCCCTGTACAAAACTGTATAGCCAGCCACGTGGTCCTCTTTCCCGCCCGAGAACAGTTCGTCACGTCAGTTGGGCTGCTACTCAGCCCAGGACGCACGTCTCTTTTCCGAACCACGCGTTTCTTATATTTCGAAACTAATATAAATGTTCAAACTTTGAAGTGCTCGAAAGAAGAAAACGAAATATGTAACAAAGTGTAAAAACGTGATCTATACTGTTTTTAGCGTGAAAAAAATGCTCGATTGTCGAATATTCGTGAAAGCAGTAACCAGAAATTTTGCGGCGCTCAGCTAGATCAACAGGTCAGGTTTCAGTCGTTAATATTGTCTTACTGCTTGAAAAATCTTATTTACTGTTGCTTGTGTGAGATAAATAGCCACGAAGTGCTTTCTAACGAACTTTATTGTTTCGTTTGGGAGGAACTTGGTTGTCTGTGTATTACAAAAACTAGTTTATATATTCTAGAATATGTACAAAATATTTAAATAATTCATTATGATATAGAAGTGTTTGTAAATATAGTAATTATGACCACATCTTATATGAAAGTTTGCAATTTAATTAAAAAGAATTGACTACTAAGTATGAAATATTTACTCTTTTTATTATACATTATACAATATTGGAAGTATTCAATGAGGAAATACATATTATTTTTACCTAGAGCTTTTTTAACAAAATCACTCTTTACATTAATTTAAAAAATACTTGACTATAAAACCCTTAAAAGTTTCCTTTGTTCTTGTTGCATAGTATACTATATATGCTTGCTAAAGTATATGTGTCCTAAAGATTATCATTTTATAAATCTTATTTTTATGATTAAAGACTTATGATTTGCTTACGGTTCATCTTCGTAAAAAAAATCTTTCCAGTTTTAATTTTATTTGTCTTTTACCAATTTTACTTTAACATTATTTTTGAGCAATCTTCTGTATTATTCAAACAAACAAACAACCTTGAACTTTATTTTTCTTGGAAATTGAAAATTGTATTCAATGTGTAAATAAAATTAAACGAATTGTAAGTGTACCACAGTATCATATAGCCAAGTCTGCTAGTATGTATATACATTGACGACGTTGTGGCGCAGCGGTAGCGATCCCGCCTTAAACGCCTCACGTCGCGGGTTCGATTCCCGCTCGGAGCAGATATTTGTATTGACCATGCAGGCATGTGTTCCGGTCTGGGTGTTTGTCCGAGTCTTTCTGTGTTTCCGGACCCCCGACACAGGATATAACTATCCTAATAGGGACCTTAAAGTGTGTTGTTATTTATTTAAAAATATAAATATATATATACTACTAGCAGACCGGGCTTTATTATGTTACTGTATACATTTATATAAATGAACTTATTGTTGTCATTAAATTAACCCTTAACTACTAAAGCTTAGTTTAAATCTATTCATGGTATAATACAATGGACATAAATATTCGAAGTTTTGTATGGACAATAGAGCGAAGCCTTTAAAAGCTACTTCAAGACTCTGAGCGATTATAACTTGGATGGCTGAATCCCCTGAGATTATGTTATCGGGGACAAATACTGATAAGAAAATTGTCTCTTTTTGAATTTCAATATTTATTGTCGATTGCGTCCATTAATTAGACACGTATTTAGGTCATTTTATATTTTATGTATATAACTTTAGGGATGATTGGACGATATAAAATATGTGATCAGTTTGTCTATATATTTCTGATTTATCATATAAGGTGTTTGAATATTATAAAAAAGAAATGCAATTTTTTAAAGTAGGTCTGTTTTATATTTTTTATCGCATTACATCCGTAAAATTACCATACAAGATACTATCAGCTGAAGATAATGCATTAATCGAAATAAATTTATTTATAAGCGTTCATTTTTTTATAGCAGAATACTTGTTGCTTTTAACTTACATTTTAATAATAAAATTGGTTCTTAAATAAACAAGACGTAGGTTGATAAAACAGTGCAGGTAGACATAAACAACATTAATATAAATAGCGTGGGTAGTAATTCACTAGCCCTTAACTTTTAAAAGTTCTGGGGGCTTACCATTAACTTTTAGTAACAATTCCATTTCGATTCAATTCAATTCTGACTATAAACCGATTCAGTTTTTTATACGAATATGACGTATAAATATATGTGTCATGGTACGAAATAGCAATCCAGCTTAGGTCGTCATTTCAATCGCAATAAGAGTTCATGGTAAGCCCTCTGTTCTAAATTTTTTGAGTCATAAAATCATCACCATCTATATTAAACCTATTCACCAAAAATTATAATCAGAGGAGATTCTCTACTAAGCGTCTTTCTTTAAAATTCTGCTGAAAATCCAACAAAGGTAATAAGAATTTTTAATCTTCTCTATATGTATATATAAAAGGCTTTGCCCTGAATGACTGACGGATCAACGCACAGCCTAAACCGCTGATCATAGAGGCCTGAAACTTGAAGGGTTTATTCTTTGTACGCCGTAGGCATCCGATAAGAAAGGATTTTCCAAAATTCTACTTCTAAGGGGTTGAAAAAGGGTGGCAAAGTTTTTATGGACCAAAGCGATTCCTTGGTTAAATCTACTTCAAATTTAGCATAAACCTTTTTTAAAAGAATTGATGGAAGACATGTTTCGTATTTTATTGAAATTCATCTCCTAACGGAGTTAAAAGCAGGTAGAAAATTATTTTGCTTCGAAGTTTATAGATATACACTTTAGTGCTTTTGATTTAAATTACATATTATTTTGACAAATGTTTGAAAACTCAATCCGATACATGGCATATCAACATCTAGCCTTGAAATATATATTTTTTTTGATTTTTTCATCATTTAGAAACATCTAAAGCGTAAACGAGCACAAGGAATTCAACTCATAGGTAAAAGGATCAAATAGGTGAAAAGGATTTTGTACAAGCATGAAACTCTGTTTAAAACGCGTTTTAACATTTTCTGAATTTCCACAACTGAAGAAGTGATATGAAGGTTCAAAGTTTGTATTAAAATCTTTATTCACGCCAGCAAAGCTGCTGGCAGAAGCTCGTATAAAATATAAGAAATAATAATCAATAATATTAATGAATAAACAACATCTGTTTTATTTTAAATAAGTATAATAAAAAATAATTTTAATTACTGAGTCTCATGTGCGAGCAATTTGTAACGCAGGACTATCTAGCACGAGTGTCCAAGCACTCCGCATCTTTAATTAATTAATGATTCAATTAATAATTTTGACGGTGTTATTTTGTAACATTTTAAGATTAAAATAAAGTATTATTATTATTAAAACACCTAGTAATACAGAATAATACGTAACCGAACAGTTCTCATCACCAAATCAGTTGTTATGTAAAATAGGTACATCTTGTAAACCCTAAATCTTTCATTAGTGCGCATTTCACGCGTGCTTCAATGTTTACGTTACATACTTTGGAAGAGTGCCCTAAAACTATACCGCTGACTAAAGACAGGAGCTATATTGTTTCTTGTATACGACACAGACACAATATTTAGCAAGACAGTCATCATCACTTAGGGCCTTAGTAGTCAATCGGAAGCTTAAGATATTTTAAACTGTTTTATTAATTTGATTAGAAGAAGGCGGCAAGCTCTCCTTATAAAACATAAAGTTTATGTCTGTGAAAAATTTAACATATAAATATTTTATATTTCAAAGATTCTATTCTAATTCTTTTTCAAGTATATTCATAACAATATAGATGCACCGGGCATGCTTTGTAATGCCATGTAAAGAAAAAGGTATTGATTTTTTTAAGACCAGGAACCTTAGCGGGTGCGTGCAGAACAATTTTCCAAAACTGTAATCGGATCAATAATTTAGAAATGCATAGAAAATAAACATACCTACGAAAAACATTATTTTTGATTATTTAGAAATCACAATATTTAGAGTGTTAAATATTTATTGGTGTTTTATAAATCATGTCCGCGTTAAATAATCGAAATACTAGCATCATATCTATACTGACTAGCAATGCATGAATAGAAAGAAGGAACGTTAGCTAAAAACCGCGTGCCAATATTTTACGTATTTTATATGTGCGTAATGTCAAATTACCTATATAATTGACATATATTCTGTTAAGTATATAAAAAACACAAACACCCACACGTAAGTCCAGTATCAATTATTTATTGGAAACAGTACAATTTATGAAGAACAATGAACATTCTCCTTATGCATATCCTTCGTTCGCGCGCAACCGTACCTAAAAGTGCGCGGGAGAGTTCGCCCGTAGTGATGTCCCACGCAGCTAGTGATGGACATACTGTATCGGTTTATCAGTACCTATATAATTGACAGTCTTGACCAGGTATAAGACATGCCATTGTTGACATTTAAGAAATAAAAAATAAGTTGCCAAATCTACATATATCTATTTCTTTTACTCGTATTAGTGCTCCGAGTAACAGACTAAGATAGCAATATCTCCTTTGAAGTAACGTTACAAGAGCGGCAACATGCTATGGTACCGTCCATGAAATTCTTAGTCTAATTCTTTGATTCAGCTATCTTGTTACCTGTCGAAGAAATGACACTATGTAAACATATTGTTTAACTCTAAAACGCTACCTATTAACCCCGCTAATAAACCGCGCATTTTGGTAAAAATAATAAATAACACTGAAACAATTCTTCGTACCATATTTTTTCGAATGTTTTATAATGAATCTGTTTACTGCATCTTTTAATATAATCACAAAATTAGTTGTCCCACAATCAGCGTGCAGTGTAATTTATATTTCCTACCATAATAAATTACTAATTCTGACTCTAAGAAATCAATCCTTATAGTATTTTTTGCCCGAAATTTCATCACCATTAAGAATGTAGTTTTATTATTTATTCCCGAATTTAATTAATTGTAGAAGTATACAAAATATACATTTTTTGTACATTAATAAGGACTGACTCCATTGATGCGAGAGTTCCGATTTCGATTCTGATCCCATTGGAATATTGTTGTAATAACTTCTAGAACAAGGTTATTTTGAGCGACAATAGGAGTATTAGTTGTGAGTAAAAAAAAAAAAATATATGTAGCTATCAGTTATATGTATGTAGATCAGTCTACATTTTTTTCTATACCACAATAGAGCATCTCATCAAACATAACGCAACAGTACTAATAATACTATTCAAGTCGATACTTGCTCGAGGGAACTTCCCCAATCGAGCAAGTTGTTCTCGTCGCAAAAAACCGCAAACTTGCTTCATAAACACACTTCTCTTTATTTATTCTACTCCTGTTTGTTTTTGGTTCACAAAATATATGTTAGCTTTTATATTATTTGTCTTTCAGTTATAAAACTCAACGCTACATTATATATAATAATCGTAAATTTCCTTTATAATAATATTTAAAATTATAACCAGATGACTAAGAAAAAACCGAAGCGTTGCCAATTTGTCCACCGTGTGTCTATAGTCAATATCTTGAACCGAATTTTGCATTAAACTTTATTTCTTTAATGTCACAATTAGTTAATCAACTTTTAAATAAAATTCCTAACATTACGTTTCAGTACATCTGATTTGAGTATATAAAAATAATAACAAGTCGCCTTCAAACATCTAAGATCTAAAACACGCAAAAAGTATTATAAATTAGGTTACCCTTGGCTATTTATATTAAATTTTCAGTTCTTGATATTCAGAATCTTGGTAATTAAAAAAATTAAATAATATAATCAATATATTATCAGTATCAGTATATCCCATAGAAATAAGAAAAATAGGTTTATCAATCAATCAATCAAATTAAAATCAATTTATAAATTACGGAGGCCCGTGTTAATAATAAGCATTGCAAATAAAATAAGATCTAATTTATAATACTTAGTGTTCATTTTTATATTTTACCAAATTCAATGGTATGTTCGATATGGTTCGAAATTATAGATAAAATAAAATTTATATACTCATGTATTTTCCTTAGAAAAGATTTTATATTTAATATAATTGATAAGTTAACGTTTATAATATAAAAATATTAATATTTTTGAATCTTATAAATAAAAATATGTTATAGTAAAATTATATAAAATAAAGTATAATCTTTGATCTTTGAAACATGAACGAAGAGATGATTTATAGCTGCATAATTATAATTATAATGGATTAGTATTTTATTTAAATACAGAAGTTAATATTTAACTATATCAAGGCTAGATATTTATTTTGCTTCAAAAAGTATGTAATTTGAAAACATTTAAAAAAAACGCAAAAGTCTAATGAAAAAAATCTGGACTTAAGATATTAAAGAAACAAAGAGTGGTAAGAGCGGTCAAAGTGGTTGTAAACGTCAGGTATTTTCATTATGAGATGTATAGCTTTTTATGATTGACTTTCATGAAAGATTAATTCAGTTTATAGCCGCTTGTGGCGGATTGAATTTCATAAAGAGACATTAATATGAAAAATATATTGTATAATCATATTCTTTTATTGCAAGTTTCATCGACCATGTGTTCAAATACTTATTTTTCTTTGTACAAACATATTTTTTTTTGGATTTACCTTCGTCAGTGCACTCATACTGTCTGTCTTTCGCTCTTTCACGCAACACAGATAGTCTAAAGCCTGAGAAAGGACAAAGGCTACTTTTAAATGCGAAAAAATGGTTGTTAGGGGAGTGAAAAGTTGTATGTTTGTTTCGTTATTTTTGGAGCTAGAAGCTTGAAACTTATTTTTAGGCTGTTGATTCGACAAAAATAAGTACGTTAAAACGTCAAATTTTTTTAAAAGAAGTGGGAGGTTCAAAATTTATATTATAATCGTTATTCACGCGAGTGAAGCTGCTGGCAGAAGCTAGTAATTCATAATACCGTTATAATATATTCGATAAAAGAATTCTGTAAATTCTTGGAATACAAAAATTTTATTTCCTTAATTTTAATTTAATATATTTATACTCATTTACAAATAAGCTTATACAAAAAATATGTCAGAATGTGCTTATCTCATTTGACCCATCAACTTCAAGTTCTTAACAAAAGTACCTTGCCCAATAGTGGGACATTAAGTTGTCTCATCTTTACGACATTTTTACAACCTAATCCGATTAAACTTTCTTTAATCGGATCTTGTCTAGACGTGATAAATCATAAAAAAATACATTTTATTGTTTAACAACTTAAAATCCGTACCCCTTTTATACTGATACTCCTATATAAGCCTGCAATCGAACCGTATCAGTTTAGATTTGAGAGCGGATATGATAACGCGAGTCTAGTTGTTGTCTTTTATCAGCTGATTCAACGATTGAGCAATACATCTACCCCTGTCAAATATGTCTGTTATGTAAGTGCATCAATATATTTATTAGTTTTACCGTCGTATTAGGTATACTTGCCCATAGCTTTTATATTTATAGCATATAAAATTTGAATACGGGTTTTGAAATTAACATTTTTAAGCCCTTTGAGGCCGGCTGGGTGGGTACCACGGCAGTGTCAGATATTCTACCGCAAAAAATTTAGGTTTTGAAAACCAATATCTCGAGGTTGACAACGCGTGAGGGACAACTACAAAATATGTGTGTTATTGCAAGCTCTGATAGGTGGTCGTATGCTTGCCGACTTAGTTGCATTACAATAGGACACAATAGTAAAAGAATTGTCTTTAAAACTGTGTGACTAAATAATCACTTTTATTTTACCATTAATTGTCTGTATTTAAAATCTTTATTACGACTTTCAATATGCGTTCTACGTTTTTGTTTTCATAAATCATGACTTTGAATAGTCGTGATTCAAAATGTCACAACACATAATGTCTCTTGTTTAATACTAATATATTTTTCCCAAAAATGTAATGAAACGAAAAACAAAATGTCATATGATATTAACTAGCACTTTAATAATGTATCCCACATCTAGTTCGGTGTCATTCAATAAAAGCTGTCACGCTTCCAACATATAATGCTCTTAATGTAGAGTGGTCCATCAGTTGGGCAAATAAGATTAACGTGCCATATCCGTTACTAATTACAGAGCCCATCTTACGCGTAAAAGACTTTTACGGTGGTTTCAGACTAGCGTTTTATGCGAGCATGTAAGCTCGTTTTTCGAAACGCGTATAAATGCATATAGGCGCGCCTTTTACCACACATGCAACTTGTATGAGCGTTGACGCGCTTATAAGCTTGTATAAGCGCGTAGTAATTTTTGAATAATAGCAGTAGCACTGACAAACGGCACCACCGGTTCGAACACACACGCCTGAGTAAGCCCATGTTGCCCATGCTCACGTTTGGCTTTTTCACGAATTGGTCGAAATAATCGTATACGCTCAAAAAAAAAGTTAGTCTAAATTTAACCTTAGCTTCGTCTATCTTGAACAGCGCATTATTGTATTAAAATAGAATGTCCATTTGACGGGCTATGGGAGGAATTTTATGATACTACTTGGTTATGTTTTATAGGCTATTTAATATAGACTTATAATAATACGTTTTTAATATTTCGAAATTACTTCCGTAATAAATACTAAATTCATATTATATATTTACTAATTACTTAATATTGTTCAAAAATTTAACAAATTACAAAACAATTTTTTTTAATTTCAATGTTAGCAATCGCATATTTATTATACATCGTAAATAAAACCGCAAAATGTGCCGCAGCGCCTATAAATAAAATTATTGTTATCATCATATAAATCATTCTGAAAGTGAATTACGAATTATTCAATAAAACGTAAATGAAAAAAGTCGAATCTTCGGGATCAAAATATTTGTTTTATTACTCTAAAACCATCTTCGCATTATTGTCTTTATAATAAAATAGCACATCATTATCATCATCAACACATCAGTTGGATGGTTTCAAAGCGTCGAAAAAGAAAGAAGATTTAAGGTTCAAAGACTATAAACAGTTTTTATTAGTTCATTTACTGGATTAATGAAACAAATAAATTATTAACTAACAATTTGTTTTAATGTGTATTATTATATGTTACTAGCGGCCCGCACCGGCTTCACGGGTATAAAATATATAGCCTATGTCATACACTGAAAAAATGATTAAAATCGATCCAGCAGTGTTCATTTATTCATTACTGCCCGTGGCCCGCACGCGTTAAATGTAATTATTTACGACATCCCATTAGAAACCTCAAAAATAACAGTATTTCTCCACTATTTAATGGATGTTATTTTACATATAAACCTTCCTCTTCAATAACTCTATCTATTAAAAAATTACCAGTCAAGTGCGTTATGGACCACGCACAGTTGAAAGTAAAGGGTTCCGCAGCTTGGTTATGAAGAATCTTAACGGCTTTAAAAATAATAACGAATCAAAACCGACCACATAGATAAGTTGGTAATTTCATAGTAATTATTAAAATTAATATCAAAAACAAAGTTATGGGAAAAACTTATACATCTCTTAAATTTATAGACCTACCTTCTTCAAACCAAATGTGGATGAAAGTTCATATGGTATTCCACAAGCTTAAATTTTTCCAGAATTTTAAATCCCATAGTTCAAAAGTTAGAGGGGGGGGAGACACGATATTTACGACTTTAGGAGCTAATATCTCAACAACTACTGGCTTAATGAAAAAGTCAAAATCAAACCTCTTATCATTTTAAAAGGCCTATCCAAAGATATCTCACACCTTGCCATACGTTGAATTTTTTTTTCAATTCTCATTTACATGTATGGACTGCTACCCTTAATTCAAATATATCTTAAGATTTTATTACAAAATCGTTGTGCGGATAATGGAATACACCTATTTAGTAAATTTCATATAGAAAGAGTCAATGGTCTCCGAGTAAAATGACTGTGACATACGGACGGACGGACGGACAGACGGACGGCGGACGGACGAACAGACGGACATGAAGAAACTGTAAGTAGTAGTAGTAGTAGTAGTAGTCCGTTTTTGCCATTTGGCTACGGAACCCTAAAAACCGGATGAAGATCCGTTGCGTAGTTTTAATGATTAGGGATATAGGGACAGAGAAAGCGACTTTGTTTTATACTATGTAGTGATTATGAACATGCCCTTCCATACATACAAAATTTCAAAAACTTGCTGGTGCTCATTAGTAAATTCAACACCAACGCAACAAAACCAGGTTCCACGCTAATTTCATTCGGTTAAGTTGCAATTTTAATTTTTTATATTTTATATTCATAGATATAACATCTCAGTCTATAAAGAACAGTAATTAATAAATGAAAAACGTCGTAAAATAAAATAGTAATGATGAGAACGTTTATCTAATAATATTTCATTTCCTTTCACAAGATTAAAACTGTACGCGGTCTTGATTTATCTAAATATTAATATGTCCGACGTAGGTTAGACGTTATAAATTTAAAAGATAAAAAAATTAAATCTTGATTCATTTACTTATTAATAATTTTGTAATATAATCAGGTCTTCTAATTATAATTTATTTTTTACAAAAGTCTTTAATATATAGTTATATAGGATATCTTTCGCTTTAAAATGAAAATATTTTCACATAATTGGCTTCTGAGAATTTAAAATCACTTGACAACAGGAGAATCTAGTTTTAATTTTCTTGAAAATTTAACGTATCAATATTTAACTAAACAAAATGGAGTAGGTTATCAATTTGTCTGATGATATTTTCTTGTGAATATTGCACTTTCCGATTACTAGTTGTGCCAGCGGCTCCTTTCAAGTGGTCTTCAAAATTAATTAATATTATTTTAATGCGTAGATCCGTAATAATTTTCTAAAAAAAGTAGCCTACGTCAATTTTTAACATCGACCACCTTACAGTAAAAGTCGTGTTCAAATCAAAAGGCTATTTCAGAGATTAGCCTGAACATATCAACAGAAATTAGTACCTAGTGTGGCATTTTGCGCGATGAGTGAGAGCATTAAGAGAGAGTTTCGTTTACAGGTTCCGTATGCCATGAACCGTATAATATCAACATTTAATTTGTTTAAATATTAAGTCTATTTTATGAACACTTACTTATCGATTGGTTAGTGGTCAACCTAGTGTCAGAGTTGTTCAGGTCGCCCGTAGGCCTCTGACTTGACTTATCGACTGTTGTCTAATTGTCAACAGCCGGGACCGACTTTTACGTGCCCTCCGAAGCACGGAGACGCTCGGTTGAAATACCACTATGCGATCACCCATCTAGTGACTGACCGCGCCAAAAGTTGCTTAGCCTACCGATCGTTTACCGATCAGCGGGTGCACTCGGCTATGAGCGTTTTATGAACAGAAAATGGTTTAAGTAGTAATAATCATAAAGCAATCAAGAAATCATCATCATCATCAAATATCATCATCAAACTAAAAATCAAAAAAATAGCCAACTTTCAAAATAAACAAAACTGGCTGCAATTTGGCATACAACCCACAAAGACCACTTTGTATCAATCACAGTACTAATATATAACTTTTTATTTCTACCTGCATCATTATGAAATCATCACAATAGATGTTAGCCAACTGTAATCGATCTAGTACCGATGTGTTCAGCGTTGAAAATATGTATATCTATAAATAGCATAAAAATACGCTATTTATAACTGTTTATGTGTATGCTTAAAGTTTTTAAACTACGCAATAAATGTTGATGTTTTTACTGTGATGTTAAAGTTTTCCAAATAGCATTGTAATCATTGTCATGGCCAAAACATGATTCATTTACAATATGGAGATTATTATCTTGCCAGGTTTTATATTTTGTATACTTATCACAAATAAGTAGAATTGGGTGTTGGCAATAACAATCTGAGTAAGGGCAGCTTCAGACCAGCATTTGTTTTCACGAGTGTATACCGTCGTTTCGGCATACGCGCTTACACGCG
This sequence comes from Hestina assimilis, assembly GCA_023373885.1. NCBI lineage: Eukaryota > Metazoa > Arthropoda > Insecta > Lepidoptera > Nymphalidae > Hestina > Hestina assimilis. Next base: position 9,165,410 of record CM041749.1, on the reverse strand, counting down.
CGTATCATTTCGTGCTTCAGGAAGTTGAACGCGTATACGGCCTTATTTCGGCGTGTATGCTCGAACCGGTGATGGCGAGTTGACAGTAGATCATTATTTAAAATTAACTTACGCGCGTATACGCGATTATAAGCGAAAGCTAACTTTTGAACAAGTAGGGCGTATGGTAAAAGGCGCACTTATATGCAGATATACGCTCTCGAAAAATGAGCTTATATGCTTGAATAAAACCATGGCCTGAAACCTCCCCAATATGCGGTATAGTACAAGATACAAATGGTACTGCAAGTAATATTAGCAAAATGTTATCAAATCATGACAACATTTTTTTATATATTAACAACAGTAATATATGATAATAGTTTGGGCTAGCACATTACAGTATTTGATTATTACTATTGAAATCGATCTATACCATACAATACAATACAATACAATTTTAGATATTTTTAACATGTTTACTTGCATAACAATTAACATTTGTATTTCTTATTTGACTTATTATGATTATTTAAACCACTTCTATTTTGCCGAACTCAAAGCGGAGGAAGAAAAAGTGGAGAAAGTTCTCAGTCTTTCTCATTATATTCAACAAAATTTCTTAAGTACAAGAGCTAATAAATCATGATCAAAGAATCGAAATAGTTTTTATTTCCCTTAGGCATTAGGCAGGTCAAATGAGTCTAAGTAAGAAATAATTCAATAAATTATAATTCTAACTCTTATTAAACAACTGAACTCAGTTTTACAAAAACTGAGTTCAGATGTTTGTGACGATTTGGCGCTTTAACCGTTGGACCGATTAGGATGAATTTTAGTATAGATATAGATGTAGATAAAATAGATTTAGTATCATCGTCATCATCAGATTTAGTAGAATCAGATAGATGAAATCATGTTCAGGCTACTATTGGTCACAATAACAAAATTTTGAAGAGGTGAAATAGGGAAAGAAATGTTCGTATGAGGACTAGTCAGACTAATTATTTTATTAACGGTTTCGGATTAATAATAGTGCAGTAGCTAGTATACCATTATTATATTATACAATAGTATGTTAATAAAATACCAAATAAATAGTAAGTTTTATCTGGCAGTATTAAAAAAATCTAGAAATAAATCGACAAGTGATTACTAATCCGTTCATAGATACACTCTGTTAACTTTCCACGGAGGCTTGTGTATGTCAACCCTATCTTTAAGAACTTGGTATTAAGGTCAAATGGAACGCTTGATATTGAAGTAAGTCTTGTGAAAACATTGCTTGGCGTCATCGGGGATGTCGCCAGGCGTCCCGACGCCTTAACCCTGACGAAAGAGAGGGTGAATAAATAAAACAATAGCTCAACATTCCAAGCCGAGAAATTCTTTATCGCTTATACTTATATTAATAATAAGATAACTAAACCATGCCAAATTTAATAACACCATAGGAAATAGAGGCGGTGAATTTTTATGATTTCACTTACTCGTGGTGCCTTGCATTTATGAATATAATGGCTAAGTTAATGATCAATTAGTATCAGTAGCAATTTGTATTAAAATTTCACAAAATATCTGTTTGATAACCCTACCTAAAGTCATTATTTTTATTTACTGTATTTCAAAAAAGGACGAGGCCATTAATACTAGTAATTGTTTTTTTATGCTTTGCAATATCTTTGCAATTTGAGGATCGGTTTATGTTTTTTTATTGGAAAGGGTAAGTTTCCGAAGTGGTTCATAAATTTTGTGATCCTGAAGAGTTTCTGAGATAAGCCTACAACGGAACTTCTTAAAGTATAAGAGTTATTTTTATCCGCGATGGCTAAATTTGTTTTGTGTAGTGCTTAAGCTTTAAGTCGATTGTTGTTGTTGTTGTTTATTTATGATTGTTGTTGTTTGTTGTTGATTAATATGAATGCAGTACCGTTAAGTCTATTTTATGTGTACTAAATCAATAAGGTCTACATAATATAGAACACATTTTATACAAAAAATCTGAAATTCAAATCAAGCTACATAAGTCGATTAACTATGGATATATGATTAACATTTTCGCTGGCAGATAGGTGATGTTATATGTAGTAGCTTAGGATAGTTATTTTATAAAAAGTATTAGAGTTCCGTGCAAAAAATAAAAATCTATACACCAGGTAAACGGAGCCGCAGGAGTAGCTAGTAATATATATAAATATCATTACGTTATTATTTTTGACATTGATGGGTCAAATCGATAGTTTATAATAAACTAGTCGTAACCAACTTTACTACAGTTTCCAGTTTTATTGTTTATATACGAAACGATTTCGTCATTTTACGGTTTCCTATGTTCTTGGAAATTGAATTTATATTACGAAATAACGTAATTTATAATTAAACCTCGCACATGTTACCATACTATTAATATATATGCTGGTAAAATATTGTCAATATCCTCGTTAACTCGGTAATATAATTATTAATAAACTGAAACCCCTAAAATATAATGTGAACGCTACTGGGGGACTACCATGAACTTTGAGTAACAATTCTATTGCAATCCAATTAAATTTAGGTAGAAACACTTGGGCCATGCAGCGTTAGTACAAAACAATTTCTAAAAGATATTACACCCCGACTCGTTGCCTGATCTCATCGTGATTGCGATTCAGCTTGGAAATATTGCTAGTATTCTTGCCACCATTGGACATGATCTGTACAGTTTAAATTATTTGTAAATCTAGTCAGTATTGAATTGTAAATATAATGTAGTATTATTTTGTTTTGTTTTAAATATTTAGGTAGTAAAACAATTCAGATTGTATATGATTATGATGTATAAATATATATGTCATGGTAAGAAATAGCGATGTAGCTCAGTTTAGGTTGACATTTGAATCGCCATAAGAGTTCATGATAGCCCCCAAGGAATTATTTTACGAGTAATATTATAATGATACTAGCAGCCCGCTCCGGCTTCGCACGGGTATAAAATATATAGCCTATGTCATTCACGGAAAAAATGATTACAATCGATCCAGTAGTTTTGATTTATTCATTGCTGCCCGTGGCCCGCACGCGTTAAATTTGGAGGATTTGATGGATGTTATTATCGATATAAACCTTCCTCTTCAATCACTCGATCTATTAAAAAACCGCATCAAAATCCGTTGCGTAGTTTTAAAGATTTAAGCATACATAGGGACAGAGAAAGCGACTTTGTTTTATACTATGTAGTGATAGAGATGATATCGATTATGTGACAGGGCTGGCACATGTAGGAAATTCTATTTAAGAGTATTTAACTGTTTTTTACGTGTTGATAGCTTAAACCAAGCTTGGTTTAAGCGCCTATGGTTGCGGGTTCGATTCCCAATTTTTGCCAGATGTTTCTATTTTTCATTTCTATCTGTTTCGGTCTGCATGTCTCTTGTCTTGTCTCTTGTAGTTATCAGTCCTTGTTATTATCACATATTTTAGTAATGGCTTAGTCTTAAACTCTTAATAGATAATTGGTTTCTATCCTATAAGTTACTGAGTCGCCCTTATGGGGTTGCGGATTATTAGATCGCAATCGTCTTGTGTAAACTATTAACTAGACCAAGCCTGATAAGAGCCTGAACATACCCTAGGAAAATACTCACAAGAAGAGGATCCATATATGTAACAAACAAACCCAGTTTTGTAAAATAAACTATTTTTAAATCAAAAATGTAGATTTATATAAAAGTTTCTACTTTAATTGTTGTATAATTAGCATAAGTTTATCATAATAATAAAATAATTATCAATCATACAAACACGTAGGAAATTTCGTTTTATCTGAAGAAGCCTTTTAAAATGTACTAAATTTTGCCCGCGGCTTGACCTAAGTGTATATCGAATTTTAATGAGACATCTTTAACAATATATAAATAATTGGTTCTCCATACAAACTTTCATCTCCGATAACAAAGTCTTCAAGCCTTTTGTAGCGATAAAAAGTAGTTATTGTCCTTTCGCAATATCTAGTCTATTATCTTCATCAAATTTCATCGAAATCAGTTCGGTAGTTTAGGCGTGAAAACGTAACAAGCAGACAGACATAAAAAGATTACGTTTCTACAACAGCTAGTCTAGTACATGACGTCATGTCATTTGTATTTAAAGCTCGTTTATACCTACAAAGTAATACCACGTCATGTAGCAATACAGCCTTTGTTTAACTCGGCATCCCCTGAAGTATTAAAATATGAACGACGCGATATTACTTATTAGCATGAACTCGTAAACGGTGTGTGACGTCATTCAGTAAGTGGGACATCAGAAATGTGACTTATAAAACGTACTCATGTATATCTGTATATATACAAATAAATAAAATGTAAGTGTCTGTTTGGAATTCCAAATTAATAGCTTTTCACTAAATCATAAAGTATATGGGGTACTCGATAAAAAAACGATTTTTAAAAGTTTTGTCAGCCTGTTTGATCCGGCTAATTGCTGAAGCGGCTGAAGTAATTTTAACGTAGCTATACATATGATTTCACTGACAGATAGATTATGTCATAAAGAATAACTAAGGCCACTTTTATTTTCAAAATTTTAATTTTTAAGATTCTGTCTAATAAAGAAAAATCGATACACCACACGAGCGGAGCTGCGGGCACAATTAGTGTCCGATATAACTTTAATGTAGACATCTTTAGCAGCAATCGTTTTTATTGTTAATTCCTTTGATTATAATTCGACGGAAAAATTGGAAATGTATCTCGAAATATTAATTTTACACCAGAGACCAAAAACATTTATTTAAGGTCTCTCGTAACTTTATCGTAAATTTATACAATATAACAATAGAAAAGAGTCAATAATCTATTATATTTTCTTTGCTTTAGTAAGACGAAACAGAAAAATGTGCGTGATTTTGTTTTGATCAATTACAAAACAAGTCATTTAGGCCAATTTTGAAATTCCTTCAATGCATCCACTATTAAATAATTGTCATTGCCATTAATGTAAACAATTATTTAGCTTCTTCCGAAAGAGGAGAAGCTAAAATGCTATTGCAAACACCAACATTACTATTATTATTAAGCAGTGCTAAATGTCGCCGTTGGACTTGATTGCGTACACACTCAATCAACACATGCTGGACATCATCTATAATGTTACAGTATATACAATTAGGGGAGTTAGAAAACAATAGATATATATTATTCATTATTACCTTCCTGGTTGATATTATTAGAAATTTAAAGCTTCACTAATTTTAACCGAGATATTCTCATATATATTATTTTCTTTCCTAATGATGAAAACCACTTGAAAATCCGTTCAGTGAACAGACTGAGACTTACTTTGTTTTATAATATGGTAGTGATGACAAGGCTTTTAATATGCCTAATAATATATCGTTCTTTACAGACATCCCAATATGGAGACTGATAAGATGTCGACGGCTTCTTCAGTAGGCGCTGAACGAAGACCGTTGATGCAGGCTCTCGTGCTCGAGCGACGGATTCTGTTCGCTTGCACTATATTTGTTGGACTTTGTACGTTTGTGTGGATCACAGCTGTTTGCACGGAGAAATGGGTCCATATTGAGGGAGGCAATGGTGAGTTTCTTTCTTATAATAGCATAGAAGGAACTAGGTTTCTCATATATAGCAATATATTAATTTCTTATGTTGGCATGTTTTCCGGTCTGGGTGTATTTTTCTTTGTCATTGTGTATGTTTCCGGACCTCCGAGATAGGATATAACTACCCTAATGGGGACATTGAGTATGTAGCGGTTATTTATATTATTAATATATATATATATTTTTTACTTTATTTGGTCAAGTTACAGATAACAGATCAAAACTATTAAAAATTGGAAAATATCAAAACACGCTAAATCTGTTTTCCAATTACAACTGTACACAGCACTTATACATTAAGTTAAATGAACGAACATAACTAGTGACAAAATTATGATAAGAAATAAAAAAAAAACAAAAACAAATTTCAAAAGTAACACAAGAAAAACAAATACATACATGCATTCAATAATTGATTCTATGTTGAAAAAGTTTAAAATTAATTAAAAAATAACAATCATTAAAGGTGACAAAAAGCAATAACGATACTAGGTATGTTATATTATAAGAAGTAAATATATAAAAAGTAAAATTATAAATATTCTAAAAAAGTAAAATTATCAATACAGTGAAACTTACTTATAATGTTTACATGACAAACACAATAGCTTTTGTAATGACAATCTAAAAGACTTATAGTTATCCTTAAATATATCAAAACAAGAATCTAATTCGTTATAGGTTTTACACATTCTATATATTGGATTGTTTTGTGAAACTCTATTGCTTGCAGTGAAAATATTGGCATTGTATGCAATGAAAATTGATAATGGCACTGGAAAAATCGATTTTTATTTCACATAATTTCTTTCTATCGACACAATCTTAATATCTATCGACACAGATAGGCATATGAAAGGATTTTCATTGATTTAAATAGAACTTAATTAAAGATACTCAATAGTATCGACGGAGAAGGCACGTTAAAAATAAAAAATAAGTCTTTTTATGCCATTGAAATAAGTTACATTTTTTTTATTTGAAAGAATGCAGAGCAAATAGAACATAATATTTAGTTTCATTTGCTTGTTACGTGTGCGAGAATAAAACGAATGTGATGAGTTCAAGGAACAAAACTCGTTCCAACATTTTAAACGTGTCGCGTTCTGCACAGTCTCAACCGACGGACATGTGTCAAACTGTATCAAAGTCAAATTTGTTTTGCGCTCGAGTTTTGCATGGGATTGATGAGCATTTCAGTGGTTTTTGTGAAAAATAAAACACAACCTTTCATGTCAACCATCATGACGTGAAGAAACGACGGAAATATAGATATGGCGAAGTTAGTCACAAGCTTGTAATATATTCGAATGATAAGCATCAACAAGTTGCAACACAAGCGAATAAAGCTAGCGTTTGACTAACTTCGTTTCGTTGCGTTAATGCGAATTTACGAAGGAGCACCAGCGAATCTTTGGACATTTTGTTAGTATGGCAATGCCGGTCCTTAGTTTGCTGAGATCAAGGAACAAAACTCTTTCCAGCGTTTAAAACATCATGTCACGTTCGGCGCAGTCTCAACCGACTGACATGTGTCATGCATGAAAATCAAATTTGTTTTGCACTCGAGTTTTGTAAGGGATGTTGATGAGTATGTTATTGATTTTTGTGAAAATAAAATAAAAACTTCCATATGGATACTATACTATACACTATATGTCATGGATACAACATAGAGAACTTTTTTTGTATGATATTACATATGACATCAAATATACTCGTACAAAATTGTCAAGTGACACATCTGTTAGAGGGAAACATTTATGAAATATGTATGGGAGCATGTTTTTTTTTATGTTACAATTTGGCAAACAAGCATACGACCCACCTGATATTAAATGGTTGCCGTAGACTATGAGCGCACCATTAGCAGGTGCCACTCACGCGTTGCCAACCTCGCGATATTGGTTCTTAAATCTTCTCTGCCCGGTAATTTCACTAGCGTACAGTGCCCTTAAAACCGGAACACAGTAATACCTAAGCACTATTATTTGGCGTCAGAATATTTGACACTGCAGCGGTACCTACCTAGCCGGCCTCTTGCAACAAAAGACCTACCACAAGTGTGACTGATTGCACTGGTGGAATAATCTCTGCTGTGACTAATATCCCAACAGCGGGCGATGGGGTCGTCACATCCCGACGCCGGTAAAAGTAGCGTTTATAAGTTTTGCGTTACTTTTTAATATAAGTTTACATTTTGATGACGATGTGGCGCAGTGACAGCAAACCTGCTTGAAGCGTCCCAGATTGCGTGTTCGATTCCCGCTCGGAGCCGATGTTTGTATTTCCTTACAGCCATGTTGTCTGGGTATGTTTGTCCGTGTCCCTGCGTGTACTTCCGGACCCCCGACAGAGGATATCACTATCGTACTGGGGGTCGTTGAGTGTGTACCATTTATTATGATTCCGTCTCGATGCTTTAAAACTTAGTCAAATTACCATTGGTTTATTGATTAAAACATTTAAATATTATCATGAAATTTAATATCTACCGAACGACCCATATGATTATTTATCCCATAGTTCCTTAATAGTAAATAGCAGTTCATTAACTTTACATTGATTATACATTAATAATACAAGGCGCCTAAACAAATCCTCGTAGAAACAACGTTAACTACATGTTACATTAATTGAAATACGATGTTCATAAGATATTTTTCCTCTCGAAAACACTTTTCCATAACTAAAATTTGTATTTTTCTTGCTTTAGTTACTTCGTTTAGTATTTTTACCGTTATCTTAATTCGTTTGCGTTCAGGAAAGAAATTAGAAAACGGATTACGAATTGAACTATTAATTTTTTTGTATAAAATATTCCAGATTATATATAGCAGGTTTTGGGAAAGGTGACATAAATGGAAAATTCTATAACCATCAACTAACCTCACATCTATACCCATACGTACTTTAATGTTACCCGTAAAAATAGATAAATTAAAGAATTATTCTAGTATCCAATTAAAAATGAGATACTACACAATTTTACGCTATACATTCTACTATCCATACTCGCATCAAATTAAATTTAACGCCGACAGTTTATTTTAATACCACGATAGTAGCAAACGAGCGTAAGATCCGCCTGATGGAAAACGGTCACCACAGTTATTATTTCAGATCTAAAACGCGGTAACCCTCCAGATACTAAACGGAGAAATTTAATCATTAAACGCTATACATTTCGATTCTAATTCATGGCAAAAGCAAGGCAGTTTTGTCGGTTGGCGAACAAGCATACGGTCCCCCTGATGGTAAACAGTCACCGTAACTGAACGATTGAAGTGTATAACCAACCCAAAGGATAAGAGGGAAGAAGGAATGAAAATGGAAAAAGGAAGAGAACAGAGGAATGGGAGATTGTACCTCCGGTGCTGTCACACATCGCACGAAACGCAACAGTATTGATACTATTTTACGCTGATTTTCTGAGAGAGGATAGTACTTCCCTAGTCGAACTGGCCCATTTGTGCTGAGAGGAGCATGACTCTACTACTACGCGAAGTTTTAGTGTACTCATAGGTAAATTAATTTTACCTTGATATGCAAGTGCAACTAGTTACGACTAATAAGAACCAGACGATCTGACGCCGTGTATGTTGATGAAAATCAAAATCACATGCATCCGAGTTTATTATTAATTATGAGCATATGGCACTCGGGTCGATGTCCGATGATCTATTTCTGTTACCATACGTGAAACGCGTAAATGAATGCATATAGGCTTGTGTTGGACAGATGCTTTTGTTTCGGAAGTGAATTTGCTGATTGTGTGTCACGAGAATAAAGCTCGTTTTGACTTTGGCAAAGAGATACAAATTCCACCCATTTTTCTCTTTATTGTATAAATATCTATTTTAAAATTATTATTGTTTTAGGTTCCGTACTATCTTCCATTGAACATCTGACCGTTTGTCTTTAAGCGGGCTGTATCTCATAATCGTAATAGGAAGAGAGTCGAAATTATCGCAGAATGTGTATTGGTGTTACCGCTGCAGCAAGATATACGAAATAAAATAATATGCAAAAATAAAATTGGTTCTTATACAAGTAACTTGATATTTTTGAGATCCTTCGCTGATTTTCTTATACTTTTAGGGTTCCGTAGCCAAATGGCAAAAACGGAACCCTTATAGTTTCGTCATGTCTGTCTGTCCGTCCATCCGTCTGTCCGTCTGTCCGTCCGTCCATCCGTATGTCACAGTCATTTTACTCGGAGACCATTGGCTCTATCTATACGAAATACTTTTACTAAATAGATGTATTCTGTAAACCGCACAACCATTCTGTAATAAAATCTTAAAATATATAACAATTAAGGGTAGAAGTCCATACATGTAACTAAGTGTTAAAAAAATTTTCAACGTATGTCAACGTGTGAGATATTTTTGGATATGTCTTTCAAAATGGTAAGTAGGTTCGATATTGACTTTTTCATTAAGTCGGTAGTTGTTTAGATATTAGCTCCTAAAGTCATGAAAATTGTGTCCCCCCCCGCCCCTCTAACTTTTGAACTATGGGATTTAAAATTCAGGAAAAATTTGAGCTTATAGGACATCAAATAAAATTTCAACCACATTTAGTTTGAAGAAGATAGGTCTACAAATTTAAGAGATATATAAGTTTTTCTCATAACTTTGTTTTTCATATAACTTTTAATAATCACTATGAAATTACCAACTTATTTTTGCAGTCGAGTGCAGTTTTAATTTTGAAAAATTATTTCGTTTCGTTCTTACCATTTACCAATTCGGCATACTTTGCAGTAGTGGTTCTTCCTTACTATTATTTATTTTCAATTCTCTCTTTTCCATTGTCGATAAATTAACAAGTATGAAGCCTCAATAGCTCAACGATTAAAGGGCCGACTCCACTCCGTTAACGCGAGAGTTGCGAGTTTGATCGCGACCCCTTGGACTATTGTCTTACCCACTCCTAGCTCAAGCCAGTAGTAGTAATGACTTTGAGGAAACAACATTGCTAATATGTTTTATAAAAAATACATTTTAAAATATTATAGTAACATTAAGAAAAAAATTAGGGCGTACAACCATAAACTCTCCATGATTTTAATATGTCTCGTTACGTTAAAAGCATTATCAAAGGTATCTTTTAGGGGTATTAATAATTAATGATAGGGAAGTTTTAACCTTACGTTTTAGGAGCTCCGCAGCTAAATGGCGAAAGCGGAATCCTTATAATTTCGTAATGCCCGTCTCTCCGTCAAATGTCACACTCATCGGAGATCATTGGCTCTATTTAAACGAAATTTAGTTAATAGTTGTATTTTATGAACCGGTACAGAGTTTTGTTGTGAAACAATAAATCATATAAAAATTGGGATCCATTTATGTAACTGAGGGTTGAAAAAAATTTCAGCCTATGGTAACGTGCGAGATATGTTTGAACGTCACGTGTGAAATCTGCAGTTTTTTGAAAAATTGGCTACTAAACTCATAGAAAATGTGTCCTCGTGTGGAGCTAGCTTTCGAACTATTGTCGAAATATTTCTGGAAAATATGAGACTGTAGAACATAAAAAAACTTTCCACCACAATTATTTTGAAGAAGATCACACATTTCAGAGATAAGTTTTTCCCATAACTTTGTACATTTTCATATTATTTATATACTATGAAAATACCAACTTATTTTGGCGATGGATTTTAATTCGTTAATATTTAAAATCATACAGATTCTTCATCAGTAGGCTGCGGAACACTTTAGTTTCATCTGTGCATGGATCACCAAGCATTTGAATGGTATTTTTTCAACCTTAACAGATTATACATGTGTAACAGAACAAAAAATACGCATTTCTATAAACTATTACGATTCGAAAGCGTAAAAGCCGACGCGTAATGCTAAATGCTAAATAATAATTCAAAATATTACCAGACCGATCGAAGAAACGTAGATCGTTAAAGCAATTTTAGAACACTTCGTTTGTTTTCTATCTTTATGTTCAATCATAAATCTGAAAGAAAAGCAATATTTTGAATATAATTCAATTTTTAACTGTAAATATTATATCTTTTGTATTAAATTCGTATTTGAATTATTGTTGTTATTCAGATACTATTAGTATTATGCTACGTATTATAAAACCCAACTATCTGTCCGATTATGTTCATTTCATACAAGAATCAATTTATTTTAATTATTCAATTTGCATGTTTTTATGTTACTTTTTTATACCACAATAGTAGTAAACAAACGTACTGCCGGCCTGATTAACTGATTTTAACGAATTTTTGTCGCAAAGAAAAACTTGAGGAGGGTGATATAGGGGATGAAATTTTGGAACGGGAACTATTTAATTGTTCTAAATATATATAGGTGTCTGATTAAAATCGTTATTCACGCAGACTAAGCCACTGTAGTAATCATAATATAACTAAATAAAAAAGAACTTTAACCCTATAGTCTACGCGAAAATTATAAATTGCTTGTTTCCATTTACGGTAATTTAGTACACAAAGTGAATACTCTAATGTATTGCTATTAACTGAACTAACACATCACCCTAATGTAACAAGCTGTTAGTAGTTGTAGTCAATCAAGAATATGTCGCAAATATTAAACAATGGAAACATTTATTTACTTATAGCTCTGCCGTTATTGCATGGAAAAGTTATGTTTCCAGGAAAAATAATACTTTTGGTGGATGATCAAAAGAACTATTTTTGCTGACAAATTGGAAATCTACAACCAGATACCCGGCTTCATGGGGTGGAGAACCATAACCCATGTGGGGTTCCAAGACAAGGTGGTAGTGTCATGAGGACCCACTTAAGCCTCCTCGGTGGCCGACCTCGTTTGTCTGGTTACGGGAATGCTCTTGCAGAACTGGTCTCGCAGAGCTGGTGGGTAGTGGAGCTATCCCTTTGCATCGAAAGGAGCTTAGAGTTTCCGTGCTGTAGCAGTGTAGCGGTTACAGTTGAGGAGTGAAAGTGCTGGAAACCCACCACGACCTCCAACCAACTCTTTAATCCATCCATTTTCTACTCTTCATTCTAACCTTCCTATGGCAAAACTTATATGGTGCTACTGTTATTTTAAGCTTCCATAAGCTATGGTGACCGCTTATTGGCTCGGGAGAGGGCCGATCCTGCTCGACGGCGACGGTGGTGGCCTCGACCACCTGATGTCGCTAACCGTCCCGGCCCCGCAGACCCTTTACCCGGGGGTATATAAATAGGGCGTGCCCTAGGGCCGTGGACGCGCAGGTTGGGGAACCTGTGCGTACATGCTGAGCGGCCCTGAAGAGGACGGCAGACGGTGAGGCCTCAACTGCCGTGTGCGCTTGCGTGGGAAGCGTAGGGGTGCACTCCATCTCGCCCCCTAGGACCGAGCTTTGCTAGCACAGTGTTCGAGAAGCACCGGTTCAGAGTTCTCTAAGAGATCCCGGAGCCTCTCTTTGTCACTGAGGTCGGCCACCGAGGAGGTTTTAGTGGGTCGCCATGACTTACCACCTCTCATGGAACCCCACATAACCCGGTTCTCCTCCCCAGGAGGCCAGGTATCTGTGAACAGATTTCCTCCCCGATACCAAAAAAAAAAAAAAAAAATGGTGACCGCTTATTAACGGGAACAATGATGGCATCCAACAACGCCGCTGCGTTCCTTTTCTACAAGCCCTCAAGCCTGGAGCATTAAAAAGGGCGTCGAATTGTTAAGAAGCATTAAAAAATGCGCCGCCTTATGAGCGAATAGAGTGACGTCATCTGTGTATCCATCAAGCCACAACAACAAACTTGTTTCCCCGTCTAGTGGTATAAAAACATTAAATGTAGTAATCCCAGTTACCTAAATTATTTTTGCTGTCTCGAAGAAATGAAGCAAGCATTGATTTAGTTTTCTTTAAGCCTAAATATTGAATAGTCTTGCTACACAGTATGCGGTGTTGTCTCATTTGAATATGCAAATTCTGTTTTTCGCTTATCATCGTTATATACTGGCTTAAGCGCTTCTGATTTAATATGAGTAATGTATTGATTTGTCTCCTATAACGTTTAGTACGTTACTGTTGTTGACATCGTGCGTATGTAATTTTGTACTATAAAGAAAGTAAGCTAACTAAGTTTCTGTTGTACGTTACAGAATTCAATGTAGTTTATATCTAATACCTTTAAACGAGGAATTCTTGTATATATATATATATAATTGGGATCTCAGAAATGGCTGCACCGATTATCATGAAATTTAGTATGCATGGGTTTTCGGGGACGATAAATCGATCTAGCTAAGATTTATTTTTAGAAAATGTGGCTTTGTCAGTGTTTTCAGGCCGTTGTCGACACACCATCTATTATCAACAAAATAAATTAAAAATGTCAAAATATATAAATAAATTTACAGCGCACTTGAGCGACCACGCGTTGCTATGGCAACAAGGATTTATTGAATTGAATCGAATGACAAACATTTCTACAATGGCAGTTGACGTTTTCTTTAATTTTTTATGTCACTGACTGACAGCGATGCGTCCATTTAAGAATTTAACAAAATACTCAACAATCCCAATTTTTGCGGATATAACTTGTTGTCGAAATCATTATTTTATTATCCAGGTAAGGTTTCAATCGAGTCTACCGTAACTTTCACGACTTTGAATTTACCAAAAACAAAAAACGAGCATAGCTCGGTCAACCAGGTACTTTAATTCTTAAGCTACCAAATGGCAAAAACCGGGTTATAATTTGTTATTGCGTCTTGTTTTGAGTTACTTTTGAGTGCTGCATAGTAGAGCTACTATTGAGTTACTTACTTTTTGAGTATTTGAGTTACTTAATCGATGATTCTAATTCATTATTAAAAAATATCTTCAATTTACGAATATAGCCACGAACCATTAGGGTCACTTTGCAAATTTGCCTAAAGTTTGCTAGATTTATTTACATTTATAATTTAAATGTCATTTCCAAGAAACAAAGTATCCTGTGCAACTTTACCAAATCCAGTGAACCGGTAGTTATTAAAATTCAGCACAAACTCATCAGCATTTTTATGAACTATACATATATATGAAATAAATAGCTGCACTACAATGAACAATTAACTTATATAATACTACATACGATAGAGCAATCAATTTGGCAGCGCATACAAATTTAAAATGCCGTAAGCCATTAAACGGTGAGTTGTCAATGCATATAATTGCTTCATATTAAGATTCTGTCCGAATGAGTCATTTCTCTGACCGAATAATTTACCTAACAGCTATTTAAAACCGATAGGAAGTAGATTAGACAATTTAGGTGTCAACGGCATAACGCACACACACGTAAGCATAAATATTATAATAAATAAATATAGTTTTAGCAAAATAGCGTCGCAAGACTAAAATATCTGGCGCCGAAGCATATAGATCATTAACGCAGACTAAAGGTGTGAATAATGTATTACTTGGCGACAATTTCGCAATTTCTTGTTGCAGTAATTCGGATCTCGTGTTGAATATCACTTCTATATACACAATAACATCTTATTATGTTGTCTTAATGGGAGATTTCAATATAAATATGCATAATCACCATAGCTCTGATTTTCAGAAATTTAACCAGTTTTTAAACTACCTAGATCTCAAACAGGTTGTGAGTGAATCCACGCATTTTACAAGCAACTCTGAAACTTTGATCGATCTAGTGTGTACTAACTGTAAAGTACAAAATGTGCGTGTAGTAAATATTACTGCTTCTTTAGGACACTCTATGGTAAACGTTACCCTTATGTTAAAAAAATAAAAGTACCCCAAAAACAGTTACACATAGACGACTTAAAAACATTAATGTAGCAGAATTTGACAAGGATTTACTAGATTTGGATTGGGATGCGGTATGCGAGTTTTTTCAGTGGAATTGATGATCGAAAAATTTAATACTCTTTTTCTATCCCTTTTTGAAAAGCATGCCCCACTAGTGTCGACAATATATATAATGTCCAATGCAATAGGCTGTGACGGAATTAGCCGTGACATGGTCTTACTTACACTCCCACGAACTTTACCGATCATTACTAAGATTATTAACTGTTCTATTACTACGAGCAAATTCCCCATCAGTGGAAAAAGGCCTAGTTACACCGTTACCTAAAATTAATCAACCAGGTGATCTTAAGGATCTTAGACCAATAACCATTTTACCTTTCTTATCAAAGGTCTTGGAAAAAGTAATATATAATCAGTTGGTTAGATATATCGAAGACAACAACATATTGCCATTATATCAGTCAGGTTTCCGTAAAGGTCTTAGTACGGTCACAGCACTGCTTGATGTAAGTGATAACATACTCGCTAATCAGGATGTTGGTGAGGGTACTATACTCACTCTCCTTGATTTCTCTCGTGCATTTGATTGTCTAAATATTTCATTGCTTCTCTCTAAGCTATCATATTATGGGTTTGATCATGAGTCAATACAATGGTTTCATAGCTACTTAAATCAACGTTACCAATCAGTAAAACTTTTGAAACAGGATGGAACTCATTTAGTCTCAGCTCCAAAACCATTAAGAAGGGGAGTCCCACAGGGATCTATACTTGGCCCTCTTCTGTTTATCATCTACAGTGCGGATCTTCCAAATGTGATCAAGAATTCAAAATATCACACTTATGCAGACGACGTACAGGTTTATCTATCGGAACCTGCTACTGACATAAAATTGCTTGTACAAAGGATGAACGATGATTTGGATAGAATCGCAGCATGGTCCACAAATAACGGTCTCGTCCTCAATCCATCAAAATCCAAGTTTATGATTTTGGGCTCACGAAAAGTATGCGATACTTTTGAAAACAGCAATCCTGTCATAAAAATTATGGGCACCAATGTGGAACGCGTTAATGATACGAGAAATCTGGGTGTCATTTTTGACACTCAGTTACGTTTTGAAAATCATGTTTTGAATTTAATCAAAAATAGTTTCTACAGATTAAAAATACTATATAAGATACGAAATCATCTCAGTGAAAAAACTCGAATCATATTATGCGAATCACTCATATTGTCGAGGTTGAATTATGGAGATCTGGTTTATGGACCTCGTCTTCTGAGTAAGTCGGCACGTCTAATTCAGCGCATACAGAATGCTTGCTGCCGATTCTGTTTCCATATACCTCCTCGTACTCATGTCTCGCCTTATTTAAACAATGCCTCCATGCTTAATATGACTTCACGTAGAAAATTCCATCTAGCAGCTCTGATGTTCGATCTTATGAAGTATAAAAACCCGGAATATTTGTACTCAAACTGAAGTTTTCCACATTTCGAAATCAGTATGGTCCTGGTGTTTCCCGCTCAGCACGTCCACCTTTAGCGAATCATAAGTTCAGAACTGTTGCTTTTACTGGTAGTTTCCGATACCAAGCGACTAAATGTTGGAACAACATACCTCCTCCAATAAGATCTCTCACATCCAGGATTACTTTCAAAAAACAACTCAAGTACTTATTACTAGAAAATCAAAAAGAGGGTTTGCAGTAGTTGCGTGGTATTGGAATTTGCATGTGTCATGATTCGCTAATAAGTTGTTCGAACGGACAAAAAGTAAAGCAAACTTTTATACTTATGTCTATATAGGTACATAATGTTTGTCTCTTCCATCATTTAAGTCATAACGACTATAATTATATATGTTTTATTCTTATTTTTATCTATTTTTATTTTCATTCAGTTGTACTTTTGGTAATTTCCTAATACGAGTTTAGAATGAATTATATTCTCCGTTTGCCCTCGGGTAGTATCAGAATATCAGTGTTTTGCTCTTTTGAGTAAAATATACTGAGATATTACCCATTTGTATCACTGTGACATACGACCGCCACACTGACAGTAATGTTAGTGATAGTAATTACTTTTAATTTTATTTCTTTTAGTTATAAGTCATATTTGTATTTTCTAAGATCGATGTATGTTTCAGTTTATACAAATAAATAGTTTATCTATCTATATATCTATCTTATTATTTCTTGCATTTAAATCTAATGAAAGAGGTCACTGGTGGTAGGTCTTTTGTTGCAAGAGGCCGGCTAGGTAGGTACCTCCGCAGTGTCCAATATTCTGTTGCCAAATAGTAGTGCTTAGGCACTACTGTGTTCCGAAAGGGCATTGTACGCTAGTGAAATTACTGGGCGAACGAGATTTAAGAACTAATATCTCGAGGTTGGCAACGCGCGAGTGGCACCTACTAATGGGGCTGCAAGCGCTCATAGGCTGCGGCAGCCACTTACCATCAGGTGGGCCGTATGCTTGTTTGCCAACTTCTAACATAAAAAAAAGAGACATTTAATTAGTATTACGATTACTATCCATGGATAGAAAATGTAGATTTTTGTGAAAGCTCTGGATTATTTCACGGTAATCACCTCTGGAGTTTCCAATGATTATATTGTGTTTCGTATTCATTTCGTGCTTTACGGTGAAGTGAAACATCGTGAAGAAACCTGCATGACTTTGAAGAAATTCTGAGATATGTAAAATATCCGCCAATACGCAGAGCGTGGTTGATTAAACAATTAATGATTGGTGGTAGGCCCTTTATTGCAAGAGGCCGGCTAGGTAGATTTGAAGAGGTTGGCAACGCGTAAGGGAGCGGCTCGAATTGTCGACGATCAAGCCCTTTCCGATCGGCTTGATCCTTTGGCATTGCGTAGAGATGTCGAATCATTCTGCATCTTCTATCGCATATATCACGGGGAATGTTCTGAGGAATTGTTTGGATTGATCCCACCGGTAGAATTTCACCATCGGACATCGCGACTAAACTCTAAATTCCATCCATACCACCTTGATGTCTGGAAATCCACAACAGCGCGATTCAGAAGACATTTTCTTCCTCGCACAACCACTCTGTGGAATCAGCTTCCGCCGGCGGTCTTTCCGAACCGATACGACATGGGAACCTTCAAGAGAGGAGCGTATTCTTTCCTTAAAGGTCGGCAACGCACCTGCATGCCTTCTGGTTTTGCAGATGTTCATGGGCGGCGGTGATCGCTTAACATCAGGTGAGCCTCCTGCCCGTTTGCCCCCTCTTACATAAAAAAAAAAAGGGACGCCTACAAATGAAAAGTTTTCATTGCAAGTGCTCATAGCCTACGACAAGCACTTACCATCAGGTGAGTCGTATGCCAACATATTCACATTATAAAAAAGGTCGCTACTGTACTGTTCTGTAATTTACTCGTATAAATTGTATTACTTGTAAGACGTTTATTGAACACAAGGTATCATCGTGCATCAGTTGGCACCCAACTGTGAAAGTGAGGTGTAATAGAAAAAGAGAAGAGAAGTATGGACAGACGGGATGACAGTTTTAGGTTTTGGTCGTTAGCACACATACAAAACGGAATTGTATGTTACTTTATGATCCGCGACCGGCTATCCTTAATTTCAATAGATTGCCATTTTTACCAGTCTGCTATTTCATTTGCGATCAAAATATACGAAAAAGGGTTTACATACCTTATAATTTGGTTCTAATATTAATCCAAAAATGCGATCTACTGATCGATTCATACCGGTATCAGTCCGAAGATTTGGTATCTAAACCGGCCGCTAATGTGACATTATTATATACAGACAACGCGAGGGTCAACTACCATGAGACTTATATAAACATAAACTTTAACTTAGTTTAAATTCACTACTTGATTTAAGATGATTAAGAATTCTTATAACATCATTTACATCTTTCCTTGACTAAAAAATATAGTGTAATTCAAGTAAAGTACTATAGACATTCTGAAAACCGAATAGCATGAGGCATTTATACGTAATTTCATTTCAGAAGAAAAGTGGATACAGCGAATATTGAAAGAATCTGTCGAATAATTTAAAACTAACGTTTCTGATTCGAGATACGAAATGATTTTGTTTACTCTGCTTGTACTATTTTTAATTTTACGAAACTTAAAAGATAAAAATAATTTTCCAAAAAATTAAGGGCACGCAAGTCTAACGAGTCCAGACTCCAGAGATACACTGTACATCTCAATATGGAGTATATTGGTGTTCTATACATGGTTATATGTAAAGGATAGATAGTGGGATAGCTGTACCTGCGTATTAGCAACAATATAGTTGAAGATTTAAATTTCAAATTAAAGTCGTGAAACAAGCGCCACATTTTAAGTCAAAATGACGTTAATCGATAAAATATTATAACGACATATTATTTTAATTTGTTTATTGCATATTTAACGAAATTATTTTGACTTTAAAATGCTGCTAACAATTATTAAATAGCACTTATTGCTTTGTTTATTTTAATAAATTTATTTAATTCTACATATTATGTTACAATAAACATTTTAAATATGCATAGACTAATGATTAATTTGGAAGTTACATGAGCGATGTCGTCTTTTATTTATTTGTCTTGTAATTGAACAACGTAACCTAAAGACAGGTACGTCACCAGAAGTATAATCGTATAAGTTTGATTTTATATTTATGTTGTTAGAGGCTTTACTAAGGTTTTCTATATCTTTGTAAACAAAAACAACGCCCATAATATTTTTCTTTGTTTCCTCAACACTGTTATAGAAATCTTGTAATGCTTCAATTTAAAATAACATGCTACTTTATTAGATTGTCGTTTTAAGCTCTATTCATCTCTATGAAATAAATTTTACCATAATTTTACAGCTTACGTTTATTTTATCATCGCAGGCATCTTTATTCTGAATACGATTACGAATGCTTTATTATTATTTACTAGTATTTGCCCGTGGCTTCGTTCACGTAAATAACGTTTTTAAGGAGACACCGTATTGCAGGTCAACTAAATGGTTTCCGATACAAACTTTCATTTCCTATTTCACTTTCCATACGTTTTATATTTCGCAACGAACAGTGGCCTGCTTTCTTATGCATAGTAGCATCTATATTTATTGCAAAATTTATCAAAATCAGTTCAGCGATTTAGGCTTAGAAAGGTGTAATTATATATGAAAGATAGAGCAACTTTCACACTTATAATATTACATTGAATTTAGTCATAGAATTTCGTAAGACCCACCGATATGGAAATTCAAATATTGTATAAGATATTTCTGCGTACTTGAGTAACAAACATACAAACTTTTAAGTATCCAAACAAACAACTTTCTTTTACTTTTTACTTACCCTCCGAATGAAGGAGACGCTTGGTTGAATTACCAATATTAATATAGCTTTATTCGCATTCGTTGTTTTAGATGTTTTTTCTCTTGTTACAGGTATTTACTTGCCTACCCGGGGTGTATATTTTATGTGGAGTGATTCCGGTGTGTGGGAAATATGTCGCTACATATTTCACCCAGTTCATCATGACCGTCCGGTAAGACATAACGCTACGCACATGGTGACACCGAATCCTCTAGACATGGGCGGATTGAAAGGAGAATATGTTACAAGTAAGTAATTATTAATTGAATAATATATCTAGGTGGTTTCACGTGTTGATTAACATTTGTGATATTAGGGATTTACCTAGCTATCTATACAAATAATTTTGAATACTAAATTGTACATTAAAGCAAAATTTTTACCTGAAATAATGTCAAAATTTTCCAATTTTATATTTTTATTTCTATAGTATTTATTTAGTTATTTTTAACAATGAGTCACGATTCTGTTACTATTTGACTCTATCAACAAGTTATATCAGATATCGAATAAGTTATTCATATTAGTTCTTTTTTTTTATACAAAATTTTCTAAAAATTCCCGATATATTATATTATTTCTCCACAATTATATTTTAATTAATTACTTTCAACAGGATTCTATTTTATGTATGTAAGTCAAGATGTTTTAAGCTTAAAAGAATGCTGATAGCTGACTGTGGAAAATATGTAGAATTGATTTTGTAAATAAACTATGTATGGCACAAGATATGTCCCGGTTGCTTTATTTTCATCGTTTCAAAAAAGCATCCCTTAGACGAGTTGTAATAAAATAGTAAATGTGGATATAGTAGATTCGAAATATTAAATCAAAATTACTTTTTCATATTAAGGTTTCATTACAGAAACTATAACAAAGTATAAAAATTAAAAATAGAAAACAAATAGAACAAACTTAAAAATTTAAAATTTTCATACAAACTTACATCCCAAAATAATTTTATAAGTCCATATTGTGACTAAACCTGCCTTACTTTATATATATAATATAGAAATAAAATATATTTAAATAAATAATAATTAAAAGCACGAAAATAAATAGCATAAAACTACGAAATTGGCACGTGTATCGTCTAAGCGGCCAGGACCCTTGTTACGTTGTGATCGTAATTACCCGTGTTCTTTTAGAGCATCAGAGGCAACAGGTTCAATTCGACAATGGTAAACAATAATATCTTATTTATTATATAGTTTAATTATTTTAGTGTCATATGATTATAATAATAAAATTATTTATATAAGCCAATAAAGGCAAAATGGTGAGATAATAAATATATCCCTATACTTTCAACACCTCTTACGAGTAGCTGAAAGCAGTCCGCTCCTCCAATCCTTATATACTTAACCCTTTCTAGGAAAACTATAAAGGACGGGAGAAGGTCCATGGCCCCGCACACGCCATCGACTGTGGGCTCCAACCATATATACGAGCCCTCCCGGGTAAGGGGATAGGTTATTTATAGTGCGCCTGCGACACACAATTTGATTGTTATAACGTAAAAGGACATAGTCCTGGTAATTTATATTTATAGTGATTTCGTTATCGGGACGCAAGATTTATTCTTTTATATTGTTGTTATTTTCATAGCATAGAAAGGGATCAAGCCCTTATATTTTGTAATGGTATCAATGAAGACCGAAGTCACATAATATTTCATATTCATTTTTGTATGAGAAGGCTAAATGCCATAATAATTCGAGGACAAGCCCTGGTCATTATATATAAGGGAATAAATCCCTGGTTCAGATATGTATTCGAACATTAAACTGCCAGGCGGCATTCCGTAAGCACAATGCTATAATCGTCAACCTCACCTTAGTGAAGTAAAATTCATCAATAATAATAAATAATAACATTTATAACGTATATTTCTCATACCACTATATATGGTTAATATAGAGTTTATATTTATCAAACATTTCATCTTTGTTAAGGTATTTTCATCCATAATAATATTTGAAACGTATATTTCTTTTATCACTATATATGGGTAAAATAGTATTTATAATAACCTCACCGTAGTGTAGGCAAATTCATTAATAATTATATTTATAACGTATATTCCTATTATCACTATATATGGGTCATATAGTATTGATAATATTCAATTCTTTATAATATCACAACCGCAATTTCTTAAAACTAAGTCCTACCTAACCCTACCTAATTGTTATTTAAATTATCCTATTGTCTTATAATTAATATTCGTTGGCTTATATCGTATTCGTAATCGCATTGTCTTACAACTAATATTTTTTGGTTTATGTCATTTTCGTATTATAACTTTATATCATAAAACCATAGCACTTGCTCACGCAAAGTACCCTTTGGCTCAATACTCAAACATACATTCGAATCCAGTTCATTATTTAAGACGTGATAAACACGCATGATAAGAGTTAAGCAGGCTACACTGTCTAATACTAGTTAGCTATCTCGAAGTGAGAAGCAACCAGTTGCCCTAATAGTATGACATGCTACAATGTCAATTATAAAATCCCTATTGCTAAGCTAAGGGGCGTCTCTAATAAGAAGACGAGTCTTTTTGCTACAAACGATATATAACATTCCAGCGCCTCAGCAACAAACCGAATTACATCACGGCATCGACCTAAGTCGCACCACCGCAGCAATTCTAATCTGTATCACTGGGGCCGCTTCAGCAATGGACCTGAGGAAACTACTGCATTGATATAAATCGCACCGCAGAGTCAACCTCATGTCAGCATCACATCAGCAAAGTCAAAGGACCTCACTCGAGGACACTATAGACATGACCAAAATCATATCGGAGCCTCATACTTAAGCATCGGGTCAACTAAGATTAAAAATACTCGGGCCTCGCTTAAGGACACTATAGACATGACTCAGGTCACATCAGAGCCTCAAACTCAAGTATCGGGTCAACTACAACCTGCCAAAACATTATACACGTATACAGCTGAAATATAATTATTTATTAGTTATAACGCATAAATTCTTCCCAACGCATACTTTTAAATCTTCATTGAATTCGCTTTTTCTTAGGTTTCAAATAATCTATTAGATTCTGAAACATAAACAATATTTGCGCCGAAGCATTACTTTCGCTATTACAATATTATATTATATTAAAGAAACGGAGTAAACTTCGTTTCTTAATATATATCAAACATATATACATTCATAATTGACGGACCCACAAACCGTCATTAAATATTTAATTTATAATAATAAATTATTTTCAATATATTTCAACGATATAAATTAGACGGACCACCATACCGTCATTATTTATTAATTATTGTATATATATTTAATATATACTTTATATATATATTCTTTACCATGCATCACCAATCACCATTAATAATATGTATAAAATCCATATACGAAGATCGGAAACCTTAGATAGCATTCTAGCAGCATGGCCGCCCGAACGCACCGCCTTGGTAAACCGTCCACATATACGCGGGGTAGAGACGTCTGACGGGCACTCACCAAGCATACGCTCGGAGACACCTTCGCCGACACCACACCCCTTATATATGTGAAACAGCTGCAATGACATTCGGCACCTGAATCCGTGAATTTCCATACATTTTCCTTTTTTCTATGGAAATTTTCATACAAAATTTTATAAATTTTTGATTTTGTAAAAATATTATTTTCGGGGTATGTCCATACTTAGTATTACGTTGCACATAGTCACGTGGTCGGCAATCGATTTTTAGGTTAAGCAACTTTGGGTGCGGTCAGTAAATGGATGGGTGACCGTCCATAAATAGGTTCATATTATAGAAAATACATTGTTTTAGAGATTTAAATAAAGTGTAATGTTGAGATCGTCACAATATTACGTATATTTCTTCAGAAGAAATTGAGTTTTAATGCCTCCGACGCTAACTAAATAAAATCTCTATTGACATAATGAAAATTCAATATTATTTATAGCGAGTGTTTGAAAATTTACTTATCATGATCACGTACTAAAGAATAGTAATTTATATGATGTTGGATAGTACGTATGAAATTTTGAATATTTAATATTAATTTGTATATATTTTCTGTACTAATTGAATTATCTGGCCTGTTCACGTTATAAGTAACAACCTCGTTAACTGACTAATATACTGCGAGGCACAGAACAATTTTAGTTTATTTTTTCCTGGAACGCCTTCTGTTTTAGCTCACTCACTAACTCCATTAGCTCCCGCTGGTTTACTTTTCTATCAAAGCTATTTTCTTTTTCTCAGCGGAAAAAATAGAAATCTAAACAAACCACATCCATCGTTCAACAGTTATCGTGTTTTTCTTAATTTATCTTTGTGTGATTGCGACAGCGGTTACAGAATCGCGCATAAACGCGTGTAGTATAAGTAAAAAAAAAGAATGTTAAATTTCTATCGTATTTAACGTTATGAACTCTATTTTATTTATTTATTTTTCTATATAGGTTTCTTAACTAAATACATTGTTATTATAAAATTCTGTCGAACTGCATATCAGTTCATTGGATCAGAATTTTGCTCTTAGATTTTATACAAAACAATTGAAAAAAGTGAAACAAAAAAACAAGCTAAGACGATGACAATAGTAACAATACCATAATTAGATCAATTAATCAACAAGTTTTTTATTTTGCTTTCTATAAATAAATTTATACTTATATCTCTCAACTCAGTAGGCGAAAAGTTTAATAAATGTGGTATCTGATATTTTGTTGTCCAAGTATAATAGTAATTCACATTGCGAGGCACCATGCACGTACATACAAATGCTATGAAACGTTTTTCAAAATTATTTCTGTTGCTTAAAAAGCTACGAGCTACATTTCTTAAAATGAATCTTAATTAAAATAAAATACTATTGAAAGCTATAAACAGTGCGTCGCAATGCAGCACAATAGTATGAATACAAAACAGCACGCACACAAATGAATAAGATTATTAATAAGACTACATATAAGAAACTGAAAATTAACAGATAAAAAACCTAAATTTTACAGGAATGAATGATTAAGTGGTAGTAAACCGTCACGTGTCTTCATAAATTGCAACACGGTAGCGCAGACGTTCGCAATTAATCAGACTTGTGTTTACCTATTGTTATAATACTAACAGATCTGTCGCTATTTCTACACCCCAGTTCAACCAACACCTTGTTTCGTTTAGATTAACAGCCACAAATTATTAATATTTACACGAACACCGTATAAATATAAAAAAATAATGTTTCAAACTCAGCGCTCTCTTCTAGTCGTATCGAAGAAAAAGTTTTATAATGCTGATAACAATATCTATTGTGGTTAATTAAGTATTATGACACTGTTGTGGCGTTGTGGGACACCGTTGTGGCGTTCTGGGTAGCATGTCTGCCTTTAGTCTCGACGGTTGCGGGTTCGATTGCCGCTCGGGCAGATGTTTGTTAAATTTCTGTCACGTTCTGGGCGTTTGTCTGTGGGTCTTCCAACCGTGCCTCGGAGAGCACGTTAAGCTGTCGGTCTCGGTTGTTATCACATAACATCTGATAATAATCGTTAACTATTGATAAGTAAATTGCTCTTATCCAATGAGTTACTAGTTCGCCCTTAGGGTCGCGGAGGTCAGATGGCAATCGCTCTGTGTAAAAACTGGTAACCCGTCAAATCCGGATAAGAGTAATAAGCAGACCCTGGGTAAAATAAAAATAAAAATACCGGGAATAATGCTAGGACGAAGAAGGTTAATTAAGTATTATAATGTTAGTATTTAGAATATAATACATTTATGATACACTCTATGATTTACTATTTAAAAATATATTTCGGCTTTAAATAATATATAGTAATGTACATTACCGTATTTAAAGTTAAGGTAAGGTTATTTTAAACAACACCGTTTTTTCATGCTGCTAAAATATTTTATAAATATATGGACTATTTTCAACCCTCTTAAGTATTTGCAAGCTGGGAAATTGAATATAATTTTTTTATGTCAATTTGAGCCTACTATCTTACTACAAATTACCTGTTTTACCAACTAAAACGCCTAACCTAGATACTAGACCTATAGGTGTATTATTTTTAATAATTAATAAAGAGTTCTCAAATGGGACTTTTTATTAATATGTTGTCGTGACAGTAGTTAGTATTCTTGCCAAATGTGTTGAGTAATATATTTCATTTGTGCAATTTAATTTGAGGGATTAACAATAAGAATGTGTCGTAAAATATTAAAAATCAAAAGGAACTGTTGAGTAAATTCATAAAATTTATTAAAAATTATACATATTTTAAATTGTATTAGTTGGAAGTTACGAATGTCACAACATTCCAGAATAATAATTAACGACAAAAACAACTGTTTTTTTTTAGTTTTAATAATAAGAAGGAAGTTTGTAAGTATTTTTAATCAGAGTATTAAAGCTTCTTGATATCGAATTTGTAGTCATTATATACACCATCTCACATCTGGATAAATACTGAGCTCCATTACCGTTAAGGTGTTAAAAAAAATACGAGCAATAAACGAAACATTCTCCTCTATTTGCGTGTTAGTTATGTATCAACGTAAGAATAACACCCTTATTCCAAATATATATAAAATATATTTCTTCAAATGTTTGTTTATTACATAATCGTGTCGCTTTCGTAACACCTGGTTGGACTGAAATTTTGAATAGTATTTCCTCGACTGATTTTATCTCGTTTATTATCTTACTTGTGCCTCTGATTTCAAATGTAATTCAAAATTGGTTGCACCCAGTTGCAAAAAAAGTGAATTCATTTTAGTCAGGGTCTCGTAAAAGGACTAGTAAGCACGAAATCCCTTTCATGTTAGTATGTTCAATTTCTACAAATGATTGCTTATAATATGTAATAAGGCACTAAAATCAAAGTATGCTAAAATAAGGCTCAAAGTATCTCCATAACATATTCATCATGTCAGTTATGATATTTCGTAAATCGTGAAAAGGTTATTGACATTCAGAGACTGTAGCCTTCTGAGTTTTGATAAGGTTTTAATTTAATGCAAAGAGTAGCTTACTATTTAATAGTAGTAATAATAATAATAATTGTTCTAGGTGTATTAGTTAAAAATTACAAATATCGACTACTCTATATTGATGTTTTGCCTGTTTATTTCTCCTTGAAAACAAAGTTTTATTTTTCGTTTATAAATTTAAATTACTTGGCATCAGATAAAATGGAGATGACAATTTCTCAACGAAGTTTGTTCGTACATAAATCATCGATGGGTATAATTATTTAAAAATAAAACATAACGATTTATCAAAATATGCGGAAGTTGTAAAACATGACAATTTTAGTTAGTGGCGACGAAATACCTCAAATAAAATAGATTATATAATAGAAAAATTATTTAGTTTATATGTACATATATCTTGTTCTTTCCTCCGGTTTTCATCCCAGGTAATAAAGTTGCATGGTCGGTAATACTCCTAGTGTTGCTAGTAAATATCTTATACAGTAAGTGCTCTCCATCAGGCTGTATTACTTGTTTGCTGACTTATTTGTATGAAATATAAAAATTAAGTAGTTTTTAGTTAGATATTTTACGTTAATATCCAGTGCGAGAAACCCTCAGAGAGCACGTTAAGCTATTGGTCCCGATAGTTGTCACGTACCATCTAATAATAATTATTAGCTCTTGATAGGTTATTTGCTTTTGTCCACTGATTTACGGGTTCTCGCTGTTAGTTGCAAAATTCAGATGACAATCACTATGTAAAAACTAGCTACCTGTCAAATAAGAATAATGAGAAGACCCCGGGTAAATACCGGGAGTAATGGTAGCAAGAAGATTCTGTGTAAGAAATATACCCGGTGGAATCGACGTTTTTATGCGTTCGGAAGTATTATTTCGAATCTATTATGTAATAAAGATCTCAAACTTTCCTGCAAAAGTTTCGATATATAAACTTAAAGGTTCGTACATTAAAAGATACTCAAACTCTTTCGTCTACATAACGACTTGTATAGCGTATTCAATCGTTGAAGATCAACTAAAATCTTGATACAATAGATATTTGCCGTTATTTTGCCTGTGTTGGTCTAGACTTTTTAAATTCTAATTGTTTATAATATTATAGCATGTCATAGCGTTCAGTTATAAATGATGTCTATTGTTTTCTCTATTCAAAAGAATTTTAGAGTCGTTTTATTACTCTCAAAGGTAAAAGGATCTTTACATATAACTCAACCAATTTTAAATTATAATATCTAATATTTAAAATTATCTCGTCACGGTGTTTGTTACTAAACTCCTCCGAAACGGTTCGACCGATTTTTATAAAATTTTGTGTGCATATCGATAAGGTCTGAGAATCGGTCAACATCTATTTTTCATCTATTTTTAAAGATTTACCCCAAATTTTTACTTTTTATTTTTGGACAATTTTTTTATTTTTAATGTTTTATTATGTGACATCAAAAAATACATACAACCCTTAATTTTCACCAATGTCACTTCTGCTCATAATTAGAATCAGTAAGGGGTCGCTGCTATCGGGTCCAATATTTTTTTTCGTCACAGGGCAACTTCTGCCGGGCCCGATAGTTATATAGATAAACATAAAACAACAATACAGTTCCCTAAGTCTTAAATTAAACATGGGAAGTCGTATTTTGATAACTAAAACGGTGAAGATGCTATGATAAAACAAACAAACCCAATTCTAAAACTGATTTAAGTCGACAACCGATTTAATGAAAATGCATTTACCAAAGAACATTATCGAGACAAGATCAAGGTTATAACGAAAATTACAAACAATATCTTGCAACTGACAATCGTTTGAATATCGAAAAGCATTTTGGTAACTGGGAGAATCGTCTAAATTGAATTCGATTCAAACAAAAAATAAACGTTCTGCTCAACCCACACAATAAGATTTACAGTCAACGATAAAAATACCACATTGGGTCTTTCAAGTCGTCGCCTACATCTATAGTAACTGGGCTGTAGTGTGCTATAGGAACGTAAATAAATAAACAATGGTACACTGTGCGCAGTTAACGTAACCAAGCGAGAATTACTACGTATTAATAGCAGCTCGTGATGTAAATGGAAAACCTCAGTTGTCCAAAATCAATTGATTTTTATAAATAGAAGGCTTATAAATAGTAAGAAGTACTTTAAACATACTATTATTGTTTTAAAATAGTTATTTAAAATATACATATATACTGTTACGGAAAACCTTATTACATTCAGTTCTGAGCAACAAGCGAAGAAACTACAAGTGATACAAGTGAACAAGTGCGATAATTAGTGACCTCGGCTATTCTTTTGGACTGTGATTGACCTGCGTTTTGGACCTGTGATTTGTGAAGTTCTGTGTGCAATCTGGACCTCAATAAAGTCTTATCTAGAGCCATCAGGTGTTTGTTTCCAAATCACCGAACCCCAGCCCGTAACAGTACTTAAGAAATACACGCTAATATCTGCATATTAATAATTGTCATCTATCTGATTTCTATTCATCATAGAAGGGCTTAAGTTCTTCTTCTTCCTAGCATTATTCTAGGTTTTTACCCAGCATTTGCTTGACGACGTTGTGGCACAGCGGTAGCGAACCTGCCTTAAACGCCACAGGTCGCAGTTTCGATTCCCGCTCGGACCATAATATGTTTGTATTGACCATGCAAGCATATTTTCCAGTCTGGGTGTATTTGTCCTTGTCATTGTGAATGTTTCCGGACCCCGACACAGGATATTACTATCCTAATGGAGGCCGTTGAGTGTGCAGCGTTTATTATTATTATTATTTGCATTTACAAAGACTAATTTCTAATCGTCCTCTGCAATCCTAAGGGTGAACCGTAACTCATTAGATAAGACCAAATTACCTATCAAGTTATCGATTACTATCATATGCTTAGTGATAACAACCGGGTCCGACAGCTCTCTGAGTCCCAGCGGGTAGACCCATAAGGACAAGCAGCCAGACATATATATTTGTAAGATCGATGTATTCATCTGCTCAGAGTGCCTAATATAATTAGTTCCTCTTCGTAGTAAGTCAAAATATCAATTTAACCAGTTTTTGTTAAATAAACGCTACACACTCAACGGCCGCTATTAGAATGGTGATATCCTATGTCGACGGTCCGTGAATACACACAAGAATTAGGACAAGCACAACCAAGTCAATACTAAATATCTGCTGCAAGCGGGAAACAAACCCACGACATGTGACGCTTAATGCAGATTAGCTACCGCTGCGTCATAACGTCAATTGACTATTATTATTATTAATAATATCAAAATTTTTATGACCTCTCTTAACACAGTTGAGTGCGCAGTTATCTACTGATAGCTGCACATTCAATTTATGCTCAAAACAAATATATCGATTGTTACGTATACATAGATTACTTTTTATTGACTTAGATAAATAGCCACTTAGATACACTTATATTTATTCATTTCTCTCTCTCTCTCATCTCTTCTCTTTCTTATAATCTGGGAACCTTTAAACGAGGCGTAAAGAGGCATCTTGCGGAGAGGTAAGGCAATTTTGGTTAGTGCTGGTTACCTTTTCCAACTGTATTAGTCGCCTTCACGTTTAGTTCTATACTGGCATGGCTATACTGGTTCTTGACCTCTGGTGGAGTGAAATCATTTTCCAACCAAAGCAAATAATACAAAAAAAATGCGAACACTAAAATTGGCTAAGTAGCCCATAAATTATTAAATTGATTGAGTCAAGCAGTTAAATAATATTGATTACTTAATGTAAATAGTAATAGCCTTATGAGTTAAAACTGTTGAAAGGCTAGATTTATACGCTCGTTATTTATATCAATAAACACCCGATAACTGGTTTATTGATGTTTTCTCCATATAGACGACGACGTTGTGCCTGCCTTAAACGCCACAGGTCGCGGGTTCGATTCCCGCTCGGAGCATAATATGTTTGTATTGACCATGCAAGCATATTTTCCGGTCTGGGTGTATTTGTCCTTGTCATTGTGTATGTTTCCGGACCCCGACACAGGATATCACTATCCTAATGGGGGCCGTTGAGTGTGTGTAGCGTTTAATCGCGTTTAGCGTTTAATAGTTTTCTATTTCTTCCATATAGCTCTGTATCTTAATTACATTAATTTATTATATGTTTTAATGGGGCTTGTTCATCAGTTTTAACTTAGTTTCAACAATTAGAAAATTTTATTTCTTTATCAAATTATTATTGTGTTCTGAGCGGAATATTACCATGTATTTTTCATGCTCCTCATGACTTCCTTCCCACTGTTATTTCAATTGGCAACTTATGCCTTATGGTATATGGTATGGGTATACGTACAGAGGTTATGAGGTAAAAGCTCTACTGTAGAAGTACCGACTAGTAAAGTGAGAGTTGCAGGTTTGATCTTTACCCCTTAGGGCTATTGTTGAGGAACAGTATTATTATTCTTGCAAAAGTCTTCATCGTAGCATTATTCCCGGTATTTTTATGTACCTAGGGTCTGCTTATTACTGTTATCCGGATTTGACGGGTTACTAGTATTTACACAAAGCGATTGCCATCTGACCTCCGCAACCCTAAGGGTGAACCAGTAACTCATTGGATAAGAGCAGTTTAATTATCAACAGTTAACGATTATTATCAGATGTTATTGATAATAACCGGGACCGACAGCTTAACGTGCTCTCCGAGGCACGGTGGGGAGACCCACACGGACAAACGCCCAGACCGAGACAGAAATTTTAACAAACATCTGCCCGAGCGCGAATCGAACCCACAACTGTCGAGACTAAAGGCAGACTCGCTACCCACAACGCCACAACGGTATCGGTGTGGTGTATTATTATTCTTGGAAAAGCATTGTTAATATTCTTTGAAAAAAACTCTGAAATTTGCGGAATCATTCACAGTGAGTAGTCGGACAAATACTTATTAAAGTAACTTGAATAAAAATTGTTACAGATTGTACTAATTATTTAGCGCAGCCAACAATGAAGAACGGCAAGCCCGCTGATCCTGCGTATGATATTGATGTAGCTAGTGAGTACAATAATAATTGTTATCATTTTATCACTAACAAAACCGTATCGAACTAGACTAGTACTTATCTCATATTGATGTATGCAGTTTCAAACTTTATTACAAGTGGCACCTACTAATGGTGTTACGCGCGCCGATAGGCTACGGCAACCACTTACCATCACGTGGGCCGTATGGTTGCTTGCCAACTTGTTATATTAAAAAAATTGTATCTGTTACTAAATTATGCTCAGAAATAAGCTAAACTGGCTTTGAATAAATAAATAAATAAACGCTACAAACTCAACGGCCCCATGTCCATGTCCTGTGTCGGGAGTCCTGAAACACACAATGACAAGAACAAACACACCCACACTGGAGCACATACATACAGGTATATCAATACAAACATCTGCTCCGAGCGATGGTCGAACCCGCGACCTGTGGCGCTTAAGGCAGGTTCACTACAGCTGGAAAAAACAGCATCTTTATTTATTCAAAGCTGGCTCGTCTGGGAAAGTAATACCTTCTCACAGTATATCAATTTGAAACAGCATTTTCAGTTTTGTTACGTTTCATTCGATATCAATATACATCAGTTTAATATAATTACATTTATTTCACCTTTAACAGGGAACTGAAGTGATCTTATTTTGCAGACTACGTACGAACGATGATATCTTTCGGGATCATCAGTTTGTTTGTGATGGCGATGGGGTGCGGTTTCTCAGTTTACACCTTCCGTAATCCACGGTATATGTTCAAACGTCTCGCCGCGGGCATACACTTCATTAGCAGTAAGTTTCTTTTATTACCAAACTATTATTCTTTAAAACTATGAAACGGATTTTGATGCGGTTTTTTATATAGATAGAATGATTGAAGAGGAAGGTTTATATCTATAATCAAACATCCAATCAACATCCATTTAATAGTGAAAAAAAATCGGTGGTTTCTAATGTGATGTCGTACATGATTACATTTAAAGCGTGCGGGCCACGGGCAGTATGAATAATAAGTATACATAGGGACAGAGAAAGCGACTTTGTTTTATTTATGTCTTATATTATATAGAAAATAAAAGAAGTATCTTTTAACATTTGAGACGAAAGCAAAATTTTATACAAGTGGCTCACAAGAAGAAAGTAGTAGAGTATACAATTCTTCCTACTAATATAATGTTTGTGAGGATGGATGGACGTTTGTTACTTTTCCACGCAAAAACTACCAAATTTATTTATATGAAGTTTACACACAAATAGCTTCTTAATACCATTAACACATAATTATGATCCCGGAAAAATGTTACTTGTCTGTGGGATTATCTAAAAACATTAACGCGAGCAATACCAAATAAAAAAAGTTGATGACATTAGATATTTGTGGATGTTTAAATAAATTCTAAACCAACAAGTAGAAGAATAGTAATAAAAAAATCATATAGTGTGTACATGATTACATCTTTATATACAATTTTTTCTTCTTAATTTCCAAAGATATCTTTTAGATTCTTCACAAATGGAAGCCTTATGTGAACGATGCTCTGTTATAACTCTATATTTTGATGACTTACTACATCTTTACGAACTTTATTTAACATTGTTGTTACTATAATGCAAAGTATAAAAGCTCAAAATACTCTATTAAAAGTCTACTGTTAATGAAGCCCTGTATATATGTATATTATAAGTAAATTAATGACAATATGATTATTATGAATTGAGTAACAACATTCGAAACTATCCATAAAATCATCTAGTAAATAAAATCGTCGCAGGTTCGATTCCCGTTCGGAGCAGATGCTTGTCATAAATATCTGTTTCGGCCTGGTGATTCAGGAGGGATTCTTGTCTTCATCGTGCCTCGAAGAGACCGTAAAACTGTCAGTCCCGGTTGTTATCACAGCATCTTATATTAATCGCCATTTAATCGTTAACTCTTGATAAGTAATTTTCTCTTATCCAATGAGTTACTGATCGCGGAGGTCACATGGCATCCATCAAATCAAGAGTACAAGTAGACCTGTGTTAAATATTATAGTTTGCATTAAAATTGTAAATACGTTTATTTTTTTACCAGAAATAATAGCAGACCTTTTAAATTATTTTCAGATTCTATGTACGAAATTGAGATTTATATCGAGTTAGTACAAATATTCACGGCTTAAAATAGTTCAGGGTCGTGTAAATTACATATATCTGCGTTAACGACTGTATTGTAATACAGTCGTAATAATGTTTGTATTCTTATGATAGCTGGATTTCACTGTTTTAAATAATCGCATTCCATATGAATCAATGCGATATATTAAAAAGCTGTGAAATTTACATTTCAATCACACTTCTGTATCACATTTAATTTCACAGTTAAATGTTTTTTCAGCGGCTCACTGAAAATATAGAAAGATAACAAATTTATGGAAAGCTGTAACAATTTGTTTTTGCAGACGAACATTTAAAAATATGTTATATAGATACGATTATAATAGGCGTTATTGCCACATCTTCGGAATATATCGAAATTGTTTGTTTTTATAATTTTCTGCTGTGCCGGCGGCTCCACTCGATTTATGTAGCATTTTGATGATCCAACGTGTACCCAACATTTTTCCGGAATAAAAAGTATCATATATGTTAATCCAGGTAATAATCTAAATGTGCACCAAATTTCACCCAAATCTATCTAATAATTTTTGCGTGATAGAGTAACTAACATCCATCCATGTAAACTCACATTTATAATATTAGTTAGACTAGCTATACTTCGCGATGTTCACCGCATTTTATTTGAAGCCATACAACTTGGCCACGTGGCATTCTACCTCTACTTCAGTGGAAATATTAACCTCTGTTTTTTTTCTATACAGTAAATAATTTAAGACACTTAAAAATATAATGTTCCTATCCTATACGCTCTCAATAAAATTTCGTATTATTTCTAAGATTCTGATATCTCGTAACATTGATAAATTAGATATATATAAATAAATAAATCTAGAACCCAAATTTCACTCAATCATCTCAGGTATGTAAAATAGTAGTAGAGTTCAAAGTACTCCATTATCATAATGAAATTTACGTAATTCTAATCATGAACGGAATAAAATAAATAAGAGAGTAAATTTTTATGGTACTACAGAAATTTGTTATTATAATCATAAAATCCCTACGACAACTTGGAAATCAAAATTTATATAATCAACGCCTTTAGACTGGTGAAAATAAAATTGTAAAATTCTTATTTATGTAGGCAAATTATTTTTTTTGCCTTCTATATATTTTTTTGTCAACAGCTTCGTGTACATTCGTCGTGGTGCAAGTAATGATGTCTTCCGTAGATCATATGAAGAAGAACTTGAGATTTGTCTATCCTGAGAATGCCTATCACTAGTAAGTTAGAGATAAAACTCTCTGCTAAAATATTATTACAATAATGAAATCACATTGTATGTTTTTAATTTTTTTTCACAGTTACCACGTTAGCTTCTTCCTAGCATGGTTTGTTGTCCTAGTGAACCTGTTCGCATCCGCCTCGTTTCTCTGGTATTCGCGTAAAAGGAAAGGCGACAAAGCAGCGACTGATGAACTAGCAATGGCCGACGAGCCAACAATTATCGGTCGATGACGCTTCGGATCCTCCTCCATGCGATCATTCTTGTCGAATGGACATGTCCTCAAGTATCTTTTGAACAGTGCTCAATTGACCAATAGCTGTAAAATAAATAAACATGAATGTCTTCCACATACATTTCGAAATCAAATACGGAGTTTATTAGAACTACTGTTCTATCAAAGCCTATTTCATTAGTAGTAGTCATTCTAATCATAGAAATCTTAATAATACGATATTAGAAGTCGCATATCTGCGTGACCTTGTCGCCGCAATTGTGACTTTTGAACACTAGGACGTGGTACGTGTATGCATTAGTGTTGTTTATTGATTTTACTTACCATTGCTGTATAAGCTATTCAATATCCCATTGTTGTATAATCAGAGCGTCAGAAAGAGAGCGCTAAAGAGTATTTAGCTATTAAATATGAAACTTAAGATATTGTCGTGTAGTAGCGACAGCATGGGTAAGAAAAATGTAGCGCCAAGCGGCGGCACGTGTTTTGTAAGTAAAAAGCGTCTTTAATATTTCTAGCACCTTTTTTAAGATTTCTGTGGTTCTAATATGATGATACAAAATTAAAATACACATATATACAATCACATTTAAGTTTTGACTGCTGTAATGACACTATTCAAGTGAAGAATCTGACATACTGTAACTTTGTTCCTTAAATATATTATTCTGCGATTTGCGATATTTATTTCGCCTTGTTAATCTTATATACGTCTGATGTATTATTGTTGTTTTATTTCTTGCTTGAAATGTGTTACGTGTGATATTGTATAAAATTGTGTATATTCCCTAGACATATGAGATTAACGACAGCCTTATACATATTATATATTAAGTAAAATAGTTATTCTTCATGCGATTCAAATAAGCATATTAAAAAAATGGACCATTTAATGAATAAAAAGTCTCCAAATAAATTGAAAGACATTACAGTTTTACCATAAAAGATACGCCTAACATCGAATTTATTTGGAGAATAATCTATATATTATATAGATATTTATTCATATAATTTTTCACTCAAATTACTGTTATCATATTCACTAAAATCATACATATCTACATCATAAAAAATAAATATAATTTTTGACACTTTTAAAAACAGTACCATTAATCCTTAGCTTATTTGAATCGCATTTAATTTGTTATCATTATATTTGCTGCCATATGACTATTATTTACAATTTAAGACTATTGTACAACTTTATCTAGTCAAACTATTTAATAATTCTTTAGAGACCTTTTCGTAATCATCACAAATGAAAACGTATTAAGCAATTTTATTCATTATAGTAACGACTAAGGTTAATATCTAAAGTTCTTCAAAGAATATGCGCCAGAAATCCAAAATCATAAAACCTTTATTTCTTTCCTTATCATCTTAGGCTTCAGTTTCATGATGACAACATTGTTGCACGATGAAATATTAACGGAGTCTATGATCTTACATAAGGTAATTCCGAAGAATCACTTGTTGACTTATGGGTGTTTTAGTCGAAAGTATAAAATTAAGGCACTAAATTCAAGACTGCTTTTGAAAGTAAACTTTTTTGGTCTCGACACCATTACGTACAATATCTATAAATTGAGATGATTACGGAATGTCAATTTTTGTCTATTTATAAAAATAAGCTAATTAATGTCTAATGTATTTATTCTAAGTTACAAAGATTTAATAATCTTTGGAGTTATTCGTAAAACCAATACCACAGCTGTATCTAAATATAGTTTTATTACGTTATATCACAAAGGAAGTTTAAATAATTTATCGGGATGTTAATTTAAAACCCACTTCCGATTCTTGTTCATATTATTTCTGTACACTTTATAGTTGAAATTGGCAAACTGACTCACAGTATTGGCCAATGTCTCGTTTTGCGACGTTAATGATGATACAATGTAATGACTTTGTACAAACAATCCAATTGTTTTACGTTTAACAAAAATAAAAGCTATCGATACTTGGACTGAATTTGCCACTCTGACATAATAAGCAAAAATTGTATTAATCATCAGATTAGTCACAATCAGTCAGCTCGATTTTAAGGAGACTTTTTTATTCCTAAGATTCTTTGTATTATTTAAAAAAATTATTTCTTCAATTTTATCGGAATCTCTTTTATAATTTGCATAAGACTTTGAAAATCTATTATTATTTTAAACAAAGGTAACTCTTATATATTGAAATTATAACTTATTAGCGAGTTTTTGTCAGTCAAAATGTAAATAATAAAAACTATTATGAATAAGTTTCCTCATTTACAAACTGTTTATATTCCAAACTTTTTTTGCATTATCTCAGATGTTGATGTTATGTATGTTCAACTTATTTTAATAAAAACTTATTTATTTAAACTTTATCTGGGTGTCTTATTTTTGGCATTTTGTGAGTGTAATATATTGTATGGATCATAAAACCCGAAACTCGTCCCAGTCATCTTCGTTTATTTTAAAATAAATATTATGATACAGTAAATATTCCACTAAAAGGAAAAGCTTTTCTCGATTTTCTGTGTTCCCGTTTTAAGCTGATTCAATAACGAAACAATGCTTCCAAACAAATGTGAAATATTATCACATCACATTTCAAAAGCGTTAATTACAAACAACCTCAATTTGTCTTGGCATTAGTAACGATGTTAAAATAAACAATGACATACATTAAGAAAACACAAGTATTGAGACAACTTATTTCTTTCAGGAGGTCTTCAATTTAAATATTGAAGAGATAGTTATAGTAGTAAAGGGACACCGTTGTGGCATTGAAGGTAGCAAGTCAGACTATAGTTTCGATGATTGCGGGTTAGATTACCGCTCGGGCAGATATTTGTATTGATGTTACAAATATCTGTTTCGGTCTGGGCCTTGTGTCCTTGTGGGTCTAAACACCGTGCCTCGGTGAGCACGTTAAGCTTTCGGCCCCTGTTGTTATCACATAACATCTGATAATAATTGTTAACTCTTGATGAGTAAATGGCTTATATCCAATGAGTTACTGGTTCGCCCTTAGGGTAACGGAGGTCAGATGGCAATCGCTCTATGTAAAAACTAGTAACCTGTCAAATCCAGACATGAGTAAAAAGCAGACCCTGGGTAAAATACTTGTATAATACCTGGAAAATTCTAGGAAGAAGAAGAAGTTATAGTAACAAAAGAATAAAGATATCAATAACCAATGAAATATGATATCCAGAAGTAAAAAATCGAGTTCAAAGTTCCCGTGATTTGTAGATACAAAAATTTTACAAGCTTTTCTTCAATCTATTTCAAGCTGTGCATTGTCGAGAAATCTGGCAGCGGCCCAGAGACGGCCTGTGACACTGCCAACCTCAAACAAAGGTTAGTGTCCTAAAAAAACCGATGAAGGAAAGGCCAGTCGTGCTAATGAACCGGCAAATGTTTTTTGAAATGGGTCCATCTCAAAATCGAAAAAGATGTTCATAAATTCGTCAAGTCGCTTATTAAACGTTATTATAATATTCTTTGATCAAAATGTAAAATTAATGTGTTTGGAAAGACATGCTTCACTTCTAATCAAATTTTTAGTGATTGGTTATCAAAAGTTGCAGGAATATATTTTATTATATTATTGAATATGCTTTATTCATTTCTTTGAAAGACTACACACTAAAACTTTTAATAATAATGGTCTATATGTACTGGGCTGGACTGGACTGGACTGGACGAATACGATATAGTCCATGGTTTCGGCTTAAATCAATAAGACTACATATTTTTAACTGTTCACTTTGTCCAAGATTATATATATTTGTAAGTGCTCTCCAGGCTCTCTATAAAGGCTATCTTTCCAAATATTTATATTAAGTTTGAAGTATTACTCCATAATAAAACCACAAGTTCGCCACAAACTTTTTAAACATGATTTTTATACATCAATCAATCATCAAATCACTAAGAAAATCCGTTGTTATGTCTAAAATAATATAAAAATTATAAAATAAATTCTCGTAATATGACTATGTCACTTTTTTCATGACCATAAACAAGTCATACAACTTAACAACATTATAAATTTCTTAATTTCTTAATATTTGTACTTGGAATAATAGTTGCAGCTATCTTCGAACAAACACCCATAAAAGCTAGAAAATTCCAAGAGAGTTAAAGAAAAGAACTCCCTTTAATCTTTTAATATTTAAAAACTGAGAAATTCTACTTTGTAGAATCAGAAACTGTATGTGTGGTCCAATCAGAAACTAATAATATTTTTAAATAATGTCCCGTGTTTGAGGCATTAATTTATTTATTTCAAAGACCGTTTCTTGGCACAAACGATTTCTTTTTACAAAGCTTATAGACAGTTAAACGCCCTTCTGGCTTTATTATACACGTCCGCGTGCCAATTGAGGCATTGATGAATTTCCAGAATGTTTGAATTTTTATTTATATACTAGCCATCCGACACAAGTTTAATGTTTGAAATACCACATTATTAAGGGTTCCTTATTTTTGTTTTTAAATTTATTATAAGTAATGCAAATCTCCTCCCAGCACAACTGGGCCTGACTCGACCGATGAAGTAAAATATTAATAATAAAAAAGTAAAATATTAACATTATTAATATATTGGCGTAAAGTAATATGTAATAAAACCCATTCCCTTAATGTCTTATAAAGTATAATGTCATATCCATCAACTGTAAGTAATACACTAGAGTAACAACCCTTAGATTAATATACTCAATAATAATTACTCAATAATAATTATAGAAAAACACCACAAATCGGTACTATTACTTTTTAATCTATATATAATATCAAATAAGCATAAACATTATATTGCAAAACGTTACTCACACTAGCAAACGTCCGAACTCGATCGGCTCCACAACCAGACTGCCGCTCAGCGTGTCCGGCTTAATGTTATCAACTCACTAATTCCGAAATACCCTCAATTCCGAATATTTATTTTTGAATATTTATAGATTACTCTCAAACCCAACAAATGGTATCAGTAGGTACTGTTGCGTTTCTTCCCTTCTCATCCCAGTCTTCCGGTTCCTTAGGTTGGAAAATCGCATGCGATATTTCAAGTGCCGCGCGGTTTTATAGTTTGCGATGACTGCTCACCATCAGGTGGACCGTATGATCATTTTGTCAACTGTCATGTAATACAAAAAAAAAAAAATGTCAATAGCTCTTACTAGTATTTAGAGATGTCAATTCATTTTGAAGCAGAGTCTAGTATCTAATTAAAATGGTGTTCAAAAGCTATTGTTTAGCACCAGGTGGACATTTATATAGATACAAAACAATTATGTCTCTGAAACGGTTAACTGACTTAAGAATAACTAATAAACTTCATACGATAAGTACTTTTATAACAGAAAGGCGTAGCCAAAGGAAGTAGGGGACTGAAAAGGAAAAAAAAGGAGAGGATAAGAAAGGGTTTAGGCCTCCGGTGTTTCCACACATCGAACGAAACACGAAAATATAGATACTGTTGCTTCACGTCTATATACAGTGAGAGGACAGTACTTCCGCAGTCGAATTGACGCATCCAGTAAGCAGCAAAGCTAATACTACGTGTACGTACGCTTAATTGTAAATGTCAAATTTTTTTGTGATTAAGAAGCATTTTTTTTTTTATATCTTTCAATACAAATAAGTAGATTGAAGTGTCTGTGTGTATTTCCAAATTAATATCTTTACCCCAAATGTATAGGAAAGTATATATGATAATTACATTACAAACAATTTTTAAAATGGTTGTCTGTCTCTTTGTTCCGTCTAATCTAATAGAAGCGGCTGGATTAATTGCAACAGGACTGTCACTGTCAGATAGGTGATGTTATGAGAAATAGCTTAGAGTACTTTTATTAAAGAAAAAGAATTAGGGTTCACTGCCGCGGGCGCTTCTGGTATTAAATATATCTAATTTGTTATTGTATGGAATGGCTATACATGTCTGTAAACCGTTTAATAGATAATAGCTTTCCATTGTCTAGACGTCGGTTATCTTGGCTTATCAACGGAATAATTGAAATATTACAAAACATTGTTGTAGCGAATGAGACCTACCTTACCATTTATCTTTCATAACTATAATATTATATTATTACATTTTATATTTAAGACTAATATAAATGCTTTTATGTTTGATCTTAATATACAAAACTGATCTTCTGTGACATCGAAATTTATTGCTTGCCGCGTAAAAGTGTAAGCCGACATGAAGTATTAAAATCCCTTTGTTCTTTTTTATTAATCCAATCATTATAAATTATGATGTTGTGAATTAGTGAAGCTTTTGTTACGTTATATTATAAAAGTAAATAATTACCATTCTAATTGATTCAATTTATTTTTGAGAAGTTTTTAGATATTAGATCAGATACTTTGTGATTTAATTTATGAGTATTTAATTGTTATCAAACTGATTTCATTCTAGTTGCTTATTTCATAACATCCTAATTCCTTACTAATACTATAAATGCGAAAGTAGCTCTGCAAAAACTACTACTAATTTAATATATTTAACTACTACTGATTTAAATGAAATATAGTTCACAGATAGTCTAGAGCCTGAAAAAGGATATAGGCTACTTTTTAATACGAAACAAGGGTTGTAAAGAATTGAAAGGGGGATGAAAAGTATGGAAGTATCGTCATTTTTAGAGCTATTTTAGAGCTAGATGCTTGAAACCTATTTTTAGGCTGTTGATTCGATGTAAATGAATATGACATTCAAAGTTTGTGTTTGTGTTGTGGTTGGGTTCAGAGCTTTTATGAAAAACGTTATTAACGCGGGCCAAGCCGCTGGCTGAAGCTAGTATTTATATATATATCAAACTATTGGTATCTTGTCTGATGGCTCGACACTACATTTTTTTATTGTTTCTGTTCGGCTGACTGTCTCCTGCTTGTCAATGGATTATTTACTTAGGTAATTTGGAATTAATACTCCTAGATATAGTCTTACTATAAACATAGACCAGCCATTCCATACGGAAAAAATCCAAAAATTCGCTGGTGCTGCTTCGTCATTTCAATACGAATGCAGCGAAACAACAGTCACACTAGTCGATGTTAAATTTACAATGGAACACCAGCGATTCCTTCATATTTTTATACAGTAAAAGGCCAAAGCCTACAGATAATCATATATTATAACTTACACATTCTTACTATCGCTACGTATTACAAGAATATAAATATAAAAGGCGTTATATGCTCTCGGATTCATAACGGACATATAAAAAGGTGTTACAAGAAAGTGTATAGGACAGCTGTTACTATACTCTTTGGTTATAGGAATATTAATTGCAAAACGTCAAAACAAAACCGATCGATTTACGTTGACAGGTTGTCATGGTAACAATTACGAAGTCGCATGTTGTGCTGTAAAGGTAATGGATTAAAATAATTTTTGATGAAACCTTAAACAGATCAATAAGGGTTGGTAATTCAAGCGGATCACGCGATATGGCTGAATCTAAGGTAAGGTTAACGTTTTTTCCCCTTTCTACTTAATTAATGTGACTTACGTGACATGCGACTGGCTTTTGTATACCGACCATCACCTTTAAAGACTTGTAACTTTCTCTCTTATATTGATATGAATAAAGGCGAAAATGCTTTATATAGCTATTTTCATAGAAAGCCTTTTGTACTTTTGCTTTAAGGAGTAACAATATTTGGTTTTTATAGTCACAATTGTATTAGCCATTATCATAAAGTGTCACTACTAATGCAGATAACTCTGAAATATTTGAGAACCATTTTAAAAGCTTTCAATAATGATCTTACTTACTATAGAAACTGTATATGTTATACAAAATAAACTTTTTAGAATTAATTAATAATAATTTTAATGCAGGTATCGAAGTCTAAGACTAAAACTAAAAAACAAAAACAAACAAGCCAAGTAGTTAACAATGACAGTTCAAGCGCATCAAGCGGTTTGTATTATATTAATTATATTAAAATAAAGTTAGAGTAGTACAATTCGCATTAACGAAACTTAAAACCCATCTCAGAAGTCTGTACATCAATATACTTTTACACATATTAACCCGTACCTAGTTTTACAATTTGAGAAATTTGGGAAGTAATACCCACAATAAATTGGCATATAGTAACAGGGTACTATTGCGTCTTATACGATGAGTGAGAGCATCGAGGTCCAATATTACACCCTCTATGTTCCCTTCCTTTTTTTTTCTTCTCATCCTTTCCTTTCTCTTGTTCCTTGAGTTAGCAACGTGCATGTGATACTTCATGTATTGCAAGAGTTCATAGGTTGCAGTGACTACTTACCATAAGGCAGCATACAGTCCACCTTGTTGCCAACTGTCTGACTGAAATAAAAATAAAATATAGTTCACAAATCGATTTTTTTTATTAAAGACATCTTCAATATATGATAAATTGAAATCAAACCTTAAACACAAATCCGTAA
This sequence comes from Hestina assimilis, assembly GCA_023373885.1. Classification (NCBI taxonomy): domain Eukaryota; kingdom Metazoa; phylum Arthropoda; class Insecta; order Lepidoptera; family Nymphalidae; genus Hestina; species Hestina assimilis. Next base: position 9,120,637 of record CM041749.1, on the reverse strand, counting down.
ATTTAATTACTATCACACTACTAATTAGGGTGCTACGTAACTCTTAAAAGCAGCTTATACAAATTGTAATCAATTTTTTTTTATAATGGTATGTTATATTTATATATTTTTAATATGATAGTTACCGAAGATAATGAAAACGACGAATCTTGCGGTCAAATTGGACAAGGTGTTGGGACTGGAGCTATTACTATTAACCGAGATGAGTACTTGCAAGCATATAGAGACCTTATGTTCGATCGCAATCAGCTACAAATAAAAAATAATCTACTTCATCGCCGTCTCGCCGAATACTTCAAGTAAATTTTGCAATACAAAAAAAGAGTAATAAAATCAGTAAACCCTTAGGTAGTCAATACTTGACTTTAGAATGAATATTTATTATTCGATCCGCTATTGATTCGAACTTGACAGTTAAAAGTGAAGTATTGGTAATCATCTCTATACTCACGCTGTTAAAACTACTAGAGAAAAGAAAAAACGATTTATTATGAAACCTTACCAAATAACAACTGTTAACTATAATGTCAGGCTTGCATGATTATGTTTATATTAGTTAAATAAATTTAAAAGCAATGTTGATGCTTTAATCAATTGTATAAATTACAGAAAAAGAAAACTTGATCATGTCTTGAAACCTATAGAAAATGCACCACATTTAGAGGAAAAATATCAACAAAAATTGTTTTCATATCAAGAATTAAAAGAAAAGGAAGAAATAGAAATGGCAGATGTACGTTTAGTGAATAGAGATTTTAAATATTTCATACATGTGTAAAATAAATTGTATTGTAAAATGAAAAGATTTATTTTTACAGATCAAAACAAAACTAGGCGCTGTGCAAGTACAATATTCGGATAAATTAGAGCATGTCGAAAAGAATTTCTATGCGCTTCAACATTATGAACGGACTACTGGCACTGGCCTCATTTATTCCAAAAAGGCAAACCAATTGCAGATAAGGTAAACTAATACAAAACAACGGAAATTATAACACATGGATATAACCAATAAAGAAAAGTAAATTAAACATTTATTGAACCGCTGAAACACATTCAATTCATTTTAGAATAGAAATTAACAGTTCACGTGGAAGACGCTGCGAGCATAATGACTTCTTTTTACAAATACTACCAAGTATGGCAGTCTGATGGAAAGCAGAGGTCGTAGGCTATGTATACTGACAATATCAGGAGCATCACAATTACTATTGTAGTTGAAAAATAAGAGGATACGGGAAGTAAGATCTATGGCATAAACGGGCCTTTACTGACAAAGAATCGATATTTTGTGTGAGATGAGCAATTCCTCAGTCGAGCAGTCAACTGAATACAGTAAAAACCTATGAATGCCATAGAAATGTTAATAATAAGAAATGTGGCAAATCTGCGTGACCTTGCCGCCGTACTAATTGTGACTTCTGAACCACGTGATATTCACTTTGCATACCTTTACTGTATAAGCTATTAAATAACCGGAGCAGGAAAAAGTGCACGTATGTATGTGCAATGTAATGTGAAACTTACGATATTATCTAGCTCAGCGTATGTCGTAATGACAACATGGGTGGGAGAAATCTGCGGCAAGGCGGAGACACGTAAGGCGGTAGTTTATAAGTAAAAAGCATTTAATATTTCTAGTACCCTATCATTAAGATTCCCTTGACTAATACTAACGATTTATTTATTTTCACTGTTGGCCAATTTCTACTTTTACTGTTTTATTCTCTAAATACGAGCAAAGTCGATCTACAAAGCAAGCAACAGAACATTTTTGCTTTTAAAATTCAGCTTATTCCTTTGTGGTGTACTATTTATTCTGTTTCAGACCGTTGAACGATTTCTAACTTTACAAAGGCGTAAAATCGAACAAGCTTCAGCTCTGTGCCTTCGTTACATAAGAGTGAGGAACGCTGTGAATGAATTAGAATCTGTTGTTCGTAAATTAGAAACGATTGCCCCAGGACTTAATGTAGCTCAGTATGAACAGCTGAACATTGATAAACAAAACTATTTATCTAAAATTGAAGGTATTTTATCACTAACTTTTTAATTATTAAGTACTTCACTAAAGTCTCTGTGCTATTTGGCTTTCTCTAGCAAGTATTTACTCCATACAATATCAGCTACCTACCTATCTACCAATGATCCAACCGTTTCAGAAATTAGCCGGAACAAACAGACAAGACAAAAATTTGAAAAAGGGCGTTAATTATGTTATTTTAACATTAAGAACAGACACTTCATCTTTATTTATTTCCATCATTTAAATTTAATTGAAATAACAGTTACATATACATATTTTAAAGTTTTTGATTATTGATATTTTCAAACTGTGACAGAGCGCGAGGATGAACTCATAAAGAATCGTGCAAATTGTACTGAGCACAATCAAATGCTGGCGCATATTAGAGAGAAAATGCATCACACAGATGAGGTCATTGATTTTGCTGAGTGTGATCTAGGAGACGCTGAAATTGAGCTTATAAGAGCTCGGGAAGAATTAGGGGAAGTAAAGGTACTTAAATAAAATCTCAAATTAAGAAAAAATAATTATACTAAAAAAATATAACTATTTTATATATAAAATATACTTAATTTATTTTAATTTGTTCGGTAAAACTTAACTAAAATCTCAAATTAAGAAAAAATATATAGTAAAAAAAAAAAACTATAACTTAATTTTTTTTAATTTGTTCTTATTTTACTATGAAATTAAAATTGTAAACTAAAATACGTGGGATATATGTATTTCCTTAATAAAGTAAGGGTTTGAGTGGGAGTGCTCTTTTTACTTTATTTTAATAATTACTCTCTTGTTAGCTGTATTCGTGATAATATTATAATAATATTTAATTCTATACTATGAATTTTATCTTAAACATACTACTAATGAATTAAATCTCAAAATAGATGAAAACGAAGCACTGAGCTAAACTGAAAATATATGATATTTCCACTTACTTTTCTTATTTTACTTCTTAATTTGTTTACACAAACCTTAAAATAATAACACAATGATTAATCACTTATTTACAGAGAAAACGCGATCATCTACGTTGGTCCCTTGAAGCGGAAAGAATAAAAGCGGGCTTACTAACCCGAAAGGATTTGTTGCGTGATTTCCAAGACGCCACCGACGAGGTACATGCGATGGTCCATGTCATAACTCTATTAATGCTAATCTTGAAAACTTTATCCAATAATTTACCAAACCGACTTCAAAATCATCATATTATTCTCAATATATACATATATATCTGTTCTGTATGACAACCGTCGTGGTGCGTTGGTAGCGATTCGATTCCCGTTCGGGGCGAATTTTTATTGATCTTACAAATATCTGAGAGTTGTTGGTTCGCCATTGGGGTTGGTATAGGTCAGATAATAATCTCTCTGTTTTCTAACTAGAAACTTGTAAAATCTGGATAAGAGTAATAATCAGACCCTTGGTGAGTACCAGAAATAATGCTTTGAAGAAGACGAAGATTTTTTGTATGTCTGTTTTACGATAAACTTACGTTTCTTTGTCTTTAAAGTTATTTTTATTAAGTACTAGCAACCCGCCCCGACTTCGTCCGGGTGCATAATAAATTGTTCCGTTGATCCCGTAACCATGGAAGTTTTGATTCCATTCTTGGTTCTTCCACTTATAAACTATCTACCTGTATAAAAACATTAAGTGATACATTTTTTTCCATACGAACTTCCCTACCCGTCGATTGCATACAAACCTGGTATTTACTGTTTAAATTAAAATTTACTTTATATTTAATATTTTGTGTCATAAGAACCTTCTTCTGACAATAACAAACACAACAAAAAAAGAAATAGTGAAATCGGTCCAGCCGTTCACGCGTGATGGCGTGACCAAGGGATATAGGGATTCATTTATATATATATATATATATATATATATATATTAAGGAAGTTATTCTGTTGTACCTATGACTGGAGTTATAACTTTTGTTTTCGTTTAAATTAATAGTTTTATAACTTTTGACGAAGTTGTGGCGCAGCGGTAGCGAACCTGCCATAAGCGCCACAGGTCGCGGGTTCGATTCTCGTTCGGAGCAGATGCTTGTATTGACCATACATGCATATTTTCCTGTCAGGGTGTGTTTGTCCTTGGCATTGTTTGTTGTATGTTCCGGACCTCTGATACATGATCGTATCCTATGATATCCTAATGGGGGCAGTAGAGTGTGTAGCGTTTATTTAAAAAAATAATATGTTACGCAGGTGGTGGGTTTAAAGGAAAAGAAAGAGTCACTACAAGCTCAAATAGCTGAAACAACTAAGCAGTTAAGAGAAGCCAGGAATCGGATGCAAATTCACCAACCTACTTCGTCTAGCCCGAGCAACTCTTTTGTATGACATAAAATTTTAGGCTATCTACAATTTAATTATATATCATACAAATTTTGTCTATTTATAATGTCTTTACATGTATAAAAAGTTTTATTTTTTAAATAATTGTTTTCTTGCTTGTAGTAGTTGATTTTAGTTTAAAAAATTGTAGTAATACCTAATATTATTTATTTCAATAAATTTAATTAAATTTGGAAAAGAAAAAAGTCTTTTTAATACAAAAGTTACAAATTAAAGAATTTTTAATAGTTTAGTTTATATGAAGTATATATAAAAACTAAATTTTAATATCTTAAAAACTATCTTACATAAGCAAAACTGATGGTGGAACACGTATAATATACTAAATTAATTAAATAAATACAGTAAATTATGTATAATAATTTCAATGACTATAAATCAATATTGCTTATTTAATTTATGTAATTCAATTGAGCTCTTCTGGCTTAAACAGGGGACATTTAATTTGAACAAAAACTAGCCGAACCAGATTTAATTTATTTACAATAAATTGAAAAATATCATAAAATGCAACATAAGAATTATAATTATAATAGTTTCAATGCTTTTGGCCAAGACTTTAAAATATTTTTAAAACTTATTTTTAGCATAAATCTTTTGTTAATTTTTCAGCCAACTCAAGATCTTCCGGGGTTTTCTCATCCTGTATAATAGGTCCATGTTTCCAACCAGATGGGTATCCAAACTGTCGAACGTCATCCCACCATATCTGATCGCCTTGCATCCAAATACAGTAAATTATATTTGTTCCCATAAGTATTGCAAAACATACCCAAAAAGCAGTTCTCCATTGTACCAAAGTTGACTGTAATAAATATTTATTTTATTTAGTACAAACTTGCTGTTTTAGGAAGAAAAGGCACAAAGTTTTGCACTGTATGGCTGTAAGTTACATTCTTCACGTTAAATACCCACGCCAAGAAGCTAAGTATTAGTACAATTACCAGTTATAGCTTTCAATGAGCATGACCACATGAACATCAAATCCACTGTTTACTTTTTTTGAATTGTCTTCCACCCCATTTGCAATGCATGGTGCTAATTTGACAGTTTCTCATTAAAATAATCTATATTTCGCTCGTAATGGAAACTATTTTAAAATAGTAATACACGTATTTTCGCAAGGATCAATAATTTTTAGTATAAAAATTAAGTTACCACAAAGTCAAAATAAAATAACTCATGTTTTAACTTATATAATATAACAAGTTACGAAAAATTTAAAGAACTTTTTATTTTAATTACTATACTTACATCGGGCGTTAACAGACCAATCAAATATGGTGATGCGATGCCCGCAAATGTTGAAGCAGTGTTTATAAATGATGTTATGCTCCCTGCGAAATTAGGTGCTAGATCCAAAGTATTAACCTGAAATTTTTCATTTCAAATTCTTATAACATGACTGAATGAATGATATATGGAATGATAACTGAAACAAGCTTAAATTAATAAATTAAACAAAAACCCCGACTGCATCATGTTGAAATCCGTCAAAGGGTCTAGGCTGTAGAGCTTCACAAATAGACATACATACATACGTACATACATACATACGCTCGAAAAACAATACCCTCCTTCGGCAATCAGATAAAAAGTTGTGGTTTACCAGTCAGTTAGCCTATAGATATAATATTATATGACGTATATTGTATCGCATAAAAATCATTTAGGACCTCAACTCTATTAGACATAATTCATTGAAGGGGGCTAGTATCCCTCACTAAAATATAATTCATTACTGTAAATAAAATAATGATTATCCTAACATTACCTTCATACCACTGTAATAAGCACCCATAAGTCCCATTGACACAATAAAATATACCATGGCCGCATTTCGATCACATCCTGAATATGAAGCAAGAATAATACATATAGCTGGACCAGCAGATGCTGAAATAAGAGGACTTAAGTTTTATATTTGAAACTATTTATTTTCATTATAAGTAAAATTTTAAATTGTTTGCCTTGTGTTCAACTGATTTCAAAACGAAGGAGAATTAGATATCTAATGTTCTGAGTTTTATTTAGACGTCTAAGTACAGATTTTTCGTTGGATATTGTAGGCTCTGCAAAAATCGGAATTCATTAGACTTCAAGACCTTACGTATACCTTAAATTTAATATCATAAATGTCAAGGTTACGGACTAGCTCATTGAGCAGTTTGAGGCTGTTGACCATCCAAAAAATCTATTACACTTAGCTAACAATTAGCTGATACATTAAAATATGCTCACCTATGGTAGTAAAAATAATTCTTGCCGTTTTTACACTGTGCCATCCTTTTTTAATACCAAAGTCACAAATAATACCAAAAATAGTTGCACAGATTGTCATTGCCAAAAAAGGCAAGCCAGTTAGAATACCGGTAGTTGCTATATTAAACTTTAATATATCATGTGTATACTTTGGGAGGTCTGAGACTATCGTGTAAAGACCCCAGTCATGTCCAACCTATTGAAAAAGCAGAGTAGTTTTATCACTCATCACTAACTATTATTTATCAAGGGATGTCTATAAAAATTTACTCTTGGTAATTCCATAAGTTACATAATCTTTTTCTTTTAATAATACTTACATTAGCTACAAGTAATGCCCATGCAGGCGGTGATCGTAAAATAGCTTTCCAAGGTACAGGATCTTTCTTATTTCTACCTTTAGCTCTCGTCACAGTTTTATTTAAATAATCTAATTCTTTCTTACTTATAAATGGATGTGTCATCGGTTCGCTATGGCATAAAATACTCTGAAAGAAATATGTTTTATAGCTAAATATAAGACATTATTCTATTAAGCAAGACTACAATACTTACCCAGAGAATAAACCAAAATATACCAAAACCACCAAAAAAGTAGAAAACATACGCCCAATCTCTACCATTGTCAAGTAGCATTCCAGATACAACTGGGCCGAAAATGTTACCAAGTTGACCACCCCCAAAAAGTAAAGCAGACAAAAATGCTCGTTCATGTGGTGGAATCCACCGTGCCATCATATAGGTCAAGCTAGGCATTGTTGGTCCCTAAAATTAAAGATATGTTACGTTTTTACCTGATAGCCATCCCATTTCCACTGATATTAAATTTTAAAAGAAATAAATACCTCGCCCATTCCTTCAACAATACGAAGAATAAACAGCCAACGTGCTCCACCCATTCTTGTAACAATTGGAGTTAAAAAAGTAAATAAAGCCGTGCTAAGAAGTCCAATTCCTAAAACCCATTTACCACCGAATTTTTGAGCCAAGTAACCTCCTATAAATTGTGTTGTGCAATATCCATAATAAAAACTACTCAAAAGGAGCCCTTGTGTTTTTTCATCCCAATCAAAAATAGCATGCTGTAAAATATATAATTGATGAAACATGGTAAAAAATTTAAATTATTAAAAAAAGGCGTTTTTATCGTACTGAGAATCGATATACTTACGGGATTGATAAAAACAACGGTGTTATTACCAACATTATCACTTGGACAACCTTCAGGATCAATATGTTCAGTTCCAACCTTTTTGTGCTTCACCATTTGTGTGATTGCCATGTTTAAGCTTACTCGCATTGTGAATGCATTACATATACCAATTAATCCAACTATTGCAAATACATACCGTTGAGGGATCACACAGCCTGAAAATGTAAATATAGAACTCGTAAATTTACTTGACTTACTTCACACCTATAATACATCGGCCCTTTCATATAGATAAAATGACATAGACTCGTTTGGTGCCCCTTCGTATATTCAATATCAAAGTAAAGGACCGAAATTAATCGCACGATAGCTTCATCGATATTTGATTTTGACTGCGTTAGAGTATAATATAGGGTGTGACAAACTCTGTTCCGTTGGGTTAGTGTTGAATTTAACAACGAGTCTGTGACATTTGGTTTTATGAAATAGCCAGCCTATAGCTTATGGCAAGTCTATGGACATTTATCGCATTAATTACCAATAAGCCATGGCCTGGCTTGAAAAAACATTCTAAAGACGACATCCAGATTGCGTTTCGAAAAGACAGCCCTTTTTCGCGGCTGTGTACTAAACACAACCCTCGCCATGTAATGCTGTTAAGGCCAGTTAGGTCAATAGCAATATACCTTTTAGAAAAACAATATTTTTATTGCATTTTTACCCTCCATTTTACTTACATGATTTTAGTATTCTTGTAACAGAAGAATCTTCGTTTTTCAAAACTTTTTTTTCCAAATTTAACGGCATGTTTTCTACTGTTGCTTGTTTTGTGTCCTCCATGGCTAATAATTACTTTTTAGTCAAAATAAGACATATCTTTAAAAGCTTTTCAAAATTAATTTGATTTAAAACTGTAAAAACAAAATTAACTAGAGCTAGACCATCTTCCACGTACTAAAAATGTAGTAGCAGATTCTTCTGATTGTGGTAAGATGTAACCGATAACATTATCATTTGTGTAATTATTATCAATTGTTTAGTTAAGATGAAAATATCTTGATATTTAATATTCGCGATACATAACAATGTTAGTAAAATTAAATAATATTTCCTATAATATTAAATGATACAGTAAGTGCCTTTTCACACATGGTGGAACGTATTCTTGCTTATACTATGAGTGCCTTTTCACACGTGCTGTTTTCCGGGTAGCCAGCGTCGGATATCCGGTAGCGAAGTGTATGGGCATGTATGGCAGCTTTCACAATTACCGGCGTAATTTTGCTAGGCAAGCGGTCGCTGGGTGCAAGCCGGATTCACCACTGTGCCTACGACCTACTAGATTCAAAATTGGGTCGTGTAAAACGAAATGAGTTACTGGATTGGATGAGATAGATGAGTGCCGGATACCTGGCAAACGGCACGTATGAAAAGGTACTAATAGTATAAGCAAGCATACGCTCCACATGATAATGTGGTATTTGAAGTACCTCGTGGGCGTTTCCAACCATAGTAACAGGGAAGGAATGATATGGGAAAAAGGAAGGGAACAGAAAGGATGAGAGATTGGGTTTTTTCTGTATCATTTGTTTCACGGAAGCAGCGCATTGATATGCCATCATGCGGTCGTCCATCCATAGACTGACCACTCCTAAAGCTCTTTGACCTTGTTGTTTACCGAATACTTAAAAGCGCGAATAGCGTTTCAAGTATATAAACATTCTATTTATTATATTATCATCTTATACGTACATAGAAACATAAATGAAAATATTACCAAGATAACCATTCTTGATTAGGTACATTATTTGCTCTGTAATTATGTAATTAAGGTTTATTTATGTCATATAATGATATCATCTGAACAAAATATCAAATTTGTGTAAAATATATGGAAAATAGAGATAGTTAGAGAATGATTGAAAAGATCAGTTGGAGTCACGACTTAAACATTTTAATATTTTTCTATATCAATTTGATATCTATAGATTTATTCTTATTTTATAATTTATCAATAACGTGATTTCAATTTTCCTCTTCACAGTTCTCTTCTGTGAGCTAAAAAGGAAACAAGAAAATAATATTTCTTAAACTGAAACAAATAGAGGCCTAGATATGAATTTATAAACAGAGAATCCAGGTAATTGTCAATTTTGTACACGACCCTAGGGATACTTTAACTTTATTTGCATCTCTTCGGTTAACAAACTGTTCTTCTCTTATTTTAATAAATTAAGCCTGGAGATTTAACAAACCTTACTTAATTAGTATCAATACGACTTTGTTTCACGTTTTAACTTAGCTCTCTTCCGACATACGAAGTTGCAGGCAGATACTAGTTGAGAGTTAGAAATCTAAGAAGCTCATATCAATGGCTCACATCCCTAATCTATATTTTATTTCGTTTATATTAACATTCTTAAGTTGCTTTATAACATATTCAATATGAGAACTAAGTAAGACAAAGATTAAAATGTGTTGTTTGTTAATTGAAAAATGTGCTTTTAATTTATAAGCATGCATAATTAACGAATGGTCGAAAGAGTTAGTGTTATGGAGCGTTTATTATATTATTACACATAATACTATATTTATATACACATTGAATATGAATTCTGGGGAAAATTTTGTTCATAGATATTTACACTGTTTTTTTTTAATGCGTTATATTAGTTTTATTTTAAAATGGGCCTTACTTTATGTAACAGTAATATTATGTTATTGTATTCAACGCCTACAAATATTATATGAGCAAATTATAGGAAAAGAGAAATAAATAAAGATGCTAGACAAAAGAAATATTTGTATTAAAGATCGTTTTTATTTTTAATTTAACCCGTTATTGTAACAAAGTATTTTTTAGTTACTCAGTCGTTCTTCTGTACCACCATGGCTTAAGATACAATTACTGTCTCCAAGAATATCGCTTGATAAATCCTAATGTAAAAATTAAGTATTTTTTTATAAAAATAAACGCGAATTTTAAAACGAATTCTTAAGCTTTGGGAAAAATAATATTTTTCTTTCTATATTATTTAGAAATTAGAATAAATCATTATAACAGTTCGTTATATTTAAGATACTATCCCCTTTTAAAAGAGGTTCAATAAGAAATTTTTACTCAACTGTGTATTTTTTTTGTTTTATGTCAAAACGGTTGGCAATCAAGCATACGGTCACCTGATGATAGGCCATCACAGCAGTTGAAGTATCACCTGCGCGTTGCCAACAAAAGGGATAGGAGGGAATTAAACTGAGAAGGGTGGAAGATTGGGCCTCCGGTACTCCCACTTGTTGCACAAAACGCAACAGTACTAAAACTGTTACTGTACGCCGATTTTCTTTGAAGAGGTAAGACTGTCCCGGTCGAGCCAGCTTATTTCTACTGGGACGTGCAAGGCTCTAATACTCCAAAAATATCATTTCCTATAATATCTATTAGACTTTTCAGATAAGATTCATGAAATAAAAGCAAAGAACACAAAATTTTAACAGAACATTTTTTTTGTTTGTTCTATATTTTTAATAAATAAAATTCTCTAACTTCATTTTATTTTGTTTTATTTCTGTAATTTTAACAAACTTTTTCTATAAAAATGAGCTTTAATACCTATGGGTATTTAATACCTATGGGCTTAGTGTATAACATATTATATATTACGACATACATTATTGTGCATTATTACAAATATTATATTGGTAGTATTACAAATATTTCCCGTTTGTAATATTCTAGCCTATCGAATATAATTATTATTACTTACAACATAATATTACGAGTATCTAAAACTGGCTTATTATCAATGAACATTCACTGACTAGTTGTATTTGACCTTATTCCCTACTTGTACTCACTTGATATTAAATGTACACAACATATTAAGCAATTTCATTATTTTTACTGCAAACAATATTCACTTTTATTGATAACTCGGTGGTAATCAAAACAATCATTATGTTCTTTACTTGTTTCCTTGTGAATTATTTCTTAATGATATCTTTACGTTGCTTAGTAATGAAGATTATCAAAAGATTTTCGTAAGCTATTTGTACAATATCTTGCTTGTATGTTTTTTAAGATAATAAAACAGGACGTTTAACCCTATAAGATATAGAAACATGCAAGATTTTATATTAATAAATGCAATTATATACTTTATTAATGTTGTCTTTATAATCGACCTGAACAAAACGGAAACCCTTCAAGATAGTGCACGTATGTATTTTGTATGATTCTGATGATGATGATGATGATTTCTCGAATACAGAATAATCATCTAAATAAGTATTTAGATGATTCACTAACATGTTAAGCTATTCCCTGTTCATAAAATAGACACAATTGTTAAACAATTGAAATGTTCATATATGACTCATGGGACAGAGAACCTGTATAGATAGGTGTCGATGATATATATATAGTCCCATATATTAAAGTTGGATTCTTTCTAATGGTGAGTCTAAATTAAATATACTTTGTAAAACTTTGTTTATAAAACAAGTCCACTTCGTTAAACATTGTTTTACAACATTGTAACATATAACCAGACTGCATACAGTACACATTAAAACAGCAACAGTGCAATATAAAATATGGTATCACATATAATAATATGTAATATAACTAAATAACTTTGTTATATATCATGTTTTGTTACAAACTCTTGACTCAACAGGAAAATTAGATGACTATATCTATGATATGTCAATTAAGTTCTTAAAAATTAAATCTTTACAGCTAGTACACATCTTCTGTATCCTTCTTACTAGACAACCTAACTGATTCTGGTTGTTCTGGCTCGTCGGGTATTAGAGTTCCATGTTTCCAATTGGTTGGGTAACCGAATTTACGAACATCGTCCCACCACTGCTGTTCACCATCAGCCCAAATGCAGTAAACCACATTGGTACCCACCAGCACGGCGAAACATACCCAGAATGCGATCCGCCATTGGGCCAAAGTTGACTGGAAAAAAATTGAATTAAGAGATAATAAAAAATTACGTGCTCAGATAATATGATCTTTATGATAAAAGTTAGTTTTTATGTCTAATAAAATAAAATGTTATATTAGTTCCTTTGTTCTTCATCCTAGCATTAATTTCGGTATTTTATTTACCCGGGGTCGGGGTTTAGTTTTTACACGGAGCGATTGCCATCTGACCTCCGCAACATAAGATAACAGCAATATATTTATCAAGAGTTAACGATTATTACCAGATGTTATGTGATAACCGGGAACGACAGCTTAACGTGCTCCGAGACACGATGAGAGATCCACACGGACAAAAATGTGAAACATTTTATTTTAATTATCCAATAAAAACTTAATTGAATTCCATTAATTTCCAAAAATATTTATATCAATAAATAAGTTTAAAACAATATTTTTATTTGAATTAACAATGGCTTTAAAAAAATTCCATCGTATATATTATTGAGAGGCAATTTATAAGCAAATGAGCCACTTACGTCAGGTGTCAACAACCCAATAAGGTATGGTGTCACAATACCGGCGAATGTGGATGTTGTATTGACAAGCGAAGTGAGAGAACCGGCATAATTCGGCGCTAGATCCAACGCGTTCACCTACACAGTTTTATTGTTTAATATCAAATTGATTAAATCCACATATATTTATTCTAGAATATGATTAAGAATGGCAATCAAGCATACGGTTTTAATTTTCATACTATGTGTAAGTTTTATATAATCATATAAAAATTCGTAAAAAAGTATGCTTCAATTAAGAAGTTGGAAAACATAACTAAATAAAAATATGTATTTAAAGAAACTCAAAAATATAATAATATAAACGTCAAGCAACAAAATAGGATATCCCTCGGTATCATGTTTTTTCGTGTTCTTATAATTGACCTACTATATATAATGGACAGGCCAGAGACCAGCTGTTAGCCCTTCGTAAATTCAACACCAATGCAACGAAACGAAGTAAGCCACAAACTTGCAATAAAAGCCAATGAAGTTAGCGTGTAACTAAATTCGTTATTGCGTTGGTGCTGAACTTACAAAGGAGCACCAGTGACTCTTGCATTTTGTCGGTATGGAAGGGTCTGTCTGTATATAATAAGTCTTTCTTAACAACAATAATTAGAATCTATCATTTCCATATAAAGTACATACATTTCGTAGGCGACATGAATCATAAAAGCGTTTCATCCATAAATCGCAATTTGTATTTTTTAGGCGTAAAATGAGATCACTCTTGAAAGCAATAATATGAATTAAATATTACATTTTTGATATACAACTATTTAAAAAAAATATTTATTTACCTTCATTCCACTATAGAATCCTCCCATGAGAGCCATAGAAAGTACAAAATAAACCATTGCAGCGACTCGGTCGCATCCAGCATATGATGCTAGAATGATGCAAATTGCAGGTCCAGTCGCAGCTGAAAAGAATAAAATCGTAAAAATAACAATAAAAATTATATATAAACATTGAATTATTATAAGTATATTAAATCATTAAGCTAAACCACAGAAACTTATAATTGTATGTATATATAATAAGCGAAATACCACACACTGATTGACTCACACATCACGAGATCTCTGAAACTTTATTACACCCGATTGACCTGATATTTTACTTCATTGTTATATTTTCATTACTCTATTCTCGATATAAAAGATCACTAAGAACGGATTTTACGATAGTCCAAAATATTTAAAAATAAAATACGATTAAAAAAAGCTGCTATTGTCAGCCGATTGTTGCTATGGCAACCAAGGTTGAATATATTACAGGTTACACAGCAGGCAACTAGTCGTATAATTATACAGACGATACAAGTGCATATAATAATCTCATTGGGTAAGAGCAAATTACTATCCAGTGTTAACGATTTTTGCTATAATAACAACCGGGAATCACAGCTTAACGTGCTCTCCGAGGCATGGTAGGTCCACTGAGACGCCGAGATATTTATAACATTTATAACTACAATACAATATATCTCGAGTGGGAATCGGATCCTGTATCTATATACGCTATATGTATCTGGTATCCTTGATATACTAACCTCTTCTTCTTCATCCTAGCATTATTCCCGGTATTTTATTTTACCCAGGGTCTGCTTATTGCTCATATCCGGATTTGACGGGTTACTAGTTTTACACAGAGCGATTGCCATCTGACCTCCGCAACCCTAAGGATGAACCAGTAACTCATTGGGTAAGAGCAATTTACTTATCAAGAGTTAACGATTATTATCAGATGTTATGTGATAACAACCGGGACCGACAGCTTAACGTGCACTCCGAGGCACGGTGGGGAGACCCACACGGACAAACGCCCAGACCAGGACAGAAATTTTTAACAAACATCTTCCCGAGCGGAAATCGAACCCGCAACCGTCGAGACTTAAGGCAGACACGCTACCCACAACGCCACAACGGTGTTGTAATATACTAACCTATAGTAGTGTGTATTATTCTTCCAGTCTTAATGGTGTGCCAGCCTTTTTTGATACAAAAATCACAAACGAATCCGAAAAGGAAAGAGCATAACCACATGGCTATATATGGTAACGCAGTGAGGGTACCAGTAGTGGCTATATTAAATTTAAGCACATCGTGGGAGTACTTTGGTAAATCTGTCACCATTGTGTAGTAGCCCCAGTCGTGACCAACCTGAAAAATAATTTTATAACCAATAAACAAAAGAAAGCTAAAACCTACACTCTATTATAAAAACCGGCCAAGTGATTTTTATTGTGTATTGCTGTGGGCTTTACTGGTCTTGACAGCGTCACCGGGTGGGTGCCAAGTGCGTGTCGGACTCACTCATAAAGGTTTCACCGTAGAATTATTATAAGGGCCTTAGAAATGTACTATCTACTAAAATTCCTACTATTTATTTATAACAGTTCATGAAATAAACCAAAAATATGTCAACAATATCAAATTTTTGTTATAATAATAATGGTCCCCATACATCTGTTTTAAAATTATTATTTTTTTGTATTTGTCGTAGAAAAACACCTTCTGTGTAAATTTCAACTCTCTGCCTATTACGGTTCGTGAAATAGAGAGCCCGCTGACAGACGGACTGAGGGTCGGACAGCGGAGGCAGTAATTTCGTTGGTATCCTTGGGTACGGAACTCCAAAAATGGAAAGACAATGTACATATGATTATACACATAAGGTTCATTTCACAACCAATCGAGTTTTCATTTTTTATATTTTTTATTACATCTTCTCTGTATCTTTATTCATTGTTATACTAATAAATGTCCAATAATCATTTATTTCGTAAAAAAATAATTAATTTTATTTATTAGCTATTGAACTCTCGAAGTGTTTGAAATTTTTTTTTTTAAATTGAATTCTATTTTTGTGTTAATGTAAAATTTAAAACAAATAAATAATAAGTAAATAAGCTCTACATTTAACGGCCCCATTAGGATAATTATATCCTATAAATATATATAAAACCAAGTATATAATTTTTTTTGTGCATATTGTCTCATTCAGGACTGAACAGGATATACAGAAATAAACTCTGAAAAATACAAAGCTGATTTTCCTAATAATAGCTTTCCCATTATTTTTGGCTTTCATAACGGCTGAAGTAATTTATATTATATTTATTTTTAACAATCCTTAACTATTCTGTAAAGTTTGTAAGCCCCAGAAACAGAATCCGCATAGGGAGCAAGCAAAGTTTATTTGTTACTTATAGAAGAGAATACAATGTTATGTAACATGTCCCTTTTGATTATGAAAGTTTACTTTTCATTGTAAATTTTTGCCGAAATGACCTTATTTAGGTCAAATATACCTTTTTACTTAAGACTCACAATGCTAGAACTAAAGACAAACATAATTACATATACAAATACAGAGCATTGACGTATCTGCCTGTAATTCCAAATTAACAGCTTTTCACTAAATGCATATGAGAGCATATACTGTACTTACATAAAAAATCATTTTAACATTTTTGTGTGTCTATGTGTCTTTTTGTCTGTTTATATGTTCCGGCTAATAATTTGAGACAGCTGGACCGAGACAGCTGATCTAAGAAGGAACAACTTAGGCTACTTTAAAAAACAAAAGAATTATGGTTCCGTGCAGTAAATAAAAATCGCACCACCACGCGAGTGGAGCCATAACTATAGCTAGTATGACAATAAAATGAACGAGACCTTGCAAAAATGCTGTCGGAATATTTAATATAATATGCCTTCGTATATTAACACGGTGTGGAGTTTTTGGACTCTGAATACACGTTACAAAATATTTATATTCTGGGTTATATTTCTGTAATAATATACGAAAACTTACTTAAGAATGGAACCTGTTGAGATATTATTGCAAACCACATGATTACATAAAAGCCCTTGGCCATATAAATTATACTTTGTAGTAAATGTGCATATCGCCGTTTAAGCCAAGGTCTCATCGCAAGCGAGCCATAAAAACCATTACGTAATGTACATAATAAAACAGCGAATTTACATCGAAATAAAACCTCTATATCACTGAGTATTCGTTCCAAGTGTGAAACACTTGAGGAATTACTAATTAATAAATTTATCGTTTTAATGAGTAATGTTTTAAAACGATTATCTAGTGCGGTGACTGTTTATTTAATTAAAATTGAAGCAATGAAGTCATAATACTTTATTTTTACAAATTCATACTCAACATCTATGTTCAATATTCCGCATTATTACGCCTGAATTAGACATATCAGCTTGGATCAGCATTCTCTCTTTAGAAAATAGCTATTTTGAATGAAGATACGTACGCATCAATTCTCATTTCAACATCGATTCAGATTTCGTATTTTCCTATTTGAAATGATTATAAGTGTAACACTCGATATAACACGTTACAGTAGTAAACAGCCGTGAAAGTGTGCTGAAAAATGCTAAAGCACGCTTACGCATACTTACGCGTGCTTAAGCATACGATAATCATAAGTGTGTCCAAAACCATGCAACTAAATGCTGATTAATGTAATTCAGACATTGACTGTAAAAATTTATTTACAGTAAATACTTTTGAACAGAGAAAAATCTGTGATTTTTCTTCGATTCAGAGGAAGACCCACAGGCAAATTTGTGTAGTAAGTTACAAGTTACTTTTACAAAAAAATTGAATTTTATATTTAAATATTACAAAGAAATAAGTAAATAAACCTAAAAATTATGAGTCGAAATTACTCGTTATAGGAATTGACTAAGTTTTAGTATATGTTTTATTTTGCACTCACAAAAGCACAAAACTTTGTTCAATAATTAGTAAGCAAAGTTCTTAATATAATACTAGCTATAACTAGCACCAAGCACACGGAACTTTTGCCTTTCGGGGCATTACTTATACAAATTACAAACCCACAAGTACACATTGTTGAACGGAGGTCATTCTTTAGCATGCAAAATACTACAACATTAGTCCTAAACCACGCCTTAAATTTATTCAAACAAGCCAGATTCAACTTTATCGTATTCATATAGAGTCTAAAATGGTGTGTATTGTTTTAGGAATAGTTTAGCATTTATGCATTGTGCACAACTGATGGAATTTACAAAGAATTTAAATTACTTGTTTTTCATTTCACACAAGCATGATCAAATATATGATAACGTATATTGTATAATTATTCTTATGTGTTTTATCAAACTGGCTAGGTAAATCTTCTTCTGCCTATCACTATTCCCGGTACTATACGAGCTACCCAGGGTCTGCTTATTACTCTTGTCCGGATTTGACAGGTTAGATAGAACGATTGCCGTCTGACCTCCGTAACCCTATTAAGGGCGAACCAATACATCATTTTCCAATTCCAAGAGCGATTTACTTATCAAGAATTATGATTGACGATTAATATCAGATGTTACATGATAACAATAGGGACCGACAGCTTAACGTGCTCTCCGAGGCACAAGAACAAAGGTCCAGACGAAAACAGTTATTTATAGGTTCAGTACAAACATCTT
Source organism: Hestina assimilis (assembly GCA_023373885.1). NCBI lineage: Eukaryota > Metazoa > Arthropoda > Insecta > Lepidoptera > Nymphalidae > Hestina > Hestina assimilis. Next base: position 9,101,851 of record CM041749.1, on the reverse strand, counting down.
TCCGAGCTATAATCCTGTAATGAAAATAGTTTTCGATACTTAATCTCTACTACTAACATGATAATCATAATTACATTATTTTTTATTATCATATAATACATCATTGTGACAACCTCTGAATATGTTTACCAACGACACAATACATACTTAAAAATAACTCTGGGCTTAGGTCAGATTATAATCCGAGTGATGCAAAAATTAAATGTGCTACAATAAACTATGAAATAAGTTTTGTGTACTAAAGGAGCCCTATTGTTATGCCTTCGTCCGTCTGTCTATCAGCGGTATGTTTATTACGAACCGTAACAGCTAGAGATTAAAAACGTAAAAAATACTTAGAATATGAAAGAGAATTGAATATCAAATTTATTCCCATACAACAAAACTTGCCGAGTGATCCCACTGATCGGTAAGCGATCGGTACGTTAAAGAACTTTAGCCGCGGGCAGTCACTAGATGGGTGATTGCATAGTGGTATTTTAACCGAGCGTCTCCGTGCTTCGGAGGGCACCTATAAAGTCGGCCCAGCTGTTGATAAGTCATGTCATAGGCCTACGGGCGACCTGAACAACTCTGACACTAGGTTGGCCACTAACCACTCGCTAGGATGAAAATATATAGAAGAATAACGACGATGTCATAAGAACACTTAAAAACTATTTTATAATTTCTTTTTATTTATCATCAAACAATAATTCCTCATACCAGTATCTTTCTTGGAAGAAAATATAAAATAACTTACAGCAGCAAATACAAGTGCCCACACTGGCGCGGATCGTAATATTCCCTTCCACGGTACAGGATCCTTGGCGGTAATATTCTCGGCAGTCGTGACATTTTTATTCAAATAATTAAGTTCCTTCTTCGATATGTAAGGATGGGTATTTGGTGTGCTGTAGCATAGAAGACTCTAAAATTTCATTGACAATAATTAACACTTATTAATTTTATTATTAATATTAAGTCTTTAATAACTCGGAAAAATAAATTTAATAAGGCACCTTTAATACAATACAGAAATAAATGGTTCACCATACAAATTTTTATCCCCAATTTCACGCCTTTCAAGTTTGCAGAAAGTAGCCTATAACCGTCTTCATAGTCCCATCTATATCTATACCGAAATTCATCATAATCAACAATCATAAATCATCAATCATAAAAAACTCGCTATCAGATTTATAATATTAGTTAGGAAGTAAGAATATTTAATTTATTTAGGTCACATTTATTTATTTTATTTAATACAGAGCGACTAGTCATAGTTACATTCTTAGGAGTGTTTATAAGATGTTTTTGCAGTTATACTCACCCACAAAATAAACCACAGAATACCAAATCCACCAAAGAAATAAAATACATATGCCCAGTCTCTACCTTCGCTTAAAAGTACACCGGACATAAAAGAACCGAAAATATTTCCTATTTGAGCCCCACCGAACACAAGTGCTCCTTGAAAAGATCTCTCGTGTGGTGGTACCCACCTCGCCAGCATTATCATCAGAGCTGGCATAGTTGGACCCTGTAAATATAATAAAATTTATATAATTACCAATCATATTATAAAGTATTTTTTTAATCTTGAAATGATAAAATAAATATTTCCCTATTGGTACACATTGATACACCTTTTTATGCCATGATGGTTGTAAGCAAGCCTACGTTCCACTTGATGGTAAGCAGTCACCGCAACTATGAACGTTTGCGATACTTGAAGTATCACATGCGTAAGGGATAGAAGGAAGTAATGATAAAAAAGGAAGGGAAGAGAAGGTGGGAAAGTTCTGGTTTTCGGTGCTCTCACTCATCGCGAGAAACGCAACAGTACTGATACTGTTACTTTACGCTGATTTTCTGTGAGTGGATAGTACTACCCTCGTCGAATCGTCCTAATTCTCATCAGAGAGAGGCTCTACAACCTGGTAAACTCTACTTACCTCTCCCATTCCTTGAAGAACTCGAAGTATGAACAGCCAGATAGCGCCTCCGCCTCTTATGACGATTGGTGTGAGAAAAGTAAATAGAGCAGTGCTAAGTAAACCGACTCCCAAGGTCCATTTTCCTCCAAATTTCTCAGCTAAATAGCCACCCGGTACTTGAGTCGCTGCGTAGCCATAGTAAAAACCGCTCAGAATAAGTCCTTGTGTTTTCTCGTCCCAGTCAAAGATAGCATACTGCGGAGCAATAAAAGTGGCTTGAATTACTGTTAGCTGTTTTGCCTTTTATTAAAATTGCTCTACTATATAATATAATGTTTGTGTATCACAAACGTTATTAAAGTTTATTATGAAAGAGTAAAATCATTATATAAGAGTAAGATAACTACAAATTTTTCTGTATTTTCATAGATTTAGTATCTTATTTCACGACCACAATAGTCGTGGTACGCAGTGATTATCAGAGCCTTAAACGCTGATGGTGAGAATTTTTGTATTGAGATTAAAAACGTGAACCAGTATGGGTGGCTATGCTTATGTTTATGTGTGTTTCTTTATCTGCTCTACACTATTTTAATGCATGTCGTTGATTGTGTTGCGTTTATTTGTAGATAAATTTTTCAGCGTTATATAATTAGCAACAATTTCAAAGTATATGATTTTTATTGCCTAATAGTAATAAAAATTATCTATAATTTTAGTTAATTAGCTCTTTTGTATTACATTGAATTTATTTCCTGATCGCTTTATAATAAACTTACTGGCTTGAACACGACCGTAGAATTTCCGCCAAGTTCCTCTTCACTGGGACAAGCATAAGGATCGTCGTGTTCAACTCCACTTTTAGTGTGATTAACCATTTGAGTTATTGCTAAATTAAGACATACTCTCATTGTGTAAGCATTGCAAACTCCCAGCAGTCCCATCACTCCTAAAATATAACGTTGAGGTATTACGCAGCCTGAAAATGAAAAATCTCGTAAATAAATTTAATCTCATTGTCAGAATATAATATTCGGCTTTCGTATACTCAAAATTAACATTTACTCTTTTATGCACTTACTCATTTATAAGTCCATTACTAGTTAAAGTCTGAGATTTTATCCGTGTGGATCCAGACCTCAGGAATACATCAGGATTTGAATACTTAATTTATTCTTATGTGCAATAGGGTATAATAATAATGGCTACTATAATTTCTACCCTCTAAAATCTGTGGTTCTGCCTATGTCGATATTAGCGTGTTTAGAGTACGCATACAAAAATCTACCAATCATTTTAGATTTTTTTATGTTACAAGTTGGCAAACAAGCATACGGCCCACCTGATGGTAAGTGGTTGCCGTAGTCTATGAGCGCTTGTAGCACCATTAGTAAGTGCCACTCACGCGTTGCCAACCTCGAGATATTGGTTCTTAAATCACCTCTGCCCAGTAATTTCACTAGCGTACAGTGCCCTTCAAACCGAAACACAGTAATGCCTAAGCGTTACTATTTGGCGGCAGAATATTTTACACTGCGGTGGTACCTACCTCTTGCAACAAAAGACCTACCACCAGTGTGACTGATTGCACTGGTGGATTGCACTGGTGGAATAATCTCTGCTATGACAGAGGTTATCGCAACAGCGGGCGATGGGGTCGTCACATCCCGACGCCGGTAAAAAGATTTTGATGATTAATTAGTAATAAGTGAAAACTAAATGAAATAAACTATAATTAAATAAGTTTTATTTAATTTGACCAAATTTTTTTGCGATAAAAAGTATCCGAAATCCATGTCCATGGCTCGAAATATGTCTATAACAAATTTTCTCTAGATCAATCGCATCAGGTTCGAACAAAAAAAAATATTTCGTATTTTTTTTTAATAATAGAAAACATGAATTGGATATTTTATTAAATATAAATATTTAGAAACGGAATGTCAACTGATGTGTGATATTATTCAATGAATAATAAGGATAATGACAATGAAAAAACTTATAAGTAGTACACAGTATTATTTATACTAATTTATTTCAATCTAACTATGTTATAGTATGAGGAGACAACACATCCAAAACAAATGTTGCTCTATTTAACAGCACCCATATCTTGATATAAGAAAGTTTATTTGCGCATTCTTGTTTTGATATTCAATTCGATAAGATAAATTATAAATAGCTCAGTCCATACTTCATATTATATTATAAAATTTTTACTAAAATAATTTACATAATGTATTGTAGATATTGGATATAAACATTGAATTTTAAAAAAAAACAAAGATTTAAGACACAAATCAATATGAGCGCGAACATTGCAAAATTTCTTTGTAATCGTGCTGGAAGCTAACTTTACCTAATAAAAAAAAATGTTAACATCTATTGTCACGAAAAGCAATCAGTCGAATTGATAATCTCCTTCTTTTAATGTCCGTTAAAAACGGTTAAAAAGCACAGGGATATTTAATTTTTAGCTCCGTAACTATCTAACAGAGAACGTAAGAGTCCTAAGTATATAATTCTACATCGACAAAGGAATGAAACATTAGTGTAACACTTCACGGGTATAAAAAACCTATTGGTTCGCAAAGTGTAAAATAAATGTAAGGTAGAAAATACAATTCGTGGTACTGCACATAATATAATACATATTTATTTCTCTCACGTGCTTGTTTTATGGCTAAGAGTATCTACTTTATGAATACAAAAATACTCCATACAACAATATAAACCTTTAAAATCAAATTTTTAAGTATATGACAATAAATAGCGGTTTTATTATTATTTTTTTTTATTCATAAATGGGTAAGCTCTTGAGTTCAGTTCAGGTCGTATATTTGTCCAAAAATAAGAGAGATACAAAAATTACTTAAAATAATTATATGAAATAATAAGAGAGCATAAGAATTTTTATATATTTTTTTAAATTTTATATTACTCTTTGTGACATTATTAATTTAGTTGGCATATCAGCTGAGTCACTGGCCTAATGAGGCGCTATGGAACCATGAGTTTCTAGGCTATGATGTAGCGTTGAATTATTACAAGCGATTATTATAATTACATTTTCCACGATATAAAAAACATTATTATGATAAAATACAACAACTTGTATAAAATAAATGAAAGCAATTTAGCACAAAATAGTTCTTGATCGATATCACTATACAGAAACTTTAGAGAGTAAAGGTGATTTTAATAAACGTTATTTAAAACAGTTGCACAAATAGTGGCACAAGTTACTACTATACAATCAACAAGTTTTGCCGCGAAAATAGCCAAGCCATCTTCGAGCGCACCAGCGCCATCTTTCCGACTATGAGTCAAAGTGGTCGCCATGGCCGAAATCGGTCGGAACGATCATCATCACCATACAATCAACAGATTGAACCGTATTACTAAGGCTCCGCATTTCGACAGTCCGTTTCTCAGCGGGCTGTATCCCACGAACAATGACATATACAGAGTTAAAATTATTATCATTTCAGAATACTAACATTTTTTATTCTAAATAGCAGCTGTTTTCAAAAACGATTCTTATTATTTTAAATCACATTATATTATCAATTTGGTAACGTATATAAATTTAACATATCAAGACCTTGGCCTTTTGACGTTATATGTGTGATAGCCTACTTTCAACGAAATAAATTATGTGAAACATAAAGACTGTTAAATACTATTTATTATAAAAAATATTGTTAGTTTTTTTTATCATCATACATTAGATTACTTTTTAATAAATATATTACAAATTACAATTACATACTTTTACTTAACAAATTAAAGGTGTGCGCGTTTAGATAAACACGATCGTTACTGTTGTACTATTTTGGAAAGCTAAAGGTTGTATGCGGGTAAAAGCTAAATATTACTTATTTGCGTTGAAATCTTCGATAGCGAGATTATAAAAATGAATACCATACTTTAGATGAACAAATAATATTTTGATTTAAGTTTTTATAATAAACGAAGATCGTAAACAAAGTAACACGGAAGTTACATGCCCTTGGGCAGCTTATATTTGCTAATGTACTATATAAGGTACTAGATTTCGGCAGCTACTTTGTTCGTGTCACGCTAATAATTATATCAGGTTATTCCAGTATTCGTTATTTTTCTAATGTCGAAATAACAGTTTTTTAATAAATTCATATAAAAATATACTACTCTACCAATAACAAAAAAAACATTTTATAATTTTTTGTATATTTTTTAGGTTGAATTAATCTCTAAAACCATAACACTGATTTTGACGGGATTATCACTGGCATATAGCTGATGTTATTATTTCAAAAAAATATATATATATACAAATTTACAAATTTTCAAAATTAATAATTATTACTTATTAGTATTTAAGAAATCGTAAGCGAATCCGCGGACACAGCTGGTTTATAATTGTATTGTGGCATAATTATATAAAATATTTACTTACATGATCGCAATGTCCGTGTCAATGCGTTATCCTTCCTTTTCGGTACACGAGTTTTCAAACCTAGCAAGTTGTGAGCTTGAACTTGATTTGTCTCGTCCATGCTGACAAATCTTATAACTTTTTCACACTTATGTCAATAATATTTTCCTTTAATGTATTTTTTTCTTAGCGTGTTTTATCAAGTACCGGTTCTGTAAAAATGACGAGAAATTTTGGAAAAGCGTATAATGAATAATCATAATATAAGCATTTTTGTTCTTTTACTTGTGGTCATTAAACTCAGTCAAAGTGAGAGGTCAAGACTTCTCATTATTGTTAATTTTGTCCGAAAATTCTTTGTGAAACATAACGTTAATATAATTAAACGTAATCTTGCTTTTCAAATGTTATCGCAATAATAATAAAAATAAACATAGAATTTGACGACATTTTTTTGTCAACAAATATTAAAGTCTATTTTTGTTTCACATTTAAATTCTCCATTAAATAATTCACTAAATCATTCAATCATTCACAATATATATTTATATTATTTATTTTTTAATTTAGAAGAATTAACTAAATGGTTAATTAAAATACAATCATGCAAAACATTATATTTATAATATTTTCTATTACAATCGACGCGACGTCATCGATAAATTATATAAAACAACTAAACACACTATTTAATATTCACCACATATCCAATTCTATTTACCTCGTTTCAAAACACAATACAGACACTTAAACTTAATTTACATTATGATTATACAAAATCATTTAAAAATGCACACGGTCGAAGTGACATATGTTTACGATCTTTAGAACTAACGATGCATGCGTACGCGCGTATCGTTAGAGAACATGGCGAATATTGTCGTAGCTGTAGACTTAGGCCGATTACCCACGCTAAAACCGAGCTTCATAGGTTGTCGGCCTTGAATCGAGTGAATCGTTTACCCGGTCTGAGAACCGATACCAGTTACAGTGTAAGCGAAATCGTGAAACTGATACGGCAATCTGGCATACGAATGGGATTGTGGGACAGAATTTTCATACGGCGGTTCTGATGTAAGACACGATATTTCTTACTGAGAAACATATTTTAAGTATATACTTATAACAATCATAAATAAATCGTAACGCAATATTCTATTATTTTATATGTCCGTATTTTTATCTAACTCGTTATGTTTATCACAAATATCGAATGATAAATCATAAATTCTATATCCGAAGATTATCCTAATCTAATGTTAAAATATTAAATGAAAAATAAATTGGCAAAATGCGTTTCCGGCATAGAGAAGGTTCCGTACTACCCTAGAATATATAACATTAACATCAATGAAATAAGTTATATAGTATGGTTCATGTGACACAGTTTAATTTTATTTTGAGTTTTTTTGTAAAATTTTACTCTTTACTTCCGTGGGATACAGCCCGCTGAACAAAGGACAGAAGAGGAAAAGGATTCTAGTTTCAAACCATGTGAACTTTGGCTACAAAAGCCTAAAATGTACAATAAAATATTACCGTAGAGTCATAATTATGCAAGAAATAATTTAATCAGAAAATCTTATATGTTAGTTATAAATAACTAGTTATATATACATTATAATTAGAGTAAATTAATCAAATTGTTTTAATTCACTATATACGATGCAGTTACAGCCCAAGGCAAGACCTGTCCAAAACACTTCCTTCTAGCACAATATCGACGTAAATTAGCAATATTCGTACTTTTCTTTTCAAAGAATATAAGCATTGCTTTTTGAAGGCATTGCTAATATTCCTATTGCCCTCCAAATAAGCTTGTACCTTGCGCTGGGATTAGGAAGGATAATATCTCAAGAGGGTCTGGAACGAACCCTTCAACCCTTGAGCAATTGAGGCTGTACGAAGAATCGTTCTACGTTGTGTCTGCTGAACGGCTAAAGCTTAAACTCCTAAATTCATACATTTCTCCTCTTCCCATCTCGTTTTTCTCTCATGTTCTTCGTCCTAGCATTATTCCCGGTATTACCCAGAGTCTGCTTATTACTCTTATACGGATTTGACAGGTTACTAGTTTTTCCACGGAACGATTGCCATCTGACCCCCACAGCCCTAAGGGCGAACCAGTAACTCATTGGATAAGAGCAATTTACTTATCAAGAGTTAACGATTATTATCTGATGTTATGTGATAACAAACAAGACCGACAGCTTAACGTGCTCTCAGAGGCACGGTGGGGAGGCCCACATGGACAAATGTCCAACCGTCGAGAATAAAGCCAGACTTGCTACCCACAACCTCACAACGGTGTTATCTCTCATCTGGGGTGGCAAACGCGGTGATGTCAATGTCATTAATGTAAACACAAACTTAAACCACCGTAGTTAATAAAATCGATATATAGATAAGGTAACGACTCTACGTATTGAAAATATATAATACCTAAATGTAAGCTATAGTCACTACTATTACTAAATAATATTATCAAAGTTGTCCTCGGCATGTCTGTCCATCTGTCTGTTCACGATAAACTCAAAAACAACTTAACGGATTTTCATGCGGTTTTCAACGAAATAGACAGTGACTTAAGAAGAAGATTTAGGTGTATAATATGTTAAAGATTTGTGTATAAATTGTTTGAAATATTACAACAATTGTTAAAAATTTCGGAACGTCAACCTAAATCCTTTGTAGCCACAGCAACGCGTGGGAGGATCTACTATTAGATTATAAATCTTCAATCTTTTTCTTTTACTATGGAAATATCATTTTTAGGGTTCCGTAGCCAAATGGCTAAAACGGAACCCTTATAGTTTCGTCATGTCCGTCTGTCCGTCCGTCCGTCTGTCCGTCTATCCGTCCGTATGTCACAGTCATTTTACTCGGAGACCATTGACTCTATCTATACGAAATTTACTAATTAGGTGTATTCCATGAACCGCACAAGGATTTTGTAATAAAATCTTAATATATGTATGAAATAAGGGTAGCAGTCTATACATGTAACTGACGATTGAAAAAAAAATTCAACGTATGGCAACGTGTGAGATATCTTTGGATAGGTCTTTTAAAATGATAAGGAGGTTTGATTTTGAGTTTTTTCATTAAGCCAGTAGTTGTTGAGATATTAGCTCCTAAAGTCGTAAAAATCGTGTCCCCTCTAACTTTTGAACTATGGGATTTAAAATTCTGGAAAAATTTGAGCTTGTAGAATACCACATGAACTTTCATCCACATTTAGTTTGAAGAAGATAGGTCTATAATTTTAACAGATATATAAGTTTTTCCCATAACTTTGTTTTTCACATTACTTTTAATAATTACTATGAAATTACCAACTTGTTTTTGCGGTCGGTTTTAATTGGTTATTATTTTTAAAACCGTTAAGATTCTTCATAATCTTACCATCACCCATTTACGCCTGTTTTCTCGATTTATCCAAGGCATTTGACCTGGTTAATTACGATATCTTATGGCAGAAATTAAAACTCACTGGCATGCCTGAAGAGATCAACAGGATTTTTAAGTTTTGGTATAAAAATCAGGTTACTGTTGTGCGCTGGTCAGAGAGCTACTCAAGGTCTTACAGGTTGGAATGTGGGGTCAGGCAGGGTGGCCTGACCTCACCCAAGTTGTTTAATCTGTATGTGAATGCCCTAATACAGACGCTCAGTAGCACTCGTGTTGGATGTTATATTGACGGAGTCTGTCTTAATAACATTAGTTACGCAAACGACATGGCTCTGCTGAGTGCATCTGTCTGTGGGTTAGCAAAACTGCTAAGTCTTTGTGAGAACTATTTCAAACGTCATGGCTTAGTCTATAACTGTAAGAAAAGCGAATGCATGGTCTTTCAGGCCAGGGGAAAATCGATTCCATCTATTGTACCTGCTATCAAGTTACACGGAGTTCCACTAAAGAGAGTTGAATGCTTTAAATATCTTAGCCATGTAGTATTCTATGACTTGTAAGACAATGCAGATATTGAGAGAGAACGTAGGGCTTTGTTCTGTTAGGGAAAATATGATTGTTCGCAGGTTTGCTCGTTGCTCAATGCCAGTCAAAATAACGCTTTTCAGAGCTTACTGCACCACATTTTACCCTAGCAGCTTGTGGGCAGACTATACGCGGAAACAGTACAACGCCCTGCGTGTACAATATAACAATGCTTTCAGGATGCTAATGGGTATGCCTCGTTTTTGTAGTGCATCGGGGATGTTTGCCGAGGCGTATGTGGACTGTTTTTATACCATTATGCGAAAGCGGTGCACATCGTTGTTGCGCAGGATTCTTTCCAGCTCAAGTGGCGTCCTGAGAGCATTTGTTAATAGAAGTTGTTTGTATGTGAACCACTGCTATTGGATTCACGTGCTGACAAATTAATCCTGTCTTAGGTTAAATAAGTTTTAGAAATTACTAACAAATAGGCGTAAGATACTTGTATTACTAACAACATATGATCCATTGTTGGTCGAAACAAAGTTATTATTATATAACCATGCTGCGGAACCCTTTAGATTCAACTGTGCGTGGTCCACAACGCACTTGACTGGTAATTTTTATTCAGAAGAAATTGAAGAAAACACATAAACATTTAATTCAATATGTCTAATAATTTCTACTTTTATGTAAACCTTCAGGAACAACTAGTATAGATTATAATAATATAAATATGATGTAATAATTTATGACGTAAAAGGAACCCGGTGTAACTGATAATTGCGTGGCAACGCTAACAGCGTTAAATATTTCAAGATTTAATAATTCGAATTGTATGAATCTTTTATCAATGTTAATAAAGTCAAAGATCAATTTTGCGTAACACTGCTACTTTGCATGCTCATTATAATACCATTCTATAACTCGTTTTATTTATTATTTTCTGGACTATTTTATTGATGTAACTAATCACTACATAGTATAAAACAAAGTCGCTTTCTCTGTCCCTATGTATGATTAAATCTTTAAAACTACGCAACGGATTTTGATGCGGTTTTTTAATAGATACAGTGATTGAAGAGGAAGGTTTATATGTATAAAAATAGTGGAGAAAAAAAAAGTATTTTTGAGGTTTCTAATGTGATGTCGTAAATAATGACAAAGGCTATATATTTTATACCCGTGCGAAGCCGGAGTGGGCCGCTACTAGCTAATAAAAATGGATCTCTATTTTAAAGCGCCATATATTTTTATTCATCTAGGTTTCTTTTTGAATGTGTATTGCTGTTGGCTCTACTGGCCTCGACAGTGTCGCCGGTGGCTCAAATTGATTCCGTCCTTACGATGCCTCCTGCAAGGCCGAACCACGGCTAAAGACGTCATCGGGAATAGAGGGAACACTCCTAGCGCATTCTAGTCGGATTGCTTCATCTAAGTATGAAAGAGCGAAAGAGTAAGAGATATAGAGAGATATATAAATTTATAGTTGTCTCTTTTCCGTTTCATAAAATCCAATGCATACAGTTCAAAAGAAGTTTTGCTCAAATAAAATGTTTCAATTATATACAGACATACAGAATAAATTAGTACAAACCAAACTTGGTAAAGAATTTATTATTAAAAGTCATAAAAACCGGATGAATGACAAGAAGCTTGAGCGAATGAAAAAACCAGGAAGGAAACTTGGAAACGCGAAGTTTTAAGTTTGCGTTCCATCTGAGGCTGGGATGATGCCCTAACTCGTTCTCGCTCTATAAGTTTCACAGTTAGCAACACCTATTTGCAAGAACTTCGACGTTGACAACCGTATGCCATTGCATAGAGAGAGAAAAATAGTTTAATATAGTTTATATTAAAGACTACTATTAAAGCGTCGTGTGTATTATACGAATACCTTTAATTCATTGGCAAATTTGATTTCATATGAAACCACTCATAAAAATTTTGCTATTTAATGGTACTTTCTTCAAAATATTAAAGCAAACCGCAATCATAATCATGTAATTTTATATCGCCTTAAACCTTAAGCGGTTGATATCAGTTTTTGTGTTTTTAAAATATATAAGCATATATAAGCCAGCGGAATTAATATAATATGAGCGTCCATTTTAAGCAAAATAGTTGTCAAATTAAATTCCATCATTAAGTCTGAAAAATTTATATCAGTGTGGGTATTGGCATCACTGCCTCGTAATTTATTATTATTAATAATATTGTCATCCCCGTCCTGCAGCCCATTTACAGCTATCGCGCCGGCCATGCCCGTTAACGCTTGATTTAAACGTATTTTATGACCGGCTTTAATAAAAAATATGAATATTATTCCAATATAATATGCATCCTTTCAAAATGTTTATGCCTATTTTCACAATGTAAACTTACCTACAGTGCTTAAGGAGATTAAGGAACCCGTCTGTTTCGTCTATTATCAAGACCCGAAGATAATATTCTTCGGGTCTTGATAATAGACGAAACAGACGGAACTTGACAATAAGCATATGATCCCTGACATGGCAAATGGCTCCCTAGACTATGTTCATAAGGAACCCCAGCGGGCACCTCACGTGCTCACACTTATCGAATGATAGTGAAGGAGTGCTCTATAATAAAATACTTTACGTTCATTAACAAAAGTTACTTACATTAATTTTACAATATGACACAGTTCCATCGTACTATTATAATAAAAATAAACCGTCTATCTCAATTAAATCATCACTACATAGTATAAAACAAAGTCGCTTTCTCTGTCCCTATATCCTTATGTATGCTTAAATCTTTAAAACTACGCGATGGATTTTGATGCGGTTTTTTTTAATAGATAGAGTGATTGAAGAGGAACGTTTATATGTATAATAACATCCATTAAATAGTGGAGCAATATTGTTATTTTTGAGGTTCCTAATGTGATGTCATAAATAAATAACGCGTGCGGGCCACGTGCAGTAATGAATAAATCAAAACTACCGGATTGGTTTTAATCATTTTTTCAGTGAATGACATAGGCTATATATTTTATACCCGTGCGAAGCCGGAGCGGGTCGCTAGTACGCTATAAATCTTAAAGTTGATAACCCTAAAATAAGTTTATCCCACACAAAAACCAAGTCGTTTGCAACAACGATTTTATCTATTTGATAACGTACAGAAACTTGTTCTATTCGAGATAAAGTGTGTTCTATCATGACCTTTATCCATAAAACTATTGACCTAAATTTTGTCTTTATAGTTTTGACGAATTTATTTATAAGAATATTATTAAATCATACATAATTTTAACAACAAAACAGACATTTACGATACTAGAACGTTGCTTTATTTGAAATGAATATACCTATTTTGTATACCACGGTGGTGCCATACGAGCTTGCCGCCCGCCTGCTTACTTTTTGTTTTAAAACTCTACACACTCAGCGGCCCCCATTAGGATGCTTATATCCTGTGTCGAGGGTCCGGAAAAATACACAATGACTAGGACAAATATGGCTGTATGGCCAATACAAACATATACTCCGAGCGAGAATCGAACCCGCGACCTGTGGTGCTTAAGGCAAGTTCGTTACAGCTGCGCCACAATGTCGTCAAATTGCTTTGGTATGCGTTCACAGAATATCGAGAATATGAAACGTGTGGCGTTTCTTTGTATGAGTTTATCGCCTTCCTATTTCTCCATCCATTTTAATTTCTATGGGAGTCACTTGCAAACGGGCAGACAGTCCAGTTACTGAATCCCGTTCACCCTTACTTTTATTTTTGGATAGTCATGATAATAATAGTCTCCCAAATAAAAGTGAATATGAGTTACGGTGACTTACCATTGCCACTTCAACATTCTTATCGCGCCTCTCAAGCTGCCTGATGATAAGTTTTACTAATCAGAAGATACACACATTGATTTCTAATACCTAATCTAAAGCAAAGATTATTGTTATCTGAATTTTCCTTCAATAACAATATGTACCAGTAAAAAGATTTCTGATGTTTGTATAGAACTTGAATGTAGAAGAAGAATAAGCCTATACCCTACTGCCCTACTGTTAACAAATAGATGTCAAAAATATGTAGAAAAGCCCTTAAAGCTACGTGTATGATGCTTATGCTTGAGTATGTCAAAATTTTAGTGAAAACATTCGCTACCCAAAAGGCTCTAAATGGAATCAATTATTATTTTTCATCAACTATCTTATTATCATTCAAAATATATAAAAAATACAACAAAAACTAATATAGTAATAACAAGAATACAACATCATTATTTTCAAGATGATAATTGTGAGAGCGTCGTTTAATATAAAATATAGTCTAATCTTGCAAATTGCATCAATTAATCATCTTATAGGTTTCCTTCTTCCCTGTTAGGGAAGTAAACATTAAACACTTTTTGAAATAATTGAAGTATATTATTTTGCGAGTCCGAAAACATACATAAACACAACTAAACATTTGAAAAAACTCCACACAAAATCAAATGTCTGAATGATTAATATTATAAATATAAAGCACGCTGCATAGGTGTGTGAAGCCATTGCCAATATGCCACAACAGTCGGTGCAAATAATAAGACCAAAATAAATAATGAATTAAATTTATTTGCAGATCCTATAAGATTTTCTCTATCCCAGCATTATTCCTTGTATTTTATTTACTTAGGGTCTGCTTATTACTCTTATCCGGATTTGACAGGTTACTAGTTTTTACACAGATCGATTGTCATCTGACCTCCGCAACCCTAAGGGCGAACCACTAACTCATTGTATAACAGCAAATAATCTATCAAATAACAACCGGGACTGACAGCTTAACGTGCTCTCCGAGGCACGGTGGAGAGACACACAAGGACAGACGCCCAGACCAAAACAGATATTTATAATAAACATCTGCCCGAACAGGAATCGAACCGGAAACCATCGAGACTAAAGACAGACTCGCTACCCACAACGCCATTACGGTGTCAACGGGGTTACAGATATGATATTGTAAACATAATATATTATATGTAGAATTGTAAAAGTCAATATTTACTTATCATTTCCCGTTATTGCTATTCACATAACTGCAAACTTTAATAAATAGTGGTAAAAGTTAGAGTGGTTTTTAACAAATTCGATATATGTGGCTTTTAGCTACTGTTCGAGGAACTAGTCTCCTGGTAGTTGATAATTATAAATCATTAAGTTCTATGTGATAATGTTTGAAGATATCTTAGCTTTGACTTTTTGTTTTTTACCACTTTCTTAGACTAAGCTAACCGTTCGACTTCGTTGTTTTTTTATTTCATGATGGTTTGCAAACAAACACACAGTCCTCCTGATGGTAAGCAGTCACCGCAAGCTATGAACGCTTAAGATACTTGAAGTATCACATGCGCGTTGCTAACCCAAGGAACAGGAGGGAAAGGATAAAACGGAGGGAACAGAGGAGGTGGGAGATTGGGCCTCCGGCGCTCTCTCTCATCGCACGAAACGCAACAACAGTACCTACCGATACTGTTACTTTACGCCGTTTTTCTATGACAGGGTAGAATTTCCCTAGTCGAACCGGCTCAGCACAAATGAGCCGGTTCAATGCCATGGCTCTACTACTACAAAATATTAATGCTTCAACATTGTTTATATAAATGGAAGCTAAAAAATATTGCTAGAACAGAACCAAGCTTAATTACATAGGCCGGGCCTGTCTATATACTCACAATATATAGACAGGTCCTTCCATAAACACTCACCGGTGCTCCTATCCAAATTTAACAAAAACGCTAAGTTCATTCGGTTATGTTGTAAGCTTCACTCTTAACTAACTTCGTTCCGTTGCCGAGTCTATAGTACGAGTATATAGTAAGTTACTTGATTACCATTTGAGAATCGTTAACATGGTCCCTTAAACGTTGCTAACCATAAAATCAAGAACTGTTAAATGAGGCTAAAATTTCAATACATACTACAAAACAAGGACATAACAAATAATAATCATTGAATATATGTGTAGTCTCATAATATTTTCTGCTTATTTACGACTAACAACATAAACAAGATCCTATGCAAATAACTTTAAGTACAAAGAAAACATTACGTAATACCAGAACCGCGTGAGAAAAAATATACTTTATTAATACCAATTGACCTCAGAAATTTGTCGGTTAATTATTCTCACTAATTTACAGTTATATTTAGCACCGTAGGATAACCTTTTTATTCATTCACCAATTAAAATATTAAAAACAAAATATATTCTTCATACATTATTAAAAAGTAAGTAAGAATGTAACGAAGAGTAAAGAAGAGTAACCTAATATTTGTTGAATTTTAAAATATTTAAAATTTAAATAAAAGTTTCAAATATTTTAATGGAATACGGTAAAACTGGGAATCCGTCTCAAGTAGTGAAAAATCGCATCATTGTAGGAGGATAGATGGGTTGTGTCGTACCCATTCTAACCCTGCCAATAAGCAAGTTTGCTATGCACAGTCGAACTAAATAACATAACTCTGGTCTGTGGCACAGTATTGACTAAGGTCTAACTGACGAGCTGACTTAGTGGCAAGGAAAATACACAACAGGTGACAAATCTTAGGGTATAAACAAACTGAATAAGCGAAAACGAATTCTTTTATATATAATGACTACACTCCACTTGATGGTAAAGGGAAGTGGAATCCACATATGGACGCAAATAAGCAATACCATGTCAACCCACAAAATTGAAAAAACTGAGTTATATATGCAGAAGTGTTGGTAAGTGGCTGAAGAACATTTTTCTTTATTATTTGTAGGGTTTTAAGCTTTAAAACTTCTAAAAAGGCCATTTTTAATAATGCAATTTATGTATTATTTTAAACGTTTTGGGTTATATTATATACGAAATATGCTGTTTGTATACTTATTTTATGTGAAAATAAGTAAATTAACTTACATACATCTTGAAATTGCCAAAAACTTGACCAATACATAAAAAATTCATATAAAGCAAGTTGTTAAAAATTTTCAAACGTGTTTTTCTCGAATTGACATTCGTGTTGGTTGACATGGTATTGCTTATTTGCGTCCATATCAGGAATCAGCATACAAAAACTACGGTAATCGCTTACCATTAGTAAGGCCGTACTTTTGATTCTAACCTAAATAACAAAAGCGGTTAGAACAATGGATCTTAGAGCTTTTATCATTTTAACAAAGCAAATATGTATATTATCTAAAACAAATAAATATAATGCAATACAAGTAATTTCATTTCTAATTTGAATGTCATTAAACAAAGCATTATATATTGTTATTAAAGTTAATCCTAGTAATGCAATGTTAAACAGCATACATAATGGAAGCCTTCCATATATATTTATATATAGTACCACTATAAATTGTAGGTTGTCTGTTTATTTTTTTACTATCGAAGCACGGAACATTCGGAACTACTACATTTTGTTTAGAAATAACTATTAGCGTAAGCCTATAATTCAAAGAAATATTTCCTTTTAGTATAATTTATTTATATTTTTCTTAAACTATTACATATACGGTATAATTATACTTTTTCTCCCATAACTTTTCCCGCGTTCCACGACGACTCTTTTTTTACACAATTGTAAAATGTTGACAACAACCAGCCAGATGTATAAATTATCTACGGCTTACAATAAATATATTTATTATTACACTTATTATAGTTTTTATTTTTAAATAATTAAACTGACCGTAACTAACAATTTTAAAATGATTTTAGTGATCCGGAAGTAATTATATCAACTATCAACTGCTCTATTAAACAAAATTTGTCTTCAATAGGTCATTACATGGTTTTGAATTTATAAATTATCAATAATTACTGAATATGCTAATGAAATACAAATAATCCTAACAAAATCTCTTTTTTTAAGCGATTAAATTGACAAGAAAGCATGTGACCCACATGGTGATAAGTGGTAGTCGTAACCTATGAGTGCCCGCAACACTACATTTTCATCATTTTTAGGTATATTTTTTAAGAGATATTGTTTTCTAAATCTCCTTTGCACAGTAATTTCACTAGCGGTAGTATCTTCCAACCGGCCTCTTGCAATAAAAGGCCTACGAGCAGTAAACCCTACCGCCGATATATGATATCCTAATCCTAACTAATATCATAAATGTGATAGTGAGTTTGTTTGTTTGTGACGCTTTTACCTAATCCGGTAATCATAATCGATTTGATGAGTTTTAGTATAGGATCGGTATTTCTAAATTATATATGTCGAAGAATTCGCTAGATTAGGATCTGCGTGGTTGATGTTTGTTTCTGCCAAAGTAATTTTATCAATCAGTGCTTCAGTCACCATAGGTGCTGCCTAGAAAAACGACCGTCCATGATCCCTTGAATAAAAACGCACTAATGACAGATACGATAGATGTCAATAAGAACCAGTTCTACTTTATATTAAGACTACAACCTTTTTCGTCTATATTGTAATATGATATCACTACATAGTATAAAACAAAGTCGCTTTCTCTGTAAGGACAGATACATAGGAATGTATGCTTAAATCTTTAAAACTACGCAACGGATTTTGATGCGGTTTTTTAAATAGATTGAGTTATTGAAGAGGTAGGTTTATATGTATAAAAATAGTGAAGAAAAAATAATTAATTTTTGAGGTTTCTAATGTGATGTCGTAAATAATTATATTTAACGCGTGCGGGCCAAGGGCAAATCAAAACTACTGGATCGATTTTAATCATTTTTTCAGTGAATGACATAGGCTATATATTTTATACACGTGCGAAGACGGAGTGGGCCGCTAGTTAAAAATTAATTAAATTAGACTCTCACATAGTTATTATATTATATATGTCCAGTCATCCATAAATTGTTTAAAGTATAAATATATCTCTATATCTATCATATCTATCAATCGTACTATATCTATCAACTCGGATTAACTATGCGAGATAATATTATATTAAATTTATCTTATTTTTTAGACTCGTTTGTGTTCTTTTTAGAAGTTAGATAACATCATAGCTTCACAGCTATAAATGAAATATTAAACGTATTCATTTTATTATAGTACCGTACGCAAAGAAATACTATTACTAAGCCTTTTTGTCCATCCGTCCATCTTTCCGTCTGTCACCTTCCGTTTGAGGAAGTCTCCATACAAGAAACTTGATATTTTTGAGGCTTTTGCTGTATATTAATGTAGGTATTAGATAAATAGTTTTAATTTCCATAGATTGTGTATGTATATATAATTTCAAACTTAAAGTTGTCTCGTTACAAGAAACTTTATATGTTCCTTAGAAACCACAGATTAATACATATATTATAAGCTAATCTTCATACAATTTCGTTCTTTAATCATACTAAGAAAGGAAACTGACATAACCATCAGTATGCTTAAACTTGTTTCATTTATATAAAATTATCAAATTTTAATGCTATAAATATTTCAAGCAAAGAAACTGTATAAATCTCGTATATAAATGCAATCGTACTAAGTGTCTGCATTTTCAATAAGTCGTTAAGCGGCGCCAGTTCTTACGCGGCACGATTACGCAATATAGGATATGGAAGATCACGTCTTAGAGAATCTAATAACCGCGACAGATTCCTTTAAATACATTTCTAACTTATATTGTTATAATATAATTCAGAATAATATACAGTTAATATAATATAATTATATTAACAGTATATTATATTGTTATAGTATAATTCAGAACATAAGGGAGAAGTAGAGCCACACTTCTCCCAGCACAAATGAGCCGGCTCGACAGAGGACTTACTAACTTCGCACAGAGGCTCGGCGTAAAGTAACAAAGTACTGTTGCTTGTCGTGCGATGAGTGAGAGCGCCAGAGGCCTAATCTCCCATCTTCTTATCACTTCCCACCTATCTCTTGGGTTGGTAATGCGCCTGTGGTACTTCAAGCATCGTGCACATTCATACGTTTCGATGACTGCTTACGCTCAGGATGACCGTATGCTTGCTTGTCATGCAACGTCATAAAATAAAAAGAGCGCAAAACGCAGTAATACAAAACACTACTACTACTTCGGTGGAGATCTGACACTGCGGTGGTGATGGCCAGTAAAGTTCTAAATTTGAAGTTGAGTTCAAAATTTTATAAAAATTAACTGAATTGACTAAGATATAAGAGAGTCTGTGACATCGTCTGTTCAATAGGCCAATTCACGTTAGGTGTGGTCATTACAGATTAAAAACGAATAATGAAATTGTAGTTCTATTGTCGTTAGATACGAGTACTTAGATTAATAAATAATGCAAAACTGATGACTGACGCGCATGTGAAATATTAACATTCGATATAATGATATGTAATTAAGTGGATACAAGGCTAATCTGCGGATTTATATTCACCACACGTAAATTGCATACATTATTAGTCGTAAATGTATGCATGTAGCCTTTAATTGTAATGTTTAGTTAAAAATAGAATCACTAGTTCAGATGTATTGATTCAAAATTCAAATTGCTAGCATCTGCTCGTGGTGCTTATCCAATAAATAACTTATAATTTCTAATATCTACAGGTTAAGTTCCTTCAATTTTTAGCATCAGCCTTGAATTTTGAACAATTAGCCTATTCTAAAATAGAAAATATTAATCTAATTAAAATTCGACCGCCTACTGATAATAATTAGAGCTATACCTAATCCAGAAACTTATAGAAGCTCTGTCATAAATTTGTTCAACAATTACTTAAATTAGATTAAATTTTTTATCTGCGGTTTAAAAACCTTTATCAAAAATCTCTTGTTTTATGTTTTAGACTTAAGTCCGGTCAATTAAATACATGTTTAAATTTGTGAATTGGCGTAGTAAAACAAAAAATTCCCTTATGACGAAAAATAGGCAAACTATATTCATACTTATTTTATTATTGCTATTTATTTTATTCAGGCTCTATATTTTTTATTGAATAATAGTCGCTATAAGTAATTACAAAATTTAAAAAAATCTTAGAAAACCATCCACACCTATTATAATTTAATTACTGCATAATTTAATTCTACACAGCTCATCCTTTCAACTAAAAGAAAATTCTTATTAAATTCAGTTAATGTAATAATTATTTACAACGGGGCCAAACAAACAGATAAATTTACTAATGTCATACTTGTAAAATTCTTGATTTTTCAACATTAAAGACTTAATTAATCTCCTTCATAATTTAAAATATAGACAATACTCTTTAAAGAGAGTTAAAGAATCTGGACGAGGAACAGCATTGGGATGAACGGTTGAGCTTTAAGGACTCTTTACACTATGCTAATAGCTGAAACAATCGACTAAGCCCGTCCAATTAGCCAGTCCAATGGAAAATTAAAGAAAATTAAATGTTTACACGTACCTTGTCTTCTAAATGTCAGTGTTAGAACGCAATGAATAAGCCAACTTATCGCGCGATTGGTAGGGAAGGTATTGGCTCCATGCAATTTAAAATAGTTCAATTTCGTTGAAAAGGCTTGGAGGCAATTGATGGAACAATCCAATGTGGTAAATTGTGTTTATTTAGACTACGCCAATGTTGACTGGCTAAAGAGAATGGATATTAACCCCGTGTAAAGAGTCCGTTATTCTCCAGTACTCACACTTGTCAAACAAAGGCCTATACGAATAATGTAAGCACTGCTACTTAACAATTATATTGTGTGCGAGGGCAGTACTTCATCGATCGAGCCTGTCAGTATATGGCACATACAATGAGGCTTCAATAGTGATACTATAATAATAAATTTTGATGTTTAAAATGAATTAATATTATAAATATTAAATACTGAAAAATACCAATATTGTATGTTAGAAAGGATATCTAAATAAAGTGAAGTGGTTCACTGGTATTTTGTTCAATGTCTATTCGCTACTATCCAGTAGAAGTGTATCTTTGTTATATGCTCATAACATAATTTCCTATTATAAATATGCTTGTGGACTTTTTGGTAATGTTTCAGGAACAATCGTAAAAGACAATAAAAATTCAATTAATTTATTTATTACTATACAATCATAAAAACTTCTATCACAAACATTAATACGTTTTAAGTGGATTATATTGCATGAAACACTTTTAAGTACTTAACAGGTCTTATAAGAGCTATAATTAATAGTTAATACGAATAAGCTAGAGTTGTATAGTATATAAGGGCCCTAGTAGACATGTTATATTCAGTAGCGATCGACAATTCAGCTGCTTATCGGAAGCTAGATGCTGCGAAAACGTGCTGCAACGAAGCAATCTTAAAAATGCCAATCGTTGATGCTAAAAGCATCGTGTTTGTTAGGGCCCTTAAATTCTAGGTTATTCGAAAATAATTATCTTATAACTACACATATTTCATTGTAGCAATAATATATCACACAACTTATTACTTTTTATTATTCTTATAAAAATGAGCTGTTTAACACAGAAAAAAATACTTCCATACTTGTATAAAATCTTTGTACCTAGTAATCACATAAATTAATAATAAATTATTCTATATATATTTTTATATTTTATACAAAAAAATGTTTACATTTTCTTATGTATTTTTATACTGAATACTTTCTTTAAAAATACGTGGAAAGAAGCTCTATATTACAAATTGTAATTATTTTATAGGATTTCAATAACTATACATAAAGTTTAATAATTAAGTACTCCAGAATTGTTATGATATAAATAAACCATGACTAATAAAAATTTTAACATAAAATACTATGAATTAATGTAACAGTGCGACTAAAGCCGACATGATCAAGTGTATAATAAAGATTGGTGCTGATGATCGCGGTTTCAAATCAAGAATTCAAAATTACTTAATCTGCCTATTACGTTCCTAATACCTGAGAGAAGGCTTTTATCTCCATTTACCTTAGCTTATAAAAAAACAAAATGACTGAATTTGCGAATATAAACAAGGAGAACATGATGAATTTGTACTTAATTATAAGCAAATATTATTTCTGTTTACGGTCATTTATAAGCTGTAAATTTGAAAATCAATATAAATGTAACTAAATATAATTATTATAAATTGACGTCTCGGTGGATATCTAGAATTATTTATATTACAAAAAATATCTTATAATTTTACTTGGTACAGGATATTTCGAAGGTAAATTTAATCACACAGTTTAAAAGCACCATTAATTAGGCTATCACAAAATGGCACTCGGAGAATTGTTTATGTAAATACAATTACTATGTGCTTAAGAAAAAAAAATGGAAAATAAATAATACATATTAAAATATAGACCTAAAAATATAGACTTAAAAATATCGACTTCATTATTATCTACCTATCTGAGAGTTCAGATGGAATTAAAATCAAGGCTCACAAGCCGGAGTCCAATTTAGCTCTTCTATAGTGCAGTGCCTTCCGCTTCCTTCCTTTTACTACTCTCTTTGTCGAAGTCTTTGGTTTTTAACGGACCATGTTTCCAGTCAGCTGGGTATCCAAACTGACGTACGTCGTCCCACCATTGCTGTTTACCATCAGCCCAGATACAGTATATCACGTTGGTACCAACAAGCACCGCGAAGCATACCCAAAACGCTACCCGCCATTGCACTAGTGTTGACTGAAAAAGTAAAAGACGTTTGGTTATTTCTTAGTAACTATAATAAAAATAATAGTTTTTGGCTTTTAAAATGGGAATTGATGTTGACCCTACTAGTTTTACTAGGTTCCAGAGAACCAGTCATAAAAATTGTTGTGCCCTTGGGAGGCTCTAAATTCATTTTCTCGCAAAAGTCTTCTGTATCTTGCTATTTTTAATGTGAATTAGTTGATAAGCAGAATACGAACCAACTGATGGTAAGCGGTCGTAGGAACGTATGTGCGTTTGCAACACCATTCATTTTAAGTATCACTCAAGGGTTGCCAACATCGAGATGTTGTTTTTAAATCTCGTTTGCCCAGTAATTTTACTAGCTATAGTGTTCCGTCATACCGAAACACAATATACTTCTTTGCGGTAGAATATCTGACTCTGCAGTAGTAGCTAGCCAGCTAGCCGACCTCTTACAATAAATTGCCTAGCACCATATATAATATTTACTGGTAGGTGGTAGGCCTCTTAAAGTATTATATTCATACAAGAAAACCTTTGAATAAAATGTACAAGCAACCGTGATACTTTGTCCTATATAACCTCTGCCCATTCATTCACAAAATGGCGATATATTCCATTATTATCTCTAACCCGTCGGGCCATAAATATCGGTTTCGACCGAGCATGGACGTAAAACGTGAAATGGTAAAAGAAGAGCAACACATTTATAACCATCAAACATTTTCCTGCGAAATGTGTTTATCTAGTGTAAAAACACTCATCTTTGAAATAGAAATACTGTAGGTATTGCTCATAAATATTACGTTTGAAAAGGATATATAATCTTATTCTATTTTAGAGTCCAATTTTATAATAACAAAACCTCTATTCAGACCCTTACTAAAGTTTCGAAAGTTTTATATAAAATATTTCAATCCGCTCATTATTTTGTACCGTAAAGTTTAGCGAAAGCTTATTTTTAAGTAAACAACATTGACATGATTAAAAACGCGATAAAACGGAAACTTCTCTTTTACATAATTTATAAATATTTTTACAACCAACGAAAATAGCATACTGGCAGAAGGCAATTACTTTAAAATAATTTTCTTTTCTTATAAAGTGTTTTTAGTTTACATTAAAAATTACATCGCATTTTTTTATTTATACTAAACAATTAGGGACATCGAGAAGTATTATAATCAACGGGCTATGTGAATAATTAAATAACTCATCTTTGTTGCATACACCTAATTTTTACTCAGTTACTTCTTTAAGATTAATATTTATTAAATTATATTCTTTTGGAAATTTGCCAAAATGCCTGAAAAAGCATTTCATTTGTCATACATGAAGCAAACATAGTATTTTAATTTGATTAAATGTTAAAATTGGCAGAACATATTAATTCAATCACTATTTCTTAGATTACAAATTAGTATTTTTGATAAGACGATTTGAGGAATGCACCACAGCTTACGAATGCCTGTATTGCAAGAAAAGAAGTTCACATACTTCATATGCTAAGACGATGACTGAGGGGATGAAAATTTAGTCTTTCTGAATCCTACTCATCGATTGAAATGAAACTGTTAGGATACTGCTACATTTCGTCAATATTTTGTAAGAGTGTAAAACTCATCGGCTGATACGGGGAACCAGCAATGCCTTACAATAAAAAACAGAAAAGCCTTAAAATAACAATGAGAATATTGCGAAAAAATTACTATATATTATTAACATTATATAAAGTGTTTACATGCTGATTTTACTGCTTATCTTAGATTAGAGTAAACAAATAGTGTAAGATATTTCTCAATGCTATCAAACACTGGTATTTATGTATATCATGTCTTGTCTGCGACGTTTCAAAACATTCTATAGCACTTAATACGTTCAAGATATATCAATACCGATGACATCCTAATGCCTTTTGAGACGTTGTAAGCGCTGATAAACACATAGCTTTTTACAACTAGTTCAGAGTACTTACATCCGGAGTTAATAGTCCTATTAGATAAGGTGTGATTATTCCTGATATCGTAGACGTTCCATTGATCATGGCTGTCAAAGAACCCGCATAATTGGGTGCCAAGTCGAGAGCATTGACCTAAAAAAAGTCATCTTTAGAAATAGTAGTAATAAAAGAGTTTGAGTTTGCAAATTTTTTTAATTTAGAATGAAGCCTCAATAACCTAACGGTTAAATGGCCGACTACGTTCGACCACTGGGCTATTGTCGTAGCCACTGCTAGTGCAAGCTAAGAGCTTGTTTGGAGGGGCAATAGGAGTCTTAGTAATGACTTGTAAAAGCATTACAAATATTCTTTATATAAAAAATAAAATTTATTAAAAGTTCATTTTATGGTTTATTTTACGGGAACGATTGATTATTCATATGAATGTAGTTTGCATTCGAAAAATCAAAAACTTTTTATCCACCAATTTATGTTTATAAAATCTGTAGAATACCATTATTAAACCCCTTTAAGCCCTCAAGTTTTTAAATTTTGACAACAAACTAGATCCTTTTATAAAATAAATATATATATATTGATATTTATAACAAAGTTTATACATAAAGTCAATGGTAACAATTCTAGTCGAAATAATATGTCGTGTAAAAGAAAATAATATCTTACCTTCATGCCACTATAATAGCCACCCATTAGAGCCATAGACGCAATAAAGTAGGCAACAGCTGCGAATCGATCACATCCCGAATAGGAAGCTAATATAATACAGATAGCAGGACCAGTAGCAGCTGTGAAAATCCCAAATATACATATATTGTATTGCAGTATTCACCGAAGAACATTCGCTACATATTTTGAAGTATCTTTTCCACATAGAATTTTACTACAGTTAAATAACTAATGAAACTGTACTATGTTGAAGGCATTTGAAAAACAATTGAAACATAATCTATTAAATGGTAAAAATCGCACCGTAATCAGATTTTTTGCGCGATCGTAATAAGCAGATAGACAAAATCTAAAAATAATTATTGGGAAAAATTTAAATAAATAGTTGATACCAATTTTGAATAAATCTTCAATATAATATAACCTTGTTAGTCTTTTTTGCTATTATGTATGTTACAAGTTAATGTAAGCAAGCATACAGCCCACGTGATGAGCCTATGAGCGCGAGCAACACCATTAGTAGGTGCCACTCAAGCTTTACCAACCTTGAGATATTAGTTCAGAAATCTCCTGTACCCAGAAATTTCACTAGGTGACAGTGCCCTTCAAACCGGAACACAGTAATGTCTAAGCATTACTATTTGGCGGTAGAATATTTGATACGGCGGTGGTACCTACCTAGCCGGCCTCTTGCAACAAAAGACCTACCACCAGTGTGACGTGTGTGTAAAGTTTTCTAATAATAAACATAAGGAAGCATATTTTTCCTTAAGGTAAATTACAATCCATGCCGATTACAGTTTGTCTTAATAGAGAATAAATAAATTAAAAATGATCAAATTTTGTTTTGTACATATGAAAAAATCTCTTACCAATAGTAGTATGAATAATTCTTCCAGTTCTAATGGAATGCCATTTATGCTTAACGCAGATGTCACAAATCCAGCCGAAAAGGAAAGCGCTGATCCACATAGCGAGATACGGAATGGCTGTTAGAGTCCCAGTCGTTGCAATATTGAACTTCAGTACATCAGTCATATATTTTGGCAAGTCTGTTACCATTGTGTAGTAGCCCCAGTCGTGACCAACCTACATAACAAATATAAATAATATATATTTGCATTCTTATAATACAAAGGAAGCGTCCTCAGAAAAGAACTTTCATCAGTACCTAATAACTACAATATAACAAAATATCTGTGAATGAGACAAACGTATATTATTTTTATACTTTTGGAAAGAATAAGGTATATTTTGACATTGCTTTATGTCTTAAATAATTTAGACTGCAAAGGCTTTTTTATTAATTTGTATATGGCCTTTTGTAACAGGTAATTTACCACCTACTACTAGGGAAGTACTAATCTCACACAGAATATCGACCTCATCATCATTATTGGTAATGTTGCGTTTTATTGTTTGAATGTAAATTCCGGAGTTCTCTACTCGATCAGACCATTTTCCTCCTATACGTAGGGCTTATTAGCCATCTAAGGTAGTATATGTTTATATAAAAAATATATGTAATAAATCTTACCGCAGCAAATAATAGGGCCCAAGCTGGAACAGACCTCACGATGGCTTTCCAAGGTATGGGGTCCCTTACACTTGCAGTTTCTGCGCTTGTAACTGTTTCATTTAGATATTTTAGTTCCTCGTCAGATATAAAAGGATGTGAATTTGGAGTACTGTAGCAAAATATACACTGAAATATTGAATTAAAAATTTTAAATAATAAAAATTACCGCTTATTTGTGCGTTAAAGTCATAAAATCTGGAGTGTCATTAAAATAATTAATATTTTATTTACTTACCCATGCAAGAAACCATAAAATTCCGAAACAACCGAAGAAGTAGAAAACATTAGCCCAGTCACCGCCACCGGCCATAAGAAAACCGGACATGAAAGAGCCAAATATGTTTCCTATTTGAGCACCTCCGAATACAAGAGCGCCTTGTCTTGATCTCTCATGTGGTGGGACCCATCGAGCTAGTACAATCATCAAGGCCGGCATTGTTGGACCCTATAAAAAGAAAAATAGGGGTACATTCCGTTAAAACTTTCACAAAAAAATGACTCATCAATATGATTCCAATGTCCTATTAAAATCACAAATTATATTCAAATAAGTTTATCAGAGAGACGGTGTTGAAAAAGCTGAATTTTATGAACGACGTAAGTATTCGTCACTTATTTAATCCAAATGTTTGTGGCGTTTGGAATTGAAACACTTATGTCATGGAGCATTAGTGCGAACCTATTTCTAAAAGATCTTATACCCTAACTCATTGCCTCTACAGGTGAAAGGCCAAAGAATCCGGAATGAATCAGCGGGGAAAAGCAGCAAGCAATCATGCCACCATTTTTTGTAATTATTAGTAAATATAGTTATTGTTGAATTGTCAGTATTTTGTAATATTGATTGTAAATAAATTTGATAACAAGAAATTGGATATTATACTATATAGTTGCTATGTAAAATACTATATTTACCTCTCCCATGCCTTGTAGAACGCGAAGTATAAATAGCCATGTTGCACCACCAGCTTTAACAACTACAGGAGTTAACAAGGTAAATATTGCGGTACTCAAAAGACCAATTCCGAGAGTCCATTTACCACCGTATTTTTCTGCTAAGTATCCGCCAGGGACATGAGTAATGGCGTACCCGTAGTAAAATCCACTAAGAATAAGACCTTGGGTTGACTCAGACCATTCAAAGATGGCATGCTGAAAAAAAAACAGTATCTAATTTAAACAAAGTCTCGAATCTCTTAAGAGCATTTGCATATTTCAAGTGGAATTTACATAAATTGTGATATATTTTGCAATCTTTAAGGATATCTTGATAGTATTAAGTGTCATATGATAACAAAGTTACAAAACATCTATCTTAATCTATTGTTTAAGTATTAGTAATTTATTGAAAAACATTTGTCTTTATGATATACTTTAATAACTTACAGGCTTAAGTACAGAAGTTCCATTGACCAGAATTTCGCTTTCATCGGGACAAGCATCGGGATCATAGTGGGAGTTTTCAGTTTTGGTATTGTTGACCATTTGAGTGACAGCAAGGTTCAAACACACGCGCATAGTGTACGCGTTGCACACAGCCAGCAGTCCCATGATACCGAGGACATACCGCTGGGGAATTATGAACACTGAGCAAAGAAAAATACTATATTTAATATACGAATTAATACATACAATACAGCAGAAACTCAAAAAGCAAAACTTTAGTATTTAAAGCATTATACAAATTAAATAAAGTATTTATAAAGAAACTGGTATTAAACTTGAGTTCGTCTTTATAACCATCAGCCAAAACTTACAGCATTCATTCAATATCAGTTTATTGTTTGATTAATTTATATATAAAAGACGTCAAAATTTCTCATGAACTTTCAAGATCTAGCAAATGCTTAGTGAAGTTAATAATTTATTAATACTTGAAACTATATTGACCTAAATTCTGCAAAACAAACAATGCCCCGTAATACTTACACTTCGACACAGTTAGACGCCATCCTTGTAACATTGCAACGTAGAATATAAATAATATAGCAGCTAGCGTTACTCCAGACCTAAAAGAAAAAAAATATTGCTTGAACATACTTTAATGTAAACAGAGAAGTAATGCTTATAGTACCAAGACTTCTTTAGTGTCCAAATGGACAGAAAGCGTAGACATTAACCAAAGGTACCAAAGGAACCCTCGACAGTCGCGTTAACGGCCCACTCCGCTCCGAACTTGGGCTCTCTTGGGCTATTGTCGTACCCACTCCTAGCGCAAGCTTCGAGCTTATTTGGAGGGGCAATAGGAATCTTAGTAATGGTTTGAAGAAGCAAACAAAACCAAAAAAAATGGTCGTGGTTTCAAATGTGCAATGTGGGTGGGTCCCTTGTTTGTGGTAGGGGTTATATGCCCATTTGGCACGTGTCGAGGTCAGCCCGCGTATAACCAGTTGCATTTGTCGTGTTCCTCCTTAGATAGTTTAGATATATTTTTGGCCATAATTTTTTATGGCTTTCTATCTTTTTTAATAGAGTATTTATAATGTGTAAACAACGAAAAATACCCTACATTAAAAAACCGCGACTAAGGAAAAATATAGATTACGAATTGCGTGTTGAATACTAGATGGGAAGTCCTCGGATGGCGAACCGGTTTTTTTTTTTTTAAACAAACACACTTAACGGCCCCTATTAGAATAGTTATATCCTGTGTCCGGGGTCCGGAAACATACACAAGGACAATCACACACAGACCGGAACACATGCCTGCATGGTCAATAAAACATCTGCTCCGAGCGAGAATCGAACTTGCGACCTGTGGCGCTTAAGGCAGGTTCACTACTGCTGCGCCATAATGTTGTCATTTTTTTTTTAATTTATATTATGTGACTTTTTGATAAATATATTTATATTGCTATACAATGCACCCCAACCCTATTAGTGGTAAATTCTCAAATACAACAAAAAACCTAATATATTCCATAACAGTCATACTAGGCTGTATATAGTTAAGATTTTTTTGTTTAATTAATTAATTATTCTAGCAGTATATCAATATGTATAAAGTAATGTCTATTTTACCTGAATTTTATAGTTTGTAGTTTTATCACTTGATTGTGTCTATAATTTTTTAGGATTGTTTTGGCAGGTTACCATGTCAAGAAAAACTGTCAGTCGTAAAAATAACGATTCAGAGAACACAACCTTCAATAATTCATTGACACAGTTTTATTGTGTTTTGCTCAATTTCAATTAAATTCAACAGACGGTAACAATATATTGTATTTTTTATTTACTTTTTACTTAGTTGTAAACACTAAAACCTAACTAAATAAAATGTATATAAGCAAAAACAATCAAATAAGTTAATCTCATAGTTTTCTTAATTTTACTGCTTTATCATAAGTAATTTTAATTATATTTTAAATTATAGGAATAGAAGCAGGAAAAGATGTTTAAGTCCATAAGAGTTTGATAGGTGTTTTTATAAAGATATTTCACGGTGTTAAGTCGTAAGAATTTGATTCATAACCACCGACCGTGACTTCTCTGGAATGTGATAGTGAATGCAAAATATCAATGCACATTTATTTAACACATAATGTTCTAACGAGAATATTTTCTGCACGTTCTATAAATTTCAGCTTAAAATTTAAATTTAGAGCACGAAATAGTTTTTTTAATTATTTTTCCTAAGCAGATGTGCCTCGCATTTTCATATGCATTATATTTTAAAAATAAAAAATAAAGGCATCTCTCGTGATGTCAGTGACATTTTATTCGTTATTTTAATCGTTATGGTAACTCATTCACGACAGTTTACCTTCAAGTATTATATTGAAATCCTTATCAACTGTTTTTCAAAAATCCTCATTTTTATTATTTATATAATCTTAAACACCCGATGAATATCCTCAAATTTTCATTTACCTGATTATGTCAATCAGGTTATACTATCCCTGGCCTGTCAGTAACTTTATAAATCACCATTTTATTCGAAAATATCTTTTTGACTTTACATAATATATTATTTATTGTTTCTCTGACCTTGTCATTTGATTCATCGTATTAATACCAATAGACCAAACAACTACCCTAAGAATTTAAGACAAGAAATTTTGAACAAGAATCAAAATCAAAATTAAAATTATTTTTAATCAAGTAGACTTTTAAAAAGTACTTTTGAATAGTCAAACGCTACCGACGGTTCGGAAGGTTGAGAACCGACAAGAAACTCAACAGTTACTCTTTTCAAATATATGTTTTTTACATTTGTATTCTTTATAATATAGAACATATAATATATAGGAACAACTGTTAAATTTTTTACCTTGAAACTGCCAAACACTTAAAACTAAAAACTTATAGCGACTAAATCACTTCACTGAAATGTCATGTAAGTTGCATCTAGAACAAATCTGAAGTTATCGGCATTATATCCATTTAACGTTCTGACATCCAGTAGATAGATAACTGGATAACATTGTTTTATCTTAACAAATATTGTATCTTTGTCTTTGATCTGTTACTTGACTATTATTATATAAATGTTTAAAAATCTAACCAATATTATAAATGTGAAAATTTGGATGAATGGATGGATGGATGGATGTTTGTTTCTTTCATGCAAATCGATTTTATTACCTGGATTAACATATAGGATACTTTTTATCCCGGAAAAATCTTTGGTTCCCGTGGGATCATCAAGAAACTTAAAAAACGCGAGTGGAGTCGCGGGCACAGTCAGTACTAAGTAAAATTATCTGTATGTTTATATTTAACTATCGTACTAATAGAATAAGTATGGAAGTTTATAATATGTTTGGGTGTTTGAATGCGATGTTTAGATGATTGTTACTCAATCATGCAATTGAATGGATTTGAATTAAATTCGGTTCACAATACAGATATAGATTGTTACCAGGATTAAGACATAAACGTATTTTATCCCTCAAAAATGTTAAGTTCCCATGGTATTATAAACAAAACGCAATGCGGACTTGTTTGGACGTTCTTACTCAATCACGCATAAACGGCTTTAAAGATTGGATAAAATTTAGTTGCTTAGCACAGACAGCTTATTATCTGGATTAACAGGTAGAATACAATTTCCGGGCAGATGTTTGTTTAATTTCTGTCTTGGTCTGGGCGTTTGTCGGTGGGTCCCGGTTGTTATCACAAAACATCTGATAATAATCGTTAACTCTTGATAAGTAAATTGCTCTTGAATGAGTTACTGGTTCGCCTTTTAGGGTTGCGGAGGCCAGAAGGCAATCGCTCTGTGTAAAGACTAGTAACCCGTCAAATCCGGATAAAAGTAATAAGCAGAACCCTGGGTAGAATAAAATACCGGAAATAATGCTAGGACGAAGAAGTGTCTTTTGGAACCTTTACTTATGAATGATTCTCTCTTGGGCGCCTAATTCTAAGGTCAACGCAGACAAAGTCGCGGGCAGATCCCAGTTATTTTTTTATTTTATAAGTAACTCATTTTCGTAATGTTATGTTAGCAAAAACCTACATATAAAGAGATAAGAGCTACGTGCCTAGTCGCGATGTCTGTTATTAGTGTTTACTCTTTACATTCCGATATTAGATTAATAGATCTCTTAAGTATTACTGTAAACAGGACTTTATTATTTACTCTATGGGTATTACGATACCACAAATGCAATAAATTTATATGATAGTCGTAGTCTACTTAGTCCTCCTTATAACAACAACTATCTGCCAGTGAACGTCCCTTCCCTTTTAAATTGGCCCAGCCGTTTCAGATATTAGCCGGAACCTGATTGAGCTTGTATATACACTCATATGCGTTTAGTTAAAAGCTGTTAATTTGGAATTAGAGACAAACACTTCAATTTTATTTATTTTTATAGATGTGAATTTTCATCTTTCATATATTACAATTAAGTAGTTGCAAAACGTTAATAATGCGTTATAATATACAAAAATGAGTTTAAAAAAAAAAATTTAAATGAAAAAATACCCTTGACGGATCTTCACGCAAGAACGTTAGTTATTACGTAAAAAATGTCGGCGTGCGAATGTTTATAAGATTATTTTTATCGTGTACCTTACTAATTGGTAATTAATACTTCCATGGTCACATTGCATAGTGAAAGGACGGACGATTAAACTGTGGTTCAGAGCCGTGTCTTTGAATATGTTTACAAGATTATCCTTTAAGATAGTACCATCGTATTGATATTATTAGTAGCTTGTGCCCGCAACTTCGTCCACTTGGATAACGAATTTTAATGACGCACCTATATCGCAATATAAATAAATGATTCCCAAAACAAACTGTCATCACTTACTTCACCCTCTTCAAGTTTTTTTTTCGCGACAAAAAATCATCAAAATAGGTTCGTATTCGGTGTGAAAATTTTACAGACAGACAGATTTAGTTTCACATATTTTATAACACTTAAAACATTTAAGTCGTCTAAAAAAATCTATTTGACGCTTAGCAATTAGCACGCAATATTTAATCGGAAGTGTATTTATATATTGTATGTATGTATGTATGTATTTGTGTATTTTAATAAGTATTTTCAAGTATGTACGTCTATTGTATGTATGATTATATGTGTAGTAATATAACATATATTATATACATTAATTGCAGTATTCTCAGCCCTTCGGACTGAAGATTCTTTTACTTGTATGAGGTTGCCTGTAAGAGATCAGAGAGTGATAAGTCCGCCCTTGTACCATTTATGTACATTGTAGCATTTTGTTATTAAAATAATTTTTATATGTGTGCAATA
This sequence comes from Hestina assimilis, assembly GCA_023373885.1. Lineage (NCBI taxonomy): Eukaryota > Metazoa > Arthropoda > Insecta > Lepidoptera > Nymphalidae > Hestina > Hestina assimilis. The sequence goes on along the minus strand of CM041749.1, from coordinate 9,067,106 downwards.
AAGAATTTAAAATAAAATAAATATTCTTCGCAATAATATTAATTAGTCTACATTCTATAAGAAACATTTATATTGATATCCCAATTCCACGGCAACCTAACATTAATCATTAACCTAATCACAGTATATAAAAAACACAGACGAGATTCCAACATCTTCTTCTTCTTCTCAGCGTCCCGCTTTATTACGAAGTCCGCTTTCCTATTCTTATCCACCACCTTCCACTTTGCCCTGTCATGGAGATCAAACATCGCTCCAACCCGGAAAATTACCTCTAACATTTCAAGTGATTAGTTTCGATTTTTTTATTTGTCTCATTTGTCTCACAGAGAAGTAAACCATCGTCATGTGGCAAGTGGAATAGTTTGGAGGTAAAACTAAAGATATGTGAATTGCAAGTACAAATGCTAATCCACAGTAAAACATCGTAAGAACTTTCTTATCCTCAAGGCCTTAAGCAATTAAATGCATTAACTTAAAGAAGATAAATTAACGGTCTGTTACTTTATATATGTTACTAGTTTAGCCCAGGCCAATCTACTTGTGCCTTAATACTTTAAGCTTACCAGTTTAGCCTAGGCTGATTTTGAATTATGATTCAAATAAATAAGGACTTATGTTATGCCTAGCACAAACTTGTTTGGCCTGAAATCGGGTTAGGCCGGTAGCATATTTTAGTACTTTAAATTAGGTAAAATAAAGTACTACATACGTGACCTCGTAAAGGTCGTCATTCTTATTGAAGACAGGAAAAACTTCGTAATATTATTTTACATTAAGAAACGTTATTAATAGCCAAAGTTTGATATATCGAAGACGTTCAATGTCGACGAGGTCGCGGGTTGGAATTAAGTTTGGAGCAGATGTTTGTATTGACCATATAGGCATGTGTTCCGGTATAAGTGTGATTGTTTATGTCCTTATATTTCGGTATGTTTCTCGACCACCGACACTTAATATCACTATTCTAATTGGGGCCGTTGAGTATGTAGGGTGTATTTATTTTATATCCCAAAAAAAAAAATAAAGGACTTAAAATATTTCGTCAATTTGACTGCCAAGAGACGTCTCAGATTTAGTGGAAATTAAAAAATACACAAATCCAATTATCATATATCAAAACTGGTTATTTTTTTATCACGTGTAATATTTACAAGGATAAGGGAAATAGCCAATTTTTTCGTTGTTGCTATAATTACATAATAAATTTATTGTTCATATATTGCAATACGACAAAATACATTTGTATGTAGCAACCTACCTCCATTATCAACACTGGAGGTCCACTATCATCACTGTGATTTGTTATCTGAGATTTAGACAAGGAGGAATGACGGGAAATAGACGGGTCATGGATGAATAGGCTTGGGAAATGTTTGTATTGACCATACAGCCATGTCTTCTGGTCTGGGCGTGTTTGTTCTTATCATTGTGTGTTTCCGGACTCCCGACATAGGGTATAACTATCCTAGTGGGAGCCGTTGAGTGTGTTCTGTTTATTTATTTATTGAAGGGTATTTCTGATTGGAATTAGTTTCTTATTAAAAAACTGTCCAGATGCGGTCTCGAATACGCATTTAGAGGTTTTCGTACCAGCGTAGAATAAAAATATCAAGTTGAATGGGCCCTTTAATTTTGAAATGAAATTTCTTTATATAGCGACGGACAGATGGAGAGGCAATGGAAGGTTCTGTTGTAATTTTTTGAATATCTAACTATAAAAAAGGAAGGTGCTAAGAAACGATAGCCGATTTATCTCTATAAACCTCTTATAACTAACCTTCGAGCTATTGATAAAATAGAAATGAATAATAATGTAATGTCAAAAAATAAAACCTTAATAACTAAAAATGCGAACAAAATCACATATTTTATTGAACACTAATGTCCATACTAAAAATAAAAACTATGTAATATGTTGCAGTATTAAAAATGTAAAGTTTGTTGTATTTTTTTTGGGATAGCGATTTTTAGTGTTTTAATTTTTTTAGAAGCATGCATTTGTGCAAATTTTATTATTTGCGTCATATTTCAAGTTTTAGAGATAATAAAACTCAAGGCCCAATAGCTACGTGGAGATATAAGGGCACAAACACAGATGTAAAATCTTTACTATTCCATATGGGAATTTTGTATTTTTGTATACACAACCAAATGATGTATAAACGAAGATACGGCCTGCCTTATAAGAGGCAACAGTTATTGTATACTAAGTTTACTATTACCAGTAGCATCACTGAGTGTTGCCACGTGAGGAAAAGGAATGCCGAATACAGAAAAAGAATGACTAAGGAATCTGGACCCGAAATTTTACAAACTATTAATGCTTCACATTAACTCAAGTGTGAGGATAGTACGTACGTATAGGATAGTTCACTAGAAGATGCCGATTATGAATTTCTTCAAAACTAAGCTACATTAGGTCCGAAAAGAACTTACGATCAATGACTGTAAATTTTAAATATTAGTTATTTCATTACAGTACAATCACTCTTAAATATGTACGATAGATAACTTTATACTTTAATTAAAAAACGTTGAATATTTTATCAAAGTATTCACTTTGAAACGATTATATAAGCTTAAAAGAGCAATTTGTGAAACCTGTTTTAAAAAGGACGGAATATTAAAATTTAATAAGCAGGTAAATGGCGCAGCTCGATATATGGCATACCCTTTTAAGAGCATACTTGAAATAATTTTACAAAATATTGGGTCAGGGAATCAATTCATTTTTCAGAGGTATAGTTAAAATTTAATTTTAGGAGGTTTATATTTTCTTCAGTAATTATATGTCAATAACCTCAATAACCTGACCTGACTCTGTTAGAGCAACAGTTATAGGATCGGACCTGATCCGTTTGGATTAGTATCGGATCTTTATTGTTGACGGAGAGGAAGCTGCCAGATACCTGGCTTCCTCTCAATATTATCAGTGATCAATATTGTATAGAGCATCCTGAATCGCCCATTTAGTAGCTAAGCATAGAAATTTTAGGATTTTAAAGTCCTGTGTCCATGTTTGTGGCATTTAATTATTTTGTCTACAGTCTCGATAGTGAATGTCAGCATTGTGCTAATATAGCCTGTTTATGATAAAAAAATATAAATATAATATTTTTATTTTTGAAACTGGCATCGCATTTAATGACTCGCCTAATTATTACGTTATTTATTTCATTTTGAGAACATTGACACAATAATTTGTACACTATCAGAATATATCATACACATATAAAGTACTATCAGAAACACTTATTAAAATTAAACATTGTATGAAATTGAGGTTAATAGCAAAGAATTGAAACTGGTACTTTATATAAATACCAGTTTCTTTCCTATTTATTTTCTACACATGTAAAAAAACTTAAGACATTTTCATATGCGACTTACTGCTCGTAAAGAAATACAATGACAGAACCAATTGATGTAACTTTTCCATTCAAATATTACATTCTTGAACTTATAGGCTATTATATATCTCCATATATTCCCCATGATTCAAGAGAACAAAATCGCGAGGCACAATTTGGTACTAAATAATCATAGAATTAGAAGATATAGTTCTTTTAAATTGCTTGGAATGTTAATTTCGGAGTAGGTTTACAATTATACTACACGAAATCCCACCAACGGCCGTACTAAATCTTTATAATTCCACTCAATGTTAAAGTTTTGGGTACGTAGCGAAAAGCCATTTTATATTCAGGTTGTGTTGAGCAACCAGCATACAACTCGACCACGATCAATAATTTTAATGTGAGGTCGACTACTTTCTGCCAGCGTTAAATACCAAACCCGATTCACCTCACAGGTGCATTGGTACTAAAATGGAACAAAATGTGTTCTGCACTCGGTAATAGCTTTGTTAGAAAATAAATCGATTTTATTAAAATAAATCAGTAGATGTTTATGTTATCATGATTTGGAATAATTATAAAAAAACTCTAAATTCTAGTGACTGATACTCGTAGTTAGTTCTTGAATTATGTAATGTTACGTTAAAATATTGTTTGTTTACAAAAAAATAATAAATCAAACCTTCTAATACCTAAACTAAAAGATATAAAAATAATGTGAATATTGTAATCACGACTAATTTATTTCCAAAGACCTTAAAAACACTAAAATTTAGTCTTATATATATTCCTCAGGATATTTCGTTTACAAAGTATCCATAAGTATAAAATTTCTACTCTTATCACGAAAAACATTAAGGCTGAACAATGACGCTCAAATATAATCTAACTTTGAATATAAATGTGGCTTACTTACAAAGACATTATGTTAAATAAATACAATCGAAAGTTTTTTTTTTTTTATGTAAGAAGGGGCAAACGGGCAGGAAGATCACCTGATGTTAAGCCATCACCGCCGCCCATGAACATCTGCAACACCAGAAGGCATGCAGGCGCGTTGCCGACCTTTAAGGAAAGAATACGCTCTTCTCTTGAAGGTTCCCAAGTCGTATCGGTTCGGAAAGACCGCCGACGGAAGTTGATTCCACAGAGTGGTTGCGCGTGGAAGAAAATGTCTTCTAAATCGCGCTGTTGTGTTACCACAGTGACTATATTTTCATATCGAAATTGCTTGTCTCGGATTTGTAAAGGCTAAGCTAATGAGTACCTAAACGATTTAAAACCTTGTCCTAAAAATAGAAATTGGTAAACATTTTTCCTAGTTACGATGACGGGAACCAGTGACATAATATTCAAATGATAGGTAATTTTTAATCGGTGAAGATCAAGTTGCAAGCGAAAACTAGTATTTCATAATTTTACCTAGATACATATTCTTAGTTCGAATGAAAACACTACTTTATTAATGTCATTAAAATGTCTCATATTCAAAAAATACAACGCTTTGTATTTGTATGATCTTATTTAATTTATTTCACCGAATCTTATGAAGTAATTAAGAAAGTGCGACAACACCACATATTATCTAATTATATTAGCTTATAAAATAGTTCCGTTTTCTTTTACTTACTTATTTTTAAACTTCATGACACCATTATCTAGCGCTCCTATTACCATTTTTGTATCGTGAACTATGCACTGAATAATGCAGAATATTTTGACGTCACTCGGCAACAAGACACGTACTTTTATAAAAACGCGACACGTGTTATACGATACGTTACAAAGTTATATAATATATACATAAAGCAAGCTATCAGTAAAATAAATAAATGTCTTTAACTTCCAGCAACTGGCATATAATAATGTCTCCATAAGCCATTCAGTAAATACTAAAGGATTATCAGCGAGTTGTGAACTCATTATTAACTAGGGTTCAGTGCAAAATTTTATTATAAAATATTTAAACTTTATTTTGTATAAGCTCAACTGACAAAATAGTCTTGCACTAATCAATGACCTTTTTTGTTCTTTTTAAATATTTTTTTTATTATTGATATTCCATTGTAATAAAGTTCTTGAATCTTGTAACTGTAATCGCAGTATCTGTGCGTTGCGTTGCCTTGTTTATATGAGTGAAACCTCTTAAGGCCCAAATTCAAATGACATTTGTCTTCGTTCTCATTCCTTCTCTTCTATCTTTCCACCTACTACTTAGTTAACTTCTATGGGTAAGGGTGATCACATCACTTCTCATCAGGCGGGCTGAACATTATTATACCACCTATGCAAAATAAAGTAATATAGCAGCATATAATATAACAAACTGTCTATAAATCACTATCTTTTCCTTGTGGTTTCACTCTTGTTAAATTACGATTATACATGCCTCTTTCATACCCTATCACTTACGTTACTTGGTTACAGTTTATTAAAATTGACTTTTGCAGCAACTATTACTACAATAACATAGTAATAAGAAACTCTTTGACGAATAATGCTTTTGTTGCAATGGAGTAGGTAATTCCTTAGATTAGGGAACATAAGAAAACAAGTTATACTAAAAGTATAGTAATTCTCGCATTTTCGACAACACCGCTATAGTTATACTACATCGTTTCTAAAATAATAGTTTAGTCGCGAGTTATTGCTAACCAAAGTAGCACCATAATATGTATATTAAAAATAATATCAATTGAAACGATAACTCACACTTTTTACGCCCGTGAAAATAAATTTTTACGGACCAGTTAATTCATCCAATTGAATAAAATTTTACCCACAAACATATTTTTCTGAAGCCGTTCAATCTATACCTTTTCCGCTAACATTTCTAATTAAATATTTGATGAAAGCAAATCAAAAGTCTTTCTTGAAATGTTTGTGCCACTCAAAAATTATTTCGTCAACTTTTCAAATTATTACTTGAACTTCCAAGAAAGTTAATAATTATTTATGATTGAAATATACTATTTTATTGATATAGCATGGTTAAAATAGCAGTAAATAATAAATAACTAAATATATTTTTAACATGTTATTTTATTTGCATGCACTTGTTTTATAATGTACTTATCTTTTATTATACCAAAGGAAATTATAATATAAGGAAATAGCCTTGCTTTTCATTCTTATTCATACAATATCCCTGTCGATTACTAAAGAATAATTAACATTAAATTATCACTTAGAAATATTAATAAATATTACAATTAATTGAATAAAATACCTTTGAAATTGAATTTCACTAAACAACAGACTATTTATTTGTTAAATAGAGTTATATAATGAGTTTTTTAATAGTTACATACAGCCTTCAGGCAAGTGGGTGTCCATCAAGGCCACTCGCACGATTGTGTTTACGGTTGAATTATTTACTATTATAAAATACTTCACGAATTAATCGCCGATACTGAGTATTATTGACTTTATACGTAAAGGTTCTGTATAAATAGTAATTTAATATTTTATTTCGTACCTATTAGGTGTTTCTTCTAAGATACTATATGCCAAACAGTTGATCGAATCACTACGAAACTTATTAAAAAGGTTAGCTATTTTTATATATAATTTTATAGGTTTGAATATGAGCTTCTTGATTTTTGGGCTATATTATGATGTTGGAGTTACAAAACTCAACAATTATTTTAAATACTTCTAGTCCAACAGTTTTATTTAGTTGATATCAGCAAATTTAATTTTCGTAGGTACAAAAAACACATTTCATTCGATCGTACGGGGAGAACAACTAGCTTTTACGATGCGGCTGACATATCCGTGTCGGATAAAAGTCCCTAAATAAAAATACATTTAAAAAAGAACTAGCTTTTCAATAGTATCGTTTTAAATAGAAGAATTGAATTTAACTGATATACCTACTTTTTCACTGTATAAGAAAATTTTACCTTTTATACTTTATAACAGGAACCGAGAACAAAATTTATCTTGTTTTTTTACTTTCTTTTGCAACCAATTTATTTTTCTGTTCTACAGAAACATAATGGAAGTATATTGCACATCTAGAATTTCTTTAAAATGATGCAAACTTCCTTATAACATTTTCCTTCATTAAGTCCCTTGATATATAAATGAACAGAGAACAAAGACAAAGGTGTATTTGTTTCTTACTTTTATGAGACTTTTAGTTATTCCTTTAATTATTTAAAAAAAAAAACCTAATCTGCGGTTTATGAATGTATGAGTATACTAATTTACGTGTGTATTAAGTGTTTTTATATATTTCCTTATAATATATAGTAGGTTCAGAATTGATGATGACTTGTTAAGTATGTTTATAAATATTTACAAGCTTACCAGAACTAGTCTTATTAAAAGCGAAGCTATTGAAAACATCAGTGCTAATTTTTTTGTTTGTTAAACTCTGCACACTCAATGGCCCCTATTCGGATAGTGATATTCTGTGTCGGGGGTCCGGAAACATACACACATGTTTGCATGGTCAACGACCTGTGGCTGCGCCACAAGATCGTCAACATTTGTCAGAAATGTGATAATCAGATTCTCAAAACTTTACCTTTTCGTTCATATGTTCCGTCCCTGCTAGTGAACGTAGATTATAGAGTGCAGTAACTAATTTTCACCAATCAAGAATGTAATCAAGAGATTCCAAAAACTCTACATTTTTGTTCCACTGCTTTGACTCTGTCTTTCTACTCTTATTCTAACATTTACATACTCGTCAAGTACAAGTACAAGTGGTGTAGTGTGGGACTCTGCCGACTGTTAATCAGGTGGCAATGCCCACTAAAACTCAGCGGAACCCTCATCGCCATAGTGGGACGTCACAGGGTCGCTTGCGCAAACAACCATCACGCTCCGGCAAAAGGCTGAACCCTCTTCCGCCTTGATGACGGAGGGACTAATAGTGCTTCTCCATCGTAGCTCCTCTAGGGTAGAAGAAGCAGCCTCCGACCCTAATGCTCACGCTAATATGTGTTGACAACTGTTGTGCTTCTAATGAACGTAAACGACAGAGTACAGTAAATATATTACACTCGCAAACCATAATTATGATTATTTGCAACTTTTATTAATATGTATATATTAAAAAAAACTTGAGAGGTGTCAAGGACACCCGGATGGAACGAAGTTCCTTTCGATTAATTAGTGAAGGAATTGTAATAAAATTTTATTTTTTTAAGTTATAATAATATTTTTTTATTATTAACATTATTTATTATTTACAAAAACCTGTATACACTCAACAAAAATAATCGTCGCGACACCACACTGTTCAATGCGAAATAGAAATGAAAATATCTGGCTTGCTTTCTATAAGAGAGAGAGAGACAGACAGAGAAACATGTGACGCCGCACAGCTTACAATAGCTTACTATAGCAAAAAGTGTCGTGACAACTTTTCGTAAGAATTTTTTCCGTCTAGCTTTTCGTAAGTTTCACAACGCGCGATAAGGAACTTCGTTCCAAAAAAAAGAATTTTACTTGCGCTCGCTGCAAAATAACTGTTCTATTGCACCCATTTTGTTAGAGTCGAGTAATTTATTTTTTACATTGTATTATACTAAAAGAATTGCGGAAGACCGTACGTAAGATAAGTCAACAGATAACATACAATAATAGATAACTGAGGTAAAATATATAGTCGTCTGTAACAATTCTAATGAGCGTGAATTATCTATTCGGATTCAGAGTAATACTTCGGTAATACTTCAGACACAGTAGGCCTTAAGCACAAGGTTACGTGCTAACTTTACATTAAGCCTTATAGTATATGTAATAAGGTTGAGACTTTCGTTTATACATGTTTGTTTTTAAGAAAAAGAGTCACGTACCTTTATATCAACTTTCCTCCCTTGAAGGTTACTTCGGTAAAGACTTCCCGCTTTATTTAATGAATGTCAAAAAGTTGAGACAGACAGAAATTCGATAACACAATATAATTTAAATAACATTTTGACAGTCACGCTAACATAATAATAATTTCAGTTGTGCTAATATTCGTTCTTTCATTAAAATTTGAATTGTAAAATAAATTTCACGCCAAGTTATAAAACATCTACCATCTTCATTATGATGTTGCTCAAAATACTTTGTGTTTTGAAAATATTTTAATTAATTCGAGTAAATTAACACCTACACCGTTTTTATATAATGATAGGATAGGACTGTTCAAAAATACCATCCGACTTCAACCGCCCACATCCATAAGACAAGTTTTTATTTTTAATTCGAACAGTACTTTTTTATATATAGAATATATCCTGATATATCCCGAAACATTGAACAGATCTTTTCAGATTCTAGATTTCGCGTATAAATTATTTATCAAACATATTAATAATACTTATAATGTATCTTATATTATAAGTTTCATTAATATCCTTTAAACCTTCAGACTAATATAAAAAATAAAAATAATCTCTCAAAATTACAAACAGAACTTTACAGAAATTTAATTATTAAACTTATATCAAACTTGGTCGTAATCAAGAGGTCTATAAAATCTGCTTGAAGTACCTATTATCGGTGAATTTTCGTTCATAATATTCTACAACAAAAGTTATATCAATATTACAAGCATTGTCCGCGGATCCTCTCATAGTGACTATGTTTTATGCACGTAGTTTTTATTGAGTGCGTAGTGTATCTACCTACTACAATATAGCCACCTACAGCACTCTGCAACTTGCAGAAGAATTTTGATATGAACTCAAATTTTTACCATGATTACCCCGGCTTCTCTATAGTTTCTATATATACTGTAAAACCTGTTAACGTATTTTCAATAAAAAAAAAGATTCATCAATGTATTTTTAAAGCTATGACAGTTTTAGGTAACATAAAGAATACGCATCGCTATGTAAAGCAAACTAAAAATAGTATAAAACGAGCTACTTTTATTGCAATTAAGCATTTCTCGAAATTCAACGACGTTTTAAAATCTCATTCATATCACGTTTGCACGTAACTTTGATTTTACAATCTGATTGGTATTATTTAACTAAAATGATAACGACTACTATAATAAAAAATCACTCAATCACTTACATTATCGCTTATAGCATATAAGGTTATATTTAAAAAATGATCATAGTTGAAAATACTGTTTTTTTATGTTAGAAGTTGGCAAACAAGCATACGGCCCACCTGATGGTAAGTGGCTGCCGCAGCCTATGAGCGCTTGCAGCACCATTAGTAGGTGCCACTCGCGCGTTGCCAACCTCGAGATATTAGTTCTTAAATCTCGTTCGCCCAGTAATTTCACTAGCGTACAATGCCCTTCAAACCGGAACACAGTAGTGCCTAAGCACTACTATTTGGCGGCAGAATATTGGACACTGCGGTGGTACCTACCTAGCCGGCCTCTTGCAACAAAAGACCTACCACCAGTGTGACTGATTGCACTGGTGGAATAATCTCTGCTGTGACAGAGGTTATCCCAACAGCGGGCGATGGGGTCGTCACATCCCGACGCCGGGAAAAAAGAGTGTAAAGAGCTTATAATGATAAAGGCAGCAGTTTCTAGACTACATTAGAACAACAAAGGTTTCTTAAAGTCGAATCAATGCATAATAATGCGAATGTTAACACAAAGTTAAATGTAAAAGAAAAATCAAAACATACATTTTAAGATGCTTTCCTAATCACAATTACCAAAAAGGATCAAATAAACCTATTCACTGTCATTCACAGAATCGCTGTTGTGACACCAGATTTTGATTTATGTATACATGAGTGAGACTCTTAGACATGAATCGATCATTTTGTGATCATTCTGTCTGCTCTTCGCACCCTACACCTCGGGTGGTGTCTTTAGACTTTAGTATTATATTGAGTACTAGCGGGCCCGGCAGACGTTGTCCTGCTCCGAAAAAAAAATCGTAGATAAATTAGATAACAGCGTCCCCTAACTGAGTATATACCCCGAAATAAAAAAATAAAAAAAATATCTTTTTCAATTCAATTTTCATCAATCATTTCTGGATGAACATCAAATGTTTGTCATCCATCAAATGTTGTCATGTCAAATGACATCCAAACGCAAAAAAATTAAAATTGATTTTTATAATATAATATATAGATTGTATACAGACGAGAAATGAAAAACATAGACGCTAACCAAACGCGAAAGACTTTTAAGAAAGGAAGTTACAAATTCGGGCAAGCACCTCTAAGTTTTCAAGTGCTTTATTGGTGTGTCTTATTTACATTGTGCTTAGCGGTAAATGAAAACGTCGTAAGGAAACCTGCATGTCATTGAAACAATCATGAGAAATGTACGTCTGCTACTTTACTTTTTACTAATCACAGGCTAACGTAACTGATAGGTCTCTATAAGCAAGCCGTACGCCCGCTTGCCTCTTTACCAGCTTAAAACAAAAAATAGTCATTGTTGAATGCTACACTATGATTGGAAAAGTTTGACTTTTATTTTTGTTAATTCCTTGTTTAAACAAGATTATGAATTTACGGTTTACTTAACATCACACTGACATCATCGTGAGCAACAGATTAACATGGTCACTAGAATATGTACTAAAATCATCTTTAAGCATTTAACATTAAAATGGTAATCCATCGAAACATGATAAATAAGGAAAATCTCAAAAAATAAAATTATAAACGAATTTTACAATAATAAATATATTTTTCCTTGATCTTTCAAGAAACCCAGATTGCATTACATCGACATTAGGCGGTTTTATAATTATTAGGATTTCGTTTCACATGAGCAAAGCTGCATAAACAACTTTTAAAACTTAAACGTAATAAACTATTTTTAGCGTTTTAATTTTAATGAAATTAACAAATTATAATTTTTTTGCAATCATCATTCGTCTTCTTTCTAGGTCGTATCTATCCATTCACAAAAAACCAGTAAGGCTCTCTTACTAATAGTAAAGATGATATCTGTTGGCATATGGCGAAATGTAAGAGATATCTTTTAAAAAGATAAGTTTGTCCATTGTACACATTAACTTATAATTGTATTGTGACTGTTTTGTGGCTTTATTTTGGGTACAAAAATAATTTAAAAAAATAAGGATTGATACAATTTTTTTTTATTAAATCTTACATCTCATAATTATCGCTCTCGAGACTCATCTTCAAATCGGAATACTTATGTTTCGTAAAAGTTTTTTGGATTTTTACATCCGAAAAAACGAAACTTTTGTAAATTTTATGTTATTAGAGAAGCTTATCTTACTTCGATTATACCATGATCTATCGCGATTTAAATTTATTATATAAAGTGCAAAACATCGTGTCAAATAATAATGTTGTTTTATTTACACTGGAACTATGTTATATTCTAACAGATTATGTAGTTCCTAATCTTAGGTACATAGATAATTATGACTAATTAGTGACTTGAACAGGAATTCAGCAAATACATAACATATGACACATTTTCTTGTATACTCTACTTATATTTGCTTCACACAAACTTTAGTTAAAATATTTAGCAAGTGGCTTAAGGTCACTGAGTCGCTTAGAATTTCATATTATGTATCAAGTTAGTAAATAATTCTATTTTAAGGCTGGAATAACCCCGATGTCTGATTTTAACGAATTATCCTTTTAAATTTTAAGCAATTAGCCTTTTTCACTTGCACCAGAAGTTTGCACAAACCTTATGTTGTGGCTTAACATGAGATGGTAAGAGGAATGTGAGGAGGACACTAATGAGGGAGGCGGAATTTGGACACCGAGTTATCGAATAAAACCCAACCGCTCGGGTACATCACATCGATAAGGGTCTTTATTACTAGTCAATAAAAGCAACTAGTTATGATTTTATCTTATGGTTTTATATAAAAAAATCTATTGAAATATGGTTACGAATTTTGAAAAATATAAAATATTGTTAAAGTTTGGTTTTCAATTTTATTATTTGAGTTTCATTCTGAAATATTTGATTAATTTTTTTGTTTCAAAATGACTTTATTAAACCTTAAAATATGTTACCATATAAAATATTTTCTACAATATTATTTATCAAAAATATATGTGTGACACATATCTATTAACATATTTCATTTTTTCACTACGGAACTCCAAAATCCCAAAACAGTGCTATAAACCTTAATCCAAATAATCATTTCTATAATATATTAAATTCTTTATAAGAAATGAAAAAACTTAAAATATAAACTCCATTGATCGGTATATAAAAAAATAAAGGTCAATGTTCTTTAACAAAAGCCTAAGGCCAAGTTCCACTCAAGTTTTATATTTATTTTCATTGAAAGAAATGAATAATCTTTTTAACTTGAAAATACAATTTAAGTCTTATAAACGTTTGCAATTTGTTTTATATCTCTTGTCAGATGGCACCTGTAATTATCAACACATTATTAATAACCTTGTGCTTAAATCCCAGGGTCTTTATAGTTTGGCTAACTGATACTATTGTGCAAGAACTTAAACTTCAGCCTCTCCAACATTTATAGCTTCTTCTTCTTCTCATCGAGTGGTTAGTGGCCAACCTTGTGTCAGAGTTGATCAGGTCGCCTATATTTGCTATATTACTAACATTACGTACGTACACGTTGTTAACTTAAGAGAAAGGAGGAAGAAAAAAGAAAAGAATAGGGTCAAGAATAGGTGACAATTAGGGATATTACTTCACGTCATATCCTATGAGAAGGTACTTTGTTCATCACCGACTGAGCCGATCTATTTAAGGATCTATTTAATCTGAAATCAGCAAAGCTCTACTGTTATAACATTGACAATAAAATGTTGGCTGCACCCAAATCTAAAATATATTTGCACTTGCAATAAAATAAATAATTTATGAAAACACAAAAATATCTAGAACCTACTAAATAAAGTAACGGCGGAAAGCTAAATTACCAGTTATAATGAAAACAAGGAATCTATAATTTACATATTTCTACACGTTTTATGTGTTAATATTTATATTAATGATAAATTACATTTTAAAACAAATTTCCTATAAAAAGATTCTTACGATATTAATATAATCATCATATTATAAACTTAAGTTTATTTTCGTGTCACAACTTCATAATATTACTAGCTTATGACCGTGGCTACGCCCGCGTGATTTTTAATAAATTATTTAATAGTATAAAGAGTATCTCATGTGTCAATCAAGCTATCTGTGTTCAGTAGACTTTACGTGAAAGTGTAGTAAGCATCTATCCATACATCCATACTCACTTTCGTATTTATAATATTATTAGGAAGGATAGCAGAATTGAACTTTTTTAAGCAGACGTTTGTTTCATATAATGCTACTCATAACGAAATAACTTCGCAAAAGAGTCTCATTTTACTATTTCATAACACCATGCATATAATTATTTTTTTCCAACATCTCGCGTCTCTCCTCATTAAGAGTTCATCAGTTCATTATCCTTAGTCCCATTTTTGATACTTAGATTATTGTACATAGAGTATAGCGTCAATTTATTGCCACAAGTTGTATAAACAAGATTGGGAGTCGATTTTCCCGCCCAGTGACACTGTCAACATCAATAGAGCCAAATATATTGACATATTCCGGAAAATATATGTAATTTATTTGACTTAGTAGTCAATAATATTTTTTCTCTTAATTATTATATTGGATGTAGTGACATATCTAACTTTCCAAAACTTATTTAATAACTAGCATCTGCCCGCGATGACCTTAGAATTAGCTCTAGAAATCAATATAACTATGTAAACAAATAATGTAAATTAAATTAGTACGTTTTTCGACAATCCCACAGGAACCTAAAATTTTTCTAGATTAAAATAACTCAACATGGTAATCACGATAATAATCTATCTGTTTGTTAAATTTAATCCAAATCCGTTCAACCATTTTTGTGTGATTGAGTAACAAACATCAAAACATCTAAACATAAAAATTTTAACATCCTACTTTCATATTATAAATGTGAAAGTTTGCTTCGATGGATGGATGGGTTTTTCGCACAAAACTAAAAACAAAAACTACATAACGCGAGCAGAGCCACAGGATCAGCTAGTTTATTATATTAGTAGTTATAATAAAGACATAAATCTAATAAAACGTTTTATAGTTTTATACTGTATAATAATACAGATTAAATATTTTTTATTCGTGACTCTACTTAAGTAGCTATTAAAAGAGTAGTAAAACATTTTACCTCTGTTTACATTCCAACAATGTTTATTGACTAATTTCATGCTATCGAATTAAATTTTAATTACCGTAAGCTTAGTTGCCCGAACCTTGAAAATGAAAATGTTTCAAAATAAACGATTGCAAATAACACATTAAAAATATAAGATTACATAAAAAATATTTAAATGATCCTTAATATCTTTATCTTAATATTTTAATCTTAATATATATATATATATATATATATATTCTTCTGTGTGTATGTGACTGAAAGCCTAAGCTTGACTGATTTTGATGAAATTTTCTGAGTGTTCCAGTGGATTCAAGAATGGTTTAGATTCACAATTGGACTCGGTAAGTGGTGCTGTAATCGAGTCCGGGTTTTTCTATTTTATTTTCAGGACAAGACAACGTCTGCTGGGCGAGCCGGGCCCGCTAGTTATTATATAAAAGCAAGACGCAAATTTAATACATTTTCAAAAAATCAGAAACCGGTTATACTCAACTACGTAATAATTATGTTATGTATTTATTAACATTATGTTTATCTTATTCAGTTCAGAATTATTAGCATGAGATCGAGTCCACGTGCTGGTTTTGTATATACATATACTAGCTGTGCCCTGCGATTCTATCCGAGTATGTCTCGTTCCCAGGGTATGTGTGTGTCAAATTTGCAAAAAAATCACGTATAATTAGTTTCCTGTTATATTTCTTATAATTATTGGTTTAGCTTGACACGTATGTATCACTGTAATTACAATAGAGAAAAAAAATTGTAATTCAAACGTATCATTTTGGAAACAACCTAAGTTTTTTTTCCGGGCGGGCTCTTTTTCACTTGCACTTAATTCTATTAGACCATTGTGCGTGAAATGGTCCAATGGATTTCTCTATTATAATACTTTCTTTTAGCCTGCTGCTTTAGAGAACAGGACAACAGACAGCGTGACTTAATACTAATAGAGATTCCTAATCCTAAAAAACTAAATAGAATCCACTATACTTCTGAACGATATTCTAGAGCTTTTAGCTTTCAGTTCAGTTATTTAACCGCAATTGACTCAGAAACTACGGAACGGATTATACCCGTCTATCACGATTCAGTTGATTAATCGATACCGGTCAGCTAAAGATGCATATATCATCCCTCTGTTACGTTGAAAGGTTCGTAATATGTAACAACATTTAGCGGATATGTCAAATTCTTACATTGTCACTTCGCATAGACAAAGCTTTGAGCACAAGCTAGTATTTATAATTTCAAAGAAAATTTAATATCAATTTTTATAATTTATAATTAACAGTCATAACTATAATATCAATTTTGACTCATAATTGAACACATAACATGCTTAACTATAATTTTCTGTTCATAAAAATATATAATTAAAACACCGTGTGATATACGACAAAACGGTTATCTAAAACTACGCATTAAATTAACGAACTTTAATAACAAAATAAAATATTAATAACACTTACTTTTTGTCGTTTGTCACTTATCCAGTTATTTTAGTTAATTATAACACAATTTAAGCACGAGTTAACGCGATCGAGGGAACACGCGACTGCGCTATAACGCGTATCGTGCGCAGTGTCAGATTAATAACAGTGGTAAGTCAAGTCAAGTCATCAAACCGACGTGAGCACTTTAACACATCAAACGTATATTGCATGCTATTGACGCACATGTCACTGGTTTTATACATCGATATAAGATTAACGCTCGTAAAAATCACTGTACAATGAAATTTTAATAGCAAGAAATGAGTTAAAATTATAGTTTAATAAATGAAGCAACGAAGGTTATTTATTGCCATGATCGAATGAAATTATATTTGATTAGTAAAATTTTAATTTTGTGCTATAATTACTTTAAAAACGTGACTTTTTAACTGAAATCTGACTGAGTTAAGCTAATTGCCTATATAATCATTAACGCGCAGGGTGGGGAAACTGTGCGTTCGTGCTAAGCGGCCCAGATGGCAGTCGGGGTGGCTCAGAGTGTCATGCGCGCTTGCAATGAAACCACTGGGGGTTACCTTTCGGCCCCTGGGGCTGAGCATTGCCCGCACAGTATAGGGAGGCCCCGGTTATAGTGTCTCCAAGAGATCCCGGAGCCTCTCTCCTTCATTGAGGTCGACCACCGAGAAGGTTTTATTGAGTTCTCATGACCGAACCCAAGCGACCTGTCACGGAACCCCACATAACCCAAGAGGCCAGGTATCTGTGAGCAGAAATCCTGTCCGACAAAACAAAAAAAATTATTGAGAAATAGAGCGTCGTGTTTCTCATTCTAAAATGAGCTTATATAGGATTTCGAAGATATAATAATAATTACTCTCCATGACTGCTTTTCCTATTTAGCATTTTTGACGCTTTTTACCAGGATCTACGTATTACTCAATTTCAATCCATTAAAGGTAAGCTTGATACCACTGCGGCAAGTGAGCCATCAGTCGTCCTTGACCAATATCTAGATAACCACAATGGATGCATATACTTCACTCTATTAGTAAAAACTGAATTCATTAGTTGTGTTAAAATATAAACTGAAATTATTCCACGAATATAATAAATGTAAAAGTTTGTAAGTTTGAATGCTTTGATGTTTGGATGTTTGCTACTCAATCACTCAAAAATGGCAGAACGGCTTTGAATTAAATTTGGCAAACAGATTACTTATTTTATAGATTAAAATAATACTAAAACATATAAATAACTTAAACACATACTACTTTTTATAACCAAAATATATTCGGCGTCGGGATGTGACGACCCCATCGCCCGCTGTTGGGATAACCTCTGTCACAACAGAGATTATTCCATCAGTGCAATCAGTCACACTGGTGGTAGGTCTTTGTTGCAAGAGGCCGGCTAGGTAGGTACCACCGCAGTGTCCAATATTTTGCCGCCAAATAGTAGTGCTTAGGCACTACTGTGTTCCGGTTTGTAGGCTAGTGAAATTACTGGGCGAACGAGATTTAAGAACTAATATCTCGAGGTTGGCAACGCGTGAGTGGCACCTACTAATGGTGCTGCAAGCGCTCATAGGCTGCGGCAGCCACTTACCATCAGGTGGGCCGTATGCTTGTTTGCCAACATAAAAAAAAAAAAATAAAAATTTCGTTTGTTAATAATTCTATTTATTAAAAAAAAAACAGCTGCGAATGATACAATTGTAATATTAATTTTTTGGGTAAATAATGTATTTAATAATAATAATAATGTATTAATTACATGAAAACTTAATTTATAATTATTATAATGTTTCACACATTTTTAGTTATACTTATTACTACTTTTAGTTATACTTACACTGATAAGTACAGTAGCTTATTGTTTTTTTCAAAGCTTCTGCTCTATTTTCGCATCATCATCATCATTTATTTATCATCAAAGTGTAATGCTAAATAATACTGGGTTATTGATTACTGGATTTTTTTAATAGAAATGTTAAAGTATTAGAATATTAATTAAAATAATCAAATTTATATAAACCAGTTTTAATAAACTTGTTTTAAGATTGGTATTAATACCAATAATTATGAAGTTTCATTCTATTCTAGAAATTGCACATCTTATATTTTAAAAAAGCTATTAATTCGATTTCTTTATAATGTATCAAGTATTTTTCTTTACAGGATTTGAAAGAAAAATGATATTGATACCAACTTAGATTACATCTTATATTGATATTGGAAAAAAATAATATTCTCGTCTTAAGATAAACACGCCACGTGCCTATACAGCAGATAATCATAAGATATAGTGTGAAGGTTCCATTACACTTATTCATCACGTGTACTCGTCACAATTGTCTCGTCTGTTGTTTCACGTGTTTATGTCTTTCCTTACACAGGGCATTGAAATAAGCATAATTTCAATATAAATGATGATGATGATGATGATGCGAAAATAGAGCAGAAGCTTTGAAGAAGAACAATAAGCTACTGTACTTAATAATTATACTGGTACAACCTTGATAAGATTATATAATGAAATCGTGGTTCACTTGGACAAAAATGAAGAATTTTTTCGGAATGTGTATTGTTGTTGGCCCTACTGCTCTTGACGGCGTCACCGGGAGGGGGGGCCAAGTATAGGGATTCAGCTGTGATAAAGGGGCAGCCCTCACGGGGGCTCAAATTTGATTCCGTCCTTAGGGTGCCTCCTGCGAAGCCGAACGACGGCTAAGGACGTCATCAGAGGTGAAAATTCTATAATCATAAAAAAATATTATTGGAAACTTACTCGTATGTTATACTTTTTTAAGCGCTGTGCCTGTGTCCAAATCATTTTGATAATTATTATTACTATCACTATTTCCAGCCTATAAACAAAACAATTAGCTATTATATAAATATGAATTTGTAATACTATAATGTTAAAGAAAGATACTTCTGTAAATATAACGCCAAATAATAAAAAATAAGATAATAATAAGATTAAAATCTTAGTATATTTTGTTGTCATATAAAGCAGTAAGATAAAAATTGAGGGAGTTTTACAATAAGGCTGCGCTTACACCAGAGCTGTGCGAGGTTACTTAGCGAGGGATGTGTTTGCTATTGCCTACGTTTTCTCACGAGCTACTCTGAGCGAGGTGATGAATGGAGCCATTTTATTGATTTTTACAAATAAATCCCTCGCAACGCATCCACACACAAATCTGGTGGCAATGCAGCCTTATAACCTTCCAACAAAACTTTAGTACTTTGCGGATAAGAGAGAGATCAAACACAGAATCAGACGTAAGCTGGCACTTGTGGACCAATAGATTGATCGAATGTTCGCCGTCACTCTTATCTTCCATCAATGTCTTATTTGCTAGATGATATTCAAGTTTTCCTTATTCTAATATGTGATTAAATATTGAGCCAAAAACATTACGTTAAATTGGATTTACCCGCGTTTTTGTCCGGGTCAGTACCGATAAAAAAGTCTATTTTATTTGAACCTAAAATATTATTTGTTATGTAAGTTATCTAGTTTGATTGCAAAATGGTAAGACCAAATTACTTTCATATTATAAAAATTGAAAAGTAATTAAAAACATTGTGAATTCAATTCTACACTTCCAAAGCTGTCCATTAGATCATCTCAATTTGTACCGAAATATACCCTACCCTATAAAAATATAATTATCATTATTGAGGATCGACTCAATCGCCCTATGTACATTATATATGTATATAGAAGAAGACTTCTTCTATATATACATATATAAAAGTCTTTGTCCTGAATGACTGACGGATCAACGCACAGCCTAAGCCGCTGATCGTAGAGACCTGAAACTTGGAGAGTGTGCTCTTATTGTATGACGTTGGCATCCGATAAGATATTTCCGAAATACTTACTCTAAGGGGATTAAAAGCAGGGCAAAGTTTATATGGGACAACGCGATTCTTTAGTTCAATCTACTTCAAATTCACCATAAAGCTTTTTTAACAGAATTGATAAAATACGTGTTTCGTATTTTATTGAAATTCATCCCCTAACGGGGTTAAAAACGGGGGATTTAAATTACATTTTATTTAGACACATGTTTAAAAACTCAATCCGATAGATGGCATATCAACGTCTAGCCTAAACTTGAAATAATTTTTTCTGATTTTTTCACAGGTGTTGCTTTTAAAACGTAAAGGAACACCAGGAAACAATGTTTCAGAATTCAACCCATAGGTATTCAAAACATTTTCTGAAATACGTCAACTGAAGATGTGAAATGAAGGATCCAAGTTTGTATTTAAATAGTTATTCACGCGGGCGAAGCCGCTGGCAGAAGCTTGTATATGTATAATAAAAATACATATAAAAGAACTTGACTCACTCAACTAGTGACATTTTCGAGCGTCTGTTTTATTGAAATTAGATCGCAATATCGAGATCAAACACAATAAAAGTATGTCAATGCAATATTTAAGGCCATGAACTCTAAATCTATATATTTACAATATAAAATCGTAATCCAAATGACTTGTATTAATGAATATGCAACCCACAGTAACCTATAAACGCTTGCCACACCTGGGCTAGGGCTGGGTGCCTAATTCTTCTTCTTCTTCCTAGCATATTTCCCGGTATTATACGAGTATTTTATCCAGTGTCTGCTTATTACTTTTGTCCGGATTTAATAGGACCTCCGTAATCCTAAGGGCGAGCCAGTAACTTATTGGATAAGAGCAATTTACTTATCAAGAGTTAACGATTATTTTCAGATGTTATGTGATTACAACCGGAACCAACAGCTTAACGTGCTCTCCGAGGCACGGTGGGGAGACCCACTAGGACAAACGCCCAGACCGAAACAGATACTTGTAAGATCAATAATAAGCCTCTGCCCGAGCGATCGAACTCACAACCTTCGAGGGTAAAGGCAGACTCGCTACCCACAACGCCACAACGATACAACGGTGTCAATGGCTGGATCCCTAATTCTGCTAATTAAACATCTGCTAACTATAAAAATTTATGATGATATTACTTCACTCTATTATCCATTTCATAATCTTTTCAGACTCCATCGACATTATGAATAAAATGGCCATTAAGTGTGAATAGAAAAGCTAATTTATACTTTATATTGCTAATGTCAATGCTGTGTTGTTGGATTGACAACTGGATATATTTTTAACTGACTTTTGCAAGTGTCTCGGCCCACGTTAATAAGCCACCATTGTTGAAATCGAAATGACTGGTTGCTCACACAAACTGTCGTCCCCTTTTTCAAAAACCTGTAATTTTAATTTTTCTGTGTCAAAAAATGGCCTATATCCTTCTACAAAACTCCATCGAAAACTGTAACCAAAATTCTTTAAAATCCTTTCGTTACATAACTATACATTTATAATTTAAACATTGAATAAAGTAATTAAATCACAAAACTTAATAATATACAAACATTACACCCAAAAATTTCGGAAAAATATAAACGTAAAGCATTTTAAGTATCAACTCTTCAAATAGCTAATACAAACATGAACTTTGGTTGTCAAGTTTTATACCTTTGTAAATACAACAATGTACGTAGTGCTCGTAAGGCTCAACTTATTCTTGTTCATATTCAGGCCAATAGTTGAGGCAATTTACGAAGCTAATCCAATAAGCCAGTCCAATTTAAAATGAACGAAAATGAAATGTCGTCTACCAGTATGCCTTATATTTTCCATATTTATAACAGTGTCAGTGGCCAATGAACAAGCCAATCAACTGCGCGAGTGGTGGGGAACATATTGACTCCTAAAAAATTAAAATCTTTCTATTCCACGGGAATAGCTTAAAGACAATTGATGGAAAATCCAATGCGGTGGATTGTCTCTTTTTAGACGATGCCAATATTGGATTGGCTTAGTTGATTGGATCGGCTCTTGGCTTCGTGTGATAGACTCCACTAGCTTTAGCTACGTAAATGAAATTTTTGACAGTTTATACGGTATAACTTTTATAGGGAACTGTAAATCTTGGGTTTTTTATATCAATCTTTCTGACAGGACTACACTTCTCGGTCCATGTATACATGACATGTTACAGATTAGCCATCAATGGAATCTACATTATACGATATCTGAAATAATCAAACCTTATCTAATAGGAATATTAACTTAGGATGGAAGTACTTTGAACTAGTTGCAAAAGATATGTTTATCAGCACTTACATTGTTTCATCGTAGACTAACGTTTTAGCTAGATATTAAACATATTTATACATATTTTTAAAATATTTAAGACTTCACATAAATAAGGTGAGTAAGGGGAGACCGGTTATAACATTTATATACAGCTCAAAAGTCAACCTCACCTGCACGCGTTCGTTCGTTATGAATAGCCAGTAGCAGAGATCACAGGAGGCCGCGATGCTATCTGCTAGATAACGGATGGCTTTGGCGACCGAGCAACGGTGGTGTAACCATACTACCGATCAGGCAATTGATCGAGGAGGCAACAGCGGCCTTGGAGTCTAAGTAACTGAAAAAAAGTCTGTAGCAGTTGGCAACGGGATACCATTGCTTCTAGTTTTCCCTAAATATTATAACTTATCAATTCAAAGATCAAAATTTAATGTAACTCGTGATACTTATAACCGTATAAATCTCTGACATGACTTATCGACTAAATCTTATTAATATAAAATTTATTACAGCAGGAAAAAAGTATGCTATTTATACCTAGGGCACTATTGTAGTTGCTATTTGTACCGTGCCTCGGAGAGCACGTTAAGCTGTTGGTCCCGGTTGTTATCACATCTGATAATAATCGTTAACTCTTGATAAGTAAATTATCTTATCCAATGAGCTACTGGTTCGTCCTAAGGGTTGCGGAGGTCAGATGGCAATCGCTCTGTGTAGAAACTAGTAACCCGTCAAATCCGGATAATAGTAATAAGCAGACCCTGGGTAAAATAAAATACCAGGAATAATGCTAGGACAAATAAGATTTATACCTTGGGCAGCACTTCAATGCTGAAAAGTTTTGTACAAAAGAAAATTGTACAGTTATAAATCAATCTCTTCATGGCGTGTACTGACCCAGTTACGTGAACGAAACATAAGCTACAGGATATAATGTGATCCTTGACGTCAGTGGCTTCATATTTTACTGGCTCTGTCGGGTCGATGACATCGACAAGACGTGATGTAATTATCTATATTATAAAAGGAGACAGTCGAGGTTGATATATACTACTAAGATCCTCATTATTTTACTAAAGTACCTTTTCTTAAGATTTTGTATAATACAATTCTTAAGCTTACAAAATAGGTAATAATAGTTTGTATGAAAATATAGTGATATTAAATCATTACAAAATATCAAGTCGTTAGCTTAAAAAATATAATAATTATATAATGGTAAATGATTTTAAAACAAAGTATAGTGGAAAAAAGAGTTCAAGCCGCCTGATGTTAAATAATTACCATATCATATAAGGATATTTATTTTTAATTTATTTTTATTTGATACGGAGAGTAAATGACTCCACTCCACCTAATGGTAAGTGGTAGTAAAGTCAAGACCTGAAGGCGGCTAATTCAGTTGCGGAAGGCATCTGCGCTAGCCACCCTTGCCCTACCTACCAGCAAGATGCCTCTTCACGCCTCGTTAACTTAAAATACTAGAAGTGTCACAAGATGTCTGATGATGCAGACAGCGTGTCAAGGGGTGATGAGAGAAGGAAAAGGATTTAAAGAAGGTAGACGAGTCTGCTTTTTTCAAACCCATGTTGGGTTTGAAAAAAGCAGACATGCCTGATATGTCGCATTAGCGAACCTGCTAGTTTCGATTCCCGATCGGAACAGATGTTTGTATTTACCATACACATACCGTGTTCTGGTCTGGGTGTATTTGTATGTGTCCTTGCCTTATACTTATCACGCTTACAAAGGTAATATAATATAATAAATTGCAGAAGACATTATAATGTAATAATTTGAGCCTCAATAACTCAACGGTAGGAGGGCCGACTCCGTTAACGCGAGAGTTGCAGGTTTGATCCTAACCCCCTAGGGCTATTGTTGTACCCAATCTTAGCGCAAGCTACGAGCTTATTTGGAGGGGCAGTAGAAGTATTAAACATTACTGAAAAGAGCATCGCTTATATTATTATACAAAATTTACTTATAGAAAACCGGGAAAGGTGTAAAGATATGTAACTATTTTAATATTGTACAATAATTATTTACTTTTAGTTTGTGAATAGCTCAGTCATACTTAGTTTTAATCAAATGTTAATGTTTCTCAGTAAGCGAATGTATGTATTCTTATGAGAAATAAAGATTCTTTAACCATTAGATAGTTATATGTTAAAGCAGGAGTTATGATAGCGTTGAGGAATGTTTTGCTCTATTTGTTCATTCTTATCTCAGATAAGTGGTAATAGAAGTAAATAAACACATTCTTCTGTTTTAAGTACTTTACGATATTTACCTATATTTAGTGACCATAATCCCGCAATAATATTATGAATCAAGGCAAAATCTTATACCTTAGGTTTTAATAGTTTTATACCGTTAGTCGTAAACAATATTAATGATCTAAAAGGGATATTTCAATTTAATCGCATCTTCAACATCTTGTCAATGTTGAAGATAAACTTTCGCCTAAACTTTGCGGTACAAAGATAATGAACGGGTTGGAAATGTTTGCGTCAAACTTTGAGACTTAAGTAAAGATCGGAATAGCCTTTTGTAGAGAGATTCTATTTTAGACGTAAAATTTATTTATTTATTTATTATGTAGACGTAAAAGGGTTAACTCAAGCCACCTTTTCCGAGAATCCCCTTATTTCTTATACAGAGAACGCGTACATGAAGAAGCAGTTTAATAATAATAATAATAATAATAATAATAAACGCTACACACTCAACGGCCCCCATTAGGATAGTGATATCCTGTGTCGGGGTCCGGAAACATTCACAATGACAAGGACAAGTTTAAGCGCCGCAGGCCCCAGGCTATTCTTTGATCGCTTCCTTTTTCTCTTTGGTCCCCTCTTCTGCTAATCTCAGGTCGGAATAATTAATTTTAGTTAACCACCAAAATATCGAATATATTGTTACTCTACAAAGTGTAAATAATGACGTTCTTTTTGGAATTAAATCAAATCAAATCAAAATCAAAATTATTTTTATTCAAGTAGACTTTTCAAAAGTACTTTTGAATAGTCAAACGCTACCGACGGTTCGGAAGGTTGATTCTATCGAGAAGAACCGACAAGAAACTCGACAGTTACTCTTTTCAAATATATGTTTTTTACAATTGTATTCTTTCATATAAAATTTGGTTCTTGAATGAGATCCAGCAATATTAAGAGTCCCAAGCATTTTTATCGGAAAAATATTCCTCTAACGAATAATAGGCTTTATTGATAAGTTTATTTTTATATACATTTGGAACTTGCTTGTTGGCAGTTCTAATAAGCAATCTGGAATTTTGTTGAAAATGCGAATACCTAGCCCCTTAAAAGAATTACTGACTTTACGCAGGCGAAAGCTAGGATTACAAAGTTTATTTTTGTTTCTAGTGTTAATTGAATGTACATCGCTATTTTTGCTAAAAGACTTTAAATTATTTCTAATATATAAGAGGTTAGAATAAATAAATTGTGACACCACAGTCATTATGCCTATACATATATATATATATATATTACCAACGAGACCAATCATGTTGCCCTAAGCAAAAATATATATTTTTTAATTAAATTACAACACTTTTTACTATTAACTAACTAGTAATTATTATTACTAGTTCGTAGATTTGATAAGGCGTACACGCTTCATAATTGTTAATTATGAAAAAATAATACTATCTTAAATCACACTTAAACATTCCTATCAATTATTTATTATTATAAATACTTTTATTTTAAACTTTTTTTAAGCTATTCTTTGCATATATAAGCATTATGTATAAAGGCTATATATTATTTTTTGAAAATTGAACATTAGTCTTTATAGTGTATTATTTAAAGATCATTTTCCAATACATTTATTGAGGTATTTGCTATAATATTTCTTGTGGGGAGTGTTAGGTTTTATTTCCGTTGCGAAATTTCTTGATTCGGTCACCGCGCTCAAAGCCCGTGATAAAAGCTATGCAATAGCTTAAAAACACTTTTTCAGGAAAGACCTTTCATATACAGATAAACATAAAAGCCAACTCTTCACGTAATCCAAATTTGATCCAAATCTTTCGAGATGTTTCCGAGACATAAGATAATTAATTGGTCACTTAATAAGATTTGCAAGTCTTTAAATACTAAAAACGCGAAATTAGTTTAAGAATAAAAATGTTAATGCTACATATATTTTTTATAAAAACAAATATGAACGAATAGTAATAAAGAATAACGTTATTGAAATTTTATTGCCTTTAAAGCAAAGGAGCTTACCCCATACAAAAGTCCTTTTTGTTGGAAATATATTCACATTTCGAATGGGAACGTATCACAAAGGCACACATCTAACGGATCGGAGAGCATACTTTATAGAAAACCTGTAACCCACTTAGCTTAATTCGAATCTCGAGTTAATCTTTTAAATAAAATAATGTTGTACATGTTTGAAGTTTTATACTAAAGATGTTTGAAGTTTTCTCTTTGCGTATGGTTCTCTTAAGAAGAATATTAGCAATGCTTTTTCAAGTAATTACAAACACTCCTATTGATAAATAAGCTCGTACCTTGCGCTAGGTGTGGATACGAATATAGTCTAATGGGGAGGATCGAAGTCGCAACTCTCGCAGTCGGGATGTTGATACAGTTGAGGCTTTAATTATTATACATTATTATATAGATTATTCAATATACTATTTCATAGTTTATCTTATTTGATGAGGAAATAGTTTGCCTGATTAAAACATATAGCAATTGCTTTAATGCTTGTAATGGAAATGTTTTTAGATGCTTTGGTTTATCAGAGTACTACCTACAAAATATGAGTATCAGTTGGTAAATTAATAAAAAGACAATAATTATATTATAAATAGAATAACAACTAACTAATAATACAGAAATAATTTGCACCCCACACAAACTTTCACCTCTATTTCAACCCTTCAAGTTTTTTTTCCAATAAAAATTAGCCGTTGTCCTTTCTCAAGGTCTAGTCTATCTCTGTTCCAAATTTCATCAAAATAAGTTTAGTGGTTTATGGGTAAAAAAAAGTAATTTTTTTATTGGCAATTAAATTTCAAATTAATTGATTACAAAATGAAAGAAGTCCAATACTATAAAAATACAAATAATGCTTATGCTAGTTATTATTGCCTTCCGACTGGCGATATTTCATTATACATTTCTGTTTAAAATTTTCTGTTCACTTGTTTTCAATTATTTAACGTTCTACGGCCGTGTTCTGTAAAATCCGATATTTATCGTCCGATAGGTCAGAGATAAAAAGAGAACGTTTTGGCAATCTGAAAATTGATGGGTAGAGTTTATTTCTTAATAAACTTTTTTCGACAAAATACTGTTATTGTGTTCCAATTTTTTATTTAAAATTTAGGCTTATTTAGAAATTATGTTTTATATGAAAATGAAAAACATAGATATACGCACCACCGTTAACGTGATAGGAGTAAATCTTCTTATATAGATAGAAAATATATTATAGCGTTTCTACAGTTTTCTTCTCTTTCTTTCTACAGTTTTCTCAGCTTTCTCGTTCTTTCTACAGTTTTCTTCTCTCTCATCTAGATAAATGTGACTAATTAAAAATTATACTGATGTAATATGTTTGTTCTTTCAAATTATTAATTAATTAATTGTTAATAAATATCCACTAAATGAAAACTCAGCATATGTTTTAGTTCAATTGTATTACGTAATTCAAATTCATTAATACAATAATTTGATCAATTAAATAAGAATAGGAATTTGTTTACAAAAACAAAAATTAAAAAAACTTGAAATGTTATTTTATATCAATGAAACAAACAAAGATTTTAAAAATAATAACAATGATTTCTACACATTTTATAGGAAATCTTATTTAGATACAATATAAGCATCTAGATAGTACAAAGTTAATCACTTCGCTGAAAATTATATTGCTGTCTCATCCCTCTGGGTAATTAAGTCGCTAGACCTTAAACACAATTAAAATGCAATTTGAACCTTACGTACAAGCTTAGCTTTCGTACAGCGCATTAGTTACAATGACTTCTAGATAAGATGCTTGTTCTTCTTCCTAGCATTATTCCCGGTATTATAGAGTATTTACCCAGGTTCTGGTTACTACTCTTATCCGGATTTGACAGGTTACTAGTTTTTACACAGAGCGATTGCCATCTGATCTCCGTAACCATAGGGGTGAACCAGTAACTCATTGGATAAGTGCAATTTACTTATCAAGAATTAACCATTATTATTAGATGTTATAACAACCGGGACCGACAGCTTAACGTGCACTCCGAGCCACAGTGGGGATACCTACAAGGACAAACGCCTAGGCCGAAAAAGATATTTGTAAGATCAGTGCAAACATCTGCCCGAGCAGTAATCGAACCCGCAACCGTCGACGCTAAAAGCAGTCTCGCTACCCACAACGCCACAACGGTGTCTACATTTAGATAAGATACAATGCTCTTAAAAGATAATCTTTAATATAGCAGCTGTCAACGTTTATACTACGATCTTATAAATCTCGATTATTTATACGTCATCTATATCTCTATATAAAACGAGTTTTAAAATGATACAAAAAATCAAGTGTCAGTCACATTTAAGTTTATATAATAATTGAGAAATAAAATTAACGATTAAAAACTATAAAAATAACATTCACCTAAATATTCATTACATGTATAAAAGTAAATAAGTTCCAAGGAGTATCGCCATTTTTATTTTCTTTAATCCGTGGCAACTGGTGAGTGGTCGTGTTTTGGATACACAACTTTCTTCTCTGTGTCTTGGGATCTTTTCTTAAGAGGTCCATGCTTCCAATTTGAAGGATACCCGTATTTATCAACATCGTCCCACCACTGCTGTTCACCAGATCCCCATATTACATATATAATATTGGTACCAATCAGTACAGCAAATATTGTCCAGAAAGCAATTCTCCATTGTTCAATCGTGTGCTGAAATTATGATTAGATAGGCTTTAGTGTTATTAGTTTCTTGATTAATATTGTAGTAGATTGCCATATAACAAATTCCTTCATGAGCTCTTAATAGTAGTTTCTTATTGTATCTAGAGGTCTTTCAATACTAATAATAAAATATATAAAAATAAATAAAATTTAAGTGTCTGTTTGTAATTCCAAATTGACAGGTAAATGTGATGTATAATTCACTAAATGCATTTGAAAGTATATTCGGTACATAAAAAAAAAAACAATTATTTATATTTTAATTTTTGTTTGGAGTAAGGAGACTTTCACTGGCAGATATCTTATATTATAAAGAGTAACTTAGACTACTTTTTCCATGCAATAAAGAAAAATTGGTACACCACACCACATTGTCATACAATTAAAAAAGTATACCAAAATCTTTAAAACTGTTTATATGTTTAATTTTATATGCCAATAATATTAGGATTTAAAAAAAAAGTATACATCATTTTAATCAAATCATTGTTCTAAGTATCTCAACCTATATTTCGTAACAAAAGTAAATTTTCAATGCCGCTTGAAACGTGATAAAAGTAATTATTTTTTACATTAAAGCCAGCGAGAATTCAACAAAAAACGATGTTGAGTAAATTGAGATAAATCAACGCTTGACTTATTCAATTTTCACCTTTAACCAAACAAAGTTCGTTCGAGCATGAATTTTTCGCCTCTTGTTATCTAATCTAACCCATTGCCAAAAAAACATGGATGGACTTCGCTTACTTTTTGTAAGTATTTTTTGGTTTAAATGCAACATTCCATTTGTAAGAATTTCATAGCCAAATGTCTTAAATGGAACCCTCATTCTGTCATGTCCGTAAGTGATTATCAATTCGACTTGGAGTGTATAAAAATTTATCAAAAGGTACTTATAATAATTGTATAAAAAACTAGTACTTTAAAATTATCCATATCCATATAAATAAATAAATAAATAAACGCTGCACACTCAACGGCCCCCATTAGGATACGAATATCCTGTGTCGGGGGTCCGGAAACATATACAAGGACAAGGACAAGGACACCCAGACCGGAAAATATGCTTGCATGGTCAATACAAACATATTATGTTCCGACCGGGAATCGAACCCGCGACCTGTGGTGTTTAAGGCAGGTTCGCTACCGCTGCGCCATAACGTCGTCAATTATTAACAAAATTTCTAAATTGTTTAGATAATTTGCTTCTAAAGCCCAAAAAATCGTGGTGTCGCGCTATCTTCCAGCTAAAAATATAAGTTAAAATTTAAACACAAACATCTATTCCGAGCGGGAATCGAACCCAAAACTATGGCGCTTAGGGCAGTCATCACAAAAAATATGTAGGTCAAATAGGAGTATAATTTCTCATAGAAATATAAATAAATATAAAAAACGTATAAGCACGTGCTAGCTATTTAAACTTACGTCAGGCGTCAATAGGCCAATCATATATGGAGTTATCATCCCCGATACAGCTGCCAAACCGTTTACAAAGGCAGAGCAGGTACCAGCATAATTGGGAGCAATATCCATGGCATTGATCTTAACGCTGCTATAGAATCCAGCCATAAAAGCCATAGATGCCACGAATAAACCAACTGCCTGTAGGCGGTCACAACCCGAGTACGATGCCAGAATAATAAAGATCGCCGGTATTGTAGAAGCTGAGGAAAAAATAATCTTCCGTGAGCGTGATGAATTCAGGGACATATTTTATTAATGCGGTAAGTCGTGAAAATGAACGCCATTGTGCGGAAAAAAAAGGTTCATTGTTTCCGATTGAAAAAGAGGATGTTTATGCCATTTTTTTATGGTCTTTCCAATTATTATGGTTAGATTTTAAGGCAAAGTTCGTTTCCTTATAGTCAAGTGTCATCAACTATTTAAATTCTATAGTGAGTATTCATTAAAATTTTTATACTTTATTTGTCATTCCTCTTAAATTACTATTCTTTTAAACAATGTCATTATAATTTGTTTTTGAAACGAGCTATTGTAAAACCTTATATGTAAACAGCAGGACTGGAACTATTGATGACAATGAGTGTAAACAAACTAACAATAGCTATTATGATTAAAATAAAAATAGCATCCCAGCTATTTGCTATAAAAAAATTGTCATTCTTTAGCCTACAGATTTTTATCGTTCATCGCCAAAAATTATAATAATAGAGTCATTAATTTAATCTTAATTACGATAAATCACTGTGATTAATGTAGGTATTTTTTATTTATATAATATAATTTACATATTTTTTATAATATCGGAGGAATTTATTACTAACATATTACTAAGTATATTTCCGTAACAACCTTTTTTATTATAGCTTTGGAAACTTATAATTGTCAACCAGCTAAATTATGAGTATTTAAAAGTACTCGATTTATTTGAAGATTAAAAAAATCTCGTGCTATAAGCACAGCCTCGTTTTAAAATTAAAGGTTCGAAACAGCATGCTGGTAACTTGTTTCAGATTACTGATATTTATTTGCTAAGTCCGGGCACCGAAGCCCATATTTTCAAATCTGCCCCTGTTCTTTTCCTCATCACTCTCTACTCTGTACTCTCTTATCAGGTAACAACGCTTTAATCACCGGCAAGAGGCATCAACCTCTGGTATTACCAGTAGACGTAGGGTTTCACAAGAAAGCCGTATTCTGGTTTTTCATATTTGGAACTTAAAAATAGAACCCAAAAAAATCTATTGATATATTTTTCATTTTCAACAATCATCTTATTATTTTTTGTAAAATTAAATAAATTAATGTAATTAAAATCTGTAAAAAAGACGCCGTTACGTGTATAATATTTTATTACCTTGTCAAATATTTAATTACATCGGTTCTATAAGTTTGTTTTTATATCCATTACGTGTGTGTATAAATATATTGGAATACTTACATAAAGTGGTATACAATTTTCTGCCAGTCGTAATACTGTGCCATTTTTTTCGTATGCAAAGATCACACAGGCCAGCAAAAACGAATGAGAATATATACATAGCCATATATGGTAGAGCGGCCATCAGTCCAGTTTCCTTTATATTAAACTTAAGTACATCAGAGAAATACTTTGGTAAATCTGTTATCATTGAGAAGTAGCCCCAATCGTGACCAATCTACAATAATCAATATTTAGCATTAAAATGTGCATGTTGAGTAACACCAACAATGAACCTGGTGTACGGTTTTCGACAATAAACCTTATTGAAAAGGATTTTTTTGCATACCACTAATTAAACGAATTGAGAATTTCCATCTTTGTGAAGTCGGTTAGAAAGAAAATGGGTTGCAAAAAAAGGAGAAACTAGAAGCAGTTTGCCTTTGCGAATTTTTGTAAAGAAAATACAAGTCTAGTCGCTTAAATTTAGTACCATTTTTACCAGTTACCAGTCTTCCCTTAGTGTAGATTAGATTTACATATTAGTGTCAAGCCTCACCCATTTCCGAGTGGTGACACGTATACCATAATATTTAATAAGTTTTACTACGTGCTAATATTTGAAGTCAGCTAAAATTATTATCTATATCGTTATCAATTTTCTATTTTCCAAACCTTTAGAAAGGTGCGAAATGTAATTGTAAATAATAAAAGTACAAAATTATACTATTTATTCTCATAGCGCTAGATAAAAGCATACGCATTCTGTAAAAAAACGTAAAAGGCAGCCATATTTTTAAGATCGATTTAAAAAAAAACATTTCCTCTTGCTACGCAATTTGTATCGTTCAATGATTTTGTTTATAAAAACAAAATTTTAGAAATCTTGTATGCTGTAAGACAGTTCAGACGGTGAAGGTTAAAAATTCAAGTCACATTTCAATGGCAATTCCTGATGTATTCTGCAAGGCCCTGACATTGCTAATGCACTACGTTATATCTAATATCCTTATGCGTGATATGAAACACAATAATAATAAAAATTCACTGACGCCAGATCTGCTTCTCACTATGAAATTTAAATCTTGACAAGTTACTAGTTTTATTAAAGCTGCTGAATCTTCTTATTCTTTATTCACCAAATTAAAAAGAAAAGGAGAAGGTCATATTTTTATCTTTTTTACCACAGAACTCCATTATTAATAACAGCATATAGAGATTTTTAATTGAAAGGGAATACGTCCAGATTGAGCCCATACATTTTATGACTATCTGATCAAACACTCAAAATATAAGACCTACAATCGCTGCATTTACGTATTTTTGTATAAATGTTGTTTAGCGTAGATGGATGAAGTCAGTTTTATTTTTTTAAATTTTTTTGTTTATTAGTTTCGAATACCATAGCATACTTACAGCAGCTA
Organism: Hestina assimilis; assembly: GCA_023373885.1. Classification (NCBI taxonomy): domain Eukaryota; kingdom Metazoa; phylum Arthropoda; class Insecta; order Lepidoptera; family Nymphalidae; genus Hestina; species Hestina assimilis. Next base: position 9,032,738 of record CM041749.1, on the reverse strand, counting down.
TCACAAGAACCCAGAGTGGTCCTGATCTTAAAATAGCCTTAAATGGTACCGGATCCAATCTCTTATGTAGACCAGAGGCAGCCACGTTCGCGTTCAAATAATTTCGTTCTTCTTCCGATATGAATGGATGAGAATTGGGTGTACTATAGCAAAGGAATATCTGTAAATTTTACATGAAGAATTTATTATTATTTTATTTACTGTCTTTTTTTATGTTAGCAAACAAGCATACGGCCTGCCTGATAATAAGTGGTTGCCGTAGCCTATGAGCGCTTGCTGCACCATTAGTAGGTGCCACTCACGCGTTGCCAACCTCGTGACATTGGTATTTAAATCTCATCTGCCCACTAATTTCACTAGCCTACAGTGCCCTTCAAACCGGAACACAGTAATGCCTAAGCACTACTATTTGACGGGAGAATATTTGACACTGCGGTGGTACCTACCTAGCCGGCCTCTTGCAAAAAGACCTACCACCAGTGTGACTGATTGCACTGGTCGAATAATCTCTGTTGTGACTAAGATTATCCCAATAGCGGGTGGGGTCGTCACATCCCGACGCCGGGAAAATTATTGTTTATTTTATTAAAACAATAAGTGATTTCCAGTGCTATTTTTAGAGCGGGCAAAACGGACAGGTTATTATAATGATTGATAGTGTCTTTATTTGGAGAGCGATAAGTAGGCCCAACCTAAATTTTTGGTCCTAAAGTAATTTCAAGGGCGATGAAGTCACTGTCTTATAAGTACGAGAGACAACTAAGGTAAGTACTAGTAGGTATTGTTAATAGTAGTGTAATGAAATACATTATCATAGGTAGAATAGATATTCATAGTATATAATAAATATTAAAGCTTACAATGGTAACTCACAAAGAATATAAACCAAACGACGCCCATTCCGCCAAACACATAAAATACGTTTGCCCAATCGCCGCCATCTGCCAAGAGCAATCCTGAAATATATGGCCCGGCAATATTGCCGATTTGAGCTCCTCCAAAGATCAATGCTCCGAAGCGGGACCTCTCATGCGGAGGCACCCAACGTGCCATTAATAGCACAAACGCTGGTGTTACCGCACCCTGAAATGTAGACCGCTTTATTTGCCTAACGATAAAGTGAAAATGTCTTTAATATAAAAGAAAAAGGTTTTTTTTATTAAATATATTTTATAAGTTTCAAATTTTTATAATTACTAAGTATTGAATATAAAGGTATTTAAATACAAAATTATATATTTGATTTCCTAAATTCTTTATTTTATTAATGATTATATTATATATAAATATAATGACTTGCCCAGCTTTCGTACCTCTCCAATTCCACAAAGAACCCTCATCATGAATAATCCAACAGCTCCCCACAAATCAACTATAAAGGGTGTCAATACAGTAGATAGGGAACTACATAATAAACTCAATCCTAGTGTCCACTTCCCACCAAAACGTTCTGCTAGCAGCCCACCCGGCAAGTGCGTGACTACATACCCGTAATAAAACGCACTTAGAAGTAACCCTTGTGTACTTTCATTCCAATCATAACGTTCTCGAACCTGAAATATTTACAATTCAATGTTATTTTACACTACAAATACTAGCGACAAAATCCGGCGTCGCCGACGTTGAAATACATCGTACGCTCAGTGTTAATAAAATAAGTTTTTATCTTATACAGGTATATACAAAAGTGTTTTAAAAAAAATACACCTTTTTGCAGTGTAGAGTACAATGTTATTTTACACTACAAATACTAGCGACAAAATCCGGCGTCGCCGACGTTGAAATACATCGTACGCTCAGTGTTAATAAAATAAGTTTTTATCTTATACAGGTATATACAGAAGTGTTTTAAAAAAAAAATACACCTTTTTGCAGTGTAGAGTACAGGCCAAAAGCTATCTACTTGGTTCTGGTAGTTGGTTATGAAGAAAAGGCTATATCTACAAATACTTTTCTTTTATATATATTGATTTTATTATATGTAGTTATGTAGTTAAAGTCTCATTATGCGCCACTAATAAGCAAAGGTTGTAACTCCTTTATAGTAAAAGATCACCAGCTTCATCTTTTTATGAAATGCAAATAAGGTTGCAATCAAAGAGGCCGGCTAGGTAGGTACCACCGCAGTGTCAAATATTCTGCCGCCAAATAGTAGTGCTTAGGCATTACTGTGTTCCGGTTTGAAGGGCACTGTACGCTAGTGAAATTACTGGGCAGACGAGATTTAAGAACCAATATCTCGAGGTTGGCAACGCGTGAGTGGCACCTACTAATGGTTCTGCAAGCGCTCATAGGCTACGGTAACCACTTACCATCAGGTGGGCCGTATGCTTGTTTGCCAACTTTTAACATAAAAAAAAAAAAAAAAAAAAAAAAAACGTACGACACGCCTGTGTTTGTATAATTGTAATATCATTACTATTATAAGCACAATGGGAAGAAGGGAAGCGAGGAATAAGACGGAAGAAAACTTCCACGGAATTTGGGCCGTTTCCGTTCACTGTTACATTTTAAATATTATGCGTAATGCTACTTTCAATTAATATTCAGTACGTGACTATTCCTCTCAAGCTGAACCTTTTAAGCCGAGAATACTCAAGCTTTAATCATACTGCTCGTCTGATTTGACAGACCTACATCATATTCAAAAATATCTTCCAAACCATGGTTTCCTTATGACGTTTTCGTTCTCAGCAAAAGTCAAGATAAATTCAAAATTCATTAAGCGCTTGAAAGAACATAAAAGAGATATTCCAGATTTGAGCCTGCGACCTTTGATAAGCCTGCCTTTGCAATCCGGCGGGCTATCTCGTCATATCAATATTGTTGTGCATCAAACGTAATAATTTAATACACCACATTTTATATTTTAAATAGCCGTAACAGCAATAAGATCTAACTAGAAGAATTGGTTTAAGAACAACTAAAATAAGTTTTAGTTCTAAGAAATGTGTCTTCTTTGCACTTTATAACAAGTTACAGTTACAAATCTTATTCATTAGAAACTTTCACTTTAACTATATATTATACTTGGGTATCAATAAATTTATTTTTATACAATAAAAGCTATAACATTCTATATGCAATGCTATACATAGTATTCTATGATTATGGCTGAATTTAAATTGAAATGTACAAATATTTTATTTTAAATAATTACATCATCAAATTGAAGAGTAATTGTATTCGTGCGGTACTCATTTTTTAACATCATCATATACATACATCGGTATGAATGTTTTGTTAGTCGAAATAATAGAAAATATTTGTGTTAAGCAACGATATCGGCACGTTAATCGTATCGTAACGCTACTCGTATATCGTTGGTACTAAAAATAAAATAAATATAAATATTTACAATATGTAAAAAAAATCAGCACGACATTTTATAACTACCTTTATCTAATACTTTAGACATTCCTTTTCATAAGCCGCAATGCGTCGGTTGTTACCACAAAGGTTGCAAAAATAATATTATATAATAACATAATCCGTACTTGCGTTAGTTACATACTCAAAAAACTTCCATACTCGAGATAAGATATATTTATATCATACATATGACTTCATAATGACGACCGTTGTGGTTTGCCGGTAGCGAGCCTGCTTTGAGACATGACAGTCGCGAGTTCGATTACCGCTCAGAGCAGATGTTTCAGTTTGACCATTTGTCCTTGTGGGACTCCCTACGGTACCTCGGAGAGCACTTTGAGCTGTCGGTCCCAGTTGTTATCAAAACATCCGATAATATTCGTTAAATCTTGATAGGTTTTCTTATCCAATGAGTTACTGATTCGCCCTTAGGGTTGCGGAGGTAAAATGGCAATCGCTCTGTGTAAAATATGTACATTACTTCTTGTGAATCGTCTATAGGTCACGATGCTTGTTTGCCATCAGGCGCACGCTTGTTTGCCTCCATAAGCGACAAAATGATTCAACCGTGTACCTCAAATTGCAAAATTAAATATTATTTATAATACAGCAAGGATTTTCGCGTTAACACATTTTTCATGAAACATAATATATATTATCATAAACATCACGATTGGTACTATCGTTACCATTCGTTGTTAAGAGAATATATATATATATATATTTTTTATGTTAATGTTTTGTTATCTTACTTATCGATTGGTTAGTGGTCAACCTAGTGTCAGAGTTGTTCAGGTCGCTCGCAGGCCTCTGACTTGACTTATCGGCTGCTGTCTAATTGTCAACAGCCGGGACCGACTTTTTACGTGCTCTCCGAAGCACGGAGATGCTCGGTTGAAATACCACTATGCGATCACCCATTTAATGACTGACCGCGCCTAAAGTTGCTTAACCTACCGATCGTTTACCGATCAGCGGGTGCACTCGGCTATGAGCGTCTCAATGTTTTGTTATAAAAAAGTCAAAAGACTGTTCGACACAAACTTTAAACACTTTTCCATTCTCTTAAGGGCTAATTTCAAAAAATCCTTTCTAAGTGGTCGTTTACGTTTTAAAACCAACACCTGTGAAAAAAATCAGATTCCTAGGTCCAAGGGTTTGGGATGGGCATTGATATCTTAGTCAGGTCTTCTCCATCTTAATATATGTAGAAAAGCAATTTTGTAAACAAGTAGCCTTCACTCACCTCATTTATAAGAGTTGAATTTGTCACAGATTCCGTAATTGTTACTGAATCATCTGGACAAGTTTCACCGACGATATGTGCTTCTGAAGATACATCAGCTACCATCTTAACTATAGTCATACTCAGACAAACCCTCATTGTAAATGAGTTTGCCAATGCAAATAAACCCAGCAAACCAAATACATATCGCTGGGGTATTATAAATGCTGTAACAAATAATGCTGGTTTTAAAATACCATTTAGGTACCACCGCTGGTAGAGTGTCAGACATTCTACCGCAAATGAAATTACTGGGAAAAGTGCTAGTGTAATTACTGGACAAAAGAGATTTAAGAACAAATATCTCAAGGTTGGCAACGCGTGAGTGACACCTTCAAATGAATGGTGTTGCAACCGCTTATAGGCTACGATTACTGCTTACCATCAGGTATACTGTATGCTTCCTTGCCAAGTCCATAACATAAAAATACCTTTGTTTATTGTTGTAAAAGCTTTTTGCATTAATATTCCCATTCAACCCTTTTGGATTTGACAGATTCATTCTCATGCTAATCATCTATTGAATATATAGACTATTGATGTGATAAAATATTGCCCATTCCCTCAAGCACATTGAGCACTTTATTCCTACCCCTATTATATGTGTAGTAGAAAGCAGGTATATATCTGATTATTAGGTATAATAATTATGACGAATACTAGCTTCTGCCCGAAGGTTAATCTGCTTCGTTGATTATTCTTGATTATAAGAAAAATAGTTCTATTGTTTTATATCTGCTTTAGGGAATCATAGTAACTGTTGGGATAACCTCTGTCACAACAGAGATTATTCCACCAGTGCAATCAGTCACACTGGTGGTAGGTTGTTGCAAGAGGCCGGCTAGGTAGGTACCACCGCAGTGTCCAATATTCTGCCGCCAAATAGTAGTGTTCAGGCACTACTGTGTTCCGGTTTGAAGGGCATTGTACGCTAGTGAAATTACTGGGCGAACGAGATTTAAGAACTAATATCTCGAGGTTGGCAACGCGTGAGTAGCACCTACTAATGGTGCTGCAAGCGCTCATAGGCTGCGGCAGCCACTTACCATCAGGTGGGCCGTATGCTTGTTTCCCAACTTCTAACATAAAAAAAAATAGTAATATCGTCAAAATTACTATTAGTTATTAAGTGTTATTATAGACTTTGAAATACTCTTATTTTTTCATGAATATGGTTCCAGTATATTTATTATGATTAAAAAACTTATGTATTTAATACAAATAAAATAGCATTAAAATAAAATAGCATTTTATAAAATTATAGATTTTTTAGATACATTTCAAGTTTTCAAGAAAAACGAATTAAACTAGCATTATTTATAATAGTATATTATAGACCCGTCAAGCTTCGGAGATCATATCGCTGTCGGTTCCGACTGTTATCACATAATATCTGATAACAATTTTTATAATTTAATCAACTAATAACTTAATCCAAATGGTAGCTGGTTCTCATTTAACGAGCGGCGGTGAAAGGCTCAAGTTGTAATGGTAAATCTGGATAAGATCTATGTATGTATAAGCAGAAATGGTAGAAATGACGGAAAGAATATAGGAAGAAAAAATCAATCAAAAACTGCATAGTTTTATCTATTACATGTAACTACACATATTTTGATATATAAGATTGAGATGTTAGATGTTACCTTTGTTTAAAATACGGCGCCATCCTGTCAGCGTCATGGTTCCCTATCTTAAAATAGAGTCCAACTTATAAAACCATTTAATATTGACCCACTAAGCACTCGCGACTATTTAACACTTGCAAATTATATACATTGATATAAATACGGACTTCGGAATCCTTTTGCAAATATATCTAATAAATTAAATACGTAACACGGTGATATAACATTACAGGTTAGGCCGTTATCCGTACGTTTAAATTATCTCCGGAGATATTGACGTGTGACAAAGAATGCGATTGTAGCTAGATGACATTATCTGCGAAACTGAACACTATCTCACGCGGTAGTGGTAAGACAATCAGATAAATAAACACGGGACCTATATAAAAAAAACTAAATTACATTAATTAAGGTTTAAATTTTAAATAGATGAAGTAGAACTTTCAATTTCAATTAAAAACCAATTGTTTCACCATGTTTTTCCTTTTAACCGCCTATAGTATTCGGTTACAGTAACCGAAACTGTTACAGCACAAGTCATGTCACATGGGTTGCTGACTCAAGGGATGGGAGCGGGGAGGTGGGAGGGGAAAGAAAGGAGAGCGCTAAAAGTTTTGGGGTTCTGGAACTATCAGCTAACTTTACGCGATGGTACAGGTGCTATTACTTAACGTCAATTTACGAGTAGTACTTTCCAATTTGAACATTTATTATATCAAATATTCAGAAAACAACAACAATTTATAGTACTCAAACTCAAAATATTCTTTATTCAAATAGGCTTTTAAGCGCTTTTGAATCGTCAAATATACAGTCTGTTATGTCCGCCCAAGTGAAGCTACCGCCGATTCGGAAGGTAGATTCTGCAGAGAAGAAACGGCAAGAAACTCTACAGTTACTCTTTTCAAAAATAATCACATTACATTTGTCAAATGTACAATGAAGATATATATCCCGCATGAAACTCAAAGTATATTAATTCCATGCCACATTATCTGCAATATATTCTTACTTAAAACGAATATTTCATGCCACAAATGGTAGGTACTCTAAATTTTTATCGTCCTAAATGAAACCTGGTGAGAATTTCTTTTCCGGCCGTCCGTAATGTCACTGGCGTCCCATTACAGCCTCCTTAATGGCCAGCCTCAGTGCCTGTGAGGGGCTTCGAATACTCCTGTAAAACGCACTGAAGCAAAACGTTCTATTGAAATCCCAGGTTAGTAGTTCTAAATTTCACAAACTCATAGTCAAACTTAAAACCTATATTTAATTTGTACTGTATGCTTTCATCAATTTAACATAATGTTTAGTGACTGTCAAATAATCTCCGGGTCGTAGAATTACTATTTCCGACCAGAAATAATAAATAGCCAACGAAAAACATTAGTGTGATTTTTGTTTATTAAAGAATTAAATTATTATAATATCAACAGCTTAAACAGGACATGGCTTCCTTTTTATTATTGGGATTTGGGACAAGCATTGACATAAAACTTAATAATTATAATTGTCCGTAATTTAAGCATTTCCTTCTAAACTCCATCATCCATTTACAAATAGATTGATCGGCTTGTCCCCGTCTGCAGGACCTTTACAAACATTAAAGTAATATTTATATTATAGTAAGCATTGTTTTTAGCTTTTTAGGAATTATTATTAATGCAGTTGGGTTTTTTGTTTATGTTAATAATTTATTTTATTAATGCAGCATCTTAAATAAGAATTTAACACACTTTTGAACTTTTGAATATAAAATTATTTTTTTAGATTAGCCGTCATTCACTATCTATTCTCATTACATTTTTCCTCATGACAATATAAACTGAATTTTCTCAAGTCCGTTCAAGTTTCTTAAAAGCATATCTACGTAAAGATAACGTTTTTGATATAATAGTGTCAAACAAGGATAAATAGAATCAACTTCTTGAAAAAGATTAAATTGTTTTTATTTTATCAAATGCGTTTTGCAAATTTTGTAACAGAGCATTTTTTTTTAATGTCACTATTGTCTTTACAGGTAACTTATAGAAGGTATTATAGAAAATCTCTATATTGGGTAGTAGGAAACGGGAAATGTGCAGCTCAGTGGGGATAGAAATGAGAGTGACACGTTATTAAGAATGTTATTCAAAATATAACACGATGGCGAAGGCCCTACAGATTTTTTCCTACAAAAGTGACTATACCAAAAGGCTAGACCATAAATACAAGTGGCTTTATCATAAATACAAGTGCTATCATCCAGGTCATAATTGATATCATCGCAATACAGGTCAAAAATTCAAGTGTTCTAAAATACACAATCAAACCATATAAACAGTGAAACAAAGTTGTCATCGTCAACCACCTCAAGACGTCCACTGATGGACATTGGACAAAGGTCTCTTCTAAATACTGCCACCGGTAACGATCCTGCGCCACTTGCTTCCAGCAGCTACCACCGACTCACTTTATGTCATCAGACCATCTTGTAGGAGGCCTGCCGACTCCGCGACTTTTGGTGTATGGTCGCCACGCTAATACCTTGAAACGAAGAGAAAAAAGTATATAATTATTATTAATAGCTATTTACTATACAATATTATTGTATATTTTGATATAAAAATAGTTTCTTGCATATCTCTAGATGGCGGTAGTGGTAAATAAATTTGCACTAGTTTCGTTTTACTCATATATTTAACTCTTATAGCAGTGTATTGTTTACGAAATTATAAATAAGCAGTAAATTTAAAACTCTACTATGCGACCTTATGTAATATACACAACAAAAGCTAGTCGCCCGAACGTTCACATATTCACATTCCATCGACCACGATTATAGATTACACAGCTTACAAGTTTTTTTGCTCTTATCCCGGTTTCCTTGAATTTCTGCAACCCTTGAAGATGTCTGCTTGGGCTGCAGCTTGTGAGATCGCAGTATCACTTTTCTAACAATGTACAATAAATAATAATAAAAAATATCCATGATTTCCAAATCGATCCACTTTTTGTGACGCATAGCTTCCTGACAAAAAGTAGACAAATAGCTATTTTTTTTTATGTTAGAAGTTGGCAAACAAGCATACGGCCCACCTGATGGTAAGTGGCTGCCGCAGCCTATGAGCGCTTGCAGCACCATTAGTAGGTGCCACTCACGCGTTGCCAACCTCGAGATATTAGTTCTTAAATCTCGTTCGCCCAGTAATTTCACTAGCGTACAATGCCCTTCAAACCGGAACACAGTAGTGCCTAAGCACTACTATTTGGCGGCAGAATATTGGACACTGCGGTGGTACCTACCTAGCCGGCCTCTTGCAACAAAAGACCTACCACCAGTGTGACTGATTGCACTGGTGGAATAATCTCTGTTGTGACAGAGGTTATCCCAACAGCGGGCGATGGGGTCGTCACATCCCGACGCCTTTAAAATAGCTATATGAAAGGTGACTTGTCTCTTGCTCAGACACAATGAACCAACTGCTTGCATAGTCTGTATACCTATATGCTCCTATGTGCCAGATGGTTCTAAATCTTGATAGAGTTTACTATAAAGAAAGATTCATCAAAGCAAGAAACTATTCAAACCCCACTAACATCAAAGTTTTGTGCTGCGGTAACAGCTAAAGTTGGAATTTAATATGTGATTAATGTGAGGGATAGGTTCGTACAGCCAAAAGGTTCGTACAGATTATAACTAAGTCCTGGTAATTTACTGAAACCCTTCTTTGAATAAACAATGAGAAAATTAGAAGATTTCTAACGTGGTTTCTTTAAGTATCGTGTCAATTATCGAGGTGCACGTGAGTTCTACGGCAGTAGAGCCATGATTCCCTCAGTACAAACGGGCTGGCTCGACTGGGGAAGTACTACTCTCTCACAGAAAATCGGCGTCAAGAAAAAGTATCATTAAGTACTGTTGCGTTTCGTGCGATGAGTGCGAGCGCCGGAGGTCCGATATCTCACCCCCTCTATTACCTTCCTTTTTCCCTTCTCATCCCGTCCCTTCTATTCCTTGGGTTGGCAACGCGTTTGTGATACTTCAAGTATCGCAAGCGTTCATAGGTTGCGGTGACTGCTTACCATCAGGCGCACAGTATGCTTGTTTGCCAACCGTCATGAGATAAAAAAATGCTGACATCCTCAACCTCTAAATGATTGACACCGTTACGAGCGAATAAACGCTGATTTGAAAAGAACGCACAGTACCTACTTGTAATGCCTATATTTTTTTTGAGTGCCCTTTTCTCTGTCTCGGTTTTTTATCTTGGGTTTTTTTGTATATCATATGAATCAGTAGATGTTGCTATCAAAATAAATTTCCGAATCAGATTAATACGAAACAAATGTGTGGAGAGAAAATAAAATTCCTGAAGTACCAAAATATATATGAATATAAAATTTTCCTGTTCCTTATTTTATAAAAATTAAATAAATCAAAAACAAAATTCATATCACAATATTGAATTGTATATGCCAATAATGAAAGAGATAACTGGTACAAAAAAGTGAAGGAAAACGGTAATTGGGACGCTTTGCCAATTTTGAACAAAAAGTATTGTCATTGAGTTGAATTCGATATGTATTATCTTATCTGCGAAATCAAGAAACCTGAAGGCAAGATATATTGATGCTAAAACTAATGTCGTTTAATATAAAGAATCGGCAGCCCTAATACAGTTAGTTATATTTATCTCATAAATAATAAATAAATAAACACTGCACACACAACGGCCCCCATTAGGATAGATATATCCTGTGTCGGGGGTCCGGAAACACATAAAAGGACAAGGCAAATACACCCAGACCGGAAAATATTCTTGCATGGTTAATACAAACATATATGTTATGTCCGAACGGGAATCGAACCCGTGACCTGTGGCACTTAACCCAGGTACGCTACCGCTGCGCCACAACCTGATGATTTGTATTAAGCACCATTTAAAGTTATTTAAATTTTTAAATCTAATCCAGTAATTCTTGAGGTCTTGTTATTAGTAAGCCGCGATCTATGACTGGTTCTGCTGATTATACATTCTAAAAATGACGCTGAAAATATACTACCTTCAAAACTAACATATTTAAATGATTTAAAAATAATTTTCCAATATACTTTTTACTGGTGTTATCTATATATATAAAAATGAATCCCTATATCCCTTGGTCACGCCATCACGCGTGAACGGCTGGACCGATTTCACTATTTTTTTGTTGTGTTTGTTTTTGTCAGGAGAAGGTTCTTATGACAGAAAATATTAAATATAAAGTAAATTTTAATTTTAACAGTAAATACCAGGTTTGTATGGAATCGACGGGTAGGGAAGTTCGTATGGAAAAAATGTATTACTTAATGTTTGTATACAGGTAGATGGTTTATAAGTGGAAGAACCAAGAACGGAATTAAAACTCCCACGGTAACGAGATAAACGGAACAATTTACTATGCACCCGGACGAAGTCGGGGCGGGTCGCTAGTTGTTAATAAAACTGACAGTAGAATACATTACCTTCACTTTCAGTAGTTTCGGTTGTAGACTATTGAGTTACTCAAACAGAATTTTTACTGATGATATTTTTTACTATAAACTATGAGAGTAAAAAATAAATATTTACGGTACTTGTTTTATTAAGGTGCATAACATTATTATGTTTTTTATCTAAAACCTTCAAATTATATCGGATTATTATCCAACTTTTTTAATTTATGACGGTTGGTGAACAAGCATACATCATATAAGCAGACACCGTAACCTATGAACGCACGAGATACTTGAAGATCATATGTGTGCTGCCAACCTAAAGGATAGGAGGGACAGGATAAGAAGGGAAAACCTACCTTCCTACTTACTAATACTGTTACTTTACGCCAATTTTCTATGAGAGGGTAGTACTGGCTCATTACTTCAAAATATATACAATTCAAATATACAAATAATATACCTAAAATGTTTGAGCATAATTTTAATATACAAAATTAATTTCTTTTATATATAATAACTGTTTAATTAGAAATTGATTGTGAAATGAAAATTGTTAAACCTCTTATTAACTCGACAATGTTGAGGATTTAATATTATGAAGGGAGGTACGTTATCAATTACCTGAGGTTGACGTGAAATGGGGATGACAGAGTTTGACAAAGCTTATTATAATATTATAACTTGTGAAACTATTTTAGAATAACAATGCATGGAAGTAGATTACATGGACTTGAAGTAAAGCCAATAAAATTATAGCTGGCCCATTTTTAATAATTACGACAGCTTGATCCGTGAAATAGTGTCGAAACAATAAAAACACAATGATAAAGTACCGCTTGACTATAAGTCATTAAGCAAAGAATTGACTTGTAAGTAGATGTTTAAATTAAGCGTAAAATTATTTCAGTTTCTCTTTCAGTGAGCAATGTAATGTTCTTTGAGAAATAAAGTTTTTTTTTTTTTCAAAAGTCGGTGCTAAGACTTTTAATGAAGATATTCTGTAGAAAACAGGTTTTTTATTTTTTGCATTTTAGTTTTCTTTTAAAATATTCATTACTATTTTATGGTTTCGGTGGCCACCTGTGATCATCATTAGGAGTTCCACATCAACAAATGCTGCTTTTCCTATATAGGACTACCTATTGTGACGAACTTTGTGGCGTGTTGGATAGCGGGGCTGCCTTTAGCCTAAACGGTGGAGGTTTTGATTCCCACTTGGGGCGGCTGTTTGTATCTTATGAACATCTGTTTTGATCTGGGCATTTGTCCTCGTAGAGCACGTTAAGCTGTCTGTCCCGGTTGTTATCATATAATATCTAATAATAATCGTTAACTTTTGATAAGTAGGTGGCTGTTTTCCTTCTCAGGGTTGCGGAGATCAGACTCTGTGTAAATACCGGCAAGAATGAGAAATAAAGAAAAAAATAAAGAAGGTGTAACTATAAATTTAGAAAATAATCTCTCGACTTTCCTAATGTCAAAATTGCTATGGGACCAACTGCAAGGTATACACTTTTATACAAAGAACAAATTCGAGTAACAGATATATATAAAGTATTTAAATAAATTGAGAACCTCCTGCTTTTTAAACTCGGTTCATAATAAGGTATTTCTCAACTAAACAATTTTTGGGCAAAATTTTAAATGAAGGCTTAATTTTTGTTTATGTATTGGTAGTTTTTTGTATATAACACAGTACTGAAAAAAATATTTTGACCTAGACTTAGGATTAAGCGTTTATTGAAAGATACTTTCTGCTGAAATATCATTCCCAAAATTAAATTTGAAATAACAACGACAATTTGAATTTATTCTTTTATTTTTTCTTTGTAATAACTTAAAAACTTAAATATATTGACTAGTATAATATACAGATTCATTTCTTTTCACTTTCTTGTTTTATATCAGGTTTTTCTGAATCTTTCTTCCTTTCCGGTAAAGGACCATGTTTCCAATTTTCTGGGTAGCCATGTTTCTTGACATCGTCCCACCATAGTTGTTCACCTTTGGCGAAAATTAGATAAATGATGTTTGTAATTACCAAGACGGCGAGACATACCCAAAACGCAACCCGCCATTGCTTGAGCGTTGACTGTAATAAAAAAATATAGTTAAAATATGAAAACGCAATTCAATGTTTTCAATTTTTTACATTTTGTACTAAGAAAATTTTTTTTTGAGGAAAGTTATTTTCACAAAAATTCTTAATAGTAATCTTAGGATTAGTTGAAAATCTAAATCCTTATTAAAGTAATTTAATCCTTCAATCCCTATTAAAGTAAGGTAGCGTATGTAATTATAATAATACCTATGTCTTTGAAAAATACGTCCGTATTAAAAAAAAAAAATGGTTATTTTTGGTACACTAAATATTTAAGTTTAAATTTGTTTCACTTTATTGAAACATACTAGAATGTTTCAATACAGTGAAACATCATTTTAATTGCTTAAATCTAAAAATAGGTAAAGTATTTTTAAAAGTGTTCGATTCATCATGAAAAATGGGCTTATATATAAAACGTCAAGAAGTCTATAAGAAACATTTGAGCTAAAAATGATAATGTTTTTATCAGCTTATCTATCTAAAATCATCAATGAAAAGCAATCTTTCGATGTAATTTTCACCAACTTATAATTGTCTGATTGACTTAAAAATTTGTACAATTGACAATACATTAATATCATGTGTTTGAAAATTAAAATATTGGTGGCGAAAAATTATCAAAAGTGTCAATTTAAAAATTGTATGAAAATAAAAAAAAAATTTAAATAATTATTATTTGTTACTCTATGTTTACTTAATGCTTATTTTTTCAAGCGTGGTTTTTTAAATTTTTCCTTATACTATAGTTTGTATATAAAAGTAAACACGTCAACGCAATAACGTCATGATAATATTATGTTTTTAAATATACGATAACATCAAATTTTATCCAGATGCAAAGAATTAGATGACATTGATATATGTTTATATAATAGTATTAAGGTATCATACTGTACACGTATTTTCTGATTACCACCTAAACGACACAAACCAAATACGTAAAAAACACTTGACGACCGTTGTGGCGTGTTAGTACCGAGCCTGTCTTTGAGCACCTTTTTTTATGTTAAAAGTTGACAAACAAGCATACGGCCCACCTGATGGTAAGTGGTTGCCGTAGCCTATGAGCGCTTGCAGCACCATTATAGGTGCCAGTCAAGGGTTGCCAACCTCAAGATATTGGTTCTTAAATCTCGTCTGCCCAGTAATTTCACTAGCGTACAGTGCCCTTGAAACCGGAACACAGTTACTGCTTAAAGCACTACTATTTGGCGGCAAAATATTTGACACTGCGGTGGTACCTACCTAGCCGGCCTCTTGCAACAAAGACCTACCACCAGTGTGACTGATTGCACTGGTGGAATAATCGCTGCTGTGACAGAGGTTATCCCAACAGCGGGCGATGGTGTCGTCACATCCCGACGCCGTTAAACATGTTTGTATTGATCTTATAAATATCTGTTTCAGTCTGGGTTTTTGTCCTAGTGGTTGTCCCCACCGCACCTCGGAGAGCACGTTAAGCTCCCGGTTGTTATCATGACATCAGTCAATAATCGTTAATTTGTAATTCGCTCTTATCCAATAAGTTACTGATTCCTCCTCTAGGTTGCGAAGGTCAGATAGCAATCAATCTGTATAAAAGTTACTAACCTGTCAAATCAAGATAAGAGTATTAGCCTACCCTGGGAAAAATACCGGAAATAATGGTAGGAAGAAGAGGGCATGTGGCAAACACTCTGTATAAAAGAGTATAATCAGACCCTGGATAAATACCGGGATTATTGCTAGGAAGAAGAGGTATAGATACCAGAGTATTAAGATATCTTTTTACGTATTTTCTGATTACCACCTAAACGACTCAAAAGGAATACATAATAAACACTTAAGATAATCCACTTCAAATTCATATATGTATGTATACTCACAGATAGGTCTAGAAAATTGTCGAAATAAATTTTAAATGTAACAAATAAAAAATATATAAATTACTTACATTTGGTGTTAGTAAACCAATTAAATATGGCGTTATAATTCCCGATATGGCAGCAATTCCGTTCACCATAGCAGTAGTTGTACCCGCGTAGTTGGGGGTAATATCGAGAGCATTAATTTTCATACCACTGTAATATGCTCCCATTAAAGTCATTGCAGAGATGAACCAAAATACCGCTAAAGTAGTGTCACATCCAGAATACGAAGCGAGAATTATACAAATACCTGGACCAGTGGCCGCTGTAACAAAGGTTATATAAAATTATTAAGTTAAAATCAACCATGAAGAGCTTGTATTCTTATAAGGTTGACAAAAATAAAAATAAAACTTAATGGATCATCACCTAAAACAACATTCAAATAAATAACTTTTAGGGTTTTCTTATCTGTTTCCTTCTTTCTCTTTGAGTAAGGCCGCTATCATATCAGCGTTTGTGGAGCGTGCGCGTTCTACCGACGTTTTACCAGCGTCAGGGTAGCGTTCACGCGGCGTTCGCATCGCGTAACCCAGCGCCCTACTCTTTATAAGGTTTAAATAAAATATTCGATGACTTTTGTTTATGTTTAATATCAAAGCGGCCTAATTGATACACGCGAATGTGGCAACATTTCAAAGACTATATTATTGACAAAGTATTGGCCGCTTACTACGTAGAACAGCCGTACCCTTACATATCATCATCGTGAAAAGGTGAACTGTCAAAAAGTAGTCAGATGGCCAAATGCATAACCAAATGTATAAGCTGAACAATATATATTCACTTCTACCCATATTACATACATATGTTGGACGTACACTTTTAACGACAACCGTAAAACTAAAAATAATGAAATTAATGAAATAAACGATCAGATGGAATAACTTGTCTTACCGATAGTTGTGTAAATCTTTCTTGCATTTTTAATACTATGATAGTTCTTCTTGATACAGTAATCACAAAGTAACCCGAAGAAGAATGAAGCAATCCACATAGCGACGTAAGGCAAAGCGGAGAGTAACCCAGCTGACTTTATGTTAAATTTGAGCACATCTGTCATGTACTTTGGTAAATCTGTGACCATAGAGAAGTAGCCCCAATCGTGACCAATCTGTCAAATAGAAATAAAATAATATAGAAAATTGTACATGAATGACAATAACAACACTGCATTCTAAATTAGCTCACAATTATATTTGTGAGAACTTGTTACTATTACTTCAAATAATATACATACATATCTCCAATAGAAATAATGCATTAGATCATAGTTATAACTTACACCAGCGATAATTAAACTCCAAAGGGGCACAGATCTAAGCAAAGCCTTCCATGGTACTGGATTTAACAATTCCTTTTGACTGCTAATCAGTGCTTGAACGTTTTCATTTAAAAATTTCTTTTCGCTATCAGATATATAAGGGTGAGTATTCGGGGTACTGTAGCAAATAAAACACTGAAAATAAATATAAATACATATTTGTACTATTCTATAATATATTAACAGTTATGCTTATTATAAGAATACAATTAATAAATTTATATTTACCCATATCACAAACCAGGCGAGGCCAAGACCACCGAATAAGTAAAAGACGTTCTCCCAAGACCCTTCATACATTATGAGACCTGAAAAATATGTTCCCGCTATGTTACCAATTTGTGCTCCGCCAAAAACAATTGCACCAACACGTGCCCTTTCAGTCTTTGGCACCCACTTCGATATCATTGCCATAAGTGCTGGCATTGTTGGACCCTGAAATATAATTGTATTTCATTATTCAAATCCAGTTGAAAATGTAAAGAAATTCAAATTTAGTTGTAAAAGAGACATGCTTCTTCTTGCACAATCTATCAAAATATCTTTCTCATCCCTTTCCTTCTACCTCTTGGATTAGGAACGTGCATGTGATACTTAAAGTATCGTAGCGTTCATAGGTTGCGATGACTGCTTACAATCACGCGGACCGTGCTTTTTGCCGTTAACAACCGTTAACCGTTATAAGACAAAAAAATTAAGTTAAAAATGATTACCTCACCAAATCCTTCAATCACTCGTAGAATGAACAAAGCGGTAGCTCCACCAACTTTCACTACAAATGGAGTGATGAATGTGCAAAGAGCTGTAGACAGTAACCCCAAACCAAGTACCCATTTACCTCCATACCTCTCCGCCAACATACCACCAGGTATATGAGTAAGTACGTATCCATAGTAAAATGCACTGAGAATAAGACCCTGTGTAGCTTCACTCCATTCGAAATATGCTGACTGCAAATAAAAATCGTATTATCTGCAATGCATTCTTTTATATACTGTATGATGGATGCATGATGAAGTGTCGTGTGACTATAGTTATGGAACGAGTACAGGTATTTAATACGTCGGATTAGAACGGCAATATTTGAAAAGCTGTCATTGAAACGAGGCATCACATCGATGGTAGCCCTATGGTTACTTCAAGATTCATAATGTAGAATAACATCGTCTTACCACATAAAATACCAATCGTTGTGTAATTTACTGTGGTATCTATTAAAGTGATTAAAAGCATTATAAATTATAATAAATTAATTATAAAATTAACTTACTTAAGCCTACAGAAGTGGTAAATGAAATTTCTAAAGGCTATTGAGCATTTATGTATTTATTCTTATTGTTGAAAGTATTCCTTATGTTTCATTTTAGCTATCAGCTTTTTATCTGATTCTGATAAGTTTACTACAAGTCCTAGCAGAGAGCACGTGCTGTATTATCATAAATGATATTATCTAACCAATGTTATAAGAAAGAGTGCGAATTTTTTGAATTTATGTGTGTGGAAGGTCATCTTCGGAATCACTACACCTATTTGATGATTTCTTTTACCATTTTAATAGAACACTATTTTATAGATACATAGACATAAGCAGGTTTTTTATTGTATGAAATCCAAAATCCAAGCGTCCCTAGATGTTATAAACTAACACTACCAAACTAATAAGGCCTTAATCTGAAAAAATATTTTAATTAATAAAGATTTTCTACGCCTCAAAGACTTTTCTATAGAACCTTTATATGGAAAAGAGGTTCACCTCCGCCACGTGCGAAATATATTTATTCTATTTATGCAAAGATTGCTAATAAGTTTTAAATAAAGTATAATTCTATCGAAATATTTTACTCTGTGAAGTAATCGAAGTGTCACGACTAAAGTATTGACAAAAAATAGTTCTTCAATTCGTTTAATCATTTTATTTAGTATCTATACAATGAAAATTACTTATCTAAAATAGGAATTTTAAAAAGTATTTATTCAATTATCACATTAACATAACTAGAACGAGGACAATAATAAAGATCAAGGCTTTTATATTAGATAAAATAAACATACACGTAATAAAGTACTACAAAAGTAAGTCAAAGAACTTGAAAAACTATTAAATATTATCTTCATATTAATAGGCAAAGACAAACAATTTGAGAGTACATTTTCTCAAACATTTTTTTTAATGACGAGCTTTAGTTTCATCAATAAAATAATTGTATTTTTTCTATATATTATATTATTTCAATAAATATGTTGTTGGCACATGACGAAGTATAGAACCTATTTAATACGTTGGATTAGAAAGACAATATTTGAAAAAGATGTCATTCTAACGGAGCGTCACAATGATGGTTACTTCAATATTTTACAATACAGAAAATTGTTGTCGTACCGCATATAAAGGGACGAATCGGTGAAATCCGACGTAGTAGTTACAGTGCTATGCAATTGATTGTGTTATCTAGTAAAGGGATTAAAATGCATTGTTGATTACAATAAGTTGTTCATAATGTTAACCTACTTGGATGGAATTCATAAAGGCTCCAGGCTATCCTTAGCTTAGTGTGAGTAAAAATGAATACTGATAAAACCACAGGCTAGGTTTTAAATAAATAAACGCTACACACTCAACGCCCTCACTAGGATAGTTATATCCTGTGTCTGGTATTCGGAAACATACACAATGACAAGGACAACTACCTACACCCAGACCAGAAAACATGGTTGTATGGTTTAATACAAACATATGCTCGCAGCGGGAATCGAACCCGTGACCTTTGGCGCTTAAGGTAGTCATCAATTCTTAACATGGTAAATGAGTATGGTAATTTTCGAGTTTAAAATATTAAATACGTATGTTTATGACGTATTTATTTTACAACGTATGTAACACAAATCCTGATCATAAATGTCATTGTTATTTCCAATTACGCTACCTACTTGTTACGACTACGGTCATAAAGATTTAGATAAAAGAGATAGAGGTAGTACTCAATGACAATATTTACTAAAAGCTTTACGCATTAAAACCATTAACCAACTTATCATACATACAGAATATTATAATTAATGTAAATAATGATGTTTATATTAACATATAAAGTTCTAGTAAAGATAAGTGCAAGGAGTTTCTAATCCCGATTTCCTTACTAATTCCGTGAATACGAAAGTGAGTTTTATTGTTTGTGACGCTTTCATGCTTAAACCCTTGAACCGATTATGATAAATGGTAGATAAAGAAAGGACCATGGAGACGGTTGTACCATACTTGACGATCTTAATATATTTTTTTTCGCGAAAAACGAAACTTAAAGGGGGTGATGACGGTTTAATGGGGCAAATGACGGTTTGATGGGGAACCAATTATTTCTATATTGCATTGGGTGTCGCGTTAAAAATCGTTTTTCACGATGGCAAAGCCGGCGGTACAAGCTAGTAATAAATATTACTAAACTAAGTAGTAGTGTTCTGCTAGGACTAGCTAACTCAATCCGGAAAGTACTACTCTCACGCAGAATATCTTCGTGAAGTAGGTGTATTCGTACGATATCTCTAGGTTCAACGAACTTAAATGCCGGAGGAACCTTACTTTGTTTTCTTTCTTGTCTTCCCCCCATATTCTACCATGCTGCCTATTTGTTAACACCATACCAATTTGTCTGTTATTACTTTTAAACATATGATACGTAAATGCTTTCCATCAAGCAAGCTGTACGCTCGTTAGCCACTTTAATAGTATAAAATAAAATCATCTCCGAACCGATTATCTGGATAATCTTCAATTTAATTTAAATAGCACATTATGATTCAACTTTAACAGATGGGTCATATCTATTAACCAATTTATATAACCGCCTAAATTAATTCTGGTATGGAGCTAACTATTATAGTATTAAGTACTAGTACTTGTTTTATTGGTGCTCTTATACTCGTAGAAGCAGAACTTAGTGTAATAGACCGGGAGATCGTGACACAAAATATTAGGTCATTTGTACCAGTATGGCGGTTCTTCAGGGGTCTATTTACGCAATGACAAAAAGAATTCCTGTATTGTATTGAAATTATTAGCTATGCAAAAATTAGCGTGGTACTAGTTGTTAAATTGTTTTGTTTTTTTATTTATGTGTTCGCTGTATGACATATGGCATCACGCTACCGCCTACTTCTTTTTTATCGACTATCGAAAAGTACAAAAATTTTTGTGGAAAAAATCATTTAACATTCGTAATTTATCCGACACGTTCGATTAACGCCCACGCGATTACCAGTGCCACCAGTACCGGCGCTATGACCATCATATTTCTTTTTGTCATTTCGTAATTAGACCCCTGAAGAACCGCCAAACTGGTATAAATGACCTAATATTTAATGTCACTATGTCCCGGTCTCTAATGAATGTATTTATGAAATTATTAAAAAATTCTTTCAAGTACTCACACTAGTATCTCTTATAAGATAATGCACCATGGTCTTCGTTGTATTTGTTACTATTGAATTATCGGGACACGCATTAGGATCGTAGTGAGGGTCTCCTTCAACGGCTACATTTTTTTTAACCATTTGAGTAATAGCCAAGTTGAGACATACTCGCATTGTGTACGCATTCGCTACGGCTAAAAGAGCCATTATCGCAAATACGTATCGCTGTGGTATAATGAATACTGAAAAAAAAATATATATATATATGTATCACACTAAACGGATACAAATACAGACACAATTATATAGACCGAAACATGTATATGTATAGTCAATTAGTCATTACAATTATTTTAACGGGAATTGAACCCACGACCGTAGGTATAATAGATTTATTTTATATCACAAGTATTTATTATTTAAAAGATTTAAATAAAACATTTCTAAGTAGATATTTAAGAGACTTTTTATATGTATATATAAATACATTTATAAACATACTCATTAATTCTGTGATAATTATATTAACGAGCAAGGTTTTTATATCACTGTATTATCAATTTAATATAGTTTACAATTGCAGGAAAGATGTACATGATTTATTAAGGCTTAAATATATAGTTTTGTAGTTCACTAGTCATAAAAATTAACAAGTTGCATCTCTATTAATGAAATATGTCGACCTGTTACTTCAAAATCAAAATTATCTTTGATTAGTCAAAAAATTAAAAATAAAGTATAAATAAAGAATTATAAATTTAAAATTATACTTACGTTTCGATAATGCAAGTCGCCATCCTGACAGCATCTTGTAACGATACCTAGAACCAACGAAATCAACTTTAACAGCGTTCACCATTATTACGTAACACTTTAACTTGTTGAATTTAACGAGCAGAACGTTCAGTTTCTTCAATGCGACTACTAGATAGTGAAGCTAATCAGGAAAGGTACTGCAAGTGCTTAGACAAGTGACAAATTGTACATCCGAAAAAACAAAATTGGATACGCTATTATGGTCAATGTAGCTTTTCCTCAAGGAAGCACTCAGCGTAAACGTAAACAAATACATTAGTACGTAGACTAAGGTAAAGTATTCCACGTTATTATTATCACGACTACGAATGGTGCAACCTGCTTTCTAACAAAAACATCGACACAGTTCATCATTTAAAACCATATTAAATTTCCATGAAGTGGCTGTTCCATAATAATATGTAATACGTATAAAAATGCGACGAAATTCGTTGTAGTATTTAAAATTACGTATTATTTTTTATCGAAACGGCAATACGTCGAATTCAAATGGAATAAAAAGTCGATTAATTAGGTAAAACTTGTATAATGATCGTCTTATACGGTTGTGTGTATTAATACATTATTTTTTTCAATAAAAAATGAGAAAAACTACTAGCGACTAAACTTATAAGTAAATACATAGGATTTATGTATAATAGTAAATTTAGCATACTAAAAGCAACTTATAGTACACGCTTTTTTTGTAATAATGAAAATTATAGGATATGTACATATGTATGGTTAAAGATGACGTCAATAACTGGTATATAACGGGTTATACTATTTAGATTATTTCGTTTTATTTACTAACGCCATATATTATTATAAATGTTTATATTATAAATGACGACATTGTGGCGCAGCGGTAGCGAACCTGCCTTAAGTGTCACAGGTCGCGAGTTCGATTCCCGCTCGAAGCAAATGTTTGTATTGGACCATACACGCATGTTTTTCGGTCTGGGTGTGTTTGTTTTTGTCATTCTATATGTAAACGGATCCCCGACACAGAATATAACTATCCTTAGGGGCTGTCGAGTGTGTATTGTTTATTTTTATTTTTTTATATCGCAATAACTGTGGTTCTGAAATACAGAATTACTTTATAATCAAACTTTGCCACAATAATAATTTTAATGTATATTTTGATTGTTTTTTTAAAGAATATTACTATTGTTTTTCGAGGCATTACTAATATTCCTATTGTCCCTCCAAATAAGCTCATAGCTTGCGCTAGGAGTGGGTAACACTAGCCCAAAAGGGTCAGGATCGAAATCGCAATCCTCCCGTTGACGGAGCGGAGGCGGCCTTTTACCCTTGAACTATTGAGGCTTCAACATTTAAATTAATCATTTACATTGTGTAAATTCGTATAACTAATAAAGTTATTAGAGACTATAAATTCCAGTAAGTATTTACGGCATTGCGGCTTTTAATTCAAAACATGATATTAACATAATTAAATACAGTTGGTAAATTATGAAGAATGACGCCGAAGCGAATGAAGACCGGGTAAATAAGCCTTCAGTTGAACATAAAAATAAATACATTAAGTAAATGTAAATATGGGTAACTATAGAAAAATAAGGTTTATTACATCTTATTTCAAATTCTGATTCACTTTTTTGCTGATTCTTTGAAATAATGAGCTAATTGTGCAAATATTTAAGTACAACAAAGAGTGTGTTGGACTCACACATTAATTTTAAAATTAAACTTTATTTTTAATACTTGTTATTCTATCGGACATCAAAATACTCAATCTATGAAAATACTTTTTATCTGCTACAGTTCATGAGATGTAAAAAACGTCTAAAATATCGTGTTTCTCGAATTTGCAACCTTTTTTAATTTTACTTTATTTTTAGTACTTCTTGTACACTTGTAGTGGTAAGAAACATACAAATTTCATCTCTGTACTTATCTTTATCTTGATCGCTGACACATATACAGACGGACGGACGGACAAAAAACGAACAAAACATATACATATAGTACTAGCTTTATATGATGCAAGTACATTTTTGTGAGAAACTATCGTGGGCGTTATAACAGTAATTCGTCAAATTTTAATCGGATGATTTGTTTAGGAATTCAAAGAAGACGAATGATTGAACAAATACACATGTTTGCATATTAAATTTAAGCTATATTATAAATACTATATAAATAACAGTCTTTTTATTAAATTTTCAACATTGTAAAACCTATTCCAGGTTTGTTTAATGTTTTATGTTATATTGCTTCTATATTGCATTAGTTTATGCAATAATTTGGTTGTGAACATTTGCCTTAAATAAGCCTCATAATCTTATCTATTTTATTTGTTATAACTGTCACGTTTTACTTGTTTTGATGAATGGAGTTTCGATGATTTAAATAAATTATTTTTTTACAAACACATTATTGAACAAAATGAACAATTTTTTTTTAAATAATGTTAATATGATAATATTTTTAAAGTTACGTTTTTATTTATGTATTATTAAATAATACTTTAAAATAAATGCAATTATTTGCATTTACTTAAATATTCGAAGACGATTATGAGTAAATAATAAATTATATTCACGTATAAGTCATTATTGTTACACTTAAATAGTTAATTTACTTTTTTATGTAAGAAAATATTTTATATTAGGATACGACTTAAAATAATTTCTTCAATTTTACTTTGACCATATATCGAATAGCATTACTACTTTTCTTGTATTCCACCACATCACAAAAATTGTAATCAAAATCAATTATTAATCAATTATAGTATTATTAGCAAATGTAGGCAATATTATGAAATATTTTTTAAAAGCTTTTTCAAAACTGAACAAGAAAATACAGTTATTGAAATAAATATGTTATATACTTTTCAGATAATATTCAAGTAGAATAAATAATTTATAATGTATAACTTTTTTAAATTTGTATTTTTTTTTTATTATATATTACTGGGTTGTATATTACAACGTGTAAAATTACCAAAAATACATAAAAAATAATTTGGTATAAAAAAAATCGGTAAAATACTAACCTTTTTAAATATCCTATATGTTGTTAGACGCAGGTAGAACTCCTAAGAATAACAACCCGGTACTAACTGATCTACGCCCGTACTAATTCGCATCTTCATATTCACTATCGCTATGATTGACGTTATCGAGCTCATGGGGTTCCTTATTATACAGATATTATTATTTGTTGGTATTTCCATAGAACAGCGTAAAAACGTCTTCTCGGAATTGTAATTAGATTAATTACAATATATCTCCATCATTAATTTATATAAAGTTTATAAGTAAGCGCTGTCGTCTGTGTCAGTGGTTGCTGATTGACTGGTACGTTCGACAAATATATGCAAAATTCTATTAATTTGTAGTACGCTTTAATATCTAATTCGGTGACATCACAATACCTGCCTCATAGATGATTTATAGGTGGAGTTTCTACTGGTTACAGCATGAAGAGGCCAGCTCGATCGGGGCTGTCTTTCCCTCAAATAGAATACCGCTGTGAAGTATCGGGCAAAGGAGATTTAAGAACCAATATGTCGAAGTGGGTTCGTAAGTGATACCTAAAAATGTATCGTGTTGCAAGCGCTCATAGACTACAACAACCACCTACCATCAGGTGGGTCGTATGTATGCTTGCCCACTTAGTCACATACAAATAAAGTAGCAGCACCGGCGTGCATAAAAGCGTGCACGCACCAGGACGCACGTCCCAAATATCTTTTTCTCCTTTTTCATACAGACAGACAGACCATTAGTTTGTTTGTGGTATAGATAAGCACTTTAGTGATTCTTCCTATATGATTATTATCTTGATAGTTTTATTAATCTGATTTAATATATCAATGATTTATCAAACGATATTACTCTAGTGCATTGACGTCTCACTCTATGTAGACTGTCTGGCATTTGTAAGTATTTGTTAAAAGGTAACTTACTCTTAATGGCTTAGTTCTTACAAAGGTATCAGAAAAATATATTCTATACCGTTGCTTCACCGCGGTATTTGGGAATATAAACATGCTATTTAATGATATTATAATTTAATTTAAAAACTACAAAAACATGGATTTATATGGTTTAGAAAATATCAGTTTTTATAGCAGTTTTATTCTCCCATCAAAATCTTTAGTGGTCATTTTTATCTCTATAGTATCAAAAATAACAGACTTTTATGAAAACTTGCATCATCTACTTTTTACTGTTAGAGTATGACTTTAATTCATTCTTTCTAAATTCTGGATTTTTTAAAAAATTGTAGGTCGTGAGTGCTTTCAGTTGTGCGTTGGTTAATAAATCAATCAGGACTCTAATAAATTAAATTCTCGTGATATATAAATTAAACTTTTTCTGCTTTACAAATATTTTCATTTATATAATTAATATTACTAGCCGAGTATTTTTCAAGTCATTACTCGTATAATACAATTTTCTTTCCTATCTAAGAGTGTAGCGTTTGCTAAGAGTGTATACGAAAATGTTCCAAGGCGTCTTGACGGAAATGTAACTCTCGCATTAAAAGTCGAACCTTCAATGAGAGTTTTAAACCATGATGATAAGGAAGGACATAGCCAAAGACCTTTAAAGCTACCAGATAAGAAATAAACAAATCAAGAATCCCTTTTTAAGTCACCTAAAATAGTCAAATAATTTAAAAACACTAGACAATAAACAGTATAAACAAAATATTGTCATGATTTTTATAAAATAAATAATAGTCTTTTTTGTTTATGAGAAGAATGATAAGATAAATGTATATAATATATTTAAGTCCTATTAAAATTCGACAAGTATACCTACTTTTAAGATATTAATGGCCTCATGAAATATTTATCTGACAGCTACGTTGCTAAATATGATTATTAAATGTGACTAATATGTTTTAAAAAATAATGCGCCACTTATGATGAAGTGTTTTTTATATAAAACACACAAACACTTAAAAAAAAACATTTTAAAGTCTATCAATCAAAGAAGCGAAAAAGGACTTAATAGATAGCAAGGTTCAAATTTTACGAAAACTTACTGTAACCCCTTCAGCTTACTACTTATTGCTATTTATTTAATTATCACTTTCTTTAATTTGGTGCATTTTTATGTCAGAGGGCTCACCAGATGTTAAGCGAAAAGGGCTTAATATATCAAGGTTCATATTTTACGAAAACCCACTATAATCCCTTCAGCTTACTACTTACTGTTATTTATTTAATTATCAGTTTCTTTAATTTGGAGCATTTTTTATTTCAGAGAGGGCTCACCAGATGTTAAGCGAAAGGGGCTTAATATATCAAGGTTCATATTTTACGAAAACTCACTATAACCCCTTCAGCTTACTACTTACTGTCATTAATTTAATTATCAGTTTCTTTAATTTGGAGCATTTTTTATTTCAGAGGGGCTCACCAGATGTTAAGCGAAAAGGGCTTTATATATATTAAGGTGTGTGCGCTGTTGGGATAACCTCTGTCACAGCAGGGATTATTCCACCAGTGCAATCGGTTACACTGGTGGTAGGTCTTTTGTTGCAAGAGGCCGACTAGGTAGGTACCACCGCAGTGTCAAATATTCTGCAGCTAAATAGTAGTGCTTAGGCATTACTGTGTTCCGGTTTGAAGGGCACTTTACGCTAGTGAAATTACTGGGCAGACGAGATTTAAGAAACAATATCTCGAGGTTGGCAACGTGTGAGTGGCACTTACTAATGGTGCTGCAAGCGCTCATAGGCTACGGCAACCACTTACCATCACGTGGACCGAATGCTTGTTTGCCAACTTTTAACATAAAAAAGGTTCATATTTTACGAAAACTCACTATAACCCTTTCAGCTTACGATTTATTGATATTTATTTAATTATCAGTTTCTTTAATTTGGTGCATTTTTTATGTCAGAGGCGACTGATGTTATGTGTTGGGTGTATATGCATATGTCTATCTGTCCCCTAATATCTTCTAAGCTACTGAAATTAAATGAAATGAGGTATCATTGGGAAGAGTCTCGATTTTATCAATTTTAGCCGCTTTAAACGAATTCATGGAACTGAGAAATTAAATAATTCAGTATTCAGTATTCGTAGTAGTCTTTAGATATGTGCTCAAAAGTGTTATTATTGTGTGTTTAATAATGTTTCTCAATATTTTTTTTAGTCTCTAACTTTGAACAAAGAGGTGCAAACTCCAAAAAAATCAAGTTTTAATATATTGTCTTCGAGAAACACAATAAAATACAAATGATTTTTATTCGTTTTAACATTAATATTTTAGATGCGTAAATATTTTATTATAAATTTAAATCTTAAACTTGATTTAATTCCCGGAACTATACAAACAATCGGACAAATGCGATTCGGACTTGCGCACGAAGGGTTCCTTCCGTATTTATAATAAATATTTTCTTTTATTTTCTCTCAAACTACCTCAATTTTATTTATAAATAAATAAATGCTGCACACTTAACGGCCCCCGTTAGCATAGTGATATCTTGTGTTGGGGGTCCGTAAACACATACAAGGACAAGGACATTTATTTACCTTATTTGAGGTTGATGCCGATTAAGGTAGTCCTCTTAATTGTATGAGCCCCCATACAACTCAGAGGACTATCTTAATTCGATCAACTCCATGTAATGTATATAAAATAAAATGTTGAACATTAAACTTTTTATTTTGTAATTTTTTTCGGTTAGACCTTGTTTTTGCGAATTTCGTGATTCTAGGTTTACGGGAACTACCACATAATTTTTCAACCCAAAACCTATAGCGATACTTCCAGATGACCTAGAATTATCAATTTGGGTAAAAGTAAGGTCTTACTGCACAAATAAAGAAAAAATCCTCAAAAATAAAAAAAAGTTGAAAATTAAGGTTACAAGTTTTCGCAAAAATCTAAATTTGTCAATATCCATATCTTTTAATGGTGTTGACTCAGGACCTTAATTACACCCAATACATACATATACACCCAATAGGCACTATAGACCCCGATATCTGGTATAAATTTCGCCTTGTTCCGTCCACCCGTTCCTGAGAAAATCAGCGGTGACACACAGTCAGACAGACGGACGGACAAGAAAGTGATCTTATAAGGGTTCCTTTTCTACCTTTTACGATACGGAACCCTCATAACAAAATAAGCTATTTATTATACTTTACTGTAATGTCAGTAGTAATTCTTCATCGTCGCTTTATAAATCAATTTGTAACTAATTAAAGCTAATATAAAACCAATAATTGTTAAATGTGATTGCGGATACTGGATATTTATGATTTAAAAACCGGGTTTTCTGTCAACTGGTTACTTCATAAATTATTCATGAGGACACAATAGATTAAAGGTGGAAATGGCGACTGTTAAAATCCCATATGTGGACTCGTTCCTGACTTTTCGTGCACACACATATCAAACATTTCATCTTTATTTATTTAAGACAGTGAGAGTTTTCATAATAAAAGCGAGCTAATAAATAAATAAACGCTATATACTCAACGGCCCTCATTTGGACAGTGATATCCTGTGTCTGGGCTCCGGAATCACACACAGTCATACAAGGCCAAGCACAGTTACCCAGATCGGAGCATAATCTTGCATGGTTCAATACAAACATCTGCGCGACAACGTCGCCAATACAATAAAAATATCTTTAATAGAGAACATTGAAGTAAATACCATCATACCGCCTGATCTTTCAATACAACTATTACGTTAAAATACAATTTTCTTTTAATTTAATTTAAAAGGTGTTATAATTTTATTACTATATACCCCTAGAGAGATATATATATATATATATATATAAATATACTCATTTTTGTTCCTTATCCTGGTCCTTTTTAAATACTCAGAAACTGAAAAATATAATACATTTTGAAACATTTAACCAAAACTATAGGAAAGAATAATCAATTTTCACTCCGTCAAGGTTCTAACGTAAGATTTTGCCCTCCCTGGGCTAAATCTTGGCTACGCTCATGAGCGTTGGTACGTCTGCTTAAAGTTTATATACAGAAGAAGTGCAGAAAGCTATAACTTATGTTATAAATACATTAAAAGAAACTAAGTATCGACTGCTTACATTTAGCCACTATCAATTACGCCATGTCTGTCATTTGATAGCATAGCGTTTCAACTGTATCAGAATCAGTGTATCTAGATGATTATTGTATTGAAACACATACAAACATCCTTGTATGACTGGATAACACTTTTATATTATGTTAAAATAGTTTATATATCAGGCATAATTCAATTGGTCTTTATTACATATTCTTCGCATTTATTTCTTACCTAATTAATTATATTTTAATAAGAAGGTATTGCTACTCAAACGCTAAATGTCACTATAATAAATTCACCCAATATGGTGAATATTGCAATAGGGATGTAAGTCTATTTTCGAGTCTGTAATTTGATGAACTTAAATTATTAAAGTAGCTACAATAAATCTGGTCTGAAATACTGGTCTAAATATTGGTCAGTTTTTTACCCTGCCTCTTATTCATTGATCAATAATATAAATGCTGCACACTTAACGGCCCCCGTTAGCATAGTGATATCTTGTGTTGGGGGTCCGTAAACACATACAAGGACAAGGACATTTATTTACCTTATTTGAGGTTGATGCCGATTAAGGTAGTCCTCTTAATTGTATGAGCCCCCATACAACTCAGAGGACTATCTTAATTCGATCAACTCCATGTAATGTATATAAAATAAAATGTTGAACATTAAACTTTTTATTTTGTAATTTTTTCGGTTAGACCTTGTTTTTGCGAATTTCGTGATTCTAGGTTTACGGAACTACCACATAATTTTTCAACCCAAAACCTATAGCGATACTTCCAGATGACCTAGAATTATCAATTTGGGTAAAAGTAAGGTCTTACTGCACAAATAAAGAAAAAATCCTCAAAAATAAAAAAAAGTTGAAAATTAAGGTTACAAGTTTTCGCAAAAATCTAAATTTGTCAATATCCATATCTTTTAATGGTGTTGACTCAGGACCTTAATTACACCCAATACATACATATACACCCAATAGGCACTATAGACCCCGATATCTGGTATAAATTTCGCCTTGTTCCGTCCACCCGTTCCTGAGAAAATCAGCGGTGACACACAGTCAGACAGACGGACGGACAAGAAAGTGATCTTATAAGGGTTCCTTTTCTACCTTTTACGATACGGAACCCTCATAACAAAATAAGCTATTTATTATACTTTACTGTAATGTCAGTAGTAATTCTTCATCGTCGCTTTATAAATCAATTTGTAACTAATTAAAGCTAATATAAAACCAATAATTGTTAAATGTGATTGCGGATACTGGATATTTATGATTTAAAAACCGGGTTTTCTGTCAACTGGTTACTTCATAAATTATTCATGAGGACACAATAGATTAAAGGTGGAAATGGCGACTGTTAAAATCCCATATGTGGACTCGTTCCTGACTTTTCGTGCACACACATATCAAACATTTCATCTTTATTTATTTAAGACAGTGAGAGTTTTCATAATAAAAGCGAGCTAATAAATAAATAAACGCTATATACTCAACGGCCCTCATTTGGACAGTGATATCCTGTGTCTGGGCTCCGGAATCACACACAGTCATACAAGGCCAAGCACAGTTACCCAGATCGGAGCATAATCTTGCATGGTTCAATACAAACATCTGCGCGACAACGTCGCCAATACAATAAAAATATCTTTAATAAACATTGAAGTAAATACCATCATACCGCCTGATCTTTCAATACAACTATTACGTTAAAATACAATTTTCTTTTAATTTAATTTAAAAGGTGTTATAATTTTATTACTATATACCCCTAGAGAGATATATATATATATATATATAAATATACTCATTTTTGTTCCTTATCCTGGTCCTTTTTAAATACTCAGAAACTGAAAAATATAATACATTTTGAAACATTTAACCAAAACTATAGGAAAGAATAATCAATTTTCACTCCGTCAAGGCCCTAACGTAAGATTTTGCCCTCCCTGGGCTAAATCTTGGCTACGCTCATGAGCGTTGGTACGTCTGCTTAAAGTTTATATACAGAAGAAGTGCAGAAAGCTATAACTTATGTTATAAATACATTAAAAGAAACTAAGTATCGACTGCTTACATTTAGCCACTATCAATTACGCCATGTCTGTCATTTGATAGCATAGCGTTTCAACTGTATCAGAATCAGTGTATCTAGATGATTATTGTATTGAAACACATACAAACATCCTTGTATGACTGGATAACACTTTTATATTATGTTAAAATAGTTTATATATCAGGCATAATTCAATTGGTCTTTATTACATATTCTTCGCATTTATTTCTTACCTAATTAATTATATTTTAATAAGAAGGTATTGCTACTCAAACGCTAAATGTCACTATAATAAATTCACCCAATATGGTGAATATTGCAATAGGGATGTAAGTCTATTTTCGAGTCTGTAATTTGATGAACTTAAATTATTAAAGTAGCTACAATAAATCTGGTCTGAAATACTGGTCTAAATATTGGTCAGTTTTTTACCCTGCCTCTTATTCATTGATCAATTATTTTATAATAAATATTAACAAATTATTCCGTACAGGTATATTTTTAAAGAGATGAAATGCGATAACCATCATCTCTGTAAAGGTTGTTCTAAATCTACATTTCTTTATGGCTAAGCAACAAGTGCACAGTACCGATAAAAAAATTTGTGTGGGTGTAAATAGCAAATACAATTAAACAATGATACGTCACACTTACAAAACCCCTTTTTGCGTTCAAGCTTAAAACAGACGAGCATACGAAAAACTAATTACCGTACCTTATACTACAATGTGGTATTTATATCCTGGTAAATTTTTACCAATTGTCAATTCAACTCTATACATTTTAACTTAGAAGCTTTTATTTGTAATTTGCTCTTATAAAATGAGTTACTGGTACGCTTTTGGGTTTGCGGAGGTCAGAAGGTAATCGGTCTGTGGAAAAACTAGTAACCTGTGAAATCCAGATAAGATTAAAAAAGCAGACCCTGGGTAAGTACTTGGAAAACTTGTAGAAAGGACCTCACTAAGAAGCCCGCTGAAACAATGTATAATTTATGGTGACTGAATGATTTCAATATTATGTTTTACATTTAGTATGAAATATAGATCTAAAACAGCGAATATACTATTAGATGAAATAAAACACAATAATATTATGATAATAAGGTTTCTTGTTCGATTA
Organism: Hestina assimilis; assembly: GCA_023373885.1. Classification (NCBI taxonomy): domain Eukaryota; kingdom Metazoa; phylum Arthropoda; class Insecta; order Lepidoptera; family Nymphalidae; genus Hestina; species Hestina assimilis. The sequence continues at coordinate 8,999,216 of CM041749.1, read as the reverse complement.
ATGCTAGTTTACAATAAGATTACTTTACCATTTCCTTATATGTTAGAATATGAATTACTTATATGTTCACAATGTACAATATGTAAGGTTTTTCTTATATTTAAATTCTGAGAACAGTCCGCCGGGCCGCCGGCCGCAAGGGCACTTTGAGATAACATTGCTGAAACTATATCAAAAATAAATAATATTGAACGCACACACATTACCAATCACTCGTACACGACACAATTGTTTTTAGTACAAAAATACGCACATTTACAACATTATTTTTAATGAAACCGCAACATTTTGATTAGGTACTTGTGAATTATTTTTAACATTTCAATTTTAAATTTTCCATATAAAGGCCTTGTACAATAATTAAATACTACACAAATTTTGATAATAAGGATAACGATTGTGGCACTTATAATTACAGATATTCAAAGTATGCGTATTTACTTTAAGCTAGTGTAGTAACATAAATTTATATATTTCTCATAATAAATAGGGTTTTTTCATAAAATGTTGGTAAATTTACAGATGTAAATTATCGAAAAAACTTTCCTATTTTGTATGGGATTTTAATTTTTGCTAATCATCTTTTGAATTATTTTATCAAACATAATAAAACAACTAAAATGATATTTTGATCAGTGTTAGCATAATGAATGAACTGATAAATTGATCAGTAACAAGATCATGTCATCAATAAGGATAACATTTATTTATAATTTTATATCCACTTAATACATTTATAATAACTCCATGTATTTTGAATAGATACGATTGATATAGCTTTTATTTAAATAAATAAAAATCTGCCATATTTTTGGCAATTGAAAAAAAATTTCAAAGTTTATTGTTTACTTGTACACTAATAAAAAACTTATTTTGAATTTAAAAGAATGATCCCCGTCTATTTTTACATAATAATATATTTGTTTTGAAGCTAAAATTATATAATTTGTCTGTAAGATAGAGTTACTGTATGATGAACAAACCCTTATATCCAGACAAAACGTCTTATACTTGTTGGTGCCCCTTCGTAAATTCAACACCAATCCAACTTTATTCGGTTTTGTTGTACAAATCATAGCCGAATGAAGTTAGCGTGTGACTATCTTCGTTCCGTTGCCTTGGTGTTGAATTGTACAAGGGGCACCAACGAGTCTATGTCATTTTATTTATACGGAAGGGCCTGTCCATAGTATACAATCTATGATCTGTAAGCAATCAAACAATGATAATTTTGTGCGCAAAAACTACACAGAACATTGCGGACAAACAAATATTTTTTGTTGTTGTAATCTTCAGCATTTTTATCATTATAAATAATCTACAGTTACCTACAGCTCCCTTGTTACATTTTTTCACATTTACATAAATAATATCTACAACATAATATCATAGATTACAGTAGAAAAAGTCAATCAGTACAATTTTGTGCAATGTTGTTAAAATATTTCGGGTGTAAATAACATATGCAGAGACTAATTTATTGATAAATAAAAGTGCCTGACTAGCTTATTTATAAATTCGTTATAAATCATTTCATCTATACAATGACTAACACTTGACACTCAAATATAGACCTTAGCCTGTTCGTAGTAAAATCAAAATGATTTTAATATTTAATTATTGTCACTTATATTGCAATATCTTCTTGGTGAAATTAATTTTAGTTCAGGACAATTATCGTACAACAAAAACGTACAAAAAAAATTATTTATAAAAATACTTGAATCTGGTGAAAATATTACATACTGTATCCTTATTTTAAACTTTTCATATTTTCAATATATATATTGCAATATTTGTGACGATTAAAATCAGTTTTTTTGCACAAAGTGTAAAAATATGTGCTGTCATAATGTTACAAGTTATATGAAAATTTCAATAAAGAATTATTATATTATTGAACAAAGTAATTTAAAATTATGTTAGGGTCGCTTGCATACCAACCGTATTTTTGGGCAAGTTACGCATTCACGTTCCTATGCTTTTGTAAACTCGGATTACTCGACTTATCGACGGAAGGCATTATCCTTTTAAGACCTACCATGAACTCTTAATCTATCCAATTATCAATTCAGGTACGTTTACTACGATTCGAACACAAATAAAATGTGCATGACTTAGAAATATATATTTCATGGTACGAAATAGCGATGTAACCTAGTTTAGGTTGTCATTTGAATCGCAATAAGAGTTAATGGTAAGCCCCCTGATTGTTATTCTCAACTACTTCTACAATAAGCGCGTACACACAGACATATTGTGACGCACACATAAGCTGGTCTCTTAAAGAAAATGAAGATTTAAAAGTACGCCTGGAATGCAACCGCCCTAAAATAAGCAATGCACACTTTGTACAAATAAACCAAACAGATTATAGATATAAATATGTATATGCTAGCATACTTTTTAAAATAATGATTAAAAACTACGCAGACTTTATTATAATAACTTTATAAATTGACGTAACTAAAATTCATATGTGATACTTAAATATTAGAATGGAATGCCAATAATTGGAAATAATATTAATTTAACAAATACTTTTACTCTATTTACATTATTTAGTAATATACTAAATTTTGTGTAATATGCCCTTTTACAGGAACAAGATTCGTACGTAAATCACTCACTCAAAATATTAAAAATCAAATTTACATTCGAGTTTCTATTCTGATTATAGTATTAACAAAGTATTTAATAGAACTAAGCTTTATTTACACAATCCTCTAGATAGATACATATACTAGTAATGATCAGAAAATAATTAATACAATTTTATTCCCGTAAAAGGCAGTCAGACAAAAGTAATTTTTACTTGATATAATACACGATAGAGCTTAATTAGGGATCGTATTGATATATATTTTACAGTTTATATACAAGTCAATTTTTATAATCGTCAAAGTACCGTACAGTACTTAGCTCGTGAACAATTTATCACATTAAGATTGGTAAGACTTGTACTCCATCTAGAAGCTTCGAATTATTAATAGATAATTAGCGATAATCTTTTAATAATGCTTATAGAGAAAGTACGTCCACGCACAAAGATTATATTACTAAGCTTCACAAAGTAATGCAATGGATACAATAAAAATACTTTAAATTTATTGCATTAAACAAAACAATTGTGCTTCGTTCGACATTTATTAAAAATAACTTGTAGTTCATATTCGTATCCTACATTCGATTTATTGCTGTCGAAACATAGTCGAACTTGTTTTGAGCATCGATCGCGATATGGTTCCATAATACTGTGTCGTCACCGGATGGCAATGGCAGTGAGAGCACGTTACCGTTCACATCAGTTTTGCCAGCATTAATACTTAAGAATAGAAATAGAAAATAAGCTAATTATAATTTATGATAAAGCCTGTTTAGCCAGCGAAAGTACGTCATGAAATTTTGTACAAATATTTTTTCATAAAAAATTATAAAGGAAGTTGAAATAAAATCGTACAAATTAGCAATAACAGTGTCAACAATAGTTATTTATAGCACTAACTTTTACATATTTTCACTTTTTTCGAAATCAATCTTTTTCATTGATTATTCCTCCTTTGTTCACAGTACATTTGGCGTTTTTTCTCATTGATAAAAATATAAAAGCCATCCAAATAAAAGTAGTAGAATATCGTGTAATACTCGTACGCGGATGGCGAGGCTTGACAAAACTGATCACAGCATGCTGGAGCAATTCATATGTGTGCGACGCGGCGGCAGGCCTGGGGAGGCGCAGGGCGGGGGGGCGGCGGCGGCGGGGGCGCCCGGGCCGCGCGCCGTCATACGGCATCCAGCTGCCGCACCCGCACATCCTGAGAGGCACACATATCCGGAGCAAACGGCAGACACGTGAAGTACGCGCAAGCCGCACACTCATAAGCTGGCGCCGCGTAGAATAACGCTATCAAAGCGCACAACATCGCCACCGCAGACACTAAACACACCCACACCAACACTATCTTTCTCCGTCTCTCGTAGGGACCGAACGTTATGAAAGGTAGCAATGCGTACGAGAGCAGAAAACCAAATACGAAACCGAACACGTGCGCGAAATTGTCGATCCACGGCAAAAGGCCCAAGAGGAAGAGTGCTAACGTTATTCCCATGAGCTTCAAGAGAGCACGTCGAGGATGTTTCAGGAGTGGCCACGCTCCGATGATTTCTACTATCAGGCACGCGAGTAGACCAAAATGAGATCCTGCTGGACCAACCTGAAATTAAAAGCATGTGACATCTTTTATATAATTTCTTTAGCAACTATTTACCTTTCTAATAAATAGTGATTAACATTCAGGCGTTCAAAAATCAGAACAGAATGAGATCAAGTAACTATTTTATGTAAGAAATTTCTATAAAGTTAGGATAAATTTTTACCTCTGCTCTATACGGTTCAAAGATAGCTGATGCCATATTGCCAGCCACGCCACTTCCAAGATAGATAACCGCTATTCTTACAGGACCAGCCATCTTCTCCAAATCTCTCATGAACAGCCACTGGAGCGCTAGCGTAGCTGCCAAGTGCAACAAGCCAGCGTGCACAAATAATGACGTCCAAGATCTATACAACTGATCAGGACGACGTCTTCGCATAAAAGGCAACATACCACATACGTCATCTAAACAAGACACCTGAAAAATAAGATTTAAACATTGTGTACGAAATCATTAAACAATTTTAAGTCATAAAGCTCTTAAAGCTATTTTCGTGGGCTTCTTAATTAGCTGACGTATGTAAATTTAATGAAACTCACTTGTGAACACAAAGAAGCCTCTTCGTGAAAATAACCCTTAATAAAATCGCAGTGTTCCCTCGTTGTGATAACGCACTGACCATGTACACCTATACAGCAGGGATGACCGATAACCTCACACGCCATGTGCTCTGCAGCGTGACCAGCTCGGCCAGCAGCAGCGGACCCATCCAGCACCGACTTTCGGCAGATGGGCCATTTCGTTATATCATCTGGCCATTCGTGAGGTGCTATTGAACGCGGTGCTTCACAAAACCTGAAAATTATTAATATAAATGTGTTTAGTTTTGAACAATTTGTCACTGTAGCTGATCTTCGTTATAATCTAGAATATTTTTTTGGTTTTTAAAAAACATAAATAGCACTGTTTCTTAATTGATGTATTTTTCAACAACTAAATCGGAATATAACAAAAATATCGGTAAGGCAATATGATCAACATTGCGTTACAAGGTTTTGAAGAGGTAGCATTATCACGCGTGTTATCACAAGGTATAGATAGCTCTATTTAAAAGGCCTTTTTTAAATTTTATATTATTGCATTCGATGGTCAGTAATTTCACACTATAATATCTAATAATGCTTATATTATGGAAAAGAAAGATATAGTTTTAATTATATACTCACTTGGGATCTAATCCGCAAACTGAACCCGATATTCGACCACCCGGCCCTGATTCGCCCGAAGACCATTTTTTCCACGTTGATATTGTATTCTGAAATATAATAAAAACATTTTTTGTTAAAGCATAAAAATATAGCATTTACATAATAACTATTAATTAAGTATAAACATAAAAAAATATATTTCAAAAAACTTACCTTTGACACTAATCCTCTAATCTGAGAGCGTGTAAGTAAAGATTTGATTGGCGATTATTAGTATTATTAAAAACTTAGGCCTTGTTGAGACTCAGTAAATTGTTTGAGAGAGTTTCGAAGTAAACAGACAAAGAAAGTTAAATTTAAATACTCACTGAACAATCAGCCTTTGAAGACTGCACACAGCCTGAATCGTCGTTTCGTATGCAACACGCCGTATCTCGCTCTCGTCTCGCCGATGCTGCTATTGCTCTTGCTATCCTCGCGTCCCTTCTCATGCAAGGTGCGAATTTAGCTCCTAAGTGTATGAGGTCTGCTGCTCGCGGTCCGAGCCAAAATGAAGCTGGTTCTTCCCATTCAACCTAGAGATAAATTATTCGATGATAATTTAAAAACCAAAATTTTGTAATAATTGTAAAAAAATTATATTAGCGAACGCCTGAGACCTCAGCCCTTCTTAATAAGAATAATGTATGGCTTATGTATATACGACTACCTCAGTTTTTAAGTCTATACTAGAATTAAGTCTTATCAAAATCTTTTAAGCTCTAAAAGTTTTATAAAAACTAATTCAGCTATAACGTAGGTCAATAGGGACAAACAAACGGCGTGATACTTTAATTTTATTCATGTATAGATAAATTGGTAGCCATAAATCAGATCCTTATTCCAGTGAGTATTATGTAGTAAACCTAAGCTTTCAAGAAAATCGGGCTTTATCTGAGTTTTTATATTGTATCAACCGGATTTGAATACAATGAATATATTTCTAACCCTCTTCAACGGATATACTTTTCCATTATATAAATACTGGAGAAAATTATTAATATAATTAAAGTAAAATAGAACTACTAATGCACTTGGCTTCGCTCTAGCTGTTATTCCGGAAAACTAAATTAAATAAATTTCAATTTAATACGTCCTTCAAACGAGGCGTGAAGAGGCACCTTGCGGGCAGGCAGGGCGAGGATCTCTAGTACAGTTCGCCTTCTGCAACCATATTAGCCACCTTCGCGTGTGGACTCCACTTCCACTTACCATCAGGTGGAGTGGAGTTATTTGCCCTCCGGCGTTTATATAAAAAAAGTCCTTGTAAGTCTTTCATAACAGAATCTTTTTCGTGATAAAAAATACGTAATGTTTAAATTGAGATAATAAACTACTAAATAACGAAGAATAAATACTAATACTATATAACGAAGCTTTTAGAACGGAAACGCCACAATTAAAAAAAAATAGAAATTTAGTTATCAGTTATAAAATTACTTAAAACGAAATCGGTACATAGTATAAAACAAAGTCGCTTTCTCTGTCCCTATGTATGCTTAAATCTTTAAAACTACGCAACGGATTTTGTTGCGGTTTTTAATAGATAGAGTGATTGAAGAGGAAGGTTTATATGTATAAAAATAGTGGAGAAAAAAAAATTTTTAGGTTTCTAATGTGATGTCGTAAATCATTACATTTAACGAGTGCGGACCACGGGCAGTTATAAATAAATCAAAACTACTGGATCGATTTTAATCATTTTTTCAGTGAATGACATAGGCTATATATTTTATATCCGTGCAAAGCCGGAGCGCGCCGATAGTTCTCAATATAATAATAGTACAAACATAGCCATATGTGAGCGTAAATACGTGACGTAAATAACTAAGACAATATAATATACAAAAGATTGTGCAGGTGTCAATATTTTAGAACTTATTTTGTTGATTCCCAAAATATTGCTTTTTAAGTTACGTCGTTTTCGTTCTAAAAGTGCGATATGTCAAATACCATTGAAATCCGTTTATTTGCGTTTTCGTGTTGAATAAAAAACGTCTAAACATACAAACTTTCATTTTTATAATATTAGTAGCATAACTATTCTTTTTTCTATAAATTAATACACTTTTGACTAAATGACCGTCATTTATGTTTAAAGATGGTATCAAAGCGGTAAAAAAGCTAGACAAAGGGTCGCATACAAAGCCTATGTGACCTAGATTCGAGTCACTCGTTAATACCCTTACTTTGTCGTGTCGACCTTCCACCTACCGCAGCAAAAACTTTTTATTTGTTAATTGCTCATTATTATACGACATGAACGCTTTTTATTCAATGACAAATTTTCGCGTGTCGTTCTACAGGTTGATTTTATAGTTTTGATAGTTTTTTTTCCTTTCTTATATACATTCCGTTAGCATTCTTGTACAGGATTAATGTGAATATAAAAGGTGTAATGAAAACCTTATCTTCCACAATCTTTTTTATTAATTTAGTAATAAAAGGTTTTATGGCAAGTAGAGATCAATGGGACAGGTCTACTCGAGGTATTCCTCCTCCTCAGGGCTGCTCAATACGATAACCTAAACTATGACCCTGAAACAAGCAACGCTTGCAACGTAAAGATCTGGGTATATTACAAGCGCTCGAAGTATGAGGAAAAGGAGGAGTAATAAGAATAGGGATAAGGTGATAAATGTTCCAAAGTCAAACGATCTTAACTTAATCAACGAAATACAACAGTGCACATACTGCTATTTCAAGTTATTTTTGCTATTTTGCTATTTCAAATGACTTTACTCCACCTGATGGTTATTGGAAGTAGGTTCTAAACGAAAGAGGATTATACCGTTGCAGATGACCTCGAAAGGCGGCTGATGAGCATTACCTTCACGAGTTTTTCAACAACATACGGTGGGAGCTAACCTAGTAAGCTTTTAACTAACTAACTCTGTCAAAACGTAGCACTTTTCTGGTCGAGTCAACCTACCCAAACTGGAAATAAGAAAACCTCTGAAAACCTTATAACAAAGGGATTTGTTACATCACGTGTATAACATACGGCTTTAGCGAAATCATATTTTATTATCAATTAAGTAAACCAGCAAAGTCGTAAAAAGCACCTTCTGTAGATAAAGCTAATAACATAACAGAAGTCTCTGAAAATAATTTTAACGAATAAAACGAGTTTAGTACCAAGTTGCCCTACTTATTCTCTTTGCATTAAACCTAGCGTAATGTGTTTTGTCTAAAAGCTTTACGTTGTTAACGTGAGCTATTTTAAGCTATACGAAGTAATAACTTTTGAATAGCAGCTACATTCCTCCTTGGGGACGTATATTCCTTTCCAAAGTTGCAGTTGGTAAGGATAAAAATCTTAGCATAGTATTTTTGAAGACAATCATTTTTGTTGTATTTTTATTTATTCATTGCAATTATGAGATTTTGGATTATCTTCCAAATTCATATATCATTATATTCCATAATTCCATAAAAATAATCAAAAATTATAGCAATAACAAGACTAATAACAGTATGTTAATTTGAGTTATAATATGTTTTATAGGCGTCGGGATGTGACGACCCCATCGCCCGCTGTTGGGATAATCTCTGTCACAACAGAGATTATTCCACCAGTGCAATCAGTCACACTGGTGGTAGGTCTTTTGTTGCAAGAGGCCGGGTAGGTAGGTACCACCGCAGTGCCTAATATTCTGCCGCCAAATAATAGTGTTTAGGCACTACTTTGTTCCGGTTTGAAGGGCATTGTACGCTAGTGAAATTACTGGGCGAACGAGATTTAAGAACTAATATCTCGAGGTTGGCAACGCGTGTGTGGCACCTACTAATGGTGCTGCAAGCGCTCATAGGCTGCGGCAGCCACTTACCATCAGGTGGGCCGTATGCTTGTTTGCCAACTTCTAACATAAAAAAAAAAAAAAATGTGTTATATACATAGTTACGAATATCTCGTATAAAAACCAAAAAGGGTAGGTACTATACCCAAATGTTGAGCGATGTTATCCCAGTTACAATATTGTTTATTGAATCGATCAATACCACAATCTACGTGATCAAGATAAGCTTTAACAGTAGTAGTGGTAAGTATATGTTATTAGACATCTGAATGTAAAGAGTCACGATCTCCAATGAAGAAAATTAATACCACAGAAAATTTTAGCCCTCTGACATTAGTACCTCGGTCAATGATTCGAGGTACTGGTCGTCCATTAATGTCATTTTCCTAGCAATTTAGATATCATAAGCTATATCCGAAGTTACAGAGTAAGATATGTGATTTATATTTAAAGATTACCTGTTGTAAACTTAAACTTTTCACAAGAACTTGTCCTGAATGTGTATGTCTGCCAAAGCCGACTGGTCCGAAGCCGTAGCATAAGAGTGATAGGAGCAACACCATGGTCTGCACGGTGCTGACCCACCACGTGAAATAAGGTCTGTAGTCCGTCATCTCATCCAACTGACGGGCTACATCATCTTGATGGGTTACTGATTTACGTAGTGATCGGCTGTGGAAGATAAATAAAATAATAATTATTAATAAATTAAAGTTACGTGTTATACTGAAAACAAGTTACATTTGGACGCAAGAAAGGTCTGGTATTGAACCTGCATCTTGACACTGGTGGTTTAGGGTGGTGGATACCAGCACCCAGATGTTTCCTAAATTAAAAAAAAAATTGTATACCTTTTTCATGTTTATTTTCAACATTATATTTTCTTTTCAACTATGAATAGTGATTGCAGTTAAATTTTTCCAAAAATATAATTGGAAAGACGACGTTTCGTTCATCTATTTTTTTTATTAACGTATTAAAAAAAATATTAGTTACACATAGTTTCCATTTATTCGAATAAATTTCGATAAAAATATTTGCAAAAGTGAATCCACTCAAAAACTTATTAAACTGTTTTGAAACTTTTGAAATTGAATATTCTGAAAATTTGTCTTTATCATTCAATCTAATAGAAATAACTTGAACCTTTCTATATTAAATATTAAACATAATTTTATGTTTTATACATCGTAAATCGTCTATCGTCCATAGGGCATCAAACTTCACAATGATATTGGAATTTTTATTTTTATTGTTTTCTTTATCACGACTATAACCTTATGATATTGAATGACTATTGTCTGACTTTTTAAAGAGTTATATGTTTTTATTTTTGTACATATTGCGGTTCAATCAAAATTAAATAAATAAGAATTGAACTTAAACAATAAATTATAAAATTCTTTTATTAGATTAAAGGTTCTCTTCTTATTTTTTATTTTATTATGATGCCTGAAAACAGTGCAGTTAATTATTCCAAAATTAAAGTAGCAACAGTTAAATAAAATTATAAGTAATAAAGCTTAGGATTAGAATGTGAAAATCGCGAAATATTATCTCATAAATAAAACCAAATGCCATGTCCACGGGGTATTAATTTAAAAACCCATTACAGAAAGTTAAAATGGGAGTTACTGGTAAGCAGGGAAATATATTGAGGCCACAGGTGAATAATGACAGGTACGTAGCACTCGTTTCCATGTTAAGTTAATCATACAATTTCCCATTTAATAAATCAATTTGAACATTATATTGAAACTTATGGAAACGATTACGTGCAAGGGACCAACCACATTTATCATCGTTAAACGCAAGACAGTTTTAATCTCTATCGGATATTAATAATTACCATGTGTTTTATATAAAAAAAGTCGTCTTTAACAATATACTTTTTCTTCTAATTCACTTACTAACTATTTGTAATACATGTAATGATTCAACATTAAATTCATACCATTTAAAGTTACTCAAAAAAACGCTTATATTCTTAATAAGCGTTTCGAAAAATATTCGAAAATCATATTTAATAGCCATACATTTTGGAATGAATGAATGAAGAAATAAGCTCATTAATCGAAAATATTCAGGAACGTGATGACTTTTGTGGCGTATTGGTAGCGAGCCTGCTTGACCTCGACGGTTGCGGCTTCAATTCCCTCTTAAAACAGTTGATGCTTGTTATAAATGTCTGTTTCGTTTTGGGTGTTTGTACTTGTGGGTCTCCCCATCGTGTCTTGAGAGCTCAAGACAGTTCCGGGCGTTATCATAGCATCAGATAGTAATCGTTAACTCTTGATAGGGAATTTGCTCTTAACCAATGAGTTATTAATTCGCCCCTAGAACTGTAGAAGTCAGATGGCAATCACTTTGTGTAGAAATAACCTGTCAAATCTGGATTAGAGTAATATACAGACCCTGGGCAAAGTACCGGGATAGTGTTAGGAATAAGAAGAAAATTCAAGAACGTTTAATATAACAACAATTTACAAATTACATAACAATATACAAGTATGTTCGAAATAAGTAAATATATATTAAGAAGAATTTTACTGGCCATAAAGGATATTTCATTTCGCTTTTAGCTCAGCTACTCATCCCCAACAAAGCTCCATATTGTTTTAAGTTCAGAACTTTCCATTATTTATAAAACTCCGAAACAACAGAAAGTTGTCCGTGTACAAAGAATACGTAATATCTTTCGTGCGGTTAAAGGAAATGAAGCAAGTTATAAAATTTAAACCAGATTTTCGTTTTCTAATTCCTTTGTTTACTGCTAAGTACTGCAACGATATTTTAAACTGAACGAGCTCCTTGTAAAATAAAATTTTAAAACAAGATGACAATGACACCATATCTTTAAATTGGTTAAAGATCCTGATTCTTGGCATTCATATCTATCTCATATCTTTAAACAAGCAATACTTGTATGTATACATTATAGGGATCTCGGAAACGACTCGAACGATTTTCATGAAATTTAATTTGCTGAGGATTTCGGGGACGATAAATCGATCTACCTAGGATTTATTTTTAGAAAATGTCGTTTTATACGTGTTTTCAGGCAATGTAAGCTCCAGTTCGAGAAAATCTGACTTCTTGACATCTATTGGCGATTAATAATACTATTATTTCTTTAACGCCCCAGAATGTAAACTAGCAGGCTAAACTAAAGCTACTTCAGGAGACGGCTATGTAAAACATTATTTATATTTCATCATTACTTAATTCGTATCTTAATTTTATAGTTTCCAAAAAACACGATTTACATGATTTTAAAAAAAATATACGTGGCAAAGCTCAGTCAATCAGGTACTATGTATTATGTCTATGTATATGGATAAAAATGTACTCGTAATCTATGTCAATTAAGAATATGGACTACCTGTGTGTCAAAAATCAAACTTGGTCTTTAATTTTTTTCTGATATCTGTGATAAACTCACATACAAAAAACATGATAACGATTTTATTATATTAATATGTACATGCATGACGCGTAATTCACGTTAACGAAGTAAAGTGTGAAAAATATAGTCTATACGCTATGTATTTAGTATTACATATACTATAAGTACTCTCTTACAATAAGTGTCGCGTATCTTCCCAGATATGGTTAACTTAGGCGTTGTAAGTTAAGCTAAAATGTTAAGTTAAAAAATGTAATATTTAACTAACTTATACGAGTAATAAATACAACCAAGGAAGACATATGTTATGTAACACAAAGTACAACATTTCACTAACATTAAACTGTTGTGTTAAAATGTTCTTTATGTAAAATACATAAACATTACACAAACATCAGGTAGGCCTCATAGACAGCTAAGCTTTGCGGTGCTCTTTAATAATTATGACATGGATCGATAGCCCAACGAGTCTCCGTCCGACGAGTAATCCTGAAAATGATTCGCCCCCAACCACAGACAGCGTTCTTTTTATTTTTGTAAAAGGTAATTTTAAGATGAACAATGAACTCGACTTTTTATTTACAGAGATGTTTTTGAACAACACTAAATAGACCAACGAATATGAAAAAGGGATTAAGTGTTAAAATAAAAACTGTTGCTTAGATTCAAAAATGTGTCGTACTAATTTCTTCATTGGATTTTATAAATTATAAAAATCTTTATTATAGAAAAACGGTTCAAACAGTTTTAAATGAAATATTATCTATATAAACCTTTTTGATTTTATTTCATTAAACTTTGAATGATTCAATAAAAATATTAACAAGATAAACACAAAAAAATATAAAAGTACAGTATACATTATTTGGTTAATATAATATGTCCTTAAACTATTCATATATGTAGCATAATAAAGCTCATTAAATATTGTTATTTTAGAATGTTATTAGACAGATTAACCGAAACCGCCAATTCTAGACATAGGTAGACGCAAAACAGCGGTTTCAGTGATCACAGATAATCAATTTATAAATTTTGACAAAAAACCATAGGTTTACTATATACTATGAACAAGCTATTCCATACAGGCAAAAACTCAAGCACTCGCTAGTGCTCTTTCGGAAGGTAGAAGAGCGAAGTTGGTCAAGTGTGCAACATAGCCGAATGAAGTTAGTGTGTGACAAATTTCGTTCTGTTGCGTTTGTTTTGAATTTACCAAGAAGCACCAGCGAGTGACTTCTTCTTTTACTTATTACTCTTACCCGAATTTGACAGGTTACTTTTTTTACACAGAGTGATTGCCATCTGACCTCCGCAACCTAAAAGGCGAACCTCATAACCGCGCGAAGCGAATGGAGTAACTCATCGTAACAAATTACCTATCAAGAGTTAACGATTATTATCAGATGTTATGATAACAGCCGGGACCGACAGCTTAACGTACTCTCTGAGGCACGGAGGAAGCCCGACTAAGGCCCAAACCCAGATCAAGACCAATTTTATAAGATCATGCAATTTTTTAATCATGCAATTTATGTATTATGTTAAGCGTTTTGAACTATAAACTATAAACTATAAACGCTACACACTCAACGGAACAAACACAACCAGACCGGAAAACATGCCTGTACGATTAATACAAACATCTGCTCCGAGCGGGAATCGAACCCGCAACCGTCGAGGCTTAAGGCAGACTCGCTACCCACAACGCCACAACGGTGTCATAATACACATATCCGCCTCAAGCGGGAATCGTACCCGCGAGAATTAAGGCAGGCTTGATGCCAACACGACACATCGTCTTTGACGAACCAGCGTAGTGAGTTTATGTATATAACATTATTTTGGGACTACAACACCCTCTCTAAAATGAAAACCATATTCTATGAAACTGGAGTAATTGCATAACGCACACTATCCTCCTTTTTGTAAGCCTTTTATAACCGTCCTCAGTAACAACGATCAATAACTGTGTTGCATTTTAATAATATAATCATAGCCACTTAGTCGCTTGCAACTAAGTAGAATACATAATGTCCTACATATTGCCGTCATGAACGCTAGCGTAAAAATCAATATTAGTTGCATACTATATACATTTGTACTATATTCATAAATTTGATGCGTTTTTGTAAGAGATGCCTGTATTGAACTTACAAATTTCTGTTTCGGTCTGGGCGTTTGTCCTTGTGGGTCTCCCCACCGTGCCTCGCAGATCACGTTAATCCTGGTTGTTATCACATAACTCTGATAAATATCGTTAACTTTTGATTATTTGCTCATATCCAATGAGTTACTACTTCGCCCTTAGGGTTGCGGAGGTCAGATGACAATCGCTCTGTGTAAAAACTAGTAACCTGTCAAATCCGGATAAGAGTAATAAGCAGACCCTGGGTAGATAAAATACCGGAACAAAGGGTAGGAAGAAGAATATATATATAAATATATAATTATAGCATAATAAGCCTTAATAGCTTAACTTTGTTCCGCTAAAGGGACTCCGTTAGATTTCGTTAACGCGAGAGTTGCAGGCTCCATCCTAACCACCTTAGGGCTATTTTCGTACCCACTCATAACGCAAGCTCCTAGCTATGCCTACGGCTTGAAAAGGTAATGGCAATATTCGTAGTGAAAAAAAACAAGATATATTTTCTTGTTCGATAAAGAAGGAAAGATTATTTGATTAAAGTTTTGAGTCCTACTCAAATACCAACATCGTGATATTAAATAATAACGTTTTCAGAATTAAAACGACTTTATCATTATGAGAGAAATCTACTCTATAAATGAAATTCAAAAGTGCTTTACAGCAATTTTCTAGAAATGGCATTAATTAAGTTTTACAGAAACGTAGCATAAAATCAAGTAACATACCGGAAAAACCTGCCAACAACGCCCATTCCAAACTGCCTTCTATTTGAATTGTCTGCCAAGGGTTCTAACATAGGTGTATGGATGCGAACGCCGCCCGCACCCCATTGTACACTCCTCTCTGGCCTTCGATACTCTATACTTGAAGACCGGATTGGAGAACGGGCTCTGAAAAGAATACAAAACTTTTAAGTATTATAAAAAAAGCAAATATTTCGAATAGAAGTAGTGTTTTTTTTTGAATGTCTGATATCACAAACATTGTCGCATTTACACATTTTCAAGGCTGTAAGGTTGCCACCCTTGTCTCTACAATTTTCATGTCCAACAATATTTTACAATCTAACAAAAGGCCGATAACTTTTTGGGCGACAGCGAACTAGCTGTTTTGTTGTAGAATACGGAAGTTTGCTACTCGGAATGTACAATGACCAAATGATCGGGGAAAGTCATCGGCAATTTTATTGCAGATTTCTACGTGTAAAACATCAGAAAACTGTCATGCAGAAATCTCTTTGATTTCTATACGGTAGCAAAAAAATCGGTCTCTAGTTTGCCGCCCCAAAAAAATCTACCGCCCTAGGCTCAAGCCTCCTCAACCTGCTGGTAAATCGGCCACTGATCACAAACGATAAATACCAGACGAGTTGTGGACCACACAATGTGGAAACTAAGGTGTTTTGAAGCTTGATGATAAATAAAGAATATTTATGGACTTTAAATATAAAAGAATCATCATCTCGACTGTCACTATACTTATGGCATTCATTTAATCCAAAAAGAAAAGGGCCCTTCAAAGGTAGTATATTATTGCATACATTAAAATCGAAAAAGTCATATTATTTAAATTATACTTTTTAGATAACATTTTCAATATTAAATAAATATCAGCACTGCTTATATTCAAAAGCGCTACGATAATTTAAATTTAAATTAAGCCTCACAAAATTCTATAGTCAATTTACGACAAAAGGTTTTGTTTAATACATCAATTTAATCTACGTTCCTGTTAATTATTATTATATTAAACACAACTATTTAAATCTCAATGGATTGGATAATTTTATACTAGCTACGGTACGGTAGTAGAGCCCTACTTCTTCCAGCACAAATGGGCCGGCTCGACCGGGGAGGTACTACTCTCTCGTTTCGTGCGGTGAGTGAGACCGCCGGTAGCCAATCTCCCACCTCTATATTCCCTTCCTTTTTTTCCTTCTCATGCCTTCCTTCTTGTTCCTTGGGTTGGCAAATTGTAATAATTTAAGTATGGCAAACATTCATATGTTTCGATGGCTGCTTGCCATTAGACGGAGCGTATGCTTGTTTGCCAACAGTCATGAAATAAAAAAGCTGTCCCGCGGCTCCACTCGCAAGGTGAACCAATTTGTCTTTTTGCACGGAACTTTTTTTTTCTAAAATAAAAGCATGTAGCATAAGTTACACTTTATAACATCAGATAACAGGGAGTGAGAATCCCATTAAAATCGATCCAGCTGGTGTATAAATTAACCAGAACAAACAGAAAGACATACATACATTTTAAAAATAGTTTTTTTTATGTAAGTGCCGTATATACTTTCATAATTATTTGCATTTAGGCAAAGGCAGTTAATTTGGAATTAGAAGTTTATTTATTTGTATAGATGTATAGATGATAAGATAAAATTAGCATTCTTTATAATTGAGTGTGTATTTTTGATGATATATTTTTAATGTATCACGTGAATTCATAAGTAGTAGTTTAACATGACATTTACAAAGTGGGTATATAGAACATTAATGGGGAACTAGTATTTGACAATATGCATATAATATTAGTTCGTCCAAAGATTTAATCTTCTATTCAAAGACCCTTGTCACAGAGATTTGGGTAAACTGATATATCTGTCAGATACGTTTGATAAAGATTTAAATGAAAACCGGCACTGAGATTTTCGTCTCCTGTACCCATTTTTATATCAAGTGAATTCTGTTTCTTAAATCGCTATAAAGCTATATGTTTACTTTTTCTTAGCGATCAAAGTTACGAATGTATAAAATCACTCAATAAATAACGGAATCTATTTATATTATGCGAAAGAAATCAAACCTTAGATTTGGTTAATTCTAAGATGTATATTAATCTATATGCAAGGTTTTTTTATTTTAAATCTAATATTTAAAAATATGATCACAATTTTGACCACGCCATCCTTATAGAAAAAAATATTCTATAGAATTTGGCCGTACCGAAATCTTAAGGAAATGATAGTAATATGTATGGATTAAAAGCGTTTTCACACCCTTTCACTTCGTTTTAAGGAAACCTGAAATGTAAAGAAGCAAAACACATCTTCAGTACATAGCTATATTATAATAAGCAGAATTTTTTCTCTACACGCTATGATACTGTTTTAAAGACAAATTCGAAATATGTTGTAATTAAAATACCATAATATCTAAAATTAAATTTATTTTATTAAAAATGTAATGATACAATATATCAAAATATTTTAACGCATTTTCATGTTTTATGCGTATATTTGAGATTGAAATATTATGGAAAGATAAAATTATCTGAAGCTAAAAAAAATTTTTTTCGTTTTATTTTTGTTCTCCGTCAACGACAGAACGACGTATAAAACGGTTCCCACCGTTTATATACATGTAACTTGAGGCTTAAGATAAAACCTTAACCACGTTTTATTAACGTTAACCTAATCCTTTAATATAACCAGAGTTTATTCACGTAGCCCTCTCTACTACTTCAAATGTAAAAGCTAAATAGCTGTCAAAGGTGAATACAATTCCTATCAAATTTTGTAACTTAAATCAGTAAAAAATTTAAATTTTGCAGATTATAACTTTCTTTTGTTATATAATTCTATTACAGTATTTTTTATTTTTAATATCGCTGTCAAAAACCCGGACCTGCCCATTCGAATTAAACAATTTTTTTGTGAATATTACCCATGGCTTTAATCATTTTGAACCGGTTTCAATTACCCTGGGCCTACAGATACATATCTCTTGTCGAAGGAATTAATTAATTATTAACTATAAGAAGTGATCAAATTAATTTAATTTATATGACTAAGTTGGCAAGCTAGCAAACGACCCAACTGATGGTAAGCGGCTGTCGTAGCCTTTGAGCGCTTGCAACCATACTTCTTTAGGGGTCACGCGTACGGCGTAGCCAACCTCGAGATATTGGTTCTTAAATCTCCTTTGCATTATTATTAAGATCTGCCTACCGCGCAACGTGTCCGAAGATAGAACTAAACTATTTTTATATCCCCTCTTTATCTAATTATTCTGATTCATTTTGTCTTCATAAATTATTAGAAGCACTAGACTATTATGCAATTAAAAATGGCTGTATACTCGTTAGGTAGTTTGGAACGCGAATGCAGGAGTGTGTAATCACAATTTAAACTTAATTAATCTGTCAAGTTAGCGCAATATGATGTAATAATACGACGCGCGCTTGAGAGCCGAGCGCAATTATTAACTAAAACTTCACTTCAGATTTGCCACGGCTAAAGTGAATTGAGTTCACTAAATATTAGAAGTATATTCGAAATTAATAAATCTATTACGTTAATATTTGTCGGAGATTTTTTAAATACATGATGCATTTCTAAAAGAAGTCAAACATAGTGACATGATTTATCATTCCACAATATAAAAAAAAATTAAAAACAATCATGACCTGTCGATCAAAATGAAACTTTACTACAACATGATCATAATTTATAAACAATATAAACTTTTAAATAATTATTGACTATGCTCAGATTAATATCTCTTATTTAGTTGAATTATCTAACCTAATTAATGGATGATTATTGTCCCCAATCCAAATAGTTTACCTAAAATTTATAAAATTAATTCCAATTTATCCACAAAAATAACATATTTCAAAATAAATTCTAACGCAATTTCTTTATTCAAGCAAATTACAAATAAGTGAAAGTCCCTAGGGCCTTTTGTTGCCTCAATGCTAATCCAATCCAATAAACCCACCCACTTTTCGATAGTTCGTCCACGATAAGGGATTCGTAGGCAATAAATTTTGTCATCTAAGTCTTCAAAGCTATAAAACCTTGACCTTACTTTTTAGGTTAATTAAGGACTTATCTTGTATTATTTATATACGAATATGAAAAAATATTTGCATCCCGTACATAATAATATGTTGGGCTTATCACTATTATACCATTGTGTTTTCTACCAACTAGAAGACGAATTTGATTCAGCGAGCGCTTTAAAATATTCAGTTAAATTATCTGGTGTCAAAATAATAAATTCTGTTTACGATAGCACTATTTTTATCTGCTATGTATTTCACTGAACCAAAACATAACACACAACTTGCGGAAACCTTCTTTTATAACGTTTTACTTTGTACCATCGTAATATTAACGCTTTATAGTATCTTTAATGGCAACATGAGTACTATTAGAGTTAAGAATGCTATATAAATACTATTCCATTAGGAGAGCTCATAGCGTGAAATATATGATTTAATTTACTATCGATTACTAACTGCACTATAGTATCTGACTGTCTCGGGTGGCAATGGTTTTCGAGAGTGTGGACATTTTTCTTTACTTAGATTGATAAGAATCTTGGGGACGACAAACATTATTAATATATATTTTTAATATATATCTGTGGGAATCATCTCTGTAACTTTCTATTTTTCAATTAAGTAATGTTTTTAAACAGTAGTTAATAGATGTTTCTAAACGAAGATGTAGGAAAGAGAAAGATGAGTGAAGAGTGTAGCGATGTGAGTAAAAGAGCGAATGACAGACGAACTATGAAGGTGAAAAAAGTAAGAGTGTGCCGGTGTGTAATAAGTAAGAAAAACAAAAAATAAACTGAGTTTCATCAAAGAACGGTTGTTTTTATTTAGACCTCAACCCACATATCTTTATATATATAATTATTTCGTCCCTGTGTATGTGACTGAACTCCTCTTAAAAGGCTGGATCCATTTTGATGAATTTTTTGTATGTGTTCCAGAGGCTTCGAGAATGGTTTAGATTCATAATTGGACTCAGTAGCTGATGCTGCAATAGAGTCCAGGGTCCGCAAGTTTTAGTGTAAAAATAACTTGGTAGGATTACTTAATTAAAATACTGTTTCTCCAAAAATTAAAAAGAGGTACGTAGTAAAATAAAAAATCTTTATGGAATATACTACTTAGCTGTTGCTATCTGAGTTCGAATACAGACTTACCCTTTGGTTCCATCGACTTCATCTTCATGATGATGCTGATTTAGGGGGGAGGTCAAAGCTTGGGGGGTAAAGAATACGTCATCAACGTCGACGTCGTCATGCGGACTGCTTGCGCTAGCTCGAAACGAACGCGACCACTGCGCCGATGTTGACTGACGAGATCGTCTTGTGACTGCCTGTTAAACAAAATAAACAATATATTACACTAGCTGATACGACAGATATTGTCCTGTCTTAGCTATGTATATTTAATTCGAACTGGATTAAATAATAAAAAATATAAATTTATTATCTTCGTCTTCCTAGCATTATTCCCGGTACTTTACGGGTATTTATACCCAAGGTAACTCATTGGATAAGAGCAATTTACTTATCAACAGTTAACGATTATTGTCAGATGGTATGTGATACACCGAGACCGACAGCTTAACGTGCTCTCTGAGGCACGATGGAGGAACCACAAGGATTTGTCCTCGCCCAGACCGAAACGGATATTTGTAAGATCAATGCAAACATCCATCCGAGTGCGAATCGAAACCGCAACCGTCGAAGCTAAAGGCAGAATCGCTACCCACAACGGTGTCAAAAATATATATGTATGTATTTATTATATATTTAATAAAATAAAATCTGTCTGGTAAATTCACATTCATCAAACGCGCGAAATGTCCAACACGCGAATTTACAATAGTCGTTCAGTTTTCTGAAATTTTCCAATTTTGTGCAAAATTTTCCTAATTTTTCTGGCCAAATAAACCTTCTACAAAGTATTAGATAGCTTTAAAATATAATGAATGCAATCGGTATAGTCGTTCTCTCTATATATATATGGATTAAAAATATATACATATATTATATATTCTGCAATAAAAAAATTGGCTTTCGTAGACCATTACTTTCAAGATTTCAAGGTAAATCTTTTCAAGTACAAAATACATATTGGTTTAATTAAAACCACTAAAATTTATCACTGCTTAAGTGCTTAGTAAGTAAGACGAATACTTCGCGTACTTATCATTTTCAAATTTTCAATGAATTACGTTTGTCGAGTTCTTTTTATCTTAAACCTTATAATACCAACAACCTTTCCGTCAATGACACAAACTTCAACAAACTTCATTCATCACAAAAAATATCGCATATGAAAAAGAATTATAAATAAAAATGTACATTTGCATGTCACACTCCATAAATACGTTTTAAGGTATAGTGCTCTTAAGAGAAGCGGCAGTATTTTGGAGAGTTCCTTTCTGGGGTATTGCGACCAGTTACTATGTTATTTATGATATCATAAAGCTCGACTCGATCCCCAAAGACATCGCTTTTATAATTTATTGCACAGAAATATGGTAGCCTAATTCGTCTGTCGCATATTTCGGATGCCACTAGAATGAGGAATTATTGGTGGCATGCACGTTTACATTGCGAAATTATGTGCGCTAAGCTGCTATTTATTTAAATAACGTTTGCATCGTTGTAAAATATCTTAACATCAAAGGTAAAAGTAAGAAAAATTTGTCGATTTTTAAATTTGTTAACATGTTGTATAACTTTTATAAATTTAGAGCCAAAATTATATTACGATTCTAATGCACTGATCTGATATTGACGATTCTAACAATTTTTATATTTCAATTTTAAAGTTAAGAGCTTGTAATTCCAATGCACTTACTAATTAGGTTGGTAGGATTTAAGCAAATCCGACCAATAAACTGTACTTTTCTTTCACATCGGCGTTAAAGGGCTTAGTTGTCCGGGTAGTCCCTTTTGACGACGTTGTGGCGCAGCGTTAGCGAACCTGCCTTAAACGCCACAGGTCGCAGGTTCGATTCCCGCTCGGAGCATAATATATTTGTATTGAACATGCAAGCATATTTTCCGGTCTGGGTGTATTTGTCCTTGTCATTGTGAATGTTTCCGGACCCCCGACACAGGATATTACTATCCTAATGTGGGCCGTTGAGTGTGCACTGTGCAGTCCCTGTCCCTCTCTACGTAGTAGTAACACATTTCCCCTATCAATCACGGTTTTTATCATATATCATACAATTTAGATAATATCCCCATTTCGAGATAAATATTTTGTTTTAATACGATAAGTTACGGATTCATTAAATTTTCAATGCAATAAGCTTTAAATAGATCTTAGTAACAACGAAAGCATATAATAGTTTTAATAGTTCATGTCAATAGAGTTCAATGATCCAGTAAATGACATTGCCTCGATTTTGAATCCAACACTCAGAAACATTATCATTATATTATTTGGTAAAAGGAATTGTTTGCACGAACTTTTTTAAGTCTTTGAATTTAAATTTTGCTCTATTTAATAATCATATCTGATTAGCTTATTATAATGTTTTATCTGTATAGTGGTTTCGCTTTAATGATTTTAAAATTATACTAAATTATACATTGCTTAGGCGGAAAGGGTAAGCAGATTTTAAAGTTAGATCCAACACAAAAATATATTTTATAAACATTATATGCCATACCAGCCACCAATTTTGTGCAATGTAAAAAGCAATGGGATTTGGGCCAATATTAAAGTGTACAAAATTATCTTTTATTTGCAAAAAAATATGCATACTGTGTGCCATTTGAAAATAAGTACAGTATATAAAAATACTCCAGAGCAGAAAATATCCAAACAGTTACATAATATGAAATACGATTCTTTCTTTGTTATTACTAGAGGAGTACATTTTTATAATGTACATTAATGCATCTATGACCACTTTAAGACGCTTTTATATCTTTTAACCCATTACTGAAACTCCCAAGATGTTAACAAACTTTTAATGCAAAACCTTCGCAAAGTGGCTTTAGAACTAAAGCACCTGTGACCATAACAAGCATAGCTGTTAAGGCAAAGTCATTTAACTTTTAAGTCGTCGAAGCTAATAATTAATTATTCAAGTTTTTTTTCCAATGTATAACGATACATAATTAGTTTTATAACATAATGTCTAATATCTTGATATAATTGATAATACAGTATTTTTAGAAATAACACTGGATTCAAAACTTCAGTGGAACTCTCATTTAACATCCCTTGCAGGAAGACTCAGCTCTCCTGCTTACGCGGTTAGGAAAGTTAGACAATTAAGTGATGTCGATACTGCTCGACTAGTTTACTTCAGCTATATTCACAGTATTATGTCTTATGGCCTATTACTTTGGGGTAATGCTACAGACATTGAGACTGTTTTTATTCTTCAAAAAAGAGCTGTTCGTGTGATTTATAATCTTCAAGCTAGAGATTCTCTTCGGGATGTGTTTAATAAGGCAGGCATACTGACGGTTGCTTCGCAGTATATTCTTAGCAATATCCTTCATATTCATAAAAATAATGATTTGTTTGACACAAACAGTGACAGACACTGCTTTAATACAAGAAGAAAAGATAAACTTCTTACACCAAATTTTCGGCTTCATAAAGTGAGTATGTCCTTTTTGGGGCAAGGTATTCGCTTCTATAATCAAATTCCGCAGACAATTTTGAATCTACCACTTTTGAAATTTAAATCTTATATTAAACGGTGTTTACTAAATAAAGCTCATTATTCCGTTAATGAATATATTGCAGATAATGTGGCATGGAATTAATATACGTTGAGTTTCATGCGAGATATAATTATAGCTTAATTGTATATTTGACAAATATAATGTGATTATTTTTGAAAAGTTACTGAGTTTCTTGCCGTTTCTTCTGTGCAGAATCTACCTTCCGAATCGGCGGTAGCTTCACTTAGGCGGACAGAACAGACTGTATATTTGACGATTCAAAAGTGCTTAAAATCCTATTTGAATAAAGAATATTTTGAGTTTGAGTTTGAATAACAAATAGCTATT
This sequence comes from Hestina assimilis, assembly GCA_023373885.1. NCBI lineage: Eukaryota > Metazoa > Arthropoda > Insecta > Lepidoptera > Nymphalidae > Hestina > Hestina assimilis. The sequence goes on along the minus strand of CM041749.1, from coordinate 8,974,656 downwards.
GCTTGTAGCTGTGTAGCTTTAAATCAAGAACATATTTTTCAGGGTTTTACAATTTTTTTTTGCGACTAAGTTGGCAACCAAAGAAACGTTTGTCGTAGCCGATTTGCTCTTGCAACACCATTCATTTGTGGGTGTCACTCACGTATTTTGGTTACCGGAAATCGTGATTTTTAAGGAATTTTGACTGATGGCTATTTTCGTAGGCTTAGTATTCGTACACTACTATGACATAATATTTACATGTTCTCTTCTGATAATACTTTTGTTACTTTCCGTTTTGTTTTCAAATTGACCTGGCAACTTACATCTAGTTAGTACTTACGGTAACAACATATGATATTCCGGTGAAAGTGAGCCGGGCCACGCTGTCCTTTCCAGGGTAAGAAGGGAGAGGTGCGGTTGGCTCGAGCGGCGCCGGCGCAGGTAGAACATCGGGCCGCTCTCGCGTTTGCCCCCGCGCCTCTCTCGGTGCCGCCCCAGACGCTCCATACATACTGGAACATAATAAAATCATTATTTTACAATACTTATTCATTATTTTTTTTTTTCATGACGGTTGATAAACAAGCATACGGTCCGCCTGATGGTAAGCAGTCACCGCAACCTATGAACGCGAACGACACTTGAAGTATCACATGCGTATTGCCAACCCCCTTTGGGTTGGAGGAAAGGGATAAGAAGGGAAAAAGAAGGGAGCAGAGAGGGTGGAAGATTGGACCTCCGGCGCTCTCACTCATCGCACGCATATTTTCTGTAAAAGGTAAAGTATGCCAACCCCCTTTGGTTTGGAGGAAAGGGATAAGAAGGGAAAAAGAAAGGAGCAGAGGGGGTGGAAGATTGGGCCTCCGGCGCTCTCACTCATCGCAGGCAGATTTTCTGTAAAAGGTAAAGTATGCCAACCCCCTTTGGGTTGGAGGAAAAGGATAAGAAGGGAAAAAGAAGGGAGCAGAGGGAGTGGAAGATTGGGCCTCCGGCGCTCTCACTCATTGCACGCAGATTTTCTGTAAAAGGTAAAGTACTTCCCCGATCGAGTCGAGCCTTTTATACTAGGAGAGACATGGCTCTACTACAAGAAGATCTTATTATCTGTAGTCGGCGGGAAATAATTAAATACAATGGGACAAAATGAGTGATGAGAAAACCCCAGCCACTGAGGAAGCACACCGTACTACCAACGTATCTAAATTTGATATTGGAGAACTAGCAGATGCAGGTACTAATTGGGACGAATAGAAATCCAGTTAACATGATCATTATGCATTTAGCTCAATCTACTGACGTTAAGTAAATGTGGTTGCACATTCGCTGCTAAAATTGATTTGTTTAGCCAGCTGAAAGCATATAAGCGACCCTTCACCGCCATGTTTTAATGCGGATAGGGGAAACGTAATAGGTTTAAAGTTTAGGAAGGTTAAGAAATATAAATATTTTCGGTTGTTTTATTTACTGTTAGTTAGTTATATTCATTTATATGAAAAGGTTATAGAAGAAATTCTTACAATGACAAGAGTTGCATGAAATGCCGACGCAAAGACCAATACACATAACAAGAGGAAACATGAAAGCTAGAGTGATAGAAGTTTATAGACTTCTAGAAGTCACTCATCGGATTCTACTACTTCGCACGAATATTCTGAGCATAGTACATAGACGACTCTACTTATGTCGGTGACAATATAATTATAGAAATTAAAGAACGAGAATTAAGAAGCAAAAATATTATACTTGTTGGAATTCCGGAACCAATTGCAGCCAATAAGGAAGAAAGAATAGAGAAAGACAAGATGGAGGTAAGCAAAGCTATAAAAGGTATTGTCACAGATTGTCCAGAGCCTGAAACAATCTTTCGTCTTGGAAAATATGACCCTAAGCATACCCGTCCTATTAAAATAATATTTAAATCAAAAGAAATAGCATTATCCTTATTACGTAAGAAGAAAAATATAAATAGTGATTTAAAAATATATTCCGATCAGACACCCTTACAACAAAGACAATTAAAAGATTTACAGAAAAAATTAAAGTATGAACATGATAAAGGTAATAAACATCTAATTATAAAATACATAAAAGGAGTTCCCACAATTACTGATTCAGTATCAAAAAACTAAGGAATTTTGAACGCTGTCAAAAAAATAAATTTATATCACCTTTAGATAGCATTATCTCTTACCAGATTACTGATTCTTATGAAAATGTCCTTAGTTCCAAAAAATCTATTAGATTCCTTTATATAAATGCCCGAAGCCTTGTTAATCCAACCAAACTAGATGAACTAAATTGTGTAATGCAATCATTCAGAAATCCCTTGGATGTAATTGTTGTGACAGAAACCTGGATTAAATCAAACGATGAAGCTAATAGACTACAAATAGGTGGTTATAAACACTACTTCAATTACCGCAATAATGCACGTGGTGGAGGAGTATCTCTTTTTATACACAAGAACCATAATCATTATTTAATTCAGGAAAAATGTTTGGACGACAATCATTACCTCTGGGTACATCTTAAAAATTATTCTTTGGATATCGGAGTTATATACAGAAAACCAACCTCGACAAATGCTAAAAGTTTTTTTGATACCTTCAGTTACCAGCTACATAATAGAAACAGAGGAATCGTCTTTGGAGACTTTAACTTTAACCTATTAAGCTCAGATAACCTGACAAAGTTATACAAAGAAATTTTACAAGAAAATGGATTTAATATCTTAAACAACATCCATCAGAAATACTGCACTAGAGAAACGGCCACTAGCAAAACAATTATTGACCATGTAAGCTCTAATTTAAAAGAAAACAAATTTCATTTTGCCATAATAAACACACCAATGTCGGATCACAAACACATATATCTCGAAATCAAGAAAAACTATCAAAACCTTATACCTAAAATAACCTATGATGCAGTTGATTATAGCGAGATGTACAAAATAATGGAAAGTAAACAAAGTGACGTAAAAACGATGACTATCAAATATTAGAAGAAAAAATTATTGCGAGTATTGGAAAAAGTAAATTAACTAAAACTAAAACGTTGAACCCACCTAGACAAGAATGGATAAATAAAGAAATTATTTTTGATATTAATCAGCGAAACATTTTATGGACTAGATACAAAAACAACCCTCATGATGAAAAATGTAAAGAGCTTTTTATAAAACATCGAAATGAAGTTACTGAAAAAATTCAAAAAACAAAAAGTAATTTTTATCTTTGTGCCTTTAATAAATGTAAAAACAAACCCAAAAAAATGTGGGACTTAATAAACAACCTCACCAGTAACAAACATAAAGAAATTGTGGCGCCAAATAAACTTCAAATATTGGACAAATGTGTAACGGACATAAGAGATATCTGTGAATGCTTCAACGACTTCTTTTCAAGTATAGGATCGGTATTAGCTAATCAAATTCCTAAACATTATCACAGTAATAACTCGATATATTGTAAAACTTCAACTAACAGAACTACGCTAACTCAACTAACAGCGACAACAGAAAACGAAGTAGCTGGAATCATATGCAAGTTAAAATCCAATACTAGTTCGGGAATAGATGGCATTTCTACTAAATCTCTAAAATGTATTTCTAGCTTAGTAGTTGAAGAGATTACTAGGTGCATAAATAAAAATCTTAAAGATGGAACATTTCCAGATACTCTCAAAGTCGCCAAAGTAACACCGATATTTAAAACAGGCAGTCAAACTGAACCAAGTAATTATCGTCCCATATCTGTTCTACCTATCTTATCAAAAATTTATGAAAGAATTCTTTATAATCGCTTAGAAATCTATTTAAATAGTCAACATTTTTTATATAACAAACAGTACGGCTTTAGGAAAAAATCTAATACTCTATCCGCAACAGTAGATCTGATAACAAAAATAAAACAAAGTATAGATAACAAGCAAATAGTCTTAGGAATATTTATAGACCTTAAAAAAGCTTTTGACACTATAAGCCACAATCTGCTATTACAAAAGTTAACGGCCGTCGGTATAACGGGAGTTGCATATGACATTTTAAAGTCTTATCTCACTAACAGAACTCAGATTGTTAAAATTGGTAAAACACAAAGCAGTCCTAAAAATATAACGTTCGGCATACCACAAGGATCGATATTGGGACCATTGTTATTCCTCATATATATAAACAGTATTCATGATATTGGATTAAAAGGCGATATTACTCTTTATGCTGATGATACATGTCTGTTTTATTTTGGTAACTCCATTCAAACAATCATTACAGAAGCCCAAGAAGACTTAAATAATTTAAATATCTGGTTCCGATATAACCTCCTAACAATAAATATCACTAAAACCAATTATTTAATTTTATCAGCTAAAAATAAAAAAATATCACATCACAAGCCATTAATGTTAAATAATCAACCTATTAATAAAGTAAGTGAAGAAAAATACTTAGGATTAATTCTAGACAACCACCTTACTTGGAAACCACATCTTGAAAAAATTAAAAAAAAAATAACATCATTAAATGGAATCATAAAAAATATTGCTAGATGTCTTCCACGACCAGTTAAGTATACTATTTATAACTCCCTAATTAAACCACATTTAGATTACTTAATTGAAATATGGGGTACAGCTGCCCCAACAAACTTAGCTCAACTACAAGTTAAACAAAACAAATTAGTTAAAACACTTTTTAATTACGACTTCCTAACACCAACTCAAAAAATTTATAATGATACAAAAATAATGAATGTTTCTCAAACCCATACTTATTTTATCTGCATTTTAATTAGAAAAATTTTGAACAACAATATACACACAGAAATACAATTTAATAAAAAACACCAAACACAAAGAATAAAACTAAGAAACGCTAATGACATTAAATTGTCAAAACCTCGTACTATCAATTACGGAAAAAAAATATTATGTTTGACGGAGCTAAACGATATAATAATTTGCCAAAAAATATTAAAGAAGCAAAAAATATGCGACAGTTTAAAAAACTATTAAAAATATATGTACAAAGCAATATAAAATAATACAAAATAAAATTTAAAATATTTATATATATATATATACATATTTAAAAATGATAAAAAAAAAAAAAAAAGAAAAACAATTATTATAATTAATAAAAATTGTAATTCTATCATACCACTTCCAGCTTTACTAACTCCGTGTACTTGCGATGTACGATAAGACCAGTTTAGCGACAATAGTCTAAAGTATTCACAGATACCCTCTTTGTAAATTTTTTATTTATTTTTTATTTTTTCTTATATAATATGTTTTATTAGTGTTACTTTGTTACGCCACTAGGCAACTATTGTAATTGTATACCATGTTCTCATGTAAGTGAATTATTATGTTCTTTATGAGAATAAAGTTTCTTTAACCATATAACCATATAGTAATAAATAGACGCTACAACTGCCCCATTTGGATAGGTATATCCTGTATCGGAGGTCCGAAAACATATACAATGACATGAACAAACACACCTAGATCGGAAAACATTATTTAAATAATAATAAACTTTATTTATTTCTCTAAAACGTCCCTTTATCCTTTCAACAACGCAAATATAACTTCAATACGATTGTACTTTGTCGTAAATCATTATAAAAACATCAAACAGTTTAACGTTGACATCGAGAAACGTATGCAAGTATTATAATGGATTTCCTCTTGGTTGCACCTGCAGAATAGAAAAGTCGTCTAGCATTTTGATAACGCTTTCCGAATGGAAGGTAAGCATTCACGTTTTCCTTACTTGGCATTCGGAATCCGTAAGCGGTTTGCTACGTTATCGTGCAATTTCTCGTTACGATAGAATCGATATTTAGACACCGTTGTGGCGTATTGGTGGCGCGTCCGCCTTTAGCCTCGACGGTTGCGGGTTCGATTCCCGCTCGGGCAGATTTTTGTATTGTTCTTACACATATTTATCTCGATCTGGGCGTTTACTCTTGCGGGTCTCCCCGCCGTGTCTCGGAGAGTTCATTAAGCTGTCGGTCCCGTTTGCTATCAGATAACATCTAATCGTTAACTCTTGATAAGTAATTTGCTCATATCCATTGAGTTACTGATTCACTCTTAAGGTTGAAGAGGTCAGATGCCTGTCGCTCTGTGTAAAAACTAGTAACCGGTCATATCCGGATAAGAGTAATAAGCAGACCCTGGATAGATAAAATACGGGGAAAAATGCTAGGAAGAAGAAGAAGTTAGAATCGAAATTTAATTTTTTTCACAATTGTATACTGATTAAGCAATAAAACATGATACTTACTAAAATTGCAAGAAAGTACACAACTGTGATAAATATAGAGTGTTAAAAAATTCCGTAACTCAAATTTTGCCAATGTTCTGTATCTATTGGTATTTTTATATAAAATATTTCATATTTTATTATACTGAGTAATACTAAATTATTAATACTTGTATTGAAATTGTATCGAATAAACACAATTATTCAAAAATAATATTACAAATAATAAAAATATTCGCACATTTTAAAAGATTTGAATGACAATGAAATCACTATTTTCGATTATATTTATTTAGTATTATATTCATAAATATCTCACGCTATATAATTAGCTCATACTAATAATAATTAGCTCAATCAGATTTCATTATTTTTCCTCGTTCAGCTCAATACTATTTCAATGATCTTGGAATTATCATCATTGTTATTGTCAAAGCAAAGTGTTTAATATCACAAATTTTAAATATATATATATATATATATCACATTAGAAAGACTGAACTTTATCAGAGAATAAATAAAAGCTGTGTTGATATTGATAATTAAAAGATCAATTGTATCGAAGAACCCTAAAGTTTCACTTCTAAAGCCTAATATTATGTCTACCTGGCTGTTCCCGCGGTTCGGCTCGCGTTATGTAGTTTTTTTGATAAAAAGTGTTCTGATATGTTACTCCAAGTAATAAGCTATGTTTGTACCAAATTTCATCAGAATATGTCCAGTAGTTTTTGCGTGAAAGAGTAACAAGCATCCATCCAAACCTTTACATTTATAATATTAGTTAGATTAAATACTTGACGTACAATTTATTGAAGACTTTTGCAATACAAAAATTAAATATAATTTTCGTAATATGCTTCTGCTATTTTAAAGCCTATTAACCTGTCCCATAATTCGCATGACCTCATTTGCGATCGTCTAAAATGCAGGTCAGGGCGGTATTAAATATTTAGCACACACTCGCAAAATCTACCGCCACACAACGCTGACAGAAAAAAGTTGTGAACAAGCCCTTTAATGTGAAAAGAAGTACTTACTTTGAATAATTAGAATGTTTTCAAAAAACGGCCATCTACAACCGCTTGATAAAGGTAAGATCAGAGGAAATTTGATTTTACAATTTCTTCAAGTCTTTTATTCGACGTCGCCGACGTTGTGGCAGTAGCTAACCTGCCTTAAAATGGCACAGGTCACAGGTTCGATTCCCGCTTGGAGCATAATATGTTTGTATTGACTATGTTAACATATTTTCCGGTCTGGGTGTATTTGTCCTTGCTCTTGTGTATGTTTCCGGAGCCCCGATACAGGATATCAGTATCCTAATGGCGCTTATTATGATTACTTTATCATTATAATCTCAAAAAACTCATTTAATTCAAAAACTCAATAAAATCTATTAACAAATGGCGACACTAGAAAGATTCCAACCAATCGAAAATTACGTCCTTTTTTTAAAATTATCATATAAACATTAATTCATATAGCAGTAAATGATGATGGCCTAGTTAAATTCAATTAAAATTTTGCTTTAATATTGAACTACGCTTTAAAATCGAAAGTATACCAGTTGCAGAGTCTCGATAAATAAATTAAAGCAGGTTAGCTTTATTTATTAGCAGTATATTTTCAGTGAGATTTCCAAGCATCAAACTTCAAAATCTATAAAAATCTATATTCTTTATTACAGTTGTAAATGAATAAAAATAAAATAAATACAAAAAACGCTACAAAAAAACAAAAATCTCATTAGGATAGAATTTTCCTGTGTCGAAAATACACGCAAATACAAACTAAACTACGCAAAACCGGAGACATGTAATGTCAAAAAACATTTTGGGAATGGGAATTTGGCCCAGCAATTCGTGCTTAAGGCATTCTAGCCAAACGGTACTGTACCTTTTTTTAACAATGTGCCTGCAAAATTTCGTGATTTCAATGGTGGTCTTTTGTTCAAGAGGCCGGCTAGGTAAGTACCACCACAATGTCGAATATTCTATATATAATAGTGATGTAACTGCCTTGCCAAGAGATATATTATAATATATATTAATATCTTCAGGTTGGCAACGCTTGAGTGGTACCTACTTATGGTACTGCAACCGCTCATAGGCTTGCTTGCCAACTTGTAAAAAAAAGATCAATTGAAGCATGTAAGCGTCGCAAACAAAAACCTCAATATAGCTTTTATAATATTCATCGGAATACAAAGTTACGCAAGTAAATCTATCAATAAATTTAACCCAGCGGAAGTTGAACCGAAGCGAACAAGTTACATAAGTTTCCTTAATCCAACAATAAGTAATTACAATTTCCCTCACACCACAAAATGTAGCGACGAGTAAGCATAGCGTCTTGCTTGGTCGCCTTTATAATGCCAACAGTTTAATAATGCATTGTAAATCTTAACCCATCCGGTAGTTTATATACTACAAAGTAAATGCGAATTCGGTTCATTATTATTACAATTTGTGGACAGCAAGCAACCTGCCTTAAGCGCCACATTTCGGGTTCGATTCCCGCTCGGAGCAGATTTTTGTATTTACCGTACAGGCATGTTATCTGGTCTGGGTGTGTTTGTCCTTGTCATTGTGTATGTATCCGGACACAGGATATAACTACCTTCATGGGGGCCGTTTAATGTGTATTTCATCGGTAAGGCAATTTTATTTCCAGAAAAAATAAAACGAAAAATCAAAGCAGGAAGTGCTTTGATCTTTAATAATAAATCTCTAAATGAATAAATAAATAAACGCTACACACTCGACGATACTGCATTTTTAAGACACTAAAACACAACTATCATCACGATAATTATATCCTGTGCTTGGAATACACACAAGCCCAAGCACAATCACCTAAACAGAGGAAATCTGCCTGTATGATCAATATAAACATCTGTCCCGAGTGCAAAAACCAACTAGCTATCGCTTACCTTATTATATTGAAATTTTAATTTTACATTGAAGAGATAAAACAATTTCAAAATGACTAACAAAGGCACTACTCATTTTTTATATCATCAAGGTGGCAATCAAATGTTGCAAACGCTAAATGGACGCAAATAAGCAATACCATGTCAACCCACACGAATGCCATTTCGAGAAAAACGCGTTTGTAAATTTTGAACAACTTGCTTTATATGAATTTTTTTAATGTATTGGTCAAGTTTTTGGCAATTTCAGATTTATGTAAGTTATTTTACTTATTTTCACAAAAATATATACAAACTGCATATTTCGTATATAATATAATCCAAAATGTTTAAAAATACATAAATTGCATGATTGAAAAATGCCTTTTTAGAAGTTTTAAGCCTTAAAACCCTACAAATATAAAAGAAAAATGTTCTTCAGCCATTTACCAACACTTCTGCATATATAACTCAGTCTTTTCAATTTTGTGGGTTGACATGGTATTGCTTATTTGCGTCCAAATTAAGTTCAGAAATTCCCAATGGCTGCTTCTGAACTGTATAGGATATAAAAAAATGATAAAGGAGGGAAAAAGTTTATAGACCCATAGAACGAAACACTTAACATGATTTGTTACAGACTCTGTCTGTTTCTTTTGATATTCTGTGACAGTATTTCCCCAACCAAGCTGACCCATTTATGCCAAAAATATCAAGGTTCTACAACTCCTTGATATATTGTTACAACATGGAGAACCGTTTAAAGTTATATATTGAACTTCACACAGTGTTAGTATGATAATATGAAGATCGTCTCAAATATCTAGGTACGTTAACAGAATATTTGAGAGACCTTACGTACAGAATACTTGATAAGATATTAAACATATGGTTCAGACAGACTTCAAATATATAATGTGCCAGATGTCTAGAAACAGATATTTTTACCATAAAAAATATGAAACCTATTCTTTAATAGTCAATTATACTTTCAAAAATATATAAATTCGATAAATTCTCAGCCAGTCTTACCACTTTCTGCTTTTTAATTCGTCTAGTAGTGATAAGAGTACCGACAATAGTATAGTATACACAAATACTACTCTATCCACTTCGTAACTATTTTTTCCCGATGGCATATTAATGTTACTTTGTTGTTAAGTTACTTCGCAAATTATATTGTTTTTTTTTTTAAGAATATTAGCAATGCTTCTTCAAGTCATTACTAATCCTCTTACCCCTTCTAATGAGCTCGTAGCTTGTGCTAGGAATGGGTATGGCAATGGCCCCAAGCGGTTCGGATTGAAGCCAAAACTCTCGCGTTAACGCAATGGAGTCGGCTTTTTTAACCGTTGAACTATTGAGGCTTTGTTATTGTAATTGTTTAGTCAATGTTCTTGTAAGTTAATTATTCTATTGAATTTATGACGAAGTATAGAACCTATTTAACACGATGGATTAGAAAGACAATATTTGAACAGATGTCATTCCAATGATGCGTCACATTGATGTTTACTTCAATATTTCACAATACAGAAAATTATTTTCGTAGCGCATATAAAAGGACGAATCTTTGAAATTCGAAATAGTAGTTACAGTGCTCAGCAATTTATTGTGTTGTCTAGTTATTAAAAGCATTGTTGGTTACAATAAGTTGTTCATAATGTTAACCTACTTGGATGAAATTCATAAAGGCTCCAGGCTAGCTTTAGCTTAGTGTGATTCAAAATGAATACCGATAAAACCACAGGCGTGGTTTTATATATATAATTTCTAGAACGATAAGCACTTACCTAATATCGTCAACATCGGGATGATGATCGGGCGGCAAATCGAGCCTAAGGTCGCCTAGCGCTCGTGCCGCGTGCCTTTTTCTCCTCTCATACCACAACCGCCTTTGTTCTGTCTCATTGTCTCTCTGAACACCGAAAAAGGTTTGCGTTTCACGTTTAAGGTAATCCCGTACAGCGATCGTGTGAGCACGGCGTAATCTCACACCGTCTTCTTGAGCTGGTTGCGGTATAGGATCGGGAGGTGGCTGAGGGGCAGGTGCTGATATAATACGGGGAGGTGATGCTGGTGGAGGGATAGGTGGTGCTGATGCTGCTGGGCCTGGTGAACTCTGACAGGTAAGCTGTGGGGCCAAAAGCCCCGCACTTGAACGCCTGAAACAATAGAAAAACGTACATAAATACCAATTTATATGCCAGTAAAAATAAATTACTAGTACCAATAACAATGAAGTGTCCGAATTATTTTCGTATTTAAGCTTTTGTACAAATGTGAGTATGAAAAGTGACAAAGAACGTGCAGAAATCAGGTTAGGGCATTTAAAATGTGAAGAAAAATTATCAAGAGTAACAGCTGGTTTGCCTATAAATGATTCTTATCACAAGAATCATAAAGTCTATAGTTTCTATGGTTCGGTATAGTTCTAGTTTTTATGGAACTGTGTCTCACTATAACGCCTCTGTCTATCTACATAGGTGTTCAATTTGTACCGTGTTCGTTATTCCGGCAGGAGCGTCATCGTTAAATTGTCCGAATTGATTTGGTATTTCCGACTGCAATTCCAAAGCAAAATCAATTTACCATAATTGGAAGTCGGTAATTGGATCTGATCATACGATTCTAAGATGTAACATAATAATTATAATATGGATATTATGGTTCATTATTAAAACCTTTAAGACACTTTTATATCACTTTATTTATTATTAGATTAAATTTATTACTTTTTTTGAAGATTATGTTTTAAAAACATTTCTACTCTTTTTAAGACTTATATTAAGTGATAAGGGTGGTCCAACCCAATTGTTTTTTGGATTTTTATTCATATTTTATGATGTGGCATTAAAAAATATAGGTAACCCTAAATTGTCAGGTTTCTACCATCAACCCCTATTTTTTAATAGTAAATCAATAATATTCACTTCTTTTTATATTTAGACTCACTTAGGAGGCGCTGGTATCGGGTTCCAGTTTTTTTTTTCGGGGCAGGACATCGTCTGCTCCGAAAAAAAATAGCTAGTTAGTTTTTTTTTATAAATAGTAATGTTTACAATGAATTTGTAATAATTAGCCTCCGTTGCTGTACCTTACCATTGTACATACTCGTCTCAGCTTATTGTCTCTTTAGGAATTTTTATTTTCAATCGTGTTAGTTATGACCTTTTTTGTTTTATGTCGTGAAAAACAAGCATACGGTCCGCCCTTGCGATACTTCATAGTCGCATTGCCGAACCAAAGGACAGAAGAGACGGGATGAAAAAGAAAAAAAAGGAAGAGGACAGAGGGGGTGGGAGATTGGGCCTCCGGCGCACGAATCGCAACCATACCTAATGATACTATTACTTGACGCCGATTCTCTATGAAAGGGTAGTTCTTCCCCAGTCGAGCCGGCATTTTTGTGCTGAGAGAAGCGTGGCTCTACTACCATACCTGTTTTGTGTACCGACAAATACATTTCAAAAGAAAACATCTCAATGTTATAAATTGACCTTACTCAGAGATTCCATTCATAATTTATGTCCTACAGTCCTGGATCCCGTATTCATAAATATAGCTTAGCTGTAATAATAATTGACTGTTCCGTTTATGTTGCTAAGTTTACTAGAATATTAATATTCAGATATTAAGGTCGTATTGCGTAATCAAAGATAACTGTGGAATAGATATTAATGCGTCTATTTGTCATACCTATATTGCTGTTTATTGCTGTCTAAGATACGAGTAACACGATATTTATCTATTCTGTGAAATTGTAATCCAATCTAGATTATTTTTCATTAGAACTGAAAATAACACTTCTTTCCAGAATTTTTCCCGGTATTTACCTAAGGTCTGCTTATTATTCTTCATACGGATTTGATAGGTTACTACTTTTCATACATAGCGATTGCCGCCTGACCACTAACTCTTTGTATCATATCACATTACCTATGATATGTTAACGATTATTATCAGATGTTATGTGATAACAACCAGGACAGACAGCTTAACGTGCTCTTCGAGGCAGGGTGGGGAGATCGACGAGGAATAGAAACATGCGGGAATCGAACACGCGACAATTGAGGCTAAAGACAGCCTCGCTACACACTACAACGGTCTAAATAAAAGTTTTTATCGTACAAAGTCTTTATGACGGATTTATACATATATACAACCGCTTACTGAAAAGAGACCTGTTTCTACAGCATATATTTACCATAAATAGCATAATACAAGTAGTAGAGATGTTTAATTTAATTCAGTCTACGTAACATATACAATGCATAACCTATAGTACCACTATAATAATAACAAGAGAAATACCACTCCATTGTAATCTCGTGAGATCTTTGAAATCACTGTGAAACTACACGCACGGTTGACTTTAAATTTTAAAAGACCAAAAACAGATTTTACGATAGTCTTCTTGAATCGGATTGGTTCCATTTCGTTATGAACACATAAGACTGACATACACACATACTTTCGAATTTATATTAATCTTAGTATCAATTAGTAACTGAATCAGACTAATTTATATGCTTTTTGTTTGTAATATAAGTGTACGATCTTATATAACAGTGAGAATTCAATAAGTTAGAAAATTTAAGACGTCATTAGTATGTAATTATTTAATAAAAATATATCAAATATATTATTCTATTCACGACGCAGGTGTGTCAGTAGAAAAGCAATAATTTGCACGCAGCACCAAACGAGCCACGTAGAACAAGATATAACTAGCAAAGCAAGCATTGCCTTTGATAAATATTCCTTATTATTGTGCCGTAAAAGAGGCACTCTGCTTGAATAATGGATTAAGCTTTTCCTCATAAATACCTTCATGTATGCAAATGTTGAGATACTTTGCGAGACATTAAATCAAGTCTCACGATGTTTTAGACAGGTTGAATATCGTTTGGGAGGTATTTTATTTGAAGGTACGTATTAATCCCTCATCTTAGTGAATGTCTTAAATTTCACCCGAGGTCTCGCTAATTCTTTCGTAAAATCGCTCGCGATTTTCTCATCCATGAGCTGAAACAGTGCCGGCCTTGACCTGGAGCGTACTTTCTTTGTGTTCTACACCTCTTTATGGACTGTGAACTAGATCTTTCCAACGTTAAATCACGTCTGGCATATAGAAAATATTTTTCATATTTAATAATATTTGAAAAGCTTTACACCAAAAATAGTGATAATTTATTTACCACTTTAACCATTCTATAATTACTGAAAATTTAAGTAGTGAAAATTTGTCCAACGATATTTTTTTTTTATTTTATAAAGAATATTTGAATCTAGAATTTGAATAATTTTAAATTATAGCAAGAAGTATTTACTTATTCGATTTATTTATATTGGAAAACAAATAACGCGTAAGTTAGGCAAGTTTAACTTTTCATTTTAATTTCGGCTTTCAGACTGTTGAAATTCCACTAAGCTATCATTAATAATCTCATAAAATTACATTTTGTTAGTGTTATATAAATCATTATAATTTTAAGTTTGCTTTAATGTTACAAAATCTGAACATTGTTGTTAAAATACTACTAAAACTATAAAAAACACAAAACGCTATTTATTTCGTCGAGTCACGCATGCAATTTAAAAACAGTTTTAAAAACAAGATTTTGTTTTGCGTATAGTCAATAAACAGATTTATATTCAAAGCAAAAATATAGACTTAATAAGAGTTAAATACTAAAATCGGTGTGATGACATAAAATAAAAAAACTATCTCTAATCCATCCAACACTGTCTTTACACGCCACTCGAGCAGCAGACAGCTAGATATAATCTTGCAAATCCATCTCTATTATATCGTACCATACAGCGGAATTGTCAGCCAAGCTATCTTAGTAGATAATTTGATAAAGCGAGGCTTACGTCGAGGAAATATCAACAATGCTGTACGTGCGCCATATGGTACAATGTTGACAAATGGATCGATTGGATTATAACGTTGATTCGCATTTCGCTCACGTCAACTAATATAAGAAACTTAGGCTATAGGCGTGGCATGGTAATTTTTGTAAACAATTTGTGGATATACTAATAAAGTTATTTTTATATTTTAAGTTGTTCTTCGTATTGAAGAATAACCCACAGAGTATCGACTGAGGTGCAAGAAGTATTTTTTCTAATTCCAATTCCTTATAATTTCGTTCGATAATTTAGAGCGTTGGAGTCTCAAGTTCCTATCCTCGCTTTAACCTTTACCTCTTTCGTCCTTTCGTACTTTCCTTAAAGGCGTTCGTAGTGGACCTTATGGCACTATAGGTGACGATAGACATTGTTGTCCTAGTGCCGATAATGCAATAACTCAATTTTGTCCAAAATGTGTGTGTGTGTTGTTTACAAATATCTGCCTCGAGAATCAATGCACCATATTTTTTTTTTCGAGAATTACGTCATTTACTTTATGATTAAAATCGAAGCAAATGGGACTAATATGATTTTTTTTTGCATAATCAATTACAACATTCTATTTAAAACTATAGAAGCTAGTAATAACTGAACATACTGCTTCATATAATATTAACAAATAGGACTGTTTGTTTCAAATTACATCATTTGCACACATCATTAACAAGGGAATGGTTTACCCAGAGCTGGTTTTTGTATTTACCTCATTTATTTACTTTTTCAAATATATTTTTCTCAGGACTACTCAAATTCATAAAAAATGTGGAACTATTTACACACGTCTGCAGTTTACTCACGTTAGTCGTAACTTATGAGGTCCGGATTATGATTATTCCATGTATTATATATTACTTTTAGCATCAGACTGTGTTATTAGAACATTTTTAATATGTCACTTTAGATGCACTGATGTCTATGAATAAATAATGCCGAATTACAACGTATTTTTTTTTTAAATAAACGCCGCACACTCGACGGCCCCCATTAGACAAATTTTTGTTATTCTGATTATTTTATTTTAATATTATCAAAAATTTTGATTATAATTATTTTGAAAAAAAAAAGTGTTTTCAGCATATACGGCGTATGCTCTATGCCGAAACGAATGAAATGAAACAAACAAAAACTTTAGTACATATGTAAAAGTTTTCTTTCTTTTAAATAAAATTTTCTGTAAAAATTTATTTTGTTTGTTTACTTGTTTGTCAATACTCTCTCAATATTGGTTAACAATCCATCATAGATGGAAAACGTGTATTTTTTATATATCTGATAAACGGATGACTTATTATAATTATGTAATTGGAAAATTTTAGTATATTTTTTATATCAGGGAAACATGTGATCAGGTTTTTGTACCAGCATAGGTGGCATACGGTATTTCTATCAGGTGTAAGGTATGTAATGTATGTATGTAAGATGTCCTGTTTGAAAGTTAGAACGACGCGTCTTAGTCCACCAAACTGGGACAGAACTTTCTCCATCATCAGTTGTAGGTGCTATGCTAGTAGAGCAACCGTCCTGGAAGTCTCTGGTTACCTTTTATGAAACCGTTATGTTTAAGAAGGAGGACACTGAACTGGACCGGGAAAGGGCTGATCCAACTCGGAGAAGAAGAGCCGGACGTGGTTGTAGTAGGTAATACTTGACAGTGCTATCTAAGGGGTTGTGCTTGAAAGCGCGGAGTTCCCCACCGGAGCACCCAGACTTACCGAGAAAAAAGGTATGTTTAATTCTAACAAAGGCATTACTACATACTTTACCAGTACGGAACTTGCCAAGTTAACAGTAGGATAGAGATAGAAGGTAATAAAATATATGGCGGAGGTAGATTTTGTTCTTTGGAGTTGGAAATAATTGAATAAAATAGAACAATACCAATATTGCTACTTCAAGTCGAGATCCTGTTTAAGAATAGTACATCTACCTCGAATCACTAGAATCATATCGGAAATAACAATTTCCTAATACCCAGAAGTGTTAAATTTTATATTTAAAAGCTAAAGCCATAATGTCTGTAATAAAATAACATAACCTTTTAAAGAAGTTTCATACGCGTACTACTTTATAGGTAGAACGAAATGAAAAGACGGAGTAATAGTCAAAGTCCAATAACAAGCTTATTGGTATTCTTAGCGGACTGTTAATACAGACCACTATTGAAATGTTCTGAAACAGGGACCCCTATTGATTCTATCAATAGAAACTCAATCCTGAAAACTGTATATTGTATAGAAATAAATAAGGTATATCTATCCATTAAATCTATTTCTAAAATCTGCGTGTTTAAACTTTTCTGAAAAAAATTCAAGATTAATTCTCGCCATAAAAAGATAAATTCTTTGATTTATTACGTAGACTTTTCACAAAAGAGATGCCAGTGAAATTATGAAGATAGTATCTTTATAAAATCACCAGCCTAATAATGCTGACTAACTAAAATATCGCGATAAGGATACAGATTTTAGGGTTCTAAAGCAAATTGTCAGAATGGCGTTTGCCGTCTGGTAATTGGTGCTTTCCACACATGTAAATGGTAAAAAGTGCGTATACTGAAAGAAATGAAATGAAATAAAATAGAACAAGCACTTAAAACTATTATAACATTTGCTTTAGAAATGTGGTGTAGATATTAAAATTGGGTTATTTTTATTTTATGTTTAACGTTCCCACATAAACTTTTATTGTGAGACAAACTAACTATTCTATCATTAAAATTAATGATTAACACGAGTAAACATTTCATGATGAACTGTAAATTTGAAAATGAACTTATAGATCTTTTCGATTGCGGAACTCTTCACTATGCGTGTCATACTGGTGATAGGTCTTTTGTTGCAAAAGGCCGGTTAGGTAGGTACCACCGCAGTGTCAAATATTCTGCCGCCAAATAGTAATGCTTAGGCATTACTGTGTTCCGGTTTAAAGGGCACTGTAGGCTAGTGAAATTACTGGGCGGACGAGATTTAAGAACTAATATCTCGAGGTTGGCAACGCGTGATGGTGCTGCAAGCGCTCATAGGCTACGGCAACCACTTACCATCAGGTTGTCCGTATGCTTGTTTGCCAACTTCTAACATAAAAAAAACAAGCACTAAAACGTTTTTTTTATGTCTTGAAGGTTGCTATATGCATATTGTCTGCCTGATGGTTAACTGTCACCGCAACATAGGAACGCTTACGATACTTGAATTAATGCGCGTTGTCAACACAAAGAACAGGAGATAAGGGATCAGAAGGTATTAATGAAAGGGAACAGAGAGGGTGAAAGATTAGGCCTACATCGCTCTCATTCATCCCACGAAACTCAACAGTATTAAAACTTACTTTACGCCGATTTTCGGTAAAAGTGTAGTACCTCCCCTCTCAATCAGCCCCATTTGTGCTGGCTATATTACTATTAATTTTTTTTTCTTTATCAATGCAAAAATAATAATCTTGGGCAGAAATAATTTCAGTATGACTGTCAGTGGAATATCAGACAGTGCTATGTAATGGCTCTCTACAAACTACTTTAGGGATTACTCTATTCAAGTGGCTTAAATAAAATTTATCTTGTCACCCTCCTCGTAGGACACTAGCTTTTTAATGAATCGACTTGCAACAGGACTTTTATCAATTCTATCGATATTAACCTATATTCAAACTACGTGATATTCAATTGAACTAGCTGGGTATGACTGGATAATTACTTTTATTGCTTTAGTGCATTCATCACTCGCGTAATGAGGTTGGAATGCGTTTAATATATGTAATGTTGTTACGACGAACACGTTGACGCTTATATAAAACCTTTAATTGTGTAATAAATCGTTATAATCCATTACGTATTTTAACCAATTTTTTAAAAAGAATAGTAAATACAATAATAAGAAATTTGATTTATATATTCATATAAGGAGTGTGTACAACAATAGGCCAAAGGGGTCAAGTTCGAACCCGAAACTCTCGCGTTAACGGAGCGGAGTCGGCCCTACTACCATTGATCGATTGAGACCTCAAATTATATATTATTCAATATATTCTAAATATTATAAATAATATTAGTTTTTAATTGTTTTTAATAAATAAACCAAGAAGTCAGAACTAATCTTGTCTTTTTTAATCTTTTGTAACAAACAAATAGACAAACGAATTCAAAATTGAAACGATCCTGTTACCACAAAATTGGAATGCAGTAAAACGAATAACGACTTTAGTTATAAATGGTTTTCGAAAATTTTCACTTCAGTTAAAACCTTTTAAAAGCGGCGAAGAGCTTTAAAATGGATAACACGAACTTAATAACTTGAGTCAGACGCTGGAATACTTCAAAAGCTTTTGTTAACAGTGTATTAAGAAACATGTAGCGCACTTCCTTACATTGACAAATACTTTTGAAAAACAATGAAAATAGAAATTGTAGGAAAACGAGTACCATACTAAGTAAGTACTATATTGTACTTTTAATATTTGCTAAGTCTCAGTAAGTAAACTGAGGCACCCCACTATGTAAATAGTGCCCGTTAGTCTCCCCAGAGTATGTCAGTATGCGTAATCTCATTTCCTATAGAAATGATGATATACATAACATGATACGAATAGTTGAATCTTGGACCCGGTTGGAGTGTATTGTCAGACTGTCAGTGTGGGTTTCGCCCTGGTTATGGGACCATGGACCCTGTTTTGGCCCTGAGGACCGTCATGACGAAACAGGTCGAAGAACACCCTCACAAGCCTCTGCATTTCCTTTTTCTGGACATGGACGGGTCTTCGACTGTGTTCCTCGCGTGATGATCTGGTGGGCACTGAGGTAAAAGGGGACCCGAAACTCAAATATGTCATGTGGTAAATGTCTTGGAAAATCTTATTAACATTTTCACATGAGCATCCTCCGTAGCATACGTACACGGACGACATCCCTCTGGCAGACGCGGACAATGGATGCCTGATGCGATGAGTACTGAGACGAATAAGTGGACAGAGTCTCTTGAGAGTGGCAGTCTGAAGCTGATTGTAGCAAAGACCGAGTCCAGTACTCATACCCATACCCTGCTACGCTACAGATCCCCCACCCGTGCGTCGTCCGTGCATCTAGTCTTTGCATAAATTATTTTAATCATACTTATATTATTTTATGAATTAAAGTGCAATCGTCTTTGTAATTAAGCTCAAATATGCAAAGTCATGCTATATGCTTTGGCGTTTCTAAAGCTTAAGATTTCATTTCGCACATATTTATCCATGGATTGTACAAAATAATAGGGTTCTTCAAAAAATTAAAATTTGTATTGAACAAAATATTATAAATAATAGTAGGTAGAAACTATTATCAATATATATTATTATAAAAATTTATCATTGTACATCATAAACA
This sequence comes from Hestina assimilis, assembly GCA_023373885.1. Classification (NCBI taxonomy): domain Eukaryota; kingdom Metazoa; phylum Arthropoda; class Insecta; order Lepidoptera; family Nymphalidae; genus Hestina; species Hestina assimilis. Next base: position 8,954,217 of record CM041749.1, on the reverse strand, counting down.
TATCATAACAACAGATAAGCTTAAAGAACATTGACTATTAACTTCTATTTGTAACCACAGATCTTCCAATAGTTTAGATTTTCAATTATCAATAAAGTGTACATTAAATTTATTCAATACACCTATTAAATCACCACCACCACAATTGTCGTAAAACCGCTTAGTGAAAAGGCTGTCACTATTTCTTCGAATAACTTGTTATCTATCATCGATGATTTTAGTAAAATTAATAGAACTGTCAAGCCAAGTTTCTTTAAAACAAAAATCGTAATTTTGACAAAAGACTGTATTATAAAATATCATTCGTCTTATTTTCATGCCGCGAATGTTTTGTTTGTTTCATAGTTCATATATTATTGACGACGTTGTGGCGTAGCGGTAGCGAACCTGCCTTAAACTCCACTGGTCGCGGGTTCGATTCCCGCTCGGAGGATAATATGTTTGTATTGACCATGCAAGCATATTTTCCGGTCTGGGTGTATTTGTCTTTGTCATTGTGTATGTTTCCGGACCCCGACACAGGATATAACTATCCTAATGGGGGCCGTTGAGTGTGTAGCGTTTATGTATTTATTTATTATTTATTTATATTATTATATTATTCCTAATAAGTAAGCCTATTTTTTTCAAAATCTTTTATAAATTTCTTAAGGGTGTCTCAGGTTTCGTACCTCAAAACTTTTATGGACAGTTTTAAGTCCAAAAAAAGTAGCTAGCAGTAGTTAGATTTTTTGTTTGCATCGCTATTTCTTCTTTTAGTTAATACTTCCAAAATATACAATACAAAGAAAACTGTGTTTTTTTATGTTAGAAGTTGGCAAACAAGCATACGGCCCACCTGATGGTAAGTGGCTGCCGCAGCCTATGAGCGCTTGCAGCACCATTAGTAGGTGCCACTCACGCGTTGCCAACCTCGAGATATTAGTTCTTAATCTCGTTCGCCCAGCAATTTCACTAGGGTACAATGCCCTTCATACCGGAACACAGTAGTGCCTAAATACTACTATTTGGCGGCAGAATATTGGACACTGCGGTGGTACCTACCTAGCCGGCCTCTTGCAACAAAAGACCCTACCACCAGTGTGACTGATTGCACTGGTGGAATAATCTCTGTTGTGACAGAGGTTATCCCAACAGCGGGCGATGGGGTCGTCACATCCCGACGCCTTTAAAAATTTAACTGTTAAATTTTATTTAAATTTTAGTGTTAAATTGATAAGAGAAACAAGCAACAGAAACGACATTTTTAATGCATCGTTATCTATATTAAAATTGCCTGAGCACTTCAGATAGCACTTCCTTTAAGAGTTTCTTTCAAATTCTCTTTGAAATACCACTTTTGATAGCGTGATACACGGCAATATTATAAAGATCTCGAGTATCGATAGCATTGTTTCCGTTACGGAAAACGAGGCAGCCATCGCCTCTGCTAACAGAAAATTTTAATTTTACCGTTAAAACTTTCCCAAACCCGCCCATATTTTGCGTTAAGATTTATTATACGCATAGTTTAACAGCGATAAATAATTTACTTCCGCAAGGTTAAATAAAGGGTTGTCTACAATTATACGAACACGTTATAAGGTCCAAGCTTAAGGTAGGCTTGCTACCAACACGCCACTACGCTCGTTACGTAGAACAACATTCCTCAAACTAAAATCATCCACATTGTTTTAAAGCAAAATTAAATTATATTTCTATATAGTTAGTAACTTTAAAACTATTACCGGCAGACGACCCCATCGCCCGCTGGTCGGATAGTATCTATCACAGCAGAAATTATTCCAACAGTGCAATCAGTCACACTGGTGGAAGGTCTTTTGTTGCATGAGGCCGGCTAGGGTACCACCGCAGTGTCAAATATTCTACCGCCAAGCAGCCTGCTAAGGCATTACTGTGTTCCGGTTTGAAGGGCATTGTAGTGTAGTAGTAGGGCTAGTGAAATGACTGGGCAAAGGAGATTTAATAACCAATATCTCGAAGTTGTCAACGCGTGAGTAGCACCTACTAATGGTGCTACGCTCGCTCATAGGCTACGGCAACCGTTTATCATCAGGTGGGTCGTATGCTTGCTTGCCAATTTATAACTTAAAAAAAATCAAAATGTTCGGATGAAAATACATTAAGTATTCTAGAAAACGTTATGTATGTCAATATGAAATTATTAAAATACATTTGAAACTCGTCCGCTCTCCTTTTAATTTCATGAATGAATAATCAAATAGCAACTCGTTTCTTTGAGCTATTTATTCTTGTATCGAAGATTTTTCTCTCGCAAACTTATTTGAACTAAGAAATAGTTATACACTTGTGTTAGGAACGTGCCGCTGTCGCGAAATATCACTCTTCTCCAAAGATACATAAATAATTCAGCAGGTAGGGGCGTATTCTAAGGCTTCGTTCAGACACGTTTCCTTATTTTATAAACTTTGTACACATGTTATATATGCAATTTGATTTGTTCCATTTTAGCGTTAAATTGTATTGTTTCGTGTTATTGTTTATAAGAATAATATTTTTATAAGCAACTTTTTTATGATTTTTACATAGCAAATACATTCTAAACAAACTTCTCTTCTTCTTTCTACCATTCTTTTACCCTTACTTGACGAGTTACTAGTTTTTACACAGAGAAATTGCCATCTGACTTCCGCAACACAAAAAGTGAACCAGTAACTCATGGGATAAGAGAAAAACCCGTGATCATATTATTATTTTCAGAATAATATCTTTAAGTAGGTCAAATGTATTTTTATTTATTAGTTGCGGTAAGTCTTTTTCTGTCTTTTGTAAAAAGACTTACTCTTTTGTTCCCACTTTTTTTCATTTTTTTCACTTTTTCAAATTACCTATGTAGCGTATAGATACATAGCATAGAATGTACATAATTATGTTCTTAAAATGCAAATACTAAACACATTTGAGTGCTTTGATTCTCATATATTTTTTTAAAGAATATAAGGATTGCTTTTTCAATTAATTACTAATACTCTTATTGCCCCTAAAAATAAGCTATAATATAGCTTGCGCTACGCTAAGTACGACAAAAGCCTGAGGCGTAAAGGTCGAACCCGCAACTCTCGCGTTAACAGAGTGGAGTCGGCCCTTTGACCTTTGAGCTATTGAGGATTTGTTGTTATATTTGTTATGTGAGGCTTATAATATACACGTACAAAGATTTATATACAAAAAATATAATAAATTATCTTTGGTCGAACTACCTTTACCAACAATAGAGCGTTGTAGTACAGTCACGTATTCAATGGCTGCTTTTATTTCATATAAATTTTCGAATTGCATTTTTTTCACGAAAATATCCTGCGTAGAAAAAGTATAGTATCTTCGCTTGGTAAAAAACTAATATTTTACTTCGGAATATCTGACAATAGAAAAACAAATTAGCTGTAGAGTTAGTTTCTGTGTTTAATATTGCTACGAGTAAGACGAAAAATTGAGAAATGACGAAAGATTTTGGTACATTTTCAAAATCAATATAAAGTCAAAATTTTAACATATAAATTTTACATGTGTGTACTACCCTTATATTTTATATATCTTAGAATTTCACTACAGGATTATGTAGCGGTTCATAGAATACACTTATTTACAAAATTTCGTATAGATAGAGCCAATAGTCTCCGAGCAAAATGATATGCATACGGACGGACAGACTGACAGATAGACAAACGATAGTCGGATATACAGACGGACAATTAAAGGTTCCGTTTTTTGCCATTTGGTTACGGAACCCTAAAAAAGCGGGTAAGTGCGTGTTCGACTTCGGCATGAAGGAATATCGCACATCCATAAAAAAAGGTAAAAATTATCTCAAAGATATTTTTTTTGTTTATATGTTAGTTTTCCGTTGTTTTATTACTTTTAGTATACTCTACATCAGTAATTGAAACTACATATAAGATATAAAATAACACACATTATTTATTCCTTATGTATTTATAACTGAACATTCGAAACACAATTACAGCTATTAATAATTAAATTGGATGTTATTTTAACAGAGATCTTTGATGTGCAGTACCAATTTGACTAGTTTTACTATTAATTACAGGAACTCCATGCTTTATAATTATTGTGGCTATAAATGAGGAATTATAGGAGGGTGTTACGATGTTATTAATGCGATATAGTGTCGTTACTTAAGAATTTACGAGGCGATCTCACGAATTAGGTCACTAGTTATATTAGGATGCGGTGACTGAGATATGTTATAAATGTATAAGCTATATACGCGAAATTAATGTCGGAACCATATAACATCCCAATTTTTAAGCACAATCTCAACAAAACAAACAACTTTAAAACACTGATTGGTATTTGAAGCCTCAATAGCTCAACGATAGAAGAGAGGGTTCCTGACCCCCTTGGGCTATTGTCGTACCCACTCCTAGCGCAAGCTTCGAGCTTATTTGGAGAGGTAATAGGAATATTAGTAATGCCTTGAAACAGCATTGCTAATATTCTTTTTAAAAAAAATTATGTTACCATTAGTCTCCTTCTTCTTAGCATTATTTCCGCTATTTACCCAGAGTCTGTTTATACACTTATCCTGATTTAACGGGTTACTAGTTTTTACACAGAGCGATTGCCACCCGACCTCCGAACATAAGAGAACCAATAATTCATTGGATAAGAGCAAATTACATATTAAGAGTTAACAATTATTGTTATCAGATTTTATGATAACAACTGGAACTGACAGCTTAACGTGCTCTCCGAGGCATGATGGGGAAACCCATAAAAACAAACGCCCAGACCGAATCAGATATTATATAATAAACATCTGTCGGGGCTCAATGCAGGTTCGCTCTTAGCACGCCACAACGGTCGTCAACGGTGTATGTTACTGTTAGTATTTTCAAAATAATTTGAATATTTATGAACCTTGCTCTTTTCGACTTGATGGAAAAAGTTATACAATAATGCCAACGCAGCGTAGCTGTGTACTATTGCATTTCGATCGATAAGTGAGAACGCCGGACTGCCAGTCTTTTATTCCTCAGTCTTCCCCTTATTTTCCATTTCCTCTCTAAAACATACGTATTTACCCAGGTATTATAAATGAACATAGTTTACGGTGACCGCTGATCATAAGGCCCGACGTATGCATATTTGTACAGATGTGAACCCTTTGCAGTAAATTAACTAGCTATAGTGTCCTTCAAACCGAAACGCAGTAATGCAAAACACACTACTGCTTTGCGGTATAATCTGACACGGCGATGGTCCCTACCTAGTCGACCTCTTGCAATAAAAGACAAACACCAGTAATTTTTCATAATCAGGCTTTTAAAAATTAATAGGTCTTACAAAAGTGGTTCTATTGTTACCATTTCACTCACAACCTACCGTGGAGAAAGTCATAGATGGATAAGTATTTTAAGCTAGATTTAAACATATATACGATAATAAAAACTTTAAAACAAACAACTTCAATATACTAAAGTCATCGAACTTTGTTTAGCGTATCAGAAGACAAAGTTAAAAAAACAACCAACAACTTATCCATGCAAAAGAGTTTACAAAGTCGCTAACAGATTAGCTGTTTAAATAAACTTTAAAAAATTCTACAACCCTTCATACTTGCGAACGTTATACACGACCGGCAATAATGGGACCAGACTAAAGTTGAGTGCTGTCCAACCCGAATTACATCAGTGACATGCCCCTAAACTGCTAATGACAGTTCCGTCACGAGCAATGTTTTGACACTTACCTATAATATACTTTATACATTAATTTGCACGGCATCCCTAAATAATTGAATCATATTTTTAACTGACTTCATAAAAGGAAAAGGTTCTAAGTTCGACTGTAGGTATATTTTTTGTTTTGAATGTTGACTGATCTCTGCGTCAATTGTAGACCGATTTTAAAAATTCTTTATTTTATTTGAAAAGATACTCGAAAACTTTTAAGTTGTTTCCATTTTAATTTAGTTAGCATCTGAATCCTTTGGAGAAATCGAAGGCAAGATTATAAACACATCTATGGCGGATTGAATTTCTTTTTAATGTAAGTTGTCCACTTGCTCTGGAAAAATATCCGAAACTACGCAATAGTAATTGTCACCTAAACCTATGAACGCTTGACATACTTAAAGTATCACATGTGCGTTCCTAGCCAAAAAGGGACAGGGAGGAAAGAATGAGAAGGGAAAAAAGGAAGGGAATAGAGGGGGTGCGACGCTCTCACTCATCGCACGAAACGCAACAGTACCTACTGTTACTTTACGCCGATTTTCTGTTTGAGGGTACTACTTCCCTGATCGAACCGGCCCATTTGGGCTGGGAGGAGCATGGCTCTACTACTATAAATCGTAAATATAAACATTATTTATACATAATAATAATGTAATCAGAATGTCAAACGTGAAATGTAAAGTCCCGTTTTAGTTTGTATTAATATTAAAACTTCACAGTCACGAAAGGTTGAACACTGTTACTTTATTGAAATAGGGAACAAAACATTATTTATTCTTTTGAGAATATTCTTAAAATGTAAAGTAAAGAAAAAAATTGTTATATTTCTTTATCTATCAATTACGGTATCTATTTTTTTATCACTTGCATCTGTCCGCGACTTCGTCCGCGGTGATCTAAGAATTGGCTCCAGAGAGAAAAAATCATTTCAGAAGTAAATAATGTTTTATAAGACACATCTACCGAATTTCAAATTAATACGTTCTGTAGCATATGTGATAATCCCACAGGAACCGAAATTTTTCGGAACCAAAAGTATTCCTTGTGTTAATCCAGATCTATCAGCTATCTATGTACTAAATCCCATAAACCTATGCGTGATTGAGTAACAAACATCCAAATATATACAAACATATAAGCTTTCACATTTTTAATATTAGTATGATTAATACAGCAGAAAAACATTTCTTACTTTACAACAATATTAAAAAATGAAATAATGTACTAGCTTTCTTTGGGAGTTTTTTTTATTCAAGTTTTTGTGCTAGTTCGCCGACCTCCACCAAGCTGTAGCATAATAACGCTCTGTTTGTATTTCAAGCACCATAAAACTAAAAAGTCCCATAAACTTCACGTGAAAATTGTTTTTTTTTCTGTTAACAAGCGAAAACGTAAAATTTCAGGCTTTAAAATTATTTCGTTGATAAACATACGTCTCGTTTTATTTCCGTTTATATTTCTGATTCATCCAATTTTAAACATTCTTAAAATGATAATTTAAAAAGAAAGCTAAAAAAGCAATAACATTTAAGAACAATTTAACATTCAATTTTTCAACAATAATAAACATAATAAATAAACGCTACACACTCAACGGCCCCATTAGGATAGTAATATCCTGTGTCAGATGTTCTTTATACTTCTTTTTTTAAATTGTAAATGAATTTGAAAAGTCTTTTAAAACTAAAAGTATATATAAGGATATAAAAATAAAATTTTCTGATTGGGCAACGGATGGTATATATAAAAGCAGAAATAGATTATATGAATTCTATAGTATGAGGCAATGGAATCAGAGCTCAAGTTTTTTGGAATATGTTAAGAAATATTCAAGGGTTTTTAAGGCAGTGTGTGTCTGTGCTAAATCCAAATTTATTAAATATAAGATCATGAAGTCAGAAAATAAGGTTAAGGCAACATGGGACATTATCAATGGTGTATGAGGAAGAACAAAACAAAAGAGACAATTGAATTAAATATAAATAACGCTATTGTGAATACGGAACTAGAAATAGCAAATGAATTTGAATTCTTTTTCTCCAAAATACCATCACAGATAACTTGTAATTTAAGATCAACTCCTTCTGAGGCATTGAAAATATTACAAAATAATGTCTCTGAATGCCATGCAAAATTTTCCTTTGAATGTATTAATGCAATAGATATTATTAAAACATTTAAAACATTAAATATTAAAAAAACTCATGACCTTTGGGGTATCTCAGTTTACTTAATAAACAATATAATATAAAGCATTGCTCCATATTTAGCTTTTATATTTAATAAATGTATAGATGCGGGCTGTTTTCCTGACCTTATGAAATGCAGTAAAATCTTACCACTTTATAAAAATGGCGATAAAACTAATCCCGGTAACTATAGGCCAATTTCCATACTCCCGTCATTAAGTAAAATATTTGAAAAAAATTTACTTAAACAACTTCTATCTCATTTCAATTTAAATAGCCTTTTTCACAACCAACAATATGGCTTTAGCAAGGGACGCTCTACATTGGATGCTGGAGTATGGAGTCTATGACGCTTGGGAGAAGTCACAGAATGCGATTGGTGTGTTTTGTGACTTGTCTAAGGCTTTTAACTGTGTTGTACACGAGACGCTTTTAAATAAATTGAACCATTACGGTGTCACTGATAAAGCTCTTAAAATCATTGCCTCATACTTATCTAATAGATTACAACAGGTATCAATTAATGGAATAAAGTCTTCTGGATCTGTACATAGATATTTAAAAATGGGCGTTCCACAAGGTTCAATTCTAGGCCCTTTTCTATTTTTGATTTACATTAATGATTTGCCTTTCTATGTAAACAGTATATGTGATATCGTATTGTTTGCTGATGATACTTCCCTAATATTTAAGGTTGACAGGAATAAGCATAATTATGACGATGTAAACAATTCTGTATCGCTTGTACAACAATGGTTTACTGTAAATAACCTAGTTTTGAATGCGGGGAAGACAAAATGTGTAGAATTTTCAATGCCAAATGTTAAGAAACAAGTTTTATTTTAAGTATGAATAATACAAATCTTGATATAATTGATAATACAGTATTTTTAGGAATAACACTGGATTCAAAACTTCAGTGGAACTCTCATTAGACATCCCTTGCAGGAAGACTCAGCTCTGCTGCTTACGCGGTTAGGAAAATTAGATAATTAAATGATATCGATGCTGCTCGATTAGTTTACTTCAGTTATTTTCACAGTATTATTTCTTATGGCCTATTACTTTGGGGTAATGCTACAGACATTGAGACTGTATTTATTCTTCAAAAAGAGCTGTTCGGGCGATTTATAATCTTCAAGCTAGAGACTCTCTTCGGGATGTGTTTACTAAGGCAGGCATACTGACGGTTGCTTCGCAGTATATCCTTAGCAATATCCTTTATATTCATAAATATGTTGATTTGTTTGACCCAAACAGTGACAGACACTGCTTTAATACAAGAAGAAAAGATAAACTTGTTACACCAAGTTTTCGGCTTCACAAAGTGAGTATGTCCTTTTTGGGGCAAAGTGTTCGCTTCTATAATAAAATTCCGCAATTTTGAATCTACCACTTATGAAATTTAAATCTTATATTAAGCGGTGTTTACTAAATAAAGCTTATTATTCCGTTAATGAATATATTGCAGATAATGTGGCATGGAATTAATATACGTTGAGTTTCATGCGGGATATATAGCTTAATTGTACATTTGACAAATGTAATGTGATTATTTTTTAAAAGAGTAACTGTAGAGTTTCTTGCCGTTTCTTCTCTGCAGAATAACTTCTGCAAAATACCTTCGGAATCGGCGGTAGCTTCACTTAGGCGGACATAACAGACTGTATATTTGACGATTCAAAAGCGCTTAAAAGCCTATTTGAATAAAGAATATTTTGAGTTTGAGTTTGAGTTTGTCGGGGTCCGGAAACATTCACAATGACAAGGACAAATACACCCAGACCGGAAAATATGCTTGCATGGTCAATACAAAGATATTATGCTCCGAGCGGGAATCGAACCCGCGACCTGTGGCGTTTAAGGCAGGTTCGCTACCGCTGCGCCACAACGTCTTCGTCGTCGTAACAATGAACTATAATAGAAATTATCTTAAAAGTTTACAGACAATAAATATTGTAGACATCATTAACGCCCACGCGGGTTTTATTCCCGTTTGGGATAGATGATTGCATTAACGATATAGACATTAACCGGTCTATGCTTAATTGTCCGTGTGCGTCTCGCACATATCTCGCCACTGCTCAGAAAGCAGCTGTCATACCTGATTTTTAAGGTTCAAAACTAGCAACTTGCCAAATCTGAATAAAAGTTCTAAAATACCCTGCCGAAAAAAATGCTAAATTATATATATTTATGTCGGATTTTATTATTACCTTAACAACGAAAATAAATACGTTTTCATAATCCATTTGTCATTAAATTATATTTAAAAGCACATTGCGGACTCGCTGAGGCAAAATTACAAAACGAAATGGGCAATTTTGATTTCCATTCCACGTCATCATTTCCGTAATACCTCCATCTAAATTTTTATCAGAAGCAATTACCAATCAAACTGGATTTATGGCGAATTGGTGTGAAATTATTTGATCCTTGATACTAAAAAAAATCAACCAATTTTATAAATGCTAATAAAAATCCCGCATATTTGTGGAATATATGATAGAAATTGGTACTTTGTTTTAAAAGACCAATTATTATTTCTTTAATGACAGTGAATAAATTAGAATAGTTCTGTGACATTTCCTAATTAGTAGATTTATAATAATAGCTGTCAACTTACAAAACTCTGTCACACTTTAACGAGATAAAATAAAGGTGTGTGTGTGTGCAATTCACACACGATAGAAGTGAAACTTTAGTAAATCGACAAAATAATGAGATGAATATATGCAACAAGATATAAAAATATTCACAAACACTGTTAAATAATAACACACCACGCTGACTTCTTACTAAAAAGCTGAACACATAGACACCGACATTTGCTCTCTCGCTCTGGCTCAATAAAGCATGGCGCAAAGAGGAGAGACCAATAATATAAAATAGTATGTATATTTCTGTCTCCTATTCCTACACATTTTTGTATTTGTGTCTCTTACCTGTCGTTTTTTCGTTGCACGATTTCAAATCATAACGATTCTATAGTAGTTTCACTTCAAAAAATTAACTGAGAATGTATATAATTATTTATATTGCTGTAGAAGAACCATTACAATTATTAATATACCAAATACGAGTACAAAGTAACGCAAACTTATAAATAAAATTTTGCAAAATGAAATACAAATTAAATCAACATACATTGATCGCGGATAGTTAGCTCTTATATTTTGAGGAATTCTTTTGTATATCTCCGAAATCCGTGATAAGACAATCATAAAATATATATAAACACCTTTAAGATTGACCTTATCTAACAAAAATAAAAATCAAAATTGCTTCATAACCCCTGAAGTAAAACGCATAATATACACAAAAAATACTAATTTACAAACTCCTTCTTTTTGCAGTCAGTTAAAAACATTCAAGAAACATTTTACCCTATACATTTAGTAGACAGAAAAGTCGTAAAAATCAACCACAGCGTTATGGCTTAACAGACATGAAATTTATGTTGTGGTACTCGCTAAATACGGCCAAAAACACATGATAATGATGACAGAGACAAAAGCGCTTCAACCGGTGATCGACATATTTGACACGTATCTATCGATTTATCTATGCCTATTAATAAAATAGAAAATAATGTTGGTATGTTTTTTTAGCGAACCGTAATAGCTGTACATTTCTGTTTGGTTTGGGTAAAACTATACAATGGCACTTAAAGTCTCGTATACATTTTATCAACAGGCTTCAAAAAAGGAGGCTTACAAGTGGTCAGTTAAATTTCATTATAACTTATCCAAGGCCGAGTAAAATTAAAATTTAAAAGACCACGTTAATGTAATTTCAAAAATTTAGCAAGTAACTTGCCTTAATAAGTCTACACAAAACATGTATATAATATCATATTTTATTAAATACGTAATTGAGTAAAATACATAAATTTAAATGAGATTTGGTACACAGATAGTCTAGAGCCTGGGATATAGGTTACTTTTGTATGCGAAAAAATAGTTGTAATGGGTTGAAAGGGGGCTGAAAAGTTTTATGTAAGTATCGTCATTTTTAGTCTGTTCATTCGATATAAATAAATACAACATTCAAAGTTTGTAAATTTTTTACCTTAAAGGGTGTAAAAGAACAATAGGGGTTAGGGGATAGAAGCAAACCGTTATCCACGCGGGCGAAGCCGCAGGCAGAAGCTAGTACGGAAATATACAGAAAATTATTGAAATAAAGTAAAAATTTTAATAATTATTTGTTTGCTTCTAAAAACCGGAGTTATAAAGCCCGGAGCCACGATTCCGTTTTGCAAATGTCGGTTTAAATTAAGAGAACAATAAATACTATTTCCGAATTCGCCCACCAAGAGTTCATTTGAAATTTAAAAAACAGAAATAAAACGTTAGCTAGAAAGTTGAGAGTTGGCGAACAAATTATAAATTAATTAACAGTAAGAGGCCGAGCTCGAACAATTACTTTAAGATTGCGACTACGATTTCGCTCGGGCTTCGTGCCAAGTCTACGCGAACACCCATTTTAATAATTATGACTTATTTCATTAAACCCTATACACAATGCACCGCTGACTAAACTGTATTAAATGCATTTTGTTCCATACGCTCTCTCAGTCTATTAATTAGGATCAGCTTTGTTCGAAACTACGAGCGAAATTACCTATATTGTTAAACCACTACCAAAAAATAATATTTAGATCATTCATCAATAACGTTCTTATATATAATGTGATATGTTTGTCAATACATAAATCGTATTAGTAGTTTACAAAGAACATCATTCTGTAAGCTTTTGGCTTTTAATAATTTAAATATCTGTTAATAAGGGTTACCTCATCAACAGACATTTAAATTAGCCAAGAAAATTACGATACGATTCCGCTAATACTCTGATTAAAATTAAGGATTTCATTCACTCAGAGATGATATGAATAATCATGATCCTTTTGTTAAGTTCAAACAAAGAACATCTAACTCTTAACAACTCATTCATTTATAGGCAAGAACAAATAAAGGTTGTGGCAAACATCGCAAATGTCCTACATGCGAATTTTTAACAGACAGGCTTGCTACCAACACATCACAAAGGTCGTCGACTTCATTTTATTCATAGACAAAAAATTTAATTGAGTTCAATGTTTACTAACATTCAATTATACATTTGATATTTGTATAACAGAGCGATGGAATCGAGCGTACCCCAACGTTAAAATAGACATTGAAATGAATAAGTAAACAAAATTCTATTTTTTAAAACTTTATATTCTTTGTGAAACAAAAACATTATTTTATGGAAAATTCCCAACAGACAAAATGTTAAAGACTCGCTGCTCTTAGTCCTAAGTCAGTCACATATTAACATCATTTGGCTATGTTGCAAACTTGTGACTAATTTTGTTTTTTTTTTTTTAAGTAAGAGGGGGCAAACGGGCAGGAGGCTCACCTGATGTTAAGTGATCACCGCCGCCCATGAACATCTGCAACACCAGAAGGCATGCAGGCGCGTTGCCGACCTTTAAGGAAAGAATAGGCTCTTCTCTTGAAGGTTCCCAAGTCGTATCGGTTCGGAAAGACCGCCGGCGGAAGTTGGTTCCACAGAGTGGTTGTGCGAGGAAGAAAATGTCTTCTAAATCGCGCTGTTGTGGATTTCCAGACATCGAAGTGGTATGGATGGAACTTAGAGTTTTGTCGCGATGTCCGATGGTGAAATTCTACCGGCGGGATCAATCCAAACAATTCCTCAGAACACTCTCCGTGATATATGCGATAGAAGATGCAGAGTGATCCGACATCTCTACGCAATGCCAAAGGATCAAGCCGATCGGAAAGGGCTTGATCGTTGACAATTCGAGCCGCTCTACGTTGGATGCGGTCAATTGGAAGTAGCTGGTACTGGGAGCTCCGCCCAGAGGTGAGAGCAGTACTCCACGTGTGGTCGAATTTGTGCCTTGTAGAGTTTTAGGCGATGAGCCGACGTGAAGTAGAGCCTCGCCTTGCTGAGCACACCAAGCTTTTTAGAGGCCAATTTGACCTTTCCTTCCAACTGACCGCGGAACTGAACGACGCTCGAAATGTCGACACCAAGTATTCCGATACTAGCTGTGGCAGCCAGGGAGTGTTCCCAAAACGAGGAGATACGACAAATGGTGTTTTTTTAGCGGTTAACGCGCAAACTTGTGTCTTCTTGGGGTTGAATTGGACTAAATTTAGTCGGCCCCAGTCCGAGACTTTGGTCAATGTAGTCTCGACTTCAGAAACAAGTTTGTTCCGGCACTCAATAACGTTTTCCCGAGAAATATTAGCGCGGCCGGTGTATAAAGCGTCCACAGTGCTGTCGTCGGCATAGCAATGAATGTTGGAAATTTCCAACATGTCATTGATATGCAGAAGAAACAAAGTAGGGGACAGTACGCAGCCTTGCGGGACACCAGCATTAATGGGTTTTAAGTCAGAGCATGCACCGTCGACAACGACCTTGATGCTCCGATCTGCCAAAAAGCTGGTGACCCACTCGCATAATTTCTCAGGAAGCCCATAGGAAGGAAGCTTCGAAAGAAGCGCCTTGTGCCATACCCGATCGAAGGCCTTCGCTATGTCCAGACTGGCCGCTAATGCCTCCCCCTTGGACTCAACTGCTTCCGCCCACCTATGTGTCAGGTAAACTAGTTTGTTTAATGTTTAACCTATGTTTCAATGCGTAGCACCGGCGAGTCTATGACATTTTGTTTATATGGACAGCCCATAGAATAGTGTACGTCTAAAAGTACGCCTCTAAAACATATTTTTCATTTAATGTCATTTCATAATCGTCCCAATGCCAGACAGTTCTTCTTGCGTCTATTGAAAAGAAGAACAACTCAGAGAAGAAAAGAAAGAAGGAACTGAATATACCAAACTGGGTGGATTACTGGATATACATGTCTTAGAATTTCATCCACAAACATGTTCGGTTTCCTCACGACGTTTTGCTTCATCCTGTAAGGCACGAGATGGTTTCGATTCGAGTAGTTTTTATTTAATTCAGAGGTGGATTCTGGAATTGAACTAATGTCTGTCGTTTAAAGTCTACGTTTTCTATCAGAACTTGGTTTATTATAAAATTTTCTAAAAATTCAAATAACTTTTCTGTGTTATTAAATTTATATATATATAATTATAATGAAATCGTAAAGTTTTTAAAGTGCATTTGTGTAAACAAATATCCACAACTCTTCTTTTCTCGAAGCATTTCAGGCCATTTTCGACGCTCTATAACTTGGTTGTGGATAAAGCTACAAGCCTGAATTTTCAGAAACCGAGCAGGCATTGTATATTTCAAATTTCATTCAATTTAAACCAGTAGTTTTAGAATTATAACTAGTCAAATTTCTTAATTTCGTCACTCACTGACTGACCGATCATCAAAACTCTAAGGCACTTCTAGCAGACATGGAAGCTTCAAATTTAGAATATAATTAGTGTTTAGTGTATAAATAAAGGAAAAATTAAAATATTTTGTAATTTCGGTCCAGTTTACTAGATACACCAACTGCATAAATAACTTTGTAATCTCATATAAATGTATAGGATTACAAATTTACATTTGCAGTCAGATACGTACTTACATAATTTTCAACCTCTTATAACTTCGTTGTTGCTAAAACTAAAAGCCTGAATTTTCAGTAACCAATTAGGCATTGTATAAACACAGTGTATATCAAGTTTCATTCAATTCCAAAAAGTAGTTTAAGAATTATAACTAGTCAAAATTTTTTAATTTTGTTACTCACTGGCTGACGGTCATCAAAACTCTAAGGCACTTCTCGCAGACATGGAAGCTTCAAATTTAGAATATGATTAGTGTTTAGTATATAAATAAGGCAAAATTTAAAATATTTTGTAATTTCAGTCCAGTTTTCTAGATCAACTGCATAAATAACTTTGTAATCTCATATAAATGTATAGGATTACAAAGTTACATTTACAGTTAATCAATCAGTGTACCTGTATAGTATATGCATAATATAATGGAATAATAGGTGTAGGTGGGTACCTAGATAATATACGATTAAATTCAAGAAGTGGATAGAAAAAAGTAGTATTTTCTACAAAAAGATATGAGATCCCATTAAAAACATAAAATGTAAAAAATTACGACACTAAAGTATTTGTATGAGTAGAATAAGTTGCCGCAAGTTTCAGGCGTATATGAGATCTCACCACTTTTTGTAGTAGAAGAAGTACTTTGCGAGACTTGGGAAATTTTTTACATTTTATGTTTTTAATGGGATTGATATATTTTGATGGAATTACGTTTTATATAATATAAATCCGAAAATGTGCAATTTGCTATTCACGTTAACAATAATATGAATCCTTTTGTTTTGCGATAAAAATTTTTGCCAAAAGATCATAAAAATATACGTCCTAACGTCATAATTATGTGCATACTACATAGTTAATGAAGTATGTTGATGACGTCGAATTGTCATCTTTGTCTATCAATAAGGTCGCAATCAAGCAATTGGTTGGTTGATCGAAATGAGCTACAGTCTTGGGTTGACGCTGCCTATGTTTACAGGAACACCAGCCATACAAGCATCACTATGTGCATTGCATAAAGAGGGGAAGGGGAATAGGAAGTAATAGAGGATGACAGAGTTTCACGACGATAGGCTGTAAGAGAGTAGTATTATCCAGTAAAGAAAGACCATTCTTACCAAAATCAGTTAAACTTTTATATTCAAGTATTCAATTTTAATGAAAATATTTTATATAAAAATTTCATATATGTAAAAATTGTTTTATAATTATAACTTGGGGAATAAATTTACTACATGAAACCCACATTTTTATTAAATTATATATAGATTCAATCTCTTCTGTAGAGCCTCCTCGGCGTCGAGTTTGTTATAATGGTCGGAAAAACTGGGTCACCACAATTACACCTTGGACGCCTGATGAGATTTAATCTTGCAAATTAATTCGTTCAGCTCACATGCGAAATATATTCCAATTTTCGCCGAGTATGCTTTCAGAGAAATTGAAACGCACAAAGAAGACTGCCAGATACAGGCCAATTGTCAATATCATTGGAATTACTTAACGTTATGAGCTTTTAGTTAGAATAGTTCGAAGAAAGTACAAATAATAATAAACAAAGCGTGTAACTTGTACTAGAAGTGGGTACAAAAATAGTCCAAGGAAGTAAGGATCGAATTTGCAACTCTCGCATTGCTATCGGTCCTTCTACCGTTGAATTTTAGAGGTTTTGTAAATATGTACGTAATAAATTTATCTAATGTTAGTTGGACACATCTTTTTTCTGAATTTATATTGCCATTATTTTTACTGGCTTTAACAACGTCACTTGGGCGATTTTTTTTTTTTTTTTTCGGAATGTGTATTGCTGTTGGCCCTACTGTCCTTGACAGCGTCACCGGGCGAGAGACCAGATACTTATAACGGGTCATAAAAAATGAACAACCAGAACACAGGGGACTCAAAATTGATTCCGTGCTCAGAGTGTTCTGCGAGATCAAATCACAGCTTGAGACCACATCGGGAATGGGCCCAAAAATCATCGTATACGCAAGGTGTAGGTAGGAGTACATGGAAGAAAAGGAAAAGCCTTTTTTATTCTGTAAAAGTGCGTTCCATTAATTAACAGTAAGATTTGACCGTTTAAAGATCTCTTTATTACAACAAAATTAATTTAAAATGAGTACGTTGGAGTTCCTCGCTTGAAATCAATTTTGAAACTTTAATTATAATGGACAAAGTGAACGAGCAACAACAATAATTTAATTTATTTTATACACAACAAACCAAAATCAAATAGGAAATAAATAAAAGCGACTCAATTCAATTTATTATCTCAATTGTTTCTAAGTATATTCGAATACTACGGATTTTCATCCGATAATATATTTGAATATACGTAAGCAAAAAGTTACACTTTGCCATTTTGAATAATAAATAGAAGCTACACACTCAACGGCTCCCATTAGAATAGTGATACCCTGTGTAGGTGTCTGGAAACATAGACACAGACAAGGATAAACACACAGAACGGAACACATGCCTGTATGGTCAATACAAACATCTGCTCCGAGCGGGAATTGAACCCACGACTGGACCGCTCAAGGCAGATTCGCCACCGCTGCGCCTACAACGTCGAGATCATCAGATTATCTCAATTATTCTATAGTCTAAGTATATTCGAAAACTACGGATTTTCATCAGATAATATATTTCAATAGACGTAAGCAAAAAGTTAGACTTTGCCCTTTTATATACTTCTTAAGGGTAAAGTTGTCGACACTTTTATAAGCTCGTCCTATTATTCCTAACTGACATCGTATTTGAATATATATTGATAAATTTCATAAATGTATTCACATTGTCTTTTTATAGCCTTTTCTTGGAATTTCGCTAGGGTCAATTTATATCTACAATCCTGATATGGCGTAAAATCCTATAGAACTTCACAGCCTTCCCCACTACTCGGGTTATAATAATAGCCGACTTCAAAAAGAAGGAGGTTATCAATTCAATTGAATGTGGTTTTTTTTTTGTTACTTGATTATTTGAAAACAAAAACTCGATGATTCGATTTTTGTTTACTAGGGCCTACTCTCGAGATGGTCCTATTGTAATCTGATCCAGATCTGATGATGGGATGGGATCTGGAAATACCAAGACTCTTCAACCTCATATTCTTTGCCATTTGGGTATCTTTAAAATAATTTAAGCACTTTAATTGAAGTGGAACCACAAATGCCCATCAGAATGATTAAATACTGATAAATATTTTACGGTGGCAATTCAATTAGGTACTTTGATTTTAATTAATTTGAAAGTGTATTTTTTTTAAATACTGACGAGTACTAAAAATCAACAAAAAATATGTTTTTTAGTCGGCGCTTTAAATATATTATAATTGGTTCAAAAAAACCAAGACATCCAATAATAACTAACAATTTACTGATTATATCAAAACCACTCATAACTAAGTCAATTTTCGCAAACCTGTACAATACCACCGCGACAATACAACTATAATCAGCTCAACTATGAACTCTGATTATTATAATTAAAATAACTATTACAATAAAGGTTGTTGCGAACTTTGTAAAAGTTTGAAGTATCATGAAGATGCTTAACAAGAAAAGTCTATTATTAAATTTCTTAAAGATTTTAATAGAATTAAAGACTAAATATGAATAATAATTTAAATATCTTCTTCTTCCTTGAAGCATTTGGATTTTGTTGTATATCAGGATAATCCTCTCTCTCTCCCTCTTTTGCCATACTAAGAGCCATTATATATGCCTTTTCATCTAAGAGTATGATGAGAGGAAGTAGAAGGAAAATTATAGGAAACAAAAAAATAAGAGTTGTCATGAATACAACAATAACATATATTCTTTCAAGTTATCAAAACGTTTCCATTTCTTACATATAAAAAAAAATCCCTAACGTAACGTTATTCATTCGTATATATTATCGAGAAATACAAAAGCGAGAGACGAAAGCAATTCATGCGATTCTAAAAACATATAGCTCTTTACAGCGCCATTATTTCCAATTCATTTACGCATTATTCGTTTATTCAATGCGTTGAGTTTCAGTTACGTAAAGATACGCTTTGATCGTTCAAACTGTTTAAATCGATAAAATATCAATAGGAATATGTATAACATCTAACTAATATTATAAATGTGAAAGTTTGGATGAATGGATGGATGTTTGCTACTCTTTCACGCAAACACAGATTTGAATTAAATTTGTTACACACATAGCTGATTACCTAGATTAACATATAGGATACTTTTTATCCCGGAAAAATGTTGGGTTTCAGTGGGGTAATCTAAAAACTATATAACGCGAGTGAAGCCGCGGGCACAGCTAGTAAGAAATATATCATTTTATCACCTTCTGCCTATTAAAAAAATTAATGACAAAGAATAAGATTTTATTGAAGCAACAAAAAAACATTATTGTAGAAAAACTAGATCGGATAAAAATAAATAAAGACCAGAAATATTAATACGAAGTAGAAAAACGAAGAAGCAAGAAAATATGTCACTTAAACAAAATAGCTCTATAGCTATTTTGGACAATGTACATAACATTCCCACATCCGACACGAGAGCATAATACGTTTATGTTAAACTCTATAAAGCTATAAGGACTTCACTTGAATACAGATCAATAAGGATTGCTTTGGAATACGTAACAAACTTGTAACATGCTCTTACTAGTGACTTGTTTACTCGGAACTGTAACAACGTTAAGGTTTTATCTTGTAACATCTTGAATAACGTTTTAAAATTACTCAATACTTTTTCCAAGTAATATAATTTTATGTACGGTCCGCTGCCGTACCTACCGTGAATATTTAAATAAAATATAACTTACGTTTGTAATACGGACTATATATTGTTTATTAAAATATTGATAAATTTCAGTACTATAAATTAAAACGAAAACCCCGTTTTAAAACATAGTTTTTTATATAATCAAACAATAAAGTACAATAATCAAAGAACGATAGTACAAATATTTTTATCGCAGCCCGTGAAATATATATAATATTGTGTAGTTTCGGTGGACAGCAAATTACAGTCCCATGATTATTTAGTCAGGATCGAGAAAGTATTTGTAAGTATACCTTTCTAATGAGAATCATACACTGGAATGTGTTTTCAATATATATTTGAACTCTTCTTCCTTTTCTGAAGTCAGTTAAATAAATCGGTGAACCAATAATATAAAAATATCAAGATAAAAACAAAATATTTATGTAATGCTCTATAAGATTTTTATGATTTTTTTAAAGAATACTAGCAATGCCTTTTTCAAGGTATTACTAATATTCCTATTGCCTCTCCAAATGAGCTCGAAGCTTGTGCTACGAGTGGGTACGACAATAGCCCAAAGGGGGTCAGGATCGAACCCGCAAATTTCGCGTTAACGGAGCGGAGTCGGACCTTCATCCGTTGAGCTATTGAGGCTTCAATTTTCGAAAAAAAAATCAAAAATCAAAGTGTGATATAATATTTTAGTATACTTTGTAAGTAAATAATGAGCACATGATTTTATACGCAGTATTGACCAATATTCAATTTCAGAAAGCACAGTCACATCATCAAAAAGGTAATCAATTTATTTTAAATATTTTACGTTTATTATTTTTCTTTTTGTAATAAACCACAAACTCTATTATTGTATTTTGAAATTACTTTAATTAACAAAAGTTTAATTTGTTACTTGTTCGTTTTAAAATCAGTTGATGTTTTTCTTTCTTTAGCAAGTCTATCGGGGTTTCTAAACAAATTAACTTTTCGTCACAAGATATGTCAAAGTTGGATCAAAAAATTCAACCTCATTAGAGTTATTTCGTTTACAACTTATTTGACTAAATTAAAAGCAGACTTCATTTTTATGAAACAGAAATTAAATACAATATTACAATTGGTCGTAATTGCCAAAGTTTTGTATATTATATTTCAAAATTGGACAGAGATTCAATAATTTATTTTTATATCACAAACACGATCACAGAAAAAAAATCATGAAAAATCGCCGTAGCCAGTCAATGTAGACTAAAGATGAGTGGAAACCAAAAGATCCTCATGTAAGTTGCCGACCTCTAGAGCTAGAGTTTGGACACGGACACTCTCATCGAACTAAACGTAACAGGACGGATAGTCATCGTATTACTTCACGACCATAATGTGTAATTCCCGGAATGTCAAGTTGGTCACCTCCTCGTGGTACGCCCTGGGCAACGGTGTCGGCGACTTTCGGCAACAACAGTTAACGACTCGCACAACGCGATGCGACAATGGACGTAGGGTTTTTAAGGTCTTAGATCACACGCCAAATGGTTTCAACATAGAACACCTTTCTGAAACCGCATGGCATCGGCCAGAGGCACTGAATTTTTTACCTAGTTTAGCCGGCTGATTTAAGTAAGAATCCCGCACTACAAATGCTGGATGCAAGCATTAAATGCATTTCCACACATCTCCATACTTCTATTAGATAAACAAGAACATCATTTAGGTTTTAACGATAGTTGACACATTTCCCAACAGCTGATTTCATATGACAAACTACCACTGAAACAAATGATAGACTTGATTTATGTTCGCGATCAAACACACGAATCAACTGTTTCAGTCAAGTGAATGATTTATGTCAAACATCTAACTAATATTCCGTATTTTTAACGCCACAGTCGTATTTGATGGACAGGCAGTTTAGTTCCAATGTATTCCATTACAATGCTAATCTACAACATGTGTCATGCGATTTTGTTAATAAGCTAAAATATTTACGTCATACCAAGTAATTTTATTGCTGTTATTATTATATAACAATAAGCTTTTGCACGTGGCTTGGCCCGTGTGAATAATGATTTTTAATGAGGCACTGATACAAAGTTTGAAATCCCCTATTTCACCCACCAAAGTTTTATAATCTTCATGGACTTATATATATCTATATAGTTACGATGTTAATATGCCCTTACTTCTTTTTATTTCCCTTCTCTGTTCCCCTTTTACTTTTTATGTTACAGGTATTCAAACCACCATAACAACAGGCAAACCGTTTTTGTCTGCCAGCTTTATAGTTTAAAATATATATATACTTTAATTTTATGTAACCCAATTAACTATATTAATATAATTATAATTCTTATCAAGCTGACCTTAATCACTATACTTTCAGTTTTAATTAAGTATTTCATAACCTAATTAAAACTGGAAAGTTATTCAAGGATCTTATTTAGTCCTTGATGTTTCAAAGCCTTAAAAAGGTTCAGGATATTAAAGTGACGTTGCGTGTTTAAACTCGACAAGTAAGGGGGAAATCGTAAAAACAAATTACTGATTCTTATTAAAGGTGACCCGTGAAGCACGTGAGTCATGAAGGAGTCTTCCAACTCTAAGAGCACGTTACTTCCCTTTAGAGAGCTCATTTTCTGTTTTATTTGCTCATTGTTGCTTTTACTTCATGCATAAAGTTTCTGTATCGTAAAAATATTACGTCCTTCGATCGCTTTAAAGCGCTCGAGTTATGGCTTATTCGTACTTTAGAAACGCACTTTATTTATACCCAGTTGTATTAAGAAAATAATGGCTTTTAAATAGAGCTGTTATATATAGGTCTATGTTATAGTGAAATATAATGTGTCTAGTTTAATAATACTATTATGGCCTTAACTATCTTCTTCATCCTAGCATTATTCCCGGTATTTTATGTACCCAGGGTCTGCTTATTATTCTTATCCGCATTTGACAGGTTACTAGTTTCTTACACGGAGCGATTGCCATCTGACCTCCGCAACCCTAAGGGCGAACCAGTAACTCATTGGATAAAAGCAATTTACTTATCAAGAGTTAACAATTATTATCAGATGTTATTGATAATAACCGGGACCGACAACTTAACGTGCTCTCCGAGGCACCGTGGGGAGACCCACATGGACAAACGCCCAGACCAAGACAGAAATTTTAACAAACATCTGTCCGAGCGGAAACCGATCCCGCAACCGTCGAGACCAAAGGCAGACTCGCAACCCACAACGCCACAACGGTGTCAGTTATGGCCTTAACTATATTTACTACATAAAATTAGGATTTATGAAAGGTATTTTATTTATTTATCAAAATATACACTTTGGCGTAGTTATGCAAAAAATATTTATATTTATTAACGAAGATACAAAATGAAATATTACATTATTTAGAAAAATTGGTATTTTTTTTTCATGTATAAAAATCCATATTAATGTTCACTAAACATCTACACCAAATCCTTAGATACATGTGACATGACGTAAAGAACACTTAAATAATATGTTTATGTTTCACAATCCTTCATTAAAGATTATTTATTGTTTAAATAAATTTGAGTACATGTCATGTAATTAATTGAATTAATGCATTGTTAAGCCAAAATTAATATTCATAATTGAAGACTCGCGTAACCATTAAAAAGGATAATTCATTCCAAATAATTCGTTTTTCAAATTTTTTTTCTCTTTCATTGCTACACCGAATAACCTAATTTTCCGGCCGATGACGCTTTTAAGGCCATGTGAAAATAAAGAAAAATCCTAATTTCTTTTTGTCGTAATCGAATTTAAGTGCAAAGGTCAAAATCTAACGTAGCAAGTACCATTTTGATTATATCAATGGCTCGTAATTATCTTTAAGAGAATGCAAACCCTTAGATATCGTTTCAATCGTACAAAAATTGCTGTAAAAGTTGTTCTCGCAGTTGAAGACTCTCTAAAACCAGCACCCATCAAATGTATTACTTAGTAGCTTACATTTGAACTTAGAAATTCTATTGCTAAATTGTAATGGTACAAAAATGTAGGTGCATACATAGATATATACACAGATATATACAACTCACTGGTCCTAGCGTGTGCATGACGATTTTTAATAAGGTAACTTTATTGCAATAAAAATACATTCCTAATACAAAATTTTATCCCCTATTTCAATATATCCCCTCCAAGCCTTTATTTAAAGTAGCCTATTCTTTCCCATCATCTAATCTATCTCTGTACCAAATTTCATACAAATCGCGTGTAAGCGTAACAGACAGACAATCAGGCAGAGTTACTGTCATATTTATTTATACGTAGGGACCTACAAAAAATAAGCGTATCATTAAAAGTTTAATTTATACAATGAATAACAAAAAAAATTTTCCTCAAAATTATTTATTGTTAATGTAAAGCAAAAAGTCGGGCTTCATGACAATGAGACGTCGAAACCTAACAAACACTTGAAAAGTAATTAAAACTCCTCGAACTTCATCTGTTTAGACTTCACATTGAAGTTTTTCACCGCGATAAAAAAGAAACCTTCACTTCAGAGGTCAAATACGTGTATTACTTCTAACATACCTTATTATTTTCAATTCACAATAAGTATAAAATTTCAATAAAACGTTTTATAAAGCGTCGCGCTCTTAATACAAGTGCTTAGTCCCAGTCGAGGCAGTTAGCGGTTTCACTTAATAAATAATAGTAAAGTACATTTAGTAGTAATAGCTTGGACTGAAAGTTTTTACATATAACTAATGCAGAGAAATATGTAGGTTCTGTAGAAATCGTAATCTAAAAATTTTACGAATATTCTAAATTTAGCATTTTATAGTTATTAGGTCGAATTGCGGTCGAATGTGTGGATTCTACATTCACAAAAATGTAACCAATTGTTGATTATTTATCAATGTAGTCTATTTTAACTTATTAGGTACTTCGTACATGAGATTAAACCTAATTATGTACACCTCTCTATTAATAACCATTTATTATTTTACTAACGAACAATATTACAACATAAGTCACACTGGTGGTAGGTCTTTTTGTTGCAAGAGGCCGGCTAGGTAGGTACCACCGCAGTGTCCAATATTCTGCCGCCAAATAGTAGTGTTTAGGCACTACTGTGTTCCGGTTTGAAGGGCATTGTACGCTAGTAAAATTACTGGGCGAACGAGATTTAAGAACTAATATCTCGAGGTTGGCAACGCGTGAGTGGCACCTACTAATGGTGCTGCAAGCGCTCATAGGCTGCAGCAGCCACTTACCATCAGGTGGGCCGTATGCTTGTTTGCCAACTTGTAAAATAAAAAAAAATAAAAAAATAATTACAATTCATAAATAAATACGATTGCAGAAATCATTTCAACGGGGAATGGTAGCAAGAATGCTAGCTGCATTTCCCCGTTGAATCGCAATCCGAATTTGGAGGAAAAATGTCACGCTCCTGTCACCTGCAAGCAATAAGCCCGTCTCATTGCTGATTTATGTAAGATATTTTAAAAACTTACTTCATTTTATTTATAAATAAAGCAGATATTTTTTTGAAGTGAAACTTCTAATGCGACTTCCAACAAGGTTGCGTTAACGCACGAGAGAGAAAGAAAAATACACAAAGGTAAAAAGTAGGAGAGAGAACGAGAGTGAGTCGGTAAATCCCAAGCACATGCTTGTGGTATTCTTGCTATGCAGCGAAGTAAACAGTGTTATTGTAAATCGAATAGTAAAGAAAGTTAAAAGTTTCACTTCCTTCGTAGTTTCATAAGACCAGACAGTTTTTTTTTTATTATTTAATTAATTGAAAAGTTAATATAAATGTGTTCTAACATTAACATAATATATGTAAACAGATACTCTCGGATATTATAGAAAAGAATGTTAAGTTATATTAGCGGTAGTTTAAGAGCCACAAAGTAGTTTCCTGCGGCCACCTTCATTCGGATCCTCCCTTATTTACGAACTTGACCTCACCGCGAACAGAGGGAGGCTTTACTTTTATACTGTGGCAATGAGATTGCTACCGCACGATACTTTTTATTACTAAGAAAATTTATAGTGGAGTTTAATTAAAAATATTATCTAAAATTCTATAATTTTGTGATAAATTATTATTTGTTAATTTCTCAATGCCTCAATTTTGCCTGACTGACTATTATAGTGAATGAATATATTTATTTTTAATGAAGTTATTTTTAATATTTAATATTAAGTAATTGAGATTAAAGTATTAAAATATATTATGTTATTTGATAACTTAATTTTAATTTATGATATTTCTTTCTTTATGTTTAACTTTCTTTCAATGCTTTTAGGAAATCATAATATTTGGCATGTAATTTAAATTATTTAAAACATACATGCTAACTGATTTTTTTTTTGAGTTCGAAATTGAAACCTGAAATTCAAATATAAAAATCGCTAGCATAAATATATAAATTTGTTTAATCGTGTGGTGGTGTGTGTCGTATATTTTAACTGACTTAAAAATGATAGAACTCTGTGATTTATGTGACGTGTGCTCAGCACTAACTTCTGTTGTAGAAAATATATATTTTTATTTTTATTTTGTTTTGAAGTTGGTATACTTTTTCGAAAATTTTTTTATTAGCTTTTAATATTCATTTACATGAGAGTTATAATGTTATCTTTTAAAAGATAACCGATTTACGGAGTACCAGGTCCACAAAAATAAAATTACGATTTCTTTAACTTTGACGTGTTTATTTACAATATCCTTGTTTGGATCTTGGATTGATAACCTTGGAATCTAAACATAAGACTTTTCCGAGAAATTAGAGACAGTACTAAAGCGTCGTTTTCATTTTCCTGTTGTCGTTAAAAATAGTACATATGACACATAAAACACAAGGGCTGCTTCAAACATAATATATATAGATCATATGATCTATTTGTGTTTTTATATAAATATTGTTTTGATTTTTATATAATATATGAAACCAAATCAGTGACATTGTTATGCCCATAGATTAGCTAGCGACAAAATATAAAAATTAAAAAACTAAACCTCAAAGACGAATAAAATGTATTCATTGTTAAGAACGAAAGGCTTCAACAAGTGTACAAATAACATTAAAATAAGTAATAGTAGATTCCCAAAAGATAATTGCTATTTTAAGTAGCAAAGAAAGAGTGTACAAACGCTTATCTAAATTGCTGAGGCAAAGTTCCCCGTCTTAAAAGTTGGGGCACGATCCGGTGACCCAGAAACACGACACAACCCACGCCAAGTTTTTCAATAAGTGCTTTTAAAGACTTTATAAAAAATCCTTTTATCTATGTGGAGAAGGCACTTTTTTAACCAGACGACTTGCTAACTTCCCGTTGTCCTTACTATCGGATCCCTAATTAGTAAAACTCGGACAGAGAATTTGTATTAAGTGATACAGTCAGAGGCAGAGGCATTTTAAAAAATGTTACATTTATATTTCCGAAACTTCATCGCCTAATAAAATATTTTGCTCACCCTACATTAACCTAAATAAGACGGGATATATCTTAACTTCGAGTGCTCGAAAACTTTTATCAAACTCCGACCTCGTCTCTTGTGACGCCCTCATCAAAGAAACTTCGCAATAAACGCATAAGTACAGAATGTTATATCATTTCTTGATGACACACTTATTCTGAAAACTGTAAGCTTAACGAATAAGTGCCCTTGTCACGTAGTTAGTGTCCAATCCGGTGTCAGTATTTTTCATATCGTTCGTAAAATAGCCTAGCTCTACTTTTACGTGCCATCTGAAGCTCGAAGGCGATCAGTTCACGCTGCGAGAACCAATCGATAGAGTGAATGAACCCAAACCTGCTTAGCCCCTAGATTATTTACCGATCCGTGAGTGCACCTGACTATAAGCACCATTGAATATTGTAATTATAACACCTTTTTAGAATAATTTAATACATTTTATTATCTACAAAATAAATAAAATAATCATAATTTTTATGAGTTACGTAAGTAAATGAGAAAAAGCCTTTTATTATAATAAGATAATCAGAAATGCTTTTTTGCTTTGTCTTTTATATTTTCTATTATTAGATTTAGTGACAGAGTAAGGGTTAGTTAGTTTATTAATTGTTTGTTGTTCTTTCATCATATTTATTGTTAAATCAATTAAGTATCAATCTGCAACTGGATAGGAATAACTATATTTTTTTTTTTTTTTGTATATTATACTGACTGAGTTTTAATTTTAATAATAAGCCAAATTCATTATCTATACTCATTTTTATATTAAAAAAACATTTTTTTTTTTTTTTTTTTATGTTAGAAGTTGGCAAACAAGCATACGGCCCACCTGATGGTAAGTGGTTGCCGTAGCCTATGAGCGCTTGCAGCACCATTAGTAGGTGCCACTCACGCGTTGCCAACCTCGAGATATTAGTTCTTAAATCTCGTTCGCCCAGTAATTTCACTAGCGTACAATGCCCTTCAAACCGGAACACAGTAATGCCTAAGCACTACTATTTGGCGGCAGAATATTGGACACTGCGGTGGTACCTACCTAGCCGGCCTCTTGCAACAAAAGACCTACCACCAGTAAACCTACCACATTTTTTTAAATATAAAAATGAGTATAGATAATAAATTTCATTAGGTTTATATTTATGGATTTCTTAACTATTATATTATGTGTTAAAAGAAATCGAATCAAACTGCATAATTATTTAGACATGAAAATTTTATTCCTTAATACCTGATTTTAATAAAAAAATCTTTCACGTCATAAAACTCGCAAAAGCTTTGCATACATATTTGATGTTAAATAACTAGTTGGTGGTTTTTTATCAGAGCTATTACTAGTTGACCTCCGTGACCTATATTTAAATTAAAAAGTAGGGTAACACCAGGTCGACTACTTCTACTATTAGCAAGAGATTATCTTAAACTTTAAACTATTCACAATGATTTTACTACAGAATTTATGAGAACTAATGAAGTATTTCTTGAGAATTTTTAAAACGTAGAATCAAAATGTATGATTGTATCATCATATTATTATACTCTACTAACATATAATTAATATTTATTACATTTATTTAGAATATCTGAGAAATTCTTTAATATATTTTCTTAACAAATATTCTATTGCGACTGGAGGAAATTTTGTTAGTAATAGTCAAGCCAATTTAGTTACTTGACTTTCCTAGATGTGAAATGAATAAGATATCTGGTTGAATGCGAGTAATTAAAAAATAGGTTTTGCTACTTCCTCTTACGTGAAGATTGTTTCTACGTTTGAAAACTTATATTTTTATATGACTTTAAGTAACAAAGCAGCATACCACCTGCCTGATGATAAGTTGTCATTATGTATTACCGCATACTGAACTTATATATGTATATATATATATATATATATGTTACTACAATGTTAGCCTTCAATATTGCAAATGTTATCGTCAGATTAGACTTGGTTTTGAAACAATGTGTGACCCTCATGTGTACATTGTTATGGTTTCAGTACATTTATGATTAGGCATGTTGTCAACAGTTAGACAGGCTTATTATTCAATAATCATAATAACAGCTGGCTAAGCTAACAAGCTCATTGTTACACAAATTAATTTTAACATACAGTATCTTAGTACGTTTATTTTGTAAATAATACAAAGGTACCAAATATACTCGCTAGTTGCTAACGCAATAAATTAAGGGGATACTTCGCCCTTATATTCTGTTAAGGAGCAGAGATAACCACTACATCGGGAAGTGAGCCGCCTCTTTATACTGAAAGCACATGATTCGACTACAATATAAATATTCTCTCAGGATAAGTCATGACGTATATATCTGCATAACAGGTTCCCTCGAGTAGGTTACGACTGTTTTCAACATGTTTCTATAAGTCATGTATGTTACCATATAAATGTTAATAGAAAAGTACTAGGAGTAGCATATCCACGTGGCCTTTTCGCCGCAATTGTGACTTATGAGCCATGAGCGGTACGAACATGCATTGTAGTTTATTTACTTTGCTTATTTTGCTGAATAAGCTATTCAATATCCAGAGCAGTCCAAACGCACGTACGAGTGCATAAAGCCTACTGCTGCGTGCTCTGCGTACGTGCGTGTATGTAGATACTGCTCGAGTGGGAGAAGAGCAGGAAGGCGGCGACATGTTCCGTAAATTATAAACGACTTTTAACATATCTAGTACCTTATTATATAAGAAATCCTTGTACAAACCTGTGTAATTAGTTAAACTATCGAAGTTATATGTAGGTAGTGTTTACATTGTAGTTTGACTAAAGGTCTAAGAGTTTGAATTTATGAGCAGTATGGTGGATTTTGTAATAAGTGAAGTTTGGAATGCTTTTACTTAATATTCCACATGATAAAAAGCCAAATTTAACGATTAAGAACTACAAAAAAAAACAGTATTATCATTATATGATGTGGTTTTCGCCGCTTAATAACTTTTGATTCTTTAGTCAAACTTAAGCCGCCTTAAGCTACATTTTAATAAAACTGTTAAGTATAGCCGGACATTCAGTCTTATTTCTGAATATTTAATAATGCTACGGTAACTGTAATCTTTCATAAATAAGTATTCAATAATTTGCTTTTTCTTAGCTTAATTTGCCGTTTATTGTTTTAATAGTATTAGGTTACATTTCGTAAAGTAAAATGTTAACCTATCCTTCATAACTCATAAAGTTTAATAAAACAGATGCCGTAAAACTAAAAATATACGATTATAATACTTTATGACACAGAAAACAGTAGTTTAGCGCCATTAAAACTTTGAAAGCAAAAAACATATAAAAGCACTTCGACAGTAATATATACCATTTTTGTGAAACTTTAAAAACGTGTATTTTTTTATGTATTCGTATTATTCGAAAAGAAATAAATAAATAAACGCTACACACTCAACGGCCCCCATTAGGATAATTATATCCTGTGTCGGGGGTCCGGAAACATTCACAATGACAAGGACAAACACAACCAGACGGAAAACATGCCTGTACGATTAATACAAACATCTGCTCCGAGCGGGAATCGAACCCGCAACCGTCGCGGCTTAAGGCAGACTCGCTACCCACAATGCCACAACGGTGTCTAAAATATTCTTCAATTAATACTAAAATTTGTGTATTTGCTATTTCTGAAACGAGCAGGAAACTCCAACCTTTCCTCGCATCTGCATTTCCTTGCCAGTTATGTTTTAATAGAAAACAGGAAAATATGTTTGCGGGG
Organism: Hestina assimilis; assembly: GCA_023373885.1. Lineage (NCBI taxonomy): Eukaryota > Metazoa > Arthropoda > Insecta > Lepidoptera > Nymphalidae > Hestina > Hestina assimilis. The sequence goes on along the minus strand of CM041749.1, from coordinate 8,922,787 downwards.
GCGGATTGCGGGCAAGAACCACGCATCATTCAATAGTGAAGTATCAAATAACAAAGCCATTGGTAATTCTTTGTCCACAAATATTTACATCTCCATCCTTTTAAGATGAAATTCCTATATTCAAACCACCCTTATATATGGAATACGGTATCTTTGGGTGGTTTCAGACGAACGTTTCATACGAGCTTGTTTTTCGAAGCGCGTATCGGTGCGCCTTATATCACAAGCGCAACTTGGACGAGGGTTGACGAACTTATAAGCTAGTTTTTCGGGTTATATTTTTAATAATATGGTACTGACACTCGCCACGACTGGTTCGAGCGTAGAGGCTGGAATAAGCTCGTCTATGCGCGTTCAGTTTTACACGCGTAGGTCGGAAAAAAACGCTGGTCTGAAACCGCCTTAAAGGCCTTCAATAAAATACTTTTTACGCCCGAAATAATCGCAAAGCCTCTAATTCCTATACTTATAATGAAAAGGGTCTGAGAGATAGCTTGGTATTGAGAGCAAAGATAAGAGAACCTATAAAGCTTTAAGAAAAGTCAACGACCGAACATCATAAAATCATAAATTACTTTTAATATTCACCGAAAAACATTATATGTGCTACTTGGGCGAAATCAAAACTTTAACTTATTTGTTATGTTTAATATGAAATGAAGTAATTAGCTAAGTGTGCTTGTAATTATCACAGAGCAAAGAACTTTAATCAAACAAGCTCTGCTGCGTGATGAATTTTAAAATAAAAGTTTTCTTGAAATTCTGCTTTATTTTCAGTAAAACTTAATTATAAAAACTACTGTAGACGTCTGGATTAACTTATTAGAAAAAATAAAACAATTTCCTTCTGATATTCAACTACAATTAATTACTTCTAAATTAAAAATTTTCCTTTATAAAATTTCTTAAAAATATTTCTTGAAGCCTTATTGAAGTTCATTTTAAAATTCCACGTTTATAATGAACGTTTATGTGACTTCATATGAATTTCTAAAAAGTTTTAGAAATAAATGAACATTATCTTAATTTATCTTGAAAAGACGAAATTAGTGAACTTGTTAAAAGTAATTGGTATAACATGCAAATAGGTACTCGTGGGAATGTCTAGCTACGGTCAACGAACATAAGCGCTTTTCAATGTAAATGAGGCCTGCTTGAAATTTATCTTCAGTCCTCTTTGAAACTGTAGTCCTTCTCCTTAATTTTAAGGAAATTGATGTTGGTTAACAAGGATTTCAAATATATAGACTCGTGATATTGTCTAAGTAGCTGTCTTCTCTATTTACTGTTTTTACAAAAGCTAAATAACAAGAGTAGTAATACCAGTTAAGTGTCAATTAATTTCTGAAAATAACATTTGATTTACACCAAATGAACGGTTGATACCCACTGATTTAATAAATAATATAATAATAATAATAAACGCTGCACACTCAACGGCCCCCATTAGGATAGTAATATCCTGTCGGGGGTCCGGAAACATTCACAATGACAAGGACAAATACACCCAGACCGGAAAATATGCTTGCATGGTTAATACAAACATGCTCCGAGCGGGAATCGAACCCGCGACCTGTGGCGTTTAAGGCAGGTTCGCTACCGCTGCGCCACAACGTCGTCCAATAAAACAATATTAGTCCCAATAACGCACTTTTACAATAGCGTATTTAGTACGATAGATAAAATATATACCGACGCACAGTGGTTAATAAGCCACACTAAGTGGAAAATCTTATTGTCTTTAAATCTCAAAGTACGTTTGCGTGGTAAAGGCTATTATAAAATTAGTGAATACTTTGAGGATACCACACCTTGGAAATGAGACAGACACTCAAGGCTTTTCAGTGAACATAATACCTAAACTAATTTTACAATTTAATAAAATACATTCAAAAAGTTCAAGTGATGATCTACAACCTCAAATTTTTCTAGAATTTTAAATACTATACTATACTAAACTATTTTTCTAAAAGTTCAAAAGTTAGAGGAGGGGACACAATTTTTATGAGTTTAGGAGCTTATATTATATCTCAACAAATATTGACTTAATGAAAAAAGGCAAAATCAAACCTCTTTATCATTTTAAAAGACCTATCCAAAGATATCTGACACGCTATACGTTGAAATTTCTGCCCTACTTTCCAAATAAAATAAAAAAAGAAATTTATTGACTGCTACCCTTAATTTTTATATATTTTACGATTTCATTACAAAATCGTGTTGCGGTTCGTAGAATACAGCTATTTAATACATTTTTTTAAAGAATATTAGCAATGCTTTTTCAAGGCATTACTAATATTCCTATTGGCCCTCCAAATAAGCTCGAAGCTTGCGCTAGGAGTAGGTACGACAATAGCCCAAGGGGGTCAGGATCGAACCCTCGACTCTCACGTTAACGGAGCTAAGTCGGCCCTTCTACCGTTGAGCTATTGAGGCTTCATCACATTTTTTTGCATATAGATAGAGCTTTACATTGCATATAGATAGAGCCAACAGCCTCCGAGTAAAATGACTGTGACATACGGACTGACAGACTATAAGAGTTCCATTTTTGCCATTTGGCTACAGAACCCTAAAAAGAAACAACTCAAATTTTGGAGACGGTGGTAGGATATCATATGTGACATACTTTTTATGTTAAATAAAAATATTTGATTTCATTTGAATCTCCTTAAAAAAGTGTTATGCAATATTTATAATATGTATACGTATACTGACAATTGTTTAAATTTTTGTATGGTAATAGAATTGCTTGAATATAACAAAGAAAAATAAACATTATAAATACGTTTCGAAACCACCATTCTTTAAGGAAAACGGTTGAAAATGACGGTTTTTTTCAAATAACTTTTATGGAGTACATTAGTACATGTCAAGGGCTAAGTAAATACGACAAGAAATATTATCTGTGTTCAAATTTTTAATTGGCCAGTTTTTCCATCTTTGAACCACAGTGCGACTCTTTAAGCCTTCCGTATCTTTAAAATACCTAAATTGTAACGAGAAAATATAATTGTAATGTGATACTATTGAAGCAGAAATTAAAAATACAAGTTTTAATATCTTATCTTTAATCTTATTATATAAAAATACTTTTTTCTTGACCTTTCTTAGAAGTGAGGCAAAGAAAGATGTTTATAAATAAATTTTACTTTGATCGGAACTTTTTGCTAGCTATTTATAGAAGATACTCAATTAAATATTCTAAGTTTCACAAATGTTCCTCCCGTAAAGCAAATATATTTTGGCTATATTTAAACAACATTGAAGGCAATTAATAATACGTAATATATAATTAAATTTCAGCCATCTTCAAAAAGGAAGAATTTATGAACTCAGTTGAATTTTCTTTTCAAAGCAAATTCGATGATTCTAATTCTTTTTGATTGAGTATAGAATGATTCTATATACATTTCGCGTGGATCTGTTTCAGCATTCAAGATATAAAGAATAATTTATCTAAGTATAGCGCTGAAGAAGACCGTGGAGAAAGTTCAATCAGTTCAATGGTGATGCCCAGGCGGACCTGATTCGTAGACGGAGACCTGGAGGCTGTAGATATCGCTTTGCCCGCCTGCGTCTTTCACTCTAGGGAAGTTATGGCGTGGGGTGCAATTAGGCCTGATCACGTCATCAGGGTGGGAGAGGGTACTCAGTGGTTGAAGCCGGTTGCTTATTTACTATGACTATGATATATAGATGATTAAATCTTAATGTGAAAGCTAACGAGTATATCAACATATTTAAACAGAGCCACTTTCAGTTACGCTGGCAATTTAAATAAGCTTAAGCATTGAATAAACAAAAAGAAGCTATATAGGTGACACACAGTGCTGTTCATGTATATGTACAGTAGTTGGCAGGCAATAAACCCAGCTATTGTGAACATAATATTCTCTATTGTCTAGCTTTACGACTCGAGCGAGACCGAAATTGGTATAAATAATGCAAGTATGCTGGATACCGGAGATCTGGCGCGCAAGTTCATTGCGCTACGTAAATTCGTCACTCAAACCCGAAGCTTGTTTTTGACGCAAACATTTTTCATTTACACGATGTTAAGTGTTGTGCTCTCAACAAAAAATACGTAACAAAATGAATTCACGTAACAACATTTCCCAGCTGCACAGAATACAAATAAAGTTCACCTATTTTGTCCGCATTAATATAAAAATATTCGATATTGCGAGCTCTCATTGTTTAATTGGACATCAAATTTAAGATCATGGGGCTTACTATTAACTCTTATTGCGATTCAAATGATGACAAAATCAATTCAATTCAATTCTGTCAGTCAATCGATTCAGATTTTATATGAGCGTGACGTATAAATATATATGTCATGGTGGAAATATCGATCCACTTTAGTTTAGGTCATCATTTGAATCGCAATAACAGTCAATGGTAAGCCCCTGATGTTGTAAATGCCTTGAGAATAAAAGGTAATAATTTAATTAATCTTCATTAGGGTACAGAACTAAAAAAAGAAAAAACTAATAATCATAAATCATTTTTTTTATTTTAAACCTAGCTTTAATAATGTACTAAATTTCGTCAGGCGTATCGTATTCAATTTTGAGCCATTTTAAGTTAACATAAATTTCAGACTCTTGAAATGAGAGCTATTCTGTATCCAGCTTTTTCAATAAAAATATATTAGAAACAAACACCAAATACATTAAAAAAGGTTTTCTACATACTATTTGATATACCTACATTTTTTAAAACATCAACAAGTCCGTACTAAAGGTAGCAATGAGTCCCTAATAAATGTCGTTCTCAACCATTTTATCCCTTCCGAACTGTATTCGTAACCTGGTCACATTATGACATTCTAAATTGCTAACATTTCCATTTATATCACTGTTATATAACCCATAACCCGTGTCTTTGTTTTGTGTATTATAGTTATTCGTACTTGGAACTTGTTTTAGTGCTACAACTTTCTGGATTGCTTTGTTAAATGAATTCCGAGCAATCGACTCGATATCTTCGTAACGACTTACGATTCATGTGTCGGAAGCATGTAAACAGTTTCATGTCAATTGGAAGCCAATGCAGTATATAGATAACTCACAAACATATTATATTTTATTCTGAACAGTGAAAAACAAGCGGTCTGCCTGATGATAATCAGTGTCCGTAGGTACGTTGCCAACCCAAAAGAAAGGCCCTGGAGAGGGAAGTGTGGTACAAAAATCCTTATAATTTGGCCACATCTCAGGATACTGCAACTTCGCGTCTAAGTCCTGTGCGAGAAATTATAAATATAACGATAATTGATTACTATTTCAGGGGAATTTAGGGGTCAATTAGACATCAGTCGATAAGTCAAGTCAGAGGCCTACGGGCGACCTGAACAACTCTGACACTAGGTTGACCACTAACCAATCGATAAGAAGAAGATTTCAGGGGACAAATTGTATACAAGTAGATTACGTTTCGAGGTCTGCCAGCGTATAAAGAATTACAACTCAAAAGGTCGGCAACGTACCTGCATGCCCTTTGGTTGTCCAGATATTCATAGGCGATGGTAATCGTTTCACTGCCTGTTTGATAAAAATGTTATTAAATATGTAGATAACAGCCAAATGGCTTCTTAAATTTATAATTCAAAACATAACGTCTTTGTATCTACAACGTTATTTAAGCTCGAATGACTATATATCGGGGTACTCATTAACCATGCTCCTTGTGGTTTAGAACTAAACCCCAAATCATCGCATCGGTTATAATTACAGTCATGTAAACGTGAACATGCTCTAGTAACAAGTCAATTACCCTAATGCGTAACCTGTTAACGCTAAATAGTCTACTTGAGTTTAATAACAATCGATTTATAACGCAGTTTAAAGTTACTTCCATAACATCGAACGGAAATTATCAAAATATAAGCCTAAACGGTTTGTTTTATACTACAAAAGTAGCTAAGGAAGCTGTGAGCCTACGCAACACGTTACCGCTTATTGTATGACAGAGTGAAGATTTACCACCTGATATAAGGACAAAAGAAGAGAGAATTTTTCCCTCTAGCACTCACATTTATTAAATACGTGTACTGCTAGTTCAGACTGATAACCTTTTAGCCGAGTTAGTATATTAATGCCAATAAACTAAGTTCTTCTATCATGCAAATATTTATGTAGATTTTGCATGCAAAAATGCAGTTAGCTCAAATCTCAATTTCTAACCTCATAAATCCAGGCCTTGAAGTACTAAAAAATCTTAAACATTATTATGTTAATTTATAGAAGTAAATACACTTAAAAAGATCATTATTACAAGAACGAAACACAATAATCTTTCACCTGATGCGTGAAGGTAGTTTCACATAACGTTTATCCCGGTCTTTTTCTAAGCCATAATAGCGCTGCTAGGGAATTAACATACAAATTGTAGTTCATCCGGATCCTGCGACATACATGAGCCAGCTTTTAGTCTGATTACATGGGAGTCAAGGAATAATGCTTCGTAGAAGTCTGCACGAATGCGAATTTCACCTACATATTTCTCAGAGTTCAGCTCGACGCGTAATAACTTAAATGTAACCGTTGCTTTATACAAAATATTGCGAAAGCTTTAACAGCCGTGATAGAACGATGTCATTACAAGCCGCCTTAAGGATAATTAGGATAAAGCTAATTAGTGATGTTCTACCAAACCAAATATTTATATATTTTAATTTTTTGCTTATAATATAAATGAACATTTCTTGTTTCTTATAAAAACAATTTAAATATTCCATATAAAGTTTAATAAAATACAAACAAAACTCTTAGATAAAGGCAAGGTTATTCACCTATGAGTATATAAATAAAATATACGATAATCCCCGCTGTCATCTCCTTCTTTGTAGGCTTAGCATCGTAATAGCGGTTTCAAGGGATCCTATTACCTACATACATCTCGGGGGACGGTAGAGTAATGAACTTCTCTACTCTTTTCATACAAACAAATGAAAGAAAAACTTTATTTGAACGAAGGAAAATAAAAATTAAAAAAAAAGTATAAGGTTTTACAAATATTTAAGCTGTTGTAATATATTTCTTTGACAAATCATTATAATTATAGTTGATTAATTTTATCGACAATTAATTGATAAGTTGTTACAATAACATAAAACAATTTCCACAGACTAATTTAATTAATTGATAATGAATACAACTCGTGATTCTATGAGAATACGTATCTCTTTTCCAAGAATTCAGAGAGAAATTTATACTGAATTAGCAGAGATATTTATTCAAATAAATAACTAAAAGGACTGAACTTTTCGAATTATGTATTATTTATTTTATCACCTTAACGATAAGTTCAACGAACGGTTTCATTTTAAAAAGCCGGCTCCACCGAAAACTAACCTCTTACAGAAAATAGAGTTACGGAGGTCAAATGGCAATCGCTCTGTGTAAAAACCAATAACCTGTCAAATGAGTAAAAACCAATAACCTGTCAAAGGAGTAATATGCAGACCCTGGATATATACTCGTATAATACCGGGAATAATGCTAGGAAGAAGATAATACTAGTATTCAAGTAATAAGGGGCTTAAAATTAAATATCGTTTTTTCTTCTCTCTATAGGAAAATATAAGTTCTTTTATAACTTTACACCTTTTACAAGATGCTTTAAAGTGTATAAATTCACCTTGTTAAAAGTTATACTCAAAGTAAAGTACGTTTACGGAAGTTTGTTATTTCAGTGTTTTTAAATTTATAATGAACGGGCTTAGTTAGATTTAACCACTATTCGATTTGTATCATATTTTTTTAATGTTTTATTTAAAAAAATTATAAAAATAATGGTATTTTTTCAAGGCGATCATCAATTCCTAAAAAAATAAAGATTATTTTAATACTTTTTCATTTTTATTGTAAATAACAACAATTTAATTATGTATTTTATTGATGTCTTAATTAAATTAACTAAGTTACATTTTCTTCATATTGGTAAAGAAATATTACTATTTCTCTTGATACGCAAACGTTAAAGAAAAAAGAAGCAACAAAAGCATTGACTTAGCCGCTACACATTCCGCTCCAAATGCTGTATCAATTTGTATCGCCATTATTTCGATAATTGCTTTCATCGGAAAACCATTTGTCTTATTCCTATTTCAACCACTTCGGACAAAGCGTTTTTCAAAACGGAGCATTTAAAAATGAAACAACGAAAATTTTATTTAAATTAATTTAAAAATATAACCAATTTATAGAAGAAGGGTGTTAATTCTTTTGTGTTTTTGTTTTAATCTTATTAACTTAGTTTCAATCTTCGTAATCATATTTATAGTATAATAGCGCAGAGCATGAGTTATAACACATATTTTAAGTTATGGATTACTACAAACATGACTCTAGGCTACCCCGGGTTACCTGCTAATCTCGTCATGGTTGTATGTATGCGCAAGCGACCCCATGACGTCCCAATATGGCGATGAGAGCTCCACTGAGTATTAGTAGGTATTTCCGCTAGACTACCAGGCGGTCGAGTACCACACTACCACTGCCTAGTGTGCTTGAAGAGTGCATTACGTGCAGTGGTGTGCGTAAATGCATTTCTTAGCGAAAATAAAAAAGGGTTACATGCTGATTTGCTTTATTCCAATGAGTTATTAGTTCCCCGTTTGGATTGCGGAGGTCAGATAGCAATCTCTCTTTGTAAAAACAAGTAACCCGTCAAATCAGGTCACCCAAACAAGTAACCTGTCAAACCCGTCAAATAAGAGTATAAGTAGACCCAGGGTAAATTCCGAGAAATAATGATAAAAGAAGAAGCACTAGACTATCATCAGCCCCATCATCAGAATCATGTAAATTGGATAGATGCTTAGTTTTCGAGCTATAAGCGTACAAATATACGGGCAGTGGAAAAGGAATGTTTGTTATGGTAAATATTATCTTTCGTCAATAAATAAGTTTCGGCTCATAATATTACAATACTCGTCCAATACAAGAAAAAAACTGTAACAACGTAAGTCTTAAACATTCATGACTTCAGAAAGTACCATACTAAAGTTATGATCGTTATAAAAACGTAACGACCTTTAGCTTTTCTGAGGCAAATGTTTGCTAACCCATTAAATCACATTAAATACGTCGAAATACAAAAGTGTTGAGGCATTTTAAAAGGTTTGTGGGACAAAAACGGGTTTTTATGAATATAGTTTACAGCTTGGCCGTTTCAAACAAAACTACTTATGTTTTGTGCTGCGAAATGACGTCATTATATACTTCAGTGTTCACTTTACGGGCATGCTTGTAATCTATTCTACGCCTCTTTACTCCGCCGCACCGTCGACAAAATTATTATGTACCAATTATACCAATTTACAACTTAATTTTACTTAACAATAGAAATTAAATTTAAACATCTATTTCAAGTAAAAGGTTAATTGTATGAAACTGGAAACAATAATGCAACGAAGTATGAAGCCTCAATAGCTCAACGGTAGAGGGTTAACGCGAGAGTCACGGGTTTGGTCCTGACCCACCTGGGCTCTTGTCGTACCAACTCCTAGCGCAAGCTTCGAGCCTATTGGAGGAGCAATATGGGAATATTAGTAATGCATTAAAGGAGCATTGCTAATATTCTTTAAAAAGAAAGATTACTGAAGAAAATACCTAAATGTAAAATAAGTTATTGGTTTTCTGCATAGATTTTTGACTTGTCTATCTTATAAATACAAGAATAAATATGCAATAATCCTTACAAAGACTTAAATTATATATTTGTATCCGGAATAATGTACTATTTTATAGAAATCTATAACAAAGAATATAAAGAAAAAAATATACAGACATTTTTATGAATGATATAAGTATGAATTCAACACGTCATACCAATACATATACATATTTATTCTGTTCTTAAATAAAGTGAATAAATATAACAGTTTAATTTTAACATCTGACTTAGCTTTGATTCCTAGAAACTTTGTCGAAGCGTCAAATGTACTTGGAGAATTAACTTTATCTGATGATTGTGTAATAGGGCACAATCTTGTATCATTTGATGCGTAAAATTTGTCATTGAGTAAGTAACAAGGCACCTATCTACATCAATACTCACGGCACGTTACGTTAGACATTAAATAGAGATTACTAAGGATAGGGATTCGTAGTAACCGAATACCTTACTGTCGTGATAGTTCACACTATGGAGGCGTAATAGATATTGAATGACTATATGTTCATATTTACACTTGGTTTTAATTATAGCTATATAATATTTAAAACGAATGTCCATTATTTGTTTGATATCATATTGGTACTATTAGAACTTCTCTTTCCTAGCATTATTTACCCAGGGTCTGCTTAGACTCTAATCCAGGTTTGACAAGTTACTTGTTTTAACTCAGATTTAAGAACAAAAGAGAATCAAACATTTTTCTTTAATATTTGTAGGGTTTTAAGCTTTAAAACTTTTAAAAAAGCTATTTTTTAATCATGCAATTTATGTATTATTTTAAAAATTTTGAGTTATATTATATACGTTGTCTATACGACGACGACGTAGTATATACGACGACGTTGTGGCGCAGCGGTTGCGAAACTGCCTTAAACGCCACAGGTCGTGGGTTCGATTCCCGCTCGGAGCATAATATGTTTGTATTGACCATGCAAGCATATTTTCCGGTCTGGGTGTATTTGTCCTTGTCATTGTGAATGTTACCGGACCCCCGACACAGGATATTACTATCCTAATGGGGGCCGTTGAGTGTGCAGCGTTTATTTATTTATTTATTTATACGAAATATGCAGTTTGTATGCTTATTTTATGTGAAAATAAGTAAAATAACTTACATACATCTTGAAATTGCCAAAAACTTGACCAATACTTTAAAAAAAATCATATAAAGCAAATTGTTCAAAATTTTCAAACGCGTTTTTCTCGAAATAACATTCGTGTGGGTTGACATGATATTGCTTATTTGCGTCCATGTAATATAAATTATATATATTCGTACACTGTTTATTGTTAAAGAATATAAGAAATTTAAAAAACGATAATAATATAATGTTTGATTATTTATCTGGCGATACAAAAGAATAGTTAATTGCAAGCTGTGTACAAAGCCTTGAACGCACAGCTGTAACTACGTTGGCAAAGCTCTCAACTTGCTACATACACTAATACGAGCTTCCATACTCGGGATGTTAAGGATATGAAATTTTAGGTCTGGATTTTTTATCAAACAACCCATGGTAACTTGTTAGAAATTTGTATTAAAACCCACACAATAATATGGACTACTAATCTTACCGGCGTCGGACGACCCCATCACCCGCTGTTGGGATAATCTCTGTCACAGCAGAGATTATTCGACCAGTGCAAACAGTCACACTGGTTGTAGGTCCTTTGTTGCAAGAAGCCGACTAGGTAGGTACCACCGCAGTATCAAATATTCTACCTCCAAATAGTAGTGCTTAGGCGTTACCGTGTTCCGGTTTGATTCATGAACAAAGGTTGGCAACGCGTGAGTAGCACCTACCAGTGTTGTTGGGCGCGCTTATAGGCTGCAGCAACCGCTTACCATCAGGTGGGCCATATGATTTCTTGCCAACTTGTAACATAAAAAAAAGACTACGATGAGTGGTATGCGACACTCGCTCTACGATTCATTGTCCGTAAAAAAAACTATAAATCCTGAATGACTGGACGTAAAAATGTATACAGATGCCGAGAATTTATCATGACATACACGTTGCAGTTAAAATTCACTCATATTTTGATACAACTACTGAAATTATCCAAAAAATATTTCAGACTCTTTTATGAATATGTATAAATATTAAGTAAATAAATAAATAATAAATAAACGATATACACTCAACGGTAGTAGAATAGTTATATCCCCAGTAGAATAATTATATCCTATGTCAGGGGTCTGGAAACATATACAATGAAAATGACAAACACACCCCAACCATAAAACATGCCTGTATGGTTCATACATTGATATATAAAAACACATACAACAATTCATCAATTTATACATCAATGGGTTCATACGAACATTGCTCCGAGCGTGAATCGAAACCGCGACCTGTGGCGCTTAAGGCAGGTTCACTACCGCTGCCCCACAATGTCGTCGATAATAATATAATAATAATAATATTAAACGTTGCACACTCAACGGCCCCCATTAGGATATTAATATCCTGTGTCGGGGCTCCGGAAACATTCACAATGACAAGGACAAATACACCCAGACCGGAAAATATGCTTGCATGGTCAATACAAACATATTATGATCCGAGCGGGAATCAAACCCGCGACCTGTGGCGTTTAAGGCAGGTTCGCTACCGCTACACCACAACGTCGTCTAAAATATTAAATTTTCAGTACCACTTATTTTGAATTAAATACAAACGTGGGGGTCTCAAAATACCTCTTTTCCATTGATTCCAAGAACTATAAGATAATACTGTTTTATTGATCAACATTGATAGACTACTACGATAACTCAAAGATACGAATATAATTGTTATGAATACAATTATTTTCAACAAAAGCTTTGATATTTGATATAAAATAACATTGATATAATATAGACGTTGGTTAAACGTTAAAATAAGCTTTCACTATTTTAGAACAACATTTTCATGACGTCTTCCAAAAACATTGCTTTCAAACGTCATTTTGATAAAACATATTTTGAAAACAATGTAGCTTTAATAATACTAGTACCACTTTGATTAATGATAATTATGATGAAATATTAATTATTATACTATTGATGTTATAAATTTTCATTAGCCTAAAATTAACGTATTGTATACCAAAGCGCCTACACCCCCTCACACCCACTGCTGTTCACTTTGTAGCGCTGTGGTAGCGAGTATGCCTTTAACTACACGAATCACGGGTTCGATTTCCGCTCAAAGCAGATTTTATACTGCCGATACATATATGTGTTTCTGTATGTTTCCAGATCCCCGAATGCAATGAAACAGACATAATTATTTAGTTTTACTATTTTCGTTATTTTTATATATTTTTATTGCTTATAATGATGTTTACATTAATTAATTCGTACTTAAAAATGACATTACAAAACAGACTTATATACTTAATAAAAAATAAACCCTTTTATTTTATATTTTTTAATATTTTATATTTACATTTTAATTCCTCTTTACAAGAAAAAAAAGTATAATTCTGAAAATTCTGACTTACAGTTATAAGTAATACGAGAATTAATGAAGATACAGAGAAATAATAGTCTGACTTGATATTCGCCCTTCAGTAACAAAGAGTCACACAAACAAGTAACAAACACCACACAAACAACTGTCGTAACATACTTCTTCAGTGGAAATGTTATTTAGAAATAATTATTATATGTCTTTTAATCTTGACGAATATAATCTAATGTAATCTTCAACTCGTATTAAAGGTATCAACGTACGTAATGCGCGTTCTGATATATTACAGGAATTAATTTATTTTATACATCTCTTAGCGAAAACAATAACGACTATAGGCGTTCACGTTAATAACATCATAATACGTTTAATTTACGGCGCCACGGTAATTCTGGCATGGCTTAAGCTTTATTAATTTCGAAAGTACACATACTAACGAGTTACCGTGAATTTTGGTGTAACATTTTAATATTGATTTGGCTGGGCTTGTTTATAAAGTATCAGCTGCGAACTTGTGTTTGCTTCATTAATCATTTATTGCAAATGGAGTGAACTCTAAGCCCTACTTCCTTACTAATGTTTTTATTTCTTTTTATTTATTTATTTATACCACCTGATGGTAAGCGGTTGCCGTAGCCTATGAACGTGCTCAACGCCATTAGTAGGTGCTACTCTCACGTTGCCAACCTCGAGGTATTAGTTCTTGAATCTCCATTGCCCAGTTATTTCACTAGCCTACAGTTCCCTTCAAACCGGAACACAAGTAATGCCTAAGCAGTACTATTTGGCGGTAGAATATTTGACACTGCGCTGGTACCTACCTAGCCGGCCTCTTGCAACAAAAGACCTACCACCAGTGTCACTGATTGCATTGGTGGAATAATCTCTGCTGTGGTAAAGATTATGCCAACAGCGGGCGATAGGGTCGTCACGTCCCAACGCCGAAGATTTTATATATTATGTTTATCAAACTTTCAATGCGCAAACCACTGAACCGGTTTTGATGAAATTTGGTACAGACATAAAATAGTCCTTAGAAAAGGATATAGGCTACATACACGAGAAAAAATCCTTGAGGGGTTAAAATAGAGAATAAAATATTCCGACGGGGCGTCATGATTGTTTGCGCATGCGACCCCATGACGTCGTCGCTGAGTTTCAGTGGGTTATGGCTGGATTAATAGGTGGCCGAGGCCCACACTATGACTTCCTCGTGTACTTGACGAGTGGTGACAGTGGTATGTATACATTTCTCAGCGAAAAAAAAGGGCGGATGAATGATTGTGTGGGCAACCAGTTATTTCTATATTACATTAAAGGTGCCGCATTAAATAAATATGTATACTAAATATTTTATACATAACAACATTTATACTACTCTTGTACAAACCCTTCGATTTCACTGATAGCTTTAAAAACGTTCATCTATTTTCAACGAAAACAATAATATTTCATTTAGTCCAATCGTATTTAGTATTCTAATCTAAAGAGTTTAAAATTAATAAAATAGTTCATATAATGCGAGTCGAATATTTCATGTATGAAAAGCATTGCAAGGCAATAAGAATATCATGTGTTATGCTAATAAAATAATTGTTTAAGTATAACGTAATACAATATTATTGAAGGAAAAACTAGAATAAATACTTTATTATTACACAAACATTATTTAATAATTAAGTAATATTGAAAAACTGAAAATAAATCCACTAATATATTATTAATTACAAAACGTTGAAAGTTTAATACCTATTTAAGCTCACTCGCTTCATCATGAAACATTTGTTATTGTTAAAAAAGGTGAAAAAGAACAGAGAAAATGTAAATTTCAATTACTAAATACCAAATTACTAAATACTAAAGTTGTAAAGTAGAGCCTTGGTAATTTAGAAATATACGAGCCGGCTAGATCAGACTCTTATAAAGAATGGCTATGTGAAGTAGAAGTATTTGTGCAGTTGCGTTTTATGTCATAACTGTCGACAAACAAGCATACAGTCGGTGATGGTAAGCAACTAAGCAGCCACCACAACCTATGAACGCTTGCCGTACTTGAGTTATGACATTGAGGCGTTGGCAACTCAAGGGATGGGAATGAAGGAATGAGAAGGAGAGAAAAAGTAAAAGAGAGGTCTAGAGATTTGGTTCCGGCGCTCCCACTCTTTGCAGGTACCGCAACAGTACTGCTCTGTAGTACTTCCTTGGTCAAGCTGACTCATTTATGCTGGGAAGTGAAGGCTCTACTACTAGGTTTTGTTTCTCTCCCCTTCATTTTCTCTCTCTCTCTGTCATGCTATTCTTAGCCTCGCATTCTCAGATTGCTTAGCCTCTGATAATGTTAGTAAATAGTAATTATTTTTTACTAAGCTAACCGTATGCTTGTTTGCTAAGTATAATAGAGTAAAAAAATTTAAACGCAGTGGTACAGATGCCTAGGTAAGGCAGAACTAATCCAATTAACTACAGATGAACATCACGCAAAATAATTATTAATTAAGGCCGGCACATTCGACACGTGCGGTCCCATCTGATGCCCTAGAAAAGTCGAATCTTAATCCATGATACGAGGGTTTCATAAATATTCAGTGTCGTTATTTCACCTCGACTGCCGATCCTGTGAAGAGCGGAGTCTGTGTTTATGTTTACAGGGGGTGTGGCGCCCAGCTGAGTGCCCCCTACCCCACACCCTCGCACCCAACGCGGCTGCGGAAAATCGATAACGTTGCGAGCGCCGCAGAACTCTGCGAATGCCTGAGTGACGTACTACGGAGACAAAACATACACGCTTTGATACATTCCAGTTGCTCACAACCTCACACTCAATTTCATAATATTGTCAATTATTACGCACAACAGAGTGTAAGTGTACACTTAGCTGCACCAACTAGGAAAAACACATACAGGAATAATCTTTTTATTTAAATACTAGCACTGCTCGCGTCTTTGTTCGCTTGAATATTTTGTTTATGCCGGACCGTCTTCAAATTATTTTTCTATTCTAATTTCCTTTCTCGAACCCTCCAGTTATGGAATGAGCTTCCTGCTGAGGTTTTCCCAACACGTTACAATATGGGGTTCTCTAAGGGAAGTTTGAAAAATTTTTTAAGTGGTCGGCAACACATCATGCGACACCTCTGGGGTTGCATGCGTTCATAGGCTACGGTAACCGCTTACCAACAGGCGGGCCGTACGCTTGTTTGCCACCATCGTAGCGTAAAAAAAGATACATTTACTTTTACGCAGTTTCCAGTGAATACGTGCTGTTATTCGTTTTTTGATAATCACACAAGAACCTGACATTATCCGGAATAAAATTGTCCTGAGTTTTAAACCAAGTTACAAACAATCTATGTGCCTTTCATTCAAATCCTTTTAGCAGTGATTTGTAACAAAAATCCAAACATACAACCTTACGCATTTATAATATTAAGTAGAGTACGCTTGGGTATATTTCGTAAAAGCAAAAAAACATTTATTTTATCGCATCGTTCTATCAACTTTACATTCAAACTAAACTTAATTACGTCTGACTGAAAATGAGAGCTCCGTACAAATTGAAATCAGCCCCAATTAAACATTCCCAAAATAAATTAGCTTTATTTCAAAACCGCAATCATAAATGCTTTTTTATAGAAATATCTCAGTAGTCAAGTTATTTACAAAAAACAAATATTTATAATTATTATGTTCGTTTTAATATAAAAGTAAAAGTAGAAAACCAACAAGTTGATTAAATGGTAAATACTTTCTGGTAACTCGTATGTAGGTTTAGGAATTTCGAAAACACTTCTATGAGTAAATAAACGCCAACGTATGACGTCAAAAAATAACATGAATAAACTAATTATATCACAAAGCTAAGAAATATTTTTGTATAAAATTGTATGATTTTGTATGATGTATACAATATACGTATTATAAAACAGCGAACAGCAGGTAATAATAGATATATTTATGGAAAGTGTTAAATAAGTCGTTTTCATTTGACATCTACCACTACACTATTTTTTTTTTTTAGTTCTTGACTTTATGTTCTCAAGAGGACAATATATTGATATCAAATCGTCTATGTTCAAGAGATGAAAATACATAGATATTCTTCTACCTATATTCTTAGCGGTAAAAATTTTACCCTCGTATTTGCTTCGATGTAGTCGGATAAAAATGTATTTCAGTTCAAACGAGAATAGCTTCTCAATTTGGCGTTATTTCCGATATTTTACATTTATAAACAGATTATTTTGGTAGATACGATATGCCTCCGTTATGATACAATAAAATTTCAGGCTGATCTGATCAAGAACTTCAGAGAAACTCCTCAAGATATAAAAGTTAATCCCCAATTATTTATAAATTCTTTTGCGTACATTTCGCTACAAATTTTAGGCGATTGATATATTGTATGTTGTTAAACGTTTTACTATATCACAAAAATTACTTTCATTTGATTTCACAAACAGGAGGCAATTTTTTACTTTAATCGTGTTTCCATTTTTTAGATTTTCTGTAAACGAGCTAACAGATTTGGGTAGCGTAAACTGTATTATTAACTATTAAGGTAGATCTCGAAATGGCCGATTTTAAATTTCAATATCAAAACAGACCATCCAAATTACGCAATGGAATTTATCATAGCTAAATTAATGTATTAGTAAGAATGTCTTCTTTCAATGTGAGTATGCCGTCGGCAGCCTGTTCTAAAATTACACCAAAATAAAAAAATCAAACATATTTTGTAGGTATTTTAGTGTTTCGATCTTCCCGATTATATAAAAATTATGTATATGACGGAGGTGGGTGTTATATCTCGGCGAAACTCTTCACCGTCCGACATTATTGTAGGCAAAATGTGGGTACGGGAAACAAACGAATGCTACAGAATCACTTATTTGATTTAATGTCAAATATGCAACGAGTCGTAAGACAGTTCCTATGATGTTGTTAGCACGGCGGCTAGCACTGAAGTGAAGTGTCGCCGGTCGCGCGAACGCATCTAGGCTCCGTCGAAGCGTCGTCTCGATGACGCTTGCGGCTCGTTGTCAAATCAGCTTCCATGTTGTAGTGTCGATAGTCAAAACAGCTCCCGTACTAATGACTTCTCCGACACGGCCATCCTACGGTACACACGTCCCTGTGTGTTACTCTGAAACAAAGTTTCTTGCACAGTATCACATAGCTCGGTCACTCCTGACCTTATCCAGTAAATTTACCACATTACAATCATTGCTCGTGAAACTCAGAGCATAGCCGAATACTTAATTATCTCTCTACACAATCAAACAATTAAAACACTTAAGCTCTACATGTGATCTATGGCTACGCATAGCCCAGTAACCTCCAGTTACTCATCACTCATATGCGATCCCCTGGGGAACGCCTCTATGGTTTTCACTGAAACCCGACCTCCACCAAAGTTGCCTGCTTACCGCCTACTCACGGACTACTAATAGTAGACACCGATTTCTACCGAGCTACGGCTGCACGACAACCTTTGGTACGGTCCAATCATCATGTAAACGGTCCAATCATCATGTAAACCTAAGTGCTTTCCTTATCGTCACAACAACTTGGCTCTACATCAGTTTCATCAGTTAAGCTCTGATTTTCCGGCATTTTTCGCAATCTATCAAGTGCGTATTTGTAGATACGCTTAGAATTTAAAGCCTTTAAATTATAATGATCACCATCAAGAATTTCTATGACCTCGAACGGTCCTTTAAACTTGGGATCCAACTTTGTTTGATTACGTTCCTCGTTCATAATCAAAACAAAGTCTCCAACCGAAAATTTATTGAGTTTTGCCTTTGTCTGATCGAACCTACGTTTTTCATAGGATGCTGCAGCGATCAAGTACAAGTTACTAATGTCACAAAACTCTTCAAAGTCTTTACTCGCAAAGCAACGCCCTTGATCCACGATAATATTTTTCGGAGTAGCGAATAGTGCTACACTATCTTTTACAGCTTTAATACTACTCTTAGTATCGATATTAACAGTGTGAAATAACAAGATAAATTTCGTGAACGCAACAATAACAATGAAAACATATTCTTTTACATCATTTTTGCCGCTTAATTTTCCGTTATTTAAATCAGAAACAAGCTTAGATATTTCAATATCACGATTTTGTTCAATTGTTGTTGCTAAAAGCCAGTTATCGGAAAGTTCTGTCAAGTTAACTGTTTTGTGTTGCTCTACCTTGGACTTTAATTTAGATCTCACGTTATATTTACCATCAACAGAATTTTGGTGATTACGGGATAAGAAATCTGTATGTGTCATATTTACCATTATTATAAACTATGTCAAAATTAAAACATTGTAAATAGGCCCACCACATATGAACTCGCGGCGTTAAGTTATCTTTTTACGAGACGATGTTAATGAATTACAATCAGTCACAACTTTAAATTGTCTACCATGTAAATATTGCCGAAAATGCTTAATCGTGTTAACAACAGCCAAGGTCTCTAACTCGTAACTATGATACCAAGATTCCGCAGGTGTGGTCCTTTTACTAAAATACGCGACTACTCTACGCCTAGCATCTACGACTTGAAATAAAATAGCACCGTAACCCTCTGAGCTGGCATCCGTATGTAGCTCAGCCGGGTATTGGGGGACATAAATCATTAAAACGGGTTATTTAGTAAAAATGAGAAATAATTTCTTTTCTAATGTCTTTATGGCGTTATTGCTAGTTAAATTGAACCTTAACACACGTTAATTTATAAAGAGGACCCATCATACGAGAACACCTAGGTATGAACTGTCTGAAGTAAGTTGCCAACCCTATGAACTGTCGTAACTTAGTTACTGTGGACGGTGGAGGCAGAGTTGACAATGCCTCTACTTTTCTACGATTAGCTCTAACCTCTCCTGACCTTACTTCATATCCTTCTTCGATAGTCTCGGAAATAACCAAGATATCGTCGACGTAAACAATAACGAAAGTATTTGCTAGATTACCCAAAGCTCTAACTATCGCGCGTTGAAAAACTGATATCGCATTACGGAGCACGAACAGCATGGTCAAATACTCATACTGACCGTCAGGTGTTATGAACGCGGTACGTTGTATTGGTTGGTCATCGGATTTGACCAGAATTTGATGAAAGCCTGAAGCACAATCTAATTTAGTAAAATACCGCGGACCGTGTAAACGTGATATTTGGTCTGATATAAGCGGTAACGGATACCGATCAGGTACTGTATTACTATTTAGTTCGCGATAATCAATACACATTCTATCCGTACCGTCGCGTTTCAACTCAACTAAAGGGCTGGGCTTGCAAATGTGAACTCCTTGCTCGAATGATATTAGCACGCATTAACTCATCTACACGCTCACGCATTATTTTTCTCTTCCGCACTAAGCCGATATGGTCGTCTTTGTACAGTCTTACTAGGATCAATTAGCCGAATCTCTAGTTCACCCGTAGTTACGCGATTTTGCGGCATACCAGTAATAAAATGGCTTGAATAACGAATTAATACAGAAACTATTTCCGATTTATGATTCGAGGACACGTCGGTATCTATAAAGTTAAAATTATTTGACAGGGGCAGTTCATTAACACTCCTAAACAAAACGGTATTTTCTGTATCAACCGAGGGTAATTGTAAGTTACAATTATTTACATCATGAACTTTAGAAATTTTAAATTGTGTCGCGGTCATATTAACACTAAAGGCTTGCAGCAATATTTCGCGCCCTACTATAATATCACTACGCAAATAGACATCCGGCAAAACATGCAATAAAATCTCGATTAAATTACTATCAATTTCAATAATACAAGAAATCTGAATAGTGCTGAGTACACTTGACTGAATAATGCCTCTCAATGTAACTATGTTTTGTTCACGTTTTCCACAAAATTTACAAGAGACACTTTCCTTAATTAGTGAACACCCAGCACTATGCACCGAATCATAATGGAATTCGAAAAGCTGACCTTTATGTTTTAAAGTTCCTTCAGGAGGGTCGATGACGCACACGTCGACAAGTCACTCGCTGCGCGACGCCTCGGCACGTTGTTCTCCATTTGGGCAGCGGGTAGAAATGTGTCGTTGTCTTCCGCAAATGTAGCAAACGATGGAGCTGCCTGTAGCCTGCTACTGAGGATTAGGTCTTGAAGCTTGAGGGAAATTCTGCATCTTCATACGTTTTCCGTGTATATCTTTTCGCCCGTGTAAGCAATCCGCCATTTACTGCGCAACGTAGTGTGGTCTCCATATCTCGTCTGTTTTCCCGCTCGAATCCCGCTTCTGATGACGGAGGTGGGTGTTATATCTCGGCGAAACTCTTCACCGTCCGACATTATTGTAGGCAAAATGTGGGTACGGGAAACAAACGAATGCTACAGAATCACTTATTTGATTTAATGTCAAATATGCAACGAGTCGTAAGACAGTTCCTATGATGTTGTTAGCACGGCGGCTAGCACTGAAGTGAAGTGTCGCCGGTCGCGCGAACGCATCTAGTTCGTCGAAGCGTCGTCTCGATGACGCTTGCGGCTCGTTAATCAAATCAGCTTCCATGTTGTAGTGTCGATAGTCAAAACAGCTCCCGTACTAATGACTTCTCCGACATATATATAATAAATATAAATAATATTAAGTATAAATAATAAATAAACGCTGCACACTCAACGGCCCCCATTAGGATAGTGATATCCTGTGTCGCGGGTCCGGAAACACATACAAGGACAAGGACAAATACACCCAGACCGGAAAATATGCTTGCATGGTCAATACAAACATGCTCCGAGCGGGAATCGAACCTCCGACCTGTGGCGTTCAAAGCTGGTTCACTACCGCTGCGCCATAACCTCTTCAATAAAATAATATTGGCCAGACATCCTGTTTCTGGAGAGTAAAACAATTACGTTGTGTGTGGCGCTATCCGTAACGTATTCTACGACCGGTATCCATTAGCTGTCGAACTTTCCTTGATTTAATAATTCAGAAAGGTATAATAATATTTTTATATAACTTTCTATTTTATTTAATTTTTGAAAATATAGTTCTATGTTAGATTTTTACTTAAACTGAAGCATGGTATTAGTAAACTGAAGCATGGTATTAGTAAACTGAAGCATATTTTACTAAAACTTATTATATGAAAAGTAAAAAACTAATTATATAAAGATATCTGTGAACGAAAATATAATATTTCTAGTAACCTTATCATGTAATTTTAGGTTTTATTAGGAATAATAAGCAGCCGCAACAACCTATGAACGCTTGCGATACTTAAAGTATCACATGCATTGCCAACCCAAGGGATAGGAGGAAGGGATGAGAAAGAATTAATGAATTAATTTTTAATTAATTAATAAGGGAAAGGATCGCTCTCATTCATCGCATGAAATGCAACAGTACTAATACAGTTACATTACGCCGATTATTTATGAGCGGGTAGTGCTTCCCCGGCCGAAATGCCCATTTATGCTGGAAGCAGCATAACTCTACTATTAAAGCGGCTCTTAGAAGAAATATTTAAAGCCCTCCTTTTCTTCAAAATATACAGAAAATCAACAAGAAAAACAAAATATTCAGAAAATCTTTTTTTAACGCAAAAGTGAACCTGTATCTTCGTAAATGAAGAAATTTTCGAAAATGAAGCATTGTTCGGTCCGTCTGTACTGTGTCCGTCCCTATATGAAAGCCGTTTTACTGGCTTTTGAGGCTATATTAATAAATATATAGTGCCACTATACAAATAAAATTTTGAGGAATATCTCGAATAATGTGGTGAAGTTAAGTGGCCACTAGATAAGTGGAGGTGGTGAAAAAAAATTAAACACATAATCAAGTGGAATATTTTTAGATCCAAGGTCTTCGAGAATATTACGGAAACTTCCACATGACCTTTTGTATATACATTATTATATTTGTTGAGGTAAATTTGTTTCGACGTAATATTGGCCAGTTTATTTGACACCGTTGTGGCGTTGTGGGTAGCGAGTCTGCCTTAAGCCTCGACGGTTGCGGGTTCGATTCCCGCTCGCAGCAGATGTTTGTATTATTCGTACAGGCGTGTTTTCCGGTCTGGTTGTGTTTGTCCTTGTCATTGTGAATGTTTCCGGACCCCGACACAGGATATAATTATCCTAATGGGGGCCGTTGAGTGTGTAGCGTTTATTTATTTATTTATTTGACAACTGGTACTTGTATTTTATCAATTTGTATTTTGGCTGACTTTTATTCCATAAAAAGTCTTGCCCTTTCTTTTTCTTTACTAACATTTTATATCCAATTTTTTTGTATCCGTGATAACTTAATATTTGCAACGCTTTTACTAGGTATATCAAAATAAATTAAATGCACAGTCGTGACTCAAGATTTCTCTCGGTATAAATCTTTGAAGCGGGTAGAATTCTCTGAACTGCGAAATGATACATAAAATATTCATTTCCCTCGAAATGTAAGTATCTGTTTTACATTTCATTCATCCAATACTTAAACACTTAAATTTGAGCTACGCACACATAAGTGACGTCATCACAAGGCGTATAATCGTATTTTCACATAATATGATCCATTTTAATAAAACTTGTAATAAAAAACTGTACTTACAAATTACGAAAAATGCAGTATTTCTTATAAGTTCACAAACGTTGTATCATATACCTTACCACAAGGCTATGAGTATTTCAGACGCTTAATTGATGTTAAAAGAACCGATATACATAAATTAAGCTCCTTAGACCAAGTGACGATTCGGTCAAAATAATCGTTTTGTTCCATTTTGGCGTGGAAAGGTGATATAAGGCGATTTTATTTATATGGGGATTAAGCCTCAGTAGAATGTTTTTTGTATTTTATCAATAGCTAAAATACAAAATACATTATTAAAGCGATGTTAGAAAAAACCTTATTTTTTCTTCATGTTTGAAGGCTGCTCCATTAGTACCCATATCCAGGAGTCCCCAATGCGTTTATAGCCGGTAAACAATTTGAAACAGAAATACATTTTTTTTTTTCGAGCGTTTACGGACTTTTCGACATACCCGCAGCTTGCAAAGGCGCTTCAAAAAGCCGAATGCGCGTATATTGCTGTTTATTGTGATATGCTTTGCTGCGATGTGCTATATGGCGAGTATCAGTAGCATATTACTCAAAAATATTACGCGCATATACGAGCTTATCAGCGCGTCAACTCTCGTACTCCTATACGTGCTTCGAAAAAGGAGCCCATGCGCTCATAAAAAATGCGGATATTTTCATACCAGCATTTTATAGCGCCCTTATGAGACTTAATGCTAAAACCATAACTGCCACCAATTCTATTAATAGCCGCAATCGGTACTACTCTTCTTTTAAAGACGAGTCTAAGGATTCCGCAGGTCATTTGGTCTACCATTTGATTAAAGTACAGATCTCTCGCCACAGAAATAGACATAAGGAGCGTGGAGAAGGTTAAAATTCCAAATTACGCGATTTCACATGAAATCATTATAATTGAATAATAAAAAATTTGATTTTTTTTTGTTTTAAAATGTATTTAAATTAATTCAATTTGATGGAAATAAAGATATGTACATACCCAAAATAAGATACATAATATTTCAATACATACCTGAAACAATAAATAAAAAAACATTTAATTAGGGGTGAATTATATTACTTTAACTTTTGTCGTTCTAAACATTACTTAAGTATTTTTTTAAATTACGACATGAGGAAAACACTTCTTTGTATTAAGCATACACTATAAATTCTTAATTTGAATTTATAGCGTTTGTTTAACTAAAAGAAATAGATTGCTCGTAACCTTACATAAGGTTTCAATTTTAAATAATTTACTGTAAGTTTTGCAAAAATATTTAATCATTTCTTTAGTTGGTTTAAAATAACCTGTGGGACACGTCTAGTGGTACGGAATTTACGTCATTCGGGTCAATTAGACACACTTACTTGCACTAAGTAGTATTAGCGTTATTTTTTTAAACCTTTACACGTCGTGTCATTACTGTAACAGGCGAAAGAACGGCAAGTTCATTTGTGTTATTTATAGCCAGTAGAATAGTAATTATATTACGTTATGTGTAATTATAGAGTTTTGCCGTTTTTAGCGTCAATGGACCGACTTGACCGGTGAAGTACTACCCACACAATATTAATGTGAAAGCATTCATACTGTTTCGTTTCGTAGGATAAATAATAAATACTAAAAATACCGTATATTTTTTCCTTCTCTTTCTTTCCTTTCCTTGGATTGAAAACACTCTTCTTATACATATGTATGGTATTGCAAGCGTTAATAAATTACGGTAAGCTCTTACCATCAGGTGGACCATACGCATTCGGTATTTTACCATTTTGTAAACATGTTTATGTCCTAATTATTAGCGTTAGGAAGACCATATGCTCATTAGTTATTAGTATTCTGAAACGACATATTTTAATGAAAATACCATCTCAACGTAAAAATGTATAAAACGTATGCATATTGCATATTAGACAAAAACGTTAGCTACTATTTGCTGGAATTACAATTACCAAAGCAAAGAAAACAAATATACTTATCTTATATTTATTCAAATTTTGAGTTAAATTTCTTTGATTGGCAAGTTGCTTTATATATACGTAGTATATTTATGTAGTGGATTAACAGCAGAAGAAATATTTATTAAATAAACCTATTAATGTTTTTAGCAAATGATAACTTACATAAGTCTTAATTTTAATCAAATTCATAAAGGCGGTGTAGGTTTCGAGGGGTAAGAGGTGAACGACATACGCGAATAATTTGAAATAGATTTTGAGCTTATTTTAATTTGATTTTGATGGCCAATTATCAAAGCATCCCGTCGTTCTAAAAAAAGGTAACGCAATAAGTAAAAAAAGGTAACGCAATAATTAAATTCAGTAAGGCGAATTTCAGTGAACGAGATAAATCTTTAACTTTGATTCCACAAAGTTCATCATTCTCTATTCAAAGGGTACATTAGACCTCTGACATTTCTAAACATGGTTTTCTTAGTGCGGTTTAAAGCTACATTCACTTCAATATAACTGCTACGGCAAATTAACATATAGCAATATACAATGAATTGAGTTACAAGTTTGTCATTGGTTAGTATGTCAGTGAACTTAGCAGAGCATTTGCCAGCAGATCAAGAAAAAAGTGTGTTCTATTCGCATGCACCATAGTTCTATAGTTCACGATACTTTTCAGAAATAGTTCTGGCGTAATTCGCGAAAAAAATAAATATATTTTTTTCAACCAAATGCTCTGCCAAGTTCACGCATTTAGCAGATCATTTTTTTTCAAATTCCTTTTTTCCATCAGATCAGTTGCGGTTTGCAAGTTTTTATGCTATTTAATAATAGTTCTACCTCCGAATTATATATACATATAGCAAACAAGATGTTGTATATTAAAAAAGTTGAATTTATCGTTATTACAAATTATAATAGCTTACCGTAAATATTATAAAAATCTGTTTCATTAAATCGATTTAAATGATTCTCAAAGGCCACAACTCAATGGTTTTTACTAGATAGAAAGTAGAACTTTCTTCTTAAGCAAAATGGAAAACTGGAACTCATGCTCACTGACAGCAGAGCACGTTTGAAAATAAGAAAAGTCTAGAAAAGACTCGAAATAAGAAAATATTGATATGATTATTTCTTAGTGTTCTGAGACGCTACAGCTAATAGTATAACCATGGTAAATAAGAACTCTTCTTTTTCTTGTAGACGGATAGGATCTTTATGATTTACAGTTATGGTTGAAACCAGAACTCCCACGACAGTGTCAGCAGAGCATGGTTGAAAATTAGAAAAGTTGTACTAAGACTGAAAATGAGAAAATATTGATTTGATAAAATTTTGGTAACCATAGAAGCAAGAACTCTTCACTTTCTTATAGACAGATAAAACCAGCTTACCATGTAATAAAAATCTAGACCAGAACCCCCACAAACCTGTCAGCAGACCATGGTTGAAAATTAGAAAAGTAGTAAAAACACTGAAAATTGTAAAATACAGATTTGATAAAATTTTGCTATTCTCAGTAGCCGGAACTCTTCGGTTTCTTAAAGATAGATAATACAAGCTTAATGTGTCATAAAAATTGAGACCAGAACTCCCACAAAACTGTCAGCAGAGCATGGTTGAAAATTAGAAAAGTTGTAAAAACACTGAAAATTTAAAAAATATTTATTTCTAAATATTTAGTATTCTCAGAAGCCGGAACTCTTCGGTTTCTTATAGAAAGATAATACCAGCTTAATGTGCCATAAAATTTGAGACCGAACTCCCCACTAAACTGTCAGCAGAGCATGGTTGAATATTAGAAAAGTTGTAAAAACACTGAAAATTGAAAAATACTGATTTGATAAAATTTTGCTATTCTCAGTAGCCGGAACTCTTCGCTTTCTTATAGACAGATAAAACCAGCTTACCATGTAATAAAAATCTAGACCAGAACCCCCACAAACCTGTCAGCAGACCATGGTTGAAAATTAGAAAAGTAGTAAAAACACTGAAAATTGAAAAATACAGATTTGATAAAATTTTGCTATTCTCAGTAGCCGGAACTCTTCGGTTTCTTAAAGATAGATAATACAAGCTTAATGTGTCATAAAAATTGAGACCAGAACTCCACAAAACTATCAGCAGAGCATGGTTGAAAATTAGAAAAGTTGTAAAAACACTGAAAATTTAAAAATATTTATTTCTAAATATTTAGTATTCTCAGAAGCCGGAACTCTTCGGTTTCTTATAGAAAGATAATACCAGTTTAATGTGCCATAAAATTTGAGACCGGAACTCCACTAAACTGTCAGCAGAGCATGGTTGAATATTAGAAAAGTTGTAAAAACACTGAGAATTGAAAAAATATTTATTTCTAAATTTTTAATATCCTCAGAAGCCGGAACTCTTCGGTTTCTTATAGATAGATAATACCAGCTTAATGTGTCATAAAAATCGAGACCAAAACTCACAAAACTGTCAGCAGAGCATGGTTGAAAATTAGAAAAGTTGTAAAAACACTGAAAATTTAAAAAATATTTATTTCTAAATATTTAGTATTCTCAGAAGCCGGAACTCTTCGGTTTCTTATAGAAAGATAATACCAGCTTAATGTGCCATAAAATTTGAGACCTGAACTCCCACTAAACTGTCAGCAGAGCATGGTTGAATATTAGAAAAATTGTAAAAACACTGAGAATTGAAAAAATATTTATTTCTAAATGTCTAGTATTTTTAGAAGCCGGAACTCTTCGGTTTCTTATATATAGATAATACTAGCTTAATGTTTCATAAAATTGAGACCAGAACTCCCACAAAACTGTCAGCAGAGCATGGTTGAAAATTAGAAAAGTTGTAAAAACACTGAAAATTCAAAAAATATTTATTTCTAAATATTTAGTATTCTCAGAAGCCGGAACTCTTCGGTTTCTTATAGAAAGATAATACCAGCTTAATGTGCCATAAAATTTGAGACCTGAACTCCCACTAAACTGTCAGCAGAGCATGGTTGAATATTAGAAAAATTGTAAAAACACTGAGAATTGAAAAAATATTTATTTCTAAATTTCTAGTATTTTTAGAAGTCGGAACTCTTCGGTTTCTTATAGAAAGATAATAACAGCTTAATGTGCCACAAAAATTGAGACCGGAACTTACACTAAACTGTCAGCAGAGCATGGTTGAATATTAGAAAAGCTCTAAAAACACTGAAAATTAAAAAATATTTATTTCTAAATTTCTAATATCCTCAGAAGCCGGAACTCTTCGGTTTCTTATAGATAGATAATACCAGCTTAATGTGTCATTAAAATCGAGACCAGAACTCTCACTAAACTGTCAGCAGAGCATGGTTGAATATTAGAAAAGTTGTAAAAACACTGAAAATTAAAAAATACTGATTTGATAAAATTTTGTTAATCTCAAAAGCCAGAACTCTTCGTTTTCTTATAGACGGGTAATACCAGCTTACTATTTTATAAAAATCGAGACCAGAACTCCCCACAAAACTGTCAGCCAGAGCATGGTTAAAATTAGAAAAGTTGTAAAAACACTGAGAATTGAAAAAATATTTATTTCTAAATTTCTAGTATTTTTAGAAGCCGGAACTCTTCGGTTTCTTATAGAAAGATAATAACAACTTAATGTGCCACAAAAATTGAGACCGGAACTTACACTAAACTGTCAGCAGAGCATGGTTGAATATTAGAAAAGCTCTAAAAACACTGAAAATTAAAAAATATTTATTTCTAAATTTCTAATATCTTCAGAAGCCGGAACTCTTCGGTTTCTTATAGATAGATAATACCAGCTTAATGTGTCATAAAAATCGAGACCAGAACACTCACTAAACTGTCAGCAGAGCATGGTTGAATATTAGAAAAGTTGTAAAAACACTGAAAATTAAAAAATACTGATTTGATAAAATTTTGTTAATCTCAGAAGCCAGAACTCTTCGTTTTCTTATAGACGGGTAATACCAGCTTACTATTTTATAAAAATCGAGACCAGAACTCCCACAAAACTGTCAGCAGAGCATGGTTAAAAATTAGAAAAGTTGTAAAAACACTGAGAATTGAAAAAATATTTATTTCTAAATTTCTAATATCCTCAGAAGCCGGAACTCTTCGGTTTCTTATAGATAGATAACACCAGCTTAATGTGTCATAAAAATCGAGACCAGAACTCCCACAAAAACTGTCAGCAGAGCATGGTTGAATATTAGAAAAGTTGTAAAAACACTGAAAATTGAAAAATACTGATTTGATAAAATTTTGCTATTCTCAGTAGCCGGAACTCTTCGCTTTCTTATAGACAGATAAAACCAGCTTACCATGTAATAAAAATCTAGACCAGAACTCCCACAAAACTGTCAGCAGAGCATGGTTGAAAATTAGAAAAGTTGTAAAAACACTGAAAATTTAAAAATATTTATTTCTAAATATTTAGTATTCTCAGAAGCCGGAACTCTTCGGTTTCTTATAGATAGATAATACTAGCTTAATGTTTCATAAAAATTGAGACCAGAACTCCCACAAAACTGTCAGCAGAGCATGGTTGAAAATTAGAAAAGTTGTAAAAACACTGAAAGTTTAAAAAATATTTATTTCTAAATATTTAGTATTCTCCAGAAGCCGGAACTCTTCGGTTTCTTATAGAAAGATAATACCAGCTTAATGTGCCATAAAATTTGAGACCGGAACTCCCACTAAACTGTCAGCAGAGCATGGTTGAATATTAGAAAAGTTGTAAAAACACTGAAAATTGAAAAATACTGATTTGATAAAATTTTGCTATTCTCAGTAGCCGGAACTCTTCGCTTTCTTATAGACAGATAAAACCAGCTTACCATGTAATAAAAACTAGACCAGAACTCCCACAAAACTGTCAGCAGAGCATGGTTGAAAATTAGAAAAGTTGTAAAAACACTGAAAATTTAAAAATATTTATTTCTAAATATTTAGTATTCTCAGAAGCCGGAACTCTTCGGTTTCTTATAGATAGATAATACTAGCTTAATGTTTCATAAAAATTGAGACCAGAACTCCCACAAAACTGTCAGCAGAGCATGGTTGAAAATTAGAAAAGTTGTAAAACACTGAAAATTTAAAAATATTTATTTCTAAATATTTAGTATTCTCAGAAGCCGGAACTCTTCGGTTTCTTATAGAAAGATAATACCAGTTTAATGTGCCATAAAATTTGAGACCGGAACTCCCAATAAACTGTCAGCAGAGCATGGTTGAATATTAGAAAAATTGTAAAAACACTGAGAATTGAAAAAATATTTATTTCTAAATTTCTAGTATTTTTAGAAGCCGGAACTCTTCGGTTTCTTATAGAAAGATAATAACAGCTTAATGTGCCACAAAAATTGAGACCGGAACTTACACTAAACTGTCAGCAGAGCATGGTTGAATATTAGAAAAGCTCTAAAACACTGAAAATTAAAAAAATATTTATTTCTAAATTTCTAATATCCTCAGAAGCCGGAACTCTTCGGTTTCTTATAGATAGATAATACCAGCTTAATGTGTCATAAAAATCGAGACCAGAACTCTCACTAAACTGTCAGCAGAGCATGGTTGAATATTAGAAAAGTTGTAAAAACACTGAAAATTAAAAAATACTGATTTGATAAAATTTTGTTAATCTCAGAAGCCAGAACTCTTCGTTTTCTTATAGACGGTAATACCAGCTACTATTTTATAAAAATCGAGACCAGAACTCCCACAAAACTGTCAGCAGAGCATGGTTAAAAATTAGAAAAGTTGTAAAAACACTGAAAATTTAAAAATATTTATTTCTAAATATTTAGTATTCTCAGAAGCCGGAACTCTTCGGTTTCTTATAGAAAGATAATACCAGCTTAATGTGCCATAAAATTTGAGACCGGAACTCCCACTAAACTGTAAGCAGAGCATGGTTGAATATTAGAAAAATTGTAAAAACACTGAGAATTGAAAAATATTTATTTCTAAATTTCTAGTATTTTTAGAAGCCGGAACTCTTCGGTTTCTTATAGATAGATAATACGAGCTTAATGTTTCATAAAAATTGAGACCAGAACTCCCACAAAACTGTCAGCAGAGCATGGTTGAAAATTAGAAAAGTTGTAAAAACACTGAAAATTCAAAAAATATTTATTTCTAAATATTTAGTATTCTCAGAAGCCGGAACTCTTCGGTTTCTTATAGAAAGATAATACCAGCTTAATGTGCCATAAAATTTGAGACCGGAACTCCCACTAAACTGTCAGCAGAGCATGGTTGAATATTAGAAAAATTGTAAAAACACTGAGAATTGATAAAATATTTATTTCTAAATTTCTAGTATTTTTAGAAGCCGGAACTCTTCGGTTTCTTATAGAAAGATAATAACAGCTTAATGTGCCACAAAAATTGAGACCGGAACTTACACTAAACTGTCAGCAGAGCATGGTTGAATATTAGAAAAGCTCTAAAACACTGAAAATTAAAAAAAATATTTATTTCTAAATTTCTAATATCCTCAGAAGCCGGAACTCTTCGGTTTCTTATAGATAGATAATACCAGCTTAATGTGCCATAAAAATTGAGACCGGAACTCTCACTAAACTGTCAGCAGAGCATGGTTGAAAATTAGAAAACTTGTAAAAACACTGAAAATTTAAAAAATATTTATTTCTAAATTTCTAATATCCTCAGAAGCCGGAACTCTTCGGTTTCTTATAGATAGATAATACCAGCTTAATGTGTCATAAAAATCGAGACCAAAACTCCCACAAAACTGTCAGCAGAGCATGGTTGAAAATTAGAAAAAGTTGTAAAAACACTGAAAATTTAAAAATATTTATTTCTAAATATTTAGTATTCTCAGAAGCCGGAACTCTTCGGTTTCTTATAGAAAGATAATACCAGCTTAATGTGCCATAAAATTTGAGACCGGAACTCCCACTAAACTGTCAGCAGAGCATGGTTGAATATTAGAAAAATTGTAAAAACACTGAGAATTGAAAAATATTTATTTCTAAATTTCTAGTATTTTTAGAAGCCGGAACTCTTCGGTTTCTTATAGATAGATAATACCAGCTTAATGTTTCATAAAAATTGAGACCAGAACTCCCACAAAACTGTCAGCAGAGCATGGTTGAAAATTAGAAAAGTTGTAAAAACACTGAAAATTCAAAAAATATTTATTTCTAAATATTTAGTATTCTCAGAAGCCGGAACTCTTCGGTTTCTTATAGAAAGATAATACCAGCTTAATGTGCCATAAAATTTGAGACCGGAACTCCCACTAAACTGTCAGCAGAGCATGGTTGAATATTAGAAAAATTGTAAAAACACTGAGAATTGAAAAATATTTATTTCTAAATTTCTAGTATTTTTAGAAGCCGGAACTCTTCGGTTTCTTATAGAAAGATAATAACAGCTTAATGTGCCACAAAAATTGAGACCGGAACTTACACTAAACTGTCAGCAGAGCATGGTTGAATATTAGAAAAGCTCTAAAAACACTGAAAATTAAAAAATATTTATTTCTAAATTTCTAATATCCTCAGAAGCCGGAACTCTTCGGTTTCTTATAGATAGATAATACCAGCTTAATGTGTCATAAAAATAGAGACCAGAACTCTCACTAAACTGTCAGCAGAGCATGGTTGAATATTAGAAAAGTTGTAAAAACACTGAAAATTAAAAATACTTGATTTGATAAAATTTTGTTAATCTCAAAAGCCAGAACTCTTCGTTTTCTTATAGACGGGTAATACCAGCTTATATTTTATAAAAATCGAGACCAGAACTCCCACAAAACTGTCAGCAGAGCATGGTTAAAAATTAGAAAAGTTGTAAAAACACTGAGAATTGAAAAAATATTTATTTCTAAATTTCTAGTATTTTTAGAAGCCGGAACTCTTCGGTTTCTTATAGAAAGATAATAACAACTTAATGTGCCACAAAAATTGAGACCGGAACTTACACTAAACTGTCAGCAGAGCATGGTTGAATATTAGAAAAGCTCTAAAAACACTGAAAATTAAAAATATTTATTTCTAAATTTCTAATATCTTCAGAAGAACTCTCGGTTTCTTATAGATAGATAATACCAGCTTAATGTGTCATAAAAATCGAGACCAGAACTCTCACTAAACTGTCAGCAGAGCATGGTTGAATATTAGAAAAGTTGTAAAAACACTGAAAATTAAAAAATACTGATTTGATAAAATTTTGTTAATCTCAGAAGCCAGAACTCTTCGTTTTCTTATAGACGGGTAATACCAGCTTACTATTTTATAAAAATCGAGACCAGAACTCCCACAAAACTGTCAGCAGAGCATGGTTAAAAATTAGAAAAGTTGTAAAAACACTGAGAATTGAAAAAATATTTATTTCTAAATTTCTAATATCCTCAGAAGCCGGAACTCTTCGGTTTCTTATAGATAGATAACACCAGCTTAATGTGTCATAAAAATCGAGACCAGAACTCCCACAAAACTGTAAGCAGAGCATGGTTGAATATTAGAAAAGTTGTAAAAACACTGAAAATTTAAAAATATTTATTTCTAAATATTTAGTATTCTCAGAAGCCGGAACTCTTCGGTTTCTTATAGAAAGATAATACCAGTTTAATGTGCCATGTATTTGAGACCGGAACTCCCAATAAACTGTCAGCAGAGCATGGTTGAATATTAGAAAAATTGTAAAAACACTGAGAATTGAAAAATATTTATTTCTAAATTTCTAGTATTTTAGAAGCCGGAACTCTTCGGTTTCTTATAGAAGATAATAACAGCAATGTGCCACAAAAATTGAGACCGGAACTTACACTAAACTGTCAGCAGAGCATGGTTGAATATTAGAAAAGCTCTAAAAACACTGAAAATTAAAAAATATTTATTTCTAAATTTCTAATATCCTCAGAAGCCGGAACTCTTCGGTTTCTTATAGATAGATAATACCAGCTTAATGTGTCATAAAAATCGAGACCAGAACTCTCACTAAACTGTCAGCAGAGCATGGTTGAATATTAGAAAAGTTGTAAAAACACTGAAAATTAAAAAATACTGATTTGATAAAATTTTGTTAATCTCAGAAGCCAGAACTCTTCGTTTTCTTATAGACGAAGTAATACCAGCTACTATTTTATAAAAATGAGAGACCAGAACTCCCACAAACTGTCAGCAGAGCATGGTTAAAAATTAGAAAAAGTTAAAAACACTGAAAAATTTAAAAATATTTATTTCTAAATATTTAGTATTCTCAGAAGCCGGAACTCTTCGGTTTCTTATAGAAAAGATAATACCAGCCAATGTGCCATAAAAATTTGAGACCGGAACTCCCACTAAACTGTAAGCAGAGCATGGTTGAATATTAGAAAATTGTAAAAACACTGAGAATTGAAAAAAATATTTATTTCCTAAATTTCTAGTATTTTTTAGAAGCCGGAACTCTTCGGTTTCTTATAGATAGATAATACTTGCTTAATGTTTCATAAAAGCTGAGACCAGAACTCACAAAAACTGTCAGCAGAGCATGGTTGAAAATTAGAAAAGTTAAAAACACTGAAAATTCAAAAATATTTATTTCTAAATATTTAGTATTCTCAGAAGCCGGAACCTCTTCGGTTTCTTATAGAAAGATAATACTAGCTTAATGTGCCATAAAATTTGAGATCGAACTCCCACTAAATTGTCAGCAGAGCATGGTTGAATATTAGAAAATTGCAAAAACACTGAGAATTGATAAAATATTTATTTCTAAATTTCTAGTATTTTTAGAAGTCGGAACTCTTCGGTTTCTTATAGAAAGATAATAACAGCTTAATGTGCCACTTTTTAAAATTGAGACCGGAACTTACACTAAACTGTCAGCAGAGCATGGTTGAATATTAGAAAAGCTCTAAAAACACTGAAAATTAAAAATATTTATTTCTAAATTTCTAATATCCTCAGAAATAGAACTCTTCGGTTTCTTATAGATAGATACCAAAAGCAATGTGCCATAAAAATGAGACCGAACTTCACTAATAGCAGAGCATGGTTGAAAATTAGAAAACTTGTAAAAACACTGAAAATTAAAAAATATTTATTTCTAAATTTCTAATATCCTCAGAAGCCGGAACTCTTCGGTTTCTTATAGATAGATAATACCAGCTTAATGTGTCATAAAAATCGAGACCAAAACTTCATAAACTGTCAGCAGAGCATGGTTGAAAATTAGAAAAGTTGTAAAAACACTGAAAAATTTAAAAATATTTATTTCTAAATATTTAGTATTCTCAGAAGCCGGAACTCTTCGGTTTTTATAGAAAGATAATACCAGCTTAATGTGCCATAAAATTTGAGACCGAACTCCCACTAAACTGTCAGCAGAGCATGGTTGAATATTAGAAAAAATTGTAAAAAACACTGAGAATTGAAAAAATATTTATTTCTAAATTTCTAGTATTTTTAGAAGCCGGAACTCTTCGGTTTCTTATAGATAGATAATACTAGCTTAATGTTTCATAAAATTGAGACCAGAACTCCCACAAAACTGTCAGCAGAGCATGGTTGAAAATTGAAAGTTGTAAAAACACTGAAAATTTAAAAACATTTATTTCTAAATATTTAGTATTCTCAGAAGCCGGAACTCTTCGGTTTCTTATAGAAAGATAATACCAGCTTAATGTGCCATAAAATTTGAGACCGAATCTCACTAAACTGTCAGCAGAGCATGGTTGAATATTAGAAAAATTGTAAAAACACTGAGAATTGAAAAATATTTATTTCTAAATTTCTAGTATTTTTAGAAGTTGAACTCTTCGGTTTCTTATAGAAAGATAATACCAGCTTAATGTGCCACAAAATTTGAGTACCATCGAACTCCCACTAAACTGTCACATGAGCATGGTTGAATATTAGAAAAATTGTAAAAACACTGAGAATTGAAAAAATATTTATTTCTAAATTTCTAATATCCTCAGAAGCCGGAACTCTTCGGTTTCTTATAGATAGATAATAACAGCTTACTGTGTCATAAAAATGAGACCAGAACTTCACAAAACTGTCAGCAGAGCATGGTTGAAAATTAGAAAAGTTAGCAAAAACACTGAAAATTTAAAAATATTTATTTCTAAATATTTAGTATTCTCAGAAGCCGGAACTCTTCGGTTTTCTTATAGATATAGATAATACTAGCTTAATGTTTCATAAAAATTGAGACCAGAACTCCACAAAACTGTCAGCAGAGCATGGTTGAAAATTAGAAAGTTGTAAAAACACTGAAAATTCAAAAATATTTATTTCTAAATATTTAGTATTCTAGAAGCCGGAACTCTTTCGGTTTCTTATAGAAAGATAATACCAGCTTAATGTGCCATAAAATTTGAGCATTCATATTGACACTATTCTCTGTCAAGGACTCGATCTTATACAAGAAGCAATTGACGACACCATATCTAATAAAAGATCGTGCTATAACTGTAAAAATACGATATCATGCATGATTGATTATGGAGCACACCTTGTGATTGATTGTTCTGTTATTAGTGATCCTGGGTATCCAAACAAAGAATATATAATAGTTCATAAATTAGAAAATCTTAAAAAAACAGTGAAGATCAGTAACAACACATACATGATAGCTGGAGTTGTCGACTACTGCTTAGATAAAAAGCATTATTTCACGTACGGTTTAACGGGCAACTATTGGTTTAAATATGACGATCTTATAAAAAAACGTGTAGCAGTAAGTGCAAATACCAAAATAAAACCACATTTAATTATATACGTACTTTGCAAAAAAGGAAATGAAAACATTTAAGACAAAATTCAATCATTCAAGTAATAATTTATGGTAATAATATTTACAAATTATATTTAACTTTTGAGTAATCTCAACTTAGAAACATAATTTTGAAGCTTCAACTAATGTTACAAGGAATAAAAAGAAAAATTAAAACTATTAAGTCCCAAATTCCCAAAGTTCCCAAATTTTATTACATATTAATAAAGATTTTATCTATCTATAACTCTCTCTAAGAAAACCAAGAGTTCCGGCTTCTCAGAATACTAGGATTATATGACACATAAGATAGGTTTTAATCACATCAATAATTATTTGAGAACTTTTTACAACTTTTCTAATTTTAAACCATGCTCTGTTGACATTTTTGTGGAGTTCTGGCCTCAATTTTTATTAAATATTAACTTGGTATTATCTGTCTGTAAGTAAACGAAGAGTTCCGGCTTCTGAGGATAATAGAAATTTAGTAATAAATATTTTTTTTATTTTTTAATTTTCAGCCATGCTCTGCTGACAGCTTTGTAGGAGTTCTGGTCTCGATTTTTATAACATAGTAAGCTGGTATTATCCGTCTCTAAGAAAGCGAGGAGTTCTGGCTTCTGAGGATAATATAAATTTAGTAAAATATATTTTTTAATTTTCAGTGTTTTTACAACTTTTCTAATTTTCAACCATGCTCTGCTGACAGTTTTGTGGGAGTTCTGGTCTTAATTTTTATGAAACATTAAGCTAGTATTATCTATTCATAAGAAACCGAAGAGTTCCGGCTTCTGAGGATAATAAAAATTTAGAAATAAATATTTTTTTAATTTTCAGTGTTTTTTAGAGCTTTTCTAATATTCAACCATGCTCTGCTGACAGTTTTGTGGGAGTTCTGGTCTCGATTTTTATAAAATAGTAAGCTGGTATTATCCGTCTATAAGAAAGCGAGGAGTTCTGGCTTCTGAGATTAACAAAATTTTATCAAATCAGTATTTTTAATTTTTCAGTGTTTTTACAACTTTTCTAATATTCAACCATGCTCTGCTGACAGTTTAGTGAGAGTTCTGGTCCCGATTTTTATGACACATTAAGCTGGTATTATCTATCTATAAGAAACCGAAGAGTTCCGGCTTCTAAAAATACTAGAAATTTAGAAATAAATATTTTTCAATTCTCAGTGTTTTTACAATTTTTCTAATATTCAACCATGCTCTGCTGACAGTTTAGTGAGAGTTCTGGTCTCGAGTTTTATAACACAGTAAGCTGGTATTACCTGTCTATAAGAAAACGAGGAGTTCTGGCTTCTGAGAATAACAGAATTTTATCAAATCAGTATTTTTCAATTTTCAGTGTTTTACAACTTTTCTAATTTTCAACCATGCTCTGCTGACAGTTTTTTGGGAGTTCTGGTCTCAATTTTTATGAAACATTAAGCTAGTATTATCTATCTATAAGAAACCGAAGAGTTCCGGCTTCTGAGAATACTAAATATTTAGAAATAAATATTTTTTAAATTTTCAGTGTTTTTACAACTTTTCCAATTTTCAACCATGCTCTGCTGACAGTTTTGTGGGAGTTCTGGTCTCGATTTTTATAAAATAGTAAGCTGGTATTATCCGTCTATAAGAAAGCGAGGAGTTCTGGCTTCTGAGATTAACAAAATTTTATCAAATCAGTATTTTTTAATTTTCAGTGTTTTTACAACTTTTCTAATATTCAACCATGCTCTGCTGACAGTTTAGTGAGAGTTCTGGTCTCGATTTTTATGACACATTAAGCTGGTATTATCTATCTATAAGAAACCGAAGAGTTCCGGCTTCTGAGGATATTAGAAATTTAGAAATAAATATTTTTCAATTTCAGTGTTTTTACAATTTTTCTAATATTCAACCATGCTCTGCTGACAGTTTAGTGGGAGTTCCGGTCTCAAATTTTATGGCACATTAAGCTGGTATTATCTTTCTATAAGAAACCGAAGAGTTCCGGCTTCTGAGAATACTAAATATTTAGAAATAAATATTTTTTAAATTTTCAGTGTTTTTACAACTTTTCTAATTTTCAACCATGCTCTGCTGACAGTTTTGTGGGAGTTCTGGTCTTAATTTTTATGAAACATTAAGCTAGTATTATCTATTCATAAGAAACCGAAGAGTTCCGGCTTCTGAGGAAATTAAAAATTTAGAAATAAATATTTTTTTAATTTTCAGTGTTTTTAGAGCTTTTCTAATATTCAACCATGCTCTGCTGACAGTTTAGTGTGAGTTCCGGTCTCAATTTTTGTGGCAAATTAAGCTGTTATTATCTTTCTA
This sequence comes from Hestina assimilis, assembly GCA_023373885.1. Lineage (NCBI taxonomy): Eukaryota > Metazoa > Arthropoda > Insecta > Lepidoptera > Nymphalidae > Hestina > Hestina assimilis. The sequence goes on along the minus strand of CM041749.1, from coordinate 8,883,088 downwards.
TAAGAAACCGAAGAGTTCCGGCTTCTAAAAATACTAGAAATTTAGAAATAAATATTTTTTCAATTCTCAGTGTTTTTACAATTTTTCTAATATTCAACCATGCTCTGCTGACAGTTTAGTGGGAGTTCCGGTCTCAAATTTTATGGCACATTAAGCTGGTTATATCTTTCTATAAGAAACCGAAGAGTTCCGGCTTCTGAGAATACTAAATATTTAGAAATAAATATTTTTTAAATTTTCAGTGTTTTTACAACTTTTCTAATTTTCAACCATGCTCTGCTGACAGTTTTGTGGGAGTTCTGGTCTCAATTTTTATGAAACATTAAGCTAGTATTATCTATCTATAAGAAACCGAAGAGTTCCGACTTCTGAGAATACTAAATATTTAGAAATAAATATTTTTTAAATTTTCAGTGTTTTTACAACTTTCTAATTTTTCAACCATGCTCTGCTGACAGTTTTGTGGGAGTTCTGGTCTCGATTTTTATGACACATTAAGCTGGTATTATCTATCTATAAGAAACCGAAGAGTTCCGGCTTCTGAGGGTATTAGAAATTTAGAAATAAATATTTTTTCAATTCTCAGTGTTTTTACAATTTTTCTAATATTCAACCATGCTCTGCTGACAGTTTAGTGGGAGTTCCGGTCTCAAATTTTATGGCACATTAAGCTGGTATTATCTTTCTATAAGAAACTGAAGAGTTCCGGCTTCTGAGAATACTAAATATTTAGAAATAAATATTTTTAAATTTTCAGTGTTTTTACAACTTTTCTAATTTTCAACCATGCTCTGCTGACAGTTTTGTGTGAGTTCTGGTCTAGATTTTTATTACATGGTAAGCTGGTTTTATCTGTCTATAAGAAAGCGAAGAGTTCCGGCTACTGAGAATAGCAAAATTTTATCAAATCAGTATTTTTCAATTTTCAGTGTTTTTACAACTTTTCTAATATTCAACCATGCTCTGCTGACAGGTTTTGTGGAGTTCTGGTCTCGATTTTTATGACACATTAAGTTGGTATTATCTATCTATAAGAAACCGAAGAGTTCCGGCTTCTGAGGATATTAGAAATTTAGAAATAAATATTTTTTCAATTCTCAGTGTTTTTACAACTTTTCTAATTTTTAACCATGCTCTGCTGACAGTTTTGTGGGAGTTCTGGTCTCTGATTTTTATAAAATAGTAAGCTGGTATTACCGTCTATAAGAAACGAAGAGTTCTGGCTTCTGAGATTAACAAAATTTTATCAAATCAGTATTTTTTAATTTTCAGTGTTTTTACAACTTTTCTAATATTCAACCATGCTCTGCTGACAGTTTAGTGAGAGTTCTGGTCTCGATTTTTATGACACATTAAGCTGTTATTATCTATCTATAAGAAACCGAAGAGTTCCGGCTTCTGAGGATATTAGAAATTTAGAAATAAATATTTTTTTTAATTTTCAGTGTTTTTAGAGCTTTTCTAATATTCAACCATGCTCTGCTGACAGTTTAGTGTAAGTTCCGGTCTCAATTTTTGTGGCACATTAAGCTGTTATTATCTTTCTATAAGAAACCGAAGAGTTCCGGCTTCTAAAAATACTAGAAATTTAGAAATAAATATTTTTTCAATTCTCAGTGTTTTTACAATTTTTCTAATATTCAACCATGCTCTGCTGACAGTTTAGTGGGAGTTCCGGTCTCAAATTTTATGGCACATTAAGCTGGTATTATCTTTCTATAAGAAACCGAAGAGTTCCGGCTTCTGAGAATACTAAATATTTAGAAATAAATATTTTTTGAATTTTCAGTGTTTTTACAACTTTTCTAATTTTCAACCATGCTCTGCTGACAGTTTTGTGGGAGTTCTGGTCTCAATTTTTATGAAACATTAAGCTAGTATTATCTATCTATAAGAAACCGAAGAGTTCCTGCTTCTGAGAATACTAAATATTTAGAAATAAATATTTTTAAATTTTCAGTGTTTTTACAACTTTTCTAATTTTCAACCATGCTCTGCTGACAGTTTCAGGGAGTTCTGGTCTCGATTTTTATGACACATTAAGCTGGTATTATCTATCTATAAGAAACCGAAGAGTTCCGGCTTCTGAGGATATTAGAAATTTAGAAATAAATATTTTTTAATTTTCAGTGTTTTTACAGCTTTTTAATTTTCAACCATGCTCTGCTGACAGTTTAGTGAGAGTTCTGGTCTCGATTTTTATGACACATTAAGCTGGTATTATCTATCTTTAAGAAACCGAGGAGTTTCGGCTTCTGAAAATGCTAGAAATTTAGAAATAAATATTTTTTTAATTTTCAGTGTTTTTAGAGTTTTTCTAATATTCAACCATGCTCTGCTGACAGTTTAGTGAGAGTTCCGGTCTCAAATTTTATGGCACATTAAGCTGGTATTATCTTTCTATAAGAAACTGAAAAGTTCCGGCTTCTGAGAATACTAAATATTTAGAAATAAATATTTTTAAATTTTCAGTGTTTTACAAGTTTTCTAATTTTCAACCATGCTCATTGACAGTTTAGTGAGAGTCTCGGTCTCAATTTTTATGACACATTAAGCTGGTATTATCTATCTATAAGAAACCGAAGAGTTCCGGCTTCTGAGAATACTAAAAATTTAGAAATAAATATTTTTTTCAATTCTCAGTGTTTTTACAACTTTTCTAATTTTTAACCATGGTCTGCTGACAGTTTTGTGGGAGTTCTGGTCTCGATTTTTATAAAATAGTAAGCTGGTATTATCCGTCTATAAGAAAGCGAGGAGTTGTGGCTTCTGAGATTAACAAAATTTTATCAAATCAGTATTTTTTAATTTTCAGTGTTTTTACAACTTTTCTAATATTCAACCATGCTCTGCTGACAGTTTAGTGAGAGTTCTGGTCTCGATTTTTATGACACATTAAGCTGGTATTATCTGTCTATAAGAAACCGAAGAGTTCCGGCTTCTGAGGATATTAGAAATTTAGAAATAAATATTTTTTAATTTTCAGTGTTTTTAGAGCTTTTCTAATATTCAACCATGCTCTGCTGACAGTTTAGTGGGAGTTCCGGTCTCAATTTTTATGAAACATTAAGCTATTATTATCTATTCATAAGAAACCGAAGAGTTCTGACTTCTGAGAATACTAAAAATTTAGAAATAAATATTTTTTCAATTCTCAGTGTTTTTACAATTTTTCTAATATTCAACCATGCTCTGCTGACAGTTTAGTGAGAGTTCTGGTCTCGAGTTTTATAACACAGTAAGCTGGTATTACCTGTCTATAAGAAAACGAGGAGTTCTGGCTTCTGAGAATAACAGAATTTTATCAAATCAGTATTTTTCAATTTTTCAGTGTTTTTACAACTTTTCTAATTTTCAACCATGCTCTGCTGACAGTTTTGTGGGAGTTCTGGTCTCAATTTTTATGACACATTAAGCTTGTATTATCTATCTTTAAGAAACCGAAGAGTTCCGGCTACTGAGAATAGCAAAATTTTATCAAATCTGTATTTTTCAATTTTCAGTGTTTTTACTACTTTTCTAATTTTCAACCATGGTCTGCTGACAGGTTTGTGGGGGTTCTGGTCTAGATTTTTATTACATGGTAAGCTGGTTTTATCTGTCTATAAGAAAGCGAAGAGTTCTTGCTTCTATGGTTACCAAAATTTTATCAAATCAATATTTTCTCATTTTCAGTCTTAGTACAACTTTTCTAATTTTCAACCATGCTCTGCTGACACTGTCGTGGGAGTTCTGGTTTCAACCATAACTGTAAATCATAAAGATCCTATCCGTCTACAAGAAAAAGAAGAGTTCTTATTTACCATGGTTATACTATTAGCTGTAGCGTCTCAGAACACTAAGAAATAATCATATCAATATTTTCTTATTTCGAGTCTTTTCTAGACTTTTCTTATTTTCAAACGTGCTCTGCTGTCAGTGAGCATGAGTTCCAGTTTTCCATTTTGCTTAAGAAGAAAGTTCTACTTTCTATCTAGTAAAAACCATTGAGTTGTGGCCTTTGAGAATCATTTAAATCGATTTAATGAAACAGATTTTTATAATATTTACGGTAAGCTATTATAATTTGTAATAACGATAAATTCAACTTTTTTAATATACAACATCTTGTTTGCTATATGTATATATAATTCGGAGGTAGAACTATTATTAAATAGCATAAAAACTTGCAAACCGCAACTGATCTGATGGAAAAAGGAATTTGAAAAAATGATCTGCTAAATGCGTGAACTTGGCAGAGCATTTGGTTGAAAAAATATATTTATTTTTTCGCGAATTACGCCAGAACTATTTCTGAAAAGTATCAGGAACTATAGAACTATGGTGCATGCGAATAGAACACACTTTTTTTCTTGATCTGCTGGCAAATGCTCTGCTAAGTTCACTGACATTTGGTTAGTAAACTAATTTAATAGCAATTACAGCATACAACTGTCGTGTTAATATCATAAAACTAGTTAAAGGACAGATGTGTTCATTCCAATGAATATTTTGTTGATTATTATTATTATATATTCGTCAGATGTCACTTGTACCTATAATAATCAGCACGAATAATAATCATACAAAAGTTACTATAGTATATACGATATTTATAGAAAAATAAATTATATATTTTTTGCAGAAATGATTTCCTAAAACGAGTAGAAGAAAGTAAGTAAAATTGCGTACAAAAACCTAAAATCGTTGTCCAGCACTTTCGGCGATAAGCGAAGGGTTCCTGGCCTAAGTCGGAGCCGTCATAAATCTTCATCACGGAATACCAAAACCTTATACTTTTGCAAAAAAGGACACTACATTTTAGATAATCCATCTTAGTATTGACAGAGAGAAGTAATTCTAAGATAAAACTTATAGCCGCAATAAATTTCTCTGAAGTATATTATTGAATGACTTTTAATTTATTGTTCGACTCATAAATAAAAGTTCTTTTTATATAAATAATACAGAAAATGTATACCTAAAAGTTCTTTTTTTACGTTACGAAATATAAATAAATTCAATCAATTACCCTAATTAGTAGGTACCGTTTATGTAATGACCAAATATTTTACTTTTTGGCCGTTCAAATTCGCGTACAGAATCAATTTTTCCATACTATACGTATAAAGAGTCAAAACCAATAATATATTATAATATTAATAAAGTAATTAAGTATATACAGTAACTAGCTATGGCCCCGGCTCCGGTCGCATTAATGTAGTTTTTTGATAATCCTATTTCAACCTAATTTTTTTCCGGCATGAAAAGTACCCTTTTGTGTGAAGTATTCACTTATTTTTTTGTATGAAGTAGTATATTTCTTAATGCATTTCAACGTTGTATATTAATACCACATGATAAAGCATAGTTCAGTGTACAATAGAAATCTTAATAGTGAGGTTAGTACCTTATATAGTATATAGAAGTAGCAGATCCGAGAGACCTTGTCGCTGCAATTGTGACTTATGAGCCACAAGCAGTGCGAGTGCGATGCAATAATTTAGTTTTTCAACAAATTGGTGTCATATATTTTTTATACCTTGATTGAAAATATTTCATTTAGCTTGTGTATCTTATTACCTTTAGCTATTCAATACTTTGTTCTCATGACGAATTTCAAGTATCATTCGTCTGAAAAAAGTATATCAAATTTCTTTTGTCTTCAATAGCATAATTGAATCGGGGTATTTCATGAGTATTTTCCGAAGAATATTTTTGTATATAGCATAATACATTTAAAGCAATGTTTATTATCTTCCAAATAAATGTAATAGCATTTTTAAAATATGAACCTTACATAAAACGGTCCCCATCTATATTAATGCAATCTTTTAAATATCTATGCCGATTTCTAAGCTTTGATTATTTTCTTACTTATATATACACAATTAGTTTTAAAAATAAAAAAAAGTAAGAGATTTCATTCCAAAAATATCGCAAACATAAATACAGCTGGAGTTCTATGTATATGAAATTAAAACAGGCAAAAGTCTCAATAGCCTCAATAGCTCAACGGTAGAAGGACAGACTTCGCTCCGTTAACGCGAGAGTCGAGGGTTCGATCCTGACCCCTTTGTGCTATTGTCGTACCTACTCCTAGCGCAAGCTTCGAGCTTATTTGGAGGGCAATAGGAATATTAGTAATGCCTTGAAAAAGCATTGCTAATATTCTTTAAAAAAAAAAAAAGTGACTCTGTAAAGAATGTACATACACACACATTCATAAAAAGCAGAAATTTTTACAAAAAAATCAAATTTAAAGATTTTATGAAGCTGTAACATGTAGGTAACATGTATTTGCATCTGTTTATTTATGAATATGAATTTGTTTTAAGTGACTTATTGTATAAATAGAAAAAGTCTTTTAAACATTTTTAGTCTTTTTTGGACGAATCTCAAACTTCCTAACTTTAATATTCCGTTTATAAAATAAATCACTTAGAGATAAGGCCGTCTTTTTATCATTTTTGTATTACCGCATTGAAGTTTTATAATTACTTAGATATGTTATTTACAAATAAATAAAATGAATACTAAGTTACAACATCAATAGGTAGTTGACTAGTGGCCTTTTATTTCAATAGACCGGCCAGATGGGTACCACCGCAGTGTCCGATATTCTACTGTAAAGGAATAGTGTGCTTTGCATTACTGTATATCGATTTGAAGGCTATACACTTTAGCTAATGAAATTATTGGGCAAAGAAGATTTAAGAACCATTATCTTGAGGGTGGCAACGCGGGAATATCACCTACAAATTAATGTTGTTGCAAGCACTCATAGACTGCGACAACCGCTTACCAGTACGCTTGCTTACCAACTTAGTCACATGAAAAAAAGTTGAAAATAATAATGTTAAACTATATTATCATACTCTACATATGTATACTATAGTAAAGCGATATGAATTAACAAGTTGATTTCATAAAATTGAAACTAATTTTGTGCTCTAAATTATTTAATCTATTTTAATTAATCAAAATTGTTACGGTAAAATTTATTCGCAAATTACATTTTGAAGCAGGTTATAATGATAGTAATATTTTATGTCAGATATTATAATTATAAGTTAATTTAGAAATAAATGAAAAATTATTATTCCAACAACCCGACCTGAAATTTTGAGAGAAAATGGCTGAATTCTGCACGTGATTTTCGCCTTCTATCGACATTTGAAAATATATAGCCTTAAAACCACGATCGAGAGACTGACGTCATAATGATGACATTGATTTTGCTTTTAAACACTAAATGTAATGATATTGTTAGTGAACGTGATATTAAATAACACAAACATAAACTGAAATATACAAATATACTGAGGCCTTAAATATGGTATTCCCTTTATTTACGAAGAAATATTATGAAGTGGTTACCCGTTTTATTAAATAATTAAGAGGCTGTCGTACAAATTAACTCATCTTAATTTGTAACTTTTGCAAGAATAGCTAGTTTCTTAATTTATTTTACTACATGAAACCCGCCGTGGGAGTGGGACCCTTCTTACGAAACTACTTATTGCCTTTGGCAGTCTTGACGATCACATTGCAACTTGTATATTTACCTTATTATATTCGTAAAAACAAACAATATATTGTTTAATAAGATAGTTTTTGTGTCCAAATAAAACATCATCTTGTGAATAACAAGGGCATTTGTAGTACAAATATCTTTCAGAAACAAAACATATATTATATTGTTACCGAAAAGAAATCTGAAAACTAAAAGAATATAAAAAGAAATACGAGAAAAAGAATACAAATTACTTCATTACTATACCTCGGCTTTGTGGGCTTTAATATTGTATTAAATAAGGTATATTAGATTTTAGAATAATATGTACTAAGCACACGCAACGCTAATTATAAGAGAATCCAATTACTATCTTCATTTTCATCGTATCTTCCATATTTGCCAGCAATAGAGTTTCGCGAGAGCACTTTCGTATTCAAGTAGAAACCTCCCTGTACGAGGTCGATGCCCTCACACCCTAACGTCCCGAAGCGACCCTTTGAAAAACAACTACACGCCCTAATAAGACAACTGATACTCTTACGTATTTATTACTGTGAGGGGCACAAATAGTCTTCAATTTACTTAGCATTTTCCTATCGTGTTACATGATAACTTAGCTTGCATTATCTATGCTATAGAAAAACTTTTTGGCTCCCTTAAATCAAGAACTACAAGCCCAATTTAACAACATGCTTTGACCCTTATGAAGGCAGTAAGTTATAGATTTCAAACTGTAGACAGCAAGGCAAAATTGGTGCGGTGAGGCGGTAAGGTGGTAATCGGGATTAGAGCTGAGATGATGAATGATGATGTATATAATCATTATTGTCATCATCATCCCAGCTTTAATCCCGATTTCGTTCGGGACATTCGCTTCGTAGCCCAGGGTCCACTAAATCATCCTACAATAACGTAAAACCGCGCCAAGAACTAATGGAACGTAAGAATCATTTTTGAATCAAAAGTTTTTAGTATACTCCGAAACTTAAGGAGGGTTCAATCCTAGAACATGACAAAATGTATATCTATTTGTCGAAAAATGTATTATAAATTATATGTTGTATGTAGTATAAACAATGTTTAATCTTTAGTTGCAATAAATGAAGGCAAGTTTCATGGTAAGAAAAAAAAAAAAAAGAAAATAATAAATTTTTTACGGTAATCACTTGTGATTTAAATAAAAAAATACATCTATATTTTCATCAAAAGAAAACAAGTTAAATGAAAAAACTGTCGACATTTTTGAATATCTTAAACGATCACACATACTTTTATAATAGTACTAATAATACTAATAACATAGGTAATCTTGACGTGATCTGATTATATATCTATATATGATATATATGATCTATAAATATATAAATTCAAGCCATAGCTAAGGCTATTTGGACGCAAATAAGCAATACCATGTCAACCCACACGAATGTCATTTCGAGAAAACCGCGTTTGAAAATTTTGAACAACTTGCTTTATATGATTTTTTTTTGGTATTGCTTATTTGCGTTCATTTAAAAAAAACAATTTGTGAAATGCCTTTATTTTTCAAAACCGTTCGTAACAAGCTTGATAGTTAACTAAAACTTAAAACTGCGTCTTACATAAAAACTGAAAGAGACAGCTTGACCTCGTTATAAAACTTATCACCAGACGCCGACACAGCAGTGTATTTAAGTTAAGTAAGTACATAAAGTCTATAAAAATATTTATACTTTCAAATGCTGTGATAATACATTCTATAGATAAATGCAAGTATAAAAATAGTACGTAATTTTTTACATCAGACTAAACTATCTTAAAATAAAGTTATTTTTACTACCGCAGTCTGTTAGTAACTTCGTCTGTATGTCACTGGCAGAATCTCATAAACCATAATAGGTACGAAGTTTAATTTTTTACATTCTTTACAGTAAAAATAACAATAACAATAAATTTCCAAATGTAATAATGGTCAAAAAATGCACTTGAATGGTTTTAACAAAACAGTAACCAATAACATATATAGTTCTGCTCAAACAGCTTCAAATGAAAAAACTGCATTTGCCTTTACAATTATTTTAAAGTTATGGTAAAAAAATTATAAAATCAGTTTATTCGTTTTTAAATTCATCTCTAACAAAAACTGAATACGAATAAACTCGCAGAATCTCTGTGTGAAATTGGAATAGATAACAGAGATTAACATTCCCAAACGAAAATGCTCTTTTTACTAACAGTTATATTTTTCAACCATTTAAACAGCGCCAACGGTCCAAAAATATTAACACTGTGTATTCCCGAGTTGGCACAAACGGATACATAGGTACTGTTTTGGGATAAGAACTAACGCCCTATTTACTTCCGATGACGTCCTTAGCCGTGGTTCGGCTTCGCAGAAGGCACCCTAAGGACGGAATCAAATTTGAGCCCCCGTGAGGGCTTCCCTTTATCACCGCTGAGTCTCTGTACTCAGCCTCCTCCTGGTAACGCTGTCAAGGCCAGTAGGGTCAACAGCAATACACATTCCGAAAAAAAAAATACTTCCTTTCCTTGCATACGCCGTTTCTGCATTGTTCATTGAATTTTCATCATGTTTTTTAGAGCTCTAAAGAGATAAATCTCTTTGAACGAAGGCAATGGCATGTTAACGCTGAACGATCGTACCCCTATTATATACATATTGAACTTTACAAAACAAAGTATTTTTTCTTGGATTGCAAAAATGTTGAGCTCATATTAGATTTGAACATAAATTACTTCTTAAAGATTTATTACTAGTATCGGCCAGCAACATCGCTCGCTTTGACTTTATAATTGAGTCTAGAGTTCTATTTATGAAACGTGATTCAATAAATAACTTTCCCTAAGACACAACATCTACGCCGAATTTCAATTGGATATGTCCTGTAGTTCGTTTTTTGATAATCCCACAGGAACTAAACATTTTTAAGAAATAAAAAGTACTCTACGTGCTAATCCATGTAATAACCTAACTTTGTGCCAAATTTCTTCCAAATTCAGTTTTCATGAAATAGCGTAACAAACATCCAAACATACAAACTTTCACATTTACAATATTAGTAGAATTTATAGGCTTTTTTCAAATGTATTCACATAGTAACACACATTTACCCAGGTGAAAGAGCCGTATACCCGAACTCTCCATAGCGTCTCTGCTATTCCCTTTCCAATGATTCCGAGCTCTTATCTAACGTGACAGGGCACGGTGAGACCTTTTACCATCATATAAAGGCGTCGAGATGTGACGACCCCTTCGCCCGCTGTTGGGATAACCTCTGTCACAACAGAGATTATTCCACCAGTGCAATCAGTCACGCTGGTGGTAGGTCTTTTGTTGCAAGAGGCCGGCTAGGTAGGTACCACCGCAGTGTCCAATATTCTGCCGCCAAATAGTAGTGTTTAGGCACTACTGTGTTCCGGTTTGAAGGGCATTGTACGCTAGTGAAATTACTGGGCAAACGAGATTTAAGAACTAATATCTCGAGGTTGGCAACGCGTGAGTGGCACCTACTAATGGTGCTGCAAGCGCTCATAGGCTGCGGCAGCCACTTACCACCAGGTGGGCGGTATGCTTGTTTGCCAACTTCTAACATTAAAAAAAAATATATATATAAAAACAAAAACAAAAACTCACACTCACCGGTCCCGTTTCTATAGTAATATCTCGAGACGATCGGCTGGTAGTACACACAAACACGAGCACAACCACCTATATCAGAACGCATGGCTGTGTTATCAAGACAGGTAGGGTACCGCAGTGTCAGAACGATGGTTAAAAATATTCATTTCATTCATATTGGTTCAACCATTTATAAATTATCTCCAAACAAATTAATATTAATCCCATTAACATGAACTAAACCCTGACCTTTAAGTATAAGAGAATAAAAGTCACCGAACGATCCACAGTAACGAATATAAATTAATTACGACGCGGGTAGACAAGAAATTTAATTAACGCAAAATATTGTTATTTTATTTGGTCCCGACAAAAACCTTCATTAAATCTTCGGCGGTATAACGTTCAGAAACAGCTTATGAAATTGAAATAATTACGCATCAAATGAAATCTCTTTAAAAAATAACAGTACTGGATTTATCTGATATATAATATGTACGTCATTTATTTTAATAATAATAATAAACGCTGCACACTCAACGGCCCCCATTAAGATATTAACATCCTGTGTTACGATCCGGTCCGGAAACACTCACAATGACAAGGACAAATGCACCCAGACCGGAAAATATGCTTGCATGGTCAATACAAACATCTTATGCTCCGAGCGGGAATTGAACCCGCGACCTGTGGCGTTTAAGGCATGTTCGATACCGCTGCGCCACAATGTCGTCGTTATTTTGTTAATGAATTAGTAGATTGTTTTTAAAAATAAAAATGTTATTAGCATAGAGGATGTATTAGGTTAGAAAGTTTTTTTATAGCTATATTATATAATTTCTTTAATTTTAAAAGACGTTTAACTGAAAAATTGTAGAGTCCGTCCCTGTAACAAAAAAAAACCACAATACTTCATTTCTTTGAAAACTATTACACAAATACACGACACAGTTATATAAACTTTAGCAGTTACACACATTTCCATGAAAAGAATTTCTAATAAAGAAAAATCAATAAATCTTACATAATAAAAAATGTTTTCCCTTACATAAGTTTATGTTACCCTTAGAAGTTTTAGTACCATCTAAGTTCTTTCACGCAACATTTGCTCAATTGCTTTTATGCTTTACGTCAAATTACAATGTAGCAAATGCAAGTGGACACATTAAAGGAAGTCGTTATAATGTTATATGGACCATCGGAATAGTCATAGTCTCTCGTATAAATTTAATAGCATCTACAGTTATGAAAAGGAAATATATATCATTTTTAACGGCGTGACATTACATGTGCAACGCAAAAAGTCAACTTCGATATGCAAAATTTCCTCTTTTTGTCAATATCTCAGTTTTGCAAAAACTAAAAACGTGACCCAGTTGAAAATAGATTTATATAAATATACACACATGCATGCAACGCTTACATATACGTGTATTGTACATAGGCATACAAAGATATGATCATTTCATTGTTCGCCAGACAGTACATTGAAAACAAAGTCGACATATTAATGAAAATCTGCAAAGTCATATTTCACTTTTCTCTTTTTATTTAATTATTTCAAATATAACAAAATTATTTTCGATACTTTAAATTAATATAAGACCCACTTCACATTTACTCGATCATATTTTGTAGATTTTAGAAGTATATAACTTCCTACCATTATCCTATTAATAAGCGAAAGCTTTTTAACCTTTAATAGCCCATATCACGCAAACGTTTGAAAGGAATCTAACGACGCGTCCTATTTATTAAAGTCGTTTAGGCTTTAGAGTTTGCTAAAGAAATAGACATATCTATATAAACATCCGAAAAACATTAGGCTCTTTTTGAGACAGTCGGATAAAAAACTATTATAATACTTAAGTTTATCGAACAATTTAATTACAATAAAAAGAACTGGGTAGTTTTTCTCGTATACATAAAAAAAGTTATTAAGATCTTCCTTAAAGACTGACTTTGAATTGAATTTGAATTTGACTTTAGGTCCTAAGAGCTGGTGTCTACTTAACACAGTGATTCTTCAGCCCATGTTTTACCCATGTTTATATGAATATGGCGTGCCTTCGCGCCATGGTGTAAGGTGAGAGCCGGGACGACTGTCAGTATCTTCGCTAGTCTGGACTAGCATCTTTTGCGCCTAACATGAGCCGAATCCTGTCAGCTACGAACGGCGCACAGTGCCGTTGGATGCAGTTCGCGCGCTGGATCGTATAGTAAGAGACCCTGTGTCACACCCACTAAGGTCAGTCACCGAGGTGGATATTTACCATCTTGTCTTGGAACCCCATATAATCCGGGTAAAAGAGCCAGTACTTTGATAAAAAATACATAATCCAGGAAAATTTATTCGACGTTTTAATATCTACATGAATATTGTAAAAATGTTTCACAGAATTTTATCAGTCAGCCGAAATGGTTCGGTGAATGTATTTTATAGTTAGATGGTTTATTCGAAGGTACTGATTTGTAAAATATTTTATTGATTTTCATATACTTTGTAGAATATTACCTAAAGCTCGGGCTAAAAATATCTCATACAACAAATATTTCAAGCAACCCTTTTTAAATAACGCGAACAATTAAAAGTGCCCTTGTCAACTGCAATGATTTATGACGTTGTAACAGTACTTTTAAAAAAGTATGAAGGCGTTTCATACCAGCTATAGCCTTTAAAAGCTTTTCTTTTGAAACGATAATTTACGACTTGTTTAATTTCAATTTTATTTATATTAATTATATTTTCGTAAATAAATACAATCTTTATTACTATGAAAACAATATCTGAGTAATAATATAGGATACAAACGCCTGCATGTCATCCTGCCCGCATATTCCTCTGCGTGACTTTAAATTTTAAAGCGTAGTTTGAACTTGATTGTGAAAAAATGTAATTTTTTTAATTACATTGTTTAACATGAAACAATTTAAAAATACTGTTGAAATACTATTTTCAGTTCAAATCCATCTAAGTAGTCGTTCTCGAACAGTTTTTTGAAAATTTTATTATATAAAGACCTTGTCAGGTAATTTTATAACAGTATATCAATAGAAAGTAAAAGTGATATCTTAATAAAAGAAAACAATATAATAATATTCCATCAAGGGACCAATCATAGAAAAAAGACGATCGAACGGGGTATAATAAAATTAGAGTTTATCCCCAACGTTGGACGAAGTGAAAGCGACATGAGGGAGTTATTTATATCGCTATTCGACCTACTTTTGTCCCTTTCAAACCTAGACGGAAATCTCATGCACCCTGACGAATGCGGCCTTTGTAGGCTTAAAGACGACAAGTGAGAAACCTCGCACTTCAATGTAAGAACGGGTAAGAAACGAGTCGAGACGGATTCTGAGGAAATGAGAGCGATCGATACAAAGATGCCGATACCCTCCTTTAGAACGGGATCACAATTAGCGGCGTAGTAATGCGGTTACCGGCGGGTGATTGATGCCCTAGGCATGTCTAACTTGGAGTGCGAATATATCTTATCTTTAATTGTTATAACTTCTCAGACTACTTTCTTATGAATACTTTCTTCTGATCTTTGATTCATATTTTTGTTTTGTAATTTTGCACTACTTATAATTAAGACAAATAAGTTTACGGCTGGCCTAATGGTAAGCGGATACAGTAGAAGTGCTTACAGTAATCAAAAAACGCAGCAGTGAGGGTGTCTATTGAATATTATGAGTACCTACCTACAGAATAATTATGGCAAAACAGTAACGCTCTACCACGCATGATAATTATCTTTATAGTCATTATAAATGAGTAAGCAAGTAAGCGGTTTAATTCAAACTTTAAGATAAACTATTTTATAGTGCCAATGTAATAAAACGTAACTCTCTTGAGCGTACTATTTCTAAGCAATTCTTCAATTCAGGCTGAATTCGCATTAAATCGTTGGGTAGTTTTTTAAGACAAAATCTTGTAGCGTATTTATTATTATAAATTCCATTCTGATTTATTTTATATGTAAGTCGAAAAAGCTGAAATGTTATTCTTGTAACACAGCAGTTCCGAAGTTACTTCAAAATTTGCGGTTGTAGTCAAAGTTAAAAACTTAAGAGCGTTTTAAGCATCCTTTCATCGAGGTGCTCTAAGGCAGCAGGAAAGAACTTTTCTTTCGGAGACAAAGGGTGTGTTCGCCCGAAGCAATTCGTCTAAAATTCCGAGATTGAACTCCGAAAACGTTTAGAAGAACTCGATTTTACTTGTACGTGATCGAAAATCGAACGCGACTTTACGAAAGAGCAACTTGGGTTTTATTTTGTTTTATTCTTCTTCATAATACACTTTTCGACTATAATCCAATACGTCCTTTTATTAGTAAAGAAAGTAATGTGTTACCTACTTTTGAAGATGGAGTTTGTGAACCTTTTAGAATATTTATTTGACGCTACAGTTATTTCATGATACTATAGGTTTGTTACTCTTTTATTAATTGCTTTATATTATAAATTGTAAAACTTGCATCCATTACTTTAACCATTTTAAGACGTTGCATAAGAATTAGGATTTGAAAATGAAATGATATCCATAGAGGCCTACTTCTCATGAAGATTTCAAACAACGCATAGTTAGGATAATGTGAAAGCTAAGTAAGTGATCAACACATTAGGAAGATTAGTTACTAGTTTGAATCCCGCAGCGATCCTGTTTCTAATCATTGATTGCATTGAAGCAAAGAAACTAAAGACACTGATAACTTAACAAGCTACTTTGGCTTAGTAATTTTAACAAGCTACTTTGGCTCAGCCGTATCGAATCTTCTTTTTGTTGTTGCATTCCTGCTTGTAGCAGATGTTTACTGATATTGACCACACAGACATGTCTGCTGATCTGGGTGTGTTTGTTTTGATGTTGTGGTTGTATATGATTTCAGACTCCGACGTAGGATATCACTATCCTAATGGCCGTTGAGTATACTTGTATATATGTTATGTTAGTATTAAAACACAGAATATATTATGTGATCTTAATTTATTCACGTATTGTGCCCTGAACTGGACCCTCATTGAACATTATTATTAGGTACTCTTATGTAGTCTTATTTCTAAATGATGAATGAAGATCCTTGAGGAAAATAGTTTTTCAATTTTATACATTTCCATAGTATTATGTGATATAGAGCATTCTCTTTTTGTGGTAAGGCCTATGATTAATACTATTTTTATTCTTGAAAAAGAATAATTCAGGCAATTTACAGTTCAGGTTCACGAGCCTCCCTGGGAGATGTTTTTGAGAATACCGGCATGACCCATCATTTATTTATTGAAGTCGTTTATATATCCGGAATCATTTTAATTTTTACAGCAATTATGGTGATGAATAATAATAATAATACTACAAATAAAAGAAATTTGTTAAATTTCATAGTTTTTAAATTTAACGTGTTCTACATTCATATAATTTTCCTAATAGCTTTCCAGGGTTTCTATATTACTTTTACCCAAATTTGAAAGGTTACTATCGTTCTTTTCTTTTTCTTTGACGATTTTTTTTCAGAGATTATAAAGAACTTTAAGCAAAAGCAAAAACGGAAGCCAATTTAAAAAAAATAAGCAGCAACTTAAGAGAATAAATAATTGAAATGTTGTATTTAATTTCAAACGAATTTATCTACCAACTTGTTTGAACACACGCCAAGGCAGGGCTACGCTAAACGGTTCCTATCACGATTGAGGTAAAGATAGCCTTCTAAATGCTTACAAATTTAAAAAGTTTACGGTACGTCTTGTTAAACGTATTTATTGTACGAAAAAAAAGAAACCAAATTTAGCTGTAAAAGTTTACTTTATATAATAGGGCTTCTAAGAAAACTTTTCATTCATATTTCATTTATTTTCCATTTTTCTCTATTGTATAATTAATTCACTACTTAATAGAGATCGATACTTGGAGGATAGATGAAAAAGTGATTCAAATATTTACACTATTTTAATATATTTTTTAACGTGTACCTACAATAAGAGAGATTAAAACATTTGCAAAACGAAAATATTACACAAAGAAAAAATTTGTTTGTATACATTTTCAAGCTTTATATACTTTGTTTGAAAATGAATCATAAGTACTTTAGCCCGATAAAGAACTGGAAATCCAAATTTCCTCGCCCAATATCCACTTCTTCCTTCTCGTCACTCCGCTCGTCCCCCTTCTATTCCTTGGGATGACAACTTGCAGGAACAATGGCTACATTAAATGGACCATACGCTTATTTACCGTATACCCGTAGTATAAAATTTTTTTAAGAAAATAAAAGAACTAGAACATTGTTAGACAAGAGAATATCACACTGACACTATTACTGACGATGAGGAACCCTAAGCCTTATAGCATTGCACTGAGCTCTTAATTTTCGGGTTAAATAACCTGAGGTAGTTGTAAAGGCACATTGACATGGCAGCGGGCAACTGGGTCGACTGGCGCTCTCAATTCGTACACCAATATACACAGAGATGAACATTTATTAGCTCTTATCGCCTTAAAAATAAAGTTCAGAATTTCGAAAAGACTCGTGTTTTGCACCGTTCGTTCAGAGCGCCGAAATCGATGTTGGATGGAAAAGTAAATATTACAACGCTGAAATTTTAAGATTTATTCGTTGCTTTAACTCTATATATAAGTTATACTGAAATTGGAAATTGTTAAGAATATTCAAGTAATTCAATTTATAAAAACAATTGAGGATAAATGGTTTAAAGCATTTTGTAGAACTTGTATTTTCAACGATGATGCTCGAAATTAAAACATCAAAACAAACATCAGAAAACAAAGCAACAATTAGATATGAGAAGTTTAACAGTAATATTAAACAGTAAAAGACGAAAATTCCGTATTATTGTTGCCAACTTTTAAGTAGATAGTATTTTACTTTATACAATCGCTGAAGTTTCGGTAAGCGCAGGTCCTTATTATTCAGAGTTCTTAGTTTGTCTTCAAACTTCCGCCATCCATTTCAATATTCTCAACTACGATGCTAAGAACTATGCACGAAGTTAACAACAATGAGACTTTTTCACGCTTACACGATACCTTGAAGTATTTAAAAGTAAACATCTTATTAAGGAGTGCAACCGTAAACAAGAAAACTCTTGTAGGTCATTAGAACTCACTTCTAAAGTCGTTATCGTTTGCATTCGTAACTTATTACCATTACTAGTATGTTGTTTACGATTCCAAATTGAAATATAATATTCACAAGTCTTACTGTATTTTCAAAAAAAATATTCGTATAGAGTAATAAGGTATATTTACAAAAAGCTTACGATATCAAGGTTATATCATGTTAGTCATTATGGATGTTTTTCTGTCTCTTTGTTTTATTATTGGGTTGAGCTTAACACAACCCTTATTACATTTACATTGATTATATATTTATATATATATAAAAACATATATTTTATTTCATTGTTTCAAAATCGAAACTTTTACACGTGTGAATGCAACTAATAGTCAATAGCAGAAGAAATATAAATAGTATTATAATAAATGTAATTCTTCTTCGTCCTAGCATTATTCCCGGTATTTTTAATTCTACCCAGGGTCTCTCCATATTAATCCTTTCCGGATTTGACAGGTTATTGGTTTTTACACGGAGCGATTGCCATCTGACCTCTGCAACCCTAAGGGCGAACCAGTAACTCATTGGATAAGAGCAATTTACTTATCAAGAGTTAACGATTATTATCAGATGTTATATGATAACAACCGGAACCGACAGCTTAACGTGCTCTCCGAGGCACGGTGGGCAGACCCACGGACAAACGCCCAGACCGAGACAGAAATTTTAACAAACATCTGCCCGAGCGGGAATCAAACCCGCAACCATCGAGACTCGCTGCCCACAACGCCACAACGGTGTCATTATAATAAATGTAATTGTAAGAAGTTTTATAAATAAATAAACGCTACGCTCAATGGGCCCCATTAGGATACACAATGACAAGAACAAACAAACCCAGACCGGACAACATGCATGTATGTTTTCCCGGCGTCGGGACAATGACGACCCCATCGCCCGCTGGTGGGATAATCTCTGTCACAGCAGAGATTATTCCACCAGTGCAATCAGTCAATTCAACTAGTGGTAGTGCCACGCTGCACAGCTCTTTCTGCTGCAGCCGAATTGGGCCGGCACGACCGAGGAAACACCACTCTCTCACAGAAAACCGGCGTAAAGTGACAATTGTCGCGTTTCGTACGGTAGAGTGAGAGTCCCGGAGGCCTGCCAACCCCCTCACTTCAATGGACGTGCAGAATTTGGTTTGTGTACCCCAGGAGGTACCCACTTGCGTTCGCGGTGGAGAATCCCTCTCTGGGCGTCCATGCTCAGGAAGAACTCCACCTGAGAATGAATGCCCAGGCTGCCCTCCGAATTCTGGGGGGGCAATTTTGCGCGCTCTGGAACTGTTCGGGGCAAACAAAGCAGGCTACCTAAGGCTACCCCTGTCACGCTTACTGTGGACTTCTGCAACATAAGGGGGCTAAATTCCAACCTGAACGCCGTCCACTACCATCTTGAGACGGCGAAGCCGGCCTTGCTTTTCCTAACAGAGACACAGATATCTTCTCCGGCTGATACTTCTTTCCTCTCCTAACCGGGATACAATTTGGAACATTCCTTTGTACCCCGGGCTGGTGTGTGCGTGTACGTCAGAGAAGATATCTGCTCTCGTCGCCTCGGCAGCCTTGAAGTAGGGGACCTATCGATTCTTTGGCTGCGCGTAGACTGCGATGACCATCCGCGAATCTACGCGTGCCTTTATAGGTCCCATAGCGGAAATGCCGAAACTGACCGACTCTTTGAGCACATCCAAATGGCTACAGATTCCGTGCTGCAACAGATCCCATCCGCTGAGATCGTGATTCTTGGCGATTTTAACGCCCACCACGCCGAATGGCTTGGTTCATGTACCACCGATCACGCGGGGAGATCTGTTCTCGACTTTGCTTTGGCATATGATCTGACACAACTGGTAACCTCGCCTACGCGAATCCCAGATGTAGAGGATCATACACCTTCACTGTTGGATCTTCTGCTGACCTCTCATCCGGACAACTATTTGGTTTCCGTCGATCCTCCTCTAGGCTCGTCGGACCACTGCCTTGTTCGGAGTACAGTGCCAGTCTCGCGCCCAGCACGGCCCGCCACGTGGGCTACCGGCGCGTTTGGCACTACAGGTCGGCGGACTGGGATGGGATACGTTCTTTCTTTGCGTCCTACCCATGGGGACAGGTTTGCTTCTCGCCGGGTGATCCGGACGTCGTGGCCAACTCTGTCGCCGATGTGGTACTCCAGGGCATGGAACTCTTTGTTCCAGCTTCTGCGGTGCCCATCGGAGGCAAGTCACAGCCTTGGTTTGGTCACTCCTGTAAAACGGCGCTTCGCCGAAAACAGGAATGCTACCAAGCCTGGGCTAAGGCGTCGACGTCTCGTGATGTAAATACCAGCGCACTTAGAAAGGAGTACAACTCTGCCTCCAGGTCCTTCAAAGAGTTATTGCCAAAGCAAAGTCGGAGCACATCGGCAGAATTGGCGAGAGACTAGTGCGTCTTCCTTCGGGTACACGTGCATTCTGGTCCCTCGCCAAGTCTGTCTTAGGAACTCTGTAAGCCATCATTTCCAACTCTGCATAGGGACGATGATTCGGTGGCCCATGCCGCGAAAGAGAAAGCTGATCTTCTGTGCTCTCTCTTCGCGTCCAACTCGACTGTGGATGACCAAGGAAAGTCACCACCGGCAATCCAGCGGTGTGATACCACGATGCCGGAGGTTAAATTTCGGCAAAGTGTAGTTCGCAGAGCACTTCTTTCCTTGGACATTCGCCAAGTCGAGTGGGCCTGATGGAATCCCCCCGATCGTGTTGCGGACATGTGCTCCTGAGTTGGCGCCGTTTTTAACGCGTCTTTTCCGGTACTCCTACTCATCAGGCGTCGTCCCGAACTCATGGAAGACGGCTGTAGTGCACCCGATCCCTAAAAAAGGCAACCACTCGGATCCGTCCAATTATAGGCCAATTGCCATTACCTCCTTATTCTCAAAGATAATGGAGTCCATTATCAACTGCCAGCTCCTGCAGTATCTACAGAGGAGCACCAGCTGATTAGCGACCGCCAGTACGGTTTTCGTCGTGGTCGTTCGGCTGGTGATCTTCTAGTTTACCTGACACATAGATGGGCGGAAGCAGTTGAGTCCAAGGGGGAGGCATTGGCGGCCAGTCTGGACATAGCGAAGGCCTTCGATCGGGTATGGCACAAGGCGCTTCTTTCGAAGCTTCCTTCCTATGGGCTTCCTGAGAAATTATGCGAGTGGGTCACCAGCTTTTTGGCAGATCAGACATCAAGGTCGTTGTCGACGGTGCATGCTCTGACTTAAAACCCATTAATGCTGGTGTCCCGCAAGGCTGCGTACTGTCCCCTACTTTGTTTCTTCTGCATATCAATGACATGTTGGAAATTTCCAACATTCATTTGCTATGCGGAACGACAACACTGTAGACGCTTTATACACCGGCCGCGCTAATATTTCTCGGGAAAACGTCATTGAGTGCCGGAACAAACTTGTGTCTGAAGTCGAGACTACATTGACCAAAGTCTCGGACTGGGGCCGACTAAATTTAGTCCAATTCAACCCCAAGAAGACACAAGTTTGCGCGTTAACCGCTAAAAATCACCATTTGTCGTATCTCCTCGTTTTGAGAATACTCCCCTGGCTGCCACAGCTAGTATCGGAATACTTGGTGTCGACATTTCGAGCGTCGTTCAGTTCCGCGATCAATTGGAAGGAAGGGTCAAATTGGCCTCTAAAAAGCTTGGTGTGCTCAGCAAGGCGGGGCACTACTTCACGTCGGCTCATCGCCTGAAGCTCTGCAAGGCGCAAATTCGACCGCACGTGGAGTACTGCTCTCACCTCTGGGCGGGAGCTCCCCAGTACCAGCTACTTCCAATTGACCGCATCCAACGTAGAGCGGCTCGAATTGTCGACGATCAAGCCCTTTCCGATCGGATTGATCCTTTGGCATTGCGTAGAGATGTCGGATCACTCTGCATCTTCTATCGCATATATCACTGGGAATGTTCTGAGGAATTGTTTGGATTGATCCCGCCGGCTGAATTTCACCATCGGACATCGCGACAAAATTCTAAATTCCATCCCTACCACCTCGATGTCTGAAGTTCACAACAGCGCGATTTAGAAGACATTTTCTTCCTCGCACAACCACTCTGTGGAATCAACTTCCGCCGGCGGTCTTCCCGAACCGATACGACTTGGGAACCTTCAAGAGAAGAGCGTATTCTTTCCTTAAAGGTCGGCAACGCGCCTGCATGCCTTCTGGTGTTGCAGATGTTCATGGGCGGCGGTGATTGCTTAACATCAGGTAAGCCTCCTGCCCGTTTGCCCCCTCTTACATAAAAAAAAAAAAAAAAAAAAAAAAAAAAAAAAAAAAAAAAAAAAAAAGTATGATCAATACAAACATCTGTCTCGTGCCGGAATCGAACCCGTGACTTGTCGCGCTAAAACCAGGTTCACTGGTGCTGCGTCACAACGTCGTCAAATCAATAGTAAGATCACTTCAGAACAGCATCGGATTTGTATAGCTGATTAAGCCGTTGAATTTAACAGGCTAGAGGCTGTGGCATAGCATGCCATTTCTTTACTGTATATTTAACAGCCAACAAACAATTTACCAACTATACCAATATTTGTTACTTTATTTCTTCACTATTATTAAATTAAATAAACAATGTGTTATTAACTTACCAACTTAATATAAATTATTTTCCGCATGATAGAAAGCAAATATAATTTTCCAACCGAATCGATATGTCGCCGCTATGCCGATATAATAGGAACAATATATTATTATATAAATACAAACTGAAATTAATCAACCGCTAACCAAATGTGAGCCGCCTATTTCGCATCTGTGAAGCTTCGTTTACCGATACATGATATACGTCACAATAAATTATTTTAAATCATTTGTACAATTTTAAATCCGAACTATTCTCGAACATTGTACATGTGGGGCATTTAAAATCTCAAATTCGAATTTTGAAAATTTAAGAATGTCGGCATCGTCATGTATCATCACTACATAACATAAAACAAAGTCGCTTTCTCTGTCCCTATGTATGCTTAAATCTTTAAAATTGCGCAACGGATTTTGATGCGGTTTTTTTTAATAGATAGAGTGATCGAAGAGGAAGGTTTATATGTATACAAATAGTAGAGAAAAAAAAAATTTTTTTGAGGTTTCTAATGTGAGGTCGTAAATAATTACATTTAACGCGTGCATACCACGGGCAGTAATGATTAAATCAAAACTACTGGATCGATTTTAATCATTTTTTCAGTGAATGACATAGGCTATATACTTTATACCCGTGCGAAGCCGGAACGGGCCGCTATTATAAAATATTCTACAATTTATTATGAAACAAAATGAACAATAATTAGAAAAAATAATGAACACAATTTACGTTACCACTCCTGCAGAGTACAAGCCCTATCCCTCAATCCCTCAGTACGAGTAGGAGTAAAATTATAATCTGTTTTGATATTCTATGTGGTTCACCGTACATACCTTTAAGAGTATAATTTATTTCGTACAATGATATTTCTAAGAAGTAAATTTAAATAGCTATATACTCTGCTAAACTATTTACAAAAGATCTATAAAGAAATTCTTTAAATAAAAACTCAATATAAAACGAATAAACAAACCATGAACGAATCCAAATGAAATCACAATTAAAGCTGAATTGTTGAAGTTTCTGAAGTGGAAAATTAATCAATTTTACGACTTTTATATTCAGGCTGATTTCGAGTTTTAGGTAACTTTTACTATCAAAAGAGTAAAAAAGAAGATTATATATAAAAAAAAATCGTATTTTGAATACCTAAATCTTCAAAATTTTCGAATACATAAATTAATTAAGAGCACAACATTATTGTAAAAAACTGTTAATGTTTATGTGTTACAATTAAAGCGGAATACGTTAATACGCGTAATAACAAGGCAATCTGCAGATTCCCGAGTCAAATCTGGTAAAGGAGGAAATATTAATAGTTATAGTAGATATCTACACTAGAGTGAACCACAGTGCTTGCCAGGTCGCGTTGGTTGTTTCTGCGAGAGTTCCCGTAACCTGTCCCCATGACATTACCATCTTGTCATTGAACTCCACATAGCCCGGTTCTCCTCCCCAGGAAGCCAGGTATCTGGTAGCAGGTTTCCTCCCCGTTACCAAAAAAAAAAAAAAGATGTCTACACGTGTATAGAGAGGCAATCAGTCGTCTTGTTTTTAGCTTTAGTAATTGAAATTTTTTCTATGATTTTGACCTCAAAATTATGACTTTTGCAGCATATTTTTATTAGTACTAGGGGTTGTCAAGTCATTCCCCATTACACCCTTAGGTTTCCACGTTAAACGTTGAAAATGAAACTTCCAAACTTTCTAAATTGCATGATTTATAAAAAAATGAGTATGAATCTGCGTATATTATATAGGGTACATTTACTTGCAATTATAATTTTCATATAAATTCTTATTACATAAAATTTCATAGAAAATATTAACACTCTGATCTGTTAGAAAATAGTTAAACAAACGTAGACCGCACAGAAATTAAATTGGTGAACATTTGTACCTAGATATCTAAGTAATCATTCATCTACGTCACTTTTTCTCTCTAAAATTAACGAAAACGTCGCCTTCAACCCTTCTGACCTTTTCTGATCTTCGCTGACAGAAGAAGATCTCAAAAGAACAGTGATTAAATTTTTCTTTCAACTTTTTATTGTGATTTTTTATTACTGTTACAAATTAAAAATGTCACTTTCAATGTAACTGGAAATATTTTTGTTTCAAAGATAACTTACAATATTTTTAGGTAGAAATATTCTCGCGAATAACTATAACGTTAACTTAACACATATAAATTCTTAAACTTACAAATATAAATTCTTTCGTAACTCAAGTTTCTGTTTTAATTGAGTTATTTATTTTATGCATAAACAGCATATTTACAATTCAAAACTAACTATATTTACAAATTATTATTATTATTCAAAATCATACAATATACAAGTTTATAATTAATTGAGCCTATGCCAATATTTGCCTTTGTTTGAAAGTCCAATATCTCTTAATTCCATTCAATTAATTTCTAAGTATAGAAGTGACCTGCAACTCCCGAGAGTTTTAGAAGTTAAAGTAAGCGTCCAGTCAAAGTAAATCAATATAAATTACCTTCATCAATATCAAACAATGCTGTAACTCGATAATATTACCTTAACACAAACACGCAATCAGCTTTAATTAATTAAAGTTGCGAAATAGATTATTTTTATAAGATCCAATGAAAAAACCTCAATAATCCATAAGAATAATAATAATAATATGTGTTGCTATTTAAGTAGGTATTGTATACCAGCTTTACTAAGGCGCTACCAGACAACCACGTTAATAAAATTACTTTTACGACAACTTATGTTTTTATTAAGACCGATAAAATCAACTAACATATAACTAAATATTATGTACGCTATTGTCTTACAAAGTGACAATAAATTCAATATTTAAGGACCTGATACTAAAGCCTTGCTGTTTTCGCCACGATTAGACCGGCTTCAGAAGTAATGTACTACCCTCCCACAGAATATACACGTAAAGTAATTGTTGCGTTTCGTTCCTAGTGCCGATGGCTCTATCCCCATCCACTCCTATTATTTCTGTTCTCTCCCTTGCTTCCAACACCGTGAATCAACAACATGTTTGTAATACACTTGGCTATAGGCTACAGTGACTTGCTCCGATGAAGCGGACCGTGTGATTATTGGCTACCTTTATGGTACTGCCTGCCAGATGAAAAGCAATTACAGTAGTCTATGTTCATTATCCTATCGTAGGTATCAACGTTAGTTGCCACCGGAGATGAAGAGAAGAATAATGCTCACACTCATCGAACGAAACGAAAGACTAAGAATGGCGCTGTTTCATATCGATATTGTATATGAGCGTAGCAATTTTCTTTTCTTTGCGTTGAGAAATTTACGCACATTTACAAACACCACTTCGAGGTAGAGGGTACTGTGAGACTTCATCACCTTGGCCATATGGGAGACGTCACATGGTCGCTCACGCAATCCACTCTGACGCTAGGGGTTATTCTTTCCTGACTGAGCCGGACAGAAATCGATCAAAATTAAAAATAAATTCTTTCATTCTTAAAATGTAGCAATCTTTTTTCAATAACAAATAAAATACAGCGATGAATAATTTTTCTAATGGTATTAATAAAATCAAGGTTGAAGGAATACTGGAATCGGCCTTTAAGGTAATTGACCGAAACTAAAACGCGCCTCAGTACCAAGACGGTTACGTACAATGAGCCTCATGAAAGTAATTCATTTATCTTCTTTATTCGCCTGTTTTGCTTCAGCTACTTTTTCACTAACGCTATCAATAAATCACGCACCTTGCTTCCTTACTTAGAGTTATTTCTATTACCTTTTACCACAAACTTACGGTTATTTGATTTTGTAAAGCAATTGGAAGAAAATGTTTTTCTTTTTTATGGCTATCACAATTTTTTGTTTTGAATTAGCCTATTGCATTTCCTATTCCATATTTCTATATATTAATATTATCGTTTTGCGAACGAGATTTAAGAACTAATATCTCGAGGTTGGCAACGCGTGAGTGGCACCTACTAATGGTGCTGCAAGCGCTCATAGGCTGCGGCAGCCACTTACCATCAGGTGGGCCGTATGCTTGTTTGCCAACTTCTAACATAAAAAAAAAAAAAAAAATATCAGTAAAGTAAAAATATATTTAATAAATATCTTTATTGGAAACAAACTACAAAGGTTTTTAACTATCGTCAAATGATATAAAATATATTTGTGTACTCCGATGTTGAAAGTATAGATATCGCTTATTTAAATGTTCATATGCCTATCATTTTCAACTAGCTTTAAAAAGTTAGTAAGAGTATTTTGTTTTTATCATCTCATTCTTCTTCATTATTCCCAGTGTTTACTCAGACGTTTTACTCCTATCCCAGTTTTGACAAGTAACTAGTTTTTACACAGAACGATTGTCATCTAACCTCTGTAACGATAAGAGGAAATAAACTATATAACTAGAGTTAACGATTATTTTCATATGTTATGATAGCAACCGGCACCGAAAGCTTACCGTGCTGTCACACGATAGGGAGACCCACAAAGATAAACCCCCGACCAAAATAGATGTTTGTAAGATAAATACAAACGTCTGCCGGGAGCGGGAATCTAACCGTCGAGGCTAAAGCCTCGCTACAAACACGCCACAATGGTCGTACTACGCACCGTACGACGTCTTTACCACCTCATGCCTCAGGCTTCTTTCAACCGTCTTGTATAATTAATAATCGCCATCGGTTTTAATTATTACAATAACTATTTACTAAACTATTGCCACTGACTTGTAAATAAGTAAATTTTGATAATTTGTTTATAAATACAGAAAGAGTATATTTTATTATACATACACTAAATCTATCTACATCCAAGTGAATAACATGACGTCATTATCAATTCACTGTATTGCTTCAAGGGGTCGTTAATCTTTAAAGTAGTCAGGACTAAGAAGTATTTGCTAGGATTTAGCGAGCTTCAAAACACCTGACACCTACAACCACTGTTTGTTAAAGTTCTTGTATAAAGTAAACTCACTAATGAACACAAATCAATAACGATTGATGAAAATTCTACAATTTTATTTATTTTATTAGATTCGATTATAATATTAAAAACCAGTTAGTACTCTTAAGTTATTGTCGGAGTTTTATGAACTCTATGTTATCTGTCTCTAACTCTAAAGCTACGACAATATTATAGTTATAAAGGTGAGTTCTGCCTAATATACTGACTCATAAACGAGAAGCTGAAACTAGCAAAAAAACGAGAATCATGGATTTGAACTTAGATTCTTTTTATTTCGTAAGCTACAACAAAAACATAGAAACCTCCCGTAGAAGTTTTAAATTACTTCATGAAAGTTTGTACAGGGTAATAACAGAGATCTTTATTTATTTCCTACAAATTTACCACAAATATTCTTATAAAATAGAATACATAAGGCAAAAAAATTGTGTCGAAAAGCTTGAACTTAGTTAAAAATGTACCCTAACGTCATTCGATTATGTTGTGCACAATGAAGTTAGCTTGTAACTAGCTTCATCTCGTTGCGTTGGATTTAAATTTACGTACTAGTAGCATAAGCGTAGCGAGGTAAGAGCAAGATGGGGCAGCTGCCTCCATCCCAGACCATGTTAAATACTGATAAATTCACGGATATTATTCATTTTGAACTATTTAACCAATAAATATTGAAGAATAGGTGAAGGGAAAAATTTTAGGTCATAAATTAAAATTTTGCCCTCCCTTGGGCCAAATCCTAGTTACGCCCATGAGCAATACCATCGCGATGGACGACCTTTTTATTATCACTACATAGTATAAAACAAAGTCGCTTTCTCTGTCCCTAGGTGTGCTTAAATCCTTAAAACTACGCAACGGATTTTGATGCGGTTTTTTAATAGATAGAGTGATTGAAGAGGAAAGTTTATATGTATAATGACATCCATTAAATAGTGGAGAAATTTTTTTTGAGGTTTTTAATGTGATGTCGTAAATAATTACATTTAACGCGTGCGGGCCACGGGCAGTAATGAATAAATCAAAACTACTGGAACGATTTTAATCATTTTTTCAGTGAATGACATAGGCTATATATTTTATACCCGTGTGAAGCCGGAGCGGGTCGCTAGTATAGGATAAGTCTATGTTGATACATCTTAATTATCAACAACAGACATTTATTGGAAAATAAAAGTCATGTTATATTTTTCTCTATACTGCAAAGAGCCAATAAAAATTTCAGATAGCGTTGTCATAGTTGATTTAGGACTGTAACAAATGTTTGATACATATATTTTTCATTTTCAATGTTTGATTTATACACTACAATGACAGTGTGATAACGTTAAAATGGTTTTTGTACATTGTAGTCTCTACAACAACATGTATATTGCAAACTAAATGCATATTACATAGTAACTTTTGCTTTGCTCAAGGCTTCGCTATGTATATAAATACATACCTATTGTGTATTTATCACTATGTATGTATTTATAAGTAAATAAATAAACACTCCCCACTCAACTGCCCCCATTAGGACATCGATATCCTGTGTCGGGGGTCCGGAAACACATACAAGGAGAAGGACAAATACACCCAGACCGGAAAATATGCTTGCATGGTCAATACAAACATATTACGCTCCCGAGCGGGAATCGAAACCGCGACCTGTGGCGTTTAAGGCAGGTTCGCTACCGCTGCGACAAGCTTTGACAAATTTTTGAAACAAAAGAATAATTCTTTAATTTTCTACTATATCTAAAAAGCAGAAGGGCTTGTATTAATCTATGACAAAATAAAATAAATATATCATAAAAATCAATTTTGTGAACTATCAAAACATGAAAGGTAACAACATAGCATATGTATATATAGTTATACATTTTAAAGGCGTCGGGATGTGACGACCCCATCGCCCGCTGTTGGGATAACCTCTGTCACAACAGAGATTATTCCACCAGTGCAATCAGTCACACTGGTGGTAGGTCTTTTGTTGCAAGAGGCCGGCTAGGTAGGTACCACCGCAGTGTCCAATATTCTGCCGCCAAATAGTAGTGCTTAGGCACTACTGTGTTCAGTTTGAAGGGCATTGTACGCTAGTGAAATTACTGGGCGAACGAGATTTAAGAACTAATATCTCGTTGGCAACGCGTGAGTGGCACCTACTAATGGTGCTGCAAGCGCTCATAGACTGCGGCAGCCACTTACCATCAGGTGGGCCGTATGCTTGTTTGCCAACTTCTACATAAAAAAAAAAAAAAACTTAGCTACTTTCGTATTTATAATATTAGTAGATTGTATTAAAGCCATTTAAATGTTGTTTATACTCTTATTTTAATATTTTTAAGCGAACATAATGTGAACTAGACTTATTCTTCCTAGAATTATTCCCGGTATATATACCCAGGGCCTAGTAATGCGTCAAACCTAGATAAGAGCTATCTGAGCTTGACGCACTGGGACTACTTTTTACTAGTTTTTAGTTACGGGCGAACTACTAATAATAAATAAATAAATAAACGCTGCACACTCAACGGCCCCCATTAGGATAGTAATATCCTGTGACGGGGGTCGGAAACATTCACAATGACAAGGACAAATACACCCAGACCGGAAAATATGCTTGCATGGTCAATACAAACATATTATGCTCCGAGCGGGAATCGAACCCGCGACCTGTGGCGTTTAAGGCAGGTTCGCTACCGCTGCGCCACAACGTCGTCTAATCTTTGGATAAGAGCAAATTATCCATCAAAATCTGACGATTATTAACAGATGTTATGATACACATGTCGTGACTAAAAACAGTCTCTCTACCAGTACGCTACGACAGTCGTCATAATGTTAGCTAGATTAATTTTTGATATATAAAATAGAAGTATTATTAGGATATAAATATTTTATTATGTATAAATTAAATTAGTTCTAAATGACATCTGATTTTAAAGCAAAATACATAATACTGATATCAAATACATTTCAATATTTTTCTCTGTCGTCAGGTAACACAACGTAATTTTAATTTCTAAGTAAATTTTAAATATTCAACACTATATAATATATTTTATTTGAACATGAAAAAGATTAAAGATTAAAGATTTTGCTCATAAAACCTAATATTTAATACATTCTACGTATTTATAATAACAATTCTATAAAAATATTTTGATTCCAACAACTTAGATTGACAAGCTTTGAACAAATTTAAACTCGTTTATAAATTATTCTCTCTTGCGACTCATAAAATAACTTATTCAAACTTGTAATAAAACTACTGGACTGTCTCACAAGTTTATATTTTTACATTTTCAGCAATTTACCTTCGTCGACAAATCAGAAATCTGTAGTTGGAGTATGAATCATTTTAATACAAGTTTCAATAATGAAAACGTATTTTAATACGCAAATATACTATTCCTAATTGTCAACTAAAAAGTATAAATATTATAAAAAATAGTTAAAATATCATAAACAAATCGTGGTTAAAAAACCCATCACTTACTTTTTAGACATAGTTTTCGTCAAATACTTCAATCTCAATGATCTGAGCTCCTGATCACTAATTTATTTTAATTAACACACATTCAATTTAAAGTCACACATATGTTATACCCACAATACTATTTACAATTATCTATTTCCATTTTACATGAAAATACACAAGTCTTGCAGTATAACCTAACTCGACACACCCAACGTTTATCATTATTTAATAATACAGCTGATAAGAACGATGCGTTCTTGATAAAAGATACTAATTTCTTAGCATAATATACGTTTAACAATCTGTAACGGTCAATACTAAAACCAAAATTGATAATTTTGCTTTTTAATTGTTTGCGTAATCTGATAAATGTTCATGAAATTTAAACATACATAAAATTTTAGACGTATTCTATATGAATTTCTCTGGACGAATAAATCAATCATACTGAACGAAAGAATAAACGAATATACTGAACGAGAAATTTGGCACAACTACGAAGTTATTACTCTGCTTGACAAGTCTGCTAGCTAATAAAATTTAAGGGTTTTAGAAAAAACTAATTCCTATCTAAATTATTTTGTTTTCAATACCAAAAGTATAGAACTAAACATGAGTATAATAACTTATTTTTATAATAAAACCATATATTACAGTATTGTTAGTTTATGATTTTACTCTCTAGAGAGTAGAATACTGCGGGTGACAATGTTTTACGAGTATTATAATATAATAAGTAATGTTTAGTAATAAAACTTTTTGGTGAAGGTTCAAGCTTTAAAATACGAATATTAAATTTTATAATCAAAATAATAAAACCTAGCGAATGCAACTTTGGCGATTTTAATAGATTTTGTTTTTGACTAAATTATATCATATTATTTTTATACGTACTCCTTGGTATTCCTTTCTTAAACATGGAAAATAATACTCTATAACATTTAAGCTTAGAGCATTTTAGTTTCCGATAGCGAAACTGTCTTCTGTCATCAATCAAACGTTATCAATTCCACCTACAAAATATTAGCCAATTACAAAACCTCCGGTTTTCTGACAGGCATTACGTCGTTAAACCCTTTTATGTAAACCATTCAAAAGATTGTCTTTTTATAAATAAAATATCTATTGACATACGTAATAGATTAAAGGTAAAAAGTCTACAAATAGAATAATAATATTATGTGACTTTCAGTTATTTTTCAATTTTTGTGTACTCACCAATCATGTGGAGGTTGGGGTCGGCGCCGAGCTTGCACGCAACAAGGTGGCTCTTGTTGCTCGCAAGGAAGCTGGAGAGCTGGAGGAGGTGGCGGTGGTGGTGTGCAGGCGAGGCGACGCGCGGCCGCTGCTCCAACGTATTCCACGTAACGAGAAGGAGGAGGCGAGGCGACTATATCCTCGCGACACGCGGGCCCACAACATTTGCGTGTTGTGGGCGGTGGAGGCCTGCACGCCAATCCACAGTATACAGGAGGTGGAGGACGCACTGGCACTGGTGGTCTTGGCACATACCGTTCGACGGGTACGTGAGCCGCTGGTGGCACATACCGGGGCCTTCGTGCACGCTCGGCCTCTGCACTTCGGCGCACCCGCCGCGGCGACGCCGAAAACCGATCCGGTATAGGCGCGGGCGGCGGCGGGCTGAGCCTTTCCGGCGGCGCCACGCTGAACGCGCCCACAGCCGGGAAGCGCTCGCAAGGGGAGCGCGCGTACTCCTCGCCCATGGCGCGCGGTCAACCGGACCCGCCGCCGCCCGCGCGCCCTTCTGTTGTTGTCAAGATGTCTCACATGCCGCACGACCTCTTTAGCACGCTCACTAAACTGGCGCTCTACTAGCACGCAGAGACTGCGGCACAGGCCCGATATCCGCATTCACTCCGAGAGCGCCATCGCGCCCCGCCGGATCGATAGCGGCGAAGCGGTGCGGCCTCAGGGAGTTCCCATCGCAGGGCCGATACCGCGACGCATCTTCTATTCTCAATTATCGTTACGACGGGATTTCGTTTAAATTTCTACACTAGGGCGAGGCGAAATTGCGTCCTCGAGCAAGATGGCCGCTTTCGTCATGTCCGCGAGAAGCGCGCCTGCGCTAATATCACTTTTCGATGTTTGTTTTCACTAGATTTACATTTAAAACTAATCTTTTAACACAAAACAGTTCCGTTATGTATGTCTGTATCACAAAGGACGAAACGATTAATCAAGATATCACGTCACGGATATAGAGGTCGTCAGTAGTGTCACTAGGAGGACGAGGAACATGCGTCGCGAAGCACTCTATGACCGAACGACAGCAGCAAGGACGCGAGTGCGCGTGTCCACAGCCGGCGGCGACGTCAGGCTGGTGCGCACATTCAAAACGCGGCTGCGCAAACTGCACCGTGCTGCCAAACCGCATCTAGCTTCACTCCTCTCCAGGTTATTATATAGCTAATAAGCTTGCAAGAGTAAAGAGGCTACATACATTCACTAACCAACGATTAATATTATTTATTGACGTAAACTTATTAGTTCAGATACTATGACACAAATAATAATCTAATTTATGCCTTTTATATCACATGCTTGATAAGTAGACGTATATATTTATTGTATACCCTGTTCCGTAATGTAGACACGACAGAAAAAGCGGTCAAGTAGTAGTGAAGCTCTACTTTATGTTATTCTTTTGTCGAAAACAAAAACAAACAATAATTACCTTAAATTACAGTTTCCACGCTAATTAATAAATAGACCGTATTTACGCATGACGAATGTTATTCATTTAAAATACTATATTTTATTGACTTCTATTTTGTTCATGGACTTTTTTGTTAATGACTATTGTTGTGTTCAATAAATTATTTTAAAGTAGATTTTGCCCGCGGCTTCACCCTCCAGAATAACGAATGTTAATGAATAATGATGCACCTTTGTTGCAAGAGATATGAATGGGACCTTATAAAAAATAAATACCATACTTCGCCCTCTCAAGTTTTGTTTTCGTGACAAGAAGCATCCTAAGTCACATGGATTTTATCGAGGCTAAGATTATAAATGCAAAATGAACACGCCTAAACAGTTGAAAAATTCTATTCCACGAATTTATGTATAAGAATACGTGGAACTTTAGAAAAGAACATGGGTGCTTCTTGTCTCGAAAACAAAATTTGAAAATACATACAAAAGTTTTCATATGAAATTTACCTTTTATAAAAAAGTATGGCACTCAATAAAAATGTTTTTCTCATCTTTATATATATATTTCTAGTGTACGTATGTATGTCACTGAACTTCTAAACTGCTGGACCGATTATGATGATTTTTGTGTGTGTATTTCGGTGGATTCGAGAATGGTTTAGGTTAACAGTTGACCCGGATAGGGGCGCTGCTATCGAGTCTCACTTTTTTTTTTCATTTTTGTGGCAGGACAACGTCTGCCGGGCCCGCTAGTTACATAGAACATAGTTTAATCTAATACGTTTATTGTTCGACCCTATGTCATTTATTGATAAAAACTTAAATAAGTATTAAAACTGCATAAATAATTACATATTTTAATATAAAAATCTATCATACAACACAATATATCTAATAGTAACGCCTTAGAAATATTCGATTTCTGGAGAAATTAATTCCTTTTTTTCATAAGTAGTCCCTTTGGAGACTTGTATAGTAACCCAGGTGTATGAATAAAAAAGGTATAATATTAGGTAAGCTTAGTGGTATAATCTTTTTTATAATGATACATTTTCGGTACAGAATCAATGCCAAATGGAACATCCCCCGAGGCTTGTAAAACCCTAACAGGGTTTGGTTCAATCACGCACGCTCCTAGTACTCACTAGTGTTATTATACTGACATTTACCTCAATTGAATAGGAGGCTTCCGTTTGCTAAATTGTATTAAATTTACAAGTTAGTTCACAAAGAACCTTTCAGTGATCATTTTAAGTATCAACATTCCTATAATATGATTAGTTTCCGTTATGGCTTGGTATAGTAGTTGGCCTTCTTTGAGCAACGACGGTCGTGTTTTAGATTTCCGCTCGGAGCAGATATCTGTTTCAAAGGCATTTGTTCTTGACGGACTCACCATCGTGCCCCGGAGAGCACATTTAGCTGCCATGGATGTTAACATAACATCTGATAATAATTTTTGACTCTTGATAAGTAATTTTTTCCTATCCAATGAGTTACTGGTTCGCCATCTGGGTTGCGGAGATCAGATGGCAATCGCTCTGTGTAAAACCTGACCTCTCTAAACCAAGCCTCTCAAATCCGGATGAGAGTAATAAGCAGACCCTGGGTAAATTTAATACCGGGAATTGTGCTAGGAAGAAGAAGAAGAAGAAGTTTCCACGATCTCTGATATTATATCAGACAATTTACAGACAACTAGGACAATTTTAAAAGAACAATAATAAATACCTAACGATAAACGTAACGTTTAAATAAACTTTGTATATGTATTAACTTTCTTTGACTTTTGTCAATTATTAAAACGACTAGATGGATTTAATTCCTATTATTATGTTTCCTACTTATTGAAGTCATAGTTAATTTTGAGAAAAAATTTCGATACGAAATATTGAAAGCAAATATACCTTCTTCTTCTTGCCCTTATCCCACCTAGGTGGGGTCGGCACAGCACGTCTTCTTCTTCCATTCTTTTCTATCATTCGTCATCTCTGCACTCACTCCCTTTCTACGCATATCCTCTTCCACACATTTCATCCACGTCTTTTTGGGCGTCCTTTCTTCACACTACCACTCACTTTCAAATCCATCGCTCTTTTGGTCACATGACTTTCATTTCTTCGCATAACATGCCCATACCAGGATAGTCTTAGGAAAGCAAATATACCAATGATATATATGAAAAATGTGGCAAAAACGAGAAAAAAATATTCCTTTTGAGTTCCGTTGCGTGGTCTGCGTAAACAGTTAAAGTTACTCATAATGATGTCTGATGGAATTGTTCACTTTTAAAGGTTCTGAAAAGGCCGCAATAGCATAAGTTTATCTTTTAAGAGCTACTCACTATAATCTTTTTTATGTAAATCAAATTTGTTATATATTGTCACAACACAGTAACCTTAAACGCGGGTGAATCCGTAGGCACAGCTAGTCTAATTTTCTAATTAAAAAACCATAAATTACTTTTGTATTTTCTTGTTTGTCAACAACAGAATTCTTTTTAAAGAGTGTTTCTTGTATAACCGCGATATTCATGACATGACATTCGCGATATTGACACCAGATATTCTTTTTTTGACGACGTTGTGGCGCAGCGGTGGCAAACCTGCCTTAAGCGCCACAGATCACGGATTTGATTTCCGCTTGGAGCAGATGTTTGGATTGACCACACAGGCATGTTTTTTGGTCTGTGTGTGTGTCCTTGTCATTGTGTATGTTTCCGGACCCCCAACACAGGCTATATCTATCGTAATGGAGACCGTTAAGTTGCACACTCAACGTCCCCCATTAACGTCTATTTATTTTTCTTAGTATCTATTACTTATTACCCTAGTTTAAATGTACTATCGTTTTTTCAACATTCCAATTATCATTTCTTAAAAAAACATTTTCAGTTCGAGTTCTCTTAAAACCTAATTTTACATAAAGTTGTCAAACAATGACGTTCGGCCCGGACTGCAGCCGGAGTATGACAATCAAATAAGAGTTAATGAACGTAACACGTGAACTAGTTACCTCGCCTACAGTTCTTATTTGATTTAAACTAGCGTGTTTTTACATTATTATAGGACATGTCATTATAAACAATAAATATGCACAAGTGCAATTGCAATAGGTCAAGAATTATTCTTGATTGAAGATTTTGAAAAGAAAAATCTGAAAAATAAAAAAATTAAATTCTTAGTGTAACATTTTTAACATATTATACTTTGTACGAACTTTGTAAAGTTTAATAAAATATAAAAACTATTATACGGATATGGACACAGAAGCAAAATGCTAGTAAATTTTTGGTTACATATTTTTCTGCCTTTTATCGTTTTTCCTTTTGTAGTATGACCATTTTATTTGGTTGCTAAATTGTTTAAGCAAAATAGGCACAGAGTTCTAGATCCCATGTCCTTCCGTTGATTTTTCTGCAATAACGCAAACTGCGTGAGGGGCGCATTCGCGATGTGTATAAGTATTACGATGATGGTGAGTATAGTAGGTAGTTTCTTATGACTAGATAATCCATTCTTTATCCTATTTCTACTAGTTTTCATACGGCGTTTTTTCCGGTGTCGGGACGTGGGTCCCGATCGCCCGCTGTTGGGATGGCCTCTGTCACAGTAAAGATTATTCCACCAGTGCAATCAGTTACGCTGGTGGTAGGTCTTTCGTTGCAAGAGACCGGCGAGGTAGTGGTACACAGTGTCAACTATTCTACCGCCAAACAGTAGTCCTTAGGTATTACTGTTTTCCGGTTTGAAGGGCACTATAGGCTAGTGAAAACTGGCCAAAGGAGCTTTAAGAACCAATATCTCAAGGTTGGCAACGCGTGAGCGGCACCTACGGAAACCGTTTACCATCAGGTGGGCCGTATGCTTGCTTACCAACTTGTAACATGAAAAAAAAATGTACGCAAAGCATTTTTATGCAATACTAACACTCGCCTCCGCTTCACTTATCCTTAGCTGTAACCTCTGTAAACCCGAATTTAACAGGTTTCCGATTGCTCCTTAGGATATGAATAGTAATAAAAAATCCTTTTTGAAGAACTTTTAGCTCATTGAAAGTAAATAAAAATATATTCTATGTTATGTTAGAATGTTCGCGATTATTACCCAATTAGTATAAGAGGGCGTATTCAAAGGAATATAGACACCTGTCACCTAATCTTATTATGTTCCTTCTATGGAAGGCACACCCGAACATACATGTCGACTTATGTAAGAATCACTCATAGTATTAAATATTAAAAGAGTGTTGATAAAAATCGATAAACCTTCTAGACCTATAAAATTCTTAAATCAAAAATAAAAAAACATAGGAAACAATACCTCAACATTCATATTCCTTAAAATTCATATTCGACGACGTTGTGGCGCAAAAGTAGCCTCCCTTAAGCGCCACAGTTCGCGGTTTCGATGTTCGGAGCAAATGTTTGTATTGAACATACAGGTCTGGGTGTGTTTGTCCTTGTTCTACTATATGTTTCCGGCCCCCGAAACAGGATATCAGTATCATAATGGGGGCCGTAGAGTGTGTATTGTTACGTATATGTAGAGTGTGTAGTGTTATTATAAAGTGACTTTAAATCCACTTTTGTTAAAAAACCTTAAAATAAATATTGTTACGTTGCCTTAAATGCGAAAAATGTTTTACCTACTTTGGATTATTATTATTGGATAAAATTACATTTTTATGTTTTGTCTTTTTCATTCATATTAAATTATGTGTAAAAAGTTAGTATTTGTAATATGGGTGATAAAATACATTTAAATTTTACCGGTTGTATTATTTATATTATTATCAGAATAATGTGGATAAAAAAAATGCGGGTACTGAAACTCTATTGTGGTTAAAATATTAGTCACCCGGAGATTTTCGTTCATGTGATTCACCAAGATTTGGTTGAACATTAACAGTAAAAAAATACCTTCTTCAAAACTAAAAAGCTAAAATTAAAATATTTTCTACAGAATATTTTCTTCAGAACTCAGTATCGGGTCTAAATACGGTAGAATATCGCCACGAAAGGCAGTAAAAAATATTAAGACGAATTGAGAACCTCCTCCTTTTTTGGAAGTCGGTTAATTAGATCAATACATGGAGTCAGTAGAGAGCTATATATCAACATATTAGTACATATTTTATTATTTTCTTTTAAAGAACATAGAATCAAATAAAAATCTGATAAAAAAAGAAATGTGCACAAAAGGCAACTTAATGTAAGAAGTTCCCTCTGCAAGGTTGGCATGCAGACGTGTAAAAAAATAATTGTAGGCGTGCAGTAGAGTGGACCCGTCGAGCTTAGCCTCATTTATTTGGTTTTACGAGCTACATTTTTCAATTTCACTTGAGTATATGTTGCTCTATTTAATTTAGTTAATTATATGCGTGAATTAAATTTTTTTCTGTACTAGCATCTACACGCGGCTTCACCCGCGTGTATACCGTTTTATAATGAGGTACCTTTATTGCAATACAACAAAATGATTTCCGTTACTAGCTTTCATCCCCCATTTCAATTCATAAAAGAGGTTACGTTTCATCTATTTCTATACCAAAACTCATCAAACTCGGAAAAAGTAAAGCTATAATATATATAATTATATAGGACAGATAGAGCTACTTTCACATTTATAATGTTAGATGGATTAATAATAATTGTTAGTTAGTATGTTGAAATTCAAAAATTGTTGTATGTTATTTGTTCTCTAGCATTTTTCCGGGTTTAAAATCCTTTGTGGCAATTTCATCTAAATCCCTTCAGCCGTTTTTCCGTCATTGAGTAACAACAAACATACAAATTTTCACATTAATTATTATTAAATAATAAATGTGAAAATTTGTATTTTCGGATAATAAATATAATTATTTCATAAAGAATCGAGATTACGATTCAGCGGGAAATTTCATCTCTTATAGCATTATCTCCACCATTCCCCGTGGACATGATTTGTACATTTGTAATCATTTGTAAATATAGTTAGTATTGAATTGTAAATATATTGTAATATTAGTTATATTGTTAATTAGCGTTACTCTCTATGATATACATTTGTTTGGCTGAAGAATAAAAAAAAACAGCAAAGTTAATTTCATCCGTTGCGTTGTCTCTATTCTCCATTTACCTCGTTCAAATTTCTAATAAAGGATTTTTCCGCAGTTGGCTCAATTTGGCTTTATCTCATTGCGACATAACTTACATCAGTTCACACTTTATTTCCTACGCCTTGAAGCTGAACTGTTATATTACATAGACAAAATATAAAGTTCTTATACGAAATATTTCTCATTTAAATAATGGTCCGCTGACTGTCGATACTGTCGACATTAAAATAGATCAAATTTCTAAGA
Source organism: Hestina assimilis (assembly GCA_023373885.1). Taxonomy (NCBI): domain Eukaryota; kingdom Metazoa; phylum Arthropoda; class Insecta; order Lepidoptera; family Nymphalidae; genus Hestina; species Hestina assimilis. Next base: position 8,842,756 of record CM041749.1, on the reverse strand, counting down.
TGACATCAAAAAATATGTCAAGTTTAAAATATTTAATGCATTTTTCAAGCGCAAAAGGGCCAGTTCGACCGGGGAAGTACCCTCTCACAGAAAATCGGCGTCAAGTAACTGTACCGTTGCGTTTCGTGCGATGAGTGAGAGGACCGGAGGCATAATCCCCCCCCCTCTATTCCCTTCCTTTTTTCCCTTCTTCAAGTATCGCAATTGTTCATTAGGTTCCGGTGACTGCTTACCATCAGGTGGACCGTATGCTTGTTTGCCAACCGTAACAAAAAATTGATAAAAGGATTTTACGATTAAAAGGTTTTTGTTACAGATTTAGATATTTTGTTTCAATTTCACTTTATATTAAAACTTCTTTGCTTATGTTTAGTCTATGTTTGAACTTAAAGTTCTATGTAAATAAATAAAATATTGTAAACATCTGTTTACCAAATTATCTACTTAATTTTAAATTTCAACACAATTTGTAAATTAATTTAATCTGTTTTACAATGAAAAAATAATATGGAGTTTATTTACTTCATTATTCATTTTATTTATTTAATTAATCTGGATATGAACACTACGTAGTTAAACATTTCATATGATAATACATTTTGAACATTATAAAGGTGCCACAACACTTAATTCCTAAAACCTATATAAAACATGATATTTAAAGATCTAATTCACTGTCAAAAATATATTATTAGAATAAAATATATTTACACACAAAATGAAAACATATACACTAGTAAAATAGTTCTTTATCTAAATGTCACGTTAAAGTTATTTGGTGGCGGTGTGTATGAAGGTTGTACTGGTTGTGTTGGTTGCATTGGTTGCGTTGGCTCCGGACAAGGGTCCCACAACCACCAAACTGTTATAAGCACCTCGAGATTGATTAGCACTAATGATACAATCGGGATTGCCACTTTACTTATAAGCATTTTAAAACTCCCCTTCGCTAGCAACAGCGGTCTCAGAATACCATCTATGACAATATCTCTAAATCCTCTTATTATCAAGTTATTTGAACCGGGCCCGAATAAAGCCATCACTAATTCCATTAACCCGTTCATTTTAGTCGACATCTTCGTTGATATCGGCTCTATCAGGTTGAATTTAGGTGAAACTTTGTTTATTTCGGTCCCAATCGTCGTTGGTGGAGAAAATATAGACGGCGATTCGTGGAATGGCTCCGATGTCCAAGATTCATAGTTTTGTCGAGGAGAGGAGTAATTTTGTTTTGCAGAACTTCGATACGTTGCTCGTAAATTTTGTTGTTGCTCTTCCGGTAATCCATTCAGCGCATGTAGAAGTTCGTTATATGCTGAATTTTTCGTTTGATGCTTTTCAGCAGTTGGCACTGGGTGTGATTGCATCGCGCCGGTGTGAATTATCTGTTGCCGATTCACATGATTCGAATACGGTGACATATTAGAATTTGGAAATGATATTGTATTCGGTCGTATATCGCTTGGCACACTGTGATATTCATAAGCAGGGTAGTAATTCACTTGGTTGCCGGTTACGCAGAAGAAGTATAAATAGCAATTCATCACGAGCACTAACCTCAAATAAATTTCCATGTTAATTATCTAAAGAACAACTCAGCTCTGTTACGAATTATTAAATGAAATGTTGGAGGTGAATTCAAAACATAATACAAATAATTTTGACCTACATTTTACTGAAAACACAAATATGTAACTTCGTAAATAATTTTATATTTACTAAATAATAGGTTCATGTATAAAAATTTGCTTGTCTTTTTATAAAAACAAATGTATTGTTTGTTAGGAAAATATGAATCAGGCATAAATTATTCTATTGTAAAATGGTATTTTATATATTTAGTATTGATGTTAAATGTCATTTTATATATAATTGCATTAAATGACTTGCAATATTAGTGAAATATATTCGAACCATAAACATATTCTATATTATGGATAGGCCCTTCCATGCAGACAAAATATCAAAGACTTGCTGAAGCTCCTTCATGACTTACCAAAATAGTATGTCTATAATATGTCTATGTAAAAAGAAATAATAATTTAAAAAATCTAATTGGAATCTGTATACATTTTAGCAGACACGAAACCCATATTATAAAACTAATAAAAAATACACTTATATTTACATTATCAGATTTTTTCAAAAATATTGAAAAGCGAGTTGCGTGTAAACCTTAGTATGCAGTCGCTAAGCTACATCAGCTTATGTCGCCTCCAGAGTTGCAATCCATTGACATACATTCCGCGACCTTGTCCCCAGCGAGAATGCTTAAAAGTGTTTTAGCGATGAAGCCGTCCTCATCCACGTCATCGATCATAGAGAACGTCACAGCCGTACCGAAATGACTACCCCAGCCGCTATTTGACGATCTTTGTATAACACATGCCAATCTCTCTGAACAATCCATAATCATTCGAGATTTACTTTTTCTTTTTCTTTTTAAATGCTTCATCATTTTCGATATAACTGGCCACAGTAAAAGCGCCTTCAGACCCATTTTAGCAACAACCATTAGCGTTAGGGGAAATAAGAACAGTTTGCCGCCTAGCAATTTTAGAAGAGCTATAACAGCAGCTGATAACATAATTTTAGCTGCACTTCCTAAGACACTGGCGAATGATGCCAAAGTATCCGGCTTTGGACATGAGGTATGATAGTATCCAGAATCAGAATAACTTTTACGGTTAGGCTCACTATAATAGTTCGAGGCACCCGTGAATAAATCTAAAAATGGTATAGATGGAGGTTGGGTCACTGTGCTCAGAGCATGGTCCTGAGCAGCTGCCTTTGTCACGACGCAAAAAAGAACAGCAACAACGAACATGACTTATTAAACTGTTCTGCTTCAGAAAATGCATCCCATTTAAAACGTTGGCTATAAAATTTAAATTTCATGTTTGATGAAGTACGACTAAAATCTAAGAGCGTATAATTTACCTAACGGTTTGTATCTATCGTGTAACAATTGGATTTGAGATCATGACACAAATAAAATATAATTACAAAAACGTAATTCTTAATTCAAAATTATTTTGTAATTATTTAAATTTAGAACACAAAAAAAAAAAATTTCTTCATAAATATTTACATTTTATGCCACATTATTCATGCCATGCCATGTCAGTTTAATAGTTAAGGGTTAAGTATTAGAAACTAATGATTTTAAGATATTTTTTTACTTAATTTTAGTAGTGTACTCAAACACCTTGTATTACTACTAAAAATTTAAGATGTTTTTTTTTCAACCTTTGCCTGATGCGAAATGGCGCGAAAAGCTTTTACATTATTACATGTAATATAATATCAGGTTATCAATATCATTCAGTCCAAGTATCGGCATAATAAAATAATCATTATACACTAATAAATTGTTATGTATAAGAAAAGGGCTTCTATAAATTGCTCCAAGGGTTACAGTTCTGACATAACGGAAAATAATATACCGCCATGGTGTTCTTCAGGTACGATGTTATTTAGTTACGAGTTATAATATTTAAATATAAATAATCAAAGTATCATTGTTCTTAAGGGTATTTTAGAAAGAATATTATTCTATCATTAGATCCAATTCAATTCAGGTAGTAAAATGATTTAGATTTTATATGAGCATAACGAATAAATATTATATGTCATAGTATGAAATAGCGATTTAGCTCAGTTTAGGTTGTCATTTGACTCACAATAAGAGTTTACTATATACTATGATTAAGCTCTTCTATACAGACAACTCAATGAAATTAGTTAGCCACAAAATTGCAACATAACCGATTGAAGTTGTCGTACCACTAAATTCTATTGCGTTGGTGTTAAATTTATGAACAACTCAGCGGGCCTTTAAAACTTTTGTTTGTATGGAAGGCCCAATCCAAAGTACATATGTTAGTAGGGCCATCTGGCCAGCTCGACTGAGGAAGTACTACCCTCTCACAGAAAATCGGCGTAACGTAGCAGTACTGTTGCGTTTCGTGCGATGAGTGAGAGCGCTGGAAGCCCAATCTCCCGTCCCTTCTGTTCCCTTTTCATCCCCGCCTTCTTATTTCTTGGGTTGGCAACGCGCACGTGATACTTCAATTATCACAAGCGTTCACTGGTTACGGTGACTTACTATCAGGTGAACCGTATGCTTGTATGCCAACCATCATGAAATAAAAAAAATAGTACACAGGACATTTACATTACTTATTAACATAGACTATGTTAATAAGTAATACAATGGAAACATGACATAACTTCGTCGTTTAAGTAATTTAGAAGCGAAATACCGCTTGGTCAGCTTCACGGTGACCCAGTAACTTGTTTGCAATTCCACTAAATAAACAACCAGCTAAGAATATTTCATGAGTTGTTCGACTACTAAACTAGTTTTCGTCCATACTTTATGCCTTTATGTAATACATAATTCAATAGCAAATGCGTCATGCGTATATTTATCAAATATATTAAACATGTTATCATACAAACGCTTTTCCGCCATATTACGTTACTGTATATTATACTAATATTTTCTTTGTTTAAACGGCTTCTTGTCGTTAAGGTTTTTTTTTCAAACAGTCATGGCAACCTAAGCAATGCTTGCGATACTTGAAGAATCACACGCGCGTTGCCAACCCAAGGAACAGGAGGGAAGGAATTAGATGGGAAAAAAGGAATTGGGATGGGTTGGATATTGGATCTTCGGTACTCTCAATCATCGCACAAAACGCAACATTACGTAATGATACTGTTACTTTACTCTGATTTTTTGAGAGAGGGTAGTACTTCCCCTATCGAGCCAGCCCATTTATATAAGGCATGCAAGCATGGCTCTACTACCGTAAATACGACTATCGTAAGTTAACTTACAATATTGCAAATATAACTTAGGTACATGAATGTTTTAAAATACAATAATGATCACTATCTTAAATATTCAAATACATATTTAAAAAAACCGGCCAAGTGCGTGTTGGACTCGCGTCGTCGACATAAAGTTTTTTTTTTTTTTTCATTTTAAACTCTTGACCTCCATCGAGGGCGAAGGCATAGATGAGGTCTACGATGGAGCAAGCTTACTCAGAAGAAGCCTGTGTACTTTTTTTTAACTAAAACCTGACTAATTAAAATAGTTATAAAACGAAACTAGTTCGATAACTCTGACATTAAATATCTTTAACCGTTATTATAACTGTGTCCGTCCCTAATTTGAGCGACCTAAAAACCAAATAGCTTACATAATGCAATTGGAGCGTAGTGCCACCTGCAATGACGAGAGAGCACAAAATATTAAACGAGCTCATTGATGTCGTGGAACTATAATTGTGTGAAATACTAATAATTAAATCATTATATCGGAAGAATTAGCTACAAAAAGAATTAGCGTTGCACTTTTTTAAATCAGAGTTATTTAATTAGTAATTACTGTTTTAGTATCTGTCTGTATCTTCAACCGACTTCAACAATAAGCTTTTGATCGTAGATGTTCGATTCCCACTCGGAATAGATGTGTGTTTTAATCTTAAAATATCTGTTCCAGTCGGGGTGCTTGTTATTGTGGGTCTCCCTACCGTACCTCGGAGAGCACATTATGCTGCTGGTTCCGATTGTTATCATAATATCTGATAATAATCGTTAAGTCTTGATAAGTAATTTGCTCTCATGAAATAAGTTACTGCTTCGCCCTAAGGTCTGCGGAGGTCAGATAATGCAATCGCTCTGTGTAAAGACTAACCCGTCAAGTTCCGATAAGAGTAATAAGCAGACCATAAGCGAAATACCAGGATAATGCTTAGAAGAAGAACTCTTAATTGTAGATCATAGATAGACACTAATAAAACGATCACGATCAAATAAAATAAAATAAAAGCTGTAAGAAATTCCGTTCTATATCACCAAAGTCACATCACATCACATAATCAAAATCCATATGGGAGTAATCTAAAAGTACAAATATTCAAATAAAAATAAAATTGTCCAAATCTCAACCGAAATGACAACCTTCTCCTTTTTATCGGTTAAAATCAAATTTATATAATAAACATTTTATATATTTATAGTTCCATAAATAATCAATTCCACATAAAAATAATATTTTCTATTGATATTTACTACGTAGTACCTTGAAATCTTCGAAAGTGTTGCCACCGGTTGGGAAAGCGAATTCTAGCAGGAAAAAATAGTGCCAATTAAAAAGTTCTTATAAGTACACTTTGTTACTTCTACAAAAAGAATAATAATTTTATTCTTATTCACTATTATTAAATTCTCTAACTAATTGTAATTTCAATTAGAGAATTTGTATGGATCGTAACGAGTAACTTGAAATGTGTTTATTGATCTTGAGGCATACCTGCTCACTTATACTTATAATATTTTGACTGGTTAAAGATAAGTTCAATAGAACTAAGCCGTACTGACTAGACTTCGAAAGATTTTTCTTTTATTTATAAAATAGCTTGTGTACCTACTTATTATGTTACTTAGGTCAAATATTTCTATTAAGATAAAATGGAGATTATCTTTATATTTTTAGTGTATATAATTATAAAGAAGTCCTTAACGAAAATTAAAGTGGATTTTTTTTAACAAAAGTTTCTAATTAAATAATTTCCTTTGATAACACACTTGTCTACTGACTTAACACAATGTGTGTCTTTGAGGCAGAGTACGTGCTAAATAACTGGCACGATGTTAAAACTTCGGGGCATTAATTAAGCAAAATCCCACAGACGCTAAGTAAATTACTGTACTCAGGTAACCGTAGTCCATTTGCCAAAATTTTCACAGGACGAGTTAACGAAAGGAGAAAACCGCGAAAAGTTACTCCCGTGTATAATATAAAATCTTTCTACGCCCGTCGTGAAAACATCTGGGAATATCTCAATGATGATAAGGCTGGAAACTTTGACATCGAAACGAATATAAGCAGAAGAAATTTAAAAACAAACACTAATTAAACGCTCCAAAAGCGGAAACGCTATGTTACTCTTATTTTTCATTTTGTGTGCAGGAATAATGAGTGAGTGCATTAAAATATAATACTGTGTGCATTTTATTGTTTGTACAATGAATTGATTTGAAGTTTAACAAACTTGGACTCACAGCAAATTCTTTAATTTTTTTTTTCCACTACTTCAAGATTTCAACATTTTTATTATATCAGTGTAGCTTATTTCTACACTAGAACTAAATAAAGATCATTAATACCTGATGCCTGTGAAGTAGTAGGTTGGGATAGAGTAAGATAAAGAAAATAAATGGATAGAAATGGTTGGAGTCTGGGCTTCTTAGGCTAACGTTAAGCAAACTAATTGCAATAAGTGCAAACACTACTACTTCAGGTTGATATTCTCTTAGAGCGTACTTCCCCGGTCCAACCGATATTCATATAGACAACGACAGAAGTTAAAGCCTGTCTTTAAAACACATGGTCGGAGACTAATTATCTTGTTCTAACCAAATGATACCTGTTTTGGCTATTTCTTTGAGTGTATTTTGTTTCGTTGTACATGAATTTAAGGACTCGCTTGAGTAATTACTCGCGGAAGTAATGACCCTTGAATGCAATATGTCAGCTAACCTTGTAATATATAAATAAATAATCGCTACATATTCAAAGCCCCCATTAGAATAGTAATATCCTGTGACGGCATGTTTGTGTGTACCTTAAACTCACAATGACATGAAAACATGCCTGTATGGTCAACACAAACATGTGCTTTAGTCATGTTCGCTACAACGTTGTCAAAATAAAAAAAATAATAATAGTCATACAGTTTTCCTTTCGTGTTTGGATGGCCAACGGTCATGATGTAAAATAAAATAGTTCTTCATTTGTACTTTGTATGTGATTTTAGTTCGATATATGAAACCTAAGTTGATACTTAAGTTGGATCAGATAATAGAAATTCTGCCGAAAAGTAACTTTGTGGCCTATCGTAAGTACTAATCCTAATAAAGCATTACTTTTACAAAAATATTCACTGTAAGCAGTAAAAAAGTAAGAAAGGAAGAAATAGGGAAGACGAAAACGAAAATGCAGGGTAAGAATTTGTGCCTTGGATGCTTTCGCTCATCAAAAGAATTCCAGCAGTGCGGATACTTTTACTTCACATCTATATTCTGCGAAAGATTTTGTCGAAATCATCATCAACATGTCGAAATCAGTACGGCTGTACTACTACTGAATGTGATATTTGACGTTTTAAGCATTTTTCTATTTATATCCTTATTATCGTGACTATGTATATACTTTTCTAGACATTGCAATCAGTAAAGACAAAAATACAGGTACGGATAGGATATAAGAATACGCATAGACGAATTTTATTTCTCCCAAAACACACAGAAAATCGCGCACGATGTTTTTTTAATAGAAATAACATTAGAAGTTTTAATCATTTACATAATTACAATACCTTCTTAGTGTATTTTTATGAGTTATATGTTATTAAAATGAAAATATAATAATTTAATAATAACTTACTCAGTGGGCATGGATTCAACACCAGTGAACGAGGAATGCTGTTATAGAATGAAGCATTTAGCTTTGGCATTAAACCGAGCTGAGCAGGCACTGAGGTATTCACTGGAAATAATCGTAACCAGCGCGCCATTGTTTAGTTTAGAATAACTTTAATACTTCACTACCTATTTATATAATTTTATCGTTATTTTTAACGCGTAGATACGTAACGTAGGTAGAAAAGTAAATATTTGTTATATCCTAAACTGAGCGCCAGGGGCTTAATACCACGAAAGTGGTGAGCAAAAAAATAACGTGCTGATGAAAAACTGTTAGCCTACCTATTGACACTAGCTTCTTATCGTCGTGGTCAGTTGCCAACCTAGTGTCAAAGTTCCGGTCGCCGATTTAGGCCATTGATTGGACTTTTCCACAATTATCAAATTGATAACAGCCGAGACCGACTTTTTACGTGTGTTCCTAAAGAAGCTCAGTTGAAATAACAGTAGACGATTACCCTTCTCTTCACGGACTGCGCATAGAGTTGCTTAATTAACCCATCGTTTACCGATCAGGAGTGCACCTGGCTACGAGTGTCCTTACACTAGCTAACATCAAATTTATCTATATTCGTTACCACCAAAAAATAGGTAGAAAAGAATATTTGAGCTTACAGAACTCATACTTGTAAAATCCAAAGTAAACGCAACAGTATAGATACTGCCACTCCACGTATTACTTGTTTATTTTATTTGAACTATGAACGTGTTACTTCCTCGGATGACAACGGGGCTATATAATAATTACTGATGATGATTTTTAGGTTGTTATGGTACTAAGTTTTTTCTCCGCTTATAAATAAATGTTCTCGTGGCTTCGTCCACGTGGAATAGTGTCCTTGGGTAGCATTTTTAATTACTTAGACATTTAATTTTACAAATAAGACACATACGTATAAAATACTTTAATGGGCTATTTGCAAGATTTCTATACAAACTTTCATCCCCTATTCCCTATTGTTATTTTACACCCTTGAGGGCGTTGATTTATTTATATCGAATGAACAGTCTAACACAGACTAGCTTTCTACCTCTTACAAACCCTACTTCCCATTAAAAAGTAGTCCTATGTCCTTTCTCAGGCTCTAGACTATCTGTGTGCCAAATTTCATTTATATTGGTACAGTAGTTTTGACGTGAAAGTGTGACAGACAGACATAATTACTTTCGAATTTATAATATTAGTAAGGTGAATTATTTTAAAATGTAAAAATTTTATTAAGCATACAAAGTATAATATAAGTTTTTTTACAGCGCTCTTCGATATCGAAAAACAATTTTAACATCGCGGAATATAAACACAGGTATTTTGTGCAGCACTACTCTATCATTTTACGTGTTCATGTTATTATTATCCAATTTTCCTTATTACATTATTTTTTGTATAAAAATAGAGATATTCAAGCGTATAAAAGTTATTCATGACGTTAAGTGCTCATCCCTTATAGAGCTACACAGACGCCTACTTTATTATTAACGTAGGGAACTTATTGTAGCAACGCCTATATATATCTAACAAGGTGCGTACTACCTCAAGTATCGATTATGAATGTTTGATGATTCGCGTAAAATATGATGTATTAATATATTACATTTACATGTTTCTTCTTATACTTTGTATCTTAACTTTTTGCTGATGTAGTAAAATTTTTAAAATCACATTCATAATTTTAAAAAAATCCGACATCAGAACTAATAATAGAATGTTACAAGTTGGCAATATAAGAACAGCAGAATATTTAACATTTGACATTGAATATTTGGCAGAGTATTTGACACTGCAGTGCTAACTACCTAGCTGGCCTTTTGCAACAAAAGACGTACCACCAGTGTGACTGATTGCACTGGTGGAATAATCTCTGCTATGACAGAGGCTATCCCAACAGCAGGCGATGGAGTCGTCACGTCCCGACGGTAAGCCTTAAGCGCCACAGGTCGCGGGTTCGATTGCCGCTCGGAACAGATCTTCGTATTGACCATGCAGGCATTTTTTCCGGTCTGGGCGTGTTTGTCCTTGTCTTTGTGAATGTTTTTATAGCTAATCGGGGTCCGGATAACTATCTTAATGGGGGCCTTTGAGTGTGTAGCGTTTATTTATTTATTAAAGGATTATTTCTTTACAGAATTCGAACAAGATTTAAAAACACAGCAAATAGAAGGTATTATGGCGATAAAGGGTGGAAACACATCAGAATGGGGTGGCAATGTCGCTTTTTGGGGTATATTACCAGTATGGCGTACCGCTCCACCACCGGACACAGTTTTGAAACTGCGACAACCGACACCTTCAGATTGTTGGCCTTTTAGGTTAAAGTAAAAATCTTATGAGACACTTGTATGGTTATTGTTATTTAAATTTTACCGACGTCTTTCTATTTTAAGGTTCCGTACTCAAAGGATAAAAAAGACCCTCTTGCTAAGTTTCCGCTGTCCGTCCGTCTATCACCAGCCTGTATCTCATACACCGTGACACTTAGTTAAAATTTCACAGTATAAATGTATTTCTGTTGCCGAATATTAAAAAAAAAAATTAAATAAATATCTAAGGGGCTCCTATACAGCAAACCGGATTTTTTTCTCGGTTTTGCTCGAGGTTAATAACGGCAACAGGTAGACGCTTGAAACATTCACGGAATATTTAGTTAGATATTCACTTTAAAAAAGAAATAATAAAAATAATACAAATATTTAAGCAAATTTAAGCAAAGCATTTAATCAATACAAAAACGTAATTTTTTGGCTCGTTATTATAGATATTGGTACGGAACCCTTTGTGCGCAAGTTCGACACGCACTTGGTCGGTTTTGTATGCAACTAAATTGACAAGTAATCATACGGTCCACGAGTCCAAGCATACGGGTGGGATACGATGGTCGTAGCCTAATAGTGCTTGCTACACCATACATTTGTATGTGTCACTGACGTGTTGCCGACCTCCTAGAGGTTGGAGGTATTGGCTCAATAATATAAACACAACAATGCAAAACACACTACTGCTTTGCGATAAAATATTTGACACTGCGCTGGTAACTACCTATGGGATGATTATCTTTTGCCGTTGACTGAATAATTTGTCTTTATTATTTCATTCTGATTACACGTTCGATTTAAACAGGAACAGATTTGTCATTCATAAAGCGCAAGAATCGTGTTAATAAATATACATTAACTCATAATAATTGTAGTGTCAAGTGTTGGGAGTCCTGAAACACACAAACACAAGCACAACTCTAAAAGTCGGAATCGATCCTACGACCATCGGCGTTACGCTATCACTGCACCAGAACGGGCATCGAACCTTCAAAATGAAAACTCAATTTTTTTTTCCTCATTCTAGGGGATCTTACGGGGAAATTGTATTAGAATTGCCGAAAAAAATACCTGTTACTAAATTAAGTGTAGAGCACATTCGTCCGGATACAGCTCGAAGTGCTCCGAAGAAATTTATAGTTTTTGTAAGTAAATTATATACTTATATTGACTTCAATTACTATTGAACGAACTACCTTCCGTCATCTTTCAATATTTTTTATTTAATTCATACATAATTTTAAATACAGTATAAGGCCTTTTTTGCCACTTGTTTTTTTGGGGGCATGCTAATTCTCGATAATTGTAAGTCCATAATTTTTAAACAATCTCAACACAAGCAATTTTTTCGATATGGTCGAAACTTTTTCTTTAATATTTATTTTTCGCGTGCCCCCACAAAAAAGCCCTACAGTAGTATGTCAATTCATTACCAATTCAGAGAAATCATCTTTAACAATAATAATTACAACATTATATTAAGTAACAATATTGTATTGGTGATTAAAAGTCGGCATACAATAATAAAAATACCAGTTAACATTTCACCATCTAAGTAAACTAATTCATTTAGTTCTTGCAGGGTATTTTAGTTAACGATACGTGGATCAAAGCAGCTGACGGTATCTACGAATACAATAAACCAGCAAAACAATACTTTCGTTTAGACAATACAAATATCCCGTTCCAACGGATTGTTTTTAGAGTTTTGTCAAACCAAGGAAATATAAGATACACTTGTATATACAGAATTGCGCTTTATACTAGTTATTCATAGTTTAATAATAAAATATTATGTCGGAGTGCATTTTCTTATTTAAAGATTTGATTAAATCTCAATCCTAATGAGTTTTTTTTTAAATGTAGAAAAATAGGTTATCTTGCCAATTCAGAAAAATCAAAGCTCGACGAAGGGTCGAGAAACTCCCATTTCAAAATTATGACTTAAATCAAAGGGAGTTAGTTTCGTGAAGAGTTCAAATATGAAATAGCTATAGAAGATTTTATAGAAGTTTCATTTTCTATTTGTTTTCTACTAGTTACTTTTCTATTTATATCATAGGGAAGCGAGTCGCTCCGTTAAAAAATTAATTAACATAAAACCATAAAGCCGAGATGGCAAAGTGGATAGAAAACATATACTGAAGGTCCCGGGTTCACAGCCAGACAAGCAACTCTTTATTTCCAAGTGCTTAATTTGTTTTTAGAATTCTTCGCGTGCTAAACGATAACGGAAAACATCGTAAAGAAACCCACATGTATTGGTAGAAGTTCTAGAGAAATGTATTATCCACCAATCTGCAATGGAACAGCGTGGTGGATTAGGCTCCTAATCCTTGCCCTTAATGAAAGAGGCTTTTGCCCATCGGTGGCACATTAACAGGCATTACATTTACATTTACTTTATTAGATGTTTCAAATAAATAATAACACAGTCATTCATTTCATAGTTTTATTATGTTAACCATTTCAAGTCCAAGATTTTTATGAAGCGCTCCAGTCTTGAGCGGAACCTCCCCACGATGGTGCTGGCGCAGCAGCGGGCGCGGGAGCAGCAGTTCCCCACTCTTCTTGCACCTATGACAAGAATAATTATGAAACACTGCAGTTTTTTTAAATACCATTTATAAAATTTACATTCTTCCTTACATTTTTAAAAAATATTATTAATGGTCGCTATATCTTTAATTATCTTTCTATGTCAATAGAAATCTTTTTAAACATTGTATTATTAGTTAAAAATTACAAGAATGCAGTGAGTTAACATATTGTATTTGTATGTATAAAATTAAATCAAATTAATTAATTTAATTATAATTAATTAAATAGATATAGATAAATTGTATATTGCCATCATAACATATGTCTAATACATGTCTATAATTGATTCAATACCTTTTAATAAAAAAATCAAGTATGAAAGTAAAACAGAACAGTAAGGTTGTTGGTAAATATTAAAGAATTAACAATCTCTTATACAATAAGAGTAAGGTAAAGGTTAGGCATGACACTTTTCACCGTTCATGTGCAAGAAAGCAATATTGAAAGTTTTTTTTTTCAATTATTGGTCTCATCAATAAGATTATGAATTAGAGAAAAACTTCTTTGTCCTTGCACTATTCTCGGACTTACACTTACCCAGGGTCTGCTAGTTACTCTTATCCAGATTTGACAGGTTACTAGTTTTTACACAGAGCGATTGCCACCTGACTTCCGCAACCCCAAGTGGGAACCAGTAACTCATTGGATAATTATCAGAGTTGGAGAAAAATTGAAAAATACAAAATCTAAAATTACATTTTGAATAAAAATTTTAGAAAATACAATTATAGTTAAAGTTTCAACTTTACCTGAGCTGCCCAATCTTCCTGAGCAGCCGGAGCACCGAAGGTGGCAGGAGCAGCAGTCGCGGCAGCGGCTGCAGGTGGAGCCGCCTCCTCAGTCCAGGAGGTAACAGGCTCTGCAGGCTCATTCCAGTCCTCATGGACGGGAGCAGGCACTTCAGGCTTGGGAGGAGCAGTAGGCTATAAAAATATAAATAATAAATATTATTTTATGTAAGGGGTATTTTCACCAGATATCCAATTGTTTCATTTGAAAACTTTGATTAATATATTAAATAATCTTATCACATTCACTGTCTCAACAATTATTCTGTTTACTGGACAGTTCTTAAGTTAAATTATTACTATTTAAAGCTATCAACACATTATATGTATTATATATACCTGTGGTGGACTTTATATTTTAAAATGCTGGCAAGGTTGATACCACTGCAGTGTCAGTAATTCTACTGTAAAGCAGTATATTGCGTTTCAGTTTGAAGGACACTGTATCTAGTGAAATTACTCAGCAAAGGATATTTAAGAACACGCATTAAAGACACCTACAAATGTATAGTGTTGCAAGCACCCAGGCTACGACATCTGCTTACTACCAGGGTTGTATTGTTGTATACTTGCTTGCCAACTTAGTCACGTAAAAAAAATCTATACATAAAGATACTTCCTGAACAAACTGTTTATATATGATGCTGATGATGATGAAAATGTTAATAACATTTTCTTCTTTTGCACATCTCAATACAAAAAAAAAAATACAATGTTCCTAACCGGTTCCTTAGACTGTTGTTCCTCTTTTTCACTCTCTTCAGGATCTCTGTAGAAGAACAGGTCGACTACGACATCCCACCGTTGGTCACGAGCAAGTACACCTCTCAAACGCAGAACCTCACGAGCAAGAAGCCACCACATAAGACCAATTGAGTGAGATGACTGAAACATAATTTTGTAGTAAATATACAGTCAATCAAAAAAAATGCATAATTATTATTAGTTCCACTAAATAGATTTATTTTATATTCACCTTTGTATTGCATGGAATTGCAATATCCACAAATCTCAGTGGTGAATCAGTATTGCACAGAGCAATAACTGGTATGTTAACATATGAAGCTTCAGTGATAGGCTGATGATCTTGAGCAGGGTCCAACACAATTAAGAGACGAGGTTCTCTGAATGCCGCTTGAATCTATAAACATAATTTTTATTATATTTTGTACCAACAAGATAGTTGTATAATTTACAGTTTAAATAATCAGAAAACAATATAATCATTCCTGCATTATTTATTATACAGTCAGTGGTTCCTTAGTTTCATTGTCATCATTCAGTTTGGAATTTATAATATTCTATTTCTGTAGAAATTAAAAATGAATATTAAACTTATAATATATAGTAACCTGGTTAGTGAAGGCACCAGGAGTAAATCTTCCAGCGATAGGAGTAGCGCCAGTGTGAGCGGCGAATTTAAGAACAGCGCGTTGGCCGAATGGACGTGATGAGATAACAAATACGTCGGCGGGATTTTCAATAGCAACCACTGCACGTGCCGCCAACATAAGCTTTTCCCATGTGCGACGAAGGTTGATTACATGAGTGCCGTCAGAACGACGCTTATAAACGTAGGTTTCCATCTGAAATAACCACAATTCTTAAGATATTGACGGATTGCATTTTTAAAATGTTGAATTAATACTATGACATCAGTTGGGAGAATTGATCTACATTTTTTTTTTCAGCTTAATATGGAACGGATTCTCTTCTCATCATATACAATTAAATTATTATGTGAACATATGGATTACCAATGAACATAGAATATTTACTGACCTGAAAGTTGACATTCTCAGACCCAAGGTGGGTGGTTGCCGCCAACATTTTGGTGACATCTTCCTCGTTGAGGGCCAACACGTCTAATCCTCCCGACATCGTTGCGTTTATTAGAGTTACGACTAAACCTGTAACACAACATAGCAACTTCATCTAATTTCTAGTCGCGAGACACCGAGACCGGGTCCTATTGTACATTCATCTTAATGACAAAAAAATAATATACATTTCTTCTTGATTAAAAGACGGCAAATCCATTTTTCTATAGCAAAACTAATTAACACTTAAGATTAACAGAATATTTCGAAATTACAAAAGTAAACTTACGCGTGTAATGCCACTGGGAGTTAATTCGACTAAAAGAATCTGTCAAATTTGACAACAGATTAGGTAAACTTTTAAAACAGTTATAAATCTGAATTCTAGTAGTTTAAGCTAAAATACAGAATTTATAATTTAGATTTCTTTTGCGGTTACATTTTAGATTAAACTTTTAAGTGTGATATAATTTTATTTAATTTTATATTTGTTTCGTGCTTACTTTAATAATTTTAAGTTTAAAAGTATACTGAAAACTAGAAGAGCAAGTAGTAGAACAGAGGTAATGTATAGATACTGAATTTCTGACTTTCATCGTCTATTTATTATTCTTATTTGCACGGTATTACTTTCATGATATTATATGTCAAATAAAAATAATTACATAACTTTTATTTTTAATTAATTATCAGTACAATTTATAAAATCTTCAATCTGCCTTAAATATAATTATAGATAATACATTGATGTAATAGTAATATTGATTTTGTAAGCAGCAATGTTGACGCTGCAGTTATATGAAAAATAATTAAAAATTAAAAAAATATATATGAAATTTTATCTTATGAGACTGAATTTGCTGCTAAAAATGAGTATCGAGCAGCTGCATAGGTCATAAAGCTGTAGTATATTATGTAACGTGTAAATTTATTTTTTAAATCTCTTAGTACTCCCTGTTCTATTTGCTTGTATTTTATTATCTGGTACTTAAGTCATTTTGACTTCGTTTTATCCATATATTTGGCTACTTAGTATTAGTAGTCAGTATGTTCTGCGTTTTGTGCGATGAATGAGAAATTGAGAATGCCGGAGACCAAATATCCCACCCCTCTGATCTTGCACATCACATGATAGTTCAAGATTCACAAGCGTTCATAGATTGCGGTAGCTGCTTTTTTTTATAATGATGCTTTCCATCTGGCAGGATTTGAAAATATTTGGAAAACTTTTCGGCTGTTGTATAGTGTACTTATTATGAATTCCATGATGGAACTTCCATCTGGCTGTCTGGCAACACTGAATTGCCTAGAAATGTGTGTGAATGTGAATGACTTTTGTGAATGTGTAGTTCGAGATCGGATAAAATAGTTTCACGTATTTTACACATATTAAAAATAGTTATTTTCAATTTTTTCTAATAAACAATACATGCATTATGATTACTTTACTGCCTTAACCGTAAGTGCTATCATAAATTTGTATACTTTGTGAGTTATTTCGGTGATCAGTGACATTAGAGTGAAGTGCCTAATTTGAACATGGAGGCTGTAGCAAAACACGATTTCACTGCAACTGCTGATGATGAACTCAGTTTTAAGAAAAACCAAGTCCTTAAAGTAAGTTGTCGGTTCGCTGCTTACTATTTGAACTAAATTAATTCCAATTTGTGATAGATTCCTTCTAGAAAATTTATTATTGCAGATACTTAACATGGAGGACGATATGAATTGGTATAGGGCTGAACTGGATGGTAAAGAAGGACTTATACCTAGTAACTATATTCAAATGAAAAGTCATAGGTAAGTCTATCTTATATTTAATAAAAGTATAATTATATTATTTAAATAAATTATATCTAAAATTTTACTAATTCAGGTTAGTTTGTAAATAATTAACCTTTGTTGAATATTTTTATTGGGTAAATCAGTTTCCATAGTTTTTTAAATTAATTTTACTATTTATTAAATGAAGTCATAAATGTCAAATATATAATATTTAATTATCATTCCTTAATAACACAAACACAATTTTTTAACTTTACCTGAGTTAAACATAATCACTAAATGATTTTTATAACAGATTTTATCACAGATTATTCCATTACAGTTGGTATTATGGTAGAATCACAAGAGCAGATGCTGAAAAATTGTTAGCAAATAAACCAGAAGGTGGTTTCCTTATTAGGATCAGTGAATCAAGCCCTGGTGATTTCTCCCTATCAGTAAAGTGAGTACTATATGGATTTTGGCTTTATATTTTTGTTACAATTTCATTGTGTAGTAGTCTCTCATGCATATTTATATTTATCCTAAAATTATAATATAATTTTCAAATATAAGACATGGACTGAATTATTAAACACTTCAATTTACTTTGATAAAATCCCTGGAACATGTTCTCATATAATATTCTCATATATTTCAAATATACTAGTAGGACTACTAGTCAAATCAAGTGTTTTTAATAAATGAAATATACTTTGTTTTACAAACTATTTATAAATTAGTCAGGACAGTTTTGTGGTCCTCTATAATGGAAAAATATTTAAAAAAAATTTGCTGCCGACCTTACAAGGATGCATTAAGGTTTTCAAATTTACTCTAGTTATTTATAAACAAAATTTCTAAATTTTATGAGAAATATGCAAATAACAAAATTAGTATTAAACCAATTTAAATTTAATATATTTATTTTATGTCAATGAAAACAAGCTTCTTATGTCCATAATTGCCTAACTAGGATATTGATCTTTGAGGAAAGTTTTACATTAATATTCATTATATTATGAGTATTTTGTATTTATAATACACTTTTTACAGTATTATTAAATTATAATTAATTGTTCTGAGAATGTCATCAATTTTAATGGTTTTTTTTTTTTTTTTTTTGACATGCTTAATGATTCCAGAGCTAACAGAACCCCTAAAAATAAAGTGTCAATTACTAGCAGTTGTTGCATCTACATTTTTGTTATTTACAGTTAAAGTTAGTTAGTTGCTTACCAAAAGTTTAATTATAATGTAAATATTACATACTGTTATTTAAATAAGAAAATGTTAATTATTTTAAAATATTTCTTCACAGATAACATTTCTAAGATATTGTTATCATTTTTATACAGTCATTAGATCCATGGGTATTCATATATTTGATTTATAAATACAATGTGTCAATTTCCTAGAACTGTTGGAGTTATTGACATTCTTGAAACAACACTGCACAGAAAATATAAATGATTAAATATGGCAATTAATTGTGATAAATCAATTAAGAAATTTTAAAAAGTAATATTATAATGAATTTGTATATTATTTGTTTTAAGCACACTATAAATTTAAATATCCTAATATTATAAAGCTGGAGAGATTCTTTCGTCTTGAACAAAAATCTTTTGCATTATTAAGATGACTAACATTTACTTATCTAAAATGGCCAATGTTTGCCATCTTAACATGGGTAAAACCACAGATAGCAGGTAATATAGTGATATACAATGACATGAATGTTGCTGAACCAAGAGATACATTTTTATATAAATCTGATAAGTTTATATGAAGAAAGGTATACCATTGAATAAAAATTTAAACATTAATTATTTTAGGTGATTTTAAATATATAATAGCTTACTTTAATCTCTTAATCCAGACAAGAAAAATTATGAAGCATTAATCGCTGGTTCACTCTTTCACTTTGAAGAGCTCACGTATTTAGCTTAAGAAATTTATCAGTTATAAGGGACCACATATTGAGAAAATGAATTATAAAATAAGTTTAGAAAATGATGATATTAAAAAAAGTCTCATAATAAATTTGCAGTATGGTTTTTCCAACATTATTACTTTTGAATTCTAATTAATTCTTTTGAATTACACTTCAAAGGAAGTATAACAAAAACAAATATCGGTAAAATTAGGAGGAAGGTGATCAACCTTATTTGTGTCATACTGGTCGCCATCTCACAAACAATTCTATTGACTGTTAAATGAGTTAATAAAATGATTACATTCATTTTTCAATATATGAATCACTGTTACTTTAAATTGGAATTTTTCCGTTCAATGTGAATTCGCAAATGACGAGTCATTATTATTTTATTATTTCAATAATTAGATAATATTGTATACTGATAATGAAATTCGACTGGAAAATATCTTGGATTTTTACTTTTTTATGAAAAGAATTATATAGAGAAAGAAAAATAATGGTCAAGGAAGTTGAAAAATTTCGTATATATAATTAAATTAATATGATTTTCATTAATAAAACGGATAAAATATTAAACCCAAATTCATAGTTGACTTTAAAAAAAGTGTAACAAAACATTATAAAAAATGTGCTTGTTTTGCCATTTCCATAAATTAAGTAACTTGGTTCAAGAATAAGATTTAAAATTTTAAATAATCAAGATAACAGATTCGAAAGTTTGTAAAACAAAAGGAGCAACAGTAATGAAAATTGTTTATTAATCTAATAAGTTTATGATTATCGTATATCGTAAGAGAATATTTTCATGCAATTTTCTCCCTTAACCCGTTCCGTATCGCGCTGCGTGAATCAACCGACGTGAGAGCTGAAACCAGTTTTCGTCTATCGGTGATTCATACGTAATTTTACTCGATTTATATTGAGGCCTTATATTTTTAGTTAGAAGTACACTTAATAGATACCAGCGCAGATGTAAAAAAATAAACTTTCACCTGCTTTGATAGTGTTTTGTTAGTGATTGTACTCAAACTTGTTGTGACAAGTTTGTCATAATAGCCCCCATTATGGTCCCTTCTATCAAAGCAAAGTGTCTAGTCAAATATCTTAATATAGGCGACGCAAAAGATTGCTCTTATTATGAAGAAGAATTCGTATTTGGAGTTGATTTACAAGATTTACTTGTCTTAAAATTTCTTTCGAATCAATGTTTTCTTTAAAACATTTTTAAATAGTAAAAAACTGAGATAAATTTTAAACAAATTATAGTTTCGGAAAACTTACACGTATATTCACATTATAATTTTTTCTGATAGGCAATTTGGCTTGTGACGTCCTTGGTTTTTCCAGAGTTTATAATACATATAACCAAATATGTCAGTTACATTGAATGATTAAATTTACATTATTGTTAAATGTAATGCAATTACGTGGAAGTTACTGCTATATATAACTGCAATTAAGTATTTACCAGTGATGAACACTGACGCAGCACAAGCGGTTCTTTCTAGGTATAACACCTACCGATATTAAATAATATATTATTAAATGCAACACACTCATTGGATTGGATATATCCTATGTCGGGGGTCCGGAAACATACGCATAGACAAGGACCACCACACCCAGACCGGAAAACATGCTTGTATGGTCAATACAAACATCTGCTCCGAGCGGGATTCGCACCCGCAACCTGCGGTGCTTAAGGCAAGTTCACTCACCGCTGCACCACAACGCCACAACGTATTAGGAATTTAAATCCGGCTAGAGACAAATAAATATTTGTTAAGAAGCCGATGATTGTATTTGTGTGTTTCCGGATCCTTGACACAGACAAGCACAAATATCATTTTGGAAGACGCTGAGTGTGTAACGCTTATTATACCTCTTTTTTTTATTTTTTAGAACACCAACAAATAGTGCACTACAGTTTACAAAAAATAGCAAAAGTCCAATAAAACAAACATAATTACTCAGTGCGTACTTTTTTACAGGTGTTACAAATTAACCGAGAAATAGGTTAACATCAATAAATTCATTGAGATCTCAACATTAAGATCCCAGCAACAAATAATAATACATTAGCGACTTAGAACATTTAACAATTGGACACGCCTTACTGACCCCTCTGGCAATGTAATGGATCAAAAAGTCTAATGCGCTTATAAAAACTGTTTTGGAATCGATTCTATCATTATCAGTATCGCCTTCCCTATGAACGGAGCTCCGTAAAAAATGAAAAATGACTTTATTAAACTGTACAAGAAAATATAATTTACCGTCCATCTATAAAATTATGGTGTTAAGTTTAAATATACAAACGAAATAAAAAACATATATCATCGTACATTATGAATAAGAAATACCAACACTTTCGTTACTCGACTACAAAGCGGTGTTCTAATGTTATTATTTTAGATCTCCCAAACAAATCGCGCTGGATAATCTATTCTGGTTCATCGTTCTGCGTTTTCCTCGTATCTACAGTTACAAGTACTGCGGTTAAGACAATCCCTGTAAATTTTTTATGCGTAATTTGATTATGTTGTGGTTATTATACGTTTCAAACTATCTTAGATACATTTATCAAAGAAAATATTGATAAAATATATATATCTTTATATAGCAAATTTTTATAATCATAATTTAGAATATTTACAATACATATTAGATGACATTATTCAAAATTTTGGTTTTCATACTTATTTATATTTCGTTTCCTTAATTAATGTTATTAAAAGAAAATATTTCCAACTTTTAAATAAGTTCTTCATCAACATTTCACAATTGTTTTATATAGATACATCTCTGTTGTGATTAATACAAATTAATTGCATTATAGTAAGGCTATAGATTCTTTGGAGTAGTAAGCCTTCTAAAATCTTTTTGCGTAACTAAAACAAAACAGAATGGACGAAATACAACAGATATTTTATTATGAGATAAGATCAAAACATGATCCACTATCAAATAAACCATAGTCGTTTTTATTCTAACTATATTTGCCACTATCTAATATTTATACTTATATTATATATGTATATAATGCAATTACTAGTACTACTTACTAGTTTTCCCAGAACAAATGTGCTGGCTCGACCGAGAAAGTGCTACCCTCTCACAGAAAATCGGCGTAAAGTAAAAGTATCAGTAGGTACTGTTGCGTTTCGCGCTCTGTACCGTTCCATTTTTCCCGTCTCATCCCTTCCCTCCTATCCCTTGGGTTGGCAGCGCGTGTGTGATATTTCAAGTATCGCAAGAGTTCATAGGTTGCGGTGACTGCTTGCCATCAGGCGGACCGAATGCTTTTTTGCCAACCGTCATGAAATAAAAACAAATTACCCTCACATTCTTGTAAAATCCTAATTTCGACTTGTAAAATCCTAATTTCGACTTGTAAAATCCTAATTTACGTGTGAAACTGCGTGCAGAAGCTAGTAATGTATAATTTAATTCGACAGATGCCCGGACGGCGTTCAGCATTTCAAGGTTCTGCGTGACGCGTCGAGCAAGTTCTTCCTGTGGGTGGTCAAATTTAACTCGCTGAACGAACTCGTTGACTATCATCGCACGGCGTCCGTCAGCCGCCTCCAAGATGTCAAACTTCGGGATGTTGTCCCTGAAGAGGTGAGAACAAAAGCATAATTTTTAGAAACTTCCACTCTGTTACATAAAAACGCAATGTATTTAAATTATGATTTTATACGTATGAAACTAAAGCCAAAGAAAGTAAACAAATTATTTAGTTTATAAGTCTTCGTTTTCAAGGCAATCATTTTATTTACGTGTTAAAATTCCGCCACAGAGGCCAGAAACCTGCTCCGTTAATTTAGTTTTCACGTGTAAAACAATTTATTTGCTTCATTACGCTAAGCACAACACGAACAGGCGTTATTTTAAACAAGAAAATAAATATAAACGTTTATAAGCGAGCGATTGCGTTAAATCTCATTTTAATTAATTATTTTTAATTAACCACAGCTGTCGATTGCCAATAGTAATAATATAATTTTATTTGCGATCCGATCAAGAAATACGGAGATATAGTACGGCACTCCAAAGTATGAGAATTAATTAAATTAAATATCGCACCATAAGTTAGTTATTTTGTATTCCAAGACAACAAATTTAAAAGTAAAATTTTTGATTTTAAATGTTCATTCATTTGTTCATTACGTTAACGGTGTTACAGTCTTATAATATTATATGAATTAATGCTATAAGACAATTTATCGAAAACTATCATAGAATATAGAATATTGATGGTTTCATTTTAGGTAAATAAGTTTTTCTATCATGGCTGCATCATAAATGCCAATGCCTTAGATTAGCTGCCAAGGCTTAATTGTGTTTAATAAGCGTAGTTGTTTCATTATCTCAGTCATACCAATCCGCTAACATAATCTCAAAAGAGACAGATGATAATTAAACACGGCACAGGATAGATTATATTATTTTTAATGTTCGAAAGGTTTCCAACAGAATCCTGTTATTAAACCTATATTCGTCCGTCAGCATCTTACGAATTGTAATAGGTAGAGTTGAAAGTTTCACAGAAAATGTTATTCTATTGCCGCTAAACAACAAATAATAAAAACACACACGAAATTTGATTGTTTTATTCCACGATGATAGGGATTTATGTGCGAGTCCGATAAGAACTTAGGCTATTTTTATTGTATGCATAATAGTGGTCCCTCGCCATGCGGCGTCATGCTATTGAAATTAAAATAATATATGTTTTTATTGTTATTATATCGGCTTCCGCCATTGTAATAACTTACAATAAGTCTAATTATAAGCTTATGAACGCGCTAATTCTCGTCAAAATTTACTCGAACGGTAACCGAGATTACAATAGACGCGTCCGCTTTATTTGTATAAATAATAAGTATAATTAATTTTAGTATTATATAATTAATTGATATTATTCGTGCTAAGATATGCTACATAACATGATGATGATGGATAGGAGGAATTCACTAGTTACATTTTACAAATGAATCACGCGCCAAACTTCTAAATCACTCTGAACATGAGTTGATAACGAATTTGGGGCGGGAGAGTGAAGAAAGAAATGAGTTATTGTTATAAGGAAAATTAAAAGAATAACTTTAGTTTGGCAATGAAGTATTGTTAAAAAAAATACGTTTCACACAGACCAAGTAACTACTAAACATATAGATTGACATGGGCTTAGCGAGGGAGGATGGCAGCTGCCGCTTCCCCACGGCCTCTTTAAATACTGAGAAATACACGAATATAATGATATTTGAACTATTTAACTAATAACTATTAAAGGAAATAGTCATTTTGCCCCCCTCTGGACCCTAAATTAAGATTTTGCCCTCCCCTAGGCTAAATGCTGGCTATGCCCATGTGTAGATATTTAATTTAATATTATCTGTATTCAATTTTTTCTCTAAAATTTTCTACCTTTTCTATCACAGAATGTTACTAAAAACAAAAACGAAGCACTGAAACAAACACCTATAACACCTAAAATCTTTCTAAATATAATTTTCGTAATAAATTTTGTCATACATCAAGTAATGTTTTAAAATTAGTATACACTTTTAAACATAGACTAAAAACTGTATAGGGCAGCGGGAGTTAGGGCGAGAGTCTGTCATGGACCCTCCTTGTACCCTGAAAAACCGTTCGTTTATTTTTATGCTAATAAAGCTAATCATCAAAAGTTCAAGAATGAACTGGAAGTATGGCGCGTACTCTACCGGATTGTTAGGTGTCCTAACGATAAAAATATTCGTTTATATGAATTGTGAAGTAAATTGTTATATGATTAAGTATTGCAATAACAACATAAATTGTTCATTAAAAATGTATAATTCCAACTTATGAAGTTTTATATTACATAGTCTATACGCAGTAATATTATATTGTGTACAATATAGCTTTAAATTATAAATATTCACGCAGGCAACTATCTTATTTAATTTTATGCTTATATGTAAATATATTTAAGTTAATAAATGAACATTAAAAATAATTACTATTGTTTGCTGGTATTTTAAATAAAATACTGCATATTTATTACAAAATAATAATATTTTAAAGCTTTAATATTTATCTTTACACATATACAAGTAATAGAAAAAGTAAGTTTTGAAACCATATAATACCTTCTACTCAAAAACTACTACTTCATAATTCAGATAAAAAGAAAGCTATGAAACAAATAAATAAAGCGTCATGTAGACTCCATAGATTTCCATGTAATGAAAAATTAATTCGGGATGCATTAATACCATACAGAAGTCCTTGTGATGAAGTAGTAGAGGGCCGTCTCAATAAGTAACAGTATCAGTAGGTATTCTTGCGCTTCGTGCGTTGATTGACAACGCCAGAAGCCCAATCTCCCACCCTCTCTGTTCCCTTCTCAATCCTTCCTTCCGATCCCTTTGCTTGACAACGCGGTTGTGATACTTACAAGTATCGCAAGTTATAGGTTTAGAAAAAAAAAATTAATTAACAATTTAATGTCGTGTATTTAAAAACTATAGGAAAGTCCCAAGTGAACATAAAGCACATTTTAGGGTTCAATACATTTGAAGGTGATAAGATCGGGGCGTGTATACACTGTATCGTGACCCTGATAAAGAAACTAAAATAACTCAGTCAGATTGTAGGCATGTATTATAATCTCTAGTTACTAAGCAAACAGTAGTAAGCCAAGTAACGCGGCAATTGAATACAAATTATTCGATCATGTATGTGTCTATTTATAGCTAATGTCCAGATCATGTAGTTGTGCTTTCTATGATTGTAACATATAAAAAAAAAACATTGTTTCGTGCTTATGTCTGTTTATTAATATTGTTCATGATGTATCCTACGAATTTTAATTGCATTATAATTGGAAATAAAAAAAAATATATGGAAAAAATTATTAAAAAATAAAAAAAAACATGGTTTTTTATTTCTATGTACAGAGATATTGTTTTTTTTTAATTTTGTTTTGTTTGCACGCCTCATTAAGTCCTAAATTTGCTTTACTCCATTTAGTTAAAATGTATTTATTTATTATTTTATAACAACATCTGAAAGTCAACTCGAGCCATATGATATTTTGAAAGTACTTTATTCAATTAGTTTTTTTAAAAGAATTATAAAGTTTAATGAAATTCAAAATTAGTATAACTTTTTTTGATTTGTATATATATCACTCAAGTTCTCAGAAAGTAACACCAGCTATTGAAATCTTGAAACACCCACGGGGTTGCATGGCATAATTTGAGGGTCACAAATCACTGTTTGTTTCACAGCAATTCGTGTGTGCTATGAATGGTTAAGAACACTTAACATAGGTATTATTTAACATTTTTAAAGATAAAAATACCTACAATATCCTTTAATTTATTTAATAATAATATAAATAATAAATTATTACCTGTTGAACATAAAAAAAGGAATTTGTGACCCGTCTTATAGTAAGGGGTCACGGTAGCCTATCCCTTGCAAACCCCGTGGTATATCACATGCGTGCACGGACACTGTATTAAAGCTTCAAGGATCATAAATAGCACCGCATACCACCGCTGTCAGGAGCTCTAGCGACCTTAGGGTGCATCCATTAATTATGAGAGGCTTTCGGGAGAAAGAGTGTGTTGAGCCAATTCTCATCCATTCTCACAAAGTATGTACATTATACATATACGCATTTTGAAAACTCAATTGAGATAAGGAGAGCGACAGAGAGTAGGTGTCGAAAGATCGTCTAATCACCTCATGTAATTAATGAATGCCCCATTACTTATGACTCAACACTAAATTAGTTTTATTTAACTAAGGTCTACTTAAAGATGAAGGCTATCACCAGAGACACAGTTGCCAGCTGATGACCAGAACATATCAAAACATGGATTACCGTTTCTATACTTGAGCCTAAAAAAATTCTTCGTTTAGGGTTTTAATGCACTGGAATATTAAGATGTAAGAAGTCAAAATACGAAATATTATATTTCACTCTAACATCTCTTACTTCTTTTGCTCTGAAATTAGTTATGGTTATTCTGATTTACCTTTCTAATAAAAATATATCCTGCAGTGAAATTTACACCTAAAATAGAAAGTGTTTGATGGAGATAGTTTATATTCTGATTTCATTTAATTAACTTATGTTTAAATCTGTCAAGACTATTTGGACGGAAATAAGCAATACCATGTCAACCCACACGAATGTCATTTCGAGAAAAACGCGTTTGAAAATTTTGTACAACTTGCTTTATATGAATTTTTTCATGTATTGGTCAAGTTTTTGGCAATTTCAGATTTATGTAAATTATTTCACTTATTTTCACAAAAAACAAGTATACAAACTACATATTTCGTATAAAATATAACCTAAAACGTTTAACATAATACATAAATTGCATGATTAAAAATGGCTTTTTTAGAAGTTTTAAAGCTTAAAACCTACAAATATTAAAGAAAAATGTTCTTCAGCCATTTACCAACACTTCTGCATATATAACTCAGTTTTTTCAATTTTGTGGGTTGACATGGTATTGCTTATTTGCATCCATTTATGACTATATGTGGTTTGTTTTTAATATGTTATGTAATGTATAGAAATTTGTAGTCGAGATAGAAATATTATTGTAAGTACTGGTGAAAAAAGATAAGATACAGGTGGTATTACTTAATATCAATAAATTATTGGTAACGTCTTTATAATCAATATTTACAATAGTAATTCATGTTTTACAGATGCTGGTCCAAGCTTTGTACGACTTCACTCCACAAGAGGCGGGCGAGCTTGAGTTCAGACGCGGTGACGTCATCACGGTCACTGACCGTTCCGACCAGCACTGGTGGCAGGTCTGTTAATATTCATCATTAAATTAACAAAATTGAATCTATAAATATATAGAAAGTCATCTGATAGCAAAAGAAAGTTGTATTTTATATACACACTTCCAGACATTTTGAGTCTGTGTTTAGTGTTCAGTCTTGTGCGTCAACTAATACAATAGTTATTGTTTGACCAAATTATTTCTAAAGTATCAGGACAGCGCTAAGTACTCTGAACTCAAAATAGAATTCCGCAAATACTGGGTACGAGTATATGCCAATAACTTATTGATTAACTACTTAGTGGGCGTCCAAGACATAGAATGAGCCAGACAGTATAATTTCAAGGTTCAGCTTTTTGATAACCTAAATTTGCAAACAATCATAGATACAGATATACTGTGAATAACTGTATATATTATTCCTCTTTAACGATGTTGTGACCAAAGGTCGCGCAGAATTAGCAATGGAGTGTATAGTAATAAAATTAGATAGATATTTAGTTCCAGTATAGTTATAGTATAATTTTTTAATTGCAAGTTGCTACAAGTTAGACCATCCATAAATTACGTCACAAAAATTTCATGATTTTTTGACCCCACCGTCCTTGTGCTGCTGGTCACCCCTATCTAGTGTGACGTCACTTAGTTCATAGGTTCTGAAATTATTTAATATTTTAATTTTTTGTTAATAGTTCAAATTTCGCTTCTTTCTGCTTAGACAGATTAGATATATTTTATTCAATTTTGAAATGAGATGTCATAAAACTTGCACCCCTTGCAGGGTAACTGAACTTATCTTAAGATGTATAGTGTTTTGCTGAGACATTTTAGCTAGTGTGCCTTATTCATACAACTTGGGTGTCTATAAATGGAACCGGTCACACTAGTTTGCTGCGTTTATTGCCCCATGTTAGTATAATGCCTAGTTTCTAGAGCTGCCCTTAATATTATAGGAGTATTAGGATTCTAGGATGGAAATATAGATCATATATTAAAACGGCCCTGGTGTCAAAATATTCTGGTGTCCCTTGGAAAACAATTTGTAATTTATAAGATAGTAAGATATAAGATATAAATGTTAATAATTATGTTAGCTAGGTCAGACTTAGTTATTTTTTTTTCCAGGGAGAGATAGCGCACCGTCGCGGCCTGTTCCCGGCGTCGTACGTGACCGCCTACCACTCATAGTGCCCGCCAGCTTGCCCGCCCCCGCGCCTCCGCGCGCCGCGCCCTCTCGCCCCCGCCCCCGCCCCACGGCCAGGTAAACAGTCCACCTGTTAAACGATCCGAGGCGCGCCGTGGATGTTTCGAAGCAATGGATCTAATTTTATGGTGCTTTTCGTCAGCTATTTTGATATTGCGGTTTGAGTGAATGCATTTTTCGACTCGGACCGTACGTCGTGTGATCGCAACGTTAATTATTTAACCAGTACAAAAGTCCACTCGGTACTTTTCCCATCAATTATTGTGAATTTATTATCTTTATTAATGATGACAATTCGACGGATGAACGTTTGTGTTATCCGATTATACGTGCCAGAATGTTATTTTAGAGTTTTTTTTTTAATATATGCTTAGTAATAAATATATGAGAGGGATCAAATCAGTCAAAGTTATCACTGAAATTCCCTATAGATTTCAAATTAATGTGATTTTTAAAGTATGACCATTATTTATCCTTCATTAGTGTATAATGCTCATTTTTTTAAATATTTACCATTTTATTTGCTAGTATATAAGTGATAGTTTTAAGTTCGTTTGGTTTTATTATATCATAACCACTATACAACAATATAATCTGGTACGTTAGCTATATCATAAGATATCAAATATAAATTAGCGTCCTTAAAGCAATGTTTTTCACTAGACGTAGGCTCATATCATTTGTGTTACGCACAAATACGGAAAGAACATAAAATACACTATGTTTTTAATCGTTTTTATATCGACATTTTAGATATATATTTACTATTCGTGTATTTTACATTGTGCTTTATAACGATGGCTTTTGATGTGTTAATTTGAATGGATTTTGTTACCCGTTTTAGTGTTTTACAAAAGTAATTATAATAAGAGAAATTCGATTATCAAAATTTGATCTAAAATTCGTAATGTAAGGATTCATAAGGTGACTTGCATCGTGACACACAAGTGTCAGTGTACTTAGTTAGCTTTTAAAGATATAGTCGAAACTTTGAAAAATTAAACATGATCGATCGTTAATCCAATGTAGATATTTATTTTTGTTATTGTAATCGAAAAATTACTATATTTATCGAACATAATAGAATTTTTGCTAGTAATCGTAAATTTATTCTAAAAATCATCGATACGGGACAAGGATTAATAAAAATAATGGAAGTAACTTTGACCGAAGCATTTAAGTGTGTATAGAATAAGGTATCGCAACGCACATTGTGATGTTTCCGATCTGTCGGTGAGATTCGGTCCGCTATGATGCTTCTCGCTGTGAGGTGTTTTAATAAAAAAATTGAAGTGCTAATAATAATCAAATATTTAAAATAGTTAAGTTATGATTCTCCAATATTGTGGAAGATGTATAATATTTTTTACTAATAAATTTAATATTGTACATGTGCAGTTTCACTTTGTATTCTAAATCCTCTTCCTGATTTATCAAAACATCCAAATTAAAGTATACCATGTCAACTATGTGGTAAAATCAAAAATTGATATTTTGAAGAAAGTGTTGAGCTATGTTTTTTCTGTTTTTTTCTTGTTTTTGCTTGGATTACCTTAGCTGGTAGTACTGATGTTATGAGGCCAAGGCTTTTTAAGAAAAAATTGGGTAATAAAAATAACATGGTAATATAATGATAAAACAACAAAAATCCTGTACACCTCGAGCACAAGCTAGTAGAAGTAGCTGGGATAAAGTCGGTCACATTTATATTGATAATAAATATTAATTTGCTCAACAAAATAAACGATCTATGTTGTCTTTCCTTATCACAAATATATTGTCCATTGTTATGTTCATACAAGTAAATAAAAGAACTTTTGTTTAACAATCAATAATTTAATATATCTTTTGAATACTTCTAATAACATCACTATCAAAAACATTACAATATTAGTAACAAGCACTTTCAATCAACTCTAGGGTATATGTTTACATAATTTTTTTGGATAATAATATGTCTACGTTTAATACATTGCAAGCCTTAATAGTCCAACGGTAGGAGGGCAGATTCTGTTAACGCGAGAGTTGCGGGTTCAATCCTGACTCCTTTGGCCTATTTTGTCGTACCCACTCCTAGCACAAGCTACACGCTTATTGCCTAATGTTGCCATTGCCTAATGTTTTATATATTGTCGGTTTTCGATTTTCTAATATTAATTTTTTTATATTATATTGTTTTTCTATATATGTATATTTATAATAATTAATTTACATTATTTTTGGTGAATACATAATTAACCTTCAACGCACTATCAATTTTTCAAGTATTTCGAGAATTTTCATTATACATTTTTAACGAAGAACAAAATTTACTATATTCAAATTTGTTTTTTTTTTACATAAATCGATCAATGTTTCAGATATTTATAGCCGACTTCAAAAAAAGAAGGAGATATTCAATTGGGTTGTATTTTTTAAATTTGTTTCCTCAGAATTCAACTTTTTTGCTTGAAAAGGTATACGGTAAAGGTCATTTAAACTTGAAAAAGTAATACTAAGGGTAAAATAGGGGTGATCTTTTTATGGGCTGGAATTTTCTTAATAATCAATGTATTTTACCTAGGAACGCTGTAAAGTTAAACAATTTTTAAAATTCTTATTATTTTAAAGAAGCTTTCAGCTTGAAGAAGCTCTCAGAAATTTCATTGGAAGAGTGAAAGGAGTGAATTGTGTAGAAACCCACAAGAACAACTATCACACGAAAGAAATGCTTTATTATATACTCCAAAACGATTGATCACTAGTATAAATTATTGTGTCAGTTTTTTTTAAAACATGTATACTTTTAGTACCACTAGAATTATATTATACAACTAGATGTTATACATGATTATTATGAGACAAATAAATGTTAAAAATATATATTTAAAACAAAATAAAAAGAACTTACAATAATCACTTTGTGCTGATTAAATATAATTATAATATTCATTATTAACCATTCATATATCACATTTTCGTAACTTAATTATAGTCTCACTAATAATATATAGAGCTAACAATATATATAACTAAATTGATTTGCCTGTCCGTGCTACTCTCTGTAGAGTAGAGCCTGTATTGATTTAAAAGGATTTAAAACATATATTGTCTTTTATAGGTATTCGCAATAATAATAAAATTGTTAAAAAAAGATTAGCACTCCTAATATATAAATTTGATTAAGGCTTCATCTGTTAAATACAAGCAAAATACAAATAAAAAGTTAACAAATTTCCTGTCCAATGAATCATAACAATATAATTTTCAAGTGTTTAACTATTGTGTCTTTTTTTTAAGGACAGGGAATGGGTTAAATAGCTATTGTCTGTTTCACATTTCATATACAATATATAAGTTATGTTATAAATATGTAGGCATTAAAATTTTATGTAAATATAATGTTTATGAACATTTTAACTTAAATATTATATAACTTTAAACCATTTTTATAATTAATAGCATAGACTTTATTAGTACCTTGCGTCAAAGAAAGTTACTATAGAGTCAAACTTGGCTAAAAAATTTGATTGGCGGCCTATATATTATAGTGGTTAAAAACTATGTCCTCCGAGGCCAAGCATGATGTTTTCAAATGCGATCCAGTTGATAAGAGCCCACGGACCGAGCCTCATCCACAGTGGGAGGAAACCTTTGTATAGTGAAAATATTCCTTCGTTCTTCACAGATTGCTTTAGACAATCGATCATTCCTCGGTAAAGCTTGCCCCTGAAAATAATAATGATTAATTATATAGGTTCTTATAAACTTTTATAATTTGTAGAGCCGTGCTCCTCCCGTGGAAGGACCACCCTTTCAAAGAAAACCGGTGTGAAGTAACAGTATCAGTACTATTTCGTTTTGTGCTATGAAGCCCGGAGGCCTAATCTAATATCTCCTCTGTTTCCTTTCTTTTTTTCCTTCTCAATCAGTTCATATGTATGAGTAACCTTTTGCTGAACCGAAGAGTATCACTTTTTTTCATATTTGACACAATTCTGTGACAAAAATCAGCAATGCAAACAATTGAACGACAAAGCTAGGTGTACAAAACGAGGTAAAATAATATATTTCAAAAATGTAAGTGTAATTTTATAAATAGCGATTTAAAGGCTTATTCATTTTGACGCTTAGATTTCAAATTGCAAAGATATAAACTAGATCAGATTTAAAGTATTAAAATGTTTAATATTAAATTGTACCTGTCATAATTATTTTAAATGTACCCATTTCAAAATACACGAACGGATCTAAAGTAAAAACCTTACCCTTACACCTACGAACTAGCCATAATTATGCTAGATTTTATTGATGGCAGATAATATATCGCATCTTTAGAACGAAAACGACGTAACTCAAAATGCAATTTTTCGGGAATCAACAAAATAAGTTTTAAAATATTGACACCTGCACAATCTTTCGTATATTATATTTTCATGGTTATTTACGTCAGTCATTTACGCTCGAATATGGCTATGTTTGGACTATTGTTACATTGATGTAATTTTACGCTAATAACTAAATTTTTCTTTTTGTTATGAATTGTGGGGTTTCTTTCTAAAAGTGCAATTATGCACCTATAACAGCACCATCTGTTGTCATTCATGCGAACGAACTGAACAAGCTCATGTATATGTGAGTATGCCACATTATGCCGACAGATGTGGCCAAGAGTATGTTCTAGTTCATATTACATACATTAATAATTATTAGAATCCTTTAAACGCCTACGAATAAAGTACATATAATATTTCCAATGGCAATCATTAATCATTTCAGACGCCCACACCAAAAATAAACCAATCATGGTAAAAAGAAAATATTTCAATCTGGATATTAGGCACATTTCATATTTTTGAAAATAAAACTTGAAAAGGTCAACATAATAAATTAAAAAGAAGAAAAATACCGAATTTTATTATGTAAATATAAATGATTTCTAGCTCATAATATAATTATTGTTTTTGGGAATCATTGGAGTTGTTTTATAATTAATATTTCAGTCGTATCAGGATTATTTGAATCGAAAGGGAAAGGAGTTACATTGAGCGTGCGCGGGTCCCGACTTTGACCCCGTTGTTTGACCTCGACCGCGCTTTGAACGCACCAACCTACTTAATGCATACGTACCGATTAATGTTACGTCAAAACAATGCAGGCTTATATTTAGTGTATAAATTGCTTATTGTATTTCGGAACCTTTCGCACTTTGAAAAGTAGTTCAAATCGACAATATATCGTAACAATGTAGTAGGCTTCCTAAAATTTTGGAACTCGAAGAAAAGTCGGTATGGTGATAGTATATATTCCACTATCCATATTTATTAGGTATACATGAAAATATGAATTCATTTGTTTATGACGCCTTTAAGTATTAAAGGCTTCATGAACTATTATAAGCCAACGTTTAATTCTGCAAACACTGTTAGAGTTCAAAAACTGGCGTCAGAAGGTAGGTAGAGTAAAAGCAATTTTTCTGAAGAGATAGAAAAATAACTTTAGATTTAGAGGTAAAAAATATTATTCGCACATTTTTCATTTCTCTGAACATAATCTGAAGTGCTTGCAGACAAAATAAAATATAAAGAAGTTCAATTACAAAGGTACCTTATGATATATTATGCCGGTATTTAAAGTTCTATAATAGAATTTAAAGTTCCTCAAAATGAAAACTTGAATGGTATTTAGCATATGCACGGAATGGCCAATTTTATTAATAATTGAATAAAATATGTTATAGATAATCGTAATTACTAATATTAGGTACCTAGAAGCAATTGATAAATTAATCAGTCAAGTCTCGTGCAGTTAACTGATAACAGTCATTTTGCAGCTGTCGTTAAAAAAATAGGTATCGATTTAGATAATGTAGGTCACGATGGAAACATCGTATGTATCTGTAGTAATCACGCACGATCAATATTTAAAACAACAAGCTTCGAAATAGAATTCATTATAAGACTGTACAACTTATGAGCTATTTTTATATTTGTGACTTGTCATCGGAAAAGTATAGTTAGTAGATACGATACAGTTTGGGACTGTAGATCATTAAAAACAATAACTAAAAAAATCGCGTTAAAAATAAATCTCTCAATTCCTCTTAATATAGGTATTATGTATTTTTATGTATCTTACTCGGAGACTGCTGGACCGATTTGTATAATTCTTTTTTTTGTTTGAAAGAGTATACTTTCCTGTCGGTCCTTTTGTAATTTTATGATGGGATCTTGGAGAAATCTAGAAAAACTTCAAAACAAAGATGGAAAAATAGATATTCTTTTAAAGTAACTTTTCCTTTTGTTCCGGAAATGCACTATACAAAGGTGTGCTTTAAATACGGTGTAGTCGCCTAATATTATTCGTAACAAAAAAGATATACCTAAGTATATATTTTTTTATCATAACACCGACTTCAAAACTAAAAAGCAAAAACTAATTTCTACAACAGAAGTCGGTATCGATATTTTTATAGTTTATCGCTTCTTTACATTATTTAGTCTTGATTCCTGAAAGTAGTTTTAAGAAGTTTCACTAAAGACTAACCATTTTAAATGGAAATATGTAAAATGGAACCATATCCTATCAACAAAATATATCATTAAACTTGTCATTCACCGAAATTGATAACCTCTTTTTAAAGTCGTTTAAAGTATTTTTAGTTTATGTTATATTAAATGGCATTTTTAAACATGACATAATATACAGCCTAATAATTGTCTTAATTTAACGATATAGATAAAATTATCTTCAATCCCCTAATACCGAAATGACGCCGACGATGTATGTAACAAAAAGTTTTTTCATACATTTTCACCTTTCTTTCCGCATAATAAATTTTACTACCATACATATTGCATGTAATGTGTGATGTGGATGAAAAAGGAACGGGACAAAGAGTGGTGAATCTTTTACATACGTCTGCGTTTTCTTTACGTCTTCATATTTCACGGACAAAACGCTATATTATATAGGTACTGCTGTTTTACATTGATATTCTACAAGTTTCGCCGATCGAGCCAGCTTATTCAAATAACAACACTATTACTATGTAAAATACTAGAGAATTAGAGATCGTAGCAAACCTTCCATCCGGTCCGACCGGCTGGTTCATGAGGCGTGTTTTGAGAACATCTGCGGGCGTGCCCATCACAGCGGCCACGAAGCCGGCTGCGAAGGCGGCGGCCGCGTGCACGAGCGGCGAGTCATCCATACCGAATTCGCGCATCAAGAACTGCTTGCTATAGTCGTAAGCTGCCAAATCGCCCATATTGACCAATGCCGCGCGCTGGACATTTGGTACTGCGCCTGGATTATATTGCTAATATTTTAAAATTAACTTTGTAGAGAATTTATTCAAATATAAGATTCACGAAGACAAAGAGGGAAGAGCGTGGAGATATTAATCCCACTTAAATACAACAAATTATAAAACAATGAAAATTTTTTCCAAAACAAGGAGCATTTATTTTATTATTTATAGAATAAAATTTGCTGAAATCCGAAATATTATGTTTGACCATAATCCTGTGATTGCTTGTTATATTGGGTCAGATAAAAATATTAACGTGGAACCAGTTAGTATCCAACCACAACTGTTTGTGAAAACCATTATTAATTACAAATTGTCCATGTAGTAATTCGTTCAAAGAGCTTCCTAATCATCAGGCAAATTAAAATTAATTATATGTACCTCAACTTGGACAACAAACTAATTAATTTTTTATTAGGTATTTAATAAGTACCACTAATATTGCAAATTAAAAGATTAATAATCTGTTAGAAGTTATTTAAAATGTCACATAAAAGTTTTAATAGTTAAGCAGCTATAAGGTATCTGCTGAGTGAGGGGATCTAAAATCATTAATGCTTACGTAACAAGGCTCCCTATTATAAAATTAAGAATATGTATTGTAAGTATTAATTATCATAACAAGTTGCTGTAATGTATTCAAAATACATAATTTACAAAAGCGGTCGGCCGCTACAAAGATTGCAATATGCGCCGCCCGGCAGCTTATCTTTCCAGGTCGGCGATCGTACCGATAACGCGATTGGAGTATTTCATATTTATATTAAACTAACCTCTCCAAAAGCCCTTAATGCCAGACTCGGTATATAACATGGCATACGCCTGTCTGCAATTTGTGAAACGTGGAGGTTTTCCCTGTAGAACCCGTCTACCTTCTGCTTGCATCTGCACTTTTACCAGATCAGTCGGCGACGCGATCAACTGTGCCAAGGAGCCAGCTGCCAGACCGCCTGTCGAACTTCAATCAAATTACAGTAAAAGTTACAGCAAATTTTGTAAATGATTATATTATTGTCAAGCAATATTGGTACCTAGTCGAAGTTCAACCCATAACATTATTTGTCACTCAATTGTTTTATATCTATTTAGAAATAACACGTAAATATTCTTTGGACAATTTAATACATAATTATGTAAAATGTAAAAAAATATTTAAGCAATGAAACCTAATAAATCAGAATAAACATAACGTCAAGAATAATACTCGTCAATTAATAATTTTGAATTGTAAGGCTTTAATTTATTGGAAGGTACTTATTCGTTACTAACATATATACAATATCATTTCTTATTTGTTAAATATAAAATAAGTACGATATTTCTAGAGAAATAATTGTGGTCTGTATTCAGAACTAGTTCCAGTGCTACGTCATACAAACGACCTTTCAAAACGGGGTCAACAAACTCTATCTTATCTCATCAAGACTGATAACGATAGTAAAAATAAACATAATTATATTACAATACAAGGTAGCGCTTTCAACGTTATTAGTGTTTGTGTTACTATCATCAATCAATCTATATTATATTTAATAATATATATTTTTGTATCTGTATAATATAAATAATTATTATGATCTATTTATCAAGGAAACAAAGGCTTGTATATAATGACTTATTTATATGCTAAGTATATGCTGTATTACTTGCATTGAAAATAAACGTTTTGCAATTCAAAATATTTTAAGCCTGTAGCGTTGAACTATATTAATATTCATCAAATTGTCACTCACCTATAGAAGCAGCTCCCAACGAGACCTTCCCATTGGCATCTTTAAATGCGTTACGGAAATGTTCGTAGAAGATGAGACGACTACCCGAGTATATTGCGTGACGTTGGAACATTGGCATGAGACCACTCCAAAGCTTTAAAACACCTTCCTGCTTCGCAATGCCAACAGCTGTTTTTATCATTCCGTGATTCTCCAACTGCGTGACATCAGGCAATTACATTTAACTAACTAACAAAACTAGTTAACTGATGTAATATTATTTCTTGAGTTTACCTTGTATCCGTGCTTGGCTGAAGCTACTTCAGACTGTATTTGTAGCCTTGTCTTTGTTAAGTCAAACGGATACGTGGCTGAAAGATAAATAATACACATGATTACCTCTTCTATCTGAATTATCGACCTCTTTCGAATTTCGAACTTTAACATTAATTATGTAAAAGTGCTTCAAACAAAAAAATAATGTTTTTAATTCAATAAAAATTGTTACGAACACGTACAATAGATACAAAATGTACAAGTTACTAAAATACCTTTATTAATGACACGGTAACATGTCTGACTATTATAGGTAAATCATAATTTTTAGTTATCTTTTGTTTTACTATTGAAAAAAACATTAAAATACAGTAATACCCCGTACTTACGCGCTAGGTCCGAGCGATTGCCGTGAAAGTCGATTTCGCGTAAGTCACATAATATAAAGTATGTTTAATCGGGACCAGAGTTTAAAGAAAACAATAATTTAGAAGAAAAATGTGTAATAAATAGATACTTGAATTCAAAGATTGAGTCTTTCACAGTGTTCATAATTTTTTCTTTAACTTTTAAAACAACGGTTGATTCCGGTAGGTTAAATTAATTTGCTAATTCACAAATTTTAATTTTTGCTTCAAAGTCTTTAATTTTATATTCAGTTGACACTACAAAGACAGTGTTTTTCTTTTCTTGTTAGGCTCAAATGACTAATTTTTCGTTGTTTTACATGACATAATTAGAGATTATAAGTAAAACCCACTGCGCACGTAAAAAAATTTCCACGCGGAACACGTTTAACTGAACCCTGAGAGGGCGAAGTGAAAGAGCCGATGCGCACGGCTATCAAAATGAAAAACCGCGTATCTCCGAATTCGCGTAAAACGGGGTAGCGTAAGTCGGGGTATTACTGTATTAGTTAATACCAAGCAGTGGCGGGTTTACCAGCAGGCTGAGTAGGTAGCCTAGGGCGGTAAACTTCGAGACCGAATTCTTTTTTGCATGACGGTTTTCTGATGTTTTACAAGCTGAAATCTGACAACAGATTTGCCGATGACTTTCCCCTTTAAAATTTGTAAATTCGCCACTGATACTGGTATAATTTTATTTAGTCTTCACTTAAGCTTTATCGACTGCTTAAGAAAGACATAATCCCAAAGCCCTAAAAGCGGTCTCGAAGTCTGAGTTTAATACGTTCGAAACGGAAGGCTTAGAGCGAAGTGAATGAGGAATACCTTCTCGTAATAAAGACGGCATTTATACTTAAGATAAGAAGCTTAGGTACAATGAAAGAAGATACGATGAAACAAAGAGTACTTTCGCCATTCTTTTTAGGTAAAATATCTTATAATTCCTGAATGCCTTCTACCATCATATTTTCCAGAGTGGTATTATTATTCATATCAGGATCTGGCAGTTTCTTAGTATTTAAACATAGCGAGTGATGATTTCTCGCAATTAGGTACCTGATGTAATAGCTTAACGTGTTCTCCTAGGCAAGGTGACCCCCTGACGTATAGCACTCGGACGACTTTAATTTGTTTATTATAAATTTGCTTAATTTTTTTTTCCTTTTTTTATATTTTAACGATTATTTCTATCTTAAAAAAAGTCGATGTACCAACTTAAGTTTTTAAAACAATATTATAATATACAGTCACAAAGAAACAAGACCAAGTGGATACATGTGTATGAATTTGTTGATCTTGTGGCGCAGCGGACCAGCCTCAAGTGTCACAAGTCGCGAGTTCGATTCCAGCTCGGAGCGGAAGTTTATATTGTCCATACAGCTATGTGTCGTGGGTGTTTTTGTCCTTGTCCTTGTGTATGTTTCCGGAACCTCAACACAGGTTATCACTATCCTAATGGGGGTCGTTGAGTGTCTAGCGTTCATTTATTTATTTCATATATCCTTACCTGCCTCAGCGGCCCATGACCCAAGCACCGCAACAGCATATCGTACGGCAACGGAGTCAGTGCCTTTTGAAGCGGGATGGTCAGCGGTACGGAGGACAGGCATTTTTGTTATTTATCACCTTGCTGTTTGTTCTTTTGTATCCATAATATCTGTAGATGGAGTAACAAAATAGAATAGTAATATTAAAGTAGTCTTCAAGTGCAGTCCAGGTTATACAATGTATGAAATACTTATCAAAATGCTGAATGATATCAAATTTAAAGTGGAATTATATGTAATTATTTATATAATATAAATGAAGCGTATATATATGGACATAGTTAACAGCATTTCAAAAACCGTAATATAGAATTATGACCCGATGTTTAACACAAAATAACCGAAACCATAAATACTGGGATGAACAGTTAAACTTAACAGTTAAAACTCTTTTAAACGAAATACAAAGATTTATAGAAAACAGTTAATGCAATAAATAACGCATTTTATACTTTCTTTGTTAGTGTAGTAGCTCTTAAGTTCGTACAATCAAGATATCTACTATCGATTTAAGTTTACGTAATACGTATGTAAGTATTATAATTATACCATATGTTGATAACTAAAGTCAAGGCGGCTTGTTTGATAACCTTATGACATGTTTAGTAATGCTTCTCCAGTTTGAGACGAATGTTCGAATGCTTTTATTTTTGTGTTCATTGAAACATACTAAATTAGGTCTAGGGTTACCCCCTTGGAAGAGTTGGAATTAAAGTATATTGCTGATTATAGGTAAGAAAAAAAGTACATAGTGTCAAAGTATCATTGATTTTTCTTTAGCATTATATTTAAAAAAAAATTCATTAATTGTTACAAGTTTCAGAGAAGCTTTGCTTCTTTCGCCTCGCCATTCAATCACAGAAAAAACTATCAGTGAATGCTGATGTCGCAGGAATAGACTTTAAAAGTGATATTACTTTATACAAGTATCGTCAGACTTAGTGCCTATTTTTATGTAGTAAATAATTCCGAAAAACACAAAGAAATCAACTAAAGCAAAATAAAGTATTTTCGTATCGTACTTTATTGCTCTTATAAAGTATAAAGTACAATTACCCGAAATAACGTACAGTACTTTATTATAGAGTACGGGTGGCAACCCTAATTAGGTCAGATGTTTCGAATATTAAAGTCTTATTTCAAAAGTTGTGTGGTGAATGGTATTGTCAAAAACAGATATTTAAAAAAAAATTAATAACTTAACAGAAGAGTTATAAGGCATCGTGGTACATAAAAAGAACGTGCCTCACGAAAATTATATGGAACTATCACGGAAAGAATCCTATTAAAACATCTAAAATAGCGCATAAGAAACACGAAATATAAAACAATAATCCGAATGCTAACATTCTTCTTTGAACCCTTAAGGTCATATAAAAACAAACAATGCACAACAAACAAATTAAATGTTAGAAATAATATATTCAGCACTGTAATTTTGTTTTTCCAACGTTCCGACATACGTAATCTGACCATTAGTGAACAAAGAGATTCTGGAAACGCTGACGTTTTCTTTCATACAATTTCTTTAACAATGGCTTTCATGCTAAGGCAAGGTTGTAAAGTAAATAGCTTATCATTTGAAACTCTGCGGTCGATTGTACACGTTCCGAATCTTATTGTTACGCCCAGACTTTAAACTAATTTAAAATGGCTAAGCATAACATAGCAAAATTACAGTATACCTGAATATTTTTTTGCAATAATGATTGTTTCACAGATAAGTTATATAGATTGCTTAGCATTTTACTGGTATTATTTGCCATTTTGCTTTGTTACTTTAACACACAACTTATTAGTTCTTTAGAGCCTACCAAGAGGTAATAATCATTCTTATAATACTAATCGGTATTAGTATCTGTGCTTTTGAGTTAACAGTTTAGCCCAAATGAAAATCAGATTTAATCAATACAGATTATCTGGAAATTAAACGAACAGACGGCCATAAACATGACTGTTTGGTTGTAGGGTTTACATTTGCGCCTGTTTAGCTACCACCTTACGTTAGTGAAACACTCACGAAGTGACTGCTTGTCAGCCGGGTTACGTGGTCAGCCAGCGTATAACCAGTAGCATCTTAAAGATCAGTAACGCACCTGCATGCCCTAAGGTATTGCAGATATTCATTCAGGTGCCGTTAATCGCGTAACAGCAGGTGATCCTCTTACCCTTTGCCCTATCTTAAATAAAAAAAACCATTGTTAGTCTCCTAATGGATAATGGATGTAGTTTAAATTCCACATACACAACTGGACACAGAATATGTAACTATAAGTGGTAAACCGATTTCTTAAATTAAATTGTTTCTGTTGTAAAGGAATCGTGAGAGAACATTCTAAAAACATTTTTCATTTTTATCTTCCTCTCTTTTTTAAGCATTTTCCCGTCATTTATGTAACTGTAAACCTACATGATCCCTCAATGACATAATGGGTATAATAGCTATCGATAGCGAGACCAATTTGAACAATACAGCTGAGTCGGAACTGAAACAGGTTGTCTGTAATTATATATGGTTATAACAAAATACAAACATCTGCCCGAAGTGTAAACAGGTTGCCATCTTGGGACTATTGTAAAAAGCGTCCTTTTTATGACACGAATAAGTAGTATAGTATGTAAGTTTACTGAAATTATAATTATCTAAAGCTTACTGAAATGATTAATTTTTTTCAAGAAAAATTATTGACACCTTTTACCTTTCAATTGATACATTTTCGTTTTAAAACTAGAGCTTTCATAAGCTTTTTAAAATTCCTTAACACTTATTAGTATATACGAAAGTATGTAGAAATTTCAGTAGAAAATATTTAAAAAAGATTTACTTAGTACCAAATCAGTAAATAAAATGAATTAGTGCAATATTTGAATAAAGAATTTTAGACTGGTTCTACTCGCGGTTTCACCCGTGTGAATCACGATTTTCAATGACTCACTAATAATAAAATTGATTCCCAAAAACTTTCTTCCCTTATTTCAACTCCTTCAAATTTTGTTTTTGGAACAAAAAATATCCTAAAATCATCGGCATGTGCCCATCTATATCAATACCAAAATCCGTCATAGTCGGTTAAGCGATTTAGGAATAAAAGCGTCACAAACAGATAAATTCACTTCCAAAAAAAACAAAATTCAAACCCTCGTATCAAAGAGCATGTAGTATTCATCGAAATACATGTTTATTAAAAGAGTTATAGTCAATAAAACGACTGCTCAGTGCTCACTGGTGGAATAAATATAGAGGTCGTTTACATAACATTGATCTTTCGAAGTCCGAAGCCAACCGTCCAATGTCCATATGAATTATTGTGAATTGTTGCCACTTAACCTCTAGGTATGCATTACAACTGATAAGAAATACCTACTGAACTACTGAAATATCACGATATTGCATTCTTATTCAATATTTTATCACAATATTGAATTCCATAATTAAATATATGTATCTAAGTCAAAGATTTTTTTCTGATTGTCTATTGCTGATACACGACAACCGGCGGCTGTCAAGGCCACTAGGGCCTAGTGGCATTGACAGCCGTCAGTTGTCGTCAACAGTCACCGGTTGGGAAGCCGAGTCAGAATAGCTATTTTTCAAGTTGATTCCACCCC
The DNA here is from genome assembly GCA_023373885.1 of Hestina assimilis. Classification (NCBI taxonomy): domain Eukaryota; kingdom Metazoa; phylum Arthropoda; class Insecta; order Lepidoptera; family Nymphalidae; genus Hestina; species Hestina assimilis. The sequence goes on along the minus strand of CM041749.1, from coordinate 8,798,170 downwards.
AAATTTGATGTTCAAACTGAGCCGCGGGCGAAGCTAGTATGAAATAAATGTATATTAAATAGCATCCCTATTAATTAGCTTACAAGAACAACTGTTGTCACCGGACACATAATATATACCAAATTATATTCAAATTAATTTTAAATTATACATTTTTTATAAAACAATGGAACCAAACCTAACCTTAAGAAAAGTTGCTTTTAAAGGCTTTTAGAACCAACTAATAATTTAAAACTGCAGCCATAATAATGTTTCAAGTACTTTATTAAAGTGGGTTTTATATAAAACAGCACTTAGGTTTATATATTTAAACTAATAGCTCATTTATATCAGCCATACACTGCGTAATACATACGTATGTAGCTTGTTTTATTATCAATCATGTCAGATTAGCCTGGTATCGGTGTATATTTCGTCTTGAAAGTGGAGAAACTATTAGGGACACATGTAACATAATATTTTAATCTCTAACGTTGGAAGCTAATGCCAAAGTGGGGAGGAACTTAATCTTATTAGGTAGATAAATATTTGTACGCAAATCAAAGTGCTAACTAGGGCAAAATAATTGATTCACACAAAAGAAGTGCTATTATGTTTCAACAAAGAGATTTGGCTCACCCTTACTATAGTGTCGTGAAACCTAAATATTCTGGAAGGCAGCCAGACGCCGAATATACTATCGACCCACCATTGCTACAACAAGCAAGAGCAACATCCTATATATTTACACATACTATATTATTTATTATATAACCAAATGCAAATGTAAAGTAATTTTAAATTCAATGACAATTTAATATGTAATTAATATAGAGTTTTAATGAACTTATTTACCGATAACGTAGGGAATTATTTCATGTTTTCGAATTTTATGGATAAATGTCATTGGTTCACGATTTCTCTTATGTTGAAAACAGGCATTTTACATCGAAATTATGAAACACAAAACGAATGATTGGTATCCTCTGTTTAGGTACAATCAACAAATATTTAGGCATGTGTGTATATAATGTAAACTTTTTAAATACAAATTCTAAAACAATTATTCCTAAAACGTAACTAATTTTATTACATAACTATCGTAAAAAGTTGTAGATTTAAATGTATGGGCACATCCAAATTCACTTCCAAAAGGTTGTTATCCTGCCTTAAAGTCAGAGACCTCTTAAAACGTTACGTCATAATAATACTCCTCAAGTATTTATCATATGAATGCGTCTCATCAAACAACGTTGAAACAAAGACGCTACGTATAAACAACACATAAAAAAGGAGTCCTAAGAGTATCTATAAGAGATATAACTTACAACAATAACTGAATCCAATTTGTTTCTATATTTATATTCTGCTGGCGGTTATAAAAAAATACGTAAATAAAAACTCACTTTTAACAACTGTCACAGCTAGACACTGACTGAAGTTATAAATGAAAGTTCTAATTTATATATATATATATAAAATAGTAATAAACGCCTTTATGAGGACGACAGTAATAATGATAAACTACAGTCACGTAACAATTTTAAACTATCGTTAATTGAACGTGCTAAAAATACTTTATAACTGAAAATGACGAAACTTTACAGTTTACAGTAAATATTAAACAGTTAACAAGTGTGTCTAATAGATTCGCGTTTGTTCAACCTTGTGTTAACGTACCTACTACCTACCTATAACTATGAAGCTGAAAAACGAACATTGCAAGCTGGTGGAACTCAAGATCGATTATATGTTAACTAAACAATATAATTTTGTATATTAATTCTCCTTCCTAGCATTATTCCCGGTATTTAGCCAGGGTCTGCTTATACTCTCGTCCTGATTTTGGTTACTATTTTTTACACAAAGCGATTGCCATCTGACCTCCGCTCCCCAACCCTAAGGGCGAACTAGTAGCTCATTGGCTAAGAACAAATTACGTATCAATAGTTAACAAGTATTATCAGATATTATGATAACAACTGGGATGGACAGCTTAACATGCTCTTCGAGGCCCACAAGAAGAGACCGATGAAGATATTTATAACAGAAATCTGTTTCAAGCGGTATTCTAAACCGCGGCCGTCGAGGCTCTTAGCAGGCTCATAACCAGCACGCCATTACGGTCGTCATAATTTTGTATAGTAATTATAAGACATCAGAAATAAAACAAAAATCCGGGCTATATTAAAACTACTGAAAAACCTAAAACCAAGTTATGTTGTGCCCAACTATCAATCTTTTTTTTTTTTTTTTAATATTTTTAGACACTACATTAATACCTACATGTAAATAAAATTGAAGGTCCTCACTGTTTACCTAACAACTATATAACTAAGTAATGTTCTCGGAAATTACGAATTTGTACACGATTTTCAAGGCTTGGTTGCTCTAGAGAAAATTAATTGTTTCAACACGCTTTGTAATCGGAGTGGTAAGAAGTAAGAACTAGGAAGTGGTAAGTCTAAAAATCTTATTCCACGCAGAAATACAGACAGAAGCAGAATTAAACAGAAGCTAATCATATTGACATAGACTCATGGGCGTAGCGAGGTGGTAGCAAGGATGAGATGATGTTAAAGACCTTGCTAAATACTAAGAAATACACGAATATAATGCATTTCGAGCTATTTAACTAATTTTTAAACATTTTGCCCCCATCTGGACCCTAAATTAAGATTTTGATCCCCAAAAACCTGCGTCGAATGCTGGCTACGTTTAATACTTCCATACAGGTAAAATGTCAAAGACTGGCTAGTGCTCCTCCACGAGCTTGCAACAGAAACGAATTAAGTTAACTCGTGATTAACTTCGTTCGGTTGTATTGTTCTTGAATTAACGAAGAAGCATTACCCAGGCTTTAACATTTTTTCTGTAGGTATGGAAGGGCATGAAGGGCATATGGAAAATAGGCCCCGTCAATGGTACCTAATTCTAATCATATAGGTAATTTTAAATAATCTATTACATTTTAATATAGTACATAGTTAAAGGGGGAATATATTTATTCGAACATAAAATACCTATTTACTTTTACTATAAGCGAGGTTAGTTTGAAATTTAATCAAAAATAATGGACACATGGTATTTATTATTACATTAAGATAATATGTTGCTTAATTTTTTGAAAAACAAATCATATCAATATCCTTTATTTTAAAATTATTTTTCGTTTATATTATTAGGGTTCCGTACGCCAAGGGTGCCAATGGAATCCTATTACTAAGGCTCAGCTGTCTGTCCGTCCGTCCGTCTGTCAGCTGTTCTCATATATCTCTCAAACCTAATACTATGTAGAGAGTTGGAATTTTCCCAGAATGTGTATATTTTTGTCGCTATAACAACAAATACCTACTAAAAATAAAATAAAATCTAAAGATGAAGCGGTTGATATTTTTTGTTATGAGTATATTTTACTTAAGGGCACCTATCTAAATATTTCGGTTTTATTAACATTGTAAAATGTAAAATAATTGTGACACCTTAAAAATCAGACATTCTTGAAAAACGAACCCTGTTCGTTCGAAGGTGAAATGATTTTGAAACATTCAATTGTAATTAAGGCCATTGAATATCAACGAAAACCATAAAACGCCTTATGGATTGCTGAAAAATCGTTTATCGCACTTCTGGAAATCAGCTTTTTATTATTATAATAATGGTTAGTTTTAAAAACAAAAAAAATGCAACAAACATGTTTATTAACAATACACAAAATGAACTCAAACATCAAAACGCACTTTAAAGATTTAACATATTAATTATTATAGGTACCTATACCTAAATAATATATGATAATCCACAGAGATTTAAACGATAACTGTTTATTGCAAGGTGTAAAATAAGCTATATAATAATAAGCAAATTATTTATATGAAATCGTTTTACCTTTATAAAAAAGTAATGAATCACCGGTACGTTCGCTTTATGAGGACGTAATGAATTTTCATAGCTTGATACGGTCACAATGTAAACATTGAACTGATTACATCAATGACAAGCTATATTATTATATCACGATCAGAGTGAAAATATTGGAAAAGGATAGGTGATGCGATTACGAGCGAGTTAGAAAGGGTGCAAGGTACTTATGCTTGTCCCAAATTCGCGGTTGCAGCCGCTCGCGGCGCGAAAGAGCGCGAAGACAAGAAGCGGACAACAGCTGGCGTCCGACTCACATCGCTACCGACTTGTGACTATTCTATTCAAGCACCGTAGAATATCCGACGCCAAAAGAAAGACCTCAATTATCTATATGTACAATACTACTATATAGTACACCCGCGTACGATGCGATGACGTCATCTCATTGAAGAGAACTCCCGCAAACTTTCATTGATGTCATTCACCTCAACAAAACGTGACCTAGTGAGCTGATAACCATAACAGGTTTTAATACAATTAAATATATATAATACGACCTAATTACGAATGGACATAATCTAATACAATTACATAATAAAACTAACAATATTTTTTTCACTTGAAAAGTTACATATACTTACATAATATAATAGATAAAAAGTTAATTGCTCCTAGATGTTTAGAGAGATAGATGATCATCAAAGCAAGATCCGTTCGATATGTTTAGACCAGGTTCCATCTATGGGCGAATTAAGGTCTTAACAAACTAATCTGTGAACTTATAAATCGGTTAGAAGAAAGCTTTTAAAAGTGTAAATCTTACGGGTGTTTTAAAAGGTGGAGCGCGCGCTTGCCTGAAACATGCCTATTCGCTCCTGATTTGAAGGTTGGAAAAAGGAAGGAAGTAAGGAAAGTTGTACCTACATTGCAGGTTGTGGGGAAGACGAAGGTCGGCAAGTCGACAGACCTTTTGCGGTGCGTATCAGGAACGAATAAGCAAAGCGTTTCGTACGTGTTTTGGGTATGTCTATTATGTACGGGTGCAAACCTTTGCAATGCCTCGCATTTCTTATCTTACCACTTTTTTATAACGCAAACAAACAGGCACACTCTACCTGATGTATAGCAGTTATGTAGCCTATACTCATAATACCAGCGGCATCACCGTGCGATGAAGGGGAGGAGACGAGGTAGAAAGAGGACCAGAATGAAGGGAATAAAACATAATTATGTAATTGTAAGACTTCGCCGCTTTAAGTCGATATTATGTGAGGGTAGTCTAACTTGTATCGGTCCATTCATGCCGTAAACAGCAAGGCTCTATTACCATCATAAATGATTTTAGAAATTTATTCTTTGTCCTTGTTAATGGCTTAAACAGATATGCATAATATGGTCCGCCTAATGGTAAGTGGTTACCGCAACCTATGAACGATTGCGATACTTGAAGTATCACATGCGCTTTGCCAACCCAAAGGATAGAAAGGGAAATAGGGAAGGGAACACAGGGGGTGGGAGATGGCCTCCGGCGCTTTCACTCATCGCATCGATTTTCTGTGAGAGTGTAGAACGTGAGTATTTCTGCTTCTGCTTTTTAGTAGGTAATCTTTTTTCATATTACTATATAAGAAAATAAGAATGTAGCTTAACTTTTAGACCGTAACAATTAATAAGACTTTTTAATAAAAGACACTATAAATCTATATATGAGATTTACAGCGTCTGGGTTCTAGATAGATTAAACTCATTGTATTTTAAACCCTGCGACATTCATTCACTCTAATAACACTTTCTATGACTTTAAGAGTATTTAAATATGATATATTCAATACAGTTTACAAAGAATTTTATTTTTGTAAGAAAATAAAATTTGAAACATATTTTTCTTTAGAAAAGTGGCAAAATCTTGTGGGCTTACCCTGCTATGTAGTTCTAGTTCAACCTTAAATTTATACCAATTTCAATATAATTATGGAATATACTATCTATTATCTTCTATATCTATTGAATACAGAGACCAGTATATAATCAATTAGGCTGTTATGTCGTTCGATCTGCCAACGCCAGATGGGGTACGTCACTCGCAAATGCACCATGTTATTATTTACAAAGCGGAATGATCAAAAACAAAAGGAATACATATCCTGCGGTAAAAATAATATATAAGAATTGTGACTTTTATATTTATTTACAAAAAAATATTAAATATTTAACAATCACGAAACCTTGCTTTTATCATGCGGGTCTCTAGTCTCTAGACCTTTAGAATTAAGATTTTAAAAATTATGTTATTGATATGAGAACAATTAAACATGTTCCGATATTTTGTAGGTATACTTATAAGTACCTGTATAAACTTCCTCCTAATCAATAGCTTTTACTTACATCAGTTTTTTTAAAAGAATATTAGCAATGCCTTGAGCATTACTAATATTCCTATTGCCCCTCCAAATAAGTTCGAAGCTTGCGCCAGGAGTGGGTACGACTATAGCCCAAGGGGGTCGGCGTCGAACCCTCGACTCACGCATTAACGGAGCGAAGTCAGCCCTTCTACCGTTAAGCTATTGATGCTTCAAAATTGAACATAATTTCTACGTATTTTTTTAATAATAATTTGTGCGTTTCAACAACCTATCTTAAAATAAAACTACCGATAACCGCACCAGTTGGCAGCCCTCGGGCCGCGGACCGCATACTATCCGGTAACTTGCGGTCTGCGCGCGTGTAATAAAATGTTAAATAAATAAAAACAAACATAGAGCAAAAGCAAACTGATGTAGATGATTATTATATCGTTTTCAATTTAAGCTGCACGTATTTAAGGGGGACATTATCACTTTGTTACCAAACTCATAAAAAAGATTTAAAAATGCTCCACGTACATTCCAGTTACATTTCGATAATTTATTAGACAAGGAAAGACAGACATCTGATTGGTAAGAAAAAAATTTAGTAGGTAGACCGTTAAACTATAACTGGCCCCTGGCAAAAATGTACATCTGAAATAATCATAAAAAATAAGTTTTAGTCTTTTGCGGTCACTTTGAAAATTTAATTTCAAAAATTTTTCCCATAATAATTATTATAGACTGCTCAATAGTGACTTTTAAGATACTTAAGTATTTATTTTTGTTTTCTTTTTGAAAATAAATTAATAAAACAAATGCGCCCGGCCTTTTTTAATTTTGTGCTATAATTGTGGCATATTGCTGTTAAAATGTCACCGACACCTACGGCATATTGTACGCGCACAAAAGGCCTAAAGCTCTCACGTTTGTAAAACAAAACGCAACGTATACTTTATGTCAACATTCTATAGCAGGATAATATATTAAAGGCGTCGGGATGTGACGACCCCATCGCCCGCTGTTGGGATAACCTCTGTCACAACAGAGATTATTCCACCAGCGCAATCAGTCACACTGGTGGTAGGTCTTTTGTTGCAAGAGGCCGCCTAGGTAGGTACCACCGCAGTGTCCAATATTCGCCGCCAAATAGTAGTGCTTAGGCACTACTGTGTTCCAGTTTGAAGGGCACTGTACGCTAGTGAAATTACTGGGCGAACGAGATTTAAGAACTAATATCTCGAGGTTGGCAACGCGTGAGTGGCACCTACTAATGGTGCTGCAAGCGCTCATAGGCTGCGGCTGCCACTTACCATCAGGTGGGCCGTATGCTTGTTTGCCAACTTCTAACATAAAAAAAAAAAAAAAAAAAAAAAAAAAAAAAAATGGATCTAACGCCAAAAGTGTTGGTAAACTTTAGAAAGCACATGCCATTAAAAAAGTGACTAATACATTAATAAACAGCCGCTACATCTACAAACAAGGAAAGTTTCTGGTAGGAAGCATAGCCTGAGCTTTTCAATAATAGTAATTTTTGAAACTGAAATGTTTTTCGGATAGAATTTGCATTAGATTATGCTCATGATGTTATAGAAAATAAATTATAATATTACATTCATTGATAATATCTGCGCCATTACACTGCGAAATTTAAATAAAAATAAGCTTTATCTAATATAAACTAGATGGCGTTAGTAGCGTTTAAATGAAAAATATTAAAGCTCTTTTATTTTATACACTGAGCGACGTCCGACGACGCCCCAGGCAGGCGTGCTAACGATCGAAAATTCTACATCATTGGAGAATAATCTTTAATGTAATGTAACAAGAACGACTTTACTAAGACCATTAAAATTGTGTTCTGTCACATTAGCAAGTTTCGCGTTGCGGTTTGATTATACTTTATACTTTAATATAGTTAGTCTGAGCGTCGAGCGAGTCGACTCGCTGACCTTGGAGCAAAAAGTAGAAACAATCTTAATTCCCAATGCGGTGTTTTTATTACTAAGAGAATATTAATAAGGCAAGAACAATTCGGAGAACTTTAGATTTTTTTACGATTCTACTTTACGGGCAAATAAAATCTTATAAAAATAATTCTGTTAGAAAATGGTGAGAAATATAGCTATAAAATAATTGTTTATACTTGTTATGAAACCAAATTCTATTCTAATCCTAAGAATATACCTAATAAAAGAAAGTAATAATTAAATACAAAAATATTACTTAAGTACTTCAATTAATCCTTTACACTCTAAAATAAATATTTTACATCGTAATGCTACGAGTACCTAGCAATTTAAGTACATATAGTCCTACAAAAACATTGTACACTAAAGTTCCGTTAGCGTTCGTTCGACCCCTTCAAGTTTTTGTATCAACCCTCGGATAGCATCTGTTTTTGTATAGCTGTATCCGTTCTGAGTACGCAGTTGGGTACCCCTTACCTACTATGGTTGTGAACCTTCGCTAAACGTAAAGACCCAGCAGGGGATAGCTTTTAGTCGTTTATGAGCAAAACTGACGGCAATTTTTTATTTTGTAGCGAAGTTATTAAAATAGCTTTTACCTTTTTTAAACTATTTAAGTTTATATGTATACCTATTAAAATGAACAATGAGACAATTTTTAATGACATAATTAGGTACATAGAATGCTGTAAGTTAAGCCATATGTGCAACATTGCGTGAAAAGTAATAAAATTATTTAATGAAATGTAACTCAACTCCGATGATTGTGCACTGTTCTCAACACACCTTTATCTTACGTCTCGCATAATTGTCTGCTTTCTTGTACATTTATAATTTATTAGTTTTATTGGATTTAATATTGATGTTGACGGATCGAGCGTAGATTTAAATGTAGTAAAAAAAAATTCTTGTACCAGTTATAGTAGGAAGTACCTAGTAAGTATCAAGCGTAGCGTAGCCTCCTTGTTAAAATAAACGGCACGTAAATAGTGTTAGGTGAAAGCTCAGTAGGTACATACGTGTATAGAAACATCATTCAAGTTTCTGTAGTAAAACGATCTGAAAACGGTATATAATTAATTATTGTCCACACTACAGTCAAATATTAAAATAGAAAAGAAATATTAGACCGATTGGACGTGTTTCTTTTTTCCGCGTCACTTGAAAAATTGGTTGGAAATGTACAATAAAAATTATACCTTTTTCTTCTCTTCGATACAGCTTCAATAAGATACTAAATGATATTACGAATCAGTCTGTCCGAGTATATTTACTGAGAATGTGTTGTGTGTCACGAGTCTGTGTGAGTCATGAAAATGATGATGTGCAACTGTGACGCCGCGCAACGATGCAAGCAATGTATTGCTTTCTCTTAGCGTGCTTAAAATTTTAGCGGTATGGGGAGAAACATTGTCATTTTAAATAATAAATGTTTACTTATACTTTATACGTTAGCTGGCAATTGCCATACAATTTTGTGCAGTGGAAGTACAAAAGGTTAGCTGAAAAAGCTTCTTGATGGTGTTGTCAACAAGTGCCTGAAACCTGATGGTAAGCGTCGTAGTAAGTCTATGAACTCATACAATAGATACCAAAAGTATAGGTACAATGTATGTAACATAAAATTAAGATGTATGTGTTGCCGAAACCAAGGGTTAGGAAGAAATTGAGTAAGAAGAGAGGGTGGAAGGGAGTAGGGGCGAGGGAGAGTAATGGTTTATATAAATTTTTAATTAAGTACATGATATTGATTTTTAAAATTAATTAGCTCTGGCAGTTCTGCGCTGTTTCTACGAACCTGCCTTAAATGAAGGACATAGTTACCATTGACGATCGATTGTGTTCTGGGATATTTGTATAACCCACACAGATATTTCAGTTTGGGTGTTTGTGAGTTTTTCCAGGATCCAGAAATAATAAAACCACGCTATGCGTGTAAGCTAAAGCTATGCTGAGTTTATATTATTAACTAGGTTGGTACCTACCCTACAATTAAAAGTTTGATAAACATGAACTTCTTAATGTCAATAAAAACGATATACGGTTGCCTATTAGTCAGATTTCCGATATTTATGTCTCCGTGTTCACTAGGTACCGACACAAGAACTGATCTGCGCTGAGTACCTACCTTCACTTTAATTTATTGTAAGTACAAAACAGATGTATTTTTCATTGAAGAGTTTTTTCCTCATTAAAATCAAAATTATAATATAGTCGTAGTTTCTATCGATATAGATACGACTGTTAATGTCGTTTTATATATTTTATGTCTACATAGGTACCTACCTATGTAGTATAGATCAGTCAACAGCCAGTCAAAGCACTGTGTACGTCTAAGTTTGGGTTGACATGGCGCTAGGTAATAGTACCTGGTCACTTTATTATTTATTGCATACCAAAAAATCAATAAGTACTACAAAAAACAGGTTTATAAGTTTACTGTCTAATGCCTGTCTATCAGTTTATAATTACGTAGTTAGCTCTCAAACGAAATGAATAGAGTGTTAATAGCTGTATTTGCTAAAAATCTGGCTATAGAAGCTTTTGAATTAGTTTAGTGTAATATTGCTGTTTTGCTAATTTAATATTCTAAGAATCATTTCTTTGCAACAAATACTTAATAAAACAAACAATCACAATGCCCTTTTAAAGTAAATTTATTAAGTAGGTAGGAAGGTATTTATTAACCTACCGTACCTACCTTGTTTTATACGTATTGGTTATAGGTAGGTAATTGCTACTAAATCTGGAAACGTTGTTTTACGATAGACGTAGTAAACGTAGACGAAATAAGTATAAGTAGAACTTAAATCATCTGTAACAGCTGAAGTGAAAAAAGATCAAGAATAGAAACTCCAAATGTAAGTAAAAATGAAAATTCAATAAGTAAATAAAACATACAGCTATCAAGAAGTGTGACGCATTGTTATATAAAACATTAAACTACGCTACCGGACGTTTAACGGCTAATCTTTACTAATACAGATATTATACCTAAACGAAAATTAAAAAGAGGGAGCATAGCACGTGGCGATCTATCAAAACAACAAAGCCGATTGGTGTGGTGACGTTCCACCCCGGTGATATGTACGTCGTACTACCTAAATGCCTTATGTACACGGCTAGTTACTACTTCATGACTACTCCGAGCTCAGTGTGTACTGCATTGCAACGGAAAATATGCGTGTTTACCAAAGTCGTTTCGGTAGAACGGTGTCGTGTGTTGCGTCACGTTTAAGGAAATTGATAGTGCGCCGAGGTCGACGTGACTAACATATTTGTGAACTTTAATGTTTATTTTGTGACAAATTATAACATTTACAAAATAAAAACAATGATATTGTGGTATTCCATCATAAAACCTAATTTTGTGTATCCCGATTTCTTCAACGAAGACCTAATTACGACATAGCGCCATGTTGTGAAGTGTGTCCGATATAACCTTGCTATGATGAGTAAGTATATTTTTTTATATCAATATGACAACGAAACAGTAAAATATATGCCTAAATCATCCCAAATCTTCAATGTATAATTTTTATTTTGGCAAAATATATAAAATCCATGTTATATCGAATTAGGACAGAAAACAACATAGTTATTTGTAGTAATAATATCGAACGTCACAACGAGGTTCAGTCAACAAGATGGCGGCGAGTGGGGAGAGGGCGCCCAGTTGGCCAGGTGCTGCCGCCGCGTTGAGTTCGGCTCTATAGCTAACTAAATAGGTACGCAGAGCAGAGTGTTGTACATTTAGAACGTTCACAATGGCTACCGCGAAAGACACGTCTACTTTCTTTCTGGAGGCAGATGCAAAACAATTTGACAGTGTTTTAAAGTTATACCCACAAGCAATTAAATTGAAAGCTGAACAGAAGACAAAGAAACCCGAAGAACTCATTAAATTGGACAATTGGTAAGTGAGAACGTCTTTCTGAGGAGAAAATGCGGCCGTGGCGTGTCAATGAACTTGTATTGTGTGTGTATCCGTGCAAACTGATTTGATAGCTACCTCCCTCGCGGACTGCATCTCTAGTCCGCGGACGGCTCATTAAAATCACTGCGTCACGTGGGATCGATGTCAAATTGACACTATCGTTTTTCCTGAAGCCAGTGTGGGGGAAAATATCGGCGCGCTTAGGCGTTATAAAATGGTGGCTGTACTTTACAGTTTACGTATCATCGCTCGTAAAAATGCATTTTTAAAGTACATGTTTAACAACGTTACACTCGCTAATTCCATGTATTCCTTATTAAATAAAAAGCTCAATAATGTACATAAAACATTATTGTATTTCTAACTACTTGTAGCTAGATAATACAATGCTTTGTTGAATACAACTCACATCCGTTCAAAATGGTGACTTGCCATTTAGCTTCGTAATATTATTTTGTCAACAATTTTGACTATCTTTGACTATTGCCATGATCAGTAACAAAACCAGAATGTGATGATGATAATTGGTCCCTATGAATGTTGACTTTTATCTTAAAAATCTTTTAAATAATTTGAATGAGTCATCAAGTTGCTACTTAACTAGGTATTTTTCAAGTAACTGTATTTATTATTTCTTGGCGTAATTTCAAGACTACAAATTTCTATTATTACTGTTTTTAGAAATATTTTAAAGTAGTTTCGGTAAAATATACTTGCAGTTAGTATTTATATAATAAATGACAAAACAGAGTAATTGTTTGGCTATTTATTAATTTTAAGAATGATTAATATCTGAATAATATTTTTAAAACTTAACCAATACAGCAACCTTGATAATTATTATAAATTAAATTAATATCTTTTCTAATAAATCATTTGACAATATATAAAATCTATTTGCAATTTTCTCCGATTTCGGGGGACATCTCGAGGCAAATAATTCAGGGTATAATATGTAATATTTTTGTCACATTCGCTAATTCGATTTCGATTCGAAATTCGCTAGCCATTTTTGAAAATAATATGCAATTTATTCATTATAAATGAATTCTAAATATTCCTTCAGAATAGCAATCATTGGAACAATAGTTTCTGTTGTTTCTTTGCAGCTGGCTGTCTCCTGTTCACTTAGCTAAGTTAAAATTTTATGATACACATATACAAAATAAATAATGGGCAATATTTAATATAAAGATATTATTTTCATGATTTTTTAAAAGAATATTACCTAGCAGTGGTACTAATACTCATATTACCCCTCCAAATAATTTATTGAATATAAATTAATAATATTTAAAACTTTAGTTGTCTTAACATATATGAAGAAACTTTAATTAATAGATCTTTTTATTTATTTATAGGTACCAGAATGAATTACCAAAGAAAATTAAGTCAAGAGGTAAAGATGCACATCTGCTGCACGAGGAGCTGGTGCAACTCATGAAGTGGAAACAAGCTGTTAGTAACACTATAAAATTCTTTATTTTAAAAATATTAAAATCTTTTAAAATATCAATATCATATATGTAAATTATAAATATTTGAAATTTATACACTCCATTAAAAACTAATTAACTAATTTACAATATTACCTTTTAAATACTAAATATTTAATGTTTAAATTTATATATTTGAAAAAATAAATTATATCCTAAAATGGACAAAATAAAAAATAATTATTGCCATTGACTTTTCAAACTTCTAATTTCATTTAAAGTAATATCAACTTTATTGTCATAACATTAAATATTTTCTTATAAATTCATTGAAGCAGACTTTCTACACCATTCTCAATGATTTACTTTGATCCTTTAGATGAAATCTTTGTCTCCATGAAGGCTGTCCCTTTTTTCAGCCGGGTGGTAGTACTCAGTAATTCCTGCTCTGTAACACTGTCCATTAGGGCTAACAGCTATACCAAATCAGAAAAAGAAAACTCAAAAAAGTATTAAAAAGTGCAGATGTTTGTAGAATTTAAAAATAAACCTTAATAGGTATCATTTCACAGAATAATATAACAGACACAGTATGTTTCTTGTAATGCATACTTCACATGTTTCTATATTCAATTATTGACATGCTGATTTATCAAGTAACCCATACAGAGACAAAATTAATGTTACCGGGTTGAAATTTTTATCATCAAAAACTTCTTTTTGTGGTTTTATTCAATTAATCTAATTTTCAATAGGTTTGAATATTTTATTAAAAGTAATATGTATTTTTTACTTTTAGAGAGGAAAGTTCTATCCACAATTATCATATCTCATAAAAGTAAACACACCAAGAGCGGTGATGCAAGAGACAAAGAAAGCTTTCCGAAAATTACCCAACATCGAATCAGCGATGACAGCACTCAGCAATCTGAAAGGAGTGGGAACAGCCACAGCATCAGCACTCCTAGCAGCGGCCAGCCCAGAAATAGCACCATTCATGGCCGATGAGTGTATACAAGCAATCCCAGAAATGGAAGGGAGTGATTACACTGCCAAGGAATACCTCAATTTTGTTAAACATATTAAAAATGTCTGTGATAGGTTAAATAAGGTAATTATAGTAAAGAAATTTGAGTGGAGTGGTTATTTAGTTCAATCTTATACTATTAAAGAATTCTTTTTATAGCATGGAGTTTTTGAACAGATATCACATAACATGCATAAAAAAAACTTATCCTCTCTAAATCAAATAAAATAAATATTCTTATTATTTTCACAGGAACAAAACGGATGCGGCACAAAATGGTCCCCTCACATGGTGGAACTTGCGTTATGGACACACAATATAGTATCAGACTTACAGCCAGAACTGCTGGGCAAGGAGCGTGCAATCACTGCACCTACAAATGGAGGCTCTCCGTTACCAAGCGATGAGAGTAATCTTGAACCACCATCCACTAATGGCAATGGTGAGTAGTAAACTTTGTACTTGTGACATTTAAATTACTTACAATTAGCTATTAAATGTAATTTCTGGTATTCAGTAATGTTAAAAATTTTCCCATTATAAAAATGTCTCAGTAGTTATATAGTCATAAAAATACAATATTTTTATTTAGGTAAAAAAAAACAAAGTAAATCTTGAATCAGGAATTTTTAAAATATGAAAAAAATCTTAAAGAATTTCATAATAATTTACTAAATGACCCAAGCAAGTAAATTACATTATTTAATTTGTGGTATATGCTTATTCATTTAACAATATTTAATAACAAAATAGAAATTTGCAAATGGTCGTAATATAATCGTAAAATATTTTAATACATTATTACAAAACAATCGTAAATTCGCGACTGTATATTAAACATACGAACGGACCTGACGAAATTATAACGGCTCCGTATTTGTCGTTTGACAACGGAACTCTATAGTCAAAATTGCCAGAATTAAAATAAAAATATTAAAAAAAAAAAGTAATAATTTTACTGTAATTGTAAACTCTCATACTAATTTATTCAAATAACTTGTCTACCACTTCATTTAACTTGAATGTCGTATTAAAATTTAAAATATTGTTATTTTTTCATTCAAAATAATGTAATTATTACATAAATAAATATTGTAATTGACTTGCCTGCATCTACCACATCCATAGAACTTGCGCGTTATATACATAAAATATATAAATAAGTTGCCATTTGGCACAAGAGCATGATGTGTTTGCAATTCGGACATGAATCAGTACATAGTATAAAACAAAGTCGTTTTCTCTATCCCTATGTATGCTTAAATCTTTAAAACTACGCAACGGATTTTGATGCGGTTTTTTTAATAGATAGAGTGATTGAAGAGGAAGATTTATATGTATTATAACATCCATTGAGTAGAGGAAAAAAAATTATTTTTGAGGTTTCTAATGTGATGTCGTAAATAATTACATTTAACGCGTGCCGGGCACGGGCAGTAATGAATAAATCATAACTACTGGATCGATTTTAATCATTTTTTCAGTGAATGACATAGGCTATATATTTTATACCCGTGCGAAACATGAGCGGGCCGCTAGTGCATAATAATTAAAAACATCTAAATATTTTATCGATTTTACTGTAATAAAAGCTTATAGAGTGGTTAGTGGCTAATCTAGTGTCAGAGTTGTTCAGATCGCCTGCATGTCACGCCTCTGACTTGATTTTTTGACTTTTATCATTGATAACAGTCGGGACCGACTTTTTACGTGCCCTCCTAAGCACGCTCACTTGAAACAGTCACTCATTAATTTACTGACCGCGCCTGAAGTTGCCTAATCTACCGATAGTTTACCAATCTGTGTAAGAGCTGTACTTTTTTTTATATTGACGATTGGCAAACAAGCATCGGTCCGCCTGACGGTGAGGAGTCACCGTAACCTATGAACGCTTGCGATACTTGAAGTAACACAAGCGCGTTGCCAACCCAAGGAACAGGAGGGAAGGGAAAAAAGGAAGAAAACTCATCACACGGAACGCCACAGTACCTACTGATACTATTACTTAACGCCGATTTTCTGTGAGAGGGTAGTACTTCCCCGGTGAAGCGGCCCTTTTGTGCTGCAAGAAGCATGGCCTTACTACCGTGAAATAATGATACACAAGGGTAGGTACAAGATGTTTCGTTTGAAACTTTCTTCTACTTGATGTCGATTGTTGGTCAAAATTCGATTAAAGAGTGATTGATTATTGTTGATCCTTTTTTGGTTTTAAAAATTTAACGGTTTTTCAGGTAAATTAGTAGAATCAGTGAATGACGACACAACGTCGTGCACAGAAGACTCACTGGACGCGAAAGGAGCGTCTCCCGCCACGCCCGCCTCGCCCTCAGACAACTCGGATTCCGCTCTCAGTACACCCCGCGCTAAAAGGTACATATAAAAATAGTTTTAAAGGTTAAGACGACCTCCTTACCGTATCAGGTCATTAGGCGCTTAATTTTTTTTATGTGATGAATGTTGTAATGCCATTGTAATGTGTATAAGATACAGTATATCTCAAACAAAAAAAAACAATAGTCGTTAATAAAAATTTCCCACGGCTCACGCAACCAACACCGATTCGATACAATAGCTTATACGCATATTGAAGTAATCGATGCGTGACTTATTGACATGTGTTCTATGCGCAGACAAATAGAAGAGGCGAGTTCGGCGGAGGAGAACTCGCTGGGCGACTCGCTGGACGCGGTGCCGCCGCTCGCCAAGAAGCTGCGGGAAGCCACGCACTGACCCCCGCGCCGCCCCACCGAGCGACCCTCGCGCGCCTATAAATAGCTTTTAGACTAAAATATTGTACCTAGGTAATTTATTTTTCAATTCCGTTTAATTTTAAACTTAGTGTTAAGTTTTAAGATTACCGGTCGATTTTGTAAGTTTTATAGGGTATTGAAGTTTCGGATGCGTTTAGACGGACTCGCGCCGGGCGCTCCTCGAGAGTGTGAGATTGTACAATATGACGTGAGTGTAATTTCGGAGCGGCTCGCGGCGGGGCCTAGTGTTAGGTTTTGTTTGTAATGATTTAAACGTTCGAACGTTCGCATCCCGCGTGACATTCCAATAATCGTAACGAGTAGGGCGGCGAGGGCCGGGGAAGGGGGGAGGGGGTCCGTCGCCGCAGGATCCGGACCAGATGCCTTGACGACGCCGACAGGCCGTCACACTCACTCCATTGCCTTATGACACAGTCTGCCCGCAGAGTTTATATGCAACAAGATAATACAAAGGTCGTGTTACCCGGGCGCCGGGCACACGGGCCCACAATGTAGTTTTTATTGAACAAATATAAGATATTAATTTTATAATGTCGCATTTTTAATTTCACCCTATTTCTTCCCTAACATCATTGATCTTTATTTCCACTTACCATCAGGTGGAGTAGAGTCATCTGCCTTACTTTCCAAATAAAAAAAATATATATATAATATGAATTTTTGGGAATCTTATTTTGTACATACTTTTGTAAATGAATGCCATGAAACAGCATTTTAATTAATAAAAAAAAGATCCGTTCCCTAAATAGATGTATATTTTACGACAAATATTAAATTGAACCCGTGTGGAATTTGATCTTTTGAAGCTGTGTTTTTATAAGTGGCTACAGTATGTTTTTGAATGTCGTTTTATAATAGTAACTCAAAACGCGTTTTTTATTGGACTAAGTAATTCTAAACGTGAGATAAATTATAGTCATGATACAATAACTTAAATCTAATTATCACGGAATCTATAGTTATAATATGTTTATGTTGCAGCGAAATATAAAATCCGTGAAATTATAATTTCCCAAGTTACAATATGAAATTTTTAAAAATTTACTTTTAATTTTACTTCTGAAGTTTTTAAAATTTGCTTTTAAAAAACATATTTAAAAAAAAAAATTACTTTCCAATTAAATAAGGAATTCTAGATGATCACGCCTTATTTCTTCAAGACAAATTTCATGAAGCGAATTGCAAACAAGGGCAATATATTTTTGCGAAGAAGTAGTGGGCCTTTGTTCAAAATTTTTACTACTTCCCGAATGAGTGATAATAAGAAATTATTCATTTATGTGTAAATGTGCATACGTAGGGTTTCCAACCGAACTCGAAAAATTTGCGCATTAGAAGTTGCTCATCAATCACGTTTTTATCAAATTTAAGGATTCCTCATTGAATAATTGGGGTATAAGAAACTTTATGACTAAACGATTGTATCAATAATGTTTAAATAAAACAAATATATAATAGTATAATTTTAACATTCTGTATTATATACATAGTCTTTTTTATATTTAGAAAAGTCTTGCAAGTAATATATAACATTACTTTCTTGTTTTGAATATTTTTCAATACGTATACTAAACACGAAATCAATGTGGCGCTTCGACATCTTGTTGTAAGTGTGGGTAGAGGGTGGCCACGCGGGTACCGGCCGCCATGCGACCCGCGAAGTCCGGTCGTCGCGCCGGGCGCGGCGCTCCCAGCAGCGCGTCCAGAACGTTCCGCGGCGCCCACACGTCGCCGCTACCGTTGCCGTTCCCCGCGCCCACCGGCGACAGCGGCGAGTCCGTAGTCGCTCTTATAACCGTCGCTCTGGACGAATCACCTGTAATGTTGGATATATTTTTAATTCTACGGACACATTTGGAACACAGGTTTAGAGTATGCTAGATACCGCAAGCCGTCCCTAGTTTTTGATAGGCACAAACTTGACGGGCTTCTAATTTGATATTGATATATTTTAAAATATCGATGTGAAACAATCCTACAAATGCTTAATGATTAAAACGATTTTGTTTAGGTTGCGCTCATAACTAAATAACTGGGGTGCCGTCATCGTAAATATAAAAATGATGACAGGCTCGGTTTGTGATAGTATCTAATCTACTCAAAATCTGTGTTTGTATATTTTTGTATTGATGATTGAAAACTAATGATATTTACATTCAATGTGAATGTATAATTAATTTACATTAAAAAAATCACAAATTATGGTTCTACTGAATAAAGTAATACCAAATAAAACGTTACTAACCATAATAATAACGATCAAAAACCCAATGGTACAAATTTTCGTATGTAGTTTTTATTTGCATTAAATAATTCGATAAGAGTTTAAATATTATTACTCAAACAGAACATTTATAAGTAAAAAATGTTCAATGGAAACATTAACATATAAATAAACGCTGCACACTCACACATAGTTTCAGTTATAAAGTTTTCTCATTTAAGAACACTTTTTTACAGTGTATCGTATATTTTAGGGATACATGTTAATACCTTATTGTACATCTGTAATAAGTATATCGATATCGAAAAAGGTGGTAATTTTTTTATTTTATTAAAGCGACTAAAACAAAAATGTGTTCTTGTGCTTAATTTGTGTTTCAAATTCATCACTCATCATTCAAATTCATTACGGCGGAGGACAACATCATGAGGAAATCTGGTTGCCTTGGAAGAAATTCTGTGACAATTATGTATAGTCCCGATCCAGAATTGGAACATTAAAGTCTTAGTATATAAACTTACCATGTCACTTCCGTAACGTAACGCGTTACACTAAATTAAAATTGGATGTCTAGTAAAGGTTTTTACATAATCAAAGCGTTTACCTTCCGCGGAATGGTTATTATGCGAGCGGCACTCGAGCAAGGCGCGCAGCAGGGCGCGGTGCGCGGGCGAGGCGGAGTGCGCTCGGATCAGCGCCTCGAGCTCGCCCCACACTTGCCGCCATTGCTCCTCGCGCCGACCCGATGATTTACCACTGCCACGACATCATTATTATTGAAGACGGTTGTGGCGTGTTGGTAGCGAGCCTGTTTTAAGTCTCAACGGGGTTCGATTCCCGTTCGGGCCAGATATTTGTATTGATGTTATAAATATATGTCGCGGTCTGGGCGTTTGTCCTTGTGAGTCTGCCCACCGTGCCTGGGAGAGCACGTTAAGCAGTCGGTCCCGGTTGTTATCATAACATCTGGTAATAATCGTTAACTCTTTATAGGTAATTAATTGCTTTTATCCAATGAGTTCTTGGTTCGCTCTTAGGGTTGCGGAGGTCAGATGACAATTGCGACCTGTCAAATCCAGATAAGAGTAACCAGCAGACCCGGGATAATGCTAGGAAGACGACATATTTCATCAAAATGGGTTCACTATCATCATCAATCAAGTTATTTTAACGACAGCGTGTGTTAAGTAAGAGATAAGATCAGTAAATAACAATCATAACCACTTTGATTGGTTGTTATTTAAAAAAAAACAGGACAAGTGCTTGTCGGAGTCGCACATAAAGGGTTCCGTACCTCAGTAGGATAATAATATCGTTTTTTACATGGAGACTCTTTTAATTTTTAACTAAAATTTAATTTTTATTATTTGTTGTAGCGGCAACAGAAATACACATTCCGTGAAGATTTCAAATTTCTACCTATTACGGTTTGGGTGATATAGCCCGCTGACGGACGACCAGCGGAAAGGCTTAGTATCAAGGTTCCGTTGATATGCAATCCGGGCTTTGTACATGAATAATTTTTATCCGTCAGAACAATAGATGGCGCTTATTTCGTAAATTGTTATGCTTGCATCACTCAACTTTTATTGCATTACTCGGCGTTTTGACTTTACATTAAAATTATTTTTTCACTACTCGCAAACATCCATTGTTTGCGAGTAGTGAAAAAATAATTTTAATGTAAAGTCAAAACGCCGAGTAATGCAATAAAAGTTGAGTGATGCAAGCAAAAACAATGCTTATTCGTAAAATTAACAAGAATTACGATTCCACGCATAAAAAAAGCTAAACAAGAATTTTGTAGACCACTTGAGCGATGTTGCGGGCACAGCTAGTCAGAAATTAATATATAAATCTGACTTAGCTTTGGAGGAGCTTTTGAGACTCTCATAGCCGGGTGCACTCATTGATCGGTAAGCGGTCGGAGGGTTCAGCAACTTTAGACATGGTCAGTCACTAGATGGGTGATCGCACAGTGATATATCAACCATCTCTGTGCTTCGGAGAGCACATAAAAAGTGCTGACTGAGACTGTTATCAGTTTGACAATACTAGAGTCAAGTCAGAAGCCTATATGGGCGACCTGAATAACTCTGACACTAGGTCCGCCGATAATCACTCGATAAGAAGAAAAAGCTCAGGAGGATCAGATTCTAAATTTTTACTAACCCCATTTATTTTATAAGTACACTAGGTATATTATTTATTACGTGTATCTACAAATATTTATATTAGTTAGTAAATCATATCAGCCAGTTAAATATATTTCACTTACCGTAAGTTAGAGGGTAACTGCGCGGAAGGAAACTCGTGTCGTGACTCCATATTGAGGAGAGACAACAGAACCCCGCGGCAGGTGTCGACCTCCTCGTCTGTTAGAGACTCCTGCACCACTAGTCTAGTCAGAGGTTCCATGACCTGGAGAGAAGTTTTATTTAGGAATTACTCAATTATTTTATATTCCTTGTATTATAATGTCAGGGTTTATAAACTATGATATTAATAAAAAGGTAAAAAGAGTACATATGATAATAATTAATAATATTAAAATGTTTCGGTAGAATAAAATTTTTCGAAGCAGCCTATATCGTTATGTGACTCGTAAGTCACATAAATAGTGTTAGCATAGTTATGATTTTGTATGGAATTTTCAATGAATTATATTTTAATGGGTGGGGAGTAAACTATAAATAGTAATGTGCATGATAACTCTTTGTAGTGAAATACCTTTTGCGAGACGAAGTATTGAGCAAGTCTATATATAGAAGTACGGTTAATTTATAATCTCATCTTAGGGTTTTAATGTACATTAACTAAACCTTTTTCCGGAAAATATCTTGTGTTTTAATCCAGGTAACAATCTATATCGTTGCTAAATTTAATTGAAATTTCGCTCAAAAAATTAAAAATAAACCAAAACAAACTTTCATATTTATAACATTAAATTATTAAAAATTGATAGATTTTTTTATTATAAAGTGCTAATAACAACGTCTTTGTCCACGGTACGTAAATTTACTAATATAATGACTTACAGATCCCAGGTTAAATATAAGTGTAGATGATATCGTCAGCGGCCAGTAGGTAGTATGTCGTTGTAGACGAGCACGCGCTCGCGCGTTCGCACCCGCGCCGCGAAGAGGAGTCAGTTTGTTCTGTTGCATTAATGCACCGAACTCTTTTATTCTAAAAACAAATAACATACACAATATATAGAGCCGCTGCCCTCAAGCCGCAATATCTTTGTCAATAGTGATCAATAGTGATAGTATAGCGATAGATATTTTAAAAGGAATCTATGGTACAACGTGTGTTCGCCAAATTTCAATAACATTGTTTCCGTATCTGCATAAACAAACATATACAACACGCCATCTCTTATAAGTATGTTGGGATAACCTCTGTCACAGCAGAGATTATTCCACCAGTGCAGTCAGTCACACTGGTGGTAGATCTTTTTGTTGCAAGAGGCCGGATAGGTAGGTACCACCGCAGTGTCAAATATTCTGCCGCCAAATAGTAGTGCTTAGGCATTACTGTGTTCCGGTTTGAAGGGCACTATACGCTAGTGAAATTACTGGGCAGACGAGATTTAAGAAACAATATCTCGAGGTTGGCAACGCGTGAGTGGCACCTACTAATGGTGCTGCAAGCGCTCATAGGCTACGGCAACCACTTACCATCAGGTGGGCCGTATGCTTGTTTGCCAACTTTTAACATAAAAAAGAAAAAGAAAAGTAGTAAAAATAACAAAAAGCAAAAACATGGCTAAAAATGACATTATTGATTGGTGAGATTTTTTGTGTATATATTAAAACAAAAGGGGTTTTAACAAGTAATTCTCGTGATAAAAAGCGGTACCTGTAGTCGGTGACGCGTCCGCCGGCGCCCTCGGAGAGCGCGGGCGGGTCGTCGTAGGGCGTCCGGCCGCCGAGCGCGCCGATCCACAACTCGCCGCCCTGCGCCGCCAGCACGTGTGATGACGATCGACCGCCGCCTTTCCTTCACACGTGCAAACGTCAACATCATATCAAACAATACACCATGCTCTTAAGCGTTCTTTTTCAAAAATACCAACTACACTCGTGGGCGTAGGCGAGTCAAAGTTACGGAAAAGGTTTATGTAGTGTCAAATTATGATTATATATTCCAAAATAATATGTATTTTATGTATACTTTACACAAAAATTAAAAACGAACCGCAGAAGTAACCAAAACCTCTCCTGGCCACTCCCATGAACACCACGCAGTACTTCATTACTCAACAGTTTGTTTCTGATTTTTTCAAATAAGTCGATAGTTTTTTGAGAAATCATTCTTGTCGAACAAAAATATTTTTAGCATAATATAATTAGTATTAATATATAGTATGGTAGATAACGATCCCTTTACATTCTTCAATTTTTACGGTTGTATGGTTCTGTTAATGATACAAATGAGCTCTGTTTTAAATAGCAACAATAGCGATAAAATAAGATAATAAGATCCTTTTATTTCAATGTATACAATGACAGGATAAGAAAGAAATTTATAGCGCACGCGATTATTGCATGAGAGTTGACATATAAAACACAAAGTATTTTATTGGATGTAAAACAAGTCACAAAAAAAAATCTGACATATCGATTAATTTCGTGGTGTTGAAACTATAATCATTTTTCCAAAACGCGCCTAAAACTTATGATACATACGCATAAATAGATCCCTACCGAAAATAGATAATAAACCTCACCTGGGCATTTCAAGTGTGACGGAGCGGCCGTTGAGGAGGAAGTTGACAAGGCATGCGGAGGGCCGGGAGGCGACGTCGGCCGGCGTGACGCGCCACAGCGGCCCGTTGCAGCCGCCCGCGCCCCCCTCCGCGCCGCGCGGCGTCCACCACCGGAGCACCACCTACCACCACTGTACCGATCAATCTGATGGTCTTCATTTCTGTATTATTTTGTACTGTTCATACTCTCATGTAATAAATTAAAAAAATAAAACCCTGCACACTCAACTGCCCCCATTAGGATAGTGATATCCTATGTCGCGGGTCCGGAAACACACACAAAGACAAGGACAAATACAACCCAGACCGGAAAATATGCTTGCATAGTATATTAATATAACATATTATGCTCCATAAATACAAACATATTATGCTCCGAGCGGGAATCGAACCCGCGACCTTGCGTTTAAGGTAGGTTCGCTGCCGCTGCGCCGCAACGTCGTCAAAAATACCAATATTACCTATATTTTACGTGATTCATACTCACTTAAAAGTGATTGTAAACGAGGTCATAGTTGCTTTGTAGACTTTAAAGAAAAACAAGCTCTTTTGTGGAAGGTTTCCATGTCATATCTGATTACACGGAGTACAGAAAAGTAGCAGCATCATTATTCACATCGCACTTGACGATATGTAATGACTGGGTTATATCATGATATTATGTTATAGTCATTTTTAAAATCGTCCGCATCAGCATGTGTGATGATTTAGAATAATTATGTTATTTTAATATCCGTCGTCGTAACATTTAGTTTTTGTGTGACGTTCAAACAAAGGTGCTGCTTTGAAGTTACACGAAAAACAATATCGACAACTTCTTTAACGACTTTAATATCTTAATTTTCCTATAATTTCAAATGATGTTAGTAAAACTATGACATACAGATTCGGTTGCTTCTTGTGCAGTCTGTGATGCTCTCAAGCCCGCGTGAGCTTCCGCTGAATGTATAATTTCTACATCATAATTAGCACTGGAACTCGCGTTTTGTTCTTCCTGAAATAATTTGAAAACAATGTAGTTATTTTTAGGTCATCTTGTCCATAAAAAATAAATTAAATATTTAAAATATGAATACCTTCATTGGAATACCGGTAACGGTTGTTACAGCGAGTCTGTAATGGGGGAGGACCAATCGACCCAATAAATTAGCTAAGGCACTCGCGCGACACACTATTACTTCCACACTCATTAGACCACCGCCCATCTGAAATTACGAATAAAATTCAATAAGATGCCCTTTTAAAATTAGGCTTTCACAAACTTGTGAAAATAATGATTATTTTGTGAAGAAAACTGGGTTGGTAAATGCGATCTTTGACCAGCAGGGAGATGTTTTTTCTCTTACACAGTCATTACAAAGTTTAAAAACTTTGTGGCCGCAATGTATTTCTACTTAAAAATATCAACATATCGAAAATCCGATAATAAAAAAAATATAAACAGTCTTATTATGCTTAGTCTTTATTATGGTTAGTCTTTATTATACATAGCGATAATTGATTAGCGAATCAATGCTGCTTAAGTGCATTTAAATAAATAACTGAGGAAGTGGAACTGTGCGAAGTCATCGTAGGAATAAAAAAATACCGCGCTGCTCGGTTTTCATAGTATCTTATAAAAATGCGGTATCTAACACTCTAAATCTCCCTAAAAACCCCACGAAAAATTTCTTTCGCTTAGCTAAAAACATTCCAATAATAAAATAATTTTTTGTCGTGATTATACATTGCAAACAAAACTATAAACAATAGTGTATAAAATAAAATAAAAAAATATTTCACCTCTGTCACTGGTTGATTATTGACTCTCATGTCTGCTTTTTCTGGAGTTACGTTAATTACTACTAAATGACAGTAATGTACAACTAAAGATCTGGAAAAAAATAGATTTATAAATAGGCCTATTTTATTTCAACTTATTCTTTTAACAGGAATCTAAAGTTTTTTTTATGTAGCCTGGGAGGCAGATAACTCTCACTACTCCACCTAATGGTAAGGGAAGTAGTATCCAAATGTGAAGGCAGCTAATACTGTGCAGAAGGCAAACTACACTAGCCGTCTTTGTCCTACACAAAAAATACAATTAGTTATATGCAGGTTGAACTTGAAATGCAACTGATGACCAATGACTTGGAAAGCTTTTCACCAACGTACAGTGGTAGGTACGTAGGTAGCTAAGCATTACCACCACCAATTAAAAGAGTACAAAGAATTTAATAACAGTTTGACTAAATCTGAGTGCATGTTTAATTTTGGTTTAATAATAGTTACATACTGAGCACTGGTTGATGCATCGCCTGTAGTGGTGGGCTGTGGTGTTGATGACTTTTTGTTTTGCTGTACCAATGTATTAAGGGCAATCTCTGCCAGACTTCTGATAGAGTCGTCATCTCTTGCACTTGTAATACATATAATCCGACCACTGAAATAGTAAATAAATTTTTAATTGTAACAATTACTAATAATCAAAATTTGTTGCATTAAAACATTATAGTTACTGAAAACCCTAAAAATCATATATAAATTTTTAATATAGGTAATTTAAGATAAAAGAAAATTGACAATGATTGTTCTGTCATTACAGGCACATTACCTAACTTATCTCCGAATACTTATTGTCATTGGTATGCAAAAGTTTATAATAATAGTAATTTACCGATTCTGAAAGTGTCTCTCTGTGGGTGGTCTGGCAGCTTGTGTGGGCGATGGCTCAGCAAGAGCTTCAATAGCTGCACACAAGCCAACTACATCACCACCAGCTCCACGTCTCACCGGACCAACTAGACATAATCCATTGAGAATCTATAAGCAAATAAAACAACTAAAATTAATTATGTCATTATTTTATAATTTGTACATAAAGTGATATTAAAATTTTTTTAAACATACATTTAAAAAAATATTATAATAATATAATAATTTATATTTTTGAAGAGTCATGTTTTGGGGATTTTTGTTACGGGCAGCAAGAATGACACAACATAATAGATTTATATCATCTTAGAATACAACAGCAAGAAAGGCACTGGGCCTTTCTCGGTTGTCAATTTATGGATTTTAGCCTACACCTCTCTGGTCAGGAATAATTGTGATCTATTAGAATATGATATTTTTGAAGTGAAAAGGTTTTAAAGGTACATAAACCATGGACGGCTTTTATAAACAATCAGGTCGAATAAAGGTGGGTCATATACTTATTTGCCAACTTAGTAACATAAAAAAATATATTATATACTTACATGAGTTAAAGTTTGTTGTGCAACTGCCCATGTATTTAATATATGTGCTGACGAATCACTTACAACAAATCGGACCTGAAATAAAAAATATAAAGCTATAAAAAATGTCTGAAAAATAAAGAAGTATTCCTTTACATCATTTATTTATGTACCAGTTTTCCTTCAGGAAATAGATCCCACACGATACGACAATATTCCACCGCTGCTTCAACACTACATGTCCATAAAGATTTACAGACTGGTGGTAGCGGAACATAACCTGGACCCCGGCTTTTAGAAACATCGAAATCAATCGGATTTTCAGAGGATATTCCAAAATACGGTGTATGATCTAATACAAATATTGTTTTATGGTTACTAGGAAACATTATCAGTACTTCTATGAAACAAATAGTTGTAATGTGGAGCACGTTAATACATTTAAAACTGCATCTTTAATACAAATATTATATTTATTTTGTTAAATTAGATTTCTGCTGTTGGCTATAACGGAATGTACAAACAACAATGTCAGTTATCTTTGACAACTGACAACGCAGTGCTACCAACTCTAAAAAATATTAACCCCTAAATGCTCTCAAAAAACTTCCACTGGTGGTAGGTCTTTTGTTGCAAGAGGCCGGCTAGGTAGGTACCACCACAGTGTCAAATGGACGCAAATAAGCAATACCATGTCAACCCACAAAATTGAAAAAACAGAGTTATATATGCAGAAGTGTTGGTAAATGGCTGAAGAACATTTTTCTTTAATATTTGTAGGGTTTTAAGCTTTAAAACTTCTAAAAAGCAATTTTTTAATCATGCAATTTATGAATTATTTTAAACATTTTAGGTTATATTATATACGAAATATGCAGATAATAAGTAAAATAATTTACATACATCTTGAAATTGCTAAAAACTTGACCAATACATAAAAAAATCATATAAAGCAAGTTGTTTAAAAATTATCAAACGCGTTTTTCTCGAAATGACATTCGTGTGGGTTGAAATGGTATTGCTTATTTGCGTCTAAATATTCTGCTGCTAAATAGTAGTGTTTAGGCATTACTGTGTTCCGGTTGTAAGGGCACTGCACACTAGTGAAATTACTGGGCAGAGGAGATTTAAGAACCAATATCTCGATACCTACTTATGGTAATGCAAGTGCTCATAGGCTTCGGCAACCACTTACCATCAGGTGGGCCGTATGTATGTTTGTCAACTTATAACATACAAAAACCCCTGATATCGCTTCAATTACTTCAATCTCCCTAAAAAAATAACAACAATTAAACATGAACTATATTTATAAGCATAGGTTTGCAATTTCTTTTTAGAATATATCCGTTTTGTATGAAGAATTAATCAATCCTCATTTAACCGTTGATTCACATGCATTTTTCACATGGTTTTTCAAGTGCCCCAAAGTTTCTTCCTTCCTTCATTTTTTCGTATAATGTCTTAACGCGTGTCCAAAACCATGCAGATAAATACGAATCAATGCTGATAAATACAACTTAATCTTATAATAAGGTTATATAATATTCTTTATTTATAAATTATAAAGTAGCTATTAATTCAAATATTATTTAGTATTTTTTTAAAGTCATCATACTTTTAGGTGTCTTAAATCCCTAAAAATATAAAGCCCCTAAAAATCCCTACTTACTTATTTTCTCCCTAAATTTAAGGGGAAACTCCTAAGTTGAGACCACTGGACACAGGCAGTTTGGCATACAGAGTAACGAAGACATAGTTTTTATTACTCCACAGAGTAAGTGTATAGTAGTATAGTATAGTGATTTGTTATCTATTCATTACTCTGAGGTCGAACATGATAAATTATGAACACTGTCCTCCATAGCATCCGTTTTGCTGGTGCTTATGACTTAAAAATGACAATGTGTAATTTACAGAGTTGCGAAGCAAGTGTCTGTGACCTAAATACTAAATAGTTCCACTGTACGGATGCGCTATAAAAACCTTGAATATTATTGGTCGATTTACGAGCACCGTTTTTACCCCTACATAATTTCAATACATAGGATCTTCAATATGGTGGTTTTCTTTTAAACATACAAAACAACATTTTGAAATTTGAACATTAATGCAGCACCTTTAATTAAAAATAGCTGTGGCAATTGATTGGAACTTGAAGTAAAGCATCTGAGCACCAGAGGTTTCTTTGCAACAAATATAAATTAAATATAAATTCCATTGTGATTAGTAGTATTCTTAGAAACCGATTTCAATATAAATTTAAAATTCGTCTATAAATGACAGAGCTATTCCCATAGAAAAATATTGACATCCAAACTTTACCTTACCTATGTCGGTAGTTGTAGCAGTAGTTGGAAGAGTAACATAATGCTTCTTAAAAATAAATGTTAAAGTGATAAATGCAGCGCATGACTAATATGAGAATAGTATACTATACTCAGATAGCTCCAGAAAGATCGAAAATCATATAAGGGAATAAAATGTATGTTATAAATCGCTCAAATAAAACTAAATACGAAGGTTGTATCCGATTTGCGATTATTCATAGTAGAAATGCTACGCTTTTCCGCTCTATATATGTCAGTAAACCAGAAACGGAAGTTACTGAGTAACATATTTTCCTGGCGCGTGATTCTTATTCGTCAATGTACAATTGAGCGTTGACTGCTATCTTTAATGTGCCATGTAGCTTGAACGTCTTATTTTTCACATATAGTTTTACACTATCTCAATAACTTATTCCTGTAGGGCGAAGACAGGATAATAACTATTCTCAGTGTAATACCTCCTTACCTTTCCCCTCCATATAAATGGATTTCTCTACAGATTAAAAAAAATTTCATTGCTTAATAAATTACAACAGTTAATTCATGATATTTTAACTGCTTTAGTAAAATTTATTTAATGAAATCGATTAAATTATAAAATATTATTTATTTCAGAAATGAAATAATAGTATAGATCCTATATTATTTGTACAGATTTTTACATATTATAGTTGTATCGTAAACCGGTACTAAAACCGAAAATATTTTCCGGCATCACTACAGTGAATGTGAGAGAATGATAAAATGGTGCATTCGTCGATCAAACCGGGCCACACATTCGAAGCCAGAAATTAAATTAGACATCCACCATTTTGTTTATTTTTGCGAAAATATATAATAAGTCTGAAACGATAGTGAGTTTTTGTACTTCACCGTAATATCACGTCGATATCGTAATTCTGGCAATGATTGTTAGATTAGGAATGTGCTATTAGCGTTCACTGCTGTCGAACCCTTGTGTTGAAATTTGCAGACATCGGCCGCGCCGCTAGTAAACACTCTTTGAAAATTAACATCCTACCATCAAAGAAAAGTAAAAGTCCGGGTGCGCAGGGTGTTCGAGTCGATGAGAAAGGTCCGTTAAAATTCGTTCAGCGAATCTTTAGCAAGTCCAAAGGAGTAATCCCTGGCTGTAAAGGTAGGTGAAGTGCAACACTCGGACGTATAGTACGTGCAAGTAATTGTTTGCTAAAGTGTGCAATTGATTTAGGAAATCTCAAAAAGTTGTGGGCGACAGTCCCCGGTGGCGCGCCCGGCTAACATGAATCACACGCCTGCACCTGACAGGCAGCAGCACGACCCTAATGTGAACCAAGTCGAGGAAATGGAAACGCAGGAAGGTAATTAGTGCACTTGTATATTTAACGAAAATGGAGCAGTTGACTATTACAACAGATTCCAACCTTCAAATGCCACACTGCAAGTATATTGTATTCTTTGACATGAAGCTATTCTTAATTGGCTTATTTGTTATGACATAGTGACATCAGATATTTGGTTTCTTTAACATAGGTATTTCACATTTTGATATTTTCATCCTTAACCTCAATTCTGTATTATCCAGGTAATTTTTTTCTTTGTGTTCAATTTCTCTTTTTGTAAGTATTTGATAATTATATAAGTTCTCATTAAGTAGGTATTTACTACACAGTATCTGTTTATTTTATAAAAATACTTGTTTGTCAAAAAAGTGCAAGTTGTTCAATTCTAAATTTAGATTGCTTTGTTTTTGCAATACACTATTGTTATGAAAACTGTTTGTGGTGGATAATACTAACTGGTGAAATGACAAATATCAGGTACCACTTTAAACAGTTATTGTGAAATGAGCAGTAATATAAATGATTGATAATAACAATGTGATTTTTATATAGTCTAGATAAAGAAGAAAAATATTATTATTTACCTAGTATTAGAAATTGTAGTAAAAATGTTATATACAACAAACAATTAGAGTATGTGTAACTAGTTTTGTCATCATCAAACTGGTTACAATATGCTTCAACAAACATAATGAATAGTGACCGACCGAAATTTCGGTTTCGGTTTCGGTTTCGGCCAGTTTCGGCCAAAAATCTAGTTTCGGCTTTAGTTTCGGTTTCGGCCAAAATATAGCCGAAACTTTCGGCCTAGCCGAAACTCGAATGTTCGTGAGTTTTCGTGCGTTGTTCGGTAAACTTCGCAGCCAACTCGTGACCGTTCGCTGACGCGGCTAAAAAATCTCCAGAAATAAGTATTAGATTGATCTTTAAAATATTGTGAACACAACGTATTACTAGTTAGTTATGTACCTAGTATATCTAACTACAAGTTGTTTCTTTTTTAAGAGTACTCCCAATAGTAAGTCTTGTATATTCATGACAAAAATATGGTTATGACTTGAATGAATTTTTAGTTTTTATTTTATTTAACTCTATTTAACTGTCTATATTATATAAAGTGGTGGTCAACTAATTAGGGACATTGGTATAATAAGAGTAACATTTATTTATATTTTCCGTAATTTCAGTTTACTGAAATCTTCATTACGTTTTTTTAATGTTGATCGGATCTTAATCATTTAACCAATGTTTTCTTAATAGAATTATTAAATTTTGGAATGGATTGTAATTAAAAATGGCAACAATTAAAATTCAACTTTACTTCTCCTTCGGTCTAATATAACTCCGGACAAATAATTAGGGACACTTAAGAAAACATTAGAAATAATGATCGTAGAATGTAATGGAAGAGAAAAATGTATATTTATTATTAAATTCATCTAAAAGAAAACGTTTTCTATTAAAAAAATTTATTAAATGTGATTGCCATTATTAGCTATAGCCATATCGACATCGGCGCGGCATCGACTTGATCAAATAATGACAAGTTTCGTTAGTGAAGTTCTTCCAGGCGTCTTTGAAACTACTATAGAGTTGGTTTAAATTTCCATTTTGTTGTACCACAAATGTTCCAAAGAATTCATGTCTAGGCTTTGGCAGGCCAATTTAAAACTGATAGCAGTTCACCGGCTAGAAATCATTTAATGAACAGTGAAGTATATTTTGAATTATTTTCGTGTTAAAGCGCCTATGTAACTTCACCACTAAGTTCTAGTCTAAATATTTCTCTTTTAATAATTACAGAGCCCACAAAGGGAACTTTTTATAAAACTATTACCAGTCTGCTATCTAAATTTCTTTTATAGGTTTGAAAATATTGCACAGCGTTGAAAACCATACTTTTGGAGTAAATCATATGATGCGCTATTTACGTTGAGATAAAATTGTTTTCGCTTGGTCGTTTCATAACTTAAATAAGTGACCCATGTTTAAGTAATAAATTGTGATATTCATTTTAGAAATCGAAACTATAAAATAAAGAATGACGCCAAATAAAAACACAAAGGCTTTCCGCCTTTGTATTTCGGGTTTATTTTTTAAAAATCGAAAATAAAACACTAACTCTTGCTGTCCCTAATTAGATGGTCAATTTCGATGGGAGAGATTTCTTTTTACTAATAATATTTTTTTTAATAAGCCACCATAAAATATTCTTAGTTTCGAAAAAGTACACACCATTGAACACTATACTTTATAACGAACATTATCTCGTAAAATGAAACTTTTAAAACATTTAACCAAATTATTTTCCGTTCCTAATTAGTTGACTACGTATATATGCAAATAAATGTTAAAAAAACTTGAAATTCAAATTTCAGTAAAAAAAGTAATTTTAATTATTTTTTAAAAAGTTTCGGTTTCGGTTTCGGTTTCGGCCGAAACTGAGAAGGAGGCCGAAAGTTCGGTTTCGGTTTCGGTTTCGGCTGAAAAACCAGTTTCGGTCGGACCCTAATAATGAATACAAACATTAAACCTGCTTTAATATATGATATATTTAATTTATATTTTATTTTTATATAACATATTTATTTACAACCAATAATGTTACATATTTACTATTCAATACTAACTTATAATTAAAACATGCTGAAAGCTTGTAATATATGTTTATGAAGTATTTTATATATATTATATTACTACACAGCTCATTATAGTTGTAGATAAAACAAATTTTGATAAGGGAATGGTATCATTGTCACATGTTTATATATGCTTTTTTCCTATTTTATTTTTTGTTTACATCTATAATAAAATTGCTGATTTCAATAATATTCATATAAAAGTTAATAGGAACTAGTCATTACATTATAAAAAAGGTTTTAACTTTCAATGTAAAATATGGAAATATATTTTGCTGAATAAAATTTACTTTCTATAATGTTTTAATCTGATTTCTCTTTAAGCTTAGTTGTTTTAAGAAGTATATTTTAAGTATTCTCTTATATGTTAGTTATAATATTTTGTTGTGGACCTCATAATGTTAAAAAAAAAATTATTATAAGCTAAACTAAATAAATACTGTACTTTTTTTCAATAATAATTAGTGGATCCCATTGTCTTACTGTATTGTATTTAAAAGATGAATGGACAGAGTATTAAAATTTTTACAAAACTATGTTAACAAACTTTTCCACAAAATTAAATATTTGGACTCTTTTAAATTTTTTTTATAAACAAATTATTTTAAAATGATACACCATCATACATACATGTAACCTTATTATCGATTTGAATTAAATTTGTATAAATATGAAATAGAAAATATAAAGTTTATTTTATAATACCTATAATATACATAGAAATTTATGAAAAAAATTATTAGTGCCAGTTATGTATTAAGATAAATGACAATAGATGTCAATTAGTCTCAAAATTTCAAAATTAATGTCAATGAAACAATAGATGGATTGTGTTATTTATGTAATAGCATTTATCTCATTTGAAAATAGTATTAGGAGTCCATGTTTTGTTTGAAACCAAATAGGCTATGATTTTATGCTAAGAATATTTATAATTAAAATAAATAGTTTTAATAAATTCTTGCAGTTGAAACTGAAGACACTCGTGAAGACAGGATTTGGATGGAGGACTTAATGAAAGAGTCGAATGGTGGAGTGGTAATGACTGATGTCATGAAGAACCAAGAGACTTCATCATCTGACATGCCAGTAAGTTTAGTTAGCTAAACTAGATGTCCATGATTTTTATTCATGTGAACTGTATTCTACTCTAAAGTAGAATTTTGCATGGTTAAACCTAACATTTTTTTAATGGTTGTGTTCAGACCATATTATATAAAAATATTGTTGGTATATAAATAGTTATATTTGAATTTCTAGGTACGACACAAGAATATATAATAATTAAATTTACTTTTTTCCCAGTTGGCTTGTTTAGATGCAGAAATGGAGGACGATGAAGCGAGGTCAGAAGCAACCTTCCGGTTTGTAGTGCCTAACTTCAGAAACCTTAAGGACTCTGTACTGTCACCACCATGTTTTGTTCGCAACCTGCCATGGAAGATCATGGTTATGCCAAGACAAGCACCGTCCCCTGATCGTCAACAACAGAAATCACTTGGTTTCTTCCTACAGTGTAATGGGGAAAGTGAATCATCGAGCTGGTCCTGTTATGCTATGGCTGAGCTTAGACTTATCTCTAATAAGCCAGATACTGAGCCGTTTTACAGGAAGATTCAGCATTTGTTTTATAGGTTTGTTAAATTTTTCTTATTGATTGTTTATTTTTATTTTTAATTTTATTTTAAAATGTAATTAAAATTTTAATATATTTTTGCAGTAAAGAAAACGATTGGGGTTTCTCCCACTTTATGTCTTGGAGTGATGTTTTGGATCCTGAGAAGGGTTATGTCAAAGATGACACAATTACTCTTGAAGTACATGTCACTGCTGAAGCGCCACACGGAGTTTCATGGGATTCCAAGAAGCACACCGGCTATGTTGGTAAATATGAGCATACAATTATGTAGAAAAAAAAACACAAATTCTATATCTAAGTAATAATATTATAGAACTAACATTTGAAAATTAGATATATTTAATAATGTTATTTTTTAGGTTTGAAAAACCAAGGTGCAACCTGTTATATGAATTCTTTGTTACAAACATTATACTTTACAAATCAATTGAGAAAGGCTGTCTATAAAATGCCCACAGAATCGGATGACAGCACTAGGTTTGTATACATTTTATTATATAATTTGTGTTATCAACATAAAAAAAACATACCCATCTACTATCTACAAATCGGTGTCTCCTAAATTATGCAATCAGGGACAATGTTTTTCTTGTGACAAGTGGCTTTCATTGGCTCATAATATTATAATGTTAAGATTCAAAATAAATAATATTTGGGCATTATGATAGTAAAAAACGCTGCACATTATGATAGTCTTAAAATACATCTAAATTATTGTATTTTTTTATAATTTTTTTATGTCATGACGGTTGGCAAACAAGCATACGGTCCGCCTGATGGTAAACAGTCACCGCAACCTATGAACACTTGCAATATTTGAAGTCACAAGGGCGTTGCCAACCCAA
The DNA here is from genome assembly GCA_023373885.1 of Hestina assimilis. NCBI lineage: Eukaryota > Metazoa > Arthropoda > Insecta > Lepidoptera > Nymphalidae > Hestina > Hestina assimilis. The sequence goes on along the minus strand of CM041749.1, from coordinate 8,761,847 downwards.
GGAACAGGAGCGATGGGATGAAAAGGGAATAAAAGGAAGGGAACAGAGGGTGGAGATTATGCCTATAGCGCTCTCACTCATTGCACGAAACGCAACAGTACCTAATGATACTGTTACTTCACGCCGATTTTCTGTGAGAGGGTAGTACTTCCCCGGTTCAGCCGGCCCTTTTGTTCTGAGACAAGCATGGCTCTACTGCAGTTAAAAATTATTTATATTTTAATTAATGTTTGATTGTAAATACTTATTATTCTACAGATCTGTGGCTTTGGCTCTTCAAAGAGTATTCTACGAGTTGCAGTTCTCTGATAAACCTGTAGGCACAAAGAAACTTACAAAGAGTTTTGGCTGGGAGACACTTGATTCCTTTATGCAGCATGATGTGCAAGAGTTTTTGAGGGTAATATATTTTTATCATCCATCTTCCTAAGGCTTATGTTGTAGTACCTTGTTTTCTAAAACAAGCTTTTAGTTATTATAAAAAAAAACTATTCTGATATGGTTGAATTTCAATCATAAGGGCCCGAAAAAACATTATAGGGCAGTAGGGCAGATGACTCTATTCCACCTGACGGTAAGTGTCAGTAAAGTCCAAACGAAAATGTGGTTAATGCTGTTGCAGAAGGCAACCGTGTTAGCCACCCTCGCCCTGCCTACCTGAAAGGTGCCTCTTCACGCCTCGTTTAAAGGAGCCCAGATTATGGAAAGGAGGGGACACGTGAGCCGGCAATGAGTTAAACTTTTTAGAAGTACGACAAAGAAAAGAATTGGCTAACTTCTTTGTTCGCGAAGGAAATTGCACAAAGTCTGCACGGCGGTTGCAATCCAATTGATTTGCAATTCGTTTTAAACCGCTATCAAAATGGCCGCTTCATATGCGTTCTCGTAAAGAAGTCTGTGGTATAAATTCAAGTGAAACTGAAAAGTTACTAGAAGTTTCAGTTTCGTTGCAGTTGCGTTTCATCATCCGTTCTGGGTCTTAGACTAACATTACTCATTGTAATCTATTTATACTAAAGTTGTTATTAATATACGACGACGTTGTGGCGCAACAGTAGCGAACCTGCCTTAAGCACCACTGGTCGCGGGTTCGATTCCCTCTCGGAGCACATGTTTCTATTGACCATACAAGCATGTTTTCCGGTCTGGGTGTGTTTTTCCTTGTCATTGTGTATGTTTCCGGATCCCCGACACAGGATATAAATATGCTAATGGGGGCCGTTTAGTGTGTAGCGTTTATTTATTTACTAGCGGCCCGCTCCGGCTTCGCACGGGTATAAGAGCATAATTATGTCATTCACTGAAAAAATGATTAAAATTGATCTAGTAGTTTTGATTTATTCATTACTGCCCGTGGCCCGCACGCGTTAAATGTAATTATTTACGACATCACATTAGAAACCTCAAAAAAATTTTTTCTCCACTATTTAATGGATGTTATTATACATATAAACCTTCCTCTTCAATCACTCTATCTATTAAAAAAAACCGCATCAAAATCTGTTGCGTAGTTTTAAAGATTTAAGCATACATAGGGATATAGGGACAAAGAAAGCGACTTTGTTTTATACTATGTAGTGATTTGTACTGATTATAATTTATTCTCGTTATCAGGTTCTTTTGGATAAGTTGGAGAGTAAGATGAAGGGTACGTGCGTCGAGGGTACCGTCCCGCGTCTGTTCGAGGGTAAAATGACTTCATACATCAAGTGCAAAAATGTCAATGTGTCAAGTACGAGAGTGGAGACGTTTTACGATATACAACTTAATATAAAGGGGAAAAAGAACAGTGAGTACTACAGTTTTTGTTTTGATTTAATTAAAAATATATATGACGACGTTGTGTCACAGCGGTAGCGAACCTGCCTTAAACGCCACAGGTTGTGGGTTCGATTCCCGCTCGGACCATAATATGTTTGTATTGATCATGCAAGCTTATTTTCCGGTCTGGGTGTATTTGTCCTTGTCCTTGTATGTGTTTCCAGACCCCCGACACAGGATATCACTATCCTAATGGGGGCCGTTGAGTGTGTAGGGCTGATTTATTTATTTAAATATGTTATTGAACCATTAGACCAATTGCTCGTGTCTGGCCAGACCTTCGTTATTTTATAAAATTTGAAAGTTTTTCTGTGCATGTCTCCTATATAGGTAAAAACGACCAGCGACTATAGAGTTTGGGTAGTGGTTACTTGGGCAGATATCAGATAGTAAAGGTGTCTTACATAGTACCGTTACTAAATTCGTTAAAGTTTAAAGCTCAATTTTTTTATATTTTCTTCGCGATAGCTTTAGAAATCTCGTCATCCATTGCCGGACAAGTCTGACAGTTGCTACCCCCAGCCGGACACCGCTAAACTTTAATAAATGATGATTATACTTTCGTCATAGTATAAAAGCTAAATTTTATTGTAATAGGAATTACGTGAAATAGCTACCTAACTACAACAGGAAGTACGCGTTTGGACTCTCCAAACGCGAAAGCGGCTAATACCGTTACAAAAGAACAAAATAAATACGCTAGCTGAACTCGAAACGCTGATAATTAATAATCTCTTCAAGAGTTTAGGCGAGAACTGGTAGCTAACCGGGCTTTTAAGACCTAAAAATGCTTGTGTTGCGTCTTAGTGTAAAAAAAATATTTTCTAGAATTATTTTTTTAAGACATTTCTAATATTCCTATTGCCCCACCAAATAAGCTCGATGCTTGCGGTAGGACTGGGTACGACAAAAGCCCAATGGGGTTAGGATCGAACCTGCAACTCCCACGCTACCGGAGCGGAGTCGGCCTTTCTTATTAGCTTTATTTTAGGGTCCGACCGAAACTGGTTTTTCAGCCGAAACCGAAACCGAACTTTCGGCCTGCCTCTCAGTTTCGGCCGAAACCGAAACCGAAACCGAAACTTTAAAAAATATTAAAATTACGTTTTTTTACTGAAATTTGAATTTCAAGTTTTTTTTTAATTTATTTGCATGTATACATTAGTAGTCAACTAATTACGAACGGAAAATAATTTGGTTAAATATTTTAAAAGTTTAATTTTATGAGATACTGTTTGTCATAAAGTGTACTGTTCAATGGTGTGTACTTTTTTGAAGCTAATAATATTTAATGGTGGTTTATTTAAAACCTCTCGCATCGAAATTGCTCATTTACTGGCTGACTATCTAATTAGGGACAGCAAGAGTTAGTTTTATTTTCGATTTTTAAAAAATAAACCTAAAATACAAAGGCTGCAATTTTAGATTGGACTGCCAATAGCTTAGACTTGAATTCTTTGGAACATTTGGACGCAAATAGGCAATACCATGTCAACCCACAAAATTGAGAAAACGTTATATTTGCCGAAGTGTTGGTAAATGGCAGATGAGCATTTTTCTTTCATATTTGTAGGGTTTTAAGCTTTAAAACTTCTAAAAAGCCATTATTTAATCATGCAATTTATGTATTATTTTAAACGTTTTGGGTTATATTATTATATACGAAATATGCAGTTTGTATACTTATTTTCTGTGAAAATAAGTAAAATAACTTAAATAAATCTGAAATTGCCAAAAATTTGGACAAGACATAAAAAAATCATATAAAGCAAGTTGTTCAAAATTTTCAAACGCGTTTTTCTCGAAATGACATTCTTGTGGGTTGAAATGGTTATTTGCGTTCATCTGTGGTACACAAAAACTGCAAATTTAAACCAACTCTATAGTAGTTCCAAAGACGCCTGGAAGAAATTCACTAACGAAACTTGTCATTATTTGATACAGTCGATGCCGCGCCGATGTCGATATGGCTATAGCTAATAATGACAATCACATTTAATGTTAATTTTTAATAGAAAACGTTGCTTTTTAGATGAATTTTGATAATAAATGTACATTTTTCTCTTCCATTACATTCTGCTTTCATTATTTCTAATATTTTCTTAAGTGTCCCTAATTACTTGTCCAGACTTATATTAGCACGAAGGAGCAGTAAGTTGAATTTTAATTGTGGTTATTTTTAATTACAATCCATTCCAAAATTTAATAATTCTATTAAGAAAACATTGGTTAAAAGACTTGAGCATTTAACATTAAAAAACGTAATAAAGACTTCATGTAAACTGAAGTTACGGAAAATATAAATAAATGTTACTCCTGTTATATCAATGTCCCTAATTAGTTGACCACCACTGTATACAACATAGACAGTTAAATAGAGTTAAATGAAATAAAAACTAAAAATTCATTAAAATCATAACTATTTTTTTGTCATGAATATTTTAAAGATCAATCTAATACTTATTTCTGAACATTTTTTGGCCGCGTCAGCTTGCGGTCACGCGTTAGCTGTGAAGTTTACCGAACAACGAACGGAAACTCACGAACAATCTAGTTTCGGCGGGGCCGAAAGTTTCGGCTATATTTTGGCCGAAACCGAAACTAAAGCCGAAACTAGATTTTTGGCCGAAACTGGCCGAAACCGAAACCGAAACCGAAATTTCGGTCGGTCACTACTTTATTTAGCGTTTATGGAGGCTTCATTTATACGTTATGCCTGTATCTGTGTACAGTCGACGAGTCGTTCCGCGACTACATCAGCACGGAGACGCTGGACGGCGAGAACAAGTACGACGCGGGCGAGCACGGGCTGCAGGAGGCGGAGAAGGGCGTCATCTTCGCGTCGTTCCCGCCCGTGCTGCACCTGCACCTCATGCGCTTCCAGTACGACCCCATCACCGACAGCTCCGTCAAGTTCAACGACAGGTAAACATTTTATATGGCCCACCTATGTACCTGGGATTTTCTTGTTATTTTTGTCATACATTCGTTGATCGTCTAACCGCGTCTGTGTGTTTAGCGATCACCATGTGGCATATATGTCTTATGTGTAGTTTCTGTGTTGCATTACAACATTTCGCAATACTACTAAAATAATGTTTTTATATGTAGGTACCAGTTATTTTTTTTTAGAGACGCGAGTTACTTATGTTTCGTTTTTAGCAAAACACTTGATAAAGATTTCATCACAAAATTAGAAAGTATAATTATGTTTTATTATAATAATAATTGAACTGTTTATGACATGACATTCTGTCTCGATAGTCCGTGTTGGATTTCCCCATGAAACAGACATTTATTTAACGAAATATGTTCCGCTTATGTATTTTAATTTTTCACAATGCTGATCGGCGCCAAAACCCACTCTACGACCTGAAGCTTTCTCTTAAAATAGTTCAATAGACTGTTAAATCTGACTCAAAAATACTTACTTAGTAAAGCACAACTAAGACTTTGTATGGTCATATAGGCATTTGTATTGATCATACAGGCAGTATGATCCATACAAAAATCTTCCTCGGGCGACAATCGATCCCGCGATCTGTAGCGTTTAAGGCAGGTTCGCTATAGCTGCGTCACAAGGTCGTTGCGTTGATGAGTTGCTCGGTCAGGTTCGAGTTCTACGAGCACATCAACCTGGACGCGTACCTGCAGGAGAAGCCGGAGACGCCGGCCGACTACACGCTGCACGCCGTGCTCGTGCACTCGGGCGACAACCACGGCGGACACTACGTCGTCTTCATCAACCCCAAGGGGGACGGCAAGGTGAGAGAATGTTTTTTTTTTTTTTTTTTTATTATTCTAAATAAACGCTGCACACTCAACGGCCCCCATTACGATAGTAATATCCTGTGTCGGGGGTCCCGAAACATTCACAATGACAAGGACAAATACACCCAGACCGGAAAATATGCTTGCATGGTCAATACAAACATATTATGCTCCGAGCGGGAATCGAACCCGCGACCTGTGGCGTTTAAGGCAGGTTCGCTACCGCTGCGCCACAACGTCGTCAATTTAATGTTGCTGCTGGTAAGCCTCTTACCACCACCAAAGTGTCAGATATTCTACCGAAAAGTAGTATACTGTGTTTCGGATTTGTCGGGCACAGCAGATCTAAGAACCAATATAGAGATTGGCACCTACAAATTATACCGCTTACCATCAGGTGCAATGTCTGCTTGCTTGCACAATTAGTCGCATAAGAAAAATAACAACTATCATCTGTCTGTGACTTCACATTGACTTTAGAATTGAGTCCATGAAAAAATTAAATATGTGTGTGTAAATAGTATTATGTAAAACGTATATATACCAAATTTCACGTCGGATATTCCAGTAGTCTCTGGCTTGAATTTATATTTTCTGAGTTGTTATTGAGAGTTTTTAATTGTCTCTTTATTTCTACTTTTTATATATGTGCAAGAATATTTTTTATAAATCGTCTAAAGGTTAATCGTAATTAATTCTTAATTAGTTAATGAGTCCAATTAAGATGTTTCAGAGAGTAAACATTATGAGTATTAAATTGTTTTTCCAATTGGGAAGATAAATAAGAAACTAAGAATATAAGCATTTATTTTATTTATAAGATTAATTAATTTTCATTATTTAGAAAGAATATATTAAAAGATATAAATAATAGGTGATATTAATTTAAATAAACTTAAAAGTTATAAACCACAAAACACATATTCTCCTCTAAAAAATAAATTATGTTTCACAACTGATAGGAGGTAATTTTGATATCGTTTTAAAAGGATTAAATTTGATGATGGAGTAGAACGACATTGTCAACACTTAGTAAAAAGACCGACCCTCATCCTGAAAAAAAAAAAGATTATTTAAGTAACATTTTATACAAATTTTCATCATTTCCATGAAGTAAATAATAAGACTTACCTTGATTTGACGTGTGATCACTTGAATAAAATTTAGTCTAATGAGAGCTATAATTATCTTAATAAATATAAAATGTCGATCTTGACATGAAACCACAGAGACTTTAAACGATATCGTAATTAAATATTATATCTGCATAATTACATCACAACGTCTAAAATAAAATAAATAATTAGGCTTGAATTACATTTATCAGCATCGTGTACTTAAGCATCTGTAACCACGCTTCAGCATCCATAAACATGTGTAGGCATCCTGCAGCACACTTTGACGGCTGTTTAGTACTGTAATGTGTTATATCAAGTGTTACATTTATAAGCATTTAAAACAAAACTCGAAATCCGAATCGATGCTGAAATGAGAATTGATGCGTACGCATCTTCATACAAAATAGCTATTTTCTATAGAGGCCTTAAACTTGCCACTATTAAAAGTGGAAAGGAGAGTCAGTTTTGGGTGGACCAATAATTCAATTTATTATTATAGGATGTGAAAATTATCATTAATTAATATGTGATGAATTGATATGTTATTTTAACAAGATATCGCCGATTAAACTAACTAACTTACTAATTATCGTGACAGAAACTTCAGTGAAAGTATTACATTAATGTTGTTTTACAATTATTTACCTAAGAATTAGTAATCTGTTTAAACGAAAACATACTTAACAAAACTATTGTGTAACATCAGCACGACAACATTTTGTAAGAAAGTACTAACCTTTCAATTAGTAATGTGACTAAAAAGTAGCTAAATGGGCCGTTATTAAGGGATCATCTATAAATTACGTCACACGAATGTCATCCTTGCGTCTTGTGACGTCATATAATGTTTAAAAATTAATATCTAGAATTTATTGAATTAAAACAGTAGTTTCAAAATTAATTAAGTAATGTTTTCGTTGACAGTTACAGATATTAGAATTTGAAATATGACGTCACGAAACTTAGAACTCCTCCCACCTCTTGTCACACTTAGTCGACTCTTACCGTGGCGGTAAGAGGGTTGGGGTTTACGTGTGAATTTATGTATGGCCTCGTAATATACAGTACAGTATAATAATACAGTAATATGAATAATTAAAAGTTATAATTTGTCGTAGTGGTGTAAGTTCGACGACGATGTGGTGTCGCGCTGTACGAAGCAGGAGGCCATCGAGTACAACTACGGCGGGCACGACGAGGACATGGCGCTCACCGTCCGTCACTGTACCAATGCTTACATGCTTGTTTATATTAGGTGAGCTTAATGAAATTTCTTATACGCTCGTCTAATTATGTGGTAACATAATCATTTAATTTCGCTTGTTGAAAAAAAATGTTATCAAAAATGCACTCATAATTATTAAAATTTCTATAATATTAAAATAACGAGGAAAGTGCTTAGAAATCAGTTAAATAAAGGATGTTTTGATTTTTGAATATACTTTTGTAAATGTAGTTCTTAAAAATTTGTTAATAATATTCTAAAATTTAAACATATTCTTACAGGGATTCTCAGTTGAAAACCGTTCTACAGGAAGTAACTCAAGCCGACATACCGACAGAGCTGAGTGAACGACTTGCAGAAGAGAAAAGAATTGAAACGGTATGTACAAAAAAAAAAACGAGTCTCAAAATAATAATAAAAATATATTAAGCACAATGCCCACAACACAATGTACAATAATCGTATTCCATAGAAGAAATCCATTCCAACATGTGTGTGATACTATTGCTGCTACAAACAATCATAGGCTATGGTGACCGCTTAGTCGGTGGTCTTTTATAAATGCCATCAGCCGCTTACAACGTGACGACGTACGTGGCGTTACGGTGTTTCCTGTAGAAATGTAGTCACTCTTTCAAAAGTCGACGTCTGCGTTTGGGCGTCATTCAAACAAACATTGAAACTCTGCGTCGCGTCTATATCGATATCTATTTCGAATCGTGAAGATGGTATCTAAATACTCTCGAGCACTGTTGTGAACGAGACGTCAATGTACTGACCGCAGAGAAGTCAATGTACTGTATTTGGCGTTCAGGCTATGCGTTCGTTTCCCGTCTTTGGATTATTATTTTTTTAAGTAAAATTCGATGAAACGAATAATCGAAACTAAAAAGAGACAATCGGTGGTTGGGTGACCTTTAGGCGCTCACTACTTCAGTACTTAACTGGTCACCCATCCATATACTGACCGCGATTAAAGTCGCTTAACCCACTGATCGTTTACCAATTGGTGAGCGAACCCGGCTATAAGCGTCGTAATTTAATTCTCATCGTTTACCGACCGAATCATATAAAAATTCATTCTCATTCTCTTACAAATTAACCAGAATACTCACACTCAACTTTTTTTGTGAACTCAACAGATACGCCGCAAGGTTCTTATTTTAATTTACATTGTTTACCGACCAAATGACATGAACACTCATTCTCATTCTCTTACAAATGAAACTGAATACTTACATTCAACATTTTATATCTCAACAGATACGGCGCAAGGAGCGCAACGAGGCGCACCTGTACATGAACGTGAACGTGGTGCTGGAGGAGGCGTTCGACGGGCACCAGGGCAACGACCTGTACGACCCCGAGCGCGCGCACTACCGCGTGTTCCGCGTGCGCAAGCAGGCCACCGTCGCCGAGCTCATGGAGATGCTCGCCGAGAACTTCCGCTACCCGCAGAAGCACCTCCGGCCCTGGCCCTTCAGCGCGCGCTCCAACCAGGTTATTACAGAATTTATATTTTATTATATGGAATCTGCCACCGTTGTTGCGGGTTCGATTCCCGCTCGGGCAGATGTTTGTATTGATCTTACGAATATCTGTTTCAGTCTGGGCGTTTGTCCTTTTGGATCTCACCACCGTGCCTTGGAGAGCACATTAAGCTGTTGGTCATAGTTGTTATCACATAACATCTGATATTAATTGTTAACTCTTGATAGGTAAATTACTCTAGGATTATGGAGGTCAGATGGCAATTACTCCGTGTAAAGATTAGTAACCTGTCAAATCCAGATAGTAAGCAGATAAGCAGACCCTGCGTAAATACTCGTATAGTAGGGAATAATGTTAGGAAGAAGAACATTATATGTAATATGCACATCAAAAGTATTTACTCCTGTAATCACTTGGTCTGATACGTGATCATGAATGGCCGTTTAAATACTTTGCGTTTTGAGTTTAGTTTTTGAGGCTCTCTCTCTGTTCCGTGTTTTATAGTTTTTAACATTTATGTATAAGTGTATTGGGCTTCACCAACTCATAAGCGTCAAGCTATATTATCTCATCAAAGAAACTTTCTTTATATTTAAATTTATGAATTCAGTAATCAAGTAAATTCATTATTTGTAAGTTATTCAAACATTTCCCTCTAAAATTTTATCAGAGATCCTGTTTGCAGTAAAAGACCTATTTAAATATCAAAATTTGTAATGAACTAAAAGGACGCGTTAAATTTTCAGACATGTAGACCAACGTGCCTTGACCTAGTGAATGATCAAAGCAAGACAATAGCAGATATATCAGAAAACATGAATCCATGGAATATTTTCCTGGAGATGTTGCCTCCAGATTCCGGCTTCAGTACTCTCCCGCCATTCGATAAGGAGAACGACGTGGTACTGTTCTTCAAGTTCTACGATCCGAAGCAGAAGCGCATACACTACTGCGGCCACCACTACCTGCCCATAGCCAGCAAGCCGGCCGACCTCATACCTATACTCAACAAACGTGCTGGTAAGATATTAATTATAAATAAATACCTAAATAAAAATAATTTTGTTATTGATTTATAAAATTAAAGGCAAAAGAACAAATGCGCAATAGACGTTTCTTGCGTACATTTCTAATCTAATTATTATTAATGGATAATTTTAAAAATAATATATATAATTAATAATAAATTAATAACCATATAAACTGTTAGAAAAAGATATTAGAATTTTTTATTTTTTCATGTAACACTTTTTAAGAAAAATGAATGATTATGTATAAAATCATGTTTTCTTACTAGGTTTTCCACCCGACACACCTCTTGTTCTCTACGAAGAAATTAAACCAGACTTCAGAGAGAAAATCAACAACTACAATGATCCTCTCGAAAAGGTATTATTTATCAGTTTTACTCTATCAAAACTTTTATTAGTTTTAAGGATATATTACTTAAATAAATTATATTGTAGTTAATTAATTAAATACTGGTATATTATATGCATATTGTATTAATCTATTCAGTACTACGTAAAGTCATAGTATATTTGTATTAGATGGTAGCTATTGTATTGGAATTTTAAAACTTATTACGAAAGTTTTTAATTGTTTGACATTTGGCATTAAAACATTTGTATAATTATTAAGATTCTTATTAGTACTATAATGTTTAGTTTGAGTATCAAATCGCCAAATGAATTTCAGCTGTATTTTACCAATGAATAAAGTTAAATTTAATTTGGCTACAGTTATTCTAATGTTAATTGTTGTGAGATATAAATATTTTTAGCATACCAATATTGATGTCTAAGGTATGATTATTATTTAAAATATTTTAATGTATTTATTTTGATATTAATATCTGTCATAAATCTACGAGTAGATTTATGACAGATATTTTAACAGAAAACTAAAAAAAACCTAATTAATTTACATCTAAATTTAATTTTTAAAGTAACCCACAGTACTTATTTTGAATTTTTTTTGATCGCAGTTTAAATTTCCTCAAACAGCTACTTTTTTTACCAATAATGCGGTAAAATATTACCAATTTGCATCAAGTTATAAAAAATTATCAAAGTCGGTTCAACCGTTACAAAGATTAGACGGGACCCACATACAGACAGACGCACAGATAGAGATACATGTATGGAGTGTACGCACGCGCGACCGCACGCACGCACGCGCGCGGGACGGTCGCGCGGCCGTCGCTCGGGTTGAGTCGTGTGCACGCGGCCAGGTATTGGACGAGCTGATGGACGGCGACATCATCGTGTTCGAACGCGCCGACAACCGCCACGAGGAGCTGGAGCTGCCGACGTGCCAGGACTACTTCAAGTACATCTTCTACAAGGTCGAGGTGCAGTTCGTCGACAAGACGCTGCCCAACGATCCCGGGTCAGTTCCGAACACCACACTACCTATTATACTTAGATGTTTTATAACATTTTTAGGCGTATTTACTAAGAAAGAGTTTTTGAAAATTCATGAACTGGAGAATCACCTGAAGATCGCCTACGATAATCACATGAATGAAGTAGGATAAGTAAAATACGTGGACCGAAGACGTGGGAATTTGGCCCTCTATCCCTTCTCTCATTCATCGATTGTAATAAACACTGTACCAGTTGTCGCGACTAGACGAGGAATTTCTTACCACGACCCCTTACTACTTATTTCTTTTGTTCCCACATAAATAGACGCAAATAAGCAACAAACTGTGACGCAAACTGAGTTATATATGCAGAAGTGTTGGTAAATGGCTGAAGAACATTTTTCTTTAATATTTGTAGGGTTTTAAGCTAAAAGCTATTTTTAATCATGCAATTTACGTATTATGTTAAACGTTTTAGGTTATATTATATACGAAATATGCACTTTGTATACTTATTTTTGTGAAAATAAGTAAAATAACTTACATAAATCTGAAATTGCCAAAAACTTGACCAATACATATAAAAATTCATATAAAGCAAGTTGTTCAAAATTTTCAAACGCATTTTTCGAAATAACATTCGTGTGGGTTGACATGGTATTGCTTATTTGCGTCCAAATGTGTCGCACTCATAAACTGATACAACATGACCCAAGTCTTTATGGGTCATTATACAAATTTCCTCATTCCAGGCGATCATGTTTTGGCATGTCAGTAGCTCCCTTAAATTTCGACGGTCGCGGGTTCCATTCCCTCTGGGGGTAAATATTTGTATCGTCTTGGCGTTTCTCCTTGTGGGGCTCCCCACCGTGCCTCGGAGAGTAAATTAAGCTGTCGGTCCTGGTTGTTATCATAACATCAGATAGTAGTCATTAACTCTGACTTACTAATAGCTAATTAGCTCTTACCCAATGAGTTACTGGTTCGCCTTTAGGGTTGCGGAGGTCAGATGGCAATCGCTCTGTGTAAAAACTAATAACCTGTCAAATATGAATAAGAGTAATAAGCAAACCCTGACTAAAAATACCGGGATTAATGATATCAGGAAGAAGTTTACTATTCCGTTTCTTGTGTTATATTCACAGATTTACAATGGAGTTGTCGATGCAGATGCGCTACGATCAGATGGCGCGGGCGGTCGGGCAGCGGCTTAATGTAGATCCCTTCTTAATACAGTTCTTTAAGTGTCAAAAGTAAGTTTATTTATAATATCTACTTGATAAATTAAGAATTACTTCTACCTATTACATAATTGAGGAGCCGGTGAAAACTGAGTACTTTACAAACTTTTCTCAAATATATTTTATGTACTATAAGTAATGGCCAAGAATGTATTATAATTGGCCTTTTTGTGCAGTTATGGATGCTATCTTTATTTCTAAAACTTGCTTATAATTTAGTCTCATAAGAAAATCTTTCATTGTTGCAGTTACAAAGATACCCCAGGACTGCCTCTCAGATACTCTTATGATGGAATACTTAAGGATTTGCTAGTGTACTGTAAACCAAAGTGCCCTAAGAAATTGTTTTATCAGATTTTATCTATTAAAGTTAATGAATTAGACAACAAGAAGCAATTTAAATGTTTATGGGTAAGTCTAGTGATTTAAAACATGTCTTTCATGCAATTCATTTGTTTAAATTAAAATATAATTAAAATTTACAGGTTGGTCCAAATTATAAAGAAGATAAGGAATTAATTTTATATCCTAATAAAGGTGGTAAAGTAACTGATATTTTAGAAGAGGCAGCTAAAGTTGTAGAAATGTCTCCCGAAGGTTCCGGAAGGTATGATTTTAAAGCAATGGACAATGTTTCTAGGTTTCTAAGGGTTTAGGTTTAGACTAGGCGTTTATATGACAGTCATGCCTTCTTCTTTTTGGTTAACAAAGATATATAAATTAAAAATATAATAAAATTTTTATTTATGATTATTTTTAGACTACGGATTGTGGAAGTTTCATGTCATAAAGTATTACCCGGCCCCGACCCAGAACTAACACTAGATCAAGTGACCATGTCTCCGCCCAGACTGTACAGAATAGAAGAAATTCCGCGGGATGAGGTCAATTTACAGGTACGAAAATAGTTATTATATTAAGAATGTTGTTTTTGATTACTTTTGGGCAAAGCGCCATAATTCAAAGAATTGTTTTAATTGTATAATGGTTTGTGTACAATCCAAAATATTAGTGCTTTTAAAAAAAATACATATACTGAGATATTTTGTCATTATCAAAGACTCGACATCCCATTTTTAAATTACTAGACACTCTACAACCTAACACAAACACACTTGACTTTGACGACGAAATTGTGGCGCACCGGTAGCGAACCTACATTAAGCGCCACAGGTCGTGGGTTCGAATTCCGCTTGGGTCAGATGTTTGTATTGAACATGTGTTCCGGTCTGGATGTGTTTTGTGCTTGTGCATTGTGTGTTTCCGGACCCCCGACACTGTTTTGTCTTTATTTATTTAAACTACATGATTTCTTTCTGATTATTCTTTATACAATTATTTTTATATCAAATTGGATTTTTCAGGAAGACGAGATATTAGTACCGTGCGCACACTTCCACAAGCAGGTGTACGCGACGTTCGGCATCCCGTTCTACACGCGCGTCAAGCACCACGAGCCCTTCCAGGCGCTCAAGGACCGTCTGCAACAGAAGCTCGATATACCGGACAAGGAGTGGGAAAAGGTTAGTGTATTCATAGATTAGAACGAAAGCAACGTAACTCAAAAGCAATTTTTTGGGAATCAACAAAATAAGTTTTAAAATATTGACACCTGTACAATCTTTCGTAAATTATATTTTCTTGGTTATTTACGTCGGTTATGTACGCTCTAAAATGATCGACTATGTTTGGACTATTGTTACATTGAGAATTTCGTTTTAAGTAATTTTACGCTAACTAGATTTTCGTTTTTTTTTTTAATTGTAGCGTTTTCTTTCTAAAGATGCGATATGTATATTTATGAGCTGGCTAGCAAATATACGGCTCAACTAATGGTAATCGGTTGTCAGAGCCTATGAGCGCTTGCAATACCATTCATTTAAAGGCATTTCACTGACACGTTGCGAACCTCGAGATATTGGTTCATAACTTAAATCTCCTCTACACAGTAATTTTACTATTATATGCATCAAATATACTTTCATTGTCAGTTCTTGTGAAACATAAGTTCTCTGCTGTTTGCAAAAATATAGAAAAAAAAAATCTTGTGTGATTTTTTCTCGGTATTTTTAACATTCTGGTCTGCTTATTACTTTTAAAGTCAAAAACAATCAAAAGAAAGAAATATCAAAAAAAGACATTGAAACATAACGTCAATCCGAAAGGACATTTTTAGGGCTCACCTCACTAGTCTAAATCTCTTAATAAAGGTAACTTTACTTTTACGTAAAAATAAAATATTATTATATATATATATTTTTGCAATGTAATTTCTTAAAATATCTTTACTACATTTACAGCATTATGACTACGCATATGATTATTCTGAATTTACAATAAAACCACAAAACCTAACAATGCTGAAACCATCTATCTAAATACTTGGAATGGTATTTATAGATGCTTCATCCAAATATTATTTTTATTTTTATTGTTTCAGTACAATTTTGCTATAGTAACAAACGGCAGACCTAACTACATAAGTGAAGGAGCGACGATTAACATATTCGACTTCAGGCCGAACAGTAATGCAAGTGAGTATTAATCACTAATTGACATTATGTTCGAACATAGAATATATATGTGAAGTTTGGTATAGATCCCTATCGCTTAGTGAGCTCGCGCTATAATATAATAAAGACATGTCGCTTCCAGACTCGACGGGGCGGCCGTGGCTCGGGCTCGAGCACATCAACAAGACTCCGAAGCGCTCGCGCGTTAACTACCTCGAGAAGGCGATCAAGATATACAACTGAGCAACAGACGCGCCACCAGTAAAATACATTACGCTCTACGACCACACGAACACGTGACCTGCCATGTACGCCGCTGTGTGCCCCGGACTAGTTTTGTTGCCTTGCTACTGGATTTGTGATTGAGTCTTTTTTTACGTAGGTTATATCACGGTCTCTTTATAATTATTATATAGTCTTTAATATTCAGACTGGTTTTGATGGAGATGTGAACATTGATTACAAATATTTATGTTTATTAATTTAAATGTGAATGTGTTTAGTAGTTAAATTAATAGATAATGTTAACTTTAGTGATCGGCTTCTTAAAGGTTTAATGCATATCTCTCACGGTCCAGTGGGAAACGTAACTATATATTATATTTTTATACGGAAGTGCCGTTTTGTTTATGAAATATAATTTATACATAATTTAATATGATACATAACAAGTGGCAGTGTTGTATTGAACAGAGCTAATATTATATTTAATAAAAATAGGAAAAATAATGTTTTTATGTTATGGGCAAAAGTATATAAAAATGTATTTTACTATTGGGTGGACACCTGGAACGAATAGCCTTATATATCTATCTACGTCGTAACACCAATATTTAACTTCCTTTAACGCTTTCTACATATACGGTTCTAACAATTTTATAGTGATAATGATATGGCCATGCAATAGTCCTGCTAGAAAAAAATATAAATGATTAGTACTAGTTATTATATTTATTTTATTCATGTTCATAGTGCAAAGCATTTTCAATTAATGGTATACATGATGACTTCTATATAATGATTGCTTGCAGACTAAAATGTTCATATTTTCATGAATATGGAGCATATCCAGTGTTGAAAGTGTTTGAAGGCCACCTTAAAAGATCCTAATTTTTTATTTAATATTACTATAGTACCCCGTGGGTAGGTTGACAAAATATAAATTGGCTGTGCCAATTTTTTCACTGCAAATTCTCTTTGTATTGGTATTCGGCAAAATTAAACATTTTTAATAAATATATAACATTACTTACGCCGCGTTTTACAACTAATATGTACCTTTATTCTACAAATAAATTTGACGTTTTATCAGAAAATCGATGGAAAAACTGTCAAACGCGATGTTTATTTGCAAGAATAAACATTATGTATATTGTAAAACCAGCAATTAGGTTGATAAGATATTGTGATGTGAATTCATAGGATTTTTATATAAAATTTAAGTGTGCCTTTGTTACTCTTGTAGTAGAGATCATATACGAAAATAGGATGTCATTAAAAATGTACTTGAATATTATTTTTAATGTTTTAATTTATTTCTTTAAATGTCGTTGTTTGATGTTTATAATTCACTAATCTTTTATAAATAGTGACTAAATTCATTATTTTGTGTCAATAATTCATATAAATTGTGATATCTACTAGGGAGCCTTGTAAATAGCGGCATTAACCGCTTAGGAATTTAAATCATGTGTAGATTTACGCTTTTTATTAAATTTTTAAATCTATTAAAGTAATCTTAAAAATGTTTATTAATTGTTGCCGAATTACCAAATAATGTACATTCAAGGAGACAGAAATGCGAGCAATAAAATATCACCTATGAATGTACATGCATGATGTGATGTAACATAACTACTCCTTGTTAAATTCTGGCTTAGAGCCCGGCATCGGAACATGTATATTGTGTTACTATTTAATTCTTTTACTTTATCTGCCAGAAATGTTACGTTATCAATAAATGATTGTCAAAATTATGTATATATATGATGTAATAAATTAAGAAAAATACAGTAAGTTTTCGTAAAGATGCCTTAGACGTTTTAAGACATTTCAAGTGATTTGCGATAATATTAATTAATTTATACCCTCTTTTAATTTTATTTTACAGCATAAAGAGTAACTTATTCACATTGTGTAAGAGACGTTTTGTGTGAGGCGCATTTTTTATATTCTACGTCAATACAAAATACTTCCTTTTTAATTTAACAATGTGTGTCGGTTGCGCTAATTCATTAACAAGGTTTGAGGTATTTTGAGACAAGCATAGAATCATAGTGGCTTAGATTATGTGCCGAACCTAATAAATTAGGGCAAATGGGATTATAGACTTAGTTGATTTACTTACGATCCATCTAGAACCCCATGTAAGGCGAGCCTGTACACAAACTATTGGAGAGTGTTCCAATGTTTGTTATGTTGGATTTTGAATGTTTCTCTGAATATAATCCTATATTTGTTTAATTTCGTTTATTTTAAGTCTTTATTTTACCCCTTTTATATTATAAAAAATTCTAATATCATGCGTCAACCTATGGAAACGAAAGGAAAAAAAAATTGTAATACATAGGCATAAGAATCGTTTGGCATGATGATTTATCTACTATTGGATCATGAAGACCGCACCAAAGCTGAACTATCTCGGAGAGAGAAATATACATATCTTATTGCTAATCCTATTGAAATGGTAACGGTCTTTTCCGACAACAGGTCCTATGCTTGAAGGCCACATTTTATGGTGAAAAAAAGAATACCATATGGATTATAGTATTCTGTTCATCAAAAATGAAGTGATGAAGTTTATTATAGTATAGTCTTTTAAATGTAACTTGAACCCTGCGCAGTAACACGTTTTTGGGTCTCAACCGTATGCGGTATGAGGGGGCCGGGTTTAGTACACTCGCTCACGGTTGTTTTAGTTCTTTAATAATAAATTATTAAAATATAAATTAGTTTTGTCAAAATGCCTCGACCACAATCAACTTTAAGGAGACTAGAGAGAATGATGGTATTTGACGTTTATAGTTATTTTTAAAAGAAAATAATATAACTAATTCTCTGAATAATACTGCGGAAGATACGAAGAAGTCTCACTATTAATAATGTACATTAAATTTTTTTTAAATATAGATACCTTTTTCTATACTATTTATTTGTTTTATTCGATTTAAGTAATTAATAACGATAATAAATAAATAATTAATTAATTGAATTTAGAAGAAATAATAACTATATTATATACTTCATTCCTACTTTATAAAGAATCGATTTAATTAAGACGAAACCAATAT
This sequence comes from Hestina assimilis, assembly GCA_023373885.1. Classification (NCBI taxonomy): domain Eukaryota; kingdom Metazoa; phylum Arthropoda; class Insecta; order Lepidoptera; family Nymphalidae; genus Hestina; species Hestina assimilis. The sequence goes on along the minus strand of CM041749.1, from coordinate 8,743,009 downwards.
TTTTTGTCTAACATTTTTGGCCATTATTATACCTGCGCAGAAGCGGCCATTTTGGTTCAAGTTACATTTAAGGAACTATATCAGTTTATTGTAGTATCCATTGGCTATTCATGAGGCGGGCCGAAAGCTTATAAAGCCTGTAAAGGCCACTATCGTATAAAAATACTATAATTATTAATATCGATAAATAAAATTAATAAATTTCGCTGGCTGACCTCTTAACACTTCGAGCAGTCAATTCACGAACTTTTCACCAACGTTCAGTGGTAGATAACCAAGCCGGAATATAAGCCCTTCCGCCAGCAAGGGTCCGCTACTAGGATTGGCGGATATACTATGTCTTGGAATTTCTCTACGACATGCAGGTTTCCTCATAATGTTTTCCTTCGCCGTTAAGTTAAGCACGAGATAAATTATTTGAAACAAAAATTAAACATTTCAAAACTCCAGTAGAGGTGGGCGTTTAAACGAAATCCGCTTCAAAAAGTCTGCACAAAAAAAGCGCTCAAGCGCGCTTACAATAATAAGCCGATTTCGTTTAAACGTTTAAACTTGACGGGAACTAGCCATCTACTCATGTTGCAATAACAAAATTCTTACATAGTACTATGATTGAAAAATAGACTTATTTGTTACAGTTATAAAACTCAATAATTTAATACTCCTACGCTTGATATGTTTACATAGCATTTGTTTTAATTAAGTGTCCCCGATGAGTGATTGGTTTATTGTAATATTTTTTTTTTGTTTCGTTATGTTGTTGGTGAAATAGTATTATTACTAATGTATAATAAGAAAACAAATTATGTACACAAAATCGATGAGCTTTTGAAAATACCTATGCCCGACTTAAATTACAAAAAATCTTAAAGAAATAATTACCGGTCCAGTGTGTGGTGGATAACGCACAGTGGAAACCAAACAGTTCCGCAGCTTAATAAGAATTTTTCGGATTTTAAATTTTAACGAATTAAAACCGCCCGCATAAAGAAGTTATTAATTTCATAGCAATAATTTATTTATTTAATTAAAATTACATGATTTTTTTTATGTCACAAGTTGGCAAACAAGCATACTGCCCACCTGATGGTAAGTGGTTTCCGTAGCCTATGAGAGTATGAGCGCTTGCAGCACCATTAGTGCCACAGGTGCCACTCACGTGTTGCCAACCTCGAGATATTGGTTAAACCGGAAGCAGTAATGCCTAAGCCGGCCTCTTGCAACAAAAGACCTACCACCAGTGTGACTGATTTCACTGGTGGAATAATCTCTGCTGTGACAGCGGTTATCCCAACAGCGGGCGACGGGGTCGCCGACGCCGAGACAAAATATGTCTAAAATTTCTGTACTAATCTTCAATATAAGTTTTGCGGAAAGTTCTTTTGATGTTCTACTATCTCACATTTTTCTAGAAATCCCGTAGTTCAAAAGTTTGAGTTATCCATCGTTTTCAATATTTTAAACGCTTTCTTAATACTTAACGTCCACGTTTAAAACGTAACGCTTTCTTCAACGATTAGCAGGTTTTTATAAAAAAAGCGTTTTAAGTGAAAAGCTCTTTTAAAATCGCGCTTAAAAAAATAAGTATAACGTTTAAACGCGTTGTCAATATTAAGCCGTTTATGCCATCTTAAAATTCCGGTTCTTGTCCGTATTCGAAGCTTGCTTCGAGTAAAATTAAGTTTTCTATCCATAGGACCAAATTGGCTTCCACGAATATAAAAACATTCGTATGTACGCAAAAACTACTAGGCCAATTTTGATGAAACTACGTCTGTTTTATACTTAATAATTTACTTGCTACGATGGCGGTAGTTTGGGGCAATCCATCTTAATAAATTACCTCACGAATTGCATCATTTTTTGACAGCTCCCTGTTCTTGTCACATTTGTAAGACTGCCTTCCCAAGAGTAATGTCATAATTTTAGGATATTTAAATTTTACTTTTTTCTGTTTACAATTAGTCGAGTCTCAGTATTCGATCTTATGCTGTAAACAAAGCTAATCAATTCTGGAGCTTTGGTAACATAATAGAGGGACACGATATACTACCTGTTTGTATTTATTTGGTTCCAAAAAATATACTCGTGCCTATAACATGTAAATAAAAACGTCCACTTTTAATTCCAAAACATTTATCATATTTTTATATTTTGTAATATATATATATATATACATAAATAATATACAAAAATACTAGTTACTACCATTTGATGGGGTTTTTATGGCTTATATTTTTGGATGTGCCTGTAATTTCTTTTTATTCTTTCTATTTTTTTTAACCACATTATACAATAACAAAAAAAATCTACTCATTGAGTCGTTACAGTAATTTCCTTTGTAACATTTAAAGAAAATGCCAAAAAGGCAATGGGGGAATGCTGACAATATAGTCATAACATTTTGGTTGGGTGGGATAAGGTCCATTTCCTTCCACAGGCAACTATTTTAATTATAGATTGGCTATTTTACTCTAATAATTTTCATTTAAGAATAGAATTACAGATTTAGTTATGTACCAAAACACATGAAAGCTATTTGCCTCATAAAAACTTCAGCTAAAATATAACATTATTATATAAATAATAAGGATTATGTCAATAAATAACTTTGCCATCATATTATAAAAAGCTTAAAATTTTAAGTATAGCTTACAAGTAGGTTTGCATTATAACATTTTAAAATAAATTTAATAATAGTTATGTATTTTATATATAAATTTCAGCACTATGAACTTGCAACTTGCTTAAGAGGTCCTTCCAAGTATTGAGCAATGGCGTTAATTTTTTCTTTCAGTATGCCAAATCCAACAGTTTCTTTCGCATAAAGACATAAAAGTAAATTAGCAACTTGTGTAACTGCGATTTTTCCATTGGAACAGTCTACTAATATCAAATGTAACTTGTCTTCTTTGAAAACGTTTCTCCCGTGTTTTTCATATGCAGACCATACATTACTAGCAATTGCAGCCGTGACTCTTGCATCTTTATCATTGTAACCGGAGTATGCTAATAGTGCTCCTTGATGATTCAATAATCTGAAAGTTTATTTATATTGAAATAAATGACTAAATTTTAAATATTTTAAGAATGAAATGTACATTTACAAAGTGTTTTCAACGCCTCCCGTATTTGCTTGGCTTAACACTTGTGTTAAAGCTTTTGGTTTCAACATTTCGATTGTATGATAGAAATATTTTGCAGTTTTAATGAAATTATAATTTGTTTTGTACAAATTATCATAAATATTACGCATACACCTCATAAATCAACAAAAACTTGACATTGACAACTTTTCAACTTGACATTTGATTATTGCATAGATATAACAGACTGCTGATCTTATAAATAGACTAGACTGCTAGTTTGTATGGCGAAAAGTGAATGAAACCGAGGCGCCACATCGAATTGTTGGGGAACTAAATAAAACCATCGTACGCATGCGCTACAAAATTCCTTGACGGTACTAAGCCATAACCAAAAGAGCAGCTAACAACAACAGTTTAGCAAGACTAGGAATAATAACGGAACTTAAAGGTTAGCAACACTAGGAATAATAACGGAAAATAAAACTGTAAAAAGCCTACAAAAATATACCATCTGTGTATATCTGTTAGATGTTTTAATATAACCTCAAAACTTATGCCCTACTTATATGAACAAAAAAAAGAATAATAGGTAACTTAGCATCTTTTGTTTTACACTAAAACCGCATTATTTTCACATTGATATAGAGGTGTGATTTTTATAATAAAAAAATACAGTGTGCTTTAGACCACATGATTGAAGTAAAACTTCTTTAGCTAAAATTAGTCAGCGAGTAAAGGCTTAATCTGTTTGTCTGTCCGTACGTCCTAACCTAAACACTACTGCTTGCCGAAAGAATATTTGACACAGCGGTGGTACCCGCCTCTTGCAATTATAGACCGTGACAGAGTTTATCCCAACAGCGGGCGATGGTGTCATCACGTCACTTTTATAATATATATATTATCTATATAATTTTCCTATTCGATTTGTTGAATACAGAGAAATCGTGAGATTATCGGTTTTCTGTGTGTATTTCTCATCCCTATTCCTTCTGACGCATGCGCAGTTTTAATTTTTTTTATAATTCCAGTAAATTCGTTGAGGGCGCTAGATATTTTTCAATTTGTTTCAATGGATGGGATCAATCAATCTATTATGTAGATCTATCTATAAGACAATTCTATACCTTTTTAGGTGAATACGTTCTGTAGTTCGGTTTTAGATAACCTCACAGGAATAATATTTTCTTGGCATTATCTAGTAAATCTAATCTATATTATTATTATCATTAGGTAAAAAATAAAACGCTTGAACATTGTAACAACAACAGTAGAGAAATAATTATTAATCCAGTAGATGTGGTAGAGTTAAATAATTGAATAAAAGAAAAATATAAAAATCATTAATATGGAAGATTGTAGTGTAACAGATAAATAGATAGTGGACTATCTTTAAGTGGAAAAAATAAATATATGATCTGCCCTATAAACTTCTTTACATAATACTATTTTTATTATCAAGTTTTAAATACAAAGTTTCTTATTAACGCATTTTCTTCTGTTTAATCAAATAATTTCTTAATGCTATTTGTTTGTCCTTAAATGATCTCTTAATTTTCCCTCTAGCTTTATGTTTGACCATTTGATATGATTTTGTCTTTTTCTTTTCTCTGTTTGTTTTAGAACAATTTTCATTCTTCCTTCGATCTTTATAACCATACTTATCCCTTTCTTCTCTACCTTTTAAAACTGTTTCTAGTCTTGCATTTTTATCATGTTTTCTTTTTTTGTGTATATTTTCAATAGCAGAGAGTTGTACTAACTCAGTAGATTCATCTTCTTCTTCTATTACACTTTTGTTACGCTTAACGCCTCTTACATGTTTTTTTAGTTGGGCTGCTTCAATTCGCTTAAAATCTTCATCTGAAAAAATTTTGTCCATTGCTATCTCCCGAACAACTTTTATTTTTTCTTGTATGTCTTGTTTGGAAGGAGTCTTTTTTGCTTTTAATGATTTTCTGGTTTTGACACTTTCATTTGTCACAATACTGTCATTATCTTTTTTATTTTCAATTTCATTTAGGGCTTCCTCTTCTGACTTATGTTCTTGCTCTGCTTCTTCTTCCTCTTCATTTTCCTCTTCTAGGTCTTCAGCTTCATTCTCTGTATTCTCATCTTCACTATCTGTTATATTTATTTCGGAGTCTGATGATGCAACGTCTATCCACTCATCGTCTGAATCATCATTCTTATTTTTCAATTTCTTCTTTCCTTTCTTTTCATTAACCTCTTCTTTTTCTAATAGAACTTCAGAGCCTGGTATATGGTCTCTGATTTCTACCTCACCATATTTTTTAGTTTTTAATTCTATTGAAGCCTCAGATGGTCTACCCCTATCTTTTTTATGTAAGAGGTTCGGCATAGACTGTCTATATAATTGAATAAGAGATCTAGCAGCCATCATCACAGATTTTTCTTTATACATCTTATATTGAACTAAATCTCTTAAAAGATCTTCTCCTATAGCTAATGGGCAGCGAGCACAAATTTCTCTAACAGCATTTAGGCCAACTGCCATAACATCAGTAGAATTTCGTTCTGTAATAAAATTATTAGCAATAGCTTTCATTATTGGTTCAATTACTTCAGGTGGAACTAATTCGTGAGCGGCTTGAGCCGCAAATTGTAATATAAGAGTCACTTCCCTCTGATGTGGCATCAATAATCTTGCAATAAATGGATAGTAATTAAACAAAAAAAGATTGTGTAACCCAATTAATCTTGATATAACATCTAATGTCATAAGTTTTACTTCAAATCTTTCATTTGAAGTCTCAATTTGCTTAAATAATTTTTCAGCAAATCCTTGTGGATTGTTAATAAGGTGAAGAGCAGAGAAATTGAATATTGGGGCTTTCTCCTTCTTTCTTTTAATTTTTTTAGCCACTTTCTTAACCTTATCCAACATTTTATCTCTTTTTCTTGTTTTTTTGTTAAACTTATTTGCAATCATTGTCTCCCGAGGATCCACTTCATCATCACTATCAGACTCTGGCTTTTCTTCCTCATCTCTACTTAAGAAAAATTTTAAGGAAGCAACCATTACCTTGGTAACTTTAGAGAAGCATCCAACATCTGCAATTATATTTACTGTTTTGTGATCATTCCATATATTCTTATGGTAGAGTTCAATTAATATATCAATAGCTAGTTTGGCTATTTTTGTATTTGAATCACGGAGCATGGAAAAAATAAAGTTTTGAAGAGTTGAATTCAACTTCATATCCTTATGTTTCATATTCATATTCTTGATATCAGTAATAATGTGCGTCTTCAGATATTCTCTTAAAATTTTGTCTTGGCATTTAATTAATGAAAAAAACAATTCAAGCAAATCGAAAGCTGTAATGAAATTTTTATTTCTGATCAATATTAGGCACTTGCACAGTGATAATCTCATTTCACTATGCATTGTGGTGTTATGTGTTTTTAATATATCAACAATCTTCTGAGGGAAAGTTTTCATTTCACTTTGATAACATTGTGTAACTTGCGCCAAAAACATCGCTTGTTCATCTAATTTTTTGTTATATTGTGTCGGATTCAAGTTAAAAATCTCGAGTGTTGTTTCAAAATGTGCAAGTTGTTGACGAAACTCATCTTTGTATGATTCAGGATCTCTCTTTATCAAGTTCTGCAGCTGCGTAAGATTGTTTGGCAATTGATTGTTATGACGAACCATTTTCTTGATGAAATAAAAGATCACATGTGTAAATGTACAAACTTTTAACCTCAAAGTTCAATATTACCAATCACAATTACCAATTACCATGCATTTGGCAGTTCTGAATATCTGACAGTCTGATGAGTTCTTGACGTAACTATTGACACCGAAATCCGAATGATAGAACAAAACAGGGCTGCCATATAAAAAAAAGCAATTATCAAACTACCGGCTGTAAAAAAAAACTTAATTTTAATGGAGAAAAAGCTGTTTTGAGGTAGGTATAAAAGAATAAACAAAGATTTACGCAATCAAGTACGCAATAGGAGTTTTAATAAAATTATAAAGTACAGTAGCTAGCATTCTATGATATTTTAGAATATTGGCAGAAAGTTCAAATGATTACAGAGCCCTTGTTTAATTACTACTGTATGATATACTCTAAACCTTTTAAACAAGCTTGCATTTAGATAAATTGTGAGTGCCAAGCCATTTGTTACACAGAGAATCTTGTATTTTTAATTGTCATTGGCAGAGCCGAATTATAGCCATAAGTGCTGCACCATTATCCTACATTTGAGTAAAGCATCGTATTTCAATTTTGTCGTTGAATTTTTTATATTTTCTAATTTTTTATTAAATTTTAGAAGTGATCGGTGCAAGGAGTTAAATAAAATACATAATAATATATTTATTGTTCCCAAAATAAGGAATGAATTTACTATCGACGACTAATTTTGACGACGTTGTGGCGCAGCGGTAGCGAACCTGCCTTAAACGCCACAGGTCGCGGGTTCGATTCCCGCTCGGAGCATAATATGTTTGTATTGTCCATGCAAGCATATTTTCCGGTCTGGGTGTATTTGTCCTTGTCATTGTGAATGTTTCCGGACCCCCGACACAGGATATTACTATCCTAATGGGGGCCGTTGAGTGTGCAGCGTTTATTTATTATTTATTTATTATCATCAATAGTTCCCGGGTAATCGATTGTCAATGAACATTTTTGCTTTAATCGACAATTACCTACTCCGCGCCAAATCATAATAATATGTAGCTCGTTATAAAATTAAATTTAAACTAATTAAGTTGTGTAAAAGAGTTTTATGGCTGCATACAAACGATGTTTTTTAAGTCGATAGACTATTTTAGGACAGCCAAAAAGTAAATTTTATTTCGTTGGTGTTCAGACGATTACTTGAAAACCGTACACACTGAAATAATTACAGTCTGAACCTGAAAACTAGACACTTTTCATTTTTTTCTGTACGACATATTGTCTCCAAGCTATCCCTGTTCAAAATCACCCAAAAATTTGGAATTAAATGGTATAATCAAACAATCCAAATATTATATGAATGTCAAAGTTTATTCAGATACATTCTTCAACGCTTTGATCTGGTGAATCGGTTGATTGATTATCTTCTTGGGACGGTCGCTTCAATAACTTCAGTTGCATTGCGAGGTCTGCAAGTCAGCATTCATGGAAAAGTATATTGAGATGTATTAATATTATTGAGACCTTTTTTTAAAGCCGATTAATTAAAATAATACTTTCTACATTACACACTTACTACAATTATAAAAAATTAATCAATTATAAATTAAATATTTGTTTTTAAAATATGCCGATTTTGAAGAGGTGGGCTGTAATTAAAAAAAAACCTATGTAATATTGTCCGTTGATTTATTATAATGTTCGTCCAAAGATTCACTTTCGTTTCGTTGAAACTCAACGAAACTAAGTTATTCACAGGTTAACTTTATTGGGTTATATTGCAAACTTGTGACGCTAACTTCATTCCAATATATCATTGCAGGGTTGGTTGTGTACCTTCGTTTCAAATACAAATTACCTTTATTTGTGTTCACACTTCAATACATCAAACTAACAAATATGGGTACAAAATAAAAATAAAACAAAGCTTAGCAATTAATTCAATTTCGTTCATTGGGTTCGTTGCTCGAAATATTCAAAATTAGGTTTTCGTAAAACTCGAAAGAGAGTTTGAAGTTTATTTATGTACTGGCGTACAATTAATATTTAAAATTTTCGGGTTTACTTGTTTTATAAAATCGCGTCAAGAATGTAAGTACTAATATTATTTAATTATTAACTATACGACATTATTAATTCTATTTAATAATTAAATTATCTACATTTTAATAACAAAGAATTTCGTAATCTTACTTTCAGCATCCGGATTATCAGATGAATATTGCACCAGAAGTTTAAGAACCTTTTCTTCTGTTATAAGACCTGGACGACCACTCACTGCATGCATCAAACTTTGACCATTACTAATACCTGTAATGATAAAAAAAATAATAAATGTCTGTATTGCCAGTACAAATATATGTTCTAAGCTGGAAGCGAACCCGCGACGATGGCGCTTAAGGCAGGTTAGCTACTAAACTTAAATAATTTATTGCCTTTTTATTTAGTATATAGTTTAATTAACTATATAATGAATATATTGTATTACTACCTGTGCTTATTTCTCCACCTTGTAGAGAGTTTCTTATTTCAATATAGCGTTTCACAAATGTGCTTTGTTCTTGAAGTGCCATCATTTGGTTACCTAAAAATATAAATCACAATTGTTACATTACAGAAGTAACATAATATATAATATGAAAAATAGTTTTAAGTTTAATGATACCCATTTCTGGATCAGCAGATTTTGTGATACACCGGATCGCCTCTTTTATGGCTTCTAATGCTTTTTCATAATTCTGAAAAATTAGATAATTATAATATAATGAATCTATTAAAAAAATTCGTTCCTATATATTCCTTCATAAATATTTTTACGAGTTGATGATTGACCTCATAATCATCGATTTCCATTTTCGCACATTCCGCGTAAAACGTTGCCAATTTCCCGTGCGCTTTCGCCCTTGTGTAGAAGTGCAGCACATGTCGCGCGAGGTCCGGCCGGGAGCGCCACGGCGCGCGTCGCCGCAGGAAGTCCGCGGCCATGAGCTGCGTGGCGCGGTCACGGGACGCCGCTGCAAATGTTGCGATCCGATCCGCGTCTCCAGAACGCATGAGCCAACGCAACGCTCCTGCCTGTAATATATGTATAAACAGTACTTAAGTCAAATAATAGACTTGACTACTTGAATGCAAATACAAATATTATCTTTCGCATTATCGGTATATTCCATGCAAGCCTTTTTTTAGGTGCGTGGAACATCTTCTAATTTGCAAAAGATTTCCTCAAACATCATGCCAGGAGTATTAAAATATGATACGCGTGGTGTTGCATGCCTTGTCTATCAGCCGAACCGTACTTTTGTTCATCACTGTCTAGTGATATAATCCTAGTTCCACATAACAGCTTTCTCTCACACCTTATCCCCAATATGCGCGAGCCTCTTCGCTGCCTGGTGGTAGAGTCCACGTGTGCCCAGCACGTCGGCCAGTCGGCGCAGCAGCGCGTCCCGCCCGGCTGTTCCAGCGGGTGCCACCAGACGTTCGCCCAGTTCCTCGGACAGCGGTGCAGACGATTGCTCCACTATGTCCAGGGCTTCTTCAAACTGAAGTCAAACAGTACCTATGCTACATTACATTTCACGAGATAACCTACTTTTTTTTAATCTATACAAATTAATAAAATTGTAGTGTCTGTTTGTAAATCAAATTAAAAGCTTAATGAATATGAAGCTACATAGAATACTTACATAAAAAAGCAATTTATAAATGGTTTGCCTGTCTATCTGTTTGTTGCCCCATAGAGTAAAAAATAAAAATCATTTTACTTAGAGAGTGCATACCGTGATTTTAGTATAGAAACCGAGAAAAAAATAATTAGGGTTCCGTGCAATGAAGAAAAATCGAAACAGTAATGATATTTTTTATCTTATGTTATCGATAATTTGTTAAATTGTATTGAACTATATTATTTAAAACAGATATTATAAGTATGTTGTAAGGCTCAACCCTTTTTATGTCTATATCGATGCTGCACTGCGTTTTGGCGACTCGATCACACCATTTGGTGTCGGAATCACCGATTGCCGATGTACGTCTACTATAGTAGCATTGCTGGTATAACCCCAATATTTTTCTAATTTAAAATAATATACCTAACTTGAATTGTAAGAAAGTGGAATATTCTAGACTAAATGGAATAGATGATATTGAAATTAATAAGTATTATTATTTATTAAAAGTGTTTTATACTTTTGCATACATAATATAAATAATGTTGTAAAATTTTTAGATGCACAAAAATCGATTGACAAAGCGCCTATGGATAAATTACCTTGCCTGCTGTAGCAAGTAAAGCTGCGGCGTGCGAATGATGGTCTGCTTTGCGTAAATGTGCTGCGAGAGTGTGTGCCAGTTCGGGATCCACTTTATCTCCTATTGATTCTACAGCCGCAACCATAGCATTCGTGTCGCCACAATTTAATGCTAACTTCAGAGCCATATAGGGCTTTTCTGAAAACGATAATATGATTATTTAGAATAATAGTAAATATAAAAATATTATTTTAAATTTCATTTTAAAGTTGGTAGCAAGTTTTAAGGACATATAATTAATATTTATATACCTGCTTTTTGATATAAAGCAATAGCTTGTTCGTTCTGACCAGCATTTTCTAAAATTGAAGCAGCATAGAGAGCGTGTTTTGGGGATGAGTTGCCAGCCCTCCATACCAGGTTCCAAGCACTCGCTTCAGCTGCTACTCGAATAGCCGATGATATTGCACCACATTTTATGTACAACTACAATTTTAATGGCTCTCAGAAAAACAAAGACAAGACAGCTAAGAAAATAATTTTGAATTGATGTTAAGCATGTATGTAAATTTATAAATTAATAGGAAAATATTTGGTACCTTGACAGCATTTTCAGTTTCGTTAGCTTTCATTTCTAAATAACGCGCCATTTGGTATACAGATAAAGAATTCTTTTGACATATCTTTTCAGCTTCTTCTATTCTATCCATATGACACAACAACCTCGTTTGCTCACCAAAATCGTTTGCGCGAGCATACGCTTCGAGAGCTCCGTCAAGATCACCGATACTCTCAAGATAATGCCCCCACCATGTGATTAATTGAATATCGTTTGAATTGGCTACATATTGCGCGAGTACCGATGATTGACCTTGCGCGATTAACATTCTTGGAACATGAGGCACAAGAGTTCCAGCACTTTCAAATAGTTTTAATGATGGTCCAGTTTCACCATTCGCCCATAGAACTTTAGCTAGTTTATGCTGAGCACTTTTTACAAGAAGAACATTTTCGTTTTCCGTTTCCCCGTTAATAATTTCATTTAATCCTCCTTCTTTAGCTGATTTCAGACGTGTTATAAGATCTGGTCTCTGGGCTTCACGAAATAATTTTTCAGCTTCTTCAATCATACCTAAGTTGACAGCTAAAACTCCAACTTTTGAAATATTATCCATGTTATCGTCATTTAATGCTTTTCGAATCATCAATGCTCCTTTTATATTGTTCATTTTGCTTAAACACACAGCGCCGACATCTGCTCGTTTTAAAGAAACACAAACCTTGGCCAGGCTATCCCAGACAACTGAGTTTTTGCCTCCTGAAATATTGGTCCCTATTACAACTGCTTTTTCTAAATGACCAGTAGTCATATAATAAAGAAAATTAAGAATTTGTTTTATTTTATTTGGATCGAAGTCATGAGAGTCTTCAAATTCTCTTAGTAAAATTCTTTTAATATTTTGTTGAGTTAGGATTACTACATACGGCGAAAATAAAGAGCAGAGTACAAAATCCGTTACAAAATAGTCTTCTGAACTTGGACACCAATTTTTGTATTCATAAAGTTTACTTTCGTGGCAAAAAAATAAATGTATATGGTCGAATTCTGAAGAGCGCATATGAACTGCTAAAAGTCTAGGATCACTATTATCCCACAATATAGCGATAGGTACACTTTGATATGGTGGTAATTTAGTGTCTGCAAGAAGTGTAGTATTAATAACATCGTTAGCGACATCCCATAAGTAGATTCTTGGATCTGGTGCAAGACCAGCATTGGCTATACTTAAACAAATATAATGACCAGAAGCATTTACTGATGATCTCATGATTTCTCCAAAATCTTCAATTGCTTGATAGCAATTTTTGGATGGATATGGCATTCTCAGACCTTTTTTTGTTATTTCTGCCAGCTTTAACGTTCCATCAATAGTGGCAACCACAATAAACTTATTCGTATTTGTCACAGCTATAGGTTCACCTTCACTTTCAGTACTAGGAAGAATTCCTATTTTATTGCCTGATACACTATAACACTCAATGTGAGACCTTACAACTCCCACTATAATTTCATTATAAAGTATTAAAACATCTGTACTCCAAGCAAATGTTCGAATCATTTTAAATTTCTCTTCATTATCCTTATTACGCATCCAAACCTGTAATTAATTGTTATTTACTTTTCTATAATTAGTGCATAGTTGTAAGAAAAATAGTCAAGGGAATTAATTGGAAAGTCACTGAGTTCTTAAATTAACAATAATTGGTTACATACTTGTACATCTCTTCCATCGCCTAATACTATATAATTGTCTCTAAATGCAAATGCTTTTATTGTAATTGATGTATTAATGTTAGATTGATTGCTCATTCCAGTTATAGCTATTTCATTTGCAGATTTTTGTACCATCCACACATTGTTGAAATAGCCCCAGCACACATGCTGCTCACGAAGGATAAATGCATTTGTTATACAATTAACATGAAGTAGTGGATTCATCAATCCCTCAGAGCCCCAAGTCACCTCTTTCACTGTGCCTTTCACAGAAGTGCTACTTATTAATTTCCAGTTATTTCTGTGATCCCGTCTCCAAAGATATAAATATCCCTGAGATGTTCCACAACATAATGTATCACTTAGATTACAATAACTAATACTTGTGAATATATCTCCAGGAACAGTTTCATCTCCCTCATTAGGTAATACATCATTGTCTCCGGTTTCACTATCCCAAATTCTTATTAAATTATCTCCAGTGATTACAGCCACACAATAATTTCCTACTAGGACTATACACTGACCATTTCTTGCAGTCATCCTTACATGAGTATCAGTAGAGAGTGATCCATCACTTGATATTATAAATCTGGACAAACTAAGAGCACCACCCGTTTCCCAAGCAACTAGAAGATATATGGAATTTATGATATCCATGAAGACAATTATACCTGGAGCATTTAGTACTTCTGAGCAAGCTCCAGCATTATCAATATATAAAATCACTCCTTTGTCTTGAGCTGCATAACAAGCATGATTATCAGGTTGCATTCCTTCTCTCATTTTGGCCGTGGTACGAGGCCTCCATGCTGCTAATGCATCCAAAGCATTTTCATCACCAGCAACAGCTGCTCGAGCTAAGCCTCTAATTGAAGATTCAGATGTTGGATTTGGGGCACAAAATTTTACATGGGTGATAACATCACCAAGTTGATGGTGAAATGCTGTTAAGGGGGCTCCAGAACTAGACTGCCATCCTGAAAGAGAACCAGCTGCATCTGATGCAAGTAACCTTCCACCTCCAGGGCTAAAAGTAACTGTAGTCAATGCAGCATTATGTGGTGCTTCTAATCGTGCCCAAGAGTACTCCAACCATATATACAGTTCACCTCCATCCCATCCTACAACTAACAGTTTCCGTATAGGATGCCAAGCTAAAGCAGTTACTTGATTTGACAACAGAACTGGCCACTCACAACCCTCTAATGCAAGTCCCTGTAAAATGGTATTGATATTATTTTATTCTTTTATTAAATTAAACTTATCAAACGTTACTTACATTATCATTAAAAATAGTGGCAAATCCTCCTTTTTCTTGGTTATAAGAACCAACAGCGAGCAATGGTAAAGAAGGATGCCATGAGCTTAACGTAGTAACTACATTACTATCGGAAAAATTTAGTTTTTTATCTATGTAGAGAGTCATCTCCGCTTCTATTACAGCACACTGCTAGATTTCACTTTATAGTTATTATTTGGGACTAAAATTGTAACGAAATTTTACATGTATTATTAGATATTTATTTTAATATATAAAATAAAAACATAATACACAAAAACCTTCCATAAGTTTAAGTATTTTAATCTTAAAACAATTTTAGATTGCTATTTAATATTTATTTATTTACATTATCTGGTTGCTATGGAAACATAGCCACAGACCTTATTGCTTTATCTACGACACAGAGCATGTAAGATCTACGGTATCTAGTAATATTTAACCTGTGGCTTATAAAGCAGTTGCCAGCATGAAGAATAAAAAGTAAGCAAGCAAGCGCTCTCTGTGTTGAATGAAAAATTGACCACCTAAATGTATTAAATTAAGGTGGCGCCACGGTAGCAGCCGTGTAAAAATTTAAAAAAAAATACCAGAAATTATTAGAGTTGGATAGCAAATAATCAAACAAAAACTTCCGTTTTTTTAGTAGGTACTCCTTTTGAAATCAGCATACATCATGAAACAATAATAATTACATATTATGATTCCTTTTTTTATAATAATGTCGTATAATTTTTCAACGGCTTTATCAGTAAATATTAAATTAAAACAAGACACTAATAAAAGGAGAAATTAGGATAACGAAATTAGAAAACAAAAGTATTTTTAGTGAATTACTGTGTATTAAATTTTGTTACACTGCACGGTGCACTGCATAATTCACTCGCACAGCAACGGCTAAGTTGATTTCATTGTTGCTTGCTAATCTAGCGCTATAATAAATATAAATAATCTGCTAATCTTTCTGCTTCCGTCTTGGACAATTTTGCAGTTATTCCCCCAAGTAATCATAATATAGTTACATGAAATCATTGATACTGTAGGGATTGTTTTATTTAAAAAAAAAATGTAGATTTTCGTATTAGCAACACTAGGATCGGAAAAAAATTTATTAGAACCATATAATTATTATAAGAACAAGAAAACTCACTGAAGCAACATTTCTGTGCCAAAAGAGAGGTTCCAAATGGTAGCTTTGTCACTATCTAATCGAAACACCATAATTTTTAATAATTGAGGACAAAATATAAACTTAGAATCATCTTGACTTTTGCATACTATTAATATATTTAAACTAGAACGAATATATAATTTTATTGGAATATTATAATTTTTTATTAGAATTAGCCAGTGGTATTATAGTAGTGGCATGTAAGTCGGAAAATATAATAAAATTATATTTATTTTTATCCATTCTTTTTTCTTTCCTCGTCACGAGGAAAACTGAAAATAACATTTTATTACTAAAATAAAGATAACATAACTTTATTTTTAAATTAATTACAATTGATAAAAATTCAAGAATCGTCTTTGAACTTAACATAGCAGAGTCACCGTAGTTCTTATAAAACAAAATTACTTTTGTTCACCATTTTTCTAAGAAAAATCAATTAAAAAGGTTTTGAAGAGCCCAATCTATGATTTGACAATTTGAAGTTACTATAGTAACCAAAATAACGTCAATTTGTTGGTAAATTTTGGTGAACTGTGTTGTCAAAATAGTAATAATATTTCCTTTATATGAAGTCATTTAACCGAAAATGGTGAATTTAAAGCCTGTTATTAATTATAAAATACTTTTGTTAAGCCACAAAATTTATAAATATATTCGGAAGTTGTGTAACTACCACCTTAACAATAATTTTTTTGTAAGGTCAACCTGTGGGAAAGGGATACTGCTACCATTTTGTGTGTCTCGTTCTCGAACAAATTTTCGTTTTAGTATGAAGTATTGAAAATTGAACTTAAATATGTAGATATAAAGTATGAGTTTATTTAACATTAAATTACAAGTGATTGTTCTTGCTCTTATAGTAATTCTATGATTAGAACAGTAGAACTAGTTAGGGTAAATCGAGGTATAACTGGCCACTTTCAATAACTGGCCAGGTCTCCTTAAAACTCTCAAAAATAAGAAGTTGAATACTCAGAATCTGTCTCTTTTCGTTTTGTAATATTATTTATACTATAGGTTTACATTTTAATTAACAATTGAGTTTCTATAATTAAAATATGCGACAAAAATTATCGTTTTCTATCGACAGTCGGGAAAAAGTATGTATTCGTGCGATTATACTAACAAAACGATAAGTGTTAATTATTATTTAAAATATTAATTACATTTTTTCTTAACGTTCTCACTTTGCAGTGAAAGATTAAAACTGAACTATATTAATTCAATATTGGCATTATAAACCAATATTATTTATTGTAATTTATTGAACATCTTTGAATAGGGTGGCTAGTAACTGAAAATAAAAATAGTCCTTTTTATGTAAGAGGGGGCAAACGGGCAGGAGGCTCACCTGATGTTAAGCGATCACCGCCGCCCATGAACATCTGCAACACCAGAAGGCATGCAGGCGCGTTGCCGACCTTTAAGGAAAGAATACGCTCTTCCCTTTTAGTTACTGCTCTATAAATAAAATTTAATAACAAAACTGTAACTGGCTAGTTACCTACTAAAAATAATATTGTTATATAAAATAATTTATAAGAAGAATATTTTTATTAACATTTCTTTTGGATTGGATTTTTAATGACCTGCGTCATTAAAAAATCCAATACTGACGGAAAGCGTTTTTGTTACGGTCACACTGAGGCCTGTTGTATGTTTTAGACTTTGTGGTTTTTTATTACTGTATTTGGATAAGTATTGGTATTCTGTATTCAAATTATATTGTTTATAACTTATGACATCTATCATCTCTGTGTAATGTGTCACTTTATTCATCGTTAACTCGTTATTGAAAGGGTACTGAACTTAATTAATTAAATGATAATCAACTATACAGTGACTAACATTTTGTGCTTTTTAGCTTCATTACATATCAATTATTGAATACTACTTGATCTTGTATTGGTTTTCGAAATGTGGCACTTAACCTCAGAAAATGATAAAAGAGTCATATATGTATTGCCAGGAAAAAGTGTTACACTAGGCAGAAGTCTTGATGGACAAAACTGTAATTTTGCCATAACCGAAGATCCTTCAATTAGTAGGAAACATGCTACACTGTTGGTTACAGAAGGTGCGCTGTTTATTAAAGATTTGGGTTCCAAATATGGGACTTATGTAAATAACTCTGACAAGATTGGAGATAACAGTATGTTAAAATTGAATTGTAACGATGTAATCAAACTTGGTAAGATGGGCTGTGTGTGGAAAGTGCAGCAGATTAACTTCATAACATGCACATCTACTCTGAAAGGAGAAAATCTTCAAACACTCAAAAGCATTCTTTGTAAGTTAAGTGGAATCTTGAAAAATGAATGGGATGATACTTGTATGTATTTAACAATGCCTGCCATAACTCTGACAATAAAAGTGGTTCTGGCATTAGTTCAAAATTCACATATTGTTACTGTTGATTATTGGAATAAATGCTTAGAAGCTATTGATAACAATATTGTATTGCCAAACCCCAATAACTATGTACCACAAATACTAGAATCTACCCTTAATAAAGAAAATGTATCCTTTTATCCGAATAGGGATAGATGTACATTGTTTGTTGGTAAAAAATTTATTTTCTTTTCAAGAAAACAGTTGGAAATGTATAGAATTGTGTTAACAAAAAGTTCTGCAACTGCTTTGTTACTAAGTGAATCAAAATTAACAAAATCTTCACTTTGTAATGAAGGTGTTATTGTTATTCAGTATAATATTTCAAGGCCAAGTCAAGAAACTCAGGCTCAAAGAGACCAAATAAACGATATAATTGAATATCTCAAAAGTAAAGGTAAGAGAGTGGTGGCTGATGCAGAAATTGGTCTTGCTATTCTATATTGTTCCACAAACAAATACTGTAATCCCAATTTCAATTTTTCATCCGAAGTGATAAAACAAGTGCCCCAACAAAATACTGCAAAAAATGTACTAGTTCCAGAATCTCAAGAATATTCAAGAGATTTATGTAAAAACAATGATAATATATTAATAAATGAAAGTTTAACACAAAACAGTAATAATCAGTTAACAAATGATAAAAGTAATTCTTCTAAGAGGAAATTTAGTGAAGATGGTGCTGATACAAGTAGCCTTAATAAAAAGTTGGCTAAAGAAACTACAAGTAAATTAAGTATTAAAAGACCAAATGACTTTAATGACTTAGAAAATCCACCTAAGAAGGTTGCTATGGAAAATAATGATGGTGAGGATGACATGTTTAATTTTACAAAAAAGAATCCTGTAAATGATCCGAATGAATTTAATCTAAAAAAGAAACTGAATTTATCCAAGCCAGTCAAAAGGAAGTACAGTTTGGATAATGATGAAGATTTATTTAATTTTGTTAATAAAAGCAATAAGAAACCTGCTGTGGATGAACCTACTACTAGTATTTTAGAATCAAACATTGATCAAATTGAAACAATAATGTCTAAAAATATAAAGGTTAATGATGATAAACGTGACATAAATAATCTTAGAGGATCAAAGTTGGAGGAGTTAAAGAGGATCAATTTAAATGTTCCATGTTATAAAAATATAAAAAAAGAGGAAACTACAGACTTGAATGATAAATTTGGCAACATAGATTTAGGTTCTACAACTCTCGTAGTCAGAGCGGATTTGATTGTTAAAAAAGAACCTATTCAAATACAATGTCCAGAGAGTGGATTGAAAAATTTCAAAAGTTTAAAAAGTTTGGCCTGTGAAAATGCAAGTGACATTAGTTCCTATTAAAACATCTAATGATGGCGAAATAATTGGTGAAAATGATAACAAATTACCCATATAATATAAAAATAAATAATATGTAAACAAAATTCCATATAGGATTTATTGCTTTTTTCAATTTTTCTCATATATTCTAATTAAAATTTTATTGTTAATCAAGCAAACATTGATTTCACTTATATATAATAAAAAAAATATTTTTATAAAACAATTGTTAATCATTTTCATCATCATCACTGAAGTCTTCAGTTTCTTCTGATTCACTGTTCTCTATTACTTCCATCTTACTGTAAAGATAAAATAATAATGTATTATATACATGGAAAATGAAATTTTGCCAAGTAAAAATATGGATGCTAGATTTACAACCAAATTCATATAATCAAAAAGTCCAGAATCTTTAGAAAACAGAAGCATACAATATTATACCACACATGCCCCTATTTTTTTTATCACTATCAAAATAATGCCATATAGACCAGGATAATGAGATAACAGTAATTAGGCAAATCAAATTATTTTCATTATTAGGTTTTTATTAAGGGTTATTTTAATACGTGAAATATTATTTATTATGTTAGCAAAACCCTAGCTTTACCTTATTCCTTTTTTATTCACTTTTCTTTTCACACGAACAGTACCATCTGGAGCTACTCGCACAACACCTTCTAGTAGAGTTGTGAGTTCCCCTTCACAATCCTGATATTGTTTAGGTTTATTTTCTTTGATTTTAATTGTTTTCACCACATTTGATGATCCTGTCATTGAAAATAAATATAATATATTAACCATACCTTAGGTGTCTATTGAAATCAGGGTGGGGTAAGGTAGAGTTGATTAGAGGAAATTTAAGTTTTATAGAATAGTATATTAATATTAAAACAAATAACTCACTTAGGGTGATATACAATGGCAGTGACAAAGATAATGGTAATTTTATTGATAGAGATCTTATATTATTTTCTCCTCCAGGAAATTTCTCTTTCAATTGCTTAACTAGAGACAGTATATTTTCCTTAACAAGACTTTGTGGCATAGCTGTATGTCCCACTAGGATCATAGATGTTTGCCCTTCATTCAAACGCATCATAACAGTTCTTAGTCCAATATCAATATTTTTCTTTATATCTTTCTTTTCATTTATCTTCACAGGTATTAACATGTTATGCTTTTTGAAGAACATCTTTCCTAAGAGATGAGACACATGATTCAGTATTCTTGTGTCAACCATTACAAAATCATGTTGAGTTAAAAGTCTTCTTTTTAATTCGAACTGGTCATACTCTACTCGTAATTGCCTCATCGGTAGTACAGTTTTAACCTAAAAATATAACACATTGTGCACATATAATTTAATGAAGTTTCTTTTAAAATATATCAAAAACAATTATATTGTTGACAATAAATCAGGATCCAATTTAAATAAGCTTCTGTAGGAAAAAGAACAATAGTAAGTTTATAAATAAAAATTATATATAATGACATGCCATTTTATTGTTTTTTTTTTTTTTAATTTTTAATAAATGAAATATTAATAAGTTTATCAATTCAGAATGCCTCCTGGCAAAGGCCTACACTAAGAGTCTTAATTGTATCTTACCGTGAGCCACTCTTCCCCTCACATATATTATAATCGATAAAAAAAATGTCAATCTTTTAAGTTTAAAGATTTATAAAAATCTATAAAAAGTTACACTTAAAGGAATAAACAATAAAATTATTCATACACTTTTTACTCCAGCCTCTCTTAATATTTCTTCCCATTTGTCAACTGTAGGCTCATGATCAATCTTTTTTCCTTTCTTTATATCTGGTGTTATCAAACATATTTCACCTGTAGATGCTACAGTGCTATGTGGTAGCGTGCTGCAATTATATACAATATTATTTAATGGTATCAAATATTGATACAAAATAACTGAAATAACGTTACTAATTTTGTTTATAAATTTTCTGCTAGTTTTTTTTAAGTTATAATAGTATCTTACTTTGATTCAATCATAAAATTGAATTCTCTTTGTAAATATTGATAACAATATAACTTACAATTTCAAGTTCCCAGAAGATTTTAATATTTTGATACACCGAACCTCCATAAATATTTGAGTTTCATCACCAAATATTGTATTTTTTTTATCGTCTTGAGCGGATAATTTATCTAATGCATTCAAACATGTAGTAACCAGGTCTTCTGTCACGAATTTTGATGGCATCATGTACTTAACTTTTTTGTTTACTTTATTCGTAGGTGTCTCGATTGCTTTACTTATGGGTGGTTTTAATATTGTTTGTTCTATAACTTTTTTGAGTTTTTTATTATGTGCCGGTTTTGTTTTATCGACCTTTATTTGAGTAACTTTCTTGTGAAGAGCCTTGGCCGCAACCATTTTCTTACTTTTCATTGTAATGGAAGCCTTTTTTTATCTTTATAACACTTTTAAGTTTCTGAATTAGTAAATAAGTAATCACTTTATGGTTATGTTTTGAGTTTTACATGTGGGTCGATTGGTTGATATCAATGCCAAATTGTCAAATGTCAATTTTAAAATGTGACTATGTGTCACAGAGTATACAAGCTAGCTAGCTAGCCAGCTAGCTAGAGTATACAAAATAGCTTTTTAGCCTAATAATAAATTGGTTCACTTTCAAAGATATAAATACATATATATATATCTTTTTTTTATATTAGATGCAAATAAGCAATACCATGTCAACTCACAAAATTGAAAAAACTGAGTTATGTATACAGAAGTGTGGGTAAATGGCTGAAGAACATTTTTCTTTAATATTTGTAAGGTTTTAAGCTTTAAAACTTCTAAAAATCTATTTTTATAATCATGTAAAACACGCTATAAGCAATAGATTAATTTGTAATAATATGTTAGGTATATTGCTTAATTTGCATTTTGAAATTCTTAGCGGCATTTGTTATTTTTAAATATAAATTTGAGAAGGCTACCATATTACTGCAAAATTGACGATAAGGTTAAGCAGTTATTTTTAAATCACAGGCGGTTACTGAAAAAACTAATTTTATATTGAAAACACGATTATTATTTTAAGTTGATAGTGATAGATTTATGAAGTATAACAATAACTTTAACGACAAAAGAAGTTTGCAATTCAAGGAAAGTCTTTAATTCCGAGGCTTTTACTTGAGTTTTATATATTATGTTACACGTTTTGGGTTATATTATACACGAAATATGCAGTTTATGTACATAAACACCAAAATAAAATGATCAACAGATATAGCTTATAACTTATAAAACTTGAAAACACTAAATTACTATAAGAGTTATTAAAGGCGCGGCTTAAAATATCTTATCTGTGTAGATAAATGATAGCCGCACGGCATGTATGTATTTTTACTTAACGCAGTGTAGAAAAAAATCGTAAGTATAATTTAATGCCTATTAAGAATAACATTCCATGTAACTATGATTCGTAAATCAGCGATAAAATATTCTGTTATAAAAATTGACCGTTATTTCTTTTAATCTGCAATGTTATTTTACTTATTTTTTGTGAAAATAAGTAAAATAAATAACATGAATCTGAAAAAACCAAAAACTTGAATGGTACCTAAAAAATCATATAAAGCATTTAAAAGTTGTTAAAAATGTTCAAACGTTTTTTTCTGGAAATAGCTTGCGTGTGGGTTGACACGCCTATTGCTTATTTGCGTCTTATTATGCATTTCAATTGGAAATATTTATGTCAGACAAAGCATACATTATGGTGGTGTACCCATATATTTATATGATATATTTATTATTTGTGACCATTGTAATTATTATTTTTATTAAGTAACATTTAGAAATACATAATCGATGACATTTGCAGAAATTTGCTTTAATTTTTACGAGTTTGTATGTTTTATTTTATGTATGTGTTTTTTCTTTAGTTGGTACAAGTTTGCCCTAGCCGTACGGTACCCCTGTAGCAAGGAGGCATCCATTAAAATTTGTTGATTGTATTATGTTTGATAACTAAAGTGAAATTAACGACATAGCGGCGAGCACAAAAGCTGTTATGTGACCTCTCATGTTTTGTCTCCATATTAATTTCCCTTAAAATAAATTAAAAGTCACCCTCTTGATGAGGCTTAGAGACTTGGAGGAAATAAAATATACATACGAAACCAAATGCAAGTTTTTATTAAACTAATCGTATTTCTATTTCGACGAGTATTATACTGCTATACTTATTATTTTAATTATGAATGTATCAATTTGTTAATTGAGTGAATTACTGATTTAATTTAAATCTATATTATAAGCAATCTGGAAAATTATTATCTAATCTGTAAATTTAAAAATATGAAAAAATCTAATGATTTTTTAAATTTATTGTCTGAATGAACAGTCTTATCTCTAAATGAAGGTAGCTACTTGCCGAAGTTGGAAAGGAGTTTGGGGCTGCAAATAGGTTTAAATTGATCAAAAGCTTGTCTCCAAACAAACGATATCTTAATTTAAAATTTTAGGGATCAGCTTAATATAGTTTTTAGAAGAGTTATACGACTTATGTAAAAAATACATACATAACAGATTTTTTTAACGAAATTGTATAACATTTATAATGTAATAATTTCGAGTTAATTAATATCCCTAATTTCTACGAAACCGAAACCAGCCCGCGGGCGAAACGGTCTTATGTAGAACTTTGACCGAAATAGCAAACAACCCGAACCCACTGCTATGTAAAACTTTATTTAGGTGTCGTGCATTACATACAACTACAGATACACTAAACTCAAACGAAACCTCAATGTACAACAATGAATAATAAATGTCGCATGTGTAAAGGTCGAGCAAGTTGAATTGTCGTCACATCTTAAACAGAATAACTATTTTAAGATTTATGCCTTCCTTTAGTAGTGGATTGTTCAATTTCGACAGCTTTTTTGTCGTAAATCCATATTTATGCCATCCATTTAGCTTTATTATTGTAAATCGCAGATGCCATTTGCGTATGTCCTGTCTGATTTAAATCATAATTATACCGTAATCTATATTCACTAGAGGTATCTCCAACTACCGTTCAAGGAAAAGGAAGGGGACATGGGGGCGTGTTATTTATATATATATATATATATATATATTATCAAAAACGTTCAAAGAACTATAACATAGAGTTACAAGTTCTTTTTTGAGACTTTTGGAAAAATAGATCTATAATTACATAAAACATAAACATAAACGCTGCACACTCAACGGCCCCCATTAGGATAGTAATATCCTGTGTCGGGGGTCCGGAAACATTCACAATGACAAGGACAAATACACCCAGACCGGAAAATACGCTTGCATGGTCAATACAAACATATTATGCTCCGAGCGGGAATCGAACCCGCGACCTGTGGCGTTTAAGGCAGGTTCGCTACCACTGCGCCACAACGTCGTCATATTATAAATATGTTGTGCAAATAAAGTACTAAAATATTCCCTTCATCTTTTTGTGTAGTGTCTAGTGTTCTTGCCTGTAAGCCAGCTATGGAAAATTAATGATTTTTGCATATTTATAATGTTGAGCATTAAAAATTTAAACCACGCTTTAAAAGTCTGGCATTTAACCAACAAGCCGCTTTGTAGTTAAATTCAACAGGAATAAATTTAGTATAACGTAGAGCAGCAGCTATAAGTGGGGCCTTTTCCGGTATCACACTCGTGAGCTAAATATTTAAAAAACATATCTAGATAGATATAATTTTTGGATACATACAGAAAATCTCCGAGTTCCTTTAAATTAATTAAAATTTATTTTTAATTTGATTTTCTATAAAAGCTTATTTTTTAGTTATTTCTAATTATTATTCATTGTAGTTACATTATCTTTACATAAAATTTAGTGTGAGAAAGCAGTAATGTAAAATAGTAGGTATGCAAAAATATTTGTAATGTTTGTTTAGTTCGGAAAGTTTAATTTTATTTGCCTTAATATAGACAAGTGTAGCCAAAACCTCGCTTTTAAATGTTGAAGTACAGTCGACAAACGGTGGGAGTTTTACAAAGCCCGACTAGCTTAATGTGTCACTCAATCTATCTCAAACCGAAGCTGCATCGTATAAAACCAGTGGAAATATATATAGTTTTTTTTAGCATAGAAGAAAGCAAAAGAATTTACAAATAATTATGCAAAGCTTGTATCTGCTTGAGACTTCGTCTGCGTGGACCTTTCTATTTATCTAATTACTACCTGCAAACTTTACATGATCACTCGATTACCTAATGTAAAGATTGCCTGAAACTTTCATAAAAATTTCAACCTTTTTGGAGTCCAATGTGAAAATACACTTATCCATATATCTTCGTATCTATAGATGTAACGCGTATCTTTCAGGAACTTTTAGTTATATAGGTTATTAAAGCTTTTTCAGTGTAAGAATATTAAATTATATATGAGGCATGACAGAATGGCTGACTTAAAGTTAGTTGTTTTTTTTTAAAGAGACCAATTACTATGTGTAGTCATAAGCTTGCTTATAAGAAGTTCCAAGCAGTTAAAATAAAAAAATCCTAAAAATTCTAAACACCGGGGCTGTGTAGTCTGTGACAACTTAATCAGACAGCCTGCAGTATTTTTTTAAAAATACCTTCAATGTAAAAATATACTTGTGTAAACATATATTTACTATCTACGTTACGATTACCTTATCCGTAATAATTTATTTGGACTTGTTTACAGAGTAATACAAAGGCCAGCCTAATCTTTTGAATAAAACATTGTCTGTTAGAGCGGGGTACGAATTGCAATCTTAAGATTTTCTTAGTATATTTTACTCGTCCTTTATCGATCCTAGTCTGTTTTTGGTATATATAGTATTATAATTATGCAGTACATAATGAGATTCGGTTGAAAGAGTGAACCAATCGCATGATCACTGTGAAGTCACTCAAAATCATATCCCATACTTTAGTAAAGTTAAATAAATAATATTGTGTTTTTTTTTTTGTATCGATTTAAACGATGCTATCGTTGAATATGATAAACAACCTTTCTTAGAAATAAATAGTCTCCGAGTAATTCAAAAGGGTTCCATTCAGTCTGCTGTTTCAATAGTTTTTCAGCTTATTTTTATGATTTTATTTTCGCAGTGAAACCGCTTATAATTATTGAAATTGTGCTAATCTGGTATAAAAGAATAGGGGCAGTAAATTTCGTAATTGTTACTGATATATAGATAATAGAAAATTTTGGAGGCACGCTTAATGTAAGTTGTTTTAATGTGAGTACTAAGTTTGTTTATTGAGTCATATCGAAAACTAGCTTCATCAAGCTAGCGGCTAGCTTGTAAATCAGTTATCTTATACTCTCCGAGTTTGATTAACAGTTTATACTATGGCTTGCAACGTTATTAAAGCTATACCTATAATTTCAGAATTCACTAGTTTGTAGCAGTTATAGTTATATTTATGTATACAAACAAGTATACGCCCTGTCTGGTGAAAATTAGTGCCAATATCTTATGTTACCAAGTAATGTAAATGTAAACTTATAACAGAGAAATGAAGAGGACGTTAAGGAATGAAAAATAGTTACAATTAAAAATGGTTATTGCTCACACGGTCGCCTAAAATGTGTCTATCGACTAAAATGCGCTCGGAGCGTTTCCTTCATTACCGATGACTTCCTTAGCCGTGACTCGACCTCCCCCTGCGAGAGGTGTCTTTTTTTCACGCCTCAGTATCAGTCGGCTCCCACCTAGTGACCCTGTCAAGGCCAGTAGGGCCAACAGTAATACACAATAAAAAAAGAACCGGTTATCTTTAAGCGTAAAAGAAACTTTAGTCATAAAATTTGTAAATAAGAAAAGTTTAAAACAAAAACAAAAACCTACGCATATTTTAAGAAAATTGTTCTGGGTAGGAACGCAAATGACAAAAAACCATCACTGCGTCTAGTCTATGTTGGTAACTTCAGTCACGTAGTTACCAAGTAGTTACAACTAGACGTCTTAATAAGAAACTGTTGGCCTCTTGTGAATTAACTTCTATCTATAGTTCAACTGTTCTGAGAGGTTTATTTATTTTCTGGCTTATTAGATTGTCGGAATTTTTATGTACTTACTACGTTACAATAAATAATAAATAAAATTTATTTGTTTTCAGGTTTATGTATGCTTAAAATCAAAGCTTGTTTTTTCTTTATGATATATTTCAATTTAATTTAGAAAAAACAAGTAATTTGCGTCAAAAAACAGCACCAGAAAAATTGTAATTTTAACCGTTTTCTTAATTTCAAAGAATTTTGTATAAACCCCGTACTTAATACGTTTGCATAATTATAATATAATTGATATTCAACTTTGTGTTACTTCTAAACACCTATTTATATGACCTTAGTGAATTATGCAGATAACTTGTCTAATTTATATTCATTACGTCACAACGTTAAAGGAAAATGACGCGAAATGAAATACGAACACGACTTACATTGTCAATACAATGTACAAAATTAATTTAACATTTAACCAGAAGCCTTAATTCACTGCCTTAATTGACTTAATTAATATTTTGATGAAAATGTAAACGATATTTTAGCGTTTATGAATTCTAATTACCAGTAATTAAAATATTTGTTTTGTTATATTATGATTGAGAAGATATAGAGTAGATTAGTAGTAGAGAATCGCTTTTTTTGGTATAAATTCGTCTCTACCAGGAAAGTACTCCGGTCTCACAGAATATGGATGTTAAATCCGTTTGAGCGCTTAAGGCCAACTCTCACCACTTTTTCTCTACCATTTATCTTAGACAGCAACGCTTAGTGATGGGTTTTGTGTTATATGTGTGGACATAGGGTACGGTGACCGCTTACCATCATGCGGACCGTACTTTTGTTTGCAGCCTTCACAGTAAAAAATAAAAAGTTAAAAGTTTCTAGACAGATTCCGCTTTAACGCTTCGCTTAACATTTGACTTACAAAGTATCTACACTGCAGACGGTACAGTGAACGTGAGTTTTCTACAGAAAGCAAATCATTCTTTTGTCAATTTTATTTTGTCTCGTTTTACAGCTATTTTGATAATTAAAATAAGTACTTTGTAAATAGTCTACCAAGTTTTTTTTATAATCAAGTATTCTTTACCGTAGCTTTCCATTAGTGAAAGAAAAAGAAGGAATTGCTCCAGATGAGATTGCCTGTTACGATCACGCGAACAAAGTAATAAAATTCACCTGTCTATAATTAGATTAGGATAGGGTAGATAATATTTCAATTTCTACTCATAATACATTTTTTTCTCGGTGTGTATATTTGAGTTAATGAGTTTGTACCCGTTTTTGAAGGGGACTCCTAATGATGACATGCAGCCTCTAAATGTCATTAAATTAGCATTTAGTTGAAATTAATCATTTAAAAGAGAATATTCAATGTACTGTTCGGCTCGCGGAAAAAACGTTTACCCGGTATAAGTGTCATTTAGGTTTGTGTATAACTTATTGTCTCATTAAATAGAAATCGTTTTCAATTTTAAAAAAGTTGTAGGATCGATGTTCATATATGTATTAAAAATAATATGTACTAAGTTGAAGTAATCTATTAAATCACGAATCAAAAGAGCTTAGAAAAACTGGCTAAGCATCCGACAAGTTATAATGGAATAAATTTAAACTTTGACTGAGACACTTTTAACTAAACTTTGCAAAGCATATAAAACGTGCTGTGAATCGTCTCATCGAAAAGCAACTTTTCCAATATAGTAATAAATTAGCTCGAGTCTCAAAATAGCTTATTATATTGGTGAGTTATTGAACATTTTTTTCCACGACTAATATAAATATCTATGTGTACAAAAATAAAAGTAAAATTAAATTTTATAAAATACTCCTTGTGACTTTAATTTATAGTAATATGATACAAAATTTTCAAAACAACGATCCAGCCGCTAACAAACTCTACAGAATCAGTTATTGGGCTTTTAGCAAGATTGAGCTTAAGATTGGTTGAAATCGGTCTAGCAATTTTCCATAGGAAAAATACACATATACCAACATACACAGATTCTTTTTATATAAATAGAAGATAATACTATATAGAAAATTTATATAATTTTGGCGAAATATTAACTTAATGTAAGATTTTTACACGATATTCTCCATGGCTCAAGAGTTTCTATTACAATTGCCAATAAGAAGTAATTTAGACAGTTATTAGATATCTACCTTATTTAACAGGGTATTCCGAATAAATCTAGTCGGCGTCCGACAATTTGCAGCTGCCGGAAACATCCCTAGTGTAACCATTTGGTCTTTTGGGAAAGTGGCCACAACTCGGAGAGCAATACACATCCACATTCTGTTGACTTTAGTAGTTGCTTGTAGTTTTCCTTGTTATCCTTTTTAGGGTTCCGTAGCCAAATGGCAAAAACGGAATCCTTATAATTTCATCCGTCCATCATTAGTCCGTCTGTCCGTCTGTCCCTCCGTCCGTCTGTATGTCACAGTAATTTTACTCGTAGGCCATTGGCTCTATCTATACGAAATTTACTAAATGTAAAGCTATAAATATCCCAATAGATAAATAACTAAATAAAATACTCTATTTTCTATACCGGAGCGGCTTAATTTTAGATTCGTAGTACAATCTTACCACTCCGTATATAGCTTTTGTCGTATTGGAAAGCCTTGGGTTAAATTCAAGCAAATTTTGTTCGTTCTGTTCTTGGCTTTGCGTCGCCTTTATCACAACATTTTTTTACCTTATTTAGAATTGTAATTGGATGTTTCATTTAAAGACCACCGTCGTAGAATTTTTAAAAACACTTTTATATTGATTTTTCTTGAGTTGATTTTTTTTTTAGTATAATTCTTAATTTTGGTGACAAAAAGTTAGTTTTTTATACCACGGTTGTAAAAAAAACGTACGGCCGCCTGATGGTAACTTGATATCGTATCTTTGCAAAGTCTTGACTTTCAAAATAAAAAAAACTGCTTGGAAACCACTGGTGGAATGCGGTGTCTTTGAAGCTCGTCGCTGCTCCCTTTTATCAAACGAAATCTAATAGTGTGGATATCGTTGTTTTACGTCGTCATTTTGTAGGATGCTACTACTTCTTCCTTCTAGGTGGTTCAGCCATTTTTGACGAATGCAGCAAGGCAAGGCAAGACTGCGACTGAAGTACTAATTATTATTATTTATTAGTGACTAGAGATTTTATTCAAAATGACGTTGCAGGTGCAGCTTGTTGTAAATTTATTCTATTATTTTAATTATTTGTCATTATTATTTATGTTATCTCGAGAAGATCTATAATATCCATAAATCACTAGTACTCCAGTTCTTACAATGTCTATACATATAAAATGCTTTGTCCTGAATAATAGATAGATCAACACACAGCCTAAACTGCTGATCGTAGAGACCTGAAACTTAGAGGGTGTGTTTTTTGTATGACGTAGGCATCCGATAAGAAAAGATTCTCCGAATTGATAGAAGATGTGTTTCGTATTTTATTGAAATTCATTCCCTACCGGGGTTAAAAAAGGCTGGAAAGTTATTTTGCTTCGAAGTTGATATCAATATTCGTAATTGCTTTTGGTGTAAATTATGTTTTATTTTGACATATGTTTGAAAAGTCAATCTGATATGACATATCAACGTTCAGTATAAACTCATAATTCAAGCCTTGAGGAGGTGAAAAGGGTTTAAAAGTTAAAACAGTTGGAATATTGGATGTCTGTCATTTTTAAAACTTGAATACTGCATGAAACTTTTTTTTCTGATGAACGATTAAAGATAAAGAAACACGTGTTGTAACATTTTCTGAAATACACACTGAAGAGGTGAGATGAGGGTTTAGAGTTTGTATTAAAGTCGTTCTGAAGCTAGTCCAATATAATATTTTAAAGAGTTGTGGTAAAATTTATCTAAAAGTTTAAAAATAAAATGCTTTAACGTATTTATTTATTTGTTTACTGCGTAGAGAGTGGTTTGAGTGTCAATCAATTTAATTATGATTTTCGGTGTGAGTGCAGCGAATGATAATGACACGAAACTCGGTATTGAGAATTTTCGAGTGCGAGTCGGTGCAGTGGGTGATGACAACCAATGACAGATTAATTATTCCGTTTGCAAACATGCACTGGGCATCAACTTCAATTTATTTCGTAGCTGTATCTCCTGATAATTATAAAGTCACCTTTACTGGTTTGGTGTGTATCACCACTATGTATGGGTAATTTAATTTGTAAACGACCTTGTTTAATTACAAAAATAAAATGAAAGAAATTAATTAATAAAAAATACTTCTTTGTTGTAAATTATAACAATTAATAGCGTGTATATAACTTTATCGAATCATCATACATCTATAGTAATAAAATAAAAACGTTTTTTATTTCAGTTCGGACGGGTGTTGGAGTACCGTTGTCAAGAGGGATTTAAGGGATTTAGAATCACGCCTGTTTCTCGTTTTAGCCCCTTCGACTAAAATACACGTGTTATTTTTCTGTACTTAATTCCTCTCTTTTTCTATTATTCAATCTTAATAAACATTCGAAAATTATATATGTTCACATTTAATTTTTTATAATTTTATAGTGTCTGATAAATAACGTTGCATCATTAAATCAAAGTTTTATATTTTTTCATCCAATACTACCCTTCCCACTTGTTAGATGTCGCCAACTCTCTGTACTAGTTGTACTGAAAATATCCAATTTTGTCGTTTTCTTACGAATCAGCTTGCGATGCACGTTGAATGATGAAAACCAACTCATAAAATATAGTTTTAAGTGCAATTGAGAAGAAGGATACATAATAAGTAATTATTTAACGCTTTTTCTATATTTACTCGGATGAACTTTGCTAAGCACAAACTATTAATATACAAAATACAAGTCCAGGAGAGTTGGTAGCTCAGTGTACGGTTAACGGAGATAGGTTTTGGGTCTGACACTCAACAAATGTTAACAGCGTCATGAGAGAATAAGATTCGGCCATTTTGGTCGAGCGTGCGTTGCAGGCATAAAACCTGGCAATGCTTGTCAGAGCCGACAAAAAAACGGTATCGGATAAATGTGAACAGCTCCGACCAAAATGTTCTACCACTAAAATACCCGGAATTTTATAGATAGACATTTAACAAATCGGAACGGGTTGGCTTTGATGGCTGACCGTCTGCCTTCAGTATTATTTTTTACTAGATAATATAGAGGTCCATGATTTATTTAAAAATTATATGGTGTGTTCGTGGATTCAACGTAAATAAAAATTTTGAATAATTTCAAATGCATGTGTATATAACCGGTGGAAAAAGAATATAATGCTTTAACTATAGGTTTGTAAATATCAACATCGATTTAGAGCTAATAAACTTCTACTGTGATGAGTACAAATACTTATAATATCAATACAAAAATACTATGCTTGAGCATAGTATTTTTGTATTATTCTTAACGTATCACACTTTTGTATGCTATAATTATATTCTTATAGGCTTTCGTAAATAACATAAATTAGTTCGTTTGAAATTGAGAGAAAATTTTACATATTTATGATGAGCCTTTTTGAATTTTCAAACGAGGCTCGTACAAAATTAATGAGAAACATTATACGCTTAATAGATCGAGCAGAAGTACGGAAGGGATTCACTTGATTTTTGGCAAATAAGGTATTGTTTTAACATTTTCATATCTATACTAATATTATAAAACTGAAGACTTTATTTGTTTGTTTGGTTGAACGCGCTAATTTGTGGAACTATTAAACGGATTTGAAAAATTATTTTTGCAATTGATAGTACATTTCTTGAGGAAGACTAGGAGGATAGGTCATATTATAACATCTTGATATAATACTTAGAAGCCGAGCAATAAGAAAGAACGTGCGGGCGGGCTATAAGATGCGGTTAGTTGGTGGAATAGGGCGGTCTCAGCCGACGGAAGCCTAGTAATTAAAATATATATACGTTTAAACTGGTAGTTTAGGGCTGGTTTATTTTTGACCCAAAATCCGGATTGCTATTCAGCAGGGAAATGCAGCTAGCGTTCTTGCCACTATTCTCCGTGGACATGATTCGCACAGTTATATTTATTTGTAAATATAGTTAGTATTGAATTGTAAATATGTTGTAATATTGGTTGAAAATAAAGTCCTTAATTATGAATATTTTCCTCAATTAATATAATAAAAATATATTGATTTGCGTTGAAATGGTTGTCATTAACTTAAATAAAGAAAATTATTCAGCTTTCATGTGTCAGGAATATGTTTTTACAGTCGTTTGTGTCGTAATCTGGTTTTTAATACAAAACCACAAAGATGAAAATCGTCACTTTTGACCCTCTTTGGAATTCCTGGCGGTTTTCCAGCCGAATGTTCTTTGCATAATGTTGCTTTTTGTAGGCGAGTACATTAGATAATAAAGCCGTAAGGATTTAAGTCAAAAGGCACATTTGAGGTCTATGCTTAAACATTGTTTTAGTAAAAGATTATGTGAAAGATAGATTTTTGTAATGCAAGTAGTCGTGTAGGATAAAATGAGTGGCGGTTTGTGTGAGGGTGAACGAGTCGGTTGATTTATGAATCGGATAGATTGTAATGTGTATACCGCGCGGCGCAGTGTTGCGGCGTCGGCTTAGCGATGAATTTCCCTCGCTACTCTACTGAATAATTAATGTAGCCTGGCCGAGAACTACCAAGACTTTAGAGGGGTCTTAGTATTTAAATTATTGAACGTAGATGAATTAATTATTTCCACATTTTTTGTATTAATAATTGATTGACTCTACAATGAAGAATTGGAATGCCTATTTGCACGAAGTCAGATATTAAGAATTCATTAATATAATATGTATATATTATTAATATGTATGATTTTTAAATGTTATTTTTTTACAACAACAATAATGTAACATTTGACATTGGTATAACCATATCCATTGTAACTTTTGCGGCACTTGCAATAGTTAGACGAACTTTTAATAAAGTTGGAAGTTTCCGAATGAGTGTTACGTGACATTATTCTGTAGCTATAAAAGGTTCCTCCGGTTTCTATATTTATAGCTTATTGATTCGAGACATTTTTATACCCTCTAATGCCTAGATTAGACCTTTGCGTCTGCCCTTTACTTTTCATCACGGTTAAGTGAATGGGTTGCGATTAATATGTTGTGGGGTGGTTTATAAACACACTTAGCTTGTTATTAGAAAATCATTGTTTTATACAGGTAAATATTTTATAGGAAAGCTTGGAAAAATATATGCTTTTTATAACTATAATTTAAGTTTTTATACCATATAAATAAATAAGTGAAATTTTAAGTTCTGATATCGAACAGATAAAATTATACTGTGAAGCTGCAGTTTTGAGTAAATATATTCTGCTTATGCATCTTTAAGGCTGCATATCATTCAGAGCACCTTCCATTGTTTCATACGACGATGCAAACAATGGTCTGTGTGCAAACGTGATAGGAACTGACGACGTGGCTCTGCAGAATTCCATATTATTTAATACATCAACTACTAGCGACCAACAGTCTCCACCCATATTTAAATTTCTGTGCAGTGCTTTTGGAGCATATTATTTATCAGAATACTTTTTATCAGAATGTTAAGTATTTTATATCTAAATTTTTTACAGAAATCACTCAATGACGTTACAAATTTAATTAAAGTCAAATTAAGCGCAGGACTTAATATTAGATTAGATAACAAAGACTTGCTGTTTTTGGTATGAATCCAATGAATGGTCCGTATTCGAATTAAACTCCAGAGTAGGCACTACTATCTTACAGAATATCGAATTACTGAAGTAGCAGTATCTATACAATTGTGGTTCGAGTATGGGTGATAATGTTTTTCCTTCTTTTTCTCACCTCAAAACAAAAGAGACGTTCTGGTTTTACATTAGAACTAACTAGGTAATTAACTGATTAGTGCCAGTAACTTTATACGTTTATTTTCCCATTGCGATTTCTGCGTAGGAATTTCTTAAACTTAAACATCGAAAAATGAAGGATGTTACAAGTATCTTACCTACGTTTTCTTACAAGTTTCTCTTTCTATAGTTTGAGACACTCAAAACTTACGGTCGAGGCCGGATTAAGCGTATTGGGCCTCCTAGGTCATACAGATATCGAGGCCTTATTAGCATTTTGTAACTCCATGATGTATTTTTGATACGATAACGCAATATGTAATATGATCAGAGTAATAATATATTTTCATTGAGAGTTTGTAATTTCTTGTCTCCGGGAGAGTCGTCCGTCCGGTGGGTGTTAAGAACCTTCTAGTCGAATTATCTTACTACATACGCCCGGAATAATCCTTCTTCTTAACAGGTACATAATAAACAGTACCTGTTGCAAAAACTTACGTGACCCACATTGAATAGAGGTTTAGTTGGCTGTTACTGTAGTCTATAAGTAATAAACCTGTACTCTGTAAGTAATAATATCAATCAACGTGCAAAGGCAAGCCTTGTATTTATTATAGTGTACTTATGCATAAAAGTTTAATACTTCCATTGTTAATTCAGAACAATGCATTTGGACAATTCATGGCTGGTGAGCTTTTATTATACGTGTTTTTCTAGTGATATATTTGATACGAGTAAAGTTTGTTATTAATGTGATTTGCATCATTCGAAATTATGATATAAAGTAAATGATCAATAAATAAAGTAATGATAGTGACCACGGCTGAAATATTGCAATTTGCAACATTTATAACTATAAAAAGTCCCACATGTCGTTAAATTCGCCTTTTACTCGCCTGTAGCTATAACTGTTCCTAATGAAATATTTTATTGCTAGATCTTTGACTGAAGAAAAAATTGTTCACTTTAAATTATTAGGTTATGGGAACTGTAATTATTTTTTGAAGATCTTTTCTTTAAATTTGTAGATTTATTAACTATTTTATGATGACCATTATGTTAGTAGCGGAAATGTCTCAAAAGCCACTTATAGCTGGTTTGATTTCCCGTCGGGTCAGATGTTTGCAATAAAAATACACGCAATGTTCTTGTGGTTGTGCGTGTGTGGATGTGTCTGTGTGTGTCCGTAAGAGGATGGTGTAACCCACTATGTGTGTCGCTTTTATTTATTTTCATATGTATATGTCGCATACCAGAAGTGAGGTTATTTAAAATAAATATGCAGAACCGGTGAACATATGTAAGTCATCGGTTCTGCTATGCTTTTAAACACAATAATAGCAATACGCTGCGTATCACATTTTGATTTTAATTATTATGAGATTAAGTAAGGTAATTTGATACTAAATTCACACATATTTAAACAAGATAATTTTAAGAATGAAAAGCAGTAAAAAATATTACAATTTTTAATAAAAGTGCCATACAGACTACTTACGGAGTTTCTGGTCGGGAGGCAGGAGCAAAAGTGATTTCACAACACAAATCATTTGCTTTATATAGCGTTCAACTGAAGTTAATGTTACAACATATTTTAAAACAATATTTCAAAATTGCTTCGATTTTTATAATTTTTCGAAAATACAATTAAAGGCTGCCAGGATCAAATTTTAATCTAAATTCTTTTTAATTCTTAAATAAACGGCTTTTATTATAAATGTCAATGAAGTAAATTCACAATAAGAATTTACGTAATAATTTTATGACTTATCTATGCTTATTTAATTAAGTGATGAATCGGCGCGGCGACATATATTATATAATTAAAAAATAATTAAGTATTTTACTTAAGTTTTTGTTGTTTTGTATTAAACGAACGAGTCAAATTTACCTATAAAGTGACACCGAATTTTGAAACTTAAATATTGAAGGATCTATTTCTATTGCTAAAAGCTGATGTGAGTTAAACTTAGAATGGCTCTAGAATATTGAGCAGAACTTTCGAGAAATGTTTTGTCTTGGCTGAATATAGATTGCTGTTAGATCGTTAAAGTACTTGTGCTGCAGGCACTATAATAATAGCCCCTCCACTCTCTCAATTTAAAAATAGCTTTGACCTTTATTATACATTATACATACATAACTATATAATGTATAATTACCAACATTGTCTTAAATATTTTTTGGGTAAAATATAAACTTTATAAGCATATCTATTTTAGAAAAAAGAAAACCAGTTTAAAAATATCAGAATGTCGTATATAATTAAATGTTAAGTGCAGATCCCTTTCGAAATACAAAAAAGCTGGTTAATTTTAATTTATTTCTGCCTGACTCCCCTTCTGTTCGTTCTTCCATATATGACATCCATTTTACTGGAAGATACTATACTGATTCAACACCATTCAATACTAACCGGTATTAAAAACATGAAAGACTACAAAAAACTAGCACCATACATGTAAAATTATGCACGTAACTGAGGGTTGAAATGTCAATATCATAACTTTTTGATTTACCTCAGATCAATAGTTTGTGAGACATGCTCTTCTAGAGTCATAAAGATTGCGTTCTTTTATAACTTTTGAACGATCTAGCGGACAATTCTAAAGAACTTGGTTTCAATACAAATTTTGTATTAACTTTGGAGATATAAAATGGAACTCTTGAAGGGTTGTTGATAAACAGCAATTATTAGAAGGGTAGGGCAGGTTACCTAAGGGTGCAACTTCACGTCGATATCATGTTTAGGGTAGTGGTTCCCCTGTCGCGCCGGTTATGCTTTATGTAAATTGTACAAATTCCTAAAAAATATTGCAGGCTCTCTCAGTTTTATAAAGTAATTTTTGTAGAAAAATTAAATAAATAATATCAAAGTTCGTATATAATTTGGCAACTGAATTTTCTCAACTAATTTTTGATCAAATCACACGACATAGTATTGTTAAATTTTCAAGGAATATATGAAATCTTTATATTTATGTCTTTGAAATGTTCCTAATATTCGTAAAACCATTTCAGCATCTGGATCGTGTCCAATTTAAAAACTCTGATATGATAAATTTCATTACGCATGGATTTCATCACGATAGCGATAAAATACTTTCCAACAGCTTTACAGCAGTTTTATTTTTTGTTAAAGTGAATAAATTTCTTAAAACATCTTGCCTTGTTAGATAGTTAAAGCAGAAAATATTCATATCTGCAGCTGTAGTAACGCTGAGTTGCATACATAATTAAAATCCTAGATGATATCAGCAAATTTTGAAGGATCTCTTCTTCTCTATTTTTAACGATCTTTTACAAAAGCCGTTCTATGACACTTTGTGTTATCAAAAAATGCTTTCAGGTTGAATTTTAGTTGCGATTGCTACAAAGCTTAAAATGTAGATAATGTATAAATATTTAACATTTGACTACATTAAAGTTTAAGCTCTCGATTTTTCACCTGTACACATACTGTGTGTTACTCGCAGCAAAGAATCAGGGCGCTTAAATATTTATCGCTTACTGTGAGCTCGAGGGTAGAGTAAACCTGCAGGTGTGTAGGAAAAAATGAGAAAAGATATCTCGGTAATGAGTAACGCAAAGCTCCATTATATTTTTCAGTGGGAGCACAAAAAGTAAAATGTCGATATTGCGTGCGGGCAGATTTAGAACCGTGGACAAAACAGCAGTCGGTTTACGAGGGTTGTTATGTATCCAATATTTTTC
Organism: Hestina assimilis; assembly: GCA_023373885.1. Lineage (NCBI taxonomy): Eukaryota > Metazoa > Arthropoda > Insecta > Lepidoptera > Nymphalidae > Hestina > Hestina assimilis. The sequence goes on along the minus strand of CM041749.1, from coordinate 8,704,003 downwards.
ATTTCATAAATACAATTCGAACAATAAAATTCGCATAAAACAGCTATATTACAAATAGTTTACAACTATACGCAACACACGAAACAATGTCAAACACGAATATATAGATATAGTTAGTATTGAATATGTTGTAATATTGGTTCGAATATATATAATTCAACTACAAACATACTTCAACCAGATCAGAGTGGTGAAAACCAATACCTACTGTACCGAGACCTCAAAATGAATAAAGAATTTGCACTTTTTGCGTCTCTTTTGTAAATCTTGGCATCTCTCCAACCAGACGTTACTTACAGTGTGAGCCGTCAATAGGCATCCGCAGCTTTATGAAATTTAGCTAAAATCTTTTGCGCTTAAATTTTATTACAATATATATTAACAATTATTATCAGTATGGAAAGAAATTCAGCTAAGTTTGGCTTAAAAGAACCGTCCTTGGGAATATTTATTATTATATCACTACATATTATAATGTTTTATATCTTGCCCGCCATGTCTGTTTGCTGTCTTCTTCATGCTGTTTTAATTTTCACTAGTCAGCAAATTAAATTGATTGAAATATGACACTAATTCTTGAAAATGTCGGAAAAAGTCAAAGTCGAATCCTTTGTGGCCACAGCAATTACGCAAGGGCAGGTCGTTAGTCTTTAATATATTACTAGTAATGTTATATCTAAATAAAAGTAGGTGATTGTTAGGTTAGTCTCATATTTATAAATTTTGTTTATTTCTTGTATTTTATTATTATAATAAAACCTGCCACTGGTGGTGCTTTGTGCTCTATTAACATTCATACATGATGTATTATTAGCATAATTGTTACTTTTGAAACTTGGTAATATGCAACATTATGCACTGCGCGAGTTCATTGGTCCGGTGACGTTGTTAAGACCAGTAAGGCCAATAACAATAGACATTAAAAAACGTCTCATTTGTCAAATCAGATAGCGCGCGCTCATTGGTCAAATCAAATTGCTCGCGCCCATTATTCAAATCAAATACACGCACAATCATTAGTCAAAACAAATAACGCGTCTTTCCTCGGCTTCTTGTTTCCATTCCTTTTCACGAATACTTTCCCATAAATTGCAGGAAAGCGAGAGGAAAGACGTTACACACTATAAAACCTTTTTATTTTAAAGATTAGACTGTAATATTTCTTTGAGCAGAGGAGCTGAAAGCTGAAACAAGAACTATTTGAGAGACAAATTTTCAACCCAAAATTATTTTCTGTTTATAGAAAAACTAAATTTATTTATGTTAATAAATATTAAAGTAGCGTCTGTATTCTAAAAGCCAAGTAATTAGCTGTTTAATGACGTTAAAAGAAAAACTCATAATAATAATAATTGCTTACTGGAGTTGATATCTATAGGGATTTTATGAGCGGGGAGTCAAAACTAGGTCACTTACTTGGTACAAAATTTCGTCGGCTTGGGAAATTTTGAATTGAAATCTGTTATTTTAAAAATGAATGTTTGTGTGGGGGTCGGGTATATTGAATTTTTACAACAAATCACTCTATTTACTTAAACAGCACAAATACTCACCAAAACAATTATTCAAAAACGGATTCCTTTACACCTGAAAAACGCCGTGCGATATTTATGTGCGACCCTTTTAAATTTAGTGGCGCTGTTTTACATATTTAAGTAGAAGGTACATTTTACTACCTTTAAAGAAATTTTGATGAAGGTACAGGGTCGCCGCAGTCTCGAATAAGTATTTAAAATTCGCATAGATTTTAGGAAGTAGCGTACAATATCTAGGCCTACATACAGACTCTTATTTTAGAATTAGCCAAAACCGGTTTAAAGAGGAACGGAGTTTCATTCAAAAACGTAATAAAATTTATTTTATCATCATCTAGTGGCGCGGCCACAAGCTGCAACAAAGGACCCGGTTTATTTTTTTCCGACACTTTGAACAATTATCTCCAATCTTCCATATGAATCAATCTGTCTATTGGTGAAAAGCGCATGAAAAGCATGTTAGTAGTTTTTAAGTTTCGGGGACTTTGTATAATAATAAGGAGTAATATGATATGATACATCAATAGTAAAATATTTTGAGGACCAATTTTATTTTCGAACCATATTTATAAATGGTGGATCTAAATACTTGTTTAATGAAATAATCCTAGATTTAAGGGAAATATTTTAAAATCTCAATTTTTTAAATAATCATTAAAATATCCTTCCTATTTCCTACCTTAAATAAAACAACACTTAGGATGATAACATTCTTCCCCGCTTTAAGAAAAATAACACACACATATATATATATATATATATATATATATATCCATATAATATATATATACACATATACATATACATATACATATATATACATATTTATATATATATATATATATCTGGTCTATCTCTAATCCCGCCCTAATATCTCCTAATTCGGAAACCACTAGCTCGGTTCACATGATTCTATTTTAATATGATGATACATTTTCTGGCCAGGTTTTGTATACAATTATTTACCATACGTAACATAGAATACTAGGATGATACCTTTTCTGTGCAGGTTTTGTATACAATTATTTACGATAGGTAACATAGAATACTAGGTGTAACAATTTTAGTTAATACCAGAATAAAACATGAGCTTTTTTAATTTAAAGAACATTAGCAATAAGTACGTTGTCCACGCTAGCGGCGCCGCAAGCAATCTTAAAAATAAAAAACTAAGACAAAAGCTTAGACTATTATGTAAATGAGCGTGTCGTCTGAGCCAACTTTAAAGATGCAACTAAGAGTGATAATTTTCACCGCATATTCATTACGTATAATATACGTTGCATAATAATGTGAAAATAATAACAAATGCAATCAATTATTATTGTTGCATAATTTCGGTAAATTAATTCAAATGCTCAGACGTTTTTAAAGTTTCAAAGTTTTAGAAGTGCATAGATTAATGATTATTATATTAATGTTTACGAACAGCTGGATTGGATTTAAAAAAAAACCCTCAGTTATATGGAGTATGGAGTAGTGTAGTGTACTTATTCTCTTATTTTATTTTGGAATTTTACTATTATTTAACGGCTTATAGAATGCACTATAAATTTTCAAATCTACTAATGCATTTATTTGGTTTCCGTTTTCAGCCCTTTGTCTATCCAACCATAAAAAATCGGAATTTGTGAGTTGAAGTATACATATTTTCGGTAATATAGTTCATAAGTTTTATTTTTATTACCTTTTACCGTTTCGCTCTCTTGCGAACACAGGCACTACGTCGTGGATTAATTAATTATTTGTCACCTTTCACCGATTTCAGCCCACACGGTTTTGTTGAAAATATTTCAATAGATACTTTTTTATTACATTTTTCAAATATTTCTTTTCTTTTTTCGCCCGGTCCCGTTGTTATCCTTCCTTTTTTCTCTCCTTTTCAGTCGGCAACTTGATTATGTCTGAAACTATAAGCGTCCAATGGTGTTCACCAATTATGGTGATTATCAATCAATTATGGTGATCACTTACCATCATATGGGCCATTTGATTGTTTTAAACATTAGTGGTACATAAAATATATTCTTTGCTTCGGTATTTCTATTTCATAAGTTTAACTTTCACAAACGAAACACTTGTTTATTTTTATAAATATTTGATACAAAGATATGTGAAATATATTGTTTGCTTACTTTTGAACGTAGCAATATCTGTAGTATCTACAAGTTGGTTGATCACTATTAAAGAATTGGGACGCATGAATATTTATCGTTTCCGAGAAGTTGAGGGGAGGCCATACAAGAATGTTTACGGGTAAGAAAAAAAGTGGTATCTCAGTAAAGATGGAAGCAATGTTATTTTTTATAATACTTTAGCGATGCAAAAACGGGAATGTTAATTTAACATGCGTAGACGTTCATAATTTCCTTAAATCCTTGGACGGCGGGCGCTTGGTTTCAAGGGATTTGGCATTGGCAATTACTAACTTTACTTCAAAGGAAAAACTTTCATCATTTTGTCAAGTATCGCAAAATGTCAGATAAAAGTCAGGATCAAGTTACTAAAAGTGCTATATTATGCTAGCGTTTATTTGATGCCTTTTAGCTACTTGTATACAAAGACAGAGTATAATTAGGTTTTCCACTAGAGTAGAGTTTAATTTAGATGTCATATATCATTTAACAACAATTAAACAAATATACTTATTTAGTTTTATACTGTAATTATGAAAGGAGCTAAATTTTTAATGTTTGTATTCGAAATATGATGTAAAATTGTTAGTGATAGGTAGCACCGCAGTGTCAGCTATTTTACCGTAAAGCAGTATATTGTGTTTCGGTTTGAAGGACATTGTAGCTGCAAAATTACTGGGCAAAAGATTTATGAACCAATATCTCGTTTGTCTAGGATAGAGGTAACCCGTTAGGAACACCTGAAAATGTATGTTGTTGTAAGCGCTCATGGGCTATGACGAACGCTTACCATCCGGTGAGCCGTACGCTTGCTTGCGAACTTAGTCACAAAAAAATATACAATTTACGATACGGTAAAATACAGGTACGGTATAATGCATATACCTTGTTTTTTAAAAGATATATAAAAATATGTTTTGTATAACAGTTTGATTATTCTGAAGTGGCAATTTACGCAGACAAAGTTACGGGCTAAAGACATAGTATAATTATGATAAATAGCGACATTTGTTTTCTTAAAATATTGAATTAACTTTTTTTTTCAGATTTTTTAAAACTTTTTTTACTGAAAGCTCTATGGTTACAGTGATACAATGTTTTTCATATAATTTATGATATTCAGAATTATCGTCAAAATGAATCGACAATTTTTTTATAGCCTCCTTAGATATTTTATCGGAAGCCGAAAGAATGACAATTTATATCTTACTTTGTCCGGATTTAACAGTACAGAGAAATAAAGCTAAATCTCAGGTCATAAGGAATGAATTTTATTTAAATGTAGCCTAGACGAACATAATTATGTAGCATTATAATTTATACAGTATTTTTTAAATTATTCTTTTCCAATCCAATTTTTTATATTTCTTTTAATTATAAATATCTAGATTAATATGATTTTTTTATTATTAAGATATGTCTTCTAATAATATATTGGTTAATCAAACAAGAAAATATCAGTGTATAATAAATATAAATCACATCCGGCGGATGACTATTCGGGGGCTATTATACTATTATCATTTAGCATAAAGCTTTCTTCCTTATTATATTGAGTATACTTCTTATATTTACGTCAGAATAATGTGGAATTGCTTTTAGTGAACATAAAATATTATGTTACAATAAAATCCATAAACGATATGAAATTGAACGCTGTGTTTTCATCGTCACAAATGAACTTCGACTTGGAATAGAGACAAATAGAGTGGCCAAAGTTTGAATCGAATCTCTCAGTTTAATTACTATGGAGGTTTCATCAATATTCATTCAATGGTGTCAGCACGGAATTCAGACGCCGAAAAACTCACAATTTGCAAAGTAATTGGACTTCAGTCATACACCAATGTCGGAATAAAAATTTAGTAAGAAAGAAGATATGTTTTAGTCAATATATGTTTACTATTAAGATCTGAAATCACAATAATTAGGAAAAAATGGTAAAACCCACGACCACTCGAGCATAGCTTTCTGTTGACTTCAATACTTGTATATTGGAAACCTCTCCTTGTTTTTGCAAGTTCCTCTTTAATTAAATTCCAAAATGATCCCTTTTTCTAATATTTTATCAGTTTTGCTTGCACATGAGCACTTGATAATTTTATTTTCAGGCGACTAAAAAAATTGGAGTTCCCAGTTCGTCTATATTTTCAAACACTTATTATACGTACAATGCCTTAAACAATGTATTTTTCTATGGATAATTAACCTCTTTTTTCTATAGCTCCACAGTGACGCATTTTTCTTGTTCTATATTTTTTGAGAGGATAGTACATCCCCGGTCGATTCCTGTCTAACAAGGCTTTCCTACTAAAATCCAACATTCGAATGGTCTAAGTATAACAGTTTTTTATTTTAACTTGCACACTAATATTGACTCGCTTATAAAATAAAATGCAAGAACAATAAGAGATTGGGTAACTAGTTTATACATTACCGGTTGTAATATCTCAAACAACGTAGCGCTCGCCGCTCTCTGTCGTGTAGCGTCGTGCGCGCGATGAATTTCACTCGCAACACCGCTGAATAATGAATGTTACCAGTCGTGAGCTCACTCGATTTTAGTGATCTTGAATATTTGCACAGTTTCTATTCTTTGCGGCAAGTACATTTACAAAATATATAGTCACATTGCTATTCAAGCTTTAAATGTTTCATGCGCTAGGGTTTTGTTTATAAACTAGGAGCACCCGGCATGCCTTACAATGCGAAGTAAAAAAAAAAGGCTTGACAATTAAATTTTTTGCGGGTGTATTCAGAGCAATTTTTTAACCTTTCAAGATAATCGAATCAATGTTTTAGAAACGCGTACGGGACAAAATATTCTTTTTTATTTATAAACAAACACACAAGTAGCTGCATTTTTGGTCATAAACCTTATCAGTCATATACCGGTATTTTTTTAAACTAAAATAATCTTGTTTATTCTATCCACTTTCAAAAGAACGAAATATGTATGTATATAAAATGGCTATATTTTAATGATGATTTTATATTTTAAGCGGCTTAACCGATTTTAATAATTTAAACCTAATTTGACCGTGATAATTGGTGATAATTTGGTTTAACAATGCAAATTTGCAAATAGATATGAAAGCGGTTTTTGTATTTTTAAAATGCAATTATAATATTAAAAAAATCAATTATCATTTTCATTTCATCGTTAAGATATTAGAAAATTACGACACGTTTCATATTTATATTGGTAAAATTATAATAATTTGACACTCAAGTCAGGGCATAAAAGGCTCTATCGTGCTTATGGCTCATCGGGTCGGATCGCTATATTGAGTCGCTAACTCGCTGCTGTCTAGATTAGACCTTCAACTTACCCGTTTACCTTTCATACTAAGCGAATGGCACGTTATATTTGTTATCATGTCAGGGCACGCTTGAAAAGGTACTTTATTTCGGTATCATATTTGGTGTAACCTATTTATTTCAGCTAAGAAAAAATTGTTCACTTTTACTGTATTGTTACGTTCTTATAATGGTTTATTTATTTAAGTGCTCTGAGACGTTTGTTACTCATTTTTCTGTCTTTTTATGAAGCGATTATCAATTGCTGCTACGTGTATTTTTAAAAATATTTTCGTTATTTTGCTATGAATAGTGATACCGTGTGCAACATTGCACCTTCCACATTCATTGTTATTTATTATTTACAAGCACGAATACTTACATATATAAAATAGTAGCAGCTGTTAACAACTTCAGGCGAATAGATCATAAATGAATATATTAAAAATTTTAATTTATTGGTTAGTATGAATATGAAAGAAGCTTAAAAACTGTCTACTGTAAGAAGTGTTACGCTAGTATTTTTCCGTCCGTTTAAATTTTCAGTCCACTCGAAAACAAAAGACAGGTCATAGTGTCAGAACATAGAAAATTATCAGAATAATCAGTGAGCTAAGCGATAGTTTAATAAAATTACAGATATAAACGCAGGTAATGTTAGTATAATGGTAGAATATATGCAATAAGGCGGCCATTTAAAATCGCTTATAAGAGTAAGTTGCAATATCACCTCAAGCTACAGTTTTCTTACCTGGCTTTATAACTTGAATCTTTATTACCTCTATTACAGTTTCTTGAGAGTCGCTTTAATTACATATACATTCATATATTATGTATATATAGCAATTATTTTTCTAAAATGACTACAGTGTAAAACTACTACACTGATTGATTATACACTTGTTTACATATGGCACTTTGACGAATCCACGAACGTCACCTCGCAATTATATTTCAATAACTCTATATTGAACTCATTCGAAAAATGTCAAGTATGTCAAGTATTTTATATCCAATTAGGGAGCACAGCTTGCCTTTTAAATGAATACCCTGGCTCGTATTTCAACTATGCTATTTCTATGCTGTCCTTTTATATGCAAAGAGTGTCCTGCTAATGAGATGGCGTTTACTTAGCTCTGTTTACTGTCTTCTTTTTGGTACTGTAATATAAATCTCTTTTGGATTTTAAGCGCAACATTGTAAAAGCTACTTTCAGTGAAATTCAATTGCTACAATTATGGGCGACACTTTGTTTAATTTATCATATAGTAGTAAAAGTAGGTATAAAATAATTTAATTAAGACGACGTTATTCTGTAAATAACAATATAGATTGTCTTAAGCGCTACAGGCGGCGGGTTGAATTCGCGATTCGGGCAGACGTTAGTAATAGTATTATTAGGCGTATGTTTCTTGTCCTTGTGTGTGTTTTCGGACCCCTATATAGTATATCACCATCTTAAATCTTTTAAGAATCTTTTAAGAAATGTAACATAAATAACTGTGCCAAAAAGTGAAGGCTTTTTATGTTGAACTCTTATGTCGACTTGCCATTTATTAGTGACAAGGAAAAGACATTAATAGGGGTAAAATTACAAGTTACAACTTACGAGCGTCGAACCACAATAAGGAGGAAAATAAAGAGCAACTTCTCAACGTCAAGGAGTTTGCCTCCTTGTTGGCCTTCGCTCGTCCGAGAGCATCCAAAGCTTTGACATCAGAATTAATGAGTTGTTGAAACAACAAGCACTCGAAAATGGTACGTCCTTCAGTGGTTTACGGAGTGTAAGAACACTTTGACATTGTATTTCTAAGCAAAAAAAATAACAAAAGGACCACGTCAGGAAAGGAAGAGGTAAAACTTATAACTAAAATTTTATTGAGCATGTAAAACAATTAAAATTTTATTTCCATTTTATATTGAGAATATAGAAGTAAATGAAAACAAATCTTGAAATATTTGCTATTTACTTTTTTAAAATTAGCAATGCTATGCCAGAAGGTCGTTCCATTCATTACTCACACAATTATTATGAATATTTTTGTAGTGGAAATATAATTAATAACAAGCATGCAGTCCGTGACGTCGCTGGCGTATCAAAATAAAAAAGATTTTATCTTTTGCATTCATAATTATTTTAAATATTATTTAGGCAAGCATACGATAAAATATTTAAATTTCACATTGTTGAAATAATTTTTGCCTTTACCACGCAGACATGGAAAATAAATTATAAAATATTGTAAATATTGTTTCACCACTTTGACGAATCATGAATAATATTATGCATTTCAAATAACAGCTTTCTAGCAGGCACTGAGATTTTCTAAATGAAGCTGTGGACAGGCTGACGGGCGGACATGGCAAAACTATAAGATTTTCTTGTTGACTAAGGAAACGTAGAAAAGATTTTATATAAGCATTATATATCAATAAGTACACTTTGAAATTTCAGCACTCTTTTAGAATCAATTTACTCCATCCATACCATTTTGGAGTTTATTCAAATATTTAGTATATTTGAATAAACTGTTAATGTAGTCTTTCTTTTTAGTTGTTGTCGTAGTCGGTCCAGCTCAATTATAATAGACACAGAATAGGTGAAGTAGAGGCGTTCGAACTGTTACGTTTGCAATGTGATTGTTGAAGGCACAAACTTTCTTTCAGAGAGCACCTTTGTTTTGAATTACAGAGTTGTGAACGTATTCTGTGTTTTAAATTTGAAGTGCGGCACACATTATTATTATAATTTAGTGTTATTACAGCGGTAAATTAATGTTAAATAATATAGCTCTAATGTTTCCAGTTCTACGGCCGGGCTTTATTAAATGCAGTTGAGTATAGAAAATCTATTCTGTATACACGAGTGAAGGAGAAAGCCTTTCTGTGTCACCTTTCCACAGCAGAGTGCACGGCCTATTTCTTTCTATAGCAACAGTTTATATTGTGAAGTCTTATTCAGCTTTTTATAGGATCCCATTTGTTAACAAATAATAAGTATTTCAATTTAAATTATTACATTTATTCGAATTATCTGTGACAAATGACATATTAATAATTAATTACATTACATAATATACACTAGGTATTATTTTGAGCTTACAGGTTCTCTCAATTCCTAATTCAGCCAAGTTAGCCATAGCCAGACATGAACAAGCACTCTGGAAGTACTTCATCGAATATTTACAATATTATTCACACAACACAATCGTATCTTGTTACAATGCACCACGTATTCATACATATTGTACAAAGTAGACGATTAATACAAACATACACAGTACATTATTCTATTATATATGATTTTTGACAATTAAAGAATACAATTATACGATTAATTTTATTTTACATTAAAAAATTGTTAGAAATATTTACTTTCAGTTCTTTAAAAAATGGGTCATCATTCAATTCAAGTAAAATTCCTATATCTAAACAAACAATAATTTAATTTATATTAGTACATGTAGATAGTGAATTGATACTATACTTCGATTATTCTAAATCTCTAAACAAAAATCGAGTGCAGTAATGAGCAGGCACAGATAATAAAATATTGACCTTAAACAACTACTTGATGAGTAAATTGCTTTCCTAAAGATACAGCTATCTACTGTCTATCTTATCTATACAATTCATAAAAAATGTTGACTATTCAGTCGGTTTTCTTACATTCTATAAAAATATTCGACATATACCGTCAGGCATACTGACACACGTGGACACCTAATATGAGTTTATACTACTATTATGTATTAGAAAACTTTATTCGAGATAAAAAGTGCAAACAATGAAATCGTGAGTTGGTTTTACTAATTAAAACAAAATAAGAGTTTTTATATTTCGTAGGTCTTTGTTTACATTTTTGATCTCGAATTTGTTTTTAGAATATAATGGATTTTACAACCATGATTTGTGGTTCTATCTCTCTCTTGTTTATTTATTAGTAGTATAGTAGTGACATTTATAAGGCAGCTTATAAATAAAGGTTTCATACAAATGATTTGAGAGCCGGTTGAAAAGTAGACTCAGGTACGGTTAGCGGCAATGACTCTCGGTGGAAACTTAAGAAAACTGCCTTATACGTGAAGCTACTCTTTAGGACTCGTGCACATAACGTTTTCTACGTGCGCTCAACACGTAAAGGTTAAAAAATAAAAACTGATAACTATCTCTACCTACAAATGCCAAGGGCATAAACGGAGTGCTTCGTATCACTAAACGCGCTGTTGTAACTATTGTAATAAGCGAATCTAACGAAACGAGCGGCAAAAGTGCGAAAAAAACATCGTATGCATAAGTCCTTTGAGCCGTGAATCTTTCGTGTATGGTTGTAGCCGGTCGCCTGAATGACAAACATAATTAATAAAACAATGATAACATGAGATTCGTAATGGCCAAATTAATATTAATACATTGACATTGGGTCTGGCACGTAAATTTTCGTTTCAGATATTTTCATAATTAAAAGGATATCGGAATTATCATTTTTCGTTTAATTACTTAACTTTTATTAATGTATACCATTTAAATTACAAAACATTCAAGTGGAGAGATATATTATAATATTTACATTGAAATGAATCAACTTCCCTTTGCAATGTTCGGAGTAATGTTTCTACCCCATTAAGATAATTTGATGCACTGTTAACAATAAAGCGTAGAACGCAGTTATCATTAAACACACCGAAAACATTTATAAATGTCCGTTTCAACTTACATTATACTTGTATTAAACAATAGTAGCAATACAAGACGATCGCTATACTAATTTGATAATCGTATAAGTTTAAAATACAAAGTAACAAATTATGATGAAGTGAGAGAAAGAGGATGATAAAAAATGAAACATCGTTAAGCGCTTATGTTATTATTTACTAATAAAATCGTTTCAATGGTCACTATCACAGAAATCTTAATAATAAGGTAGTAGAAATGTTAAAAGTCCCCTTTTTCATACAAAACACGAAACTAAACCTAAAGCTTACTCAGGGCACTAAGTTATCGTAAGTTTTACATTACATCGCTACCTGCTTGCGGTTGAACCGCTTTGGATATTGAATAGCTTGCAATTAGCAATGGAAAGAAAGTGAATAAACGACACTAATGTATGCTCGCACCTCTCGTGGCTCTTAAGTCACAATTGCGGCGACAAGTCACGCGGATAAGTAACTTCTAGTACATTAATATTAAGATTTCTATTGTCACTATATAATGTCACTTAACCAACATTGATCGTTACTAATTAACCTGAAGCATCGTAATTACTAATTAGCACACTTCACATCGAAACTCTCTTAACTAGCGTTTGCATTTAGTTTATAATTGGGAACATATAGTAAAACGACTGGTGTGCACTATCACATCGCTATAAAGCAAGCGGTTTTCATTTCTCTTACTTACACTGCAAATATTTGATTGAAAACCAATCATAATAGCAAACGTATATTCCCAGTGACCCTTATGCTTCATAGATTGTATTTTTATTATTTGCCTTTTGTTTCCAAGTAATGATACCAAATTGTAAGAGAAACAAGAATGATAATTTCAGCCGCCAGCGGTATTGGTTCATGGTTGATTAGCTCTTATGCTTTGAAGAGTTCCGCTACTCTATCTTCGCAGTACTTTATTACATTTGAAAGGAACTATGCTTGTGGTATAGATTATTTAATTAAAAACGAGGCATTATGAATATCAATATGATATAGCATCACAAAATCGTGTTTGTTTTGTAAAATATAATATGGATATAATATATATTTTCAAGGCTCATTTCACTGAAAAATTATATGTTTAATCATATGAACTTTAGCAAATATCTGACAGTATTCGTTAAAGATAAGTAATTACTTACTGTTGACTGTTTACGTCAGTTGTAGGCGTGGAGAGATAATATTTGAGTAAGAATCTTGTGATTTCGACGTCTGCAAATTGTCGACAGTGAGTGATGTTACTAATGACATAAGAGATATCGGGAAAACTTGCAGAGCTCGGATTTAAAAACTCTAGCGAATTTTGAGGTGATTTAGGAATCCAATGTATCCAGAATAATGTTCCTTTTTTAACGTATTTTATAATGAAATTTCTCGTATATTTTTTGGGGGCTCACTATTACAAAATGTAAAGGTATTATGTAGGTATTTACAAACGACCAAAAATTTATCAAAATTCTACATTAAATGTAACTGTGTCGTTGTCTCACAATTTTAACACTATAATATTAAGATGTTTTATTAAAATTTAACAAATTGACGCGCAATTGAGAAAGACTTTGGTCCTAACTCACTTTCTTCTTCTTATTACGAGAATATTAAAAGTTCGTCTTAATCTTGTTAAAATTAGAGGAAGAAAAAGGATTTCAAAATAATGAAAGTAATAAGTGGGATGGTATGGCCTTCCGTTTAAAGAATTCATATTTTTAAATCCTATTGTTAATTACGTCCCTTACAAAGTCTATAGAACGGTAAAGGCACGGTAATGATGTGTATTGCACTTATCATACGGGAACTTCCATACAAACAGAGAGAAGAAATTCCTTCTAAAGGGTTCAAAAAGGCTCTATACTACAATTCAAATCGAGAAAAGCATTTCAAGGCACATCCATTTAGAAGTAATTGTAAAGTGGTAAACTTTAGTGGTTAAAATCAGAGCGACCGCTAGAAGCGAATTCTACGACGAGAGAGTACTATTACGAGATCTACAATGACACAAGTATAATGTTGAATCCTCACTTATCTTATTTATCATCGCATATTAGTACACTTTTTAACACATGTGGTTACCTAGTCGTACGTACACAATATGAATATATCGAAATATAAACGAAGCTCATATTGTTCATCGAAAGTTAGTTCGCACCTTTTCAGTAATCTGTGTTCAGAAAAAAATTTCACACATGTCACAAATTGTTATTACCCGCAGCGTTTATTCGATATAACACACATCGCCGTTTGCTATAGTCGGAATATGATTTCCATTAAATTTTTCATGTCGGCAAGAGTGCCGAGAAGGCTGCGGTCAAAAGGGTGGCGGTCGTCTAGTGTCACAGGGTAGGCGCAAACAAGCACCGCGGCAGAGGTGTCGCGCGGCGTGCAAGAACGCAGGGGCCCGCGCGGCAGGGGGCGCGGGCGGCGGCAGCACCGGCGACAGCGAGCCCGCTCCGGAGGGGCTCTCGCGGTCCGCCGCGGAAGGCGGGCGCTACACGTGCGTGCAAGCGCCCGCCGCTACGGGTCACCCGCCCGCCAGCACGTCCTCCGGCTCCGGCGACCAGCAGTTGTCCGATAGCCAACACCCTACCACTACTGTCACCACTCCTATCAGCAAAGCTAACACTATGTACACTTCCGCGTTTCCTGTTTGATAAAAATATAGATTACTCTAAGACTTTATATAAATTATTAGTGTTCGATTTCAAAATAAATAGATTTGAGTAGAATTAAATCTATATAATAACACGATTAATTATATAATTATTGTATCATTTTTGATTTAAAATTTGTGAATGTGTTCTTTATGCATCTGTTACCGTTTTTAAACAGCTAAATTAAATTAAATTTTAATGATTGTAGTTTGAACCTTTCAGAATAAAATAAAATAATTTTTATCGCGATAAACTACAGTTTACAGTTAGCCTACAGGCGAAGCAATTTATAGATCCTCTCCCATTAAGTGTAAAATATTATTAATCATTATACGTATCTAAGTCGTTACCAGTAAATGGACTGAAACTTAATTCCATGGTAACGAATTTCTGGCAAGAAAATATTATAAAATATGTTTCGCGAATAAAAGAGAATTTTGCCTCAAGTCATACCGAGCTGCTTTCGAATGCCTAATGGTTGCCGGCTGCGCCAGAGCGAATTGATGAGTGTGGGATCGCCCCGGGTACGCCAGTCGCGATAACCTCGCCCTCTGGAATACTGACTGAATCTGCGTACAAATACGTTCATATTCAAACATATATAGTCAAGCTTAAATCACATATAACAAAGGTATTATCTCAAGTTATACTTCGTCGGTAACGAACTATAATCTGTATGGTAGTACGATAAATTCGTAATCATCTTTAGTAATGACGCGATAAAACCGCCGATGGCTTTGCCGGCTGGAGCAAAGCCAAATGTTTTAACACGAAAGCTAACAGACCATACAAATTGGAGTTTTTACTGAGAGGAGCAAAAAACAAGCGAAATTGAATTGTTAGCATTCCCGTTTTAAGGATATATCAATTGCGATTCGTGCAGGATGCCTAGCGTATGTAAACATGTGTCTCATGCGAATGCTATCAACTACCGTGAACTTTGCGAATACCTAAAGCTAGCTTTTTGTTACGTTGATGCGCGGAATATGTGAAATAATATACAAGCTTCGATAAGGAATAGCATAAATACAGTTTCTTTTTGTAAAATATTTTTACCAGTATATACAAACATAGCTTCGTCATTATTAAGATTAGACAAACAATTCAATTTCGCAAGACTTATAAGTTTAATTTCGCACTTCCTGAAAAGTGTTTTTTATAATTGATAACTAATTACTATAGTTCAATCATAGGGCGCCTCAAGTTTGATATACAAGTAAATATATTTAAGGTAATTCTGTAATGGGTATGTACTGACTGCCTCAAATGTTTCCTACTTGCTTATAAAACTACAAATCAAACGTGCAGTACGTATGTTGTTACCATGCAGTGGATCTATGCTTACATCAACCATCGGTAACAATCGATGATTTACAAGAATTCTTCTAGAATTCTTATCTGCATTCTGGTTCTCATTATTACAGAGATTATAGTAAATGTAGGTTTTATTGGTCTAAGTAATAAATTACTTACGTATTCTCGTCGGAGCCGTTTCGTTGCGGATGATAACATATAATATAAAACATAACTTACATATTTACATCCACAATTAACTTTTACTTTTACAACTCATTTATCAAGTGAGTGATGTACAATCAAAAGTTTATTGTGACTCAGTTTCCTTATTCTGTGAACTCACAAATGAAAGTCAGAAATAAACTGAATTTGGAAATAAATTAATAGGGTTAAACTTCGTCTGTACTCTTAAAACTTACTTCACTCAGATATCGACACACAATTAACTAGACAGAAAACACACATTACTTAGTGTTTTTGATGAGATTACATGATCTTCTGAGGATATGTTTCCGTTTAACAATATTATTTGGTTGAATACCATTTTAATAGATTTCTAGTCATCTTACTGATTATAAAATATGTATGATAAAGAAATAGATAAATGTTATTTCTATGTGTTTATCGTTGAAGTTAATTAAATAGCTTATTTTAACTATATTGTATCTCACGTAGTCCTCGTTTGTTATTCAGCCGCGAGTGTCGGATGTAAGCTAGTCATTAAATAAGGCTATATTAAAGGAGTATCTTTTGGCTTAACCAATAAAATCCCAAATAAGGCTTTTAAGCAATTTGTTTGGATTATCCTGGACGTAAAGTAGACAGACTTATAGTTTACTGTTTTTAACTTCTAATTAATTCATCAAATGTGTAAAATTCTTATGCATATTTATAAAATCAAAATATAATCTACAAAATGCTAAAATGGGTTTCATCAAATATAAAGGTATATTTGTCCGATAACGGAATATACTGTATGGTGGTTGGACCTCTCTTTAATATTATCCGAGCTGCGGGCTCAGGGGTTGTAAAATTAAGTCGTAAAACGTGAAGTACTGTGATTAACGGCGTCTGTAGGGATAATATTTGTACGGTGTAGAACAACGGAAACACCTCCTCATGATTGTGTAGGGATGATAACTGTGCACTGAACACAGGGGATAGTGGGTGTACTGGTGGTAGTCGTACCTGCGGACGCCGCCGACACCGGCGGGCGGCGCTGTGGAGTGCGACACGGCCGGCACCTGCGCGCCGCCCTGCACGCTGCCTTGCGGCGCGCACACACAACACCCTGTGATTTAATGCCATTTATTTTATGAATATTCGCTTCTAAATTATAGTCTGTAAGAAAAATTATTTATTCTGTAAGCTAAAGGATATTTAAATAAACAAACTCGACGCTATCTGCATATGATTTCGGTCTGCCTACACTTTTTGTCTCCGTATTGAGTGATTGCTATAATGCGGTTGACGTCTCACTAATAGAATATATGCTCCAATACGAAAAAAAAACATCATCTATTTCTATCCTATAATATATTATTTCAAGTCTGGATCTAATACTGATCTAATGATATTTCGCACTTCCTAGCTTACGTTCGATGTATCGTCTCGAATTTAGATATATTTATAGTCTCCAAGTATTCTGTCGGATGGACACGACAAAATTATAAGGGTTCCGTTTTTGAAGTCTAAAAATGGTTATAGAGAGTTCTTTTCAGATAAGAACCGTCGAAATATATTATAAAATACTGACGTGAAAAAGCAGTATCTTAGACTGTTAGGATTCGT
Organism: Hestina assimilis; assembly: GCA_023373885.1. NCBI lineage: Eukaryota > Metazoa > Arthropoda > Insecta > Lepidoptera > Nymphalidae > Hestina > Hestina assimilis. Next base: position 8,686,589 of record CM041749.1, on the reverse strand, counting down.
TAGGTAAGGTGTGAGGGCCGGAAGCCGAAACCATTACCTCTATCGTTTACTTCTTCTCTCCTACTTTTTATCTTCACTGACATGATGATGTCAACGGACGGTATATCTATAGTTGCTAGTAAACTGATGCTATGAAAAAGCTAACTCAGTTATTTATCTCTATCTAGGAGCACCTACATCTTTGTGATATAAAAAAAATAATTAAGGTATATTTATCCATTGCTTTTATAATTTATATAGATCTTAATTTTAAGACGCCAAATACCTTTGTAATTATTTTGATAGTTAAATGACAATTACTCAAAGCTTATAAATTCGCCCACTATTTCTCGCAAAAGTTAATTAAGCAAAAAATTTCATCCCTTACACGCTGGCTTTGACGTTGACGATATTTGTTGCTATGACATGAACAAAATTAAACGAATTTTTTAAGAGAGATTACTTTGAAACGGACATATTACGCGAGTCTTCTGTGTCGACAATGCTTTGTTGCATTGGATTATGTAGTTTGCAATAAAATGCTCAGCAGTTAGGTTATATAATTTATAAAATGCTGAGAAATATTCTTACACGAATTGAAATATATTTTTACAGATTTTATTTTCATTATTAAAATTAAAGGGACTATCAATTTTAGGTTATTTTTACTTATTATATATAGTCATGCCTTGTGGTACTAACAAAATGTGTAAATATTCGTTGGTGTTCCTTTATAAATTCGGACTAATCCAAGGAAGCGAAGCCAGTTACAAGCTTGTAATATATTCAAATGAATTTCGTGTCACAAGCTTGCAACATCAAATACAGTTAGCGTGTGACTAACTTCGTTTCGTTGCTTAGTGCAAATCTACGAAAGTTCGCCAGTGAGTTTTTGGGCACTTTCTGTATGGAAAGGCTTGTCATTGGTGTAGAGTATTTCAATGATTTCAATTTATTTTGGTTTTAGAAGATACGAAAATTTAATATATAATATTGATCTAGGATTTGTACAATAATTATGCACTACTTTAATAGATGCGACATGCGGTTTTGTGATTATTCATTGTTGATTCTCTTTGTGAGCTAACGTAATTTATTGGCGCAATTAAGGAAAATCATTTAACCGCATCATAGAAACTCTATTGAAATTAAATTATACTAAAGCGAATTATTATGAAATGAAATTTGATTTCTTGTGATAACATTTAATTTTCAAGAAGTATGTTTATAATTCATAGACTAATATAGCCTGCGAATTCGTTCGGTACAGATTACTAGTTATTGTACACAAAACAAACAAATAAATTTTTCAAACTATTTTAACTTATTTTCAGATGTGTAAAATAAAAAATGGGAAATGTAAAAAAAATACTTGGTTTACGTTGTTAAAATTTGTGTTTTACGGTATTTTAAGAAGATTGGTTCAAAACTTAATCTACGATCTTCATGAGAAACAAAAGTAAAACAAAAAACTAAATTCAGACTTGATGGTTTTTATTTTAAAACTTTCAACTCTAGTCTTAAAAGCGCTTGTAAAATTCAGCACTTTTAAGCTTTCGGATTTTAGTGCAAGGTTTGAAACAAAACGATGGGAGGGCCACTGCGCTTCCCACCTCTTGACTACTTCGACGCTTTAGACAACCACTTACTTTTATTCATACTGAACAATTTAAATTCTAAACGGATGGCCAAAGATGGTATCTTGACACTTCTTATTTTTTATTTCTACTAACCTGTATTTGCAGTGAATCGTATAGGAATTTTTGCTCAGTTTGATAATAAATTAAACATATTTCAGACAAGACAAATCGTCACATAATTGTAACAAAAGCATATAATATGATTTCTATTATAATATCACATACGCAATACTTTAAAGAAATAAATTTAATAAGAAATATTGTTTACATATTTTAACTAATTATATTAAACAGAATTTTATGTGTGTCAACACATTCATTTTTTTTATTTAGCCCGGGTGGCAGACGACTCTACTTCACCTGATGGTAAGTGGAAGTAGAAAGTGACTACGCTAGCCACTCCTGCCATGCTTATCTATAAGATGCAACTGGCCAACGAGAAAATCAGGCGGGCATTTAAGCTCTAATAACAGCATAGGACCACCAGTAGGATTGGCAGATATACATATCTTATAATTTCTTCTAGGACATTCAGGTTTCCTAACGATTCTTTCCTACACCGTTAATCAAAAAATAAATTCGAATCCTAAATTAAGCATTTGAAATTTCAACACTCGATCTTCTGTTAAAGTCTACGTTCCATTTAGATCTAGACAAATAATTATATTTTATATATTTTCTACCAAAGTAAATAGTTCCAGTTTTATAAATTTTATCATCATATGCAAAACATAACTATTTATAGTTTTAGGTTTCACAAAAACATTAAAAACTATGAAAATTAAAAAAATAATAATGATTTAGCAAATGACCTTTATAGTAGATGTGTAAATTAAAATTACCGCTTCCGAGGTCGTAATAAAGCACAAATTTTTCAAAGCATATTCAGGTCGCCGCAGATTAAAAGAGGTGTACTCACTTTTGAAACCGAGTAATATGATCACGTTTGTGTTGTTCTGAATGTAATTACTAGACTGTAAGCTCTCAATATGTATTCACATTTTTATACTTGACTTAAATTAAATTTGTTAAAGAGCTTATAAGCATATTATTTATTAGAGCATTATTTATTTTGATCGTTATAACGAAGAATTAAAAGTAATGCATAAAACTTAAAATGTGTTTTAAATAACGATGAAACCATATTTTTTTGTTTGTACTTTACGAACCGTATTGAAAAGTTGGCTCATCAAAACTTTAAGCGGCAATTGGAATGTAAAATTTTTATGTTCTATTCTCCCTTTTTTTTTCGTATTTATCTTATCTTTTTATAATCTCAAGGTAATCTTTATTTTTGATAAGTTAATATTATTTTGATTATTGTATTCAAAATATTGATGATTGATTAAGTAATATATTTGATCTCAGAATTTTTATTTGAGGATATTAAATAAAGAAAACAATTATTACTTTAGTTATCATGACCGCCATTGCCGGTCCCAAGCCCGGATGCAAAAAGAGGAGGGTTGGTTGGTAGGAGACAAAACCAACTGTAAAAAATCAACGCCGAGCTGTGGGCGGCGGTTAAATAACCCGCCCCCGAGTCTACCAATCTCGGTGTGGCTTACAGTGGCCGTGATGGATTAAATCCCATCTAAAAAGACTGACGTGGAAGGACGAGGAACCCACCACGGTTATATCCCAAGAAAACCACCTCATGCTGCAAAAAATAAGAAGATGTGTTTTGTCGGACGACGTTAACACCCGGCGCCATCCGGTTCCCGGGCCGGATGGTGTGAAATCTGCTACCGAAGTTCCCAAAGAGATAGGCCACCAGGTCTCTGAAGGAGAAAATGCTACTGGTGGAACTAAACACCCACGAAATAAAATCTCAATACGGGCACATCAACGTATTGCTACCTGGAACACTAACGGAATACTTCATCCAGGAAAATTGAGCATTGTTGACAAAGAAAGAGAAAACCACGAATGTCTATACTAGGCATCAGTGAAACCCATCTTCGTGGACAAGGCCATTTTAATACTACTACTGGAAGCACTCTGTAGTTCTCAGGGAAAGATGACTCGAGCAGGAACGGCGTTGCTATACTCTTGCCATCAAACATGAACAAGTATGTCCTCGGGTATAACCCGGTGTGTGATAGAATCATCAGTTTGAAGTTGAATACAAAACCATGCCTTTTGAACTTTGTGCCAATCTACGCCCCTACAGCACAAGCTTCAGATGAGGATATCAACGAATTCTATGGGAACCTTGAGAAGACACTTGACGCTATACCAAGCCGTCAGATCACAATCATACTTGGCAACTGGAATGCAAAGGTTGGCAACGTGACACCCGATTTCACCATCAAAGGCAAAATATCGGCAAATATGGTCTAGGCACTAAAAACGATCGGGGTCAAAAACTCATTGAGTTTTGCGTTGGTAGGAAGCTAAGTATTATGAATACTTATTTCCAGTACCACTTTAGACGCCTCTATACATGGAGATCTTCCATCAAAAATGTGAAGACCTTTCCCGGTGCCGATTGCAGTTCCGACCACGTACCGCTAGTTGCTTATCTTTCCTTGCGCCTAAAAGCGATACATAAACACACACGGCCAGCACCCAGATCCTTGAATCCCATGAAGACAAATTCGCTGAGAGCTCAACACTACCGGAAGCTGATGCTGATGCCCTCTGGAGAAATTTGGAAACTAAGATCAATGAGTCTCTAAGTGTAATTGTTTCAAAAAGAGGGAGGGACCACAAGAGGACTGCTTGGATCACAGATCAAACGCGGGAACTTATTCAACGAAGAAAGGAAGTCAAAGTGAAAGGGCTGCAGAACCCCGACGTATTAAAGGAATATTCAAATATGTCCCGGATAATAAAAAATAAATGCCGCCTTGATAAGAACAAGTTCATTGGTAACATCTGTCGCGAAGTAGAAACTCACTCGATGAGACAACAGACTTCCGGATCTATTTAAGAAAAGTTCGCTTGCTAAGTAGGCAGTTTAAGCCCAAATCATGGGTCATCGAAGATGCAGACGGAAGATCGCTACACGAGCTTGATGCGATTGCAGACAGATGGCGCAGCTATTGTGAACATCTATATAAAACGCCTAACACAACGGACTTTACCCACGTGAATTGGTGCAGCCTTGATCTGGAACCCAACATCCTGCGGTCAGAGATAGTCGCAGCCATCGACGCACTAAAAACGAAGAAAGCACCTGGTTCAGATCAAATCACAGCTGAATTACTCAAGGCCCTGGGTGATAAGGGGGTTGACACATTGCACACCATCTGTAATGACATATGGCAGAAGGACGAGTGGCCGAAGGCTTGGACTCAGTCGATCATCCTTCCACTACACAAAAAGGGTTCGACCAAAAAATGTGATAATTATCGCACACTCGCTTTAATTTCTCATGCAAGCAAGGTCTTGCTGTACATCATTAATAATCGTGTTCGCTACTACCTTGACTGGCAGATCCCACAAGAACAGGCTGGCTTTGTAAAGGGAAAAGGCACCCGTGAGCAAATTCTTAATCTCAAGCAGATTGTGGAGAAATGCTACGATATACCGGTTATCTTATGTTTCGTTGATTTCAGCAAGGCTTTCGACTGTGTCAACTGGAACTGTCTATGGAGAGTTTTATGGGAATTGGGTGTACCTCATTACTTAATTGTGCTGTTGCACTCTACCACAGCAGCCATGGAATAGTGAGGATTGACGGGACACTATCCAAATCGTTCAGTTTTGGAAAAGGAATTCGACAGGGCTGCATCCTTACACCCATCCTATTCAATACATATGGTGAATACATCATGAGACGTACCTGCCAAAACTGGGATGGAGGCATCACCATCGGTGGACGCAAAATTTGTAATTTCCGATATGCAGACGATACCACCCTACTAGCAACAACTGAAGCAGAGATGATCACTCTTCTGGATAGGATGGAACGCATCAGCACTGAACTGCGAATCTCAATAAACAGATCCAAAACCAAGATCATGGTCGTAGATCGCTTTGAGGCAAGCTTGAGCTCACAGGGAGGTTTGACTTAGAAGTAGTTGATAACTTTGTATACCTGGGCTCAAGCGTTAGTAGTAATGGCTCGTGTAAAAACGAGATCCGAAGAAGAATCGGAATGGCAATGGGGGCCATGGCGCAACTTTATAGGATATGGAAGGACAAAAACATCACCCTAAAAACCAAGAGCAATCTTGTCCGCACCCTGGTTTTCTCCATATTCTTGTACGGTGCGGAGACGTGGACCCTAAAGAAAGCCGATCGCGACCGAATTGATGCATTCGAGATGTAGTGCTGGCAAAAAATGCTGGGGTTTCCCTGGACAGCACATCGAACCAACTTGTCAATCTTGCAAGAACTAAAGATACAGACAAGGCTTTCTACCATCTGCCTGCGTAGAATCCTTGAATACTTTGGCCACATTGCCAGAAAGGATGACGGCAACCTGGAAAAGTTGATGGTAACTGGTAAAGTAGACGGAAAAAGACCACGAGGTAGAAGCCCGACACGCTGGACGGACCAGATCCGCACCACTCTCGAAAGCACAGTATACGATGCTCTACACTCGGCAGCAGACAGAAGTAGATGGCGACGAGTAATCCGAGACAAACTATTACTGCGCGGTGGTGGTCACGACCCTCAGCATTGAGGAAACCGAAGCGAGGAGGAGGAGGAGTTATCATGACCATAAAATATTTTCATTTTTGATTCAAATGCATTCTTATGGAGTTCAAAAATTCAAAGTCGAAATCTCGTTAATAAAATTCAAATTGAGAAAAATAACGTTTGGTAACAAAATTGCGAATTGATCTGTCATTTAAAATCCATTGATTTTGAATGCTTGTTCACGGTTGCTTTATTGGAAATCCGGTTGATATTGGTAATATCCAACGCTTCGTTAATTTCTGAAGCAGCTTTGACCATATGTACCGTACATCGTTTGTCGCTTATGTAAATGGAATGCAATCAAACCTCACGACCGATATTGGTTCACAAGCGATATTCGAATCTTAATAAAATAGTTCAGCGCTCAATATTTCTGCAATGAAGCAGATTTTCATCATAAAATCATATTGATTTTGGACTTCCGAGTCGTCACAAATTGAAGAATAAAGTTCATATACGTACAATATGCTCTAGATGATCTGAATGGACATTTTTATCGCTATATCAATTCCATTATACGAGTACAAGTTCAAGTATTTTATTGCACAGTTAGTAAATAAGCTACACTACTGGTACGTACTTTTTTATATTTTTTATATTGGAACATTTTTCTTGTACAATTTGAACTTTACATTTAGACATGTTAACATTATGAATATTTTTATATTTTTATAAGAATTCAGCAAGATTTTCTGAATTTTATGAGAGCTGAGTTGCTTTAATATAATAACCGCTCACGAATAACGTAGTCTAGTGAAGCGCTTCCTAGCTCGGTTCATAGTACATTCACATAAGTGTATAACTATTACTATGAGCTAGTATGCTTTAAAACGTGTGCAATTGCAGACCGTTCATACTTTATGCACGTAGATTACGGCCTGCAAACTTTTCAATTATTGTTAAGTTGATATATAGGATGATATATTGATATATATATATATATATATATATATATTTATATATATATAATATTATTATATTTATTATGTTTAAATAACGGAATGATAAAAAAGCGATTAGCATTGAGTAAAATTCAATTTCTAAGCCAAATGAGATAATATATTGTTTTGATTTATTACGAGTAATACTCAAATTTCAAAGACGGGATGGATCATATTATAACTATACATAATGTAATTAATTTTGTCATTTCCAATCAATCGCCTTTTTTAGGGTGCCGTACTCAAAGTAAGCCAGTTTAATTAGGAAATAGCTCTAGTAAAGTCTCTAACAACGTAACATTATTACGAAACCACATTTATAAAATGTCCCGTTAAGTGTTGTTGAGTACACATTTTATTATAATTAATTATTAAGGTTGATTTGTATTTGGTTAAATTGATATGGTCTGGAACATAAAACATAGCCTATTGGGATTATTTACATTTGAGAAGATTTTTTTATTACAATATATTAGAGAGTTAAAGCCAATATTTCTGTTCTTTACTTTCAAAACCAGATAGTACCATCTTGCAATTTTTGAACCCTGAATTTCTTTTTCCTACCAACTCGGTCTGCGTTGGGTCCCACGTAGGCAACAGGCGGCCTCCATGTACCACTTTGTTATAACTGCTTTAAATCATTGTTTGGTTGGATGTGTTTGTTACCGGCGAGTGCTGTGAGAGCTGCCAGCGTAAGGAGGGCGGAGCGGCTGGGTGCCATGTCAGCAGGGCATGCCGCGTGCTGCACGCCGCGTCATCGCCGCCACATTCCGCTGATCCCACACCTGACAAATCCTTGCTACCGCAACCTACAACAAAATTATTAAAAAAATTAAGTCTGCAATTTCATTCATCCTATTTAAGAATATCTATTGGTTCAATGGTATTATTTGTATGATTCATACTCGTGTCTAGTTTACAACATAATGTACATACTATAAAACAACTCTTCTTTACAAAACAGGTGTTAAATATATTATTGTTTTATTACATTTTGTACCTTTTAATAGTTCTTTATCGCTACGATCTAAAAATCGCGAATCATAGTTTTTAGTTTTCATCTTAATTACATTTTATCATATCTAAAAGCTTGTTTCCCCAAAATGATGTTCAAATAAATATTTTCCCCATTCGTTTGATATTCCGCATGACCTGTTTTTTCGAAAAGTCTCTAGAATCTCGTGGATAAAAGTTGCCAAAATTTTTAGTTATATATTTAAATTTCAAAAAATAATAAATTTATATTAAATTTAAATTTTTTCTAGGATGGGATCAATGAACCAGCAATAGAAGTTGAACAAACATAAATACGTATATAAAACGATACTAATATTAAAAACCTAAATACCATAGGAACTACCAGACCAATATAAAAAAATCTTGTTGCATACTTCTCTTGTTACTTAGTGGAGCGTGTATGTGTATTCCATTTTAATGTGGTTCGTTGGTAGAAACTTCAATAAATAATATATACATAAAACGGTTAGTTTTCAGTAAACAAAACATGCCTCATTACAAGAAATCATCTATTTGGCCCTAAACACATCCAGCTCGCATCGACTGATGATGTATAAATCGTTTTTAACGATCCCAAATTTACTTATCTTGGTAGTAAATGAGTGAATGAAATAATATTTATTTCTCTCAACACAAAAGGAAAACTTTACAGGCAAGTTAATTCATCAAATTAAACCCCTTTATGCATAGTATATCATTCTATTTAATAAATGCTTACTTATAGTCGTAAACAAGTGGTATTATTAAACCCGATAAATCACTGTATCATGAAATACTGTTAGCTAGTTCGTAACCCGGCACACATTTAATAATTATATTCAGTGCGTTTCAGTGATCAATGAGTGGTTTCTGTGAACTGAACCCGAAATTTTGAATATTTGATTTACATATTTTAATATTAGTAAATAACAACAATAATGACCTATCACATAACCTAGCACATAACCTATTAGGAGTCCTTAAATATGAGAAGATTACTACTACAACATTAAATAAAAATAAATTTCGTACCAAGAAGTATTTATTTATTTAATGTGTTCTATGCCATTTAGTGCTTACTTGTATACGAAGTCGATATTTAGGTATTACATTTTTTAAATTTTTTTCAACATCTTACTAGTGTTCTAAACTTTAAATCCCAAAACATTTAATTTCATCAAAATTAATATTATAAATCACACATGTACATCTGTCTCATTACGCCTTTATGAAATGAGATAGGGCAAAATAAATCCCATATGAATACATTTCAAGAAATCAATGTCAAGCTGTCAAGTGGTTAGGTATTATTCTGGTACAAGTGGTTAATGTTGATAATGACAATAATTGATATACCTACATGGTTGTCTCAATAATAGTAAAAAGTTAATTGCGTTTTATTATTTTTATTCCGTTATTTTTATTTAAACTTAATCTGCTCCATCAATCTGTCAATGAATTCAAAATTAAAATAAACTAAAATTGCTATGGGGCCTCATATATTTATAGACATATATTTTTATTAATAAATTATATTTTTGTTTTTGAAAAATATATTTTCCATCGAGTTACGGATTTAGATACGAAAGACCAACATTAGAAAATGTATACGTAAAAGTTACACGATAAGGAATAATTATTTCCTCTGACTTTTGGCCTTTCGTAGTTAATTAATCTTTAGCCGTTTCAAGTATACGTTTCTGACACTTCGTAATCGAAAGGCCGATTTGATTTTGATGTACCGACCAATTATTTTCTACTAAAAATATTTTTAACTAGCTGCGCCCGCGGCTCTACTCGCGTGATGTACCATTTTTCTTTATTGCACGGAACCCTAATTCTTTTTCTAAAATAAAAGTAGTCTAAGTTACTCCTTATTACATCAGCTACCTACCAATAAAAGTCCCGTCAAAATCGGTCCAGCCATTTCAGACATTAGCGACAACAAACCAACAGACAGACAAAAATTGTAAAAAATATTATTTTGGTGTATATACCGTATAAATATTCATATACATGTAGTAAAAACGGTTATTTCAATATTACAAACAGACACTTCAATTTTATTATATGTACGTATATAGATTATATAGCGCATATATATTGAATAGCGATTCACGCGGGCTCGGTCGCGGTAAATAGCTAACATTAATGTAAATATAGAAAAAACATAAAAGAAACAACTATATTTTTAGATACCACACTTCGCTGTTTAAAAATTACTCAGTCCGTTTATATGTGTGTTTTCATGCACAAATGTCAAGCGTCAGAAATTTATTCTTTAAAATCACGAAATATTTTCCTACTAATATAATAAATAAAGTGAAAGTTTGTATGTTTGGATGCATTTTGCTCAGTCACTAAAAATGGCAGAATGGACTGGGATGAAATTCGGAATACAATACCTGGATTAATACATAGGATTTGGTCTCGGAAACGTAAGGGAGAACCTGGTCGTAGGTATATGAAAAAAAAGCTAGAAGAACTATATCCACTTAAAGTTTGGTATGAATCTCTTGTGAAATAGAAAAAAATATCATTCATTGGTCGTTCGTCATAATAACTACACTCACGCGATGGAAGCGAGCACTACTTGTATTACATAATGAAGACAGAACTCCCACATACAGAATTACAAGTTCTGTCATTACGTTTTTAATTAATTTAGTTCCCAGTATCGCAGCGTCAGTAATGGTATTACATGCTATATTTGGATTGGATTGAAACCTAGATTGAAAGAGGCCGAAGGCAAAGCGTCGCGTTGCAGAACGAAAGTTTAATTTAGAGATGCAACTAAAAGGATTTTGTTTGGATAAAATTCGGAAAAAATTAAATTTCTTAGGCTTTTGATGTTGTTCTTGTTGTTGAAAATTTAAAGGAAATAATTATTATTCCACACAAAACTTTATTTTAATCTAAAGTTAGCTAGAATTTGACATTTGCGGACGTTGTGGCGCAGTGGTAGCGTACCTGCCTTAAACGCCACAAGTCGCGGGTTCGATTCCCACTCGGAGCATAATATGTTTGTATTGACCATGCAAGCGTATTTTCCGGTCTGGGTGTATTTGTCCTTCTCATTGTGAATGTTTCCGGACCCCCGACACAGGATATTACTATTCTAATGGGGGCCGTTGAGTGTGCAACCTTTATTATTATTATTATGTCTAGTGTACACCGAATATTTATTGTGCTACTATCTGGTATCTCTAAATAGTAATGTTAGTTAGTAATATTGTGTATTACTCTACTTTTTATTACACTAATTGTCGTTAGAAATACTTGTTTGATATATAAATTACTGTTACAGAACATGTTAAGTTTTTATTGAGTAATATTATTTTTCAATGATGATTTTAAACTGTTTTGATTTAAAAGTAAATTGTACATTGTTAGAAAATACATTAGTATAGGTCAATCATATTATATCTCAACTGTGGTTTTCACTAATTAATTAACGACCGCGAAACGTAGGTTTAGTGTATAGTGTATACGTAGTGAGTGTTTGAGGATTATGATAAGGGATTAAAGTAAATGCACAAACGTTATTTAATATAGATGATAGTATGCTGTAAGACTTTTTAATTTTAGACATGGGTATTTCATTGCGAGGTTATAATTGTAACAAAAGTCAACTGTACAGGATCGTTCCCAGAGATATCATTTGCGGACGTCTTTAACAGAAATTCTCAAAGCAGCTGCTTTTGTGATTTTTTAGTTCGAGCATCTCATAGAAACTTCTGGATCAATTCTGATTAATTTATTATCGCAATTGCGACTAGAACTTGTTATGTACCTATTTCATCCAGCTGTATCGACTATTGAAGGACATAATATAACAATAAAACTATATATTATTATTTTCTTGCCTTTGTTTTGTCTGTCGTTTTGTATTATTTATGTACTAGTTTATATAGGTATATATATATATAAAATAAATAAATAAATATATATAATATATATATATATATTTTTTTTTTATTTATTTATATATGTATGTATGTTAAATCTATTTATTTTATATTTATTTATCTTATGGATATATAAATGTATTTATTTATTTTATCATATATAATTATTATATATTACATTATAATTATTTTAAAGCCCTCTCGTTGTACACCTCCTCCACCACTTCTCATGTGCATCTCCTCCATCTAACGGTTGCCTGGAAGAGATCGCTGACTTAGCGATAAGGCCGCCTTTTGTACATTTTAGAAATTTGTAATTTACTTTTTCTTTATCTTCGTGGTGTGCAAATAAAGTATATTTATTATTATTATATATTCTAATTTATTCCGGATAAAACAGCGGGCAGAAGCTAGAGTAGGTACTGGTAAGTGGTTCAATAATGTGCTACAAAAAATATTAGTTTAACCAATTAATATTAGACGAATACAATCAAAACCTCAATAGCTTAACGGTAGAAGGGCCAAACCATCTTCGTTAACGCGACAGTTGCCGGTTCGATCCTGACCCCCTTAGACTATTGTCGTACCCACTCCTAGCGCAAGCTACGAGCTGTTTTGGAGGGACAATAGAAATATTAGTAATTGAAAAAAATAATAAATGAAAACTTAATTATTTAATTATAATATAATAATGATGCCATTGTTAAAAATTGTATAAGCGTCGCTAAAACGATAAATATACCTAAACTTCACGATAGTTCCCAACATAATAAAGCTACGCAGCTTAATTCAAAGCGGTATTCATTACTTCATCGGTGTTTATTTCGTTTGAAAGCACACGACTAATGAAAATAGTGACTGGAAAACAGACTATAACAGGTGGTCCATATTTAATGATAGTTGCAACTGTTAATCTGTCCGTGTCTGTGAGAGATGAGGCTCTCGTGGTACGTAAAGCGCCTTATCGGAACGGAGGATTTGTGACGAGGGTAATGTTCAATTTAACATTGTTATGACTTTTGTTGGATTCCGTAGTCAAGGATAAATTGAGGAAATCTTTCCGTTATTTCTTATTGGATTGAATACGGCCTGAATATTTATGTTTTGTTATCTAAGCATATATAGATAGAGTGTTGATGATAATCGCTTTTCCTTTATTACATCAAATTAAATGTAGTTTCAAATGTTAAGTAAAATGAAATGTAAGGGGTTGAAATGGAGGGACGAAAAATTGTACGGAAGTATCGTCACTTTTAGAGCTAGAAGCTTGAAACTAATTTTTAGGCTGTTGATTAAATATGATGTATATGACAATGACATTCAAATCAGTATGACATTCAAAGTTTGTAAAAGACATGAGTATGACATTCAAAGTTTGTAAAAGACATGAGTATGACATTCAAAGACATATGAGTATGACATTCAAAGTTTGTAAAAGACATGAGTATGACATTCAAAGACATATGAGTATGACATTCAAAGTTTGTAAAAGACATGAGTATGACATTCAAAGACATATGAGTATGACATTCAAAGTTTGTAAAAGCCATGAGTATGACATTCAAAGACATATGAGTATGACATTCAAAGTTTGTAAAAGACATGAGTATGACATTCAAAGACATATGAGTATGACATTCAAAGTTTGTAAAAGACATGAGTATGACATTCAAAGACATATGAGTATGACATTCAAAGACATATGAGTATGACATTCAAAGTTTGTAAAAGACATGAGTATGACATTCAAAGACATATGAGTATGACATTCAAAGTTTGTAAAAGACATGAGTATGACATTCAAAGACATATGAGTATGACATTCAAATTTTGTAAAAGAGGGGGCTCTTTCAGAGTTTTTATCAAAATCACTAGTAATTCACGATGGCGAAGCCACCGGCAGAAGCTAGTAAACCATAAATCTCATTTCTGTTACGAAACACTCTTTCTTGTTAACGACCATTCGTAAATTATTCAAGATAATTTAGTCTGCACTTAGCCATGATCATTGTCTCAATGAGAACGAAGACAAAAACTAAATTACGATAAACCTTACCTTTTACGAAGTCATGATAAAAGAAACCTTGGCATAAATCAGACATGATCCTTATTGCCTTACGATGAAACATCGTTATACAAAAGGATGCCGGCATCAACTAATAACATTAGATTCGTTTCGTATTTGTCGTTTATCCATATTAGCATAATGAATATAAATTTAAGGTGAATGTTTGATGGATTATTATTGTTTTGTAAGAAAAATGAAAAAAATAGTACGATACAATTGCGAGATTATGATGAATAGCCGAGGGTGGGACCCCACAATAAATGTCACACACTCCGTACCTCATAACCATCGACTTCAATTTATATAAGACATTTTTCCTATCCCAAGAGATGAATAAACAATACTTATACTACAACCAGTTTTGTTCTATTACGTAATACTGATTTTTTTTAACTTTTCTGTTATTATAAACCGGTAAAAATAATGATTTTAAAAAGAATCTTTTCAATACTAATGACGCAGCACACTTGACCTGGTAGAGTAATCAACGGATTTTTATTTTATGACTTTCTATAACAAGTTTTATTACGCTGTGATACGAACTATTCGCACTATCTGTATGTGGCTGTGATTTTATTATCAAAAAGGTTTTACAATGGACGAATGGAATAGTGAACGAATGGAATGGTTTTATTTCTAGATTTTATCAAACAAAATGTGAATTTTGGCATAAAATATTTGTATTCTATTTTTAAAACTTTGGAGTTCGTTTCAAGCATGTTTCGAGTTATTAATACTTAAATAAAACAACGAATATAAATAAACAAATGCTAATTCCCCATAAAACCTGTTCTATGATTTATTTGTACATAATGCAAGTACATCCTTTTTTTCAAGAAAAAGCAAATAACTTAATACATTATATAAATTATTTGCTTTTTTCTTCATATTTAGAGCTTGTTACAGAATGAACTTGACAACAACAAAGAGACGACAACTTTCATCAGAATTTTTCGCTGAAGTATCTATTATAATTTTTGAGTACCGTATACTGATTCAACTTGTGCATGGAGAATAATAGAAAACGAAGAAACAAGAAATAACAATACTGAAAATGGCGTTTTTGTTTTTACATGTATTTTTCTTACAACTTATGCTACATGTAATATTTATTTAAGTATATCATGCTTTTGTTATTATTCAATACCTACCTACATTATACAGACGAGCCTCTGCCAGAAGCTTCGCGGGAAAAACAATTTTAATATAAACTTTGAACCTTAATTTCATCTCTTCAGTTGTGGAATTTCAGAAAATGTTAAAATACGTCTTAATCGTTCGCCAAAAAACAGAGTATCATGCGTCTAGAAAATCCTATTCACCTATTTGATTACCTATGGGTTAAATTCCATCACATTGTTTCCTTGTGCTCGTTTACGTTTTAATAACAACACCTATGAAAAAAATCAGAAAAAGTTTCAAGTTTAGGTTAGGCGTTGATATGCCATGTATCAGATTGAGTTTTCATACATGTGTCAAAACAAAATTTAATTTAAATCAAAAGCACTAAAGACTATTGATATAAACTTCGCAAAATAATTTTCTACCCATTTTTAACCCGTTATGGGAGGAATTTCAATAAAATACAAAACACGTCTTCCACCAATTCTTTAAAAAAATGCTAAATTTGTAGTAGATTGAACCAAGGAATTGCGTTGTCCCATACTAACTTTTCCTCACTTTTTCAACTCTTTAGTAGTAGAATTTCGGAAAATCCTTTCTTATCGGATGCTTACGTCATAAAAAGAACAAACCCTCCAAGTTTCAGATCTCTACGATCAGCCATTTAAGTATTTAATTTGGGGATAACGGTGTTGGTTGTGCAATTACTTAATACTTAGCTGTAAGAATTTGTTATGATAAGCTTTTTGTAGAAATTGTTTGTTATCACAATAAACAGCACTATTAATATTCGATTCATATTAAATTTCCATACAATAGTTTGAGTAATTTATAACGTAGCAAGGAAAAATATAGGTCGCCAGGTCACGATAGAATGAATAAAGCCATCTAAAACCTTAGATTTTTATCAGTTATTTTTTATGTATGTATTTGATTAAGGCGTCTATTTTACGCAGTCGTCTATTTTATTTTCACATAATTATGTTATTATTTTGTATTAATAGGCACAGCAAACAAAACATTCAAAGACGATTCCTCTTCCTCCTTACTAATATTATAAATGCGAAAGATTTTTTTTACTTTACTACTATTTTTTTACTTTTTGTTTGTGACGCTTTCACGACCTAACCACAGAATTGTGTATGATGAATTTTGGTACAGATATAGATGGGACGATGGAGAAAGAGGATTAGATGAAGGTCGCAAAATCGGATGGAGGTCGAAATAGGAGATTATACTTCGTATGAGGAAACAATTTTTTATGTTGCATTACTCAAGGCGCTATTATTCAATTTTTTTTCTGTTTCATTATTCAATTATTAAACGCACGCGTGAATTGTAAATTATTTATTAAAGTACCTATAACTATCAAATGTTATATTTAATTTAATTTATTTTGATCAATATCATGTTATATAATAATTATCTTTTTGTGAGGATTTCTAGCACTACAAATTAATCAATACGAAATATAATTGCTCCAAAAATATATTTAGTATTTATGAAGTCCTAAATATTGTATGTGCTTTCAACCATTGTTCGCTTCTCAATTTCCTTTCATTAGGGTTTCACAAGAACAAATTGCTCCCTGCCTCTTGGGAGTCCATTTAATCTTTAGGTTTATATAATTAAGTTTGATTTTTAAGATTTTTTAAGTTTATTAGCTTTACAATATTTGCAAATCTGAAAAATGTGATAAAAATTGAGACTTGCAAATCTGTAAAATGTGATCAGAATCGAGACTGATAGTTTTTTTTGTTTATGTTACAAGTTGGCAAGCAAGCATACGGTCCACCTGATGGTAAGCGGTTGCCGTAGCCTAAGAACGCACGCAACACCGCTCACGCGTTGCTAACCTCGAGATATTGGTTCTTGAATAGTTCTAGCCTACCGTGCCCTTCAAACCGGAACACAGTATTTATTTATAAGCACTGATATTTGGCGGTAAAATATTTGACACTGTGGTGGTACCTACCTAGCCGGCCTCTTACAACAAAAGACCTACCACCAGTGTGACTGATTGCACTGGTGGAATAATCTCTGTTGTGACCGAGATTATCCCAACAGCGGGCGATGGGGTCGTCACGTCCCGATGCCGGTAAAAGGTATTACAGTTTTCAGACGTATGATGGAGAGTTTTAGGTAACATATGTTTACTTTGGCTATGTAGCTGGAAAAACAAATTTTAAAAGCTTGTTGTGGTTGGATTTTATTGTATTTAAAATTATATGGACGAAACTACTTGAATTAATACGTAGGCGTTGGATTCATTTTCTAACTAAAAACTAAAGTACATCTTTGCTGGTGCTCCTTCGTAAACGCTAACTTTATGTTGCAAACTTGTGACTAACTTTGTTTCGTTGCATCGTTGTTAAATTTACGAAGGAACATCAACGAGTCTGACATTTTCTTTGTATGCAAGAATCTGTCCATATATAATAGGTCTATGGATGGATGACTAAGATCAAAGAGGTTACCGACATACCAATCCACGACGCTGTAAAGCTAATAAAAAACTAGAGACATATTAGCAAAGTGTTATGAAAAGGATTCATTATTGTCAGGAATCGTTGCTATGATGAAGGAATATAAACCTTAAACTGCTATTCCGATAAATTAGCTATTGCCTTATAAATGCACATTAACAAATGTACTCCATATATTTTCACAAACCATTGATTGAATAAAGAATTAATGCATACATATGTAATATTCTGTTTGTAATTTCACGCTATGCGTAACAAATTCGAAAGACAAATGTTTGTTATTTATTTTTATTTCTGGAAGGAAATAGACAGAGCTTAAAGTACCTTCAATTAGGAAATAAAAAATATCTACCTCGTGTTTATATATAATGTGTATTTTATGATAAATATTAAACTGACATAATATTTTATGTAGAGTAATTATGCCGCTTATTTTTATTAGAGTTTAATAATAATTTACATACAATTTTGTATAAAAATACTTGAATAACTTGTAATACTTGAAATATTATATGCGTATTTTCGACGGATAGGACAGAAGGGAAAGCACAAAAATGGCGGCAACAGAGGGGGTGGGAGATTGGGCTTCCTGCGCTTTCACTTATCGCACGAAATGCAAGAGAACTGATAATGTTGCTTTAAGTTGATTTTCTGTGAAAAAGCAGTACTTCGCTGGTCAAGCTAGCCTATTTGTGCTAGGAACAGCATGGCTCCACTACTACTAAGATTACAATAAACATGCTCATACAAATGTATATTGTCCAATATCCTCTATCCATAAAAAGCAAATGTTCGCACATATTTACTAATAGCTGTAAGCACTTAAGTTTTAAACTCCGCCTGCACATAAATTTCAAACTTCTCATTGCAAATTGAAATTCTTAAAGCATAAAATTAAGGATTAAATCCAAACGTTTATGTAGAGCTCAGTGCACAGTAAATATAATGAAGCATTTTGCGACAACTCTGAGACGACGCGACGCTGACTGCTAGCGCACCATACATAATATTATGTAGATATTTGAAAAAGTTTTTCGAGGCATGCGGGTAAGCTGAACGCTCAGGCGTGCATGATGAATGAAACAGCAAATCTTGAGCCGGACCCGAGAGCTCGGAACATAAATTTACTTCAGAAGTCGTGAACTATTGTATGGTGTGTTTTGTCAACAGTACGCTCTGTTGCAACACAATCGACGAAACAACTACAACTCTACTCACCATTGTTCTATTTAAAACTACCTGCCGTCCTACTAATTTAAAGATTTAAGAGTTATTGAGAACCATAAATGCAGAAATGGTAATCTATATTTTCACTAACTTCGAATAAAATATTTCTCTCAGTTAGATTGTTGTAGTTTGTTTTTCTTTTCAGAAATCACAGAGTCAATCGAAAGTCAAGTATATATAAATCAACGCCTTTTTACATTCGTACAAACTACATTTAGTTTTTCGTTAAAATTTATAAAATGAAAAAAAAAAACAAATGGAAGTTCTTTTTTCTTCACACCACTAACCACTATTAACCACCATGGTTAATAAGTCTAAGTTTCATTTCATGCTAAACGATGTTTTAAACTATGGACGCTTGAAAAAGGAGTGTTACAATATTACTAATCCCTCAAATTTGACCAAGTCATATTCGGCTCCTAGATCTCCTATAAGAAATATTTTTCATTTTGAACATACTATTATTATTCTCAAAAGTTTAATGTGGTAATTAATGATTAAGTTTTATTTAAAAATATTTAATAAAGCATAGTATCCGTCGTAATAATGTGATTATATGAAGACACGTTTAAGTTGCTTGTGTTTTAATGAACTCCATAATGACAGTACTAGGTCCACTTCTGAAGACTCGTTTGTATTAATTAACTGTTACTAAAGCTATTAATTATTCAGCGTTTTCGCAGTAAATTCTCCCTCAAATTGAATTATACTAGCTTACTGCTTGAATCTGTTGTTCGTGGATTTTTTTTTATAATTTTTGTATTTTCTTTTATTTACTATTCTTTAACCATTAATTTAATCAGAAATGTTTTATAATTTATAAACTAAGATTGTGTCGACATTTTGAAATATATTTTAAAATAAAAAATGAGTACTAAATACTATGTAGGAGATATAATATACTAATAATAAACGCTGCACACTCAACTATATAACAACTTTTATATCTGTGTTTGTATCAAAAGAATTTGGGTATTATGAAATATCTATGAATTTAGGTTCAATGAAAAGTAGCTCATATTCAGGGCATACAGGATACCGTTAAAACATTTTTTTTCACATTACTTACGTATACTATTAATAATTTTTTTACAAGGGTGGCGTAAATGGCCTTACCTTATATACAATAATTTCTAAACAGACTATAAACTATAATAAACTGGTTTTTCCTAGACTCCTGACGTAAATTTTTGAAAGAGCTTTTATTATTCTATAGATCACTTTGCTATGATATCATGCAAACATTACAAAACAGGAAACGATAGAAAATCCGTTTTATATTTCGTATAGGTAACTGTCTTTTAACACTAGGGGTCAACTAAGCGCCATGTTTCATTCAGATCCGTAAAACCATTAAATTGCTACTGATTTCTATATAGTAAAGTAAGCTAAGGCCTAGTTACAAATAAAAAAACAGCTATTGTGGTTTACACTGACTGTTCCAGGTCTTACATAATTTTGTTGCAAACTTGCCGTGGTAATAAGTGTTACCATGAATTAACAGTAATTTATACTTTGTGATTGTAGTAAAAGCGTGAAGTATTTTCTCATAGTATTCGCAAGAGGGTCAGGGAGGGGCAGAGGGGCTAACCCCTCTAACATTTCCCTGGTGAAAACAAGCTGACCCTGGATCTCAAAGTTTAGTCTCAAATGTGACATTTTATTGTACAAATTTATTTATACGAAAATATGTTTATTTAAAATGAAATAAAATTATTTACAATATCCATTAAAACCTACAAATCCAGCATACGATTATTTATTTATTTATTTATTTATTTATTTATGGTTCACAAAACAGATTATAACTAAAGTACATTCAATATATAATTAAACAATTCAAATTGACCAAGTTAAAATCCAAAACCATGTGAACACAATTTACGAATACATTCATTCAATTATGTCAGTTAATATTATAAATACAATTCATTCGATAAATTCATTTACAAACAATTTAGCTTACACATTATACTAGAAAAAGTCCATTAAAGTATAATACAATAATATTTAGAATAAATGTTAAAAGAATTAATAAAATTGATCAAATAAGTGAAGGATTGAAGTTGAGAGAGTATATTAATTACAAGAATATTAAAAATAATAACAATATATTTACAGATCATTATCAAAAAATAAAAGGAATAATTGTTTTTTAAAATTGATTATATTTCTGTTAAAGATGTCAATACTATCCACACTAGATGAAATGAGATTATACTCGCGACACATACGAACAATAGGATTGTAATATGAGGTATTGTTTTTGTAAACGTTCAGTACAAATGTTTTAGGATGCCTTAACTTTATTTGTATCTTTGCATAGAATAAAAAAATCCGTCGCTGATTTCTGTATGTCTTTTACGGCTATTCTCTGATGTGATGCCTCTGGCGCTGCTAGTGAATATTGACTACTGCAACCACCTTATAAAAAGCAGGGCTATTTCGTAAAGAAAAAACTAATAATCGCTACCACTCCACTGCCTGCCATTAGGATTAGATCCTGTGTCGGGGGTCTGCAAAAATACAAAAACACAAGAACGATCAACGAACCCAAACAACAACAACAACAACAATGGAACAAGCGCTTGTATGGTCATTAAAACTACCTTTCCTGAGGAGGAAACGAAACCTTGCCCATCGGTACTTAAGGCAGGGCTTCTTCCCACTGTCCCATATCGGAAGTCAAAAGAAAAGAAAAGATAGTTATATTACTTTGTAATATAAAATACCAAACGGTCGAGGTCGTGAGGAATGGCTAGTTAAATTTAAGTGCATCAATTTTTTAATACAAAACATTTTATTAGACATCTTATTCAATGTTTTTGACCTAATTAATCAATGCTTTTGACCTCATTAATACACTTAAAGATTGAAGTAAAGAATATAATTATACTCTATATATTCTTTGCTTCAAGACCCAAATAGGTCAACAGTAAAATATAAGGAGTTTCAACAATAAATCAATATCCAATCGTGCTATTTATAAAACATGACAGCATAACATAATATATTTAGCTTTCAGAATTGTCGAATGAGATAAGAAAACACAAACGATAGTGTACTATTCCTAGTGTCTTGAAGCACTTTAATAATGTCTTCGAAATAAAACAATAGGATAATTACGGCTTGTTATAAAACGCGCAACCAACTTGGATTTTTGCTTCTTTTGTTATTATCTCGAAGATGCGGTGCCGAGGACTCTTCTTACGCGTAAATATGAACAGTTAAATGAAAACAATTATATACTCTTTAAAAGGGCATTAATTGGGACCTTTTAAAATATACAATTGTAAAATTTTATTTATATTTACTCAAATCCCAAAACCGTAAGGAAATATTCTATACAGTGTGAAGTGTTTGCGAAAATGATGTTTTTTATTTATACTATTTTTCTTACAGTATCTAGTCCACCGGCTACATCATACGAATCTACTTGAACGTGGATCTATACTATTATATGATTGTAATAGGCCTCTGTATGTCTGTTTGTATACAAAAACTAATTGAGATCGAATATTTATATATATCCGAAAGCCTTAACACAAAATAAATATCTATTTGTAGACATTTTGTGTTCTTTTAAATTGCTTTAGTGGTAAACAACCGTTCAGCCTTCTTAACATCGAGCGGTCACTTCCTGTTTGCTACCACAGTTGCCACCTTGCTGACTCAGTACACAAAAGAGGAGAAAAGGGAAGGAGAACGAAAAGAGAGCGAGGAGAAGACTCTTGAGCCATTATGATACACACATTTCTCACTCACCAAAATATATTTGAGAGGGTTATATTCCTCTGATTGAAGCGGGCCGTTCTTACTGAAGACTTCTATTCTCTACAACCCAATTCTATAAATTTGTAGATAAAATAGAGTAATGTCTATCTGTATATTTTATATACATTATGAAAACATTTGATTTGATCTTTAAAATCGAGTAGATTTTTATTTCATAGAAATCCGTTAAATATAACCGGAGATATAATTCATTTTTATAGTACCAAATTTCACGCGGAAAGCTTAGGGGGAAGAGGTCAAGAATAATAAATGTTAGTGACGACATGTAAATATTATTATTATTATTATATAAAAAAGAAAAAACTATTACAACTAGTAAGCAAAATTACATTCTGCCAAAACTCTGTTCATAACAAAAGCTTTACACCATGTCCGCATTATCACTGTAAGTTTCCGGACGCAAATGTTTGGTCATGTTCGTCGCAGCGATGGGCAGATAGCCAATGATAGAAATATGTTATTTCATAGTAAAAAATCTACTCGAACTTTATTTGTAAACTGCCATTAAAAAGCTTTCAACAATATAACAATGTCAATAGAAGCCTGATTCTATTACATTTTATAGACTATATTATTAGCCCCAAAAAAAACTAGGGACCCGCAAGCAGTGCCCACTAACGGAGTCTAATTGTGGATAGAAGTGACACCGGTGAAAATAATTGAATTACTAATCGCTATAAAAAAATAGGGGTTGATGGTAAAAGAGTGAAGAACTTAGTATTTAGGGTAGTCTGTATTTTTAATGCCACATCATAAACAAATAAAAAAAGTTCTGTCCAAAAAAAATTGGGGTGGACCTCCCTTAACATGTAGGAGTATGAAAAATACATGTTCACCGATTCTCAGACCTACCCGATATGTACACAAAATTTCATAAAAATTTGTCGAGCTGTTTCGAAGAAGTTTGGTAACAAAACACCGCAACACAAGAATTTTATATATATATATACATGTTCTGCCAGCGACTTCGCCCGTGTGAATAACGATTTTAATACAAACTTTGAACCCCGTCAGGGGTGGAATTTCAGAAAATCCTTTCTTATCGGATGCCTACGTCATAAAAAGAACACACCCTCTAAATTTCAGCTCTCTACGATCAACGGTTTAGGATGTGCGTTGATCTGTCAGACATTCACGTCAAAGCATTTTATATATATAGATTAGATGGACAGGCCCGTTCATACAGACAAAATGACTCAGACTCGTTGGTGCCCCTTCGTAAATTAAACAAACGTCACTCGTAGCCTTTATTCGACATACGATTATGATTAATACAACATAACCGAATGAAGATAGCGTTTTATTAACTTCATTCCGTTGCGTGTTGAATGTACGAAGGGGCACCATGGCACCTAATATCATATGCAAAGGTAGCAACTAGTTGATGTTACGTATAAATACCTATAATGATAATTGATTACGTATGGCTTCTGTTTTATTTTTGATTAAGATTTTGTAGTATTGTCGCTATAGCGGCAACAGAAATATAGACATGTGTGAAAATTTAAACTGTCTAATTATCACAGTTTAAGAGATACATCCTCGTGACAGACGGAAAGCGGAGCTGAGCGCGCACGCGGCGAGCGTCGGGGCCGCTGTGCGCCACCTGTCGCGTTCGCTGCGGCGGGTTATAATAGGGTCTTGTTTTACCCTTATCAGAAACAGACCAGTGACTTGAGTTATAGCGAATAATTAGGAAATCAACAAACGGAGAGACCTTGTGTACGTCTCTGTGTATCTTGAAACTGACACACGAGAATAAATCTGAAGTGCGATATTGAAAATATTTATCAGATCTTTCAAAAGCTTAGAAAGAATAAATAATCGATCCTATTATAGCCGAGCCTTGATAGAGATAGAATTATATTAGGAGAGATAAATCTTGAACGTCTTATTCTAGTTGAATATTATGATGGCCTACAATGAAAGTGTATTAGAGCAATGTTATCATAGAAAACAATAATTATTCGCTTTTTTTTTTAATTTTAGGCTTTTATGAAAAAATGATGAATTTATATGGCTTTTATTTAGATGTCCTATTTTTATTGTGTGGGTGTCTTTTCCTTTGTGCGTCGTACTGACCTGCTGAGTAATTCAAACCATTAGTAACTTTATAAGATTCTATAAGTAGAATATTTACTTTAGAATATAAGTGTAAAGGCACTTTGTATTTGAGTTATGTACGCTATTCCGAAATTTGTAGTCTTTGGGGGCGAGTGTAACCTAATTTCTAATTGCGCCATATCAATATTCTTTTATGTTATTTTTGGAAAATTTCATTTTAGAGTAAAATATTTTTTTTATAAAAATCGTACGCCAGACCTCAATTCTTGAAAAACATTCAGTATTATTATCTAAATAAAAAAATATTTTCTCAGGTGTTCAAAACGAAACTAAACTCATTAGCCAAGATCTAAGAACTTAAATGGTGAATGCGATTCAAATGATAATCATTAAAATGAGGACTGCCTGTAATACGAGTTCACAAACCATTAAGAAGAGGAATTAGGGTATAGCTACCCTAGCAAAACATACATTAGTATACATGCGAACAATAAAGCACACACTAGTACACCATTTACATCCTGTATACATCCTCTTCTGCCTCACATTTCCCGCAGCTTACTGAAAACGCGATAATTTTTCTTACAATAAAAAAACTCTCTTTTGAAATTCTATATTTAATTATCTAGAAGCTACATATTTTTTATGTTTGGGAAATAAATTATGTGTAATTATTATACGTGTTTGAGGGATGTTTACTATTCCTAAAATCTTGCCGTTTTTAGCATGAACGGACTGGAATATGCAGTATTGATACTGGAATATGCTCTTTTGATAGTCTGTTCATTGTGTACAAACACTACAAAACTACTTACAAAATCAAAATCAGTTTATGTACAGGTGTAAAAAATAGCCCAATCTATATATCTATACCCGGCTCCAAATTATAGCTGTGGCCATAACGTCAGCCCTGGTATCTCTGTGCTATTGAGTGAAAGACAAAAAATATGAAAGGAAATAAAAAAAATGTCGGAGGTTTGGCATACGGTTGAATATTAATTCTCTAACAATTATTTTAGTTATATCACTTTTTCAGTTATAGGTCTACTGAGACAAATCAGTGCAAAAAATTTTTGAAAAATATATTTAAGAAAATTAAGACAACATTCAAAATTTTTTTTTATTCAGAAACCGAGTGCTTTCTACTTCTTTAAGCGTTTAATTTATTGTTAATAATTTTTAGTCCCCTAAAAAAATTAATAATACAGCTCTTTTATGATTGCCGTATTAATATATACCTATCGTCAAAAAATATTATCCATCGCTCTTGTGAGAGAATGGTACTCTCATTTCATATGAAAACAGTTTTCCGCA
The DNA here is from genome assembly GCA_023373885.1 of Hestina assimilis. Taxonomy (NCBI): domain Eukaryota; kingdom Metazoa; phylum Arthropoda; class Insecta; order Lepidoptera; family Nymphalidae; genus Hestina; species Hestina assimilis. The sequence goes on along the minus strand of CM041749.1, from coordinate 8,660,396 downwards.
CAGAACTATGATTCAACCACATGCCTTAGGCCATTGCATGTTTTTATCATTCAGAAATGATAAAACAGCGTTGAAAAATTTAAAATTATATGCAAAAAATGAGTGCAACGCTCGTTTTGTTGGTATGTAGATGATGCGTCGTTTAAAGAGGCCGCACAATTTAATCAAATAGAAAGAAAGGAGAAAAATTGTAGGAATGTTTAAGCACTGTAAAAATGAGACTACATTTAGGTTATTAATAGCGTTAATTCGTTTTGCGAATAGTTAACGATGGCAGTTTTCAAAATGAAATGAGACCGTAATTTATGCCTTTTAATGTTTTAAATCCTTAGCTATGATTATGGGTTCCTAATGACGACGATTGTGCGACATTGTGCTGGAGACCGTTGACGTACATAAAAGCTGGAAAAGATTGTATAAATTATACGGTACAAAGCGATGGCAATGTCTCAAGTTTTTTTAAATTATGATAAGAAATTGCTAAGAATAAAGTAAAATGAGACGATTGGCTGAATATTTATAATTTATAATTGAATTCAAATAATAATAAGTTTAATAAACATTTCTAATGAGATGTGTAAATTTTAGAATATTTATTTGGTTAGTATAAGGGTAATTCTATTCATAAATTAATATACATATTTATATAACATTGCTTCTTATATTGCTATTATTTTATTATTTTGAAAGCTTTGGAAATAAAACCTTATACATTTTTGCTACTTTGATACAGCAAAGAGGGGGCAAAAATGATACTGATAGGAGTGTTCAATTCTTCAATATTATATAATAAACAAAAAATAAGCATTTATACTAAAGGTTCCGTTCCACAACGGATGCTTCTACATGGTGCTTGAGAAAAATCACAAGACGCTGATGACGTTTATTTTTAGACTTGTCTAAAGCCTTCGATTTTATTATACATGAGATGTTTCTAAGTAGATTATAAAAACGCTCATATTATTGTAGTTAAGGAAAATCACTCATTACTATTATTTGAACTACAAATGGGCGTTCCACGGGGTTCTAGGTCCTTATCACATATTTATCTTTATGTGTTAAAATTTATACATGATTAAATCATTAATAGTTAAGTTTGACAAAAACATATTATAATGCTTCATGACTGAATGAAATGTGTTATATAAAATATCTACCATTTTTATCACCAAAATGGATAAGATGGTCAATGAATATCTAGATACAATTGATTTCTAGGAAAACTAGGTGTAAAACTTTAATGGAAGTTTCATTTAATATTTATTTTGCAGGAAGACTCAGCATCATCTCTTTCACTCTAAAGAAAGTCATAAATACCTACTACATGATTCGAAAAGTTTTGTTCTATAAATATTTTTACGGTGACATGTCTTATGATATAATGCAATAGGTTTTTGCTCTATAAAGGCTGTAATTGTATAATTAACAATATTTAATTATTAAAATATTATTAAGTACGCGATTCTTAAGAAATGTATTCATTATAAAAACAGAATGCACTACTAAGACATTAAGTATTCTATGATAAAAGCTAGCAAATATTTTCCATATTTGCTATACCATTTTGGTGATAAAAATGGTAGATATTCGCATAATGTTTTGTTCAATTACTTGTGAATATTATCCAAATTACTGTATAAAACTGCCATAAAATGTAAAGTTTCATTAATTTCATAATATTAATGATGAAAATGATTAGGGTCATTCGAATAAATAAATATAAAGGAATGTAAATCAGTCTACTGCGATCGTTGATCTCTCCATGCATACAAGTAGAAAAATCATGGGAAAGGGAAATGCAAGAAATGAAAATCACATGACTCGTAATATTGGTCTTCGTGGATATTCAAGTAGACATTAATAATATTTTATCAGATTGTGATGCATATGATGATTTTAATGTAGAATGTACCTTTTAAGGGTTTTAATTAATCTTAACACCATAATTTTTGTTATATGTATTCAACATTTTTTAAACGTCTTTTTATTCTCTGCTTTTTTATTCATGATTCATAAATTGATGTAAAATTGAAAGATAAAATTAACTCATCAATACTAAATTTTCTACTGCAAGAACAAGCATAGGGAACCTCTTAATATTTTCATAAAAATATTTATGACACGAGTTTATTTTGTTTGATATATTAAAAAATAACTGTTTCATTTATAAATAGATATTAATTATTATTTCAATACTTACAGAATTAAAAGAGATGAAGTATTTTCAAATCCTCTAAATATACGGTACCATTTTCAGATCCATCCGACCGGCAACAAGCACTCATAAACTCTTATTTAACATAAAGAAAAACTTGAACAGAATGTACCACTGCACGTTAATATCTAAACAAACCCAGTGTTAAAGTTTCATGTTAGAGCCGGGCGTATAGACTGGTCCGGAGCGAGCTGAGCGCGCAGGCGGCGGGCGTCGGCGCCGCTGTGCGCCACCTGTCGCGTTCGGTGCGGCGGGTGACGGGCGTCGGGCGGTGGCGAGGCCGGGAGCAGTACTTCGGCGACGGCTCGCGAGCGACTGAGGCTGAGCGGAGGCTGGAGGCCGGCCCGGGCACGTGGGCTGCCGGGCGCCGGCCGCCGCCCAGGTGCACCTGCACCCGCGCGCCCCCACACCGCTCGTTCGCGCCGCCGCCACCGCACCCGACGCACCCCACTTGCACCCTCTTGCACTCTGTCTGCACGTTTCGTTAATACTCTAATTAAAATTGCGCCCAATAAAGGCGTCACAACGCGCATTGTATGTCTGCCATCTTAACTGGGAATTAATATGAAGTCATTGTGTTCGTATAGCAGGTTTCTAATAAAACGTTATATATGTAGATATATTATTCACGATATTATGTTATAAATATCTTCGAAAAAATTTGTCGTTTGTACAGGCACAAACTTGTTTATTTTTATTTCCATATATTATAAAATAATATAATTATTTTAAATTAAACAATTCCAAAAGACCGTTTCTGTATCGTTGGGCGGCCGAAAACCGCTTAAGAAAATAATCCAATATAAACCAAACCTCCGGGCTGTATATTATAATCTGGCAGGTAATATGAAAATTCCCTATATTTTAAGTTTAATGTAAGCTTGAGGCTACAGATTATGTAGTTAATCTCATCACAAGCATAATGACAAATTTTAAATGTACTTTTTTCCTAACCCAGACTGTTATATCGACTATTCTTGTAAGACACATAGCACTACCAATAAGTTAGTAGTGCTATGTGTATATATATATATATATATATATATATATATGTATATATATATATATATATATATATATACACATACATAATATCTTACACTTCTATATTATCTGAGCAGTCTGTTACTTCGGTACGTCTGTGTGAAGATAGATGAAACGAATCTTTCCTGAATTTAGCTTTATAATGAACCATTGTCTATGTTCACTAAAATTTGGGGTCTAAAGAAGCTATGGCCATATCAAAGAAAAATATATTTGATAGCGTAATTGTTTGATTGACGATTATGGCAAATAATCGTTTTATTTGGCGAGCAACAAGGTAAAGTCCAATAATAAATAATACATGAATTTAAATTTTTGTTAGTAAGTAAACGTTAAGTAAACCGTTTACGAAATAGGAATTATAATATAATGAATAGGAAAGAACTTTTATCTTATAAATAAAGGCTAAGATAATAGTGAACCGCCTTCGCCTAGCTTCGGTTTGATCAAGAGCTTAATAAGCTATTTTAATGATACTCCACGAAAACTTTGCCACCCTCGTCCAACCTCTTAGGGATAGAATTTCAAAGAACGCCTCCTAGCGCACAGCGATACTCAAAGAATATTGCTGTAAATGGTTCTTCAGGAGCAACAGTTCATGCTATGTGTTGCCTAAAGGTAATCAATAAGAAATAAACAATTATATAGGTATCGATAATAAACCTTAAATGTTTACAAAATTACACCACTAAAGATAAGACCGGTACTTATGTCTGTATGATCAGTAAAAAAAAGCGGGTGCCCTGAGTGGGAATCGAACCCACGACTAATAGTGCTTAAGGATTAAGGATCGCTATATGAAAAAAGTGTGTAAATGTTGGTATGAAATGTAACATCGTATTTTTATTCAAGTTCATCTTTACTTTGTAAGCTGGATGAGAGTTCACAAACTGCCTAATGTACGGAAATGTAATTTTGAATAGTAAGATCATGACCGGTCGTTGGTTTGTTCGTCGTAGTGAATACGGTTGAATCATAGTCACAAAAGGTCTCGTGAAAAATACCGCCTGAGTTCCTGTTTTGACAACGATATTACCCCTCGTTGGAGTACGGCCAAATTCTTTCAGCTATTCAATGGTTCATAATATAAATACGAAAATGCTTAGATAGATGACATGACAATAATTTAATAATGCATTCGGATACCAATTTTAGATATTTTTAAATCTAACTGCGCCCGCGGCTCCGCTCGTGTGGTGTACCGATTTTTCTTTATTGCACCAAACCCTATTTCTTTTTTTAAACAAAAGCTTAGCCTAGCCTAGCCTAAGTTACTACTATACACGGGCAGATAGCTAATGAGCTATCTGCCAGTGAAAGTTCCGTTGAAATCGGTCCAGCTATTTCATAGATTAGCTGGAACAAACAAACAGATGGTCAGTCAGACAAAAATTAAAAAATAAATATTTTTTCTTGTAAGTACCGTACTTATCATATACTTTCATATGCATTTAGTGAAAACGCTATTAATTTGGAATTACAAACAGACACTTGAATTTTTTTTTGTTTGTATAGATTAAGATAAGTACCCCAGTTAAGGCCAAATTGATAAAATAATACCTAACGTTACTTGATGCTTACAACGAGATAGTATTAACTTATTTTTATTCTTATTTTCTTTACTCATAAAGTAAAAAGTAATATTTGTTTATATATATTTGGTTTTGTTAAAAAAATATTAGTTGTATACTTATTAATTAACAAATAGTGTTAGCAATTTAAGCCCTCACTCAAATTCATCATCTTTCCTTGTCCTTCTGCACTTGCCTTCCCTACTGAACATAGGCTACATGTTTGTTGTACAAGCTCTATGTTTAATTGCCACCTTTATTATAAAAAAAATCAACACGCATTTGCAACCATAAGTTGAATCATGAATCCTAATAAAAACTCAGAACACGACCCTTTGTGTATTTAACACATGAAATATTGAGTGATTGTTGGTATTCATAAATCGGAGCCAGGGAATATTTGCTGTTATTACAAAAGAGTTTGGCATGAAAATCGATAATACTTTTTCTTGAGGATAGCGATCTACACTGAGTAGTTATTCCCTTCAATATCATACGAGAACATACTAATATGCTTAATTCTTTGTGGCAATGAATAGAGTTCCTATATACATTTGAAGTGCTATTATAGTAATTTGAATAAAGCATGTACATAAATGCTTTGACGGTATGAAGAAATTGAAAATGTTAGAAAATTTTCAAAAGAATAAAACTTTAACATTATTGTATCTTCCTTATCGTCGTAGTGGACTGTATTTTGGATACAGAAATGCAATTCTTTTTAACTTTCTTTCAGACTGTACGCTTGTCATGAAAATCGAACGAGTTTTACTTAAAATTTACATAGTGTTGTATTTCCCACGTCAACGTATAGAGCACTTAGGTACTTACTTGAATATTCCAGGAATGGAATGGATGGCAAAGGCAAAGGTTAGTTAAGAAAGCAGTTTTTGTTACAAAGCTAACACATATTTCTACCTACAGAGACATAGAGGAATAGAAGTGTTAGCGTCATGATTTTTAGTACTTTTTAGGGTTCCGTAGCCAACTGGAAAAAACTTAATCCTTATCATTCCGTCACGTCCGCCTGTCAGTCCGCCCGTCTGTCCGTCTGTGTTAAGTCATTTTACTCGGAGATTACGGGCTCTTTATGTTCAAGATTTAGTAAATAGTTGTATTCTATGAAACACTACATAATTTTATTGCGAAATCCTAAAGTATATAAAATTAAGGGTATTAGTCCTTATACTCGTATGTAACCTGAGTTATCAAGATTGAAAAATATAGTTTATAATATGTAAATTCCATAGAAGTAATATAAGAACAATAATTCTATGGTAAATTCAGCTTATGGCAACGTGTGAAGTATCTTTAAAATAATAAGATGGTTTGACTTCGACTTTTATTAAGTCAGTAGTTGATGGGATATTAGTTCCTAAAGTTATAAAAATTGTGTACCAACAAACCTTGTGAGGAAAAAACGCTGTCATCGGCGTGGACAATTCTGCTCGGCCGAGTTAATACTACAGTATAAAGGTTAAATAACAATATTGTTTTGTTGGATAAGTGACGTTATCGCTATCGTTAATATATTATAAAAAAATACTACGCATAAGTAATTATTTTTTTAAATTAAATTTATGTTGAAGAAACGAGATAATTTCATTAGGTTATATAATCAAAACCAAACTACAAGTTTTTATACAATGCCCAGTCACGCAGAAATAAAAGAAAGTCTCTAGATTTATTTAAGGTATTTTCAAAGCTCTGTCGACTGTCGAACTTAGAGATATTTATAGCGTTCGCTCTATCGAGCTGACAGTATAAAGTAGTACAAGTGTATTCTTTTACTTTTGTTAAAACTGATATCATGACAAAGATTAAAGTGATGAATGAAGTAATAAGTATTTCAATATTTTTTGTACTCAAATCTGCCGGTGGTCATTTTATGGACAAAACTTATAAAATATACACAGGTTTTAAAAGTTTTTGGTAAAAAGAAGAAACACATTGGGTAGGTATTTAATGTGTGGCAACATTTCTTTTTATAAAGTTGTTTTGCTCCCAAGTTCCTTCGCTTAGAAGGAGCCTTAAAAATATTTTTTCCATTATTACAACAAACAATCAAAAATAATTATAGACATAAGAAACAAGATAACTTGGCATTATTAATAATATAGTGTTAAATGTTAATGCATTACATATTAAACAAAATATACTGTTAATTTTTCGCTCATACAAGCTTGTAATTATGTTAACAATGTTTAAATATTAAAAGATACATGAATATGAAAAATTTGTAAGTGTTAACCAAATAAAACTTATCAAGTACAAAGTTAAATTCCATGTAAAATATCTCGCGCTACAAAATGTATAATCCAACTGCTTTTACAGTTGTATAAGTTGGTTTAGCAAACTGTAAATTTTCTAACTTTTAATATACTGAAATGTAGCAGTCATGTGGCTCACTGTACCTCTGTATTAACATTATGTGTCGGAAAAGTTTGTAAAGTTTTTGGCCTTTATATCTATAACTACAAGAGGTACCGGAATAAACTTTCTTCTTCGTCCTAGCATTATTCCCGGTATTTTATTCTAGCCAGGGTCTGCTTATTACTCTTATTCGGATTTGACGGGTTACCAGTCTTTACACAGAGCGATTGCCATCTGACCTCCGCAACCCTAAGGGCGAACCAGATAAGGCGTAACTCATTGGATAAGAGCAATTTACTTATCAAGAGTTAACAATTATTATCAAATGTTTTCTGATAACAATCGGGACCGACAGCTTAACGTGCTCTCAGAGGCACGATGGGGAGACCCACAGACAAACGCCCAGACCGAGACAGAAACTTAACAAACATCTGCCCGAGCGGGAATCGAACCCGCAACCGTCGAGGCTAAAGGCAGTCACGCTACCCACAACGGTGTAGGAGTAAACTTGCCATAATTCTATTATTAAAACGAAAGTTAAATAATTTCGAAGCATCGATTACGGTTTTAATGGATGACAAAACTATTACACATGTATTATTTCATTATCGATATAAAATCCAGATTATATTTAAGAGCGTTTAATATGCAAGCAAAATCAAATACTTATAATAATTGGACGAAACAAACTCAATTACCGTGAAACACCGAATTATCCATAGGCTTTGAAAGCTAAAATGTTTTCAAAGAAAAACTGTGTTTTCTCTTTATCGAACGTTTTTTATCACTTCGTGGTATGAGTAGGACGGCTTTATTGACTGACCCGAGAGCGATCGACAGGATTTTCTGAGAATCTTCTTATCCACGAACTTCATAATTGAGTTAGAAGTTGAAAATGTATTCAACAAATAAGCGTAACTGTTCATATAGGTATTCCTTTAAAGCTAAATAGTTATTACATTTTTTATCGAAATCAGACTAATATTGTATAAAATTAAATATTATATTAAACGAAGTTATGAACTTATAAAGCTTTCATTAAAATAAGACCATTTCAATATTTCTAAATTAAAGTGTTTTTATTGTCTAACGAGCGTAAGATTCTTGTTTCGCTTTGGTTTCGTAATTATTTTAAAAGGCTATTTTATGAAACCAATTTAATTGTACGTTTACAAAAAATATTTTCATTATATTTTATTTTATAGTTATTGTTTATTTTGTTCATAATATTGAAGCTGGATTAATTTCTCAAGCACTGTGCACTAGGCATACGCAAAATATTAATAAATTGTCCAATTTTTTTTGCTATGAGCTGACCAGTTTTCTCTTGGCTTTAATGAAACAATTAGACCGAACTCTTTTATATTTGTATTTTAATACCTTACTACCGTAATTAAAACTAGAAGTTATAAAGATATTTTCCGTCTTAAACCGAATTGGTTGATTTTTGTAAAATGTTTATTGATTAGAATTTGCGTCAACGGTAGTGGCACATTATTTGTCTAATGATAATAAACTCTGGAATAAGAAAATGGACCGTCTCAGACTATAAGAGCTGATTAGAAACCGTTGAAGTCGTTGTCCATTTATTCGTAATTACATCGTAGTACTTTTTTTTTTTTTTTTTTTATTTTGGCCTTTGGTACTGCGGTTATTAGCCCGCCGTAATTCTGCCAATGTCAACGTATAGTGGAAAAGACATCGTGGAATAAATGGTTGAGTTTCTTTAACGTATGCAGCAACTTTTTGTGGAGATGGTTCAGTAACATCGAATACCTAAAATGTTAAGGACAACACAGTTAGTAATAATATATAATAATGAAACATAATATATAATTATAAACAATTAATACTTAGGTATAAAAAACAGAAGTTATTACTATTTAACCGGAGATCCTGTATTATTATTAATTATAGTTTAATATCATACATTTCTACATATTTGCAAACTATTTTAAGGAGATGAGGGTTACGGGTAGAGAGTAGGGAATCGAAAGTAATAGGTCGGGCGATTTGAGGGGTACAATGTCATATAGGGATCTTTGGAATTTAGGGCAGTTAAAAAATATATGGTTTGTCGTGCCCTCATCTAGACCACATTCACATAGTGAATTGTCTCTCACTCTAATTTTAGCTAAATGGACCGGTGTGCATGAATGACCCAATCGTAAACGGCAAACAGTAGAGGTAGCTCGTTTACTAAACTGGCGCATGTGGGAAAACCATGGCTTAAGAGGGATATTTGGTTGGATATTCTTGTAATGTTTGGCTATAGTTTGATTTTCTGAAATCCAACGAGAATTCCACGATTCATACAAATCTTTCCAGGCCAAAGGCATAATGTCTCGAGAGAAGATTTCATTATGAATCGTCGAGCCCATCCGGCTAGCATCTTTAGCCCACGAGTCAGCACATTCATTTCCTTTGATACCACTATGCCCAGGAATCCAAGCAAATGCGACCTGAATACCACGAGTATGGCATCGAAATAAAATATCTTTTATCCTTAGGATAATAGGGAAGTTATGAATTTTATTTTTAAAAATATTGCATGTAAGTGCCTGTAAACAGCTTTTAGAATCAGTAAGTATAATAGCTTTATTTAGGTCATGACTTTCAATGAACATTACAGCTTCTAGTAACGCAGTAGCCTCCCCGGTAAAGATTGAAATTTGTGGAGGACATTTTTGAGTAAGGGCTATGTTATATTTGGGTATCCAAACTGCAGCGCCAACAGCATTGTCATTTACTTTAGAAGCATCAGTGAAGACTGGAGTCCAATTCAGCCAATGGAGGGAAAGTTGCATTTCTAATTTTATATTAGCATTAGGATCATTTTTGAAAATGCCTAAATCTAATTTAACTTCAGGTATAAATGTAAGCGAATCGAAACTGTAATTAAAAATAGGAAATTTGGAGGATTGACAAATTGAGTTATTCATATCATTAATTTTTTGTAAACTTTTAATTAGTCTTGGAACCCTAGTTCTATGTTCTTGATTAATTTTATGAATTAATGAATTTAAAAGGCTTAATAAAGGATGGGAGTTTAGTTGTATTACTCTGTATAAGAACCTATCTGCTAAATACTGCCTTCGTAGATCTGGAGGGGGGTCAACAGACTCAGCTTGTAACGCTATTTTGGGTGATGACTTCATTGCTCCTATGATAATACGGAGGCATTTAGCCTGTATCAAATTAATTTTCTCTAAACCTTCCTTATTGCACGGCTCAAAGATAAAAGAACCATAGTCAAAGTGACTTCTCACCAGCGCGTTGTAAATAAGTTTTTGACAGTAAGGATGTGAGCCCCACCACACTCCCGAAAGTGATCTAAGAACATTTACACCCTTTTCAGATTTTTGCGCAACATAATTAAAATGCGGTGAGCCAGAAAGTCGCGAATCCAAAATGACTCCAAGGTATTTGATCTTATTATCTCGGGGGATACTTTGATTTGCGAATTTTACCACAGTATTAGGTGGACTTCGTTTACGGGTAAAAGTAACCATTTTACTTTTTGAGACAGATAATGATAGACCATGATCATCTAACCAGTCGTTAAGATAATACAAAGCTGAATTTAACTTATCGGATGCTTCATTCGACGATTCACATGAAACGTATAATGTAAGATCATCTGCATATTGTAGAATTTTACAAAAAGAATTCACTGTCAACTCAATGTCATAAGTATAAATGTTATACAAAAGGGGGCTAAGGACGGATCCTTGAGGTAACCCCTTCCATACACACCTCGGCATAGACAATTCTCCGTTAACACGAATTTTAATATAGCGTCCCAAAAGGAGATTCATGACAAAATGCACAAGCCTCACTGGAATACTCAGATAGAGCAGTTTTTGCCTGAGAACAGGAAGCAAGACATTATCATAAGCAGATGCGATGTCTAGAAAGACCGCCGTAAGAGACTCCTTTTTAGAAAAAGCTAATTTGATATCGGTACTGAGAATGCTTAAATTATCCATTGTGCCTTTTCCTTTGCGAAAGCCAAATTGCGTTTCAGCTAAAATACCGTTACTTTCAAGGAACCACTCTAACCTATTTTTGACCATGTGTTCTAAAATCTTGCAAAGTGTGCATGAAAGAGCTATAGGTCGATAAGATTCTGCTTCATTTGGATTCTTACCGGGTTTTAAGATGGGAATTATTATTTGTGATTTCCAGCAGTTAGGTAAGTTGCTCGTTACGAATATGTCATTAAGGATGTCTAGAAGTTTGTATTTACTGAAATAATTTAAATTTACAACAAATGAGTATGGAATACCATCCTCGCCTGGTGTTGAGTCTTTGAGCGTCATCAAAACAAGTTTCAGTTCGCTGAACGAGAATGGTGCATCAAATCTGTCGTTAGCATTGGGAGGGACTAAAGGAATAAAACAGTCTTCATTAGGTACAAAAGGAGGGGCTAATTTTGAAAAAAAGTTCTCCATCCATGGGGATGGGTCATTGGAGACTTCTGAGTTTCTTACACAGGATCCTCTGAACTTTCTGACATTGTTCCAAACCATTGATGGTGAAGATCTGGGGCATAAGCTTTCACAAAAGGAAATCCAACCCTTACGTTTTCTTTTTGTAAGAAACCGTCTCAATTTAGCAGAGATTTTTTGAAAATTAATGAAGTTTTCTGTGGACATATTCTGTTTGTATAGCATTTCCGCTTCATGACGCTTACGGATAAGCTCTGTACATTCGTTGTTCCACCATGGCGGAGAAGCTAATTTTTGATGAGGGTTTTTTTTGGGAAATAATTATTAGCTGATTCTAGCAAAATTTCAACAAATTTATTATATTTATGATAGGGATATGGTAAGGAGTCAAAATTTGATAATCTAATTTTGTTATCAACTGAATTGGCATACGCTGACCAATCAACATTTTGCAATTTATATTTAAGCAATGGAGTTACTGCAGGGTTAGGGGACACATGAGATAATATAGAAATTACAATGGGAAAGTGGTCACTGCTATATGATGTAGGAAGAGTTTTCCATCTTATACTGGAAGAAAGGGAAGGAGAGCATGCCGTAAGGTCCACAGCAGATTGTGGGTTTTGGCCAGGGTATACCCGATGTGTCGGAGAGCCGTCATTTATAACACACAAATCTTTGTCATCAAAAAGTTGAATAAGAGTACTAGAAAAGGTGTCACAATAATACGACCCCCAAGAAGTGTGATGGCAATTGAAGTCCCCTAGGATTATTATAGGATGTGGAAGAGCCGAGAAAATAGAAGACAGTTCAGATTGAAAGTTAGGGTGAGGATGAGGAATATAAACAGCAAGAAAAGTTATATTCATAGACCTTACAGCAACTACGTTAATATTTTGAGAGTGACTGGGAAGAGGAATTTGTGAGTAAATTAAAGGCATTTTTATAAGAAGCGCACAGCCCCCATGTCCATCATACCGATCATCCCGGATGCATGCAAAGCCAGGAACTCTAAAACTAGCTTCTGGATATAACCATGTTTCCGAGATTGCAGCAATATTAATAGAGTATTTTTTAATTAGATATGTGAGTTCATGTTTTTTATTTTTTATACTTCTACAGTTCCATTGAAGTAACTGGGCCATTATTGTTACGGGCTAATTGTGTGAAATGATCAATCTCTTGAGCAACGTTGGACGGTATCGGTATGTTATTCTTTAAAACAAAGTTATTAATTAATGTGAAAATGATTTCTATGAGATTCTCGTTCATCGGAGAGGCATTGATGTTTTGTGACTGACTGGCCTGAATAGCACAGCCATTTGGTTGCAAAGAATTTGGAGTTTGAACAATGAAATTGTGGCTATTTTTATCATAGCCAGGAATTATTGGGGTTCTTGTGCGGGGGGGAACAATTGTAGTCTTCCTATAGGATCTTTGGCCCGAAGGTATGGAGCTTTGAGAAGGAGGGCATACAGGAGGGGAAGTTGGAGCAAACATAATAGAAGCTATATCTGCATAAGACCTACGTGTGGGAGCAACTTGGGAGGATGCATCTGCATATGATATATTCTGTTCTGACATTAATATTTTGATATTCTTTTGCCTACTATGTTCAGGGCATTTTTGGTCAGTTGCAAAATGTGAACCTGTACACAGAATACAACAGTAAGCCTCAGCATTGGCATTGCAAGTATCCCCATTATGGTTTTGGCTACATTTGTAGCATCTAGGCTTCGACCTACATTGTGTTTTTATATGCCCAAATCTGCAACAGTTATGGCATTGAATTGTAGGTAAAATATATGTTTCAACTTTTAAACTGTTATGGAAGACATATACATTTTTAGGCAGTATCTGACCACTGAATGTGAGTACCACAGTCTGAGTAGGAATCCAAGCTGGTGAACCTTCGTTGACAACTTTTCTATTTAAGCGCCTAGCCTTCAATACTTTGCTTTCTTTTTCAGCGAAATCCATAGCATTTACTAATTCCGTCATGGACCAATCAGTAGGAACCCCCCTGATAAGGCCCATACGAGAGACATTGTAGGCTGGTACAAGTGCTGTAAGCTTATTTTCATGAAGGCAAGGATGAGTGAGAAAATTGTTAGCATCCCTTCCAGTTATAAACTCAACAGATACCCTATTCCTACCAACACTTTTTACACCATCTCGGATAATATTTTTAATTTCATTTTTAAATAATAATAAGCCAATCTTAATGGGACGGAGGGTGAGGCCTGCTGATGGGTCTGATTCAGTTCTAGCAATGTGGACTATAAAAGGGCCGTTATCGTTTTCACCATATATTCTTTCTGCGATGACGAGTGAAGGATGTGTGTAAATAGTTTCAATAGAGGCAGAAGGGACATCACCATAGGGTATATTTTTTTTGCAGCAGGATTTGAGTGGACTGGATCGGCGCGCCGTTTTGTTCCTCTATCACTGTTACTGTTATTTTGTAACAATGATGGAGGCACAGACGCAGCGGGTCTGGTGGATCCCCGGGGAATCGTCCCCATCTCCTTAGCTACTACTACTAACTAGGACAACACAATGTTAGACACTCACCACAAATAAAAAAATCTCCACTAAAAGGCAATTATATACAGTAATACTAAATTTTTAAACGAAAACAATTCAAAGCACGTGTATTAACCAACTATCCACTTGACAGTCCTGATTAATCCCCACTTGTTTTTATTGTCACAAACAAACAACAATCTCAAATTTTCAACTCATCGTAGTACTTTAAGGCTGTATATTCAATATGTAACAATACAATAGCAGTATTTTCATGTCATTTAATATTATAGTAAGTCTTCTATTCATGTGACTTGCATACCGATACCCGCGAGTGTAATATCTGGCGCACTGCCTTATTTAACGACTAGAGGGGGAGCTTTCCTCGCCAGTAACGATTAAATATTCAGGGCGTTAATTAGACCCCTAATACACATTGTGGTGCCGAATAACTAGTTGATTTCTTGAACATAGTTACAAATTAGTTTCTCTACCTGTACCAATTAATAATAAAACTTATATTAATGCCAAAAACAAATTATAACATATATACAATTTTTTGAAAATTTTTAAGAACGAGTGGCTTTTGTAAAAAATTGTCTTGGGAGCAATAAGTACATTTATTCTTAGCTCTATATTTCATTTATCCAAGTTTTGTTTGTGTTGAATACTTTCATATCTTCATTATTTGAAGAAAATAAGATGTAATATTTAATCGAGAAATAACGACAAAAGAAAAGAGATGTTTTCAATACAATAAGGCCTTACAACATCTGACCTGATTCGCTGTGGCATCGTTGTGTTTCCTTTTCTTTGTATTAATTCAAAGAAAACATCCTACGGATACATCATTCATTAGTAATCATAAGTGTGATTTTGAAAAGATATTTGTCTTACTTATTGAAATAATATTTATTTACATAGAGTACTTAAATTTATGTTTATAAATTAGAACATTGAAGTTACAGGGTAATTTGTGAAGGTTAAAAATAAAAAATATATTAATGAACTAGAGGTATATTTATTAATATGATAAAATTATACAATTTACAGAAATTTTATAATAATTATTAATAACAATTCTATAGAATAACTTCTTTTTTAATTAACAAGTCAATACTATACTCTTTTAGTTTCGCAATTAAAGTTATTTGTGTTTTAATAATGTCAGAAGTCATATTAGTTACAATATAAGAAGAAAAGTAGTAGACTATTTAGTTGGAAGCGTTTTAATGAGCATTGCCAGAATGACGGAGCGCCGGGGCTCGTTCAGAGTTCGTTAATTATCTTCCACGATGCTCAGTTCCCATTCGCATTTCTTATTACATTAGCTCAATCATACTTTGATATTAAACAGTGTTTCATATGTTTAATTGTAATTAGATATTCTTTTAGCTTAATGGAGAAAATTTGAAACATCGAATACAACAACAATTTGTTTAACAATTATAAATATTGTAATTTTTTTGTATAATTACGAACATTAATTTAATGGAAATTCCACACTTATAAAACTTGCTTCCATATTTATTGAATACAGACTTCAAATATTTATGTTTTAAATTTAAAATTCAGTTTAAGTAAAAATCCGTCATAAGTATGCATTGTGGTAGGGGAGCCCAAGCGGGGATTTCGGGATTTACTAAAGCGCGTCAGATTAATATACAGGGGATACCTTGTACCCGGTTAAGTACCTCCACAAAACATGAGGCCCATATATAAGGCCGCCCGTAAAGGATACAGGATCAGATTAGTAAAAAAATTGACCATCAGAAATTCTCGAGCGCGTCAGATTAAGGTAGGGTGAGTTAATTACATCCTAAAAGTGTATATTCCACTAATCTGACAATTTGAGAGTGACGTAAAAAAAGGGGAGGGCAAAAAGTTGTAAAAAAAAACGTCATCTCGACATTCTCGAGCGTAGCTAAATTTTTTTTTATTTTGAAGGAAATAATTCAAGAATAATGAAAAATATATAATCTGACGATTTCCGCAAGCCGAAATCACAAAAATTCGTTGATAAAGTTAAATGCGTGCAGTTGCGTGATGCCTACATTTCCTTCTCCGCGTTTCTATTCCTCTCTCACTCTTTCTCTATCTATTACTCTCTCACTCCGTCCACACTCTGGTTTCTGCTGCCATGACGCCATCACAGCTGATCATAAAGACACGTGGTATAGTCTGTTAAATATAACTTGAACCCTGCGCAGTAACACGTTTTTGGGTCTCAACCGTATGCGGTATGAAGGGGGCAGGGTTTAGTACACTCGCTCACGGTTGTTTTAGCTCTTTAATAATAAATTATTAAAAAATTAATTAAAATATAAATTTGTTTTGTCAAGTGTGTTAACATTTATTTCGAGATAATGCCTCGGATGAAGATAATGATTAATTAATCAAATAAATATAAAATATTAAACTATTTTAAGCTTTTTTTAAGTAATTTTTTTATAAATACATTTATTCTACTAAAAAGCATACACTTATTTAATTGCATGCTATTTCCTGATCTT
Organism: Hestina assimilis; assembly: GCA_023373885.1. NCBI lineage: Eukaryota > Metazoa > Arthropoda > Insecta > Lepidoptera > Nymphalidae > Hestina > Hestina assimilis. The sequence goes on along the minus strand of CM041749.1, from coordinate 8,643,703 downwards.
TTCAATTAATTAAGTTTAATGATTTAAAAGAATAGAAAAAAAATTTTTGACTTCCCGCTAAGAAAAATTAAAAATTTTAATATTAGTTCTTTGAACTCAGGGAGCTCAAAATATCACATAAATTATATTTTGAGCTCAAAAATATCATAAGTACAATTTTAAGCGCCCAGGAATGGAATTAGCGGGAAGTTGCAGGGATGGCCTTTAAGGTGAACCGTTTTTCTAATTTTTTTGTCAGATCAGCCGAATCCCTCTAGATAATCGTCAGATTATGAGACAGTATGTTTAGAACATAAAAATGAACCACATATATCTTAATCTGACGCGCTTGAGTATTTCAAAATGGCGAATTTTTTTGCACATTATGAAAATGACCGCCAGTTTGCGTCCCATCGAAATCGTCAGATTAGTGAATGAGAGCTTTTTTGGTGCACTTAACACTCCTTAGAAAATCTGACGCGCTCGATAAATTTTTTTTTCATTTTCAACCCTTAAATACAACCACCCGCATCATGCAAACGATCAGATTAACATACGTACATTATTAAAAATAGGTAGGGCATTGATGCTATCAATATCTGACGCGCTCGAGGATGTCCATGCAACAGTTTTTTTACATATTTAAAAATCTATAGCCGCTTCCCCACCGATGTAAAGGTATATATCATTTAACATTTTTTCTTCTTATCATCTAAGCTTTGCATCCCAATAGGTCTCTACAACGCTCGAGTAAATCCCCATTTAGCATCGTGGGCTCCTCTACCATTGTTGCATGTGACAGGAAATTTGCTCCAGTGGTAACTATATAGATATAAGTTTTTCGTACTATAATTATCCGGTCATTAAAAAGAAATACATATTTTAACGATTTTCTTATACAACTTCAGTGTTGAGGTCCTAATGAACCGCAGTGAGTCGAAAATTGCCTCGAGAAGAAGACAGTCAAAGTTCGAACCCCGACAATAAAGTTACACCCGGCTGGGAGCAGTGCCAAGTCGTTCAACGGCTGGTAATATAATTGTGGTCCAACTCGACTGGTTATCCGTACCGTGAATAACGTACTTACTAGTTAACTTTAAATCGTCCATATACTGTGATAATTGTAGATTAAACAATTAAATACGATTAACGGATTACTTAATAATGTAGTACTCGGGTAATACCAATAGAAAGCACTCGAGGCGCTTTCTTCTTTCCCGATAACATCTTTATTGGCTAAAGAGCCGGCCTAAGTCAGTGGTCGGAATCATCTTTATGCGCTCTCTCGTAGTCTCTCTTACACCTTCGTATCTCAGTAATACGGTTCGCTCTCCCAGTGACGCTATTAAGTCCAGTAGACAGCAATACACATGTAAAAAAAGAGTCTTACTGTTTGTTAGAATAATGGAAGCTAGCGCCCCGATTCCATTCTCTTCTCCCTTTCCACGTCCCTTTTACCCTTGGAAATACGCATGAAACAGCATTGCTTATCATAAGTGGGCCGTGAGCTCATTTGCTACCATCGTTGTATAAAAACACTAGCCCATTATTTTATTAGAAAAAAAAAATTAAATAAAATCACAATAAAATACCTTCATTAGATGCGTTAATGGAAAAAGTTTAATCTTAAAATCTTGACAGTACCGTTATCTAAGCCAAAAATATACCAGAAAATTTAATTAGTTGTTTATTTATGTGTTACAAGATTGGAAAATGTAGAAAGCATTCTATGACGTAGCCACTTGCTACGCCCGATCGGACGTAGCTGCTAATATTTGCTGTGTACGTGATTATAAAACTAAAATTCCTTTTTATTGTTGTTTATACTTGTCATATAACCCATATATTCGTATCTTTTTACGAACAGGGATTTTCTTCTATGTTTATTGTTAGGATAGTTCTAGATTGATATTACTCTCAAATTGATTCAACGATATCTATTCGTATAAAGTATCATTGGTATGTCGTAAAGTACAACGTTACAGCGGAACATGCAGAGAGATCGATAACAATAACCATTAAACGTTATAGCATATACATGGAATTGCGAGTGAGGCTCACAACACTCTCAACTTAAGAAGCCGGGTTGCTTAAAACATTCTTATTCTTATTGCCTTTTTTATACACTGTGATGTTGTCAGGAACTCGTGAGATTTTATTTTCTATTCTTTTTGATCAATATACTTCGAAACATGGCATTGATACGTATGTTTTAGCACTTATCGCAATGTAATTAAAAATATGGTAACACAGATGTAGTATTTTATTGAGTGTACAATTATAGTTATTTTTTTGACAGTTAGTAAACAAGCATACGGTGCCCCTGAAAGCCTAGACAAGTGGCAAACCGCTCTGTGTCGATGCCATTTCGAAAGTCAAATATGCTTGTGCGATGTCAATCAAAAACGGTAGGTCACGTGGTATACATACATTTCGTAATTATCTTATTTCGTTATCAATAATCAAATGACAAATTGTTTAGGATACTTGATAATTATCACATGCGCGTTAGAAGACAATTGCGTGGGTGGAAGATTGGGGCTCTGATGCTCTCACTTATCACATGAGTTTCGTGAACAACAACTCAACGCAACTTTGTTACTTTATGCCGATTTTCTGTGAGAGGGTAGTACTTCCCAGATCTAGCCGGCCTATATATATTTATGTGTAATGGGAGGAGCATAACTCTAATACTACAATTATAGTGTTATTATAGTTTACAAGCAACGTTATTAGAAGAAGCGATGCTATTGCAGTATTTTTTTTATTTCGCATTAAACGTGATGAGTGCTCTTTTAAAGGGATTTTTATGCGATGTCGAACGGACGCTTGACTATCGTAACATTGTTAACATGGAATTTTATTTTAACTTCGTGTCAAATGCTGTTTCGTTATATGGAACCATGTATCGATTTCGTTTCGGAAATTGTTTTTTTAAACAAAAGTCTAAAAGCCAATTATGGTACAAAAACGAATTTATATATTAATACTAGATTAACTTTTAACATAAATATTATAACTAAAAAGCTGAATTTTAGATCGGAAATTATGAATTTAAAAATGAATATTTTCAAAGTGGTAGAACCTTAGTGTATACGGCACGATTTGTCCACCTCCACCGAGGAAGTAGTTCACCTAAGTTTGTTAGAAAAGCTCGCCCTCGTATTACTTTATATTGGTTAAGAAATAGCACTTTTGATATCCAGTCGAGGATACTCTATCTACCCAGATCATCATGAACCTGTGGATAGAATACAGCTCTGACAGACTGAACTCTCAGTGCTCTGTTCTAGCTTCCATCTTCTATTCAAAATATCAACAACATATTTATAGAGATCAAAAATCTCGCATTCTCTGAGGATGACACGTCTATCTATATGATTTCCGTATCTGTCTCTGCTTTCATTTTAATTTTTTAATCCACTTCGTGACGGACTTCCTGAACAAATATCTTCGGCACAGTCCATCAGCTATCATATTCTCTGTTCCTTCATTTCCAATGATGTTCTAAGCTGGATCAAGTCTCACAGAAGGTACTCTTGGGATGAAATCAAGTGTCAACTCGCGTTCCCTCGTAGTGACGCTGTCAAGTTTTAAAGAGCATAACTAAAGCATAGTCCAAAAAAATATAGTCAACGTCCAAGCTGCCAACCCTGGTATACTCCCTCTCCCATCCTCTTCTACCAAGGTGACAACGCACGTTGAAGTTACTATAAACATAGAGTACGATACCGGTGTTTACAATCAGAAACGTCTACTTTTAGGGTATATTCTTTTTAAATGCAAAACTCAAACAATAATTGCTACTATCCGTAACAATTTAGGAAATTGACATAAGAAATTATAAGCGGAGTATTATAAGCGGAGTCTTATTAAACAAGAAATCTCTCAATATTCGCGATTAAAAATTCAACGTCTTAATTAGTTCCTGAACACAGTCTTTCAAAGAACACTCAACTTCTCCTTTCTAATATTACCAAACTTGTATCCAGTTGATTCGTTATTTTATACGTAAAACAATGTTGATTCAGGACTTAAACTAAAGTTTACTATCGAGACCAAGTTAACAATGTTGTCATTAAGAAGTCATAGCTCTTTATGTTAATCAAACATTTAATTGTGCTTTATTTAAAACGACTATATAACATTAACATTCTGTTTCTTTATAAATTCATATAGACATTTTATTTTCTCGATTTGTAATATTTTCACCTTTTTTCATGTTCCTAGCATTTTCCCGGTTTTTACAGGTACAGGTTTCCCCTCCAAGTAAGTGAGTAGCTAATGCTAGAGTAGATTCAACAATAGTCCAAAACAGCAATGGGTGAACCTGCAACTATCACATTTCAAGGCAGCCCTTCTACCGTTGAGCTATCAGACTTGGCACTTTCTGAAAGAATTAAAAAAAAAAAAAATCATGTATCAAACGTTGCATATAATATATTATTATATTATATGTATTTACGAAGGATATTAAACATTAAATAACAAAAATTGAATTTTAGATGATTTTTTTTCAATAAAGTTCGCGAAGTTGGAAAATGCAATCAACATGCACTCATTACGTAAAATTCACCCTTTAATTTTCCAACTGCGTTTAAAAAATAGTTTCCAGCAAATAAGTATGTTAAAAGCGATATATTTTCATGGGTTACGACTTCAATTCAAAGACCTCGTTACTTTAATAAAAAACTCGTGGAATAAGGGCAAGTAATCTTTCATGTTTGCTTTAACCATGTCGTAATTTACGAGCATAAATTATACGTTCGTATTATGATCATGTTTATAAATTACATTCTAATACATTGTTTTATTAGAACGTGAATTGGATTGTAATAGCAAAATTTGTATCTCTTAACGCGCTTTACGAGCAGTGCGATTTAGTAGAAATCGTCACGTAACGAAATGCCGTATGTGGGCGTGTATGTATCGAGCCTACTACAAGCAAATGAGTACACGAGCAAGTGTGTGTGCAGCCGGGTGCGCAACTCTATCTCTATCTTTTTATCATATAAACTATTTAAATATACAGATTTAATTTCGAATTGCTTTCGGGGTTGAAGAAAAAACCTAAGGAACTCCGTTTCTGATGGGTATTTTAATTTGTTCATTCACTTTAACAATATAGGTACTCTAATTTATACCAATAAAATGATAGCATACTTTTTATACTATTATATAGCAATTAATTTGCTACTCTTGATATTTAATGTTATTATAAATATCAAAATTTGTATGTTGGAATGTTTGTTGCTCAATAAAGCTCATAGAAAGAGCTGAAGTGATTTGTACACATAGTTCATGATATATATTAAGCACCTAGAGAGCACAAATAATACTGTTTCCTATAAACAAAGTAGAACTAAATGGAATTGAAATCATAAAGTTTTGTCTCACACATTTTTAATTTCTCTCAGAATTCAATTCTGAAGTTCATAGGGACATTGTTGCGGGCAGACGCTAGTGTCTTTATAAATCGGGTAAATGAGCTAAAACTTTTATAAGTTTTAACTTATAGACGAGCCAATAGACATTTGTCAAGCCTATAAGTATTAGCTATTTATTTGGAAAATTTATATCAGCACGCTCTGGATTAACGTCAATAGAAAATTCTATTTAACTTTTGCCTTTTAAGAAAGCGAATAGCCGAACCAACGAATTCATTACTCGTAAAACATTTTTATAATAGTCCGTAAAAACTATTAAGAAATGGATAGATAGTATTTCTATACAATCATCCTTGTTCCATACAAAGATCCTGCTTCAATTTTATTATATTACTATCGGCTCGCTCTGACTTCGTTCAGGTACATAGTAAAAATTTATTCCGTTGATCCAGTTAGCGTGGGAATTTTAATCCCGTTCTTGGGTGTCCTACCTATTAACTATTTATCTGTATAAAAACTTTAGGTAATGTTTTCCATTACATACACGTAAAAAAAATAGAAATAAAGATTACGCACTAGGTGAAACAATACTTTGATGAAATATTAACTGATAGATATAATCTAAAACTGAAGCCTATAAACCTAGGTCAATGTCTAGAAATTTAGATGGAACACCTTTAATATCCTAGTGTGCATTATTAACTCCACCTCTGAGACAGTAAAACAGGGACTGACAATTGATATGGGAATACAGAAGCTTTGTAGTTTCTTTGTAGTTTCGTAGTAGTATTTTATTTATTTAAGCACGAAAAAATCCTGCAGAAAAATACAGAATACATAAACATAAAGTTGTTTGTCTATAACATGAGATCGATGTTCAGAGTTTAAGGTCTGATTTACATTTGTCAGCATCGATTTGTATTTTCTTTATAGAAAATAGTCATTTTATATGAAGATGCGTACATATTAATTCTCATTTCAGCATTGATTCGCATTCCGCATATTTCTGATTTAAATGTTAATACAAGTGTAAGATTCGATTTAAAATGTTACAAGAAGCTTACAACCGCTAAAGTATGTTTTAATGGGGTAGCCACGTTGGCGACTGGGGAGGAAGTGCGGCCTATAGCAGCTGAAAGCGTGCCTTAGGAATTAGCTACAATATTAAATAAAACCATCCAGCTCAATGCGAAATATATCAAATCAAAATCAAATCAAATCAAAATTATTTTTATTCAAGGAGACTTTTAAAAAGTACTTTTGAATAGTCAAACGCTACCGACGGTTCGGAAGGTTGATTCTATCGAGAAGAACCGACAAGAAACTCGACAGTTACTCTTTTCAAATATGTTTTGTACAATTGTATTCTTTATTATAAAATTTGGTTCTTGAATGAGATCCAGCAATATCAAGAGTCCCAAGCATTTTTATCAGAAAAATATTCCTCTAACGAATAATAGGCTTTATTGACAATATATAATATTTATAATTATAATTATAATTATTTATAACAGATATGTATATAATTATAATTATAAATATTATAATTATAAATATTATATATAGATATAATTCAAGCCTAGTATCATTTATGTTAAAGTAATGAAGAATTTATCACCTGGTTAATTTTTTTCTCCAATATAGACAATACTAGTAATACAACTAATACAACTAAGTCTCCTTTAATCAAAGCCATGTTCGAAATCTCCTAAAGCCGATGTAAGCCGTTTTCTTTTTTACTTTTCCTGTCAGGTGCGCTGCTTATATGACACTAATACTTAAGACATACATTCCCCATAAATGACGTAGGTTCATATAAACTTACTTTGTAAGCAACATACATTTTCTTCATTTTGAAAATGAATAGAATTCATATGACAAGTATTTGCAATTGAAACATTGGAAACATCTAAAATTAAATTCACACCTAGTCTTATTCCTACTTCCGCAGATAGCAGCTGGCATATTTTGGCTGGCATTATTTGCTCAAAGAATCCGGGATGTGATACTAGCGATAAAATATTTGCATTAATTTCTACGGGTTAAATTTTATATTCAAATACTTAAATAAAAAATAATATAAATATAATATAATACATAAAAAATACATACATTAAAATTGTTTGTTGTAATATCAAATAAAAACTTTTTACTAAGTGCTTAAGAAAATATAAAGGGTTACCTATAACAAATATCTATCTATTATAAGTTACTTATAACAGATATGTACATATATAACAGAACTATGTTACTTATAATATATCTGTTTGTTTCTGCTAATCTTCGAAACAGTGGGACTGATTTTTACAAGACTTGCACCGGCAGATATAAGGAATAACTTGGGCTTTTTTATTTTAGAAAAAGATTTCACGTTTCACAATTTCACACACAATTCCACAACCATAATTCTGTAGAACACACGAATGTCGTGGACACAGCTAGTTAATAGTTAATTTGAAGAAATAAAAAAAAACCTAAAGATAAAATACGAAGATTATTATATAATTTATTAAATTAATTACAACATATTTACAATTCAATACCAACTATATTTACCAATTATTACAACTGTACAAATCATGTCCACGGGGAATGTAGGCAAGAATGCTAGCTGCATTTCGTCGCTGAATTTGCAAGGCAAAAAATGAACCAGCCCTCCTGTCATCTGTGGATTAAGTACGTACTTATAATATGTATTTCGACATACATACTTACATTATAAGCTGTAAGAAGTAACAGAAAACACGCTCGCAGGGATATTACGAAGTCGTTAAGCTTCGGTCAAGGGAAATAAAAATTTCTTTTCGTTGTAACTTCTACCGAAATGTAAGAGTATATATAAAAGTTTTTGTTAAACCAGTAATTTATAGTATTAAAGCGATATATCAAAACAAAACATTAATTTCAGAATCCAACACTTATATTCTTCAAAATATTAATTTTTTACCATAATGATGGACACCTCGATTATGAACGCGTTTTTATGTTCTGAAATCAAGGAATCTGTGAAATATTATTTTAACATTTCAGTAATGGAGTAAGCGGGTTTTTGAGTGGAGATTGCGAAACCAGCAAACGTGGCGTAGGACGTCGGAATAGATGGAAAGATCATCTTCACATTAATGGACAGCAGTATAGACTGATGATATCATGTATTTTAATCTTATATTAATAATTTAAGTAGTACGTAAAAACTTCATTTTTACATTTTTTCATCAAAATAGTATCAATAAACATAAATATAGAAATATATACTATTATTTTCATACGACCCAGACATATTTGAACCGATATTTAAAAGGCTGTTCACAAAATAAGTCTTTCTTAATGGGGTCTAGAGCTATTCTGTAGGTCAATATAGTTCAAGCATACAACGGCCTGGGGTGGACAGATAGACAAAGTTTGTGTGCCGGCATCAAAGTCACCGTCTTGGATCTATGCCAAATCTTTCAGCTTACTAGCTTGTAACATTGTAATAAATAAATTATTTGAGATCTCTTTAAGTCTTATCAGTAATATTTTTCAAAGAATAATAATAATTACTGTGTATAATATGTAGTATTTAGGTAGAGTATCAAATAAACATTTCTTTCTTTCTATGCCTTATCTAAAATAATATGTTCATTTTGATAGCTCAACTTTAGTGGGGAATCATCGTTATTGAATTCGATTATTATTATTCCCACACAACAAGTAATCGATAGTTTCAAGTTTTTATTGTAACAAAAACTTAACGAAAAACTCAATAACAAAATAATAAAAAATAAATTTCTTTTTTATTTTATTATTATTAATTAATTCACAAGGTAAATTGCTGGTCAATCTGCCAGTTTTACGTCATTAATGATCGAAATTAAATTACAAACAACAATTTACGATGTTTATCAACACATAATATATCAACACACATAAAATTTTATATACATTAGTTGGTAGTTTTTTGCGTATTGATACCTGATTTAATTTTTTTGTTTTTTTTTTCTGTTAATCTACTGGCACTTACTTGCTTTAACTTTTAATTGTCGAATTTGTCATAATACCTTGCTGCTGGTGGGTGAGATAAAATTAGATTTCTGTTTTAATTTATTACTTTACTTTACAAAAAATAAAATGTTGGGATAACCTCTGTCACAACAGAGCTTATTCCACCAGTGCAATCAGTCACACTGGTGGTAGGTCTTTTGTTGCAAGAGGCCGGCTAGGTAGGTACCACCGCAGTGTCCAATATTCTGCCGCCAAATAGTAGTGTTTAGGCACTACTGTGTTCCGGTTTGAAGGGCATTGTACGCTAGTGAAATTACTGGGCGAACGAGATTTAAGAACTAATATCTCGAGGTTGGCAACGCGTGAGTGGCACCTACTAATGGTGCTGCAAGCGCTCATAGGCTGCGGCAGCCACTTACCATCAGGTGGGCCGTATGCTTGTTTGCCAACTTCTAACATAAAAAATAAATAAATAAATAAATATAAGTCATTATATTTATTTATTTTTATGCTAAATTTTTGTTAATATTATTATATAATATATTTATATATTTTATCTATTGTATCTTATTATGAGCAACGACAACTCCAGTGATGATTGTTTTTTGTCCTTTTTGTCAAATGGGACTAGTGAAAGTAGTTTTTGTAGTGTACCCTCCCTCAACGACTTAATTACTCACTTTTCAGGCTTATGGCTTATTAAAAAATTGTAATGTTAGCCATATAAATGCTCAGAGTATTCCTGCCGATTATCTTTATTTTCTGTCCTCTTTCCAAAATGTAAACTTACATGTCATTTTAGTCTCAGAGACTTGTTTTAAGCCTTGTCTTCGCCGTTCGAATTATTGGTGATGTGGAGGTTTCTAACACCCTCGAACCTCTACAACAGCGACGTGAGATTGCGGCTCTCAGCGCTTTCTATAGACTATACCACGGCGAGTGTTCATAGGAATTATTTTCCCTCATCCCTCCCTCCCCCTTCCATTCAAGAACTGCGCGTGCCGGTCTCCGATATCACCGACTAACTGTGGCATCAATGCCATCGCGAACTAAGAAGTTTGCCAACTCTTTTCTTTGTCGCACTTCAAAAAATGGAATGCTTTACCGGCACACGTGTTCCCTCATTCTTACAACCTGGGATCCTTCAAACGAGGCGTGAAGAGGCTCCTTGCGGGTAGGCAGTGCGAGGATGGCTAGTACAGTTCGCCTTCTGCAACCATATTAGCCACCTTCGCGTGTGGACTCCACTTCCACTTACCATCAGGTGGAGTGGAGTTATTTGCCTTCCGGCGTTTATATATAAAAAAAAATCTTCTTATTCTCTTCCTGGCTTTGACCTCATACGTAATGATCGTGTGGGACGATCACGCGGAGGTGTTGCCATCTATCTTAGGTCTCATTTGCCCTTTTCTATAATTAGTTCTTCATTTAATTAAAGTAGGCCTAGCAACTAAATTTCTACCGGGTGTGTATTATAGTCAGTCGAAAAACGTTGGTTATTTTTTATCTTTTAAGAATTTGCTGGAATCTTTTACTCCCTCATACACACATACAGTGATAATGGGTGACTTCAACACCTGCCTGTTAAAAATTGACAGTCGGTCATCTTGTTTGACATCTATCGTTAACAGTGCAAATATGAAAATTTTGCCACTGTCCGCTACTCATACTTTATCTAACTATAATCCTTCTTTACTTGACTTGATATTTGTTTCTTCCTTTGATCATGTTGAAAAATTTGGTCAAAGTCAAGCGTATGTTTTTTCCCATCACGATCTCTTGTACCTTTCTTATAAAATCAAACCCCTAAAGCAAAATCAAGAATCCTTCTGCAACGCAATTTTGCTGGTATGAATCTTGAACGACTGCGCCAGGATGCCTCTAATGTTGATTGGTTGAAAGTTCTGAACAGAACTCAGTTGACGATCAAGTTGAAATGTTTCATTCTCATTTGACACAATTATACGACGTACATGCTCCTATTCAACGTGTGCGTATCAAACATCTTCCTGCGCCTTGGATTACTCCTGAAATCAGAAGTCTTCAAGAACAACGTAATCGTGCTAGATTGAAGTACAAAGCTAATCCTTCGGAGCAAAATAAGGAAAATTATGAAAAACTTAGAAATTTTTGCAATAAGTTGTGTAGAGACACATAGACATACACATAGACGGTATATTCATAAATACATACTTGAATACGGTGACTCGTTAAAAGTATGAAAATTTCTGAAGTCTCTTGGAGTAGGAAATGTAAAATCACATGTCAACCCTCTCAATTCAAATCTAAACAAGCTTAACAAGCACTTCACTCCTTCTGACTCTTTAGATAATACAATAAAATCTCAAACAATAAATCAAATTTATTGTTTGAGATTTTATTGTATTAACCTTGCTGGATTTCAGTAACGCTTTTAACACTGTGGATTTTGACATACTACTCGCTATTCTAATTTCTCTTAATATATCTCCATCAGTTAAGGTCTGGTTTCAGAGCTATTTATATGGCCGCCGCCCACGGATTCGAGTGCAGGAGTCTTATTCTGATTGGAGGATGTCAAATGCCGGTGTACCTCAAAGAGGCGTTTTATCGCCACTTCTTTTTTCAATTTTTATTAATTCCATCACTCAAAACATTTTTCTCTCTACCACTTGTATGCTGACGATGTCCAAATATACGCATACCTTCCATGCGTTATCAATGAAATAAATCCAGAATTAAACAAAATTTAAATCTGGAGTAACTCTTTTGGCATTAAAGTAAATCCCATTAAAAGTCAAACTATTATTATCGGTAGCACTAAAATAACTTCAAGAATAGATTTTTCACTTTTATCTCCCATTATTTTTAATAACATTATAATTCCCTATAGTGATAAGGTGAAAAATTTAGGTAAAATTTTTGACCAAACTTTTTCCTGGGCTCCTCAGCTTAGCGAGGTGAGCAGGAAAATGTTTACTTCCATTGGATCCATCCGGCGTCTGCGTAAAGTTCTGCCAATTCCTACCAAAATTGCGTTAGCACAACCTATCCTACTACCAATTCTTGATTATGCTGATACGTGTTACCTGGATCTCGGAAAAGACATTAGGTTTATACTTGGACTTCCCAAATTTGACCACATTTCCGACTTCCGTAAAAAGCTTGAGTGGCTACCAATCCGACTTCGCAGGAATACTCACATTTTCTCTCTTCTTTACTGTACTCTTTTCCATTCAAATACTCCTCTTCATCTCAAAGAACGTGTTGAGTTTCTCAAAGAGACTCATAATCGTAATCTTCGTTCCCAAAACCTACATACCCTTACCTTAAGTATATGTATTCTATCTTTATCATATTTATTTACTATGTATAATCTGTATATTTTTATTATTTAGGTTATATCACTTTTTTATAATCTATGTATTCTATGTACACTTTTTTACCACCCTATTATTTTGGTTTCTTTGGTATGTCTTTTAGGCAATTTTTAGTGGTTGTCTGGAAGAGATCGCTTGGTAGTGATAAGACCGCCACTTGTACTTAATTTTTGTTCTTTCTCTCCGTGTCTGTATGTCTATTTGTTTCGTTTTTGGTGTAAAATAAAGTGTTTTATTATTATTATAATATTTCACTGGTGGTAGGTCTTTTGTTGAAAGAGGCCGGCTATGTAGGTACCACCGCAGTGTCAAATATTCTGCCGCCAAATAGTAGTGCTTAGGAATTACTGTGTTACGTTTGGAAGGGCACTGTACCTACGCTAGTGAAATTACTGGGCGGACGGAATTTAAGAACTAATATCTCGAGGTTGGCAACGCGTGAGTGGCACCTGCTAATGGTGCTGCAAGCGCAAATAAGCTACGGCAACCACTTACCATGAGGTGGTCCGTATGCGTGTTTGCCCACTTCTAAGATAAAAAAAAAACCACTGAGTCTTCCAAGCAATTAAATTTATACTCTAAATTTTAATTTAGAGTATTCTGTTTCTTTAATCTGCCCAATCAAAACATATACTTACATAGATTCATAGACATGTACATACAAATGACTGCCTGTCCAAGGCCCTAAGAGCTTCCCTCGGTCAATTATAATTAAACTATACATTATTCAATAGACAGGCTATGACTTAAGAGATTGATGGAAGTTACTAAGTTGTTTGTAATCCAGACATCAGTTTAGTCTCTAGTTTATAGTGCTAAGTTTTCTTGGTAATAATTAATACAATAATGTAATAGGTAAATAGAGAAAATTATACAAGTAAAATTAGCATATGGTTTTCAGCCCAGCGTTTTTTCGAGCATATACGGTCGTTACGGCATAAACATTTACACACGCGCTACATTTGACGCTTCAAAAAACCGAATACGCTTACACAAGCTTATTCTGACGTGTACGCTCGAACCGGTAGAAGTATCATATTTCAGAATAGCGTTTTATACGAGCGTATAACGTTAAAGTTCGTTTTGTTTCGTAAGTTTGGTTTCGAAGTGCGCCTCACGCCACACATATGAGCGTTAACAAAATGTGCCGAAACGATCGTATGCGATTGTAAAAAATCGCTACCCAAAACCATTCACTGTTTAAAAATTATTACGTGCGTATACGAGCTTATAAGCGCGTCAGCGCTGGTTCGTACGCTGGTCCGAAACGCATATCGCATTTTGAATGCAAAGTTTAATATTACAGAGTTCCCTTATAAGAGGAAATCTTTATTAATAAATGACATTTTTTTTAAATTAAGATGCAAATGAGCAGGAGGCTCATCTGCGTTAAGCGATCACGTTAATTATTGACGAATATTTTCTTCGAAACATATTTATATTTTTATATCTAAATAAATAATGCCAAACTATTATATATAACTTAGTTTAGCCAAGGTTAGTCGTCGAGTTTCAAGAAAATTATATTTTGTTTTCAAAAGGTATCAACAGGGCTACTACTATGCCTATGCCTTCTCAGTCTGTGTCTCCATTCCTCCGTCTGCCTGTATATCACGAGAACCGATGCTAGTTAAAATTTTCTTAAAATATATAGCAATATCGTCACCAACAAAACAAAATATATAAATAACTGATAAAAGCCTCGTACAACATAATATTTTGTTAGATTATGCCAGTTATTTCAAAACCAATGATGTAGTTGTGTAAACCGATCAAATAAGTGATTCTTGTTCCATATTAGTTAATGTTTTAGAATACAGAAAGATTGCGACAGAGGACCACTTTCAGTGAATTACTTGCACAATTTATAGTTTGAAAAACTGGTCAAGCATGAAGTTCATGTAGGTATTTAATAGGTTCCGCAAATAAGGACTGACATTTTAATCTTAATTATTTAGAAATTTATTAAACTTTCTAAGGTTCAAACAACAACATAGAATAATAACATTAAAATTAGATAAAAAGTAAAAACAATAATTTTTCTGATTAAATTTTCAGTCTAAATCAAAATTATTTTCGGATCCTAGTTGAGCTGCAGTGAAAGGAAATTTTGCATAGTGGGTACAGCTGAATTTCAAATAGTAAACCGACATAAAAGATAAACCAAAGCACTTACCACAAAGGTTTCATTTGTTTTTATCTTGCGATACGGAATACTAATAAAAAAAACAATTGGCAGCTCTTACACGATCTAGTATCGTACGGAAATGTTCTAAAGAAAACGATTTATCTGGTCATACCAAACTTTAAAAGCAATATATATTTTATAACATGGCGTATCCTTAAATAAAAAATATAACTGTGTTTATCTTAACTAAATGTCATAAATCCAGTATAATATTTTATACGCCCCATCTCATGATATATCTATATATGTATAATGCCATTGTGAACTTAATTCTGAAATAATATAACACTTTACAATAGCGCTTATTAATTTTATATACATACCAATGAAGTGTCGAACAAACATTCGGTTACGTTATGACGGATAATACTAGCAGTATCAGAAGTACCTATGTGTGTAAGTATAGATATGAGGAAACTAAAACGGAGGGACCGGGGGCATGAGAGTTTAAGCCTGCATAGTCCTTAACACAGTGCTCACACTCATTGAATGAAACACAAGACGTATTTGTAAAACTGGTACTTCACTACTAGGTAGGTAGTACTTCTCTACTCGAGTGGGCCCATTTATACCGAAAAGAAAATGCATAAAATTCTATTACGATGTAATCTAAAACGTTATTCATATATTAAACTCAAACATAAGTTGTTATTGTTACTGAGTGCCACATGGGGCGGATTTCCGTTATTGCATAAAATATAATTCTAAAAAATGATTTACGTAAGAATTACGGTGCGAGAACAGTGGCGGATATATATTATTTTAATTTAAAAAAATATTACTTTATGTATTGATAAAATAACATTTAAACTATAAATGATGTTTTTGTAATTTGAATCTTCGAGACATGGTGCTAGAACTATACAACAATTTTATTTATGTTTTAATAGATATGTGATAAAATTAAGTTCTTTTTTAAAATCGGTCACGTTTCAGAGATCAAACATAGTGAACAATTTGCCGTGTCTGTAATCTAAATATTTACCATTCTTAAATAAAGGAAAAAAACAAAAAGTATTAGTTAAATATTCATCGCATTTATATGTTGATATAACTTGCTTGCTTTTTTGAATTTACTGAAAATGTCATTAAAAGCCAGCTATTTAGGTCAGTACTTTTAAGTTAGTCGGAAAGACGAAGTAGTTTAAGTTTTTGCTTATTCTCAAACTAGCTGCTTACACGACTTCAAGTCAAATCAAATCTTTGAAATAAAAGAAGGCTATTTGTTAAAACTAAAACGAATTTAACTTCAGCATTATAAAACAATACAAGTGAGCTTTCAGCTATGACGCTGGTTAAAATTATTATCAAGTTATTAACTAAGAGCTGAAACAACGCTAAGTAAATATCTCACGCTGTTAACTCTCCATGACACGCTCTAGTTTTAGCCACTATAAATAAAATTGTGTCTCTTAGCCCAAATTAATACTTTGTAATTACTTTAAACTGGAAATCATAATTAAAGAATAAAACGTAAATATTCTGTTTAATAATAAGTAAGATATTTCACCTTAACCTATGGTAATAAAAATGTGAAAATTTACTCAATTTAATAATTAGCTGTAATCTAATTTCTTCTAACACGAAAAACTACGTTTGTAAAGCAGAAAAGTTGCAGTTCAGTAGAGATTAATTTTCGTTGGCGGTTTGCCATAGGGAGGAAATTGAAAAGTTTCGATTTGAAAGCAATTTCTAACTCATCGCCCCCAAATAGAACGATTTCTTTGATTGGTTTGATTATCCAAGTTTAAAATTGTTCGATAGCCATAGATAGATAGATATACTAAACTCTAGTAATATATTTATTTTAATTTCAATGGTAGGACCATTGAGTTTCCATTTTTATCACGTTTCAATTATTTCGCATTCCTGTTTGTTTGGTCGACTAGTATCATTTATCCACTGTATTATTTTAATAAATTCTCACACCCAAGACTAAAAAAAACTTTATAGGACAAAAATAGATTACAGTGTATGGAAACACAAATTGCAATACAACAATAATGAAAAATAAAATCGAAAATAGCATCCGACCGCTAAACTAAGTAAAAACTTGTATTTCATTGCATGTGTAGCGGTTCATAGCATACACACACTACTAGCCTACACCTAGGTGTTTTACACCTAAATTTCATTTAGATAGAGTTAGTAGTCTCCGAGTAAAATGACTGTGTCAACAAACAGAAAGACGGACAGACGGTTATGAAAAAATTATGAGGGTTCCGTTATTGCCATTTGGCTACGGAATCTTAAAAGTTAAAAAAATATTTAGTTCTACTTAGTAAATATTTTTACTTCTTTGAGTGAAATGGTTTTCTAAAATAATTTTAGGTCTAATTAATTATTAATTCTTATGATATGATCATATATAATGATAAACAAAACATAATTAGGCCAAAGAACTATCTTCACTTTTGGCAAATAATAAAAATTCCACTTTATTCGTTAACCACTTTTGGAAAATTTCCAATGCATTGCGGTAGTTGAGTTGTTACCAAGAATAGGATCAATTTAAATTAAGTAAAGAAAATACTGTTACATAATATGATATTTTCAAAATTTTCTAAAAAATAGAAATTATTCTTTTTTGTAGCTTATTTTATATATTTTGTTTTGACTGTGTTTAAGGGGTCATTTATTTGAAGGTGATTTATTAAATGACCCTATTTCGACCATATAAATCGTATTCCTTCAGATTTATAGAACAAGTGTAAACTTCCCATTAAATTACTATACCTATTGAACAAAATCCAAAAATACAATTCAATAATTTTGCAAAAAAATTTACAAAATTGATATCTTGACCGCTAATTACAACTATAAAAGAGACTTTAATTCATCTAGCTAGTGGTAGCAGATGCCTTACTTTCAGCTATACGGCGGAGACCGGAGACAAACCTTGATCACACAGTCGTTCTAGATAGGATATATACAAATATCAGCAATGCTCTTTCAAGTCATTACTAATACCTTGAATACTAATTTACTAAACTAGTATCTTGCGCTAGGACTGGTTACGACATTAGTCCAAGAGGATCAGGATCGTACCCACAACTCTCGCGTTAACGAAGTGGAGTCAGCCCTTTAACCGTTGAACTATTGACGCTTCAAAAATATATTGCAAAAACTATTTACAGACATTGTAGAATTTTGTTTAGTGAAGTAAATTCACTTTTAGGTCTGTGGATATCCACTGACACCTTAACCACTGAACCGATATTGATGAAACAACTTTGGCACAAATGTAGACTAGACCTCGTGAAAGGATACCTTTACCGCGAAAAAAGGCATTGAAAGCTGAAATAGAGGATGAAAGTTTGAATTGAGAACCTTTTATTTCTATTGCAATACACCTTTACTTAATACTTCATTAAAATCGTCATCCAGGCGGGTGAAGCCGCTGGAAGAAGCTAGTATTATATATTGTAACGCAGATGAATCAATAAATAGCTTTGACGCCGACTTTTTAGATAAATGGGAGAAAGGTTTTGGTTTGGTTTTGGTTTGGTTACTGAATTGATTTACAAAAACAAATGTTTTATTTTAAAATAAAAGTAAGGAATGACATCTTTCGCAGTTGTTGAATCCTTGAAATCAGTAAGCTTGCTTTGAATCTCTGAAAAAAAAATGGGAATTCGTAGGAATTAAATGCCGGTAATGAAGATAAGAAGCTGCCATGAAAAGGAAAAATGAATACGAGTATAGGAGCAAATTTATTAACAAAATCGGTAATTTGGTGTATCATATAGAAAAGAAACTCTTCGATGCTAGTACTATTATGGTAATATTAGAGTTAAAAATGGAGGATTTTTATTAGGCTTGACTACACATTAGACTTAATATGATTCCTCTACTTGTCACTTTTTCAGGGTGAGGAACATAGAAGTATAACATGTGAGGAATTTATATATTTTTATTTTTAAATTGAACTTTTATAATTGAATCAAACAAATTAATCATAGCAGCGAACGGAATCCTCATTACTGCGATAATCTAAAGTGTAGTTAAAATTTTTGAGTTTATATAACATATAATCACGGCAATCGATTGCTCCGAAAGAAAACTCCTGTTCCGTTTAAAGATGAGAGGAGATATTAAAATACCATTTTAAAATAATTGTTACCAGTTTTGAATGGCTTTGTATTTTAGTAGTTTTCATTATTTATTTATTTAATTCCATTATTGCTGATACTTTTTCTTTGTTTAAATTTTTATTTTTGTTGAAACTATCAACTTACTCTTATAATATAGAACTTACTCTTTATCAAGCAGATGACACAGATAACAGCACTAAGCATGTCACGAGCTATGAGTCCCTTATGACGTTGACGTTTTTTATCATAATACTTTAACATTTGCCATTTGACAAGTAGTGATAACAATTTAAATCTAATAAATTAAATTATAAATTAAATTCATATCATAAACCACCTCAGTCATTATATAATCGAATACGTTTAACTAATATTTAAAGTGATAACAATTTATCAGTTCGTTTCTTTATTCTTTGCAAATTCTCTGAATTCATCTCACCAAATACTTTATTTCCTACTAGAGTTTATCACGTTTTTGATGTGAAATTAGAACTTACTATCTCGGGAGAGTTAGGCATTTATTATATGAAAAATCTGAAACATTAAAATGTCATCGAAATTATTCGAAGGAATTCTTGACAGATACAATGGAATAACAGTCGACTCTCGTGAAGAACCATGTGAAACAAATAATTTTTCGGATCAATTAATAGGTAATAATCATTCAGATTTTTTTTATTTCATGACGGCTGACAAACAAGCATACGGTCCACCGGATGGTAAGCCGCCACCACAACCTATGAGCGCTAGTGATACTTGAAGTATCACATGAGTGTTGCCAACCCCCTTGGGTTTGATAGGAGAGAAGGGAAAAAAGGAATGGAATAGGGGTAAGAGGTAGGGCCTCAGGTTCTATTGCTAATCACACGAAAGGCAACAGTGCTCTGTTACTTTAAGCTGATTTTCTGTGGTAGTACTTCCCTGGTCAAGCCGGCTCATTTGTGTTAAGATAGGCATGGCTCTACTACTACTAATTTCAGATGAAAATTTTTCTTAAATTTATTTCAAATTATTTTTTGTTCAAATTTTCAGGATCTTTAAAAAAATGGGAAGATGAAGGCAGAAGATGTATATGGTTTAAGATTTACATAACAGATGCAGCTTTAATTCCAATTCTTGCAAATGTAATTTTTTTCTTTATTTACAAAATGCTAGTAATAAGTGATATTAACTGTTTTAATATAAATATATATTGGTTTTGTTTGATCAATACAATAGAAGAATTTAACATAAATTCAATTCAAAATAATTTTTAAAACATTCTTCATCCACTAAACAATATATATATATTATATATAAACAATAATAATAATCATTTATTTCAATCAATATTTAGATCATAAAGAAATTAATTTAACTATTGTGTTTGTGACTACTATATCGACAGCGAATGGGTGATTTCTGTATTATTAACTTCGTTATTTTCTCTCTATTTCACACATAGTACCCATATAGTTAATGAATAACATTGTAAAGGCAACCTTATCCCTTAAATAAAATTCTTCCATGACATATATTAACATGCCATAAATAATTCCTATGTTTGATAATAACTATAATTTGTATTTTTTCAGGAGGGTTTTAATTTTCATCATTCAAGAAATGATTTTGTAATGATGTACAAATGGTTACCTCAAAATAGTGTAGCTAATTTACCACCTGCTTGTCACACAAACCTAGGAGTTGGGGGCTTAGTTTTTAATGACAACAATGAAATGCTGGTTGTTACAGAAAAGCATTATGAATTCCCTCACTGGAAACTTCCTGGTGGTTATGTGGAAAGAGGTAATTGAAATTTGGATTTCATATACCAATTAAATTTAGATTTAACATTTTTTGTTCTATTAAGTCAAGAAAACATTAATACATTTTAATAAGGGTTTAAAAAATAAAAACAATAATTATTTACCACATGTCACAGATTTCAGTCTTTTGTTTTATACATTTTTTTTATGGTACCATGTTACTAAGTTAAATCTAAGCTTACTAGACAACTATAATTGATTAATGGTTGGTTGAAAATTTATGTAGAACTTTTACTTAGCCAAACATCATTGAACGTTAAGTTTTATATTCAGTGAATTTATATTATGTAAGGCATATTATAATGTGTATAATATGTAATAAATGAGGGTTGCTCTGTAGGCAAAATTTCCTCAATAGAAGAGCTATTTTTAGCTGTATATTTCTTCTATTTATAACTACCCAGGCTAAGATGATTATTGCGAATGGTGTTTGCTCTAAAATATCCGAAACATTTTTTGTAAATGACAAATTTGGTTGTTAGAAACAAAAAAAAACATTGAAACAATATAACAATAATTTTTTATTTTCAAATATTTGTTAACAGGTGAAGATATTAAAGATGCGGCCATTAGAGAAGTGAAAGAAGAAACTGGTGTTGATTCAGTCTTTGAGTCTATGATCACATTGAGGCACACACACAAAGCTATGATTGGCAATTCAGATATTTATATTGTTGTTTTATTAAAAGCTACCTCAACAACGATAATTAAATCTGATGTTGAAATAAATGAGTGTAAGTGGATGACCGTGGAAGAGTTTTTAAATCATCCACATGCCCATGAATTCAATAGATTTATTGTAAAGCAAGCATTGGATTTAAAGAAAAGAGGTATTAAATTTAATCTGCAAAAAAGTACAATTACAGTTGGGACATGGACTAGACCCATTACCTCGCTCATTGTTGATAATATTTAAAGTTTCAGTTAATTGTTAATATATAAATATATATGACCAGTTGTATACATCATATATATATATATATATATATATATATATGTATATATATACCTAACCTTCAAGTAAAACTTAAGAAAATAAACTAAACATGTTTTAGAAATATTGTGCACAAAACTTCTTCAACAAAAATACACATGAAAGTTTGTATATTTGTTACTTAACCACAAAAAATAACTAAAAGGAATTTTATAAAATCTGACACTGAGTAAGTTTATTATCTGGATAATATCTCTATCTATAACACAGGATGCCTTATAGTGTAAAAATAGTGTAATAGAATCCTGGGGATAAAAACGAGCTACAAGATGTAAATTGAAATTTGGTAAAGATATGTTGAAAACATTATTTATTCACATTTTATTGTCATCTGGACCAAACTCTATAGTCAATGCAAACAATGTTAAGGGCAGATGCTATTATAAAGATGTTTTTAATAAAATATATAAGCCTGTTTAATTTATGCTGATGGTACAAAACAGTTTGTTGGTTGGTTTTTATGTATATAATATAAAGTAAAAGATGTTAAAATTAAAGGTCATATTGTTTTTCATTTTTATTTTAGTGAAAATTATGTACCCTTTAAAATAATAATTTTAATACAAGATATAATGGACAGCACACAAATATTCTCACATGAAACTAAAAAATGTTTTTATTACATTTTCTAAGCAGGAAGACTAACAATTTTCATAAAGCTAACAACTGTTTGTTTTTGAGACTATCAACATCCTATCTACTTCAATGTTTCTTCTAATTCTACTAAACTTCAAAGTGAGACAAATTTGCATTAACTCTAGTTTTTAGGATATAAATTAATAGTAGATATAGAAAAAGTTGTAAATATTGCATTTTAATAAATAAAAATTCAAATAGATTAAGTTATAGTGATCATGTTAATCTATATAATACAAATTCATTTTCAAACAGATGATTCTATTTCAACAATTCAGTGTTACAAAAAGCTTTGTAAGACTATAAGCTGTGTTTATAACTATAATATGATTTCACTTAAAAAAATATATATTGATAATGTGATCCGTTCAAAAATTACTAAATTGATATTGCTTGTTATTTAAATAAGACACACAGCAAAAACGTATTTTGCACCACATGAACCCTTATCTACTTAACAACTTTCACCAAATATACACATCAGAATCAGTCTACGCTGATTTTATGGGTGTTCTTTTAATTAAAATTCATTATAAAGCCATTATTGCTCTTAAATATGGTTCTAGTCTAAATCAGGAATTGGTGCACTTTTTGCCATACGTTCCCCTTCTTCATCTGAAGTATCAACCTCCACTTCACCAATAATGGATTTCAGGAGGCCACCAAATAAGGAGTTAGAATTTTTATCTTGGGGGACCTCAATTCCAAACCAAACACGACCAATAGTATCCAGGTATACTGAATAATTTGGATCACGCTTTATACTAATAGCATAACAGCTTTTTAGAACCTTAAATTGGACAACATGTTTCCTGAAAAAAATTACTCATTATTAGATTTATTTATTTTATGCAGTTTTAATAAAGAATGAGATTAAAATACTTACTGTTCAATAGCTCGCAACAGAAACCACAGAAAATTTAACAGGGGAAATAAGTAAGGCGGGCCTTTATCATTTTTTATAGTGGGATGTGATCCTGTGTATTTATTAAATGCTTCTGAGGCCATTTGTATATTGCGCAAACAAAGACATTGCAAAACTGCCTGAGTTATGAACAAATCAATTTCTGATTTGAGTCCTTTTGTTATATGCAGCTCAATTAGCATATTAGCATAAGCGGCTCCATCGCTTGAGTGTAGAAAATGTCTGTGTGCTGATGTGAATTTTTTCTCCTTCCAGTATACTTCAGCTATTTTCTGGAAACAGAGTTTGGTAAAAATTAAGAAACAATGACACTTAGACAATTCGTTTTTGGAATTGTCATAAGTCCATAGGGAATATATGATATATAGTTAATATAAAATATATTCATAATTTATAGAGATTGAATATTTTTATTTGCTATCTATATTTTATAAGAATAAAATTATATAGCCGAATGAAGTGGAAATATATAAATAATTTATAACAATTATTATTATTTAGAATTAAATTGTTTTCTTTTCAAACAAGCATATGAACCACCTGTTGGGAAGCAGTCACCGCAACCTGTGAGTGCATGCAATACTTAAAATACAACTGTGCTTGCCAAGACAAAGATAGGAGGGAGAAGGGATGTGAAGGGGATAAAGAAGGTGGGGGATTGGCCTCTGGCTCTCTCACTCATGGCAAGAAATGCATCAGTACTCTGTTACTTTATGCCAATTTTCTGCAAGAGGGTAGTACTTGCCTGGTCGAGCCAGCCCAATTGTGCTGATGTGTGGTACAGGGAGCAATTACTAATAAATATATAATTTTGGCACTATTACTTGAGAAAGTAACATTTGCTGCAATTTGTATCATGGTTTTCTTTAGGTTATAAGGTGTTTAATTATGATTTTTCCCCATTACATTTTTTTTTATTATTTCAAGCCAATTATAGTAACTTTGTGAACTATAGAATTATAAATAGTCTATCCATAATACTATATTCTTATCTATAATCAACTAAACAATTTTAATTGGGAAAGACTTAGCAAGGTTGGTTTTTCATTGACTATGTATTTCTGGATGATAGAAACGGTAGTCTTTTATAATGACAGTTCTTTCCCATTTATGTCACCAATTTACATATTTATGGATGTGTATACTTATTTATACATCAACATACATATAATTAATTATACACTATATTCTCTAAATTTTAGGTTAGAACAATTGGTATAATAATGTGGATATAAAAATTATCACAATGTGCTACCTTGTGAAGTAAAGGATGTCCCTTTTTATTGGTATCCATTGACCATTTCACAGCATTTGTAAGAAATGTTTCTCGTTCAGGTATACTTGAATTCATCATTTCAAAGATTTTTGCTATTTTTTCTATCCATTCTGGGCTAGGTTTTGTTTCTGATTTAACTAAAACTTCTATTAAAAGAATTGCCAAGTCTGCCCCACTGCCCTGTTGATCTCGTTGAAGCAAAAGAGTTGCGCCTTTATACAATAAGTTCAGCAAATCCGCAAACTTCTTTTGACTTGAGTATCTGGAAAATATGAAATTACAAACGATTGGCGAAAAGAATCATAGTCATAGAAAATTTAATACCAGTCTGATATTTTTTACCTGAAATAAAGGGTTCTGTACATTTGATGTGCTTCATAATATTGACCCGAATTAACGGATGCTTCTAACTTGTCTAAAACTCGCGATACACCTCTTTCTCCTCTTCCAGCCATAGTTATTCTAGAAAGTATTATTTCTGACGAAATCTTTCACATCACTCTCAGTAATTTACGTCTTCTCATATGTTCTTTTCACAATTACCACATGAAACTTAATATTTATTATTTCATTTCATTGGTTCATACCTAGAAATATCAAATATCTTAACAAAAGTATATTCAACAAAAAAGCTCTAGAATTTATGTCAGATGTTCATAATTAGTCAAGTGTGAAAGAGATAGATAACTGTTTCAAAAGACAGTCATATTCGTAAAATCGTAAGATTGCTCGTTTAGGAATTATCCTTTTTATTCCTAAAAATTATCATTATATAACATAATAGTCAGAAAGAAATAATTAGAAACCAGAAAACAGCTTGCCTTTTTATTACTTTATTTAAAAAAGATTGATAAGTATGTTTTCACAATTATTATTTTCATAATCGAAGTTACTTCTTTTTTTTTTCTCCAATGTTGAATCGAAGTTACTAATTTCCACACATTGAGTTTACCAAAAACTAAATATTACCCTCGTACGCATGTGATAAATAAACCTGGAAGATACTCAAGCACAGATAACCAAAAGACCGGTTATATTCACAATACTTTGAATAATAAGAGATAAATAAGAAAAAAATCAGGATTGTAGGTACCTAGTTAAAAATCTGAAAGGCCTAAATATTTTATAAGCCCAGTGTGTTTATATAATCTCAAAACTTATAGAAACCAAAAAAAGATAAATTAGATAGATTCTAAGATTGAAAAAGTTATTTTTTATATACTAAGTTATCTTTAATATTACAGTACACAAGTCCGCATAATTTTCATTTTTTTTTAGAGCTCAGTGATTTTTATAATAAAAGAAATATCACATACAATTTTATATTTATAACATTAAAAATTATTTTTATAAAATTTCACAGTTCAAATGGTCGGTTATTGGTTTTTCTATAGTTATGTATATTTCTCATCCTTATTCTTACTCTTACTCGCGCATGCGCAGTTTCATTTTTTTTAGTTCCAGTTAATTTCTTGAGGACGCTAGTTCATTCTTTATTTTTTATCAATTTCAAATGGAGTCCATTATCTATGAAGTATGAAATATAATCATCACGAAGAGAGTCTGTTCAAAATTGAAATGACAATTTGACAAATTATGAAATGACATTATGAGTTATTGCAAATGCAAATTGACAATCGGGATCACTGATGACTGATCTTGAATTTTTATCTTAATCTAAACACTGCGTATATATATATAAATGATAAGTTTATTTAATCGTACAAAATTTAATAATTTATTTTTATTTACATATTTAAATGTTATCAAGGATACAATTTTATTTTATAAGATTTTATGGGCCTTACTTGCGTGCACTATTGAATATATGATAGTACCCAATACATTAGTAAGTACACTATGTTGAATATAAAAAAAATTGTCTTCTATACAAAGAATATAAGGTAAAATTTATTATAATTTTTATACAAATAAAGAAGACATTATGCTACTTATTTAATTATCTACTTTCAGGAATATATCTCGTACAAATTTGTCACGACATAATGAAGCTCTTGTAGGAGAAAAAGATAGGTTCAATGGTATTACAGTGGATTCTACCAAGATAAAATGTCAAAAGGAAAAATTTTCAGTGAAGCTGGAAGGTAAGGCTTCTACAGGATAAAAAAATACAAGAATTTAAATGCATGACTATAACTATGCTGAATGGATTGGAATGTCAACCACATCATACATTCTGCTCAGTTTTGGTGTGATGCTATGTAAACATAAAAAGAATTATGATTTAGAGATTTAGATAACCAATTCCATTTAGTTTAAAAAAAGAAATGTTTTATAAAAGCTATGTTGCAATTTTATTTGGTAGTACAGATAAAAAGGTACATCATATCTCTTCTCTTCTTCCTAGCAGTTGTTGCAGTATTTTGCCCAATGTCTGCTTATTACTCTTATCTGGATTTGACAGGTCACTTGTTTTTACACAGAGCAATTGCCATCGGACCTGTCCAAACGAAATGGTGAACTAGTAACTTATTGGTTAAGAACAAATTACCTATCAAGAGTTAACGATTATTATCAGATGTAATGATAAGAATCGGGACCTATAGTTTAATTTGCTCTCTAAGGCACGGTGGAGACTTGGGGAGACCCACATGGACAAACGCCCAGATCTTGACAGATATTTGTAAGATAAAAAAAATAACCACTCCTAGTGGGAATCTAACCCATGACTGTTGAGACCACATACAGGCAAGCTATCATTATGACACAATAGCCTTCAAATATTACTGTATACATATTTAAAGTATATGCGGAGACAACTATATTGTTTACGTTGAGTAATTTACTTGCATATTTTGTTATTTCAGAATCATTGCAAAATTGGACCACTGAAGGTAGAAGATGTATATGGTTCAGGGTCCATATAAATGATTCGTTCTATGTTCCTCTTTTAGCACAAGTAAGTTAAATTTTGTTTTAGTAATTTGAAAATTCATGGACCTTATTCTAATAAGAAAGTCTTATAATTATAATCCAATGGCTGTTTTTAATAAAGACAGTTTGCACTGAGACAGGTATGAAAAGTCATTTGCACTTATTATAAGATCTAAAAAAAAATATTTTTTTAAATGATAACATTTTTTATTATATCCAATAATAATAATTAATCTTGAGGAAATTGCACTGTAACATCACTAGTCTTTATGCATTGGTGTGTTTGAGAATATTTGCACTAAAACTCATTATCCCAGCAGAACAGTCCTATGTCACTCACACACAGTTTTATGAATAATCTGTTTTAAAAGTTTTAGAACAACAAATTTACTATCCTAAAAGGGATATGTGTTTTTCTTCTCTCTATTTGATAATGGAGGTATAGAATAGATCATTTAGGTGGAAATTTTTTTATGTGCAGGTTAATTAATCTACATATTATATATATAAAAGAACCTGACTAACTGACAATGCCTAGCTTAAACCCTTAGACCCAGAAAGCAGTTTTTTTACTGGTGTTCACAATGATTTTTCGTAATTCAACCCTTGAGAAGGTGAACAGGGGATTGAAAGTTGCTATTAAAGTTACTTTTGAAACTAGGCATTAATTTTTTTTTTGGCGAACAATTAAACAAACAAACAGTTGAAATGGGAGCTTAAATTATCTGATTAAAAACGTTATTTACGCCGGCGAAGCCACTGGCATAAGCTAGTACTTCATCATAAGTCTACACAACCAGTATAGAGAGATGCTTAATATAGGACTTTCTTTTTGGAATAAGCTTTATATAGTAAGATTTTTTTATAAAATCACATTGGTATTCTTAGAAAGGTTTTAATTTTCACCATGCCAGAGATGACTTTGTAATGATGTACAAGTGGCTGCCAGTTGATTCTGTGTCGAACCTACCACCGCCTTGTCACACAAACCTTGGCGTCGGAGCTTTGGTGTTGAATGGAAAGAATCAAATGTTGGCTGTATCTGAGAAACATTACGATTATCCTCATTGGAAGCTTCCTGGTGGATATGTTGAAAGAGGTACTGTTCACACCTATCTCTTATTAATAAATATACCACAAAAGTGGTAAAGAAGCGTAAAGTCCGCCTGATGCCTGCCGGTTATCGTGGCCTATAGGTCCTTCCAACATCAACTGTAACAATCACATGTTGACCTCGAAACGTAGTTGACGAGCAGTAACATCACGACTTTTTCACCAACGTAAGGTAGCTAACCTGGCGGCCATTTAAGGCCTACTATCATTAGAATGGGACCAAAAAGGATAATAATGCTTATCAGTAGTGACCGACCGAAATTTCGGTTTCAGTTTCGGCCAAAAAATCTAGTTTCGGCTTTAATTTAAAAATTGTCCAAAAATAAGTATTTCTTTTTTTTTTAAGATCAATCTAGTACTAGATTGATCTTTAAAATATTGTGAACACAACGTATTACTAGTTAGTTATGTACCTAGTATATCTAACTACAAATTCTTTCTTTTTTTAAGTTTACTCCTAATAGTAAGTCTTCTATATTCATGACAAAAAATGGTTATGACTTTAATGATATTTCAGTTTTTATTTTATTTAACTCTATTTAACTTTCTATATTATATACAGTGGTGGTCAACATGAAAAAAATGTACATTTATTATTAAATTCATCTAAAAAGCATCGTTTTCTATTAAAAATTAACATTAAATGTGATTGCCATTATTAGCTATAACCATATCGACATCGGCGCGGCATCGACTCGATCAAATAATGACATGTTAGTAAAGTTCTTCCAGGCGTCTTTGGAACTACTATAGAGTTGGTTTAAATTTCCAGTTTGTTGTACCACAAATGTTCCAAAGAATTCACGTCTAGGCTATTGGCAGGCCAATCTAAAAGTAATAGTAGCTCACCGGCTAGAAATTTTTTAATAAACAGTGAAGTATATTTTGGATCGTTTTCGTGTTGAAGCTCCCATGTAACTTCGCCACTAAGTTCTAGTCCAAATATTTCTCTTTTAATAATTTCAGAGCCCATAAAGGGAACTTTTTATAAAGCTATTACTAGTCTGAGATCTACATTTCTTTGTAGGTACACAGTTTCAGTAGTTTTATAGGTTTGATAATATTCCACAGCGTTGAAAACCATAGTTTGGAGCAAATCAAATGATAAGCTATTGTACGGTATGGCCATTTAGGATGAGATAAAATTGTTTTCGCTTGATCGTTTCACTAGATACGATGCAAGAGATTTGTTTTTAAATAAACCACCATAAAAAATTCTTAGCTTCGAAAAAGTACACACCATTGAACAATATACTTATAACAAACAGTATCTCATAAAATTAAACTTTTAAAATATTTAACTAAATTATTTTCCGTTCCTAATTAGTTGACTACGAATGTATACATGCGTATAAATTTAAAAAAAAACTTCAAATTCAAATTTCAGTATAAAAACCGCAATTTTAAACAGTTTCAGTTTCGGTTTCGGCTGAAAAACCAGTTTCGGTCGGACCCTACTTATCAGTCGAGCAAGTCGGCTCTATTAAGCCATTTTTTATATTGGAATACTATAACTGATTAATCTGACGTAAATTCCGTTAGTAGCTGACTGTCTGGAGGACTGACTAGTAACTAATAAGTCCAAGTTTATGATCATAAAAATATAGTGGCGTAACATGATAATAGTATTTTTGGCTATTTTTTTAAACTACTATGTAAAACCTATAAACCCTGATCCTCAAAGCGAGACGCTCATAGCCGGGTCCGCTCACTGATAGGTAAACGATCGGTGGGTTAAGTAACTTTAGGCGCGGTCAGTCACTAGATGGGTCGTATAGTGGTATTTCAATTGAGCGTCTCCATGCTTCGGAGGGTACGTAAAAAGTTGGTCCCTTCTGTTATTAATTAAAAAGTCAAATGAGAGGCCCATACGGGCGACCTGAACAACTCTGATACTAGGTATGTTTTTTATTTACCGTGTATCATTAATCGGTTTTGTGTTTCTTACACACTTTTTAAATTGTGTCGAATCAAGTAATTTTATTGTTTACCATTTGATATTTATTCATCAGGTGAAGATATAATGAAAGCCGCACAGAGAGAAGTAAAAGAAGAGACAGGAATTGATTCGGATTTCTTGTCCTTAATTACATTAAGACATACGCACAATATGATGTTTGGTAACTCAGACATTTACATACTTTTGATGATGAAAGCTTTGTCGGAAAAAATAACTCCATCTGTCAGGGAAGTGAAGGAATGTAAGTGGATGGACATCGACGAATACACAAACCACCCTCACGTGCACGAATTTAACAAATGGGTGATCAACCGGGCGCTCTTTTACAAGGATAACAATTTAAAATTAGATATAAAAAAGAAAACCGTTAAATGGTCGCAGTTTACAAGAGAAATGAACTATTTGTTAGTTACTAATTATGACGAAAAATAAATTTTATTAATTTTGTTATTTGATGTTATATTTTAAATAAAATGTATATTTTTTAATTTTAGCCGTTTTTTTTCATCATATCATTATTAGACTTATTCGTTATCGATAAATGATAGAACGACGGAAGACTTACAGTCTACAGTTACAGTTGCTGGCTGGTACGTAAAAGCCGACTTTTGTATGTATATTTGTAAAACATAATAACCGAGAAACGCTATCGCCCCGCGTAAGCGATTCGATTGCCGCTTTAGTCAGATTCGTATTAACCGTACAGGCATGTGTTCTAGTCTAGTTGGTTATGCTTGTGTTTATGTGTTTCCGGACCATAGACACAATATTACTATCCTAATGGTGGCCGTTAATTTATATGTATGTAGCTCTTGTTAGTGCATCTACTGTGTAAAAGCCTTAGTGGAGCGGGGCTAGCTAAATGAAACAATTCTATTGGTTCTTAACAAACACATACTATCGCTACGTATTCTCGCATAGCTCTGGTCGAAACCCATCCTGATCAAAATGATTACTTAGTAAGTTGTCTACTTTCTTTCATCTGACGCGTTCTTAAAGGTACAATTACTAGGCCAAATATGATTTGATGTGGTATCTTGACCACGCTGTAATATTGAGGTGCTGAGGTATAATATATTGGCCTTATCAAAGACTTCAAAAATATACATTACACATACTTAATCTATTTTATCCAAAGCACGTTAGACTGCTGATTGTTAGCTAAGAGGTGAAACAGCATTAGCAATAGGTCCATGTAAAAAATTGTCTTAAATAATCATTAAGTAAATACGTAAATATAATCAACTCGTAAAATTCGTAACAATTTTTTGAGATTAGTTCAATGGTTAGTTAGCCTTTCTCGTTGTATCGGGTATGCCAAAAGGTTATAGGATTTTTAAATTATACATATATGTCTTCTTAATTTAGAGACCAGACTGAGTAACTTTAATAAGGGCATATACAATCAATAATACTCACTATTGATAAGTAATGCACTAGGCTATTGATGTATTTGGCTATTATTTCGGTCAAAGTTATTGTTGAAAAGAAAACACGATAAGAAAGAAAACGTTGAAGGTGGTATCTGTATGTAAAATAGAGTCGACATGTAGAGTGAATAAGAATGATTTAAATTCAATTTGAGGTTTTTGCAGTGACGCGACGTTACGTTTTTTTTTAAACTACGAAGCACAAAGTTCAATGCGGATTAATTAAATTCCGAAATTATAAATATTTTTAACTTCAGGTTCCGTACCCAAAGTGTGCTAACGGAACTAAGCCTCCGCTGTTGGTCTGTCTGTTCGTCTATATCCTGTATCTGAAAAATAATAATAGGTAGAGCTTTGAAATTTTCTCAGAATCTGTTGTCGCTACGACAACAAATACTAATATTAACATAAAATTTTAAATTAAATAGATAAAATACAAGAAACTTTATATTCTTAACGTTTTTTGCTGTATCTTGTGAACTGTAATAGATAAATAGTTCGATTGTGCATTTCTATGGTCGATAATATATTAAACACATAATTAAAACGAGTTAATAAAAGGATTCCCATACAAGGAACTACGATATTTTTATATTAATTATAAGAAATCAAAATAATTTAATACCTATATATTTTATATTCTATAATCTGACTCCATCAAAATACGATACCGACAGGCGCCATGCTGAATAATGAATATATTACGGCTGTTTTCAGCTTCACTGGTTGTCTGAGTTATATGATGTGATATGAAGGATGTTTTCAGGAACGTAGGTTGTAATTTGCATAAAAAACAGCTTGTTGTGTGTTAAATACAAGTGTATAAATCAATGGTAGGTACTCGGTTAGTCGGAGCTGGCGGAACCGATTTTAAAAATACTTATTTTTATGATACTTTCCAACCAAATTACAATGGTGGGATTTGGTGTTGTGGAACTTCTGATAATGATCACAGGTGGCCATCGAAACTAAACAAGACTACTAAATATTTCAAGGTTTGCGTTACAATTACCTATGTATTTAATTTGTTTCTATTTGATAGGGTACAGGTACTTTTAATATTATGATATTGACAACATTGTGATTATGATCTCGACTACGAGGTTTGAATCCTTTTTCCTTAAAAAAATTCTCCGAATTTTTATTAAATCAAATGTTGATAATAAGTTCAGATATTGCAAAGATAAAAAAATATATATCGATATAGGAAACATTTTTCATAGTATATCGTTTGAATGTGTGGGAAATGAAGAAGAAATAATCCTGTTGATATTGGAGTTAAGGCAATCTTTTGTCCATTTGTAAAGTAATAAATAGAAGAAAATATAGAATTTTTTATATAATATTTTGCCACTGTTGACTACTGCTGTTTAATACCAATCATTCAACCAACCAACTTCGAACATAATATAGTTGTCACTAATCACTTTAATTTTTATATAATAAATAGCCAGGTACTTATCTTAACAACCGTAGAATGTTTTTAACTTTTTATTATAAGAATGCAGTTTAACAATACTTTCGTGATTTGAGTTAAGTAATGTTTTTCTTATTATTATTTGTTTACATTATTTTGTGTTCTGTAGCCCAGTAGGTATGAATATCAAATAAATACATTTTGTTAGAAGGTGTTTTAAAGGTGTTTTATCGCTTTTATATTTTTCGTATTATTACTGCTCAATTCATAATCTATTTTTAGTGAGATAAGTTTATATACGCCTTATATAGTTTATCTTAAAAATACAAATTCATTATTAATTCCGAAGGGTTATAATATGTCTCAAAATATACATATAAAATAAAAAATACTTATTTTTACATCAAACTGAAATGAAATTAATTATTATAACAACGATTTTTAACGATACGTCAAATTTAAACAACACGTTGTATAGGTAATAATTATTAACACATTCTAACGAATTTTGTAATTATTATATTTTGATAGTTAAGTTATTATTGCACGCCTCGGGGCAATAAATTACTTTAGGCATAAACATGCTTGAAAATCGTTTCCATAGATGTAAAGACTTATTTTTATTTGGCTTCCTCTGCATGCTGACCTGTAACAGAGTTTAAGAAACTATGTTAATAATAGTCTCTTTTGCAACGTACAATTGAATCATGTTTTATAATGCAATAACCTGATAACTTTTACTTTAAATAACTAAGAACATTTTACAAATACATTTATTTCTTAGTTATATTTTTCTTAAAGTATTGTTATTTAATCGTTTTCGTTCATAAATTATCTTTACAATAGAGAGATAGATATACTATACGAGTAGTGCCCGGGGCTTCACTCGTATTATGTAGTTGTCAGGCCTGACGACCCACTAAAAGTTATTGTTTCTATTACATAAGACACATCAACTCCAAAAATCAAATTAATACGACTTGTAACTCTTATTTTCATAATCCCACAGGGACTTACCAATTACCGGTATAAAAAGTATCCGAGCCTAATCAGCAATTTGTTTTCCAAATTTCATCCAAATCAGTTCAGCTGTTTTTAAGTAACACACATCCAAACATACAAGTCATTTATTGTATTTATCATTAGGATATGTATTAAGAGAGACTATTTGCCGTGACTTTAATTACTTGGGAAATTATATATATAACAAACAGAAAAATACAAATTCTTTATATACAATAAATACATACATAGGTACTCGTATGTAATTGCTATTAGTATCAGATTAACAGAAATAGTCGATCTCAATTAATTTTTTATAAATATCAAAATACAAAGCTACATTAATTGTTATATATATCTACCTACCTAGTATATATATAGATGTGAACTTTGTCGTGACCAAATTCAAGATTACTTACGTTTTTATTGTTTAACAATTATTTAAAAACTCCATGTAGCATCATATTACAATAAATACTAAATGAAATTCAATTATTGTTTAATACCTATTATTTTAGCAAGACTTGTTTGTAAAGTTGGTATGCTTACGTGTTGTGTTTAAAAATAGGAAAATGAAACGTAAATAATTTTTTGCTTACCTTCGCATCAGTTTTGCTATGTTTGTACGTAACCACCAATGAGAAACTTAGAAATAACAGCTTAAGGGTAATCGCTACAGACACAACAATCAAGAACGCGTACGTCATGACGTTTCTTTAAAATAAAATTCAAAACAAGGTTAATGCACCGCCTCGAACCGCGTTCAAAACAGACTGCTGGTTACGGTGATCATATTGAGTGTACTGTTTTTAGGGTTCCTTACGTAAAATTACTTATTGAACCTCTTCATTGACACGAATATTTATTTTTGTTGTTGTATGTTCTAAAAAACTTATAACTTAGTACCAATGGAAGGAAAGTATCAATATAAATAAAGAAAATTGATAGAGTCACCTGTTTGGAGTGCTAATTTTATTTAGGCTGATTGCATTTTTATACGGATCCCTCTGCGTTTTACTTAAATTGACCGACATTTTATCACAAACATCACTGTTAGCCATTGTAATACACAGAAATATACAATCAATCTATTTATCTGGACAGTAGCAAGATTGACTTTTAAAAGACTAAATGATTTAAAGTATGTTTTCTTTCTTAACCAACTTTGAAAAAGAAGGAAGCTGAATTCGATTGTATTTTTTTATTTATTTTCTGCCAATAACTCCACCATTTATGAATCGATTTGGAAAGTTTTTTTTTTACTTGGAAGAGTTCACATCGCGTTTGATCCAATTTAAATTTCAAGAAAAAATAACACCCGAAGAGTGAAAAATAAGGGAGGAATAATTGATATGTGCTCTCTGTCTGTCGAATTAATTTTCCATTGCTTGCGAGACATATTTGACCTTTTTGATAAGGAGTATATTTTATTTCACAGATCCATTAATAACTTTAGTAATCCATCATAACTAATGGTATTAAATCCTATACTACTATTATTACGGTATTGAGATTTGTACGTATCACGATAAATCCGATAACATTTAATCCTATCTATCATATTCATATGTCGCTATGTTTTCGTACTAGTAGTTTGGACAGCGACGCCGTGGCCCCGAAATGGCATTCACTCATTGTTCGCAAGGTTTCATTTCGTTCATCATTATCCGGTTTCTAGAATGTATTTAACAAACGTTTTCGTTCATAAATTATCTTTACAATAGAGAGATAGATACGCCGTATAATACTTACTTGAAATGTTACGAAAATTGATTCTATAACTCATACAAGCCACGTTTTTATTATTGGTGCAACAGTGGTTAAAATAAGGTCATTTTATATTAATATTTCATAACCACAAAATATGCGGTTCGAGCAACGTACAATTTAGACTCGAATGCTTCACTCGGAGATCTTCAAGTTTTATATAATAAAGGTAACGTAAGGGAACTAGTGGTAGTAGTAAAAATAGTTAACTCTATCGATAGAATGTTTAAATTCTTGACTGAATGCAATTTATTTAAATTTGCAGTGATTTTCTTTGGTTGATTGTTGGTACTCTAATAACTTTGTTTTTAAATGAATTCGAAAAAGGATGACATTTTCAATTAGTCGTGTAATACGTGTATAGTAATATGTAACAGTCAGACTATTTTCCCGCCCGGTGACGCTGTCAAGGCCAGTAGGGCCAACAGCAATACACATTCCGAAAAAAAAAAAGATTACTTTGACTCATTTAAAACAATTTTTAATCGCATATTTTCAGTCAAAAACTACCATAATGACCAATGATTTTCGTGCAAAACTTCTTTTGACCAACCTGGTTACTTACTATGAACTTTTATTGCGATTCAAATGACAACCTAAACTACATCGCTGTTTTGTCCATTTACCTATAAAATTGTTACTAATAGTTCATGGTAGACCCCTTTTCTTTCAAAATTACTATTATTTGTTTTGAGAGTTCCGTAGCCAAATGGCAAAAAAAGATACTTAACAATTTCGTCATGTCTGTCTGTACCTCCGTCAGTACGTCCGTCTGTTAGTCTGTTCCTCCGTATGTGACAGTCATTTTTCTCGGAGACTATGGGCTCTCTCTATATGCAATTTAGCTAATAGGTTTAATTTATGAACTGCTACACGATTTTGTAGTGAAATCCTAAAAGATATAAAATTAAGGGCTACTGAGGGATGAAAAAAGTTTCAACGTATGGGAACGTGTAGTTGTTATATTTAGATAGGTCTTTCAAATGATAAGGAGGTTTCATTTGACTTTTTTTATTTTTTTTTTTATTTTTATGTTAGAAGTTGGCAAACAAGCATACGGCCCACCTGATGGTAAGTGGTTGCCGTAGCCTATGAGCGCTTGTAGCACCATTAGTAGGTGCCACTCCCGCGTTGCTAACCTCGAGATATTAGTTCTTAAATCTCGTTCGCCCAGTAATTTCACTAGCGTACAGTGCCCTTCAAACCGGAACACAGTAGTGCCTAAGCACTACTATTTGGCGGCAGAATATTTGACACTGCGGTGGTACCTACCTAGCCGGCCTCTTGCAACAAAAGACCTACCACCAGTGTGACTGATTGCACTGGTGGAATAATCTCTGTTGTGACAGAGGTTATCCCAACAGCGGGCGATGGGGTCGTCACATCCCGACGCCTTTAAAACTGTTTTTATTAAGGTAATAGTTGTTGAGATATCAACTCCTGAAGTCATAAACATTGTGCCCTCTCTAGCTTTTGAACTATGGGATTTAAAATTCTGGAAAAATTTTAGGTTGTAGATCATCAAAAGAACTTTTAACCACATTTATTTTGAAGAAGATAGGTCAACACATTCACGACAGATAAATAAGCTTTTCCCATAACTTTGTTTTTCATATTATTTTTACTAATTACTATAAAATTATTTTTCCGGCGTGGGGATGTGACGACCCCATCGCCCGCTGTTGGGATAACCTCTGTCACAGCAGAGATTATTTCACCAGTGCAATCAGTCACACTGGTGGTAGGTCTTTTGTTGTCTGCCGCCAAATAGTAGTGCGTAGGCATTACTGTGTTCCGGTTTGAAGGGTACTGTAGGCTAGTGAAATTACTGGGCAGAGGAGATTTAATAACTAATATCTCGAGGTTGGCAACGCGTGAGTGGCACCTACTAATGAGCCGTATGCTTGTTTGCCAACTTGTAACATAAAAAAATTAATAACTTCTTTTTGCATATGGCAATCCTCAAACAAGTTGGTAACCACTAATGGGTATGACTAACCTAAATATAATCAAAAACGTATTGAGACTGGACAGTAGATTTTGATTTGGGAATTTGGGAGGCATAAAATTAAACTCCTTAACAACAATTAGTAGAGAAAGAACATGAGAAAGAAAATGAGAATTTCATCGCTCGCAAGTCCTCTCCAGAGACCGCCACTTCTTTTCGAGAATTGTGGGAGAAGCAATAGAAATTAAGAAATTTAAGAATTTTAATCGGGAGGATGGTTTCAAACTT
This sequence comes from Hestina assimilis, assembly GCA_023373885.1. Taxonomy (NCBI): domain Eukaryota; kingdom Metazoa; phylum Arthropoda; class Insecta; order Lepidoptera; family Nymphalidae; genus Hestina; species Hestina assimilis. The sequence continues at coordinate 8,605,256 of CM041749.1, read as the reverse complement.
TCCACGGCTTGGGATCCAGTGATTAGCAAAACAAAACCGAAAAATATAAAACCGTTGGGGTGTATGGACACAGCGAGCGTGGTGTGCCGCGTACCTTATACAGACAATGCAACAACGAGGGTGGACAAAGAAAATACTTCCACCTCAAAGACGGAGTGATTCGCTCAGCCAGTCTGCTTGTGACCATGGTCAGTGCAACCTGAGCGAAACGTCAAGCACCGATAAAAGTAATTTTTACGCGTAAATAAAATTATCGTAAATTCCCGAAAAGCATTAATTAATAAAAACATGAGAATTGAATTATGGGTATATGAAAGCAGATATATAATATGTTGTACCGGGCAAACGAAACGAGCTTCACTAAGAGATAATTAGGACCGAATCATGTAATGATTATAAATGAATTAGGAAAATTTTAATTTTACCTACAACACTATCACACGAATTTTTGAAGTAGACACCAGTTATTATCGACCGACAGGGACCGACAGCTTAACGTGCTCTCCAAGGCACGGTGGAGCGACCCACATGGACAAACGCCCAGACCGAGACAGAAATTTTAACAAACATCTGCCCGAGTGGGAATCGAACCCGCAACCGTTGAGACTAAAGGCAGACTCGCTACCCACAATGCCACAATGGTGACAATGCCCACGATATTATTTTTATTATTTTATAGGAATTGCCTTTATTAGAGAATGATAGGTACATCATCATCACTACATAGTATAAAACAAAGTCGCTTTCTCTGTCCCCATGTATGCTTAAATCTTTAAAACTACGCAACGGATTTTGATGCGGTTTTTTAATAGATAGAGTGATTGAAGAGGAGGGCTTATATGTATAAAACTAATGGAGAAAAAATTTTTTTTTGAGTTTTCTAATGTGATGTCGTAAATAATTACATTTAACGCGTACGGGCCACGGGCAGTAATGAATAAATTAAAACTACTGGATCGATTGTAATCATTTTTTACACCCGTTACACATAGGCTATATATTTTACACCCGTGCGAAGCCGGAGCGGGCCGCTAGTAATACCGATAAACTTAAGAGTAAAATCTTATCTAAATACAATTTTTTTTTTTCGTTTTAGTAAATCCGTACACACAGCGTTTGACGACGTTGTGGCACAGCGGTAGCGAATCTGCCTTAAACGCCACAGGTCGCGGCTTCGTTTCTCGCTCCGGAGCACAATATGTTTGTATTGACCATTGAGCATATTTTCCGGTCTGGGTGTATTTGTCCTTGTCACTGTCAATGTTTCCGGACCGTTGACACCGTTGTGGCGTTGTGGGTAGCGAGTCTGCCTTTAGTCTCGACGGTTGCGGGTTCGATTCCCGCTCGGGCAGATGTTTGTTAAAATTTCTGTCTCGGTCTGGGCGTTTGTCCGCGTGGGTCTCCCCACCGTGCCTCGGAGAGCACGTTAAGCTGTCGGTCCCGGTTATTATCAATAACATCTGATAATAATCGTTAACTCTTGATAAGTAAATTGCTCTTATCCAATGAGTTACTGGTTCGCCCTTAGGGTTGCGGAGGTCAGATGGCAATCGCTCCGTGTAAAAACTAGCAACCTGTCAAATCCGGATAAGAGTAATAAGCAGACTCTGGGTACATAAAAATACCGGGAATAATGCTAGGATGAAGAAGACTGTCAATGTTTCCGGACCCCCGACACAGGATATCACTATCCCAATGGGTGCCGTTGAGTGTGCAGCGTTTATTTATTATTACTCAATTTATTCTTGAAATCAATTTTTTAGTTGATTTATTTGCCACGTTTATTATACATTTTAAAAAGTATAATTAAAATAAATAGAAAAAAGCACAGTTACTGACCCATATAAGCTTTTGTATAACACATTAACTGCCAAGGCAACAGACATAATAGCTAAAAAAATTAAATGACCCACAGGACTGTTAAAGTGTTAAATCACCTGTTTTTAATATCTTGAAAAAAAAACAAAGATAAAAATATCATCATTAATATCTAGATATGTTTCATAGGAATTCAGCCAGTAACGCGTTAGCTTTCAATCAATTCATATTAAAACCTTCCTTACGACATAAAATGACAATTATTAGTACAGTTTTCTTTGTTATAGCTTGTATATATCTCGTACTTAATTTTGTGTTTATAATTGGATCACTGACATTCACTTTAGGTTTTCAAAAAAAGGTAATTAGTGTTATATTATTTTGAATGTAAGTTATTACACTAAGCCATTATCTAAATTCAAAATTTATTAATTCAGTTTCAAAAAATGTTTCAATTATATCGTTGAAATTTTCATTACGGCCAGATTTGTTACATAATTATAAGCTTTCTTTACATACAATATAATATACGTTCTACCACATGTAAACTTCCATTAATTTTAGCTTTAATTAAAAATTAATTTTTAATCATCATGTGAGATACAATTTGGCTGAAAATTTCTTTATATATATATATATTCTTATAATATTTGCTTAAGATACCGAAGCAACTTAGTGTCTTAGACTATATTTTTGAGCCGTATAGGCCAAGGTGTTATATTAATTTTTAAGTCCTAATTTATTAACGATTTACAGGATCAGGTAAACGAAGTCATTAAGCCGCTCGCGACGATACCTGAGAGTACCAGATCAAGTATAGTTCCACCCTTACCCCAAGTGATTATGTACAACGCAATCATTCGAACGCAGAGCCTTAAAAGCAATACTTTAATTAATTAAATGTGAAATAAATTAAAAATACTATAAATTAATGTTGATTTTATTCATCGTATTAGAATCATCGTATTGTTATCTCAATAACCAAGCAAACCAATTTCATTTCCGGGTTGATATTAAAGTTAAATATATATTTTTAAATGTATTCTCTAATTGAAATGCTCAAGGAAAGATTGGAATGTGAAAGTAAGAATTTACATTGTGATGGTTACATATGATAGTCAGCTAATACACGTACTTTATCATTAATTAATTGTATTATTTTATCGATTCGTGTTAAAAACAATGTTTTGTAATCAAATTTATCTTGCTATCTTTCCTTTTATTATTTTAATACCGTCGAATTAATTTAAAACCCTAATATCATAGATATAACTAATGACGTAGGATTTTAGTCTTTGATAATGTTTAAGATAAAATGATCAATTGATATGTGTAAATAAAGACAAGTAAATAAATAAATTAGGTATAAATAATCATACAATAAAATTGAGAGAAAGATTTTCTAGATATATACATATATTTATTGAGTACAGTAAAACGACGATGCTTTGCTATTGAAGTAACAAATTAGATATTATTAGAATTTGTGACCAATTGTATTGGTGTTCTAACGAGGTATTCAGATCTCAAAATACTCACGTAATAGAAAGAAAAGTATAGACAGCCTTAATTAAACTCGACTAACCAGACGACGTTTATGCAGAACGAGGATGAAAATTTTAAATAAAAACTAAAAAATAAATTTTTTAAAGTCGAAAGTGAAAAGGATAAAATCAATATTTTACTCAACGGAAGTCAGTATATAAATATCCAATAAAATATAGGCACAAGGCTTTTTGTTTTTTTAGGCTTTTCATACATCACTGAAAATTCAGCCGACAGCTAGGATCCGCAATTTCGTTTACTGGAAAAACTAATTTTTCTTACCTAAAAAGTAATTTGAAATTGTGTCGCAACTATAAAAAAATAAGAAATAATTCTTTTTCTCGAGTTATGAAACAGTCAAACTGGCATTATAATAGTACTTAAATTAACGAGAATGATTCCGATTTTATTTAAATAAAATAGGTATTTGTTAACGTAGACAAATTCAAAAAGTGATCTTTCCAACACAATGAATAAGAAGTCCTGCGTCAGAGCTTTCAATTCTATACCACGCATCTTTTCATCGATCCAATAAATATTACGTGGGCGACAGCACTCGAGGCGTACGCCACGATAGAAAATTAGAAAATTGATATTATATCTACCTAAATCACGCCTTATCCTGAAATGTTATAGTTATAGTTCTTCTTCATCCTAGCATTATTCCCGGTATTTTATGTACCCGGGGTCTGCTTATTACTCTTATCCGGATTTGACAGGTTACTAGTTTTTACACGGAGCGATTGCCATCTGACCTCCGCAACCTTAAGGGCGAACCAGTAACCCATTGCATAAGAGCAATTTACTTATCAAGAGTTAACGATTATTATCAGATGTTATTGATAATAACCGGGACCGACAGCTTAACGTGCTGTCCGAGACACGGTGGGGAGACTCAGATGGACAAACGCCCATACCGAGACAGAAATTTTAACAAACATCTGCCCGAGCGGGAATCGAACCCGCAACCGTCAAGACTAAAGGTAGACTCGCTACCCACAACGCCACAACGGTGTCAAAATTATTACACATTTATAGTTATAGTTATCTTGAATTTGTCCTTTTAAATAGATCACATAGAATATTATGCATGTATAACAATCTTTCTAAATGTTTTAATTCATCGCTTAGAACATTTAACTAATTCATTTTTATAATAATAAAAAACGCCATAATCTATATATATAATAAAGTCACCTTAAAATTTATTGAAATAAAAAAAAAGAAAATAGATCTATTCATTATATAGGTTTATCTATTTTAAGTCTCAAAAATAAATACCAAAAACGAAAGTAACTTATTTTCAGTTTTGTAATTTTTAAACATTTTTGTTGTTTGTTGGTTAATATTATATTTATTGATGCTTTTAAAATATCATGTATATATTTACGTTTTAATCTTTGTTTATATTATTCTATAATTATTATTTTTTCGACGACATTGTGGCATAGTGATCACGCCAAGCGCCACAGGTCGCGGGTTCGATATACACGTGGCATATGTTAGTATTGATGTGTTCTGGTCAGGATGTGATTGTCGTTGTCGCTGTTTCTGTTTCCGGACCCTCGAAACAGGATATAACTAGGTATCCTAGAAAACACACACACACATATATATATTTCCTGATATAACAATCACAATATAATATATTTATTACTATACATTATAAATATATTAGGTAGTATTTATTATAGTAGTGTACGTTAGGATGGCCATCTTGTGGCAGTCATAGTAAAACTTTAGTATATTATTGATTAAGTTTCTGTTTTAAAATCTCGATTGAAAAATTTAATCAAAGTTTATACTTCTTGGATCATTATACATATTATTATTAAACTGCTAGTTAATCTAGTTCTACGTGAAATGTTGTCAAAATAAAGAGAGCGTTTACCAATTTTTCATTCATAGAACAATTTGATCAGAGTAGAAAATCACAGAGAGAAAAAAAAGATTGTAACAAATTACGGCAAATTTATTTATACCCTACTATTTGTGTAAAACCTTATATTCAAAATTTAAAAAATCGGTTTATGAAAATCGTCGAAAGATGGCGCTACCTATTCGGAAAATCAATATAAATAAAATCGAAAATACGTCTTATTATCGATGTTATAAAATATACATAAAGCCATATAATATTAAGAGGCAAGATATTTTTTCCATATTAGCGTTTACCGCGTTCTTATTATTGATTGTACACGTTAGAAAGGTGAACGCAGTTCACCATGAAAAACTAGGCGAAACACTTGTTGCTAATCTACGAGTATTGGGGACTGGCGCAACAGGTCCAAGAACGGGCTTTGAATATTTACTACCGCAAGAAATTTGAATATTTAGGAACACAAAACGAGAAATGTTTTAAAGTTAAGATGTGTAACAAAATTACCAATCATAATATATTGTTATTAAAATTTTAATAAATATCTCTCAAAATTACTTACTATTAATTATTATATTCTCTTTAATTAAATCATTACATAAGTGCAATGTATAATGTATGTCACAATAATAGTAAAAAATATAAGCAACATCATTTGATATTTACATATTTGCATAAAAAGGTAATGATAATATCATTAAAGACAGTCTTAACGATCCATTCAATACAACAATTTTATAAACAGCTTATTTTACTAGATTATACTAGGTTGCTAACGAGGCTAATAATTGCTACATTAGAGCCAGGTTATATATTATATTATAAATCTAATTGATATAATAATTTTGTTTAGCCTTGAAAGTATAACATTAATAAATTTATAAATGTTACTTGTTTAATAAGTTCTGTGACACATTTTTCTCTTAAATCTAAAATGACAGAGCGGCATATAAATTGCAATTTAGATTTGTGGGCGCAGCAATTGGTTGACCTGCACATTATTTATCAATTAGTATAATCATGTCGTTAGCGCAACGAAGACGTCAATTGAGCTATTCGATGCGATATGTGCTACTAGAATGTATTATAGCGAAACGGGGGTGAGTCGTGTTTAGGGTTGTTCTCGTCGAGTGCTGACGTAAGACAAGGCTCGCGCAAGTTGGGCTCGCAAGCTCCGTACGCGCCGTACAGCCGCACTTGCTCCAAGACTCCAATACGATTCGAGTAGCCGCCGTGAATGCCTGTGCCGCACGCCGCCGTTACCGACACGTTTACTAATTCGCATCTCGCCGCGCACAAATACGCGGAAACTATCACTTTCGCCAGTTACAATCTCGTTTCAACTATGATGACGCAGTGAAATTTATCTTGTGCACAACTCTGGCACCACGATCACGGCGGCATTGCAAGGTAAGTTCTGATCCCGAACCAAACAAAAATTTAACCTACGTGTCAGTTCTGAATGCTAAGTGAAAGGCAAATTCTTTGTTAAATTACACGAATAGATTGACAAATAATATTTGTAACACATCTTGTAAGAGGTCCAATATTATTACTCAATAGATCCTCTTGCATATTTATTCAAAAGAAATATTGTAATGATTTCTTTTTCTTATAAGTGAAAAGAATGTATATACACCAGTAGGATTAACATTCACTTTCACAAATTACTCATCTGAAAAGAATTCTGGAAATTCATCCGGAACAAATGTGTTAGTTTTGTCAAAAAGCTCTGTAATTTTTATATTGTCTTCAAATTACAGCATTATACGTACTGCAAAACATGTTATCTATGTATGCTGGTAACCATTATGTAAAATGAAACAGTTAAATAGAACTGATAATCATTTATTGTTTGCGGTTTATTTTTAAACCAATATCTTTTTATAAAGATACTATTATGTTTGTTAAATTTTTATAAAAAAAGAAACATTCGTGTATAATATAATCACATGTGAAATGATGTCATTAAATTTATAGTATTTCAAATAAATAATTATAAAAAATATTTACATACAACAGACGTAGCTAAATGCACGATAACGCTATGTGTAGTTATAATATGTAAGACGTTATCGTTACACTTTAAGGCTTGTCATAAATAAGTGAAATGAATATTATAAATGCGAAAGTAATTGTCTGTTTGTCTTTTTGTACTTTCGTTTATAGAGAATTTTTACCATCGAGAAGGGCACAGGATATCGCAGAAAATAATTGCAGTCCACATTGTCAAACTACGACGAAAACGTATAAGATATCTTATATATAAAAAAAAAAATATATATATATATACCTATTATAAAATTATATCCTTTTTAGAAATATATAATGTATAATTTCTTATAATCTTTGTATACTGTTACATATACTTGCAAAAAATAATAACATTAGTCTGTAATTAACTTTATCAAAATCGTGAGATAAGTGAATAATCCCTAATGAAATAAACACGGGCAGTTATATTGCGGCTTTTATTATCTAAGTATATTAAGGCAAAAGATTAAAATGTATTGAGGAAGTACATTATTTACCTAAATACATCGTTATAGTAACAACATCCTTTATTCGGAAAGGAATTCTTTGAAAGCGACTGCAGTTAAAAAGGCAATATTATCAACATCCATATCGTATTTATAACATCGAATATCGAATTGAAAATCGGTTTCGTAAATTTATGTATAAAAAAATGTTATATTTGTAGCTGGTAAATAAATTATAGATAAATAAAGTAAGCCTTGTGATATGATAAAATAAAACAATTTGTGTTTCTTTTTATTATTATATAAATACATATAGCAAAGACTTTCGAAGTAGTACACAATCACTAGCGAAAGCGAATACCATCACTTTCATTATCATGTAATGTAATGTTATTTTACATTATTTGATAAAATCATGTAAAAATCATTTCTGTTTAAACAGATCTGATGGGGGCACTGGGCAATGGGCATGGCTTGAAAGCCCGTGCAATGGTAAACACGGAACTGATTAAAAGTATCCAGTTTTATAACTTTGGTATTAGGTAATTAAAAAAGTAAAAGTCTTACCCGTTTGTAGTAAGCATTAGTTGATGAAGAGCTCTTTAAAATAACTATACAGCCTACTTCCACTTATCAAGGCAAAGCAGCGATGGCGCATGATGTAGCTATACCTTGAAGAGTATTACATCTATTGACCACATCAGAACACCGTGAATGTATACCCCAGGTACTAACAAATAATCTCAAAATTAGGTTTAAAAAAACAGGCAAGACATCGCGTAATATACTTACAAAACAATGTAGTTGAAATAATTTGAGTTTTCTTAATAAAGGTGGGAAAAACATATAATAAAGTATGTACATGTATCCCATATTCACGATTTTTGTTTGCTATAATTATTATGTGAAGTACTTAACCATCATGAAATTGTGTTTATTTTTGATGGTTAAATAAATAGTTTCATACAAAGGAAAATGGGTGTAATCTTTCAAGTTTTATAGGTACCACTACATAATAAGATGGGTACTTTGCCTAGGATTACGAATAAAATAATTATGTCATAGTGTTTCAGTTTTTAAATACAATAATCAACTCTAAAACCGGCAACACAGTTAAACATAAAGACTTATTCTCATACCCCGGTAATCACGTTTAACAATTTTCTAACTTTTACTAAGTCCCACTCTGCTTATTTTTTTGGGGAACGGGTCAGTGCTGGAAAAATGTTGTGACTGAATAAAGACAATTTTTAAAAAAACTTCAGACTAGGGACGACAAAACGGAGTCCAATGCAACCCAAAAATGACACTAGTTTAGGCGTTACCCATTAAAAATCACCATCTGTCGTATTTCCTCGTTTTGAGAACACTCTCCTGGCCGCTACAGCTAGTACTGGAATACTTGATGTAGACATCTCGAGCGTTGTTCAGTTCCGCGGTCATTTAGAAAGAAAGGTCAAATTGGCCTCAAAAAGCTTTGTGCGTTCATCGAGCCGACGCACTACTTCACGTAAGCTCATCGTGTACAACTGCATAAGGAGCATATTCGACCGCACGACTGCTGAGAGCAGTGCGTCTTTCAGCGGGAGGTCCCTATATCAGCTACTTCCAATTGACTGCATTTAATGTAGAGCGGCTTGGATAGTCCACGATCGAGCCGTTTCCGATCGGTTTGATCCTTTGGCACTGCGTAGAGATGTTGGATCACTTGCATCTTCTATTGCATTTATCCGCGGAATGTTCTGAGAAATTGTTTGGACTGATCCCGTCGGTGGAATCTCACCATCAAACATCCACGACTGCGTGGCTTAGAAGACATTTTATTTCTCGCACAACTATTCTGTGTCTTTCCGAACCGATGCGACCTAGCAACCTTCAAGAGAAAAGCCTATTCTTTCCTTAAAGGACGCCAACGCACCCGCATGCCCTCTGATGTTGTAGAGGCTTTTGGGCGGTGGTAATATTTTAACATCAAGTGAGCCTCCTGTCCGTTTTCCGCCTCTTACATTAAAACAATTATATCCTTGGTTAGATTAATATGACATTTATTTTGGGGTTACCTTGAGATCTAGCTTAATAAAACTACTAAAAATAGCTTTTACAAGTTTAAACTGTTGGCTAAAAATACATATATTATAAACTAAATTTCATTGACATTATGGTTATAGCAGCCGCTGGCACATTGATTTTCATTACTTATACTTTTTGGAAAACGAAATAATGTTTCTTCTTTTATTTAACTAAACGTTTTTGTGTTGTGTTAAAATACACATTAAGACTAAACATTTTCTAATATTATATTTCTTCTTTTAGATCTGCGGTGCGTTTTTGTTTGAATTTTTATAATATTAAACCAAAATCTTGGTATTGCTATAAATATTATTTACATTTAGTTACCACAATGTGGTATTTTTAATTTATCTCCTTGAGTATTGTTAATACATCATTAATATTTGTATCGATATAATATATAATGTAAACATGATAACATTGTAACATTATATAAAAAAGTGTGAATACGTAGTAGCGAGCACAATTTATTCCAATTGTTCTCTATTTGATCAGCTGATTCTGTCGAAAACGATATTGAAAATTGTTTGCGTGTAATCTTCGTGTAATTAATTACATTGATACATGTATACACAGCATCGTCGATACGTACGCGTGTACTTTATAAATACTCTCACGTACAAATAACATTCGGAGATGTTATCATTCAACTCTTATGAAACGATAACTTAACATTCAACAATCCATATTATTATATCTAAATGATTTAATTGGCTTAAATATTGTACTATCAATATTTTTATTCAATAATTGGTACACCTTTCAAGTTTTTTTATTACGTAATTAAGTGAAAACGTACATCGAAAGATGTAGCTTAGGTACACAATAAGATTTACTACTTCATCAGAAAGTGGCTTATAAAAATAAGATCAATCTTGTTCAATGTTGCGTTATACTAATAGCTGCAAATGTCAATTTAAGCTGTACCTTTTTAATTCAACTTTAAGATATATGTTCCATTTCTAGAATTAGGAAATACGAGTATTGCTAGATTTAGTTATGTGGTAATACAAGTACTTGTAAGTAGTATGATATAGTAGAATATTTTATTTTTATTACTAATCATATCTATTGAGTTAGAATTTATTATTATTTAATATAAGCGTTTTAGACAGGTACATTAGAAATTCAATTTTATATTTAACATACAATGAATAGCGTACAATACAAAATTTATTTGAAATATGTTGTCAAAGGTATTTAAGATTATAGGAGAGAAGTTTGTAATTTAGAAATTTTACCGCTTGTGGTAATTCGAATAAAAAATAAAATTGAACAATATATAACTACCAATAAATTAACAAAGACATTTAAAAACAAGCTGAACTTAAGAATGCGAGCATGATAATGTGAAGGTCTCAAATTACACACGAGGGCCATGGCTTTACAATGAGGAAAAACTCTCAATAGTATTATGCAATATTCTCAATTCAGTAACAATATAACATAGAAGTGGCTAACGTAACGGTGGCAAGGCGAAAGTGTATGGAACAGGCAGCGAAGGTCGTCTGCCACGCGTTGTATAAATGACGTATGTAGATAGCAACTGGACTTCGAATTCTCCACGTCACGTAATTAAAATATCTAAATACAATTAAAATGTATTTTAAAAAGCCTCTTTTATGATTATTATTTTATATTTAAAGCTGTTAATAATTCGAGAACTCGGACCATGTCACGCCTGGAAGTTGGTCTTGCTTGAGTTGCTTGTTTTAAATGCCAGGCAAATGTCAACGATTGAACGCGGTCTTATACTCGCTGATTGAATTTATGTAATCATTATAAACTAGTTCGGAATGTAAGGTATGTTTTAAAGAAGTGTAATTTTTTTATATCATATAAAATTTATGAAACAATTAAAGTACTTTTTTGTAATAAGCGTAGCTAATTTTGGAAGTGTTAAATACATTTAATCGGAGCACACATAAAACTTTTAAAACCATGTAATGATATAGTATTTTAGTATTAGAGCTATATTCCTCCCAGAACAAACGGGTTCGACCGGGGAAGTACTACCCTCTCATAGAAAATCGGAGTAAACTAACAGCATCTAACAGTACTATTGCGTTTCGTTTGATGGGTGAGGGCGCCGGAGGCTCAATCTCTCACGACCCACCCCCTTTATTCATACCACCGCAGACCGTATGCTTGTTTGCCAACCGTTATGAAATAAATAATCCTATTAAGGATCATTTCATACAATGCTTTATGAACTTTTTTTTACTAATCTGTATCATCTAATGTAAGATATTACATGAATGATCCGACCTGAAATCTACAAAATGAAACAAAATAATTTAAGCGCGAAATAATATATTTATTATTTACATAATTATGTTCTCATGCTTGCTTGAATATATGATATATATAAATATGGTTTATAGTTTATTGGTGTTACATATATTATATAAAAAGCTGAATGAGCTTGACTGTCGTCGCCTAGTTTCATCGGCTACGACTAATTCGAAACAGAGCGTAGGTATTGATTTTTTATTAATGGCGTCGTGTAAGGCATGAATTAAATTTATTAGCATCGACCAGCATTTAGCTGGATGATTTTGGACACTCATATTGCTCATAGCATCGTAACCTTAAGCATCCGTAAATACGCGTAAGCATGCTTCAACATCCTTCAGCGCACTTTGACGAATGTTTAGTACTGTAAGGTGCTACATCGAGTGTTAGACTTATAAGCATTAAAATCAGAAAAATGCGAAAAGCGAATCGATGCAGAAATCAGAATTGATGCTTACGCATCTTCATACAAATTTTTTGTATAGAGATAATGCTGATTGATGGTGATATATGTAATTCAGGCCTTAGAATGTTTTTCTAGAAATTCTACCCTTAGAATTGGCGAAGGCGGAGGAGTGATAAAATTTGTATATTATGGTTTGATTGAGTTTCTTTGAAACATTTGCTTGTACAGCTCTATTGCTTTTCGAATCAAATAATGAAACACGATTTCATAAGCATTTCGATTTTTTATAAAATTTAACATTAAGGTTCAAAATTTTCTGGAAAAATATAAAAATATTGTAAATAGAAAACTACAGATGTATAGGTGGTAGTATAATATGTAAAAAAATAAAATATAATGTAATTTATTGAAACAAGTGTTCGCCATGGTATGACGCAAATTGTCATTATTATTTTATTTTATCTTACATAAAGTACTTTGGTAGGTATTATGTATTACATATTTTTTTATGAAAACTATTCGTTGTTAAGCTTACTTCATCAATACAAAAATATTAATGCCTTATTTAATTAATTTTATCAAATATTATGTAGCTATATGAACAGAAAAAACTTAAACAATTTCTCCTTTAAAAATAATGGTGACGTTGTCGACCTGTCTCAAAATAAGGACTGTGCTACACAGAATACAAATTCAATGTATGAATAATTTAAGCCATGAATTTGTTACATTCACTTGTTGGGAGAGAGTTTTCTTTATTCGACCATCTAGTTAGTAGACACTAATAACTTCGATATTGGTTTATAGACTTTTTTACTATGATACCATAATAATTAATTGAAAGCAGTTTGTAGCTGTCTGTATATACTGGTAAATAATTTAGTTCTTTTAGTTGTTACATTTTAAAACATTTTTGTCAAAATTGCAATGAACTGAACATTGAAGATAGCGTAAAAAGTGTCAGATTTAGAAAAACGATAAATTAATTGGATATTTTTATAACATAAGGTCACATGCCAAGTTACGAGACACCTTATCTTTAAGTGTATTCTTAATTCACGACTTTCATATTTCATTTGAAGACAATTGATAACGTTTTACCGTTTGTAGATATTATATTTCATGATAGCAACTGCAGTGTTTAATTGTACAATGAAATATATACATTTTTTCTTATCATTACAGTTTTATTACAGTTAATCAAAAATAAGTTTCAATCTACATAAGACATAATAGAACAAAACTTTTGAGTTAGTGTATTAAATTAGTGTAAATGACACCGTTGTGGCGTTGTGGATAGCGAGTCTGCCTTTGGTATCGGCGGTTGCGGGTTCGAGTCCCGCTCGGGCAGATGTTTGTCAAAATTTCTGTCTCGGTCTGGGCGTTTGTCCGTGTGGGTCTCCCCACCGTGCCACGGAGAGCATGTTAAGCTGTCGGTCCCGGTTATTATCAATAACATCTGATAATAATCGTTAACACTTGATAAGTAAATTGCTCTTATCCAATGAGTTACGCCTTATCTGGTTCGGCCTTAGGGTTGCGGAGGTCAGATGGCAATCGCTCCGTGTAAAAACTAGTAACCTGTCAAATCCGGATAAGAGTAATAAGCAGACCCTGGGTACATAAAATACCGAGAATAATGCTAGGATGAAGAAGATTAAATTAGTGTAAATGATAGTTCAGTGAGTGCTACAGATATACATATAAGTATAAAGAGGCAAAAACAAATTGCCTTTCTCTTAATGGAGTAAGTAAAGTGTTGATGGACACATTTTTAGTGTAAAACTATCAATTTAGCAATGTATGTTAGATTTAAATTACTTATTAGTCTTTCTAGACTAGATCGTAGTATTAATGAAGTTTCTTTAAAGAATTAAAGTACACGTAATTAAAAGCATAAAAAATACATAACGAAATATACGTATTTACATCAATACTAGCCTTTCGCCCACGACTACTTCCGCTTATTTTTCTACTGGGAAACCAAACTGTACTACACGGTTACCGATTTTATACATATATATATATACCGATATATATATATATATATACATTAAAATACCGGGAATAATGCTAGGATGAAGAAGATATATATATATATATATATATATATCTAATATATCAAATTCCCGTGTCACAATGTTCGTTCCCATACTCCTCCAAAACGGCTTGACCGATTCTTATGAATTTTTTTATGCTTATTCAGTAAGTCTGAGAATCGGCTACTATCTATTTTTCAAACCCCTCAGTGGTAAGAACTGTCCACCCCAAACTTTTTTATTTTTTATTTATTGGATAAAATTTTTATTTTTTATTTTACGGCTCTAAATTTTCACTTTTTTATCACCAACCCCTGCTTTTTAATAGCCTTATTAGTCAATCAAACACTTTCACCGGGTAGAGGGCGCTGCTATCGGGTCCCAGATTTTTTTCGGGGGCAGGACAACGTCTGCCGGGCCCGCTAGTATATATATATATATATATATATATATATATATATATATTTAAATATCAAAATACAATATTTAACAGGCGGACAAACTTTTAAACTTAAACTAAATTCTTCTAAGCACGTTACCTTTTATATTATACCATAGATTTTTAATTTGAACTAAATATATCATTTTTGATTTTTATCATTTTTGATTATTTATACTCCGTGACAGAATTGGTTGCAAACAAAGTACTTTTTTTATTCTTTTAGGTATAACATCAGAAGCAAAAATGGAAATTCTTACTAGCACACGTATATCTTCTCTCTCACTCTCCTTCTTTTAACCTGGGGTCGTTAAAACGAGGCGGGAAGAGACACCTTGCGAGTAGTTTTAAATGTACTTTCACTTACCAACAGGTGGATTGGAGTCGTTTGCCCCGGCTTTTTAAATGTTGTTACTAAGTTGGCCATCTGATGGCAAGCGGTTGCCGTATAGCTTATGAGCGCTTGCAACACCATTTGTAGGTTTCACTCTCGCGTTGCCAACCTCGAGATATTGGTCTTAAGTTTCCTTTGCCCGGTAATTTCACTAACCGCTTCAAACCGAAACACGGTAATGCCGAGACACTACTGCTTTGCGGTAGAATATTTGACACTGTGGTGGTACCTACCTAGCCGGCCTCTTGCAACAAAAGATCTTTATCAGAGACTATGTAAATGTGGGCGATGAAGTCGTCACGTATCGACGTCGAAAAATAAAAATAAAAACAAATACGCTCCGAAATCTTATTTCTATATTGTTATTATATTATTTGTGTTTATTTTTCGTTTATGTTCGTAATGTACCTAATTGTTCCAGTGGCAAATGTTTGTATAGTTCGTACATTGTGTATGTACCAAGCGTTGGTACTTATAGTGTACATTTTCAAGGATACAGAGGTATAAAGTGAGAGTAATTGAGCGTTCAATATTATTAATATAATTCAATTAGTATTTGGTAATACTTGGTGTATTATAATTTATAGACGGTGTAGGTTACTACAAGTTTACGGAATGATTCCAAGTAATCATCATTTTAGTAACATTTTTGTAACTATATTTATTGTCATTATTATATACAGGAAATAATTGAATAACTTCTTTCATACATATTGTATTAGATAACGCCTGTATTGATATTGTATAAACATAGAATCTCAGTTAGAATCATTCGTAGCGGCGTAGCAAATTTCTCGTAGCGCTGACACGTGGCATTTGATGTAGCATCGTCATTGCCGTTATTTTAATATAGGTTATGAAGACATAATACAAGTTACTGTATATCGTTTTGAAGAAGTACATATCAATTTCTGAATAAATGAATTTTTCTTCAAAATACTTAGTATAGGTGACATTTTGAGTCAAAAAATTCAATAAAACATATAAATGATAATATCATTGTTCTAGAACCGAATTTACCTATTATATACCTACGCCAGTATTGATCGGGGCAGTACACAATATAATTTGCGCAAAAAATCGTCAGCCGTTAGGGAACATCGTTAATATGATTTTTTCAACATATATTTCGAGAGAATATTAAAACAAACCAGCCATCAACCAGCATTTTTTCAGTTTGTGTCTAATAATTACGTTCTCCGTCAGTCAAGTGAAGATATGGGTGTTAATGTCATCTGACGTTGGCGTCGCTTGGGCGCCGACTGTCGCTTGGTAACGCCGCCGCTCGTCGGCGTGCCCCGCCCTCGCTGAAAATTACAATAAAACAATTAGGTACCATTTCAAAGTCAGGGCAGTATTTTTCTACAGGAATGGATCAAATTGACTTAAAAATGCTGGAGGCTCTAAATAAATTAGTATTTTTATTATTTTTACACGCACTGTATCTTTAAGGGCTAGATTGACGAACGAGATTTTATAACATTTGTTTTGACTGTGAAAAGAATATAATGATATATACATTATACAATAATTAGACTAACTATACTATAGGTTATTATACCTACAGTTAAGTAGCGATATCTAATAGAATCAGTAGAAATTGAATTAATTGAGTTTTAAATTTTTAAACACTTGGGCTTATTTTATTATTTAGTTATAATGAGTTTGAGATAGAATATATTTATATATATATATATATTTTTTTGTTATTACGTATAATACAGTATTTCATTATTTTCAATTTCATCGTAAAAATATGTAATACGCATGAATATACTTAATGCTGATTGTGGGATACGGCCATCAGACTTATTCAACATTTAATCAGTGTACCTAGAAATAAAATTATACCGTAAATTTTTCCATAAAACATTAATATTCTACAGCTTGTGTTAGGGTACCTATGGTTATAATCACAGCCAGTATATAATCTTACGTGTACAAGTCACTTTTTATACGTTATTTAAATATTTTATATAAATTTAGAACACTCAGTTCTTATAATAGAGTAATGTTAATAACGACGTAGCCAATGAAGACGCTTTTTGATTTAACAAGAAAGTTAAAAATATTTCTCTTTATCTGCCGCTAAAATTTCAGAATAAAACCTATCACTCTAGTATACTAACCAAGCTAGCAAATTATTATCTTTATGGATTTTAAAAATCATTAAAGTTGTTCCCTACGAACGTAGATCCCTAAGAACGAATCCCGTTCAGCCCCATTTTATTTCAATAAATCTGTCTAATCCGTCTATATATTTCTTGTTCACACCTTAAGCTGTGTCTGGTAATCCGTTTTATAGGTAAAGATCGGTAATAATTATTTTATAAGTAGTTTATACTATATAGATGTATGAATAATATATCTTCCTTTTTTGCAAATGTTTTGATTTTTATTACAGTCACTTATTCTATGAATGTTCTAGTATAGCTAGTTCGTAATTGTTGGCATAAGTTTAGTTATTTTCTAGAGCTATTTTCTTATTTACTGAACTATTGATAACCATGTAATATTACAAATATTAGGTACAAATATTACAAATATTGATCAATAATTTTAGACTATGACAATTATATAATTGTGTTGTTTTTTTAATTCTAGGTACCAAAATGCCTCAGTGGGCTAGCGCTGAGGGCGGTGGTTCGGAAGCAGCATCTCCTGATGAAATGATTCTGTGCTATGAAGACGATGCCTCCGAGTATTACGACAACAAGCAAGAGGAAGCTGACATAAAAATTGAACAAGCGGGTGGTTAGTTCTTTGAAAAACATTATTTAAAAAATAGTTATAAGGCTAACCTTGAGGGTTAAGTATTTACTATGAATGTTAAACTAGACCGTAGACGGCCCAAATATTAAAATTGGATATAAGAAGCTATAAAGATCTTTCGACATAAGCTAAATTTAATAGAATATTTTTAATCGTTTCCCTATGATCTTTTATGCCCCATCTTTCACTTCCGGTTAGTTTTAATTTTTTAACCCCCGATGCAATGTCTGTCGCATCGGAGCTCCTGAACGGATAAGCCGATTTTGATTTTGTTTTTTTTTTTGTGTCGAAAGGTAAATTAGTCGGGCGTGATCTTAGCTGTTTGACCAAAATCCGTCTAAGATGATCGCCACCACAAAATGGCGGATCACATAATAAATTTTATAATAATAAATTTTGAAACACTTCCTCAATATGGGTATCAAATGAAAGGGCTTGACAAGTAGAATAATACACACTATTATAACTTTCAAATCGAAGATGGCTACAATCACATTAAATGGCGGATTATATATATTTTTTTTGTCAGGAGTTACAAAATTCCTAATTTTAAATTGTACTATTTAATAACGGACGCTTTAGGATTTTAATCGGTGTATGATTATGTCTTTTGCAAATGATCACTTTTTACACGGTATTACAGATGTTTTCAAAAGCAAGGCGTCCTTTTTGGTTTATTAAATGTATAGATAAATATGTAATATTTTAAGCATAAAATGTAGCAATATCTATAGGTATGCTTTCATCGATTCGGAAACGTTCTGATATTCCATAATGTATTTTATTCATTTAATATGCGTGTAAAACCGGTGCAAACGACGAGTTCGATAAGAGTATTACGAAAATCACCCGTAGCGCGCGTTAAAATCGATTAGACTGCTCTTACGCAAATACTTTATCAAGCGTGTAGTCGCGTCACGTAATACTCAAGTTTCGACCCAGGTCACTTGCAATGTTCAAGTGCTCACTGTAATGCTTTTTATTTCTTTTGTAAAGACCACTCTGGTAAAACTCTAGATACCCATAAATATTCATGTTTCATGTGCATTTTTATATTGATAAATTAAATCATTGAACGGTGTGAACCCGTTACTTGGTTGTCCAAACGCGATAGAAAAATTATTGGGTATGTTAACCGGCTAGCTGACATAATAAATAATGATACTTAATTCAAAAATGAACGTATTTATCAACATCGATATGTGTTGTTTTTTGCGTTTAATAATGTATATTTTTATGGAATCAAAATATATGAAATCGATTAAGTGTGTAATTGAAGCCATGTAATTTTTTCGTTTCAAAGAAATGAAAATGGATAAAACGATTATTATAATCATAGAGCTTAAAACCATTAACCAAGAACGATAATGAAGATATGGAAATTTATGAAAACAATTAACTAGTTGCTTAAAAATGTTCTCTTTTCATTAAAAAAGGCTTGCGCGCTAAAATCATAAATTACGTATTGATTTTGATAATAGAGATAAGAAAATTTACTCCACCCACGCTACGCTACCCACGTTAAAACGTCAACGTTTCCCATTTTTCGCAAACATTTCTTATTTCATCTCAATTTGTTAATTTAATACAGCTAAATAATATAACTTGTTATAGTGTTGTTAAATGGATCTCATTATTATCTATGGCGATAATTTTATTTAAGTGGATCGCCATTCGCTAAGTAACTTTCACTTCAGCCGCATTAAACATTTCGAATAAATGTTCTAGATTTCTACGATAGTGCCAGTGGTAGTGACGAGCAAGTTCCTCGTCGGGTGTGCAGACCGCGACGAACGCCGGCGAGCTCATCGTCTTCGGGAACGACGAGCGGCCCAGGCGGACCGGGCCGTCGACGGCGCTGTGGAATATCCGCCCGCGAGCGCAATTTGCGTAGATTAGAAAGCAATGAACGGGAACGTATGCGGATGCATTCGCTAAATCGTGCGTTCGAGGTAATTACACAATTATCAAGAAAAGGGAAAATTTCTTAAATTATACGCTTTGCCAGGAGGCAAGTGGGAACTACTAGCAATTAGGATTTGGGAACTAATAAGTATACTATTTAATTTTTAAGCTTGACATCGATTTTTATGTTTCGCCTTTAATTTCAGGATCTCCGTCGTGTTATTCCGCACGTTAAAAAGGACAACCGGAGCTTGTCGAAGATAGAAACATTAACTCTTGCCAAAAATTATGTGAAAGCCCTCACAAATGCCATATGCACCATGAGGGGTGAAGTTCCTCGTTACCAGTGAGCATTACTAAAATTTTTTACATGATTAAATATTTTTCTAGCATTTAAGTATATTGCGCTCCCTAAACGTATGAGCTTAATATACATTTTCTCCATAGTAATTTTTGATGTTTTTTTAATTGATAAAGATATCTTATAATACGCGTGTTGTAAATAATCGTAAAGATATATCATACATTTTATCTATAAGTATAACTGTAACATTTCGAATAATGTTTATTTGATTATACTTTTCTTATTACAGATTTAACAGTGATGATGAAAATGTAGAGCCAGTTTTTGTTCTGAGCCGGGAGCAAGAACATAACAACAATTTGCCAAATGACCATGACAGGGAAGATCCCTCGCCGGTGCCGAATGGATGCCTTTGACGATGAGAAATTTCTTAACTGGCCCCTTATCAGCATGCATGAACAGGAACTCGAATAAAAGAGTACGGTTCAGCGGAGAAAAATATGTAGAGATAGCATTTATGATGTTAATTCTAAATATTTTTCCATTCATGCTTTTAAAAGTCAATCCTACGACAATGGCAATGTATGGACATCGAGACAGAACAAACATGCTATATAACCTAGTCGTAGACTTACTTGCATGAAATGATTATTTATGATATTAAATCTAATGATGCTACATAATACTATGTAAAAAATACAAAAAATATATAATAAATTGGTTACTATTGTACCTGTCATACCAAAACTTGAAAAATAAGAAAGTTGGTTGAGTTTCGCGGATAGATTTTAATGAACATTATTTTTATAATGAAAATTTTTATAACTTATAGTAACATTTATTTGATCGTGGATAAAACAATTTTTTTTGCGCACAGCTACAGAAACTTCAATATGTTTTTGGATTGTATGGTCAATCGCTTAATCATTAATGATTATATTGTTTTATTATAAGTATAGCCCAAAAGTACAACAACATGGATTTTTATGATGGTATCTGTAAACCGCTAATAAGATTCATATGTTAATTGTTATTCCTTAATATTTCTCTATATAAAGCATTTCTTAATTTTAAATTTATGTCGTCTATATCGTACGTAACTTTAACACATAAATTTCCAGAATTCCAAGATCTCTCTCGAGGTGCCAATTAAGTGTTTTAAGTAAAATTATTTTTAGTATATTTATATTTCATTCAGATATACAGGTATATTGTCAATTCTTTTTCATTTATATTCAAAATTATATAAAAGGCTGTACTGCAAAATATTATTTAGTAAAACGAAATATTTATAATTATATAAAGTATAATTGAAATTGAAAATTATTAAAACAAAGCCCTCTATTTTTTATAGTTTGTTGTAGATTATTATGTAAAGATTTTTAATGTCATTTCAATTAAAGTAATCTCAATTTTATAGTTACCGAATGTATTGTAAGTTCAAATATATATTATAGATGCAAGCAACTTGCGTTTCGCATTTTGTTTAATCGTATTTATAGATGTTTAATTAATTAATACAGACTTTGTGATTTAGTTTAATATTAAGATCTTGAAATATTTTATTGTACACGTGTAAGAACGCGGCGAAAATGCTAAAAATGAGTAATTTAATTATGGTAATAAAAATGATATGCAAAAAGTTTTTTTAATACCTCTCTACCTCTATTGGAATATAATTGTTATTACGTGCAAACATTAAAGTTCTTTTGAAGACTCACGAATATAGCCTCAGACAGAAACTAGTTTTTATCTACGGTTCGAATAACGATTTTTAAAGAGGCACTTTTTTTTTTTTCATCTTTCACAGTTACAAAAGAAAATTTACAATATATTAAACATCAATGCATTACAAAAACCACTGAGGTTTGTATTGCATGCTATTAACAACATCATCGACATGTACTTATACTAGTTTACTGCTGGCGATTGTACTGATATAATAAAACAGATACTTGGAAATTGAAACAAAACGAATACTCAAGAGAACAATAAAACACAAATTATAGATATCTTAATGACAATTTTTAAGGGACTAAAAATAAATAAAAAAACATTACCCTCCGGCAGTCGGGTAAATAGCAAATAATATTAAGAAACCATGCTGGTACATTTTAACTTTTTATTTATTCATATAATTTATAAAGTAAATTTGTAATTTGATTTTAATTCAACATATAAATAATTGGATCCCTATACAAACTTTTATCCTGTATTTCATACCCTTTAAGTTTTAGTCTCCTGTCCCTATCGTATCGCTATACTTATATTCATCATAATCGGCCTAGAGGTTTAAGCATCACAAACAAACAAACAAACACACTTTTGCCTTTATAATATTAGTTAGGATTTTTTTTTCTTTAGATTAAAATTTATTTTTGTGTTGTTTGTGCGTTAAATATTATTTGAAACTACTAATAATTAACGTTAATACAATTTAAAAAGCATGTTAGAATATTCATAGGTTTTTTTAGGTTAATCTTAGGTTCTTCATGTTTGTTCTTTTATTATCTATGTTATACTAACACAACAAGCTTTATATAAATCTGTTATTAGACTGGCTAAATCATGAGTCTGGCCAGGTCTAGGTTTAAGATCTTTTCTCATTATTATGAACCCATAGTGCTAATACTCATCAAACGAAGAGTACTAATATTGCTATGTCTCCATGATATTCTGTATTCAGTATAAGGGTTGTAAACAGAAGGACTACACTACGGATAAAAAAGTGCATGCATGTGCCTATGCGATGTTGGGCAGGCGGAGTAAACTGTCCCTTAGAAATAAGGTGACATTATACAAAGCTTGTATACGTCCTATATTGACCTACGCGAGCCCTGTTTTTTCACATGTCCAAGTCAGAAGAATTAATCAATTACAAATAATTCAGAACCGTTTCTTACGCATGGCCTCGGACTGTCCGTGGTACGTTCGCAACGTAGATCTCCATAGAGACTTTGAAATCGATTCGATCCCCAAACATTTGAAGCGCTTATCGCAAAACTATTTCGATCAAACTACTTTCCATCCAAATCCTTTGATTAGACATGCTTGAATCTACACAGACCGATGTAACCAGCCGACAAAAGTAAGGCGTCCTAAGCACGTCCTGCAAGACCCTGACGATAGGATTACATTAGAAAATTCCTCTTACACAGCACAGACACGCAAACAACACCGTCCTCGCCGGCGAGGACGAGGTCCTTTGTTTCGCACGTCGCGTCGCGCTCACACCGTCGGGTGAGTCTATCGTATAGAATGCGCTCGGAGCGCTGCCTCCATCTCCGATGACGTCCTTAGCCGTGGTTCGGCTTCGCAGGAGGCACCCTAAGGATGGAATCAAATTTGAGCCCCCGTGAGGGCTGCCCCTTTATCACGGCTGAGTCTCTGTACTCGCCCAGGGTGACGCTGTCAAGGCCAGTAGGGACAACAGCAATACACATTCCGAAAAAAAAAGTGCCAAAGGCACAGAGGCCGAGTACTAAGACCCTTGAACAAGTTAAAGTCCTCAGGGGGCTAAAATTGATTACATCCATACGGACAGGTTGCACCACGGCTTAGGACGACGGGAATGGAGGCAGCGCCCGAGGCATTCTAATGGATGGAGACACACAACAGTGTGAGGCGCGCGTCGCGACTTGCGAACAAAGGACCTCGTCCTCACCGACGGAGACGGTGCACATAGCGTGTCCGAGTTATGAATAAGCCACTAAGCTGTAACATAAAGATTGCTGGTCTATATGATGTAAAATGGCTTAAAGTTTTTAATATTGCAGTGCCGCCAAATTACTGACTGAGAACTAAACAATCCTATCATACGGATGTGCTACAAAAACCTTGAATGACATTGGGTCAATTTGCCAGTTTCATTCTTAGTTTCACTCTTATTTGTTCTTTTTTAAAGACTTATATTTTTTTGTTCTAGCCACTTTATTTGTTGCGTTGGTTTATCGTTCAAGTTTTACCATTTTAAATATAAACATAGGATACTCAATTTATATTTTTGTAATATACTTATTATATAGTGTAATTACATAATGACGGATGTCTTAACGTAGTCCGTACCTATGTACTGGGTAGTACATATTATTAATTCTATAATAAATATGTGCAGTATCAGTGGTCAGGTGGAATTATTAATATCATTGAAAAAGATTTAAAAATTTAAAAAGATGTTTTTATTAGTATGTAAAACGGTTAGATTTAAAAATTGAATTATATAATAACTAGCGAGCTGTCAGACGTTTTCTTGGCCCAAAATAAAAAAATGGGGTCCCAGAACCGATATTAGTGCCCCTCTTTTCGTTGCAATTGTTAATCTAAATCATTCTCCAATCAAACGGATAAAACACAAAAATTTCATCAAAATCGGCCTAGTCGTTTAGGAGAGGCTTAGTCACATTCAAACGAACAGAAGAATAATATATATTAAGACAATGATTCAACTTTTAACTAAATAGACTTATTACTAAGTACAGAACATTGAGACAATTATTAACTTCAGATTTTTTTAATGGCAGTTTGCAGATATGTTAATATTTTATTAATAACTTCGAAATAAATTCCAAAAGCTTTCACAATCAACATAACCCTTCACAATGCGTGATCCAACATTCACTTATAATTATTATTACACTTTACGGTACATGGTCTATAACTGTTCCTTGCCAATAACTGTCAATGTCTTATTACGTTAAATATAGTATATAGTAATATAGTTTCGTAATTAAAATTTTATTTAGTGAGTTAACAAATACCTATCGTTTAACAAAAAATAATTCAATACTTAAAATGTATTCTTATTTCGAACACTTCAGTAACGAAAGAATGAATGATCAATTAATTTAATAATATAATCTGTGAATGACAAAATGGTAGAGAATGAGTATGAGATTGAGATTTGAGTTGAACTGAACAACTTGAGATACAAAAATTCTTCGTAAGTGCGTGTATGGAAAAGTGAAATAATTTCGCTGTTTAATATTTTGTGAAACAAAGCTGGCGTAAATTACTATTAGTAGTTGTTAAACGATAATCAATTGATTTTGGTCGAGCTAAAGTTAAATGTATTTTCCCTAGTTTAGGGACTTCAATCTAATAAAGATCTGCGTCTGTCGCAAATATGGCCGTCCTGTAATGAATCGGTGGTCAGTGATATTATAGTTATTTCAAATCATGCAAAATTTCAAAATGGAGCTTCGAGTTGGAAATAAATACAGATTGGGACGTAAAATAGGGTCAGGATCATTTGGAGACATTTATTTAGGTGAGTTGAAAATGAAATTGTTGTAAACAAAGAAAGATGGTTACTATTGTAGGCCAGCTGCACTTTTTGTTTCGAAATAGCTGCAACTCCTTTCATAGTACATGCTCATTTAGATGACAAGGATTTTACTTATTATTTGTTTAATTCATTTTATTTGATGCTAATGTCCATATTATTTGTTTTCATATGATAACATGTGACTTGTTACACCTAATCATATACATGTTCATATTATTGATTGTCAATTAAATCAATTAGTTAAATGGCTGATTCAGGTGTTAAATACTAATACTTTAAAACACTTAAAAATGATTGAAATTAAATATAAATCAATTGCATCTAAATAAAAAGTAGCCATGACTGCAAGGACATAGAGATTTTTAACCTAAATTATGAAGAGTTTTGAAATTCTAGATTATTATGTTTACAGTAAAACACTCTAGATATACACGGCTTTATGTTATTGTAAATTAAATATAGTCTACTGATATGTGATAAGTATCTATCTGATAACAATGTATGGTTTTAGGCACAGACATCATAACGAAAAAGGAAGTAGCTATCAAATTAGAATGTAAAAAGACAAGACACCCACAGTTACACATAGAGAGTAAATTTTATAAACTTATGCAAGGAGGCAGTAAGTATATTATTGTTTATATCTTATTACAATGACACATATTAAGTTCTAAGTTTATAACTTTGTTCATCACTACAAGAAAATAATATTTATCCTTAAAAATTGAATTTTAATGTGCTTTTATATCCTCATATGAATATGCAAATTCTAATTAAATGACTGGTATTTTTTAACAGTTGGTATACCTGCAATAAAATGGTGTGGGTCAGAGGGAGATTATAATGTTATGGTAATGGAACTGCTGGGTCCATCCTTAGAGGACCTCTTCAACTTCTGCGCACGCCGTTTCTCCCTCAAGACTGTACTCATACTCGCTGACCAACTAATTACTCGCATTGAGCACATTCATTATAGGAGCTTCATACATAGGTAATTAACCACTTCTGTTTTTTATTCCTTTTATAAATAAAAAATAAAAAACTTAATATAGTAATAGATATTATAAAATTATAGCCATGTCTTTTAATACTTATTAAATATAATATTTACAGTATATAATATTTAATGCCTTAAAATTAAGTCATCAAAATGAATTTTATATATTTTTTAATGATTTTATGTCTGATTATTTTTTATTGTAAGCCATAAAGAAAGAAAGAAAGCTATTTCAAAAGATAAAATATAAATGTGTGTAAAAAGTATTGTTATGTTTTGTACCTAATTTGTTGTATAGTACAAGGTAAAAGGAAGAAGCTCGTCTGAAGCTGACACGGGAACATATTCTCGAGCAGTGCCAGTTTTCAGCTTCTCTACTCTCTGGGGTGGATTCCAGAACATAAGACCTATTTATTGTGCTTGTTAATAAAAAAAAAATTTGAAACAACACATGAAGTTCTTACTATCTTATAATTTATTCATAAGACTTGCTAGCCTTTATTTGATCATATTATGTAAGGTTAATAGTTGTATAAGCTTAGTGTGCACTATTTTAATACTTTAACTTTGTTGCCTAACAAGAATAAACTAGACTTAATATCATATAATATATAGATTAATATACATTGATAATAATGGTCAGGGTAATTCATGTTTACACTTGATGCAGGTCATACTGTAGGTTAAAGATAAGAATGGCAACGCCTATAAAATACTTGCAATACATCCTTTCATACATGCTTAATATTGTATTGAGGTGTATTTCATTATTTTCATACTATACATTAATGCATTTTATAAAATGTAAAATGTACATGGACAAACTTATTTCATTTATTTACTATCATTTATGTAATGATAAATAAAATTCTATTATTTTAAAGTAACTAAAGTGATAAATAAAATTGTATTATTTAAGTCAGATTTTTGAGAAGGACAAAGGAAGTGCACCTTGCAGGAGCACATAATTTATACTTTTACTGAACTATATTCAACTTAGACAAAGTTGTGGGCAACATCTAGTCTAATAACATAGTTCATTAGAGTTCATAACTAGAAAATTGTACCTAAAAATCATGGCTTTTGTACCCCCTTCCTACATTGGCATATAGTAATAGATCACAAAACTGTGCAGCCACACCCACAAAATTAAAACATGAATTATAAGCATTGTATAAAAATTCAATTTATATACAACATCAAATTATTTAATAGGTGTTCAATAAATTAATTGATAGGAAAAAAACAAATCAATCTTTAGACATAGCAACTGTAACATAACATATCATTATCATATTTTATGGACCTAAAACCATTTATATTTAAATGATAAACTCTTTAAACATTTTCATAGCATAATTTAATTAATGAGAGTAGAATGTAAATTTTTATATTTGTTATATTTTCAGAGATATTAAACCAGACAACTTTTTAATGGGTCTTGGCAAGAAAGGGAACCTAGTATATATTATAGATTTTGGATTAGCAAAGAAGTACAAAGACTCTCGCACCAATCAACATATACCTTACAGAGAAAACAAAAACTTGACTGGTGAGTACAATAAATAGGCAGTTATAATTGTTCTGGTTTGTCTGTACCACCTGTTATCATTCTTATGTGTCATAGTGAACATTCCAGTACATTTATTTTATTAAGTCTTGTGTTAGTAGACAGTTTTATTAATATAACTCATAAATCTGGAATGTGTGTTTTGCCATATACTGTTCTATGATTTCATTAGTCAGTTCACTGATTTTCCACTGTGTCTGTTTGCGTTTGGTTCTACCTGGTTGATAAGTCATCGAGTATTATGGCTTCCATACATACTTTTTATTATATAAGTCTTTTTATTATGAATGTAAATAATAATTAGCATTAAATAATTGGGAGTGAAGTGGATTGCAGTATATACAGTATACAAATATATTTAACTAGTATTATTTTTCTCCTGAAAGATGATAAAATCTTTTGTAATGTGATTTCAATATTTTTATGATTTGCCAGAAAAGTTTAACAAGTATAATTAAGTGCAGTTTTATCTAAATTTCATGAGAAATATTGAGTAACAATAACATTGTGTAATATTTTTTAATATTGTTTATCTCAAAAAATTACGAAATTATTAGCATTCAATATTGTATATAATATACTTCAAAATTTATATTTTTTAAAGAATATTAGAATGCTTTTTTTTCAAGGCTTTACTTATACCAACCCAAACAAGCTCGTAGTTGTGCTGGGAGTGGGTACAACAATAGCCCGAGGAGGTCAGGATAGAACCCATGACTCTCGCGTTAACGGAGCAGAGTACCCCCCTTAAACCGTTGAGCTATCGAGGCTCCATTTAAAGAAGCTACACCCAAAAGTCAGCTCAGCTCAGTAGTTGCTTGTTAGAATAATGTCTCATGATTACTGAGGAACCTTCCCACCCCTAGTCACACAATGTCATCCTTTTTTGACTCCCATCTCTTTATACCACGTGTGACTATGGATGGATAGAATATTTAATATTTTTGGAAATTAAATTTTAAAAAAGTCTAATTTAATAATTCACGGTATTTGTTCCAGGCACAGCAAGATATGCGTCAATTAACACTCATTTAGGTATTGAGCAATCACGACGCGATGACTTGGAGTCTCTCGGATATGTTCTCATGTATTTCAATCGTGGCAGCTTGCCGTGGCAGGGGCTGAAGGCGGCCACTAAGCGTCAGAAATACGAAAGGATATCCGAGAAGAAATTATCTACACCATTCGACGAGCTGTGCAAAGTAAGTTAGAATTTTTTATTTTATTATATCATAAAATCAGAGATTCCTTAATTACGGACTATAAGATAATAAGCGTTATACATTAGTTTTAATAGGTAATAGTAAATAATAATTTTAATAGTCTTTGTGTTTTACCATAAATAGGAAAATTCTATTAGGGAAGTTGTAGTGTTATCTATTTTTTGGATAAGATTCTTTTGGTACAAGATCCAAACTTAAACAAGAAAATCACGTTTTTTCTTTTGTCTTCTTATCACTGTATCAAGTTGCAGTGTGAGAATGCAATAGTGATATTGCTAGTCTTACATGAGAACAAAGTATCCGTTAAGTGAGAATTGAAGGTTTGATTCTTAACACCCCTTGAGCAACCCATTCCCAGCAGAAGCTATATGTTTATTAAGACAGGGCATTATTTATTTTATTTATTAATCTTTATAGAAAAACATAGACTGTGATGCCTATAGCCAGAGCTTTCGATCAAGTGGGGTGTGTCCCCTTGAAATTTTTAGGAACTTAGGGCATACCTTCATCTATTATCCTTTTATAATTTTAAATAGTATCACAATGGTCTTAATTGAATAGAGTAAACAGAGAGAATTAAGCTAGTATCATTTTTGTTTCTACAAAAGGTAATTTTTTTATATGTTCTTGTGAGATATAGAGTCTTTTTAAAATCATACAGGATCAAAGTTGTTAATTATGTATATGAAAGTAGCTAAAACAAGGAGACATTTAAAATTATGATCTATCAAATTTATTCTGCAATATGAATATTTGAGAAATAATTTGTATGTTAAATTACCCATTGTGTCAATTTTAAAACTAATTAATTAAGTTCAAATAGTAGCTGTTATTTGATGCATCATTCACGGAAAATTAAAAAAAAATCAACAGTTAAGGAAAATTATAAAATTGTGGTTTTAAATATCAAGTTGAGGATTAATTTGGACAGACAGAAATGCTTTATAGCCATTAACAATCATTGCTATTAGTAACTAATTTACATTAGTAAATTGAAAACTCACCATGGAATTATATTTGATAAAAAATGCAATTTACATGTATTGTTATGAATGAAATATAGTTATGATTCAGTTATAAACATTGGTGCCACAAATTCCTTCCTCCGTTTCTTTTTCCGTTTGCAACCCCAAATTCCTATCCTTCGTCTTCTTCCGCTTAAAATGTTTTCCTCTTCGGCCCGTGGGTCGCCTAAATGATGCTCGTGCTGAAAGCATTTATTTATGGGCCATACGGTCATAACCCAAACGGTTGGTGGCGCGATATGGCATTTTTTATGTGACAAATAGAAATAAAAGTTAGAACTATGACAATAAATAAATTTGAAATTTCAATGATGGTGATTGATACACCGCGGGATGCTCAGGCATATTGCATCAGTGTAATTTAAAATTTATCGTTATGCTTGTAAGTTTCATATACGTGGCAGTAAGAGTGCTACGACACCAATCGATTGATTATCAATCGACTGTGGTGTGCGTCATTTGTTTCCGGAATTAACCATCGATCGACGATTTCTTCACTTAAAGCTATTCAACCAAAGTCAACCGACCGGTTATACCATCGATCGATGGCATCAATATACGATCGATCGATGGATTTGTCTAAGATAGAAATATGGGCGGGAGCTAGAACTTCCAAGGCTTATACGGGTAAGGGTTGAATTAAAAATAAATGTATATATCTTTTTTTGCTAAAATTATACTAGGCCTTGTGGTTAAATTGGTGCTTTGTCTGACCGATGATTCATAATATTTTTGAGTTCTGTAAATACTCTACAATAAAATCGTAAGGTATTACACTTTACGATTTTATTGTAGAAAAAGTCTAAAGTTTTCTTAATACAAGTTTTAAACGGGAAAGTTATTTTATGACTAATAGTATAATGAGGTGGTGTTTCACGTTACAGAATCACCCGATCGAGTTCCAGCTGTACCTGAAATACTGCCGACGACTGCGCTTCGAGGAGAGACCCGACTACGGCCACCTGCGCCAGCTGTTCCGCACTCTCTTCCACCGGCAGGGATTCACTTACGACTTCGTTTACGACTGGAACATGCTCAAATTCGGTATGTTATCTGCCCCGTACTTCCTCATACATCGTCTATAACTCGACTAACAGGTGGCGTATCTAAATTTAAAGATTTATCTGAAAATAGCATCCAATTTCGTGCAGTAGTTTTTAGGTGATACGCGTACAAACGGACAAGATAGCCTGACAGACAAACAGACGAACATTCTTTAAATATTTATTTTTGCTTTTATTGCTGTTATAAGGACCCTTTATGTTCTTTAAATATAGTATTTATCATATTTCTCTTAATCGTGATTGTTGTTTAAAGGACTCCCACGTGTATACGTGCATCCAATTGATCGCAACCAGACCAGACGTCCGGATCAAAAACAGGAGCCAGTAAGCCGTATGTATCAATTGTATTCTGAGCAACGCCTAAGGCTTCGCTCGCTTCTTTAACTTGGACGACCATCTAAAAGTTATTTTTCTATACCATATATATATATCATCTATACCTTGTTCCAAGTTTATTTGAAATGACTTAAAATCATTATTATTCAGCGCTTTCGTTGCTTTATTATTTCCGTCGTAGAACACCGTTACATTAGGGCGCTATAGTGACATTGTTGTTTTTTTATATTTTAATCAAGCTATTAACATACATGTTGCGTAATATATTATCCTACCGTTTACCAAATAGGTTGCAAATTGGCTGCTGGTATTATTAATAAGATTCAGTGTGTGTACGATTTATTGTTAAGAACTTTAGGGTCAGCTCACACAGATGGGATACTTAAGTCAGGGATACAATATAACATTCTTCTGAAATGGGGCATTTTATGAGGAAAATATAAATCAGATCGTATACATTTTCTTTCAAGTACTTAGTATACATTCACACTTATTCTAGATATTTATGGAACGACAAACATACAAACCTACATATATATAGAACCATACAAAGAAACGTTAACATACAAACGATCCAAACAGTAATCCAATAAATTTCAATTCCTTGGTAAGTAGTAGAATTTCATTTCCAACATAACAGCTGTTCAAACTAAATGACATAATTAAATTTGTGGGATCGATTGCCACTCGTGGTATCTGTTTGTATTTATTCTTATTTTTGTGTTAATGCGTGTCCCGAAACTGTGTCGCGGACGCACACTTTAGTATTTATTATTAATAATAACTGTTTGATTGTTGGGTAATTTGTTCTCACCCAATGAGTTTCTGGTTCGCTTTTAGGGTTTCGGAGTTCAGATGGCAATCGCTCTGTATTAAAACTAGTAACCTGTCAGATCCGGATAAGAGTAATAAGCAGAACCTGGGCAAAAATATTGGGATTATGGCTAGGAAGAAGAAGATTAAATGTCTGTTCGGTCAAATTACTTGTAAACTCAATGCCTAGGACACTTTCGATTTGTGTATGTATGCTATTTATTCTCTGTTAGCGTTCATAATCGTCGTTGTAGTGATATATTAGTGGTATTTAACACGTTTCGTATGGTGACAGCGCCGGCGGCGGGCATGGCGGGCATAGCGGGCGCGGCGGGCACCGCGGGGCCGGCCAGCACGGCGGTGGCGGCGGCGGAGTGGCGGTGAGGCGGCGCGCACCGCACCCGCCGGTGCTCGCACCGCACGCGCCCGTGCTCGCACCGCGCACACCGCAAACGCAGGCGATCCTCCGACAGGAATTGAAGACAACATCCGAATGCATCCCATCTCTGACTTATACCACCGGACTGAAGTTGGCCGCGAACGACCAGCGACGAGCGACGGGGATCGAGGCAACTTCAGACCGGTCGAGTGAGATTGTGATGCTTATATACTATGAATACGATTTTGTACGCATTCATGTTAACGTTCATATATTGTAAATTATTATTAGGCGAATCGACGACGGCCGGTCGTTGGGCCTATCCGTGCGTCTATTGTACTTTATGCTCAGTTATATTTAGATGTAAGTTGATATATATGATCGGAAATAGCGTGTATGTTGTCGATTCTACTAGTGTACTATAGATAAGATGTGTGGATTCGTGAGTAGTTCACTCGACGAATGCATTTATTTGAGAATATCTTGACTCCGAAATGACACAATCCGCGTTATTGTATCCGATAATCGAAATACTAAAAGCTGATTAGAGAATTTCTTTATAGTATCGGAGTAACAGAGTATTCTAAACACTTAATGGTCTTTAAAGTATCAGTAGCATAGAATATTGCAACTTGTAATATGTTCTCAGTTTTGCAATGGGAGCTCATGTGCAATATAATTTTTATTTCTTTTTAAATCATTTGTCTTCCATTTTCTCATTTGTAATCTGTTTTATTCTTTGGATATTGAGTTGTCTAAATTAATATTTTCGAATCGAATAACGGCATGTTAATCTTTTGACACGTCCAGCCACTGCCATAGGTTTAATTAGGTAAGTTTTTGGTGAAAAAATATGTCGCATTAGATTCATGA
This sequence comes from Hestina assimilis, assembly GCA_023373885.1. NCBI lineage: Eukaryota > Metazoa > Arthropoda > Insecta > Lepidoptera > Nymphalidae > Hestina > Hestina assimilis. The sequence continues at coordinate 8,571,346 of CM041749.1, read as the reverse complement.
TTTATATTGGTGTATAATTTATGGAAGACAATTCTATTTAAAACTCTCCGATCACCAGTTCTATAACTGAAACAGGACAATTTTCCTATTTCAAATTTATCTGTTGTCTGAAAAACTATGATCTCATATAAATTACCAAAATCTTTTCATCTTTGTAACTTATTATTTAAGCTGCTCGCATAATAATTATGGCAAATTATTAAGCAACAATTACAAGGGTACTAAAAGCTATGCCAAACTTATTGAATTTTTAATGATATCTTGACAATTCAATTATTTAAATATGTCAATAAAAATTGATGTTCATTGATAAGATTTCTAGTGAGATATCCTACAGATACACATTAGTTCCATGAGAAATACTTTGATTAAAAATTAGATACAAATAACAAATATATTGATGTTTATAAGATAAAGTAATTACTTTTACTTAAGGTGCAACATAGTAAAGTTAGATTGTTCATTTCCTCATATATGTATCAAACAATAGTGAATGTTGTGTGTCTGTTGCACTATAGTGAACTTGTGTAAAAAGATATTGTTGTTTAATTAATTTACTGAGTGTTGTTTGTAAATTCTTATATAACTAAAACCAAGCATTGGTATTAGATAAATGTTTATATGTAATATAACATAATACTGCGAACAAAATTAGGGTTAAGCTCCACTTACATCAGCATGACAAAAGAGCCCTCTGGCTATTATTATACAATATATTGTATATTATAATATACAATAAAAGGCTTAAACAATAAATTACTAATTTTTCTAAATGGTGTTAATGGAGCTTTATCATAGACTTACTATATATTATGGACCGGCCCTTTCATACAGAAAAATGTCATAGATTTGTTGGTGTTCCTTCGTAAATTCAACCATAATGCATGCTAACACATGCAAATCATAATGAATTAAAGTTAGTGCTTGACTAACTTCTTTTCATTGCATTGGTATTGAAATAACAAAGCACTTTAGTCTGTCATTAAATTTTTTATGTAAGGGCCGGTCCATAGATAAAGTAAATGTATGAGCTTTACATGATTTTTATTTCTTTCCTAAATGCAAATTTCATTGATAGTGTATTTAAATAAATGACTATATTCTATTTGTGGTAACATAACCATAATAACATAAAAGGTTCATAAAGATTCAAAATAGTTATATTGTTGTATGATTTCAATATAAGAAGTGTTTATATTACTGACGATTTATAAAATCTTTGCTAATAATGTTTATTTGAATTTCCTATCTCACCAAGCGAAAACATAAGGAAAATATAAATTAAGTTTTGTTACTAATTAAACATTGATAGTGATATGTAATAAAAAAAATGAATGTTTCGTCGAAAATGTGGAATTTGTAGCAATTATAGACTTACTATAGACAGGCCCTTCTGTACCGACAAAAAATTTAAAAAGTCAAAGACTGGCTGGTGCTACAATGCAACGAAACGAAACGAAGCTAGTCACAAGCTTGCTAGTGGGTGACCAACTTCGTTTCGTTGTGTTGACGTTGAATTTACGATGGAGCACTAGTGCACTAGTGAGTTTCACATTTAGTCTGTAGGGAAGGGCCTGTCTATATTATAAGTGAGTCTGTGGTAGCGATATATAAAAATAGAATGCATTGTGGCAATATATGTACAATATCGTATGTGTAATTAAATAAGTTTTAACAATTTTCTGAGATTGAATGTGTGCAAATAATTATAATCGGACGTTAGTTAGACCTATCTATCTCTAATATGACTGAGAATTAGGTTCAATTTTGTGTAAATATACTAAAGTTAGTATTTTTGTTAAATGATTGTATTGATGAAGTGGGATACTAAGTCCCGTTTTTAAGATATTCCATAAGGTTTTAGTTATTAAATAAATTCGCATTATTTTTAGTGATACATTTAAAAAATATCACATCGAAAAATTATTTTTTTGTGACTCATGTTCTATCTAGAATACTATTTCCTGTGTAAGATACGGATTACACCTGCCACTCTTTAACTTTGATAATAGTATGTTTAGTCAGCAGTATTTTTTTAGCATTTTAAACTTGCGTATGAATTTAATTCACATTAAACATACGAAGTTTTCTTTTCAATTTATACCTCTTCATTACAAAAGTCTGGTGCCAATATTTAAGATGGCATAATTTAACTTGAACTATGGTTTGAAAATAATGGAAAGTTAGAATTTTATTAATACCCAAATATATTTTAATGATATTGTTTTACTAATACTTATAGACACGTTTATTTTAGACAGGTTAAGATTATACATCCCATCGGGGGAAATTGATTTTTGTGCTGACGGCAAGGACTAAGGATGAACTCCCGTCTGAGCTGGTCGAGCCGCATCGAAGGGAATGACGGCGGACGATAAAGCGTGTTAGCGAGTGCGCGTACGATGTCCGGTCGATGTGAAGTGAACAGTGCATTTCAGAGAAGTTACTGATGCGACAAGGTCATGGCTTTTAATGAGTGTCCGCTATAACAAAAGACTATCAACTTAATTTTGTATATAATTATCGTAACACTGATGTCTAAGTAGTAAGGTACTTAGGTAAGCCAGGTACACTGTTTTTTACTATATTCTAGGTAAATAAAATATATTAATAATATTACGTAACTGTTGTAGTATTAAAAATCATATAATTTTTGGCTATTGTTCTTTAATATCTCGATTGCCTCCCATATTTTCTGTAGCTGAGCATCGTGTACAGCATTATAATAATAATTAACTCAAAGATGGTCTTCGATGTTAGTGTCCTCGAGACTATTTGCGAGATGAGAACGAATCAGTAGACGTAGGATAAGAAAATTAGACAATGAAAGCTTTTAATGGATTTAATAAATTCTAAATTTAAGGGGAAAGGGATGTGTTCCCTACATTTTGAGTATGTTATATACTAATGTGAAATGTCATAGTTCTTGTATCTCGATGATGTTTGATTTACATTTTGTGGTCGTGTTTCTTTACGCAACCTGTATATGCTGGCCCATGTAGCTTAGCATATTAATATGCTTCTATTACATAAATTTATTATGCTTGCATTGTTTTCTACGTCCAGTATGTATTGATTCCTTTGGCACAATAAACTGAATAAAAATGAAATATGTCACTTTTATTTATTTATTAAAAATATTATGTTGCAAGAAAACCTCCATCGACAGGCAATTGAACACCATTGATCATACTAGCTTTATCGCTGAGAAGAAACACGATTGCGTTCACCGCTTCTTGCACCTCACCAAATCTGTAACAAATATATTATGTGTAGGTAGATCTTGCAAAACTGCTCTGTCGTAACAAAATAAAAGTAATCCCAAAAATGTTATCTTGCGTACTTCAAATCAAGAGATATTTGTCGATTAAGTTCATGGTGTTTGAAAATCGAACGCTTTGTTAGAGTAACTCTCGAGTTTCTTGTTGGTTCTTCTCGATAGAATCAACCTTCTGAACAATTGGTCTCCTTGTCTCCTTGAATAAAAGTATTTTTTTATTTTGTACCCGCGAATTCATTCCTGATTTTTTCCCAAACGCGCCAAAAAAGTAGAACTTTAAAAATAATTACGACTAACCTTCCTAAAGGTATTTTTGAGAGCATAGCTTGGGCTTTCTGAGGATCTGCCCATGCTCGTCTGCCAAGTTCCGTCAGTATAACTGTGGGATTAATTGCGTTCACTCTTATACCATGTGCACCAAGCTCTAGAGCCATTACTTGCGTCATAGAATCTAGAGCCCCTTTAGATGCAGAGTAGGCCACGTGATCTTTTATAGCTGCCTGTAGAAATTTATTAGTAGAAAAGTTATTAAAAAATAATCACCCAGGTAGGCTTACGAAAAGCAAGAAAAATAGGAGAAATAGATATAAGGGTGGAGATAATATACTTCAGTGTTTGTGTAGAATTTTAAAGCATACCTTTGACGTTTGTGATGATATGTTGACTATCGAGCCCTTTATACCATCGCGTATCATTTTCTTTGCTACAATTTGACTTACGTTAAGAATAGCTTTAACATTGATAGTCATAGTTCTGGAATTTATAAAAAAGTATTAAATTATGGGATTTAAGATTATAGAGCGATGCTCCTACCAGCACAAATGGGCTGGCACGACCGGGGATGTACTAAACTCTTACAGAAAATCGGCGTAAGTTACAGAGTTAGTACTGTAGTTATGTTTCATGCGATGAGTGAGAGCGCCGGAGGATCTCCTACCCCTCTGTTCCCTTTCTCATCCTTTGGGTTGGCAATGCACCTGTGATACTTTGAGTTTAACACTGCTTACCATGAAGCAGACTATATGCTTGTTTGCCAACCTACATGCCATAAAAATTAAGCTTTCTTATTAGCAAATGCTTAAAACTACTTACTCATCGAATGTTTTGGGTGAACATTCTAAAAACGGCTCATTGTGAATAAAGCCTGCACAATTTACTAAACCATGGAATGTGCCCAAGGACTCGACAATTTCCCGAGTTTTGTTCCAGTCACTGAGGTCTACACAGGCTACGTCTATGGAAGGATATTCCTTTTTAAGTGCAGCTAAATTTTCAGCTTGATGCGATAAAGCAACAATATTAGCGCCGTATCGCCACAGTTCTAAAACTGTTCCTTTTCCAATACCTGTACCAATATTAGAATACAATAAAATCATTTTATAACATCTACATCATAGACTTGATACGATGCGTATAAAATCTAGATACTTAAAAAAGACTTGTCATCTACAAAACTATATCTTTTATATTAAATACACCATCTAAATTATACTTCATGAAATAAAATTAAAATTTAAAATACGGACCGTGGCGAATGTACCTACATATGGTAGATCGGCTCAGTCTACGTCTACCGATAACTTTTTAATATTTATACGAAGAACTCATCAATCAAGTCTACGCTTATTTTCGCGATCGATTGAAAATCTAGTTACAATTAGTATATTCTATGAAATTGATTTAAAGTTAAGGGGTTTACTTAGGAATTGAACTTAATTATATCTAGATATATTGATGATACATAATGTTTTCGAAGCTTTTAGGTACTATATTAGCATATTTTTTGGTTAAATTCCTACCTTGGCATCCTCCGGTAACCAATATTCTTTTTCCTTCAAAATATTTGTCCATTTTCTTCGCAGTTTGGCACACTTAATGATGTTACTTAGTTATCTTTTGTTTTTTTCACGTAAATGCTCTTATCTGTTAATTCTGACCCCAACCATATACAAGTATTAATCTTGGGCATGATAAGAGGGAACTATTTTTTAATATTATTCAAGTACGTAGGTACGTACAATCCTACATTTAGGATTCTGAAGACGCTCGAGACTACGTCATTACATACTATTGTTATTCAGTAGAGAATGTTAAAAATGTCTGCTCATGCATTAATGAATAAAAGCACAAGACAAATCTTTCTTTAAATTATTTGAAGTCGATATTGTATTAGTTTGTATTGTTATTACTTAGCGCTTTTTTGTTGATTAATTGTTTCTTGTTCCGGAATATTATAGTTCAATATTAAGTTTTTGTAATAAAGTTAAGTTATAGTTATGTTTGTTATTAAAAACATACAGTTGTTGTTGAATTGGATTTGAGTCACCTTCCTTGAGTAAGCAAATTCAGCTTTGTGAATTTTGAAGTTACATTACACACATGATCATCGACGTAAAGGGTTTCGTATCACCATAGAATTAAAATATGAAGCTTCTTGTATGGAAACCTTTTTTATTTTTCAATTTGATTTTATTTTTAAAATACACATTCTGTGAAAATTGCTGCTAACATACGGAAGGACAACGGAGGCTTAGTAATATATAGGGTTCCGTTGGCTCCCAATGGGCATGGAACCGTAAAAAAGACGAAAACTAAATTACAAATAAATGATTTATGTACATACATACGAGTTGAATACTGATAAGTTACGAGCATTAATAATAATAATTAGTCTATGGGATGGGAGTAGCGGGACCCGGAACGCGAGTGGATGTAGGTATATCTCCTTCTTTACTTTCTTGAAACGCTCATAGCAGAGTGCGCCTAGTGATCGGTAAACGATCAGTAGGTTAAGCAACTTCTGGCACGGTCAGTCACTAGATGGGTGAACGTATAGTGGTATTTCAACTGAGCGTCTCCATGCTTCGGAGGCTACTTAAAAAAAGTCGGAGCCGGCGGTTATCAATGACAACAGTCGAAAAGTAAGTAAGAGGCCTACGGGCGACCTGAACAACTCTGACACTAGGTTGGCCCACTAACCACTCAATAAGAAGACTCTCGGACGCCTTCTGCGATACTATTTATTTGCCGTGTATATTACCTATTATTGCACAATTTATAAAGAAAAAACTAGCAATATGTTCGACTTTTGTGTCAAATTATTAAATATTTTATCTAAATTGTAAAATCTAAAGTGTTCTTGTATTGGATTGATAAATAAAATATCTTCTCAATGAACAAAATTTATTTTTGAAAACAAAAATTATACAATAGCTTTTTATTGCTTTTTATAGTATAATAAAATTAATACAAAGGCATAATGTTACACTATCATTATTAATTTTAATAAGAATGCTTTGAATGAACATGGCAATGGTGATATGGCAATGCAATAATTATTCTATCCTACATCCCACAATAGTCATAGTATGCTTATCTTTTTTTACTTCTTAAATCTTTATTTTTGTTCACTGTTGTATTTATTTTATATTTTGTGAAATATATGATTTCTAAGTCGTTAGATTTATTCATAAAAGCTTACAAGATTGCGATTTAAAGGCACTAAGTATTCATTTAAATATTAAACATGTACATTAGCTCCAAAGCAAGGATGACATTTTTGAAAGATATTCTAATACAAAAATTTAACGAAACAAACATAGCAGATATTAGTTTCTTTGGTACATAGAATTATTAACAATAAAGAGTAATAATTAACAGATCTTACATAATAACACAAGACAACAAGGTTAGAAAAAATTACTGAAAAATTATTTCGAGCCCTATACTTGATTGAAATTTATTCAGAGTTATGTCGCAAGGAAGCCACCATCGATAGGCAGCTCCACACCATTTATCATACTTGATTTATCACTAAGAAGAAAAACAACTGCATTGACCACTTCAGAAACTTCACCGAATCTGAAAAATAAATATTGTTTTGTGAAAACCGTATTAAAATTGATTGTGTTTTATACTGAATTAACCACTAGTGTCATTAAATCATCACTACATAGTATAAAACAAAGTCGCTTTCTCTGTCCCTATGTATGCTTAAATCTTTAAAACTACGCAACGGTTTTTGATGCGGTTTTTTAAATAGATAGAGTGATTGAAGAGGAAGGTTTATATGTATAAAAATAGTGGAGAAAAAATTTTTTTTGAGGTTTCTAATGTGATGTCGTAAATAATTACATGTAACGCGTGCGGGCCACGGGCAGTAATGAATAAATCAAAACTACTGGAACGATTTTAATAATTTTTCAGTGAATGACATAGGCTATATATTTTATACCCGTGCGAAGTCGGAGCGGGCCGCTAGTACTTTATAAAATTAAAAAACAAACTCTTACTACTATGAATAGTAAGTCAAGTCTTAAAAAAATGTTTTTGTATAGGTATTTCTATCGACAGATGGTGTTTATGCAAAAAACTGAGAGTGACTAAATCACTATGTTAATATGAAATATACTACAAGCACAGCAGAACTAATTGATTAGATTCAGTTATTGTTTTCAAGTAGGTATAAAATTAATATTGAAACTTATTGTTTTGGATAAAATGATGAATATAAATAAATATATAAACTAAGCATTTTTAAAATCTTTGAAGTGACTTTCCTGCTGCAGGGGAAGCGATCCTGCCTTAAATCCCAGAGCTCACTGGTTTGATTCCTGGTTGAGGCAGATGTTTATATTGTGACCATATTGACATGTTTGTGGGTTGTCATTTCTACGTTGTCATGGTTATGCTTGTGTGTTTCCAGAACCCAGACACAGGATATAATAATGCTAATGTGGAATGTTGAGATTGTAACATTTTATTTATTTATTAGTATCTCAATAAAACTTAGGTCTCTTTCCGAATGGCTGCAGAGATCCCTTATTATGATGCATCTACTTTTGTAAAATTTTATTTATTTTTACAAAATTTGTTTTGTTTCATTGTATCTCTGTACATTACGGCTATCACAAACAAACATGTATAGGAAAAATAGTATCAAAACTATAAATGTTGTTTGTTGACAAACATACTATAAATAATATAATTAATACTCGTAATAATGTACTTTGTCTAAAATATTTCACACAAGGACAAGGGACCGACAACCAGAACGAAACACATGCCTGTATGGTTAATAAAAGCATCTGCTCTGAGCAGGAATCGAACCCGCGACCTGTGGCGCTTAAAGAAAAAAATCAATGAATTAATAACTCCATATATATCACCTGCCAAGTGGTATCTTTGCTTTCATTTCAGAACTTTTTTGAGGATCCGACCAGCCAACTTGAGCCATGGCAGTCATAATAACTGTTGGATTTACAGAGTTAACCCTTATTCCATAAGGACCTAATTCTAAGGCCATTGCACGGGTAAGAGCATCTAAGGCAGCCTTTGATGCACTATATATGGCATGATCTTTTAAAGCAGCCTGGAAAACATTATTATATAGTATTTAAATGTTCATATTACACCTTAAAATCATAACAAATTTTCAAAGAAATAAATTATTTTAGATGTGTGAAATTATAGTTATTTTTGAATTGATTATATCACTGATAATAATTTATTAATACAAATACAAGAAACAGTAAAATAAATAGCTTATCAACACACGGAAATATGATTTTATCTTTAACATAAATAATGTCAGCTTAGAGGCAATAAAAAATTACATTTGTTGTGATAAAAGTAAGCTATTTATCTTATGAAATATGTAATACCTTTGAGGCCTGCGAAGATATGTTCACTATGGTTCCAGCAATGTTATTTTCAATCATCTTCTTAGCAACTACTTGACTTATATTTAATACAGCTTTTACATTGACATCAAATGTTCTGAAAATTGTAAAAATTATAATATTGACTAAACCAAATTGACATCACCGAGAATGTGATATGACATAAGTTTGGTATTTGTATAGAAAAGCAAGACTTGATGGTAAAGCTTTCTTTACCATTAAGTTTGGTTTTGAAATTTTAGTAAAAGGTTAATAATTCCAAGATAAGCAAGGAAAGATTTTTTTTTATTAAATGTAAAACATTATATAAAACATGTATACTATTGAAGGAACACTATCAGATACAGATGATGATGATGATAGACACCGTTGTGGCGTTGTGGGTAGTGAGTCTGCCTTTAGTCTCGACGGTTGCGGATTCGATTCCTCGGGCAGATGTTTGTTAAAATTTCTGTCTCGGTCTGGGCGTTTGTCCATGTCTCCCCACCGTGCCTCGGAGAGCACGTTAAGCTGTCGGTCCCAGTTATTATCAATAACATCTGATAATAATCGTTAACTCTTGATGAGTAAATTGCTCTTATTATTATTTTATTATCCAATGAGTTACTGGTTCACCCTTAGGGTTGCGGAGGTCAGATGGCAATTGCTCTGTGTAAAAACTAGTAACCTGTCAAATCCAGATAAGAGTAATAAGCAGACCCTGGGTACATAAAAATACCGGGAATAATGCTAGGATGAAGAAGACTATCAGATACAGATGATGTTCATTCACCAGAACATTTTAGAATCTACCCATAGAATCTACCCATGGCTTTGCTAGTGTGAATGTAGTTACGTAATGAAATAATTGATGAATGTAATTTTTATTATATTAGTAGGATAATATGTGATAAATTATTTATTATTTTACTATAAATATTATTATTCTAAATATGCTTGCATAGGAATTGAGACATTTATGTTCTAATTTTAAATTATATAGGTTTATAAATTGCCAACTGTACAGAAACAATGGAACTATTACTAGACTAGTACTATTTATTTTTTCTTATATTGTTTATTTTATTATATTAGTCTACTCTAGTAGTAGACTGAAATAATAATTAAGTTTAATACATTACATACTTATCAAATTCAGAAGAAGAACAAGTTAGGAAGGGTTCACAGATGGCAATAGCAGCATTATTCACTAATGCATCAAAATGTCCCAGAGCTTCAACAACTTCTCGAGTTTTTTCCCAATTAGCAACATCTACATCCACAATCTCAATAGATGGATATTCCATTTGTAAACTTTCTAAATGACTTCTTGTTCGTGATAAGGCTACTATATTAGCCCCTGCTCGCCATAATTCTATAGCAATGCCTCTACCTATGCCTAAAATTAAAAAAATTATATAGTTTGGTTTACATAAAATATAATTTTGTGGAACAATTATAGGTATTACAAGTAGTAATTTCTATAACCAATAGATATCAATGAACTTAGATAAACTGCACTAACCTTGTCCGGCACCGGTGACGAGAATACGTTTTCCCTTAAATGATATTTCCATCATTTAGAAATAATTAAATTAAAAAGTATACCTATTAATATCTATGATTAATACATGTAGCAAACAAAAAAAGTCTAAATAATTTGATATTCAAGTCTGTAAAAATATCGCAATCGCAGTCTTTGACTCTTGTCTTATCAAAATTGCGTATGGTAATTTATGTTAATTAACTAGCTAAACTCTGGTTCTGGCAGCTGGCATTCACAACCATAGACATCTGACGTTGATCTGACAATTCTGACATTTATTGGTCTGTTTTGTATATACGGACCCAGAGTAAATTGACGTTTTCTGTTACTGTGTAGCTACGTCATTACATTTTAAAAATAGTAAAATTCTGCAACCGTATCTATAATTATTACATTATTACTATTTTTAAGTTATTTCTGAAAAATTCCTTAAACATATAGCAAACAAAAATTGACAAAATCGAGTAAGGGATCGGAAAAGTTTAAATTATTTAATAAAATACACAGTTAAAATTATTTAATAAAATAATTAAAGCCGTAAAAACTATAAATATAGGAAATATATCTATAATTGACATAATAAATTTCATTCGGTTCAAATAATCGGTAATTCTGGTAGGACAACACTACAGAAATTAATGTGGTATCATTATGTCAGTTTGACATTGATGATGACATTTTGATTGGCAATCATGGTAATTTCATAGAATTAATATAAGAACAAGAAAGCTCACTGAAGCAACATTTCTGTGCCAAAGAGAGCCAAATAATATATTGGTTCTAATATATATTAAATTAGAACTAATATATTATTTTATTGGAATATTATTATTTTTATTAGAATTAGCCAGTGGTGTTATAGTAGTGGGATGTAAGTCGGAAAATATAATAAAATTATATTTATTTTGTCCATTTTCTTTTTCTTTCCTCGTCATGAAGAAAATTTAAAATTACATTTTTAATTATAAAATAAAGATAACATAACTTTATTTTTAAATTTTAAACTAATTATAAGTTATAAAAATTCAAGAATCGTCTTTGAACTTAACATAGCAGAGTCACCCTAGTTCTTATAAAACAAAATTACTTACAGGTGGAAAGATTTACCACAACCTGGATAAGATTCATTCTTACAATCAGGTAATATAACGCATTTGTTCACCATTTTTCTAATAGAGCAAGAGCCCAGGCCGGCCAGACCCTCTTTATTTTATAAAAGCTGAAAGTTTTTCTGTGCATATCTCCTGTATAAGTAAAAACGACCAGCGACTATAGAGTTTGGGTAGTGGTTACTTAGGCAGGTATCAGATAGTAAAGGTGTCTAAAATAGTACCTTAAATTCTATAATGTATAAAGCTCAATTATTTTATATTTTCTTAGGGATAACTTTAGAAATTTTGTCGTCCATTGCCGGACACTTCTGACAGTTGCTACCCCCTGCCAGACGCCCCTAAACTTTAATAAATTATGATTAACTTTCATCATAGTATAAAAGCTAAATTTTATATTGGTTCTACCTATAAAAATATGTTACCTCGACAGCCGAACAGTTTTAATGGTTTTTAACATTTTACACCTTGCCAGACACATTGAAAGTCCGCTTTAGTTGCGAGCGCGAGAGCTTAGGCGATTGCGATCTTTTAAGATATGTAATAAAAAAATAATTTTAATAGCCAATGTTCCTTCTATCTTTTTAAATAAATAATGTTAAATAAATAAATAAAAAAAAAAAAAACTTGAGAGGTGTCAAGGGACACCCGGATGGAACTAAGTTCCTTTCGATTAATTAGTGAAGGAATTGTAATAAAATTTTATTTTTTAAGTTATAATAATATTTTTTTATTATTAACATTATTTATTATTTACAAAAAACCTGTATACACTCAACAAAAATAATCGTCGCGACACCACACTGTTCAATGCGAAATAGAAATGAAAATATCTGGCTTGCTTTCTATAAGAGAGAGAGACAGACAGAGAAACATGCGACGCCGCACACCTTACAATAGCTTACTATAGCAAAAAGTGTCGTGACAACTTTTCGTAAGAATTTTTCCGTCTAGCCCCCTTTCACAACGCGCGATAAGGAACTTCGTTCCAATAAATAAACACTACACACTCAACAACCCTATTAGGATAGTTTTATATGACTTCGACCTTAAAAATGGAATTAAAACCGAATCAATTTAAATTATTTAAAAATTGAATTTATAAATAAAGAGAACTCCTACTTGTAATTGAATTAACCAATTTTCGTTTTACATTAATAACTTTATACATTATTTGTCTTTTTCCCGCTTCTCTAACCGGGTTCATGTCAACAATGATCTCGGCACGTACCTATTGCGCTTGTTGAAGTTACAACTTCTTGAACCGCGATCAGCGTTTTTTTTAAAGAATATTAGCACTAATATACTAATATTATTACTAATATTCCTATTGCCCTCCAAATAAGCTGGAAGCTTACGCTAGGAGTGGGTACGACAATGGCCCAAGTTGGTTAGAATCAAACCCGCGACTTTCGCGTTAACGGAGCGAAGTCGGAACGGTAAAAGTACCGTTGAGCAATAAATATATTTTTATTTTTAAATAGTCGAATTTATTATTTAAGAAATATTTAGCTTACAATCATACAATTACAACAGAACAAATTGAAAAAACTTTATCTAAAAAAATGTTTTAATTCATCTGTAAATATGTGTTTTATGGTGATAAGTGTTCATTTTGCAATATTAAAATTATAACGAATAATATGTATGAGCTTGTAAATTATGTTTTTTCAATAATTATTTTGCATATTCATTTTATGTCGCAAGGAATCCTCCATCGATAGGTAATTCAACACCGTGAACCATGCTCGCTTTATCGCTTAAAAGAAACAGAACCACATCTGACACCTCCGATACTTCGCCGAATCTGAAACGCATATGATTTTTATTATTAAAACAAAATAACAAAAATTATATACTTGTTCTTTTTTCCATAACATACCTGCCGAGAGGAATTTTCGAGAGCATCGAATCCGCCTTAACAGGATCAGTCCAGCCAAGTCTTCCCATTGCGGTCATGATAACTGTTGGGTTTACCGCATTCACTCTTATACCATAAGGTCCAAGTTCAAGCGCCATCGCACGTGTAACAGCATCTAAAGCTGCTTTGGTTCCACTGTACAGTGTGTGGTCTTTCAGAGCTGCCTAAAATGTTTTAAAATCTACGAATAATTACTTATTTTATGGACTTGTGCTGTTTATTAATTTGATGAGCATTTCTTTTTAACAGAGTTGACAATTTTGTGTTATGCTTACGGTTTATAATAGTGTCATTCGGCCTAATAGTATCTCGTACTATTAGCTATTACAACATATAATGCTAAAATGACTTAACATAATTATTAGTAATAAAGTTCTATTGGCACCATAAAAAGCTCTAAAGAATACTTTTAAAATTCTTGTTAATATAAAAGCATGAAACTTGTCAGTGTTTGCTTTCTACAGTCTGTAGGTAACCATATAAGATTTCATTTTGAGATTATGTATATAATAGTGTTGATGCAGGTGGAATAAAGCGTAAAAAATTACTAATTAAATAAAAATCGTAGGTACCTTGGACGCCTGCGAAGATATATTGACAATAGCACCTTTTATATTATTTTCTATCATCCTTTTGGCAACAACCTGACTTATGTTAATAATAGACTTTACATTGATATTGAATAATCTAAAAAAAGAAGGATATTTAAAATATATGTATAATTGCTGATAAGCAACTTTAAAAATTGATGTGTTTTACGTGTCAAAATCTTCCGGAGTACATTCGAGAAACGAATCGCCCGTGGAGACAGCAGCATTGTTCACTAAAGCGTCAAAGCATCCAAGTTTTTCAACAACACTTCTCGTTTTGTTCCAATCGCCAACATCCAAATCAACGATATCAATGGATGGATATTCATTTTTCAGACTCTCCAAATGTGATCTAGTTCTCGATATAGCTACTACTTTCGCTCCAGCTTTCCATAACTCTATTGCAATTCCGCGTCCAATTCCTATTAAATATCACATCGTTGTATAAATTATTATAGATCCGAGGATAGAAATAAGTAGGTTTTTGGATAATTTTCATATCAAAAATTTTATACTATTATTTTTAATTGATGATAGAAATGAAAAAGTAAATAAATTAGTTATAACTTTTAGGTTTGCATGTTTTAAATTATGTCGGATAGGCTATGGTTTGTATAGGTAGTGGAGGTACAGAACGGAACAGTACCTTATTAGCGGTAATATTAAACAGTAAACAAAAAAAAAAATGTACTATTTATCGTTGTAGATTGTTATAATAGTATTTAGGCAAATGAATATAAGCTTAATAAAGTGAACGAGAAAACAAACCTTGTCCCGCTCCTGTAACGAGCACACGTTTCCCTTTAAATGAGATTTCCATGTTAATCTGCTGAAACAACGCACTTTTAACTTTAAGGTAGAATGCACGGATTGAATACTTGTTTGGGAATTAAAAAACGAATAAAATATTAATCACTTCCATAGACCTCACCTTAGAGATGACATCAATACAATATGCTGCTGCTAAAAATTATAAGATTACTACGAAAGAATAAAATCTGAGTAAATATACCATCAAAATATAAATGAATCTCTCGCTATTACTAAAAATAGTTATAATTTATTATGAAAGAAAAGAAAATAAAAAAAAACGCTACATGAATTGCATAAAACCTGACCAAAGTCAGTATTTGAGCCATTAAAGAATACCTTATAAATGGAAAGTATTAAATTTATTAGAGGACAATTTGCTAAAGAGATACAGGGTAGTTACCATGTAATATCGTTAGATTATAATTATTATTATTACCGTTAGATTGTTAGATTATAATTATTATTGTGGTAATACTCAAAGTCTAGCATTCTGCGGTAATGACTGACGGAATTAATCCCTCAGCTCATCGTTTACTAAAGCAATAATTTTTCTATGGTTTCTTTGTTCAGCTGTGCATAAAACCTTGGTTATATTAAACTTACCAATTTATATGTTGTAAAATACTAAAAAGTTTAAGATGTTCTTTTTCTTCATGAGTTTTGCTAAGATACTAGAGACAAAACATCTGTATCAATAAATTTTATATCATGCCTTTGACATTTTACAAGGTTATGTCAACGTATGAATGATAGTGAGTTGATAAAAAGTATATTCCAAGTATAGTAGTAAAATTTTTAGGTACATGATTGAGCCGAACTTGTTGGGTTCCGCAACAGAACTTCTTGTTTCTGGCTATTTTTTTAAATTATAGTTATCTCTTATTAGAATCGTAGACTTATTAGTTTTCAATCAGAGTAATTTGTTATATGATTATTCAATAGCACTGTAATTTTTTATTCGATGTGAAGCAATTACCACTTATATAATTATCACTAAAAATTGCGATTTTTTTTTGGTAATTCACAAAAATATAAAGTAACAAAGCACTGTAGCATTGAAATAATGTTTAATCATAATATAGGTATTCACCACGCTTTAAGGTAAAAAATAGTTTTATATATTTATTTTTGTCTCAGAAATTTAAATCTTATCGTTTGTAACATAAAATAAGTGATTAACAAAAGAACTTTGTAATATTTAATTACTATAAAATAATAACTAAAAATAATGACTTTCTATAAAATAACAAAATTTAGTACTTAAGATAAAAAATTAATTTAAAAATCTTATGAGATGCACTAAATCAATCAAAACACTAACAACTCCCACTCGTTAAGATATTAACATTTTTTAAAGCTTAAGCTATAAAATTTCATCTTATATAAAATAAGCCCATTTTACTTTCAGAATGTGAAAATATATAACATATTTTAATATTTTTGAAACCTTCAATTAGTATATTTTTAAGTCATTTAATAAGTTATTCTTAAATTTTCAGAAACATAATTAATTTCGTAATATATAAGTCATATGTATCATATAAGTAGGATTTTCTGTGATATAGTGATGATTATTGTTATGCTTGTTTTTGAGTTTTATTTTTGATGAACCCTAAAACATAAAATATCATCTCATAACTTTTAATGAACTTTTTGCTGTTTATAGCTCATGTGTATAAACAATATTAAATTTTTGATAAACTTGAAGATTTACAAATATGTTCTCGTATAATAATTTAATGATACTGATACTTTGCGGCCATAAATTATTTGAATATAAGATAGTTGCTTGTATAAAACGTTTTTCCATCAAAGCGATTTTTTACATAACTATCCCTTGCTTTCTAGTTGATATGTACAATAATGAATGATGATGATTTGTAGTATTTCATTAATTGTTTTTCTGTAAATAGTTTTCACACTCACATTTTTTTGGGAACATTCATATGCAATTTTTAAGACTTTATTCATATGCATTTTTTAAATAGATTTCAACAATATCTGAGTAATATTTAAAAAACACGTGAAAAGATCGATCAGAAGTTCGAGCTGGTTAGGAAAAATAAATAAATTAAGGAAATAGAAATAACAACCGTCAAAAGGTCTTAATAAAGGGAATTTTATAAAACAATTAAATTAAATATGAATATATTACCTGACTGTATATATAATATATTCTATAATGAAATTAGTAATACAAGTGAATAATAAATAACGACAATAAAAACCAGAAGGAGTACGTGACAATGATTTCGTATGCAAAATGGAACAATTGCGGATAGCAAAATATAGAAAAACCAGTTACGTAAAACATATTTATTCTTATAAAATGTATTATATAATTATAATTTTAATAATAAAATAAGTTAAACACTTAATAAGTTATAAAATATGGTAACTTAAACTAATATTTTAAATGTAGTCCTGTGATGCTTTTAGCTTAAAGCATAGCTTTCTGGTATGTACCGATTCTCATTTTTTCAATTTTATTTTTGTTTCTATTGATGCAGTTCTACATATTTTCGGTAGATTTTTATATTTTTACAATATTAAACATTAAACACAGTATATATTTAATAATATTTTGTGCATTTGTACTTATTATTTAGGATAATCATAAACGATTATCGTTTTGTGAATTCCATAAGTAAATAATTAACAACATACAAATTAGTCTTTCACAGTTAGATATTTAGTACGAATGTAAATACAATATACGTACACCGTAACGATTCTTTTTTAATTATATTTTATTTTCCACATAAAACATTTATAAGGCACTTGTAAAATTAAAGCATAATTTGATATTTTTATCGTTTGTATGGAGCTTTTCTGTATCGGCCCCGTTCTTCTTCATCGCGAACATCCAAGTAATGGCTGAATACAACTGCCCAAAGGTAGAGGTATATGCCTGTAATGAAAATAATAATATTTATTATATAGGCAGATAGGTAAATGAGATCGCTAGTAGGTTTAAATGCTTTACGTGTCTACAGTTTCGGTTATTTCCCATGACATATAATTATAAAATAAGCAAGTAAGAAATAATAATGAGTTTTGGGGATTTTTTTAAATAATTGTGACAAATGCTATTATAGTCGTTATTTAGTGACAATGAAACACTTATAGGCATTGAATTAATAGGTCTTTAGTCTATAGTAATTCTTACTATAGACTAAGCACCATCTCTTCCATACAGAAAAAAAGAACCAAACATTTGCTGGTGCTCCTTCGTAATTTTGCACTAACGCAACGAAAAGTTATAAAATGTGTTGAAAATATTATTTTTTAGGAACTTTCTATGCAAGTATGCAAGCCAATTTTTCAGTTTCAACATAATCAGATCACTGTTTTAGAAACGCATACAGGACAATCATACAAAAATATTTTTTTATGTAGATACGAATAAATTGTGTTTTTTTATTTTTGGTTATTGTTTGAGAATTTTTTTCTATTGTTATACGTGAGCGTGCTAAACTATAGGTTATTTTCAGCTAAGCTTTGATACAGTCCTTATTTACTAAATTTTCTATGTACCTATACATATAATGTATTTCTGTGGCAGGGAAGAGTAGTATAGATTAATTAATTATCCGAGTCAATAAACGGAGATAGTGACTACGATGAGATCAACCGAATTTAATTTTATGCCTATTATCTCTCAGCCCACGCTCCATTAACTTTGCTATCCAGTATATTTCCTTGTAGTTATTTTTAGAGAATTATTTACAGTCAAGTTTTTGTGAAAAGTATAGTAAGTTAAATATAATTTGACGACGTTGTGGCGCAGCGGTAGCGAACCTGCCTTAAACGCCGCAGGTCGCGGGTTCGATTCCCGCTTGGTGCATATTTGACCAAGCAAGCATATTTTCCCGTCTGAGTGTGTTTGTCCTTGTTATTGTGTATGTTTTCGGACACAGGATATCACTAATGGGGGCCGTTGAGTGTGCAGCGTTTATTTATTTAAAATAAAAATTGTTAATAGTAAATGTAACAATTAGAGTATATGTGTGTTTTATATTATATACACAAATAATGATTAGCGTGTCACTACGAGTTTCTGTGTTACTGACGATTTTGCTTAGACATACTCGTAACTACTGTTATTTTTTTTTAGCTAATTAACCTCTTTTAACTTACCTAAATATATAAGTCCACCGATGAGAATGACGGTGGCTAAAATGGCGTGGTCCTGTTCATCAAGGTAGTATGTGACAGAGGTGTGGATGACACTTATCAGCAACCCTATCGCCAGCACGATGCCGAGTACCACCCACGGTAGCATCAACCATGAGCGTCTCTGGAAAATTTATTTCATATGAAAGCTCTATCTCGAGGATATAAAAAAATGTATCGCTACACATGACTTTAAGAACTAAATATTAGAGTTAATATAATATGTGCTTTAGCTAATTTTGGCGTTAGCTTGGTCTAACATCTAACTAGTTTCAATCAATCAATCATTTTATTTTTTGAAAAGGATAATCTTCGAATCTTCTGCTGTTTAGTGACATCTTCAGGGCTTGAGTATCAATATTGGTGATTCCTTTTTCGTTTAATTAAGTTTGCTTACTAGTTGCAATATATACATAAGTTTATATATAATGAACAAGCTTCTGCCCCTGGCTTCACCCACGTGTATTAACGATTTTTAATGAAGAACCTTAAATGCATCTAGGAATAATTAATTCCCCAAACAAACTATAGAGCGACTATTTCTATAGAGGAACGTTTTGTTTTCACGACAAAACGCCTATAAGCGTCGCCTTTCCTTTTATTTTCTTGGTTCCTTTTATATCTAGATATACCAAAAGTCGTCATATTGTTCAGGCGCAGAAGCATCACAAACAAACAAACAAACTCATTTTAGGGTTCCGTAGCCAAATGGCAAAAACGGAACCCTCATAGTTTCGTCATGTCCGTCTGTCCGTCCGTCCGTCGGTCCGTCTGTTCGTCCGTCCGTATGTCAAAGTCATTTTACTCGGAGACCATTGGCTCAATCTATACGAAATTTAGTAATTAGGTGTATTCTATGCACCGCACAACGATTTTGTAATGAAATCTTAAGATATATAAGAATTAATGGTAGCAGTCTATACATGTAACTGAGTGTTGAAAAAAAAATTTCAACGTATGTCAACGTGTGAGATATCTTAGGATAGGTCTGTCAAAATGATAACGAGGTTTCATTTTGACTTTTGTCATTAAGTGAGTATTTGTTGAGATTTTAGCTCCTAAAGTTATAAAAATTGTGTCCCCCCTCTTAATTTTAAACTATGTGATTTAAAATTCTGGAGAAATTTGAGCTTGTAGGACATCAAATAAAATTTCAACCACATTTGGTTTGAAGAAGACAGGTCTACAAATTTTAGAGAGATATAAACTGTTCCCATATCTTTGTCTTTCATAACACTTAATAATTTCTATGATATTACCAACTTTGCGGTCGATTTTAATTCGTTATTATTTTTAAAGCCCTTAAGATTCTTCATTATCAAGCTGCGAAACCCTTTAGTTTCAACTGTGCGTGGTCCACAACGCACTTGACTGGTAATTATTGTATTTATAATATTGGCTAGTAGTTAGTAATATTTGAATGGCTTTATTTAAAACATAAACAATTAATTTGGATCTTACCGAAAATGACGTCTGGATAAGCATTTAAACAAAAAATGAAAAAGGATCGTTAATAAGAAATACAATTTATATTATATAAATAGAAATTATTGTTTCCAAATAATAAAAGTACCTTTAATACAGCCACGATGAGAAGTGTACATATTAGAATTGTGAAACACAAGTTCACTGTCAATATTATTCTGGGAACTGAAATAAAAAAGAAATTGTTAATTTACAAACAAAAAATACTCATTAGTTTCTTTATGGGAAACCAAAATTAATATATAAAGCTTGTACTGATTTCGGTCGTATAGACTATACTAGCTTTGTTTTTTTTTTTAAGTGATGACGGTTGGCAACCAAGCATACGGTTCGCCTACTTTTAAGCAGTCCCCGTAACGTACGTCACAAGCGCGTTGCCAACCCAAGGAACAGAGGGAGTGGGAGATTGGGCCTCCTGCGCTCTCATTCAGCGCACGAAACGGAACAATACCTGATGATACTGTTACTTGACGCCGATTTTCTGTGAGAGAGCAGTACTTCCCGGGCGAGCCGGCCCTTTTGTGCTGAGAGAAGCATGGCTCTACTACCGTACAAACTTAAATATTATATGAATTATGTAAATCTAAAAAACAGTTCTCAAATTATACCAAAGAAATCAACTAACAAACAGACGTTGTTTTTATAGCAATTATATAAGTTCTTAGGCTAATGTGTTTCATGCTTTCTATTCGATAGTTTCGCGATCACACTTTATAGATTAAGCGGTATTTGTTTATATAATCCACGCGAAAGCATTTGTGATAGGTGAAATTTGGACTAGATTTTCTTATTTTCTAAACAACAACAGCATATTTTATATAGAAATATTTATCTACCGATTCTTGCTAATTTTAAGACAAACGAATCTTTAGTCTACCAGATTGAAGGACATATAAAAAATCAAACAGTTATTTAAGCTCAAACAAGAAGTTTTAGGATTCATTTTGGAATATAAGCACATATTTTATTTTAGTTTAGTCCATATATAATATAAAGATTGATAGCTTTTGCCTATGGTTTCACCTGCTTTAAATTGAGATGATAGTATAACCCGAGCCACCGAGATAACGTATAATTACTTATAATTTGCCATATTGATTGAATATTTTTTTGTTACTAAGTTGGCAAGCAAGCTTACCCCCACCTGATGGTAAGCGATTATCGTAACCTATGAGTGCTTGCAACACCATTAGTAGGTGCCACTCACGCGTTGCCAACCTATAGATATTGGTACTTAAATCTTTTTTGCCCAGTAATTTAACTAGCCTACAAAGCCTTTTAAACCAGAACCCACAGTAAAGGCCAAAGACACTACTGCTGTGGCATCTCTGTTGTAGCAGAGATTATCTCAACAGCGGGCGATGGAGTTGTCACGTCCCGATGCCGATTATATCACACTTCAAGATACTACTCCGTTAACATAAACAAATCAACTAATGCTTTATAATATTAGTATTGATAAACTTACTATCCATATCGGATAACTTTTTGTCCAATTCCTCCGCAAACATAAACGTCCTGAAGGAAACATTGTGCTTGTTCGCTACCCAAACGGTGATTATGGTGGCGATAGAGAGAATAATGCCTAGTACGGCGGTTATAATCGTTCCCGTCCTAGTGGATGCACAGCAACAACACTTTTGCAGTCGCTTCATTTTGATATTTGTTCTTATTTGCGAATTATAATATTCCTGCTAATACGATGTTGTCGTTTTCAATGTACAACTATTTTCACCGGCACATGGTTTCTGTAATAGAAAACAAAAGATATTAAAAAAGGTAAACATTTTAGATACATAGTAAAAAAACAATTTGCCAATTTTGTTTCGTTGTGTTGACCTTGAATTAAGAAAGGGGCACCAGATAGTCTTTGATATTTTGTCCTCATGGAAGGGCTTGTCTATAGTATGTATATAGTGAGTCTATAATGAGGACATTCTTTAATGGGTATATAAATATTCATCGGTACAAAAAGAATATTTGCACAAACAACTTTCTAATAGTTCGTCTTTAAAACGAACAACGTTATATTTACACTTTATTCGTATGTTGTGATAATATCTGTAGCAAGTAACAATGAATACATTACTTAATTATTATTAGAAATAGAACATAGAGCTCTACTTCTGAAACAGTCGGGTTAAAACGTAATTAGCCTCTCATCGTCGAAATGGCGAACTTATGGGAATAAGTTAAATTATTTCAACAAAAGTCATAACAACTTTTTCCTGAAGAATATTATTTTATTATTATACATAACGTAGAAATAGGTCTAAAAATACAAAATTAATCTATTTTCGTAGTAAAAAACAACATACAAATCACTACATAGTATAAAACAAAGTCGCTTTCTCTGTCCCTATGTATGCTTAAATCTTTAAAAGTACGCAACGGATTTTGATGCGGTTTTTTTAATAGATAGTGATTGAAGAGGAAGGTTTATATGTATAATAACATCCATTAAATAGTGGAGAAAAAAAAATTGTGGTTTCTAATGTGATGTCGTAAATAATTACATTTAACGCGTGCGGGCCACGGGCAGTAATGAATAAATCAAGACTACTGGATCGATTTTAATCATTTTTTAGTGAATGACATAGGCTATATATTTTATACCCGTGCGAAGCCGGAGCGGGCCGCTAGTTATATATAAAGCAATTACTTTTGTTTACTTTGACTTGGGTTTACTATTTAAGATTGTTTTAGAAGAAAGTAGCAGAAAAAGAAAACTAGTTGGTTACATTATCAATTATGCAAAAGCTAGCCTTTAACGGAATTAAGGGCAATTTGTTACGCTGGTTATCATCTTACATCAATCGAAGAACACAAAAAGTAGTTTTAAATGGTTTTGTCTAATACATGTAACATCTGGTGTTCCTCAGGGCTCCATTTTGGGCCCCCTTCTCTTTGTTATATTTATCAACGACATACATTTCTGTTTTCATAATTGTAACTATCTCTTATACGCTGATGATCTTAAAATTTATTTTCAAATTACCTCAAAAGACGATTGTGTCAAACTCCAACATGATCTGGATCGACTTTCATCTTATTGCTTAAATAATAAATTGCTACTCAGTTTAAATAAATGTAAATCTATAACTTTTACAAAAAAATTAACACCATTGACTGGAATTATTTTTTATGCAACGTACCGCTTGAAAAAGTTAATACAATTAAAGACTTAGGCATTGTTTTTGACTCAAAGCTTCATTTAGATGAACACATAAATCACATTACCACTAAAGCACTACAAATGTATGGCTTTGTTGCACGAACCTCAACTTCTTTTAGTCGACCGGAAACATACCTGCTACTGTATAAATCTTTAATCCGATGTCAATTAGAATATGGGTCCGTTATATGGAATCCGATATATCAGAAATACATTGATCAACTAGAAACTGTACAACGTAAATTTCTTCGTGTTATTGACTACCGTTGCTTTCGTTCTAAGTCCTCATATAGCGAATTGTTACTCAAATTCTCTTTACCTTCATTGAAAAATAGAAGACTGCTGCTAGATCAAGTTATATTATATAATATTTGTCGTAATAAATTTGACTGTAATCAATTAATAAACCAAATATATATCAGAGTACCGAACCGTCCTCAACGTAGCTGTAACGCGTTCGCTCACCATTTGTTTTTACCAAATATTTCGAAAACTAAAGTTGGTGAACGCGCGCCTCTTAGGCGAATAATGAAGGCTTATAATGACTTGTTCACCACCGTTGACATTTTTCATGTGGCACCATACAATTTTAAAAAAACTAGTATTGCAACTACTAGTGGATACCAACGTTTGTTACTGAGAGTGATACTCGACGCTCTTAAAACATTATTTATGATGTAGTTTTGTTTAGCAATTATGGTATGGGAAGCGATTGTCTCTGAAAACCATTTAAATGTTTAATTTGGGGATAACGGTGTTGGTTGTACAAATACTTAATATTTAGCTGTAAGAATTTGTTATAATAAGCTTTTTGTACAATTGTTTGTTATCGCAATAAATAAATAAATTATCTACATATACAATTTTCATATCTTCAACATATCTATGTATTCATACTCCATAATTCTATCTCATAAGTATTATCAGTGCGACGGTAAGTTTGTTTGTTTGCTTGTGACGCTTTCACGCTTAAGCCTGTGAATTTTGGTATAGATATACATTACACATGGGGTATGGACATTGGACATGGGTATAGCCTTATTGTCGTGAAAAGAAATCTAGAAATAGGTGAAATAGGGGTGAAAGTTTTTATGGGAAATCAATGTATTTCTATATAGCATTAAAGATGCGTCATTAATAATAGTCATTCACGCGGGCAAAATCTAGTATTCTATAAAAATAATATTCCGTGGCGAGCTCATTAAGCGTGTCGCGCGACAAAATACGTGAAACGCTTTTTAAAATATACTGTCAACGGCGCCGGAGATCGTGTTGACATTATAAATTTGCTAAAAAGAGAAATTATGCTCGGCGCCTGTATCGTGATAGTGATATAGATGTGTTTGTTGTCTAAAAAACGTTGAAAGCACCTTTATGCAATCGATATTTTTAGATTCATAATTTCTTTTTTCTGTTACTAAGGCGGCAAAAAGCATACGGCCCATCTATGTTTACATAAGATACTAGAGTAGCACTGCGGATTAACATTTGAAATGAGGTGTAGGAGTTGAGGAAGGCAAAGCAGGAATTGGAAGGAAAAAAGGACAGGGAAAGAGTGTGCAGGTCATATACGCTCCTGGTTATGCGACTCTTCTACCATTTCAATATTCTATGTTAATTTCCCTGTCGAACCAGCCCATTCATGCTAATATCAGCAAGGTGTTACGAACTATTTCCTTTTATATAATTAGTCTTTCTCATTAATATTTGGCAAAGACAAATTTATTCGCGACCAACTCGATGCTACTAATGCTATTGTGAGACTATTTGCTAATATTTGCTCATATAAAATAAAGTGAAAAATATTTTTATAGGATTTGTCTTCCTATTTTTATCGAACCAATGTATTCCGTGAAATTCTTGACTGTAAAATTCCCTACAGGAAACCGTTAAATTATTATAAAACCCATTTCACCACCTATTCAGACACAATAGAGTACAATTGCCACTGTTAAACGGTTAGCTGACAGATCTACGTTAGATCTAGTTATCTATTTAGTTATTGTTGTTATTAAGTGTACAATAAAATGCTTCTTGTAGGCGAGTGTTAGAGGTTTTCACTTCGCAAAAAGAGCCTTTGATTTGACTAATTACTTTTATTAATTTGATAACAAACTAAATTGATAATAAAATCCACTTTTTATGTTGCCTCCGAGCCGCGGAGATGCTGACTTGAGGTACCATTATGCGGTCATATGTCCATGGAATGATCGTGCCTAAAGCTGTCTAACTCACTGATCGTTTAGATACCGGCGCCTTTAGTCTATGCTTCTATAACAATATAAATAAAAACATTATATATTAAAATAATATCAATCATCTGTATACGTAAAGAGCCTGAGCTTTGTTAATAAAATCCGTTGTCCACGATAATTTAAATACGTAATATTTATTATAAGATTACACACTCGTATAGAATAGAGGTCAGGCGTCGAGAGCGTATAATATTTTGTAACAAAAATGAACTCTACAATCGAATCGCTATTGACTAATGGATCTAATTCAGGAACGAATGGCCCGAATGGGTACTATTTGGGCTATTGCGAAATCTTAATGTTTCTTGTAATTTGTTATGTTATTTTAGTTTAAGCTATAGAAATTATTAACAAAATAAACAATTGCTTATTTTACTGGTGGTAGGTCTTTTGTTGCAAGAGGCCGGCTAGGTAGGTACCACCGCAGTATCAAATATTCTGCCGCCAAATAGTAGTGCTTAGGCATTACTGTGTTCCGGTTTGAAGGAAATTATTGGGCAGAGGAGATTTAAGAACCAATATCTCGAGGTTGGCAATGCGTGAGTGGCACCTACTTATGGTGCTTTAAGCGCTCATAGGCTACGGCCACCACTTACCATCAGGTGGGCCATATGCTTGTTTGCCAACTTGTAACATAAAAAAAAACGTGTACGCTAACTTCATTAATTTATGTTGCAAGCTTATGACTGGGTAAGTTTGTGTTAAATTTACGAAGGAGTACCAGCGAGTCTCTGACATTTTGTCTGTGAAGAAGGCCTGTCCATTGTAAATAAATAAGTCTATGCTTATTGTAGGGGAGTTGTTTTTTTTTTGTTCGGGATCTTAGTGAACTAGTCTAGTATCGTGGATTCAGAATTGGTATAAAACGACTGGAATTTATAGATAGTAAAAGTGGCCTGTAATTTTTATTCCCTGGTTACCCTAACCTACCCCATTTAATATACGATGTTGTATTCTTAAGATGTAGTATATTATTAAAGTTGTATTATATCTAGTTTAATGTTAAAACTATATTATAATGCTTCTAATAATATTACAAAAAAAAAATATATATAATAAACATACTTGCCACAATTCTTATTCAACGAACGTTTTGCACAACGGATGGAGGGTATTTGATTTTTAAATCAGGTCGACACTAGCGGCGTGATAACCCTCCCCTGACATTGACCTGACCTAGATTGAAGGGAGCCTAACCTTTATGTTACAAATATCAACACAAGTATAGCTTTACGCCACGCCTAGCCTTTTACGACCCATTAACGAATTTCAAAAGCTTTAGAATACTTTTCGCAAAAAGCTCACCTATTATTTTACGTTCTTTTTAATTGTTTCCATTACTAAAATTAGGTTTTGTGAAATTGTATAGAAATTTCCTTTATTAGCTGACAATAAAAGTTTTTTATTATAGATAAGGCGTTTGGATACTTGATTTTACTCGCGCAAGTCCTGGAGGGAAACGTCGGTTGAAAAAATTCGTTCATTTTCATTGGATTATCGGATATACTAAATAAAATTATCGTAAATAATAAAAAAATAAAATATATATCCATTGGCTTATAATAAAAAAAAATATTTATTTTGGCGTACAAAAAAATATTTAGATCAATAGAAAACTTCCTCTTTTATTTGAAGTCTGATATGAAGGAGTCATGCGAGTTAAACAGGTTAAAATACTATTACACTAGTTTGAAAGAAAACTAGGATTAACGGAATAACGTGACAAATCTGTGTATAAAAATATACAAGAATAGAGTTCATAAACAATCCATGAGGTAGTATAAAGTATGTTAATGCTTAGCTCATAAATCAACGCGTGGTTCCATTTCGGGCGCGGTATGTACTATATACATATAACATTTACTGAACACATTCAGTCTTTGTTTGTCGGATTATTGCGCAACACTTGATGACCATAATAGTCCCCGTGTTATTGCTACGCTTCTTATATACTCCGATTAATGCTGCTGTGTTTGATATGTGTGCTAAAAATGTTGTATTTCCTTTTATGATAATTCGTATAAAAAGTTGTAAGTCACATCTATGATATTGTTAGGAATTTATCTTAAACCATGCTTCTAACATAGATTTCATTATTGAAATTCGTAAATAGTAACGTTTTAAAACTGAACTGTTTTATTGTTTTATCTTTTGCTTTTATTTCTATAAATTATTTTGAATTTTATGAACAACGGCTGTGTCAATTAATAAAATAATTTAATTTTCTTTGCTCTTTATTTTTTTTTATTAATTCAATAATATTATAAATGAAAAAAAAAAACAAAAATAAATGTGAGTTTTTTTGTTTGTGACGATTTCACGCCTAAGCCACTAAACCGATTATGACGAAGTATAGATAGAAGGGACCATGGAAAAGGTTATAAGCAACTTTTTGTTGTGAAAACAAAACTTAAAGGGTGTAAAATAAGTGATGAGGGTTGTATGGAGAACCAATTATTTCTATATTGCATTAAAGGTGCTCTAAAAATCCTTACTCACGGTGGCGAACTCGCGCTCAGAAGCGAGTAAAATATCAAGCTTAGTTTATAGTAGATTCAGAAACAGTAGTGTCTAATGCTACAACAGTAATGACAGTATTATCTATCCGACAGTAGTGGTGATGAGCGCACGCGGTAGCTACTGGTATGTAATCTTCTATTAACTAACGAGAGATAAACTGGCCTTAAATTGCTTGAAATATCTTCTTGCAAATAGATTTGACCTGCTATGTTCCATATAGAACGGTTATAGGGTACGGATTCTTTATAAAATATGACTGACCTATATTATATTTATTTCGGTATATCTACTACATGGGAACAAATAAAGAGTAAAAAGAATTTTACTTTTTTGAGATATATTAATTTGATCTGTTGATAAGCAATAAACTTATTTGTGTCTGTTAAAGAATTAGGGAATGTATATTTAGCCTGTAGGTTACTCAAATGATTGCAGATTTGAAAAAGTTGAAAATTTACATGTTTTCATAACCGTACCAGTCACTTATAGAAGTATTACTAATTCAAATTAAGTAACAACAATGAAATGAACTTCTAAAAAACACCACTAATACTTAGCATATATTTTTGTGGTACCGAACCCACGTCAGTCCGACTCGCACTTGCCTGGTTTCACTATTAAGAGTAATAATAGTCATTACTTGATAATGTATTGCATTCAAATTAAACTAATGCATAGTTACTTAACTTTCTTTGATCTATTAATACGTGACTAGAATTTGCACATGGATGTCATGAAATGAATGGAAAGGATTAAACGAGTACTGACATTTTATAATTCTTGAATCTTGATACCTTATAATATTGTTATTTTGGTAGCTTTTTGTGAGATTGTGTAGCTAGTGATTAGAAGTAGAATACAATAATTAGGATTCTTGATCTTCACATAAGTAAATATCGAGACAAGCCTTCATGCTTTAGTAATAAATTGATGGATTTGATTAAGTTTCAAGTTCATTTTCTGTTTATTGAAATTAAATGAAAGCTTGCTTTTAAAAATATGTTTGTCCTACAAATTTATTCTGTTATCAAATACGTGCCTGATTTGTACTAAAAGTACATTGTCCCTCATAATATATTTACACTTACCAAAAACTTAAAATAGCTCTTGGCAAAATAAAGACGAGTACTATCGACTAATCTTGGCTCTCAGTCGAAGGTCAAATCTCAGTTCCTGCAACTCGCCGTTAACCGTACCATTGCCATTATTAATATAGAATAAATAGTTAAATTATTTGTATGAATCACGATTGTAATAATAGGTAATCATATAATGTGATTTTCAGCGGAACTTACATTAAAATAAATGGTAGAAAGAGAGTCTTTTAGAGTTATCTCGTCATCACTATATAATTTTGAGGACTATTTTAATATTACTGTAATTAATATATAATTATTGTCTACAATAGAAGGCGTAACCTCCTACTATTTGAACTCCGTTAAAAAAATTTTTATTCTTAATTGCAAATCATTGTCTGTTTTCCAAGTGATATTCTGATAAACTTGGAGATAGTTTAGATCTTTAGAAAGGACGTTTATTTTCAAAAGCTTTAAACAGAAAATTTTAGTCATTCAATTTTAATCGCATTCGAAGAATATTGTATCTTACATTATCGACGTATGTTATGTATTTAACGACTACTCACAGCATCGTCTGTGAACGTGTACCATAATATTAAATAGAAACTTTAACGTATCAGTAATATTTAACCTAATTTAAGCTTTTACTACAGTTCATAAGTGGATCGAGTTTAAGTGGCTGTTCTCAGATCTGCAGTCTTGGTATACGAGTATCTCACACGTATCGAGTGTCATGCAAGAATAAGCTTTGTATGTGGTTTAGATAACCCAAGCTGAGACATGATACCAAATTGAAATCATTTAATAAACCATAACATACTTTAGGATTGTTATTATTATTATTATTATATTAAAATATTACTATCATTGAAATAATGACATATTTTTAACCGTATACAAAAAAGAGTGTTCTCGGTATAGGTTACCGACGGACCACTTTGATATAAAAAACGTGTTATTATATCCTTGAATAAAGTAAAAAGTCTATAAAATTTATAATTTTATTTAAATGGACTGAATGGATGAAAATGACTAAATTTTAAAGTGTTTATATGTTAACTACAAAATAAGCTAAGGTCACATAAAACGAGCAGTAAACATTACGGTTCTGTGTCATTATTCATTAACATTGACCTTGTTTGTTGTTTGCAGTTTTCCTACGGACACACGCGTTGCGCGTGCGAAGAGCGATTACGTAGGTAGATATATCAAGTGCATCTCTATATTTAAGATCAGAATAAGATTCGATAATCTAGCAAACCTAGCCAATTATAGTTAAGAAAATCGGTGTTGTTAGAGCGATTCGTGATTTTGCAAAGACCCTATCTTTTCCCAGTAAATTTGAGAAATGTTTGAACTATTATCTAATGATGCGAATTTTCGCGAAAGCACTAGGGTTTTTGTGTAAATTTAAATCATGAAATAACCCATGTACAATATATATATATATATATGTTAAGATTAATTTGTATTTTTAATTTAATTTACACATATTTCTCTATAGCTGCTCTCCGTGACTGGATACATTGAATAATACTCTACGTTTATTTATTTTCAATAAATCTCCGGCTCTGATAATTATCGTACATATAAAATTTGATATTAGAAAATTGATTAATTACTAGTTCTTTAAATATTATTATAAGCTCTTACACACAAAGTTAAGTTTAATTCTTCTAAGTAAGCCTAAGTTCGAGTCAGTCATTTATTTTTTATTTTTTTAAGATTATATATTGTGTTTGTACTAATCTTAAATTACTAAATGTAAATTAAACATAAGGAGGGAGACCTGGTGTTCTGAAATACAGGCCTAGGCCTTAGTTTGGGCACCAGTCTCCCACAATATTAAACATTTATTAAATTTTGTGGCGAGAAAATAAACTATTATTATTATTTAAAAAATTTGAACCTTTCTTAATACTGTATACTAAAATGAAAAAGGTGTCTTGTATTTACTAAGAAAAGATTTATCAAAGTGTCATAAATAAACGACCATGCAATATTTCTTAGTAAAGGCAATATAAGCCTCTGTCATCGGACCTCGGTTATTTTGTTTCAGTAATACGGCGAGGCCGGCGCAACCGCAGGTGAGTGACGTCATATTCTCAACCAAATGCTCTTGTGTATGACGCATTACATTCATTCATTAACTCAAATGCTATTTATAATGTAAACAGCGCATTAAATTGCCACGAACATAGATACATCTTCAATAATCTTGGAAACATATAATGTGTCGAAATTTTTGTGAATGTTTTATAGATCTATCAACTAATTGTAATTAGTTATCATTTAATAATTTATTTATTTACTGACTACTACTGACGACCGCCTACTGGTGTGGTAATTATTCTTTTTCATACACCAAATACCCCTGGTCTCCCTCGAAGTAGGTTTTGTATTGATTTTGGATTTTGGAGTGGACTTGGTTTAGGGAGCACGATAGATGGTTGGTTGATGGCATAATATGTTCTATTAATCTCTATGCCATATTAAATCCTGGATGGATCTGGCATAGAGATGAATAGAACATATTATGACATCAACCACCCATCCTGGATGGATTAAATCTGCCATAGCGGACGTCTTACTTATATATCCAAAGGGAATGCTAGGGACAATAAAGATAAGAAGTTGAATTTAGTTTACTAGAATAAAGTAAATTACACGGTAGAATCCAATTTTTAAAGCATTATTTACCTTTTACAAAATTCCTTGTAATATATTTGAATCATTTTTATATTATTTCCTGTTACATCACCTTTGCAAAGACAACGTAATGTCGAATGTTCCGCAATTCTTGTAATGTTTCGTATAAACCATGTATGGCTGTGGACCTCGGCTGACGGCGACTTAACATTGACTAGCGAACAAGGTCGACTACTAGTTACGTTCGATAATGCCTAAAGCCCTCTTTCCGACCGGTAGTTATAATTGGCACATTAATTGTGCTGGTCTGTTACGATTAATACCAATTTTTCAATTGTTGAAAATACATTTCAGCTTTATCTAGTGGATAGGTACATTGCAAATTTTCTACAGAGTACATGCGCAAAGCAGCGGTGTCGATAGTTTGTTTTGTATCTTAAGCTTTTTATTCTAAAACTTGTTTTAATGCAAAATATGTTCTCAGAATATTTTTCAAACATAGCAGGACGTAAATACTAATATTAAGTTTTATTCTACATAGCACGTAATTTATAAATACGACAAGATTATCAATTTCGTAGTTTCTTTTACTTCAATTCATCCTTCATTCATTCATTCTATCTCACTTTCTTAATAATGTCTTAGTCGCATATAGTATAAAATGTAAAATATAAATATCAAAAATAAATTATATTGGTGTGTGTGTGTGTGTTAATCGCTCGTTTATAGAACTTTTTACTAATGTACAATGACATCATCTCGATCAGTAATATTGTTATGATGCGTAATCCAATATGCGAAAGAAATGAATCACAAAGACGAAGTACACGTCCCTTGGACTGGATATGAGGGCCACAATGAGCCCGCATTGATTCATGTCAAAGGCATAAAGAGGCTTAAATTTATATAAGTAAAAATAAAATTAAATGGGGTTAAAAGAACATTATTTCTTTAATAGAGAGCAATGAGCGAATGGTTCATTTTTGCGAGGAATCTTTTTGTCTCATAAAGCCTTGTTGGCATGCTGTGAATAAAAATTAAATAGAACAGACTGAGGAGCGTAAAAAACGTCGATACAGTGGTTGAACACAACATTTTATTATTAAAACGAGTTTTTATTTAAAAATAGCAAAAACTTAAATGGTTTATTATTTTGCTTATAACTTAAAATGCTAACAAAATTAACATACAGAATGTAATTTATTCAAAATTTTTATTCGTCAGAATAATGAACAAATATATTTTAGGTCAACGACCTATAATGAGAACTTTCGCAGTTTTTCTCTTATCGAAACAAAGATTCTTTGACTCATTTCTGTGATACTCTAATTCATCTAATCAATACGCCAATTAAAAAACAAACTGAGATAAGGTTAGGTTACTATAGGTATAAGTAATGTATAGGTATGAATTATGTAAGATGTCTGTGGAGGGTCCAGTTTCAAACAAAGAAAAGTAATAATAATTGCCTGTTTATAACGTCGACGTAACTTTTTAAGTTTTTATTTAATAATGCAGTAATTACTGTAATAAATTATAGCATAAGTTAGACCTTTCATTAGAACTTGAACTGAAAATTATAAAATTATCAAGGATTGAATACAAATAAAAAACATATAATATTCGACATTTTTATACCAAGAAATCAAATAATAAAAAAATATATTTATAAAATGTGCACAGTCATTTCACTTCCCTTCTCAGAATTCTTAGTGTAAAAAGCTGTACCAATTTACTGGTGTGTAGTGTAGGTTTACTGATTTGGAGCTCTTGTCATAAATATAACGTATGGAGAGATGAAAGGTTCGTGATACAAGAGTGTTAGTTGTGAATTAGAAAGGTTGGGAAATGGTGGATAAACAGTAAAACGACGTTGTTACTGATGTTAGCAGAGCCTTATCTGGACACACCGCTTAAGGAAACATAGGACGTGTTCTCACGTGTCTACTTTCAATCCCTAGTCTGTACATTGTACAGTACCGTGGTAAGTAGGGCTGTAAATTTGTAATAAAGTATTTAACTTTATATTTTGAGCCCAACATGTAAATATAAGTTCCCATAAATATAAGACATGCTTAAAATATATTTCAAAACAAAACAAAGATTATTTTATTCTATTATTTAAATAAAGCATAATAAATATGAAAGTTTGTATGTTTGGATGTATGTTACTCAATCACGGAAAGAAGGCTGAACGAATTTTGTTAAAATTTTACACAATACAGTCTTACCTAGATTAAGACATAGGATACTTTCATCTCGGAAAAATAAGTCATTTCTCCCTGGAACCAATTCTAAGTTCACCGTGGATGAAGCCACGGGCAGATGCTAGTTTTAATATAAAGTGTAATTGACATCAAAAATCTTTTAAAATAACTGAGCTAAAACTAGAGCTAAAATAAACCGTATATAAAAACTTCAATTTAGAAAATATTTCTTAAATTTTTATTTAAATAAGAAGCTCATTTTTTCATTTACTGCTCAAGATTTCATTTCAAAAAAGTTGGCAGCCCTAGTGGTGAGCCAAGTCTCCACTAGTGGCTAGACTGCAAGAAATAGGTGCTCTATCTATTTGCTATGAAAACAGATGCTTATACGAAAAGTTATATTATGATTGTAATTATGTACTTTATAAATTATTATTAATACTACGCTACTTATATTAAGTTGTTATTGTAGTTTTAATTAC
Source organism: Hestina assimilis (assembly GCA_023373885.1). NCBI lineage: Eukaryota > Metazoa > Arthropoda > Insecta > Lepidoptera > Nymphalidae > Hestina > Hestina assimilis. The sequence continues at coordinate 8,536,399 of CM041749.1, read as the reverse complement.
AAATTAAGTATTCATGGATTAGATTAATTAATTTATAAAAACAGTAAGTACCGTAAATGAACTGAATGTACCTATATGTAATTTGTAAGATGGTTCTTTAGCGTTGCATTCGAAACTATGTATCAATTTGGAAACAAAACCCAATATAAATAAATTCTTACTAATTTGTTAACAGATTACGGTAAAGCGTGGGCTCACTGGGCAGCGAATCTCCCACATTGATGTTACCACGGCCCACGATCAAATACGTATATCCTACATATTTTATTTAATTGAATTTATTAAAATCTATAAATTTCTATAAGTATTTATTAAAACTTACTATTATTAAAATATAATTATATAGATGTGTGGATGTAGACGTATTCAATTTTTAATTTTCATCAGTGCTGTTACTCATCTACTATTTTATAGTATTCATTTAATTATTATTATTGTTTTCAACTTGTGACGCATGCGGAGATTAGAAAGGCGTGTAAATTTAGATATATATTTGCATAGAGCTCATTTATGTATTTAAAGTTATCATATCACTTCTTATAAAAGTTTTTTTTAATGAGGATAGTAGTTTTAGTTGTTTAAAACATGTTTTATGAGGTTTTAGTTCAAGAAATTCATATCCCTAAAATACTATTTTACTCAAATACTATTTTATTGATAATCTATTTAATAGCAATAAACAAGACATTATATAGTAATGAAGCTTCAATTTATGTTGTCTTATTAAATTTATTATGATAAAATAAATATTTGCTAATTTTTTCTTGGTCTATATTAAAATCTAAAGTTAAATAAATTGACTAACGTTTTCAGTGAAAATTCTTTTAAAGCGATAAAAGTAGCGCTGCGTATTTATTGGAAACGAAAACCGAAATAACTTACGACTCACACGTCTCAAGGTAAGGACGTAGCCCATATTACATATTCTAAAACAAAATCAAGGTCTGCATAGCGGACACATTTTCTTAATCGCAACAACAATTAACACAAGATATCGCTATTAATATCGTATATAAATATTTACCTGAATGTCTAAACCGGAAAACACAGGGAACACACACTATACACTATTTTTTTTTATGTAAACAAGGCACTGTGGGTCTTTGGCGCGAATGTTTGGGAGTCGGGAACGAAGCCAAGCGGCACTGTCGCTAGTCGAAGATCATCTGACGGTAAACGACTGACGGTTTTGTACTGACGCGCGATGATGACGACTTACATTGTCGCAGCTTATGTAGTTAGTAAATAGATAGTTGATAAAACGGTTTATTTTCTTAGTAAATTACCTTTTTAGTTTAATCAAATGTGTTATAAGTATTTTTTTTAGTTACAATAATGTTTTGTTTGTTCTTTCTGTTTCAAATGTTTCAGATTTCTTCTTCTTCTAAGTAGATCCTTCATTACTGATGATCGTGACTCCTATCCAGTTCAATGAGCCGTCTCCATCGGTTTCGTTCCGTCACCCGGTGAAGGGTTTCAGATTTAAACAATTTAATATTTTCTATCTCTTATTCATATGAGATTCTTTATACAATACTAATTAATTAAGACTTTACCATGCTCAGACAGGGATTTAATTTTTCATGTAAACATGTTGCAACAAGCTGTTTTAAAAAAAATCATGTACATGACTGCTTCTTCGTCACAGCATTGTTCTCGATATTTACCCAGTGTCTGCTTATCCTAATTTGACGGGTTACTAGTTTTCACACAGAGCTAGTGCCATCAGACCTACGCAACTCAGAGTGCCAGTAACTCATTTGACCAAATTATCAATTAAGAGTTAAATATTATTATCAGATGTTGTAAAAACAATCAGGACCGATAGCTTATCGTGCTTTGCGACCCACAAACGCCCATAACGAAAGAGATATTAATTAAACGCACCTGATCCAAGCGGAAATCGAACCCGCGGTCATCCAGGCTCAAAACAGGCTCACTACCTGTTCACCACAACGGAGTCCATGTACATGACTGCAAATAAATAAATTAATAATGTAAAAGATTATTATTTGATTTCATAATATCGAATAATCCTTAAATGTATGTACACTTCCTTAATATTATTTAAAAATTAATCTTAAGACTAAAAAGGTTTTATTTTGACAGCCACTTACTTAAATGTTTCTTGATCTATCGGTTTACACTCAAAAATTTAAAAAGTTTTATGTCATTTTATTTTGTAGACTATGGTCATCAAAGGTATCAATAAAAATAAAAAAAATATCAAAATATAACGAAGATGTGATTTACGAAAATGATAATAACATAATTACAAGACAATAAAACAATAATAATGATAAACATACTGTCTTACATAGGAATGAGCTTACAATCTGAGGTGTGTCTGTGGACACTCCTTGGTATTCTGCGAACGATTTTCGACGCTACGCTCTTCAAAGTGAACGCTAATCTTAAACAGGTGCCCAAATTACTGTAAAACTTAACCGCTGAAAGATTTAATTGTACTTTCATAATATATTAACATGCCAGGAGAAACAATCCCTATATGATCGGAGAAAAGTAGAAATTTCTCTAGCAATCACTTTTATTTCAGACGCCGGAAGAAGCGCACGTGCTTATGATTTGCCCTTTTTTAAAGAAAAGTGTGCACACAATAAATATACATGTTAAAAGCTTGTAACGAATATTTGTTTAAAAGTTTTTCACAACACTATCTTTACAAAATTCTTAAAATTTCTGTTTTAAATATTAATGTTTGTTAAATTAGAAATTTAAATAAATAACTTCAAGTCTTTAGCTACAGTGCAGTATCCTCGGTTATATCGACACGTTTTAAATGATACATTAAAATCTAGTTCAATTGAACCCGTATTTATCAAATGGTTAGATTGCACCAAAATCTTTACAGCAGTTTATGCTGCGCGGTGCAAACAACAACAAACAACAAACACAATTGAATTTTTATAAGACGTGGTTTCGTTAGGTTTTATTATATTATTAGATTTAGTAAATATTATTATTTTATAGTTATTTTTGGGACATGAGATGCGAATGAGAAAGAATAAAGTTTTATGAAATGAGTATGAGTATGATAAATATTTTATAGTCACAAATTTAAAAATTTCAACAATGCAGTGTTTTTCAAGCTCATGATTGTCTTTTGATTGGTGAAATTATAAAATTTTTGGAGTGTGCAAATATTTTCGTAAATAATAAACTTAATTTGAGGCAATTAATAGTTTATGTACTACAGGTATGGCAAATGAAAATGCCGACAGAGTTATCGCTGAACGTCCAACGCGTCCTGAGGACAATGATATCGGGAGTGATGCTTGTACAGTGCTTCACGGTATACGTTTATCTTGCCACGTATATCGTTCTTCTGTACCCAGTATTTTTGGTAAGGACGAATTAGTGATGGTGCTTATATATTAAAACTAGCAGGTCCGGCAGACGTTGTCCTGCCCCGAAAAAAATCTGGGACCCGATAGCGTCCTCTACCCGGTGAAAGTTTTTGATTGACTAATAAGGCTATTAAAAAGCAGGGGTTGGTGATAAAATAGTGAAAATTTAGGGTCGTATGTATTTTTCAATGCCACATAATAAAAAAATAAAAATAATAATTTTATCCAAAAATTAAAAAAAGGTTTGAAAGTTAGATAGTAGCTGATTCTCAGACTTACTCAATATGCATAAAAAAATTCATAAGAATCGGTCAAGCCGTTTCGGAGGTATGTATGAGTATGGGAACGAACATTGTGACACGAGAATTTTATATTAGATAAGATGATTATGAAGTTTGTCTATTTTTGGTTAAATTTGTTTTCTTTCCTTCAAATTTTCATTGTGAAGTGTACTTATGGCCTCGGTAGTGTGTATTTGACATATACTGTGCTTGTTCTGTCCACCCATGTCCAAAGTATGTTTTAGAAGTGCACAAAGATATTTAACACATATTTTTAGTTTTTTGAATATTTCATATAGGGTCCGACCGAAACTGGTTTTTCAGCCGAAACCGAAACCGAAACCGAACTTTCGGCCTCCCTCTCAGTTTCGGCCGAAACCGAAACCGAAACCGAAACTTTTAAAAAATATTTAAAATTACGTTTTTTTACTGAAATTTGAATTTCAAGTTTTTTAAACATTTATTTGCATATATACGTAGTCAACTAATTAGAAACGGAAAATAATTTGGTTAAATATTTTAAAAGTTTCATTTTATGAGATAATGTTCGTTATAAACTATACTGTTCAATGGTGTGTACTTTTTCGAAGCTAAGAATATTTTATGGTGGTTTATTAAAAAAAATTATTAGTAAAAAGAAATCTCTCGCATCGAAATTGACCATCTAATTAAGGACAGCAAGAGTTAGTGTTTTATTTTCGATTTTTTTTTAATAAACTTGAAATACAAAGGCGGAAAGCCTTTGTGTTTTTATTTGGCGTCATTCTTTATTTTATATTTTTGATTTCTAAAATTAATATCACAATTTATTACTTAAACATGGGTCATTTATTTAAGTTATGAAACGACCAAGCGAAAACAATTTCATTTCAACGTAAATAGCCATACCCTAAAATAGCGTATCATTTCATTTACTCCAAAAGTATGGTTTTCAACGCTGTGCAATATTTTCAAACCTATAAAAGAAATTTAGATCGCGGACTGGTAATAGCTTTATAAAAAGTTCCCTTTGTGGGCTCTGTAATTATTAAAAGAGAAATATTTTGACTAGAACTTAGTGGCGAAGTTACATGGGCGCTTTAACACGAAAACGATTCAAAATATACTTCACTGTTCATTAAATGATATCTAGCCGGTGAACGACTATCAGTTTTAAATTATCCTGCCAAAGCCTAGACATGAATTCTTTGGAACATTTGTGGTACAACAAACTGGAAATTTAAACCAACTCTACAGTAGTTCCAAAGACGCCTGGAAGAACTTCACTAATGAAACTTGTCATTATTTGATCAAGTCGATGCCGCGCCGATGTCGATATGGCTATAGCTAATAATGGCAATCACATTTAATATAAATTTTTAATAGAAAACGTTTCCTTTTAGATGAATTTAATAATAAATATACATTTTTCTCTTCCATTACATTCTGCGTTCATTATTTCTAATGTTTTCTTAAGTGTCCCTAATTATTTGTCCAGAGTTATATTAGACCGAAGGAGAAGTAAAGTTGAATTTTAATTGTTGCCATTTTTAATTACAATCCATTCCAAAATTTATTTATTCTATCAAGAAAACATTGGTTAAATGATCAAGATCCGATCAACATTAAAAAAACGTAATGAAGACGTCATGTAAACTGAAATTACGGAAAATATAAATAAATGTTACTCTTATTATACCAATGTCCCTAATTAGTTGACCACCACTGTATATAATATAGACAGTTAAATACAGTTAAATAAAATAAAAACAAAAAATTCATTAAAGTCATAACCATATTTTTTGTCATGAATATACAAGACTTACTATTGGGAGTACTCTTAAAAAAGAAACAACTTGTAGTTAGATATACTAGGTACATAACTAACTAGTAATACGTTGTGTTCACAATATTTTAAAGATCAATCTAATACTTATGTCTGGAGATTTTTTTCCGCGTCAGCGCGCGGTCGCGAGTTGGCTGCGAAGTTTACCGAACAACGCACAAAAACTCACGAACACTCGAGTTTCGGCGAGGCCGAAAGTTTCGGCTATATTTTGGCCGAAACCGAAACTAAAGCCGAAACTAGATTTTTGGCCGAAACTGGCCGAAACCGAAACCGAAACCGAAATTTCGGTCGGTCACTAATTTCATAGTTTCTACGTTTAGTCACAAAGTTTAATTAACGTTTGTACACTTTAAACGGATCTTTAGCATTTATTTAATCACATTTCAAGCTCAATAGGAATTTGTTCTAATTTTTTCTTGAGCACTGTTCCTGATCAATATATTCAAATTATTATTAGTTAGTAACATGGATTGAAACATCAATCGATTTGTTATGATAGCATTCCAATGAGTTACGCATTACCTAAATTCCGTTGTAAGTATGATGAAACAGTCATTGACTTTAATCTATTATAATTATTTTATAAAACGCAACACTTTTGTTCTTTTTATAAATCGATTAATAGATCCACATATTTCTATAATTTCTAAGTATAATAGCTACTAATTAATGCTTTATATAATCTCCATTATGTATATATTATAATCTTCAGTTATTTGAATAGTTCTAAGAACATAATACTATTTGTAAGTGGTTGCTATTATTATTCTTTAGGAGGAGCGCCCTACACTCGTGTTACCATGGCTCTTGCTAGCGGCAGTAAGGAATTTGCTCTGTGAATTGACAAGCTTGGCTCTAGGTCTTGGGACATGCGTTCTCCTGGGGCCAGCTAGACCGCCTTGTATAAAGTTTGTTATTATTAAACTCGCTTCCATCATGCCAGCGTTTTATATGTGGATGCTGCTTTTTAGGTTATTTAATTTTATTTTAATTTTGTTTTAATAATAACTTTTTTGTACTTAAATTATATTTTTTTCAGTACTCAATTTCAAAAATCAGTTAGCACTTACTAAATACTTTTTAAAAATCAGGTAGCACTTACTAAATACCTCCTCTTCATTTTTCACTTTCGTTCGATATATTATTATAAGCTAATCATACACAATAGCTCAAAGTTCCCGAACCGGTTAGGTTTATATTGATAAAATCATATTTTCTAAAAATGTATCCTAGCTAGATCGATTTATCGCCCTCGCCCTAAAATTTAGTATCCAGGTGAAACACCTGACAACAAAAACAAATTTTATGAAAATCGTTAGAGCCGTTTCCGAGATTCAGATACAAAGATTGCGTTTAAAGATAAAATCGTTTAAATATATAATACAAAAATACATACATAAAAATTTCAGAATATCCAAGTATACAGTAAGATCTGGCTTTGTGCCGTCAATAATATTATATAATATATAGGATTTAGGGTTAACTATTTTGTTTAATTTAGTCAAAACATTAACAGTTTTAACTAAACGTGAATACGCGTACTTAAAACACTTTAAATGTATCGCATATAAAAGCGTTTTAAATATTTTTGTTATTATTCAGCTATTATCATTATTTGAAGATGGCATCCGCGTTTAAAACATTCCCAGCCGTAATACCACCCAAAGATCTTGACTACGGATTAGAACTAGCTGTACGTAGACGTCGAACGAAATCATTACAAGATGAAAATCAACTTCGAAAAAAGCTTATTGCTAGCTTGTAAGTAAATTCAATTTATATTTTAGTAGCAGTAGAGCTATGCTTCATCCAGCACAAATGGGCCGGTTCGAACGGGGAAGCACTACTCTCTGAAAATCGGCGTAAAGTAACAGTCTGAGTAGGATACTATAATACGGCCCAATCTCGCCATCCTTTCTGTACCTTTCCTTTTTCCATTCTCATCCCTTCTCTCCCATCCCTTGGGTTATTAACGCGCATAATATAATACTTCAAGTATTACAAGCGTTCATAGGCTGCAGTGACGGCTTACCATCAGTCGAATCGCATGCTTGTTTGCCAACCGTCATGAAATAAAAAAATAATTTATCAAATATATTTTTAATATAAATTATTAGATTTTATAATAATTGTTGCCCAAGTGATTTTATATTAATTGTTCTTTATAGCTATGGGGAAGAGGTCAGGCCTGAGGAAAGAGTAGTTACTAAATCAATGATGAAAATAGGCGACACATATAAAAATTCTGCAAATTCTAGTACTGAAGACATCCAACCTGGTCTAGACATGCTGTGTCCTTTATCCGTTACTTCTAACAGAACAATATCTGATATAGGCACATACGAGGACTGGTTTGGTAGTGAAGTAGTCGTTCCGCGTGATACCGACCGCATTCTAGAACAGTTTGTTTTAATGCTACTGCGAATAGGCGTGTATATGAAAAAAGAAAATGTGGATCCAGTGAAGCTTGTTTCAAACTCACAACCGTATTTATCACATCAAAGTAAAATTGAATGCCCTGGTATATCAACTGAAGAATCAGAAACACCGCCAATAGTTGGAAGTAGTAAAGGTAAGATGGCATCTTATTTGCGCGACTATCCACAAATATTCATGAAAAAGCCTTCAGACTTATTTTCGACACTAAATGTACCAGATAAAAGAGCTCAAACCAATTCAACCCAGGATGTAAGTAGCCAGAGCTCACTTTTGGTAGAATCAACAAAAGAAATTTCTCTGGATACCATTAGCTTAGTTGAAGAAAATAAAGAAATATTACCACTTTTATCAAAAAAGACTGATACAACAAAAAAATCTCAAGAAGATAGTGTTGAAAATGCAGTTAATGAAAAAAAAGAAATAGAAACCTTGTCTGAAACGAAGAATCAAGCGTCTAAATTGACACTTGATTCAATAGAGAATATAGAAAGTATCCTAAATAAAATAAAAATGCGAGCAGCTTGCAATGATAATTCTACAGAGGATTCAAAGGAGAACACGGCTCGAAATGAAATTATGAGTCGTATTAAAAATCATACTCTTAATAAATCTACAAAAAAATCCAATACTCAAGGAAAAAAAGTTTTGTCGTTAGATAATGAGTCAAATAAAGGACAATCTAGTAAAAATATTCGCAAATATAAAAAGAAATAATCTAATTATACCTAATACATCACATACATAATAAAACAAATTCGTATGCATAACTTTTTATTTTTAATATTGTTGAACATCTGTAATATATATTATAATGGCGTATATTATAATGGATTACATACAGTATTTTCCACAGAAGTTTTTGGATCAATATACATAACTCTGTAATTATACTCATTTGGATCAATTAAATTAAACTGATACATCGGTAGTCTATTTGTTATTATCCATACAACTTGCGGTACTTCATTATCAATTCGTAGATCATTAGGAAATACTATCGTATTATTATTTTGTGCAACTATGCCTAAATTTTGGTTTTTATAATCTTTGCGTGTGTCCCAACATCCGATGCTGTCAAGTGAAATAAGGTTAAAGAACATGACGCCGTTGCGGTCTATAGCTGCGGCCGAAACCTGTCCCTGTAAACCACGACTCTCGCCGAGTAGTTTAAATTCATCAACAGCATTATTTACACGTGAAGGATCTCGTATGACTGAAGTTTTAACCACAAATTCCAGAGAACTAGACATTGAATGATAGTATAGGGGACGATCGCCACGATGATATTGCCCTAGTGACATACCAAATAGACCGTCCGACCATTGATAATTTAACCCGTGAAGTGTGTAGTTAGACAACAGTGGCTCTGGATAAAAACTGTAGTGGCTAAATCTCCAAAAGGACGTATCTGCATCTCTGAATACGATGAGTCCAAAGCGCCAAGCATCAGCAATGTAGACATGTAAGTCTCTACACTGAGCATCTCTTGAGTCGACAACGAGATTGGTAATAAGTGAATTTTGTAAAACATATTCGCTCGGAATAGGGAAGCGGCCTAGTACTGTATCTGTTTCCAAACTTATAGCAAAAAGTGTGGGCGGACATAGTTGTCTAGGCGTCTCAAAGGCCTCCACTTGACCAGAATCAAGGACCCACATGACACCGCAGTGATCAATACTCATTCTGTATATTGATGTGAATCCCGTGCAGTTATCTGAGGAAGAAGTAGGTTAAAATGAAAGAAAATTATGAAAGTAGGCATAAAATGATTATAAAATTAGTCTAATCCTAAAAATATTATTAACAGACCCTAACTAATAATAATTACCTGTCAAGTGCGTTGTGGATCACGCACAGTTAAAACTAAAGGGTTCCGCAGCATGGTTATGAAGAATCTTAACGGCTTTAAAAATAATAATAAATTAAAACCGACCGCAAAAATAAGTTGGTAATTTCATAGTAATTATTAACAGTAATATGAAAAACAAAGTTATGGGAAAAACTTATATATCTCTTCAGTTTATAGACCTATTGTCTTTAACTTAAATGTGGATGAAAGTTCATGTGGTATTCTACAAGCTCAAGTTTTTCCAGAATTTTAAATCCCATTGTTCAAAAGTTAGAGTGGGGGGACACGATTTTTACGACTTTAAGAGCTAATATCTCAACAACTACTGGCTTAATGAAAAAACTCAAAGTCAAACCTCGTTATCATTTTAAAAGACCTATCCAAAGATATCTCACACGTTGCCATACGTTGTAATTTTTCTTTTCAATCCTCAATTACCTGTATGGACTGCTACCATTATAGGTAGCCATATATTAAGATTTTATTACAAAATCGTTGTGTGGTTCATGGAATACAACTCTTAAATTTCGTATAGATAGAGTCAATGGTCTTCGAATAAAATGACTGTGACATAGGGACGGACGGACGGACGGACAGACGGAAGGACGGACAGACGGACGGACGGACAGACGGACATGACGAAACTATAAGGATTCCGTTTTTGCCATTTGGCTACGGAACCCTAAAAAGGCATATTACTAAAAACATCAAAAAATCATTATTATTATTGATACATGGACATTTTGCCTAAAATAAAGAATTAAAAAACTTCCTATGTTTTTATTTGCCCTCTAACGTCTCTGTAATGTCACTATTTCTAAACAGATTCACTCTATAATGTTGTATTATAATCATTCCTACTTTCATATTATAATACCTTACATGATTTTTTCGATATAAGCATTTTTTTATTAACGAATATTTTAATTATCTACAAAGTTGTTACGTAAAAAATAAATGGCAAAATTATGCTTCATAAACAAGTTTTCACGTAATAGAAACATTGAAGTAGTTTGTAAATTGTAATATCTATTTTCTTATTAACAAAAAAAATATATAGTTATTACGATAAGTAATAATATATTTTTTTATTAATTACTTTTAATTTTTTTCGTTATTAGTTTTTTATGTATAAATCTAATAAAAATTCATTAAAAAAATATCGTAATAAGTATATATGATTATATTTCGCATACAAACTTTTAGTAAGATAATTTTTTTTCGAAATTGAATCATACAAATTAAGTTGTTGAGAAAATACATGTTGAGAAAACTTTCATTCGCCCTCAATTTTTTTAACTTATCAAACAAGATGGATTACATAAAATCCGCTCTATTATATGATACTACAACTTTGTTTTCAGGTTAATAAGAATCAACAGTAACAACAAAGTAGGTTTTGCACTTATTGATTGAGGGTCGTCTCGACCGGTGAAGTACTACCCTCTCTTAGTAAATCGCCGTAAAGAAACAGTATCAGTTGTGTTGCGTTTCCTCCGATAAGTAAGAGTGCCGGAGTCCTAATCCACTTGTTTCTTTAACTTTTTCCTTTCTCATCCCTTTTCTTGCGTTGGCAACGTGCAAGCGCTACTTGAAGTATCGCAAAGGTTCATGTGATACTTCAAGTATCGCAAACCGTGACTACCTTTTATCGTGTGGACGGTTAAGATTGTGTGGCAACCGTAATATCGAAAGAAACATTATTACGCAACAGTTTTTGTATGTATGTGTATAAGTTATACCTGCAGTGTGCCAGTCCCAGTTTGGATATGGCGCGAGCAATGGAGACTCCTCCCGTGCTACGGCAGGCAAAGCCGAAAGTGTTGCAGGTACGCCTTTTTTCCATCGTGGTGTACTAACAAAAACGCGATTTTTCCATCGTTCTATGCCCAATGGTATAACGTTGATTTCATTAAACTGTCTGAAATTTTTAGTATGTAATGAATTGATCAAAATCTCGGGATATCCCTATTACCTTCTTTATGACTAAGACGGTTGAAGTCGAATGTCGTTTTTCTTTTTTTCTTAAATAGTCATTTTTAAATTAGTCCATTGATAAAATCATAGTTTTTAAAAGGCCAAGCCACTAAAGCTGTTATAAATATAAGTTGTATTAGAGATTACCCATTCTGGATTGCTTGTTGTCGATGTTCAGGTGTGAGAAAATCGAAGTCAATCTGTTTCCATCGGTACAATGTTCGTATATCGTTTCTTTGATAACAGAACTTTGCGCTACTTATTGCGAGAACGGCCGCCAAAAATATAGCATTATATATCATCTGTAAACAGAACAAATATTATCTATGCAAATAAATAAAATTGTACTGTCTTTTTACTATTTAAAAATAATATAAACAATGTCCAAAATGTTAAAGCTAAACTCTGAAATGTTGGGTCGATATTGACGCTGCATTCTCTGGAAGATAACTGACGATTTACGGAGTAACTTTGGCTACTTTGTTTTAGAAAAAGAAATATTTCATTAAAAAATTGCAATAATTCCATAAGCTACACTTATCAAAGATAGGTAATCATTTTAAATATAAACGAAATATTACAATCATTATTCATTGCTGTAAGATTTCATAATTATAATTATTCGTAAGTATAATTTACAATCAGGTTTAACTATGTAGTTTAACTTGTTACTTGTAATATTAATACATACTTAGTTTATTTTACTTATAATTTGATTATATTATATTTTATGTTATATTCTTTATTTATTGTGTCACAAACAGGAAATAATTGAAACTTGTTTTTTATAAACAACAAAACCTATAATATAGTTAAGTGTAAACAAGCCATATTTGCTCAAGGTCTTTTTGAAAATTCTAATTATAGTGGAATTTACGCAGAGGTCAGAGAAATAAATTGCAAAGTAAATTAAATTCTAGATATAGCTTGTACTTCAAAACGAATTGTGTATGTATTGTGTTTCCAAAATGTATGTCCTATTATGTGGTCAGGTGTTTTATCACTATTATTAATTATAAAAAATAAATTTAAGAACTACATCTATCGTCTACAGCTCTCACAAATTTATTAGAAAATATGTTGATTTAAAAATGTGCATTTCATTATAAAAAAACTCGGTACTAAATGAATTATGGTTATATATTTTTTAACATATAAGTTGAGGTAAATACATCATCAAGACTTTTAAATCTAAAGAAGATTGAGTAATAAAATCGTGCGTCCCGAACAATGAAGACGAAAATGTTAATTACACTTAATACCATTTCATAAAATTTTATTAATTAAATTCTTACCTTTGGTGCTGCACTAATATTTTTTTAAAATATTTGTTTAAATTACATTACGTCTTCTCTGTAGTGTTCAAACTAATGTTTTGAGGCTCGGTTTCTCTACTATCGCCTTGATACTTATGTAAGGGTGTATGTAGAGCAATGCTCAAACCAGTTTATATTTCAATTTGTTCATAAATCATTTTGAGAAATAATGTTTAAATGTATTATAGCCATAAGGTCACATCTAGTTCATTGAATTGTCTACTCATATTGAAGTTTAAATAAACATTGTATAAATTTACTATCAACAGAAATATGTAATACGATATTTTTTACTTTCGCTTCATGCACGTAACATATTTATTTGTATTTGGAAATATTTACGTACTAGGGTGGTATCAGATAAGAATTTTCGTGCGAGTTACGCATGTGGCTATGCGCGCTTCAAAAAAACAAGCCTAAAGGACTAAAGAAACGGAATTCTTTACTTCTATGCTCTTATACTGTCATAAAAAACGCTAGTTTGAAAGCGGTCTAAGTAAGCATATTAAATTAATTTTCATAGATGAATGCACTCGTATATCTTAATCTTCTTCCTGGTTCGGACCGTAAAAGCCTAGGTTATATAACATTACATTACAAGCCTAATATTTTAATTTATTTCTATATAGCCCTCAGATTATCGGAATCGGTTTACCGTTATTACTTCTATTAAATATAAAATTGCGTTAATGTTCATAGAACTTTCATGAACAATCTGCATGCTGACTAACAATAATACACCCACCGGAATTCGGCGCCAACATCTGTGCCAACATAGTTATTAAGTTATAAGTACAAGAAATTTAAGCACGATGCGAGGCGTAAGATACTCAATATTATTTTATTAACAAAAACATTTAATAATAACGGATGTATGTTATAGTAGATTTTATACTATTGTTCAAACTAACGTACTTTAAATACTTAACTAACTCTGATAATTAGATTAACAACAGAATATGATTACCGTTTGGCACAGCGTCATAAGTGGCAGATATTTGTATTAAACATACAAGCCTATGATTTGGGTGTTTGTGTATGTATCTGTGTTTCCGGATCCCCGACACAAGATATAAGTATCCTAATGGGGGTCTGTTGATTGTAAACCGCTTATTTATTTTTTGTAATAGAATTAAAGCAAATGACCGTAGTGGCGAACCTGCCTTAAACACCACTAGTTACTTGTTCGATTATTATTCGGGGCAGATGATTGTAGTTACTATACAGGTATGTGGTCTAAGCTCTTTGGTTGTGCTGGTTTGTGTGTGTGTTTCCGGACCCAGGATGTTACTATTCTACTGGCGCCGTTTAGTGTATAACATTTTTTTATGACGATTTTTATTGACGACGCGGGGGCGGTGTTACTGCGAAAACAAAACCATTTACATTAAAATAGCTTTTTTTTTTTTTTTTTTTTTTTTTTTTTTTTTTTTTTTTTTTTTTTTTATGTTAGAAGTTAGCAAACAAGCATACGGCCCACCTGATGGTAAGTGGCTGCCGCAGCCTATGAGCGCTTGCAGCACCATTAGTAGGTGCTACTCGCGCGTTGCCAACCTTAGCGTACAATGCCCTTCAAACTGGAACACAGTAGTGCCTAAGCACTACTATTTGGCGGCAGAATATTGGACGGATTAATACGGTGGTACCTACCTAGCCGGCCTCTTGCAACAAAAGACCTACCACCTGTGTGACTGATTGCACTGGTGGAATAATCTCTGCTGTGACAGAGGTTATCCCAACAGCTGTGATGTGACTTTGTTATTTTTTATATTAAACTAGTTTTTGTTCCCAACTCCGTATCCGTATGGAATTTCTTCTACTGAGAAATAAAACTCCTTATAAAGCTTAGATTTATTGTTGAAATTCAAGCTATGAAACTAACAACAACTGCAGTATCACAATCTATTTTAGTAGTTTTCATGAGACAATTTCTTCAATAATAATTAAATTGTAACTCAGATAGGTGGAGATATACATTAAACTTTTTCTATGTTAATTTTTACAAGTGTATGAAACTGTACAAAGAATAAATATTTTATTCATTTTACTTTATTTTGAAATTTATTGTTAAGTTTCAATATTTTTTTAGTTCAATTGTGAAATGCTCATCGCCAACCCACTGATCTGTAAACGATCGGTGGGTTAAGTAACTTTAGGCGCGATCAGTCACTAGATGGGTGATAGCATAACGATATTTCAACTGGCCATCTCCGTGCTTCGGAGGGCACCTAAAAAGTCGGTCCCGGCTGTTAACAATTTGACAACAGTCGAAAAGTCAAGTCAGAGCACTACGGGCGCCCTGAACAACTCTGACACTAAATTAAATTGTGCTAATTTTAAATTAGTGAATATTATTCCTCATATTGTCATAACCTATTATTAGTTGGGCAATAGGTTATTTTTTTATGATTGTATTTTTTAATTGAACGTTGTTATGTACCTACCCGCTGTCATGCTGTTATGCTAATAAATAAATAAAAAATTAACAATTCAATTGGCTATATGAATCACTATAATTGTTTAATAGATAAAAACAATCTTAAAAAATGATTCGTTTTATAGAAAAAAGCTTCCGCGCTAAGACAAGTGTATAAATACATAATTGAGATTATTCTAATATTAAACTTGGTTTATAGATAGCGCCGAAATTTTAATAATAGCAATTTGTCGTTGGTACTGAAATATGCTTTGCCGTAGGTTTCGGTGTGGAATGGATCCTTAAATATGTAGTAGGCAATTTCCTTTCTTGTCACATTTGCGAGACAATAATCATTTTTATTTTGCGATGTTATAATAAGTACTAGAAATTGTAAAAACACAATTGTAAAAAATTATGTCATTCTATTGATTGAGAAAAATCTTAACCTTAAAATTGTGTTTATTTTAATTGATACCAAATATTTATTTTTTCACTTCCTGCTTTGTTATGTGTATTTTAAGCGATATTTTCGATGTTCGACCGACATTGATGTTTGTGTCAGTATGTTTTTATTGGTTTCAGATTTTGCGATCATTGCATCAAGGATTGTGGGCATAAAAATAAACTAGTCAAAGTTAAACAGCTATCAAAATTTCTGTTTTATGCCGTTAGGCAGTTGCAGTTAAAAGGTTTTTACCCGACTGCCGGAGGGTAATGTTTTTCGAGCGTATGTATGTATGTATGTATGTCTATTTCTTTGTGACGCTCTACAGGCTAAACCCTAAAAGGACGTATATCGACTTATAGGGTATCATTAGATTCGTCTCAGTTGTGAGAGTGACATAGGCTACATTATTTTAACATGGGTTCCGCAGAAGCAAAGATATTCAAAGCACATATTTGTATTAAACATATCACAGTTCGCTCAGAGCTAAAATCTGATGATGTTTCCTTGTAGAACTTAATAAAATAAGACGAAAAGTAAAAATAAAATTTTTCGATATATTGCTTAGTTTTCGAGATATCGATGATTGAAGTTTAATTTTTTTTGACTAGTGATTGCCAATTCCATTCCCAATGTCTAGAATAATTAATTAAAGCATTTTCTATAAATAAAAAAATACGGCATAGTTATATAAATAGGTAGATTAATAAAATAATAAAACTTCTAAAACGCAAACTAATATATATAATGCTATTCAATGTATTGTACAATTAGGTATAAAAATTTTGTTAGAAAAAATATAGGAACAAGCACATTATATTATAAGAAAAGTATTGTTCGATTCCTAGTCATGTAATTTGTTTAATATCAGAAAAATATAAATTTTAAGTGTCTGTACCTACATCTCAGATTCTTATAAAAAATGTTACTTTGGAACTAAAAATAAATGATGAAATATCATATATTTATATTTTGCAAATGTTCTGCCTGTTTGTCGGCTCTGCGCACTGCTTATCCTCTCACGCAAAGCTGCAAAACTGCAATTTTCAACTTCAAAGTCAGCAAAGAAATGATAAAGCATATTGTCGAATAACATTCAGTTGTGTTTGGTAAAAATGCGTTCACTCCATCAATAGTTATTGCAATCTTGATGACAACGTGAGCCAAGTATGAGAGAAGAGTAAGAAAGTAGTTTAGCCTTTTCACGCAAAAGCTGCTGATCGAATTTGAATGAAATTTAGCAGAGCTTATATTGAATTAACACACCCTGAATTAACACATTTGATACCAAAAAAGTGTTAGGTTCCCTCGGCATTATCAAAAACGTACTGCAAAATTTTTAGATGCTTGTTACTCAATCACACATCGCATTAACGATTTAACGGATTGGAATGTAACTTAGCACATACAAAGATTGTTACCTGGATTAAGACATAAAATATTTTTATTCCTAAAAATGTTAGGTTCTCACGGGATTATCAAAAACACTCTACAGACCCTTTTATCTTTGTCTTATGAAATAATAGCGGCCCGCTCCAGCTTCGCATGGGTATACAATATATATCGTTATGTCATTCACTAAAAAAATTATTAAAATGGATTCAGTAGTTTTGATTTATTAATTACTGCCCGTGGCCCGCATGCGTTAAATGCATTTACGACATCACAGGAGAAACCTCAATAATTGTTTTTTCTCCACTTTTAATGGATGTTATAATACATATAAACCTTCCTCTTCAATCACTCTATCTATTAAAAAACCGCATCAAAATCCGTTGGGTGGTTTTAAAGGTTTAAGCATAGGTAGGGACAGAGAGAGTGACTTTGTTTTATACTATGTAGTGATTATTTACTTACAAATGGTTCATTTGTCTCTAGAGCCAATTCTAAAGTCACCGCAGACGAAGTCGCGGGCAGATGCTAGCTCGAAATAAGTTACAAGCTTGTGAGATAGAACTTGCCAAAAATATAATCGACATTCCAGTTAGACGTGCATAGTGCATAGAGCTAAGTTATATTACTTATAACTAGCTTCTGCCCATGGCTTTGCTCGCGTTAAATTTGGAGAAACAAATCCTTTCTTTTTCATACAAAGCTTTACACCTTCAGGGGTAGGATTTAAGGAAATGTGTTAATAGTTCCCCAAAAAACAATGTCACATGATTTTAATTTCAAAAATGATGAACTTCCAACAAAGCTTTTAACTACTTTTAACCCCTTAAGGGTTGAATTTCAAAAAATATTTTCTTAGTTCACGTTTTAAAAACAACCCCAACCAAAAAGAAATAGCATTTTTAGGGTGAAGGGTTTAGGCTTCGCATTTATATGTAATTCAGATATTCTCCTTATATATATATATATATATATATATATATATATATATATATATATATATATATATATCAAGCTGATCAATCAATTTGTTAATTGATGATGGAGTTTAAAGGGAAATGCTTAAATTACGGAAAAATATAATTATTATGTTTTATTTCAATGCTTGTCCCCGTCTGCAGTACCTTTACTAACATTAAAGTAATATTTATATTATAGTAGTCACTGTAGAGCTTGTTTTTAGCTTTTTAGGAATTATTATTAATGCAGTTGGGTTTTTGGTTTCATTTAATAATTTATTTTATTTATTAAAACTATTCCAATGAATAATATAATTAATATAATTATAACTCAAAATAGTCATAATTTTTTCTGAATTCTACATGTATAAATATTTATATTCTTAATATAATAAAACTTTTAAGTCTATTCTTAAATTTTATTATGTTACAAAAAATTGCTTATAATTAGTTTTCTTACACTGTTTTTTAATGAATAGAGTAGGACTAGTTTCATAAAATATAAAATTTGTTTCTATTTTTCTTTGAATGATAATATGCGTCATTTTTCTTACAATAACTATTTAAGGCCTTCGTTATAATAAGTAATGGTGGGATCACATACTGTGCCACGTACAGCTTCCAAGCTATCAGCATATAGAATACGGTAATTATAATCATCTGGATCTAAAGGACTATCTTGGAACATTGGCAGGCGATTTGATATCACCCATACGCTTTGACGTTCTTCTTGATCAATTTTTATGTCATTGGGGAAAATTAATGTATCTTTATTCATCGCTACAACACCTTGATTCTTCATTGTATAATGTTTCCGTGTATCCCAACATCCAACAGTGTCTCTTGTCACTAAGCCATAAAACATTACGCCTCGCCTGTCAATAGCAGATGCAGAGGAATGACCAAACAATCCTCTGCTTTCGCCCAACAAGACAAATTCAGTTGCACTGTTATTTACACGAAATG
Organism: Hestina assimilis; assembly: GCA_023373885.1. Classification (NCBI taxonomy): domain Eukaryota; kingdom Metazoa; phylum Arthropoda; class Insecta; order Lepidoptera; family Nymphalidae; genus Hestina; species Hestina assimilis. The sequence continues at coordinate 8,517,160 of CM041749.1, read as the reverse complement.
AATCACGAAGGACGGATGTTTTAACATAGAATTCTCTGTAGCTAGACATTGAATGGAAGAATAATATTCTTTCTTCAAATTGATCAAGAGAAGAAAGCGCAAGACCAAATATTCCATCAGACCATTGAAAGTTTAACCCGTGCAGAGAGTAGTTAGATGCTAGCGGGTCAGGATAAAATAGGTGATGTGAAAACCTCCAAAAACTTTCATCGCTTTCTCGAAAAACTAGTAAGCCGAATCGCCATGTATCTGCTATATAAACGTAAAGATCCGAACAGTCTTCTTGTCTTGTATCCACGATTATGTTTGAAAATAATGAATCTTGAAGTACGTATTTTTCAGGAATAATGTATTTGGCTATCGGTATATCCGTTTTTAAATCGAATACTATAATGCTCGGTGGGCATATTTGTTTTGGACTGTCTTGAGAATCTATTTGTCCAGAATCCAACACCCATAGTCTGCCGCAATGATCAATATTCATACGAAAAACAGATGTTAACCCAGAACAATTATTATCTTTATCTGCAAAAAACAATAACATTATATTGTTATCTTAATTTTGTCTCGTATAATATTATAGAATCTAAAAATTAATCAATATTATTATATTTTTTATTAAGCGCTTTATTAAGCGCCCGTTTTGGCGAGTTGGTAATAAACCAGACTTTAACCTCGACCAGCGTGGGTTCGATTCCCGCTCGGGGGCAGATAGTTGTATCGATCTTGCAATTATCTGTTTCGGTCTGGTCGTTGTTATTGTGGGTCTTCCCATGGTGCTGTTAGGCTATCGGTCCTGATTATTATAGTAAATCGATATATGATAGGTTATTATAGTAAAAACTAGTAACCTGTCAATAAATTTGGAGAAGAGTGATAAGCAGACCCTAGTAAAAATACAATATTTTCGGTATCGCTAGGAAAGAAGAAAGAATAATAAAGCGCCTGCAATATTTGCCTCCACCTATAAGGGTGGTGCCTACTTTAAGTACGGAGCAATAATTACTATAAACGAAAATAAATCTAAAAAATTGCAAATTGCAATTGCTTGAAACAAACAAGAATTTTTTTCACAAGACTGGCAGACCAATTTATACACATTTTAAACGGACAATGTTTTGTCTAATAATGAATTATTTATTTACTGAATGCTCTATGAAAACTCCAATCCGGGTAAGGCTTAAGCCGTGGGGATGCAATTCCACCAGAACGGGGTACAGTGGCCAATGTGGCCGGCACTCCTTTTCGCCAGCTTGGTATCGTCACCCATACACGAGATCCCCATATCTCCAGGCCAAGTGGCAGAACGTTCTCTGGGATATAATCGCTGAAAACATATAAAATTATGAATTTAAATAATGTTATTATTTCGAAGCATTATAGGGATATGAATAAGCCGGGAATGTAGTTCGCTTCTCATAATGTAAGATACGGGGTTACATACAAAATAGACAATTCTTAGCAACAATTATCAAGCAAGATAAGTGATGACAGAGAGTGCGCATTTTTCGTTCTTAGTTTCTATTACTACCGAGCCCAATGAGATTATTGAGCCGCTCATAGCCAGGTGCGCTCAATGATCAGTAAACGATCGGTGGGTAAAGCAACTTTAGGCGCCGTTAGTCAATTGAGCGGTGACAGCATAGTGGTATTTCAACTGAGCCTATCTGTGCTTCGGAAGGCACGTAAAAAGTCAGTCCCGGCTGTTATTAATTTGATAATAGCCGAAAAGTCAAGTCAGAAGCGTATACGGGCGACCTGAACAACTCTGACATAAATTGGCCACTAACTACTCGATAAGAAGAAGAAGACTACCGATCCTATTATACTGGACCCTTGTTCCGGCGTCATGACAGTAGCGTGAACGTTTTATTTGTTGCGGAACACAAGAATATCGACTTATGAATAATTAATGAGAGCTCTTAACTTTTAGGTTGGCAGCACATACAATGACACGGTATATTACTATCTTAATGGGGCAATTGAGTGTGTAGTGTTACAAAATAGTAATACGTATTATATAATGAGATAAAGATGCAATCTTTTACCACTGTCGGATACAGCGTTAGATACGAAAACTGCTTACTATCCGAGGAACCGTATGTACGCTTGCTTGTTACCCTCGTCATATACAAACACTAATAACAATAAAATAAATTATGAAAATAATTGAAAATCCTTGGGAACGTCAAGGAAAACATTATAACGTTTAAGACAGTGCTCATATGGAGTTGTAATTTTTAAAATATTAAATAGGTAAATTTAAAAAGACCGTTATTTTTTTAGATTTAAAATTAATTTGTCTATTATTTTCGGTTTAGTTAAAAGATATTAATACACCATATAATTACCGCAACACAAAGGCTTTGTCACAGTATTTTCATATTTCAAATAACTGACGAAAACCATGGTTATTTCAACTTCATGCAACAGTAGGTTTTCTCGACTATTGTTTGAATTCTTATCATCACGTAGCAAAGTAAATTAAGTTGCTTGAACTTGACAAAAAATATCTTGACTTAGTTTGAGAATACTTTAGAGTTAAAGATACGGCTATTAATCAGCCAGCTAACCGCTTCATAGACATCATCCGATCAAAGTAGAGAAAGCTATTACTCAAACTATACGAGATATAACTAGCGCGATCTAACTAACTGTATGCGATAGATTTAAATACACATGAAAGGTTTCTCGTTACTTTTTTTTTAAATTATTGTCAGGTTGTTTGTTAGTTCCTTCTAATATCTGACACGATTGGAAATATTTTGACGGCACTTTCACTGATAGCTGTTGTCTGATGCAATATTAAAATTTGAAGCTTCAATAACTGAACGGTAAAAGGGCCGACTCCGCTCCGAGAGTTGCGGGTTCGATCCTGACCCCCTTGATCTATTGTCGTATACACTCCTAGCGCAAGCTTCGAGCTTATTTGAAGAAGTAATAGTATTAGCAATACTTTGAAAAAAGGCATTGCTAATATTCTTTAAAAAATAAATATATTGAATAAGGCTACTAGTATTGGTAAAGAAGTAAACGTTAATTTGCCCACACCCACGCGAGCGGAAATATTCCACTCTAGTATAGTTCAATATTTTGATATGAGTTACCCGTTAGCAATCGCGTAACGTCTGTGTACTTCTGATGGGAATTCGAAATCAACTTGTTTCCACTTATATAGAGTACTAAATGGGGGCGTTTCCGTGTCTGCAGGAATGGACTGGGGTTGTGTAAGTCCTAACATCGCCAGCCATATCGTCACGCCTGCTAAACGCGATCGATCTGAAAAAATAACAATTATATGGTATTTATTACATATTGTAAACCATAATACATAATTAAATGTTAATTGTATGTAAATGTTTTCTGGTTAGACATTATCTCTATCTTCTAAATGCGAAAGTAACTTTGTCTATTAGTCACGTTTTCACGCCTAAAACATTGCACCGATATTGATGAAATTTGATACAGAGATAGACTAAAATTTCTAAAGGATAATAATATAATAATAACTCTTTATTAGACATAAACATATGTGACAAACAAGAAGGATTACCCAGACTTCTGCACTAGCAGGGCTGTGTTGCAGAAGCCAGTTTCTTCCCCTTAATATCATCATCATTACATTTTTTTTATGATATAGCCTATTTTTATTGCAAAAAAGGTTTGAAGGGGTTGAAATTGGGGATGCAAGATTATATGGAGCACCAATTATGTATATCTATAATGGAATTAAAGATACCTCTTTAAAACCGTTATTCACACGGTTTAAGATATATATTTAAGATATTCTTATATTAAAAAATATTTTCTTAAAAAAATATATATATCTATTAACTTAGCCAGCGGTTGATTGATGAAAATCAACATAAATAAAGTGCATCTAACAATATTTAAATAACAAATAATTCTTAACAGCCACAAACTACCTCCTTTATAGTTTAAAATATTGATTCCGTGTATGTAAAAAAATCAATTGACTTTTTACACTTTACATAAAGGTTCCAGGAAATTGTATTTCAATTTATAGAAAAAAATATTGTTAAAACTTATTTAAATAAAATTGATTGAATCATTGTGACTGAAGTGTAAACTTACCATTGCCCATTCTAAATTGTAAACTAAATAAACACAAACAGCTTATAATTATCTACATATATTATATGTCATAATATTTAAATATAAAACATAATTCACATTTGCGATTTAGATTTTCGGCTCGAATTCAAAAAATAACAAATAAAATTTGATCAGTTTTTGAGAATCTTTAAAAACACTGTTTTTAACTACTAATAAATAATATTATATGCAACTTATGCAACGCTACGTTGTAGTATACTGTCCTTTCAGTAATACGTTCCTGAGTGATCAAATCAAATTTTAAACAGAAGAATATTTAAGAAAACATTTCAAGTGGAACGATAATAAGAAATGAAAATATTTATCAACTTCGTAACGTAATAGCGTAATAAAGGATTAATCATGCATTGTTTAAGAAGCCGAATTATTTTATGACACTTTATAAAAACTATATTTGGTAGCCATAATACTCAACTACATATTATGTACTCTACAAAGAGTCTATTTCTTATCTGCTAACAGATTTCAGAATGAGCAGCTTACCAAGATAACCATTAGCCATTGCGTAGTCATCACACATTTTGATCTCATATTAACCAAATAAGAAAATATTAACTAATACGAATGTTTGTTTGTAACGCTCTTACGCTTTAGCTATCGATTTTGCAAATACATATGTCATCGGGGGTGCAATAAAGGACATGGACTAAGTATAATCTCACGAAAGAAGTACTTTTCCTGAGATATAGAGCCTCTTAGATAACTGTTGAGTTTAACAACTCCGTGAGATGCATATGCTTGTCATGTGCGGATGGATTCTAGTTTAACATTAAAGCATATAACAAAGGTTAAACTCAAAACCATTATGAAATATTCGAAATTATAATTTATAATTATCCGCTAAACCACATAATTATGGCTCAGTTCATTTTTTTAACTATTGCGTCTACTATCTGGATTGTGAATGGATTAATAATTTATTGGTTGGTTTTCAGTTACAGTATTTATAATAACGGAGCAACAAAAAAATATTTTAATCAATTTCTACGAATTTTATATTTGTGAAATTTCAAATTTGAACTAATTTCACAGTATTGAAATGCACGACATGATACCTTTCCGAGCGAGATTATTTAAAAATGTTATTATTATTCTGTAATTGTTGTTTCTATTTGTATATATTACTTCAAGACCTGGGTGTAGAAATGTTACATACAGAAAAATAAAAGTATAAATTGAGCTTCTATAATAACATATTAAATAATGACAAAGAAATGTCGTTTTTTTTAACCGACTGTAAAGAAAAAGTTTCCAGTTTCTCATTTTTTTATGTTTCGCTTGATGTATTTTTTTATATTATATAAGAATAAACAGTCAAGTTGGTCACTAAATACTTTGGAGATACAAAATGAAATGCTTCAATGGATAACGTATTATTCGGCAGCATTCCTGGAATGAACAAAGTATTAATATTATGTACTAGCAAGTAGGGACCCGTCCTTCCTTCGCTTTGGCTTTATAGAAATCTTAATTATTTTATAATTAAAATATAAATGTATAATAAATAAATAATAAATAGTCCGTATCATCGAACCCCAAAAACGAATTTCATAAACCCGGGAAGGTTTTAGACATCGATTAACCATAATGATGTGTAATTTGATTAAATCCATTGTTTTCAAATAAAGGAAATTAAACATTGCAAATTGCCTGTTATGTTTTTATGTAATGTTATTAATTAATTTATATTATTATTTTTTTTTACCTTAAATATAAACAAGATAAGACTAAACTACGTTTTACTGCTAACAGTTTTCGCATTTGTCTCGGCGAAAGTGTATTTCCTAGAAAATAGTTCATGCCAGCTTTGGCGTCTCGTAAGGCGAAACGAGTCTTGATGGAGAAAAGTTAATCTAATAACTAAAGTCGACATTGTATATAAATACTTTCTTACGCTAGTCTTATATATTCTACGGGGGAGGAATCCGAGTGCGAGGCCGTAACGCACTCAGCCGGTTTTTTGTGTCTATGTTACGCATTGATACCGGCGACTGAAAACCGATTGTGATAATTAGTTTTTCTTGCTTTTGGTTATACCTATAGCACTGTCCCATATAAGTTTTGTAGTTATTTGTTTAATCTGCTAGGGACGACATGCTAGGGGCTCTAAGAGGTGTTCTCAAGGTAAAAGATCTAATTAACAAAAAAACTAATATTTCAATTACTTCTCTCTTTAAACTACACTGAGACTGAAAATTTATTAGCTAAAGCAACTTAAGTTATATATAATAATAGTTTATTGTAATGTTTTTATAATAAGTGTAATTTTTTATTTTATTTTACCATATTTTTAAGTTTCATTTGTATTCCGTTTCATCTGAGTTCCTTTTTTGTAATTTTTGATTTATCAAGTATCTTTTACGTAACTTTTTTTTTTTTTATTTCCACTATGTAATTTTTATTTGGTTCCTCGCGATACAGGCGAAGCCTAGTGTGAGGACCCCTGGCAATATCGTTACAAATTGTGATACCAAATAAACGAATTTGAATTTGAATTTGAAATTAACCGGCTAAGCGTAAACTATTGAAATGATGACTGACATGCTATTTACTATAATTTTATTCATATGTATATAGTTTTAAAACTATTTTTTTATATTAATCTTATCTATCTTCAAAAAAGAGAAGAGTATATTACATAAATAAAAATTTACGAATGAAACAAAAATAAGCGATAAAAACTATCGTTTAACGCTTTTACGATCTGTGCTATTATATTATACACTACTTTTAATTTCTTTCTAATTTTCAGTATCGTTATAAGAATTTATTGCGAAAGTGCGGTATCTTCAAGAAGAATGCGAACCAAACAGTTCATGCTCTAATGAATATTACATAAGGTTAATCAACAGCGATTTAGTAAATAAAATTCGTTTGTTTTACTAATTTATTCTCGTATGTCTATCGATAGTTTTAATGATCATATTAACAGAATGAAATATAAAATACATTATTTTCGATGGTGGTAAATGTTTGTATTTATTTCATTGACAATAACAGTAAATTGAAATACTATATTGATTAACATAATCTATGTTTACGTGTGTGTTATCAGTATTATTTGAGAGATTAGTATTTCTACGTTCAAGCTGACCTATTCGTGCCAGCTTTACTACAACACCAAATACTTTTCAGAAACATTATAATAATAGCTTCTGCCAGCGGCTTCGCCCGCGTTAGTAACGATTGTAATACAAGCTCTGAGTCCCTAGTTACAAATTTGATTGTATATATACATAGGTATATACATATTTATTTATATAGAATCAACAGCCTAAAAAATAAGTTTCAAGCTTCTAGCTGTAAAAATGAGGATACTTTCATACAATTATATATATATATATATATATATATATATATATATATATATACATCTTGCAAATCATGTTGCGTCCTACATGGCGACTTTTTACTAATGATACTGCGTCCGACCGACTTGATACGTCCGGTATACGGACGCAAGATTAACCAACTACCATTTTTGGTCAAACGATTATTTTTCATTAATAGAATACGTGGACAAAAAATTGGCATGGACTCAATTTCGTCACTAAAATGTTTTCCAGCGTATTTTATAGTTCAGCCATCGACCGCGCGGATTTTGGAGGGCGTTTTTTAAGGAGTGTATAATTTTAATGTATATTCCGCGCTTAAGTTGCAGATTTTATTGCATCCCATTGAATTAATTATTTTAAAGTTTTTATCAATTCTCCACGACTATCTTCTTGCGTCCAGTATTTTATTTCAAATTGGGAGAACGCGCGATACCTACGGGGGCCGTTTTTAGGTGCAAGGTCGGTGGCATGTTTCATCGTGTTCATGTTTGTGAACACAGATAGTAGCGGGCGATTATGAATGATTAGTATAATCGAATTACTTTGTAACACTAATGTTGATAATCGATTATGAAATTAGTACTACTTATTATTAATTTGTACTACTTAATCCTGTTTTTTGATAAGAATTATAGAGTGGTCAACAAACAAAATAATGACTTCTCAAGTCATTATTTTGTTTGTTGTTATACGTAAGTACATAAAGCAAATAAGTATTTAAAAAATTATTATGTTTTATGCTTCCTATAAGAATATTTTATATGATTTTTAAGCACATTATTACACTTAAAAGGCTAACACGTGCTGTTATGTATATTTATATTCTACTCTTACAGTTTATAATAAAAGCACAAAAACATAAGAGGTTGACATATGTTATTTTGATGAGAAGGAATCTCGTGCCAGTTGACCGATCATGGTGTCTCGCTTGCAAATACTAATTCTTATAATCGAGATATTTCGAGACATCTTTATATTCGAATGATTTCATTAGTACGAGTATATCTCATAATCGCCAACCGGCTACCGGCTACCGCTAACACATACTGCGCTCCGTCTCGCGCCCGGTAAGACGCGAATTAGTTACCTGAGCGAATTCTCAGTATATAACTTAAAGTGATTAAATAAATAAAACACAATGAAAAGAATGTTTATTTTTATGAGGGTTTTGTTCTAAATTGTAAAACAATGAAAATAAAACTAAGTCCTATATTATTATATGCCTTTTATTATGTACATTTATAATATTATACCTATAAACTTATTTAAAAAATGTCACTGCAAACTTATTTCTTTACACTATTAACCTTGTTTTGATGTTATATAAAAAATAGTATCATATAAATTGAATATATTAAGAATTTTGAAATACCCCACCTTGGGTGTTAAAACACATAATTGAAAAGTTTTAAATACAATTTTTGATAATCCGACGAGATGTAAATATGAAAGGACATTGTTTCTACATATTTTACTCACTCATATAACTATTATTATATTATAATTTATAAATCTACCGACAATATAGTTTATAATAACATTAATTATTAGATGAAAATAAAAAACTTACTGCTTTAAAAATACTAACTAAAAAGTGAAAAAACTATAATATGATTAAACAACTTAATTAAATAAGACCAAAATAGGAATACAATTTTTCTATATCTCGCTTCGCTCGGGGTATAATCTTTTTATTAATGTTATGACGGTTGGCAAACAAGCATACGGCCCGCCTGATGGTAAGCAGTCACCGGAACCTATGAACGCTAGCGATACCTGAAGTATCACCTGTGCGATGCCAACCCAAGGAATAGGAGGCAAGGGATGAGAAGGAAAATAGGGAACGGAAAAGAGGGGGAGATTGGACTCAGGCGCTCGCACACACAACACAAACAACAGTTACTGTTACTTTACGCCGATTTTCTGTGAGAGACGACGTTTTTCTTTATTGCAAAAAACCACATCGAAATGGGCTTAATAGTGTTTGAGCTAAATGGTAACAAACAAACAACCCCTAACCCTACACGCATATATACCACCTCCGTTCCGTTCCGTCCGTCGTGGGAAAAATTATTATCTGTTGCTCCAGAGACAGTATCATCACTGTTATAGCTGGAAGCGGGTTGACTAGTAGGATGAATACAATAATACAAAAACAGTATTCGGAATCACAAGCATTTCAAAAATTGTTGATGTAACTCAGCATAACGTTTGTAATATATGTGGGGCATTATATGGAATCGATTTGAACGTAAGTTTTGATGGAGGTATGAGTAGCCGTGCAGTGTGTAGAAGGTATACGGAGATATTCAATGTGCTGATAGTTTTGGTGATGAACGGATGCGCTAAATTAGCAGGAAATGTCTTAAACTGAATATTAACATATCAAATAAAAATGAAAATCCACGTAAATCCTAGTAATTATATTGATAAAAACTTCATACATACGCATTAAAAACATTTAAAATCTTGCTACATATAGTGGACGCCGCAGGGTGGTGGTTTGGATAGATGCAAGAAGTCTTCGGCGATTTAAATATATATATATATATATATATATAAAATTAAACACTTGTAAATGGCTGAAGAACATTTTTCTTTAATATTTGTAGGGTTTTAAGCATTAAAACTTCTAAAAAATGTATGTATTATGTTAAACGTTCTGGGTTATATTATATATGAAATATGCAGTTTGTATGCTTATTTTTTGTAAAAATAAGTATAAATAACTTACATAAATGTGAAATTGCCAATGCATAAAAAAATTCATATAAAGCAAGTTGTTAAAATTTTCAAACGCGTTGTTCTCGAAATGACCTTCGTGTGGGTTGACATGGTATTGCTTATTTGCGTCCATATATGGACTGGCATTTCCCGTGGCTAGGTTTTTGCAGAATTTATATTTAAATAAAAATGCTTCTATTTAAGTTACACTTTTTTGCGAGCCTTTTGTCACCTCTTTTCCTCTGTCTACTTCTCGCTTTCCTCATATCTATTGGGACAGTACGAATGTAATACCACATCAAATAGCGTTCATAAGCAGCGATAATCACTCAACGTCAGGCGGACTGTATGTTCGTTTCCAGCCTTTATTACGTTTACGATTACCATTAGGCTTATTGTATTATGATGAATTGTGCAATTAGATGAAAGAATAACAGAAAGAGGCTTATTAAAACAAGAGGAATCATTTCGAATCGATATAACCCAGTTAGTTTATTATTTTATCAGAGTTGTTTGTTGGATATTTCCGTGTGTGGCAAAACTATAGTTTTAATAGCCTAACTTTCACCATTGCTCGTTGCACTAACGGTTAAGACTTGTATGGACCATGAACATGAAAGATATGTACTCGTAGTTGCATCACGTTTATATCGAATTTGTGTGACGCTTATAAAAATATCACACGTGTAAGTTTAATTTCAATGATACATTATTAAAATATGTGTACATAATTATATGTGCATAAGTTTTATAAAAGTTTTTATATAAAATTCTAACAATGTAAGATTTTTTTTTGTGCTTCTATCAGTTTATAAACTATACAGATAGGCGCCACAAATGTCTCTTTAAAAAAATAATTATTTAATAATTTAAACGTAGTAATTCAGCTTTTCACATGAGAAGGTTTTTGTTTATTGTTTATTTTACACGTGAAATAAGCGGATTAGTTTCCTATCATAAAATAAATAAATAAAGCGAATAATGGTCCTCCATTCTATTTTTTAAAGAGGCATTTGTGGCTTTTATTCTTTAAGATACCAAAAACACGACGAGCTTATTGCGAAGTAATCTGTTTCATTCTATAATTTATACATGTTTTGATAAAATACTTTTTGTCAATAAAAACTAGAATTTCACAAATGCATAACAGAAAAAGATTTGACCGATACGCTAGTATTTGGCCGATTCATCAATGTAGAATCGTTACTACAGAGTATAGGATAACAATATAATATAGATTAATTATTATTATTCACTATTTATTATTCACTACACTATTCTCAATTTGTAAACTATTATTTATATTTTATTTGCATTTTTGAAATTATTAAATTGTCATCGGTGCCTATCCATAAGTATCCAAAATTTAGATTTAAGAAAGAAAAGAAACGGAAAGTTTTAAAGAAATTCAAAACCATGTTCAAAGTGTCCGTAACATACATACGAAGCTAACAAAAGCGTGTTAAAAGTGGTATACACCATAGCAAAATATGACATTGAAATGGAATCATGAAAAACATAACACGATAAAACCTCAATAAATTAACTTACCATTAATTTTCTCTTTTTTCGCTTCAAGATTATTCGTATTACCATATCTAGAGTTGTACTCGTAAGAAGGCGTCCTGCGTTCATAATATTCATCCGTATTCCGCGGAGATGATAGATAAGAATTTACATAGTTATCTTTATTATTCCAATTCGGATTAACGTTATTAAATCCTTTATTAATATCTGCGAAGATAACCGAAGGCGGCGACCACTGAACAAACCACTGATGAGACACGGCCATTGTACGAAAATTTTAACACTGCCATGAATCTTAAAAACACTTATTTTTATGTGTGGGATTTTTTATTTATAATTGAAAAACGGCAACGTCAGCGTGCACGTAAGCGCACCTCCGGGTCTAAGCTGTTTCTGTTGCCGATGTGATGTTTGCCCTTTCATAAGAAGCGGATTTATCTACCTTTAAATATTTATTGCTTTCAATAGTAACAAGTAGTAAGTATACATATTTTGAACATCAAACTTCATTACGCAATGGATATAACAATTTGCGAGGAGTTTTACAGTGATATTTTACTGATATTTAAAAAAAATATGACTAATTGTTTTATTTATTAAAGATAATATTATTGCTATTAAGTTTTTCTAAAAATCATTCTAATGAAATGTTCATAAAATAAAATACGAGATTTGCCGCCTATTTTATGTTCTTGTAACTTTTACAAAGTATAATTTCTGCATGTTATCGCAAATATTAAAATGTAGTGCTCTGAAGCATAAGTTAACACATAATGTCTATTATAATTGTTCTACAATCTTAATAATAAATAATGTAAACAAAAATATTTTATGGCCTCATACATTATAAATATATATATATATATAAAAACTATTTTTAGTGAAATCATCGTATTTAAAAATGTATTTTAAGTTGCTAATTATATTATTCTGGCTCTGATGAGTTCTGTTAGCAATATCCGAAGTTGTTGCTTAGATAATTATTAAATGTATATAAGTATAATTATATCGAACCTTTGATACATCAACAATAAAAATAATCTTTATTAGTTATTCGTTTTTCGTGTGAATTAATAATAGAAAGAATTGATTTCCTCATACAAACTATCATCACCTATTTCACCTCTTTCAGGTTTTGTTTCACGACAAAACGAAGCCCATGATCCCGTCTACTTCTATACCAAAAATCATCATAATCAGTTTAGCAATGTAGGTGTGAAAGCGTGACAAACTCACTTTCGCATTTATAATATAGTTATGAGAGGATTATAAAAAAATCTTAGTTAAGTTATTTGAGAAGCTTCAAGAATGCTCCTATATAAATTAAAAGAAATCGTTTTATGTTCGACGAAGATATTGCGAAATCGTAATCATTTTTATAGTAAATTAAGACGATTACATTTTATAAAGCACTCAACATTTCATTACATATTTATTTGATTAAAAAATTAAAATTAAAGCTTAGCTATGATCAGTTAACTTACAAGTAAACATTATTTTAGATGAGCACTTCATGTCAACCAAAAAGTTAAATATCATTATCACACTCTATATTGCAATCTTTACATGGCACAAATTTTATGTTAAGAGTTTAATTATGCAATAAGAAATAAATAAGTCTTAATTAGTACATTAAGAAATTAGTGATCAAGTTTATAAAGCGAAAATATTGATAGAAAAACAATTAGGATAAAATAAGTATAACGAATTGTATTACCATGCTTAATTAAAATGCATATAAAAAACAATTAGTGCTTTTAAAACGATTACATATTATGTTAAATAAAATACACAAAAAAAATAAATATTTGTTTACATTAGCAATAAAAACGGTGTTGCTTTTGAAATGTTAATTAAAGTGAAATAAATGTTTAATGTTAAAACATTTAGAACAACAGTTATAAGTGGGCTAATGTAAACGTGTATTGTAAATATTGGGTGATTTTCTTTCGCAATGTCAAAACCATACTTATTACACAAATAATTTATTTAATACCATTTTTAGACTGTTTTTCCATAGTCGTAGCAAGACTATCGATAAAAATATTCTTTTAAATATTATGGTTATTTAATTCGGCCTGGATGTTGTTCTTGAAGGTCTTCGTGCTTCGAAAACACATTAACACTTTCACTGTCCACTGGCCTACATGTAAGTGGTGACAATTGCTTAAATATTGTGTATGGCTAGTAGATATTATTATTCTGGTATTATTTGGAACAAAATTAATAAGTGATCATCTCAGTATATTGAAGATTTAATATTTTTAGAGTTTTGATAATGGGGTCTAAACCAACTAGGTTTAAGCGTTATTAAACCTTTACGCTTTACCTTGCAAAATGTTATTAAAATGGAAGTTAAGTGAAAATGTGTACCTTTTTCTCAAAAGAAACGTTGAGATTTCAATTGTATATCAAATATGATATTTCGCTACATTTTTATTTTATACTTATCATTATATATTTTTTTAGGTTTCTTATAATAATACCCTAATGTGTCCTAAATAAAAAAGTTATGCTAACTATTTTTTGCCTCGGTTTTACAATATCTAGAAATAATAGATACAGGATAACTAGAAAGACTCATTTTTATCAAAGGGCTGCAGGGTCACATACCTATTATAATAACCCTGTATAAAAACTTGTAACCTGTCAAATATTAATAAGATACCTTTATATCAGAGATTATAATTAATGAATTCAAGAATTGATAAACGACTAATTAAGGTTATAATTTATAAAATAGAGTCAAATTTCATGTAGATATAAAGACAGTTGCATAATAATTCATGTATTTATGGACATACAAATTTGTAAATAAGTGATGTTTTTATCATGGATTTGTTTTAAAATTTCATCCCCAAAATTTAACTCAGTTAACGCGGTTAGTAATTGACATAAAAAAATCTTTATATATTTAGAAAAATAGCTTCTTATTTTCAGAATTAGATTATACAAATTCCTATTGTAAACATTTTTGTAACATTTAAAGAAAATTCTCAGCCTAGTCGTATAAATTCTTATTATAAGCGGGCAAGACAAGGAGCAATAGCTAGTATACATTTTTTAATATTTTTTTAAATATGATTTAATTGATGAGTTGCTTGTTTTATATAATATTTAATAATTAATTTTATGTTCTGTAGATTGTGTAGGCGTAGTGTCAATGAACTTACATGTAAAAGATGCAATCTTAACTTTAAATATACAATTAAAAGGTGGCTCATTATTAACATAATGTAATACTTTGGTTTTAAATTGTTATGAAATCGTGAATTTATTTTTTAGCAACTGGTGATGGTAAATATGCATATGTCTGCTGAAAATTAAAACTGCTGTAATTATGCGCGTTTTAAACATACTTCAAAGTATATAGATGAAAGGTGCATAACATAATTATAGCCTTGTTTTAAGCAATGCTATTTAGTATGCGATGTAATGTAACTTTGTTTTATGCGATGTTAATTATATCTATAAGTTAATGAATCTAATTTACTGTTTACATTTAATAGCGATTTCCACACCTCATAAATGAAGTTTCTATCTTGTGTAGAATATTCTATATAACCGTAACTGATACTTTATTTAAATTATATTTTGATATATTGCTTATTATTAATTTTGAGATATCTATATTCAAATTCCGTTTAATTATTATTTTAATATATTATTCATATTCTAAGTCGATTTGTAATATTTGTTGAGATATCAATAGCATTTTAGCTTTCCACATTTATACAGTTTAATTGAAATAACAAATTATAAACGCCAACAACTATGTATTGAAATATTTCGATATACAGTGAGAGTTAACACAATTCAAACTCTTGTTATTTCTACAATTATTTACAATGAATACGTAACGAAATTATACGAGTAAGTTTCTCAACGTTTTGTTTCTTTAACTGCGTCTAATTGTGCTGGGCGATACAAAATTTATAGGCCAAGCAACCAATCAACTACTACCATGTAAACGAAAAATATATTTTACGAGGTTTCTTTGTGATTCCCCAACCGCCAATTTAGTTCACAAAATGTTTCCGAAATGCTTCGTATTGTTGACTTTCGTTGGTGTGATTTATGCAATATATCCGTATTTCGATACACAAGATTTTATTTACAATGTTCCTAAAGTATATAGAATTTCTATCACATTAGATAAATTGCTACAATATTATGAGAAGAAAATGTCAAAAGATCCTGAATGGTACATTGCACTTCGAATGGCTAGAGGTAAGAAATTGCATAATTTTAATCTAAGGCAGCATTAGATAAAGAGGCCTTTTTAGGCTTCTTTGCCTCTTTATCACATTGAATGGAACTACTTCAATAGATTACAATGGTGGCTAGAAAGAGCACGGCCGTCTGACGATAAGCCAGTTACTGAAGCCTACAGATACATTGTGATATCAGAATTATTAAAAGCGCGTCGCCGACGCGAGGGAAAGATAGAAAGTAGGGGTTAAAGTTTAAGCTAAAGGTACGCCGCTAGCAATTCTTTAAAGAATACACGCTACAGCATGAATACTTCACATTATTATTCTGTGTTCGAGTGGTTGTCTGGTTGATTAAGGCTGGACTATTAAGACTCCTACACCAACTCATATGAACATTAAATTAATATCGATACGTTGTTTTATAAACTAGGTCAACTTGAATATACTATAAACGAGTTGGACAAAACAGTGCCAGCCAAGTTAAAGGAAAATTTGCAAAACATAACAAGGAGAATGGATCGCATTTGGAATACTACCGATTTCGCAACATTAGTGTATCGCAGCAAAGACTATGAATACGGTAGGTATATTATTGGCTTCAGTATCCAGATATTCCAAGTAACCTTTAAAATAGCGTAATCACTGCTTTACATTAATCTAACGAGAGCAAAGTCGTGAGCGAATCATTATTAAGGTACTAACTATTAGTTCTGGTTTTGTTTATATGTGTTTAAAATTAAAGAATGCTTTTTTCAATTTGCATCATATTTGGTTCTTAACGAAAATATATATTAAAATAAATATATTAAAGATATAATAATATGATAAAACTGTAGTTGGAAACTGAATACTTATTTCTTCAGAGAAAATTGTTTCCTAATGACGTGGTTGAGTTCTAATTCTTATCAAACATTTGTTCAATAGACGTAAAATACCAATGGCGTATACATAGGTATATTTCACCAACAGACATATAAGCTTACAAGTTAGAATCATTCTGAAACTTTGCTAATAGTTGATAATTAATCCATCGCCCCTGACATTTAGGAGTATTAAGGTTCAGGCGCGTTATTTGATACCTATTTAATTATATATTTAACTAATCCCTTGCTGCCGGCTTTGTGTTTGTGATATTTATTATTATAACATAATTTAATGCATATTTTCCTTTCAAGGTATTCATCAAATTCTAATAAAATTACTTTAGATTGAAGACTAATATACGTCATTTGTATAAAAATCACGAAATATGTAGGAATTTATAAAAGAAAAATATTTGAGCAAAACAGCAAATGCAAAATATTAAATAGAATTTCTCCGATTTTATAAAGATAAATTATTGTAAAAACTGAACAAATCAAAATCTTTAGAGATTAATTGTTAATGGTGTTCATTTATTGTCTCCATTCGTCATCATTACGTCATGTTCGACGTTCACGACTATTGCTTTAACAGTTTAATAATTAATGTTATTAGTCATTTGCGATATTTAATGAAGTATAAAAACAAAGTCTGCAAAAGCTTACAATACCGCCTACAAGCGACCGACTGAAGCGATTAAATAAATATTGTTATTCTACTTTTGATGATTTAATATTTTTTCGAAATTAATTGTCAATCAGTCAATCAAGATTCCTTCAAATGATGAGGCCCAGAAAAAACATATGTATATATATATATATATATATAAACCTTTTATTCATCCTATCTAAACCATAAATATATATATATCTAATATATAAAATTCTCGTGTCACAATGTTCGTTCCCATACTCCTCCGAAACGGCTTGACCGATTCTTATGAATTTTTTTATGCATATTCAGTAAGTCTGAGAATCGGCTACTATCTTATATATATATATATATATATATATGTATATTTATTATTAAGATAGGATGAATAATAGGTTTGACAGTCATTTATTTCTTCTTCTTCTTTTCTAAAGAAATCTTTGAAGCCAACATGACTATAACTGAAATGTAATAATAGCTATTAGTAAAATTACGTGTACCACAGCGTAGAGTGTGTATTAATGATCAGAATTTATTGTGCTGATGAAATATGATCTTAATAACTTATCCTTGTAAAGAACAATTGTTGAATTATTATAAATTTTTTTTTTCGTTCTAATTACGATCACTAATATACTGATTCCTTACGAAAGTTATACTCAGAATTACATAGGCATAAGATTATGAGTTAAATAGCTTAGGATAGTCGACTTTCTCCTTGCTTATGTAAGATGAGAGATCTGATGAATACTAAGATTTAAATTTATAGCAGTCATTTTCAAAAGTAGTAACCTACTTTTTCTGTAGTGAAGGCAATTGTACTCCACTAACAGTCAAAATGTGCTACACATTTTATTTATCCTGGGTATAGTATAGTATAAAAAATTAATATCTGGCTTAAGTAGGAATCTTACCTGGGACTTATAGATCATACGGCAACGTCAGACCCGTCAAAATGTTGATTTCATGTTTTATTTATAATTTCTATGGCTTCGCTTGCTAAGTAGTAATAGAGCAATGCCACCCAACACACCGGCGCCGACTCGACCGGGAAAGTACTAACCTATCACAGAAAATCAGCGTAAAGTAACACTATCAGTAGGTACTCTTGCATTTCATACGATTAGTGAGAGCACCGGAGGCCCCGTCTCCCACTCCCTCTGTTCCCTTCTCATTCCTACCATCTTATTCCTTGAGTTGGCAGCGTGTATATTATACTGTAAGTTTCACAAGCGTCCATAAATGCTTATCATCAGAACTGTATGCCCGTTTGCCAACCGTCATGAAAAAACTTTACTATAACTTAGTAAGGTTGCTAATTCCTCTTTTATGTAATAAATAAACGTGACTGGGTTTCATTACCGTATCCTTTATTCTAATGTTACGTAAACATTTAATTTGGTAATACGTGAAGTACGAGTCTTCTATTCGGCGAGGTTTCGTAATAAGCATTCACGCGTTATTCCAGTCGTCTTCCTGTATATCTGTCTTCCTGTCTGTCTGTCTATTTCTAAGGAATTGAGTATGTAATAACTTTCTTCACAATATATAAGTGAATGAACATACTATACTTTTATGTAACAAATGTATACAGTTGGATCAAAACGAAAAAAAAACAATATATTTCTTACTATACAAGGACTGAAATACATATATTAAATTATTTAATTATAAGTAATTCAAACGGAACGCGATTAGTCAAATCTTGTAAATAATACTCTTCGCATATAGTAATGTATTAATAATAAACCTAACAGAACATTGAAAAAAATCATATAATATAGGCAACATTAAAACACAATAGGTAAAATTTTAATTTGAAAACTTTGTTGGTTTTAATTTAATTAATTATGATAAAAACAGTAGGTAATGGGACTAGTCCATGGTCAGCTACGTGTACAAAATGACAAAATCGTGTGGATTGGTCAAATAGTCGTGATACGAAACGATGGAACAAATGCACTTTCACATTTAAATGTTAAACATTTGACAATTGTCAACGCTAAAGTAACTAATAGTATACGGCCTTGCAAGAAAATAAAAAACCTTAATATCCGTGTTAAAATTTACATTTTTAACTTTTTTATATTTAAATACTTTAACTTGGTAACGTGCAATAAAATGTATGTTACGTAATTATGTATCGAGCATAAGCTAACATGAGTTATTAGAGTATAAGCGATTAAAACGGTCAACTTCATAATGAAGCTAATTTTATTTAATTACGTAAATATAATCCTTATGTATTTAAATCATAACAATAATCAAAACACATAGTACAAGATGACCGCATTATGTTTTACATTATTCAAATTAAACTATTACATATATTATATATTTTAATTCATAATGAAATACAATCCAATCCGTGGTTTCATTGTAATTAAATTTAAATATTAAAATTAACAATATGTTTATTCAATACTGCCATCGAGACGCTACGCCACCGCGTCATTACGTTATCTCATAATTAGTTCCTGTAATAAGAGCATTTACACCAAATCTTCAGTATTATAATAATATAATAATAATAGTATAACTTCCACACGTAACTTCCGTTTAGCATTGGGCTTGCTTTAATAAGCCTTCCTATTCCGAGAGCAATGTTGTTAATTCCGAGAGTAATATGGGATGAGTAGTAATACCATGACCAATGAGACAAAAAACACATGGAACGTAAACTCGTACGAATATCACTACTTCACGTAGATATAGTATGATTTCTGAAATTAGCGGACTAAAATAAACTTCCCACTGATATTAGTACAGATTAAGCTGATCATTAAGTATATCGACCTGAAATATACGTTATTATGATCGCCATCGCCTCGTATTGAAGATAATTAATAATAATTACAGCAACCTATTCCCGTAATAATGCATTAAACGTATACATTTTTTGTTCTAGTTTCTGTGTAATTACGGATACTTGCGGTGAAACTTTCACATAAATCACCATGACAACGAGTTCTTTTACAGTTTTAAATTTTAACTGACCGATTGACTTTAACGATAAAAAATACACAATCTAGATATTTAGAGATTTTTCGATAGAAATTGTATGTAAAAATTGTATTGTAAAAAGGAGATCGCGAGCTCGATCCCGCTATAGTCAGTTGTTTTCCGTATAAACATATTTTGTGTCGCTCGTGTTCTCTTGTTAAAATGTTTCCAGACCCTCGACATAGGACACAACTATCCTAATTGAGTTAAGCGTTTATTTTATTACTATATTAATTATCTATGTACATATATTTGTCCATGACTAATTTGTCCCAGAAGCAAATACCGATCGTGTCATTGAATCACGAATCCAATGGTTCTAAATAGCTCTGATTGTAGATTATTCTTAAGATCATTTTATGTCTTTTTTTTAGTTGCTAAGGCAATTTTCGAAAATATTGAAGTATTTTCTTCACTTCTGGAGCCGCTGACACTTGGTACAATGGGAACCCAGAAGCCATTTCGTTTCAATTTCGAACTATATGTGCAAGAGGCGAGGACAAAAATGCCGGCTAGGAAAGCAGCAGGTATAAATTAAGTGTTTCAATGTATATATTTTTAATTTTAACATTTTATTGTAAACGTAAATATTTGGATACGTACACATTTTTTTGCCGCATTATGTCATAATCAAAATTAAATAATTTACTTTTTTATTGGTTTATAACTACATAGTATGCATAATCATGTTAATTACAACAATTTAACTATTACATTATTTCACACTCTGAAAAATGTGTTTGGAAACGAGAAATGCACATAATTGCATGAATTTCAAATTTGAAATAAAAACGAATTAAGCAATTTTTGTTTCTGCTAGTTCTACAGTCCTTAACATTAAGAAATGTTTAAATAAGTCATTTGATGTTTCCATTGTAAGCCCTGACACGGTTCAATATCTGAAGGTCGTTTTCTAGTTCAACAATTGCCCGCAATGAGGCGTTGTTCGAAATGTACTTAAGAAAAAAAAGGTGAAAGAATCTTGACACAGTTCTAAATAAATTTCATTTCGCATTGGTACAAATAATTATTGTACTTAATAAATCAAATTTTAGATGCCTGCATGATGCAACTTTTGATATCGGCTATGGAAACACAGACAACACAAGCCGATGGAACCTGTGAGCTCTCACCGGAATGTCAATCACAACTCATGCAAGGATCTGGTCTCGCATTCCAACAAACTAGCCGAGTTCGTGCCATGATTCTGTCACGTCTCTTCGACTGCATGGAAGGCGTTGACATTTCTGCGTACATTTATAAACTCTGCATACAGATTTATAAAGAAACAAAGTCTCTTGAAGCCTGGGATCACCCGGCTGGTACTAGAACATTATTTATGCAACAAAGTTGGTTATTTTTTCGATATTTTATTCTGTCATCACCTCCAGGTGAATTTTCATTTTTCTAATATATTTTCATGTTCATAAAAATTTCAGTTTTGTTTTGTGCATCTCAAGGGTATGGAGAATTTATAAAACCTCGATGGATGAACAAAATAATGTCGTGGCAGGAACCTAAAGGATGTTACGCAGATGACCGTCAACCATTTTTAAGACTAACTGGTTTCGTTGGACCCACACCTTCACCCCCGACCAAAGATAAAGAGGTAAAGTAATATATTTGTATAAAAATAACTGAATTAAATCACTAGGTTTATATATCTAGCACATAAGAAATCATTAGCAGTAGTCATGACTCCTTAGCTCGAATTATTTTTAGAAGTCATAAAAATAAAGATACAATATCAAAAAACACTTTTAATTAATACGATTTATTATACACCCCAACAACAGCAACATAGTAATTTTTATATTATTTATATTTAAGGAAGAATATCGTGTGAAGAAAGCTGCTTCTTCAGAAGGCGGCTCCTGCAACTCATTGACATCAGCAATGGCTTTGGGTTCTCTTGTAATCTATGTAAGAGCCTTACTGGAGACTGATCAAGCATTCCAATACGATGTTCTTGTCTAAGTTAGAAAATTAGTATCGGAATTGAAACATTTTTTATTTTGTTCATTTTCTCTCTATATTTGTAATAATTAGTGACCGACCGAAATTTCGGTTTCGGTTTCGGTTTCGGCCAGTTTCGGCCAAAAACCTAGTTTCGGCTTTAGTTTCGGTTTCGGCCAAAATATAGCCGAAACTTTCGGCCCCGCCGAAACTAGATTGTTCGTGAGTTTTCGTGCGTTGTTCGGTAAACATCGCAGGCAACTCGTACCGCTCGCTGACGCGGCCAAAAATCTCCAGAAATAAGTATTAGATTGATCTTTAAAATATTGTGAACACAACGTATTACTAGTTACTTATGTACCTAGTATATCTAACTATAAGTTGTTTCCTTTTTTTTAGTTTACTCCTAATAGTGTGTCCTGTATGTTCACGACAATAATGGTTATGACTTTAATGAATTTTTAGTATTTATTTTATTTAACTCTATTTAAATGTCTATATTATATACAGTGGTGGTCAACTAATTAGGGACATTGGTATAATAAGAGTAACATTTATTTATATTTTCCGTAATTTCAGTTTACATTAAGTCTTCATTATATTTCTTTAATGTTAATCTGATCTTGATTTATTTTAACCAATGTTTTCTTAATAGAATTATTAAATTTTGGAATGGATTGTAATTAAAAATAACAATTAAAATTCAACTATACTTCTCCTTCGTGCTTATATAACTCTGGACAAGTAATTAGGGACACTTAAGAAAACGTAATGGAAGAGAAAAATATACATTTATTATCAAAATTCATCTAAAGAGCAACGTTTTCTATTAAAAATTAACATGATTGCCATTATTAGCTATAGCCATATCGACATCGGTGCGGCATCAAATAATGCCAAGTTTCGTTAGTGAAGTTCTTCCAGGAGTCTTTGGAACTGCTATAGAATTGGTTTAAATTTCCAGTTTGTTGTACCACAGAATCATATTCCAAAGAATTCACCTCTAGGCTATTGGCAGGCCAATCTAAAATTATAGCCTTTGTATTACAGGTTTATTTTTTTAAAATCGAAAATAAAACACTAATAAATAATAAATAAATAAACGCTACACACTCAACACAGGATATAATTATCCTAATGGGGGCCCCATTAGGATAATTATATCCTGTGTCGGGGGTCCGGAAACATTCACAATGACAAAGACAAACACAACCAGACCGGAAAACATGCCTGTACGATTAATACAAACATCTGCTCCGAGCGGGAATCGAACCCGCAACCGTCGAGTCTTAAGGCAGACTCGCTACCCACAACGCCACAACGGTGTCCAAACTGACTAAACAAACAACTAACACTAACTCTTGCTGTCCCTAATTAGATGGTCAGCCAGTAAATGAACAATTTCGATGCGAGAGATTTCTTTTTAAACCACCATTAAATATTCTTAGATTTAAAAAAGTACACACCATTGAACAGTATACTTTATAACAAACAGTATCTCATAAAATTAAACTTTTAAAATTTTAACCAAATCATTTTCCGTTCCTAATTAGTTGGCTACGAATACATGCAAATAAGTGTTAAAAAAACTTGAAATGCAAATTTCAGTAAAAAAAACGTAATTTTAAATATTTTTTTAAAAGTTTCGGTTTCGGCCGAAACTGAGAGGCAGGCCGAAAGTTCGGTTTCGGTTTCGGTTTCGGCTGAAAAACCAGTTTCGGTCGGACCCTAGTAATAATCAGTTTAAATAATGTAACCAAGAAGGAATCTCTAAGCATAGACTTATATATGTACAGGCCTATCCATTCAAAATGTCAAAGAACCGCTGATGTTCCATTGTAAATTTAGCATCGACGCAACGTAACGACATTAGTCACAAGCTTGCAACATAATCGAATGCAAATTAGCGTCACACGCTTGTAACATAATCGAATAAAGTTAATGTTGGACTAACTTCGAGTTAAGAGTTGAGTTTACGAAAGAGCACCAACGAATATTTGGACTTTTTTCTGTTCTGGCCATAAGTCAGGCCTTAGTTTATAGTAAGTAAATGGCTCTTAAGAAATAAATTATAACTATATTTATTGATACATCAATAATATGTCACGTGTGAACTGTCATTGAAAGTAGTTACAGTATTGATAAATTAATAATTTGAAATTAATTTTGAAAAGAAATGTTCAGAATAATAAGAAGAACTATGTGTGAGGTCGCTAAGTCTATAAATACACCTATACCAGTATTTGGTAAGCAATTGTAACACAATTGTTTATAATTTTACAAAGCCAAATTTTATAGACTTGAACTAAAGGACCCTAGATTTTAGTTAAAAAAAAAACAGCATAGCGCGAAATATTATGCTTCATTAATAGTATAAGTTAACTATAAATAAATATTTTACAACTATTTTTTTATCCTTTAATCGTTATACATTTAAAATCCAAATAAGTGTTGTGCATAGCATTGACCAGACGTATACTTCTTAAGTCGACCCATTGACGCCGAAAACAGAAAATCGTTACACATTTAGCATTATTATATGAACCGGAAATATACTTCCCTCATAAAGAATAATAACGTGAAATAGTAACAGTTCGTACTTTGAAGTAACAAGTAACACGTAAGTTTTGTTCAACTAGAGTAAGTTGCTTGAGGCTCCTGCCTCAAACCTTTGGTCTTTTCCTCTTACTCCTACTCCCTATCCGTATCCCAGGTGGGACTGCATTGCCATACCTCTTGTGTTGTACCAACTGGTGTTGTTGATGTGGTGGCGTACCAAAGTACAGAGCGCTAGCAATCAGGCAGGCAGTATGCTTCTTTACTGTCTTTGATCAAATGTATATATCTGGTATAGTACCAATTCGCTATTTATATTTTCTAATAAATAATTCTCGATTTGCAAGGTGTCGAGGGTCGCTATGTTGCAGCTTTATATAGCGCTGCTATTAAAATGAAACAAGTAGAAGAAGTCGAAAAACATTTTCGTTTGTTAGAAATAGAATTGGTCAAACCAAAAGTAATTGACTTCCTTGAAACGAGTATGGTATCTGCAAGTGACAAAGCAAAGTTATTGAAAGAAGTTGGTGAAGGAGCAGGTAGCTTATTTATTAGTCATTCCTACATGACTTATTATAATTAGAATTTTTCAATTATTTGTCTTTTTTTTGCTATTCTGTTCAGTTTTGACAAGATAACAATTATGAGACATTTTTATATTTGATTAATTGTCTTGTAATGACTGATTCTCTCAAATTGGTTAACTAAATTGGTTATAAAGTATTAACGATAGATATCAGATCTTTTTAGGATAACGATCATGATTGACAGATTTATGTGCTACCTAAGACACACGGAGTTCTTAAAGAATAACCTCCAGACTGAAACATATATAATATATTTGGTGAGCACACGGCTTTGAGCTGGAATCTAATCTCCATATGAATCTAATCAGCATTAATGATAGATTGACAACTAATATAGCAGAATGGCGACCCATTATTGCCACATGATTATTGAAAACATAAATACGAATTATTGAAAACTATACTCTTTTACAGGAATGCCTCCTTCTGCTATAAATTTTCTAGCACTCGTAGCTGAAAATAATCGCTTAAAATATCTGAAGCGTATGATACGAATGTTCTTAGCAGTTATGGTAGCTCATAGAAATGAAGCTTTATGCGAGGTGATAACTGCAAAACCGCTTGACGAGGCCTCACGTACAGCATTAATAGACGCTCTTAAAAAGTTCGCAAAAGGGAAGAATGTTCAAATAACAGAAAAAGTAGATCCATCAATTATTGGAGGCGTGATAGTTGGCGTTGAAGATAAACACATTGATTTAAGTATTGCAAGAAAGGTTCAAATGTATACTGACATTTTAAAACAAGCAGTTTAATGATTTGCAATCGTGATGTTTCATGATAATTACATTGTTTCAGAATTACCAGTTTTTGTTTGTTGACAAATATATTACGTTGTTTTAACGGTTGATAATTAGACTTTACGATATCATATTAAATAGAATATATTAAATAAAAAACAATATTAAATCAATTATAATTTATATACTGACAGCTATTCCTATAACAACAATTAACAATTATTAATAATTATGGCCAGTAAAATTACTCAATTCTATATAAAATCAATTAAGAGTTTCTTAATTCCTAAAGAAACGCTAAAGAGCCATATCTGAACATAAATGGCTTGTCTTTTGGTGATATGCGATCTGCATGATCACCAATGGGCCTATTACTAGAAGATTTACAAGCCGAGTTTTGTAATATAGTAGGAATTTTTTCGGCATGAATTCTGAAATTAATTCTTTCCGAATTAATTGTTCCAGTCATTACTCTTTGGAAACTCGAAGTGAGGACCCAGAGTTCCTGTTCTCCTTTTACGTTGTCGACAACTTTTACACCACTAGCAAACTGCAAGGTTTCTTTGTTAATTGCGACTTGATGGAAGTTACGTTCGGAGAACTCAGTGGCCGAATTCCAACACCAGATACCGGGAGGTTCCATGAGACCAAAATATAGAATACCATACTTGTCCATTGCTTCAGCTGCTGATTGATTTGGTCTTTCTTCAGGGAAAGCCTGAAAAAATTAATGCTGTGTAAGCAGTTATTAGAGATAAAAAGTTGAAACCAAATATATGTATGTTCATGTTTCCATATATTGCTTTCTCCTCTTTACTTATGTCATTGATTTAAATCAAATCCATTTTTGATCATTCGTTTATAAACCGATTATGATGATTTTGTGCACACATGACACGACAGTGTGACATAAAGTCTATATTTCCAAGCTGGTCTCACATTAATTGTGATGATCTGATTATAGACTTCGGAGATTATAACCAAAAACCTGACTAACCCCTAAAATAACAAAAAAGTTATACTCACGTTAACAAGGTAGGGGTTGATATTAGGATCATGTATGTACGAGTCATTTCTAAGTACGCTAGTGCGCACCACATTCTCTGTTGTGGAGGCTAGTGCGTGGAAGTAGAGGAAGCGGTCCTCTCCTGGCTGATACGGAGAGAGCGCCATTCCTAGCACTCCATCCATTAAGTCAAAACTCTCACCTTAAAAATATAAATAGGGACGTTTGAATATTAATTTGGACAATTATATATTTTTAAGTATAGGTTAATATTAGTGACTTAAAACTTCAAAGGTTAAACAAGCTAGACACTCGTAAGAGACTCTCAATTGTAATCAATGCAAAGTTCTGTGTCTGTAATAATAACATAATGTTTAAAAAAATATGTATTGAGTTATAATTGGTTTACAGTATTGCTGTTTTTTTATATTATTTTGTATATCACAAAGATGAGAAACAAGCTTACAGGCCTTCTGATTATAATTATGTGGTCATCGTAGTCTATAAACACTTGTAATACCGGCAGTATTTCAAGCATGGGAAAAACATCCCGCAGCAGGGAAAGGGGAGGGAGCATTTGTCCCCAGGGCCTTTAGTATTACTTTGAACTATTTATCTGTCATTTCAAGGGACCAAAATTAGGATCTTGCCCTACCCTGGCACAAATGCTGGGTATTATGCTTACGATGTGTAAATGCCCCAAGGGACAGATGGACAGAAAAGGGAAATAAACCAACAGTATGAATGCTGTTCCCCACGTCGATATTCCGTGGGAGGATAGTACTTCATGTCGTGGTCGTGCCGGCCCATTCATGCTAAGACAAGCAATGCTCTGTTACTTATTTGTGAAGTTTTAGAACTTATAGCACGTATTACTCATAAAGATATTCAAGTTTGTGGTTGTCGCATAAATTAGTTACTCAAGATTACTTTAAAATAAATAAATAATAACAAACAATAAATAAACGCCACACAGTCAACGGCCCCTATTAGAATAGTGATATCTTGTGTCGGGGTTCCGGAAACACACAGACATGGAAAAACACACCCAGACCGGAACACATGCCGGTATGGTCCATACAAACAACTACTCCGAGCGTCAATCGAACCCGAGACCTGTGGCGCTTGAGGCAGGTTCGCTACCGCTGCACGACAACCTTGTCAAAGTTTAAAGTAGTTGAGATTACTTACCATCAATAGTAAAACTTCCATGCGAAGGGTAAGGGTACATGTACCGATGGACGGCTCTCCAGGAACGCTCCCTGGCAACATCGACGACCAATAAGCCGAAACCAGAAACGTCTGCGACGTATACATATGTGTCGGAACAGTCATCAGGATTTTCACCTCGAACATCCACTACCTGTCCCAAGTACATATTTATTAAATGTAAATCTGAATAAATTATATTATATCTAATAATATATTATATCTAATAAATCTGTAAAGTCATAGCCGGATGCGCTCACTAATCTGTAAACGATCGGTGGGATAAGAAACTTTAGGCGCGGTCAGTCACGGGGTATTTATGGGTGACCGCATAGTGTTATTTCAACTGAGCGCCTCCGTGCTTCGGAGGGCACGTCAAAAGTCGGTTCCGACTGTTATCAACAACAACAACAACAGTCGGAACCGACTTTTGAAAAGTCAAGTCACAAGCCTATACGACCTCAACTACTCTGACATGCGGTTCGCCACTAATCACTTGATATGAAGAAGAACCGTTGAGCTCTTGAGGCTATCAATGGCGAATCTTAGTAGGGAAATAGTTTAGGTCTTTTGATATTTATATTCCTCGAATTTTTTGTTTATAAAATTTATCAAGAGATAGGAACAGGTTATATGTAAAAAAAATCAACTTCATTTCATTTTTAACAATTGAAATTAAAAGTAATTTACTGACGGACTGGCTGACGGAGGTAAAATAATTCTTTATTGTATTTATAATTCTTACCGGGGTAATAAATAAAGATGTTGCTATGTAGCTCGAAGCGGTTGGTCTATGACGGAAGATTAGCTGGTCGTTATTTAGATCAAAGGCTAGGAGCTGAGGCGAACACACTTGGGTTTCCCCGATCTTCCCCGTGTCCATAACCCATAGTCGATTACATCTATCTATCTGTAAATTAAAACATTATTTCGTTATTTATTATTATTTGTTTATAAACTAACCTTATTTTAATATAATTATATACATTAATTTAGTTTCTACTAGCTTCGCCCAGCTTTCATTGTTTTTTCTAACTGGGTACAATTTCTTGCAAAAACTTAGCGAGAGCGCGATCTTAACTCGCCAATTTCAATCGGATGAACAAATTTTTTCTTATAATATAAACTCATCTCATATTTTGTAGCACAATCGGTGGAACTTGACTTGTATAGTATTATGATTAAGACGAATCTAATCTCATTGGTTCAAATCCACCGTCGTTTTATCTATACAGCGCAACATATCTAGAAGTAGGTGCCTTCTGGCGCGATGGTGAAAAATATTAACTTAAAATTAAAGTTCAAGAATACCTTTTACTTGTCATTGATAACATAACATTATACGTCAATTGACATTCGTCATTCGTGGCTATTTAAGTTATGTAAATAATCCGTGGTTGATTCAAGCTATTTTTATAAGGAAAACTTAAACTAAGTTCAATGTTCTCGCTATACCATCTGCGTAAATTACTATACAAATATAACGTATCGTTGTCCATTACAAATAATAAAATGTTGAAGTTCTTTTATGACCTTCACTTATTATTCAAAGTATTTTTAACAGTATTAACATGATGTTAATCATAGAACTTGTGTACACAATGTATTATATTTTATGCACGCATTAGTAAAATATAACAACGTAAATTAACTAATGGGAATTATAAGTCAATAGTAGTTTTGAAACGATATGAATATTATAACAATGAACAAAACCGGCAAACGTGGCGTAGAACGTCCTGCGACTAGGTGGAGCGATGATCTTCGCAATGTGGCCGGTAAAAGCTAGATGAGAGTGGCCGAAAATTGTGCTCAGTGGCGTAAAGCTGGAGAGGCCTATGTCCAGCAGTGGACCGATAAAGGCTGATGATGATGATGATGATGAAAATTGCCAAGTACTTATCTTAATCTAAATGTGCAATTATATAGAGTAACTTACAGCAACTCTGAACACTGAAGTCATTCCATCGCAGTTTTTTCCCTGGTTATCATGCCAAGAGTAGTCTGGATAGCCTTTGATCGAACCATCTTCATTCACCGTCCCCAATGTCACTGGACGACCTTTGTCGAACCTCGGTATCGTCACAAAAATACGTGATTTCTCCGGTGCTATAATATAAAAATTTAGAGTTATGTTATAATTCAACCAATAGCTAGCGTTAGGAGTGTCTTTGAATTTCGAAGTTTTGTGTTTTCTAGAATTTGAATAAGATATCTATTAACCGTCAAATGAGGAAAATACCAATACATGAGCTACCCCTCCTTATTAAAAACTACAATCGGTGATCAATACGTATAATACGTAGTATTTATAATATAATGACATAATATTTATTTATGTTTTAAATATGCATTTCAAGGTATTTCATTTGTAATAGGTCCTCGAAGCCAGAAGGTAAAAAGGTATAGCCAAATTTAAACTTGTAAGTACAAAAAATTATGTTCGTTTTCAACTTATTGTATTTTTTGGAATTTTCTCACTTTACTACTCTACTTGTGCTATAACTTGCTTTTAACAAAAATTTACAAATCTAGTATAGGCTTTGGGTCGAAAACCTCTGTGGAATCAACTTCCGCCGGCGGTCTTTCCGAACCGATACGACTTGGGAACCTTCAAGAGAAGAGCGTATTCTTTCCTTATAGGTCGGCAACGCGCCTGCATGCTTTCTGGTGTTGCAGATGTTCATGGGCGGCGGTGATCGCTTAACATCAGGTGAGCCTCCTGTCCGTTTGTCCCCACTTACATAAAAAAATGGTGGTCCCCATTGACTTAGTTATTTTTATGTATTTTATATTTTTATTTAGCTCCGTTAATGAATATTGTTTATAAAGAATATTAGCAATGCTTTTTCAAGGCATTACTAATATTCCTATTGCCCCTACAAATAAGCTCGAAGCTTGCACTAGAGCTGGGTACGACAATAGCCCAAGAGGATCAGGATCGAACCTTTGACTCTCGCGCTAACAGAGCGCAGTTGCCCCTTCTACCGTTGAGCTATTGAGGCTTCAACTTTTCCATACGTATTATTTCGATCATGCACCTGTGAGCTGGTGCATATTAGATGTATGTAAATTATACTAAAACAATCATTATAGTATCATTTTTGAAACCTAAACATAGTCCATACACGTGGCAAAAACATAATTTTCACCAACAATACAAGAACTATCGTATAACGTCAACCGGTTTTAGACTTATGTCTTCATACACCTTTATTATTGAATATTTCGCCATATCGATACTTCACATGTGTGATCCGATATTTAATTTTAAAACGTGTTTCAGAGTAAAATCAACTTTTTTGTCATCAAAATGGTTACTATATTAACTACGTGCGTGAATCGCACATATAAAGTTTCGTACCACCGTCAAAAGTATCAAGTTTATTGTACCTATGGACCCCTTTATTTTCAAATTTTATTTCTCTACTAGTATTACTGTTAATAATACAGCTCATTGACAGATGACCAGACAGCGGAGGCTTCTTAAGAGGATTCCTTTGGCACCCTATGGCTAAGGAACCCAAAAACTATTTTTTTGCAATATATATTATTCATAGTCTCATGTAAGAGAGACGGTGGGAACTGCTGCTGAAAAAGCGGAATTCTGTAAGCGGCCTAAGTATTCGTTACTTATTCCAAATTACATCTTTGTGCCCTTTGCAGAAGAAACACTCAGTGTCACGGTCATGGAGCGTCAGTGCTAAATAATTTCTAAAAATTTCATCCCGACTCTTGACCTCCACAGGTGACAGGAGGGCTGGTTAATTTTTGGCCCAAAAAGCGAGATTGTGATGAAATGGAGCTAGCATTCTTGCCATTCTTCTTATCGAGTGGTTAGTGGCCAACCTAGTGTCAAAGTTGTTCATGTCTCCCGTAGGCCTCTGACTTGACATATCAACTGTTGTCAAATTGTCAATAGCCGGGACTGACTTTTTACATGCCCTCCGAAGCACGGAGACGCTCGGTTGAAATACCACTATGCGATCACCCATCTAGTGACCGCGCCTAGAGTTCCTTAACCAACCGACCGTTTATTCTTGCCATGATCTTTACAAACGTAAACAACTTTTTTATAAACAAAGATATTTATTACAACTGTCTACAATGTTTGTGACTATGGAATACTATAAAGAGGCGATATAAAATAGCTACCCTTAGATTAGCGCTTCGACGGAGACGCTGGACCTGAAGGCTGAAATTATATGCCAATTATCAGTTTATATAGCCTAGAAGTCCCAATCCCCATCCGCCTTTATACAGATGTAATTATTTGTAAATATAGTTAATATTGAACAATACATATATTTTTTATGTTACAAGTTGGCACACAAGCATACGGCCCACCTGATGATAGGTGGTTGCCATAGCCTATGAGCGCTTGCAGCACCATCAGTAGGTGTCACTCACACGTTGCCAACCTAGAGATATTGGTTCTTAAATCACCACCTCCCAGTAATTTCACTAGCCTACAGTGCCCTTCAAACCGGAACACAGTAATGCCTAAGCACTACTATTTAGCGGCAAAATATTTGTCACTGCGGTGGTACCTATCTAGCCGGCCTCTTGCAAAAAAAGACCTACTACCAGTTAAGTATGTTGTAATAATGGTTGTAAATAAGTTTTATATTCACCTTTCCTGTAATGAACGTCGACGTCAATAACAACTGAACTTCCTGCAACATAAGCTTCACTCGCCAAAGCGGCCTGACGGGCTTCTTCACTCGGGAACTCGAAGGTGAGCTCGGCCCATTGCTTCACGATCCTAAGATTACTTTTAGCTCCTAACCCTGACCAGCAGCAAGCTAGACAGTACGATAGAAGAAAAAATCTATCTATCCCGTACCCCATCTCCGTTTTGTAAATATCCAAAAGGTAAGGATCTGGAACAGAAAAAATCAGGAAGTGTTTACTTCTTCTTATCTTTATAACACATTGTTTGTTATTGTTTATGATTAAATTTATCGTTTTAGATTTAATACCAGACTTGCAATAACACTTTTACTTGTAAACTTATGAATCAACAAAAATAAAGTTCTAATCTAATCTTATTTAACACCGTGACTAAATTTAATCTAAATCCGTCTATTTCTAAATAAATTAATATGATAGTTAAATAATTACAGACAAAACACACTGACTGCAAAATAATAACAATACATATCGTATTTACACATTATTATCTTGCAATAATAATACATACATCATAATATGACAAAAAATTAATAAAACAATACCTATTCACTTTCAATAAACACATTAGCTATCTGTAAGCTATCTGCAATTTGTAATTATTCTTCCTAGAATATCACAACGTATAATCAAACGTTAGGAAGAGCCCTAACATTTATATACCTTTTTGTGTACTTGAATAAAGCATTAAATGTAATCTTTTAAAGCTACAATTGTTATCAGATGTTTGTAACGAAACAGTTATCTCAGCCTATTTTATACCAAGGTGAAGTTTAGAAAATGTTCACAAAGGAATTATTCAAAAATAAATATCGGTATAATTATTCAAAATTTTACTATTTTATTTATTTTTACCGTCGTCGGGATGTGACGACCCCATCGCCCGCTGTTGGGATAACCTCTGTCACAGCAGAGATTATTCCACCAGTGCAATCAGTCACACTGGTGGTACATACATCTTTTGTTTCAAGAGGCCGGCTAGGTAGTTACCACCGCAGTGTCAAATATTCTGCCGCCAAATAGTAGTATAGTAGTTCTTAGGCATTACTGTGTTCCGGTTTGAAGGATACTGTACGCAAATTACTGGGCAGAGGATGTTTAATAACCAATATCTCGACGTTGGCAACGCGTGAGTCACACCTACTAATGGTGCTACAAGCGCTCATAGGCTACGGCTACCACTTACCATCAGGTGGGCCGTATGCTTGTTTGCCAACTTGTAACAAAAAAAAAAAAACTATCATAAATCGCTAACCACTAATAATATAAGCTAATGCTAGATGGTCGTCATAATAAGAGCTAGCGCATACATAGAAATTAAGACAAGACTACATAGTTGATTTATATGCTTATCTCAACATCCACAATACTAAACGATTTGATCGAGCCATGATTTTTCTCTATATTCTCGCTTACCTACGTAATACGAAACAAAAAACGATCAGGCAGCTTTAACTTGTATACAAGTCATTGATCGACTGATTAGTTAACAGTTCGACCAAGCCCGATCGTAGACAGAGGATCTCAATGCCAATACATACATATATATTTTAAACAATATCGATGCGATGCGTCGTTTTCACTGAAAAGTTCAATCGTATGTTTATGGTCATTGGCCCAAATTTGGATGTATGCACTTGCTCTAATAGTCAATAAATCTGTCCTATTGAGTAAAATATATGGAAAGATACAGCCTAATAATAATTTTGTAATATACATAAAATAATAATTTAAATATTTAAAAAATAAATGAAATTACCATATTGGCTGAGAAGCGACCTGCAAACCCGGTTTTGCCTTGATGTTGTCATCTCGGTTAACGAACACACATATAGAGATGAAAACTAAATATTTATACGCTAGTAATTCCACTTATAAACACATTTTAAATAATTTTTATAACATCACCTTTATTGTCTTACAATTATCACTTTTCGGTTTAACTAATGTTATTTAACATCATTGAGCGTTGGTTTTTATAGAACTAAACAGTTGATATTCAAAACGATTCAATGGATTTTATACAGAATTCTTATAAAAAAAATCTCACACAACGGCTTAATTATAAATAGTTTCACCGTTCCCACATATATAGTTACGGCACAATAAAAATATAAAAACGAATACTTTGGCTTGGATTTTTTGTTTTAAAAAATAATCTCAGAAAGCTTAAAGATCTTTTCACCGTGAAATGCAAACGAACAGAAAGGTATTAAAAGAAACGTGAACGTAGGTCCGAATTTACTATGGAACTAATGACTGACGTTGAACGTAACTAAAAGATTTGGTAACCGTTATTTCTATGTCAATAAATTCGCATGCGAAATTATAACGGCTTTATTCAAATAAAATCTTCAAATTATTCACACGTAGAA
Organism: Hestina assimilis; assembly: GCA_023373885.1. Taxonomy (NCBI): domain Eukaryota; kingdom Metazoa; phylum Arthropoda; class Insecta; order Lepidoptera; family Nymphalidae; genus Hestina; species Hestina assimilis. The sequence continues at coordinate 8,481,587 of CM041749.1, read as the reverse complement.
CAACTTGGAACGATTATTATAATAATGGCTCAATTTATTGCCTTGTAAGCGATAAAGTGTAAACTATATTACAAGAGCATGTTTATGTATACTGTAAGTTCCTATTCTATCTGAAAAACCGATGCTAGCGATTTGGAAGCAATCTGTTTTCTTTTTTAAGTAATGTGTAATAACTATTTTTATTCGTATGGTAAATATTATACCCTTAACAAAGAGGCACTTCTTATTAACAGCTTTAGTAACGTCAACATAAAGCGAACAATTTTAGGGAATATAAAATATCCTTTCCCACGTTACATTAGCAAAATAATCTCTACCGTTTAGCATAAATTAAATCCATTAAATCAAAATAAATCAATTAATCAATCCTTTATGATAATTAATTAATTAGGCTAATGTCACGCTTAACAATTAATTAATTATACTGCATTTCTATTGAGCTTTAGTTTCATTGTAATTTAAAATAATCTCGAAAGAAAAATTAGTTTTCAATTTTTATTAAAAGTATGTCACTTAGGTACCCGCGTATTATCAGGGTAAATAATTATGTAAATATGCTCTGATAAACTTGAGGTTAAAAAGTAATTAAATGACGCGACGTACGATAACTATACAACCACGTACATAAAAGAAATACAATAATGCTATCAATTAACTGTTAAAAAATTTGTAAGTAAATGTTAATTGTGACATTTAATTAACAGTCTTAAATACATAACTACGAAAAGAAACCGGCAACTTATCTTGAGTATTCCAATTTAATAATTAGAATTACCGTAATTTGTAATTATTTAATTTCTAAAATTGGTTTTCAAATTATAATAAAACCTATTGCAACGCCTACTAGAAAAGCATTTTATCAAGCTATATAAGCAATATAAGCGTATGTCAATACGTACTATAAACTATAGAGCCTTAAACAAAGAGGCCTTTTCATACAGAAAAAATGACTAAAAATTCGTTGATGCTCCTTGTAAATTCCCACTTCTTCTTCTTCTGTTATCGATTGGTTAGTGGTCAACCTAGTGTCAGAGTTGTTCAGGTCGCCCGCAGGCCTCTGACTTGACTTATCGACTGTTGTCTAATTGTCAACAGCTGGGACCGACTTTTTAAGTGCCCTACGAAGCACGGAGATGCTCGGTTGAAATACCACTATGCGATCACCCATCTAGTGACTGACCGCGCCTAAAGTTGCTTAACCTACCGATCGTTTACCGATCAGCGGGTCCACTCGGCTATGCGTCTCAATTCCTACTAATGCAACGAAACGAAGTCACACGCTAACTTTTTTAATTGTAAGGCTGTGATGCTAACTTCATTAGAATATTTTGCAATCTTGATTGACTAACTTCGTTTCATTTTGCGTTAGTGGGAACTTACGAAGGAGCACCAACGAATCTTTGGATATTTTGTAAGTATGGAAGGGCATGTGCTTATATTGTATGCAATTATTACTTATCACTGTTGTTTTAACGCGTAAAAGGAGACTGAAAAATGAACAGCGATCATCGTAATATAAGGCAGGATATAATTATTCTTGCAAAACAAAACAAAGAAATTAACAAACAGTTAATGAGAGGTTGTGACTTTAAGATGGAACAGCTATTTTTTATTGTTATAATAATTGTTTATGAGTAATATTGCTATTACTGAACAATAGATAGATAAAAAGATTTCGTGTTTGGAATCGCACGGATCGTAACCACAATCAACTCATCGTGACATTGAACTTGCGTCGTTTGTTATTAACTATGTAACCGTTTCGTTCTGTCATAAAGACCGCATATTCCTATTTTTATAACTTTTAGCGCTATTTGTATTTAACTTGTATGCATTTTATTGATTATTCAAGACAGTTTGCATTTATGAATTTTTATATTTTTATATTTGTATTTTATCATGTTGATGTCCTTTGTTTATAATAACTTTTTCTGTAAATTAAAAAATAATAATAATATCTTGCTCATTAACTTCAAATTTCAGAATGAACAAAAAAGGGTATAAGTAATTATATACTTGTCATTAAGATATTGCCTAGTTATATAGATTTTTTTAATTGCATAATAAATACTTCGATTAAATTTCTGATTTGTCTAGAAGAGTATTAAAAATAAAATCATTTTAGTTAATTAAGCAGTATAATTGCGTCTTCGCTTATCAACAAATATACCAATACGCAAATATTAATGTTAGTTCAATACTTATTGCACCGAGCGAAATCTTCAAATTACTTGGAAATATCGACGTGGATTTAATATTATTATATTATTGGAAATATGATAAGTACACTGTTGACCCAATCCTGATAAAGCTTTTTCAGCTTCGTTAGGTTATAACTTTAAGCAAATTACTGGATTATTACGTATAAGAATAGTCCAAGGGTTAAATCGTTTATGGTTTCGGTTCGATAGGTTTTTATGATATAAAGACTCATACATAATCACGGTTATTTTTGTTAACATATTTTCTTATGTTATATAAGATATATATATGTAAAAAATAAAAATAAATTTTATATCAAAAACATGCGGATGTGGTCAATCAGGGTTACTACAAAGTTTTCCTGGTGTAATCAAATTAAATACTATTTTAATTTTTATTATATTTTTTACGTCCTCGAAGATACAATGGGCATTATGTGATTTATTAATCATAATAAAAATGTTTAGCTTTAGACCTCATTTTCAGATTAGATTTCATTATTATTATGTTATACTATTATATTAGTATTTCACAATGTTTAAGAAACTGTTCCGTAGGTACCGATGGGAAAAGTTATTTACGTTTGCGTTACGTATACGTTAATGTTCTTTTGTTAATATAATAATAGCTTTTCGTTACACATATTTTATTAATTTTATTGTATTATAATTGTATTGAAATTACGAGCGACCGTATTATGACTTTACTAGTAACATTTACATAAGAATGAAATTAATTTTTTTTAGCGTGTTTGCACTTAAAATACCTATACAAACCAACATGACGCAAAAGTTTTTATGTCTATCATATTTAAAATAATTATAATTTATCATTTTTTTCTGATATAATAAATATGATATTCATCAAATAAACATCAAAAAAGTTGTCCCAAATTTTTCGCCTTCAAAAGTTTTAAGCTCCATGAAATAAGGCCGAACTTTTTACGTTTTAGGGGTAACAATGTATATTTACATATTTAAAGCATACGATATTTTTGTAAGACATGCTAATGTGTATACGTGTAGTTATTTTATGGTTTATTCCACGGAAGCTTAACACTTTTCCGAGATAAAAATCCTGTGCTAATCCAGGTAACAATGACAAAACAATATGTGATAAATCTCATACAAATCCTTTCAGCCGTTTTTGCGTGATTCAGTAAGAAACATCATTTAAATATCCAAACATCCAAACGTCCAAACATTTAAACTTTTTATTTATTACATTAGTAAAATATGTATATATGTACTTTTTATTTACTATATTACTATATATGTAAATGTTATGACTATGTCAAACAAATGACAGATTTTTGGGTTTCCCGTTACCTATAATATAAAGTAATGCATCTATAATGCCTGTATAGTGCCACGACAATAGCTTTTTCAGTAATGCGACATTCAATCATAGTAGGTACTAGTATTTAGTCCTAGTTTTAGCAGCTTTTTCCGCAACAAAATTTCGAAATATCTAAATGTATGTGATGAATGGCGCATACCCATTTTTCTTCTCTTTCCAGATTTTTTATAGAGAATTTTCAATAATAATTCTATTTACAACTCTGTATACATTTGTAATTAGCAATAATTTTGATAAAAACAATGTAAATAACAAATGATACAAAACATTTTTTCCTGTGAACGTCAAAGTAACGTGAAAGTTTCTTTACAGTTCCATGTACAATACTATGTAATTATGTATTTATACACAATTATTTGTAATATAATAATGTATTATATTTTTTACTTTTGAGCATTTCGCAAACACGCACGATACATTATTATTGGAATCACATCTTGCCTTTGTATCTCCAGTATTGCATATTAAGTATATGCAGTATAAAATTACAGCACATTAGGTACTAAATAATAAATATACTAATAACATAATATACAGAGATAATATCACTTACAGCTTTATATAGGCATATAATATTGGGACATGTGAAAAATAAAATTATAAATGTTTATTATACTTTGATGCGTTACGTTTTCTATCACGGTATTCATTAGATCTTTAATTTTAAAACTGATTTTTGAATTTTAATTTGATATATATATTCTTTGTACATTATTAAAAATCAGTAATTTTGAGACAGGACGTCGTCTCTTCCTGTATTGACTCAATGCCAGGAATGAGCAATGGAAAAACCCTCTAATCGTAAAACGTATTCATATATTGTAGCAAACATAATACATATGTATATTTACGTCCCGTCGTGACTGAAACTAATTCGCTAAGCATTATTAGTAATTATCCTCCATAAAACCCTACGGATATTATTAAATTATCAACTGCTTTAGTATGTATATTATATTATTTTAGATAACTTCGAAAAGGAGGAAGATGAACTTCCTAATAATTTATAACTGGTGGTAGAGCTTTTATTGCAAGAGGACGGCTAGGTAGATTATGTAGGTAGTGAGGTAGGATCTGACTATTTGTTTATGCAAGCTAATTTCAGCCATTAGTTGAAACATTTTTGACGCAATATGTATCAAATGACAGAATAATGAATGTACAAAAGATTTTTCATAGAGAACAAAAAGGATTCTCTTGCCTATATACCTCTTGCAATGAAAGACCTACCACCAGTAAATATTATAATATTCTCTTATTCTGTTAAAATCTATTTGTTATTATTATATCTTTAATGAATTGGACAAATTTAGTTATGTGGAGATTAACCTTAGGTAACTCATGATAAATATAAATTAGCATTTATTTTTATTGTCAGTGTACTGCTACAAGTCTCAGCTCGAGGCGAACTACTAACTAGAACTCGTTTTATTAAATTGAAAAAGAATGAAAATATTTCATTGTTGTATTTTCGTTTAATTCATAAATCCATATAAAAAAACTACTTCACTAGACATACTCAATAAATGTACAAGATTAAATCTTGTTTTGTACCGTATTTTAAGTATATCTTTTTTAATTCGAAATATTTTTATTCAAGTTAACGAATACTTACTTTATAATACAATATACGTTACTTATTTCATTTTATTTTGATAAAAAGTACCAAAACATAATAATCGACCATAATCCCTATCTCTATCTCTACTAATTATAAATGCGAAAGTAACTCTGACTGTTATACCCTTTCAAGCCTAAACCACTGAACAAATTTTAATGTCGATGAAATTTTCTACACAGAGATAGACTGGACCTTGTCAAAGGGCAAAGGATATCTTTTATCGCGAAAAAAGGCTTGAAGGCTGTGAGATAGGGGATGAAAGTTTGTATGGGGAAACAATTATTTCTATATTGCACGCGGGTGAAACTTCGGGCAGAAGCTTGTATGTGCCTATATAATATATATAATAGTATATTGGTATTGATCTTGATGCTTAAAGTTGGTTTGATGGGACTGAACCTTTGAAAGATGGTTCCAGACCCCTAGTTCCGACGTTAGAAGGTTGTGTAATAAAACGTTATATATTCTATTATTTTAACATAACTGTATGCACGTACATAAATGAAACTTTGTTACCTATTTTTATGTTTTAATCCTGTAGCGATAAATGTAAGTTCACTTCCGGTACTGAATGTTAAGAAATAATGATAATATAAATAAATATGTACATTGCATACCATAATATGATACAAAATTTTGTACTGCTTTGCTGGATACAATTACGAACTACAATAAATTTGATAATGGAATGGATTTGTAATACTTACTATTGTTTGTTATTACTTTAATTTTTTTAAATTTAATTATAAAGTTTGATAATATAATTTAAGTTTTATTAAAAAAATATCTTTTAAAAATTTAGTTAAAATATGAATTTAGCATTAAAATATTAATTAAGATTAAACTATTGCATTTAATAGTGACGTATTTATTATCTTAATTATGTATTCATATTTAAAAATTTTAGGTAAAACAATCAGGACAGCAAATGTAAACAATCTCGGAAATATCATAATATTTCCGACAATAACCCAAAATAATTATATTTACTTATATAAAAAAATAATTAACCTGCGATTAACTTTTATGTAAAATAACGTACCTCGCTTGTGTTAAGACGTAACTTCCTTGTAATGTAAATTTGTTAGTAAAAACAAAAACCTCGTTTTTGCTATTTACATATACGAGCGCTTCTCTCGAGGGACGACCGCGAACTGTTGGGAAACTTGTCTAAATATTTATATTAATTATCATCATTCCATTGGTATTTATGGAAGTTGAGATGTCACTACGCTATCAATTGGTAATCTAAAATATTACGTAGGGTTTATCCGTAATTTACACGCCCCCAAAAGAAAGTAAGCTACATACACATCTTCCGTCTCTGTTAGACATATTCAACGGGAGAAGAATGACAATTCGAAGGAACAGTAATAAATAAACACTCAACAGCCATATTAAGGTACGAGTACTATTCTATTACGGGGGTTCGGAAACATATACATGCACAAACACCCAGAACGGACACCTGACCAGGTTTTGTATCATCACCGGTTGTGGTATACCGGTCCGGCCACGTCGTCAAAGTTATTTTACTGTATGTATATGACACGGTATCTATACTGCTTATGAGCTATTCTCGTAAAGTATACTCGTAAAATTTATGCGAACTTATGCAGTTTAAGTTGTTTTATTTACACTAAAATTACTTATAAATTATATACTATCATTACAAAAAATAAATGGGTTATTTTTAACGATACAATTTTCCCTTTCTTTTGAAGTATTTAATTGATAGTCATATGAATTATATCCATATTCTATTTTAAGGTTCTTAAATTAAAAAAATCAATTAAATGTTAATCAAAAACGAATTAGCAAATATTAACTGAAGTAAGATTTTTTTTTATTTTCAATACTAATGTTAAATTGTGGGGAACTTAAAAAGTAATTATTTGAGAGCCTTTTTTATTTAATGCAGATTGTGTTTTTATGCTATTATAAAAACGAATTTGGCAAAGTTCTGGTGCTGTTAAAATTTTATAGATACTTAGTATAAAACGAGGAAATGATTTTTCTTTCTTCTAAAAAAAACGGTAGTAAGAATAGCTATTTTTTACGTTTGTACCCGTAAACTAACGCGTATAACAATATTGAAAGACTGTATGTAATGTGTTTGTACACACTAATCTCCACAAGGGCTAGATCAATTTTAAATTTGGCACACAGTCCTTAGTCTGGATATCTATCCCGATTTATCCGTGGGATGGCGATGTTACGATACGTCCCCATCGTATGTCTGCGGTCCCTATCAAATAATTATGAGTTACAACTTATGAAGTTAGCCTGTGGCAATATTACTCAGGTCTCGGGAACAGACAAGGCGTTTTCTTGTTCTGCATCTCATCCGATGACATACTGGCTTAGATATTCAATATTAATATGTAATGAAGCCTCCACCTATTGTTCAAGCTAGAGTAACGAATTATGTGACGCACAAAAAGCCTTCGTAGACAGAGAAAAAACATAGACGGAGCCATACATACGGAGAAAAAATAGAGTCAGAAATTTGAACATAATTATGTATGTAGCTAAAGCTCATTCATCATAATAGATAAGAATATTTAAAATATTTTAATAAAATGATTACAATCAATTTAATATTTTTAGAGGTCAAATGGCAGCTGTATATTTATAATGAAATATATAACTAACAATATTAAATACACGAGGTAAAAGAATAATGTTTCACTTTCTTGTCGTAGTTTAAAACTTGATATGTTTAACCTGTTTTAAAATGTATTTTATTGCTCGAAAACTGTTGTAAATGCTACAACCACTTCCACAAAGGTTGATAATGGTTGCCAATTAATGTTAAGGGGTGTGAAAATACCATAAAATACTCAAAAATGACTGAAAATCAAATTCTTCGCCGGAGAAAAAAGATGTAATTAAAATTAATCTTTTTGTGACATTTTGAAGATAGCTGATAGATAAGGCAGATGGTCATCATCCCATTATATTGACGACTTTTTGACGTTGTAGCAAGCGCCACAGATCGCGGGTTCGATTCCCGCTCGGCAGGCAGGCATGTATTCCGGTATGGGTGTATTTTTATTTTTTCATTGTGAATTTTCTAAATTTTTTTGGTGTGTAGTGTTTTATAATAATCGTCAGGGTGCAATTCTTATTTCTTAAGTAACGTCGGAAGACTATTACATTGTAAAAAAACAAATGTTTCTATTCCGTAAGAGTGATAGTTTTAGAATAAAGTGATAACCGTCTACTTAATTTATGTACTAATTCCGCCGAAACACTGTCATCTATTTGAATTTTAGCATAATATATATTTTAAATTATGTCTTTCAACGTTGTGTGACTTATCCTTATATGTGGTATTCTCAGGCCAGTAGTGTCTATGGAATACATTAAAAAAATAATATAAAAAGTTTTATTTCCGGGTCTACCAGATTGAACTTCGTACCAAGCCGAATCGAAATTTGGACCTGCGTATATTTGTAGAATATTTCTTGATGAGATTTTTTCGTAAACGGATGGACATTTATAAATAAAATTAAACTAACTAAATACGTGGGAAATAGTAATAATACGTTTGTCAATGTTGTTCATTATTCAAAATAAGTTGTATTATCGAGTATATACTATGAATTTCTCAATCAAACAAGTAATCATAAAAATAATACTAGAAAGCAAATAGAAAGTACTCTGTCGACAAATTTTTTTTATGCCAAGTCTTACAAAATTGTTATGTTAAATCGTTTTAAAAATTATAATTATTATATACAACAAATTAGAGAATAAATCAGTTATTTAAAATTGATAAAATTCGAGTAAATTATTGTTGACTTTTGAAAAACCTTTTTATCACTACTGACTGTACGAAAACTGCAGATAAATCCAATGATAGCACACACTCACACAATCACATTTAACATATTTAAAACACAGAAATATTTATTCAAGCGCTTAAATAACTTGCACTCCGATGAACCCGAAACGATCCACTGTTGACATTTTACCGCACAAAAACAATTGACAATAGGCGGAAAGTACTATAAAAGAAAAGTAACACAAGTATTTTAACTGAATATCGTCTATACATATATACGTTTGTGACGAAAACAGTTTTTATGGGAAAAGCGTGACAGTGTCAATTAAACTTGCAAGAAACGTTTACTCAATTGCGTCTTCATCTTTACGACAGCAACCGATAAATGTATCTGCTACAGTTTAAACGGAGAACCAGAGTCTTTTGCAATTTGTCTTTCAAAACTTATGGAGCGAGAATTAACAACAAATTAATTTGATGTTTAGGATTAATAAGTTACCGTCTTTTACTTGAACATCACTGAAGTAAACCTTAGATATTTATATATTATATTCAGTGATGTTCAAGTAAAGATTTGTAAAGTAAACCTTAGATATATCAATATCTAAGGTTTACTTCAGTGTTGTTATTGTTATTATTATTGTTATTTATTGTACAACCTCTCGCGAAACTACACACTCTTAGGATAAAAAGATATTGCAATAAATAAATAAACGCTATACACTCAACGCCCCCCATTGGGAGAGTTATATTCTGTGTCGGGGGTCCGGAAACATACACAATGACAAGGTCAAACACACTCAAACCGGAACGACCGGAACATGCCTGTATCGTCAAAACAAACATATGCTTCGAGCGGGAACCGAACCCGTGACCTGTGGCGCTTAAAGCAGATTCGCTACCGCTGCGCCACAACGTCGTGAATATTGTAAAATTGGATATTATACAGTCAAAATTAAATTCGTTTTGTGTTCTAAAATATACTACAATATAGGTTTGATATATGTATATTATTTTAATACATAAAAACCTCAAGGTGAAGAATGAGACGAATTTTACGTTTAAAGCAATTTCAAGTGAATTAGAAAATTAAATCCATTTTTACTTTTTGTTTATTTTTTAAAGCAATCGTGACTTATTGTTTAAGAATAGGAAAAAACGAAAAGTATTTCAATGGTCAAATCTATAATCTTGAATGAATTATTTTGATGAAAATTGTATTTATTCATTATTAAGATTTTTACTAATTTATTATAACTATTGATTTGGTTAAGAAGTAATATGGTAGTCGTAGTTACTATTTATATTGCATTTTGTATGATTATTCAATAAAATTATTACCTATATAAGAAAAGAAAACGAATAACGCAGTCCTCTGTTGCTTATACAGCGCATACTTATAAACTGGTGATATTACAACAAGTACAGCAACATAGCACTAAGTGTAGTAACTACTCAGTAAAATAGCTCGATTTTACTTGTCAATTCAATGACTAATTATTTACTTTAGTTTGTCACACAAGTAGATGGGTAAAACACCAATTCACACAATATGTGTCATAGGACAATAATGCTATGAGCCGTGTGTGGTCTTTGATCGGTAAACGATCGGTGGGGTAAGCAACTTTAGGCGTGGTCAGTCAATAGATGGATGACCGCATAGTGGTATTACATGTAAGCGTCTTCGTGCTTCCGAAGGCATGTAAAAAGTCGGTCCGGACTATTAACAATTTGATGATAGTCGAACAGTCAAGTCATAAGCCTTTCGGGCGACCTAAACAACGCAGACACTAGGTGGGCCACTAACTACTTGTCAAGAAGAAGCAGAACACAGTAGATCATCAATCAGGTCTGCCGATAAATATCCGAAGAACAAGCCTATGCCGCGTAAGATAAAGCTGTATCTTGGCGCGAATTACCTCTAATGAGATTTAAAAGTATCTCGCACCAAAAATTCTTGCCATCTAACTACGTCACTTGGTAAATTTGTTTTTCGTTGCGTATTTTTGTCGCTGCAAAGTATATATGCAAAAAACAAGCAAGTCAGATCCCAATATTTCAAAGCTTAAATGACTATATTTGTGTCCATAAAACATAACAATTATCCCATAAGAAGCATACCAATTTAACGAACTTTATTTGTATAATACATGCATTTCTTAATACCATCATCCTTAAATGAATTCATTATGTTTTTATAATATTATGATTAATGTCATATTGGTGTAAAAATATTTGTGGTCATATTAAAATTTAATATTCAGTTCTGTGGTCACAAAATTTAACATAAATGGTTTTTTTTTATATGAGAGGGGGCAAACGGGCAGGAGGCTCACCTGATGTTAAGCGATCACCGCCGCCCATGAACATTTGCAACACCAGAAGGCATGCAGGCGCGTTGCCGAACTTTAAGGAAAGAATACGCTCTTCTCTTGAAGGTTCCCAAGTCGTAACGCCGGCGGAAGTTGATTCCACAGAGTGGTTGGTATTCGAATATTCGCTTTCCTAGCCTGACCAGGATGACTACACTAAAAAACAAAAGGAGGGTATGTGGTTCTATATTCAACCCGTAAGTCTTTTCGATTTGGGTATAGTTAAAACTGTACTATAACAAATTTATGTTTCTAAGGTGGTCCATGGAGGTCCATCATAAACTACGAAGAAGATGGAGTGTTAAATAATGCAACAGCTAATAAACCAGGAGCACAGCAAGTGATTTTATACTGAGTACTAGCATCTCCCCGCGACTTCGGCCACGATGACTTTAACGTTGACTCTAGAGAAATGAAACATTTGTAAGTAAATAATTTTCCATAAGACACATCTATACCTAATTTAAAGTGAATACATTCTGTAGGAATCGATAATCTATTCGGGATAAAGTATCCTATTTGTAAATTCAGGTAATATATATACTATCTTTAAGATAAATTTCATTCAAATCTGTTGAGCCGTATTTACGTGAGTAACAAACATCCAAACATACATTACCTTTCACATTAATTATATTAGTAGGTTTATATCCTATAAATGTGAGTTGATGTCATAAATGACGTCAATGCCTACACATTCAAATAGGGCATAGACATATTTCTTAAGAAAATCTACATACAATCTTAAGAACTCACGCACGATTTCTCTCAAAAAGGTAATTCCCTCTGAGTTCAGGTACACGGCAGTTGTTTTTCTGATAATCAAATGGAATCGTGTAAGTATTTAACGTCATCTTCAGTTAACAGTCGACAAATTAATTCGTTGAGTGTGTAGCGTTTATTTATTAATCTATGTACTTACGTAAGATTTTATTTAGAAAACCCACCAGATAGCATTAACAGTATCTTGTGTTTTTATTGTGTTCTAAAACTGGTGTGAAATTAAGAAATCGATAGACGGGTAAAATAAAAACAAACAAACTTTTGGTTCTTTTATTGCATTATAAAAGTACAAAATGATATTTTACAAATTAATAAATAAAATCAGTAATATATTTATACTTGTTTTATATTTTAATTACATACAAATCGCCATAAATGTATGTTGTTACGTATTACGTATTCACGGCTACTCTAAACCATTACTTTAATTCGTGATAGTAAATTAGTCTACGCACTGTCTTACGTAAAAATTAAGCAGTGGCAACTTCAAAGTTATGTGGTTATTATATGGTAACTGACTATAGAAAATAACATTAGTTGAGATTACTGGAAGAAAGTGTCTCCATGTAATGAAATTTGAAATACAAGAAATAACTATTGAATCAATGTTTTTGATATTTTATAAATATCATTACTTATTTAAGGTTATACAAACGCAAACGATAATATAATAGACAGAAAACTTTTTTATGACATTAATTAGATTTGGTACCAAAAGATCATTAAACCATGAAAGACTAGAACCTAAAATCATTATTTATGGCTTTTACATAATGTGCTACAGAATGTTATTATTGCAAAATTTAATTATGATAAGCCTAATTACATTAAACCTAGCAAATATTTTCAAAAACTGGCATTATTATTTGTTTCATTCACAGCAACGAAGGAAGTTATGCTTAAAGACAAAATATATTATATATATTTAAATTTTTTTAGTTATTCGATTTATTTTCGTTAAATTATATTAGTTAATGTGAAATTTTTATATTTATTATATATATAAATAAATATAATGTCGCTGTGAACACTTTAATATAAAAAAATTAAGATTAAAATTTAAGATATGAATATTCATGTGATGTCATTGAAATTATATTTAACATTATGTATAATAATCGCAATCTGTAGCGTTAAAACTAGATAAATATATATCCGACATTCGGTTGTTTCTATAAGATAAAACTATTTTAAGAAAAGACGAAACATACGAAAGCATTTACAACCTTAAACACATTTTTACTTTACAAACTGCAGTTTTACACAGAACACACATATAATAAGGATCAACCGAACACCTAAATATAATAAAAGGAGGACGTATTTGTTTAATATATAGAAATACATATAATATAAGATAAATGAATATTAGCTCGTCTTAGTCAGTATTTAGAATTGAGACGTGAAGTTAGTCGATCTGCGGAGCACGTGAGATTGTACAGGGATATAGCTGCCACCATAACCATTCTCCACGACGCGTACTATGCGAATATTGATCTGAAAGTAAAAATATATTGCCAATTAATAATTGTACTTATGTAAATTCATAGTTAAAAAAAAAGTATACCACAGAAGATGGGAAATAATCCTGCAGCCTGTAGCCCTTGTTCCCATTCGGAACGCCATAATATCATCGCGAGTTTTACATAAAGATTATAATAGGATCAGTGCCATAACTAGCCTTTGTGGGCCCCAATGCGAAAAAAAATAATGCAACCCCAATTTTGCTCATGAAATTACATAATAAATAGCTTATATTTCAAAGCTTAGTTGGAGTAGCGCGACTCAAAAGAAGTATTTTTAAACTTCTGTTGAAATTAAAAATCGTTTATTGCTCGCTGGGGCCTTCTTGCATCATAGGCTCCACATGATTGCATTAGTTTTATTGGCATAGGTACACATCTGGATAGGTAGAAGAGACAGAGAGAGTAAGAGTTTGGGCCTCCGGTTGTCACACTCGTTGATTGAAACATCCTCAACAAACGAGAAGTTGATACTCCTACTTCACCCTGTTGGGTATTCTTCCTCAGTCGGGCCAACCAACTTAAGCCGACAACACCTTTTATATTTAAGCTATCCCTGATATACTTTCAATAATAAAATCGTTGTAATGTATTGGTTTTTCATTAACTCGTTTGTTTTGTAAGTAGGAAGATATTGAAAAAATTGATTGTTGGTAAAACCGGCTTATAAGCCGATAGTTGGTGCGGAGTTCAATTGATAAGAACGACGTACATATATATGTCTGGTTTTCCCGACAAGCTCGAGTTAATGATTATTAAACTTATTGTTTGATGAAATCATCTACGCAGCACTATGCAACAAGAACAGTGTATGTCATGGTTATAAAGTTAAATCATATGTATACAAATATGAATTAGCTTCGTAACCATGACAACTAGAAATCTACACTCCTATTTTAATAGTATTTAATGTATTAAATGTTTTGTCAAATAAAAATATAAGTATGTTATTTATAATAGACTTAATTAATTTTATGACAGATTTATGAACATTTAATTTTATATTGAAGGTTTTTACTAATGTATACTACTACAGTTCCGGTTGTTGTCATAAATATTTGATACTATATAATCGTGAGCTCGGTAATGGTAATTTATTTTGGTTGGAAAATACCCAGAATGTAAAAAAACCCAGAGTCTATCGGACTCACGCAGATAGGGTTCCATTCAATAGTTTTTAAAAAGTTTGAACTTGTCAATCTTATTATTTTATTATTTTTCGACGGCAGCGAACCTGCTTTAAACCCCACAGGTCGCGGGTTCGTTTCCCGCTCGGAGCATAATATGTTTGCATTGACCATGCAAGCATATTTTCCAGTCTGGGTGTATTTGTCCTTGTGTTTGTATGTGTTACCGGACCCCCGACACTGGATATCACTATCCTAACGATGGCCGTTGAGTGTGCAGCGTTTTATTATTATTTTTATTATTATTCTTGTTTATTTATTATTGGCTATATATTTCTGTACGATGTACGACGATGGACGAACCACAAACAGAAAAGTACAAAGACAATATAGGCAGACAGATAGACGGAAAGAGGACTAAGTAATAAGGTTCCGTTGGTATCGTTTTGGTACGTTAACCCTAAAAACTTAGACTAGAGACTTATTGGCAAATAAACAAAAATGATATGTAAATCCCGGCATTAAAAGGCTAGTGAACTGCTAAGAATAAATTGGTTTGAAATACCTCATGTTTAGATACAGTGCGCTTGAAGAATTTGTGGAAACGAGTCGAGAGCGCCCAAACGTTGCCGTTGTCGCGTTCTGCCCACCGAACCTCCGCGCAGAACTGCAATTTCTCCGCATCCTGGGCTAGTACTCTAAAAAAATAACAATATATTATATACATATGTTGGCGCATGAAAAAGTATAGAACCTATTTAATACGTTGGATTAGAAAGAGAATATTTCATAATGTAATTGTTCATAATGTTAACCTACTTGCTTACTATATATATATTATGTTACAAGTTGGCTAACAAGCATACGGCCCATCTGATGGTAAGTGGTTGCTATATCCTGTGAGCTCTTGCAGCATCTTAATACGTCCCACTCATTGCCAACCTCGAAATATTTGTTCTTAAAATTCCCCTGTCCATTAATTTTATTAGCCTACAGTGCCCTCCAAACCGGAAGACAGTAATGCCTAAGCACTACTGTTTGGCAGTAAAATATTTGATACTGAGGTGACACCTACCTACAACTCGGCCTCTTGCAACAAAAGACCTACCACCAATTTTTGCTTTTTAAGAAATAAACGCAACGCAACGTACACATCGAACTTCACAATTATTTACCGTGGTTTTTTCAGTATGCAATGCTTTTGTTACACGTCATTTTCTTAATGATATTACATCTATATATATAAAAATCATAAATCAATTGCTGTTCGTTAGTCTCGCTAAAACTCGAGAACGGCAACGATTTGGCAAATTTTGGTTTTGAATTTGTCCAGGGAAGGTTTAAACGGTGAGAAAATTTGGAAAATATGCGATGAATATTGAATCAATATTTTTCCATACAATCGGCTCCTGTCAAACTAGAAACGTAGTAATTATTATTTATTAGAAAACATAAATATTCATACAAAAATTAAAATGGGTAACTCAGCTAATAACTTAACACTACATTATTAATAATTAATGTTTTAAATTCTAAGATGGTTCGAAGTTCGCCGAGTTAGCTAGATATAAATAAATAGTCTTTTTCTTAATAATATTACATAAATAATAATAATACCCGAAACAAGATGGACTATCTTGACAGGGGCCGTTGATTGTGTAGTGTTTATTTATTAATTTAATTTTCAATATACCTATGAGAGTTTGTAATAGGATTCCAAGCGGCAATAGCTGTTTCGGTCATAGGGCTGAAGATGATGGTGTCGTCGCGGGGGTCAACGGCGATGCCGAGACCTTGGGAAGATTTCCTCCCAACGAGATTGACGGGTAAGTCCGCGCCTTCCGCGGGAGGACCAGCTGCGAGCACGGCTGTTGATACACTGAAAATTCTGAAGAACACAAGAAAGATTACTAATGTTTTTTTAATATTACCAATGCTTTTTCAAGGCATTACTAATATTCCTATTGGCCCTCCAAATAAGCTCGAAGCTTGCGCTAGGAGTAGGTACGACAATAGCCCAAGCGTCGGGATCGAACCCTCGACTCTCGTGTTAACAGAGTGAAGTCGGCCCTTCTACCGTTGAGCTATTGAGGTTTTAAATACTAGATACTAATTCAATATGATATTTGATAAGCCGAAATGGCTTAATGGATAGAGAACGTATACTTCAACATAAGGTCGTAGGTTTAAATCCAGGCTAAGTACGATTAAGATGTCAAGTGCTTCATTGGAATTTCGAATTTATCTCGTAGAAAACATCATGAGGAAACCTAAGTGTTTTTGTAGAATTTCCGGACACTTACGTATATCTCCCAATCCGCAATGGAACAGCAATGTGGATTAAGCTATTAATAATAATCCTTAACATGAGAGGAAGCTTTTGCCCAGCTATGGGACATTAAGATTGGAATAATTTTATAGTTCCTTTGCGATTTTTATGTGATACTCCCTTGATCTCTATATTGCTATTATATTGTCACAGCGCTTATGTGAGTTTGCCTATAGTACTTATAAATCACAATATATAATATATTTGTCTTTTAATGCTTAAATATGTAAGGTTAAAATATTGATTTTAATATTGTGTTTATAAATCAAAATTCTTTTAGTATTAGAAAACTACTCTGACCCTTATAATACGGATTTTGTGTTCCCTATGTTTGTCCAAATACGTAATTAGGCACGCGAGCAAGCGGAATATTACGTAGGCGAAAGCTAATAGTAGGTAAATAAAGTTATAAATGTGAGTTTTTACGCACGAATTAACAAACAATTAAGCTGTACGTTTACATTTTCCTAAAATAAATGAGTACTAACACCAATCGTACAAGTTTATTCGTAGTTCTGCTCTAGTAACTAGTTGACATCGATATTACATCATTCATATTCGTTGTGTATGTATTAATTGGCTTACACAGCGTCAAATATCGGCTATTAACCTATATTATACATTAGCTTTTGCCTGCGGCTTGAAACGCGTAAAATTAATGTTTGGTTTAATTTTTATATCCCCAGATTTCGTCATCATACCGAATAGAGATAAATCAGCTGCTATTAAGATAAGCTTAGAAAAATATTTCTCAACTGTCTTTTTATTTAATTATAATCGAGTAGACTAGTTGACCGTTTTTTATGCAGTACTTTCTTACTAGAAAACTTTTAAATGATTGCCTGTCCTGGTTGTTAGTGTCTAACAAATATATATCTTCATCCTAGCGTTATTCCCGGTATTGTTATGTACCCAGGGTCTGCTTATTAATCTTATCCGGATTTGACAGGTTACTAGTTTTTACACAGAGCGATTGCCATCTGACCTCCGCAACCCTAAGGGCGAACCAGTAACTCATTGGAGCAATTTACTTATCAAGAGTTAACGATTATTATCAGATGTTATTGATAATAACCGGGACCGACAGCTTAACGTGCTCTCCGAGGCACGGTGGGGAATCCCACACGGACAAACGCCCAGACCGAGACAGAATATTTAACAAACATCTGCCCGAGTGGAAATCGAACCCGCAACCGTCGAGACTAAAGGCAGACTCCCTACCCACAACGCCACAACGGTGTCTAACAAACATATATAATAAATATAATATTATAAACTGTTTATATAGAAAAGCTATATAGATCTGTCATAAATATCACCTGTCGGTAGCCAATGGCTGGTAGTATAGTAGTCCCTGAGCAGGTGAATGCGTGAGTCCCACCACACCGTCCATGAGGGTGAATTTATCACCACCAATGTCGTACTCGCCGAGGTCGGGGTCGGGGTACATGGACGCGTGGCTCACACGCCAAGCGTTGTCACGTCTACCGTCGTAAACTATAATACCTGAAAGATAAATTATATTAATATACCGGTATACTATTTCGGTTCAAAGAATCCTTGGTTTAAAAAAATCAACTACGTGCAGTATGCAGTGATCGCAGATTGCGTTGCGCACCCTTGACCATTAATAACTAATAAATAAAATGTAATGTAATATGTAATACCATATGTGATGTAAATAAATAAATTAATATGGGACCATTCTGGAAGAACCAAAAAACAGGATCATTAAATCAAAACGCCGTAAGCATGTAGTCCAGTGTTTACCACAGATGAATAAGGTTTATGTAATTCGGTTAAGCCATTTTCGAGGCATCAATGAAAGTAAAAATAAATTAAATTAATATTTTGAATGTAAAAATCAACCTTTTTCAGAAAACGATAAAACCAATAAAATTAATCACTCATTATAATTATGAAATATTAAATTATACTTTGCAGCAATAATCGACGCCAAGGTTTTAAGTGCAAATAAAACCTATACACATCAGTATCAGTGAATGCCTGTCTAAGCAATTGTCTTAGAAAAATGATCACATCAGAAGTAGTTTTACATTCGCCTCGCGTCCATTATAATTTATATGAAAGAACTAAAGCTGTTAAAGATTGGCAATGTACAAAAAACTAGTACCATTTTGCAATATGAACTGTTTCAAAATGAAATATAAAAACAATATAATTCATTTTAATTGGCTATCTAGTTACAAAAACACTTAAAAATGGTGATTTCTGTTGGTAGGTTGTTACGCATAGTAATTTAAAAATTTCAGCAATTTTAGTAAGCATAGTATCAGATTGTGTAGATAAGCAGAAGATTTATATCTCATAAACAAGTCGAATATTATTTCTATATCACCATAGATGCTGACTGTATTAGGGAAAATGGTTACCGTAAGCTACGCTCACTGTCAACAGAAGATGCATCACAGTGCGAGCGAAATAGGAAAAAAACGATCAGGAGACAGTAGAGGTACAATAATTAAGGCCTCTGGCGTTCACACTTTGAACGAAATGCAAGAGTATCAATGTTTTTTGTTTTTAAATGTGCTCTTGATGTTTATATTTTTTTTAAAGCAGTACCTCCCAGGTAGAGTCGGCCCGCTAGAGTCATCTCTGACTCTAGAGGGCTTACGACACTTACGGGCGGGCGACTCGACTTAACTACATATTATATAATATAATTTTAGTTAATATGCAAAAAATAAATTAAAATTTTTATTCTCCTAGTAGAGACTACTCTCTACTAAGAATAAAAATTTTAATTTATTTCTTGCATATTAACTAAAATTATATTATATAATATTTAGTTAAGTTTAAATTTAGGCATTAATGATGTAACCTGTGCAACTAATTATCTACAAATAGACTGTAAGTGTTTAGATAAGATTTTAATTACATATATTTCTTGTTATATTTATATCATATTGCAGCAATATTGTGTTGTTGCTATCTTTAACATTGTTTTTTTTTATTTATGATGTTGCAATTCTGAACTCAATCTTTAAATTTGCACTCTCAATCTCAAACTTTCTGAGCTGTATTACATAAAAATTAGGATAACTGCTTTCGTGTTATGGTCATATGGTTTTTTCTTTCGTAACGTCATTAATATCGTTAAAATTATTGAAAAAATACTTGTATATTACACAAGATAATAGACTTAATCTTTCAAAATTATATTACGTCTTCAAAAATTTAATCCTTTTTAAAAAAAATGAGTATGTTCGAGTATATTTCTGGATTCGATATTTTATATCGTAGAAATGTTTTAACTTTGAAATTAAATTATTGACGTCATTTAATTTATTATTTATATAAAATAAGTCCTTAAATAACTACTTCTGTTCATATCACCTTCTTGAGTATTAATAATTTATGTAGCGTAATCTAATACCTTTAAACGAGCAATTCTTGTATATATAAATATATAATCTGAATCTCACAAACGACTCCAACGTTTTTCATTAAATTTAGTATACAGGTTTCGGGGGCGATAAACCGATCTATCTAGGATTAATATTTAGAAAATGTCGTTTTATCCGTATTTTTTCCGGTTTGAGTCCAGATGTGTCCAGTCCCATAATGTTTTCCTTTTTTGTAATTTTTTTATGGGAACCCTTTATCAATCCATTTAATTCGTATCTCTTCGTAAAAACCGAGTAAAGCTCGGTCATCCGGGTACTTTTCAATTATGTGTGTAATTGTTTCAGAGAAAGCAGAGTGCCGACACACCTCGCTAACTTAAGAAACAGACAAAAAAGTGAAATTTTGGAATAATATTTCAAGGTTGAGGCAATCTTTGTTAGGCTAGTGTAACAAGTGCTTACAAACTTACAGGTGCGTAGTTTGTATCAATAGCATTTTGAAATTTATTAATTAAATATATTAGTTTTAATTAATTAGAGAATTTTAGTAATCTATTAAAAGAAAGAGAAAGCATTTAGCTTTTTTACCAATTCCTCTCAATAAAACGAACATTCCGAAAACCATGTTTACAATAATTAACTGAACTTAAAAATAAAAATACTATAATCGGAACCCAAGAGGAGGGTTTTTATGCAAAAATTAAAATGACTAATATATAAAGAATTATTTATATTATTATATGTATAACATTATAATTAAAATGACTCTATATATTATTCTTAAAATAACAATAAATATATGACGTATAACTCAAGTATATAAATACACATAATGTAAATCTCTATGTACATCATAGAGAAACGCTATGTGCTCTCTAAGCCGCAACTAAGACGTCGCTTTATTCGGCCACTAAGTTTATACTGATTTTTTTTCACAATATTAAATATGTTATATTGCACTGCAAATTAATAGTTTTACTATTAATCATTTGATAACTATTTCGTCACAAGATTTCTCGATCTAACTACACCGGAATATTAGCAACGGACATGAGTTATAGTCGTCCCGGTTCTCACAAGAAAATACCATTGATGCCGTTTCTAATAAAGCCATTTTTTATTACGCTGTATACTCTTGGTACAAGTATTGTACATTAAAAAATATAGCTTTCATGAATAAGTTTTTCTCACATTATATCCGGTCACGAATTTATATTTTTCGCAAATCAGATATGAATGGAATTCCCAGCCTTTATCTACATTTCATTCAGAAAACTGCGCTATTTTACTAGTAAATAGTGTATTATATTTCACAGTTCAATGAAGATCGAGACTGGAAACAATTAAGTAATTCAAATATTGATGTTACTTTAAAAGTGATTTATTACCTTTTTGTGCTATTTAACGCAATATTCGGTATTTGAAGCACGCGGTACAATTAAATAGTTCCGCTTAGTTGCGTAAATTTAACTTCTTTTTTGGTAATCCTTGATGACTAAAAACGTTTTCCTTTTAAGTTTGACTATTGTAGTTACTTTTTTATACATTTATAATTTTTGTTTATTTTGCTATTCCATGACTAAAACTCGTAGAAAATCATGATAACTATATAATAATATACTGTGCACCTTTTCTCTTTCTTTTCTTAATGCTCTGTATTGTTTTAATTGTAAAATTGAGTTATAATCATTATTACATAATGAATCATGAAAAATAATCTTTATTCTATTATTAATAAATTCTATATTAGTTTTTTTTTATCAATATAAATCAACTAAATCTACGAGTAAACATCAACGTTGAGAATGTTGTACGTCACGCTCGCTATCTGTTATCTTTTAATTATCGTGTTAAGATGCCATTTAGTGGGACGTCGCGTACGGCAGACGAAAGACGGCATTAACAGACAGCGACGGCATAACTTTGCAGGATTAATTAGTATGAGTCTGATTCCGATATACGACTGCAACTATCACGCGACACACGCGACACATGCCGACGCCGTCTACTACAGCTGTCTGCTGTCTACCGCGTCCCTCGAAATCGCACCGTAAGCCGCGGTATCGTCGGTGTAATGTAGGTATAAATAAATTATAACCACTACTCTAATTTACACACGTCAAACAACTTTTTGTTACATCTTAACTTGATTGATACATAATATCTTTAGAAAGGCGACATTGAGTTTTTGTACCATGCATAATGAATGAATAGTTTTTTTTAATGAAGCATATTCTACATGGAACAGGCTTGCTTTTGAAAAATTCATATCATTACATATTGATGTAAGATTATAGGCTTAAATTAAATATCGACGGATCAACATAATCGAATGGTGTCACAAACTTTTCGATTATACCGAAATACGAGAATATAAGATGGTAAGTAACCATATTCTATGTTATTATTTTCAAAATTGAGTTTTACTTTTCACTTGCTTTATAAAGAAGGAAGAATTTATCTCATTCTTCTTAACAATATCTAAATATCAGTAATCAAAATTCCTTCCTTTTTTATTTCATTTATAATTAATCAGCCAAGGCTACCAGTATCACAGACCTGCAGAAGTTAGTGTACTAAAAATACCTTTGTGGGAAGTTTGTTTTCGATGTCCCCTTGAAGAAGGAAGACAAAAGTAAAGCTTACCTGGAGCGACTGTGTCAGAGATGTAGGCAAACAGATTGTCGCAGGTAGAGGAATGGCGGGAAGCGGATGATCTGCTGTCATCTAGCACGATGTTTGTGAGAAGTGAAGCCGGGCGTAAAAGTTCTCTTGGGAAGTATACACTTCTTACCTAAAAGATTAAATACATTATTTACAAATACGTTTGAAAAAGTCGAAAAAGAACGAAACGTCCTTTTTAGATTATATCTACATAACCTTCAATTGTACAGGTATTTCTAAACATATTTAAATATATATTTAAAAAAGAATTACAAAAACAATAATAATGTTAAGAAATATTTCTCACAAATATTAAATAAACATAATTTTAAAAAGCAGTATAAATTAATTAGACTATAATTAAAATAAAAATTATTTTTTTAGTTTACAATTTTAAAATATGAAAAAATTCGGACGCATTGAAACTCAACATCTCGTAGTAACCATGAAAATATGATTCTTAGCAGTTCTAGATTTAAATAATATAATAGAACAAATAACAAAAATACCGGTCAGGTGTGTGGTGGACCACGTACAGGAATTATAAATTTATAAGGGTCTTTGCTATTTGGCTAAGGAATCCTAAAAATTATACAATGTCTAGTAGTATTAATTTAGCTTTTATAAAATATAACAACAATTGATAGCCAAATTTCAATCGATTTGTTATACTATGTTTTTTAATAATTATAACGATTTATTATTTTCTATTAAGTAACTACAATTGATTGATTTTTTGTTTAGTGGATTTTAAACGGGCCAGTCGGCACAGATTATATCGCCAATCACCAATGTGACGTAGAATGGAGAAGACACGCAGGAAATTCATCGGTGTGGCGGAATAAAGTAACTACAATTATTATTTTTCTGATAAGTAAAAAGCATGAGGCTGGCGCTGCACTGGTCAAATCACTATAGAAAACAAATAAACTAAAGTGTCAGTCTTCTTCTTCTTATCGAGTGGTTAGTGGGCAAACTAGTGTCAGAGTTGTTCAGGTCGCCCGTAGACCTTTGACTTGACTTTTCGACTGTTGCCGAATTGTCAACAGCCGGGACCGACTTTTTACGTGTCCTCCGAAGCACGGAGACGCTCGGTTGAAATACCACTATGCGGTCATCCATCTAGTTCCTGGCCGCGCCTAAAGTTGCTTAACCTACCGATCGTTTACCGATCAATGGGTGCATTCGGCTATGAGCGTCTCAGTGATACTATTGTGTCAGTAAAACGGTTAGATGAAAAATTAAATATCACTTTTTTTTTTCAATAATTCGATATTGTGTAATATATTTTTATATCCTGCTGTCGACGCTTGATTTGACATTGTAAAAAGTTCTTAAACGTTCAAGGCTAACTTCATACATGATAAAATCAATTTCATGGCTGTACTTAGTCCGGTGATAAATAATTACTTTTATTTGAAGTTTTGAATTCTTTAAATATTTTACATTTAAGAATAATGTAGACCGTTATTAATTTTACGCTCGCAGTTTACACGCATTTTTCAACCATTTACGATTTAGAAATTTCCAAAATTCCCTGAAAAAATAAAATATCTCGAAATATACAGGAATGTTTATAGCTGGTTTCGCTTTTTATAATTAGTAGGGAGTAAGAATTATGATATTTTTAAACAGTGTAGTTAAAATTTTTAGAACATTCTAGTTAGCATTAACTAATTATGTCAGTATATTAAATGTTTTATTTATATATCGTAAAAAGGTCTTACTATCGGTAAACGCTACACACTCTTCGGTCTGTTCGTTATTTGACTAATTATCGAAAAATATACATTCACTTTGAAAATTTCTTTTAGATTATATACTTTGTATATGCTATCTTCTTTATATTGTGAAAGCATATATTACAATAAACCAAATTATTTAAGCTTATTTGTTATATTATTGCTAAATTTTTCTGACCAAAAATACACAAGATAAATGGCCCGATGTAGTCTCAATGCACTATAATTGGCTAATGGCCTACCTATAACAACAATCATTTGTACAGCTGACAACCTTAATATAAATAATATCGCATTTCAATCCCTTTTAAAAAGAATTTACAAATTAAAGTATCTAATTCACAACTGAACGAAGTTATATAAAAACTGACGAACTGTATAGCATTACGGACACGCAATAATATCTTACATATGGTTTTCGTATACAAATAAATCAATATAGAGCCGTAACTGGAAACGGTTGAGTCACGATCAATGATTTTACAATTTTAATTATGATCCTCATATTATATCGTATATTAACGAACAGTTGAATAATGATACAGAACAAAAAATAGTAGAGTACTAATATAGTAATGCGGTTAAGTTAGCTGTGATGCACGCACACATTAACACCACAATCACGCACGTTTGCGCACGTTGTTGCAAGCAAAGCACAAAAGTCCTTTTTTATTATCTGTAGTACTTTTAATATCAACAAAAATATAATACCTATTTAAAGATAGCGAATAAAAGCAGCAACTTTCAACTACACTTACTTATATTTAATTATCCATGTAGTTATAACAAACAAGCAACTGCTTTCGTCCGCGGTGACCTTATAGTAGTCAACAGTGATAAATGAATTATTTGTAAGTAAATAATGTCTCATAAGACACATCTATACCGAATTTCAATTGAATACGTCCTGTAGCTTATTTTTTGGTGATGCCACAAGAATTAAACATCTTTCCTAAATAAAAACTATTATTTATGTTACAAAATAATGGTGTACTAAACAACGAAATCTGTTCAGCCGTGTTTGCGTGATCAAGTAACAAACATCCAAACATAACTCCAAGTGGATACGCCTTGCAGTAGTTGAAGTTAAAAAGTATCTTATGTTTCAATCCAGATAATAAGCTATGTGAGTCCTAATCCGTTAAACGTGTGATTGTGTAACAAACATCCAAACATTAAAACTTTCACATTTGTACAAAACCACTAATAAGTATTTATTTATTGACGATTTACCAATTAATATTTTAGAGCCGAACAGGAAATGAAATAACACCGACAAATTGACAATAAAATTTATATAGACATTTTGTTCCTCGCGGGTTGCGATCTCCGAGGCCGTTTATTTGAAACGGGTGCGCCATATCCGTGCGATTGTGACCGTACAATAAGGACGTATTATTGTACTGATATAGTAGATCACATTCCGAAACGCTGATTCTCTATTAAGATAATTAGTCCGTATCGAATACTATAGCTAAAGCCCTTGCTGCAAATTATACTCATGTGCAATTATTGTGACCGACATTTTAAAATTAAACATGCTATTATAACTACAGGACTTCGTAAAACAATAACAGCGTTATTAAAGTTAATATAATAACTTTTCCATTTTGTACGTAACAAAAGACAATAGTAATAATGAACTAAGATATATGATTACAAGGCAATGGTACTACTGGCCATGACATGAAAAGAAATTGCAATTCTTTTGTATCAGGGACGCATAATTATGTAATTGTCGTGAGTGAATAACCATAAGTACAGTATTATATTTATTTCTTTTTTCAATTTAAATCGCAATAAACAAAGTATTACAATATAAGGTCATTAGTGGCTACGGTATATTAGACGTATAAAGGTCAAAATGGGAATTAAATATGATTAAGCGTAAAATATAAAAATAAATTACTAAAAACCCGGAAACAAAACGAGACAACAATAAGCTTTTTATAGACAAAAAATAAACATGTTTTAAGTATAAATGCAACAGAATTTTAGAGCACTCGCTTATATCAAAGGTTTTGGCAAGTTTTTAGTAATATCACAATCAGTAGTAGCCTACTTTAGGATATTTTAGTTACATTTATTTATAAAATTATGTGGCTTAGTAGCGCTTACTTAAACTTATTCCAAGCTTTCGTGAATATCGTAATGTGGATTTAAAACCAAACTAAACTAAAAAATTAAAAATTATATTAAATTAAAATATTTACTTTCCTCGATAGATATTGTATATTCTTATCGCAACTCCTATTTTATTTACAAATAATTACAAAAATTATTATTATATAATTAACATCTCAAATCTGTAAATATATTGAAATAATAAACTACAGGTTTTAGTTTCTAGTTAATTAATTTAAAACATATTTGTTCATGAAATGTTATTTTACGAAATTTAATGTTATTTATTAGCCATATTTGTAGTTGAAATATTAATTATTTAGTATCCAACAATACTACATAAATATTGAATTATACCAGATATTGCGTTATAATAACATGATTTGTATGCAACGATGTTTTTTTTTGAAGACTAAAATTCATGCTGTAATTGTTTTTGTATGAAGTATGAACAATTCATTACAAGCAATCCTAATTCTGGTAAAAATGCAGTTATTACAGTATTTTCTTTAACTTAGTAAAAATTAACCATAAAAAATTATTGACATTTTTTGTCTCATTTTTTAGTAAATATTAGCAATGGTGTTTCAAGTTATTACTAATATTCCTATTGCCCCCTACAAATAAGCTCGTAGCTTGCGCTAGGAGTGGGTACGCTATCAAGGGGTGACGATTGAACCCGAAACTCTCGCTTTAACGGAGCACAGTCGGTCCTTTAACCGTTGGACTATTGAGACTTATTAGAAGATTTAATTTAAAGATACGAAAAAAATACAAACACAACCCTTTAACTGAGAATATACATCTGTATTAACAATATAAATATTACCATTATCTGCGCAGTTTTATATCAAATTACGAGTATATACTCTCTAACGCGTTATATAGATAGACTAATACCAATTATCCTACTTATATAATAAATGTGAAAGTTTGTATGTTTGGATGTTTGTGAATCAATCACGCAAAAACGGCTAAACGCATTTTGATAAAATTTGCCATAGATATAAATTATTACCTGGAATAACACATTGGATACTTTTTGTGCCGGTAAAATGTTTGGTTCTTGTGGGATTATTAAAAAAATATTTTACAGGACGTTTTCAATTAAAATTCGGTATAGAGGTGTCGTATGGATTATTACTTACTTGCAAATGATTAATTTCTCCCAGGAGCCAATCCTGAGGTCATCGCGGACGAAGTCGTGGCCAGATGCTAGTATAATATATAGATAGACTGGCTGAACCGGTAAAGGTTGCTATCCCATATTAGTTATCACATAAATTGAACGTAAGTAAAACCTTAGTGTAAATATTTAAACATTTTGCACGCAATTCATTGTGATAACTTAAATTAAATAAATTTGTTCCTAACAAAAAATATCTGTTTTTAGGGTTCCGTAGCCAAATGGCAAAAACGGAACCCGTATAGTTTCGTCATGTCCGTCTGTCCGTCCGTCCGTCTGTCCGTCTGTCCGTCCGTCCGTCCGTATGTCACAGTCATTTTACTCGGAGATCATTGGCTCTATCTATATGAAGTTTACTAAATAGGTGTATTCTATAAACCGCACAACGATTTTGTAATAAAATCTTAAAATATATAAGAATTAAGGGTAGCAGTCCATACATGTAACTGAAGATTGAAAAAAAAAATTCAACGTATGACAACGTGTGAGATATCTTTGCACAGGTCTTTCAAAATTTTAAGGAGGTTTTATTTTTGGCTTTTTCATTAAGTCAGTAGTTATTGAGATATAAGCTCCTAAAGTCATAAAAATTGTGTCCCCCCCACCTCTAACTTTTGAACTATAGGATTTAAAATTCTACAAAAATTTGAGGTTGTAGAACATCAAATGAAATTTGAACCACATTTGGTTTGAAGAAGATAGGTTTACAAATTTAAAAGATATATAAGTTTTTCCCATAACTTTGTTTTTCATATAACATTTAATAATTACTATAAAATAAGTATTTTTGCGGTCGATTTTAATTCGGT
Source organism: Hestina assimilis (assembly GCA_023373885.1). NCBI lineage: Eukaryota > Metazoa > Arthropoda > Insecta > Lepidoptera > Nymphalidae > Hestina > Hestina assimilis. The sequence continues at coordinate 8,452,588 of CM041749.1, read as the reverse complement.
ATTATTTTTCAAGCCCTTAAGATTCTTCATAACTAAGCTGCGGAACCCTTTCGTTTCAATTGTGCGTGGTCCACAACGCACTTGACTGCTAATTTTTTATGTTAAGCTCCTTCTATAACCCTTGATACGCAGCAAAATTAACATTTTAACGGCCATTTTAATCCAGTTTATATTACCAAGATTACGTAAGTGAGTAAGTAAGTCTACAACAACAAAATAATTAAATATTTATCCGTACGTGGTATTTCGATGGCATTATGATGTTCTGAACAGACACATTCAGATAAAGATATGGCATTTCCACTGTATAACCGTAACCGTAAGACCAGCAGCCAGACCCACGATCACTAAATCCAAAAATCGAAATTTTATTTTGTACCTATGTTTCAAGAGATCAAGTCTTGTTGAGTTGTTGACATTTTTTTTAAGCAATTGTATTATTCACAGCCATCTCTTAGAGAAAGTTCTACATATGTATTTGTTGTCAATGTATTGAGGTCATCTTAACCAAAATAAGGGAGTTTAAAAAAAACTTTAAAGTAAGGATATATTAAGTACGAGAAGTAATGCGGTAAATGAGACTGATATTTTTTACCAAGAAGTCTTTCGAAACAGACTGTAATGAATAATTTAGTAAAAGTATGTAAATCTAAGCCAATCTTGATATCTTGCATTTAGATTAACATACATACATAAAATGTAACCTTTAAGGTAATACTTGTTACGGCCTGGCCACGGGAAACGGGTGATGCAAAAAAATTCTTCACTGACAGTTTATATCTATGATGTTGCTGAACATACCGTTTCAAATAGCTGGCCTAACTAGTATTTTGTTTTTTATTTTTTAAATAGAAAACCAACGTTATATATAATTTATTCATTATTACTACATACATACAAAGAATCATACCAAGAATTTAAATAACGTTTTTCTTTCTTTTTCTTACAAATAAATAAAAAAAAACTGCAGTTTCTACAATTTTAAATGCGATAGTTCAAAAGTTAGACGGGGGCTAGACACAATTAACCTCCACAACTGTTGACTTAATGAACCATGTCAACCTCCTTATCCTTTTGAAAGACCTATATAAAGGTATCTCACACGTTGCCATACATACGTTGAAGTTGTTTTTCAACCCGCAGTTACATGTATGGATTAATTTTTATATATTTTAGAATTTCATTACAAAATCGTGGAGCGGTTCATTGAATACTCTTATTTACTAATTTTCGTATAGATAATGTCAATACTCTCCGAGTAAAATGACTGTGACATACGGACGAACGGACAGATGGACATGATGAAATTATAGGGGTTCCGTTTTTGCCATTTGGCTACGGAACCCTAAAAACCTGATTTAGGGTTCCGTATCCAGCGAAATGAATTTCTAAAAAAACCAAACTGTATATGGAAATTAGTATTAATTGGTTAAAATAGACTTTTTTTTCTCATTGCTGATCAACAAAAAAATCTTGAAGAAAAAACTGATTTTAGAAAAGGTTGGCATGTAGGTTGAAAATTTTATATTATTTAAAATACTAAATTCTGGCTATATTTTTTGTTACTATCCTCCAAAGTATTTTCTGCAGTTCTGGATAATATTTTCCGAAAACTTGACAGGACTGACATGCGTCTCAATATTGTTGGAAAAAAATTAAACCACCTTCGCTTTACAGTTGATATAATTCTGTTTTAGGAAAATCCAACTAAGTTAGAAGCAATGATCCAAGAGTTGAGTGAAGAATGTACTAAAGTGGGATTGTTAGGGCGTTGATTCGACATTAATAAATATGACATTCAAAATTTGTATAGGGGTTTAGAGTTTGCATTAACATCGTTATTTTCGAGGGCGAAACCACTGGCAAGAGCTAGTTTAGTATATTATGACACTGACTGACAGGGAAAAACTCCAGATGGCATTCGAGTGGCCAATATGAAGACAGCCATTTGCGGTATTAGAATTTAACAAAATGTTATCGACTCGAAATCATTATTTTTTTATGTCTTATTATTCAGATAAGTTTTCAATCGAGTACCGTACCCCTTGACCGAATTATTAATATAAACTAAAAATAATAATACGAGTAGATAAATCATCTTTTAACTTCTTAACCGTGACCAATTTTAAGGAATGCCTCGAATGCTTGCCTTAGGGCCAGGGCGTGTCGTAAAGTAAATCGGTGCGCTAGTAATTCCAGGTCAAACTTAAGCACGTCTACACTATATTGAATTATATTCTCACACTCACAAACTATAATGGTGGCTAAATATTAATAATAAAAAGACCGCTATTATATATCATTTCATAACTATGAGTTTTTGTAGGCATATATTGTATTGAATTGAATTCGTAGCTTATCTTGATTGTAATGTTTAATGTTCAAAGAATGAGAATTATTTTATTAAAACGAGCCAGTTTACCCAGTTAGCATATATTTAAGATTTCGTATTGAATTATGGAGGTCAGTTGATATAATGAATTAAAACAAGGTCGTATTACAATTCTTAAACAATGAAATACATTCTAAAGAGGGCAAAAAATAATATAAATAAAAACTGCAAGGTGTACAAATACATTGAAATTTAATTATAAAAAACTTGATAATTGGCACAAAAAATTACCAACTTTTTCTTCGCGAAACTAAATACAGAATTTACCTTAATTCGTAATTATCTGGATTGAACCGAATAGCAATCGAGAGATATTTATAGTTCTGTGCTTATATTGCTTATTTGACTTTTTTGTCTATTAAACCAGTGGTCTCAGAATCTTTTTAAAATATAAACAAATTTTAAGAAAACTTATTACTATCCAATAAACATGGCACAGTTTTGATTGTGATCAATTTTCTAAAATTCAGCTAGTAAGAGTTACTTATGAATTCAAAATGAATAAAAAAAACAGACATACAATTACTTTTGGTTTTACTTATTAACTAAAATTTAAGTTTTAATAAAATACCGTAGATGTACGAGTTTATGCTGTATATAATATTGACATAAAAAAGAGAAATTTCAATTGTATATTCGGTGAACTGTAATCATTTCGTACAGTAAGTTCTCTTAAGTAATAAAAGGAAAGCTTAATTATTTTTGTAATCATGAAATATAATACTTTCCAACTACATACAGAATATGGTCTAAAGTCTTATAGATCTGTACAGGTACTACTAAATTCTTATGATTTGTAAGCACGCATCCATGCTTCGCCAGCGTAGGCTAGATTTACACATCGCGGTTGTCTCCTGCGCACTTAGGGATTCGGAATACATACTTACAATGGGTTTAATTTAATATTGAAGTGAGAAAACTATTTTTTTTTGTATTTCTATTAGTCACCTATCTAATTTAATTCAATGGAAAAAGGTCACTTACCAATCGATCAGTAGCCATGTCAAAAATAAGAATTTTGGGTGGACAAACGCGTCTGAAGTCGTCAATACTAGTCATCACACCAGCGTCCAACACCCAGAGTCTGTTGCAGCGATCGGCTCTCACGCGATACACGGATATTAAACCCGTGCAGTTGATGTCTCCACGACCGGCTGTATGCCATGACCAATCCGGATACGCCTGTGGGAAAATTATAATCAAATATAAAAAAACAATTATGAATTGATCTTTAAATTTTTATAAAATTTAAAATAGGTAATTTCGTGGGATTAACAAAAAAATTAATTAGAGGACCTGAATGTTGGTCTTATAGAATCTAGAGTAATGAGTGTTATTCATACAATAAATATAGACATGGAAGTCCTTATCACGCGTAACCTGCTGAACCGATTTTGATTAATTTTGTCGAGAAAAAAAAACTGAAAGAGGTATGACAGTTTGTATCGGAAACTATTTATCTGTATGTATTACAATCGTAATTCACACCAGCGAAATACACAACCTGTTTTCGACTACAAAATTGTTTACTTCAACTGTATTTTTATGTGACTTTTGAATTGATTGCTTTAATATAAATACATTGTAATAAGTAAAACAAAAGAAAATAAACAAAACATGCATCATTCATCAATAGTTCACGTTGAATACAAATCAGTGAAGTAAACAAAGAAATAGCAATTGGAAGAATTTCAATAGCCGTGTGAACTGCTAACATTAGTTCAGTCTGCTTTATATCGAGTTACAAGAATAATTGCAAATGTATCTATCTGATCGGCATATTGTTGAATATTTTTTCAATGGTTTTAATCTTGCTTTCGTATTGTTTTAAATATTTAAAATTCCTAGTTTTTTTTTGAGAAATAAATAACTAAAATTAAATAATCTTTGAAAATATATTATTGAAAATGGACCAAATATACTTTTTAATAAAAAAACATTAAAGTCATGCAGACATATGTATTTAATTATTTATTTCCAGCCTTTATAAATATTATCACAAAACACTTAATAATATTTTATTTATTTTATTTTGTATACAAAAATGTTTGCTATCTATAGCAATCTGTTGCATAATATGTCTCGAATCAACAAAGGAAATAACAGGCGTGTTAGCGAGTTAACATTGCATTACGTTCGAGTTCAGAACTATATCTAAGAAATTTAATTCAAAATCAAAATCAAAATTATTTTTATTCAAGTAGACTTTTAAAAAGTACTCTTGAATAGTCAAGCGCTACCGACGGTTCGGAAGGTAGATTCTATCGAGAAGAACAGACAAGAAACTCGACAGTTACTCTTTTCAAATATATGTTTTTACAATTGTATTTTTAATATAAAATTTGGTTCTTGAATGAGATCCAGCAATATTAAAAGTCCCAAGCATTTTTATCAGAAAAATATTCCTCTAACGAGTAATAGGCTTTATTGATAAGTTTATTTTTTATGTACATTTGGAACTTGCTTACTGGCAGTTCCAATAAGCAATCTGGAATTTTGTTAAAAATGCGAATACCTAGCCCCTTAAAAGAATTACTGACTTTACGCAGACGAAAGCTAGGATTACAAAGTTTATTTTTGTTTCTAGTGTTAATTGAATGTACATCGCTATTTTTGCTAAAAGACTTTAAATTATTCCTAATATATAATAGAATAAATAAATTGTGACACCACAGTCATTATGCCTATATCCTTAAAAACATCTCTTAGAGAGGCCCGCGCTCTTAAATTATAAATTGCCCGAATTACCCTTTTTGAAGAATAAAAATAGTATTAATGTCAGCCGCCTTTCACCAAAGAAGGATACCGTATGACATAATACTATGAAAATAACTGAAATATACGATTCTCGCTGTTTCTACGTCAGTTAGTTGTCTGACCTTCCTTATAGCATACGCAGCGGAGCTGAGGCTACCCGCTAGAGATGACAAATAAGCGTTCCACTGGAGCTTGGAATCCAAAGTTATGCCTAGAAATTTAGTTGTGTCAACTAGAGTTAAGCTTTCACAGTTCATTTTCAAATTTGGACTAATTTGTTGAACATTAGGCATCGAAAAGTTTACACATTTAGTCTTCTTTGCGTTAAGAACTAAATTATTCATGGTAAACCAATGTTGAGCACGTGACAACGTATTATTTACCTCGTCATATTTTTTTAAATTTCTGTCAACCTTAAAAATTAAGGAAGTGTCATCGGCAAGTAACACAATATCACACAGCTCTTTTAAAAAATATGGAAGGTCGTTAATATATATTAAAAACAAAAAGGGCCCAAGATGGAACCCTGTGGAACACCCATTTGCACGGAAGAGTCGGATGACATCACTCCGTTAATAATTCCATGCTTACCCTTTTTTATGCCTACCTTTTCGGCAAAATTAGTACTAAAAAAACAAAAAAGGGAGCTAAGAATGAATGAATTAATGTTTTAATCTGGTATTATATATTCACCATTCAGTATATATTCAACAACATCACCGAACTCTGCTCTGATGAGAGGAACCTGCATTTGGCATTATAAGCCATCAGCGTCGCACGTTTTAATTTGATATTTATTACAACAACTAACCCAATACAATTAGTACAATAGATTACTATATTTGATACTTCTTTTTATATTAAATCTATGACTACACCAACACCATGCCAGACAAATCTTCAATTCAAATAAACCACGAAAAATCTTAGGTTAACCTGCCTTATTGTTATGATTTAGTATAAAAATAAACCGCGTCAAATATCTGAATATATTATACAGCCGGAAATACTGTATATAAAAATAAGATTATGACAAGGTCAGACTTAATGACAACCAATCTAAGATAAAAGCAAATAGATCTGTGTAAGTGAGAGTAGTCTAACATAATTTTAATAATAATTGGACTACATTATGTAATGTGCTTTAATAAATAATGAACCAGCAGACTTCAACTAAGCCTAAGGGTACACAAAACACGTAAGGCTGTATATTTGGAAGCCATCGTTGTGATTAAACGATTTGATAAATACCTCCTTGTGCATCATAATACCTACATCGTATGAACAAACGGAACCCTTACAGTATCATAGGTAAATTACAAAGAAGTCTTTTATTTTATGTTACTAGCATTAAGAATCGTTTGTTTTTATTTATTTTTTGTTAATAGTTAAATTATTTAGATAGAGATACTATCGCTTAGTACTAGCTTTTGTTAGTTTGACCAATATTGTGGGAAGTGTTTACTTTGTAAAATCGATAATTTTTCGCTTTGGTTTTAGTTCCATGTAAAATAATTAAAATAATTTATTTTATTAATAGCTGTCTACATAGACTCGGTCAAAATGATTTGTAAAATATACAGAGTATAGTTTATGCACCACAAGAGTGCACGAGTCGCAAATGTCGCTAATAAACCACCAATGGAACACGTCAAGGCCGTGCCTTAGTTCCTGCCCTTCACGCTTTCTCGCAACAATTGTGAGCTGCCGACTTCGTGTGTAAGACAACTATGCACCCACGCAACGAGGTCGCACTCTGCGTGTTATTGTGTAACCATGATAAAGTGATAGGAATCTTTTTTTTACGAAAAAATATATTATATTTTATAAATAGTCAACTATAGATACTTTGTTCTTTGTTCATTATATCAGTAGTCATCGAAACGAACTAACATGCAGGAAATCATAATGGAGCTAAGAAATATATTAAATAATAATTACATACCTGTACAGTCTAAAAACCAATATGCATATTACATATTATTCTTACCATTTTCGAAAATTCGGAACTGAATACTATAGCCGGTTCGTGAATTGAGATTACTAATTTGAAATAGAGACTTTAGGAGTCTTGCAGCTTAATAAGCATAACTTTAACAGAAATTGAATACTATTAGACGAAAACTTTCATTTGATTCGTATTATATACATTTTAAATTGTAATACTAGCGCAAGTTACGAGCTTATTTCGAGGCAATAGGGTGCTAACAATTACTTGAAAAAACATTCTAATATTTATAAAAATAAAAAAACACTAAAATATAGCTTCATTCAAAATTTTACTTCAAAATAAAAAAATACTTTTTCATATAAAAACTTATAGCACTAAAACACTAAATCCACCGCTGGGTATAATGCCAATGTCAAATAATAAAATAGTATGACAACACATGGCATCGCATCGATGTAAAAACAGCGAAGCATCGCAACACGTGGATCACATGATTTTTATAATCGCTACTCTACGTCTAGCGGGTGTGTAGTGCAATTTAAATTGCATGATAATAGTAATTCCTTGAATAGCTAACAATGTAAATTGTAAATGCCCCCGAAGTGCCGCGTTATTGAAAGTAAAGTGGTGCAATACCAATCCTGTTTGCTTCTACCTCTAAATATATTTAATCTAGGAATATTTTCACGCTCTACAATGTTGTTACTTAGTTCGTGTCTTAGGCTATTGGGTGAATGTTTATTTTAAGATAATGACAAGATAAGAACCGGTCATTTTTATCAGATTGTCACCCTAAGTATTGAATATAATTACTTATATATGATAATATTTAATTTATTATCACCAACTTACAAAGTTCACGATTCTGAGTTTTGTTTTTACGTATATTACGCGATATCTTAGCTAATTGCAGAATAAGTATAAATATTATTTTTATAGGACATATATTATACGATAGGATAGGACAGAAATTATATATATAGAAACACCCTTACATACGTACAATTTTTGTAATAGTCAAAGACCTCGAAAATAGGTCTAAATTACTGCGTTTGAACTGTTTTTTTTATTGATCATTGCTTTTACAATAGTATTTTTATAATACTTTATTACTATTCCATAGGAAAACTAACGGAAAACAATTTATGTTTAGTATTGAAATAAAAATATATGTCATGTTAAGGCCACAGGTAAGATTCCTAATGACTTAACGATTAAAGGATCAAAAATGTAGGTATACATAGCATCTATAAGAGCAATAAAGCCTTGTTTTAGAATTTTAATGCAATATTCACTTACCCAGTGTTATTAATCTTTGAGAAATAAGTTTATTAACTCTGCCCGAAACTATTGCATAAAATGATCGGAACAATTTACCTTTACTCCTATAGCTTTTTCGAAATATTTATATTTAAGTGATAATATTGTCAATTTAATGCTTTTCTGATCTTAAAATGCTCCGATATATAGTACTCATTTGCATAAAAAAAAGTAAAAGGTGTCGAGGTGCCACCAGGTTTGTACGAAGTCCCTTTCTTTACATTTCGGATATTAAATTAAATAAATTAATATGTTTGAGAATCATTGTATGAATGAATGAATGAAGAAATATCAATAAAATTTTAATTAAAGTATTTCTTGAAATATAGCCTAAGCATCTGCTACCCCTTTTTCGGTCACCAAGCACATAGAGTATGATGTGCGATAAGGAAATTCAACAAGCAGAACGGTCAATACAATCATCTGCCTCAGCTGGAATCTAACGCGATCATCAGCGTTTAAGGCATGTTAGCTACCACGGATATCAACTATAGAAATATTAGTGGAAATTACCTGAAGTACCGGGCTGACACCTGGTGGTAGAGAACGAGGTACCCAAGCTAATGTGGCCGGAACGCCAGCACGGAGACGGGGTATTCCTAAGTAAATCCGGTCCCATCCGATTTCCAAACCAGTCGGAGCTGTGTTTTCAGGCTGGAACTTTTCAAGGAGTACCGGGTCCGGCGGGAAATCGAATTGCAGCAAACTCCATTGGTTCACCACTTCAAGTGACGCACTTGCAGCTGCGATGCAGGCGCATAATAAGACTATTCGCAGCCCCATTGGAATCTACAAACTAAAAAAATACATTATTTTCATAACTCAATCCACTTCTATATAAATTACAAAAACATTTCATAATAAATAGATAATTCATTTTATGAATAAATATTGATAATAGAAACACTAGCAATTTTTAACTTCTTACAGTAAAAAAAAATTAGTAACATAAATGACTTCTTATATTTTAACCTATGAACCTTTGAACAATTTGACAAAAATTGCAATATTGTTATTTTATGCCTATAAAATATAATGACAGTGGATTGGCAACTTTAAAAAGTGATATAAATCACAGCTTTATTAATTACATGTAACTGGAGTTAAAGTGATAAAGACTGTTTAAATCCATTAAGTTTTTAAACGAGCTTTTAGCACAAATATAACAAGGTCAGTTCTGGTTTTGGTTGTTAAGTTTTATTCATATCAGTCGTCAGTACAATAAGAAAGTTTTACTTTTGCAATTTTAAATTGGTATCCCTGACCTATGCCAATGTAAAAAATCGAGAACTGGAAAGTTAAATACTTGAAAGGTATTATGTAATTAAATATAGTATAAAAATTAAATAAAGGTTGACATTAAAATTTAGGCTTATTACGTATTGAAATAAAAACTTTTAGCTATTAAGAAATTAAGATAGTTTGCCATAAGCAAATTAAGCCAATTAAATAATAGATTTTTATCTTAATTAAAATAACATATAATATTTAGAGTCGTTTTGCAAAATATCTAGATACCTTAATAACTTTGCGTTGGATAATGTAATTTATAAATTTATTTTTGTCGACTGCTTAGTAAATATTATGAAAATATTATATGAAATAAGCGAAGAATTTTTTTATACTGATACTTCATAATAATGACGCTTAATGTTGGCCAATCATTGTTGTATTTTTCTCCCATTTATTTGATTATAATATCATAAGAAACAAGCCGCTGTCGCTGGCGGTGTTCTCGCAAGCAATTTTATTATTTGTATGTCACCGAGGCATTCAAGTTGTCAGCTGATTCTTAAGCAAGATAAGTAACGACTATTGTTTCAAATTCGTTTCTAACTGGCAGTCTGGTCTAGACATACCCATATGTCTTTGTTATTTAATATCGAAGAATTAAATTGTGAAAAGTTTCTAAGAATGAAGAAGCTTCTGTATATATACAATAATAATTTTAAAGATATTTTATGTTCCAAGTTCTATCTAAATGTTTTATATTTAGAACCACATAAGCCTAAGACTTTTCAGAATAGATAGTGCGTTTCAAATAAGAACAGGACTGGACTAGTGACTAACTTCATACTGTCAACTAAGTAAAAGTAGCGTTAGCACAATTAACCATACATAATAATTATATTAAAATAAATATTTATTGGGTTAAATGAGAGCAGGTTAAAAATCACATTTGATTAAAAGATACAATCATAATAAAATAATTACAAATATGTCCAACTAATATTAGCAATATAATTAATTTTAAATCCGCCAGTTAAAATTTTAAATAGCCCCGGGCTTCGAAGCGAACGCTCCGAACGCAACCGGAGTTAACACTATGATGATGATGATGATCAGTAATGAATTTTCGATATAATTTGATTATTATTTTATACAAATAAAGATAAAAAGCAACATCTATATATCTATATTTATTTTATGAAATTGCACTACTTAATGCAAGTAATGTTGTCTGTTATATGCGCGGCACAGATACTTTGTAGTTTATAATTTGTATCCGTTTTAATAACGTGATATGTTAAAGGTTTTGTTTTATTTCTTCAAAAATGTGCTAGAAACCTGGTTATTTAAATACTCCACAGTGCATTTGTTACATTAAAATACTAATTACTCGTGCGTGATTCACTTGTTACGAATCTTACCGTTTAAATTTTAATAAATCGTGTTAATCAGGAAATCAATATCGACTATAAATCAATAATGCATTAATATTTCATTGCCAAATTTATTACTAACAACCTTAAAAATCTACCGGTTGATTTGAAATAATTAAATCAAGTATGACATTGCAACAAAGGTATATAATTGAACAGCTTTAAAATAGTATTAAGAACATGTATGTATCTCTATTTGTCAACTGTTGTATTCAAGATCTAGCCAACCTAAAACTGGTTCGATTCTCGCTCGGGTCGCGTGTGTTCCGATCTGGGTGGTTGTATTTTTGTGTGTTTCTGGACCCTGACACAGGATCTTTTACAAGCACACAGACACAGTTAATTTTTTTGACGCAGTTTATTTACTTATGTGTATGGTTTATGTTATTTATTGTACGTAGTAATACTGTAGTGTATCAAAGGCACTGAGCACGGACACAAGGCCAAACACCAATCACCACTTGCTTTGGGAACTTGAGCGCATAAATTTTAATTTAACTACAGTTTTCCGGATAATATAATTTATAGTCGTAATTAAAAGTATCAAATTTACGATATCAATTGAAAATTTATTAAAAACTTTGATCATGCAAGTATACTTTAATTTCGATCATTACTTCCATTGTTCTCCATCCAGTATATTAAAATATTTACAATGAACCAGCAAATCAAATCCAACAAAATAAAAAATATACATTTTCGCTTTCCATTCATATACGTTATATAGAAAATAAAAATAGGAAAAGATTTAACTTTTTCCATGTAATTTAGGTATATATTGTAATTTTAGCTTTTAAAAATTGTATCAATAATATGTTATTAATTTGGATTAGTACCGTATAAATACAATCCTTCTTAAATAATTTTCATTCATACTTCTAGCATATTATAATTATGTATTTCACTTCTTAATAAATTACCTAATGTACGACTTCTCATGGCTTTCACCTAGAATATAATGGATTTTATCTTCATACGAAGATGCCAACTTTAACGTATTATAGCCAATTATTAATATTAGTTGGTTATTTTGTTTATAATGACGTCATGAATCCTACTGGATATATGATGAATGTACAATATTTCTTAGATTTTAAAAATTACGAATTTTAATACAAAATCATATCTCTACGTGAAGAATAGCGTATTCTCATAATTTCTAAGTGTATTGTATGTATAGGAACCTAATGACTTCATTGGGTAATAAAACATAAGCCTACTTTATAAATATGACGTGTTTCGCTTGAATGACTTGGGATCATTTTTCTTTTATTATAGAAAAAATAAAGTTAAAAAAGATTTTATAACTTTTCATACAAAATAAACAGTAATATTAGTAACTCACGAATGCAAATCCGATCTTTAATTAACTTTAAACTATAAGTTATTAGTAGAAAGTGCATATAAATCTATAATGGAATGTTTCCTAAATATGGTTAAAGCATCCTTTTTAGTTTAACTAAACGCACATCCCACCTCACGCTACATCCTATATTTACACTAATTGTATATATTTACAACCTTATATATATAATACTAGCACCCGCCGCACCTCCATCTACGGAAAAAATTAAATTACTTGTAGTCTTATTATTATCTCATCATAATAGGGCAAAAACACGAAGTGTATTTTCATGATTTTCGAAAGTACAAACAGATATCGAAAATCGATGTTTCTCCAAGGATACGCAAGGTCCATGAAACCTCCCTTTGTGAATATTGCAAGCAAACATTTTATTAGTTATACAATACTTAGTATATGCATGCATAGCTAATGATTCGATTAATTATTATTTTTAATTTTTTTGTAAATGAAAAAAAAGTGCGAGCAAGACTCGTGAAGTAAGGTTTGCTGCACATCAATTTCTCTGATATTTATTGTTTTTTTGGGTTTCGTTGCATAGGTTTCCATTATTTTCAATATTTATCGTTCGGTATTGCTTGCTTATTGTTATAATAAAACAGCCGGCATACTAAAAACAAACAAACAAAAAGGCAAACGACAGATCGGCAGAGAGACATTTCTAAAATTTAAAAGGTATATTTAATCGTTTATAGTCCCAAGCAAACATATTTTTACACAAATCAGTTTTTTTTTATGTGAAAAAGTAGGCAAGCAAGCATAAAACCAAACTGATGGTAAGCGGTTCTCGTAACCTATAAGCGCTTGCAACACCATTCATTTGTAGGTGTCATTCACTCGTTGTCAATGATTTCAAACTTAGAACATTTAAAAACACAGTATACTTCTTTGTATTAAAATATCTGACAATTCGGTTGTACCTACGGGTACCTAGACGGCCTCTTGCAACAAAAGGCCTACCACCAGTGAAATATAGAGACGCATACGTTACTTTTTTATTGTATTTAGATATCTATAAATATCTCCGTATCAAGTGCTCATTGGCTTATCTTTAGTGTATTTTTCTGGAAATACAATTTATAAGTATAAATAGGAAGTCCATACTCGTTCATTACGCAAAGAGAAAAGTGCAAAGCTACAGGTTTTTCCTGACCAAGGCAAAGTAGAAATAAAGTAAGCCTGAATTAACATTAGTTTCATCAATTACGTAACCATTTCAACTTTACTTGATTTTAATTGTTGGCGTATAGAATTATAAAAGTAACTTGTATGTATGTATTGTATGTTTAAACAGCCGTGCAGATAATACATACCATCAAATAAACTTTTATTTTGTCCCAAAAAGTTGTAAAAGTTAAATAACTTTCTAATTCTGAAATTTTTATTAGATTAAAGGTTATTGGAATATAACTAATATAGTAATTTAACTTATTCTTTTTCCTTCTCATCCCGTCTTTACTTCTATCCTTACTTCTAAGATATACTTCGGATTAAAGACTGTGCAGATCGCAAGTTGATGCCTCCAATATTACTTATGAATAAGAGCTAGGTTAACTGCTTTCCATCGAGATAATTATGTATTTATTGCATTATTAAAAAAAATTCTAGAACCTGTTAATATTTACTTATTCGTACCTTCGCAGATCATTTGTTACGTTAAAATACTAATTACTCATGCGTTATTTGTTACGAATCTTATCGTTGAAATTTAAATAAATCGTGTGAATTAAGTCCACTGTAAATGTCGCGACAAGCTTTTGTATTTTAGTAATAAATTAATTTGTTTGCTTCAATTTTATAGTTTATTTTCTTCTTTTTAAAGCGTAGAGTTAGTTTAAAAAAAATGTTTTTTATTATTAATTTATTTTTATTCCTGTATGTATTTAATCATCCATCGTCACACTCCATTATACAAAGTCAAGTTACTGTCCTTAGTACGATAATTTCACAAACAGGATGTTTTAAAACTAGGCTACCAAGATAAGACTGTTGCATAAAAACATTGTTAAAATTATTCGAATATTACCATATATATGAGCAAATATTTTATATTAGCCGACATATAACAAGCGAAATTTTAATTAATTGCTATATTATTTATCATAAAATTTATATAACGGTATAGTTAATATTAAAATTAAAAACTATTTTTAATAATGTTGATTATAGTCCACAGTACATTATTTATTTTTTTGTTCTTAAATGAAGTTTCCGGCAACTTTCGGTGGCAACGATACCATATAATTTCTTTAAAGACACACAACTGTGTATACATATTTTTAAAAAAATTACGACAATATGCTGGTACCGTAACTTATCCTACTTAGGTCATCTTACTAATATTATAAATGCGAAAGTGAGTTTGTTTGTATCCGTTTCACGCCTACAACGCTAAATCGATAAACATTATTTTTGGTATAGATACAAATCAAACAACGGTTCTCATTGTCGAGAAAACATAACTGAATGGAGATAAAAGTGTGTGTAGAGAACCGATTTTATCTATAATTTTACGCGAGTGACGCTGCCTGCAAAAGCTAGTAGTATAATATATTATCGGTGTAATCTAATCTCTCTAATATATGTAAACGTAACGCAACATAAAAATAATAAACTATAAAAAATAATTGGTAACTTCTAAAATTAAATCTGCATACATAAGCATAATTTATACGGTTAAACTCTTTTAACCTCGATGTAATGTTACATTCTTAATTATATTCTTGTTAAAGCCACGGCAATAAATCTAGATATTATTATTTATGATAAATTTATCCATTAAATAATATAATATTTTGATAAAATGGTATCAATAAAATAATTTAGCTATTTAACAAAGTATCTAAAAATAATGGAGGTAACTCAATTAATTAATAAAATGTTTTTATATTAAGGAAACTCTGTAAATAAGTAATATTTTTCCAAGAAAACTGGTTTTGCCGTCTTTACATTACCTATACGGTCTCGCAATTTTGGCAAATGCCAATGAGGAGAAAATTCTTTCTACTAATACGAAAGCTACCGTTTCGAATATTAATTTGCCTAAATTTTCTGTAAATCTTAACTTTTTGCATTAGCGTTGTTAATATTTTTATGTGATCTGTGATGTTATCCTTCGTTATCAAATACTACAACATAACACTTATAACTAATATTATTTTTAATAAAAATACGACTGACAACGCAAATAAGCAAAACCATGTCAACCCACACGAATTTCATTTCGAGAAAAACGAGTTTGAAAATTTTGAACAACTTGCTTTAGATTTTTTTTATGTATTGGTCAAGTTTTAGGCAATTCAAATTTATGTAAGTTATTGTAATTATTTTCAAAAAAATAAGTATATAAACTGCATATTTCGTATATAATATAACCCAAAATGATTAAAAATACATAAATTGCATGATTGAAAAAAATTTTTAGGGGTTTTAAAGCTTAAAACCTTCTAAATATTAAAGAAAAATCTTCTTCAGCTATTTACCAACACTTCTGTATATATAATAAGTTTTTTTTCAATTTTGTGGATTGACATGGTATTGCTTATTTACGTCCAATTACAATATGGAGATTACCTATCTATTTCTTTCTTAGATAAATATCATACCTTGCAGCTAATGCACTTAATATTTGTTAGTTTTGTACTTGTTTTTTATATGTTAAATGGTCTAAGGTTTTTTTAAACATACGAAGTAACTATCTTTAATCTTAACAATAAACTTTTTGTGGGACGCCCAATGTATAGACACATTGCCCCTCATGTCACGGAGACGGTGTTACGAGTGAGAGCCTTTTTCTTAATTAATAGATCTTTGAAGAAATTATCATTTTATTATAGAAACATTTGATTGTTCCAAAAACAATATATATATATAAAGCATTATAGATATGATTGTATATTTATCAATATTCATAGAACGTAAGTAGATGGCTAGCACTATTAATCACAGTTACATAACAATATTAATGTGATGCCGGTTAATATATTAAAGCTTTCACTTATTTAGTTTTAATGACAAATTACATTAATTTTAACTGTGATGTTAGTTAATTTGATGGCAAGATTGCTCGTCGATCAAATAAATAAATGTAAAATCTCAAAGTAAGTGGATTTGGAACCAACACTGTCAATATTAGTAAATATTTGTGTTTGAATTAAAATAGACTCTATGGATTCTACCCATTGTCTTACTTATACTATGAACAGACTGCTGCTGACCTTAGACTATTTTGCAGACAGACAAAATGTCAAAGACTTATTGGTGGTCCTTCGTAAAAGCAACAAAACGAGTTAGTCACACCCTTGCAACATAGCCGAGTAAAATTACCGTGTGACCAACGTCATTCCCTTGGATCTAGAAGGAGTACCGGCGAGTCTTTAACATTTTGTCTGTATGGAAAAACACCCAGACACATGCCTGTATCGTTAATATAAACTAATACTCCAAGCACGAATCGAAACAAATCGAGACCTGCGGTGCTTAACGCAGAGTCGCTACTCCTGCGCAACTACGCCGTCTATGAATATATCTCTATTTTTACCTTTGTATTCGATTAGGCACTTTGTCCCAAGAACAATGGGAAATCAATTGCGTCTATTAAGTAAATGCGTCAGTATCTTTTGAAGCTTTATAAAACTAAAAGTCGATTAGTACATACCCAACTATGTTACATGGGTAGCGTTTACATATATGTGTTCACAAAATAAGGTAAGCAATAATCTTATTTGCCAACGACTTGTCTCGTTTATCACAATAAACCATAAACAAACTACATAAGTACAGTGCGTAATGATGTCTGAGAAATGTCAAATATTATGATTTATAGTCCAAACAGGCATTGCTTGTTTGTACTATATAAGACTATGAATAATTTTCTAGGACACCGCTGATTTTCCTAGCTCTCCTATGCAAATTCAAAACAATAGTGTACACGGTACGTTGCTAATCGGGCATTCAAAACAATGGACAATAAGCTATAGTCGTGTTGAAACTATCGATCAAATTAATACAACATCAATTTATCTTTTAAGCTGAATGCTACACGAATTACACGATAAATATGTTTTACCATAACTTGCCGAGTATTGTATTTATTATGTAAATTTTTTCACTTTTTTTACACAATACACATAAATAAATGCTTGTATTTTTAATAGTCTGTATCCAAATCACCCCTGCCCGGTGACGCTGTCAAGGCCAGTAGGGCCAACAGCAATACACATTCCGAAAAAAAAAAAATCCAAATCACCATAAAGAAAACTGTTCAGTTCTTTTTTTTTGGTTTCATAGTTATTGACGATTATTACTTTTATCAATAAAATTGAAAACATAAATATATCAGTAAATGATCATAAGCTTTAGTACAAAGTATACGAAAAAAAATAATTCTCTAAATATTTTTTTGTTTCATAATTTTTTGACTTTAAGTTTTCGAATCATCTTTTTTGTATATATGATATCGTTATTTATTTTTAAATTATACTTATTTGAAATATGTATCACAAAAGATTAAATTATGTGTAGTTATGTAAAGTTTACGGTCTTCGAGCATCAATAACTTGTTCTTTTACGTAAAATTTGGATGAAACTAAAAGTGATACCGTTTCACGGTAAAAGTAGCATATGTACGTGAACAACTGTGCCGTTATCGCATGAACTAACAAGACAGAGGTATAGCTCGTATGGCGTTTATAATAAAGTTCACAGTCTGATTTCAATCTTTTTGCGACGAATTTGTGAAATGTATAATGACTATTTGTAAACATGTCACTAACAGCTTTCACTGTTACTCTAGAATTTTATAGACAAAAGTCTATAAATTTTGGCTTTAATAAATATTCTAATCACTTCTACTACTAGTACATATGTGATTACCATTTTACTTGAATTTGTGTGATAACTGGCGAAAATTGTTTAAAAATACTATAATCATTGACAAAAACACTAAAATTTTGACAGAGAAGTTGGACATTTATTATAATTATGTATATATTCAATGGTTATACAATAATTATAATATACAAATTAAAGCCATTGTTTATACTTTTTCACGAAAACAAAGGAAAGAATAGTTAAATTCTTAAGTAATTATATTTTAAATAAGTTAACTGACTGCTGACTGATTTAAAAAAAAGGTCAAAGAACGTTTGTGTGGTAAAGGCTATTATAAAATTAGTGAATACCTTGAGGACACCACGCCTTGGGAATGAGACAGTCACTCCAGGCTTTTCAGTGATTATAATATGTAAACTAATATCAGTTCAAAAAAATACATATAAAAAAAGATAAAACCCCCTGAGTTTGTTTCGCCGGTTCTTCTCAGGTAGAGGTTTTTCCATTTTGGAGCCGGTGGTAGAATCTGACTTTCAACAAATAAGTGTAATGCTTTTTATGTTGAATAAAAATATTTGATTTGATTTGATTTGATTTGATGCTTTTGACCAGATAATCTCGTGTAGTATCGCATTATTAACTTATTTTCGACTACTTTTGAAGCTTATCGTAAATTAAAAACCTTGTTATGAATTTGTTACATATTCTCACTGAAAGCTATAGTTTATTAGATTGCGTAAGCAATATAAAAATACCAAACTTTATTTCCGACTATACGGCCAATACAGGCTCACGCAAACATACATTTGATTGTATGGTTATTAGATTCCGTATTATGAAAAATGTAATAGATCTATTTATAAATACAATTTAATGACAAAAACAAATATGTTACTTAACACAATTATAAATTATATTTAGTAACGCTACAGTACGCACTTCTTTGTTTAATTAAAAAAGTTTTTAAAATATTTTTGTGCAAGAATTATGCTAATTCCACAGGAACCTAACATTTTTTTGCCATATACAAATCCAAGTAGGATTAACACATATATTTTTTTACTAAACTATCTGGGGTGATAAACCGGTCACCTCCTCATGCAAACTGGTGCACGCAACAATTACGCCTTTATTTTAATGTCACATGGCTCAGGTCGCATTGGGTACCTTTCTAATTTCCATAATAGAGCTGTGAGCTGCTCTGGTGCATTAATTTAATCGAGTCCTTAGGTGTCAGTCGAATGGAGAGGAAAACAAACTATTAGAAATTACTAGGGCTCCGTCGTGGGCGGTGAGGCGCTGAGGCGTCATAGTCGACTACGCGAGCGGTCACTATATGAGATAGCGTTAAAAATGAGTAATTAGCTAGTTTTTTTTGCCAAATTTTATCTGCATCAATTAGCCGTTTTTGTTCAAACAATTTTTCACGTTTACAATATTAGTTAGATAATCTGATCGATCGATCGAAGACAATTCAAAAAAAAAATTTAAAATATTTTTGTTATTAATACCTAGGTATTCTAAAAATGTTTTTAAATTACCTATGTATTATCTGAGTGTTGATCTAGTTAAAAAATCTCTTAATGTTTTATTTGAATTAAAAACCAATGAATATTTTGACCGTATAATTTTACTGACTTGTGAATATTTATTTATTAAGTTTAGATTAGATATATACATAGTCGGTAGTAGTAAATCCAGCAATAATGGAGGAGACTGTTACATAATTACATATGAAATATTTTATACACAGAGAAAGTTTAAAATCCTCATATATAATAAGCATTCATGTAAGCAAATATTCGCAAGTTAGTAAAATGATACGGTCAATAAATATTCATAGGATTTTATTGCATGTGAATTGCTACAAATTAAAAATTGAAACTCGCTATTAAAAAATATTTTTAGTAATTTCTTGCTTATGTCATTATATTAAAAATTTAAATATTATTGTTGATAATTTTGACCACTTCTATAAGGGATTATAATAATAAATTCACAGGATGAAAAACAAAGAAACAGACTATTTACTTATATACAAATAGGCTAATAAAATACACTAATAGTCCCAAACCGTCGCTGGGCATCTCACCAAAATGAAGCTACTCACGTAAAGTTATCTTGATAGCAATCAATTTTAATAATTATGGGCCCTGAATCCTGGAATATAAGAAGATGTTCTTACTAAAATATTGGAATAATCTTCTCAGTGCAATATTAGTGTTAGAAACTGTTACAACAAAATAAACTTATTACAAATCCAAAAGAGTAGGTACATAAATAAACTCTTGCTTAGAATAAATTTTATATTGATGAGTTCTTGTTTGTTGTATCGGGTCCATAAAAGTAAAATGCAAGGCGGATATGGCCCACAATCTCTTTGTTCAAACTGCATTACCTACAGCCTTATTAATATTCCGCTAAAGTAAAACTATCTAACTGACCATTTGATTTGCAATTTCATCAAGGATTTCTACCAAACGAGCCGGGTTATTTAAAATTTAAGCTAATTCTAACGCTGCATGCGTTCCCATAGAATTTTGCGAGAAAATCTTGAAAGTTTCATGCTTCTTCAAACATATATGCCGAATTTATTCATTATTGCCTTTGTATGAATATACTAATTTATAATACGATACAATGTTGTCTTTAATTTCTGTTTTATTTGCAGAGTTATAACAATTTCAGAGTACAAGATTTTTTTTGTATATTGCGAGTATAGTAGAAATAAGTTGAACGAATATTTTTAAGCAAAAAAATCAGCTAATAATTTTACAGTTGTATATACGATGTGGCCATACCTAATGACTTCCCTTGCTTTTCATAACTCAATTGATTGATTGTTTGTTTGATGGCTTTGAGACGTGCCATTCGGCACAGATTATATGGCAAATGTCACGTAGAATTGTCATAACTCATTGTTACTGCGATGTTAGTAAACAAGCGGATAAGTACGACAATACGTATTAATTCTTGTAGCTGTAAACCATATGCTATATGTATCATGAAAAAATTAAAAAATATGTTGTAATGTCGTAATTCTACAATAACTCTGTGTTTAATTTAAAGTATTAAGATTTCAAATTTGCATACTATTTTTATTTCTTTTTTGTATATTTTTGATAGTTACAATAATGCCACTTTATTCCTTACTAATATATCTATTATTATTTATTACAAATAAGATAATATGTTATTTAGAAACACATAAAAAATAATTTTCAAATAGTGAAGTTTAATTAAAATATTTAGAGTTAGAAACTCATTAGATATAAGACTTAAATATATTTATAAGTGTTTAGAAAATCAAAACTAACAACACAGAACCAATAATTAATAGGTTTCTGCTATTATTTGTTCTATAAAATAAGTTTTAGTACGACGCTGGTTTGCCCACATTTCTTTCTAGCAAATCTAAGGTCAACGGGTATCATGAAAGATTTAGACTTAAGCTCGCCTTATGTACACGTTTATATGATTTAATTTAACTAAGCTAGATTTACAGAATGTTTTAATGAAAAATAAAGAAAATTTATAAAGAATAATGTAAAGCTATGGATTAAAATATATAATTTAGGAAAAATAAATACCAAATCAATAAATTATTTCATTCCTAAAGTACGATAATTATGACGTTGCATCGGCGTCTCTCTACGCACGTCGCGCCTTTTCTTTCCGTAATTTTTTAAAGCTCGCTTTTGTTTTATTTCTTTTTATGGCTTGCAATCGAGCGTGAATGAATCTACCAAAAAGTAAGAAGCCTTTTATGTCACTGCTATTTATTTAATTAACTTTATTTACTGTATTAATATAAATACCAACATTTTATAACTAAATAAAATAAAGCTTACAACTCAAATAACTACCTGAACAAACAATATCCCAAACCGGCCGGCTCGAACGCACTCCTAATCGAAGCACGTGTCAACCAAGTAATAGCTCAAAGGGACGCGAGTTTGCGTTGCGGCCGATCACAACACTGAAGGAACAGCAGACCACGCACATTGAATTTGTTCGCCCCTCTACGAAAAAAATAAAAAGTAAAAGTGGTCCTGAAGGTGCGGTCTACAGCCCTGACTGTTTGCCACCGATCGACATCTTAGTTATTATTAGATCATTGTTCTTATGTCTGTCTGTGTTGATATGTTTGTTTCGTTACGTTGTCATAATCAAGGCTAGATTCGCGTTACATGCAAATAGTTTCTTAATACATTTTTATTAATAGTACCTAACATGTAATCATATCAATTTTATAGACATAAAATAAGCTGCATTTAGTGCTCTGTGATTGACTCTGCTAGATGCAAAAGATAAATTGCAAAACATTGTTTGCTTTAATTATAATTGCTTTGCAATCCCAATTACACTACTTTTACTAGAGACCAAGTGGGAATGTATTTTTAAACATATATTTGTATAATATATTTATCTGTGATGGTGTCTTTCTCTATCCATTCGCTTTCCTCCTCTCCTCTCTTTCCTATTTCCCTTTTTTGAACAGCAGCCTGTATGCTTATGATAATACTGCTGTTGCATCCTATAGATTGATTTCGGACAGTGCGCTTGTTTGCCACTGACACTACGCCAGTTACGCTTACGCCACGTACTAAAAAAATCCTAAAAGCTTTCCTTCATTTGCAGATGATCAGGAAATAGTAGTTAAAACCATTCTACTAATCGAAAACTACCCCTTTTCTGGGAGTCTTGGAAGTAAAAAAATAAAAACATCTTAATCTTAAACGTAAATATTATAATCTTAATTTGGCTAAACTATGTCACAGTTGCTAAAATTTGTATAAAATATCGTTACGCGATACACAACTCTAAAATACATAACTGTAATGATATATCGGATGATATAACTTATGATTTTTTCCCATATGATACTTTGTTCTAATAGCTGCGTAGTGAATCCAAAAACCGCCAACATAATTACAATGAATTTTCTTTTAAGAATCTTGTGTTTTGCATTCCGAGTAGGTAGGTACAACACGGAACAGGTACAAAGACCAATACTACCGCAAGAACTTAGTATCGACAAAATGCTGCAACTTTATCAGTGTTCCCAGGCATTCAATTGTAATTTTTTGTCCACAATTGTTATAATAGCTTGGTAATGTTTCTGTGAGAGCGACAGGAAATATAATAAGCCCTACCTTCGATGTCGGAAGCGGCTAAAGTTTCCATTACAACAATTAGAGCAAAACGCAATTTGGCCTAGATAATATACAAATTGTTCAAAGCTGCACGAGGTCTAGCAATTAGCCTGTCTGAAATCGGCAACTCTATTTTTAGACTCTAGCCATGTTACATGTCAGATCTCATTTGTCATACAAAAATATTAGCAACCTTGAACAGATATTTTTATACCGAAAGGCAACAACTTTCATAATCATATTTATAATTTTATTGCCTTCCTTTCAATCTAATTTATTGTAATATTTGTTATCCACTCGCAATCTCTTAATTATATATTTTTTCGATTTCTAGTTCGATAAACGATTTCCAGGAAACAGTTTATTTTAATTGACAAAATATATGCAGGGATATCTGTGTACTCTACGAAATCGACGTTCATATTTAGAGTTCCCAAGGCCCAATAACATCAACGGAACTCTTGTAACTTTTCCTATTCATTCAACTGCTCTTCCATGCGTTGCTAAAATGGTTTAATTATGATTTTCAATTAACTTTTTTGGCATATGCTTCTATGGTCATATAAAAGTTTCCCTTTTTTTATGTACTCGTAATATTTAAGTTTTATATAGGAATAAACTGGTTTTATAATTGAAGGTATATTTCATTAATAGAGGTATTTGAAGTTAACAAACAACCAGCTAAGGTACAGTTGGAAGTGATTTAACTATACATATATTATACGTGTGTACGTGTTTTTATTTTGTTATTATAATTTTTAATTATTAATTTTGTAATATTATTAATAATTAATTATAGACTCTTTTCCTAACATCCACGAGGTAGAGTCTAAGTATAGTTAAGAGTACTGAAAAATAGTACTCACTTCGGAGGGCTGTAAAACCTTAGCTATTGACTTAATGAAATTATTTTTTCGTAAAATGATTTAAAAAAAGTTATATCGAAAAATATTTTTCTCGAATTTCTAGACATTTTTAATTATAATTTTTTTTATTTATAGTTCTACGACAAAAAGTTACTGGACCAAAGATGTAGAGAATTTAATTTGCAACAAAAAATGGTGACAACTTTTTTTATCAGATAAATAGTTTAAGAGATACATCGTAAAAACCATTTCAACCCCTATTTTCAAGATGGCGGCCGGTGGGACAAGGGCGGCGACCCCACAAACTTTATTTTAGCTTTACACTGATACACATCAAAAAAATAAAATTGCGTCCTCTTAAAAACGCAACCCCAAATGTAACTTTTCAATGGACTATTCTTGAAGTAAATGAATGAATACCTATCATTTAACAACTTACGTTGGAGGCTGTTGCTAACTTGGTTTGAGATTAATTTGTTTTCACGTCACTTAAAAAGCATACAAAGGTGAAATTTAAGAAATTTGGGTATGTAGTAAACCTTTAGAATACCAATTATTTTCATTAGAAAATCGTATGAAACTTATTTGAAAATTTCCCATAAAATGTACAAATTGCCTTCGTACTTCCTTACAGTGTCTTTAAACAGATTTTTTTTTTCATTATTGATTTTCTAAGCTATCGATATTTAACTTTTATCCAGCGTTCGACATTGGTCCATATCGTATCAATTCGTATCGTATAGAAAACGTAGACTTTATTCAAAGGACGCGGTGTCAAATTGTGCTTTGAATTTATATCGTTCTTAATAGTGAACTGCAAGACCCTGACGATAGGATTACATTAGAAAATTCCCCTTACACAGCACAGACAAGCACACAACACCGTCTTCGCCGGCGAGGACGAGGTCCTTTGTTTCGCACGTTGCGTCGCGCTCACACCATCGGGTGAGTCTATCGTATAGAATGCGCTCGGAGCGCATCCTCCATGACGTCCTTAGCCGTGGTTTGGCTTCGCAGAAGGCACCCTAAGGACAGAATCAAATTTGAGCCCCCGCGAGGGCTGCCCCTTTTTCACGGCTAAGTATCTGTACTCGCCCCCGCTCGGAGACGCAGTCAAGGCCAGTAGGACCAACAGCAATAACCATTCCGAAAAAAAAAATAGTGAAAGAGAATATCGTAAGGAATCCTGCATGTCGTAGAAGACATTCTAAGTCATGTATATCCACTAATCCTATTGTTCCTATACTAGTGATAGAGCTTAATCATGGGAGTACCGAAATAGCAGCAAGGGAGGGCTACTGCCCCACCGTGAACCTTGTTAAAGCCTCAGATATGGAAGAATATAATACATTTTGAAGTATTTAACCAATAACTACTGGAATAGAATAGTCATTTCGCCCTCCTCTAGATCCTAAATTAAAATTTTGTCCTGTAGGCCAAATCCTGACTATGCCCATGGTTTTAATGCCAACCTGGTTAACAACCGCCGTACGTTGGTGTAAAACTCATGAAATATCAACTCGCCAGCCGAGTTTTGCAATAAGCCAGTGAATAATCAGTTGCATATCTTGCGGGTAGGTAAGGCAAGGGCGCCTTTTGCAGTTCACCTCCTACAATAGTATTAGTCGCCTCTGCATTTTGACTTGCATTCATTGATTGAAACGCAAACAGTACAAATACTAATAATTTTAAGTTAATATACGGTTTGAGAGTAGCAATTCCCTGTTGAAGGAGATCTATTGATACCTAAAACAACAAGGCTCTCATACTATGCAATAAGCAACTATAACTCATGTCAGTCTGGATTATATAGTATTATATAAATTTGATCATTGGTACCAGCGATAATAAAATTTATTAATCTCTGAAGTGTGATATAATATAAATAATCGACCGACCAAAACTTATTGTTAGTTAGTCCTGCTTTATACGCATTCATAATATAATTATATTTAAATATGTGACAATATTTGAGAAATTACCCTAATAGTTTATATAACCCTGTGATAA
This sequence comes from Hestina assimilis, assembly GCA_023373885.1. NCBI lineage: Eukaryota > Metazoa > Arthropoda > Insecta > Lepidoptera > Nymphalidae > Hestina > Hestina assimilis. The sequence goes on along the minus strand of CM041749.1, from coordinate 8,426,278 downwards.
TTTGACTTTGAAAAAAAATACTCATATTAGTATAGAGAAAAAGTATGAAATTACAAACGTAAATAAAATTATTGTAAAAAATTCATGTTCAGAAACTCAAGTTCACCTTATATTCATGTGAACACTAAGAGATGTTGCACCATGAGAGACATTTCATTTATATTATTACTTAAAAAACTGCGAGGATAAAACCAGCCAAGTTTGAACAAAATAAACACGCTAATGGTTTCGTACCCGGTTCCATATCATATTAAAAATGCATTTTAATAAATCTTCCCTAGTATTGATTAGTGGATATTTTTTATTATTATTATTATTTATTGGGACAGTGCCAATAGTTTCATGTAATCGATGAAATTTCAACTGTTACAAAGGCACGGCCTTTTTAAGTAGAAAAACGGGCAGAGATGCGCCAATAATAGTTCCTTTTTCACTTTAGGCAGGGAACCCTAAAAAAAAGTGTAACAGTTTTGTAATGTCACCTACTTATATATAGCCTTAACAGCAAGATGATTTGGTTAATAAAATTAATACCTGGGTTACGTCATTAATCACGACCTGCAATCACCGCCGGATTTTATAATATATAGATATCGATGTCGTAAAAGTAGTTTCGATGACCATTTAAGTCGTTTTTATAATTAATAATATACTCAAGAAAATGAATAACATAATGGCTACATAAAAAAGTAATAGTGGAGTAAATACAATTAAATCCCATCCATAAATTAAAAATGGCAATAACATAATGCTAAATGTTATATCTATACCATATAAAATACTGTGTCCTGAATGACTGACGGATCAACGCACAGCCTAAGCCGCTGATCGTAGAGACCTGAGACCTATTTCAGAGAAGGTGAAAAAGAAGGGCAAAGTTTGTATGGGAAACGTGATTCCTTGGTCCAATTTACCTCAAATTTTCGAAGACGTGTTTCGTGTTTTAAACGTTCTATTTTGAAACATGTTTGAAAATCCAATCCGATTTTATCCAAAAAGTTGAACTCACTTAAAAAGGTAAGCAAATACTCTATAAAATTTGAATGTCTCGAAGTCACCCTGTCAGTCGCCCATATGAAAGTTCCCATGCTTGAAGAGGTTATGCACTTTTAGGACACGTAACCGACTAGTCTTTGAAACGACTGGAAATGAGTCCTTCTTGAGTTTCTAATTTAAAATATAAGAAACATTGTTTTTTAATTTCTACAAAAGGTTGCACCTGTAGTCCATTAAGGAATAATTCCTTCATAAATAGACTTCACTTAGATTGTGCGTTGATCATCAATCAATCATTCAGTCACAGTAATGTTTTATAATAATTATAGGTATAGATTACGAAACACATGATGCAAATAAAAACTTATGTTTCACTTGAATGCTAAGGTATGCATTTTATTTCAATCAATTAAAACACACAGATAGGTATCTTTTAGGCAACATTTACCTGCGGATCAGGAAACGTCAACGTTGAATATAATTAACAATTTGTGCATTAATTGTAAATAACAAATAAAAACAGAAAATATTATATAAAACTCTGAGAGACATGTTTTTTTTTTGTGTAACATTATTCCTTTCGATATCCTGCATTCTGTGGAAAGGGAAGGAACTGTGTAATATTTATAGGACGCTGGGAAAGCGCGCCTATTTGATTTGACAAAATAACACGGGGCGTGCAAGTATTAAATAATTATATTACGGTACTAATATATGAATAACTAAAAGTATTAATAATAATAAATATTTAAAAGTTAGAAAACATTACAATATTGTTGGTAAAACTATTTAAGGAAGGACTTTGTAGTCTGAAAAATAGATTTTCTAAAAATCTAGTCACGAAACCGATGAAAGCGTACGATTAGCACGGCGGCTTTGAAATGTAAATGTAAAAATTTGTCTGTTGTTTTTCAAAATAGTATTATTTGTATTAACTCTTCATTTATTTTCATCATGTTTGACTTCGTTTATTTAAATTTTTACCCTCTTTGCCTATTTACCGGGTGCTCCAGTCGTGCGTCGGACCTGACAAACACACGCTTTTTTATTAAATTTAATGTTCTTCTTTATGGGTTCAATATTTGAGATAAAATAGTTGAATATTTTTGTTGGTATAAGTAACAGATATAATATTAAATTACATCACCACTATCATGTAAGATTGCGAAGTGGGGTAATACCTACATAGATGTGCAGATTACAGACGTCATACGAAATTAACATAAGCATTAAACTTTCGTAAACAAACAAGTTTTTAAAAGAAATTACTTTTCCTAACGTAAATGGTTATAATTTATAGCCAAATTAGAGTTCCGGCAACAAACATGACAAGTCTACTGCAAATATAATATACTTGTTACGCGTTTAAAAATATCTTTAAGTAACTGTATCCACGCGTTCGCGGACAATGGACATGGAAGTATTATTTTTCTAGAATAAAATAAAAAGTTGAAGGGTTATTATATGTAGGTCAGTTGGTAATCGGTCTGTGTCTGTAATAAGCAGACCCTGGATAAATACCGCTATAATTATAGGAAGAAGAAGAAAGGTAGCCTACGTGAATCAGTATATTCAGCTATTGCCGCAATACGCAAAATGAAGCGTGCGTGGAGGAGCGTATGCCGAAACAAACGTTTACGTTCGAAAAAAAACGCTAGTCCCCAAACCAGCCTTCAGTTCACGGTTTTCGACACTCGCACTTTTTGTTTTCGTAAAAATTGTGACTTTCCGCACTTATGCATGACCTCTTTTTTACGTATAATACAAACATTTTTGAAAGTGCACTTTTACTCCAAAGGGTCCATGACATTATGAGTTCGGTGACATCTTACATAATATTTAGTGTACTTCCGTGAGAACGTACATTTTAAATAATTACCAGTCAAGTGCGTTGTGGACCACGCACAGTTGAAACTGAAGGGTTCCGCAGCATGGTTATATAATAATATATATAATAATAATTTTATTTCGACCAACAATGGATCATATGTTGTTAGTAATACAAGTATCTTACGCCTCTTCGTTAGTAATTTCTAAAACTTATTTAACCTAAGACAGGATTAATTTGTCAGCACGTGACAGCAGTGGTTCACATACAAATAATCGAATCTATTAACAAATGCTCTCAGGACGCCACTTAAGCTGGAACGAATCCTGTGCAACAACGATGTGCACCGCTTTCGCAACAGTCCACAAACATCCCCGATGCACTACAAAAACGAGGCATACCCATTAGCATTGTTATATTGTACACGCAGGGCATTGTACTGTTTCCGCGTATAGTCTGCGCACAGGCTACTAGGGTAAAATTTGGTGCAGTAAGCTCTAAAAAGCGTTATTTTGACTGGTATTGAGCAACGAGCAAACCTGCAAACAATCATATTTGCCCTAACAGACAAAGCTCGCAGGGCTTCTTAATATCTGCATTGTCTTTCAAGTCATAGAATACTATATGCCCAAGATATTTAAAGCATTCAACTCTATTTAGTGGAACCCCATGTAACTTGATAGCTGGTACAATAGATGGAATCAATTTTTCCCTGGCCTGAATGACCATGCATTCGCTTTTCTTACAGTTATAGACTAAGCCATGACTAAGCCTAGTTTGGAATAGTTCTCACAAAGAATTAGCAGTTTTTATAACGAACAGACAGATGCACTCAGCAGAACCATGTCGTCTGCGTAACTAATGTTATTCAGACAGATTCCGTCAATATGACATCCGATACGAGTGCTACTGAGCGTCTGTATTAGGGCATTTACATACAGATTAAACAACTTGATGGATGAGGTCATGCCGCCCTGTCTAAGGTGGAGGCCGAAAGGCCTGGCGCGTTCGCGCGCGGCGGTATGTATTTGTATATATTTATTAGTATGTATTATTATGTATGTATGGCGGCAATAAGTTGCCGCCACCAGTGGGCCCCTCGGGGCAAGCGCTGGGGCGTCGCGATCTTGTGCTTCGGCGACCCCGCGACGTCCCACTATGGCGCTAGATGGGACCTTAGAGTTATAGTGGGTATAAGGGAGCTCGGCTCCGAGTCCACACCTTGAGTAGCTCTGTGGCCATAGCACAACATTAACCTGATTTTTATACCAAAACTTAAAAATCCTGTTGATTTCTTCAGGCGTGCCAGTGAGTTTTAATTTCTGCCATAAGATATCGTAATTAACCAGTTCAAATGCCTTGGATAAATCGAGAAAACAGGCGTAAATGGGTAATGGTAAGGTTATGAAGAATCTTAACAGTTTTAAAAATAATAACGAATTAAAACCGACCGCAAAAATAAGTTGGTAATTTCATAGTAATTATTAAAAGTAATATGAAAAACAAAGTTATGGGAAAAACTTATATATCTCTTAAATTTATAGACCTATCTTCTTCAAACTAAATGTGGATGAAAGTTCATGTGCTATTCTACAAGCTCAAATTTTTCCAGAATTTTAAATCCCATAGTTCAAAAGTTAGGGGACACGATTTTTACGACTTTAGGAGCTAATATCTCAACAACTACTGGCTTAATGAAAAACTCAAAATCAAACCTCCTTATCATTTTAAAAGACCTATCCAAAGATATCTCACACGTTGCCATATTTTGGAATTAATTTTTTCAATTCTCAGTTACACGTATGGACTGCTACCCTTAATTCTTATATATATTAAGATTTTATTACAAAATCCTTGTGCGGTTCATAGAATACACCTATTTAGTAAATTTCGTATAAATAGAGTCAATGGTCTCCGAGTAAAATGACTGTGACATACGGACGGACAGACGGACGGACGGACAGACGGACATGACGAAACTATAAGGGTTCCGTTTTAGCCATTTGGCTACGGAACCCTAAAAAGAGGGTTGGTTATTAACCAATAACAAGAACGAAATAAATAAATACATTTACAAATTTTCAAGCTACAGGCTGTAAGATTTTTGCCACTCTTGTCTCGACAATTTTCATGTCCTAGATTATTTTTACAATCCAACCGGTTGGGGGCAGCGAACTAGCTGTTCTACTCAAGAATACAGAAGTTTGGTACTCGGAATATACAAGTGAGAGGGGAAGTTAGTCAGAAATATTTTGATTTCTATGAGGTAGCAAAAAATACGGTCTCAAATATTGCAGCTCCAAAAATCTGCCTTCAAATCCTACTCACCCTGCTGGTAAATCTGCCACTGGCCAAACCTCTACATATTCTTCTATACCACTAATGCACTATTCTGACGTTACAATATATGTACGAATTTTGGAAAACGTGTATTTTGTGGATCTAATATGCAACAAACGTAATTTAAAAATAAGTATAATAGTTGATAAATACCATGTTTACTTCAGGGTTCAATAAGGGAAAGGTAAATAAAATAAAATATTCAGGTGCACATAACACTTATATTTTAACATAACGTGATTAAGTAAAATAAAATAAACATTTTTAAATTAAAACAACGAATGTTATACAATATAATAATATAATCGGACAAGAAACGACCAAAAATACTCCATAGCAATATACATTCATAAATGTAAACATATCTATAATTTTAGAGATCTTATATTATTATCGCAGTGGAGCTATTTTACATAACAAAATTATAAAGAAAATGGTAATTCTTTTTTTATAGTTAAAATATTGGCCGTTTATATCCACTAACATAAATGAGAGCCAGTCATTTATACCTAAAGTAAAACTTGTATTGACTTTCCAAAGCGCTGTAGACACGATAATCCTTTAAAGATATATTCTTATAAAAATTTTAAAAATAAGTAAGAATCTGCAATATAAATATGTAATATCTAAGTTGTTACCTCAATTTACCAAAGCTGCTATATAAAATAAGGATGTCTGAAAAACAAATCTATTAATCAGATTTAACCCCATTCTTTAAAAAACGGTGTTTATTTCGTATATAATGAGAACATTATTACCCTTACTATAATTGTCTTTTACAAAAAATATTTCATATTAATATAATCACATTGTGGCCATTGACTTATTATAAATTAAGGACAGACTCTTCTATACAGAAAAAATGTCCAAAGATTCGCTGGTATTCTTTCGTATATCGAACGAAATTAAATTAGTCATACGCTAACATTATTCGATAACATTGCAACCTTGTGACTAAGTTCATTTCGTTGCGTTAGTGTGAATTCACGGAGGAGCACCATCGAATCTTTTGAAATTTTGTTAATATTGAAGGGCATATCCATATATAATAACTTAATAAGTCTATGCATTGTGGCATATTTTTTTATTAACTCGTACTTGCATTAGTACAGTAACTTCACCAATATTTACATCTTTTTCTAAACTGAAAAATATCATTTGGTATAAAAAGTTTATATATGTATAAAACAAATTCGGACACCACATATATACAATATTTCACAAATTATTCTTAAAAATCATATATTTTGACAGGTTTTCTCCTAAAACTAGAGGAGATCGTAACGAGCTGCAGATTCTATTGCTATTTTAACAATATTATTAAATCTTTTCTTTCACCAATATAAAAGTGGATACTATAGATATTATAAAGCACTTTATAACATATATATTTATACAAATCTTTTGTAATATATTTGCTTACGTCGGAAAATCGTATCGCTCAATGTAAATCTCAAATGAACACCCTAGAGCCAAGGCACGAGTGTGGTATTGTAATGACAAAATTCTTTATATACGTTTTTTATATACTACTGACTATTCATGCTACAATTTACACCAACACTGTACTCGGGACTAAATCTAGATTTACATAAAACATTTCCAGTAAACTATATCAACGCTACGGGGTCTAAATTGGGAGTTTCTAGCATTTTGAAAAATCATAATTATTTAAAACTATTTCTTTATTAATGTCTGTCATTTAAAATAAACTTGATACGTTTATAGCATCGTTCATTGTATATAAAGCCAGTTGGTTCATTATAATCATCAAAAACCTATATTTTATAAGTCTTTCGTGTTAATTAAATACTTCATTATTAACGAAATGTTCGTAGCCACCACAGATATATATATTTGAAACGTAACGGTCATCTATATGGAATTCTCAGATCTAGGAGTATATTTAAAATAAATAAGGGATACGATAAATTATACAATATTAATATAATCCGCTCTCATGTGGATATTCGAGTTTTCCATACGGAAGACTTCTCACCTGCAACATTAAAATATTTACGTTCATCATTTTACAATACATCATTGAAACGAAGTTCCTTATCGCGAGATGACGTAAGAGAGCGAGACGTATCCGAAAGCGTTGACAGAAAAACATTGTCTCAAGATGTTCTTTTTTTTATGGGATTGGGTGGGGTGGCAAGAGGTGACATGGGTGCGGTGGTATGAAGTAACATGGGGTGGGGTGGCATGGGTTGGAAAAAGGGTGGGATGGTAAGAAGAAGCATGGGGTGAGGTGGAAAAGGATGGGTGGTATGGGGTGTGAAGAAATGATAGTAAGAACTTATGGTGGGAAATGAATCGCAATGAAGGAACCGCGTCCCATGACCAGTTTTGATTCTTAATTGCGGAGACACAAACCTGTTCTATGAGATTCCCCGCCGATGTGGTGCCGCGGCACGATATACTTTGACTCTTGGAACATCGATAACATCAAATCTTCTGTAGTTGGATGATATTCGACACCATTAATACTGGCTACTAATGGAGAGCTCTCATAGTTCCTGTTATCTCCCGACGTAGGCGACGTACTAGATCTGATCGGGTAATCGACTGATCGCGGTCTTCTTGTATCGACGGGGGTCATTTTAGGATTGACGTGAACATCTTTGTGTATGTAGGGCTCAATGGGTATATTTAAATCGTTTTCATAATCGCTTACATCGCCGTTCGTTATACCATCGTTCACTTCAACAACGAGCGGTCGCTGCAACGTGGGCGATTGGATAATCGACGTACTGTGTATGACAATCACCTGCCTACTGGGACTAGTTTCTACTTTACCCTCGGAGAGACTAGATATACTTCGTGAGGGCGATGGATTGAGGGGTGAGCTACCAATTTGAGATTCATCTTTATCCGATTTTGTCTTAATATCTTCGATTATATCCTCCTTTATTTCCGTTATCTCGTTGAGACTTTCAGACGGTTTTACGAACTTTGGCATCCTGAGAGCCCAGTGTACGCCCTCCTCGGTTGAACATGTGTGAACGACGTTTGGTTTTTTACGTCTATAGAACAGCATGTAGGCCGAATTGTTGACGAGTTCCGTGTAAACATTATCGTCATCTACGGGTGTTACTCTGGAATCGTCGAATTTATACCAGTGACCGTCGTATGGGTTCTTGCAAGCCGCGGTATAGTGGCCAGTTTCTAAATCGTCTCCGTGATGATAGCATATAGCGTAGAGGTCGTATATGTTCTCGTGAGGGTGCGTCGGAGTCTTGGAGGCGCGGCGACGAGGCGAGCGCGAGTGACTCGGCGACTCCGCGCTCGAGGACTTCCTTCTAACCAAGTGGGGCGTCATATCGAAATCGTTAATCGGAAACTCTACCATCGTTGTGAGTTTTGTACTCGTCCGACCTTTGGCTTGTCTGAAAATAAAATGATTTATTAAGTAATTTGTTTTTAAATAAAATTTTAACGTTCATATAATCATACTCACTGCCGGAATCTCTTCAGATGAATGACTAATACGTCCGGAAGGGACCATAGACCGAGGGTTTTCACAACAGGCATGTACCTTTGACACTGGGGGCACCTAAAACACAATTCGCAAATATATATTTATAAATATTTTTTTATAATCAAAACTTATATTGTGAGTTATTAAAGCTCCAAATCCATCTCCTTCACAAGAGAAACCTCTGCCGATTTATACTAGACTATGACTAACTAACTAGGTCACTAGCTGACTATAACTAACTAACTAGCCCACTAACTGACTATGACTAACTAGCTCACTAACTGACTATGACTAACTAACTAGCCCACTAACTCACTATGACTAACTAGCTCACTAACTGACTATGACTAACTAACTAGGCCATTAACTGACTATGACTAACTAGCTCACTAACTGACTATGACTACCTAACTAGCCCATTAACTGACTATGACTCACTAGCTCACTAACTGACTATGACTAACTAACTAGCCCACTAACTAGCTCACTAAATTACTATGACTAACTAACTAGCCACTATCTGACTATGACTAACTAAGTAACAAATTAACTAACTAACTACCTAGCTCACTAAATAAGAACCTACCTCCAGGCGTCCTCCTGCGCGAGGTGCTCGGCGCGCGTGTAGTGCGCGAGGCAGGCGTGCAGCGTGAGCGGCGCGCCGCCCGCCGCCGACACGTGCACCTCGCACGCCTCGTCCGCCGAACGGATTATACTGCACAGGCGGAAATAGACCTTAATACTAACACGATAATGTTCATAAAATCAAAATCAAAATTACTTTTATTCAAGTAGACTTTTAAAAAGTTTACTTTTGAATAGTCAAACGCTACCGACGGTTCGGAAGGTTGATTCTATCGAGAAGAACCGACAAGAAACTCGACAGTTACTCTTTTCAAATAGTATATGTTTTTTACAATTGTATTCTTTCATATAAAATTTGGTTCATGAATGAGATCCAGCAATATTAAGAGTCCCAAGCATTTTTATCAGAAAAATATTCCTCTAACGAATAATAGGCTTTATTGATAAGTTTATTTTTTATATACATTTGGAACTTGCTTGTTGGCAGTTCCAATAAGCAATCTGGAATTTTGTTGAAAATGCGAATACCTAGCCCCTTAAAAGAATTACTGACTTTACGCAGACGAAAGCTAGGATTACAAAGTTTATTTTTGTTTCTAGTGTTAATTGAATGTACATCATACATTCGACACCGTTGTGGCGTTGTGGGTAGCGAGTCTGCCTTAAGCCTCGACGGTTGCGGGTTCGATTCCCGCTCGGAGTAGATGTTTGTATTATTCGTACAGGCATGTTTTCCGGTCTGGTTGTGTTTGTCCTTGTCATTGTGAATGTTTCCGGACCCCCGACACAGGATATAATTATCCTAATGGGGGCCGTTGAGTGTGTAGCGTTTATTTATTTATAAAAAAAACATCGCTATTTTTGCTAAAAGACTTTAAATTATATCTAATATATAAGAGGTTAGAATAAATAAATTGTGACACCACAGTCATTATGCCTATATCCTTAAAAACATCTCTTAGAGTGAATTACCCTTTTTTGAAGAATAAAAATAGTATTAATGTCAGCCGCCTTTCCCCAAAAAAGGATACCGTATGATATAATACAATGAAAAGCTTGGAATCCAAAGTTATGCCTAGAAATTTAGTTGTGTCAACTAGACTTAAGCTTTCACTATTCATTTTCAAATTTGGACTAATTTGTTTAACATTAGGCATCGAAAAGTTCACACATTTAGTCTTCTTTGCGTTAAGAACTAAATTATTCATGGTAAACCAATGTTGAGCACGTGACAACGTATTATTTACTTCGTCATATTTTTTTAAATTCCTGTCAACTATAGCACAATATAACACAGCTCTTTTAAAAAATATGGAAGGTCGTTAATATAAATTAAGTACAAAAAAGGGCCTAAGATGGAACCCTGTGGAACACCCATTTGCACGGAAGAGCTGGAAGACATCACTCCTTTTAATGAAACCATTTGAATTCTGCCAGTCAAATATGATTTTAGAATTTCTAGAGATTTACCACTGACAACGTAAAAATTAAGTTTACTGAGAAGGGTTCTGTGTTCTACACAATCAAAAGCCTTAGAAAGGTCACAAAAAACGCCTATTGCATTCTGGGACTCCCTCCCAGGCATCGTAAATATATAATCTTAATTCCTAACATAAAATAAGAGAACATAAATTGACCATTACAGCACATTGGTAATAAACCTGTCTTAAACGCCGCAAATCGCGGGTTCGCTTTCCGCTCGAGGCAGATTTTTATATTGATCATATGTTTTGGTCTGGGTGAGTTTGTGCTTATCATTGTATGTGTTTTCGGACCCCCGACACAGGAAATTGATATCCTAATGAAAGCTATTTGTGTATAGATTTTATTTAGTTTACTTATTTATTAATAGACGTTAAAGCCTCAATAACACAATGGTAGAAGGAAATTTATTAATAGAGTCGATGATCGCGATTGTTGCGGGTTCGATCTTGACTGATTATTTGGAGGGGCAAAAGGAGTACTAAGCACTGACTTAATGAAGCATTGTTAATATTATTTTAATAATATAAAAAAATAAAAAAGTATATGTTCATAAACCTGACTTCATGAGCCTGTCTTAAACGCCGGAGGCCACGGGATTGATTTCCGTTAGAGGTAGATGTTTTATTGACCATACTAAGGCCATGTGTTTCGGTCTGCGTGGTTGTACTTGTGTTCGTGTATTATTACTATCCTATAAAGGTGTATTTGTTAAACATATTCAACTTTAAGTTATCTAAAACCATATTTACTTGTCACGATGGGCTGAGTTCCAGAGAAGTTCAAGCCGAAGGTGGGGATACTTGTCGTGTGCACACAATGCTTGCTCTACGTCGAGAGCGAACAATGGATGCGGTAACTGTAACAAAGAGAAAGAATCAAATTTACATATTACCGATAAGACTCAGGCGTCCCAAGCACGTCCTGTAAGACCCAGAGGATAGCGTCACATCAGCTGACGCCCCATACACTAACACAACACAACAGTCACACATGCTACAACGTCTCCACCGGCCAAAGACCAGGTCCCTTGTTTCGAACCGCCCGACAAAACACCAACTCGCCCGCTCACATCAAACGGTGAACGCCGCTTACGGGCGCTATATTGTGATACATAATTATTATTATTAAATTGTTTACAAGATACGAGAGAATGTTGATATTTTTTTTGTTGCGGAATGTGTATTGCTGTTGGCCCTACTGGCCTTGACAGCGTCACCGAGCGGGGGGGTGAGTACAGAGACTCAGCCGTGATAAAGGTGCAGTCCTAAAAGGGCTCAAATTTGATTCTGTCCTTAGGGTGCCTCCTGCGAAGCCAAACCACGGCTAAGGAGGGTGTTGATAAATAATTATTATTATCATATTGTTATTAAGATATAAGAGGGTACTGTAAGATTTTGAGAGAAAAATAAAAACGACGTACCAACTAACTTTGACAAGTGACGTGATGGACATAGTGTCATGTTAGAAACGCACTCTTAAATTGTCGGCGAACCAGTTAGCACGTACAAATTAGTAAAAGTTATATTGTGATCTTTAAGAAGTCTTAAGAGAAATTAAAGAATAAATTATATTGTGAATCCACAAGAAGTTTGTTTATTAGATTCCCTTCCTCCCCATGACCTTCCAAGCCTAGACTCGACCTCGCAGGAGGGGACGGTTCAACTTGAGCCCCGCGCGGGCTGTCGATCTTTTACCGGCTGAGGTCTCCTGACCCGGCCCCCTACCGGTGACGCTGTCAAGGCCACTAGGGCCAACAGCAATAGACACTCCGGAAAAATTTACAAAAGCAAAGCGTATTTAAAGGGGATATAGGAATATTCGTAATGCCTTGAAAAAGCATTGCTATTATTCTTTTTAAAAAATTGTCAAGTGGTTGTGTTGTTATCATTGAACAGATTGTGTCTAGATATATGATTAAAATCATCTATTTAAAGTTAAAATCAAAACAAAGTCGCGTTTAAAATGAAATGGAGTACTAGTTGCCATCAGATAATAAGCAACCGGCGGTATGTTTAGAACTTTGTGTCAAGCAAAAATATAATTTCATATCAATTGCGTGGCAATCACGCTTTAAAGCAAAACATTAAAATAAATAATAATTAGGCTTGACCCAAGCAATAATATATGTCAAAATAAATAATTCATTATTTTGATTATTTACTAGGATGTTACCGCATATAGCATTTACTCTCCTCAATAGGTCAACGTTTAAAGAGCCGACTGCGCTCAATTTAATCCTGACCTTGGGCTATTGCCATACCTACTCCTAGCGCAAGCTACGAGCTTATTTGGAGAGGCAATAGGAGTATCAGTAATTACTTAAAAAGCATAGCTAATATTCTTTCAAAATTAAAAGAAGAAAAATTAGAAAAAGAATATCGTTTTGAAATTATAAAGGTGATATTACATGTTTAGTATAAAAATTATTCACAATCAGAAATAACGATTTAAAACCGGCCAACATACCTCGGGTTGTAAATACGCCGGGTCCCTCGGACGATGAGCCTCGGCTATCCTCGCTTTGAAGATGTCAGTCCCCTGAGCACCCTCAAGCACGCGCTCCGCTACTACCTGGCACATCTCTTTCAGCATTAGCTTTTGTAGATCCTCGTAAGAAATCTCACGAGGAACTTGCATCGCATATGGAGAGCCTGAAAGTAGAAAGGGTTACTGAAAAAAACCGGCCAAATGCGTGTCAGATTATAATATATAATGTACCATCATGATATAATAATATAATGTACCATCATAGAACAAAAATCTTTTTTTTTTTATATTACTTATTGTAATGTCAAAAATATCAAGTTTCTAGTATGTGACTTTCTTTATTTTTAAACTTTATTTTATTTAATTTTTTGGTATTAAATAATATTGTTTCTTCTCATAAGGTTATCATAATGTATAGTTAAAAGTATTATGATTGTTGTATCTGTTGTGAGAATGGCATACCAAATCTGTCTCCGTCCAGCATGTTGACCCACAGCAGCAGCAGGTAGGGCGCGCTGGGCGGCTGCAGCAGCGGCGGCGCCTCCACGCAGTACAGCGCGCCCAGCTCCAGCCCCGCCGGCTCCCAGCCCGCGCGCCCCCAGCACCAACCTACACATACGTACACACATGGACGTAGTCTTTAGGGCAGGGTTCTTGGGGTTCCCGCGGGACGTTTGGAAAACAAAATATTTATAAACCCTTGGGAAAAAAAAACAAAAATCTTTCAAAATTGAAAGTCAACCATGGTCACTGGCCTCTTTTTGAGTTTGGAATTACAACAAACATTAAAATACAAACGAACATTAAAATTTAAGAATTTAAAAAATTGTCGCGAAATTAGCTGGTGGATTGACTTCCGCCGACGTGGATAACATTTTTACATAGGCATGAACAAATATTTAGTTTTCATCTATATTTTTCTGATAAGCAGAACACAAAATGTTAACAAAATCTACAACCAATTCAATTATTTCTACCACACACTGCCTATATTTTATAGCATCCAATATGATAAAATATTTGGTTGCCTAAAATCTCAAGTGTCAAGCTTTAAAAAATAAAAAATAAAAGCTTCTTTGTGCGCTAAACAAATTCCTCAAAACAGATTTTTCTTAATATTCCTGTGATTTATGAAAATAGCTAACTTGACACACTGATTATTCTTTTAATTACAATAATAAAACATAGATATTGAATACTAATATTGAAAGTACAAAACTTAAATCATTCTTACATTAACAAGTCCTTGACTGCACATTAGTCTAACTACAATGTTATCAAATAAGATTTATACTGATAAGTTCAAATCTCAATTCTGTGAATGTGCGTAAAAAGTTATATTTGAGAAACTTATATACATCTCAAGATAAGATAAAAATCATGTATGAATTCCGTAAAACTAAGTCGTTACGCAAACCTCAAATCTGTAATGATAAGTAGTGACATTAATGTACCTAACATCATATTTCATTAACAAAAATATACCAACATATAATAAAAAAATAATCCACCTAAGTTATTGAAGCTAGAAAACAACAATACAAACCATTTTCATTGATTTCAGCCAATATAATATGATCTCGATCAATGCCAGTATCTGTATGCAATGCTGTCCGAAGGTCATCCATTGTTGAGTTTGGAGGTAACTCTACACCTATACGCACTTGTCGAGGCTGCTGATTTACATATACAACCTAGAAAAATCAATAACTTGATTATACATTGCCTACATTGACTCATTCTAATCAATTTATTAGGCGACATTTAATTAATAAATTCATATCACTAGCATATTCTCTAAAGTAAGTAGGAGACTTTTTTTTATATTCTACTCTGAAAAAACTATCTGGTTTATAATAAAAATTTATATAGCTTTCATAGTTATACAATTTTTAATATTTTTTTTCTCTCTCCAATCCCTTGTATAACTCAAGAGCCTGCTCCAATTCACATTATCTGGCTAGCTAGACATTATTAGCAGAAATGAATCGCAGAGTTCTATACACAGAACAAAAGCTTAATGTAAATAAAACACTCCACATGAGTTAAAGGCAATAACAACATAAAATTAAACTTACATTGACGGGTAGCGGAGATGGTTGGGCTGCCGGTGGCCTAGTCGGCAACTGGACACTGACACAATGAAACGGATCAAATGTACAGGATGTACGCTCACATTTTGCACATGTAAGTGCCGACCTAAAATAAACATATTTACATAAATTACCATCAATTACCACCTATTGACAGGCCATGTCATAATTTAATAATAAAATGTAGACAAAAAAGTATTTGTTTGTTTATTAAATTATTAAAACTATTGTGAGACATTATTAAAACTGTCTCAAATTCAAGTTTAATGAGTTTATGTACCGACTAGTTTCGGACTCATCAGAGGTCCTTCATCAGGTTGTTTATTTATACTCAAAAACTTTTTATTACGATGAAAAAGATTCTATAGTTATTTCATATTTCGTTTACCTATACTGTGCTTGAAAGACTGCCTGTACAAAGGAGCTGTTTCTCCGAGCATGGTTAGCTAGAGTTTCTGCAGCTACAACTTCATCTGATTTGCCACCTGTATTCTTAAAAAAAATGATTTTTACAACACAACCCTTTTTTGTTACAAATTTAAGCATTTAATATAAAAAACATACTTTGATAGTCTTATATTTCTTCTTAGTAGCAGTGTTTAAATCTTCATGAACTTTATCGAGTAGCCAGAAAAGAAATTCCTGTGCATCATGTTGACTGTTCCCTCTATATTGTGATCCATGTCTTTCAACTGCTGACTAAAATTTTACACTTGACTTTAAAAAGTATAACAAGTCATATCTCAATATGTGTTAATGTTGCATCATGTGTGTTATTAAAAGTCTAGATTTATTATGATATTAAAAGTTTATATAAAATAGTGAAAGATGTCAAACCTTAAAAGCTGTACTCATATCTGATGTGTAATGGCAGGACCATAATGCTTTTAATAAAGCTGCTAATTGTTCTGTCACTTCACCTCTGGTACCATATTTTTTTGAATTTATTTTATTCCTCTTTTGCAAATCAATCTGAAAAGAAAAGTATCGAAATTTTATTCATTTTCTTAGACTTAATACCAAACTTTTAGTAAATATATAACTGTTTATTCTGTACACCAAAATATTATAGTGAAAAAATATACATTATTCACAACGTAAAAATACTATAATAAACTCAAAATTTACCTTATAATGCTCCAAAACAAAGTATTCTGCAATCACATCAGTGTGTGAAAGACATTGGAGAACAGCGTTCATGTAGCATGTATTGCCATGATTTTTGATGCCAGTAGCTGCTGGAATCGTCCCTGGAGGCCACGGTGGTTCGCCGCTACATGGTACACGATCACTATGGATGGCAACTGGTCCAGTTTTAACCTGCAAGTTGCTCATAACATTACTTTAGCCAATATAAAATTAGCAATATAGTAGCGAGTACTTACCCCTGCAACATTCACGGTACTCATGTGTTGAGCGATCTTATTGAGGAATATTTTCCATGAAGGCCTTCTAAACAATTTCCTTTCTAAGCCACCCTCATCTTTTTGCGTAACGTTGATAACAGAACTTGCACTCGATGGTTTATTATCATTATCGGTTGCCTTGTTTTTGCTTGAACTAGCCTTTGATGTTCCAAACGGATTACGAGGCAAGGTAAAAGTACGCTTTAATCGGGATCCTTCTACCTGTTTTGATGTCATGTTTGCTTCCGCCACTTCATTTATTAATTCACTCTCCGAACATGATTTTAAAACTGACGATAAATTATTTGTAGACATAATAGATATAACTTGATATTAACTTTTCATAATAAATTTCTAAAATCCAGGAATACCAATTAGAAAACATTGATATGGTACTGACATAAGCGCCATATTTATGTCTAAACTCTAATGTCTATGATTCAATTTCCACATGGAGAATAAAAAGTAAGAAGCAAGCTCTCTGTGTTTAAAAAGTGTCCGCCTAAAAATATTAAATAAAGCTACAGTAAAAGGCGGGTTTTGAAAAAGAGTGTAAGAAATTGAAAGAAAAAAAATATATAGATAATAAATAAACAAAGAAAATCTTTCGCTTTTTTATAGTGCACTTTTTGGAATCAAATTAACTAATAATTTCACTTTTGAAATCAGTATAAATATTAATTTTTGGCACAACTGAAAGCCATCTATCAAAGAATTGAATTAAAATGAGAAAATATAATGTCCTAAATTAGAAAACAAAAGTTATTTTCTATTATATATTATATATCTATTCATCTGTGTATTTTTATACCATACACAGTGCACATTTCACTCTGTCAAGAACAGCTAAGTTTATTTGGAAGCAAATAAACAATACCACGTCAACCATTTCGAGAAAAACGCGTTTGAAAATTTTGAACAACTTGCTTTTTTTATATATTGGTCAAGTTTTTGGCAATTCCAGAGCTATGTAAGTTATTTTACTTATTTTCACAAAAAATAAGTATACCAACTGCATATTTCGTATATAATATAACCCCAAAACGTTTAACATAATACATAAATTGCATGATTAAAAATGGCTTTTTTATAAGTTTTAAAGCTTCAAACCCTACAAATATTAAAGAAAAATGTTCTTCAGCCATTTACGAACACTTCTGCATATATAACTGTTTTTTCAATTTTGTGGGTTGACATGGTATTGCTTATTTGCGTCCATTCTTGTAGAGTGACACACGACGGCCTCATCTCGGAGGACATCGCGGTACATGCGGGAGTACGAAAAGGGTGTCTTCTTTCACCTCTCCTCTTTCTTGTTGTTCTGGATGGCATCATGATCAATACGATCAACAACAAGCACCGCGGCATAGAGTGGGGACTATGTGGTGTCTTGGAAGACCTGGATTATGGCGATGACCTATGCCTGCTGAGTCATACACGCGCCGACAGGCAAAAAAGACGGGACTGAAAATTAACACCCGAAAGACCCAGGAAATGAGACGCGGAGCGACAAGCTCTTTGCCGTTGCTCAAACAGGCTGTTAAGAGGGTCCAGAAATTCACCTACCTCGGTAGTGTAGTGTCCGACACTGGAGGGACCGAAGAGGACATCGCTTCGAGGATCGCCAAGGCAAGAGCAACCTTCGCACAGCTCCGTCCCGTGTGGTAATCGCGGAAATTGACTAGGAGAGTTAAGCTCAAGATAATCCGGTCCAATGTAAAAACCATGTTGCTGTATGGGTGTGAGACGTGGAAGGTCACAAAGGACATCTCGTATCAACTCCAGGTTGCTATCAACCGTTGTCTTCGCCGTATCCTCGGTGTTTACTGACCCGAGAAAATCTCCAACAAAGATCTGTGGAAATGCTGCGGTGAGACCCCGATCAACCAGCAGATCAAACGCCGGAAGTGGAACTGTATCGGCCACACGGTGCGAAGGGATCCTGATCATATTCCGAAACAAGCTCTTGACTGGAATCCTCAAGGAAAGCGGAAACGTGGTCACCCTAACCAGACCTGGTGAAGAACATCGGGAAGACCTGGAGTGAAATAAAGCACGAAGCACATGATCGAAAGGGATGGCGACGCACTGTGGACGCCCTCTACCCCAACTAGGGGACAAAGGAAAATAAGTCAAGTCAAATCATTGTCTGGCAAATTTATGATTCCTGACAAAATTATGATTATTAATACAACATATGTAATTTATCTTTGAAAAGGTTAGGTTATCTACTAATCTAATTTTACCTATAAAAATAAAAAAAGTATCCAATCAAACTTCTTTTTGTATATTCAGGTTTTTTAGAAAATGTTTTTTTAAAATTGGTTCGAGAGATTATTTGAATTAATAAACGCTACACACTCAATGGCAACGCAATGACAAGCACAAACACGCCCAGATGGATGGAATGGAGCGGGAATCGAGCCCGCAAAAGATGATTTCGGCCATATGGCCACCTCGGCTGTTCTTGACGAAGCGCTTTCTTGATGTCCAATTTAGGGACACTTTAAAGCACTGCTAGGCATATGTAACGAATAACACGGACAATGTTGGCCTCCAATGCTTCAATTGTTGCTGGTTTATCAGCATAAACCCAGTGACCTCACGTGGCTGCATAGGAAATAATCGAGATGTGTCAAATCATTATGACCAGGGAGGCCAGTTCACTGGTCCCTTTCTCAAAATCAAATTATCGCCAAATTTAGATTTTAATAAGTCAACGGTTGCGGTTGCCGTATGGCACGTAGCGCCATCCTAATGAAACCACATCTCACCCGGATTAATGTCGTCTATATTTTTAAACACTAAATAAAATTTTGCGATAAAACATTGGATCAAATTCCAACTGCACTAAAGCCCAATTGGCGAAAGAGCGAAGCATATGATGGTATCGTGGCTTTAACAACTGCTCTAGTTGGATCTGAAACAGGTAAAGGCCAAAATTATTATTATTATTATTATTATTATTATTATTATTAAAATCTTTGCTCAAAATTTTCCACGTAGTAGACCGACAGAGCCCCAAAAAGACAAAGTAAATCTGGTTCAAGCATATATTTATTCAGGATGATTTGACAGAGTATACTGATCGTAAATCTCAAAATGTAAGAGTAGTCTGACCTTTCGTTTACAGCTAACCTTTTTGTATGTTCTATCAGCCTTAAAAAGCCCTACATGTATTTTTGGTTTGTTTCTCGAACATGTTTATTTTCGAAATTATACTTCGCTGTGACTTTGTCGGACAAATTGGTAAAATTGACACAATTGATTGTGACGATAATATATTATAGAAGTAGAGGCATTGCGGATTCTGGTTGAGCATTTAAGGAGCAAATAATCAATACGTAGCTTAATAAAAATAATGACATTGCCCTCTGACTTTTTACCGCTGCTCAGAATTCACTCAGATTGCTTACAAGCGCTACTGCCAAACTACTAATTTATATATTAGATTTAACACTTTTTGAAATGTAAACAAGTTCTCTTTTGCTCTATTCTCCATAACTGATAAGCAAAACCATAGAGACAAAATATTTGCAATTGTCATTTTACAGTTGAGTAATGAGTTTGACAGAAACGTATTAAATAATTAAATTAAACAATGAGCCAATGAACTATTGGCTCGATTATACGTATATTCCAATGCTCGTTACTTAATTAATGTAAATTTATGATTCGTAAAATACTAATTCGAATTGTGCGTGATTAGTGCTTACTAAAACAGGAAAATCTTTATTTAAGTGTGATAAATGTGCAATGTTTGGTAAGCTATTTTTATTCTAAATAGAATGTAAGATTTCCTATATTTTTGTAAAAATAATTTAACATTTTTTTCAAATAATAATTAAATGAAATTGTATTTTGCAAATGCCATTATACTTTTTTATTGAATGCAATTTATGAATTTTTAATTTAATTTCTAAAATAAATAAGATAAATTAATAAAAGTGCATAATATTTTATTTCAGCGGCTTAAAAAATGTCTTCTTACGAGAAATTAAAACTCCTAGTTTGGAAAAATTTTCTGTTGCAAAAAAGGCACAAGTGGCAAACGCTTTTTGAAATAGCATCTCCTGTGATATTTTCTTTATTCTTAATCTTAATAAGATGTCTTGTCGACCCGCAATCAAAGCCCGATATTGCATATCCACCCTTTCCTCCAACATATTTCAATATCAGTGGAAAACAATTGTAAGTATTTAGAAAATACATTTAGAAATTTAGAACATACATTTAGATTTGAAAAACAAATAACCTTAACTCAATTTGATGTACTTGTATTAAAAAAAAATTAAAAATATATTTCTACAATTGTAGCGAAAATTGATAGCATCACGCGCGTTTTCTATTTTCGTACAATATTTAAATCCAAGGAAGTGCTGATTTTTTGCTGTCAGTATCATATAATAAAGTCAAATATAAATCAAACAGTTTTTATGTACAGCACTTTACAACTTTCTTATATATCATGTTTCTAATCATACTGCTATAACTTTCGATAGGCTCTACTTATGTAGACTACGCATTTATTTAAGCAGTTTTACTGTGCGTAGCGCGTCCGAACCATTTTTAATCCTGATCAAATTTTGTTGTTATACGGATTACCAACACTTGTTACTTTGGATTATTTATTTATATACTAAACGAGGCCATATTAAAAAAAATATGGCAATCGGGCTAGAGGTATCGTATGCTAAGTAAGATACAGACGCTCTGTTTAATAATATGTAAGTGAGTATATAAATATAAAGCATTATGTAAAATAAATATCCGAAGAGGTGAGCGGTGGTACAGAAACGATCAGTTGCGCGTGACTTACAATTGAGCCGTATTTGCGTGATTAGTTTGAAATCGCCGGAATTGTTTTGGTCGTTCGGCGTGAGTCAGTGTTTACTAACGTATCAATTATTGATGTCAATACCTTTTATCTAAAATATCTACTTCTAGGATTTATATCAAAATCTGCATATGGTCAATCAACCGATGGCCGAAGAATAGATCAGTAGCCTCCGTCAGCGCAAAATCTAACTAGGTATCTAGCACACGAATGGTGTTATAATTGGTATAGCTAATTAATGAAGTTTACTTGACACCCTTGGTTGTCAATTTTAGGAGCTTTTGAATAATAATTATAATCGATTCAACAAAAACTTTTCTTGACGGTTAACTTGAACTATGTTACGTGCATAGAGTGATTATAATGGCCACCTTGGGGTTTCAGCGTCAACGTTCGTTAACCTTAGTAACCGGTATCTCTGATGCAAACGCAGCATCGTTTTATTTTAGCATACATGTAAAGAAAACTGCAAACAGACCGGGGAAACTATGATTTCCGAAGGACCCTTGTCGACCCAATGTATAAACTATTACGATTCTTTGTCGTTCACCTTTACTTTATTATTTTATTGTTTGTAATGCTTTAGTCGACAAAAACCATACAAATAAAATGAGCGAAGAGAGGGCGTCTACTTGCGAGTTTTTGATACCACGATGATGACAAACAAGCTTCCCTTCTGATGGTCAGCTCCCTGCCATCCCGAAAACCTTTAGAGTCTACACAAGGAAATTCATATTCATATTTGATTTTTACCTCTTCACTTTACTTCTGAACCCTGTTTCACTTCATTTACAATTCCCTGAAAAAACCTCGGCACTCTCACTGAATCATTCCATATCCGAAGCGATCGCGAGACAAAGTACATCGGATAATTCTTTTTTCATTTCTTAGACAACTTGTAAAAATCGGTACATCGTAGCATCTCAGACCGGGCGAACGTTTAGTAATATAAAAAGGAACTTGTTTTCTTGGTAACAATTGATGATGCAATTAATAATACACCCCTCATTTAAGTGCATACAAAATTAAAGCTAGTCTAGCACCAATAACACGATTTTGACAAATTTTTAATGTATGTAAATATATACCACGTTAACCTCTCTCGATTTGATTAGTGATTTGCATAATAAACATGTTTAGATAACTTGGAACTCCAATATATTGGTTCCATATTTATCTGATAGCTTCGCCGTTTTTCATCAAATGTTTTTTTTTAATTCTTATGTGAGGATAAAGATTATTTTTTAATTCGCATTAAACAATACAATAATTAATATAGTTCGTCCGCAACATTCTCACTACGCTCTTTCGATCTTCGTTCATAATGCGCACGGCCAGGAGCTCTTCCGGCGTCCGTATTTCCGAATGCATACAACCTGAACCTCTTCAAGGTTTACTCGCAGGCTTCTCATGTGTCTCATCTATAACTATAGATGTCCTAAAATCAATTTACCATCAACTAAATTTTAGAATTTTTAGTAAAGTATATTTTGTGAAATATGTAGAATAATAATAATAATATTACTAATTGTAGAACGAATTTCCATTCGTTTTCCATTAAGGGTTAAAATTGCAAGTATATATGCACCATATATACTTGCAACTTTAAACAGATATAAAAATAAAAATCAAATAAGACTCATAGCTTTTTGCCCAACGTAAATTGAGAATAAAAAATGAATCTTTTAAACTATTGATACAAAATATAAGCAGAAAAAAAACATAAGTGTACGTCTTCCTTGTTTTTATTCGGGTTAGAATACTGTGACTGTCAGAAAAGATTATAAAACATGATGCTATAATATAAATGAACATATTATTATATGTAACATATATAATACACAGTAAGTTAGTTACCTGCTGTGAAAAAAATAAGAAAGTTAACAAATATAATTGAATATGTCTGATTGATGTGTGTTTGATTGGATGAAAATATTATTCAATATAATACTATAATAATAATATACAATTACAACTCGAATAATTCGCAAATAAATTATTAATAAAATCTTTCAATGGTCTATTAATAAATTTATTATATTGATGCCAATTTTTATTTGTGTAACTAAAGGTATTAAATGAACTTTTATTATGTTGCAAAATAGCATGCAAATCCTACTCGTATAACGACGGCTGCCCAAAAACCCTTAAGACTAACGCCGAATTCAAATTTTGATGCGCTGCAAACATCTATTATACAGTTTTAAATACTTATGTTTAATATATAATTTATGTTACAACAAATGAACTGTAGTTATAGGTTACATTTTAGATATAATATAATTTGTTTAAACATATTTAGAGGTAATATCACGTCAGCCAAACGAGAAGGAACTTTGGCGTTTTCTCCAGAAAACGCACTCACAAGAAAAGTGACGGAAGATGCCATGGCCATGGTAGCCTTAGATAATCTCAATGGATTTATTGCACTATTCTTCGATCCTAAAATGCTGCCTCAACCTAAGGGGTTTAAAGATTCAGTGGCACTAGAAACTGCTCTGACGCAACCAAATGCTATGAATCGTTTCCTTGTCGGCATTCAGTTTGATGATAATATGGCTAGTAAGTATTAATCTACAATTATTTTAAATACATGTATTCCAGGGGACACTTCTCTTAAATTATTAACATTGCCTGTTAAATTTTAGATGCAACCGAATGGCCGGATGATATAAAAGTATCGTTGAGATTCCCAGCTGTTATGAGAACTCCTATGTTAGAACACCCGTTGAGATTAAGCTGGAGAACAAATCTGCTCTTCCCCTTGTTCCCACAACCTGGTCCTCGGGAGCCGAACGACATGTACGGCGGGAAAATGCCAGGTTCGATACTTTAATTACGTATCATTGAACTTTATTAAAACACTGCGAATATGAACTAATAATAATTATAGATATGATTTTCACCGATAATCGCTTACTTTATTAATAATATGTAATCCGTTTCACGAAAATATTATAATTTTTGGAACAAAACACTGTTAATGACATGAAAATAGTTGTGGTTTTGTGGTATTACCGGGTCCGCTATTGTTAGGAGGTAAAATATACCAGTTTTAATTTAAAATTATTCTATTATAAATCAATATAATCTATAATATACACCAGAAGTCACGTATCTTAAAGTTTCAAATTTTAACAAAAATCAAAAATATATTTTTGAATATTAGATTAATTCGTGTATTACATAAGTATTCAAACTTATAAATAATATTTTTCAGGATATTCTCCCGAAATGTTTCTCGCAGTCCAACACGCTGTCTCTCAAGAGATTATAAAGCAGAAGTCCGGGAAATCGATAAACACGAAAGTATACCTCCAACGTCTACCTCAACTCTCCTACAGACAAGACGATTTACTTGTTGCAATGGAGAGGTTTATATCTATGATTATTATGATGTGTTTCGCTTACACGTTTGTTAACACCGTGAGAGTCGTGACAGCTGAAAAGGAAATGCAATTAAAAGTAAGTTTTATGATGAATCAACATATTAAAATAACAATAATTTGTTTTAAAACGTTGTTTAGATCGATTTACTGAATAATTTTTACAATTAATATTTTATGAAAAACAATGATAAGATTTTTTTTTGCATCTCGTATGTTTTACGAATTTGATTTTTACGTGAACATCATCATCATCCTTGAAAAAATACTATTATTCTATTGTAATTTTTTAGTTTACTAATTAAATTAATCTAATATGTTATTTTGCTTAAGATTGAAATCGTTTGAAGATGTCTTCAATCAAAAAAGCTAAAAATTGGTTATAATATATACAATCAAGGAATCTCAGTGCGAATATCTAAACTACTTGTTTTACAAGCGTCTTCCCTGTTAAATTTTTTCGATATCAGTTTTATAATAGTGTAGATAACACTGCTTTTAAACTATTTTTATCTCATTCATTCTGACAGTTCTGTTGTCGGATTCATACGATAATGTTAACATAAACCGCGTTAAATCTCAGGTTAAAACCCATAAGACCGACAACAGTAAAAAATATTCCAAGCTTCATTAAAAATTTTTTGAATTGAAAAATTTGGCTGTGATCGTGATTCGTTTTCATTGAAGTAGTTGTCGTCTGAGTATTCTCAATATCTAAAAGAGGATTGTTTAATTACAAAACGTATCTTAGAAATTAATAGAAAAAGACTAGAATATGTGTCAGGTAAATGTAAAACGAAAAACTTTTGGAAAATAATTAAATTGTACTGAAATTTCTTTGGTTTTCCGTATTGTTTTGTTACAATATAAGCTTTCTTTTAATATTCGATTTATTAAAATTTCAATTCATTCGATGCAATCTCGAATTTATTTCATGCGATGTTCTGTCTGCGATGTCTGAAAAGGCAATTATTTCACTCTCAGTTAGGATATTGAAATAATGGCATCCGTGTGAAATGAATATCGTATGTAATAGCAATGCCGTACAATGATATATACATTTAGAAGAAAGCAAAGTCAGATACGAGAACGAGTGCAACTAATCGAATACGGGTTCATAGTGTATGACAGGTTTACCTGAGCTTCAATGGCGCGCTTCGCCGCGTCAGAAAGGCTTTACTTATATGAATAACTACATTGGACTTTTTAAATAAACTATACTTAGTTGAAAAGTTACATATAAACATTTCATTAGTATTTCATTTGTAAAAGTATTTATTTATTATTATTATAAGAACATAGAGCAACACATTTTTACTTACTTAATTTACTACAAGGCGTATGCACTTGGAATTAGCCACTCGTACCTATGTTTCGATGTTTGTTACTGAATCGCGTACAAACAGCGGGAATCGATTGGATGAAACTAAGTACATGCATAGTAAGTTTATTACCTCAAATAACATATAGCATACCTTTATCCCAGAAAAATGTTCGATTACTTTAGGATTATAAAAAAATGTACTACAGGACCCTTGAAGTGGAACATAATTTACTTATAAATGTTTCATTTCTCTGGAACGAATTCCTAGGTTATCACGGACGAAGTCTCCAGCACATGCTAATAATTAATATTTTTATAAAGAAAAAAGTTTTTTACAGTGCTTATTTTCTCCATTTCATTCAATTCGCTGAAAAACAAGACTGATTATTAATTTATTATAATTTTTCTAAATAACCTATAAATTTTCCTAAAAAACCGGTTATGGGTATATTGTAACTAAAACATTATTTATGAGTTGAATACAATTCGCTTGTTATCCTTAAGAAGCACACATCAACATACGAGTATTATAACATATAAATAATAAATAAAAATAATTATATTAAACCCAATGAATAGCCTCGAACTTGCTAAAATATTAGTTTTCATTATAATTCTTCGCAATTGTTAATAAAATAAAATAATATTTTTGATCAATTAACACATATGTGTCAATTATTATTTAAGTTGAAAAGAGTGGCATTGATTGCAAACATATTAGGGTCCCCCGGCATAATTATTCTGATGGATCTATGTCGCGTTTGATATTTTTCTTAAAAACTCGATGATTTTCACTTACGTTGACAAGGTTTAACAAGGAAACGACAGTGTATGTAGAATTTTTACGGCAGAGGCAGGGCCTTGCTTGGAATTAAAAACACTTTACTGGAGTGTTCTCTACAGTAGAATTATTTATAAATTAATATTTTAATTTGAAATATCTTGAATTAAAATCTATGACGAGCTGTGTTGGAAATAGATGAGTTTTTGTACCTACATTGTTTATACTTAATCCGTTTGCGTTATTTTTTTTTCTGAATATGTATCGCTGCTGATCCCCGAGGGCAAAAGTACAGCGAGCATTTTAAACATTTAAAAATTACCAGAATTATTTCTTAATTGGACGCTATTAATTTAACTTTCTTAATGGACGCTTGTTTTTCAAGTTTACAATGGTTAATGTAGCATTAATTAAGGGATAGGTTAACGCAATTTCTAAAAAAATCTTTCTCCTGTGGAATAACCACTTGGGTTTGGATGAATAGTAGTCGCTGGCTTCTGCCTGCTAGATCGTAATTCAGTTACTCCCGAAAATCGCATCTAGGTCTTTTGCATAGGTATATGTACATATAAATCAAAATTTAACTCAATTTCTAAAACAGCTCTGTTAACCCTGACATCGAAGCCAGTGATGTTTCTAACTTTCACCACTTACTTTGCGGTTTACCGATCTTATTACGAGTACGTCCACAAATGTGAGACTAATATTAATTTGTGATTTTGCAAAAGAATTTTGAAAAGAACAACATTTCATGGAAACTGTTTTTAACACCCTTTTTTATTTGACCTTCGTACATGTATTTACGTATTCATAAATGGTATTAAATTTTTAATGTAATTTTCATCGAGTTCAAGATTAATGTGAGAGATGACATAGTATATTAGGGACTAGGACAATAAAATTATTTTAATAAGAAAAAATCAAAATGCTAAGCTGATTCATCAATCATTGATTATGCAGGTATGAGTGTTGGTTGTCGTCTGTTTGTTACCAGACAGATATGTAGCTCTCAGTCGCGAAAGGTCACTGAATACTAAACAAATACAAGACCTTGAATTCTCAAAGTTAACAGCCAGAGTTTCATATTATTGTGCTACATCTACTATCTACTAAGAAATGGTTAAGTTACCAGAACATGAATGAAATATATACATTTCAATTAGTTTTAGACTATAAAATAAATAAATAAATCAAATAATTTAATTAATAATGCTTTCTTAGCAAATAACAAAAGTTTCCATTCAGTATTAATTGGACGCAAATAAGCAATACCATGTCAACCACCAAAATTGAAAAAACTGATATATATATGCAGAAGTGTTAGTAAATGATTGAAGAACATTTTTCTTTAATATTTGTAGGGTTTTAAGCTTTAAAACTTCTAAAAAGCCATTTTTAAATCATGCAATTTATGTATTATGTTAAACGTTTTGGGTTATCTAATATATAAAATTCTCGTGTCACAATGTTCGTTCCCATACTCCTCCGAAACGGTTTGACCGATTTTGATGAAATTTTGTGTGCATACCGGGTAGGTATGAGAATCGGTCAACATCTATTTTTATACCTCTAAGTGATAAGGGTGGTCGACCCCACATTTTTATTTCTCATTTTTGGACAATTTTTTTTTTTTTATAATGTGGTATTAAAAAATACATATAACCCTAAATTTTCACCTTTCTACCATCAACCCTGATTTTTTAATAGCGTTATTTGTAATTCAATAACTCACCAGTGTCACTTCTTTTCACAATTATACTCAGTTGGGGGGCACTGCTATCTGTTCCCAGATTTTTTTTCGGGGCAGGACAACGTCTGCCGGGCCCGCTAGTATTATATACGAAACATGCAGTTTGTATACTTATTTTTGTGAAAATAAGTAAAATAACTTACATAAATCTGAAATTGCTAAAAACTTGACCTTATTGGTCATAAAAAAAAATCATATAAAGCAAGTTGTTCAAAATCAAGATTCGGGTCGACATGGTATTGCTTATTTGCGTCCAACTATAAAATCGATTTTACTATAAGATAACCATTGTGTGTTGTAATATAATTATGTACTTAGAGCCATGCTTCTCCCATTACAAATGGACCGGCTCGACCAGTGATTTTTTTTTAATATCAATTATTTTTTTTTTATGTTACAAGTTGGCAAACAAGCTTTACGGCCCACCTGATGGTAAGTGGTTGCCGTAGCCTATGAGTTCTTGAAGCACCATTAGTAGATGCCACTCACGCGTTGCCAACATAGAGATATTAGTTCTTAAATCTCCTCTGCCCAGTAATTTCACTAGCGTACAGTGCTCTTCAAACCGGAACACAGTAATGCCTAAGCACTACTATTTGGCGGCAGAATATTTGACACTGTGGTGGTACCTACCTAGCCGGCCTCTTGCAACAAAAGACCTACCACCAGTGTGACTGACTGCACTGTTGGAATAATTATTACAGAAAATCCGCGTAAAGTAACAGAGCATTGTTGCGTTGCAGGCTACGAGTGTGGGCAACGGAGGCCCAATCTCCCACCTCCTTTGTTTCCCGTTTTATCCTTCTTACCAGCTTGGGTTGGCAACGCGCATATTATGCTTCAAATAGGTATCGCAAGCGTTCATATATTGAGGTGACTGCTTACCATCGAGCGGGCCGTACGCTTGCTAGTCGCGACGAAATAAAAAGTTAATATTCCAAAAAAAGCTTTATAAATATATTATCATCAAAATTAAAAGACCATCCAAAAAATGTTACAAGCTGCGGTCATAACTTTGAAACGAAGCTTTTGTTAATTACTTTGATTCACCAATTCTGTTACTCATTGGTTAACATTCATACATAGACTTCGGAAAAATAGCAACACAAATATAAGAAACAATATGTTCAATGTAAATAATACGTATCTATACTTGATTCTTGATTGTGATCAGATTTTAATTATTATTAATTTGATTACAATTTAAAATACGATGATCTTATGGATTACAGTGATATAGAACTTATAGTCTCCGAGCCAGCAACTGATTTTTATCGTATAATTCTTCAGAGAGTTGTATTAAGAACACTCAGCTACGATTCCGTCTGTGGGTTGAGACACAGACACACACACACACACACACACACACACACACACACACACACACACACACATACACACGCAGGACACACATGCCTGTATAGTTAAGACTAACATCTGCTCTGAGCGAAAAACGCACCCGCGATCTGCAGCGATCAACGTAGGTTCATTTGCTGCTATACAAAAGTCTTACAAATTGTTTACTATATCACGTCACGTTTACTTTCTCGCGTTTTGTTCATCCTAGCGCTATTTTACGCAATAAATATAATGCTTTAATTAATATGTTTTTTTTGTTCGTAGGAAACAATGACGATAATGGGGCTCCCATCGTGGCTGCATTGGCTTGCCTGGTTCATTAAACAGTTCTCGTTCCTCCTTATATCCGTTATACTCATGGTTATATTATTTAAGGTAAGGAAACTATTTACTTATAAATTCCATAATCCATATTTATAATCATATTAATATATAATGAAATAGCAACTCCATTATATAAAAAATCAAGCAGTTCTAAAATACAAAAGAAAGTGACTTAAAACATCATTCGAAAGTTACAGTAAAATTTGTCCAAAAACATACGTCATATACGTTTGTTTTTTGAAGGCAGATAAAATCAAAGTAATATCTATTGTGTCTGATTTTTAAAAGTAATGTAATGTTTTGCTATTTCCTATAGGCTCGCCTTTACTCTGATTCTCATAGAAAGGGTTTTGTTTGCTTGCTATATATAGCGGTACAAAAAGAAAACGGCAGACACCACACGGTTAAAAAAATCTATTGCAATTTAGTTTTAATTTTAATGCAAAACTTTTCAGTTTGTTTGAAGTAAGATTTAGTATAAGGTAGTAAGTAGTATCAATAAGCCTATCTTGATTTACTTTTACTTCTTGGTATAGATTACAACTTTCAAAATTTGGTTTGACTACTTATGTACTTATATCCACATGTTCATAAAAAAATTAAACAAAGGACTCTTGTGAAGTTGGCGAGAAATCGTTAGTTATCTTAGTATAAGTTTTTTATTTATTTATTTGTGTCTGTGATGAGTGATTAATAATTCCCAATGAGAGGTCAGACTGAGCTATTTAGTGACGCATACACTTTATTACACGAGTTAAAAAAAGACTATTTGGAATTTAGTTAACATACCAGCAATAATGTTTGCAAACTCTATGCAGAGATACTTCAATTTTTAACGCTATTCATATTTATTACATAAATACACACCTTTTCACTAAAATTATTTGAAGTTTTTTTTTTTATGTTAGAAGTTGGCAAACAAGCATACGGCCCACCTGATGGTAAGTGGCTGCCGCAGCCTATGAGCGCTTGCAGCACCATTAGTAGGTGCCACTCACGCGTTGCCAACGTCGAGATATTAGTTCTTAAATCTCGTTCGCCCAGTAATTTCACTAGCGTACAATGCCCTTCAAACCGGAACACAGTAGTGCCTAAACACTACTATTTGGCAGCAGAATATTGGACACTGCGGTGGTACCTACCTAGCCGGCCTCTTGCAACAAAAGACCTATCACCAGTGTGACTGATTGCATTGGTGGAATAATCTCTGTTGTGACAGAGGTTATCCCAACAGCGGGCGATGGGGTCGTCACATCGCGACGCCTTTAAAAATATTTATGATAACTTCTAATATTACTTAAATCTTTATAATACAAATATGGCCGAGCGATGTGGTACTATTTAGTGGTCATAAGAATTAAATACTTACCATAAAATTGCCACAGATATATCCTGACTGATGGAATGCACTATTACTAATTGATGAGAGAGACAAGGAAAGTGATATCCTTTAAGAGGGTAGTATTTTTACGATCGAGCCAGTCCATTATTGCCAAAAGCACTAACAAACTACACGAAATACTAAGAAGGGTGATTTAGATAGAAAACCTTCGAAATATTTATATACTTTATGTTATATATCAACATGGGCAAAGGTTATCTTATCATAAACTAATGTAACAAAAAGAAATCCTTTAGAAACGTGGACGATATTTATTGTAAATTTAGATTTTTAAGTCTGTTTCTATATTTGATAACAAAAAAAATCAGACGTTTGCGGAAACGAGTATGTTTAATAAAGTTAAAGGTTACATTTCATTTTCCCACGTCAATAAACTTCTAGCTTTTTAAAGTTTACAATCAAGTTTACAGTCATTCAATAGTCTAGACATAAAGTAACTTCAATTAAATCATCTTGAATTAAATATTCAATGAATTAGTATAATGGTTACGTTGTTCATGTATAATTTAACAATTTTTTTTACTCTTAATTATATCGATATTCCTATTTTAGGTATAGTATTTTGGTAAACTTTCATAAGGGCTGTTAATTTTAAAGAATTTGAAGCTTCAAGCTTTTGTTGAAGCAATTTGCATTATTTTCAAGCTCTTAGTCAACCTAGGGAGATAAAACTCTTAAATGTGAAATAAGAGCTAGTATAGCTTTTGACAAGGAGGGCTTTATCTTGGTTGAAAATAAAAAGAGACGATGTCGTCATCGCAACCGCAACAAGCGTGGTACAGCACCTGCAATCGAAGGCTTTCAAGCTGCAGCACCCACCATGCTTCTTTACCTCTCCCGAGTGGACCAAACAACATCGAAAGAGAAGATATTAGAATATATCCGCACGAAAAGCCGCGAGAAAATAGGTGCTGATGGAACGGCGGTGCTGAAATTACAGCGACTGGAGTCGAGTAGTGACACGAACTTCAAATCGTATCTCCTCCAGATTGTCGCGAAGTATAAGGACGTCTTCCTTAGCCCTGATTTTTGGCCACAAGGAGTAGTTTACCGCAGATATAGGGAAAGTAAATCAAAAACTCCTAAGTGAATAAAAAGATTTCCAGTGTTATGTGGTATTAGATTTAGGTGTGTTATAATATTTAATATGTATGTTAGTCTGTAAGGTATATATGTATGGGCCCTGTCGCCTGATTTTAAATAAATAAAAAATAAAAAAAAATAGCTTTTATTTTAGATTAAAAAAATATTTTTTTTGGGTTTTGCTTTGTGTGATGCTCAAACAACAAAACATAAAAATCCAAAAATCGGTGGTTCAAAGTATCCTCATCAATCCTTATGGCATTTATCTTATTCTTTTTTCTGAATCTTTATTATTCGGTCCACTGCCTTTGACAGCATGCAAGGGTTACTTATTCATGAATAGAGAATATATTTAACTTATCTCTGACGATGACGCGATGACTGATTAACATAATGTATGCATTACAAAAAAATAACAACACAAGTACACAACACGTTACACATATTTTTGTGCGATTGTGTTTTTAAGTTGTTTTAAATTAAATAAAAAAATACCCAAAAAAGATTTATTGATTCTGACCTTAGGACTAATTATGTCATCATTTATAATAACGTTTAACCTAGTACGTACTTTAGTAGAAAAACGAATATTTATACTTTGACCCACAAGCTATTGGACCATGACCTTTCATTGCCTCTGAGGTCATAACTCATGTCGTAAATGTAACATGCGATTGTACAGACTGAGAAATAAAACACCCGGTCAAGAGCGTGTCAGGCTCGCACGATTTGGGTTCCGCACTAACATTAAAAACACGATGGTAAAAACCCTACACTAGGACTACACCCTAATAATAAGAACTGTATTATTATTATAATTAATAATAAAAGATTAGGCTATCGAAAGCTATCTTAATAATACTTTTTTTCTCACAATGAAATCTTCAAACCGCTTTAAAAATAAATAACCAGCTAATAAAGCTTAAAACCGGTTTTTTTTATTATTTAGTTCGGACGATATTTTTTTAAAGAAGATAATAATTATTTGTTAAAAGAGATTTCAAAAAATTAACCACCGATATTTTCTGCGAAGTCCATTCGTCATCGACATAGTTTAAACCGGTTTTTATGTCATTGAACGGAAAAATAATACAGTTTCTTTAAATAACTTATTGTAATCTATACCCTAATAAAATCAAATATTTTGTTCGAATAATTTATGAGAACAAAAGGGATTTGGTATATTTTTACTCTTGTATTGATAGAATGACCTTCATATTACTTAATCTAAAAAATGATATCCTGTTATTAATGAGTGATCTCAGTGCGCGTCAAAGATCGCTACACCCTTCAAGTTTTTACGCGAAGACTTTTTTCTTTTTCAATAAAAACATCATTAACTCGCTAACGCTCAAACAAACGATTGATATTAGTAGAGTGAGTTCCTTTTTTATTTTAAAGTACAGAACCCTGAAAATCTTTAAGGGTGAAGATTTCATACAGACATTTTCCTCAACGTATATTGGTTATATTCTTTTATAATATTTTAATATATTTACAAAAAATACAAAATGATAAAGCAACTTTATTTTTAATGAAAATCAATATGACAACCTCTGTATCACATAATATATAATTAAGTATAAAATAATTCAGCGTACAAAAAAAAGTTAAATAAAAACTATTTTCGGTAAGAAATAAAAACATAAAAACTAGTGGCTGTCCCTTTTAAGCATGACAGTGCCTGTGCCAGGGGACTCCGCTCTTCTATTACGTAAAATATTGTTTATTACATATATTAATATTATCAAAGTGAGACGGTCGTTATAATTATTATCATTTGTTTTAGATTCCTTTCAATTCGACTAAAGACGGGGAAGGATATGCAGTTCTGACTTTCACACCGTGGACGGTTCTGTTCTTCTTCATGACGCTCTTCGTTATAGCTTCACTGTCATTCTCCTTTATGGTCAGCGTGTTCTTTACTAGAGGTAAGAATTATTTATTAGTATGTCATTATATAAATAATTTACAGTTCTGCGTCCTTATCAAAAGTATACAATTTTTAAAGAAATCATTTATATTTATAACCATTATTTGGACGCAAATAAGCAATACCATGTCAAACCACAAAATTGAAAAAACTGAGTTATATATGTAGAAGTGTTGGTAAATGGCTGAAGAATATTTATCTTTAATATTTGTAGGGTTTTATGCTCTAAAACTTCTAAAAAGCCATTTTTAAATCATGCAATTTATGTATTATGTTAAACGTTTTGGCTTATATTATATACGGAATATGCAGTTTGTAGACTTATTTTTTGTGAAAATAATTATAAATAACTTATATAAATCTGAAATTGCCAAAAACTTGACCTATATATACAAAAAAACTCATATAAAGCAAATTGTTCAAAATTTTCAAACGCGTTTTTCTCGAAATGTGTGGGTTGACATGGTATTGCTTATTTGCGTCCATTTAATCGTGAGTTACAATATATATACAGAAGCTACTGTGTAAATATATTTTTATCGTAACCTATTACACGAGTAACCTCAATTTACATATAAATTTTATCGGTAGTGCGAAGTGCAGACCTTCGGAATTGTCTCTGACATTTTCAATCAGTTATTACAATAGCGGCGCTATGATGGTTTATAATTCTTTGCTATAGATTAGAATATTATGATCATGAGGACTTATTTTTATTCGAATTAAATAATAAAGAATGATAGTTCACCTGCAGCCTGAAGTCCGTCAACTATTAACATGTCATAATACGAAACAAAATCAGGCAGTTATTTGAATTGCTTAGAACTTGGCAGGTTTTCTATAAGCTCACAATACGCCCCCAGCTCTATAAAAATTACTAATGTAAATAAATACAATTTAAATTATTAAAAAAAAAAATTATCGAATCGGGATGGGATTAAAAATGTAGTCATGTAAATTTTGACCTTGTGCGGAAATTTAACGCACAGGTATCTACTAAAAAAGTTTAAATTTAATAAAAATATTAATACTTCAACAATTGTACATTTTTTGTTTGCTATGTATAAAAAGATTATTAACTACTAATATGCTCGTTTGCACTTATACCTACACTTTGAAAGTGGTACACTGACGTGATGTAATTTTCCAGCAAATACTGCTGCGTCATTCATGGGCCTCATGTGGTTCTCTACGTACGCCGCGTTTATGCTGACTCAGATGTTGTACGAGGATATCAGTCTTACGACTAAATTACTGCTTAGCTTGATATCTAACACCGCTGTGGGCTACGCGTTACAAATGCTCATCATCTGCGAGGGAACGTCGAGAGGTAAAGAATTTACTATTATTATTTATATTACTTACATTTAACATTATTTTTTTTTGATTTCCATAGACAACTAGAGGACTTATAATTTCGTCTGGTACAACCAAATTCTAAATTCAAACTAACGAAAATTGTTTTGAATTTAATATGTTGCGTTGTTTTATATGATATTTAACATAAACACTGAACAAGAATTAATAATATTTTGTTATGTAAGATACAAATCTACTTTTATAGAAATGTGAAATGTGAAAGTGAAACTATATTTATCTCACTTTAAAGAAACTGTATTATTTTGCGTTATGGTTAGACTTATGGCCTAATATTATGTATGACCTCGATGTGATGCCGAAAAACACATTTTTCTAACAAACCAATAATTCTCCGGCGTCGGGATGTGATGACCCCATCGCCCGCTGTTGGGATAACCTCTGTTACAGCAGAGATTATTCCACCAGTGCAATCAGTCACACTGGTGGTAGGTCTTTCGTTGCAAGAGGCCGGCTAGGTAGGTACCACCGCAGTGTCAAATATTCTGCCGCCAAATAGTAGTGCTTAGGCACTATTGTGTTCCGGTTTGAAGGGCACTGTACGCTAGTAAAATTACTGGGCGGACGAGATTTAAGAACTAATATCTCGAGGTTGGCAACGCGTGAGTGGCACCTACTAATGGTGCTGCAAGCGCTCATAGGCTACGGCAACCACTTACCATCAGGTGGGCCGTATGCTTGTTTGCCAACTTCTAAAAAAAAAAAAAAAATTAATTAGCGTACGTCGTCATGATCTAAATTTCTTCCGCGAATGCGCTCTCGTGAATTGTAGAACCTACTGGAATGAAATAGGGACCTACTGCAGGGAAATGAAGCGTCAGAGTTTTAATAACTTGACGACGTTGTAGCGCAGCGGCAGCGAAACCTGCCTTAAACGTCATAGGTTGCGGGTTCGATTCCCGCTCCTAGCAATAAAAACCTATTAATGTTTGTATTGACCATGCATGCATATTTTCCGGTCTGGATGTATATGACCTTGTCTTTGTATATGTTTCCGGACCCCCGACACAGAATATCACTATCCTAATGAGGGCCGTTGGGTAAGCAACGTTTATTATTATGTTTATAATACACTCTAACATTATCAAGTTAGAAAACTGCATAACAATTCTGCTTCTGTCAATAGTAAACAAATAGACAACATGAGAGGTAACAATTCTCTTTTCAGTTCAGAGACTTCTAAATAGTCGAACTTAGTTTAAAAAAGCTGTTTATTTATATACCTATGCGACTACGTTACATTTTTATTCATAGTAGATAATACATAATAGTAATTATAGATAAGAGATCGCTTTCACTAATCACTTTTATATTTAAACATTAAAATAGCTTTTAAACATGAAATCTATTAAAACTAAGACGTTACATTGTATGATATCTATATGGACATGATTGATAATGAATGATTAATTTAAATGTTACATAAACGATGATAGATACAATAAGATAACGTTGTTTGAATGAATCTATTGAAGGCCACATTCGTAACTAAATGTAGTGTCCTTAGATTATAGTAGTGTTATTAGATTTGCTATTAGCTGATATTGAAGGGGAATGATTAAATATATATAAATATTAGTTTGAAATTGAATGATTTTTTGCAATGGATTCGAATGTTTTAAAAATGCGATAAATGTAATTAAGTCGCAAACTTATACAGGTGAAAAAGTCGATACAGCAATGCTAAATTGTTAGTTTTAATTTTGTGCTAAATAATGCACATAAAATGTGTATATGCAGTTACCACAGTATGTCTTTAGCTTGTGTAACGGTTGATCAATAAAATTATTGTTTCTGCCTCATCAGTAAGTCAACTTATAAAAAATTTTATGTCACAGAATATAAAACCACGTACGCTGACCTACTAAATGTCGAGTTTTTAATTTATTATGTTGTATATTAATGGACTTAGGTATATAACGGAAGCGTTGAACTATAGCAGTTTTTCAAGATTCAAGCGGACAAGCTACGTCATCTACGGTATTAACGATGATTTCTTAATCTAGAAATGCGTAAAAATTACGATAAAGATATAATTTTTCATTTTTGCGGATTAGGGAACATACCATACCTACCACCCTTAATATATTCCAGTAAGTAGTGTTTATAACTATGTAAGTTATAGTTACAGGTCATCACTGACATTTATAGTGATTGTATGAAAATATCGAATTAGTTGGTAAAGGAAATGTTATCGGAATTGACAATTATAGATTTTAGACTAAAGATTTGTAAATAAATTAAAGTTCCTACTTCTGAGAGTTCAAGACTATCTTTTTGGTATTTTTGGCATTATAGATGCTATGTGAAAACAATTGGGACCGACAATTAAGTGCTCTTAAAAGTGCGATGGGAAATCATAGAAGGCAAAACCTAGACAGAAACAAATCTGTATCTGGTAATTTTCATAAAATGGGCCAAGAGTCTCTTACTTCATTCAATTATATTGCAACCTTGCGATTAACTTCCTTTCGTTGCGTTGGTATTGAATTTACGAAGGAGCACCAGCGAATCTTTGACATTTTGTCTGTATGGACAGTTCCATATTATATGTGTGTGTAGAATTATTTTGAGTACAACATGAAAACTAGAGGAAGTTTTTATACCAATATCAGAGAATTACAATTTTTTATTATTATTTATTAATTTAAACTTTATTGTACATATATAAATTATTAAACTCGATTTTCAGTTATATTTTCTATTTTTCTATATGTTTGAACGTCATCGAGTCGAATCGACTTCCACTCGTATTCACAGTTAGGTTTTACGAGTTTGACTTTAGAAGATCTAGACTAAGTATCCTTGAAAATCAAAGTGATTAACTTTGTATGGGGATTAATAAACAGGTTAACAGCTGCTTATAAATATAGCGTATATTCGTGTTCTCTGATTATAAGACTATTACTCTAGATTTTTAATAATCTGAATATAATTATGTGAAGTCCGTTGTGGATAGATCTTTGTCCATTCAATAACATCCTGTTTATTCATAAATTGAGATTCCTTTATTTATCCTAAAGTTCTACGTTCAAGTTATTTAAGTCAACTATTGATATATTACGCAATAATGTAACACTATAGTTCTGTCGCGTTTCTCTTTTCTGAATTTGAGTACACCTACTCGTAGGTGTATTTATATTATATTTATCTTATAACTACAGCACCTCTGTTTGGAGTTTTCAAATCAGATACTAAACATACCTTTAGTATTGGATATACGTATTTCACGGGGCGCAGTCCTCGACCCGTAAAAATTTAGTTTAAACCGCACGTTTTAGTGGTAAATTAATAGCTCTCCAAAATTACTGCAGTAATATTTATACCCGTTTTAGATATAGTAATAAAACAATACCACGATCGTGTCTCGCATAACGATAAAACAACTCGATTTAACTGTGATGACTAATTAATACCATTGACGCATTTTAACATTGTTGCGAAATCAAATTATGGAATGTGTTTTTATCACTAAACATACGAAGCTAATTAATTGACATAAAACATAGCAACTGAATAAAAATAATTAAGAATATAGGGTAACCCTGTCAGAAGTTTATAATAATCATGAATTAACAGTTTGTTAATTGACTAAAATCTGTTAGCAAGCAATTGTTTTGAACGGAACTGCGCTATGAATCTAACATTACATATTTTAAAAAAACTGCTAATTCGTACGATACTCTTTTATTAGTTCTACATATAATATTATTCAAAATTGAGCTCAATAATTATAAAACTTCTTCTTATCGAGTGGTTAGTGGCCAACCTAGTGTCAGAGTTGTTCAGGTCGTCCGTATAGACCTCTGACTTGACTTATCAAAGTGTTGTCAAATTGTCAACAGCCGGGAACGACTTTTTTAAGTGCCCTCCGAAGCACGGAAACGCTCAGTTGAAATACCACTATGCGATCACCCATTTAGCGACTGACCTCGCCTAAAGTTGCATTACCCACCCATCGTTTACCGATCAGTGAGCGCACCCGACTACGAGCGTCTCATAATTATAATAATTTTAAAAACTTGAGACATTATATTAATTTAAACTCGCCCTTGAATAATTTTTTTTAAATTGTCATTAATTAACTGAA
This sequence comes from Hestina assimilis, assembly GCA_023373885.1. Classification (NCBI taxonomy): domain Eukaryota; kingdom Metazoa; phylum Arthropoda; class Insecta; order Lepidoptera; family Nymphalidae; genus Hestina; species Hestina assimilis. Next base: position 8,385,928 of record CM041749.1, on the reverse strand, counting down.
ATGCCGCCCGTCGCGAAACAGTCAACAATCGTTAATCAATGTGTTCATACTTCATAGTAACATGCGACGGATTCGTTTACTTTTTTGATTCATCTACGTTTTAATAACACGAAGCCTTCGTTTGTACCTAACTATGGGGTCAATTGATTATGTGTCCATGACCTAATGATCTTTATGTCTCTACGAATAAGGACTATAATTGCTTTACGTTATGTTCCTGTTTGGAACAACATGCGTCATACCATTGCGAAACCGAGTAGGTACAATCAATGTGTATTTATGGTAATATTTAAAAGTTAAAACATTTCAACGGAAGGTTTAATTTATCATTATAGCCGGCGAGTTAGCGGTTCATCTGACTAACCCGTTCCCTCACAAAGCTAGATTTAAAAAAGTGTTTTATAATCGTTTAATTCAGAAATTACCATTCTGGCAGACTTCGCAGTTGCGTCATTGTCCCTTAAATTTTTGATATCGTAAATATAAAATATATGTAAACACTTATAACTTAGTTATCTTTTAATGCTCCTACAAATATTCTTTCGACTTTTCACGCCCGCGTTCAGTTAATGTAAAAAATATCATATGTCAATATTTATAGTGTAATAAGAACGTAACAATATCAGAAATATTTTTTTATGTTAGAAGTTGGCAAACAAGCATACGGCCCACCTGACGGTAAGTGGCGGCCGCAGCCTATGAGCGCTTGCAGCACCATTAGTAGGTGCCACTCACGCGTTGCCAACCTCGAGATATTAGTTCTTAAATCTCGTTCCCCCAGTAATTTCAATAGCGTACAATGCCCTTCAAACCCGAACACAGTAGTGCCTAAGCACTACTATTTGGCGGCAGAATATTGGACACTGCGGTGGTACCTACCTAGCCGGCCTCTTGCAACAAAAGACCTACCACCAGTGTGACTGATTATATAATATATATTTATTATACTTAAATCAGCATTAATCCTCACTCAGGGGTCACCTGACACAAGTGGCTCCAAGCTTTAAATTGTAATACAGTTGATAATGAAACAAATGATTTTAATTTATTATATGATTTTTTTAAATAGTAGCGAGAAGGTAAAACTTGCTATTATTTATTAACAAAAAATAATAATTATATATATATATATATATATATATATATATATATATCATCTGTGAGGGAACGTCATACATTCATTATATATATATAACATTGACAATAATGAATATGTTCTTCAGAAAATTTATAGAGTCTCCTATTTTCTGAAGTCAGTTTAAAAGTAGCTTAGGTAGGTTCGTTTTTCTTAAAGATCTAGCCATGAGTTATCTTCAACAAATTCAGCTTTAGAAAGTCCAGCGATGTATTTATTGATTAACGATGCAGTTAATGATCAGGAAGCACCATCAGCGCGCCAAAAATCTGCCGTATCCGTCAGAAGTACATACATATATGAGTAAAATAAAAAAAGATGGTATACATCAACAACTGCGATAACATAGCGCGCTAATCCAAAATTTAAAACGTTTGAATGTGTTCACAAAATGTCACAACGCATGTGTGCGTACTAATACACCGCCAAACAAAAATAAGTTTATGGATTAGTTGCTTGACAAGTTTCATTACTTAAAATTATTATTATTATGGCGCTACACTGACGTATTCTATGACACGTCCGTGGTCTTGCATTATCTGAATTCTGAACAACAGTCAACAAAACTATCGGCCTGCTACTTAGTGTATAATTGTATAATATATTCTTTGCTGCACCTGAAAACGAATGCTTACAACAACATACAAACTCTTTCTTAGGGATGTGACTACAATACATTGGAAAATAATTTATCTATGCAGCTATAAGTTTTTAACGCTGATAAAATGTTAAAATATCTCACATGTTATTGACGATTATTTGGAATGTAAAAGACACTTTGTTTTCGCAGCAACAATAATATTGTTAAGGATTTATGACTAATTATTAATAATAAATATCTTTTTAAGTATTTTTATCAAAGCTTTGTTATTGGAACTAAGCATAAATCAACATGCTATTTTTGTAATAAATATGTACCGACTTATTTTCCTACTGCGTGTTTAGCACTGGAAAATTATTATTTAACGGCATCCATCGCTTAAAAATAAAGAAATTCAACCTAAATAATTGTAATGATTTACGTTTGACATTTAAAGTTGTTTAAAAATGTACCAAATATTTAAATTAGACTGTATTTAATTTAAAAGAATTTACGTTCTTATTGTTTAAATTGGGTAGGCTTAAGACCTGTTTAATTCAGATTTATTTTTCAGGTTTACAATGGAATGAATTTTTCACACCAATATCTTATCACGATCAATTCCAACCGGGTCATGTAGCTCTAATGTTGATATTAGATTCAATATTATATATGCTAGTCGCTATCTATGTGGAAAAAATACGGCCAGGGTTATATGGTGTGCCATTGCCATGGTACTTCCCTTTCACTAAAAGTTTTTGGCTTCCCAACAAGAAGAAAGTCGCAGGTTAGTATTAGTTATTACTTAATGTATTTAACAATTCTGAATTTAGTAAACATTCAATAATAGCCGACATTTGACTTAGAGATAGCCGACAAGTGGAAACGGACTGTTACTGGTTTCGTTGATTCAGAAATTCAAGCCTTTTAAATAAATTAATTATTTACGACACCACTATATGGATATATTATAGAAACAACGATAAAGACAATAGGCTGAGTATCATGATACGCATATTGGATATCATCCACTAACTACGATATATTTAGTAAATTACAATAATTATACTTAAAACTTTTATAAAAATAGTTCTAAGGTATAGAAAATATAAAACATTAAATTTATTTTCGTATTTATGAATCCGTATCGTATATCCTACTTATTTTTGTATTTAAATATTTTGTATTAAAAGTATTTGAGTGTGTAGCGTTTATTTTACGCAACCTTTACCTTATCAACATTTATATTGTCCTTTCTGAAAGCTAGATTTTTGTTTCTAATTTTTTATATTTTACTTTTATATCGATCTATATGCATTATTACAGTTAATTTATTAATGATCAATACAGTTAAAGATCACTACATAGTATAAAACAAAGACGCTTTCTCTGTCCCTATGTATGCTTAAATCTTTAAAACTAAGCAACGGCTTTTGATGCGGTTTTTAAATAGATAGAGTCATTGAAGAGGAAAATAACATCCATTAAATAGTGGAAGAAAAAATTTTTTGAGGTTTCTAATGTGATGTCGTAAATAATTACATTTAATGCGTGCGGGTCACGGGCAGTAAAGAATAAATCAAAACTGCTGGATCGATTTTAATCATTTTTTCAATGAATGAGATAGGCTATATATTTTACACCCGTGCGAAGCCGGAGCGGGCCGCTAGTAACAAATAAAAACAAAAGCCCCAAATGATTAAAAAATGTCAATTTAATACACACATTCTTCGGTTATCATTTTAACTACCAATCTTGAATCAATCCTACTTGAACACAGTGTATTCGTTAAAATATGTCAATGTTCATTCATTATGTTGCCTTTGAGCAACAAACGCTCTCAACTGAAATCGAACAGTGTGTAGTTGTGTACCTACTCGTTGTAATTCCAAGGACGATCGTCTATTCTCTTTAATGTGACAAAGCAAACGGTCTTGCAAGTGTGTCTACGTCAGCAGCTACGTCAGAACATTCATAATTTATTGATTTATTTTATTTTTATCAGTGACAATACCTTCTATTTGAAGGTTCAGGGTCACGATTCGGCCTAGATTCCTTAACTATTCTGATAACACTATTATTTTTACGCTACTATTATTTTAAACTAGCCTCAAATTACTTAATTTGAGGCTAGTTTTATTTATATTTTATAAATAATTTTCTGTTTAAGATTTGATAAATGATATTACTTAGTATTGCTTATTATCGTATTTGTCTATGTATTATATTTCACAATGTAAAGTTTTTGATCCAGTATGAAACACAAAAAATTATAATGAATGACATTATTAAAAATAAATTAAGCCAATATGAAAAACTATTTAATTCAAAACCATACGTACATCAATAAAAAGTAGCCCAAAGAGGTCATGATCGAACCCGCAACTCTAGCGTTAACGAAGTGGAGTCTTCTAATTATTATTGAGGCTTCTATTTATTTATAGTTTTAATTATTTCAGCACTAACCAATAAAGATGGCGTTGAACAAGAATACAAAAATGCATTATTAAAAGTTGTTCACGATGAAGAGCCTAAAGGGGTTCCGATGGGTATCAATATTGAAGTGAGTATAAAAATTACAAAAGATATAGAAAATTATGCAACAAATAACACAAATTTAATAAAATACACTTATTTTAGTGTTCACTTTCAAAACCTCTTTTAACGCGCGACTAACGCTTACAGTACATTTACGTTCAGTATATCGTCAGATAACCTTCATGCTTTATTGAATACTGATATAACAAATGTCCTAAAAAGCAGTGTGTAAATTAAATATTATTCCAATTAATTTATATAGCATAAGTCTACAACTTCATGCATCAATGATTAACCACCAACCATCAAGGCTCTGATAATAAACTAGCTAATCTTTTATAACAAAAAATTGACCATTCGTGATATATTATCTTATTCGAACTGAACAATATCAAACAAAGATACGGAAAATTAGTTATTTTATCGAATGGCTAAAATCGTCAATTGGCTCATCAATTTTGCAGTTGCCATTAATTGCAAAATGAGTACTCTGCAATACTCGATTTGATATAAACATGGAAAATAAACAATAAAATATTTTTAATTAGATAAAGTCTTGAGATGCTCCTAGAACAAGTTAGCCAGCTTGATGGGGAAGTAATACCTTCTCACAGAAAATAGGCGTAAAGGAACAGCATCAGTAAGGTTGCGTTTCGTGCGTCGAGTGAGAGCGCTGGAGGCCCAATCTCCCACCCTTCTTTCTTTCTTCCCTTCCTTTTTATCCCCTGGGTTGGCAACAGGCATGTAATATTTCAAGTATCGCAAGCGTTCTTAGATTGCGGTAACTGCTTAATATCTGTGGGAACGTTGTTTGTTTGCCAGTCGTCTCATGCTAAAAAGAAAATTGGCTATATTACTTTCGCTAGAATGCTCATTATAAGAGAGGGTCTAAATGTAGGCAATGTAATTTATGATAGAATATAATAAAAGTATCTAGTTTCTAGATGATACACGATGTCAATTTGAACATCAAAGTATTCAATTTGATCTACTTTGTTTTATCGAATGTACCGAATATAGTGGTGGGTGGTTGGTCGAGATAACTAATGCTATGTTCAGAACCTTCTTATAAGTACATACAAAGAATTCAATGTCGTTACAGTCTGCGATCGAGCCATTAGGCATTAATTATAGAGTAGTCCTAATAACACGTAATTAAATGCAGCAAGCTAAATTATACATGCTTTAAAACATTTTCATTACATAGACTAGAGTCGTTTGGATACACCTTTGTCTCTGCCTGTTTACGTTGTGTTTACATTTTTAATATTGGGGTACCCCCACTTTACTGAAAAGGATTGTCTACACACACACACCTTCGTTCAACCTTCTCAATGCACTTTCAGTTTGCTTTGCGTTCTCTGTTGCCATGACAAAGCACTTCCGCACTAGGTAACAAACCTTCGCAAAAATTTGTCTATACGTTACTTTAGAGTGTTCAAACATGTCTATCAGCACCTTAACATTCATTAGTCTTATGACGTAGACTTGTTAGTCAAATAGGAGTGATTACGGAAAATATATCTCTTTACACACGCAATTTGCTTGGTTGTGACGCGACTTGCAGATTATATGTATAAAAAAGTAGATTATCTACGCGTTTTTGTTTATTATGGTAAAAAGTTAGTTACACGTTTTTTCGCTTGTTTTTCCACTAATAATATCAGTGGGAATATTGATCTTTTGTATTTATTTACTCACTAGCTTTGCCCACGGCTCCGTTGCGTTTTTTTATTCGTACCTAATTCTTTTTCAGAAAGAAATTTTTAATTTTAAAAATTTATTTTTTGTTATAAGTACTATTTATTCTTTCATTTTCATAACGCTAACATAAACATAGCATATGCTTGCATATCTCGTTGTAATATGTCATAGATAAGTCAACTGAGTTTTAAAATATCTAAGAGGGCAAGATTCAATAGATTAAGACTTGTTAACAAATATTAAATTTTATTCTTTATTTAAATTGTGTTATTCATATTTTAAGAAACTCACAAAAGTCTACAGAGGACGAAAGAGAGCCGTTGACAATCTAAATCTGCGAATGTACGAAAATGAGATAACAGTGCTGTTAGGCCACAACGGCGCCGGTAAAACTACTACAATATCAATGTTGACGGGTGAGTAATAGCATAAATCGATTATTTGATACAATCTGCTTCATTTGTACCATTATAAAACTAACAGAAGTATATCTGTACGTAAAAGGCATTCACAAAAAGAGCTATGCCCCATATGGGCTTCGTTGTCCCTGACACCAAAGCACTGTTATATTGAATGTCTATTATTAGACTTAAAAATTCTATGTACTTATATGTTACTAAGTTGTCAAGCAAGAATACGGCCGACCTGATGGTAAGTGGTTGCCGAAGGTTATGAACGCTTGCCAACACCATTTGTAGGTGTTACTCACGTGTTGCCAACCCCGAGAAATTGGTTCTTAAATTTTTCCCAGTCATTTCACTAGCTACGATATCCTTTATACTGAAACTAATTCTACGGCTGTACTTACCTAACCAGCCTCTTGCTACCACCATTACATACAACTCTTGCACCAGTAATCCACAACCCTTATTTCATTACCTGACTTATCTGCCCTCTATAACATCGACCAACGATGATTGATTAAGATTGTGATTTAAGTTATACAATCATGGAATCAATGGATTCCTCAGAATGAAGCAAGCACGCAGGTATTTCTAAAACTTCGGAGTTGCTTGCGTGAGCCATTATTTAATTCCATCCGCTCTGCTACTATATGTATAGATTATATGGACGCAAATAAGCAATACCATGTCAACCCACACGAATGTAATTTCGAGAAAAACGTGTTTGAAAATTTTGAACAACTTGCTTTATATGAAGTTTTTTTATGTATTGGTCAAGTTTTTGGCAATTTGAGATTTATGTAAATTATTTAACTTATTTTCACAAATAATAAGTATACAAACTGCATATTTCGTATATAATATAACCCAAAACGTTTAACATAATATATAAATTGCATGATTAAAAATGGCTTTTTTAGAAGTTTTAAAGCTTAAAACGTTACAAATATTAAAGAAAAATGTTCTTCAGCCATTTACCAACACTTCTGCATACATAACTTAGTTTTGTCAATTTTGTGGGTTGACATGGTATTGCTTATTTGCGTCCATATAATAATCTTTTTGACTCACAGCCATTGCCTTACTATCTATTGGTAAGGGCTTTACCATAGTATATAGTAAGTCAATGCTCATAGCCTTAAACGCTGTTTTTGAGTGCATACATATCATGTATTTTATATTATATATCTAAATTTTAAGTTTATATTATTTTTAACCTTTTTTTAAAGCGAAAACTTCCGTGCATATTGCACTTTTCGAATCGTAGGTCAGACTGATGTTACCAGTCTAGTTTCAGGTTTTCACTTCTATCCGGTAATAAACTTCTATAAACGGTCAAATGAATATCCTTTTTAAATTCCTTCGTTCGAAGCCACGGACTATGCCTAGTGATACTATATAGTTAAGTGGTATTATTGAATCACCGTTTAAATACCTTTACTATAATAGGGTTGCAAAGCAAGTTTTCTTAAACGCAATTAATTATTATGTTGCAATAAAATTGCATAAAGTAGGTAACTTTACAACAAAGTTGCTACATTAAAATGAGTGCACGTGCCAATAACTTAAATTTTAATTGGGTTACTTAAAATGCTCATAAATATTTGGTCATGTATATACGTTTTAACCCATGTTATATTCTTTCGTCCTAACATTTTTATCGATTTTATTGCTTTTAAATTAAAAGGCGCTACTTAAGAGAAAATAATGCTGTTTTATGTAAATTACTGAACAAGTTAATTGAAATGCAAAATGCTTAACTAAATTATTGAATATTTTTAACTGATTATAATACATATATATATTTTTACCTGATTGTAACCTTTTACTACGTCATTTTGTACTAATATGGTTTCTTTTTCACTTTAAAACATTTTGGTAATAATGTTGAATATTATAATTTTTTAAGGCTTACATGAATATTGAAAACACTATAATAATCATTTCAATCTATAATATTTATATATTTATTATATCCAGCGACCCGCAATCGCGTTATGAATGTAGACAATCGATGGTTTTATTTAATTGCTTGTATTTATAATATTAATATATTATACATATTTTACTTTTCTGCACATAAACTTTAACTATGCCTAAGCTCCGTAACTTGATCAATAGTAATACAATGTACATCAATCAGCTTGAAATAATCTTTAGATGGCTCGATAATGTATACCGTGAAACTAGTCATTAGATGGCATATACATAATGCTAATAGTCATAAATCATATTTAAAACGTCGTTAAATTAAGTATAACCATTTCACGCAAGATTGTGTTCACACTTATCATTATAATAGGTAATATAATATTAATGACATAGCTATTATCAATAGTGTGTTTATTTGTTACACACCGTATACACTCCGTAGCTTAAATAAGGTTTTAGTCGTAGTAGAGCCATGCTTCCCCAGCACAAATGGGAAGTAAATCGTACAATAACAGTTATCTCTTGCGTTCCGTGCGATGAGTGAGAGCGTCGCAGGCCCAATCTCCCATCTCCTTTGTTCGCTTCCATTTTTTTCTCGTCCCTTCCCTCTTAATCCTTAGGTTGGCAACCCGCATGAATACTTCAAGTATCGCAAACGTTGTAGGTTGCGGTGAATGTTTACCATCTGACAGACCGTATGTTGGTTTGTTATCCGTAATTAAATAAAATGAAACTTGATTTCGACATATGAGACGATTTATACGTATGAGTTGTGTAAGAGACAGAAAATCTATTAAAGAATTTTTTTTATATAAAGAATATTAGCAATGCTTTTTTTCAAGGCATTAAGTACTATTCCTATAATGTTTATATATATATATATATATATATATATATATAGTTAATATTCCTATTGCCCCTCCAAATCTGCCGCCAAATAGTAGTGCTTAGGCACTACTGTGTTCAGGTTTGAAGTGCATTGTACGCTAGTGAAATTACTGGGCGAACGAGATTTAAGAACTAATATCTCGAGGTTGGCAACGCGTGAGTGGCACCTACTAATGGTGCTGCAAGCGCTCATAGGCTGCGGCAGCCACTTACCATCAGGTGGGCCGTATGCTTGTTTGCCAACTTCAACATAAAAAAAAAAAAATCCAAAATAAAAAAAAGAAAGAAGCTTCAAAAGAAGCTTGCGCTAGGAGTGGGTAGGACAATAGCCCAAGGGGTTCGTGATCGAACCCTCGACTCTCGCGTTAACGGGGTGAAGTCAGTCCTTCTACATTATATAGTTATTGAATTTTATATAATAGGTTATGTTATTTATGTAGGTATGGTCCCACCGACATCCGGTTCGGCGACTATAAACGGATACGACATAGTAACCGAGACGGAGCAGGCACGTAAGTCCATCGGCATCTGCCCGCAGCACAACGTTCTCTTCCCCGATCTAACAGTCGCTGAACACATCATATTCTACTCGAGGTTAAAAGGCGTACCTATGTCGAAGATTGACCAGGAAGTTGATCATTTTGTCAAGCTATTGGAGCTACAGGACAAGGTTTGTATGTCTTTTTATATGCGACTAAGTTAGTACAAACAAGCATATGGCACACCTCATATAAACGGTTGTTGTAGCCTATCATCGCTTGAAACACCATACATTTGTAGGAACATCTGATACGTAAACTTACAACGTTTTCAAAGTCCTTAAAAAGTACAAAGAAAAGTTAAAAACCCCATTAAAATCCTACTAATAATCTAACTGTGAATGTTTGTATGTTTTTTTAATCAATCACTTATAAAAGGCTGAACGGATTTAGTTCAATTTATATATACAGATGTTACCGAAATTAAAACAATACTTTAATAGCATGGTACAGGACGTATTCATTTCAAATTCGGGCTACTTACAAATATTAATGTATCTCTGGAGCTATTTCTAAGGTCACCGGGGACGATGTCGCGGGCAGATGCTAGCAGATGCAGAATATGTAAATAATTTTTATAAACCTGATTGAAATTGATTTTTTAAATCTTTACCGCTTTTTTATTTTATGTAATATATTCCTAGCCGAAATAAAAAGTAAAATTATTTCGATAAGCCTTTGTTTACATCTTGCCGAATCAGTCACATAACGGGATCATACGTTTTTGTGTCGTTGACTTACACTACTTACGCACCATTTATTCGAAATTCTTTAATATAATGTAATTTATTGTTATACCGGTTTGATTTTGTCGCCTTGTATGGTTCAGCCTATCGGCATAAAATAATACTATAGCAACACATTACATTAAGAATATAGTCCGCGGAAAAAATACACTGACGATATTACAAAAATGTGTTTGCAATAAAAAAAAACTGGCTTGATTGTAGCAGACGAAATGACACACGCAAATTTCATGGTTTTATTTCTTCATTCAGATGTCGGGAGAGAAATAGTCTAAAAATACGGTGTTTCTAGTGTTGGCAAAATCAATTTTATATATCTAGTAGTTTATTAAGTACAAAGTTGCGAGTATTGATCTATCGGTCACCTTGCCTTTTACATTTCATTAATTTTATTTTGCTTTCGAAATTTTTTTTTCTTTGGGAACTCAAAGAACTCTTTTCGTTTTTTATTAACAGATGGTGTATGTTTATATTTTATTTAATACAAAGAAACGATTATTAAAATTTTTGCTATGTATTCTATAAAATAGGTATATGTATGTACAAAAAAAATGAATCGTCGTAATGTATGTCCACGAATAACTTCTGAATGACTGCACCAAATTGGTTAATTATTATTTATTGCGTTATATTTTTAACTGACAGTCTTAATTTTGTACGAGAAGTACAAAGTGAAGTATATTTTTACTATTTGTACTCGCACGAAGTCGGGGCGGGCCGGTTAGTAATATGTATGGCGGCACTATGTTGCCGCCCCAGGAGGGCCCCTCGGGGCAAGCGCCGGGGCGTCGCGGTTGAATGCGCAAGCGATCCCGTGACGTCCCACTATGGCGCTTGACGGGACCTTGGGGTTTTAGTTTGGACCGGTAGTAAGATGAGACAATGAAATATTTGTGAGTTGAATAATTTTTCTCCTGCCTACGTCTCTATAATAAATTTATGTATTTATTTATTGAAATTGTTTATTGTACACACAAGAGAAAATATTACATAATTTATTAAATTGTGAGTCTGCCATCTCTGCCTCCTCAACGCTTCCTCAATGCCTATTATCTTCTTTATCCTGGTCTGCTCTTCTTTATCATATCATCCTTGTTAAAATCTTTTCACTGGTTACTATAACTTTCTCCCGAGATGTTGCTTCATAGCTCGGGCATTGTGACTTCTTTCCTAGCGGTCCGAACATCTAATCTCAAATCTATGGGACTTCCGCAACCAAAAGATCATTTACTTATCATTAGAGATGAGTAACAATCAAATGATATGCAATAATTGAGATAATGAGTTTGTTCGACCATTTGTCTTGTTTTTTCCGTTCTGCTTCAACTTGATTTATACTTTATGTTGTATTTTCTTATGGCGTTACGATTTACCTTCAGAATTAGAATGAGTAGCAAAAATTTGTTGTGTTAAACTAAAAACCAACTTATTTATATAGTTACAAAAAAAAATGCTGTGTGAGATTATCATGTTGTTTTTTTTTTTGTAACACACAGTAGTATACTTCCGTGTTACTCCCGTGTCAAATCGAATCAAGTGCATTATATTCAACGAAATCAAATATATTATATTCAACGAAACTCTTCAAATTAAAACTTAAAGATGTTATTAGATGTTGTTATTATAAGATGTTATTACAAGACAGGCTTCTCAGCGGTTCAGTAATCATAAATTTAATCAAATTTCATATAAAAAAATAGAAAAAAATTGACTGAGTTTACACATGACAGAAGTAAAATTTTGTATTCTGGTTAATTTGTAATGAAATTGAAGTAGTGAGTACCTGAAGCTGAAGTTTCTTAAATGGTCAGCTATCCACATACAGACGACCCCCGGATTAGGTACTAAATTGGTAACCATCGGCTGTTTCATAGTCTCGCACGCAAAATCCTTTCGATGTATATGTTGGTCTCTTTGTAGTGTTGCCTTTTCGTTTCATACAGTAGCAAATTACAACGATTATAAAAAAACTTCTTAAATAGAAACCCCTAATTTCGCCATTCTTCTCACGTATAGTATCAGTTTATTTTTGGAGACGATCGGTGGTAGAATCTGACTTTTAACAAATAAGTGTAATATACATGTGTATAGTGTATACGTTGAATAAAATGTTTCTGTTTTCAATAGAGGAACGTGATATCGAAGCATCTGTCGGGAGGTCAGAAAAGGCGTCTGTCGGTCGGAGCGGCAATGTGCGGTTCGTCGCGCGTCGTGCTGCTCGACGAGCCCACGTCGGGGCTCGATCCGGCGGCGCGTCGCTCGCTGTGGGACCTACTGCAGAAGGAGAAGAAAGGTAACAACTAATATTTACCGAATTTATCATTCAATTCATATCGAATCAATGAATGTATTGTATCATTCTGTAGTGATTTTTTTTTCATATCATTATCTAAACCAATGCTTAATATAACCTATAGTTACCACAGAGATATCAAGTTCCGAGGTAATATAACGGAATGAACAACTTCATTATACATATATACAATTTTTAAAACTTTTTTAAGCTGACATTTGCATATTAATGTATTGCAAATTTATTCAAAAAAAATCGATAAAAAACTACTAAGCCTTGAATTTAGAGGTTTTAATTTTTTCTTTTTTCGGATTAATTATGTTTAATCTTGACCAACCACTGCTTACAATTTATGAAAATGGGTTTTTACCATCGATTTGGTAGTCGCTACATCTTATAAAACAAAGTCTCCCGCCGCATCTGTCTGTATTTGTCTGTAAGTTGTTAAAAATCTTTGACACCGATGTGGCGATGTGGGTAGCGAGTCCGCCTTTAGTCTTGACGGTTGCGGGTTCGATTCCCGCTCGGGCAGATGTTTGTTAAAATTTCTGTCTCGGTCTGGGCGTTTGTTTGTGGGTCTCCCCACCGTGCCTCGGAGAGCATGTTAAACTGTCGGTCCCGATTGTTATCATATAACATCTGATAATAGTCGTTAACTCTTAATAAGTAAATTTCTCTTATTCAATGAGTTACTGGTTCGCCCTTAGGGTTGCGGAGGGCAGGTAGCAATCGCTCCGTGTAAAAACTAGTAACCTGTCCAATCCGGATAAGAGTAATAAGCAGACCCTGGGTAAAATAAAATACCGGGGATAATGCTAAGACGAAGAAGATTGTCAAAAATATTGAATATTAATGTTGTAATTATTATCTAATGTTTGTTTGTTATACCACAATATAACCGCACAATGAATACTTTTTCAGTAATAGAATGTCTTGAATTCCGTAAAAAGAATTTACTTTTATGCGTTATTAATCTTATTCTATAATATTTAAGTACTTAAAGCATTTTACTGGAGAATATATAATAATAAAAGAGAAGTCTAAAGACAATCTAAAAATACTCATGGTGTTCGAAGTTCTACAGCTTATACAAACTAGTGAGTCACTTATTATAAATATATATAGTGGTTAAAAATTTCGTAAAAATCTAGTCGCGCTTATTAAAATAGAAACGCCGCTAGCATAAAATAAGATTATCAACGATTGATGTGGAAGGGCAGGTTGTCTTCCAAGTTTATCGGACATCGCGACAAAACTCGTAAGTTCCATCCATACCACCTCGATGTCTGGAAATCCACAACAGCGAGATTTAGAAGACATTTTCTTCCTCGCACAAGCACTCTGTGGAACCAACTTCCGCCGGCGGTCTTTCCGAACCGATACGACTTGGGAACCTTCAAGAGAAGAGCCTATTCTTCCTTAAAGGTCGGCAACGCGCCTGCATGCCTTCTGGTGTTGCAGATGTTCATGGGCGGCGGTGATCACTTAACATCAGATGAGCCTCCTGCCCGTTTGCCCCCTCTTACATAAAAAAAAGTGTAGGACATGAAAATTATATCTTAAAACAGTGCTTGTTTCGCTAGTTCTTCTCGAGAAATTTAGTTTAATTTCGTAAGATTAACTTTGAAGTCGGTGGTGGAGCTTTCAAAAAATAGGTGTAAAACTTTACATGTTGAATAAAATTAAAATTATTATAATTTGAAAATAAAGTAACACAGTCTTAGTCCTAACAGAGTCTGAATAACAACACTACACGCCCCTGAGATTATAAATAAATATTCATTATATTGTAATATTAATTTAAATAATTATGATAATTATATTCATAGTAATTATAGTTTTTTTCTTTTTTGCTTTGATTAATATTATTCTATTTATAATATATTAACGTAACAATACTTACAATTTGTTCTCATTTTGTAACTTGTGATTGATTGTCTCATATACCTTTTTGTTAACCACAAGTAGACTCCTCAATATATTTTACTAAGAGATATCTGTTGGTAGTGCTTAAACGTAAAATATTTGTAAAGTTTCAACTTTAAAGCCAAAAGCCAGTACAAGCACTAAGGTACTTGACCGAAATAAATAAGTTTACGTAATGACGCAGTTGAATCTTCGCCGATAATCGAGTTCCTTAACAAGTAGACGTGATGTATTTGAATCAGCATTCAAATTCAAATTTATCAAGTTCAAATTTTATATATATCCATTAAATTCTTTTGGAGTGAGTGTAAACATAGTAACTTGAAAAAAACGCTCATCTTGTTTGCCACCCTCCGATGATATACCGCTGCCATATCTCTTAGTCATCTTTTACAACGCCACGGAAATGAAGAAGGTGTATTCCGTCTGGAAATTTAATTCAAAATACAGCATAAAAACCAACTCGAATGAAATGAATATGAAGACTAGAAAGAAGATATGCAGTAAGATGGTTGCTATAAATTCAAATTATAGTTTTATACAGCAAAGGAACATTAACAGATACTTATATAAAACAATTATTTTAAATCGTTTTAATTTTTATTAAATTCAAATTGCTTACTTGTTGTCAGATAAGATCTAACTGTAGTTAAATTAACATAAAACACATTAAAAGTAACAAAAAAAAATGTTCTATAGCTGACATGGGAAATACTTTAACATAAATTAGCATATCTTTAATAATGATTAAGCTAAAACAGTATAAATAGCAATGGTCCACAACTTTACATAGAAATGTACATACTAAAAAAAAGGGCCTACTTTTGTGGTCGGACTGAGTGATATTGTAGTTGACGCCTAGTGTTTATACTCTATTGATAGAATGTTAGTGTCAGACATTTGCTTTAATATAAAGTAATACCTTCTGTATTTAGTCCATTGAAATGTTACATTTTTAGGCCTTACCTTGCGTTTTTAGAGGACGCAATTTTATTTTTGATGCGTAGGTGGATCAGTGTAAAGCTAAAACCAAGTTTGTGGGGTCGCCACCCTTAAAAATCGTATTTGTTAATGCTGTTAATAACCTATCTGTATCCCAAAATTCACACAAATACTTTAAATAATTTCTTGCATGATTTATTAATGACATGAATTAGGACTTGACATCCGGCGTCGGGACGTGACGACCCCATCGCCCGCTGTTGGGATAATTTCTGTCACAGCAGAGATTATTCCACCAGTGTTATAAGTCACACTGGTGGTAGGCCTTTCGTTGCAAGAGGCCGGCTAGGTAGATACCACCGTTGTGTCAAATATTCTGCCCTCAAATAGTAATGCTTAGGCATTACTGTGTTCCGGTTTGAATGGCACTGTAGGCTATTGAAATTAATGGGCAAAGAAGATTTAAGAACCCATATCTCGAGGTTGGCAATGCGTGACTCACATCTTCTAATGGTGTTGCGCGTGCTCATAGGCTACGGCATCCGCTTACCACCAGGTGGGTCGTATGCTTGCTTGCCAACTTAGTAACAAAAAAAAGGAGTAACAAACATCCAAATATACATACATTCACTTTAAAATATAGTAGGATTGTCAAGCATATTCTTCTTCTTATCGATTGGTTAGTGGTCAACCTAGTGTCAGAGTTGTTCAGGTCGCCCGAAGGCCTCTGACTTGACTTATCGACTGTTGTCTAATTGTCCACAGCCGGGACCGACTTTTTACGTGCCCTCCAAAGCACGGAGACGCTCGGTTGAAATACCACTATGCGATCACCCATCTAGTGACTGACCACGCCTAAAGTTGCTTAACCTACCGATCGTTTACCGATCAGGGGGTGCACTCGGCTATGAGCGTCTCGTCAAGCATATTAAATGTCATTAACGATAAAAATAAATATGTTTCATCAGGTCGGACAATGATCTTGACGACTCACTTCATGGACGAAGCGGACGTACTTGGGGACCGTATAGCCATAATGGCGGGAGGTCGTCTACAGTGTGTCGGTACACCGTATTTCCTTAAGAAGCACTACGGTATCGGTTATAAGATGACAATTGTCAAAGCTGACCACTGTATCGTTGAAGATATAACGCGGTTCTTCAAAAACTGCGTGCCAGACGTTAAGGAAAACACAAATATTGGTATGTATAAAATATGTAACTATTTTATATAATTCGTTAACACGTTAACAGATGGCCTGGTTTCAATGTAAATATAGGCCACAGTATCTCCAGTTCATCAGGTTTTCCGAATAACAATAAAATAATCTTAAAACTGATACTTTTTTATTAGTTAACTTAGCTCAATTTAAAATTTTTAATTCAATGATAACATCGGATCTCATTAGCGCCCTTTCAGTGCAGAACTCTACATGCAAAAAAGAGGCTTGAAATTATAGAATGATTTTAATTTGTTTGATTTGTGATCTTAAATATCAGTTTTTTTAAATATATTTTCAATTCAGGATCGGAACTGACTTACATCTTGCCAAACGATCAAGTCAGTAAATTTCCGGAGATGCTGAAAAAATTCGAAGAAGAAAAGGAAAATCTAAAAGTTTCCAGTTACGGTTTATCCGTCACAAGTCTAGAAGAAGTTTTTATGAAGTATGTCTTATTGTATATTGTGAAATAGTTTTTTCGTTAAGCTATGGGAGACTTTTTTTACTTATTTTTATTACGCAGAGCTGGTGCCGAAGACAATGAAATGATGTCATCAAAGAAAAATAATTATATAAATTCATATAGCGACTCCACTGTAGTTCCTATGGGCCGACAACGAAATAACATAAGTATATTATATATTTATGTAAATTATAATTATTTATATTTAGGTGTTATTAATGTTGAAATTAATATAAATTAATTTATTTTCAGTTGACAACGAGCCAATTGAAAAAGTTACAGGTTGGAAATTACATAGAAACCATATAAAGGCAATGTTCCTAAAATTGTCGTACAACACTATGAGAAACAAACTGGCCGCGTTTATACAAATAATAACCCCAATAATAAATATAACAATATCGGTGTGTATAGCGAGATCGTGGAAGTTTATGTCGCAGTTGCCACCCTTGGAACTGAGTTTGGAAAGCGGTTTTAGAAAAACTGAAACTCTCCTATCCGAAGCGGCAAATTTAACAGAAAATAGTATAGAAAGTAGAGCTATGAGAGCTTATAAAAATTATTTTAAAAATGCATCGGATGCGACGATGTTGTTGACGGATATAGGAAGATTGGATTTAGCTAAATTTTATTTAAAATTGGTATGTAAGATTTGTTTACACTATTAAGTTTTTAGTAACTTACTTCAAAAAAGAAGGAGTTCTGCTGTATGTATGTTTTATGTGTGTACCGATATCTAAGTCAATTACGAACCGTATCGAAATTACTATTTTTAATTTGAAAGGGTATTCTCTCGAGGTGGTCTGATTGATAATGGGTAATGATCTGAACATGATCTGATGAAAGAACCCTGAAGAAATCGAGGGACTTGCAACAACAAAATCGGTAGGGAATTAGCCTCAGCCCCAGGCCGCGGGTTCGATTCATGCCGTTCAGGGCATATGTTTGTATTGACCATACAGGCATGTGTTCCGGTCTGGGTATGTTTCCGCTTATTGTATTTTGTGTTTCAAGGCCCCCGACATTTTATTATCCTAATTTATTACTACCATATTACTGTCCTACCTAGCCGGCCTATTGCAATAAAAGGCCTACCAGCGGTATTTGCTGCGTTTATTATTATTAAAAAAAACCGTATATAATAGTTCTTACTAATGTATCTTAGAGCGCATCGGAGCCGGCTCGCGTGCGCTACGAGACGCTGGTGGGCGCGACGTTCGCGCGCGGTCGCGTCACGGCGTGGTTCAGCAACTACGGCTACCACGACGCGGCTGTCTCGCTCGCACTCGCCAACGACGCGCTGCTCGCATCTCTCTCACCGCAAGCGCGACTGCGCATCGTCAACGCGCCGCTTCCCTACTCTATTGAGAACTTGGTCACTATATTTGCCTTCTTCTATCTGTATATAACGCTTTATAGCTAAGGGTATGTTAATGGTTAAGTAGCTTTGAGCACGGTTACTGTATGGATGGTTAGTAAAATATCCAAATATGCATTAACTTACTATACAAAAAATATGTCAGACTCTCTGATGCCCCTTTATTATTCGACGCCAACACAATTGAACGCTAACTTAATTCCATTATTTCGTGCGCAATGAATTTAGCTGTTGACTAAATTCGTTTCGTTGTAAAGGGGCACCAACGAGTCTTTGACATTTTATCTGTATTAAACGGCCTGTCCATAGTATAGTAACGCCAATGGTTGTTTGTTATAAAATTGAATGCTGTTGTAAAGTACCTACTACTCACAAGCTACGGTATTGAAAAATTATTCAACATCGTTGAGCAATTAATGTATTGTTCTTATAGAACATAAGTAAATTATTTTTTTCGTCATTTTTATATTAATACCGCATTAATTTGTTTTCACTCGTAAAATAATAAACAACTAATGTAAATTGATTTTATTTTACAGGTGAAAGTGATGGCAAGTGGCAGTAGTATGGGATTTCAGTTTGCCTTCAATATTGGATTCTGTATGGCGTTCGTTACATCTTTCCTCGTGCTCTTTGCGATCAAGGTAATATATCATTATTATAAAAACGTAAATTTCATGAATATATTTAACAGACATTAAATTGTTACGCCTTACTTTACGGAAGTGTTGTAGTACATACAGACATACATATGTATATTTCTAAAACATGGTGTTCATCTAACAACTGTCACATAATCAAATAAACAACGCGTGATGTTTCTACCAATAATAATAATGATCCGTGTTATTATATCCGTGACACGTAGTTCTAAGAATTTACTTTTTACAATAAATCAGTGAAATTATAATTAGTTAATTATACCAATCACAACGCGAAATATTAGACAGTCTGATGTCTGTCTGTTACGCTTTCACGCCTAAACCAGCCGATTTTGATGAGTTGTCATACTTTTGTCGTGAAAAAAAACCTGAAATTAATGAAATAGGGCATAACAATATGTATCAACCAATCATTTCGATTTCAATAAAGTTGCCTTATTAGAAACATTATACACGTGAGTGAGACAGAAGGCAGAAGTTAGTTCAAAATGTAACCGATCTCGTCTAGTGAAATTTGGCGAATTTGGCATAATCGTACTCGTATGTATAAATAAACTACGATAACATGGCGCGTCCCTCCAAATTAATATTTCAATGTGTGTAGTCAAATACTTAAAAGTGAAAGTGGTTGTATGTAGTTGTAAGTTTGACGACGATGTAGCGCAGTAGTAGCGAACCTGCTAAAAGCGCCACAGGTCGTGGGTTCGATTCCCGCTCGGAGCATATTATGTTTGTATTAACATACAGGCATGTTTTCCAGTCTGTTGTATGTTCCCGGAACCCCGACATAGGATATAAGTATCTTAATGGGACCGTTGAGTGTATAGCGTTTATTAAAAAAAAAGTATTCATCTTTAGTAGCAAGCCGGCAGTTTTGTTGGTCAAGTAATCATAACTAGTCGACCGTGCAAGACAATGGTAGTGTCTTTTTATAGAGTTGATCAGTGTAACGTCATACAATAAATAATAATTTTAATTAATGACGGCACTTCTCAACCAGAAATTTATTGACTTATTTTATTTGACGGTCGTATCGTTGCGCGCATGCGCTGTGACACTTCCACATGTTATCGTGCGTGGGGTCCCGCAGGAGCGCACGAGCGGCGCGAAGCTGCTGCAGCGCGTGTCGGGCGCGCGGCCCGCCACCATGTGGGTGGTGGCGCTGGTGTGGGACTGGCTGTGGCTGCTCGTCGTCTTCTTCGCCATCATCTCCACGCTCGCCTTCTTCCAGGAGAACACTCTCGCGACCCCGGAGGAGCTAGGTATATTAGTAACATCTATATATCTTCAAAAATAAATATTTCAAAGTGGTGTATATTTTATTTTAGACGTGTATACCTCCTGTAAACAGGTTCCTTTAATATGCTCTTTGGTTTTACTAAAAAATCCTTAATTGCTATAAAATTATAAATTTTCTCGCCGCTTGTACACATTTCGATCCAAGTAATACGAGTCGCTTTAAGAGCTGTAGTCGGTGTTAGCTTTGATCATTTTTCGAAATAGGTGAAATAAGTTTTTTATTTTAAGTTTTAGACGCCCATATATTTAAAAAACTATTATTGCTATGTAAGTATTTAAAAAGACAATTTAAAAAAATACAAAAATTGAATACTACAATTTTCCAAATAAAAAACAATACCATTTTAGACGTCAACAACAAATTAAGCTCGTCGATTTTCTAAAGAAATCGTAGCTGTTTTTTATTTATTATAATTATGTTATTTAGTATATGCTGTGTGTATGTTATTTAGTATATACGTTGTGTCCAAAATGAAAAATATAAAAAAATGTTGGTTTTTCGTCACTTTGGGGCTATTTAATATTTTTAAATTTTTATAACATGTATGGGTACTGATAAGTTATAAAAATTTAATTTTTTCAAATTAAGCATAAAACTATTAAGACTGCATTATGTTAAAACCATAAAATTAAAGAAATATTTATGTTTACAGGGAGAGTTCTACTTGTGCTAGTAATATTCGCTTTCGCGATGATACCTCTTCACTACTTAGCATCATTTTACTTCGAAGCGGCAGCCACGGGGTTCTCAAAAATGTGTTTTATTAATATATTTTCTGGTAAGATTAACTTTACAGAATTAATGTGATTTTAGAATAAAATTTACATAATTAAATTATTTATTTTTCCAATCACAGGTTGCATGCCATTTCTAATAACGGAAGTCCTCAGATTGCCAGTGGTTGGCAACCCGTACTACGCACATTTATTTGATTGGGTGTTTTCTCCATTACCCATCTACTGTATAAGCAGAAGTTTCAGGTACCAATCAATTATAAATTATTTAAACAATAACAATTGAATAATAATAATAAATAATAAACGCTACACACTCAACGGCCCCCATTAGGATAGTGATATCCTGTGTCGGAAACATTCACAATGACAAGGACAAATACACCCAGACCGGAAAATATGCTTGCATGGTCAATACAAACATATTATGTTCCGAGCGGGAATCGAACCCGCGACCTGTGGCGTTTAAGGCAGGTTCGCTACCGCTGCGCCACAACGTCGTCATATAATAATATTTTAAAGAAGCTTATTAATTTCAAAACTCTCATCCAAAAAGCAAAGCATCTCATTCAATACTGCTAAAAATGAACCAATACATCGACAATCTATATTCCTACAAAAATGTGCATTTTTAAAAAAAGGGTACGGAACCCTTTTTTTTTGTTGACGCAGAGAAATGCATTTACGCACACCACTCGCCTAGCGTGTTCCGCAGAGCACGCTAGCGAGTGGTAGTGTTGGACTCGACCACCTGTGAAGCAGGTGGTAATACCCACTAAAACTCTGCGAATACGTCTACGCCATATTGGGACGTCATGGGACCGCTTTCGCACACTACCATGACGCCCCGGAGGGTTCCGTACCCTATTACTAGCCTCACGAATCGTAATAGATAGAGAGTTGAAATTTTCACTGAATGAACAGCAAGAAATACTAAAAATAAAATAAAATTTAAAAATAAAGGGGGGGTTCCCATAAAAGAAACTTGATATTTTTGACGTTTTTTGGTTTGCTTTGATATTATTTCATGAACTGTGATATGTAAATGTCGTCAACAGGGATATGAGTGTGTCGGCGTTCTCGCTGCTGGCGTGCGACGCGCTGTGCGTGCAGTTCGAGAACATCGACAACTGCACGCGACACACCATCTGCGAGAAGCTCAACGTGTCCGCTTGTTGTCGTAAGTGAGTTTGTATCGGACACTTGTTGTTCAGGTTTTACAATTTGTGAATTAGTACCTGTTATAGTTTATTCCAAGGACAGTGGTAAAACTCCCCACCCGGTGACACTGTCAAGACCAGTAGGGCCAACAGCAATACCCATTCAAAAAAAAGTGTTCGAACTGCGTCTGTTTTGGGCAAATATTATGAAAGTATTAGTACGGCTCATATTCGTATTTTTACACACTAGCGGCATGACCCGACTTCGTCTTTCGTTTTTCATACAAACTTCCCGATCCCTTGGGAATTTTTATCCCGTACAAAAATGTCCTAACACTTACAAACAAAAAAGAATTATCATATATTACATACATTTCGACGATTCATTTTTGTTTTTTTTTTAATTATATGATGGATTTTAATTTATATACCGATGAAGCTAACTTTCAAACAATTATTCGAAACTAAAAGATATAGTCAAAATGACCGTTAATTCCATTTATTTCTTTGGGTTAAGGTTCAAATTAGTACCTTAATTAACACTTCGAGCGCGACTTAAAAGCAGCTGTAAGCGTTTCAACAAGCATCACGCCATGTTTAATGCTACTTCTGAACAATGTAACACTTAGTTTATATGTTTGTTTGTTGAATAAAATATGACAATTTTTATATAGAATTACAAAATAATGAGTAAAAAAATTTAGAACGTTGCGTCACTCGCGATGTAGACGAAGTTCCTTCATTTCAATTTCTTTTTCCATTATCATTTTTCACCATCAATTTCATTTTGTATACCACCCATTGCCATCCCATCTTGTGCCAACCCACCCCATGCCACCACTTGCTGACCTTTGCCGTATATAGCAGTTCCGTTTCATGAGTTTGAACGCCGAAGTTCTAAGGGCTTCCAAACGTTAGCAATTAGAAGAAACTACATTATCAAAAAGCAAACATTCTTTTTTAGTTATTTTTTATGTTATTGTATTGTTTTTATTTTAACTTATTTTGATATTAATAATGGATTATTTTTTTAGTCGATGATGATCCCTTTCTAAAATGGAGTGAACCGGGAATCGGACGATATTTGTTTACGATGACCGTCGTGGGTATTATCGGATTTTCGATTCTGCTAGTAAAGGAATACGAGCTGTTGAATAAGGTCAGTATTTTTAATTGTATAAATGGATTGTTAATCAATTCATAGCTAATTACGTATAGTTATAAATAATTAAGTAAATAAAATTCAATACAATACATATCGCGCATATCGCGAACTCGTCAAAGCGAAGCTCTGTGAAGACTGAAGCTGGCTTGCGCTTATCACTAAATGCCACGCTTGTACTGAGCCCTTGATTTTAAAAATTAAAATTAATTGAAAAAAAGTAATTTATATAGAAAAAAATACTTTTAATGACAATATTAATTATTGACAAAAATCAGAAATTTTGGACCCCTTGGACCTAGAAAGCTGAATTTTTTCACAGGCGTTGTTTTTAAACGCAAACGAGCACTAAAAAATTTCTAAATTCTTAGTGCTCGATTTTTCTAAATTCGAACCTTTTTTTTATTCTTTATTTTTTGAAAGGGGTTTTTTCACACAGTTAATATGCCACCCCCATTTAATAATCCCCTTAATATAAACTTAACGTACAACATACATACTACAGCATATATACTAAGCAATACCTTAAGGGGATGAAAAAAAGTTAAGTTTTTTTATTTTTAAAGTTGGCAAGCAAGCATACAGCCCACGTAATGGTAAGTGGTTGCCGTAGCCTATAAGCGCGCCCAACACCATGAGTAGGTGCCATTCACGCATTGCCAACCTCGAAATATTGGTTCTTGAATCTCCTTTGCCCAGTAATTTCACTAGCTTACAGTGCCCTTCAAACCGGAGCACAAAGCGATACTATTTGGTGGTAGAATATTTAACGCTGCGGTGGTACCTAGCCGGTGGGACAATCTCTGCTGTGACAGAGATTATCCCAAGAGCGGGCGATGGGGTCGTCACGTCCCGACGCCGGTAATTGGTACGGGATGTCCGTCGTTTTTGAAACTGAAAGCCTGAAACTTAGCTCTTTTTGCGAACAATATATAATCATATTTTGTAATGATTATAACATATAATAAACAAGGTCTTCGAACAATATAATCGATAAGAACATACATTGCGTAGGAAACTAACCGAACGTCATTTTAGTCCAAAATATATTATAATATCCTTTTATTTATATTTCACCTGAACAGAATAAAGAGGGCGGTTAAGAAATTCGTATTAAAGATAAGGCGGTTAAGACTCGTATTAAAGATAAAAACACGTGTCTCAACATTTTTAAAATTCCGCCCCTTGAGGTTCAAAGTTAGTATTTATATCGCGGACGCTGGCGATGCAGGTGGCAGTTTTGTTAGGAATAACTGAATCTAGTTTGTTAATATAATAACTAAAGCTCGTTCGGTGGTGCGGCAGGTGTTCTACAAGTCGGGCCCGACCCACCCGCCGGCCGCGGCCGCGGACGAGGACGGCGACGTGTCGGCGGAGCGGCGCGCCGTGCTCGCGCTGGAGCGGCCCGCGCTCGCGCAGCACAGCCTCGTGTGCCGCGACCTCACCAAGTACTACGGGGACTTCCTCGCCGTCAACAGGCTCACATTCGGTTATTATTAACGTGTTCAAGTGGCGTCTCCTGCCTTAGGTCGATTATTATTAAGGCTGTATGAATTTTTGAAGTGAAAATTTTTTTTGGCGCATACACATTTTTCCGTAGATAGTAAGTTAGGCTGATCTGTTGCGCTCTGAGGTGAAAGGCTCGATCGGGTGAACTCGGGACCGCCGAGTGTATCCGAGCGAGAAAGATAGTCAGCTGCTCGTCGCTGTTATATGAATTTAGTATATTCAATTAATACGTAATAATTGTCATTATTAATGTAATAATTACTATTTTAAAAATTATGTGGAGGTTAGTGTGTGTATTTGGTGCTTTATCTTGCTTATATTCTTTATTGAAAATATATAAATTCGTTGCAATTGCCTTAAACACTCAATTTTCTTTTTTTTTCGTGGTTGACAAACAAGCATATGGTACGTAATCCATGAGCGCTTGCGATACTTGAAGTATCACATGCGCGTTACCTACCCAAGGGATAGGAGGGTAGGGATGAGGAGGGAAATAAGGAATGAAACAGAGGGGGTGGGAGATTGATTTTGTTGATTGATTGAAAGTTGATAAGTCAATTGTAAGTATGAATAACTTGTCGTAGCGGTGAGCAAAGGGGAATGCTTCGGGCTGCTCGGCATCAACGGCGCGGGCAAGACGAGCACGTTCCGCATGCTGACGGGCGACGCGCGCATCAGCTGCGGCGACGCGTACGTGCACGGGTACTCCATCAAGACGCGCATCCAGGACGTGCACCGGCACATCGGTGAACACTTTCTCTAAGACTTATATCATTAATAATATCATTCGTCTTCTTCTTCCTCCTATTATTATTCCCGGTATTTACTCATAGTCTGTTTTTTACTTTCCGGATACGGATTTGACGGGCTACTAATTTTAATCATTCAAAATAACAGCTTTTGCAAACACAAGTAGATAAAAACAGTATTCAAATTTTTATCTTGGTAACGCTATTTTTCAAAGCGGAATGATTTTAATGATACGAGATTTTTATTATAGAGTGTATTAGATTTCTACCCAATAAAAAAATATTAACATTCTGTACACCAGGTGAATGGAGCAGCAGGCAAAGACAGTCAATCATGACTTAAAAGATATAAAAATGGCTTTAAATTTAACACGATTATATTTGTTAGTTTATAAGAATTATGTTATACATGTGAATTTCATAATAAAATCATTATCGCTATAATTAGTATCATAATTCTTTTGTTTTTGTTCAGGTTACTGTCCACAATTCGATGCTTTAATTGAAAATTTAACCGCTCGGGAAACCTTGAAAATTTTTTGCCTTCTGCGTGGAATTCCAGGGAGGGTGGGGTCAGAGAGAGCTATACAGTTAGCTGAAATATTGGGTTTTATAAGACACTACGACAAAAAGGTATTATAACACTTATGTTCAATCAAATGATGATTATCGTTTATATGTATTTTATACACTATATTTAACCTGTTGTTTTAAGGTACATGAATGTAGTGGTGGTACAAAAAGAAAAATCAGCACAGCATTAGCACTTCTCGGAGATTCACCTTTAGTATTTCTGGATGAACCTACGACAGGTAATAAAAACCTTGTAACAGATACAGTAGATATACTAATATATACTAACTAGCGGCCCGCTCCGGCTTCGCACGGGTATAAAATATATAGCCTATGTCATTCACTAAAAAAATGATTAAAATCGATCCAGTAGTTTTGATGTATTCATTACTGCCCGTGGCTCGCACGCGTTAAATATAATTATTTACGACATCACATTAGAAACCTCAAAAAAAAAAAAATTTTCCACTATTTAATGGATGTTATTATACATATAAACCTTCCTCTTCAATCACTCTATCTATTAACAATAACCGCATCAAAATCCGTTGGTAGTTTTAAAGATTTAAGCATACATAGGGACAGAGAAAGCTACTTTGTTTTATACTATGTAGTGATTAGAATAAAACGCCACCGGCTATTAATGCCAATCAACGAGTTATGAAAATTTCATATAAAAAAACCTTGATAGCTCAACGGTAGACAGGTCGACTCCATTAATGACAATTGCAGATTCGATTCTAGTCTCCTCGGACTATTGTCGCACCTAGCTTATTTTGGGTAGGGATATTAGGAAGGATTTGAAAAGCATTGCTAATATATAAAAGAAATACTATAGGCAGGCATACAACGCAAGGAAACGAATATATATACAATTCAATTAAGTTAGCTTGTGCCTAACTGCGTTGCGTTCCAAGCATGTTGTGCTCATGAGTAAATAATAAATAAATAAACGCTGCGCACACAACGGCCCCCATTAAGATAGTGATATCCTGTGTCGGGGGTCCGGAAACATATACACATACAAGGACAAGGAAAATACACCCAGACCGGAAAATATGCTTGCTTGATCAATACAAACATATTATGCTCCGAGCGGGAATCGAACCCGCGTTTTAGGCAGGTTCTACACCGCTGCGCCACAACGTCGTCTGAAGAAGAAGTATAGTTCCTTAAATGTAACTTGAACAAAAATGGCCGCTTCTGCGCAGGTACAATAATGGACAAAAATGTTAGACAAAAATATTGGTTTCGTCTTATTTAAATCGATTCTTTATAAAGTGGGAAAATGGAATTAAGTATATAATATAGTTATTATTTCTACTAAATTCAATTAATTATTTATTTATTATCGTTATTAATTACTTAAATAGAATAAAACAAATAAATAGTATAGAAAAAGGTTAATTTACATTTTTAATCATTGTCACTTACTGGAATGACACCTTATCTTCTCAAATAAAATTAAATGTTAACACATCTGACAAAAATAATTTATTTTTAAATTTAATATTTAATGATTTATTTTTAAAGAACTAAAACAATCGCGAGCGAGTGTACTAATCCGGTGTAGCGTCGCCGCGTTGCTATAGTTACGCGGCCCCCTTCATACCGCATGCGGTTGAGATCCAAAAACGTGTTACTGCGCAGTGTTCAACTTAAATTTAACAGACTATACTAACGAGTCTACAGCTACACATTTTCTCTGTATGGGAGGAATGGAAAATTGTAATAAAATTTCATCACAGGCGAAGGAATGAATGAATTTATCAATGACGGTCTTGCTCAAAACCAGGCATGGATCCGGCGTCCAAGCGGCTGGTGTGGTCGTGCATCAGCGACGCGGCGCTCGGCGGGCGCAGCGTCGTGCTCACGTCGCACAGCATGGAGGAGTGCGAGGCGCTGTGCTCGCGCCTCACCGTCATGGTCAACGGCCGCCTCTACTGCCTCGGCCCGCTGCAGCACCTCAAGAACAAGTTCTCGCAAGGTACACACGGCACATAGACCACGATAACATGGCGCACCTCTCAGGATCGAAGTTCCTTAACGCGGCTAACGGCTAGTGCGATTTGGTAGAAATCGTCACGTAACGAAATGCCCGTACTATGAGTATGTGTATCGAGCCTACTACAAGCAAATGAGCACTCGGGCAAGTGATAATCGGGACTTAGGAATAGGGTTCCCATAGCTCTCCTTGCGGAACCCTAATTAAAATGACAAATTATCACAATTACGACGCGCTACCGCTAGTGTGACTATAATCGAGTATGCGGCCTATCTAGTGAATAGTTACTTATCATCAAGTCTTGCCTTCCTCCTTAGCGCTATAATAAAATGACAAATATTTAAGATATTCCTTTTTTGTTCCAGGTTATACTTTAATAGTCAAATGTAAAGCGGGGCCAGATAGAGATTCAAATATAGCAAAAATTAATCAATACATCCTCGAACACTTTAGAGACGCTAGACTAATGTAAGTATATTTTTTTAGTTGTTTACAATTGAACAGTGAACGAAAAGGTAATTCTCAATAACTTGTTACAGTGAATCATACCTGGGTATCAGTACATATTACCTGGACGACAAGGGCTTGCCGTGGTGGCGCGTCTTTCACTTAATGGAGGAAGGTCGTAAAATATATCCCTTGGAGGATTATTCTGTCTCTCAGACGACACTCGAACAAGTTTTTCTTCGTTTCACAAGGATTCAAGGTGAAGATAAATAATATATTAACTACACAAAACTCAATTACGCTTTTCTACTTTATAAGTGGACGCAAATAAGCAATGACATGTCAACCCACAAAATTGAAAAAACTGAGTTATATATGCAGAAGTGTTGGTAAATGGCTGAAGAACATTTTTCTTTAATATTTGTAGGGTTTTAAGGTTTAAAACTTCTAAAAAGGCCATTTTTTAATCATGCAATTTATGTATTATGTTAAACATTTTGGGTTATATTATATACGAAATATGCAGTTTGTATACTTATGTTTTTGTGAAATAAGTAAAATAACTTACATAAATCTGAAATTGCCAAAAACTTGACCAATACATTTTAAAAAATCATATAAAGCAAGTTGTTCAAAATTTTCAAACGCGTTTTTCTCGAAATGACATTCGTGTGGGTTGACATGTTATTGCTTATTTGCGTCCAAGTACGTTTATAATAGACCCAGTGTACCTAAGACAGTATCACCACACTTGCCTCTCAAACTAAGGTATACTATCTTGAAACTCAAATGTAATCAATGTGATGTGTTAGTACTTAGCAAATTTCGAATGTTCAGTATTTTATATGTGTATTAAATTAAATTTTTAGATGTGTATATGTAATAAGTGTTAACGTGTTGTTTATACCGTGTACTGTAGCCTTTATAACATGTTCAGTGTCTCAACTAACGTTGTACCGAGCTAGTATATATGTATATTTATATATTATTTAACATGGAATATAGAATAATAACGCATGTTAGGTAAAACCAAAATGTAACGCGTATATATATATATATATATATAAGAATAAAATACAATTGAGACACCGTTGTGGCGTTATGGGTAGCGAGTCTGCCTTTACTCTCGACGGTTGCGGGTTCGAGTCCCGCTCGGGCAGATATTTGTTAAAATTTCTGTCTCGGTCTGGGCGTTTGTCCGTGGGTCTCCCTACCGTGCCTCGGAGAGCACGTTAAGCTGTCGGTCTCGGTTGTTATCACATAGCATCTGATAATAATCGTTAACTCTTGATAAGTAAATTGCTCTTATCCAATGAGTTACTGGTTCGCCCTTAGGGTTGCGGAGGTCAGACGGCAATCGCTCCGTGTAAAAACTAGTAACCTGTCAAATCCAGATAAGAGTAAGAAGCAGACTCTGGGTAAAAGAAAATACCGGGAATAATGCTAGGACGAAAAAGATTGCCAAACATATTGAATGTTGGGCTTATTATCTAATGTTTGTTTGTTATACCACAATATAACCGCACAATGAATACTTTTTCAGTAATAGAATGTCTTGAATTCCGTAAAAAGAATTTACTTTTATGCGTTATTAATCTTATTCTATAATATTTAAGTACTTAAAGCATTTCACTGCAGAATATAAAATAATAAAAGTGATGCCTAAAGACAATCTATAAATACTCATGATGTTCGAAGTCCTACAGCTTATACAAACGAGTGAGTCGCTTATTTTCTAAGACTGAAAATGTAGAATTCCACTAAGATCAAAGAATACGAAGGTCTATTTTATTCAGATATATTATGTAAATATTTAACATGAAGGAACTTCTTTCATCTTTATATATTATATCCAGCTTAGTTAGCAGCTAGCTTGACACTTGCGTATTTTATTATTTAATATCACTATAAGGGTGCCTCGTACTATGTCGTAATGGTTAATTTATCCCATTATATTGATTTGTTGTCGTTTAAGTTTTTATCGATGATCGACTTATCGTATTTAACTGTTCCCACTGGAGATCGTGACGACATTTTATCGGTTCATGGTCGTCTCTTTGTCGATTGTACATCGCTTGTACACTCTTTTACTTATTTATAGATAATTTAATCGTGACTGCGATAGATAGTCGCAACAATGACACACGATTTACCGTCAGAATTAGGCGTGACATTTTTTTTTATCTTTTAGGTCGAAAAAAGCTCACCGTTCCCATAACCTTGACGTTTTCTCGTCATTACAGAAAAGTTGTAGACGGCTGTTAATTATGCCGTCTTATATGTAAACACCTCCATTATAATAGCCACAACGCCTTAATTTGCACGACTATCTATCGTCACGATAAAATGGGACCGCTTTTAAATAGTAATGTACTTATTTACTTCAAAAGGTGCTTTACACATAAGGGTTGTTGACGGGATAGCGGCTACTTGATAAACATTAAATTGTTACTTTATTATAAGTATATATTATTTATTACGTATTTTTATATTAATATATTATATAAAAAGTTTATCTTTCATTGTCAGGAAAAGAGACATTTCTAAATGAGTAATATAATTGCAAATTTACAAAAAGTGTTTCTATTATCGTCGTCATCATCATCATGACATCTTGAAAATGTGTTTTTTTTTTCATGGAAACGGGTTACGTGTGATTAAAAGTTAAATTAATAAAAAATATAAAATTAAAATTGCGTAGATTTCGTATAATACTTTTTATTATTAAATAATAAAATTTATTTTTACTTCGTATTCAGTATTCTTGCTTTGAGCAAATATTTTATTACCAAAGTTTTTTTTTCAAATTCTTATATCAGTAAATATGTATATTTAGGTATAGTATTTTAAATTGTTTTTTTTTTTTCATAAAAATTTAGTTGCCATGGTATAGTGATTATGTCATTTACAATTTTAGAGAATGTACACGTTCTGTAGAAATTGCAACCGTCGGTATAAGCCATAACCTTGCTATATACTATAGGCCGGCTCTCTCACGCGGACAATATGACACTACTCGTTGGTGCCCCTTTGCACGCTAACTTCATTCGGTTGTGTTGTTCAAATAATAACCGAATATTGAATATTTGACGACGTTGTGGCGCAGCGGTAGCGAACTTTCCGGTTCGATTCCCGCTCGGAGCATAATATGTTTGTATTGACCATGCAAGCATGTTTTCCGGTCTGGGTGTATTTGTCCTTGTCCTTGTATGTGTTTCCGGACCCCCGACACAGGATACCACTATCCTAATGAGGGCCGTTGAGTGTGCAGCGTTTAAAAAAAAATATATCGAATGAAGTTAGCTTATGACTAGTGTCGTGTTTTTGTAAGCGTATGGTATTAGCCATGTTTGAAGTTTGTGATATTGTTTTGTGATCCACGTTTTACATTTTTATTAACATTTTATTTTCTGAAATGTACCTATATTTTTATTATAAAATAATGTTGTATGTTCCTACGACTTTGACCAGGACAGTCGAATTTGTAACTTTGAACAGCTCTACTGCCCTCGCTGAACTTAAAGCGCAGTAACAGCAAAAAGTAATTTAGACGCGCTTAAACTTAGTAATGACTACACTTGTAAATTGTACTACTAATAATACGTTTTGGGCGCATTTTCTTGCTGTTACTGCGAAAGCGAAGTTCGGTATATAATTTATAAGATAAATATTTCACAAAAAAATATTTTCTCAAAATTAAAGTACACATATTTGTTAAATTTATTAAAAATTATAATAATACTAAGCAAAACTCGATTAAGGCTTTATAATATGTCTTTGTAACTCTCATGTTCTGTCGCGATGTATTTTGATAAGTGTGCCGCATGCATTGTACGTAGGTTTACAATTTTATTTAAATAAATTATTATATCTTTTATCAATAGTGTTTTATTTCACAAATATAAAGGTATAAAAGATATTTAAAAATATATAATAGAATATTTAAAAAAACCTTACATAAAAACAGAATTTCGCTTTTGTAGATGTATATGTCTGGGAGATTTTGTAAAAGCTTCAAATATTTATCGTCAAGGGTTTGTTCAACTGGTATAGAGAGTTCAATTGTATAGAGTTAATACTTAATTTAATGTCTGTCAAAATCTCCGTACATATATTTTAATATTTTACTATCTAATCTAATTCTGTCCTTGTATTATTGTCATGTTCAAAACTGTACAACAAACTTATAACTATGGAATGTCCGCTTAAATTAATCACACATCACACTAATTAATAATTACTGTTATTTTAACTAAGTTACGAATCTGGTGCTGCCTTTTCTGTTTGTCAGTCGCGCCCGCATCATATTATGAATTATGAAATGTAAAAAACAAATATAGTATTTTAAAACCACAAGAGTTCCGAGGACGGATCGTTGTACATACAAGGCAGTATTTAACTTAAACTATCATGTATAAATATTATTATCTATGATAAATACGACGAACATCACAATCACAAAATATAATCTTTATTTCCCGCTCTTGATAACAGATTTATGTTAACGTGTCAAGTTTACCCAAACCGATATTAAACAAAACTACTTGTGTTTTACATTTAAATTAATAAAAAATGTTTGAACGTTTGTTATACCACTCATAAGATCTGATAATGGGTTTATGAATATATTTACTATTAAAATTTTTGTCTACTTTTGTGCTTCTCGTTGATATTTTGTAAATTGAAGGAAAATTTGTTCTAAAGTCGTCTGAAGTATGCTATAGTCTTCCACGTCCAGTTCCCTCTTGGCTTGCTCCATGATGCCGAACATTCTCGACCACGGCATACTGCGGTCCGGCAAGTAATATGTAATTAAACCTTGATATTCCTCCCTGAAATTAAACGAATTTCATATATTTGTTACTCGTAGGATTCTACACAAAACAAAAAATACTTGCTACAGTTGATTGCAGAACAGCAAAGGACCGGATATTTAAAATCTAAGATAGATGTGAATTGCAATTTTCTAGCTATTTTCACGGTCATTACCAAAAACCAGCAAATATCTTACGTAAGTCGCAATTAATTAACGTTCTTCTTCTCATCCAGTGATTAGTGGCCAACCTAGTGTCAGAGTTGTTCAGGTCGCCCACACAGGTCTCGACTTGACTTTTCGACTATTATAAAATTTATAACAACCGGGCCCGACTTTTTACGTGCCCTCCGAACCACAGAGACTCTGAGTTGAAATACCACTATACGATCACCCATCTAGTGACCCACCGCGCCTAAAGTTGCGTAACCCACATATCGTCTACCGATCTGTGAGCGTTACCCCGCTATGAGCGTCTCACAACCACCTATAACTAAAGGGGACTATCGCATTTTTTGTTTCTCTAACTTGGTATGTTTTTAGAGAATTTCAGATCATAAAAATGTCTCGTTTTCAGTTTATTTTAGGAAATATGTAAGATGTACTTAACGATTCTTTAATTTCAGCGCTATAATTATGGACCTTATGGCACATGGACGATAGTTGTCCGTCCAGTCGTAACATAAAACGTTTGACTGATAAGAACAGTTTGTATGGGAATATAAAATTGTTTTTACTGTTTTCCTCTCAATTTTTTCATATATTCTCACCTTTTTAAATTTCCCGGAACTTCCACATATATTCCAAAACCAAAGTAAACCAAATCGGTCCAGCCGTTCTCGAGTTTTAGCGAGACTAACGAACAGCAATAACATATTTATGTATATAGAGATTTACCCACTTAGTTCCCTACGTTTCTATGACTATTGATCATTATAACAATTAACGTTATGATCATCAAGAAAAGATGCTTGAAATTGAGTTTCCATACATCCGAAACATACTGAGATTTTTGCGATGATTCTGATATCTCTTAGTTTCCAATAAATATTCGGTCCTTTGCAATATGCCTAGAATTATTCGTAAAGTCCTTTTAGAGCCGGGGCTCATGTTAAAGCATATTGCGTCAGTCTAATTTCAAATGTATTTGCATATTGTTAAGTTTTATTTCTATTTGTCACATAAAATTTGTCCCTTGTCCTGCCTTGTCGTCCATGAGCGCAGGCCTTACAATTAAGATTATATACTTTTTAATATGTCTTTTCCTGAAGATCCGTCAAAAGATTTTGTTTTTAAGAAAAAAATTACTCACATCAACCTGACATTGTTGTAATGAGTATTAATATAATTCTTTACTGCTTCAGTTCTATCGTCGGACGGTTTTGAACTTCTGGCTCTATCTTCATCCATTCTTATTTTAACCGTCAAAGTGAAACCTGTAGAAGTAATCAAAAATAAAGTATCATACTAATATTATCAATCTGAAAGCTTGTGAGGATGGACTGGATTAACAGAGAACACTTTTTGTCCTGGAACAAATTAGTTTGCCTTGGAATTATTAAAAAAAAACTCCACTAACGCGAGCGCAGTCGTAAGCACATCTAGTAGCTTATACTTATACATAGGTTGAATAATAATTAATTAATTATATTCATATTGGGGCACTACTTTGTTTACTATTTAATATTCGTTCATTATTCATGACGTAGAAGCGTAAAGATATAAATTGATATACTCGATATTCTGTATTGTACGTTTTTCATACTACACAGATGGCAAGCATACATATATAGCCTGCACAATAGAATGCAGTTATAGCTTATATTCACAGGAACACTGGTGATATCTTAGTCAGGAACAGAAAATGAAAATAGAAGAGGACCGGCGATTGCAGCTTGGACCTTCGACAATCACACTAAACGCTGTGACAAAGGTGGCAAAGAAGCCTATGGGTCGCCTGATGGTATGCGATCACCGTGGCTTATGGACACTTTTAAATACCAGTAGCATTACAAGGACATTACCGATCTAAGTAAAAGAGTAGAAAGAGATAAGCAAAAAGGATAGAATACATGGAAATCGGTTTTGGGCTTTTGACGCACTCATCGAACGAAACGCGATAGTACGAAAACTATTAATTCACGTCGATATTCTGTGGGAGGGTTAGGCTCTACTGCTCCTTAATTTTGTGAGAGAAGAACAATTTCCAGATTCATTTCCTATCCAATCTTATTAATTCGAAAATAGCAAGGTGCTAATAATAATCGATTGATATCGTCGTACCTTCGGAGAATTTGTTCTTGAGATGCTGCGGCGAGCCGAGGCACTGGAATTGTCCGTTGACCATGATGGTGAGTCGCGAGCACAGCGCCTCGCACTCCTCCATGCTGTGCGAGGTGAGCACGAAGGCGCGGCCGGCGCGGCGCGCTGCCCGCACGGCGCGCCACACCTGCCGCTTGGCCGCCGGGTCCACGCCCGTCGTCGGCTCGTCCACGAAGATAAGCCGCGACCGGCCCAGCATTGCCACCGCCGTGCTCAGCTTCCTCTTGTTGCCCCCCGAGTATTGATATACCTAGCGAAGCACGCGTTTATTTAAAAGGAGATTTAATTTCTGCCCTCAAAAATGTAGTGATCGCAGCCACCCGAAAATCGGCCAAGTGCAAGTCGGATTATGAACTCACAATCGATATAGTGCTTTACTACAAAAGACTTAGTCTTTGTTTGATAACAATATTTAGAAGAGCTAACCCGGATAATCTTTCCAGTACTATTGAGGCACGCAACTCTCTACCAATTCTCTGCGAAGAATAGAAAACGAGTCGTTGCCAGTTTTTGCAAGTAAAGTTTTTCCTTTTTTGATTCCCCATCGTCAATGAAAATTGGAAAAAATATCATCAGCTTGTCGATTTCAATAAACTGTGGAAAAGTGGCTTTGCCCATCGTCGTACCCACGATGGCGGATCCACGATGCCATCTCTAGCTTAGACGCTAGTCTGTTTCAGAAACACAGTCGAAACTTTATCTACTTGCACAAACTAACTTGTTCTCATAGCTTCAAATATGTAATAGGAATCATATAACGTATATAATTATGTGAAAATAATAAGATTTTTTTTATCTTTTAAAAGACATTGACATTCTGAAGTAACTATTATTAAATTATTTAAACTAGCGATTTGCCGCGGTTTTAATATCTTTATGTTGGTTCTATTATTAGTATAAGGATTAAAGATACATATGTATGTATATGCTGTTGATTCAAAAGTGCGACCGAGTTTCTTTCCAGTTCTTATCTACATGACGACTCACTACTGATACCCACAAATGTAAATGACACAAAAGTGCTTGTACAGCCTATATGAATAATTTTTAACACAAATAATTAGTATTTTTTTCACGTACTTAGACGTTAATTTTGTAATATGTGACTTTGCAAAATTAATATCTTTCAAATTACTGACCTTCTTATCAAGATGTTTGGCAAATCCGAGCGCGTTTGCAAGTAATACTGCGCGTATTGATGAGCTAGAGTCCTTAAGGCCACGAAATCTGGAGAATAATTGTAGTGTCTCTCGGCCCGTTAATTCTCCAAAAACGGCATCGAATTGTGGACAGTACCCTAAAGTGTATAATTTCTTTTTTTAATAAGTTACACTAAAAATATTCATTTTATTGAATGAATATTTAATCATTTTATTGAAATGACTGAATAGGTAACGAAAATGCTTTACCTATATTTTCATAAACTTTAGTAATGTCTCTCTTGACGGAAAAGCCGCTAACGAAAGCGTCTCCACTAGAGATTGTTTCATCTCCCATTAACATCTTGAAAGTTGTGGTTTTGCCAGCGCCATTAACTCCTAGAAGTCCAAAGCATTCCGCTTCGCTTACGGCTACGAATCAAATATAATTTAGTACATTTTTGCTCCCAAAATGAGAATAGCATTTTGTTAAATTTCAACTACATATTCATAATAGTTAAAATTTCATATCGCAGTCTAGTCGATAATATAAATTAAATATACAATGTATTCGTCTAGGAGCGTAGCGATGTATAGGTACGGTAGCTACGCGCCCCAACACCTGGACCTTGTTGAACACTTAAGAAATGCACGAATATAATATATTTTGAACTATTTAACTAATAACTATTCAAGACAATAGTTATTTTGTACACTCCCTTACTCGGACCTCTTTTTAAAATAGGATATAACCTCTGCAGTGCTAAATGCTGATTTGAACTTATCAATTTGCCCCTATCAGAAATCGTTCAGCGCGGCTAGAGAAGATTTCACTTCAACAAAGTGATAGAGCCATAAAATATGTAGTTACAAAGTAAGTAAAATATGTAACTTACTGAAGGAAATCTGATTGACGGCAAGGTTGTCCTTGTAGTATTTAGTCAACCCGCGCGCAACGAGCGCGACGTCCGAAGGAGACAGGTTCCCGCGCTCTGCGTGACGCATCTCGCTCGCCACGTCCGCGTCCAGCGAGGATTCGTCTAGAGGTGGAGACTTTCTCTCGCGAATTAGTAGCTACAAATTATAATATAAAACATTGTTTTTTTTTCATAATAATATCCCTAATTGAGAAAAAGATCGACACAACTAAAATTTACTCTAGAGAAATTTCTCTAGAAAATTCCCAAGAAAATTCAAAGATTTAAAAATTATAAAAATACCCTAACGGTTTCGACTTGCGACACTCATGTTGTCGCCGTCAAAGTTCCAGTTCCGGTTAAACGCTAAAATAAAAGCGACGGCAACATGCTACCAAAAGTGCCTAAATTCACTTCATAAAGAAGTGTGTTCAGTAAAGTGATGAAGTTAATGTGATTTAAATAATGGCTATGCAATATGTGATGTGATATCTGATAAAAGAATTATGTTGTTATATATATGTTATCATAAGTTCCGTCTTTGTTATGAAACACATATTATATTTGTATAGGTACTTATTCAGTTTCTTTATACTTTTCTTTAAAAAAAATTCATAAATTAAATTTTACAAAAAACTTTAATTTTATGATATGTCAGCGTACTTTTCTGTTTTGTTTCGATTTTCTACCTACTTTTAGCGATATATATCTTAGATTTGCGTGATGAATTTATTATTTACTTAAGTAATACAAACAACTTTATTAACCTTTCCAATCCAATTATATTCTATAATCATTAAGAGGAACCACAAGAAGGCACAAGTGGCGAGGGTGCAGGTCACGTAGCGCAATATACCGGGCTCTTCCCATTCGAAGAACGGATTATCACGAACTGAAACAAGGAATTATAACTTAAAATTATAAAAAAATAGTTTTAAATTGATTGCATCACATGTATCTTACACGTGATGATGATTCATTCAGTTAAGTAACTTTTTTTCATTCATTC
Organism: Hestina assimilis; assembly: GCA_023373885.1. NCBI lineage: Eukaryota > Metazoa > Arthropoda > Insecta > Lepidoptera > Nymphalidae > Hestina > Hestina assimilis. Next base: position 8,346,737 of record CM041749.1, on the reverse strand, counting down.
ATTCAGCTATCTCGCTAATTTATATCCAATTATAGTAAGTACTTCGTTTACGTTAGAATAACGTTTTCTTTGCCTTTTGGTATAAGTCAAAAACCTAAATAGTATAATAATAACCCAAGTATAAATCAATTCTGGTGACACGAAATTTTTATTTTGTAGTTTCTTACAAATTTAAGTCTATGTAATCTGAAATACAATTTCCGGACAAAAACCTATTACATTACACACGGTTGAGGGATAAAGGTTTGATGAAGACTGATGGTATAATACTTTTTTTGTAAAGAATATTAGCAATGTTTTTCAAGACATTACGAATATTCTTATTGCCTCTCCAAATAAGCTCTTCGAGCTTAGCTTGCGCTAGGAGTGGGTACGACAATACTCCATGGGGGTCAGGATTGAACCTGCGACTCTCGCGTTGCCGGAGCGAAGTCGGCTTTTCTAATTTTGAGCGTTGAGGCTTCGCAAATAAATTAAATATGAGAGCAATATGAAAGGGTATAAGAATACGATGATACATATGAAATTACTCACTACAACACGATTTTGAAAAGTTTTCGCAAAGAGTCTGCATCGTACACTCCTCCATATTTGGAAGAACTGAGAGCAAATAATCGCAAGCCTCCATGCACGTGTGCTTTCTTAGTGCTACTTGGTTTAGTATCCTGAAATTACATTAAACTATTTAACTATGTTAAGATAAATAAATAAACGCTACACACTCAACGGCCCCCATTAGGATAGTGATATCCGGCCAATACAAATAGTAGTAGAGCCATGCTTCTACTAGCGAAAGTTGGCTGGCTCGACCGGGGAAGTCGGAGTCAAAGAAAATCGGCGTCAAGTAACAGTATCAGCAGGTACTGTTTCGTTTCGTGCGATGAATGAGAGCGCCGGAGCGGAGTCCCAATCTCCCACCCTCTCTGTTCTTTTCCTTTTTTCCCTTCTATCCATTCTGTACCTTCTATCCATTGGGTTGGCAACGAGCATGTGATACTTCAGGTATCGCAAGCAACCTATGAAGGTTGTGGTGCTGCTTACCATCAGGTGGACCGTATCCTTGTATGCCAACCGTCATGAAATAAAATAAAATGTCCCGAGTGGGAACCGAGCCCGCTACCCGTGGTGCCTAACGCAACTTCGCTACCGCTGCGTCACAACGTCGTGATACGTCGAGATGTACTATAATTATGTTGACACCGAATGCTAAGAAATTGTAAAAAAATGGGTCATGTAGTATGAGCACAAAGATTGTGGAGATCAGTGGACAATCACTTTTTTTTCTAAACTAATAACCTGCATATTTGAATATAAACAAAACAAAACAAACTTCAAAATGTTAAAAGAAAATTATTAAAATACCTCGTGGATGTAACTAAGCTATAAAGTGGGTAGAACGGTAAAATGTTGTCGAGAATGTCAGCGGCTACTCCGGTGTTGAGCATGGGGGATGATAAAGCTTCCACTATTTGAGCACCGATCAAACCTGGGAAACGAAAATATTTTCCTATTAAACGAAAAAGCTCCTAAATTGTAAAAAAAAGTTTTTGTTGTAATTGAAATAATATGATTAGACTTACCAAATATGACGTTGATAAAGAAAACTATTATAAACCCTAGAGCAGGGCCGTTAAAAATTAGGGAGAATAAGTACTGTAGCGGCAACATCGCTGCGCCGTACACCATCAGACACAAGAATAGACGACCTGCAGAAACAAAAGATTACAATATAACTTTATATACATAAACAAAAGTCAGATTTGTAAACATTAGTAGCTTACTCCAATTAAAAAGTTGACAGTACCTACACTTTTAACGCTTCAACACTTGTACAATGATTTTAATATATGAAATAGTCAAGATATTCATAATTGGTAGCTACTAGCTAGCTATGAAACTAGTTAGCTTTAAATAAAAAGAATATTAGCATGGAGTGTGTATGACAATAGCCCAAGAGGATCGGGTTTGAAACTGCAAATCTCGCTTTTTCTTTATTTGACTAAGTTGGCAAGTATACTACCTGACTGCTGGTAAGTGGTTGCCGTAGCTTAACCGCTTGCAAAACCAATCATTTATAGGTGGCACTCATGCCCGCACCCGTAAACAGAATCAACCTTTCTAACGTTGAGCTTTATACTTTGTGTCATACAGTACAGAATCCCTATTCTATTCTTACCAATGTAATGAGAATCATTACCTAGCTCTGTAGTGTTAGATAGTCCTTTAACGCCAAAAGCTGTGCAGGATATGAGTACTGTCTGCGAAACCAGGAGAAACCAGAGCCAATCGTAGACGGAAGCGGCTGCCCACATTAAAGCGGGCTGCATGCCCGATGCCCGCTGAAGTAATTTCGCACGCGTCACTCGCTCCTAACAGATCATACAAAAATATAATATATTAAATATATTATTATAGATGTGTATTAGAAAGTTCTTTGGTGTAATAAAAAAAAATCGGTCAAGTGCTTATCGGGTTCCGTACCACCATAGAATAATAATAAATAAACGATACACACACAATGACCCCCAATTAGGATGGTTAAATCCTGTGTCGAGGGTCCACAAATATACATAACGACAAGGACAAACACATCCGGACAGGAAAACATCAGGCATATTTTCGTGTGGTCAATACAAACATCTGATCCGAGCGGGAATCGAACCCGCGACTTGTGGCGCTTAAGGCAGGTTCACTACCGCTGCGCCCCAACGTTGTCAAAATAAAAATATCAAGTTTCTTATATAGGGCTTTAAATATATAGGGTTTTATAATTTTTTTTGTTATTTCAGTGGCCATAGAAATAAATATTTTAAAATTCCTACTATTTAGCTGTTACAGTTAGATACTGCAAAAAACGTAAAAAATATCATGTTTTTGAATGGAGATATGGGATTTATTTTATTTTATTTTTAGTATTTGTTAAGCTGTAGAAGATACTTTCAGCACTCTAGCTATTACGGTTCGTGAGATACAACTCGCTAACCGACCGACAGCGGAGGGTTAGTAATAGGGTTCCGTTGGTACCTAAGGGTAGGGGTAGATAATAGGGTACTAAAAATACGTAAACACACTGACGATATGGAAGAAAATTGATATTTTTATGAAATATAACATAACGACGTATGCAACGAAATTTAACAAAAAAAATATTATACTATACCTTTATATAAAACATGATGAAAACCGCACTGACGATAGCCAAGCTGTTACCTATACTGGCAGCGACTTGCATGGACATCAGTGACATCATTAATTGCACATGGCTCTGAAATAATTAACCCTTTCACTGTCCAAAAAGTATACACAATAGTTAAACAATTGAACTGAGAGAGAATGTATGGTTCAGAGAACGGGAAGCATGTTAATTCTCAACTATAGAGTCACTCTATGCTATGCTATCTTTTCATTAACGAACGAATTAAGCAGACGTAATATGATATTCGGTTATGATTTGTACAACATAACCGAATGAAGTTAGCAGGCATTGGTGTTTAATTTAAGCAGGCGCACCGAAGAGTTCTTTTTTATTCTATGCAAGGCCAGATTATCCTTTAGGCGATGGAGGGAACTGCCTAAGTGCATTAGCTAGAGACCCCACGACACGATTTTTTTTAAATGATGCTTTGAGTGTTAATAAGAATACTGTATGTAAGAAAGTTTCAATGAGAATATTATTGCCTTGATTTTTTCATCATCATGATTCAGAACATCGGAATGCATAACTGATCTTATTAAAATAGGTACGTAACTTACCTAGTAAAAAAAAAAAAATTAATTTCTCGAAATGAATAAATTGACAGTTAAGGAAGTTAGTTACCTAAAGGGCCCTCGAGACCTGCATTACCGGAGATCCTAACATGTTGAAGGAAGTATATACTATGTACTCAACATTAAAATAATGATCATAAATATCTCTACGTAATGAAAATGTTTCTATTATTTTAACGTACGGTATCTTGATAATTGACTTCTATAGGATGGTTGAAGACCACGATGCTAGCTGCCGGGTTGATAGCCTTGAGGATAGCGGAGTGCAAGGTAGCGAGGGAGGTCGCCACATCGTGATACCCGAAGTTGCTGAACCAAGCAATAGCCGTGTCGTCATCGAATGTTGCACCAATAAGTAGTCTATTACGAAGGGTGCCGATTACTGTTGGATCTGAAGTCTAGGACAAAAATATCGTATTTAAAAAAAAAAACTTAAACCTAATAATCTTATTAAGTTAAAAATGACAATTTACGTCACATTTATTATTCAGCAAAATAATAAAATAACCATACATTTCTACTAAAGGTTTTTTTGTATTATGACGCTCACGGTAGTCTCTAATTTCATTATATTTATAAGTAAAAAATATAGGTAAGATATAGGTACTTTAATTTAAATATAGATAAGATCATAAAAACAACAAATTTTATTGTAGTTCCATTGTTTTTAGTATGAAATATCAGTTGAATGAAATATAGAGTACCAACCCTTTCCAAGTAATGGTCTTCAATACTTTGGCCGTCAAGATCTGTTAGTTTCATAGACTCAAGATCTATTTCGTTAAACAACGTCTGATATCCACGGTTAGTTAGAGCTCCTAACGATGAAGAGTTTGTGCCATTAAAGGTTAAAAATGTTTCTGTTTTTACATATCTGCAAAAACCGTGATTTATAATAATTAAAAATATCATTGTATTACATATATTTGAATAAGTTTTTTTTTAATTTATATATATTTTTACTGTTACCTTAAATACTGTTATAAGTAGGTATATACTTTTAAGCGTCATGAAATACATCAAAGTAAGATATGTCTATACATAAATATGTCTAATTATTAGAGAAAAAATGATGCCAAAATAGATATCGATATCTTGAGCACATTTGATTGATTGGATTCTGATACGCGAACTGATTATATTTTTAATATCGCTCAGTATACTTTAATAATTACAAAGACAGATAAACGTAACGGAAATAACAATTTATCATTAAAATATATTACAAACCCTTGTGTCAGAGTTAAAGGCCGTGAAATTACTATTGCCTGATTTCCCGATAAATATTTTAGGATACCCAAACTGGTGTTAATTAGAAGGATGGGCACTACAATTTGTAACAGCAGAAGTCCCCACGACCGGCTCCAGACCAGGAACAGTTTGATCCACACGGCACTAACATGAAGCCATAACAAGCGACAGCCTGTTTCACTCTCGTCACTTCTGTCTACTGAAAATTTTTATTAACGTCAGAAATGTAGTAAAGAAGTACGGCTTGTAGCGTTGGTGGTCACGGTAGCCAATATTGCCTTTTAACACCAAAGGCATCTTCGTGCATTAAATCACTTGAGATGAGGTTTTAATAAAACGAAGTCTGATTCCACCAGAAATGATTTAGGATGCGTGGCGAGGGACATATTTCTTAAAACGAATAGAAATGCATCATTTACCTACCACTGCTCAGCTCATATGGATACCTAAGAACCGGAAGCGAACTGAGTGATAGGTTGATCTCCGGTACTCTGTATGAGTTTTTCCGTGAAGAAAGCAATAGACTTACATATACATTATACTATATATAGCAATAAAAAGCAATATAATTACTTATACTGTATATTACAATATATTAGCTTTTTCATAATTTTATATTAAAATTTATTTATTATAGTTCCGTAGTTAAATAATAAGAAGTAAACACTTACAATGTTCTAGCGATAAATCATCGACACTGCTAGTTTTTCCGTCAGAGATATCGGCAGTGACTGTCGTGTCCTCTGATATTGAATGTAGTTCAACATCTGATCCAACACTGAAATAAAACACAAAAGTTTAAATATAAAGTATGTAATATTTTTATAATTATGCTTGTAAACTTGCCTATCTATAACAACTTACGACATAAAAACATCCTCCAGCGTGGTAGCGATCAAGCCATAATCCTTGAATTGTACGATATCCGCTTTACTCTCCAAATCGTTTAGCATATCTTCAAATACGTGTGAATAATTATTTGGTAAGTTATACGTCACCTCCATGCCTTAAATATTCAAAAATACAATTACTACCTAAGTATGGTTAATACTCTAAATCGTTAATAATTAAAAATGGTTGCATAATGTATATAATAAAGTAAATGCCAAGAATAATAGAATGTATTGATGACTGATAGAATTTATCCGTTAAGCAGTTAATTAACGAAACTGACCCGAACCTCTAGACCTAGACCTCTGTTAGGTCTAATTCTGCTAATTTAAAACACTTCCATGTAGTAACTATGATCTCGATAGAGTTCCATTATCAGTTAATCTCAATAGAGTTAATATCAAATAAAAAAAATTAAAAAATATTAAAATGTACAGCACTATTTATAAAATAGATTTAAATAGGCGCCCCATCTTTAGAATAAAATTCACGAAATAAAAACACTTTTCCAATTTTTAGTTCAGTTTTGTTATTAATGTATGGAATTTTTACTTATAATTTATTTATTTATCTCTTAGTTGTCCGCGTTATTTCAGTATGCATCCATATATTGATCATAATGTCAATACCTTCAGTGAATATGCATTGAACGTTCAGTTTATTTCACAATAATACTGCTTATTGTAGGTCGTAATTAACATGGTTTATATAATTAAAAGTTCAATATCTTTATTTGAGCCTTACGTTGTGTTAGGGTTATATTTGACGACATGAATCGCAACGTCCATATTTTACCCGTGTGTAATCTATTTTTAGATCAAGCGATAACTTAATCTATGAATCATTTTTATATGTGATTTATTCGTAGGGTAGCTACTTGAAGTGTGATTTAATTGGATTGTTTTGTTATCATAGGTTGTCATTCCATAAACTCATGTTAGGGAATAAATAAAGTAATTATGATTCAGATAAATATGAATCATCGATATGTGAGATATATCTTCACAGATAATATAATAGTATTATGATAACAGTTGAAAAATTGCAAGTGAGTTTCAAGGCTTTTGTTTAAATACAAAGAACTTCTGAAATCTACGTAAGCTATAATATATAAAAAGAGAAGACCTGACTCACTGACTCATCAACGCCTAGCCTAAACTTTCAGTTATTGTTTTTATGACGTCGACAAAGGGATTTTTCGAAATTCAATCCTTAAGAGGATGAAAAAAGGGTTAAAATACTTATGTTTTGTCATTTTATATGCCGTTTTAGGATTTCAGTATCTTTGCCTGTCCAGCGATGATTAGAACAAAAGCAAAGAGTTTTAAACAAAGTTAAGAAAGATAACAAAAATCAATCGCTTTATAGTAGAGTACTTATTTACTATAAAACGATTAATTTTATTTAGTCATAAATTAAAAATATAAAGTATAATAATCAGAATTCTCACCTCGATCATCTTTTATCATTGTCCCAGGTATGTACTTACTGATGAGAGCAGTACAATATTCGATTTGGAAATCTTCAGTTTTTACAATCACTAGTGTATATCCGACGCCGTAGTGCTGTTTTAAAAAGTATGGAGAGCCAACGCATTGCAAACGACCACTCGACATGATCGCCACTCGATCGCCGAGGTAGTCAGCCTCATCCATGAAATGAGTTGTTAGGATCATTGTACGACCTTCAAAATATATCAATTAAATAGCACAATTATAAACTCTTTTTAACATGTTATTAACTTTCATCTACACTCATGAGTTTTCTTTAACATAGAGACTTTAACATATTCTGTTTAAAATAAGTTTTATCTATAATTTTATCTTACTATTATATCATTTTTGATTCAAATTTTAGTAAAATAACCAATAATTATATAAACAATAAAAGTTAAATAGTAAGATGTAAGGGAGTACAACAAAAAATAATTTAATCGGCATAAAATGTAAAAAGTATGTACAAATTATGACTAACCTTTTTTTTCTTTTTGTAAAAGATCCCAGAGAGCACGACGGGAGGCTGGATCCATGCCTGAGGTGGGTTCATCGAGTAGCACGACCCTAGCGCCTCCACTCAAAGCGATGCCTACACAGAGGCGACGCTTTTGTCCGCCAGATAAACCTTCAGCCATGTAGTTTCTCTATGAAAGAATAGTCGTACTCATTATATATTTTAATAATTATTATAAGTATTGTTGTCATGCTCTTACCAGCTCTAATAGGTCGGTTTGACCGGAGAAGCACTGTTTCACAAAAAATCGGCGTAAAGCAACAATATCAATACTGTTGCGATTCGTGCGATGAGTTAGAGCACTGGAAGTCTAATTTCCCTCCCCAGTGCACTTCTTTTTCCCCTTCTCATCACTACCCTTCTATCCCTTGGGTAGGTAACTCGCATATGATACTTCAAATATAGCAAGCCTATGAAAGTTTGCGGCGACTGCTTACCATTAGGCGGAGGGTATACTTATTTGGCAACCGTCATGACAACCAAAAGTCGATCCGTCAATAAACTGCTCGAAAGTAAAGTTAATTTTATTTTACACTTTATTAACTTATTCTTCTAATTTTTAGCTATACACTTACCTTTTCTTGCATCTCTAATCTATTAATAAGATTATCTATTTCTTCATCAAGTTCTCGGCCTGAATAACCTTTAAGTCTGGCGAAGAACTCCAAATGTTCCCGAACTGTGAGCTCGTTGAATAGCACATTATGCTGCGGACAGAGACCAATATGGGCTCGTGCGAGAGAGGCTTGCGAAGTAATATTATAGCCAGCCACCCAGATACTGCCTCTGGTCACTTCCACATTACCTTGAGCATATTTATCTCGGTTAGGAAAAATCAAAAACTTAAAAATGCTAAAGCTATTTTAAATATTTACCTGTTAACATAGAAATCGTTGTTGATTTTCCGGCCCCATTATGTCCAAGTAGGACAGTGATTTGATCATCATAAATGTTCAAACTCATATTATTGACTGCAATATTTTTTCCATAAACTTTCGTCAAATTCTAAAAACGAACGTTATACTTAAGCATTTTACGGTTAAAGGAGATTTTCTTTTTTCACTCTTTCACATTTGAAATATAACCGTTATTTGTATTAAATTACTTACCGCCATTTTAACTCCAATTCCAAGATTGGTAGGATCTTTTTCTTTTACTGAGTCATCTATGTCCGGTGTATAACCATATTTATCATCTAAAATATTTATTTTTAATTTTAAATACAGAATATGATTTCACAATTGATTAATGACGTAATGTTTATATTTAAAATTTTTAAATAGAATAATATTCTCTAATAATGGAATGCAACTAACCAAAAGCGTTACTGGCTGATGAACACCAAAAGGACTTTTGAAAGACGAAGTACCATGGTTTGGGCGCTCCAAAGGGTCCTGGCATTACTTGTTCTAAGTATAATGCTACTAACATATATAGTATAGAATCCACTACTAAAAATATGCAAACGTGACCAAATAACAACCTATTTGATTCAAGGGAATTCACTGTGAAAAACTCTCCCCATTGCATACCTGAATGGATAAAACATATAAAGTTAGTAATAGCAACAACAATAATTGTATACAATTTTTATAGCAGTGATTCAGTATACTGTTACCTTCTGTATTTTCTTTGCTTAGAATTAGTTGGAAGCCAAAAGACATTGCAGAATTTATACTAAAACAGGATATAGCTTGCACCATAACAGGTACTTCGAAGTCTAAGTTTAATAGAGCAGCTGGAATAAAGGTCATAAACCAAATAACGCCTCCGAATAAAGCTGCCGTATTGCCTGAAAAATTAGCAACAAATAAGACACACCTTTATATGCTCGGAACATATTATACTTAATAATTATACGAAAGCAATCATAATAGGTATATAAATATCTGGTTGTTATGTAAGTAGAGATAGAGCGATGTTAGTATAGTATTAAAAATATAAATAAACTTAGTACACAATAATTTTATAATACCATAGTAATATAATAATTAGCTGTATATATGTATATAATAATAGTTAGTACTATACCTTTAGAAAAGAAACCACTTATCATAAAGCAAAAACATATGGTGCAAGATAAATATAACATAATGTAGAAATATAGAACGGTCCAATGTGTGTTAGTAAATACAGCATAACCACTGAAACCTTGCTCACTAGTAAACCAATTTACCTAAAAAAATATTCAGAATTAATAAAATTTCGTAAAGCCTTTTATTCTGCCATTACATAACATAATTACACACACCTTTAATATAATCATGATAAGACCGGCTGTTATAAATAAATATATGAACTGTTTCCAAAACCATGCTGTCCAGTGTAACCACGTAGGCAAACCCATTATTTTCATCGTTTCCTATAATATAACGTCATTAATACCCTTAACGAAATTTTTGGATGGATTTTAAAAACTCACGACAAATCAACATTTTTACCTTAAGCTGAAGCTCTTTTTCAACAGTAAGACTCCTTATAATGTTAACAGCCGTATAACTAAAACTTAGCATGAAAAACATTGGAAATATGTACACTAGCGCTTCCACGGCGAGATCATTAACATAAGGTGGATGTGGGTATCTTTGTATATGAACATTAAAATGTTGTAGATTTTGACCTGTTAGGCTAGAAATCAATTCCATTGAAATAGCGTGTTGTATTGCTATAAACATCTCGTTGACATAACCTGGAACACGAAGAGATAATTTAAATAAGTATAGGATAAATCACTATAATGATTTGACATTTTTATTAAAACTTACCAGGATCATTTCCTCCCTCCCAAGAATAAGGAAATCTCGGCCCAGGCAATTCAAAGTGTGGGAATATAATATCTGTTCGCCATGTTCGTCCACCGAGATTGAAAAATGAATTTAAGCGAGGTCTCTCTGGGAACCTAAGCGCGTAAGATACGTTAGCCGGTAACGTTGTCGACCCTAAAAGTGATATTTTTATTACGTTTTTCTAAGAAAAAGAGATTTTTTACATTATATGTAAATAATAAAGTCTACGTAAGTTTGTCAACATACCTAACAAGCTATCATCAAATTCCACAGCTGCTATAACCTGTCTTACAATTTGTTCATCACTATAAATTCCTCTGAGTTCTGAACTTTTGTTGTAAGGTGTTAGTCGAATAAAATATTTTGCAATTTCTATTATGATAGGATCATTTATATCTATATCTGGAGGAATATCTATAGGTATATCAGGAAAATCAGGCACTTGTTCAATTATAATTGCTATCAGATCATTTATGTTATGAACGAACAAATTTAGCACCGCCTTTACGAGGACATCTTCTAAAGCTGGGCTGCTCGGTGAATATGCTATCGAAAGTTGGCTAATATTAAGTCCCGCACTGGAAAAATACAAATATTTGAAAGCAATTACAATCTCAAACTTTGATTAAATTTTAATCAATAATTCAATTTATCAACTTACAATACAGGTCTAGAATAATTTAGGGTATAGGCAGGAAGGGGTGGGTATACAACAGCGTTATTTTTGATTGGCTCTATCTGCTGTCGCACAATGAGAACTAGACACATTGTCATAACTGGTAGGAGTAACTCTACAAATGTCTGTAGTCGGTGTCTCCATTGTTGTAGAAAGTTCTTCCACATCAACAATCGAAACTTCCTCCATGCTCCTACCTCTGAAAATTCTTTCCTCACCTTCATATCCTGCCGAATAAAAATAAAAATTAGAAATTATGACGAGAAATCATTAAAACTATTTTGTTTAGTTTTTCTCGCATATGTCCTATTTATTATTGTCTGTTTGGTACAACTTCTTCAATTATTCTATTTTCACATTTTCGTAAAACTAAAAAGTGCAAAGACAATGGTTTATTTAGTGAACTACTTTTTTAAGGACTAACAAAATTAAAACCGTGATGTGATCAACTGTATGCGGCCAAGACTTTTTATTTCATTTTATAGCAGATTTCAAAAGTAAAACTTTATGGATGTCCCTACTTATATACCAGAAGTAAAATTTAAATAAATAATAAAAAGCGAAATAAAGAAAAAAAGGTAATTTAACTTCTGCGACAGGTCTTATAATAATATTAATTTCAAGTAATTTTCTTTTCTAATAATTTAATTTATGACACAACTTTATAAACTATTCGTAATTCGTATCTCTCACTTAAAATTCATTGGTCTAATAACATTGGTTACGCGGCCTACCATTAACATCAATCCTCGTCTTATTAGTAAAATTTTTAAGGCATAAACGTAGGTATATTATAAAAGAAAATTTTTTTGAAAAATGATTTTGACTGCCTCATCAAAGTACTATATATAAAACGAGCTTCTGCCAGCGGCTTCGCCCGCATGAATAGCGTTTAATGCAAACTTTGAACCTTAATTTCAACTCTTCAGTTGAAGAATTTGAGAAAATGTTAAAACACGTCTTTATCGTTCGCCAAAAACAGAGTTTCATGCTTCTACAAAACCCTTTTCACCTATTTCATTGGGTTGAATTCCGAAACATTTTTTTTTGCTCGTTTACGTTTTAAAAACAACACCTGTGAAAAAAATCGGAAAAAATTGGTTTAGGCTAAGCATGCATATGCATATGTATAACACAGACTTGTCAAATAAAATCAGATTGAGTTTTCAAACATGTGTCAAAATAAAATGTAAATTAAATCAAAAACACTAAGGAGTATGGATATAAACTTGGAAGCAAAATAACTTTCTACCACTTTTTAACCCATCCGTTATGGGATGAATTTCAATAAAAAACGAAACGCCTCTTCCATCAATTCTGTTAAAAAAGGTTTGTGCAAAATTTGAAGTAGATTGGATCAAGGAATCACGTTGTCCTATACAAACTTCACCCCCCTTTTTACCGCCTTAGAGGTAGAATTTCGGAAAATCCTTTCTCGTTTTACAAAGAACATACCCTCCAAGTTTCAGGTTTCTCCGATCAGCAGTTTAGGCTGTGCGTTGATCCGTCAGTCAATCAGGACAAAGCCTTTTATATATATATATATATATATATATATATATATAGATGATTTTTTTAACATAATCAACATCTACAGGTGTAAAGTAATATAAGAATGTTTATAGGAAAATAAATTAAGATATTCTATCGCCTTCATAACGATCTACATTTTGATGATCTCATCTACACGCAACATGACGTAACGAAGAAAGACAAGATTGTCACAATGTCGCATCAAGGTACAACGACACCTACAGGGTATACTACGCAACGATATGGACGACCAACGAACGTCATGTTCCTAAATCGCGCTATCAAAGTTTCCTACCTACTTGAGGTAAATATACAACTTTCCAACGTAAGTCATGGGGCTTCGGCCCAGAGCTTCGACCCGCCAGGCAATATCACCCGCCTGGTCGGAGGATCTTCCCGTAGTGTTGGAGGGACATTTCTCACGTCGTCACCTCCACAGTGGTGACTTCCGACGTGATCCTCACCCTCCACACATGCAAGTAGATTTTATAAGAAAACTATATGTTTAAGAAGGTAAATAGGGGGAAACATTATAAAATTCTTTTATGTAACACTTACAACGTCGCAAATATTTAGGCATTTAAATGAGTTAGTCGCATGAATCTTGGATAGTAGTATACGAATACTACTATCCAAGTATACGGATAAATGTTGTAATATATTTAACAAGTTGTGAATGTCATTTTGAGTATAGCAACGAATGTGTAGGCCATCTGTGAGATTATGTAGGTGAAGCATGTAGCGAGCAATTCATTAATTTGCTTATTAACCTAGACACGACAAAGGAAGTGCTCTAGACTTACTTGTTAAAGTGACTCGAAATTAGGTATACGAGATGCTTGTAAATTTATTGCAATTTTATATGTCTGCAAATTTTGTATAAACACTTAAATAAATAAATAAATACGTAAACGCTGCACACTCAACGCCCCCATTAGGATAGTGATATCCTGTGTCGGGGATCCGGAAACACATACAAGGACAAGGATAAATACACCCAGACCGAAAATATTTACCATACAAGTAGCATGGTCAATACAAACATATTATGCTCTGAGCGGGAATCGAACCAGCGACCTGTGGCGTTTAAGGCAGGTTCGCTACCGCTGTGCCACGACGTCATCCAAATAATACTAACGATGCCCGTGACTCGGCTCCCGTGAATATACTATATAGTTGTAATACCAGATCATCGACTACAAGTTATTTTTTCTATTCCGTAGATATATCCGACGGTCCTATTGTTCGAGTATGTAGACGGTAGATTGAGTAACAAACATACAAACTTTAACATTTTAATATCATATTATTAGTATGAAAATATGACACCATTATTAAGAACAGTTCGTAGATAATAATTTAAATCCTTGCGACAAAGTGTAGTCCAAGCTATGTATTATACATACTTACATCAGAGTTTCAAAAATCTGTTCATATTCGATCTCTAATCAGAATATTGAAACAAAAATAAGACATTTGTAAGTTTGTACGTTTCTTATATTGATTTTCAGTTTTTTAAGGAATTTCAAACGTTTAATGAAAATATAATTTCTATTATCCTTAATGACCGTCTAGAAAAACAAATCGATATCGCAAAGATAACCGATTATTATTAATTGTAATGTACATAAATTTATCAATTTTTTTACATTTTCGTAGCTAATTAGGCACTGCGTATTAGATTAAGTACTTCATCTAAGATAATGTTTCCAAGAAAGCTGTATTAAAAGTATATTAATCAATTATTTTATACAACCATAGTAGGTATAATATTTAAAATTTAATAAAACAGCGATCTCGTCTTAACCAATTAAACTTAGTCTTGAATGAATGTTGTAGTATAACTGATAACAATTTATATTCTTATCGTTTTATAATCAAACCAAATATTTTATTTACTCACATTAAAATTGAGTTAGTTTAAAAAAGGACAGAGTATTTATGCAAAAATAGGTATTTTATGTAGCTATTTTGATTTTGAAAATTACGAATTTACATATACAATTACGTTTTATTGACATTAAAAAATATTATTTCTACATACTATAAATATTCATTTTTAAATTGGATTATATATTTTAAAAATATATAATCGAAACGCAAAAATTTAAACTCGACTTACCAATAAAAATAATCACTTTAGGTTAAATTTTTCGCATCACTCATTTGAGTCTTATTTTAATACTTAAAATATTATTTAATATGGACGTGTTCATTTATATTAAATAAATGATATAGTAACGCATTCACCACTTTAATAGTAATCTACACACTGCGAACCACTCGGATTTTAAATCGTTTTCAAAACACTTGAAAGAGCTACGTGTTTTTGCACTGAAAATGTACTGTCGAATTCACATACACTTATCGAATAAGCCAACATACTCTGTAGGAGTACTCATTGTCTGTTATCATAGATTTTGTTCTATACGTAGGTCGATCCTGCCGTACGGGCGCGTGTACTTAAAACAAAGCGGGTTAGATTCCTGGTTGTAAATTAAAGAAATTGAAAACTAAACGTTATCAGATAAGCACATCATATTGGCACCGTTATTCTGTTGTCATAAGCACACTTTTCAACCCACCGAAAAGTCTAGGAAACCAAAATACGCAATTTCGAAAATATAACGAACCTCAAAAGTGTAAATGACGGAGTACTGAAGTAAAAATTATCAATTAATAACAAAAGGGAAAATACTTATCCAGCTATTTCGCTTAAACAAAATTACTAAACCGATTGTGATGAAATCATATGAGGTAAACCTGAAAATATATCTTTTCAAATAAAAAAAGTATTTAAGAAATCAGTTCAAAAATATACGAGTTGTAAGGTAAAAACATTCAAGAAAATACAACCGAATTGAGAACCACCTTCTCTCCTTTTTTGATGTCGATAAAAAATGCACAAAAGGATAATTATGTAAGGTATATTTTATCTTTTTTGCATTATTGAAATTTTAACAGATTTTATAAGTAAAATTTAAATTAAAACAAAATAATTAATTAAGTAATAAATTAATAATATAGATAATTATGACCAACATTGTTTTTTTTACATTTCAATATATTATGAACGAATATGACGCATTTAACACCGGTGCAGATACGGTGGAATATTTAGTTCTTATCACTTCCAGTAACGAATCATGATAGCTATAAATATTGATTTATAGATATCAGTTGTAAGTCAAAGCAAGAAAACTGAAATTTTTCAAACGAGTTATACATTTATTTATTTATCAAGTAACATCTAAAACACGCACATTATTAATTCCTTCAAAATAAATATACTCTACACATAATATAATTTATACAAATACATAGCAATTTATAGTTTCATAGTGACTTTGAAAACGTTTCTATATATTTAAGCATTTAATGTGCTTATCGGAAAACTATTTCAATAAAACTACCTCCCATTCGAATCACCTCATTAGACAGGCTTGTGTGTATTTGTTCAGACAAATGTGACCAACTGTTCAGCGTCAGGCGTCCACCACGTCCTGTAAGGCCCACCCGATACAAAAACAATACACTGGTAATTTTATCTATAAGATATTGGTTAGATGTTCCGGTTGAACAATTACTATACACTTGATTTAAACTATTATGTAAATTAGAACCAATATCTTTCCCTAATTTATCACAAACAAGTACTGTATGAGAAGTGTTATTAGGGACAGTACTTATTTTAGTATAACAGTTATTTTTTTTCTTTGATTTGGTTGTACGATAATGGCAGCCAGGTAACTGCTTCTAGCAATTTCTTTAACATTTAACAGAAGCAGTGCCATGAGAAGAACAGCTATGATTCAGACAGACAAGGACTCAAATCTTTCCATGTTGTAATTTGAAAGTTCTATTAATTTGGTAGTAGCCGATATATGCTCCTATATATGTAATTGAGAATACTCATACAACTTATTTATAGATCTTAGTGATGTTTTAAGGCTGTTTGTTAATTTCAGATTGCAATTGTTGTGTGTCGCTATTTTGCAAAAGTAGTTCATTGTAGTGATTTAATTTACTTATTAAACATGAATTTTAGATATAACGCTGTATGGCTATTTAACCCTAGAAGCCTAATCCTTATCATTACTACCTACATCAATTCTTAAAATACGTCTCAGGCGTACATTCCTACACCGTACCTACACATATTAATGACAACTTGTAGGACTAAACAAATCAACATACGTATTTGGACGCAAATAAGCAATACCATGTCAACCCACACGAATGTCATTTCGAGAAAAACGCGTTTGAAAATTTTGAACAACTTGCTTTATATGATTTTTTTTATATATTGGTCAAGTTTATGGTAATTTCAAGATGTATATAAGTTATTTTACTTATTTTCACATAAAATAAGCATACAAACTGCATATTTCGTATATTATATATATATAACCCAAAACGTTTAAAATAATACATAAATGGCATGATTAAAAAATGGCTTTTTAGAAGTTTTAAAGCTTTAAACCCTACAAATATTAAAGAAAAATGTTCTTCAGCCATTTACCAACACTTCTACATATATAACTCAGTTTTTTCAATTTTGTGGGTTGACATGGTATTGGTTATTTGCGTCCATTTATGTTCTACATTTTGAAGGTTTATTCAAGGTTCTAATATAAAATAATAATTACAGTTATTTATTACAAATTACAATACAGTAAAATAAAATACAATACAATAAAAACATTATTTTTAGTCAATTTTTCAGTTACCTAGTTTTTAAATGTTAAAAGATTATCGGACATTGATCGAAGATTCTTCCACTTTAAGTTTATTATGTTAATATGAATCACAATGGCAAGTCAAATATTAGCATAATCGAATAATAATAATAATATTCTATAAGGTTTTTTATCTATGAGATAAAAGCAGAACGGGGATTTTTCAGTTATGTATGAAAAAACATTTAATGTAAAGTTAAGGTTTTGTTTTGTATGTAATACAAGACATATTGAAAAAAAAATAGCAATTTTACTATACACCTAAGTATATCAAGATATTTATGAAAAAATATTAAATGAAAGCCATGTTTTATATCTACTACGTAGGCTTTATCTTATTCGTAGTGACTAACCAATGGAATTTACGAATGAACGCCAACGAATCTATGACATTTTATAAGTACGAAAAGGCAAGAAAGTATTATAAATAAGCCTTGGTTTAAATAATTTCATTTTGTGATAATCTATAGTAAAACTGAAAAATGAAAACTATGATGGCGGCAAATCATTCCCACCAAGGCATTTCTTTGATTATGATACCTACTTTTCGAATTACATTGAGCAAAATGACGAATTCTGACTCGAATTAGTGACAACAAAGATATTTTATAAGTTAGCGTGATTCTGTTGTGTGTGCCACGAATGAGACTAGACAGTGGACATTCGTCTTGGTTAAGCCAAGACTCTCTGTTCTACTCCGGTCTCCGATCTCATGCCAGCGAATGGTGAGTCCTTTTGGAGGTTGCGGTGTAAGCGCGTTATGTCGTGTGCAATAAGGTACCTCGTCCACGCATGTGAAGACGGGTAAATTAAGAATAAGCGATATAGGGCCAACAAACGACCAGCTGGAGCTTAAAAAATTAAAACGGCACAGTGCAAACACGTGCGAATGTAAGAATGGGCCGATAAATTGACCGAAGATTCGTTGATGCTCCTTCGTAATTTCAACACTTCATCACAAAAAGAATTCACTCACACGCTAACTTCATTCGATCATGTTGCTTACTAGTGGCTTACTTCATTTTGTTGCGTCGATATTAAATGAACACGTTTCTTACATTTGTTTGTATGGAAGGGCTTGTCCATAATATAAAACAATTATCTATACTAATAACATTTAAGGTTTTTGTAGCGTGGTAGCGCACGCCGTTCTTAAATCTTCTTTGCCCAGTAATTTCACTAGCCTACAATGCCCTTCAAACCGGAACACAGTAAGCCTAAGACTTTTTTACGGTAGAATATTACCTACGACCTACGACCAGTGTGGCTATTTGCTCTAATGGAATAATCTCTGCTGTGACAGAGATTATCCCAACAGCGGGCGATGGGATCGTCACGTCCTGACGACGGTGTTGTAGTTGCAACAGCGTTTGAATCGTTATCGTAAGCGACTTTGAAGTTTGACTGTTTGATAATTGATTCATTGATTATATTCATTTTGAATAATAATATCACTACATAACAAAATAAAAACATGTACAAGATAAAAACAAGTTGAGGAACAGTTTGACAAATGTATTAACATAACGGATGACTTTTTGTAACTCTATACATCCCGCCACGAGAAGCAATTTTATAAACACATTGCTTATTTGCGTCCATTTATACTATAGGTTTTCATTTTAATTCAGAATTGCATTTCTATAATTAAAATAAGTGGCTAAAATTATCGTTTTTATATTGACAGTCGGGAAAAAGTATATATTCGTGCGGTTATAATAAGAAAACGATAAGGGTTAATATTAATTTAAAATATTAATTTTAAAAAAAATTACTTTCTCACTTTGCAGTGAATGATTAAAAAACCACTATTATTTATTTTATTCTATTGAATATCTTACAATAAGGTGGCCAGTAAATCAAAATAATAATAGCAGTCAAGTGCGTTGTGGACCACGCACCGTTGAAACTAAAGGGTTCCGCATCTTGGTTATTAATAATCTTAAAGCCTTTAAAAATAATAACGAATTAAAATCGACTGCAAAAATAAGTTGGTAATTTCATAGTAATTAATAAAAGTTATATGAAAAACAAAGTTATGGGAAAAATTGATATATCTCTTAAATTTGTAGATTTATCTTCTTCAAACCAGATGTGGATGAAATTTTATTTGATGTCCTACAAGGTCAAATTTTTCCAGAATTTTAAATCCCATAGTTCAAAAGTTAGAGGGGGACACAATTTTTATGACTTTAGGAGCTAATATCTTAGCAACTACTAACGTAATGAAAAAAGTCAAAATCAAACCTCCTTATCATTTTGAAAGACCTATACAAAAATATCTCACACGTTGACATACGTTGAAAAATTTTTTTTTAACACTCAGTTCCATGTATGGACCCTACCCTTAACACTTATATATTTTAAAATTTCATTACAGAATCGTTGTGCGGTTCATAGAATACACCTATTTAGTAAATTTCGTATAGATAGAGCCAATAGTCTCCGAGTAAAATGACTGTGACATACGGACGGACGGACAGACGGACATGACGAAACTATAAGGGTTCCGTTTTTGTCATTTGGCTACGGAACCCTAAAAAGGTACTTTTTAGTTACTGCCCTATCTATAGCAGTTAATAACAAAACTACCCTTTTGCTTGTATTTTGCAAAATAACTACGTAATCTGGAAGTTTCTAGGTCTTAGTTGATCTGGATTATGATACTAAGCTCTTTTGAGGTTCTTTTAGTAACTAATATGGGATGCCAGTTCTGTGGCTAGGTGTGTACTAAAAGTAATTAAGTTATTTCCGGAATATATAAAATAATTAATGTAAAGATTATTTTGATTAAGATTGCCGATAAGTATAAAATCCACAGTCATGTTGATTTCTGTTATAAATTGTTCTTAATTTCTTTTATTTTGTTATTTTAACCAAACTACTAAACTGTGGCTAGTTACTAAAAGATCAACATGCCAGTTTCTGATTTCGATAGCCAGTTTCTGGACCAATTGGATAGTTTTGTTTAAAATTACTATAAAACTATAACAACTATGCTATTAGTTTTTTTGTCATTCCTTTTTTCAATTATGACTGTTTTATCTATTCGGCAATGTATTGTAATAAGGCTCTACAGTCATGATATTCAAGTACCTAATGTCTAAAACTACCTTTTAAAAATGAAATAAAATTGATAAATAATTTAGTTAAATTGAAAAGGGAAACCTCACATTAATACTAATGTTTTATTTCTAGACCATTATTTCTAATCACCCAAGTAATAAATATTGACTAAATAAATAAATAAAAATAAAAATAAATAAATATTATAACTACATTATCTACATAAAAATTAAAATGAACTCAGAAGTCAGAACTGTCAGTGTGTACGTAGTGTCAAAACTTGAGAAAATAATCAAAACATTTGAGTTCCGTTGAAATTTATATAATTTTAAGCTTTGTCAAGTCAAGTCAAGAATGAGTAGTTTAGGATATAAAATGCAACCGATAGCAAAAAGTGTCTTTCAGTCTCCGAGAATAAATTCGTAAGATAAACGATAAAGCTAACCTAAAAATAACTGTTCGTAGCTCATTCAATACCTAAAATTATGTTTAAAAAATTACAGCTGGACTACGATAATGCAGCAAAGATTTTATCCTAGGCCGACAAGTTTTCCTGATTACTTCCAAAATCCTATATTTAGAAAAGAGGAGCAAGCAATATTAATTGAGAACAATGAATTATCGAAGTTAGCTGCAGTTCCCGTGAAACCTCCCGCAGCCTATGAGACCTCCTCTGTATATCACGATCCACTCGTTAAGTAAGGCGCATTATATTATGTGATTATTATATGTTATTCATTTGTTACTTTTTTGCAGATGACTACTCACTGAATTATTTTTATTACATTTTCTACTATTTATATAATATATTACAACATTTTTGATCATTTGATATTTATGAGTGATAGAATTTAATCATAATATAATTTTAGCAAACTTATTAATCATGTAATGAAAATGGGAAATAAAAAATTGGCACGTAATCTTGTTGAAAAAGCTTTTGAAAATGTCAAAAGAATGCAAATAGAAAGGTACCATCTGGCATCTACACAGGAGCAAAAGGGAAAAATAATACTCAATCCGAAAGATATATTACATAAAGCAATTGAAAATTCAAAACCTCTGTTGCAACTTTTACCTATAAAAAGGGGTGGAATCACATACCAGGTAATTCCATAATGGTCACAATCCTTTAAAAAAGTATTGTTGTATAAACAAAACTTTCCTTTAATAACCTTTAAGTTAATAATTTTGATTTTGTGTTTAACAATATTAAATCCAAACATTTTAAAATAATAGTTTATTAGTATTAGACGACAGTGGCCCATACATAAATAAAATTTAACATTATAAGTGCAAAATACAATTGAATATATATATAATTAAATAAAATTAAAGTATTCATTTGTAATCCAAAATTAATAACTTTTCACTAGTCTTCTATATTATTTGCTTCATCATATACCCTATATAGTCATTAGAAATAAAATATAAACTAAAACAACCCACAAAACTTATTCCTTATATAATGAAAACAAGAATATTTTGATTGGTTTACTTTGTTATTAAGAAAATCATGCTCTTTGTATTTATCTTATTGAGCAATAATTTGCTTATAATCTTGTTGAACAATATACAAATTTATCATATTCTTATTTTAGGTTCCTGGTTCAATATCTGAAAAGAGATCACTATTCTTGGCTATCAAGTGGTTGCTTGAAGCTACGAATGATAAAGAACGAACAATACACTTTCCAGAACAGTTTGCCTGGGAACTTCTTGATGCAGCTAACAACACTGGCAAAGTTGTTAAAAGAAAACAAGACTTACATCGTCAGTGTGAAGCAAACAGAGCATATGCACATTATAGATGGCAATAGTTAAAACCTATTCAAAGATGGCGCTTCACTTGGTATATCATAATTGTGTAGATTTGACCATAATATTTATGGTATACATTTACTTGTAAAAATCATTACATTGTTAATGTCATACTTTTAGTACTGAACCAGCAAAAAAACTGATTTGTGGCATCTTTCATGTGATAACAGCTGAAAAAGGGATGTAAACAAGTATTTTTGTAATTGAGCTTTTTAGCCAAACAACAAAACAATTTAATATCTATTAACTTCCCAAATCATTCAAATCAAATATTGAGCCTTTTTAAGAAGAATATTGTGAGTCATGACAAAAAATATAAATACTTTAAAATCAGTAAATAAAAATCCTGTATAAAATGTGTTCAGTTTTTTCTTAAAAGTCTTGGTTTTGGGCAAATAAAGTAAATACATGAATATGTTATGCCAAGTACTTCTTTTATATTTCTAAATCCAGTCATTGTAGATAATATGTATTAAATAAGTAAATGTTGTAAGATATTGTTTTATTTTACACAGAACAGTTCATTTAACCGTACAAACACTTTACCATAACGATTTATTACCCACAACCCACAAGTTGGATCAAAGTTGGAGACAAAAAAGTCCTTTAAAAGTGAAGGTGGTAAAAAGGATCATAATATGAACGCAAATAAGCAATACCATGTCAACCCACATGAATGTCATTTCGAGAAAAACGCGTTTGAAAATTTTTAACAACTTGCTTTATATGATTTTTTTTTTTATGAATTGGTCAAGTTTTTGGCAATTTCAGATTTATGTAACTTACATTTTCACAAAAATAAGTATACAAACTGCATATTTCATATATAATATAACCCAAAACGTTTCACATAATACATAAATTGCATTATTATAAAAATGGTTTTTTAGAAGTTTTAAAGCTTAAAATCCTACAAATATTTAAAAAATGTTCTTCAGCCATTTACCAACACAGCTGCATATATAACTCAGTTTTTTCAATTTTGTGGGTTGACGTGGTATTGCTTATTTGCGTCCATATAAGGGCTGCGAAATTGGGACTTTTTTACACATATCAATAGAAAAAAAACCAAAATGCCATTGGTCAATTTCTCATTTGCATTCTTAATCTTAATTTGCGCACAAAGCGCACATGCGCAATTTTAATATTTTTAGTACCAGACACATCATTTATGGCGCCAGTCAAAACATGAATGTATCAAGTAAAGCATGCCGGGGTTATTGTGTGTGCATGTGCAGCAAAATTATCAATACAAAAAATTGCCAAAATTGAAAGAATTTTTGGCACACTTAAACTTGTAATTATTTTCATGTTTTTAATTTCTGTACGTCCGTATTCTCTATAAAATTTCACATCTCTGATTATTGAATACAAAGAAATTGTCGAATTGCCGGCTATCGGTTTTTATGTATGTATTTCCTATCTTTATTCTGTATGCGTGATTTATTTTATTTTTTAGTTGCACTGTTGCAGTAAATTTGCTGACGGCGCCAGTTTATGCTTCAATTTGTACCAATTACAATACGTGAGATCCACTATCTATTGTGTATATCTATGACTATTACAATAATAAATGGTATAGATAAATAGAATTTTAAGTGGCAGCACCAACGATAAATTCATTGTCAAATCTTACTGTGTTTTGTGGCTGTTGTGTATCTACTCACCACTGTGTGATTATGTTATTAAAAATCTCTGGCATCTACGATGCATAATTTGAACGAAACACCTTATTGTTTCTTGTTATGAAAACATATTTTTATTGTTACTTTCCAATGGAGAATTTGGAACTGAATACTTAAATAAAAATAGCGAATAGACTTGCTGATTGTTTCGCCTTAATCGTTAAAAATGTCGAGAAATGGCGAAGTGTCGTCAAATCAAGGTAAAAGCCTAACGACTAAACATTTGACAGTAATTTAAATGCTGCTCTATAGAATCATTTAAAAATAACATTGTTTATTCCAGGTCCAAGCAGACCAACAATGCCAAAACCTGATCTGAGCCTATTTGGCACAGAAAAACGTAAAATATTGAACCTTCAACTCGGCGGACCGTCAAGTGATAGTGCTGCATTCGTGCCTTTTTCTTCAAACACACCAGCTCAAAAGACGCGAATACCGTCACGTACTATCAGGGATGTATTGCCAGAAAATACAAGGTATGTTTTGATTTTGTCATCATAAACCCAAGGCATTTCCCATTTGTAAAAGCTCAATCAATATAAATTAACATTGTATAAAACTGCATATATATGCAGGCATACAATTCTGTTTATTTAGAGCTCAATTTAAGGATTGTAATTTCTCATTTCAAAATTTCACCAAAAATTTATACTTACCTGTCAGTAATTGATTTCGTTATTAGTCTGAGATTTACTACACCGGTATTTTTTATGTTTTGATAAAAATTCTAGCTCAATATTTTTGTCCTATTAACCGTCAAGAAGAAAAAGTAAACACTAATAAATAATTTTTACAATTTGCATTCGTTTTTTATTCACTTTTCAGAGATAGATGCAGGATTTATCCATCAATGCAATCATCGGGAAAGTTACAGTTATCTGCTACAGATATATATGATTTTACGTCAGATGATTTGCAAGATCTGGGTGAAATAGGAAGAGGTGCTTTTGGAGCCGTTAACAAAATGGTCCATAGAAAGTGAGTTAAGAGTTGTCCAAACAAACAAGTCATTGACAAATGTTTAAAAAATATGCTATTTGAAAGTATAATGTAGGGGTTGATGTTTATTTTTACTCACAATCTATCAAAAACTAATTAAAAAATTATGTAAAGTTTAATTTAGAAATCTATGTAATCTATGTACAATATTTTCCATAAATATGTTAAATAAGTGAAATCTAAAATATATAATGTGTTTCTTTAAATTTAGAAATAACTAAACTATTTCTCATTGATGTTTATTGGTTTTAAGTAATAATACCGAAAAACTGGACATTTCCAGTTTGTTTTGGTGTTTTGTGGTAGGTTATTATAATTCCTGCTTAGGTGAATTTTTAATTTATTTAATTGTTTTTTGACAGAACCAGTAAAGTAATGGCTGTGAAACGCATTCGTTCGACAGTAGATGAAAAAGAACAGAAACAGTTATTGATGGATCTTGAGGTAGTGATGAAGAGTAATGAATGTCTATATATTGTACAGTTTTATGGAGCATTGTTCAAAGAAGTAAGTTTTATATGTATCACTTACATGAAAGGAAGCTGTTTTTATGAAGATATATTTCTAATGTTTTCATTATTTGCTAAATCTTTTGACTTTACATATTATACAAAAATGAATACTTATTGTGTCAATTAAATTTCAGGGTGACTGCTGGATTTGTATGGAGTTAATGGATACCTCGTTAGACAAATTTTATAAATTTATTTGTGAAAGAATGCAAACTCGGATACCTGAAAATATAATGGCTAAAATAACATTAGCAACAGTCAAAGCTTTAAATTATTTAAAGGAAAAGTTAAAAATAATTCATAGGTAGATATATATATATATATATATATTTACTATCCTACATAATTCATTCATATCCTACACAAGAAAAAATATTTTTCTGAATTACGAAATATTGAATTAAATTAGTATCCCAGTTATAATATTAAAATAATTTTATTATTGTACTGTATATACTAAATCCATTAATTATTTATTTATATTAATTATTTATTTCTTGACTTCCAGACGATTGTGGTATTTATAAATACATACACCAACATACAAGAAAAAAAGTTAGGGGTGATTTATGTTACTGCTTTATATTTTACATTGCAGGGTTTTTGATAATTAGAAAATTTCACGAAACCCTTGTGTAATCTTAAACTTCAACCAATCAGATCAGAGTTTTGTTTCACAATATTACTAGAGCAACTCTTATTTTTGTAGAATATTTTTCCAGTAATATTAAGAAATCTTTGAAACCATTACCACATCATCCAATTATTCAGTTATTTATTATTTAATTTTAATACAAGATTTCTTATAAAATAGCGAATGCAGGACATCACCCATCTAATTCATTTTAAAAATGTATAAACTAAACTGTAAAATTTATGACTGTATACTTTTTTAAATACTATATATGAATAAAGCTTTATTATTATTATTATCATGTGAAATCCCAGTGCTTTAGTGAAAATTGAAATTATAAAACAACCCTTCAACTTATACAATTATTCATATATTCTTCAATTACAGAGATGTTAAGCCTTCAAACATATTGTTGGACCGACGAGGCAATATAAAGCTCTGTGATTTTGGTATATCTGGTAAACTTGTTGATTCAATAGCACGAACAAGAGATGCTGGATGTAGACCATATATGGCTGTAAGTTATTTTACAATTTTCTTTGTGCCAAACCCAGGAAAATTTTATCATTGAAATCAATGAAATATTATCACATTTTTTTAGCCTGAACGGATTGATCCTGGGCGAGCTCGAGGTTATGATGTCAGATCTGATGTTTGGTCTCTCGGAATTACTTTGATGGAGGTAGCAACAGGATCTTTCCCATACCCACGATGGGGATCAGTTTTCGAACAACTGCAACAAGTTGTCCAAGGAGACCCACCACGTCTGACCAACAAAAATAATATATTTTCCAACAACTTTGTTAACTTTGTCAATACTTGGTAAGTTAATATTTTTCAATATAATTTAATTTATATGGCTCTTGCCAACATGTAAATTTTATAAAAAAATGGTACTTGACCAAATTATTATTGTACTTAAATTTCCAGCCTTATTAAAGAAGAAACACAAAGACCTAAATACAATAGATTGCTAGAGCATCCATTTATTAAAGGCATTGACCAAAGTAGAGCCGATGTAGCGTCTTATGTTTGTGAAATTCTAGACGCAATGGAACGTAATGGTGTCAGTCCATTTACTACAGACCAACCGGCACAGGCGTGGATAGACTAATTTTCAGTTAGGCCATGTTTTATGTAGTACTTTAAATTTCAATTTGTTGATAACACCTGGTATTATGCACTATGAACCACTATATTTATTATTACCTGTTATTTATTATTTTTTAATCTATTACTTATTCAAATTAGCTTGCTTAAAATATAATGACAGCAAATGCAAAGTTCAAATTATTATATATTTTATATACTTTTAATATTAGTATATAAATAATATTAGGAAAAGTAGAAAAATTCTCATATATCTGTCTGAAATTATAATTACACTTGAAAAACATTTCATATCTATATATTGAAATATAATTATGGTCTTACATTTATAATTCTGGGTTCCCTTTTCTCTGTTGAATTCAGTTGTTATTAATATTATAATTTTTTTGTCTATAACATCATAGGTAGTTTTAATTAATTTATGTATAGATTAAAACTAGTAGCATCTAGTTCTATGTGACTCCAAAGATTGAAATAGCCTCATTAGCTTACAGCATGTTGCAGACATTGTAAAATATATAATTTGAAATTTAAACATTATTGTGTACACTATATTATTTTATGAAATGATAATGAAATCTATGAAATCACATTGTAAATTATTTATAATGGGGACCTAGTGTTTTTGTGACTGTAAATTATTCTAGTTTGTTTGTGAACTGCTTGTAGCTAATAAACAAAATATGTATAGATGTACTTTTGTAATAAATTTGTAAATACAGACAGATAATAATTAAACGTAAGTAAATACATAGCATCCATTTTTCTATGGCAGCAATACACCTTAAAAATTGTTCACTAATAAAACATACATGTGATTGAATAAATTTCAATTAACTTGTAATTTGGCTCACTATATTTTATTATTTAAGAAATAGAAGTACTAAATGAAAGACATACAGTTTTCTTAACTATTTTATTTACAACAATATTTATCCTTCTACATTTATAAATAATAACTTATTCCAGTACTTCACCCATCCTTTTAGAATCCTTTACAACACCAAATTGCATAAAAAGTTTATATTTAGTTCCATCTGTTAGTTGAGGCTGAAGAAATATAAAATCCAGTTTCTTTGGTTCTAAGTCTAGTATAGGTATCCATTCATCCACATTAACAATTCTATCTATTCGCTTTCCAGTAAATCCTAATGAAGATATTTTGATTAATTTATTATCTTCACTTAAATATAGATGGCCAATAATGTTCCTTAATGGAAAGGTAAACAAAGCTAACACTACTCCACTTGTTATACCTGAAATTGATTATAATTTATAATAGAATATTAATAATGCTTATTAACTATTGACAATGTTGTCACGCAAGGGTAGTGAACCTGCCTTAAGCACCACATGTTGCGGGTACGATTCCCGTTTAGAGAAATATGTTTCTAGCAAATTATAGACACAGGCTACTAAAAAAATAGTATGCTGTTATGTCAAATTAAATTAATTATTTAATATTTTACTGCAACTAAAATTTATTCAGTGTTTGGTATCTCAAACTCTGACATTTAGGAACTAATTTAGAAAAATACTATTTTGCTTGATAGGATATACTTTCCACTGGTCACATTCAAATGTCAAGAAAAAAGCCAAACCTTGTGATGAAAATATAGAGGATGAAATATTTTATAGGCTATTATGTTAATAATTTATTTTGTTTACCTCAGAACTCTGTCTTAATGAACCAATTTTAAAATCTTTTTTTTATAAGAAAGAATATACTTTCAGATTGGTCTTCATAGATTTTTTTAAAGCAAAATGGATGATTAGGTCACCCAAGAAATTTTACTTTCCTTTGATTTTTGCATGGAATACCTTTAACACCATCAATCGCCCTATGAAACCAGACTATAATAATGAAATTAAATTTTATTTATATTACTTATTTATGCTTTTCTATCAGTATGTTACTGAACAAAATATTTCTTACCTACATAAGAAGCAATGAGACAGGTACTCTCAGAGGCAACATTTAGTAATTCCATTAATCCACTAGAAGGTATAACAATACATGACCCATATAAATGATATACTTTGAGTCTGTTCACCATTGCAACATATTTTATAATTGGAAATGAAAAAACAGGGTCAAATTTAACTTTTTCGGGTTGACTTCTAACGGAAGATGATAGGTTTTTTCGGAATATGGTAGAAAATTTTGAAAATAACATAATAAAATATATTTTGGATATTTGTAGGCTATAATATAATAATTTATTTTTTAAACATAACCTATATTTTATTTTTATTTACATAATATGAATAATGAATTTCCACAGAGTAACGCAGTTTACACAGTATTAACTTTTCTAAAAAATTATTATACTCTATGATTTAATACCAAAACATTGAAGCATAATAAGTTAGAACTATCTTGTGACCGTTGTGGTGTGCTGGTAGCGAATCTGGTCGGAGCCTCGACGTTCGCGTGTTCAATTTATGCTCGGAGTAGATACTTTTTTAATACCGATTGCTGGCTTGGTCACTTGTTTGTTGTAATTTATTATTACTAAATATGAAGAGACTCAGAAGTTTCCATAAAAAGAATCATAAATTCCGAATCTACGTTTAATTATCTCGATAATGAGCACTATGTGGTTTTTGGAATCGACTATTTGTAGATTGGTCATGGTCCTTTTAGACTACTACCACTAGATAAAAAAGTGAAACAACGATTGTTTTATTCTTTATCCTAGACTTTAAACCTATTATTTTTTTTTCCTCACTATGGTACCAACGGCAACTAAAGAAAGTGGTATAGTCTGTTAAATGTAACTTGAACCCTGCGCAGTAACACGTTTTTGGGTCTCAACCGTATGCGGTATGAAGGGGGCCGGGTTTAGTACACTCGCTCACGGTTGTTTTAGTTCTTTAATAATAAATTATTAAAAAATAAATTAAAATATAAATTAGTTTTGTCAAGTGTGTTAACATTTATTTCAAGATAATGCCTCGACCACAATCAACTTTAAGAAGACGGGAGAGAAGGATGATATTTGACGTTTATAGTTATTTTTAAAAGAAAATAATATAACTAATTCTCTGAATAATACTGCGGAAGATACGAAGAAGTCTGTCTCACTATTAATAATGTACATTAACTTTATATATATATATGTATATATATATATATAGGTACCTTTTTCTATACTATTTATTTGTTTTATTCTATTTAAGTAATTAATAACGATAATAAATAAATAATTAATTGAATTTAGAAGAAATAATAACTATATTATAGACTTCATTCCGTTTTCCCACTTTATAAAGAATCGATTTAAATAAGACGAAACCAATATTTTTGTCTAACATTTTTGTCCATTATTGTACCTGCGCAGAAGCGGCCATTTTGGTTCAAGTTACATTTAAGGAACTATACTAGGGTATTTTGTACAGAAAAATAGGGCATCTCCATATGTCTTCCTTACTCTATGACTTCGTGTGTAACTGTGACAGACTGACTGACAGTTGACAATACACACAGACACAGACTACATGTGGATGGTGAACTACATTTTCGTCGTGTTTTGTTGTTATGCTTAGGAGGTTTAACCCACGTGCGAAATATTGTAATTTTTTTATACTTTATAATTTTAGTCTTATATAATTGACAACTTAAAGAAGAGCTTTCAGTATGGCTACCATATTAAAAGAAGTGTAAGTATTGATGAACGATATTACTAAACGAAGTCAAAGTTTTAATATACCAAGAAACTGAAAAATTATTATTTTATTATTACAGACTTATTTTGTTTTTACAGATATGAAAAAACAGCTGAGTTTGAAGCTTTTTATACTGGAGGTGATATTCAATGGACTAATGATGGTGGTAATTTCCTGTGTCAGTGTGATGATGTTATTAAAGTTATTGATGTCAACACACTTTGCAATACTCTTACCATCGGAGAGTCGGCGGAGGAAAAGGATGACAGTGATCAAATATATACTTTTCAAATGTCACATGATAATCAAACCATTATAACTGCACATAAAAGTGGGCTACTAAAGCTGTGGGATAGGGAAACTGGTAATCAAGATAAAGTGTGGAGATCTGGCCACAAAGGTGCAGTTGCAAAGCTGGCTTTTGACTTGAGTGACACCAATGTTGCATCTGGTGGAACTGATGGCAATATAAGGCTTTGGGATATCAATCATCATACATGTATTAGTAGTTTAAGAGGGGCAATGGGAGTTTTTACTGTTCTTAAATATCACCCAGACTCATCAAAGCAACTAATTTTTGGTGCAGCTGATGATACAAAAATAAGGTCTTGGGATTCAAAAACTGGTAAAGAAACAATAATATATTCTGGTCATTTTAGTAAAGTAACTTCTTTGTTGTTTACTACTGATAACGACTATATGATAAGTTCAGGAAGGGATAGAGTATTGATACTTTGGAAGCTTGGTGAGAGCAAAGCTCTTAAAGTTTTACCTGTTTATGAAAGCATAGAAAGTACAATACTCATGCCGCCTTCATTCAAAATACCAAATTTTAAAAAGAAACTAGAGACAGAAGGAATTTATATTGCTTGCGCTGGTGAAAAAGGCATTGTTAAAATATGGAATATACAAATGAGCCGACTCATGTTTGAGCAATCCAATAGCCTTGTCTCTCCTTCAACCGAAGAAGGTGGCCTAGCTATCACACATTTACTATTTAACGCAGCAAGAAATATGGTGTCTGTTGCTACAGCTGATCATAATATCATAATTCACGATTTAGAAACATTCACTTGTATGAAACAGATGGTGGGTTTTACTGATGAGATACTTGACATAATATTCCTCGGAAAAGATGAATCGCATATTGTAGTGGCAACAAATAGTAGGGATTTAAAGTATTATGAATTAGGTACTATGGATTGCAAATTACTAAAAGGTCATAATGATATTGTTTTGGCATTGGCTAATTTTCCTACTAAACCTGATATTTTTATATCTTCTAGTAAAGATAATACAGTAAGAATTTGGTGTCAAGATTCTAACAATGTGATAAAATGTTTTGGCGTTGGATCAAGACATACAGCATCTGTTGGCTCGGTTTTCACTTCACAAACATCGGATACATTTTTTGCTTCTGTAAGTCAAGATAATTGCTTAAAGGTTTGGACTGTCCCTAAAGAAATGGATGCTGTTGACCAAAAAATTAAATCAGTTCATACTGAATTGGCCCATAACATGGATATAAATTGTGTTGCTGTATCACCCAATGATAAGATTATAGCTACTGGCTCACAAGACAAAACCGCAAAACTTTGGACTGACAACTTATCATTATTAGGTATCCTGAAAGGACATAGGAGAGGCATTTGGTGTGTAAGATTTTCACCTGTGGATCAAGTAGTTGTAACTTCTTCAGCTGACAGTACATTAAAATTATGGTCAATAGCTGATTTAAGTTGTTTGAAAACTTTTGAAGGTCACGAAAGCTCTGTTCTTAAAATAGAATTCCTAAGCAAAGGACAACAAATAATATCCAGTGGAGCAGATGGTCTTCTCAAACTTTGGAATATAAAGACTTCAGAATGTAAAATGTCTCTTGATAATCATGAGGGAAAAGTCTGGTCTATGGCAGTAAATAAAAGTGAGGCTCTTATAATTACTGGTGGATCTGATTCTAAATTGGTTACTTTAAAAGACATCTCTGCTGAGAGGCGAGAAAAGCTAGCTAAAGAACGAGAAGAACAAATTTTACAAGAACAAGAATTAATAAACTTGCTCCATGATAAAAAATTAGTGAAAGCTTTAAAACTTGCTCTGCGCATGGAAAGACCTTTACATGTATTAAAAATTGTGAATGAAGTCTTAAAATTTGGCAATGAAAAGTTATCAGAGACCCTGAAGGAAATAAGTCACACACAAAAAGAGACTTTGTTAAAATTCGCAGCTGAATGGAATACAAATAATAAGAACTGTCATGCAGCACAAATTGTATTTTATATTTTAGCACCAGAAATTATATCAGGTAACTTAAAAGTACCATCACTAGCAAATTTCATTGAGGGAGCATTGCCTTACACTGAAAGGCACTTTGAAAGATTAACTAATTTGCTACAAGATCTTAATTTTATTACCTACACAGTTGATTGTATGCAACCTCATGCAGTCAAAAGCTTAGATCAACATTAAATATATTGTACATATTGAAATCGACATTTGTTTTATTATATTGTTATTTTAATACACTACATAACTACACCTATCTAAATTGTACGTACGTTCGGATATAAGACTGTGTCATCAAAACTTAAACTTGTGAAATGTAAATTTACGCCGTCTGCATATAAAAGCTCATAAACGATACACGTCTCCGCCGCCTGCGCAACCTTTTACATTTTCCGTGAAAACCGCTTCCTAATATGCAGTAGTGGTGAATCGATAACGCGAAACAGACGCGTCGATTTCTGTGCGCGCTGTAATTGTCGTGTTATGTAAACAGATTCATCATGAACTCAAAAACTTTATTACTTAGTGTAATTATTCATATTTTAATTAGTGTGAGAGGACAAAAATCATCGTGAGTAAACCTACTTTAATAATTAAAAATTATAAATAATAACATAGGTACTTATTCCAAGTTTCCCTTTTTTTTTTTCAAAAAGTACATCAATGTAAATTGAAACACTTTACTTTTTGAAATTGTGTATTATTAATAAATGCTTTAGTTTTATCCCTACCATTAATGTTATATATACGAAAGTAACTTTGTCCCTTACACTTTCACGCTTAAGCCACTAAACCGATTTTGATGAAATTTAGTACAGAGATACAATAGACCTTGGGAATGGACATATCTTACCCGGACACATCTTTTATCGCGGAAAAAAGCTTGAAGGGTTCGAAATAAGTTATGACATTTTCTATTGAGAACATTTTTTTTTATTGCAATAAAGGTTCCTACTTAATAAAACGTATTTACGCGGATGAAGCCACGGTCCAAGCTAGTATATAATAAAGAATTATATTAGCAATAAAGGATTATAACAATGATTTAGATAAATTAAAAAAAGTAACACTAATTAATGTTTATATAAATGTGGCGTCCAAATGATCTTTTCAAAATGATAAAGTATATTTTGATCACGAAATATGTGTCCTAAACACATATCATTCTCAAACACGCGTAGTATAAAACAATAGGTTGTAGAAGGACTTATATGTATGTAATATGTTTAATGGTTGTAGGATCTCACAAGCACAGCACAATACATTTTTGCTGACTTCAAACAGGAGAAGTTTATCCATTCGAGTGTTTATGTGTATATTACGGGACACCTTAAGCAAATTAGTTTACATTATTTGTGTATACTTACGCCTTAGAGCAGTTGTCCCCAACCAGTGTTCCGCAGCAAGCAAAATATGGTGCCTGAATGATTTAATTTTTCGCGACATTAATAGCACTTTGGAGGAATACAAGTATGACGCGAGTAGGGCAAAGGTACAAGAAAACCTTAATATCGTACTCATCTATAAATATTGATTGACGAATTAAATCGCTACTTCCCAGAATATTCCGAAACTAAAGCTAAGGATGATAACTGGTTCGAAAAATAATTTTTCAAATCGGTTAATAAATGGCGAAGTTGAGGTGACAAACAATAAAAAAAATGTTTTGTAAATGGTGAAAAATAAATCAAAGCGGTACCTGGTAGGCGGGAGGTTTTTAAAACAATCTGATCATATATTTATATGTGTATATAAATAAAATTTGATAATAATGCTTGTTTTAATTGCTCCATATTATAATGACTTAATTTGATTTCCGAAAAGATCTTTTTTAAGGTCTATAAGGCTTAGAAACCTTGAAACATTGAATCTCGACATACGGATATACAAAATTTAATGATATCAAAAACCTACAGACTACTTACCAAGCTATAACACTCGACAGTTCTTGTTATACCAAAAATCTTCATACTGTCCAGTCGTAGGTATAGTGTTTGTGTTTTTGTACGTCGGTCCAAGAACTCTCTTTTTCCCTCTGTTAATATATTAAGTCAATCACGCATTGCCTTCCAAAAGATTTGTTTAAAGAATGTTTAGAGGGTAAGCAGATTAAATTACTTATTAAGTAAATTAGGTACCTACTTCACTCTTGAACCATTCCTATGTTACATGGTCTAAGACTTCACTACACTACATATTAGTAATTAGCCACGAATTGTGAGTTCTGGATGGACGTAGAAGTAGCACTTGTAGTATTCGATAAAAAACATATTATATTATAGAGATAAGCTCCGAACCGAACATATTCGAACTTTTAATTTTTATTGACAAGTTTCATGAATATTAGATCAACGACTTGGTAGTTATCATCGTACAAACAAATTATAACCAGACTGGCCAATTAAACTCTTTAAACTGTTAATTAAAAACTGTTGTTATCATTAGGTACCATTGCCTATTTAAAATGTATTGTAATTTAAAATTCTTAGAGAAATCATAGAGGTTTTCTTTACAATATATACAAAAGACTTCCGCGATACTGATGACTGACTCGCAAACAATGCCGTCTAAATCGTTCAGGAGATTTAAAATTTGAAGCGTACAATTTTTGGGTGCACACTAAAAATAAAATAATTAAAAAAATCATTCCTCTTTGTATTTTATCTTCAGTTGCATAATTTGTACGGGAATTCTGATTCTTTTGTTACAACTATAGAATTGATTATTATTTTAAAGGTTCTGGAATAAGCAATAGTGGCAGCATTTCTCATCTCATCAACGGCATAATTTCAAAAGTTGTCTACAATGTTGCTGCTCTGTTAGGCGAAAAATAATATCAAAGAATTGCTCATCTTTTATTATCATAACTACCTGTTATATACGTACCTAATTACTATTTATTTATCCGAGTTATATTTTTTACTTAAATTACTTGTGACATGAGTGAGGGACATTTTTACTCATACCGGAATGCGAGACATGACCACATGTTCCTGGAGAATATCGATGGGTCACTTCAACAATAATAATCTAGAACAAATTTTATTCAAACAAAGCTTAAGGCAAAGCCGTAACTAAAATCCTAATTTATCATAACTAAGCGTTAATTATGAAAAATCACGTTAAGACGTTATTCTCCATGATAGCTCGCTTGTAAAATTTAAGTACGACGAACTAATTTGTAATGCTAATAAATTAATAGTTTTAGTTTTCTAAGCATAAAACATTACTTATGATCATATTATTGACAATATTGCATAAGAAAATTTATTGGTTCACTTATTGACCGAACGAAGCACCATTTGAATTTTAATGTATGTATATTTGTATCTTTTACGACTAGGTACCTATAACTTTGTTTATTGCGTGTGACACAGCCAACGTGATTAGGGAAGTAGGTACGACACCCTCGCCGAATATTGAGAATATCGTAAAGTACCTAGTAGTTTATGTACGTTTGTGTTTGTGTGGGTTGAGTAGTAGCGCTGGAAGCATAATTATTTTCTATGCCATTATTATCCATCTTCCCACCTTTCATACCTTATGTAAGATCGTACGCTGGTGCTATTGTGGAGACTGTTAGCATAATATGCTTCTTTTCATCAGGAAATGATAATAATTTACTAACTACTTGCCATCAACCATCAGGCCATGTTTCTTTCCTATCTTAGTGGTATAAAAAATATTACGCATTAATCTTTATAAAGTTTTGATAATAAAGTACATTATATTAGTATCAACATAAATATTTTATAACATATTGAGTACATAATTACATTGATAATTTATATGGAGGATCCTACGAATCGCTATTGTTAAAAATTGAAGAATATAGGTACTGGTCATAGCGCCACCACCAAATAATTGATTGGAATAAAAAAAAATTACCTTTAACAATATAACAACAATATAACCCAGATTTGTACCAGTTCTTTTTAGTAGGTAATTGAAATAATAGTTAGCACTGTAACATTGTAGACCCTGTATCCAGTTATATAGAGACAGTGAGGGGGAGCTTTACCTACTCCCGCGCTAATTATGCTCGAGTGTGCCTTTTTCGTTTCTGCAACAGTAATACTCTTCTAGAGAGTATGGATTTTTTATTAATTTAAAACAACTTTTCGTTATTGGTTTATGAAATTTTTATAGTTCAGTTATATAAACATCATCATAATGTAGACGTACTATTAATGTTAATTTAATTTTTGACGTAACTTTTGACGACGTTGCGGCGCAGCGGCAGCGATCCTGCCTCAAACGCCACAGGGCGCGGCTTCGATTCCCGCTCGGAGCATAATATGTTTGTATTGACCATGCAAGCATGTTTTATGTGTGCAGCGTTTATTTATTTATTTAATTTTATTTATATTTATTTCAAGTTTCGACAATTTAGAAGACCAGGAAAAATATTTCGTCGTGAAAATTAATTCATATTCAGTGGTGATAGGTAGGTATCATAAACGAAATGTGTTAGGCAAAGGCATAAATGTTGCGTGTCGATAATGTAGAGCAGTTTGAAAAATTTGCCTACCATTTTGTTGAACACAGCCATCAGGATAGTTTATTTTTTGTTTTGTCTTACAGAGGCGTAATATAGAAGTGCACGTCTTCCGTCACGCTGTTGTTCTTTGATCTTATTGTGACAATAATGAGGTATGGTCACGAGCATAGCTCATTAACAGTTTCATAATTAACATTTGTTAAAGCTAAAAATCAATATTAAGGTTTGTTTGACAAACTAGGAATAATAATTAGTTTCTAGTTACGAAGATATAACTTTTAAACTAAATACAGAATTAAATTATTTGCAGCTTTTTATACTTGTTTCGAAGTATTTTATATACTTATTTTAATTTTAAAAAGCGCAAGATTACGGCATTATTTACGAATTTACGTAAAGCGTATATACAATAATTGTAACCTGGGTTTCATGAAAATTTCCTTTTTATTGAAGGTTCGCTAGCGCAATTTGCTGTGATGGTCCGCGATCAACCACCATCATCACCTAGAGCCCTCTCCGCGGAGTATTTAAATGAGGGTTTTTCCTCCAGTGCCTACCGTGTGATTTTTAACGCCATTTTTTCCTCGCCACCGATTGAGACCAAAGGCCCTGGTAAAAATTCGGTACCATAAGTCCCGTCTGATAACCAGAAAAGTTCTGGACCCATTGACTATTTGAGACGATAAACTACTAGACGACACTGACCCATTGGGGACGCGGTCTGTCGTTTTAGAGGTCGCACCACTGTGACGTAAGTCGGTAGCCGTCACTGACGACTGCTCTCTACAGGTAGTGTACACTTGTACAGTTGTTGAAGATGTTGCCCGGTGTGCAACACTGGGAACATCGGCTTTGGCTTCTCGGTCCAGATGTTTTTTGTTAACCAGGACATGGCTGGCCGATCTGGGTGGTTGTGCTCGTAGTGGTGTGCGTTTCCGAACCCTTGATTTAGGATACAATTGACCTAATAAGGCTGAGTAATTAACGTTTGTTTATTTATGTGTATTTTAGGCAGGTTTATTTTTTTATTGTTGGGGAGGAAGAGTAGACATATAGGTACATAAAGGTGTAATTATATTTTTTTATTTCAGTAGTCTAGTATATAATATATAGCTTCTATAGTCTAGATTTTTACGTAACCGGTAATAACCGGGAAGAAGTATTAAAAAATTAAAAATGCTATGTAAAACCTTTCATGTCTAAATTTTAGACATTAATTCAAGGATTAATATGACCGCGTGCTTAACAGATTATCTTTTTTTAAGATAGCTATCTGTTAATTACGTTGATAACGACGGTCGCGTCTCTCATTAAAATTCATCATAAACTGTCATTTCGTCCGTGATAACGAATATTATGATCAACTATGTCCAAAGTAAATTTAACTGACAGCTACGTTGTTCCCACACATGCGAAATTATTTATTTCTTGCGCCAAAATAATTCATCTCTTTTCTTTGTCGCGCGTCAAAAAAATGGAATTCTTTACCGGCACACGTGTCCCCTAATTCTTACAACCTGGGGTCCTTCAAACGAGGCGTGA
The DNA here is from genome assembly GCA_023373885.1 of Hestina assimilis. Classification (NCBI taxonomy): domain Eukaryota; kingdom Metazoa; phylum Arthropoda; class Insecta; order Lepidoptera; family Nymphalidae; genus Hestina; species Hestina assimilis. The sequence goes on along the minus strand of CM041749.1, from coordinate 8,307,258 downwards.
AGAGGCATCTTGCGGGTAGGCAGGGCGATGGTGGCTACTACAGTTCGCCTTCTGCAACCATATTAGCCACCTTCGTGTGTGGACACCACTTCCACTTATCATCAGGTGGAGTGTAGTCATTTGCCCCCCGGCGTTATATAAAAAAAAATCGGTAAAACTCGATAGAAATAAAACTTAAGCGATATCTGTGGGTACGCTACAAGATGCGACGCGATTAAAAATACAAGATCTCATTGACTAACTATATACTATGAAATCCATAACCTTCAATTCAACCTTCAAATTCCCTACAGACAAATTGTCAAAGACTCGCTGATGCTCCTTAGCAAATGCAACAAACATTAACCAGTAGTAGTTTTTTTAATGATCCCACAGGAACCCAACCTTATTCCGGGATAAGAAGTATCCTTTATGTTTATTCAGGTAAAATGTTATGTGTGTACCAAATTTCACCAAAATGTTTAGTATTTTTTGCGTGAAAGGGTAACAAACATCCATCCATCCAAACTTTAACATTTATAGTATTAGTTAGATTATTAGATACTAATATAATAGGATTATTTGGCTTATCAGACGTTGTTCTGCCCTTTTCCATAGGTAGCACATTAAATCTAGCTATGGAATCGTAGTACCTATAGCTAGTGAGCCATCGTGTTGTCAACCTAATACCTGTCAACAGGCACTTCTTGTATATATATCTTATTCTTGTATATAGGTACCTATATACATATAATAATAATTTCAATCTCTGAAACGGCTCAAACGATTTTCATGAAAATTAGTATGTAGTAGTATTAGAGGTTTCGGGAGCGATAAATCGATCTAGCTAGGATCCATTTTTAGAAAATGTCATTTTATCCATGTTTCAATGAAAACCTCGGTTTGAGTCCAAATGTCTCCACTATGATCATTTTTTCCCTTTTGTGAAAAATCTATTGCCTTCCAAAAAACATGATTTGCCAAAAAAAATACATCGAGGTAATCCAGATAATATAATATAGGAACATCACCCCAATCGGTCATGTCGTTTAAAAGTTAGACTGCTATAAACATGCGCATATAATTTATATAAATATAGCAATATCAACGTACATTTGTAATATACAATCTTCTTCTTCCTAACATTTTTCCCGGTATTTTTACATAGGATCTGCTTATTACTCTTATCCGGATTTCACCGGTTACTAGTTTTTTTGGTTTGTAATATAGAATATAATTTAGTTATGTTCGGAAGGTGACAATTGGGCAAATAACTCTAAGAATGTCATAAACGAAAGTAGAGTCTGCTAGAGTAGAGTCGGTGTAGGTGTAGAAGCGTTTAATCGAATCAAAAAGTATTGAAAAAATGAGGAGATAGTATTATTAGATACTTCATTTTTCAATATTTTCAGGTAAAAAAATAGTTATAAGTAGATGTTTGGCTCTGGATATTTCATACGAGATGGGCGACGTGTGGAGTATGGCGCCGGCTGAAATCACTATAATCGTTATATCAGCTAATGGTTTAATTCTCTAAACTATGCAAAATAGCTAACACTTTAAAAGTTGACTAAACGCTTTTACATTAGGATCCCAGAACGAATTCAGAAACTTTCAAATAATAAATTTAAAAAAGGTCAAAGAACGTTTGAGTTCTAACGACGATTTTAAATTAGTAAATACCTGTCGAACACCAAATCATGGGAATTGGGTGGTCATTCAGGGCTTTTAATCGGTTCAGTGGACATAAATGTAAACAAATCACATTAAAAAAACACCTTTAAAAACTATAAACCTCTGAGTTTGTTTTGCCGGTTTTTCTCAGGTAGAATTTTAATTTTGGAGCCGGTAGTAGAATCTGTAAAAATTAAATCAAGTAAGTATAATACTTTATATGTTGCATAAAATATTTGATTTTCATTGTCTTATTTAGCATCTTCTGTAATAAGGTTTCCCCGAGATTTCGCAATCAGCAAAAACAGTGGCTTGATTCTGCTCGGATATTCCGTTGGGTTTTTCAACCTGTAATTCTTGTCCTCTGTTTTTGATCTCTGCCGGGTTGTAATTCCCTTTCCATCTATTAAAATTATTAGTATGTTATATTTATTTTCTAATTAAAAATTTTTGTTTATTTTATTGTATCTTATTTGTCACTAAATTTCGGTTGTGAATTGCTTAAATAATAATAGCAAGTATTTTATAAATGTATAGTCTTAAACACTATGCACATAGTATATTACAATTTGTTTGTAAATGTCGTAACTTAGACTAATCGTTTTATTTATTACATGGTGATTATACTAATGATAAACCATCAATCATTTTGTTAAAAAGAGCATGTCATGACATAATGCAAACTCATCTTTTAATTTCCTTTACCACAACTATATTAGTATTAGTAGTAGATACTGAAACAGATGATTTAATTATTAAAATTCATAATATAATCTGACTTATTTTGTATAGCTCGTTTTGAATTAAGATCGCTAAATATAATAATATGTACCTACTACAAAAAAAAATGAAAGTTATCAAATTTTTAATGAAAAAATTGTAATGGATCTAAAAACCAGAGAATTTTATCTTTATTAGACATGTTGGTATGTCTCTCTGTTTGTTCATGCACATAATTCAGTTATTACAAAAATATTCTCATATTATTCGAAAACTATAGATAAGTAGTTATGTCTTACTCGTTCACCCATAAAAGATTGCAAAGGCCAATATGGAATTCGCTTAGTAAAAACTAGTATGTAACCAGTCAAACTTGGGTTAGTATTATTACATATAAGACTAATATTAACTATAGACCGTGGCACTATACCGGAACAAGAATCATGATTAAAGTTTTGGCATAAGCTGGGTTCAAATGGCTATAATCTAAACTGAATGATTAATATTGAGTTAAATAAAATAATAGAACAACACGACGCATCGAATTCCTTATTCATCATTGTAAATAAAAGCAAATAAAAAGCCTCAACAGACACGGTCCGATAGTTCGTAGTACTTAGTTGTTAGACGGCAGCTAATGTAAAACTCCGCGTAAATGTTCTCTAGAACCTCAATTTCTTATTCAAAATATTATGTTATATATCTATTAATAATTTTATTAAAAAAAAATACGTACATTTTCAATCTTAGTAGGAAGTTTATTTTACGTACCTATATTTACACACAAATCATATAATATAATATATATTCATAATATAGGTATACTAAAAACTAATTGATCCGTAAATAAATTATTTATAACGGTCATTGATAAAAACTAAAAAGCCATATTTAAGTTACATATTAAGTAAAAATGAAGGAACGTAAAGTTTACAAATTACGGATGTCTTGTTTTATATAATAGTTACAGAAGGTAAAGAATAGATTATCAGTATCTATTGTCTTAATTTGCTATCATGGTAAGTTTGTGGAAACAAAAGGGAAAAGTTTTCATATTATGTATATAGATATGCTTAGCGTCGTAATATATTAAATATATTGAATTATATAATGTAATGTAATACTTATAATGATAGGCTATTAGAGCTCACCTCAACCTACCTTTGCATTATAGTCTATAAAGGGCAAGGTGTTTTTATTTTAATTCAGTTAACAGCTTAATCTCTAGTGTAATATAATTATAAAAATGAATAAAATATAGTACATATTACTTGTATTATTACACATACATGTTCTGTCAAGAATCGGTTATAAACTTTGCACTCTATAAGACTTCCTCTTAACATCAGATAGAGTAGTCCCCCGAAGAAAAAAATTAGCTGTTTAAAAAAAAACAGTCTACTTTGTAAGGAACGAACAATTACCGAATAGCATGTAATTAACTCCAATACTTTGAAGAGTTACATTATTCGGAGTCCTTAATTATGAAATCTATATAATGACACTGCGAAAGTATGGTTATCGTAATCAACCAATCACCAATAACCAAAATCAAAAATAATCATCAGTTCACAAACAGCGTAGAATGTAGATACCACTTAACATGGATAAAAATAAAACATAATTTAATATTTTTTAAGCCGTTTAAAAACTTCTTCCAATTTTATAATCACGGTTTCTAATTTGTCATACCTAATTATTTTAAAACACGACAGTAAATGTTTTAAGTGTGCCTTTTAAATCCGATAAGTAATAATCGTAAGGATGAATACACATTTACCAATAGGAACTATTGAACAGTAGAAAATTGAAACTGAATTTCTCAAAATACCTATCGGATGAAATCAATTAAATATATTTGAAACATATTGGCATTGATATATTTTATTTGGTGTGATAGTAATTAAAGCCATTCTATGGCCTCCATTGATTAGATTTGAGGATCTATGACGTTCACGCAATCACATGACTGAGGTGCGCCGTAGCCACCAGGGTCAAGGTAGACCGACCATCGCCTCTTGGCGGTTGTGATTTGTACCACTAATCGAATTTTTTATGATCTAGATTAACTTGAAATATTATGTTTAGAAAATTTATGTTATATATTTCGAATTATATAATTTGCATATTAAGTATCGCACACAATTAGAATGACATCGTTTACAAGTAAAAATATGTTATAAAGCTTTTTATTTTAAAATAAAAAAAAATTATTATCAAACAAATTAAAAAAGCTATATATCATGATATAATTATACTTATACTTAAGATTTCTTTATTACTGGATAGAGTTTTTTCCTTAATCGTAATCCTTTGCAACGGTATTACGGTACATGATAAATTTTCTATGCAAATGTTCCAGTTGATGTTGAATAAATTATGTAAATATTAATTATATCTATATGAATTTGTCTTTTGATAGTACGACGTTTCCGCGTAAGTTTATGCATATTAAGCGAGCCATGTAATAGTATTATTGTAACAGAAAAGATATTCAAGCTATTTTGATGCAGATGACTGCGCGTGCTACGTCAAGTGATCTCGACCTTATTAATACGAAGGATCACGATCGATTGCCAACATGTATTGTTAAGCAAACTTTGCTATTCCCAAATTAAATTTCCTGAACCGATGACCTAGTGATTAAGGTAAAGGCTTCACTGTTTTCGTGCGCGTAATACTAAATAGATATGCGGGTTGGCACTAGCCAATTTATGTACTAACATAATCGGTTATTCATACGAGAATGTTCACACTCATTCATTTTTTTATATAAATTGTAAATATGTAAGTAAAGTGAATGTTTACGGAAGTTATTAATATCAATCAAGTTGACACGCTTCATATTATTCATCTGCAGGATATTAGGATTCGCGCGTTCGACACCTACCTTCAAATTTTTTGAATAAACGAAATAATATAATTATTTACAGTATCCTCAATTTATTTGTGAAAATAATATATCACGATACGTACATTTTTTAAATGATTTGAACATTTTGAGCAATATACAATATTGAAATAATTTAATTCGGAAACGGAGGCTCAATTGTGACTATTAAAATAATCAGTAAAATGTCGCTGAATTGTGATTGGTAGACACCGGATGTGTGATGTATAAACAGATTTATATCTATAAACACCAATAAAAACCAATGGTTATGAGTGTATGTAAAGATAACAATAATTTTACATTGACAACCCTTGAAGAATAACCTGTTGCAGATTATTAGATAATAATAATAACGTGAATCTAAAATACCTTATTGGTATTAAGAAGTTGTGTCTTCAAAACTAAAAAGAAAAAAATAAATATAATAGAGAATACTTTCTTCAGAAGTCGGTGCTTACTGAAATATCGACACAAAAGACAATTAATTATATAGTCTTAGTGGCCACCTGTGATCAACATCAGGAGATAAATTACTGTAAAAAAACAGTATCGCCAAAGATATGCCTATAAACTTTGAAGAGTTTCCTTGATTTTTCAAGATCCCATCAACCGGAGCATATTATAATTTATAACAAACCCACTTCTAAGTAAAGGGTAGAATAGATGTAGAAATTAGTAAACATATATAAAAAAACTACATTCAGCCTAACATAGAACTTCCTCCGTTTTTGAAGTCGGTTTGAAATGGCTTTCTAAAAAAAATTAGGAATGCTTTGATTTTACCTGTAATAGTATCAGTTCTGGTTTCGTAAATATTTACCACGTTTAAAAGATAAACCCAACAAAGGCAAATTTGCTTTCGGAAGTTAAGATAGATTGGCAATCATAAATATTAAAGGCTATCTTTAGTATCTATCCTATCTACTGTTTTCTTAAATCTAATATTTTCGTAATGACGTAAGTGCACTATATATTTGAAATAATTATTTACACTATATATTTAATGAAATCGTAAAATCGTTGAAAATTTTTCATAGAATATTATATAAACCAAGGGTGGGTTTTTTTCATACCACTCTGACAATGGAAAATTTAGATTAGAAATAATGTTACTTTAAAAAAAAATAGTGCTTGTTGTGGTATTTGGGGGCGAAAGGTCATGATCCCCATAACTCCTCCAGATCCGTGTTAGTCTGTCACAGAATATCAACGTGTTGTAGCAGTATCCTTTCCTTGAAATTGGTTTATTGAGTATAAGGCTCAAATCCCTCTTTCCCGTCCTATCCTAGGTTTGAGAAGTCGCAAATGATACTAAAAGCTTGCAAGCATTCACAGGTTTCTGTCAATATAATCATCATTGTAATCATTAAGGGGGCACCACCGTCATTATATTAGGGGAGCCATAAGCGTATTCACAACCGTCATTCAAAAAACTTAATATCACAGCTAGCTTTTTATGTTACAAGTTGGCAAGCAAGCATAAAGTCTACCTGATGGTAAGTCGATGCCGTAGCCTATGAGCGCTCGCAACACCATTAGTAGGTGTAACCTCGAAATATTAGTTCTTAAATCTCTTTTGCAGAGTCATTTCACTAGTACCGAACACAGTAATGCAAAAGTCACTACTGCTTTGCGGTAGAATATTTGACACTGCGGTGGTACCTACCTACCTGGGTGAAATATTTCAAAATTTTGAATTAACATAATATAAAAAGATTTTATTCCGGTACATCCCTGAGATTGTGGTTTATGCTTTAAAAAATCGGGCGCAACTATTGACATAACATCATAGACTCGGTTACTCGGTCTTCTACTGCTTTTACCCAATTCTTCATATAAATATGTACTTAAAGATTATTCGTATCAAGTTCTACATTTGCTATACTACGTAACTTGTGTAAGTAGAAAAAGACTAAAGTAAATAATGAGTAATACTAAGATTATTTCGGTTTTAGTTATATAAAAAATTAATATCTCTTATGGCACTTTGTTCTTGCGTCTTTATATAATGCAGTTATAGTGATGGTTTATTTCTTGCTGGTGATAGGGTTTAAATGCCTACGTGGTTAGCTGCCATCATACTTTGGTGAAAAATTCACGAAGTGACTACTTGTCAGCCGCATTTCAAGGTCAACCAGCGTATAACCAACTGCAGTTCGCCTCCTGCAACAGTTTTAGCAGCCTTTGGACTCTACTTTTACTTATCATCAGGTGGAGTAGAGTCATCTGCACCTTGGCTAAATAGATAATAAATAGACAACTCTCAAAACTCAATAAATACGACAACTGAATTCAACCTTTTAAGGCAAAATGTAACAAAAAGGTTTGGATGCAGTGATCGCCGGTAGATATATCGTGGATTATTTTATTTTATCTTAAGAAGTTGCTTAAAAAATGATTTTGTTAGTCTATCCCGGAAGGAATATCCTGCACTCGTTAACTAATAAAATAAAAATAAAAATGTTTCAAAAAACTATATTTAGAACTAATATTACAATATATTTATAATTCAATAATAATGATGTTCACAAGTAATTAAAACTTCTTTATATTTATTACATTACACGTATTATGTAGATTTCAGTGAGCACTTGGTTTAAAACTATAAAAATAATTGGAACATTAACACCGCAAAAGCATTCGTACAAGGGAATGAACAAGGAAATAATTCAATATGTATACCTACCTACATATATGTTTTAACTTTTTTAGTTAACACTTATATGTCTTTATTTTAGACCCAATCAATGTTATTTACAACCAATATTACAACCAATGATGGTATAATGTGTTGGTTATAAATATAAAAAATAATAAATAAATTAAAAAAAAATATATAGTTTCAAGATATAAGTTTTTTTCTAAAATTCAATAATCTCATATTATGAAATTTTAAATAATGACTTATTCGTTTTATGAATATGATGATTCATTAAAATACGCATTGATATGAGTCAAGTATTTGAATATAATTATAAAATTCTTTGCTATCAGGTACAAGTTTAATGCTTACTTAGATTAAATAGTGTGTTCTTTGATTTAAATAAGATAAAGTGATATCAGGAACAATGAGGTGGGATTTTACATTGTATTTAGAAGTAAATGCCGCACCGTTACAGTAGTAAAGCAATAAAAGTTTGTAATAATGCGATACCATAATAATATTTACGATAATATGATTAATGCTTTCACGATTTTTTTTTAAAAATCGATATTGAAAATTTTGAAAAACTAGTTTCGATGATAGGAATTTTATTTTATTATTGAATGCTATGACAATGATATCATAGCCAGTAAAGTATGTTGAAAATATGATGGATTCCTGAAAAATATTATGGAAGACCTCATAAGAAGCCGATTAGACAAAGGGTTTTTTTACTGTGTGTACTTGTAGCTTTAATCAATATATATTATAATTATCTCAAGCTGAAGAACATACAATTTGACTAGCTAGAAGAATCAGTAACTAGTAAACGCTTCAAACTGTTACTAAAACATTAAGAAGCTACGAAAAACGCTACAGTTACAGTTTCAGAACTGTATATGTTGTATTTAGATACCACATACGCTTACGTCTACTTAATTGTAAATATAACTTACGTAGGTACACATGCGTGTGTATAGTGCACATGAAGCAAGCGGCTTAACGATTAATCTTAGAGCAAATCTCGTTGATACAGTGAATTCGTTCACAATGTTATCTGGAACAGCATATATTTGCATAGTTGCCGTTATTAGTTAGTTTCCTCGACCTTGCGGCTCCGTGAATCTATATTAACCTGAAACAACTTTCTGAAAACACTATAGTATTGTTATAAGTGGAGCTTAACATCTTAACACTGTTTGCTACGTGTGTCAATATTAAATGAACCATGCTATAAATATTGACTTAATGTTTCCGTGATACTTACGCGTGATATCTAATATTTGTTGGTTTCATAAGCAATAGTCTGTATCCTCTACAGTCTGACTAACTTAATATTAATCAATTCCAAATTTTGTTTACGTGCTAGACATACAAATACTAAACAATAAAACGAACCAGTTAAAATCAGTTGAATCAAGTGGACATATATAATAATTTATCTCTAGTCAGGCTATCAATAAAGACTGTGATTTTAAACAAATGTATTTAAGACTTATAGACAATATTATTTCGGATATAAAGCAAGAGTCAATAACTGAAGGAATGTTATTTCAGACAAAATACAGTTTTGGACTGTCCAACACTTGACAAGGGAGACAGCTACACGCAGTCGGAGTTCCTCTCTCGTTTGGCCCACGAGTGCCGCTACGATCGACTGCTCCTGCCTACATATCAAACAGGCGAAGTTGTATATGTGCATGCCAGTGCTTACGTCTACTTTATTCAACCAGCAGAAGCTCACGATTTGGTTAATATATATATTTTATGATCTTCCATGGTACATTCGTAAGACACATCATCGTATGGATGTGTCTAATCTAGTAAATGCAATAGACTAAGTCCAGGAAAGTTTTTATGTTGTACTTACAAATATTAATAAAATAAAAGGCTTCAAGATCCACTGCCTAATAGACAATTCACAAAGCAAGCTAGTAAAGTGGACTGGATAAGTGAAGATTTTTAAAAATTCCAGCCCTCCAGTCAAGTCAAATAAACATGATTTTTATTAAATTTCCTGTGATCCCTATTTCAAACATAGGTTAACTGTAGGTTTGTATTATCAGATATTTTTTATCAATGTTATTATTGATGTTGATTTCAGAATTTCAAATTGCATTTCCTTCTACAACTACGATGGACCGACGCTCGGCTTGCATATACACTTTATTCGCCAGAACGTACGAAAATTATTGGAGAAAGTGATCTCCGGCAGCGAATTTGGGTACCTCATTTGTACATGTCAAACGAACAGTCATCAAGTCTAATGGGAACCGACAGTAAGGATGTTTTGATCTCGATAGCACCCGATGGAGAGGTGTTGTTCAGCCGTCGAATGCAAGCGGTATTATATTGTTGGATGAATCTACAGAAATTTCCGTTCGACGACCAAAAATGTTCAATGAATTTAGAAAGTTGTAAGTTTGTACATTCAGTTTTATTTTTAGATAATTTAATTATGAACATAATTATAGAGATATTTTTAACATAATCTTAACTCAATTTTATACCTGAATGATAATCGCAATCATTGGTACTAAAATTTTTAATACATCTTTAATATGTCACTCTATAATGATGAATGAGAGTCCCTTACCTTACTTAAGCTACATTGCAAAATTGGTTTTGAATCGATTGTAGTAAATTACCTTTTTCGTACTTGAGAAGACTCGATTTGTATGTTTCTCGATCCATAATTAAAAAACATTAAAACCACCTTACATATTGTGTACATATATAAATAACAGATACGTACGAGTACATAGAAAGATTTCGAATCTGTCGAAAAAAATAATCATCAAAGTAAAATTGATTCTTCAATATCAAATTTCCTAACATACACACAAAAACACACATTTACAAAGTTCATTTTATACGGTTTGTATTAAGTAAAAAATATTAATATATTCAAGAAATTAATGGTTACTAAAATGCTTATGAATGGAACTCGGTATATAGTGAAATATGAAATAAATAACTTATTTTTATTTATTATTACAGGGAAATACAATGCATCAATTCTACGTTTAATGTGGGAAAAGGAAAACCCAGTCCGACTCTCTTCCGAGCTACACTTAACCGAATATTCCCTTCTGGACTATTGGACTAATGAATCTGTTGTTCGAGGCGATATAGTGAATATGCGGCTCGGGGGAGGTAGATGTAATGTCGTTTTCTGTGTTTGTGACGTAATAAATTAAATTTGAATTGGTTTACTTAGTTTTATCATTAAAATTATTTCATTTTCAGCTGGAAACTACAGTGCATTAAAGTTTACGTTTAAATTAGGAAGAGAAGTCGGTTATTACCTTATGGATTATTTTATTCCGTCTATGATGATCGTAGCGATGTCGTGGGTTACATTTTGGTTACAAGCTGATGCGTCTGCCCCTCGGATTACACTAGGTATGTAATTATGTCTATACAAATCTATAGATTACGCAAGTTTCACTCCCAAATTGTATACATAACGTGTTAAATTACTTAAAACAGCGAATGGAATAATTATTAATGTATTGTTTAATTGCCGTATTATTGCATGAAAATAAAATTTATTTAAAATTAAAAATCTTTAACAATTATTTAAGCATTATATAATTCTTGCTTTTGCCCGCGTCTTCACTCAAACGTGAATGATTGTTAATAGGCACTTTTATTGCAACAAATATTATTGGTTCCATGGTTCCCAAAACAAAATGTCATCGCCTATTCAAGTTTTCTTTTTGTCCTTTTATAAAGACCCATCCATTTCTGGACTAAAATTCATCACATTTGATTTTGGCTTGAAAAGCCAAAAAAACAGTCAGAATTGCTTCCGCCTTTGGTCTTAAGTACTAGAGTTCAAATACAAAATTAACATAAAAATATAAAAACTCGTCACGTATCATTTAAAAATCGTTAAAAAAACTATATTTTCATACAGGAACGAGTACTATGTTGTCATTCATCACACTCGCGTCTTCACAAGCAAAGACTCTACCGAAAGTTTCATATATTAAAGCCAGCGAGATCTGGTTCCTCGGATGTATTGGATTTATCTTCTCTGCGTTGGTGGAGTTCGCCTTCGTCAACACTATTTGGCGTAGAAAGTATGTTGATATATTTTTTTAGGTTTTGAGTTTTATAAGTACGTTTTAACAAAACCTTAAGTATAATTTAAAATAAGCAAATTTTACCATAACTGGCTTCAATTATTATCTTAGCTTATTTCCGCTGTCAAACAAAGCAGAGATTTTATATAATGAATCTTACGTAGATGAAAAGTAGTGATTTTATAATAATGGCATTCATGTATAAGGATAAGGATTTCGATTATCTTATTTTCTTTAATGCACTTGTTATAGAAAATTTAATGCCGTTGAAAATTTTCTTACTTATGTATATAGTTAATAACTGCATTATAAATTTGTCATTTACCGGCATCAAAAGCAATTAGTTCTCCCCACACTGAGCTCTTACAAAATACCGTTTGCAGATATAGCCACCTGACTCATACAAAATAATCAACCTATTTAATATTACAGTTTCTTTTGATATATTATTTTAACCGAGATTTTTCTCGTTTGATCAATAATGTAATTAAAATTGTGATACCTCTTGTTATTTACAGGAAAGTGGTTAGTCTGAAGAAGGTGAATAGCAAGTACATACTGAAGAGTACGCTAACACCGAGGCTAGCGCGCAGGGAACTACAGAAGGAACTGCAGGAATCGTCCCCGCAACTTACAAAGTCACGCTCCTGTTCCTCACTGCAACAGGAGACTAGCAGTGACCCAGCTGGACCGGGATATAATAATTATCTTACTGTACATGTATGTATAAATTTCAACAATTTTAAAGTTATATACACATCCCAATGTGGAGTGTCGCTTTCATATCTGGCCGGTAGCAGCTTGGGCCTTTTGACTTACTTTAAAAAACGAGCTTTGTAAAACGTATCGAAGATCAATCCGTAAATTACATCACACGAAATTCATTATTTTTTGACGACACGCACAAAGTGATTGTCACACTTGTCACATAATATCTCACTTCTTCGACTTGCTCCTCCCTTTCATGTTACGTAATTTATGAATGGCCCCTCAATAACAATAACGGATTTTATTAGTATTCGGCGGCTTATAAGTAGGGTCCGACCGAAACTGGTTTTTCAGCCGAAACCGAAACCGAAACCGAACTTTCGGCCTGCCTCTCAGTTTCGGCCGAAACCGAAACCGAAACCGAAACTTTTAAAAAATATTTAAAATTGCGATTTTTTAGTGAAATTTTGAATTTCAAGTTTTTTTAACATTTATTTATACATTCGTAGTCAACTAATTAGGAACGGAAAGTAATTTGGTTATATATTTTAAAAGTTTAATTTTATGAGATACTGTTTGTTATAAAGTATACTGTTCAATAGTGTGTACTTTTTCGAAGCTCGAAATCTCTCACATCGAAATTGCTCATTTACTGGCTGACCATCTAATTAGGGACACCAAATAAACCTGAAATACAAAGGCTGCAATTTTAGATTGGCCTGGCAATAAGCCTAGACATGAATTCTTTGGAACATTTGTGGTACAACAAACTGAAAATTTAAACCAATTCTATAGTAGTTCCAATGACGCCTGGAAGAACTTCACTAACGACTTGATGGCGTCGATGCCGCGCCGATGTCGATATGGCTATAGCCAATAATGGCAATCACATTTAATGATAATTTTTACGGTTTGAGATCATTTATTTCCCATAATTTTTAATAGAAAACGTTGCTTTTTAGATGAATTTAATAATAAATGTACATTTTTCTCTTCCATTACTTTCTTCGTTCATTATTTCTAATGTTTTCTTAAGTGTCCCTAATTACTTGTCCAGAGTTATATTATCACGAAGGAGAAGTAAAGTTGAATTTTAATTGCTGTTATTTTTAATTACAATCCATTCCAAAATTTAATAATTCTATTAAGAAAACATTGGTTAAATGATCAAGATCAGATTAACATAAAAAAACGTAATGAAGACTTCATGTCAACTGAAATTACGGAAAATATAAATAAATGTTACTCTTATTATACCAATGTCCCTAATTAGTTGACCACCACTGTATATAATATAGACAGTTAAATAGAGTTAAATAAAATAAAAATTAAAAATTCATTAAAGTCATAACCATTTTTTTGTCATGAATATACAGGACTTACTATTGGGAGTAAACTTCAAAAAAGAAATAACTTGTAGTTAGATATACTAGGTACATAATTAATCAGTAATACGTTGTGTTCACAATATTTTAAAGATCAATCTAATACTTATTTCTGGAGATTTTTTGGTCGCGTCAGCGAGCGGTCTCGAGTTGGCTGCGACGTTTACCGAACAACGCACGAAAACTCACGAACAATCTAGTTTCGGCGGGGCCGAAAGTTTCGGCTATATTTTGGCCGAAACCGAAACTAAAGCCGAAACTAGATTTTTTGGCCGAAACTGGCCGAAACCGAAACCGAAACCGAAATTTCGGTCGGTCACTACTTATAAGATTTCTAAATTTTAAGAAAAAAGAAGTTCCCGCTATGAACACTCTGATTCAAATACTGTGCAATTATATGCATACAGTCATTAATTTTTATTTTTTCATGCTTACTATAGAAAAAGGCAAGGTAATTTTTTTAAACATTTTATAAACAATAATAACCTACAAAAAGTATTTAGAATGTATTAAATGTTGAATGTTATACAATTGGTGTAAATGTTATTCAACAGAGTTTTCCTTCTGCACTGAACTTGCCAACAATAACGACTCAGAGTTACGACGACCTCGTAGCGTCGGGGGGCCGACCGCTTCGCAACAACGGCAGCGAGGGCTCCGACGAGCCTCCGAAACACCACACGTGGACGCAGATGACCCCGCAGGAGATCGCCACGTGGATAGACAAACGATCCCGCCTTCTCTTTCCTCTCCTTTTCATATTTTTCAACATTGTCTATTGGACTTTCGTCTATTGTCTATGATTTAAAATTTTAAACATAACCGCAGTAGAATTATGTTCCTATAGGTGTTGTCAAAATAAAATTATTTAATAGCCATTTAACTTGTAGCGTAATTTACATAGACTTATTATATATGGACGGGCTCTTCCAAACAAACAAAATTTCATTCGATTAATTTGTAAGCTTGTTTAGTTTCGAAGGGCCGGTCCTTAGTTTATAGTAAGTCAATGGTAATTTAGGAATTTTAATGGTATTAATGATTCGTCTCGAGGTGAAACATAATATAGAAAATTATCGCATTGCATTAAAAAGACATACCGACGTAGGATTACAGAAAGCGAAACCAGTGAACTATCTTAAACCTTAACCAATCGCGCTGCGTGCAGCCTCAGATGACTGGGATCAAATATTACTATTATTTCTATTGCGATGATTGCTGTTATAGAGTACATGTAGACTTTGCAGTCAATATTTCGACGAGGAAGGTGTGATGCCCGTTACACAAGTAGATATTTGTGTTTTTTTCTGTTTCCGCTTTCCCGGGAAAAATTATTTGTTACTTAAGTAATAATCGTATAGGTATAGAATCTTTTCTCGAATCTGTAGAAAGGCATTCGCTATTAGGCATTTTTATATTTAACTTTTATAGTCTCCGAAGGTCTAGTTGGTAGTTGATTTTAAGTAGAAAAAGTCATTGTTAGTAATTGATTACACTATTTCCAGGTGATTTTTTTTGTAAGCTGTGCGTTGAGTAGTCGAAATTGCAATAGAATAGATTCAAGGATGATCTGCAAAAACGCTAAAATTTACTGAATACTATGTTACTACCTAAGTTTATCACGTTGAAAATAGTCTTTAAGAAAACTTCTATATTTTTAAATAACTTAATTTGTCGGAATTTTTTGTCTCAATAACATTGGTAATATTTTTTTTCATTACTGATAATATATCAATTTTAATTTAAAAAGGCCGAGTGTCAGATTGTTTTCGGATATAATTATAATATGTTTATCTAGCGGCCCGCGCCGGCTTCGCACGGGTATAAAATGTATAGCCTATGTCATTCACTGAAAAAATGATTAAAATCGATCCAGTAGTTTTGATTTATTCATTACAGCCCGTGGCCCGCACGCGTTAAATATAATGATTTACGACATCACATTAGAAACCTTAAAAATTATTTTTTTCTCCACTATTTTTATACATATAAACCTTCCTCTTCAATCACTCTATCTATAAAAAACCGCATCAAAATCCGTTGCGTAGTTTTAAAGATTTAAGCATACATAGGGACAGAGAAAGCGACTTTGTTTTATACTATGTAGTGATGATCATCAAAAATAGTTTTTTCTTGAAAGGCGTATATTTTCTATTCATGTGAAAAATGTGATCAGATTTTATAACAATTTTAATTTTAAGAAGTTATTATCGAGTAAAATATAGTCATACGATATAGACTAGATATAATATGTTACTAAGGTATGAATAATTATAATTATTTATGTTTAGTATATTTTATACTAAATTATATCAAATAAGTACCTAATCATTTTATCTCAAAAAGTAGTTTGATAGAAATATTTATTTATATGTTACGAATATGCTAAGGACTTAAAGAGATTATTTAAAAGTAAGTTAACAGAATCGAATAAATCTTGTGTTTAAAATTGAACGTAGCAAAGGTTAATAAAAATATTATTCTCAATATTATTTTTATTGTTTTATTTCCCTGAATGTATAATAGCAAAAACTGAAAATAAAGAAATGATGAAAGTTAAATTTTTATTTACTTTATTTACTATTAAAAAAAATGTGAATCTTATGATTGAAACGCTAATTATGTCCTAGTATGATACATATGTATGTTGATGAAAAGTGCCGTAGGATTAGGATGTCCGTCACTAAATACTTCATATCTATGTTTCTGTTTATAAATCGATACTATGTTTATTTGTTCTGTATTCTTTTTCTTCTTGCTAACTATTTTAGGGATTAAGAAGGGATTTGTGAAAAGTCTTAGTTACGAGGTACATAGATTTGACCAAGGAGGTCGTATACCACCATTTATTTGCAAAAAAATCGGCAGTCATTTACGAAATAAAAAATCTTAAATGGCAAAAATGACTTAATTAGACTTTTACAGCTTTTTAGTTGTTTTTAATGAATAAAAAAATTAGAAAAAGTGTGCAAAGAAATTTACAAATATATACCTACAGAATAAAAATTTAAGTTTTTTTAATATTATATAAACTTAAAATTATATTAAATTATTCAAGAACATAATTTACCTATTATAAATAACATACACAATACTCGTTCTATCACTACCGGCAAATTTAATATACCCAGAATATCTAATTACTTTGGAGACCGAACATTGAAAAAACGCATTCCATTTCTTTTTAATTCCCTACCAGAGAATATAAGATGTGAAGCTGATAAATATACATTTAAGACAAAATTAAGAAAATATTTTTTAAATTTATGTAACGATTAAAAAAAAAAAAAAAACATTATAACTCTCTTTATTATTATTATTATTATCATTCTTACTGTCATAGTTATGTTACAGTTATTTGTATGTATATTAATTGTTATAATTCTAATTATTTTCTCGTTTTTCTTAGATATAGGTACGTTATATTTTATTGTTATGTTAAATGTATAAAATGTTGTTGTTATTAGTATATTTATTTGACTTAATAGTATAACTTTAAATGATCTTACAGTCAAACCAATTGTCAGGTTTTGTAAGACTTTAGTATAAAACATATTGTTAATAAATATTGACTTAATAAATAAATAAATAATAAATAATAATAATGTTGATAGAAAACTATGAGATATTTATTATTTTTCTACTAGCGTGATAATTTATATAGTTGTTCCAGGAGTTTCAAAGTGACGTGTAGTGTCGTGGTTACGCTAAGGCGAAGTCATTGTCAGATGGTAGTCACAAAATAATAGTCTTAAATTCTATTTACAATTTTATTCAACGGAAATAATAAAGATCCAAAACAGAAATCATTATTGTTCTAATTATATAAAATATCTACAATAATTTGTTAATTAAATATATATTTTAATATACTATATTCAAAAACTTCACTGTTGTCGATATGATCACAAAAATACAAACCACACATACCATTCTAAGAGATGTGATTAATTAAAGCACACCAGAATATATTTCGTAAATCAAAAACCTTAAATAAAGTATTTCGACTCAATAATTTATAAGTAACTATATTATATACCTCTATTATAGAGGTGCTATGAGGAATCATGGTCTAAAATGAAAAACTTAAAGCTGAAGATTGACTAACTACTAAAATTACGTTCAAGTTAAAATAGTCTTGGTACTAGTTCTCATGTTTGTGGCCGAGCGTAGTGCAATGTTACGTAATTATAGAAAAAGCCCATTATTGGCTCGAGAACTGGATACAACCGCATATCCATAATCAAAAAATACGACAAAATCATTCCGACGTATCGGCCTAATAAATCACAATTACATGTGCTGAACCTAAAATATTCTGCTGAACCTGCCAGAGTTACGCTGAGTTGTCGACTTAAATAGAACTGCGTACGTAAAACATCAACGAATTTATTTTTGGTAAATTCTATGTTTCGACGCATGGGAAGCTTTATTGTTTACTCCAGGTTGCTTCGAGCAGCTTTCGACTGAAAGATGGAATTGTTCAACAGTGAGATCATCGGCCAGAAATGTTTTCTGATGATAACATACAACAGAACGTCTTTCTAACATTTAACTATATGGATACTTTTTTGTCTCAACAGGTAAGCAAGACTACCAAACCGACGCATAATATAGCAATATAATATAGCAATCACAACAATCTACCGGGATGTCAATTCACACGAAATAGGTATACACAATATAATTTAGTATAACTCTGTTTTATTTGTGATAGTATCGAGTTGCGTTTCATTCTTTTCTTTATAAATAATTAAGTTAATTTAATTTTAATACATCAAAGTGTTTTGAAGAAATTTATCCTATGATTTGAATGATATGCCAAGACAAAATTTCATATCGCGATACCTGATTTTTTTAATACAAAACTTTATACTACTCGATTAGAAAATGTTTGTAAAAGAGAGCCTCTAAAGCACTCATTCTGCCAGTGGAAATGCAGGAATATAATATTAGATACCCTCTATTCATAATGGTAAGTGTTTTACCTCAAATGCGAAATACTGGGTTGCTCTACGAAATAATGAGCAAACTTACTCAACCACCAAAAATGGTGTGTCACTTTTGCTTTTTTTGTTTTGCAAGATTTGCTTGCAATAAAAATGTAGATCAGAGAAGAGAAAAATCCGATAAAATATTTAAGATTTTTTCAAGGTGCAACACGATCGCTTGCTCGCGGGGCCGTGATCACCAAGCTGTCGTCACTGGAATAGCGCTTGAGCGTTGCAGCACTGGCTTGACTGAAATAAAATAAATACCTTTATACGGTTAATGACCTACAGCACAGAAAAATATACAGAACACCGAGATTAAAACAAATATCTGTATAGTCTTCGAACAATAATTAACAGCAATTAACACATTAGCACATTAGCACATTCATAAAACGATAATTGAAAATAATCGAACTTACACTAGCCATATACAAAAATGACTTGCCTGTATCTGGTGCGCGGGCGAGGCGTGGGCGCGAGCTGCGGCAGGCGCCGCTCGCCCGAGCCCGAGCTCGAGCCGCGCCCCGAGCCGCGTCCCGAGCCGCTCGAGCTCTCCGACCACGTCAGCTCCGACATGCTATCAAACAAATATTGGCAAATATTTAGCTTATTACGTATCTCGCAAAATTAGAGAAATAATTCCTATTCAATTGCAATTCACTATTATTTAGACATTAATTTAATATATTCATTATTTTGCCACGATATTGTAGCGATAAATGCACTGTAACAGCGAACGATTAGTAAAGGATTTTTAGATAATATAAGCGATTAACAAACTTTTTTTAAAATATATATATACAGTAATACGTCATCAATCGCGCGACAGCTGTGTAATTTCGCCTTAAAGCCTTATTACGTAAAAATGCTGATTGCTACTTGTGCGTAATAAGGCGTACGGATATTTTATTTGCTTTAATGGATAGAAAGATATCTTCAATATATCAATTATACAAGGCGTAATTCATACAATATTAAGTTATCTTACTACGTTACGGTATTTTTTTAAACGTTAGTAAAAAAAAAATATAACAAAAAGTCACTGTAGAGTGCATTGGTCTAAATATAATACCTTGAAGAAATGGGTGGCAGACGATATGGGGTGTAGTATTCGTTGCACTCTGTGTATGTGGATGCGTGTATTTCTTGCTGATATAGTTCATAAAGTTGTGCTAAATCTTGCTGTACCCCGATGCCATATTCTGAAAATGAAAAATATTGTATACTATATATGAAAAATGTTCAAGTACATAATACCTGTCTCGCTATTTTGGAATGTAACCATTCCAACACATTAATGAAATGAATCAATTTTAAAATTTAATATATAAATTTTATTAATTAGTGTTAAAATTGACATTTATGTACAATACACAATAGTACAATTCGTGCACTAATAAGAGTCGAGGAAGCAGTTAGTGTTAGGGAGGGGTGTAACCTTCGAGCGCGCGTCGTTGGCGCGTGATGATCTCGTCGGTGAGTCGGCGCTGCGCGTCGCGGCGCTGCAGCGCGAGGTCGCGGCGCCGCAGCTCGTGCGCGCGCGCCGCCCGCTCGCCCTGCAGCGCCAGCTTGTCCGCCTCCAGCTCGTGCACTCGACACACCAGCGACAGCACCTCGCGCTCCGGACCACTCTCGATATGCGCCGGCAGCTCCTGTATTATATTGAAAACATTGCTCTTAAAATACACGTTTACTTTATGTATAACGTAATTGTCTAATATTTTATATTATGTTCATTCAAAAAACTGTAGCTGGAGCTGTATAATCTTTATATATCTTTTTTTTTAATACTATTACTGCTAGCAAGGATCTTTTACTTTTCAAGGTCTAAAAATTGTGAGCGCGGTATTATTTTCATTGCTTTTTTATCCTAAATATATATTTTAAGCAACGACAGTGTTATAAGTTGTTAACGTGATCGTTGAAGCAAGTCACCTGTTCAAGCTGCGCGCCCCGCAGGCGCACCTGCTCAAGCTGTCGCTCGACGCGCAGGCGCTCGGCGCGCGCGCTCTCCTGCTCGCGCTCGACGGCCGCCAGCTCGGCCCACGCCTGCTCCACCGCCACCTCCGCCTCGGCGCGCTCCCCACCCGCACTGCCGCCGCTCAGCACGCTACCCGTGCTCGAAACACCGGTGCCTCCTCTGTTACAAAATATCTGGTATAGTTTTACGTTTAGCTACAGCTACAACTTTTTTCGTTAGTCTTTATTTTGAATACTTTTGTTCTCGATTTTAAACGCATAAATGGCCTACTCTTTACATTTTTTTTATATTAAGCCAGCGGTCCGTTTAATGTAAGCAGTCACCGCAACCTATAAACGTTTGCGATAATTTAGGTATCACATGCGCGATACCAACCCAAGGTATAGAAGGGAAAAGATTAGAAGGTAAAAAGGAACGGAATTGAAGGGGTGGGAGATTAGGCCTCCGGCACTCTCACTTATCGCGCGATATGCAACAGTACTGACAATAACTGTACGCCGATTTTATGTAAGCGGGTAAGTCCCCGGTCGAGCCGGCCGATCAAGTCGCTGGTCGAGCCCATTTGTTCTGGGAGGAACATGGCTCTACTACGTCTTTTAAGAACTTCGTGATTTTTGTAAATATTCATATAAATGTTAAACTATATAACACTTTTTTTATCCCCCATACGCATCCACCCATAGTTGTACATTGTACTGTGTACAGAACATTAAAGGACTTAATGACATATAAACGATTTTAATGTTGTATAGTATATAAATACCTATAGCTCTGTTGCGTGCTGAGCCTCGAGCCACTAAAACTAATCGGCTTATAGAGTCTATTAAAACGAGCCTCCCAGTGGGAGATGGCTGCGTGTTGTCTCTCCGCATCCAATGCCAGACCCAGCAAGTGACTGTCTAGCTCCATAAGGCGTCTTCTCAATCTCATTTGTTGTTTGAAAGTAGACACTATCGATTCACGAAGTGATTTTAGATGCGCTGTTTTTTCTTCAGATTCCTCTTTCGATAAAACCTCGTTTATCTTATGCTGTTCATCTCTGCTCCTATTAAAATATAATACAAATGAAATTAGCGAAAATTAACATCGTATTATACTTTTATCATGCTTAGATCCGACCCGATTATAAAAATGAACTCACTTTGTTCTGTCATTTTTCATTTTAGTTTTAAGACGTGCAATCTCCTCCCGAAGCTCGTTTATAACCGTGCGATATTGTGATAGGTGCATCGGAGTTTCGATAAGCTCACGTTCAACCTGAAAATTAATTGTGTGAAAATTAATACACACGAGGCGAAGCCACGTAAGAGACGAGAGAAATTTTTCCGCAAAGGGGTGGTGTTTCCGGATTTTTGACCAATTTAAAGCGTTTTAAACTATATAAACTGCAAAGGTACATGCGGGTACGGTGCGCGATATAAAATGCGTACTTCTATACTACACCTTGTTAGTGATGGCGGAGGCGCGTTGCGCGTAATGCAGCGTGGACCGCGTAGTGTCGCGGTGCGCGGCGGCGGGCGACACGTGCGCCACCATGGCGGTGCGGCAGCGCCCGCCCAGGACCTCGCGCAGCAGCCGCGTCAGCTTCGAGTCGCGGTAGTTCACGTACCTGGAATAAGTATTGTTTGAAAGAAAATAGCAACCGTTTTCAACCGACTTACGCGAAGGTACACAAAAATAACGAACAAGTTGGTCCCACTGTAATTTAGTCAGGATCTGATGATGCAGATTTGAAGAAATCAAGTGAAATTTTCAAATGCTACAGGGAGACCTATTGCATTTTAGATTTTTTAAAAGATTTTTATAACATGACCATTTCATATTTATTTATACCTTGCACCTCCAGAAAGTGCCATGATGCAGTTGCCGAGAGCGAGCAGTGATCGGTTAATATGCGCACCCTCGAGACGGCGCGAGCGCAGTCCCGCGCGCTCCGATCCCGCTAGGTCAATTAGAAACAGCCGCCCGCGCTGAATGCCTTTTGAAACCGACTTGCTTACTGAAACGCTAGAAAAAGTAAAAATTCATATTTCTTGACCGATTGCGGTTATCAATATACTGGTTGACAGCCGGCCACACTAAGTTTTATAGAATATTATTTGTTTATCCGACTGCCTCAGAAGGTGTAATGTATGTATATTTCTTTGACACGGTCTGTATAGACGTTAAAAAGCTATAGATAATAGCATACATAGCATACATTAGTCTTAATCATTAAATATATGTAAGAGTTGCATTTTGATATGTAAGACATTGTGATATGTAAGAGTTGCATTCCAGAATATTTTGTTTTGTAGCAGATTTACAATGATTGAATTGAATACCTAAGTAAAGCATGTCCCCTCGAAGAGTGTTGATTTGCGTAGGTTGGTTCAGCGGTTCGAGCTCGGTCGCCTCTGGCTAACAACTCGGCGACATGCGATGCATCAAGTGCACGCACCTGCATACAGGTTAATATTAATATAGGCTTTGTAAACAGAACCATGTAATTTTCTCTAACTAGATAGGTCGTAGGAACATTTTATAAAAACCGCCAGATACCTACTTACTTTATGTACACATAATGCTCGACTTGGCGGGGTCACTGCCTTGCCCTCTGTTTATGTATCTAATATACATTTATGGAACTTATTTCTTAAGACCCTTTTTATATTGTTTTAATACATTAAAGTCTAAACACTAATTGTTTTATGGATCGATGTATCTTAAAGATTTAAAGAACCAGTTTAGTGCTATGCCAATTTTTGCCATTGCTAAATATCGTTACCTATTATTATTAGACACAACCTCTTTCTGTATGTTTATGTTTCTTAGACACTTCATTAAGATAAACGAGGGCATACAGTCTAACAATTTCAGTTTATATACGAAGAAAATCATGACGTAGCGCGGACTCGATAAGCAGAAAATAAACGTGTTATGTCCTCGGGACTGTTAAGATTTATGACCACGCAAAACTCGACCGTAGGAATAGTCTCTAAAAAGTTATTCAAAAACTTTTATTGAGGTAAAATAAAGCGAGCTTGAGTTTATTTACACACGTATAATTGACTGGAAGGAAATACAAATAATTAAATTTATGGGTATCACTGTTTGTCTATTGTATATTTGGAACGTTTAGAAACAGTTGTAGATAATTTTATAGGTATAAGTAATCGCTGCACGTAACGTGGCTTTAATCACGATGTACAAATATCTATGTCACGCTATTAGCCGCGTCACGCTATCTAACGCCTGACCGTTAGCGTTTCCCTGAATAATGTTGCGGAGTTCACTTTTAAATTTATAATACGATTTAAGTAATTATCATTAGATATAGTAATAAAAGATAGTAAGTTTTTTTATTTATTTAAGTCCTCCCTTGTATTTAAACCGAAGGGTTGAAAGTTTGGGCCTCCGGCGGCACACTTCGCAAAAGTCAGTCGAAAAGTCGAAGCCCAAAACATTACAAAATACAATAAAGGCAATTTGATGTCGATAATCCGTAAGTAGGTACTCCTCTATAAAATATTCAAATGAAACTTAGTTGTTTTACCTCACTTAATCCTGCAACTACAGGAGGTCCGCTTCCGCCCTCATCTCGAAGCTCAAGAGGTCCCGCGCCAGGATTTAAAAGATCGCGAATATTTTCGTTGTAGATCTCAATATAGGATAGTTTCACCTACAAAAATTAATTTATATATTAATACATAATCGTTATTTTATCATCACGGATGTAACTGAATGCTACGAACTCTATCGATTTTATGTAACATTATGAGATACAGTTTGTAACCTTGTACAGCTTTTAATGTTTACATATGTTTTATGACTTAAACTATACTACCATTTACAAACTTCCCCACTTTGCCAAAAATAACTTCCCACATTCCCGGATCTTGTAATATATACAATATTATAACTGTTTTAGATTAAATAATAAATAAATGAACGCTACACACTCAACGGCCCCCATTTGGATATTGATATCCTGTGTTGGGGGTCCGGAAGCATTCACAAGGACAAGGACAAACGCATCCAGACGGGAACACATGCCTGTATGGTTAATACAAAATCTGCTCCGAGCGGGAATCAAACCTGTGACTTTAATCGTATTCTTTCTCTATGACTTCAATCTTATTCTTAGCGCAGATTAAGAAATAGTTCTAGCTCTTTCCTCCACTCAGAGCTTAGGTAGGAAATATTTGGAATTATATTGGAGTGCCTTTTATTAAAAAAAAATAATAATTAAATTCATTACTAATTCCTACCTTTGAAGTTTTTCTTTCCGCTGATGTATTCATTGATCAATATTTTCTATACATTAGTAATATAAATATGATTATCTTTGTAAGATAAGATTTTCACAAAGTTCCTTATATAAAGCGAGCTTTACAATAATATTCCCTTTCTTTATTCTCTCTAATATTATACAGAGATACATTTAATGTATTCAAAAGGCCATCAACTAACATTAAAAAGCGCTTACATTGAAAAATTCATGTCGCTATAAAAAAGTGTAGTTAGTAAATATTTGAAATTCAGGTAAGTTGTTTTTTGTACATTAAATTATATTTGCTTCACCGACATTGAAAACGCCTGAATCAATATACGAAGGCGGTTCGAAGGCGTGTAAAAATGTGTTGACTAACGACCAGTGACTAATGATCACTGTACCCTTATCCTTTGCAATATTAAACGGAGCCTATTATTGTGCAATATAACCTTATTTTCCTTTATTTACTGAGTAAAATTGTTTAATTTACATAAATATCTATCCTTAATATCTATATGTATATTCTATACTTATAAACCTGTAACTGTGTGTATCTACGAACGCAAAAGATCTTTTGTGCATGAAAATTTAGAAACGTCTTGACCAACTTAGATGCAATTTAAAACATAGGATACTCTTTATCCCAGAAAAATGTTACATTCCCGTGGGATGATCAAGAAACTTCATTAACACAAGCAGAGCCGTGGGCACAGTTAGCTTATTATAAAACTATAACAGAAGTCTAGACATGAAGACATTCATCCTTGTAAAGATTTTCAGCCCAAAAATATATATACGAAAGCAGAAATTACTAAAAATACCGTAAAACTGTTCATTGTTATTGAACTAATATAACAGAAACAATAAAAATAGCGTAATACAGTTAAATGCATAGTGTAGTAGGTTATTTAATAATGCGGTTTAGTTTTGATCTATGGCGTAAACCGGGCGTAAGCCCTTATCTGATACAATTTATGCCGCCCACTGCGACCGCAGTACAGTCCGACATTATTAAATATTACTTTATTACGTGAACGTTACTTTATGTGAACCTGAATTAGACCATAAGATAATGCTTATTATGACAAACATGGTAAACTTAGTAGCTATATATTGTTTATGTATATAGAAACATTGGTTTCCTAATCCCTGTGTCTATGTATGTGTAAACAATACTTTATACGAATCGATCAAAAATATTGTTTTATAAATGTAGTCAGTACGTAGTGATGGTAAAAGTTTATCAATTTTATATAAGCAATCTTATCACAACCTCTTCTCTTATCAATGTTACATGGTACGTCTAATTCAATTTCATTTATTTAAATTCCTTTTTAATGTCTCACATAATAATAAGAACAAAAAGACTATTTAAAATATTCACTTCAAATAAATCAATTACTATAATGATTGAAAAAGTATCAGCTTATCCAATATCAATATAAAATGTAATAGAGAATAATTATATATGGTAGAGTAGAGGATTTCGCAGACACGCTGCATGAATTTATCAAAGAAAACTATGTGTTTAAGCACGTTATATGCTTAACACTAAAATATAACAAATACATTTATATTAAAAAAGTAGCATCTATGTTTTTATCATTTACAAAATTTCGTATAGTTAGTATAATAGTCTATGAGTAAACTGACTATTACATACGGACGGACAGACGAATATGAGGAAATTTTAAGTGTTCCGTTATTACCGTTTGGCCACTGAACCCTAAAGGGTGGCGCCTATATTTTTTATCACAATGATATATGAAGATTACGTCTAAGCTCTTAAATTATTGATTGATCTTCATTATATATACCGATGTCATTTATCAAACATTCGCTCTGAGAATCTAGAGAACGAGCCAAATTATTGCTTATTTTGTCATTTGATTTTTATTATTACATCTGTCTATTATACAATAATTAAGTGCGCTATTTACATTGGATTTATTTGTATAATTCATTAATATTTAATCCACCCGTTTAATAAAAACTAAAAATAGGTATAACTTACTCAACGTATATCAATAAATTAATTTTTTACGTATTATTTTGTAACATTCACAAGAAAAAAACGTAAATAGCTTTATATTGACTCCTTTGGATCACAATTTTCTTCTTGAAAGGTACCTAGTACAGTATAGTTCGTGTTAAACATTAATGGAATGGCTCGTGTGAGGAAAATGGCCATGAATATTTAACATAGCCTCCTGACTCTAGCCTTTATGACGTCAAAAGATTTGACTTCTTTATAAAATTATAAATGTTTTCACCTAGTACTTCATTAAAGCATGAAAAATTTACTAAAGTGTGACTTTGGCGATTTATTTATAATATAATAATGTTCATGTTAATGTTATTATTTTAAATAAGAGTTTCTTGATATCATATTTGTACATACTAAATTAAACAGCAAAGCAAATTATAAACGAATATATTGTCTCTATCTACAATTCTACAAGCACGTATAAATTGTGCCAATATATTTACATACAACAAAATTTAAGTGACGGAGTACTAATACTTAATATTTTATTTTTCTTGCGTCAATCAAGAAACCGTTCTAGTATAAGCAACGACCTTGTCCCTGTGGTTGGAGGGTGGCTACCCTAAGCGGTCGAAATAACACTATCTGATAAGTGACAAGTTCAATGCTTCTAGTAAAATATCGACCCTCGAAGGTCCTTAACAATAATAAGAGAGTAGGTTTATTATAAGAATATTAAGTACTTAGAGTGTACTACTTATAACATTTTAGTGTATTCAACAAATACAATCATTTAAAACGTTATAATAGTATGTACGTAAGATTTTTTTATTATTTATAAAATGAAATAATAAACTAACAATGTGAAATGAAATAATCGTCACAATGATTTTTTATCTTGTCATTTTAATGTATCAGAATTCAGATTAAGTATATATTAAAAGTAGGTTAATATAATAATTATGAAGTCAGAAAAAAAAAACAAGTTAATATTTCCGGCCGGTCAAGGCTCAGATTGTAATAAAACGCAAACAATTTCAGAATTTACTCTTCATTACTATTTATGAAAGAAAAGCTTTGCATAATGTTATAATTACACGTAATATAATTAAAACACAATTCTTGAAATGCAATCTTTGCATTTGCAGAGCGATGATGTTACTCAATTTGGCAAAATGCAAATAATTGTATGTTTGCTAATATTACAAGTCAACTATATATAATGTCTGTGAGACGTGTAGTGAAAATTAATTTAATATTTGTATTTGGCATATAACGATCTAAGCTATATCTCACGACTTATGACCACAGTAAATATGCCTTCATAATTATAACTACGAATAACAAAATTATAGTACAAACAAATTTAAATATGAAATTCTAATTATGATTCTAGACAAACTATAGAGTGAATCCGTTATTTCCATATGATCATTATTAAGTTAATCGACAATTATCAAAACAAAACATAATTTTAATGTCCTGAAAATCGCATGTCTAATAATTTTAATAGTATTTTCTTACCAGTATAATATTTGTACGTCCGTAGAAATATTATATTGTATTATGTAACTTACAAAATATATGAGATATTTTGTAAGTTACATGTATGTATAGAATGTCACACTTTTTTTTTCGACAATCTTAATTCATATTATATGGTTCATGGAATACACCTTTTAAATTTCATCCGTATACCTCAAACCCCCCAATTAGGAACTTGCTGTGACTTACAAACGGACATAACGAAATTATAATTGGTTTAAATTTTTGACATTGAACACCATAATCTAAAATTTATTATGAAAATGTTTCTTTCTCTTAGCTCAGAAAATCCCGGAAAAATAATAGATAGGAACCTAAAAGATAATTCAGAATTGTAAATATGTAAATAGACATTTTTGTTTCACACGAAATCTGTATCTTTTGTGGTTTGAAACTAAAACTAAACTTAAGTAACAATAATAGATACAGACGCAATGGGCGTTCAATCCTCGAGTAGGGCAGTAATCGATTTTTATATAACAACGTTATGTGACATAATTTATTATCGTTATTAATTGACTATTGTACCGTACATTCATATATTATAAATAAAATACATAATAAATTATAAGACAATTCAATTTGTAATAAAATTATGAATACCTATATCTCGTTGAAAATAATAATAATATATTACTTTCTTCTAAAGATTGAATTTCATTTTCGAATAATTATTTTAAAGGTCATCATAGTAATCCACAAACTTCCTTATGTTCTACCATTCCCACTTCAAATTACATATGCATATCACTATTTTAATTAATGATAATAATAAAGAATTATAATTAAATCTCCTAATACACGTAGAGTCAATAAAGAGCCATTCGAGGCTTCCATCGTATTAATAACAGTGGCACGGAGTAGAACGACCTCGCTTCACCAATAGTGACAACGTGCGAAAATTACGCAGACTCAATGGCAAATTCTTTTACTAATTTTAACTTAAGGCGAAAAAAATCTTATTACGTAGTAAAGTCGATGTAAAGTGGTTTATGGCGATCTCATATTATGCACCACATAGATAATTGTTAACTTGCGATCGATAATTTAGATGTATGTTCAAGGCCGGATTTAAAAGTGTGGAGGAGTGGAAACCTTCTGGCCCCAAATTATTTTCTAAAAAAAATGAAAAACTTTTTTTAGTCGAGATTTTCAATAAATAATAACAAAGCCGAGACACGAAATCTTATACCCAACCTCCAAGGCTGCGAGTAAGTACCACCGCGCTCAGCCATAGAGCCATTGGGATACTCACCTAAGATAGGTAGTAAATTCTGGGTGCTTATGAGAACCATTTGAGATTTTGATATATTACTGATTGCCTGATTGGAGTTAACATATTTCGATCAATGATTTCTGTTATCATATTTGTACAAAGTACTTCAGATAAAGAACGAGAAAAAAAATATCAAAGGAAAATATGTTTACTATTGTTTACTAGTCGGAATTTGAAAGACTTTTTTACCGCTGTTGTCCCTTAAATCCGGCCGTGTGATTGCTCTATACCTATTTTACTGGTAAAGTCGAAGCTAACGCTAGCTGGTATAATTGGATTTTAATCACTAATAGTAATAGTTCTTTTTGGACATTAAATTGAATAGTGACTGCTAAATCCTTCATGAAGAGACTTAAACCATAACTTTCGAATGATAAAAGAGAATAATTATACGTATTATATATTTATTTTATTTTTAACATGAATGCAACCACGACTAAAACTGTAGTTTAGAATAATAGACGCCAACGGCGTTATATTGGGCGTAAAAACATCTAATTTTTTTTTAGCTTAATCTTATAAAAGAAAGAACATATTGTAGACGATTAAGAAGATAATTTAATGTGTAAGATTATTGGACTGTATTTTTTTTATTTAGCACGTGGGCAGATGACTCTACTACACATGATTGTAAGTAGAAGTAGAGTCTAAGTGCAAAGGCAGCTAATACCGTTGCAAAAGGCGAACTGCGCTAGCCATCCTATCTGCAAAATGCAACTGGTTAAGTGCAGGCTAACCTCGAAACGCGGCTGACGAGCAATCACATCACGAGTTCTTCACCAAAGTTCGATGGTAGCTTACCAGGCAAGCCTTGAAGCTCTAACAACAACAAAGACACTTGGGATTTGCGGATATGCATGTCTTAGAATGTCTTGTATGACATGCAGGATTCCTTAACATCTGCGTGTTCTTTACCGTTTAAATTCGAAAGATAAATTAAGCACTTGAAAGCTCTACGGTACCTGCCCGGATTAGAGCCCGCCACCACTCTACGTTTTCTATTCATTTGACCATCTTGGTATAATATATACCTGCATAGTTATAAATGAAATTGTTGTAATAAAAATACATCAACACTTCAAATCTTCCTCTTAAAAACGGCTCACATAACGATGATAAAATAAGATTCGATAACGTAATACTGATAATAAGCTGAATTTTTATACAAAATTGGCTAAAGTAAATAAACCAACCTCGTAGGAATCAGGTGCATCACTTTCAGCAATTGATGTGAAGAGATGGTTAAGTGCTCTGGACATGAGTCCACTCATCGTGTGTGTTTTGCCTGCTCCAGTTGCCCCGTAGGCGAAAATCGCCCCTGCTATGCCGTTTAGAGTGTCGCCAACGAGAGGCGCGCATATCGCTTCGTACACTTCTTCCTGGCAAATTATTATTTTTTTTATAAACGGTACACACTCAACGGATCCCATGTCGGGGGTCCGGAAACATTAAAAATGACAAGGAACAATACACACAGACCGAAAAACCTGCCTGCCCGGTCAATACCAACATCTGCTCCGGCAATCGAACCCGCGACCTGTGGCGCTTAAGGCAGTTTCGCTACTGCTACACCACAACGTCTTCGAATGATGCGCTCTTTATAAGTATCTTTCATTCGAGTGTCAATACATCGCGTTATAATCCAACTGATATTAGTTATATAAAATATTAGGTATTTATTTTTTACATAAAAGATGTTATATTGTGATGCGATGTTATTTAAATGACTATTTATTTATATTGGGATACTTATTATCAGTTGAATAACAAAAAAGTACAATAATTCTTTCCCAATATTTAACTATTTTATTTACTTATATAATCTTACTTGAGTGCTATCCTCGCCGAAGACACGGTCGTAAACGTAATGTTTATCATTGCCGCGGCGCTGACGCAGCACGTCACGACGCACGTCAGCTTCCTCTTCTAAGACCAGCATCTGTTATTATTAACGGGTAAAGTATATTACAGGGACCGTATTATTCTTACTAAGATATCTCAACAGGTTCTCTGTCTGATGAATCATATGAGAACATTCCAATTGTTTAACAATTGTGTCTATTTTATGAACTTTCTCTGTCTCTTGGGTTACACTGTCAGCTCACCATTTAAACAGACGCAAAAAAAAATCTATCGTGTCTGATGGAATAAATAAACAGCCCACACTATTAATATCTTGTTAATTGTTATATAGTAATATTTAAAGGTTCTGAAAACACACAATTAAAATAATAACTAATCAATTATGTATTGTCCATACAAACATTTGTCCCAATTGAGAATCGAATCAGCAACCATCAGCGGCAAGCCACTGGGGATCAATGGTCGTCAAAATATTTCTATATATATACATACAGAAAGTAATTTAATCAAGGAAACATGTAACATGTGTATAAAATTAGCTATGTAAGTTCAAATGAGGTGGTCACCTTATCGCTGACCACGTGGATGATGCGGGGACCTTCATCGCCTCTTAGCGGTCGTACACGCACCGCCACCTACAAAGATAAAATTATAAATGCATATCCTTGTCATTTTACCAAATATTGTAATATTTTATAAGAATAGCAATATATGAGATTAAGTACAATGAAGTATAAAATAAATTCAATTGTCTGTTTGTAATATCAAGATATCAGTTTTTACTATTATATATTTATATGAGATTTATTACTATATGAGAAATATACGAATTTATGTACGAGCAAAAAACCAAATTATACATTTTTTGTCCGTCTGTCTATTTGCTCAGGAAAATCTTCGAAACTGTTGTACCGTTTTTGACGGGACAGACAATTGATGTGGTTAGGTTACTTTTATTTTAGTGAAAGGGTTCCGCCCCAATAAAAAACCTATACAAGAATTCTGACCACGCGAGTGAAGCCGCGATCACACCTAATTTAATATATACTTTGATAATCTAATTGAATAAAATTTATCCGGAGACTTTTTTTTATTTGAACATCGGCCTAATTTTGAATTATATTAACTTGCTACACTTACAAAATTTCCAGAATTTTTTACATAAGAGAAAATTGTCCTTGCTTATTTTTATACAACCTTAGGTGACAGTGGCAAACAAGCATTATAATTAATATATATAATTATATCCTGCCTAAGAAATTGTGTAGGTGGAAAATACGAAATTTATCCTCTTATATAATTTTGATAATTGTTTTATGTACATAATTACCAATAGCTTTTCCTCGCTAACAGAACTACCGCTACTGTAGAATTTATCCGTTGACAAGATACTCTGAGTCATATTTGTGTATTTAATGTATGTGATTCAGAAGTTCTTTCAGTTTGATTTAAATTCACTCAAATTTGTTGGGAGATGATTATTTTCCACTCAAATATTACAACTATTGTTTAAAAAAAATTTATAACTCGAATCATGATCATATTGATAAGTTCACAATTGAAACTCGCGGTATTCAGACCCGCATGCCTTCACGTGGACTACTGATTGCTGGTCAAAATATAGCCTTCGCGTTGGGCGGTCGCTGGGGTAACAACTAATAAACACAAATAATAATTCTCTCATGCGCCACCATTTCTCATCATATGGTTTTGATATAGGTGGGGTTTTCTTTAGCTAATTAATTTATAGACTACAGTATTAGACTAGTTACTAAAAGAAATAACTGTGAATCCAAATAAATAATACGCAACCTATTACCCTAATAGAAATAGGTGTTGGATTGGATGGATGGATGGAATGGATTGACAAACTCAACAAAAATAAAACTATTAAAGTAATAATAACTATTATTTTAATAATTAGATTTTCTTATATGATTTATAGGTATAATAATTAAATATATTAAAATATTTCGAACTTTTTCTCTAAATTTCATTTAATGGAATTTAATATTTTTTAACCGATTTCAAATAAAGGAGGTTCCACATTCAATATTTTATACAATATAACATTGTATAAAATATAGTGTTAGAAATTTTAATGACTAAAATATGCTAATCTCAGTACTTAAATATTTACTATGACAAATAAATGACATTACCATTTTGTAAAAAAAAAATATTTATTTTTGATATACATTTACTTATATAACTTAATTCTTATATGCTATATCTAAAATATATATGCCTATATATTAAAAATTTAGACTGATCCGGGTGCCAGTAATTTTACTCCCCGGTCAAATAATTTAAAAAGATATTGTACCATTTTTGGTTCAAAGTTATACATATATTCACTATCATACTTATGGTAAAGATATTTTATTGTTAAATGACCTGATACATCTGCACTGAGACCTGATGATAAGCTTTCCACCTCTCCCAAAATTTGTGCTTTATGAGAAAGAAGATTAGCTAAAATATTTGTTGCATCATCATCGCTTACAACATTACAATGAAGAATTAAATATGAATTATTGAAACTTCTCACAAGAATAATGAGTTTTTTTAAGATTTCATTTGCTTGCCTCACACTAAACTGCATGTCAAATAAATGTGATACTCCATCAAATATTATATGTAAACAATTAAATTTCTTATACAATTCCAATAATTTTTGTTCTATTTTTAACCAAAACTCTTGTGGTGTTAAAGGCTTATTCTCTAATATTGAGTTCAGTAATTCTTCACCAGCATCATAAAAGGTAACCAAACCAGATTCCATAGATTTTTGTAAGTTATAATTCATTTTAAGACCAACATTATGATAATGTTGTATTGTACTATGTGTCGATATAACAAAAATAGCAGTTTTATTTTTGACACAGTGGCCGAGAACACAATTTGTTATAAATGAACTATCACATCCGTTTATTTCTTTGACCACAATAACTTTGGTCGAGTCAAGCTCTTTGTCCAACTGGAAACTTGTAATCATGTCTGAAGAAGTCATTCTGCAAACAATAATATTTTAAGATAGACTTTATTTTTTCTTATGTAATATTTTGTACTTGTAATCATTGTTGTTTGTAGCTCAAAGGACGATAAGCACTGTCAATAAAGCCGAATAAAAATAAACGTAGTTCATAACCGTGAGTGCCGGCGGACCGGCTGGCAGCAAATTCCTAATTCGCGCTCCCCTCAAACTAAACTCATTTCTCTCCGGCAGTGTTGCGTAAGCATTATTAAATTAAAACAAGATCATTCTCATCAATATCGCTCTACAGTGGAAATTAAATAATACTGAAGTGAGATAGTACTTTAAAAAAGTAAGTGCATACCTGTAATAGGTTTTAAATGCAAAAGTTTTGTCAAAACATAAATTTATTTAACAAGTAGCTTTTTCAATCAAAATACAAATTAAAATTTCGTGGTCTCGGTGTCCAAAATCCCAACTTTTTTTTAAGTGGACAGCTAGAAAGTTAGGAACACAGAGCATATAAGGTTAGGAACTTTGACTTTTGAAATTTTGAGGTTTTGACATTAACATTTTCCACAGAGTAGGCATAGATATTAGAAAAGAAATTAAAAGTATGAAAATAAAAAATATAGTGAAGACAAAACCAAAACTTTTTCCATGGTTTTTCTAGGCTTTGCTAGAAATCGGCCAATATCCATGCTTCGTAGCGTTGAGATAATAACCCATACCGTTCATCAGATAATGTAACGACAATAATTGTGACAATAATTCACCTTATTATTGAACGGAAGTGGTTTCAATATGTCGAGGATGTCACTAATTCACTATTGACAACAATTGTCATTTGTCAAATATAATTGAAAGTTGTATTCGGCATTGACGACGAGTACTTTATTATAATGTATTCATATTTTGTATGTATTATCTATTTTGGCTTAACACTCAGCTAACGACCAGTAGAATGCCTTACAAATAACCGCAACTGGAAATGTTACATAACAGGCCGAGGAAGCTACTACAAATTAGCCCACATTAAAGCTCCAGATCATGAAATATAACATAGTGAATTAATTAGCAAAATCAGCAGTTATTACACATTTTTAGGATGACTAAAAAAACTGAAGTACGCGTTTCGGAATGGTATTTCGGCGGCTTGGCGTCTGCGGGAGCCGCATGTATCACTCACCCTCTAGACTTATTAAAAGTTCAAATGCAAACTCAAAAAGGAAAAAATATTTCAATGTACCAGCTGACGGGTATAGTTCTCAAAAATCAAGGTAAATTTTATTTAATTTAAACAAAAAGTCTTTACATCAATATTATAGATTTTAAAAAAATATTTATGTAATTTTAGGAATCATGGGGCTTTATAATGGTATCTCAGCATCTCTCTTACGTCAACTAACATATTCTACGGCGAGATTTGGTATTTATGAAGTTGCAAAACAACAGCTTGCTCCCAAGGATGTAAGTATTTTGTAATCCATATAAATATTTAAGTAATATATTCTGTACATTTTCCATGATATACTGTTGAAATGCAGTTAATATAGCACATTTATATATCATTGTTATTCTACAATAAAATATGCAGCATTTTCACTAATATAAAAATTATTGATATTTAAGGAATTCTTATTTTATTCTCCTTTACAGGGCAAAGCTATGCCTTTCTATATGTCAGCATTCTTAGCTGGCTTAGGAGGTTTTGCTGGAGGCTTTGTAGGAAACCCTGCAGACTTAGTGAATGTGCGCATGCAAAATGATATTAAACTTCCACCAGAGCAAAGAAGAAAGTATGTAAACTATTATTTTAAATTACTGAAATTATCAATACTTTTCATTTTCATTTCAAATTATTACTTACCTACAAAGACCTACAGCCTCTCTTTAATACATGTTAAAAGTTATTTTTAACACATTGAAATTCTATCACTTTTAGCTACAAAAATGCTATCCACGGAATATATCGTGTAGTAGCTCAAGAAGGCATTCTGCGTTTGTGGGCTGGAGCTACTATGACATGCAGCAGGGCAGCTCTAATGACCATTGGACAGCTGTCTTTTTATGACCAAATTAAAACCATCCTTCTATCATCTCCATACTTTGGTGATAATGTGATAACACATGTAACTTCAAGTTTACTTGCAGTAAGTGTCAAACAGTTAATACAAGTATTTTTTAAATGAAGACTTAAAGTTAAAAAGTTTTATAACTTTTTAGGGTGCTATTGCAACAACTCTCACGCAACCTGTTGACGTCTTAAAAACAAGAGCAATGAACGCGAAGCCGGGTGAGGTTAAGAGCATTTTAAAACTTATACAAAACACTGCCATGGAGGGACCTCTAGCATTTTTCAAAGGATACATTCCTGCATTTGTAAGACTTGCCCCGCACACTATCCTCACATTTGTATTCTTAGAACAGCTAAGAATCAATTTTGGATATATAAAGAAAATTGATAAATAAATTTTTATTTCATAATTTTATAAATGACTGCACAAAGGAGGTTTCAGTTCATTTTGAACTTTGATATTGTTATATTTTTTTTTACTGTGAATTATTCTCAATTGTGACGTGATTTATTTTTGTAGGATTTAAATATACAATTCTTATAATAGAGATTATATTAAAAATATTTGGAGTAGAAATTTAGAATAATGGGTTTAAAATGCTTTTTGTGATGCTTTTATAGATTACACTTTATACTGTTCTTTTTATAGCAAATTTTTGTAGTTGCATTTAAGATATTTATCAATCTATATATAGCTTTTTATGCACTATTTTCATATTATTTATTTATTTTAATTTTTACTGTGTATATTACTTTTGATGTGTTTACAATGTTACCATTAATATCAGTTCAAGCTGATGACATAGTTATTTATAAAATATGTATACGGCTACAAGCCAAGCTTCTCATAGGGAATGTTAAATGAACAGGCATTAGTTTATGTGACTACGATCAATTTTGATTGGATATCATAGATATTTCGTTAATTTTGAATCCAAAAAGAAAAAATGAATTTTTTTTTTTTTGTAGATGTATTATTATTAACATAATTGGAGATTTTGTTACTTGCCTGTTATCATTTAATGTTTTTATTAATACCATTAGTAAAATGTGAGTTTATTATGTATGTATCTGTTAAGTCGATATTTATAATCAGTCAATATTTACAAAAATTATGGTAACCAATATACTATAAAATAATCAATTACTAGTGCCAAAATTATTTTTATTTAATTTTTTTATGCCATAGGCAATTTTAAAATTTATTTCTTAATTTTTACATGTTTTTTTGCTAATAAAACATTCCTAGAAAACATTTGTAAAACAAAGTATTAAGTATATTAGAAAAGTTGCAGTAAACAGATAAGAAATATTTTATTTTTTAATATTATTTCTACAAAATAATGCGTGATGCATATTCCACATTGATATTATAGTTAAATATCTAATTATATTTAAACATGTGTTCACTTCTTCCAAACAATGTCAAAAGTACAACTTAGTATATTATATACCGCCTTCTTTTGTAAGGATTAATTAACTAACCATGTTATATAAATTTACCAGCCCCGTTAAAATAAGATATACAAATGTAAATGAAACTCAATCTTCCAAATCTATACTTGTAATTGCATATAGATATTTTGATGTTATTTCGTACATATTTAAACTAATCAAAGTAGTTTCTATAGTCCTGTAGGTGTTGTTACAAATATTGACATAATGTCGTTGTTGTTAGTGGTTGTGCATTAAAATGTTATATGAAAAACATTGTTTTAATAAAGACTTTTAT
The DNA here is from genome assembly GCA_023373885.1 of Hestina assimilis. Taxonomy (NCBI): domain Eukaryota; kingdom Metazoa; phylum Arthropoda; class Insecta; order Lepidoptera; family Nymphalidae; genus Hestina; species Hestina assimilis. The sequence continues at coordinate 8,268,477 of CM041749.1, read as the reverse complement.
AATCCTTCTCCTTTATATTAAATATATATAAAAATATCGTAAGACAGAAAATAAACACAACGGAACGACCGAAACTTAACCCTACCCGCAAGTGTAATGGTCTGAGTGAATGGGTTTGGCGATTTTGGAACGATGGCATGGGATATTAGTGATATTACTATCCTAAAGGGGGTGGGACTTGAGTATGTAACATTTTTTATTTATATACCCATAAGCGTATCTTATTTTGTAGGAGAGTTAACTCTTAAATATTCCCTTCCACCAGTTGGGGTTGGAAAAAAAGAAGTGTATATTTTTTCTTAAGCATAGTGTATGTAAAAAAAAGACTCACATAGTCGAGATAATTTATTTATTTATTCAATATAATCATTCCATAAGACAATTTTATTATCTATAAACGAGTATCTTTGGACAAAATATCTCACACCATATTATGTTCATATCTTAGAAATTTTATATATTTAAAACACCATTATTAAATATTAAGATAAAAACATTATTTCCACAATAAATTGTAACGTCAATAAATACGTCAAAGCCAGCTTTATATAATTACATGACTCCATAACATAATGTACCATTACTGTTTATTTATAATAATTTAGTAAATGATTTTTTCATGTTTATTATATCTCGTTTTAAATATATTGGAATATGATTGGAATGTTTAATTTTATTATCACTACCAAACATTACTATTCCATTTTCCCCGCTGGCTCAGACAAATTAGTTTAATAAAATACAACATATAACTTTGGCATTATAGGACAGTTGCATGCAGAAACATGAATTATTTTTATTAAAATGGCACAATTTTAATAATTATTGAGATAATATATTAATAATATTAAGTTAGTAAATACTTGAGTATTATATTTATTATAGACGGATTCACCATTTGTCTGTAGATACGCCTTTGCAGAATTTAGGATCCGATTTTTTTAAACTGAGATTGTAACAGCCCAGGCAGAAAAAACAGCAAAAAAGATACACTTCTACGACCAAATAATGCTTACTAAATAGAACTGAACTTTAACTGCCATAGCACTATTCCGTATTCAATACTTGAAAAAAAAATTAACATATGTAGTATTATTAAACACAGTGAACGGCTTAGGTGAAAAGGAAAAAATATTTTTTTATTTATTTAAAATAAGCCTTTGTAGATTTTATTGAAAGTGATTTAAAATGTATTGTTTAAGGCTGATTTCAGACTTAATAGACAGTATCAAAACAAAAATCAAATATTTTTAATTAGCCGAATAAGGCCCTTGATGTTAGACAATAAAGACAATATACGACTACTTTTAATCCTCATTACACCTTCAATAGCAAACTTAAATACAACTAAACATTAAACTAGGAACTGACAACCCGTAAAAATAACAATACCACCAGAACCAATACCAGCTACCATATGAAGCAGTACCAGTACCAAACCTATTTCTTAGCCTATAATACTTGAAAAAAAACCTGGTAAATCCGTCACTAGTATTTTTATATGTGAAGAATGATTAAAAGATTTATAGCGCTGGGCGCAGCATCGTGCTCTTTCCAGCGGGTTCCACCAGTATGGTTGCGGAGCCTTGCATCCACGGCTCGCCGTCCACCTGCATTGCGCAGCTGCCATCCAGATCAATCTATCAGAATATAATTTTTAATACACAATTTAATAATTTAAATAGATTATTCCAAAAAAAATACGCAAAAGTGATGATGCCTGATAAAGCAAAATCATTAAATAAATTAATAAGCAAATTTACGGAAAGTTTGCCTCTGCTGTGTCAAGTACACATGGCCGTATTATGGTGTGTCATTTGAGCGTCTTCGTGCTTCGGAGGACACGTAAAGAGTCGATTGTTATCTTGATCAGACAATAAGTCAAGTCAAAGGCCTATACGGGCGACCTGAACAACTCTGACACTAATTTGGCCACTGACCACACCATAGGAACAAGATCACTTTTCCCTGGACCCTACGCGCCAAAAGCTGTGTAATCCGTTGATCGTTTTCCGAGCATGACCTTGGTTACACATGGCTAGTGATTAACTTAATATACAATGTCGTAACTAAGATCATAAGCACCCAGGCCCAATTGGAATTTAGCGCCTATTTTAAACTAAAGACAGAAAACAAGACGCTTCTCGATTCATACAGTTAATTTTAGCAGTGTTTTTAGGTATTGATTAATGTTTCGAGGCTTCAGGCCTAAATGTACAAAACTTACTCGCACGTAGGAAGTCTGCGCGAATCGATAAGGCTGAGCTAAGCCACATTGTAGTCGAGCTATGTGGAATGACGACGACACACCAACAACCTATAAAATAATTGAAGTACGTGTAAACTATACTTATATAAAAATAATTTTAATATAAAGAAATAAGCAGTCCTGGAGACTGCCGATAGACGAGAAAACTTGAAACTTTGAAATAAATGTATTTTTTTATTATTTTCGAAATTAATTATTTAAACATTAATTTTTAATTTTATTGTAGTTTTTGCTTAAAATAATTACATATAGTGTTATTGTTTTTACACCAAATTTTAAAATTTTACCTTTAAAGAAATCATATTTTGTGTGTAAGGTTCAAGATATTTTGTTAGTAGCTAGACAGTAATTTATAATAATACCAATGCTGTGCACATCTATAATTGGTACATATATCAGATCGATTATGTAATATTTAGTTAAGTTTAGTTATAAATGCTTAATATATGTACTGTTGATGTGTCTTTTCCAATAAATAAAAATAAAATAAAATAAATTATATTATAGTATGAATAATTTAAATTTTATAATGTGTAAGTTGTAATTGTTAACTTTAATTTAATTAAGTTTTGCCCCTAGGAAAATAGATCAACGCGGCTAAAGAAGTTTTCATTTCGAAAATATTTATGACTATATTATACGAATATTAATATAATAATACCTCTAATTTGCCGTCATCCATATACTGCTCTCCAACATCCTCTTCACTGCCTAAGCCTTTATTAAAAGAATATATAAGTTAACACTTGTTGTATAGTTAAATTAATGTTATAGTGTTTCTTAAATCGTGCATTAAAAAGGGGAAAGACAGAAAAACACCATATGAATATGGAAAGTTGGCAGATTCTATTCTGGGACAGCTACTTGGCCTTACTTGATAGTAGTCTAGTAGTAACGCTGATTTATTTATCTTATTAATTTTTTAACTTTCTATTTCCTTCATACTTTAAACGAGCTGTTTTTTTACGTATTGTGTATTTAGATACAGTTAAGAAGCTGCAAACTAATTTTTCTGGTTTTCCAAAAAAAAAATACAATTTAACCAAAAAAGAATTCACTGAGCGAAGCTCGATTGGGTACAATTTATTTAATATAGTGGCCCCGCTTGACCTCGCTATATTTTGCGATTATAATTATTCCTTTCGATATATGTACGTACTAACTATTCAAGCAAAATTATTTATTTTTGGAACGAAGTTCCTTATCGCGCGTTGCGAAAGGGGGCTAGACGGAAAAAATTAAGAGCAAAAGTTGTGACGACACTTTTTGCTATAGTTGTAAGCCATGCGGCGTGCGCGTGTTTAAAAAAAATATAATTATAACTTTAAAAAAAATAAAATTTTATTACAATTCTTTCAGTAATTAATCGAAAGGAACTTCGTTCCATCCGTGTGTCCCTTGACACCTCTCAAGTTTTTTTTTTCTACTCCTGGGCAAAACGCTGGCTACGCCCATGATCGTTTCCAGTTAGTCTCGTGTATCATATGTGGCGTGTGTCTCGTATGTGGCGTGTGTCTCGTGTGTGGTGTGTGTGTCGCGCGCTCACTCCAGAGGTCGACGCCGGCGCCCCAGGAGGGTATGTTGAGCGCGACGAGCGCCTGCAGCGGCGGCAGCGGCAGCGGCTCGGGCGCGGCGCCGGCTGAGAGGGCCACGCTCACGCGCAGGCGCTTCTCAAGCCCACCGCAGCCGCCGTCGTCCAGCGCACGCCCCACGCCCAGCAGTGCGTACGCTAACTGTCATTTACTTCTCTTATACTACCCAAACGTGACTAACTAGAGTAACTAAAATACGGAATACGGATGGAACGCATGTACTGTGGGGAAGAGCGAATGGACAGTACAGTGCTGCTTCACATTGATATTGTATCAAGTTAGTGCCTTTACGATTGATCCAGTTCATTTAAACTGAAAATTACAAGGCCACTGCTTTATTGACGACCTTTGCGGCAGTAGTAGCGAACCTGCCTTTAACCCCAACGGGCTCGATTCCCACAAGGGTCAATCGTATGTATTGGCAATACATGTATCTATTCCCTTCTTTTCGTTTTACTTGTGTTTCTACTTTTCTGGACCCCATACACATGATGTCGCTATCTGTTGAGTGTGTAGCGTTTATTTATTTTTTCCTTTAAGTGAAACTTCTTTAGAATCGTTGTGATTTCAAACCAGATGCAAAGGAAAAAACGACAAGTAATAAACAAAAATACAAATATGTGTAGGATGAAGCCGGCAAAGAATGAGACAGAAATATACATACCATTTTATATTATATATATTCATATAATTCTTCTATCGTGTGTGAATCGCACACACATTTTACACATACAGACCGACGGACGGAAGGACGGAGAGACATACATACAGACAGATTGAGGTTTTACTCGCTGACTAATTTTAGATAAAGAAGTTTTACTTCAATCGTGTGGTCTCAAACACACTGTTTTTTTTTATTGTTCGTAACCCAAGAAAAGTTATTATATTAAATGTATCGCCAGGGTTGTTAATAGGAAACAATATCAGCACTCACATAATTAAGATATCGGCTCGTGTACCGGTAGAGGAACTGCGACCGCGCGCGGTGGAAGTCGAGCGCGACCTGCGCGTCCACGCCCACGCTCGCGTAGTTGAATGCGAACAGCACGCGCTCCGACCGCAGGCGACCAAGCCGACCGCACTTCGGCTTTATCGTTACCTTCCATCTGGAATGTTCGAATTTATTGGTACAATAGTTATCGCCAGATTGTTAAACGTTTACACTTGATGTTCATAAACCTTCGTCATTAAATAAGTTTTCTTGCTTGATCCACAACATTTTTGCAGGGTGTCATAAGTGCCTCGAGTCGCTTCGAGAAAAGATGTTACGGCTGTGATCTTTACTCGACTTAGCGGGCTGATAAGCCGTAATATTATTAAAATCAAAATAATTACCACTGACTGTTCTAATCTATTGCATTTAGACTAATCTATTGCATTTAGACTAATCTATTGCATTTAGAGTTCACCTAAATCCCATAGTATAGTGGTACATTATAGAATAAAAGAAATATTTATGGGTTAAAATACCTGTCCAAAATTTGTACTTTTGCTTGCTTCAATGAATTTATAATGGAATGTGCGTTTAAGTTTGAACAACCAGCACCCCAACCCAGGGCCCGAGCAAGATCATTTCCGGTACCCATTGGTAGAATTCCTACTGATGCCTATAATAAAAATCTAATATTAAACTATTTCAAAATTATTTTACAGTAATAAAAAGAATGCCTTTTGCAAAAATTTTAAGAATCATCAAAAAATAGCAAATCAATTTATTTTAATGTGATAAATCATAAGAGTTATCACATTAAATTATACCTAAGATAACAGTATCACCAATTGATCAAAATTAAAATCGGTTTTTTTCTGTCATTTCATTCACATATTTATGTAAATGTTTTATATGAACTTTTTTAAAAATCATAATTTGCCGCAACCAACAAGACAACAAGAAACCACTAATTTTATCGGAAAAATTACTTAGGCGTTAACTGGTTCCATTTTTTTTTTAATTTTAGGCTCTGATTATAATCATAGATAAAACACAAACATTACCTTAATATGTGGAGCAGTATGAAGAGAGTTAAGCACCCAAGCAACAGTACCATCTCCACCCGCAACAAGTACTCTACATCGCTCAGGTAACCACTTCATTGCAGGATCAGGGCCCATCACACTGATATCAATTATCTAGAATTTAAAAAAAAATATGGAGTTTGATACTAACTTAAAAAAACTTTTACCTATAATACCTTTTTATATATTACACTGTAAATATAAAAATTGTTTTATTTAATGTTGGTATACCTGCAGAGGATTAAGGAGTCCCCTAAAAATGGAAAGAACTTCATCACTTCTATTACTTCCAGATTTTCTATTTGCTGTAAATTATAATAGAAGAATGTATTAAATTTAAATTAATCTACAAATTTCAAAAGATTCAAGTATCCAAATAAAAACATCAGAAGCTTCCTGCATAAATATACTCACCAAAAATTATAAGGGGTTCCCAATCTTTATCATTCAGCGGTTTGATGTTTATTATTTTACCTTTGTCAACTTGAACATTTGTTGGGGGAATTATTATATCTCGATATTTTAAAAATCACATTCCTAAAAATATAAAGTTTGTTACTCAATCACACATAAAAAGCGTAATGGATTGGGATGAAATTTAGCACTCAGATAGTATATTATCTGGATTAACACATAGGGTACTTTTTATCACAGAAAAATATAATAATAATATATTCATGTGGACTATCTAAAAACATGCTGCCAGGTATATCCCCTTGGAATTATGTTTAGATGTTTGTTACTCAACCACACATAAATAGCTTAATGGATTGAGTTGAAATTCAGCACACAAATAGCTTATTATCTGGATTAACACATAGGATATTATCCTGGAAAAATGTTCAGTTCCAGTGGGATTATCAAAAACAAAATATGTATTAAATTGAAATAGATGTGACTTCTGGAACATTATTTACAAACAAATGCTTCATTTTTCCCTGGAGCCATTCTTAGGTACAGTACATGAAGTCACAAGCAGATGCTAGTATAATAGTAAACATTTCAACATTCACTAATATTATTTATTACAATTTAAAAATATATTTATATATGTATATAGATATACCTCTGTGTCATTCAACAAATTTTCTAGGCTGAGTTTTGTTCTTTGACACCAGGAACAAAAGTATTTTTTTATATTCTCTCCTTCCTCATTATTGTCAGCAGTACTTCTGGAAACGGAACCCACTAAAAGAATTTGTAACTTATTATTATTTTTTCAGACAATGTATATTTTACAAAAAAATAAAACTTGCCATTAACCCATAAATGATAAAATGGTTTTTCTGTTGACCATGTTATTTGCTTGCAACGGCCCTTTTTATCTAAAGAACGATGGCATTTCTTACAAGCACTCACTGCACAACATTCACAAAAGAGACCAACTAAAGGGAGCATAAGTTTGCCACAAACAGTACACTGAAATAGTAAAAAAAATATAAGCACTGCGTAGTAAACACTAGAATTAATTAAGTTGCTGATAATTAAAGTTTACAACTTACGTGAATATTATATGGAATGGATTTATTGCATTCTATACTTCTCCATGTATGTCCACGAACTCGATATTTTGTTTGTATAAAGTTATTATCACCGAGAAGTGAATGAAATATTTTATAAACTAGGTAACTAAGAAACAATCCACCAATTAAAAAATAATAATTATAATTAATGTGATGTATACTCGCAATTGTATCCATCGTTATGGTAGTTTTGAATATCTTTTCTGATATTTTTTTATTTGTTATATTACAGACCTACTACAAACTCCATTGTTCATTATCATATTTACTTTAATTATCAAAGAGAAACAAAAGTGTTTTCTTACATTATTATCACTTTTCCATTTACAAAATAATCAAAACAATATTTCAAATAATACGTAAATGATTGAATGACATTGACATTATAAAAAATCCAGTGCTACCAACAGTATCAATTTTCATGTCAGAAACCTTAAAATTAAATTAAATAACAAAAAAAACACCAAAAATACATAAAATGGTGTTGCTGTTCAGTAATTTCAATTATAAAATTATTTGAATCAATTTTATACAAGCCATCATGGCAGATTCACTACCGCTACGCGACGACGTCCTATCTTCTTAAATACCTAGTTGTTACAAATCTAGAAAGCATTAAAAATTCTTGAAAATTCCTAAAATTTATTTAGTAATCACTACTTACATAAATCTAAAAAGATATATTAGGTAACTTAGTATCTTTTTTTTAATTCAAGTCCGGATAATTTTCAATCCTTATTTTAAGTTTTTAATAATAATTATATAGAGCTATGTCATTTCTTACAAATTTATTAATACAACTTCACCGAGCAGGTGTAAGTCTTGGTAATTATCTGAATATAATTTTTTATAGATACTGCCCGTATTATCTATTTTATCCAGAATTGCGCAATTTATTACACAATTCTGATTACTGCATAAAAAGAAATTGTGGAATGGTCAGTTGTCAGTTTTTGAGAAAAACTTAAATAAGGTTTCTCCCATCGCCATTTTTATTCTTAAATCTTACTCGATAGTCGTGTATGCGCAGTTTTAGTTACACAGACCACACACACCACAGAGTAAATAACTACAGAGTACCACTGAGTACCACAGAACACTCATACTTTACGAGAAGAATGACGACTTCATACAAAAAAAGGAAATTACATTATACATTGAATGCGTTTTGAATACGTTCATTATTCTGTGTTGGGTAGTGACTTTACAAAAAATACAAAATAAATATTGGAAGATTTGAAGACTAAATGAAAAATAACAACAGCACAGTTTCAAAGTCAAACCTTTTTTCTGTAAAAGCTGAAGCTAAACCTGTGTTTCAAACTCAATTTAAACCTTCAAGTTTCAACTTATCATTCTTACTTTTCATTTAGTTCATAATATTATATTAAAAATGTCAATCGGTACTGTTTACGAAAGCGCGTATAAGGGAGATTTTAATCAAGTTAAAGTCAAAATTGATGCTGATGCTTCTTTAATACTCATCCCAGATACGGTAAATTTGTAGTTTTTAAGAATTGTTATTTTAATTTATGATATTAAATTAACTATTATATTTTTGTCATTTAATGTTTTAATTTTTAGAACAGTCGTCTATTATTACATTGGGCTGCTTTGAGCGGTAATGAATATTTGGTTGATTATTTAGTCGATTTAGGTAGCCCTATTGATTGTGTTGATGATACAAACAGCACACCATTAATATTGGCGTCATCAGCTGGAAGGTTTGCAGTGGTAAAGTTATTGGTTAGCAAAGGCGCTAACATAAACCACAAAACAAATCGTGGACAGTCTTCCCTGCATTATTCTTGTTCTAAAGGACATAAAGAAGTAAGTATTCACATAGATTTAGTATTTATAGGCTATGATCTGAAAAAAAATCTATATTTCAAGTTAAGCACATACATTAATAGTTAGAAACTAACATAACATCTAGTTTATTCACATATTACTATTTAAGAAATATAATGTAGGGTATCTATTTGCTATATGAAATTTTCAGGTAACAAAATTATTAGTTAACTGTGATGCAAACGTAAATGAGGCAGATGTATTAGGTGCTACACCACTGCACAGGGCTGCAGCTCAAGGCAGAGCAGATATTGTGGAAATTCTCTTAAAATCTCCAGACATCCAATTAGATCTTTGTGATTCTACTGGTTGCACACCACTGTAAGTTTCATAAAACAAACGTCTTCATATCATAATAACCCATTCCAAATTCACATTTTATATTAGTTATCTTTTTTGAAGATCAAGTAGAATTGAATAGTTTAGTTACAATGGCACACGTAGGGAAATGGCCTATACAGCATGCAAATAAATGTTGTTATGAGTCAGTTAAAACTTAAATTTAACACTAAGAGGGATAGAATTTATTGGTTGGTCTAGGTATGTTGTCTGTGTATAGTAAATATAGAATGGTAGCTAGAATGGAGGTTAATAAACTGCCCTTTTTCGTCTCCATAAGTGTAAGCCATACAAGGCTATAACATTGATTTATAGCCTGGTGAGTCAGTTCATCATGCTAGTACTATTATAGTAACAGTACATTGCAATTGCTTGATTCTCTGAAAGTAATTTGTGTCAATATTCCGTATGAGGGTAACACTTCCTCAGTTGACCCAGCAAATCTGTATGATAACTATATTGGGGATTCTACCATTATTTAAATAAATAAATAAATGTTACATACTTAATGGCCCCCGTTAGGATATTGATGTCCTGCGTAGGAGGTCTGGATACATACCCAAACATCTGCTCCGAGAAATTGTGTCTCGATACATACATTTTCAATAAATAGTAAATTTTTATTTAATTCCAGCCACTTATCGTGCGAAGAAGATAGAGAAGCAGTAGCATGCATGTTAGTAAAAGCTGGTGCTAGCTTGGATTTCAAGAACAAAGAGGGAAAAACACCTTTAGATTTATGTTCTGACAAGTTACAAAAATGTCTTACTACTATTATTGATTAAGAAAAACATGTATAAAATAGAAAAAGCCTTTCTGTGTAAAACACCTGTTTTATAAGATAAAATTTTAAGGCTAAAAAAGTGAGCTAAATTATCTACCTAGCTAACTGATCATGTTAGCTAATTTAGCCCGTTAACGGGTTTCCAGTCCCGACAGACACAATAGTTAAAGAATAGCCGTACTATCTAGTACATCATACTGTGAACCAATTAAGTTAGTAGTGCTATAAAAGAAATAAACTTTGCTTTTATTTACAATAAGCTATGGTAACTTTTTTGCATTTTTAAAAGATAACCAACATTTACTAATTGCACTCCTATTTACATCTGTTACATTACGTTACATGTTACATACCGATTATACCTATATAATTATAATCGTACTATTGTTAAAAATTAAAATAAACAACAGTTAATCATTTTGTTCAGTAGACTGCTGGTATGTGCTTGTGAATTACAAGGGCTACAATGATCCTGCAGGCAATATAATAACACAATTGTGCATCGCAATGCGCACGCTACAAACTTAAGACTAAGGCCCACTTAATGCTTGCTATAATTCTCTCAATTTAAAATGAACCAAAATGGCTGCTTCTGCTCAGGTACAATCATGGACAAAAATGTTGATTTCGTCTTATTTAAATAGATATTTTATAAAGTGGAAAACGGAATTAAGTATATAATATATTTATTGTATTTTCTAAATTCAATTCCTTATTTATTCACTATCGTTACTTACTTAAATAGAATAAAACAAATAAATAGTAAAGAAAAAGGTATCTAAAAAAGTTAATATACATTTTTAATCACATAAAACTTATTGGGATGATAATTACACTTGTTTCAGAACCTTCCAATTTTATTTCGGAACGTAATTTTGCACAAATTTTACTAAGTATTGGTAGTTGTTTTCAGTTTTATAAAATATGTGAATGCATCGTTTTATTACCCCCTTGTCAAAATCGTCTAACGCCTGTGACTGGTTTTATTCGATGCCTCTTTACCAGGGGTCCTAAAAGTAACTATAAATTCTGAACTACTACTTTCTTTAACAATCCTTTTAACTGTTTAGACAGACTTTCATAGTTTCCGCAGTTTTATTCAGAGTATTAGGTTATATTATTTTCTTTGAATAAAATAACTATAAACGTCAATTACAATCCTTATATCCCGTCTTGGTTGTGGTCGAGGAATTATCTTGAAATAAAATTAAATGTTCACACACTTGACAAAAATAATTTATATTTTATTTTTAATAATATATTTTTAAATAACTAAAACAACCGTGAGCGAGTGTACAAAACGGGTCACAAGGATTTTCGCTGAGTTATCTTAACTGGTAAATGTGGCTAGTTAGATCACTTTAAAAACCAAAAGACACTGAAGACTGAGTGAAAACAATTTATTTTAAATTATACATTTTTAATTTATTTTTTAGTTAGAACGTAAACATGACCATATATATATAAAATACAAGATTTATGTCAGTGAAACAAACATGTTTCTACGTGAAGTGATTTTTACGGAATCATGAAAATGAAAAATAACAAAATCTAATCTTAACAAATAAAACTAAAATTCCAAATTTAAAATAATTCACAAACCACACAGATTAGTTATACAAAAGAGTATGTACTATGTATGTACAGAGATTGCTATTCAACAAGTTACCCATTTCTACATTACCATAGATCTAGAGGACAATAGATATGGTTCATACTTAGAATAAGAATCTCATGGATGGAGCCATACCATTTTGCTGCTCTTATAACGTTATTTCAAAGAAGACATTGTTGTCTTACTCCGTTTCTCGTAGCCAGAATAGGAGTAAAGAAAATAGATTTAAATAGGTTTGGCAAATTATTTTTTTATTTCCTAAATATCGACGGTACCATGTTTTATACCTGGTCAAGACTATCTATTGTATAGGTGAATTTTTCAATTATATAGAATAAAACCTGCAGTAACTGGCCACTTAAATACATTGGCTACTTTAGATTGTTACATTTCTAATTTCTGACATTTAAATTATACTTGTATGCTATCACTAAATAAAGAAAAAACAGACATAATTGAAAAGAGAATGATAACTAAAAGCATATTTTTTACAGCTTTATAGTATTTAGCCAAAACTACCCAATTCGACGAGAAACTGGCATGTTGAACTTTTAGTAACTAGCCACAGTCGAACTTGGTTAAAACAAGAAAATAAAGGAAATTAAAAACTATTTATAAAAGAAATCAATACGACCTTTATACTTACCTGTACTATTAATCAAAGTAATCTTTACATTAATTATTTTATATCTTCCGAAAATAACAATCTTACTTAGTACTTTCTGTGATACATCTATACTCTTTGCTTAGTACGTAACTAGCCTACCCATACTAGTCCCTAAAAGAATCTCAAAGAAGCTTAATATCATAATCCAGATAAACGAAGTCCTATAAACTTACAGATTACGTAGCTATTTTGCAAAATAAAAGCTGCCTTAGACGGCAGTAACTAAAAAAGTACTATTTTTATTTTCAGTTACTAGCCACCTAATTAAAAGATGTTCAATATAATAAAATGAATAATATTGGTTTGTAATACCAATATTTAATTAATATCGTTTAGTTTTAAGCATTCACTGCAAAGTGAGAACGTTAAGAAAACTTTTAATTAATCATTAATCCTCATCGTTTTGTTATAAATTAATATATTGTCATATATATTGTCATCGTATAATCATAAGAATATATACTTTTTCCCGACTGTCGATAAAGAAACGATAATGTTTGCTGTATATGTTTTTTCAAACACGTTTTTCTCGAAATGACATTCGTGTGGGTTGACATGGTATTGCTTATTTGCGTCCAAATAATATTATAAAACGTAAACAGACACATTCTGACTATCCAAATTCTCATCATGTATATTATTTTTTTTAATTGAAGAATGACCTAGCACTACCTATGAAGTGGTTCAAACTAAAAAAAAACTAGCATATGCGAAAGTATGAGTAAAAATGGGGCGAGGATATTGACTAATGACAAACATGGTTATTACAGTGCATGTGTACAATGGCATTATCTAGTTCCCAGCCATAATTGAAGCGCCATGTAACAAATAGATGGGTCTTCAAATAAATCTAATTCAATTCAATTCTTATGTTAATGGCTTTCAGTTGTGCCAACTGAGCACCGCGCAATCTATATTTATGGGCATTACCATACTTGACAGTGACATTGACAATGGCAGCAGTCAGAATTCAAAAGTAGGCAAATGCTTTTGTGAAATTGTAAATAAATTGTCAGTTGTCACTTGTTGCTTGTAATTTGTATTTTGTAGGTAGTCGTCGAAGTCCACATTGGAAATTGAATCAGTTTAATAAATAAAGCGGCTGATGTAACGTATTGTGTTCAATTTGCGTAACAGTTAAGAGTTGAATCTAAGTATAAATTTAGTAGATCGATGCAAGATTCATTGAAGTATATTTTAGGTCATGCAGAAATTATTTAAGCTTTATATTTGTGAATCGTAATCAAAGGAAAAAATTGCGTATTATATGTTTTTAGAAGCGATAATTGAACGCCTATAATAATTTATAGTGTGTAGTTATTTGTATTTTAAAAGTATGACGGCGGTTTATTGTGATTATTATGACGGAAGCAAAATATTCTTATTTTTGTCCAAAAGACTTGGTCTTCCTATTGATCTGGTAAGTATTAAAAAATGTAAGCTTGTGTTATTTGATTTTAATCCTATTTTATGTTTGTTTTCACCCTTTTCATTATGTAAATTAAATTTTTAAAATAAATAATTTATTGTATTGTATATGCTAGTAATATGAAATAACAATGAGAGCTAAACTAGAATAATTTGATACAACAAATATAAGAGCTATAATTATTAAAAATGATGTCACCATGGCTTATATCATGTGCTGTATTTATTCTTAATTCTTTTATGAAAACAACACATTAAATTGTCATTTAATGTACAGCCTATAAATGGAGATATTAAGAAAACATAAAGATTATGAATTGTACAGTAGGGTCTCAATAATCCAAACATTTATTTATATAGCCGTTTCTTGGAGATATAAGTATATGAAAACAGATAGTGTAAACTCAGTTTAAACCAAATACTACATGCTTCTTATTGTGAATTAAAAAAAAAACCGTTAAAAGAAAGTTTTAAAATACAATTCACCAATAATCATAAACATAAATTACAACAGAAAAAAATTATATAAAAAAATTAATATAAATTAAAATAACATAATAACAATGTAATAATGAGACATTTGGATTACAGTATTTAAGAAGGTGTTTTTAAAATGAAACACCAAGTGAAATCATCAGTTGATAAGTGTAGCCCTCCAAGTGAATGAAACAGAACTGTATAGCTGCGAGGCACTACAATATTGTGTGAGGTAGGATGGTTGTTTGTTTTATAGGAATGTTCGGATTACCAGGGGTTTGGATTATCGAGGCTCTATTGTATCATCTTTCTAATATTTTCTATGTATTTCCAATTCATTATAGTGATCATAAACCTAGTCTGAGTGTTTTGAATAAAAATTTTCTGGAATTGTTTTGGCAACAAACATGTGAACTTTATAGACTTATAATATAAAAACTTGTAACTGTAATTGCACAAGTATTTTGTAGAGCTAGCTACTCTTTATTATTTTTTTTTACTTGTTGTTCTCTTTATTCGAAAGCATCCTTTTTTGTTACTATATTTTTTTTTATTAGGTAAATTTTTTGATTGCACAAATAGCTGCGTTATGTGTGGCAAGATTTTTTAGAAAACCATTAAAGCTAGCTTCGCCAGAATTTCGACATTCACTGTGCCTTATTGTAGGATTGCTAATGGGATATTTCTGCTTTGGAAAGTAAGTAATTTTTTTTCACTTTGCTTATTTAGTAATCTAGTTCATAATTGTATCTTAAACTATCAATATGTCTATATACCATACCAGGGCAGCATTAATGTGGTGTATTTACAATATTCGTTGACGATAAAGCTCCAAAAGCTAGATGACCGTTGTGACGTGCTGGCGAACTTGCTTTGCGCCTCGACGATCGCGAGTTTGATTCCCGCTCGGATCCAATTTTTCTTTTTTATATCTGTTTCGGTCTGGACGTTTGTCCTTGTGGGTCTACCTGCTGTACCTCGGAGAGCCTGTTAAGCTGTTTAAATTCAGTAGCTGGCGTTAACACATGTGTTCAAGTAATTATAATAATATATTACAAAAATATGTATATAAAGTGTAAATGTAAAAATAGAATCTAACAAATAAAAAAAGGTTTTTGTAACTTTATAATATTTAAAATAGATGTATGAGGAAAATAAATAACAAAAGCATGAAAAACAAAATCTGATACAATAAACAATAAAGAGAATGACTCGAATATGAGACACGAAGACTCACTATTACTGAGCAGTACGATAGTATTATTATAGTAGTATATTGGGAATGATGTGAATGTCAAATAGATTTGAATTTTCCCGGCGTCGGGACGTGACGATCCCATCGCCCGCTGTTGGGATAATCTCTGTCACATCAGAGATTATTAGATTATTCCACCAGTGCAATCAGTCACAATGGTGATAAGTCTTTTGTTCCAAGAGGTAGGTAGGTACCACCACAGTAAACAAATAATCTACCGCAAAGCAGTAGTGTCTTTTGCATTACTATGTTTCGGTTTGAAGGGCATTGTAGGCAAATGAAATTACTGGGCAAAGTAAATTTAAAAACCAATATCTCGAGGTTGGCAACGTGTGAGTAACACCTACTAATGGTGTTGCAAGCGCTTGTAGACTACGGCAATCGCTTACCATCAGGTGGGCCGTATGCTTGTTTGCCAACTTAGTAACATAAATAAAAGGTCACAGCCGTTCACATAATTAGAAAAGATGCAGCAGACACGGTTCGCGAAATAGGCCCAGGTAGTAGAATTTACGGACCAGAACCCATAGTACCATTGTATCGTTTAGCCAGATGACCAATTATTGATAACTTCCTCCTTTTTCAATCCTGTTAAAATTAAAAGAAATCTATGCCTTAAGAAAACCCAAAGGTGTTTTCGGCTTCTGGCAGTAGTTAGGATGGCTCTACTACTACTTAACTACTACAACCAGACATCATGGACATAATATAGGTTACAGAAAGTTACAAAAGATAATAAACTTTTACTATTCAAAATACGTCAACACAGTTTAAACAATATTACACCACAAATTAGTTCCTACCAATGAATCACGTCGCCTCTGAAAAACGATACATAATATTATTTATATTGTACTTTATTTTTGTGATTTTTTATGCAATGATTTAATTTAAAAAAAAATGAAAGAAATACTTGTAAAATATTAAAAACTATTTCTTAATTCCTATAAACAATGCTATTTTATTGTTACTTGTACTTTTATTGTTCAATTGATAACATGCTATATAGTATATTGAAATCGTAATCCTGCTATACGAATGATTATTGTCGAATAATTTTTTTTTATTTGTACCAAACAAAGAACAGTAAGACGAAAAGTATGAAACATGTATGAAAAATTATAAAAACACTTTAAAAGTTATAAAAAATGGCCAAAGGAAAACACTGTAGCAAAAAGCAAGACGTTATACATACATACATACGTTACAGACCAAGCTAGTTTAGTTCTTAAACATCGGAAGATGCATTGCTCAAAATATATATGTGAAAATTTATCATTACTGTGAATATTGGCTTACCTTCTAAACTTTTACCCACATACTAAAATTTATTAAATATCTAAAACTATAAATTGGCATAATGGTATATAGACATATGAATAGATTAAATGAAATATAAATAAGTAATGTTAAAACAAATATAAATAGTATCTAATGAAATATATTTTAAATACTGTTTGGTTGAATTAACATTCATTAATTGCAATGCTATTTTATTGAAACTAACTATTGTAATGTTGGTACTTATTGATAAATGCTGATATGTGATCCTGCTAACATTGAATGATTTCATAATTTTTTCAGGCAAGCAG
Source organism: Hestina assimilis (assembly GCA_023373885.1). NCBI lineage: Eukaryota > Metazoa > Arthropoda > Insecta > Lepidoptera > Nymphalidae > Hestina > Hestina assimilis. Next base: position 8,251,069 of record CM041749.1, on the reverse strand, counting down.
TTCATATATCCATGCTCCCGATGTTGAGTTACACATTGCTTAAGACTGTACCACAGCATTTAATTGGGAAGTGCGTATTTCATTCATTTTCATGCGATTGATCGCTTGAGCCCTAAAATAATTTTCTTAACTTCTTGTGTTTGATAAAGTAAAATTCTATTTTGAACATGTTTTATTTTTAATAATTAAAAAATAAAAATACATACATTTTCTCAAATATTGCATAACCTTTGAAAAGTTAACAAATAAAGTAATCGATGACAAGTCTTGAATTTTGTTACTGCTCACGTGGATAAAAAGTTTTTTTGTCAATTTTCAGTATAATTTTGGCTGCATCAATGTTATACTTATCATGTCTTCATTTGCATCGACAAATATACCACACGGCAGACTACACTTTAGATATAACAGGTCAAGTATCAAATCATTTAAGGTAGCTTTAATAGGGAATATTATGTAGTAATAAAACTGTTCACGTAATAATGTTGATATTCACTAATAAAATGAATATTTAAATCTGCTCATTTAGATTACTACTATGTAAATATTACCGCGCTTTATGTGGTTTAAATAATATTCATTAAAAATTGAATTTAAATATGATAAGTGTAATAAAATTCTAATAAAGATTTAAAATAACAGCCTTGAACCAGTATTTAAATAACACGCATATTCCCTATTAAGTACTTAGTTAGCTTTCACTAAAGCCGCAATATCACTAACTAACATTATAACAACATTACTAGTAGAAGTAGATTCATCCATCCATCCATCGATCTCATACCAACGCACCATACACAATACCACGCATATGTTTTGAAGCTTTACTTTAAGATGCACGCAGATATAACCAACTAGTACCAGCTTTCGTCGCGATAGTTTGGTCTGTATACCAGTTATCGCTTGCATAGCGGTAAGTTAAATGCTTTTAGAGCGGTTAGGTTAGATGTGTGTAAGTAATTGAATAATTCAATTATTGTATTGAATCGCCGTTCCAATACATTTCTCTTATTTAGGTTTATTTTTAACCTTCAATAAATGCATGAAGCTATAATCGTTAATTTATAAGAACACGTAATTATAGTATTAAAGTAATTCTTCATCATAGTCCAAATACGATTATGAAAAAACGAATCGTTGGCAGTCATTTCTGCGATGATAGCAGCACATGCGATGCCCCTACCATAGCAGCGCTCATAATATATATATTTTTTTTATTTTGCCACCGTGGCTTTAATTTATTTCCAGTCTTCATACGGAAATTACCCATGTGGCGTGATAACGCCACAAAAACGTGTGTACAAGAAGTCTTATAAAATAAAATAACAAAGGTTTTCTTTATTAAAATAAATTCTCAAATTTTTGTAATGAATATACAAGGCCACAATGAATAAATTTTAAGTTTGCATATATTTTACCATTCATTTTAATTAATTCAGACCGATTAAATTGAGGTTAATTGCAGGTCCTTTAATGGTGATCACACAAAGGGTAACGTCATTAGCTTATACCCTGCAAGATAACTTGATGAGGAAGGAAATTAACGCGAACTCGTCCAATCATTCCGACAAGGATCTATGCGGCTTGGACAAGATACCAACCCCGCTTGAATATTTCGCTTACACTTTAGCATTCCAAACTCTAATGTGCGGACCAGTTGTATTTTACTCCGATTATATTAGCTTCATTGAAGGCGATCGAGATAACGAAGTTAGTTTTATTTATTAATTTCATTGACCTGCTATACGATTTGCTTGATATGATAAGGTTGATGTACTATAAAATATTTACTGTTTCAACATTTATCGAACAAAGATTCTGTAATATTTTAGAAAAATCAAAGTGGAAACGAACCGTCCCCCAGACTCGCAGTTATATACAAGGTAGCTGGATCTGTTGCTGCAGCTCTACTCTATTTGTCTCTGGCAGAGAAATATCCCTTGACAGTACTCGAAGGTAATTTTTTTAAATACATAATGAGTAAAATAATTATGTGACGATTTCATTGGTTTTATTTTTTTGCGAAAAACAAAGCTAACTTCTTTTTTGCTTTTGGCAAAAATAAAATATCGAAACAAATATTTTATTTACACTTTTACTTACCAACACTAATTAAGCTTATTTTGTCAGATCACAAAACACCAAAAGTAGTCGATAGTCTTTAAATTTTTCCAAAGAGTGTTTTTATATACTTTGTAACCAGAAATTCCCACCGGAACTGGTACTCTATCATAAGTCATAAGTATCATAGTCACACCGATGCGTGACCGGGTTTACCTATAATTATAGTGTAAAGTAACTCATACATCTAATTGATACTGAGTTTTATAAAAATGATGTAAATTTCGGAACGGGTAATTGATGTTAATTGTCTGCCAAGTACATTCATTTTAGTAGGTATTACACTTCTTAGAGTCATAAAACATAAGTAGTTCTATAAGACAAAGCATTTAAAATATCAGAATACTTTTTTAAAAACAACATAATTATATGTAAACATTCATTTCTCAATATTGAACCCAAAAACATTTTTAGGCGAACTCAATACATATGTACAAATGACTTTGGTTATAATGGATTTGGTTTAATTTGACTTACACCGGAAATCTCCATTTACATATTTCGATTTTCAATTTCTATTACAATTTAGTTTGAGGACAAAAAACCAACCGCCATTTTCATATAGATTGTATTTTTACATATCTGAAGTTATTTAATAGATACAATTCATCAATCAAAAGGAATCGCTATACAAACGGCGAAGACTTGGTGAAACTTAAACAATAATAATGCCTGAATTAAATATTCCTCCGATGTCAAAACCGGTTTTATTAACTAAATTTAAACAAAACAATGTATAATGCATTATCAGTAAAGAAGAAAAGTAAAAATAATAAATTCAAGACTGAAGTAGTAAATGATTTAGCGTAAAAAATTTCAGTCATCAATTTCAGTCATGACGATGACTCAAGTATCTGACATGAAAGTAATAAATGTTCAGTACATTATTATTGTCCTATTCATTGAAATATGACGATAAAAGTCCGACGCTTTTCTTACAGACTTAAAAGATCCCACTTCTGAAGTATCGCGGTCATGGTCTGCGCTATATCTTTTATGGTACGCGTATCTGTCTACGCTGGTAGTAAGATGCAAGTATTACCACGCGTGGTTGTTATCCGAAGCTATATGCAACAATTCCGGAATGGGTTTTAACGGATATGACAACAATGGCAGCCCAAAGTGGGACAAAATGTCAAATGTAGACGTGTTTGGATTTGAGGTGAGAAGTTTAACTGAAGAATTTTTAATTTCCGTGCTATGAGGGTAGGACCATGATTTTGTTTTTTGATGTTATTTCGTTTTCGTTTATGTAAACCTGATTACTAAAAAAAAAACAATTAACGAGGAAAAAACAGGTTATATTCTTTAGAAAAAGTTAAAGCCATGATTTAAGGACTTTACGGGAACTCAAGCCCAGTAAAAAATTAAATTTTCAAAATAATTTTACCAATTACAACAAGGAGCGAGAGGCAACGGCAGTCGTAAAAACTATAACAAGCGCACTGTTTATGGGTTTTTTCTCTATTTAGAATTATAGACGATAGACTTTAGACTTGTTAAAGAATAATTACTGCAAATAAACACAAACGAATCTGCATAGAAATTAATAGTGAATTACAATACACTCCTCTTTTTACTCAATTTAACACATTACATGCAATAACTGATTCCTAAACACTAGATACTGTATCTGTGGTTATAATTATTGGAATAGTGAGTACTATGTAATATCTTGTATGTAACTGTTAAAAGCTAGACATATAGAGTATTTGAGTTTGTTTGAGCCACACGGGCCTTAGAGAGAGAGCTTATAACATAAATCAAAAAAAAATCGCATTCTCTATTATAGTTCGCTCAGAATTTCCGCGCGGCTGTGTCTAGCTGGAACAAGAATACCAACGCGTGGCTGCGTAGCGTAGCATACTCGCGCGGCGGAGCGGCGTGGCGTACGGCGCGCGTGTACGCGCTATCCGCGCTCTGGCACGGCTTCCACCCCGGATACTACCTGACCTTCTTCGCGGGGGGAATCTTCACCGTCGCCGCTAAGAAGGTATAACCTTCACATACAATCTTGGGTAACACCGACACAAAAACAGTCATAGATTTTTGGCTAAATGATACATTCAGAATTGTTGACCATTTCCCATTTCTTAAGCACTTTTCTCTTGATGAAGATGTCTCGTAAGTTTATTTTAACTTCTATCCATCGCTGCATCATTTGCCTTTCTAAAATGGAAATCAGATAAATCTAATCATGCATTTGGAACCTTATTCAATTAAACTTATTTTTCAGATACGCGCGTTTGCACGTCCGATGTTCTTAGGTAGTCGCCCGAAAAAACTCTTATATGATGCATTAACGTTTATAACAACCAGAGTTGCCATGACATACGCAACTGTTCCATTCGTACTACTGCATTTATCGCCGAGCCTAGCATTTTATGGGTTTGTACTTTTTTCTTAAACCCTTTTCCATTTTTTTTTTTGTTAAACGTTTAATAAGAAGTAAATTTAAATTTAAACGCAATTTGAACCTTCCGTACTGCATATTCGATTTTTTCAAAACAATAACATCTATAAAAAATTAGTCTATTGTTGATCGTTGTAGTGTTACTTCGGAAATTAAATTTAATTTATCCATACATAATATGGATTTATAATTTAATTAATTATACGATTTTTAATTTATGATTATAATTACATTGGAGGGGACAATTATAAACAATTCTTTTAATACTACTACTAATATACAAAATGGGCAGGGAAAATATGACCTGTTTTATAAAGATTGACTACTTCAATATGTTTGTCTTGTTTTAGGAAATTTTATTACTCCCTACATTTTATTGCTTTGGGGGCAATGTTTTTGCCATCAAATACTAAATCTCATGTGAACACCCAAACCACTGAAACATCGATATCTTCAAAGTTCAGTAAAGAAAATATCGCAAGCGACAGCAAGGAAGTTAACGGAAAATTAAAAATAACCTAATCGTATTATATTCGTCGATAAACGAAAAATTGACAGCTGAAAAATTTATATTTATCTAAATAAATATGAATTTTTAATTTATTTAGGTTTAAGACTCGCATCACTTTTTCTTTTAATCGACAGTAGGATACGTAAGTTACTCGAGGTGAGTGAAGATATTTTTATACACGTTATAAATATATTATGATATATATAAATAGCATTTATTTATGATCACAAAACGAAATTAATACTATATATAGTATTATTATTTATAATGATATATAGTTGTACTAATTTATTTTAATCGATTATTAATTGAATGTCTTTATAGACAAATTGTTGATTCATTATATTTTAATAATTCAACCCTTTCGCTGCTAATGGAAACTATTTTTGCATTATTTGCCCTCAAAAGTGGCAAGAAAGTAAATTTTTGATATAAATATAACCAAATTTACATACCAATTCTGAATAAAATCTTTATCAAGAATATAATATGTTGCCATCCTAATCACAACGCTCTCAACACACTGAATATAATAATTTATAGCATCTAATTCTTTTATGGTAAAATAAATTTGTATTAAAATAATGTTAATAGAATTACGGCAGCAAAGAGGAATGTTAGTTTAATAATAAAATAATATGTATCGTTATTTTTTCCATGTTTCTTTAATTAGTTTATTTTCGTTATAATTAATTTAAAGTTTAAGTAATTACATTATTTTAAGTGTTATTCTTTTGAAATTACACCACACATTATTATCTTGAAATTATTATTATTCAGGTTTATGTTTTATTCAGTTAGTAATTTCTAGCCTTTTGTTGAAACTATAACTTTAAACAATAATAATGATTTGAAAACTGTTTTGTAGCAAGTTTACATACAGTATTTTAACTTGAATTACATTACTTCTCAGCTATCTTGAATTTATTGGTGGTATATTGATAATTCAGCATTTCTTTTTCCATGTAATTTTCTAATAAGGCCAAATATTTTTTTGCCGACTACTGCTAATATACAATACACTATCACCATTTCAGATCTGCTTTTACATTGACATGGTTTATAAACTACTGTAGATAGACTTATTATAAGCTATGGATGGTGGACCACCCTTTCATATAGAACAAATGTCAGACTTGTTGGTGCCCATTCGTAAATTTAACACCAATGCACACTAACTTTATTTGGTAATATTGTGCAAATCATAGCCGACTATAGAATGAAGTTAGAATGTGACTAAATTTGTTCCATTATGTTGGTGATGAATTTAAGAAGTGGCACCAATCAGTCTGCATAATTTTGTATGTATGAAATGTCCAATCCAAATGTCAATGTACACTGAACCTATATATTTAATATAATCTTCCTAATATAATGACAATAAAATTTTGTCGAGCTTGTTATTATATTATAGGATTTAAAAAAGTGAAAATGAAAATCTCAAATTAGACTATTTGTTTGAAAGGTCATATTCTACCAAATGAATGTTTTTACAGTTGCAGAATCATATGTTAAAGATGGCTACATTTTATAATAATTACTCCTGTGTTTACTATAAACTGATGGTAGCTATCACTATATATTGAACGGAAAACTATGTATGTGCATTATACGTATTTATATTTTTTTAAACTAGTTATTTTCAATTTTAATTTGTTAATTTTATGGTAAATTAGTTGTTAGCAACTAATTGTTTATTTGGTTTAAATAAAAACAGCTATCATATTTTCCAACAGCATTTGTTATGTTTAATATTAAAAATATATTTACATTTTTGATACAGCAATGTGTTTGTACTTGGTATGCCAAGGTTACCTTTAACTAAATGCCATAGATTTATATAATCATGTTATATGCTACCTGCTGGACCTGACCGCGTATTATAGCTTTATAATTTATAATTGTTAAATTTCATAACCAAATTTCTTTAAGTTGTTTATTATTTATGAAACATTATTTTTATAATAAAATAAATAGTATCTTAACCAGAGGCTGCTTTACCTATGGCACAGCATGTGCGGAGCCGTCAGCCATGGTGAGTACTTTCAATGAACCTGTGTGCAGTGTTAAGATGCCGGGCTGTATAATTCAACTCCACGTAAAAAATATGGAGTCATATAGATCATTTTGAATGGAAAGACAATACTTTTTTACAATTTCCATTTTGTTATCTTTTAACCACACTCTTAATAAAGAGTGCTAAAGTAATGAATGCAGGCGCTACATGGGCTACAGACGCCTCTGATCTTATCAGGTTTATTTAGGCAATATACTAGGCATAGTATAAGTGACATTAATTAATATGATAAAAACAAATATTGTCAAGTGTATAGTTCTCAATTTTTCATTTCTATAAATGGATCTTGTAATGTGATCTTCACATTATTATTTTGAATAATATCATCATTATTTACATATTATTTTAAAATGATAAAATATAATTTACTCACATTATTCACCATTCTAAATTAAAACTAATAATTCATACCTCAATTTATTATTATTTTAAATGGATTTCTAATTAATTTTCAAATGTTGCTATATGATGTTTATAATAAATCATTATTTTAATTAACAGTTTTTTACTGTACCTACTAAATTATTTGTTTCTTTTTTTTGCTATCTTTGATTGCCTTAAATGCTTGTCTTAAACTATATAAGGCACCAGGAACATCATTGGTCTCTTCAAGCTTTCTTTGAAGTTCCTTAAATGTTTTAAGTTTTGGGTTGATACTATGCACTACAAAAAAAAATTATATTTAAGGTATATTATATAATATAGCAATATAAAAGAGAAAATATAATTGCTAAATATTGTTTTAAAATACTCACATTTGAATTGTTTTGTTTCTAAGTTACGTGTCAAACGAACTGAATACTCTTCTATATCTTTCTTAGCTTCTGTAAAGAATTGCACAAACACCGCCTGAGTTTTATTATCCCTAGATTCTATAGTGTAATAAAATTTTAAAAACTTTTTGTAGAACTTTTTAGACATTAGAAAAGCTTCATGTGTATCTTTAATTTCTTGTGCCAGAAGTTTTTGATCTAAAAATAAATTAAACAATAAAATTAAGATGTATAGTCACCATAGCAGGCAATTAATTAAACTATCCATTTTGCCGAAATATATATGTGACCAAACATCCTATAATATATGCATTCATGTGTTAAATATATACACATACATATTCCTGTTTTGGATAATATAGTAAGTCCTACCTTGCTTAAAATTTTCATACTGGCTTTGTTGTTTCGCTAAATCCTTCAGTTTTGTGTCAATTTCATGTTTTAATTCTTTGTTACCTTCTGTGATTTGCTTCAACTCTTCTTCATATGTCTGCGCTATATTAGCTTGATAATTTATACTCTCAACAGAAAAAACCACCTCCAGAGCCTTGAGAACATTTTGGCTTATGTTGTTTATTTGTAATTCAAAATTACCATACTTTGTTTCAAATTCATTATTAATATTTCTAATAAGATGATAATTCCAAGTAGCGTCTGTTACATTCATTTTGTATGTTTACTTAATTTATATAATTAACTTCATTAAAAAAATAAACTGAATATACTTAAGAAATAAAGAAATGTATCCAAGTCTTCTTAAACCACAATTCAAAAACTTTTTGCACTAACGTTGTTTTTTTAAAGTTGAAATTGAAAGTTTCAAACCGTAATTCTGATTACAAATTGAACAGACAGTGCTGCCAGATGCAAAGAGTATAGTAACTGTCGTAACAGGAAGGCCAGATGACATGACTGATCTCTATTAGGCTGTGGATGTATCCTTATCAAACTCTTATCCCTTATATAGGTATTCTAGAACACTAGATAGTGAGTGCAACCCATATTATTTTGACATTGCTAAAAATAGTGGCAATAACCAACGAAGAAGTTAAACTAAAAAATAAATAAAACGGCGCCTGTAACAGACAAGAGTAATAATAGGGATAAGAAATTTACCGATTAAGTCAAGGCTTTTGTAGAATATGCGTGCGATGGCATTATTTAGTTCCCTGCCACTTGATAGAGGGCATTTAAATTTTTAACAATTGCTTTCATTTTATTTATAGCGCAATCTAGTGTATCCTCTTTGTCTACGTTGTTGTTGTTATAAGTTATTATATTACTTCTATGACAGAGACACAGACTAAGCACAGACTGCTTCGATCTCAATTATTTGGCTATGGCAGACCTCCATAGCAACTGTAATTTTCTTTCTTTATATCAATTGTTCATCAATATTTCTTTATTGTTTGATCAAAAACACTAAAACAAAAGTAGAACAAACGATATAAACGATACATTACATTAGCCACATATATAATGTATATGGCTGATGAAGGCATTTTGGCCAATAATGAGAAACAAATGATAATTATTACATCTCATTATATATACAATCACTGAAGAGATAATTCACTATATAATGCAGAAGTATTACATATAAAAAATAGTAGTACGACGTTTCTACGTCTAGACAAATTGGAAAAGGGCATCTCTGTACTATAATTATCTTCCTTTCTTACTATTCCTTACTCTGTGGTCTGGATTCTGTAATCTGTTATGTGTTGACTGTTGGATCATAGGATCTGTATTCTGTTATTCTGTTTTCGTTTTTTTTTAACTATAATCTTGTTATAAAAGATTACAGGATCTACTAATATTCCATGGTTCCTGGGTTTATTTTACAATCACTTTATTAATATAAATTAAATCCACTGATACTATGTGTAAAAAGGATTTTCCAGCACGAAAGTTTGCTACTTGTACCTGACCCCAGTTTCATGAAAGGAGAGGATGGTTTGTACATGTTTTGATTTATAAATACCCTTAAATTATATTTAATAATTGTACATTTATTAGGCATAAACGATGAAAAAAAAATTTAAAACTGATTTCAGGTTCTAATTAAAAAGTTACAATACAGACAGTTCATTTTCGGTCATTATGTTGCATAGTACATTTGGAATATTGAGTAAGGCCGCTGGTGTATTAGACCAATATTTTATGTTTTGGAAGCCTTTGCATCATATCTTGTCAAATGGGCCATTGTCTAAGTTGCTTCAATAACCAAGCAAATGCTGATGTGGAAACATCACAAAGACAGAAAGATGGTAAGTTTCTTTATTTATAGAATTAAAGCAAATATAAGATATATTGTAAGTATTAGTTTACATATTGATACTAAACATTTATTTGTTTTCAGAGATGACAGAAATTGTAACTAATAATCAAGTGCCTACTGTCATGATATCTGATTATCCTCAGGAGGAACCACTGCTGCCCAATAATGATAATAGCATAAACTGTTACAGAAATAGTACTCATTTATCAAACGCTAATGCATTGAATTCTTTGAACGATTATTGCTCCAGTGATACAGCTCAAAAAATGCATGTCAATAATGATAAGGCTCCTAAAACTTTTTATCAGAAACTACCATCAATACCCCGAAGCATGTCTTCACTAGGCTCAAGCGAATCTCGAATTTCTGAACCAAAAATTAATCAATTATTTGACCAATACAAAGATTCTACAGAAGATGCTATCCTCGCAGAAGGAATTGAAAATTTATGTAATGATCTGCAACTGAATCCTGATGACTTCAAAGTGTTAGTACTTGCTTGGAAACTTAATGCTAGTCAAATGTGTAGATTTACCAAAATGGAATTTGTTCAAGGCTTAAAAAACTTGAAAACAGATTCAATAAAGGGTATACAACAAAGATTAAACGACATAGTAAATGAACTGAGGGTTGATACTGAGCAATTTAAGGATTTGTACAGATTTACTTTTAAATTTGGTTTAGATGTTAGTATTGGACAACGCATACTACCAGCAGATATAGCTGTTGTATTGTGGCGCCTCGTCTTCACAAACAATGAACCTTCTATATTAGATAGATGGCTTAGTTATCTGGAGAAGAATCCTCACATCAGAGGCATCCCAAAGGATACTTGGTACATGTTTCTTAACTTCTGTGAGTTTGTTGGTGATGATTTAAGCAGTTATGATGACACAGAAGCATGGCCTAGTTTATTTGATGATTTTGTGGAATTTGAAAATGATCAAATGAACCAAAATATAACTAAAAATGATATCAAAATTCAGGATTAAACTCCTATGATTGCCAAATTTTTGCTACAATAGGTACTTAAAAATTGAGACTGATAATGCATAGTGGCAGTCGTGTTCTTTGTAGGAATAAAATGTTGAATAAGATGGATGTCGATGTAAAACATATTTGCTGTGGGAGTTTTAGCTGATGATTGAGATGTACATACTAGACTACTTCATATTTTAGTAGATATTGTGAAATTGTAAGCACATTAAATATTAATCTTATAATGAACAACTGACATTCCAGAAATGGAATTAGCCAAAATTTGTAAATAGATATTCTACAGCTTTAATTGCATAGATAAAAAGATAAAATTGATTGGAAGCAAAAAGGAATGTTGATGTAAAACTTCTTGATTGCTAAATAAACAAAGCTTAATTCAATACCATTTAACACGCCTCATAGTTAGCATAATAGATTTAAATAATAAATATTGTATATTTTTTCTATTAAGAATTACCTAGCATTTCAAGAATTATTTATATAAATAGAAAATAGACAAACTGTCCATATTTTTTGTGAAATTCCATTATTTTTTATTATATAATAGTATTGTGACTTATCATTACTTTCATGCTAGCTATTAATTGCATTTGTGATAACTTCATCAAATACAAAAGTCTGATAATCGCGCAGTAATATTATTATATTTTCGTAAGATTTAGTCACAAGACTGCAATTGTAAATATTAGTGTCCAATCATGAGTTTATTGAAGGGAAACATAAGTGACTCATTCGCTATTTATGTATTAACTACACTAATGCAATAAATACAAAACATTTTCCTTATTAAAATCTTATCATTTTTTTAATATATTTAATATTGGGTTTCTTAAAATAAATCTAGGTAATCTTTATATAAATAGCCTAGTAATTTTTTTTTACATTTCAGTAACTTCTTAAAGTTCTTAAGTGATTTGTATGGGTCACCATAGGAAATAGAACACCAGCATCTCACAATAACACCCAAAAATATTTTTTGGTTAGAGTGTGGAACAAGCTCCCAGGAAGTTGTATCAGGGGACCACCTACCATTAACTCTTATTGCATTTTAAATGACGACCTGATAATTTGATAACTTCGAAAGATAATTCTGAATGAATGTTGTGATGCCCTACTGATAATTATAATCAGTATCATATTATTAATATATGATACTGGTTTCATTTATGGCGGTTTTAGTTTTCGTTTCATCAAAATTATAACAAAAGTCAATATGATTAATATCTCTAAAAACAGTACATAGCATTAGAAATTGATAATGCATAATATGTTCAGCGATTCAATCAATTTTCTTTCAAATTCATTGACCGAGGGCACATCATACGCGCTTGAACGAAGTTTAGTTCTGTACCTACCTAACCATTGCTTTGAGAGTATATGTACATAATATGACTCATAGCAAATATTCTTGTTTCTTATTAGCAGTAGTAGAGCCATACTCCTCCCAGTACAAATGGGCTGGCTCGACTGTACTGACCTCTCACAGAAAATCTACCTAAACTAACATTATCAGTAGGTACTGTTACGTTTCGTGCGATAATTGAGAACGCCGGATGCCTGTTGCCTTCCCTCCGGACCCTCTGGTGGTGGTGGCGAAAGTCATACTTCAAGTATCACGAGCGTTCAAAGGTGACGGTGACTGTTTACTATCAGGCGGACTGTATACTTGTTTACCAACCATCATGAAAAAAAATATTAACTCATATAGAAATCTTGCTAGTTCTTTTCTCTCCACAAAGGTATAACGACGTAAACGAACCCTTATAATTTCATCGTCTCCGTCCCATATTACGTCAGTCTAATCTGATTTGCTCAAGAAAACCTGGTGATATTGGCACCATCCGGCTGAGAGGCAATTTACGACGTACAGTTTAGAACTTTCGACTACGCCCCTGCGATATCCTCTTCCACGGATAGCAAGACACTGTAACTACTATAATATAACTATTCTCATAAGTTTCCTCTAATCACTAAAACCTAATCCGTAGATTAGGACCAAAATATATATAATAATATTCTATTATATCGTGTTCCGTGAAATTATACTTAGAGACTGAAATCAGTCTATTTTTCGTGTTTCTATTTTTAGAAACTCATATAAAACAGTTTAATTTCCATTATTCTTATTATTTTAATGGCTTGAGCATGATGATAGTTAATATTATATCTGTTTGTAACTTTCTAGCTCATTTATATAACCGAAACAAACGCTACCCACCAACGGCCCCCATTAGGATAGATATGCTGTGATGGAGGATCCGAAAACACAAACACACCCAGACCGGAATTCGTGCATGTATGGTATTGACCATCATCATGACAAACATCTTCACGAACTGGGTATGGAACCCGGGACCTGTGGCGTTTAACTTATAACGACAAATAATTTTATAAAGCTGTCCAACTAATAGATTCCCCGAAGCAGCGTGAACGCAATTTGCATTATTTTTCATGTTGGCAGCCGACCCACGAGGTTTGCAACGCCACAAACGATAAAGCATAAAAAAAATTAATCGCTACCATAAATTATTTTATAATGAGTGTGGTAAAAAAATCTGGTAAATGAACCAAAAACCGAAAGTTATAATAAAATTTTATTTTAAACAAAATAATATACTTGCAGACAACCGAGAAGCTGTCATTCGGCTTACAGAGTAGCGTAAGACGGACGCGGTCCCCTTACGGGGTCAAAGGCACTACGACGCGCGACGCTCACCTCGCGTCCTACTCACCTCAGCTACAAGCAACGTTGGCAAAAAACCAATAGAACGGTGATGCGTTGAATGGGGGACTACGTTCGTCTCACGTTCTGTCCACTGATATACACAAAATGTTGGGAATAACATATATTTTCGCCTCAATCGTAATGATAAAAACTGATTATATTAATAAGCAGATAATTTTATACTCCACCTTATACATAAACGTTATGTCGGATGAGTCGATATTATTTATTTTCAATATATGAACGTTGACTCCTTATGTAAGTACCTCGTGTTCTTATAAAAACACTTCAAATAAACACTATAAATATAACTAGGATGCAAAACAGCCAGTAGACGTCTGGCGTACTCGTAATATCGTTTTTTTGCTTTTCGTTTCGTGATAAAATTATAAAATAAGAAAGAAAAAGTTTCGTCTTAATTGAAACACCTCTTTCAGACCTTTGCTCATAATATATTGGTCGTTCATTAGAGCAATAAAATTTAATCTATCACTATAAATTTATAAAAATATTGCAAGTAATATAATTAGCGTCATTAATGTATAATAACGATTAAGTATTTTATGTTGCTTAGGTTACCATCAGTTGCTGAAATAAAACATCTATATGAATATTTATAAAGAATAGCAAATTATTTAAATTAAACATAATCTTGCTTTACAATAGGATCTGTAACGTATTATTTACTTATAATTCACACTGTGAAAAAGTAAGTATTGGAGGTGATTGTCGGGATGATCATTTCAAAGTGTTTATGCTTGAATACAGCTCCTAACGACTATATGATCTGTTACAAGTATATTTAGTTGTAAGTCACTCACTATGTAATGATCATCCCAACAGTTATATGAGAGCTTCAAACACCATACAAACAAATAGTCAGGGTTTTTTAATATATATCTTGGCGCTCATTTTATTTCATGAAGTAATAAATAAAAAAATATCCAATCATTTAACTTCATACAAAGACAATGCAACATCTTTGAAAACAATTGAATATATCATATCTTTCAATAATTTACACTGTTCAATGAGATTGTGGAATTATATTCATTTCTGTCATAAATTCTGATACCGATACAGTATTTTTAAAACAGTAACGTCAACTCACTGATTCTTAAAACAATTTGTGATAATCATGGCTCGGATTTACAATCAAAATAATTTGTTAGAGTTATAGTTACATGAAATTAGAGCAAGCATTTAAAAATGTGTTCGGTGCACATGAAATTAGAGCACATAGAATACTAAACCACAGACAGTTAGTGATAATAAATAAAACCTAAAGCATTTGTGTTAAAAATTATTCTAATTTTCTTAGCTCAACGCTCAATATGTATTGGAACCATTTTATAAAACTAAACATCAGTCAATTTATGATAAACTCAATATTATATCCTTTTAAGAATTAAATTTAAAAATGTATAAATATTAAACTTTGTGTCATTGTCGTTATTAAGAACATAACTATTTGTTACTTAACATAAAAATGGGAACGAATCATAGTATTTATATAATAATTAGTTTGTCAGCAAAATTTTTAAAATATTAGAAATACTTTGAGCTCTGAACTAAAGAAAATATTTAGGCACAATCTAGGTTTTTGTAAAGTGTCAATGTTTCTAGTAAAAGTTCATGTGTTGAATTAAAATTTGAAAATAAGAAGCATTTTATGTAATAATTGCATGTGTTGCTGTACAAACATTAATTTGCTCAATGGCAGTGGCTGTTAAACAGTACTGAAAGTTCCGCAAGGACTAGCTTTTCTATAATTAAAAAACACCGACGATGAAGCGACACACTCGAGCTCTCACATAGATCCCACAACTAGGAATTACACATTACATGCATTCTCTGATGATACAGGTTTTTAGAAAGGCCTATCCTAACTAAATTACGAATTGTAGTGCCGTATTTATTCAACCACTTTTAGAACTTTTCCAATTGCAATAGTTTTGTCTGGAACAAAAACACACGATTAGTAAAAATAATAGAGCTATACTACTAATATAACAAATGTGAAATTTTGTATTCTTAGAACATCTTCAACGAAAATGGTTGAACTGGTTTTGATAAAAATTTGACATACAGATACTTTTTATTCCAGAAAATTATAAGGTTGCTTTAAATTAGGTATACATGTGTCTTATTTATATTCAGCATATTTACTTATGTATTCCATATGATATGTTTAATTTCTCTCTGGAACCAATTCTAAAGTGAATGTGGACAAATTTAGGAATAGATGCTAGTTTTAACTAGTGACCGACCGAAATTTCGGTTTCGGTTTCGGTTTCGGCCAGTTTCGGCCAAAAACCTAGTTTCGGCTTTAGTTTCGGTTTCGGCCAAAATATAGCCGAAACTTTCGGCCCCGCCGAAACTAGATTGTTCGTGAGTTTTCGTGCGTTGTTCGGTAAACATCGCAGCCAATTCGTGACCGCTCGCTAACGCGGCCAAAAAATCTCCAGAAATAAGTATTAGATTGATCTTTAAAATATTATGAACACAACGTACTACTAGTTACTTATGTACCTAGTATATCTAACTACAAGTTGTTTAATTTTTTAAGTTTTTTCCCAATAGTATGTCCTGTATGTTCACGACAATTATGGTTATGACTTTAATGAATTTTTAGTATTTATTTTATTTAACTCTATTACATGTCTATATTATATACAGTGGTGGTCAACTAATTAGGGACATTGGTATAATAAGAGTAACATTTATTTATATTTATAATTTCAGTTTACATTAAGTCTTCATTACGTTTTTTTAATGTTAATCTGATCTTCATCATTTAACCAATGTTTTCTTAATAGAATTATTAAATTTTGGAATGGATTGTAATTAAAAATAACAACAATTAAAATTCAACTTTACTTCTCCTTCGTGCTAATATAACTCTGGACAAGTAATTAGGGACACTTAGGAAACATTACAAATAATGAACGCAGAATGTAATAGAAGAGAAAAATGTACATTTATTATCAAAATTCAACTAAAAAGCAACGTTTTCTATTAAAAATTAATATGATTGCCATTATTAGCTATAGCCATATCGACATCGGCGCGGCATCGACTGGATCAAATAATGCCAAGTTTCGTTACTGAAGTACTTCCAGGCGTCTTTGGGACTACTATAGAGTTGGTTTAAATTTCCAGTTTGTTGTACCACAAATATTCCAAAAAATTTACCTCTAGGCTATTGGCAGGCCAATCTAAAGTTATAGCCTTTGTATTTCAGGTTTATTTTTTAAAAATCGAAATTAAAACACTAACTCTTGCTGTCCCTAATTAGATGCTCAGCCAGTAAATGAGCAATTTCGATGTCAGAGATTTCTTTTTAAACCACCATTAAATATTCTTAGCTTTAAAAAAGTACACACAATTGAACAGTATACTTTATAACAACCAGTATCTCATAAAATTAAACTTTTAAAATATTTAACCAAATTATTTTTCGTTCCTAATTAGTTGGCTACGAATGTATACATACAAATAAATGTTAAAAAAACTTGAAATTCAAATTTCAGTAAAAAAAAACTCAATTTTAAATATTTTTAAAAAGTTTCGGTTTCGGTTTCGGTTTCGGCCGAAACTGAGAGGCAGGCCGAAAGTTCGGTTTCGGTTTCGGTTTCGGCTGAAAAACCAGTTTCGGTCGGACCCTAGTTTTAACATAAACTATATAAGCCTTGACAGTATCAGTACTATAGCGTTTGTGCGATGAGTGGCAGCGCCGGAGGCCCAATCACCCTCCCACCCCTCAAGTTCTTCTCCTGCCTCTTTGAGCTGGAGCTCACAACGGGCATGTTGACAACGTTGTGGCGTTGTGGGTAGCGAGTCTGCCTTAAGCCTCGAAGGTTGCGGGTTCGATTCCCGCTCGGAGCAGATGTTTGTATTAATCGTACAGGCATGTTTTCCGGTCTGGTTGTGTTTGTCCTTGTCATTGTGAATGTTTCCGGACCCCCGACACAGGATATAATTATCCTAATGGGGGCCGTTGAGTGTGTAGCGTTTATTTTTTATTTTTTTTTATTCTATTTCCAGTATAGTAAGCGTTCATAGTTTGTGGCAACTATGTATTTTAAGACAAAGATTAAGATAGTTTTTATAAAACAAACACTCACTTTCATCTCTTAATGTGAATCTGCCCATTTGAGCGAATTTTTTGAATGGTTCTAAGCATATAATTCCTGCACATTCTATCCTCATGATAGCCACTTGGTCCTGTTTTACAAATCGCGGCCGCGTTTTAGATTTCTCTCCCGTCTTCTTATCAACCAAACAGATAAGTGCCTGGAACGAAAAGGTTAAACATGTGTAAAGGTTATAATCATTAACTTTGAAATTAAGGATTTTCGTCTTCAATTTAGAAGAGGAGAAATTCTAAAATCTTGTCTTTGACTACATCTGTAACACTGACTCAATATATAATACACATACTACTATTTTATCTTGAAATTACTTTTATGTGTTTATGTTACAAATTGCTGCATTATAAAACATATTATGAATATGTAGAATTATTACGATCTATTATTACCTTAACAGTAACTTCTTCAGCTGCACAATGTATGTGCATGACAGCCGAGTATCCTGCACAAATAATGGATTTGTGCTCCAAAATCACCACTTGAGCATCAAATACCTGTAATGCAATTATAATGCTGTATTATTATAATATACAATTTAAAGTTTCCTTTAATATATCACAATTAACAGACAGAATAGTTTTTTAAAATAGCTTAATGGTGACTTCTTCATCTGCGCAGTTCACTAACAAAGCTAAAGATAAGGTAAGTAAGAAAGATAATAGAATGCGGAATTATTTATTATGATAAATCATAAAACTATATATATACGCTTTAGGCCTGAATTACATTTATTAGCATCAACGAACTTCCCGGCTTCGGGAAAATCTCTGTCACAGCAGAGATTATTCCACCAGTGCAATCAGTCACACTGGTGGTAGGTCTATTGTTGCAAGAGGCCGGCTAGGTAGGCACCACCGCAGTCTCAAATATTCTGCCGCCAAATAATAGTGCTTAGGCATTACTGTGTTCCAGTTTGAAGGGCACTGTACGCTAGTGAAATTGCTGGCATTGGAGATTTAAGAACCAATATCTCGAGGTTGGCAATGCGTGAGTGGCACCCACTTATCGTGCTACAATTGCTCATAGGCTACGGCAACCACTTCCCATCAGGTGGGCCGTATGCTTGTTTGCCAACTTATAACATAAAAAAAAAAAGATTTTAGCTGGACGATTTTGAACACATTAATGAGAACTTTATGCTTAAGCATCCGTTAGCTTGCATATGTATCTTTAAGGATACTTCTATGGCTGTTTAGTATTGTAACCTGTTATAATGTGTGAGAAAATGTGAAATCCGAATCGATGGCGAAACGAGAATTGATGCATAATCATCTTAATACAAAATAGCTATTTTATATAGAGACAATGCTGATATATGTAATTCAGACTTTTTAAATGTCATAATTTCTCTTCAATCTGTCCGTATTTATGTCAAAGTCTTTTTACTCAGAGACTATTAGCTCTATACCAATATACGAAATTTAATAAATAGTTATATTCTATGAATGAAAAGTTTTGTAGAGAGATAATAAAAAATATAAAAATTATAGGTAGTTTTTTTTTATCCATCAATGTAAACATAAATTAGAAACTGTGTACATTAAAGAAATAAACATGCAGATATATGGTCAAAAACATTACCCTATTTCTGAGGCACCAATTAAAAACAAAACTAGTGACAATTAAAAACAAAACTAGTGACAACAAAATCAACCATAGAACGAAGTACCCATAAACAGCATTAATTTATATACAGGTCGTCTTTGCTATACTACATACAATTATTATATATTTCAAAATACTATAGAAGTCAGTCATATAAACAAATACTTACTTTTCCCGTGGTGATGGGTTCAGCGGCATCACAAAGAACAAAGCCGGGGGAAACGTCTTCTTCTTCAATCCCTTTGAGTTTCACTTTCACATTCTCACCAGGACCAATGGAAGTAACTTCGATGTCATCAGACCATAACTGATCAACTGTCACTTGAACCTTAGATTATAAAGAAATATTTATAATTCCAAATGAATTTTACTTTTTTAATTCACTTTCTTTTTATTAATATATAGGTCTGAGTTAATTATAAATAAATAGATAATATTTATAAACCTCAGCAAACTAAATAGTTTTATTTAAAATTATTATTAAATAAGAGAATATTGATTTTTGATATAAATATATGTTTTGGTCTGGATGTTTGTCTTTGTAGATCTCTCCAATGTAACGCAAAGAGCATGTTAAGCGGTCCCAGTTGTTATCATAACATCTAACAATAATCAATAGCTATTGATAGGTAATTTGATTTTTGATTTGATTTTTTTTTAATTTAATGAATTACTGGTTCGCTCATTGGGTTGTGGAGGTCAGATGGCAATTATTCTGTGTAAAAACTAGTAACCCATCAAACCAGGTTAAGAGTATTATAAGAAGAGGTTAATATGCATTATTATTGCGTGACCCATAAATCAATGATTCATACATACCCTGTTAGGCATAAGGAACAAAGTACTTCCTTTACGTGTCGTGCCTGCTTCGACTTTTCCCATAAGCACTGTTCCCATATCCTTATATTTATCGACAACAGGCATAATAAATGGCCCGTCCATTTTGCGGTTCAAGGATGGTAATTCATCAATTAGCTGAATAAATGATGGACCACGGTACCACGTACAAATTTCTTCAGACACCTTAAATAGAGTATACTATTAGTTTAAAGCATATAATATTGACTAATTAATGTTCCATAAGCTGAAGCTAAACTGTCATTGTCATGTCATTTATTTCATATGTGTTTGAGATATTTGGTTTAGTATAAAAATGTACAAGAATATAAATGTTGCTTACTCGTTCCAATAATCCTTGACCTGTTTGCCCCGACACGGGCAGGAAAGATAAGTCCTTGGCTGGGTTGAAGCCCAACTTTTTAAGGTATGGCAGAATTTTGTCTCGACATTCATTGTATCTAGAAAATTTAAAATATATAGTTTTAACTTATTCAAATATAAATGGTTATGTATAACAATTGGTTTGTGTCAAATCCAACATACACATAAATCTAAGATTTAGTATAAATTTTAAGATGTTTTTCTTTGAATTCTGTTTCCGTACCTAATATACATTAAAAATGTCTTTGCGACATTTTCTGGCTTTCAAGTGGAAGTAATGATGATGAATGAAATTAGAAATATTACTATGCTACTAAAGATTTCTGAAAACAAAATAAAATACTGATACGAATATCACGTCATACACATTCCAAACGGAAAAGAACGAGATTTCTTTTTCCATTTCCGACTTACGAGAGAAAAAGACAGACAATACTAATTGGACGCTGCAGGTAGCTTAGTCAAGTTATAGATTAGTGTATTCTAATACACATTTTTTTTTAAACCACATCATGAAAACGGAGGTTCCAATTTACTGCTCTTGAATTATTTGTAAGCTAAAGATTTCAAAACTACTTTGCAGTGATAACAACATTGTAGGACGCTTTAGAACGCCAAAAACCGAAACATAATTTCGTCTTGTCCGTCCGTGCGTTTGCCACAGCCACATTACTAATATACCTCCAATTGTATACAGAGTAGTTTAAAGTTGATAACTGTCATAAATTACAATTATTTTTGGTAAGAATTGAATTTAAATTAAATGTGCGTGTGCATGGACAGAGGTGCCTGTGTGCATGCATATTGTTTGTGTCACTTTCTTGAACCTTATGCTAGCGAATGAGTCAAGCTTAATATGATTGTGACACTGGAGTATTGAGATAAGAAAGATATATTTAAATGCCTTCCTTAAGCATTCTTACTTATATTGGTTTTCATTTTACTCTTCTATATAGACAAAACCGCAGGTTAAAACTACTGGTTACTCTGTTAGTTCAACTCTTTTCGTTTGACCAGCTGCCTTGATTGAATCAAGACTGACTTAATAATAAGAATAATGTTTCTATGATACATGATATTAATTTTTCGTCTCCTTTAACTTGTTATGAATTGCTAAGTATTTCACGTCACATATGGTGCACCGTTTTTGCTATTTGCTCCATTATTGTTATTTTTATAGATTAACTGTTTTAAATCTCACCTTTTTTCATCCCAATTGACAGTAGGGTCATCCATTTTATTAACAAGGGCAACTAAATGTTTAACACCAGCGGTTTTTGCTAACATAGCATGCTCTCTTGTTTGTCCCCCTCTATCAAATCCAGTTTCGAATTCACCTTTCCTCGCAGATATTACCTGTAATTTGTTATAATTATATATAAGTATATAAACTTCAAAGTATTAGAATGTTTTAGTTTATACATAGTAATACTTATGACCTTGTCTAAATTTTTATGTAGAAAAAATGCTAAGTGTCACATATGGATAATTGATGATGTTTGCAAGGACTTTGTTAACATGTTATCTCATGCGTTTTTACTAATAAATAAATGAATTAAACAATTACTCTTTATTGAACTAAAATTTTAGCAAAACAAATACAGAATTATAAGGAAAATTAATTAAAATATTGAAAGCAGCCTTTTTTAACATGTTAACTGTCCAATGAACTGATATATTGTATATCATGGTGACTATATACATTCAATGAACTGAAAAGGATGAAAAAAAAAAAAAAAAAATCATAAATACAACATTTAACACAAAACTTACACACAGAAGTATCAAAGTAATAACAACATTTGTGCAATCTTTTATATTTATGAATGGTTTCATTACTATGATAAGGGGTTTAGTTCTAAGATAATATGTTTTGAATATAAATATTTAACTGTCATTGACATCTATTTGCTCACAATTTTTATGTTATAAATCCATACTAATACTAAAAAGTAAAACTTTCAGTTTGTAGACTTTTTACTGATAATTTTAAAAACTAAAAAAAGAAATGTAGTCACGGAAGTAAAACAAATACCCTTTGCATGAATGTGAAGTAGCAAAAAATAAAAAACAATAAAATTAGATCAAAACCAGATGTCCTTGTTAAACCTTGTCCTTGTCTACCTTTTAAAATTTGATATCTAGTTGGATCTAATTTGACTAAAGATAATAATTATATAAATTTAGAAAACATACGAGCACTGCAAGGTCAGCTTGTGCTGCACCACCAATCATGTTGGGCACAAAGCTCTTGTGTCCGGGGGCATCAAGAATTGTGAAATGCTTTTTTTCAGTCTCAAAATATGCTCTTCCAACTTCCACAGTTTTTCCTTTGTCTCGCTCTATATGGAAAAAAAAAACAAGATACATTTATCTCTTATATTAATTTTACCAGGAAGTATTGACTTTTTTTGTTGAAAACAATGTGAAAATAAGTGCCCAATGGCAAATCTCGATAGATATTATTTACAATAATAAATAAGTTAGAATAGCATCCAATTGAAATTTGACTGTTTGCATTTTTACAAACTAGAATTTGGTATATTTCTATTTTTTAATTTCTACTGAAGACTATAGACAGTTTAAGTTGTCTTGAGGTTTAAATTAAAAAAAATAGGAATTAACAACAATACCTTCTTGATTAGTGTCGAGAGCCCAAGACAAATACCAGGACTCTCTAGACTTTTCTCTTGCTTCCCTTTCATATTTGTCTAATGTTCTTTTGTCAACC
This sequence comes from Hestina assimilis, assembly GCA_023373885.1. Lineage (NCBI taxonomy): Eukaryota > Metazoa > Arthropoda > Insecta > Lepidoptera > Nymphalidae > Hestina > Hestina assimilis. The sequence continues at coordinate 8,227,458 of CM041749.1, read as the reverse complement.
ATTCCCGTTAAAGACATGATTTGACCACCAATTGTAGATTTTCCTGCATCTTTATTAGCAAAATTTTAGTAACAATTACATTTTTAAGTTTGATATCTGAAACACTTTTCTTTATTAAATAGAAATTATTGAAGATAAATACTAACCTACATGTCCAATAAATACTACATTGACATGTTCCTTCTTACTGCGTGTATCCTCAACTCTGACAGGCTTCTTTTTAGGAATTTTCTTGGCCGTTTCTTCATCTTCCTAAATGATATTTATTAAACAAAATAAATTGTCATAAAAGATTAAGCAAATGTTTTTACTTTATTGGATTTAAAGATTATTCTTTAATTTTATAAGGTCTTTTGAAACAGAAGTGCAATGACCAGATTTTTAAAAACAGATTTCAAATCAAGTCCAGGTCTTTAAAACAACACTATATAGTAAATTTGTGTCTAATATTATTTCCTGACCTGTTGTTCCAATTCTTCTTCTTCTGCATCATTATTATCTTCAGAAGCAAGTAAAGCATCGTCAGCCTCAGCTTCCCAGCTGTCAGCTGTTGGGGAAACATCTGGCGGGACTGGAAGCGGCGCGGTGACGGAAGGTGCGACGGCTGGCGGTACGGGAGGCGGCTCCTCTACTCGGGGCGATGCTGAAGCTGGTCTACCATCCGCACTTTCGCCCGCATCACCGCATCCTTTAATGCAAATAAATTATTTCTCATATTATTGTCGGCACAATAAACATTTTAACTTTTTTATTACTGATAGATAAATTCCACTTTCACAAATGTTTAAGAACGGCATTAAAAGAACACGTCTAAAATAATCGTACAATAATCAAAATAACGAAACACTTGGTAAGTAACGTAAATAGAGGCTACGTATCTATAAAATGGAAATATACCTTCATTAGTAACATCAAGAGCCATTTAATAAACCAAATCAAAAATAGTAATCGATTCAACACTTTAGAGTGACTATTTAAAGAGAAAGTTAACCCAGAATTATTCAAGAGTCATGCCGCGTGTCCCGACGTAACCCGTTAGAACTGGATTCGAAAAAAAAGTAAGACTATGGTTAGATATTGTTACACGTATTTTGACGGATCCATATCCTTGTAATTATTTTGTTATTTCAATATCAATAGAAATGGGGTTCTAAGTGGTGACAAATGGAATTATCGTTTTAATAGTAAGTAACATTGACAAGACGTGACTTACCGTTTAAGACAGGACTCTCGGCAGAATTCGTAGACCCGCTTTCTGATTTGTCTGGTGAAGGAGTATCACTATTTTCATTACCTTGAGATGACTTACAAAAAGAAGGCACAAATTCCACAGCATTTACATTCAACGTGGAAAAATTTGTAGACACATCATTAGACTCTTTTGCACCTTGTTCACCTATAACATCGGCTTGATTTTCCCAAGAATCCGCAGCACCGTTATTGGACATTTTAAAAAACGAGACAATGTAACATTAATAAATAAGTCTTTCTTTATTAGATATTTTTGTAATTATTCGCGTTCTTTCCTCGAGAGATCCGCGTGTGTCTTTATCTTACACAGGAAGTTCATGGCAATTTGCCAAATATGTAGTCATATGTAACTATTTTAAATTATCTTTATGAGAGTTAGTGATTCAATACTTTTTTATATAAATAATATTTTAGTATTTCTATTCAAAAAATTATGACAAAAATAGCAGGAGATAATGTATGTTTAAGATTTTAACAATTAAAGGTAGCATGTATGATTAAGCACTTCCTGCTATACTATATTGCCATTTTAAAAATTGCAAGTTAATGTGGTATTGGTAAAAAAAACATAACGTTTTAATTTAAAAGGTATGTATTTAGGTAGGTTACACGTGAATGATATTATAGGTGTTGTGGTAGTTTGAAAAATGCGTTACAGAAACCTCCATATATTATTTTTAAATTAATCATCGCAATCATCAATTAACAAAGAATGTGAACCAGGATACTAAATTTAAAAAAAGATGCTGAAGATGTTACTATAGAAAAAACTAAGAAAAAAAATGCATGCATTAAATTCAATAAGAAAAATTGAATTGCTAAAATTTTACTTTTTTTAAACAGGACCTGCAACATATTCTAAATTCCAAATTGTGGACACCCACAGTTGACGATAAAGAGAAATTGTAATTTAAATATGAGTTCACATTTTACAAATCCAACAAACCAAAACCATTAAAAAGCGAACACTCATTTTTAATTTTTAATACGAGGGTGCTACAATATTCTTGCCCAAGGTGTCAATGGCCCTAACGTCGGCGTCCTGTATGATCATGTAATTCTAGCATACACGATTGTATGATACATACACATATGAAAAAACAGAGCCTCAATCTTTCTATCTACTAAGGCAGCAATTCCATTAGACTGCATTTTGAGGGACTTGTCAGCTGCATGACACGCAAGTTTAAGTGGTGGAAGTCTGTTATTATGTTATTGTATGTAAACATTTTAACTATCTGAATGAAATCCAAAATAAAGTTATAGATATAAATGTTTTCTTCTAAATGAAAGTCATTTTAATTGAGTCTTACACCGTTTATTTTAAATAGTTTAAGACGAATAGTTATAGAGAGTAGTAGTAGTAGTAGGAGAGTAGTTGAGTAAGGTTAATTGGAGTATAATTTTCAGAAATAAAAACTTGGATACTCAGAATATGTCTGTTTTCATTTTGTAATATTATTTATACTATAGGTTTTAATTTTAGTTCACAATTGCGTTTCTATAATTGATATATGTGACTTCAATTATCATTTCTCTATCGACAGTTGGAAAAAAGTATTTATTCGTGCGATTATACTAAGAAAACGATAAGACTTAGTTATTATTTAAAAATTTAATAAAAATTTTACCTGATGGCTTTACAGTGAATGATTAAAACTGAACGATATTAATTAAATATTTGTAATACAAACCAATATTATTTATTTTATTCCATTGAACATCTTTTATTAGAGGGTACTAACTATCTACGGCAAATAACTACAAGCTTAGTCTATCTGGATTATGATACTAAGCTTTCTTGAAGTTCTTTTAGTCATGTCTGTGGCTAGTTAAGTACAAATAGTAATATTGTTATTTATGGAAGATATGACATAATTAATGTTAGGATTATAATGGTTAAGATTGCAGATAAGTATAAAATCCACGTTCATGTTGGTACATTTTATAAATTGTTTTTTGTTTGTTTTATTTTATTATTTTAACCAATTATACTTCGCCTTGTTAGTAAAAGTTTACCATGCCAGTTTCTGATTTTGATGGCCAGTTTCTGGTGAAATTAAATAGTTTTGACTAAATATACATTAAAACTATAAAAACTTTGCTTTTAGTTTTTTTATCATTTCTTTTTCAGTTATAACTGTTTTATCTATTCGGCAATATCATACAAATATAATTTGAATGATGGAAATTAGAACTGTAACAACACTACGTAGCCAAGGTGCTTAAGTGGCCAGTTATTGCAGGTTTTACTGTATATTTATATATATATATATATATATGTGTATTATATCTGTTGTTATTGATCATAGATATTAAGATATGTCATGGATAGATAGCATAGTTTTCCAATAATCTGTATTTATAATCTGTATTCGGTCCAGTGTTCATTCTGTAATCTGTATTCGTTAAATATTGATGATTGATTAATTGTATTGGTTTTAAAAATGGCGGTGGAAGCATTTCTAGACTTATAGATATTAGAATAATTGACTGTATTTTGCCAGTAAATAAATAATTTTATCTATAAGGTTAAATTAAAATTAATGTTCCAGTAGTGTTTAATCATTCAGTTGCTACTATAAAATTAATAGAATAAATAAGACTTTTCTAATTTTTTTGTCTTTCGGTTTTTGAAAACCTGAGCTTACCAATACGGTTCAGTTTAAAAACACGTGAATATATATTGTCATGTTACATAAAATATTAACGTACTGCGGTTTACGGAAATGTCTGTGCACTATAAATTTAAAAGTGCACTGGATTATGACACCGTTACGTTTGATGGACTGCATATTTCAGTAGGTGATTTAAAAGCTGCCATTTCACAGCAAAAGCGCATAGGAAAAACTTCTGACTTCGATCTGCAGATCACTAACGCCCAGACAAAAGAAGGTCAGTAAAAATAAGTGTAACAATAAGAGTAAAAATATACCTGAATTCTAAGCTAAATCTTGGTCAATATGATAGTATGTAATTGGTTATAAATTTTTGCCTTGTTAAATGACTGAATAATTTTTTGTAGTTTATGTGGATGACAATACATTAATTCCTAAGAATACATCGCTTCTTGTGGCTCGAGTCCCTCTTTCTCAACAGCCGAAGAAACAGTGGGAAGGTTCAAGCAATAGTCAGTCAGCACTACAGAAGGATGTCTCAGTTAATAAAGGACTGGCTGATTTGTCTCGCATGGAAGGTAGCGAGCAGGATAAGATTAATGCTATGATAACACAGTCAACATTTGATTATGATCCTAGCAAGTAAGAATTCCAAATTAAAAGTTTTGGGTTATATTATATATGAAATATGCAGTTTGTATACTTATTTTTGGTAAATATAAGTAAAATAACTTACATAAATCTGAAATTGCCAAAAAATTGACCAATACAATAAAAAAAACATATAAAGCAAGTTGTTCAAAATTTTCAAACACATTTTTCTCGAAATGACATTCGTGTGGGTGGACATGGTATTGCTTATTTGCGTTCATATCAGGATTAGCCATTTTTTTTTACAATTAATAGTAATTTTTTTTTATGATTAAAGTAAAGGGTAATAAGCCGCTGGTGCCATAGACTTTAGAGAAAAACTAATATCTTTAAATTTTACATGTTTAATTTTAGTTATCAGAAAATTAAAGGGCAGAACCAACGAGGAGTTGTGCCATCTAATTACATTTGTTATAAGTGCCAGAAGAAGGGCCATTGGATCAAGGACTGTCCAGCTGCCAATTCGGTAAGATTTAGCTTGTTTATTTTCATACTAGAGCTGATCAATTTATGCATCAATATTAGATTTAAAGAATTAAAGAATTAATTTATTTATTGGGACAACAACAGAAATAAACTAAACATAAACATTATAAAGCATTATAGTTAAAAAAACAAAACAATATAACAATATCATAAAAAAATTAAACATAATTAAAAACTTAATCCTAAAAATTACTTTTAATACTAAATAAAAAAAAAAAAAAATAATTAAAAATAACATAAACAAAACAATAATAACAAAGTGTTGTGTCCCAAAAAGGGTGGACCATTCAGTTAGTTAGGCGAGTACACCTAGTACTGTTTATCAATGGTACCCTGCCTATGACATGCAGTGACAAACCGAGATATTATAATAATTGCATTTACAACATTAACACCTGATTTCTCGTGAGTTGACCAAATTCATTTAAACTTAATACAGCAAATACAGAACGCTCATGGGTTTAAAACAGCAGATGATCAACCAGCAACCAATGTGTTCTATAGTTGATGTGTTAAGTTGACATGAATTTGATCAATGTATGAGAAACCAGAGGTTATTATAGTAATATTCTTATACAATGTCAATGTCAGTTTAAATTAAATTTCATCAAATTGAATTTATCTTTTTAACTTTTCCAACATAATTATAGTTTTTTTTTCTGGACCTTCATTCAGTACTGTTACTGTTATGTTTATGTTTAAAAATATTCCATCCATATTATTTTACTTTTTATACATCACGATGGTGACAAGGATACTTGGACGCAAATAAGCAATATCATGTCAACCCACAAAATTGAAAAAACTGAGTTATAAATGCAGAAGTGTTGGTAAATGGCTGAAGAACATTTTTCTTTAATATTTGTAGGGTTTTAAACTTTAAAACTTCTAAAAAGCCATTTTTTCAATCATGCAATTTATTTATTTTTAAACGTTTTAGGTTATATTATATACGAAATATGCAGTTAGTATACTTACTTTTTGTGAAAATAAGTAAAATAATTTACATAAATCTGAAATTGCCAAAAACTTGACCAATACATAAAAAAATCATATAAAGCAAGTTGTTGAAAATTTTCAAACGCGTTTTTCTTGAAATTACATTTGTGTGGGTTGACATGGTATTGCTTATTTGCGTCCACTTATATCTTTGACGGTAGGCAGTCACCAATGCATATGTTGCCAGCCAAAGAGCAAAGAAAGGCAACGTTACTTGTGAGTTCATTTGTGGGAAAGTAGAATGTCTCCAGTGGAGGCGACTCCATTTATGTTTGCAAAAATATAAAATATCAAGATTTATATTTAGAAATTTCATGTTGGGAATTAATATTTTAATACTTTTTAGGGCGATCCAATAGAGATAAGGAGGAGTACAGGAATACCTAGGAGTTTTATGGTACCAGTTGATGGTCCAAAAGCGCCAGGAGCCATGATGACTCCAAGTGGAACTTTTGCCGTCCCGGCTGTGGACCAGTAAATATCTGATATTACATTACAAATATTGTTTTCATTTAATATTTCTTGTGACCTGTGTTTTTTATTTATATTTTTATTTTAGCGAGGCTTATCTGGCCTCTGAAAATGCTGGAGGAGCAGATACTCCTACAAATGCACCAGTGGCTCCTGAGCCTACAATTCCAGATGAACTTTTATGCAGTCTCTGCAGAGATCTTCTCACTGATGCTGTTATGATTCCATGTTGTGGAAACTCTTTTTGTGATGAATGTTGGTACATTTTATTAAAGATATTCCTAAAACTGTTTGAAAATAAGGTTTTTTAAATATTTTTTTTTAATACCAGGTATCCGAGGAGCTTTGTTAGAGTCTGAAGACCACGAATGTCCAGATTGTAGAGAGAAAGAAATAGCGCCCAACTACATTAATACCCAACAGGTAAATGTTTTCTTAGTTTTTAATCTTTTTCTGTCTGCTGTTGATTTGCGGCCGTCGATAAGTTTACAATAAATAATATTTTATAATTACCCATCAAGTACATTTGTTAAAATATTTTTTTTAGGTTTTTGAGGAATTCGGTGTCGGCTTTTCGTAACCAGACTGGATACAGCAGACGAGCGCCTCACAGGCCGTCTGCCGCGCCGCCCGTTATAGGTACATTTTGAACTATTATATGACAATAATACTACTATTACAAATTGGCTAAAATTATTTTTATTAACAACCACACTTATCCAAGAAGGAGGTATTCAATTCATTAGATAATTTTTTGTTTGGGTAACTGTGTAATTTATATGTACAGATTTGGAAAATATTTTTTTGTTTGAAAGGCTTATATCAAAATGGTCTCCATAATTTTTTTCAAAATCGATCCAATAATTGGTTGATTTTTAAGTCAAAATAACTGGAAAATTTATGCCTTATGATTGAACAAAATTGAGTATTTTACCTCTTGTAACTTTATGTGAATATAATAGAAAAAGAATATATTTTTTAATATTATGAATTGCTTATGATTATTAAGTTTTCAAAAAAGGAGCAGAATCTATATTCCACTCAATATATGTACATTTTTTTGTGTTTACTGATTTCTCCGTTGTCATTCATCTAATTGTCAACCAATTTTGAAAATTCTTTTATGTTTGTAAGGGTATACTTTTAAGTAGCTCCCAAAACCGCAACAGAGGTGGACAGACTTGACGGATTTGCTTGAAATTTAGTTTGTATATAAGTTATTACCTTGACTAACAAATATGCTAATTTTTTCCCATAAAGCTCTGGTTAGAACATAATGTTCATGTTAAGAAATGTTATATTTATATTAAGAAAATAAAAAATACTAACACACTATATCAATGATACTTTTCCAGAGCCGCCTGTAGCGCCTGTACCCCTACAACCTGTAAATGGGCCAGGACAAGCTGTTCCATCAAATAATGGTTAGTGTTTTATCAACTTATATTTCATTTGTAGATGGTTCTGACATATTCATCCTAAAAATATGTATGACTTTTTTATGCAATACTATTAAAATACGCAATATTATAATTATAGAAATCCTTAATTAATGATGGTAGAGTACATAAAGAAATGGTATACATCAATCGGCCGTAAGTTTGACGTTCGAGTAGTGTAATACGTAGCCTGTGGTAGATTCGGGCGCGGGGACGTCGGGGAGCGCGGGCGACGCGAAGGAGCCGCGCGAGGCTCGCACGAGGGGCGACGACTCGGACGACGACAACATCACCGTCATGGTGCCGCCCGCGCACGCGCACCACGCGCCCCTCGGGCCCCGCGCGCCCCCCGGGCTCCGCGCGCCCCCCGGGCCCCGCGCGCCTCCCGTCTCCTACGCGCCGCCCGGGCCCCGCGCGCCCGCGGGCCCCCCGCCGGGGCCGCAACGCGACCAACCCGCGAACTTACGCCGCCCGTCGCGCTATGGTACATTATAGCCGCTGAACGTTATGCATGCTAGTCTTTGTTCGATGTTTGATGTAATATACTTATACACCTCGAGTATATGTTAAAGTAGTGGAAGGTTCAATAAATGAGAGTTGTATTCACACAATTGAGCTTGTACAATATTATTTATATTACAAAAATACGTTATCATTTATTCATCTGTCTATCAATCGCTTCTACTGCTAGTAATATGTATAACATTTTTAATAAGTTCTGATTATTGATTCATTTTATTACTATAAGTTATTATTATATAATGTAAGACAGCTCAAATAAAACTGGTGATGGACACGATTTTTATTAAGAAAGAAGCATGCAAAATGTAAATTTGTGATTATAGTACGTTAATTGATGTACTTCTGAAGATTATTTTATATGTTTAATTGATAGTTATTTGTATTGTTTCAGGGCAACCGCCGCCAGTGATAAAGCCTCCGGGAGTTGAGGGTCCTCCTATAAATGTAAGCATCACATATGTCTATATATTTCCATCTTCTAAACAATTACAAATTATAGTATTTGTCTATGTCTGTATGTTTAGATGCCGAGAATTGATGAGCAACGTGCAAGTACACCGACCATCGACGAACGGAGAGATCCTATGTCGTCTCAAGTGAGTTGATTTTTATATTTCATGAAGTTTTAATTTAAATATTGTGAAGTCAATTTCAAATCAAATTAACACAACATGTGTTAGCACATGTCGTTTACTACCAATCGTAATGACAAACTTTATAAGTTTCTATGTAAAATTATAGTTTTAATCCACATCAGTGAACGTTTACTATAACTCGATGTTGTTTCAGGTTTTGTATAATCGTGGACCGCCGCCGTACATGCCGTCTGTGCCGCCGCCGTCACATTTCAATAAGTGAGTTCGTAATCTGTTATTATAATCAAATTATTACTGCATATTAATAGTTTCAAATATATTTAAAAATATAATATATATATATATATATATATATATATATATATATATATATATATATATATTGATATATAATTGCATTAAAATTAAGACAGAATAAATAAAAAATTGTATTGTCAGTCCCCCGTATGGGCGTCCGAGCGGGTACGAGCGCTTTCCGCCGGAGCCTTACCAGCCGCCGCCGCCCGGCATCAAAGACTCACCTACCGGGTAATAATACAATTAAACTATTTTTAATAGATTTTTGATAAAATTTATTTATAAAATGACATTAATAATTTATAGCTTTTTTGCAAATTACCGTCCGAGAATTACTAATCACAATGAGTGTTTTTATCGATGAATATTCATATAAGTTGTTTTATGTTCTTGTTACGTACGGTATATCAGTGAAGTTTTAACGACTTGACGACGTTGTGGCGCAGCGGTAACGAATCTGCTTTAAGCGCCACAGGTCACGGGTTCGATTCCCGCTCGGAGCAGATGTTTGTATTGACCATAGAGGCATGTTTTCCGGGTGTGTTTGTACTTGTCATTGGGAATGTTTCGGGACCTGCGACACAGGGTATAACTATCCTTATTGTTGAGTCCGTAGCGCTTATAATGTCAATTGTCAATGTCGAATGTCAACTTTTACAATTTCGTTGCGACGTACATATATGTTTCTATACTGTACACTAATGTTAGATTTTATCGCTCCAGACACGAAGACCCGCTGGAGGCTTTCAATAGAATGATTCGCGAAAAGGAGATGAGAGCAAAGAAGCGGGAAGAGCGGCGGCGCGCAGCCTCGGGCTCTCGCAGCCTCTCCCGCTCGCGGACGCCGCGTTCCCCGCGCTCGCCGCGCTCGCCTCGCTCGCAGAGATCGCCGCGCTCGCAGCGCTCGCCGCGCTCGCAGCGCTCGCCGCGCTCGCTGCGGTCGCCTCGCTCGCAGCGCTCTCCTCGCTCGCAGCGCTCTCCGCGCTCCCCGCGCTCTCCGCGTGGGCGCCCGCGCAGTCGCGGCTCCAGTCGGATACGATATACTAGGTTTCTATTCATGTCTTAGATTTTTAGTTCTGTTTTGTCATTGCCACTACGATTTCATTCTATAGTAGTAGTAGTAGGGAATTGGTGTGAAAAATAAATAATATGTATGATTTTCTTATTACTGAATTGATAATTTAACTCTTAATAGCTGGGAAGTCCATGGTTTTAAATGTGGATTTACTCAAGCGTCATGGTTACACATTATATTTTGATGAAAATGATGACAAAAATGGAAACAAAAATATAAACATTGCCTGATGATGTTGGGAAGTAAAGAAATATAATGTTGCAAAGTAAAATACCATCCACCTTTTCATCCAAGTTTTAACATATACAATTTTAAAATATATGTACACAACTGTGTTCACCGGTAGGACAGCTTCACACACACACACACACACACACACACACACACACACACACACACACACACACACACACACACATCGATTTTTGAAAATGACGTACTGAATCGTACACCAGTTGCCTAGCTAATTCTCATGTGTATATCAAATTAATAAAGATTTATAAAGCTAATTATTTTTTCCTATATTTAGATCGAGATCTATATCGCGCGGCCGTCTGCGCCGTTCTCCCTGGTCACCGAGACGGCGGCGCACTCGTGAAAGAACTCTATCGTTGACGCGGTACGTAACATAACGTTACACTACGAAACTAAATACATATATTATGATCATCAAAAACAAAACTGGCACGAGATCGGCAAATGTATTTGTTATTTATTATAAGCCGCAAATCTAAGTACAATAAGAAACGCGAAAAGTAATTAAAATAATAAATAAATAATAAGCGCTACACATTTAAGGGACCCCAGTAGGATTGTTATATCCTATGTCGAGGGTCCGGAAACATACACAATGACAAGGACAAACCCACCCAGACTGAAAAACATGGCTTCATGGTTAATTCATACATCTCTCCGAGGGGGAATCGAGCCCGTGACCGGTGGTGTTTAAGGCAGGTTCGCTACCGCTGCACCACAACATCGTCAAAATTGATAAATGACAGATTAATAAACTGAATGTTGGTCTTCTTATCGAGTGGGTAGTGGCCAACCTAGAGAGTGTCAGAGTTTTTTTAGGTCGCTCGTATAGGACTCTGACTTGACTTATCGACTGTCATCAAATTGATAACGGCCGGGGCCAACGTTTTTTACGTGCCCTCCGAAGCACAGACGCTCAGTTGCATCCCATCACCCATCTAGTGACTGACCGCGCCTAAAGTTGTTTTACCCACCGATCGCTTACCGATCAGTGAGTGCACCCGGCTATGAGCGTCTCAACCTGAATGCTGGTGTGATGGCAGGTCGCCGTCCCCGCGCCGCCGCCACCGCTCGCCGCTGCGCTACCGCACGCCGCTGCGCTCGCCGCCGCGCTCGCCGCCGCGGCCCGCGCCCGCCCCCGCGCCGCTGGCCCCGCTCGCGCCGCACTCGCCCGCCCGCTCGCCGCGACGGTCTGATCTCCGTTCGCCGCCGCGCCCTCTGTCGCCGCACAGGTATTATTAACCTCTACTTGTATAATGCGCCTCAAATAACAATAATAATTTACTTGAAAAAATGCTATGCAATTGCTTTACCGCGGCAGTCTCCGAGTGGCACAGTTTTTTTAAATTTATTTTTATAATATTAATTAATTTTAAATCATTACGTAGCACAACTTAATCAAAAAATAAATGATACATATCAAAAATATTCAAAATTATTTAAAAAATTTCAAAATTAAAAAAATTAGTTTCTTGACTTTTTCTGCATATTGTACTAAAAACCTGATGTTTTTGACCATTCCGGTTCAAGATGGGGGATTTTTCATTCCTATTCTTATTTGAAACGCATTATAATTTATAATTGCATACCTGTCCTGATTAAATAGGCTAGCATTTATATAGACTCGTATAAGGCTTCCAAAGGAGGTCCTACGAGACCCTTACGATATGACCACATAATACCATGCTCCATACACAAAACCGACATGCACATGAGATAGTCTTCGCCAGTCAAGGCAAGGTCCCTTGATCACAACCTCCGCCGCGCTTACACTGTCGGGTGAGTCCCTTGACTAAAATGTGCTCAGAGTGCTACCTCTATTCCCAATGAGGTTCTTAAACTTCGATCGGCATCGCAGAGGCACCTTTTTTTTAGGATTAAATCAAATTTGAACCCTCGCGAGGGGATTTCAGTTCCAATCCGGTGATGTTGTCAACAACAACACCTAACATATAAAAATATCTTACTTGCAATTCCATCTCGACAAATATGATTCCACGTTTCGATAGTATATGTTAACTATCCCATCTTAATCAGTGCTTAATCTCGTTTTACAGGTACGCCGGAGTATACGATGAACTATTGTCGCCACCTCGCCGAAGCGTTGAGCCGCCATTCGGAGCCAGGTACGATTGTAAAAGATTAAATAGTGTCTTCACGTGCCTTAAAACTGCGACTAAGAGACAGCAAATGTTCTTTGAAATTAGGAATTTGCCGAGCGGATTGAACCTGTGCTTGAGATCAGTGCTTTAACTGTATAATCGTATCTACCCTTTGATTTCTCATTCTGTTAATTGTAAAACTACTTTTATTATGTTCCACATTATTTAATTTTTAATAACATCCCCATGTAAAATGGGTTGTGGTAAGTATTTTGTGATTGATGGAAAACACGCGATGCTGAAGTTTAAAAAATAAACAAGGACATGGAGTTCTTCAAAGCTGTATTCTTCCAGAAGCTCTATTTTTATTTAATATATAAGTATATAAATATTTTAATTATATTATATCTTATTTAATGAAGTAAGTTAAACGCATGTAAAAATAAGTCAAATAAAAAAGTCTTTGTCCAATAAGCGTCATATTGACTAAAAAAAATTATGTTGTAATATTGGATTTGACATAAAAAAAATATTTTGAAAGTAAATTGAATATAGTTACATATTATATAATTTTTTTAAATTGAATATTAGCAATGTTTTTTTAAAGTTATTACTAATATTCCTATTGCCCTATAAGCGTGTAGCTCGCGCTAGGAGCGGGTACTCAAGGGGGTCAGGATCAACCTGCAACTATTACGTTAATAGAGCTAGCCCATCAACCCTTGAGCTATTGAAGCTTCAAATGTTGTTATAAAATTTATATTTAAAAGTATTTGAATATGTATATTACAGTCATTATGTATTGTGTTAATTTTATTATTATTTGTTTAAAAAAAATTAAGTTTATATTTTTACTATATTTCTGGTTCCAACAAACATGTAATACTTGTTTTTTATTCAATATTTTTGTGACTTTTATGTTTTTTTTTTTAAATCAGTTGTAAAAATACTTACAGTCATGACTATATTGATGAAGTGTTGATAATTAGTAAATTATTAATACCTGTTAACACTATTTTACTTTAGTGATAAAGCGATAACTTGTAATACTCACTACATTCATGAACTTCTTTACCATTGAGTCACAATTCCATATATTTTAGTAGTGGCGCCATAAAATTTTATGAAAATCGAAGCAAAAAAGAATTCCTAATAAGAACTTATTCTTTCAAATCAAGCAAAAACAAAAAATATTTAAATCAGATGACTACCATATAATACATACAAAGGATAGTAACTGGACGCAAATAAGCAATACCATTTCAATTCACACGAATGTCATTTCGAGAAAAACGCGTTTGAAAATTTTGAACAACTTGCTTTATATGATTTTTATTGTATTGGTCAAGTTTTTGGCAATTTCAGATTTATGTAAGTTATTTTACTTATATTTACAAAAAATAAGTATACAAACTGCATATTTCGTATATAATATAACCCAAAACGTTTAACATAATAAAATATGGCTTTTTTAGAAGTTTTAAAGCTTAAAACCCTACAAATGTTAAAGAAAAATGTTTTTCAGCCATTTACCTACACTTCTGCATATATAGCTCAGTTTTTTCAAATTTGTGGGTTGACATGGTATTGCTTATTTGCGTCCAGTTATAGTAAGTAAAATAAAACTAACATAGCCACCATTTTTGTATTACTAAAAGTAACTAAGTTAGTAATCTAGAAAAATTTACATGAAAGATAGGTGACCTTCGAGTAGAGGTGGTGGAGAAGAAAGACCCCTCAAATCATTATTACTTTCCTATAACTTCGAGGAGGAGGTGGTTCAAGGATTAAAACGCCAGAACGGCCACCTTATCGGAGATTTATCCTTAGACAATTAAAGGTTGATAGTTAAATATAGACGGAGGACAAGGAACCCCCAAACATGCCATATTGTCCTACAGGTGTCCCCCTCAGTGTGTGGCAGGGATTTACTTTAGCCGGAAAGGTACACATAGACTTGCAGTGAGTGCGAGTGTTGGACCAATCCCCTTTGATCCAATGCACTTAATGCCTCAGTTACGGACATAGTCGTAAACTGTATACTGAGCCTGCGGACATCTGCGTCTTAATGATTTACAGTACCTGCAACTCAGCACAAATAACATAGTTGTGGTGGGAGTCCAAACCAGAGCCTGGAAGATCACGCTGGTGTCCCTCTTCTTTGAGGCCGATAAGCCCATAAAATACCTAGAGCAGTTACAATATCGAGTGCGAGACAGGATAAAGTAAGTTGGTCGTAGGTTGGAGACGTAAACGCGAAAAGTGCCTGGTGAGGCCGCAATGTCGAGGATCATAGGGGCGAACAAGTGTCTGGATTGCTAGGGGAAATGGATCTGCTCTGAGGAAAGGTACTGCAGCCACGTGAATATAACTGCCTGTTCGGTAGACTTGCTAGACTGGGTGGACGGGTGGCAAATCAAAGAGGGTCTGACGAGTTCTGACGACAACAAATGTAAGTTCCAGTCCCTTGATTCCAGTGAAAATCGAGCAAAACCTACATTTTTTCAATTCACATGTAAGTTTTTTTTCATACGTTTATTTTTAAGATGGAATTTTTTCGTATTAAAATTTAGCAATTTGTTTTTATCAATTAAAATTCTACGTTCTACTTTTATGATGTTTTTCCTGCTGCGTCTAACGAACTCCTACAGCGTGGTGATCAGTTGCGATGCTTTGGAGAAAACCAGAGAAAACGAGTATTTAAAATTCCGAGGTTACCTGGTAAATCGAAAAACTTGGTCTTATATATATTTTGAATTGAAACATTTTCGGTCACCGAATTCGCCCAAAGGGTCCGCAAAGCTACCAGCGAGAACGACGGGGAGAGATTGAACCTCGGGTCAGTAAGGTCGTGAGCTGGTGTCTGCAAACACTATGGAAAGTGACTTTCGACAATGCCTGGTGGACAGCAATAAGAGTCAGACTGGCTGCGGAAAGATATCCAAGATACATCCGCAATGTGATTAACAGCTACTTGAGTCACAGAAAGATAAGGGTCAGGTACGCAGGTGAGGAGCACTTTAGAAATAATAGCAAAGGGTGCATTCAGAGTTCCATAGAGGGTCCGATATTATGGAATCTCCTCGACCTGCTCCAACACCAACAACAGGAAAAGGGTGAATATTTCAAGCCTTTGCAGACGACGTCATGCTTGTTTTTGATGTTGGAACAACGTTGGAGTTAACGAGATTTGGCATCGTTGCACTCGAACATAATTATGTTAAGCTTGGGTTGTTAAATAAACTAAAATTTGCAACACAAAAGACCATCGCAATGGTAATCACGCGGAGGCTAAAGTATGACCATCCGCGTGACACTATAGATAAGTTTGACCACGGGAGGGGTAGATTCTTGAATTGATGACTGCATCTGCCCTCTTAGAATTGAAACTTGAAGCCATTCTTGAATTTAACCATCGAAAACAAGCTGACCCATATATGTACGTTACACATTGATAACCTCTGCCGTCGTAAGTAACGAACGTTTACGAGTATATCATATTACCTAATATGGCCTTAACATTTATACAGATGGGAATAAAATGGAGGGGAAGTTCGCTACCTTTCCCCTCCATTTTCAATATTGAACGATGCTGAAATAGGTACTCGAAAAATCAAATTGAACCAACGCTGCAGCGTCTTACAGCTACTGGCCCTGCGAGAAGCGACATATCAGGCTGTGGAAAGTAAAAATATGCAAGGTTTACTGCGACACTAAATTTGCATTAGAAACGGTAACAACAACAACAGAGAGCCAGTCAGAGTTCTGTTCTGGCGCTTCAAATATATGACCTGAACGCAAAGTCTCGAGCTTTCAGAAATACAAACACGTATAGCCGAGTTGAAGATCTGGCTGGCTGCATGCGCGAATTCATGACGAAGATTCGTGATGCAGCCATTCCCAGGTCCTGAAGGCGCTCAAAGAGGGGTTCGATTCGCGAATGTGGGGCGCTGAAGGAAACATGGTCTTGACTCCAGATTGGAGGGTGAGCTGTAGCCGATTTAAAATAAAGAAAGGCGAAGTAAGGCAACTCGCCATCAAACAGGTCAAGGAGATGGCTCGTGAGGAACTACTTGTGGGCCTCGTGAGGCTCGTGAGGAACTACTCGGGATCCGTGAGGATGCCTATATAAAAGCGTGCCGGACAAACTGCTTACGGTGCCCCGTTTACTGAAGCCATGTCTACTGAAGGTCTCTTACGGCTGGTGGGGGCTCTGTTCTGCGAGCTGTCTCGCCTCACTCTTCGGTGATGGCAACTCATTTGATTGCCGTGGGAATTGTATCGATTCCCCATCAATGAGGGGAAATTTGGCGGCTCCAAGACCGGATTGCATTCCGCGGCTGGTTTTGTGCATCGCCCTAGACCACCGCTTCGGAGACTGCTCAAATTAGCAGTGTCCAAAGTCACCGTAAGGAGCGTTTGTTGTGCGCTGTCAGGATTATTGCTCAGATCTATCCATTACGTTGTGTGAAAGATGATATTACTATAGTATTCATAATAATATATGAATATTCAGTAATATATTCATTACTATTGATTTATTTATGAATTAATGTTTCTTTTTTCGTGGCACTTTCATCACATGGAAGTATGCCTTCTATGTCCTTAGATTAAGCCATGACCACTGCATTCTCAGTTGAAAATATATGGCAATCCAACATTTGAATCATTTATAGAATTAAAGGATTTTTTGTTTTCTGAAATAACGAAATATGCATATTTAGGATAAGTAAAATATCAGAAAAAAAAGGAGCCATCAGGTTAGGTTAGAGAGAGAGTACGTGGCTTAAGTGTTAGAGGGCGTCGTTGCGGTTATAATCACGACTGCACGAAACATTCACAACACATCTGAATGTTCTCTTACTGTTACGAATTATAACGCAGTTTAACGTGGAATTTGCGTATGCAAAACATGATGTGCAGAATTCGGTTTGTGTACCCTAGGAGGGTACCACCAGCGTTCGCGCTGGAGAATCCCTCTCTGAGCGTCCATGCTTAAGACAAGCTCCACCTGAGCATGGATGCCCAGGCTGCCCTCTGAATTCTGGGGAGGGCAATTTTGCGCTCTATGGGACTGTTCGGGGCAAACGAAGCAGGCAACTTAAGGCTACCTCTCCCACGCTTACTGTGGACTTTTGCATTACAATACACAATTCCAACTTAAACGCTGTCTATAACTTAAACCTTAACCGTACTTAAACCTTGAGACGGCGAAGCCGGCCTTGCTTTTTCTTACCGAGACCCAGATATCTTCTCCGGCTGATACTTCTTTGATCTCCTACCCGGGATACAATTTGGAACATTCTTTTGTATCCCGGGCTGGTGTGTGCGTGTACGTCAGAGAGGATGTCTGCTCTCGTCGCCTCGGCAGCCTTAAAGTAGGGGACCTATCGATTCTTTGGCTGCGCGTAGACTGCGATGACCATCCGCGAATCTACGCGTGCCTTTATAGGTCACATAGCGGAAATGCTGAATCTGACCGACTCATTGAGCACATCCAAATAGCTACAGATTCCGTGCTGCAACAGGTTCCACCTGCTGAGATCGTGATTCTTGGCGATTTCAACGCCCAGCATGCCGAATGGCTTGGTTCACGTACCTCCGGTCATGCGGGGAGATCTGTTCTCGACTTTACTTTACGATGATTCATTGGCCCATGCCGCGAAAGGGAAAACTGATCTTCTGTGCTCTTTCTTCGCGTCCAACTCGACTGTGGATGACCAAGGAAAGTCATTATCGACAATCCAGCGGTGTGATACCACGATGCTGGTAGTTAAATTCCGGCAAAGTGCAGTTCGCAGAGCATTTCTTTCCTTGGACTCGTCTTTTCCGGTACTCCTACTCATCAGGCGTCGTCCCGAACTCATGGAAGTCCGTCCAATTATAGGCCAATTGCCATTACCTCCTTGTTCTCTAAGATAATGGAGTCCATTCTCAACTGCCAGCTCCTCGGTATCTAGAGGAGCACCAGCTGATTACCTACCGCCAGTACGTGTTCGTCGTGGTCGTTCAGCTGGTGATCTTCTTTTTTTTTTTCTTTTGGTTTCGAGGAGGAAATCTGCTCACAGATACCTGGCCTCCTGGGGAGGAGAACCGGGTTATGTGGAGTTCCATGACAGGTTGTCAGTCATGGGAACCCACTAAAACCTCCTCGGTGGCCGACCTCAGTGTCAAAGAGAGGCTCCGGGATCTCTTAGAGAACTCTAAACCGGTGCTTCTCGAACACTGTGCTGGCAAAGCTCGGTCCTAGGGGGCGAGATGGAATTGTCCAATGCTACGCTTCCCACGCAAGCGCGCACGGCAGTTGAGGTCTCACCGACTGCCGTCCTCCTCAGGGCCGCTCAACACGTACGCACAGGTTCCTCAACCTGCGCGTCCACGGCCCTAGGGCACGCCCTATTTATATACCCCCAGGTAAAGGGTCTGAGGAGCCGGGACGGCTAGTGCCATCAGGTGGTCGAGGCCGCCGCCGCCGCCGTCGCCGTCGAGCAGGATCGGCCCTCTCCCGAACTTTGCCGTCTCCTTCTGGACCATGACGGTCTCACAGAAGGAGACAATAGCCCTCCACGCCGAATATAATAGCCTAGCATCGCCGAAACGACTGCGGGCAGGGATAGATCTCGTCCGAGAGTCCGTGTCGATTAGAACGCTACGATCCGCCTCCACGCGGGGCCTCGAGTGTGTGTTGTGCGGAATCCCGACCGCCACCACACAACGTCGTCGGCTCCCGACTGATTTTGCACAGGTACCCGCCAAACCACCCGTGACCGGTGAGCACCTGCGTCAGACGGTATGTGACTCGTAGCCGCATCTCCATCCAGGCTCCCAAAGCTGGTGATCTTCTAGTTTATCTGACACGTACTTCCAATTGGCCGCATCCAACGTAGAGCGGCTCGAATTGTCGACGATCAAGCTCTTTCCGATCAGCTTGATCCTTTGGCATTGCGTAGAGATGTCGGATCACTCTGCATCTTCTATCGCATATATCACGGGGAATGTTCTGAGGAATTGTTTAGATTGATCCCGCCTTTTCACCAACGGACATCGCGACAAAACTCTAAATGCCATCCATACCACCTCGATGTCTGGAAATTCACAACAGCTCGCTTAACATCAGGTGAGCCTCATGCCCGTTTGCCTCTCACAAAAAAAAAAATGAAAAAGAACTTTAAACAATGCCCCGGTAAAGAATTTTTTTTAGAAGCCCCTTTAAAACATATAAAATAGTATGTATGAATAGAGAAGAGAAACAGTCTGTGACTATTGACAAATAGTCAATATGGATTTATTCTTTAAATCATTTTAATCGAAAACTATACAAATGGCTTTTCTTTAGATATAGTAGAAATTCTATTAGCAGACGATAAATTTCAATCCAGGCTTATAACTTAATATTGGGTTATTGTAATAACTAGCGATAAATGTACTCGTCACTAATTAAAATAATGATTTTTGACACTCAATTTAAACGAAACATTAATTTTATCAATAGAATATTAAATTATTTTAATTATTACGATAGTAAAACTATGTAAGAGTTGTTAATGATATGCTGGTTTGCTCACGTACGCGGGATATGCTTACTTTCGTGGCGGCTGTAATGCATCTTTTCAGAACAGTGCTTAGATATAGTGTATGCTGTACTAATGTAGGACGTGGCTGTGTACGAGTATATGAAATGGTATTTAGGCAAAGCAAGATTTCCAACATTCACGAGCTAATCTGGCGTGTGTGAGTAAATCCGCTAGCTGTAAAATAGGTCGTAACGTACTACAGTATGTTTCGACTTATTTTAAATAAATATTAATTTACTCATAATTGCTTACTTTACAAGTCAGTTATGTTTTTGCTCAATACGTAATTTTAATATATAATTTCGATATTTTATGACCTTTTATGTTATTTTCTTATTAAATTTTCATATTCTTAGGTTGTTGTTTATAAACTATTTATTTTGTTTTTCATATTAATAGTAAAAGTAATGTATAGTAAATATTGAAATAAATAAGTTTATTTACTGCATACATTGTTACCAAAAGTGACATAAAAATATAGGTTGGTTGTCTACATAGTTTGTACTACCAATTTGTATGATAGTTGTTAAGCTCGTTTTCATTAATTACTTTTGACACCAAAATTCTCTAACTTTAATAATCTCTTCAAATGAACTTCTACCAAAACGAACAATTCTCGATTTTAAAATTTTATGACATGTAATGTTTTTATTAATTAAACTTAAATGAGGAGGAGTTGACCGTGAAAATGGGCTTAATATTAACAAATACTTTCTCACAAACAAAAAAAAAAATTTATATAAATGTTATGATGTATGTCATGTATGGTATACTTATTTTATAAATGTTTATTTGTAATATTCATAGCTAGAGTTAAACGGTTCCGCCTATATGTACTTGTTGCTGTTAAGATATAATCTAATTTATCTAAAATTAATCTGATTTAAGCTTAAAATTTTACAATTGTTAGCTTGGTAATATTATAATTGTTAAACTGTTTATTTGTAAATGTTGGCATTAATTGCCTTACTTATCTTATAACACACTAACAGTCCCCACAGTAGCCACTATACTTAAAAATTGGAATTGTACCTTATTCGGTACAATGGACTGTTAACGTGTTAATGGTTAATATTATTACTGTTATTATTAATTAAGTTTGTTCAAGCTACTAGCACCTTTACAGATGATATGAGTATTTTATTTTTTTATATTGACTGCGTGTGTACACGTAATAAACGTAACGTACGGGCCGTATTCGAATTGATCTACTTTTAATTTTAAAGGATAATTTAATATATTTGAAAAAATATTTGATTGATTTCATATTCTTAACGCCATATGACATTTGACGACGTTGTGGCGCAGCGTTAGCGAACCTGCCTTAAACGCCACAGGTCGCGGTCCCGCTCGGTGCATATATGTTTGTATTGACCATGCAAGCGTATTTTCCGGTCTGGGTGTGTTTGTCCTTGTCCTTGTATGTGTTTCCGGATCCCCGACACAGGATATCACTATCCTAATGGGGGCCGTTGAGTGTGTAGCGTTTATTTAAAAAAAAACCATCAAAACCAAAAATCATATATAAAAAAATCAATCAAAACAAATTAAACATCTGTTCTTAAATTAAAGGGACACTGAACATATTAATCAATCAATACCACATTTTTTTGCAAAAAAATATTGTAGGTGTGCAGCAGCATGTGTACCTGTTAGAAACTATCACGACAGCGCGTCATGTAAATAATACTTCTTTTTCAAATAATTCTTCTTCGTCGTAGCATTATTCCCGGTATTTTATTTTACCCAGGGTTTGCTTATTAGTTTTTACACGGAGCGATTGCCGTCTGACCTCCGCAACCCTAAGGGCGAACCAGTAACTCATTGGATAAGAGCAATTTGCTTATCAAGACTTAACGATTATTATCAGATGTTATATAATAACAACCGTGACCGACAGCTTAACGTGCTCTCCGAGGCACGGTGGGAAGACCTACGGACAAACGCTCAGACCGAGACAGAAATTTTAATAAACATCTGCCCAAGCGGGAGTCGAACCCGTAACCGTCGAGACTAAAGGCAGACTCGCTACCCACAACGCCACAACGGTTTTCAGCTAAATAATTGTCAGTCAATAATTTCAGATGAAAAGAGTCACAACCGACTTAAAAGTTTTTCGTTCTGTAATGGATATTTAGTGGCAGACAGGCATGGTGGTTGTTCGGGTTCTAATGAATTCATTGTTCTATGGTTGTTTATATTATGTGCAATACATAACAGTTCTTAGCATTTAACCTTAATTGCTTATTTTATTTGATAGTGTTAATGTAACAGATTTAAAAAAAATGATCATAAAAAAATTGTACAACACGTAATTTTTTTGTCGTGTGTTTTATTTAAATAAATTATAAAATTATTCTTAATGTCTGTATCTGAAAAATATTTTTGTATCAAGGAGTTCGTTTAAATGCTCCATTCTCGGAATTCTTCATAAACTTCGTCGAATTCTTAATAAACTTCTGTATTATCTCAAACAATCAAAGTCAAATATTTTTGTAAGTAAATTACTATTGTTATAATTAATGAAGAAATGTAGAAGCGTTTGATACCAATAAATGCTGAAAACTGAATATTCTTCACAATTTAGGTATACAAGTAACAATTTGTTAATAAATTCAATATTTTTGTGTTTTTAGAGATTTTTTGTGTAATTTATCTATGAATTATATACTTAATATTGAAATGTAGCTGTGAATTCCTGGCATTTATTTTATTCAAATCAATCAAGTCCTTTATATTAATTTTTATATATTTTTATAAATCGCATATATTGACGTAAGAAATTTATTAAGTATCTTAAAAAAATAATATGTCTAATAATATTCGATTAAGTATAGAATTTTTTGATAAATAATGCAGATTGATTACCTACAACTTTAATTTTTATCATTGTAATCTGTAGATTACCTCACGACCTGTTCACTCGATAACCTGACGATTATAATACAACTTATAGCAACGAGAAAGTAATCATCAAGTTTAGCAAATTGTGCTAATCATTTTTTTGATTTATTGTAATTTCTCGAAATATCTTGTTTCGTAGTTTAATTTTTAGAGACGCTATAAATGTGCCAAAAATAATGTTAAAATATGGTAGTGAATGAATCAGAGCTTAAATGTTATTAGCTTTTAAAAATACTTGCTTAGCCAAAAATATTTTACACCTAATATTTGTGTTTAAAACTTTTGTGTATCCTTTAAGTCCATGGAGACTTACGACATAGGGCATGTCTAATATTTTTGGCTAAATCTGTTTATGTTTATCTCTATTTATAAGACTGAAATAAATTTATTAACAACTAAGACAAAATAATTGCTTTTTTTTAGTAACAAAACTTTTTGTGTGATTATTTTTATTGCTTTGTTTTAAAAGGCAATTAGAGCTGTGATTTACTAAGATTTTATTTTTATATTTTGTGATCAAATTTTGTAATGAAAAATATAATATGTAAAATATACAAATAAAAAACATAGCATTTTGTTTTTATTTTATTAACCGAAACATCATTATTATTTAGATTTTCATTATTATTTAGATTTACATTATTTTATAGATACATATAGATTTATGAGCATCCAGCACAGCAACTATAATAAATGTCGATAAAAAAGTAGACCGCAAGTTTTTTTTTTCTACTTGTTCGATAAATATTCAATCAAGCTCATTTTCATAACTATAGGAGATATCAATATGTCTGTATAGTTTGTATCATCAAGTCCAAAGAAAGAATCTGGTATTTCAATATAGCCACTGAACACCAGGTTCCTTCCGTAAGGCAAATATTCGACTTAAATATTATTAAGGATTTTTTAAAAGATTTAAAAAAATCGCTAAAATCCTACCGTATATAAAATTAATGTTTTTCTCTGCTAAAATTTCTTTATGGAGTTTTTTGGCCGAATAGTTAGTTTGGATTAGTTTTTAGGATAATGAAGGATTCTTAAGTCTATACGTAAAGGCTTTGAGTATTTTGAGATAAAAATCATTTTCAACAAAAATAAAGGTAAATTATTCATCTATCCTTTTTATGTTTGCAGATATCCACTGAGAAATAATGTTCCACCGCCTGGGTACCCGCTAGTTAGTGGTAAGCCACCTCCATTGGGTAACATTCCTCCACAAAATGAACCGCCCTTAGGATATAGAGGACGTTATGATGGGCCGCCATTTGAAGATATTCCGCCAGGTGTTGAACCACCAGTTCCAGGGTTTGAGCCATCTCCGTTTGAAAAACCAATTTTTGGACCACCTGGATCTATTGAGCGTGACAGAATCCCTCCACTTAATTTCAGAGATCCTTATAGACCTCCTTATGTCGAAGGACCACCAGGATACAGAGACGTACCAGGAATTCCCTTGGTTCCAAACGATATGCCCGTACATGTACCGCCAGATCATCCACAACGCTATAGAGATAATTTTAGACCCCCAGGTCACACATATCGTGATCAAGGACCTGTTCCATATAGGGATGGACAACCGTACAGGGAACCTAGCTCTCAACCTCCATATCGTGATGGTGGCTTCAGGAGTGGACCACCGCCTCTTTTCCGCGATAATAATTTTAGAAACAATATATACAGAGAAGGCAACTTTCGGGAAAATGTACCACATAATTTTCGCGATGGCGTTATGCCATATAGAGCTCCTAGTGCTGATCAAAGGGAACCAGCTGCAGTCCCTTTTAATGAACCTAATTTTAGAGAGGGCTTTAGAGAAGACAACAATCAAAATAGGGATTTGCGACCTGCATATCGTTCAAATCCCCGGAACCGAACTTCAAGACGTAACCCCAATACAGAACACGAAAGACATAGGGAAAAAGAAGGCCGAGATCGGGAACGCATTAATGACAATCGTGAACCTACTGATCGATCTGATCGAGTTCGAGAAAGTGATAAACGTCCCGGTTATGAGAAAAGTCGGGAAGCGAGGGATGATCGGATGCGAGAATATGACAGAAATCGAGACATTGATAAGGAACGAGATAGAAATTACGATAAATCAACACCGGAAAAGAAAGCACGTCTTTCACCTAAGCGTGCTCGGGAACCACGTGAGAGTAAACGTAGCGACTCCAGAGGACGGTCGCGTGATCGTGATAGTAGAAAAGAAAAGAAAGAAGATAGAAGCCGTGATAAATCTTCTGCTGAAAGGAGTCGTGAGCATAAAGAAAAAGATAAAAAGGTTAAAGATAGGAAGAAGAAAAAGAGAGAAAGAAAAAGATCTTGAAAAGAAGAAAAAACGTGATAAAAAGAAAAAAAGAAGGATAGTTCCAAAAAGAAGATGATAACCTAGAAAAATTAGAGCCTAAGCTAAATACCGAAGAAGGATCTAATGAAAACAATATTCAACCAGATAATAAGAAGCTGGAGACCGTTGATACGGAACTGCGTAAAAATGCTAATGAAGAAACAATAAAATCCGAAACAAATGAAAAAGTGAGAGATGTTTTATACGGTGACGAAGCTGCAGAGGCAGTCGATAAAGAAATCATTCAAAACTATGTGAAAGCTGAAGAAATGGATGAAACCACTGGTCCTAAGATCATAGATAATGCCATCAAAGAAGAACCGTTTGATGGTATCGAACTTCAACCTGCAACAGACGAATTAGAAGCAGATATTGAAAGTTCAAATAATAATAAAGAAATGTTAGCACCTTTACCAGCCTTATCAAAGTGGGAAGTTGATGAAGACCATGTTGAAAAATCGAAAGAACCAGGTGAGATAACATCACCTGAAGAAGAAGATGGGGGTAAAGTTACTTCAGAAGTTTTAAAACGCGCCGAAAATGCTATATTTGCTAAAGCTATTAATTCTTTGAGACCAATTGAAATTAAGAAAATAAGTAGTGATCGTTTGAAACTATATGGCGATGATACCCAAACAAAAAGTTCCTTAAATAATATTCAAATAACTGTACCCGTAACAAACCAGGAACAAAGGTCTGAGGAAACAAGTGAGAAGAAAAAACGATTTTCTAAAACACCACCTCCTCGATTATCAGTTAAAGAAAGACTTGGCGGAAAAGTTGATGACATCGTAAGTCGTAGGTCAAGAGAATCGCGTATTGTTCAAAGTACCGTGGAACGTGTTAAATCTCGATCAAAAACTCCGAAACGAGAACAAATACCTTATCGTCGAGTTACTGTAGATAGAGATAGGGTTCGGAAACATGAACACTTAAGTCGAATTGAAATAACAAAGGGTGAAAGGAGACAACATGCTGATATTAGTAAGTCGGATCAAAATTACCAAACTAATATCAGTAGTGAATTCAAAAAAAGAGATGTTGGAAAAACTAAGTATGAAAAAAAAGGTTTTGTACCAGAGAGAAATAAATCAATAAGCCAAGAAAAAAATGTTGCTTTAGAACAAAAGAATTTGCAAGAACGAGAAAGAAAAAAATCTACATTAGATGAGGCACATTTTGAACCAGATTACGATGAGAATGTCGAATCTGATAATGAGGTAAAAGAAGAACCGAATAAAAAGCGCACACGTTCACGGGAACCACCTCCTTCAGGAGTAATAGAATCTAAAAAAGCTAAATTTGACAACGAAACAATTAAACTAGATCTGACTAACGTCAAAAAGAAACCAGAATCTGATAGTGAGTCATCAAGTGATTCAGAGTATTCATCTTCTTCTTCTTCATCGGATGCTCGTAAGCGTAAGAAAAAGAAAAAACGAAATAAGAAGAAGAAGAAACGCGGGGCTAGCGACAGCGATAGCGAATCCGATTCTAGTTCGGATGACCATAAGAAAAAGAAAAAGAAACGTAAACATAAGAAAAAATCTAGTAAGAAAAAGAAAAAATATAAACATAAGTAGTTCAAATGAAACTAAACTGCTTTACTGTTTTCTTTATTTTTAAGGTTTATGTCAAACTTTTACCTAATATTTGTTATTGTAAAAAAAATCTTAACTTAAAATCCAGGTAAAGAAAGTTTTAGTGCACTTGCATTATTAATACTGTAGTCATATATTTACCCAATAAACAATAAACTATTAATTGGTGTTTCATTTATAACATCACTAAATGTAGCTAATATTTTACAGTTACTAAATATTTTTTTTAAAATTAAAATATGAATCTATGAGTCTTCCTTAATTTCCTGAAAAGATCGAAGTACCTAGTAAACAAATAATTCAGAATAGTATAACTCACTCCCCATAAGTTGAATTTAAACCTGGAAAACGCAGTAGCACATTTTTGGGTCTCGATCGAAGTGCAGAATGAAATGAAATGCGCGCGTAACTATAGTAAAGTGGCGACGCCTAGGCCCCTCAGTCGCATTCCGACCCTTGAGGACATTCGTGCATTGTTTTTATAGCTATTTCAAATTTATATTTAATTAATTAATTTATTGTTATATTGAATAACATCTAACGACATTTTTTCTCTACGACGACGACGTTGTGACGCAGCGGTAGCGAAAATGCCAAAACGCCACTGCCACCAACATTATATACAAATGTTTGTAACAGTCGAATTATTTTGTTTAAGTAATTGAAAAAATAATGTACATTCCAGATTTTTATTAAAATTAAAAAATATAATAGACTAAAAAAAGTGATAAATCAGTACATTTTTATCATTCTGATATGGGTTGTGTACGCATCACTGCCAATCATGTCAGTTTAAATAATTATAACGTATAAGCCTATAAGGTATTCTTCTTCAAAATCAGTCCAGAATTACGACATGCCATCTTAACGACAGACATGCGTTTTATATTGACAGAATAAATGTTAACAATTTATGTTTTATTTAATTTAATGCAATAATAATAATAACATTGTTATACATTTTGACTCTGCTTTTTTCTCCATAATTATAAGCTCTAACAATGCCAAATCTCGTACCTACTGTTTATGTACTCGTATGCAAAAATGTTTATAAAGGGGTATACAAATTTAATTTTACCTATTTAGTCCTATGTAATATTATACATTATAAATAACCTAACATTCTTCCTAGATAAAATATATCATTTGTATCTTTTCCAAATTGTATCCCAATCTGTTCAGACATTGTTGCGTGATTGAGTTACAAACATCCATACATAATTACTTGCAAGAAGTTTTTTTGATAACTCCAACCGAACCTAACATTTTGGCGGGATAAAATAATCATAATCGAGGTATCCAGGCCTTTTATCCAAATCACTATTCCGGTAATAAGCTGTACCTTAATGGTAAATTTCATCATTTATCCTTTTTATACAGTTTTCTCAGACTTAGCTCACACTGTCATTAAAATTGCCGTAACTTTTGATCGACTTGAATTTATTTAATTAAGAACAAAATGTAGTTTCGGACCATCTTTTTTATTTTCTTGCCGACTTTTTAGTTTACCTTGTTGGTTTAGCAGTGATGCGCCTACAAACAAACATACATTTCTAAAAATTATAGAAATGTATTTAATCACTTATTTTAAGTCCTATGCAATTTTATTATTAGTATGGATCATACATACTATATTCAGTCGACCTATGTACATTATTAAAGGTGAAAATTGGAATTTTGGTTAATAAATAAAATAATCATAAATTTTACATTGTTTATTATTACCTATAAAATGAAACTAAATTTACAAGATCAACATATTTTTTATTAGCTATTAAACATAGCCATGATGTTTATGTAAGATTAATAGAATTAATGAATACTAAAAATTTGAATTCAACTTTAAAGGAAAATAAATAGGCAATGTGCCTGAATATAGATAATACATATTTGAGTTTAACTATATAATATCATTATTTATTTTCTATATCCTCTAAATAAAATTACCAAAAAGTGGTGTAACCAATTTTTACGTTTCTTTTGTCTATTTATCTTGGCTTCGTGTCGGAACTGCTTCCATTCATCACGTTTGACTTTATCAGATGGCCCGTAGGAGGCTTTTTTACGAAAAGCTGTTCGAATAGTCTGTAATAAAATCCACAAATCAGTAATTTGTTAATCAAAGCATTAAACAGTATGTTAATATGATTACAAAGTACCTCGACAAAGCTGTTTGATCTGTATTTCCAACAAGCCAATAAAATAAATATTGGCACAAGAGATATTCCTATGTATTGCAAACTGTTACCAGCAACTGTAATAAACATATATAATTATATAATAATAACGTTAGTTTCGTAGTATTTCATTAAAAATTTGTATACAATTTTTAATTATATATTGAGGATAAGAGTATTAACAGTATAGTCTCTCACTTAATGATGAATTCGCTAATTGATTCGTTATTTGTAGTATGGTGTAGTGTATATTGCAGCAAAGTTGTAAAATTATAAAGTTTTTGGATTGATCTTATACACACTTAGTGTATTCATAATACACAAATAAATAATAAATAAATAAGAGGTACAATCGATTTTTAATAATTGATATCAATTTTTATTATTCTAAATTACATTAAGATTAAGATACATTACGGCTATAACATTTTCTTAATTCTAAAAGAAATAAAAAGTATTATAAAAGTCGTATAAATTATATTATATGCTTCATAATTTCAGTTCTTTATTTATAACGATAAGATTGAGTTTTCAATTAAACTATAATTTACGTTGTCATCTCTACCACTATCTACGTCGTAGCACTCGTAGCGTATTAATACATAATGTATATATAACATATACTTGAAAACATAACCTCTCTTTCCTTCTTCGGGCGTAGTCGGATCAAAAAACGATTATGATTATAAGAACTTATGCTATATTTTTTTAAAATACTTTTTAACTTACTGTACGCTTCTTCTGGGTATTCGTAGGTTCCACCGAAAAGTACTCTCTCTGTGGTGATAAGAGCATAGAAGAATACAACTATCATTAGTAAAGGTGTGACAAGTGTCCAACATATACGCCATAAGAATGACGTTTTCCTTCCAAGCATGAATTCAATGTCCAAACATAAATTCTCAGTCCCTGAAATTAACAGTTTTTTATTCAATATAATTTAAAAAAAAAACACTGGTACACTTCATAAATTACACGAGCCAAAATCCCTCTGTGCTTTTTTCCTCATTCTCTGACAGCTCCTTTTATCTTTTGGGTCAACAACTTCTATTAAACTTCTGGTGGTTGCCATTAAATTGTGGAAGAAAAAGAAACTTACCATAAATCCAGAATATACCAATAGTTTCAGCGATAGCTGCGAATAGTCTCATGAATGTCCCTCCATAATAGTCCACTAGTTCCAATATGTACTGACCTCCCTATAAATATTGATAAGCAATTATTTGTATAAATTATTTTGAAATTTAATTTTGTTATTCAAATTGATTAGGCAAGTCCTATCATTAAATTTAATGACACAAGATATAATGTTAGAATTTTTATAAATAATTTAATATGATATATCTGCAATACCTATAATACTTACGGGAGTAACATAAACAAGTCCTATAAGGAAAAGAGAGGTGCAAACCCCTGCAGACATGAAATGTACTGGCACACGCGGGAACGCATCGAGTAGTACCGTGTTAATGGTGGACAAAAGGGCGACGCCGGAACCCACGCCCAATGTCGCCATCATCAGGAAGAACAATACCGCGAAAAGCTAAAGATTTTAATTATTGTTTAGTATATATCAATAATTATTTATAGTTTAAAACTTAATTTTATCAATATTTTGTTACACTTTTAACTTTCAATGATAAGTAAGATTGAAGGATGTTTGTATCAGCAAAAACACTGTATCGTATAGGTACTCTCGAAATTTAAATTTAATGAACCTGAGGAAGAAATGGTGACTTCGCAATAGCATCTGGATAGGATATGAACGCCAGACTGGTGCCGCCGGTCCCGATAACTTTGCTCACGTCATCATAGTTTAATTCATATGCCAGGTTACCCAACACGGCAAAAATAGTAATGCCAGAGATCAGACTCGTAAAGGTATCAAGAGTAGTTACTATCATAGAATCTCTGAAAAGTAAAAATTTAGTCCTTGTCTCATTTACTTTTGAAATATTTCCAGTTATTTTTTTTTTTCAATTTAAATGATTTCAAATTTTAAATCTGAGATTTTAAATTTAAATATTAATTAAAATTAATTACCTGTAGACATTTTGCTTGAATCCATTGTATGAAGCAAACATGATCAAAGTTCCAGAACACACTGATAATGAGAAGAACACTTGGGTAACAGCAGCATACCATACCTATCACAAATAATTGGATTTAAGTATATATTTATCTATGCCGCGAGTTGATTTTAATAATGAGTATGTAGATTTTACTAATTATTACTGTTCAGTTTTATTGGCATGGGCATCCGAAAAAATAAGACACAGATTAATTAATTATACTAACTCCCAGCCTCAAAGACGATACAGATATTGAAAGAGAACGGAGAGCTTTGTCAGTGAGAGCAAATATGTTGGCTCGTAGGTTTTCACGTTGTTCAAATAGCGTTAAAGTTACTTTGTTCAGAGCTTATTGTACAACTTTTTACACGTGCAACCTATGGGCTCGATACACTCAAAAATCTTACAATGCTCTCCGTATACAGTATAACAATGCCTTCAGGATGCTGATGGGGCTCCCTCGTTTTTGTAGTGGATCAGGGATTTTCGCCACGGCGCGAGTTGATTGCTTTTAGGCTATAATGCGGATGAGGTGTGGATCCCTGGTGCGTAGACTGCGTGCCAGCACCAACAGCATTCTCGAAATGATTGCAAGCAGGATGAACTGCACTTACGTAGGTCATTGCTGCGCTGTTTCTAATGGAGGAGCGCAGTAATGAATTGCGTAATACTAAATATAATAACTATTGTATGTTTTGAATTTAATTTAATCAAATTTACTAACATAGAGAATAAGTCTGTATTACTAACAAATTGAGTCATTGTTGCTCCTAATAAAAACTATTATTATTATTATTAATATGGGAGGTACCTAACCACGAAAGCTTTGTACATTACAATGGTGTCATTTTAATTTCTAATCAAGCATCCTGATGGTGTGGATGATATAAAATTTTGCGGCAAAGGATACGGTGGTAAAATCGTGACGGTGGCACCATGTTAAATAATTCTTCACACAATAAAGTAAAGACGATAGAAGAGAGCTGACATCTCTTCGGACGCTAAGTTTCTGTGAGATTGGTATCATTGACAACATGAACCGCTCTGCGGTGGTCTGAGACAAGAGGTTGAAGCTGATGTTGAGGGGCACCCACAGCAGTAGTCCACATATTGACCAAGTTGAGCTTTGTTGAGTAACAGACGATCCTACCGTATCGTCGTTTACTTCGCCTGCCCAGTATCATAACACACAATTTGTAGAACGAACGCTGTTTACCTAAATTTCTGTTTTCTTTCGACCTTCGAGTTATATTCGACTTATAATATAATAAATTACAAAGATTTTCATAGCGGATTATTTTTTAAATTTCCATTACATGCAGAATGACTTTTATTATTTTAAGTTGTTTATAATTTTATAAAAGTTAATGTATAAGAATATCTTGCCTACGTCAGAAATAGTTAAGAGGCTCCCGAATAAGTAAATCATAAGCAAGTGTTTGAGCGTTCGGGCGTATACATGATACGAGAACTTAATCATTTACACAATTCAAAGATTGTTCGGTATTATAAAATTACCAACAATACATCATTACCTACTTAGTACTTGTTATAGTATAAATAATTATGATTTCAAAAAGCACACGTTATATTTATACAATAATATAATTTTCGACTTTTTACTTAAATATATGATATCATGATTATAATTATAACTAGTTACATATTTAAGAAATAAGTTATGTTTGTATTTTTTCATACACATTTACATGGCATTTTTCATATACATTATATCTATATTATATGCATAATATAAAACCCTGGACATTAAGTTTATAATGATAAATGGCAATAAAACTTATCAATTGTAATTCAGCGAAAATTAAAAAAAATCCATATCATTTTATCGCAAAAGGTGATTTTGTAATTAAAACTTGTAACAATTTATTAAATTTAATATGCTATTCAGATTAGATAAATCGAAAAAACTGATAAATTTTATGTACTTACTTAATAATTGCATTATATTAAAGCAACGCCACTATCTACTACTTTACAATTTAACTGTTTAATATAATTATATTTCTGCAACCTAAAACCAATTTGGGTGCAATGAAGGTTTCCTTCTGTATTTTTGATGGAGAATCCATCTTCAAGAAAATACTTTTCATTCAAATCAATTCAAAACCAGCGAAGAATTTAACGAAAATGATAACTATTTAATTTGGAATTGGTCTAAATAGCACCATAAATTTAAAGGAATAAAAAACAAAAATATTGTACCTTTCTGACACATAACTAATAATAATTACAATTTATGTAATGTCAATATGTAAGTTGTAAGTGTAACATTTTATACTTTTTACATTTTCATTTCGTACCAAATTCATCGTAATAACTATACCTACTCATTGGGTCTAATTTTTTATCTGTTTGTATATGTATGTGCTAAAATTTAACATTAGAATTAATAAGGATATTGATAAATTGTAAGGTCTGGTGTCTACATAAGCAGCTTACATAAGCAGCAGAATATAAATATTTTAAGATATCAAAGTTGAGAGTAACTTAATATGTTAGCTCATAAAAAAATCTTCAAGATAAATATACTAACCTTAACTTCTAAGATTTTACTCCAGTCTGGTGTAATGAAGAATAATATTCCATCGACTGCTCCTGGTAGAGTTACAGCTCTGCAAAAAATTAACTGTATAAGGTACCTAGTACTCACTTGTAAGGAATTTCAGTAACATTGTTTAAATTTTATTATTCGAAAATTGCAGGTAACGATCTAAGAGTAGGTTGTTATTTCTCACAAAGTGATTATCTGAACACGGACGAAATAAAGAATTATCAACCATTTTCAACTTTTCAAAGACAGCAAACTTTTCAAATATATATAACTAACTTTCTGTATAGAAAAAAAATCTTACGTATGCATTGATTTATTATAAACTAAGGACCGGATCTTCCATACCGAAAAATTTCTATAGATTCACTGGTGCTTCTTTGTCAATCGAATACTAACAAAACGAAGTTAGTCACGCGCTAACTTTCTTTGATTATGCTGCAAGCTTGTGACTAACTTCGTTTCGTTATGTCGATGCCTTTAGCCTTTATACCATTTTCCTATGTTAAATAGTCTAACCTTTAGCTTTGACTTTCGATTCCTGCTCGGGTCAAATCTTTGTAACGTTGTAAAGTTCTTATAAATATCTATTTCGGTCTGGACGTTTGTTCTTGTTGTGTGTGTGTGTTCTCCCCATCGTGTCTCGGAGAGCACGATAAACTGACAGTCGTAGTTGTTATCTCATAACATCTGATAATAATTGTTAGTCATTGATAACTAATTGGCTCTTGTCCAATGATTTAATGGTTAACCCTTGGGGTTGCAAAAGTCAGTCAATTGGCAGTCGCCCTGTCTAAAAACTAGTAACCTGGCCAATCCATCATACAAGTAGTAAGCAGACGAGGATAAATGCCGGGAATAATGCTCGAAGCAAGTAAATTTACGCAAAGAATAATTACCTAATAAGCAGTATAATCAATACAACATATGGGAAGAGTGCAAGGAAATAGGCAGCTTTACCAGAACTCTTCACCCCTCGAGCCACGATAAAGAATATTATGACCCATGATAAGAATAGACATAGTGTGAGGTCCCACAGAGGTAAACCTGTAAATTGATATTTTGCATTACTATGTGTAATAATTATTTAAATTTCTACACAGACGTACCGAGGTAGTTAGCTGGATCCCGACCAACCTTGGATATTGGGCTCTTCTAGTCAATATAATACATGTTGTAGTTGTTGTATATAACTTTATTGTACAAGTATTTTAAAAATTACAAAAATTTTCAAAGAAATATCATTTGTACAAAGGCGGGCTTATCCCAAACAAAGGCGGGCTTATCCCAAACAAAGGCGGGCTTATCACAAACAAAGGCGGGCTTATCCCAAGATACATATAGATTTACTATAAAATTTTAATATTTTAATTACTGACAAAATATTTCTTACTGTATATAATCCAAAAATCATTAAAAAAATACTATTTAAATAAAGAATCACATAAACAAACATTTGGGTCGTATACTCTCGTACAAAACAACCAATTCATGCCATTCCATACTTAAAGAAATATACGATATAATAATTTATATTGAACTAGTGTTGTAAGCGTTTATAGGTACGCTACAGTGGCTGCTAGTCACTTGGCAGGCCAATCGTATTACCACCACCAAGTAGTAGTATAAAAAGACGCGGTATCCACTTACCAATTCCGTTACTAATTCCATCTATTTGGCGAAGAACAGTTTGTCTGTAATTTCAAATAAATAAACATATGAGACTAGGACAATAAAAAGATAAAGTTTATATCTTACACTTTTATTGATAGATAAAATTATTGAAAAAAATATGTCAATAAACATAAAAGATGATAAGTATTAACAACTTACGAAAAATATAATTCGGCACTACTGGTAGGGCTGCCCTGGATGGCACTAATATTGACTGATTGTCCAGAAGGTACACAGTCTAACCAGCTGGGGTCGCACACCGCCCAGGGTAGCGGATCTTGAAAGCTCATCCCAAAGTAATATAGACATAGAGCGATTATCGCCACGTAGTATGATACTAGATACGCAGCGCCTAACGTTTGTGCATATCCCGTACCTAAATATGAAGATATTATAATCTTTTAATTTTTAGAACGCAGATGCAAAATATTCATACCATCATATCTTTTAATCATAATTTAGTATGTATTCTTTCCTTTTTAATACTAAGCGGTGTAACCGATCTTTATGATTATGTTTTGATGAGATAGTTTCAACCATGGAGAAGCTAAGCTAAGCTGTAGTCCACGATGTCGTGGTCGAAATTTAATATGTAAAACATTTTGTAAGACAGATAAGTGATTTATTTGTAAAATATACTGTTTACAAATAGGTTGATTTTGACAAGTAATTTCACGATATAAAGAGGTATTGAAGCAATCAGGATTGTTGATGCACTTCATTTATCCACGTTTGTACTCACACATACCATCACACGTCATAAATATACTGTCTGGGATCCCTTAATCTATTATGCTTAATTTTAATAGTGTAGTTTTAATGTAAACAAATAAATAAATAAAGAATATTGTGTTAAAAATTACTAACCTTTCATTGCTGGCGAAAGAGCCCATAGCTTTACACAATTACTGTTACTAAATTGTCCAATTACAGTTTCTAAATAGTACATAGGTTTACCTATGATAATCAGAACTATAATATATGGTATGAGGAATGCACCACCTCCGTTTTGATAAGCAACAAATGGAAAACGCCATACATTTCCCAAACCGACGGACGTGGATATGCATGACATCAGAAATTCGATCTGATTACCCCATGTTGGACGTTCCCTAACAGCTCTCTGTTTCTGTTAACAAATAAGTTGCGTATTAGATATAAAATACCGGCTTTAGTAGTATGAATAACTTTAAAACTAAAAAGGAAAAATAAATATATCCTATATTACTTGAAACCCCCGAATATATTCTGAAGAAAATACTTACTTTTATGCTTTTTAGTTTTGAAGTTTTTTCTAAAATTAATTTATTTTATACTTTTTACTTACGAATCGTATTAAATTAAAGGCAATTGTATTAAAGCACCTAATTGTATCGCAACCCGTGACATTATTATTGATTAGTATTGTGTGGTTTGGTCGCCACCTGT
This sequence comes from Hestina assimilis, assembly GCA_023373885.1. Lineage (NCBI taxonomy): Eukaryota > Metazoa > Arthropoda > Insecta > Lepidoptera > Nymphalidae > Hestina > Hestina assimilis. The sequence goes on along the minus strand of CM041749.1, from coordinate 8,190,347 downwards.
GATTATTACGATTATTATTAGAGTTCCGATTCACCAAATGGTGCTTTGCCAGAGTAAATGGACAAGACAATTAAACAAAATATCCAAATCAAAATATGTGTACTTATAAAATTTGTAGTGTTGAAGAGTGCCTAACATAACTTTTGGAAATTGTTATCGGTGATAGAAGAAACTGTATTGAAGGTGGTTGAAAGAAGATTGGATGATAAAATAAAATGATTATTTTAGATCATTATTTTTTTACTGACCTTAACTGTTTCAGGTGAATCAACATTAGCTTTCTTAGATGCGCTAAGGTTTTCCGGATTTGGATCAAATGCTATATTCACCCGTTCTCCATTTTTGTTAGTTTTATGTTCTGTAGTTGGTTCCTAAAATTGATATAACTATCATATTTATTTCAAAAAAGGAACATTTAAAGCCAAAAATTATTATGTTAATAATCACCATTACAGATGTAACAGATCGACTGCGCGCACAGCTCTGCGCGCTTTGAGGAAGAGTATAATTGCGGCATATTTATTATAATCTACCTATAACAATAAATCTGACGATAAAATATATAAATCAATAGATTAACTTGTTCGATATGAGCGTTTATTCCGTGGTTATTTTATTGCCATAATGCATCATATACAGTTGTCTCCAGCGGGGCACTTAAGAGGGTACCAAATTCAAATTCAAATATTTTTATTCAACGTAAAAAGCATTATACTTATTTGTTGAAAGTCAGATTCTACCACCGGCTCCAAATTTAAACCTCTACCTAAGAAGAGCCGGCGAAACAAACTCCCCTGACTTATCTCTTTTTAAACTATTATTATTATTATTTTAAATGTCAAAGTAATTTACATATTATGTTCTCTGAAAAGCCTGGACTGACGGTCTCATTCCCAAGGTGTGGTGTCCTGAAGGTATTCACTAATTTTATAACAGCCATTACCACACAAACGTCCCTTGACCTTTTTTTTAAAAAGAATATTTCTGAACGCTTTCAGGGATCCTATTGTAAAACCTTATATAGTTTATCTTTAAAAGAGTTACTAATTTTATGCAGTCTAGTAACTGGTATTGTTAATTTATGTTTGTTCCTAGAGTTAATGTTATGATTATTCTTCTTCTTCTATTCTTATGTACATACATACAATTTTCAAAAATGTATGGAGAACCACCACGACACCAAGACACTTAAATAAATAAATAAACAAACGCCTACACACTCAACGGCCCCCATTAGGATAATTATATCCTGTGTCGGGGTCCGGAAACATTCACAATGACAAGGACAAACACAACCAGACCGGAAAACATGCCTGTACGATTAATACAAACATCTGCTCCGAGCGGGAATCGAACCCGCAACCGTCGAGGCTTAAGGCAGACTCGCTACCCACAACGCCACAACGGTGTCAAACTTGTAATGTTAATATGAAAAAAGTACCGAAGGAAGAACCTGATGAAGAACTTGTTTTCACCGTGAACGATATCGGTGCCTAGCCTTTGAAGATGTTGATGAAAAATTTTTGTACTTACATTTTGTGCTGTCTGTGTAACTTTTGTGTTGTCGACAGCACAAAGCCTTTTTTTTACAAAAGCAGTAATCCTTTGCTTGACTTGTGTAGCATTAGATTCAAACTATTGGTAAGCATACGGTGCAAAATAAACATTAGTAATTTTGCATACAATACATTCACATATTTAGTGTTTAGATGAGACAAAAGAAGAAGCGATTCGGTTTATAACAGGGGTTTTGTATTTAATGAAGAAGTATAACTCGAGACATAATATAATTATATCTTTTTACAATATTAGTTTACACAAAAACAAAAAAAGAATGTGGGTGGGTATACACAAAAAATGCACACAAATCCACCTTCATCAATCGTCCATCGATTCTTCTTCATTTATTATTAGTTTACTCATGTTAAATTTTTCTACATGATGAATATGACACAGCTCCAACTCTCATTGTGTAACAAAATAGTTGATTTCAAATTGTATGATTTAAGTAAAAAAAGATTTAAGCGATGAATCCATTGACTTATTAGAAACTATAAGTAGGCCTTTCCCTACAGACAAAATGTCCAAAGACTCGCCTTCATAAATTGAACACCAACGCATCAAAACAAAGTTCTTCTGCTAGTAGAACATTCCTATTTTCCACACTCTGCCTACTAGTACTACTGCTACCTTTTTCTTCTCCTCGCCCTCCAAAGCTGCAGGCTCTTATAAACTAGTATATAGTATCTATTAAAGCAGTATAAGAGTAAGCAGTATAATAAGCAGACTTCCTTAGTGCGACGAAGCCAAGTATTATAAAGACTATAATATTATAACATCTATTAAAAATCCGTTTCGTTATGTACGTGTTAACATAAATGTACAAGCGTTTTTAATAAAGGTCTCAAAACCTTTTTTGCGTTTTTAATAAGTTGGTTTTTAATAACTCCACATAAGTATAAATAATTTTTGTCTATCATTCGTATCGTATTCGGATTGAATCGTTTCTCAAAGGTAAAAAGTTCTCCGAAATTATAGAGAAAACGCATTTACATTTAAGGATTTTTGTCAATGGCATTCTAAAGAGCATCGTTCCTAGCTGATTGTACCGTCATCAAAACAAAAAAAAACTAACGAATGCGTTTGCCCTTTATTTATGTTCATAACTTAGGAAATTAGAAAAATTTGAATAAAAAATTAAATAGAAGTGTTTCGATTTTTATTATTGATGTTAAAATGAGAGATCTTGAAGTACAAACGTTACGAATCAAGCCCTAAGAGGTAAAACGAGAAAACCTAGGATTTGCCTAGAACATTGACGGCTAATTTGAAAAATTTGGTTCAGTTGAAAAAAATGCTTATCCAATCTTATTTCTTTGATACTAGATAATTGTAAAAAAAAATTTTTTTTACTGCGAATTATAATTCTAATTTAAATTATTGTATTATTACAAAACAATTCAATCAATAAACGGATTTTGAAAAATTTCTGTGGACGAATCCAAAAATAAATAAAAAATAATAAGACAGGATGTACGTATGTAAAATATAAAAAAAATAAAAACCATTAATAAATACAAAATTTTATTTTTATTTGCATATGTTATATAAAACACTAAGTTACAATTACCTATATCGTCACAGTCTTCAAAACATATTTTTTACAGGAATTACTTTTACGAATTTAACTATGTTTACTGGTATGTAACATAAATGTTTCATTGTTGCAACTGTTAAAAATTAAATAAGTTTTTCTCTATACATTTCTAGATGATTTGAAGCATATTTATCTATATTAAATAACAAAATTGTAAATTGCACGTATCTATACATTTCAGATTTTTAAGAAAAAAAAAAATTGCACGGGGCCAAAAATAAATGATTAAATACATTTATATTCATCCTTTTACAGTTTGCATTGGTTTGTGGACGAATCACTACTAAACTACAAATTTTTAACTGAAAGTCTTGAAAGTTTCATCGAAAGCTTTTGCCTATATCAAAAGTTATCAGTCAGTGTGAGTGAAGTATGAGAGATTAGTTTAAATGGTTTTGATTGTTACTATTTTGTGAAGAAAAAAAAATTACTTTAACAATTGGGGCTATATAATATTTTATTAGAAAAATTTGTAGATTCCTGTGGGATTATCAAAAAACCTTATATTCGTGGGTACAGCTAGTCAATATTAAAATGATATAATATAAGTGTCTTTTCTATTTATACCTTAATTAAATATTATCCTAGTTACTATAATAAATAAAATTCACAAATATCTCCAGATCAATCCATTTTACGCTTGTAGTGGTATTATGGTAGGTGTATGTATTATGTACATACTAAAATGATTCTAAAAACTCTACAAATGAATGCAAAATGAAATATTAAACAAATTATTAAACTAGTTTTGATATTTGTATCCACCGTATAAACTAAGCCAAATGTGTTTAAACCAAGACGTTCTCATTTTCTGGCGATCCATTTTAGCGTTTTGTTTGAAGATTAACCATTGTTCTCGATTTGTCGCGATACTGGGACCCCATGATGATTTTGAATGGAACGACTTCTTGAGAATCTAAAATACGAAACGATAAAGAAATTATGATATTAAAATCAATGTGTTCAAAACATTACAATATATAAGAAACTAGCGAGCCCGGCAGACACACAGCCGAGATAGCCTAATGGATCAAAAACGTAGACGAGTAACCGAAGATCGCGGGTTCAAATCCGAGCAAGCACCTCTGAGTTTTCGGGTGCTTAATTTGTGTTTCAAATTTAGCTCGTGCTTAACGATGAAGGAAAACATCGTGAGGAAACCAGCATGTCGTGGAAGAAATTCTATGACCTGTGTATGCTGGTTGTAGGGCTTAAAAAAGGCCCGCCTGGTTAACTACCACCATACGTTGGTGAAAACTCATGAACTCATGAAGTTACTGCTCGTCAGCCGCATTTCGAGGTCCGCCAGCGTATAACCAGCTATATCCTAAAAAGGTCGGATCGCAACAACGCATCTTCATGCCCTCTGGTGTTGTTGGTGTTAGGAGGAGTTCAGTGACATACACACGTACAGTAGAGTTATATATATAAAGATAGATAGATTTACTTACGTCTACAAAATTTCCAGATCTTTTATTTTTATATAAAGCTATTAGGATAAAGATAGGAACAAATGATATTCCGGCAAATAGTATTAGGTAGCCAGCAACTGTAAGAAAATGTAACATCCATATCAGTTTCACATAAAAAAAAAAAAAAAAAAAATATAAAGAGTTCCGAATGCTTCTTTCGAGTTCTAGTTTAATGCAGATTTTTAAAATTTGATAATAGAAATGGTATTACAATTAAAAAGAAAATTAATCTACGTAAACAATATCATTACTCATTGGGTAGATGGAAAGATTTTTTGAAAATATTTTTATATATTCTGTTTATACATATATGATATGTTGTATTGTAACCTAAAGTGTCTAAGATTGTAACTAATTAGTAAATATAATAATACTCATTGGAAGAAATAAGTATAACTGTATACTGTGTATATAGGGTCTATGTATATATAATTGCATAAATTCAAAGGTAAAACGAAAGAGCAAAACGTCTACATACCATAACCAAGCGTTGGATAAGCATAGTGTCCTCCAAACAATAAGGCTTCAAATGATACAAGAGCGTAAATAAACACAACGATCATCATTGCGGGTGTTAAGAAGCCCCAACATAAACGCCAGTATATTGACGTTTTAATACCCAATAGGAACTGTATGTCAAGACAAACGTTTTCAAGACCTAAAAGAATTGTTTAATAATTAAAGCTTATTCATTTTTATCCCTAAAAATCTACTTAGACATGTCAAAACAAATATTTACCGTAAATCCAAAATATGCCAATGATTTCAGCGATACCGCAAAATAGTACCAAAAATGTTCCACCATAATAGTCAACGAGCTCCAATACGTATTGACCGCCCTTAAAAAAGCAAATTGTTTTAATTTTTTAAGATATTATTTATTTTTAAATTAATTATAAAAAATAGTAAATACTTTAGATTTAGTTTAGTTTACGATTTCACTAATATTTAGAGATATAATAGTAAGGTATATAAGTTGTAGTAGTTTACAAAAAAATAATATAACAATTTTCTTCTCTGGAGATTGATAGACAAGATATCAGACTCAAGCTTCAAAATTATGAAACTTACGTTAATAATCGGCCTTTCTAATAAATACTATTGTAGCTTTCTGATACTATATTAAATTTTTCTAATAGTATATCAAATTGCAGACTTACAGGTGTAACATACACGAGACCGATACCGAAGCCAACTGTGCAGGAGAAAGCGGACATATATATAGTCGGTATACGCGGAAAGGAATCCAGTAACAGAGTGTTGACAGTCGTCAGTAGCGCCACGGCGGAGCCCACGCCGAGGACTGTCATCATCAGGAAGAACAGGACTGAGAAAAGCTGGAAAAATCATATGTATATTTCTACCATTTCTCTCTTTGGGAAACGTATGTTATTTTAAATTTTTATATATTTCTCTGTGTAAATTTTTGAGATAAAATTTTATTAAATAAAGTTCCAATTATCATCTAGCCTGTTATTAGAGTCCGTTCATCAACTAAACCATGCAAAAATAAACTGACAAACAGATTTACTTTCACATTTATATTACTAGTAGAAATATTTTCGAAATAATATGTGTATCTATAATATATTTATTTAATTTAGATTGATAACAATCGAAACGATTTTTATTATTTTTATATTGTTACGGGATTTTTTTATTAAAGCATTTAATACTGCATAAATTGAGGTGACAAAGTTCTATATTTATTCATGTCTAGTTTCTTCTATTTTATACATGTTACTGTTTGTACCTGAGGTTGGAATGTTTTTGCGATCGCGTCAGGATAAGAAACGAAAGCAAGACCAGTCCCTCCAGACCCGACAACATCGTTAACTTCTCTGTCCAAAACGTACGCCAAGTTACCCAGAATTCCAAAAATCGTAATACCAGATAGTAAACTTGTGAACGTGTCTAGGGTTGTTACGATCAATGCGTCCCTAGAATAAAATAAAATATATATAAAAAATGTTTAAAAGTAATGCCAAAGAAGTGTTTAGTGTTTATTATTGTTGCGCCTGGCGCCGTCTGGTATTCCGGTGCCGGTGTAAAGGCCTGAAGGTAAGATAAGAGCCTTGTTGTTATCGACATGAATGACCAGGCTAGATCTGTTAAGTACTACCTTCTAACTGAACAGAATAACAGCTGTTAAATTACAATAGAGAATTTATATTATAAGGCCAAAAGTCCGGCTAGTTAAGTACCACCGTCGTGTCACATATTCTACAGCAAAGCAGCAGCGTGTTTTGAATAACTGTATTTCGTGTTTAGTTTGAAAGACATTGCAGCTAGTGAAATAACTGGGCAAAAGAGATTTAAAAACGAATATCTTGAGATTGCAATTCGTGAGTGACTGTGAATAGATAATTTATTTCGATATCGGTATTACAACAAGACGTCCATTTATTAAATACAATATGGTCTTAGAACTTTACCTGTAGACGTTTTGCTTGAAACTGTTGTAAGATGAGAACATGATAATAGGTCCTGTACATACTGACAATGAGAAGAACACTTGAGTCACAGCCGCATACCATACCTTAAAAAACAAATAACTTTTATTTCCATGTAGCAGTAATAATGTAATTTATATTTAATACTAGATGTTTTCAGCGGCGTGTAATTTTCTTGCCCTTTTTCGCTCCAGTAATACGCACACAAATTGACAATATAGACAGACCGACCGATGAAAGATATGTACGTTTTGTATTGTAATATGTGATGAAGTATAATAACGACTCTCGAGAATTTTGATATTTTTTGTTGTTAAAGTTATAACAGATTTCGATAATAAAATATTATTAAAATATATAAGATATAGAATTCGATACTTACCTTAAGTTCAAGTAATTTATCCCACTGAGGTGTTATGAAGAAAAGAATACCGTTTCCGGAACCAGGCAACATAACAGTACTGAAAATACAAACAAATATACATATTTCAATAAAATGCTTAATTTAAACGATTAACGTTCGTTTATAGCGTTGATTGTCTACATTTCTACAGCATCTGTTTTTAAATCCATCATAGTAAAATGATATTTATTATTTACTAACAGGGCTTATAAGTGTAAATAAAATAACTTCGTGATTAAAGTTTATATTCATAATTAAATTAAAAGTCCTTTACATTGACGTTGCTTATCATAATCTTTTAAATAATATATAAAGTTTAATGCAAAATTCTAACTTTTTTAAATCAATCAAATCAAAATTAAATTGCTATCTCTAAAGTCAAAAACAGCCTAATCTGAGTCTCGTCTAAATACTAGCCTCGCCTCAGTACAGTCATCTATCTAGGACATCAGGCAAACAAGCAAACATCATAATGAAATTTATTGACGTGGATTTTGTTTCAGCCTTGTATAAACAGACAGTGGCATAGGAATATAATATTTTTTATAAAAACTTTAATATCGTGATAAACATTCTTGTGAACGAAGTCAAGGGCAACATCAATGAATAAATATGTTATGTCAAAAAGGTTATCAGAATCTATTAAAATAAAATAATTCACCTAATAAGAAGAATAATCATAATGACATATGGGAAGAGAGCCAGGAAATAAGCAGCCTTTCCGGAACTTTTTACACCTCTCGACACGATGACAAAAATTATAACCCATGACACGAACAAAGACAGCGTCAAATACCATATTGGCAAACCTGAAAAATTAACAAATACTATCGTTTCAAATGTTGAATAAATGAATTTAATAAAAATTTAGATCCATTTAATATATTATAAGTGACATAATAACATTTTAAAGTCTAACATATTATTAATATAATTGTACTTTATACAGCAAAGGTTAAATCTTTTTATTTAAAAAAAAATTTGAAACATTATTGGATAGGACTCAGAAAATATTTTGCAAGTTGCTGTTATTTTGTTATGGAAAATTATTTTTACTAAATGTCGATTAATATAATGTTCATTTTATTAACAATACTTACCCAGTCCACCTACAATTGTTGGAATCTGTTGGAGTACCGTTTTTCTGAAAATGAATTTCGATTTGATTATTTAGAATCATACATCAAAAATTAAAACTAATAGATAAACATTTATATATAATACGTACTCGAAATATAATTCGGCACTAGTGGTAGAGTTTTCTGTCAGAGTGATGTTTTCCGTCAAACCAGAAGGTACACAATTTTCCCATTCAGGTGCACAAACGGCCCAAGGCAATGTCGGTTGGAAGCTCATTGCCAAATAGTAAAAGCATAAAGCAATGATTGTAACATAATATGAAAGAATATATCCACATGCCAAAGATTGTGCATAACCAGTTCCTGAAATTAAGATACACAATAGCATTTGAACAAGATTATTCCACGCACGCGCGGTGTTAATTATATAGATATAAAATTAATGTTGTTTTTTATCAAAGCAAGATCTCAGATATTACATATTAAATCCAACTACTGTAACGTGCGTTACACTCTTTGACGGATGGGAGGTATTTCTAAAATGGTATCAATCGAACGCTTCATATTATATATATTTTGCATCCGTCAAATTTAAATTGACCTCAAGCAGGAAGACTTTCTTTCTATACAGTTAGTGCTTTTTATTCAATAATATTAATTATTAATATTTAATAGATAGCGAAGAGGACTTCGTTCGTTACTTTTTTAGAAATATAAAAGTAAAAAATACGGAACAAATTTATTATTTGAATAAAAACAAACACATGTTCAATTACTTACCTTTCATAGCTGGAGCCAGCGCCCACACTCTTACAGTGTTTCTACTACTGAATTGTCCGAGCACGCATTCTATATAATACATTGGTTTTCCTATTAATATGAGCACTATTAAGTACGGAATGAGAAAAGCGCCACCGCCGTTTTGGTAAGCGACGAAAGGAAATCGCCACACATTGCCCAGACCGACTGACGTCGCAATACATGACATAAGAAACTCGATCTGGTTACCCCACACAGCCCTTTGAGGCTCACCATCTTCAACATCCTCATTCTTCTGAAAAAATAATACACACGTTTGAGTTCAAAAATTACATTCATATCCAACGTCCAAGTTACATCCATTATCATTTCTATGTATACCTATAACATATAATGATTAAATTACCAGCTTTTCTTTTGTATCTTGTGCGGGGACTTTCGATCCCTGTGGTAAAGCTGATTCTGTGATAACAAAACCAGGATTTATTTCGCCCTTGCTTGTAGCGGCGGCCTGAGAAAAAATTTGATATGCTTAAACAGGCGATCTCTCTAAATCAAATAATATATTCACATACTTAAGTAAAAGTGGATTGTGAAACTACAATGTTTTATTGCGTTACATATTTATATATATATAATAAAGCTTGCTGGTTCAGAGTTCTACAGTACTGGACGAAACGTTGTAATTATAAGCTTTGTACACTGATGCGACTGTAGCTATACAATTTAAGAAAATAAACAATTTAAGCAAAAAGGCCGATCGTAGGCTGATTACTTTTATTCTTGTTATAAATTTTAACAATGTAATCATAAAATCGTTAAATAAGATAGATAATCTTCAAAAATCAGCCATACAACACGTGGTTAGTTTAATAAATTCAGTCAGTAATAATCTATGTACACGATAAAATAATTTATTATGACGTGCCTCACGTGTTTATGATTAATCCGTTAGTTCATTTAATCAAAAATGATTATTTTATACTTCAAAAAATATTTGATTATCATTTCTATTTATTACATGTAATGACTAAGCTACCAGCTTTTCTTTCGTATCTTGTTTATTCTTTTGTAACATATTATTATAAAACAAAGGCCTTCGCGCCTTTCTGTACACTTTAAATGCAACGTCAACTCAAAAACAATTGAACTAATTTTCATGCAGTTTTCATCAATAGATAGAATGATTTATAACGAAGGTTTAAGTATATACATTAGGCAACGCTTGTTCGGGACTGCTAGTTTTTATTATATAGTAAGAAATGTCAAACCTGTTTTAAACAGAAACTCATCAATAAACTGTTAATAGTTGTTCATGACACAAGTATTTTCAATTCATTTAAAGACGGTTTGTCGTGATATTAGATATTGATAACTACACGGGCTATATTTCAACAATTGTGGTGAACTCGACAAGTGAACAATTCTTATTGTTCTCATATTACGTATGTTTCATATTTCAAGTTATTTGTTACGGTAATTAGTAATTTATTAGCTCATTTTCTGTACTATTATAAAACTGTTATAGAAGAATGTCTGTATGTTGTTACTATGTACCAAAAGAGGTAGGTACAAATTTAATGTAATGATGCTTTTTTATGTTAGAAGTTGGCAAACAAGCATACGGCCCACCTGATGGTAAGTGGTTGCCGTATCCTATGAGCGCTTGCAGCACCATTAGTAGGTGCCAGTCACGCGTTGCCAACCTCGAGATATTAGTTCTTAAATCTCGTCCGCCCAGTACTTTCACTAGCGTACAGTGCCCTTCAAACCGGAACACAGTAGTGCCTAAGCACTACTAAAAACTAAGGTGTCTTAAAGACTATGTTTCCTATTCACTGATATATGTCGGCTTTTGACTAGACAATGGTATTATTATTAAAATGTAATGCAAACAATAGTCGTCTGTCACAGGAAAATACATATAAATGGTAGATAAAAACATAAAAACGGATTAAGTATCGATAAATTTTATTATAGGCGAGTTATAAATCGAGATAGTAATGTATAGGTACAAATAGTTAAATACAAAGTCTTCCACAGTTCTACATAAAGATATTATCTCAAATTATTCATAAAAGTTTTTATTATTTCTGGTTATTTCACTGCATAAATTTTACTGCATTTTGGACAAATGTTACAATTGTTTAAAGAGCTAACAAGATAAAGAATAGAGACCTAGTAATAATAGACCGACCGACCGACCGACATAATCAACAGCTCTTATTAGAATATCGATATTGAATACACATTCCACACACACATGATGATCGTTCCGCCCGAGTTCGGCCATGGCGAGAACTTCGACCCCTGGTCGGAATAATTGGAATACACATTCCATAAATTATATACAAACACAGCTTCTCAGACATAGACTTACTATTTATTATGTTATGGACAGGAACCTCTATATAAACAAAATGTCACGCTAACTTCATTCAGTTATGTTGTAAGCTTGTGACTAACTTCATTCCGTTGCGTTTGTGTTGAACTTACGAAGGAGCATCAGTGAGTCTAACATTTTGTCTGTACGGAAAGTCTTGTCCATAATATATAGTAAGTCTAAGGTCCCAGACCGAAACAAAATGTCTGTTACATGGTCCATCCACACTGCAGTTACTTTTATGGAACAACGTTACTAAGTGTCAGTGGGCAATTGATAACAAAAAGTTCTTTGTTGTTAGTATATTATTATTTTTTTATGTTAATAACTTAATAATATACGTTGCCTAACTAATGAAGATAAATCACGTGTAGTCATAATAACTGTAATAACAATCGTTAGTATTTGCAGAAACTTGTGAATATTGCTATGCAAATCGCTTGTTGGTGAATGTTATTCATTAACAAGCAATTTATATTTTGTTTATTTATGTTACACAGTATAAAAGTAATCGGCAACATTCAACAAATAGCCGAAAGCGATCACAATGAATGTCACGTACGTTATCGTGTTGTATTATGATGCCTAACAAAATATGTGCGATATGGATGCACTATATGATAAATACAAAAATCGGCCTTGAGCGGCAATCGAAGCCGTACTCATCTGTTTTTAAATCAGGTCCTAATATTGCGCTGCAACGGTCTTTGTGTAAAAACAAAGCAGAAATACACAAATATAACTAGATGAATACGTTGATTGAAGGTTTTTATTTTAACATTTTCGCGAACGAGTACCTCTTCTTCTTTTTTTATCTAGTATTAACTAATAATAACAAATGCTAAAAATGTTAAACGTAAATCATATAATTTACGACATTTCGTAACGCGCTTTTTAATCGCCATTAAAAGCTATTATAGATAACTGTACCCCAGTCTTTTTTTATATGTACAACAATTAACGATTAATTTATGAATGTTTTTAGGTTTAATATAGTATCTTACTACCTATTATTTAAGACCGCGGCTTCGCTCGTATGGCCTACACAATTTTTGGTTTTATCAGAGGAGGCTACGCGTTGCTGTCATGCTGTCGCAAACTTATAATTCGTTGCATTATTATATTAAAATACTTATTATTAGTTAAGAAAATTGCGTAGCCTATGAAAAATGTTTCACGTTCTCTCTACAATAAAGACAATCGTTAATTTTGCAATATGATAAGTAAAGTATAAATCACTATTTAAAAAAATCGTTAAGATCGTTTATTATTTCATCTCGTACCAACATCATGCCATGGGTGTTTTACAGATAAGTCCATAGAGTACATAATAAAGTCCACTATACCTAATACCTTTATGGATAAGTCGAAGTTATTAATAAAATACCGTCCACCGTCACCGTCCTTATCTATATCTTTCTAAAAATATTCCACAAAAAGCTTATAACTTGCATTGTACCTACCCATTTATATTTATTTATTTATACACCAAAAAGAAAATACATTTAAATACAAGAGACACACATAATAAGGGTACAAAGACAACTTATAATATCTCTAACAACAGATCTCTGCCAGAAATCCTGGGAGAAATTGAGAATATTATATATATATACCACTTATATATATATACCACTTATATATATATATATATATATATATATATATATATATATAAGTGGTATGTTATACCTATTCGGATGGAAAAAAAACTAGTCCAATTGAAAGACCTAAACACGTTAATTTTACTAATTATAGTTAAGAAATATTGCATTAAGACACAACTAGTGATACTTTATTATTATGATAATCAAATCGCTGATTGAATAGTAAATAAAATATATTATAAATGAGAGTAAAAGATCTTACCATTTTAGGTAAATCTCACAGCGACTCGAACCTCACTAGTTTTCATACGGAGGTGTTGACGACGCTACACAAAGCTACTAATAACATTAAAGTGGAACGACGCGGCTCTTTTCAATGATTTATAATAATTCCTATCATTGTCTGCTCGACTCTGTCCCATTGCAATCTATATCGAACAGATTCATAATTTTTTTTACTAGATATGAAATCCGATAAGAATAAAAGTCAATGTTTTATTATTGTTATACTAGTCAGATTTTAATTGTAATAATTTCGTTAATAACTTACTCTTTGGCATGGTAAAGTTAGATAATTAAGCAATTGATATCAACGAAATGCTGAACTTTCTCTGACATCAAATTGTTTATTTGTGTACTCTATATTTATTTTCCCTTCTCTCTACCTCTAGGTTCTGATATTACTGGGTACGCTTTTGATATTATGAGACCTTATGACTGCGTACCATCAGAGGGATCATAGACTTGTTTATTTCCTTCGACAAACACACCAGCCTGGCCTATGTTAAGATTAACAGCAAAATACTTTAAGGAAAAAAAGATTAAATAAAAACATCTCTAAGCATTTTTAGCGGTAGACAGTTCGCCGGGTCAGCTAGTTGACCCGGCGAACTGTGTACCGCCATATTACTAATAGAAAACTATTTTGGTTTTGAAATATTAGTCCTCTGAAGTTTTAACGAGATTGACATACAGAAATTCTTTTTTATATCATTATATAGATAGCGACCTGCCCGGCTTCACACGGTTGCAATATATAATTTAGTATCGCGAGGAGCGGTCATCTATGCTCTATCTAGGGCACCTCGTGCCCGCCGACCGCTGCCAAGCGGGAGTAAACATACACACCCGCCAGCCGCTGTGCCTCCGCTTTTTAAATATCTGATTTCTTCTAAGATAATATCCATTTTAATAAAATGCTTCTAAGATGAGTTTTGATCTACATGACATGTAAGACGTATGTAATGTATTTAATTGGATAAGGAATGTTATATATTGTAAGAAATATAAGTCATATTCCCTGTGAGTGCGTGTGACTGCGTCCCAACTTTCTTTCGATAGATACTAAAACAGTATGCAAATGACAACTTGTTTTGCTACATAATGTCTGCGTTCCCGTTTCCATACGAATATTTAACAATGAATAATAGTATATAGTATTGTATAAATAAGCTTGGTAGATAGCATATTCTTATAAATTTTTGTTAATAAAAGGTTTCAAATAATATAAATTTGTATATATATATAAGTTTAAATAATATAAATTCGGAATGCTACAGCGGAAGTGGAACCTTTAACGAAAAATTCCGGAAGGGTCGTGGTATCTAGTACGTCCTAGTATATCGAAGGGCATATCAATAGATAGCTTTGTAGTTTGTTAGAAATTCAGGGTCAGAATGTGGACCTGCTACTTTCAAACCGTTACCAAGGGTATTTAAAAGTAATAATTAGATAACGCAATTTTATATCAAAATAAAGTGCTTAGAACTGATTTAAAGTAGATATAATAAATGCGACTGGTCTATTTAAAATAATAATGATAATGCTACATGTAAAATCATAGTTAAAAGTTAAATATAAATTTAACAAACAAACTTCTTATAAATCAAAATACATTTAAAGCCCTAATAGCTCAACGGTTAAGAGAGTTAACTCCTGACCGCCTTGGGCCAGTGTCGTACCCACTCCTGCGCAAGCTACGAGCTTATTTGGAGGGGAAATAGAAGTGTTTCTAATGAACCGAAACAGTATAAATAATATTATTAATAACATTATTATTAGCAAGACAACGGTTTAAAGGTCACTAAAAAGGCAATTGCTCTAGGATCTATCTAGCTAGGAGTAATTTTTAGAAAATTTGGTTTTACAAAAAATATAAAGAGCAAAGCTCGATCATCTAGTTACTTAGTATTTTTTTATTTCTTTATTTATTATAAAGGGTTTTTTCACAAAGTGAATATGTCACCCTTAGTAATAAGAGACGTTGTTTCAGAAAAATCAGTAACAATAACATTTAAATCTTATGTTGACATCCAAGGGACCGTACCCATATACCCATACGACGTGACCCATTTTTTACAATTTTAGCCACGTCCTCCTTCGGTGACCTCGTAGTATATCCCCTCTCCCCTCCATTCATAAATATTTCAAATATTTTTTTTCAAAGAGACAGTGAAAATAAAATAATTGGGCTCATATTTACTTTAATATTACGGCGCTTGCCGCGTGACGAACTTAATTTACAAAAACAAAACTCTTGTTTCTTTAATTGACATTGATTATTCTTTATCTCTATAGAATACTTGACGTAAAGCTTAACGTAGGTTTTTTCTATGTTTATAAAATGTATGTATATCTCCGACTCCACTCTGTTAGCGTGAGAGTTGCAGTTGCGATCCTGACCCCTCGGCGCCTCTTATCCTAGCGTAATCTTACCATAAAGGTAATATCTAGTTTATGTTTAACCGCTGAATGAGTTATGAGAGAGATTTCATTTTTCACCTTTGTTAATTGCTATAAATCAGAAGCAAAGTGTGTACTTTTTTCATTATGTACGTGTTTTTTCGTTATTTACTACATAATAAACTTATTTTACAAATGTTGAACTTTGAATACCTCACTATGATAATAAAAGCTGTATCTTGTTAGTAGCACAAATTGCGTCTTATGTTTCGGAGTATCAAAGTTCATAATTTTACCTCTTCTTCTTCCTAGCATTATTCCCGGAATTTACCCAGGGTCTGCTTATACTCTTATCCTGACTTGGCGACTACAGTTGAATCTTAAACGAAACGAACCAGCATGCCTTCCGGTGTTGCAGATGTTCATGGTTGGCGGTAATCGCTTAATATCATGTAAGCCTCCCTGCCTGTTTGCTCCTCTAACGTAAAAATATATTTATAACCTCTCTCACTCTCCTCAAATTTTGTTTCGCGCAAATACTCTGAATAACAATTTTGATAAAGTATAGTTTTGATATGGTGTAATAACACATAATGCAGGTTTAACTATATTACAATTATTACATATGTATATATATTTTTTATTTTTTTATTTTATTTAACGCCACAACGTTGTCAAATTTAATTACATGTTTGTTGTTTATAAATAATAACATAATATGCGGATTTTACTCCATGAATTAATTTGTAGCTTTATCGCAGGATTTTTCAACGTATTCCGGCTCCGGATAAATTAAACTGTAATCCGTTTTAGTTGTATCTTAATTCCCTCTAGATAAAATGATTGTTTAATTTATTGACACGATATTATTTATTTATTATCAAATTAAAATTAAAATACGTTAGTAACAATTGTGATATTTATATTGAATCGTCAACGTAAATCAAATCCGTAGTTCAAATGTAGTTCAAATTTGGCCGAGCACCTCTGAGTTTCCAAATTTATCTCCTGTTTGTTTGCCACCGCAGTGGCAGTCATTTGTCAAAAGAAATATTTGATACTAATTATACCCTTACACATTAATTCAAATACATAAGTTATTAAAGAAATAATAGGTATTCTCTTCTTATAAGTACCTAGGCATTTAATTTAAATGTTATGATATATGTATGTTTTCATTATATAATAAATATAAATTATTAATGTTTATTATTCCTGCAGCATGATGCGTCGCATTTTTTTATTATCTAATTTAAAAAGATTATCACAAATTCTAATACAAAGCTACCGAAAAGAATAATATTACAAATCAGTTGTCTTTAATTATTCTCAACATCTTGATTAAAAAAATGATGAAGTATTATTTGATAAGATATTTATCTTATCTTTACCTACAAAAATTAATAGGGTCATTCGAACTTCGACATTCTTTGATTAGTACGTGCTATAACTAATTACTGTTATAAACTGTGTTCGCTATGTTTGTACATAATTTATATGTACGTAGATACTTTTGAAATCTAAAAAAATTGATCTTATAGTCATATTATTTATAATTACTAGTTATACTTAGTTTATTTCGAAACCTCTGAAACAAATAATTATTTTTTGAATTTTTACTATTGTTTCTCTGTCTATTACTTAATTCGTTAGTCACTTAAAAACTCCTGTACACCTGACTACAGTAGGTATGCAAAGCATAATGATTTTTGCACCGTTTGATAGCTTGAGATCTTTCTTAAAATCTCAGTAGTGATTCAAAACGGTACAATATATTCGAAGATCCGGTTTGATATTCTTTGTAGTACAAGATTCTACGCGATGGAGTTGCGCGCAAAAGGCTAGTATTATATGACAAAATCAAAGCTCAGCGTCTATCGAACATTTTCAGGCCTGTTGTGACTTATGCCTGCAAAACCTATGTCTTAACCGAAACAGTTCGACGAACTAAAGTTCACCGTGATCGAAAGAAATTGCTCAGTAAAATCTACTGATATGTGAATGTGCCTGACGGTAGTTATTGCGAACACATGAACATCGTCAGGTTCTAAAAGTCGCAGCGGCTGAGATGGGCGTTACACACAGAAATAATGCCGCACACGAGAGCCACGAAGATTTTGATTTTTTGTTGACAAAAACAACAACAAAAAGATAGAAAGGAAGGCCAAAAAAAGGTGGTACGATTGCGTGGAGGCAGACTTTGGAAAGATGGAGAAGTTCACCAACTGGAAACGGAAACCCAAGCTTTGCAGCGACTGAAGGAATTTTGAAGAGGAGGCCAAGACACGCAAAAGGTTGTAGCATCAACAGAAGCAAGAAGTAAGTAATATGATACAATATCGCCTTTACTGACGATGACGCTTCATATGAGGTTTTGATACATAGAAATTAATTACCAAATTCTACTTTACTATTAAAATAAGAGACATTATTTCGAATGTTACTGAAAAAATATCTTCGAGTAAAGAGGCTGCGTTATGTAGACGAACAAATCGACATGGCGTAACTACAAAGTAAATTTAAAAAAGGAATACATGAAACAAAAACTAATATTTCAATTACTTCTCTCTTTAAACTACACTGAGACTGAAAATTTATTAGCTAAAGCAACTTAAGTTATATATAATAATAGTTTATTGTAATGTTTTTATAATAAGTGTAATTTTTTAATTTTTATTTTATTTTACCATATTTTTAAGTTTCATTTGTATACCGTTTCATCTGAGTTCCTTTTTTGTAATTTTTGATTTATCAAGTATCTTTTACGTAACTTTTTTTTTTTAATTCCACTATGTAATTTTTATTTGGTTCCTCACGATACAGGCGAAGCCTAGTGCGAGGACCCCTGGCAATATTGTTACAAATTGTGATACCAAATAAACGAATTTGAATTTGAATTTGAATTTGAATTTATAAAATCTCGAAACCAAAGTGAATAAGTTAGAGTCAATTACGACAGACTGATATTATGAAAGCATAGGGTTCCATTTGTATAATTTATCCTACAAAATGCAAAAAAAAATCTTTATTAATCACATATCAAATTTTGTTTTTGTTTCACATAGCCTGATTGTCAAAGCTTTTTAGGGGCTTCTGGGACTACAGAATTCAAAATAGAATTTTAAAATTGTATTAATACAACTAACTACTTACTAAGTTTTGCTTTTCCTGCTTTTTTATGATCAAGTAAATTTAAAATTTTTATAGGGGTAAACACCTATTTAGGAACTAAATAAAAGATAATTTTACTGGTACATTTATTAAGACATTAAAATATGCTTTTAACAAGCTTTGCGTTGTTACCACATCATTTTGTGCTATGATCTAAAATAGTTATCAATATATATTTTCAGTTCTTGTTAATTATATTTGTAGTTAGTTTCTAACTAGCTATTTCCATCCACGTTGCTCTTTTCTTGGAGCTCAGACTTCGTGTCATCAAAACAAAAATATATAAACTCTTAATTCCTAGGTTCTTCTAAAATGAAAACAAAACTTTTAACCGAATCCAAGAATGGCTAGAATGATTAAAGTGATGCAGAATCTTGAAGGTAGAGTTGAGAATGTGGCTTTAGCTGTAGTCAGTGTCACTATTGGTTGTGCTACCGGCTCGACGCTGTGCAGCAGCAATGTGTCCACGGCCGCGTAAGCTTCGTGAACAACACGCTAGAAGTACACAAAATTATTACATCAAACATTATCAATTATTTTTTCTTTTTTACAGACCGGAGTAGGCTTTTTACCGTTGAACTATTCAGGCTTCATTAAGGAAAACAAAATGACGTAAAAACCAAGCTGTATTCAGCATTTATAAATAATTTATAAAGAAAAGCCTCTATTTTTTGGAGTTTTTATATCCACCTATGAAGGCAATGGACCAGGAGAAACGCTTATAGCACGCAATGATTTTTATTTCTCATTGGCAAGAATTTAATCAGGGATTCTTTGTGATATCGCTATAGTTATAAATATAGGTCTAAGAAATAGTTCGACATAAATGATAAAGGATAAATAATAATTAGTAATTACTAAATAATACCATACATTTTACAATCGATGAAATTACTACAGGCACTCATATTTACATTAAAAATAACAAGTATTCAGAGAAATCAACAAAGTTTTACCTCAGTAGCCAATTTCGAATTTTGAGCATCCGTAGGTCGAAACATCATGACTGTATAGGTATTGTCAATACCTAAGTGTCCATCCACCCAATCCTCAATGCCGCCCGCAAATAGTGCTGAAATAAATGATTGAAAATATTGCTGGAAAAACATCTTCGAAAAAATTATTATTTTTATTCACTTGTACATATTCAATATTAAAGTTGACAAATATATGGATTTAAAAAAAAGCTAATTTCGATATTGCTATTCGTTTTATAGATTATATATTCGTTTTGAATTCGCATGTATTTAGAATAATCGATTATATTTAAAATTTGCTAGGCCTTGAGTGGTTTAAGATTCCAAATTAATTATGAAGACAGATTGCTAAAGCTTTTTCTTTTAAGGACGCGTTTGCAAAATAGATAGGTAGCGAATCGCACCACTACATTCACACGAAACGATCACACAAGCGCACGACTGTGATCGGCGGGAATAATGAACGGTAAACTAATTTTGAGACTTTAAATGTTTAATTTTTTGTGGGTATATTTTATACGTTGTAATGTTAGTAAGTAATAAATAGTCATATTTGTTTTGTATACTTTGTGTACATAAATATTGTAAAAACTATTTTTTCCTTATTTGTATTATTTTATTTAAAGGTTATTTATAGGTAATAAAAATGTTTTATATGAATATTTTTTTTATTGTCGTCAATAAAAAAAATTAATAAGATACTACCCCTGAGCATGATGGAGTTACATGATGATGTTTTCGACGACTGCTACTGTAACTGCAAGATGAGTAGGCTATGTGTGCCGTGCTTGTGATCGTTTAGAAGTTACAATGAGACCTCTACCATCCGAATTATTGAGTGATCTGAAGGTCTACTTTCGATGATTGATACAGGATTCGCAGCATGAGTAGGTTATGTATTGCCGTGTTTGAATCTATTTGTTAGGTACGGTGAGACCTTACGTCCGAACTTGTTGATTCAGATCACTCCAACCAGTTCGGACGTAAGGTCTCACCATACCTAACAAAAAGAGCCCAAACACGACACACATAACCCTACTCGTAATGCAGATCCTGTATCAGCCATCGGAGTACACCTTCAGGTCACTCCAACAAGTTCGGAGGTAAGGTCTCACCGTACCTAACAAATACAGCCCAAACACGGTACACATAACCCTACTCATGCTGCAGATCCTGTAGCAGTCATCGAAGTAGACCTTCAGGTCACTCCAACAAGTTCGGAGGTAAGGTCTCACCGTACCTAACAAATAGAGCCCAAGCACGGCACACATAACCCTACTCATGGTGCAGATCCTGTATCAGTCATCGAAGTAGACCTTCAGATCACTCCAACCAGTTCGGACGTAAGGTCTCACCATACTTAACAAATAGAGCCCAAACACGGCACACATAACCCTACTCGTGCCGCAGATCCTGTATCAGCCATCGGAGTACACCTTCAGGTCACTCCAACAAGTTCGGAGGTAAGGTCTCACTGTACCTAACAAATAGAGCCCAAGCACGGCACACATAACCCTACTCATGGTGTAGATCCTGTAGCAGTCATCGAAGTAGACCTTCAGATCACTCCAACAAGTTCGGACGTAAGGTCTCACCGTACCTAACAAACAGAGCCCAAACACGGCACACATAACCCTACTCGTGCTGCAGATCCTGTATCAGTCATCGAAGTAGACCTTCAGATCACTCCAACCAGTTCCGGACGTAAGGTCTCACCATACCTAACAAATAGAGCCCAAACACGGCACACATAACCCTACTCGTGCTGGAGATCCTGTATCAGCCATCGGAGTACAC
The DNA here is from genome assembly GCA_023373885.1 of Hestina assimilis. NCBI lineage: Eukaryota > Metazoa > Arthropoda > Insecta > Lepidoptera > Nymphalidae > Hestina > Hestina assimilis. Next base: position 8,168,407 of record CM041749.1, on the reverse strand, counting down.
CTTCAGGTCACTCCAACAAGTTCGGAGGTAAGGTCTCACCGTACCTAACAAATAGAGCCCAAGCACGGCATACATAACCCTACTCATGGTGCAGATCCTGTAGCAGTCATCGAAGTAGACCTTCAGATCACTCCAACAAGTTCGGACGTAAGGTCTCACCGTACCTAACAAATAGAGCCCAAACACGGCACACATAACCCTACTTGTGCTGCAGATCCTGTATCAGTCATCGGAGTACACCTTCAGGTTACTCCAACAAGTTCGGTGTTGTTGTCTCATAGTAACGAGCCCAAACACGGCAAAAAAACTACAATCATCCGAGACTTCCACTAGCAGTCAGGGATGTATACCTTAAGGTCTGAGCAATAAGTATAAGACGAATTAGAATTTTTAATCTCTAAAAAAAAAAAAAATATTTATCAAATTATCCTTAAAATAAAGTATCAAGAGTTGTAGTTATAGTAAATTTCTTCTATATAATATTATATTTTAGCGATCTTATTTAATATAACCTCCTGCTTACAAGCGACATAGCGTCCACCCACGAAGGCGTCTCAGCGCCGACTAATATTTTACTAGAAAATTTTGAACAATAAATCATGGCAGTCATCAAACAAAATAGGCCTTAATGCAACAGTTTAAGGTACAACTTTAGAAGCAAAATACGTGAAAAGATACATTTCATATTTATTTTTCTGAGCTAATGTGTCGTATTATTATAAATATCTCTTCCTGGGGTTTGAGTTGAACATGTCTTACTATTAGAGGTATTTTTTTTAAATTGATATCACGTAAGAAATAGTTTAAAAGGCTACCTAAACTCAGCTCGATAACGTTAATTTGGTGTGAAGAGGCTCCGGAAAATCGGTTTTACTATAAAAAAGAATAAGAAAATTTCATATTTTTTACAGCGTTATTAAAGATAAAGGCTTGATCTATTCATAGTAATTAAAAGTTCCATTTAATTTACTTTGATTTTGTCGGAAATTAGATCGAAATACATCTATTTTTCGTCAAATACGTAAACGCGCCCTTAACATTAACGAAGGAAATTTCCAATATGTATTAGCTATCTGATAAGGTATAACACATTGAGTAATTAATACAATTATTTTGATGTATTCTTTAATACAATATAATTTAACAAAATAACTCATTTTATATGTATTAATAGATATCTATAGCTGTCTTTTTAGGTGTGTATTCATACATTTCCATCATGATCAATATTAATTACGGGGACTTGGACCTCACAAAAAAGGAAAATTTAGCTAGCTAAGCCATTTACTACTACGTTTACCTATAAATTAGGAGGTAGTATATTGAGATGTGCTCTTCTGTGGAATTTATCTATGTGAGATTTTATGCAAGACTTAAAATCAAATTGAACAACTTTACAAATGTAATTGTTTGAAAAGAGTAACGGTGCAGTTTCTTGCTAGTTTCTTTCTGCAGAATCTACTACCCGAACCGGTAGTAACTTGTTTTAAATAAAATATAATTTTACGATTCAGAAGCGCTCAAATGCCTACTTAATACTTTATATTACTGCATACAGAATATTTTGAGTTTGACTTTAAATGATTTCTCTTATAATATATTATTTTCATAATAGTTTAATTATAATATATTTGTTTTTCGACTTATGCCATGGCTTACAAGTCATAAAATGTTTGATAATTAGTAAAACATTGAGATTAATAATCTTTTATAATGCCATTGTAAATACAGCGCTTATGGTACATAAGCTGTTATTCTGATAAAAATATATGTCTAACAGTTAAAATTATTTTCTAAGAACTTACGTAAAAATTCCGATGTTTGACCGGCAACGTATGGTCGACCGCTAATACTATAAGCGGCAGAGGCAGCACGTGAAGCACGTTGTCTCTACATGTTATAAATTACTTAATAAAGTTTATATTGATTCTAGGTTTTATATCTTCGTAGATGAATAACATTATAAGTATTGCACTTACATTTACATGGTCCAAAGCGCGTCTTTTATTTGTGTGAGAGTAAGGATACAATATCCCTAAGATAAAAATATTATGTATTATTATTTACAAAAAATGGTATTGTCATATACCATATAATAATATACTTATCAAAAATATATAAGGTCTCTTTAATAGATACGGGTTCTAATTATTAATATTTGAAAGGTAACTTTACAAGAACATCGCCCTCCTTAAACGCAATGAAGGTGTGTAGCAGCGCATGTTGTTCATGAAGGAAATGGGTTAACGCGTAAGTTTCCACTTCGCTCAGCTGCCTCTTGCCCGCGTATAGTGTGCCGCATGGGTGCTCAGCACGAAGCTCTTCTGCTGTGCTCATTAATAAAAATAAAAAGATAAACATCCATAATTCATTAAATATGTGCTCGCAACTACAATTACGTGTACTATTGTTCTACAGATCAAATCATCGTCGTCTATCGAATTTATACTGTTAGTTGAAGTGAACTCAAACGGCTAAAACCGAATCACAATCCCTCAATATTGATTGTTAAAAGCGTTTTTTTAGATATAAAACTTACGGGGTATCCATTGATATTCAAAGTTACGATCGAGATTGACACCATAGCAAGGTTCTATCGTGCATCTCAAACCCAATTTCTCGCAAGCTCGACAACCATCTCGTCCTTTGCAAAGGTCCCAAGCTTGTCGTAAATTCTTGGACCATTGTCTTCGCTTGTTATAAAAAATAAGAAAAAATAACTTAAAATATATGAATTTCAAAAGACATTTTTATATTCCAGATTTTTAGAGAATAAAAAAACCTTTTATTGCGTTTAAACTTTTTAACAATGTTAAAAAAAATTGTAACCGTTTTTAAAACGACATGATAATATGATTATGATGTTTAAAATAATTTTGGAACAGTATTCGCTATTTTTTAATTTTAGTGGGCTATTTTTTAGTTTTAGTATTGGAAAAAATTAGTTATTTTGAAAAATATTTTTATTTATAAATAGTTAAAAAGAGCTATCAGATTTTGACAGTCTCACGCCAGTACCCTTTTTTCTGGTATGCATTTGCATTTTTTTTTCTGGTATGGAAATGTACACCATAACATTCAACATTTCAACATTAATACGTATAATTTACATTCATGTTTACATACTAGCAACATAATCGTGGACGTTGACGTCGCCACTCGAACTAAAGTCCTAATTAAAAGTATTTACAGTCACAGATTTAGAGCCAATTTAAATGTGTGGTGTATTCTTAATTAAATTAATTCTAAATTAATTAATAAAATATTATGTAAGCTGAACATATTAAAGCCAAGCAATCGGTAATTAATATTACCGAAAGTGAAATCGAAACATTATATATGTTATAATTAATTAGTAATAGTATACTAAATGAATTATTAGCTATCTACATCTTATCATTCATGGTTTTAATATTGTGTTAATTTCTCCTCAAAATATGTATTATTAAAAGATAACATTTTATAGCCTCGTGCTATCGCCATTGGCTTAATCGTAGATCACGTTTTGAGCGCAATTTAAATGACATATTCAAATCTCTTACTTATTCTTATACAAAAATAAGTACAAGTGTACAATTGTATTCTGTACATAGGATAATTTTTCAATGAAAAGTAATCTCTGCCAGAAACCCAGACCAGTTTTTCAGTGGGTGCGTTATCTACACTGTAGTTTTAGCGATATTTTTAAAGGCCTTAAGAATGAATTCATACAATTTAGAGAATACAGGAGAAAATTATGTACGGAACTCTCATATTTGTATAATGACCTTACTGTGAGGTGTATCTATGACGTTAGTAAATATTCAACAATGATCCAATTTAAATTATCAATCTATTTTATCAATGTCATAATTTTAAGAATTAAGATAACGCAACTACGCAGTAGATAATTTTTTATAAAATTTTCAATTTATAATGAAATTTGACACCATTATGTGATAAACTATGAATATTAAATAATCTAAGCTATGTATAGTGTATACACTTTGCGCCAGCATGCATTTGTTAGGCTTTAAATATTTAATAAAATAGCCCCCATACTACATTTACTGAAGATTTTAACATAAAAAATTAGCATGCAAAAAATAAAATGTAGAGAATATAAATTATATACGACTGTACGACAATATTATATAAATATACAAAATGATAATTGAAAAAAATATTTTACCTGAGGGAATGTCATTGAATAGTCGTACCCGTCAGGATTAAAAACTGGAATAATCCAAAAACGAAATTTTGTAAGAAGATCTGAGTGTGCATCGCTGCGTTCTATTAATTGAAATAGTAAATACATCGCAGCAGTTACTGCGTGATGATCCCTTCCTTGTATACCTGTAAAATTGATATTGCATTTTATTCATTGCTTATTTTTTTGTCTTTGTTAGATATAAGATAAGTTTGTACTCCGAAATCAGTATGTATTTGATAATATTCTGTCATACCTGCGACGACCATAACTGTTTTTTTAGCTGAAACAATTTGACCGCTTGTTGGATCATCAACTATCATCATGTATATTGGATTTTCCATAACAGTGAGATTGCCATTTGTTATATCCAACCATTTTGCAACAGGACTTTTCTCAGCCCAATGTTTTAGCTGAGCCATTATCTGCAATATAAAACTAAAATAAACACTTTCCTTTGATTATTTTTTTAAATAACTTACTGATCAACATAATCTTACTTCGTGTAAAGTACGCGGTGTATTGAAACTTAGGGAATTGATTTTCAGAATACTGCAAGGAGAATTCCTTTTCTTGTGGGAACTTGTATTATGTTTTTGAACCTTTTGTGTAGTTTTAATATCAGGTTTGCTTGTACTGTTAACAGTTGTTGTTTTCTCTGAATCATCATCATCATCTTCTTCATAATTCATTTTTAATTCCTCCGTTTCTGAAGCATTGTCGGGAACGTCTGTCACGTCCGAACTTTTTCTTGTGTCTTTTATCAATTTGGAAATGACAACGTTATCCTCGTAAATATCTGTTGTACTCACTCTTTTTTTCGTACTATCAACATCATCTTCCCCGTTGTAAAACATATCATTGTAAAATAGTTCATGCTCTTTTTCAACAGTTTTATTTGATAAAACGATTTTTTCATGAACAATATTTTGAGTCGTGTATTCCACAGTATCATCGTCATTCTCTGCAGTACCTTTATTAGTTGATGAAGTAGATGCAGGTGCTTCTGAGAAGCCTATTAGAGATGTGCTGTAAAAATCTATAAGTGGTGATGTAGTGGTTCGTGAGGGCAGCCTTTCGTAAAATTCTGCGCTGTGTTCAAAAGGCATAAAATTCGTAAATTCCGTTGTTCTGATAGGTGACACTATGTCTGGATAAGACAACGTCCGAGTAGGCCGTGCAGTTGTTTTATGTAATATCTATAATTAAGATTCATATGAATAAATACACTACAAATAAATACGTATTTGAATATATTATTAAATACATTTAAAGAAACGGGTTTCACAACATTGTTAACGGTTTAAGACATAATACAATAAATTGAGGAATTTGCACTCTATTATGATCGAAAGCTTATAGCATACATAATAATCAATTATTACTCACAAAACTATCCACCGTCCGTGGTGTGAGTGGTCCTATTGTACTACGTCGTGTGAAAGAGACCGGAGCTATAGGCGCATACTGCCGCGCCATAAGAGTTTGAGCTCTTTGCAAGAACTGAGGACTCGCTGGTGGGCTTTCATCACGCTGGTCATGCAACCCATGGCTATGTTTTGTTTCAACAGCTTTTAAGATAACATAATGGAAAATTACAAATTTTGTTACCGATCATATTAATAATCCGTTTATTAAAATATTTAAATACCTATTGGTCGTATTGGTGGTATTATTTTAGTTCCTGGGCTTATTGGTGCCACGACTATGTTTCCATTTAAATTGTTAACAGAGAGAGTAGTTGGAGGAACAAATCTTGTATATTCTTTTAATAGCTCTTTAGCATATCCTGCAGTAGGAGATGGTATTAAAGCCCCACCAATAATAACTTTTTCTTGAGCTTTTGTATATGGTTGGATATTTACAGCAGCAATAGATTTTTTATCAGTAGGTAGCTCATCGTCTATAACCTTAACGATAAATTCTTGTGTAGATTCTTGATTGGCGTACCACCTTGTGTATTCTGTATTTGCACGTTTGCGTCTAAAATCTGTCAAAGGTATTAAACTGTACACAAATGCGTAATTCTTCTATGTAATTTAACAATAGCTCACTATTACGTATTCTTACATGATAGTGTACAAACGTTGCAAGAGTCATCTCCTGTATAATTAACTCTTGAACTGATCACAGATTCTGAAAAACCTAATATTATCAAAAATATACTAAAATTCATTATAAGAAAATGCAGATTTCCATCATTTCTTGACAGTTCATGATGTTAGCTTGACAGTAGGGATATTAGAAAAAGAAAAGTGAATGAATGTCACCAGAATATTATTTCTTATAAACAGTATAGATTGATTTATGTTTTTCATTAAAAATAAAGAACTGAACTACACAAATATTACTCGGAACTCCTATTTTATTTAATGATGTTCTTGCAGTTATAAAATACGTAATGTTGTCTCCGTAATTTGTAACCTTAAGATATCTAACTACTCACCTCTTTTTAGCCTAGCAATAAAATATTCTCAGACTTATCAAAAATATTATTTGACTTTTTGATGTAAAAATAACCCTTAATTTTTATATTGAGAATTAAAATGCTTTTGCATATAAAAGTATACATAATTGGGTTTTTATATTTCTTAGGTACTTTGTTCATGGTTTTATTTCCACCTCGAAACTTTGAGCAGTTAGTTATTACCAATATATATATATTTATATACAATAAATAGTCAATACTAATACAATATTTTAATTGTTATTGAATATTGTTAAAATTTCAGATCAGGGACTAAAATGAGGAGGGTTAGGAGTACTGGTAGTGATTTAAAGTATTCGGACTACATTGAATACGAGACTATGTTAAGCATTATAGAGCATATGACTCTGGAAGATCCTGAAATGGCTCAAGTGGTGCACCTTACTCCGCTTACTACTGCAAATAATAGCATCATAGCTCTTGAACTACACAGTGATACGTACAGCAAAAAACCTGGAATACTTATAATAGGAAGTATGTGCTTAAATTCCATTTACATGATCATATATGACATATTCGGTCTGGCCATTGTACTTTTTGGTCACCCTACTCTGGCTCGAAGAGTACGTTAAGCCGTCTATCCCGAATATTATCACATTACATCCGATAGTAATTGTTTAACTCTTAATAGGTAATTTGTTACTTGCTTATCCAGTGAGCTATTGGTTCGGCCTTCGGGTTATGGAGGTGAGATGGCTAAGGTTAAAAAATATCTATTATAATAGAAAAAGTCTTCATTCTTTCATATACTTAATAAATTATGTCTACCTTTTAGTTTTGTTTGTTAAAGCGTATTTAAAAGTTTATTATAACTATAAAATGTTTTTAATACGAAATAAATTATATTAATAGAAGCATAATGGGTATGTAACGCGTAGGCGTTCAAAATATCAGTTGTATTTCTGTTAGTTATATTACATCTGGTGTTATAAAGAAATCTATTATTTTAATGTCGTTTCTAATAGTTATTTTATAATATTTTTCAGCGTTAAATGGAATGGTATGGAGTGGGCCAAATGCAATAATCGAATTAGCCGAAAAGCTTCTTTACGATACAAATTACCAAACTCCATTTTTCAATGACTATGACTGGTAAAATAAACTTAAATATTCTTGATTAATTATTTAAATATTGACATCGACGAACGAGGTGGCGTGTTGGTAGGGATGCTGCCTTTAGTTTCAACGGTCGCGTGTTCGATGCCTGCTAGGGGCGGATGTTTCTATTCATCTTATAAACATCTGTTTGTCTGGTTTTCTTTGTTTGGGTGTTTGTCCTTGTGGATCTCCTCACAGTGCTTCGGAGACCACGTTAATACGTGCCGGTCTCGGTTGTTATCAAATAACATCATAATAAACATAAACTCATAAGCTCTATATATATAGTTTATTCTTATCCAATGAGTTACTGGTTCGGAGGTCACGTGGCAATCGCTCTGCCTAAAAACTAGTCAGGCTACTAGTTTTTTCAAATCCAGATAAAAGTAATAAGCAAAACCTGTATAAATACCGGGAATAATATCGCGAGGAATAAGTGTAGTGAACTATAGGACATCGAATCAATTTTCTAAATTTTACATCACAGAACATATCATCTCGATGTTTGATAATCTATGGTTATACGATTTCGAAAGCATTTTCTGCTTTATATATATCTTCATCATATATATGCTGCAATAGGATATTAACAATTATATACCTGTCACTGTATAGGTTTCCCCAAATCTATCGACATGTAATTCTACAAGAAGAGAGCCTTTTATTTGGACGCAAATAAGCAATACCATGTCAACCCACAAAATTGAAAAAACTGAGTTATATGTGCAGAAGTGTTGTTAAATGGCTAAAGAACATTTTCTTTAATATTTGTAGGGTTTTAAGTTTTAAAATTTCTAAAAAGCCATTTTTAATCATGCAATTTATGTATTATGTTAAACGTTTTGGGTTATATTATATACGAAATATGCAGTACTTTTTTTTTGTGAAAATAAGTAAAATAACTTACATAAATCTGAAATTTCCAAAAACTTGACCAATACATAAAAAATATTCATATAAACTATAAAGCAAGTTGCTCAAAATTTTCAAACGCGTTTTTCTCGAAATGACATTCGTGTGGGTTGACATGGTATTGCTTATTTGCGTCTATTTATGTACTGGGATTTCCATCCGGAGATAGCTTAAACGCAAAGTATCGGCTTTATTTTATCGTATTATACTGAAAGGCTTATATAATTGTCTATTTAATATCTACAACAAGACAAAAACTTTAACACAATGAAATTTGCGTTAATTTAATATTGAAAATATCACATTCTTAAATTCATAATTATTATAATAAATAGTAACAATAATTATAAATGTTACACACTCACCGGTCCCCATTAGGATACTTGTATTCTACTTCGGGGGTCCAGAAACAAACACAATGACAAGGACAAACATATCCAGACCAGAAACATGCTTGAATGATCAATACAACCCTCTACTCCGAGCAGGAATAGAATTTAAGCTACAATAAATAAACTAGCATTACCTAAACATTTCGACAGTAGGTAGTAGTACGATTATATTATGGACCCATAGTTATTTTTAATTCAGTCGTGAAATAGAAAAAATTAAGAATTGTACATTGTTATCTTAACATGATGTTTATGGAGGAATTAAACTAATCCTATTATACAGGCGTAGCAGTGAGGAAATTATACACTGATCATTAGCAAAACTAAAATTATATGTACATACTGGTATGTGCCCGAGATTTCTTCCGCGTGGACCTAAGAATTGTTTTTAGAGATAAATGAAATATTTGTAAATAAATAATGTTCTAAAAGAAACACCAAACAATTTTCACAGCAGAGATTATTCCACCAGTGCAATCAGTCATACTGGTGGTAGGTTTATTGTTGCAAGGCGCCGGTGCTAAGTAGGTACCACCGCAGTGTCAAATATTCTGCCACCAAATAGTAGTGCTTAGGCATTACTGTGCTCCGGTTTGAACGTCACTGTACGCTAGTGAAATTACTGGGCAGAGGATATTTAAGAACCAATATTTCGAGGTTGGCAACGCGTGAGTGGCACGTACTTATGGTGCTGCAAACGCTCATAGGCTACGGCAACCACTTACCATCAGGTAGGCCGTATGCTTGTTTGCCAACTTAAAAATAAAAAGACCTTCCCGTTTATAATATTGATAGGATGATTACATTTAGAATGTATTATTATCAACTAGCGGCCCGCTCCGGCTTAGCACGGGTATAAAATATATAGCCTATGTCATTCACTGAAAAAATGATTAAAATCGATCCAGTAGTTTTGATTTATTCATTACTGCCTGTGGTCCACACGCGTTAAATGTAATTATTTACGACATTAGGTGAGAAACCTCAAAAATTTTTTTTTCTTTACTATTTAATGGATGTTATTATACATATAAACCTTCCCCTTCAATCACTCTATCTATAAAAAAAACTGCATCAAAATCCGTTGCGTAGTTTTAAAGATTCACACATAGGGACAGAGAGAAAGCGACTTTGTTTTATACTATGTAGTGATTCCGCCTCCAGTGAATAATGGAGAAAGAACTGATATTACATTATTTTTATCAGATTATTAAAATTGATGGAATTTTTAATCTGAATTTATTTTATGAATAATTTCTCTGAATACATTACAATTAATTTGTAAATATTACAATTGATTATGTATGGTATAATAATCTGACTCAACTAACAGCAAGTTTTAGTTTTTGTATCACTGTAAAATTATTAAATTGAACCGGCGTAACCTTTTTAGATAACAATGTACCTATTATCTAAATAATGATTGCAGGTAATTCTAGATTTTGCCGGTATTTTCATTATAGGTTTTAAACCGCGATAAATTGTTTATCTAACTTACTGTAAATCAATAAAAGTAAAATAATAATTATTATTATATTAAAATATTTTCATGCATAAAGATCATGTTTATTATTACTATTAAATATTTGTGATGACTCCAATGTCCGTGATGACTCCGATGTCACAAACTTAGGGATTTTTATGTTAGATTTCAAAACTAGGTACTGAACTGTTTTTAGTAAATATGTTTTCAAAGGCCATTCGATTTGACGAACAGGAACCGTAGATATGGCATTCTAATTGCACACGTTTTTAAACATATTTTAATTTCTTATTATATTAACAGGTACCTAATACCGATTGCGAATCCAGACGCATTAAACTTCACGACTAGTATCCGTGATTATACGTCGTTGGATGCAATGGAATGGTCACGTAACCTTACCGCTAGAACGAAAACAAAACCAGACGAATGGCATAAAAATATTGACTTGAAGTTGGATCAGAAATTATGCTTTGGCACAAATATTAATCGTAATTTTGCATACCATTGGCAAGGTAGTGATGTGATAATTAAATGATAATGTGGTAGTTAGGCATATATGAATCTCGAACTTAAAAGTTTTGTAATGAGGTTTATTTCCGAAAAACCGTACGCTCCCACAGTAAATTTTTCGTCAACACAATCAAATTGAAATGCGTTATGGATGATGGCGATAGCTTAACCTTCAATATTCAAGCATGAAGAACCCTATCTATGTACTTGGTCTCTCGTTTCGTGTGTCACTCAATCATACAACAAGAAAACTGTCTACAATATTTTGACTGCAACAAGAGAGTTATTTTTTTTTATTAAATATGATAAAAAACGAGGAGCTACAAAATTGTATATGTCCACCCAAATTACTACTCGATTTTGAATTGCCCTAACACCGGCAACGCATATTTGTACAGATTACCGACAAGACTTTATTATAATTACTGAAAAGATAATTTAGTAAAATGATAAAATATTTTCACACCACTAAAGTATAATTCATTTTACTGATTATTGTTAAATTTAAATATCAATACAGTTTTACAGAATACCATAAAAAATGCACGTGAGCGTACAATGACAAACTTATTATCTTATAATAAATGCGATAATGTATTGGTATCTTCAATGTCAATAACACAAACACGTGATCAGTTTTACTTCATATACAATCAAAATAAAAACATTTATTTACATTGTAGACGACGTCCGCAAAACGCCTGATCGTTGCTCACAATACTATCCAGGATTAAAACCTTTCTCTACAGCAGAAGCACAAGCGATAAGAGAGTACGTTCATAAACTTGGAGATACTGTACAGCTAGCTGTACATTTACACGCCAGTTTTGTACCTAAAAAAGTAAACATATATTTTTTAAGTCAAATGTAAATAAGCTTAATGTTTTAAAAATATAGCAGTTACTAACATCCGAGATTTAAAAGTAGTTAAACTCTAAATTCTCTTGTTTAGTTATATCTTTCTTCTTAATAAATAATTTTAATAGATGGGTCCATACTCTGTGTAGCAGCATCACCTACATGCATTTATTAGCAAATAATTAATATTATAATTGATTAAATATTTGACTATTTAGCACACCGACTAACTTGAATATGTATGTTCAAATGTTTCATATTTTCATTATATGATAAGGTGTCAATAACACACAATTTTAATCTTTATTTAATAAAACTGCAGGAATATATATTGTACCCCTGGCGATATACATCCCGTCAGCCAAGTAACCAGCGTACGTTACAAGAAATTGGTGAATATGCGGCAAGGCAAGCAAGATTTCCGGACGGCAGGCTTTATGAGGTTAATCATACTATAATCTCTTCTTCTATACCGAATCTACTGTAAATCTTCTCTTTGTATCAAAATTAAAGAAAAATGAATATTGTAACAAAATATTCATTGTCATCATCAATGACCTAATAAAATATACAATTTTAACTAATAAACAACAATATGTTTCTATTTTTAATACAACCTAACGCATGTGTTAAAACGAGAAATCACTATGCGCGTTTTTGAAATCTTTCTTGAACCTTTTTGAAACTGGGGTTCCATCTGCCAACAGTCGTCAGGTCGCGACCTCGAACGTAGCCAACTCACCTTGATGAAGGACTTCTGATGGGTCCGAAACTAATCAGTACCTAAACCAATTGAACGTTAGCCGTTAAATTTTACAATAAGTTATAATATAATGACTCACGATAGCTTTAATAATTTAAAAACGGATGTTATTAGTTTGTAATGCTAAGACCTAATAATAGACTATAGCGTGTGTCTTGGCTGTTAAAGCTACTAGCTAGACAAATCCGCTGTTATGTTATGACACCAGTAGGCATGAAATATTTTTATATCTCTAAAAATAAGTATTTGTATAACCTAGACATCACGCATATTTGGATAAGACACCAGCAAGGCTAGAGCCTATTTTAGTGTGATAAGATGAGTAGCAGAACATTAATCCAACCAACCTTCGCTGTCAAGGGCAGTAGGGCAATAGTCTATACACATTATATAGTAATATACACATACAGGAAAAACAAATTAAATAATACCCATTTTTTCGCATACCTATCTACCGATTGGCCTATCTGGAGTTTCAATCAATCGCTTAAACTCTACGGTCTACGTCATTCGCTAATTATTAAAAAGAAAATTGTCAATTTCCTTGCGTCGCCAAGTGGCAAGTTCACTCCATTTTTCTTAAAACAAAATCTTCATCAAAATCGACCTCATTTCACAGATAAACACATAAACAACAATGCAACAATATTATGACATAGCTATTTCTAATCGACTAATTAAATAATAGGTTAATTATTAACACTTATCAATTATATATTTTTATCTTGATTTTCCTAAGTGACAACTTGTTTCCATATCCGGATGAGTAATTAATTTTAAAATTTTATAATCTATTTAAATCTATTTTATCGTTAAATCTATGTATACTGTATGTAGGTATTCAGGTTTTTAATTAAATCATCATGGTCGTAATCTAGATTCAATTTAATTAGGTAGGAAGATTTTATACGAAACTAGCATCTGCCCGCGACTTAGTCTACCGTCTACGTGGACGGACGGTATTTTTTGTTAACCCGATCACTACCAAACTTAGCTAGTCTAATCTGAAGACTGCCTGAAAATAACATCATAATCGGTCAACAATTTTAGTCTATAGAGAAAAAATGTAACACACTAACATATACACCCACATCGACCTTATTATATATAATTATATTAAATTAAATGAATTTTTTTATTAATTTTTTATTATTAATTTTAGTATTCCAGTGTCCGTAACTCTGATTCGCTCAGTGAGAGTTTTGCATAAATACAAAATAAAATATAATAATAAGTAAAATTTTCATTGTACTTATTTGTCAAAGAAAAATTTGCTAAATATTTAGTATCCTGAACTAAAATTGGTTCATCATTCAGTTATGATCTTTTAGGTGATAGTGAAGGTGACTTTATTTCAAAATATAATAATTCTTTAATAAATCCTACTAAGGACTCAAAAATACATTGACAAACATACCGGTATAATAATTAATAGTAGAGCCATGCTCCTCCCAGCACGAATAGGCCGGTTATAATCTCTCACCCATTCTGTTCCCTTCCCTTTCTTCCTTCTCATTCCTTCCCTCCTATCCTTTGGGTAAAGTGAATGTGATACTTCAAATATCGTAAGCGTTCATAGATTGTGGTAACTGCTTAACATCAGGCGGGCCGTATGCTTGTTTGCCTACCATGATGATATAAAAAAAAATAGTCGATTGTTCAATTATTCATCGGTAAAAAGATAAGATTCAATTTGCTTTCGTAAATGTACAAGTTTTACAAGGTTAAGTGAGGTCATTAACGATACAAGCATCAGCTGTAGAAAGATCAGTTTTTAATGGTGATTAAACTAAAACACTTTTGTAAAAAGGTACATCAAGGCAGTAGCGATGAGCGAGTCGCTGGTTCACTAAGCGATTACATCTCAGGAGTAGTCGGGACGGACTTAGTCTTCGTGATCAAACCTTACCACGAAGTGTTTCCGAACTACACAGACACCACTGTAATGGGTATGTAATATAATAAATAATAATAAACGAATATGTGTAGTTTGTATGTTTGTTATTCAATCAAGTAAAAACGGCCGAACTAATATGGTACATGTATAGATTGTTACCTGCATTCTTCTTCTTCCTAGCATTATTCCCGGTACTATACGAGTATTACCCAGGGTCTGCTTATTACTCTTATCCGGATTTGACAGGTTACTAGTTTTTTCACAGAGCGATTACGATCTGACCTCTGCAACCCTTATAAGAGCAATTTATTTATCAAGGGTTAAGGATTATTATTATCAGATGTTATGTAATAACAACCGGGACCGACGGTTTAACGTGCTCTTCGATGTACGGTGGGGAGACCCACAAGCACAAACGCCCAGACCGAGACAGATATTTGTTAGATCCATGAAAACATCTGCCCATGCGGAAATCGAACCCGCAACCGTCGAGGCTAAAAGCAGACTCGCTAAAAATACCGCCACAGCGGTGTCGATTGTTACCTGATTAGCACATAAGTAACCTTTTATCCCAGAAAAATGGGGTTCCTGTGGGGTTATCAAAAACGTATTACAGAGCGTATCGACATGGAGTTATATTTGGATATTTGTTATTAAACTGATTGAGATGAATTAAGCACACAGATATGAGATACTTATTAACACACAACGATATATAAATAAACGCTGCAAACTCAACGGCCCCCATTAGAATAGTGATATCTCGTGTCGGTGTTCCGAAAACACATACATGGACAAATACATCCAGCACGGAAAATATGCTTGCATGGTGAATACAAACATATGCTCGAGGAAGTAATCAAATTCGCGACCTGTGGCTTTTAAGGCAGGTTCGCTACCGCGGCGCCATTATTACATGTTTGTTCTTTCTTTCAGAATCATACGTTCAGAAATCTATATCCGTGATTTTAAGCTTGGTTCGAGGATGGCGCAGTAGTACTAAACAAAACACTCTTTCATTTTTTGGACGAGACGTAGAATTTTGAAACGAAAGTTATAATTAAAATTACATGACTTACCAGTATTTTTTCCTTTTTAACAAGTGGTATACTACAGTAATTATAATCCAAATAAATTGAAATTTAAACTTTAATGCACGCTGTTAGAATAACCTCTGTCACAGCAGAGATTATTCTACCAGTGCAATCAGTCAAACTGGTGGTAGGTCTTTTGTTGCAAGAGGCCAGCTAGGTAGGTACCACCGCAGTGTCAAATATTCTGCCACCAAATAGTAGTGCTTAGGCATTACCGTGTTCCGGTTTTGTAGGGCACTGTACGCTAGTGAAATTTGCTGGGCAGAGGAGATTTTAGAACCAATATCTCGATCTCTAATTGGCAACGCATGAGTGGCACCTACTAAATATTAGAAAAAAAGGACAACCTCTTTAAAAACAAGTTAAAACGAAGGCTGATAAATAAAGCATTCTACGATGTTAAAGAATTTCTAGATACTTAGACCTCAATTTTACTATAATTCGCCTTTTACCTTGTATTTATTTCTGTACATTTATAAATTATTTAATTAATGACATTGTTATATAGATTATTGTTTAATCAATTAATTACTTGATGACATTCTGATATTATTATCTAAATTCATTTTAAACAAAATTTCATTTGAATTATTATTCAATTATAACTATTTAAAAAAAAAAAAACAAACTATTTAAAAAAAAAAACAAAAATATTTAAATAACAAACGCAGATACACCATTCAAATTATTTAATTCTATAACTTATTATTATATAATTATGAGTTCTCGTAGTTATAAGGAATAGTATCATTTTGAATAAAATTAATTAATGTATTTTTTTGTCATGCCCAGACAGGGTTGCACGCATACATGTTGCAAATAAACAAATAAATAAATAAATAATGGTGCTGCAAGCGCTCAAATGCTACGGCAACCACTTACCATCACGTGGGCCGTATACTTGTTTGCCAACTTGTAATATAAAAAAAAACTTGAAATGTTTGTTATACAACTATGTTTCTTAGCTTTAATTTTATCATTGAGGATCTGTACAAAAAAAAGGCAATTTTGTCTTTATAATTTATAATTTAATGTTCTTATATTAATTTATAAATATAATTTTGATATTTACACCATTTAGGATATTCAATAACAAGAACGAATTGAAAATATGAAACAAAATTATCACTACGTAATTTTATTATAAAAATAAAATATATAACTGTATCTCACCGGGACGTGGGTTTTAAAAAACCCACTTTGTAAAACGTCATACTTTTTTGGATTCCCATATTTTATGAATAGTCAACATCCTGATCAATAAAAATTCTTAATTATTCAAGTTAAAATAATATGTGTAGTAGACATTCCATATATTATGAACTTACTATTAACTTTTAGTATCCAATTTAATTCTGACAATAATTCGATTCAAAGTTTATACGAGCATGACGTATATATATATAAGGTGTTTCACTTTAAAATGCGGTAACTTTGCGGGAAGCTTCTATAAGTGTAACAGATCAAATTCTAATTACGATATATGATGTATCTTTTTGCTATATTTTAAAAAAACTATTTTCATATCATCGCTCGAACTATGACTCTAGCTGAATAAAATCTATACTTCAAGCCGTGCGCTACGTCACATCACATATGACGTAACACATAGCGCGTATAGCGGCATTGACCTGAGTCACCGACCGCGCGCCCGGTGTTTTATGTGTTTATCACAAAGTACGTGGATACATTATGACAGTAGTGTAGTATCTTGTCTGTAGCTTGCATGTCGTTTAAACTATCCTTCGCCCTTTCAAAAGTTCTTGTTCCAGCATCAATCCCGGTATTTTGCCCAGGGTCTGCTTATTACCCTTATCCGGATTTGACAAGATACTGGATTCTTACGCAGCGATTGTCATCCGAACACCGCAACACAAGGGCGAACCAGTAACTCATTGTATAAAAGCAAGTTACTAATATTATCAGATGTTTTGATAATATCGACCGCCGACAGCTTAACGTGCTCTCCGACGCACGGTGGTGAGAACCACAAGGACAGACACCCGGACAGAGACAGATATTAATAAGATCAAACCAATATCCACCCCGAACGGGAATCGAACCCGGGACCGTCGAGTCGCCATAATTTGACTTCTTCAGAAACCACTATGATGAAATAATAAAATCAAACTGCGAGTTTACGACCTACCCCACGTAAAAAGTCGTTCACTCCGTAATTTTTTAAATAAGGTTATTGACCGGTAGCATCGCTGGACGGTTTTGATGTCGCCGCTACTTGCCTTGCCTACTTAGCGCTCCACATAGATTCAAGACATCTCGCACCCCACACCTTAATCGAAATTTACTAATTTTTTTTTTAATAAATAAAACATGAATGGGTTCATCAATACTATCCGCACGGGAATCGAACCCGTGACCATCGAATCAGTGGGGCTCGCTACCTACACCCTACAACGATTTTATGCAATATTTACCTGTAAAAATTACCAAGACCGTATTCATAACGCGTATTTCATAACTCAGTGGAGTAGCCTACAAGAACAATAGCAAGATGAATATTAATCTGTAAATGTAGTCTCAAAAAGAATTGAATTATTGTCTATTATCGCATGTCCCAAATAAAGGGTAAAACTTTTCCTTAACCTTAAAATTTGTTTTATTTTTTTGCAATATTAAAGATTATCGATTGTAAAAATGTTATTTTAATTTTTAACTGAATTTCAATACAGTTGAAAAATCAAGCAAATTCCAGGAATATCTTTATCTTCACAAATAACGCAATAAAATATGTATAAAACTTATACTGCTATAATTCAGTATCACACATTACTAAATAAAACATACGTAAACAGAAATGTACATCTGAATTAGCTCAAATGATTATTATTAAAAACTAACTTTAAGAGGGATAACTGTTTGCGATATTAACTTTATACTACAGCTCACACAAGTAGGTACGCAAGCGAATCAGCATTTAGTCATTGACCTTCCTATTTATTCACTGATTTTCCTTCACACTCCTGTCACTTTAAAAATATCAGTTAAAATAATTCAATCCATCCAACTAGAAATCTATTATTTATCGTTAGATAAGTAGTTAGTTAGATTACTAATTTTATTTTTAATCAAGATATAATTAGTCTAATAAATTACGTACCTAGCTAATAGCTACATAGTACATTCTACAATTCGATTGAATTTATTTATTATTTTGCATTTGAGTGTTTAAATTACGTAATAATTTTACATACTTTAACCAACTCAGATCATAATTTACGTTTTAAAATATTAATAATAAATAATTTTCCTAAATAGGAAAATAGTATTTTATGGTAAATTGACACATCATAACCCTATTTAGAGTATTATTCGAAAATATCTTAACTTAAAAATTTCTTTTCTTTTCTTTTCTTAATTCAAATTTAAAAAATGTGACCCAATTCCTACAATCGCGGCTAAAGATTTTTTTATTTGCGGATTTAATCGGTACAAAGTACATGCATAGTAATAAAAACAATTCTAATACGTATGTTTCCAATTAAATATCCTTTTTAAACTCGCCGATAAATCGACTAATAAAAAAGTAAAAAGACCTTATTACAACCCTACAGTAAGTATGTTATTAAGTGATATCGCCGCTGTATTTTTCGGCCTTTGACATAAACCGCCTTCAACGCTGTATTGTTTCGGCCTTTGACATAAACCGCCTTCGCCGCGGTCGGTGTTTTTGAAAATGTAAACAAACAGAATTAAAGTAACCTTATTACTCAATGCATAAAGTTTATTTTTAAAGACTACCACGTATAAGATGTTCCGTTCTTTGGTAAAACCCGCTGTGCGTGTCTTATTGTTTCATCGTTCCATTCGTTACAAAAACTCTGATCGAGTAACACGTCTCTACCGCTGTCTTCGTAATTTAAAATGTCGAAAATTGTTCGTGATCCAGCAATAGAAAAATGGAAGTGGCATTGTCATTATGGATCGAAGACCGCTAAAATCAAAACAAGGGCGACCTGCCAGTGTTTTAGCGTGCTAATAAGAAAGCGTGGTTAACAAGTGCCATTTTTGTGACTGTGAATTCCGGAATTGTTATGTTTCTGGAGTTGAAATTTGTTTTAAAAAAAGAATTCAGACTTTAAAGTGGTTCTAGTTTTGGACAATTCACCAGGTCATCCTCCTTTTTTTTTTAATAAACAAGTGACATTTTTACCTTCCAACACGACGGCTTTGCTTCAACCTATGGACCAAGAAATAATCCAGGTCTTTAAGCTCTATTACATTAGACAGACCTTCAAAATCATTTTGAATAATATGGAAGGTGATATGAATCCTGATATGAATGTTATGGAATGCTGGAAGAAATTTGACATAGCAAAATGCATCGTTGGAAGAACTGAAGCCATACACATTGAATTCGTGCTGGAGAAAACTGTGGCCTGCTCTGACTGTGGAAAATGACGAAGAATCTGTGCAAATGCAAACTATTACTGCAAACATAGCCGAAATTGCGAGTGGAATAGGACGAAATGGGTACGAACAGATAGAATCAAGTTACATTCAGGAGTTGCTTGTATTGCAACATTAATATTTGACTGAAACCGACTTGGAGGAAATGTTAAATTCACAGCCCATTGAAGAAGATGCTTCAACAAGCAATTTGGAAATGTGGTATTTAATCTGAAAAATTTTAGTGAAGGTTTAAGAATGGAAAATGAGCTTTGTGATTTCTTTATGAAAATTGATCCGCCTATGGAACGAAGTATTGTTTTCAAGAGGCACATTGCTAATGGCAACTACTGAAGATCTGTGTGAACTGAAAGAGATTTAAAAAACTGCCAAGCAAGAAAAAATTACAAAATTCTTTAAACCGTTGCCTAAGCCTTAATGTAATAAGTATGGTCAAAAACTTCAATTAAATTTATTTTTTTATGTTTGTTTTTTATTTTGTCAGCTAGGAACGTATACCCTATAATGCCATATAAAATACCATTTCATATTCACTGTTAAGAGCTTTTACTGTACTAATAAATTTTGGTCAGCTTTAATAATAAACTAATTAATTAATTATAATGTTAAAGTACAATAATTAAATTTATAACTTTTAAAGACAAACGTATTTTGTTTTTGTTTCATAATTACGTATACTACGTAATAATAACCGCATTCACTACTCGCCGGTATTTCCCGGCGACTAAAAGAATACGACGCCATTGTTGCTAGGGAAGCGGGGAAGAGGGCAAAGGCGGAGTAAAGATTAGTAATTAGTATTGCCAGACTTTTCAAGAAAAGTGCTACTTTTGTCATTACAACCAAAATTCTAATATTCTGTAACTTACACTTTCAAATATTATTTTGCCAAATAAAATTCCACAAATACAGGAATTCAATACAAAAGAAGCACAAAATATTGTTTGTAAAAATATTAGTATAAAATGTATATCATCTTTGTTCGAGTATTTTTTTATATTAAAAATTTCTTTTTCCGTATTGTTTTAGTTAATTTTCACATGTATTTAATATCCTAAATCTTAACGTGCTTTATAACTCGACACCGTAATTTCCTTAAATATTTCGAAAATTTATATCTTGCCAACACTAGGCGCTACACGTATATCTATCTTGGGAGGGACTACAATAAAAATAAGGCGTGGGCATGTGACGACCCCATCGCCCGCTGTTGGGATAACCTCTGTCACAACAGAGATTATTCCACCAGTGCAATCAGTCACACTGGTGGTAGGTCTTTGCTGCAAGAGGCCGACTAGGTAGGTACCACCGCAGTGTCCAATATTCTGCCGCCAAATAGTGGTGCTTAGGCACTACTGTGTTCAGTTTGAAGGGCATTGTACGCTAGTGAAATTACTGGGCGAACGAGATTTAAGAACTAATATCTCGAGGTTGGCAACGCGTGAGTGGCACCTACTAATGGTGCTGCAAGCGCTCATAGGCTGCGGCAGCCACTTACCATCAGGTGGGCCATATGCTTGTTTGCCAACTACAACATAAAAAAGGCTTGGTCTACACCACGGGTTTTATTAGTTTAGTTAATTAGTACTATTTTCTTGTAAAAAAAAATATTTATCAATTGATGTTTAAAGTATCCTACTCCATCGAAAAGTATTCAATGTTTGGAATTATGTTGCATTACATAATATTGTACATATTAGCTTTGCTTACCCCTGCCCTAATAATAGCAATAAAACAAATTATTTTTTAATTTAACTAATTATAATTTTTAGTAGAAAAAATATTGAAGACTTGATTTACTATAAAAATTATTTTGTGGAACTTATACCTACTGAATATCTTATTTTTTCAGTTTGGCGTTTTTTCAAATGAACATTCTGTTTGTATGCCATATTATGATAGCGCACGTATTATTATTATTACTATTGCTACTCGCTACTAAACGCTAGCGTATCAATGATTTGACGTTCAGTGCGCTGCAAATTTGATTTTCAGATAAAGAAATTAAATTAAAAATTTATCTGCGATCGATCGATACATAAAATTCGTCAAAATTAATTAAATACAATAATAATAATCATGAAATACAGTAAATGAATATTAAAAAAAGGTTTTAATACTACTATTAAATGATTTAATTAAATCAATTTTAATGATTCAGCATTTAAAATTATACTAAATAAATGAAGCTGGTTAGGTATAACTAATTCGCATATGCAGTCACAGTAATCGACAGCATAGTGGTTCTGTGGCTCCGTATGTGACGCGGCATCCTGAGTTCGAATCTTCACATCACAGTAGTTTTTTCTTATTTTAAGATTAGTTTTGTTTTTTTGTGTTTCCTTATTTTAAGATTTTAAGTTAGCCGTCGTGTAAAGAGGTCATGAACGAGCATTACCCAACAACTGTCTATTGAGACGAGGCGTACATCATATTTAATATGTAAATTAGAGACATAGATGTGTTCGTTTTGTTCTAAAAGTATTGAAATTGTTATAAACAGTTTGTGTGGATAAATCTAAATCAAAAGGCGTTTTAGATTTCTTTTTCACCCGCACACCACCAAGACCCTGAACTTGCTAGCCGTGGTCTGGTTTTGGCTGAGTTCCAATCATTTGTAAAAACTCTCCTGGCGTCCAAACAATTTATTTAAGATTAAGTAACTAGTGGTTTATAAATATTATAAGTATACTCGGCATCTGCTGTCTTATTTTACGTAAACCCGTAACACAATTAGGGTCTTCTAAGAGTCACCCGCAGTAATATCCGCCGGTTGCAAATATTGTATACGTGTATAATGGTACAGGGGTATACCTTCCTGGTAAAGTATACGCCACACCGTGCTACGGCTAATACCAAAGTCCCGTTTTGTATCTCGCCCGTCTTGTGCTTGCCATGGGACTATTTAAAAAAAAAAGTTAAAATTTCTTTTTGTAAATAAACATTTAAATGGGTCCGCCTGGAATCTAACACTGGAGGCTTAAAGCTATCATAGCTCCTCATTCTTTGTTCAGGGCCAAGAATGGTTCGCTCACTGGGGCGTTTCCCGTAACGTTTTAGAATTTTTAGAATAATAGAATAATTTAATTAGAATGCTATGGGCATTACCACCAACATTCTAATATTTTGAAACTTTTACTTCAAATATCATTTTGTTAAAAAGTATTCCATAAATTTACACAAGAATTAAACATAGGAATGGGACTAAAATATTTAATTATTGTATGTAAAAATATTAGTAGAAAATTATTGTTTTTATTCAATTATAAATTTTAAAACATGAAAAGAAGAATCATAATTATTTACTTCTTTCTATAAACTCTACACTGTAATTTCTTTAAATCTATTATAAAGATAAAAATTTGAATTTTTGTGTGTATGTTTGTAATAAATAAACTCAAAACTACTATTTAAAAATTCTTTCACCATTTGAAAGCTACATTCACCCTGAGTAACATAGGCTATATTTATTGCTAGAAAAGATTGGGATCCTTACTAAAACTTAACTAACGTAATCCAAAGTGTAAAAAATTGCCCTAAAACGTCTTTCGTCGCATGCGCTGCTGAAACTATTGATGATAGAACAAAAGTATGTTCTAAAATATTAAATAACATATTTTCAATAAAATAAATAATAATATCAACAAAGAAATATTAAAAATCTTATGTCCACCGTGCGAAGCCGGGACGGGCCGCTAGTATTTCATAAAATTATTATTATTATAACTTGCCAACACTGAGCGATAGACTTAGCACGTGTTACTATCTTTCAAGGACAAGTTAAGCTTGGTCCAGACCAGACACTTGTACGGTAAGGAATTGATTATTTTTTCTAAAATATGCTTAACGTGAAGATTTCTTTATAGTTATGGTAATTACTATAATTCTATTGTGAAAATACTTTTTATCAGTTAATGTTTAAAGTACCTTACCTACTCCATCGAGAAAGTTTTTGACGTTTAGAATTATTTTTGATTTCGTAATATGGTACACATATTAGATTTTACCTGTGATTTTGTTTGTGTTAATTCAATGTCAATCAATTCAAGTTTTGTTACAAACATCAGTTAATGTACAAGTTAAAAGTTCAACTTTGTACTCCATTTATCATATTGCAGTTTATTAATTTTATATGCGCAACCGTTATGCTCGACGACCATGTAAAGCTATTTTCATTCATCCTGTATGCTTTCTAATACCCCTTGACCATGTCTATACAAAATTTGATAATGCTGGTCATTGTCGAGTAGTTAAGGTGTAAAAGTGTAACAACTAAACAAACTCACATTTCCCAAAATGTATGAGCGCCGCTTTAGGAAAGGCGGCATTTCAAAAGGCATATTTTTCAACGATTTTGTAAGACAGATTTTTATTACATACTAGTGGTCGCTCGCGACTTCAACCGGAAAGAATCAAAATATCATTTGTTTTTTGTTAAATCTAAGGCTCCGGTCATCGTAACGAGATAATTACTATTTAATAGTTTTTAGGTAATTTGCTGCTTACAAACATTAATGATAAAATGTGCAATTGGCGATTCCTTTTTTATTTATCTTTTCCCTTAACAAAGTTTAAATTTTTAGTTTCAATTTAAATTTTTAGTTTTTTTTCCTTTAAAAACCGCTTTCAAAGTAGGTTACTTACTTAACATGTTTGTGTGCCATACATACATACCACACGTATTATTATTATTAGACGACGTTTTGGTGCAGCGGTGGCGAACCTGCCTTAAGCACACCCGCCTTACATGTTTTTATTGACGATACACGCATGTTTTCCGGTCTGGGTACAGCCACAGGTTCGATTCCCGTGCGAGGCGGATAGTATTGATGAACACATTCATGTTTTATTTATAAAAAATAAAATTAGTAAATTTCGATTAAGGTGTGGGGTGCGGGATGTCTTGAATCTATGTGGAGCGCTAGTAGAAGCAAGGCAAGTAGCGGCGACATCAAAACCGTCCAGCGATGCTACCGGTCAATAACCTTATTTAAAAAATTACGGAGTGAACGACTTTTTACGTGGGGTAGGTCGTAAACTCGCAGTTTGATTTTATTATTTCATCATAGTGGTTTCTGAAGAAGTCAAATTATGGCGACTCGACGGTCCCAGGTTCGATTCCCGTTCGGGGTGGATATTGGTTTGATCTTATTAATATCTGTCTCTGTCCGGGTGTCTGTCCTTGTGGTTCTCACCACCGTGCGTCGGAGAGCACGTTAAGCTGTCGGCGGTCGATATTATCAAAACATCTGCTAATATTAGTAACTTGCTTTTATACAATGAGTTACTGGTTCGCCCTTGGGTTGCGGTGTTCGGATGACAATCGCTGCGTAAGAACTAGTATCTTGTCAAATCCGGATAAGGGTAATAAGCAGACCCTGGGCAAAATACCGGGATTGATGCTGGAACAAGAACTTTTGAAAGGGCGAAGGATAGTTTAAACGACATGCAAGCTACAGACAAGATACTACACTACTGTCATAATGTATCCACGTACTTTGTGATAAACACATAACACACCGGGCGCGCGGTCGGTGACTCAGGTCAATGCCGCTATACGCGCTATGTGTTACGTCATATGTGATGTGACGTAGCGCACGGCTTGAAGTATAGATTTTATTCAGCTAGAGTCATAGTTCGAGCGATGATATGAAAATAGTTTTTTTAAATATAGCAAAAGATACATCATATATCGTAATTAGAATTTGATCTGTTACACTTATAGAAGCTTCCCGCAAAGTTACCGCATTTTAAAGTGAAACACCTTATATATATATGTCATGGTCCGAAATAGCGATCCAGTTCAGTTTAGGTCGTCATTTCAATCGCAATAAGAGTTCACGGTAAGCCCCAGGTCCAAATTGAACACCAACACAACGAAACAAAGTTGTTTACACGCTAACTTAATTCAGTTATCTTGCAAGCTGAGACTTATTTATAATTGGAAACTTTAATTATTCATAACATTTGCAGATGTCATGAGGTATATATTTGAACTCGAATTAGTAAGAATTGAAATTTTCCAAGACATTGACCTGATCTATAAATAATAGATAATGAGATGTAAATAAAAAAAAAACTATTTTCAGCAACACTTTTATAACTTGGAGACTAAAAATAAACAACATAATAATATACATAAATATAAATGAGCAAATAACTACACTATTTACAGGATATAGCTAATATCATCTTGTAATCGGTGATGGAATGACATTTTTTATTATAGACTTGTCGATTTCCCAGTCCTTGGACATATCATCAAGAGACTTCAGTAACGACTTGCGCACTTCACTGCTTTCTTTGAGATCTTTTATATTTAGTAGATTCATGTATAATGATACTTGATGTAAACGTTGAAGTCTTTTGTATAGCGAATTCTTGAGCTCTACGCTGTCTGTTCGACGCCAGTATTTCAAATTTCTATTTATAACGGAATATATATGTTCTTTCACATCATTAAGGCATGTTTTCTTCTCATCCGTGGCCTGAAAACAAAGATGTTATAGGTTAAGTAAGAATGGTAAACATATTATAACACTAAAATAATAATTATAACTATATATAAAATGATCTAAATACCATTAATTAAGGAGGACTTCTTAATAATGTTTTCGTAATTTCGTAAAAAAAATATTTGGACTATTATAAAAAATAGAATGGTCTCGTGACGAGTGAATGAAAGATATTTCGCTAATATATTAGGAATATAACAGTACGTCAAAGCAAATAAAGTGTTTATTAAAATCCACAGTTTTCATAAAGTGTGTAGTAATATGAATAATGGTAACAATGGTAAAAATAATGGTAATACAGTATGGTACATACCGCGGCGTGCGCGCACAGCGCGAGTCGCACGCGGGTCTGCGCGGGCGCGGGCAGCGAGCGCAGCGCCAGCGCGAGCACGGCGCCGCCCGACACGCGCTCCTCGCTCGGGAACGCGCGGCTCTCCGCCTCGCCGCCGCTGCACGACACAAACACACACATTACCGTACAATTCTATTAAAAAAACCTTAACGAGCCTTAGTGCCTTTTGCCGAGCATCCGGCGTCGATTCTCCGGTAATTCAATTCGCTTTCACACGACCCATATTTGAGTCTAGTAACTCGTACGTACTGTGGTGAACCCGGCGTGCGCTCGGCGACCGCATTACGCTGGGTCGTGTGACAGCTGCCATACATGCCCAATTGTTCATACACTGCGCTACCGGATAACCGGCGCCGACTACTGTGCAACTGGGACGTGTGAAAAGGCACTTACGGAAGTCGCATAATATGATTTGTAACATCTGACACCTCATCTCCTTAATAAGCAATATTAAAATTAAATAACTAGCATCGCGCGCATTCCCTATCTTGCTTTCTTTTTTTTATGTCACAACGGTTGGCAAACAAGCATACGGTGTGCCTGATGCTGAGCAGTCACCGCAACATATAAACGCTGGCGATACTTGAAGTATTACATGTGCGTTGCCAACCAAAGGGATATTAGAGAATGAATGAGAAGGAAAAAAGGAGGGACACAGAGCCCATTTGTGCTGAGAGAAGCTTGGTCCCCTTTTTACCTCTTTTCACGAAATCACTTCCACAGATTGCGGGAGAGCGAGAGAATATTACACATCACAATTAATAAAAAGTTACAAAAACTTTACAACGGTTGTTATATCGCAAGGACTGAACTATGGTATAGTATATTATGGTAGTATTATATTATACCCGTTAGCAGGGAAGACGAGTATGGTGGGGTAGGAGTGGGCGGTGAGGTGCCACGGCAGGTCGTGCCGCAGCGCGTCGAGGCGGGCGGGGCGCGCGCGCACTCCGCAGCGCCGCAGCACTCGCGTGGCCGCGCCCAGCGCTCGCGACGTGCGGGCGCTGCAGCCGCCACCACACAGCGCTACCACCGTCACCTGCACACCACCCGCTTTCAATTACGGTGATACATGCGCTGGAGGCCAATGTTATAAAATATACATATATTTTATTTATTTATTCTTTATTGAACATATATGTAAGTACAAAAGGCGGACTTAACACACTAGGCGTTCTCTGCCAGTCGACCTTTGGGAATTGCAGAAAAATAAAGAATGAAGTAAGAGGTTGTATATTATAAACATACAACCTCTTACTTTGACCTATTTGTAAATTCCTAGAAAAAAATAAAAACAAATGATAATTCTACATTGGTTGGCGGGAAATCCGAGATGTTGTTTGAGCACCCTACTTGGGTATACTCGGTTGTGTCGTTGGCCATTTATTTATTTATGATTGCTATTTACTAGTTATGTGTAATAAAGGCAGTAATTGAATCCGCTCACCGATTTTTAGAAGGCTCACTTTTGGTTCATAAAAATATATATAAGAAAATCAATAGTTTGGATACACCTTTCAGGTTATAATTTTTTGCAGCATTATATTTAACGATGTAACTAACTAAATGAAACTTATTGCTCTGCATTAGTACACTTCTGAAACACGCGATTCACTATAAATACGCCAAGTTTTCGCGACGAAAGTATGAAAAGTTTGTCTTATAGAATATTTAAGTTCATTTTTATCAACATCATTAGTTATTAAAAACCCATCAAAACTGAAATTGAGCTTATGTCCTAAAAAATGTTTGAAAATAATAAAACAGACACAAATTTTTCTTACCACTCCAGGGGTCGTAACAACTTTTTTGAATGTATGAGATGTGAGATCTAGAATACGGACGGAACTATCATTGTTTTCATCCGAGTCTATAGTTCCATTTGATCCGTAGTAGTGAGTGAACCTTGTATCCTCTACGTAAGTGCGCAAAGTTCGCTTCAAACTCTTCTGTGTGTAGTTGTAAATAAAATTTCTAACTGTTTTCGCACTGTACTCTTCTGCCATGACATACTGACTTTCGTGCTAGAATAGGATAAAAAATATTCTTATGAGTATTTACTAAGGGAAGAATGATCGCGCTCTTATTGTGCAGATTACATCACAATTCATGCCTTCTATAATCGAGCCGAAAATAGACTACAACACAGGGAATATACTCAAACTGCATCGAAGTCTATAGAACGATCCATACAGATGTTAATGTTCTGCAATGATTAATTCTGTGCAAAAACACAAGATGGTACAAGGGGACATTATGTTATTATAGAATGTCTCTAATTTATTTATATAATCGCTACTAGACGGAAACACACATCCCGTTGACCTAGCTTATAAATGTTCATTCATTCATCACATTCATGAAACGATCATAACCGGGTACGCGCACTAACTTATAAGTTTAAATAGAATATAATGAATAATATAAGAATTTAATATTCTTAAAAATTAAAATTAAAATTTGGTGTTTCAACGGAGCGACTCCTTGTGTCGGCGGGCACGGAAAAATGCGGTCCCGGCTGGTATCAATTTGACAGTCGATAAGTCAAGTCAAAGGCCTATACGAGCGACCTGAACAACTCTGACACTAGGTTGGCCACTAACCACTCCATAAGAAGAAAAATGTTCATCGCTATTAAGTTTAAAAGATATGTTTAATAAGTAGCAAAATAAAATGTTTCGTCTATATACACTCTTGTTGGATATATGGATATGACAAAAATATGTAGTCCTTTTCTCCCTTTGGATTAAATATTCCGAACGATGAAGTGTAATAAAAATACAAAACATGTTTGTGATTTAATTCAGCAATTAAAAATAATTGGAAAATGATAACCGTCACGCGTTTCAAATCATTGATAATTTGTGAATAAATTTGATTTCAAAACAGTCATTCAGTGATGGAATTTTGAAAAGTAATAACATTCAAATTGACCTGAATATTAGAGTAATTAGTTTTTATTTATTACTTTGGCCCTGACACCAGCAGTCTGATTATCCTGAAGTCTTGGTAATTTTTTTTAATAATAAGGTTAAAGGGTCGTCAAAATCACGGTAAAATTCTATTTTTATTTAGATATTATAAAAATTGTGATTGTGTAATTGAAGTAACAGATTAAAAGGCATTATGTTTTATAATATCTTGTTTCATAAAATAATGTTTTTTTATTTGACAATAATAACAATAATCGAGCTCCCAAAAAGGGACACCCAGACCGGAACACTTGCCGACAATACAAACATCTGCCCGGAGCGAGAATTAAACCTCCGACCATCACCACAACCACTGCGCACAACGTCGTCATTTCAAGAGAAATCTAATACATACCTTACTGTCCAAAATGACAACAGCGGTCATATCCTTCTTATTCTTAATATCAATTCCAAGCGCCTCAGCAAAGTGGTAATTATGTATACTATCAATAGCCACCATGTACAGCGTGTTGTTTGTATTACATCCGAGTCCGTGTATGTGTGTTATGTTCCCACAAGTGACTCTCGACGGTGAAACAGGTGGACTTTGTCGGTGAGCAAATTTCGTTAGCCTACAGAAATGCTTTATACTGTCTTGTATGAGATTTTCAGCTGATAAAGGATCGTTTTCGAATGGTAGCATTGTTGTTTCTACACTAAAATTAATTTTCATTTTATAACTATTTTATTTATACACTTGCTCTATACGCGGCTTCACTCGCGTGAATAACGTTTTGTATTGAGGCACTTTTATAATACAATACAACTAATTTATAATGTAATACAACAAAACGGTTCCCCCGACCTAAACTTACATACAATGAAATAGGGGATTTCACCCGCTTCAAAGTTTTAGGGGCAAAATGTGGCCTGTTCTTATCCAAAAACTCGTCTATTTTTATAATTAAATTCATCAAAATCGGTTCAGCGATGGAGGCTTCAAAATATATATAGTAAAGATAAAGTTACTTTCACATTTATTATCAGATTGAATTATAATAATACATAATTAGTCTGATTTCCATAAGATCCACCTGTATTGAAAGTCAAATCTTATAGTATGTACTTTGTTTATCTCACGAGAACTTAACATTTTTCCGGAATAAAATTTGTCCTACAAATTAATACAGGTAACATTCTACAACTGTGCCTAATTACATCTCGAAATCCGTTCAGAAGTTTTTACGTGATTGAGTTGCAAACATAACAAATAAACAAACATAATAACTTTCACATTTATTATATTGTAGTAGAATAATTTGAATGAAGTGAAAGATATTCAACATATTTTTGAGCATTAATGGACCATACATGTCTAGAACTTTTTGCGATGCCGACTATAGCATTCGTGACACAATGATAGTCGCATTAGTTATAATTTTAAAGTACTTACCCTTGTTCTTCCGTTTCTCCATCAGTATTCAATTGCTCCTCAAATGATTGACATTTCTCATAATTTTCGTAGAAGCTCTTTTCTGCCGGTAATGATTTTGCAAGGCTTGTCTCACATTGCTCCAAGAAGCCCAATGTGGACCACAAATTATCGTTAGAACCAGCAACCACTTTCGAGTTAGCTAACCCAGGGTTAAGAAGTAAATTAAGCACGCTGCTCTTTTGATTTTTCTGTGTTATATTATTCCATGGATATTTATTATTTTGCATCACAAAAACATCTCTTTTGGTGAGTGAACTTATTTTCTTTAGTGGCTTTTTGATGTTATACTCTTGACAAGATTTTAAAAAGTTTTTTTGTTGGTAAAGTAACCTTTGCACCTGCTGAAGTTTTATTAATTCAGCTGTCCATTGATTGCTCTCATTGTTCGCACAATTATAATACTCCATTGCCACTTCGCGTAACTGCAAATGTTTCTTTTACAATTATAATTATATAAAAACACACAAAAGAGCATGTTCAAACATAAAATGAAAGACATAATATCATGTAAATATTAAGACTAACATTTCCAAAATTTACTTATAATAAATATGAATATGTTGAGAGAAAAAAGATTATCATGCATCATTTTTTCCCAAAAAAATTCACTGCTGCCATTTATATTTACAAACATACATACCAGGGAATATGATGGCAATTGTTCATATAGCGGGTTGAGAGGTGTAAATAAAATCAACATTGGCTGGCCATCACCAAATTTCTCGAAACTGTAACTCTTCTGCCACATTGGAATAATTCTAGCAACGGGTTGGGCAAAGTTTTGTAACACCCAGTGCATTAAAAACGTTTCGTTCCATGACTGATTGTTATCTTCCGGTTTGAACTCCTGTGAAAAAAGATCTATATTATAATAAAACTAGCGGCCCGCTCCGGCTTCGCACGGGTATAAAATATATAGCCTATGTCATTCACTGAAAAAATGATTAAAATCGATCCAGTAGTTTTGATTTATTCATTACTGCCCGTGGGCCGCACGCATTAAATGTAATTATTTACGACATCACATTAGAAACCTCAAAAAAATTTTTTCTCCACTATTTAATGGATGTTATTATACATATAAACCTTCCTCTTCAATCGCTCTATCTATTAAAAAAAACGCATCAAAATCCGTTGCGTAGTTTTAAAGGTTTAAGCATACATAGGGACAGAGAAAGCGACTTTGTTTTATACTATGTAGTGATGCGAAATGGAGTTTATCTGATAATTAAAGATGATTAAAAAAAACAGGCAAATGTAACTCTTAGAGTCTCAAAGTTATGAAGAAAAATCGAGAAGAACTTTAAGATTGGAATTTAAAATTCATAATAAAATATTACCCATGTAATATATTAATTTTATCAGTAGGGAAAATAATATTTTACTCAAACAAATTTTTGTTGAAATTATAATGTAAGATCTATTTTGACGTTTTCAGAATTATCTACCTCATGCTTTATAACTTAGAGGATGCAAAGTTAAAAGCATACATTTTGCCGAATATTTAATTTGATAATAATATCACAATGAGAAAAATACAATCCTTTTTCAACCCTCATTTGCACATATTATGCAGTGCACGTACATACACATATTATACAGTGCAGCCCCAAAATTTAACTTTGAAAACACTCACTTTTTAAAGTTTCATTAATAAAGTCCTAGCAAAAGTATTTTAGTAAATACAATTCAATATTATAAGAGTTCCTATTTTAACCTTGGTCTAAATGCAAATATATTGCAGTATAATCTTATTATTTCATAAACAAGTCCACCTGAATATTATTCCTATGGGCTCATAAATATTATACATTTGTATGTAGACTTTTGCAAATGACTGGGCCAAATTCAATGGATGTCAAAACACTTGTCCATACCCTAGATTAATACAGAATAATTTTATGTATGTAAATCAAAACAACCTGATGCCATAATTAAATTAATATTTAATTTTTACTTGCCTTCGTGTCATTCCATAGCATAAGCCTAACATTTGGAACTGTATCAACTCCCAAATCCATTGCTAAATCCATAGAAGTAACAGTTGCAAAACATATTTCGCCCACAGTATCATATTCACGAGATTTGAGCGCGACATTGTACCACACATTGTAATATCTGAATGTGTCTGTCAAAGGAGTAAAACCTAATGCAACTGCCTAAAAAATAAGAAAAAATATTAAGAATCTTAAAACTTCTAATTAAATAACTATTTAGTGATTAATTCTTGAACAAACATTTTAATCTTTTGTGTTTCATCTTATGATAATAAATAAAGTCAAAGTCAGTTTGTTCTCATTATATTAGATAATTTTCAAAACCTCTTATGATAATTACAAATTAATTACTTAATATATAGGTAACTTACATCACAAATAGACAATAGGTTAACAAGGTCTTCTGTATTAGATATTTTCTCAAGAGGTCTCATTAGCATTTCCAAAAAGTTGATCATGCTTTCAGAATTTCTCGGTCCTATTAAAGAATGTTAAACATTATGGTAATTCGAAATACAAATAATTTTATCTTTTAGTGAGCAAGTTATATTTAATCATTGTGTAAAATTTGATCAACTGAACAACTTTTCTGATGCCTTGACTAATTCCTTTTCAAATGTTTTATTATAAAGATTTAATTAAATTTTGTATAACTCAAACCATAAATTATTAAGCTAACCTTTGAACAAGACACCTCGGGAGTTAACAGTATAAGCCATTAATATAGGCCATGATGGTATTTTATTATGTTGTAATCGACATTCACTACCCGGATTCCAGCAGTTTATTGCTGTAAAATATACCTACAAAATAAACAATATCATTACATTTTTTCATCTCTTGAAAAATACAAAGTTTTTGTTTTTCTTTTAAATATATTCTGAAATGAATCAAATAAGGTTTTCTTATTGGAATTTGGTATACAAATATTATATTCTAATTTATTATTAATGTGATAATGAAGATTTTTTGTTTTAATTTAATAGTTATTGAAGTATTTACCTTATGTAGATTTTTTTTACCCTAATAATATTATAGTATGTAATTTTATAGCACAAATACGTTATATACAAATAAATTAGCAATGAAACGTCTAACACTCCACATCCCCATGCACACGCAACACATACACCAACATCAACACAACTGCTATACAGATCAGATACACAACATAAATAAACAACTACTAACTTTACTAACACTACGTAATTGATTAATTAATTAAGCCTTAGTTTGAGTCACTCATTTATTGTTTTATTTTTATAAGGATTATATTGTGTTTGTATTAATCCTAAATTATTAAATGTAAATTAAACATAAGGAGGGAGACCTGGTGTCCTGAAATACAGGCCTAGTGCTTAGTTTAGGCACCAGTCTCCCACAATATTAAACATTTGTGCAATATTGTGGCGAGAAAATAAATTATTATTATTATTATTATGTATTTTCCTTATATAATTTTTTTTATTAACTTACTCTATCTCGCAAAACATTTGCAGCCTTTTCAAATTCTCCTCTGACATGTTGTGATTCTGCATCCCAAGGAGCATAATACATAACAAATGATAAATCTTCAGAATTAATGGAGGCCAGAGCTTTACTCAACTGGCCCCTATACCAGTCAATCACCACAGAGTCTGAGTAAAAGAATCTTACAGCTTGAGGAACTTTTGATATTTTTGCAGGTCTGAAATATATTGTGAATTATTTATTAGTAATTTATAATTATAATTAATATTCCAAACAAAACTATATTACTGCTACAGTAAAGTTTGAATATTTTGATAGTTATATATTGTTATTACACACTAAACGACACTAAAATACTCACGTATTGTGTAAGGCTCCGTATGTTGTTAGTGCTAAAGCGATGCAAAACACCACTTCTTTGAAAAGCATATTGAGGGTTAACTCCCTGTTATTATTTTGCCTTGCCACTTGAGAGCTTTCAGTGGAATCTTGCTCATTGCTAGAAGGACTAGGCGTACTTTTTAGTGACGTGACCCGCGAAATATCTTCGGTGTCCGCCGTTGGAAACATTACACGTCATTCATAAACATAAAGACTAATAAAGTTTCATTAAGTGTTATTTTGCATGATACCTTAGAAATTAACTTAAAATGTTGTAAAGTAATACGTTGACTTATCTGAATATTCATAATATGAATCGATTTAACTTAATTAGACTATTTCTGATAACATTTTACAGTCAATACGAAAATCAACAACTTTTATATGACAGATCATCAGATGACTTTGAAGTTTGACATTTGCTAATTAACAATAGGTGTTATTAAAGATAATATGATATAGGTAACATGGGAACTTGAATAATTACCATGAAAAAATGATTCATTCTTAGGGGATCAGAGAACAGAAGAGTTGCAACTTGCTGAAGTATCTAATTAAACAGATAAATTAGAGGCTAAATAATTTTCAACAATGTGTTTAGCAAATAAAAAATTCTATAGATTAATAATAAAAATATATAGATTTATATTTACACTTATGTTAACACTAAACATTCCAATAAGAAGTTTCAAGAAAACCAATAAAGTTTTAAAAAAAAGTTGCTGTTCGTTGTCCAGTTTCAGTTGTTTTTATTAAGTTAAAAGTTTTATCATACTTATTGGAGAGCTTATAAAGTTCAGCTTTCTAAAGCAGAGTCATCAATACATGTATACCAGCATGTTTAACTGCAGAGTCCAGTAGAATAAATAAAAATACGGAAATACTTATAAAAATAATAAATATTTACTTATATAACATTGGACAAAATTGGATTGTGCAAAATATCAGATAAAACAGAATGTTTTTCTTTTTTTAACCTTCTATTATTATTATTATTATAATCTAATACCTAATGTCTTCACATAAAAGCTTACTTTGGTCTGATTTGGTTATTTTTAAGTTTGATATGATCTATGTACTTGGCTACTTGGTATAATCTGTTGTAGCTGTGTTCTTTGTGGTCAGTTCTGTAATTTGTATTGCCTTGTTTTGAAGGACTGTATTTAATATTTATGGAAGTTGTGTCATAATTTGCGTTTTAAGTTATAATGGCTGATTTGTACTAATATTACAAAAGAAATTAATTTATTTCGATCTGTAACGAACGTTTTCATTAAAACACCAAATACCATATGTACTGTATTAACCCTAAGCCACTAAGCTATACGAATTAGGAAACGTTATAGCATCAAAATTTAGTTTCAAAATATGGAATCTCAAAAACATTTAGAGCAGGATTCAGTTGAATATTGGAAGGAACAAGCTAAATATTATGAAAAAAAGTAATATCTTCCTTTACACAAATTCATAACTATAGTTAACGGTACTTTCATAGATTTGGTTGTTAATATTGATTTTGTTTATCTACAGGGCAAGAGAAATACAACAGGAATTAGATGAATACACTGAAAACTCAGCTCAACTTGAAAAGGAATTAGAGGCGTCATTAGAACAAGTAGAGAAACAAAACAGGGATCTTGAACATCAAAATCAACGACTTCAAAACAAAATTGATGATCTTAAGGTAAGCTATTATTTTACAAAAATGTGTCATAGTATAAAAATTATGCTGGTGAGGTGAGGTCACTATACTTAATCATACATTATTATTTATAAATTTCTACCGCTGAGTTGCAAAATTTGGAAGAAATAATATTCAATAAAATCAATATATAAAATATGAATACATGTTTTTAATTGTATGTGTATGTTTATTTATTTGTTGGAAATGAAGTTTTCTCATTATATGCTCATACATTTATCAGTCACTTCAGTACTAAATTGTGACGAGTCCTTGTAAATTAATGAAGGGATGAACTAATCTATTTACTTCATGTACTTGGTTGTGAGTCATAAGCAATAAAATATATAGATGAAATAAATATTTATTGTCATTTTGATTGTGATTTTTATCAAGAATATATTTTATATCATGTATAAAAGAAAACTTTGAGTTAAAGGTAAAATGATTGGTGATATTATGACTCTTGTCAGCTATGTATGAGTTGCAGTAACTCTCCTGTAAAAAAATAATCTAGGAGTGATTGAAATTTATCAGACACAGCAGTAATTGTGGCAAAATAAGATCTCTAACAATTTTATTTTTTTCATTAAGCTAATCAGCTTGGATAACAATAATAATGTTATAGAAGATGCATTATATGAATGATTACCTTTATGAAAATTAAATTCTCTAAATTATCTATCGTTGTTTCGTAACTGAGTTCCATAACATCTACATCTTGATAATTTTATTGAATATTTTAGAGTAAATTAGAAAGAAGTCAACATGAAACAAATGCTTTAGAGAATGAATTAAAGGCACATAACATAGAAAAGGAAAAACAAGGAATATATATAAGAGAGCTAGAACAAAAAAATGATGACTTGGAAAGGGGACAAAGGTAACACAAAGTAAAATATATAATTTCTTTAGTAGTATGTAATGACTTTATGTGGAAATAGACATTTACACATTTCTTCTAGAAAATGTTCTTATTTAATGAATTTAAAACAGCTTGAAATACTCTGAGATTCTCTCATAGGTTTATATTATATTCCATATTCTTTCTTATATCATTTATTTTATATAAAAAAAAGAATGTTAGCAATTCCTTTTCAAGTCATTACATTGCCATTTCCCCTTTACCTAACTAAGCATGTAGCTTGAACTAGGAGTGGATATGACAATAGCCCAAATTTTTTATTTTCAAAGTAAGCCTGATTACTAGCATTATTAGAGGCTTTCATATATAATATATAATTTATTATACTTTTTTAGAATCATATCAGAATCAGTATCATGTATAGAAACACTATTAAACCAAGCATATGAGCGCAATGCAGTTTTAGAAAGTGAAGTAGATGAAATGGAAAACTTGAGGGTGAGGTTGCAAAGAGCTACTGATGAAGCCAGAGGTATGATACAATTACCTTTATTAATTTTTTTGGTCTACTATATGGTATATAAATCTTTAGTGTTCCCATAAAAATTTGATTCACTTACATGCAAATTGTAAATTATGCTTAATTAAGGACTAGGACATTTACTATGAAGTGTTGTAGATATAAAAAATAATGTTAAAGGTGTTGAACAATATGTATTACCTTATGCCTAAAGGTGAAAAACTGCTTTCTCAGAAGTTCATTAAGTGTATAAATAATAAAGTCTGCTTTTGAAAATGGGTCTTTTTTAGGGTTTTAGTATATGTCTACCCAAATTAGATCAGCTATATTACGAATAATATTTTTATATAGATCCCATTTGAACAATAGAACAAAATTTTACCAAAAATAATGTTGGAATCTATAATCTGTTCTAATTAATTTGATCTAGATAGATAGATAGAAATTGAATACTTATGCATGATTATACAACTTATTCTTTTGAAACTTTGAAATGACAACTGGTCGTCATTAATAAAAAAACATAACCTTTTTACTACTTACAGATCTCAAACAAGAATTAAAAGTAATAGAAAAAATTCCAATATTGAAGAAAGAAGATTGCAGTACAAATGAAAACATGTGCAATGGGCATTCAACCAGGACACAAGTAGAAATAGAAACACAAACATCAATAGCATCGCCAAGACGTAAGTATTTTAGAATTTTGAATATAATTAAAAATATTTTGTCGACAATGTCAGCCCTGCGCCTAAAACTGTTAGGTGAATGGAATGGTAAAGACGGCCCAGTCGTAGTATTGTGGGACAGAGCAAAACAGCAACATCCACTTTGCGAAGCCCCCTGCGATAGGATACCAAAAGTAAACATTTTCCATAAGCACTAACTAATACAACTATCCGGGGAAAAGAAAGATCAATCAGAAACAAGTGAAGTAAGAATCTACACAGACGGTTAAAAAATGGGGTCAGGAACCGGTGCTGGTGTCTTCTCACAGGAACTAAACATATAAATATCAATACCCTTAGGCAAACACAGTTCCATTTGCCAATGCGAATGTGTAGCCATATGGACTCTATATGAAATTTAATAAATAGACGTATTCTATGAATGGATACAGATTTTTTTGTGAAATGCTCAAAAATATATAAAAATTAAAGGTAGTGAGGGTTGAAAAAAAATCATGTTTTGAAATTTAGAGGACCAGTGATTAAAGGCCATGAGTAAATAAACTATAAACATAGCAGGGTTAGTTGCTATTGAATGTTAAATGTTTAGTATTATTTGACTGCTATCAGGACTGCGCTTATTGGCGGCGCGGCATGGCAGGGGATTTTTATGTGATGAATAGTAGTAAATTTGAAATTTCAATTATGCTGATTGATTAAGCTTCGGCATGCTTAGGTGCACAGGGTCAGTGTAATTAGCTAAAGTAATTAATTAATTAAGTGCAAGGACCATACTGCCTAGAGATGCCAGGAGTTCTTCATATTGAAAATGGTCTTATCATCTATATAACAGCAATCTTTGCACCTAAGTTTTTGCTTCGCCTAATTCAGTTCTTCCAAGCTTGAAGAGCTTGCTTCCTTGTTGTGTATGTGAATTTATATCTGAAACCCATTATAAATTTTTACATTTAGTTATTTTTATATTTAGTCGATATATTTCGTATTAGGTTCAGTATGGGCATAGCTGGGCATTAACTCGCTATGCCCTCAAGCGCTGCAGTTTAACGTCTTTTTTCCATGGGTAAAGACATTTTAACACCAAAACGAGCCTAGCTTTCAGACGAGAACTTCAACATGTTAATGTTCATGAAGGGGAATATGCACCTTATGCCCGACGATTACATTACTCATTGGAATTATACAAGTATATTGTTTTGTTCCTGACTTGCTAACTTGCAGAACCTAAACCAACAGGTTTTATAAGTTCACTAACGCAACGATACAAAGATGAAATTTTACACGCTTTAACGTTGAACTAAACTAACTTTTTAGTAGCGGATTAACGATTTACGAAGTTCACTATTCGATTAACGGTGCCCGGCTATGAGCATGGGGTGTTATATGGGATGATGGTGAAAAATTATTAAAATAAAAACATTAAATATTATTATTCAAACTAAAATACAACTTTTTTTGTTGAAAGTAAGATTCTAGATAGATTGACTCAAAAATAAAAATTAAACTTCTACCTGAGAAGATTATTAGTTGTTTTGGGAATTAAAAAGAAATTAAGAAACTTCGTTTCTACCGGAATGTCACGCCACGTTTTCACTTTTTTATTTTTTCTTAGGTGAAGTTAATGGCAACGCAATGACACCATCTTCCCGGGTATCTGCTATTAATATAGTTGGTGATCTTCTTCGGAAAGTAGGGGTAAGTAACATGACACTTATATCAAGTGTATTAAGAATCACATTTATTTGTATAGCAGTTTTAGCGGTTTTTAACTTGGGGATAGTTTATATATAGTAATGAATCATACACAATTGCCGAAATATTTTTATATATTAAAAAATAAAAGCACTATTCTATTATATTGTTGTATTGATATTATTTGTTAGCACAAATTAATATAAATTAATGATATGCACATTAACCAAGTGAGCACTGAATTTAATATATTTATCATGATATAAATTGTGGTAACTTTAGTAATATGACTTACATTCATTTTATATATATTATATATAATTATATTATTTTTTGTTATTTGTTTATATAAATTGCATTCTAATAATAAGTCATTAATAAGAAATGTAATTAAATAAAATGTAACAAAAGGTAATTAGCTGACTTGATTTATATGTACCTTCCTAGAAACAAATATATATATATATTTATTAAACATACATTTTATTTTAAAACATAGCCCTAGTTGCTATTTCTATAATTAACGAAAATATGAACTCAATATATTTCAACATGGCATTTGTATTTTTTTTAACTTGATTTTAATAACTTTTTAAAGCCATTTATAATAATTGTAAAAATAGCAAATGTATTTTATGGAATATTTTAATTAATTTGGGTATTCATAGGCCCTAATCATGAGTAAATATTCTAAGAAATTTGATTAAAATCAAAGTTATATGA
Source organism: Hestina assimilis (assembly GCA_023373885.1). Taxonomy (NCBI): domain Eukaryota; kingdom Metazoa; phylum Arthropoda; class Insecta; order Lepidoptera; family Nymphalidae; genus Hestina; species Hestina assimilis. The sequence continues at coordinate 8,127,003 of CM041749.1, read as the reverse complement.
TTTTAATTTCCCAAGCCTGTCATTGTAGTTAATTATATATTATGTAGTCTTTTATGTGTAGAAATTGAAATATTAGTAAGTCTAGTCTAGTCTAATTAGTAATGCTAGATTGTATATATTTTTGGGCATGAAATTATTTTTGCATGAACTGCTTTGTATTTTGTAGTTTGCACGTTTTTTATTGCTTACAGCTTGAGAGATTTCTTTGCCGTGAATGTGGTAAGGTCAAATGCTCGTGCTTTGAAAATAATGGCGAACAAGCCGTTGTGAAAGACCAACCATTACTGGAAAGTAAAGATGAAATTGAAAACGTAAAGGATGTACAAAATAATGATTTCGAAAGCTCCATAGAGTATCGTAAGCCAGAGTTAACAAGGCAGAGTTCAAGATCCGAACAGTCAAATAATTATACACAAAAATGTATCCCACTATCAACCTGCAGAACTTCAGAGCAACCATTTGAACGGGCCTCACAAAATGAGCATGGCAAACTGAGGAGGTCGTTTATTGTAAGATCTAGGGAAGGTCTAGAAAATTTCCTCAATTTCTCTGCTACAAGAAAGGGACAAGACTCGACCAAGGGAAAACAAATGCTACGGCAGCAGTTTTAATAGCTTTAATAATTTTTAATTAAGGTTTTTTAATATGTCGTGCAATAAGGGTTGCTTACACTTATATCTCTATTTTATATAATCATGTAATCTTATATTGTAAATTAATATATTTTTCTATTATACAGACAGCTTTTGTATCGCCTGTAAGTATTAGTACTTCTCTAAAACAAGCATGTTATTAGATATGGATGTTTATGCATATCTTTATAGTAATTCCCAATTAAATTATATAAATAAAAATGCATATTTTAAATTAACTGTAATTTAAATAAAAGCCTGATGTAGAAGATATAATGAAGCAACCCTTATTGTTAAATAATTGTAATGATTTAGATAAACTGATTTTTATGTAGTTTACGATTAAGTATTGTAGCATTTTTAGTTGATTTATCGTATGTTTATATTGTTTAGTACAAATTAGTTGAAATATTTTATATTGTAAATAATAACATAACTCATATATTAACATATCTCGCACACTTAATTATAATCTAATTATACCAGTTAAGTATTTTCTGCCTTCTACCCCGTTTTACTTAACAAATTTTATTTTGTAAGTATTTACAGAAACAAAGTCGTAATAAATATTTGCATGTTACAGGATAGGGATTACATCTAAAATATTATTAAGTATGTTCTTTCAGCTCACTCGTAAGGTTCGTGATATTTTATACAACAGTGGTGGCAAACGTTGGACTTGATGGCAACTGTTACCACAGCCTATAAATGTTTGTGAAACTAGTGATGTCACTTGCTTGGTCGATCCACGAGTCAGAAGTGTCAGAAGTGTGTGCGTGATGTGAAGTTCAGGCCCTTGCTCATCGAACAAAAGGCTACAGTATTGCTATATTACGTTGATATTCTGCCAGGGGGCAATGCTTCCCCAATGAAACCGACACCCTTTAATACTGATAACAGAAAATAAATATAATAAAATTAACCTAAAAAATAATACTATAATTTACTTAAAACTTTCTAAATATAAACTCGTAACTAATTATGGTATAATTATGGTTAAGGTTCAAATAACCATAAAACTTGTGACGTAATTTAGAAAAAGGTAATTTTATTGTAAATGTATCTATAAGTTGTTTTATATATTTAAGATTAATACATTTCAAAGAATATAACTAATCTGAATTTTGTTATGTAAACGGGGTTTAAAGCTCTATTATATATCATAGGTTACGTGGATATTTTATTAAGTGTGCGACATTTTTCACGAGTCTCGACTCTTTACTTTTCGTCGAATGAGCATTATGCCTATGTATGGCTTTCTACACTTGTATTATATGTCGCTACACTAGGTGGAGGTTAATTGCACACGTATACTTCTGTGTCACTACTAATATTAACATCATTCATATTCGATTTTCTTCATTGTAGGCTTTGGAATCAAAGTTAGCATCGTGTCGTGGTACAGTTAGACCTAAAGAGCATTCACCAAATCCAAGCTCGGACGTGAATAAGGACTACAGGTGTGTACTCAAGAACTAAGACTTGCCGTATCACATCCCGCGACTATCGTTAGCTTTTATAGTAATACACTATAAATGAACAACATTGCTTCATTCATGTACCCCCCACATATTTACTGTCATCTTGTCTACTGTGATCGGAATCACACTTTCCTAATATTACTAATATCTGTGATGATAAAGAAAAAAAAAAATAGTTTAGAAATTTATGTAAAAATGTGAAATTATTTTGGCCTACCCACCGGAAACGAAGTGAGACACGGCCCATAATGCCTTGCATGCACTGCGTTTCTATTAGAATACCTCTAAAAACACGAACAATTAGCTGCGTTACGGGCAAAGCAAACAAACATCGAGTCTGTAACGTACACGCTTCAACGATAGGCTTAATGTTGTGCCCAAGAATTAATAAACTGCTAATACCAATAACAATCTGAACGAACAAACAATTTTCGATGTAGGTGAAGCCCATAAACTATTTAGATTCAAGTTTATCTTATATATCGTAATATGGATGTATATTTTTTTGAAATATTATAGTTTTTTGTAAATAAAAAATGTAGTACATATAGAATCGTTAATATTACAAAATTTTATGGACTTTTTAACATTTATAGTATTTTAATATGAAGTATGCTCTTATATATATATTGCTAATAATATTAATATATTTTTGTCTTTTATCTTTTTTATTTTATAATTTTAAAAAGCAATTATTATACTGACAGAATAATTACAAAATAATATTTTTTATTTTAAACTTCTAGTCGTGTTCTAAATTGTTACTAACATGATTAAATGATTTTGGATAAAACTATCAATTCAGCTGTTGGGAAAATGTAGCAAGCAATGTGTTCTAGCGTTTGCCTCTTGAATGTTTAGTGTTAAAAATAGAATTAGATTACTAATAAGTTTTAGGGACATAACTACATCTCATGTATACATAAACATTCCCACGGCACTTCCAACTTAAAGTAATTAAAATTATTTTAAATTGGATAATAATCTTGATATCATAATGAAAAAGCATTAGCATTTGTATATTTTTGTCTCATTATAAACGTTTTTGCAGTTATATAAGTTTGTCTAAAGCACGGCTTGCAGCTCTTAAAACTTGTATGTGCGATACGAACATTAATTTAATAAATTGTTAAATAAATAATCTTGCCGTAGAAAATATTATGTTAAATGTTGTACAAATCACATGTAATGTATTTTTATACCCTTTCGAACGTTTTTAAAAGTGCTCAATATGCCTCTAAAATATTATAAGTCAATCGAATATCGACAATATGGTATAACCAATTTTACAAAATACAACTCAAAATTAAAAATTTCTTTCTTTAGTAATTAAAATTAATGTGTCTTAAATTAGAAATTATATCTAATTACATGCTTTCTATGTAAAAAAAATAATGATAATTTAGTAGTTGGGTATAATATCAGCAATAATAATTATTAATTATAACTTGTGACGTACATGAGCAGTGTCCATGTCAAAGCCGTGTATATGTCGAAAATTGTTTGAGTGGGTTGACTTGGCCTTTATAGATAATAAGAAGTGTATTGTTAATTATTAACATCAAATAAAATTGCCCAGTCTGCTGCGTATAGTTAAGTAACTAAGCATTTATACACTCACATGTGTGGTGACCAGACTTTTTATTTTTGTGCGCAATAAAATATACGTCGAGGCAGCTGTATGTTTTATTTACTTATAATATAAAATTATTACAAAAATATATATACAATAATGTGTTGGGGATCGTCCAACGATTACGTCAGGCTCGAATGAGAGACTTCGGAAAACATAACGCAAATATCACAAGGGCCTCCCCCATGTGATGTTAGAGTAGTGAGTTATTGTTTTTGTTCAACGCGATTTCTAAGCTGGAATTTCTTTTATTATTTATATGCCAAGAACCTGCAGTCTGTCTGGATATTTTTATTACCACGCTTAATAATTGTCGAGAATTCAATATCTGTATCTTGTACCTTTTTAAAAATAATTGTTTTAATTTTTTTTACAATAGTTTATACCAAAAATACACGATTGGTTGGCTTATGGTTTGGACTGGATTGGAGTTTGTAATGAATGTCGCTAAAACCACGTGATTATTGGACGACCCTTAGGGTTATAGTTTTTTTTTATCAGCGTGTTTCTCGAACAGCATCCAAACCCTACTAACCTTTTTGTTTGATAAAACTTAAAATATATTTTATCTTAACACAGATAGGAGTTATGGGATCAAATTTATGAGCCACATTTTGGGCTTTGAAAAAGTTTTGAGTAAAACTCCACTAAAAAAATAAATAATAAATAAACGCGAAAACCTAAATGCTGTGTCGAACCAGTAAATTCAAAACTAACTTACAAGGTATTTATTAAGTTTTGGATCAATAGGAAAAATCATATCTTTTGTTTTCCTGTAAAAATATTTGAAACTACGTTACTCCATTCAAAATAATTGGGCACTCGAACTGGTGGTCTAAAATTCCTCACAAGATCTTGAAAAGATTTATTTAACAATTTAGCTTTTAGAATCAGTGACGATGATCCATTTTTAGCTTCTTCAATCATAATGTTACCTGGAATACATTGAAATATTACATACACATAATTTTTTTAAAAGGTAAAAAATAGTCCCAAAACCTAATAATTTCTAGATAATTAACATTACCTGCTATTTTAGGAGACTGTGACATCCAAAGAGCTAATACGTACAACGGAAGTGTTTGAATCGTATATATTATTTTAGCCAAAACATACTGTACTGTTAATGATAAAACTCTGAACTGAAAATAAAATAGTAAACAAGCAAGTCTTAATTAACAACGAAAACCATTGTCAATGTATTGAATTTGAAAAAAAATGAATAACATTACATAATCAATTAGTTTATGCTGCAGATTGTTTATTAAATTTACAAATAATAAAATATTAATTTTATTAATGATTATTTTTGAATAGCAAGTCAGTGCAAAAAAAAATTAAAGATTTGACTAATTTAAAATTTCTTTAGTTTTGTGACTGATTTAAACTGAATTTACAAAAAAGAAAATAATAACAATACAAGAAAAAGCCATCATAATACTTTTAAAATTAACATAAAAAGTAAGAGAGTCCTACCATAATTAAATAGCAAAGAATAAGTAATAGGTAATTACAATTTTACTTACCATAGTGAAAACAATGTAATACATAACAGTTGTTGGCAGCAACAAAAGTAATATTGTAAATGCTACTGTCCCTACAAATAGTTCTTGGTTGGTATATTCACAAGAATCAATACCACCCCTCAATGGATTATACTTTCTGCCCACAAATAATCTCAATAATGCTGTCAGTCCTGATATCTGTATGTTGAAAAGTCTAAAAAATTATAAACCATATTAATAAATTATAAACCATATATAATATATTATTATTGTTGTTAATTATCTGAAAAATACAACTACTCACAAAAAATCGCCACATAATATTAAAGTTTACCTTGCAGCATAAACATATATACAGTATGCGTGGAATGTTGCCAAGCAGATCATATCAGATATAATAGCAGCTTGAAACGTAAAGCCCAAATAACCGAGGTATTGATACATGAGCAATATAATATCCCATTTTTCACCAGACACATCTGTAAAATAATGCTGGCATCTAAAACTTATCATTAGAACTTTCCAAATCAAAATCAGGAATATTTTATAAAATAACTGTCACAGACAATTGTACTTACCTAAAAACAGCCACCATAATTCAACATGATACAAAAAATATTTTCCTAGCATTTTATTGAATGCATTATTTAATTTAAGCCCTGCTGGAGCACCCATTAGCCATTGCAGTAATGAATACATTAAATTCACTATTTTCTGTAAAAAGTGGCTTGAATATTCATATTGTTATATGCAATATAATAAAGAAAAATTTGATTTGTTGTTACCTCTAAAACACTCATTAATAAAACACTAACATCTTTTTTGTCAGTTATGATCAGCTGAAGGACTAAATATCCGAAAATAACATCAACTAATATGGCCAGTAATAAATTCCCTTGTTTTATTGAAACCTGCAAAACACAATTTTTTATGTAAATTTCATACTATCCTTATTAATATTATAAATGTGAAAGACGGAGAAATAGAGTTCTATTTCTCTGTCTGTCTGTCGTGCTTTCACACCAAAACTACTGAACCGATTTAAATGAAATTTGGTACACAGATAGTCTAGACCCTAACAAAGGACATTGGGGGAAGAAAAGATAAATAAATAAACGCTGCACACTCAACGGCCTCCATTAGGATAGTAATATCCTGTGTCGGGGTCTGGAAACATTCACAATGACAAGGACAAATACACCCAGACCGGAAAATATACTTGCATGGACAATACAAACATATTATGCTCCGAGCGGGAATCGAACCTGCGACCTGTGGCGTTTAAGGCAGGTTCGCTACCGCTGCGCCACAACATCGTCAAAGTTGTATGAAAGTATCATCATTTTAAAGCTAGAAGCCTGAAACTTATTTTTTAGACTGCTGATTTGATATAAATCTATATGACACTCAAAGTTTTAAAAGGGGTCCCGATTTGTATTAAAATTATTATTCCAGCGGGCGAGGCCGCTGGCAGAAGCTAGTATATGTATGAACTTGAATATTTTAACAACTGTCATATAACACTTAGTAAATTATTAATTGAGGTAAAACAATCGCATCTCATTTCCTTGCTTTAAATAGTAGTATGTAGTTTCTATGAATTTATGTAACAAAACTAATAGTTATCTGAAAAAATTTGGAAAAAAGTAATCAGATAACTCAGCAAAATTACTTTTTGATCTAATTATTATAGCCTTAAATCTGATATAGATAGTGATTGTTTCAACAATAGCTTACCTTTCGTTGGTGTCTTATAGATAATAATAGCCATCTTAATAAGTAAATATAATTAAAGAAGTGCTGAATAAACATAGAAGATGTCAACCACATAGGTATTATGGGGGTGGGTTCATAGTTAAATTCACCACATAAGTCACCAACATCTTTGCGTATCAAAATTTGTAATGTTGAAAAGTAATCTTCATCTTTACTTATTGTTTCAGAGTGTCTAACTTTATTATAGTCATATAAAATTGTTACAAAATTTTCTTTTATACTTGTTAGGTTTCCTTTTATCACTAAAGTTTTGATTTGTGAAATATTGGTCTTTTTTAAAATGAAATAATTTTTACATTGCTTTAAAAGAAGACTTTGTGATATATTATCATTACAACTACTCCATCCAACAATAACATTATCATTTTGGTTTTCATTTATGAAGTCTATTGGACTGTGACTGAATGTGGTAACAAATATTGTTGTACAATTTTGATCACTTGAAATATGTCCTTTGAAAAATGTTTCAGAATTATCAGTCGGTAATATTGGCAGCAATATTTTTATTATTTCAGACATCTCGCATAATTTATTTATTTGTTATAATATATCATAATTGTTTATTATTTCGCATCTATATACTAATAAGTCATAAGATAGTCTGCCGATTGGTCTGTAATATCATATCATGAAATACAGAAATAAGAAAATATTACATAGAAATAATTTATAATTTAATTGTTATAATCAAAATAATCAAAACAAAATTAAGTCAAATTCCATAGACTGCAAATACAAACAGATAATACTGGAAAACTTTTATTATGACAAAAAACTGACCAGTTACTATAAATAATTTACTTTTTACATGGGCAAATACACTATAAAACGTTACGTTACGTTAATAAACATTAGACAATGATTTGATTCACTCACTTTTTTTTTATTCTTTTTGCTTCAATTTGGATAGAATTATATTCAAATAATTTAGAATGAAAGAATAAGTTCCCTATGAGTTTTACAAAAAATTCATTATCGTATAACATATTCAATAGCTTTTTTTGTAATTATTTAGTCTATAAAAACTTTTTCCTTTGACACTACTTATAATAACCATTAACATATTGACCGGGTGACCCCGCCCGGTGACGCTGTCAAGGCCAGGCCAGGGCCAACAGCAATATACATTCCGAAAAAAAAAAACCATTAACATATTGATAGTGTAGATTTAACTTTTTACTATTTATTTTTTATCTGTGTTATTCAGATTTTTTTAAATCTTCCTCTCGAGACTCTATATGGACTATGGTCTATGAGCTTATTTGCTCTGTGGTCTATGTCTCTAAATCTCTAGTCTTTGTAAATGTGAAAAGTTAAGTGGCCGATCGCCATTTTCTTAGCTTTTATCTTTGTAAAATAAAATAATTTAGTAGGCACATTTACTAAATTCGCGCTGCTATCGGTATTATGTTTACAAAGTAATTTGTTCAGATTTGCGAACGAGATAATCTAAAACTGCCTGACCATGTCAGCTCACGAGCAAATGAGGGCAATGTTAGATCAATTAATGGGCACTGCTCGTAATGGTCAGTACCATTCTAGTGATTAATTTTTATTTTATACTAATTTTATATTGCTTATCAATTATAACGATTTATTTTCTATACTTACTTGGTTGATATTTTTCAGGTGAAAGTGATAAGCACGGAGTAAAATTTTATGATGATACGGTTTGCAAATCGTTTTTACTGCAATGCTGTCCACATGAAATTTTATCATCGACTGTGAGTACCACATGAATATTTTTGAGGGTTTATGGGCTCTTTGAAGATCTGAGATTTTTATGTAATTTTTTTTAAAACCTAGTTAATATGATTTGGTGTGCAAATTTTGTATTAGTAAGCAAGCTTGCAAAAATATTTAATCTGTATTTATTTTACTTTTATCTCAGAAATTCTATTTCGGGTTTATTGATTTGCAAAATATCATGTATGTTGGGATATTATACTGTTTTCCTGCTGATTTAAAGTATCATTTTAAACTAATTACTATCCTAATATATATGAATAGTTCATATTATCACAACTTTCATTCTATTCTGTAGTCCTAGGACATTGTTACATCAGAGTGGCATTAACTGTGGTGAAATATGCTTTTCAGAAAATGCCCAACACTAGTCTTTATTGTTCATCACAATACTTAACAGATGAGGGATAGATTGTAAGAGTTAGGCTGTTCTGTAAGTACCAAGATGTACGTATAACATTTATAGTTAGCTGATTGTATTCTTTCTGCTATGCAGGAATTAATTTAATCAAACTCTCTCTCAGGCTTTAAAAATTATTAATTTGTTCTTCGGTTTCTAATGCTGCTTTGGTGAGTACATGTAAAAATTATACAAAAAAATTTAAGCTGGGGAGAACAATTTGCTGATTGATTGTAACTACATTGGGTACGTACATTGCTGTTTACGTGGCTAGTTAAAAGCGAAATAGAAAAATGCATGTATAACAATCTAATGTGACATGAGTCTAAGAAAATATGAGAGTTCAATAATATTCAAGTTTAAGGACTAAACATTAAAATTTTCAATCTATTTATTTATGACATTTAATAATAGAAATAGAAAACTTGTGATTTTAGAATTATAATTTTTGATACTTCAAGTTTATTTTTTGCACCACATTATAAAACGAATGGAAAACTTGCAATTTTCCCATAATAAAACACATAATTATATATTAAAGTTTTAATACAATTTTTATTTATTGAAATAGGAAATAGTTTCTCTGGGTATATATAAATATTTTCACTCTTTTATTTTTTTCTTATTTGGATTTAATAAATAATTAGGTATAGTGTTTGATTATTCAACAAAGCCATTATAATTGTTTAAAGTTATAAAACAACCAAGTTACTATCACATGCCTAGAATTAATATTTAAAGCACTTGATTTAATTCTGTGATTAAATTTTTGAACATATTGTTATTTATAAAAATTATAATAACTATTATGTCTTCAAGTGTTTTGTGTCAGTTTGAAACTATTTTGATGTTAAAATATTACATAAATAAGTGAGTTTGATTTTAAGGCTGGTTAGGGCTATCGAGTTGGTGTTACCAGATTTTTGTAAGTATAATAGGTGTGGCAAAATATATCGGCTGGTGATACAGGAAATGCTGTGTTGGTGATATTGTATGTATTTTTCTGCAAAAATTTATTTGAATAATTTTGGGGCTAATTTTGGATGTCTGTTTTATGTTGTTTACATGAGCTCATCACAATTCATATTAAGTGAATATTTGTTATTTTAATGAATTTGAATTGAAATGAGAAACTCTTGATATGTGGTAAGGATGTTGCTTGTGCAAACAGAAAATAAATGTTTTGCAATATATTTCATGTAAAAAGAGAATGTGTAACATGAAATAAACATGTGCTGGATCAAAGCGATCTTACGGGCTGTTTTTTCATAATAAATATTTTACAATGATTACATTTGCAAACATAATCTGAATTAATTTTTATTATTTAGTAACATTTTTATGAACTCAATTGGGTGAACTCAACTCAAATATATATTATATTTTCTCATTTTAACTACACCTTGTAAAAAATCTGACTCATTAATGATATTAATATGTTTTTGATGAGATAACCAGATCATTACAAAATATGATAATAATTTGTAATAAAAATTGCTTCCAAGTTCCAACAATTTTTGTAAAAATCAAATTAAACTCTTCTGTTGTCTATCCCATAATGTTTATTGTAAAATATAAATGATAATTTTTCATGTTATTTTGATTTTAATTGCAGCGAATGGATTTAGGTGAGTGTCCTAAAATACATGATCTGGCTCTCCGTGCAGACTATGAGTTAGCCTCGAAAACCAAAGACTATTTCTATGACATAGATGTAAGTATAAAATTGGTTATTCATTTTATATAATTTAGCAATAATTATGTTGTTATAATTTTAAATTTATTTTGAAATACCAGTAAACTTAAAATAGTTTTACTTGTAATTAATAATTATGTTCATAAAGTGATGTACTTTTATAAATCAATTTAGTTTTTCAGAATCTGTGTATTACATAACATTGATCAAAAGATTTTTTTTTTAAAGATACTTTTATAATATAGTGCAAATAGATAAGAATTGGCCTATTATTTTTTTAATTAAATTTCAATATTACACACTATAAAAAATAATTTAAATAAATTTCATAAAAGTTAATCTATGGTTTAATATGCTAAGGCTACAGAACATTTAGAGGCGTTCATTGCTGACTGCGACCGTCGGACAACAGCTGCTAAACAACGGCTGGCAGAAACACAAGAAGAGTTATCAGCAGAAGTGACTGAAAAGGCAAATGCCGTCCATGAGCTTGCAGAGCAGATTGGTCAGAAGTTGGCTCGTGCTGAAGCCCTCGGGCAAGAGGGAATGGTTGAAGAAAGTGTTAAGCTTATGGGAGAGGTATGTATGGCCTGCAATAAAAATTTGTCTAGTTTTCATTATTCTCAGTATCTGAAATGTAGTAATGCTAATGTGTATATAGTGTGTGTTATCTTAAATTACATCAGATTTCTTTTTAAACGGTTTTTTTAAAGATAAGCCTAATATTACAGATAGAAGAATTGCGCAAAAAGAAAGCAGTTGCAGAACAGGAATATCGGAACTCTATGCCCGCTTCTTCCTACCAGCAGCAAAAGCTGAGGGTTTGCGAAGTGTGCTCCGCCTATCTCGGCATACACGACAATGACCGCCGGCTAGCTGATCATTTCGGTGGGAAACTGCATCTCGGTTTTATTACCATTCGTGAAAAACTAGCAGACCTCAAAGTGAGTATATTATAAATGGTCTTAGTAAAATATTACACAAAAAAATAAAATACAAAAATAATTGTTAATAAATAAATAGAAAAACTACTACTTTTTACATTTTTTATGTTACTTGATTTGTATTGTCAAATTTATCATGTTGAAAGCAAATATCGAACTAACTTAATACTTTTTTAAAACAGAAAACAGTGGACAAGCGTCGTGACGAGCGCGGTGCGAGTGAGCGCGAGCGTTCTGGCGGGCGGCGTCACTACGTGGGCGGGCGAGAGTTGGACCGGCGCGCGCGCAGGCACCGCGAGGCGACGCGGGAGCGCGATCGCGATCGGGACCGCGGCAAGGAGCGCGAGCGGGACCGCGAACGCGAGCGTGAGCGAGATAGAAGGTACTACTAAGAACTGTAATATATTTTCATAATAAAGTGTTTTTTTAGGAACTACTATACTATTTGAAACGATATATTGTTTTTTATTAATTATAAATTGTAATATTGATGTCCGTCAACATCAATATTATTAAGGACGCTGACGTTACACGAAGCGTGTCAAAATTTGACCTCGCGGTTTGTAATACTAATGGAATAGCGATTATTTTTAAATTTTTTAGTGTTTAAGATGACGAATCGACGACGACGATTAAATATATGTATTGATGACAGGCGCAGTCGCTCACGCAGCAGAAGCAAGCGCGAAGGTTCTCGCGAGAAATCACGTGGTCGCGACCGGGACGCCCGTCGTAGCAAGTCTCACCGGTCGTCCTCGCGCGAGCGGAGGCGTGACTGATATCAACCGTCTCCATCGGAGGTTATAAGCCAGGGCTCAGTTTATCGTTGGTATTAAAGACATTCAGCATGCATTGGTGATGTACAAGACAGTGGTTTTCTTTGATAGTAGACGTAACTCTAGTGATATGATTTTACATATTTGTTTTTATTTAATATCCGAAGATTTTCTCTGTAATTAAAAACAGTAATTAAAAACTTACTAATGGCGGTTTTAAACTAGTGTCTCTAGAAGCGAGCCTTTTACAACACGCACAACTCGTACGAGAGTTAAAGCGCTTATAAGCGCGTAGTATAAAGTGCTATAAATATGCTTCACACACACACTCATCACCACCGGTTCGTACACGCCGGAATAATCTCTTGTACTTGCGTTTGGCTTTATCAAATGAGAAATGAAGCACGCGCGTAAGAGCGTAAACCGAGGAGACCATCTTATACTTTTGAAAAAAACTAGTCTTAACCGCGCTTAAGCATTAACCTGGTACCTGGCTATATAACCAGTCAAACTTCGGCTATGGGATTGTGAGGTATTATTGATATTAAAATAATATCACATTGTATATCTACTAAAATCAAATTGATTTGTATTCATGTCAAAAACTATTATATTTGTGTTTATATTCTATTTCAGAACGCGAATAATTGATATTTGAGTTTTGAAATTAAAATGTCCAATGAATTGTTAGATTAATTCTTCTATAAAGCGATAAGAACTAATTACAATAAGTTCAGAGGTGCGTTAAAAGGATATTGAAGTGAATATGACTGTATTGTTTATAAGTTATGTGAAAACCAAGTTGTAAGTTAGCTAATGAATTTCGAAAGCCTTATTCTGGATTGTTGAGAAACAATTATTATTTGTCTGCATTTAGTAAGGATAAATAAAATTGTTGATTATGTATTGCATGACTACTCCAGAATAGGGCTGTTATAAGGTTTTATAGTGAGTAATGTAAATTGTATGTACCTTATTTTCGAAATAAATAGTAATTGAAAACATTTGATAATTAGTATTGCAACATCGATTACTATGTTAAATGCTATGCTTACATTTGAATGCTTGAATCATTATTTTGCATTCGCTTCCTAGCTTTATATGCAGAAGATATTAAATTAATAAAAAAAAGCACAAATGTAATTATAGCATCATCGCTGAATAGTTACAATTTAATATGTAGAAAACTAATATAAAAAGGGTTCAATAAGTATATAATGGCAAGTGTGATTTGACAGTTAAGTATTAAATTAATAACAGCAATAATAATGTTAAAATTAACAAACCATTAGGAAGAACATTGTAAGCGCCAAATTCACAAAATTGTATTTTCAATGTAACTTATAGATCAGTGAAATTATGAGCATTCTCAATACAAATAAGTTCATAAACAAATATAATAATCAATCAGTAGTTACGAAATAAAATGTCATGAAAAAAAAAACACGAAAATATCATAAAGATTTTAAAATCAGTAAATCTTACTTATAATACCTTCTGTATAAAATATTAATTGTCGATAACAATGTTCTTCCTGATAAGGCTTGAATATATTATAATAATAGATGATTAGCAGGAGGCAGATCATTCATATAGAAAAACATTGTTGTCATGATTAGCTGACGATTATTATAATATTATTAACGCGTTCAGTAGATTTAATTATATTAGTTATTCTCCATTGTAATACTTATAGATAAACATGCTAAATAAATACCCAGAAATTTTTGCATGTTTATATAGATGACCTCTATAAATTTTTGTCACCAATTTTCATTAATTTATATGTTACATTACAGTTTCATTTTAACATAATATATTCGAAATTGAGATAATTTTAGTACTGTATTTTATAAAAATTACATATATAAATTGCTTTATAATTTTGTTACAGTTTGAATTATACTTAGTCTTGGTTTATGGGAAAAAAGCAATTCTTTTTAGTTAAGGAGACGTGGAACGACGATCTTCGTCCATCTGATAACCTGGAGAATTTTTTTATTCAATTATATTGATTTCCAAACACTCTTATGATAGATTCCCAATCGAAGAGTGTTCATGTTCATCTTTGCAATCATTTTCCATGAACGGATTTTTGCAAGCAAGCATATGTCATTATTTTCGTAGTTAAATAATCTTACTTTCAATACCAATTTTTATTGGCTATCAGATACGTGAAGTTACCTTCATTTACTGACCTGTTCATACCTGCATCCCAAGTAGGCATGAATAGAAATATCAGTAAGCCTACGAAGGCATATTCATAATGAAAAAAACTATTAGTTGAAACGAAATTTGGTTGGTTATCAAGATAAAAATTTATGAAAAAATGACTAAAATTAATTCAATTAAAAGAAGTTTGATAAAATGTGTCTCCATCTGGTTATCAGATGGGTGTAGGTCAATCTATAACGTCTCTTAGACCATTTGTTTATATTACAAATTTAAAACAAAAAAGATAAGGAATTTCATATTTGTAACTTTGTGTCATTTATGTTTATGATTAATAAAATGTATATTTTGTTCCTATTATCTTGGTTTGAAGTTTCTTTAAAAAAATTATCATCATTCAACGATTGACCAGTTTCCTCCAGAATAAGTGTTTCGTTTAAGTAACGCGATTTTTTTTTTTGTT
Organism: Hestina assimilis; assembly: GCA_023373885.1. NCBI lineage: Eukaryota > Metazoa > Arthropoda > Insecta > Lepidoptera > Nymphalidae > Hestina > Hestina assimilis. Next base: position 8,111,779 of record CM041749.1, on the reverse strand, counting down.
AAATTAAAATTTGAATAAAATTTAAATTTGTTTTATTTGAATCACATTTCTGTTGACAACTTAATTTGTGTAATCATAATTACATACATTATTTGTATAATATTTATTCATCTGTATAACTGATAAAATTATATTGTTAAGATACAATTTCATTGGGAAAAATTAAGGAGATCAAAAAAATATATACCTTATAAAAAAAAAGGTATGTCCAAAGATTACACGGCGCTTCTTTGTAAATTCAACGAAATTAAATTAATCCCATGCTAAATTGATTCGATTATGTTGCAGGCTTGTGACGCTAACTCCAATTGAATATTGCAAGCTTGTGACTATTTTCGTTTTGTCGCGTTATGTTGATTTACTCAGGAGCTAGAATCTAGGTTTTGTTAGTATGTATATATTTTTTTCAATTAAATCTTATGCTGATCTTATTATTTATCTTGTGTTGATGTAATTCGTGTCTTTAGATAGACACTGAAAGTTCTAAAACACTGGCGTCAATGATATTAAAAAGTAATTTCAATAATTTCAATTAAATTTCAAATGGAGTTCTGGTTTTATTTTTTTTGTGTAACATGGTAATGTATTCACTATTTGGGAACTGATTTTCATTTTGATGTCTTTTTGGATGAGGTTTTCTTCCTTTCATTTTAATTTCAGATTCATTGATTCATGTAAATATCGCGATGACAGTGTCGTTATTGTAATTGGCAGCATAAAGTTTAGATTCGGTGGATTAATTCAGGTCTTTACAATTTTGTTTTTGCGCCAAATAAATTTTGTTTAAGCGACTTAGTTGTCAAGCAAGCATTTGGTCCACCTGATGGTAAGGACGGTAGGCTATGAGCGCTTGCAACACGATTTGTAGGTGTCACATCAGCGTTACGTTTAATGATTACTCATTTAATGTTTTTAATTATATAATTAATGTTTTATTATATATAAAATACATACATATTCAAGTGTCTACGATATTTGTAATCTACAATACATACTTTTAATATTAAAGTACATTAATTAAAATATTGATAATATTATCAATACTAGATGCTGAAAACCCATCTAGTTCCAAAACAAATTTTGAAGAACATCTGATAAATATTTTACAATGTCATTAAATACTTAAGAAAAAAAACATCATAGAGTATACTTTTATTGGTTATGGATAATCTGTACACATTACAAAATAATTTTAATGAAAATTCTTGCAATGAAATGAAGTCTTAACACAATAATATGATTAGAAATAAATGATAAACTATAGGAACTTTAGAATATATTCTAAAATATAACTGAGTAGACAGATATCAGAGGAGATGTAAAACATAATATCACAAAATAAAAATATATATTATGCAGTCGATAGTGTTTAAAAAAAACTTCCATTTGAATTTTGGTAATAAAATTTTTTATCTAATTGATTAACGTAAAAATAAAGCGTTAGTAAATTTTCCTAAGTATTTTTTAGGTATGTTGTAATTAGGTAACAGTCAAAAATATGATATAAAATAAAAACTTATCCTGTCATTTCACTATTTTTTAAATAGATTGAGATCAAATTAACAGTTACTTTTAAGATGCTACTGACCAAAGTATGACTTAGTTAATTGCAGGGTATTATATTATTTCTCAGTCTACGTATAAAACATTAAATCATTCTTAAATATACAACAGTATTTGATAGTACAATATTAATTATATTATATTTTTAAAAAGATCATTCGAAATAAAAAAGAAATGTATACAATATTTTTAGGGCACAGATTACATCAATGGCAAGACAATAAGGACGCAATTGTTGCCAATTGTAAATAGAACAAAGCAAATCATTAGTAGGATATTAATTACCTTAGACGGTATTAATATAAAATGTTCTTATACTATATAACATAGCTTTTTATAATATATGCTGCTCATATATCATATTTCCTATACTAAAACTAAAATTTCTGAAGTGAAAACTTTTTAAACCACGATGAGTTAGGGCTAAATGTATGGATTCGCGTCACCGACATTCACTTTACGTCATAATGGCAACGCGCGTGCATATTTGAGTCTAAATGTTACCGAATGTTAATAATTTTATTTTATAAATTATGAAATTTTAATATTTCCAAAGTTTCAAGTTTTCACTTCTATAAATTTGACTAATATAAAAAGTACATCAAAGTAGTGTAAAATAAAAAAATTATACTGATTTTTTAGCAATTTTTGATATCACTATATATTGAGATCTTAAAACATAAATATAAATCGCAGAATATTCCATAAAAGCAGTTAACCTATAAAGAAAATAATTATTATGCACTACATTTTAACTTGATTATCATTTTCAATTGCTATAATATTCGAGGTCTTCTTATTATAATTATAAATTCAAAACAATTTTTCACATTATTAAATAATAATTTATGTAAACTAATTGCTATTGTCTTTATAAACCTTACCTTATAAACTAACTTAACTATATTTCTAAACAGATTTATGAAAGCGTATTACGTTAGATGGACTTGCACTATATTTTAAACAACTACTACTTAAATTCGCTAGTTTTATTTTCCAGTAAACATTTCGGCGTTTATAATGGCCGAAATTATTTACAAAAAAATTAATTCGTCATGTCTAATACAGAAAACCTACTTTATTTTAATCTTGTGAAGTTTTAGTTTGAAACCTAACATCTCCGACAATACTCCTGATAGCGCGGATAATATAACGACCTTGGTGATTGTGTACAAGTAGTGATTGGCACATATACCAGATATTTTGAACGGCGAATCCAGCTCCTAGAACAACGAAAAAAAAAATTTTTTTAATGGAAACAATGTACATATATGTCGCAGCGAAATTGTGAGAGTTGTAAAATTATAATTTCATACATTTTACTACCAGGAACCGACTTTAGTTAAATTATAATTTCACTAAACACGATCTAGTACGAATGATATTGTGTCATTAGTGAAGTTATAATTTCTTTGGTTTATTGATTTTCATTGAGATGCATTTTCACAGAGTAAAAAGTATTTATTATTTATTAATACAAAGAACGTAACCACGGTAATGCTATAATGAAACTCGTCAAAGTATCTCTATAGATTAAAATTAATAAGCAAAGTCATAACATTAGAAACTTTCCCGCATCCTTGTCAACTGATTTTCTTAAGCGTTATCAATAAAATATCTTTGGGAATTTTCACTAAATCAATTTCGACCAGTAGGCGAACACTAGTAATGTATTGAAATAATAAGCTGAAGTTGAAGTCTCAATAGCTGAACGGTAGAAGGACCGACTTCGCTCAGTTAACGCGAGAGTCGCAGGTTCTATCCTGACCCCTTTGGGCTATTGTCGTACCCACTCCTAGCGCAAGCTTCGAGCTTATTTGGAGGGGCAATAGAAATATAAGTGATGCCTTGAAAAAAGCATTGGTATTCAATATTCTATAGAAGAAAAAATTTACACATTTATTACCTTAAGCAAATCAGCAGCCAGTTTGAGCACATTATTGGCGACTGTTAGTTGCTCTTTGCTCTCGGGTCGCTGTTCAATGGCCAGGTGCAGATTTATCTGCTCTGTCAGTATGGCGGAGAGACAGCCGCGGTACTTGCGGTTCACGTTGCTGCCCAGTGTCAGGAGACGCAACAGGTATATACCGAGACAACAAATCCACACCATAGCCTCGAGCAGCCAGCCTCTTTCCAACGTCACTGAATCCTGAAACATTTGAATGTATGTATATCTATTTCTTTGTGACGCTCTACAGCGTAGGCCATTTGACGGGTTTCAAGATCTCATATGTTGTTGTCATATGTATCATTAGATTCGTCTCAGTTTTAAGGGTGACATATTCAATATGGTGTCGAGGAATCGATGTTTAAATTTGATTTATTCCAATTATTTTTCTTTTCAGTATTTTTTAATGCAGTCGGGTTTTTTATTTCATTTAATAATTTCATCTTATTTCTTGACCGGTAGCAAACAAGTATACGGTCCGCCTGATGGTAAGCCACCGCAACCTATGAACGCTTGAAATACTTGAACTACCACATGCCCGTTGCTAACCCAAGAGATTAGAGGGAACGGATGAGAAGGGAATAAAGGAAGGGAATCTAGGGTAGGAGATTGGGCCTCCGGCCCTCTCACTCATCGCAAGAAACGCAACAATACTGATATTGTTATTTTAAGCCAATTTTCTGTGAGAAGGTAGTGCTTCCCCGCTCGAGCTGTCCCATTATGCTGAGAGGAGCATGACTCTTCTACTACTTCTACTGTTTGGATTTATGGATGGGTATTTGTTACTAACGTATTATCTGATGTAACGCACAGGATGCTTTTTACCTTGTAAAATTATGGGTTCTCGTGGGATTATGAAAATTACATTATACAAAGACAACTTGATGCAGAAAAACAGTAACGTAAAACAGTCAAAGTCACAGCAGTAATTAAGGATAATAAGACTCTTTGTTTAACTACGAAACGTGTTTATTTTAAATTCTTAGTGTACTTAGATTAAGAACAATAATTATACATTATGATAAACCACGCCTTATTCAATAATTCGTATTATAAATTAGGTTTTCATTTTATCTTAACCTTATACTTTTATATTTTTTACTTTTATATTTTTTGTGTATGTTTGACATTTATGCTTATATTTATATGATTATAATGATATGATTCTGGGTGATCGCTCCCATATATTTTTGTGATCTGATTAGCAACTACATTATAACGGAAATTGTCAAAACATAATAAATAACAAATGAATTTTGTAATTCGTTAGTTAGTTTTAAGTCATTCAATTATGTTATACACATAATAAATATATATTATGAATACACTTACCCTGAGTAACTGTGCGCTAGCACAAGCGAGTAAAGTCAGAGTTATCATAAAGGCGGCTGACACGATCACATCGACGGACCGCTGAGGGCCACGACGCTGAAATAAAATACAAAATTTGAATATTATTATAATTACACATACACTTTTCCCGCGGCATTGCTCGTTTAGAATAAACAATTATTGTTTAGTTTTCTTTATTCTGCGGAACACCCTTTTTCTAAAATAAAAATAACCTAAGTTATTCCTTATAACGTTCACAAGCAAAAGTCCTGTCAAAAGGGCCCTATTTTTTCGTAAATTAGACAGAACAAATAGAGAGACGTAGATTATGGATATTTATGATAAAAATATATAAATAGCCTCAATAGCTTAACGGTATAAGGACAAGCTCTGTAAACGCGAAAGTTACAAGTTCGATCCTGACACCTTTGGGCTATTATCGTATCCAGTCGCAGTACAAGCTACACGCAATCGGAGGGGTTGTAGGAATATTAAGCAAAAAGCATTGATAATATTCTTCGAAAATAAAAATTGTTTTTTTTTGTTATAAGTGCTGTATAGAAAATAAAAATTGTTTTTTTTTTTTGTTATAAAATGCATTTAGTACAAAGACTGTTATTTTAACATTACAAACAGCACTGTAATTTTTCATTTGTATAGATTCGGTTTTGTCTGTATAGAGAAGAGAACGTTGGAATGGAACAATGCGCTTCACAATTCGCATAACGTTCAATGCAAATAAATTAATTGATAAGCATTGTGTAGTAAAAATAGAAAATAGTTACGCGATAACGAATAGACTGTATTTTATTAACAACTAAATCATTCTCTACAATATAAATCCCTGATGACAACAGCGATAATTGTAACAAAGTTTATTATGTTTTTTTAAACTGACTTTTTTATGATATTTGTTGTGATTTTCGCATTCTTCTTGTCTATAAATAATGAAATATATCAACATTCCTTTATTTTAATCTCTTTCATGTGTCTACTATTTGTTATTTTATATGATTGCGATATAAAATTAATAAAATTTAATATATTTTCAACATGTAATAAATAATAAATTAGTGTAATTCATGAGTACTTGTAAAATAACATTTGGTACTACAATCACAAGAATATTAGTATTTATAATATCGCAATTGTTCTAGATGTAATTGGAATACAATCTCTGAGATATTGTGTTTATAAACTAATTAGTGTTCCGTCCTCAAAGGTAAAAAGGAACCCTTATAACATCACTGTCTTGTCCGTCTGTCTGTCGGTCTGTGTGTCACCAACGATTTTCTCAGGGACGGGTGGATCAAGCAAATTAAAATTGATACCAGATCCTGAAGTCTATAGTCCCTATTAGGTGTATAGTAATCAAGGTCCTGAGTCAACACGATATAAATATAAAATTATTATTATTATTATTTAATTTTCAACTTTTTTTATTTTTCGGAATTTGCTTTGCTTTAACCAAAATTGACATAATTCTAATCCAAAATAATTGATTATGCTTATGTTTGTTTTTATTATTATTATCACAATATAAATGTGTATGATAATTATCAAAAATCCTCACCCGTAAATAAGATCGTGTTGAAAGCCAAGTCTTGATATTTCTAACAGTGTTCAGTCTGAAGTGTGGCAGTTCCGACTTCCTCGCCCTCCTGGCGGATGTGAGGTGCGAGAAGAGCTTCGCGTAGAGGAACCTCTGTTTGTAAGCTCGTTCGGCCACGGCGAGTAGGAAAAACACGAGACCGCTCAGTGCGAAACGTAAAACGCTCGATAGGATATTCGATGTGACTTCCCTGGATAAAGGAATAATGTTTTTATATTTATACATTAATAACAGCTACATTTTTTTTAAAGCATACGGTCCGCCTGATGGTAAGCACCGCAACGTATGAACGCGCGCGATACTTGAAGTATCAAATGCGTTGCCTACCCAAGGGATAGGACGCAAGGGATAGGATAGGAAAAAAGAAAGGGTGGGAGATTGGGTGGCCTCCGTCGCTCTCACTGATCGCACGAAACGCAAGAGTACTGTTAAGGTTACTTTACGGAGATTTTCTGTAAGAGGGTAGTACTCAAATTGAGTTGCGAGGAGCATTAGCTCTACTACTACGAAAAAAAAACTGAAAATGGTAAAACTTTTTCATGATATAACCAAACAAAATTTTAGTTCCATCATACAAAAGATGGACTTTTTTCGCCTTAAAATAGTAATTCTCTATCTTTGACTATGGGTTGAAAAAAATATTTAGAAATAGATTAAAAGTATATACAACTGCTTGTTTTTAAATTTCAATGTCAGTTAGTATATATTATTATAAGTCCTAAACAGCTAACTTAAATTTGTATACAATTGAATTCTCACCAAATGTTATCTCCAAAAGCGCCATTGAATATACAATATACAGATCCCTGTGTATAATTGACAACTAGTGAAGGTATGTAACCAATGAGGGACACTGTCTGTAGTTCTTCTTCGCTACGATTGTCTTGTTCTATGGCTACCTGTACAAAGATAATAATGTTAAATAAACGCTACACACTCAACGGCCCCCATTAGGATAATTATATCCTGTGTCGGGGGTCCGGAAACATTCACAATGACAAAGACAAACACACCCAGACCGGAAAACATGCCTGTACGATTAATACAAACATCTGCTGCGAGCGGGAATCGAACCCGCAAACGTCGAGGCAGACTCGGTACCCACAACGCCACAACGGTGTCTATATATAATGTTACAGATATTGTGTAATAAAAACATGGAAAGTTTTGTGGGATTTTTAAAAATTCCACTCCGTTAATGGGAGAGTTGCGGGTTCGGTCCTGACCCCTTGGGCTTTTGTCGTAAACACTCCTAGCGCAAACTACGAGCTTATTTGGAGGGACAATAGGGATGTTGGTAATGTATTGAAAAAAGCATTGCTTATATTTCCATTAGTAGAGGTGATACATTCTTACAGAAAACAGCTTTCCAATAAGGGATATTACTTTGCCCTGATTGCCAGCTTCAATATACGACTTTGACATTTATTCAGCCTCTGGGCTGGCTGTGACTCAGCCCCTAGCTAGGGGTACCTGTACCTGCACGAGGCGGGCGGCGGGCGCGACGACGGCCACGAGCGCCGCCATGACGAGTCCGGCCCACGCGCAGCCCTCCGCGGCCATGGCCCGTTCCGCGCGGGCCACCACGTACCAGCTGATGTCCACCGCGGACAGCTCCGCGCGCAGCGTCGAGCCGCGTTCCCACATTGTGCACTTCACTGCGGGGTAACTGTTCGTTTCATGTACCAGAAGGATGCCAACGGAACCCTATTACTATGCCTCCGTTGTTCGTCTTTTACTTGGCTGTATGTCACGAGCCATAATAGGTAAAGTTAAAATTCTTTGTGACAGAATCTGTATTTCATATTAGAAACTTGATATTTTTATTCCATTCTATTCTTTCAATATTACGTGAGAAGCCAAAGCATGTTCAGATAATTTAATAATAATAATAATAATTTATTTCAATCAACGTAGATCATAACATAACTAGTACAAAAATTCTATCTAATAATAATAATAATACCTAATAATAATATAATAAATTATTTTATAATTTTAAAGCAATAATAATAATAATAGCAATAATATATGTTAAAAGTGATTGAATTATATGAAAAATAAAAATATTGAAAAAGTAAAGTAAAATTTTAAAATACCAATTTATTTAATGAGCTTCAAAAAGTAAATAATATACAATGTAATAATTTATTTTGAAAATGCTTAGAAATTACTTATTTGATTCAATCACAATTAACAAATATCAAAAGCTTTATATATTATGTTACTTATGTAGTCAATAAATGAATCCTATTACAATTATTCATATATTCACAATCAAACCGGGCTGAAAACATCTTTAGGATGCTGTTAGAGCTGCCCCGAACTCTGTTTATGAGGGATGTACATCTCTTTCTTATAGTAGTATAAAAACAGTCAACACGAGCCTCCGCAAACATTCCTGAAGCACTACAAAACCTGGGCATCCCCATCAGCATCCTAAAAGCATTATTGTATTGTACTCTTATAGCACTGTATTGCCTTTGAGTATAATCAACCCAGAGATTGCTTGTATAAAAAGATGTACAATAAGCTTTAAAAAGCATCACCTTGACTTCTTTGGAACATTTTAAAAATCTGTTGACGATCATGTTAGCTCTCACAGACAACGCTCTGCGTTCTCGCTCAATATCAGCGTTATCTTTAAGATCAGAAGTTACCACGTGTCCAAGATATTTAAATTTAGTGACTAATTTTAATGGTGAACCTTTTAGTTTTATTTGTGGTATATCTGTGTAACATTTATTTTTGACCCCAAAGACCATAGCTTCACTTTTAGATACATTATATTTTAAGCCATGATGAGTAGCGTAATTTTCACAAATCATAATAAGTTTCTGCAAGCCACATATAGAGGCACTCAATAACACCATATCATCAGCATAACTAATATTGTTAACGCATACACCGTCTATATGACAACCGACATGGGTATTGCTAAGCTCCTCTATAAGAGCGTTAATATAGAGGTTGAATAGCAGGAGAGTCAGTCCTCCTGCCTTACCCCGCATTCCAGCCTGTAAGGGTCCGATAATTCTCCTGCCCATCTCACTACATTTATCTGATTTTGATACCAAAATTTAAAAATATTTATTAATTGAACCGGTAAATTAATGTCATTTAATTTTTGCCATAACATGTCATAATGTACTAGATCAAAGGCCTTGGTCAAATCCAAATAACACGCATAAATATCTGTTTTTCGATCCATATAATATTTAACAGTTTGTTTAAGACTTAAAATCGCACTTTCTGTCGATAAACCTTTTTTGAAACCAAATTGATTATCGTGTAAATTTAAATATTTATCTAACTGGGAATTAAGCAGACTGTCAAATATTTTAGCGAGGATAGTCGCCAGAAGATAGGCCAGTAATTGTTTTTATTGCTTATATCTCCTGTCTTATTTTTAACAATTGGCACCACCACAGTCTTCATCATGTCCGATGGCAAGTAAGAGTGACAAACACAGAATGTGTAGAACATAGCGAGCACTCTTGGTAGATGCGGACCAGCATACTGAAGGTGTTCAATACTTAGACTATCATGACCAGGTGACTTACCTTCCGACATGGATTTAATGACATTTTTCACATGTTTAGCAGTGAATGTATAGCACAAATCCTGATCATGTGACTTCAAGTTCTTAACGTCTTCCCAATGTGGTGGCCCCAATGACGAAGTTACAATAAAATTAGTTTTAAAAAGGTCTGCAATATCTTTACTATCACTTATGCCTTCAATGCTCACAGGAAGGCTCTGCTTGCTATTGAGTTTATTGGTTGCTTTCCAAAAATTTTTAAAGTCACGCTTAGCATGATGCTGTGTTATAATATCTAACTTAACTTGTTCTTTTTCTTTTGACACCATTTTAAGCGCGATTTAAATATCTTCCTGCTCTCTCGCATTTCATCAAAGACTAGCCCAAACGATGGCTTACCACATCGTAGCCAATACTTAAATTTAGATTCAGCCACCCTATGAGCATCTTTGACATGTTTGTTCCAGCCCGTGACATGTTTTTTGCTGTTTCTTTTATCGTACTCACTCACATAACTAACAGTGGCAGATTTTGTTAAGATTTTAGTTATATCCCTATATAGTGTATCTATAATATATTTATGATTATTAATATTACATCTACAATATTTACTACATTCACGAAACTGTTCTGGAAAATCAATAAATTTCAAATTTTTATGACATTCTGTATTATATACATTTATTTGTTCGGGTTTCCTAACACCCCATATTACCTTATTTCTTAAGTGTTTGTTATTATTTAGTAAGGTTGGTTGAACGAAATGAATTTTGCATTCTATTACTAAAGGGAAATGGTCTGACCACATAACACCATATTTTACATAAACATCTATAATCGAATCCATGGCCGCGTTGGTGACAAGACAATGATCTAACCATCTCTTTGATCCATAAACTTCGCTTACAAAGGTGTACGTACCTAAATGTAATCCTAACTTATCTACATCTGTGCACAACCAGTCTTGTTCGTCACAAAAACACATCATCTCATTATAAAACAATTCACCCGGATGAGCGTTAAAATCTCCCAATATATAAACCGATTCTGTGTGGCTATTGTTTATAATTGCATTCACCCTGCTTAAACAATCCGTAAAATCCGCTAAATTATCCAATTTGTCCGTAGGCATATATACACTGAATACCAAAAATGACCTTTGATTTATCATTATTTTTATCGCGCAAATTCGCGGATTATCACATTCAACAACTGACACACTTTTAAATATATTTTTATTCCATAATAACGCAACCCCTCCGTGCGGCCGACCGCTTACCATACCTGCGGCCGTGTCCACAATAATAATAATGCCGGGATACATAGAGTATTTTGTATACCGAGATAATATAAGGCTCCCGTGGGATTATCACTAAACGAATTACAGAACGTATCAACTTGGAACATGGTATAAATCTACATTGGGTCAATAATAGCTTTTAGATGGTCGTCCAGTCTAATAACTATAACAACGGTCAAGTAATTATTCAAATTGACACCGTTGTGGTATTGAGGGTAGCGAGTCTGCCTATAGGTCTCGATGGTTGCGGGTTCAACTCCCGCTCGGGCAGATGTTTGCATTGATCTTACAAATATCTGTTTCGATCTGGGCGTTTGTCCACGTAGGTCTCCCCACCGCGCCTCGGAGGCCACGTTAAGCTATCGGTCCCGGTTGTCATCACATAACATCTGATAATAATCGTTACCTCTTGATAAGTAAATTGCTCTTATGTAATGAGTAACTGGTTCGCCTTTAGAATTATGGAGGTCAGATGACCATCGCTCTGTGTAAAAACCAGTAACTCGTATAGTATCAGAAATAATGCTAAGAAGAAGAAGAAGAAAATAATTATTCAAATTATAGTACTCCCATAAATCTTTTTAAAACTTGGTCTGTTACCTGTGTCACTCGAAGGATCGAGAATAGCAAAAGGATCCCATGAACTGTCGCCGGTGTAGTCAAAGCCGACGTCCGAATGTCCCGCCTCCGAATGTGATTCGTAGCTGCTTTCTTCACCTTATGATAAAAAAGCATTCAGAAATGATTTCAATAAAAGAGGGATATAGATAAGCTAAGAAAAGTAGCTCCAAAAGAAAACATTTTTTTTAAGTAAAATACCCCAAACTTAATGCTTCAATAAATTGAAAATAACTACGTTTCCTTGACTAGATAATAAAAAAATTAGGTTAAATATATTCAAAATGGATTTTTTTTTGGAAAATTGTAGCTTTTAGACAAAAGCGCAATTTTGATCGCGATTTTTTACATAAATAAATAAAATAAAATAAAAATAAAATTTTATTTTATTTTATTTTTTATTTATTTTTATGATTAAAAATGTATGATTTTTTGAAAATATTAATTCGATCCGAACTAAGTTTGTCGATTTTTCTACTGAAGAAAACGTAGTCATTTTTACTTCCAATTTATTGTACCGTAAAGTTAGTGTCTTGTACTTGAATTAAAACATGAGAAATAATAAAAAAAGTTGAAGTTTTTGTTATATTCGGGTTACTTTTCTAAGCGTATCGATCCTCTCCTTTAAATTCATGATTATTTAACAATGTATGTATCACAGATTTTGATTAAGCTAGATACCGCAAGCCGTCCGGCAAAGCGTGTCCGAAGTTTGTGCAATGCACAAAACTGACGCGCTACTTTTTTTTAAAATGTGTATTGTTGTTAGCCATACTGGCCTTACTTTAGTTTGGCATCTCTGTATGTATACATACTAGATTAATAATAACAATATCAAGAAAATCCTTTGTTTGAATTAAATATGACTAACTGGCATTTAGATATTGAAGCATTTCTGTTTACACATCACTAAATGACTCGAGTGACGTCATCGTAGGTATATGAGCTCGGTTTTCATTATCTAATAAACATGCGGTATCTAGTCTACTCTATGTCTGTGGTATGTATAACATTAATAATGAATAAGAAATAATCTTACTGTTAGTTATTTGCCCAACCCAGTCTGACATGGTATGGTGCGAAGGTAATGCGATGGATGGCGCGGAAGCTGAACATTCTCCATCGGATGACGAAGTCTGGTAATTCTCTAATTTCTAAAGAAATTGTTTTAGTTAAACAATACGAATATTTCAAAAGCTGATGTTTCAAACAACCACGACACATGCAGAACGATCTGTAGAACCAGTAGCTAACCTGCTTTATCGTGTTGTAAATTCCTTGCATCTATCACCTAGTGTTATAGAAATTATATAAGTTAGTATATATCAATATAATGTTCTATAATCATTTAAAAATATAATCTTAAGAAATGAGGCTAAGGGTACTGACAGACATGCTCATTACTAGCACGAAAGCATGCTATTGTTACGAAGAATCTTATCATAAGGGAATAAGGTTCAAAATCGTTTGCTACTTTCTTTGTTTATTTCTTCGACCGTCGCGTGGGTTCTAGAAAGATGTATTCTCGAAAGATGTAGTAGTTTCGCGGACGGAACTTTCTCGAACCCGTGTTCCGCGCTGTATAAGCGGCCCGGCGAGTCGACTGATTCATTCAGTTCTGAGCAACGAGCGAAGAAACTACAAGTGATACCAGTGAACAAGTGCGATAATTCCTCGTGACCTTTGCTATTCTTTCGGACTGTGATTAACCTGTGATTTGGACCTGTGATTTGTGAAGTTCTGTTGTGTAATCTAGATCTCAATAAAGTCCTATTTAGAGCCATCAGGTGTTTTGTTTCCAAATCCGCGAAACAATTTGTAAGCAATTGCAAGCAAACACTATTTATAAGCAATTGTGTCCAACCGTTCATAGTAATGCGCAAGCTTATTTCGAGCTTGCTCAAAAATCAACAGTCGTTTGATTTTCCAGCATGCTACTTGGTGCGGTACGGGTGGAAGGGGGCGTCATCGAGCGCGTCTGAATAGGTTTGCTTATGAGAATTCTAGTACGTAGTAGGTAGTATCGATTTTACCAATGCGTATGCTAAAAACTAGTATGCTTATTGGTAGATAATGTGAACAGATGCAGAGCATGCTAGTTTCAAGCATTCTTACAAGCATGCTTAAATATGAGCGTGTGAGTCAGTATCCTTATACAAAGACTTATTTACTATGGACTGGTCCTTTTATACGGAGAAATAGTCATAGACTCGTTGGGTACCCCTCCAGTTCGTTGAACTCGTTGGTTCAGTTATATTGTGAAAATCATAAATGAATATCGAATGAAGCTAGTGCTGTATTTAAGAAAGGCCCAAGTCTATGACAAAATGTCATATGACAGAGGCTGTCCATATTACATAGTAAGTCTATGAGTTATAATTTATAGGATTCAAAATTTAATTATTGTTCTTTCAATTTAAAATGAACCAAAATGGCCGGTTCTGCGCAGATACAATCATGGACAAAAATGTTAGACAAAATATTGATTTCGTCTTTTTTAAATAGATTTAAATAGATTTTTTATAAAGTGGGAAAACAGAATTAAGTATATAATATAGTTATTGTTTCTTCTAAATTCAATTAATTATTTATTCATTATCGGTATTAATTACTTAAATAGAATAAAACAAATAAATAGTATAGAAAAAGGGTATATAAAAAAATAATAGTTAATGTACATTTTTAATCACTGTCACTTATTAGGATGACACCTTATCTTGAAATAAAATTAAATGCTCGCACACGTGGCAAAAATAATTAATTTTAATTTCATTTTTAATACTTAATTTTTAAAGAACTAAAACAACCCTGAGCGAGTGTACTAATCGGGTGTAGCGTCGCCGCGTTGCTATAGTTACGCGGCCCCTTCATACCGCATACGGTTGAGACAACAAAAATGTGTTACTGCGCATGGTTCAATTTCTATTGAGATAGCTATACATAATTAATTAAATATAATATAAAAATAAATTGATTAAGGACGCGTTTGCAAAATACATAGGTAGCGAATCGCACCACTACATTCACACGAAACGATCACACAAGCGCACGACTGTGATCGGCGGGAATAATGAACGGTAAACTAATTTTGAGACTTTAAATGTTTAATTTTTTGTGGGTATATTTTATACGTTGTAATGTTAGTAAGTAATAAATACTCATATTTGTTTTGTATACTTTGTGTACATAAATATTGTAAAAACTATTTTTTTCCTTATTTGTATTATTTTTATTTAAAGGTTATTTATAGGTAATAAAAATGTTTTATACGAATATTTTTTTATTGTCGTCAATAAAAAAATAATAAGATACTACCCCGGAGCATGATGGAGTTACCTGATGATGTTTTTCGACGACTGCTACTGTAACTGCAAGATGAGTAGGGCTATGTGTGCCGTGCTTGTGATCGTTTAGGAAGTTACAATGAGATTACCATCCGAATTATTGGAGTGATCTGAAGGTCTACTTCGATACTGACAGATCTGCAGCATGAGTTATGTGGCTTGGAATTAGCTTGGAATTCATTTGTTAGGTACGGTGATCCGGAACTTGTTGGAGTGATCTGAAGGTCTACTTCGATGACTGCAGGATCTGCAGTATGAGCTATACCGATTGACAGTAGCTGGGCCGTTGTTACGCAACACAGGTTGCTGTTTATTATCTGCTGACGTTTGCTTATTAAATATTTTAAAAATGCTTCCTCGTGTTATAGTGCAATATAAGCCCTAACTCTCAGAATATAAGGTGATTTTTCATTTATGCTTATGATTCGTTATTATTTGAGCGACGAACTTTCGATGTGTGATGTAAATAGACACTGTCAGGTTGTTCCATTGACTTACATATACTATGGGCAGGCCCTTTTGTAAACACAAAATGTCAATGACTCACTGGTGCTCCTTGGTAAAATCAACACTAACGCAACAGAGTGAAGTTAAACACACGATAACTTCATTCGGTTATATTGCAAGCTTATAACTAACTTTGTTTCGTTGCGTCACTGTTGAATTCACGAAGGAGCACAAGGGCGTCGTTTATATTTTGTTGGTATTGACAGGCCTGTCTAATTTCCATATTAAATAGCAAGTCTTATGGGTTGTTCCAATTTAATTACTTTTCCCTGTTTTTAGGCATTCACTGAATATATAAAATTAATTATAATTATGAGCCTTTATTACCTTTTTCCCTTTTACAGTTGCAAAATCGTCATCACTTGTTTCATGTTGAATAGTTTCTTTGGCCCTAGAATTTCTAAACCGAACACCAGTTCTTTTAATTGCACTAGGTGTAGTAGTTGTTACGGCACTATCGGATTCTGGATCTATAGATTTTTCTTCATCGTCTATATTCTTCTCGTCTTTTAAATTTTCACACTGAACATTTGTATCATCGTTTATATCTTTTATGAATACTTCTGAACTGGATTGTATTTTAGTTTCGTTCACGTGTTTGGCTTTCACAGTAGTGTCGCTTGCTATGCTTTGAGACGACACGTCTTTTTGCCGAGATTCTCCATCGCTACAATTCGAGTTATATCCATTAAGGCTTTCAAAACCGTCGTCGCCATCAGCGAATGTTGGTTTATTGTCCTCATTTTGCCTTACGTTAAAAATCTCCAAATATTTTTTGGTTAGAATGTTAGTTTTGTAGCGAAATGAAGATCCCGGTGTTGCATCATCTGGCGGTGGAGTGAATGTAACTATAGGAGCTGTTGCATCGGGCTTCTTCCAAGACATATAGTCTTCGTCGTCGGAATCTTTGACTTTAGTTTTAAGAGTCGTTTTGTTTTTGACTTTACGATCTATATCAGGTCCTGTATCTTTAATTAAATCTTTTTTACGTTTTCTGAAAAATTTTGCACTTATAAAATTCAATGTGAAATAATTTTACGAAAGCATCAATTATTACATTGTAAGAGTATTGTGCATAATTATATACTTGTCTAAATGTTTCCCAATGATACTTATGACAAGTATTGATAACATGGTAATTCAATGATACTATGGTTAGATATAAGGAATGATTTACAGTTATAAATTACGGTTTATAAGGCTATAAGCCATTTATATTTCAGCATCTTGGACTGATTTGTGATTTTTTAAATATTTTAATTTTATGATCTACGAAGAACTTAAAACCCCTTATTTTTTTATTGCATTTATTCAAATAATGTGGCATATACAAAATGATTGATATGATTGTGTGTGTCTTTATAAATATCTCTAATCACCTGAGACCTGAATCGGTTGAGTCGGCCCGAGAAAGTCGTCGTCTAAATTTAGATGGCTTAGTCAAAGGCGTTTTACTTTGACTCGATGTCGCACCGCTTTCTGCGGAACCGCCACCACTACCACCATCACAATCTGATCTGGCTTTTCTACAAAAGTATAAACGCATTTAGTAATAACTATCACAGTTCGACTTAGTTGATTGCGAAATATTTGTAGTTTTTATACCTTAAATACCGTGGTAATTTTCGCCTATACGTCGACCTAGGTCGTACTCTGGCTAGCTCCATCTCAGTTGTGCTTACGATTTGCGAATGCACTACGCTCAGGACAAGCATTAATCCCATTGGCACGATCCAACAGTTTGTCTAATAAAATGAAAATTCAATTAAAGAAAATTATTTTAAAAATAGGAAAGATTTCTAGATATCTTCTGTATTAATCTTCTATTTATAAAACTACTTATTAAAAGTTACAAAAATCAAAATCAACTTACGTCAATATCCATAGATGTGGGAGCGATAAATGTAATAGATATATTAATGACTTGCAGAACCCATAGAGTGAGTAAGAATTTGGCGCAAGCTGAGGAAGTTTGCTGCGCCCACCACTGATATAACGCTGGTAGAAATATAAGGCGTATCAGTGCATACCACACGACCCTTCGCATACCAAGAGTCGGTTTTGCTTTAGGAAATGAAGAACCTGCCAAAATATATTTTTATAAACATTATTGTTATATGTACCTTTACTATTTGATTTATTATTAAATTAATATCAAACCTCTGACTAAATCTACATCAATGAGATAAGATCTTGCATGTGATGAAAAATCAACTATACGGCGACGGTAAGTGCCTCGCATCAATAACTGTTCTACCATTGTTTCCCATTCTTCTTTATCATATGAGCTTATTTTCTTTTGATACCTATTGGATGAAAAAAAAAATTACGTTCAACAAACACTCATAAATTCATAATATGTATGTAATTTTTTTTTATATTTCACACATTCATAGATAATAATTTATTTAGTAAGCATACTTAATATGTATAAATAACACAACAATTACGGAATCACGTTTATTGAGCTAAGTAGCAAAACTTGTAGACTAATTGACAAGTTATTCTTAAATACCTACTAAGTTAATCTTTTTATTAAAAAGACAAAATAGTACGAAGCTTATACATTACAATACTTTAATTCTAATAAAAAATATTATTATGCCTCAATAGCTCAACGGTAGAAGGTCCGAATCCACGCCGTTAATGCAAGAGTTGCGGGTAGGACCCAGACCTCCTTGGGCTATTGCCATACCCACTTCTAGCGTAAGCTTCGAGGTTATTTTGAGGTAAAATTAATATTAATAATAACTTAAAAAGCATTGCTGATATTCTTTAAAAAAACAAAATGTATTTTTACCCCTATGCCATATTAATTGTTCTCAATAATAATCAATTCTTTTTAATTAGATAAGAATCTAATTAAAAATAATAATATCTAATTAAAAATAATAGTTATCTTATTAAAAATAATACTAGAATTTTTTTAATTAACACATTTTTGATTGTTCCATAAATAGAGTTTACCATTTTGCCAAGTTATGAATACCTTTGTTTATTTTAATCATTTGGTATTGCATCACTGCTTTTTTTTTAAATAATAGTCAATTATTTTTATTTAGGTAACTCATAAATTGATGAATGCTACACATACACACTCAAAATATAATGGTCCATATTAATCTATGTATAATTATATTCTGTGTCAGGCTTCAGACATGAATATACAAACACAAAATTTTATATACAAACAAATAAAGCCCTTATAGAGCCAACAAACCACTTATCTTCACCCACAACTTTTCATTTTTGTCATAAAATTCTTCAAACTAAAGTTGCCATTATGTGCAGCAGTTTATAATAATTTTATCTTTGTTGTGATTTATAATGTAAATAATTACGACCATGTGCCATTGTGGTATGTTTAGCAGTAGGATTAACAACCTTTATTTTAAATGCTAAATTAGAAGCAATTCAAGATTTATTCAGCAATTAAGTATAATATTTATTATGAAATTTATTTTGTAAAATTGTATTATGTATTAATTTACTTAAAAAGCAATGATGCAATAGCAAAGGATTAAAATAAACAAAGGTATTCATAACTTGGCAAAATGGTAAATTCTATTTATGGAACAATCAAAAATGTGTTAATTGCCAAAATTAAACATTTTACTATTGAAGTGGTTAAACTGATGATTATAAGATCTATAATATTATAAAACTGCAATGGAGCAATGTTGTATAAAAATAAATTATTATAAATAACTTTTTATTTTAGCCAAAGCTTCTAAACAAGATTGTTCTTCTAATTTTTGTGTCTGAATGGTATGGCATCACATAAATACTACTAAGCAGATCATGGTACAAGTTTTTACCATTGATTGATATCTTGATGTCCAACTTAAAACATATTTTATTGAACTGGTTCAGTATAGTAGTACTGAAGTTACAGTCGCAGACAATCTTATTTCTCTATAGCACTAAGATGCAGACAAAATTACAGATAAAATGCCAATTGTCAAATAAAAGGCCAAAAATAATTATTAGCACTCAAAATTAATAATTAGTTAACTAATAACTAACTATTCTTCTATTATATTAAAAATTTCATTACTGACATGACCCAAATGGTCAATTAAAATAGACTGCAGAATTTACATCAGGGAACTCAATCAGTTCTTATTTTAATATTGTTTTACAGTTAAATTTAATGATGTATAGACCTTAAGAGTATATTCAATTAAGTTATATTAAATTGTCTTACCAGGCTGCTAATTGTTTCATGCTGGATCTGACGCAATGCTCTTCTACTTTATTATTATTTTCCTACACTGTAAAAGTAGGTATTATTTAATAAAAAAAAAAAAATAACAACAAAAACAAAAAGACAATTTTAAATGATTTAAAAATTAAAACAGACAAAAGATTTCAATGACAATTAAAAATTCGCCTTACATTTTACCTTCTTCGCCTTACATATTTATTAAAATCTACAATTGATACTAAATTTATTTTAAATCTGTAAAGAAAAACAATATATGAATGTTTTGATATAATTAAACCGTTATTGTGAGATGCGCTACTTACGACTTCAATTTTATATTAAATGTTCTTTGTTCAGCAAACTATATCAGTACAAATATATTTTTTACCATGTCACTATCATTTACTTAAAGTTCTAAACATTTAAAGAATTTACAAAACGTAGAAAATAATAGATAATTATATTATTATTTTTATAAAATACATTCAACAAACACTTCTCTATCTTATATTTGACAAGTTGACAACGACTGTCGCCTGTCAGTGAAATAAAAACTGAAAAGACTATCAGACAGTCAGTGTCAAGTTCCGAGCTCTGCACAGATATTAGAGGATATTTTATATTGCCTATATCATTTATAGAAATTGGAAAAAAAAATTGATGAACTAGCGCTTACTAGGAATTGACTATAACTAAAATAAAACTACCCATTCGTGAGCAAGAGTGAGAATAGAAATCTGCCGAAAACCAATTCAACAATTTTTAATTTCTATATACCTATAAATCATAGATATGGACTGTATCTATATAAAACAAAAGATATTAAGCAAGTATTGCATAAGACAAAACACTGGGTTTACAAATTAAATTTGGAAATGTTTTCATGTATTTTTAAGGCTTTTTACATATTTAAATAGGTACTTTAAAAAAAAATCATTACTGTCTGTTATTTTTCTAGTTCTAGTTTTGCGAAAATAGTCGTTCTTTTGGTTATCTGTGCCTGAGTAGTATCAAGGTTTTCGTAATGCATGCGGATGGTGCTACTCAGTACCCGGTCAATTCGCAGTGGCACTTCAATTTTATCCACTTTCTATATAATATTATATCAATAGCGATCTTAACTATGTTTCTATGATATAGTTCTTTGATATGGTTACATATGATCTAAAATAGCCTTTTAATACAGAAGTGTCGTGAATTTTCTTATCAACATTCGTAAACTTATCTTCACAAATCGCACATGCATCGTTTTAGTATTTTTGTTTCTAGCCACTTGATTGGTGGCACTGGTTTATCCTATTCAATTTTTATTAATTTCAATACATAGGATGCTTAATCTGTATTTTTTTTATATTTTTATATCTATGGTCTCAAGTCAGCAACTGATTGTGAGGTGTGGAAACGAAAGGTATCTAATTAAATGAATTAAAAAGTAAAATGAACTTTATTATTTACTCTATGATAAATAAGTACTTCGTGAAATAAAGTATAGTCTGTTAAATGTAACTTGAACCCTACGCAGTAACACGTTTTTGGGTCTCAACCGTATGCGGTATGAGGGGGCCGGGTTTAGTACACTCGCTCACGGTCGTTTTAAGTTCTTTTATAATAATTTATTAAAAAATAAATTAAAATATAAATTAGTGTTGTCAAGTGTGTTAACATTTATTTCAAGATAATGCCTCGACCACAATCAACTTTAAGGAGACGGGAGAGAAGGATGGTGTTTGAGGTTTATAGTTATTTTTTAAGAGAAAATAATATAACTAATTCTCTGAATAATACTGCGTAAGATACGAAGAAGTCTGTCTCACTATTAATAATGTACATTAACTTTTTTTTTTTATATATATAGGTACCTTTTTCTATACTATTTATTTGTTTTATTCTATTTAAGTAATTAATAACAATAATAATTAATAAATGAATTGAATTTAGAAGAAATAATAACTATATTATATACTTCATTCCGTTTTCCTACTTTATAAAGAATCGATTTAAATGAGACGAAACCAATATTTTTGTCTAACATTTTTGTCCATTATTGTACATGCGCAGAAGCGGCCATTTTGGTTCAAGTTACATTGAAGGAACTATACTTAGTTCTTTATTTTAAAAATCTAATAGCAGCCACAGAGTCAAGGAGACCTAAGCTTCATAATCACTAACCAAGTCACTTTTTTGGTTATTTCGCATGTAGATTTTGTAGATACTCACTTCTATACGTTAACTAGCTTCTGTCTTCGCCCGCGTGAATAACGATTTAAAAACAAACATTGAACCCCGATTTTAATTCAGAGGTGAAATGTTAGAAAATGTTAAAATGCGTGTTCTTTAATATAACGGACATCCATCCACATCGTTCAACCACTTTTTACCTATTCAGTGGTAGTGGTGTGATGTGAAATTCTGACCACCCGTTGGTACGCCGTATGATGTAAAAATATGCTATTGGCAAAAACATTTTATCAATATCGTGGTCTCTCGATTTTGAAGATGAGGATAGAGGTAAGGGATAAAAAGAAAAATCGAAATTTAATTTTTTTATTAACAAACATGTAACTTCACAAACATATCAACATTAAACATTTGCATACAGTACTTAAGTCTATGTCGTTGAATTTAACTTGTGTTTCAATTTAAATTATCAGTTTCATTTTGTTGTGTTGTCATTATTAATAATATGTACATATTTGAAAGCGACCTATATATGTAGCATCTGGTATGAAAAGATAGAGAAAAACTTCAGAATTAATATTTCTTTACTTTAATTAATGTTTAATGGAAAATTATTGTTTGTCTGGAGTATAGATCAAAAAAATTATATTACATAATTGTGGTGGTGTACATTATAGCGAGTGCTAAAACGAGGTATATCAAATACCTCTTTTATGAAGAAAGCCACCAGGACTTTATTTACAAAAAGCTGAAAAATAAAAAGTTGATAAAAAGTAGAAGAAGATTATTTTAATAATGAGTGTAGTCGCCTTTTTCTTACAGGAGTTTTATTTATTCTTTTTAAATTCTCGGTAACCAAGAATCCGTGCAAGGATTGCTAAGTCTGGCACTTGGGACACCAACACAATTTGAATATTTAATGTTTAAGAAAGCAGTAAAGCAGTAAAAAAGTTTTTAAATTCTTAAACAGACTAGACTTCTCCTATATAACTACCTACTTTGGTCGTGCTATAAATTATTTATTAAACCAATAATTAAAAACGTGGATGTTTTACTCTAAGTTATATGGGTAAATTACGAAGTAGAATTTTTGCCTTCGCAAAAATAATACTTTATTTAAATATATTAATAGTTAAAGAGTGTGGTGAAATTTTTCTATTTTTCGACGATTTCTAATCCATCGATGTTTGAGACAAAAGACAAATAAAGATTCACTTTCTTACTATATTAAACTCATTAATTATATAATTTCATTTTTGTAGATTATCTTGGTGGCATTTCATTTCGTTGAAATCATACTTCTGTATCTCTATATTTTTCCAAAACTTTGACCAAATATTTGTTTTGCTAATAAGTATTAAAACAATGTTAAAAACCAGTAAAAACTCATATGTGACCGAACATAATTTAAATAAACTGTTGGCATTTCGATTTGCTTTATTTATGCAAATAAAGCTAATCAAAATGCAGGTAAAAGTTGTTTACATTTTGCCTCATAATTGTGTAAATGTAGTGGTTTCATACAAACTATTATCGTATTACTAATAACTATTTAAAATTGGTACTCTATATTAATTAGAACAATAAGCACCGTTTAGAATAAAATTTAACTAATTCGTTATTCGTGAAATTAAATTATAAAATATCCTAGTGAGATTTGTACTTGTCATATTTGCGTATTAATATAAGTTTATAGTTCTGTGGTAAGTTCGTCTTGAGGCCGCCTCGTCATTTCGAAGAGCTCATCCTCTAACCAGACACTCTCGCGTCTTACTATCGGTCGCCTCTCCCACGGGTCTGAGAGGACGATAGTTTCGGTTTCTCTCTCTATTTGAGAATAACTCGGCGGTCTACCAGCATCGCTCCATTCGCACTGGTTTTCTAAATCTTTATCTAATATGTGGCTTTCGTATGAAGATGGTGAGTAAGACGGTGGCTTGAAAGTAGTAAAAGATTGTTGAGTTGTCTCAGAATCAGATCCTTGACTCGGTGGGGATGGCAAAAAGTTTACCAGTTGTTCTTGCTGCGGCTGTCCTAAGCTCACACGTCGGTATCGTTTTAGGATTCTGGCAAACAAAAAACAATGTAATTATTTATAAATAATAATTGTTTAAGTACTACCATAATGCTTATATCTTAATATATACATACATAATTCTACTGTATCTGTGTATGTCACTGAAGTTTTAAACGGCTGGACCGATTTTGATGATATTTTTTGTGTGTATTCCGGTGGATTCGAGAATGTCGTACATTAACAATTGGACCCCGTAGGGGGCACTGCTATGGGGTCTCACTTTTTTTTCATTTTCGTGGCAGGACAACATCTGCTGGGCCCCCTAGTACATATACCTATAAGCGTTTCGCTCTGGTCTTTCAGCGATTTTGTAGAGATTTTAATGAGCTTAGTTTATGCTGCCCCTAATTTCTATATTTTCAATATATTTATAATATTTTCGTGAAGATTTATAATTTTTCATTTGCGAAAGGCAAATGTTTCGGTATATCGCAGCAGACATCATTAAATTCAAGTACAAATAAATACATACATATGTTTACCACTAATACATACATATATCGGATTAGAATTAAGCCCAAAATCGTCTAAGCTTAATTTAAAATCATATAACATAATAATGCGAGATTGCTCGATGCTTAAATTTCCACCTTTTTGCTCCCCTTTTTTTCTCCCCTTCCACACAACACATAAACAACTATTAACTAATACAAATTGGTATTTCAAGCGTCTAAAAGCTACGATGACAGTAAACCATCACCGTGGCCTACGTTTGTTTACCACCATGGTGGTTTAAAAAACCAGTTACCTTTCAGCCCAACTGGCAAGCCTTTGCCACTCGTCCGGCACCACGGGAACTTGTTGCTTGTTTAACAGTATCAACAGCTTGGCTAGGTCGCTCAGCACACAACTGGATTTTAAATATGTTAATGAATTTCACTAAAATTTACGTAATCAAAATCGAGTGGTAATAAAATTTGCGTCATATAAGGTAACCGAATTTCGAGGTTAATTAGTGCGTGGCTTTATAATTTCTTAGGTAATATTTTATTTTCAAATAGAACATAAAGATTTATGTATGGCGAAATATATTTTAGAATTTTATGATTAGGGACGCTATCATGGCGGTCTTTTTGCTGTCAGGTCCGTCCGCGAGGAACTTTTAAGATTAGACAAATTAAATACATACATACATCTCCGGTTAACTATGCAGATTCGTATAGCTAATGAAGCTTAGAATTTAGCTTCAAGCTATCCAGTAATCCGTTTAGTAGTTTTTGCTTGGTGTCGTTATGTTTCTTATAAGTAAATTTTAGATATAAAGATCAAAATCAGAGCTTTTCTAAATAATGCAGAATAGTTACATAATTACAGTACCTATAGGCCATTGCAGCGTCATTGTTTCCAAGCTGATATAATTCCCGTACTTGATGCCTTGTATGATTTAATATCGCCAGAAACGTATACGCATGTGGCTGAAAAATTAAACACGGTTTTACTAGTAATACATATATATCATGTTAGGAAAAATGTATCTATTTTTTGTTACTGCGTTAATATTCTACACATAGCAAGAAGGGTCTGAATACACAATCATGTGAAAATTCAGAAAATGTTATGAACCTTATTGCTGTGTTTTTTTTTGAAAATTTTATTTCTAAGATAGTTTTTTGCACGCTACTCTATCCAGTGTACTGTAGTAAACTGTATCTATGGATTGCAATATGTGACGAAAACATCATAATCTTTTATTGTAAATTATAAGTTTATCATTTTAAATCGGAAGTTTCTGCATGATGTCATAACTCATAAATAGATACACCACCAATAATTTTATGTTGAAATGTTTTCAGATTGAAAATAGGCGATTTCTATTTGTTTTTAAATATATACTCAATAAAATGTTGCCCCGTCTCAGTTTTGTAATAATATATAGATATTATTAACCCAGTATTAGCTTTCTGGTTATTAGGTAATCAGCTACAATTTAATCTCAATTTCGCAGTAGACGCCGGAAGAAATGTCTTCGCTTATACGATTTTTTTAAACCGTATCCGACATGCCCTATTTCCAAATTTCGTAATTAGATTCACTGCTCTTACTTAACATCAGTTTTATTTTAGCTATTATATTAATTTCGTAGCAATTTACTCAATAGTAGTTCTAAGAATTAATTGAGTCAAATTGATGCAAATTTAATAACAATCGCGTTCCATCGAACTTGATATGCGTTAGTATACATTACTTTAGATACGTGTGTGTGAATATGTATGTGATTTGCAAACACAACTGGTTTAGAGTTAGACGACAGTGAGAGTGGTGTGAGGCAAGATCTCCTTTTATAACTTTCGAAAGTGAGCCAGGGTATCATATCGCAGTGGCTGTACCTCGTGAATATAAGCATGTTGTTTTCACGGTACGTTAGGACCTATTCACGCTTCAACGGGGCGGCACGGATACGGCACGGCAGCGTTGTTTTCTTCATGTATGTTATTAACGTGAAAAACAAATTATGTCGTAACACTTTTATAAATTCCTTGATTATTAGATGGTTTATGATTTAAGAGTTTGACGTGAGCTAATTAATTTTCACTTAACCTATTTATAAACATGTAAGCACAACGCGCAACATTTGGTCATATTAGTTACCTATACTGTCATTTTATACATAGATTAGGCAGATTTTGTATGTTTTATATATCTATGAGCCTAAATATATTTCCGCGCTCTGTAACCTAAATGGCTTTTAACGAATGAATGGTCATTAGATTTGTCGTAATCGTCGGAGAGGCACAGGCTATAAAAGTTCGTTGAAAATTAATTCAAAAATTATTTTTCATTCAAATTTCAGCTCACATAATTGTGAATAGATTACTTTACGGATTACTTTTAAACTAAAAATTCAAACTTTTGCGTTTGCTTATCCACAACAAAGTTACGGGGTTTAAAGTTAAAGTGCCTTGAGACGCTTCGAGAAAAGATGTTACGGTTGTGCTTTTTGCTGGACTTGGCGGGATCACTGCCATGCCCCCTGATTACTTTAGTATGTCGCATGAACATCCACTACAAGCATTTAACATAATTGCAAGTTATTTTATTTTGACTATAAATCAATTACTTACTCTTAAACAATCGAGTTGCTTGTGAAATTCACGGAGCTGTGCATCGTCGTCCTGGTGTGGTTGTGGCAAGGGTTGTGCCTGTGTTCGTCCTTGGCTTCGGCATCGTGCGTACGCCGCTATGGCGGCTATTAACGCTACACATATTATTGCTCCACAAGCACCGCCTACCAGCACCTGTATTACCGACACAAAAAATAGTAAGTAAGAAAATAAAATTCCCAGTGGTTCTTCAGTTAAAAACAAATTCTTATCAAATTATTACACAAATATGTTAGCAATAGTACAAATAAATGATGTTGAAAAACCTAATTATTTAATATTAATTCAGACGCACCAAATGCCATTCAACACTGAAGAATGAACAAATACTTTTCATGACATAGTGTAACAAGAAATACATTTCTTTTAAAGCTCCAGTACGAATATATCGACACTATATAGTTAAGCACTATCTGGTTATGTAAATGTGAACAAACGAAGGCAGATTTCCACTACGATTTCTTAACTACTTTGATTAATCGAATGTTGCTTCATTTGTAACGCATCAAAGCAAGGTTTTAATGTGAGCACATGAGTTTGTTTGCAAACCGAAGTTGTGACCTATATTTCAGCTTAAACATCTGTTTTATAATTGTGTAGTTTTTATTCCCAAGCGGCATCTGCATTTCAAATTATCATCCGTTGTATGCGCTTCTGAGCTGAATGAGCTCGTGATGTTGTAATCCTACTTTTCTGAGGTGATATTATGGCTGACAGTAGGCACTGAAGCATAGTAAGTACCTAACTTTTTCGCTTAATGTCACTTCATTTAACATGTTTCATATTAACTTGTCTCTCAATATTTTTATGTGTAGATTCAGTTGAAATTACCCTTCTCATTTACAACTTTACTTACTTACAACTGTTTAACTATAAATATTTTGTTAATTAACGAGAGTAGTGGGTGATATAATCAAATATTAAATTACCAAAATTTATAATCAAATATTAAACTACCCAAGTAGAAAAGTTTCGTGGGCGGAAAGTTCGTCGCGTACTTTTCATTAATTAAAAGTACTATTGTTATTATTATATTACCGTTATAAAATATGAATTAACCCTTAGTCAGACCAAATAATCATTAAAACAAAAATAAATAAATTCAGTGCAGTAACCTTAAATTTACAATAGCAGTAATGTATAGAGTTACCAGGTTTTATAAAATGTTAGGAATGTCTTTTTTATTTAATATTAAAGATAAAAATTTGATTTTCATGATTTTGTAAAGGTAAAAAAAAATCAATTCATTAAGCGTGAGAATAATAAAGCTTACTTCATTATATGTTTGGGCAGGATAGCAGACCCGGCCCATGAGGTGATCATCATGGGCCCAGGCTTCGCGTGTGCCTGCAGGGCAGTCGTGCGTGCACGAGCCCCCCGGCCAGACGAGCAGACGAGCGCACTTGACGCACCCGTCCGCAGCGCAGCGTACGCACTCAGCACCGCATCCTGAAATTAGAGAGCATGAGGATGACTTCCGAAGTGGCTCTTTCGAGACACAAAGTAGTATTGAAATATAACAATGATAATTTATCTTTCACGTGTCTATATTATTATTGCTGCTTATAATTTTTATTTTTAAATTAGCGTAGAATTTAATGTCAGTCAAAATTGTTATTATTTTAGGGTCTACTTATTACATTGTATATATTTTAGAAAGCACGATTGTTATTTGACCTTCGCTTGTTTATAATGTATGTTAATTTATTTACAAGCAAGACAGACAAAGTGGAAAATATACTAAAAAACTATTGTTTTACTAAATGCCAACCTGAGTGACTACTGACTACTGACTTCTGAGTAACCATTATTATCAGATTAATAATAATATGATTAATAATATAATCATAGAACTTTAGACATATACCTACATCATAAGAACAAGCTGCTAGTTTGCCAAATTAAAATTAGACAGTTGTTCGAGGTGATAGCGCTATTGAGTTTTTTTTTTCTAAAATTCCGTTTGACCAACTTTTACGCCAACTTTTTCATGGACACCGTTAGCGCTTCTTTTATCCGTTATAAGACTAATTTTGTAACAAAAATAAGTATATATCATATACAGTTTCAATAAAAGTATATAATGCCTTAGCAATAAAGTAAAAAATATGGAGTCATTCATTAGAATGACTCCATATTTTTTACTTTATTGCTAAGACATGAATTTTGTATAAATATAAATGGTACCATTGGAGTGATGGAGAGAGTTTCAGGCTAATTTTAGTCACGAAAACACATGAGACACTTATAGTCGGTGCGCTCACTAATCGGTAAACGTTTGGTGGGTTAAGCACCTTTAGGCGTAGTCAGTCACTATATGGGTGATCGCATAGTGGTATTTCAACAGAGCGTCTCCGTGCTCGGAGGGCACGTAAAAAGTCAGTCTCGGCTGTTATCAATTTAATGGTAGTCGAAAAGTCAAGTCAGAGGCCTTTAAGGGCGAACTGAACAACTGTGACACTAGGTTGGCCACTAACCACTCGATAAGAAGAAGAAGAACAAGCCACGAAAACACAAATGAAGGGAGTGAAATAGGAGATGAAAGTTTTTTATTGGAAGCCAATTAGTTCTATATTCTATTAAAGATGGCTCATAAAAAATCGTATTCACGCGGGCAAAGCCACACGGAAATGCAAGTATTGTATAAATAAATCTTCGATACTATAAATATAGCAAAGTTTTAGTTCTGTATTTATAGCACTATGAAATTCGTGGTTAAATCGATATTGCGCAACTAATGATCATTTTGAACACTTTCCAAAGGGAAAGCGCGTGCAATATGCGATTAGTGTGCCGTTCAATTAACGGGACTGACCGATCGGATAGTCAGCCACTGTATTTTATTCACATTACGCTATGCATCATTGTGTCAATGTTTGAACCGGCGTATTCAATTGTTCGATTGAAATGCCTTTTTTTTAAACCCATTCACGTTTTGAGGCTTATCCATATATTTATTTGTTGATTTAATTGCAAAATGTTATACTGCCTCTGTTAGTTGTTTAACTAAGATCAATATTGAATTGTGCATTTCTAAAGAGTGGATTATTTACAAATAGTAACTTTGGTTTTATAATGTATTTATATGTTTCCAAATAAATAAAATTGAAGTGTAAAATATCCAAATAAATAAAATTTAAGCTTTTCACTAAATGTGAAACTAAATATGAAAGTACATACACTACTTACATTCAAAACCAATAATTCATCATTGTATGTTTATTCCGGCTAATCTCTGAAGTGGTGGGACCGATTGTAACGGGACTTTCAGTGGCAGATAGCTAATGTTATAAGGAGTAACTACTTAGGGTAATTTTATTTTCGAAAAAGAATTAGGGTTCTGTGTAGTAAAAAAATCGACACATCACACAATTACATTACATTATCACTACGACAAAATTTTACAAAGGTTTTAAATAAAATAGTATAGAACTCACTTACTTGTATCATTGAGGGTGGGCGGCGCGTCGGCCGGCCGGAGCTGCGCACGCGCCGCCGTCACGAGCAGCATCAGTGCCACAAACACCTGGTTCATCGCATTGTCCGCTGCATAGTGTTTCTAAGAACAAAATGTAATCTGTTATATTCATGTATCATGTACCCATACACAGCACAGAAAAGCGCAAAAAAAAAGTCTTCACCGGCGCACAGAATGTCGGTGATTCCATCGGTTAGGATGCGCTCGGACTCGGAGAGCTGTCTCCATACTTAGGCACCCTCAGGGCGGAATCGACTTTGAGGCCCCGGCGGGCTGACCATTTTTGATCGCGCAGGTCTTAGTAATTGGCCCCACGGCTCAGTAAACAGTAGCCACATATGGAGGATACCCTAGATAGCGCGACTATATGACAGAAAGTGTATTAAATTGAAGCGCCATCTAACAAGGGGCTGGGAACTAAATAATACTGTCGTACGCAAGCGCTACAAAAACCTAGAATTCAACTGGTCAATTTCTTCTTCTATTTTTTCGAACACCTTCTTGAATGGGGCTATTTCGTACTTCAATAATTACCAATGTCAATATATGAGAAGCGCAATCTAGTGTCTTCTTTAATATCTATGCCGGTGACGCTGTCAATGGGACATTCAGCTCAGCAATCCACATTCGGAAAAAAAAACTTATTTGAAGCCAAATTCCATATTATAACGTGTTAAAAAGCGTATTAATTTATAACTGAAGATTTAAATTACCCAGGATGTATCTAAAACTGTCTTTATTTAAAGCGCCGCTCTAAAGGAACATGGTTATGGCAATAAAATGCAAGATATCTATTTATACACAAATGTTCAGATATGCGCGAGGGGCTGTTGTTTTCACTCATTTATATGAATGTAGAAGGCAGTTAAGAGTTGAAGGAAGTACTTTAAGAGCATTTTTGTTGTACTTAGCGTTTCTGTTATTTTGATGATTTATTTTTTATTATAGAAAATAGAAACTTAATAATGGCATATAAAATGCACATAGTCACGCTATTATTCAAATTGGATGAAAAAACAGTTAGGGTTAGCGGCACCCAATAAACCAAAGTGGGGTTTATTTGAATATTAAAGTGACAGATTAATTACTGTCACCCACCATGCCTGTCCGGGTAGAGTTAATTAACGGCCGCATCATATTTGTTTTAAAGGATTCCGTGACTTATTAAACTAAAATATGTACGTGATGTAGGTCAAAACGTATCGGTATAACATAACAGTGCGGACCGGTTTGCAAATTAGTTGACATTGGCATTCGTAGCATGCTTAGAACCAGAAGCTTCACAACCCACACATTTTATTAAGTATGTTTTCGCCATTGTTATATAAAAGCAAATAACGACAATGCGTCACTACGCCATAATTAACATAACTATATATTACGTTCTTCATTGTCATTGAATTTCGTCACACGATAAGTTTAATGTTTAATAGTATCAATTTATATGCAACGAATTACTTTATGATGCAAAAATATTATCTACAATAATTACTTATACGTAACCAGTTCCTAGACTTGCGTTAGCATTAAGTTCTATTTTAAACAGAATTAATATTGTGTCAATAAAATATTACAATATTAAATCTTTATTATATTATATAGATAAGGTTGAAATTTCTTTAAAATTTTATAAGTTATTGAAATTTTAATTTAAGCAAAATCATAAAGCCCTGTAACCTATACATTTAATATTTAAATAACTTGTACTAGATTGCCTTTGCTGAACTTAATCATTCTTGTTTAAAAGTATAAGTCCTCGTTTGGTTAGTTGGCATGTAGGCTAGTACTACAACTTCCTTGCGAAGGTAATTGCCGTAGAAACTAGATTATCCGATAAACACTGTACCTATGTGAAGCAATACTAACTAAAGCGAAAATAAAAAGTAACCTTTTATAGACATAAGAGCCGGCGTTATTACTGAATCAAAAGTATGTCACTGGCAGCTAATATACTATCTTATTTTTAACGTATTTATTATGTATAAGCTATTGCCAAATTTTTACTTTTGCTTAAGTATGTTAATATTAATGCGACAGACAGAATTCTTTTCTTAACAGAATTCTTTTATTATGAAAATAATTAAATAATAGAAGCAACCGATAACTTATAGTTTAAAATATGGGCTATAATAACGGTAAAGTATTCATAATTTCGAAAATATTTGGCCAGCAAAGGTAATTGTTATAATAGAAATATACATTTATTTATACGACCTCTAAACGCTATCAAAAATTCTGAACATACAAAGCTACAAACAAAAAGGTTACTTATACATAATATTTTATTTCTAAGGTCAGCAACATTTATAGAAATAAAAGTAGCAGAATTACGAGTAAGTGTGAATATAAATTGTACTTGTGTTGTTGTTTTATTTAAATTTTATGTTATTCTTCAAAGTGAGTCATGGCGTATTATTTAAGTACAACGTTCCCACACGACTTAATACTGAGTAAGTATCAGATGTTTTGATTATTACACTCACTATATTTATAGTTCGCCGTTTTAATAATGCTTTGGAACTTTAGTCATTAATTGTATGGATTTTACAATATTTGGTACTATTAGTGAATGATTACACAATACATTTTGGATATCCATAATAGTAAACTACTGTATGTGGATTATTGTCAATCTCGACAATCGCAAGTGGCAATGTCCTGCTTTTCTCCCGTTGTGCTTATATGATTTGTTTTCCTGCGACGAAAAAAAAATAAAAAAAATTTCTACCTTGATGGAAAGTTATTTTCTACTCTCTGGTACGAAGGACAAAAGTTTCGATTTTCTTCCGGCAAGAAGACACTAATCAACTCACTTTAGCCGCAGGTAACCTAACAACCGTATGTTTTTCCCTCGTACCAGGGACTAAAACTTTTCAGTTCAGCCGTAGGCTCTGGTGATAATAATCCGTATGTGACAATGGCGTACATTTCTCCCTAGGAGCGTAATGTACCTACTATTATATATGTAACTTAAATGTCTATACATTACAAAATAATAATGACATTTTACTTGACGTTAGTCGTAATTGACACGTAGGTATTTTAGGTAATTAGAACCTAATATTTACTTATTTCTGTTTATATATTCTTCGATTTAAAAAAGTTATGAGTTTGATTTCGTTTGCATTAGTTTTTCTTATGGTCTTCATCATTTGTCAACCGATTTTGATGATTCTCTTTTTGTACAATAGGATAGGATATTCTTCCACACAAGTTTCATCTTAAGAGCCATAAATATATAATAAGTCATAAGTGACCCGCAATGACTTGGCGGCGTTAGGCAGTTAAAGTCTGCTGTTTTTTTTGTAGAACTTTTGGGACATATATTTCAACGTTACGGTAGCCTTAAACATGATCAGATCTAACTCTGGGTGAGATTATCCTTGTCCTTGTGTATATTTCGAAACAGACCTCCGTTACAGGATACCAGTATCCTAATTGGGGCTTTTGAATGTGTAAAGTTTATTTATTTTACATGCAACTTTAGAGAACAGATGCAGTATATTAATTAAAATTAATTAAAAGTAAAGCCGAACCGCCGTTCTTTAAGAATACACGTATTTTATCGAATCACGATAGTTGATAGTCTATGTTTGACATTAACCTACATAACATTAAACCAGTAGTTAGTATGATATTCCACATTAATTACGTCTAGTAGAATTAATTATGTATATACAGCCCAATATGTACAACACTTGTTGTTGCCAAGGGTTCCTCTAGATTGTTCCCATAGGAACTATTCTGAGGTACCATCCAGGTTGTGTAATGAAACTGAAGTTTTAATGGGAGGCAAACGTCTAGCGGTTTCATTTTATATTAATTAAATCTTAACTTAAGTAAAAGATTGATAATATTCTGACAATAATGAATTTTGTGCACTGCCTGATATAAGGCAAAGAAAGGTGGAAGTATCTCGAGTTTATGTAAATTTACACATATTTTATGTATGTAAGTATGTTTGCATTTTGCTCTCTTGCCTGATAGATTTTAATTAATGATGATGAAAAATCTTTGCAATTGTGTCATTGGTAGGCTATTAAATATTCAATTAACAATGATTGCTGTTAATATTGGGACTTATAACCGATAAATGGTATTTTTTCATAATAAAGTGTTATAAAGAATCGCCATAGTATGTTATGCTTATTGAGCACATTTGATAATATAATATTTGAAAAAAAAGCGTCACACTATAATTTTTTTATAAGTATGCTACATAGTAAGTATGCTATTGCTAATAATACTTTTATGAAATTTGATATCCTCGGCGTATTATATCACTTACGATTTTCAACTGTAACCGTTGATTACATTAAATACGTCTATTTGACGAATTACAAGCATTAATAAAAAGAAATCATAAAATGGGGTTTAGAATTAACACATTTAAGTTTATAAACCAGGAAACTAGTACGTAATCCTAAGCGGAAGAAAATTGCTTAGCCTAACAGTGCTCGTGCGTCGTAAGTTCAGCGGCTCCGGTGAAAGTTGCCGTGACGCACTACTGTTCACAAACTAGTACTCGCGGCCGCTAATATAAACAAGATATTTTATGATGTAATTCCAATACCACGTGATTTTAATACAAAATCAGTATAAAGACAATATAAATTAAAATAGTACTGTACATTTTTATGGTAATTATGATATTTTTATTGTAATTTTTAATATTTAAATCTAAATTTCTCTGTATAAGTTATTTTTAAGCATTTTGTTTTGTCACCCTCGATCAATATAAATTGTAATATTTCAGACGATCGCGACCCTCCGTTTATAGGCCGGATGTGTTGTTGGAACACATGCGGGCTCTACCAGATTCTGAGATTTTTAACGAACACTAATTGTGCCACGTGATTTTACCTATGTAAATTTCCTTCAAAACATAAAATGTGTTAAAATGGTTATGAAATAGCATGGAATGTGTAATTTATAAAATAAAATGATATTAATAAATAATCACAACCATGTAATGGAAATGTAATATTACTAAATTAATGATAAGTAATTCGGAGGTAATACTCCACTTGTAAGATTTATCTCTTCATTAACAATCCTTAAATAGTTTTCTGTTTCTCTTTCAAGATCTTCGTCTGTTATTTCATCAGTTGGTTCAATTGATGGCGCCGTTTCAGTTCGTGCTTTTAACCGAATTTCTTTTACGCGCGCATCTAAATTATGCTCTCGTCTTGTTTCTCTATCATACACATGATGCATCAGTTGTTTATCATTGGGACCAGGAATAGTCATATTTTCGGATAAGTGTAATAAATATAAAGAACCATTGTTATCTCCAACAGCTATAGATTCACCTTCTGGATGAGGTGTTACTTTTGTAAGTCCATGATCAGATATTGTAAGTGTTGCAACAGGCTGTTTCTGTTTCCGAAGAAGATCCCAGTAATAAAATACACCATCTGTGGATATTACCATAAAACAAGAATATCTTAGGGGAGCCCATGATACGTCAGTGATTTGATGACGGTACGGTTTTGAAACTATAATAGGAGCAGTGCGCACTTCTTCACTCCAAATGCGGACACTCCAATCTCCACATGTTATAAACATTCTGAGAGTACATGGACTACGTTGTACGGCTCTTACCGGACCCGTGTGTGCTGTCCAATACGAGGTTAATATTTCGGAATGGCTACGACCCATACGGTTTGCATTAATTACTAATCCAGATTCTGTGCCACATAAGAACTTTGTGGGTAGACCTTTATCAAATTCAAGACAACTTACACCTTCTGAATTAGTTAAATTGGGTTCTTCATTTGGTGCTATTCTGACTGACATCGGAAGTTTATCTACTGGTTGCGTTATATTTCTCTGATCCCACCATAAACACTGACCATCAAGTGAACCAGTAAAGAATTCCGTATTGGTTCGTGAATGAGTGTATAGTAGCGATGTGATGGGTCCCATGTGAGAATTGTATATAGAACTACTATTTATCGCATTCGATTTCACACGAATATCAAATATATTGATTGTGCCGTCATTAAGTCCAGCGATTATTACATCGGATTCTACCGGTGATGCTGCTACTTGCCAACAGGACGCTGTAGGGTATAATTCATACAACGGGGAGGTTTGTCTATTTATATCCCACACATAGCAACCGTTTTCTTGTTCTACAGTTGAATCTATGGAGCGTGTTTTGTGAGAATAAGATGCGATAAGTTTTGAATGTTTTTCATTAGTCCATACAATACTTGATAAAGGTCGATGAAAAGGATCTCGAAATACGTTAGCAACTTGAACATTATATTTTTCTACTGGAAGTTGCGGTGGTATATCAGTAAAGTAAGCCTGATACATGTCAATCGCGTTGTTTTGATCGATAAAGTGTTCCACAGAAGACTTTAAGCTTAAAACTGAATGTACATAATTTTCTTCGTGCTGTACACGGCGACGATGACGAGTTAAATGGTCTTCATTATAAGTATGAACATCACGGGGCCAACCTCCTTCGGTATGGTTCATACTTTGGTCGTGGGTAATTATTTGCTTTGTATTACTTTCGTTGTTTGATTGCGGTAATGTAGCTTGAATTGCTTTGTGGACAGGATTGCGAAGCATGTATTGTCGTTGAAGGCTATAGTCCGGATTTATAGAGTCCAAGATATGGGCCGGCACGTTTTGAAACAGCGGTTGTCTACCAAAACTTTTTCTTAATTTGGTGTACTCGTATTTTGACTTCGAATAGCCTCTCATGGTAAGCCGTTTGTTATTATATTCTTATATATAATAATGTATATGTAATGGTTACTTTTTGTTTAATGTTAAACGTTAACGGTGATAAATAACGCACATGTGTGTATAGATTTTAATAGGAAATCGTCACGGCCATGATATGACGTCACATCAGGTGTAAGTATACATACTTCAATAGCATATGTGTCCTTGTTTATATAAAATACAGATTTCACGTTTCATTGGATAAAAAACTTACTTCTTACTTATAGAGCTTAATAACTTAGAAAAAGTATTAATACGTAAATAGTTTGTACTAGCAGCACTTGCATGGCTTCACTTAAATAGATATTTCAATTAATTTCTTAATCACGCCAGCCTTTTTTTCTATAGAATTATTTATTTCCATAGAGTTACATAAACTATTAAAATATGTAATCAGTGAAGTGTAGTGTAATCAGAAGATAAGTTATAATATCATATGTCGAAGGTTGAGCAGCTAGTTCTTAAAACCATGCATATGATTTCGGTGACTTTTAACCTTCTTAAAAGTTAGGTCAATGCTTTTATACACCTATACCTTTTTAATCTAAAGAACACATGCGCTGTAATGTCAAAAAAATCAATTTATATGTTCTCGAGATTACAGTTACAAACTGCCAGACAGACGCACTCGAGTGTTCCTAAATATATTGTAAAGATATATGGGTACGGAGGATTCCAGGGTACCAAAAAAGACCTTAGCTTTAAGCTTCATAATTACAGATTTGGACTTTAGAATATTTTTTAGAAGTCGGCTAATTTCTTAGAAAAATATTAAATTTGTATGCTAGGCAATATTAAATATACTGCTTTACTTCCGGGGGAAGTCAATTATCCTCTTTATTATATCCTCTTTATCTTATTGTTTTTGAG
The DNA here is from genome assembly GCA_023373885.1 of Hestina assimilis. NCBI lineage: Eukaryota > Metazoa > Arthropoda > Insecta > Lepidoptera > Nymphalidae > Hestina > Hestina assimilis. The sequence continues at coordinate 8,073,359 of CM041749.1, read as the reverse complement.
ATTGTTATTAATAAATGTTTTAATTAAACTATATCATTTTCACATAGTTTCTTATATTGTGCGTTTTGTAAAATTTTCGGTTACCTTTAAATATTTTAGTGGTTCTAACGGTATTGTTAACATTTTGAAATATTCAATAAAACCAAAACGCTTACCCGAAAAATGAAAACACAATCCAAAGGAAAAGTAATCCACTATAAATTTTATTCTTACATTATCACTATAACACACATTAATATTTACAAACAATATCAATGTTTCACAAAGTCACGACACTTGTAACACTTTAGAAAATATGTGGTTTCGAAAGGCAGAATGCGCGCGCGCCGTGCTGTGCCCCCACAGCCGTTTCATCGGAGACTAGCGCGTGACTGGAAGTAAAACAAGCGATCGTAAAGCCAGGCTATCGGTGTATAGTACCTATTAAGACTGGTTTACTGGTACGTTTAAGTTCCTTAAGTCATGTAGTGACCGATGATTATGCAGCTACGAGTACTTTTCTATTGACGTGTTCTTGTTTCCAACGTTGTATCCGTATTTGGAAAAGCTTCACGTTCCCGGATCTAATGAGTGTTGCGACAGGTTTTCTGTCATAGAGGTTCGACTGTGTTAAGTGGGGCACTGGTAGTAGCGTTGTCATGACATGTCAACCAAACGACACGTAGGTCACAATGTACTTTGTAACGTGGGTTACATATGCTATAAATTCAATATTTACACGAATTTTAATGTTATTTTAACTTGAAATTATTATAACATTCTTGCAGGTTTTCACTTTTCTTCATTGTTTTATTGCTAGCATTTGTGAGTCCCGTGACTCGTGACGCTCTAGCGTATTATTTAATGGTTAATCCAAAGAAATCAAACTGTACTTCCGGGTATACTGACCGGATGTAAATAGAACATGGCTTCGGTTGAACCCAATAGTTTTTGCAAGATGTCATAACACAGAGACAGACAGACAAAAATGTAAAAAAATATATATTTTGCTCTATTCCATTAATAGTTTTTACACATCTTATGTGTTAATAAAACACTAAAATACAGAAAATATAGTACGATTAAAAATTATATTTCAGATAAGTGATAGAGAAAATGGAGTTCATCACTTTTAGGTTACGTCTGCAGCCCGTTTCCCCGCACTTCCATAAAAAATTAGAATAATTGAAAATTTACTTTTTTTTTTTAAAGGTTACTGTAAAATTTCGAGGCGTTTAATTGTGGTCAAGAGTTAACTAGCATAAGTGGTCATTAGACGGTCGGAAGATCGAGCAGCATCGTTGATTGCTACTTGACTTTAGGTCGCGTGTGTTTCTGATAGCTAATTTTTACATTTTGTCGAGTCAGATTGCGTTTTACGGTATTACGAGGTCCCATATTTTTACTTGATTCTGTTAAAAGAGCTTTAAAAATAATAAAGTGGCGAAATTAAATTAGCGCTGGTAATTTTATTAATAACAATTTTTAGTCCAAGGTTCTTTCAAAGTAAAGCTCGTACAGAGTTTAGCATTTTTTAAATTCAGTTTTAGTAGTTGAAGAACTTGCTTTATTATTTTTACAAGGACGGTTCGCAATTTTAAATATAGTATATATTCGTTGTCATTAAAAATACTTACGTTAACTGTTCATAATAAAATTTTTATATGTACATGTAATGAAATTTTCTTTTATGTTTTTGTTTATTTAATTTATTTTATTATAACTATGTGTATTATATATAGTATAACACGTACAATTTCTTTGGTAAATGCATATAATTGTATGAAATGTTAAACAACTTTAATGTCAAAACATTGCGTTATGCTTTTGTAAGTCGTGACTGATAGTTAGCTCATGCAACCTTCATTACTTATGCAAACTAAATTATTCCATTCGATTTTTTATTTATTTATTGAACCGACCTATAAAAAAGTATATAGAATTTTTTTTTGTATAACACGACGGTGACAAGCAAGCGTAAGGCCCGCCTGATGCAACCCCAGACGTATCGCATGCGTGATGCCTACCCCTTAAAAACCTTTTCAACTGTCCCTTGAAATTTTTTTCATATCTTATATCTACAAGTATATTTCACTTTCATAGAGGTTGTACGGTTAGATATAAGAAACTGTTTAAAAAATAGTAACATAATTACTGTAAAAAGAATTTCTTGTGATCTTCCAGCGGCGCTCGGCGTTGACAGTAGCACGTAACATTTTAAGTTAGTCCTTTCGATTATACGAAGTACGTGATCAATCATACATTAAGATACAGTTGTTTTAGAATAAACATACATGCAAAGTGAAATATAACAATAGCAATCGGGTCGTCGTCGATATCGAAATATGCTTTGTCTTTAAATAAGCTTACGTATACAAGTTTTAAGATGCATTCAATTCATAAACAAATAATTGTCAATGGAAACCACAAAAATAATAATAATGAGGCACGTGAAATGTATAAAGTCGTATTACTTACGAAATACTTGTCACCGATTTGCCGCTAGAGTTACCCAAGCTGTCATCACTACATACGCAAAGCACGACGATATTGTAAGTTTCACATTACATTTCTATGTGCGATGTACCACTCCGGATATTAAATAGCTTATACAGCAGTGGTAAACAAATTGAATAAACGACACTAATGCATGCTCGCACATCTCGTGGCTCATAAGTCACAATTGCGGGGACAAAGTCGGGCGGATATGCCACTGCTAATACCTTATTGCTAAGATTTACACGATAGAAACGGCTAGCAAGATAAAAATAATTAATATAATACAGCTTATTTTTGGTTTATTTATATTTCGATAATACGCATTAATAGCAGTAACCGGCAGTCCAGATTAAAAACAAAAAGTTAATAAATAAATTATAGCTATATTTTAAAGTATTAGAAACATTAGAAACACTATGGTTAAATGCGTCTCACAGTATACCGTTTGAAATTGTTTGGAATAGAATGCTTGTAATAAATTGTTGTCTGCCATCTATTTCTAAAAATGAAGTAATAACGTTCGCGACCGCGTAGCGCTGTAAACAATAGTTTGATGTATCGACGTCCGCAGCGTACTTTGCGGAATTGAATGAATTCTTTGCGGCACAATGGACAATGGATCGTGCTTATAACCGATGATGCTCATCAAACGAAACCATTGTGTCAGAACAACGTTTCGGTTTATTATAAATAACCTTTCTATACGTATGAGTTTAATTTAAAAATCGTTATTTTATCGATATAGGTACTTGATACTTAATAAAAGGTTGTTGTCTATCTAACAGTAAGAGTAACATTGTGTATCTTTTTTGTTCATTCTTTAATTGGTATTTTATCAAAGATATTTGTGCCAGATGTGATATTTATATATTTTTGAATAATTGATATTTTTTACAATAGTAAAAAAAACATTTGAATTAGATGAATAAATATTTAATTATTAGGTGTCAATTACGTGAACAATCTTCCATTAGAGACCATGGAGACTGAATATAAGGTTGAAAGTTTTCATAATTTAACAATATAAATTTAAAAGTAAAGTTGTGAATTATAACATAATAAACAAAATCAAACGTGTCAAATAGTAGCGTCTCTACAACGACACCAAATGCCAAGTATCTAAAATATATAGTGTTAATAAAAAAAAAACCCTCAAGATTTCCTTGATCCAAGAACTACATTGACACCTCAAACTACATGCTTAGGCTATTGTTGCTTCAGCCTTACAAACTTTTATACTATACCAGTGACCTTTTTACGGATCGTTCCGATTTTATATAGAAAGCATATTTTAGAAAGCATCTCCTGTAACAGTAAAACTGTAGAAATCGGAAATACATAATAAAGATACAATCTTTATCAAGAAATCAGGATTGTAATTCTATTCTGAGACCCTTCCTTAATTCTATTTTACATGCCAAATCCTGAATGAGTCACTCGGGCGAGAGGAGTGTCAATTGACCTTGTAGTCCGTGCCATCCCTCGTAATTGGTTCTTTGTAGCTTTGATCAATTCAATAACACGCTTGCTACGACCGTTTTATATTTCTCATTTACAACTGCTCTATTGTAGGTTCATTGATGACATGTCATGCCGCACGTATGAGCCACTAGAATAATTTCAATATAAGAAGAAACAAAATATTATAAATACAACCTACACGAAAATAAATAAAGAAAATATAATTAACATTAATATATCAAGCTGAATGTTCTTATAAATTAAATAAATACAAATATATGGGCACATTTTTACACCACGGCTGAAGGTAGTTAGTGAAAGGCCGAGACCCAGAACCATGGTTGGAAAGGAGTAAAGCAGCATCTTTTCCGTCTTATCGCTGCAAGGGAACTCCCACTGTATTATAATTATGAAAAAAAACTTTATGTTATAGCTCAACATAGAAAAACACATACTATATTAATAGTAATACTTTAGACATAGTAAATACATTTTTCATGCCGCAACGGCTTTGTAAAAGCAAACATAATTTCAAAACACCAGTTTACGTAAAGTCAATTTTGAGGCTATCCCATTTCAGTCTTATTTCTTTACAATTAATTTGTTTTTTTATTTACTAGATCTTTAATGATACGTTGTCAGAATAACAAAAGGTAACTTAGTTTTAGTAAGGTCTAACTTAGTTTTACTCCTGTCTAAAATATTCCTTAGACATGCACATCCTGTTTTAGTAGGTTAGTACTAACTTTTCTTCTATAGCTTATGGATTGTTGCTTGTTCGAATGTCAGCCTGTTGCGTAATACCATAGTAGTCCAAGATCATGACCCTCAAGCGTATTTTATTCTTTATCGGACAAAAAGTGTGGAATAGGGTAGTGTTTCTATTATTAAGGATATGCATATCCATATGAATTAGGCGTCTACCCAGCTCTTGGGTATATAAGTGCGTACGTAATTTCAAGGTACCAGTTGCAAAATGTGAGTAAAAATAGGACTCACTTACCGTTGAATTTTAATGCCAAAAAGGTTTTCAGCTATTTTTACTAGATAAAGTTAAGTTTTGCTTTTGAAAACCACATACGTAACGTTGTTTTATAAAATTAATATCTGCATTGCTTAGACATATAAATGACAGGACCCTTTCACTCATAGTGAAAAGTGAAAGTTTCGAAGCGATTATATTACTGACTCACCTCGCAAAGGATTGTCTTAAATCATAACAAAGGGCCATCAGACACTGGATTACTGCCTACAAAATATAAAACATATTATAATGCATTTAAGCTAGGCTATTATAATACATATACCGTTAAGTTATACGTATACGTGAAAGCTTGAATTGTAATATTTACTAGCGACCCACTATCATAGCGTTTTGGTTTCATAGATTTATTAAAATATTTTATTTATTATTAAATTAAATTTTTAAATTGGATTTATTAAAATAAATTGAATTAAATCAAATGACCGACATGTGTTTGACATTGGCAGTATGAATATAAACACTCGATGCACTCGATGCTAATTTCAATATAATTATATATATTGTCTTTTACCACCCGGGATAGGTATACATTCATTTTAACTTCCTGCACTCCTTCTCGGAATACGAGTAAACTTTTAACTATGCCAAAAGTCACACTATGGCACAAGAAATTGCTTAAAAAGGTACAAAGTTTGCACTGCCCGTATTAATATATTATTATGGAAAACATATTTCTAAATTTTGATTAATATATATTTATTGTTGACCTGTATATATAAAATATTAATCATTTGCTGTCAATGTGTTAACGATTTTTGCCCATTAAATTTCTGTTTAGTTTTCACAGATTGGAATATTATTAATGTTTTCGCACTCTACATATGCATATTGTTTGACGCCATAAAGTCTATTTTCATTTATATTACTACAAAGCGACCGTTATAAATCTATGTAGGGCGAGTGCAATCAAGTATTAAAACGTCGTATTGCATCAACCAAATGGAGTGTGGCGGGAAATTTGGTTTTTGGAACATAAAATGGGAATTCAAATACCAGGGGAATTTCCCCTGGTGTTCTGCCCAATATAAATAGAAATACATTGTGAATGTGATGCGTACGCGAGATGGCTCTTTTACAAAACGAAAGAATGGTCGAAGTTTTAATGCCATACTGTTGGAATTATTTGATAAAATGAAATTGATATTTCAACCTTTGAGTTAAGCTACCTCAACGGCCACCATAGTTAAATCCTGTCGGGGGTCTGGAAAAACACAGAAACACAAGCACAACAAAAAATTGAGAAACATACGTATGTGTGCCTGTATAGTTAAAAAAAACATCTACCAAGCGGGAATTAAGCCTACGGATTTCTGGCAGGTTTGCAACCAGTGCGCCACAATGTCGTCATTTCCCTAACTTTTTCATAATATTAACTTAATATTTTTAAATAATCAACTCAAAATTTGAAATATTCAAACTGAATTGCAAATTATATAACATTTTCAATATGGTAATCTAAGGATAATACTTGTTTAATGTGCGGTAATATTCAAAGTTGAACAGTTTCGCGGATGGGTTGGCTTGTTATCAGATTTATAGGAATTCGTGAGCTTTCAACGTTTACGTCTTTAGGTTTACACTTTTATGTAGCAAGTTCGTTAATTCTTCTAATTTATTAAAAGTATGCATCTATTTTATTACCTTTAATATTATTTATTCATATTCGCTAAACTGTTTCTAACAAGTTTAATTATTTTTGGTCATAAAAGATTATTTCCAAATACAGAACTCAATTTTTACACTTCGCTAAGTGACGCTGTCAATGCCAGTAAAGCTTAAATGTTACTACATTCTGAAAAAAATATGCCAAATCAGACTTTTATGTCGAACTTATTCAATTAATTATAGTACATAAGCGTTTTAAAGATATTTTTGATAAATGAATAACTTTTTCAATGAAAGTTTATGGATTGAGTGAGGGTAAGAAATGTTGCAACAACTATGAATTGTTTAAATATGAATAATGATAGTTATATAAGTAAAGGAGTACGATTTCTTTTTCAGTTCCGAACAAAACAGATAAAGATTTCTCACATTTATCAAGGGTAAGTTTAGAGTAAATGTGGAAAACTCTTTATCGTAACCGCGTTGAACCGTTAATTTTATTGTATCCTTTGGTGTGATTTTCAAACTTTCTTGTTCACACGTCTGCATAGAATAAATAGTAAGGACTAATCTTGTACTTATAAGTTTATTTTATGCTAATTAACTGTGCTGTAGAAGAAATTGTCTTGATCAGTATTGTAATTTTAATATCTTATATATTATTTCTTGCGCATATGTACATAGCTGTGCCCACGGCTCCGCTAGCATGATTAATTTTTTTTTACGTGCAACCGTAAATATTTTTCTAAAATCCTTATAAAATAAAAGCCAGCTTATGTAAATTCCCATATAAAAGATTTGCAGGAATAACAATTATTACGATAAATAATATTTAATTAAGAGTAGCGAGTAAAATTTCGGGCGTCGGGTCGGTTACAGACCATTAGTTCCCGGTACCGTAGGCAGAGTAAATCTGACGCCAACTGAAATCTGCGAGGGAGCCGTAATTGGTCCTTGCACAGAACGTACCTAGCTGAGGTGATTACTGCAACAAACCGTACTAGATACCCAAGAACGACACTCACTAATCAAATTGCTTTATCGCAATAGTACTCTTAGAGGTAGATGGAAGTTTATTTTTAGTTGATTTTGAAATGTTGGGATTCACGATTTTGATGATTTTTTGTGTGTATAGGTGCTATGTGATTATTAACTATAATACAATAATAATAGCATGGTATACTATAATATTGGCCATGTACGAATTTTGCGATGATCTGTTCAAGAACACCAAAGATAAAGAACAAACACCTTCAAACTTAGGAATTACTCATGAACATTGCACACAATTACGGATACGGAGTCGGCTGTAATAACTTTTCGGTATTATAGCAATGATACTAAAATCAAACTGAATATTTCGCTTCGTTTGAGCTAATCAGATAGAAGTTTATTATAGGTAGGTAAAATTCAGATCCGCAATTTGGGAATTGGACCGCAGGCCAAGTTATCAATGGCTACTGAAGTGTGGGATTGTTTTCGTATTGACGCCGTCATGCAAGAGTAACATGTACGTCGCTTTCCATATTTACATTAAGTCCACTGGCTTTTAAAGTTTTAACAAGTTATACTATATAGTTATTTACTTTGTTTACTTTTCGTGATATAGATATTTGGACATAAAAATTTTAAAAAGATTTTAACTTATTTAAAAACCAATTCAGAATAGCAGTTTTACCTACCTAATTTTTATATGGCGTAATATTTTTACTCCGATTTTCAGTACTCATTTGCTTCTTACTAAAGAAGCGAAATGATCTTACACACTTTACACATAAAAACATTTTACTTGATGGCGGGTTGGGACATAAAACGGGTCTCAAAGTCGGTGGCAATTCGTCGCCTAATGGTGCGCTCGGAGACCAAAGGCACACCTCTGCGTCAGTGAACACATCAGGCCGGATCAGACTTAGCGAATTTATTTTTAAAAATAAAAAAATACATTTAATTTTTTATATGTGAGTATCTTCGATATTGGTCATAGCACTTTTAATGTAACTGGTGTGTACATTTAAACGAATATTTAAATAATTTTGATTATTATTTAAAAAGGTAAAAGTTTATGTAAAATAAACTTCGGAATATTTATGAATACAACCGTAACAGAAAATTGAAGCTGAAAAAATATTTTGATTCGAAATACCCTTTATGGACTTTCAATTTTCAGGTAAACTTCGCAGCGTTCATTTGGTGGAGCCGTTTGTTTATTCTTCGAATTTATGTACCTTTACGCTCAGTTAGCCCGGTGCTGAAAATAAAAGGATGCGAAAATTTGTCGACTCGTGGTCATAAATATCCGAAAGCGACAGCGGGGTCCGCCATTTTCCTGTTGACAAAATCGCGCCCGCAATACATTCAAACTTGTAAAGTTTCTATTGTTTAAGATTCATCTGCAGATTGTCAGCTTCAAACTTACATTGTTATGTAATAAAACCAACTAATTTTACAAAAATATTTGTTTATATATTCTGGTATGTGTAAACTTTATACAAAATATTCTTTATGTTAAATAAGTTCGTACTATATGGGTAAAATTACTATTATATATATATTCTAGTTTTTTAAATTTTCAACGATTTCAGGCACTCTTGTCGTGGATTGTCTTGTCCTTGGAATCGATAGCGTCCATTGAGCAGATGGCGTCGAGCACATCTTGAAAAGAAAATAATCTTGATGGAACGTCTTGCAATAAAGAGAAAACGTCTTGGCTGGAGCTCCGCGCTTCAGAAATAAAATGGAGAATCTCAAGTGGTGAAAAATTCTGTTTCTCTTTTACACTTATATTCATTATTGCGTTCTTAATATATCCTGACTTAATGAAACCGAGTCTCTGTAAATATTGCTTTTGTTGAATTTAGAACCTGTTTTAAGATTATGTATCATTTACATTTTTTAATTCAAGTAAAATCATTAAAATGTAATGTACGACGACTTTATTTACAATAAAGTCTCAATGGCTCAACGGTAGGAGGGCAGACTTTAACACCCTTGTGCTGTTGTCGTACTCACTCCTAGGACAAGCTACACGATTAGTTGGAGGGGAATTTGAAATGTTAGTAATGGCTTGAAAATAGCATTCCTAATATTCCCTAATTGTAAGGTTATTCAAGAGTATTTCAATTAACAATTGTAGTTACTTCCACGACACTTGCTCGGGTAAGACGAAACTAGAAGTCGCATAAACAATCCTTGCGAGAAGTTTTCTTAAAGGCAAAGTTGAGCACTTTGTGCGATTCGTTTAGTTGGCAAGTTCGTATACATCAGCATAACAAGGCTAAGCGTGCAATTAATTTTTGGCTCTTGTTTATTTTAAATTTAAAAGCAAAAATAATTAAATTTTCAACATTAGCGTTTAGTTTTAAAACTTTTTTTTCTCTGAGAAATGCATTTACGTACACCACTGCACGTAGTGTACGTACTCGTTAAGTACACCAGGTATTGGTAGTGTGGAACTCAGCCGCCTGTTAGTCAAGAGGCGATAACCACTAAAATTCGGCGTAACCCTCACTGCCACAGTTGGACATGGGGCCGCTTGCGCAAACAAATCCAATTTCGAGATTGCAATGATAGTTTAATATGTAATAAAAAAATATGAAGCTGTTATGTCTAAGGGAATGTTTTTTAAAATTATGTATTTACCATTTCATCATTTATTTATGTTTAAATAAAATTTGGTTGAAGACAAAGATGTAGAGATTTTATAAAATTTCAGTAAATGTAATCAAATTGAAAATAAACAAAAGCATAAAGATTACTAATACTAATAAAATTTATCTAATTTATTTCGCCATTCTTCTTAGTTATAAGGTTTCATCTTAAAGTGGGAATGTGACCTTAAAAAATTGTTATACTTACAAGTATTCTATTTTGAAGCTTACGATAAACAAAAGTAAGTAGGAAAGAAAATACTAAGACATGCTTTCAATATAGTGTATTAATTAGATTTAGCACTGTGTCTTGCACATTGCGTCTTGGCAATACTGAATCAAGATTTAGTAATATAAATGGTGCTCCGAGGGATGGCTTGAATCCTTCTACGACCCATTCGGCACAACTCCAAGCACGTATACAATTTACCTAACCACAGTCGGATTTTAATCGTGAATGGAATAATTATACTTACAACATTTTTGTAATTTTTTTTTGTCAGAGTGGGCAAACGGGCGGCTAGGTTCACCTGATGTAAAGTGATTACCGCCGTCCATGAGCATCTGCAACAGCAGAAGGCATGCAGGTTCGTTTTTCTGTAACCTTCCTTCCTTCCTGTAGAGTTCCTGTAACCTGATAAACGCACTGAGGGCGGCCACCGAGGGGGTTTTAGTGGGTCCCTATAACGACATTGTCATAGAACCCAACATAACCCGGTTCATCTCCCCCAGGAAGCCGGGTATCTGATAGCAGGTTTCTTCCCCGTCACCAAAAAAAGAAGATAATTAAAAAAATTACTACAAGATAATGAAATAAAAAAATATAAGAACGATTTATAGTCTCATAGATCCCAACAATAACAGAGCTCTACATTTTAAAAAAAATTATAAAAGTTTTTTTTTAAATTTACCGAATTATTTTGTTACTAAAAGAAATATGTATATTATAATTTTTATTATAATTCTCTTCAAGACTTTATTTTGCCAATATAAAAGCAATTTATTATGTATACAATTTTTCCCTTCTTGAAACGGCTGGATTTAGATTTAATCACGATATAGATTTGTTTTGCACCCTTTGAATCGTGATCGTGGTTAGATAACACAATATACAATCATACATAGGTATTTGTTTTACTAGCGTTTGAGTACATGGAGATAAAATCTCACATTTTGAAAATTATATTTTTTCTCTCCCGACCGGAATCATTATTATGTTGTATACAAATTAAGTTTATTTCTATAGTACAAAGTTCTTGTTTCATATATAACATTTTCAGTACATTTTCGTGTAAAAACATGTCGGTTGGATTTAATAAACAAATATTTCATTAAAGCAAGGTCGAGTGCCTCCGACCCGAGTTATGCTAACGAACTGCTATTATGTTACTCCCTCGTGTCACTGTGTGAAGGTTTTGCACTCTCGACCGAGTTATGGCAAGGGTTGACGGTTGTTTTAGAAAATCATGTGCTCGCCGGAAAAGCTGTCAGTACGGGCGCGCTCGGTGGCGCGTTTACACGTTCGCGGGAGAGCGCTGTCGGATGTGACGAGTCTGCTTTAGTTTTATACTTCGATGAACAATAACAAGGGTGCGAATTCATATATGATCTTTATCAAACGTGACATGTTATAAGCCGCCAAAAGACTTCTAGTATAGTGTTATACTAAAGAAATATAGTGTTAAATGGATTATTATGTTTTTCTGATATTTGGAATGACTAAAATAAGTAAGTATTCCCAAACATTTTTTGTTGTTGTTTGTTATTGTATGAAAAAGAAATTTTCTAAAAATCAAAAAGAATTTATTAAAACGTAGAAGAGATAAAAATAGTAAAAGTTATTGTCTATCTGTTATTTTTTATGGTTATAAAATTGGGTATAAAATGAAGCATATAAATAAAATGAAATGTACGTTCCGTTTATTTTCAATGTTATGTGTGTGTTATTTTGAATATTAATGGGTTAATAATTATGGGTTCGAAATTATTATCTTGGGCAGAAATTCTAAGGACCACAAAGATTGTAATTCGTGATCGTAAGCTTTAAACTGCTAAGGCTTCAATGAAAACTGTAGGGCATATGAATAGCCGATAACTGAGGAATGAACAATTACCCGAAACTCTGTTCCTCCTATGTTATTGCTTGAACTTCCTAGAGGTTTAATATTATTTTTACATGCGCTCTAAGTTTTTTTTGTTTTAAGCTGGTCGCTTAATTGGTACCGAATATATACACAAATAAAAGGACAAATAAATAAAACAATACATATTGCATTGTATGTCAGCCCCGAGTCATAAGTTTCAAGTAGCTTATTGGAAAGTTATGTAAAACCGATTTAACAAATGGTACCAAATACACAAATAAAACGCATGCACGCTAGAAATGAGTATTAGAGTGTCAAATAGGGAAGTATTGCCTTTTCACAGAACATTGACGCGAAAGTACTATCAGTACACGTTGTCACGTTTTATTCGACGAGTGAGAGTACTGGAAGCGCAATCCCCTACCTTCTGCTTTCCTTTACTTATCCTACTCCATCTGCTTATTACTATTATCCCAGGTTGTAGCGCACGGTGACGCCACTAGAGTTACTTTGAACATAGGTTATGGTAACTGCTTTCCATCAGGCAGAACGTTATAGTAGCTCTGCTGTTTTTAATATGAATGAATGAAAATCCTTCTATCCCCTTCTTATATTTCCCATCTTTTTGTCTTCTATCCTTGAACCAGCAACAAGTTTGTAATTGATAAAGTTATAATAACAAACAACTTTAGTGATATCGACAGATTTATTAACAAGCAAAGAAATACAATGCGTAGGCGATGGTGACATATCTCAAAGTATTAGAGAAACGGATACAAAGACCAATACAGTGTTGCTGGTACTGCAAGCGTCTGTAACCTACGGTGATCGTTTTGGTAAAATAAATAAATAAAAAGGACGTATCTTTGCAACCTTAGTTTTATAAAAAAATAACTGCGATATCTCTGAATACTGCTCTCAAAACTCTACGTTAACAAAGAGAATGTTTAATGAAGATTAACAGAAAGAAATTACAAACTTAAAGTAGCTACACAGTTTCTGTGACAACAAACAGGCGCAGTTGCACTCGGCTACTTAAGGCTTGTATCAAAGTAAATATTTGACGAACATTTTCACAGATACAGTTTCGAAGATTTTCAGAGTTCTCTTAGCAATTAAGCACTTTCAGGTGAATTGCAGCTTCCTTGAAATAACTGAGATTTAAATAAACGTATAAAGATATATAATAATTATTAACAGCGGTATGAAAGGAGATTCATAGTTTAATTAATGGTTTCCTTTTCATAATCAATAATTAATTTAATTTTCGGGGAGTGTGCTGATGAGCTCCATGAACTCATACCGCCATCGCCGTTTTTCTACCGGGATACCAGGCGCACTGCGGGTACCACCCATATCTGGTCGATATACCTAATATCCGAACTATGCGCTTTCGTTCGTCATTCATAATGCGCACGGCCAGGGATTGGAATGCTCTTCCGGTGTCTGTATTTCCGAATGCATACAACCTGAACCTCTTCAAGGTGCGAGTACATAGGCTTCTCTTGAGTAAGCTCGCTCCAACGTAGACCTCATCTAAGCTTTCACGCTCGATGGAGGTCAAGAGCTTACCCATTATTAAATTAAAAAAATAATAATATCCATTTATCAAATAAATTGCACAGGTACATCGGCCTCCATAGCTTGCTAAGTATTTAGATTGGTAATATGCAATAGGGCGAATTATGTAGCGGTTTATGAAATATTCCTGCATTGTAGATTTCATCTATATGCCAATAATTAATAATAGTCATTGTGTAAACTAATAATTTCTGTCCATCTGTTTGTGTTATTCTCCTTTAAGGAAAGTTAAATAATGTTAAATTATTATCACTAGATTTTTATTAAAGCATTAATCTTTTATTTTCCCAATAAGATTTTAGTTGAAAAGGGGAGATAGCACGCAAGATAAGTTTTCTTAAAAAATCAGGGGAATCTATAATTTCTTTTGATAAATAAATGTATTTGCTTCTGATAGCTGACTCGGCAGTAAATTTATCTTTATCTAATATCTTGTAGCAATAAATTTGTTTTATATCATGGACATTTCTTTTAAACAAAAAAGTTCGAAATGTGCAAATATCCTTTAATATTTATTTCAACTTGCTTTAAAATTTCATTTATTACTTTGATAATCTCAAGATAAGGTTTTTAGAATAAAGATGTCTGAGTGTGATGTGAGCCCTAAGCTTCAAATGGGATAACTTTGACAACGGACGGACGCAGTACGCAATTAGAAAGGGCGCCTGCCTATCAACATTTACATTTTAATTTAAATGTCGCTCGACCTGATGAAATTTAAGATAAATTCAGCCGCATATTTCGCGTAATAATTTGTAACCCTCATACCAGTGAATGAAAAGGTATTCTGGTAGTTCTGTTTTCTAGTTTATTGCTTATACATACATAACTATTGCTCAATTTCCATACTTAGACACCTTTCATGTAACTAATGTTTCTTGATTGTGTAAAATAACCAATTGCGATTTTCTCCAAAGTACAAACTATTACAAACCAAAATTCAAAACATATTTTATTTATATATCCAAGCCTATCTGTAATCAGGCAAAGGTAGATTTCTTTACGTCAATGATTTGTGTAGAATGCGGTGCAGTGATTCCAGAAATTATTTATGTACAAACAAATTTTACATAATATTATTATTCAGTAATCAGAATGAAAGTAAGTTTATTCAGTCTTTGTAATGCTTATTGTAATACCATTCATTAATTTAAAAAAGTAAAAACAATAAGTCCGAATGTTATTTATAAAAAAAAAATTGGCGCTATCGAGACTAAAATAAAAAAAAATCACTTCAATTTGTATAGGACTATAAGAACATTTGGTGCACGCATCTAAAACCATTGCTTTCTACGCCATTCTCCATCAATATCGACGTTGAAACATGAACGTGAAATTCCGATTCGTTAGTCGGTAAAAAGAAAATAATGCGAAATGCGGATTGGAGCAGAGAATGGTTCTCATAGTGGAATAACAAAAGAAAAGCTAGGGATATCGTTTGACGGCCGTGGACTATAGCGCAGGCCGTTGCGATCATCTGGATAACTGTAGCTTTGTTTTTATTACTAAAGGCTTTTATTAATGTTTTCTACCAAACTCATTTGCTTAGAATCATTTTAGGGATAATATTTGTTACTACTTTACTACAGTCTGGCCGCGGAATCACCCGCGTGCATAAAGATTGTCCATGCGGCACCTTTAATAGGTACTATATAGAAATTTGTTTCCCAAAAAATCATCCCCTACAAATTTTATTTTCACGTCAAAAGTAGCCTATAACCGTCTCACACCATCACAGTTTCATCTACATCTATACCAAAATTTATCACAATTGGTTCAGGGCTATAGGCAATAAACAAACAAACAAATTTAATTTTGCGTTTATATTATATTCTATTCCAGTTATTTTCTAGTATTAAGTAAATTTAAAACACGTCCATATTTTGAAGCCTTTAACAAGATAACTTAAGACGTAGAGAATATAAATCTATATCCAGGCATTTTGATTTAATTTGCCTATGCTATTAGCAATACAAACAATTTGTGGTTAAAGATAAAATGCGAGTCAGTGAGGGTTGTGATCCCTTCTTGAATATTAAGTTCGGCCATTAGGGCTCCCGGTAATTTGAAAGCGTTTAGAGTGGTCGCTGCGTCGAATTCATTACTTTAACCCACGCTAAGTTACCATTGATATGACGATAAGCTATTGTAGATGAAATTATATAGGATTTAATATGCAAATGCCGTATACAATATTAAATATATACTTATAATATATCTAAAATAGTCGTTGTGTAAATAGGAGTTATTTTGTATAACATGGTTTACCATAATAAATATAAATATTACGATACGGCAATGAATATATCATTATGTATAGATTATTATCTATAATTGCAAGAAATGTTGTGATTAAAAAAACATTTCATTAGTAAAGTTTTTATTGCTTTCGACAGACCTTAACAGAGTATCGAGGAAACTGAGTAGTATTAGTACTAATGCTTTTTGTGATATAATCATGCTATATGTATACCTATCTAATACCTATATATAATATAATTAATAATTAGTCTGAGCGTTGGGGACCCAAACTTTCAGCTTTCTGTCGCCGTTTTTTCCCCATACCTATCCATTGTGATCGTCTTCTTCTTCTTATCGGCTTAGTAACTAACCAACCTAGTAACCAACCTAGTGTCAAAGTTGTTTAAGTCGCCCGTAGCAGGCCTCTGACTTGACTATTCGACAATTAACAAATTGATAACAACCGGGACCGACTTTTTACGTGCCCTCTGAAGCAAGGAGATGCTTTATTGAAATACCACTCATCTAGTGACTGACCGCGCCTAAAGTTGCTTAACGCACCGATCGTTTAATGATCAGTGAGAGCAACCAGTTATGAGCGTCTGTTCTTGTTGTTGTTGTGCGTTTGTAATACGCATGTGACAACTGATACTACCGCGTTTGCAATTTACTATCAGGCGGGTGGGTCGTAAACATTTTTGTATAACTAAATTATTAATATTTTGTAAATATTAATAATTTAGTTGTGGTGAAAATCTGTGAAACGTGTTGTTACGAGACTTAAATCTCCGACTTCAAATGCAGTAATTATTGGTAATAGAAAAAAAGATTAGGTGAGTTGTGAACTTATAATGATTTTTGAACAGATTATCACGTTAACAGTCCAGTGAAACACTATTGTGTCTATTGTATGAAGAGTGAATTGGTTAAGTTATACTTGCATCATTAAAACATAAAAATGCATATGAAAGCTTAAACTGGAATACATCATAATGATATAACACGCATCATATTAAACGTGATGTATATCAATATTAATCGGAACGAGAGGTTTTCGTGAAGTTAATAAAAAGGTCTGCAAAAATGGCAGCTAACAAGCAAACTTAATGATCATGGGATACTGGTCGACAAAAACTTAAAAGGGAAAAGAAAGAGCAAGCACAAAGTAACTTTTTATTCTTTTTCTCTTGTTTCCTTGTTTGGATAAGTATATGTGTACACTTGTACAGTAAAAGTTTAGTCGTTATACGAGATATGTAGTCAACTTTATTATCAATACTATACAACGATTACTGTAATACGATACAGGATTATCGTCTAGTTTGAGAGTCAACACAACAGCTTAACTTCTAAATTATTTATTTCAAATTTTATTGGCCTTAAATATGTACTTGTATTTGTTATAATTATTGTAAAAGGTTCTTTAAATAAATTATTATTATTATATTATTATCATTAATTATAATAAAAGTTGTCTAGCTCCTTGTCAAAGAGATTTAATTATTTATTGCTGACCAAATTCTTAGAATTAATCTTTCAGAGTCCTTTATTTAATCAGAATAAAGAATCTTATTTTACTTCTTTTTCATATCTTTGATTCGACTTAAGCCTTCTTTTTTAACAAATTATTTTTTATTTAGTAAAATTAAGTATACCAGAGACGATGGTTTGGATGGATGGATGGTCTGTTAAGGTTTTTCTACTACGTAAATAATGAAGTTTCTCAGAGTTTTATATTAACTTGTTGCAAGTTTATTATATTACTTACTATTCCAGCTTACAGCTTCGCTTGCGCGGTCTACGGCTTATTGGTTTTTTTAAATGCACGTAGTCTTCATTCTTCATCTAAGTGTGTCGGAGGTTCTGGAAACGTACACAATTACACAGACTCATGTCTGTGTATGTGCACTCCTGCACAAACACCTGGGTATTTAAGCCTGGAACAAATGCGTGTATAGTCAATACAAATATCTGCTTAAAATGAAAATCAAACCCACTAACTACCTAATCGACCAAACGGCGTTTAAGGCAGGTTACCGCTGTGCTACGATGTTCGACACAATGGAGAGTACAGATAAATGTATGTCATTAAAGCGGGCAATAAGCATATATTATTTTTAATGCATTCTTTATAGCCTTTTGTAAAAAAAAATAAACTAAAACTTAAATTACTGAGCTAAAGTTTTGCTATAAGTTGAAATCATGCGGAAATGATGTCAGGTCGCCTGTTCGTACCGCAATCATATTAAGAGCATTGGAAATTCAGTTTACTATTTTTTTATAAATTTATTTTGTTTTTTTTTCTTCAACATTTATATATGTCGGCAATAAATAAATAGAATATGATATTTTGGCGGTCTTATAGTGATAGTGTGTGTGGCACCCTTGAATATCAGAAGTGGACATAGGTCTTTTACTAAATATAAAAATATGAACGATATGTAAGATAAATAATTATAATCCCATGAATTATATCAATTAGATATGGGCTGATGAGAGAATGATAATAAGGACAGACCGTGATATATGTAAATGCACCATGACGAAGCACCGGTCAGTACACCAAGACGCAATCGCTAGAAATGCGTCCAGATACCACACTGCATAGCTATATATTGAAACGTACTGAAAATGTAGGTGCGAGCAGAGAAATAGACTTGTACCGCCGTCGGGACGTGACGACCCCATCGCCCGCTGTTGGGATTATCTCTGTTGCAGCAGAGATTATTCCACCAGTGCAATCAGTCACACTAGACCTACGTCTATTGTTGCAAGAGGCCGGTTAGGTGGGTACCACCGCAATGTCAAATATTCTACTGCCAAATAGTAGTGCTTAGGCATTATTGTGTTCCGGTTTGAAGAACACTGTAAGCTAGTGAAATTACTGGGCAAAAGAGAGTCAAGAACCAATATCTCGAGGTTGGCAACTCGTGAGTGGCACCTACTAATGGTGTTGAGCGCGCTCATAGGCTACGGTAGCCGCTTACCATCAGGTGGGCCTTTGGCAAGTAATGCCAACTTGTAACATAAAAAAATATTTCAAAAACATCAAATATCTAACTACTACGCATTAATTATCTAGTGATATTGAATAATATCCAAGTATCATCTTCTTGGTCTGGCTAACATCTAATATCCCGTCATATATTATATTCAACAAACATGGATCAAAGTATTATATGTTAATAATTGTGTTGATATCCATTATTTTATAATTTTAAACGTAAAATACTCCGGCAGTGTTATATCGACAGATCGGAAAATAATTAATGAAGCAAAGTGTACGTTAATCTACGTCCAAAACACGGTTGTGTTAAATGAACCATGAAATTTCATATCTCACAATTTTGTGTCAATATTAGTACAGAGTATATCATAAATCAGATAACATATAAGCATTGTTTTATGTGAATTTTGAACTTTTTCATTTAAAAAAGGAAATTTTTATAGGTAGTATGCTTTTTCCCGAGGCTTCGGTAGCATGTAATTAGAATATTTCATTTTCCTCGGCTGGGTGTTTTTTGTCTTCAGTGTTGGAAAAGTACACAATTTTAGTAGTAATAGAGCCATGTTCCGCCTGTCATAAATAGGCTGGCTCGACCGTCGAGAGTTATTCTTTATAAATCGGTGTAACGTAACAGTATCAGTACTGTTGCGTTTCGTGCTATGAGTGAGAGCACCAGAACCCAAATCCCCATCTCACATGTTCCCTTCTCACCTCTTCCTTTCTCACCTCTTCTCCCCTATTACATGGGTTGGCAAATCGCTATTGACACATTAATTATCGCAAGGATCGTATTCATAGGTTGCGGTGACTGGACTGGACTGGTTACCTTCAGGACCGTATGCTTGTTTGCCAACCGTAATGACATTAAAAAATCATTAACGGAGAAGCAAAAGTACAGCTCTTCTAGCCCTGTTCATGTTGAACTATCTATATAAATAACCATATGAAATTACATTTACTTTTGTATTAAGAAATTTATTGTGTTAAATTTATGTATACGGCATACATAATATTATATATCTATCTTAGTGCGTCTTGTTAAAACGCGAGCGCGTTTCATTATTCCATTGCGTCAAGGCGATAATTAATATAGGAACTTTGTTACAAAGAGCGGTCTCGATTTAATTTGTTCTCACATATGAGGAGGGCGATTAATTTCTTGAAAGCGATGTAGTAGCGAGCGGTAGTGAGGCGTCAACGCAATCAATATGCGCTTCATATAAGTCACGTTCACTCTTTGAGAAATGGTAAAGGAGATTTTATGAAAATATTATATCAAATTAGTAAATTCAAATTTTAGTGGATGCTTATTATATTTTCTTTTTGTGTTTTTTACCTTTGCTTTTATTTTTCTTTCTAATTTGATTTTATTTTAAATAAATAACATACGTTATATTAATGCTGTGCTTACTTTTAAATTGAACTTATTTAGAAACATGTTTACTACTATAAGTAGATATTCATTTATCTTTTTAAGTAAATAAATAAATTATGTTAAGAGTATTTTAATCACTCAAAGTTTTAAAGTATATTGAAATAATAAGTAGTTATCGAGGATACTATTAACCAATAATTTAGAGTATTGCAATATGTGTTTAACAATTTCACCATTAGATTATGTAGATTATGGCTCAAAAATGTTTGAGGAACACTATTTATATTTTTAAAATAAATCATATCTGTGACGCTTAGGATTTTTGTACTTTATTTTATTCGGTGATAGATGTTAGGATACAATACTTCGAACCAAAGCAACCAGCGCAAAGCCGCATCAACCAGCCCAAAGTCGAGGCGCAACTTTTATTTGAAAACTTTGGTGGCACTTCGCTGCTCTTTCTTTGACTCGAAACAAGAATTTTCGTACCTTGTATCACATATAAGTTGATTTTGTATTTTATTTTGGTACCTACGAGCATTCTTACAGCATTATTTTAGTTTTTTTTTAACTTAATGTATTACTTTATTATTTTAGTTTTATTTAGTTTACTTGTAACAACAAGCTTAGATATATATAAGTGCTTAGTTTATATAAAGCACTGGAAAAAATATTATTTTCAAGTATAATCATGATTTAAATATTAATAACTTATTACTTTTTGTTGAAATGTAAAATCTTATCGTCAATTTTCTTTAACACTTCATATTGCTGTGATATGCTTTTAAATTTTTGCTGGTCAAAGGAATAGCAATTTAAATAAATTGCGTCGGATTGGAAAAGCAATTTACTTTACGGTTGATAACAGTTTCCAATAACTAAACTTTATTTTTTACCGTAGTGATATAAATTATTGTGAATTAAAAACATGCTACATTTCTAAAGGACAATAGCCCATTATATTGCTTTTAGCACTCATATGATCTGCGTAGTTAGTAATTAGTAACTTGAATTTTAAAAATGTAAATAATAGAAGCCAAGGTGAATGGGCCGCCTCCATCTGTATAGCCCCTCACACATGGACGTAGTGTATTCTTACTACTGCATTTTGGTGAGTCTAAGCCGCGGATGGCGAAATCCCACTCCGTACGCTATTTCGTTATTTTATCTCGTCTTCGTCCCTCCTTTTTTCTGTGATCTTGATTGGGGTAGTGAAAGCTAACCGTATTATCATCCTACCTTTAAAAACTTTTATAGGTTTGACTTTTTATGTAATATATGTGGTTTTATCAAATTTTCACAAAATTTAATAAAGAATTATCAGAAAATTGTAGTTAAGTCTAATTAAATATTTCATTAAAACTAAGATGCGAAAGAAATTCGTTAATTTTATTTTATGTAACGATATCGAATATTTTTACCGTAAGCTTAAAAGTAATTAAAATTTGCTTGTCTGCTCAATTATTCCGCGAGTTCCATTCATCGACAAAAAGATTTTCAGGGTTCATTACTGGCAGAATTGTGGTCAAATTATTTTTTAGTTCGTTGATGACTTCGTTAGCATTTTGATTGCTGCAATGTCAAGCGACTTTTATAATTAAATTTTAGATAATTTTTCAGAAATGTTTATAAATAATTGAAAAAGTGTCAAAAACAAATCTAACAGAAAATAAAATTAGTTAACTATATTATAACTTAAAAAGAGACTGTTAAAATTAAAAAAAATAACTAATTTTAATTGATTGGTATGTGCCATAGTAAATGTATGATGATTTTTATTGATACCCAACCATAATAATATTTCGTTGAAATATGGTTTGAAAATTTCAGGGTTTTTTAGTTTGTACGACATCAGTAGTATAGTAGATTACCTAGATAAAAGAAAAGGCTGTCCGTTTTAGTAGGACAATTTAAGAAAGTCGGAATTTTTCACAACATGAAGACGTGAAACCGCGTGAAAAAGTTAGTACCCAAAAGAGGCATTTTTGAAAATGCAGTGCACTATAAAGCTTTTTATTAAAAAAAAAAAACAAAAATAAAATTCAGAATCTAAATTTTTAATTGAATTACATTTTCATATTTTCTAAACGTATTGTTACGATTTTCATCTATTGAATAAAAAAGATTAGCAGAGCTTCATATAGTCTATTTGCTTTTAACTGTTTTTTGCAGCTCTTTAATTGCTCTGATTGGTGCTGAATTAATCCACGCTGGCTAAGGATTTGCAGCCGTTGATTAAACCCAGCCAAGCTCTAATTTAGAATCGATTGTTATCTACTCGGCTTCAAGTATTAATCTCTAAAGCTTCTAGTGTTAATGTGTTAATTCTATTTGATAAATATTTGTTTACTAGCATCTGTCCGTGACTTTCTCTTCAGAATTTGTCTTCCACGATTACGAACTCAGTACAAATTTTCATCCCCAAATTTAACCCTTTGGAGCCTCTTTTATTCGCGATAAAATGTAGCTTATATCCTTTTCCAAGGTTGAATTTCTCTCTATACCAAACTTCATCGAAATCTGTTCAGTGTTTAAGCGTGAAGGCGTAACAGACATACAGACGGAGTTACTTTTGAATTTTTAATAAGAGTTTAGATTTATATCTAATAACATGTTTATCAATTTTCATTATTTTAATGCAAATTCTAAGTAGTCCAAGTTTATAATATGTAGGTTATTCGTCTAAAATGTTAGCGTAAAAATATACGATATCATCTTATAAGTAAAACTATATAATATTAAATGGTCTAATATTGTCACAGTCGTCTACATTTTACTTTTAGTAAGATAATGCTTAAAATTCCAACATATTTTCGAACGTATCTCAATAACTCCGGCAATAAAAATCCCGGCAGCAGCGCTCGGATGGCAGCCAGAGGGTGAGGTGACCGTGTGCCACCCCACAATAGAACTGGATTTACCACGATGCAATGAGCCGACCGACCATTTAACGAGACCTACCCGACCTTCATTTTGCATGTTATTAAACTGAACAAAATAAAAACGAGAAGGACTTTTGCAGAATTATCATGAAAGAGAAAGTTTTGAAATAAGTTCTTTATTAATGCAGGCACTTTGAGGCTAAACCATTTTTCTTTGACAAAGTCGGAGGTGAAATTATTAATATTTTATCTTTAATATTAAAACGGCAATCTCACTAGTTAATCATTTTGTCCAGAGGGTAATGTATTTTGTATAAGCGAGTTAACTGATTAATGGTAATGATGAGAGTATATAAATATACAATAAATTATATCATTAATAGTACTTAGTTTAACTTGTAATATTATAAGTATCATTTTAATAGAAAATGCAGTATTATTATTTGCGCAAAAATTTTGCGTCAAAAACTGTTGATAATTTCATATATTTTGTGAAGTCTTTAAATTAACGCGTTCGTTCAATATTGTATTACTGAAAAAAAATAAACCAACATTGTATACATCAAAGAATTTTTTCACTTGTGAACTTCTGATGTAATCACCACTTCACTGCGGGTTTTATTAAAAATTTAAAAACTTCATGTCATATTCAAATACTTAAATTAAGCCTTGAAAATCTCAGTTAGATATTTAATATGTTAGATATTGTACCCATATTATGTCGCATATCTAATGGTCATATCTAATACGTTTTTTTATTATCATACAAATTATGCATATAGCTAGTAAATAAAAGTTCGATAGCTCACTATCATTACCGGTCCGTGTTGTGGAATTAATCAGTGACCGACGTCCTCGCTATCTTTTGTACTTCGTTTCTGTGGGTCTTTGTAAAACATCGATTTGTCTTCTCGGCTCTAACTGGAACAAATGTTTTATTTCTTACATTTGACCGGACTTGTATAGAGATAAATAAACTCACTATCGTTTTGGTTTTACAAAGTTAAAAGCAAGTGGGTATACAATTTATAATTTTCCATGTTATCAACGGTACATACTTGCGACTGTTTAAAAAAAGAAAACTACTTTCATGTTGTTGGTGAATTGGCTCTTGATAGAACAGCGAAGCCATAACCCTGTGAATGTTTTTTTAAGTTAGTTAAAAACAGAATCATGCATTATTTTCTGAACGAGAGTCCCACGCAAATCGGGCATCACTTTTATTCACGATTATATGATGTCAAACACGCCGGGGTATAATAAAGTGCACTCGATTGACAGGCATCCTCAAACGAGGTCACACGGATGAGGTCTCAGTCGTTTAACGAGGAAACGATTACGATGACATCGGCATTTTGATCCCATATTCGAGAAAATATAATTGGAACTGTTTTCCTCTGTCGATTATTGAAGTTTGTAATTGAGCATAACCTAGGTAGATTTGAACAATGATTGTTCATTGTATTTTATCCAGTAGCAATGCTTATAAATTATGAATTTTGATACGATTTGACATTTTATAATCATGTTTAATAACAAAATAAAAATCATCGTGAAAATTTACCTTATTATCGATACACTAAGACAAACTAATACTTTATCAACATTATAAAATGCAGCAATAACTAATGAAAATTATAATGTTTTACTGTTCTGCGACAATTACATATACTTACAAGTTATAGTTATGTATACATACAGTTATATTAGAAGTAAATAAATAGTAAACATTCGACTGTCGATTTCGTTAATTCGTAAACATACTCTTAGTTCTTAGGATAATGCTTGAAAAACTACAAAATTTAAAATAAATTTTTAAAGTAAAAGTTTTAATTATTAAAAAGTATTTCAATAACCTAAACATAAAATTTTTTTTTTAATTAAAATCCTTAATATCAAATGTTACTGTAGTAATATTTTTAACTTCGCCATTAGCAAGACTTAATTGAAATCATAAAAGTTTATCTCGTACTAAATATAATTTGGTAAATAAGGGCAGATGTAACGATGTCCCATAATTTGGTGCGCTACCCCTCTCTGTAATTTGGAGATAGTAATCGTCGTAGATGCGAGTCGAGTTCTCGTGATTTAGTACAGTTGTCTCTTGACTTAACGAGGGAAACTTTTTGTGTCTCAGAGCACACTAAAATAAATTAAGTGAATTATACCGTTAACTAATAGTCTTTGACATATATCTTGAGAATGTTTGTTCCGAGTTCACAGAGAATTGGTTGCTTGGTTGTCGGTAAACACTTTTATGTACTGATTTAAAGATAGCACATAAAGGTATTATTAACATAATGAACATCATCTCAAGCTTTGTCCGGGTGACTATTTATATAAAACTTATATCTACGCCACGCTATATGATTTGTTTTCGGTATGAAGATAATTGATACGAATAATATCCTAAATATAATGTTGCGGCTACATTTCGTTAACTAATACTAGTCTGAAAACGTGTTTCCATACTGAAATTCTTTGCTTATCTAAATTGGAAGAGTTCTGGAGCTGTAAGAGTTCAACATGACAGAGTATATAGCAGAAATTATTGGGACTTAATTTTTGATTACAGATTTAATCCATATGTAATATAAAATATAGTAATCTTAAAGGGTTGAGCGATTCGATTCCGTTTTAACGATAGAACATGAAGTTCTAAATGGGTAGCATAAAGTATTTCAACTCGAGTTCGCAGAGCACGGGCGAAATTGGGTGCGACATGTTTAAGTGCCGAACTATAAAAAGCTTGTCCAGGTCAGTAACTCAGTTAAAGTCAGATTGAAGGGTTTGGAAATATAGGGCACATGCCGCTCCGAGTAGAAATGTGAAATTATCGATAAGCCTTAAATTGACTCAATCGATCCAACCTTCATTACGTTTCGTTTATTAAATTTTACTTTATACAATAAAAGTGTCTTAAAGATTGAAGTGAATTTAATTTTGAAAATAAGTCATAATTATTTTTTTTAAGCCTAATAATTACGTGAAGCATCCGTGGGCCCAGACTAAATAGTAAAATTTGACAACTTTTTTGCGTGGTAGTATAGCGAATCGGCCTTAGTTACGTACATGTTAATTCTGGGACTTAATATCTCGGGGTTAAAGGTTTGTATTGAACATACACATACACATATTTGGCTGGACCTCGATGGTTATGTTGTTATTTGTTTGTGTTTTCAGACCCCGTACACAGGGTATAAGTTTCATAATAGATGACTGTGCAGCGCTTATTTATTGTTTCATATACGCACAGTCTAACTATATTATAATATTTTTATCCGAAGTTAATCATTAATTCAGAGGTTGTCTATAAAACTTTTGTTCGGACAAACTGCCAATGCAATTTGTAAGTCTTGTCAGGTATAAAAATTGTACTGGGGCGAAATGAACTAGACAGTGATTCCGCTAAATTCAATCCGTGAAACTTTTCTTATCTTGTTCCGAACAACTTGGATTCTTGATTTAGACGTTGAACAAGCATTAATTAAACGCAGGTTGTAATTATGAATCACATTGTTTAATCTTTAAACACTGGAACGAATTGTTAATTAATATAGTCTCTTGTTTAGATTCGTAGTGGACTGTTTATTGTTGATCTATGAAGCGCCTTACAAAATTATACTGCAATATTTCATTCTCTCGTAAAACGACACTCCCTAATATGAAAGCTTAATACGTCCTGTGAGCCGTGTGGAGTACATGTGGGTTCTTGCTATTGTTTAACTATTATATCTACGTCTGTTTAGTGTTGATGTGGAATGATGTGACCTGTCCTAATATAAAAGTTGAGATTTAAAAGCAGAGTAAAACACAAACAAAAAAATCGAAATGATTTTAAGTAAATCTTTTTCACAGTTGTAAAACGCTATTAATTTATTTGTGATACAATATCTTTAGCTGACTTCAAAGACGAAGGTTAACAATTTTTTAGGCATATTAATAATTCTTTGCCCTCTGTGTAGAGATTGTGTAGGAATTTAGCGACGATTGGATTATAGATTCCGTATATAAAGTCGAAAGTCCGCAAATATTTAGAGTTAAAATAAGAGATAATTACTAGTGATTACTATAATATATTGAAACTATTATATTTATACTTGTGAAGTCAACATTGTTTTCTTTCATATTATTAATTTCGAACAAAGACATAACCGTATGACCTTTATAATTATGGAAGACAAAATATATTATAAAGAAATCTGGCTGCGACTTCATCTGCGTAGTATTAGAATAATGAGTGGTTTTATTCTTATATTATCTTTAGGAAGCTGTGTCTGATCTAGTTAAAAGCTTTTAAGGTCTTTCATAACCGCAGCCACTGCGCTGAATTCTTGCTGTTTTGCGTATGTGCTTGGGCTACCTAGCTACCTTCTTAGGTTCCTACTATCCAGGGTGAAGTTAACACGTTCAGTATCTCCTTTTCGCATCCGAGTGTTGATATTAATAATAGTGCAAATATTTATTTATTATAATTATAATTTCATATACCTTATAAAACAATCTTTAAAAAACAAGTGGTTATAAAGGATATTCCTGAATACATAATGGCAGTGAATGTGTTTTGTAACCTAGAGTATACCACTAAAAATGATATCGTAGTTTTAAAATATTTTCAAAACCAAATCAGTACTTTCTGCGATTAGCTTGGCAAATAAATAATTAAATGAAACAAATAACTTTCTGCGCAGTATGTTAAATTCGTAATATGAATTTCAATATAACGTTAAATATAAAAAAATATTATATTGCTCACACATGTATTTTCTCATAAAAATAATAAATATCTAGTGGGTGTAATAAATTCTCAAGAGTGAAGCATTTCCATTACTCTTGTCGTGCTGTACTCACTCTGTTAGCGCTTCTGGGAAACCCGAAATTACTTGTGGAAATCCATAATGACCTTTGCGCATTGCTGTCTACTTAGGAAATGGAAACGGGGCACTTAACAAAGGACAAAGCTTGTGTTTAATGTGTTTGACTGTGATTTTATTTTGTTAATGGCTTTAAAACAAAATTAATTATTATTTATTTTATCGCTATATCTAAAACTGGGGCAAACCTAAATTTGTACGTTGAAAAAGTTCAAAAATTCTGATTATGATTTTGCTATGGCATGACGCAAACGAATCATAGCGAAATATGATGACTGTGGTCTTCGCGTTTAGATATACAAACGCGAACTTAGTTTAGATTTCGCGTTTTATATATCAATTTTAATTTAAGTTACGTTAAATAAAATCTGTTCAGTATAATCTGGTACTGGAGATCTATCTATACTACAATATTCCTCTCACAGTGAGTTTTGGTCAAAAGCTGTTATTTCATACAAATAACAAATTTGAAAATACTATTAATTGTTACTATTGGACAATATTTATATGGGTATGTTAAAACTAAATATATTACCTATATGTTTTATCATTAAACTTCAGAATAAGGAAAATAACTAATATAATCGTAACAAAAAGTTACATAAATATTGATAACACGTTTGAATATCAACTTTTGTTGAAATAAACTTCAGTAAAAGAATAACATTAGCATCGACTACTACGGCGGCTACCTTTCAGCGATTGTGTCGAGCGTTTGCCCTTATAAATGTTGCATGATATTGTTTGCATTCGTATCGGACAGACGGTCGTCGGCCCTGATATCCGTTTAATATGATAATCCGCATGCAAACAAGCGGCGGATTGCCCGGCTAAATTATTTATGCACCCCGCCCTGCGGGTGATGGCTTCACTTGTCAGAGGCTTGACTTTTATTGAACCCTAGAGTTCGGGTTGACAGGTAAGTATCAACTTTTCACGAATAAACCAAGTATAAATCATTTACAACACATCCCGGCGTTAAAACGTGCATATGTAACCAGTCGCCCCGCATCTAAGGATCAGCATTAATTATTTTGGGACCCAATTTTAGGCTACGCAAATATGGCTAATAAATACAATTAGGACTGAAATGGGATTAAAAATTATGTTGCTTTATCCTACGTAATAAGTACAATTTCAATTTTTTTTAAAGAAGCACAATAAATAATGAAAAACTAAATGTGGTGGATTCTCATTCAAGGATTTACGATAAATTAAATATAATTTTGGCGAATGTATTTGTTATTAGGGCATATGATATAAGATTTGTCACACAATGTGCGATGAAGATTTGTGCGTTATGACAAACTGTTTTAAGATTCACAAAAAATAATTACATATAAATATAATTAATTAGCATAATATCAAAACAGCGTGCGTGTTATCATTAAATTAATTCGTGTTATAAGTACGTGAAGATAGAAGCCACGGCTTAGACGGATAGTAATCAATTCCGAAGTAATTGAATCTGGTCAGGCGGATGCATCATCCCAGATCCCGTTTAGTTGGTAGGGACGTCTTAATGAAATAATGTTCGTAGTAAGTTGATTGTACGTCTGCAATATTGCCACGAACAATGGATGTTGATCTTATACTTTCCATAATATGTTGTCTAGGCAGGAGCATAATTTTATCCCATTCCAATTCATGATTTTTTTCATGTCAGGGTTGGCAAACAAGTATACGGTCCACCTGATGGTAAGCAGTCACCATAACCTATGAATGCTTGTGATACTTGAAGTTGCATATTACCAACCCTAGGGATAGGAGGGGAGGGGTGAGAAGAGAAAAAATGAAGGTAACAGAAGGTGGGAGCCTGAGCCTACGTCGCTCTCATTTATTAAATACTTACATTAAGTACTTTACCCGAATTTTCTGTGAGAGAGTAGCACTTCTCTATTACTACACGTACCTATTATGTTTGGCCGCAAATCCTTTTCCGCTTTTCATTACCTTTTTTTGAACAATTCTCATTGTAACTATTTTAGCCTAAGCTCAAACTAAACCATTTTTGTAGGAATCAATAAAGTGATTTTTATTGTGTATTGGTTGTTGGCCCTACTGGCCTTGACAGCGTCACTGGGTGGAGAATAAAGTGAATTATTAACAAATTGCAAATGGTTTATGAAAAAATAAAAATTCAGTCATTCTTTGACTAAATAAAACCATAAAGTATTTGTCCAACCATTAGATATGGGTTATGATCATTCAGCAAAGTAAAATTAGGGTAAATGTTGCCTCGGCAAATATTAATTCCATATAAAAATGGTCAAACAGCGGGTATAGTCTTGTTCGATCAACCCATCCTATGGAGAGATAAAACCAAATATTTAGGCGTCATACTCAACAACAGACTTAGCTTTGAAGCTCATATCCGCAAGGCACGCGATAAAGCAGCGTTCGTTTTGGGAAGATTGTATGCGATGTTGGGCAGGCGGAGTAAACTGTCCCTTAGAAATAAGGTGACATTATACAAAGCTTGTATACGTCCCATACTGACCTACGCGAGCCCTGTTTTTTCGCATGTCCACGCCAGAAAAATTAATCAATTACAAATAATTCAGAACCGTTTCTTACGCATGGCCTCGGGCTGTCCGTGGTACGTTCGCAACGTAGACCTCCATAGAGACTTTGAAATCGATTCGATCCCCAAACATTTGAAGCGCTTATCGCAAAACTATTTCGATCAAACTACTTTCCATCCAAATCCTTTGATTAGACATGCTTGTATCTACACAGACCGATGTAACCAACCGACAAAAGTAAGGCGTCCTAAGCACGTCCTGCAAGACCCTGACGATAGGATTACATTAGAAAATGCCCCTTACACAGCACAGACACGCACACAACACCGTCCTCGCCGGCGAGGATGAGGTCCTTTGTTTCGCACGTCGCGTCGCGCTCACACCGTCGGGTGAGTCTATCGTATAGAATGCGCTCGGAGCGCTGCCTCCATCTCCAATGACGTCCTTAGCCGTGGTTCGGCTTCGCAGGAGGCACCCTAAGGACGGAATCAAATTTGAGCGCCCGTGAGGGCTGCGCCTTTATCACGGCTGAGTCGCTGTACTCGCCCCCGCCCGGTGACGCTGTCAAGGCCAGTAGGGCCAACAGCAATACACATTCCTAAAAAAAAAAAAAAAAGCGGGTATCATTGTAATGAAAGGTATATATATTGAAAGGTATATAGGCACTTATATCATTGTAATGAGATTACGAGTCGTGTAACTTAATACATTATTAGATTAAGAATAAATTGAATAGCATCTATAATTAAAATAAAAAGATTTCTGCAAATGAAAATCATCTGTATAAATGTATACATTTGGAATTAATTTCAAAATCACTTATGAGTAAAATACTTTAACAAAATAAATTATTAAATTAAACAAAAAACACAACTGCATTAATAATTTTTTTTTATGAAGACATTACTAATATTCCTATTGCCCCTCCAAATAAGCTCGAAGCTTGTGCTAGGAGTGGGTACGACAATAGCCCAAGGGGGTCAGGATCGAACCCTCGACTCTCGCGTTAACGGAGTGAAGTCGGCCCTTCTACCGTTGAGCTATTGAGGCTTCAGCCTAATAATAATTCCTAAAAAGCTAAAAACAAGCTCTATAATGACTACTATAATATAAATATTACTTTAATGTTAGTAAGGGTACTGCAAACATTGAAATAAATCATAATAATTATATTTGTCCCTAATTTAAGCATTTTCCTTTAAACTCTATCATCCACTTACAAATTGATTGATCAGCTTGTCCCCGTCTGTGTACTAAATTTCATCCAAATTCGATCAGCAGTTTTTGCGTGAAAAGGCTAAAATACTTTCTTACTCTTCTCTCAAACTTGGCTCACGTTGTCATGAAAATTGCAATAACTTTTGATGGAGTGAACGTACTTTTACGAAACAAAACTAAATGTTACTCTAAAATATGCTTTATTATTTCCTTAAAACTTTTAAGCTAAAATTTGCAGTTTTGCAGCAATGTGTGAGAGGATAAGAAGTGCGGACAGCCGAAAAACAGGCAGACATTTACAAAATTATAAATATTTCATCACTTATTTTTAGTCCCGAGCTACATTGTAAGAGTTTGAAATGTACAGACAATTAAAATTTATATTTTTATACATTAATTAAATGACATGATTAAGAATCGAAGAATACTTTTAACCTAATATATATATTGTGTGTATCACTATATTTTTTTACTAACAAAGTTTGTGTACCTAATTATACAATAAATTGAATAGCATAATATACAATATATAATACATAATGTATATAAAATATAATAGTTTTGCGCTTTTGAAGTTTAATTATTTTATTAATCTACCTTTTTATATAATTATTCCGTATTTTTTTATTTATGGAAAATGCTTTAATTAATTATTTAAAAGAAAGAAAAACTTTTGGAGTAGAATTGGCGAACACTCAAAAAAAAAACAATCAAACTTCAGCCATCGATATCTCGAAAACTAAGCAATATATCGAAAAATTTTATACATACTTTTCTTCTAATTTTGTTGAGTTATACGAGGAACCATCATCAGATCTTGGCTTTATACGAATTTTGATATTCCGCTTTGAATATCTTTGCTTCTGCGGAACCCACATTAAAATAATGTACATAGGGTCCCTGTCACAACTGAGACGAATCTAATGATGCCTCATAAGTCGAAATCCGTCCAAGGGTTTAGCCTGTAGGGCGTCACAAAGAAATAGGCATACATACATACATACATACATACGATCGAAAAACATTACCCTCCGGCAGTCGGGTAAAATAGCACTTCCCCTAAAATACATTTACTTACGTAAGTCGTGAAGGATATATATTTTATATCATGGCAAGATGCACCGCTGCGGTTTGGCTTTCGTCTATACGCCTAGCATGCCCTAGATCTCTCTTAAGAGTTTGGTTCTGAAGATTTTATAGTAAAGTATGCTTATGTTATTTCACATGGCTTTTAACTAATAAGTAAAAGGACTATGACATATTTATTAGTTCATATTTTTTATAAATTTTTTAAAATTTTGTTATTTGTGTCTTCCATATGGTTTTTTTTGCCCATAATTAAATAATAAAAATGATAACTAAATTAAACTTGATTGCTAAATATTTACATTATATATCCCAATATCATGTTTTAGATAACATGTATACAAATATGAGGCGTTTGTAAATAAATAAAAATAATGAAATCATTGTTTCGCAAATAATATTAAAAATGTGAACTTTAAGTTTCTCTTAACGTTTATATAATTAACATGTTCATTCAATTAGGTAAAAATAAAGTAATAATATATTTTATATTACGAATTTAAAATCATTTTAATTCTGCGAATACTAACGCATTCATTTGAAATAAAATATAATCTGTTCCAATAAATTGTTCGTTCCCGTAAAAATGAATGTTAGGTATAAAAAATAAATGGATTTTATTTTTATGTATAGTATTTAATAAATGTTTTCCTGTTATTTACCAGACTAAACTAGCACGTTTAATATATTATTTATCACTAGTGTGTATGACAATGAATAGTTTTACTAACTATAGTTGGGTCGTTAGAACTATACCAAATGCTGGAAAGCAAACATACAAGAACAACAAAATATGGTATTATTTGAGCCATTTCTCTTAAAGCAATTTATATCCGTAGTGATGAAAATGTTGATGGTATACTAACATATTATATATTATAGGGTTGGCAGACTATCGAGCTAAGCCAGTTAAATAAAGTCGTGCTTAAAATAGGCAACATCGTTTAAAAGAAATCAGGATAATCAAATTAACAAATACGTATTTGTTATTATTTAACTAATACAACTATCCTTCTTGTGTTGAAAGCGTCCATACCTTACGATAAGTATTTGGCATCAAGCAGACAGTATGCTTGTTTTGCCACCATTATGGTATATTAATAAAGCGGCTCCAAGGATTATACTGATTGTTGCTAAATTAAAAACTTTTAGTAGATGTTTTCATAGAAATTTTTGTACAATCATTTTTGTACGTATAAAAGAAAAAACTTAAGGACTGTGCTCAATATTATATGCTAATGAGGATGTAACGAAAAAAACAAGATTGTCAGGTTTACAAATAACAAGCGAATCCACTTTCATTTTTGGCAACTTCCGGCGCCTCGCTATTGTCAGTAAAGAAGAATAATTATTGTTATTTCGGCAAAGAATTTCCTTTTATTAAAATAGTATTACATATATTGTTTTATCTAAAAAACAAGCTTAAAAATATAAAATCGATTTCTGTAAAATATGTTCATAACAGATCTCTATGTGTGTACAAAATACTAAAATCTAAAACCACATCTAGATTTATATTAGACTGTAAGGTATAAAATAATATAGATGTATATTAGACTGTAAGGTATAAGTTGATTAGCTCTATATTATAAACAGCATATATACGATCTACCACTGACATAAAAGATTTTCTCTACATCGATTCAGATGTTTTTATTCAACATACACACATGTGTTTCGGTCTTGGTGGTTGTACTTGTGTTTGTGCGTGTTTACGGATCCCTAACACAGGATATTCATATCCTAATAAGAGTCTGTGAGTCTGTAGCGTTTGTGTTTTTTTAAATACGTCACTTGTTGATATCACGTAATGGCATCCTGAAATAGAACTATCGACTAGGGTTCCATTATCGGATGTATAGGCTTTTGGTCAACCAATGAAGGCTATGCTGCATTTCCTTATGATTAGAAGTGTAAATAGGCTCTAAATGATGAAGAGAAAAGCTGAAATCAGCTGTCGATTGTGACATCAACTCTCGGTCACAGATAGTGACCTTTGGAGAAAGCGTGAAGATTGATCATTTGCTTATGAACTATGGTGTAAACAAATTTAATATGCAATTTTCCTTTTTTGAATTATTATATAATTACGTCAGCACCAAGTTTTACTATATTGCTATTCAATAAAGCTACAATAACATTTCATTAGAAGAATCACTGTTATTCATTTGTTAATTACAATTTTTTGGAAGGAGATTTAGGCTATCCTTTATATAGTAAGCCGCAGATCGTTTTAAAATTGGTGAAAGGAGAAATCGGGAAAAAATTCTCAGTTTGTTAATACACTGATATCATAAATAGTCCTAAAAATACTGCATTCATAAATATGTTCTAAAAATCTATACTGTTTTGTTTACGAGAAAGTTAAATGACAGTTAAGACAAATCGATTTGAATGAAAGTTATATCTGCGGGGCCTACCGCAATGATATAACAGTATCCGTGTTATTGGTAGACTAGTGGGAGGCGCCGGCGCCGCGCGGCCTTGGTGAAAGTTTGTTTTATATCTTGTGTTTTATGTACTACCTTCATCTTCATCTGTTCTTCTGAATTGCCAATGGTTTGGTATATCATTGTGCTATAATATGTATATAGGATATAGAATATATCCTTAACGCATATATTGCAAATTACAACACTCAAGACAGGTTTCAAACAACACGAAGGGCTATATTATAATTTTGCTCATACACTAACCTTTTTGTTCTATTTTTTTTTGTTGAGAATTAAAACTAACACAAATATTAAGATATAAGAATTAAATTTAAATAATTCTTTAGAATTAAGTACTCGATTTATGAAATCGTACAGTGTATGGCATTAAAATTTCATAAAGTCTCTGCGCAAGCTAAAGCAGATTACATAAGCGGCCAGCTTTTTATTAAGTTCTCCGAGATAAGTTTTTATTCTTTAAAGTGTTTGCTCTAAAAGTTCTTTAACATCTATCCAGATTTTAATTTCACGAGGAACTTAAATTTCTTAAACATATCTTGTTATGTGCATGGTTTATTATGTTTAGTATTATTTTATGAGTACATTAGTTAAAATATTTATACATAGACGTTTAAAAATAAAATAAATATTATTTGTTTTAAATAGAGTTTCAATCAAGTTTTAAAGATTTGTTATTGAATAATGAATGTTACAAAACAGAACAAGCTCATTAAGAACTTATGTTAAAAAAGTACTAAACTTTATTAGCAGTAAATTTTTTCAACTTCAAAAGATGAATATTAAATAACTACAGTCGTAAGCAAGAGAAATCAGTTCATAAACGATAATTATATAACAAGGTTTACAACTTCATACAAGATGAAATAAGTAAAAGGGGTCGTAAAATATCAGTGTACGTTCTGATGCAAATAAAACTCCGTGAAAGAAATCGTAAAGGCAAGTGGCTAACAAAAGATTAGAGTCGGTACACTACGAGTGTTAAGTCGAGCGAATACGAGTGTTACGCAACAGAAGAAAGTACTCAACCGAATCATGATACAAAGCAAGACATGTAAAAGTTATTCTTTAACCAGTATATATAGCTTTATAAATAAATCTTACTACCTGGACGACAGAGCTTTGCTCGATATTTTATTTTTTGGTAAATTGTGTTTTTGGAAATTATATTTAGATACGAATTATATAATAATAAAATATGATTTTTTTATTAATCTAAAAAAGGGGAAAAATAATCGGAGTAGCGATATCAGGAGTCGAACCGGGATGTACCTAGATATATTTATCATCTTCAAAAGGGTACGCCGAAAACGTCCGAAAGGGCAGGGTAGGATACTCCGAAAGGAAGTACGCAGGGGGTACAAAATTTCATGAAAATCATTTTCAACATGATTTTCATGAATAGAAATATAAGCAAGAATTGCTCGTTTAAAGGTATTAGATATAGATATTTGGTTGATACAAGCGATTGTAGGTAATCTAGCTCCACTTATTATGTTTCCAAGTGAAACTATGTAAACACCGGACGTTGATGTATTCTAACTTCTCCTGTCAGTAAACTGCTGGTAATTATATTACTAGAGCAATCTGTCTTCAAAGTTTCTACTAACAGCGTACAAACAATGTAGTTCCGCTTTTCAGGAAACAACAACAGCGGAATAACGATTACTATTAAGATTTTGCGGAAAAATATACGAAAAAAATAACAATATTGAAATATTAAGAGCACTTTGGCTCTACATTTTTATTCTAATTTAATTCCTCGATGTTCTACAGTTTTTTATTTGTGTTGATGACGACAAATTAAAATTAGTTTGAAATTAAGCTGTAACATATAACATGTTCTAGTATTGTTGTCTACAAATAGTTCTAAGAGTAAATATTTTTGAATTCCTTAATTATTAAGGGTAAATGATTATTTCAGATACTTCACTGAAATAAAAATATTTCAATTGCTTTTACTGCGAACTGCTTTGGTATAATTGTGGTCTGCCTATAGCTTGGATTAATAGTGATAGCTTAGTAGTTTAGTATTGGTAGTCGTGAGTTCCGTTTCTACTTGGGACAAATATTTGTTTTGACCACAAGTATAGATATTTGTTACATTATGTGTGTTTTTTTTTTTTTAATAGCGTCTCTAATTACTTAATAAAATATGCAACAAAAATCTACAGTGACTTGATGTTTGGTTTAGGTAGAAGCGGTGGCGGGTGGCGGGTGGCAGTGAAGGCGCGGCAGCGGAGCGCGGTGGCGAGATGAGCGTGCCGCTGTCCGCGGCCGAGGCGCTTTCCTCTTTGCTGTGGCAGCCCTACGACTGCCGTTCGCCGCCCCTCTTGCGCTCTCGCACCGATGGCGCTCTTGCGAGCGTGTACCTCGTCACGGCGGGGGACGAGGCGCTTACGCTCCAGTCGCCGAACGGCGGTCGTCATGCGCGCGCGTCGTACCGCGCGACTACTCCCCGCCACGAGATGCGGCTGCCAGTACCGGCGCCCGCTCCGCTCCGCAAGTCGGACTCGGTCTCGGTGCGCGTGCCCGGCGAGCCGAGCCGATCAAATGTGTGTAATGTGAACATAGTGCAGGTGCAAGATGCGCCACCCGGTCCCATCGTGAACAGTGCGGTGCAGACGGAGAGAGAGAGGAGTGTAGCGACAGCAGAATGTCAGACGGAGGAGCCGTCGCGGCGGCGGCGAACGAGGCGTGCGCGGGCGCCGCGTGCTCCCGATCTGCTGGAGAGTGTGCCGCCGCCGCCGTACAGCACGCTGCCGCCACCGATGCACCCAGT
The DNA here is from genome assembly GCA_023373885.1 of Hestina assimilis. Lineage (NCBI taxonomy): Eukaryota > Metazoa > Arthropoda > Insecta > Lepidoptera > Nymphalidae > Hestina > Hestina assimilis. The sequence continues at coordinate 8,035,018 of CM041749.1, read as the reverse complement.
GCCAGTGCCGGTGCCGGTCGCTGTACCGACCTCATCTGCACAAATCGTCGCACCGCTTCCCCCCTCGGCTCATCGGTTTCCCTTCCAACCTATACCTCTCAGGTATGGATCTATTTATTTAAAATATTGCTATTGTCTTTTTTTTCCAAACTTAAAGAAAAGAAAGCCATTAAAACTTTTACTAATCGGTCACTTATCGTTCGTCAGCTCTCAGCACCTACACAAAAACAAAAGATTCTTCGAGTAGATACTTATACTATAACAATAGGACATAAATGTTTCACCATTTATGGAGCGATTGGCATTAAATAGAAACGCCTCTTTAGTTTGTTTAGTCGGTCATGTTAGCATGCGGATTCGGAGAAAGGCAAGACGTTGTGATACATGTGTTGGTGGTACTACCTTAACAAAAACATAATGCATCAATAGTAGCAGAATGACTTGCGATGTGCGTATGGGACATAAATAATACATAATGTAAGCAAAATACATATTATTAGTGAGCGCCTTTGTAGCGTCGCCCGTTGAAGTCTTTTGTTTTTGTTTATCTATTCATTATTTGTTATCGCTGCATTATTATTACAATATTAATTATGAACAACCATTTCGTAACTACAATATAAACATTATGTATAAATTATACTTATATGATGTATAAATAAAATACGACACTAAATTACAAATGAACTTGTCCGCATTATGAATTCAAGTTGCAAACAGAAAGTCACGGTGAAAACGGGAGCAAAATCCGCGCCGACCTTGGGTATGAAAGCTGCTAAATACTTTTCCATTCAAAATACGTCCAAAGTAATTTGTGAAATGTATGCAAACGACAATTCGGTATAATCTCCTGCTCTAAGATGAACCATTTCTTCTTGAGAACATAAAAGTATATTATGCGATGTCTACATTAAATATTTCATTCGAAATTTCCAAAAGATTTCTTCTCATCTACCCTTGTTATAAAATATATAATTTAATTTCATAATATCACGGTTTTTTCACTAATCATGTTCTAGTTTTTTGTTCTTAGTGTTTTGTGTCTCATATTACGCTAGAAGGCGGTCGTAATAGTTATTAAGTCGGCCTTGCAATGAACAACTATTGTAATATATTTACAAAACAAGGCCATTCACCAGATGCTCCTAACAATCATTAATTATTACATTTTGTAATATGAGACATATATTTAGCAATCATATTACAAAAATTACACTAGCCTAAGTAATTGTAATCATTTCGTAATAATATATATTATAACAATAATGATAGGTCATAATTACGATATTTCAAAGTACTACGATATTTCAAAGTAGTCGATAAAAATTAGAGGAACAGTGTAACAAAATCGTAATAACGAATCAGTTGTATGGAATATAAATAAGGGAATGTCTATAAATGCAATAATGTACATAATTAAACAGGTTTGGTTAGGTGTAGTGATAATGCAAGCGGTTGTGGTCGGGACTGGTTTGAGACCGCGTGGTGGAAAGCGGCTGTTTAGAACTTGAAGTGCATTTAAATATCATTTTTCTTTCTTAGCTGCATTTTTAACGGGATTGCACAGTTGTAAATACTTCAATGTAATAATATATTGCTTTTATTGGAAATTAAGTTGAATGAATATATAAAAATAAATTAGGATTTAAAGTGTCTATATTCAAATTTAATTAATACTAATAATAGTAAGTAGTAATGTAGGTGATTACAAAGGTAAAAATGTTATGATTATGATATCTCTAAAAAATGTCTTCGAAATAAATTTGTTTCAGAATTTTTACACTCACTGAGTAAATAATGTGTTTATTCATGGTTAAAAATTGACATTTAATAAAGACACTTTCACTTTTCATAGTATGAATGTCACAAATATTTATAGATTCCGTTCAATTCATATTATGGCATACAATTATTTTATACGGATTAATCTGCCTCTGCGCTGAGCTTTATTAAAATATATATCCATATATCATAAAATTAATAAGGCTCCATACACTTAAATTTATATCGTTAAAATAAAAGTAAAGAACGTGGTATAGTAAATACATTGGTCTAAATAAGTGCGTGAGAAAAGTGCGACACGACAACAAGTTTTTACTCTCAACTTTATTGAGCCTGTGCCGATGTGGAAAGTAGCGCGACCTTTTTACTCGACTCACTTTAGCAGATGTCAGTTTTGTCGTCGAGATACTATAACAAGGCTTCTTTTAATAAGTATTCAGATGATTTTTATCAAGTCTGCGACCTTATCACTCGACTCACTTTAACACATATCAGGTTTTAAGCGCGTATACTTTTCATAAAATCACAAGGGTATTGAAAACCTTTATTGAAAAGTGTACAAACGTTATGTAACTGTACATGTTAATATTAAAAGTAAAATTTAACGGTTATTGTTATTAAATTAAAAACAAGCTCATAATTTCGTGTTGAAAACCCAATAGAGAATTTGATTCCTACTGGGGGCAAATGTTTGTATTGATTATCATATATTCGTGTGTTCCGGTCTGGGTAGCTATGTTTGTAGGTATTTGTGTATGTTTCGACCTCCCACATAGAATTTTTTAAGGATATATATTTGCTCCTAATAGGGTGTTTTTATTAATAAGTCCAAGAAAATAAAAGAATTGTATAGATATTAGTGGTATTTAGTTGCAAAAATGGTATTTAGAAATATAACATGTTATTACTAATTAAATATATGTATTATGGTTTTCTTTAATTTATTATATTATATAGAATTAAATTAGATTTCGATTCAGCGAGAAAATGCAGCTAGCATTCTTGTCACCAGTACCCGTTGACATGATTTATACAGTTTTAATTATTTAAAAATATATTTAGTATTGAATTGTAAATACTTTGTAATATAAGTTGTAATTATACAGAAAGTATTTATTCTTTGTAGAAAGACTATATTCATAATATATGATAGGATTGCTAAGCAAGAGTAGTGTTCTTCTTTCATGTGCCACTAATGACGAGGTCCGTGTAGGTCGGTCTTGTGACACAGTATACTCGTTTATCGGATGTACATTGTACAATGTAATGTGTTTGTATGTCAGATGTACCTACCATGTCTATACGTAAACTTTGAATATCAAACTTTCGTATAAACCAGAAAACCTAGTTTTTTTAAATTATCTCTGATATACTTGATATTTAAGAAATTTAAATCGCTTTTCACTAATAATAAAAATGCAAAACTACTCTGTTTGATTATTTTATCGAGTAACTGTTCTACGTGAAAGTAGAATGTTATAAAAACTAAATAAATCTAGAATGAAAATTAGTCCAAAATAATAAAATCTAATATCTTTAAGCATATTCTGCGTATATCATGGACGCAAAGAGCAATACCATGTCAACCTACATGAATGTCATTTCGAGAAAATAGCGTTTGAAAATTTTGAACAACTAGCTTTATATGAACTTTTTTTTTATGTTTTGGTCAAGTTTTTGGCAATTTCAGATTTATAAGTTATTTTACTTATTTTCACAAAAAATAAGTATACAAACTGCATATTTCGTATATAATATAACCCAAAACCTTTATACATAATAAATTGCATGATTAAAAAATGGCTTTTTAGAAGTTTTAAAGCTTAAAACCCTACAAATATTAAAGAAAATGTTCTTCAGCCATTTACCAACACTTCTGCATATATAACTCAGTTTTTTCAATTTTGTGGGTTGACATGGTATTGCTTATTTGCGTCCATATATTCAATGGCTTAATGTTAAAGTAAACTCTACATTTGTAGGTTAATATCTGTGTAAACTTGTTGTATGTAGATACATAAAGTTTTCTATATGCTGATACTCTATAACTATTGAGAATAGGGCATTAGAAAAAATTGTAGCATACTTTTGCCTCGCTAATACACAATGCATAGTTTTTCAACTGTGACGACCGTTGTGGCGTGTTGGTAGCGAGCTTGCCTTTAGTATCGAGGATGGAGGGTTCGATTCCCGTTTGGGGCGGATATTTGTATTGATCTTATTATCTGCCTCGGTCTCGGCGTTTGTCCTTGTGGGTATCTCCTCCTTTGTCTCGGAGAGCACGGTAGCTGTCGGTCACGGTCATTGTCATCACATTTCATAATATGAGGATAACATAAGAGTGATTAGCAGACCCTGGCAATATATAGCCCACATATATGGAGTTCCCACACACATTCACACACATATAAAAATTGAAAATGTCATATAAGTAGTGTTAACCATCTAAATCTGTGGTGTTAGCAGTTTCAGAGTAAACATAGATACTATAAGAATGATTGTGACATATGGACGGGCAGGTGGATATGACGAAATTATACGTGTTACGTGATTAAGTTTAATCAATTTATTAGGCTAAACAGATTTCACTGAAAAACATGTGAAAATTATTTTCATTATATACGAATTTGTATAACTTATGTTTTTCACTGTTTCTGTTGCCTTTCATTTATCCAGGTTAGTGAAATGGGCCTTAGTACATAAAAACAGAGGTTGCTAGGCTATAACGAATACATCAATAAGGTTTCTGTGCAATGTTGCAAGATGTGCTCACGTCATGTCAGTGAACAGTCGTGCCCTCGAAGCGTTTTGTCGGTCAATATCGCTGGTTTGCGAAACGTGTACGTGTAGCGTTATAGAACTTTGCTTATTCCACAACAAGTTAGGTTTAATTAAAATAATATTGTGCATATATTGTATATTAAGTCGAATTTGTAAAGATAAATGTCTCCATCTCCAAAGATTTCTCTCAACATCTCATTACGTAAACCGGATATTGTAATAATATTTTCTTTAACAAGGTAGCTCGTTATTTTGTGAATGTTCTTACATTTTAATTTACTGCCTTTCGAATAGCGCGTTAAGTATATCATCCTTTCGGAGCGCAAATCCCAAGTTTATTTATCGAGACCGGTCCGTCATTCCATGTGCTTCTATTCCAAGACTCCACACTTCCTTGAATGCTAAATGTACAAATATACTCTCACCTCGGACGCTATTGGCTCGCTGCCAACATCCTAATGGCCGGGACTAGCGCCAAAGCCACCAGAAAATCTTCTATATCGGAAACTAAACTTGTACTCGTATTCGAAGTGGATGGACCTGTTAATATCATTAGTTTTAACTTTAAGTACTGCTATGGTACGAGATCGCAAAATTCGCAAGTCATTATCACTAGCATCATTTTATCGAAACCACTTAATTTATTTAAATAAAACTTTACCATAAAATAAATTATTTGTTCCGAATATGATTGGGAAAAATTTATTTATCACAAAGAAGTCAATAACATAAACCATTATGTTATTAAAATAATTATTATGTTTAGCAAAAATTGTTTGTTTAATAACATGATAATTCCGTTGGTTTCTCGTATTGTGGTTAGGTTTCGAGCAGAGATTGCATCAGACTTGTAATTCAAAGCCAATTACAAGTATTCTGATCCTCGAGGCACCGGCAATCCAATTTGTGAGCATTGTCTGGCTGTCCGCGGCACAAATGCACTACGAACCCTAAAACTGCATCGAAATGTGAAGTTTATAAAAGATTTATAGCAGTTTACGTTCTGTGCATTCGTATTACGTAACCAACAATGGGGAACGATAAACTAACCTTACTTTTTAGATTAAAATATGTAGCAAAAAGCATCAAGGTTCACTGTTTTTTTCACTTCAAGCAAAATGTAATGCTTTGATTATTTAATCATTGTTTATTTTTTGTCTAAGCTGAAACTATTTATCTATTGAAATATACTCGTATTCAACGTCTCCAGAAGTTGCTAGTTTCCATTTAAATATAATTGTAGAGCATCTTGGAACTTCCAATGTAAATAATGAGAATTACATAGAAATATATGTTATGGTGTGAATATCAAATCATCGCTTACAATATTCATGGAAATATACCGAAACTACTAAATTCCTAGAAATTTTATATTCCTTATATAATAAAATTCATATTTTGCGTCCAAATAGCAACGTTTTACCATTTTGTGGTTTTGATAACGTATTATATTATTTTGCGTTTTGTGTAATTTCACTAGAGTTTATGATTCTAACATACGACACATAATGTTTAGGTAGTCCATCCATAGATGACCTTGGTCTAGGTCTCTTTACCGAGGTCAATTTTATTGTAAATTGTCCTGCTCTTTTTTGTATTTCTAGGGGTCGGAAAAATGCTAGGGATACTGAGATGTCACAAGCGATTTAAAGATTTTAAAAGCTTAAGATCGCTTGTGCTTTTCAAAAGTCTCTTAAAGGTTACCGACTGTCCGTCGTCGAGTCGTAGTCGGTATTCAGCCCGGTGTCGCTATCCGAACATCTCTTAACCCAATGAATTGGTAGTAAGAATAGGAAATTACCAGCAATCATCACAGTTTCAGTTAGATCAATTGTAATACCATACCTTTGTTGCATTGTTCATAAAATGATCAGTGACGTTCAATCTTGTCATTTGAATCACTTTATGCAATTGTAGTCATACTTGCTTGGTCGGGATATTACTAGATAAAATCATTGTCATTTTTTTTTCCCTCCAATGTTGGCTTTTAGTATTACATGGTTGCGAAATGTCACGCTTGTCTTATCTCTAGCTCTTAAAGTAATAATATCCGGTATGAAACCAGATATTCATTCATATAAAGTAGTTTACTTATGATTATTTTTAATCACTTTGTTGCAATTACTAATTTAACGGAAGATAAATAATGTAGTAATGTTTATGATGTTTTTAAAATAGTGTTTTTGACATCCATCATCACCTGATTATTGTGAGATTATATTTGGGTTTGTTAATATATAGCAGATAACGCTAAAAATAAGTAATTGTAAATGAAGTACGTCACACTCATAACCCTAAAAATGAAAAATAAATTTTATGGAAAAAACTTAAAATGCCATTTTCACTGTCTGTGTCGCAAAATTAAGTGTAATTTAACCATACTACATTAAAATCAATAGAGGATTACCACTTACAAAAGAATTTATTGGATATAAAATGGGTATTTTAATAATCTTCGACATGTAAAATTAATTTTCATATTTATTTCATTTAAATGAATTGAAATGTTCAAATACAATTGCACCTATAGAAAACAATTTCATTGCGTCACAAACAATAAATTTCAAAAGTTCTTCACCAACAAAATAACTATTTGCAATCTAAATGTTGAAATTCTTCACACGCTTGTATCAGAAGTGTGTTATACAAGTACACGGAGACTGACTAATTGTTTAAGTTTAAGTGTGAAATTAATTAGACAAGGAATATTACATAGGTATGTATTCAAATGTACATTATGTATGTGGTCACAATAATTGTATGCGCTTATTACTGAGTTATTTTGACACTCTTTTACCGATATGCCACGGAAAAATATTATTTTCTGCCCAGACCTAATTAAACATATATATTTTCCGTGAAACCGCAACTAATTTAGTTATTTCAACTTTTTTGATAAAGATATTAATTTAAGAAATAAGAATAGAAGTACGTTTTACCTTTTCTAGATTCACGCATTTGATTATCGAATATCGAATATTGTTGTGGCTCGATTTTAATAATAATGAAGTGTTGCCAACACAGCATAATTATTAAAATCGAGCCTCAGAAAAATGGCAAGGAAATATCTTTCTCGTCGAGCAATAGCATTACATTTAAGTGAGCATTGCTCATAAAATATTCCCTGTGATAATAGTGTACGACACGCACAAGAAAATGTTTATTTCATTGCATCGCTTGTAAAAATATAATCGTGTCGTTGGCCTGTAACATGCAATATGGACATTACGTGAAAATAAAAGGGATTGTCCTCTTTTGAACTTTCATTTTCTTAAAGCAACATCATTATTTAAACACGAAGATTTTTCTTATATTTTTTAACAAACACAAGTTATTCTAATTTATAATACCAAAGAAAGATAATGTTATTTGATAGTAATTTAATTATATAAAATTGCTTTTGAAATTATACTAATTGCTTAATGTTTGTATGACATAGTAATAAATTAACCGTTATTCACGAATAAGCTTAGTGCTAACAACAAACTTTTACATTATTATAATAAAAAAGAATATGTTCTATTTAAAAAAATATATGTATATCATCTAACAAAGCGATATACTTATGCAGATTACGTTATTCGTTCAGCTGAATAGACGATACGTAACATACATTACTTTTGGTATTATTCAGTCAACATAATATAGCATGTTACACAATGTCATTTAACACTTTCGCTTGTTATCTAAGTAAGGTTCCTTAACAAATCCACATGAGCCTGACATGAATTCTGACCGGATTACTAATGTAAAAATTTTAAGTGGAACATTAACAAAAAATGACGAAACAATATCTTTTCACTTCGATTCGAACTCATCAATGGAATAAGAATCGAGTCATTATGATTTTCTCTACTCTATGAGAGTTATTATGGAGATTACTAAAGTCGTTAAGACTAAATACAAGACACTGCAATCATATCACGCGTCACAAAATTGTTGGCATTAATGACGGTAACTCTGATCTAAGTTCACGACAAAATATTTTTTATATCACACAGGTGAAGGGAGTTACGATAGTAGTCTACACATACAGATACATAACTGGTACCACCGTGTGTTGCAACTTAAAATGAATAGTTAATGAGTTGGAAGGAGACGTCCAGGGTTCCTTACGGGAAACGCAACAGTATCAAAACAATATGGCTTTTTCGCGACGGTATTCTATGAGACGGTTGCTTAATGGCAGCTTTCCGGATAAGCCGGCCTATACAGGCCGAAAAGAGCATGATTTAATACTTTATTATGTATGCGAAATAAAGACGCATTGTGAAAGAAATGCGAATACTTTTATGCATATCATTTGCTAACATGAGAATTATGATGATAATGTTACGACAAGTTACGTGGTGTAATAATATTCATAGTTATTTTAAATGAAGTTCATACTTATATTCTTTAAAATAACCGAACGTTTGTTAAAGCGGTTCAAATTGTTACTTAAAGCATTTATTTAGTAAGGCTTGATACGTAAAACGTCTATGAATGAGGTAAATTGAAGCAATACTTGTGTCGTAAAAGAATAATTATAATATTTATTTTAAAAAAATGTTTATTTTACCCTAAATTTTAACTAATGTAACAAATTGAGAGCAGAAGTACAAACTGATTAAATAAATTACAATAATTATGTTGGGTTTACCTCATAGCTACAAGGTTTTCTAAACTCGAGTTTTAACTATATCGTAACGTTAAAGATTTCAAAGTCTTATCAACATCCTTGTAAATGTATTTTATTTGACAACATTAAGTATTTGATACTGGCTAGAATCCGGCTGCTTGATATTTAGATTTGTGACCTCGTTGCGACTATCCGAGCGCGCGCACTTTGCATTGAAACTTGGATTTATTTAATTATATCCTTTATGATTATTCGACATAAAGACGAAATTACTTTATAGTTAAAATCCAAATGTGACCAATACGAATGGCGCCTAAAGTCGCCATGACGTATGACGTGTGCAATTTGTACCTATTACGAAATGCATATTTCGTTTTTGCACTTGCAATTCTATTCAACAATTATTTAAACGTTTAAAAGACTATTGCTTACTTTATTACTGTCACAATAATGATTGACTATTTATAACAAGTATGGTTCAAGGTGATGTTTGTGCTTTTAGCCGGAACTTTGATTTTATCGATTTTACTAAGAATGTTATAGATACCTATGCTGATGCAGTAATTTCAGCCTGACTATATGTTATATTTGTAGACTGGTCTATCAAACTCCCGTTAAAATTATTATTAAGTTAATGACCGATAGTAATTGCAGTACGGTTTGAAGGTTTTGTATAAGCATTTAGTTATAATCAAATTATCACATTGAAAAGTAATAATAATAATAAATGATGCCCACTCAACGACCTCCATTAGAATAGTTATATTCTGAATAGGGGGTTCGGAAACATAAATGACCACTACAACTACAACGACAGACAAATCCAGACTGGATCACAGGTCTTTTTGGTCATTACTAAACATTTGCTCCGAGAGGGAATCGAACCCGCAACCTGTGGCGCTTAAGGCACGATCGCTGTCGCTGCCCCACAACGTCGCCAGATAATACTCAATAGTCTTATAATACTCATTATAGGATCGATTGCAAAGAACAGTAATAGAAGTTAGAAAGTAATTTTATACACATAAAAACCTATTACAATCTTCTTGATTTTTGCTAAGAAACAATTTTAGAAGTAGTTCATTTGCACAATTGGTATTGTTCATTCAAGTAGCATTAAACATTACCCCGTGTTGTGTTAATATCTGTTTAGAAACGTGTATTTGGTTAAAACATCGCTATCCAGTCGTAGCAAATAAATCGTAAACGGTACACATCCGAACTTCATAAAGCAGGACAAGTTCAAAAGACATTATTCAGTAGCGAATCGGTACGCCATTAAATAGAATAAAACATTACTGTTCAAACGTTTGTATGTAGTTCGAATATACTAATGGTATTTCAGTTTTGCATAAGTGTTGGTTTGGATTGGTGTAAAAATGAAGATTCAATCAATGTAACGTCAACGCGATTTACTTGTAACTGGTTTTCATGAAACTTTTCGTGTTTGAAGTCTTCTAATTGGAATAAACCAAAGTATATTTTATCTTTCTACGACGAATTGAGCCGTAGAGATATAGATAAAACCACGTTTCAAAAGCAAGTGTAATAAACATTCTAATTTCACTCGTATGCAGCCGCTGGTCAGAAGGTTGTGAAATTATAAAAAAATACATTGAATATTTTTTACGTGGGAACGATGTCACAAGCTTATATCACGACAGACGTTACACAGTTCACCGGACACCTTGTGTATCTTTATAGTACTATTGAACTAGTATTTTGTCTGCGATTAGATCTACCTAGAATTTTGTACTACACAGAAATCAAGTTGTCACTCCAGTAATGAAACGCAGCTCCTTAAATAAATTTCAAAATAAGTTTTTGTTTGGAGTCACCCCCTGGTATGGTTATTAAATATGGTGATAACAACACGTCAATGATAGGATTGTGCTCATGTAACGGTTTTAGATATGACTAGCCCTTTGAACTTGCATCAAATGATTTATTATTTATTCTACATGTTTTTAGTGTCTGTTCATGTCTGCTTATGGTTCCGGACCCCTGACCTAGGATATTATATCCTAATGGGGACTCGGCTGCTGAGTGTGAAGCGTCTATTATTTATTTATTGTTTACGGGCTAGGATTCGCTTCCCGGGGTTTTATCGATATAAAAATCCTTAATAATAATCCAGGGTATGAATTATTTTGTGTGTCATATCCAAATTTATGTAGCCATTGATATATATCTACAAATTGGTAATATTTTTAATTTGAACAATTAGTTTTTCTTAAGGTTAAAAAATATAATTTCACTTGTTATTTTTATTCTATTTATGCTTTTTATTTTCCTCCTTCAAAATTTTTAATCAAGTGCCAAACACTCTTTCACTTATTTTATTTCTGAAATTAAATTTAAAATTTGTTAAATATATTTTGACTATTTTTTATTCACTGTCACATTTTACTAAAATATTTTATGTAGTATATGATACAATATAATAATATTTACTTAAATGTCTATATACCTTACATAATAATAAAGTTTTACTACAAGTAATTGCTGGGTTGAGCTTGTGGAAACTAAACACGCTTTCACGAAGCAGCCCTCCCATAGAGTATTGTGTGTACGTCGCGCTTGATTTATGTTCGTAATATCTGCGGGGGACGAATTATCTAAATGTAATATTATGGAATACAAATTAAAGCTATTGTCTACCGTCTGATGTTTAACAATACACTTATTTATTTAATTATTAATTTTCCCACGCTCTACCCTGTAGATAATATTAATTCGAAGTCTGGCGTCTTTTATTGTATGCTCATATGCATGCATGCTTGTTTGGCGGTTTTCGCCGAGGCATTATCCATCCATAATCCAATTCGTACGTAATATGGTGAGTAAGCAGTTCGTATTAATAAAATTGTTTGAGATATTGGGTTCACGAGGCCTTCAGAAAAAGAAGCGAGGTTATTAGGTTACAGGGGGTGTCAATGGAAAGCGAAAAAAATAGTAATGCAAATCAAATTACGATATTTTTTAAGTCCTGTAGCTTACGAGTTAGGAGTTATTTCAGTTTAAGTAAATTGCTTACTACTCTTGAGCAGAGATCGCATCTTGCTTAACGTAGTGTAGGCCGATAATCAGCTAGGTCGAGGAACGAGGTTCTAAACCTTTTTTATTTATATATCCGTGTCGCATTGGCCAGTAAAAATTAGGGTCCGACCGAAACTGGTTTTTCAGCCGAAACCGAAACCGAAACCGAACTTTCGGCCTGTCTCTCAGTTTCGGCCGAAACCGAAACCGAAACCGAAACTTTTAAAAAATATTTAAAATTACGATTTTTTTACGGAAATTTGAATTTCAAGTTTTTTTTAACATTTATTGTATACATACATTCGTAGTCATCAGTCAGTCAGTCAGTATTCTAGAAAATAATTTGGTTAAAAATTTTAAAAGTTTAATTTTATGAGATACTGTTTGTTATAAAGTATATGTTCAATGGTGTGTACTTTTTCGAAGCTAAGAATATTTAATAGTGGTTTATTTAAAAAGAAATCCCTCACATCGAAATTGCTCATTTACTGGCTGACCATCTAATTAGGGACAGCAAGAGTTAGTGTTTTATTTTCGATTTTTAAAAAATAAACCTGAAATACAAAGGCTGCAATTTATATATAATATATAGTAGTTCCAAAGACACCTGGAAGAACTTCACTAACGAAACTTGTACTGACCTACGCGAGCCCTGTTTTTTCGCACGTCCACGCCAGAAGAATTAATCAATTACAAATAATTCAGAACCGTTTCTTACGCATGGCCTCGGGCTGTCCGTGGTACGTTCGCAACGTAGATCTCCATAGAGACTTTGAAATCGATTCGATCCCTTAACATTTGAAGCGCATCGCAAAACTATTTTGATCAAAGTACTTTCCATCCAAATCCTTTGATTAGACATGCTTGTATCTACACAGACCGATGTAACCAACCGCCAAAAGTAAGACCTCCTAAGTACGTCCTGCAAGACCCTGACGATAGGATTACATTAGAAAATGCCCTTACACAGCACAGACACGCACACAAGGACAGACACGCACACGAGGACGGTGCCTCGCCGGCGAGGACGAGGTCCTTTGTTTCGCACGTCGCGTCGTGCTCACACCGTCGGGTGAGTCTATCGTATAGAATGCGCTCGGAGTGCTGCCTCCATCTCCGATGAGGTCCTTAGCCATGATTCGGCTTCGCAAGAGGCACCCTAAGGACGGAATCAAATTTGAGCCCCCGTGAGGGCTGCCCCTTTATCACGGCTGAGTCTCTGTACTCGGCCACCCGGTGATGCTGTCAAGGCCAGTAGGGCCAACAGCAATACACATTCCGAAAAAAAATTTTCATTATTTGATCATTTAATGTTAATTTTTAATAAAAAACGTTGCTTTTGAGTTGAATTTAATATATTTAGTACATTTTTCTCTTCCATTAAATTCTGCGTTCATTGTTTCTAATGTTTTCTTAAGTGTTTAATTTTTGTTATTTTTAATTACAATCCATTCCAAAATGTATTAATTCTATTAAGAAAACATTGGTTAAATGATCAAGGTCAGATTAACATAAAAAAACGTAATGATGACTTCATGTAAACTGAAATTATGGAAAATATAAATAAATGTTACTCTTATTATACCAATGTCCCTAATTAGTTGACCACCACTCTATATAATATAGACAGTTAAATAGAGTTAAATAAAATAAAAACTAAAAAGTCATAACCATTTTTTTGTCATGAATATACAGGACTTACTATTGGAAGTAAACTTCAAAAAAGAAACAACTTGTAGTTAGATATACTAGGTACATAACTAACTAGTAATACGTTGAGTTCACAATATTTTAAAGATCAATCTAATACTTATTTCTGGAGATTTTTGGCCGCGTCAGCGAGCGGTCACGAGTTGGCTGCGAAGTTTACCGAATAACGCACGAAAACTTACGAATAATCTAGTTTCGGCGGGGCCGAAAGTTTCGGCTATATTTTGGCCGAAACCGAAACTAAAGCCGAAACTAGAATTTTTGGCCGAAACTGGCCGAAACCGAAACCGAAACCGAAATTTCGGTCGGTCACTAGTAAAAATAATGAATAAAAAATACTTTTTTAAAACAGAGATAACAACCATTAGTCGTTTTAATTATCGCATTAGAACATTAATGTATAAACCCTTAATAGTAATTTAATATAGGCAATATTTTCTTTCAATGGACAAAATGGGAAAATTATTTGAAAAGAAATTATAGCATCATTAGCGATGAGTGGGTACTATACCGTGGCGTGGGCGGACCATTCCTGTATCGATTGCTATTTAAACCGCGAGCGTTCGGAATTAATTAACTTTTGTGGATTTAAAATGTTTGAGTGTATTCAAGTTCAGAATTCAATTAATGAGTGAGTTTCGTTTGGAGACCAATTTATCTTGTGGTAGAAAGTTATTAAATATCCAATGTATAATTTTTGGGAATAACGTTTTATATTTCGTGACGTTCGTTCGTTATACTGTAGAAAGCCTATTAGTAGTTATTAAATACCAGACTTACAACAAGGAAGTTTACAATTTGTGTAATACTTTTGTATGTATGCTTAAAATCCCTTTCATTTTTTTCATCGACTTGCAGTATTCTACGAGTATTCTGATTTTCTTTGGGATCAGAATACACACAAGTATAATTTTTATACTTATACAATACATATAGTTAGAAATATTCTTTGTTAGGTATTGATATCTGTTTACCAAATTTCATATAAATATAGCTCAGCCATTCTGAGATTTAGCGTTTAGCTTACAATAAATCTTTATAAAATTATTATATGCTACATACAACTACATAATATATTAGAAATTATAAATCACGTTAGTCTAAAACTGATGATTCTCTAAAGGCTGTAGAGATTTTAATTCTTCAATTATCAATATCTATACATTTATACAAAGCGATTAATGTAAGCAACGTTGTGTTAGTGTAATTATACAAAGACAAATGTAAGCCATGTTTAATTTGCGTCTTGGCTATAAACTTCGAACTATATTTACAAATATACCGACAAGTTATTCACAACCCTATACACTATTTGGTCTATGAATCTATTAGCCGTGTAGTTTGTAGTGGAGTCGTGCATCCCTTACGTGTTTGGAATATGTGAAACATGTCTCATCTTAGAGATAATCAATGTGGCTTGCGTTTGATATAATGCGTTTGAATGTGATTTGCAAATTTATTAACTGTTTTACTTATCTTATTTAAATATACTTAATCCTTGCTTCTGCGTAGATTTTTTCAGTGTAGATTTGGTAAATTAGATGTTTTTGCTCGACACGTCATTCGGTGTACAGGTTGGATTAATACCCTTTGTCTTTTTCTGTATCACTAAAAACGATTATGCAAAATTTTGTGATAGATTAGATAGATAGAGATTCAAATCAATTGAGGATAAAACTATTAAAGTAATTATCTCGTGACGTACGAGTCTTCTTCTCGCCCTAAACTTTCCGTACCTTAACAATGTCTGTGATAATAACAGATTTGTATGTTTCGAGAACAGTCCTTGAGTTTTGAATTTTTATTATTGTTATTATTTGTAGTAGAAACAAGACAGCAATACACATAGTAATATTTAATTATAAACAGTTGAAATATATTTATAGGTGACTCGTAATCTAATTATCCGATAGTTTCGTAAAGTTTTGCGGGTTTCGGTGTTTTAACATTCGTAGACGGGAATGCCTCGAGCATAAATTTGTTATTGGCGATTTGTTATTACTACCTTTGTCAGAATGAACATTCGAGAGTCGGTTTTCTGCCTAAGTTACGTAACAATACAAACTTTTCATACTCGGTTTCTATAGCGGTCATGGTTATATTACACAAATACTGATATTTTTACACAAAATAATTATTTTTTTTCACTATTGTTATGTGATATTTTTATAAAGGCCTGTCTTCGGCACTAAAAGGCTGATTCCATTCCAACTATATCAAATAATATCAACGTATATTAATAAATTAATAACTATAACACAATAAGTCTTTGCTAAGTAAAACGTCGCCACATATGGCACCGACTTCCGACCGTAGAAAATGTTTGTTTTTAATTTTTTCTTTAGTTTGTTTTAAGTTAAATTAAGAATTTAAGGCGAATCTATATAGAGCACAGTGAGACCATTGCAACAGTTCACAGCATCACGACAGCTATAAGTTTCGTACCGAGCGATAGAAAGTAGCTTGCCTTCTTTGCCATTCTTCATTCAACCGTAGCGAACAGGTTACAACTCGCTTGACACACACATAAAAGTATTGATACAATCTATAAAGCACTCACGCACACACGCAAAACGTAAGATACGAAGTTGCGGGTACGCAGGTCAGCTCGACGCATCTTTTTTTTTACAAACTGGTTTTCGTTGGTACAACAAAGAGTGACTCAGACCAGGGTGTTTTGTAAGCATTACAGACTGACTTTTTGTTCCATTTTCATATAACTCACTGGGTCGTTGAATTGATCTCTACATTGCTACTTACAAGTGATAAAAATTCGATTGGGGATATTTTAGAGCAAAAATATACAGTATATTTACGAAGTAAATTAAATATATACTCAAATAAATATCGTATTTTTTATAAAGGCTGTTCAGTTTTATTTTTATTAATTGAATTTTTTATTATAACTTTGACTAAGGCTACTGGCCACTTACAAATTGCTGGCCGCCTTAAAAAAAAGTGATTAAAAATATCGTAAAAAATATGATATATTAGAAACCAGAGTATTTTTTAAAGTATTTTTTGCTTAATAAAAATGGATTTATTATTAGTTGTGAATTGTGTATTAATTACAGCTACCAAATAATGGCTTATATTGTAATATTATGTAGATTATATTTTTACTTTTAGCAGGGACTAGTGTCAGTAGTTTAATTCTTAAACTTTATCTGCGTGAACTATACTTTATGCTAATAATAAATATTCTGTCGTCGTCTTTAAGGCCTACACTAAATTTTGTTAGGATCGGTTAGGAGCAGTTGGTCATGAAAAGGTAACAAATATACAGATAGAGTTACTTTTGCATTCATGTTAGTGATGATTCAGTCATGACACAATGGTAGTCTAAAATATCTTAAGATCCAAGATAACAAAGTACCCTAACACAATTCATACACGATGTGATTTATTGTGTTGGAAACACGTGTGCCTGGTTTGGGGTTTCTATTACAAGGGTCTACCTGCTCCAGAAATACCCTCGAAAGTTGGGGCGTAACAATAACCGTATTCAAAACGAGATTTTCCATTGAATTTCGCTTGCCAGCCTGATTAGTTTCTCGTTCGTGATGTGGCCTATATAACTGTGTTAATTACACTTTGAAAACTATTGCATCCGCTCAGTTTTACGATGCATGTTTAATAGCTTTGCAGACTATATCGGATTATTTAAACTATAGGAATTACGTGAATAGCTATTTTATTGTCTAATTTATTTGAATTGTAAAACTATCTAAGGGGAATTAATGCAAATATAGTATTTACGCTTTATATTCTTATCTTACTACGTTGATATATTTAATACATTATTCTCTATGTTTTCTGACTTAACATATATTTGATATGAAAAAAGATAATAATTAAAGGTTCTCTGAATATATAGTAATTGTTTATTTGTTAACTTAAGATTTTGTTATTATACATCTTCAGGTCTTATTATTGTAATCACATAAAATTTTATAGTTCTTAAGTTATTTATATAGGATATAACATGTTTATATTTATTTGAATAAAGTTTGCTTGATAGAAATAAATAGGCATAGAATACAAAAATCACAAATTTAGAGGTGGAGATATTTAAGCACCATCCCCAAACATCATTTTGGTTTTCTCTTGAAATACACTTTTATTCTGGTCTCATATTTACTTAGTTATAAATTATGTATATAAAGGAATTCCACGACCAAAGTCTGTTGCGAAAGCATTACGATATGGTTGTTTCGTAAAGGTCTAGGTTACGTTTTCGTATCATTCAACGGAATCTTTCGTCAACTGATTTCGTATCAGCTTTGTCCGTTTACCGCATCAGAGTCTCTGTAACTTATTGTTAAATCACAATGCTTGTCTACCTGCTGCTTATGAAACGATGAGGTCTGAATCTACTAAAGTATGTAAGATTTTTCAAAAGATTTATTATTTTCTACTGAGGAATTATTCGGACAAAATACGACGTTGTAAGTACGATGTACTTGTTTTTTTAATGTCTATCGTTTTATGATTATTAAACGCATTATAAAGGTATCTCAGTAATAATAGTAATAAGTAGGTACGTTGACCAATCGAGTGGACCATTGAAAAATTTTGTACATACACAATATATTCATATAAAGCTTTCGGTTGACGACATGACATTTAGACATTAAGTTAAGTTTATGGGAAACGTAAAATATTTTCATAATTGGTTGTCTCTCTCATACTTGTTGCTAAAACTAAAGACAGAATAGAGACAGATGAGGCAAGTACGACATGACTCGTGGGAAACGATGGTAACAAGGTTTCTGTCCTTCCTTTCGCTAGCCTTTGATTAGCCTTTGTTCTCTGGATGCGTATATTTTCATTTTGTGAAACATAAAATATTCATTACACGTATGTCATACTATTTTAGGACAATGTATTTTAGTTAAAAATATGTTGTCTAATCTAATTTAAATATGCGATAAAAACATTTCAAAAATACATCAGAAACTATCGCTTAAGTCATAATATCCTATCTTACTAAAATTATAAACATATAAGTTTTTATGTATGGATGTTTGTTGCTATAACAAGTAAAAATAACTAAACCGATTTAGATAAAATTTGGCACACAGATAGCTTATTACCTGGATTAATAAATATAATACTTTTTATACCGGAAAAATGTTAGATTCTGGTGATATTTTTTCGGATGGGTTTTTTCTGATAGTTTTTGATAAATAACTACATTAATGCGAGCGGAGTAGCGAACATAGTACTTTATATATATAAGTTCTGATAAAAAAAAACAACTAAAAATACACGTGCATTTTATATATATGTTATATGTGAAGAGTAATTATACATCATATAACAAGAAAATCATCTGTTATAATTATTATGTAAATGGTTTTTAGCGTATTTCGTAACATGAGAAATTCATGCTGCGTAACGAGCACGCGTCGCTAGCCATACAACACGCAGAACACTATTTTATGGAATATAAATATTTTCAATTGTACCTACTTAGATTATATATAATCGTAAGTAAAACCTAATTTAGGTGGATTTTGACACTTTCTTTATATATAATCAAAGTGTTCCTAAAATTACGTTTTATAATCTAAAATCTCGCAACGCAATCTATATCATGTAAAATCATGACTGAAACTTAGTATTTGCACGACCCTTAAGTATTTTGATTAGTAGAATATGTTGCCACACAAAATACAAGATGTATAAACTTGGAATTTGGCATAGATTTTTTAGAACATTATTTACAAATGTTTCATTTTGATTTGGAGCCAATTCTAAGGTCATCGCGGACGAAATCGCGGGCTCATGCTAGTGTAGTATAAATAACCGGAAGTCATAATTATACCTACGAAACGAACATCAAAACATCTCGGCGCCGTACGTTACGTAAAGTATAAAGCTTCTTTATTAACTTAGTTTCAATTTTATAAAAAATAATGTTTTGCAACTTTTATAATTATTTTAATAACGCAAACTCTTTGAAAGAAACATGATATTATTGTTTTATTTAGTAGTCGACTTTATGAGGCTAAACTTTTGTTACCTTGTTGTTAACTTTTTATACAAGAACCACTGCTCAGCGATCCGTCAAGTCTGACACTAGTAGCTGCCAAGTGCCAATTCATACCAAACTCTTCCGCATCGAGTTTAAATTGTTGTAGTACTCTTACCTATATTTTCATATATGTTGACACCAAATTAATTCGTATGCTGTATCTCATGTAAGAAAAATAACATAAATCGTTCCTTTTACATAAGTTTAGTATTTAGTTCCTTGATGGCGTCTTAATAGTATTAAGCTTCTAAGAAGTACAAACGTAGAAACTTATAGTAAAAGTAATTACTGGTCATTTCATTTGATTAAGATAAATATATGGTTTTATAAATAAAATATTTAATGATATGCTACGGACCATTTCGTAGAGTAGTAATGGTTAGGAAATAGTTAATTCAGAAACCTCAGTTACGGTATACTATCTAAAAGCTTGCTAGCAAACATTGTGCAACAGCGCGGTTCAAAGCCAGCAAACTGTCCGCTAACCCGCATCCGATGTTGCACAGTCAATGAACTCTTTATACTGTATTTATGCTCGTAGCGATCATTACGTGCTTAATTTGTTTTACTTACATTTGTAATTACGCGCGCAGTCAACGACTCCAAATTTACATTTAAATTTTAACGCGTATGTATGTATATTTACTGCTACATCTTTATAGTCAATTTAAACACGACCAACAGTATGTGACTAACAAGATTGTTACGATTTAATGTACTATATAGTAATATTCTTAGAAAAGATATGAGTAGAGCGGTGCGCCTCCAAGCACAAATGGCCAGACTTGTCTGGGGAAGTAGACACATCAAATCGGTATAAAGTAACAGTTTCAGTACGAGTATGTACTATTGCGTTTCGGGCCATGAGTAAGAGCGCGGAAGGCCCAATCTTCCACCCCCTCTGTTCGCTTTCTTTTGTGTCTTGTATTTGTTAGCAACGCACATGTGATAATTCAAGTATCGCCAGCGTTCATAGGTTGCGGTGTGTGCGTTTATAGGTTCAAGTGGTAATAATTGAAATAATTATTGTATTGTTAATAAAGGCAAACTGATTAGCTACACTTTATAAGATTTAAGACAACACTTCAAAAAAGGCGTCGGGATGTGACGACCCCATCGCCCGCTGTTAGGATAAGCTCTGTCACAGCAGAGATTATTCCACCAGTGCAATCAGTCACACTGGTGGTAGGTCTTTTGTTGCAAGAGGCCGGCTAGGTAGGTACCACCGCAGTGTCCAATATTCTGCCGCCAAATAGTAGTGCTTAGGCACTACTGTGTTCCAGTTTGAAGGGCATTGTACGCTAGTGAAATTACAGGGCGAACGAGATTTAAGAACTAATATCTCGAGGTTGGCAACGCGTGAGTGGCACCTACTAATGGTGCTGCAAGCGCTCATAGGCTGCGGCAGCCACTTACTCAGGTGGGCCGTATGCTTGTTTGCCAACTTCTAACATAAAAAAAAAAAAAAAAAAAAAAAAAAAAAAAAAAAAAAAAAAATCTACTTAATACTAATTGAATAAGCATGTTTTAATTTAAATTAATGTTTTGACGACGAACAGTTGTACGGCATACAAGTATGGATGTCAAATGTTTTATTTGTTAAACTTGATGTTTTTACTACGTTATTATTTTTGAGATACAATAAATATGAAACGGTTGTCAATTCAATTTTTCAATAGCTATACAGTATCTGGTCCGTTACGGTATCGCAAATAGCTTTGAAGTGTTCTTTAGCGTGAGATATCTATCGTGAGAAAACGTCGAAGAATTCCAACTTAAGAATACAGAAGCATTACTAAAAGTGAGAGCTTTCAATCACATTAACGTTAAACTCACAAAACGGTTCACGTTTCTCACAAATTTACCAAAATTGCAGGCTTCTTCGAAACGCTTGAGGATATCAGCCTATAATTTATATAATTTTGTGTATTTATGCCAGAACAATAGCTGGTATGTATTTAAATGAACTTTTAATAGATAGAAATATTCCGTTTAAAATTATATTAATATTATATAATACAATTATATATTTACTAGAAAATATGTTATAAATTACCGATGTTATTAGCCTGTTAATAAGAAATCATTAAAATATATAATTTATATTTTTGTTGCGTATCCCCTGACAAAAAAAAATTAAAACATATATATACCCACCATCACATACCCATTATGCGTCTAAGTTCTACCGAAGCTAACAAAAGGAACCAAGAATGACCTTGAAACGCCTGAACCTATCTTCATAAATTGTAGCTATGAGCCGATCACATCTGCTTTCAAACAAAAAAAACTGCATCAAAATCGGACCATTCGTTTAGAAGCTACTCTAACTTATAGCACCCACTCCTCGGTTTGGGGTCAAAAATAGAATAGACGCATTAAAAAGGCCGAATGGCCCATTAACTTAACTATAAGAAATGTTTTTAGATGACCTTAGTCTAAATAAATTTCATCATCATTTTATCACTAATTTTACGATACGTTTCACCTATATTCTTATGAGGTAGCATTAAATTATATCAATAATTATCAAGCAATAATATCCGTTTTAATTAAAAAACATCAGGTCAGCTATTTGGTGTTTATTGCAGTATTGACTCAAATTGGAAACTTGTTCTGTATTTCGAGCTTCGTTATATCTGCGGTTGGTTTATTTCATCGGCGCGCTAATTTCATGATTTTCCACCTACGTAATGACGATAAAATATCAATTATCTACGTAATCCGGATATTTGGGAAATCACCTGCGGTTGATATTGTTAAACATACTCAACTGACACTGTTAATTTAATCTTGATAATTATAACCAAACAATAGCAGCTTATTACGTGCCCTCAACTAAAATATAAACTTATATAATGCCTAAAGCAATAATTTAAAGCGGCATAATTCAAATTATAAGGTAAGGTAACATATAGACCTGTTTATGTCTGTAATTTATGTATGAAATGTATAAAATAAATTTTTTAATGAAATATACAAAGTGGAGAAGCAGCCTACTTCTGGGCAAAGGCCTCCTCCCCTATTAAGGAGAAGAATTATGAACGTAATTTCTACCAAGACATGAAGGTTTTTTCACAATGTTTTCCATTAACAACACCGCTAAGCACGAGACAAACTCAAAACACAAAAATTAAGCACTTGTAAATTCAAAAGTAATTGAATTTCGAATTGAATGGGTTTGATTGAATCTGTTTTCGAAAGAAGAAAACGGATAAAATCTTGGCTTTTAAATAATATATTTAGTTATTTTTTAAAATATTTATTAATATATAATACATAATAGGAAGCCAATTTGAAAACTTTACTTATTTTGTTTTTCATTGTTACAGGTAATCATAAATTATAAACGTTGAGCGAAAATCCTGTTTCATCAAAGTAATAAAGCGTTGTTTCCATTGAAAGAACCGTAACAATAGTATTGTTGTTAGCATAGATTTTCTTTGCAAGAACGAAGGCCGTTAAAAGGTCGTAATGTGGCGCAGTGACTTCGTTTCCTTCAAAGGTTTCTCGCTTGGCTCGAGCTTTTACAAAAATTGTACAGCCTAATATTCAAGGACCTATTTTGCAATAGCGCTACACTTTTCTTTAAGAATGTGTGGTAAGTAAAACATAATGCAAAGTAATTGTGTCACTATAGTTTTATACATTTTTGTCGCCAAGTTGGATATACTGAATGAATAAGTTAGCACAATATATTCGAATTGCTAAATAATAGGGTTATGCTGGTTATCTATATACTCGTATAATTATAACCTTATATCCAGAACACCTGACTGATATATCAACGCCCAGCTTAGAGAGCCCCTGGATCTAGAGAGCTGATGTTTGTCACAGGTGTTGTTTTTAAAGGTAAAAGTAAACAAGTGCTAAGAAAAGATTTTTCGAAATTAAGAGGGTCAAAAAGAGGTTGAAAGTTTGTATGGAAGCCGTCATTTTTGAACCTAGAAGCATGAAGCTTTGTTTATAACGAACAATTATCGATAAAGAAACACGTGTTTAAACATTTTCTAAAATTCTACCCTTGAAGGGGAAAATGGGTGTCCAAACTGTATTAATATCACTGTAAACGCGGGTGAAGCCGCTGGCATATTGTATACTAATATACAATATAATAATCTTTCAACACAATATAAATGTGAAAATATCTTACGTTCATAAAAAGCATAATGTTATTATAAAATAAGTAATAACATCAATTTATTAAATTAATAACGCGATGGCTTGAAGCCATCAATTCTATTTGATTACTTTGCACTTCACGATGATCAAAGTAAAAGTCTAACACCATCGGCAAGCGAACCTATAAATATCGTGACCTGGTTTGAAATAACTCACTCTCTACTTAGCGACCAAGCTTTATAAGCGTTGATATGACATTATATGTGATCTATACTTAACCTGGGTCTAAGGAGTCATTTGAGTGGAATGGATGCATTTATAAACGTCTGGGCTTCTGACCTTTCACGGTGGTTGGCTCAAACGATAAAATCTAAAAAATCCTTTGTAAGAAATCTTTAAAAATATGATTTTATTGTTTAATATAATTTTGGTAGACTTATTTGAGTTCAATATGGTACCTACTGTCAGCTAACGTTGCCTTATATTCTCCTGCTCTTGCTGGTTCGATCTTCATTTGGTGTAGTGTTTTGTATTAGTCTTAAATATATTATTATGTTGCGTTTATGTTGTCTTTGTTTACTTCCAACATCAGGCTAAGCCCCAGATTACTTATTTAATGAATAATTCTTTTGTCTTGTTAATTAACTAGAGCACCAAAAACGTATAACTAAAAGAATAAGACAAATTAACTTCACAGCTAAGATTGTTATTATGGCAGGAACATTAGCATACCGCGTCAATTATCTACGCCGCGTGTGCGTAATAATTATCAATTTGCATTATTACAGCTGTTATCGTAGCATTGTTTATGTATACGAGGAAATAAGTGATGTAAGTGTTATTTGTGCTCTATCAAAGCCACCGTCTCTTACTTGAATTCAGGGTTGCTATTTAATTATGATATTGTCTGACTGGGAATTAATTAAACTTTTTGACCTTCAATTTAAAATACAAACAGCTGTCAGAGTTTCTACAAAAACTTTTTGTATATTGATAAGTTGTATAGTAACAGCGTATTAGTGTTCCACTACTGGGTCACGGTTACTCGTCCTGCTAAAGAGTAAAAGGATTAAGCGTTAATCCTTTTGCTCTTCAGCCATTACGCCGTTCCACTGTGAAATGGTTCATATACACGTCTAAGAATTTCTTCCCGGACATACAGATTAACTCACCATGGTTTTTTTTTCACCGTAAAGCATGATACAAATTTTAACTATTGAAGCCTATGAACATTTTGAGATTCTTTATTTCCTTGTAATTCCTTACTCAAGACTTAAATTCGCGGCCTTTGGTTAAAGTTTACTTTTTCAACTCGGCTTCTTTTTTTATGTTATTTACAAAAACTCTACTATATACAATTCGGTAAGTTCTTTTTCATGTAATCTTCGATGTGATAAAGCTATTTACATGAGTCGCGTCAGCCCTAGTTATGGCTGATGCGTCTTGCAAGCAATCGCACTTACAACAAGCGATAACCGGTCACCACTCAACATCCGTTGATAATGACGTAATTATCTAAATGCACTACTAATAAAACAGTTCATTACATACAATAATTGTATTTATATACGTTGTTTCATTACCTAAAGATAAAATCACAATTTTTGGAATTCATTACTGAATAAAACATATATAACATATAAAACATATATACAAATAAAACATTTAATGTAACAAACAGAAAAATACACTAAACTTTTCAAATCTGCGTCGTGTAATCGCTTGTATAGTTACTTAGTACAAGTTATTTTTATTAAAACTTGATGTTGTCAGATACTTGAAGTCGAGAGAGCGGTAAGACTTACGCAACACAAAACGTAGCACTTGCGATCAAAATAAGAAGAAAGCATAAAGCTGCCTCCACAATGAGATGCGGCGGAGAAGCGCAGTCACGTACAAGGTGACGGTTTATCCCACTTTCCAGTTTTCATCGCGTGAATAATAAATAATAAAATACATTTCAGTTCAACTCAATCCAACTTTGGTATTCTCTCTGAATTTACTCGCGGAAAATAACTCTTTTTCACAAAGTTTCGAACTGACATAAAATGAAGGCAAGCTGTACATTTATTTCGTGAAATGATCTTGTATTCAGGAAAGATAATATGAAAACTTATTTTAAGTGATTTTATAACGACATGATGCAATTAGAGTAAATATACAACCCAACAAGATAAATTGCTAAAGGCTATTTATTTGTATCTCCTATAGCGCGTAATCAGTTTATAGTAAGGAATGGAACAAAAACCCCGAATCTCTGTCATTAAAGCAAATCAGGTCTACGTTAGGGATTCGAAATGCGTGCCCCGCGGGGTTGTGGCTCAATTACGTCCCATGTACCTGAGAGAAACCCGGTCTATAGACTATACATATATAAGTATGTATATTGTATATGATATCTTATGTAAAGTAGTACTATCGACCTTAACTCACACTATGATAAACAGCGAAAGTCCCGCCATGAGAAAACACTGTTATGAAATACGAGAACTGTAAGTGAATACAGAAGTTTTCCATCCTACTAGAATAATAAAGATATTTCCAACACCAGAAATGTTTATATTTTTAATATATCATACTAGTTGTTTTTAGTCATAGCTGTTATGTGTTGTAATATAGAAATGTATTCTGTTCATGTTGAGTACCGTGCAATCTATATTCTCTACAAGACTTTCCCAAGGGACCGTTCATAGATAGCTACATGCGCTTACTAGCTTTGTTTGATACAAACAAGTATGTTAGTTCCTAGTCTCACATCGTTAAGTCACCGATTGAATGTCGCATTGACTAATGATACTGTATTCTGTCTGTTTTATTATCGTAAATAGCAAATGTTCTCTTTATGTGACTACTCCAGACGCTTCCAATACATATTCGACTAGGACTGTGAATATTTTACACGTCAACGTAAACGACTGGAGCCCGAGATCCGAGCGTTTGCGTAAGGCGTTTCGGTAAATCCCGTGGGATCCAATTTTAGCAGCCTACTCCTTCGTGCCTACCGAAGCTTGCAGATACAGGTTTTATGTTCCTCGCATTTTGATTCACTTTGGCCGCGATAAAAGAACTGAGATTTCGACTTTCAGAAATTGTAACACTATTTTCGGTGGTCTTAGCGGTTTTATTTATCACTTGCTTACGGTAAAGTTCTGCGTAGGGAATTCTTTAATAAGTCTGCGGAGGCGTTTTCTCGGTATGAAATCTGAAGTGGTAATATAAGAGTAGATTAGCTTTAGGCTTCGTAGGCAGCGATATGAAAATTCGGAGATTTTCATTTTGGTAACAAACACAAAATTATTTTGCAGATTAGATTACTACGAGCCGCGCAGCATCATAGAATATATCATACTTTTAAAATTTCTAATGAATATAATTCTAAGATTTAAAAAATAATCAAATCAAAACTTAAACACTTCCTTTTTATTAATATTAACGTATAATGGTATGAGCTTCTGGTCCGCTGATTTACCCACGGCTTTAAAATCTGCTATATTATACGGATGCATATCATTGTTCGCAACATCGGAAACGGCCTTCATTGTTAACACTGAATCATATTACCGCCTTACTGATATAAATCTCATTCTTTTTATTGAGTAACGCACGATTTTCCCGTTTGATTGTTCTGATATAGTATGAAATTGTTATGTTTCTAAGAGAGTCATTATCTTTAATGGTACACTTTTATATATTTTATTGTAAGTTCTAAAGGTCTTTAAAAATAATCATTAATATTATGTGGAGATTCATTTGTTCGTAGATGATATGTATGATTCGTAATGAAAAGCACAATGTTTTATATTATTTACGTTTCAGATTTGACGAATAAATTCTCTCGTATTAATAAAAACTAACGCCGTAGGGAACTCGGAAATAGAGTTATGAAAATATTTTATACTAAATTTTAATCGAATTTATTCAACCGTTCAGATGTGATTTGACTAACAAACATCGAAACTTTCGAATTTATAATATTAGTGTGATAAAAAACGTTGTATGTAAAATAAAACTCATGCAATATCCATGACTGCATTACAAAATCATATCAATTGAATCAGCTGCATACAGTTTCCGGTGCGGTATGAATCTATAATGGCAGCAAACATTACCTACTGTGGTCTACTCTATTATTATAGACTTTGACTCTGATTTAAGCAAAGTAAACAAAACTGTTGTTATTCCATTACCTTGTTAGTTATATACGTAAAATAGTAGAGTAGAGCCAACCTTGTCCCAGCACAAATGGGCCGGCTCAACTGGGAAAGTACAAAAACACTCGGCCAAAAAAAAGCTCCTTCGTTTCGTGCGGTGAGTGCGCCTGATGCCCAATTTCCACCGCACTATTCGCTTCTGTTTTTCCCTTCTCATCCCTTTCCTCCTAAACTTTTGGTTGGCAACGCGCATGTGATACTTCAAGTATCTCTGGAGATACGTTCATAGGTTGCAGTGACTGCTTACCAACAGGCGGACCGTATGCTGGTTTCCCAACCGTCATAAAATATATAAAAGATATATAATTATACGTATTATTTAAATATGAATTAATTTTAATAAAAACTACGTTTCGCATGATTTATATATATGATAGGCTTTACCTATCTTAATCTTTAATGATTCGGTTAATGTCTAGTTTAAAAAGATAGTTTTTAGTTTGAAGTAAGCTGGTAAAAGGTAAAACGTAAGAAGTTTCGTTTTACCTTTGGTGGAATTCTGACAACATAAACTCAATGCCGCTGTCTTCGGACGATTCATAAGATAAAAAAATTTTTCGTAATTCTCAATTTTTTCCTTTTCCTTTCCTGTAACACCCTGCATGGTCTAATGTTCTATACGAGTTTCTAGAATCCCATAGCGACACCCTTAATCAGAGAGTTTTCATATTTGAACTTTAGCATTCTTATGCTAGAGTCGATAATTATTTTAAAAGCTGCGATGCCACAATGAATCTAAAATGTAAACTTTAACCGAAAGTCACGGGTTCAAATCCGTGCAAGCACCTTTGAGTTGTCAAGTGCTTAATTTGTGTTTCCAATTTAAATTTAATTTGTGTCTCATGCTTGGTGCTGGTGCTGCACATGTTCATGGGCGGTGGTAATTGCTTAACATCAGGTGAGTCTTCTGTCCGTTTTCCCCTTCTCACATAAAAAGCCGTAGAATTAATCGTAAACTCATATCATCATTTGAATTTTCCAACTTGACTCTGAGTCTGATATCACAGCTGTCAATGAACTTTCAAATTTCTTTATCTATTATAATTAAGGTCTATATAAAACAGAGCCAATGCCAAATTCACTTACTATCAATGAATATTGAGCTAGTTAGTTATAAAATAGGAGTGTTTTGTGTTACAAAAGCCAGCTGTTCTATCGTCGGTAGCCATGCGTTCATTGTTGGCACGTTGGCCCAAACCGGTCTATATTAAATAACATATTATGATCATACATATTATATTGGTTAGCTTTTACGTTGAACGTCATGATTGTGTAAACATTAGAATCATATTGTATTTCATTATTTCAAATAATGGTTCGTTTGCGAGAATCAAACAAAAAAAATTAACATCTGCCTTTTTGTTGCAATATAACTTGATTTATTTAAATATCGGTTACTTCTATTTAAATTACAAATGAAATGTTTGAATGTGGGGAATAAATAAATACTAAATCCGATTAAATCACCGAAAAACGGTTATATTATGTTTAAGTATTTAATGGTAATGTTAGTGTTTGTATGTTAATCTAAAAATTGTTATATCACTACATAGTATAAAACAAAGTCGCTTTCTCTGTCCCTATCTATGCTTAAATCTTTAAAACTACGCAACGGATTTTGATGCGGTTTTTTTAATAGATGGAGTGATTGAAGAGGAAGTTTTATATGTATAATAATATTCATTAAATAGTGGAGAAAAATTTTTTTGAGGTTTCTAATGTGATGTCGTAAATAATTTCATTTAACGCGTGCGGGCCACAGGCAGTAATGAGTAAATCAAAACTACTGGAACGATTTTAATCATTTTTTCAGTGACTGACATAGGCTATATATTTTATATCCGTACGAAGCCGGAGCGGGCCGCTAGTTTCATATAAAAGAAAGATACAAATGTATACATGTTTGTATGTCCTGCATATAATATTTTATAATTATGGTACATCGTTATAGTATTTATGTCAAAATAACCGTTACTTTGTTGCCTAAATTTTCTTCTGAAAGGCTATTATGTAACTCAGTGGTAATTTATTATCTGTTATCATTAGAGTACTATTTTATTCCCAATTTCTTGATGAAACCTTTTCAAAATATATAAGGAACCATCACGGAAGCAAACTTATTCAAAAACAAAATAATTATCAAAATCACCGCAACATATAAAAAATCATCGTCATTACATCGTCGTTTTTGAAGTTGGTTTAATATGGTAGAAACCGTTTAGTAAATATGGCAATCACTTCAACTAAACACAAAATTTTATGACGTCTGTTGTTAACAGTCTTTGGCACGGTTTCAATATATTGTATTTCTGAATATGAATAATGAAGCAACGGAATTGTTTAAATTTGCTGTTATATAAAATATAATAAAAATAATATAAAACACTTTCAGATAATTAAATATTTATTATGTTTTTGTTATTACTTCAAACTTAATGTGTTTGTTTTGTCTTAATGTCTTTATTTATCCAGCTATCAAAAGAAAGTCTCTTAACCTAGAAATAACAAAATCGCGAACATAACAAGTTCTATGAAGCATCATTTACCATTTTCTAAATTCGCAAACTATTATATAAACGCGTAATATTCTACATGATAATATAATGGAAAAGTCTCGAAACAAAATATTATTTTGTTAATATTTGAAAACAATTAGTTGCAACGTAATTCAAATCTAGCGTTCGGCGGTCATAAAGCGGTTTAGTAATATTACCATAGTGAAAGGCAACCACGAAGCAAGCGACCTAGCTCCGTAGATCCGACGTCATCTATATTTATGCCGCACGGATTTCATTACTGACTTCACTATTATAAAAGTTCTCTTTATACGGTACAGGTATTTTGCTTAAATGTATTTTCATGTTGATGGCATAAATCTTGTTTTTATTCATAAAGCGAATTGAATTTCATTTCCACTATATTTAGTTTCTCAGAGGTGAGGAAAATTGAATTTTTTATATGGATATTATCAAAAATATCGTAGCTTTTACCTAAATTTGAAGTGAATTTTAAAATCCAAAGTCAATGTCTTAAAATTACTAACTGTAATAAAAGGAACTTGTAAAACGTTCGGCAAAGCTACTCTCACAGATCTAATCACGGAGCGATCATGCAAAACGTTAAGCAAAAAGCGTGAAATCGTTATATTTTTAAAGACTAAGTAATACCTCGAAATAAACGTAAATTACCGAATTATTCAAAATCTTTTAACAATTATCAATGAGAATATCATTTCATAAAGAATTAAGTAAGGTTATGTAATTAAACCGTGAACTCTAATGATATTAAGCGATTTTTAAGAATTCTAATCTATAAGTCTTCTCAATATACTTGAAAAAAAGGTCTTCTTTGCTTAAGGAAACTTTGTTGGATTTCAGTTCTTACTCGGTTTGTTTTACGAAATTCCTTCGCTAAATCATGGGCCAAAAATCCTCGAAAAAAGATTATAATGATTTGTTGGCTTTGACCGCCTACACACAATACGCCATTCTTTTATAACTCGGTCCGTAAGTCACGAAAGTATTCAAAGAACATCGCAATAGGGGAACTTTTAGCGGAAAATACGAGCCAAGTTTCAGACTTTACCTTGTCGGACGAAAAAAAAATCAAGTTAGTCCCGTCGGGCGGCGCGCAGACAAGATAAAATTTACATGTTTCGTTTTCAGCCTATATTTTATTTTAAAAGGGTGAAATAAGATGACATTACGTAAAGAGAATATTCAATTAGAGACTGCTTTCAGATTTATGCAATAGAAAGGGACGCCACTCGAACCTATTTTTTCTCCGAGTGCTCTTTGTGTTTTCTTCTATTTCGTTTTAAGCGGCATTTTTAAGCAGGCCCTCCGGACATTTTAGATCTTTTTACTTTATTTCACGGAGTACTAATCACCGTCGGTTTGACTAGCGTAAATAATAAAATTTAATTTGAAATTACGTTCTTAAATTTGCTTTATCACCTCTGGGCTTGTATTTAATTACAACCATTTTATTTCAACGAAAGCACTTAGAGTGAAGTAATCTTAACCTAAATTTAAGGTTCTCATAGCGGTTTGCCGTTTTTGATGTCTTTGCTCGTGAACCCGTTAAATCTCTTATCGACAGTTAGGCTCAGCGAGGGCGCGAGAGTCTCGTTTATATTTTACCACATTTAGTTAAAATTTTGCTTTCAAAATTTCGCAGAACCCATTTCCAGTAAAACACGACTCAGTTAGTTATAAAGATAAACTTCGTTTTGATGCCAACGGCTAAACGGGATATAATTAATTTTTTAAATTAATTTAAAATTACAGGATCTCTAACAGTATTGTTTCTCTGGAAAGAAATTTCATGATATGTCAGTGGTACCTAATATGTGTAGTTACGTGTTTTAGGATAATTTTTTCAAATATAAATATTTTTATGATGGCTATATTTGGAACTTTAAATTTGAATATTAGGTCAAAAAATAAGGTTCACCTGTGTCCCTCTAGGTCACCAGATGTTATATCAACATTTTTTTTTAAATAATTATTACGGTTACTTGATTTTGGCGCAGCTGCTACAGCTGTCAGCTGTCATACCATACACATTGTCGTGATTTCGATGTACTTCTTCGTCCTAGCGTTATTCCCGGTATTATATTTTACCCGGCGTCTGTTTACTCTTACCCGGATTTGACTTATAAGGACCTTTCGTACAGACAAAATGTCATAGACTCTTTAGTGCTCCTTCGTAAATTCAACACCAACGCACGCGAATTTCATTCGGTTATGTTGTGCATAACCAAACATCGAATGAAGTTAACCTTTGGCTAACTTCGTTCCATTGCTTAGGTGGTTAAACGAAGGAGATCAACGAATCTATGGCTAATAATATCATGTTATTTATATTTATAGTGTTTTCATTCCTACTATATTATGTAGGTGATTCTGTTCAAAGATGATCCCTACACTTATTTCAGTAATATCAAGTCGAACGTGAGAGAGAAAATAAACAGTTTGAAGGAAGTGTATTTTACGTCGCACTAAAATAATACGCCGGCCATTGAAATATCTGGCGTCGTTAAAAATATTTGTTGAAGGATACACGATTGCGTTGCTAATGGGTGTGCGTGAAAGTGACAGTTTTAGAAGACCACAGAATATTAATTTGTCGATGCTGTTACAGAATTTTGAGAGATATTTTGTATAGGATGTAAAATATATTTATTTTACGGTAGACTTTTCCTATATTAAAATGTGTTCTGTGGGTGGACTTCGGAGTCGAAGAGCTTAGGCATATTATGTTAAAGGAGTAATTTAATAATATATTTAAAATGTATTTAGAAAACAATAAATAAATAAATTAAAATATACTGGCGGCTTAATGCAATAAAGCTTTTGGGCAATAGAATGAAAGGATTTTCAATAAATTATTTATGCACATTTGTTATAATTTTTTCGAAAAATTCTGTACTTTTGTTTAACGAAAAAAATAGGACCGACGAACATGTTTAGATGAAACGAATGTTTTGCCTGAATTTTATTTCGATCCTTTGATGTCTACCGGAGCAATTTCCTTCATAATTGTCCTTTTGAACTAAGAATAAATTATACGAAAGCGAATGTTATTACAGGTCACGTTTTTTCCTTAACTAAAAAATGACAAAGCGTGAGAATTCATGTGCTGGTAAAGATTCTATATGAACGCTCCCCTTCTAAATATAATACGAAACATAACCGTATTTTTCTCTAGGATATTACGTATGAAATATGAACTAGGTGTATTAAATTGAAGGTGATTTATCCTAATGACATTACTGAACTAGGCAGTGGCTGTAAATCGCTGAGTTGATCCCGTAGTATAAATATTATGGAACGGCGCACAAACATGTCGGGTCGTAGCGCACCGCGGGCGCAAACAAATTATCACATACGACTCGAACTTGTGATTTATTTGATGACATATGTTTGTTTTCAAATTATTGAGATTAGTGTTAGTTCTAGTGATAAACATAAGTATAGTAAGTTAAGCGTATATGAAACAATTTAACGTTAATATCTATTTATGTTAGACCTGTAACTGGACAGATGTTGTGACAGCCTTAAGGCTTCGTTCCCGACACATTCCTCTCAATGGTTTTGGCCACTTCATGGGAAAGTACCGTCACCATATTGCGGTAATGGAAAACATTTATCACATAATGGTGGAATGTGTCCGAAATGAAGCAGGTAAAATTAAGCTAAACCTTGTTTTATTTGAGTTTGCATTATGAAACGCTATCTTGGCTTTTTGTTCGAAAGAAGCCAATTTGCTGTAAAATTCAGTTAACGTGTCTGGTTTTTTTAAAAAGAATATTAGCTATGCTTTTTTCAAGGTATTACTAATATTCCTATTGGCCCTCCAAAGCTCGAAGCTTGCGCTAGGAGTGGGTAACACCAAGAGCTCTAGGGGGTCAAGATCGACCTCGCATCTCTCGTGTTAACGGAGCGGAGTCGGCCCCTCTACCATTGAGCTAATGAAACGTTTGATGAAATTTGGCTTACAGCTACATTGTTTGTATTAAAACATACTTTTCCCGAAAAATGTAAGGTTCCCATGGGATTAAAACAATGGACTACAGGACTTGAATATCGGCGGGGACATGGGTCACAACTCTTATGAAATTTAAACGAATTAATATAGTTTAGACTAGTATATCTTGCCTTACCACTAACTCGAACCGATTTAGATGAAATTTGTCGTGAAAAAAAATGGAAGAGGTCCAAATAATTGATATAAAAGTTTGAATTGGGTACCATTTATTTCAAAAACGTTGTTTAATGGGACGAATTCATGTACAAGAGCTAGTAAAAAATGCTATACTAACTATACTATATATGATGTAATATTGTATATGAATGGTTAAAATTTTAATTGAATACCAAATTGATAGATCGATTAATTAAATTGCCGTTGTAGAGTCACATATTTGCGATACAATTTACTAGATGGAATTATTTACTTAAATAAAATATTAAATGCTAACCGAACGATATGAATTATCGACATATTGACTGAACATTTAATTAACATTAAAGTTACAGCAAAATTGAAACATTTTGTCTATAATAATATTTTATTAACATCACGTATTTTTTAGATATTTATTCCAACCCAGTCATAAAAATACATATTTATATACAAGAAACATTTCATAAACATATAAACACTAACTTACACTTAAATATTATAATAAAATTTATTAAGATAATATGAACTAAAATGGAGTACTTACGTATTTCATAATAGTATTTTGGGTTATAACCACAGAGGAGCAGTCGCGAGGTGACGGAGCACATGTGGTTTTAATGGAGTGCACTAACAGAGGTGCTCTAGTCTCTTAGGATTCATTCACACTGTCATAAAGTCACATATATTTTAAACATACAGTATTTACTGTTACGTAATAATCACAAGGCTGAAGAAATATAATTTAATTATACTCCATTTATTTTAAATAGAAAACCTTTTTATTCTTAACCAAAAATATGTGCTTCGATTTTTGATATATGAAAATCCTATCAAAAAATATATAATCACGTAGTAATAAACATTTACATGGCAATGTATGGCGGATGGGAGATTGAAAAAGTATAAGTAAAAATTAGTAAGTTGACTTGACTTGAAATATATTAGAATAAAGATAATTATGAAAATTATACATTAATAACATTAATTGACTGAAATTTTATTGCATTATGCTTACGATCAAATATTTAATTATCGTACTTCACAAACACGACAAAATAACAATATTTGAATTACCTTCAATGTATATAAATCCTTAGACTGAGTCCTTTATGAAGCGCGGGAACTGGAATGGGCGCAAGTAACATCGCTAAGAGAATGACTAAAGAAACTCGACGAAGAACGAATTTATAACGTTGTCATTTTGAAGAACATTAACAAGTTCTGATATCAGCAACGAGCTCTTGTTTACATCAGAAGAATGGGATAATGCTTTTGTAGCTCGCTTCTATAATAAATAAAAAATGCACTTGCAATTTTTTAAATTTTTACCAAACAGCAAATCGCATTATTCCTGAACTTTATAAAGTATTATATAGAGATAAAATGCGGAATTACTTTTAAATACAATTATATGAATTTACTAGTATCTGCCCGCGGTTTCGCCCGCGTGAATAGTGTATTGTTCAAATGGATACGCTCTGTAATACGTTTTTTGATAATCCCACGGGAACCTGACATTTTTCCGGGATAAAAAGTATCTCATTCCAGAATTTAATCTGTCTCTATGCCAAATTTCATCTAGATCCGTTCAGCTGCTCTGGCGTGATTGAGTAACAAACAACCACCCATCCATCCAAACTTTCACATTTATAATATTAGTCAGATGAGATGAATGAAAATTGCAACCTTTGTACCGTACTTATACCATAACATTTGAAGTAAAGCTAAATGAAATAAAAAAAGGGAAAATATCTGCGCCGAACAAAGGCCGAGTGATTGACGAGCCGGTTGGTTATGTAATCTCGAATGAAGTACTTCACCTGTCACGTTGCACCGAAAAAAAACCTGGCTGGATTCAATTAGCGCAATGAAAAGCAGAAAAATAAAGTCGTCCGAAACTAATCTAGCCACACGAACAGCTTTGGAATGGTACGCGTTTTAATCAGACATTCCATAATACTTTTTTTAATGCCGCCTCTGAGCGGGATGGGTCCTCTTAATTTTTTCTCCCGCTGAATTTATGGACCTTTATTCGGGTATCTAGCAGGTAACCGATGTTATTAAAAATTAAAGAAATAAGGAGGATTTTTTTTTGAGGAAGTTTTTTATTTCGATTTTACTATGGAAATAAATTTATTTGGAAAAATTTCTTCCTAGTTTTAAATCTTTTGCAAACTACTTCTATAGGTTTCGAAGTAGCAATAAGGGGCTATTAGCGACTTACTTGACTTATTTTCCTTTGTCCCCTAGATGGGGCAGAGAGCGTCCACAGTGCGTCGCCATCCCTTTCGGTCATGTGCTTCGTTCTACATTTCACTCGAGGTCTTCTCAATGTTCTTCGCCTCTGCGACGATGGTCCGCTGCCAGGTCTGCTTAGGGCGACCACGTTTCCGCTTTCCTTGGAGATTCCAGTTCAAAGCTATTAATAGTGCAATAGAAAAGTATTTTTATTCTATAAATTAAATTTATAACGGTCGTTAATAACAAGATGTAATGATATTAATATAAGTAATCTTTTAAAGTAGATACTCTATCTTTAACTACACTTCGTTGGCTTTATTTCAGCTCATAATAGCCTTCGAAATACGGCCTTTTGTTCGTAGTTATATCAGTCTGTTATGATGACTATCCATTATGGAAGCTTAATCTTAAATAGAACAGAAACTCTTTTCTTGTTTCAGCTAAGACCAGATAGCAGAATATATTTTTAAAATATAACTTTAATATCGTATAATAATTTTTTTTTTTTTTTTTTTATGTTAGAAGTTGGCAAACAAGCATACGGCCCACCTGATGGTAAGTGGCTGCCGCAGCCTATGAGCGCTTGCAGCACTATTAGTAGATGCCACTCCCGCGTTGCCAACCTCGAGATATTAGTTCTTAAATCTCGTTCGCCCAGTAATTTCACTAGCGTACAATGCCCTTCAAACCGGAACACAGTAGTGCCTAAGCACTACTATTTGGCGGCAGAATATTGGACACTGCGGTGGTACCTACCTAGCCGGCCTCTTGCAACAAAAGACCTACCACCAGTGTGACTGATTGCACTGGTGGAATAATCTCTGTTGTGACAGACATAATATTTCAACTAAGCGTCTCCGTGCTTCGGTGGGCACGTAAAAAAATTGTTATTAATTTCATAATAGTCGAAAACTCAATGAAGAGGCCTACTACGGGCAACCTGAACAACTCTGACACTAGGTTGGCCACTAACTACTCGATAAGAAGAAGAATAAAATATTATGATAACTACCGGGACCGACAGCTTAATGTGCTCTCCTAGGCACGGGGAGACCAACAGACAGAGGAGACAAGGACAAACGCCCGGACCGAAACAGATATTTATAACAAACATCTGCTCCGAGCGGAAAGCAAACCCGCGACCGCCTAGGCTCTCTACGACTACTAGGACGCCATAACAGTCGTCTGTCAGATTGTGAAGTTTCAAACTCAAAGAAAATAAACGAATAACTATTTGTCAATTAATTATGCCAGAAATACCTTTTTCCAAATAGTAACTATATAATTTCATACAGACAATATGACTTGTTGGTTGGTAAACTACAAAACCAAATCAATAGAACGTAGTTATTCACACGATAAATTCGACCTTTCCTAGCGTGCGTTGGTGTTGAATGTATAAAGGGGCACCAACGCAACGAGTCTATTATATTCGTCTGTATGAAAGGCCAGTCTAAGAATATTTATTTATCTACATATAAATTTCGATTGCACTCAAAATATAATAATCATATATCTTATCTGGTGAAAAGTGTGAATGATGAAGAATATAGTAAAATGGAACGCTTGGCATACCTTCTAGTTCAAATGGCATAAATAAATCACTAAAAATCATCTAGATAGATTGTCTGCGCCCCAGTTTTAAGCATAGCCAATTTTTTTCCCCGGAAAATAAATAAACTACTTCTCTGAAAATAAATTACACTGTCAACGCGAGTGGAAGTCTGAACAATAGTTGTTTAATTGATTTAAAAACTTTTTTGTGCTGTAAACCTTTGTTTCAATGGTCAAGTCTGAAATTAATAATGTTGACTTAATATAAGGCTTTGACTTGTAAAAGTTCCCGATATTCTTGTAGGGAATTTGTTTTAATTTTTAAAGAGTAATCGAAAGTTTAAGAAGAGTACATAAATTAATTTACATTTTTTCTTACATTAGGTTTTATATTTTGTTGTTCATAATAATTATAACAATAAATAAACTATATCTAAGGTAATACATATTAGTAAAATTTAAAAAAAAGCAAATAAATAATAATATAACTAACCCAATCATCAAATATAACAATCTCATATCAGTAGCTCTAATTAAAAGTGTTTTGATCCATTTTCCTCTAAATTATTTAAAGTCAAGTTACTTTAACCGGCTGAATTTTAACTAAGTTCAAACCGTTGACTAATTTTAATCCTGGAACGAGGCGACTAACGACGGGATATTTTTGGTTAAAGTTGTTTCGACGACACTAAAAAGATAATTATATTGGGACGTTCGTGTTCTCTTAATTTATGGACGCCCGGCGTTATCGACAAAGTAAAATATTCCTAGATGCGTTCGCATTAAAACGGGAGATTGTGTTTTATTATTTTGTTGTGTATTCTTTGCTTTATTTTTACTTTTTTTTACCTCTCTCTTTCTCTTTGTTTTTTCGATTTAATTATTGTGACGGAAACAAAGAGTCGCTGAGTTTAAAAATAATTTAACTGATAAAATAAAATAAAAAAAATATCAACATTGCTTATATCGTTTGCTACGAAATTTGAACATACAAATAAGATTATTTTACATAATCTGTGGAACGCCAAATATATATGACAAATGGCTGTGTAGCGATGAGAAATTTCCAACTTCTCTTGAACTTGCCTAATTGAACAGGCGAGTGACGGGCACCGCATCTTGTATTACAACTCCGGTTCGTTCATTAAATATTTTCAAGCTAAGTACTAATTTGTTTGCGCTTTTAATTATGCAAGAGAAGCAAGCTGTGTTTATCCTTTTACTAGATGTAATTTCTTTATTACGTTACGTTGAATTAAAATGTTTAAATTTTAACGAACAAATTTACTTTTTTGTTAGTCCTCAAAGGGATATCAATCTGTCTGCTTTTGTATATTAAATCTTATCTCCAGCATTTGAAATACTTGATCGATTTTTATTTTTTATACGAAAGGATACTGTGACAGTTCGATCATTTATGATTTTATACTGACTGACGATATTTATCGTGATCTAACTATGATACCGGGTGGCGGTCGGGATTAGTTTTTTTAAAGTAAGTATTTGAAACGTAAACATATTAGCATACTAAAGCTCAGTACAACGCAATTCGTCCCTATAAACACAGTATCTTTATATATTTATTGTTACATGAGCGACTACGAATTTCTTTAGGGCTACACGAATTTATATTTTTGATAAAGTTTATAATATTAAAGTAAATACACTTTGTCGCATTTGTTTGGTACTTATTAAAAGCCAATACTTTATTGATTATTTACAAGCAAAATGATATGCTATGGACTTGAGGAGTTATATTTTATATTAATAAATAATAAATTAATTTACCAAGTGAACAAAAGACCTGCATATATTATAAGTTAGCAC
Source organism: Hestina assimilis (assembly GCA_023373885.1). Classification (NCBI taxonomy): domain Eukaryota; kingdom Metazoa; phylum Arthropoda; class Insecta; order Lepidoptera; family Nymphalidae; genus Hestina; species Hestina assimilis. Next base: position 7,994,400 of record CM041749.1, on the reverse strand, counting down.
TTAGTTAACTGGATACGAAGTAATTAACAGAAAAGCCGTTTCTTACAAGACTTAACTTGGTCCGGGTAACGAGAAATTTATAACTCTCATTATTTTATGCTGTAGTAAAAATACACTTAATTATTAAGTTTTTATAAAATTATGTACCTTTTTGTCTATATGAAATTTTATCAATAAAATGCTAATAAAATTTTTAGGTTTCCGTAGCCAAATGGCAAAAATGGAACTCTTATAGTTTCGTCATGTCCGTCTGTCCGTCCGTCCGTCTGTCCGTCTGTCCGTCTGTCCGTCTGTCCGTCTGTCCGTCTGTCCGTCTGTCCGTCTGTCCGTCTGTCCGTCTGTCCGTCTGTCCGTCTGTCCGTCTGTCCGTCTGTCCGTCTGTCCGTCTGTCCGTCCGTCCGTTCGTCTGTCCGTCTGTCCGTCTGTCCGTCTGTCCGTCTGTCCGTCTGTCCGTCTGTCCGTCTGTCCGTCTGTCCGTCTGTCCGTCTGTCCGTCTGTCCGTCTGTCCGTCTGTCCGTCTGTCCGTCTGTCCGTCTGTCCGTCTGTCCGTCTGTCCGTCTGTCCGTCTGTCCGTCTGTCCGTCTGTCCGTCTGTCCGTCTGTCCGTCCGTCCGTCCGTATGTCACAGTCATTTTACTCGGAGACTATTGGCTATTTTAATTTTATCGTCCTCATCATCAGAAGTGATTTATTCAACATTACTAAAGTAAATATTACTTTTCTGCTTTTAAATGTTTTATATATTTAATACTCATAACATCTTTGTTTCTGTTAGGTATTTATGTATTTAGAAATCGTAATAATGACGAAGCAGTCAAGTTTGGTCGCTTATTTTTTTGTATACACTTGACATTTTGAACCAATATCCGGAAGAGTTGAAATTTATTCGACCTGCATAAATATTAATCAAATAAAGTTAAAACGTTGTGTATTTAGTATATAAATGCAACATTTTGTTGACAGATCTATCAATAATTCAAAATGGATGTGGCAATAGTGGTTGCGTTCGATATACATTGGCCCGTAGTTGGTATATGTGTCATGGCGATAGGACGAGGCTATCGTGTGCTAATAGAATAATCGTATCAGTTGACATGATCACTGCATTTGTATTAAATTCTTATATTATGTAATTGAGCCGTGCTCTAAAGATGCAATAAAAAATTTAAAATATTAAATTACCACTTTTATCAATATTTTATATTAATTTATTTTAACATTTCACCCATAATTTAGTAGTAGTAGAGCCATGTTCATCCCAACACAAATGGGTCGGGGAAATTCGAAAGGGGAAGTACTATCTCTATAGAAAATCGGCATAATAGTATCAGTAGATACTGAGAGTACTGGAGGCTCAACCTTCCACACTCTCTGTTCCTTTCTCATTCCTTCCCTCCTACTCCTGGGGTTAATATAATAATATCTGGGGTGTTTATAGGCTGCGGTAACTGCTTACCGGACCGGCGGACCGTATACTTCTTCGCAACCGTAATGTTATAAAAGTAAATTTTCCATTGCATCTGAGTACTTTGTATACATCTGGAAAACCCAGAATACGATAACTGACTATCAGTGACGAAGATATAATTATATATATATATATCTGTACCTACTAAAACAATTTGTACATAACAAATAAATTTACATAACAGCGTTTAATTACCTCTTGTATTTTAAAAAGCTTCATTCGATATCTTCGGAGTGTTTAACCAGATCATCGCAAAATTTACCCAACCACACAATTCACGCGCATTTTCTTTTACATTTTACTTGATATTATGATCCTTCTTTAAGTCGTAATGGATATTATATAACGTGTTCAATAAAATAAAAAGTTGTAACAATATCTGCACGGAACACATAGCCTATGCTTCTTATTGGAGAGATCGATCTAACACTTACGCTTGCAGCTAAAAATTAAAAATAATTGAGAGTATATCTATGTAACATTAAAAATAACAGTAATAGCGTAATTTATAAGGCTTTTCATTTATTGAAACTACAATAAAATGTACCCTACAGTAGTAAGAGGATGTAAGAATAAGAAGTGTTATCATTTATATTTCGTTCACATTACATCATTACAATTACTTGCTCTGGTGATTTAAACGATAACCGTTTTTAAAACCGTTAATATTAAACGGTTTAGTAATAAAAAGTAGAGCGAAATGAACATAAAATAACATAATCGTAAAGTAAAGAGAATGTGACACCAACTTTGCACTGTCATGAAATACGATAATTAATAAGATATTTTATAAACAAAAAATTGATGAGTACAACATCATTATCAATTCCATTAGCATTGACACTATAAAAGACTGGTTATCGCTACAAAATCCATAAATATTATAATGAATTTAAAGAAATTCGATATTATAATTATTGATATCGTTTTTAATTAATAAATGCGACAGTAAGTTTGTAAACTGTGTCGCAAAAACCAGGTCACAGGTAAAATTAATGTTACTATTAAAGTTAAAAAATGTATCTTGATACGATTTTAGTGGAATGATATATTGTATTAAGTAGTTCCGGTTCCTTCAAGAGCTACATATAATGGAATGAGTTGTCTTATTAAATTTAATTACTTATACCACTGCAAGACTTAAGACCCAAAAACCTAAATGCTTTTAAGCGTGCCGTCTTTACTTATGAAGTGTAAGAATTCTTGTTAAATGTTGGTAATCAATTTCTCGCGTACAAGAATATTTCTCAGCTTTTACATTATTAAAACAAATACTTCATTATAAAGTGCTCTTATTAGTTGAAGATTTAAGAGTATATATGTACCTAAGTATTGAATTATTTTTTTATCAATTTCTCTTAGTTAATAGTTCACTTTTGTGTTTTTTTATATTAGAGGGAGCAAACGAGCAAGAGGCTCATCTGATGCTAAGAGATCGAGCGAGTTCCTATAAATATCTGCACCGGTGCGTTGCCGACTTTTGAGAAAGGCTCTTCTATTGAAAGTTCCCAAATCGTATCGGTTGGAAAAGATCACCGGTGGAAGCTGGTTCCACAGAGTGATTGTGCGAGGAAGAAAATGTCTTCTTAATCCCGCTGTAGTGGATTTTCAGTTATCGAGGTGATAGTGGTGGAATTTGAAATTTGGACGTTATATCCGATGTTGAAATTCTACCGGCGGTATCAGTCCAATATTTATTGATTTTAAATCAAAAAGAAATCTCACTAAATAGTTGTTACTTAATTAAATCGCATTCTACTTCAATTCTTTATACAAATAAAAACTACACTACAATTCTATTAAGACAAATCAATAAAAAGTAAAGCTTGAGTTTTACGATTCTCTGTTTTGATTTAATTACTTTGCAAGTCTAAATTAAAATTGAAAGTGGAAAGTATCCAATCATAATAATTGAGAGATATAATGCAATTTTACTCGGACATAAAACCCAAAGCACTAATTTGTGCACAATTGTGCACAAATGATTTCGATGCTATGTATCGTTCTTTTATCTTTATTGTATAATATAACTCTATTTTTTATTGAATTATATAATACTTTAAAGTTGTTGCAATCATAAAAATGTTAAAATATATATGTTGTTGCAAAAATTGTGGATAAAATTTATAATATTACAAATATTGTGTATGTACATGTATATATTTGTTTTTGGAAAACAAATATATAACTCTTAGAAGATAAAACAATAATTATTTGAATATTTGTTTCTCTTTCTTTAAAAATCATAGAAATAAGAATATCTTTTGCAAAATCTATTGAATGGGCATAAGGATCTTTAAATCAACATTCAAATCTGTTTACCGTAATTACAGTCCCGATAAAGTTTTATATAACGAATATTTTAAAATCATAATATTATATAAAAAAACTAAAACACTATAAAAATATTATTACAAATATTATTATTATTATAAAAATAAATAAAAATAAAAATCATTTATTTCAAGTAACAGTGACTCATTTGGTATTTACTGTACAAATAAGGTATAAATTAAAATGAACAATTTAGAATATTAAAAATTTTAAATAAAATAAATAATTTTAGTGATTAATATAAATTGGAACAATATAAATTGGAAAATTACATAATATGAATTTGAAATAAAATAAAATTACAATTGTTTTAAAATACATAAAATAAATAAAATTACAATTGTTTTAATTATGGGATATAAAGCTTTATTAGGTGCTTTCATTTTAAATAAGCTAAATATATAATTCCAAGCGGAAAAAACCGCAAGCAGAAGTTATTACTTTATAATGGTCTGTTTGAACCATTATAGAGTCGGAAACGTCTTTCAATATTTTCCATTCAGTAATAATATTTTCCTGCGTAAAATATTCTAATTTTCAATTCAATTTCATTTGAATGACAGCAAAATGCTTTATATACCAGACTTAAATTGCAAAGCGAGGCGTACATTATAGATAAAAATATATGTAAAGTAAAAAAGGACTGGTAATAAATATAATAATAATAATAATAATAAAAACACTTTATTGTACACCAAAACAAAACAGAAAGACATACAGACACGGAGAGAAAGGAAAAATATGTACAAGTGGCGGTCTTATCGCTAACAAGCGATCTCTTCCAGACAACCAAGTAACATTGCGTAAAAGTCATAAATATCAGAGTAATAGGGTGGTAAGAAGGTGTACATAGAATATATAGATTGTAAAGAAGTGATGCAACCATATTAATATACATATTAAATGTAATATACATATAATACTATATATATATATATATATATATATATATATATATATATATATATATATATATAGAAGGCATATATTTACATATTATATATATCTATATATACTTTATCAGTAAATAAATAAATATAAAAAATATATATAATAAAACGACAGATCGAACAGGACAATTTTATAAAGACAAGTAATGTAATTTTAATAATCTTTTAAAAGTAGAAATAGTTTTTGCACGTCTTATACATAGCGGTAAAGAGTTCCACAGTCGAACAGATTGTACAGTAAAAGAGTTTGTATAAAAAGAAGAAGAATGAGAAGGGACTTTAAGGGTGAGCAGTTCTTGGGAACGGAGATTACGATTATGAGTGTCTTTAAGAAACTCAAAACGTTCTTTGAGATAAAAAGGAGTGTTAGGATGGAAAAGAGTACAGTATAGAAGAGAAAGAATGTGAGTATTCCTGCGAAGACGGATTGGTAGCCACTCGAGCTTTTTACGGAAGTCAGAAATGTGGTCATATTTGCGAAGTCCAAATATAAACCTAATGCAAAGATTTTGAATACGCTCGAGTTTGTCCAACTGGCCTTCTCTGAGATCCAGGTAACATGTATCAGCATAATCAAGAATTGGTAGTAGGATAGATTGTGCTAACGCAATTTTGGTAGGAATTGGCAGAACGGTACGCAGACGCCGGATGGATCCAATAGAAGCGAACATTTTCCTGCTTACCTCACTAAGCTGAGGAGCCCAGGAAAGAGTTTGGTCAAAAATGATACCTAAATTTTTCACCTCATCACTATAAGGAATTAAAATGTTATTATAAATAATTGGAGATAAAAGTGAAAAATTTATTCTTGAGATCATTTTAGTGCTACCCATAGCAATAGCTTGACTTTTAATGGGGTTTACTTTAATGCCAAAAGAGTTACTCCAAATTAAAATTTTGTTTAAATCCGAATTTATTTCAGTGATAACGCGTGGAAGGTCTTCTAATTTGGCTTGTGCGTATATTTGGAGATCGTCAGCATACAAGTGGTAGAGAGAAGAAATGTTTTGAGTAATGGAATTGATAAAAATTGAAAAGAGGAGTGGCGATAAAACGCCTCCTTGAGGTACACCGGCATATAATATCCTCCAATCAGAATAAGAGTTCTGCACTCGAATCCTTTGGCGGCGGCCATATAAATAGCTCTGAAACCAGTCATTAACTGATGGAGATATATTAAGAGAGATTAAAATAGCCAGTAATATGTCAAAATTCACAGTGTTAAAGGCGTTACTGAAATCCAGCAAGGTTAACACTGTGACTTCCTGGTTATCCATAGCCAATCTGATGTCATCGGTAATTTTGACAAGTGCAGTAGCCGTACTATGACCGGATCGGAAGCCAGATTGATTAGGATAGTTGAGCTGGAGATATACAAGACGCTCAAGGACTTTAGAAAGGAAGGGAAGGATAGAAATAGGGCGATAGTCACTTAAAGAAGAAGGATTCACTTTCTTGGGAAGAGGAATTATTTGGGCCTCTTTCCAAGAAGAGGGAAAAGTACAGGAAGTTACTGAATTATTAAAAATACATGTTATGACAGGGACCAGGTACTCGATGATAGGAATAATCATTTTACGGCTAATACAGTCAGAACCAATAGCATCAGAATTTATAGCTAATATATTCGTCTTAATATCACATTCAGTAAATGGACTAAATGAAAAATATGAGGACAAAAGTGGAGTGGATATAGCAGAAATTTGATTTACTGTTTGAGATTTTATTGTACTATCTAAAGAGTCAGAAGGAGTGAAGTGCTTGTTAAGTTTGTTAAGATCTAGATTGAGAGGGTTGACATGTGATTTTGCTTTTCCAACTCCAAGCGACTTCAGAAATGTCCATACTTTTGACGAGTCACCGTTTTCAAGTATGGATTTATGAATATGCCGTCTATGTGTATCTCTACACAGCTTGTTGCAACGATTTCTTAGTTTTTTATAATTTTCCTTATTATGCTCCGAAGGATTAGCTCTGTACTTCAATTTAGCACGATTGCGTTTTTCTTGAAGACTTTTAATTTCAGGAGTAATCCAAGGCGCAGGAAGATGTTTGATACGCACACGTTGAATAGGAGCATGTACGTCGTATAGTTGTGTCAAAAGTGAATTAAACATTTCAACTTGATCGTCAACTGAGTTTCTGTTCAGAATTTCCAACCAATCAATATTAGAGGCATCCTCGCGCAGTCGTTCAAGATTCATACCGGCAAAATTGCGTTGCAGAAGGATTCTTGATTTTGCTTTAGGGGTTTGATTTTATAAGAAAGGTACAGAAGATCGTGATGGGAAAAAGCATACGCTTCACTTTGACCAAATTTTTCAACATGATCAAAGGAAGAAACAAATATCAAGTCAAGTAAAGAAGGAGTGCAGTTAGGTAAAGTATGAGTAGCGGACAGTGGCAAAATATTCATATTAACACTGTTAACGATAGATGTTAAACGAGATGACCGACTATCATCTTTTAATAGGCAGGTGTTGAAGTCACCCATTATCACTGTATGTGTGTACGAGGGAGTATAAGATTCCAGCAAATTTTCAAAAGATAAGAAATAATCAACATTTTTCGACGGACTATAATACACACCCAGTAGTAATTTTGTTGCTAGGCCTACTTCAATTAAAAGATGTTCAGGTGCACTACCGTTTTGGGGCAAAGAGGAACTAATTATAGAAAAAGGCAAATGAGATCTAAGATAGATGGCAACACCTCCGCCCGGTCGTCCAATACGATCATTACGTATGAGGTGAAAGCCAGGAAGAGAATACGAAGTTGAAGGTAGACAAGGCTTAAACCAAGTCTCTGAGACTAAAATGGCATGTAAGTTAACATTCTGGAAAGAGGACAGAAAATCTGGATAATGGGCAGGAATACTCTGAGCATTTATATGAATAACGTTAAAATTTTTTAATAAACTTGAAAAGTGAGAATTAAGAGTGTCGCTGAGGGACGGTATACTACAAAAACTATTGTCACTACTCGTGCCAGTTGACGAAAAAGACAAAAAACATTCATCACTAGAACTGTCGTTGCTCATAATAAGATATAATAGATAAAATAAATAAATATATTATATATAAAATAATGCAATAAAAATTAAGTATAAAAATAAATAAATATAAGAAATAAATAAAAACAAAAATCTAATTTTATCTCACCCACCAGCAGCCAGATACTATGACAAATTCGACAATTAAAAGGTAAAGCAAGAGAAGTAAGCTAAGTGCCAGTCGATTGACAGCAAAAAAAAAAAAAACCAAATACAACAAAACAAAAAAAAACAAAAAACAATAATAATAATTAAATTAGGTAAAAGCAACAGCAAAACTACTAACTAATTTATATAACATATTAAATAACATCGATTCTTCTTCTCGGTAATACAAAATATTTATATAAAACTAAAGCAAAGACTAAGCAAACAATACTTAAAAAAATACAATAAAAAATAACTACATTTTTAAAGCATTTCATCACATTAGATTACATACAATAATAGAAAAATAATAAAAAGATTAAAAAAATAATAATAAAAATCGATATTTACTCGATAATTTCAATCTGCAATAGTAATCGTTAATCTGTGCGTTTATAGGCTACGTCAACAGGTGACACTTGTCAAACTGTCAAATGTCAATGTCAATAGTACAGTACTGTGTTTACGAAATACACTGAAAAATAAATATACTGTGAAATGTGAATTGTAGTATTATTAAAAGCAGCAAAAGCGAATTACTTATAAAGAAGCGTGAATGTAAAGCATTGAACAAATGCATTAAGCTAAAATAACAAGATGCTTAATGAAGATACATAGAAGAAGAAATCGTATTAAACATCAGCAATTAATTTTAAAGAAAGATTCCAGTATGAATATAATATGTATTAATAAAGAGAAATAAGATAACAAGAATATTGAAGAGAATTAGAAATGGAAAACAATTACTTTTTTGTTACACGTTTTGCTCTCACAGTGGGTGCTTTGTTGTCCTTTGTAACACCAGATCCTGAAGCAGAAGTAGTAGGCGCAGGAGGAACTGAGTCATTAAGGACTTTATCAAGCTCAGAAGAAGTTGTGACGTGGTGTTGAGCCCCATCAGGTCCTTCGAAGATAATAATGCCGTCCCTAGTCCAGCATTTTGTAATTCCCAGGCGCTGGCGTGCCAACATAAAAGTTTCATGACGGCTCTTGGTCAAAAATTCAGAAATGGTTATACCTGTACCTTTCAGTTTAGTTTTTGCAAACCAAACCTTATTTTTCATAGACATCTCTTGAAATTTAACCAATACGGCCCGAGGTTTCTGTGCATTGATGCGTCCAAGTCTATGGCAGCGTTTGATGCTGTTGACTGTTAATTCAGGCAGATGCAAGCGTTTGGATAAAGAAGACACAGTTACCTGAATATCCTCATCTTTATTTTCTGGGATGCCATGGACCAGAAGCATCTTCCTCCTACTTCTCATGTCCATCTGGTCGCACTGCTTAGAGATACACTCAACCTGTGTTTGAAGGCTTTCCAGAGCGCCCAATACAAAAGAACGGAAAGTACAAAATTGAGCCGCTATATTTGAGGTAGGGCTTGATGCTGGCGTAGATGTACTAGCTAACTCCTTTTGGAATTCTGCCATTCTGTTGTTAAAGCTTAATGTCAACTCAGTAATGGACTGTTTTAGTGACTCCATAGTGCTCACTGGTGCTTATGTCAATATCCCAATTACAAGTCAAAGTGAAAGTTGAAATAGGTGCCAATTTGTAAGGATTTATATAAAGAAGTATGTGCTGGTAGGTAAGGTTGTTTAATTAATCATTATTAGGTTAAAATCACTCTGTTAAACATAAATTTAAGAATTAAAAACGAGACAAGTAAAATTCGCGTGTTTTCTTTCCAACCTACCCACAAATTTTTTTCATATAAATACAATGTGTCATGCTGATATTTTACTAGCGGCTTCGCACGAGTAAATATTTAATGTTAATCCCGTTGCTACCAAACTTCACAAGAGCACATCGAGTGCTAACCTAAATTGCCTGAAAATTTACCTAAATCCATAAATCTACGAACATTGATTGTTATATATAAGAAAATAATATAATATAGGCATTATTATAATTTCGTTGTTTTATTAAAATTATTGATGTCATGTGTCAATATATGCGACGTGACGCTACTTGATCCTCGTTCCCATGCTTTGAGCACATACAATTCATCCATTGAATAACCTCTGATCCTAAATAAACTTATGCAAAGTACTATGTAAGTATAAATAAAAGCGCACTAAATAATTCATAGATTTTATCATAATATACTATCTCTGACCGCGGCTCCACTTGCACACAATATTTTATTCTGAGTTTAAAATAAAATAAACTTAAGTTAATACTTATAACAGCAGCATTTAAATTTAAAGAATCGCCTATTTGTTATAAATGAACAAATAAACGCTACGCACTAAAAGGCTCACATTTACATAGTTGTATCCTGTGTCGGGGGTCCAGTACACAAGAACAAACACACCCAGACACACATGGTTAATACAAACATCTGTTTTGAGCGGGAATCGAAACCACGGCTTGTGGTGTTTTAGGTAGGTATTGCTTCATGAGCATGTAGTAGCAAATTGCCACGTTAAAATTACAAACAGACACTTTAGTTTTGTTATTTGTACTCAATAAAAAAATGTGTATAGATATGTATGGATTTATAAAATGGTTGTCATAGCCATAACGTTTTACAAAAACAGAATATACGATTCAAAGTGAGGTAATATTCAATTGGGGCCAAAACTTTTTTTTTCAATAGCCCTTGTCGGTTTTTCAGTCTGTTTATCCGAGGATGGGAAAAAGCTGAACAGGTCCGGACAAAAGGTTTTGACGAAATGTTGGGTTTTAATTAAAGCAGAAAATGTTTGAATCCGAGACACAACATTGCCTTTGAAAATCAAATATTTGCTTAATTAATATAGACCCTGTAAAAGATAACGCTTTATGTGATTACCAAGTGGGTAATAATATGATTACCAAGTGAGTAATAATATGATCTATTGTTTATTTATACCGTCATGAAGTAAAAAAAAACATAACGTTTAACCCCAGACGGACCATACACTTGTTTGCGAGCATTTTAATGTAAACAGCTAAAGAATTACACGTTTATCCTGGTTTTATAAAGAGAGTCATTGTTCTTATAATAAAATGTTGGTTTAGCGGAAGTTTTAAAGGTAACGGAACCTAAATGCAAAGCGAAGAAGCGATCAAGATGCATTTGTCACGATATTCGATCCATAGTGTCGATTACAAATTTTATTGTGTTACTTTTTAAAACAAAAATAAAAATATTTTTATTTACCATTTTTTTTATAATACAAAATTTGCAAATAAATGGTATTACCAGAGATGAATAAGAGGGAATTGAGAAGTATAAGGCTGGTGACAAGGTGATTTTGAATGTGAGCCTACTGGCCTTGACAGCGTCACCTATCGTGTTTTGACTAGTATTATGATCTGTTGCTGAGCTGTAAATAAGAAACTTGCGGGGGCTCAAATTTGATTCCGTCCTTAGGGTGCCTCCTGTGTGGTCGTCGTCGGTAATATAGGGTCAAAGGGATCCTTTCCAAAAGGATCTACTCCAATATGGCCGATAATATTGCCTCGCGGGTAGTGGGCCGCAGTTCCCGTAGCGACACAGGAAACTTCGATGTAGGATCGTGAACTCTTGTTTATATCGCTGTGTGCCGTTGCGTTTGATAGCGGGTGGGAGTGCGGCCCTCACACTATTGAGCTGCTTTTTCATGCCGATATTCTACATGTGGGAAGTGTTTTCCCTCTAAAGCTGGTTAATTCGTGGCGAAAAAAGGAAAGCTTCTATTCATAACTTTTCTTCACATCTTTAGACAGTAACGTGCTGACACAATAAATTAAGTTATATTAATGTAGAACATTTGTGTAAAATTTAAATGTCTAACGATGTGAAAAATAATATCATGTCCACATAATTTATGACGCTTTTTTGAAGCAGAGATTATTCATACTAATATTATAATAATAAAAGTGTTGTTAAAAATATATCTGCATAAAAGAGCATCAGCAAATACGTAAAAAAATATTTAGCAAAGTTCGCAAAACCAACGAAGTAATCAGAGCGTGATATGCAAAACCGAGTCTGTCTGATGTAGAGTATAAAAATGAAAAGCGTATAATTTTTAGAATATAAAAACAAATAGCAAATGATAAAGCGTTTTATCGTTCATTAAATACTGAAACGTATAGCAACTTGTTTTACCTTAATATCTTATATCCTTTTGTAGGATGGGAAGAATAAACAGTTTTTTTACTTAAGTAGTGGCAAACAGCTTACTGCCTGTCTGATGATAATAAGCGGCTACTGTAGCGCATATTCACGTATAATAGTGAGGGGTTATCTACGAGTAATATGCGAGGTAGGATAGAGAGTACAAAAAAGACAAAAGGAGTTGAGAGTTTGGAACTTGGTTTACTTGTAGCTACTTCTCGTCGATATTTTGTAAATGAAATAAACTAATTATGCCAGAAACAGCATGGTTGTATAGCCGTAAATAGTATTAAAATATATTTTATTCCAGTAAAATATTTATTTTGCTATAATATATCTACGTAGCTAAAGAAATTAAAAAAAAAGCTTTTATCAAGTGATCTAAAACTAAGGACGTATGTTTATGACCCTCATCTTACACAACAAGGTCATTTTAATTTGAATTTTCATAAAAATGCTGCCGCAGTGAATATATCATATATATTTGCATAAAAATTAGCTTTAAAGTCTAATATTAAGTTAAATCACTCTTTTGTGTGTTGCTGCATGACTCTTGAATTACAAAATGTTTGAAGATAAAATGGATGTCCATATGTGTCATTTACAAATTCTTTAAAATTGGTTACTGCGTTATTTGTATAAAGTTTATAGAATACTTTGCTAGGGCAGTGAGAAAGTTAATTGAATATGATATTGATGTCATAGTAAGTTTTACTAACTCTAGACGAGCAATGAAAATGTTGATATTATATAAATTATACATATATCTGTAAGAGATATATGGGAAGATTTTAATAGCTTAAAAGGTACAGATGCTGTACAGAATTTTAATAAGTTGTTTAAAGTTTGTTCTAGACGATATGGTAAGTGGTAACCATGACACGGCGGATGGTTTGTTGTAAACCTGTTTACGTAATTGGTGTATACCGTTTATTCTGTGCACATCTGACCTGATTTTCCGTACCACACCAAAATACGCAAATTGTTTCTATGCACTGCTTAAAAAATTAAAAATATATCGTTGAAAAGTTTTGGAATATACAAAATGTTTTTGTTCTTACTCTTCGAAAGTATTGTAATTCTACCACGTTTAGGACGATTTTCATTCAGTTTATGAAAAACATGACCTAAATTATTTAAGGAAAATGTATGAAATATTACAACTTCAAACTATATTTCAAAAGTGTGTCATTCATCACTATAATATTATTTTATACTAGCTTTTGCCTGCCGCTGCACGAACATGAATAACAATATTTAAAGAGGAACCCTTTATTCAATAGATATAATTGGTTACATACAATCTTACATCCCCTATTTTACCCCCTTCAACTTTTACGCGCGAAAGTAGCCTATAACCGTCTCCATCGTCCCCTCTATATCTAAACCGAAATTCATCATAATTAGTGCAATCCCACCGGTGACGCTGTCAAGACCACTAAGGCAATAGATACTCCGCAAAAAAAATCAGAAACGGGTGAACGGTTTAATTTGATTATATATATATATTTGTTGTATATGATTTTATCTAATAGGAACCAGAATATCCTAAGCCATATCAGTAGCAATTTCAATTATCATATTAAAGTGTGTAACGTGATCTATGTTCGTATAAGTACGTGCTTAGCATAAATTGGTTATCATATGCCAGCAATTATAAACGATCGCTAAGTGTATAAGCATCTATACGATTAAACGGTTACATATAGTTTGTTTGTATGAAGGGTCTATGTCGGAATCTATATCTACAAAAATAAAAATGTAGTATATTTTGTATTATTTATACTCGTACAGGCATCATTTTTATTTTAAAAGTAGCGTTGAGTGTGTTTATATCAGGTTTTTTCGAACGAAGTTTCTTAACGCGGCTTACGGATAGTGCGATTGAGTAGAAATCGTCACGTAACGAAATGCCGTATACTGTGTATGCGTGCGTGTGTGTATCGAGCCTACCAAATGAGCACACGAGCAAGTAGGTACGCAGCCGGGTGGGCAACTCTCTCTCTCTCTCTCTCTCCCTGTCTCTTTTTATCATATAAAGAAAACACCAAAGGAACTTCGTTCCGGAGTCCCCCGACCGCACAATTTGTTTCTTCTTGTCTTTTTTTGTTTAAACACTTTATGTTTTGAAATTCTTAATCCTATATTAAAGTCTCGTTGAGAAAACTATTGTTATTTAAGTTGTTTACTTATAGGTTTTATAGAATATTGAGTCAACGAAATAAGTAAAGGATAATTTTCAATAATAACTGTAGTGAGTTTAATTTTGCGGTTAGAAAATGTAAACAACTCATCTAGTAATTATTAATTCTGTTTGTCTTCTATTATTTCAATTATATTTTTAAAATATTATAATGACGTGTTAAGGATGTAGTAGATACCTACTTGCCTTTTTATGTGGATTGAAAATTTAATTACTGTTTTCAATGAATTTTGGAAAAATATTTAACTAAAATAAAATTTTTATAAAATAGTCTAATTGAAGAAAATAGAAAGTGCGTCGATGGTAAAGAAACAGGAACTAAAAGCATAAACTTAATATTTTTTTTTTTTTATGTTTGAAGTTGGCAAACAAGCATACGGCCCACCTGATGGTAAGTGTCTGCCGCAGCCTATGAGCGCTTGCAGCACCATTAGTAGGTGCCACTCGCGCGTTGCCAACCTCGAGATATTAGTTCTTAAATCTCGTTCGCCCAGTAATTTCACTAGCGTACAATGCCCTTCAAACCGGAACACAGTAGTGCCTAAGCACTACTATTTGGCGGCAGAATATTGGACACTGCGGTGGTACCTACCTAGCCGGCCTCTTGCAACAAAGGCCCTACCACCAGTGTGACTGATTGCACTGGTGGAATAATCTCTGTTGTGACAGAGGTTATCCCAACAGCGGGCGATGGGGTCGTCACATCCCGACGCCTTTAAATAATATTAGCAATGCTTTTTCAAGTCATTAATATTATTTCTCCTTCATTTATTTAAAACCGTGAATTTGCGCTAGGAGAGGTCACGATAATAACACAAGGGAGTCATAACCGAACCTGTAACTCTCACGTTAACAGAATTTTTCAACCGTTGAGCTATTGATTAATAATAATAAACTTGATTTTAACTTTTTCAGCTTTTCTGTAATTATTACATCGAAATACTTTAGGAGATTTTATACAACGTCAACAAGTAACCTTTTAACCACCGTTTATCTCAACCGTAAAACATTTGTTTTACTGTATTCAGCAAAACAAAACGATGCAAGAATGTCTAACAACAGTATCTATTGCAAAGAATTATTTAGAGAAAGCAGTTAACGTTAAAAGCTAGATTCCGAACATAAATAAACCTTGCCAAATGTTCCGTTAACTTTACGACTGTGCCCACTTCTCTTTTATGGATAATATTGCACGTAATAATGTTTTTTTTTTGTTTCAGGTAATAATGAACTGCCATACCTCAAGTTTTATAAAAGATGTATGTATTTACTTAATATAAACAAATTGTATTATTGTTGAATTATTATTGTATTCATAATTTGACGACTACAATTTTTTTAAATAGAAGGAGTTAAAACAAATGGGACAGCAGGGGTAGGAGTTTAGGCCTCCAGAGCATTCGGTCAACGAGTAAAAAGCGATGTAGTATTTTCTCGGCTAAGCTGGCTCATTCATGTCTAAAGCCAAACTGCAATAGATTCCATATGGTCCAAATATTCCAGACCAGTCCAACTGGCAAAACATACACTGACAACAAACTTTGCCCTTCAAATACCAGTAAATCATGGGATCGAGCATTTTTTTTTTTTTTTTTTTTTTTTTTTTTTTTTTTTTTTTTTTTTTTTTATTTGGAAAGTAGGGCAGATGACTCTACTCCACCTGATGGTAAGTGGAAATAAAGTCCAAACGTGAGGGCGGCTAACAGAGTTGCGGAATGCAACCGTGTTAGCCACCCTGCCCTGCCTACCCGCAAGATGCCTCTTCACGCCTCGTTTGAAGGAGCCCAGATTGTAAGAAGGAGGGAACACGTGAGCCGGCAATGAGTTCCACTTTTTGGAAGTACGACAAAGAAAAGAATTGGCAAACTTTTTTGTTCGCGAAGGAATTGATGCCACAGTTAGACGGTGACATCGGAGACCGGCACGCGTAGTTCTTGTAAGGAAAGGGGAGGGAGGAATGATGGAGAATAATTCTTCTGAACACTCGCCGTGATACATTCGGTAGAAGGCGCCTAGGGCGGCAATCTCTCGACGCAGTTGAAGAGATTCGAGGGTATTGGAGACCTCTTCATCGCCAATGATGCGAATCGCTCGTCGCCGTAACCTATCCAGGGCTTCGAGCAAGCGACTTAGCGGAGCCATCCCAGAGGTGCGAGCAATACTCAACGCAAGACCGTACCTGAGTTTTGTACAACAGGCACAGTTGCTGTGGCGTGAAATAACGCCGCACCTTGTTCAGGACTCCGAGTTTACGTGAGGCCGTTTTAATAATGGCCTCGATGTGATCCCTGGCGTTAAGATCGCAGCGTAGCTCCATTCCGAGCATAGCGATACTGTTTTTGCATCGACAACGTAGTGCCAGAGAGGGATGGATGAGGGGAAAATGGAGACTTTTTAGTGGTGAAAGCGCAAGCCTGAGTCTTTTGGCATTGAAATCAATCAGATTATCAGCACCCCATTTGGCGATAAGGTCCAACGTCTGATTGATTCCAATGACAAGATTCTCGCGTCTCTCCTGGATGTCTATTCGCCCAGCAGCTGCATGCCCGTGATATCCAATGTGAACAGTACTGTCGTCCGCATAGCAAATGTATGCTGCCAAGAGGAAGCATATCATTGATATGCAGTGTAGGGGGACAGCACAGAGCCCTGGGGTACACCAGCGTTCACTGCATATGTTTGAGAAGCGCATCCTTCCAGAACAACTCGCAGACTACGCTTGTGCAGAAAACTAGCCACCCAGGCGCAGAGCTGAACTGGCAGACCGTATGCAGGCAGCTTGGACAGAAGACCTCTGTGCCAAACCGTGTCAAAAGCTTTGGTGATATCTAGGCTGATGGCCAACGATTCACCATACCCATCGATAGCCTCACCCCAAAGATGTGTCACGTACGCTAAAAGATCGCCTGTGGACCGCTTTGGTCGAAACCCATACTGTCGGTCATTAATAAGACAGTGATCTTCCAGGTAATGGATCAGCTGGTTATTTATGATCCGTTCCATAACTTTGCACAAAATTGAGGTAATAGCTATCGGACGGTAATTAGCCGGGTCAGATCGATCCCCCTTTTTTGGTATCGGCTGCACATTGGCCTCTCTCCAAGCTGCCGGAACACGTCCCGAGGAGAGGGAAAGTTGATAAAGGCGCGTCAATACGGGAGACAACTCCGCCGCGCACCGCTTCAATAATAACGCCGGTATGCCATCAGGTCCACTGGCTTTCCGCTCGTCAAGTGATTGTAGCACAGCATGCACATCACGCTGCCTGATTTTAATATCACAGAATAGGTAATATGACAGAATAGGTGGCAGCTTGCCACAATAATCGACTTGCGAGTTAGCCGCAAAGAGATTTGCTAAAAGGTCCGCTTTCTCTTGCGGCTTGTGAGCCAGTGAACCGTCTGGACACCTAAGCGGAGGCAGCGAAGAATGGCAGAAATTTTGTTGTACAGACTTGGCCAGACTCCAGAAGCAACGCGAACCCGTGGGGTGCGCGACTAGATTCTGGCCAATTCGCACAATGCGTTGGGCATCCGCTCTTATGTAAGCCCTCTTGCAGGACTTGGAGGCTCTATTATAGTCAGCTTTCAGCGAGTCTAAATTGGGATCCTGAGTAGCAATGCCATTGATCCAGGCGCGATATGCCGCCTGCTTTTTTTCATTGGCGAGGACACAGTCTCTACCGAACCAACGGATCCGCTTATTGCCACTGGTGCAGTTAGAATAAGGGATGTAATATTCCATCGCCAACAAAATTTCCTCGGTAATGGCCGTGGTGCAGGCTGTCGGGTCCTTCTCGCTGAAACAGCGTTGCTTCCAAGGGACAGACGCAAAGTAATCGCGCATACCGTCCCAATCTGCCGACCCATAGTGCCAGACACGACGTATAATCGTCGCAGAAGGTGGTGGCTTAGTCTGCGGCACTTTAGTGGATATCAGGCAGTGGTCCGATGATCCAAGAGGGGCACGAACCACGACCTGATAATCCGACGGGTGAGTCGTGAGCAAAAGGTCCAGCAAGGAAGGCGTATGACCAACAATATCAGGGATCCTGGTGGGCTGATCAACCAGTTGGGTCAAGTCATGCGTAAGAGCGAATGCATGAGCAGTCCTTCCAGCATGGTCAGTTTTGGAGGATCTTAACCACAGTTCGTGGTGAGCATTGAAGTCCCCCAGAAACACCAGTTCTGCGTTAGGAAACTGCTCTTGCACAGTATCTGCCAACCGACTAAGATGGTCAAAAAGTCGGCTAGTCTCTAAGTCTCCATTGTGGGATCTGTAGAGGCACACGTAGACTCGACTCAGACGACCCAAATCCACGCGTACCCCCAACATTGAAAAGGAGGGATCCTCCAAGCAGCGTAGACGGCGACAATAAACATCCGCCCTGACGAACAAGCATACACCGGCTTTCGCTTTGAAGGACTCTTCAAGAACGTAGCCAGGATAGTGAAGATAGGCTGTATCGGCAGGACGGAGTATCTGTGTCTCCGTAAGAAACAACAGTGCGGGCCGTGCTGACTCGAGATGTTGGTGGACAGCATTGAGGTTGGTGTGGAGTCCTCTGATGTTGCAGAACTCTACCTCAAACAGCGAAGGAGTGGTGGGGGTGTGCACCGCTGAACGACCATCTTGTGTTTTCTGAGCTGGCATGAAAGGAAATGGAAGAAGAGGCGTGAAGCGAGTGAGATATTTCCCGATATGGTAAGTCAAAATTGTGAATGCTTGTTTCGCCACGGGATTGCCTAAGGAGCAACACTGATCCGCCGGACGGAAGGGCCCCCGAACCCCCCCGGAAGTAGTCGCCGGGACCCCACCTTCCGGTCACCAACCGGCACGACGATCTACTCTGAGATTATTCATGGCATGATAGGGCAGCCTCGCGAGCTGGTAAGGCACGTTTGGGCCCCTGTACTGTGCCACGGGCGGCCAGCGGAACAACCGTTTCTACGGGTCTCCCTGGCCGGCGGGTCAATGCAGTCCTCTTAGCATTGGTTCCACATATGCATCCACCGGACCAACGCGTATCGAGACATACCCCACCCGGTAACTGGTTATACGCCGGCTGACCTCGAAACGCGGCCAACGAGCAGCCACTTCACGAGTTTTTCACCAACGTACGGTGGTAGCTAACCAGGCGGGAAATTAATCCCTACCACCAGCGCAACAGCAAGTGGAAGCTGTATAATCATATTATCAACTAAGCGTTTACAATTCCAGATGTTATGTGATAATACAAAGACCGGCTCAACGTTTTCCAAAACCTATTTCCCATAGCAGTTCATACGGTTTACGTCCAGAACGAATTAAATATTTGTATTGTCAATACAAACTTTTTTTTTTTCGGAATGTTTATTGCTGTTGGCCCTATTGGCCTAGACAGCGTACCCGGGCGGGGGGGCCGAGTACAGAGACTTAGCCGCGATAAAGGGGCAGCCCTTACGGGGGCTCAAATTTGATTCCGTCCTTAGGGTACCATGAGTAACGTCTAAGGTATAGAACCCATTACTTGAAAATTAATATTTCAGAGCCTTAAATAAATTATTGTTTAAAAATATATAAGAATACAATATATGTATTTTATATAAGGATTCTGATGTCCGATATTGAGGCGTAGTAATCTGTCTATTACAAAATATTGACATGCCAAAATTATTGAGATAAATATGTTTAAAGATAATATTATTATTATGATCACTAAAAACCTTTCTTTATCAATGTTCAATGATATTTTTTCCAAAACGAAGTGAGATCGAAATTTTTGCATATCGGCTTATCGAGTTATTTGCTTTTAAAATTCGTTTAGGCTTAAAAAAATATTTTTCGATAGTGCATAGAAAGTTGTTTCAAAATATCAGCTGACACTATCTGCTTTCCGGTCCGAATAGATAAATGTCCGATGTCCAGTTGTTTGTATATCGAATTTGTATTGTTAAACTATTTAGACATTCTTGTTTTTTTACATAGATAACCTTTTTTACTATAAATATTTGTATTAGCATTTGCCAATCGCAGTACAAGTTTATCTATCTTGTATGTTCATTGAGCTGGATATATTCAGAAAAATTACCAGTGATGTGCGTGACGAACCGGCCAACACTAAAGAGCTTTGCACTTTATTGAAAATGACGAGGGACTTTAAATATTAACTACTAAAATCGACCGCAAAATAACTTGCTAATTTAATTAAAAATAGCATGATAAAACAAAGATAATAATAACTTCCACAACTTTAAAATTACTAAACTTCTTCATCCAAATAATTTTCGTGGAAAGTGTTTTTAAGTTTCAATACCTCAATTTTTTCAGGATTGTAAATTCTAAATTGATAGACGGACGAAAGAACGGTTGGAAAGACGGAATCAAAACGGTTCTGTTTTTGCCATTTGACTATAGAAGCCAAAATCCAATTAAAATTTTATGTAATCTTTATCTTAAAAAAAAACATAATTACAACTTTGTTATTTTTTTTTGTAAAAATAGTTAATTATACCATTGCCTATGATAAAAATCGGCTATTAAAATATCTTAAATATTTAATAAAACTTAATAAAACTTAATAACACTTGATTACAGTTTTAGTGCATGTATTGTCTGGCTGTGATTGTGTTTGTGTGTTTCCGGACCCCTGACACAAGATATTACTATCTAAATGGGCGGCGTTGACTTCATGTAATGGATAACACCCCCGAAACGAATATAGTCACTGTGATACTAAAAACAAAACCGACTTTTGATATAGACATTAATTGCATTATCTATCTTCTATTCTAACATAATCAGAATACCACAATATTCACGGGAACTGACATAATTATGGAAACTAAATTCAAAATTTAGTTAGTATGGTGATGATATGAATTAAAAGAAATTAATTAGTTTGTGACACAAAAACAACGAACTCTGGCGTTCACACGAGTGCAACGAAATGCAATAGTTCGTATAGTGCTACTTACATCCATAATATTGTGTGAGAATAGTACTTTCCCGGTCTATCTAGCCCACTCGTCCCAAAATGATGATCACACGAAGATGTTGCATTGCATACGTACAAATATATATCACCCCTTCTTTCGAATAAAAACATAGACCGAATATACTCGTAGGTACTTGTAGTACCTACTCTTCAAAATCGTCGTCGTATCATAAATTCAATAATAAGTTTACACTTCAAAAGCAATGAATATATCACGTATCCGCCTTAGTTGATGATTCCTGTATATAATATGAACCTTGCCCGCATTTGTAATATTAAAACGTGCGCTGCATTCTACATGTCACTTGTTTCCCGATACGGAAGTCTAAGGATAATTGATTGTCAAATAGTTTTGATTGAGTTTTGTAAGGTCAAGTATATTGCAACTAATTGCGTAGCAAAATTGTGATTTCATTTATAGTAATAAGCATTTTTAAGAGCCTTCAAAAGAGGAAGAGGTTTTTTATCGAACATGTATTTTTAACGAATTTTTAAAAGCGGCTTCAGCTATTTGGATAGTTTTAACTTATATTTTACTAACATAGATTTTGATGTTGTTTCATATAGATTTCATAATAATTTAGAGAAACCGGAGTCAAAATGATTCTGGCTTGTAATGCTTTCTTCTATGTAACAATTTCGCTAGTAGTTTAACTCAACAATTATTTTTTTTTAAACAACAATGTTCGTTTTTAATTCTTGTATGTCGGATTGCATTTCCAATATTAATACATATTATAAATTTTTATAGTATAGTAATAATGATAAAATAATCTTATACAAAAATTTACGTCGGTAAGAAAAATCTTTTATTTACAAATCCTGTAATACATCTAGACACGTTGTTTATTGTTATACTGAGCTCTTAACAGTGTTTATTATTATTTTGTTTACATAGCATGAGCCAGCGTATTTCGCGTGTGGTTTTCTCGTTTGATGATTCTTTGAATACGTCATTCATTAAAGAAAAATAATCATTCAAATAAATATGTTTGAGACTACAATTGTTTGCAGAATAATAATCATTTTTCCACATTGTTTACTCCTAGAGGCTTAATATATGCTTTAAACCTATATAGTTATTATACTACCTATATAGTTATATAGTTTCGCCGCGAAGACAGGCTACATAAGCCATCTTCGAGCGCACCAGCGTCTCTCCGACTAAGGATCGAAGTGGTCGCCATGGCCGAAATCGGTCGGAACGATCAAAGACCTATAACCTTCCATACACTTCACGCTAATTTCTTCGATTACGTTGCAAGTCTGTAACTAACTTCGTTGCGTTGATGTTGAAATTACGATGGGACACCAGCGAGTTTTATGACATTTTGTCTGTATGTAAGGGCCTGTCTATATTATATGCTAGGTCTATGTTTACAAAAAATTTCCTCTTAATGGTACACACACAAACTTGTATAACATACTTCTCGAACGATATGATATACGAGTTTCTGCTCAGCTGCATAATATCAAAAGTGTAATTTATTAAGCCGGTGCAACTTCTGCTGGGAAATGAGTTCGTGTTGCATCGTTACGATTCGTTCCGTCCGACGGTTACGCAAAACTGCAATTTTACCGCAAACAGAAATGTCTACCACGATCTCGCTTACTTTCTACATCCTATCTAGAATTCTAGATGTTACGATTTTATATTGCTGCATCGGATATTGTCATTACTGTAATACCATACAATCTTATTTCGTTTGGTTTGAGCAATATTAAACTGTGATCTTTAAAAAATATTGTTATGTTTGTTACTAGCAATTGTGTTTGTTGAAATTTTATTTATCTCCAACTTCCCTTTATATTTTTAACAAAGGTTAGATGGCCGCATACATAAAACATTTTCAAGGTTCAAATTTGGGAAGCGCTTTTAAATTTTCAAGTGCTTAATTTGTGTTTCAAATGTATCTCGTGCTGAAGAAAAAATCGTAAGGAAGCCTGCATATCGTAAAAGAAATTCAAAGACATGTAATTTATATCCATGGTGGTTTTTTGCTATTGGTAAAGCTTGAACGCCCGCCTGGTTAGTTACCAGCGTACACTGGTGAAAATCTCGTGAAGTGACTGCTCGTCAACTGCGTTACAAGTCACCCAGCGTATAACCAGTTACATTTTAAAGCTCGGCAACGCACATGCATGCCCTCTGGTGTTGCAGATGTTCGTTAGCGGCGGTAATCACTTAACATCGGTGATATATAATATTAATCTATTGATATCCTACTGGACACTGGCCCGCATCTCCCATGAAGAAGAAAGATTAGAGCTGAATAGTATAACAAGCTGCTTCATTTCTACTATTTTCGTCACTCTTAAGGACTAGACTAATTTGAAACAAAAATTATTTGCTTGAAAACTTAGAGGAAGTGAGAGAGTAATAAGTCAAATAGTCATCTATTCAGTGGTCATTCTAATTTTAAGAATAATTTTAACTGTCAGATTTATTTTCGTATCATGATTTTAAAAGCACTACTGAAACTCGGTGCGCCAAACGTTAATTAAAGCCACTTAGTAAATGTCGTATTGTTGTCCAGGGAGCTTGATTTGTCAATCGACAGACTACAATTGATGAGCTAAAACCGTGTGAGGAAAAATAAATCGTACGTCATACTGTAAAGGCTCAGAATTGCATGACAAAATTTTGTATAAAAGATTTTCGAATCTGAATTACCATACGTTGGATTACCGAAGCGAAGTTTAGAATTACTTAAATTGTTCACAGAAGTTTGTACCGTATTGCTTTACTTAAAGGACTAAGTTTGGGTAAACTTTGTAGCCATTGAAATTCATGTACGTAGTAGATACAGTGGTTGGTCAAACCAATGTTGTAGGGAATTACGCGTGTAGGTGATTGTGAATCTGTTCAATTGCCTGATGCAGGATCCGCATTTCTCGTTAGATATAATAATTAAAACTCGAACTGTTAAAGTAAGAAAATAAATGTAAATAACTTATTTCAATTTACTAAAACATTATGTAGAAATCGTTTTCACATATCATTAAAACTTCATCATTTGTAAGTAATTTCTATAATTCTTATACAATTATCAACATCAGCTATACATTAGCAACTTTCCTTACTTAGATAAAAACCAATATCTACAGTGGGCCAACAACCAGCAAGTCACGATCATGTCGCAATGACGTGAAGTGGCGCTGCAATACTGCGTGTTGGACCACATTCGGAAATGGACCAATTTTAATCTAACACCCCAAAGATTAAGCAACTCGTAAGACTTATTATATTAGCTATAGATAAAAAAATAAACGCTACACATTTAACTGCCCCTATTAGGATAGTTATATCCTGTGTCGCGGGTTTGGAAACATTCACAATGATAAGGATAAACACACCCAGACCAGAAATTGTGCCTGTCTGGTCAATACAAACATGTGCTCCGAGCGGGAATCGAACCCGTGACCTGTGGCGTTTAAGCCAGGTTTGCTACCTCTGCGTCAAAACGTCGTCAAAAATAAAACTTTAATGTTTTCGGTATTATTAAACTAAAACATGTATAACTTTTTTCAAAAGTTCAAGTACCTCTCTATGCTAGTTTTGGTTAAACTAAACAAGAATTGTATTCATAGACAGTGTTACATACAGAATCTTAATAATCCGGTATATTTTAAAAGAGTAAAATATATGTATATAAATACCTAACGTCCAAGCTTTAGAAGGAACGCCATTTTCCATCTGATTTTTATGAAGCCCACTTTTAAGCACATACTTTTACGCCACATGCGGACATAAACTTTATAGAGTTTTTTATTTAGCTTTTAAGACCAGTGTCAAGCATTTTATGTGCGTTCAATGAAAAGTTCATTGATATACAATACAGCCCCTTTCCTTTGATTTTGTTCACCAAAGTAGGTTAATAGTAATACATTTATTTTTGGTTAAATGTGGAAAACTAAGGGGTGCCTACTTTACCAACCCTGTTATGCGCACTTACGTTAGCCCTTTTCTTTTAGTTAGTAAAAAATGAAGAAAACAAAGAAAAACTAAAAGGTTCTTAGCGCTTATTTCCTTTTGTCTGGGTTATACGAACAGTTTTTGCTATTGAAGCGTTTCGCAAGGTTAATTTAACCAAGTGTGATAATTCGTTACGTATTCTAGGTCAAAATATTTAAAGCAATAAAAAGTCTAAAATATCTTATAAATACGTGGTATGATTCCTACAGGTGACGCAGGAGCTGGCTAATTTAACCCAAAGATGCGAAGTACTAGTGATTGATTGAACAGGGAAAAGCAATTAGTGTCCTTGATAAAATTCTATGCGGATTATTTTTTGTAGTGATTTATAAAGAAATGTAATTAGTTTTAGATATTTAAAATTATAAAACTATCATTCCTGAGCGACGAAGGCTCAACACACACACTTGACTTTTAATGGCTATAATCTTAGGTAGTAATATAGTAAGGATTCTAGTGCTACCAATTGTATTTACACCACGCGTATCATCTGGTACCTACGGTAAGGTTGTTTGACACCTTCACAATTAAAAAAAAGTTTGTAACAACAAGAAAATGTGTCGTCAAAAGAATTGTCAAGAATACTATAAACGTAATCTTAGCTTCCTGGAAATGTATATGTTTCCATTGTAAATATTTAACTTCTTACGAAGGTTCATCGTTTATAAACATACATTGCAATACAATCAGGTGTTGACAATGTTTCGTTTTAATAGACGTAAGAATTTACTTTTTTTAAGTTTAAGTTGGCAAGTAAGCATACGGCCCACCTTATGGTTTGTTACCTATGAGCGATTGCAACACCACTTTTATTGGTGTCACTCATGCGTGCTCAACTAAGGATATTCGTTATTAAATCTCAGTAATTTCACTAGCTCATTGTCCTTCAAACCGAATCACAGTAATGCTAAACACACTACTGCTGTGCAATAGAATATCTGACACTGCGGATGAACCTACCTAGCTGGCATTTTGCAATAGAAGGCCTACCAAAAGTAAATTATATTATTGTTTAATTTAAAAGATAATAATTATGTTAAATTCATAAGTTATAGATCAATAAACTAAATGAATATATTTATCTATCTTTTATACTTTTAGACTGCTCAGTATTTCGCCTGACCTGTATCAAAACCTCAACCTAAATATAATAAATATCGTGGGTTATATGTATCTACAAAATATGTTACATTAAAATATTTGTCTTATACTAAATATCGCACTGATACAAAAATACTGCTTGCGGTTTACCATATTTTCTTCGGGACAATTTAGAATGTTTATTTTATAGGAACGATGCCAAACGAGTATAAGTACGAACTTTATTAGAGTAAAGATCAGGTATATTTCAAACTATGTATTCAATTTTCTGTAATTTGTATATATACAACAAAAATGCCCATAAAGTGTGTTTTGTCTTTATTTTTTACATAGCCCGCTCTATCATGCCTAACTAAGTTTGTTATTGCTAATATAGTTAGTACGTAACCTAATGTGAGAGCAGTTCACGTTGACTTATCGATTATTATCAATCGTACTTCCATAGGTTGACCACGCCTAAAGATGCTTAAATTACTAATCGTTTCCTTAATAGTTGCTGATTATGAGCATTTATGTCCTAGGTTACATAGCGTAGCAAAAATGGGCAATCCGGAATCCGGTTTTTGAGTTATAATTATAGATAAAGTTTCCGCATAAAATGTAAAGAAGAATAAAAACATGAGTAAACATTAATGTACAGTACATACAAATCTTAAGCAAGCTATAAGTGGTAAGCATTATGCAAATTAATTACAAGTAACGAGTCATTACTTCCTAAACTGTTTGCTATTACGTGCATGACACCTGTATTGTACAGAGCAGTCATTATCTGTAATAGAATCTTAAAGGACAACAAAAACTGTATGTATATTACTTACGTGGTATAAAAGCAAGGTCGTGCTGTTCTCACGATATGTTTTAATACTTGTTTTACTCATACCCATGGAAAATTAAAAATTGTGTTTTTTGATCATACATTTAATGTATTGTTTTATTTATGTTAAATTGTTTATATGAAATATCCTATATTTCGTATTCTTATTAATTTGGTTGTCTCATCGTATTGTAAATAATATTAACTTAGATGTAAGTTGCTTTCCTTTTACGTCCGTTGAGAAAAACTGTCATTTGATCATTGACTTAATATAAACTAAGGTCCAGTCCTTACATACAAAGAAAATGTCCAAAGATTCGCTGGTGTTCTTATAAAGGAGCACTAACGCACTAACGCATCGAAACGAAGATAGTCACACGCTAACTTTATTCGATGATGTTGCAAGCATGTGGCGCATACTTCATTCGAATATATTGCAAGCTTGTGACTAACTTAGTTTCGTTGCATCAGTGCGAATTTATGGAAGAGCAAGGAATGGAAGAGTCTGTCCCGATAGTGATAGAAGATTTCGAATTCCATAAATTTTCCCAGTTAAAATTTCGCAAATAAATTTTCCCAATTAAGATTTATTTTTCGTATAATAATAAATTATTAAGATGACTCACTATGAGTGTAATTTTTTTGTACATATGTGCTTGATTGCTTTAGTGCTTCTAGGTAATTATAAGTTAATGTAACCCTCAAAAATATATAAGAAAACACAAAAAACATCAAGATCATTGTCAATGGTTTATCTGTGACCACAACGAAGGTTATTAACGAGGACCACTTTTTATATTTAACTATAACTTTTTAAACTTTTAAAAAGATATCATTTTTATTGTTAAATAATATAGTTTTTTTTAAACAGAAAACCCATTTTTCAAATTTGTCTGCTGGAAGAGAGAATCAATGGGATTAGCTAGTGCTATAATAATGACTTTGCTTTACGAATGGTTCGAGAGCGGTCCTATATCAATTTTATGATAATCTGATCTAGGAGACGATTTTACAGATGTGTAGTCCTCAAAACGGAAGAGCTTTCTGTTGAAAAAGGTAGATTTTGTTGGTTGGCTCTGCGAGAAACCAGACCCCGTCCGCCGCCAAGGGTGTCTAGAGGGTCTATATGACGTTACCATTGTATCATGGAGCCATACATGCACATACTCCGCATTTCCTCATTTTATTAATTATTATTTTTTATAATTAATAAATGTAATATTAATTAACAAAACAATGAAAATACTGCTTGGGTTTTAAATTTATTTTATTGTTAAGAAATAGTTGTTTGAGTAGGCAGATAGCAGCATCCTGTCTGATATGTTGTTTCAAGGAAAGGAATATCGTATTAAATCGTGTCTTGGTCGACCTTGCTCTTTTATAAGGCTACGCAGTGAAGTATGGTGGCATCTGGCACGTAAAGTCACATATATAGACTGATTGCCCAACGTTTAAGGCAACGAACAATAACAAATTTTCCGCTATTAACAATTGCCTAATTTGGTTGCCTTTATAATATAAAGAAAATTACCTTACTATAAAGCAAATTTGTTAAACTTTTGTTAAACTGTTTTCTGTTATGTTTATTGCAAGCTATGAATAAGACAAAATATAACATTTTATTTTATTTTTTCCCACCTACGTTTGGCAATAACTAAACAACCTTGAATTAAATTATAAATGGTAGTAATATCTATTCTTTTATTTTTTGTACCGTAACAGATAAAAAATCGTCCATTCTACAACTGTCAGACCGCGAATGTCATTCATCAATTTTCAATAGAACCTACGCGCACCTCGGCCATTTATCTTGAGCTAGATGCCCGTTCCGGCTTTATCTGTGGGAGAAATATAGCCTGTTAGACTGTTACCATCTGAGTTTTGTGTTAGTTAAGAAATCGGTAAATTTTACTATTACTAGTATACTGTATATATGTATTACTAGTGATATTATAATTTGATACATAAGTACAGCCATGCTTCTCCCAGCACAAATGGGCCGGCTCGACTGGGGAAGTATTACCTCACACACCTCTCCAGTGAGAGTGCCGGTGGCCTAATTTCCGACCCCACTCTGCTCCTTTCTTTTTTTTCACTTTTCATACCTTCCCTCCTACCTTTTGGGTTGGCAACGCGCATCTGATACTTCGAGTATCGCAAGAACAAAATACAAAAATAGAATCGAAGACATGCAATTGCAAATAAAGTATAAATAAGTTGTTTTGTTTTTCTCGATGTCTTTGGAAATCACTGAGAAAAACAAATGTATTGCGCTGTCAATAAATTCAATATACACATTCGGTATGTACATTATTATAATTATTAATATTTTTATAATTACATTATTTATGAGTACAGGGCCCTTAAATGTGCGTGGTCAGATGTGCAATAGCAATTGCTTTTCATAGGTTTTAAATTGTGCTTGAAAATTACGAATAGGATAATCGCCTCCGATCCTATCGATTTGTTTAGCCTCAGCCGGTACTACTCCCACGGTATGCCGCGTAACAAAGAGTTACGTTGGTATGTACGCCTTCAACAAAAAAGCACTCTAGGCTTAGGGCAGACTATTACCACGTAGTGTTAAATATATTCAGAACAGATTTAGCGGTTCTGTAACAATTACCTTGCCAATAGAAATACATACATTTTTACTGGTTTTAAGGTCCCGTAACCAAATGGCAAACTCTTAAAATTTCGTCATCTCTGTCCTTCCATCTGTCCATCCGCATGTCACAGTTATGCCGACTACGCACATGACCGGTGATAATTTTGACAGTTCTATATTGTAATTAAAATGTACTTTATGTACATTTTAATTTTTTGATTTTTTTTTGGTTTTATATTTATTTAAACTAAAAAATTACGCAAAGGTAACATTAACGGAGATAACGTAGGATTATTCAATTTATTTCTCATTAACAGGCTAGTAACAACGTAGATTATTATTAAATGTCAATCTTTTAACAAACTATAATTTTTGTAACACCAACTCCAACATAAAAAAATATGTTTTTCCCAAAAACAGCTCTTGTTTTGTTTTCACCTGAAAACTAAAATTTCTTGAGTAGTACAGTAAAGATATTTCTGACATGAATATGACGGCATGAGTAAGGTAACCCTACTCATATATAGAGTATCGAGGTAAAGCAACAGTAGCTAATGTATTGTGTTGAGTTTCTTTCGATGAGTATAAAGGGAAATCCAAACTTCCACACACCTAACGTTTCCTCCTACCCCTTGTAATATTATGGATATGATACTATAGATATAGTCACCATAACCGTCTATAGCCACGGTGAATGCGATCAATATACTTTTTTGCCAAATCGTGGTACAAAAAGTGAAGTGAATTGAAGTGTATACAACTGTAGATATTATGACGATGTTCCTAAAGATGATCATCAGTTTACAAATGCTGCACAATACCGTATCGGTGTCAAGATCGTTAGTTCCGAATTAATAGGTTCAACAACGTTTGTCTTCTCCTGACGGTCAAACGTCAATACGAGGCAGTTACAAATAGGGTCCGACCGAAACTAGTTTTGCAGCCGAAACCGAAACCGAAACCGAACTTTCGGCCTCCCTCTCAGTTTCGGCCGAAACCGAAACCGAAACCGAAACTTTTAAAAATTACGTTTTTTTACTGAAATTTGAATTTCAAGTTTTTAAAACATTTATTTGCATATATACGTAGTCATCTAATTAGGAACGGAAAATAATTTGGTTAAATATTTTACAAGTTTAATTTTATGAGATAATGTTCGTTATAAAGTATACTGTTCAATGGTGTGTACTTTTTCGAAGCTAAGAATATTTTATGGTGGTTTATTAAAAATATTATTAGTAAAAAGAAATCTCTCGCATCGAAATTGACCATCTAATTAAGGACAGTAAGAGTTAGTGTTTTACTTGCGATTTTTAAAAAATAAACCTGAAATACAAAGACGGAAAGCCTTTGTGTTTTTATTTGGCGTCATTCTTTATTTTATAGTTTTGATTTCTAAAATTAATATCACAATTTATCACTTAAACATGGGTCACTTATTTAAGTTATGAAACGACCAAGCGAAAACAATTTTATCTCAATGTAAATAGCCATACCATAAAAAAGCTTATCATTTGATTTGCTCCAAAAGTATGGTTTTTAACGCTGTGCAATATTTTCAAACCTATAAAACTACTGAAACTGTCTACATAGAAAGAAATTTAGATCGCAGACTGGTAGCTTTATAAAAGTTCCCTTTGTGGGCTCTGTAATTATTAAAAGAGAAATATTTGGACTAGAACTTAGTGGCGAAGTTACATGGGCGCTTTAACACGAAAACAATTCAAAATATACTTCACTGTTCATTAAATGATTTGTAGCCGGTGAACTACTATCAATTTTAGATTGGCCTGCCAAAGCCTAGACATGAATTCTTTGGAACATTTGCGGTACAACAAACTGGAAATTTAAACCAACTCTATAGTAGTTCCAAAGACGCCTGGAAGAACTTCACTAACGAAACTTGTCATTATTTGATCGAGTCGATGCCGCGCTGCTTTCATTATTTCTAATGTTTTCTTAAGTGTCTCTAATAATTTGTCCAGAGTTATATTAGACCGAAGGAGAAGTAAAGTTGAATTGTAATTGTTGCTATTTTTAATTACATTCCATTCCAAAATTTAATAATTCTATTAAGAAAACATTGGTTAAATGATCAAGATCCGATCAACATTTAAAAAACGTAATGAGGACTTCATGTAAACCGAAATTACGGAAAATATAAATAAATGTTACTCTTATTATACCAATGTCCCTAATTAGTTGACCACCACTGTATATAATATAGACAGTTAAATAGAATTAAATAAAATAAAAACTAAAACTTCATTATAGTCAAAACCATATTTTTGTCATGAATAAACAGGACTTACTATTCTTAAAAAAGAAACAACTTGTAGTTAAATATACTAGATACATAACTAACTAGTAATACGTTGTGTTCACAATATTTTAAAGATCAATGTAATACTTGTTTCTGGAGATTTTTTGGCCGCGTCAGCGAGCTGTCACGAGTTGGCTGCGAAGTTTACCGAATAACGCACGAAAACTCACGAACACTCGAGTTTCGGCGAGGCCGAAAGTTTCGGCTATATTTTGGCCGAAACCGAAACTAAAGCCGAAACTAGATTTTTGGCCGAAACTGGCCGAAACCGAAACCGAAACCGAAATTTCGGTCGGTCACTAGTTACAAAGGACTTGCTTAGACGACATTTTTCGGACCGAGGTTATTACATATATATGTATTTTATACGTAGAATATCTTCTTTAATTATGTATTCTTACGATTTCTACGTCACAATAAAACGGATGATTCTTTGTCTGTTTTTGTTATTAACTTGTCTCTTTGTTTTATTAAGAATGAGCGTACACAAATAATATTCTTTTTGTTTAAATCGAAGTAAACATCATTTAATGACGCGTAGCTAATAGAACATGTGCATGATACTACGCAATACTATTAAAATCGATGAATGAATAGAATAAACCTCTTGTAGCTGATATTAATATTTATGGTTCCGTACCCAAAGGATGCTTACGGAACCTTATTACTATAAAACAGTCCTTATTAAAACACTATTACTGAAATTATAAAATACCATTTAGAGCCCTTCAAGTCAGTCAAAATGAACTTTAATTATATTCAATTCCTCTAATCGAAGAAAAACAATTTACATTATTTTTAATAAAAAGTACTTTCTAATACTTGATTCGACAGGTATTATGATATTCATCATTTTATAACTGTTTGAAAGATAATACGCTTTGAATATAGAACCTAATTCTTGTGTTATAATAAAAAAAAAAGAAATTTTGAAACATCTGTGGAGCCCGTCGCTAGGCGGCCGGGAAGTGGTGTCCCCAATGCGGCGCTGCGTTGCGTTACTGTCCGCAGGATGTCATGCTTGGACGCCCGGCAAATTATTGGTATGCGAGGTTTATTTTTTTACGTAAATTGTTAGCATCAGACAAAACCATTATAATATATTGACGTTTTAGTTCAATGAAATGTTGTTACGAATTTGAAGATTTTTCTTTTTAATTTTATTTGCTAATATTACTTTGAAACTGGGATACAGCATTTTTTATTATTATCTTTGCTGTTCATTGTTACGTATCTTCTAAAAAATTTGAGCGAGGCACGGCTCATTAACCACTGAAACATTTAAATTTTACATAAAATAATATTTTATGTAAAATGGAACGTAGCGAACATAATATTAAACATTATTGCATTTAACGTTACATAAAACGGTGATAAAACATTTTATAAAACCGGGTAAATAATTATCGGGGGTACGGGTTTATAATCCTGGATTACTAAAAGCCTAGCACGAACGTCAATACCTCGAATGATTAATAGTCTCACGATAATCCCTGAGGTCGAACGAAACGAAGCCTTCGTTTTTCCTCTGTAACAATGAAATCCGCAAAGCTTTAAAACTCGCCAACACAGGTATTATCTGGTGGGTCTACTTTTTCATTCGAAATTTCAAGTATAAGAACTAAGGATAATACAGATATGAGTAGGTACATACTATGAATGTACCTACTACTGATACTGTGAATGTATTTAATCAACTATGAATTAATTATTACGTATTAGTTTTATTTTTGCTTAAGGTAATAAAGAAACTTACGTTCTGCCTAGTAGGAAGTAATTAATGTAGCCTATGTTCATCAGTTAACCATGGGTTGCCACGTGAAATGTGAGAAAAAAGGAAAGGGAGAGATCGAAGGGGAAGAGTTTGGTCCTCAGGCACTGAAACTCATCGAACGATATGCAACAGTATAAATATAATTACTTCTTGTCGATAATGTGAATGAGTTTAATACTTCCCCAGTCGAACCGATAGTAAGATTCACAATATGTAATTTTTTATTTTATTTTTTTATGTTAGAAGTTGGCAAATAAGCATACGGCCCACCTGATGGTAAGTGGCTGCCGCAGCCTATGAGCGCTTGCAGCACCATTAGTAGGTGCCACTCACGCGTTGCCAACCTCGCGATATTAGTTCTTAAATCTCGTTCGCCCAGTAATTTCACTAGCGTACAATGCCGTTCAAACCGGAACACAGTAGTGCCTAAACACTACTATTTGGCGGCAGAATATTGGGCACTGCGGTGGTACCTACCTAGCCGGCCTCTTGCAACAAAAGACCTACCACCAGCGTGACTGATTGCACTGGTGGAATAATCTCTGTTGTGACAGAGGTTATCCCAACAGCGGGCGATGGGGTCGTCACATCCCGACGCCTATAAAAGATTTTCTATTTGGGGGCGAAGTGAAGCTTAAGAGAAATATTTAGCGATTGCTAGCGATTAATTTGATTACTTTCCCAGTCCTTTGTTGTCTAATTGAGTTTAACGCCGCTTCCACATAATCCCTGAATTGCTCGGTACCAATTAGTCTTTCCTCGGACGCTTCTTTAAGAATCCTCATTTACCCTCGCAATCCATCTTTATTTCCGTCGAAAACTGTTTCAACCTATCTGCCAAATGCCAAAGAAGTTTAATTAGTTTTATGATTGCTACCAAAACTTATATTATTAAACGTCCCTCTACAATTTTCTTTATTAATAGACGACTTAAGACGTGAAATAATTTTTGAACTCAACTGGAAAAACAAGTCCTTCGATAATTTAATTGATGTAGCCCGTGACAGCGGTATCCCCGTTATAATTTGAAAGGAAAATTTTTCATCACCCCGAAGCGTTACGCCAAATTGAATTGAGAGCCACGAATATCCGTGCCGTTGCCTACGCTTCTTGAACAGATAGAATTACTGAGGCATTTGTAGAAACGAATTCATTTTTAGAAAGATATTCTTATCTTGTTACGACGAGTAACTAACGTAATTCAATGTTAGAATTGACGAATATTGACTTTTAATCCTGTAGACTACAAAAGTAGCAAGTGGCCATTTAATACTGTAATACCAAATGACAATTATTTACCCTAACTAACGTATTTAGCGAGCTCTCTAGCGTAAAGATTTTGGTAAGTAAGCTATTGTTAAATTTATCCTAATTCATAGAGTGACAGCATATTGAAAGGTTAAATACAACTTGTACAAGTAACATATAATATAATTGGTTGAATAGCAACGATTGCGGTTATAAATAGCAAGCGTTGCGTAACTGATATGGCGAAGTATATCCAATTTTAATTTTTTAATAAAATATCTATTTCTAATTAATGATATGTGATTTTGACAGTGAGCTCGTAGGTTCTATGTCCGTCCAGAGAAGATGTTTGTATTGACCTTATAGATACATATATTCCGGTTTACCGACACTGGAAATTACTATCGAACGAGAGCCGTTGAGTGTGTTAGCGTTTATTTAATTTTATTTAACAAAATACGTTATATTTTTTCATTACGGTTGGTAAACAAGCATAAGGTCCGCCTGTTGCAGTGATTGCGTAGTGGTAAACCACTAAGCAATCACTGCAACCTATGAGCGCTTGCACATGTGCGTTGCCTACCCAAGGGATAGAAGGGAAGACATGGGAAGGGAACAGAGGATTGGGAGATTGGGCTCCGTTGCTCTCACCATTGCACCAAATGCAACAGTACTGATGCCTAATGTAAAATATTTAAACGCATTCGCACTGCGAGATGGGTCGCGACCACGAACGTGGCCCACTCACTCTGATGAAGGTTCTCCGATGAGTCCGAAACTAGTCGGTACTTAACTAGTGTCAGAGTTGTTCAGGTCGCCCGTAGGCCTCCGACTTGACTTATCGACTGTTGTCAAACCGATTAGACGTGAGTTTGATCTGTTTAAATATTTTACATTAAGTTTAATAATGTCTCATGATGGTTTTAATAATTTAAGTACTGATACTGTTACTTTGCGCCGATTTTCTGTGAGACCAGTCGGGCCGGCCCATTTGTGCTGGGAGAAGCATCGCTCTTCTACCTGCCAAATAATATATATAGATACATATAATTTTGAATGAAATGAATACTGATTTAAATGGAGATATTCAATCATGTCTACCCAAGTTTCGACACGCCTTTACCGGACCGCATTGAAGCAGTCTCGTAGATGAGGGTTACTCAATTTGCCGACGTTTATACAGACCGAAGTTCGATATCCTTCTATCTCTACTTACAGTGTTGATAAGGGTTTTGAATGATAGATTAGTATATTTCGTTCTACTTTAATATTATAAATACGAAAGTAATTCTGTATGTACACGACTTAACTATATTGATCAGTACTGTGATATAGTACTTTAAGCTGAGAAGAAAGACACCGTCCCCAAATTTATAAACATATAATGTTTCTAGAATATTTTTTAAAAAGTAACACGCTGAATATGTACTACTAGTTTTACGTAAAGAACGTAAAATATCACAATTAGTCACGTGGTCCACTTTATAAACATCAATGACGTCTAAACAAACAGAAAATAAATGGCTCAACAGGCTCTCAAAGCTTGTCACATCTGGTCTTTTTAATTCATCAGATGTACAACAAAAAAAGACAACCCGAAATCTCAATGGAAAGTAACCCCTAGGATGGAACCAAACAAAACAGTGCCCATGTCACATTTTTTGTAGACGAACAAATATTTTTACCTGCTCTGAGGTAAACATTTGTATTCGTAACGAAATCTTTTCGTCGGGAACTTTTAATGACAGTGAAATGTTATAATGTTCATCTTAGTACGTCGACTTCAACAATATTATGCAACAATGTAGTTATACCTATGTCACTACTTATATATCTGACAATTATTGGTAAGTCTTGCTGCTTGTAGCATAGGCCGCCTACACCATGGAAGTAGCAAATCTCTCACAGATTGTCTTTCTTCTACTTCTTCCTGGAATTATTACTAGTATTTTTCACAGGGTCTGCTTGTTACTAAAATACTATTCGGAGTTAGCAGATGACTAGTCAAATTCGCATACAGAATATCTTCAACGGAACTTTTTGTTTCGATTCACATGCCCACCTCCTCTTTCCTTTTCTTTTTTTTTCGGAATGTGTATTGCTGTGCCCTTCTGGCCTTGACAGCGTCACCGGGCGGGGTCCTTTTTCTTTATTTCCCTTTTCTGTACTACTATAATCGCCTATCCATCGCATGCGGTGAAAGCTAAAAATCAGATGAACTAGTAAACAAAATCCATATTGAATATTTATTAAGTTTTGTGTTGTGTATTTTTTCATACGTTGTGTTTAAAATTAAATATATTTGCTTTTTCGTACAAAAAAGGTTGACATTTTCATACATTTCAATAATAATTCAGACGCACATTTTCTATGGAAATCACACAGAATGAATAAATAATCATATACATATATGGTAAACGAAATTTTTCCCGAAATCCTGAGCTCCAACGGGTTTTGAATTTCAATGTTTACAAAATTACTTTGAAATCCGAATACAGATCCTGTATTTAAGTCGACTTATCTTAGTTTGTGGTGTAACTTTAAAAAGTGGTGGCAAATGCACATAAAATATTAATAGAGTTACATGCGCGCTTAAATTATTGTATAGTAAAAATCAATACACGACCTACCCCATTGTTCCCCACTTACCCAATCATTTTGTTGAGCATTATTATATCACTTTAACAAGTCTTTTACATTAAAGATTATATCAAAAAAATAGACATCCATACATATTATAAATGTACAAAGTGCAAACACTATAATAACATAACCCCTCACGGTAGTCACGTGATTATGTCACTTGATCTTACATATTACAGTACATTTTTAAAAATATATATTGGGTTAGTAATGGGAAGTTACCTTTGTTTACAATTTATCATCTTAAAATCAACGTCACATGTCCTACAGATCGTAACACTAATCTCTTATCAGTTGAGAGTAACGCCAAGCTGTCTGTGCCAAGCGATTTGTAGCACATAAACATCCTGTTACTAATTGTACATACCCACGCGAACAGAAAGAAAACAGATGAGACTGTTTTTCTTTGATAACATAATTTTATTTTTATCTATATATAACTATAACTACCATATAGGATCTACACACAGGTAGGTCTTTTGTTGCAAGAGACCGGCTAGGTAGGTACCACCGCAGTGTCAAATATTCTGCCGCTAAATAGTATTACTTAGGCATTACTGTGTTTCGGTTTGAAGGGCACTGTACGCTAGTGAAATCACTGGGCAGAGGAGATTTATGAACCAATATTTCGAGGTTGGCAACGCGTGAGTGGCACCTACTAATGGTGCTGCAAGCGCTCATAGGCTACGGCAACCACTTACCTTGGGCGGGCCGTGTGCTTGTTTGCCAACTTTTAATATAAAAAATATATATATACCAAATAAGGATACTTTCGAAAAGCTTGATTTTTTCAACTAAGAGATTTTTGAACAGCAGTCTACGACTAGGTTTTTAGATATCATTTATTTAATTAATTGCAATTTAGTATATTATAGTATACATTTTTGTAAATTTTGTGTATTTACGTCAGTTTCTTTGGATGCTTACAAAATCGGAAAATCGTTATTATTAGTCTCTAGGCAGGGAATGTGGTATGTTTCTTAAAATTCACCCTTGGAATTATGAGATAATAATTATGTTACTGTTCGAAACAGACTTAACAATCATTGTTATATGAAACATCAATCAATACGTTGCCTGAGAAAAATCTAAAGTATAATTTTCATTTAATTAAAAGTATTTGAATTTTAGGTATCCTCCAAATTATCATAAATATAGTAAATTAATTAATGTAATTTTAATGCTTGAATAAATGATACTATTTTTTTATTGTATTATGATTGTAAACAGTTATATGAATCTAGATTTCCGAAATGATATTGTTAATAATAATGTTTTACAAAGCGCTCCTTTATGTAAAAATTCTTTTACTATTTATATATGAGGAAACGTTCATCATCAATCGCTTCAACATGTCACGGAATCTCGAGATGTAATTTGTTCGTTCATTTTATCCTGATCAATACCTACCATTAAATTCATATTATAAACGTGAGAGTAATTCTGTCTGTTAGTTAATTTTTACGGCTTAGCTATTCAAAAAAAAAATCCATGAAACTCTAGGAAGAACGTAGATTCCTAATATGTATTTCAAAAAGTATATGGTAAATTAATATTAAAATATCACAGAGATGAAATATATGAAAGACGCCAGAAAAATTCTCTTTTTGCTTCATCACTAAAAAAATCCAGGTTTCTGAAAATCATAATTTCAAATGTTTTATTTAATATCCATTTTCATTTTAAAGCTATAAAATTAATGCAAACACAAATTCCCATTCACGTCATCATAGTCAAATTATTCTAAAATTTCAGCTGTAGGGGCTTTTGTGAGGATATGAAAGGATAGCATAAAGTTTGATTAACTAATCCACTCAACGCTAAATTGTCGGTACCTAATGTCTAGGTATTGCTAAAAGTTCCTAAATTGAGCACTTGACATGTGTCAACTGCCACGCGTCACGCCAAATAAGTTTTGAGCTGTGACGGCTTTCGCTTAAAATAGAGGGTTATAATTATTTTGCTTCGCTTTTTGTTTTACGATATGAAAAGAAAATCGATTAATGTTAACAAAGTTCCGGATCAGACAACGTAATACATGGCACATCTATTCTTTAAGCGATCTAAAATTCTTATTTTTTAGACCTTTGAAATATATGAGTAAATGCGCCGCGATCCTTTGCATTGTTTTCATGCACCTACGTTTTAGAGCTTAGGTCGTTGATGTCGGTTAAAGTGTTGTTTAACGAATATTTTATTACAATTTTCACTATGTCTATAAAATTCACTAAGCGCTGCGACAACAGAGATTATTTATTTTATCATAAAATATAAAAAGAGCTTCTACTGAATAACAAAATAGGTATACATTCAAAATTAAAAATCTTTTATAACGACATTCTATATACGCATAAGCTATATGCCCTAATGTTTTACAAAGCGCTCGCACGGTACCCATCTCTACGCGTGTACCTAAGCTATCATTTTTCACACCCTAATCCGAAGACGGGGCTCGTCAAAGGGAGCGCTTATCGAGGGTCCCAATTTATTTCCTGGGGATTTCAACGTGATATTGTCATAGGCTTGTCATCCTACGTTTCAGGCAAACGTATATTGGACGTATTACTCGTACAAATTCCGTTACATTTGTTAGAACACGAGGAAAAGATTACAACCTACATTTATGTCATAAATAAAAATAGACGCATAAAATGAGGCTAAAAGCTTCATAATGGAGCGATATTGTATGTGCCTGTGTACTGTGTATGTTTTAAGGAAAAGTTTATGGGTAATGAGGGATTAGCCTCAAATAATCCTTGAGCGTCCAACGTTGACTGCTATTCGCTTCTATAATAATCGACAAAGACAAACATACTTGTTTTAAGTGGCTTAGATTTCGAAAGCAGAATTTATAGACGGCGAAATTTAGTAAAGGTTCTCTTTGGTTTATTGCTCACAAATTTTTAACCTTAGTTAGAACTGTTAGAAAGTTTGTCATTACAATATTAATCATTAAACTATGAGAACAAATCACCTTTAGAACGAAAACGTCAAAATAAAAAAATCGAAAATTTAGTTAACAGCGTAAAATGACTTAAAAACGAATTTCTCAATGTAACAATAGTCCAAATATAGCCACATTCGGGGGTAAATAACCAAGAAAATATATGAAAGATTGTGCAGGTGTCAATATTATAAGAATTATTTTGTTGATTTTTTGAGTTACGTCGTTTTTGTTCTAAATTGTTGCTACGTTCTTACATTATTACTAAGCTTCTTCAGTGATTGACGATTGACAAAACACAAACTTCGAAGGTTAAAACTGCTCTGTAACTATATATAAGTAATAAATAAATGCTTAGCCAGTTGAAGAGTTTAGATTATGTTTCGAGGTATTCCAGACATCTAGGACAAAAACCAGGAAGAGGAAACGATTAAATAACGATTAAGATATACCGTCTCCACTTCAAATGCATACGCACGCGATTTTAAAGCGACAGAATATATGTAACAACACAGCAAAAGCAAACAGCGCATCCAGAATGCTACCCGTACAGTAGTATGAGCTTAACATTCAGCGCTGACTGCGCATTTGAATGTGAATTGATAGATGTTGACAGCATATAATATTTCATGCACGAACTATTGATAGAATAATTTCAAGGTTTATCGTCTTCATTTCATGTATATTCGAATACAAGAACATTTCATGTTCAATATGTTGCATATTATTATTATTGGACTTTAGACGACCGTTGTGACATGCTGGTAGTGAGCTTGCTTTGAGTATGGATGGTCGTACATTCTATTCCTGCTCGGAGTAGACAGATATTTATAACTAATATCGACGATATAACTAATATTGACGACCTCGTGGCGCAGCGGTAACAAACCTGCCTTAAACGCCACAGGTCGCGGGTTCGATTCCCGCTCGGAGCACATGTTTGTATTGACCATACAGACATATTTTCCGGTCTGGATGTGGTTGCTCTTGTCATTGTGTATGTTTCCGGACCCCTGGCACAGGATATATTCGGGGCCGTTAAGTGTGTAGCGTTTATTTATTTATAACTGAATTATAATTATTTATAATTTTATTTGTTTAATTTAATAATAACTACTGTGCATTCTTACTAACGTCGATTGAAGCTCGTACTCAGGTCTCGGAGGTATAATTAGAGTGTAGTGAAAACTTGCAACTTGCGCTACTAGCTGGTATGAAATGTCATACTCTCTTGGGAGTAAAAACACTGTACTGATAGTTGATTTCGCTTTATGTTAACTAAGAATAAGCTATTTTGCATATTATACTAATCTTTAATGATGATGATATAATGAGATTTTTTATGACATTTTCTAGTAAATAAATAATAATTGAAGCATCAATAGCTGACCAGAACATATGCTTGCATCGTCAATAGAAACATCAGCTCCGAGAGGGAATCGAACCCGCGACCCGTGGCGCTTAAGGCAAGTTCGCCACCACTGCGCCACAACGTGTAATGAATGATTTTAGAAGTTCCTGAACAAAAATAATTTAATGGCATTAGTGACATAATATAACAAAATCAATTTCGGAGCCGTGATTATTTATAATAAAACGTTGTACGTTTAAGGATATATTCAGATCGTAACTAAATTTAAATAGCAATAATGTCGGTGTAGTTGATCCTATGCAATAAAAAAAACATAACATTGGTTAAAAACCAAGTAAAAAAGAAAATATAATATACATCAGCAGTAAAGAGCGTCTTTCTTCTTGTTGAATGTAAGCAATGGTCACTACCATAAAT
Source organism: Hestina assimilis (assembly GCA_023373885.1). Classification (NCBI taxonomy): domain Eukaryota; kingdom Metazoa; phylum Arthropoda; class Insecta; order Lepidoptera; family Nymphalidae; genus Hestina; species Hestina assimilis. The sequence goes on along the minus strand of CM041749.1, from coordinate 7,951,961 downwards.
ACTTGCTATAAAACGTAGTAATAACAATGTTACATCAGTTTTTAATTGTCATGTCATTCCCACAACCAGTATAAATCTAATGACACTTAATAATATTATCTTTTCTATATCTTTGTTTCATATAATAATCCACTCAACCGATCTATAGGACGAGCCAAAGAAGTAGAGATACACTCCAAAAACATTACCATCTTGGGTAGTAGGGTCAAAAAACAAAGTATATTAAGTAAAATGTTCAGTTGAGTGATTTCGAATACATATTCATATATTATTATCTGGTGAAACTTCTGAATAGCACAATAACGTTAAAGGGCAGAAGCATAAATATACTTTTTCCTGATCGACAAACGATATATCAATGATTATAGTTTTATTGGTTCCATGGCTGATGGAGCGTGACCGCCTGTCTGGATGAACACGAACTGGGGATTTCGTTGAGAAATTGCCTCTTTATGGCAAACAAGTATTGTTCTCATTCAATGTTCCTGTATGTTATTAGTTTAATATGTTTTTGTCTAGTATTTGGTAAGAAAAAATATAAAAATATCTATACTATTATTTTTTTTAAGAGTTGAAGAGCTTGGAGTTTTGGATATAGTGCATAAGTAGTTTTTGACAGATTTTAATGAAACTATTTGTTTTGAAAAGCCTATTATATTATATATCGCGACGATGGTACGACCCGGAAATATGGTTTTCACAACCAAGCGCATAATGTAGTACATCGATGATAGGAAAGGCAAAATAAAAATTTATGTTATTGTCTATCCTTTGTGTAGTACTATCATATGACTATTCAACATAAGGTACTATTTAAAAAAAAAGTAAAATAATACTCGGTATTTTTTCGGTGTAACCGAAGACCTTTTACGTAATTATATGGGTCTCTTCAAGTTGCGAATAATTTTGATTGGTTTTTAATATATTTCTCGCGGTCAAACAACGGGGGTGCATTAAAAATTTAACATTTTAATAACATTGATTATACATTAATGTTTAGTACATACATAAACGGATTGTAATGAATAGAGTTCATATCAACCAGCACACTATTCTTATATTATTTTATGTTATAACTCTAGTTTGAAAAGTATAGTAAATGATAATATCTTTCGATAACATTATTCTTCTTTTCTATGTATTATATAGAACGATTTTTTTTATAAGTGAGACTGGTTGAGTTTTAATACGGCCTTCGCTGTCGTTGAGCATATTTATTGCTTCAGCAATCCTTTGGGTTTAAGTGTATGAATCATAACGTTATATGACTTCGTTTATAGACTTAATACTATAAAAACTTAATGCACACGGAGCCGCGGGTAAAAGCTATATCACTAGCTATAAACAATATCTAACCATTTTGAATTATATACATCCATAGGACATTTTATTGGTTCGTGTAGTAAACATCAATTCACTAATAAATGAATATTATAGTTAAACCACCTAACATTGGAGCCAAATATTAATAAAAAATAGTGGTAAATATGATATATCTAGTTTTCTAGATACACCAACGGCATAACTAACTTTGTAATCCTATATAAATGTATAGGATTACAAAGTAAAATTTGCAGTTAATGAATCAGTGTACTTGTATAATATATGGCACAATAGGTGCAGATGGGTACCTAGATAATATACGATTAAATTCAAGAAGTAGGTAGAAAAAAGTAGGACTATCTACATAAAAATATGATATCCCATCAAAACACAAAAAGTAAAAAAAACAAGTAGAACTATACCCGAAAGTTGGCAGTTTCACGACACTAAAGTATTTTAATGAGTAGAATATGATGCCCTACAACTGCCAAGTTTTTTGATTCGTGCATTTTATTGATTCGTGTAGTAAACATCATTTCACTTATGAAAGTTCTATACACACACACTATACAGAAAGTTCTAATATCATGGTAGTTTAACCACAGATGATCGTATGTAATTAGCTCTTATAGTAACTAGTAGTTCCATTCTATATTTCCTAAGTCCTTGATCACATCAACTCAGAATTATTTATGTAAGTAACTATTACAAAAAAAGTACCCAAATTGATGATCTCTTCCTTTTCGAATACTGTTTTACGAGTACACATTTCAATAACTTTAACAACAAAATCGTAAACCTCTTTACATTTTTACTTTATGTCATTCACTAAAATTAGAAAATTTCATTAACGGAAGAGGCAATTAAACTTTCAACGAAAGGGGGCAATAACGACGCGTGCGCAAATGTGGTAATAAAGTCGTAAATCAGATAATTAACCCTCCAGCCCTTATTAACATCGTAAATTTTACGGTGAACGGCACAATGTGCTACATGCTTAATATGTGCATAAAGTAGAAAACTACTCAAGTCAGTATACGCCTTAAGCCAGATAATTCGAAACAATATCCAGGCTTTAAATTGTTCCGGATTTGCATAATACTCCCTTGTATTGATTCATATTGAACTAAGTTAACGGAGAGCTAAATCCTGATATATTCAATCGTGTGATAATGCCATTTACTAGTTGGATTTTCTATATAAACTTTCTTATAAATAACAATTTTCTGTACCAGTAAATGGACTTTTTTCCAATAATATTGTTTATTAATTACTAAACTATACACTGAAAAAATTATAGAGGAAATTTATCAAATATTTCAATTGGGAAGTAGATATTTGAACCTCGAAGAAAGACGTATAATTTTTAAGGACAATATGATATGCACGCGCTAAAATCTAAGGCGAAGTATACACTCGTATATAAGTGGAAAATTATTTTAAAATTCAACAAAAGTTATCCGCTTATGAAACGGAAAATAAAAAAATGAATATAATATTTATTATCAAGAGTTTTATTTATTTGGTCCGTTCCGTTGAGTGGGGTACATTTATGGATTGCGTGGCCAAAACCATTATGGGAATAAAAAATGACTCATCCCATTTTCACTTATCCAATTCGATTAATGCAACAGATGGTGTCGTCGGATCCATTACATTGCTTGCCTCACCAATTTGTTATTTTACAATTATCCTCATGCCCTTATCCATAGGAAGTATTAATATAGTTTATTATTTCCTCAAAAAAAGTGTTAAAACCCAATAATATCAATAATTGATAATAATTTCCAGCAGTATTTTATCCGATGGTCGCGATTTCCAATTCGACAAACAAACACCATTGAATTTCATGTTCTTAGTTCGTGTTAGGAATTTGTTTTGTAAATTACGTTTATGGAAACTACATATGTAAGAAAATCTGTATGTATAAAAAGAATTCTGAGACGTGTATATACTATGACAATCCTCTATGAAGCAGGGTGGTGTGTTGTATTTGGAAACCTTTTCCTTAATACGAAAATTATACCCTCGTAAATAGGGTGATACTTACTTATAACAAAAATTAACATTTACTTTAATGATGTTTTTCTTTTAGTTTATAGTCTCGTGAGTTATCTGCATATTTAACATAGTACGGCTTATAGGTTTTAAGCAGAAGCAAAAACTAAAGAGAGACTTTGGCAAAAGAAACAAACATCATTGTACGTACTTTCATTTATCAAAACGTTCAAAGTACATAAACTATAGCTAGCTTTGTTTTAGACAGAACTCATCTAATAAAAATTGATCTTCGTACAGTTTACGCGACTATCCTAGAAGTAAGATTTTTCGAGTGTGGTACGTTCTTTAGGCTTGTTGACATATGACTCGTCTTTCTCACAATGGTAGAGGAGCCCACGATGCTAAATGGGGATTTACTCGAGCGTTGTAGAGACCTATTGGGATGCAAAGCTTAGATGATAAGAAGAAAAAAATGTTATATGATATATACCTTTACATCGGTGGGGGAAGCGGCTATAGATTTTTAAATATGTAATAAAAAAACTGTTGCATGGACATCCTCGAGCGCGTCAGATATTGATAGCATCAATGCCCTACGTATTTTTAATAATGTACGTATGTTAATCTGATCGTTTGCATGATGCGGGTGGTTGTATTTAAGGGTTGAAAAAAAAAAAAATTAATCGAGCGCGTCAGATTTTCTAAGGGAGTGTTAAGTGCACCAAAAAAGCTCTCATTCACTAATCTGACGATTTCGATGGGACGCAAACTGGCGGTCATTTTCATAATGTGCAAAAAAAATTCACCATTTTGAAATACTCAAGCGCGTCAGATTAAGATATATGTGGTTCATTTTTATGTTCTAAACATACTGTCTCATAATCTGACGATTATCTGGAGGGATTCGGCTGATCTGACAAAAAAATTAGAAAAACGGTTCACCTTAAAGGCCATCCCTGCAACTTCCCGCTAATTCCATTCCTGGGCGCTTAAAATTGTACTTATGATATTTTTGAGCTCAAAATATAATGTATGTGATATTTTGAGCTCCCTGAGTTCAAAGAACTAATATTAAAATTTTTAATTTTTCTTAGCGGGAAGTCAAAAAATTTTTTTCTATTCTTTTAAATCATTAAACTTAATTAATTGAAAAGATCAGGAAATAGCATGCAATTAAATAAGTGTATGCTTTTTAGTAGAATAAATGTATTTATAAAAATTACTTTAAAAAAGCTTAAAATACTTTAATATTTTATATTTATTTGATTAATTAATCATCATCTTCATTCGAGGCATTATCTCGAAATAAATGTTAACACACTTGACAAAACTAATTTATATTTTAATTTATTTTTAATAATTTATTATTAAAGAGCTAAAACAACCGGGAGCGAGTGTACTAAACCCTGCCCCCTTCATACCGCATACGGTTGAGACCCAAAAACGTGTTACTGCGCAGGGTTCAAGTTACATTTAACAGACTATACCACGTGTCTTTATGATCAGCTGTGATGGCGTCATGGCAGCAGAAACCAGAGTGGGGACGGAGTGAGAGAGTAATAGATAGAGAAAGAGTGAGAGAGGAATAGAAACGCGGAGAAGGAAATGTAGGCATCACGCAACTGCACGCATTTAACTTTATCGACGAATTTTTGTGATTTCGGCTTGCGGAAATCGTCAGATTATATATTTTTCATTATTCTTGAATTATTTCCTTCAAAATAAAAAAATTTAGCTACGCTCGAGAATGTCGAGATGACGTTTTTTTACAACTTTTGCCCTCCCTTTTTTACGTCACTCTCAAATTGTCAGATTAGTGGAATATACACTTTTAGGATGTAATTAACTCACCCTACCTTAATCTGACGCGCTCGAGAATTTCTGATGGTCAATTTTTTTACTAATCTGATCCTGTATCCTTTACGGTCGGCCTTATATATGGGCCTCATGTTTTGTGGAGGTACTTAACCGGGTACAAGGTATCCCCTGTATATTAATCTGACGCGCTTTAGTAAATCCCGAAATCCCCGCTTGGGCTCCCCTACTACAAGAGTGATATAGGCTACTTAAAAGATACACCGATTGGGGTTATTAATAAGATTTTCATTACAATCGGCTTTGAGTTATTATATAAGCTACTATAATGTCCAAGCAGTATTACCTATTTTATATTGTCACTAACGTTCTTACTAATCGAGTTCTATTTCTATATAAAAGTCTTTTATTTGCCTTGACTAGTTGAATACCTAAGATTCCAATTTACATATACAGCGTTCCCTTTATAAATATTTCATGTCAAGGATAAAAATAAAATAATGAAAAGTAATCGGACACATACGTGACTAAAACAAAAAGTTTTTGTATTTGTAATCTCTCTGAGCAATTACCATTATAAGGGTCCTCGTTCTAAAGGGGTCAAATGATATAGGTCGATAAACCCCGGTGCGTTCAGCCGTGACTCCGGCCAATCACACTGTTAAATCTTTTGAATTGAACTCATCCGTTACTGTTGCATCGTCATTAATGCATTTAAGGATAATACGACTAAGACGGAATGAAAGAACTCTTTCTTTTTTCCTTTTATGATTAGTATTTCTTTTTAAATTTGTGAAAGCGGCTTTACCCGTAGATAAAAAGAAAAAATATGGAATAGAAGAGCTATGAAATAAAAGTCGTCAAAAAGACTAGGTACTTTTAATTGGCTGGAAAGTTTTAGTACAAAGAATTTTGGATATGATTTTAGTACGAGCTTAAAGAGAAAAAATCGTAATTGGAAGTGCCTATTTCTTGGCTTAATCTGTCTGCGAAATTATAAGTTTTCTCGGATATAAAAATTGCCAATTGTTTGAAATAGGACTTCTTCGCTGAAATTAATTAGAATTTACGAAATCTGTATATCAAATTGAAATTTATCAAGAAAATGTACAAGTTCATGTCAATAAATTGGATATTTCATATAAATCGAAAATATATAATTGTTTACCAAGATTTGTAATGCGATTCTACGTATTAATCTCATAAGACATTTTTGATAGAATTGTAACATACTTACATACAATTATTATGATTAGTTTCTTACCCACATAGATTAAATTATAGGTTGTACCTGTTTGCGAAACAGTGGTTTTATTACTATGGGTTTAATAGTTACTTATATATAATTAGGTCCAACTGCAGTCATCGCAAGTTAAATATTTAGCAGTTTCAAATTTAACCAAAATTCAATTTTTTTATGTAATATAAACGAAGAAAGTGACAGGCAGACACTCCTTAAGACCATAATTGTAGTAACCGTTTTTGTATATATCTTCATTGTACGCACACCGGGCACACTTATGTTCAATGCTTTGTTACAGTGACTGTTATGAGTTATTTAATCTGTGTCTGCAGTTTATTGGTCATAATTCAGATACAAGGGATATGATTCAATTCCCAGCGCGATATAGTAGGTTAAATTGGATTTAAGAGACATAAGCCGCATATCATGGTGCATGAACGTCAGTAGCATGCATAATGCGATCCATTATTTAAGCTGGTTATCGTTGGCTTCGAAGTCCTATAAAGTTGTTTAATTTAAATTAACTAACAAGTTACATGCGTAGTTGAAGGCTACACAAATATGTAGTTTAGTATATAAATGCGTTATTATGAATAGAAATTTATGTGCTATTTTTACCAAAATTGCGTATTCGTCATTTTAAGCTAATTTGAAGTTGGAATGAATGAACATTCTTACCGAAAAATTATATAATGTTTTCAAACAGTTTTTTCCACTTTTAAATGTATTTTATCTTTGTACAATAGTCATATTATTAATATCAGTTTATTTCCCTCTATTTACAGATCAGGAAGAGGTGCAGCGTATGCATGTTCGGAAGGGGAGGGCAATGCTCCCAAGTCCTGTTGTGGTCGACCTCCGCTTAGATTATGTGTCTTGTTCCTCGGTGTCGTCGGCGCTTGTCTCGTGGCCGCTGGCGCTGTACTGGGAGCTTTAAGGCCGCATCCGAGAGCGCCACTCACATTACTATTACTTATGATAGGTAAGAACACGCTAAAATTTGTGTATAACCTTATATCAAACCCTCTACGAAATCCACACATATTTTAAAATTGATGAAATTTTACTGGAAGTTATAGGTACTTGTTATTCAAAAAATAACTTTAGTAGCAATAGAGCCATGCTCCTCAGCACAAATGTACCGGTTTTACTTCACCTTTCCAGGAGGCCAGGTAACTGTGAGCAGATTTCCTCCCGGACAGCGGACATAATTGTGCTTGTTTTCCAATCGTTATGAAAAAAAAAAGATCTTGATATTGAAATTTATGAGACTTTTACTAAAAAAAATTCGAAAATTATTAAAATTTGCAATCAAAAATCAAACAAAACATTACAATTGCCAGCTGCCCGACAGTTGCTCGTAAGCGTTCGCTCTTTAATATAATTTAGGTTGAAAGCGTCGCCGCTAACAAATGGCTGTAATTAACCGTGAAACAATCCGGGGAGGCTCATTGGATATTCGCCCTGCATATGACAATAACAACTCTGGTCGAAATCTCATTACATCATTCACAAAGTCGCCTACGCCCTTCATCGGGCGAAGTTTTCAATTAAACTTCGAATGAGTTTTGGAGCAGAATTAATTGGATTTTCATTAGCGTTAGGGACAAATGATGTTGTTACAGACAAGCGATCTATTGTTTTGACGCTAGAGCAATTTGTACGCGTCACTCAGACGGGAACTTCACAAGTTCACGCATCCACGTGGAAAGACGTGCTAACCAAATGTTCGTTACACCCTCTTGTGCAGAATTTATTAACTTAAATTAAATCAATGAGATGACACTTTATTAATTGAATTATCAATTTAGCTCCATTGTAACGTGGTAAACAACAATGTATGACTGATGGAAAACATTTACCACAATCTTTTTTTCACACTAACCCAGAAGTATCAGTAGGAGTAGCCTTCTAAGAAGTGAGTAGGAAAAATGGGGAAATGGAGGAAGAAAAAGATAGGTCCAGAAAATAAGCGGTAAGAGCTCACTACGAGCTAAGGTTTCCGGCACTCTTTAACAATGTACAAAATGATAGATCGGAATCACTACTTAGGTTCGATATTCGATAGTGAGTGTAAGCCCTGTGTTCTTCGGCCCTTCTTAGCAAAACGTTGTATTAGTAAAGACAAGACAAAACAGTTAAAACGTTATAAGAAAAGTTAACTCATCAAAACAGATGAAGATCGCGAACTCTGAAGATATAATACACCCGCGATAGTTGTTACCATATAATTTTTGTTTGCTTATGCCTATTAATTTTCTTGTACTCTTATTTTTTTTTTTAATATTCTACCCCATGTTTAAACTAAACAATAGCCTTAATCTACGACTAATATCTATATTGAATCTTTTTAATCATGAAAGTGATCAAATGCGATGTTGCAACGTTGTTCGGACGTGATAAAAGCCCTTTATAAAGGTAATTTTAGTTTTCTCTATGAACTTCAATAGCACAGGTGCGAGCCATTAGCGCGGGAGATCAAAGCGGAACGTATTGTTCATGATCACAAGCTTGAAAATAATTATCTTAATAGTCGCTTACGTAGTTGCATTAGCTTTGTACTTTTCTGTGACAAATAAAAATATTTAAAAGATACCTATATCATCCATAAATAATATGTAACACATTAGAATTTAAGAAAATATTACTTGTTAGGTGTTGAATTCGGTATTTTTTTGCCACTCACGCGTTGCCAACCTCGAGATATTAGTTCTTAAATCTCGTCCGCCCAGTAATTTCACTAGCGCACAATGCCCTTCAAACCGGAACACAGTAGTGCCTAAGCACTACTATTTGGCGGCAGAATATTTGACACTGCGCTGGTACCTACATAGCCGGCCTCTTGCAACAAAAGACCTACCACCAGTGTTTACACCAGTGTTTACACTGGTGGAATAATCTCTGGTGTGACAGAGTTTATCACAACAACGAGCGATGGTTCGTCACGTCCTGACGCCGCAACGGCGTAGAAAATTATTTTTTCTATAAATTACTGAGTAACGGTCGGGTCTTTTTGTACCATATCACTTGTTATTTAAACAAATTTTATTACAGGTATTGGTGTGGTGCTAGTGACAGCGGCTGGTTTAGCGTGGCGTTTGGGTGCACGTGACGCTCCTTGCGCGTTATTAGGGCTCAGGCGGACGTCCTGTCGTCGCTTAGTTCCCCGCCTTCCACCAAGTTATGCTCGCCCTCATCATCCATATGCGGCCATGCTGTACCCGGAGTTTCATTACAGGCCTCCGCCGCCCACCTACCAAGCATCTATGCAAGAGTATAGACTCAGGTATTGAAAAATTTAATTTACTATATATTGCCACGTGTAAGGTATTAATATACAGAATTTGTTTCTGTCGCTTTCATCGCATTTCTATATTAGAAATCCATACGTCTTAGTTGATCAATCTGGGGGTCTGCCATGAACTTTTAACAGTTCCATTGCGATTCAATGCAATTCGGGTAATACATAATAATATATAGAATATATGGACGAAATAGCGATCCATCCCAGTTTAGGCCATTTAAATCACAATGAGAGTTCATGGTAGGCCGCTGTTTGTACTATAATCAATAACTTAATGGAGATACATCTGTTGTACGTTAAAGGTTTTTAAAAAAACTGCTTCATCACGCCACGTTCGATTAGATGATATGGTTTAGTTTTTTTAAGAGCTTAATGTTCAGCTAAAAATCTAAGTTGTCCCTAATTAAATATACTAATTATTAACTATCATATATGTATATACACATCATTGAACTTATATATTTCAATAGTTAAAAGGACTGAAACTTATATTGAATTTTCGCTTCAAAGTTGAAATATCGTCAATCGCTTTAACAAACGTTCCGTGACGCTCCAATGTTAGACTAGTCAAGTTTTGAAGTAGTTAAACGTTTGTTTCCAGGTTACTTCTACTAGACAGAAGTGCGCCCGCTGTGTCACCGCCTCCAACTTACAGATCCAACTCAGCTAGTCTAGTCAGGTATACTGCTAATCGTTAATCAATACACTCGTTAACAACTTATGAATGAATTGAAAACTAAATAGCATCTGTCATTAATTAATTTTTTTTTAATGACGTGTCCTTTAGTTATTTAAAGCCACTTCATTTATACTACGATCTAACCTAGAAAATAAGTAATTTAAATCTAACATAAATTGCTAAGTAGAGTAAAACTAAGAATGTGTCCATCAACACTTTTCTTACTGTCTCTATTAAGGGAAGGCACTTTGTTCTTGCGTCTTTATTTATATAGCACTCATTAAACTATCATTTACACTAATTTAATACACTAACTCAAAAGGTTTTGTTCTTTTAAGTCTTCTCACTATGTCCGTGTTGTCGAGGAGCTGGATAGCCTCGACGTTTACATGATGATGAAGTCTTTGTTAATGAGCTTTTGCATATTTTTTCACTATATTTGCGACCCAGTCATTTCAACGTTCGTTTCAATTAATTATTTAACAACTGTTGTGGGGCAATGGTAGTCAACGACTCCCGCCCAGAACAGATGTTTGTATTGACCATACAGGCATGTTTTCCGGTCTGGGTGTCTTTGTCCTTGTTATTGTGTTTGTTGCCAGACCCCCGACAGATCTATTAACCTTATGGAGACCGTCGATTGTGTAGCGTTTATTATTATTTTTATTTTTTATTATTGTTTATTTGTTTTCAATAGAGGATCAACGGGAGCGGCATGGTGTGGTTCTGAATACAGCGGCCCGCCGTCATACCGCGCGCCTCGAGCGGATCCTCCCGTGACGGTTACCGACGCACTTCCAACTCTCACACCCCTCGAACTAAAATACGTTGACGACACCATAGAAGCCTTACCTAAACCCACAGAACAGGAGAAGGACCCGGATGAACACCTCGTAACCATTGTTCACACCGAAGCTCAACCTGTCATTGTAACGGTTTCTGGTTCAACGGCACTTAACGATTCACACATGCAACCGCCCTCCGAAATCGACATTTTGGCACATTTATAACAAACCAGTGGACTTCACAGAAGCATATGGATTTAACCAAAGTGATTGGTTTGTACAGTGATACTTCGAGTGCTATTTGTGAGAGGTAATTAGTGCCCTTTCTTCTACCATATGTAAGTGAAGACAGTAGATCTAATTATTGTTTTTATGCAAAGACATGAATGTATTATACGAATATCAGAATTAAAACACAACAATATTTTAGTGAACGAATGAAATATACAATTCTCTATCAGAATATTATATGAAATTCGAATCGTCTCGAAAAGCAAATAAATCAAATGTATTTCATCGAAATTGAATATTATGTAAGCTTTTGAAATATGTTTGCAATAATAGTTTCATGATTTAGTAATGTACATTCATTTCTCTTTGCATCGTTTGATTGTGGTTTTAAGTACCTTATGTAGATAAGTTATATAATGTAAATAAAATGCACTGACGAGTAAGTTTTGATTTGCTTGGTTTTAGGTTAACAAAGAGTGCCGTGTATATACGAATTATATTATTATTATGGAGAAATAAACCAAAATCTTCACCGTAATGTACAACATATTAATTATTTAGTGCCAATGGTTGTTTGATATACGTATATTATTTGTTAATAATTCAATAAGAACGATCGCCTTTCTGAATCGCAAAATCTTACTCTTTGATATTTCGATTTGAGAATTGATTTTAATGTTATTTAACATTTAATGACTAGCCTTTTTACTTTTATTTATATTTCTCACCTTCCTTAAATGCTATTAATATTTAAATAGTTTTTAAGCTTATGGATGTTTTAATAGAAACTAATATGTAAATATTACTGTGATGATGCCAATCCATATTCAATAACTAGGCTCGTAACGAATAAAATTGGAAGAAAATTGTGTTGTGCGATTTTTACTGGTTGTAAAGTTATTATTGAATACCAAATATTAAAATAACAATCTGTATGATAATGAATTCAACCATCATAGCTGTATTATTATTTTAAAATATGAAACAAAAAATTTAATTATGTAAGCAAAAAATTATAATGAAATAAATAAAATTTCAAATATTCGTTACAGGTCTATTAATTACCAATTATCCTTTATTTAAGTCGGTTATCACGTATAGTATTATTAGATATAGGTAATCAATTTCCACACGTTTCTATATGATTTTTTGCATTGATTTTTTTATCTTACATTTTGATATATTACATCACCGAATCCAATATGAATATCGATACGTGACAAAACCGTTTCATATATAATTTTATTAGATAACATATTATCAGTGCGCTAAGGTAGGCTAAGTTTCATGTATCATAACTATTGTTGCTATTCACTATTGTAACAATATATGTAATTATTATGATGTACATAATGTTATTTGTAATATAAGAAATAAAGATCTTTAGTGAACTATTTCCGAGTCAATTTCATTTATGAAACAAAATATATATCTTTTATCTTTAGTTCTTAGGGAACTTAAAAGGGAAAAGCATTTTTTTATAAAAAATAAGATAATATAAAATATTTGCTATATAATTGTGATTGGAAATTTGACAACTTAGTAACTCTTCCCCGGTCCTTAACGCTGAATATATATGTATACGTAACTCATAAAAGTGCATATCTTTCCAAAGAACCCAATGACGGAAATATTAATTATTTGAGTAAATTTATCAATATATTTCTCATTGTTCAAAGAATTCGCTAATTAATTTGAGTTTCATTCAGGTAAAGAAGAACAATAGTGTACGAACGGTTTTCATGTTGAAATGAAAACAAATGAGGTAGACATCGCGAATCCGCACAAATTGGGCCATTCTAAATGTAAATCGAAGCACGGCGGGTATTTCAGAACAATGGCTCCCTGTAATTATATTGTAAAACAATTTCGCCTACAGTGTTCTGCTGTGGAATTAAAATCGGTAAAGCTTAATAAAATTCCGAGCATAAAGCTCGCGAGAGGAAGTAGTAAGCAAAAGTTATTGTTTAAAGTCACCTACATTATTCATTCATTATTACATTTAGGGTTTATCGTGTTATAATAAGCTACAAAAATATAGTTCAATGTTTATAAAAAACTCTTAAAAATAAGTAAGTACGTATATGTGAGGCAGCTGGATGAAAAAACAATAAATATATACAAATATTATAAAGCTGAATAGTTTTTAAGTTTTTTTGGTTGAAAGCGTTAACTTCTGAAAGTACTGGTCGGATTTGAAAAATACTTTTTGCATTTGATAGTGCATTTTTTGAGGTAGGCTATATAACATCGTGATAAGATACTTAGAAGTCGAGCAATAAGAACGAAACCGACCGGGCGATGCGATACGGTGACTTGGTGGAACAGCAAGACAATAATAAAGAAACAGATTGTTCGTTTGTTTATTTAAAGAAGCAATAACTATGTAGACCCGTGAACGAAGTCGCGGGCAGAGCTAGTATTCGATAAATTTTAATATTTTGTCTATTTTGTTTTTCATAATATAAACCCTATAGCATGCTATTCTTATTACTACTTTAACTATAAATTAAGTCAGGATTATAGTTTTAAAAATGAATTTCATTATTACACTTAAACAATTTATTTTTAAAATGTTTAGAAATATTACCGTCGTATATAACTTTGAATATTAAAATATCAAAATTTTGGCCGAAGCTCGCCTCGCCAGTTTCCATCCCTGGGGCGTACCTGAGTGGCATTCGAGCGCGGACTATGCATATCCAATATAGTTCCCTATTTCCTTATGCAATTTGGGATGTTTCAACGTCATTTCTGAAATGAAGAACTTTATTACGTACCCATCCCTTGGCCTTTCCTTTAAAGTAAATAGTAAATGCTACACAGCCAGTAGTAGAGCCATGCTTCACTCAGCACAAATGGACCGGCTCGACCGGGGAAGTTTTACCCTCTAATAGAAAATGGCTTAAGGTAACAGTAGCAGTACTGTTGCATTTCGTGCCATGAATGAGAGTACCGGAGGCCCAATCTACCACACCCCTCTTTTCCCATAATTTTTTCCCTTCTTGTTCCTTCCGTCCTCTCTCTCTTGGGTTGGAAAGGCGCATGTGAAACTTCAAATATCGCAAGCGTTTATAGGTCGCGCTGACGGCTTACCATCAGGCAGACTTTATGCTTATTTGCCAACCGTCATGGAATAAAAAAATCAATGTCCTCCATTGGGATAGTAATATGTTCTATGTCAGAGATCAGAAACCATACACAACCACCCAAACCAGATCACATGACTGTATGGTCAATACTAAGTCTATCCCGAGCGGGATTAACACCCGTGTCCATTGGCGTTTAAGGTTAGTTCAGTACCACTGCGCCAACAGTCGTCAAATATTTTGAACAAAATTCAAATAATTGTAAATTCTTGTAAACAATTTAAACTTCAAGTCCGTAAGAATAGCTTCCAGAATTGAGTCTTGAAAGATTAAATACTTCGAACTGTCTTTATAAAAGATGCAATAGTGAACTGTGTTGTAGCATTTTCTAGTTGTAGTCGTAGTATGGTGAAATTCGTTTAAGACTTCTCTAGATAAACCGATTTGTCTCAACATTGTTCGAATGTTTTTGAGATTCCCGTTCTAAACTATTTCTATCGCTGCTGGGCTAAAGGAGATTACCTACCAAACTGTGATTAGAAATATTATCTGCAAACTAATTTACATTTTTTCAATTAATCAATCAATATTTTCAAATCTATACTTCTATAGTAATATTATAAAGAGGACGTTTGTGATGTTGTAGGGGATAATTTTGGTATCTAATAAACAGATTTTGAAATATTTTTTACCAATAGAAAGCCACGTTATTTTGAGTATCATAGGGTCTATATAAACCGAAAAATTAAAAGATTTTTTTTGTGGTAGTATGATTTTTTAAGTAAGTCGAAGAAAAAAACGGTTGAACAAAAACGTTTCTTACGAACGCTGCCTTGACGATGAATGACATATTATTGAGTTCTAGAGAAAAGTTGTGGAGCTTGATAATGCCTATACAAAGTCAGCTACAGCAGATGTCTAACTTATATATTTAAGTCACAAAAAGTAGTTTTTAAATAGTGGTGGTGGTTCATTACAAAACGTAATTAACGGGGGCGAAACTGCGGGCAGTTTCTAGTCAATTATTTTTTTAAGGAACGAATTTTTTAAAAGTATTTTAAACGGCATTAATAATGTGAGTAAAGAAAAATACAATCTGATAGTTTGGCTATTAGCTTTAATTTTATATTATGTTGATTTTTAACAGTGTCAATGGATAGGGAATTGTATTATTTTCATTAACGTACTTATGTTTATCAAATTTGTAAATATTTAGTATAGACTAAAAAATCAACATAGTTATGTCCCGTGGGACCTCATTTTTGCAAACAAAGTAATTCCTCCGAATGTCGGTTGCGACATGTTCTTAGAACATAAGTGCTGAATTGTTATTTTCATTGTTCGACATTTTGTATTAAATAAATACACAATATTCTTAGCATCCAATTCTGCTAGTTGTTGTCTTTAATTTTAATTCCTTTATTTTAATAGTTTTAAATTTAAATAAAATTAATTATTTTTAAAAACACAAGTTGAAGCTCCCGAAACTTGACTGGCGCAGCCGGTAGGATCGCTCAAAAATAAAATATACTATCCAAGTATTCTATAAAACTCTAGAAGAAAGGAATTTAATATAGTATAGTGAGCGATCCTGAAGAACCAAACCAAAAATTTTGTCTAAACTCGGGTGTGAAAAGTGCATATTGTGTTCGTGATGAGGCTGAACGGTTGGTGAGTCAAATTCCTCGCTATCCTCTCAAATATCCTATCACTTGTTATTGCAAAATTAATTTCTTTTGTTATAACGTATCTGGTTTAAATATTTTAATTAGATTATTATTTGCTAATACCTACTGTATTACGTATTTTATTAATATTTAATTAAAAAAAAAAATTGTGTTAATAAAATTAAAGTTCTCTTAAATTTAGTATTAAATAGTAATTTCTATAGACTTCAAATTCAGTCTTAATAGAATAGTAAACGAAATTAAAACTTACAATTCAGTTTTAATTTTAATAATTTTATATAGTTTCAATTTTAATATTAATTAAGGATATTTGTATTTTGCTTTTATATGCTTTTATATTGTGTCATATTATTTGTGTTTTCTGTGTGTATTTTACAGTTATTCTGATCTTTATTTTTGTGTGTGTAAAATCTTATTTTTAAATTCCCAAAATGGTTGATGCCGCTGAATTAGTCGAAAATAATATTTCTATCGCTAACATTTATAAACTTATTCCTGAATTTTCCGGAGAGACACGGTTACTAAATTTATTTTTAAAAAAATGTGAGTATATGATTTTAAATTGCCAAGGTTCATTAGAACAAAATCAGTATTTAAAGGAATGCATAACGAGTAAGCTGAGAGGCGACGCAGCTGTTCTTATCAGTGAGCGTAACGATTTAGATACGTGGGAAGATTTAAAGAAAATATTAATACAGCATTTTGGCGATCCTCGGAGTGAGGAATGTATTTCGATCGAATTAGAAAATTTAAAAATCTTACCTAGTGAAAATTACTTAGACTTTTGCAATAGGATACAGGGTGTTAGATCCATACTATTTTCAAAGGTTAACCAACTCTCAAACGAAACCCTCAGAGAGGCAAAATATATTATTTATAATAATACCGCATTAAATACATTTTTATACAACTTACCCGAGCATATGGTTAGGTTAATAAGACTTAAAAATCCGTCAACCTTGGAAGACGCCCTCACTTATGTCTTAGAAGAGGTCAATTTCCAAGAGCAGTATAATTTAAGGAGTAAAATGCTCAATAATTCTAGAATGGTTAACCCAAGTTCTTCACACCATATGGCTCAATTTAAATTTAATTCACCCCCAACAAATTTTAAGACTTTTAATTCTCCAAGTCAACAATTTAAATTCGGAGTTCAAAATACTGCTACACCAATAAAGCCTCCCCATGTGGTATCTCAACCAATGGGATTTAGGCCTCCGTTAATAGCACCACAATTTAGATTCGGTATAACCAACAGGCAATACATACCCCAGACGCCGGTTAACCCTAATTATGGTCATCGCCCCGTTAACACTTTTACAAGTTACAGACCTATTTTAAATAACGCACCACAACAGTTTGGATATCGTTTACCCAGCAACTTTGGATATAGACCGAACATACCCCAAAATATTCCTAAATTAAATGACGTTTCAATGAGAACTGCCCCCGTAAAACCCAGTTTCTCTATAAATGAACTTGACGCACATAGTAATGATAATCGAAATTGTTATTATGAGCCGTATGACCAAACTTTTATATACCAAGACGACAATTACAATGAATATCATAACGACATGAATGAATACGTGACTATAGAGGAACAGACTGATAATATGACGGATGAATCGACTTCTAAAAATGAGGAGGAAAATAAAATTGAAAATTTTTACATAGGAGCCCAGAAACAAGAAATAATAGAATTAAACCTTGACTATAATTTAAAGCTGCCTTATATTTATATCTCTGACATAGACGGTAAATTCATGTTAGATACTGGTAGTACAAGATCGTTTATAAGCCCAAAAAAGGCTAACGAATATTTTAATCAAGCTAAATACTACGAACCCTTTCAAGTCTTAAGCACACATGCTACTAGTGTTCATAATGAAGTTATTAATATTCCACTGTTCTCTATTTTCAAAAATCATGATTTTCACAAATTTTATGTATATAACGTAGACAAAAGATATGACGGACTGATAGGACTAGACTTACTATTACATTTAGACGCCGATATTAAACTAAAAGATAAACTCATAAAAACGAAAAACGCGATAATACCAATTGTATATAATCCAGTAAATGTAATACAACTAGCCCCTCGAACTGAACAAAGAGTTAAACTTCCGACAAACATGTGTGATGGTAATGCCGTTTTAAATTTTAAGCAATTTTGCAAAGGTGTTAGAATGCCTAGTGCTATAGTTAAATGTAACAATGGTTTTGCTACTACAATAATACAAAATACCCTAGACAAAGAAATGACATTGACAATAACAGCCCCTTTTGATGGACTTAAACCTAATAATGACAAAATTCAATCAGTACTCGACTACTCATTGCCCAGGACTCAAACTGAGATAAAAAGATTTTTAGAATTCATAGGTTATTACCGACGTTTCATTAATGACTTTTCCAAAATAACACAACCTTTGACTGCCTGTTTAAAGGAAGGACGAAAGGTAATCATTGACCAAAACTATACTGACGCTTTTCAGAAATGCAAAGAACTATTAACAAATACATCTATTTTCGTTAACGATGTTAATAAAAGAAAAAGTAAGGACAAACCCCGCTATATAAAGGCAATAGTTACAAACGAGCCTGAACGAAATATAATACCCATAAAAATAGCGGACAGACTGACTAAAACACATTTAAAGAATATTAAACGACCTCCACAGGTGGTGTCTCGTTTCCCTGCTATGGATCCCGACGAGCCAGGCCCTTCTTCTAGAAAGGATTAACGAAAATCCGGGCATACTTCCTGTTAAACAAGGAGAAGCGTATATAAAACAAGACAACTGGTTGATAATTAAAATCTTAGATTTAAGTACAATAGTTGATGATTTAACTTTAAATATAAATCAATACTTAGAGTTTTTACGAATAATAAATAAAGATAAAATATTAGCACTTGAGTTTTTAGGTTTAAATAGTCAAGCAAACTATTTGAAAGAGATGTCTATCGACAAAATAAAGCAATTATTGCCAACCAAACGATTTAAGAGAGGGTTAATTGACCCCTTAGGATCTTTTATAAAAATCATTACAGGCAATTTAGACCATAGTGATGCAATAAAATATGAGAAGCTCATAACCAATATTAAAAGTCAAGAGCAAGCAACGACAAAAAGATAACGCTCATCTCCAAAATGTTAGATCATTTTATAAATTCTACCGAAGTAATTATGGAAAACTCACGTATATTAGATACGCGATTAAAAAGTCTCGAAGGAATAGTTAAGGATATAGGTAAAAGCGACATTAATCATAAGTATTTTGTATATTCATTAAGTCTTTTTAATCAATTTATTAACAATTTTCGTTCAATCTACGATAAATTAAGTGAAATAGAAACAGCCTTAGCGTTAAGTAAAGTCTCTGTATTACATAAATCAATCATAAATTCTACTGAGCTTTTACATTTATTCCAATTTATAGACAAACATGATAATTTAATGTATCCCGCAAATGAACAAAATTTAATTAACTTAGAAGAAACATTAAATGTAAAGGCTTATCTTAAATCAAACCAGATAACGTTTCTAATAGAAGTACCTTTAACTGATAACAAAACATACTCTTATTATAAATTGTATTCCTTGCCCATGTATAACGAATCCAATAATCTTACCTACATAGTGGTACCTGAATATCCTTTCCTACTAGCGAGCGGAGTAAAATACCAACCTCTAATACGAGCATGTAAGGATATCGCACAAGGCCAGTTCCTTTGTCATATGGATGATTTGGACCTGTATTCTAGAGAAACCTGTATAGAGCAACTAATGCTGTATCAATATAACGGTTCAAAATGCATCCAGCATCCTGTTAATGTTAACGAATTGAAAGCACAAAAAATATCCATAGATAAATGGATTTTGTACAGCCAGAAAAGGTCTATCATCTCACAAAGTTGTAGTAATGATGTAGTACGACAACCTGTCCTTGGTACTTACATATTAAGTTTAGACCAAAACTGCTACGCTGAAATTGGAAGTCTACACCTGGAAGGACGGCGATTGATTGGTATCGCCGTTTATCAGCCTACACCTGTAATTAACTTACCAAACATACAGAAGAGAAGTGTTAGTTCTGTGAACCCAGTGAATATAAAACAAATAGAATTAGATGATGTGAAATTTCTAAATCAAGTGATAAAGAACAGTGAATCAATTAGTGTTAATACAGACGAATTTACTTCCTTTCAAACAAATTCCATAAGCTTAGCAACGGTCATTTTATATGTAATACTATTTTTATTAGTTTTAGCTTTTATATGTTACTATTATAAAAATGCTTTTAATTTCTGTAAAAATCGAAATCTTCGGATTCCGGAACAAGCCAAACCCGCAGATTTCGAAATTAAGGAGGGAGGAGTTATGTCCCGTGGGACCTCATTTTTGCAAACAAAGTAATTCCTCCGAATGTCGGTTGCGACATGTTCTTAGAACATAAGTGCTGAATTGTTATTTTCATTGTTCGACATTTTGTATTAAATAAATACACAATATTCTTAGCATCCAATTCTGCTAGTTGTTGTCTTTAATTTTAATTCCTTTATTTTAATAGTTTTAAATTTAAATAAAATTAATTATTTTTAAAAACACAAGTTGAAGCTCCCGAAACTTGACTACATATCAATTCATTTTACAAGGTATATAACTAATTATTTCAACAATAACAACAATTGGAACTGTGTATTTGCTGGGATAAATAGTTGCAATAAATAACAATTTTAAATACATTACGCACAATATTCAAGTATTAACAAAAACAAAAATTGTTTTCAATATTAATAAATTACTTTTTATATCATAGATCTCACCGACATAAACACAATTATTGTACAATTATATGGCACTATAATCAAATATCCCATATCACGGTAAAAGCAAATAGAAAAAACAAATCTCTTCACATTATTAATATACTAAAACAAGAACGATTCAATTGAAATCCCAGTACACAAATCAAAATCAAATAAAGCTGTAAGAACATGTCAAGATTACAGGCAAGTTTTATTTCCCATAGGCACATTAGGTGCTTCAGAAGCGGCAAGTAAGCGCCTCGCGAATAAATCGCTATTCAATGAAATCGACAAGAGATGCCTACGCCGAGAATGATTTATTGACTTGTCAGCTTCTAGCCAACCGATTCTAATGGTTGGTGAATTATTCAGCGTGATTGCTTGCTTTTTATCTCGAGTAAATAAGTAATAAGCATGATTTAACATTTCGATTTTGAATTGTATTAACATCGTGCTACGTTGTAGAACTCTACATTTTGTTAAGAGTTGTTTGTTGTTTTGTTGAGAATGTTTTATAATGTGTATTTACTAGTTTACGCCAATTTAATGCAAAGAGAACGTTAAACATATACTTGATGCCATTTTTTTGTATTTTCATCGCTTCATCATCATCATCATCATCATCATCATCATGCAAATTGTTTGACCGATTTTTATAGTTTAAAATAAAGACGAAACTAAACTATTACCGTTATCTTACTGAATGGAATAATGTATAGTATTCGACTGGAGCCACGTTAGGACAAGCAACACATTTCCTCCTTTTCCTCAACACAAGCTCCTTTGTATGAGTAGACTAAGAAATGAACTCTTTCTTCCCTTTTTTAAGTCATACAATATATTATCCCTAATCGTTTAGGCTGAGGGGAGGCCTCTTGTTACCTATCCTGGTAACAAGGGAGACACAGAACTGTCACCGACTTAGTTTTACTATTCGGACAGTGGATAATATCGATCAAATAATTTACAATTAACGCTTTTGCTTGATACGCTTTACTGGTGATATTTACGTTAAACAAAATCTAAAAAAGCAGTTACAATAACTTGTCTTTCCTCGTGATGGCTTTCGTAGCCCATGGGCGTTTGTACTATATCTGACACTATGGTGGCAAAAAAAAATCTACCACGGTAGTTAAGTATCTTATTAAAAGTATATTGGATCGCGTCCCATAAACCGTCTGGTCGGAGGACCCTCCCGTTGTGTTAGAGAGACAATACAACGGAAGTTATATATATGTATTTCCGAACGCAACCTGAACCTCTTCAAGGTGCGAGTACATAGGGTTCTCATGAGTAAGCTCGCTCCAACGTAGACCTCATCTATGCCTTCGCGGTCGATGGAGGTCAAGCTTACCCATTTATGAATTTAAAAAAATAAAAAATGTCAAACCGCATTGAAAATTTCGTTTTCGTAAAAAAAAAACGTGAGTTCTCACCAAAATTGATCTTTTAATAGATATAAATTCAGTTTTCAATCATAAGTATATTAAAGTGAAGCAAAGCAATAGGATTTGCTTGTAAAATACATTTTCTTAGATATTTTCAAAAGAATTGTAACAAATCAAATAGAAAACGCAATAACGTACCTATCTTGAAGTGAATCGCTGGGTCGCCGATAGCCAGAAATGTGTACCTACTTTAATCTCACGGGTACTCGACCTATTTCCAACGACCATTTTAGCTCTACATAGATGATATGACAAATATTCAACGAAATTAAAGTATTTTGAAATGAAACTTCTTTTGGAACGGTGTGAATTAGCAATACATAGCATAGGACTGTTTATTCACGGCTCAGTTTTTTATGATTAAATATATACGCGGATACATAAAAATTCTTATTATGTTACAATTAAAATAAAAATGTTATTTTACTTAATATACGATATATATATTTTTAAGTCAATTTAAATAAAAATTTCATTTTACTTAATATACGCTATATACATTTTTAATGTTCCGTACTCTTTGGGGTTCTAACGGAACCCTATTAATAATACATCCGCTGTTCGTCCATCCATCTGTCTGTCAGCGGCCTATACCCAAAACATTTCAGAATGTGAATTTCTGTTGCCACTACAACAATATATACTAAAATTGAAATACAATTTAAAATAAAGCCTTCTTTATCCTCATAAAAGACACTTGATATTTCATATGTATACATGTAACTACTTTAGTATATTATTATTAATTACCTATCCTGGTAACAAGGGAGACACAGAACTGTCACCGACTTAGTTTTACTATTCGGACAGTGGATAATATCGATCAAATAATTTACAATTAACGCTTTTGCTTGATACGCTTTACTGGTGATATTTACGTTAAACAAAATCTAAAAAAGCAGTTACAATAACTTGTCTTTCCTCGTGATGGCTTTCGTAGCCCATGGGCGTTTGTACTATATCTGACACTATGGTGGCAAAAAAAAATCTACCACGGTAGTTAAGTATCTTATTAAAAGTATATTGGATCGCGTCCCATAAACCGTCTGGTCGGAGGACCCTCCCGTTGTGTTAGAGAGACAATACAACGGAAGTTATATATATGTATTTCCGAACGCAACCTGAACCTCTTCAAGGTGCGAGTACATAGGGTTCTCATGAGTAAGCTCGCTCCAACGTAGACCTCATCTATGCCTTCGCGGTCGATGGAGGTCAAGCTTACCCATTTATGAATTTAAAAATAAAAAATGTCAAACCGCATTGAAAATTTCGTTTTCGTAAAAAAAAAACGTGAGTTCTCACCAAAATTGATCTTTTAATAGATATAAATTCAGTTTTCAATCATAAGTATATTAAAGTGAAGCAAAGCAATAGGATTTGCTTGTAAAATACATTTTCTTAGATATTTTCAAAAGAATTGTAACAAATCAAATAGAAAACGCAATAACGTACCTATCTTGAAGTGAATCGCTGGGTCGCCGATAGCCAGAAATGTGTACCTACTTTAATCTCACGGGTACTCGACCTATTTCCAACGACCATTTTAGCTCTACATAGATGATATGACAAATATTCAACGAAATTAAAGTATTTTGAAATGAAACTTCTTTTGGAACGGTGTAAATTAGAATTTATAAAACGAACAAGAGGAAAATACGAAACTGTAAATACATAGCATAGGACTGTTTATTCACGGCTCAGTTTTTTATGATTAAATATATACGCGGATACATAAAAATTCTTATTATGTTACAATTAAAATAAAAATGTTATTTTACTTAATATACGATATATATATTTTTAAGTCAATTTAAATAAAAATTTCATTTTACTTAATATACGCTATATACATTTTTAATGTTCCGTACTCTTTGGGGTTCTAACGGAACCCTATTAATAATACATCCGCTGTTCGTCCATCCATCTGTCTGTCAGCGGCCTATACCCAAAACATTTCAGAATGTGAATTTCTGTTGCCACTACAACAATATATACTAAAATTGAAATACAATTTAAAATAAAGCCTTCTTTATCCTCATAAAAGACACTTGATATTTCATATGTATACATATAATTACTTTAGTAATATACTAATACTTTACTACTTTAGTATATTATTATTAATTTATTATGTATAGGAAATAGTTATATACTAATGTCTTACTCCCACTAATGTGAAGTTGGAACGCGATAATATTTAAGCTGTGAGAGACTTCATTTTAGTAAATGAATCTACGGATATTACGTGAAGCTGCAAATTTAATGCAAGCTATTTTAAATACCCACTTGCATAGTGAATTATGTATATAAAAGTATACACGTAATGCGCTCATCGTAGTTCCACTCTTTAAATATTTTATCATTAAGAAGACTAGAAGTTTTATAACAAAATTTAAACTTAGAACCATACTATAAAATTTCTTAAAAAAATATAATATACTTTAACATGTCGATCTCAAATATAAAATATAGTGCTAACGTTCCAAACTCAAAACCCTTATAATAAAAAAAAACATTCGATCACATTTTAAGTTTTTGAATATCGAATAATATATCCGTACCTTAGCCTAGACTTTGAAGATATTTATTTTGATTAATTCTTCTGAATTTCTTATGTCAAAATGAAATCAGAAGACCCATTCTTAATAATGGCGTTGTGACTTAATGAAAGTTGCATTAAAAATGAAACACATTCATTTTAATGGTACTGAAAATAATTTATAACCCACACATTACCATATTTCACTTATTATGAGTGTCCCCGACCGTGACATTCCCGACCGCAGAATTGGGGAGGTGCGTGAAATATAAATCAGCAAGCCGTGATTTGGGTGAAACCTTGTGGAAAGTTTTAATTCTATTTAGTCCAATTTTTCGCAGCCACACCATGTATTTTTATTCAAGGCAGGAAAACTAATTCGTTTAATTTTACTTTTAATAAATTTTGATACGGATCTAAACTTCTGTAATTAAGTATCTACTTACTTTTTTGTATTTTATTCGGACATTATTGGA
Organism: Hestina assimilis; assembly: GCA_023373885.1. NCBI lineage: Eukaryota > Metazoa > Arthropoda > Insecta > Lepidoptera > Nymphalidae > Hestina > Hestina assimilis. The sequence goes on along the minus strand of CM041749.1, from coordinate 7,926,524 downwards.
CTTGAGTAGGTATAACGTTATCAAGAAAATTATATTAGCTACATACTACTACTATCTAAATGCTTAGCGAGTCTGCTTCTTCCTAGCATTATTCCCGATATTTACCCAGTCTCTGCTTAGACTCTTATTCTGAATTGATGAGTTACTAGTTTTAACACCGAGCGATTGCCAAAGGCCATCTAAATTCCACAATCCTTAGGGCAAACCTCAGTCACTCATTGGATAAGAGTAAATTACCTATCAAGAGATAACGATTATTATCAGATGTTATAATAATAACTGGGACCTACAAGGACAACACGATTCGAATCCGCTACCTCCGAGGCTCAAAGCAGGCTCGCTACCAACAAGCCACAACGGTCGTCAGCTAAATACTTAACGAGTATCTAATATTAATATTAAAGTTATTGAACTATCTGTTTGTTGTTCGGAAAAAAACACCGCGATAAACTTATGAATACGCTTTAAGAAATAGGGAACAACGTCGGTGAGAATAAGGTATTATTTTGTTTGAATAAATGATGAATTTCGTACAACATAGAACTAACATCAATGTGCTTATAATAAACTGCCTAAACGTAAAACTGCATCGTATATCTTATAAGTATATTTTTATATTTAACATGAGCAAATCCCGGCTGGGATAACAAGTAGATGAAATACTTATTATCGTCTAGAACAATTGTCATCTTATTGAATAATGAACAAAATTCTATTCTTAATTCTTATTTCTTCCAAAATGTAATTTAAACTTCGAATATTTAATAAGTTTCAAAGTACAAATTCAGAAAACCAACAAAATACGAGTCCGATATTGACTCAAGCTCGAGCGGGTTATACTTGTTAAATGTTGAAATTAGTTTCCCTTTATGTAGTATTTCGGGCTGCTCTCCTCTGCCGAGCTCTCGTTCAGTAAAATTATTACAATTTCTAATTGTAGCGTTTTAAGCGCATTAAATTTAGATGAAACTATTCCAAAAGTAAAATTATATTGAAAAAAAACTTTGCAAAAGAATCGAATTTAAAATCTATGAAAAAATTAGTGTTAAATCTATTAATAATACTGTATTAATAGGTTGGTTTATGTATGTATTTGTAAGATAACAATTGAGATAGAAAAGATCGTATAGTAAAAAGACTGATTTTCTTTTAACAGTGGGACATGAAATATGAAATGATATGAGCTAATTGATCATAAAAAGTCGTCTAAAAATGATATTCATCCTGCAAACGTTAAATATATATCCGAATGTATCGCAGGTAGAGCTCGTGGGAGGTGTATGTTAAATTAGCATAGTTTGACGGTTGCCGCGGGCTCCAGTGAGTATAATGAGAATTTACGGCCTTTATGCACACCGCAGTTAAACTTTCCGGCACGTAGATGTTATATTAAAATGGCTGCCAAAGTATAGCCCCTCTGCCTTTTATAGCTAACTCTTGGTAAATGCAGTTCCGAATGTATAATAGGTACCTAATTAGATTACAATATTATGCAAAATATTTATTTTTTGGAAAAAATGTTGATTTTCCGTGGGATTATCCAAAAACTACATAACGCGAGCGGAGACGCGAGCACAGCTAGTTTATATACAATTAGTGCCTCTTAATCTCAGTAAAAGCTAAATTATTTTAGGTGAATACGCATGAATTGAGACATGATTTTATTGGAATCAACGCGGGTAAAATCACGGAGCGCAACCAGTTATAAATTAATTTAAAAAATATGTATATATATAATAAAAGGAAACATTGTAAATATGAAACTTTTTTTTGAAAGCAAATATTAATTCGATATTATGCCGAGCCCGCGGCCTATTCCGAAAAAATAAACAACCACAGTAGGTACGGTAATTTTTGTTAACGTTTAACGCGGTACCGTAATTTGCGGGCGCTTAGTTTTCCCCAGGGCACTATGCCATCTCCCGTAGATGTGTACAAAATGAGTTACCGTAGATAGGAAAAGTAACAACTGGAATGCATTTTAACTTTTTCAGCAATTTTTATGATAAAATTTCAAGTTCATTTCAGATAAATTGTTTTTTTTTAAGTTTTGCCACTTAGTATATTATAATAGAATTGTTTTTTTCACCCGCTTTTATATGCTACAAAAATAAAGAAAATAGCCTGCTTGATAGAAAGTTATGCTTAAGCTATCTGTAAAATACAGCCTTTGTTCAGAGGTAGTAGAACCATGATTCTCTTAGCACAAAAGGGCCGGCTCGACCAAGGAAGTACTGCCCTCTCATAGAAAATCGGCGTAAAGTAGTGTAAACGGAGTAGTGGCGGTTCGTGCGATGAGTGTGAAAGCCGAAGGTCCAATCTCCCACCCCCTCTTTTCCTTAAACTATCGCAAGAGTACATAGTTTGCGATGACTGCTTACCATCAAATGAACCGTATGCTTGTTTGCCAACCGTCATAAAAAATGTATTTAAAAAGAAATCTACTATTTCATATTTCAACTTATTTAAGGAATTCAAAGTCAGTAATGATAAAATTCGATACTGTTGAATCTAAAAATAAACGCAATGGCTACTTTTAGATCCTTTTCGAAACGTAGTTTAAAAACTTCTAAATCACTTAAATTGCTTCCCAAGTGGATGAGAACTTGACAAATACTTATTTTATCGACGAGATAGTAAATGTGACGCGAAACTGGAGATTTATTGGAAAACTTTTGAGATAACAGCTTAGCAATGTATCAAACGTCTTAGGACTTTAAATCCCTGTAGACAATATTAAGTTTGAGAATTACACTTTCATTTATTTTAAAATTAAAAACGTGATCGTGAAAGGTAGGAAAAACAAGAAGAAACATGATGAAATTAGGCTTAAGACCAAGGAATTCACTTCAGTTCTTTTCCGTCTTTTACCTAATAATAAAGGAAAGCTTTTTGCGTAAAAAATCAGACTCAAGGCTTAAATATAAAACGGCTATATTCATTTTATATTTAATCAAAAAAAACATTAATTAGCGAAGTTATTGGGAAATATATTCTCGATTTCTCGCTTTATTTCTGTTCGATTCATTTTTTTTATTTGATTGCATTGATTTATAAAGCTTGATTTTTTAACAGCTCCAGACGACACAAATTAATGATTCAATAACAATTTTGGTATGAAAATAATACCTAATTATATGACTGACTAGATACATCAAACCAATTATTAAGATGATAGGGATCTTGGATAATTAGTTTTATTACCTTGAAAAGTTTCGTTCTTTTTGTGTTCCGTGTCCGAGTTTTCATTGGTCAGGCCCTATATAATTAAGTCTGTGAGGAAACAGTTTATATTTTTAATTTGTATGAGTATTTTTGCTATGATTTTAATTTTTATGTAATATATAATTTTCATAATTTTTCAATAGTTTAATTACCTTCTCTCGCCGCCCTTTTTTAGGACAACTTAGAGATTTCCGTAACAAAAGTTCAAGCTTAAAAGTCGGTACGAAAACAGTGTACGTTGTACGCAGCGTTTCTTCAGTTCTTACATGAACAAGCACGCTCAACATTGCCGTTGAGCAATTGAGGCAACAAAATTGATGTAAATAGTATGCAAATGTAAAAACTGTATGCAAATGTATAAATTTCACAAAACTTACAAGCGATTACTGACTACTTCAGATTTAGGTCCAGTAACTATAATATTTAAAATAAACTATTTGCACTCGGCATCTTTTACATCGCCACGTAAAGAAAACAGTATTGAAATTGTATGTTATGCAATTTTTAAAATAATTTACACAATCGGATCGATGAAAACAAATAGAGAAGAGCTTATTACGACTTAGACAAACATCAACTTACATGGATTGTAAATTATTTTGAAGAAGGTAAGGTCTTCCAAATCAGTTTTAGTAGGTAGTTTTATTTTGAAATAAATGAATACGATTTTTTGGGATGCAAGAACAAGATATTAATATTTTAATTTTTTTATTATATAGATACATATTCGCATATAAAAATTGTCTAGTGAGACTATCTAAAAGTTAATTAGATCTTAGCGTTCATACAGAATTAAGGTGGAATTTAAAATACAATGATAAACTATATAATATTCAATTCTTGAATTTTTATAATAATTATTTATTATTAACCATAAAACAGTATATTTAGGACATTCGTATCATATTCAATAATCTCCTAAAACAATATATTTTACAAATAATGTGTAAAATTAAATTAATTATCATAGATGACAGTACGTCCAAACAATTCGAGTAATTATCTAAAACAATCTGGTACTGTGTATAAGCTGCTTTACAATTTTAGTGAATATACTGAAATTAACCATATACATATATTGTGCTAAAACGTAAATCCCCACTTATATTATAAATGTTCAAGAAGTGTCTGTCTGTTATTGTTTCACGTCTAACCGATGACTCGATTTTTATGAATAAAACGAATCATATTTATAGAATTTACTAATTTGATACAAGGGACGAGAATTTGTAACAGTACCAAGTTTAACAATATACAAGCAATAATCGAAATTATTAGTACATTAATACCCCGATGATACGCCATAGTAGGTCGTTCCGGTGTTGACAGACGGACTAAAAAGGTCACAAGTAACTTTGTATGGTGTTGTTCATTTCAGAAATGGAAAAAAAAAACTAAAAGTAATCCGAGGAAGCCAGCTTACTCATAGCCACTGACTCACTACATACATAATACATATTTACTAACTACAAATAATCATTATACATCACCTCAGAAAAACAAGCAAGACTGAAATAATACGTAAATTATTTAGAAATGGATGGGTACAAAAGTTCGAGGGAATTTGACGAGACAACCATTTATTTCTCTTGCGCAAAATCTCGTCGACGACTGGAGTTGGCGTAAATCGGGGTATATACTCAGATTGTTGTTGACAGACACGTAGTTAAAACAATTTATATATAAGGAAAGATGTATACATAAAAAGTATAACGAAGCTGATTTAATACCAATATTTTTATTAACATGAATTATCTATTACATTTAAACAATTTATGTACTAAAAATTGCACATAACAAACTCATTGACGAGTTTTAAAACAACACAATACAATTAAAGTATTTTTTTATTTATTATATGCATATTATTTAAGACATTTTTTAATAACAAAATTGATATTAATTTACAAATTGTGGTGTAGAAAATCTACATGTTTAGACGTCAGCATTTTATTTTTAATCTGTATTATACAAAAAATAGTAAATTATTCTTGTGATATCTGTTGCGATAGAAAACGGCAGTCATTTTAACGGACGAGATAAGTTTTAATTTTTTTAATATGGTTTAAGTTTAATTTCGTCTAAGCATTTCTTAAATTGCATTTGAAACAAATATCACGATAAGTAAATGGTTCCGAGAGAGTTATGATGAATTCGAAAGTCGCCAAAATTAACGAAAAATGGCATGTTATAGACTAATGTTGAGTATTTATCTACCTGTAACAAAAGGAAGATATTAAAGACATAAAACATCATTCATATAATGAATATTAAATACATATCACATATTAATATTATACGACTTATACAAAACAACAAGACGGCAACAGTCACGTGGTGCGCTTCGTACAGCACCTTTTCACAAGCAAACGCTTCTGCGTAGACGTTCTTCGTACTCGGTATAATGTTGGAGTCAGAGACATGAACAATTAGACAGTCATCGCGCCATCAACGAATGAACTCGTATGAATAAAAATTAAAACTGCGCATGTGCGAGTAAGAATAGGGATGGGAAATTGACCAACAACCGACTATTTGACAATTTCTTTGTAATCAGTAATAAGTATTGTGACAGCTGTCGGTTGCTATTTCTTATGTTGCAAAAATATCCATTCTTTTGGTTATTGCTGGTTGGGTTCCATCAGTCTTTGTAGTGCATATGTACCATGGTATTATTATTTAGTCAATTCGTAGTGGCACTTCAATTTTAACCACTCTTTGTCATTTTACGCCGTATAGACCAGCAATCTATTTTTGTTCTAATATCTATGGTTTGAGTTAAGAGCGCGAAGCAACGCTCCACGCGACGCACATTGCACCGCCTCTGAATAAAAGAGCTCTTCCACCCTTTTAAGCTCGATAGCTATTAAAATAACAACGATTATAATAATGTTTTTTTTTGTAGCCGGCTGCTGAACTTAGCAATATGATATTAATAGTAAACGTAGTTAGGCGGTACCACTATGCTCCATCCTTATCAGGATAACAGGACTGCGTACCACTCGAAAGGCGCGCGAACTTATATTGATCAATCTAATTAAATAATGAGACGCTCGCAGCCGGGTGCGCTAACTGATCGGCAAACGATCGATGGGTAAAGCAACTTTTGGCGCGGTCAGTCACTAGATGGGTGATCGCATAGTGGTATTTCAATCGAGCGTCTCCGTGTTTCGGAGGGCACGTAAAAAGTCGGTCCCGGCTGATCAATTTGATGACAGTCGATAAGTCAAGTCATAGGCTTATATGGGCGACCTGAACAACTTTGACACTTGGTTCGCCACTAACCATTCGATAAGTAATAATGTTGTAACAATATCTTAGAAAAGAAATTATATTAATTTACTTTTTCTTAGTCGTTTCTTCTTTAGCTTTCTTTTCAGCTTCGCGTCTCTTCGCCGCCTCCTCTCGCTGCTGTCGTATGATGGCGAGTCGCGCGAGGTCTGCCCGGGCCTGGTCAGTCTTGCCCTCGGCGTGTGCCTTCTGGTAGGCGGCAGCTGCACGTTGACGTTCGATTTCTTCGCGTTCACGCCTATAAAAAAAGTGTGACAACAATAAGTCAATCATCTTCTAAAATTAAAGGTTATTATAAAATTATAGGTTTTTGTGCGATCGGGGTTTTCGAAAAAGACATGTAGATATGAATCACAGTAATACTGATTTTATATGGATATTCTTCAATGTACAATACAGCACTGTCTCACAAAATGTTCAGGTTCCGGTAGATTGATAGTATAATATTATACATTGGTAACGATGCAAGTGTAAGAGATAGTGCTATAAGACATAAAAAAAGGCTGAAATAATGAATAGCAATGAATAAATGTTGTTTTTTCAAAATTGGCTTTTTTTTGAGAAAAATTATATATAGTAGATAGATTTAAAAAAAAACCTTATATAAATTGATGAATGAAATTTAAATTTAACTATTCACCATTTTTATATTTTTATCTATATTTATACAAGATAATAATAATAATAATTTTGTAGCCCAACAAAGTAATAAAATCACCAGTGGGTTTAATTAGGACATCACCAAATTGTAAGTAAATAATGGTAATAACTGTATATCTTAAAATAACTGATATTTGAATGAATCTTAATATATCTATTAAGACTGGCCATTTTGCTTGTGTGTTTATAAACATAATATATGTTATTATTAGTTTATTGACACATCATATTTATTGTATTGTAAAGGTCATACGGTAAAACATTAAATAAGATAAATGCACATTATCATAGAGCATTTCACCAAATGCTTGTTATGTTAAATCTGGATTATATGATTAATAATTATGTAAAATAATCATAAGCGTAACAACACCATTATGTTGTATTGTGTTGTTGTGTTAATCTCGCTTGGGCAGATGTTTGTCAATACAAACATCTGCCCAATATCAATATCCTACAAATATCTGTTTCGGTCTAGGCGTTGACCTTGGTGGTCTCTCTCCGTGCCTTGGACAGCATTTTAAGCTGTCGGTCCCGGTTGTTATCACATAACATCTGATAATAATATTTAACTCTTGATAAGTCCTTTGCTCTTTTTCTTTGCTCAGTTCTTAGTTACTGGTGGCAATGGCAATCGTGTAATCAGTTAAATCCGGATCAGAGTAATGCGGCAGACCCCGGGTAGAATAAAAAATACCAGGAATAATGCTAGGAAGAAGAATCATAAGTAATGTAAGATAATCATAAGAAACCAGGAGTTTCCATGCATTTTTACTTGGGGCAGATGTTTGTATTGACCATACAGGCATATAGTTTTGTCTGCATGGGAGTGCTTACATTACAATCTTAATGGGGACCTCATTAACTGTGTAGAGTTTATTCATTGACTTATATTTTTGTTAATAATTTTTTGGTTATTATAAATCATATCTCATGAATGCAACAAATGACTTTTTTAAAATACTTGCCTTGAAAGCTGCGGTTTCTCAGCTTCTGGAAGGCTATTTAAATTAGACAGTTTTTTATTCTTCTTTACTACTCTGTTAGGATTTTCTACTTCGATAAGACCCGAAACTCCCTTTGCTTTGGTGGGATGCTGTAAATAAAGAAAACACAATGTATTATAATTTTATCAGGCTTTTTTATTATGTATTTATGACGGTGGGCAAATTACTTTATTCTACCTGATGATAGTGGCAGTAAAGTCCAAATGCAAAGGTTTTGGAAGGCAAATCGCACTAAACCACTTGCCCCCTGTGTGAATTGGATTACTGTATCATAGATTCCTAACATTACAATTAAATAAGATAAAGAATTGAAAAGATGTGTGAAATGCAAGGTTGTTAAAATTAACATCTTTAATTAATTTACAATTTTATGGCAAATTACCAAAAAATTTTATAAAAATAAACAAAGCTACATCAAATAAAATTTATTAAAAATAAATTGTTTCAAAACCCTTGCAAGAATCTAGACACAAAATTTATTACAAAATTTATTAGTTAAAATGTACATTAAGATTTTTCTTTAATCATAAAATTTGTTTCAATGGAAAGTTTCAAATAACATTCAAAGTATTTAGTAAATAATCACTATTAAAATATATCAATGTGTTATAAATAAAAAGCTGTTTATATATAAATGATACTATAATTACATGTTAATCATTTAAGGTCAATATTAAAATATTGAAATAATTATCTACTATTTGAATCCATTCTGAACATTTCATCACTTTTTAAATTAAAAAGGAGTTATGCAATATACTTTTTCACCTGCTTTTTATTGTTGGATTTGTAATTTCATGTCAGTATTAGTCATGCAAAAGTATTATTTTGTGTGAGACTTACATCTTCATCTGAATCACTATCATCGCTGTCATCAGAACCAGATTTGTTGCCTTCTGACTCTTCTTCACTTGAAGTTTCATCCCCGTGTTCCTTCCTCCATCTGAAAATACAATTAAATCATTTTTATTGTGCTTGTTACTATAGAGAATATTATTTATTTTTTATTATTTCCAAATGGATAACAATACATGATTGTGAAACAACAATGTTATACAACAACAAATTTAATTTCAATTACATTCAATCATATTTATATTTAAATAATTTGATTTTAAAGGTAAAGCATTGCTACATTTATTATTGGTATATACTTGCTTTTGTTTCTGCTCTTCTTGCTTCCTTTGTTCTTCCAGTTCCTCTGGACTGGTGAACTTACGATTGCGACCCTTGTGGTTGGTATACTTCCCTGTAATACGAATAAATGTATATTATAAACATTTCTATAGGGTTAACAAAAAGCACATTCTAAATAACATTCGATCGACATTGAGATTTATTTATAAGATCAAACTTGAAGACTCACCACGTGGCATGGTTAAAATAGATATAAGGACGGGTGTATAACTGCTTTTACTTTATAATATTTAACAGTACAAAGAATTGGAAAGTCATATATTCAGTAAATAAGAATCGACAAATTTAGCATTGACGTCTTCATGTAACGAAACGAATTTTCTTGCCACAGATAACAGACGAAAATATTACTTCGTAAATATAGATAATAAATTTCGATTTTAGCCACAGATACATTATATAAAGGTTTCCATAAAATAAATATCCAAACTGATTAGCATTTGAGTTTTAGACCCAGTCTACGTTGGTAATGCAGGTTTTAGACTACGACTAACAATTACTAGTAGATTATTAGACTAGTAATTACTTGTTTAAATGTTTTATGTGACATACAATGGGCGTGGCCAGCGGGTTTTTGGGGTTCAAACCCTAACGTCCATGTCCAAAATACAAGAACGCGTACTAATCTCCGATGTTACTTTGGCAACTTAGACTAAGAATCTTCTTTCTCTTTCTTCGTGTAGCAACGATTCCATCGCGAACAAAGAAGTTCGTCGTACTTTTCTTTGTTAAGCGTCAAAAAAATTGAGTTCTTTACCGGCGCACGTGCTCCCTCCTTCTGACCACATCTTCTAAAGAGACGTCTTGCGGTTAGGTAGAGCGAGGGTGGCTAGTGCAGTTCGCCTTCTGCAACTATATTAGCCACTTTCGTGTGTAGACTCTGCTTCTACTTACCATCAAAATAATATAATATATAAAATTAATATTTGTTACGACGGTGGTTAAGTGAATAATTATTTAGATATAATATTTGTTTTAAACTCAAGTTTTTTCTTTTTCAAATGTTTTTATTATTTATAAGCGGTATTTTAAAGTGCGGGGAATAAAAATTAATTTAAGATTAGAAATCACTGTGATATATTTTCATATTAAATTATTTTTTTAATCTTCGTCCTTAATTATTAGAACTTTTAAGAACTTTGAAGGTTAGTGATCTTATTATTGAAATTTCTGTGTAGTACATTTATATGATTAGATGGTATGTGTAGTAATAATCTTGATAAATGTTATTCAAATAATAAAATAAAACGCATATGAAATTTCTTTACAGAAAACAGAGGCAAGCTTAGACAAGCTTTTTATTTATTCGGCCGCCGATCGGCGAGGCGCGGCGTGACAAAGCAGCGATATGTCGCGCGGTCACGAATATTCTTTATTGAAATAGGCCTTTAGGTACTTTTTTCTATATTATACTATCCTGTTGTATATATCGCTGCCATATACGGCCATATTACTGCCGCTCTCGCTCGGCGGCCACCGGTCTCGTGCCCGCAGACTTAGAATTGAAAAATTTATGAGAGTTCTTTACAAATAACGGTTAAATAGTTGTCGAGACACTTGAAGGTTGTAAAACAATTCTACTCTTTTTGAATTATTCATTATCATTTTTAAATAACTCTGAAAACATTCAACGAATATAAAAATAAAATCATTTTTAAAATATTTCTTACATTTTCAGTATTTTTAAAGGACTATACACATTATTTGTATTTAGTATCGTATCATTCAATTAGTAATTCAACATTGATTTAAGAGAAACTGCAAAAGGCGCTTCACGAACAAAAACATTATACGTTCCGATTTCACGAAATACATAAAGTAACGCTTATCAATTCTTTATTTATTAATCATGATTATAAAACTGAATCGAAATAACAGTACTCCTGGTTATTCGTTCAAGTTTAAACATAATTGCCATAAATTCAAAGACCAGACATATTATTTTCAGATATGTTTTATCAAAATTCAAAAATATTTATGTTGTAGTCATGCAAAAAAAAATACTTGAGATACTTTTCTTATGTACTTGCAAAAAAAAAAAATATACCGCAATTCTACCGCCTATTTCAAACGTAGAACGTCTTTTATGTTTAAGTTTCGTTCCTTTCCACCTTCGACGATGATCAAACAATAGAAAGCAATTATCTTATCACACACATTTGTAATACAAATGTCAATTAATAATATAGTAGAAAAGGCATGAAAATGCTAATTAATATCATGAAGCGCAAGTTAGTTTGTTTGTTTGTAACGCTTTAATGCTTTAGCCGCTGAAACAAATATTATGAATTTTGGTACAGATATATCGATATAGATGGTATTAAAGAAACTTTTTGTGCTTATTTAAAGAAATCGTGGAAAAAGTTTATGTTAAATAAGTCTGAGTTGAACCGATTTTAATGATTTTGTTCGAATAGACAAAGTGTTCATTCATATTAATTCTATAAAAATTTTGTAGTGTAATCATTACGGACTTATAACATAAAAAACCAAAGGTTGAATGATTTTGGGATGTTATGCTTAAAGTTAGTTCTAGCTATTTTTTAAAGTCCTGTTACATAATAGACAATCGATTTTTTATAAAGGGAATGTATGTCAATTATGAAGAGAGTTAAATATTTATGAAAAACTTGAAAATATAAAATGCCTAAAAGTTATCTATTTTTTGCAAATAAGCATACGTTCTGTGTGATAGTAGGAAGTCACCGCAACCTACTTAAACGCTCGAGATACTTGAAGTATTATTTGCGCGTTGCCAACGCAAGAGATAAGAGGGATGGGATGAGAGTAGAAAAAAGGAAGGAAACAGAGAGGTTGGTAGATTGGGACTCCAGCGCTCTCAATCAAACGCAACAGTACTCTGTTACTCTACGTCACGTTTATGTCTTTTCAAATGTTATTTTGAAAAGGAAAATACATAAATAAAACACCCAATTGAAGATTATTATAAATAAAGCGCTTCATCAAATATTTGAAATATTAATGTTACTAAATTATTCATAACACTTAAAAACCTTTTTAAGTATTCAAAATTTTCCCTTTATTCATAAGCCCCTGTAACCTTTACTTTTGTATCGTTTATCGTTAAACGATTTTACCGGTGATTGATACAAATCGTGAAAACGTACGTCAGCAGATATTGCACGGGGTTAATGACATTGCTTTCGGACGTATGCTAACTCACGACAAAATCTTATCGCATACATGTACTTGTAACTGCACCTTCTTTAAATTTATGACATGTTTATATGATTGGTTAAATACGATATTCCACTACGTAGTGTTACGATAGGAAAACCTCGCAGTTACCGTCTTAAAAGGACTAGTTCGACCGCTGAAGTACTACATTCTTACAGATTTATAACCCCTTCTGTAACTATCTTCCTACTCCTGCATTGCCCACTCTCCGTTCATCGGCAACACGCATAAGAACTACCGATAACTAGTTTCCATAGGCTACAGTGACCGACACTACACCATCAAGGGGGCTGTAAGCTAATTTGCTACCATCGTCTTTTTGTATTAGAGAGAGCAAATGGGCAGGAGGATCACCAGATGCTTAGCGATTATCACCGTTGAACATGAACATTTGCAACACCAGAAGGCATGCAGGGGCCATTGCCGGCCTGTAAGCTAAAAATAGGCTCTTCTCTTGATGGTTTCCAGGCAGTCGCAGATTATTTGTCGATGGCGCCCTAGGCAAGCTTTTCATCAGCGCCCCTTCCTCTTTGGAAAAAAAAAATATTTTTAGGATTTTCTAATTACATTTTAATTTTTCTTCTTTTTATCCACTTTTAAAGCCACTAATTTTCTTCTTTTACTCACAATGTTTTTGGAAAACTTGGACGTAATACAAACAGTTGCAAGAAATTAAACCATAGAAGCGTGACGGCACTTCCGATGCTTTGTCTTACCAAAAGTTCTAGAATATGCTATATGTACTTTACATATAATTTTTTTTTGATAGTTACACTTTTTGTCAAAAAATACTGTCTGTCCCTTTGTTGTCGTGCTCCCTGGCACGTGCCTAGTTTGCTTAAAGGACAATCCGCCACTGTTCCCAGGTCTTGCAGGTTTCGTGATTTAAGAATACCTGACGCAGGACATCTCTTTGTCATTGTCATTGACTATTGATTATGTTTCGCCGGTTCTTCTCGGGTAGAGGTTTAATTTTGAAGCCGGTAGTAGAATCTTGACTTTCAACAAATAAGTTATATGCTTTTTACGTTGAATAAAAATATTTGATTTGATTTGATTGTTTATTTATAATTTTATCGTTTCCTATTTGCTAATCTGGATCAGTAGTAATTTTTGTTTACATTTAATGGATTCGATGCTTTTTTGCAACGTTTCTTACAGTCTCGGTTTTTCAAGTATTTTTATGTACGTCCTTTTAATGTATAAACAACGTGCTGACAGCAGTGTTTAAAAATATATATTTAACACATTTTATTAAGCTGTACTAGTAATCCAAAAAGGTGTTTTGGTAATAAAAAAATATTTTTATTGGAACTGTATAAACTTATTTGTAATTTAATTATAATGAAGATAGCTGGTAAAAACACTTGATACAAGTAAAAATTTAGAAATCAAAAGCGATTTTTGAACTATAAATTTCTATCACGCACTTTTCAACTTGTTCAGTTGCTTCATTGCTTTTTTGCCAAGTACAAATTTTGTAAAATGTTAAATGTTGCAGGGTATTTATATGGTAAGAGTAAATGTTACAATAAGAATTTTAGTACTTTAAAACACATATTTGCAACTCTTTCAAATATAAAGCCACAGCGATTAAAGCGTTATAATATTAAGTAGAGCTAAAATTTAAACATAATTTTTTTAATTCCATTTATTTCATTCGTAGGTGATGTCAATGATGATAATTTGAAATTTGAAAACAGTTTTTACTAATTGTTTCTAAATTAAATAAATTAAAATTACTTTAAGAGTATTAATAATTGTAAAATCTAAATCTTGACTAAAATTATAAAAATTAAAGTAATTCTGTCACCCTATTAATTTATCTATCTGCTAAATTTTCAAGCCTTAACCGTAGTAAAGATCGCGTCTATTGTATTTAAAGGTGCCTTATTTACGACGTCAACGTTGTGGCGTAGCGGTAGCGAACCTGACAAAACGCCACAGGTCGCGGGTTCGATTCCCGCTCGGAGCATAATATGTTTGTATTGACCATACAACCATATTTTCCGGTCTGGGTGTTTTTGTCCATGTCATTGTGTATGTTTCCGGACCCCCGACACAGGATATAAATATCATAAGGGCCGTTGAGTGTGCAGCGTTTATTATTATTCATTATTTAAAAATCGTTATGCCTGCGCGCATGGCTGCAAGCTTGCGATTTTGTAAATTATAGCCTATTATAGTCTGCAGAATACAAGACAAATAAGAAGGTAGATTAAAAATCAAAAAAATATATGTAAAGTTCCACAACAAGTTAAGTAATGCCGCATAACTAGTTCATCTAGTCCCTTGAGCTCATCAACTTACTCAGAGGTTTGTATGTTACTTGTTTTAATAAATAGGTTCAGGTACTTCATACACCCTTATGGCGCAAGCTTGATCGTTTATTAAATTTATGCTCTGTTTATTGTTTACATCCAACCTTTTTGATGATGTCTCTCTTTCGCGGGTTGTACCTTTTATTACCGTTTTCGTCTCAGAAATTTATTTGTAAATTTTGTAAATTTTTATAACGTGAGATGTAAAATATTATACGATGATTGTTAATTACAGAATGCAGTTTTGGCAAGTACAAAAATTAAATAAATGTCCCTTTTCAAATCCGTTTTCATCTCACCTTTAAATTAAATTGATTGCTAACGGGTTTAATTTTTAAAGATTTTAGTGATATTGATATTTGCATTTATTAACTATGTATAGTATTTTATTTTGCTTTACTATTTATAGAGATTATCCTGTTACAGAAAGTAATCGGTCACCTCGTTGTCGATGAGTTTATTGTCCAAGTCAAGGTTGATAAGTGAATTACTATGCCAAGCACATTCGCGACCCGAAAACCTAACGTTTTGACAGATTGTTCCTTTAATGCGTCACGAAAAAAAACTCTCTTAATGTAAATCTGTACGATTCTACTAACATAGATTTTTTGCAAACAATAAATACGCTTTTGAATGGCGTCAATAAATTCGAAAGTAAACACATGTGGTTGGTTCGATAGTGAATAACAAAAATTCCTTAACAATTCGCTCGTATTTATAAGAGTTTATATCTTAACGATTTTGAAAAATAAATTCACATTGGTATATTAAGTAAGTAAGTATTTAAATTCTGGCAATCAAAAGTATGCCTTCTGCTACATTTATTTATAAAAGAAAATAATATAAAAAAGAGAATTTACAATTTCATCTAATTACTAAACATTATAATATTATTCTATAATTATAATATAATATAATTAATATGAATTAGAGAAAAGTTTGTGAATTGCGGTAGAGCCATAAAAGGACGGTTTTTTTATAAAACTGATACTATCGTTGACTTATTCATCGGACATGGAGTTAATTGATTACGGTAATATATTTGTTTTTATTTATATTAAATTCATCGCAAGAATCACGTTTCAAATTATTAAATACTTACAATTAGCAGTAAAACATAAAACGCCCCGGTACAGGACAAATTACATAATTATATTTTAGTACCACGAGAACAGAAACAAATATACCTTTAAAAATGTCACATTTCAGTTTGTTATTTGATCCCTCGACGAGTTATAAAACAACTTGTTTGCTGTTTTATAAACGGTTATCTTTAACTTGAATTCGACCTATAAGTAGCTTTATTTATTTATAAGTTGCGAGAAATTCAAAATTGCACGAAGTGATCTAGTTTGTAAGGTAATAATTAGATTGTTGTAAAGAAAACAACAAAGGCCGTTTGGAGTCCAGTTTTGGATAAGCCACTCTTTGAAGAGCTTCTTTACCTCCATAGTTCTTGATCAGATCAAATAAGGGATCACCAGGAAAGCGTAGGTACCCTATCGAACGGAAAAAATGTTAAAATCAATAAGGCAAAGACATCGTGTAAATTGCGTAAAATATATTTGATGAAATTAATCTGTTTATTATTGAATTCAAATGCCTCTATTAGGATACTTATGTATATCCTGTGTTCAGGAATTTGGAACACGAACACTATAGCACACACACCGGAATATATATGTATATGGTATATATCACTAGATAATATGTACTGGAACACTGTATGGTACAAACTGAGAAGGAATTGAATCCACGGTTACTGGTGCTTAAAAAAATATTTATGTCATTATTCATGTTATTATTTACAAAAGAATTTTAATAATATTAACGCTCATAAAATAAGTACGTTATTGAGTTACCACATTTGTGATTTAAGTAAATAATGAAGAATGATAACAATTTCATAGTAAAAAATTATCACATAGAATTATCTCCAAGTCATTCATTGTTTTATAGAAATGATTGTTATTAACAACCCATTCTATTACATACAAGTGCGATGTAAGTTACATATCCTCCTAATATTATAAATGCGAAAGTGAGTTTGTTTGTTTGTGAACCGCGTATAATGAATTATGATATACATTTATAAAGGGGACCATAGATAAGGTTAATAAATTTTTGTCGTGAAAATAAATTTGGAAAGGGATGAAAGATTCTATGGGTTATGTCTATATGGTAATAAAGGTGCTACATCAAAAATCGTTATGCACTCGGGCGAAGCCGCGGGCAGAAACTAGTAGCCAATAAAACTTAGCGTCTCAAAACTGTTATGCAAATTAGCGATGTCTCGTTTGCAGTGAGGATGTAATTTGGTAAGTAAAAAATAAGATCATGATTTAACTTCATGCATAATAAGATGAAAAAATATCAGGAAATGGTTAAGAGGAAATCAGTGGAGAAAAAAGTGTACACATAAGTTAATTGTACAATTATGATATTATACATTATTTATGACTATAGTTTATTTTTCGATAAGTAAAATGAATACTGATTATATCAAAGATCAATCAATGATTTCTGTCATTTCTTTGGATTATATAATACTTTTATCCTTGGATGGTCTTTATCGTGTAGGTAATTGTACCTATTTTAAAATCATCGCAACCTAAAAATATACCGTTTTGAGCTGTCAACTGTAGATGTATATAAAAAGCAAAAAAAGGATCTACAACAGAAGTCGGTGCTAAGTAGGACACCTTCTTTTTGAAATCGGTTGAAATGCTACCTTCTTCTTTTTGAAATTGGTTGAAAATAAGCCGAGTTATGTATAAATACAATGTTTTGTAACTGGATCAATATTTTTAAAGTATTAGAAGTGGACATAAGCTGTTATATTGTAAAATTATAACACAAGCTGTCTCTGGTAACCTGCCAAATCTCGATAAGAGTAATAAGAAGACCCTGGGTATATAAAATATGGGCAATAATGTTAGAGAGAAGAAGATAACATAAGCTCTTTCATGAGCCCTCTCTTCTATAAACAGACGAACATCCTTTTTAGTAACCAAAATCTGTGTCTAATCTTAATAACAGGCGAATATGAAAGTAGTGTTAATTACACCCAAGGTTCGCTCTTTTCATAAATTGTTTCAATTTTAGTAACAAAACAAACTCGAGATATAGGAATCCACAGTCTTTGGATTCCTAAATAGAAATTAAATAACCTAGCTGCGTAGCCCTTACGGCTATTGTACTTGCCTCTAGAAGAACGTAAACCCACTTTAAGAATCTCTGTTATTTCAAATAACGGTATTGTAATTTTTCCACGAGTTTGAAAACATGCGCACATCTTAAATTCAAGACGGCTTTTATTTGTCAAATAAACTTAAACGATTTAGGATTTTATGTTACACAAGCACATTAAACAGCTTCAAGATATAATCTATGTTTTTTAAATATAACATTAAAATTAAATATTAATGTAAATTTCAATTCAATTGTATTTTTCAATGATAAGAAAAATATTATATTTGATAAAGAAGTAATCCTGGATCATAGAGCTGGATTAATATTGTTGTTATAAATCAAAATGGTTTTTGTGAAATAATGATATTTCATGTATGATCGAATATTAATGTTCGATAGTTGAAAACATAGTCCTTATAATATTAAGCTATTAGATTGATAAAATAAAAAAAAAGGTTTTGCGAAATCCTCCATAACTTTATTTCGCTTGCAGAATATGCGTCTGCTAATTAACTATCCTGCAGATAACTATTAATATTCGCTACTAAGTCAGCAGTGTTAAATGTTCGTACGAAGAGTATAAGAGGCGTAGGATCTTGATCGCGCGTCCATACATAGCCAAAGGCCTTGTTCGCAACGCAAGGACGCACAGCCCCTAAATCGCCCGCCATTTTCAAAGCAGCACGAGCGCGGGAAAGTTTCTTCTACATTTTGGATTTATTTATTGAATTAAAAAAGTAATTTTCAAAAATATTTAAATGTTATACCTATTTGATTGGAATAGGTATTATAATATATTTAATTGTGTAAGTGAAAATCATTTTGTGCTGTGCATTCTTAGAAGGTAAGTTTTTTTACGATAATATAAATATATAATGAGCGATGTCGTTGAACTCTTTTGTAAGACGAAAAAAATTGATATTGTAGTTGTCCTTGTTTAAAAAAATGGAGTTAAGCGTAAATAGAATAACAATTAAAAGAACGAATCATAATAATTATGTATAAGCAAATATTTTATCGATAAAAAAATAACAGAAACAAGAAGTTAAATTGAACTTTATTATAAGTTTTTAGTTAAAAACCTCTTCATTTGCAATTAAAAAGGTACCTATTTCTTTTAAAATTACATTAAAATAATTTTCATTTTTTATGAGTGAAAAGTCTCACAGTTACAAGATGAATGTAAATATATATTTCAAAATAATTAAAGGTTTTAATATCTAATTGCTGATCTTCAATAACAAGCACTTGGTCGATACGTTAAGTGAATTACCCCTGGGCCTACGCCAGTGCCTGTAGCTTGTTACTGAGATAAGTCCCTTGTTAACAAGCTTGTAGTGGTTTTTTGTTTAAAAACCCATTCTTATTTTTAAAGTGGTTTGCAATTTGTTTAAGAAAGATAGAGAAAACTTTAACGCAATTAAAATGTATTTAGTTTATTTATGCAATTGATAAGTTTTTTATTTTAGATTATTGTATTAATAATTTTAATTTAATAAGTTAACTAACAAATTAGAGTCACAACAATTTTCTCTATTTTACATAGACGGCCCGCCGTCCGTATACAAAGGAATAAAAATAAATTATATAATATAATATAAACTTTACACATATAAAGATATTTAAACGTGTTTAATAAAGTCAAATAATGTTCGTACATCCTACCTTTGTTTTTTTTTCCATTATTTGGGCACTTCTTTTGTTTTGCATTTTTTTAATCTATCCTCAACTTTTTTTGTTAATTTCGATTACTCATTTGTTACACCGATTTAGGTTATTATTAAGATTGGTGACAGATAAGTACCTGTACGAATTATTTTTTTTTTTAAATATTGACCATATTAAAGCCATTAAAGAAATGCGGTGTGATGGTATTCTCTAAGACAATATAGGTTTTCAAAGTCTATATTTATATATCATTACGTCCGACACGAATAACTACGCGATTATATTTGCGGTTTTCGACTTGGTCTCTGTTCTTATAATTTGGTCATTGACTTTAAAATATGCCTTATTTTTCCAACATAGCAATCTGAATTAGAATAATAGAGTTCAGGTTCCGTGGTTAAATCTGGAATCTCCTTACATATTTATTTGTCTTCTTACTAAGAGTATTTTAAAGCCTAATTTTGAGAACCTAATTTTAATCAAAAAGATAAATATATATACGCTCCGCACTCAGCGGTCCTCATTAGAAATTGGGGATGCTCATAGTCGGGTGCGCTCACTGATCGGTAAACGATCAGTGGGTTAAGCAACTTTAGGCGCGGTCTGTCACTAGATGGGTGATTGCATAGTGGTGTTTCAACTTAGCGTCTCCGTGCTTAGGAGGGCACGTAAAATTTGATAATAGTCGAAAAGTCATGTCAGATAGGCCTATACGGGCGACCTGAACAACTCAGATACTAGGTTGGCTACTAACCACTCGATAAGAAAAAGAGTTAGAATTTATTCTCCGGGGTCCGGAGTCCCACACGGACACAACCACCCTGACCGCAACACATGGTTGTATGGTCAATAAAAATACATAATGCCGAGCGGCAATCAAACCACTGCATCACAACTGTCAAAAATATAAGACTAAGTTTCAGATATAGGAATATATTGGCAGATGACTCCACTCTACCTGATGGTAAGTGGAAGTAGAGAAAACTGACGGCGGACTGCACTATCCACCGTTGCCTGCCTACCCGCAAGATGTAACTAGTTGTACGCTGGCTGACCTCGTAAAGCGTCTAACGAGCAGTTACTCCACTAGTTTTTCACCAAAGTACGGTGGTAACTAACCAGGTGGGCATTGAAACCCGAGACTATCATATATGTTGCACGATACTTTTTTCGCCGAATTATTCGTAATCATACACCCCGTTTATAGGTCTGTAATTACAATGATATGCGTTTTTCGTTTGTAATCGAACATGTCAATCACGTCTATTTAAGTCACGATTGTAAGATACAGTTATTTGAATCATTAAATAATTATATTTAAATAATTGATACAAGTATATGATATACGACATAATAAACGATAATGAAGAGATTTGAATGAAATATAGCATAGATTTTTGAATTGCGTCATCAATTATGGATATTACAGTTTTATAATAGTATAGATTAAAGTTTCGGTTTTGCTATTTATAGAAATTTATTTATAACTACCAATACCCGCTGCTTCGCTTGCGTTAAAGAAGTTTTTATGCCGGACGATCGCCTAAAAGTTATCTTTTATTTTTTCATAATCGTTTTTCCATAGTTAATCCCCCAGAAACTTAATATTTTCTAGGGATGAAAAGAGATTTATATGACAAATTTAATCCAAAAACTTTCAGCTATTATTGCTAGATTAAGTAACAACTATCCAAACATGCAAACTCTCACGTTTATAATATTAATAATAGGGATTAATGCCATCATTAACACACTCATAAACACCTATATAGGTGTAAATATAGAGCTGAATCAAACCTATCCTACCCGTCGTTATTAAATGCAGATTTATAGCCACTACACTGAGATCGTAAAATTTCTTGTTACGGCATGTGAAAATGTCAGATTTCTTGATTTAAAAAAGAAGAACATTGGAAATACACCAACCAGCTGATCTTGAAACTTGTGCTAGAAGCTACTGCGATCACAAGTATGAAAGGTCCCTCATCAAGTCTCAAGTTGTATCGTTTTTTTAATTTGCTTTTTTAATTATAGAGGTTTGTTTTCCTGTCATACATCAAGATGTATTTAACATTCCCAGTGCTTGTATGACGTTCAATTGAATAAAAATACAAATATATTTATTAAAATGATTCACGTAAATATTTTTATTATTTAATCTGATTATTGTTAATCCTTGTTAGATTATGAACTCAGAAAAATTAAAATTACTTTTTTGCCAAACGGATGTCATATCTTTGTGTGAAATCTCAATTAAGTGTTCGAATAATATGTTGTCATAACACAATAATTACTGTATAAAGCCGTATTTATTTCCACAACTACACCGTTTGGTTCATCTAATTTATAATACAAGAATAAAACAGTCTGCAAAATGATTTAATTAAAAAACTACACTACATCACTTTTACCTAATATGCTACTAACTTTCATTAAAAATGTTGTATGTTTAGATTTTTGCTACTCAATCACGCAAAAACGAATCAACGGGTTCATATGTGGTACCCAAACATTTTATTATTGATAACCACCAGTGTAATCAGTCACACTGGTGGTACATCTTTTATTGCATGAGGCCGGCTAGGTAGGTACCACCACAGTGTCAAATATTCTACCACCAAACAGTGGTGTCTTAGGCATTTTCCGGTTTGAAGGGTACTGTATGCTAGTAAAATTACAAAGGAGATTTAAGAACCAAATCTCGAGGTTGGCAACGCGTGAGTAACACCTACAAATGGTGGTGCAAGGGCTCATAGGCTACAGCAACCGCTTACCTTATGGTGGGCCGTATGCTCGCTTGCCAACTTTATAACATAAAAAAAAAATTACTAGGATTGGCACATATAATACGTTTTGTCATGGTACCAGTGGAGTTATCAAAATACAAAAGAAACAACTTGAAAATATAATTTGAAATAGACAAAGACTTTAAATTTCACATCAACGAAATAAAATTAGCAAAACAATGCCACAATATTTAAATCTGGTGACTAAGACATTACAACTAGATATATTTTCTTATTTAAATTTGAGCTGATTTCAATTATCCGTTACATGCCATTCCTTGTTAAACAAACAGATCTATCAAATAGTGCCTCGTTTACATATTAATGATCTTTATACGACATTGTCCTTCTTGGTTATACATAATTATGTTGGATGATTTTGGAATAAATCGTACCTGGTGATGCTGGAGGCCAAATTACATATTAAATACTTTAGGCTTACCCATTCTCTTTATTGATTATGTAAAAAAATGTAAAAGCTCGTAGCAAAACTAATTTGGTCATATCATATCATATCATAATATAAAAGATAGAAATACATAAACAATTCGATTGTAGATGTTTTTTTTAAGAATAAATTATGCCGTTTTATTACAATTGCTTTTGGTTTTTCTTATGTAGTTATAAAAAGCATTATTTATGAAGCACCGTATATTTTTCAACATCCGAGTTTATATTTGCCGGTTCTTAATAATTGTTTAAATAATACTAAAACTTAATGATCGTAGTTTAATCGCTTTAATGAATAGAATACCCACTTGTATTACTTTTAACAGATACAACATTTTAAACCAATTCACCTGAATTGTGGTGAATTATTACTTATTACTACAAAAAGATTTCTCGTTGAGTGATAAAACTACTATTTCATTTGTCCCCTTTTCTTTCATATCCCCACTTTCTCACCACCCACCTCCTATTCTTTCCTATGGTTCGGTAACACTTTATATTATTAGTATTAAACGCAAATTGATATAGGTTAAGGTAACCGCTTACCACCACGTGCAAGTCGTACGCTTATTTATAATATTATATTTAAGGAATAAAAAGGAATATAAAAGATTAAATCAATATCGACGTTAATAAAAAAAAAAATCCTAAGATTATCGCTCCAAAACGAAAATATTATGAAGCCTTTTCAGTCCTTCAACAAGAGAAGATTGAAAGAATTTTGTTGGTTATATTTTGGTAACAAGGGTTCGTGTGTTGAGAGGATGAAAAATAATTACAAATCAATTTAGGGATAAGCCACACGAAAGGTTCAGATTATGATGAATGTCGTATTGAAACGACACACGATAAGTTTGGTTTATGATAATGCTGTATAAATAAATATTAGATATAAAAAGGCTTTATTTATAAGCCCGGATACATCAAGATTTTATGTCAAGTTACTGTAGGATTAAAATCAAAGAGTTAGCAGATTTGTTTTGGCTTTGTATTAATAATTGTATGAATCATTTCGTGATAATACCTTACTCTCTTTTAAGTGGCAGTTGTGTATTTATACTTTTTGCCTTGAGAATTTGAGAAATAATACTTACAAATATAAATGACCTATTAAATATTAATCGTTTCTTTAATGCTTCATTTTCATTCAATTTTTCAACAATACAACAACGTTTTTCAACAATATTTTCGTAAGGAATTTGAAATATTTAACAGTGTTATAACAAACGAGTTACCAGTATATAATAAAATGAAACAAGAAGAATAAAATGAAGAATAATTTATAGTAATCTAAAGTTGGTATGAAGTACGCAAACGACTTTTTTCTTACACCTATAACGTAACGACGCCGCAGGTGTGCAGCTCATCCGTTGGACTTTTTATTTAACTGTAGCTATTTTTACCATAGAACCTGTAGATTGGATTCTTTAATAAAAGGTATAAGATAGATATTACAGGGCGTCGACGACATTGAATACCGATAAACCAGTTCAATTCTCAGTTATAAAGCTGCATTGAACTTAAAGATACGGTACTTGTGTGAACAATAGTTGAAGGTGAAGGGTAATCATGACCCATATGATACATATAATATTCACATTTCTCTGATATGAGACAGTTAAAATCACATCATCGTCAACTACGATCTTGGCAAAGCTTCAAACAATGGATTTTTTCTACGTTTGATATCATACTTCTACTATAATATACTATTGCTCCTACATATTTTTATAGTTTTCGGTGTACATAGTAAGCAGTACAGTTGAATATATAATACTCATATCCAAATGAAAAGCGGTAAACATTTTTTGTACCTAATAAAAATCTTTAACATTAAATAATATAGTTAATTTATAAATTATTATAATATTGAATCCTTTGTGATTTCTAATATTTGTAATTAATAAAAAGCCTAAATAATTCAAAATTAAATATATGTATATCATAATTCAAAATAAAAATGTTACCAGATTTTTATAATAGATCAATTCCTGTCAAGATGTCACGGGGTCATGCTATTTTACATCTAAATAAAATTAATTGAGAATGAAGCAATGTCCACATCACTTTTAACATAAAATTATAAAATAATTAACTAGGATTAATGTAACGGAAAATCGATCCGTTAAATGTAAGTTCAATAGTAACATCCAATGCATACATTAATGCAATATCCATGTATTTACCTGAGGTCCAGGCGTCTGGCATATTTGGCGACGTAGCCAAGTGGGACCGTACCAAGTTCAATGCCAAGAATCCGCTACTTCTTCTCAAATGACATCAAATTAGTTGTTATTCTTGACACGAAACAGTGTCGCAAAGAGTCCGTTTACAAATAGTGTAACTGCACAAAATGGGTGACATGAGCATTAAATAGACAGGGAGTCACAATTTCAAGCAGAGTTTATTACTTGTAGATAAGTAGATCCGGATTTCACAAATATTTAGTTATTCTTTTCCAACTAAACGAACGACTTGTTCTAGAATAATGAGTATTTTTATGTGACTAAGTTCACAAACAAGCATACGACGAACCTGATGATTAGCGGTTGTCGTAAGCCTATGAGCGCTTGGAACAGCACTCATTTGTGGTGTCACTCACGCATTGCCAACCTAGCGATATTGGTCCTTAAACCTTCTTTGCCCAGTCATTTTACTGACTATCCAACAACTATATAACATTTTACAGTCCATCAAACAGAAACACACTACTGTTTTGTTGTAGAATATCTGACACTGCGATGCTACCTACCTAGCCGGCATCTTGCTATAAAAGGCCTACCATCAGTATGACGCTATGACAATATTCCAAGGGGTTAAGAATAGAACCCAAAACTACTCTCTTTCTCTCTCTCTCTCTCTTCAGTCAGCTTTACTGCCGCTAAGATGTTGTATGCACTAAATGTTAGGTTAATAATCGTAATGTATAGTATATACATAATAAGTTAGTCACAAGATTACTGTGCAAATTTTTCAATATATGTAAGCCGGTTCGGCTGAGTTTACATTTAGCAGTACCTTTGCTGTTGCATTTCGTTTAAAAAGTAAGACTACGTCTTTCTTTATCTTTTCCACCTTCTCTTCTATTTCTAGTTTCGGCAAGACGAAGGATGATAGTACCTACTGGTATAAAAAGCGTTCATAAGCTACGATAACCACTAATCATCAAACGGGCGGTATAATTAATGCCATCATCGTGTACAAGTATAATGAGAATAAATAATTATTTAGAAACATATTTTGCAAATAATTTGCAAGCGTATCAGTAAACATAAGTTATATAGCCTTTCGTCGATAATTCTAAAATGTAAATCGTTAAAAGGTTAGTAATAAATAATTAGGCGTGTTGTTAAATATTGTACTTGTATTGGTGTAATCAGAGCATTCTCCGACGCATAATATTTTTACTGCCCATACAAATCACGAACCCCGTCGCGTCCCCCATAAATAGTTATTCGGCACGCCCACCGCACGTTCACTGAACTCAGAATTTAATCCCGAAATCATAATTACGCGATTGTTATCGTCACAATATACTAAATAAGGATGTTTTATTTCATACGAAGAATTATGTTTTTTTTTGTTCTTCGACTAATTAGGCAGTTAAATTACAGTCAACTCCGCTTTGTTTTTCGTTCATAGGTAGGTATATTCTTTTTTCAACACTTCCCGAGAAAAAACGAACTAATTTTTAATTGCCAAATGTGGTATTTTATATTTACAACTTTCGAGTATTTAGACTTAAACATTAGGAATTTAATTAAGGTTAAAAAATAACTTAGTTATTTTTGCTTCATAACTCAAATGAGAAAAGGGTTTTAAGTCTATTTTTGAATTGTTACTATGTTTGCAAGCAGGCATATGAGCCATATAATGGTAAGAAGTGGTAGTGGTATCACTCAAGCGTTCCCAACCTCTAGATATTGATAGTTAAATCTTCTTTACCCATTAATTTCTCCGGTTACAGTGCCTTTCACAACCACCCAAAACACGGTAATACAAAATGCAATCTTGATTTGCGTTAGAATATCTGACACCCTGCAGTATCACCTAGCCGGCCTCTTGCAAAAAGGCCTACCACCAATAAAATTTTATTTTTACTACTATAAGAACTAGTATTTTTTTCTTTTTCTTTATGAAATAACTTGATAGATTTTAACTTGAAGTAGTTGAATAAAGTAACATATTTTATTTATGTATTAAGTATGTAACCATAACGTTAAAAATATTTTGGCGAAATAATAAAGCGAAAATATTTATTATATTGTAACCGCTTAATTTTATGAACTCTTAAATTTTAAATTGTATAGGATTTAGTCATAAAAATGTTATTTTCTCCTCCAAGCTATAAAATATAACGTTACTGTACTTATATTAATAATTTATGCTTCAAAGCCGAATGGCTTAGTGGTAGAATACATCGTGAGGAAATGCGCATATTGGAAAAATTCTCAGACATGTGTATCCGGTAATCCGTTGTGGAGCAGCGTGGTCAATTAAGCTCGTAATTTGCACTAGGACACTATCAGACGGTGTCTGACTGATTAACTGATGTTAATATAAGATTTGCATATAATTATTAAAAATAGCAACAATTTCATATATGCTGGGTATTATAATAATACTAATATAATTTCCTTATTTTATCATAGAAATTACACAACGAATTATCGTTATTATGTTGTAAAACTTAATTTTAGGCACAATTAAGTCCCGTTAAAGTGCCTGTAGTTTGGATATCGATTGAAAAGAACAGAACATTTGTGCGCTTGCGCTTAGTATAATCTTTTAATGTGTGTAAAATTTTAAAGATAATTAAAAAGAGATAATAAAAATGAATTTGAATTAATAAAATCGTTGATTTGTTATTTTCTTTTATGAGGAATAAGTGACAGGGTCATAATAACGAAGCAATTAAATGCCGTAAAGTTTATAAGGCGATTACATGCAATAAAATTTCCGGACTTAAAGAAAAATTGAGTACTTTTACGAGATACACCTGAGGTCATCATTTTCATTTGTAAAACATTATTTCGGAAATAAAATTTCATATGAATAAAGTGCGCAATATACCTATAGTCATTAAATTTAGTAACATAATATATTAATACGAAAATCTCTGTCACAGCAGAGATTATTCCACCAGTGCAATCAGTCACACTGGTGGTAGGTCTTTTGTTGCAAGAGGCCGGCTAGGTGGGTACCACCGCAGTGTCCAATATTCTGCCGCCAAATAGTAGTGCTTAGGCACTACTGTGTTCCGGTTTGAAGGGCATTGTACGCTAGTGAAATTACTGGGCGAACGAGATTTAAGAACTAATATCTCGAGGTTGGCAACGCGCGAGTGGCACCTACTAATGGTGCTGCAAGCGCTCATAGGCTGCGGCAGCCACTTACCATCAGGTGGGCCGTATGCTTGTTTGCCAACTTCTAACATAAAAAAAAATATTAATCTTGCATTTTGTATAACTTAAAAGTAAGTAATTAAACATTTCATTATATGGTATCATACAATAATATGTATTATCTTATGGTTCCTGATGGAGCTACCAACGATTCATTATAATAATAAATAATTAGCTTTATGATTGCACGATAAACTCCACACTATATCATTTGTGTAATACTCTATATAAAATATGAATATATTGACCAAATGAAAAACGATCTTAAGAAAGAAGGATTCGAAGGAGACAAAACGATCAATTTTTATTATCATAGACAAACTGCTAAAATATAACTTATCTGAAATTAATGTTTGTTTGAATGCTTTGTTTTTCTATTTCTTATTTCTCAATGAAAATATTTAGTATATTTAGTTCCAGAGCCATCAACGCGTGATTCTAACTAACGATAACATCATCATTCGAAGAAACGATATTGTTTACCTACGTCATAAATCTTGATCTTGATATCATTAATTCATTAGCATGACATTGGCCTGAATTGTTCTACATCTATGCAATAAAAACGAAACAATAAGAAAGTTTTACAGTAGCAGTTGCAAAACGATAAGGTAATAGAATCACCGGAAGATCGCGATACAATCAGCATCAGAAGCCGTTGTTACAACACTGATTAATCAACACAAAACTTTAGATGAATACATGGAAACTCATTTAGTATATTAGTAATAAAAGTTTATTGTTTTTACAGTGCACCGCTGTCAACATAACATTTGATGATTTACAAATGTTGATGATTTATAAATTCAATTACAATTGTACATAGAATATTATTGTTAATTTAAGCAATCACCAAGGTTATATTAAAAATCTTTAGTTTGAAAATCGTGTCATATTACATTAACTTTCTTCTTTTTCCTAGCATTATTGGTCGGTATTTAGCCAAGGTCTGCTTATACTCTTATCCTGATTTGACGGGTTACTAGTTTTTAAACAGAACGATTGCCAACTGACCTCCGCAACCCAAAGGCTTCGTGAGAAGACCCACAAGGACAAACGCACGGACCGAAACAGATATTTATAACAAACATCTGCTTCGAGCGAACCCATGAACGTCGAGGCTCAAAGAAGGCTCGCTACCAGCAAGCCACAACGGTCGTTCATTAAATGAAACATCTCATTTAAATTGGTATAAATCTCTATTAAACAAAATGGGCAAATTAGTGCGTGCTGGAAAGCGCACTAATATGAGTTCCACGTGTAGTCGTTTTTGGTTAAAATGTAATGCTCTTGTTAAAATATATATACATACAAAAGAAACAATGTATGTATATCATTTTATTGGCAACAAAAGTCAGCTTGTATATCATAGTATTTATGAACTGTGAAAAGAAGTTATTTCGCGATCACTTAGCTTAAACCTTTAGTCCAATAACTCGTATGCAAATAACTACTTTGAGATACAGATACGGACGGACGACAAACAGACAGACGACGATAGCATATCATATTTTTTTCCCTTTTACTACGGTACGATGATTCAAAACAATCTCTAACTAAAATATTTGCTTAGAAATACCAAACCGTTATTTCTATTGAACAGTAATATATTACCGAGTATTTATACCATAATTCTTACGGTCATTCACATACAGAATTTACAAAGTCATAATTAAGTGAGGACTATATAGAAACGCAAATATCGTATTCATAATTTTATAGTAAAATGCTAAGTAAGCGTTGGCGATACGAGAATGTAATAAAAAGTATTTGCATTGCATCGGATGATAGCCTCGTTATATTTTTTTCATTTTATGCAGACGAGGCAATAATCTATTTATTTAAGGTTAATAAATGTTTAAGAGAAAATGTTACTAAGATAATTTTAGTACGCTATTTATTTTGCATATCAAGCCTACTCGAGTCTTTAATACAATTTTTTTCTTACTTATTTAAATATTAATCATTGCCTCGCTTTGAAAATCAAATAAAAATGTAATGAAGCGGTTATGCCCCAATGCTGTATAAAGGTATCCTTTCCTGCTCAGAAGAAGGATAAGATATTTCCTTTCGCTAATTAAGCATGAAATGAATTCGAAGCTTAAGTTGAATACTCGAAAACTTAAGAGGTTGAGCGTTTTTGAGTTCGAGATTCCAGTACGTTTTCGGTCTACTGGACCATCTTGGGTTATCCGGTTAGTATGATTTGTTAAATAGATCACAAGCTCTTCTGTCTGACATTCTACTCTCCACAGTATTCATCGTTATTACAGTTTTAGATGTTAAAAATCGTTTACGAATTACTTTTAAAATATTAACTAATATAATAAATGTTTTACAAACATAGCTTAAAAACTCCATAAAAAATGTTGCGACAGTCACTAATAAAGGAGTCACATGTTGATTTACGGTTTTACAAAATAATTATTTATTTTTTGGTGTTATAAAATAACGTTACTTTCATATTACACCGGTAAAACATGTTTTTATACATTAATAAGATAAAGGAAATATTCAAATCGAATTATTAGGTTTTTGTAATGTCAGCTTTTTAAAATAATGTCATTAATCTAAATGAACATGTTGCTTTTTGAAGATCGGTCATTGTACTTTGGCGTAACGGATTTTACAAAATATTCAATGTCTAGAAAACGAAAATTTTGCTAAGCTACTTACTTCACACGTAAGTATGATTAGTTAGCATTATGAAGTCATCGCGTAATGACTGACATGCTTGCACGAAAATCGTGATCAGACAGGAAAATTACGCTATTCTGGGGTCAAGGTACGATAGGTAAATTAGTACGTAGAAAATCAATAGAGAAGATAATATAAAGTGCACACTGCATATGTCAAAGAATCCGAAATTAAAGCGTAAGCTAGTTTATCAACATTTCCATTTCCGCTGAACTACATATGGCTCAGTTCAATTGTTTAACTATTGTGTCTATTGTATTGAGGCGTCGGGATGTGAGGACCCCATCACCCGCTGTTGTCATCCCTGTCACAGTAGAGATTATTCTGGTAGGTCTTCTGGTAGGTATGTTGCAAGAGGCTGGCTAGGTAGGTACCACCGCAGTGTCAAATATTCTATCGTCATGCAGTAGTGTGTTCCGGTTTGAAGGGCAGTGTAGGCTAGTGTAGTTACTGGGCAAAGGACATTTAAGAACCAATATCTCGAGTTGGCAACGCGTCAGTGGCACCCTAATGGTATTGCAAGCCCTCATAGGATACGGCAACCGCTTACCATCAGGTGGGCCGTATGCTTGTTTTCCAACGTAGTAACATAAAAATAGTCTACTGCCTGGTCTGTTGTATGTTATATAATGGGTTGAATACTGAACAGACAAGACTGTTGTAAATATAAAAATGTAAACGCTATACGAGTTCACTCAACCCTTATAATTAGGATAGTAATATTCTGTGTCGGCGGTCCGAAAACAAAGAATACAAGCAATTAGCAATACAGCCACTTTAAAGCAGTTTCGCTACCACAGCGTCACAACAATCTTTCTGTAAATTGTTTTTTACTAGAAGTATTATAATTTGTTTTTTTTTAAGAGTATTAGCAATGCTCAAGCCATTACTAACATTCCTCTTGCCCGTCAAAATAAGCTCATGGTACAACCCAAAGAGGTCAAAATCGAACCCGAAATCTCGCGTTAACGGAGTGGAGTTTTAGCCCTTTAAACATAAACTATAGAGGCTCTGAATAAGCGTCAGTTTTTCGAAGGATACATATTTTAAACTAAAATAAAATTATAGTAAACTGTAGCCGTAGAATAAGAATCAAAATATTTAAGAAGCAAAGAAGTGACCTGTAAACATTAAATATACATTATTCCATTATGTAAATTTTGTACGTAACACATAACTTTTTGCTCTTTTTGTCTTAACAAAAACTACGAGGAAGAAGTATTTATTCTAATGTCATTACTTCATCTTCCTCGCGCACTAGTTATTAAATTCTTTATAATTTATATGAAACAAAGTTTTACAAAATTCATTAAAGCATCTTAATTGTTTTTTTTTATGAAGGCATCATCGCGGAATTATCTTATAAATAAAAAACAAAATAATTTATTATATTATACACCTAATAATTCATATCCTGTGAATAAACGAATATAATCATAACTTCATTTCCATATTATTTATTTATATAGTTATAAGGATGTTTTTGTGGAAAAAACATAAAAAATAAAATGTGAAAAAGTGTAATTTATCATCACATATTGTGCGCGTAGTAATTTAGCTTTAGAATGCTATTTCTGTAGTTCTATGTTTAGATTATATTCTATACTAGCTGCGCCCACAGTTCCACTCGCGTAGGATATTATTCTTCAAAACAAAATTAATTAATATGGAGTAACCATGTATGTAACGTGGCTGATACCTGTCATTGAAAGTTTCAAAGTAGTTGGAACAAACAGACAGAAAGATAGACAGACAAAAATTTCAAAAATTGTTTTGTTTTATAGAATCACCGTATTAATTCATCACACTTGAAAAGATGTTCAATTTGGATTTATAAACAGATGCTTCAATTGTATTTATTTGTATAGATTAAGTGTGAGACGCAAATTTAGTCGCATTTTTTTTCATATCGTATACATTGTAACCAGTCGTAGTCACGAGACTGACCATGAAATAATAGAGAAAAAGTTTCAAAACCGTACCTTTCATGATATTTTGGACATCATTCAATTACAGTTCACTTGCAGGAACGAAATTTTAAGAAATCTCTGTATACACACTTTCAGGGTTCTCAAGGAGATTTTTATAACATTCAAAGTCAATCCAGTACTTTTTATATGTTTCTAAACAGAGAAAGAAAAAGACATAAAAAATGCAAAGAGTTATATATTGGAGGTCATGGTAATAAAATACTACGAGTATATCGTCAATAGTAGTCAATTCAATTCGCAATCGCAAAAGTGTCATATCTCACAATTTGTTTCTTGCCGACCAAAAGTTTACCAGGGTTGGAACAAAAAGTTAAAGTGTGAGAGGAGGTTTAACCTCCAGTACGTCATTTCTATTTCAGTTGTATTCGTTCATACAAATTGTTCATAAAATTAATTTGGACTATTAAACATCCTTAAAAGATTTCATTATACTAATATCCGGTTATAAAAATTACAATTCTAAAAAAATGCTTATGCTATTTACTTAAACTAAGAAAAAAATCATTAAACTGAAACTATTATAGTGATTCTAATAAGTAATAACTAGTAATTATTGTCATCCGGTTTACCACAGCAATCAGATCAATCTTTAGCATTCATAACGTTTATGTCAGCAATTACTGCATTATAGGTATCTTAATGATTAAAATGATCTCAATAATCAAAACTATTAAGTACAATATATAGAAAAATGAATATTTCTATTATACTTGTAAATGAACCTACCAAAGCCTCTAGACTACTAGAGCCTCGCTGTTTTTCACATGAATAGCCACGATCAGTGAAGTACTCTAACTTAAACTAACGATGAAAAGTAACAGTACCTATAGGTATTGTTGCGTTTCATTCAATTAATAATTAGTAGCTCAGAAAACCCAATACGCCACTCGTCTTTTCCTCTTTTAGGGCTGCCAATGGAACTCTATTCCCACCATTTTCTAAATAAGGAACCTTTTATGTGTCTACATTCACTCTCCCATCCTTCGCTTGGGCCTACAACATGCTTGTGATACTACTAGTATTGTTTGTAGGCTACGTTTATAGGTGTTGTATACGTTTACAGAATACGGTGACGGCTTACCATCAGGCGAGCCGTATATTTGTATTGCCACCCTTGTGTATAAAAAATAAAAATTATAGAAAATAATGTAGGTAATACAGGTAATATTAAAAAGAGTACAAATGAAGAAAGAGTTTAAAGCAATATATGTTATTTTCATTACTTTAATATATCTCAAAATATGTCAAAACAAAGCTATTACGACTTTTAAAGCAAATACCTACAATAGGTATTTGCGGCCGGTGAAATGTATAATATGCGTTCTTAGACAGGTTGATAATTGACCAATTACTTCGCGAATGCGAAAACTACGCTAACAAGTAGCCTTGACCGTGAACGTATAAGTATGAGCAATATGCAATTACGTTGTGCGATGATTGCTTTAATTTCATACAATTAAGATATCTGTTAACATAATTTATTTTAAATGGAATATCATATTTTTAATAACATTTTGCGCATTTATTAGAAGTATTAAAATGGGTAATTGTGCAATTAAAACTAGTTAATGTTATTCTCATGGCCTCCACAATTGAAAAAAGGACTGAAATCATTTTTCGCCCAAAGAATCGGGATTGCGATTAAGCGGAAAAATGCAGCTAGCATTCTCGCCACTAATCCCCATTGGACGTGATTTTTTAAATTGTAATTAAGAATTGCAAATATTTTGGTATATTGGTTGTAGATTATTAATATATTTTAATAATGTATTCTTTTAAGTGTAGTAAAATCGTGTTTTTATTGCGGTATGAGTAAGGCGACTAGACTGGGAAAGTCTAGCCTTTCGCAGAGTATCGGTATATATAAACACTATTCTATTAAATCACGTGAAAAAACAGTTCTTATTCTTGTTAGTAAGTACGAAAAATCTGCTATGTATCAATCAATAAATTCTTATTGTTAAATGTTTGACTTAAAAACATAGGTATTCGCATTTTCAACAAAATTCCAGATTGTTTATTAGAAATGCCAACAAACAAGTTCCAAATGTATATAAAAAATAAACTTATCAATAAAGCCTATTATTCGTTAGAGGAATATTTTTCCGATAAAAATGCTTGGAACTCTTAATATTGCTGGATCTCATTCAAGAATATATATATGAAAGATATATGAAATAATACAATTGTAAAAAACATATATTTGAAAAGAGTAACTGTCGAGTTTCTTGTAGGTTCTTCTCGATAGAATCAACCTTCCGAACCGTCGGTAGCGTTTGACTATTCAAAAGTACTTTTTAAAAGTTTACTTGAATAAAAATAATTTTGATTTTGATTTTTGATTTTGACATACAAGATAAGAATATAAGACTTTAGGTCGAATGACAATAGTTGCATTTTGAACTTATGCAAAAGTCCTTGATAATAAGTTAGTCCGCAATTTACGGTGCGTGAACTATCTGAACATCTTCTTGCAGGCTGTTACTAACTTGCTACTAGCTTGTAATGTTATTTCACAGTTGCTATGCTATGTAATCATCGATGTTACACTAACGCCCCCTATTTATCGATAAGCAAGTATAATATTGCATTATCCATTCCAGTTATAGCCTGCAACTTGTGTCTCCTCAATCAGACAGTAACCGCAAGAATGCAGTTCTTACCACCGCTGCTGAAAAGGGAATCTTCTCGAACCTGTTTCACCAGCACCCTTCAACAAGTCGCAATAAAGTATGGCTCTCGACTTATGCAATTTTACTCTCGAGAGACCTTGAATGTTATTAACGAGTCCATACGTCACTCTCAGCTATAAATAAGTATCGGACTCGATATTTATTTTCGTTTGTAAAGGAGCACGCAGATGTTAAAGCCTTTTTATAAAAATAAATTGTTGTATTAGGCACGTAAATCAATTGATTTTTTTTTTGATAATTTATTTAGGAAAACATATCGTAAGGTAATTTATTGCAATTTAAAAGTCTAATACCGTTTACATTTTATTGCCATTTATTTCCATTAATTTCAAGATGACATACTTTACTATAATAAATAAAAGTAATAGTTGAAATATTTAAATTGTAATTTATTGAAATAGCTTTGACAAATTAAAAGGTAAATCACCTATTGACAACAGTTTGTTTACAGAGGACTGCTTACTCTTTTAGGGTTCCGGAATCCAATTACTAGGCCTCCGTCGTCGGTTGTGTATTTCATTCTTTTGCCGCTACAACAGCAAATAAAATTTATAATTTTAAGTCCCCATACAGAAATTATTATATTATTATTATTGATATTTTTTAAGGGTTGAAATTTTCATAGATTGTGTATTTTTGTGGCCTCTACAATATCAAATAATAAAAAGAAATAGAATTTCAAAATTAAAGGGGATATAAAAACTTGATATTTTTATTTCACAATGGTACCGAACCCTTTATGTGCGAGTACGACCGGCACTTGGCCGGTTTTGTTATTTTAATTTCATTTGGGGACATGTTTTTGCCCCGCTGTGAGATAAGTAATTTGAGAGACTGCACATATAAATTTCGCTATTGTATACAAATCGTATGAGAAAAGATGATTAAGAATACAAATAAATTTACTTCATAAATTATGTTAAGGAGATTAGTAAATGTAAAATGTATTCACTTTCTTACTCTCGCATAAGTAACGCCAATTTAATTGTTATTTTTAGTTTAGCTTAGCAGTGAGCATAGTGTAATTCAAAATTAAAAACAAAATGCTATTTTGCTACATTTAAAATATCTATTACATTTACGAAATTTTAATAATCGCCAGGCACCCAAAAAAATAACGTTAAGTAGGTACTAGTTTTTTCTACGGTTCCTGTCTAAATCATGGCTTATTATATATGTAAAAAATAGGTATTAATAAAATTAATAAGTTGTGCCATTTTATTAGAATGTTCAACATTTGCTGTTATAAATTGATAACTTAATAATTAGCAGTCAAGTGCGTTGTGGACCACGCACAGTTGAAACTAAAGGGTTCCGCAGCATGGTTATATAATAATATATATAATAATAACTTTATTTCGGTCAACAATGGATCATATGTTGTTAGTAATACAAGTATCTTACGCCTATTTATTAGTAATTTCTAAAACTTATTTAACCTAAGACAGGATTAATTTGTCAGCACGTGAATCCGACAGCAGTGGTTCACATACAAACAATCGAATCTATTAACAAATGCTCTCAGGACGCCACTTGAGCTGGAAAGAATCCTGCGCAACAACGATGTGCACCGCTTTCGCATAATGGTATAAAAACAGTCCACATACGCCTCGGCAAACATCCCCGATGCACTACAAAAACGAGGCATACCCATTAGCACCCTGAAAGCATTGTTATATTGTACACGCAGGGCGTTGTACTGTTTCCGCGTATAGTCTGCCCACACGCTGCTAGGGTAAAATGTGGTGCACTAAGCTCTGAAAAGCGTTATTTTGACTGGCATTGAGCAACGAGCAAACCTGCGAACAATCATATTTGCCCTAACAGACAAAGCCCTGCGTTCTCTCTCAATATCTGCATTGTCTTTCAAGTCATAGAATACTACATGGCCAAGATATTTAAAGCATTCAACTCTCTTTAGTGGAACCCCGTGTAACTTGATAGCAGGTACAATAGATGGAATCGATTTTCCCCTGGCCTGAAAGACCATGCATTCGCTTTTCTTACAGTTATAGACTTAGCAGTTTTGCTAACCCACAGACAGATGCACTCAGCAGAAGCATGTCGTTTGCGTAACTAATGTTATTAAAACAGACTCCGTCAATATGACATCCGACGCGAGTGCTACTGAGCGTCTGTATTAGAGCATTCACATACAGATTAAACAACTTGGGTGAGGTCAGGCCACCCTGCCTCACCCCACATTCCAACCTGTAAGACCTTGAGTAGCTCTCTGACCATCGCACAACAGTAACCTGATTCTTATACCAAAACTTAAAAATCCTGATGATCTCTTCAGGCATGCCAGTGAGTTTTAATTTCTGCCATAAAAATCGTAATTAAAATGCCTTGGATAAATCGAGAAAACAGGCGTAAATGGGTGATGGTAAGGTTATGAAGAATCTTTTAAAAATAATAACGAATTAAAACCGACCGCAAAAATAAGTTGGTAATTTCATAGTAATTATTGAAAGTAATATGAAAAACAAAGTTATGGGAAAAACTTATATATCTCTTAAATTTATAGACCTATCTGCTTCAAACTAAATGTGGATGAAAGTTCATGTGGTATTCTACAAGCTCAAATTTTTCCAGAATTTTAAATCCCATAGTTCAAAAGTTAGAGGGGGACACGATTTTTACGACTTTAGGAGCTAATATCTCAACAACTACTGGCTTAATGAAAAACTCAAAATCAAACCTCGTTATCATTTTAAAAGAACTATCCAAAGATATCTCACACGTTGCCATACGTTGAAATTTTTTTTTCAATCGTCAGTTACATGTATGGACTGCTACCCTTAATTCATATATATATTAAGATTTTATTACAAAATCCTTGTGCGGTTCATGGAATACACCTAATTAGTAAATTTCGTATAGATAGAGTTAATGGTCTCCGAGTAAAATGACTGTGACATACGGACGGACAGACGGACGGACGGACAGACGGACATGACGAAACTATAAGGGTTCCGTTTTAGCCATTTGGCTACGGAACCCTAAAAAGGGTTTGGTAAAGCAAGTTTTGATACTAGTGTATCGAATACGAATGTGTACGAATTAGCGTGAGATTCAGCGTGAATTAGAATTGGAACAGATAACAATAAGAGTTGCTCGCTAGGAGGCCATGGGAAACAATGTGTCATCAGCAAAAAATGGTAACATCCAAGACTGTTCCTTCTGTTTTTTGTAACATCAACCAGTAATTATTCGTGGCAATGAACTAGGTGCGTGGATTTTATTTTTATTGTAAGACGGACTGGTTATTCACATGTGACCTTTAGGATAATGATTGAGGTTTTACTGAGAATTCGACATCAGAAATCTATCGATTTTGGATTCTTAAAGCAACTTTTCTAAGATTTTGATGAGCAAATACGATCTGTAAAGTATGTAATAAATATTTTTTGTTAAAAAATGTACCTTAAGAGCTAAAGTCGAATTTTGTAGTCGAGTCTACTAAACGTTAAAATTTTCGTCCTGTATGCCTAGTATTTGTTTTAACGCTTTCAACTCGTTGTGACACCGGAGCGTTGTAGTGTCTTTATTAATTATTTACTTTTATTGTTGTTCACGAATGAAGTAGCTTAAAGTCATAAAATTAGATTACTAACTGCACTGATGCACTACATTACTTACTTAACAATATAGTTAATATAGGTAACACTGAGGTATTTTTATAAAAACATATTAGGGTGTAGGTATATGACGTAAAAATCAGAATCAGAATGAAATAAAAATGGTTAATATTAATGTTTTCAAAGATATCACGAAGTATGTATATTTATATTCAGTGAATCAGAGGAAATGATTACTTTAATCACGTTTTGCAATTAAAGTGCATCGAAATAAGACAGCTGTCATAATCAAAACATGTTATTCACTTTATATAATCAAAGATTATACGTATTAGATGTGCCTGCGGTTCCTCTCGTGGACTATAGAATTATATCGTTGGTTGAGCACATGCGCTAATCCTGCTGTAGTTCGTTCCTTCTAGGGATTAGTAGTGAAATAGAAAGTTAGATAATTCCCTTCTTCTTTCCCTCCGTATACAATCGAAAATATGCATATACATATACTAATTATAAATTAATAATAAAAATACCTAAACTTTATGAGTCAAGACTAGCTATACGTATAATAAAACAATAACAAATATTTTATTAGAATTCTTAAGTTAAACAGTAAAATGTAATAAATTCATTCATAACATAAAATTTTATAGATGTCGAGCAAAAATAATTACTAAATTGACTTCAAACTTTGAAAAATTTATTCCCCGAATCAAATATGATGAATTATATAATTAATATAAGTAATTTTAATTGTTATGTTTTAATTCATAATTTTATTGTGAATTTTTAATTTTTAATTTTAATTTTGGGCTTTTAATTTTAATTTTAATTTGTAATTTAATTTTAGACAATTTTGATTTTAACTTAATTTTTAAATATTCTTACATTTATATTTTTGAATTTATTTTGTATTTATACGTTAGGTTTTTAACTGTTATCCAAATGTTAATGTATTTTTATAGGTGAATGCCTGAAGTAAATGAAATTTAATTTAATTTAATTATTTTATACCATTTGAATGTTGAAAAAAAATCTTATCTTTTGATCTTTAAAATTTCAGGTGTTCGGAATGAAGGACATGTAATATATACCTACTTTTAAATCGATCCAAAATGAAGATATTTTTCGGACGATCTTATTTAACACTGATAGTGCTATCAGCATTTATGAAAACGATTCAATCTAACAATGGTGAGTTATTAAGCGCGATAAATTAGTATCAATAATAGATAAACAATCTTGTAATTATTTATTGACGACTATTATATTTGTCTTTTTATCTTACAGAAAGTAACAACACAGATGTTCGTAAGGCACGAGTTAATGGCCGTATCGTAAAACTGTATTCAGGTGCCAAACCAGATCCTGTTTTATGCTTTGATGAAGGTTTCAAAGCTGATCCAGTAGATTGTACAGTTTTTTATAGATGTACGAAAGCATCTAAAGGAAAATATAATGTTTTCAGAGTGAGTTATTTGATTAAAAATCTAGTTGGAAGTAAAATTAATGTTATTTGCACCTATGGAAGTTACTTATGTTGTTTTTTGTAATTTTTCAGTTCCAATGCGGACCAGGTACCGTATATGATCCAGAAAATGAAGTATGTAATCATCCTAGTTTCACAAAACGATCTGAGTGCGGTAGTATTATTCAGCCTCTTGTACAGGAAGATGAAAACAAAATAGAAACTTACGAACTGCCGTCACCAATAAATACAGCATTTCCCGTATATACAAGTCATACGGAATCAA
The DNA here is from genome assembly GCA_023373885.1 of Hestina assimilis. Taxonomy (NCBI): domain Eukaryota; kingdom Metazoa; phylum Arthropoda; class Insecta; order Lepidoptera; family Nymphalidae; genus Hestina; species Hestina assimilis. The sequence goes on along the minus strand of CM041749.1, from coordinate 7,885,411 downwards.
GAAATGCTACGACACTTACACCCACACTCACTACACAAATTATAGAACGATACCCATTTTATAAACCAACTGCAACAGTTGCTTATCCACAAGTAACTATAACAGAGCAACAGTATTTAGAAAATTCAAATAATATATTAAATTATCCTTCGCTAGATTTCAAAAATAAAACTCAAGATACAGCTACACTATTTACTAATATTGCTACAAATACTGAGAGTTTTTCTTGTACATCTGATGGATTTTTTGGTGATAGGGACAATTGTAGAAAATTTTATAGATGTGTAAATAATGCCCGCGGAGGTTTTGTACGATATGAATTTTTATGTAGTGAATCGACTATATGGGATGATAATATGCAGAGTTGCAATCATCCTTGGGCTGTACAAAATAGAAGATGCGGTGGAAGTGATTTTTATAGTAAAAATAAAACGAATACTTTGCATGAAACCAGTTTAAAAAATAATCAAACCCAAAACAATTTTGAGGTAGAAAACAATGAACAACAGAATTATTATGAGAATGTTGTCCTTGACAAAAACACCTTGCCATACGGGCATAAGCTACCTGACGAAAAACTTAACAGTTCTAAGCAAAAGGATGTAGAAGTAGAATCTGTAAATCAGGAATTGCCAGCTAGCCAGTCACAAAATGAAATAAATAAAAATGAACAACAAAATGATTACAATAATGAATTAAGTAATTATTATACTACGTTGTCTTCTTATTCTGCAAATGTTTTCCAACAAAACTTTTCAACACAAAATATTATTGCTGTCAAAAATATACATTGCACTCAAAGTGGTTTTATGGCTGATCCAAGCAACTGTAAAAAGTTTTATAGATGCGTAGATAATGGAAAAGGAAGTTTTACGAAGTACGAATTTTCATGTAGTCAAGAAACGGTTTGGGACTCTACATTGGAGGCATGCAATCACGCTTGGGCTGTTAAAGAATGTGGTGGAATGTCATTAAATGAAAATGTATATGAAACTACTCAAGTTTTTATTAAAAATCCAACAGGAACTAGTGCGAGTATCACTATGCAAGGAAACGGTAGTGATTACATGAATCAAGTTAGTAAAGAACACGAATCATCGTCAACAACTCTAACAACCATATCATTACTTTCAACAACAGAATCATCAAAATCTACTAGTACAGAATGCTCATCAAGCGGTTTTTTTGGAGATCTAAATGATTGCCAGAAATTTTATCGATGTGTTGATAATGAAAAAGGAGCTTTCATTAAATACGATTATAAATGTGGCGACGGTACCTTATGGGATCAAAGTATTGAGGCTTGTAACCACGACTGGGCTGTAAAAACTTGTGGTATAAATACAGTAATAAATACAACTCAAACTTCGAATCAAGAACAAGATAAAACTACAATAAATACATATATACAGACTTCTACCATTAAAAATATCCTAAATAATGAAAAAAACCATTCTCAATTCTATTTAACAACCACAACGCCTTTAATAGATGTATCTAAAACAACATCGGAAAACTCAGATGTTCAAAATAATAGTTGTCGATCTAGTGGATTCATGGGTGATCTTTATGATTGTACAAAATTTTACAGATGCGTTGATAATGGTAATGGCGGTTATACTCGACGTGAGTTCTCATGTGGTGAAGGTACTGTTTGGGACTCAGAAATAGAAGCTTGTAATCACGCATTTGCCGTGAAACAATGTGGGGCTAGTGTTGAAATAAAGGAAGAAGCTACATCTAGTGTAACAGATGATGAACAGAGCAATGAATATGTTACTGCAATTTATACCACCCACACTACTGCTTCAAAACCAACCACTATTTTCGAAACTACGACAAAAGCTACCATAAGTAATGACATCAGCGAATGTAAAATGAACGGATTTATGGGTGATAAATTAAATTGCAAAAAGTTTTATAGGTGTGTTGAAGATGGCAGGGGAGGGTTTGTTAGACATGAGTTTTCTTGTGGTGAGGGAACTGTATGGGATTCAAAAATTCAAGCTTGTAATCACGAATGGGCAGTGGAAGAATGTAAAAATAATAATATGCAATCTACACATAATATTAACGATGTTTCTATGCAACCTACTGAAAGTTCGGGAAATACTCATCCCGAGTATGACTTTACAACTCCGAACTCAAAACCAGATAATATTGCGGTAGTAACAACAATGAGTACTTCTATATTAACGACCTCAGGTGCTAGCAGTAAGCAAGAGTGTATGTCTAATGGGTTTATGGGTGATCAAAATGATTGTAAGAAATTTTACAGGTGTGTTGATAATGGCAATGGAGGCTTTACTCAGTATGAATTTGTATGTGGCCAAGGAACAGCATGGGATCCTAGCATTGAGGCCTGTAATCATGAATTGGTGGTGAACTGTAGTACACATTCAGTAACACAATTTGAAACAACAGCTCCTTCTACACAAAATCAAGATTCTATGCAAGTAACAATGTCATCTTCTGGTCAACCGGTTATTCAAACGCAACAAACTTCTACACCTATCTATACCTCATCTATAGCTTCTGTTACAAATGAAAATCTCTCAAATAATGAAGGTAAAAACTGTATATCCGAAGGATTTTTCGCTAATCCAGATGACTGTAAAAAGTTCTTCCGTTGCGTTACTGATGGTAAAGGAGAATATACCAAGTATGAATTTTCATGTGGTGACGGTACTATTTGGGTTCAAGAAATACAATCTTGTGATCATGATACAGATGTAAAATCTTGCAATTACACACAAGATATAGCAACCACAGCAAAATATGAAACAACCACCGCGACTGATAATTCTATTACATCTAGTACAAGTGATGCCAGCGGAAATAATAAGCCTAATAACAAAGAATGTGATTCGGAAGGATTTTATCCAAATTTAAATGACTGTCGGATATTTTATCGCTGCGTAGACAATGGAGATGGTAGTTACTCAAAATACGAATTTTCTTGTGCAGAAGGTACTGCGTGGGATGTTAATATAGGATCATGTAATTATATAAGTGAAGTAAAAGGCTGTCAAATTGGTGACAATATCATAGATAATAATAAGACCAGTAAACCTATCTTAGAGGGTGAAGAAATTTCAGAAACTGAACAAGAACCTAGCACAATAAAAATAACATCTTCAGTATCAACAACTGAGAGTACAAAGCCAATAAGTCAAAACAATTGTAAAAAAGATGGTTATTATGGAAATACAGAAGATTGTACCAAGTTTTATAGGTGTGTTATTAGTGAAACAGGTGATTATGATAAATATGACTATAGTTGTGGAGAAGGTACAATATGGGATCAAGATATCATAGCCTGTAATCATCCACGAGATGTGATAAATCCATCATGTAAACATGAAAACGTGAGTCCACCTACAACAGTAAGTATGAGCACGCAATACACAAGTGACAATAATACAAATTCATTAACGACTACTTTAAATCCTTTAAGTACGTCAAGCGCATCTACATCAAATAAAAATGAAACTAATTCAACCTGCTCTAATAGTGATACTTCTACAGAAAGCTCTTCTAATAAAAACATTACTTGTAAAAAAGCTGGATTTTATGCTGACCCCAGCGACTGTAAGAAATTTTATAGGTGTGTAGATTGGGATAATAATGGAGAAAACTTTTCTATATATCACTTTGAATGTGGCGATGGTACAATTTGGGATCCCACTCTTGATACATGTAACCACATAGATGCTATTTATCCTCCACGTCACTGTAATGGCACTGTGCAAACTGAAAATATAACAGAATTATCTTCAACCACTGAACAAATTGCAACTACGTCTACTCCAGATCAAATATCAATTAAGGAACCAGTTTCTACTACAAAACAAACGACAGTGCAACCAACAACAACACGAACGACAACAACAACAACTCAACAAACAACGACACAGTTGTCAACGACACAGTTGTCAACGACACTGTCGTCAATGACACAACAGTCAACATTAGAACCATCAACGACCCAACAATCAACAGTAGAACCATCAACGACACCACAATCAACAACACAAATATTAACGACACAGCAAACAACGACAGAGTCGTCGATGGTACAAGAATCAACAACACAGTCATCGACGACACAACAAATTACAACACAGTCATCTACGACACATGAATCAACTACGCAGTCATCAACGACGCAACAATCAACAACAACTGAGAAAATTACGACTCAACAAGAGACTACAATAGATTCTAGTCAAACTACTACTCAAACAAGCCCAGTCCAAACTACAATATCAAGTACAGAACAAACAAGCCCTAATGAAAGTACAACAGTACAAGCTGAACCTAATATTACAACTACCACTGAATCTTCGGATCAAACCACTTCTACAACTAATCAGGACATAACATCCACTCAACAACTTGCTACTGAACAAAATACTCAGACAGTAATTCAAAGTTCAACAACAGAAGCCTCAACAACCGAAAGTGAACTTGAATCATCCAATTCTAACCAAACTTGTCTTGATACAGACGAAGATCAATTTTTACTCGTTTGTCCAACGTCATTCAAACGTCATCCCAAGTATTGTAATTTGTTCTACCAATGTGTTGACGATAAAGACAGCCATGAAATGAAAATAGCAGTATTCAATTGTCCAAACAATACCATATATGATGAATCTAAAGTTCAATGTGTCGAAGCAGATAAAAGCGTTAAGAAATGTAACGGTCAAATAGTTCAAAAACGCAGGATCAAGCGCTTAGGATTTGCAAACAATGAACCGGTAATAAGATTTATTAATTATGATTTTACTTGAATTTTTTTTATTAATTATGATTTTACTTTAATATTTTCAATTTTAAAGTAAATAATTATATAATAGAATTGTGTACTATTTTAATGAATATAATATCCAAAAATTTTATAAGAGCAAGAAACTCATTAATTAAAAAGTATGAGATTTTTTAATCAAATATTTGTGTATATATATACTGTATATTAACTTCTTTTACAGGTTATGGTGACAAAAGATAGCTTGGCTTGTCCAAGCTTAGGTCATTTTCCTTTTGAAAAGTATGAGGAGTGCTCAACAGCTTTACTAAAATGTGAATTAACGAAGTATGGCACGCTACGAGGTTACGTTTACAAATGTCCGCAAGGTTTTGTTTATTGGTCAATAAGTAGGAGATGTGAACCAATAAAAAAATTAAAGGATTGCAGAAAACCATCCGATGAATGGGAGAGAAGATACGATATACCAATAGAAACATACAATGTTGCGCAATAATATTATTGCAATGGGAATATGTGCAATATAAATATCCTTATCGCGGTAAATTTAGTAATGTAGATATTATTTAGAAAAATATCTTTTAGATAACATGTATGTATAATAATTAATTCTAGTCTCATTCTTAATTTGGATACATCACTAATTTAATATTTCTACTAAACTGCTGCCATAAATAGTACTTACAGTTTGTAACTTGTGAACAAAATATTGTAAATTTACATTATTTTGATCACGACCGATTAGAATAAGGTTAAATAAATAATTTATTTTTATTTTAGTTTTATTTAATATAACATTAAAAAATATGTCTAACTTTAAAAATCTATGTAATTAATAATTTATTACAAACTTATATTAAAATAACATCAACCGCTTTACATGAGGATAAAACTCCTTTACAAAATATCGATAGTTCTGTAATTATAAAATCAGTAGTCGATTCTTCATCTGAATGATGTATAACATTGCTGAAAACTGTTCCAATAAAAGCATGACACGGTGTTTCAGTAGCAATCAAATTACCTTTCAAATCAATTTTTAGAGTATAATTATTTTCTATTTTACTGGGACTTTTATTATCGTCTTCAATTTTTTTATTTGAAGCTTTTTTAATAGGAAAAGTAGATGCCGTAGTATTGCTATGTTGTTTTTTTATAACAGCGTTTGAGGATTTATTTCTGGTTTGGGCTATATTTTCGATTGCATGTCTAATATTTGTATGTTCTGTAGTATCTTTGGGTGTGTGAAAAAGGTACTCTAAAAACATTGGGAGAAGACTTCGCTTAGTAGTATTATCATGAGTGGACTGTGTTTCATTTTCTTTTTTATATGTAGAGCTGTAATTACTTATTCTTTCGCTCAATGTGCGCATATTATTTTCATATTTAGGAACATCCAATTCTAGGGTTTGATTTTTTACATTACCTAACAATGTTAGATTCGCGTTTCTCTTCATTTTGCTATTTTTAATGTTTTCTATGTTAGAAAAACTATTTTTGTTTTCTGCCTCTAAAAGATTTTCTTCAAGAACGCGGTCGTTATTTTGACTTTCTATATTATCGATTATATCCTGAATATTATTGAATTTATTTTTTGGCATCTTGATTTTTTTCTCTTTAATTGATTTCTTATGTTCACTTGATTCAAGACTACTGAGAATTTCTTCTAGTTTTTCTAAATATACTGAGTCTGGTGTATTCGGAATAAGTATTTGTGGGTTAAATGCTACGCCTCCTTTCTCCCATACCGCAATACACCGTGACAAGAATCCGAAGAAATGTTGCGGCAGACGGCGCCAGTGTTTCTTCAATGGTGACTGATCCATATACTTACTCAAAGACACAATCTTAATATATGTATTTCTATTTAATTCATGTTTGTCGTCTTTTATCTTTCCCGTCCATAAAGAATTTAATGCGATTTCGTTATTCAGTTCGTCACTTATTTCATTTATGTCGTCGCTTGAAATATCTTTAAGTATAACAATAAAGTTGTAATTGAAATCTGAATATTTCAGTGAAAGTTTTTCAATAGAACGTAAATAATTGTTTATATTTCGTTCATCATACTTAGTAACAAACAAATGCATGAATACATTCATTTTAGTATTTGTTTTATGAGCTGTAATATCAAAACCATTTTCAGTATTTTGAAGTTTTGATGGTCTGATGTGCGTTGGAGGGAGTACAGCAATAGCTACAATGCTATTGTAGATAAGAAAAATCGTTATTGCAATCATCCCAAGTCCAATCCAACAGTATGTTAGTAGAGAGGATAAATGGTCTGAAATAAAAAGAAATACTTTTAGAGATACATTCTAAACTTAATTTTAAATCAGGCAATTGTTTTTTTAAGGATTAAAGATACCCATTGTTCAAAAAGAATTAGAATAAAATATTTTCTTAATATTAATGTATTATAATTTTTGAAATGTATATTATTATAATATACATTTTATAACTGAACTGGTCTAATATAATCCACAATAGAAGTTCAGTCTGTGATGCGTAGGTACAGAAACTGTTATTCATAGTAACAAAATCGCGTAGGGTATCTAGATAATAAAATTGAAGCCTGAAGCCTGAAGATTATTGAAAAATAACACCAAAATAACAAACAGTATTGTTTTAGAAAGAAGTACTATAATAATGTAGAAATAAAGCAATATAATATAATAAAATAATGTAGAAATTATATAATAATGTAGAAATCAAGCAATACATATTATATACTTCACTGATATTCTTAGTAAACTAATCAAGTAACATTAATGTTCAAAACTTTTACTGTAAAAGTGCAATAACGTAAGAGATTTTACCTGGCCACCGGGTAATAATAGCAGCAGCACCTTTGATTTGTGCTTTGGCACGTCCAGCGGGTACCGAATACCGGAATCGTTGAAATTTCGGACTCAATTTACGAATGCGCAGTTCTTCATCAGAATAATCGTCACACAATAGTGGACGATGTTCTCTACAGGATTCACTCATCACTGGCCATCAATTGCTTCTTAAAGAAAAGATTCATATTGCAATATTTGATATGAAACTGTAAAACTACATCTTAAAACACTAAAAATGAGAGAAATTACATTATACCTCGTATTTTAATTAAATTCCTTTAAAAATCATTATAAAACTAATACTTCAAGTGTTTACGACACAGGAATTTTATTGACGGAAAGAATTTCTTTTTAGAGATAAACAAACTTTTTAATCACTTTAGCTTCTAAGAAGAATATTATAAGAAAGTTCTACATAATTATGTGTGATTCAATAATTTAAAACAATTAAAATCGAACTAAACAAATAAATAAATCTTAAATGGAAAATGATAATTTTAAATAATTACAGTTTGAATGTTAACAGTAAAACACGTCTTATAGGTTTTGATCGAACAACTCAGTATGAGTTTTATTAATATTTTTTTTCAGTTCCTAAGTTACGGCACGTTTATTCTTTCCGCCATAATATTGTTGATTCAACAAACATTCGTCTCACGTACTGACTTTTAGGTGACATTGTTATAAATTCCTTAGCAAAAATCAATTGAGCAATCGCCGGCTTCTGACCTAACTTTGTTTGAATTATTGATTTTAATGCACAGCTGAAAATTTAAGGGTACTTAAAATAAGTTATTAGAATATTAAGATAATAAGTTGCTGTGATTCAGAATCAATTAAAATATTTTGAAACCTAAGCGAGTCTTAATGAAAGTAATAGTAATGGACATCATTTTTCTTTCGTATAGTTGTGAAGCCTTTTTAGTATACATTTTTTAACATTTTGTGTTTTTTTATTTTACTATTAGTTAATTGTTCTAAAAAAATCTACTTTAGCTATGAATTTTTACATAATGTTTATTTCTTTTGCCAATACAACAAAAAATACAAAAAATATAATAACATTTTCAAACAAGATGGTCCGTAGACTAGAAATTTGATATAACCCTAAAAAAAGAATAAAGCTTAATCCTGCGTTATTGTTTCCTATGTTCTTTTTCATGCACATGTTTCATTTTTTTATAATTATTGAAATTAAATCGAAATTGAAAAATCGGGAACGATCACAAAAAACAAAATCTAAAAGAAAAATCTGTTTGAAGCCTAAGACTCTGTAGGTATTATTTATTTGGAAAATTTAAATATATTCTTTAAATGCCAAAATAATTTGATATATCTTATCCAATGAGTTAGTGGTTCGCCTATAGGGTTACGGAGGTGCAAAACAAGTCACCCATTAAATCCGGATTAGAATATTAGCAGACCCTGAGTAAGATACCGGAAATAATGCTAGGAAGAAGAAATTTATAAAAGGTCAAAAAAATAACATCTTAGCGAAGTGAAAGCAGGTTCTAGTAGACCATTTAAATGAGAGGTAAGTAAGGTGCTTCTTGTCATTTACTCTCGCTTCTCAAGAATCCACCTTTTTATTTTTAAATGCATTAAAGTAAGTTATTATTAGGTAAATTTGTGGAGTCTCTACATATACAATCTCTATTTTTGCAATTATTGTTTTTTGTGATGTCCTCACAAAATGTCACTCGTTTGAAAATAGAAAGGCGAAATTTTTGTCACATATCAGAGCTTATCCAAACAAGACTTCAAATGTTATATAAAGATTATATAAAATATTAAAAAAAAGGTCCACAATTATTCTATATTTCACAATACGTATAATCACTTTATTAGATAAAAATAAAAGATGATAGGTTCATTATTTATTTGTAATATTATGTTATAGTGATGGAGCGTGCACCTCAGTTAAAGCGCGGTGAAGAATATCCTTTGCTTCAAGTAGAAGCTGGCGGAGGTGATGGCAAAACACGAAGTAACAATCCACCTACTTTTCCAACAACTGGATGGAATGTCACCTGTACGCCAAAACATTCCTGGTGTACTCGTTGGCCTGGTTAGTCAGAAAAGATATTATGTCACCTCTTATCCTTACTAATATAATAAATGCGAAAGTTACTCTGCCTCTGTCTGCGTGTCTGCCTGTCAATCTGTTTGTTTGTCCGTTTGTCTGCCTTTCTGTCACGCTATTACGCCTAAACTGCTGAACCAATTTCGATGTAATTTGGTACAGAGTTTAGACCTTAAAAAACGACATAAACTACTTTTTATTGGTTAAAAGACTTGAAGGGGTTAAATTTTTTTTTTTTTTTTTAATGTATAGGCCAGCGCTTGGCTGTTATCATACCTGATGTGTAGTGGTGATACAGCCTAAGGTGGAGCGCGCTTGCCTAGAAGATGCCTATTATATATAGGGGATGAAAGATTGTATGGAGAACTAATTATCGTTACTCACGCGGGCGAAGCCGCAGGCAGAAGCTATTTCAAATAAATAAGAGACTATATTGTGAACTTTTTGTTTCAGAATTTATATCAGCTTTCTGGATGACATTGATTTTACTAGCAATTACTTTTTTGGTATTTTACGCATTAGGAATGAGCGCTTATAGACGTCAACCAATTGTTATTGTTAGCTGCAATAATACTAAGCAGGGTAGTGACGTTTTTTATCATCATATTATTCCCCGAAATGGTTATGTCCCATTTACAATTTTTTCTGAATACCTGTCTTTTATGGCTAGGCAATATCCATCTTTGCGTTTTTCCGTTTTCTTTTTAATCGACGATTCCTGGCCGTCGACACTTAATCGTCCAAAAGATCCAAACCCTCAGCTTATAAACAGATTGGTACCGCATATTACTGGCACTTTAAGCACTATTTTTAATCAGAATTATAAAAGAGGTATAAGAGATTTCCAAAAACGATTTCAAAATGTAAATATCACTGTGATGTACCTGAGCAAGTACATGGCGTCGACACCTTTGAAGTTTAAATGGAAAATGATTCCTCAAAAGTACCTCCCTTTTTATTGTAGAATATATGAAATTTGGCTAAATGGTGGCATCGGATTTGATCTTGTGACATTTAATAATCAGTTCAACATTAAAAACGATTTGGATAGTAGGGTAGATGCTATTTTGAGACAGCACAATAATGGCTTGGAAACGGAGAAGTATGCCGACATGCTAAATTCTTTACAAGAAGAAAAACATAAAGAATTTTTTTCTATGGTTTCCTATTTAGTCGACTATATGTTGAACGAGACTCGATCATTTTTTGATACAAATTTATATAATAATGTAACTCTTTTTGAAAACAAGCCTGTAATAAGAAAGCAAAGAAGTAAACGCGATGATGAAACTAAAATAAGTGTATCTAATATTACAAATAATAATACTACTTTTAGTAATAACGATACTGATAAAATAAATGAAGTAGTAAAAAATAATAATACTTTACAACCAAAAATTGGAAGTGAAGTTAAAATTAAAAATGAAAGTTTTGAGAACAATACAATTAAAATGATAAAAGAAAAAGATATAAAATTATCAGATATAGCAGATGCAAACGAAATTCCACAAGTATTTTTATTTTACGATATTTCTGAATTTTTTGATGATACTGATCTAACTCATTTATTACCGAAATCAATTGACCAACCAGATTTAAGACCAATGAGAAGTTATGGTGCAAGATATCCCGTTGCAGATCAAAGAAGAGCTAACTATCTATCACTAAGCCCAGAAGGACATTTTGTCGCAGCATCCTCGCCTCACCATCCATTCCTTGCAAAACTTTTTTCTTCTAGCTGTCATATCCTTAACCCAAGATACGCTATTAAAGAAACGCTTTTGAATCAATGCTCTGGATTTTTAAGAAATGATATTTATTGTGAAAGTATTCGTGTACTCTATAATATTGTTTAAGTTTTATTTATTATTATATTTTTTTTAAAATATTTGTGTAGTTTTGCCTTCTAAATTGTTAAGTACCCCGTGTTTTGTTATTGAAAATAAAATTTACAAAAAGAAATGAATTTCAATTTACATAATTACTTTCTGTACATATAATACAAAAAAGTCTTTGTGTTTAGATATCTTTTTCACAATATCACCAATTATTGATTTCCAATGGATCCGTTTTATTACATGTTAGGTAATTTTGAAAAGCGTTGAGGATAATCAATCAATTCGGTAAAAAAGCTTTTGGATCGCTTATTGGGGCAGATAGCTTGTTTATATAGTCTATATTTTATTTTACCAAAACAAAGTAATAATTATTGTGAGAAGCTATTGAAAACACCCGAGAGGTTTGTGGTTAATATTATATTTATCAGCATCGATTCATATAAAGCTCGATGGTTTTAGACACTAATGCCAAAGGATCCTTTTGCATCCTAACGCATGCTCTCCGCTGCTCTAGCCCTCACTTCCGCCGTCTTCGTCTACATAATCGACCAGTAATATCGGCTTAGCTTCGATTTGCCATTCTCATGCGTACGCATGCTGAAACATCCGTCAAACATTTATTCACATGTGTACGCAAACTTTAACAGCTGTAAGCATTTGGTAAAGAATACGTGGAACATCAACCGTCACTCATCTGATAACCAGATAAGACTCTTTAGGGTTCCGTAGCCAAATGGCAAAAACGGAACCATTATAATTTCGTCATGTCCATCTGTTCGTCCGTCTGTCCGTCTGTCTGTCCGTCCGTATGTTACAGTCATTTTACTCGGAGATTCGGATTTTACTTTTAAGGGTAGCAGTCCATACATGTACCTGAGGGTTGAAAAAAAAATCAATCTATCGCGACGTGTGAGATACCTGTGGATAGGTCTTTCAAAGTGATAAGAAGGTTTGATTATAACTTTTTCTATTACGACAGTAGTTATTGAGATATTAGCTCCTAAAGTCATAAAAATAGTCCCCCCCCCAAGTTTTGAACTAAGGGAGTTAAAATTATCGAAAAATTTGAGCTTGTAGAACACCAGTGAACTTTCATCCACATTTGGTTTGAAGAAGATAGCTCAACAAACTTTAGAAATATATAAGTTGTTCCCATAACTTTGTTTTTCATATTACTTTTAATAATTACTGTGAATTGAACTTGTTTTGCCGTCGATTTTAATTTGTTATTATTTTTAAAGTTTTTAAGATTCTTCATCATCAAGCTGCGGAACCCTTTAGTTTCGACTGTGCTTGGTCCACAACGCACTTGAATCATATTTTTATTTTTATTTAATATTTATAACCATGCCTAATATATATTAATTATTGCACGGTAGCACATATTAATTTTATTCATAAAGTACAATTATATAATGAAAGAGCAATATAATATATTGTATGTAGGTATAGTATAAATAAATTTAGTAAATTTAACGTAGGTAAATTAGTATAAAATAAATATTATATTCGTAAAATAAAATAAAATTAAATTAAAAGTCTCCGTGAAATTAAATTTATTTTGCTTATCGTATCGCGCCTTGCTTTAACTCTTCTGTTGTTATATATTTTTAATCTACCCTTTTTTGCCATTCAATTGATTTTATCTGTAAAATTAAGTTTTGATAATAGCATATTATATCAAATTTGAAATAACTAACGCTGGTTATCTCATAATATATTTATGATATTATTATGGCCTTAATATTTCGCAGCAATGAAACTACCTTTCAATATAATTTTAGGTCCTATATTAAAAAAACATTTTAGTACTTCGAGAACATTTTGTCAACAAAACATATTTTCTTTAAGCGTTCCATACACATACGTATACAGTGCTCTTGGTTTGGTAAGCAATGTATAATATAATCTTATATCTAGTGTTTTTTTTTATACAGAGCCACTAAAGGTTTTGTGCGAAAATCAATCAACTTTTACCATAGCCCGTACTTAAAATAATATTTATTCTGGCTTTTTAAATTTTAGTGCATTAATGTTCATCATTTAAAACAACACCTTGGGGAGGTACCACCGTCAAGGGAATTTTCAATATTGTCTCAAAATTACCCTAATGAAATGCTTGTGCATGATTTAAAAGTAATAGCAACATCAATGGGCTTGATTCAATACTTTTGTCTTCTGGCTGGTTGCTTAACAGTAAGAATATTGTTTTAATTTGTTATATTTTTTGCATTCAGTTCTTCATAACAATGTTTTATTGTCTTTTTTTTCAGGAAAACCCGTCACTTTTTCTTCCACATCTATTGGGTCAATTGATAATTGTATGCCTTAAGATTTTAAATGCATTTCTTGTGCTTATTAATGTAGATATGAAATCCTTAAACAAATTTCGACATAAAATGTTCGGTATTATGCTAATGACTTTCAATTGGCTTCAAGAATTTTGTGTCTTTAGGCAACATTTATGTGTTTGTGATCTGTAATGTTTTGTTTACATTTTTATTATTTAATTATAATTTACGGAAAGTCCGATGGATTTTATTGTGCCTCATTATTTACATTTTTAAAAGAGTCCTCATAAATATTACGATTCAGAAAATACGTATCCATTCAAATGTCAATCTAGATTTAGCATGTAGTATGAGGCCTAATTTACATATATCATCATTAACTTAATCGCGCATCTATCAGCATTCCGTACATTGGTAAAATATTTAAAAATAAAAACATTTTCTATGTTATTTAAAATGGGAAAGTTGTAGGTTCGTTGTTGAACTTCATAAAATTAAAGTTTCAAGCTAAATAACTGGAATTTTGCTTGGATACATAATTATACTAAAAAAATGTTTTTTTACGTAGTTTTTTCACACTTAATTTTTTTATCAATCTATAAATGGTTTTTGACTGAGTGGAAATACAGCTTCCGGTCAATATAACAATTTTGCTTCGGCCCAAAACTACGATTCTTACACCACATAGATCCAATTATAATATTGTTTATTTATTTTTCTATTTTCTATTGAATAAATAGACACACCTACTTTTTGAAATATGAATAATACATATGTCACGTAACGTAAAACGTCACCGACATCGGCAACGAAATGTTACAATAAATATTCTATTTTATCAATTCGGACAATGAAAATTTGTGTGCTACTCATGGAATAACCATATTAATTAATTTATTAGTCACCTCTAACATAATTCTATACACTTATTACCTTGAAAACACTGCCACATCATGGAAATTGAGAGCAGCACACAATTCCTTGAAAGCATTAGACTAAAACATGAAAATAACATGACTCCTGTAAGTATTCTTCTTTTACTACAGTATGATTCCAAGTTATCGCCGTTTTAAATTATAAATAACTATACAAATTCAATGCTACCACTAGTAGGAGTTAACATCGAGTATACAATAATACGTACATAAATACCTAACAGAGTGTATAATAACCAAATAACGCAAATATTTGTAACGCTCTACAAATATGAGAGGTAATCAACCATGCAAAGGCGTACCTAATTGCTGTGATCACTTACTTCGATGACTAACTTATTCTTATTAACAAAACATTTTAAATCATTAAAATTGTAATTAAAATAAATGCATTTGGAAATTACCACCAGTTTTGGCCAGATACGTGAGCATTTAAATATTATGTACCTAGTGCTAGTTCTGAAACTGACTGACTGAGGTTTGGTCTTTTTGCGACAATGACTAATGATTTAACTTAAATTAGGGACGATTCTTCTTATATCAGAATAAATAATATTATTTTAAATCACGTAAATAAAATTAAAAATCTTACTCTTCCTAGCATTACTTCGGGTATTTACCCAGGGTCTGCTTATAGCTACCGTTACTCGGACTTAACAGGATACTAGTTTTAACACAGATCGATTGCCATCTTATTTTCGCAACCCTAAAGATAAACCAGTCACTCATTGGATAGGAGAAAATTACCTATCAAAAGTTTTGCAAAAGCGCACCACCGAAACATATTTTTAACAAACATCTTCGGGAAACGAACCCGCGGCCTTTGAAGCTCAAAGCAGGCCTACCAGCACGCCACAACGGTCGTCAAAATTAAAATAATTTTTAAAATATCATCAAATATATTGATATCAACAGTAATATAGATATTTGAAAATAAATCATATAAAATTCATAAATAACAAACAGTCTTAGTGTATTTTTTTGATGATGGATGGATGGATGATTTTTTTATTTATTTATAACGACTATTACAATAAATTTCCATGAAAAATTATCATCTACTTACGTGCTCGCGAGCGCGACATGATGAAAACTGCGCTTTTTGGAAACAACAACGATAAACTGTTCAATTACTATTTTACTAAGCACACAGCCAAATGATAATTCCTTCCAATGTTGACACATCTGCTCTTCTTCATAACTTTGGTAAACAGAACACTAAATGTTTATTAATTTAAATTGGTAATTTTGAATATTTATGAGTGTTTGGTAGTTTGACGTTAGTCATGAATGAAATTATTGTTAACATTAAAATATTTCAATAATAGACTGCGGATGCAGCAATTGGGAAACGTTCTGGTATACGAGTAAAATTACGAGCTCTGTTGGTAGCTCTTTTAGGAGTTTCAATGTCAATTTGTGCATTCGCATCTCAGCCCGTTGAACTGGAGTTGGACGATGATGAAGTTAACCAAAAGCTTAGCAACGTCAGCTTTGCAAGACGGTATGTTTCAAGTATTATATGTTATAGCAAATCAGATAACATAAAATTAAAAATTTTAAGTAAGCCCAAAAAAAATATAATTCGCCACGTTTTGTTTGCGACCATCTTGGACAAAAATATTTCATCAAACACAGCTAAGAATACTGCCGACTAATTCACGTTTCAAACAAAAGAAAATAAAATCAAAATCGGTTCATCCGTTCGGGAGTTACGTAGCTATAGAAAGACACAGAAACACAGACATACGTTTCTTACTACCTAGATACTAGCATTGATATGTCCGATGTGCATTTTCGTTGTACAGTGTACACTCGTGCTCGTCGACTCTAAACAGTTTTGTGTTAAGATTGATGAACATTTTTGATCTTGTATATGTATTTTGACGAACTCTGGTGTTACTGTAAGTAGCTGATGTGGTATGTAAGCGGTTACTTTTTTTCAGTATAACGAAACCAACAATCCGTTTGGTCATGGGCTATGGGAAACTAAGCGCATTTGTAACAGCATCTACCTCCCTCTTACTACTTGTTGCTGTAATGTCGAAGGTATTTTAAGAAATACATAATTACGTAAAAGAATTTTAAAAGTTGGTACATAAACAAGGATTATTAACGAAATTTATGCTTAAGCACTTCCCTAAATGTTTTACTCTTAGGAGTGTTACTTTTTCTTAAAATTTAAATGGCATTGAACGGAATGGATACCCTTCCAAGCAAAAAAAACTTTCCAATTCGATCCATAAATGTCCGAGTTCTGAAGTAACAAACGTAAAAAACGACCGAAGTATTTGAAGTCCGTTAGAAATACAAAAATACATTTTAAGCAATCAATCTTTTCAGCAATCATGGTGGCGACGTGGTGCTCGATGGCTAGCAGCACCTGCATTGCTCGTTGCTGCACTGGAATCTGCTTCTGATGCTAGCGACGCCCTTCTGGCTGCAATGCTTCGAGGCTCGACTGCGCCCGCCCTAATGGCAGGACAGACCGCCGCTGCATGCTTACTGATAACTGTCGAAATCCTTGTTTGGTAATTGGATATGATATTTAAGCGACAGTCGCGACACAGAATTTGTTACAGATATAAATTGCTCGAGCAGTAAGCAATGGCTTCACGAGCAGTTGGGATGGCCTTGTTTTCTGTTTAAGCTAAGGGGGCGATGGCGGCGCTGTTGAACATACAGTCTGCCTGATGGAAAATAGTCACCGTATCCTATGATCACAATCACGGGATGAAAGGCACAAGGGATTTGTACGAACCAAGTTTTTTAGGGTAGGTTTTGTGGCATCTAACATTTTCATTTATGGAAGGAAATGCTACTTCATATCTTTCCAGTTCAAGCCAACTTATTCGTCCTGAAAACCGCAAGGCTGCTACCAAATCAATATTTCATTTTTTTAACTAACCTTTTTTTTTTTGACTTAATGTAAATTTTGAACGGCGAAAAATCACGTTCAATCGGTTTAGGTTTCGGATCCATTGGAGGTCATTCAGCTTCAAGAGATTGGACTACGTTCGCGGACGCGACCCGTATCGTATGCGTCTCAGCCGTTTAAATTTTTACTTTAAGTTAATTAATGTCTCACGATCATTTTATTTAATCACGATCATTTTTTTTTTACTTTACAGGTACTTCATTGCAAAGTTTTTTGAATATAATCCACCTGTAACCACAACATTGGACAAGGAAACTGCAACAAAACCTAACCCTGCAGTTTCTAACCCTCAATAACTAAAATTTCTTATTGCGGCCATAAACTCATTTTATAACTATGAAGATCCAAATTTGTTTATAGAAATATATCATTTTTCAATTAGAAATTTATTTTGTTACTACCTGATTACATGACAGTTTTGTCTAACTAACCAAGTGTCCGTGACTGTTTTAATGAAAGCATTATCGTTTGTTTTTAAAACCTAAAATGAATTCTCATTTTCGTTTCAATGCAAATAAGGATGAAAAATAAAAATCTATTTTGATTACTAATTTTTATTAATTAAATAATAATTTTAGAATTTGGAACTTTTGAAGGCACTATTAAAGTTCATTTTTGCATACATTTGATTTTTAAAATATAACTACAATATCACAGTGCTCTTTTAATTACACTTATTGTGGGTCCAAAGTTCTACAATTTTTGGTGTCTTATATATAAAATATTTCTTTGATTAATGATTTACAAATATAAATATAATATATGATTATATAGTAAATAGGAATTTTCCAAAATAGCTGAAAGCTCTTAAGTCTTAAGTGTATTAAAAATAACTTTAAAAATATTTTTTATAGTACTTTTACTACGCGCCTATTTAAATTAACGATGTACCTTTCTATAAAGCAAACATAAATATATTGCTAATAACCCCTTTACCCATTCTAAATTTAAAATGGGATGAGAACATAGATTTCTCGAGATTTTTATAATAGAAATCAATATACGCATTATTATATCTAATCCCAATAATAATACTGCGCATTTGTACTCTTAAAATATTTTTTTTTATGTTACTAAGTTGGCAAGCAGGCATACGACCTATCTGATGGTAAGCGGTTGTTGTAGCCTATAAGCGCTAGCAGCACCATTAGTAGGTGTCACTCATGCGTTGCCAACCTCGAGATATTGGTTCTTAAATCTCCTTTGCCCATTAATTTCACTAGCCTACAGTGCCCTTCAAACCGGAACACAGTAATGCCAACGACACTACTGCTTTGCGGTAGAATATTTGACAGTGCGGTGATACCTACCTAGTCGGCCTCTTGCAACAAAAGACCTACCACCAGTGTGATATAATACTAAAACATAGCAAACGTTAAGTACTGATACATATTTGTATCATGAATTTAACAAATTGATTGACTTATGATACCGATTACAGATAAAGATAATTATATTCATACCACTAGGTCATAACAATAGTCAATTTTAAAAAACACGATATAATTATATTATTATACAAAATATAAAATATAATTATCACTGTTTCGATATGTTTGAGATATAATTTTTTATTTATAAAAATAGCAATAGCAAATGTATAATTTTTTTTTTGGCATAATAGTGATATTTATAAACTATAATACTGAGCTTGGGACTGAACAAATGTTTGAAATATACAAGTTTCAAATAAAAATTGTTTTAAGGAATTTTCATAAATTTCTAGCAAGTCTTTAAAACTTCCATTTAGTACCTTGAAAGTTTAAAGTTGAATCCGTGAGAGGTGTTGCAAAATAATTACACCCAACCGTTGAAAAAGGACAGCTGGCTTGTGGGCTCAAATTGATGCTTAGCTTGTGACTTACTTGACTTAAGACATCATCAGTCATCATTAAGTCGATGGAGTCTTCCGACTTTATGACGGTTGGCAAACAAGCATACTGTCCGCCTGAAGGTGAGCATTCACCATAACCTATGGTTGTTTGCGATACTTGAAGTATCACATACGCGTTGCCAACCCAAGGAATTGGAGGGAAGAGATAAGAACAGAAAAAAAGGAAGGGAACAGAGGGGGTGGGAATTTGGGCCTTCGGCACTCTCATCGCACGGGACGCAACCGTATTTTTACTTTACACCAATGTTCTTTTAGAGGGTAGTATTTGTTTTGAGGAGCATGGCTCTACTACTGTGATATGTCAAAACAAACATTTGCTCCGAGCGAGAAGCAAACCCACGACTTGTTTAAAAAAACCTTTTCATTTTCCCTAGCTCATTATATATCTACAACAGTGTGCTTTACTTATGTACATATAAATATATCCGTATATCAAGCAAATCGAACCCCGTCACACTTGACACAAGTTATCCGTTTCTTATGAGGGAACTCTTGACGATTTTCATTTATTTTTTGATCGATCCAAATAAGAAATTGATCCTTCAAATACAATATAGTCTCCTGACGGACTCGACCCTCTTGGAAGAATTCCTTTAAAACTATAACAATGCCATTGTCATTGTTGCGGCATTCGCCTAGAGGTCTTTCGTGTTTGAGATAATTGAAGACGAATTTGACGATTTGAACTATCAAATCTTCTTCGGGACTCATTAGCCTTAATCTAGCAATATCTTCTGGAAGCAATTTCGATAGAACATTGAAGGCCACAGTCATCAAATTCGCGTAGACATCTTGACTTAGATTCTCCAAAAGAAGAGAGATATTTTCAGCACCAGATGCACTAACTCTTACTAACAATGTCCCAATACGTAGAACTTCACCGGGATGTATACCGACTAAGAAGCTTCTCTCTTCTTCTCTATCCATATAATTGGTAACGGCTGTTGTTGATGGCATTATTCGTGTTGGCGCGTTGGCTGTTGATGTATTTGCTGGTCCTATGGTTGAGAATAATTGGGCTCGGCCGTCTGGACCCATGTTATAAAGTTCTGAGGGATTGAACTTATGCACTGCGTTGAGATTGACACTGCCATCAGCTGTCATGGATATCCTCAGTTTGTGCTGGTTTAAATCTTTGTTTATTTTGAGAACATCTGCGAAATATTGATCCTTGTTCGCGATGTTTTGGATTCCTTTAATCACTTCGGTGTTTCCTTGTACCGCTCCGGATACTCTACGAGTTTCAGCATTGATTTTGTCAAAGATTTTTCTGTGGAATTAGAAAAAAGCAATTTGTAGAAATATAATATTATAAAACAATCAGCCAAAAAAGCAAAAAGCCAACCAAAAATAAAAAAAGGCCAACAATATATAATAAGTCTGAGGTATAGGTAACATATAAACCGCCCAAATGCGTCTCGGATTTGCACATAAAGGGATCCGTACCACCATATAAATTTAATGAAACACAGTATTTATCTAGTACAGTTCGTGAGATAAAGCCCGCTGTCAAGACGAATGCACGGACGGACAGTGGTGGCTTAGTAATAGGGTTCCGTTGACATCTTTTGGGTACGGAACCCTAAATGACATGGTAACTTCATGAAACATACCCTATAAACACACCCTATGGACACAATCTAATTTAGTTCACAAAAAAATCATGTGACTCAATCTCGAGAACATTTTTGAACATTTTTTATTTTTTAAAATATTATTTTCTTTAAAGTTTGATAGTATGTTTCTTATTCCAAATCCCAAGCCTAGTATAAGGACATGGATTTTAGGTAAAACACAACTCTGGTGCCCATATCACAGGCAGTCGCCTCATTCACATATTTTAATGATTCATTATTCAGTATTTTTAACCAGGCTGTACAATGAAGCCGCCAAAATTAGCTGTTTAGCCGGTTAACAGTTAGCTTATTAGCCAAGCTAATACAGCTAACCGGTTAAATTAAGCTAAGCTGATCAGCTAGCTAGCCAGTTAATTTGGCTAATTATTTTAGCCGGCTTGGCGGACTTAATTTTACAGCCAAAATTTTTACAAATGCATCATGTTATGTAAAAGATAATGTTAAAATTCATACACTGATCACTAATAAGCCTCAACAGGTCAACGGTAGAAGGGCCGACTTCGCTCCGTTAACGCGAGAGTCGAGAGTTCGATCCTGAACCCCCAAGGGGTTATTGTCGTACCCACTCCTAGAGCAAGCTTCGAGCTTATTTAGAGGGGCAATAGGAATATTAGTAATGCCTTGAAAAAACATTGCTAATATTCTTTAAAAAAAAAATTCTTAATTTGAAGGTTCTTGTCTGCTAGAAGTGCCTTAGAGTTTTGATGATGGCTGACTGCAGCCAGTGAGTGACAAAATTAAAAAATGTGACTAGTTATAATTCTTAAACTGCTGGTTAAAAATGAATAAAATTTGAAATATACCGTATTTATATAATACCTGGTTGGTTACTGAGGCTTCTAGTTTTATCCACAACGAAGTTATAGGGGGTCAAAAATGGCCTGAAAAGCTTCGAGAGCAGAATAGTATTAAACTATTTTTACAAAGAGGACCAAGGCTCAACCCCGAAGAAGACGGACGGCAGGAAGCTTAGAGTGATCCAAGCGAATCTGCAACGCTCCAAGCTAGCGACAGCTGAACTGATCCAGGCGGCGAAGGACAGGAAAATCTCATTGGCCCTAGTACAGGAACCCTATGTCGGCAGTGAAGGCACAATGAGAAATCATCCAGGCACGAAAGTCATCCAGTGCACACTGAATCGCCAGAAACCAGTGAAGGCAGCTATAATAGTTTTCGGGGACCAACTGGAGGTCACACGACCCGCAGTTGGTGACCGAAACTAGAAGCTAACAACAATCCTGACTATGGATCAGTTTAAGCTCGGCGTTATCTCTGTCTACTTCGAGGGCGACCAAGAAATAGAGCCCTATTTGGAACGCACTCGCTCTGCATGCAGGGAACTTACGACCGGCTCAATAATCGTGGCGGGTGACGTAAACGCCTGGAGTCACTGGTGGGGAAGCAGCTCAGAAGATCATAGAGGAGCTGCTTACAGCGCTTTCCTGAACGAGATGGACCTCCAGATCATAAATACCGGTGATACCCCGACATTTGAGATCTACAGGCAAGGCAGACTGTGCACAAGCATAGTAGACGTCACCGCCTGCAGCCCTCAATTGCTGGGCAGGATAGAAGACTGGAGAGTGGACCGAAGTGTGACAACATCGGACCATAACGCGATAGTGTTTTCTGTGCGCTTGGACGGCAGACTGAAACCAGTAAAGGCGCCAACGACGCGGAGGTACAACACTAAGAAGGCGAACTGGTCCGACTTCGGAACTCACTTCAGAATGAATCTAGACCTGCACAACGTTACACCAAAGGCTATCAGGTCCGGGAGAACAACGGAAAATCTGGAGGAAATAATCGACAAGTACACGACTGCCATTCAGGAAGCCTGCGAAAAGTCCATGCCCCCCATGAGTCAAAGGAAAGGGACCAATGGAATACCATGGTGGTCCAAAGCACTCAGTGAGTCCAAGCGAGATGTCCTATGTAAGAAAAGAAGGATAAGGAATGCAGCCCAGAATAGGAGAGAAACCGTTGTCAAAGAATATCTAGATGCGAAAGAAAAATACGCTCAAATGGCTAGCAACGCACAAACTGAGAGCTGGAAACAGTTTTGTTCAACTCAGGAGAGAGAGCATGTGGGACAGGAATCTACAGAGTCTTAAGGAGAACTGCAGACGCAAAGATGACGAGCTGCTAAGAAACGCTGAGGCAAGACCTAAGCCCCAAAAATCTGCAGAACTTCTAGCGGGCACGTTCTACCCTGGTGACTCTGAGACATCTGATAACCCGTACCACAAAAAGCTCAGAAGGTTGACGGATGGTGAGGGAAATGCAGATCACAACAACTTGTCGGACGACGACCCGCCTTTCACGCTTGGAGAGCTCGAATCTGTGCTTGAGGCTCAGAATCCGAAGAAAGCCCCAGGGGAAGATGGTCTGACGGCCGACATCTGCACGGCGGCAATCAGAAGCAATCGAGAAGTGTTTCTGGCGATAGCCAACAAGTGCTTGAGACTAACACACTTCCCGAAGCAATGGAAAACCGCCCATGTCATCATACTCCGGAAACCGGGAAAGGATGACTACACCCACCCCAAGTCGTACCGGCCAATCGGCCTGCTACCAGTCCTCGGCAAGATCGTCGAAAAACTGATGGTAGGCCGTCTCCAGTGGCACACTATTCCGACTCTCAACGTAAGACAGTACGGTTTCATGCCGCAGCGCGGAACCGAAGACGCCCTTTATGATCTAATGAAGCATATTAAACAGGAAATCGAAGAAAAGAAAGTCGTGCTCCTAGTTTCGCTGGACATAGAGGGCGCCTTCGACAACGCATGGTGGCCTGCGCTCAAATACCAACTGCTAAGAAGGAGATGCCCCCGGAATATATACGCTATGGTTTGTTCATACCTGCAAGACCGTAAAATCAAGGTCAACTATGCAAGGGCAGTGTGCGAGAGGGATACCACAAAAGGTTGCGTCCAAGGATCTATCGGTGGACCGATCTTCTGGAACATCATCCTAGACCCATTGCTCAACATGCTGACAAATGCGGGTGTGTACTGCCAGGCTTTTGCGGACGACGGAGTCCTGGTTTTCTCAAGTAAAGATGTAAGAGCCATGGAGCAGATTGCCAATAAGACGCTTGCAGACATAACAGAGTGGGGAGCCCGTAATAAGCTAAATTTTGCAGCACACAAGACCAGTGCCATGATCTTAACAAAAAAGCTGAAGTACGAGGATCCAAAGCTCAGTATGTCCGGCAGCAGGCTGCGTCTTACTGACGAAATTAAACTCCTAGGACTCATAATAGACAGGAACCTCACCTTCAAGCCGCACGTGACCGCCGTATGCAAAAAAGCAGCGGACATATATAAACAACTAGCGTGCGCTGCAAAGGTGACTTGGGGCCTAAACAGAGAAATCACCAGGACTATCTATGTGGCGGTTATTGAGCCGATCGTAATGTACGCCTCCAGTGTGTGGTCTCCGGCAACGGAGCTACAAATGATACGCAGCCTCCTCGAAACTCTGCAGAGAGGCTTCGCACAGAAGATCTGCAGGGCGTACCGAACGGTCTCTCTCACATCCGCGCTCGTCCTTTCGGGGCTACTTCCCTTAGATATAAGGATCCGAGAGGCGGCTAGCCTCTACAGAGTCAAAAGGAATCTGTCACGAGACTACCTTCCACCAGGTAGGGAGCTGGAACGTCGGGTAAGCTTCATGGAGCTACCCCACCCATCATCCACTCGAACGCCAGAGTACGAGCTCCTGGAGAACATGGAACCCGAAAGCCCAGAATCCAGCCGCGTCACTGGTCCCCAGATATTCACCGACGGCAGCAAGATAGAAGGGAAAGTCGGCGCTGCCTTGACGTGGTGGGAGGCGGAAAAGGAAACCATGAACTCAACCTTCAGTCTCGACCCCTGCTGTACGGTCTTTCAGGCGGAACTCTACGCCTTGAACAGGCGGTTCATTTAACCGAAACCAGCCGAAAGCCAGTAGTTAACATCTTGAGTGACTCCAGATCGTCACTCGACCTCCTGAAAAACGCTGGTGCGAACCACGCCCTTGTGAAAGGCATAAAGGAGGCCCTGGAGAGGATCAGAAGCAGAAAAAGACAGGTTCGACTATTCTGGATCAGAGCGCACACCGGGACCGCCGGGAACGAGCGGGCAGACGAACTCGCCAAGGAGGCGGCATTGAGCGCAAAAACCGAAACGGACTATGCGAAAGTACCCCTGTCCTATGTCAAAAAGAAGATAAGAGAGGAGTCGATTCGCATTTGGCAGGATCGTTACGCTTCTTCCAGTACTGGAGCGGTCACCAAAACGTTCTTTCCTGATGTAGCGGCAGCCTATAGCGTAATCAGGAATTCGACGTTGACGCCCGTACAGATACAAGTATTGACAGGACACGGAGGGATCGCAGAGTACTTGCACCGATTCAAGTTAAAAGACAGCCCAGGGTGCGAGTGCGATCAGAACATCAGCGAGTCCGTATGGCACGTGCTCTTCGACTGCCCGCGGTTTCAGGCGGGACGGATGGGAGTTGAAGCCAAAATAGGCATAAATCTGGCCATAGACAATCTTACTAGCATTATGATAGAGAAAGAAAAAAGACAGCTGTTTCTCTCCTACGCGGAGACCGCGTTTAGAAAAGCTGCTAAGCGAAATAGCGCCCCGCTGGCCTCGGACATGCCAGACAGAGCAACAACAATCCAACCTGCATCCGTAGATCCCAATACGACACCTGTGCTACCCAGTGCCGAAACTCACAACCAGCCGAAGGATAATCCAGAATCGCGATGCCGCATGCCGGTGGAGAGCTTTCTGGATTACGGCCCTAAAGGTGATCGGGCCTACGGATACGTGGGTGTAGCTCTCTTTATGGACAGTGACGCCGAAACGTTGGGGATAAGCTTCTGCGCCGCGAACAGCTCGAGAAGTGTGTCCATCTCCCCCGGACTGGCAGCGCTGCTGAACGGCAGTACTTCCAGACCGACTCTGAAGCTCAGAACCTACAACGCACTAGCCAATGTGGTGATTGTCGACCAGTGCTGCCGAATAGTTCGAACGAGAAACAAAACGATCGCGCTATTCGGGGACACAGGGGAGGCGACCCAATTCGCCCAGGCATGTTCTGTGCTAAAGAAGTTGGGAGAAAGGAGGGGACAGGACGCACCGAGAACAATAAGTGTGGACGCCATGGCTGTCGGACTATGGAGGAGTAGGGTCCAAGATCACTTAGGATGCATAGAAGCCTCGAAAACGCATGAGGTAGTGGTCTATGAGAGCAGAGGGCAAGACCTAAGCTATCTCAAGCCACGCACACCCTACCCTATCCAACCTGTAAGACCCGATCCCATGAGCGGCCCAACTTTACTCAGCGCGGCTGAAAAGCTTGAACAACGTAGACACCTCGCAAAGGAAACATCGGCGCAAAAACGACCAAGTCCGAAAGGAGCCACAAAAACTGGATTGATTAATACCTTCCTAGACACATTTAAGGCTGCGACACTGGCAATGCCCGGAACCAGCGGAAAGTCACCTGGAGAGACGAAAAGAGCGGTCACAATAGCATGCGCTACAACATCGGGTGCAAACAGGACATCAACCGAGACTGGCACAACAACCCGCACGGCCCGAACAAAAGCCGACATGGGACTGGTGGAGCCACCAATCTTTCGACCCGGATCAGGAGGCAAAGAGACCACGCCATAAACGCAATCCTCGAGTTCGTGGCACTCATGAGAGCAACCAGAAAAACGCACGGTAGGATATGTGAAAAGATCCTGGAATCCTACCGGCTCAGCAGCGAAGGTCTCCTGAGTGTCAGGGCTGGAAGAAGCAAATGCCGCCATCTACGACAATGCAACTTCCAAAGTCCTAAAAGGACATGAGGAAGGGTACCACATGGCGGCATATTGCAAAAGTGTAGGTTTCGTGACCCTGGATCGGGAAGAAAGTCGGCGCACCGGGACCCAAAAGTTCAATACCCCACCCGGAGACCCAATTGTAGTCATCGCAAAGGCCACAAGAATCATGTTGGATGACCAGATCCTGGACAGAGCCATCTCCACAATAGGCCCCAACGGAGAGGATCTGGAGTCCTGGCAACTTCCGAGGATGCAATGGATCAACGGTACACCAGGGTGTGGGAAGACGACGTGGGTAGTGAATCAGCTCAAGGTTGACGGCGACCTGATAATCACGTACACAAGAGAGGCGGCCGCCGACACGAGAGAGAGACTAGCCGAGCGCATCGGATCCCAAAGCAAGAACAAAGGGTCGGACAATGGCCTCCGTGTTGACAAATGGCCTAAGAGACTCCGAAATCGGGAGGTATAAACGCCTCTTGATAGACGAGGCCTTAATGGGCCATTTTGGAGCCATCATGTTGGCAATACGCATCACAGGCGTTGGCGAGGCTCTCCTCATCGGCGACATCAATCAGCTGCCCTACATCGACCGCAATAATGTTTTCGATCTCCGCTACTGCCGTCCCAACTCACTTGTCGGAATCAGTAAAGAGCTGCTGTGCACGCACAGAAGTCCCATGGACGTAGCGTATGCCTTGAGCGAAATATACAAAGGCATATACTCGTCCAATCTCAAAGTACGGTCCCTGGAGCTCAGGAAATATAGCGGTGCGCGAATGCCAAAAGACCTGGATAACACGCTTTACCTAGCACATGCCAGGAAGGAAAAGAGCGGCTAAAAGCCGCCGGGTATGGCACAGGAACGGGATCGCGCACACTCACAATCCACGAAGCCCAGGGGCTGACATGCGAGACGGTGATAATTGTGCGAACGGACTGCAGAGAACACAAGATATACAGCAGCGTCTCCCACGCAGTGGTTGCGGTGTCGCGGCATCGTGGTCGCTGTGTGTACTACACTGACTACGGCGAAAACGATGCCATCGCTCAGTTCATCTGGAAAGCCGAGACTGTAACGGAAGAAAACGTAAAGATAGTAACCTGAGAGCGGCAATATGGGACCGAAATTTTACAGTAATCGAGGCGCAAAAATAAGATAATTGGCAGCGCGGCTTTCCGTTGCAGAGAACCTTCCGTTGTAGAGAAGAAGGGTAAATATACTGAAATAAGCAAAATAGGAATGTAATACAATATGCATGTATGTATGAAGAAATATAATGTTAATGGTATAAATAAAAAAATAAAAAAAAAAAAAAAAAAAAAAAAAAAAAAAAAAAAAAAAAAAAATTATAATGATAACCAAATATCACATATATAAATATTATATATAACACATAAATAACAGAAACATTTAATAAAAAAAAAAAAAAAAAAAAAAAAAAAAAAAAAAAAAAAAAAAAAAAAAAAAAAAAATATATGAAATACCTATATATATATATAAATAAAAACTAGCTATAAGTAAGAACCGGCAACACAATCATTAGTATGTTAATATGTACGGAGCAATAATGTTAATGTTAAATAAATAAATAAAGGCAAAGATAAAAAAGGCACGGACAATAAAGTCTGTGGAGAAGTTGTAAAAAAAAAAAAAAAAACTATTTTTACATATTTGAAACAATTTATTATTTAACGAAATCTCACCTGTGCCTATTGCTTCTTAAATTTGAACGATATTCATTGATGGTGTTAGCTTGTGCGTCTTCTATGATATTCTGCGCGGTGCGGTTGGACACTACGGCGTGGCAGAAGAACAGAGTAGCACTTGAGAACTGGAAGAGCTCTAGTGTTGTCGGTTTCTCTCCGTGTTTGTGATACTGTTAATTAAATTATATAATAATAAATGGTACTTATATTGTAAATGTGAAAGTTTGTATGGATGGATTGATGAATATGTCTTTCTTTCACCCAAAAACTATTGAATGGATATGGATAAAATTTGGTACACAGATACTTTAGTTCGTGGATAAAACATGGGATACTTTCTAGGCCGGAAAAATTTTGGTTCCTTTTGGAAAAAAGGCTTATACAGGATATCCATTTGAAATTTGGCATAACAAAAAAATATCTTTTAGACAGTTGTTTGTCATAGCAACTACATTAACCCGAGAATAATAATCGAATTCGTTAACGATGAACACGACCCCATCCCTAAAGCTAAGCTGTCAAAATTATCATCCTTCATTATACAACATATTCTGGGAGCTTGTTCCACGCCCTGACCACTCTGCTGCTTAAGAAATGTTTATGGAGGTTATTGTGTGAGATGCTGGTGTTCAATTTCAGGTGGTGATCCTTGAGACACTTACTGCTGTCCCGTTTAAATATGTTATACACTTATTTTATAGAAAGGACAGGCCCTTCCATAGAGACAAAATGTCAGACTCACCAGTGCTCCTTCGGAAACTTCTTTGGAATCTTTATCACCAATACAGCGAAACGAAACTAACTTCATAGTGCGCAACATAACCGAATGAAGTTAGTGTGACTAACTTCGTATTCAGAGGAGTGCTGCATTGGTTCTGAATTTTCCTATGTGCACTAGCGAGTCTTTATTAAGGAATTATGATTGTATGGAAGAGACTATCCATAGTATGTGGTAAGTTGTAATATTTACCTTTAGTATAATATGTACTAGACTGTTGAGGACACCGGCGCCGCCAGTCACGAGGTTCGCGTGACGTAGAATCTCAACCGACGCTGCCAAAGCTTGGCCGGTCTGTGAACAAAATATAAGTATTCTTTTATATTCTATTGTTAATCAGCATTTTCATTCATTCATTCATTCTTGAAAATATTTTGTGTGTTAAATAAATTAACGAAAACACACAAACATACCAAAAAATATATAAAACGTACAATCAAATTTTGATTAGCGTCAGTATATTGTGTCAGAGTTGTGAGCCAGCAGGACTTATCGACTCTTATCATACTGATAATAACCGGGACTTGATATTAATGTGCTCTTCCGAAACATCCGGTTGAAAGACCAACATGCCATCCTTATATATAATGACTTGATTTGAGACGCTACACACTCAACGGAACCTATTAATCTCCTGTGTCTGAGGTCCAAAAACACACACAATGACAAGCACAATCACACACAGACCGGAACACACGCCTGAATGATCAATATAAAGGTTTGCCCCAAGCGAGAATCGAACCCGCTACCTGTGCCGCTTAAGGCAGGTTCACTAGCGCTGCGCCACAACGTCATCCAAAAACAGTTACATTTACATAATTTGCTGAAAGTTTAGCAAACAGTTTTAAAACCTATTTTTACCATGAATTTTATTAAAGTTTTTTCAATATGTTGAATATCGCTATAATAACAAAACAAATTTTTTAATACAAAAATAATTACAACATAATTATAATTCAAAAGAAATTTAACTTTACAAATAATTGCAATTATACAACTCGTGTGACGACGTTGTGGCGCAGCGGTAGCGAACCAGCCTTAAACGCGACAGGTCGCGGGTTCGATTCTCGCTCGGAGCATAATATGTTTGTATTGACCATGCAAGCATATTTTCCGATCTGGGTGTATTTGTCCTTGTCATTGTGAATGTTTCCGAACCCCGACACAGGATATTACTATCCTAATGGGGGCCGTTGAGTGTGCAGCGTTAAAAAAAAACCTTTCATGTCAATGTAAAATATATGGTCTAAATGAATTTTTAAAAATAGGAGTCAATCAGTAATTTCTGATGCAAAATGATTAATGTTGGAGGCAAATATTTGCATATAATGTGATAATGACATGAATCATACCAACCCATAGTGTAATCACATTATGATTAATATTAAAATCACATTATCATATTATTATTAGACTAACATTGAATAATAATTTTATATTTTCAAATTTAGGAATAATAAATAAAAGCTAAAGGATTAATAAATTAATCTCTGTCACAGCGGAGATTATTCCACCAGTGCAATCAGTCACACTGGTAGGTCTTTTTGTTGCAAGAGGCCGGCTAGGTAGGTACCACCGCAGTGTCAAATATTCTACCGCAAAGCAGTAGTGTCTTTGGCATTACTGTGTTCTGGTTTGAAGGGTACTGTAGGCTAGTGGAATTACTGAGCAAAGGAGATTTAAAAACTAATATCTCGAGGTTGGCAACGCGTGAGTGGCACCTACTACTGGTGTTGCGCGCGCTTATAGGCTACGGCAACCACTTACCATCAGGTGGGCCGTATAATTGCTTGCCAACTTAGGAAACATAAAAAAAACACTCAACAGTAATCCCACACCCAGAAAGGTACAACCCCTTGCGCTATAACAGTTGATAAATGGACTCAAATAAGCAATACCATGTCAACCCACACGAATGTCATTTCGAGAAAAACGTGTTTGAAAATTTTGAGCAACTTGCTTTATATGATTTTTTTATGTATTGGTCAAGTTTTTGGCAATTTCAGATTTATGTAAGTTATTTTACTTATTTTCACAAAAAATAAGTATACAATGTATATATATTTCGTATATAATATAACCCAAAACATTTAAAAATACATAAATTGTATGATTGAAAAAATGGCTTTTTAGAAGTTTTAAAGCTTAAAACCCTACAAATATTAAATAAAAATGTTCTTCAGCCATTTACCAACACTTCTGCATATATAACTCAGTTTTTTCAATTTTGTGGGTTGACATGGTATTGCTTATTTGCGTCCAAATATAGTCAGGCTTTTTTCAAACAATATTAGTAAGGCAATCTAAATATGAGTACGACACACTTGATCCTTATATATTAAACTATTGAAGCTTCAATATAAAATATGTAGAAAAAAGTTGTTACATACTTTAGTCATGTTAGTACCAGCTGCCGCTGATTTGGTTAACAAAGTACTGGCTGCACCAGAAGCGAGCCCAACACTGGATGCTGCAATATTCAGCCAGCTTCCACGAGCCTCTGAATCTGTGGGACTGATGGTCTGAAATAAAAATATGAACTCATTTTAATATTAATTATTTAACATGCTGAACGTCATAAGATCCACCCGTGGGCCAAATGTTTCCATTCAGGTCAAGCACAAATTACAAAATCGGTAATTTCCATCAAATTGATATTTTCGTTCCAATGTTTATAGAATGCATGAATTTGCAAGTTAAATTAATATTAGCAAATTTTACCATTTAGTTATTAGCAAGTTTCTATTAAGTTATTGGATTTGAAAATCAATCCATTCTGTTGGGCTGAAGGGCCACATGGCTTATCTAAATATGTGTTTTTTATGATAACTACAATCTGTAGCTGTTAGGAAGCGATTAAGTTGGCCCGTTCAATAGTGTGTGGTGTCACACACAGTGAGCGGTTTGGTGACCCCGTGGTTCGAATGGTTCAGTAAGATAAGGCTCTCTAGAAAGTCCCATGGCCTGTATGAAAATACTTATAAATAAATAAATAAACGCTACACACTCAACGACGCCCATTACGATAGTCATATTATGTGTCGGGGGTCCGGAAACATACAAGGATAAGGCAAACAAACCCAGGCTGGAACACATGCCTGTATGGTCAATACAAACATCTGCTCCGAGCGGGAATCGAACTTGCGACCTGTGGCGCTTAAGGCAGGTTCGCTACCGTTACACCACAACGTCAAGAAAATAATACATAATAAAAGAATAACATTCAAAAGATATCATTCCTAACAACATAAGGAATTTCATTCCTAACAGCGGTCCTCCAGCCTCACGTTTCATAATGTCTATTAAGATAAGCTGTAACCTTTGAATCATAATCAGGATGAGGTTTGTAGTTAGCTTCTGCTTACGGTTGTATCAGTATGAATAATGATTTTTAATGTGGCACGTTTAATGAAGTATAAAACAATCTTTCTCCATAAAAACTTTCATCTCCTATTTCACCGCCTTTTTTCGCAGTATAAGATAAGCTGTGTCCTCTCCCAAAGTCTAGTCAAGTTCTGTATTAAATTTTATCAAAATCAGGTCAGTGGTTTAGGTGTGAAAGCGTAACAGTTACTTTCGCTTTTATAATAAAAAAATTAGCTGTTACTGCATTAATAAATTTTATTTTCCAATTTTATGAAAAAACACTTTTATATCCTAAAATTGAAATTTAATTAATCTAATATTTTGTGCTAGTACCTGTTCATGGACACGTCTGTCGTGAAGGTGGAGTGACGATCGTACTAGGCCGTATAATCCTGTTGCCACCGTAGCCACAGTTGCTCCAATGATAACAGCAGGACCAACAGGTGTTAATGCAGCAGCACCAAGCACCCCGATAGCACCCAATGACGCCACGGTACTTGCAGTGTCTACCGTACTCAGTACTCTTGCTTTGAGGCCCAATGATGGTGACGGAGTTACAGTTAACTTGACGGATATCATATCCTCTCCCTAAAATGTTATTATAATATTATGTCTGTAAAATATTTATAATTTCTGATATTCTTGAAAGTTAAATACACTTAATTACGACATCAATAGTAATTAATTTAAAACAATAAATAATACACATAAATCATTATCATACTTTTAACTATTTTTAAATATCGTTCATGTAAGAGAACTTTGACCTATTAACTTAAATCATAATATCCAAAATATATTTTCTCACCTCAATTATAACACCTTGGTATTTGCCATCTTTCGGTGCAACAATAACACATTTGGGAAATGTATTGTTTGTCATAAATGATTCCCAGTCATTGTAAACTCTGGCATCTTCATCAATAAATACTTTGCACGGGTTAGCTAAAATATGCAGCAATATATATATTCAGCATTGTTACAAATTCTATAAGTATAAAAATTTGCACATTCTTACTTTCAATAATGTTAAAATTTGTTTCTATTTATATTTACTATTATATTCTATTTATATTTTACTGTACTCTTTTATTACACAAGGCGAGGTAGGTACCGCTGCAGTATCAGATATACTATCGCATTTTGGAACAATGAGAATCATCAATTGACACTAACTAATAAAAAAGAAAAAAGGGCACTGTTTTGTCTTCTAAATTTAAAAATATTTGCATACATACCATCGAGTGTAGTGGGTATACATTTTCGAACACAAAACACAGCAGTACACCAAATGTCGATATCGTTACGTAGATGTAAGTCAACCCAGTGGTTTGAACGTTCAATCTCGTAAAATTTTACAGGCTTTGGTCTAGCGCACACAATCAGCAATACAGACATGAGAATGTCTCTATCATTTTGTGCATATTTACCTGAATTATTAAAAACATGTTAAAAATCAAAGGTAATAGGTAATAAATTAATAAATCATATAGAGATTATAAATCAATAAAAAGTATAACATACAAAGTTAGACACTGTTTATTACAGTATTATGAAACATGTTAACCTAATAGTAAATGTATAGTAATTACTTACTTTGCTCGCACAGTTTTTCATGAATTTTCATAACTCGTTCTCTTTGCCTTGAAGTGTAGCCCACAAGCTGAGTATTTTCTACATTAGTCAAATTACACATATCTCCTTCAGAACTTGGACTTCCAAATAAAGCAAATGCTATATTTTGTAACAAATACTTGCGGTTACCATAATCATATCTGGAATAGTTTCAAATATTAGACAGTATTCGTTTAAAAATTAAATTTATTACTAATGTGGTTGTTATTTTCCTATGTTTATTTTTCTACTTACTTAACCCAATCACACTCAGGCAAATTTTCAAAATATTCTTGTTGTATTTGTACCGGAGATAGTTTCGCTTCACCCATATTGTTGTTATCACCAGTCATTGTTTGTTCTAATTGAAGTTGCGATCTTTCTAACGCCATCATCATATTATTTTCATCACTTTCAGTCATCTTAACTTATTGTATAACACAGTGAAAATTAAGTTGCAACCGGTACTTAAAAATGCGAAAAAGTTATTTAATTTAATGAAAACACCCTTTCAAAAATGTAAGTGTTACACAAAATGTAGGCTGTATTTTGTTAAAATAAAAAATACACAGTACTATTGCTGTTGCTATTGGAATCTTTTGGCAAATGATGTCACAACTCACATAACACTAAAAGTCTCACACTATTCACATATTATGAAAAATAATTCTCAAATAATTATTTGACATTATTGTCATACAATGAATCATGAATCATCACTCATCAATGAATTATTGAATATTATGTCGTATTTATTTATGTACCAAATACCAATATTCTTTGCTCTGTATTTTACAACTTGGTACTTTACCCAAACTTTACCACTTCTGTATTGCAAACTATGCTCTGAGTTGCAACTTACAAGAATTAAAAAATTCAAAAACTAGACTCTGGAACTTGTTGGTTTTGTCATAGATCTTACATTAGCATGGAGAATGAAAAGTAATGCACAATCTCATAAAGGGAGTAGTTAAAAAATGTCCAGTGGGTAGTAGTAAATAACAGTTCCAAATTTCTCCAGGATGGCGCTAGATTAGCAAAAAAGTATGAAATGAATTTAGGAGTTGTTGTCGGCGTAAAGTATGCTGTGTAGTGTAAAAAATTTTTATAGGTAGGTAAACAGATAATTTTTTTTTTTACTGTGGACATGCTATTTTTTATTTTATAATTGTCTTGTCTTTTTTAAAAATATTTATTGATGCGTTCGCGACGGCGTATATAAAAGAAGATAGGTACGCAGAAATTTCATCGTATAATTTATTAATACTTTATGATCGAGGATGTTTTACTTGATATGTTCATATTTTGACTAGCACCATCAATGAAGTGGCTGCTTCTGAAATTATTAAAATGGTGCATGAGCCATACTAAAGTAAGATTAAGAATGAGACTGGGTCATTTTGATAGTTAAGGTTTTCGTAGACCTTAGCAGACCAGCGTAAGGTGGACAGGTGTAACCGAATATTTTGCAAAAAAAAATTTAATGGAGATTAAGAATAGTTAAAATCATTACTCGAATACATAAAGACAATAATTTATTTTTTGTAAATATAAAAACAATATAAAGACAGATATTTCTTTGCAACAAAAGTACCCAAATAAATTTAAACTATTTTAAATAGTTATAATTTAATTAGTACATAAAGCCGTCACATACCTACGTTTCAGAAGCTTAAACATATTAATGACAACCTGTAGGCCTAAATATGCTTTTTATGTTCTACCAGAACACAGTTTTTGAAATAAAATCTACAATCACAGTTATCAATACAACAAAATAAAATAAAATGCCAATTTTTTTGTTCAAAACAAAAAAATTCGAACATAATAAAAATCAAATCATTTTTTTTTTCGAAATAAATAACGTGTTTTTTTTAATTTTTTAATTATTAATTAGTTGTTGTTACGGCAATATTACAATTAATCAGACTTTTAATGATTAAAAACGATAATAATAATTAGTCTCAGTTCAGCAGAACTTGAAGCATGAACAGGTACAGAATCTAGATCAGTTTTTGCAACAGGAGTTAAATTAACTTTTTTCAGTAGGACGTGAATTATCTTTTTAGCAGGAGCAGATGTTGTAAAAGAAAAACCTCCTCACCAATATTGTTATTTTAAAAGCTAAGTCCCTCAGAAAAACCACAAAATATTAAAAAGCACAAAATTATTGTTAAAAGTAACACAAAGACTGAACATACGTCATCACAGGAGTACCATTTTGGATTTGAAAATCACCATTTTGGATTTGACAAAATGGCCCAACTAACTTTGGCTACAAAGGGTTATTCGACAAGCTCTCGTCCTTCACTGAATTGGCTAAGCAGCACAAGGTGTTAAAATTATCCGTTAAAAAGAGATACAGATTTTCAAAAAATATGTACACCTCTCAGGCGTCGACGCTATAATAAACAAATTAATACTAATAAAGGACCCTGCTAAGTACAGCTTTCTTAATTAATTTATATAAAATGTTAGATACATACCTTGTGCATGTAAGATATTGGTATCAATTTGGCGTTTGGCCTTTACCTGACTGCTATTGTAGCCCCACCTTTATTTAATACGTTTAGTCGGACACTTTTAACGCAGAGAGCGCGCTCCTTACTTTTTACTCTCCATGTACAAAAGTCAAAGTACAGACTCTATAGAGTATAGACGACAAAGCGCGGGAAACTTCGATTTGATCGGTGGCATTTTTTCTTGTAAACAATTTTTTTTTAAAGTAAGGATCTTTTGAGTGTAATAGTGTTAATATTTTCAGTATACTTGTACTATGTAGTGTAGTTTACCTAATTAGGTAAGTTTTCTTTTTCTATTATGGTACTTAGCGCGCCCGGACAAATAATTTTATTACTGTCTCCAAATCTTTTTTATCAAACGAAATGGGAATAGACACGGATAGTCCAAATGCGCGACGTATAGGACAAAAGAAATAAATTTAATATTTGTAAAACTTGTGGTAAAAAGAATAGAAGCAAGAAGCTATAAATACAAAGACTTACTGTTGCTGTACCGATAGTGAAAACAGTCACTTCTATTAATAATACATCTATACATACGGAAAATACTATTATAATTTATAATACATATATTTCCATAATTAATCATAGGTCAATAATTAATTGTCCAGTTCCTCAGATTTCTGGAGTGTCCAAGACAAGGTATAAGTCTACTGACACTGTACATTTGTTGTTCATGTGCAAAAACAAAATTCTCCCGATGATGAAGATACTTTAAACTTTCAATATTATTGAAGGATCTGTTAAAAAAGGTATAAATATAATTTTCCGACGGTAGGTATACGGTAGGAATATGATTTACCGATTTTTGGCGACGTTGTGGCGTAGTTATAGCAAAACCTGCCTTAAGCGCCACAGGTTTCGTCCGTCCCCGGTCGAGCGATATATATATATAATATACAGCGATTTAAAAAAAAATTGTATTTCATTATATTATTTCACGCATCAGATACATACAATTAATATAACCGGTTGTATATTGAGAACAGAATAAATTACGGAGCAATATAATTAAATAAAAAGAGAAGTTAAAAAATGGCACGGACGGGAAAATGACCGTGGATTTTCATTTAAATGGAAAAAAAAGAAAAATTCATGTTCAATAGCTGATGTCATGAAGCAACAAAAACTTGAAACTGGCGGATGCACATTCCACAAACGTGCACACCAAATACTCCTGTCTTGACCAGCAGATAAGAAAGAATAAATAGAGAGTACGTCCGTATACGTTTATGGAGAATGAATTTTTATTTTGTTTTAGCTTTTATAACTTAGTTACATGTTTGTAACTGTTAGACTTCTTTTTTGTTTCATGACGGTTGGCAAACAAGCATACGGTCTGCCTGATGGTAAGCAGTCATCGCGACAGAAGTCTTGCGATACTTGCAGTATCACATGCGCGTTGCCAACCCAAGGGATAGGAGGGAAGGAATGAGAAGGGAAAAATGGAAGGGAACAGAGGGGGTGAAACGACACCATTGTGGCGTTGTGAGTAGCGAATCTGCCTTTAGTCTCGACGATTGCGGGTTCGATTCCCACTCGGGCAGAAGTTTGTTATAAATATCTATTTCGGTCTGGGCGTTTGTCCGTGTGGGTGTCCCCACCGTGCCTCGGAGAGCACGTTAAGCTGTCGGTCCCGGTTGTTATCACACAACATCTGATAATAGTCGTTAACTCTTGATAAGTAAATTGCTCTTATCCAATGAGTTACTGGTTCGCCCTTAGGGTTGCGGAGGTCAGATGGCAATCACTCCGTGTAAAAACTAGTAACCTGTCAAATCCAGATAAGAGTAATAAAAAGATCCTGGGTAAATAAAATACCGAGAATAATGCTAAAACGAAGAACAGAGGGGATGGAAGATTGGGCCTACAGCACTTTTTCACATCGCACGAAACGCAACACTAGGTACTCTGTTACTTTACGCTTATTTTCTGTGAGAGGGTAGCACTTCCCCGGTCGAGCTGGCTATTTGTGCTGGGAGAAGCGTAGCTCTACTTTTATTTTGCTCGAACCTTCAACCAAGGGTGCTTATGGAGTGCGGAGCTTTGCGCGTTTTTTTTTATTTACTAATTACAAGTAGGTTATAGACAGTATTCATGGCTATAGATTAAAAGTTCTCAAACTTATTTTATCTACTGCACACTTTGAATAATAATAATTTTGCCGCCATTTTGTTTTACCCCCATTTTAGTTTTACCACAACAGATACTGAAATCACAATGAAATTCATTACTTTAATTAATTTCATAATAGTATGCTATATTAGTATGGTCTGGAATTGTCCAATCCAATTAAAAGAAATATAACTTTGACGTCAATCTTATGTGAAGGATGAATCGCCTCCTTAACTCAACATAGCCCAATTTTTGCTGGGCTCCTACAACTTTCCACAAAATAGGTGACAATTCGCCTCGATTTGATAAACCACGCGACATTCAAAAATTTTCTCGTTTTCATATTTTAAAATTACCAAAAAAATATTTGTACCATTTAAAAGTATTGTTGTCTGAATTGCCTTTAAAAAAACAAAAACAAGTTCGCTCTCCATGTTATATAAACTAACACTCAATATTATAAAAAAAGAGTCTATTTATTTAGACTCAAATGAAGTACAATATTCCAAAAGACAACAGCTGTTGGTATCTAACCATAGTATCAAAGTAATCTAATCGTAAATAATGTAAGTACATTAAATCTGATAAAAGTCGGCCTTGTGAAAATTATTAGTAAAAAGTCCGTATCTGGCACGCACAGTGAAGGGTTCTTTCTATAGTCATTAGGAGTTCAATTTTATATTAATTCAATATTCAAAATAATAAAAATATAATAATTTATATTAACCGTTTTGCAGTTCCGACAATACACACAATAGTTAAACAATGACCTTGT
The DNA here is from genome assembly GCA_023373885.1 of Hestina assimilis. Taxonomy (NCBI): domain Eukaryota; kingdom Metazoa; phylum Arthropoda; class Insecta; order Lepidoptera; family Nymphalidae; genus Hestina; species Hestina assimilis. The sequence goes on along the minus strand of CM041749.1, from coordinate 7,845,471 downwards.
ACTACATATCGTATCATCGGACTGTGAACCGGTTAAACTAGCGACCCGCACTGGCTTCACCCCGGCCACTGGCCACTGTCATACATAATAATAAATAAACCTTCCGTATAGATAAACTACCTGATGTTGAAAACCGCATCAAAATTCGTTGCGTGGTTTAGGGTCGACTCCGCTCCATTAACGCTAGGGTTGCAGGTTCGATCCTGACCCCTTTGGGGTTATTGGAGCAGTGGCGGGTTTACCAGCAGGCTTAATAAGCTTGAGCCTAGAGCGGCACATCAGGGGACAGAATTTTATTTTTGCCACTTATTAGAAATCAAAAATATTTCTGCTGTTTTACAGGTAAAAATCTACAACAAATTTGCCAATAAATTTCTCTCTTCCCACTATCAACCAGAGGCAAAGGCAGCAAAAACCTTACTGCCACTGATTTGAAGGGGCACCTAAGAGTATTACTCATGATTTAAAAAAGCACTGCTAATATTCTTTAAAAAAATGTCTATCTTGTAAATGCTAAGCTTTGCAGAAAATATTTTTCAAGCTTTAGTAGGACACAAGTCTTATGACTTCAGAATTGCATAAATGTCATCTACACTCCAATTTTCATAAATTGCTATGAGTTATTATTAACAGACAGGATGCGAGCTTAATAATCGAGAAACTTTTTTTTTGCCAGAACAGAACCCTAAAAACAATATGTTTTCGCTTCTATTGTTCACAGAATAAATGTCGCACAGTTTACATTTGGGTGACAATGCAGTGATATGTTAGCGATACACGCATTCGTCAGTTTTCTGCTATCATCATAACAACGTTCCGAACGTGGAAAATGAAAATCGGCTCAGTTTTAACGCATTTCTTATCTTAATTGTATTCATGAATCCATTCGTGTTACCTTATCATAGACGCTCAATTTTAATGGATTTTTGTAATTTTTATTGTTGTACAATGTGTTTATATCCGTAAGTACATCAGTAGATTGATTATCGTGATATTAATATGTAGTAAGAATAGTTAAACGTTAAGTATGACGGCATTAAATCAGCGATCAAGAAAGGAAACGGATATACAAACATAGTTAATTGTTATTCGCTATAATTTATCTGAAAGTGTTAAAGAAACATATTAATTAATATTTTGCGATATGTTTTATTTTCGTGTGTTGATGAATAAGTTTGTATCGTTTAAAACATATTTAATACTTGTTCTAATATGTGTGTGTTTTTTATTAATATATAAACCCAGAACTTATTTAAAATTTTTATACACAAGTGATAATATGTATACCGATTTTGAGTTGAATGATCAAGATCGTCACAACAATATTGTTAAATTCTATTTTGAAAAAAGAGAGGTGAGTAAAAATTTTTTGTGTTCTTATTAAAACTAGACGACTTTGTTTGACTACAGATTTAGAGTCCTCATCGTATCTTTATAGATAATCATTGCAAATATTACAACGAAAATTCTGATACGTTCTCAAATAATATTTGTCATAAATACTATACTTTTAAATTTTAAAACTAAGCTTCAAAATATGTATAAGCAAGCAAGCACGCGTGGAAGATAGAGTTGAATGTTGCGAACTGGTAGGTGAAGAAAGTATAAAGTATAAGTTGGTATTTGGAGCACAGTCATAAGAAATTGTATTATTATTATTTTGCCATTATCTTGAGTTTTCTTTTAAAATGGAAGAGGGAATGTCTGATAAGGAAAAGGAAAGAGAACGAGTTCAAGTTTGGGCCCCCCGCGTCTCATCCAACCAATAAGCTAAGATACTGTGAGATTCTGTGGGAAGGTAGTACTTTTCTGGTCGAGCTAGTCCTGAATGGACTGAAATCCTGAAAACAGTAAGGATATACTTCTAAAGCTGGTATGACCTCATTAATCATTATTATATGCTATTCCATTGAAATTAATTGTGTTTCATACTTTAAATGCCAGAGATGAAATGAAAAAATCGATACTATACTTATGTAGTGATGTAGTGTTTAAAACACTTAATGTTTGTAGACAACGATTAATATGCAATATATTTTTGATGATAACATCTACATTTACATTTTATACTGACATTTTTTTTTCATAAAGATCTAGGCCTGTTTATACCCATTACTCCAAAATAGGCAACTCTATGCGTCTAACAATTTTATGACCTTTGGGACGCTCATATAAACGTTACAAATTAAAAAACTTTTTTAGGAATGGCAAACATCAAATCTAGGATCAATTCTCTTTAAAAATGGTAACTATGACAATAGCCAGACTAAAATATTTGTAGTATTAATATGGAAGTACCTGAAGTGGTTAGAGAATCGACATGTTTATAATTTTAATAGTAAACGGTTAGTATTTCATACTGATTCACGTAAGTAATTTGAGTTATATTCATTATTGATAAAGTTCATTAGTATAAGATTGTGGAAGATTAAAAAATCTATAGTCTCTGTAAATCTAGTCTAAATATGTAGTCTGATTTTAACTCAAATATATAATAGAATATTGGCTAACCAACAAAAAGTACAATCACTGTGCATCAAAAGCCTGTCGCATGTCGTCTAAACGTGTTACTGGAATAGAAAAAGACAGAAGAGGAAGAAAGAATTCTTAAACTCGCGAAGCGCTTTGCATAAGGTTGATTATTTAATTTTTAAATTTTTCGTCGTTTGTCTTTTCGCGTTAGAGTACCTAGTCAAATAAAATACACAAAATATAAAGTAAAAAATATAAATAAATATGAATGACCCCAAAAAGATAGGTATCTATCTATTATGTCCTTTTCGTGTATTCGCTTGAAAAGATTGACTACAAGACGTGTATTTTGTGTGTGTGTGTTACATGAAAAACAGCAAATATATTATATATATTTATTTTTTTAGAGAAGGTGATCCTTTGAGCGATTGCAGTGTTAAGAACTGCAAATTTACTGGAAGCGATAAACACTTATCAACGGCCGATGCTGTTGTAATACATATTCAGAGAGGTGTTTTCCCAGACACAACAAATAGACACCCAAAACAAAGATGGGTATTTTTGAGTGACGAGTCTCCCATACACTCATTTTCGATGGCGAAAACCCCACCAAAGCTATCTAATTTGGCAAACCTTTTTAACTGGTCCATGACTTATAGGTAAGATATATGATTATTATTAGCTATGAACAAATTTGTGTTTTATTGAATGTATTAAATATATAATATTAGAGTAAAGCAGTGGCGGATTTACAAATTTTCAAGGTATAGGCTGTAAGGTTTTTGCTGCCCTTGCGTCTGGTTGATAGTTGGAAGACGGAAATACATTTTCTACAATTTCGCTCTTTTCGCTCATACAAAATGTAGGTAGAGATCGAAGAGGGCGAACTGTATGGGGGGCGGCGAACTAGGTGTTTTACTATAGAATATGAAAGTTTGCTACTCGGAATGTACAATGACAAGTTAGAGGGAAAATCAGCCGCAAATTTGTTGCAGATTTCTACCTGTAAAATATCAGAAAACCGTAATGTAGAAATCTTGTTGATTTCTATGAGTTAGCAAAAAAAAAGTAATTCGGTCCCCAAATTTGTCGCACCGAAAATCTGCCTACTCAGCCTGTTGGTAAATCCCCCACTGGAGTTAAGTTAAGTCCTCCCCTCTGTTTTCTTCCTTTTCATCCCATCTCTATCCCAACGTTGTTGGGTTGCCAACGCGCCTGTTATACTACAAGTATCGCTAGTGTTCATAGGTTGCGTACGTTTGCGTACGTAAGCGGACTGTATACTTGTTTGCCAAATGTTATGACACAAAAAAAGTATGAAATAAAATCAACCTAGATCCTATAAGGATTTCACTCTCGCATCTCTTTTGTAATTGTCAGTCGAATGAGACTGTATTTTTACTTTTACCGCTATAATAAAATAATTTGCTTTTTTGTTTATATTAAAACGGTTAGTTATAATTACCCATTTAACGAATCCTATTTATCCCATAAATAGAATAATAGTAAAAAAAAACATTTTGTAGGAAGTTCCTTATCATGGGTTGGCGGAATAGATTGAGCTAGAAAAAATGAAGCGTTATCAATTCAATTCTGTTATTATTTTTGTTTGTGTATGTTTGTTAATTTTTTATTTTGTTTATAAAACATAAAAAGAGGTGTACAACCAACTTTTATAGAATATTTTAACAAAATCTATTAATATTTGTTAAATAGTGAAAGGAACATTGTCTCTACCGCGTGTCTCGCGACTCTTTACTTTATTATATATTGTAATTTTTATACATTTTCTAAAGGATTTCAACATATTTTTTAATATAAACTTTTCACTTTATGTTTAACAATGAATAAAGTGTAATCGACACACAGAATTTTACTAGTGACACGTACGCACCTATAAATATTTCAATTTCCGTAGAAAATTCGAGATAGGAAGTCTATATTATAAGCAATCTTGGTCAAAACACAACGTTATGTCATAACTTAAAGAGTCAAACCATTGACTACTTTGAGATTTGCAATTTTGAACAAATGAACATAATTTATAATATAATCTTTCACAATGATTCATCATAATTATATTTTATAATAATGCTTAAATGATAAAATTGTAATAAATAAATATAAGAAAAATAGTAATAGCCGTTTCATGTAAATTCACAAAAGTTGTAAAAAGTTGTTCAATCAGAAGTACTGAAAACGAAAAAAATATTATATGTATATCATATCATTCAAAGAAACAATATACCGCACAGTAACGAAATGAATAGAGTTGATGATTCAAAGTTTTAAAAATAAAAATATTTAATTGATATTTGAATCCCACGCATATTGTATTTTGTGTCAATGATTGAATGGCTTCGGACCTATAAACAATCTTCATTCTTCATGAGTAATTTGAATCAATATCAGTTTTAGATGAGTACCAATATAAATAATATTCAAATATATTTTCTTCAACTCTTATTGACTCTTATTGGAATTTCTATTTAATTTGTAGAATATAATATATAATTTGTATTATAATAAACTATACAGTAATAAAGTCCGCTACGCTTTCTTTTCTTTCATCCACACTGTCAATATTTTCTAGGCTTATTTCCTGAATAAATTATGAATTTGTTTAGGTCCTTGAATATGATTTTTCTATCTTATTAAATACTAGCGGCCCGCTCCGGTTTCGCACGGGTATAAAATATATAGCCTATGTTATTCGCTGAATATTGATTAAAATCGATCCACTAGTTTTGATTTATTCATTACTGCCCGTGACCCGCACGCGTTAAATGTAATTATTTACGACATCACATTAGAAACTCAAAAATTATATTTTTTCCACTATTTAATGGATGTTATTATACATATAAACCTTCCTCTTCAATCACTCTATCTATTAAAAAACCGCATAAAAATCCGTTGCGTAGTTTTAAAGATTTAAGCATACATAGGGACAGAGAAAGCGACTTTGTTTTTTTACTACGGAAATTACATACCTACTTATCTCCCCTCGCCTAAACCCGTTATTTCAACATCGAATATTCTACATATTCAATGTTCCATGGTAAAGACATCCATAACAGCGTATTAATTCCTAGATCCTACATACCTTTTAACTGGGTAAATCCGAATCTATCTGTCCTACAATTTAGTACCTAAAATACCAACTATATACCATCGTACCCTTCGCCGCAGGACCTCATACCATCCACATCACCTTGATGCTTGGTTTGCATGTAACGTGCGAGCATCAAGATCTTTCCTCCCACGTACGTGCAAACTCTGGAATAGTTTACCTCCCGAAGTCTTCCCTGCTCGATATGATTTAGAAGTCTTCAAGCGTCGAGTATATAGACACCTTTTCCCCAAAGGCCGGCAACGCATTCTCGACCCCCTTGGTGTTGTGGATGTTCATGGGCGATAGTTGCCACTTACCATCAGGTGGAGCTATCTGCTCGTTTGCCCCTATATGATATAAAAAATAAAAAATAAAACTATTTTTTATGTTCGTTCAAAATCCAAATACATTAATTTAAAGGTTTTCTGATACTAAATCACACTTAAATATTCTTACGTGATATATTTTCAGGAGTGGTTCCGACGTGCCAGTACCTTACGGGCGAACTATTGCCCTAAAAAAACCGTTACTGAATGGAGTGACCTACAAAAATTTGTATACGTTGGTTCCGTATTGGAATAATAAACGTCGAGATATTCTGGCGACTATACTTATATCAAATTGTGGCGTATCTCGTAGAATGGAGTATCTGGAACAGATGCAAAAGCATTTGAAGATTGATGTGTATGGAAAATGTTCGAAGGATCATAAGGAAAGGTAATTAATAATAATGGACGCAAATAAGCAATACCATGTCAACCCACAAAATTGAAAAAACTGAGTTATTTATGCATAAGTGTTGGTAAATAGCTGAAGAACATTTTTCTTTAATATTTGTAGGGTTTTAAGCTTTAAAACCTCTAAAAAGCCATTTTTTAATCATGCCATTTCTGTATTATTTTAAACGTTTTGGGTTATATCATATACGAAATATGCAGTTTGGATGGTTATTTTATGTGAAAATAAGTAAAATAACTTACATACATCTTGAAATTGCCAAAAACTTGACCGATATATAAAAAAAATCATATATAAACGCGTTTTTCTCGAAATGACATTCGTGTGGGTTGACATGGTATTGCTTATTTGCGTCCAATTACTACTCTGACTCGTCTAGATTTTTTTAAATTTCTTAGTGTCATTTCGTACCCCCACCTGGGTTTGACAGGTTATTTATTAAAAATAAGCAATAAACTGGTAGCTCATTATGAAGTGATAGATTAACGTGCTCTTTGAGGCAAGGTTTTTAGATTTTAGACGAACCAGTAGTCGACGCAACACAAACTAAAATATTTTTATGGCCAAAAACCATCTTTTTAAGTTCTAATCTGATGAATAGTGTAGTTACTGCTGTGATTGGTTTTAGAAATTTTAATTTTGTTTGCTACCCTACAAAAGCGATATTTTTATTTAATATAAATTTGTAAAGTGTTGCGTCTGTTTGATGGTAAACAAGCCCGTGGTTAATGTTCCTATTTTGAATATCAGACATAACATGTCAGTGTTACGGTTAGATTACAAGGGGAGGCACACAAAGGCAAATCACTACTTAATTTTGACGACGGTGTGGCGCAGGGGTAGCGGGTTCGATTTCCATTCGGACTAGATGTTTGTATTGACCATACAGATATGGTTTCCGGTTTGGGTGTGTTACTTTATCATTGTGTATGTTTCCGGACCCCCGACACAGGATATAATTATCATGGGAGCCGTTGAGTGTGTAGCGTTTATTTATTTATTATTATTTATATTTATATAGAATAGGTGACATTTTGGCTCTCCATTATTTAATTTTATTCAGTACAATATCGACGAAATAGTATAGAATTGTGAATATCACAATATTGTGTGTTGATATACTGCGATAGGACATGATTGTATTCCAAACAATGAAGTTCTACATCCAAATGCTTCATCCAAATAGAGGTGTTAATAAAGCTATTAAGGTTATTAAGGCTATAAAGCTATAAGGCTATAAAGCTGTTAAGGCTAAAGTACATCTTGTTTCTAAAATTTTACTGAAGATTAAAATATTTTCTCTTCCAGCTGCCCTGGTCACTTCAAAGCTGATTGTAATCTAATATCCAACTATCTCTTCTACTTAGTGTTCGAGAATTCTCTATGCCACGAATACTTGACTGAGAAATTGTTCTATCATGCCTATAGCAAAGGCGCGATTCCTGTCATAATGGGTTCGACCGTTGAAAACTGTGAGAAGCTTTTACCACCGAATTCTTTTCTACACATCGATAATTATAAAAATCCCGAAGAATTAGTAAAACATATGATAAATATTAGTAAAGATAAGATAAGTATTCTCTCATATCATGAGTGGAGAAATGATTTTGATGTTGTGAACGAACACGGGTATTTCGGATCGAGGTCCTATCATCTTTGTAGGATATGCGAAGCCTTGAATTACAATGATGACAAAGAAAAGGTATACAATGAAGACGATTTGCGTATATTTTTGGACCCTAATTTATCGTGTCAGTCATAATTATACAATTTAATATATCTCTATTTTATTTCCGGACTGCAACTGTGTGTTTCTCCGAGTCGTTGTAAATTTGTGGGCTTTCAAACTATATATTTGTTTTATTGCATGACTGTTAGCAAACAAGCATACAGCCCCTCTCATGGGAAGCAGTCACTGCAACTTATGAACGCGCGATACTTGATATATTATTTGCAAATTGCCAACCCAAGGGTTAGGAGGTAAAGAATGAGAATGGTAAAAAGGAAGGGAATAGAGGAGATAGGTCCTCCAGAGTTCTCACTCATCGTACGAAACGCAACATTACCTACTGGTACTATTACTTCTTGGCTATTTTCTGTGTGAGGGTAAATTGTGCTGGGAGGAGCATGGCTCTATTACTACACAGCTGCAGAAAATATGTCTCTTGAAAATGATGCCATAAAAAGCGATTTAAAGTGAGCGCATCCGGTGTCTAAACAGACCTTTCCAACTAGTGGAAGGTCTACGACACTGCGCCTGCGTTTTCAACGGATCATATTTCGTCCACATTTGAACCCCAACGTCATTCGTTTAGTCTATTCGTATTCGTATTCGTCAAGGTGATATAAACTATTAATATAGACTGACGGACAGATATGAAGAAATAATAAGGGTTTTGTTTTTGACATTTGGCTACGGAACACTAAAAATTAATTCACATCGATTGTGATTATTACATAAAATAGGAATGATATTCAAGTATATTAAGTTTTAGTAATAAAGAGATTTTATTTAAAAATATTTCATATTGCAAATGCTGAATTAGTAATAATAATTTTATACAAGCTAAATTATTTTATTTTAATCCTGATTATACTAAACTCTAACGTTTTACAATGAGCGTCAACGGAATAAACCTTTTCACGGCTCTTAAAAGTTCTCTAGAGATTTCTGTAGAAGAAATATACATTCAACCTTCATTGTGCGATAAATATATTGTTATTCAAATGAGCCGTCAGCATGAAATATAGGTCTAAGTAGCAGTTACACTGTAGTCATTTACAATAATACATAAAAGATAAGTAAATAATTATTTATTTCTTGTCGATGTACGAATATTGAACGTCTTCTTCGGTATTTAATAAATATTTTATAGATACAGTTTGTGTCGTTTCAATAAATAATTTGTCTATATATGAACTGAAAAATACTATATTTTTAATAGCAATTGTTTATTCAATGAAACTAAAGTAAATAAATAAAAATAAAACTGAATGTAAGTAGTTTATGAAATGCTAAAATATATTCATTTAAAATGGAAATAGCATTAAAACAGGAATTAAATATTCAAGAGCAATTATGATATCAATAGTTTTAAGAGACACATGGTTGACATTGTTATTAGTTTGCACACGATTATTTTAACAGTGTAGTTTTGTGGTGCTTTTATGTAATGTATCGTCTATAAATAAGTAAATAGAATAATCTTCTTTACGCACTTAAGGGCGTTACTCCACATAAACCACGCAACCGATTTTGATATGATTTTCACCATCAGTAAGGATAGTATTTTATTGTAGTGGTAGTGTGGGACTCACCGTTCGCTAATCGAGGTAAGTGCTACCCACTAAATCACAAAGAACCGCCTTGCACCACAGTGGGACGCTACGGGTTCGCTTGCGCAACCTAGAGCCATAGAAGGTCCCTAGAGCAAAGAGCGAGGGTCGCTAGTTAAATATGCGAGATATTAAATACTGCTGTGGTGTACAAAGTTGATAAGAAAATACATTTTTTATTTCTACGTCGATAAGTTCATTGTTTCTAAATAGATATTTTCACGAAACAGAATTTAAAATTAAAATAAATGTTAAGCTGCCATGTAATTAGTTATGCCTTATCGGTGTAATATTTACATTTCTAATGAAGTAGGTCTCTTTGGTTTTATTGACAGCTTCACGTGCCTTATCTTAATACTATGTTACGAGGGAGTGGGTTTGCTACGATCTAAATTATTAAACCCGGCTTCGGATTATATTTGGACATTTTAGCCTTAGATATGGACATTCGTTTTTAAAGCTACACCTAATCTCTATAGAAATAAAGTCTATTATATATTTTAATATGATGTAATCACAAATAATTCCCAATTATCGAACCATTTACATCTTCACGCTTGCTTGCCCATATTATGTTGTAGTTGTGGGTTTTGTGTGCGAATGTGTTGGGAGGTTCTGATTACATGCTTTGTTTGGCGTCAGTCATGACCTAGATGCCATGAGTGTTCATCTTATGCTATGCCCTAATTGGTTCTAATAGACATGTTTATCGACGACAAAAGCGGTTTCTTGCATTACCACGCAAAACAGAGAGTGTTATTGGCGCTTTACAAAATTAGAAAGCCTAACAAAACTGGACAAACCCACAATTAAATGTTGGGTCAGACACAACAATAAAAAACAAAACTCCATTAGGGTGAAATGTAATGTGTTTAAATAATTCCACAAGTAATGCTATTTCATATCTCGTAATTTTAGAGAATTACTTGTATTTATGTTTGTTTTAGCCATTGAGCCTGTAGCCAGGCTGTATTTTTTAATGAAAATAGCTTTTAACGTGCTTCGCCTGCTTAACAACATCGTATTTTACATCTACAAAGCTTGCTTTTTAGATTGGTATTTGTATATAAGTTTAAGATTAGCTTACATATTCTTGAATTTAAAAAGATTCATATTGCAATAAAATACCTACATTAAGAAAGCGAGTAATACTAGCGACGTCACCTTGTGTTGCCACCTGAGATGAGGTAGAGCGTCAAGTTGAAGAAGAAGCAACAGTGTATATTACATATATTAATTAGAGCAACTTATAACATTTAGATCAATAAATTTAAGAGAGCAATTTTTTATTCGTTAAATGCTGCAACTATTGCTATAAAATAAGCCTCATAAAATTTTATTATACTCATTTATTTTACTCGGATAGTTTTTCCTGGATAAAAATTAAAGTTATCACTTGATTGTACTGCTATATCTATGAGTATGTACTAATTGATGGTATAGTTAAATTTAATGTAATACTAGTGTTTTTTTTAACGATTTTTCGCGGTTTCATACTCTGCGCCACATCACCATTTTGCCGCATCCTTGTTTTTCAGCTTTCAGTATTGCTCAGCTTTTAAAAGGAGTCATATCGTAAGCTTACCTGTATGCTTGTTCAAAAAACTGGCTATGTAACGTAAAAACATTTCAGCGCGTTCACACACAAGCATATGAATATGAATAGAAGAGTATTCATAATATTAGTGCATATTTTGAACATTTTTCAATACTACTAATTTATGTTCGTTCTGTGTTTCTGAGTTTACAAACAAGAAGTCTCCAATTACGGCGATAACGTTCCTCCTTTCAACATTTCCTATCAATATCCTATTAAGAGGAGAAGAGGGCATTAAAAGACCATTCTGAGAAACTTTGCCGAAGTTTCAAGTCGTCCGTATTTGTTAAAGCCATTTCTGAAATTACCGAACTTCTCAGATGTTGGCCTACCTGATATCTAACTCGTTCTATGAATAACGATGCTCGTGAAGTCATCGTTTGCAAATTGTTATGAAAAACTTTCTTCGGTTTTGTTATCTCGTTATATATGACCCGCAGTTTATATACAGCTTCACTCACAGATTTAGAGTAGGCTGGATACCACATGTTCATTAGGTAGTATAACCGAGCGTGTCATCTCTTTTATACCTACGATGACGTCCATCCAGCTGCTTTGTGATGTACTCAACATAAACAGAATCCTTTCCATCGCTTCTTCTTCTTATCGAGTGGTTAGTGGACAACCTAGTGTCAGAGTTGTTCAGGTCGCTCGTAGGCCTCTGACTTGACTTATCGACTGTTGTGAAATTGTCAACAGTCAGTCAACATCTAGTGACTGACCGCGCCTAAAGTTGCTTAACCTACCGGTCGTTTACCGATCAGTGGGTGCACTCGGCTATGAGAACTCGGCAGGAGAACTGTTGATATTTTTTAAAATATATCAATATCAAAGTATTAGCGTACCAAGTTTGTGCAATATATACAAACTTCGAGCACCCTTGTCGGACGGCTTGCGGTTTCTAGCCTACTCTAAATCGGTGGTTTCATTCCTTTAGGCAGTTCTTAAAATAAATTAAGATATTTTTAAATCTATATATTTTATATAAAAGGAGATCAGTGAGGTGACATATAAACGTTCAGCCTAAATATAAACCTATTTATACGGACCTACAAAGTTGAATTTCTTCACGAGTGTTGTCTTTAAAACGTAAACGAGCATTAATAAATGGTTATTCAAAATTCAACCTTAGGGGGATGACAAAAGAGGTTGAAAGTTTGTATGGAAGTTCGTCATTTTTGAAAGAAAGAAGCGTGAAACTTTGTTTTTAGGTAAAAAATCAAAAACAAAGAAACACGTTTTAACTTTTTTTAAATTCCACCCTGAAAGGTCTGAAAGGGGATTCAATGTTTTTATTGAAATCGTTATTTCAAAAGTTGAAGTCTCAATAGCTCAACAGTAGAAGGGACGATTTCGCCCCGTTAACGTAATAGTCGCGGGTTTGATCCTGATCCTTGTCGTCTCCACTCCTAGCACAAGCTTCGAGTTTATTTGGAGGGGGAATAGGAATAATAGTAATGCCTTGAAAAAGCATTGCTAATATTTGTTTTTTTTTTAAAGCAAACGTAAGTAAAATATATGTGCAAAAATTTATAAAATGTTTAATACATTAACCATAAAATTATATGTTCTACTTCTATGGCATTAACATTTATTTTTGATTTATAATTTGTTATACAAACATATAAGACGATAAGTAATATTGATATAAGAATGTTCCGAAGATATTTGTATGAGTAATTAAATTCTCGCTGCAAATCGTTGTAGGTAATTCCATTAAGGGTACTGCTAATTGATTTTAGATGGTATTATTGCTCTCTAACAAGAGTGGGTGACTACGTGTTATGTTCTTGACTGAGCTTAATATCGGAGTCCAAGGCAAATTTCTCTTTTCATGTATGACGTGTTTCTGCTTCTGGTGTCGCATGTGGTTATTTAGTTAAAACAACTACATAACCATAATAGTGAAATCTATGTGTTCTTACGTTTTAGAACTTAATTTTTTAAATCTTGCCATGTACAATCATTAATAATTTTTCTCAACATACTATATTACTACATTCTTTCAGTACCTATGATAGTATACTCTGCCAACGGATTATACTAACTGCTCATACTTTTGCTGTCTCTTTTACTCTTATTAATCAACTGCTTCTTCCATCTCTTTCACTGTACAACATACAAAACAATCGTATATCACGCTTACAATTTATCAAAACTAACTTATAGTCATTCAACAAGTATACAAAAAAGTCCATTCGAATAAAGGCGAAAACCTCCTGAATGTGAATTTAGACTTACTTCAGTAAAAATCACGCGCATTTGTCTATTTTGTTCGCGAGTATTAATCATGGATATAATTAGATTCCTACCTACCTACCTAGAGTTACTGCAACCTATCAACGCTGCTAATACATTATACACAGCCATGTGCGTTGCGGTCAACCTAAGGGACAGGAGAGAATGGATGAGAAGGGAAAAAATTAAGGGAACAGAGGGGTGGGTGATTGCTAATTGGGCCTCTGGCGCTCTCACTCATCGCACGAAACGCAACAGCACTCTTATACTTTACGTCGATTTTCTGTGAATGCGTAGTACCTACTTCCCCAGCCGGCCCATTTCTGCTGGGAGAAGCATATGTTATATATATATATATATATCAATAAAAAAAAATATTGAGACGCTCATAGCCGAGTGCACCCACTGATCGGTAAACGATCGGTAGGTTAAGCAACTTTAGGCGCAGTCAGTCACTAGATGGGTGATTGCACAGTGGTATTTCAACCGAGCGTCTATGTGCTTCGGAGGGCACGTAAAAAGTCGGTTCCGGCTGTTGACAATTTGACAACAGTCGATAAGTCAAGTCAGAGGCCTACAGGCGAACTGAACAACTCTGACTCTAGGTTGGCCACTAACCACTCGATAAGAAGAATAAAAAATATCGAGGATTATATAATCTTGTTAGGTATCTTTATATTAACATATTAAGTCTTCAAATATTTTTAAATTTAATTAATTCAATGGTTGGAGAAATGTGTGCTCCATATTAAAAAGTTTACCTATTTACTAGATACTTATTTTATAGTAAAACTTACAAAATATTTCCAACATAAATAAGTAAGAAAAAATACGTTGTTTAGTTAAAAGTACTCTGGTAAATAATAGGCAATTTAGCATAATTTTATGTATCACGATATTTAATGCAAATCATTATGCGAGCGTGTCAAACGTGAGGGTTTTAATGATGTTCTCATGTTTATCTTTCACGCCTCAGTGATTATAGGTAAGGAAAATAATAATTATTCTTAGTGTTCGATTATGAGGTAGATTAAGTGATGTTTTTATAATATTTTATTACATTTTTTCCATATTTTATTATATTTGAAATATGACCCATTGTTGGCCCTAATCTGTATAATTCACATTTTTTTCATCAAAAAATCCAAAATAAATCATAACAACGAATGTTAAGGCGAAAAGTATATTCAGTTTTCTTCCGCCCCACCATTACTCTGATTACTTTACTTTCCTACTATTCTTTATTACTGTCCCATCCCATTTTCATTTACACGAAAAAAAAGATAAAATAAAAACGCGCATTTTTCGTTTATTACTGCTTAAGTCTACGCGCTGTCCGCAACACCTTCTACACACTTAAATAGTTGTAGGTTCTTCTTTGGAAATATAATAATTAAAATCTTTATAATTATACTTTTCACTAATAACCACAGAAGCAACATCGACGTTCGGTGTCACGTGACATAAGTATGGGAGTAAGAGAAGTAAAGGAAAAATATGGGATATAATGTAGGCATTCGATGCGAATACTTATTGAACAATATACTCAACAATACAAATACTGTTACTTGCCTTTTATTTGAATATGTGTGTTTGTGGTCCTACTGGCTTTGACAGCGTCACGGCCATGAAAAAGGGTCAGCGTACGCAGAAGCTTTAATTTAACTCCGTACTTAGGATGCCTCTTGGGAGGTCGGACCATGGCTTATGACATCATGGGAGACGGTGATGGCATTCTAGCAATAATTCTACGCATACGCTAGTCCTTCTGAACGAACATAGCCGGGCTTTATTACTACAAAGTTAATGCTGAATATACAACTGTGTGCTTAGAGCTGCGAGAGGTAATCATAAACGCGGCTATATTGCTAGAACTCGTCTCTAGTAATCTGTTGTATGTTATTGCTATATGGAATTTTATGTTACGTAAAGCTGAAATTTACTTAAATTATGCTATAAAGAGTTTCGTTCTTGTAATATAATGTTGCTCCTGTTTTACTTATAAAACTTTGACGTTTGTTCTATCCTAGACCGAACTTTCGGGCTAAAGTAAAACATAACACTGGGATCTCAACAGATGTTGCACATATTCCTGCTGTTAACTAGTAACATTTATACGGCTTAGTTTATTATTTTAAAGTTATGAAATATGCTTAAGTACACATGCAACGTTAAAACAAAGTCTTAATTTTAGTCGTTACTTATTAGGAATAAGGGTTTTTAGATTTGAGGCCCATAATTGATTTTAATGTAAAATGTGAAAATATTTTCTGTTTTTCGTTGTTATGAAACGTGATAAAGGAAAAAAGCAAAGCATATTTCTAAGAAAAAAGACTGCTGGGAATACCAATATCCGACGAACCGTGACACGATTTTTCTATACGCGACCTCTGGCGCCAACAGAAATGAGATTTTTATACTTTTTTCTTGTACCTTAGTTTTGATAATAAAAAGCTCATGTAGTTTAATAATAGAGTATAAAATACTAATGTACGTTTATAATGGTCAAGTTTTGTTGTTGACCGGGAATTTATTATGGTCACAGCGAACATGTGAAATGTGTGATACATTGTGTCGATGTGAAGTAGCTGTAATGTCCTTACATTACAGCTACTGTTGAATTTCATTCAAGGACTGTTATTATTGGGCACCGGAGGCCCTTTTTTCAATTCCTTTCCTTCTCCTACTATCTCTCATTCCAGTTAGTAATGCACCGTAAGTGGTTTCTAAAGACATCGTCCAAGTGTAATATAAAAAATGAAAAAAAAAATTTAATGACAATCTTATTAATTTTGACGATAAATCCAAAATGCTTCACTCGCTATAGAAAAATTTTACTTAATTATATATATAACTTTGTGGGTTTTAAAATATTTTAATTTGGTACATCCAACATGATTCATAAGAAGCTTGCGAAAAACAGTCTTATTAACTGTTTTACTGTTATAAATCAATGCGATTCAGCGTGAAAATGTAGCTAGCATTCTTACCACCATTCCTCGTGGACATTATTTGTACAGTCGTATTTATTTATAAATATAGTTGGTAATGAATTGTAAATATATTGTAATATTGGTTGATCAATGCATGTTGGTAAAATAATCTGCTTTGCTTTATTAAGTTTGAAGATTAATTGGGAATTTTACTATAGCACAATTTTCCCGTTATCGTAACGAAGCGATTCCAATATATTTACGTACATAATTATATCAGATGGACGTTATCGTTAGGATGGACGCTACACTGTGCTAAAATAACTGAATGAATATAAAAATTACTACAATTTATGAATGTAGCAGTCTGTAAATTGCTTACAATGCATTGTATAGGCAATATTTTCCTTCATCGTCTTATCTTTTGATAAACCAGATTTGAAATAAAAATTACACACTTGACAAAACTCAGAGAAGATTTTTCGAACCTCATTTTTATTTTGTAACCTCATCAAGGGATCCGGAGAGAGGGAATTGGTTTCTCAAGATTTAAGGGAACTCTAGTTAATAATTGCAACATTATTGTGTTACAAGAGAGTTTTACGATGCAAGGATAGAGGAGAAGGAAGCAAAAGGAAGGTCTACTCATTGAAAGAAGCACAACCATAACCTGACTTCACTTTGATTTTATGTAAGAGGGCTTCCTTCCTACCTACCTTTCTACTTTCCCTTCACAGGAACGACCATTCACAATGTCTCGTATTACGTTTCATACACAAATATAAATACATACACCTCCATAGGAAATAAGTTACCAAAACCACTTTAAGTCGAATTTTATAATGCCATTCAAAGTTGAATAAGACGTAGTTGTAATGAAGTTTTAATTTAATACGAGGGGTATTTGGCTTTAATTTGGAAAGTTTAAGTATTAAGAAAACTTCAGAATACTGTGATTTCCCCTAGGGTTTTAATAGTACATGGTCGATATCCTTCAGTGAATATTTTCTAGTATAAGTTGGTAGATCGTATTTGGAGAGCGAAATCCAAGAGGGAATATCGTTTGACAGTTTTTCCGTTTCGTTAAAGTGATCTCGGTTTACAGGCAAAGGATTTTCTTCTCATTCCAATTTTTTATGAAATCTTTTAACGATTTTCATACACAAATCTTTAGTGATTATTAAATTATTGTTTTGTTATCATTAATTCTGTAAAATTAATGTTTTCCAAGTAGAATGTTTCAACTGTTCAGGGTCATTGATCTCACATGTCTTTAATGCTCTTTTATTTTAAATTAATACAATTTTTAGTTCTTCTAGTATACATTGAGTTTTGTATACAGTAGTGTTAGCAAATAACTTGCTACACTAGTGTCATGTCTCGGTGCAGAAAGAAAAGGTAGAGGATTGAAAAGTTGAGAGAGACATCCAGCGCCTCATCGAACGAACTTCATTCCTGACAATGTTCTGTATTAGACGAAGAGGGTAGTACGAATTTCTCGCTACAACTACATAACAATTTGCATATTTCGATAATTAAATTGTATATTTTATTAAAATGTAATACATGTTGTGTTCTTTGATCAGTGGTTTATTATCACAAAGCGCAAGACCCTTTTGATGGCGAGCACCTAATGAAGTGTTTTCAGTAACATCTGCAGGGTCACGTCATTGCCACCCGACTAAAGATTGGAGAATGACATAAATAACATAGGAGAGAGCAATAAGGTGCATCCTAGGTGGGACTCTGGTGCTAACTTGCCAAACGTGGCAAAAAATTAAAAAGTGTCTCTATTCTAAGTACTTAAGTGTTATTTCCCGGTAGTAAAATTATCGTAAGTATAACCCAAAGATATTGGAAATTCCGATCTCATTATAAAGCTGAATTCCCTATTCTGTTAACGTTGTAATGAACGTCATTGTTTGAAATCCTGATTTTGTTGTATTTGCTTAGGCGGATGCTCGGAACAACTAAATTTTTGGGTCCAACCACAAGTCGAGGCACATGTTTTTATTTGCTTAGGACCTTATGACTGTTTGTGGTGGGCGAACGACTACATCTAAAGAGCGACCTAGGCGCGAGAGCCTTAGAATGTTCAATTTGAAATTAACAAAGTTTTTAAAATGAATATTTGACATTGACTACATAGCATAATATATTGGTACAATCTAAAAATCTGTTTATTGAGCTTTATATTACGCGCTTATATGAGATAAAAAGCGCCTTTATAACGCTGGTATGAAACCGCTCTTACTCCAAATCTAAAATCAGTCTAGTCTAGACTGACATAAATACCATTAGTCGTATGTCTTAGTGTAACGCCAGCTGTGAGGGACGTATAATCGCTGTCTGTTTATGTATGTGACCGCTTCTTCTTGTTATAAATTAATTACAATAAAATGTTTTTGAAAATGCGCAATCAAAAATATGATTGAATATTTATTATACATGTTTTTCATCAGATGTGTATTAACATGTTGATTGAGTGATTTCAATTCATTAATTAACGATGTTAAAAGCGAAGAAAATAAATGCAAATGTACAATACAACAAATATGCATATTTATTTGCGTAAAACTTATAAAGATCCTGATGGACGTACCCAGCATTTGGCCTAGGGGAGGGCAAAATCTTAATTTAGAGTCCAGAGGGGGCAGATGAATTATTTCCTTCAATATTTTGAAGTTGAAAGTCTAATTGCATTATATTCGTGTATTTCTCAGTATTTAGTTAGGCCCAGGGGTTGGCAGCTCCGTCCCCCTTTCTCCTACTTCGCTATGCCCATGGAGATATTAAATAAAAATTTAAAACATAGATATGAATAAACACGAAACATGTTTATATAGTAAATATTTATAAGAAAAAGGTATTTTATATTTTTTCTTGGTGTATTCATAATCTAAACGTGTGTATACATGTCAGCGTATTAGTTCATTAATCATGAAATTGAGATTGTTATTGTAAAATTAACGCTAAACAGCGTGTAATTATTATTGTTATTGTAATTTAAATATCAAACCTCAAAATTTTGAACTTCGTCGTTGCCAATTAATTCGTGTTCGAGCCGTCGTACAGTAGAGGTCTATCTAGGCCGTCGTTACGCTGCCCGTTGAAAGAAACAAAGTCTACCACATACTGAAGTTTTCTTTGGAGGACCCGAATTCGAGTCACCACCACCAACTGACTGTGACATCAGCGAATACTGATGTCACGCATTTTAAAAAGATGACGGGATCGCTTCTTCCGTCATACATATTTTAATTAAACGATTACAAAATCATGTACCTACTCTGTAAGGTAATTATAATATCACGGAGAAGAGATATTTAATTTTTATTTATAATTTGATAATTTTATTTCTTCATTTGCATAGATATGACGAATCCATTATACAAATGAAAATCGAGCCAACGATTTTTGCTGGGCTTGCAGCAAAATGAAATGTTACAAGAATATTATCAATGCGTTCAACAGCGTTGATTTAGAAAATTGCTTATTACATCCTGTCATCGTAGCAAAATAAAATGCATTCCAGTTTTTATGCACCGTTTCATAGGAATCGGTTAAGTAGGTGTTTATGGGTCTTATTCTGGACAGTAAGAAAAACAGTTACTTTTATCTTATTTACATTTTTGGTATAAAGAGTAAATTGTACATAAAAATATTTAAACCATAATACAGAAATATTGTGAATATTTTATTATTAATTCTCGTTCCAGGAAATAATTTCTGTAAGTGATAAAGTTAACGTTTCAGAACACTTTGGAAGATTTATATTTTTATTAAACATGAAACCTCGATAAGCTTGGTTCCATTACGTTTGAACATCGATTTTAATTTTAAATTTTCGATATCGTATAGCGGAAAACGAGTAAAATTATCAATTCAAAATAAGCGATTTCTTTTTTAATTTAAACAAATTTTTCATCAATAACTTTTAATGATAACTCTACATAAAACCTGCTTTTTAGGGATCCTCTAAAACTCTATCACTAACCCTCCGCTGTCCGTCCGACCGTCCGTTCGTGTGTTAGCAGACTCTATTAGAGATATGAAACTTTCACAGAATGTGTATTTTGCTGCGACAACAACAAATACTTCAAATAAAATAAAATGCTCCCATGAAAGAAACTTCTTATGTATTCTAATAATAAGGTCAGTACCTACTAATTACAATAATTTTAATACCTAAAACATATTTAAGTTATTAAGATGTTCGTTAAAAAAATATCGCTTGTATTGGAGAAGCTAACTATAAATCCTTAAATTCAGCAATTAAATTGTGTAATGCCAGACGTAAGTATTAATAACACAACATTTTATTCGTAAAATATTATTTCTTAGTATTTCCTAAGTCATTAATATTAATGTTTTTTTAAAATGTCGCTTTTACTGTACACGCTAACCATAAATTCAGTTTCAAATGTCCGGGTGTTGTTTGTAGACAGAAAAAATAAAGTGGAAACTAAATGGGCGCACGTGAAAAACTTTCCACTTAGCTAAAGAAATGTGCAACTATTTTTTTTTAATTTTCATTATTACAAGATGATTGATGAATTTAGTATTCAACAGTAATAAAGTTAGTTAAGTCATACTTGATCATAGTCAAGTGTCATATCCGCGTTACCTTGTCGTAGCAATTGTGACTAATGAGCCACGAAGTTCTTCGTTTAGCACGTTGCGCAGCGCTCACATCGTTGGGTGAGTTCGTCGAGCCCCCGTGAGGGGTGTCACTTTTTCACGGCTGGATCTCTGTATTTGGTCCCACCCGCTCGGTGACGGTGTAGAAATTTAACGCTATGGCGACCACGCGTGATTCGTAAGTGATAAGCGAATTTTAATATTTCTAGTACCTTGTTGTTAAGATTTCTATGTACTTGATATATTTTAATGAAAAAAAAAAAACAATGGGAAGCTTTACCTTTAAATGCTGTAAAATTAAGTATCTCATTTTGATGATTTCAAAAAGTTTATATTCTATCGTCATCTAGAGCCGCAGACATACTTAAGACAAAAAAAAAAAATAACGATTTGGCTTTTCTTTCGAAAGTAATATGTATTTCTTCCAACAACAAAAGCAACAAATTATATACATTTTAATAATATTGTATTAGCCAAAATACTGTCATAATGTTAAAATTATGGTCATCGTATACGAGCTTAAAAATTTTATAACTCTTCAATACTTCGACGCTATAAAAGATGAAATTGTAATTTTGTGTGCATTTTATTTTAAAGTGCTTCGGATTACATAATCCGCTTGTTAGTTGAAAATGAAATATAAAGCTTTTGCGTTAAAAGTATATGAATAAATAATGTTCTACTAAATCTTTCTATACAGAAAAAACTATATATCTTTAAATGTAGGGCAAAAATCACGGGCATAATATGTATAAAGTTATGTATTAAACTCTTTTAGTATAATAACTAAAGTATTATTGTAATGTTTTGATAAAAGTTTGAGTACTTTCCCACGGCTTCTATTGCGTGGATTTTTGATTTATATTTAGAATACATTTTCATAGCAAGCATTAATAATTAAGTACTTAATATAAGAAGGAAATCCTTTAAAATAATGTGCATTGACTGTACTGTAATGACGTCCGTCTTTCGGTTTCCGAGTTTATAGGTCAGCAATTCAGCCAGGTGAAAGTTTTATATCAGCTTCAGTTTAGAAATGAAAATATTGACAGGCCTTGAAATTGCATATTAACAGATAAGTTTCATTTGTATGTCCTTAAAATTAGCAAATGTAATTCGAGTTAATCTAATACCTTTAAACGAGGAATTCTTGTATATATATATATATATATATATATATATATATATATATATATATATATATATATATATATATATATATAATTGGGATCTCAGAAACGGCTGCACCGATTATCATGAAATTTAGTATGCATGGGTTTTCGGGGATGATAAATCGATCTAGCTAGGATTTATTTTTAGAAAATGTGGCTTTGTCCGTGTTTTCAGGCCGTTGTCGACACGCCATATATTATCAACAAAATAAATTAAAAATGTAAATATATAATATATATATATAAATTCACAGCGCACTTGAGCGACCACGCGTTGCTATGACAACAAGGATTTATTGAATTGAATCGAATGACAAACATTTCTACAATGACAGTTGACGTTTTCTTTAATTGTTTATGTCACTGACTGACAGCGATGCGTCCATTAGAATTTAACAAAATACTCAACAATCCCAATTTTTGCGGATATAACTTGTTGTCGAAATCATTATTTTATTATCCAGGTAAGGCTCAATCGAGTCTACCGTACCCTTCACGACTTTCGATTTACCAAAAACAAAAAAAAAACCGAGCATAGCTCGATCAACCAGGTACTTGTTATAAACTGGTGAATTTTCGATATACTAGTTATCTAATTATGTTACTGTTGTTGCCTGATTAACCCTAAAACGAATGTTCTTATTTAATTTACTATTAGAGCAACACTACGTTAGATTATGGTGTATTCTTAAAGCAATAGAATATATACGCGCTAAGTTTCATTCTTTTTTACTTTCGGAAGCGGTTTTGTAAATTGTGACCATATTTTTTTATATATTCCTTGAAAGATGACAAGCGAATATTACTTTGATCGAGCCGAAGCTTTTTATGGCGAAAGCAGTAAGGCTACTCTACTGCTAGGTTCTTCGACCCATATGTCTTTTTTCACATTACTGAGATAGAGCACCATTTTGGGGTATAATATTTAATTTTTTAAATATTTTACATTTATCGAAGAAAAAAAAATAGTTTCTATCCGCCGCTTTTTCTGCGTTAATAAGCCTTACCACCTTTAAAGCTATTTACTTTCCCTAGCATTCAACATTGAATGAAAGTAAATAATTTTTCTGAATAAGATACTAATTTTTGTGCCCTCAACAATGTATTTTACAGACATTTTAAACATAAACTGATCTAGCTTGTAAAATACCGTTTTGAATTTTATTATTTTACAGTTTATTTTTTACATTTTTAATAAATGGCGATTTACTGAGGAAATAAAACATTCCGCAGGCTTTAGACGTAAAGCGGAGGCTTTAAAATGGGATGTGGGAAAATGATGGACTGCCGCAAACAAGAGAGAAATATGGCAGAATATTTTTTATTTCGATTCACATTTTTAAATTTATATAAACATTTTATCTATACTATTCTAAAACTGCAACGGGGCTGCATATATTTAAATTGAACATACACGGAAGAATTATTTGTAGAATTATATTTTTGATATCGCACCGTGAGTTAACATTTTTCGGTGTTACCGTTTGACATTGAGGTTCAATTTGAAACACATTTTATTCAAATCCGTTTATTATGTTCGCAAATATAATTATGTAGTTAGATTTCTCTGCAGTACATTTTTATATATGTAGATGGAATTGTAAAAAAAAATATTTTAAATAAAATTTCATTGAGTTTACTATTTCTGAAAAGTAGTTTAAAAATACTAAAATCATTAACTCCTTACTGAATAATTACTAAAACGTGGTAATGTAGCAAAATTAACGGAAATTTAGCTCCAAATACGTGTTTCAGTTTCTACTCCAGTTTAGTTGCTCATTTGAATGGCATTCATTATGCTGAGTGAGGAGCAAAGTACAGTTTGTAGAAACTAGTCATTTGTGGATTTCTTAAGATAGAGTTCAAATTTGCATCACTTTTTGATGCTATACGTTTTTTGGAGCGTTGAAAAAATAATCACAACAGTGGAAAGTGGCACACTAGATAGTTAAGACTAAAATAAGATGGCAGAATACTTACAGCTTTTTTTGACGTTCGGTCGGTAGTATTGTCGGCTACGATTTTATATATTTAATTTTATATGTGTACGAATCTATAATTTTTTTTCTTATAAAAATAAGTGAGAATTTTGCAAATCATTTTTTTTAAAATAATACCAACCTGCGTGAAAAACCTCAAAAATAATGAAACTGCGTACTTTGAATACGTGTTTTACAATTTTTGGACACCATTGACTTGTACGATTAATCTTCTAGTATAGTGTAAAGTGGCACTTATAGGATAAAATTATTGTTACTACAGAGAAGTAATTCTTACGTGCATAGATAAGCACAGTTTACGTGCATATATAATGATATCACCTTTGATAGGCATTTTACTGCAAGAGACCGGCTGGGTAGGTACCACTAGGGTAGGACCGTAGTGTCAGACATTCTTTCACGAAACAGTAGAGTATTTATCATTACTGTGTTTCGCTTTTAAGGAAACTGTAGCTAGTGAAATTACTGGGCGGAGTTTCAAGCGCTCATAGGTTACGACAATCGCTCACCATCAGGTGGCCTTTATGCTTGCTACCCAACTTAGTACCATAAAAAAGTTACTGCTAAAAATATTTAAAATCTATGAAACGCTTTAAGTAGAATTCTAAAGGCTCACAAATAATCCTAAAATTTTTGCAAGCGGATCTCTATCAAAGCTAAGTGGGTGAAATTTTTAGCTGAGCCTGTTATTTCATTAAAATGGTGTCTTGATTGTATCGGCAACCATCAAGTTTAAAGCAATTTTGCTAAGCTCCTATTCATGTAACAGTAATTGGAAATTATGAAACAATCTTGAAAACTAATCCTGGAGCTATAAGACGGGCCTGCTGTTAGTATTCACACATTCTGCGAGAATATTTAAATCAAATACCCTGAAGCATACAGTAACGGTGAGCATCTCTAATATTTTGATATATTTGGCGTGTTACCAACGAACATAACATCAGAAAGAATAGTACAAAGAATAGTCAAATTAATAATGTAAAAGTAATTTAAGTATGTTTGCTTTCCTAGTTTTAATTAATATAGTTTGTTTTGTAACACTACAAGATGATATTAGAATTTAGAGCGGAGGGAAAGAAAGTTATGGGTTGGTAGATAACACCTCCGCTATTCATAAAATGAAACGAAACAGGACGGATTCTACTTTTCATGTAGATATTCTGTGACAAGGAAGAACTTTGCTGGTGGTAGGAATTAAATATCCGCTTGGTCAGCTATAACCGTAAGTTGTTGAACTGCTGGTCAATTTTTAGTGGCTAGTGTAGTTCGTCTTCTGCCACGGTATTAGCCACCTTCACAATTGTACTCTACTTCTACCCACCATAAGGTATAGTAGAGTCAATTTTCTTTATTAAAACCTATTTAGTATCTATGTAAAATGGATTCAATTTAATGTACTATGCTATCTCAAACGTAGATATTATTTATTATTGCAGGAACATGTACACGTAGACTGTAGGCCCTAAACAAATGTTGTGCTAAATAGATAGCCTGGCTGTTATTATGTACTGGTTGTGTATAAGGCATTTAATTTATACATATCAAACACTTTATTGCGATCATTATCATCCCTGATTATGCAGCAAAGTAAATAATGGATAAACCTTCAGTAACATAGACGTTATTGTATATATTTCACAATATGTTTTTGTCAATATGTTGTTGTGTTTACATTTTATGTTTTTCGATCTACATAACTCATTGAGAGATCAATGTTTAATTAATAATGTATTTAAAATATTTTGTAAGAACTTCTAGTTAAAGTTCTAGTAAAAGTCAAGATTACTACATACAAAAACCAATAGGAAGAGTTTTCCATTTTAATTGCAAAACTAAAACTAGTAACATGTCAAATACGAATAAGAATGTAAGAAGACCCTGGCTAAATATCGGGAATCACTACATAGTATAAAACAAAGTGGCTTTCTCTGTTCTTATATCACTATGTATGCTTAAACTTTAAAACTACGCAACGGATTTTGATGCGGTTTTTTTTTGTAATAGAGTGATTGAAGAGGAAGGTTTATATGTATAATAACAAAAAATATTTCGCGTGCGGGCCACGGGCAGTAATGAATAAATCACAACTACTGGATCGATTTTAATCATTTTTTCAGTGAATGACATAGGCTATATATTTTATACCCGTGCGAAGCCGGAGTGGGCCGCTAGTAATAAATATTTTAGGAAAGAGCAGAAGAACGGCTATGCATTTTCTTATTTTTGTTGTGTAATACACAATACTTATCTTTAAAATGCTATTATGTCAGTTAAACGTTTAACACAATCTATGTAATCTTTATTTTGTCCATAACATGTACACGGGTGCCATCATGTGACTTAATTAGTAAAACATTTCATATTTTCGTTCCTTACCCAAAGTCTGTATATAAGTCCGACATACCCTTTAAACGTAATTGATTTTTAACAGCAATAATATTATATTCCTTTAAAGATGTAATCTTTAAATTACTGTAAAAAACACTACATTCTGGAGATCGTAAGTTGCTGTGTTGTTCCTTTTAATTTTATATTAAAGGAGGGTTTATGTCGAGAACTCACAATGACATTCGATTCAAACTCATGAGCTTTCAGTAAATATCCCGCAATATTGGAGTATACATAATGGACATAATGTCCCTCGACCGTACATTATTTTTTTCCATATTTTGGAACGAAATTCCTTAACGCGGCTTACGGATAGTGCGATTTAGTAGAAATGTGTGTGTGCGTGTGTGTATCGAGCCTATGACAAGAAAATGAGCACATGAACATGTGAGTGTGCAGCCAGGGTGTGCAAGTCTCTCTCTCTCTCTCTCTCTGTCCCTCTCTCTTTTATCATATAACCTATTGAAATATACAGATTTCATTTCAAATTACATTCGGAGTTGAAGAAAAAATGTAAGGAACTTCCTTTCTGACGGGGGTATAATTCGACCGTATAATTTTTTTTTATATCTAAATCTCGAAGTATAATATGTTTTCAAGTATAATGACCACCGGTTGCAAATTAATCGTGCGCTAGAACTAAGCTTACAAAGCCACAGACAGAAACTTGTTACTTAGATAAATCTTTGAGCTTATATTAAAATTCTTGTTACTATACGGAAGTTGTTGAGCGAGAAAGCGTTTATGAAAACTTTGATATATTGGAAAGTTTCAGTATTCTGAAACTAAAACGGCTGTCTGAAGAAATATTTTGCTACTTTTTTTAATATATAATAAATAAGCTCTTTATACAAAATCAGGGTGGATGCAGTCTTCTTCTTCCTAGCATTATTTCCGGTATTTACTCAGGGTCTGCTTATACTCTTATCCTGATTTGACGGGTTACTAGTGTTAACACAGAGCCATTGCCATCTGACCACCGCAACCCAAAGGGCGAATCAGTAACTCATTTGATAAGAGCAAAATTACTTATCCAGAGTTAACGATTATTATCATAATTATGTTATAATAACAACCAGGACTGACAGCTTAACGTGGTCTCCGAGGCACGATGGAGAGGACCACAAGGACAAACAGATAATCATAATAAACATCTGTTTCGAGAGGGAATCAAACAACACAACAGCCGAGGGTCCTTTTGTGGACTTCCGTTCTAACATTTTTGTCTTGAAGTATTATTAATCCGATCATCACATAATTTATAATTTAGGACTGCCTTAGACGTATTTTTGATACGATCTAATTATATAAGTCTTATTACATACAAAAACTATTTTTTATTTATTATTATACTTATTGCTGTTCTTTACAAGATGATGATGATGATTTAGAAATGGTTATTATAAAACAATCTTTAACTTTTACTGTCCATTAAAATATGTATTATATTTTAATGGACAGTAAATATTATAGTTCCAATTAAAAAAAAATCTTAAGTATAATTGTATTCGCTTACTGAGGTATGCACGTAAATTATCTTACAATGGAATAGCGTAGATTGGCACATGTAAAGTTTATAAATGTCATATCTTGACGAGGGTGATGTAATAACTTAAGGGCGTATTTTGGAGTATATTAGCAGTATATAATTTTGTTTTGCTTCTTATAAGGCCGTATGTATTTCAATGATAAGAAGTGAGAGGTTGGTTTCACGATAACGTCTTTAGTTGCGGTTTGTCCTCGTAGGAGAAGCCTTCAGGATACAATCAAGCCCCTGGGTGAGCTGTCACGGCTGGGTCTCAGTACTCTTCTAGGTGTGTAGGTCTCAGTACTCACTTTTGCTTGGTAATGCTGTCAAGCCCAGAACGGCCAAGAGCAATATACATTCAGAAAAAAAAGTAGGAGAAATTAATTAAAATATTTCTAAGAAGCTTTTTGAATTTATAATTCTAAATCCTAGCACCTCTAGACCTCTTTACCTTTTCTCTTCTTTCTTTTCTTACCCCTCATCTCAGTCTATAGTACAGGCTTTTTTTAATGAATGTGCAGATTTCACTGCTTTTTAAGTATTACGTAAATTCAAAACCAGGTAAATATGCTGCGAAATGGACAGAACGCTGAATGGTATCAATTTAAATAAAGTTATTCGCTTGGAATATGCGCCGGAATCGGCGTCAGATATTGATGCTCTTTTCTCATTTCTTGGTCTGGAGTATTGTAAGGAGTGGATCAAAAGATTCTACCAATATTTTAACTATGTTTCACAGTAGTTGACAGTAAATTGAAAATTTGGTATCGGCAAGGTATGGAGTATGAAAGAGAAACGTATAAAAATAATAAATTACGAACGAAGCTATTACTACACAAGTGTATAACTCATAAAATTCTAAATAGTCAGTGTGGCCGATTTCCACCTGTAAAACCTTGCAAAGGAATAATGTGCTGTCATTTTGCATTACATTATCGGAAAAAAACTAGGAGCGGAGCAGAAAAAGAAAAATTGCCTAGTACTAAATGTTTGGTTCTTTCCTGTGTTTATACCAGAGCTTTGTAAGAGGATTTAATATATAATTTAGGAATGGTCAAGGGCTCTTACCTTCACATCCCTTTGTCACGCGCTAATCCAAGTGATTTAGAATTAAATACCAACCCTTTTCACTCCTTACCATTGCCACCTGAACTGTTTAGTAAAATTTTAAAGTGTTTTATAAAATTCCTAAGTATCAGTTTGTTAAATTTTATTCTCTATTATATCTTGTAAAACGTAAAAAATAAGAATACTTTAGTTTGTAGAACGTCTGTATCCCTACTAATCCTACTTAGGTATATTATAAATATAAATAAAAAATTAAATAACCAATTACCGGCTATTAATGCAAATTGATGATTTTTGCGATTTTATAGCGTACAATAGTTAAAGGCATTTGTTTTTTATTTGTATCTGCATTTGCTCCGCTCACGTTGTATACCGATTTTTCTTTAGTGCACGGAAACTAATAATTTTTCTAAAATAAAAGTTGCCTATGTTACTAAGTTAGAAGATAAGCTATCTGTCAGTGATTCTCGTTAAAATTGGTCCAGTCGTTTCAAAGATAAGCTGGAACTAACAGGCAGACATAAATTTGAAAAATTGTTTTTTTCTGTAAGTACCTTATGTAGTTTCATATCCATTTAGTGAAAGCTGTTAATTTGGAATTACAGATAGATACTTCAATTTATTTGTACAGATATATCACAAGTAAATTTTAACACCAAAATACATTTTTTTTTATTATAAAGAATATTAGCAATGCTTTATCAAGACATTACTAATATTCCTATTGCCCCTTCAAATAAGCTCGAAGCTTGCGCTAGGATTGGGAACGACACTAGCCCAAGGGGGTCAGGATCGAACCCTCGACTCTTGCGTTAACGGAGTGAAGTCGGCCCTTCTACCATTGAGCTGTACAACAAAGCAAATAATAATGATTGCGAGTTTCTTCTAACGAAATTACCTTGTTGAAAAGTTCTATGAACTTCAACGGGGCCCACACCACTGCCCGAAATCAGTTTATTCTGGTTTCCTGGACTTTATAATTTATTTTATTATGAAGTTACGCTTTTTATTATTATATGCAATTGTATTTTGTAAAGCTAGTTTATTAGTTATTCTACGGACGGTAATTGATATTCGAGTAAATGCATTTTTCTTTGTATCCTTATTGGAATCTGTATAAGATGATAGACAAATACTACTATAAATTATAAGGATTTAAATATAATCTTTTTTTATGTTAGAAGTTGGCATGCAAGCATACGGCCCACCTGATGGTAAGTGGTTGCCGTAGCCTATGAGCCCTTGCAGCACCATTAGTAGGAGCCACTCACGCGTTGCCAGCCTCGAGATATTAGTTTTTAAATCTCGTCCGCCCAGTAATTTCACTAGCGTACAGTGCCGTTCAAACCGGAACACAGTAGTGCCTAAGCACTACTATTTGGCGGCAGAATATTGGACACTGCGGTGGTACCTACCTAGTCGGCCTCTTGCAACAAAAGACCTACCACCAGTGTGACTGATTGTACTGGTGGAATAATCTCTGCTGTGACAGAGGTTATCCCAACAGCGGGCGATGGGGTCGTCACATCCCGACGCCATTACAATTTTCTTCTTATGTGGAGTATATTTTTATTCTGAAATTCTATTATTAACTTTATTATAATTTTGAAAATTGTCTGAGTTTATGAGAAGCCAAATATGTAATCGTTATATACATAGATAAAATATTTTTTAGAATTTAGGGTAAGAACATATTGAAGATACATTTTTAAAAATGGCACTAATGTAAAACTAGTTCGAAGAATCCGAAGAAGTTATATAGATAATTTTGCAATTCTTATGTATAGCCTCGGTAGCGCAGTAGGCAGCGCGTAAGTCTCATAATCTTAAGGTCGTGAGTTCGATCCTCACCCGGGGCAAGTATTTTTGGTAATAATAATACTAATAATATATTTAAAAAATTCTAAAATTTGTCACACACACCCTTTGTAAGTTAAGTTTATTTATGTAGGTTTTCTATGATAGCAAATTCAGATACACAAAACATAAATTATTTACAACCAATATTCTATTTAACGTAAGGAATCCGCAAGTAGAACCTATTGTTAACTTAAATAATGTCAGAAGAGTTTTAATCAGAAACTAAAAATGCGAAGTTATAACATGAAACAATTACAAAGATGTCATAAGCAATATTGTAACTTGATTAGATTCATACCTGCCTTTGCCTGCTGTTTTCCCGAGGCTGTATTCGCGTGGAATTAGTATTATAATACGTATATGTGAATATTGTTAAATCAATTATATATCTTTATCGTAGTGGGATAATATATTACATAAGAAGTCCATTCACGTGCTTTTTTTTTTTTTTTTTTTTTTTTTTATGTTAGAAGTTGGCAAACAAGCATACGGCCCACCTGATGGTAAGTGGCTGCCGCAGCCTATGAGCGCTTGCAGCACCATTAGTAGGTGCCACTCACGCGTTGCCAACCTCGAGATATTAGTTCTTAAATCTCGTTCGCCCAGTAATTTCACTAGCGTACAATGGCCTTCAAACCGGAACACAGTAGTGCCTAAACACTACTATTTGGCGGCAGAATATTGGACACTGCGGTGGTACCTACCTAGCCGGCCTCTTGCAACAAAAAGACCTACCACCAGTGTGACTGATTGCACTGGTGGAATAATCTCTGTTGTGACAGAGGTTATCCCAACAGCGGGCGATGGGGTCGTCACATCCCGACGCCGTGCTTATATATAAATTTCTATTTTGAAATACGCAGATACCGTTTGAAGCATATTGACACTTTTGTCTAAGTTTTATAGTTTTACGGATAAAGTACATACGTTTTAAGTTTAAATTATATATATCATAAAATATATTTACTAAATTTCGTATAGATAGAGCCAATAGTATCCGAGTAAAATGACTGTGATATACGAACAGACAGAGGGACATGACGAAATAATAAGGTTTAAGTTTTTTCCATTTGGCTACGGAACCCTAAGGAGTAAAAAGCAAAGAATCATCTTTGTTCGTTTCTTTAAATATTACAATAAACTGAGTCCAAATTTTAAATGTCTATAAATAATTACTAAATATAAGGACAATTTTAATTATAGAACTGCTGTACATATATTTTTTTAAAATTAAATATTAGTAAATTTACGCTCAAAAATAAGATCAGTACCAAAATTAAAACACTGAGTATTCATGTACAAGACTTAAGAATAATACGCTACCCTATTGCTATGTATGTTATGTTATAACCTAAAAAGCATTTTCATAAGTCACGTTTGTTTATTTTCGCGGAGAATTTTTCGTTGACAGGAGGCAGGTGTGAAAGGAATATTTGCAAAATAATTTCAACCCATCATTCTGCCTTTCAACAATAAAAACCAATACCGTTTGGTTTGGATGTAAAAATTTCTGGCGTTGTGATCCGAATGATATTTCTGACATGCCGCTAAATGTTTTTGATTGCTTTCTTTTTTTTTCCATCGACAGCACTTAATGGAATGTGTTACGTTAAATTAATTTCTCATCTGATAAAAAATACGAACAAAGGTTGTAATAAATAATCTATATAAATAAAAATGTTTTTTATTTTCAAATTCAAATTCAAATTACAAAACACAAACATAAATTACAAAAGAAACTCAAATAAAACGGTATACAAATGAAACTTAAAAATAAAGAACATTTTATAAAGAATATTACCAAATTTTTTTTCATGTCATTACTTACACTCTTATTTTGCCTCCAAATAAATTCGTAGCTAGTGCTAGAGGGGGCCCTGTAACCGTTGAGCTATTAAGGTTTCAAAAGATTGTTTGTACTTTTGTCTACTATGCGTTTCTAAATGATCTGATTATGAAACTTTGAAAGAACTGTTCTTCATACACTCGCAAAAGTTCCTGGCCTAAAAAATAAAATTTTCAACGTTTTTCATTACATGGCATCACAAAGCATGTCGGGTTCAGCTGGTATATAATATATAATCCTCGGTGTGCGAGTCTGACTTGCTCTTGCTTACGAGAACACATACAAAGCTTTTTACTAGCACCAGAATAACTTTACTAATGGACAACATAAAGATGCATCCTCGCTTTTAGGTGTTGGGAACCAAATAAACCTTTCTGCGTGAAAGTACTTCGGGTTGGTTCTACTTTACTCTTCAATGGACTGAGTTACAAGTAATTGTGTTTTTATTTGCATAATTATGAAAAGCTTCGAAATGTTTTTTTAAATTTTTTTATATCACTTACAGAAGATAATAAAACCAACAACAACAAGAAAAAGGCAACAGCTTTTTTGGTTAATAACTAAGTGAATAAAATTACTGAAGTATTAAAGTAAATAAAAAGAGCCAAGTGCGTGTCAGACTTGGAATTAAAGGGTTCCGTACTAGAATGAAATAAAAATATCAATTTTCATGTATATAATTTCTTTTTTTTTTTTTTAATAAATAAATATATGCTACACACTCAACGGCCCCAATCAGGAAAGTTATGTCCGTGTCGTGGGTCCGAAAACATACACAATGAAAAGGACAAATACACCCAGAACGGAAAACATGCCTGTATGTTCGACACAGATATCTGCTCCGAGCGGGAATTTCACTACCACTGCGCCACAACGTCGCCGTCCCACTGGCCATAGAAAATAGAAATGCACGTTCTGTGCAAATTTCAACTCCCCACCTATCACGGTTCGTGAGATACAGCTGACATGCGGACGGTCGGACGGACAGCGGACGCTTAATAGGTTGCCATTGGCACTCTTTGGTTACGACTTTATTATTCATTGTTTACTTGTTACTCATTATGTTTAACATAATTATTATAAATTATACTTTTATCCAGTAAATATTTTAATCAAAATCAGATTTAATTAATTTAGTAGCATACAAAATTGAACAAGTAATTAAAATAAGTCTTTACTCAAAATAATTTGTTTTACAAACTGGAGGGCGGTAATTATTTTAGCTGATTGTAAAACATTCAAGCAAATCTTGAAATTAGGGAATTACGAGCTCGCCTATTATTAATTTTCATCGCGATAAAGACTTGAATAATTTTCGTGAGCAAAATTATATATTTTACGAATTGCTATTGAATTTTGAATTGTCTTATTTCTAATTCTCAATATTTATAAAAAACTTAATTAAACTCCAGAATGAAAGTTGTATATCATGCTACATCGAATAATATAAAATTATTATTATTAGTAACATCAGCTCCTGCTTCATGCACCAATGGCCCGGCTCGACCGGGGAATACCTCTACCTTCTAACAGAAACGTGCGATAAGTGAGAGTGCCGGAGGCCCACTCTCCCACCTCCTCAGTTCCCTTCCTTTGATTCCTTCTCGTCCTTTGCCTTCTATCCTTTGGGTTAACAGCGCGCACGTATACTTAAAGTATCGTGCGTTAATAGGTCGCGGTGACTGCTTACCATGAGGCGGACCGTATACTTGTTTGCCAACCGTCAGGACATAAAATAAAACAAATGAAATAAATAATAGTACAGTGTACACTACTTTAACTTTTCATATTCAAAATCTAATGTAGCTTACATTACGATGTAGTTACAAGTAAGATTGTTCTACCTCCCTAGAGGCTCGCGGTAAGCTTATATTGGTACAAGAATATTGCTTTTGCTTGCTGCCTTTATTGTTCTGTTTCTCTAAGAGAATGGTTTTGTGTTAGAAAAATACCTTTATATTTTATATTATTATAAGAATATTTTTTTTTAAATAATTTACGATTACAATTTTTTTTGTAAAGAAAGATTATTGCTACTAGCAATAACTTACACGAACATTTCACAAGTGCTCCGATCAGTGCAAAATTAAAACTAAATTAATATAAAATACATAGTATATTATATAAAAGTATATATGTATGTAATAAAAATAATTTATAAAAATATTTGAGCATATTTTTATTTTAGGATTATTGTTTTAAACTCTTACATCTTCTTCTGCATTAAAAATCTAAACGCTGTTCATTAGAATATTTATTCTGTGTCGAGGTTCTAGAAAGACACATAACAAGCACAATCATCCAGACCGACACATATGTCTGTATGGTCAATATCTTGAGTGAGAATTGAAGTTTCAATTACCAGCGTTTAAGTTAAAATCACTGAAACCAAAACGATCGTGAATTCTTATTTTTGTAATCATTTAATTTCTTTATATCATGCCTAGTAATTTTTAAAATGAACAGAAATTAATAAATATTTTGCGTCATTTCAAGCTCTAAAATTAATACAAAGACAACCTGCTGCTTGACGTTTATTGTTTTGCAATTTCAAAGAGAACAATGACGTACAAGGTACAGCCGTAATAATAAACAAAGTGCCGTTTGTATATTTTGATTCACTTCTGATTGTGTTGGTGTTTTCATAAAATCTTAAAGTAATTAAATGTGAATCCTTCATAAAATTTAAACCTTCGTTCTAGTCCGCTGTTTATTTTTAATTTCATGGAGGATATTTTAGTGTTCTTTTAATGAAAACATTTAGCTGTAAACGTGAATAATAAAAATATGTATTTATCTTCTATAAGGGCAAAGCGTAAACCTATATACATACGTTTAAAAATATAATAATATGACCACACTTTTTTATCAATATTAGCAATGCTTTTTTAAGGCATTACTAATATTCCTATTGCCCTTCCAAATAAGCTCGTAGCTTGCTAAGAGTTGGTACGACAATAGCCCAACGGGGTCAGGATAGAACCCGTGATTTTTTGCGTCTACCGTTGAGCTATTGAGGCTAGTTTACGTTATTGAGGCTAGTTTACTTAAGTTAAATGCTCATACACAGATAATGTATTTGAATGAACACAAATTTCTTATCAGACAACTTGAACCACTTACACAAGGTATGGTGAATTTATTTAGCGTTCGAGGTTAATAAGCTCTTATATTTACGTATAGTAAAATTATCAATTCTGTTGCGTTTCGTATTTTTGTAACTGTGGGGAGATCATAGTGGTTAAGTTCGGTTGTAGTTCAACCTAATTTTACAAAGTATTTTTCTAATAGAAAGTATATCAGCAATGCTTTTTCAAGACATTATTAATAGTTTCCCTTCCAACTAAGCATGTAGCTAGGAGTGGTTACAACATAGCCCAAGGTTGTAAGCATCAAATGTGCAACTCTCGCATTACAAGTCAGTCCTTTTACTTTGAGCTATTGAGGCAGAAATTTATATTTATTATATTATGAGCAAACAAGTAGAAGAAATTTTTTATTACGTTTTGATGGGATTACAATGAATATTCTTCATATTGTTTTTAACTTCCATCGCTACCGGGATTATGCGTCACCTCGCCCATGAATAAATTACGCATTAATTTTGAACCCGAACTTTTGTAATGATTCAAAATTTTTATTTTAGGAAAATAATACTTTTTTTAGGCAGCATGCATTACCTAAAGTTATATTCACTAAAAAACGTCGAGAAAAAATTTTTGAATAGAGTGAGGGGCCTTAGGCCTATCATACTTCGATGTCTTAAGAAATATAATATAGCTATATGTATACTGCAACTGCATTACGTAATAAAACTTTTCAGGCCAGGCCACTTCATTCTGACATCAAGAAGGACACATTATATCTTAGCTTTGAACCCTTAAGATATTCTAATATCTTCAACTGCCAGAGTTATTGTTGTCATGGAAACGTAAAGGGAATCATGTAATTTCATTAGTATTTGTTAGGTATTAGTCGTTCTATTTATTTCGAAGCTAAAAACAAACAATTCATCTTAATAGAGAAATTCTCTTAATAACAATCTACCTATTGTCAGAGGTATGTACTAACTTTACTTTTGTGACTTTTACTGTCGAGAAAAAAAAACGTTGCAGACTGTTCCCTCTGTATATATTGTGAAGTTGTGTCGAATATATGTATGTTTGAATTCCTTTTGTTACAAACTGTTATATAAGTTTAGTCCTAAAAAGTGATCCCATCAGAAGTTTGACGAACAAATAAACAAGTCAGAGACTCGGAGTTGTATAGATTCTCATTTTGTTTTATTTGAAAAAGTATTTTCAGTATATCTGTCGCATTGATTTTGTAAAATTGCTGTGAGAGGATCAACCAGTCACAATGCGTGATCTTAAATTAAATTCTGAAATTCTGAAAATTGTCTCCAACGAAAATGCGATTATACTGATACCGCACGATTTTGTTTTAAGAATCAGCTTTTTGCAGTAGCTTTAAATAACGAGGAAGAAAAAGTAAGCCATGCTCAGACTTATTGGAGTTGGACTTAATTAAACGATATTAAATCTGTTGTACAACTTAACTGATATCGATGGTTTAAAAAAAAGAGTAAGCGGAAACAAAATATTCAAATAAAATTGAATACACTTAAAATTATTTTTAATAATAACTGACAATCAAATCCCCACTAAAAGCCATTAAATCAATCAATCAGTCAATCAATCAATCAGTCAATTAATCAATCAATCGTTTATTAAAACGCTATTTGGAATTATTTTCAATAATAACAAGACTAGTTGACAAAATAAATTTTGAGTCATAAAATTGTATATATTATGTTAAAGTAACAAAATATATTGTACAGGAAATAGTTAATACGTTTATTTTTGGATTGGTTCTAATGCTCAACAATGTCCGAAAATCTTTTCAATGCGTTTTAAAATCTTTTCGGTTTTGAAAGTATTGATGCCTAACTAAGTCTAATACCATGAGGAAAACGCAATTACATCTCTGTAACTCGTTATGGATGATTTTATTTTACTTATTTTGATTTTGATTTAATTATAATGGTGAAATTTATTTATGACTTTGACATTGATTTAATAATTATATTTGTTTTTGACTTAATTTAATTTAATTTTTACTGTTTTAATTATATTTTTATCTTGCTTTTAATTTTTGACTTTTGCTCTAATTTTAAACAGATTTTTAATTTTAATTTTGATTTTTGTTTAATGTTAAGTTTATTTTTGATTTTAAATTATTTTGTTTTAATTGTAAAAAAGGTTTTTAAGTGATAGCTGTTTATATAATTACTTAATCTATATGTATTCTTAACTCAATTAAATGAATTTAGTCTTCCTTTATTATTAAGACATCTATTCTCGAGATATTATATAAGGATATGGCATGCTGTGTTTGCTTTTAAATGTTTTGTGCATAGATTATAAGTCTCTAAGTGTATGAATAATAAATTTAAATACTATGTATCAAACGCTAGCAAACCAAATAAATAAATAAATAAATAAATAAATAAAATACTCTAGAGATTTCGAGAGATAAATGTAAATTCGGTGTTCATCGGGTGATAAATATTGTCACATTGTTATTCAGAAAAGCCATCTGCTTGAAATATAGAGCAAGTTTGTTATAGGCCTGGTAATCATTTTAATACAACGATCGTTTTCTCAAGGATTACATTGATATATTTAGTAGCTACGTTGTTATAGTAATTAGAGTAGAATGGTATGGTAGGTACATTTTTTTTTAAACATTACATTACTTGTGGTAGGCCTTTTATTGCAAGAGGCAGGGTAGGTCGGTACCAATGCAGTGTCAGATATTCTACCTGTAAAGCAGTATGACTGTGTGTATTTTACTTAATTTACAGGTTATTAGTGTTTTTTCGTTTATAAATTTAGAATCAGAAAATTCATTCAGATACAAATTTTTTTTTTAATTTGACATTTCATAATTTTAATAAATATTTTTATATAATTGTAGCGAAAAATAGTACTTTTTTTGCTACTATGTTGGCAAGCAATCATACGACTGACGACCGACGTATGAGCGTATGAGCGCGAGCAACACCATTCATTTATAGATGTCACTCATGCATTACCAACCTCGAGATATTAGTTCTTAAATCTCCTCTGCCCAGTAATTTCACTAGCGTCCAGTGCCCTTCAAACCGGAACACGGTAATGCCTAAGCACTACTATTTGGCGGCAGAATATTTGACACTGTGGTGGTACCTACCTAGCCGGCCTCTTGCAACAAAATCTTAACACCAGTGTGACTGATTGCACTGGTGGAATAATCTCTGCTGTGACAGAGGTTATCCCAACAGCGGGCGACGGGGTCGTCACATCCCGACGCCGGGGAAATATGTTGCTGGTGCAATACCATTCACTTAGTCATCACGAGATCTCTGAAACTACAAGCCCGATTGAGTATAATAATTGTAAGTTACTAAAATATGGTAACTAAAAATAAATAAATAATTAACACAGAAAGACGACAAATTTCTATACAATCTTTTACAGGCGAAAACAACAAGACATTCTTAAGCTAATCCTAAAAGCGTTTAACTTCTCAGCAGTAAACATCTCTCCAAATCGAGTTACTTAATACTGAGAATTACTTTGGAGAATTAGAAATCAAGTCGCAGAAACTAAAAATTTTACTGAAAATAAGTATTTTTGCAAGAGTAGTCTACGAAATTAATTATTTATAGAGTTACTCGAAAATATAAAATAGCATTTACAGCTGTAAATGTATATAAAATCGGCTAAATACGTTATTTATTTTGCACAGAAATCACGCTATTTCATTCGCTTTGGGATCCCAAGCACTTGTTAATTTAAAAAAAATGCCCTTAGAATGACGAATACGAATAAAAAATGACGAATATTTTTGTAAATTTGAATTGGCTAACTATGTCAGTTCAAAAGACAGAAATTAGAGAAAATACTTCGTAGAGTTTCTTATATACGAAATCCTTAAAATTAAGAGATTCGTAGGAATCGCACCGGCCGACCGTAGTTGGGATTACTACTCGTAATATGAGATATCTTCCGACATGTTTTAAGAATAATGACCGAGACGTCATTGTTTGTATATTGTAAAGAAAAAGTTGTTGTTTTTACTAATTTGGTCAGCTTAGAAACTATAGATTCAACCACAATTCCAAGAAGAAGTGAAGTGAAGAAGTGGCGGTTGTCGGTAGCCGACGATAGGTATCCAGTAGCGAAGTGTATGGGCATGTATGTCAACTTTCACACGCACCGGCGTAATTATGCTCGGCCAGCGGTCATCACTTTCAGCAATTTGTGGTTCTAATTAAATGCATTTCACTACCATCATTCTTTTGCGTTATTATTCTTTTACGTTATTATTCTATGCGTCATTATGTTTAAATAAGTATTTTGCATGATAATGCATCTAATTAATCTGTCACTCACAAGGCGCTTATTCATGCACACATCGTCACACGATCAATTTGATTTCAGGGCTTTGAAAATTATGTGAAAAAAAGACGAGTAGAACAAAAAGCTCTGCGACCTCACATTAAGATCAAATGTCGAATTAATACATTTAAATAATAATAATAATAATAAAATTCTTTATTGTACACCATAAAAAATTTACAAGACATTACAAAACCAGATAAATTGGTACAACCAGGCGGTCTTATTGCTAAAAAGCAATTTCTGCCAGACTACCTGTGGGTATAGGAGAATTTTTGTGAAACATAAGTAGGTGTTAAAGTGTTTTAAATAAATTTTTGATGTGAAATATTTTTTTAGAATAAATATTAGATCACGCTTTGAGCGGATGGGAGCTAGACCGTAAAAAACTGTAATAAAGACTATTTTCCAACACCAGAAATCTTTCTAAAGTGATAACAGTCGATAACATCATATATTATATTTGCTTCTATCCAGGTTAAGTTGTCCTCTAGTAGAAAGACCGTCACACTCATAGCTAATTTTTTTTTAATATTAATTATTAATATTTGGTACATAGCGAAGAAAACTTCGTTTTTACCGCATGTGTAAAGTGAAGTAAA
Source organism: Hestina assimilis (assembly GCA_023373885.1). Classification (NCBI taxonomy): domain Eukaryota; kingdom Metazoa; phylum Arthropoda; class Insecta; order Lepidoptera; family Nymphalidae; genus Hestina; species Hestina assimilis. The sequence continues at coordinate 7,804,489 of CM041749.1, read as the reverse complement.
ATTTTTCCACTAGGCAGAATGTATGCTTGTATATATATAAATATTCACAAGTGAACTGAATATTTTTTATTAAGTAAATTTTATCATTGTTTTATAAAATGTGAATATATATTTTGGTCATATCGTTTCAAATATTTGTGAGTCACGTTCGTAATCACCGGTCTATTGTACGCGGACGTGGTGAGTACGCACACGGCGTGTGACTACAGATATTTTTATTACTTTATAGTCAAGCAAGAATATAGGATAATGATGGGTTGCAATGTTGTAATTCAATGGAACATTTTTGGATTCTGATTGTTGATACGTAAAAGTGGACCCTGTTGCTTCTTATTAGATAAAATGAATAACTTAAAACCATTCTAATTCTAAATCCTAAGTTGGCTGCTTTCAACAAAAAAGCCAGAAAGTTATACTTAGAACTCTTCTTCTTCTTAGCACTATCCTGGTATTTTGCCCAGAGTCTGCTTATTACTCTTATTTGGATTTGACAGGTTACTAGTTTTTACACAGAACGATTGCCATCTGAACTCTACAACCCAAAGGGCGAATCAGTAACTCATTGAGTACGAGCAAATTACCCATCATGAGTTTACGATTATTATAAGATGTTATGATAACAACCAGGACCGACAGCTTAACGTAATCTCCGAGGCACGGTAGGGAGACCCGACAAGGGCAAAGACCGAACAGATATTTATAACAAACATCTCTGAGCGGGAATCGAACCCGCGACCACCGAGCCTCAAAGGCTACCGACGCGCAACATCGGTCGTCAAGCTATACTTAGAACGCGTTTGTATCTAAATATGAACTTTTAATCTTTATTGAATTTTACAGAGCAGATTTTAGATAACTGACTAAAAAACTTAATAAATGTTTCATGAATATAACACGGAATCAAATTGTAAAACAAAACGAAATAGACCCAGTTTTACAAATGTCCCGGCAACCATTACTCTGATTACTTTACTCCGGCACTATTTCGTTGCTCGCGTGTTCCGCTTTTTTCATTTTTATTTTTTACAAAAAAAATCTAATCAATCAGCGTAAATCTAAAAGCGAAATATTTATTTCAGATACTATTTTATTTTTATCTCTGATATAATAAAAGTAAACAAAATGTAATAATAATAATTTGCTGAAGGTAACCAGTTGTATCCTAAAGCACCTGCATCCCTCTGGCGTTACAGATGCTTATCGTTGGTAATCATTTAGCATCAGGTGAGTCTCGTGCTCGTTTGCCTCTTCTGACGTAAAAAAAATAATGCTGCGGCTCTTCAGTAGCCTCGGCTGGTAAGTATTTATATTCAGAGCACTAATTGGGGCTACTTAAGGATCCAATATTGCTATAATTTTGTTACACAATTTTTAGAAGCAGGACTGATTATTATACCATAATTATATAGTAAAGCCGTGCTGTTTTCAAAATGAATCCAGAGCCATAGCAACTGGCGAAGTATTAGACTAACACAGAATGTGGACTTGAAGGTAGCTTCACATAACTGTAGAGTTACTGTTGTTCTATAATCATATAAAAGCACCGACATGTAATACTGAAAGAATGTATACCGTATTATTATCGATGAGTTTTATAATGTCACAGAAACAACAAATGTGTCTTTTTATTTTTAAAATTCAATCAATTTCATTAATTTTTTTGTTTATAAAAATATAATCATAATATTTATGTACAATTATGACTAATAAGTTCAGTCGTTCGCTTGTGAAATAAAATAATACTTCTTTGCGCAATTTAAATAATTAAGGACTCTTTAGAACCAATACCAGCAAAGGAATGTTTAACACTTAATAAAATTCAAAGGATTCTTTTCAATACTGCATTCAGTTCGTCTTCTGAATAAATATAATTTGGATTCGATTCAGTTTATTTTCCCCTACCTCAATGCATGTGTTGGGAAAATTATTTGTTTTGTAACCACTTCATTTAATTAATCAACTGGAAAGCCTTTTAAAAAACCTTTTTCCAAACGATTTCGTTTGGGAAACTTGTGCTAAAGTTTAATGTTTGATTATGAAACTTGAAAAAACAAAAATTCATAAAATATTAGATACCTGAGTTAAGCCTTAAGTAACTGTAATTTTCAACATTATCTACTTTTGCACGATAGTAAAATTGGCAACTTAAATCCATTGAAACAATTTCTTCACTATAAATGCAACTAGAAATATCAGTTAATAAATGAAACTGAAGTCCACTTATAGTAAGCCTAGGACGGGCCATACAACTTCAATAATATTGTATATTGAAGAACATTGTGCCAGGATTTAAAAAAAAGTTTGAGCTATCTTATCTTTATCGCGCAGTATTTTTGTTGTTTGCTTTTTTCTAAAATAATTTTTCTAAAACCAAGGTGGTAAATAAACCGCACCATCAGAGATGTTGAGCGCATGAAGATATTGATGTAAATGGAATCATCAATTTATTGTGTAAATATTATTTAACGTTTTAAATTTAAGGTGACTTCAATGTTATTGCAATGAAAATATTGTATGTTTATACAATATTTACAATGACATCTTAGTCTACACTCCACAGCTTGTAAATAAAGTGTAGAATATGTGTATATCATTAACGAACTACGATCACGATAGCCGTCGAATGATTCGTACAGCTTGGGCCGTTTCATTTGTAAAGCAAATATTGATCCTAGGAGGCGATGTTTCGTGATGTGATTGCACGGTAAATAGTCTATTGTGTGAATATACCTTTACTGAAAAATTAAAGTATATTCTACATTTTTTTACGTCAAAATAGCTACTGGTACTTTATGCACTTAGTTCCTGTGACACTGGATTATTTTAATAAAATTTGTAGTGCTAAAAATTACGTAATATATTTAGAGATTTCTAATAAGAGACAAAACGTTTTTAAATAATATTTGTGACTGTTACAGTTGCAACAAACTTGTTGTTCGAATAAAGATTTTATTGCTATTGAAAGTATAATAAGGACGATTGCAAATCAAAAGAAAGCAATCTTCAGCATAAAATCGTTTCAAGAACACTTTGTGTTTTATCGACAGATAGGCGCTAAAAATCGCTTTCTGATATTATTTAGATCTGAGAGCAAGATATTCTCAACCCATAGCTCTGAAACCCTGCCTGTTGGTCATGTAAACCCCACTTTTTATTATTTAGTGGACATGTGTATTTGCCTTTGTATATTTTTTATTTATATAGTTTGTTGTGCGGGCAAGTGTACCAATTAAACGTGCTAATTTAGGTCATTAAATATGTAACTTTGAACGAGACATTTTTTTAAGTTTTTCGTTTAACCTACATAAGCACTCGGGATCGTGAATTCCTGTTATGTTAATTGAATAGAGAAAGTATATTTTGCGAAAAGGTAAAATGATGAAGCTTTTAAAATATCGCCTTATTTTAAAAGCAAAAACATAAATCTGGTTTCAAATATCCGGCGCTCTTTGTGAGCAGAAAAGTCAACGTAAGCAATGGTTTTTCAAACCATTAACACTACACGCTACAAATTTTGTTTTCATTATACTTACTTTTTTAATGTCTTTTGATGAGATGAGATGAGATGAGATAACTACCGGAAGTGCACACCCTCATCGTATCTTCCCTTTCATTTTCTCCACTTTTCTTCTCTCTTCCTCTCTCTGATAATAGGAAATAGGCTGTTCTGCATCGAGCAGACAGTATGTTTACAGAGTCATTATTGCTAGCTTATTTATATACTTTCATGAAAAAAACATTTTACCTGTTATGCTGTAACATGGAGGTGCGGCTGTCAGCCTTTAAAATCATTAATCATCATAATACATTAGAGGTCTACAAAATTTAATACACTCGAGTATTAGAATTATTTTTTTAAAATGTATTATACTGATTTTTTTAGAGGCATGATAAATGAAGTTGTTGCTTCATATTTTTTGTTATTCAAGACTTTTAGTAAAATTTTCTGTAAGGTAATCTCATCATTATTTTAAGTGAACAATAAGACCAGCTGTATTGCGATAAGTGGTCTTAAGTTTGTTTGTGCTAGAGTGTAAAATCAGTCATATTTTAATTTAACTACTTTACTATCAATGCAGATTTAATGTAAATTAAATAATGCGGTCACCGTATATTATGTCATGTATCTGTTACCAAGTTTTGGGTAAAACGGGAAGGACAAATTGTTAAGGATAGGTACAACTGATGGGGTGGTACTGAGGCCCCGGTACTCTCAACCGTCGACATGAACGCCACAGTGCGAATACTCTTGTTTCATGAGAGAGTGTTCCTCAATCAAGTCGTTATAGATGTTTACTCCGACAACGCAATCTTAGTAGTATTATACAAATTGTGGTACCATATAATATTTCCATAATTTTAAAAGCGTTCAAACAATTATATGTTTACAATAACATATTTTACAGCGAAAATAAATTTAGTTCAGATTGTGGAACGTTCCGCTGGCTTTAGCGAGTAAGTAGCGGCCTTAAAACCGGATTTGGGACGGTGATGGACTGTCGCAAACAGGAAGAATTGTGGAAACGAAAGTATTTTTAGTTTTAATTTTTGATGGGTACTTCACTATCACATTCACAATAACAGTGCAAACGACGTTATGGCGCCGTGGCAGCGAACGTGCCTTAAGCACCACGGCTTTTATTCCCCCTCGAAGCAGATGTTTGTATTGACCATAAAAGCACATTATGCTCCGGTCTGGGTGTTTTTGTCCATGTCATTGTGTTTATTTCCAGATCCCCGACACAGGATTTTACCATTCTAATGGAGTCGTTTAGTGTGGAGCGTATGTTAACAAACAAACATATATGATAACATAAAATCTTCAAAATATAAATGAACCTTCATCGAATTCTTAACATAATTATTTTTTTCATTTCATTTTTTCGTTAGTAGAAATTTTGCAGTATAATAATGTGAGATAAGATAAGTTTAATGCCAATAATAAACTATTTAACAAACAATTAATAAATAAATAAATAAACGTTGCACACTCAACGGCCCCCATTAGGATATTAATATCCTGTGTCGGGGTCCGGAAACATTCACAATGACAAGGACAAATACACCCAGACCGGAAAATATGCTTGCATGGTCAATACAAACATATTATGCTCCGAGCGGGAATCGAACCCGCGACCTGTGGCGTTTAAGGCAGGTTCGCTACCGCTGCGCCACAACGTCGTCAAAATTATTAACAATCAATAAATTGATAGACATTATTATGTTTAAAGATTGACATTAGATATTTTTAAAAATGAGATTTTTATGACGTTAATGTCATAACCATCTTAAAATACGAGTGATAGTTTCTATTACAGCAAGTACTCGTTTACATTAAAGTAATTATCTCGTGTAGAGGGTAAAGTACAATTCAGTGTAACTCGTTTGCAGCTTTCATAAATGTTGGCACACCTCGGAAACCGTGTTCACGTTATAAATGACTACACTAGGAGTACCTACGCGTTTATGTCTGAACAGGCGCTTAGAAATTGAAAAAAAAAATTAACTTAATTAACGCCTGTACGTAAGGGTTTCTTTTCCAGGAAAAATATTTAGTAAAATGATATCATACGTTATAACAAATCTAGATGGGCATTTTCGATATACTGTTATAGTACATCTTACACACCAAAATATCGTTGTTTTCCATGATACAGTAAAATCTTAAAACAAAAATAAATAAAATTAATAAAATGACACAACAAAATATACTCAGTGGGATTAACTTCTGGAAGTTACAAAATTTTTAATAATTTAATTGTTAAAAATAAAAAGTCGCAAATTTGACTCTTTTTTTTTGTGCAAACTTAAAAATGCATGATTCTAATAACAAAAGTAGTCCAGTAGAAAAACACTTTAAATATAAAATAAAATAAATCTATTCATCATTTTATTTCAAAAATTATTAAAAGATATGTAGATTCTTAAAATAGTTCATAGCATAAACCCTTACAAATCCGCTCTCCGAGATTTTATGATCAAACGCGGGATTCGCTGAACTTGCTTTTTCTTTTAAACTCTTCCCCTATATTTGGTTCATAAACTTACACGAGGATTAAAATTATAAAATTACTCTGAGAAAAACTGTATTTTTATAAATATTACATTTAAAAGTAACAAACAAACAGACGGCTTATTAGTAATCATTGTTTATTACCAGGAGAAAAAGTTACATCGCGGTGCCACATTGGATAAGAGCGGTTTGAGGAAGCAAAACCGAAAAGGCTAGGGGTTTGGTCTTAGAAAAACTGAATCGAACGAATGAATTGAAAGCGATCAAATTTTCTTCGTGTTTTCGTTGTTATTAAAAACATTTACTATGTATGTTGTTTTTGGGGCAAGGTATTCACTTCTATAATAAAATTCCGCAGAATTTAAATCTTATATTACATCTTGTAAACATTGTTCCGTTAATGTATATATTGCAGAGAATGCGGCATGGAATAATATATATATTGCGGTACGTTGTATTTCATGCAGTATGTAAAAGTTTATTGTAAAATTTGATAAATGTAATTGATTATATTTGAAGAGAGTAACTGTAGAGTTCTTTGCGTGTTCTTCTCTGCAGAATCTACCTTCAGAATCGGCGTTAGCTTCAATTAAACTTTCACAACAGACTATATATTTGATGGTTCAAAAATGCTTAGAGGTATATTCGAATAAAAAATTTTGAGTTTGATAATTATTTTTGTATCATCACTTCTTCATCCTAGCATTATTCCCGGTATTTTATTTTACCCAGGGTCTGCTTTATTACTCTTATCCGGATTTGACAGGTTACTAGTTTTTACACAGAGCGATTGCCATCTGACCTCCGCAACCCTAAGGGCTAACTAGCAACTCATTGGATAAGAGCAATTTACTTATCAAGAGTTAACGATTATTATCAGATGTTATGTGATAACAACCGGGACCGACAGCTTAACGTGCTCTCCGAGGCACGGTGGGGATACCCACAGACAAACGCCCAGACCGAGACAGAAATTTTAACAAACATCTGCCCGAGCGGGAATCGAACCCGCAACCGTCGAGACTTAAGGCAGACATGCTACCCACAACGCCACAACGGTGTCAATTGTATTTTTGTATTGTATTGTATTGTATTTTTGTATCATCACTGTCAGTCAAAATCAGCATACGTTAATCATTAAAATTATATATAAGATACAGCTTATTAACAATGTAGAAACATGTACAAAGTAAAAGGCTAAAAACATTACATGAAGTTCATTATTATGTTCGATAAAGCAGATGATTTATACATTTCTTGGCTCATTTCTTATAATAAATATGACTCTTGATTCTGAATGACAAAGTGGAGAATAGATGGCCATTAGTAACTTGAGAAACAGCTATTATCATTTCTCGATAACATTGTCCTATTTGTACTTTCATATTCTTTTATGAGTTCTTATAAAACACTTTGACATTTAGTATCGAAGAAATGACTTGAAATTTTCTTCATAATTTATTATAGCTATTTTTACAAATAAATAAGAATGAGTGAATAAAAATACATACACATAAGTCAACACAAAATCCTATTTTCTTGGTTTCGCCACAATTGGGGGAAAATAATTTTACTTACGCAAGTTATTTATATATCCAAAAAAGATTTTTTGTAACGATCTTAAACTATACAAAAGAGTTCAGAACTGTAATTAAACAGATTAAAGCACCACAGTTTTGTAAAGCTTTTTAAATTTTTACTACACTACAATTTACTCCTACACATTCACTCCAGAATGTTACTCGGTCTATATTTGTTTAACATTATAAAAATTCTTACTTCTGATTCTTGGTCTTTTTCAATTGATATTGTATAGAATTGTTTCGTGCATTCAAGGATATGAAATGGCTACAGATGAGTTTATACTAACATTCCTTATGACTACATTCCCAAGAACATACACAAAGGCTTTTACTGTCACAAAGATGCAACCAAGCTTTTAGCTGGCAGAAAGTAAATAAAAATTTATGTGACACTATACTTAGTCCTCATCTCTTACTTTTCTCTTCAAATCAAGTTAGTCGTAAGTGCAAATGATAAAAAGTTAACTGAATATTGTGTTGATGAGATATGGCTCTGTAAAAGTATGAAAGCATTTTGGAAATAATGTAGTTTAAGTCGGTTGGCAAATAAGTCATCGCAACTTATGAGCGCTTGCGACACTTAAAATATAACAAGCGCGTTGCCAACCCAAGGAACAGGAAGGACGGGATGAGAAGGGAAGAAAGGAAGAGATCAGAGTGGGTGGGAGATTAGGCCTAGTAGTTGTCACAAAAATTTTAAGTAAGATTATATTTATGTAGACTATATGTGCTGATTCTAGTTTAATCTATAGTATAATAAACATAACCACAAAATACACAAAAATGGATCGTGTTCTTATAAATTTTTTACATTAATAAATGTAAAACAAGTTGAATAATAACCGGTCAAGTGCGTGGTGGACCACGCACCTTGGAAACTAATGGAATCCGCAGCTTGATGATGAACATATATAATATATATTATTATCATAATAAATTACACCGCGAAAATAAATTGGTGATTTTATAGTAATTATTTAAAATAATATGATGAAACAATGTTATGAGAAAACTTATATATATCACACATTTTTTCAACCCTCATTGTATGGACTGCTACTATTAATTTTTATATATTTTCTTATTTCACAAAAAAAAATTGTAGCGGTTCATAGAACACAACTAATTACGAAATTTTGAATATTGTTACTGTTAGAGCCAACAATCTCCAAGTGACTGTGACATACGGACGGGCAGACGGACAGACGGACAGTAGGACATAAGGACAGGCGGTTATGAAGACTGGCGGACGGACAACATCGTTTCGTTTTCGTTTTTGCAATTTGGCCACCGAACTCTAAAAATGCATTTATACACCATAGTTATCGCACATAAGTGTAAAGTAATTTTCGTCTTATTTTTTACACTATTTTCTTCTAAAAGCATGAAATATATTTTACTTTGAAACTATCTCAATTCTTTAATTTTAGCTTAAGAAAATTTTGCTTTCTAAGCGTTAGTTTACTCGAAGCGATAAGATAAATTCAGTTTGACCTAGAAAGGAAAAATGTGACTAAAATATTCAAATGCTTACAAATACCTTTATTAAATCTTCTCATCTTAGAATATTCTACAGGGAGAAATATGAAGTTTTAACTTCACAGAAAAATATTTTGCGCGGCTTTTGCTTTGAAGTGCGGTTCAAATGGCGTAATTTAGGCAGAAATGAAAAATCATTACAACGCTGAATGCTATGTATATGAATGTGGAGCACAATTGTATTAAATTTTATATTAATAAAGCATTGAATATTATATTTCTTTGAAAGCTATACAACATTTTTCTGGTTTTGTAAGCGACTTCAAAAAGAGAGTATAATACGACCATAGATGTAAAGTGCTTTTTGTGTATACATCACACAATATTTTTAGGTCTGTTAGTTGGGGGTCTACCATGAACTATTATTAGTAACAATTCTATTGCAACGCAATTCAAGTAGTAAAACGATTTAGATTTTATATAAGCATTACGTAAAAATATATATGTCATGGTACGAAATAGCGATATAGCTCAGTTTAGGTTGTCATTTGAATCGCAATGAGTGTTCATGGCATGTCCACAAATTATGATAATTTTGTGATGATTGAAAACATTTGACCAAATGGTCAAATGGTCCGGAGACGTCGAAGGGAATTTCTTAAACAATAAGACCTAATTATTTGTGCTTATTCATTGATATTGTTATTGTATAGCTAACCCTTAAGACTTAAGACGGCTTTATTTCTCATAACTTTGAAACATACTGTATATAACTGGTTTCATGTTTTTTATTATATTTACAAAAGTGTAAATATAATAAAAAACATGAAACCATATAGAACTATATAGAAATGGCAATTAATTACATTCGTTATTTTTTAAAGAAATATTTAAGTCTTCAATAATGCTTCATTTTCTTAGGTAGTAAATAAAAACTATAACTTGCCTTAATACTGCAAGTCATAAGAAATAAGCAGATAATATTTTGTAATGTTTTCATAGAAAGATTAAGACGTTAATTACGTATACCAAATCTACATTAATCGTCTAGAATGCATAAGTCCATATTCCCACATATGAACCGCCGTGTCAGCGTCGCAAGCCTCAAAAGGAGGAACCGACACCCGCCGGGTGCGGGCCGTGAGAAAGCATGCTTTGGTCCCACTTCGACTGGGAATCACTAGGCTAGGGTTAAAAATGTAACCTTTTCATAATAATAATAATAAACGTTGCACACTCAATGGCCCCCATTAGGATAGTAATATCCTGTGTCGGGGTCCGAAAACATTCACAATGACAAGGACAAATACACCCAGACCGGAAAATATGCTTGCATGGTCAATACAAACATATTATGCTCCGAGCGGGAATCGAACCCACGACCTGTGGCATTTAAGGCAGGTTCGCTATCGCTGCGCCACAACGTCGTCAAATTAAGTCAACGTCGTCAAAAATTAATAATAATTAAATTTAATTGAAGTAAAAATGGGTTTCTTTTGCAACCGGCGGCTGTAGCTTACGTAACTCGTTACAAAATAGCGAAGCAAAATAACACGTTCGCTTTGAATTCACCGTATTCAACATCTAGTTTAAGTCAGGATACACGTAAGTAAAAGATTGTTTCCTTCCATCCCGGAAGCTTGAGGTAAACTTTAATACAGAAAATTTTCTTGCTTTCTGCTAATTTTTATCTTGATAATATTTGTTTTCGTGTATCTTTATAGTGATGATAAAATTGCTTGTTATATAATAAATTATAATCATTTTTTATATCATAATATACAGAAAATAGATTGATTTTTTGAAACATTGTACCTTTATAATACGTGCATGCAGAGAGGATTTATGTAAAGGGTACCAACGGAACCCTATTACTACGCCTCAGCTGTCCGTCCGTGGCGGGTGTTAGTAGGCCGTATCTCACGAACCGTAATAAGTAGTTAGTTGTACACAGAGTGTTTATTTTGTTGTAGCGTCAACAACAACGACTATTAATGAAATTGACGACATTGTGGCGTAGCGGTATCTAACCCTTAAGCGCCACAGATCGCGGGTTCGATTCCCGCTCAGAGCAGATGTTTGTATTGACCATACAGGCATGTTTTCCGGTCTGGGTGTGTTTGTTCTTGTCATTAACTTCCGTTGTATCCGGACTCCTCGACACAGGATATAACTATCCTAATGGCGGCCGTTGAGTGTGTAGCCTTTATTTATTTATTTTATATTATAAAAATAAAAATAAAGGGTTTGGGGTTCCGTTGGCAACCTATGGGAACGGAACCCTAAAAAGATATTAAGTATGCTGATAGATTAATTTTTGAGACTACTTTTTATTATCTGATATAGCATTTTTCTTTATAATTATAAAAAAAAATCAAATATACTACGTGACACTAACTTGATGTAGGCAAATAAAACACTGTTCACGGAAGCGGAGCCATTGGCATTTCTAGTATGATATAAATCATCAGTAGAAATTGAATATAAAATGTTTTATGTAGTCACGCAGACATCGCAATCCCTTCAGCAATAAAGATGGTTAGGATTTTCATTTTCTCTGCAAATAGGGTTATTTATACCGCAGTTTGAAGCTAAGCCCAAGAAAGCTCCTTGAAAAAATATTTCTGTAAAAGAAATTCCATATTCCACCTACAGAAAACTGAAGGGAAGAAATAAAGCAATGGTTATATGAAGTGATGTAATTTTTGTGCGAGAACAATTATTTTTCCTCTTAATTTATTGTTAACATTTCCAGCTATTGTGTTGACTCAAGAAGGGTGGTTTTTTGATGATCTCACTGATGATATTCACAGTAGAGAACTTAACTCCTCGAGGTATTATCAAATTAATTACTATTGATTTACTCGTAAAAATTGTTTTGCATATTTGTTTTTGTCTATTGGCTGCTTGTAAAAACAAGCTACCGTATATAGTAAAAATATTTCATTATCATGTTTCAGTTAGTGCTAATTTACACTAAAATTATAAGCTATATTATATAACAAAAAAATTTACACCGTACAATATAATATGATAAATTTTCTTAGCAAGCGAGGCTCAAAGAAGTCTTTGTCATGAAGCAACAATAGGGGAAAGTAATTCCTTAATTCTCACATTTACATGAATGCTTTACACAGCCGAGTCGATTACCAGCCTTAAGTTTGTTTTGATAAGAATTATTATAATTATAAGCAAATATTGGAATACGAGCTTAATGATGTCAAAGATACTTTTTAATGATGTAGTAATATATGGTACAAAATTCTTTACTTTGAATCACTATAATATAGCACACTTCAACTTAATTTATCCGTACAAAATCTACAGAGCAAAATTATCGCATGTAATTTTTTTGAAATTTGTAGCAACAGTACGATGAGCCAAAGGTCATTAGGAGGATAATGATCAAACGCCTGCGGTGGGCAGGTCTCGTGGTACGATTGGCGAGGCCAGAGTACAAAAACTCCTTCTGGAAGGCCGACCGGAGAACCGCAGAAGTAGAAGCAGGCCCAAGCTCAGATGGTTGGACGGCATCGAACAGGACACCAAGGCCACCTCAAAGATGGAGTAGGAAAGCCATTAATAGATCATGTAACCCCTCAGGTGATGATAATTTTGTTTGAAATAAGGCTATTACGGCTATTTACTACCAATATTTTCAGTGAAAATTCTTCAAAAAGCTATTACATACTTTATGATATAAAAATTATATTATCACAAAAATACTTTTTACCTTTACATTTTTACCAAACAAAATAAATGAATCACAATATTGCAGACTGGACAGGTTGTCTGAGGGCCAATTATACTCACGTTATTTATGCTGCCTATCTAATATAATCTAAAGCAATTTTTTTATTCTTTCTTTGTTTTGTATCAGAGATTTGTTATATTTTTTTTCACGTGAATATCCAATTATGGCAGGTGTCCCTTTATTTTGATATAAAAGTTTGAAATGATTAATTCGTCTCGAAATGAGACCTCGTCTTATATTTTTTATAGAAAAAATAATTTTTCTCTAAGCTTAAAGCTTTTAGGCCTGAATGTCATTTATGCGTATTACTTAATTTATTCCTTATGACTATATTTTTATCTTTGTTGAATCTTACAACTAAAATAACCCCATCAATTGACACTATATTTGATCTTATAAAATAGATATAATATACTTACTAAGGAAAGTTGTATTACAATAAAAGGATTGGCAACAACTGTCGAACAAACATACCCATAACATCGGATTAATGCAGTGGACATTCTCTAGTTTAAAGTATACTTTTCCGAGTTCTAAAGTTAAGCCATCTCAATCTATTAAGCGAAAGATTCGAATACCGAACTAGCTTTTGCCCACGGCGTTGCTCGCTCAAAGTTGGGGGTAATATAGACCTTCTTTTTCATATAAAGTGTGAAACGTTTTACAGCTTTAGGGGTAGAATTTTAGAAAACTTTATTATACATGTTTCATTATCTGTAATTGTTAAGTTAAAAACAAAGTTTCATGCTTCTAGTTTTAAAAATGGCTTCCATACAAACGTCCAACCTCCTTTTCATTTCAAGTGATGAATTTCGAAAAATGTTTTCTTATTCCTCGCTTACGTTTTAAAAACAGCACATGTGAAAAAATCAGCATTCTAGATTAAAAAGTACAGGCTGGGCGTTGATGAGTCAGTGAGTCAGTTCTTCTAGTTTTATGTGGTTATATATAGATAACAAGATATTCAGAAATGGCAACACCAAAATAATTGTATTTGTAGGAGAATTTGTGTAAAGGTTTTCATTACACAAATTGAGCTGACAGAATTGTATTTAATAAATATTCCATCATTGAAATAAAATATTGAGTATACAATTTGAATATTTCATAGCTTACATTGTTTGTCAGTCAAATTTTTGTCCGTATTGGTATCAAAAACAAAAATTTACTAAGAATAATGTCACGATATTTAAAAACATCAACCAAAATAATTATTGTAAGAGGTCGTATAAATATTTATAATTCTTATTTGTATGTATCACTTTAACTCTATAGCGCCTATACGTTTGCAATTATAGTGTCCATTCATAATGCTGACCCATGGTTTGGCGGAGAGGGGAAAATGGATCTCTCCCTCTTCCTCTTTGAGTTAAGAGAAGAGGAGAAGGAAGGAAAAAAGTAATCATCATCGTTATCAACGATGAATATATCAGTGAGACGCTCATAGCCGAGTGCACCCACTGATCGGTAAACGATCGGTAGGTTAAGCAACTTTAGGCGCGGTCAGTCACTAGAAGGGTGATCGCATAGTGGTATTTCAACCGAGCGTCTCCGTGCTTCGGAGGGCACGTAAAAGTCGGTCCCGGCTGTTGACAATTAGACAACAGTCGATAAGTCAAATCAGAGGCCTACGGGCGACCTGAACAACTCTGACACTAGGTTGACCACTAACCAATCGATAAGAAGAAGATCGTTATCAAATCATCATCAACGCAAGTTGTAAGAATGAGGACTTTTTATGACTTACCAGAACTAAGAATTATCATAACATATCGTCATAACCGGGTGATAATTCTCCGAAAAGTTTAAGCCGAAAACCTCAGGGAAGTTCTATTATAATACAAATTTCTTTATTCTTATCCATTTATTCACATGGTATGTAAAATTAAAAGGCTCATTTATGCAAAGCTAGTGCTTAAGACAAGCAAGAGGTCCTTATTAAGTCATCCTCTTTGAGACTTTCCTTAAGTAGTTAGCGTATTCCAAGTGCTTTATTTGAATCCTTTGTACACAGAAAATTCTAGGAAAAGGAGCAAGGTAATCTTAGCGTTGCTCAGTGGTAATTTAACGCTACTACGTCGTTTAATTATATTTTACGTTAATTTTCTTTTTCTATGATTTTTAGTTACAACTAGAGACGCTCATAGCCGGGTGCGGTTACTGATCGGTGGGTTAAGTAACTTTAGGCGTGTTCAGTCACTAGATGGGTGATCGCATAGTGGTAGTTCAACTGAGCATCTCCGTGCTTCGGAGGGTACGTAAAAAGTCAGCCCTGGCTGTTATCAATTTGATAATAGTCGAAAAGTATAGTCAGAGACCTATACTGCACGGGCGACCTGAACAACTCTGTCATTAGGTTGACCACTAACCATTCGATAAGAAGAAGTTACATTTACTTTTTTCGTTTATGCAATGATAATAATTACAATTTTTTTATGTTAGAAGTTGGCAAACAAGCATACGGTCCACCTGATGGTAAGTGGCTGCCGCAGCCTATGAGCGCTTGCAGCACCATTAGTAGGTGCCACTCACGCGTTGCCAACCTCGAGATATTAGTTCTTAAATCTCGTTCGCCCAGTAGATTCACTAGCGTACAATGCCCTTCAGACCGCAACACAGTAGTGCCTAAGCACTACTATTTGGCGGCAGAATATTGGACACTGCGGTGGTACCTACCTAGCCGGCCTCTTGCAACAAAAGACCTACCACCAGTGTGACTGATTGCACTGGTGGAATAATCTCTGTTGTGACAGAGGTTATCCCAACAGCGGGCGATGGGGTCGTCACATCCTGACGCCATTAAAATCAAAAATTGTAATTATTATTATTTATTATTAGTACTTTTTCTATTGTATAAGTATTCATAAGCGAAATAAAATTGATTATAATATATGAGCATATAATATTAAATATTGTTGAATGATTTTCGTAACGATGGATGTTAATTATATTTGAAGACTCGAGTGGAAATCAGTTTTCATTTGTGTAATGGAATTGACAAGTCTAAAAGGAATACGAGGATGAATAATAAAATATTTATAGCGAATCTAGGTCGTTGTCATGCCATTTTTTTCGCATATTAATTATTGAAACGTCGCTTTTACCTTACCTTTTACGTTATGATAATGCGTTATACAAAAATAATGCTTGACGATTTGTTATCATTAACATAGCATATCCTTAGCTTTAATATCTAACTTGTGTTGGTCAGAGTAACTCCAATTTTATATTAATTTGTTTAAGGTTAGTGGAGAAAAATAAAATAACAAAATAGACGATTCTTGTAGAATAATGCTAGTGAAACTCAGAAGAAAAAATAAACTAAGGTTTTAGTAATTCGTCCATATATTATAATAATTGTGGCCCGATGATGTTCTCTCCCTGCAACCTAGTAAAAGGATATAAGACATAGAAGATTATATTTTTTTTCATAACACATAAGGAAACCACTTCATTAATATGACTTGAAACGACTCCACATATACTCAACGTTTGCAAAGGAAGTTAGTACGTGCCTTTTACTAACCACAAAATATATTTACTAATGAATAAAGATGCAACCTAGCTTTTAGCTTCCATAAAGCAGATAAACTTTTCAGTTTAATTATAATACTTGCATAATTATAATAAGTTTGTTTTTGCTAGCTAAGTGAGTCGCTAGCATGGTTTTATGTAGAGAACAAAACAGCGGAACAATTGCGTCAACAATTTTAAGTGCAGGCAAATTTGGCTGTTTTGGGTGCAAATGAACCAACTCGACCGAGGAGGTATACAAGCCTAGTTCATTGACAAGACTAAAAAAAGTAGTATGTGACGAGAACTTTTACCGGCGTTGGGACGTGACGACCTCATCGCCCGCTAATATATCTATATGTCTAATGTACATACCTATATGTCTAATCTATCTGTAGAATATCTCGAGGTTGGTAACGCGTGAGTGACACCTATAACTGTATGGTGTTGCAAGCGCTCATAGGCTAAGACAACCAAAAGGCTAACCAGGCTAAAAAAAGGGTCGTATGCTTGCTTGCCAACTTAGCGGAATAAAAAAAACTCATCTATTAAATAAAAGAAATAATAAAAATAAATATCAAATATTTCATCCAAAATATGGCTTACATCTGCGACAATGCTATAATAATAAGCCTAATCTTAAAATATTGATATTTTTCTATGCTAAGATATAAAGAAAGCCTCGCACAGTTATAGACGCTATTTGAAATGTTTTAAAATTGCAACTAAGTAAGTACTTAATACATTTTAATGATTTGACTAACTCATAAATGTATCGATCACTAAAGATAATTACTAATTCTTAAACATTTATAGCTCGTACATAATAATTGTTACTTTATATTCACAATCAAACTATTTTATTATATCTTTATTGGTATAAAATTATTGTAGCAAGAATTAGTTTACCGGAAGACCAATTTGCTTTAAATCGGTTCTGTGTTAAGCTCTTTTACGAGTTAGAAAGCATGATGCACATTAGATTTAACGTCTCCTTCGTATAAGCCCTAATACTAAAGATCCTAAGAGGTCGCCTCGGCTATTGACCGTTACTGCAGACCATTACCCGTTTAGTGTGACTTAGATTATCTATACCGTGTTTACATATTTACGATACTAAAACCATACGCTACTAAGTTTATTGAATGACTGACTGAATCATCAGCACTCACACATCGAAAATTTCAAATATCCTATCTTAATTCTCCTATAAAGGCGTTTCAAAAAGAAAGCAGGAATATGTAGTATGCATTCAGATAACGACATTATTGTGACAAATTTAAAATATTGAATGTATGTTAAAAATGCGTCGTTTTTTCAAATTAAGTTTAAAATATTTCTGTTACAGATACGGTAAACAGAAACGTATATTTTTTCAGTGATAGCATATGCAGTGCAAATACATGTTCATTTTTATTCAGTAAATTTAAAATTAAATACATAGTTTTATTACATTATATTGCTAAAAATTTGGCTGTGAGCGTCTACTGGGGGTGTAAGAAAAATTATACAATCCACTGATCGCTCCCTATGCCAACTCGTGTTGGCGAGCAACATAGCAGTCGCTGGTAACCCGACATCTTACTCAAGGCCGTTTAAACATCCTATATCACAATCCAATATTATCATGTCGGGTGGAACTGCGGACAAACGCTAATATGGTTATGTAATTAGCTTTTATAGTCTTGGGTTGATATGTTACTGCTATGTTCTTATACGTTTTATTTACTGTTTTTTGAAGATAAATGTTGCTAGTTGGACATAAATTTACTCGCATCGCTGCTTTTGATATACGGAGTTATAGGATACTACCAAATTATATAGCTTCCTACGTCACATAAATTTGTGAAAATGGGATAAGTTTTTCAGTTATTATATAGCGAAATAGTACAGGTTAATTGCAATATATTACATTTAAGATTAACTGTCATTAATTAACAATCATTTTTATACTAATAGAATATCTATCAATTGTATTTGAAGGGAGTCAAAATAATAATATTCCCTGTATTATTTCCGAACCGATAGGACCTGGGAATATTCAAGAGAAGAGTCTCTTTCTTCTTTAAATGTCGGCAACGCACCTGCAATTAACTAACGATACAGATGTTCATGGGCGGCAGTTATCGTTTAACATCAGATGAGCCTTCTGTCCGTTTGCTACCTTTAACATAAAAAAAACTTCAATAGCTGTAGTTCTATGTTTACGAGTAAATCAATGGGTAGAAAATGTACATTTTAATAAAGTTTTTTAGGTATTTTGAATCGTGTCCGGATTTAGTACAAGCTTAGCAATTAAGGCAAAAATAAATTCTTAAAAAAAATATTCGCTAAACCATAGTGGAGCAGGATAAACGTAAGCGTGAATCAGAAGTACATATTTTATTATTTTTTTTGTAATAATAGTTTTGTTCAACGACGTTGTATCGTAGCGCTAGCAAACCCTTTTTTTTTTTTTTACTTCGAGAAATGCAGTTACGCACTCGAGCGCCGGGACGGGTGCAATGGCGCAAATGGAGGTGTGTGGACTCGGAGCCGAGCTCCCCTACCCACTAAAACTCCAAGGTCCCATCTTGCGCCATAGTGGGACGTCGCGGGATCACCGAAGCATGCCCCCGCGACGCCCCGGCGCTTGCCCCGAGAGGCCCACCGGTGGCGGCAACCTACTGCCGCCATACATACATAATAATACATACTAGTACTTACATAAAAATACATAACTCCGCGCGCGAACGCGCCAGGCCTTTCGGCCTCCGCCTTGGGCGGCAATATACTGCCGCCATAAATACATACTGATACATATAATACATAAATACAAATACGTGATTTTTAACGAGGTTGTCATCCTCAACACCGACCGGGACCGGAAGGCCCCGGCAAACCCAACCAAGGGAGCCCCGGGTCCTAGGGCTCCCCGCCGAGACTAACTTTTTAATGAGGTTGTTTCCCTCTACGACCGACCGCCGTTATTTTTAAAGAGGTTTTCTTCCTCTACCGCCTGACCGAGGCTGAAGGCCCCAGTCAAACACACCACCGGTGTCGCAGAAGCCGCTCGCAGTCCATTCTGATAAGCAGAAAGGACCGGAGCGACCCATACGACACCACCCTCCTAGACGCGGTCTAGCGTAAAACGCCCCACGCCCGAACCGTCTGACCGTGTTAGCTTCTCCGGGCCGGCACCTTCGACTGAAGGTGCCACCTGCACAATCGACTCCCGGCTACTGAGCCCCCGGCACGACAAGCCCAGGGTACCGCAGAGTTTGACCTCTGCGGTTGGGGGGGACCGCTAGCAAACCTGCCTTAAGCCGGTTCGATTCCCGATCGGAGCAGATGTTTGTATTAACCATACAGGCAGGTGTTCCGGTTTCAGTGTGTTGTGTATCTTTCGGATACAAGATATCTCTATCCTAATAGGGGCCGTTGAGTGTGTAGCATTTATTTATTATCACTACAAAGTTACAAGGGGACCTCTGTCTCTAAGAACGTATAGAGAATACGGTAGAGAGTTAAAACAGATTGAAGCAAATCTATAATAGTATGTATTGTATAAAAGGGACGCTATATCGAAATGGCGTAGACCGGCATCTGCGAAGTTTGTGAATCTTGACGAGGGTTATGAGGGAGGGTTGATAAGTAGCAAGAGTTTAAAAACTCGCACATTTATTCTAAGAATATTCATATCATGCGTCCCGTGTCATAGGGATAAGAGAACTGAAAACTAATTTAGTAGGTATATTTTGAAAATGAAAAAATGTTTATTAACGAAAACAACATAATACATATTTTAGATGAACAGTTCAACAGATCTGTACTAGGTATTCCTGTATCGTGGGTGTCAATTTAGAATTAACAATTTCACTATTGTCGCTCGGTTTACATTGTAATAGGTGTTGAAATTATATTATACTGCTATATTAATAAATAGAGAAAGACAAAAAATAAAAACAAGAAAACTTCTAAATAATATACAATATGTGACAAAAGTTTTAGGTTGAATCATAACTTAAGTAAGCGAGCCAAGAAGCAATTCTTTTTTGGTTTTTAACGGAGCTAATTTTAATATCACACACTGGCTGCTTTATTATTAATAATTTAATAAGCATGCATGGGCTTACTTTATACTACTGTAACTTATATACGCTATTACATATTCGGTTATGTTGTGCAAATCATTACAAAATATTGAATGAAGGTATAAGTTCCATCGCGTTAATATTAAATCTAGAAAGGGTCACCAACGAGTCTGTGTTACTTTGTCTGTAGGTCAAAGGGCCGCTATAGTACACATATGGTAGGTCGACGTTAACATAATATAATAATTACTAGAGTAATAATATGAGTTACATACTCATATTATTACTCTAGTATATATCGTAATAAATTATCTGTTATCAAAACTTTTAATGCGTAGGTTTAATTACGTATCATGCTGAGTGACAGTATTTAGATTTGCGACTGAAATTTAACGGACGAATGCATTTAATCTCGGTATCGCATTCGAGTTAATTAGATATAGTATATTACATCTAGCATCCCTATTTTTATATATTTTACTTTAGGCGTAAAGTAAAAATATGAAAGAATTATTAGGGTGCTATAAAGACGCAACGGCTACAGCTCTAAATTGAGGTATTTGGTTAAAAATATAACTAGAAAACATTTTTCTTTCATAGATGTCGTTATAGAACCTTACTGTCTTCATGAATGGATGAATGGATGGAATTGACCAGACAAGTACTAGCCTTATACAGAATATCTACCTACGTTAAGGTACATTTTCCTAACTGTTGTTCGTTTGACGACTGTATGCGCTTGAACCTTAACCTATCGTCTCGTTATTTCTCCTCATCATCATATCCTCTATCACGTGGTGATAATCGGTTATTGAACTTATTTGTCATCTTTGGTGTTATTAGAAATACTTTTAAACCAATCATGTTCACTGGAATAAACGCTAGGCACCAAGTTATGTGCTTTTTGCTTTTTGTGCTAAGTCAGAAGTATAGTGTCTTGTAATATGAATATCAGTAACGATCTGATATAAATTATAACATTCATATCACAATATTCTATGCAAATTCTATTAAAACAAACGTGAGACTCGACTGAGAGTAATTAATACATGAAAATGTCGGAATTAGAGAATTACGTGCTTCCTATTATTTCCTTATGATAAAGGCTTGAATATTCGGTATAAGTTATTTTATGATAATATAATGTAAAATATGCTAATTTTATTAAAACTGCGTTAAACTAAATTAGATACAATGAAACTAAGTTAGTCATACACTTTCTTTATTCAATTATGATGAAAGCTTTGACTAACTTCTTTTCGTTGCGTTAGTGCAAATTTACAAACATTTTTTTACTTTGGCAAAGAATTTCTATTTGTCTTTATAATTATAATAAGTCATGATTAGAATAATTGAGAAGCTCATAGCCGAGTGCGCCCACTGATCTGTAAAAGATCGGTAGAATAAGCAACTTCAGGCGCGGTCAGTCACTTGATGGGTGATCGCATAGTGGTATTTCAACTGAGCGTCTCCGTGTTTCGGAGGGTACGTAAAAGCAAGTCGGTCCCGGCTGTTATCAATGACAGCAGTCGAAAAGTCAAGACAGAGGCCTACGGGCGACCTGAACAACTCTGACTCTGAAGGTTGGCCACTAACCACTCGATAAGAAGAAGAATTAGAATAGCCTAGTATTGCATTTTGTAATCAAGATTTCCACTTGAATGTTGTATTGTAATAAGTGAAAATTATGTCTTGAAAAATATGCATGCATGTGGCGTGTAATTTTGCTTATTTTAAAAGGAAGTTTGTCATTGACAGGCACCAGGTGAGGAAAGAATATTTGCAATATAATTCAGACGTATCACCCCAGCCGTCACAGACGGAAGAGGCTTAGCATTATTTGTTATTACTTTTTCCTAGCGACTGCATTCACGGGTGTAGTACTTGCGAACTTATAATATTAGTGTAGATAGATGCTTTTTAATAATTGAACATGCCTGTACTGTAGTACTTTTTTATTTTATTTTATTTTATTTATTTATTTATTTAAATCAGGCGACAGGGCCCATACATATATACCTTACAGACTACCATACATATTAAATATTATAAACACCTAAATCTAACACCACATAACATAACACTGGAAATCTTTTTAATTACTTAGGAGTCACTTTTATTTTTAATCACTTTTATTTGTGTTTACGGTTTGATTAGCTTTTGATTGATTGATTATGTAAGATTGTCTTTGATTTTATGCTATATCCTTAAAATATATTACAAGATGACTCTAAGATATGATTTGATGTCCACGGAAGCCTTATTGAAACGAATTACGACTGTTTATATGCCATGTAACAACGAATCGTAATGAAATAATTAATAATATATTTAATCTTTTAAATCTAGCATACGAGCTGCCTGACGATCTCGTACTCTTATATTTGTTTATTAAGTACAATAAAGAATTGTACAAAAGACTTATTAATATAACAAAGTACAAATTATTGGTTGTACAATGAACAATCGATACCGTTTTCCACGATTACCTTTAACATAAAATTTCACTTAAGGAACAGAGACAATTAACGGATGTAGGTATAAGTGTTTCTATGTTAATAATTAAATTTTCAAACGCATAAGCCTCAAGGGCAAATGTGTCAACATCATTGAGTTTATCATTATACTTGCATATGTGTACAGTGAGACTCTCCTACCAGGATTAGTTCGACACTGACTAATGTAAAATAATCTTAGGTACAATTAGATATTTCTTTTTGTCGAAGTTTATTAAAAAATATATTTTGTATTTTTGTTATTATTTAGGTATAATCCTAATTTTATTTCTATCAGAAAAGTAGCCTAAGGTACTCCTTATGACATAACTTACACAAACATTTTATAAACTGGAATGTTACATTTTTCAGCGATATTTTTATAAATAGAATGAATGAATAAACGAAAGAATTTATGTTAATAGCTCTAAAAAAGCTTTTTATTTGGTAGTTTATATTTTATTACTACAATGCTATTAAACATTTTCAGTGTCAGTTGGTGGGTTGTTAGCCACCAATAACTAAACCATATTTTTGTGAAAAACGTATTATAAACATCACAATACCATGTTGCATAATCAAGAATGGCTCATATGTAATAGTAAAAAATATATAACATTTTCATAAATTCGCTTTCTCGGAAGATATTGTGTGTCATAAAAAAATACTCTGTGGCCTTCTCTAAAAACATCAAAATTAATAATGTAAAATTCTAGATCAATCCGTAGTTAAGTTAGTTAATTAAACTTTCTCAGAAGTATAATGATAAATAAGTAAATAAATAAATAATTGAGTATGTTACTCAATGTTCCCCAGTAGGATAGTTATATCCTATGTCGAAGGTATGGAAACATACACAATGACAAGGACAAATTTTATTTAAATATAAATGTAGGAAAAATTATCCGATTGTTTGTTTTATTAAAAAATATTCAAGGTGATGTATCCGAACGGATTATAGGGTGTGAGTGGGAAGGGGTGTGGGCTCTCTCTCTCTTGGCAATGGCCGCGAACGATGTACGATGTGTGTGCGCTGCTGTAATTTTTTTTGGTAAAAAGTAAAATATATAAAATAATTGAAGCGGTTTTTTTATTCGCCCTCTCATTCCTACAAATTTTGGGGGCTCGTCCGGGATGAGAGCGGTCGAATAAGTGTTGGAGTGACGGAGGTGATATTGCATGTGCTTGGTGAGCACGTGGCGGCGAGGTGAAACTTCGTGGGGCGCATGCCGCATCAGCCGCATGGCGTGTTAGTCTAGCAGAGGTGAAATACGGTGGTGCAAAAGCAGAGATACTGAGGAGCAGAGGAGAAATTGTGGTGAAAGCTGAAAAAAAAGGTACGACTAATATGACGAAATTAGCAGACGCGACGACGCCATTATGGTATGATGGCTTGGTGTCGAAGTTCGATGGTGTCGACAAAACGTACACGTGCAGTAAATGGGCGCAAGATATCGAGGACCACGCGGAGATTATGTCATGGACGCCTTTGCAGACCTTGATTGTGGCTAGACGTTCACTAACAGGCGTCGCTGCCATGTGGTTAAAAACCGAAAGAATACATCGTACGTTCGAAGATCTTAAATCGGCGTTGAGTAAAGAATTTCCCGACACTATAAATTCTAAAGAAGCGCATGAATTGCTGTCGACGAGAAGAAAAAGAAAAGACGAATCTTATTATGAGTATATGCTTAGTATGAAAGAATTAGCAAAAAGGGGTAAAATAGCGGATTACGTGGCGATACAGTACATAGTCGAAGGCATATCAGACGATGAAAGCAATAAAGCGATATTATATGGTCTAACATCTTATAGTTCTCTTAAAGAAAAACTTGCTATTTATGACACTATGAAGAGGAATGGTGCAAAAGCAAACAAGCGCCACGTACACTCGTTGCCTACCTCAGCTGTTCGTGGCGAAAGGACAAAAGAATTAGGGTCGCCGTCGGATCGCAGATGCTATAAATGTGGTGACAAAAATCATATTGCGAATGCTTGCACTAAGGGGATTAAATGCTTTAAATGTGGGGCGTTTGGTCACGTAGCTCCACAGTGCAAAGCAGCCATTGACACACCGGAACGTTATGCTGAGAAGAGCGGGCAGAGCGGTTACAATAAATTCAAGAATTCAATGTGTGCGGATTTAGCGATTGATGCTGGCAATACTGGAGGCGACTGCGTCGAACGTCAAAATGTTCTAAGTGTAAACAAAGTGCGAAAATCCGTGAAATGTGTCGAAATAAGTGGTATCAGTGTCGAGAGTTTAATAGATTCGGGTAGTGACCTCAATCTTGTATCGGAAGATTTATTCTTTGAACTAAATGACAGTTTTTACAGTAAAGAAAATTTAGTGTTGACCGGCTTAGGCTATAGCAAAGTAATTGCAGTCGGAAAGTTTATAAGTAATGTAAAAATTGATGAAAATTGTTATAATGTAACCTTTTATATTGTGCCTAGAGATACAATGCCATATAAGATGATATTAGGCCAACCGTTTTTAGATCTTGTTAAAGTTATTATTGATAAAGGGGTTATAAATGTTATGCCTCAGGGTGAGTGTGAAATTTTAAGTTGTTTGCTTTCAGATGTAGATGATTCAACTGCATTGAATTATATTCCTGCAGAGATACGAGCAGCTACGCAAGATTTGGTTGACAACTACAAGCCGATACAAACAAAGGAAGCGCCCCTGGAGATGATAATTGTATTAAAGGATAATATACCAGTGGTGCAGCGGCCTAGGCGCCTGTCAGCACAAGAGCAGGAGGTAGTGGATGTACAAGTTCAAGAATGGTTACAGAAAGGTATTGTAAAGCCTAGTTTTTCTGAATATGCTAGTCCTTTAGTGTTAATCAAAAAGAAAAATGGTAAAACTAGAATTTGTGTTGACTACAGAAAGGTTAATGAAAAAATGGTAAAGGACCCTTTTCCCTTGCCGATCATAGATGATCATTTAGACAAGTTGGCAGAAGCTAAAGTTTACAGCAAGTTAGACTTAAAGGATGCATTTTTTCATTTAAAGATTGGAAAAGATTATACTAAATACACTTCTTTTGTAACTCAATCAGGACAATATGAATTTACCAGGGCTCCATTTGGCTTGGCAATATGTCCTAACTACTTTACAAGATTTATTAATGCAATTTTCCGAGAGTTGCTATATAAGGGATTTTTATTGATATTTATAGATGACATAATTATTTCCGCTAGTACATATGAAGAGGGGTTAGACAGATTAAAACAAGTTTTGAAAATAGCATCTGAGTATGGTTTAGTAATTAATTGGGAGAAAAGTGAGTTACTCACTACGGAGGTGGAGTATTTAGGTCACATTGTAAAGAAAGGTACCATTAGACCTTCAACTGATAAAATAGAAGCTGTAATAAAATATCCAATACCAAAGACAGTGAAACAGGTACAGAGCTTCATTGGTCTTACATCCTATTTTCGTAAATTTATCATGGGCTATGCTGCCTTAGCTAAGCCACTAACAGATCTGTTGAAGAAAAGTTGTGAATTTCAATTTACAGATGAACATAAGCATTCTTTTGATATCTTAAAGAAGATCTTGTCGGAACAGCCCGTCTTAAGAATTTTCAATCCCCGGTTTACTACAGAGATGCATACAGATGCTTCACAACAGGCCTTTTCTGCGATTCTATTGCAAAAAGACCCTAATGACCAGCAGTTACATCCTGTATATTATATGAGTAAAAAGACAACTGATGCTGAAAAGAAATATACTAGCTATGAGCTGGAGGCTTTAGCTGTGGTTGAAGGTGTGAAAAAATTCAGGAAGTACTTGTTGGGTATTCCTTTTAAGATTGTAACCGATTGTTTGGCATTCGAAATGACGCTAAAGAAGAAAGATTTGTCTACACGAGTTGCTAGATGGGTTTTATTATTACAAGAGTACAATTATACAGTAGAGCATAGACGAGGGACCAGAATGAGGCATGTAGATGCTCTAAGCCGTAATCCCTATGTTGGTGTAGTCACTGGGAAGATCCATGAGCAGATAAGGAGGGCTCAAGAAACAGACGATGGAGTGAAAGCTATATTGGATTTAATAAAACAAAAGCCCTACATGGACTACTATGAAAGGAGTGGATTACTATACAAGGGAGCTGAAGGATTATTGGTTATACCAAAGGGTTTGGAATATGAGATTATAAGAACTATTCATGAAAATGGTCATTTTGGAAAGAAGAAAATGTTAGAGTTGTTAAATAAAGATTTTTATATGAAGGATGTAGCTAAAAAGATAGAAGAAGTGTTAACCACTTGTATTCCATGCTTGTTGGCAGTGAAGAAAGAAGGAAGGCAGGAAGGTTTTCTGAATTGTATTGATAAGGGAGATATACCATTAGACACATTACACTGTGATCACGTAGGACCCATGTCGGAGACCAAAAAGCAGTATAACTACATATTAACCATAATAGATGGATTCACTAAGTTTGTGTGGTTGTTTCCAACGAGAACTACAAACACAAAGGAAGCGATCGAGAAACTAAAGATACATCAGCAGACCTGGGGCAATCCAAAAAGAATAATCTCAGACAAAGGTGCTGCTTTCATTAGTAATGATTTTGCTGAACATTGTGAGACTGAAAACATTCAACACATTAAAATAACAACAGGTGTGCCTCGTGGTAATGGTCAGGTGGAGAGAATTCATAGGACTGTGGTGTCAGTACTAACAAAATTATGCTTAGAGGATGATAAGTTATGGTATCGACATATTAGTAAGGTGCAGAGGGCATTAAATAGCACATATCAAAGAAGCATAGGAATGTCACCATTTGAACTGCTTATTGGATGTAAAATGAAGCATAAGGAGGATATGGACCTGATCAGTATGCTAGAAGCCGAATATCTAACAACTTTTACACAAGAAAGAGAGGATTTGAGAGAAAAAGCTAAATCACAAATATTTAAAATACAAGAAGAAAATAGAAAGAGTTACAACAGGAAGAGAAAAAAATGTACAAAGTACAGAATTGGCGATTATACAGCAATTAAAAGGACTCAATTTGGTACACACATGAAGTTGAAACCAAAGTTTCTTGGTCCATATAAAGTAATTAAAATATTAGGGCGGGATCGCTATGAGGTTGTCAAGGCAGACAGTTCAACGGAGGGACCTATGAGAACTACTTCTGCTGCCGATCACATGAAAAGCTGGCCAGACTGAGGTAAGGTAACATATTATATAATTATTACTACCCATGCCCTGAACATTCATTTAATATAACATTTCAGAATTATAGTATAATATAATAATGTAGTTCTTATACTGTGTGGTGTTGTATGTAGGCATTTTATAAGTTTTATTTCATATGATAATATAAAGTGTGTGTTATGTTTAATAGAAGTTACATTTAACATAATATTTAATAGTTACAGTTTTGAACATTGTTTGCTCCATTTAACAATAAGATTGTGAATTTGTTTTTTTTTATTTACTAAAAGCCAAGAGTTATGTTATAAATAATAGTTAACAGTAACTATGTGAAACATTTACATATATAAGTTTTGATTGTATAAACAATGGTGTCAATGTGTGTTACATTTCTATTTTTTTTATTTGTATAAGTTGTCTTAAAATTAATAAGTTGTAATTGTATAAGTCAATTTGTTCAGTTATTAAATTCTGTGTCAGATGTTCCTAAGGTTGTGTAAGTTTTGGGAATTATGTATGTGTGTGTAGGGTAATAAATAACGACAATACCAATGTAATATTTGATGAGTCTGAGGCCAGACTCTTATAGGATGGCCGAGTTGTAGGAAAAATTATCCGATTGTTTGTTTTATTAAAAAAATATTCAAGGTGATGTATCCGAACGGATTATAGGGTGTGAGTGGGAAGGGGTGTGGGCTCTCGCTCTCTCTCTCTTGGCAATGGCCGCGAACGATGTACGATGTGTGTGCGCTGCTGTAATTTTTTTTGGTAAAAAGTAAAATATATAAAATAATTGAAGCGGTTTTTTTATTCGCCCTCTCATTCCTACATAAATGCTAATTCATCATAATTTTTTTTTCATCGATAGAAAAGTACATATTTTTACATTTATTGGGTTTTAGAACTAAGCATCCAATTCTTGATATGTTATAAAATTACTAATGTACTCCAATTAACGAAGTCTGATAAAATGATGAATATTTAGGTTTAGTACCTTGTACATATTTAATTGAATACTTGAGGGACTTCGCTGTTAAGAGGCCAATTAAATTTAAGTGAACGGTTTTTCAAATGGTTATTACATGGAATATTTATTTGTAACGAATAAAATTACATCTGAATTAAATTTTGTCGATAAGATTTTTCTTAGTACATACAAATTATTAAGTTAAGTGAATTGAATGAGGTATTGTATTAAATTTTTGTATCAAACAACGTGTTTAAATTACTCACAATTTATAAAATCAATTATATTATTTAGTTATGATTAGTGAATATTTACATAAGATTTATATACAATACATATGAAAGAAAAATAATATATTTCTGAGTTACGATTTTTTGACCTTATGACTTTTACATATTTTTTAAATAAAAATATATAAGGATTATTTTTGCGAAACAAATTTTATTTTGAGGACCTTGACCGATTTCAGTAGCACTTCCTGGTACCTTACGACAATGCCGAGATTATGCGTCACCTCGCCCGTGAATAAATTATTCATTCATTTTACTTCGAAAACTCGAGTAATGATTTGATTTTTATATAAAAGTGAAGGTAAAAATTAAATTAATTAAGGTCGAATGACACAGGGTATTTTTCATCCAGAAAAAAATAACAGTTTGTAAGAAATATAAAAATAAGCTTGAAACGATTACATGGGACGTCTGTAACAGATCGTTCGGCATAGCAGCGTGTCATAAAACATTAATAAATTGTAGCATTATTCCTGAAGTATAGAACATGATTTACACTTACCAGCCGCCCAACTACATAGATTCATTGGCAAAATCTATATTGACGCGAGCGAAACTGCTGGAATGAACTTTTAAACTACTTTTCGTAACAAATTATTAATTATTTTTGTCATTTCATAACGGAAAATTACTTTGTCACTTTTTTTTATTTGCTATTTAGTATCCTTTTTATATAATATTTTTGCAAGTATTCGAAAAGAAATTGCATATTTTACTACCTCCATCTCTTATAAGTGTCAGCCTTTTTTGATAGCGGTCTTACGATTTCATTACACGGGAGAATACCTCTCCCTATCATCGGATCACTTTAAAACATAGTACAATACGTATAACACTTCTTGTGTATAAAATCTCTTTTATTATGTATACATGGCATAATTATTATAAGATTGAAAATTGAGTTAGCATGACACACCGTTGTGGTTAGCGAGTTTGCCGTTAGTCTTGACGGTGGCGGGTTCGATTCACGCTGAGGCAGATGTTTATTATAAATATCTGTATCAGTCTGGGCGTTTGTCCGTGTGGGTCTCCCCACCGTGCCTCGGAGAGCACGATAAGCTGTCGGTCTCAGTTGTTATCACAAAAAATCTGTTAATAATTGTTAACCCATGATAAGTAAATTGCGTTAGGGTTGCAGAGGTCAGATAGCAATCGCTCTGTGTTAAAACTAGTAACCTGTCAAATCCGGATAAGAGTAATAAGCAGACCCTGAGTAGATAAAATACCGGAATAATGCTAGGACGAAGAAGAATTGAGTTAGCATGTGTGGATCAACTTTGGCATAACATTATTAATACTCGGAACTTTGTTAGGATTAAGTTTTTAATTATATTTAATTTTTTTTTTTATTATTCTTATATTGTTTTGTATAATACGATGTTTTTTAATGTTTAAGTTTAGTTTATTTCTGTTGTGTCCCAATAAATAAAGTCTTTCTTTCTTTATTTATTTATTTCTTTCTTTCTCTCTCTCTCTCTCTCTCTCTCTTTCTTTCTTTATTTCTTTATTTCTTTCTTTCTAATAAATAATTTAAATACAATAAATAAACGGTACACACTCAACGCTCCCATTTAGGATAGTGGTATCCTGTGTTTGGTGGTTCGGTACACGTGCCCTTAAGGTCAATACAAACATCTACTCCGAGCGGGATTTTAACGCCTGACCTGTGGTGTTTAATACAGGTTTGCTACCACTGCGTCACAACCAATATATCGAGATATAATATTTAGTTATATATATTGTATATGTTTATTTGACGTTCATTTTACAGCATAAATCTATTTTTATGTAAGAAGATACAAGCAAGTAGTTTTCAAAACATTCTATTCCTTTATTCACAATTATTTTAATAAACAAAATAAATACTAAACACTCAACGGCCCACGTAGTAAAATGATATCTTATAATATTCTATATTTTTATTATTATTTCAGTTATGAGTGTAAATATTTCATAGGGTATTTCATGAAATTCCCGTAATATCAGCGATGTCTCTCAACAAAAGGGATCATCAGTCATTTTTCAAATCGTAAGAGAGCATCAGAACTTTGTCTTTGATGCGAAAATACTTTGACATCATCGTTTGATGCGAAGGGAAATTCATTCATAACTTTTACGAACTTTGATAATCCTTTAAAGCTTTATATTTTAAATATAGCTACGGGTTTTAAGCGGTGTTGTATTATCCACGATTTTGCGTTGAATATTCATCAATCACATAAATAATGGCTTGTCTAAAAGATGATACGACAAAGTATATTCTTTGTAATATCATGTTTTTAGATGCAACTAAACTGTAACTGTGGTTTAGTCAGTTTTGTATAATCAGTGTGTTTACTATTATGAATTTTCCAATAGTTTACACGCTAAGTCAGAATCTTTAATGGGCTATTGAAAGACAGTGTTGCTATTACTATGCTCAAATGTTTGTCGTCATGTAAAATACCATTAAATTACAATCAAGATCAATCAATTAAATTACAATACAAGATAAATAAATTAGATAGATAAATAAGAGACCCGGAAGAAGGAATCTTCATAGCTTAAGAATCTTAACCTGAGCACAAGTACCTTGTTTCGTGCAGCTATCTCCGAAATTCAGATAGCCTTAATAATAGCCGACCTCTTGTAGGATATGGCACTTCAAGAAGAGAAAGTAGATAGGTAAATTAACATCGTGGTAAGAAAACCTAACTGTATTTTGAAATGTATACTCTGACACGCACGCTTTTCGCGCTTCAAAAAGCCCAACGCGCGTACGAAGTAGTAGCGAGTTTCAGTAGCATATTTATAGCGCTTTATATTACATGCTACAAAACCCGAGCGTATAAAACGCTGGTCTGAAACCGCCTTAACAGTGTTATTGCTACGAGTATAAACGAAATAATATAAGTAAGTATGAGTTTTCTCAAAGAGCAATTTGTTCTAAATGGGCTCAATACTGAGCTGTGTTTACGAGTGTGAAAGTATTGTGAACATTCAGTTTTACGTCTTCTTTCTATAATCCCTGCTCATGATCCTAAGAGGTCGCCTCAGCTATTGAGCAATACTACAGATCTTTACCCGTTTAGTTTGGCTTTCATTATGTACACCATGCTCATATTGCTGATAATAAAACGTATTATTACTTAGCTTATTGAATCCATTACGTGAGTCCGGAAACTGTTTGTTGTTTACATTCAACTAATGCGAATATAAAAAATAATATATTAACTTTATCTTTGTCACTATAAACTAGTCATATTTGTCTGTAATAGTAAAAAAATCAATAATGGTGTTCATTAAACATATAATATCGTATAAATCTATAACGAATACACATTTACGGTATGCTTCTAACGAATACCGACCGACCGGGAAGTACTACCCTCCTCACAGAAAATCAGTTTCAATTAACAGTATCAATAAAATCTACGTAGTATAGGAACCTTATGATTACTATAAATTAAGCTAATCTTATAAGTGAATTTGTTGAGTTTATAATGTGGCAATTAATCTCTTTGTATAATTTCCTGGTTATTCTGTAGCCTGATTTTTAATATAGATTTTTACTAATTCAATTACTATTTCAAAATTACAGAATGATTAATGGAATAGAAAATAAACCAGTTTCAAATTTACTTGATTTAATCTTATAAATCAAGCGTGCTATGAGTAAAGAGTAATATTTCTCTAATGAGTAGAGGTGGCAGAATCTCATTCAGGAACCTTTTGTAACAATTATAATACTACTGTAAATTTGCCATATTTGAAAAGAGTAATCTTCCGAAGCGTCGATTCAAAAGTAGTTTTATAAAGTCCACTTCATTAAAATGTTTAATTATATAAAGGCGACACTGATGTATGCAATTAAGATCTATAATCACTGATCTATGTAACTACGCCATAACGGTCGTCAATCAAGAGAAATATATATTATAAATAATATATGAATGTGTATTGCATACTTTCACACAACGCTGAGCGCTGTAATGGTGGTTAGGTTTTTCATTTTCCTGTAAATGACGTAATTTGAACCGCACTTGGTAGAAAAAGTCGGAGAGCCTGAAAACATTTTTTCTGTAAGTGAAAACATAATATTGCCGGTGTAGGACTTTCTTAGGGAAAGGGATTTAATAAAAGCTTTTGTTAACCATTTGAATATTTTAGTGAACATTTCCGTTCTGGGTTAAATTGATTTTGGGCTGGCAACATGCTTCTGATACGGTGTTTTTGCGTCTGTGACTTTTAGAATGATTCTTTCATTTTCCATACTATGTAACTTAACTTTTTATAGAAATTTTACCTGAAGGTTAAACTACGATTATAGATAGGTGCTTATTTATTTTTGAAAAAAAGACCTGATATAATGATGCACTATTATTTAATATATTTTATTTAAAAAAAATCTTAAATCTTCGAACTTATTTTAATATTTATTTTGGTCCGAGGACTGTCCTTGTGAGTTTCCTCACCACGTGTTAGATAGCTCGTTAAGCTTTTGATAGGTATCGCATTAGTTGATATGCAATTAAAGGAACGACCTTAACGGAAGTTAGATGGTAATCGTTCTGTGTAAAAACTAATAATTGTGTTATTATCATAACTAAATAAACGATATACACTCTCTAAGCCCATTAAGATAGTAATATCCAGTGTTGGGGGTTGAGAAACACATCAGAAGTCATAAAACATATAAAGATAACTTACCGATCAATCAATATTTTGGTTTCCTACGTTAGATTATTCGTAATCAATTCTATTAATTTAATTTAATTAATATTGATGGCAATAGTTTTAACCTTGGAAAGAAAATAAAATATAATTTCTATCGCGATAAAAAAAAAAAATTATAACAAAGTTTTGTGTTTATTGAGATACATTTTTAATACTAGTATCTACTTATGAAGTTTATACAACCTTTCCGCATGTTTAAAGTACCACATTAAAAATATAACAATAAGATCGTTTTAATTTTCGCTTTTAATTAAAAAAAACACTTCACAATTATTCGTACTTAAAAAATCACCAACGACAAGAGAAAATATTTTTTAATATTAATAAAACCTTATAATCTAGTTCAAAACTCAATCTGTCTGTTTTCGAAGGTCGACAAGATGCGATAACATTATTTTAGAAATCACAGCCTACGCAACCGCCTCCTTTTAAAACAAATTCCTTTAGAAAATAAATATACGTGTTATAAAATTTTAATTGCTTTTCAGGATTTTTTTAATTGTTACACGTTAATAATATAAATAATAATAAAGGTTGAGAAATAGTTATAAAACTAATTAAGATTTAATAGCAAATCGTAAAAATATTGTGTAGAAAAATATTCTTTGAAGTTATTAATTAAACTAAGTTGTCGCCTGTGATCGTCGTCGGAAGTTCTACATCTCCAAAAGCTTTTCTGGTGACTTATTGCCGGCTCACGTATGCCCTCCTTCCTACAATCTGGGCTCCTTCAAACTAGGCGTGAAGAGGCATCTTGCGGGTAGGCAGAGCAAGGGTGGCTAACACGGTTTCATTCCGCAACTCTGTTAGCCGCCTTCGCGTTTGTACTTTATTTCCACTTATCATCAGGTGGAGTAGAGTTATCTGCCCTACTTTCCAAATAAAAAAAAAATAATTTAAGTTACTTTAAAATATCCAAATCACATAATATATACATACAGTCGCACATAAAACCTCCTCCTTTTTCGCAGCCGACTAAAAATATGTTATGATTTCTCACGAAAATTATTCGAGCCTTTATTGCGAGGAAATAATAGGCGAGCTCGTAATTCCCTAATTTCAAGATTTGCTTGAATGTTTTACAATCAGCTAAAATAATAACTGCCTTCGAGTTTGTAAAATAAATTATTATGATTGCCGACTTATTTTATTTGTTCAATATTCTTAATGTTATTTCTATTCAAAATTTGCTTATATAAGGTACAATTCATATTTATTTAAAATATAATATAACTAACTTCTTCTTCTCCTTCCCTAAGGTTGTCTGTAAGATACACACTCAACGATTACGATTGTGATATCCTGTGTCGGGGGTCCGGAAACGTTCACAAGGATAAGGACGAACACCCAGACCGGAACACATGCCTATACAGGCATATGCGACAATACGGTCACTACAAAGATCTGCCCCGAGCGAGAAACGTAACTGCGACCTTATCAAAATCGTTTCAAAAAGCCAAAGATACATAAAAAAAGAAAAACATGTTATTTAACCAAAACAAAACAGCGAATTTGTTTTATCTAAATTGATCGTAGTGATTTCGAAACCAATCATTTTTAATATCAATCAGACTTGACCATACCAATCATATTACAATGGACAATGCTATCACAATGTAACCACTGCGATTTGTACAACACATAGATATAATCAGAAATCAAAATCAGTAACCTTATTTTATCCTTATTATGTGATCAGATGTTATTCATAATTTAGCAATTGTTAAGTGATACTTTGAACATAATATCCGATGTTTATTTTGTGTTTACTTTTTAATTGTTTTTTCAATACATATCCTTGCTGTTTCCAGGTTGGCCTGACTAGGGAAGTACTTCCTTTTCTTAGAATATGGACGTGAAATAGAACTATCTCTAATGTTGAATTTCATTCCATGTGTGAGCCCCAGAAGCACAAATTCCCATTCCCTCTACCCCTCATGTCATGTGACAAAAATGATGTTTCTTTTCTTGTTACTACTAAACTTAGGCTACAGTTATACTTCAACTTAAGTCATAATTATTATATGTTGCTAAGAAATCGTATTAAGTTAGAAAGAGTTAAAATCTGAGTAGAAGAGTCTTGTGTTTTGGGCAGGAATGGGCTGAATGAACCACAAAATATTGTTAAGAGAGGTGCCACCTTTTACTAAGGATACAGTGATCATTTACCATCAAGAAGGCTGTACGCAAGTTCACTTTCATAATATAAAAATTGGTAGGTTCTAGAAACACAATCGATAATAATCAATCATAGTGAAAAGTTACAATCAAAGCGTATGCGACTTACATTAACTAATAGCTTGTACTATTTTATTAGATTTTTTTAAATAATCTGCAAGCAGCCACATAGCTTTAGTCAGATGTGATGAAAAATCTTATATTGGCGAGAGGAGATATCCTGTGATCTGTCATGTCTTACTTTATACCGAATTTAGATTGAGGCGCGTTTTTTTAAGCTATGCTGTCATTTGTGTTTATTACTTTTTTGGGCAAGGACATATAAATGTCCTGCGAGTTTTTGACTATACGCCATAGAAGACCTATCTATTTCTTACCGGAGTGTTGGAGTTTCCAAGTAAATGTGACCTTCTCAGTGCCGTACGAATGTATAACTTGTATTATAATGATAAAAATAAAAACTATTGAATTAAAATGGTCCATTTGTTAATGAAATCGATATTCCAACATTGTGACATAATAAATGTATTCATTCATTGCTGAAATGACTGTAACAGCTATCAGATTTCATATTACATTGATTGCTGACATAGTTACTTCTGGTACTTTGTTTCGCATGTTGCACGGTGCTGATATCTTCGGGTATAAAAATAAAAAATAAATCCCTTTATTTCCTGCAAATTACATTATGATTATATCTTTTATCTTAATGTTAGTGTGATTGTAAAGTTATTGCTAGTTTTGTTAGTCTTTTAATTGTATAGTTTAATTTAATTATATTTTGTTCTTAGACACTTAGAGTAAGTCCATTGAAAAAAATACGGCTCTCCTGCCGCATGACCAGTTCGGTCGAGTTAATTTGGAAGTGCATCTGTCTAAGTCTATTTTAATCTATTTTTTATTAAAATATTTAGAACATTTATTATCAGTATTAAAATATGAAATAAAATTTTTATTCCAAATTCGTATTGCAAAAGCTATTTCATGCCATAAATTATTCATATTTACTCCAATCACGTATAAAAAATATTTCATAGTAAAATTAATGCTTGAGTGACTCGATATAAATTGAGAAGTAAAATAATAATACGCAGGAGGGTCTGATGAGTTTGCAAAAGGTCTTAAATGGAACCTTTTACGGTCTGGTGGAAATCTGTAGACCTGAAATCGTTTTGTCAAAGCTGCTGTTACAAGAATATAATTTACTAAAGCAAACATAATATATACATCGTTGATTGATTTAGTTGCTTATTACGAGAATATTAAGAGCATTTTTGAGTAATAAAAATAGTATTCCGCGAAATATAATAAAAGTTAAAGCAATGTGAAAGATTATTTGATAATTTCACGCCAGCTTAATTTACCTATATATTATTGTGACATGAATAGGAATTATTTAAATAAAGAATAATATAAATATCTAACTCTTAGCACTTTTAATGAAATAACAAGTTTAAGAAGAGCCTTTTCTTTCCTTAAAGGTCGGCAACGCACCTCCATGCCGCCTTGTGTTGCAGATGTTCATGGGCGGCGGTGATCGCTTAACATCAGGTGAGCCTCCTGCCCGTTTACCGCCTCTTATATGAAAAAAAAGTTTTAACAACAAATTGAGAGCTTTCGTAAAACATGCTGCCTCAATATCTTGAATTTAAAGGGCCATCTTCACTCC
The DNA here is from genome assembly GCA_023373885.1 of Hestina assimilis. Classification (NCBI taxonomy): domain Eukaryota; kingdom Metazoa; phylum Arthropoda; class Insecta; order Lepidoptera; family Nymphalidae; genus Hestina; species Hestina assimilis. The sequence continues at coordinate 7,766,574 of CM041749.1, read as the reverse complement.
TTTAACGCGACAGTTACGGGTTCGATCCTGATCTCTTTGGGCTATATTCGTAACCACTACGAGCTACAAACTTATTTAGAGGGACAATTGGAGTATTAGTAATGACTAGAAAAACCATTGCTAATAATCAATAATAAAAAAGCTATTGCAGCTAAATTATTAAATAATTTTTTATACATTTATATAAAAAAAAAATTATTAACTTTTAAATACCTTATTTGTTTGAAAAAAAAACAATTCATTTTTCGTGTAAAGCGGATATCAAAAAACTGATACTTCAAATTGTTTAGAAAATCCTTTCTAGAGAATAGGTTATATATCCATTATTACATAAATCGTGTTGATCTGATCAAGAAATTCTAATCTAAAATTGAAAATATACAATACATAATAAATAATTTCTCGCAATCACCCAAATTATATTGGGTAAGGTAGACTTTTTTAACAATTTCATAAATTAATAAAAGCTACATACTCAACGGACCTCAGTAGGATAGTTTTATCCTGTGTCAGGGGTTCAAGAACATTCGCAATGATGACAAATACCGGAAAACATGGCGTTATGGTGAATATAAAAATCTCTCCGCGGGAGTCGAACCCACGACCTGGACTTAAGGCACGTTCGCTACCGCTGCACCACAACGTCGTCGTCGACTTTGGGAAGTTGAAGTCGATTTTTTCTTTAAATCTAATTTTATTAAGTATAAAGACAAAACCAACATAGATCGATCCGTGAACGTGGTTCTTCAATTTTATAACGCAAATGTGTTATAAAATCAGATGCATACACTCGGTGTAAATAATATTATCTCAGTTACGTAAAGCATTGCCTATTTTATCTCTGCATTCATGAAAGTCAGTAACGACGAGTTGCTGCAAACTACATTCCGTGCTCTTTGCTCGGTGTAATGAATTTAATTTAAATTAAATTTGAACTGAAATAGAATCTGGAACTCGTATTTTAAGCTAAAATTGCATTTATAACACTACAATTTTGATTTATTTCCTCAGGATATAATCTCATGTAATTAATTCATCAATAGCTCAACGGTAGAAAGGCCGACTCCGCTCCGTTAACGCGAGAGTCGTTGGTTTGATCCCTTTGGGCTATTGTCGTACCCACTTCTAGCGCAAGCTTTGTGTTTATTTGGAGGGCAATAGGAATATTAGTAATGCCTTAAAAAGTAATGCTTTAAAAATCATAATTATCTCTTCGTAATATTTTATTTTAGATTTCAAAAGATCAAATTTAAAATTTTCATGTTTATCAATTACAAAATTTATTATCCATTTAGCGAAATTTGTACGTGCCCTCGTTTACGTTCTGTTTCATTTTTTCTATCTTCAAAGAGCTTCCGGATATTTGAAAACAGATTTATGGCTTTTCTGCCAAGCGAAAGCGGCATTTCAAAAGTTTTTTATATAATTTTTAATTAAACGTTTAATTACATTTCATATATTATTTATCTTGCGTTTTATTAAAACAAGTCATGTATGAGATCTTCTTAAAAAACTTACAAGTTGGCAAACAAGCATACGGCCCACTTGATGGTAAGTGGTTGCCGTAGCCTAGGAGCGTTTGCACGCGTTGCCAACCACGAGATATTGGTTCTCAAACCTCCTCTGCCCAGTAATTTCACTAGCCTACAGTGCCCTTCAAACCCGAACACAGTAATGCCTAAGCACTACTATTTGGCGGCAGAATATTTGACACTGCGGTGGTACTTACCTAGCCGGCCTTTTACACCTGCACTGTGACTGATTGCACTGGTGGAATAATCTCTGCTGTGACAGAGATTATCCCACCAGCAGCGATGTGGTCGTCACGTCCCGACGCCGGGAACATGTGATGTCCTGTATTTATTTGAATGAATTCTACCACATAAAATAAGTAATACCTAATATTTTTAGGGATAATAAGTATTCTTTATATTAATTCTTGCAATAATCTGTGAGTGTCAATATACATCCAAATCCATTTAGCCTTATAATATGATTGTGTGTTTCAGTAAAAACATCGCTACCAACATTAATTCACCTCTATTTAATAATAGTAGTAGGATGTATGATAATGATGAAGGTATAAAGAAAAACTTCTTTATATTTTAATGGTATCGGAGTAAGTAGAATTATCTTGTACGTTGTGTACCTCATTACAATTTTCTTACAAACTCAAAGGTTCTGGTTTTAATGAGAACGTCTTCACAAAAATAACGATATGCAGTCGCTTTATATAACATACACTTTAATAACATACTCATAAATTATATTAAATTTTTTTTTATTCCACAAAGGTACCACCACACCTCACCTCAACCACCGGCTACATTCCCAAAAGTTGCCACTTAAAATAAGCAATAAGAAAGGAGAAATAAAGAGGACAAGGATTGAAGATATTCAGGCCTCCAGTGCTGAAACTCATTAAATGAAAACCTGACTGAAGATTACGCTACTTACATTGATAGTCTTTGAGAGACATTTCTTCCCCAGTCAAGTGGATTTGCTTTCGCATTTTTAATTTAAAGTCTAAAGTAAAATATGCGTTAAAGCCCTTGAAGCCCTAGATGCTTGAAGCCTCAATATAGCAACGGTTAAAGGGCCGACTCCACCCCGTTAACGCGAGACTTGCGGATTCGATGCTGACCTCCTTGGAAATTGTCGTACCCACTCCTAGCAAAAGATACGAGCTTGTTTGGGGAGCAATAGTTGGACGCAAATAAGCAATACCATGTCAACCCACAAAATAGAAAAAACTGAGTTATATATGCAGAAATGTTGGTAAATGGCTGAAGAACATTTTTCTTTAATATTTTTAGGGTTTTAAGCTTTAAAACTTCTAAAAAGCAATTTTTAACCATGCAATTTATATATTATGTTAAACGATTTGCGTTATTATATACGAAATATGTAGTTTGGAAACTAAGTATAAATAACTTACATAAATCTGAAATTGCCAAAAACTTGACCAATACATAAAAAAATCATATAAAGCAAGTTGTTTAAAATTTTCAAACGCGTTTTTCTCGAAATGACATTCATGTTGGTTGACATGGTATTGCTTATTTGCGTCCAGTTATAAGTAATGACCTGAAAAAGCATTGCTAATATTCTTTATAAAAAAATATAACTAAAATGACAAGAGAACTAATTTTATATATTTACACGTGGAACTCAATTTTTATTTGCGTTTATTGTACCATAAACTTTATTCTTAACAATGAAAGGTACCTATATTCTTATTTTTATATTCTATTTTTGGATCAAACGAACATGACTATTGATTTCTTTCAATCTTTCTTATTAAATATTACGATAATTTAAGAAACTCACATTTTATAAATAACTTTTTGTGTAGATGGATGTTGTGCTAAAACTCGTGTTCCGAAAATAGTTTTTTTTATAGCAGTATATCATTCGATCCATTACATTCATAGAAGGAAATGATCATAATTATAATTTTAGTCTAATGGTGTAACAAATAAAAGTACAATATGTACATATAAATATTATGCAAGAGTAGGTGAATGGTAATCGTTAAAATAAGCTGTTTACGAAAACACATAGGTCATAAAAATAGCACTCGTAAAATTTCTGACTTCTAATAATGTATATTTGGAAGAAATCATCAAAGTGAAATAAAAATCTATAATAATATTGTTGTGGTATTAAAGATACGTTGGATGATGTATTTCGTAGTAAACACGAGTGAAAAACTGTTTTCATTCGTATAATGAAATTAACAAGTCTAAAAGTATATATATATATGGGAATCAAGGGAAAACATATTTGTAGTAAAATGAATTCGTTGTTATAAGATTTTATCCTTATATTTATTTATATTTATGTAAAATATACAAAGCATTTAATGGGATCATATATTATTAATGACTAATGAAATGCTGCGTCATTTTACGTAAATATCTATAATATATCTATCTATTTATAGCAATAAATTGGGTTAATTACATGGCTGAAAATTTGTACATTATTGTTGTAGGATTAGCCATGCGTTGTATCTGATAATAATTTACGGGATACTCAATATAACAATTATTTTCAAATTTATAGACATTTGCTGATCTAGCGTCGCTTACAAAGCTTTAGTTGGAAATTCATGTGAAAATTTGTTATCATCACGTCAGAGCAACCAAAAACATTATTGAAAGTCTAAAAACTATATTGTATCACAAAATATGAAACTTAAATTTAAGTTATCGACCACTTAGTTTTATTATTATCCATATAAATAAATAAATAAATAAATAAACGCTACACACTCAACGGCCCCCATTAGGATAGTGATATCCTGTGTCGGGGTCCGGAAACATTCACAATGACAAGGACAAATACCCAGACCGGAAAATATGTTTGCATGGTCAATACAAACATATTATGCTCCGAGCGGGAATCGAACCCGCGACCTGTGGCGTTTAAGGCAGGTTCGCTACCGCTGCGCCACAACGTCGTCAAATATATCTATTAAGAGATAATCCACTGCCTAGAATATACTTATTCCTAGCTATATGCGCAACAGAAAACTATTATTGTACACCTTAAATACTAGAGATCTATTCTACCCATTTACAATATAAAAAAATAAAACAATACAGCTGTTTATTGTGAATGGAATACAATTCTAAAGAGTACAATAAAATCAAAGAGTTTCTATCATTTAGTTTCAAAATAAAATAGTTCCGATAAATGCACTATTGCAAGTCCCTTTACCCTAAGGCATAGAAACAGCATGTGGTTTTGTGAAGGATCTGGAGCTTTATGTTGCACAAAGAAGCGCAAACACTTTGGTACTAGTTTGCTCTTTTGTTTTATAGTAGAAGTACATTCTTTCAACGTTAAAGGCAAAAATAAAATCTAAAAGTAAAGAAGTGTTTACGAAAAGGATAACGGCGGTTTCAGACCAGTGTATTATACGAGAATATAATCGCGTTATTCGAAGCGTGTATATGGCCGTAAAGGCTCTAAAAAAAGGCCGTCGCCCTTACGATTTAATCTGTCATACTATTCTATTGTAGCTAACATGTTGTAAATTATACATGTCTTAAAATTTCTTCCATGACATTCAGGGTTTTCATGATAAAGGGACACCTTTAACTGTAAAAATCGTAGCACTCAAAAACTCGATGCTTACCCAAATTTGTTACCACAGCCTTTCATTAACGTCTAGGTTGTTATCCTTTGGACTCTCTCTAAATAATGTTTGGTACAATTATCAATTACTATTAAATTGAATTTCTGAGTAAGTGAAAATGTTACATTATAATTATAATGTAACCTGTCTGCTACGCCAGTATGAATAACTATTTTTATACTAACTTTGAAGTCCCATTTCACCTGGTCAGTGGTTAATTTTTTTAAGAAAATATTAAAAGCCACTCGTTTCTTGAATTTTAATTGTTCGACAAAAGACGGAAGTTTCATGCTTCATCATTTAAAACTTTCAAAAATGACGGACCTCCCATACAAAACTACAACCTCCTTTTTATCGTCTTACGAGTTGAATTTCAAAGTTCTTTCTTAGTGCTTGTTTAAGTTTTAAAAACAACACCTTTATAGAAATTTAGCTTTGTAGGTACAAGGGCTTAGGATGGGTGTTGATATGTCAGCCGTTTTATATATAGATTACAACATTAAATTATGTTTAGGTGTGGAATATTATTGGTACAAAATATAGATAAAAAACGAAGATATTATATTACGAAATGTATTTTAGATAACTGTATTATTGTTATATCATATCAGTCAATATTTTGACATAATCACCGTTCTAAGCCTACGTAATAAACGGTAAACAAACCAAATACTATTATTCATAGCCTATTATCGTGTTTCCAAACGATTTAGTTAACGGCTATTCGAGACAATGACATTGTGTATCCTAGCCTATTAATATTGTATGTAGCCTTAATAGCTCAACGGTACAAGGGCTGACGTATAGTGCGCTAGTTGCAGGTTCGATTCTGACCCCTTTGGATTATTTTCGTACCCACTCTTAGCACAACCTACACGTTTAGTAAAAGGGGAAACAGGATTATTAGTAATATTTTTAAAAACATTGCTAATATTCTTTATAAAAAAAATTACAATGTGAAAGCTTGTGTTTGGATGTTTGTTACTCAATTACCTAAAAACAGCTTAGCGGGTTATGATCAAATTTAGCACACAAATAGATTATTATCTAGATTAGCACAACATACTTTTTATTGCTCACTGATGGTAGATCCTTTCTTGCAACAGGCCGACTATATAGGTACCACCGCAGTGTCAAATATTCTAAAAAAGTGTGTCTATCGCAAAGCAGTCTTTAGCATTATTGTGTTTCGGTTTAAAGGGCACTCTAGACAAATGAAATTACTGGGCAAAGGAAATGCAAGAACCAGTATCTAGAGGTTGGCAATGCGTGAGTGGCACCTACTAATGGTGTTGCAAGCGCTGATAGGTTACGGCAGCCGCTTACCATCAGGTGGACCTTGCTTGCCGACTTAGTAGGTACTATAATAAAATCACATTCACTTAAATTTTGGTATAGATCTGTTACATGGAACCTTATTTATACACAAATGTTTAATTTCTCCCTATTTAAGCCTATTTTAAGGTCATCGCGGTCAGATGCTACTGTATAAATATTGCCCAAATTAAATCTTTGACCTGAGACAAAGACGAATAACTACTAATAATAACTAACTAAAGCATATAATTAATTATTATTCTTGTAAACTAAATTTATTTTAAGCACATAAACATAACTGTAAATATCATTTAAATGCTCGTATGATCAAAAAGTTGCTATATAATAATGAAGTATGCAGAAAATTTATTCATAAACGTCATTTTGATAAATCTAGATTTCATTATTTTTATTATTTTGAAAAAATCTTATTTATTTTATAAATTATTACAAATACATTTATTTTTATGTTTTTATTTATATTTCGAAATTAATATGGATAAGAGCAGAGTAACTTATTGTACTGATCTAGAAAAGTCCGTGATTATCAGCAATTTTGAACGGCGTGGGTGGTTTCAAGTCGGACCCGAAGACGAATGGAACTTCTACTGGTCTTTTACGCAGAACTGTCGAAACATATTCAGTATTGAAAGTGGTTACAGGATGAATGATAATCAAATAATAAATCATTTCCCCAATCACTACGAACTGTCACGTAAGGACTTATTAGTGAAAAACATTAAGAGATATCGTAAGGAGTTGGAACGGGAAGGTAATTCCATGGCAGAAAAAACTGAAATAACATTACCAAATGGGCAAACTGTCACAAGATATTCTCACTTAGATTTCATACCAGTAACATATGTCTTACCGGCTGATTATAATATGTTTGTCGAAGAATACCGAAAATCACCTCAAAGCACATGGATTATGAAACCTTGCGGTAAATCGCAGGGTGCCGGAATTTTCTTAATAAACAAACTTTCCAAATTGAAGAAATGGTCACGTGAAGCTAAAACTCCATTACACCCACAGCTCAGCAAGGAAAGTTATGTAATATCACGTTATATTGACAATCCCCTTTTGATCGGTGGTAAGAAATTCGATCTAAGACTGTATGTTTTGGTAACTTCGTTCCGTCCCCTAAAGGCTTATTTGTTCCAACATGGCTTCTGTAGATTTTGTACCGTGAAATATGATACGAGCGTCACTGAATTGGATAATATGTACGTCCACTTGACTAACGTAAGTGTTCAAAAACATGGCGGCGACTATAATAATCTACACGGCGGAAAAATGAGTATACAAAATTTTCGCCTATATTTGGAAGGTACTCGAGGTCGTTCAGTGACAGAGAAACTCTTTGCTGACATGCAGTGGCTGATTGTACACTCTTTGAAAGCTGTTGCCCCAGTAATGGCTAACGATCGTCATTGTTTTGAATGTTATGGATATGACATCATTATAGATAATGAGCTTAAACCTTGGCTGGTTGAAGTTAATGCCTCGCCATCTTTACAATCAACTACACATAATGATAGGATATTAAAATACAAGCTGATCGACAATATAGTATCTGTTGTTGTGCCACCTGATGGGATACCGGACGCGAGATGGAACAAAATTCCGAGCGAGGAAGCTTTGGGGGATTTCGATGTCTTGATAGATGAGGAACTACTTGAGAAAGAGGACGCACCTCTACGCCCTAATAAATTCAACCGGTATAATAGATCATAAATTGTATGCGACTGTATTGTAACATAACTTAACAAGTGCATGTAATTAAACAAAAATATATTAAACATGTTATTAAAAAACCAAATAGTGTGTCAATTTTATAGTAACAATTTATTATTCAATTTACCAATATTCACAGAACTACCATTTTCTGTAGACTAAAACTCAACAAGGTCGATTAATCTTATTCTTGAAGGGTAGGGACCCAAAACAGGAGTTTCCTTATTTCTAAACGTAATGCCCCTATCAGAAAACGATTTTCTCTTGCCTTTTCTACGTTAAAAAACAAAGGTGTTCCGGAAATGAAATTATGCGGAAGATTGCTTTGCCTTCAACGTCACACTTCATTCACTTTCCAATAACAATGAAATACGTACAACTCACCTAAATAATTCAACAAAAGGGCGAAATGTTATTTCCAAATTTGATTAGATATGTTATATATATATCACTGAAGTTTACTCGTATCTTAATTTATATTACTATTTCAAATTTTTCTTGCCATGACGTCATGATGGTAGGCAGTCACCGCAACCTATGAGCGTTTGCGATACTTAAAATATCACTTCCTTGTTGTCAACCCATGGGATGAGAGGGAATGGACGAGAAGGGAAAAAAGGAAGAAAACAGAGTTGGTGGGACATTGGGCCTCCGGTGCTCTCTCTCTCTCATCGCACGAATTGCTTCAGTAGGTACTTTCTTTATCAGTATATTTAAGTCAAATTTCCGTGAGAGGGCAATTCTTCCCGTTTATGCAAGGAGGACCATGGGAATGGGTGCTGTAAGTCCCAAAGACTATGACTCGATTCCTTAGATATTGGTATTCTGAGCAGCATTAAAAATCCTGACTATTTTTCATTTATATATTACGAATACAAAAAAAAATAATATAAAGCAATTACTTTTACAATAAATTTAACTCAAGTGAGCCCAACAATAATATAAAATTAGTTATTTATTTATTTACACTAAAGTGTGCAAAAAGGCTTTAAGCTAAAAATTTTTCAACCAGCCTTGAACGTGGAAGAAAGAAATGTGGGTAAACTTGCAAAAGTAAAATAAAGATATCAAATAAAAAGTGTCAGAAAAATGTCTTCTCACATGACATTTTCGATCTAGCTTCTATTAGGGCTCCACCCAGAGCGTATGAGGTAATAAATAAAAAGAACACACTCCATTCATATATAATTATAATACCCCCATAGAGCATACATACCCCTTCAATACTATTGTGCAATACTGGTGATTGCTCAATATTATTGAACTTAAGACTGTGCAATGATTGAATAGGTTTAAACAAGCTTAAATTTTACCGACCAATAATATTGTACACTAATATTTAAGGTATACTGATCGCTTTGCTTGCTGAAGTAATTCTAAAACCCTCGATAGTTTTTGTTTTAGTATAACTAAAAGAAGTTTTTGCGGCATATATATTTTAAATTGAATAACTAGAGCATCCATCAAGACTAAAATATTATAATTAAATTAATTCCATAAGTTAGTGACTTATGGAAGTGAGCAGCAGGAATACTTGCAACTTCTTAAAATTTCAGACTTCGTAAAACCTTATCTCGGAAGTTCAGCTTACGAGTAAATGAACGTCAAAGTTGTGTATAACGAAGACAAAACTAAAGTTTTATTTATAAATTTTTTAACTTATTCTAAAATTATATTCTAAGTATTATAACTAATCGTACATTCTGATATTGCGAGAAGATATTTGTGAGTCATATCAGGTTATGTAATTTCTATAATGTAAATATTTTCCTCGCATTTATAGCACCAAAATCTATATGAGATTATAAGTTTTTCCTGTCGGCGTGTCTGTCTCTGGTGTCTTATTTAATATTAATAGATTCTTTTAATGAAGTTTAAAGGCCACGAGATTTTTTGCTTTTTAGAAAGTTACTTAAAATTTTTAGTTCTATTTTTATGTTTTATCGATGAAACGAAATCACCAACAATTGTTGACAAACTAGTAAAGTGTATGATCACACAAGGCATCATGCTGCACATAAACAATTAAAAAGCTATGATTGATAGTTATCGGTGAGATTATAATTATTATAAACGCTACACACATAACGTTCCCCATTAGGATAATGACGCATGATGAAAGCAGGCTAACTACCAGCACGCCTCAAGGATCGTCTACAACAATTATAGATTTATTGTTTATTATTGACATTAATAAGAAGATTGTAGGTAAATATTATTTGTTTCAGCAATTAATCTTTTGAAGAGTTTTTTGACGAAAAATAAGGTTAGAATCTGGTACAATACTATCAATATTTGGCAATACTACTGGGACTTACGTTACCGGAAAAGTTTACAAAAATAAATTGAAACTGAACGCAGATCTATCTTATTCCTTTTATTATTCAGAGGCTGAAACGTTTATAGCAACGTATTTTGAATTGAATTTTTTTCTTTTGCTAAAAGCAAAATATATATTTACATAACTATTTTACATATCTGTAATAATTTAGACTATAAAAAGCTTCTGTATCTGTAATATAAGTAATTTCCGAGATTTATATTAAAGCACGTAGTAATAGTGAGTATTTATACTCACTATTACCGCTATATTTGCGCTCAGTCATTTGATTCACATGTATGTTACCATGATCCCTGTTTCGGTGAATATTTAAAGGTAGAAATTATCCTATAAAATACTAATCTAGGGCATAATGTATTTGGGGTATAAAGCCGGTCACTTCCGCTTGCTGTTCTTTAATGCGCCACGACATCTAACTACTGGCACGACGGTTGGGCTTGGGACGCTTAACGTCAAACAGCACACCAAAAGGTTATTTCGCATGGGTTGTTTTGGTATCGTTAAGATTATTCGAATGGACCTGTCATCGGCCTTGTAGCAGCGAAGGCAGCGAAATGATTCAGGTTTCGGGTGGTTTTTTTTATGTTAGAAGTTGGCATACAAGCATACGGTCCACCTGATGGTAAGTGGTTGCCGTAGCCTAGGAGCGCTTGCAGCACCATTAGTAGCTGCCTCTCACGCGTTGTCAACCTCAAGATATTAGTTTTTAAATCTCGTCCGCCCAGTTATTTCACTTGCATACAGTCCCCTTCAAACCGGAACACAGTAGTGACTAAGCACTACTATTTTGTGGCAGAATATTTGACACTGTGGTGGTACCTACCTAGCCGGCCTCTTGCAACAAAAGACCTACCACCAGTGTGACTGATTGCACTGGTGAAATAATCTTTGCTGTGACAGAGGTTATCCCAACAGCGGGCGATGGGGTCGTCACATCCCGACGCCGGTGGTGAGGAAGACAGCCTCGTTAAAAAAAACAAGGTCAGCCCTTAAGAAAAACAACTTTAATAAAAAGTAGTGCCAATATAAGGTTCTACGCAGAGCTACGGCGATCGAGCGGGGGCGCTACAGTTCATTGGGCGAGGGAACTTGTGGATTCCCACTATGCGTAGGTGGTTCATTGAGCTTAGGTAGTACTGTACAGAAGCTAGTGTTATCTGTGTACCAAATTCAATTCAAATTGGCTCAGCCGCTGAGGAGATTGGGGTGCACAAAATAATCAATATAATTAATTTAGAAATCCCAATTTATATTATTATCAAAGAAGAAGTTATAGTCGTCAGTCTGATAAATAGAACCAGTAAAGAGATCTAATCTGAATATTAGAGCTATTTACGTTTTTTAACTAAACATTTTTGATTAAGCGCAAACAGTTTGTCCGAAAGGTCTGAATAAATACACTGGCAAATATTACCGGAGGTAATCATTTTGAGACCACAAAACGAAATATTGTCAACGCACTTTTCATTTAAAATATGGGGCTAAATAAAATGTATTAAAAAGTACAAACAGTATACATTTAGATTTTTGAAATATTTAATAATATTTCAAACATTTTTTTTATTACAACATTGAATTTTTATTATAATATACTCTTTATTATGGTCTTTTTCTATTTTCTTTTCACAGACAATCACACAGACATAGTGTTGACTATTCTTTTATTTATAATTTCCTCAATATTATAACACGCTGCAAATTCCATTCAAATAAAAAAAAAGCTTTCAAGCTTTCATTTACTTACTTACTTACTTACTCCGCTGGCTCAGCGACCCGAAGTGTGTCATGGCCTCCGAAATCAGAGATTTCCAGCTTTGTCTGTCCTGCGCTACTTCTTGCCAATTATGGACTTGAAGGTCAGCTTCGACTGTATCCCTCCAGCGATACCTCGAACGACCCACTGGACGTTTACCAGTAGCTCGCTCTAGGTATGCTCCTTTAGTTGACCGATCATTGTCCATCCTTTCAAGATGACCCAACCAGCGAAGTCTGTTAGCCTTTATTATGCCTATAATGTTAGGCTGTTCCACCAAATTTTCAATTTCGGCATTTGTACGGATTCGGAATGGAAGCTTTCATTTATTATTAAGTAATAATATCAGCTATCTATCCTGTTCCGTCCCGTCAAAATCAGTCCAGCCACTTCAGAGATAAGCCGGACCAGACACACAGACAAAAATTTAAAATGATTTTTTTATATAAGTACCTTATATATTTTCATATGCATTAAGTTGAAAGCTGTTAATTGATTTGTTTATCAAAGTTTGAATTATTAATTAATATAAATATATATAATAATTAAATAAATTAAAATAAATCTTCTATAATTTTTAAAAACTCTGTGTATTTGTCAGTTTATAACGCGGAGAGTGTATAGCGATGTTACAAACTTACAACGTATTAACATAATTACAGGCCAAAGGTCTACAATGTGGTTGAGTCACGTTGAGTTAACTAGACTGTTAGAGCTTACATCCCCATTTCAAAATGATGGATGGATAAGGATAGGTTATTCAACTTGTGCGTTTAGCTATGAGAATATCAAATGTCATTTTATTTAGTTTCAGTACCAATGCTATTTCATGAAAATTACGTAAAGCAAAGGACTGACAATTGAATTGACCCTCGTACTATGATATAATATAATTAATATTATGTTTGAATAAGATGTTGCTATTAAATCATGAAAATGTTTTGATAAGGGTGGAAAAAAAATTCTTTGATATATAGTTTAGTTTTACGTTGACTCGAATTATATTTTATATTCCGTTATGTTGTGTGAGCCATTGGCTTGACTTATCTATATCTTCTATAAATTATGTTATAGCTATTTATAAAAAAAAAATAGTTGTAACGTTAGATGGTTCCATCCTAGAGCAAAAAAATAATCATTTATTTTTTAACCCTTTCTTATTCAACTCATTGGTATGTTTGTTTCGATTCGAAACACAAAATTAATAATTAAAATTATATAAAAGTATTCAATTTTTTTAGAAAAATATTTTTGTCTGTAAATACTACGGGTGTTATAAACTATAGTGCCCTCTTAATCCGGGAATTTTACACTATACTTTTTGTATAGTACATAACTCCGTAATTTATAATAATAATAAACGCTACACACTCAACGGCCCCCATTAGGATAGTGATATCCTGTGTCGGGGGTCCGGAAACATATACAAGGACAAGGACAAATACACCAAGACCGGAAAATATGCTTGCATGGTCAATACAAACATATTATGCTCCGAGCGGGAATCGAACCCGCGACCTGTGGCGTTTAAGGCAGGTTCGCTACCGCTGCGCCACAGCGTCGTCAATTCGTAATTAAAAATACAAAATATTATATCATAATTAATAGATACCAATACATCTGCACGTTATTATACCATCATTGTGACACAAAAGACGCAACTTATCACATAACCCTCGTAAAGCTATGACATTCACTAACTTCAGTTTAGCCGATCCACTCCATGACATCCCTTCTTATGGTCATATCCTGCAGATTTGAGATTCAAATATTTTAGTAAAGGAATTTTAGTGCAGGATACAGTAAAGGATATAGTAAAGGAATTTGAGACGCTCATAGCCGAGTGCACCCGCTGATCGGTAAACGATCGGTAGGTTAAGCAACTTTAGACACGGTCAGTTACTAGATGGGTGATCGCTTAGTGGTATTTCAACCGAGCGTCTCCGTGCTTCGGAGGGCACGTAAAAGTCGGTCCCGGCTGTTGACAATTAGACAACAGTCGATAAGTCAAGTCAGAGGCCTATACGGGCGACCTGAACAACTCTGACACTAGGTTGGCCACTAACCAATCGATAAGAAGAAGTGCAGGATACTTTATGTTCGAAATTTTTAATAACAATATCACTCAATAAATAATTGAATATACCTTAAATTTGCATACATATGTCTTTTACAAATTCAAAACAATTTATATATAAATAAAATCATTTAAAAAACCAAAAATATATTTATTAAACAAGCTATCTCAGGATCTTAAGAACACGTTTCGTTAAACTTTCTTTTGAAAGCAGAAACTCTTTCTGATACGGTATGTTATTTTAAGCGGTTGTGCATCAAAGAAGCGAGGAAAAGAAGCTTATAAACGTTTCTAAGATAACAAATATCAACTTTTAACATTCTCAACAACCTTCTTCATTTCTTAGGTCTGACATATTATATCAAAAAGTAACGCTCAATATTATATTTTTCATCCTTATTCTTTTCTTTCTCCTTTAAAAAAATAACTAGCAATGCTTTTTCAAGTCATTACTATTATTCCTATCACCCATACAAATAAGCTCGTAGCCTGTGCTACGAGTGGGTACGACAATAGCCTAAGGAGATCGTGATTGAACCTACAATTCTGGGATTAACATTGATTGATTAAAATATTTTGGGACATTTACTCCAAATCAGGGCTCAACCTATAACGTGAGTAAAATTTTAATAGGGTCAAAGTCGGCTAAATTCCATACATCACAATGAGCTATATCCATTAATATTATCCTGTACGTCCCGTTGTCGTAAATTTAACTGAGAAAGCTCGAGGCACAAATACGTAACAAGTTATCTGAATTATGAGGTGTAATATATCAACAAAATAAATAAACATTAGGTAAACGAGCGGCTTGGTGCAGTAGATTCTGTGGTGCCTATATGTATATGGGTTTAAATTTTGTTTATGATTATATATGTTTTTACAATATTATTAAACGACTCAAAAAAATAGCTATCACATAAGCTTTAATTCACGTATGAATGGAATTTTATGTATTTTTTCACGTGTGAATGGATTTTTATGTAATTTTTTTTGTTGTATAAGGTTTTAGTTTAGGAAGGTTTAATATAAATTCCTTGGCGATCTGATTAAAGATCTGGGGGTATTAAAAGGAACTGATCATAGTATAAGAGATCGTGAATCCGCAGCGATTGCATCTATATTACTTTTGCGTATATAAGGTTTTTTAAATCAAATGTATAAATAGTAAAAACTGATATTATTTTTAAAATATGGAGTAACCCTCTTTCCTTACTTATCATAAGACTAAGTCTCTATGTCCATTGGTTTCCTAATTACTTGGAGGTGCGTGTTGGTCAGTTATTTTATAAGGTAAAACAGGTTGGGGTTCGATTCCCGGTCGGGGCAAATTTTATATTGATCATACAAGTACATGTGTTAGAAATCGTAGATACACAAAGTTTTACCATTTTTGTATTGCTAACATTGTCAATCAGTTGTATTTAAGCTAAATATTTTTGATGTAAATATAATATATAAGATATATAGTTGGAGGTATAAGTATTTCCCTGTGGTATTACCTTTATAACTATACCTTACTTAACCTAAACACCTTCAGAGCCTAAGCGAGTCTCTCCGCCATCTTTAGCGGTTAAAATATCGCCACACTAACAGGAAAATATTTTCTCTACATTATTTTTATTTAGCTCACGTCGTTCTGTCCTTCGTCTACATGGAAAAAGGAAATTGTTTTCTGTATGTGTTTTTTCATTTAAGATAAACTTGTAACAATCAATGTATCCTATAATAAAGGTTTCAAGAAATAAAGATCATTTTATAGGGAACTAAAACAACAAAAAAATGGATTTCCCTACTTTGATAATTGAAAGAAATCGCTGGAAGCGTTAAAGTCAGCATGCTGTTTATATTTTCAATATTAAAAAAGTTAAATTGTTTCAGAATATATTTATTATTTATAAGCAGTATTATGCTTAGTTAGCTAACAGGCACGATCCGCCGGATGGTAAAAAGTCATCGTAACCCATAAACGCTTGCATACTTGAAGTATCACATGCGCGTTGCCAGCCTGAGAGATAGGAGGGAGGGAAAAAAGGAGGGAAAAATGGTGGGAGATCGTGATTGCGGCGCTATCACTCATCACACGAAAGGCAACAGTACTGATCCTGTTATTTTACGAGGATTGTCTGTGAGAGTACTTTCCTAATCAAGCCGGACGATTTGAGCTGGGATAAGCATGTCTCTACTTAGTAGTAGTCTAAGTTCTATAATCAAAGCTCGACATTGTTACGATTTTAAAGTAATTTTTTTTGAATTCGAGATGTAAACAGTAATATTATAACATATGATTACAAAATACATTCCCACAGCAGACCTCTGCTAATTGCATGTTTGGTCGGAACGTGCAGTACACGAGGGGCCTACAAGCGAGTTCGTAGCCTTCCGGTTATATTTGTCGGAGATAATTTTTATTGTAGCTTCCCTTGGGATAATTAAATCGTATCATGTCCGGGGTTATGAAATATTGTTTTGAGAAAAGAATTCGAAGAAATGGAAAATGATTTTACTTGTATTATTTTATTAGCTTTTATTTTTTTTGTTTGATAAAATGTAATATTAAGCCGTTTTCGTAGTAAATCGTAGCAATGTTTCAGTCAAAATCATCAATACAAACTAGAAATATAATTTGATTTCTTCGAAGACCTTGTGGCGCAGCGGTAGCGAACCTGCCTTAAGCGCCACAGGTCCCGTGTTTGATACCAGCTTGAAGGAGATGTTTGTATTGACAATACAGGCATGTTTTCCGGTCTGGGTGTGTTTGTCCTTGTCATTGTGAATGTTTCCGAATCTCCGACACAGGATATAAGTATCTTAATGGGGGCCGTTTGGTGTGTAGCGTATTTATTATTTTATTATTTCTTAATAATCGTCTGATCTTCGTTATCTTCTTGGTAATCGTCTGAAACTAAATCGCTAACAAAATCTTAGCTTAAAATATATTATATACATTAATTCTAAACGAATTAACGCTCCTGATTCTATCACTTCTTATTCTTTTAATACAGAATAAATTAGTGTTTTTCTGATTCCTAGTTCATCAATTTCTTTTTGATACTTGTCGGAGAGGATAGAAAACTTTAGCACAATCGTTTGAACGGATAAGAACAAGTAACAAATTACGTTCGCATTCACAAAGTAATACGTTGCCAAGCAAACAAATTGCCACGTGACTGAGAAAAGTAGAAACATTTTTATTAAAAATTAAAGTCTCTCGTGAAACACTTTCAAACTTTTAATGCGCTTCGAAACGGCGCTAGTGATTAGATTTATCGTGCTTTGTACTGTTCGTTTTGAAGTTACCTGGAAACGTGCCAAGCAAACTTGAATTTGTGAAACTAAGTATTCTTCACGGTATACGGTGTGGATAATTATCGTAGAAGCACAAACATGTATTGATATCGCAATAAATGCTTTTGTGTGGCTTATCGTTAGTGTCTTACTGTTCACAATTACTTCATTGGTAAAAAATGTGTAAAGTTTTCACGTGAATGTAAGGCTTAATCGTTCTTAATCGTTCTTTCTTATTTTCTGGTGATTTTATTGTATCGTTATCAAAATTTAATGGGTACCTAATCAATAGGATACTGGAAGTCTAAATGATGGAAATGGACGCATTTCTTTTATCCCTACGTCCTAACGCTTTGCAAGAAGCGTGTTGTTGTATATATAGGCTATGGTGCCTTTTAATTTATATATTCCCTCCTGATGACATCTCAAACCTAGGCTCAACCTCACAGAACGGTCCTTGAGACGGATTAAAACCGAAACAAACAGTCGCACCAGTGAAGCTGTCGGTGGCCACTAGGGCCAACAGCAGTAGACACTCTGATAAAAAAAAAATTGCTTATATAACCAGATAGATTCTTGTTTGCCTCTGTCGTAAAAAAAAAGAAATAGAATTTGTTCCTAAGCAAAATTTGTTTATCCAGTTTGCACTTTACTTTTTTTATTCGAGGTTTGAAATTGAGTTAAATTTTCATACTGGAACATGAACGAACTCTCTGAAAGTTTTAATTCAATATATTTTGAGTCAGTCTATCTCGCATTTTACCGTTAGGATAGTTGACACAAAACATTTCAATTCGTTAAAACTTTTACTGTATTTAACTGAGTTCAGAAATAAACAAATTATTTTATAATTAATAAAACTTCTGTCTAATTATTTGATCGTGTACTCACAACATCAAGTAAGTATTTATATGACTTTATTATTATTATGACCAAAAACTAGTATTCGTATAAAGCATACCAATATATAGATCTAAAATAGACTAAGTTGTTTTAGCTCAGCATGATTCCGACAAAATTAGCTGTGACCAAAAACTTTAACTTAATATTTTTATGCCACTTCTTGTTTCTCAAAATAAGTTTAGCGAAATTATTTCAAGCTGATTGGATGGTAGCGATAAAACCGACCGAACAGTTTTAGTGAAATAAAAAAGCTCAGCAGATGGCTTTGAATGTTCTTGGTTTGCAAGTTTTTTTTAGTTTATGAAGTATTATTTAAAACGCGCTGTACATTACTGTTTTAGTTTTTATAATTTTTATTTGGAAAATAGGGCAGATGACTCTACTCCACCTGATGGTAAGTGGAAATAAAGTCCAAACGCGAAGGCGGCTAACAGAGTTTCATGTAACCATGTTAGCTACCCTTGCCCTGCCTACCTGCAAGATGCTTCTTCACGCCTCGTTTGTAGGAGCCCAGATTGTACGAAGGAGGGAACACGTGAGCCGGCAATGAGTTCCATTTTTATAAGTACGACAAAGAATAGAATTGGCAAACTTCTTTTTCGCGAAGGAATTGATGCCAAAGTTAGACGGTGACATCGGAAACCGGTATAGATGTATTTTATCTATATTTAATATGAGATTTAAATAAAACAATAACTACACGAACAATGGACAGATAGTTTATTTACACGAACACTGAGATTACAAGCGGAAAGCGGAAATACAACAGAGAAAGCATAGAAGTAACAATTAAGAAATTAAGAAATTAAAGTGAAATATATAAAAGCGTAAAATTTAAATTAGCACGGATAATAGCAATAAGTACGTAATGTGAATGCAATTGTAAGCCGACAGCAGAATGCGAATCTAACTACCTGGCGCACGCGCCGCAAGCCGCAGAGACCCAAGGGGTAACCGCGCGGCGGAGCGGCAGGGAAGTGCGATAACAAAGTCTTCAATTAACTATATATAAAACGAGTCGTATTTATTTTGTTCAT
The DNA here is from genome assembly GCA_023373885.1 of Hestina assimilis. Classification (NCBI taxonomy): domain Eukaryota; kingdom Metazoa; phylum Arthropoda; class Insecta; order Lepidoptera; family Nymphalidae; genus Hestina; species Hestina assimilis. The sequence goes on along the minus strand of CM041749.1, from coordinate 7,746,975 downwards.
AAATTATTTTTAATTAATTTTTAAGTTTTTTAATATATGTAAATATTTTATGTAAGATACGCTACAGCACTCCCCTACCGAGATCGTTACTACGATCGATAGTAATCAAGAAAGCGAACTACTCTTCCACTGCGCGTTCTTCTTTCCGGAACTTTTGAACCATCTTCCTCGATCTTGATTTGACTGCCTGGATCAAGCATCAAGTAAGCTGGTTTTAATCGGTCGATGCTGACGGAGACATGCTGTCCAGCAATATCTATTTTATAATGTTTAGCATGTCTCTCAATGACCTTATATGGACCAGCATAAGGTGGTTCTAGCGGTCTTCGGACGTGATCCTGCCGCAAGAATACATGAGTCGACTTATCGAGGTCATATGGTAACAAAAAGTGGTTGCTTTATGCCATGATGTTGGTCTTGGGGTTAGCTTAGCCATATTGTGTCGAAGCCTTGTAGCGAAGTTGGTTATATCTTCTGCCTTGTGGTCGTCTATGGGTGTGAAGAATTGACCTGGTAAGTGGCTCTCCGTAAACCAGCTCAGCCACGGATGTTTGCAGGTCTTGCTTCCACGCGCTTCGAATTCCGAGCAGGACTAAAGGCAGCGCTTCAGTCCAAGAAGATGTTGGATGGCACATGATGGCAGCTTTCAATTGGCGGTGAAAACGCTCCACCAACCCATTGGAAGCAGGATGGTACGCTGTCGTCTTGAAATGTTGAGCACCAATCAGTGTAGCGATGGCTTTGAAGAGATGTGATTCAAATTGTCGCCCTCTGTCGGTTGTGATTTTGAGCGGGCAGCCAAATCTGGCTATCCAGCCAGACACTAAGGCTGCTGCACAGGATTCAGCGGTAATGTCTTTCAGCGGGAATGCCTCAGGCCATCGTGTGAACCTGTCAACGACGGTGAGGCAATATCTGAAATCAGATGAAAGTTTTAAGGGGCCTATTAGGTCAATGTGAATGTGGGAGAATCTGGAAGATGGGGTAGGGATTTGGGAAAGTGGAGCTAGGGTATGACGGTAAACTTTGCTACGCTGGCAAAGTAAGCATTCTCTAGCCCACTCTCTACAGTCTCTGCGTATCCCTGGCCAGACAAATCTCTGTGTCACCAGTCGCACTGTAGCTGTTCTACCTGGATGACTGAGACTGTGTAGCATGTCAAAGATTTGACGTCGAAAAGTTGTTGTGACGAACGGTCGTGGTGATGTCATCGAGGTGTCACAATAGAGCTTGCAGTCTGAGTCTGGAATTGATACCTTTTGCAGTTTCAATGATGAACCGTTCTTCAGCAGGTTTTGCAGCTCAGGATCTGTGTCTTGAGATTGTGCAAGTGCCTGATAATTTACTACTGTACCAATATCTGCTACTCGAGACAAGGTATCGGCGACGACGTTAGTGCGACCAGGGATGAACTGAATTGTGGTTGTAAATTGGGAAATAAAATCCAGATATCTAAATTGACGAGGTGAACATTTTTCTCTATTTCTGGTAAAAGCGAAAGTAAGAGGCTTATGATCCGTATGGATGATAAAATTTCTGGCTTCTACCATGTGTCTAAAATATTTAATGGCTTCGTAAATAGCTAGAAGTTCGCGGTCATAAGGACTGTATTTCTGTTGTGATGGACTGAGTTTGTGGGAGAAAAACCGAGAGGTTTGCCATGCTCCATCTCTATACTGTTGTAATACAGCGCCTATGCCTACGTCTGAAGCGTCGGTCGCTATAGCCAACTCTGCAGCGGGTATTGGATGAGCTAAAAGAGTAGCTTCTGACAAACTGTTTTTACATTGTTGAAAGGCCTGTAGCATCTCTGGTGTCATCTCAATTTGTCGTGCTCCTTTCATCTTCGGTCCTGTGAGCGCCGTATCCAGAGGTGCTTGAATTTGAGCTGCATTTGGTATAAAGCGGCGATAAAAATTAAGCATACCTAAAAATCTGCGAAGCTCTTTAGCGGTTCTAGGTGTGGTGTACTCCTGGATGACCTGTACTTTAGAATCTAAAGGTTTGGTACCTTGTGCAGAAACTAAATATCCCAGGAACTTAACTTCTGGTTGTCCAAAAACACACTTAGAGGTGTTGATGAGGACACCATATTCCCTGAGGCGGTTCAGGAGTTGCTTCAGATGAATTTTGTGCTGCTCTTCTGTTGGAGAAAAAATTAAAATATCATCAAGATATCCATAACAAAATCCATTTAAGTCACGCAGAACCTCATCCATGAACCTTTGAAAGGTTTGTGCAGCGTTTCGAAGCCCAAAAGTCATAAATGGGAATTCGAAAAGGCCGAATGGAGTTGTTATGGCCTTTTTTGAAATATCGTCTTCGTGAACTGGAATCTGATTGTACGCTTTAATCAAATCAATTGTTGAAAATATGGTGCATCCAGACAATTGATATGAGAAATCTTGAATATGTCGGATAGGATACCTGTCCGGAATAGTACGTGCATTGAGTGCCCTGTAGTCGCCACAGGGTCTCCATCCGTCGTCCTTCTTTTTAACCAAATGTAACGCAGATGACCAGGAGCTACTAGATCTACGAGCAGTACCATGAGCTAGCATGTCTTCAAATTCCTTTTTAGCAGCCTTGAGACGTACTGGGTCTAAGCGACGTGGCTTACAGGTAACAGGAGGTCCAGGGGCGGTATTAATATAATGTACCGTATTATGTTTAGGAAAAACATTCATACCTGCTGGTCTTGTTACCTCTGGGAACTCACGAAGTAGCTGATGATACTTAGACTCTCCCGAAATAACCTTAACAGAGGCTAACGTCTCAGGAATCTTGACCTGCGATGTGGAAATTGAGAGTGTAGTAGTTCCATCAATGAGGCGGTGATGTCTGCAGTCTACAAGTAAATTGTAAAAATTAAAAATCGATACCAATAATAGGTTTCGAGACATCGGCTATGGTAAATTTCCATGTGAAAGCACGGCGTAGTCCTAGATCGAGCTGAAGTTGGACAGGTCCATAGGTATGAATAACAGTACCATTTGCGGCTGAAAGTTCATACTTCGTTTTGGTACACGGCACCTTCATTGCCGCTCGTGGAAAGACGCACAAATCAGATCCAGTATCTACAAGAAAAATCATTTTAGAAACACGATCAGTTACAAATAAGCGGCCAGAATGTGAAGGGCAATCGGTTGCCGCTAATTCCGACTGCCTGGGTAGTTTTCCGAAGTGTCGAACTGACAATGCGGTACGCATTTCCTAGCGCGTTTCCCATGTGTGAAGTGATACCAGCAGTGCGGATGGTTGGGTGGTGGCTGTCGGTGTTGTGAGCGACTACGGGATTTGCGATTGTACCTACTATGCGTGCGCGAGCGCGAGCGCGAGCGTGCGCGGTGTACGTGCGCTGTAAGTTCCGCTACACGTTGAGTAAGTTTCTCAATCTGCTTGGCCATTGCATCAAAAGTCGGGGTGGTAGAGGAAGAAGTTACAGCATTGCATGATACTTGAGGCGTTGAAGGTGCTATCTCATAAACCTTATCCGCGAGGTCAGCTAACTTAGAGAGAGGCAAATCCGGCTGTGAAGCTATTACAGTTTGGATATTTTGCGGTAAACGACTTGTCCAAATCGTACTTAAAAAATCTTTTGGCACAGACGGACCCGCAAGATCGCACAAGTATCGCAAAAATTGTGACGGTCGTCTGTCTCCAAGTTCCTCGTGCATTAAAAGTTGCTTTACCTTTTTTTCCTGGGATGCAGACAAACGACGAATAAGTTCCGTTTTTAATTTTTCGTACTTATTGTTTTCCGGAGGACAAGTAATAATATCTTTTACCTCAATTGCGTATTGGTTATCCAGTTGTGCTGCTACGTAGTAGAATTTTGTTGCATCGCTAGTAATATTTGATAGTAAAAATTGACCTTCAATCTGGGCAAACCATAAGCCGGGTTCTTCAGGCCAAAATGGAGGTATTCTTACGCCAACTCTGCACAAACTCGACGTGGCCACGTTTTCACTATTGGTTGCGTCATGAAATGGTTCCATCTTGACAAGCGTGTTTTTATCAGGTCACCAATTATATAGATGTATTTTATCTATATTTAATATGAGATTTAAATAAAACAATAACTACACGAACAATGGACAGATAGTTTATTTACACGAACACTGAGATTACAAGCGGAAGCGAAATACAACAGAGAAAGCATAGAAGTAACAATTAAGAAATTAAGAAATTAAAGTGAAATATATAAAAGCGTAAAATTTAAATTAGCACGGATAATAGCAATAAGTACGTAATGTGAATGCAATTGTAAGCCGACAGCAGAATGCGAATCTAACTACCTGGCGCACGCGCCGCAAGCCGCAGAGACCCAAGGGGTAACCGCGCGGCGGAGCGGCAGGGAAGTGCGATAACAAAGTCTTCAATTAACTATATATAAAACGAGTCGTATTTATTTTGTTCATAAATTATTTTTAATTAATTTTTAAGTTTTTTAATATATGTAAATATTTTATGTAAGATACGCTACACCGGCATAGATAGTTATGACTGTATTCTTTATTATATATATTTCTTTGAGTAAAATTTATTTACCTATTTAATTTATAACGTGATATTTATATCGTAAAAATCGTAAAAATATAAAACTTAAGCCTAACTAGCATCCACATGATCCGAAGCACTTTAAAATAAAATGCATACAAAATTACAATCTGATCTTTTAAGCGCTGCAGCTTAGCTTCGAAGTATAAAAGAACTATAAAATTTTTAAGTTCATATAGCTAAGGCTTTAGCTTACAATTTTTACGAGACCGTATAGTATTTTTCAATTTCCTTTATAAATTTTTAGTTAAAGTATAAAAAATGAACCAAAGGCTTGTCGGTTAAAATCTTGTTTTTCTTTTTTCAACTAGTATATGTAGCCAATACTTGTGGAAATCGAATTTAATATTATTTTTAAGAACTATTAATATTTTATTCATTAGTTTAAATATGACATAAATTATTGTTTATTTTTTAATTTGATTACAATATACTTGTCCAGATGATTGATGTTTTAATGATGGGTTCCGTTTTGCTATTTGGCTACAGAACCATTAAAAAATTAACTTATACTTTAATTGAGGTATTATATAACTTGACAGGCCTCCTGATGAAATGACGATAGGTTACAGTCGTCCATCATCAGATATTTCACCATGCGTTGCCATCTTATGCACGTATGTATATGTGGGAAGGAAAGAAAGTGTAAAGTGCTTAAAGTGTGAAAGTGAAAGAAAGCTTGAGCCTTCACTGATCACTCTCATCAAACGAAATACTTAACACTGCTACTTCACTTGATATTCTGTGTGAGTGTATTATTTCCCCAATCTATTAAGTGTCCAATCTCTTAAAGCGAGATTTCTATGACATAAATAGGTACTCTTTTTTAATTTTCATTAATGCAATCTTTAAAAATATATGTATACTAGATGTGCCCGCGACTTCACCCGGGTGAATTACGATCTTACAATACAAACTTTGATCCCGTATTTCAACCCTTTCAGAACTCTTTTTTCATTACAAAAGATAGCCTACTTCCTTTTCTAACTCTAGCCTATCGTTCTACCAAATTGCATCGAAATCGCTTCAGTAGTTTATGCATGAAAGTGCAACTGACAGACAGAGTTAGTTTAGTATTTGTAATATTATATATACCAAGGAAAATATAATAAATACTTTACGATGAGTATAATGTTTTAAATGTATTTCTGGTATACTTTCATACAATCCTCTTGACGAAAAATTGCGAAAGCCTAAGTAAGCAAAAAGGGGCGCCTGAACTTGCGGTTGGACCCAAAAATTTAGTTGTTCTGGGCTTCTGCTTACACAAATGTAACGAACGAGGTCTTTTTCAAACAGTGCAGCTGTTTGAAATATTAATGAAACCATTTTACACTAGCCTTGTTGTAAATTTTAACATAAATAAATAGCTATATATACCTCAAAATAGTTCCGATCACAGTTACGCTGTCATTAAACAAAATTCATTAAACATTAAATAACGATATTCTACTACTCGTAGTAAGATAATTTCGTCTTAATTATTCGTAGATTTATAGCCAATTAAGATTGGTGTTCAATAATTTAAATAATTAATAATTTTCATTGTCTTTCATTCAACTTGAAATTTCAATACTATTTTCTGATTCAGCACCAATGAAAATTAATGCGTCCATCAGAAAATGATTTTCTCACGCCTTTCTGTTAGTAAAATACAAAATGATTCTAGCACGAAATTATGCGAAAGATTGCTTTTATTTTACCTAACCTTTATTCCGTTTCCAATAACAAAGAATAACGCACAAATTGTAGCACAATGAATTGTTGAACCATTACTCAGCTTAAGGTATATTATATTATACTAGCGAGCCCGGCAAACGTTGTCCTGCCACGAAAATACAAAAAAAATTAGATCATATAGCAGCGCCCCCTACTGAGTCTAATCGTTCAAACGTTCTCGAATACACACAAAACTCATCAAAACCGGTCCAGCCGTTTAGAAGGAGTTCAGTAACATTCACACGTACAGTAGAGATATATAATTATATAAAGATAAATATGTATAATAGGCAAAAACAAAACAGTAGATATTATAGTTGTTCAATGGTTACTAGATCACAATTAAAGGCTTGTGAAGAACAGATGGCAGTTAATTTGGTCTTAAGGAAACCTGTCAAATTTAGATGAAAGTAGTATCAATATAGTAATCAAATTAAAAAATATAATCATTTTTTTTAAATGTAAGAGGGGGCAAACGGGCAGGAGGCTCACCTGATGTTAAGTGATCACCGCCGCCCATGAACATTTGCAACACCAGAAGGCATGCAGGCGCGTTGCCGACCTTTAAGGAAAGAATAGGCTCTTTTTTCTCTTGAAGGTTCCCAAGTCGTATCGGTTCGGAAATGTTAAGAATTTATAAATTCACGATACAGACATTTCAATAATTGAACTGAGCCATATTATGTGGCGATAATTTCTTTAAAAAATATGATATGTTTGTATTGACTATACAGGCATGTAATGCGGTATGAGTGTATTTGGCCTTCTCTTTATGTATCTTTCCGGACCGCGACACCAGATATCATAATCTTACTACTACGCTACATGGTCGTTGTGTGTGTGTAGCGTTTATTTAACTTAACTTTGAAGCCTCGACAGCTCAATGGTGGAAGGGCTGACTTTGCTCCGCTAACGCGAGAGTCGCGGCTTCAATTCTGAAGCCCTTGAGCTATAGTCATAACCATTCCTAGCGCAAGCTTCGAGTTTATTTGAAGGGGCAATAGGAATATTAGTAATGCCTTAAAAAGCATTGCTAGCACTCTTTAAAAAAAAAACTTTAATATTTATAAAACTTAAAATGCCAGATTTACCTAAGAAGTATTCTCAATAAACAGTAGCTAGCTTCGGACGATTTGATAAATAAATACCTACAAAAGTTTTATAAACGCCACCGCTTTTCCATTGACTTTAATAAATTAGGCAGGAAATAAAAAAATAACTTATTTTGTGTCGGATCAAGGAATTGAAAAATAAATTAAGAGCCTACCCAAATTACTTTCATCAAAAAATCGAAATGAAGGTAGTATTGAGTATTCCACGAATTTCATTAAGTGTCTAAAACTCATTTGCGGCGTATTCATTTTAAAAGGCTACTTATTGAGTCTTTGTCATTCTTAAAAAAATACGAATACTTCTTTGCTAGAGAAGTATTTTTTATACATTTGTTAATTTGTTAATAATTGCTTCAGAAATTAATCAGTTACAATATTTATGAATTAAGAAATGTATGGGACTACCTTGCTTGGGATAAATCCATAGACTGCAGTTTCAATAATCAAAACCAATATAAAATTGATTCATTACGATAAAAGGCTCCATAATTTTAGTGTAGAGTATTAAATAAACACAATAATGAAAAAAAGAAATGATTAAATTATCACATAGTTTACTTAAAATTGCAAGAATTTTAATAGTTTTCAAGCGCTTCAGTAGAATTTTTAATTAAGAAGCTGAGCTATAGTTGGTAGCAGCTAATTCCTTGAATGCCTTGCTGTATCTTGAATGTTCGGAGGTCAAATAGAACTTGCTGGATATTAAATAAGTAATATATTAGTATATTATATATATTAGTAATATATACAGTCTTATAATAGTAAGCCAAAATATTATTAATTAAATATCATTTAGAAAAAATACTATTCTTCCTAAACTGATAAAGTGTTAATTTTAAATAATGTAAAAACATTTAGTATCGCTAACGTTTTTTCTTATGTATTACATGTCACCCAAACGTGACCCAATTTTGGACTCTTACTTCGTTCGGTCAATTGGTAACACACCATCATAAAATATATACATATTACCATAATTGTTATCACACAAATCTATAAGGCCTCATTTTATACATACCTACATAATTACCCGTATATTATTAACTAGCCGATTGCGTGGTCTACCAATTTTTGTTAACTGCCCGGAACCCTAATTCTTTTCCTTAAGTAAAAAGTCAAGGTTACTCCGTATAGCATCAGATATCTATAGAGCCAGAGAGAGTCCCATTAAAATCAGTCCAGCCGTTTCATAGATTAGTCGGAACAAAAAGACTGACAAACCGACAAAAATCAAAAAAGAAAATATATATATATACTTTCATATAAATTTAGTGAAAAGCTAGTTATTTGGACAAATAGACACTTCAATTTTATTTAATTATATAGATTGAGATTATTACTTATTCATCTGATATAATAAAGACCGTTCTTTCATTATTTTATATATTCGAAACGAGAGACTACATTTTCGATTTTTCGCTTGTCCTCATTCCGATAAGTACGTAACAGAGGACTGTTCCAATATTTTTTAAATCCATATCTCACATTACTGTGAAAGCACTTTTACTTCGGATAATATGATCGTATTACGATTTACGCGTGAATAATTTCTTCGAGTTCGATATCAGCTAAAACAGATCATCAAATTAATTTGTTTTGACATTTGTAATAATGACGAGCCAAAATATCTTTTCAATATGTTCACGTATATCGATAGCCAGAAATAGCAATTAACTTAAGTGATATTTTGTAAAATTCGAATTATTTAACATACAAAATTGTAATTACCTTCAAAGTTGTCCTATTGATTGAGCATTCTGTAAAGTCTTGATCCGTGGAGGGACAATTATCTCTCTGTATAGTTTGATATAAATTTGCGAGTTTTTTTGTTACTTTTCTTTTTTCTAAAAAGGCGCCTTAAGATTTCTCTTCACGGATAGACCAATCATCGATTATTATCAATCAATATCAGGTCATGACACGTTGCGTAGCGACATATAAAAAAAAACAATTAATTTGATAACCTCCTTATTTTTGTACTCGGTTAAATTATATTAATTACAAATAATTATTGTTAACGAGTTTGCTTTATAAAGCAAAAAGGAAGTATAACATTTATTAATGACGCTAATTCTGAAACGCTTAGCACCGATTAAGTTAAAAGGTGACTTTTTGCAAAATAAGCTCGGCTCCATTGTTGAGTATATCTTTTATGAGAACAAAAGCATTCATCTGAAAGGTTAAGCCGAGGCTAAATTTCTGTAGCCGCTTAAAAACACCCAGGTGAATTTATAATAGAAACACTTGATTATTCAACTTTAATTGATATTATTTAAATTTAAATAAGAACAATAATATAGCTATACTATTTAAATTTTAATACTAATTATCTGCTTGTATAAAACTAACAAGTACGAATCATGAATTATATATATATATATATATATATATAATATGATTCGTAATTGGTAATTTAATTAGTTATAATACCATGAATTAAAAAAAATGCTAATCAATTTATATGTATTTCAACTTCACATTTATTATTATGAATGACGAAGTTCGATATAGCAAAAATCTTTTTTTAATTTAACTATTCTTTCAGTACTTACTACGTTTATTTCGCCCAAACGTTATAAGTTTCCTTCGGACAGAACAACATACTCATTTAGGTCTTGGTTATTCCAGACAGACCTTAGATCTGTGGATACCATTATAGAATATTCTAATGTGCATAGCACTTAAGACGTTCACTGTCCGGTGCCCTATATACATGAAATGACATCTATGTGACCATTGTGTCTGGTTAATGAGCAGTAACCGTGTTAGAGAATACATAGCAGTTCCAAGAAGCGTACACGCGAAGCGTACACGCGAAGCGTACACGCGAAGCGTACATACAAAAAATGACGTCACAATGTTCGTTATTCTTCATTCTATACAAGCTGAGCCCGCGGCTTCGATCGCTTAGTACACATAATATAGTCCAATAAAAAATATTTTTTCATATCCGACCAGTAATTACAGAGATTAGCTCGTTCAACCAAACAAACAAACAAACTGTTCAGCTTTATAATACTGTTATAGATAGATTAGTATTTGCTGAAAACTTCATCGGCTTGGACGTAAAGTCCAAAGCACCGACTATTTAAAAATTAGTTTATCACTGGCTAGCAGTACTTTTGTATGGATAAGGTAGCATAATTATGTCTTATTGAATAAACTCCTGCTGATGATATTTTCGCAAATTTTTTTGATAATCAATTAGGTACATCGAACATGAATAAATAAACAAATAAACGCTGCCCACTCAACGTCCTCCATTAGTATAGTGATATCCTGACAAAGTGACAAAGACAAATACACCCAGACCGGAAAATATGCTTGCGTGGTCAATACAAATATATTATGCTCCCAGCGGGAATCGAACCCACGACCTGTGGCGTTTAAGGCAGGTTCACTACCGCTGCGCCACAACGTCGTCAAAAACATGATAGTATCACAAATAAACAAACTCACATACGCACTTAACATAACATACGACAACTTTAGTAATTTCGCAAATTACTTCTACAAATACACATGTATCTTGAAACTTCGGCGATGTTACTGCGTGTGGTGTTCTGTTAATGCCCTTGGAATGACATGATAGGAATTGTTGAGAAGACGGGGTCGTTATCACCTTTATTTACTACTTTGTTGTTTATATATTTCTATATGTTAACTTCTCATATTACTAACAAAACACGTGTCTCCGTCTGTAGCTAGATTTCTCCTAACCAAACTGTACTACATCGCAGAACACGATGATATCGTAAGTTTCACATTACATTGCTAGTACCACTCGGAATATTCAATATCTTATACGGCAATGGTAAGCAAGTGAATAAACGACACTAATGTGTACTCGGACCGCTTGTGGCTCATAAGTCACAATTGTGGCGACAATACTTTTAAACAATTTTTTTCATTAATAGTTATTATCAGTAGTTTCAGTATTAGTATCATTACTTTTTATTAGCATTGTTAAGCTGCACAGTTACTGGCATCATCTGAGGCCTTACGGCCGTCAGTGAGCCTTAGCTTGATCCAGTATAAGTCTCGAGTCCGACCTATTCGTGACTTTCCTTCCCCAACTCCAACCCCTAAGATCTTGGTATCCTTTTCGCACAATTACTATGAAGATGGTTAACAGCATTGAAAGTTTTTGTTTTATAAATTTCAGGTCGTACTTTTCACAAATAAAAAATTAAAACGATGAATGCAAAACGTTATATAATTTTAACGCTAACAAAGAAAACATCGTAGGGAATTATTAATTCTGCTGCGAAAGCTAACGCTTAATTAAGCTCAGCGCTTAAACCTTTTATAAGCTGACGTGTATATCTTAAAACAATTTAGTCTGAACTATCGTAAATTGTTTTAGAAGTTTTCCTTTCTGCTTAAAACAAAGTGGTTACTGAAGCTTCCGTGTTTATGAATTAAGTACAATTTATTGAAAAAATAATAATAATATTCTATTTATATATTATCCTTTCCTGTGTCGTTTTTTACAGGTTATGTATTGCTGTTGTCTCCATTGGCCTTGACAGCATCATCGTACGGTGGTGGCCCAATACTGAGCCCCAGCCGTGAAAATGGGACGGACGGCCCTCGCGAGGTCACAAAGTTGATTTCGTCAAAAGAGAAGGCACTCCTATGGGGCCAAACCACGGCTTAGGATGTCATCGAGTATGGATTCAAGTGACGGCGTGACCTCGTCGCAAGGTGAGAGACGAGGCCTTATATTTTGCATTCTTCAAAACTGAACATTATACTTAAACTATTATCACATAGCGCTACAACAAACTTATTCTTCATGTGAATAAAATGGCTCTTCTGAAGAACAATGTGATAATGTTTCACTATCTCGTAATATAGTATGACGTAAAGACGTTAGCGGTAAAGTGTTTGATTATTTTAGTTGAAAAAATGCTTGAATTAAATATTAAGTTTTCTTTTTATCACAAGAATTAGCCTATAACTGTCACCATGGTCCCTTGAATCACAAATCTATATCAATAACCATCACAATCAGGTAAGCTGTTTAGGCGTGAAAACGTCACAAGCAAACAAACTCACTTATTATAATCTTTACTTCTTACGATCTTATTATCTTACTTCTTACTAATATTATAAATGTGAAAGTTTAGATGGATGAATGGAAGGATGGATGTTTGTTACTCTGTCACGCAAAAACTACTGGACATATTTGGATGAAATTTAATACGAAGACACTTTAATTCGCAGCTTGTTACCTGGATTAACATATAGGATACTTTTTATTCCGGAAAAATGTTGGGTTTCCGTGGGATTGTCAAAAAACTACATAACGTGAGGTAAGCCGCGGGCAAAATTAGTATTTCGTATAAGTATATCATCATTGATTAGATTTCATTAAAATATGTTCTTTGCAATAAATGTGAAATCAGCCATATTACATTTTTTATGGTTATCCATTTACCCGTTAAAATTTTTTGTCCGTGGCCTGTTCGGCCGTAAAGTACAAGCACGTCCGGATCACTCCTGAAAATGTTTTGTAATAAATCATGGTCAGAATAAATTAGATTTAGTGGCCAAGGAAACTTTTACGGTAGTTTTTGCAAGCGCGTAAAATTCAGTTGCGTAGGGTTTTCCATATCATTTCTATAAATTATTTGGTTTTTAGAGTGAATAATGAGTATTTAATTTTAATAAACTATGCACAAAAAGTATAAAAGGCCGTCAAAGAAATAAAGTTTGTATTTCGAAGTATTTGAAAAAAAAAAAAGTTGTATTTACCAAATTTCAAATCAAAGATTTCAGAGTAAAATTGTTGTAACATACAGAAGGTAGGGGCTGAAGTTAAATGAGTTCCATTTTTATTATTAGCTACAATGCTAAGGAAAGAAACAGACGGGTTTGGAGATGGGGCCTCTGGTGCTCTCACTCATCACACTACAACAGTACTTTTTAGGGTTCCGTAGCCAAATGGCTAAAACGGAACCCTTATAGTTTCGTCATGTCCGTCTGTCCGTCCGTCCGTCTGTCCGTCCGTATGTCACAGTCATTTTACTCGGAGACCATTGACTCTATCTATACGAAATTTACTAGTTAGGTGTATTTCATGAACCGCACAAGGATTTTGTAATAAAATCTTAATATATATATGAATTAAGGGTAGCAGTCCATACATGTAACTGACGATTGAAAAAAAATTCAACGTATGGCAACGTGTGAGATATCTTTGGATAGGTCTTTCAAAATGATAAGGAGGTTTGATTTTGAGTTTTTTCATTAAGCCAGTAGTTGTTGAGATATTAGTTCTTAAAGTCGTAAAAATTGTGTCCCCCTCTAACTTTTGAACTATGGGATTTAAAATTCTGGAAAAATTTGAGCTTGTAGAATACCACATGAACTTTCATCCACATTTAGTTTGAAGAAGATAGGTCTACAAATTTAAGAGATATATAAGTTTTTCCTATAACTTTGTTTTTCATATTACTTTTAATAATTACTATGAAATTACCAACTTATTTTTGCGGTCGGTTTTAATTCGTTATTATTTTTAAAACCGTTACGATTCTTCATAACCTTACCATCACCCATTTACGCCTGTTCTCTCGATTTATCCAAGGCATTTGACCTGGTTAATTACGATATCTTATGGCAGAAATTAAAACTTACTGGCATGCCTGAAGAGATCAACATGATTTTTAAGTTTTGGTATAAAAATCAGGTTACTGTTGTGCGATGGTCAGAGAGCTACTCAAGGTCTTAAAGGTTGGAATGTGGGGTGAGGCAGGGTGGCCTGACCTCACCCAAGTTGTTTAATCTGTATGTGAATGCCCTAATACAGAATTACAGACGCTCAGTAGCACTCGTGTCGTATGTCATATTGACGGAGTCTGTCTTAATAACATTAGTTACGCAAACGACATGGTTCTGCTGCGTGCATCTGTCTGTGGGCTAGCAAAACTGCTAAGTCTTTGTGAGAACTATTTCAAACATCATGGCTTAGTCTATAACTGTAAGAAAATCGATTCCATCTATTGTACCTGCTATCAAGTTACACGGGGTTCCACTAAAGAGAGTTGAATGCTTTAAATATCTTGGCCATGTAGTATTCCATGACTTGAAAGAAAATGCAGATATTGAGAGAGAACGCAGGGCTTTGTCTGTTAGGGCAAATATAATTGTTCGCAGGATTGCTCGTTCCTCAATACCAGTCAAAATAACGCTTTTCAGAGCTTACTGCACCACATCTTACCCTAGCAGCCTGTGGGCAGACTATACTCGGAAACAGTACAACGCCCTGCGTGTACAATATAACAATGCTTTCAGGATGCTAATGGGTATGCCTCGTTTTTGTAGTGCATCGGGGATGTTTGCCGAGGCGTATGTGGACTGTTTTTATACCATTATGCGAAAGCGGTGCACATCGTTGTTGCGCAGGATTCTTTCCAGCTCAAGTGGCGTCCTGAGAGCATTTGTTAATAGAAGTTGTTTGTATGTGAACCACTGCTAACGGATTCACGTGCTGACAAATTAATCCTGTCTTAGGTTAAATAAGTTTTAGAAATTACTAACAAATAGGCGTAAGATACTTGTATTACTAACAACATATGATCCATTGTTGGTCGAAATAAAGTTATTATTATATATATTATTATATAACCATGCTGCGGAACCCTTTAGATTCAACTGTGCGTGGTCCACAACGCACTTGACTGGTAATTTTTTACTTTACGACGATTTTCTGTGAGAGAGTAGTACTTCCCCGACCCAGTCGGCCCATTTGTGCTGGGAGAAGCATGGCTTTATGGCATTTCTCTAGACAGATAACAATGAAGGTATGCATATGAATAAATAAAACGTCATTTATTACAGATTTAATCATATAATCAATAAATATATTAATATCGAACGGAAAGCAAAGGCACAGATTATATTTTTTCACTTCAACACCCTAATCAGCTCGATCATTCTGAAAACATTCCACTACTTACTACTCTTATTAACACAAATGTATTACATTATTTTTTTGTCCTTACACCCTACTTTTGCAACGTAACAAAAGCAAAAAGTAAACAGATTTGATTACTATCACAAGCAATCTTTGTAAACAAAACTGACTCGCAAGATCTGACGCGATATGCAACATGGCGCCAACAGTCTATTACTTCGTTACCTTGTTACATAAAAGCCTTATCTTTAAAGTATTTTTAGGGGAGTTACTTCGACTTCGTATCTTACAAATTAATCAGCTATAGTATTTAAACTATATAATATGTATATATAGCTGAATCATGAATGTAAAATAAGGAAGGAAAAGTAGCAATCTTCCAACTAGCCGTTTAAAATAATCGATATAAATTATAAATAATCTAAGATAACAAAAAACAAAAATCCCAGTTTTAAACTAGTAAATAAATTTGGATTAGATTCATACTTTAAATAAAAGCTCAATATTAATTATACTATTGATTTAAAATGCATGAACTCCACGTATATGTAGAATTAATTTACATATTTTATAATCACAGTATTGTTTGGTGCTGTGTTATAGAACTTGATTTTCATGAATAAGAACAAACTATTCTACACTTGATTTAATATTTATCCAATTCTAAAACCGAACAGTGAATGATAGTCTAAATGAAATGAAATGAAGACTATAGGTTTACATTTACGTTGCTGCTAATGAAATAAAAATTCATTTATTTTTAAACTTTAATGTTTTATACAATTTGATATCGAAGTAAAAGTGTTATTGTAAAAGAGCTGTTTTCTAATGAATAATCTGGATCAACCACAGAGTTATTCGATACAATATATATATATTCGATACAATATATAACTAATGAGTTCTGAGTGGGAATTCTCTCCCACAATTTATCTTTTCATTTTATTTACCTTCTCTATCTCTTTTCCTAAGGTTGGCAACACGCTTATATTTTTCTAACGGAAAAAATTTGGATTAAATTATGAAAAAGACAGATTAGGGTAGGTACCATATATAACATAAAGTTCATAAGATCTTGATATAATTATACTTTTGAGTGTAATTTTATAGTTACATGCTTAACTAATACTTAAGTCATTAATAGTTACATTAGCTACATATAACTTAAATATCTCAATTTTTTATAGAATACTATAATATCAATTTGTAAGAAAATAACTAATTGTATGTTTTTTTTACAAATTTTATATTAAAAAAAATCAAACTATTAAATGATAATATATTCATTTTACATAAGTCAGTCAGTCAGTCAGGGTCATTCACAGCCTTAATAAGGCGCAGGTACGGAAATCATGGGGTACCTAATAACTCGATCATCTTCTCAGAAAGAGCTACTCCCGTTTGGTCAGTTTGAAAAAATTTAAAACAGGAAAAGCCGTTACCAGTTTAAAAATGGGAACTTTAGTCTTTAGATAACAGGTGGGTTGGTTGGTGATATTTAGTGTCTATCATTAATACTACATAATATATATCTCTTTTGTAGGTACTCCTATTTCGAATTCTTTATTCCATCGAACAATACAGAACTAATTCCTATGCAGTAACTGTTCAAATAGCTTGCGCGCTGTACAAATTACCTTACGATTGACTTAGATGAATGTACGCTGCACGCTGTTTACCCGAGGCCTCACTTTCATACAATATTTATTTTAAACAGCAAACCCACGAAAGTTAGATGAATAAGAACAAACTATTCTAAATATTAAAAGTATGATATACTTTTCTAGCGAGAAAATTTGGTTTTGACGGTTTGGTTTTTTTTTTTTATGTTAGAAGTTGGCAAACAAGCATACTGCCCACCTGATGGCAAGTGGCTGCCGCAGCCTATGAGCGCTTGCAGCACCATTAGTAGGTGCCACTCACGCGTTGCCAACCTCGAGATATTAGTTCTTAAATCTCGTTCGCCCAGTAATTTCACTAGCGTACAATGCCCTTCAGACCGGAACACAGTAGTGCCTAAGCACTACTATTTGGCGGCAGAATATTGGACACTGCGGTGGTACCTACCTAGCCGGCCTCTTGCAACAAAAGACCTACCACCAGTGTGACTGATGATGTGATGATGGTGGAATAATCTCTGTTGTGACAGAGGTTATCCCAACAGCGGGCGATGGGGTCGTCACATCCCGACGCCTTTAAAACTTTCTAATTAATAATTAACCTGTTAGTATTCTTTGCTCGCCCACTCGGCCATAGAACGGTGACACTGTGAGGCCAATACACAACAAAGGGCAATATGGTACATATTCTGAAGAAAAAAAAAAACAAGATGACTGATCTAAAATTAAGCTAAAATTTATGTAAAAATGCCGTTAAAAGTCACCAGTTTATTCTTATGTAACATAGACAAAATAAGTATCTAAACAACTCCGGTGTGATTATTTTTTTTAAACTCCTAAAGGAGTCACGTTTGACTTTAAGTCTCTACTCTAATCCCTATCAGTTTGTAACAAAACAAATCGAAACTTATTCGCCGTCTTATTACCAGGAATGAATACAAAAGGCACTTAAAGAGCTCGCTAAGGTAAGATCGAAACAGTTTTAAGATTTGAAAATTGATTATTCTTTTCTTTTTTTGACTTTTGATACAGCTATTATACTCGTAGTTTTTTTTTTTTAAAGTTTCACTTGAATTATTGATACAAGCATAATTTCTTATATTTTTTAAGAATATCCTGAAAAAAAAATATTAGTACAAGACAATTATATTTATTTTATTACAGCACAATTATTATAATTTTTCGACAACCTAGTTTTATACAAGAGTCTTAAGATTATTTTGAAGTACAAAATTATTATATAATGTATTTGTACTTCTTATTTATAAAGTTTATCTTTTTACGTTTGTCAAAAAGCGGCCTTCATCTTTTTACAAGTTTAAATTTTAGATTTTGTTCTAATGACATTCCTAAGATTATCGTAAAGGAAAATACGCATAATAAATCTTTTTATTTTTAGAACAGGCACAATAACATTTTTGGGTCAAGAACAAAGCTGTATTTTATTTGACGCTTTGATAACAAAGTATAACATCCATAATAGAATATTCAACAGAAAATGACA
The DNA here is from genome assembly GCA_023373885.1 of Hestina assimilis. NCBI lineage: Eukaryota > Metazoa > Arthropoda > Insecta > Lepidoptera > Nymphalidae > Hestina > Hestina assimilis. The sequence goes on along the minus strand of CM041749.1, from coordinate 7,728,537 downwards.
AATGACAATCTTGCTATAAAACAATAAGGAAAAAACACAATTTAAAATAATACATTTGATTGTATTTTTAGTTTACTACAATTATTAAGATTTTATACTAAGGAAATCATAGAAAAAACTTATTTGTGTATAATATCTTTTCATTCTTTACTTCTATTGGACAAGTACAGTAGGTTTATGGTACAACAGAATTCAGCGTGTTCTATATGCGATTTCATGCAATGCAATTCCGGCCTCTTGCCTCTGCCAAGGAGAAGTAGTTTTATCAGCTATAATAAATAATAATATATATCTGGAACATCAAACTTAAAAACGCATAGTTATTATACATGACATCGTATTTACATAAATACCTACGTACTACTTTATCATACAAATCATATCAAACAATGAAATAAAAATAGTAAATCCAGTATTGATATTTTATTTGAAGTAGCAATTGTTTAGGAATTGTAATAAAATCAAAACAAATAGATACCTCCAACAAAGCTTAATATATAATTGTATGGAGCAACTGTAGATCGATACTCTATTATTAGTTAAGTTTTCCACTTCACTACAAGTTAAATCGTCGCTGAAACCTTTTAAACATCGTGTCTCTTCGGAACAGCACCAATATCAAGTTTAAAGTAGCTTTGCAAAGTCCATGTATGTTGTTAGTTATAAACTTAAAGTATGTAGTTCTAAAGGATTTTTCATTAAATAAAAACATTATAACATTTACCTTACATATTAATAGTTAAGTAAGCATCTTATTACTTTAAATAGGTACTTCTAGTATATTTCGCGTAACTCGACTATGGTCGAAACCTTGAATCTACGTTTACTTCCAATTTTGAGTGATGGCACCGTAGGTAAGATTGAAAATTGCTCATAATATGTAATCAGTATATTCGATTAATATTTAAGTAAGACTGATGGGTCGACAAGTATTTAGCTTTACTGGCCTTGAGATCGTTATCGCCAGGGTGCTGTTATCAACACGACGGAATCCTACTAAAAATATATATTTCTAGTATAATATATTATTATGTAAAATTTTGTGAGGATGTATAGATGGATGAGTGCTTGTTATTATTTAATTCAAAAACTAATTAAAGGAAATCTTATATAGAATTTGGCACATAGATAGCTTATTAGATGCCATATAGATATCTGGCAATTAACACATAGGATGTCACTTTTGAAAAATGTTAGATTCCTGTGGGATTATCAAAAGACTACATTAACGAAATTGGACGGCTAGCACGCAATAAAATGTTCATAAATAAAACGAAAATTCATTAAAAGTTATATTATTACAAATGAATGTAACGATAACGTAGGGCACGGTAATAAAATAGTAATAACATTTTTGATTGAGTCGGAGATTTCCAGTTTTAAGGGTTCACAGTTTATTCAGAGTCATAAACCGATACAGTCGCAATAAAATGATTTAAATCCAACAAAGAACTCGATTTAGACATTTGATACAATTTAATCCTATTGAAAATGTTTCACTGTAAAATTATATTGAAATTTTATTGAGTGAATGAAATTAGTTTCAAAGAAGCAGTTGAAATAAAATTATGAAATGCTGATGAATTAAACTATAACAAGTATAGTAAAATTAGTAAAGTAAGTTTAACTTTAAAACAAAACTATGCGTCATGATCTTGTTTTTATGTAAGAGGGGGCAAATGGAGCAGGAGGCTCACTTGATGTTAAGCGATCACCGCCGCCCATGAACATGTGCAACACCAGCTAGCATGCAGGTGCGTTGCCGACCTTTAAGGAAGGAATAGGCTTCTGTCTAGAAAGTTCCCAAGTCGTATTTGTATAGTATATTTATACTTGTACCTAAAAGAAGATTAGATCGACATATAAATGCCCAGCCCAGCCCAGATTTATAAACCTTTGGACCTAGAAAGCTGATTTTTTCACAGGCATTTGTTTTAAAACGTACACATCCCCGTATCAGAAAAGAAAACGTAGAAAAAGCGTTTGAGTTAAGGTTTCTGGTGCTGTCATTTGCCGAACAAAACACAACATGATTATGTACAGTGTAGTTGTGTGTTTAAGCCAATCATGCCCAATAATGGTTCTACCAAAAGTATTTTGTAAAAACGTGAAACTCCTAAAGATTAATTTCCAAATATTCATATCCTTTAGCAAATACAAACAACATTAACTATTGAAAAAAACTAATGAAGGTTTAATGGATATTTATATTTTACAATATCTGTTTAAAACCTAACGGAAAGGTTTTACGTCAGTAGTTTCCATGATAAAGCAATTTCAGGCAAAGTTCAAAGGCTACCTTCACGGTACATTAAGCCACGTTTTACTCAGATGGATAGAGCGGGTGTAAGTAATACTAATACGAGTACCTTAGTGCGTCATGGCGATAAAATATTACCCACTTTGTGGCATTTCGTTATATAAACTTATTCTGTTACACGTATTCGGTAACCAAATTAGAAACTTTTCATTTTTCACGGTTTTTTACCTTACATACGAATAAATGTTTACATTTATATGTCATATATTTATATAGTCAAGGGTAAGTCAAGAAGTATAAGGGCCTGTATATGCCAGAAAAACTGATTCCATTACCATACCTAAGCATACGATGTATTTCATCTCGGGCAACGCAGGGATTTTGTAGCTAGTATTTAGTATAAATAAAATGGTTCTTGCATTTAGTTAAATATCGTGTAAAAATAATTTGTAATTAACACAATGTAAAAAAATAAAATAAAAATGAAAGCTTTCGTGTATAACAATTCATTAAAAAATAAACTTCCCTTTCTAAGAAATTGTTGCTTGTCGTTTCAACTTGTCCTGGTTTCGAATAATCCGCTTGACACACTAGATCTTTCACAAGTGCTAGGTAGCTCTGAACAGGTGACGTTAAATAGCAAGCATTTGATCTAAGAAAATACCCAGAGAAATGGCACTCTTTTATAAAACTTTTCTAGGTATAATTAGTAAAAGAAACAGTAACAAATACTCTTAGATCTTTAATTTTTGTTTATCACTCTTGTATACGCTTAAGAAAAATTTAATTTAAATAAAAAATACTCATTTATTTTTCATATATATAAAAATTAAGATAATAAAGACATCCTTTAGCTGTTATTATAATTTTACAATGCAACTATAAGTGTCCAAACAAAGCAAGGCAAGTTCAAAGATGACTACCGAACCCAGTTCTAAAATCTTAAACAAACCCAGTTCTAAAATAAGCCTCTTTGTCATTTGTGGAAACGTTATCTCAAGCAAATTATGCTTTTCAAACTTACGTGTTGGAGCCTTTTTGGAGTGCTACTGCATCTTATATCTTATCAAGAGGGTTTACTTTTTTGTTAAGAAGTTTAAAGTATTTTCATCTAGTGTCCATGGTATTATTATTATTTTATTTATATAATACTTGTCATTAATAGCAGCACGACTAAGAGCCATTACCATTTTCAATACGTATATATTTAGGTGTATGAAAGGAAACAAATAGACAAACGAGAAAAGAAATTTAATACCAGAATATCATTCAGAGTGTAAGTAAAACAGTGGGTATTTCATATTGTAAAATAAGAAGCTTTTACTATATTTATTCCTTATTAAATTCTCCTTAGCGTCTACGCATGATGCCACGTTTCCCAGAGATATGGTGCGGAGTATCAATCTTGCTTATTTCGTCCGCAACAATTTTTCTATAATCGTCTTCGGCTATTTGTACATCAGTTTCCTCATCACTAATCGTCAATATAAAATCACTGGACTGGCACTGTTCTTTTTCTTCTTTAAATTTTAATCGTATTTCCTTGACTCGAGTTTCAAGAATACGTTCTTTACGAGTTTCGCGATCAAAACTTTGTATCATAAGATGTTTATCTTGGTCATCAGAGAAAACCATGCTATCCGACAAAGAAATAAGACCCAATGATCCTTTTATATCACCTATTGCTACAAGTCGTCCTTCTATTTCTGGCTTAATGTTTGCTAAGGGATACATAGAAATAGGAAAAACAACTACAGGATCATGACATTTACGCAAAAGATCCCAATACCGCAATTTACCGTCATAGCAAATAGACATGAAACTTGAAACTCTCTGTGGACACCAAATTATGTCTGAAATTTGCTGAGGATGTGCTTTACCAAAAATAATTGGCGAGGAATGTATATCATCATTCCAAACATGCGCTGTCCAATCACCACACGTTAGAAACATTTTTGATATGGAAGGATTGCGTTGGACTGCTTTAACAGAACCGCTATGTGCTGAAAATGTTGCACTCATTATATCTTTATGAGATTTACCTTTTCGGTTAACATTGATTACGAGCCCCGTATCGGTTCCACATAAAAATTTTGTGGGGAAAGTTCTGTCAAACTGTATTGCACTAATGGGTTCCGCATTGGCAAGATTGTTCCAATCGCTTGAAGAGTCACTTAGAGACATTGTTAGTGAATCGATTGGCATTGACAAATTTCTAACATCCCACCACATACATCGACCGTCACTGGAGCCGGTGAAAAATTCTAAGTTTAAACGAGAAAGTAAATACAGCAGACCACTTACAGGATCCCTGTGAGCAATATGCTGCGGACATATATTTACGGGTTCCTTGTTTGCTCGAATATCAAATATCGCAACTCTACCATCTTGAAGACCTCAAATTATTACTGATGGATTAGTAGGAGAACAAGCGATTTTCCAACAAGGAGAAGGAGGAACAAAATCAGCAAAGATTTCATTTGCATTTTCTACATCCCAAACGAAACATGATGTATCATTATTTTCCAGTCCATCGAGCGGATATTGTTTGTCACAATATGCTACTACAATTTTAGAATGATCTTCATAGGTCCAATCAATACAAGCGACGGGACGCTGCCCCGGATCTACAAAACAATTGACCTTACGAATATAATATTTTTCAACTGGTTTCTCACTATGCATATTTTTGAAATAAGTATTATACATTTCGATTGCATTATTTTGTTTTATATAATGCACAAATTGATCATAAGTATTTGAAATTGCATTGACATAGGGATAGTCACGTTCAATACGTTTGCGGTATCTCATAGTAGCTTCTTCATCATTAAAATTTATTTCCTTAGGCCATCCTCCTTCAGTATGATCAATACCTTGATCACGAATAGTAATTATTTTTGTGTTTGCATCATGTTCACTCAATGCTATTGCTGTTTGGCCTTCCCTCGTAACAGGATTTCTTAAACAATACAGCTTTTGTTCCTGTTTGTCGGGATAGATTGAATCTAACATGGTAACAGGAACTTCACAAAACTGAGGTTGCTGTCCAAAATTTTTTCTTAATTTAAAATATGTGTAAGCTAGATCAGGTTCCATTTTCGTGTTAGCTGATGATATATCAAGTAAATTACAACGGCTGCCTTTTTATTGAAAAGTCTGACAATGAATATGAATGTCATTTTGACAAATTATTTTTTATTCATAAAAATTTAAATACTAAGCAAAGCAAATAATCACTACATAGTATAAAAGAAAGTCGGTTTCTCTGTCCCTATGTATGCTTAAATATTTAAAACTACAATACGAATTTTGATGCGGTTTTTTTAATAGACAGAGTGATTGAAGAGGAAAGTTTATGTGTATAACAACATCCATTAAATAGTGGAGAAAAAGAAATATTTTTAGGGTTTCTAATGTGATGTCGTAAATAATTACATTTTACGCTTGCGGGCCACGGGCAGTAATGAATACATCAAAATTACTGGATCGATTTTAATCAATTTTTCAGTGAATGATATAGGCTATATATTTTATACCCGTGCAAAGCCGGGGCGGGCCGCTAGTACCCAATAAAATGAAAATATTGCGTAACACACATAAAGAAACAGACGTCATTTTAAAATGCACTAGAAGATTCTACCGAAATTTATTTGTCATGTCAAGCTGTGGATCCATTTAGTTTCGACTGTGCGTCGTCCACAACGCACTTGACTGAATTATATTAAAATTGTAGCCATATGGGAAAAGGTTTTAAATTAAAGAAATAACATTTTCAAAAATTTAAGGAATGATGACGCCACTGTAAAAGTTTGCTGTAAAGAATTGTACTTCCTGAATTGACCGATAGTAAAACAGTATTTATAAAAATCTAGCCTTGTGGGAAACGGTTTAGTCGGATGAATCACGTGTCCTCCAGCAGTAACATTTTTTTAAATCTTAAATTGAATGTAGCAATTCATTAATATATAATACTCTGGATACTACGAAAGCGAAAAAATATCGTGTCCGTTGCTGAAAACGAAATGCCGTAAAAAAATCATAAACATTACATTTTGTGTTACTCCATTCGGAGCACGTTCGTATTCCAGATCACGTTTGTTGTTTTTTTAAGTACCTAATCCGTGATTTTCGTTGTACGTAGAAACATGTCGGCTTGATAAATTGCCGGATCTTGGCCCAGAAAGGTTGTTTATGAAAAATTGATACAAGGAGGTATGCGTAGAATCTTAACATCATTCTATAAATTTTTTACTAACGCTGTCCTTTCTGTTTTCACATGAAGGAACAGTTATAACAAAAAATAATGACTGGTAGGTTTTCTAGACTGGAAATGAAACAAAGTCATAAATAGATAATTTACATGAACCATTATAACTAATGTAGCATTTTTAACTTTATTTTATAATAGTGCATAATATTAACATAAAAAGTGAATAATGTAATTTTAAAAAGAACAAAACGTGAATCGAAACGAATATCGATATATAAATAAGTAACAAAAAAACTCTATAAACTCAACGGCCTTCTTTAGAATAGTGATTTCCGATTATATCCCGTGTCAGGCAGGACTCCGGATATACCCATAACTATAATCGGGATCATTCAGAACACTTTTTTATATCAGATACTACGCCACGCTTTCCCATTATATGTGCGCCGGTCTTTAGGATTGTCATATTGAATATGTAATATAATAACTTCGAGAAAAGGATAGTACGGCCGTGCCGCTTTTTTGCTCGACTTGGCGGGGGCACTGCCGTGCCCCAGATTAACAAATTATCTAATGTAAAAAAGTTCTTTCAAAATCGAATTGCTGGTAACTGTTGTAGGTGTTTCAGAAAACCTATTTAATAATCCAAAAAACTTCGTCTGTAAAAAGTTAAAGACTATTGAAGTTAATAAAGCCAGATAGCTCAATGTATAGAAAACGTAGCTTTTAACGGAAGGTGGTGGGTTCAAATTCGGCACATCTGAATTTTAAGGGTATCATTTGTTTCTTTATTTAATTGTCATTTATCTGTAGGTTAACGGTGAAGAAAAGCATCGTTAGGAAACCTGAATGTCAAAAAAAAATTTAAGACATGTATAACGCCAATCCTAATGGTCTCTTATTTAATGTAGGGCTTTAATGGCTGTCTGGTTAGCTAGCACCAAATGTTGGTGAAAATTGTGCCTGCTCTTTACAGCTTTTCGAGGTTGGCCAGCGTATCTTAAGAGGTCGGCAACGCACCCGCTTTATCCTCTGGAGTTGCAGATGTTCAAGAGGTGGTAATTGCTTGGCATTCATTGAGTCTTGTGCTCGTTGCGCCCTCTTACATCAAAAAGTTTGAATGGTTATAACGCAATGATTCATTGACTACATATACATGATTCATTGAGTAATTATATATGTGTAGTATCATAGGAAAGAAACATAATCATCACTTAAAGCTTTATTAAAACGAATTTACCAGCTTATAAATGTTTGATTCTTTTAAATTTTTAATTGTTTAATTTTACAACTTCATAATAATAGAATTGGAGGTTAAATGTCTATCTTTATATATGTGTATATATTATAATGTATATTTTATGTCACGAACTACTTCAGATATACCATAGGTGTTCAAGTACCTTCGAAGGGAAAATTGCTATTGACAAAGGTCTTAGCGGACGGAAAGAAAATAAGGCTGTTTACAATGGAAGCAACCGGGTTCTTGAGTTGATCTTTCTAGTCAACATTAGCAACATACCTCGTAAAATAGTCAAGTATGAAAATAATAGTCTTTGCTTCAAATAGAAGCTATATTAAAAAAAACTAAACACTATGCCGTAAATCAATGGAGCTGATTTAGTTTGAAGGTACTATTACAAGTCAAAACATTATCTAAAAATTAAAAACCAATTCTACTGTCCAGTAAATTAATTTCATTGTAATATTTAAAAATCTCATAATTTATTGCATTTACAAGTATCGTAAAAAACTATTAAATGTAATATACCTACATATATTATTAATAAAAGCATATAAAAATAGATAGAAAGCATATAATAATACATAATTATTAATATAGGCATATTATCATCAGTTTAATGTCATTTTAAAACTTTTTCATTGGAAATGGGGATCATAAGAAAATTAAGTCTTCTGTAGAAATGAGAAAAATATCTGTACTTTGATCATATTTATTTATTTTTAACACTTGTTGCGAATATGGAAAAATGGAATACATGACAGATACCAACAAAATCATAGCTTACAATTCTATTTATGCTTTATATTTTTGCAATCGAAACTTGATGAGAATTTAATATATTTTCCCAACGATGTTCTAAGGAATTTGTCCAAATTTTTTCACAAGCAATATTTTGAGACTGAAAGAGATATTTTAACCTTGATAATAACTATGTTATTTGGAATTTAGTTCCATTGGTCCCTTTGACATTTTTCAAATAATAAAAGATGTGCTTTACTTCTAAATTCTTACATTTTTTTTATCTAACAGCAGTTACGGCAATAACGAGTTTTCGTTTAGTTTTAGGCCTGTTTAATCTTACAAATTTGTATTTAAAATTATGTTTCTGATGTTCTGCACTATTTTTTAGCATTTCGAATGTGCTTTTATCTTTGTCTTTTATTTTTGATTTCACTTTTATCCAACGATCATTTTTCCAATCATATTTTTTCCCGATTGCTAATAAGATATCGTCAAACTTAGGCCAAATTGTCTTGGTATTATTAGATTTTTCACTGGAGATAATCTCTACATTTTTAGATGATATATTGTTAGAAATTGGATTTTTATTTAGGTTTTCATAAAAATTATTCCCTTTAGAAAAGTTCATTTTGGAATAAATGATGTCTTTATTTTCATCCGTTTTCATTTTCGATGGTAGGAATTTCTTGATTTTGCTTTGTACGTAGTCTATTTCTTCAAGGAAATAATCGTTGATTGGTTCATTTGAATACTCGCTATAGAAATCTTCAAACTCTTGTTTTAATTTTTCTGTAACAAAATTAAAATTAAGATTATTTCCGCTACCATTAGAATAAAAACATCCTAATGGTGTTATGGTGTATCTTTATTGCTAAGGCATAGAAAATATATTATATACAAAATATATGGAGAAACTATTCCCATATTTATAAATAAATATCGTTCTATTTAAATTATTTCACCACCCCATCAATTAATCAATTATAATTTCATTAAAATTCTTTAAGGCAATTACACTCACGTAGAATATAATAAATATTAATACAAGTAACGATATACAATGGTAATATACATAAGGCCATATCTTTTGCAAATATTATTATTATAATTGTCTAAGCCATTTATTGCTTAAAAGTATTAAAATAAGAAGACAAAGCTTTGGTACATTTGAAGTATTCTACGTTCCACAATAATTTAACGACCAACCGACAACTATATATTTTCAAAAATGAAGACAATATACTTATAAAGTATTATATTGATACACACGTTTTTGAAATACATTGATTTTGTGCTAATGATGTGAATACAATCATGTAAAATTTTACCTGATTCTTTCTTGTATAAACGAATGTCACGTTCAAGCACATCTCTTGGTGATTTCTTCCACTGCCCATCTCCTTGGCCTTTTAATTTAAAAAAAATTAGTTTGTGTTGAACAAGAAGTCTAAGTTGAAGCCAGGTTAATATTGTTACTGGTATTTATTTTATGTGACAAGTTGGGAAGCAAGTTTACGGCCCACCTGATGGTAAGCGGTTTTTTTTTATTCTTTATTTTTTGAAAGGGGTTTTTTCACACAGTGAATATGCCACCCCCATTTAATAATCCCCTTAATATAAACTTAACATACAACATACATACTACAGCATATATACTAAGCAATAATAAAAATAAGAAAAAACAAAAAAAGAAATGTAGGACGTATTGCAGACCAGATTATGAGTTCCGGTCTGCAACATCTCCCCGATAAAGAGTACGATGCATCCCGTAACACTCACACTACCCGTAAATGCAGTTTAATTAGCGTTCTGGCCTCTTCGGACAGCGGAGATGCCAGAATGCTATTACATATACCTACATTATAACTATACAAAAATTGCATATCGTGCCGTAAAGCTTCGTTCCGAACACATTCTGTTAAGGCGTGGTGTATGTCTTCTACCACATCACACTCCGAGCAATTAGGTGAATCTGTAATTCTCATCAAATGTTTAATCTTGTTTGTGGGAATATGTCCGGAACGAAGTCTTAGTAGTGATGTTACATTCCTTCTATTAAGATTTTGCTGATTAAACGATGGGCATCGAGAAGGTTTTGTTAGCGATCTTTCATTAAAATACAGTTGCCTACAATTTACTTTCGCTTTACTTAATATCTCACAGTGTAGTGGTAAAAAATTAAACATAATACCATCGCTTATCGCTTGTCTCGCTGCTCGATCAGCCGTCTCGTTGCCCAGAAATTTCACTAGCAGTGTTCTTTAAACCAGAACACTACTATTGGTGATTGGTAATGCCTAAGCACTACTATTGGTGCTAGAATATTTGGCACTGCGGTTTTACCTACCTATCAGGTCTCCGGCAACAAAATACCGAGAAAGGCGATGGGGTCGTTACTTACCGACGCCGGTAAGATTGTAAATAATTTCATGCATTTATTGTATCATAAAGGTGGTTCAGACTTAGCGAGCATGTTCTGTCTAACGAAAACTAGTTACGGTAGGATAAGTTCATTAACAACTTTCTTAGATCATTGGATATGAATGTCAAGTATAATAGGGAACGGGGCTCGCAACTTGGGATATCGCCCTTCCCACGATATGCAACAGAATGCTACGCTACGCTCGTACGGTATCAGCAGCGCTTAAAGTTATTATTTATTGGAGTGTAGTATGTTCCCTTTGAGCTAATTTAATACTCATAATAACTGTGTAAAAAAAGAAAAAAAATGTCATGTCTAGACGGTCACGTAGATAGAAAAGAATTTAAAAAAATCAGCACAAGCCCCTATGAGTTTTATAGTGCTTAATTTGTGTTTCGAATTAATCTCGTGCTTAGTGGTGAGTGAAAACTTTGTGAAAAAACTACATGCTTGTGGTAGAAATCCTGAGACATGTATATCTGCCAATCCGCAATGGGGGCCTTAACAGGAGCGGAGGCCTTTGCCCAGCAGTGGGATATTAACAGGCTACTACTACTACTACTTTTATAATATGTGTTATGGTGCTAATGTATTTGTTACGATTAATACTTACCAACGAACGATATTAATAATATGAATAATGATATATACTGCAGACAATTAACAGACATTATTCACTACCCGCCGAATTCTGAAACAAGAAAATTAGAAAAGATACATTATCGCTTGTAAATGAAAAACATAGTTTTGTGATAGTAAAAGATAAATGAAAAGTCTAATAAACGACTCTTGGCTTGGATTAAATACATAGACTAGCTGACTGGCCGCTACACCACTCGCGTGGGATTACTTGAGCAAATTCTATCTGCGGCTATAAGTTCAAAACGCAATATAATATCTTTGTTCATTACTGCTAAAGTCCAACAGATCAATCACATTATTTAAAACGGTGCTATTTGTCCACTGAGCTGTGAATAAAAATCTTAATAACAAACATAAATTTTAGCAAGATGCCAAATATAAGTGGACCGAAACTTTACAATATTTCAAAAAATATTATTTAAATGATAACAACGAATCTTTTATATAAAATCATAAAAGTTTCTAGAACAAAGATAAAAGTCTATTCCTATCCCACATATAGATTCTTTATCTAAGATAAAATTCTAAATTCAATGCAGACTTAGCCGCATACAAAGCGAGGAAATACGATTACAAAGCAGACAAAATTTTCAAAGAGGAAATACTTCAAATCGGAACGAATATTGTCGATAAAGCGACTTGAAAGAATATCATGATTTTCTGCTGCAAAGGCATTACAAAATGTCGAATCCTAAATTTCTACAATATGTACATTTCCGCTCCAATCAACATTATATTTGCAATGAACGTACTCTATTTCAATAATTCAACACTCATTTGAGATATGTGAGTCATTTTAATTCATTTTACGGTCTCTTTAAAAAGAAATAAAAATTACTTTTATTAAAAACTTATACCCAATTACTTTAAACTAGGTCGAACACAGTTTCACTAAAACATATTAAAATAATTTACTTTCAAAAACATTATTATAAGATAACATTTATATTAATTTCTACAAGATATTACACCCCGACTCATTGCTTCTACAGGTGACGGGAGGGCTGCTTCATTTTTCGACCAAAGAATCGGGATTGCGATTCAGCGGGGAAATGCAGCTAGGATTGTTGCTACCATTTCCGGTGGACATGATTTGTACAGTTTTAATTATTTGTAAATATAGTTAGTATGGAATTGTTAATTATTCGTAATAAAAAAAACTATTTGTTGAATATATCGAGAATATTTATATATTATATTGTGCATAACGAACATTTCATCAAAAAGCATAATAATCAAAAAAGATTATATCAAAGGTTATTATTTTTAGTTAATGTTTATTGAAATAGAATACAAATATAAAATCTATTGAAATAAAAATACAAATAGGTAGCTCTCTCACAATTCTACATCAGATAAAACAAACTCTTTTAAATATTGACTTCGTTTATTTTATTTCACCGATATCGATAAACCCAATTAACGCAACAATCGGCTAACCAAATAATGTCTAAATGAAACACACACACGTGAAAATATAACAATATATATTATTATATACATATAACAGGAGAAGACCTGACTGATGTATCAACGCCAACCCTAAACCCTTGGACATGATTTTTTTAAACAGGTTTTATTTTTACAACGTGAACGAGCGCTAAAAAAGAATCTTTTAAAATTTAACCAAGGATGAAATAGGGGTTGAAAAGTTCGTCATTTTTGAAACTAGATGCAGGAGACTTTGTTTTTAACAATTACAGATAAAAAACACGTGTTTTGTAGTTTTCTAAAACACTACCCCTGAATGGGTGAAAAAGGGGTTGAGAGTTTCGATGGCGTGTCCGACATTATTAAGAACAGAAGCATGAAACTTTTTTTGGCAAAAAATGAAAGATAAAGAAATACGTGTTTTCACAACAATTCAAAATTTTCTAAAATTCAACTCTTAAAGGGGTGGAATACAGGTTCTAAGTGAACTTAGATTTTAATATGAATATTAAAATCGTTATTCACGCGGGTGAAGCCGCTGGCAGAAGCAAGTTTAATATAAGTTTAAATGATCAACAGCATTCCACACTACGGCATTATTTAATTTCCCCAGCGGGCTGTAGATATTTGATCAAAACTGTGCCAATTCTAAGACAATTTTCAATATTCACGTTATAGCGAGACTCTCATAATAATATGTTATATTTATTACATTAACTTTTTGAAGATACAACAATATATATTACTATATTATTGTATCTTCAGTGATTGTTTGATTATGATTTTAAGTAATGAGCATAACCAAGGTGTCTACAATCTATTATTATTTTTCTTTATCATCTCTTTTCTATTGTTACTAGGTAGTAGGAGTGGTAGTAGTATTACTAGTTTTTATAGCAGAGTTTTATAATCTAGAATTTTCATCTTACAAGTTTTCATAATGTCATCTGGTTTCCGCAACCGCAGTGCATTAACGGTACATCAGTAAACCATTGGATTGACTTGATGATTTTATCGAATGTTGTTTGCGGGAAGGGTGAGAACCATTCCTAACATATACTCCCAGGTATGGTGGAAAGATCTTAGTGAGCAACGGTCACAGTCACCCAAGTGCTTGTGCGGTCAGAGGTTATTTGTCTCCATAGCGAATCGAATCCCCGATCATCGCCGTTCTGGGGTAGCTTTGACTACTGTTTCAGAGCGGTCGTTTATCGTTATTCTAGGAATATATGTATATAATATGTTAGTTGGCCTATTACTTGTAATATAATGCTAAACAAAACAACTACTAATGTATATTATTGTTTTAACGATTATTTTATTCCTATCACAAAAAGATCAATAAAAATACTTAAGATTTATTTTAATATAAATCTAAATGGTACTGTGGAACAGTCATTTATTATGATTCCAAGCATTTATGATTATATATTAGATGATTTAATATCTTAATGAATTCAGTCGAATAGATTATTATTGTCTATCATGATTATATAATCTGTTTGAATATTCATATTTAGTTTAGTTTGAAAATATTACCATTTTGTTTGTTAAAAATCAAAGTTGAAAAAAAAATATTTTTCACATAATATTTAATGCAATCTTAATAGCCTAGCACTTTCCTAAAACTCATTAAAAACTATACCGAACTATACCATCACATTTATTAAATAATCTGACTGAGATCAGTAAATTAAAGTTTTCTTATAAGCATTCAAAAGACACCCATAACGAAACTTCATGAAATAGCTATATAAATATATCAACATAATGTAATATTAAATAGTATATATCTAATACATAATAAATGAACACTCAAAATAAATTTATTCTGCCAGTCTAATCATGAAATCCACTTTAGAGTCTTAAGATTAATATAAATCTAAAATTAAAAATTATGGAGCGAGGAAAATTTAATCACGAACGGAGTTTCTAAAATAACACTACACTAAAATATAACGACACGCGAAAAAGACTTTATAAATTCATTACCTTAAGTAGGAAGCCCGCACTGCAGTATAAAGCTTGCTAAAGCGTTATACAAATGTGTTTCAGAAGATTTTACTAAATATCTTAACGAGAGTTTTTACAAAACTTTTTGCTGTTACGAAGATTTTATGTTACACAATCGCGCGGAAAACCGGTCCGCCTAGCTTGGCTTTCGGAATAATACTAAAAGCCTCTACGTTGAACAACTCGATATTGCCCAGCTCGGTATAATATATTTCTATCTGTAGAACCAACGGGTATTTTGTAAACACATCTAGTCCATTGCGCGTTGTATGTGAAGCGTAGAATAAAATTATTATAAAGGTGAGCAATTGACATCGATGTTATGGAATAGCTCATAGCTGGTGGAATTATTTTCGTCGTTCTTAATGCCTTCCATCCGCTTTCATTTCACCCCCATTGCCCCCTGTAGCCACCATGCTTGAACTTGTATTGCATGTCTGCAGGTAAGCCCGGCCTTTCAAACCGACGCTTCTATAGACCGACGCCTTTGGTATTATACCTGTCCATTCGGGAGTCAATTAATATTGAACTGCCTTTAGAAGTATCTTGCAAGCACAGGTCGATCTAATTTTGTTTCGTTGCTAAAGCAATAAGTAATTTACTTTTCGTGCACAAATAATGGAATTATTATTAATGTAACGCATTAAAATAATATATTATATAGAAATAAATAATGAAATAACATAAATTTACGTGTACTAGTTATGCTTTTTTTTCAAGACATTAGTAATATGCCCCTCCAAATAAGCTCGTAACTTGCAGTGGAAGTAGGTACGACAATAGCCCAAGGGGGTCAGCATCGAACCTGCAACTCTCGCATTAACTCCCAATGTCGGCCCTTCTACCCTTGAGTTAAAGAGGCTTCTTTTTTTATAAGAATACTAGAAATTATCTTTTTTCAAGACATTACTTACATTCCTAATTGAAGCAGCCTTGAAGTGCTACTGACCACTACTGCTAATAACTATACCTCACAAAAAATAAAAAATAAAAATAATATTCTTACTGTAGAGCTGTGCTCTGTGATGGGCTAGGTGATCAGCACTCACGAGAATCCGGTGAAAAACTCATCTGTTGGCAAAACGTAATGCTTACTGAAAAACCATTGGTGCATCACATGCACAAAAAAAAAATGAGCGAAATATATCCTACTCTGTGCTTAGACCATTTACCATCCAGTTAAATGGTCTATGGTAATGGCATAACCGGTATAATATCAAATAATAATAATAATATCATTTATAAAATTTTTATTTAGAAATTATTCCTTACTAAATAAAATTATGAGCAAATTTATCTCATAGTAATTTAACGTGTTTATTATTTTATCTATATTCTATGCTTCTATAATATAAGTAATTTATACGTTTTAAGACAGGTGGGCTCAAATTTCAATTACGTTGATTATAATAAACCCTTAAAGCTGTTGCCATAACCGATGATAATTAGTGATAATATGTATTGAATTATAATTAAATGTTAAGAAAAAAGTTTATTATGTTGTACTAATTATCTTATAATATTTCTATTATACAAAAACATAGCTTTATGACTTATATAATTATGATAAATAAAAAAGTTATACACTCAACGGTCCCAATTAGTATAGCTCTATCCTATGTCAGGGGTATGAAAACACACAAAATACAAGTATAGCCAACTAGGTCGCAAACACATGGCTAATTGCTTATAAAGTCGATAAAGACAGCTTCCGCGAGCGAAAAATCTAACCTGTAATCAACGGCGTTTAACGGCGTATATTAATAATATTCAGCCCAGTAAAAGAAGCCAGACCAAAGAAAAAATCCCGGTGTTTTGAATATTAGTACCGTTGTTCCTTGATACTTAGTTTGAAAATAAAAAGTGCTTAAGTTCGGCCGGTGGTCTTGCCTGTATATGAGCACTCTTTGGTTTTTGCTGTCAGTAACTAAATTTGTATCGAAAAGTTGTCTTGATAAAATATATATTTATGGGCCAAGAACCATCATTTGATAACTCTCTATAATAAACATTTGTATAATTATACTGTGCTAGCAATCAAAACTAGCAATTCAATTTTTAAATGGGTTTTTCGAAAGTTCTAAACAAAAACTAGTTATTATGGAGAAAATTGGAATACCTATCAATCTGCAGTATAACAGCATGCTGGAATAAAGTTAAGAATCCATGTTTATAGCATACATTTGCTGAACAGAATTTGAAGAAAAATATACGGTGTATTTTAATACTGAAAATAAATCAAAGCAATGTTCTAGGAATTTCTAATATAAGCTTTTAATCTTATATAAAGCTTTTATGCCACTAATGAGTTTATTTTTTGATCCACAGAACAACAGATGATCTACGCTAGCAATTTATCCATCCAAGTTTGTTTGTGACGTGCCATTTTCAATTTATTTATTCAAGTATCTGCGGCATCCATTATCCAGCTTTTTAAACGAGAATATATAATGAATGGCGTTCTGTTTCAACGTCGCAGTTCTTTTGTAAACATTTTTCCATTTTAATAATTTATTATTTAGTATCCAGGTAAACTTCCACTATAAAAATAAATAAAATTGAAGTGTATATATTTATGAAAAAGAATGAGGGTTCCGTGGAAAAAAAGTCAGTACAATACACGAGTGGAGCTGCGGGTTTTAAAGTATCTTTAATAAGATAGTATAGATTATTAAATATATTTATAATAGTTCAACATAATAGTTGAATGTTTTTTCTTCATATAACATATTCTCAGTTTTTTTTATTATATTTGAACGCTGTGAGGTCTTTGTAATGTGGACTATAGAGAATGTTAAGGTACCTATTTATAATAGGATAACATCTCTAGGCATTGACTATCATCATCCAGAATCAAGAATCTAACATACACTCTGAAAAAGAGTAGGAAGACCTAAAATAATATTAACTATTTATAAAACTACCAAACGCTTAAAGCCATAGGGCCATCTTTAATTTCTTCTATTTATATTGTTGTTTTTTCACTATAACATACCAGTAATTTCCTATCAAAACCCATTCACAATGACGCCAAATCTTATACATAATTATTGTATTATAATTATTTTTGTCTTTATATCGGTTGTCGATATATTGATGCTGTTCATCACCATCTTCTCACAACTCCTACTATTTCAAGCATTTTAAGTGGCAACGCCAGCTTTTATCATTGATGTCAGGGAAATAGACTACGGTGGTAGATGACTATCTAGTGGAAAGTATGCTGGTTTTCCGCTTTTGAAATACAAATATTAATTACATAATTAATAATATTTAACAGCATAAGTTATTTTATAACTAGTAGTTGCTACCATTAAATGATTTTCAAATTTTGAAATGTTTATTCAATCAATTATGTGTACAGTGTAACAGTTCCAAATTAGAATCTTTTAGATGAAAATGTTAGTAATAAATAAACTAGAACAAAAATGTGCGGTGAGGGGTTCCTGTGAAGGAATGAAATCTGTTTATTTCAACAGATTATATGATAAAAAGAGACATGGATACAGCGTTGGAGAAAGAGCGAGATAGAGAGAGAGAGTTGCACACCCGGCTGCGCTCTCACTTGCTCGTGTTTTCGTTTGCTTTAAATAGGCTCGATACACACACGCACATACACGGCGTTACGTGATGGTTTCTACTAAATCACTCTACCCGTAAGCCGCGTTAAGGGACTTCGTTCTTAAACGACGTCAAAACAAGTCCGCAAGTTTTTATGTCATAATTGCAGCAAACAAATACTTTTTGATTTATTTTTATTATTGAAAAAACTCCAGCGTTTGCATTCAGGGTACGTGAAAGGACTTATTTCCTAAAGTCGACTAACGAGGCTCTAAGCATAAATATGTTATGTACAAAAACATTTTATTTTAAGAAATCTTTGCATCAGTCATACAGTAATCATACAGTAAATTACTTTTTTTGCAAGTGATTGCCTTCGAATGTAAAACCGATAGCAAATATATCACGAACTCGTCTTTATTTCAATTCTCGTATTGGATCTCAGAAATTGCAGCAGTTTGGAGGGATAAGTGAGGCAATATGTCACATGGCTGACGGGAAAACTTGGACCAACGATTTGATGATATCTGATTTAACCAACTGTGATGTATCTTATTATTAAAAATTTAATAAGAATTCATTTCATTTTTTCATTATATATATCGAAGCCAATCTTTTACGTGTTGCTAATACTTTTTGTTTAAGACAACACAAATATGTATCCCTCCTAATAATGTATGTATCTCCCCCAATATAAAATAAAGTCTTGATTTAACATGACCATATTCTAACCCCATTGCACAAAAATAATAATTTTGTGGTTTTATTGCTCTATTTTTATCTCTTATTAGTAAAGAAATTATTATATTTTTAATGGTAAATACAATAAATCCTGTCAAAATCAGTGTAGTAGTTTTTATGTGATGCTTAAAACAACCTAAAGACAATAAAAATAATTACTATTAAATAATAAACAATGCTCGTATGCTTTCAAAGCTATGATCTCTACGGCTATCATTCAATATTATCTATTGATACTTTATAAAGATAGTTCGCATAAAATCAATAGTTGAACCATCAGCTGAGCATAAACATTCATTAGCTTGTAACAATATGTTATTGTTTTCCACAAGGGTATCATTTTCATAGAGCAAACAAAGTATTTTGTTACACATATTATCTATCAAAGAATGTTCTTGTTTATCGCACGAAGCGATGCCATAATAATAAATAATGGTTTATTTTGTTTTATTACTGGAATATTATAATGTTACATGTTTATGGCTTTCGAAGAGAAAATAGATTTTAGCGTAAGTATAAATTATTTAAAATTATGAAGAGTAATTTCATGATATAAGTTTTTGCGAATAAAATTAATAGAGAGTAATGTGTTAAATTTTAACAGTTGCATACTTTTAGATTTCTTTCAGCATAATATGAAGAGCTTCATGAATATTACTGGTGGTCAGGCTTTGTCACTGCACGTCATTGACAGGGTACCATTGAAAAACAGTGTTAGGTGTACTCGCCTAACTAACTGAATGGTCCACCCTTTTTGGTACATAACACTTTATTATTATTATTGTTTTGTATTTGTTATTTTTAATTTTATTAAGTAAAAAGTAGTTTTTAAGATTAAGTTTTAAATTATGTTTGATTTTTTTAATATTATTGTTTTGTTTCTTTTCAACTATAATGATTTTTAATGTTTAAGCTTAGTTTCTTTCTGTTGTGTCTACTTCTTTTTCTTTCTCTCTTTCTTTCAAAAGGCCGGTTAGGTTCAACCACTGTGTATAGTCACAAAGCAGTAGTGGTTTACCCGAGAAAGTGTAAGGAGGGAGAGGATAGGAACAGAGCCCCACTCGGGTTAGGCTTCCAGAACTCTTCGAATGAAATAATACAGTACAAATAATGTTTTACAAATAATTGCAAAAACACACACAACAATGCTCAACTAGAGTTACTAATGTTTGAAATTTAATCCAGTATCGATAGCAGTTTATATTTAATTTGGTTACCTATGACTTCATCAAAATGAAATAAGATTATTATTGGAAATACACTATATTAAAGTGAATTCATAATGAAGAACCGTTGTTATCGAAATTCCACCTTACGGATAGCAAGATACCACGTAAATTTACCGTCCGCTGAATTTCGCACATTGTAAATCATTATTTCTTGACACGTGTAGGTTGACGTTATTTATAGTTCTACTATTTATAGCATGTTATGCGTTAAAATCAGTATTTAAATGAAATTGAAGACACAAATTTTGTAGTAATAGAGCTATGCTCTTCCCAGCACAAATGGACCGGCTCGACCGGGAAAGTAATACACCGTTATGGCGTTATATGACACCGTTGTGCCTTTAGTCTCGACGGTTGCGGGTTCGATTCCCGCTCGGGCAGATGTTTGTTAAAATTTCTGTCTCGGTCTGGGCGTTTGTCCGTGTGGGTCTCCGCACCGTGCCTCGGAGAGCACGTTAAGCTGCCGGTCCCGGTTATTATCAATAACATCTGATAATAATCGTTAACTCTTGATAAGTAAATTGCTCTTATCCAATGAGTTACTGGTTCGCCCTTAGGGTTGCGGAGGTCAGATGGCAATCGCTCTGTGTAAAAACTAGTAACCTGTCAAATCCGGATAAGAGTAATAAGCAGACCCTGGGTACATAAAAATACCGGCGAAAATGCTAGGATGAAGAAGAGACCGGGGAAGTAATACCCTATCACAGAAAATCGCGGTAAAGTAATTGCACTATTGCGTTTCGTGCGCTGAGTGAGAACGCAGGCCCAATCACCCACCCATCTTCCCTTCACATCCCATCACCCCTTCCTTTTTTCCTTCTCATCCCTTCCTTATTGTTCCTTGGGTCGGTAACGGGCATGTGATGCTTCAAGTATCGCAAGCGTTAATTTTATGCAGTTACTGGTTACCATCAGGCGGACCGATAAGCGATAGCGATGGAGGTGATAAGCTTGTTCGCCACCCGCCATGAAAGAAAAAACATAGAATTACGAGAAAACGTAGAAGTTACGAGAATACGTATATTCTAGAACGTTGTTACAGCTAAACATGCTATCCATTTTCAATATCCTGCCAACTACAGAAATCAAGATATAACTCGCAGATCTCTATCACAATCTTATAAGTAATCAGAAAAACTTTAAATCAATATTGAAGTGATATTAGTTGCATACATAATTATATAAGTTATAAAGTATTATTTTTAGAGCGATTGTTATAAGTTGTTATGGTGTGTGTTTCCTTGTTATCCACTTACTCAAAAAACTAGACATATTACGTAAAGTATTCGATAAACGCAATATATCGTATTCCAGAAAGTTTCGTCAAGAAGGGTGTCATCTGGCGGGTATTCTCATATAAATTGCGACTTTCTTGTCGCATTAAATAGACAAGTCGACCCGAAAACTATTTGGCAACATCTGGAACTTGTCGCTTCTTCACGGATGATTTTAGTTTGATAGTATATTTCTAACAGTCTGGTAATGTCTTTCGTAACTTATGTTTGAGACTCTAAAATTCAGTTTGCTATTTTGATTCTTCTTCCTAGCATTAATGCTGATATTATACGAGTATTTACCCAGGGTCTGCTTATTACTCTTGACCTCCGATGACCTCCGTAATCCTAAGAGTGAATCAGCAACTCATTGGATAAGAGCAATTTACTTATTAAGAGTTAATGATTATTATCAGATGCTATGTGATGACAACAGGTTTTTCAAATTTAGATTAAGTTTATCCACTTAAGTAATAATTAAAAGTACTTGTATTTAAACATTGCTAGATATAAAAACATTCTCTTTAGCACTTTTTTGGCTGAATGATTCTATTCAATAAAAACAAATTTTCATTTCAATTCTTATTACGTTAAAAAGCAGGGGAACTCTTTAAGCGTATAATATGGTCATTTCGACATACGCACTTATACGCGCACTTCATTTCACGCTTCAAAAGTCGCAAGCGCGTACACTGGCTGCACTGCGCCTGAACGATCGAACTGGTGGTAGCGAGTGTCATTAGCATATTTTTTATAGATTAGAGCCCATATTAGAGCTTATAAGCGTGTTTATGCTCGTACGAGTTGCACGTGTGGTATAAAACGTTGTTCTGAATCCGTCCTCACAATTATATATTTTTAAGGCCTTTATAAAATACCAATTATGTGAGCGAATAAAAATATGACTTAAATACGCAATACAAATGCCATGTTTTCAAAGAGGTAAAGACTTCTTAAGCAATTGTTGCTTGAGTTATAATATATAAATTGTATGTATAAGTGTATATACTTGAATTATAATTATATAGCATGTTTATTTCAATAATCTTTACTTTTCAACACGATGAAGAACAACCTAAAATTTACTTGTTAATTGGTATCATCAGCTAACAGGGTTTTAATTAAATTTAATTTAATTTGGAATAAAGAATTAAATAAAAAAATAGAAAGTTTTATTCTTAAACGACAGTGCCCGACGCTCGAGATAATTTTGTGGCTAGGACAGACCGTAATCTGTCCATATTTGTATGCAAAACTTCTAACGGAATCCTTCTATTTTTCGTTTTTTTTTTATCTTCCTCCAGAATAAAAAAGCATCCTATGTGTTAATCTAAGAAATACACTATCTCTAACTAACCAACCTCCCAACATCCTAAACTACAACCTCACTCAAACCTTCAACCTCCTCACATCCAGACGTATGTAAGTTTAATTTTTATTAACATTGGTAAGAGAAATTAATCTTTCATTTATTATAATAAATCATTTAATTTATAACTTATAGAGAAGAGTAAAATACAAGATTAACCAGAGTAAGCAATATACCCTTCTACGAAGTGTTAAGAACAACTTCTATTTGACTAGGATCTTATGCTATGTAGGTCATGTGATACGCGTACTAAATCTGGTTACCTCCAAAAAGCACCTAACAAGCTATAACAATTTCTTATTTATATACAATTTTAAGGGATCGATAAAAAAATCAATATATATATAATAAATACTGTTTTGTAACAAGCAACGTAAAAATGTTAGTTTTAGAGGACATTTATTTAAACGAGAAAAGAAAAAATAGAACAAAAAATCAGAACACCCGCTACAAACAAGATTGCCCATTGTCCTTTGAGTGACGTTAAATTAACATAAACTAATTTAGTGTAAATCCTAATTCTGTCGTGCACAAATTTATTACAGATTTTGTTAACCATTGTTTGTATTGGTCCCAAAAATGCTTTCTAAAATTCAGTAGTGATAGAGCCACTCTTTTCCTATTTTAGCACAAATGGGCCGGCTTGACTACTATCCACCATAGAAAATCGGCGTAAGGTAACAGTAACAGTAGGTACTATTGCGTTTCGTGCGATGAGTGAGATGGCGTCGGGATGTGACGACCTCATCGCCCGCTGTTGGGATAACCTCTGTCACAGCAGAGATTATTCCACCAGTGCAATCAGTCACACGGTGGTAGGTCTTTTGTTGCAAAAGGCCGGCTAGGTAGGTACCACCGCAGTCAAATATTCTGCTGACAATAGTAGTGCTTAGGCATTACTGTGTTCTGTTTGTGTTTGAAATTGCTGGGCAGATAAGATTTAAGAACCAATATCTCGAGGTTGGCAACACGTGAGTGGCACCTACTAATGGTGCTGCAAGCGCTCATAGGCTACGGCAACCACTTACCATCAGGTGGGCCGTATGCTTGTTTGCCAACTTGTAATATAAAAAAAAGAGTGAGAGCGCCGGAGGCCAAATCTCCTACTTCCTCTGTACCATGCCTTTTTTCCCTCCTATCCCTTGAGTTGGATATATTTGATACTTTAATTATCGCAAGCGTTCATAGGTTGCGGTGACGGCTTACGATCAGGCGGACCGTATGCTTGTTTGCCAACCATAATGAAATAAAAAAAAATTATCGATATCACAAAATTAAGTAAACTCTTTAAAATGTACTTTACGTACGGTCGAGTTTTGGAGTTGGAGTTTGGATAGAGTTGGATGGAGTTTTACACAATATTAGAATAGTCGTTCCACCACGCTCCGATTGCGAATACCTTTGCCGTCAGCTTAATGAACTGAAGTTGTTTTGAGTTAGATACAGGAGTATATGTATCTATAGAACGTAAGATTCAAGCAATCAGATTCAAAATGAAACGAGTTCTGTGGCCGATAAAGCTGAAGTCACATTGCGGAGTATTTTTTATTGCAGCTCGTTTTAATTAAAAACCGCCGTTCATTCGAATCGACTAAAGAGGATGAAGTAAATTGCTTCGATCGCAGCTTTCTGATCGGTTCTAGTCATTCTAACATTCACAATAATTAATTTTAATTTATTATTACGTTCGTTGTTACAATATAACACGGGTTGACGACGTTGTGGCGCGACGGTAGCAATCCTGTCTTAAACGCCGCAGGTCGCCGGTTCGATTACCGCTCGCAGCATAAAACCTTTGTATTGACTATACAGGCATGGTTTACTAGTCCGGGTGTATTTGTCCTTGTCAATGTGTATGTTTCCGGACCCCCGACACAAGATTAAACTATCCTAATTGGGGTCGTTGAGTGTGTTGCGTTTATTTATTTATTTATATTGAATGTAGCTATTTTTCTATTCCAAAAGACAAATCTATATTAAGAAACTGAAACTTTTTTCCAGGAAAAAGATATCCCATGCGTTTATTCAGATAATAAACTGTTTGTCACCTCTAAATAAATTTAGCCGTATTTACGTGAATGAGTAATAAACATCCTTTTTTTTTTTTTTTTTTTTTTTATGTTAGAAGTTGGCAAACAAGCATACGGCCCACCTGATGGTAAGTGGCTGCAGCAGCCTATGAGCGCTTGCAGCACCATTAGTAGGTACCACTCGCGCGTTGCCAACCTCGAGATATTAGTTCTTAAATCTCGTTCGCCCAGTAATTTCACTAGCGTACAGTGCCCTTCAAACCGGAACACAGTAGTGCCTAAGCACTACTATTTGGCGGCAGAATATTGGACACTGCGGTGGTACCTACCTAGCCGGCCTCTTGCAACAAAAGACCTACCACCAGTGTGACTGACTGCACTGGTGGAATAATCTCTGTTGTGACAGAGGTTATCCCAACAGCGGGCGATGGGGTCGTCACATCCCGACGCCTTTAAATATCCTAAGAATATAATTACGAATATTTCTAATATTAGTAGGATATTATATTTTTATATAGATCTATCACATTATTTTCGCTCCAAAGTTCAGGAGCAATTCTTATTGCGTCATGGGATTTCATCGTATAACATCTCAAGGGTAGGTTTGTGAAATATGACGAGGGTTACAATAATTGACACTTTTTTATTACAAAGAAAATCCTTTTAGCTTATTTTTAGCCAACACTTCCATCTTTGTGTCGTAAAAATAAACATTCAAAAATGCAATGAAAAATGTAATACTAATTATTTCAAATTCATTTAAGAATAAAGTTTAATATTTTTATTCTTTTGGACAAAATATAATATAAGACCAGCTTAAAAAAATAATTGGCCTTAAAAAAACAACAGTCATCTTCGACCGCCTAAAGCAAAAGGTACAAAAAAATAATCTGGGTACAATGATCGCTAGTAATGAGGTCTTGTTCTTTGAGGAATCCTGGGTAAGATTATTACAAATTTATATAGGCTACACAAAACAGCATCGAAATTTTACAATTTACAAATTAGGAAGGTATGGCGTATCTAACTCACAAAAAAACCAACCAACGTATCGAACTTACACATAAAGGGTTCCGTAGTACCGTACAAACCTCCTTTAATTTTATTTTTTTTTGTTTCATTATTTCTTATTATAGCAGCCATAGAAATACAAAATCTATGAAAATTCAAACTATTTTTCTATTACAGGTCGGATACAGCAAAAAAAGTCAAAAATATCAAGTTTCTTGTTTTAGCAAATGTACCCTTCTTCATTTTTAAATTTTATTTTATAATTTTTTTTTTTTTTTTTTTATGTATTTGTGATTGTATCGGCAATAGCAATACATATTCTGTGAAAATGTCTACTCTCTACCTATTATGGCGCGGGAGATACAACTATCAGCGAGTTGAGACGTGGACGGATACCAGTGGCTTAGTAATAGTGTTCCGTTTGCACCCGTTCGGTACATACCCCTAAGAATAGCTGAGTTGATTTATTAAACAGTCGACACAATAGAATTGAAGAAAAATCTTATCTAAGTGCGAATAGAGTACGTGACCATATTATAGGGATGATAAGAAGTTTTTATTTCAGTACGAAGACTTGCCTACAGGGATTTAGTTTTGCAAGACCGCAAACGACATTGAAAACAAGGTAGCCGTTTTATTGTGTACAAGAGATAATGTGTAAGAATGTGAGTGTGTGTATAAGATATTTTTACTTCGTTATCCGTCAATCTGTTTGTTAGTTAACCGCTAAGAGACACAGCGCGGGAGGAAAGGTAATTGGGGCGGAATATGGGTGAAGAGGAAAAAATTTGAAAAATTTTCGTGTCTGCATAGTCAAGATCAAGGTTGTAAAATTTTCTATAGTTATAAGCACAAAGTGAAGTCGAGATACTGCAAGTAACACGATCGTGTGAGTGCTTCTGTAAAAGATTAAAATGACTATTTAATTAGACTTGGGGCATTATATCTCTAACGTGGATTAGGGTTTTGAATGAAAACAAATTCAGTTTTAATTCTTGGGAATTTTTCAGATTAGAGGCATTGATGAATATTGATCTAGTTTTGAGGTTTTTTATTTAGGATTTAATTTAAAATAAAAATAAAATTAAATTGGGTTTTAAAAAGATGTTGAACAAGATAAAATACAGATAAAATTTACTGGATCTTCGAGTGTATGTAATTAATTTTATTATTTACAAACAGATTTTTGTATATAAACACATCATATATTATAAATATATGATAATTTACATACAAGTAAATCCTTCCTTTCTTTCATTAAATTGTGTGAAATTTGTGAAAGTAGTCCAAAAGTCTACCACCAGATGTGTTGAATACTGATGTTCTCAATTTGCATTGCAGATACGACGCCTCGCTATCTATCCACGTACTGCGACATACATATGTAGGATTTAGCGCGAGATTATCAAAGTAAATTAGTAGAGAATTTAAGCATAAGAAACAATAGTATTTACTTAGTGAAATTGCTGCAGTAGGTGCTTAAAATATTTATAAAAATGTAGTATCATAGAAGTTCTTTAATAGTCTGTAATATAAAATATTCCTTTCTGTATATTATCTGATTAGTTTTTACACAAAGAACGTAACGTAACGAACGTGTAAGAACTCCGCTAAGTATATAAATACTACGCACTTCCGCTATTGTGAGATATGTCAGTTACCAATATCTTAGTGCTCTTTTGACGGTTAATTCTTAATACTGGGCCCTTGCACAGTGGCACTTTCAGGACAGTAGAACCAAATAAAATAAATTATTAAATTAATCGATCTTTAAATATATTGTTAATACAGGCTACAGCACTATTTACTATAGTTAATCAAACATATTTTAAATTTGCTAAATAACAATTAGTGAATGTATTTGACATTCACTAATTCATATTACAAAAAATATTATTTAGGCAATAGTCAATAAATAATCACAGACCCTGGGTACATAAAATACCGGGAATAATGCTAGGATGAAGAAGAGTCAATAAATAATCATCATTATTGATCATCACAGCATGAGTGTATGAAAATACGCAGACAAAAGAGAGTTGAAAATTTGAGCCATTCCGTTCAATACGCTATTTATCTCCAGCGATCTGTCAACCGTTATACGAATGATAGCAATTAAGGTAGTAAATTAACATGAGTGCTGACATTCTGTCGCATCCTTGTCATCCAAACAACGTATGAAAAATATTGTCCCACGATCAGGAAGCTATTTTATTAAATAGTTAAATCCTTCAAACGACTCTCTGTTAGCCGCCCTCGCGTTTGGACTTTATTTCCACTTACCATCAGGTGGAGTAGAGTCATCTGCCCTACTTTCCAAATAAAAAAAATAAAAAAAATGGCAGCTGAAGCAGTAAACAATACAACGTTAATGAAATTAAGTTAATAGTAAATTTTATCATACTAAAAATATATATTTACTCTGAAATTAATTACATATAAATAATTTAATTCATTTAAACCAACATGGTAACGCCAATGAGACCTTGTATGAGAAAATGACGCAGAGTCATATTTATGTTATGTAGTTTTTTACTCATCACTAAAGTGATGAACTAGAGAAAAATGCGGTCATACTTACATATATTATTACAAGATTAAACGAACTTACCTTAAGTTAAGTTCTATCGTAATTATACGTAGATCCTTGTCCGAGATGGTATTTACGTGTAGTAGGCTCCATGAGCCCAGTGCTAATCACTATGTTTAAAGATCTGAAGAAAAAAACTATTTAATTTCTCTCGCTGGCTACACTGTGTTGGAATGTCACTTCCTTTAAAGCATTGTTTTATATTCGAACAACCCGTTTAAAGGGTTAATACTGAGTATTAAAGGGTGAGATTTCTGGGACTGCCATCTCGGACAAGGATCTACGTATAATTACGATAGCACTTCACTTAAGGTAAGTTCGTTTAATCTTGTAATTTTGTCCTTGTCCGTGTGTATGTTTCCGGACCCCCGACACAGGATATCACTATCCTAATCGGAGCTATTGAGATTGTAGCGTTAATTTATTTATTATTTATTATCTAATCTGGCGCTAGGCTCAGACTAACCAGCGCCCATCTTATCGCAAGAAATTAAACATAAATTTATTTACATATTTATACATTTCATTGAATCAAAACTATAACTTTAAAACAGACATTGAAATAAATAACTCGATACAATGGATTTAAAATGAACAACAAACGAGTTGTTTGGCCTGGAATCAAAATCTTCATTGTTCGCTCGTCTTTGTAAAACTAAGCCATTGTTTCTAAATGAAAGTCGTAATACAGGTCATAATATAGGTCACTTTTTATGGCAATTTTTATTGCTGCATTTTAACTGACAAATGACAGGAAAATAACAAGGAATCTTGTGCTTGTTTGTATTTCTAATATTCTCAAAATAATTAATAGTGTATAATTTAGCCCAAAGACTATTTAAGCAATCATTACTGGTCAAATATTAGTATGGTAAAATTACCTCGGTGTATTAGCTAAAATTTAAGATGTACGTTTAAAAAATAATCCTAAACGTCTGAAAATCTAAATAAGACCACCTCGAGTGTATACAGAACCTTTTTTCAAAGTCTCTAATTCATTTTTATTTACTGACTTAGCTGAGGATATTCAAAAATGTATATACTTAATTATACAATAACCTAATGTGTAGGAGTATTTGATTAGGAGTCGCATTTTCTATGGCCGTCGCGGTTAGGTTTTATTGGTTCTATTAACTAGTTAAAAATGATAATATAAAGATGTTTTAGGAAGTTGAAATATATTTTTAAAGATTGTTGTTCTTTATGTTATAATATTAAATAGTTGAGGTTCGTCTAAAGATTTAAGCTGCGCTTTATTAAAATCTGATTGATTTTTCTACAGAATTCCACGTTGTCGGAGTTACGAGTAAAATATTGTGATTTTATTTTGGTTCTAAACTTTATCGATTTTTTATTCAAACACGACACTTTTGTTAAGCATGAAAAGAAGTCAGAACAGCAAATCGAATTTACTTATGCAAATCCTACGTCACCCGACGGACCAATGCCATTATCTTTATTTAGATACAAAAAAGTCAAATGTAAAAAACATTACAATCTTCGAGGTATGTTAAGGAGAAATGATTCTGTAAGCTTCTGAAATCGTCAATAACGTGTAAATATATTCAACAACAAATTATTTTAACTTTAAAACGAATATAATTATGTCTCTGGATTTGTTGGTTTCCTTTCATAGAGCTTCCGTCGACTTCTAATATTAAAAATCAAATAAAAAATATTTCGGCCCAATAAGTGGTACCTACGTAAAAAAAAATATAGTAGGTCCTTATAGCATAGCTATTCCACAAAAACGTTAGGTTTGAAACTAAAAACTAATATTTTCAAACTTTAACATAATGATTTATTTTAATTTCTTTAAAAAGCTTCGTACAGAATCAATCTAAGTCGCAGTCAAAAACTTACTATAAATGTACTATGGAAGCCTTTTCATACAGACAAAATAACATCGACTCGTTGGTGCCCCTTTGTAAATTCAACACCTTTATCCAAACTCATTTGGTTTTGTTGCGCAAATCATATACGAATATCGAATAAAGTTAATGAGTGACCTGGGGGCTTACCATTAACTCTTCTAGCGATTCAAATGACCACAAAATCAATCCAATTCAATTCTGACATTCAGATTTTATATGAGCATGACGTATAAATATATATGTCACTAGCGGGCCCGGCAGACGTTGCCGTGCGCCGAAAATGACTGGGACCCGATAGCAGCACCCTCTACTAGGTCCAATTGTGAATCTAAACCATTCTCGAATCAACTGGAACGCACGCAAAAAATTTCATCAAAATCGGTCCAACCGTTTAGGAGGAGCTTAGTGACATACAATCGTACAGTACATATATATATATATATATATATATATATATATAAAGATAATATATTTTGGTCGTCATTTGAATCGCAATAAGAATTAATGGTAAGTCTGCTGTGGCTAAGTTCGTTCCGTTGTTTTGGTGTTGAACGTACGAATGGACAATGAGACTGTCATTTTATCTGTATGAAAGAAGGCATTTAAAATATTTATAGGTATTGGTTTTCTAACGTAAAAGTGTGAACTCGTACTCGTCCATCTTATATCAACTCATATAATGTTTGTTCGTAAATCTATTAACCAAGACAATCCATCAGCCGAAACTTTGTAACTAAATGAACTTGTGATGGATTAATGACATCAGTGTTAACGTGAGGATAAGATAATATTGTTTGCTCTTTCTTAGGATTAAATCCAAACTTTGATAACAGAATTATTTTGATTGAAAGGGTAGTGTTACAGTCGTAGTTCTTGGTACTACGTACTGCTACGAACTATTTGTTATTGTTTTATTTTTAAAATCTTGTTGTTTAAGTTTTCTAAATAAAATTATACTCCTTTATTTATTTGTAATAATAATAAATAGTAGATGAATGTTAACAGTTTGTGGCTCGCCGCCAGCCATTGTATCTTGTTAACAACACACATTAAGTAGAGAGAGTGTGTCTAGAAATACCCAGCTGTAGCTAATTGGGTAAGAACTGGCTTTAATTACCTATAATTTATAACGATATATATTTTACTTGATACCACAGTAACAACAAATTCAAATAAAAAAATTACATGGCCTCTCCTGCTCAAGGAATTCTGATGCTTTATCACCGCTAATTCTTGCAGTAAAAATATTTGGGACAAATAATTTCTAAAATATATTACACCCCGACTCATTGCCTTAACCTAACAGGAGGGCGGGTTCATTTTTCGCCCAAAGAATTTGGTTTTATGGTTGAGCGGAAAGAATCCAGCTACTATTCTAGCCACCATGTCCCGTGGACATCATTTGTTGTAGTTATTTGTAAATATAGTCCGTGTTGTAAATATTTTGTAATATTGGTACAAAAAAAAAATCAATATTGAATATAAAGTTATCATTACAATATTATGGGATTATGTTACCGTTCAAAAACATTTCTCCAAATTACATTTTGCAAGATACCTTTAGAAAATTAAGGAAATAACTGTACCAGGTATTGGCAGTGTCCTTGAGATAATTACCTTCGCTCCGCTTGATAGTCAAATTCGTAATAAGAGCTACTCTCAAAATCCTATAGATCTACAGAGTACAATTTCTAAATTGATTTTCAATTTGATAAGAAAATTAAAATGGACTTTGGTTCTATGCTTAAATTCTAGTAGGCAATTAGTATCAAACTAATGCAGCTAAGTATAATATAACGTAAAGCATCCATAAGATAATTTTGTTAGTAGTTTCAGTAGGTACAAAAAAAAGTATGATAAAAGTATGATGAACTTTACTAAAAATATGTATATTTATTATTCGTTACAATTCCTTATTAAAATAATCACATGTACAATACATATAATATTTAAAATTATAATTACATTTATAAGTTAATAATAAATTCTCCTAAAGCTCTATAGTTATGAAATACTGCTTACGGACCATTAGAAAACCAAGTCCAAAACAGAAAGGTTCTTCTTTATGTCAATATCTTTAAATGAATATATTCGTTTCGGCTTTTACACAAGTTGCAATATAATACTCTGGAATGTTACCTCTATAATGTGCTCTATCGATCTCTTCCCAATTTAAACCCGATATCAGTTCGAGATACAAGAAACTTTGTAGAAAACTTCAATTCATTAGACCAACGACAAAGGTATCCTTAACCCGAGCGTGAATGAATGATTCCTCTATAACTCTTACAAAACTCAATCGAACTTTAGTTTTAGTTTATTTGGAGGGCTTCATCTTGGATTACAGATATTTTCCAAATTTGTCTTCGTAATACTTATAAGTCCAACAAAATAGAAGGCTCTGATACAATTTATAATATGTAGTAAATTATGATTATTTTACATTATTAACGATATTTTACCAGTAAGGTTTATTTTAGCTTAGCATACCGCAGACGGGTATTGCATTGTTATTAAAAGATCTTTAACAAATAATAAACCTACATGATTTTTTGGAGTAACGTATTGACATTAGGTATTTCCACAAAACCGTCTCTATAAAATGTATCGAAGAAAAGAATTTGCCATACTTCCTTCCTCTTCGTTACCAGATAAATAGTTTTCTTTGAAAAAGCATACGCATCTTTCCGATTGTATACAATTTATATCAATGTATCTAAAAAAGAAGATTGACTTTTTATGTTGGATACACTGAAGTAAAATTGTAAATAACTCCAAAAAATGTGGTCACAATACCGGTATACCTCAGGAGTTGAGAGGACAAAGAATCATTACATATCAGATTTTGTTTTCGACATTCATAAAAGAATATTTCATAAAAGAAGTTTTATTTGTCACGGTTCTGCACATATACTTTTGCATGCTTTGATGTTTTATTAAAAATCTACTAATTTCATTCTGTTAATTCAATTATTCATTTTAGCTTTAAAGCTTCGTTCAATTTAGTGATGATTTTTACTTAATGTAAGTCGGCTCGAAATGCTTAAAAGCTTAAAGTGGTATTAGGTCTCATTTAAGACCAACGAAACTTCTGTTAAGTTGGACTAAAATCGTAATTAGTGCCACTTTCCATGATCTTATCTGATTCTAAATTTCTAACGACTGATATTTTTGCTAATGATATTTGTACGTATAGTAATATTTCAGTGATATTAAGTTTTATAATAAAATATAAAACCACATGAGTATTCATTTTGAATCAAACTAAGCTAAGGATAGCCTTGAGCCTTTTTCAATTTCATTCAAGTAGGCTAACATTATGAAAAACTTACTGTAACCAACAAGTCTTTTAACCCTATTACTAGATAACACAATAAATTCAAAAGCGCTTAAAAGCCTATTTGAATAAAGAATATTTTGAGTTGAATTGCACAGCGCTGTAACTACTACGTCCGATTTCAACGATTCGGTCTATTATGTAGTACAACAACGATTTTCAGCATGATGAAATATTGAAGTGACCATCAATGTGACGCTCCGTTAGAATGTCATCTTTTTAAATATTGTCTTTCTATTCCAAAGTTATAATTTTTTTTATTTAATATTATTATATGTATAGTTTTTTATTTAATATCTATATTGCCTCATGCGCCAACAAATACATAATATTTTTAGATATCCTTCTTTATTTTTATTATATATTAAGACAGCAAATTTCATTTTTAAATTAAAGTAAACTGTAACCTAAGACACAAGCTAATCATTTTGAAAAGCATTAAAGCCTGAAGTATGCTATAAAATGAAAAAACCATTCTCAGTTACACGTCTATTCTTACTTTTCGACGTGAAACTTTTATCGTAACAACCGTTTCGGAGGGATACGATTAAGTCGAAGAAGGGATCACCTAATTTATTGGTCAGCGAATTAGTCAAGTTGTAAAGAAGGGTCACACCAGTTAACAGGATTAAAGATAGTTCGGAAATGATCCCAGTCATTTTATCCGGGCTACTGTGACCGGGAAATGTTGGAGGTTTAGACAAAATTATATATATGAGTAAAAGTGTTCTACGCAGAAAAAATCTTATTAATCTAAATCTTAAGAAATCAGGGGGCATGGTAGTGCACCCGCCAAGTTGAGCAAAGAGCACAGCTATCATTTCTGACCTGACCCCACCCCTCTCCTCCTGTAACTTTCTGGATAAAGCAAGAAATTCGAATTCTGTATCAGGTAACCGATACAAGTTATTTAAAATGTATTCATACACATGTATACATAAAAGGTTATGTAATATTTTTATCATACTATTGCACTACACTAACCAATCGATAATAATAATAAACTACTCTTAAATAAAAATAAATACTTTTGTTCAAATAATATAACAGCATGCTGCTTACTAAAGTATATATCTACATTATATTTTATAAGAAAGGTTTTATAAGGCGTTGAAAATATAAATTTTATAGTTAACCCTTTTTTATTATTGCTCCCTTATTCTCTTAAGAAAATTGATCTTTTTGTTACCCTCCAAAGATTGGGTCGATCCTTGCTGATACTATTCAGCAGCAATTAACTAAAACACTCTATTGTTTCACGACTAAGGCTTTTGCTGAACTTGACCTTAATGCAGACAACATTATGCTGAAGAGCATAAGCCTTTTGAAAAGCAAGATTCCGTTTACTATTCAATATATATTTTTTGTATATAATTATAAATTAGATATATTAATCAATTGATTGTGGGTTGCCACGGTGGAATTAATTCAAATAAGTTTTGTTGTGGCTTAAATAAAAACAAATTTCATACGACAATAAAATGATGTTGATTTGTTCTTTTCTAAAAATAAAACATATAAAACACATTCTTGCAACAGAAAATATTCTTAACTTTAATTTCATATAGCTTTGAGTTGAAATAATATGAAAAGTAATAAAGGCTGAGAATAAGTAATATCATGCGACTACACTAATATTTTTCAAAGGAGTCAGTCTCATGAGTTTTGATTACACTGAATTTGATTAGGTACTTTCATGAAACTTTCACAGAGACATAACATACATAGCCAGGTCTAATGCATTCGAGATTCAAAAAATTCATAGCTAGTGAATTAATTTTATATTTACATTGAAAGTAACAATTTTTTTACGTCTTTCTCTGCTATTGCAATATATACATAATTCCTTCGCACTTGAATACAAAGCTTCTGAAGTAATGAAGTGAAGCTATTTAAAGTCTAGTGAATAGAATTCAAATGGGAACAACTTCTAACGATCCCATCACACTCCAGAGTTTTCTATTGCAACTAGATTTAATTAAAAAGCGTCGCTGACTACCTCAATTGACATTATCAAACACTTTTGAAACGTTTTCTTCATTAGCGGAATAATTGGGCTCCTGTGTATATAATTACTCAAAAAAATACGTAGTTTTCAAGCTTTTAGTAATTATTTATTTATGTAAATGTAATAATGATAAAAGTATAACGTAAAATTAACAAACGTGTTGATATCATTTTTAGTTACAATTTTTTATATATTATTATATATATTTTTACTCGTACTTATATCACATCTTATAAAAGAAGAAATAAAACTAATGTTTATATAACATTAAATGAGGAAAACAGTATTCGTAGACGGGAAAAAAAGCATACAGTGGTAATGATAAGGAAAACTATCAACTGACCATTTCATTAGATCCTAACGAAGAGGAAGGCCATATGGTGAATTGTCTCTATCATGGGACATTTTGTAGCATCACTTTTGTGATAATAATGTCTTGTCTAACTGTGTGGCTAACGACGAAAGTGGTTTTCTTAATAATAAGGTAGACTAACTGGATCTCGTTTGAGGCTGTAATTATCCAAATCGTAAAATATCTGCTTTTGATTTAATCCTTGTTGGCCTCACCATTTGAGGTAGTTGGATTTCTCTCGCAGTTTTCTCGCACCCAAAATGCAAAAAGCGGTGCAGGTGTTACTAATTAGTAACACTGCAGGTGCACTAGATACGTATGGCCTTTAACTACAAGTACAAATGTTTATTTCTATATATGTAATTATTACGTAATATGTTCTAACAGTGATTTGAAGTTTTTGGATGCACTTGTTTTACCTCTGCATGAAATAATAATTTACTTAATAAACCATTTTTAATTAGGGCTACAAAGGTACTAGAGCCTTTCTTTTTTTAGCAAGAATGGGCTGGCTTAATTAGGCTAGTACGACGTTCATATAAAATATTGAAGCAATTAGAGTTATATTGCGTTTTGTTTGACGAGTATGAGCGTCAGAGGTCTGAACTCCCATCTATGACTTTCTTTTTTTTACTCCTCTCTCTCTCATACATCTATAAGATTTGGAAAAGTTGGTAGTCTACGATGGTTAACGAAAAAATTAAAAACTTCGTTAAAATTAGATTACGCGAACAAAGTAGAGTCCCACTCAGGAAACTTCTAAAGTATTTGTACTCAAGGGAGTTTTGAACGCTTTGGAATATTAGCGTAATTAAAATATAATTATGGTTAAGTGAGAAATTTTGAGTTCATGGAAAATTAGAAATTCTTAAAATTTAATGTAAAAATTTATTTCATTATTGACATAATGATTTTGTCATTTTAATCGACGTTAACAGTAAAGGAATAACGAAATTATACAAAAGTACTTATATTTATTAATAAGAATTCGTTTAAAATTTTCGTCCTCTGAAAAAAGTCATCTCAGCAGAACACAATATTTATGATACATGTTATCTACAACCGAATTCAGTATACATGATCCTCAAATGATCCTCAAATGATCCTCAAATGATCCTCAATGATTGGCATTTCAATTTTTGGGCGTAGCATTTATCACTATTTCGCAGGCTGTGTTCATGGAATATTGCCGATAAGGTGTAGAAAGTATCTATTCCTAATTTACAACTTTTTCCAAAAATCATAAATGAATTATAACTGGAGGGCAGAAATTTACTGGTGATAGATCTTTTATTCCAAGAGGCCAGCTAGGTAGGTACCACCACAGTGTCACATATTCTACCATAAAGCTTGGCATCACTGTGTTTCGTTTTGAAGGATACTGCAGCTAGTGAAATTACTGAGCAAAGGAGATTTAGAACCAATATCTTGATGGCAACGCGTGCGTGACACCTGCAAATGTATGGTGTTATGTGTGTTGGTGCGTTGCAAGCGTTTATTGGTTACGGTAACCACTAATCAGCTGGAAAGTATAATTGGTTGCCAACTAACTCGAATAAAAAGAAATAAATATTGTTAAAAAAACATAAAAAAAAAACATTTAAGCCCAGGAATTGACCGAGTAATACACATATTAATGGCCAATCATCATAAATAATGTTCCCATATTGTTATAAAACAAAAGAAATGTATTTCACACTCTGCTGACATGGATTCATAAATACGACTAAATGGCATATGAAAATGCAGCGTAAAAAGCGATGAAAATATCGGCCATTCGGCTTATTACGCTATTTATATCTGGTAACCTGTCAACCGTTATGAGAATACGAGCAATTTAAGGTAGTAAATTAAATTAATGAGTGTTGACATACTGACGCGAATATATCATCCGAATACGAAAAATAATATAACGTGATCAGAAAGCTATTTTCGTAAATCGGTAAGCGGTTGCTGAAGCGGAAAACTGATAACGGCCGTTCTGCAATTAGGTTAATGGCATTTTTCTTATCTTATTAGCATCATTAATCTACCTTCCGTTGAATGAAGTATATAATCAAGAAATATATCGATATCGGTTTTATTATATACAAATTCAAGAGCTCTTTTAATCTAACGGATTTCTTTACAATAGTAGAGTCTTATTATTTTTTAGCATAAATGAGGTGAATCGAAGAGGGAGGTACCCCTACTTTTACTCTTAGACATCGAATTTCCCTGTGAAAATGTACTATTCACACTGTTGCGATTAGTTCAATAAGTGGAATCCAAGTTGAGGCCCAAATCTGCCACAATTTCTATTTGCTTCCTTTTCCTTCTAATATCTATCTCTACTACTATATCTCTCATCTCAGGTGGCAACTTACACTGGTATATTTTAATCTATTGTCAACAAAGTCTACAGTTTTCCACTCGTATGAAATAAAAAATAAATAAAAATAAAATAAATAAAAGTAAAGTAAAATAAATAAAAATTTATTTTTAACCCATTTTCATTTATCTCAAAAATATTATAGCTTAGAAATCGTATAGCAAAGTTTTATAAGAGACACTTACTGTAACTCATACACGTTCCTTTCATCTTTATTGGCAATTTACTCTGTGTTGTATCTGACAAGACAACACGTCCCAGACAAAAAAAGTCCACCTTGAAGCTCATGAAACGCTTACATAGTATACGAAACGTGTTCGACAGAGTAAATTGATATGTCCTCGATACTTACATTTCGTGTCTTTTTCTAATAAGATTGGAAAATGATAATGTTACATCGTTTTGCTTTTAACACAAATGTGTCTTTGACATTTAAAATAACATTTTATTATGTGAATAAAATATAATACTTTATATAATTAATTGTATATTTTATTCAAGGGAATAAAGTGTCATGTTTTGTTTCCAATATAGCCTCATGCTAGTTATGGTATTTATAGGAAGAATTTTTGCCATTTTAGTATTTAGTCGTATCTTGATAAATAATAGACGAGTGGTCTGTAAAAAAATGATAGAATCAGTATGTACTATCGTACATCAATAATTAGAACCATAAGCGTGTTGTCTTGGGATATAAGGAAAGGAAAACGGGTAATGATAAATAAAAAGTATTCTTATAAAAATTTAATGAGTAACAAAAAAATAAATTGCCAATATTTTTCGATAAAAATAATACTTTTATCGCCAAGCTATAAAAATTCAAAAATTAATCATGAATTTAACTTCGAATAATTTTTGAATCGGTCGGTTTTTTTTTAAAAGACTGTTTGAGACCTAATGTCTTGAACGTTCAATTCCATACAAGACTATTTTATACTTTATTTTTATTTATTTATTAAGTCAATATAATGTTCACAATATAATTTATACTAGTCTTACAAAACCTGACAATTGGTTTGACTGTAAGATCAGTTAAAGTTATACTACTAAGTCAAATAAATATACTAATAACAACATTTAACATAACAATAAAATATAACGTACCTATATCTAAGAAAAAACGAGAAAATAATTAGAATTATAATAATTAATATACATACAAATAACTGTAACATAACTATGACAGTAAGAATGATAATAATAATAATAATAAAAAGAGTTATAATGATTTTTTTAA
This sequence comes from Hestina assimilis, assembly GCA_023373885.1. NCBI lineage: Eukaryota > Metazoa > Arthropoda > Insecta > Lepidoptera > Nymphalidae > Hestina > Hestina assimilis. The sequence continues at coordinate 7,688,585 of CM041749.1, read as the reverse complement.
CCGTTACATACATTTAAAAAATATTATATACCTGTGATTGTGAGAATCCGTTAATAATTAAAAAAAATCCCGAAAAGTAAAATAGATTGTTCGTCAAGTTAATCAAATGTAAAATTCAAATTTGCGATACGATACTTCTTCGTATCAATATTGGCTGGTATCTGCTTAGTAACAGTTTTCAATTTCAGACAGATAACTTAAGTTAGAGGCCACCAATATAGAGCTCAAGAATATTACACTACGTTGGCCCAAAGGTTAAAATTAATTAATGTTAAATCATATTTCTATTATCCAAGACGATCTATCAGCCGAAACTTCGTAAGTAAATAAACTTTTGGTAAATTAATGACTATAGTGTTAACAACGGTTGGGCATTTGGGAGTATAAGATAATATTGTTTGCATTTGGTAGGCTCAAACTTAAAGTTTCATAATCAAATCACATTATTCAGATTGAGAGAGTAGCCCTTTTTATATAAATGTTTTATCACATAACCTTGTTACGAAGCGCCTTTTCATCTGTCTTTTTAATGTAATATTGATAAAATACATATTTATTGCTAAAATTCTACAAATTATCACTAGATTAAAGTAAATTTGTATTACTTAATATTTTTTTATGGTAAACTGTCACCGCAACCTATGAACACTTACGGTTCTTGAAGTATCACAACCGCGTTGTCTATCGATGGCACTTTTACCCACACTATGAAACGCAACAGTGCTAATATTGTTATTTACCCTGATTTTCTGTGAGAGGGTTGTACTTCCTCTACTAAAAACTATTAACTTGGTTATCCAAGTAATAAGCAGACCCTGAGTAAATAAAATACCGGGAATAATGCTAGGACGAAGAAGAAATAACGTACGATACATAAGAAGTTACACGTTGTATTACAATGTTATCTGATTTAATTTCGAAATAACCCCACCAAAGATTTGTTATACAAAAATGGAAGGGCTATTTTAAGGTATTTCATGTTGTAAAGAGTATATCCGCTATACTTGTTTCGCTATAAACAGGAGAACTTAGTAAACCAACTCAACTTTTCGACATTTTCCCTTGAAACCGCCGGGAACTCGTTAAAATTCGTAAGGGCGCATATCTCCCGACATAAATGTATGTTAATCTAAGCCATTTGCCAAATATACACCAAGTTCCTAGCGAATATGTTTACCGACATTATAAAAAAATGATAAATGATAATATTCACATTACGCTACAAATAGATCCTTTTGTGGAAAGAATATTATACAGTTTATACACGAACTTGAAGTAAACTACATATTATTTCCTTTTCCTTCAGTAGCTATTAATAATACTGTGATAAGTTTGCCTGTAGATTAAACGCTGACGACGTTGTGGCGCAGCGGTAGCGAACCTGCCTTAAACGCCACAGGTCGCGGGTTTGATTTCCGCTCGGAGCATAATATGTTTATATTGACCATGCAAGCATATTTTCCGGTCTGAGTGTATTTGTCCTTGTCATTGTGAATGTTTCCGGACCCCGACACAGGATATTACTATCCTAATGGGGGCCGTTGAGTGTGCAACGTTTATTTATTTAAATGTTTGCAATGGAGTTCCGAACATGAAATACCCACTATACCATTATAAATTTAAATTATTTTTTGATCGTTTCCTTTTGATAAAATAATATCTCTTATAAAAACTATAATTACACTAAAAAACGCAGTAAAGGTATATTCCTCAATTCCTCATCTCTATACCAATATGGAGACGAAAACAAACTATACTATTTTTGTATTGCTCTAATTTATTATATTTACACTTCCTTGTGTATAGCATAGAATTGAAAAGATTACATTGTGCTTTCGACAATTCTTTTAATAGTATTTAATGTAAATAGCTTTGATGATGGTCAATTTCTATGTTTAAAATAACGCATTCAAAATACGTTTTTATAAACAAGCTAGATTTTCTTATATAAAATACGCGTACGTATTTAAGCGTATGCAATTATTATATAAATTTTAAACAATATTCTTGAACACATTAATCATTTTTGTATTATAAAAATAAAACTGACATAAAAATAAGATGGTAATATTTGCTATTCTGAGATTACAATACAAAATGAAAACACCAAACTCTTACAATTGTTTCGTTTACAGTTGAAACTTGAAATTTAAAAACTCGACATTTCTGTTATAAAAAATAAATCACATTTCTTCTCGTTCGTTGCTTCAGCGAAGGTTCTTTATTAATTTTACTAATTGTATAGATATACAATTTGTTTTAAATAAGTCATCAGAAAAAAAATATTTATTTTTGTAAACACAATATAATAACTATGAATTATTTTACTCATGTATATCAATACGTAGTTCTTTAGTGCGCTGTGCGGCCGAAATGTTTAATTTTGATATAGATAGTATAATTGTTGTTATTAAATTTCTAGTTACTTGGAATTATGGGAAAATATTTTGGAATAATATCAATTATTTATTTTTAACTTGGAACACAATTTCCATATGGAGTTTTAATTCAAGCGTATAAGGATTCAGCGGCAAAGAATAAAATAAAAGGACTGGATTCGCGATACCGAAGTGCATCATTCTCTCAAGTGACAATGATTGGCATTTCAATTTGGTCGGGTTATCGGGTAACATTCATCAGGGCTTGTCGGGATTGCGTCGATAAACATTCCAAGGAAACCCATGAATCGTAACATTTTTCTTTTTTTACCATTTACTATTATACATACATAGAATAGTATTTTTAATACACAGTAAGTAAGATTATTGAACCAGTTTACTAAGGTTTTTGTCATTATTTAATTCTATATATGCCTATTTTGGGTCACCATTTAAACGAGCTAAAAATGCTACGAAATATTAAAATATGACACGAATATTTTAATTGTTTTTTTATGCGGCTAAGTTGGCAGCGTAACGATTATGGTCCACCTGATGGTAAGCCGTATTATCGTAGCTTATGAGCGCTTGGAACACTATTCATTTGAAGATCTCACTCACGCGTTGGCAACCTCAAATATTGGTTCCTTAACCTCCTTTGCCCAGTAATTTCACTTGCTACAGTGTCCTTCAAACCGATACACAGTAATTCAAACTGCACTGCTTGTCTTACGGTAGAATATCTAACACTGCAGTAGTAACCGGCCTCTTGTCTGCTAATGCACACAACCAGTGGTTACACTTTATAGTTAAACGAGTCAACTTCAAGTAGATTAATTTAAAATTTATCATAGTATCTTTTTATTTAAGAGCGAACGCTCTGTTCATAATAAAATGAATAAGTTTTTATTTTTGTTATCGCAAACTATAACAAAATATATTAAACGAGTATGTCGCAAACCAGAAGTGAGGTTATTTAAAATAAATATGGAGAACCGCTGAACCTATGTAAGTCATCGGTTCTGCTACGCTTTTAAGCACAATAATAGCAATACGCTGCGTATCACATTTTGATATGAATTATTATGAGATTAAGTAAGGTAATTTGATACTAAATTCACACATATTTAAACAAGATAATTTTAGGAATGAAAAGCAAGTAAAATAATATTACAATTTTTAATAAAAGTGCCATACAGACTACTTACAGAGTTTGTGGTCGAGAGGCAGGAGCAAAAGTGATTTCACAACACAAATCATTTGCTTTATAAAGTGTTCAACGGAAGTTAATGTTACAACATTTTTTAAAACAATATTTCAAAATTGCTTCAATTTTTAATAATTTTTTCGAAAATACAATTACAGGCTGCCAGGATCAAATTTTAATCTGAATTCTTTTTAATTCTTAAATAAATGGCTTTTATTACAAATGTCAATGAAGTAAATTCACAATAAAAATTTACGTAATAATTTTATGACTTATCTATGCTTATTTAATAAAGTGATGAATCGGCGCGGCGACAAGTACTATGATTACAAATTTTTTGTCTAAAGATTGTTTTAATTGATTCAAGGCTTGTTACTTATTGTAGACATTATAAGCATTCAAGTGAAATTTATTCAATACAATGGCTTTAAACTGAGTAACAAACGAGCTTCTTGGCCTGGAATCAAGTCTTTCATTGTTCGTTCTTCTTATTAGAACTAAGACATTGTTTTCAAATGACTCGCTGAAATATTATTTTTATAATGTTATAGTATTCATTGCATAAACTATACTTTTCTAAGAATTAAGAATTTTATATCTGGCACTCATTAGTCTTTAAAGGCAATACAAAAATCTATACTAATTTTAATGAAGAGTCTAGATTCTTCATTGAAATAGCTTGCATTTTTTTATCTATGTTTTAAATTAAATTTGCCGACTGCTAAGGAAAAGCCTTTATAATGCGTATTCTTTGTTTATGTAATAAATATGGCAACACCATTTGTGAACTAGCTCTATCTGTCTGTTGCCATTTCAGAATTTCCAAAATGAACCGATTTTAAAGAGTTTTTCGAAAAAAAAACTTAAAGAGGGTGAAATAAGAGTGAAAAGGTTAACTGGAACATCACATTTCTATTTTGATAAAAATTGCAATCACGTAGGCATAGTTACGGACAAAAGCTAGTATATAATAAAAATATAATTATACTCCCCATTTTAATTTAATAACTCACAATCACAGTTCAATTACCTCTGTTTCAAACGTCCTAACGCGTGTCAAGCGGTAATGGAAGAGTTGTGTTACGATTGTCTTTGCGAATGAGCTCTGACAGGTCTTCAATCCAGTTTGTAATTGAAACGAAAATAGCTTCAGTTGAAAACCTCTTTTCGCAATGTTTATTTATAGTTGATTTTGTAAATCAGGACACTCTAAATACTGATAAATTTTCATGCGGCCTTATGAATATATTGACATAGTGGGCTTATAAGTGTAGTGATTATAGATTCTAGAGTTTCTCTAAGCATATAGTCTAATTATCTAGTAGTAGTAGCGCCAAGTTTCCAGCACAAATGGCCGACTTAGCCGGGGAAAACTACTTACAGAAAATCAGCGTAATATAATATTCTTACAACCTGGGATCCTTCAAACGAGGCGTGAAGAGGCACCTTGCGGGTAGGCAGGGCGAGGATGGCTAGTACAGTTCGCCTTCTGCAACCATATTAGGCACCTTCGCGTGTGGACTCCACTTCCACTTACCATCAGGTGGAGTGGAGTTATTTGCCCTCCTGCGTTTGTATAAAAGAAAAAAATAACAGAGTACTTTTGCGTTTTGTGTGATGAGTAAGAGTGCTGAAGGCCCAAACTCCCACCTTCTATGCTGCTTTCCTTTTCCCCTTCTTATACCTTTACTATCCTATACTTTATCCCCAGGGTTGGCAACGTGCATTTAGTACTTTAAGTTTCCCGAGCTTTCATAGGTTGCGGTAAGTACTAACCATGAGGACGTCCATATGCTTGTTTGCCGACCGTCAATGATTTGTGTATTTGCCTCATTAAGTTCAGCTCATTTTTTGTTTCGAGATTTCTGGTCATTTAATGCAAATTTAACATGCGTTTTTTCGAACTTTAACAAGATTCCACTAGTTCGTTTAGCTCTTACGTTGAAGAAGAAACCACCTTCGTTAGTCGCATAGCCTCATACGAATTCATGGCAGCATTTTCGCAAAAGCGTCGCTATAAAATGTTTCAAGGAAAAGCACATTTGCTATACCTCCTTCCTGTTCGTTAGCTATCGAATAAAGAGGCCTGTAAATAGTTTTTCTTTGTAACAACACACATATTACAACAACATACGTTTTTATATTCGTTCTAACTTCAAATAGAATTTAGGGTTTGTCCTATTTAATATAATAATTGTGAAAGTTTGTGTGTTGGATGATTAGGTGTTTGGATATTTGGTACTCAATTACACAAAAAAATCAAGCAGCTGAATTTATTTACATGAAATTTGGCACAGATATAGATTTTTGCTTTGATTAAAACATAGGATGATTTTTATCCAGAAAAATATATTAAGGTCCAGTGAGATAAACAAAAAACGAACTTTTACTTCTTAACGATTTTAATGAATTTTGGTATGGAAATAGATGGAATTTTGAACATGAACTTTGCCTACTTTTTGTCTCGAAATAACGGTGACGCTTTTCCATACGTGTAGCCACAAATAAGCAAATATTGACCAACGCGGCTAAAGAAGATTTCACTTCAACAAGCGCAATACGTCACAAGCATATTTCTAAGCAGTTTTCCACCTATCAACAATTGATCAACGCGGCTGAAGTGGTTTTCATGTCAAAAAATCACGAAAATCATTGTAACTAAGCATACACCCGAATTAGGAGGTTATCCTTTTTTCAAAACGTGTCACGAAGTAATTGTACCTGAGCATTTGACCAACGAGACTAGATCAGAAAGTTGCCTGCAAAGCGATTTACTTCATCCTCTTCAATCGATTCGAGTGAACGGCGGTTTTTAATTAAAACGAGCTGCAACGAAAAAAAAAGAAGTTACAAATTCTGCCACGGCGTCATCAGAACTCGTACTAATTTGAATTCTTCACTTCTAGACCCGAGTTTTAAAAACTTTATTTAATTTATTCGTAGACAAAGATATCAGGAAAATCTGAGCGTGAAAAATACTTTTAAAACTTTCAACAATAAGTAAGAGTTAATTAATACAAGATTTGTAGCTATTAATTTTATAAATTTTCAATGTTTTTTGTTTGTTATTGCTAAGCTTGTGACGCACCTGATGGTAAGTGGTTGCCGTAGCCTATGAGCGCATGCAGCACTAATAGTAGGTGCCACTCACGCTTTGCCAACCTCGAGATATTGGTTCTTAAATCTCCTCTGTTCAGTCATTTCACTAGCGTGCAGTATCCTTCAAACCCGAACACAGTAATGGTTAGGCACTACTATTTGGCGGTAGAATATTTGACACTGCGGTGATACCTACCTAGCCGGCCTCTTGCAACAAAAGACCTACCACCAGTGTGACTGATTGAATACTGGTGGAATAATCTCTACTGTGACAAAGGTCGTCACATCCGGACGCCGGTAAAATCTAAGGAACCAACCTGATTAGAAAATCTTTAGATAAATTATTTTATGATGAAGATATAACATAATTATAACACTGAGGAGCAGAGGAATAGACATAAATGTAGGTTGCTTACAAACCGGCGTTTTTGATTAGTTTATAAGTTGGTTTTTCCACACGCGTAACTCATACGAGAGTCGACGCGCTTGTAATATCATATAAACGCATAACTTTTTCGTGTAAGTGCGTACGCCGAAACGACTTTATACGCTCGAAAAAAGAGCTAATGTTATCACCCTTAGCGGAGGCAGGTGGGTAGAAGCTAATTCAATACTAGCTACATGGACGCTAATAATCAATACCATGTCAACCTACAAAATTGAAAAAAGGAAGTTATATATGCAGAAGTGTTGGTAAATGGCTGAAGAACATTTTTCTTTACTATTTGTAGGGTTTTAAGCTTTAAAACTTCTAAAAAGCCATTTTTTAATCATGCCATTTATGTATTATTTTAAACGCTTTGCGTTATATTATATAGGAAATATGCAGTTTGTATACTTATTTTATGTGAATATAAGTAAAACAACTTACATACATCTTGAAATTGCCAAATACTTGACCAATATATAAAAAAATCATATAAAGCAAGTTGTTAAAAATTTTCAAACGCGTTTTTCTCGAAATGGCATTCGAGTGGATTGACATGGTATTGCTTATTTGCGTCCACATAAAGTGCGTAACAATTATTTCGCTCTATCCACAATAATATTAACTAAATCTGAACCCTCACCAACGATCCCCATTCGGTCATTGGGTGGAACGGTCGTCAATATATCAAATTAAATTTTTAAATGATTATTGTCAAAAGTGATTATTATAATTTTGTCCAAAGTCCGCATTAGGGTATAATAATTATATTTTGTTCCTCAATTAACATGTTTCTTACTATACTGCAGAGAATTATTCTAATATTTAATGCTGAATTCTGAAAATTCTACTGTTTTATAACAATGAACTATTATGGCTAATTATTGTTGAATTTTATCAGCAAGGGTTGACCCAATCTTCGAAGGATAACAAAGAGATCAATTTTCCTAAAAGTATTAGCTTAAGCGAGAAAAGATAAAAAGGTTATCTTGGAAATTTATGTCTTTACGGCTTACAAAACAGGGAAAAATCTTGGTCTAAATATAAAAACGTACTTTTTATTTAAAAAACAAACAACTTTTATTGTTGTTCCCAAAACTTGGCACATTTTGTAAGCATTTCAATAGTTCAATGCAATGTAAGAATAATTAATAATACAATTATATACCTATTTCTGCAACTGAAGAGGGTACAAATTGATATATTAAGCAATAAATATTAAATTGTTGCTTGCGTGTGTTGCACATCTTTAAAAGTGAACTACACATAACTTTAATTTCATACCTCTTTGTAATCTGCAAAAAAAGCGTATCGGTAATGAAAACTCTTGTAGCGATAAACAATTCACGTAATAAGGCTTCTACCTGTCACAAATATTTATTTCAATATTCTAACTTGTAGGCTGTAGATGTAAAAATGTAAGTGCATGCATTTTATTTTAATAATTATTTTTTTACAAATCCCGTGGGGCAAATGACTCTATTCCACCTGATGACTAGTGGAAGTGGAGTCCACAGGTGTAGGGTAGGTATCTAATATGGTTACAGAAGACGAACTTTAAGAGCCACCCTCGTCGTGCCTACCCGCATGATGTCTCTTCAAAGCTCGTTTGAAGGACCCCAGGTTGAGAAGGAGGGAACACTTGGTATCATCACAACATGCACTGATGTTAATTACGAAGTTTTAAATAAATGATAATGGTTAAGTAGTAAAAGTTCTACAAAGCTTATATATTGTTTAACATATTTGGAAAACATGTCGAGAGATGCAAGATTAGTTTACAAAACAATATTGTTTTCAGTGGTTATTTTATCGAATCCATTTATCACAAACGATTTTTAATTGTAATAATAATTAAAAACTAATATAATATTACAATTTAAAAAAAAAAGATGATTATAAATTGTAATATTGTATCCATCAACTTTCACCAACTTTCTTTTTTTCTATTGGCTGCCGCCGTCCCCGCGTCTTCCGGTTTGTGGTCGCCAAATTTGGACCTAACTTCCATCTTTCTTCGATCTATGTGGCCCGCTCTTTATCAATTTAGCTTCTTAACGTATTGAACATTGGATTTGTATATTTATCATTGAATCTATTATTTCTTAAAGCATAGCTATCTTCAACTCATATACACATGCAACATATGAAACTTTAAATCTGAACTAGATTTTTTATCTCTCGATCATTTGATCGGATATTATGATTATGAAATTGAATATTAAATTTTCTTTTCATATCTTTTTTTTAATTTTGTTAAGTTGGCAAGCAAGTAACGCGTTGCCAACCTCGATATATTAGTTCTTAAACCTTTTTTGCCCAGTAATTAATTTATTGGGGACAGTGTTCTTCAAGCCGAATTGAAAGTAATCCAGAACACATTACTGCTTTGCGGTAGAATATCTGAACCTGAAATATGCGCTGGTACCAACCTTACCTTCAGATATATTAATGGAAAGCTTACAACCAGTAAAATTTTCGTTTTTTGTTCCAACTTAAAAATCACATAATTTCATTTTATCTTAAAATTGACACTACATTTAATTAAATACATCTCTAAACAACTTACTGCAGTTATTTCGCAAAGTAAATTAGGAACACAATACTAATTTACTTTGATAATCTCTAGCTAAATCCTATGTACGTCGTAGTAGAAGCATAGATAGCGAGGCATCTTATTTGCAATGCAAATTGAGTACATCAGTATTCAACACACTTGGTTGTAGACTTGTGGACTCCTTTCACACATAATTCATAGAAAGAAAAGTCATTTATTTTTGATGTTTGTAATTAGTAGACTTTTGATGACTAAATTATAGTAAACGTATCTATATTAGTCCGTTTGTGCGTTTATAATTCGTGAATCACTGATTTGATTTAGATTTTTTCAGTGTAAAGTTTTAGAGACTACGCTATTACCGTGGTTCCTTAAATATAAAACATGTACGCAATAATACTTATATGTAGCAAGAAAATTGTAACATGGGCTCGTTAAACGTAGCGTGAAATTACGTCCTTATGCTTAAAGATGGCTTAATTTTTAGCATATGTTTCTCTTTTAAACATTTAAACCATGAAATGTAAAATATCTTTATGAATAATAATAACTTTATGACAATATTTCTGGTACATTGCATCTGTAAAGTATTTTTGAATTGGTTACAAAAATCATAACAGACGATTAAAATAACATTTTTCGTGATAAAATTAAAGTCTTCGAAAGCAAAAAAAATAGATAACACATTTAAATTATAATTAAGACAGAATATTTATTTTATATTCTAACATAGAAACTATTTAATTACGAAAATATTTCACGTATGAAGTCAGTAAATTGTCTACCTTGTTTTCCGACATTGTTAACTTAAAATGCCCACTTGGCTCTGAAGTAAATTAAATCCCGGGAAGCAAGTGGTCTTACTCTAATGAAATTTTTCTTATCAAGCTAATACGGTCACGTTTCCGACTCGCTCCTAAATTAGATTCTCGTTCAACTGTATTGTGTCAACTGTTTATCAAGCTTATATTCTTAAACGATTAAAGTCTATTGTGTCTTAAAATATTGCTATAAGGACAAAAATGCTTAAAATTTTAGCTAGTTGTTTTAATATTGGACAGACCCTGAGAAAAATAACGGGAATAATGCTAGGAAAGAGAAAAAGAGTTTTAGTATCGATATACTTCTTCCAAATAAACAGTTTGCGTTTTGTTTACTTTTGTATTATAAATATTATTCAAAATTATTAACTTATTTAATTTTGCAAGTGCACCTATGTTATTGCAATGACAAACTGAGCTTTGCCTTTTGATAAAAAATTATTTGTTTTACTTTAGATCGGGCTTGTGCAATAAGGCGAATTTCCTATAAATTAACTCTTAACTCATAATATCTTGTAGCTTTCTTCAGTCCGTGCGTTAGTTGGTAGTTATTATGCAGCTCTAATTTTTCGACTAATTTGGAACTATGATAATTATCCTTGCTTAGTCACCCCTTTTTGTTTACTTTATTCTGTTATATTGATTTAGACGCTTTTATTTTTTTGATTTTAACAGTTGTCTATTATTGCTATTATTTAAGAGCCCCGTAAGGATTTATTATTTATAAAAATATAGACTGCACAGAAAATTGTACTGTCAGTCTCTTGAGATATTTTCCGAGATGAAAGAAATGAAATCTTTAGGGATTTTTGTCTACAAAAATGTCCATTGTACCCTTCTCAAATTCTATCCAATAAGTTTGTATTCATTTTAGTATTTTAGTTTTATTCTTTTGTTAGATGATATAAACATAGACGGGATAAGATTGAATTTAGAAAGGGACGGGTAGTCTCTTAAAGTATATATGAAAGTTATAAGGGTGGTGAAATAATAGACATACTTAAACATCTCGGATGGTTTCTTTAAGATGTAAGTAATATTGAAAATAGAAAATATCAAAACTGACGCTGACCTTTTTATTTTTATTGAGTCTGAGAGATCTGCCGTTGAGTGGGTTACGTTTATTATTTATCATACATACAACATTAAAATAAATATAACCTTTCTTTTTTAATACGTTTAAATGTTTCATAATATTTTATGATAAATGGTCTAATATTTGTTCCAATGTAAAATTTTGTATAAAAACCACAACTATTATGTTGACATCTTCATGATATATTATTATATAATCTATTAACATCATCCACAACTTCGTAACTAAGTTAACTCGTGATGGATTAATGTCATTGGTGTTAACAACGGTTAAGGGTTTGGGAGGATAAGATAATGTTGTTTGCTCTTTCTTACGAGTAGGCTTAAAGCCGAAGTTTCGTAACAGAATTATTTTGATTGAGAGTGTGACCCTTATTTTCTTAATACATTTTAACACTAATCGTCCGTATTAATAGATTAAAAGTTTTAATTTGATAATTAATACCTAACAAAAAAGTCAGGGTACACCTGTCAGGAACGAAATTCCTTAAAGTTTATCTTCAACTTCAAAAGAAAGTGTTTGTGTACTTAATAATATAATAAACGCACACAACTCAACTAATGGGGGCCCATTAGGATAGTGATATCCTATATCGGGGGTCCGGAAACACATACAAGGACAAGGACAAGAACAAATACACCCAGACCGGAAAATATGCTTGCATGGTCAATACAAACATAATATATGCTCCGAGCGGGAATCGAATCCACGACCTGTGGCGTTTAAGGCAGGTTCGCTGCCGCTGCGCCACAACGTCGTCGTGCACTTATGTCCGCACATTCTTTGTCGTAACAATAAAAAACGACATAGTGTCGAAAAACAAACAGCCAGACACACATTATACTCGTACATATTTCAGTATTTTTCAAGATCCGGAGGTCAGCTGCCCCTCCTTGCTCCTACCTCGCTACGCCCATTGACACATACAGACAATCCTATTCCTGTTCCTACTAATATTATAAACTAGCCCGTGGCCCGCATGATTATAACATAACATTAGAAACCTCAAAAATAACAGTATTTCTCCACTAGTTAATGGACGTTATTATACATATAAACCTTCCTCTTCAATCACTCTATCTATTAAAAACCGCATCAAAATCCGTTGCGTAGTTTTAAAGATTTAAGCATACATAGGGATATAGGGACGGAGAAAGCGACTTTGTTTTATACTATGTAGTGATGTGAAAATTTGTATGTTTGGACGCATAAATATTGGGATAAAATTTAGCAAATTGTTGATCATGATTATAAGCTATCTGAGCTAATAATCTGGATTAATACGTATACTGTTATTCCAGAAAAATATATGGTCACTATGATTATTTGATAATCCATTAAAAACATGCTACACGACGTATTTATTAATAAAACGCTCTGCTTTGCAAAGTACGTACTTAATAAGTAAGAACTTGTATACTAAAGTAAGTGACACAATACCGTGCCACAAATTTTTTCATCCATACCACCTCTATGTCTGGAAATACACAACAGCGCGATTAAGAAGACATTTTCTTTGCACAACCACTCTGTGGAATCAACTTCCGCCGGCGGTCTTTCCGAACCGATACGACTTGGGAACCTTCAAGAGAAGAGCGTATTATTTCCTTAAAGGTCGGCAACGTGCTTGCGTGCCTTCTGGTGTTTCAGATGTTCATGGGCGGCGGTGATCGCTTAACATCAGCTGAGCATCCTGCCTGTTTGCTCCCTTTCACAAAAAAAAAAATTAAAAAAAAATCTATAAAAACACCCACTATATTTGTTAGAAGAACGACCTACTTTCGTAACAAAGGTAAAAGTATTTTAATAAAAATTAAAAAAAAAAATTGCTTTGAAATTCATCTTTTATCTAGTGACATAGTATTTCAACTATGTAAAACAAAGTAGTAGCCTTTGTTAAACTTTTATCACTTAATCGTTGCCATGTATTAAAAGTTTAGTAATTAACGTCAAATGTCTCTTGAGCTTTGAGATTCTTCTTTCTAGCATTATTCCTGGTATTTACACAGGGTCTGCTTATTACTCTTATCCGGATTTGACAGGTTACTAGTTTTTACACAGAACGACTGCCATCTGACCTCCGCAACCCTAAGGGCGGACCAGTAACTCATTGGCTCAGAGTAAATTACCTATCACCAATTCGATTATTACTAGACAATATTATAACAATAATGATTACCAAAATTATACTTCAAATATTCTTATCTATGCAAACAACCAATATAAATATAAGTAATAGAATAGTTTCGAACATTAAAATATAATGTGACTATATACTTTTGCTCAAATATTGCAATAGCTTTTACAAAAACTGTTTAATGATCTACATACATACTATGGATCTTTAATGGAGACAAAATATCATAGAGTCGCTGGTACCTTGGCGCCCCTTCGTACATTCAACACGAACGCAACAGATTGAAGTTAGTCACGCACTAACTTTTATAAGTGTATGTAGTGCAAATTGAAACCGATTATCGTCGAATTCACATTTATATTTAGCAATAAATAAACGCCACACACTTGATATATTAGGATAGTAATATCCTGTGTCGGTCCGGAAACACACAGCAGTACAAGGACAACACACACCCAGTCCAGAATACTTACCTGTATAGTTTATGGGCAATCGAAACAGTGTCCTGGCGCTTAAGGTAGGTTCGTTACCGCGGCGCCACAATTAAACACTTATTTTATTTTATTTTCATACTTTATTGTACACCACAAGAAAAGTAATATAAACTATAAATAAAAATCACATGTACAATTGGCGGTCTTATCGCTTAATAGCGATCTCTTCCAGACAACCATGGGCTAGGAAAGAAGTAAAGAAGAGGGTATGCCGTGGTGTGGTGTAAATAATTATATATAAACATACATACAAATAACTACACAATAATACATAAACATAATAAGTACATACTTATATATAAAAATATATAACACAAACTAATATATATATTTTAAGTTTTACCAAATTTGAAGTCGTAAAAATATGAATTTTCAAGATTAATTCTATTTTTGCTAGCCGTTAAAAATTTGGTCAACCCTTGTTGATAAAATTCAGAACAATAATTAGCTAAAATTATCCTTTGTTCGAAGACAAATAATTTTTCGCTGACCTCGGTGTGAAATTTCTGTATAATTATCCTCTGCAGCACAACAGGCGTCACATTAATTCTTAAGACAAGATACCGCTAATACCTTTTGGCAATGACCTCATGAAACAGCTTTAGACTTTTTATCAGACTACCGGTTAAGAATCTATACAAAAAGTAAAAATTGAAGTGTCTGTTTGTAATTCCAAATTACTTCCAATTAACTCGTACTTTAGGTCGCGGCCCCTTCGCGGTACATTTAATTCCGATTTGAAAGATTATTCTTCCCACCACTTTACTTGTAATTTTCAATTTTCAACGTCTGCTCATTACTTGTTAGCATATTTGACAGTTCACTATTATTAAGATTTAAATTATTTCCAGATTGAATGCAGTCTGATAGCTGACATTACGAGTAATGCCTCCAACGATTTGTAACCACACCGTAATCATAGACTTTAAGTTTCACTACCAAACCGTACAAAACCATAATCTTTTGCTTAAAAGATTAAAATTAGTTTTTTCTCATACCCTAACCACATAGTCTCCGAAATATTTAATATTCAAACAATTATGAGCAATGATTACTATAGCACTACAATTAGTTTAAACTACTTTTATATATTCTCAGAAACTCATACAAGTAAAATTACATGCGATAAGAAAACGATATTATATATTCATGTTTTAATTCAAGTCAATTATTTAAAAGTCAGACGAATTCCGAGAAAACCTCCTTGTAACTTAGCTGACTCTCATAAAATATTCCACTCCCTTGCCTCATTAAAAGTGACTTACGATACGCGTGAGACCTTAAACATCGCTCAGATTTACACTAAAGTATTAGTCGTGATTTCCCAAAGCGAAATTTTAGGGCGGATTTAATTAAAGTCATACTTCGTTGATAACATTTGGTATTTCCATAACATTATTCAAAACAATCGTATTGTATTAGAAAATGGAAACAAGCATTTTGTTACGTTTTACATAAAATTGTTTTTTTTAAGGATGTTTTAATCAATCAACAAATTCAATATCAAATTCCATCAAATGAAATATGATGACGTTGTGGCGCAGCGGTAGTGAACCTGCCTTAAGCGCCACACGGGTCGCGGGTTCGATTGCCGCTCAGAGCATATGTTTGTATTGACCATACAGGCATGTTTTCTGGTCTGGGTGTATTTGTCTTTGTCATTGTGAATGTTTCCGGACCCCCGACACAAGATATAACCATCCTAATGTGGGCCGTTGAGAGTGTAGCGTTTATTTATTTATTTATTTAAATGACTTTCTTTCGTGTTAAGGTTTTTTCATGAAAGTAAAAAATAAAAATATTTATTCTGAAAATATTACAACTCCATTTATTATAAAAGTAGGTTTTTGTAACAGTAAGCTCGTAATGGAATCCCTCGGCTACTTGAATAAATAATTTGAGAGGTATGTCGCTAATGTATTCGCATATAGATAAATTGCTACTTCAATCATTCAAATTACTTAAAAAGCCTTTTCCTTCGATACGTTTTATAACTTGGTATATTATTTATATTTCGATAAAGACAAATGATTTTCGTAATCCTTAACTAAGTTACAGGTTGCTTATGACTTCAACTCTGATTTTACTTATTTTACTTGGATAGGTACTTGGTTGCACTATAATGTTACAGTATTCAAAATAATTTTAACCAATCGTATTTCATCTACAAATATTCTTAGCACTCATATAATATTTTCTATCTTCGCTATAAACCGTTTTCCATATAATACTATACAACAACATTTATTTTGTAACTTTTAGTACTTTACCAAACAGCCTCCAGAAAAACCTGTACCAGGTGGCTTGGTTCTTCCATATCCATAACAATAAAAGTTACCTTCATAAAAAAGAATCATGGAATTTAATTAAATTTTAACTTTGCTAACAGTGTGATGATAATAAGCAAGGCCGAGTGAGTTTGCAAGATATAATGAGAGAATTTGTAGTTTTTATACCACAGAATGTCATAAGGTAGTCTCAAACTTATTGAGCTATTGAGGTTTTATAATATTATAACACCGCGTACAATTTAGAATTTAATTTATTGTATTTTTTATCGTCCTATCATTTTTACACGTTTCTCAATGTCGCAGTAAAATTTTATTTTATTAAATTCGTGTTCTTACACTAGGTATAATTTCGCTGACGCATTCCTTCATAAAATATACCGGATTCGTTTTTAGTTAAAGTGCAATTTCACGCACTACATTAAGGTCAGTGATATTGTGATTGATTAATTATTTATTAGTGGATTATCTGACAGTGATATAAAAACAAAAATGTTGTTAGAATCAAACCGATTAAGTTTATCGATTCGAATTGTTGATTTGACTCATTTCTTTCATTCGTCCATTAGTCGTTTGACGAATTTTGATTTATCAATTTGAGAAATCGTTTGGATTTAAAATTATCATACTAGAGAACATATTATATTAGATTTCACTATTTTTTTTTTTTAAAGAATATTTGCAATGCTTTTTCAGGTCATGTACATGTAGTTTACTAACACTCCTATTGCCCCTCAAAAAAAGCTCTAGGTGTGGGTACTACTGCAAGGGGGTCAGGATAGAGCCATACGATCGAACCATAGCCATTGCGTTAACGGAGCGGAGACAGCCCTCATAAACAGAGTTCGGGGCAGCTCTAACAGCATTCTAAAGTTGTTTTCAGCCAGGTTTAATTGTGTATATATAAATCATTGTAATATGATTCATTTATTCACTACATAATATACATAATATGTAAAGCCCTTGATATTTGTTAATTGTGATTGAATCAAATAGTCATTTCTAAGCATTTAAAAAATAAATAATTACATTATATATTATTTAATTTTTGAAACTCATTATATAAATTGGTTACTTAAAATTTTACTTTAATTTTTCAATATTTTAATTAATTACTTTATTTTTCATATAATTCAACACATATTATTGCTTATTTTTATTATTATTGTTATTACGTTATCAAATTATTTATTATTATATTATTAGGTATAATTATTATCATTATTAGATAGGATTTTTGTACTTCTTATATTATATGATCTTCGTTGATTGAAATAAATAAATTATTATTATTATTATTTAGCCGTTAGCCTATTGAGATTTCAAAAACTTTTCTCTGACATAATAATGTATATAACATATTTTTGACCGAGTAATCCTAAGTTGACATAATAAGCATTAAAGGTAATTCGAAAGTAACAATGCATGAATGACGTTACCAAATCAGTCTGGTGCCTGTTGGGAAATAATTAATGAACCCGTTTACAAATAAACTAATTAAGGTCCCATCAGATGTCATTGTGTGTTTCCAATACTCGCTGCTTTTAATGATTAATTTAACTTGAGTTTCAAATGCAACAGAGACCTGAAAATCCCAATTTTTTTAATGTCACATATTAAATTTCATTTGTCGATTTCATAACAGATTAGATTCAATAATCATATCATTTCATATTCATGAGATTAAGAAATGGGATATTCATGACGGTTGTCAAACAAGACCTATGAACGTTTTTGATACTTGAAGTGTCACATGCACGTTGCCAACTCAAGGGATAGAAAGGAAGAGATGAGAAGGGAAATGAAATGAATTGAGTGGGATTGGGCCTCCGGCGCTCTTGCTAAATTTCACGAAACGTTACACTACTGATATTGTTACTTTATGCCGATTTTCGGTTAGACGGTGCTTAAAAGTTAATTTAAAATTTTATGATTAATGTGTGTCCAAAAAAACTAATTATTATGAATATAAGTTTACTTGAATTGTGTTACTTTAAATTAATATGCAGAAGGACTTTTACATTAAAATATTTAGTAATCGTTGTGTGGGATTCACACCTATAAACTGGATTGTCGCCGGAATGTAAAATAAAGACACCGATTTAAGACCTTGGGAATTTACTATACGAGGTCGAGAAAGCTTCTATTCACTGTTTCTTCGGGTTAACTATTTAACTATGACTATTCCTTGCTGGTAACTATCCCGAAGTGCTATTTGAGTTGGAACTATCCCCTAGTACTATTAGGTGGAACTATCCCAACGCGCTGTTATGATGGAACTGTCCCGAACAACTGTCTAGGTGGAACTGTCTCCCCGGGCTCTTGTGGTGGAACTGACTTTAGTCGGCCCGGTAGCTGATATTTGTACCCCCGTCGGACGCAACACTGGCACGGCCATGTGCATAGCTGTATACCGCGTCCGACTTCTTACTTAACTATACTTTACTGTGTCTATTTATTATGCCTATTATAGATATTTAAACTTATTTGTTATTATTGAACTATCTATAAACTTATATTATTTTCGGCTGTCCTGTACAATCGTTATTATAAATAAAATTATTGTAAGAAAAAGAAATTGGAATAATTACATGCCAGAAAATAAAAAACATTGTAGCCAGCTGCAGAACAAATGAGTTTACAAAGTTTTCATGTCAAAGTTATTATTCTGTAGCATTCAACAAAGTCTCGTTAAGACCTTTAAGAAACGAGTGTGCAGTTATGCATATCTATCTTCGCTAGTTGTTTTCTGCGCTCGGGAGAAGCCCTTAAACGAATACTTGTAGAAACTTATTATAATTTACGACAAAATGTATCAACATGTAGTTTTGAAAAATAATAAAAAGTATTTTGCTACGGAAGTCGAAAATATTCTATACTAGCTTTTGCCTGCGGCTTAGCCCGCGTGTATAACGATTTTATTCCATTATAGAAATATTTGGTTACCCACCTAAACTTTCATCCCCTATCTCGGCTCAAGTTTTGTTTACGTGCCAAATGTGACTTATAACCGTCTCAAACTATATCTATACCAAAATTCATTACTATCGGTCAAGCTGTTAATGCGGAAAAACGTCAAAAATAAACATGCCAAGAAACTCGCTTTCGCATTTAAAATGTTATGAGGACTTAACAACTGTTATATCATCTGATATGTATATAATATACATATAATATTATACCGTAGTTTTGTTGAAAAACAGAATTTTCTTTTTGCACACAAAAAGTAGTAGATAAGGCAACTGTCGCAAACTTTTTGTTGGCTGTAAGCTGAGAAAGTGATAAATGACGGCCTTCAGTTGAACAGACGCAAAGTATGATATTCTTTATACATTAAACAAATGTAATGCAATGATAATGTTAAAAAACGGTTTTTCGAATTGAATTGATGAGGTTGTGGCGCAGCGGTAGCGAACTTGCCTTAAACGCCACAGGTTACGGATTCGATTCCCGCTCGGAGCACAATATGTTTTTATTGACCATGCAAGCATATTTTCCGGTCTGGGTGTATTTGTCCTTGTCATTGTGAATGTTTCCGGACCCCGACACAGGATATTACTATCCTAATGGAGGCCGTTGAGTGTGCAGCGTTTAAAAAAAAAGAAATTTAATCTTATAAAGATAATAAACAAATCTTTGATTGTAAAAAAATAGGCAGTGGAGGAGACCGCTAGAAATTAAATATTACACTACAACATTAAAACTTTAAGATAACTGAAAGATATTATCGGACTAATGTAAGTAACATTAGGGATCAAATGCATTCGCGTCACCAGTCTGACGTGACACGTCACATGCAACATGTCGATCACGAATCCATACGTCTAGACCCTAATGAAAATCCTTCAGCGTGGCTAAAGAAGTGAAAGAATACAATGAGTTAACATCAGTTTCAAATATTTACTAATGATTAAATGAATTCATAAAGTAGTTACGAACTATGTTCATCTCCCGAATAGAGGAAATTGCGTACCATTTCGACGACGAACTAGGAACACTAAAACTAGTGCTATTAATAACTTTAAGCGCTCAACTCGACACCGCTGCGCACTGTATTAGTAATATTGCGGTAGAATTCAAAGCCTTTTTGATGTTAGGAGCATTCATTTTAACAGCTACTACTCTGAAAGTTGATCTATCGGTGGAAAATTTGGAAGCTGGAATATTTGGTTGTTTTAATGTAATTTTATACGAGAACTCGTGTACCTATGTTTTTTGCGAAAGTTGAGTATCACACGGGTCAAATCGCGTACCGCATCTAGTAAACAATGATATGAAAAATTAGCTTTCATTTCTCGAATAATAACGTTTCATGAAAAGTCTATATTTACTTTTCGTTATTTGTCAAAAATATATATAAAAAAAAACATTTCAAATTTACATTCAATTTAACACATACCGCTGGGGAAACGATAAGGACAATAACTATCCTCAATCATCAATTATTCTTATATTTTTTTGTGACCTAATTATTTATCGCAGTGTAGTGTACATTAGCTTTATCCTTGAAAGATATTCAATTATGAATTATCGATCAAAGATATACATGTTGTATTTTATTTATTTGCAGTAGCTTCTAGCTCCTAGCGAGCCGATATGCTTTTACAATATTCGCAATTATATGCTATTTGGTTTTACGTATATATGTGTATATAAAATGAATCAATCGGTGAAAATCTTTACTAATATAAGAAACGTAACTTTTTCTCTCTTTCTGTCTGTCTGTCGTGCTTTCACGCCGAAATTACTGAACCGATTTAAATGAAATAGTCTAGAGCCTGAGAAAAGCCATAGGCTACTGTTTAATGTGAAAAATGTTTGTAAACGGTTGAAAAAGGGGCATTTGCAAAAGTGCCACCCTCAAGGGTGTGTAGAGATGAAAGTTTGTATGGAAAAATGTAATGTTGTGAATGTTTTACACGCGGGCAAAGCCACTGGCAGTAGCCAGTATTATATATGTAGCTGTCATAATATATCTGTGTTAACCCAAATAACCAGCAAGAAGTAATTTCTAGACTACTCATAAATGTAAACAATAAAACTCATTAACCTAGTGCTAAGCGTCTTACCTGTCTATTTGCCTTAAGTTTCTCCTTACAAATGTGTCAAATAATCCACCGTGAAGAGCTTAGGATGTCCCTTACTATACTTATTAGTGAGCCTCTCATAATCTTTAAAGGACTGTATAGGTAACAGTAAATGAGTTCTTTAGAACATGTAATAAGTACCACACTGACATAGTACTTATTGGAAGATTTTACCTGCAAGTGTAATATTATATCTAAGCCTGCAGCGTTTATTTATTGTTTATTATTTATAGTTTTAAAAAAAATCGTCACTATGATTTTTAATTAACAGTATCACAAAACACCAATGGTGTTATAGTAATTTATCACCTTGTCGTAAGATGAGAGCTAGGAGGGGAAATAGACAGTTTGTGTAAAAAGCACTAACACTTATCGAGTTAATGGAAAATACTACGACATCACCATAAGTGCGATTGGAATAACCCACTGGGTGATTACCCTGTCTATAAATAAAGGTGCTCTTTTTGTTTAAGTCTTCAATTTAAAAATGCACTATTTAACCTTGAAGTTTTATAAGTAGACACACTTGATAAACATCACAAGTTACTTGCTTCTTTTTCTTCTTATCGTGTGATCAGTGTCCCAGGTCACTTATACAGACTTTTTACGTGTCCTTCGAAGTACGAAGACTCTCGGTTGAAATACTATTATGCGTTCACTCATAGATAGAGTGACCGCGCCTTAAGTTGCTTTTAGGTACTGACACACATGCTCATATTTAAGTAAGCTTGTAAGTATGCTTAAAACTAGCATGCTTATCATCTGTTCACATTATCTAGTAATAAGCATAATAGTTTTCAGCACACACACTGATAATATCGATACTACCTACTACTTACTAGAATTCTCATAAGCAAACCTCAGACGTGCTCGAAGGACGCCTCCTTCTACCCGCACCTCAAGTAGCATGCTCGAAAATCAAACCTCTGTTGATTTTTGAGCATGTCCGAAATAGGCCTGCTTATTACTAGCAACGCTTAGACACACATGCTAATAAGTAGCAATTCCTTATAAATAGCATGATTTCGTGCTAGTAATGAGCATGTGTGTCAGTACCCTTACCCACTGATCGCTTACCGAACAGTGAGCTCATTCACCTATCAGCTTTCCCTTGTTTTAAAACAAGAATCACTTGGTTCTTAATCTTATATTTTTAATCACAAAATTGACGAAAGCTGTTAACGCTATCTCGCCTCAAATACTGCGATTTTTATTATTCTGCATAATTCTGACAGCTCAAGCCGAGGCCAGCAAAAGTCTTTGTCTTCGAACAAAGGAGAATTTTGGCTAATTGTTGCTAAATTTTATCAGCAAGGGTCGACCCGATCTTCGAAGGATAATAAGGTCATAAATTTTCTAAGAGTTTTAGCGTAAGCGAGCAAAAATAAAAAGGGTTATTCTATAAATTTATGTCTTCATGATTTGGGATACCTTTTATTAAATATATTTTGTGATACTTATTTTTAGCCCTCGCATGTATTGTTTTTTTAAATATTTTTTAGTTTTTACACATATTTTTCATTCAACTTATAGTGATAGCCAACCAGTGGATATTAGCCCTGAAATAGCTATGAAATACTGATAGTGTAATACTGATCTGTGTATTAAAGTTTTGGTACAATATTTAACTAATATTTAGAATGAAAATAACTGTTATCTAAGAATCTACATACTGACTAAAACAGGAAAATTGTAAAAAGTATAGATTTTATCACGTTTTTGTAGTGTCGATTGCTATTCGGTGGTTACTTAAGAACATTTTAATTAAAAATTGTACATAAAATCGTTTAACTTTTAATTACGTTAAGTAGTTCTCAAGGCTCAGCAAACACTTGACGCTAATTACTAAACTTTTATTAAATGACAACGGTTAAATGATAAAAGTTTCACAAAAGCGCTATTATTGTGCTTAACATAGTTGAAAAACAACAACGTCAGGCGAAATATTAGTTTTAAAACAACAATGACTTAAATAAATATGACACATTTATAAATTAATTTTTGCAGTGGCATTTCCTTTCCAGAAAGTCTTTTTCCATCCACAAGCCTTTTCTTAACGTCGGAAAAAACATTTATGCACACCTCTACTAGTTAGTAGTCTAAACGGTAATACCTACTAAAACTCAACGAACGCTCGATTCGATTGTGCAATCAACCATGACGCCCCGACGCGATCATTAAGCGAGCCCTAGAGCCCCCTCAACCAAAAAACAAAATTGTAGTGAGGTAGTTTCTCTCTACGACAACTGTCCAGAACTACAGGCCTACAGGCCTCGGCAAAATGTTAACAAAAACAAAAACGTTATTGCAGTTTTTAAGGATTTTTATCCCAAATTCTCGTTATAGCACGAATATGTTACTAGTGGAACTGTGAACATACATAAGTTACGGTACCTCCTTCCATCAGGCCAACACTTTCGTGCCATCCTGGTATAAAAAATTAAAGTAAACCAAAATGAAAAAGGCTCATTTATAAAAATTAACAAGCTTTTATCTTAAAATCATGTTTTTAATGCATTATATTGTATAGTGTTTTTTATAGTACACTTCACTCTATATATTAAGTTGGCAGATTTAATAAAAAAACATCACATAGATAACATAAAGTATACGTAATGGAGCTTCTAATCAGATATTAGACAGTAGGGTCCCCACATCCATTTGAGCTCCTTTGTCAATTTGTAACAGTAATTAATGCAATTAACAAGAGGAACCAGCGCATATGAGGCGAGTTAGATGAGGCTTTAGTCACACTTATTAAATTAAATGAGTAATGGAAGTATAGACTTATACTAAAAAGGTTTACAATCAAATTATAAACCCCAATTAAGCGAGATTATATTTTGTATAATAGCAAATTCGAGAATTGTTAGTATTGTATAATAGCAAATTCGAGAATTGTTAGAAGGACTGGATGAAGGATGCTTGAAGTAAGCTTACTCTTGTGCGCGAGTTCACTTGTTGTTGATTTTTAAGCATACATATTAGAAATTTTATTCGAACATGGTATAGCCGAGCAGCGCAACGCTTTTTCTTTTGATTCGCGTACAAGAAGTCCTTTAATTACTTTACATAATTTGTGGCATAAATAGGTAAAATTATTAGTATCAGTAGTATTATTAGTATCAGTTTTTTCTTATATATCTGAATACATTAAATTATTTTACCTCTTTTGGAGATAAGAATGTTCAAACATAAAAAAAATCTTTATAATTTTAATTTGTTTATTAAATAAATATACATATATCTGTATAATTATATACATTCAACGTGTAAAACTATTACGATTTCCAATAATAAACTTAAGAAATTTCTGTATCTTATTACGTATTCTAAAGAACTCATTTATTGTAACCCATTAAGTCCTTTCAAGATTAACAAAGGCTCACTATTAAGTCTAGTAAGGCGCACTCTAAACTCTTGACGGTGTATTATTTGAAACCTTTGTAAGGAGTAGCGTAAGGCAAATAGACCGGTTAGATATTTAGCATTAGTTTAATGAAATATATTGTTTATCTTTGTTTGTAGCGAGTATCTTAGCGAGTATATTAATGAAATTGAAATGTAAAATGCCGGGTATATTTTATTACGTAAATTTGGGACGAATAGTTAAATAATGAAGTTGGTGTAATCTAATATTAATGCTAATACAAAAATATTAATTTTAAATAAACACCACATACTCAACGGCCTCCATTAGGATAGGTATATCCCGTGTCGGAGGTCCGGAAACATACACAAGGATGAGCACAAACACATCCAGACCGGAACACATGCCTGTGTGGTCAATACAAATATCTGCTCCGTTCGGGAATCGGATCCGCTACCTGTGGCGCTTAAAGCAGGTTCGCTACCGCTGTGAATTATACATTTAACATCCCTAAGGTAAAACTAGTGAACAAATAAATTAATACAATCAAATTGTGATGATTAATAGCTAAATATTACTCATAGTATATTAAAATACAGTTTCGAGAGTCATTTTTTTTTAAATCTCTGTAGCGCTATTGTAATAAAGACGATTTAAAAATACTTATTTGTATATTACTTGCAAGTTTTATGTGTGTGTTATCAAATGGTATACAAATAGTTTTTTATCGTGCAGGTCACCAGGGTCGCTGTGGCGCCATTCGTCTCAGTCAGCCTCTAGGTAAAACCATTTATATATCTCCAGGGTTGTCGCGATCGCTACAGATTTAGTAGGGGCCCTTGGGCGATGAAATACTTAATTTACAAGTTATGTGAGAGATCAGGGTTTTTGTATAAACAGAAAAAGGTATTTTCTCTTTGTAATTTCAGCATGTAATTCTCGTATTTTTGTAACCAATTTGTACAATTATTAAAATTTAACTATGATTTTTGTAATGATTTCTTAACTTATATAAACAAAAGAAATACTTATATAAACTAATTAGCTAAAAACATAAATAAGAAAGTCCGTTATACATTATTTTATACACAGTTTATAATGTAAGAGAGAGTTCTTAAAAGATTCAAGGCAAAATTTTCACATCAATATTTTTTTTATGTCATGACGGTTGTCAAACAAGCATACGGTCCGCCTGATGGTAAGCAGTCACCGCAATCTATGAACGGTGGCGATACTTGAAGTATCACAAGCGCGTTGCCAACCTAAGGAACAGGAGGGGCGGGATGAGAATGGGAAAAAAGGAAGGTAAAAGAGGGGGTAGGAGATTGGGCCTCCGGCTCTCACTCATCGCGCGAAACGCAACAGTACCTAATAATACTGTTACTTGACGCCGATTTTTTTGTGAAGGAATAGTACTTCACCGGTCAACTTTGCCTTTTTATGCTGAGAGAAGCATGGCTCTACTACCTTACATTTATTATCAACACCTAACAGCGCAATTATTGTAACTAGAACAGAAACCTTCGCGATAGTCCTTTATATATGACTACCTCTATTAATGACGGGTCTAAAGATAATGCATCTATACCAAATTCCATAATAACGGTTCAGCGTTTTAGGCGTGAGAGCGTTTTAGGGTTTTGGTCTGGGCGTCTGTCCTCGTGGGTCTCCCACCATGTCTTAGGGAGCACGTTTAGCTGTCGGTCCCCGTTGTTATCGTAACATCTGATAATAATCGTAAAATCTTGATAATATGTAATTTGCTCTCATGCAATGACTTACTGGTTCGCTTTTCGGGTTGCGGAGGTCAGATGATAATCGCTCTATGTAAAAACTAGTAGCCCGTCTAATAATAATGCTAGGAAGCAGATGAACAAGAAGATTATTAAAATAGTTAGGATTATTTTTATACAATACACTTAAATCTACTAATTATTATAAGCTCAACACATTATTTCGAATTCAAGTTTCCTACCATGTTGTTAATAATAATGATAATTTTACGTAGAAAACGTGATATAAATTAATATTGTTTAAATGCCGGTGAGCATGGTCAATGGTTTCGTTCGGAAAGTCAATATTCGAAGTGGCGGTGTTTAATAATTTTGATTGCGATGCAAATAATCTGCTATCGGCAAATAGTTTAGAATCTAATTGAGTTGGTTCTTGTTCATTAAATAGTTGTGAAAATTGTAATTGCATTACGACGTTGCTTATAAAAACATGCATAATTCCATAATTAGATTCCTTACGAAAAAAAATTGCCGCGAAGACTACCATATTTTATCTTTTGGCTCGAAAACTATAAAGTTTCAATATTCACAGTAAAAAGTTGCATGATTCGAATTTCGTGTTTAATGTGTGTGTCTGGTTTTCGTTCTGCAGGTATATATGTATACAAATACACAGTGGATCTTTAAACGTATAATAGTTCGTTAATACTTTGTGTATTTTATAAATGTTATTATTAAAACCTAAAAATAACAGACATCATGATAATATAAGCATATAATATATAGGCTAGAATATCATACTACGCGTCTTTGCAGTAGAAGGCGGTCATTTATCACTTTCTCCGCTTAAACCGACAACCGAATAAGCGACGGTTGCCTTATCTACCACACTTTATTTCTCCTTGAATTCAGTAGTAAAAAGAAATGCTCTTTTTCAACAAATTTACGATACAAACAAACAAACGCTGCACACTCAACGGCTCCCATTAGGATAGTGATATCCTGTGCCGGGGGTCCGGAAACACATACAAGGACAAGGACAAATAAACCCAGACCGGAAAATATGCTTGCATGGTCAATACAAACATATTATGTTCCGAGCGGGAATCGAACCCGCGACCTGTGGCGTTGTCTGCGCCACAACGTCGTCAAACGATGAGTAATTATTAAAAAATAAAGATAATCAAACCAACAATTTAAATATTTTATAGAATTTTCAATAATATCAAAACCTTAAATATCAAAGCTCAAAACATTATACAGGATTGTTTGATTGTTCCAATTAATTCCATTGTTTAATGAAGAGAAAGTTTAGAGAGTTCTGTTTAAATTTGATTGAAAATTACCGATAAAATCGAGAACAGTTTTAATGATGATGTGGATTTAGCGGATCACTACAATGAGAGCGCTTACTGCCCGACTCAGATGTAGGCTGATGTTTAAATATTGCACGTATGTATGTCTATTTTTAAAGGTCTTTGTGAGGTGTTGTTAGATTTATCTAAATTGCGGTTGCGATAAACACAATTTGACACTGTCAATCTACGGTGAATACGGTCAAATCGGAAGTAGTTGATACTGGAGAGCTTCTGTGTAGAGATGAGGCAAAGCGCCTTAAATTAAGCCATTCCGTCACGTTATATAGTCATGTTTATGAATTAAATTTTCATTTATTAACTTAGCACTATTGCTTACACGTTAACAATAGCTTATTAAAGATGTCTATTTAGCAAAACCTTTGTATGTTACAAGTTGGCAAACAAGCATACGGCCCACCTGATAGTAAGCGGTTGCCGTAGCCTATGAGCGCTTGCACCACCATTAGTAGGTGCCACCTACGCTTTGCCAATCTCGAGATATTAGGTCTTAAATCTCTTATGCCCAATAATTTTACCAACATACAGTGCCCTTCAAACCGGAATACAATAATGCCTAAGCGCTACGGTTTGCGTAAACCTACCTAACCGGCCTCTTGCAACAGAAGTGTGACTGACTGACACAAGTTGTTAGTATAAAAAATGTAAATCTAGTGTTTTTTTCTTCTTCAATATAATGATGGTAAAAGTATGTGAAAACGTTGGAGCCGTGAAGGTTTTGTTTGAATTGGGGTTGCGTTTATTCACTGCACTTTTCAAGTTTCAACTCCACATTCATGAAAGCCTCATAAACCGCACAGATGTTGAATTACGGTAAGCCGCAGTTTGCTTTCACTTAGTATAATGAAATGTATTTAGTGCTGCGTTTTCCAGAAAAGATAGACGAGAGATTAAATTTGTTCATACGTGTAGTAACTGCTTTAAACTATTGGGAGTTTTATGTCACTACGTTCATCCGATTATTTATTAGGCTACTGTTATTTTAGATTTAATATATATCTTCTTTATTAGATCAATAACTATACATAGTCTGAACAACAAAGATAAATTTGTCCGTTTATAGTTTTGTTCCTTGTTTGGTTTGCTAAGTTTTATTTAATACAATACTCAAATGCAACATAAGTTAGTGAAGATATAATCAGCAGAATAAAGAACCTGTGCGGCCATGTAGAACTGCCCAAAGGCTTACTCGCTTGGATGTAGACTGTCATGTAAACTTCTAGAGAAGTACATGGAGATGGGTGAGTGAACTTGCCAGTTGATGCAAAGCAGTATGTAAAAAAAAACATCTGCGTATATTCAAAATATATTATTTAAAGTCATATATTATTTAATTTAAAAAAAATATATTTTAAAAATATTATAACATTCATCAATTTTACCATACTGAAGTATCGCACTTAAAGTTGTGACAAAATCGCTTGACCCGGCTCGTCTTTTAGGGCGTCCGCGTCCCCATAACTGAGGTCAAGTGCGAAGAATATCAATATTGTTAAGTAAAACAGAAAAACGATAGACTACAATATTTTCGTAGTGACGGCATTTTAAGAATAATTTTTATAAATCGAATTATTTCTTCTTCAAAACACGTATTTAAATACGTGTTTTGAAGAAGAAATATATAAATTTACATTGATAAATAATATAATTCACATTGATAAATAATAAAACACATATTATACGCACGAATTACAAATATTGTTTTATAAAGCTCATATAAGTTAAAAGAGAATAAAAGAGATGAATGCAGTTTCATGGAACTTACATATAAGTGTCAATGCCTTGTCGAATGTGGTTTCTGTCACGAACTTTAATTTCCTGCCAACGAAAACTGCAACTAATTCTTTCTAACCTCGCTATTATCTTATAATATCTGATTACATTATTATATTATATGTGATTTTTTTTTATAATCAAAATTCTTTCTTAAGGACATTTACTGTTTTATTATTATCGTCATGTTTTTTTACCTGATTTCTAGTTACCTGATTTCTATTTTATCTGGCTCTCATAGACTATTATTAGGATGGTTTCAGACCAGCGTTTTAGACGGCTCGGATTTTCGAAGCGCGAAATAAATCGGTTTAAACTCTTAAGAGTTTATGCCGCAATGACCATATAGGCTCAGCAAAGAACGCTAGCTTGAAATCTCACTAAAATTGACTCAAATACAAATAAAAAACATATATCTACCAAATCAATTCAAACAACTATGCAAAGATTGTACATTCTGCAATTAGAGCGCTAGAAAGATCTTCATTTGTAACATTAGTAGTAATAGTAGAGCCAAGCTTCTCCCAGCAAAATAGGCCAGCTCGACCGAGGAAGTACTACACTCTCAAAGAAAACAGGCGTATAATAACAGAGTGGATGGTTGCGTTTCATACGATGAGTAAGAGCGCCGAAAGCCCTATTCCCCCTCTCTGTTCCTTTGATTTTTCCTTCTCATCCTTTCCCTCCTTTCCTTGGGTTCGCAACGTGCATGTGATACTTCAAGTATCGCGCACTTTCATAGGTTGCAGTGACTTCTTACCATCAGGCGGAGCGTATATTGATGTCAACCGTCATGAAATAATAAAAAAAAATTAGGAAAATGTTTTTTTTTTATAGATAATGCATATTACATTACTCTTCCTCATTTTGCGGTACTGCAGTGATTAATCAGCGTTGAGTGAATTTTCATTCCCATTATGAAATTAATATGGTTGACACAGACATGGATATTAACGGAAAACGTTAATTAAGGAATGAGGTTGCTTAAAAATGAACTAGAATACACGAACTAATAGCCGCGAAGGGTCATATTTGATATAAAAATTTATAATAATGTAATGGCTTTGTGATTTTTTATTTAATTTAACGATTGGATACTATAATAGCAATAAAGCATGGTTACAATTTGCCTAATTCGGCTATCCATATTTAAAAAACAACATTCACTGATGCTAATGGTCAGATTTTGGTTATTAAAAATTAAAATTAGATAAATTATGGTGGGAAATGAAAACCAATGAAGGAGCTCCGTGCCTCCCACGACACGATTTAATTTTATAGTAGGTAGTGGAATCTTAAATTAAATATTGTTCTATGTAAGCCACGCAAAGGTATGACAAATATTATTAAGTGCCATAACATCCTTACCAAAACAAAATAGACTACGGAAAATCGTTAAAGATAAAAAAAGCGAAAAAATATTCATATATTTTTTTCGTTCATTTGATTTGACCTGTGATTTGGACCTGTGATTTGTGAAGTCCTGTTGTGTAATCTAGATTTCAATAAAGTCTTATTTAGAGCCATCAGGTGTTTATTTCCAAATCCCCGAACCCCAGGCCGTAACAATAAGTAACATTACCGAAAATAGCTGTATTATTTGCATCCGCTGCACAGTTATGGCGTTCAGCCAGCACTTCAAAACTCATCACTTCTCATTTTTATAATTATTCAATATTCAAACAGCAAACGCAGCACATATTTAATTACAGTATAAATAGCTTACTTCCAAACCCATCTTACTGCGATTAATCAGTAATGGCTGTAATTAAGAGCAAGCAGTCATACGTCACACAGACAGCGAATTAATGTCGCTGTATGTCACACCCGTGGCCCTGACGCTTATGCCTGTCGGGGTGGAATTACCGTCACTCATATATACCTTAATAAAAGCGACAAGTAAATAGACTATAATACAGCCTTAGCGTTTTATTCGAGCATTTAATAATAAATAAATAAATAAATTTAAATCGTTATTCGAAGCTAGGTATAGATACGTAAATACGTTTGAACGTTGACGCGCTTATAAGCGCGTAGTATAAAGCAAAATAAATATTCTACAGACACTCGTCATCGATTCGAGAGTATGCGCCGAAAATAGCTCGTGAAAGCACCTCTAGTTTTTCGAAGTGCAAAATAAAGCGCGCTTGTAAGAGCGTATACTGACACGACCTTATACGAACTGACGATACTTTATCAGATAACCAATAAGCTATCAGATAAATATTTCACACTGATAACTCTACGCATATTACGATGCCGATTAGAATGTATATCCCTAGAAGAATTACTGGTAACACACAAAAAAACAAACAGAAGACCAACACCATCAGTTTTACTGTTGGAATCTAATATTTTAGATTCGAAAGTGTATTTGTTTGTTTGTAACGCTTTCATATACTTCTCGTTGCGAAAACAAAACCTGAGGATGGAGATGAAATTCTGTAGGGTGAATCAATTATTTCTGTACTTATTGCGTTATTAAAAGTTTATCGAATATCGTTATTAATACCTATAATGCCGTGTGCTAATTTAGTAAATAATATACGTTAATCATTATGATATATAAGTCTGGAATAATTTTTCCAATAACAAAGTATTCGTTTTCTGCTTCACTAACTCTGTGAGGATTATCAATTCCACGGTATGATTTTTTGTATATGCTGCGCGATGTCTACGCTGATGTATCGATTTTTATCTTCATATCTTCTTTTGGTCTTCATATACATTTATGATGATTTTAAAATTTGCGTACCCATGCATGAGAATTTATAAACAATTGAAAATAATATATTGCGTTAAAAAGCTTTAAATTGTACGTGTAACATTATTTTAAAATAAAACAGACAAAATTTGAAACTTAATATTACAGATTGAATATAAATGGGTCAAGTACAGTAACTTGCTATCTCTTTGGGCGTAATTCAAATTTAAACGCGGAGAAATCGCTTGCGAACTTGTTAATATGCCCAAACTGTAGTCAGAGTCTTCTCCACAATTTATTGAATTTTGTAACGCTTTTAGTTGAATAAAATGAAAACTAGAATTATTATAATGGTATTATTTAACATTCAACTTCATACAGCCCGCAATCTTATCAGCTTGTTAACCCTTTTCTTGTTAGTGTATCTGTAGAGATACACCAGAATTTAAAAAAATCTAGTGTTATTATTTTTAAGCGAAACCATGATATTTTTTTAAAAATATTTAGGCCATTTCTTAGTTTCGGAACGCAACTTAAGTTTTTTGTGTTAGTAAGATTGATGAGCTGTCAATCTTCACTTTAGTTCAAGTTCCGACATGTTGCCTCGCAAAAAGGTAAGAAAAGTTATGATTTTTTCTTGTTTTTATGTATTGAATGAGTGGATGTGTTAAGTTATTAATTATAGATATATTTAGCACTAAAATAATTACTTTGGACATTCTTTAATTGTCTGGTTGATGCTTCATGTGACTTTTTTAATGAATGTATCTCCTCGTGCACATTGCCAAGAAACTAACAATTCTATATATATTTGATATGTATCTCATGGTACACACTGCTAGCTTTGCTAACAACTTTTACAAAATCGTCATGTATCTCTATGTGGACACTGCCAAGCTGAATAACTGTTCATATGGCTATGCATGGCTTATTTTATATATTAATTGTAGGTCCATATGCTTTCAAGAGCTAGCGAAATACTCACATTGGTGCCAAAACACAGTCAGTCATCAAATTATGAAGAAAGTTCGGATTCTAGTAGTGAAGTCGGCCTACACTGACTATTGGTGTCAGTAATTCAGATTTTCACAAATAGCTGATGTAATGACACTCAAAAAATTTCAACAGATACGACGGTACATCCACTTGAACGACAATCTGCTGGATGACGGTGATCGGTATTTTAAAGTTAGGCCACTCTTTGAAAAAGTACGTGCCAACTTTTTGAGAGTTCCTCATGAAACCAGGTTCAGCATTGATGAAATGATGGTGCCATATAAGGGCAAAAAAGCCAGTAATCGAAAACAATACATAAAGAGCAAGCCTCGCAAATGGGGGTACAAAATATTTGTTAGAGCTGGCGTTTCAGGCTTCATTTATGATTTTCTCGTATATGGAGGTGAAGACACTTTCAGATACCACCTATTTTCACCAGAAGAAATGAGTTTTGGCTTTGGGGCAAAAGTCGTCTTCTCACTATGTAAAACTATTCCTGATCCAGCATGTTCAGTTGTGTACTTTGACAATTTTTTCACCAGTCTAGAGCTAATACATATGCTCCGATATAATATGGGTTTATTCTCCTTAGGCACCATAAGGTCAAATAGACTACGTGGTGCAGAACAAAAGCTTATATCTGATAAAGCCCTCAAAAAAAAAAAAAGGCCGCGGATCTTATTCACGAGTAGTATGCAATACAAACAAAGTCTGTATTGTCAAATGGCATGACAACAAAGTGGTTACTGTGGCAAGCAGTTATGTTTCTGAAACTCCTGTTGGAGTTATACAACGTTACAATAAGGATTTAAAACAGAGAGCTGCTGTCCCCTGTCCCAATATAATAAAGCACTACAATGCACATATGGGAGGAGTCGACCTTGCAGATATGTTAGTGGCTTTGTACAGAACGGAGATGAAAAGCCACCGATGGTACTTACCGATATTTTCTCAAATGTTAGATATGTGCGTGAACAATAGCTGGATTTTGTATCGCAGACATATTGGCGTGAATAACATAAAACGACTGAGTTTAAAGAAGTTTCGACATCATATTATACAAGGGCTCTTACATTCTGGGAGACAGCAGCCATTCAAAAACTATGATTCTGTACCACCAGCACCAAAAAAGATTATAAAAACACCCTGTACCGTAAGGCCAACTGCGAACGTTAAATATGATGGATACAATCATTTCCCTACTTTTGGGTCCCAAAGGACGATGCAAACTATGTATCAAAGGTCAGACTACTGTTATGTGCATCAAATGTGGTATGAGGCTGTGTCTTTTACCGGATAGGAACTGTTTTTTCAATTTCCATAATATGAATGTCTAAAATTAATCTGATTTTGTATTTTTGTTCCATTTTTGTTATTAAATAAATAGTACAAACTACTGATTATTAACGTGTTTTTATATTTATTTTCATATAAATTATTATATAATCAAGTCATAGATAATTTGGCAATGTATCTGTAGAGATACAATGATAGCGTAATATATTTATCAATGCCCTTGGCAATGTATCCCACAAGATACGGGTGGTTTTTTAAAGGGGTAGTTTGAATATTTTTTTAATATTTTTTCTAGACCCCTTAGGTCATTAAAGTTAAGTGCTATGAATATTATTTTTATATTCGAAAAAATAAAATTCTGCCAAGTTAAGGGTTAATGTTATATCCTCGCTTCCCGTTCTCATACCGATGAAATAAGTTTCTAGACTTTGAAATACAGGAACAAGCTTTGCATTAAATCAGTTTTCCGTTTTGGGATAAACCCACACAAATAATTGTGCAATGATTTTGTTTTAAAGAGCCTGTACATAAATAGAAAAAACAGCTTCAAATAAATAAACTTTTTGAAACAAAGTAGGTACTACTACAACACAAGTGATATACATAGCTCCACGTCGATATTCTATGAAAAGAGCACTTCCCTTATAATTAATTATCGTGGTGAAGTTCATTTTATATTATATTTTTATTTTTTGAGTATTTGGTTTTATGTTTCGAGTATAAAGAATCATTTTTTAAATATTAAAACTTTTGTTTCTAATTTATTAAGTTGGCAAGCAAGCATACGGCCCACCTAATAGTAAGCGGTTACTGTAGAATATAGGCGCTTACAATACCATTAGTAGGTGCCACCTACGTGTTGCCAACCTCGAGATATTAGTTTTTATCTCATTTGCCCAGTAATTTCGCTAGCCTACAGTGCCCTTCAAAAGAAAAACTGTAATGACAAAAACACTACTGCTTTGTGGTAGAATATTTGCCACTGTGGTGGTGCCTACCTAGCGGGCCTCTTGCGACAAAAGACTAACCACCATTATGACTGTTTGGACTGGTGGAATAATCTCTGGTGTGACAGAGATGTGTGTGTGGGGTCGTCACGTCCCGACGCTGGTAAAAATTATAATTATATTACTATTGTACTAAGGCCTAGTACAGCTTAACACATTCAGATGGAAACAATTTCATGTTACATGAGGCAATAAAAGTATATTGACTGTGACTTTTTCAGAATTTTTGTCACAAGTATATATTTACTCATAAAGTGCACCAACTTTTTAAAATAACTCTCATTTTGGGCTGAAATCAGTTTAACAATGGAACAAGTTTTGATACTGAGGTAAATCGGTAACGTAGAAATACCGCCGTATAGTTTGCTAGACAGTTCGGACAGTTAGGCTGTCTTTGTTTAAACAGTTTTCAATGTTTACTGGTGGTTATTAATAGTAGTATGGTCAAATTAAGAATTTGTGTCATTATTTTTGCTCAATTTTAAAAAAAGGTATTTTTAATTATATTTATCAAAGAGGTACTTTACATACAAAGACGTACCGGCAAATTTTCCACGCTCTCCAACATGGCCTATAGGAAGAATTGAATAGAGGCAAATACAGAGGGTTAATTGGAGACATGAAATTTTAAATCGAAAACAAATATGTTAAATGTATATAAAAAATTGCGCGCTAAGTTTTATGCCGTCGAAGCTGGTCGTTGTCATAACATCTGTTAACTCTTGATCGGTAATTTGCTCTTATCCAATGAGTTACTGATTTGCCCTTATGGTTGCGAAATTCAAATGGAAATCGCTCTGTGTAAAAACTTGTTATCTGTCACGATCGAAATAATAATGTTGATAAGAGTACAATCAGATCTAGAGTAAATAACAAGATTAATGCTAAGAAGAAGAAGAATATGGTAATAATATTTACTATTAATATACGAATAAACATGAAATATTCGCATTGTGCTCAACGGAGCAATATTTATCTGTATCCGCAGATATTAATCATAATAAACGTGTTCTATGATGGTGCTGGAATATGAAATAAAGATTGAAATGCGGTAATAATGTAGGTACGTGTAAAATTTGAATAATCGTATTTTTGTCTTATGTAATAAGCTAAAAAGACATTTTGTATT
Organism: Hestina assimilis; assembly: GCA_023373885.1. Taxonomy (NCBI): domain Eukaryota; kingdom Metazoa; phylum Arthropoda; class Insecta; order Lepidoptera; family Nymphalidae; genus Hestina; species Hestina assimilis. The sequence goes on along the minus strand of CM041749.1, from coordinate 7,651,610 downwards.
TCTAAGTATATTTGCGCATATTAACATGATTTTTTCATAATGCTTTTCTAGCAATTTGTTTGTGATGCAATTGTGATCCTTTTCCCAAATTGTTTTTGTATCGAGTGATTGCAATTGAATACTATTAATTGAAGCGATGATTGGAGATAATAATTATCTGATTTTATTTATTTTAATAATGATAAGAAAATAATAATATCACGAAAATTTTAACTTCGTTATTTTTTTAAAGTTCTTTATTTGAAAACAAGTAAATAAGAAAATTATTTAAATACATATTAAAATATTGTATACATTGCAAAATTTAAACTTTATCTTGAAACAAAGGCTTTTGAAAAATATATCGGACAAACTCTATTATAAAAAAGCGCGTAGAAGGCTCGTAGTTGCAGAGAAATATCGTAAGTCTAATTTAGCTACAGTTGTAGAAGAAAGTAATGTGACGTCATGAAGTCCCACTCTCATTACCCGAAATCCCTCCTTGATTGCCCAAAATTAAAGGCTTAGACATTTTAGCCTGTTATTTGTTTTTATCTTAACGATGTATTTTGCTTCTGAACTGTAATTTAGGTTTAATTTAAGTAGGATAATTATTCTGGTCGGCCACAAGCAAGGATAAAAAAATAACCTAAATTATTTCAAATATATTTAATTAATACTTTAGAATTGAAATAAGTATTAATGATTAACTTAATTCTTAGGCCACATGAGTAATAATCGGTGTCAGATCCAATACTTACCTTATAAAATACAATCAAAACATTATTTATTAGAATCACACGATGGATGTCACAAGGTATGGCCGGTGGGTGGTAGATTTCCCGTTAATTGTGTGTGGCGACGAACATTTCCTAAAGTGTCAGTGTTCGTTATCGATTTCTTTAGTAGGTAATATCTTAGCAGATATTACTACAATCTAAATAATAAGCAAACCTGCATATTATAAATATCTTTTTTTCACCCACACTCCCGTATAAAGAACTTACGTTATTAATACGAAAGCTAGACGGATTTATGGTTATACTTTTTTTTTATGCTATATTTTGGCAAACAAGCATACGGCCCACCTGATGATAAGTGGTGCCGTAGCCTATGAGCGCTTGCAGCATCATAAGTAGGTGCCACTCACGCGTTTCCAAACTCGAGATATTGGTTCTTAAATCTCCTCTGCCCAGTAATTTCACTAGCATACAGTGTCCTTCAAACCGGAACACAGTAATGTCTAAATAATACTATTTGGCGGCAGAATATTTGAAACTGCTGTGGTACCTACCTAGCTGGCCTCTACCAGTGTGACTGATTGCACTGGTGGAATAATCTATATAATACGTATAGTTTTCTTTCGTATTCATTCATAATATTTATAAGAAAGCACCAATATTATATCTTTTATGTAAAAGAAACCACTACTATGGTATAAAGCTACCTAGTATTGTCGATATCGATTTTTAGTTAACAGCTTAACGTGATTTAAGTTCAACTGTTAACTTTACGACTGCGCAAAAAGCAATGTAAATGGCTTGTTTTGCTTTACAACTCTTATATTGGAGAATTATACGACACGATCTATGATCTTTTGTATAAAATTATTTAAACAAAAAATCATGGAATAATCTTCAAAAATTCTACAAAATTTTTAAATATTCATTAAGAAAATAAGTAAGACGCCGCGTCCGAATGTACTTTGAATTACGGTAACAAAACGTTTAATACATATAATATGAATAAATTATTATTTAAGAATCATTTTATAAACCTGATTAAAGTGAAAGTAGAATTCAAAAAATAAACAATGACTTTAATGGTATTTGTTAGTATTTTTGCCCAGGGGTGTATTCTTTGTCTTTTTTTTTTTTTTTCGGAATGTGTATTGGTGTTGGCCCTACTGGCCTTGACAGCGTCACCGGGCGGCGGGGCTGAGTACTGAGACTCAGCCGTGATAACGGGGACTCAAATTTGATTCCGTCCTTAGGGAGTCCTTATCTGTTTGCTAAAAAAATATTGGATACTAGATAAAATAAATGTAAAACTCCTATTTCCATGTAAGGTGACAATATAAAATTTGGTAAAAATAAAGCTATAAAAACAACTTCAATTAGGCCGTGTTTGCTGACTTGGCAGGGCGATAAATCATAAAACATCATAACTAGAACCACCGAGCAGAAAATATACGAACACCAACCGCAGAGTTATTACAAACATTTGTTTCTCCCAAAAGAGGGGCCGCATTATTTACTTCGTTGTCTTCTGTAACAAAAATATAATTAATGTCAGGTTGTTTGTAATAAGGGCTAAGAGAAAGGCAAGCGCAGCAGATGCTCACTCGTAGCATATTTTTCTTTCTGTTCAAATATTGTATTATTATATTAACCCTTATGATATCGTTATATATAATATCTCCTTTTTTTACTCGTATTGCTTACTCTTGAGTCGGTAGGTCACCTCTACGTCCTTAAGTACAAGAATGACCGTGACGTGTCCGTTACAAAAATAGGCTTGCGTTATAAAAATAGTTTTTCGATTATAAAATGCGTAGAATTATACTTTACTTATAACTTTTAAAGGCGTTGGTACGTGACGATCCATCCCCCATGCAATCAGTGACACTGGTGGTAGGGCTTTTGTTGTAAGAAGCCAGCCAGGTAGGTACCACCACAGTGTCAAATGTTCTACCGCAAAGTAGTTTGGAATTACTGTGTTCCGGTTTGAAAGGCACAGTAGGCTAGTGAAACTACTGGGCAAAGGAGATTTAAGAACTAATATCTCGAGGTTGGTAACACGTGAGTGGTGCTTACTAATGGTGTTGCAAGCGCTCATAGGCTACGGTAACTGCTTACCATCAGGTGGGCCCGTATTTTTGCTTGCCAACTTAATAACATGAAAAAAAAATCTTTAACTTAGACCATAACACAACTACCTCATGAAATGAAAAAATTACCAGTCAAGTGCGTTGTGCACCACGCACAGTTGAATCTAAAGGGTTCCGCAGCATAGTTATATAATAATATATATAATAATAAATTTATTTCGACCAACAATGGATCATATGTTGTTAGTAATACAAGTATCTTACGCCTATTTGTTAGTAATTTCTAAAACTTATTTAACCTAAGACAGGATTAATTTGTCAGCACGTGAATCCGATAGCAGTGGTTCACATACAAACAACTTCTATTAACAAATGCTCTCAGGACGCCACTTGAGCTGGAAAGAATCCTGCGCAACAACGATGTGCACCGCTTTCGCATAATGGTATAAAAACAGTCCACATACGCCTCGGCAAACATCCCCGATGCACTACAAAAACGAGGCATACCCATTAGCATCCTGAAAGCATTGTTATATTGTACACGCAGGGCGTTGTACTGTTTCCGCGTATAGTCTGCCCACAGGCTGCCAGGGTAAAATGTGGTGCAGTAAGCTCTGAAAAGCGTTATTTTGACTGGCATTGACCAACGAGCAAACCTGAGAACAATCATATTTGCCCTAACAGACAAAGCCCATATTGAGAGAGAACGCAGTCTCAATATCTGCATTGTCTTTCAAGTCATAGAATACTACATGGCCAAGATATTTAAAGCATTCAACTCCCTTTAGTGGAACCCCGTGCAAGTTGATAGCAGGTACAATAGATGGAATCGATTTTCCCCTGGCCTGAAAGACCATGCATTCGCTTTTCTTACAGTTATAGACTAAGCCATGACGTTTGAAATAGTTCTCACAAAGACTTAGCAGTTTTGCTAACCCACAGACAGATGCACTCAGCAGAACCATGTCGCTTGCGTAAATAATGTTATTAAGACAGACTCCGTCAAAATGGCATCCGACACGAGTGCTACTGAGCGTCTGTATTAGGGCGTTCACATACAGATTAAACAACTTGGGTGAGGTCAGGCCACCCTGCCTCACCCCACATTCCAACCTGTAAGACCTTGAGTAGCTCTCTGACCAGCGCACAACAGTAACATGATTTTTATACCAAAACTTAAAAATCCTGTTGATCTCTTCAAGCATGCCAGTGAGTTTTAATTTCTGCCATAAGATATCGTAATTAACCAGGTCAAATGCGTTGGATAAATCGAGAAAACAGGCGTAAATGGGTGATGGTAAGATTATGAAGAATCTTAACGGTTTTAAAAATAATAACGAATTAAAACCGACCGCAAAAATAAGTTGGTAATTTCATAGTAATTATTAAAAGTAATATGAAAAACAAAGTTATGGGAAAACTTATATATCTCTTAAATTTATAGACTTATCTTCTTCAAACTAAATGTGGATGAAAGTTCATGTGGTATTCTACAAGCTCAAATTTTTCCAGAATTTTAAATCCCATAGTTCAAAAGTTAGAGGGGGACACGATTTTTACGACTTTAGGAGCTAATATCTCAACAACTACTGGCTTAATGAAAAACTCAAAATCAAACCTCCTTATCATTTTAAAAGAACTATCCAAAGATATCTCACACGTTGCCATACGTTGAAATTTATTTTTTCAATCGTCAGTTACATGTATGGACTGCTACCCTTAATTCATATATATATTAAGATTTTATTACAAAATCCTTGTGCGGTTCATGGAATACACCTAATTATTAAATTTCGTATAGATAGAGTCAATGGTCTCCGAGTAAAATGACTGTGACATACGGACGGACAGACGGACGGACGGACAGACGGACATGACGAAACTATAAGGGTTCCGTTTTAGCCATTTGGCTACGGAACCCTAAAAATGAACGAAACTATATACCTTATATTAACAATTAGTTTTTTTATCTAAATCTCTACAAAAATATAAATGGACAAATTTCTGAAAATATATGTTTAAGGCTCTCTGTTAAAAAGTCCATCCGTCACTAACCATGAGTTTTACAAACTTAGTTTTACTATCAATACTCACTTTACTTACTTTTCTTCGGTGATACAACCCCTTATGGGTTGGGTCTTTGCGACTTCAAGAATATTTTGTCATTCGTTCCTATACTTGGCTTTTCTTTTTCCACGCGACAAACCCCTTGACTTTAAGATCTTCTTCGAACATGGCGCACCATCTCGTCTGCGGCCTTCCTCTTGGTCTATTTTATTATCAATATTCAGACGAAATACCCTAATTTCATAAAATTCTATTTATCGTATAATTTTAATGAAAAACGAAGAAGCTCTTTTAAGTACCAATATATTATAAAACAGCGATTTAAGAAATAATTTAAAATGTTTTAAAAGTAAACGTAGTTTCCAATTATGAAAGATTTGAAGCGTAATTTGTTTTGCTAATTAATGGATTCCAGCCTTTCAACCGCAACTCAGTTTTTTCTCGTTTCCGAAAGTTTTACAAGTTTTGCTAACAATTTTACCTTATACCATATAAATTTCATATAAATAGTAGTGTGATATTATTAATATCCAGACCGATGTAGATATAAAAAGTATACATAGGTACTAATTCTTGTTTCAATATATTTATATGCTCGATTATTATGAAGTAATCCGAAACCGAATTCTTTAATTAGCTCGTTGATGAGCTAAATATCGAAAATTTCGCTATTCAATACGCAACAATGGTTTCTTTATAATAGGCTTAATTGGTATTGATTACTATGCATGGATTGGTGTCACATTACTTAATCTAACATTAACTAGTAAGGCTACCTTCAGTATCATGTAATCTTTCTGTTTTCCTGGTAATGTCGAATAAGGCTTCCACCATTTGTGAAAAGGCTTACACGAAGCCCAAAGAATATAATTAAGGGACTACTAAACTTTGTACTAAAATTTGTAAAAGTTAAAAAATTATACTCTTATTTAACGACGTTACCTTACCTAATCCGTCCTTAGAGATATCTTATGGAAACTATGTAAAATTAAGAAATTATCACCTTATTTAGCGATGTTACCTTACCTTATTTGTCCTTAGAGATATCTTATGGTAGCTGTCAGATTTATTGGGCTTCTTGTAACTATATTTTTTCTTACTATTAAGTCACGTATTTCTTAAATTAATTTCACGATAGTTCTGCGTTTATCACTATAGGTACTAAAATAAAGTATTTTCAGAAAAACCGGACAAAAATAGTATTACGTTTTCGACCGTAACTCGATTTAAAATTTCGTTTAGTTTGAGAGCATTTGGGGTTTTCAATAATTCTAGTTTACTAATAACTTTAAAAAGAAATGTATGTTAATAATTTTTTAAATAGGTAGTTATGACGAACGAAGTCGTTGCCGGACATTGTAATTCTAGAAATTAGGGCATTTTATTGAGAAACTTAATTTAATTTTTTTTATTATGTTACAAGTTGGCAAACAAGCATACGACCCACCTGATGGTAAATGGTTTCCGTAGCCTATGAGCGCTTGCAGCACCATTAGTAGGTACCACTCACGCGTTGCCAACCTCGTCCGAATGGTTCCTAAATCTCCTCTGCCCAGTAATTTCACTAGCGTACAGTGCCCTTCAAACCGGAACACAGTAATGCCTAAGCACTACTGTTTGGCGGCAGAATATTTGACACTGCAGTGGTACCTACCTAGACGGCATACATGCTATAATTAATTTAAAAAAATAGGTATTCCAAAATTTAAAATATTCACTTCTATCAGCAGTCTCCATGACTGCCTATTTTTTTTTCTAAATTAAACAGCATAATCGCCAGTTTATAAAACCAATAATTCCGCTGCTCAATGCTCTTTTAACGTATTCAATGAAGTAATTGAAGTCTAATAATTAAAATATCATGGGAATATCTACCTATAACCATAGCCTAATTCCTCATAAGATATAGGGATTTATATTATAAATCTTGAATCACGTATGGATCATTTCTAATCCTTCTGTAATTACTCCGAGCCAAGTAATTAGTTTGTGGTCTCTATAGATTTAAGATATATATCAGTATTACCTTTCCATAAAAGACTGCTTTTACACTATGGGCCCGGATTATTGGTATTTAAAAAATTTAAAGAGACCTTATACCTCTTTGGATCTTAGCACAGTGGTAAATTGTGAATTGTATTGGTAATATCTTGTCCTGAAACATACACAATGACAAACACAAACACACCCACGTAGTCAATATAAACATCGCCTCCGAGCAGGAATCAAGCCAAGCGTTTAAAGCACTGCTGCGACACAATGTCGTCAAAATTTATTCTAAGGCGGAACAAAGCTTATTATAGTTATAATAATAATTGTATTTTTCATTTAAGTTAATTGCCGAAAAAAGTACAGTTCTACTTTTTTGTAGTGTGAATAACAAACACAATCTGATAAAATAAACAGAATATATTATGTAACTGTTTAAAATATGGTAATTGACTTTAGAAATCTGTTAATGATAAATTCGTAGAGCCTCATATAGCGAAACGTGCATCTGCATTGCAAATGTTTTGCATATGCAATGAGCTTTGTCAATGACACAATAATTATTTAGTTAAAATAGATGGACGGTTAATATTAATTCAGTGCTGATGATGTATATGAATGTCGTTGTTTTTATTTTTATTTTTTTTTCTTTAATTTTTAATAACTTATTTTTAAATAGATAAATTTGATTTTATTCATCCGCCTTCTTTAATTTATACTAAGTAGATGGTATTACTAGTATACTAGGTACCTGATGAGGATGAGGATGACTGGATTTTTTTTAGGTCAATCGTGTTTTTTGGAAATTATAATTATTTAGATACGAATTACATAATTATGACATATAAATAATATTTTACAACGCCGTCAACTAAAATAGCTTTAGTTTATCTTGCTAGTTTAATTGCTAGGTCGTTAAAGCAATAATAGTATTATCACCCGCTAGTAGATGTCAGGTAGACTCTCATATATTCTCGAATCGGAGTTTTCATTACCTAAAAATGAATCCTAGCCAGATCGATTTATCGTCCGCGAAACCTCCTGCATACTAAATTTGATGAAAATCGAATTTTCGAGTTCCAGAGTACATATATAAGAATATCTCGTTTAAAGGTATTAGATGTTGTGTTAATCTATAATCACATAATATATTATATATCATATAGTATGTTATATATTTATTTTTGTGAACAAATGTACTATTGATGAAATAAATGTAAATAAATTTAATTATTTTTATTTAGATAGAATTAATATTTTATAACCCGTAACCCATTCTTCAAACGATTTAATCGTCTATTATTAGTTAAACAAATCATTGTTAAAAATTATAATAGTTATATATGAAAAAAAAATAATAAACCAGTCACAGTTACTGGTGATAGGGCTTTTATTCAAAGAGGTAGGTGTTAATTTGTATGTTGACTATTACTTATTTTCGAAATAATATAAATACGTTTACTCAAAGAAATGAATCGTATATTTAACATTTGAAAAATACGTTTATTATAAATAATTTTAATATATATTAATATTTGTAACTCGTGAGGGACGTGACGGTTTTCGAAATCGAATGACGGGCGTCGTCTGTTGTTTTTCACCGCTAGTCTTCCCGTCCCCCGCTCCCCTTCCATTCTCAGTTCTTATTTATGCACCAATCATAATCGGTAATTTAAGTTTCGGGTATTTCATGCCTAGATGGCGCTAACAATAGGTACCACCGCAATGTCAGTTATTACAATGACAGTTACATCGCAAAGCAGTAGTGTAATTGGCATTACCGTGTTTCAGTTTCAAGGACACTATAGCCAGTGAAGTTATCAGGCAAAGGAGATTTGAAAACCAATATTTTGAGATTGGCAACAGCATAATTACCGCTTACTATCATCAGGAGTTCATATTGTTTGCTAAAAACATAGACCCTTTCCTTTCTTTCATTATTGAAATGTAGTATTCTAATCCAAGTTTACTAAATTGTGTTTTACATTTACGAGTATCAGTAGCATTACAATCAGTAATTAACTTACTGAAGCGCGTTATAAAGCCTACGCAGCTGCATTTCTCGTTTCGATTTCACTGCCAATTTGTCATATAACATGTCCGTTCTCGAATTCAAGTTAATTGTCACAATCGGGTTTCCACTGATGGAAAGCCTTTGTTTAGTTGATGGATTCGTCTCTGAAACTCAATAGCTCTCCGGCTAATGGACAATATTGCGACGGTTACAGGACACCTGTGCTACCTATCGCTTTATCGTTAGCGGAAAATTTACTTCGATATTTTGCACTGTACGAGGTGAAACTATTTTCGCCGTACAGTTTTTTATTTAATAAATCTATACAAATAATTATAATTAAAGTATCTGTTTGCAGTTACAAATTAAGAGCTTTCAAGATTGCTTATGAAAGTATGAATGGTTCTTACATAAAAATTCAATTTTTAAAATTTCTGTTTGTTAGTCTGTCTGGCAAATTCTTGAAACCGGACAGATTTTAACGGAACTTTCACTGACAGAGAGCTGATGTTATACAGAGTAACTTGGGCTACATTTATTTTAGATAAAGAAATAGTGTTCGGTGCAGTAAAAAAAAAACACGATACACCACGCGAGCGGAGCCGCGGGCGCATCTAGTGATGGAATAAAATCTGATTATGAGCTGAACTTTGATACTTTCGTTATTCACTACGTTACGTTATTTACTACTACTTAAAAAGTTTCGTTTTTAATCGTCGGATTTCTTGATTAGATCTTTACACTATACATATAACATATAGCGCATATGGTAATGTATTTGCATTATAGTTCTTATTTTTCTCGTAATAAAATTATGTAGTACGTATAATTAATGACAGTGTGTCTTGAAAATGATTAAATTATTAAGAAGTCGCTACCACATGAGCTCATGTTTTACGTAACACCGGCTTCTGTTCTAAGTGATAATAATTCTAAAGTTTTGTTCACTTATATAACTTAAGTTAATTCTTAAGTTAAATCGAAGCGATTTACCCATGAAGGAAGCGACTATGTGGTTATATGTAATCAAAGTATTCTGCTTCAGTGTCGTCTTCAAATCCACAATGATATTAATAAGGCTTGTAAGTTAAGTACGAACAAACTTAACCAATGAAGTAAGTTTTAGTTTTTAAATTAAATTATAAAATAAAATATACATTCATCCCTTACATTCATCCATTTAACAATTAATTGCTTTATTTAATTACGTAAATCTTTCAATAATAAGTAATAACAAAAGTTTTGATTATATTCAAAAAGATCAAATTCACGGTGCCCATTTATTAAATATAAATCCTCACCTATTCATTAAATAATAAATTAATCATCGGAACCTAGAACCCCGGACCCCGGCCGCAAGCCCGGACGCAAAAAACTTCTATGCAGAAGTTGCTATAATTTACTACAGTCACTGAGAAACGTGTTGTTTGTCATGCCGGTTGGCAAACAAGCGCACGCTGGTGGTATGCATCTCATAAAGCTTATGAACTGCGCTTTGCCAACCCAAGGGATAGGAGGGAAGGGATGAGAAGGGATAAGGAAGACCAAATGGGGTGGTAAATTAGGCCTCCGGCGCTTTCTCTCATAGTACGAAACTGTTATTTTGCGCCGATATTCTTCTTCGTCCTAGCATTATTCCCGGTATTTTTTTTTATTGTACCCAGGGTCTGCTTATTACTCTTATCCGGATTTGACGGGTTACTAGTCTTTACACGGAGCGATTGCCATCTGACCTCTACAACCCTAGGGGCGAACCAGTAACTCATTGGATAAGAGCAATTTACTTATCAAGAGTTAACGATTATTATCAGATGTTTTGTGATAACAACCGGGACCGACAGCTTAACGTGCTCTCCGAGGCACGGTGGGGAGACCCACAGACAAACGCCCAGACCGAGACAGAAATTTAACAAACATCTGCCCGAGCGGGAATCGAACCCGCAACCGTAGAGACTAAAGGCAGACACGCTACCCACAACGCCACAACGGTGTCAACCGATATTCTGTGTGTGTATAACCGATATTCAACGGTTTGCGCCGATATTCTGTGAGAGGGTAATACTTCCCTGGAGCCGGGCGAGCCTGCCACTTATACTGGGAGGATCAAGGCTCTACTACTATTCATATAAAGCTGCATCATCTATACGCATCGCCAATTATTTAGTATTAATTGAACAATTAAAAACATTTCAAAATGTATAAATATAATAAAAACATATTATAATTTGAAAGAATAAAACAGCAAAATAGATATTTATTCTTTTCGAAGACAGTTAAAAAGAATCCAATAAGTGAAACTTCGCTGAACGCTTGATTCAAGCGTGATAATAAATTGAATTAGCATAGCGAAGGATCGAGAATAAAATTAGTCTTTATTTTATCATTGGCACTTTTACAAGAAGTTCTGAATTAAATACATAATTATAATCCTACTAATATAATAAACATGAGAGTTTATATATTTATTACTCAATCAAGCATAAACCGTTTAACAGATTGGGTTAAAATTCAGCACACAGAGAGTTTATTTTCTGGATTTACACATAGGATACTTTTTATCCCGAAAAATGGTCAGTTCCTGTGGCATTATCAAAAAACATGCGACAGAACATATTCAATTGAAACCCGGTACAGATGTGTCTTAGGGAAAATTATTTATTTACAAATGATTCATTGACCGTTGTGGCCTGCTGCTTTGAGCCACGACGGTCACGGGTTCGATTCGCGCTAAGAGCAGATGGCTAAAAATGTTTGTGTCAGTCTAGGCGTTGGTGTTTGTGGGTCTCTCCACCGTGCATCGAAAGCACGGTAAACTGTCGGTCCCGGTTTTTATATCATAATATATGATAATAATGGTTAACTCTTGATTTTTTTAAATCAAGAGTTAACCATTATCTAGTGTTACTTATTCGCCCTTAGGGTTGCGGATGTCAATGACAATCTCACTTTGTAAAAACTAGTAGCCTGTCAAATCCGGATAAGAATAATAAGAGAATCCTGGATAAAATACCGGGATTAATACTGGGAAGAAGATAAAGGAGAAATTATTCATTTCTCCTTGGAGCCAACCAGAAGTAAAGTTGCGGGCAGATGCTAGTATAAAATATTTTTTATGTAGGAGTATTTAACGTATTAAAACGAGCAACATTTAACGCTATACTCTCAATAGCCTTTTTATGGTAGCGATATCCTGTGTCGGGGTCCGGAAACATAAAACGGACCTAAGGAGAAGGAAAACATACCCAGATCAGTACATATGTTTAATACAAACAACTGCTCCGAGCAGGAATCGAACCCGCCACTTGAGGCGCTTAAGGACAATCGTTACCGCTGCGCCACAACGTAGTCAAAATATAAGACTAGCACATCTATGTAAAGTATAATACAAAATATGGGACCTCACGGTAAGTACGAATCTATATTAATGAACTATCGGCCCGCTCCGGCTTCGCACGGGTATAAAATATATAGCCTATGTCATTCACTGAAAAAATGATTAAAATCGATCCAGCAGTTTTGATTTATTCATTACTGCCCGTGGCCCGCACGCGTTAAATGTAATTATTTACGACATCACATTAGAAACCTCAAAAATTATTATTTTTTTCCACTATTTTTATACATATAAACCTTTCTCTTCAATCACTCTATCTATTAAAAACCGCATCAAAATCCGTTGCGAAGTTTTAAAGATTTAAGCATACATAGGGATATAGGGACAGAGAAAGCGACAGAGAAACCGATGTTGAACTACGTCGTTTATTAAAGGTACTAAAAGTAACAAAAGAAGAATCTTTTAATATATTATTTTTAGTTTTTACTACAAATAAAAATAAAAATTAATATAATACATCACTGTCTTTTATTCAAATAGCAGTCTCTTTAATTTTATAACTTAGGTAGTATTTAATTATTATTCGAAAGAGTTTTAGCGAAGTTTAAAGTGGTAAGCATTTAGCTAAGAAACTCTCAAAGGAGTTGCGAAAAGCCTGTCTTCTAGTTAGCTACTTACTTATTTTAATTATTTTGTACAGACAATGCTATGGCTCATTTTTTTTGTTATGTAATTTGCTTATATTCACTACATATTGTAAGGCAATTTTAAAAGTTTTGGCAAAGTAATATTTGCTAAATTGGCACAACTGGAAGTCATTAACCTAGAAATTAAATTTAAATTATTCTTTATTTGTTAAAAATAAATCTGACTAATTACGATAGATAAATCTGGAGCATCTATTTAAAAATAAAAATAAACTTTCATAAAAGTTTAACCAGGTCTGGTTTTTTAACCTCTTCTGCAGCCAGCGTATAATCAAAATAAAACTGCAAAAAATGTTTTTTTGTTTGGTAGTTAAACACGAAGCTAGTGCCAGAGATAACTTTTTGTTTTATACTAATAATTTGTATCTATTAATTTGTATTTTTAATAAGAAATAAACTTTATCTTTTTTAAGCATTATATTGAAATGAAAGTTATTATTTGAAAGGGAGATGATAAAAGAACATATTATAATATTACGTAAGTAAAAACTTAAAACAACTATATAGTTAGATCGCTATACGAGTATTTTAATATTAGTCTTTTGTCCAGGACTCCTTCCTTCTTTCTACTCGAAATTTCGTACTATAAAGTAAAAAAAGGGTTAACAACGTAGTAGAGATTACTTTGCTACTATTTTGTAACCATTGATCTATTTACAGAGGTTTCAGTATCTTTAATATTATTAATAATAATAGTGTATGTCTGCTTTTGAAAATCCTTGTATATTTCCTTGCTTTATGCTATTGTAATTTGAGTGTGCATAAATCCATGTTTGTCCATGCAGTTATACGTCGTTACTCCATGGAAACAGCTATTTTGTGACAAAGCTACGTAGCTCACAGTTGATATTTGCAATTTTAGATATATTACGGTGTTATTGATTTCAAGAATGATTAGATTGCTTGTGTTCGGGTAATTCAATATATTTATAATCATTTTTGCCAGACTTTGCAGCGGCTTATCTTTTATCGGCGGGGTTTTACGCATGTTTTTAATTTTTTATATATGTGGTTTCGTGTTTCCGCTTTATATGATCAGTTATTGGATATTAATGGCTGTGAGGTAATAGTAAATGTATTATTATAATTATTTGGTTTTTTTGTTGACGTCCTCGGATGAATTTAAATTGGATATAGATGAATTGTTAAATTAAAGCAAGATTCTGTGAAAACATAATTGCAATTCAAATTTTTATTAAAAATTTCGTGTTATTAATAATCACATTTTTCTCATATTAGACAATCTTTTATATTGATTATTATGTTATAGACCAGGTTGTAGAATGTTATATGTTATTATATCCATTATAAAAATAGTAACGAAACAAATGCTTTTCATGTTAAATACAAATAAAGAATATTTTCTGTCCTTACCACTCATCCTAGTATTTAATGATTTCAACTTTGATTACTTTTACGCAAACAAAAATTTCAAATATCATCTTATCCTCGATAGCTAGTTAAATATAATTACGGAAATATATATGTTTTTACAGACGTAAGCTTATTAAATATTTAAGATAAGAAGAGAAGACTAATATTAGACACCGTTTCGGTAAAAAGCCAATTTTTAAATATATTTTTTAATAATTGTAAATTATTAAATATAAAACCATGCAAAATAGTAATATTTGTCATCAATTGATATGTACTAGGATTTTAAAAATCTTTCTATAAAATACAGCGAATCATTCAGTCGGTATCCGTACTGAAAACGTATAATTATCAAGGGAAACCTTGTTTAAATTATTTACAAATCGAAATCCTGAAATCCAAGTGGATGTCGAACTTTGTGGGCAATACGAACAGGGTGTTGAGTTTTCGGCATGATCGACACGCGTCGACCGGCGGAGGGCGCGCTCTCTGCTCGAGCGCCCGGCATAACAGAGAAGCGTCTGGAATTAACAGATGCTATTCAACGATCTGAATCTTAATGTTATTTTAGTATAAGCTATTGAAGCCTCAATAGCTCAACGGTAGAAGGGCCGACTTCGCTCCGTTAACGCGAGAGTCGAGGGTTCGATCCTGACCCCCTTGGGCTATTGTCGTACCCACTCCTAGCGCAAGCTTCGAGCTTATTTGGAGGGGCAGGGGCAATAGGAATATTAGTAATGCCTTGAAAAAGCATTGCTAATATTCTTTAAAAAAAAAAAAATTTAAAAAAATTTAAAAAAATTTAAAAAAATTCTGTTTTTAATAGCACTAGCGATACCAAAATACGACAGAAAATGTTATTTTTAGAAATGACTAAGTGCCTTTTTCACACGTGCCGGGTGTCCGGTGCTGACCGTCCGGTAACTCATTTCGTTTTCATACGACCAATTTTAAATCTAGTTGCTCGTACGCACAGTGGTGAATCCGGCATGCACCCGGCGACTTCTTGCCTCTAGAATTACACCGATACGTGTGAAAGCTGTGTGCATGTATGCCCAGACACTTCACTAACGGATACCCGGCGCCGGCTACCCGGCAACCAGAACGTATGAAAAGGCACTAATGACGGCTAATGCGTCTGTCTCACTTGTAAGGCGCTGTCACTTATTATGCGCTTTGAAATTTGTTGCATATAATTTGAGTGATGGCCAATTAATAAATCTCAAATTGTATTTTTCGAATGAGTCTATATCGAATATCGTAAAATATAAGGGATAGCGCAAAATGGGCGCGTGGGCAAAAGAATGGCTCATGCGATTATGTATTAATGATATCTCATAAATCTCAGATCTCATAATTGTCGTGATGTCCTGATATAATATGATGTTCAAAATAATATCCATCCGTACTTGTGTTGATATGATTGTCAACAAGTCTGTAGTATTTACTAACTGTAGCTAGCAAGTAATGTTAGCCACAACAAGCAGTATGTTATCTAAATACTAATCTTAGTCACCTAGAAGCAGGTATTACAGACATTCTTCGGAACAAGTGCTCAGCTGCCTGGCGCATATCGTCATCCTGCATCAGATCGACCATAGCCTTTTCTCTTTTTACCAATATAGAGTCTGTTGTTCCGATCTCTCCTTCCAATGAAATATCCACGCACTAAAATATATATTTTAAATTGAATTTACAGAAATAAAATGTGTTCCAAATAAATACATTTAGAAAATAATATACCTAGGCATAATAATCGGACTGTTTGAAAAAACCAACCAGCCGACTTTAACCACGTAAGCTTAGGCATAGGTAGGCAGAAGCTTTCACGTATATACTATACAGACAAGACATACCGGTTAAGTTGATAAGCTTAAATTACTTAGATTTTCATTCTACCGTTTAATTTATAAATAAATAATTGTTTTTGTTTTTGTTTCATACCGTATCAAAAAATGCGGCCACCTCTTGATAGCCGAAAGAACGAGCTAGTGCAGCTCCTTCAATCAGTGCTGCTCGAGTTTCAGATCGGTTGTTTTGTAGGATGTGACAGCGAGCCAAAAGAAATGTAGCATTTAACAACCATACACGGAGACCAGCAGATCTTGCTTCTGACAAAAAATAATTCAATTGGTAATGAGAATACGTGGAATAGTAAAACTAATATATAACATGCATTTCACATTTTATTTAACTGTTGGTGTTTAGTTGAATTACAGATTCTTGTGTTTCCAGTACAAAACAGACCAGCTCGACCGGACAAAGCGTTATTGTTATGGGGGTATTGTTGTGTATTGTTGTGTAAAGTTCGATTAGTAAACAATTTGAGGTCCAAATACCCACTCAGTTCTATACATTTTCATCATTCCTTCTTCTCTTCTCATAATTCTCACTTCAGTGCCAACGAAAGTTGACATTGTTGATGTTTTTGTGAAAAAGCTATGATAGACCCTCAAGCTTGTTTGGTAGCAACATGGTATACATAATAAAAAGCAATTACCTGTTTGACATTTCAAAGCATAGAATTTTGCCCTGTGGGCCTGTTTAGTGTCAGCATGAAGACGTCCCAGTTCAAAAAGCACGTAACATCGTTCTTGAGAACGGACACTTGTCGTTAAAGCACGCTCTAATGTGCGTAGACGACGCCTAAAAATATACATATAATATATTTTTAATTTATTATTCTAATAATCCAAACGAGTAAATAACATAATTTTACTAATAAAAGAAATCATCGTCTATCACAATTATGCTTTAACTAAGAATAAAACACTTTAAAAAATAATTGTTAGTAGTAAAGCCTCTAACTTAGCGTCCCGAGGAGGTGCCTCTGGTCGAGTGCGCAAAATTGAATCACGGCTTGGTTCACGCGATATTGGTATTCCCAATAGTATAAAAGCTCTTTTCTCGCGATCTGCCTCGCTCATTTCATCTTTAACAGTTTTCTGTAAATCAATTTAAAATCATCTTAAATAATAAAATGTATATTTCCTATCATAATTTTTTACCGAAACCAACACTAGTGCCACCACATATACCATTTGCATTTGATACCTCTATAAAATATAAGTAGTGCATTTAAAATTGAGTTATGAAGTAGCTGTTTTTATATCATGACATTTTTATTGAAACAATTAAAAACGCCACCTGATCCAAAAAAGCTTGAGCAACGATGTCATACAGCTGTTGTAAAAAATTGTCTTTATCTGGAAGCATGCTAGTTGGGATTCTCGAGATCTGTTCCATCGCGAATTCTGCTGCTTCTAAGCATTTTGCAGTATCACGTTTCTCATGCATATCCTGAACAGCTTTGACCAGACGACGTGCATCTCTTACGTGTTGGCGTTGTACATTACCAATTCTTTGTTTACGAGCTCTTGACAATCTTGCTCGCGCTGCTGCCTCCGAAGCTCGGGCAGCATATAATGGCCGACGTTCTCGAAGAACGGCCTGTAGTTTATTAAATATTTTTGTTAATAATACATATAATGATTTTACATACACTTAAATTAATTTATCATTTTAATATAATAAATAATAATCAAGCTTTACACTCATCGGCCTTCATTATATCCTGTCTCGGAGGTCCGGAAACATACACAAGGACAAACACACCCAGAACATGTGTACATACCATTATCTGCTTCGATACTGCTAACATAAATCAATTTAATACCAAAAAAATAAATTCCTTTATAATTTCTTAAATACACGTCGTAGTGATAGTAATTTTTTGGTCGTACTTGTCGTTTTTCAACATCAGCCAACGCTTGATTAGCTAATTCTAGAAGTTTCTGCGAGCCGAGTTGGTTTGCGGATTTTAGTCTGTCATCTTTACAAAGCGCCGTGAGAAAATATTTGTCATGAGCCATTTGCTCCAAATACTTGGAAGCCATTACACGGGATATATGGTCAGCTTTTTGCTTTTCCACACGAGACATTTCTTGAATCTAAAATGTGAAAATTGTTAGTAATTTAGAATATTTTACGGGACAAATGATTTCGATATTCATAATGTACTTTTTTAAAATATTAATGATAGTATCTGTGGTATTTAATATAATATGTATATCTGTACTGATCGCATATATTATATTTTACTTAAACTTTATGTATGCTTAGTGTGGCCACTCTAAAAGCAATATTTTTGAAACTACTGATATGCAGCGCGAGACTAAATATGTATACACTCAGAGCCAGCTAAATAGTATCATTGACAACAGTTTGACCTTGAACAGAGAGATGTTTTATGAATACAATTATAACCATTTACTATGTCTTACTTGGTGGGTTGTATGTGGTTGCATTCTACTTCTGTGCTTAGGTGCTTTACTGGAAGCATTCATAATATCTTCTACCATTCCCCTTTGGCGTATTAATTTGACTGCAGATGACAACGTTCTGCCAGCAGTTTCACCGGTACATTCTTTTACCTTAAAGCGTTTTATAAATAGTAATTTTGCCAATTCCTTATTCTTATTATAATATAACAAACAAATATTCTTTGGCTTTTTACGAGCAATAAGTTTCGCGATTGAAATAATAACATTAATACAGATATTGCAGTTGTAGTGAAAAATGATATTATAATAATGGATCAAATGAACTTTTAATTTTATCCATTACGTGTACCATAATTATTATTTAGTGGTTACTGGGGTTATACATTTAAATTAAATACGCTTTTAAATAGTTGGAATTAATAATGTTTAAATAATATACTGAATATTAATGACTTAAAAATTCCATCGAACGAAATGCGACAAACAGTTACTACTTGCTCTTTAAGTCTGTTTAATAACAGTGACAGTTAATATCAGCAAATTTCTATTACACCTAAGCCTGGGTTACGCAGCATGTACTAGATCAATTAATACGTAAGTGATAAATACCGTTTCTTCAGCACACCCGACACAGTCCGCGAAGTTTGGTGGTAGTTTTCGTAACCTTACACCTCTATAAGACAGCACCAAGGCTCGCTCAAATTCACACTTTTCATATTCCGTTTGTGCTCTTATTTGCAGGGCTGTTAAATTTTCCGGCTCAAGTTCTGTATGAAAGTGAATGTTACCCAGTTAACTGCGCTGTCTTAAGTCTCTTATTATGAAGATATATAAAAAAACAAAAGTGCTTCTGGCTTACGAGCAGCACGAGCGGCATCTTCTAAGGCACCAGCATAGTGAGTTGCCTTGGCTCGAGCCAAACTTCTACCCAGGAGAGAACCAACGTCTGAATTCTGTGGATACAAGATAAACCACATAGTTGAAAAACCCGTTCCAACAAATAAGTCAAGTAGTATTACTGATGCCATTCATTTGAATTATAGAATAAATTTTATTTATGACTAACTTCTGCCCACGATTCGCTCACATAAAATTTTATGTGATATAGACCCTCTTTTTACATAATTATATTTCAGCAGCAGTAAATGTTATGTACATTGCATTTTGTATAAACATAATCTACATATTGATGTCTATAAAGCTAGCAATGTCTTTTGAGCAGAACCACTGAAATCTTTGCTAAAAGTTTAGTGCATATTTAGTGCTCTAAAATTTTTTTGGTAGAATGTGTAATGCTAGATTTGAAAGCACACATAATTGTCCAAGCGGCAAAAATAGCTAATATAAAAAATACTATGGACAAATAAAAAATACTAGAAGAGAAAAAATGGCTCGAATATATTATTATAAAAAATATGACCCAGTATAACATTTATCATTTGGAATATACATGAGAACGAATCACATAATTTGGTTACTAAGCATTTATCACTCACATTCCACCGTAGAGCTTCGTTGTAAGCGTGAATTGCTTTCTCGAATTGCTCCAGGCGCTGCAAGTAATTTCTGGAGATGGAAATATTATTTCAATTTACATGACAATCGTTTTATCACACCTCATACTTGATTAATACATACAATACATTTTGTTCTTATAACACAACTAGCGGCCCGCTCTGGCTTCGCACGGGTATAAAATATGTAGCCTATGTCATTACTATGAATATTATATACGATATATATGTATATATTAACGACATCACATTAGAAACCTCAAAAATAACAGTATTTTTCCACAATTTAATGGATGTTATTATACATATAAACCTTCCTCTTCAATTACTCTATCTATTAAAAAACCGCATCAAAATCCGTTACGTAGTTTTAAAGATTTAAGCACATATATAGGGACAGAGAAAGCGACTTTGTTTTTTACTATGTAGTGATTACACAGAAGGTAGTTCATGATATAGTACAGGTGGTGGTCCGTTGATTTTAACCGACCGACCGAACCGAATTTATTGCAATATTTAGTAGTAGGTAAAAATATATTAGAGACTTTGTTTCTTTATCAAATATTTTTATGAAAATTAATATTTGATCTTCAAGAGATATTGAGAAAAATGATATAAAAGCATAGATAAAATTCGGACATTACATTTTTAATTAAAAAGTTTGAACCATGTTACGAAGCCGTAAGTCAATACGTGTCGTATGTACGTGACTTGGTTTTCAAAGAATCTAATTGGAACAGAGAAGTAGAGATGTTTTTCATCAAGCCTGTATTTTAGACTTGGGACTTATAACACACTAAATCGCAACTTATATATTTATTCATAAATTAAAAATATATGAATAAATATAAATATCTGTTGGGCAGTGACACTAGTGTGGCAGATAAATTGTATGGCCGGCCTGGTAATTTACTGTATGAAGCTTGTAACAATGAAAGTATAATTACTTTACATTTTATAAACATATTTTTGATGTAAATAGTACGTGAAAGTCTACGTGAACTAATCTATTTATTTACTAACAATCCTATTATGAAGAAAATACATTTTTTTTTAACTGAGTACTAATTTCAAATTACCCTCTTTCACGATATACAGCCACCACATTACATATTGGTCTTTCTGGTGGCAATAGCTTTTTTCTCATTTTATATCCTTAAAACTTTCGATGAGGTATTTTTGTTGTATAAATTTCGTTTGACAAGAAATGGCGCCAACTTGATATATTAGTGTCTAAAATCGTTTTAACTAAAATCTAAATGGTTTAGACTCTAGAAAATAGGGCTGTATATTCATTAAAGTAAATCCCTTAATCTTTCCGGACAGTGTGTCCTTCGTCGTTAAGCACATGATAAATTTGAAATACAAATTAAACAGTTAAGAACTCAAAGGTAGATTTGACTCCGCGACCTCCAGTTAAAGTCTACGTTTTCTATTGTATGGGCCATCTCATCGATGACGTTGTGGCACAGCGCTTGCGAACCTGCCTTAAACGCCAAAGGTTGCGGGTTCGATTCCCGCTTAGAGCATTATATGTTTGTATTGACCATGAAAGCATATTTTCCGGTCTGGGTGTATTTTTCAAAGACAAATGTATGTGTTTCCGGACCCCCGAAACGGGATATCACTATCCTAATGGGGGCCGTTGAGTGTGCAGCATTTATCTCAGCTCAAACAAATACAGCTGCCAAGCAGCTCAAACAAATTCACACGTGCGAAGCAGCAGCCAAAAGCTAGTAATAGTATAAAGCAAAATCGCTGTTAACACGAACAATAGTTAATCTTTCGAATCATTTCTGATAAATACACGTTCTTTGTATTATTTTAATTGCTCATTAGAAAAATGTAGGAAGGCATTTATATTTAACGTTGAAAATTATTTTATCCTGAATGAATGCTTTATTTAAATAAATCTTTTATCTGTAGCTGAACAAAGACATTGTATAATTCCGAACATTAATTTAATGATAGATAATCAGTGAATATTTTTGTAATTCTTGGAATTAATGAATTAATTACTTGAATATAATTGCATTCTTTGAAAGTAGTAATACTAGTCTTTAATACTTCATAATCATACATAGTAATTTAATAGTAATTTAATAAATTATAAATAGGCCTTTTTGGGCTGGTAAAATGGGAACACACCGTAGGTCCGCATCAAGTCATCGGCTAGGATCCAGTCATATTCCTTAATTTTTTATGAAGTAAATAGGTCATAAGGTATGGTCCAATATTTTTATTTAGTAAATATGTACAAAAATTAAAATGACTTTCAGTTTACACATGACTGTATAATTTGTTCAATAATAAAATATGATATATGTGTATGTAATTTTTTTTATTTGAAATACTTTTAATGTATTAAATAAATTTTGTCTAAACGAATACAGCTACAAAAATAAAAAACAATCACAATTATAAAGAAAGGTGCAAATTGGGCATTTCAATGACTCGATATAATAAATAGAGACCTTATAAAAATAAAATGATAAGGTTCATTATTTTTTTTAAGTTATATGAAATACAGCTGTCAAATTTACACGCTTACTGCATCTGGCATGGTTTAGAGTGCCACGTAAAGAAAAAAATAAAATTTTACATATAGCCAGAAAGCTTTGCTTTTCGACATAATCGGATCAATGCTTTAAAAATGCATAGAGGACCAACATACACACACAGATTACCCACTTTTGTACATTTAACTGCTTATAGGATTCTACAAGTCTTTATTACGGAAAACAATGGGGATTCCGTAATATACTCCAACTCCCTCGTTAACATGAATCTTTTATATTCGGCGTGTTTGGGATCAGGGTTTCTATTTGTTTGGTTATACAAAAAGGGATTTAAAAGATCATGGTGTGAATAAAACATGTACTTTTATAGTTTCTTATTTTATGTAAGACTTTATTATGTTAATTGCTTAGACAGGATAGCTTTTTAAATGAATAAATAAACTGATTGTGATGAAATAGACTGACCCTTCCAACCTAACAAAATGTCCAAAGATTTCCTGGTCGTCTTTCGTAAATTCGCATTAACGCAACGAAACGAAGTTAATCACAAGCTCGGAATATATTCCAATGAAGTGAGCGTCACAAGCTTACAACATGAACGAATAAATTGGCGTTGGACTTAACGTAGCGTGCGAATTTAGGAAGGAGCACCAGCGAATCTTTGGACATTTTTCCTCCATAGAAAGGCCGGTCCCTAGTTTATAGTAACTTAACGATTCTTGTTCATTAATCGAAACTGGATTTTTGCCATTATTCTGTATTCAGATATATCGTCAATATCTGTAAAAAAATAGTAAAAAACTTTGAATACATGCTCAAACGATGAAGTGTTGAGAGCCCCAGTATTTTCCTGTTAATAGTGGTCCTTATCAGTGGTTTTATAGGACACAATCAAACAGTCAAAAATTATAATAATAATTGTTGAATTAATCGTTTCCATTTTTCAAACAAAACTCAAAATTACTACATTTCGGTTTTCCGAAAAAAAGATATTACTGCCTTTGTCACGCCAGTCTGTTCTTGCTAAAAACAAAAAGATATGTAAAACATTTCCGTAGCTAAATTCAAAAACGTATCAACGTCTCATTTACCAACATTTTTTCAAATGCCACTACACAAGAACAACAACGTAAGCTAAAACATCAAAAGAATATTTTATTTCGTAGACATCGTAAAAAACATGTAGAAAAAGCGGAAATAAATAGAAACACGTTCTACGTTCACCACAAACCCAGTTGTATATAATCTCGGACACAATTTCGCAGCCCCTACATTTCGTTTATTTCATCCCATTTCCTTTTTATACATAATCGAATCAATCTTTATAAGTCGAAATGTTATTTTGCGTTTCGGCTTATCTATACATATCGCAAGCGGTTTTTTTTTACAATGGATGATAAATTTTGATCTATTTGCTTACGAATTAAGTTGCGGGCGCCAGCATCGTATATAAAAAGTCCATGTATTACAATAGACTAGAATAATATATACTTAACGTTTTAAATCAAGTTATTCTGTGTCAGTTTAACATGTAGTCTTCGTCCTAGCATTATTCCCGGTATTTTATTTTACCTAGGGTCTGCTTATTACTCCTATCCGGATTTGACAGGTTACTTAGTTTTTACACGGAGGAATTGCCATTGCCATTGTTTGACACCGTTGTGGCGTTGTGGGTAGCGAGTCTGCCTTAAGCCTCGGTTGCGGGTTCGATTCCCGTTCGGGGCAGATGTTTGTATTAATCGTACAGGCATGTTTTCCGGTCTGGTTGTGTTTGTCCTTGTCATTGTGAATGATTCCGGACCCCCGACACAGGATATAATTATCCTAATGGGGGCCGTTGAGTGTGTAGCGTTTATTATCATTATCTGACCCCCGCAACCCTAAGGGCGAACCAGTAACTCATTGGATAAGAGCAATTGACTTAAGAGTTACCGATTAATATCAGATTTTATGTGATAACAACCGGGACCGACAGCTAAAAGTGCTCTCCGAGGCACGGTGGGGAGACCCACGGACAAACGCCCAGACTCGAACCCGCAACCGTCAAGACTAAAGGCAGACTCGCTACCCACAATGCCACAACGGTGTCAAAGTTTAACATGTAGTATAAGAACAAATTCATATTAAAAAATCCTATAGCTTAGAGATTATTTAAAATGTGCCAAATATACGAAACAGCAAAAGATTAAAATTTGTCATTGTTTTTAGATTCACAACTGATTTCTACTACCAATGGAATATTTATAAATTACACAAAACGTTCCAATTAATAACGATTATTTTACTCTCTTAAATACTTAACTTCCACCCTTTATCCCAACAACATTAGTTAAATACCTGTGGCATCACCGTGCGTTGCCCTCTAAAATGAGGGATTTAGATCTTTGGCTCCCACAGGCGTCGAACGAAATTCCCCAAGTCTGAACACTCACACCGAAAACTGCCAACGATTCTACTCCTAAATATCAGTATTATAGAAGCAAAATTCACTATTTGACCTGTATTCCGGGTTTTTTTAGTTAATATAATACAGAGGTAATACCCACACGAAACGTTAGACACTTAGGCATAGTACCGCAATAATATCTACTAGTCGTTCATTAAACTTTCTCGCTCTATAAGCAAACTATACACTACATACATTCCGTTCAACTCAAAGTTACCGTAACTAGCACAAGTGCAAAGCCAGTAAATCCAATAGCGTGAATTTACTTATTACTAACTTTGAGAGTAACAATACGCTCAAGCTAAATTTATGTAGCGGTATAATTCGGATTCTTTGCTCGAACACATCATAGAACGTGTTCGAGCAAAGAATCTGCAATCGCACTTTTCTCTTCTCTACTCTATGCTTCTACTTATTACTTCTTCTCCTAGCATTATTCCGGGTCATCTGTCTATTCACCCAGGGTTTGCTTATTACTCTTGTCCATTTGACAGGTTACCAGTTTTTACACAGAGCGATTACCATCTGATCTCTACAACCCTAAGGGCGAACCAGTAACTCATTGGATAAGATTTACTTATCAAAAGTAAACGATTATTATCTGATGTTATGTGATAAAAACCGGGATGGACAGCTTAATGTGTTCTTCGAGGCACGGTGGAAAAACTCACAAGGACAAACGTCCAGACCGAAACAGATATTTGAAAGATCCCCGAGCGGGAATAGAACCCGCAACCGTCCAGGCTATAGGCAGACTCAGGCAGATGGGTACATAATGCCACAACGGTTTCAATGTGTGTATGATTCCACTAATCACGTTGCCAATGCTAAGTTCTGTAAGATATCCAACAGCCTTTCATACAAACTAAAGTAATAAAAAAATTATTAAATTTATTAATTATCTCGAAAACGAACTAAATTATCGAAATCATTAATTTATTAACACACAAAATCTGATAGTTTTAGCTAGTTTAATAGACAAGTTACTCTAATCCAATGAGTTCAAGATTCGCCTAAAAAGCGATGAGGAATTTATTTGACAATCTAAGGCCATGTATAAAAGGCGTGTATAAAAATTAATCCTAGTTTAGAGCAATAAGTAATCAAGTGGGTGGTTTTATGAAACCGTGAAGCAAGTGAAACTGTAATAATAATGGTAAAACAAACATGCAATATGTTTGTTCATACATAAAAATAGTAAAAAGTGAAATTTAAATTTAAAAAATTAAAACAGACACGCAAACATGCGTGCTTTCACTTTATTCCCACTCCGCGGCCGACTGTAATGCGACATGCTGAAGATAAACGAAAACAAGTGAGGCGATGTAAATGTTAGACAGTAGTGTAATTTATTATTAGTAATTATCGTATAAGCGCTAGTAAGCCGAACTAAAGGAATAATAGTCGTTGCGTTGAACACTATAATTTAGCTCTATAGAAATATACTATATTTTTATATATAGGTACTTAAATTATAGTCCCCATAAACAAATCTAGCTAAATGCAATCTTAAAAGCTAGTTTACGAGATTTTTTAAAATAATATCGATGCAATTTATAAAATTTAAAAGCAATTTATTTTTTATTCCTCACTCCAATGCATTGATCCAAACAGTACTAAAATTGTGGATTCCGTAAGCGTTAAGCTAAAATATGTTAAGCAAACAGCGCACTGTAGGAGGATTTTGAGTCAAGAGGGTGTATGTGGATCATTCGTCTCAGTCAGCCTCCAGGTAAAACCATTAACATGTCTCCTGGCTTGCCTCCATTGCTTTAAGATTTAGTAACAACATTTAAGCCAGACGCAAATGTATATGTAAAAGATAAGGTTTTATGTAAGGTATATTAAAACTATAAGTGAACCAGACATTGCGATTTCGTTTAAGTGTTTAACGATGTCGCATTTAACGAACCAGTAAATAGAAGGACGAAATCGTTAACTATATACACTTAGGCTACTTTAAAAATTCCTTAGAGGTATTATATAGCAAAATGGACAACAATTAATTATGCAAATAATGTTTAGCAGTATTTTAGTGAGAACAGAGAACTGTACTTATTGCTTGCCCTATAATTTTTTTTTTTTTTTTATATAGTGACGGTTGCCAAACAAGCATACAGCAACGTATGAACGCTTGCGATACTTGAAATATAACTTGCACGATGGCAACTAAAAGGATAGGAGTGGAGGAATGAGGGAAGCAGAAGGGAAAAAGAAGGGGACAGACGCGTGGACGATTAAGCCTTACAAGCTCTCACTCATAGCACGAAATGCTCGCTATGCTTCTTTAAGCCGATTTCCTGTGAGAGTGTACTTCTACGGTCGAGCCAGCCTCTCTATACTGGAAGAAAGATAGCTAAAATAAATAAAAATTGTAACTTGTTTCTCTGGTATAAATATGATTGTATTGTAATGGGATGTTCAACGTAATATCAGTCGGAGAGCGTCTGGCGGTTTCATTCGAAAAGTCAATATTGAATCGAAGTGGCGATGTTCCATAACGTGATTGCATTGCAAATAGACTGTTATCTGCACATTGAATGGAGTCTAATGGGTGTGATTCTTTTTCAATATAAGCCTAGATGTAAAATTATGCAATTTATATAAAGTCAATATTATTGGACAAATGAGGTGAAATTTGTTATCTTGTTTGTTCGAAACCAACTTTAAGATATTGTTCTATTCAATTAGACACATATATGTCTAATATCTCATGTATTAACCCAAGTTATATAAAATCCGTGAACCAAATATTCAAACATACTAATTTTCACATTTATAATTTATAATTTAATGTTACCTCATATTTATTAATATATTTTTTGTTTTTTTTGTGATGCGGATAATATGATGCCAAGACAAACCGTTAACGGTTTAATGGTATCTTTGATATATTGTAACATGATTTTGTAATTTTTAATGACAAATAAAAAAAATAAATAGGAAAGTAGCAGTGTTTTTATCCAATATCTGTTATGTTCCCCTTACTTTAGAAAATCTTCATTAATTAAGATTTTATAGTTCGTTATTGAAATAATATAGGTTTTACCGTCAACGTAAATAATAAAATGTTCACATTAACAGCTGAGCGAAGTTAAGAAAAAGCACTTCTCCCGGGCGGCAAGGTAGTTTGCGCAAGCGACTCTATGAAGTCCCACTATGGCCATGAGGGTTTTACTGCATTTTAGTGGGTATTGCCGTTTGATTTACATTTTAATTACACTTGCAGTGGTGTACATAAAAGCATTTATCAGCGCAAACAATAAAAAAGTTAATAAAGAGAACGATATTGAAAAAACGTAAAAACTTTCGGCCAAGACGTATACAAAATCACTGTAACTAGAAAATCTGCTCTTGTTCGGGAGAGAGATTTAATCTATGGATTTCTGTACTACTGACATCGTTTATTTCTTTGCAGATTTTATTCGATAAGCTATGCCATAAATATATTGGAACTTTTCAACAGAAGAGTATAAAACCCAACATTTAAAGAATTGAATTTTAGAAACACTTAATCTATATTCATCATAGCACATTAATCACGTACATAAATAATTACTGTTATCTTAGAATTCCATTAATTGATAGTGATATTTTTTTCAGTATAATTTAACAGCAACATTTAGCTATGTTAAATTATAGTGAAAATAATATATTATAATAAAAAGTAATTTTTGTGGATATAGAAGAACACATAGTAGGGGAAGGTATATATATGCCTCCTAGATTATAAAATTATTAAAATAATGTTCAGAACAAAATGTTCAGTTTGTATTAAAATCGTTATTCACGCGGACGAAGCCGCTTGCAGAAGCTAGTGTCTGTAATAAATTAAAAAATTTCATAATGATATTTTTATATAAGAGGTGGCAAACAGGATATGTTACATACTAAAAATGCTTGTTTTCTCTAACAAAAAAATAACATTGAATTAATTTAAAAATTCAAACAATAACCTTGAAACAAGTCAAGGAAAATCTTTTTTTGAATTCCACCGCCTCTAACGTGAAATTGGATTTCGGTAAGCACGTGCGCTTCAAGTTACGATCGGCCCACAAGCCAAATTTTAACGATGGAGCAATTTGGGTTAGGATTATTAAGACTATATTATTATTTTTTTCATCACATAGTTTTGCGCCTTGTTATGAAGCTTGTTAACCGACTTCAATAATCTCGTTTGGTTTTTATTTGCGTGTATAGAGCACATGTTATAATCGCGTTAGATACTTACTTTTTTAGATTTTTAGTTATTTTACCTTGTATTAAATGGTTTACTTATTTTTAACTAACACAGTAATTATTATAGACATAAATAACGCATAAATGGTAAGCAGTGGTCCCCAAGCCATCAATAGATTTTCATGAGTCGTGAATAGCATACCTATAAAATTTCAGATGACAAGTTTTCAATTAAAATGAAATAACTGAATGTTCTTCTGGCCAGCTGACGTATAACCCATTACTCTATAGCCGGCTGACTTTTGACTAAACATTAATAAATTTTCAGTCGGGAGGAAATGCCAAACAGCTGAAAACCTCAACCTACCGACATTAAAAATTCCGGAACAATCAAAGGAACTACAGCTGCAGCAACTATATATATTTGATTATCCCCGCAGTGATACATCAAATAAATGAATGAGAGTTGGATAGTTATAAAATC
Organism: Hestina assimilis; assembly: GCA_023373885.1. Lineage (NCBI taxonomy): Eukaryota > Metazoa > Arthropoda > Insecta > Lepidoptera > Nymphalidae > Hestina > Hestina assimilis. The sequence continues at coordinate 7,621,891 of CM041749.1, read as the reverse complement.
ATTACTTAAATTCAAATTACTAATTTATTTCATCAAAATCATATAATGCAAAACTTAAAACGCTGTTTAATCATAAATTTGATTTCTAATTACAACCATAACTTCCGCCATGTTGCATGGATTAATTAGTCAATAACGAAGTAATTGTTAATTTACCATGAGATCATTCTCTAAATTCCTTTTATAATTTTAGTTGATTTACTAACATGTTTATGAAGATTTATGTTTAAGAATAAATAATTCAAGATTCATCGTAAATGACTTACATGTCATGATAAATAAATAAGAGTTGATTTGTTCTATAATCATCATGTAATTTCTAATTACTAATTTATGTTATCAGTATCACATTGTGTGAAGCTTATAACTATGTTTAGTTATAATTACATTTCTTACTTATAATCATACCTTCCGCAATATTCGTCGCATATTTATTTGATAATGAAAGTGATTATCAATTTGTCATGAGATGATTGTCTAAATTGCTTCCATAAGTTTGCTTTGTTATTTCAAATATGTTGTAACATCAACTTCCGATTAACGCTTATAAAAGCAAGTGATTTATGTTGTGAACTCACATTGCTCCTGATTCTTGGGCAACAAATTTTTTGTCTGTTTGATTAAAATTATTAGATTGTAGAATTATTTTTACTAATTTTTTTTTTGTCCAAAATTCCTTGCTTAAATTAATTATTCTTATGAGTAAAATGTGATCTGTAGCATATTGTGATTATTACGTTTTAAAACCATTGCAGAGCCGATAACCTACACAGGTTCAACGTTTCTGCATATTTTTTTTTAATAACCTCACTTTTGGTATGCGACATACATATATTTTAAGCCTCGTACCTCGTATTGTTATTTGAACCAACAATAACAAAACTATGGTAGGTAGTTATCGTATCATTCAACGTGTAATTTTTAAACTAATTACAAAAATACAAAAGGTTTTTTATTTCCAGGATAAAAATAGTAATAATTACAATGAATATATTTACCTAGTAATTTATATGAAATGAATAAGGAAAAAATGTAAAGAAATAAATAATGGAACATTAAAGAACATTTAATATAATGTTTATAATTATAAACGCTACACACTCAACAGCCCCATTACGATTGTGATATCCTGTGTCGGGGGTCCAGAAACATACACAATGATAATGATAAACACACCCAGACCGGACGCCTGTATGGTGAATACAATCTGCTTCGAGCGGGAATCGAAACCGCGACCTGTGGCGTTTTAAGGCAGGTTCGCTACCGCTGCGATAATTACACCTTTATACTTTTATTTTTCAATCAAAAAATATTCGTTGTGTTCTTTTGATGTACTTCCTCAAATGTTTTTAGAATTTTAAATCCCATAGTTCAAAAGTTGGAGGAGGTAAATTTTTATGACTTGTAATGAAACCCGCTTATTATTTTTAAAAATCTATCCGAAGATATCTCACATGTTATCATATGCTGATTTTAAAAACTAAAAAGAAACTGTAGCATGTTTGATGATTCCCACTCGATGGCTTAGTTATATTCAGAACTGACATAATGATCATGAAATTACGTACATGTACGCACTAACAATTGTTATTATTGTTACAATATGATATAGCCTATATAGTATAAAAATAGTATAATTTAAATAAGGATAATTTAGCACTGAATTTAACAGTATTTAATACGACTTTGGTTTGTCAACATGTTTTTAAACTGTGCTATTTTATTTTTTATGGTAAGCATTAAATATTTTTCTATTGTTTTTTGATAAGTATTATACAAAGCCGACATTCCGTATAAGCAGAGCAGTCCTTACTACGTACCTATTACCTGTTGCACATTAATTCTTCGAATTCCCATAATTGTCATTGGTGCCTCGATGACTGTACTGTGGAGCTGATGTTTGTAACCCAACAAGCATGACTGTGTACCGGTTTGTGTGGTGTGTTCGTGTTTGTGTGGGTGTGTTTCCAGACAGTTGTACATAATATTAGTATCGTAATGGGAGCTGTTAAGTGTGTAACGTTTATTTTTTCCTTGTAAAATTAATTAAGACATAAATCCAAATATTTTAATGTGAAGCAAATATCTCGTTTATTACAATTTAAGCAACGTTTAAGTTTGTTAAATATCTTTATTTTTTTATAAATAATATTAGAAATGTTTTATTACTCCTACTGCCCCTCCAAATAAACTCGTAGCTTGCGCTAGGAGCGGGTATGACAATGGCGACAATAATATAGAGTTCATTTTCAAATTTCGTCATGGCCGTCTCTCTGTCCGTGTATCACAGTCCTTTTTTAAACTCCTTTTTTGAATTAAACTTCCAAGGGGGTAAAGGAGGTAGGGTCTGAATATTCGAAAATTTTTTTGAAGCTCAATTATGTTTTAAAACCAACACCTGTGGAAAAATACAGATTTATAAGTTCAAGAGCTAAGGCTGGGCATTGATATTATGTCAAACAGGTCTACTCCTTTTTCAATTTGTATACAGATTGTGTCAAGGATTAGGAATAATAAATTTGTTCCATCCTTTTCTTCTCTTCTCTCTCACCTCCTTACCTTCAGTCAGCAACGTATATAGCTTATACGTTGATAGCTTGTGATTGTTATTGTTATGAATTTTTGTGATATAAAAAATAAACCAGAAGATTATAGAAAATAATCTCACATTCGAGGGTTACATGTGTCAATATTTCGTCTACATTTAATATTTTTAATAATAACAACTTCTTTTTCTTTACAGACTTATATAATAATAAATTCAGGTGAAAAATTAGGTGACAGGTGCAGTAAAATGAATATATTCGTTGATGGATTTTACAATAACGGCACAAGCACAGTGTAAGTAGTCTGACAATAGCTTATTTTATATATAAGAATAATTAAACTGAGTAAATAAATAAATAAACTCTACACACTCAACGGCCCCCATAGGATAATTATACATACACAATGACAAGGACAAACACACTCAGACCGAAAAACATACCTCTTAAATGAATATATTGTCAATACAAACATTTCCTCCGTGCGGGAATCGATCCCGCGACCTGTGGCGGCTAAGGCAGTTTCGCTACCCCTAAGCCACGAGGTCTTTCGTAGGTATACTAATAAACCATACATAATTCACGTCGTGAAGTAAGATAAATCCAGACATGTTTTTCTATCTCAGATTTATTTGGAAACAGTACTTAGAAATGTGGAATATATTTGTTTAAGAATTTCTGACAAAATATTTGCTTTAACTTGTCTTTTACATTAACTTAAAATATAAAGTTTAAAATTTAATATAGATTACTTACAAAAACTTTATATCGTTATTACAGTGACACGTATGAAGATTCAATTATATTTGATAATAAAAATGAATGTAGAAAATTAAATATAATATTAGAGATGGATCTATATCCAGACGAAGATATGGACGATACAAAACCGTATATAACAATTGATAATAATGATACTGTAAATATTAGGCATATGTTGAATGTTCCTACAAGCAGTGCTATTCCAACCAGTATAGAAACGAATTCCAGCCATAGTAATAGTAGTTATGGTGCTCAAGTAGATAATGGACCAAAAAGTGATAGAGTTGGAGTTATTGTGGTGTCTACAGTTGCAGCGCTTTCAGTACTGGTACCCATAATATTCTTTGTGGCTCACAAGCTAAGGACCTTATTACAATCTGGAAGTTTTCGTAAGTATCTACTACTAGCCCGCGGCTTCGCCCGAGTGAATAACGGTTTCTTAATGCGCCATCTTTGTTGTAATACAACTTAATTGTTCCGTTTTTCTATTATCTCTCTTCGCCTTTTTTTGCAAGACAAAAAATTATTTCAAATTTTTTAGCTTTTTTATTAGTCTTGAATCTAGATTCTATGAAATCTATCTATATATATCGAAAACCTCTCGTTCGTTTCTTGACAATCCCACAATGTACTATATTTCATCGTAATTTTTTAAACCATAATTATATGTCATTGAGTTAAAACATCTTTACATAATTGCGGTACGTTTTTTGATAATCCCGCGACAACGTCAGGTTTTTCCGGGATAAAAAGTATACTATATATTAACCTAGGTAATAAGCTATGTGTGTACCCAATTTCATCCAAATTCGTCCAGTAGTTTTTGCGTGAAAGAGTAACAAACATCCATCCATCCATACTTTCACATTTATAATATTAGTTAGATTATACGCTAGTAGTAAGCATTTTACTGCAAGAGAGGCCGACTAGTGATCTACCACCGCAATGTCCGATTTTCTACCGCAAAGCAGTAATTCTACTGCTTTTAACTCTACTGCTGTTTCGGTTTGAAGGGCACTGTTGCTAGTGAAATTACTGGGCAGAGGAGTTTTAAGAATCAATATCTCGAGGTTAGCAACGCATGAGTGTCACCTACTAATAATTATTATCTCATTTAATACTAATTAGATTTTATCTCGTCTAATATCTCATATAATAATAATAATAATATATATTATAATATTGAGCATAATATTATAATATTAACAGAGTCTATTTTTTTTTATGTTACTAAGTTGGAAAGCAAGTATACAACCTACTTGATTGTAAGCGGTCGCCGTAGCCTATGAGCGTAAACAACCTAGGCTCATTGATTGTTCATTTGTAGCCTATGACAATATTATTGAGATATTAGACGAGGTAAAATCTAATAGGTATTAGATGATATAATATCTATTGTGACTATTTAGTCTCTGAACCAAAAATTTTTTTTTTTATATTCTCTTACTAATATTATTGCCTCATACAAAAGCGACTGAACTGAAGTTTCGATTATTTTTAGAAAAAAATCTTCTCTGAAGAAATGGACTAAGGCTATTTAATAATATGACATTAAAACTTCTTTTAACTGACTGTAAATAATAACCAAAAATTAACTTTATTTAATTAATAAAAGAAAATATTTTTGACAGTTTTTCCACAGGCAACCATTCCAATATAAGGAGAAACACGTTACAAAGAGTGCGGTGGTCACGATTAGCAAACTGATAACGAGTCTCAATCTTAGCTCTCGAATTCTTATCACATTCATACAAAGGTGACTAACAAACAACCTGCCTGATGGATCGCAGCTTTAATTCATAACAATAGCCGAGGCACCAACGCGTGTCATCTGGGATCATGAATAGGAAGAAAAAAGAGACTGTGATAAAAATGGAAAGTCGAGTTTGGGAACCTTATAAATATATATATAAAAATATATAATATGTGGTACTTGATATAATTTTGTTGATTTCAAACTTTTTAAGTCGTATAGAAATGATAACATAAAATTGTTTAATTAAATAAAATTTATTTTTATATTTAATTTTTATTTTATTTGAATCTAGTTGCCAAGTTTCATTTGATACGCGTATCATTACAGTAAAAATATATTTTATCCACATTTACCATATTTAATTTTTTATAACCATAATTAATTAACCCATAAGAAATAAAGCTGATTTGCCTATTGTGAGTGAAATAATTGTGCACTTGAAAAACTTCATTTTATTGCATTGTTTTGATGAATTCTTTATACCCAACTGCCCTAGGAAGGGCAAATAAATGAAAAAGATCGGTACAGAGCTCAACCATATCGTTAGGTAAACTGTATACTTGCTTACGAGCTAAATCGCATAAAAAAATCTCGCTTATAGACTGGTGGACTCTTTTAACGCGGTACACTATGAGTACGATCAGTGTATGGATGGGTGACATTGAGTTATTTCAACTGAAAGGCTGCTTATATAAATATATAAAGTATAGAAATAAATAATAACAATAGAAGGCATATATAAAGTCCGTCTACTACTTATATTACACAGTGCAAATTTAAAAAAATACAAGCATCGCCAAATAGACAACTCTGATAGGGCTTGGACACTAGCTACACGCTATATTATAAGCAAGCCATTGTTTATTTACCACCGAGATTGTGAAGACATGACAGTAATTTCAAATTTATTGTATTTATGTTTAATAAAAATAAATGTTTGGTGACAAAAACACTAACGACAGAATGCTAGTTTCAAAAATTAATTTGTCATCCGAGTTTATAAAAATTATGTATATAGTTTGTGTATATACCACACTGTTCTGTTTTTCAATAAAATTGAACATTTTTTTTAAAGAATATTAGCAAAGCTTTTTTAAGGCATTACTAATATTCTTATTCCCCTCCAAATAAGCTCGAAGCTTGCGCTACGAGTGGGTACGACAATACCCCAAGGGGGTCAGGATTGAACCCGCAACTCTCGCCTTAACGGAGCGTAGTCGGCTCTTCTACCATTGTGCTATTGAGGCTTAAATTTACACTTCAGGAATCAAAAACATATATATTAATTGGGAATTTTAGCATCAAAAGATTATTTTAAAACGGGACAAAAGACATTGGTTAAATAGAATGAAATACCTTCAGTTGGATTAAAGCAAGTTCGCTTAAATAATATCATTGCAGATAGTCCTTTATAGACTTTTATTGCGACTCTTTTTAATTAAAAACCACAGTCGTTTCGTTGACTACAAATGCTTATTTCACAAAATGTTGAACTAATGGCTTAATAGTTGGGATTTTAACGCAGATACAAAATCTTTTTCATCTAATGAGAACTGTGAAACTTACGTCATTTGCTAAGACTATTATTACATGGACGCAAATAAGCAATACCATGTCAACCCACACGAATGTCTTTTCGAGAAAAACGCGTTTGAAAATTGTGAATAACTTGCTTTATATGATTTTTTTTATGTATTCGTCAAGTTTTTGACAATTTCAGATTTATGTAAGTTATTTTACTTATTTTCACAAAAAATAAGTATACAAACTGTATATTTCTTATATAATATAACCCAAAACGTTTAACATAATACATTAATTGCATGATAAAAAAATGGCTTTTATAGGAGTTATATAGGAGAGTTTTATAGGAGAATATTAAAGATAAAATGTTCTTCAACCATTTACCAACACTTCTGTATATATAACTCAGTTTTTTCATTTTTGTGGGTTGACATGGTATTGCTTATTTGCGTCCATATGCAAATAATTATTTTGACTTATTTGATTATTTTGATCAAATCACTTTAACTTATTTCATTGTAATATATTTTTTAATTTACCCTATAATTATATCCATATTATTTAGTTATACCGTAGTTATATAGATACTTGTCTAAGGCTACTTTTGTAAAAATTGTCGACCAATGAAGCCCAAGTTCTATCATTATATCTATGTTTAACCGCCTTTCTAAAATAAACACTACACACTGCCTCCATCTCTGATGACGTTCGTAGCCGTGGTTCGGCTTCGCAGGAGACACCACAAAGGACGAATCAAATTTGAGTCCCCGTGAGGGCTGCCGCTTTATCACGGTTGAGTCTCTGTACTCGGCCCCCCGCTCGGTGACGCTGTCAAGTCCAGTAGCGCCAACAGCAATACACATTCCGAAAGAAAAACACACTCAACGACCGTCATTAGAACATTAATATCCTACTTGGGTGGTCCGGAAATACACAGACAAGCACACTCAGACTCAGACGGGAACATATGCCTGAATAGGCAATACAAACATCTGTCTCGAGCGGGAATCGACTGCGCCATAACTTCGTCAAATCTGTTAAATTTTTGTCAAAAACATAAATAATCGCGTCAACTCACAAGAACCTAAAAGCATTATTTCTTAGTAAGTTTTCACTGAATTTATTGACTATAGAAACTTCATAATTCATGGGTGCGCACACCCATGAACTGTTATTGTTAATTTTTTTCGTATATGTAAGACTCGATACAAAACGGGACTTGGAGTCGAACTAAACTACAATTTCAAGTAATAAATATACAGTGTTTATTTATTTATCTATTAGGCAATAAACTGATATATAAGCCGACAACTATAAGAATAATTTTTCCAATTTATTCTATTCATCGCAGAAGAAACTGCGTGTGTAAGATAGTATACTAATGTGTGTATGACCAAATTTTAAACTAAAAAGTTATGTATAATTATCATTTTTATTGCAACCGACAAATACATTTTATAAAAATCAGAAAACAAATCGTAAAAACTAAACTTATCACTTATTCCGAAATTCAGAATGGGTCTGAATAAAACAAACCCTTGGTTCAAAACAGATATTGGGTCAACAACGCACTGTGTTGCGTTGCCCATTTGTCTCCGTCAGCCACCAGGTAGGCGATTTATTTAACAGGCAAGATAGAGCTAGGGATTTTATCATAAAACCCGAGGCTAAAATTATTTATTAAAATAATATATTTTTACAGTTCAGAGAAATAATTAGACACACATATAATATTGTTGTTACACACACATCATTTTGTTGTTTCGTATATGAGTAAATATCAAGGACTAAGTAAATAAAACAAAAGAAAATTTATTTTATGAAAACCCTCTTTATTTTTAAATTGTATTTTATTTTAGGTATTTGTTTCTGTACAAAGAGAAATACGTACATAATCTGTGAAAATTTCAACTCTCTACCTATTACGGTTCCTAAGATACAGCTCCTTGACAGATACTAAATATAAACCTTTCATTTCTTTAAGTGCATAGTATACATAGAAATGGTAATAATGAGGTACAAGAAATGTTAAAATTTGCTTATTGATTACGAAACACGTATCGCCGCCATATTTCTCCCGCCCATGCTGTCACTTCTACATACGTAGAATACGGCGATTTCGTAAGTTTCACATTAAATTGCTGTGTTCGCTTGTACTTGTACTATATTGTAAGCTTGGAATGTAAAAATTATAAGATCATATTTATGTCTGATTTCGTAATTTACCTATAATCGATAAGTAATCAATGTTATTAATTAACTAAATGGAAGCTTCCGCTACCTTCACAAATTAATGAATACTCGTTACCGCTTCTTATATTTTCGCTTCATAGAAATTAATTAGAAGGTCTGTATGAAATTCTCCAAAATTTGAAAAACAAAAAAAAGGAATATCAATTCTCTTAACTACTTCACAGATATAATATTCGACGATCTTTGTGGCGCCATTTGCCACAGGTTTGTACATCCTGTACGGCGTAGATGTTTGTTGACCTTGCAGACAGGTGTTCCGGGTATTTGCGTTTGTGACTGTATGTATTTCCAGACCCCCGACGCAGGATATTAGCAACCTAATGGGGGCTGTTGAGTGTTTTCATAGAACAAAGAACAAATTTTAAACCTTATTATTTTGTTTGGTTTTTAAAGCGCCTGTTATAAAAAAACTTTAGCTTTCTAATATACTAACAAAACTGTACTGCACATTCTACTTTTCACTTTAAACACAAAATGGTTTATAGTAAATATTTTCTAAACAAAATTGCTTTAATATAGTAAAATAATACGGTTATAAATAATAAGATAATACGGTTATAAATACAATGTTTTCAAAGCGTACCAATTAGTTAAATATTTTAATTCCAATTTGATTGTTATACTAATAATACAAATTAAAATATCAAAAGCATAGAAATCTCACAAAGAATGAATGCCGGTTCAAACAATTATTGATTTCGTAATTAATATAAATAAATTCTTTGTCTAGGGTTGTTCATCAAATACAATAGAAGAAAAGACAACGTTCCAATTAAACGTTTAAAATTATTATATCATGAGTAGACGCTTTGTTTTAATAAATCTCTTACTTGAACAAAGCCTTTTGTACTTACCTGTGGTACTTACGACTTCAAGTGCTTTTAAATATTTACGTTTCTATGAAAATAAATTATAATCATTGTGTTTAATAATTGAGTATCTCTATTACTTAAACGATCAATAAAAGAAATAAACATAGGCTAAATCACTTTAGTAAAGTAATATGCTGTACAGGTATATAGAGATTTAAGGAAAAAACTAATAATACTTGTCAAAGGAAAGCAAGCGACAAGAGTAATAAAAAGTTTTGGGTAAGACATAAGGCTTAAATTCTTTCGACAAGTTGAACACTGTGTCACTGACTCACTTTTAAATTAATTCTTATCTTTAATATGCTTTAGTGCAGTGATACATCATCCTTGGCACAACTAGTTGTGCACGCAGCTTCACTCCTTCGATCTACAGAATTATTGTTTACAATTTTTTTTAATAAGCAGAATCTTTATTCTTTTTCCAAAATACAAGCAACCCAAGCAACTCTTTCTAACATAGGCTATCTACCAGTGAAAATCTTTTTCAGAGAATAGACGAAACAAACAGACAGACAGAGAGATTCTAAAAATTGGTTATACTAGAATACCGTATGTACAATTGTAATTTTTTTTATGTAAGAGGGGGCAAACGGGCAGGAGGCTCACCTGATGTTAAGTGATCACCACCGCCCATGAACATCTGCAACACCAGAAGGCATGCAGGCGCGTTGCCGACCTTTAAGGAAAGAATAGGCTCTTTTCTTGAAGGTTCCCAAGTCGTATCGGTTCGGAAAGACCGCCGGCGGAAGTTGGTTCCACAGAGTGGTTGTGTGAGGAAGAAAATGTCTTCTAAATCGCGCTGTTGTGGATTTCCAGACATCGAGGTATATACGTGATACCATACTTTTATATACATTTATCGAAAACGTGCAATTTTGACATTACAGACAGAAAAATAATGCGCATGATTCATACAACATAGGGATAATACAATTACAAATATTGATGCTTTTAATTGCATTATACTCGCAATTAACGTATTCTGATGTTACAACCTTTAGACAAAAAATCCCTTTCAAATCTCAGTGTGTTCAAGCTATTTACATTGCAAATACGCCCCACGCTGTATACGCTTTTACGAGTTTAACACTAGCAGATAACGGAACGAACTAGCGCAATACAATTTTCTTTGAAAATGTACAAAAGTAAGTTGCTTTCGGTTAATCTTAATATTCCACACTTTTCTTCAGAACATGTATAGCTTGTGTCTTCTGGCGTCATCAGAGTATCCGGGTACTGAGTTACGTGGCCAAAAAAGAGAGTTTAATGAAGCTGCTCATAAATGATTCCTTCATAATGGTACCTCTCTGAAAGCAAAGGTTTGAACGTTTTAAGAATGGGAAAAATTTTGGTAATGTTTCACTAAGTCATTCATGTATACTTCAACTAAGCGAATACTAAAAGTGACTAAACAATTACAATACCCATTAAGGCACTAACCCGACCATAAAAATAGATGGTTTTTCCACTCATAATTAATTCCGAGAATCAAGATAAAGCTTGTAATTCTCGCATGAAGCTACAAAATTTAAATAATCGAAGGTTCAGGATCGAACTCGACCTTCATCCTGTCTTTCGAAACCGTTGTTTCATAGTAACCATTAGACCAACGTATCTGAGAATCTATAAATACGTTGAAAAAACATAATGTAGTTGTAATAGACACTTAAAATTTTATTGAAATTAGGCTGCCTGATGGACAACTATTACCCTAGCATAATATATTCTCAGTAACTTTATAGGTAGAAGAAAGAGAGAAGGATTTAAAGAAAGGGGTCAAATGGCCTGATCGACGAAGGTAACGATACTACTTTTTCACATTGATATGCTTTAAGACAAATATGGTTTGCTATTAAACAGTACTGCTTGGTTTTTAATATAGTATACCCTTTTTGAGACAATGTACAATGTACTATCCTAAAAAGTATCTTAAGGACCGGCAAAGGCTTCATTAGCCACTTTGTTCAAACCCAAATGATCGCGCAGAAGGAATTCCATGCGTTTTCATTTCATTAAACTAAAAGCAAAGTTATCGGCAATTCGAACGTTTGAAAGCCACAAATGTTCTCAAACTTTTCTGGGTTTTAGATCGCATTAGTTTCGAACGTTCTATATTAGTGACTAAAATAGAACGATTGAATTTGTTATTTACACTAATTATGGAAATGTTAAAAGCATAGCTTTGTTAGAGAGCTCTCTGAATTTTAACGCAGTTGAAGAGGAGAGGTGAAACCTAAGTATAATTATTTCAATTCAAATATTTGAATCTGCCTAAGATGTTAAAAGAGAGACAATATTTAAAACTTAAAAATATATTTTATTGGTATTTTTATATATACTTTTAACTCCAATTTTGTGAACTAAAAGTTTTATAGTATTCGATCTTATAGAAACTTATTAACTACTACTGAGCAATACTAATACTGACTACTACTACTATTGAGCAATAGAAATATTAATATTCACTGATACAGTCATACAAATAGGTATACTATATTAGAAAAAATAGTATAATAATATCTTTACGTGGATGTTTATTAGCCACCTGTTATAATATCGTTTAGGAATATATAAAATTAATGTGTCTTATATTAAAGTAATACTATATATTTATTGCAATTAGCTTATCTACGAATAATGGTAAAACTTAATTTTTATTTCTTAATAACATTACAAATTCAAATATTTGATTTTATAAGATAGTGAAATTAATCTCAAATTTCATTGAAATTATTAGCAAAGCTGGAACAACGCTAAATAAATATAAAAAGGAGATGGTGTTAAAGGGTCGGAGTAGTTAATTAGCAAAACGAGTTTTTGCTTTAAAATTTTTATAATTGGTAGCCACATTTACAAAAATAAAAAATAACGCCGCTTCATTGTTTGATTAATTGCTACTTGTGAATCTTCTTGAAACTGCGAAAATTTATGTTGAATTAATAGTGTATTTAAAATTTTTAAATCGCTTATTAAAAAAACAGACTGAAAGAAATTCTTCTAAGTCGTAGGCTTCGACAGATCGCCGGAATGGTTGTGGTAGGAAGAAACATCTATAATTTATAAAGAAGGAAGGTAGAGATAAGGACAAAAAGAATGCGATAGAGGTGGTAAGTTTTAAAGTCTACATAATTGCTATAAAATAATAAACACATAATTTTTTGGAGTAAAGTATTTAAAATACAAAAAAAAAACATTATTAAAGATATAAAATTACAACGAATCTTCTCATGATAAATTTTCCCGTCCGTTTTTCACGCTATTCGGACATTATGAATAACATTTGGTATGTACGTGTAATACTTACATATAAACAAATGATAATACTTAATTAGTAATCAGGAACGTTCATGCTACTAAATAATTTGGAATTAAAAAAATCGTTTTGTGATAAAAATCTGAACAATAATTTTGTACCGTCTGTACGCCACGCTAGCGGAGGAATTTTTCCCACAAATATATTGCATTTCCTTAAGGAAAAATAAAAATTATCAGTCACGTGCGTGGTGGACCACGCATATTGGAAACTAAAGGTTTCTGCAGCTTGACGATGAAGAATTTTAAGGATATCATAACGAATTAAAAGCGACCGCAACTACAAGCTTGTAATTTCATAGTAATTATTAAAAATATAGGAAAAAAACCTATATATATATGTATATATCTGATATTTCTTATAGTGTCTGTATTCGTAACGTATAATATTCTACAACCAAAAATTTTCCAGAATTTTAAATCCCATACTACAAAAGTTAGAGGTGAAACACAATTTTTATGGCTTATATTATGATAATATTTTTTAAGGAGCTAATATCTTAAAAACTACTGACTTAAACAAAAAAGTCAAATTTAAATCTCTTTATTATTTTTAAAGACTTGATTATTTTTAAAGACCAAATCAACGATACCTCATACATTATCGTACGCTGCATTTTTTTCTCAACCGTCAAAGAAAATTTTAATTTGCTTTTCAAATTTTACGATTTTTTATAAGTTTCTCACCAGGAATTTGGAAGAAACTATATATATTTCATTTTAATATTATTACCTTTCTCTATAAAACGTATTATAGTCACCTTTAATAAATTACATATTTTGGTGCTCTTTTGCCCCAAATATTTTATGATACTATTTTTATTACTGGGTTGTAAAATAAACAGCTGGTTCGCAAATTACATTAAGTCGTAAACGGAAACGCAAATCAATATTACAAGGAGAACAGTTGTTCTTTGACGTTTCATACCTCAAAATTCGTATATATTATTACATAGTATGGAATAATAAAAATATATCTGCAGGAAGGGACAAATGTAATGTGATGTGATTAATGTCTTGAAATAGCGATAAATTTTCGTACTTCACCGAACATAGCGTAAGCATTTTGTGTTATATTTTGCGTTTATGAATATGTCATTATTATATTACCCAGTCGATATTATACATATTACATTACCATTTGCCTATTTCCCACCCCTAAACTAAATGTAAATTAATAAATTGATATCAAAATTATTTTTATTCAAGTAGACTATGAATAGTCAAACGCTACCGACGGTTCGGAAGGTTGATTCTATCGAGAAGAACCGACAAGAAACTCGACAGTTACTCTTTTCAAATATATGTTTTTTACAATTGTATTCTTTCATATAAAATTTGGTTCTTGAATGAGATCCAGCAATATAAGGAGTCCCAAGCATTTTTATCAGAAAAATATTCCTCTAACGAATAATAGGCTTTTTAATAAGTTTATTTTTATGTACATTTGGAACTTGCTTACTAGCAGTTCCAATAAGCAATCTGGAATTTTGTTGAAAATGCGAATACCTAGCCCCTTAAAAGAATTACTGACTTTACGCAGACGAAAGCTAGGATTACAAAGTTTATTTTTGTTTCTAGTGTTAATTGAATGTACATCGCTATTTTTGCTAAAAAATTTTAAATTATTCCTAATATATAAGAGGTTAGAATAAATAAATTGTGACACCACAGTCATTATGCCTATATCCTTAAAAACATCCTTTAGAGAGGCCCGCGCTCTTAAATTATAAATTGCCCGAATTACCCTTTTTGAAGAATAAAAATAGTATTAATGTCAGCCGCCTTTCCCCAAAGAAGGATACCGTATGACATAATTCTTTGAAAATAACTGACCTTCCTTATAGCATACGCAGCGGAGCTGAGCCTACTCCTGAGCGTTCCACTGTAGCTTGGAATCCAAAGTTATGCCTAGAAATTTAGTTGTGTCAACTAGACTTAAGCTTTCACTATTCATTTTCAATTTGGACTAATTTGTTTAACATTAGGCATCGAAAAGTTCACACATTTAGTCTTCTTTGCGTTAAGAAATAAATTATTCATGGTAAACCAATGTTGAGCACGTGACAACGTATTATTTATTTCGTCATAATTTTTATAACTCTCAATTTAATTTGATTATAATTCTCAATTTGTCCTTAAAGTTCGCTCCTTCCTCATATTGCTATTAATGCACTCTATACCTAAGTTCTAGAATAACTTTTTCCTGTGACTTCTACTACTAAAATTGCTTATATAAACACTTGTTTTGTTCAAATTCAAATATTTTTACTCAACGTAAAAAGCATTAGACTTATTTGTTGATAGTCAATTTCTACCACCGGCTCCAAATTTAAACCCCTACCTTAGAAGAGCCGGCGAAACAAACTCAGGAGGTTATATCTTTTTTTATGTTTTATTATTTATTATAATGTTTGGGTGTCTGTCTCCAGATTCGCATTAGTATTACACTTTTTACAAAGGTGCAATGGAGAATATTAATAAAACTCGAAAAGTAGCAAAGCTTCTATATTTGGTTTATCACTTATATCACTTACGGCACGCATAATGTTGGGCTGTAAAATGTCTCTCGCATCGCAACATAAGTATCTATATAACATTTTACGATTCTTGTTTGAACTTCTTCATTTTCGTATATTATGTATTTTATGTTAAAAGGTAAAACTCCAGGCATTGTCAGTTTTATATACAAAATTTTATATGGACACAACACACACAGCTGCCGATAATGATCAGATACTGAAACAAAGTACTTAATTTTTTTTAATAAATTGATACTATAATTTTTAATGTTGAAGTTGAAAAAATATTACAGCAAACAATAAACCTAAGCATGAACTAAATTTGGAAAAAATAGATTTATATATCTGAGTGATAACTGACATGAGTGAAAACATCTGACGCCAATCATTCTCTTTCAATTCTCGCTAGATAAATTGCCTATCTACGATTGCCGATTTTATAGTGTACTTTATTATAACAATAATCGGAATTTCGTACACAAAACCTACATCGCACCGTAATTTAATTGTGGTCGATATTCGTATTTATAATAATTCAAACATATTGTTCGGTTCAAGATAATTACATAACTAGTTAATAACGCGCCGAAAAATATTTTTTTATTGCATGACGGTTATCAACCAAGAATACAGTCTGCCTGAGTGTCACCGCAACCGATGAACGCTTGCGAAGTTGCTATACTTGAAGTAACCCATGCGCGTTGCCAACTCATAGGAGAGAAGGGATCAGAAGGGAAAAAAAGGAAGGGAACAGGGGTGAGTGATTAGGCCCCGGACGCTGTCACTTATCGTACGAAAGGCAACAGCACTGATTGTATTTACTTACGGCAATTTTCTGTGAGAGGATACTTCCCCGAACGAGCCGGCACGGCTGCGCTGTGTGTTAATATGTACTTTTATTTTTAATTTTTCTCTATAGCCCTTCGGTAGAAAGGCCGACTTCGCTCCGTTAACGCGAGAGTCGAGGATTCGATCCTGACCCCCTTGAGCTATTGTTGTACCCTCTCCTAGTGCAAGTTTCAAGCTTATTTGAAGGGGCAATAAGAATATTAAAAACGCCTTTAAAAAACGTTGCTAATATTCTTTAGGAAAAAAGAGATCATAGTATTATCTAGTATAGGCTTATCAATAGCTTCACAAATACCTAATTGAAAATGAAATGATGTAGACAAAAATATTATATCTCACTGAACATTAGAGAACAATTCTTTGAACATAGTTTCTTTTATGTAAGAAGTTTCTCACGATAAGTTCCATCACAATAGACAAGAAGTTTTAATACCTCGTCTCTAAGCGACTGAAATACTGTAGAGCTTAAAAGAAGATTTTAGTTTTCGTCGAAACATAGCATAATATACCTTTTTGCATAAAATAAAAACATATATATTTTGAATAATCATTAAATTTTACTAATACACTGAAATTTTTATCAAATTTAAACACTTTCCTGTCCCCTGAATCATCAATATTTCAATTCTTTAACTATTGTGTCTACTGTCCGAATCGTGAAGTTATTTAGTAAAGCTTCTCTGCATGACTAACTTTTTATACCAATTATCTGGGAAACATGCTTAAGGCTTGCCGTGCATTATCACAAAATTTATATGGAATATGCAAACTAGTAACTATACATATCGTAGTTATTTATTATTTATGAGTAATCTGGACAAAGCATATATACAATTTATATTAATATTTAGAAAATTTAATAAAAATATTCTGCTGAACATAGATTCACCGAGGAAAATGCTTATAATTTTCCATTCCTTATGAACTTATAGAAATGCAACTTAGTTTAAAAATATAAAAAAAACATAAAAGAAATAAATGCCAAAGAGGCCTAAGTTCGGACAGGGTTTGTTTTTTTATGAACGGAAAATTATTCTATAAAGTTACGCGAGGGTAAAATGAAACAAAATATTCTTTTAAAATGGCCGCTTGTTCCGAACAGCAAAGCCATAAATCTAGTTTCAAATACCCAGGGAGCTCTTTGAGGAAGAAAAAATAAAGAAAAAGCTAAAACTCGTCTTTCCGAAAGTAATTATTATGTTTTTAATTTTAATAATATTTATTATTACCTGTTGTTATAACATATTTGGGGATAAGATCATTTATCATATACTAGCTTCCGCCTGCGTCTTCAAACGCGACCTTTAATGTTATAGAGAAATAAGTGGTTCGACATACAACCTTTCATCCTCTAATTCACTACCTTCAAGTTTAATTTTTGCGACAAAAATAAAGTAAAAACGTCTCCATTGTCCCTTCTATATCTATAACAAAGTTCATTATAATCATTTCCGTGGCTCACAGGCGTCATAAACAAACACACACAACTCACTTTCGCATATATAATATTAGTAAGATAGGATATTCATAGATTTTTTTATTATTAAATATAGGATAAAACTCTTATTTTTTAGACAGGCATATAATGTTGTTTTCAAGTATAAGATTAGGAAGTAAAAACTTTAAGGCAGTATATTTTCAAAGATAATTAGAAATTCTTCTTCAACTCATATATACCTATATTATACGTATTTCCTGTACGACTAAGCATGACTGTAACTTTTACTAGGATTGAGTACGACAATAGCTCCGTAGTCAAGATCAAACCTCTCGCATTCAACAAACTTGGCCCCTCTTCCCATTATGATGCTATTTAATGTTGCTTTTTAAACTTATCTTATATTAAAATACTTATAAATCTTACAAATTTTATTTATAAAACTTTAAAAAATAATAAATACAGCAAAAAATGTTAAGTAATGAAATGTATAAATCTTTCAAATTTCAAATTAGTACATTCTCAATGTAAAATTTAAACGGCTAACACTCACGTTAAATCGGTTTAAGTACCGACTAGTTTCGGACTCATCGGAGGTCCTTCATCAGGGTGAGTGGGTTACGTTCGCGGTCGCGAGCGGTCAGTGCGAGACGGGTCGGGAGTTAATTATGTCTCATGATAGTTTTAATAATTTAATAGTACATTCTCATTCAATTTTAAGTAACTACACCAAAAATATGAAAACGAAAAATGGTAAATGAGAAGCCATTCTGCCTTATAAGAAAGTTATTTAAATTGAATAAATGTTACCTCAGCTAAGGACAACCCAAGTGGTTCTTAAGTCGAGCACCAGGTCAAGCGATTCCGGCGCCTTTCTGAATAGGATACTTTATATGACGTTAGAATATTATATCTCAAAGAGGATTATAAATTGTAGAGGATGTAGACATAGAAACGTGACAAAAAAATAATAATTTAACGGCTCCAAAAAAATATATATTTTACGGACAAGCAACTGCAAAAGTTTAAGGATAAATTAAAGTTAATGCACAACGAATGGATTTTGCAATATCAACAGATAATTAGAAAACTAAGCTTGTACAAGCGTACGACTGGCTCGATAGAAAACTGGCATAGATTTTCGAAATGTCTTTTGCTGTTGGCTCTGATGGCCTTGACAGCGTCGAGAGAGGGGGTGTAAATAATTAAATACCATAAATAAATAAATAATAAATAAACGCTGCACACTCAACGGCCCCCATTAGGATAGTAATACCCTGTGTCGGGGGTCTGGAAACATTCACAATGACAAGGACAAATACACCCAGACCGGAAAATATGCTTGCATGGTCAATACAAACATATTATGCTCCGAGCGGGAATCGAACCCGCGACCTGTGGCGTTTAAGGCAGGTTCGCTACCGCTGCGCCACAACATCGTCAAAGCTTAACATCATAAGCAATATTAGAAAAATCAGCATACATTACCATCCTTCGAAGTGGTTATAAGAAGCAGAAGGCGATGATGGACTAGACACGGGACAGACTACTTTAGGGATTCTATGAGACAACAATACAAGACTCATCGTACCAGTACATGATATTATAGTTAAACGAAACAAAATTATTGTGCATTATTTTTCTTGTCATGTATGATTATATTATAATTGCTGATAACCAAAAAACAACAATAAAACCTGTACTGTACATTTTGTAAAAAAATGTTGTAGAAATAAAAGAATTACAATCTCAACACTAAAATTACAGCTTTCGAAAGCTATCTGCTACAACTGATAGTTAATATTTCAATATGCTATTTTGCATATAAGCGCTTTATGCTTAAACACAATTAGAGGAATAAACGTACTCCTAATATCAACTCTACATGTATTTCTGACTCAAAATGTACTAAATGCATTTCATTATACGGAATAAGAGCAAACTGCTGCTCGTTGTAACTCAATATTTGTTTGCTTTCATCCACGTTGAGTTAAAATTTGAAATAGACGTTAGGATACAATGCATTTAGTAGAACTTCATGATATTTTTATTCCAATTTCTACTGTGCACTTTTTGATAATGAGATGAATATCTAACAAAAATATCCTCGAAAAACCTGCCTTTTTATACCATGATGTTGGTAAAAAAGCATACTGGGCTGTATGCTTTTATTAATATAAGAAAATATATTTTTAATATCATAATATTATTTATATCTTACGAGCTACGAGCAGAGAAAAAAATTACGCGCAAACGAAGTATAAAACTTAGAAGATATGGCAACCGTCACGTGGTACATATCTTGTCAGTAGTAAACTCTGCTAGATAGTAATAAATGACGGCCCGTTGGGAGCACGACTTTGGTACTATGATGTGATAATACCTCACTAAACGGGCTCAAATAACATATATAAAATTGTCTGACTTTAAAATTTAGATGGATAATAATAGATAAAGATAAAACGAGAAATGATAATCATTGCCAGAGAATAAGCTTTCTTAGCGCATAAACGGCATACAGCAGGAAGATGATAATATTATGAAGTGACTGAAGGCTTTATTTAATCTTAATACCAGAAACATCACATTTACGAAGTAAACTCAGAGAAAGTAAAAACACTCACCGATTCTTGGAAAAGCTAATATTTCCCTGATCAATCCAGTCCAAAACAGAAACACTTTACTACCTTAGGAACATAATTATTACGACACTTTGAAAAGTTAATTGTCTATAATGTTCATTTGAAGGTCATTGAAACTGATCCAGCAGTGAATATTAGAATGTGCCATCTAAAATACAAAAATCCACTAAACTAGTGTATTGGATTAAAATCTTATATAGACAAACTATCTAAAAACAAACCTTAATAGTGCTGTACACACGACCCCAATAATGCTCAACGAAGCAAGTAAATTTATGTGCAACCAAGGAAATTTATCATAATAAATGTGTTCCATGTTTGCGCAGGAAAATAGAAAATGGATTGCGGTCGAATAATGCGAAAGAAAATGCTTCTATTTTCTAAAGGAAGTAAGATATTGTCTAACAACATAAAATGTTTATATTCTATTTGTTATTGTTTATGATTTATATCATTGTATAAAATCATTTGGGAAACAACTATTTAATAAAGGACTTTTTTTTGAAATATTTAAAATTTATATTTAGAATAAACAACTCATAAAGTTCCGGCTTAAGTACTTAAAAACCTTGTAAATGCGGCGAAAGCGGCAAATAGGGTGTTATGAAAAATTTCCTTTCTTTATCTCCGGAGCTCCTTAATCATCGCAAAACTTTATTTTGGATTACCATTATAGAAAAACTGAAATAAAAAAATAAGAATATTTAACAAACTCCAGACATATTTTTATATTAAATTTAGTGCATCGCTTAAATCATAAATAACTTACATTTATTAAAATTCTTCTCGTAAACTTTGAAATTCATTAGATTTTTCAAAATTTGATTCAATAAATAAAACATTTAGCTTCTTAATAGAAACTTTATCGATTAGTATTTCGAAATTCTCCAGAGTATTAATGGCAGGTATTTTGTTCTATCGGGTATCTGGAATTCCGCTTAGAGGTAAGACTATTCTACAAAGAGATTACACTTAAATGTCCTACAATTTGTCGTTGTCGCTATCATGGAAGGGAAAACAATTTGAACGACATCGTGTCTTCGAATAACACTGCGATTTTAATGATATGGTATTATATCAAGAGCTAAAACTTATTTAAAGAGATCCATAATCCCTCTTTTCTCAAAATATGTACATTGTATTAGGGCCACCTAATAATGACCTTGCCAGTCTAAGTACTGACACCCGGCCGTGATAAAGGGACAGCCCTCACAGGGGCCTAAAATTGGTTCTTTATTGTGTACGTGAGAAACGAGATACCTTGTTCTCGCCTGCAACCACTACGCAATGTAAACCATAGTTTCTAAAACTGCGCTTTTCGTAAACTTACCTACAGCGTATTATGACATCATTAAGACCTTTTTAATTATAATATTCTAATATCGTAAAGTTAATTGCTATATTATACATATTGATCGTATTGAATTAAATGTACAAAATCCGTTGCGAAATGTGTAAGCTTTTAAAGGACGAAACGATGTCACTAGAACGTAAATCTACAAATCGAATGTGTTCTTCCCGATCAAAAGCGGATTATCTATGTTTGCTCGATATAATACGAGTCCTTACCCTTGAAATATATTTGTTCGCAATCCTTCGATTTTCGCTACCATTTCATAAGGCTGGATAATTTGTTTAGCCAGAAAATCCTTTATTTTACGATTTGTTGCATGGCTTAACTTTTCATGTGGATATATACAATATTGTTCTATAAAAAGATTTTAATAAATCTAAATATGAATACAAGATCATTTGACTAGGAACTGGCCATTCGACTAAGCTTCATAACTTAATTCCTGACTGAATACTTTGGAGTACTATATAAAAAGGTTTTAATATATTTCATTTGTTTCAGATGTTTGTAAGATTAATAGAACCGCCAGCCCCGAGAGGGAATGAAGCCCGTGGCCATTGAGGATAAAGGCAGCCTTGCTATCAATATGCAGCAACGGTCGTCACTCATAATATTATGACACATTACTTTAATTAAATCTTTTTTAAGAGTCAGACATGTCGTCTAAATAAGTTCTCCGGTACAGTAATAAAACTAATTTTAAGCAACCGATCATCAAAACATAAAAAACCTTGTATTTAAGTAATACTTTCTTCTATATAGGTTAAGTGTTTCACTCTTCAAGGGATGGAACTAAATCTTTCAGTAATCGCGACTAACCTGGAGACATATTAATGGGTTCACCTGACGGTTGACTGAGACGAATGGAACCACAGCGACCCTGTTGACCCGATATCTCAACGGCGAAAGCTTTTAAGCGTTAACATTTACTATGCGGTCGTGGCACCCTTTTTAATAAATATGAGGCACTCGTGAAACATTCAATAGAAGATACAGTAAAGGTTTTCCAAGAGTCTCAATACGTTGGCATAATAATAAAATATAAGTTATTTTGTTGAAAATAATATTATCATTCGCTTTTTAGTGAACTTCAAAAATAAGGAAGCTCTCAAATCGACTTTTTTTATATGTACGTTACATGATAATTATTTTTACCGGTAATTTTCATTCATGTGTTTCTTTTTGGACAGAGTATAATATTATCATCTCCTTAGTGGTTCCGAACCATGTTTCGAAAACAAAATAAAAATAATTTTATCTGTATATAATTCAACAAATACAAGAAGAATATAATAAATATTCACTAGACTAGACTTATAAAAAGATTATTATAAAAAATTTTAAAAACGCATTTGGCTAAGGAATCCAATACTACTGCAACTCGTTACAATTTCAAATTCCGCAACGCAAATATACGTAACATTCTAAACGATTTACCGCGAAGTTAGCGTAGATGGGTCGAGGTGTAATTTGCGTCAGTAATGCGTCGCAGACATGCAATTTCCTTATAAACGACAACCGGTATATTGCAGTCTGTACAGTATGGCGATATATCCACAAACCTCTGCGGACACGAATCGCCTAAATGCTATTATGGTCAATATTCGGTGAGAGCAAACCATTTATCAAAATAGGCTGAATAGGTTTGTGATGAAGGTATACTATTATATTTTGGTTTAAAAGAATATAGAAAAATGTGTTATGAAATAATTGCAATATAAAAATTCAAATAAAGATCCTGTATAATAGGTACAATAATATACTATACGATGGTTTTTTTTTATTTATATGAATTAATTTCAAAGTATCGTAAAACGAACATCGTACGTGCTTACTAATGGAAGATAAGTTACTTGTTGGTTTATGTCTTACCTAAAACTTTTCATTATTACTTTACTCCTGTCACTCGCTTTCCTCTGACAATTAATATACGTTTATTAAAGTTTGTATTTCATTTTATGTTTTAGAACACGTCACCGTAGCCGTGCTTAGCCGCAAGATGCAACTGGTTATACGTTGGCTGACCTGAAAACTTGGCTAAAGAGCAGTGTCTTCACGAGTATTACACGAACGTATGGTGGTAGCTAACCAGGCGGCTTTTTAAGCTCTACCACCACTATATATATATGTCGGTGTGAATACAACAGTTCAGCTAAAAATTTAGATTGTTATTGTAAAATTAACGTTAAACAGCGTGTAATTGTTATTGTAATTTCAATTTATAACCTAAAAACTTTTGAACATTTGCACGTGTATCGAGAACTATAAATACGGCTGCTTTGTCATCGTCAAGTAATTCGTGTTCGAGCCGTCATACAGTATGGACCTATCTAGGCGGTCGTTACGCTGCCCGTTGAAATTTATAAACAAAGTCTACCCACATACTGAAGTTTTCTTTGGAGGACCCGAATAAGAGTCATCATCATGCAGTAATTCAACAGTGACGTCAGCGAATGCTGATGTCACGCATTTTAAAAAGATGACGGGATCGCTTTCTTCGACATATATGACACATGTATTAGAATTTCTTCCACGACATGTGACATCCTTGTATTCCTTCAACGTTAAGCACGAGATAATTTATTATGTATTCGAAATACAAATTAAACACTTAAAAACTAAAAGATGCTTGCCTTGGATTGAACCCTTTCTTCGGTTTAAGTCTACTTTCCTCTATCCATTAGACTGTCTCGGCTTTTACATTAAATTAAATTAGCGTGACTTTTTACTTTTGTAGTATGATTAAAAACAGAATTTCAGGTTAATCCACTGATTGTCAATATAAAACTTAATCCACTAACCACTGTGTATACGTTCACGAATAACATGAAAATTTTTATGTGTAATCCCTACTCATATAACGAAGAGGTCGGGTCCGTTATTGACCATTACCCTAGCTATTACTCGTTTAGTTTGTATTTCGTTATACTCACGGGTGTTCTCTTTATTACTGATAATAAAAGTAACGCAATGAACATTTGGTTTCCAGAATTGTCCTGTGGTAATTCAGATTTAAATAATCAACTTACTTACTACAGAGATAAAAACAAAACTATTGGTTTGGAAGAAAATAGTTTAAATATTTTTTTGTTTGTTGTATAAATTGAGGTAGTGCCTTGCTTGTTTTGGGCCAATGGGCCAGGTCAACAGAGTGAAATTACTGCCCACAAATGTTATTTAAATTAATTGCGTACCATTATGTTTTGTTCGATAAATGAGAGTTTGTTGCTAAATCAAAATTTTTAGAATGAAAGACCTAACCCGAAACGTACCGTTCGTACGTTTAAATATAAAATACTGTACGGTTAAAAATAGGTGAGTTGCAAAAATAAAAAAAAAACACATTTAAATTTGATATCAGAGACGTCTATGAACAGTGCAGCACTGTGCATAGACGTCTCGAGGGTCAGACGTCAGAGGATCAGAGACAATCGCCAAGAAAATGAGCAGAGCCTTTCTGAACGACAATGTGGAAGGAAATCGGGCTGGCATATCATTAAAGCAATGTATAAAGTTATAAGACATTTTGCAAAGGATACGTATGTATGAAAAAATAGTACCTAATAAAAGGCGTCGGGATGTGACGACCCCATCGCCCGCTGTTGGGATAACCTCTATCACAACAGAGATTATTCCACCAGTGCAATCAGTCACACTGGTGGTAGGTCTTTTGTTGCAAGAGGCCGGCTAGGTACGTACCACCGCAGTGTCCAATATTCTGCCGCCAAATAGTAGTGTTTAGCCACTACTGTGTTCCGGTTTGAAGGGCATTGTACGCTAGTGAAATTACTGGGCGAACGAGATTTAAGAACTAATATCTCGAGGTTGGCAACGCGTGAGTGGCGCCTAATAATGGTGCTGCAAGCGCTCATAGGCTGCGGCAGCCACTTACCATCAGGTGGGCCGTATGCTTGTTTGCCAACTTCTAACATAAAAAAAAAACCTTGGTTCGAAAATTTTTATTAAATTAGATAGCAGTAATAAAGTTTTCTTTGTATACGACATAAACCTTATACAAAGTCAGTAATCAAGTGATATATGCAATGTTTTTGCAGTGTGCACGTCATGTATGAGCGTGTAGACGCAGACATGATTGTATATCCGGAGTTATTGTTATTCCTCTCTTGATGCTACAATTCTGTATTCCGTACTTGTACGGACGTGCCGTATCCGTGATAAATTGACAATGTATGTTTGTGGTCACGATATTCTAAATTCTGATATATCAATAGAATTCTTATATACAAATGGAGAAGCTCTTCCATACAGACACAAAATTCAAAGACTAGCTGGGTCTCCTTCATAAATTCAACACCAACGCAACGGAACGCACCAACAAAGTCACACTCTAATTTTAAATTTTGGCGTGTAATCTTTCAAAGCGATCAAAGAATATATGATTTTTCCAATAAAACTGCTTCAATTACTTATATACTTGACATAAACGATAATTTCAGCTTTGATAATAAATAGAAATTGGAAAAAAAATAACTGGTAATTATATAAAATAAACATAAAGAATAAGGGATAAATAATTGACTGCGAGATTATAAACGAGTCATTTTGAACATACCGCGTTTATAAATTTGGAACTCCTTATTATTTTCAGTACCCAAATTTTATTATTTATTGCGTGTAAATCTACTGCCATCCTCTGCTCGAACTCAAGGGAATACTCTCTGAAATCCTATGTATTATTCAGTTGAAAGACCCTCGTAAAATGTATTTGACTTGACCCAGAAAATATTACAAATACTAAAATGCGACTTTGTATTAATGATACTTTTGAAATGTATTCATATAATTGATCAAGAAATCTTTTAAATATTTATTTACATATTTTTAGGAGATTATACGAATATAGTAAATTCTATACATGTATACTTATATCAGGGATCCTGCCAAATCGAGCACAGCCGTAGCATCTTTTTCTCGAAGCGACTTATGGCCCTTTTGATCCTTTGCTGTGGATAAAGCAACAAGTTTGAATTTTGAGTGATCAAGAGAACTCACTAAAACTATTACTACTACTAACTAAAATATTGCCAATGTACCAAAAATTATACATCCATATATATAAGGATTATACATACATATATATAAGGATAGCTAAAGACACGACCAGGAATTTTTAAAGAACGTTTTAGAAGAAAGTCGGTTGGTATGCAAGAATTACGTAAATGCAGTCCTCATATTACTTATTTATTGAGTCGTGCTTACACTTAAATATGCGAACTATTTTTTTTTAATTTTTAAAACTAAATAAATAAAATAGTCACAGCATTAAACTATTCTGTTCAAAGTTTCTGAAATGAACTCCTGATTTATGGAATGCTCTCCCGGCTTCCGCGTTCCTTGTTCCTTGTTCCAAGTATATCAAGTACCTTCAAGTCAGAGTGAAAGGCATCTTCTAGGTAATTGCGTTCCAACTAAGACCCATCACTGCTTTCCACAAGGCATGGTTGTAATGAAGCGCAAGCCTATCCTTATATAATATTAAAAAAAGTATCTGCTGGGAGGATGTGACATATAAGTAAAATACATACAGGTATATAAAAGAATAATAATCTTTCGCAATTGAATTTTCCTATTGGTAGTATTTTTTCAGAAGTGTCGCAGTTTGATTGGGTTTTGTTGGAAGCATTTTTCAAACGCCTAATCTGTTTTCAGACCTCGTCTGCCTGCGAGATACAAACCGGATTATTCTCGTTTTAATCAGATTTCGTCTGGCTCGATGAGGTTCTGTTGTGAAAACCTTATTTGATAAAGAATACAAGCTTTGTATTTCTTGTATTACGTTATGTTTTTCGAACATTTATCTTTAAGCTGATTTTGCTTTAAACATAATTATGACATTGATTGTTTTTTTCATTAAAGTATTTTTTCACAACCAATATTGCAACACATTTACAATACTAACTTTCCAATCATGCCCACAGGGAATGATGGCAAGAATGCTAGCTGCATTTTCCCGCTGAATTGCAACACCGATTCTTTGGCAGAACTGTGAACTAACCCTCAGTCACCTGTAGAGGCCAGGAGTCGGGGTGTACAATATTTTAGAAATAGCTTAGGGTTAACGCTCCATGACCCAAATACCTCTACTGTAAATGGCACAAAGATGCCATTTGGAATAAGTGACGAATACTTATGAATAAATATATAAATAAATATTATATTAATAGATGCATATTGCATATTAAGTTACAAAAAAATTGTACCGTAAATAACATTGAGAATGAGCAGTATTTTTCATGTTAATACATTTTTAAATAAAGTAAGAAATCTTATTTTTTGTCGTGACGTGTGGTCTTGACTATAATTTTTTCATTGAAATATTTTATGATGAGTAATATTTTCCTCAAAATATAATTAATTAGCAAAACGAGCATTTCAATAAAAAATAATATAAAACGAGTTGCTTTTGAAGGGCTCGTTAATTAGCAAAGGGTTTTTGCTTCAAAAATTCTGTAATTGGAAACCACATTTACAAAAAGAAATAATTTATAAAACGCCGCTTCGTTGTTTAATTAATTGCTACTTCTAAATCTTCCTTAATTCGAAAGATTTGCTGAAGAGTAAATAATTTATACAAAATGTTTCGAATTAGCCTCAATTATTAAGATCAAAATTAGTTTAAATCAAAGTGAGGTTTTTAAAGTGTAAAGTACCAATGTAATAAGAAATGTTGATATTTTGTTACATTTTATTATGGTTCCATATAAATTTTGTGATAAGCTATTTGAGGATTTAGGTAAAGAAAAAGATTTCGGCGGTCTTTCCTAACCGATACGACTTGGGAACCTTCAAGAGAAGAGCGTATTCTTTCCTTAAAGGTCGGCAACGCACCTGCATGCCTTCTGGTGTTGCAGATGTTCATGGGCGGTGGTGATCGCTTAACATCAGGTGAGCCTCCTGCCCGTTTGCCCCTCTCATATAAAAAAAATATATTCTTCAAAAATATACGAGCTAATTATAATTAAAACAACGCAATCAGTGCGTTATTATTTTCATTTTTTCGCACACGGGTTATAATGGTTTAACCGACGGCGTCCATTTTTTCTAACAAATATAATCTGACAAAACTTTGAGAGCTACTTCGAAATATCCATAATTATTTACACTCGAGTAGAATTTAAGTAATTGGTTTAAGTTTAGTAGGTAAAGATATTTTCAATTCCTCTTAAACTCATATTAGAAAAGAAAAATAATCCTTGGTTATTAAATGCCGCATTACAGACAGCGGTTTTTGCAACTCGCACAAAATTAAATGCCATTTGATTTACGCTCGAAAAATTTCTTAAATATTGCGCTTTTTTAGGCATATTTATTTTATTTCTAAAACAAATTAATAGGCTGCTAATAGACTTACAGTGAAAAATATATAAAATATTTTTTCATTTTAGTCATTTTATACCTATAATCGTCAAGTTGCTGTAAAAAATCGACAATATTTTTAGTTCATAATTAATTAAAAATTTATATAAAACTGTATAATAATGTATTTGTTTTTCTATAGAATTACAATGAAACTTTGCTCAACATTGAACATTTATACTTTGATGGTACCACAATTAGACAACTAAAGCTTTAAATTTATCTTGTGAGAGATTTTAGCGATACAGGATAGATTTTTTGTCAAAAATATCGGAAAACTTAAAAATTCCACGTTGATGAAGATTTAATTAAGCTTGTACCAAATCAAAACTTATAATCATGACCAACGTATTAGTATTAATCACTTGCTCTAACACAATAATAGGACTTGCAAATCTATTGAAATATTAACGAAACAATCCGTAATAATTTTGTTCGGATATTATCCTCCTCGTGCCATACGAATACGAGTAGATAACTTTATTGAGGTTAGCGTCTGATATAAGATATTATGAATAGCGCTGTGATAGGCAAGTCAAATGTTGTCAGATGCACAAAGTACAATTATTGTAAACTATAATACGATATCATGTTAGAGATAACATTTCAAGAACATTCTCTATGAGCATCAACGGATTGTCGATCTCACAAAGGATTTGATTGACGTCTTGATTAATTAATATTAATATTATATATGCACTTATGGACGTTTGCAACACCAATAATGTCACATGCGGGTTGCGAAACTAAAGATCAAAAATGAAGAGGACTGAGGGAATGTGGAAAATATTGTAAACCTTTTTTACGTATTGATTGAAATATTAAGTAAGAATTTAGTACTTTTCTGGTTGAACTTGCCATCAATTCTACAAACAACAGAACTCTAGTCCTAAAAAATGTTTATTGTCTCAATCGAAACAAATTCCGCCCGCGGTCTTTCGGAACCGATACGACCTGGGAACCTTTAAGAGAAGAGCCTATTCTTTCCTTAAAGGTCAGCAACGTACCTGCATTCCCTCTGGTGTTGCAGATGTTCATGGACGGCGGTGATCACTTAACGTCAGGTGAGCCTCCTACCCGTTTGCCCCTTCTTACATAAAAAAATCGAATCATCCAAAAGATAGCCTATGTATATATAAATATCGAATTGTTTAATGTACAAAACCAAGACTCCATTTTTACTTGTAAGATCAAAGGAAAACACTTGTATAATCCAATTAGACAAAATGGAATAGCTCAGGTCTTGTAGCCCATCAAAGTCGGATTAAATAATATACGTCTCGTACGTGAAGTCCTTCTTCATCCTAGCATTATTCCCGGTATTTTATGTACCCAGGGTCTGCTTATTACTCTTATCCGGATTTGACAGGTTACTAGTTTTTACACGGAGAGATTGCCATCTGACCTCCGCAACCCTAAGGGCGAACCAGTAACTCATTGGATAAGAGCAATTTACTTATCAAGAGTTAACGATTATTATCAGATTTTATTGATAATAAACGGGACCGACAGCTTAACGTGCTCTCCGAGGCACGATGGGGAGACCCACACGGACAAACGCCCAGACCGAGACAGAAATTATAACAAATATCTGCTCGAGCGGGAATCGAACCCGCAACCGTCAAGACTAAAGGCAGATTCACTATCCACAACGCCACAACGATGTCTAAACGTCTCGTACGTGAAGTCTCATTATTTAATTTTCTACCAAGATTTTAATCTATTTCACGGAATTCTTTCTGTTGTTCATAATTTAGTTACAATTTTACATTTTCCACGTAATTCCACCATACCTTAACAATAGTCTTCAACGTTTAAATTCAAGTAATCGAAAGGTAAAACTAGTGTTCCTTAAATATGCATACTGCGCGTGACCGGTCACAAGTCAGATAAAGAGTGTTCTCCTTGTGAAGATTTTTCTTACTTTTAATATAAAGAATTAAGGTAACATTTTTGTGCACTTTTTTATAGCAATGATGTGTGTTCTTGTACAATTTCTTCAAGATAAATAAGAAAAGTATTAGATTGTGTGTCCTATTTCGAAATCTTTAGCTACAATAGAAATACTCATTATTTTAATGCTCTAGGGCTACATTACAACTAGTTCTGGAAGCTTTTAAAGTAATGTAATATAGGATTACTGACTAAAATAAAAAGAGCACAAATATTAACCTGATATTGAGTTTTCTTTTTATTAGATTTTCAGGAATTATTTTTTCCACGAAACTTTCAAATATACGTCTTTTGTTACGAAACAAATTGATTAGGTACTATAAATTAATGGAATGTTTCAGGACTTGTGTTATAGTCAGAGTGTTTGCAATTCTAGTGAGACTAACATTAGTTACAACGCTGGATCTTAAGTAGAAGCAGTACAGTTTAATAGCTGTAATAATTTTTTTTTTAATATTCCTATTGCCCCTTCAAATACGCTCGAAGCGTGTGCTAGGAGTGCTAGCCCACGGGGGTCAGAATCGAAGCCGTGACTCTCGCGTTAACGGAGCAGCGTCGGCAGTCCTACCGTTGAGCTATTGAGGCATCAATTACAACGATTGAGAAAAATAAATGAGGACAAAACATTAAAATCAAGGAAAAACAACCTAAACCTTTCCTCAACATGAAACGTCAAAGTAGCAGTAACAAGTTACCAAGCAGCAAAGGTTGCTGGAATATTGCGTTTCCTTCTAGAACTTCGTGAGCGCCAGATGTCAAAACTTTCAACACATACCTATAAAAGATATTAAACTATTTTTTTATTTAATGATAGGCTCTTGCCTACACACTCTCTAACTAATTAATTACTAAGCCTTAAAACCATAAAATCTTATATAAGCACACTTGCCACAATCTTATCTGCTCTTTCTAAGTTTAGCTAGTAGAGAATACAGTAGCGTCAAGCGTACCTTTAACACAACCTACTCTGCAATAAATTATTGAAATAAATGATTATTACTCGACGCTATAATCGTGTAGCAAATTGGAATAATTCTGATAATTAAGATAATTATATTTTCTTAAAATGTTCATTTGAATAAATACCGTATTAATTATTTATAATTATTAAATGAAATAATTATCAACACATTAGCATTACTAACACCTCTAACAATCAAATTTAACAGTGAGTGATTTTCATGATTCTACAAATTGTAACTTATTTTTTCAGACTCTTGAATACATTTTGCTATCTAAATTATATTTAAAAGCATCCTTAGCATTCAAAATTAATTTAATTCATAGTTGCGATAGTGGAATTAGGCGCCTGTAGATTATAATATACCTATATTTTAAGGATGAACATTGATGAAGGGTTTTACGACGGTCTTAAGCCTGCTGATCCTAGACCATTTGGTATGTTTGAATAATTACGTTTCTACATTTGTAATAGTTATCTTAGTATTTGATATAATTAAATAAACAGTAGTTTTATATGAATAGGTAAGATGTTCATAAATAAATATAACGATATTTCAATAATTTTCTATGCTTCGAGAATTATAAGATGTTCAAAAATATAACTAATATGAAAACGTACATAATTATATAATAATATTTAACAATTATTAATTAAAGCCAACTATGCAAATAGCGTTTAATGGATCAGATCCACAGATCTATAATTTCTTATTAATAGTAGAGCCATGCCCTCAGGACCCAATGCAAACCTATCCGCCGCTCACAGCATAAATGGGCAGGCTTGACCGGGGAAATACTACCCTCTCACAGAAAATCGGCGTAAAGTAACAGTACCTAATATTTCGTTTCGTGCGATGAGTGAGAGCGCTGTAGGCCGAATCTCCCACACCCTACGTTTCCTTTCTTTTTCCCTTCTCAGCATTCCCTCCTATCACTTGGGTTGGCAACGCGCATGTTTTTTTTTTATGTTACAAGTTGGCAAACAAGCATACAGCCCACCTGATAGTAAGTGGTTGCCGTAGCCTATGAGCGCTTGCAGCACCATTAGTAGGTGCAACTCACGCGTTGCCAACCTCGAGATATTGGTTCTTAAATCTCGTCTGCCCAGTAATTTCACTAGCGTACAGTGTCCTTCAAACCGGAACACAGTAATGCCTAAGCACTACTATTTGACGGCAGAATATTTGACACTGCGGTGGTACCTACCTAGCCAGCCTCTTGCAACAAAAGACCTACCACCAGTGTATATTTGATACTACATCAGATCAGACGGACAGTTGCTTGTATGCCAACTGTTATGATCTAAAAAACAATACTGCAGAATTTTATCCTATGTTGATTATTAACATTTCATTCGAAATAAATCTTTTAATTTTTCGATTTTAGATTTTGG
Organism: Hestina assimilis; assembly: GCA_023373885.1. NCBI lineage: Eukaryota > Metazoa > Arthropoda > Insecta > Lepidoptera > Nymphalidae > Hestina > Hestina assimilis. The sequence goes on along the minus strand of CM041749.1, from coordinate 7,588,375 downwards.
CTTCGGATTATCAGTATACTATGCTCACATACTCTGCTCACATACTCTGAGATAGATTTAAATTCCCCAAACAATTGAAGCGCTTATTAAAAAACTATTTCTTATTATTATGATCTCCAAGCCATTTCCCAATTATTCTCGAAGGTGTGTGTATGTATATTGTCTGTAATTTTGTGTGTGTATCTAGTTTTTTTGGTACAACGTAATAAGCTATAGCATCGTCTTTATCACAAAAGCTATATATATAATTAATTTAAGGTAATTAATATAATTAAAAGAATGCTTGGAAGTCCGGTATACGTTGTTTTTTTTTTTAATTTTGTATAACAAATTTTGAAGTATATAATATATATTTTGCTATATACATCTATGTGAACATGAAACGCGGTTAAAATTCTACTTTTCTTTAAAATACTTGATAATATCTGCAAATCCTCAGAAGCGAGCACTCTAAAAGGCATTGTAGCTATCCGTTGAATTCGCTACTTCATTAAAACTGTTCCTCGGTTTTATCGGTGATTTTCAATCCAATTTAAACTGAACTCGCTAAACTTCGTCTTGATCAAACAATGAAATGGATCAGAACAATCCAACAATCCCGTATGCAATCGAAGTTTCAAAATAGTTTTGATATAAATGAAACTGAAAAATCGTAAAATGTTGTGCAGGCAAATGAAAATATAACACTGTTCTCAGCAAGATTAAACAGAAAGACGAAAGAAAGATATTCTTTCAAGTCAATCATAATCCATAATTAGTTATTCATAACACTTAGGAAACAGACAGACTAAAATTTGAAAACGTAGAGAACAATCACTTCAAATCGGTGAATAACAATAGATATTTTAAAATTAGAGCTCTTTATATAATATACCGTTGTAATATTATTTTCATTTTTTATTTTGAGAGATGTTTTTGTTTTTTTTATTCGCTGGTTTATGAATCGCACGTAATTTTATGTGAATTATTTAAAATATAATATAAGGTATTCAAAGAAATTCTTGCTTAAAATTGCACCACATGCATTCACGGTTTCCCATTGTCTGCCTATTTTGCGTACAAAACACTTCGCTGGCGTGTTATTTAAAATTAAAATGCAAATTTATAATGTATGTGAATGACAAAAGAGGCAAGTTTATTCGAAGCTCATTTTCCATTTAATTAACACAACCAGCACTTGAACACTTATTAAGTTAAAATCAGCTCACTACCAAACTGGGTAATAAATTATGAGCAATGAGTATAGCCCATAATGAGGAAATTTTTTTCGTGTCTTCGCCAACGCGAGGCGCTTACACCGTTGGGTGAGTCCAACGATTAGAATGCGCTCGAGGCATCTCCTCCATTCCCGATAACGTCTATAGCCGCTGTTCGGCCTCGCAGGAGGACAAAATCAACTTTGAGTGTCCGCGAAAGCTGTCCCTTTTTCTCAGCTGGGTTGAGTGGTGAGTACTGTCAAGGCCAGAAGAGCCTACAGCAATACACAATCAAAAAAATGATGGAAGTACCTCATTATATTCTTAGATAATTATTTATTAAATCAGATATCAGAAAAACTTTTTAGTTAAGTACTTACGTTTCTAATTAATTACAAATTTTTAGTTCTTCGTCGACAAAAGTATAAAATTAACAAAACACAGGGTATCCGACATTTTTGATCATATTGGGGTTCTCATATTATGTTTTTAGTGTTCTTAAGAAATAAACCTATCTGGAGATGTGAGTGTGTAGCATTTATTTAGCCCAAGTGCGTTATATATAGTTTCAATACCCGTATGAAATAATATTGTATCACATCCACCACATTCAAGGTTATGCTGTAACTTTAGAATTACTAAATAGCTTTTAAATAGCGACGTCTACGTAAAGGTTTTCTGCGAACTATAAAATTTAATAAACAAATAAACTCTTAGCAAAATGTAAATTAAAAGGTGCCTTTGCTTGTCTTACGATTTTCAGACCAGACGCTTATATTAATTTATTTATGAAGAAATTCTCTGCGCCTTGGGGATTTCGCGCAAGGTTTCATAATCTACGTATTCTAAGATAATTACTAAGTCTATCGATATACCTGTATTTGTCCGTTGGGTAAATGAAAATAACATTCACTTTTTATTAATATTAAAGAAATGAAAATAGTACATTACATACCTAGGGAGAAACGTAGGACATTCTCACCCGCAATTCGCGACAATCGAGGCTGGCAATGTTCTACTGTTTTCTCGTGCGTATACGTTTTTTTCCTCCGATGAAAAGTTCACTTTTAGTCGCTGGTACATAAACATACGATTGTAAGGGTTAACGGAAGTTAAGGTAAGTAAACTAGTGGGGGTTTGGATAGTAACCTTCCCGCGGTGCCCCCTGTTAGTAGTGGTGTAGGTCCAACGAACCGTAACGGGTTCGGAGCCTACCCACGAACCAATAACTATCCCGTAGGCGGTCGAAGTTTCTTAAGTCGTTTTGTAACTGTGTGAGTGAGAATGTTAGACTCGGATGACGAGACCGATGCCTCGGTCGGCTCGGAAACAGGCCAACCAGTGCCTCCCTTGGGGGAGCCCAATGGGCTCGGAGACCGAGACGGAGGCTGGGGTTTCGGCCCGTGCCCGGAAGGCCGGCCGTGGCAAAGGTACGGGTATCACCCATGCCCGTGCTCAGCTGCGTAGTTTGGTGGGAGGCCAGGAGCAAGCCTTCGAAAAGGCCCTCCAGGCGAGGGTTGCCCATAATGAGGCCGCCCAGAAGGCTTCAGAGAAGCAACCGGTTGAGAGCTCCTCAGGGACATCTCGCGATGTTCACCGCAGGAGCTTAAGCTGATGGCGGACAGGTGTTGCACCGACGTGCGTGAGGTCGCACGTAAGTCGGGCCACCTTCAAGGAGTAATGATTAAGCGGCTGAAGTCGGCGGCGGATTCCCTCCAGGAGATCGTGGATTCCCTGGCGGGAGATCCGTCTCCGACGAGCGTCGGATGGCCGCCGAGAACCGGAGGCTCCGTGAGAGTTCGAGTGCTGCAAGAGGAGCTGGAGGCGTACCGCCAACGGCTGTACGAGGCGAGGAAGGGTGCGGTGGAAGCGGCCCCGGTGGTGGGCCTCGAGGAGATGAGGGCGTCTCTCGCTTGCGTCGATCGGGAGATGATCGACGCAAAATTCGCCGGCATGGAGGACCGCCTCTTGCCGGCGAGGAATGTTCGCCCTCCCCTGTCGACGGATGTGAGACGTCCTCCTGAGGCGTCAGACTTGCCCCCTTCGCCCGCTTTGGTTGACAGGCCCGCTTTGCCAGCCCGAAGGACGAAGGCGAAGAAAAGAGCAGCAGCGCCTGCCCCCCAGCCTGCTGTTCCAGTCGCGTCGACGTCGGTTGCCGTTACCTCTCCAGAATTGGTTCTCCCTGCCCCAGAACCAGCCGAACCTGTGGCAGGGCCTTCTGGAGAAGAGCTGGTCTACCGTCGTAAGATGGAAGGGCAAGGGAAGGGGAAAAAAATCTTCCCCTCCTGCTCCAGTAAGGGCTGCACCGCCTAGAGCCGTGAAAACAGTGGTTCCGAAGCCGAAACTCCCCGCCGCGCACAGGAAGATAGCTATTGCTATGAGCTTGTTGCCGGCGGCGGAGAGAGGCAGAGGTGTCACTTTCGCTCAGGCCCTTGCAAGGGTACAGAGTGAGATTGTGCTATCTGAGCTGGGTATAGGTCCAGGCATGTCCATCCGGCGTACTGCGACCGATGGCCGTATTCTCGAAGCTGCCCACTGGGACCGCCCAGGGGGCTGCCGAAGCTGGCGGAAGGATGCGCCAAATCCTCGCTAATGTGGTTGCGGTCTCCTTGCCCACGGCTAAGAGCACCCTGCGGCTTACCGGTCTCGATGATTCGGTAACCGCAGAGGGTGGCCGGGCAGTTGCCCGCACCTGTGGCTGTCCAGCCGAATTGGTGAGGGTTGGCGACATCATCGAGGGCCCTAGGCGGATGGGTGCGGCTGTGATAAGGTGCCCCCTTACGACAGCCAAACTGCTTGTCGAGGCTGGTCGGCTTCTTGTCGGCTGGTCTTCGGCCAGGGTCCAGGTGTTTGAGAAGCGCCCTCTGCGGTGCTTTCGCTGCATGGGCACCGGGCACACTAAGCCGACGTGTCCATCGAAGGTGGAGAGGGGCCACCTCTGCTTCCGCTGTGGTGCCGAAGGCCTACCACGCGAAAAAACTGTGACAGGCCACTGCGTTGTGCGGTCTGCACAGATGCGGGGCGCCCCTCCGAGCATCTGATGGGTGGGAACAACTGTTCCCCTCAAGCATAAAGGGCGTGACGGCTTCTCAGGCAGGTGTCGTCCTGGCCGCCAGGCCCACGGAGAAGTGTGATGGAGCAGTGAGGCTCCTCACACGTCTCCCAACCCTCTCCACAGTTGGTGGCCTTAAACAGGCCTGTACGCCGGGACGTCACGGTAGAATGCGCGAGCGACCCCGTGGCGTCCCAATAATCGAGGGATCCGCAGAGTTTTACTGGGTATTACCACCTGCTTCACGGGTGGTCGAGGTCTACACTACCACTCGCTAGCGTGCTCTCCGGAACACGCTAGGCGGAGTGGTGTGCGTAAATGCATTTCTCTGCGAAAACAAAAAAAAAAAAAAAAAAAAAAAAAAAAAAAAAAAAAAAAAAAAAAAAAGTAAACTAGTGAGAAAGTGTTTTTGCCCTGTGACTATTGATGGAGGTGTGGTCGTTGCGAGTTTGTTTTTTCGGTGCGTTTTGGATGTTTTGAATTGGATATTTTGCGACTTTTGCTTGTTTCTTGGATTCCGATTCTCTACATACATGACCTACACCGGCGTTTCTTATTGGACTTTTGATTGGCTTTTGACTGGTTTTGTTTGTTTTTGTTGTTTTAGTGCTGGCGACTAAGTCCTGATGGACTCGGACGCTAGTGCCGAGACTGATGTCTCGGTGGGGCGCAAGCGCGCCAAAGATCTGCCTCCGCCAGGGAGTCCGCCTCGGATGCTGGACCGGAGGCCGGCGTGTCCTGAGGTTCGCAAGTCCCATGGGGCGTTGGTGGTGGACGTGTGTCTGGTACGGGCATTTCTCAGGCCCGTGCTGTATTGCGCCAAAAGAGGAGTCTGAGGCTCGGGAAGGGCCTTCCGAAAGGCCCTTTCTGCAAGGGCCTTTAGGAAGATTGTTCCCCAGGTGTTTGAGTTCGGGGAGCCATCGACTTCGGTGGTCAGAGCAAGGAGCGTTGAGGACTTCAACGTCGAGGAGCTGCGCTCACACGCTAATGAGAGTGTTGCCATGGTTTTGGAGGTGGCCAGGAAATCTAAGAATCTCCAAGGACCTATGGTCAAAAAACTGAAGTTGGCAGCAAATGCCCTTCAGGAAGTGGTCGAGACCTTCTCGGAGAGGTCTGCCAGCGCCGAAGTGCGCAAGATGGCGGCCGACAATAGAAGGCTTCGGGAAGAGGTTGAGGCCCTCAAAGGAGAGCTGAAGGCGCACCGCCAGCAGTTCTCCGAAATGAGGCGGTCAGCGGCCTCGGAGGACAATGGAGGGCTCGAAGACTTAAGGGCGTCCCTCCTGGCATCAATTGGGACTCTCATTGATGCCAAATTTGCGGATCGAGGACCGCCTCTCCTTCCAGCGAGCTCTCGCCCCGCTTTGGTGGCAGACGTTAGACGTCCCGAGGAGGCCTCTACATCGGTTGCCCAAGCCGCTCGTCGTGCTGCGTCGCCCGTTATCCCTCCCTCGATGACACTGAGGAGGAACAGGCGGTCGCAGAGGATCTGGCCCCAGTCCCAGTCCCGGCTGCTGAACCTGCCTTGCCCCTGCCCCCGCTGACCCCTGTTGCAGGTCCTAGCCGACCTGCGAAGGAGAATACGTGGGCCACGGTGGTTAGGAAGGGGAAAGGGGAGGGGAAGAAGTCTTCCCCTCTACTGCTTCTGCCGTCCCGTCAGTCCCAGCACCGAGGTGGCACCCCCCCAAGCCGAAGCTTCCTGCCGCACCAAAGACGATAGCTATTGCTATCAGTCTGTTGTCTGCGGCAGAGAAGCGGTCTCTCGCACAGGTACTGGCGAAGATGAAGGCGGAGATTGTCCTGGCCCAGTTCGGAATCGGACCGGGGGTGACGATTCGCCGGTCTGCGACGGACGGACGTATGGTGGAGCTGCCGGCCGGGACCTCCCAGGAGGCTGCGGAGGGCCTAGCGGATAAAATTCGCCAGGTCCTCACCGCGGAGGCCTTAGTGTCCCTTCCCTCTGTGAAGGGCACATTTCGGGTGACCGGGCTTGACGACTCAGTGACGTCGGAGGGAGTTGCTGAGGCGGTTGCCCGAACCTGCGGTTGCCCAATTGAGGCCGTCAAGGTTGGCGACATCTCCGAGGGCGTTAGGCGGATGGGTGTGGCCGTGGTCCGATGCCCTCTTGCGGCGGCCAAGCTTCCTGGCCGAGCAGGCCGACTACTTGTCGGCTGGTCCTCGGCCAAAGGTTCAGGTGTTAGAAGCAGCGCCCTCTGCGCTGCTACCGCTACATGGGCCTCGGCCATACCTCGCCCACGTGCCAGTCGAGGTCGAGAGGGCCTCCTGTGCTACCGCTGCGGTGGCGAAGGTCACTTCGCCAGAGCCTGCAACAAACCACCACGTTGTGCGGTATGCGCAGACGCCGGACGCCCTCGGGGCACGTAATGGGTGGGAGGATTGTTCCCCACCCGTCGCCAAAGGAAGGGCAGGCTCCACGGACCGGAGCTGTCCCTAGCCGTTCAACCGTCAGGCCTAGGAGGAAACAGTGATGGAGCAGTAATGCCAGGACACCTCACTCGTTTCCTCCAGGGGAATATCAACCACTCGGCCAGGGCGCAGGATTTGCTGCTGCAGTCCATTGCCGAGTGGGAGATGAATCTGGCGGCGGCCTGCGAGCCCTACTACGTCCCGCCCCAGGCCAAATTGGGCGGGCGACGTCGAGAGCTCCGTGGCCTTAGTGACCGGGAGCAGCACCGGCCCACCCACCTCTCGGTTATCGAGAGGGAACCGGAACTTGTTGTGGCAAGGTGGGGAGGTACACAATTGCTGGTGTGTACTTCTCCCCCAACCGCAGCCTGGCCGGTTCGAGGACTTCCTCGACTCGGTCCGTGCGGCGGTTGGCAGACAGGCGCCGAGTGAAACCATCGTACTCGGCGACCTGAACGCCAAGTCCCGGGCGTGGGGTAACCCAACTACGGACTGCCGTGGAGAGGCAGTCAAGAGTGAGCTCTACTCTCTGGGCTGTCCCTTCTCAACGTGGGGACGGCTTTCACGTGCGTGCGGCAGCCGGGGGGGTCTGTGGTGGACGTAACGTTCGCCACCCCTGCGACCGCACGCAGCGTGAGGAAACTGGAGGGTAGAGGAGGAGGTGGAGACCTATCGGACCATCTGTATGTCGATTTGGGGTCTCCACCGATCCGGTGCAGGTGGTCCGCCCCAGGGGGCCCCCTCGGAGTCTTCCGAGGTGGGCGTTGGGCCGGCTCGACGTAGAAGCTGGCCAAGGAGGCGGCCATCGTTGAGAATGGTGCTCCCGGGGAGTGAGGAGGAACCGTAGAGGACCAGGCTGGCCGCATGCGCGATTCCGTTACGAGGATCTGCGATGCGGCCATGCCTATGATGATCCCGGAGGCGCCTTAGAAGGAGGCAAGTGTACTGGTGGTCACCCGAAATTGCACAGCTTCGGGTGACCAGCAACTACAACGCAGCGCGCTTATCTGCGCTGTCGCAGAGGCGCGGCGGACTCTGTCGTGGAGGGCGAGCTGCAGGAGGCCTACAGGGTGGCGAAAAAGGCCCTGCAGCTCGCCATTAAACGGGCCAAGGAGGCGGCCCACGAAGAACTTCTCGTGGGCCTAGACCGGAATCCGTGGGGGCGCCCATATCGAAGCGCGCGGGATAAGCTCCGCGTGCATGGCGCCCCGGTCACGGAGACCATGCCTCCGGACAGCCTCCTGCGACTGGTGGGGGAGTTGTTCCCAGAGCCGTCCGGGCATATCCCTCCGGTGATGGCTCCTCCCTCGTTCATCGAGGAAGAGGAGGAGATACCCCATCACCGAGGGGAATTCGAACTGGCCCTGGATAAGCTCAGGGCCAAACGGACGCTCCAGGTCGGACGGAATTCCAGGGCGAGTTCTGTGCATCGCCCTGGACCGTCTCGAGGACGGCTTCGGAGATTGTTCAACTCGTGTCTGCAGAGTGGGCAATTTCCGAAACCGTGGAGAAGGGCATACTATGCCTGTTGCCGAAGGCGGGTCGTCCTCTAGACTCGCCTTCCGCATACAGGCCGATCGTTATGCTGAGTGAGATGGGCAAACTCTTTGAGAGAATTCTCTCTGCCCGTCTCACTCACCATACAAGACAGGTGGGACCGAGTCTTTCAGAGGCTCAGTACGGGTTCAGGGCGGGCCGGTCTACAGTGGACGCCCTGAACGCCCTGAAGGCTCGGTCGTTGGCCGCAGTGGAGGAGGGAGGCGTGCTTTTAGCCGTCTCGTTGGATGTGGCCAACGCCTTCAACACGCTGCCGTTCGAGACTTTACGAGAGCACTTCGGTATCACGAGGTGCCTCTCTATTTCAACGCGTGTTGGACGCCTACCTGCAGGACAGGCAGGTGTTGTGGATGGGGGCAGATGGGGTGGTTGGTCGACGACGTGTCGGCTGCGGGGTTCCTCGGGGGTCCGTTCTCGGGCCGGTCTGTGGAACCTCGGTTTGACTGGCTACTTCGGTGTCCGCTCCTCCCCGGGATGGGTGTCATCGCATATGCCGATGACACCCTCGTCACAACTCGGGGTAGGAATTATGAAGAAGCGGCACGAGTAGCCACAGTCGGCATCAACCTGGTCGTCGACCGAATGGGGATGCTGGGCCTGAGGGTCTCCGTATCCAAGACGGAGGCCCTCCTGTTTCGTGGCCCACGCAGGGCTGCCCCCGCAACGCCTGCCTGCGCGTCCAGGGAAGGATGGTGGAGGTTCGGGCCCAGATGAAATATCTGGGCCTGACCCTGGACGGTAGCTGGACGTTCCGCGTCCACTTCGCCCAGCTCGCGCCGAAACTGATAGGCGTCGCCGCGGCCCTCGGCAGACTTCTGCCGAACGTCGGGGGCCCTGGATCTCCGTGCCGGCGTCTCTATGCTGGCATCGTGAGGTCCATGGCACTGTACGGTGCACCCGTTTGGATTGACGCCCTCTCCGTAGCCAACAGGGCCCACTTGCGCCGCGCGCAGAGGTCCCTGGCGGTGAGCGATACGGGGGTACCGTACAGTGTCGTACTCGGCGGCGACGCTCTTGGCGAGCGATCCGCCCTGGGAACTCAGGCGGAGGTGCTCGCCGAGATGTATCGGTTTCGGGCGGCAGGCGGGCGGTCGGAGGACGTCCAGCGAGGGAGGGAGTCGCTCGGATCAGACGCCTAGCAGACGAGGCTCTGATCCAGCGCTGGAGGGCTCATCTGGAGAGCCCGGCGGTGGGCCTGGCCACGGTGGAGGCGATTCGCCCCCACCTAGATCGCTGGGGTCAGAGGCGGCACGAGTCCTGATGTTCAGGCTGACACAGGTGCTTACCGGGCATGGCTGCTTCGGTAAGTACCTGTTTCGGGTTGCGCGTCGGGAAGTGTCGCCCCGGTGCCACGAGTGTGATGCGCCCGAGGACGCTGCGCATCACACTCTGGCGGAATGCGCCGCTTGGGCTCCCCAGCGCCACGCCCTGATGGCGGTAGTGGGTGGAGACCTCTCGTTGCCGAGCGTGGTGGGGCCATCCTCCGCGACGAGAGGTCCTGGTCGACCATGGTCTCCTTCTGCGAGGCGGTAATCTCGCTGAAGGAGGCCGCGGAAGGTCCGCGAGGGTGATGCCCAGGCGGACCCTCTCCGAAAGAACCTGGAGGCAGGAGGCGCCGTTTTGCGCGCCTGCTTCCTCCACCCTAGAGGAGCTACGGCGGAGGACAATCTAGTCCCTCCGCACGCCATCGAGGCAGGAAAGGGTGCCCTGCGATACCCGGGGTACCCTTTCGGCGACGGTGGCCCGCATAAACGGGCCTTCCGCCGGGGCGTCGTGGTAGTTTGCGCAAGCGAGCGAGAGTTTTAGTGGGTATTACCGCCTGCTTCACGGGTGGTCGAGTCCACACTACCACTCCCTAGTGTACTCCTCGGGTACACTAGTCGAGTGTGCGTAAATGCATTTCTCTGCGAAAAAAAAAAAAAAAAAAAAAAAAAAAAAAAAAAAAAAAAAAAAAAAAAAAAAAAAAAAAAAGTAAACTAGTGTCATCTTGCTGGGAGAGAATTCTGGAACTTTTTTCTCTCGTACAAGAGACAAAAAACGAACTTTTCATCGAGGTAGGAAGAAAAGTATTTTTATATGAATGACAAAGTGTAAAATTTTATATTTAATACAATAATTGTAATCGTATATTCATTAAATTCACCCTTCGGCTTTTTTCAGTCACGGGGCTTTTAGACTAAGATCCCATGGCCTTTTCGCGTAACATATTTTCTGATGGAAAAAAGTGTGGAATCCTATAATGTTTCTATGTAATAAAAACGTATCGGTATGAGGTACTGGACTGTTGAGTTAAAATACAGCCAATTACTATCGATAAACAACAATATCAATATTTAATTACTATGCCAAAATAACGTCTGTCGTCTCATACTTTTACCTTATCGAGACAAATATATTAACTAAAGACAAACCTAAATACCATAAATGGTCTTCCTACACTCGCCTAGTAATTCAATGAAGCAATTACATTTGTTTGTAACTAAATAAATTTATTATAATAAATGTATTCGACGTTTCTCAATAAAATAATAAATAGATTACATAGAAGAACATTTATTTACTTAAGAAAAAATATTACTATGTAACCTAATGTTGTATAAATATAAGAATAGTAATACATGTAGTTATTATAATAATTAGTAGTAGAGTTCGCCTTCTGCGACCATATTAGCCACCTTCACGTGTGGACTCCACTTCCACTTACATTCAGGTGGAGTAGAATCATTTTACCCCAGGCGATATAAAAAAATGCATCCTACGGCACAAATGGCCCGGCTCAAACGGGGAAGTACCCTCTCACAGAAAATAGGCGTAAAATAACAGTATCAGTAGGTACGGTACGGGTACGGTGTTTAGTGCAATAAGTGGGAGAACCGGAGGTCCAATCTCTTACCCCTTCTGTTCCCTTTAGGGTGAATACAAACATTGCTTATAAAACTTGATAAGCAGGTAGGCTATCTATATTATTTATTTTGAAAATAAGACATTATTACCTACCTACTATTATTTCTAAAACTCAGTTCTGTGCGAATCGCCGAAGCCCAATTCTGATTATTATTTCTTACAAAAATTTCTCAATTTAAATTTTAGTCGAACATAAATTTAAACGTTCGTGCTAGCCGGAATGCAATTTCATTTCAAGTTTTAAGTTTAAAATCAATTTTCTTTTACTTTTTTTAACGATCTATAATACAAGTATTAATTGTTTTTTTACATAAAGGACTTATTTAAAAAAACAAAAGGACTTATGTAAAAAAACAATTAATATTTTAAAAAATAGACATAGCTACAAAAATTATACATTTTTGCGTGGATAAAACGAGTCCAACCTATTAGACTCCATTGAATATGCAACAGACTATTTGCAATGCAATCAGATCATGAAACATCGCCACTTCAAATCAATATTGACGTTCTAAATGAAACTGTCTGTCGGAATGTTCAAACACTTTGTTGATCATATGATACAATTACGGTGTTGTTTTCATTTCATTATTTTGGGAAAAAAAACATGAGAATATTTTACCTTAATTTATAAGAACTTAAAAATACTTAAGTTTTTAATGAGCTTATTTTTACCCAATGGCAAAACATGATTTTCTAACCTTTTTTAGTAAACAGATATATCATGTAACAAAAAAGTTTTTTTGGAATCGAATCGGTAGTTGGTGCGATAAGTATGTTCAACAATACAAAATAATATTAGTATTGACACAATAGAAAAATATTTTCTTACGTCTAATGTAGTAATGTACGTCAAACATAAGCTAATAAATTATATTAAAAATAGAAATCTAATATTAACCAGGAATGACAAAATATTAGAAAAACGCTAGTATAAAGAAGAATGATATTATTATTAACTAGCATGTCCCACGGCTTCACTCGTTAATATAGTTGCTACGCTGGACTTCCGTTCATCTTTAGAGTTACTTTCTTATTCCATAAGACATATCTATACTAAATTTGAGACGAATAACGACTCTTAGTTCGTTTTTTGGACATTACCATAGTAGCTTAATACGTTTCCGCGATAAAACGTATCCTAGGAACATATTGCAGCTAATAAACTCTCCCTGAGGCTGATCCAAATCGGTCCTGCTGTTTTTGCGTGATTGAGTAACAAACGACCAAACATAAAACATACATTCATATTTATAATATAACGTTGGATAATAAGATTACGTCTATTATTTAAATCCTCTATTTTATCCACATTAAGATAGAGGAGTCATGTGCTTTACGTAAACTTATCAAGCGCGCCTAAAAGCCCATTAGAAAGGTTTAATTAATGAAATTATAAAGGTAAAGTAAAAGTTATAGTTACTCCTTTGTGGAACAGGGATTTGGTTTTACCAATGAAGTTTATCCAATAACCTAATATCGCTACGATTTAAGGCTTTTAAATAGATTTTATGTGGTGAAATTTTAATCTAATTATTTAGTTTTTATTAGTTTATAGTTCATACGTGATTATATTATAATTTATATTATTCATATTATAATAAAATGTTGTTCATTTACCGAATAGATAAAAATAAACGATTATATCTTTATTCATACTGCTACTGTATATACAGTAATAGCAGTAGAAATTGTTTACTTTCTAGTCGGTTAAAATATTATGAAAGAATATAAATGCTAAATTATTGCCTTTATCATCAGCTTAGATATGTTATTTAAATAAAGAATAATTTAAGTTCCGTTTACGGACATAGAATTCTCTCTCTTTATAAATTTCAAAGTGGCATCGAGCAATTTGGGAATGCAGAACGACGATGAATTTGACCCCAATTAGTTAATTCGGAAATGGGTTCATTAATTATTTCTTAACAGAAGTGAGGCGATCGAACTTAACTTAGATTACATTATAAATTATATAAAATAATGCTACATCTACTGTATTTAATATTACTAAGCATTATTATGGCATAAAATGTCTTAATATTAACAAATTATTTGGTGCAGCCTTTGGTGCATTAGGGTTAGCGTGCACAAACTCATTTTAATATAGATTACATTATTGTTTCGATGACTTCCATAACTTCCCTATGCCCTTATAGCCTCCCGAAGATATCCATGGCCGGTTCAATCTTGCAGAAGGCAAGACGAAATCAACTTCAAGCATCCACGAAAGCTGTCCCTTTTTTTCGGCCGAGTCTCAGTGAGGCCGCAACCGCTCGGTATCGCAAAACCAACCCAAAGCAAGTTGTATAATTATAATTGTACTGTAACATAACATTGTTATAAACAATCAGAGTTACAAAATAACTTCTTTGAACTAGCTGAGCATTTCTATAAATTGCTTTAAAATAACGGAATCAATAAAAAAATTGTCATTGTTAGCTTCAACAATAAGAAACCTTAATGTACTTCTGGCGTATATTTGAACATACTTTCATACAAATAAAAAATCAGACTCCATTGTCCTTCGCAACATCAACGCAATGGAACGAAGTGAGTCACAAGCTTGTAACGTCCGAATTAAGTTAATATATTGTGACTTATTTCGGTAAGTTGCATTTTTGTTGAATTCATGAATTAATGTCTGTATACAAGAGCCGGTCTGTATATATAGTAAGTGTAAGGGTAAGAGACGGCAAAAGGCTACGCCAATTCTATTTACATAGATTGATTGGATTTTACATAAAAAGGAAAATGGGATGAAATAAAAGAAATGTGGGAATTTCGAATGTGTGGCCGAGATTGTGTGGAACGACAGCCAGATTTTGGCTATTTGGCAAATGGAGAAATATTTTTGTATATTTCCTTTTCTTTATTTTTGTGGACTATGTATATTGGGTGCTTTTTGTTACTACATTTAGAATTCACAATCTTCAACTGGTAGTTTCATAGCGTTACCATATTACGGTGAATGTAGCATTTGTGCAATGGTTATTGTTTATAACACGTTAAGATTTTAAATTTTCCTATTGTCATTATTAATATATATTTTTACCATGACTATATCCAACAATTTAAATCATCTTTAAGTATTTATGTCAGCGACATGAATAGCACTTACGCTATACGCTTGCTTGTTACTGCGTAAATTAAAAAAAAAACATGTTTTTTGTTTTACGATTAACTGGTAACAACAGAAAGATACTGAATGTCGGAACTATTTCCATTTATATAGTATATAAAACACAGCAACAGTATTCAACGACTTTTCTTGAAACTCGTTATATTTTCAAATTCCAGGACACACAAGTAACAATTTTCAGTACACTTATTGCCGTAGTAGGGTGTTGATCGAGGTGTAATTTGCGCCAGTAATGCGTCGCAGACATGCAATTTCCTTATAAACATCGGCATTGCAGCCGGTTCTATACAGAGACATGACGATAACACTGTTTCAGAGAACAATTCGATTCAATTTAGTCGATATTCGCTATTAGATTATACATTAATTTTGTACCAGTATTAGTAGAACCTCTAATTATATCTATTCCAAATAAAATTGAAGTGCCTATTTGTAATTCCAAATAAATAGCTTTTTAGTAAATGCATATAAAAGTATATACGGTATTTACATAAAAACTATTAGGTACTATCTATCTGTTTGTTTGTCGGATTTCCGGCTGACCTCTAAAACGGCTGGGCCGATTTTAATAGTACTTCCATAGGCCGATATGTGATATTATAAGGAGCAATAAAGGACATACTTTTATTTTAGAAAAATATTTAGGGTTCCGATAAGAAAAATCGGTACACCACGCAAGCGGACCTGCGGGCGAAGCTATTCTGACTTTTTGTTATTTATTTGTAGAAAAAATGATCTGTCAACGTTATATAAATAGCATTGTCAATAGTAGAGCTTTACTGCTTTCGACGTATTAAATCAAGTCTGCTCAACTGAGTACCGTCTACAGTGCGGTACAAAGCCGGCCACGTCCACATGGTGCACCCTGGATAACTGAGCGAATGTGACTGGCACGCCGAGAATGTCAATCTCATCAAAAAATTGCACGATCAGACAAAAACCTCAATTAAAAATTAATCCCGACGAAGGCGATAGGATTGATCACAATACATGTGTCGTCCAACTATGGCACTGGTGGTTCGTCTATATTTAGTGGATAGTACTGCTAGAGGAGGTACATTAAACCCGAAAAAGGACCGTCCACAGTACTTCTTTCTAAATAACGATCTCCTTCTGTTGCGTTTTATTCGTTAAGTGTGTATTTTACTTTTGCTCCTTTCTCTCGCACTACCCCTTAGTTTATTTTGGTTACTATTAAAATATTGCATATTTAAGAACCTAATTTTTTACAAAGCGAATATAATTATTCGTTAAGGCGTGGACAAGGTTGATTTCTAAAAGAAGTATGAAATTTTATTAGTAGGCTCTAGCTGCATTTCTCAAAAAAAGAAAAAGTCATTCGTCTTCGATTAAATTATTTTCGGTTTATATGTGCGTCTGTTTTTGTGTTAATAATTAATAGTATGTAATACACATTACCAATATTGTTTTGAGCTCCTTGCTATTGCAGGGATTATGCGTCAACTTGCCTATGAATAAATTAACCATTAATTTACTGCTGATCAGCTTTTACTGCCTGATATAATGATTTAATATAATAAAATTAAAAATAAGAATATAATAATAATAAAAATAAAATTTGATATAATATAATTTTATGATAGCACCGCTAAAATTTAAAAATAAAATTTCTTTTTTAGTTATCACAAGATGTCACAACTAAGTGATCTAATCGATCTTCATGAAATTTGTATAATTTTTTTTTGTATTGAAGATAATGTAACGCAAGGATAGTGCTAAAAATATTTTGTATCGTATATACTATAGTCATACACGTGATATCTATGTATCAGATCTTGGGTTGATTATTATATAAACCTTTTAAGATGATTATGCATAATCATTGTATTAAGTGACATAAACTATTCCCACATAAACTCATTCACATGAATGACATGCCATTGTTTAAAACTTGAACAGCCTAACCAAGCGTAGGTTGACAGCTTTACGAAATGTGTTCCGGTCAAATACAGCTACTAGATCAAGGCACAGCAAACCCAGTGTCCTATCACATTCTCAGGCACAAGGAGCAGTCAGGCACAGACTGTATCTAAGTAGTGGCTTTGTATCAGAAGTGCAATGTGGGTTCATTTCATTTGAAGTATATCCCTTTGATACTCCATTTTCGAAGGAGTATGATACTACTTGACACTACAAGTACTCGACTCTCCTGTATGCTTAACACCATGTATTAAGATCAGTCAAAGTTTAAAATTAATTCAGCTGTCTTACAACGGGGAGTTTTACTTGTTTCTACCATACTAAATTCAATATAATTTAAAAAATTAAAGGAATTAATAATATAATAAATAAATAAGCGCTACTTACTCAAGGGTCCCAACTAGAATAGTTATATTCAGTGTTGGGGGTCCGGAAACATACACAATGACAAACACACTCAGACCGAAAAACATGCCTGTCTGGTCAATACAAACATCTGCTGCGAGCGGGAATCGAACCCGCTACCTGTGGAGCTTTAAGGCAGGTTCGCTACCGCTGCCCCATAACATCGTCAATAATACATACCTATACATACTTACATTTGTATATAATTTTTTTAAATGCTTTCAATAATTTTATTTGCATTCTATGTGTCAGGTAATAATGTTATAAGTATGTATTCCAGTGCATTCCAGTACGTGCGTGCTTAATAAATTCCTTATATTTGTTAAGCATAAAGCATAAGACACAAAAGCTTTCACCGAAGTGAGTTCCTCTGAACATGTTTCATTTATACTCGTAATGTTGCTGGCTCAGGTGTCTGTATTTCAAAGGCTATTTAAAGAATAATTATGCAAATTCAGAGATGATGATTAATATGAAAAAATATTTTATGAATTATTTTTGAATTTGAATGAGTTTTACGTATTAGCATATTGAGTCATTTAGAATGTTGATATTACGAGACATTAATATAATAATTGAAATCAGTAAAATCACATTGGTCGAGACTTCAGGGATTTCCTGTCAATTAAAAAGGGAGGCTCTGGCTAACAAATACAACAACCCCCACAACCCCCTTCGTAACTCTACCACCGCTCAGCTTGAACGAACGAACGGTGATACTACCAGTTTATACAATAACAATTATAACAATAAACGTTACACACTCAACAAGAACGAACACACCCAAACCGAAATACATGCCTGTATGGTCAATACAAACATCTTCTTCTAGCAGGAATCGAAACCGCGACCTGTGGCAGTTAAGGCAGATTTGCTACCCCTGCGCCACAACGTCATCAATACAGTATATACAATGCATAAATTTCGAATAATTAATATGGGAATCGAATAGATTAATAGTAATGAAATTAATACAACAATACATTTACTATAACATAATTATCTTTAGAAGCGCGGGCAACATTACCATTTATATTTCATAAATAAACGTTAAATCAACGATGATAATTCACAGTATGAATAATAAATTGTAATGAGCTGCTCAATATGAAAAATAGCCTCTAAATTACGCATTGTGGAGGCATTAAAATGCATGAGATTTATGTAGTTTGAATATGAGTTATCATAATAATGTATGAAGCTTTATTAAACGCAAGCTTATTATGAATAACTATATTTTATTGATTATAAATTAAGTAATGAATATTTCAAGTGGACGTAACTACAAAAAATTTTAAAAAAATGTTTTAATTTACTGACAAAATACTGAATGAAAATAAAAAATTCCAATTAAATACAAGCCGATGACATCTTATTGTAAAATAAACAAATAGCTCCATACCTAAATCATAAAAAAAAATCTATATAGGTTTTTTCTTTTGTCAAAAAGCAAGTACTTGCCTTATTTCAACAATAAATACTTGTATACGAAACACTATTACGTTATAGTTTGATTTTAGACCAGCGTTTTATACTATCGTATAAGCTCGTTTTTCGAAGCGCGAGTCACGCCGCCCAAATACAAGAACATTATTTTAAAAGGAATATAAATAACAGTATTTCCACGAAGGAGAATCAAGTTGACGATATAATTTTAACACATTGGACTTCGAGGAATGATCATAAAAATCATAATCTGAAACTCAAAACAAACAAGTAATTATAAGACAATGGAACATTTCAGGGTATCATAATCATACTGCAACCCGCGTCGTGATCACCAGCTGCCTATATAAACCCATGTTCAGCAGAAGACAAGACCTTCACCATTCACTATTTACTCTGTTCACTAGTTTAGTCTTGTAAAATTAGTTTAAGTTAATTTTATTAAAATATTTTAATAAAATTATATATTTTTAAAATCTATTTCTTCCAAATATTTCAACTCGCGTATAGACGTGACTTTACTAGGAGCGCAACTTGTAGGAGCGTTGACGAGATTACAAGCTCTAATAAGCAGAAATATATCTTGAATAATATGCTACTGACTCTAAGATCTATCGGTTTAATTTCCCATAAGGGCGGTTTCGGAGTTACAACTATGTCGTCAACACTATGAGTTGCGCGAGGGACGAAAAGCGCGCCTATATGAGTTTCAAATAATTACCAGTCAAGTGCGTTGTGGACCACGCACAGTTGAAACTGAAGGGTTCCGCAGCATGGTTATATAATAATATATATAATAATAACTTTATTTCGACCAACAATGGATCATATGTTGTTAGTAATACAAGTATCTTACGCCTCTTCGTTAGTAATTTCTAAAACTTATTTAACCTAAGACAGGATTAATTTGTCAGCACGTGAATCCGACAGCAGTGGTTCACATACAAATAATCGAATCTATTAACAAATGCTCTCAGGACGCCACTTAAGCTGGAACGAATCCTGTGCAACAACGATGTGCACCGCTTTCGCAACAAACGAGGCATACCCATTAGCATTGTTATATTGTACACGCAGGGCATTGTACTGTTTCCGCGTATAGTCTGCCCACAGGCTACTAGGGTAAAATTTGGTGCAGTAAGCTCTAAAAAGCGTTATTTTGACTGGTATTGCAAGCAACGAGCAAACCTGCGAACAATCATATTTGCCCTAACAGACAAAGCCCGCAGGGCTTCTCAATACCTGCATTGTCTTTCAAGTCATAGAATACTATATGCCCAAGATATTTAAAGCATTCAACTCTATTTAGTGGAACCCCGTGTAACTTGATAGCTGGTACAATAGATGGAATCAATTTTCCCCTGGCCTGAATGACCATGCATTCGCTTTTCTTACAGTTATAGACTAAGCCATGACTAAGCCTAGTTTGGAATAGTTCTCACAAAGACTTAGCAGTTTTTATAACGAACAGACAGATGCACTCAGCAGAACCATGTCGTCTGCGTAACTAATGTTATTCAGACAGACTCCGTCAATATGACATCCGATACGAGTGCTACTGAGCGTCTGTATCAGGGCATTTACATACAGATTAAACAACTTGGATGAGGTCATGCCGCCCTGCCTAAGGTGGAGGCCGAAAGGCCTGGCGCGTTCGCGCGCGGCGGTATGTATTTGTATATATTTATTAGTATGTATTATGTATGTATGGCGGCAATAAGTTGCCGCCACCGGTGGGCCCCTCGGGGCAAGCGCTGGGGCGTCGCGATCTTGTGCTTCGGCGACCCCGCGACGTCCCACTATGGCGCTAGATTGGACCTTAGAGTTATAGTGGGTATAAGGGAGCTCGGCTCCGAGTCCACACCTTGAGTAGCTCTGTGGCCATCGCACAACATTAACCTGATTTTTATACCAAAACTTAAAAATCCTGTTGATTTCTTCAGGCGTGCCAGTGAGTTTTAATTTCTGCCATAAGATATCGTAATTAACCAGTTCAAATACCTTGGATAAATCGAGAAAACAGGCGTAAATGGGTAATGGTAGGGTTATGAAGAATCTTAACAGTTTTAAAAATAATAACGAATTAAAACCGACCGCAAAAATAGGTTGGTAATTTCATAGTAATTATTGAAAGTAATATGAAAAACAAAGTTATGGGAAAAACTTATATATCTCTTAAATGTATAGACCTATCTTCTTCAAACTAAATGTGGATGAAAGTTCATGTGGTATTCTACAAGCTCAAATTTTTTCAGAATTTTAAATCCCATAGTTCAAAAGTTAGAGGGGACACGATTTTTACGACTTTAGGAGCTAATATCTCAACAACTACTGGCTTAATAAAAAAACTCAAAATCAAACCTCCTTATCATTTTAAAAGAACTATCCAAAGATATCTCACACGTTGCCATACGTTGAAATTTTTTTTTAAATCGTCAGTTACATGTATGGACTGCTACCCTTTTTACATTCATATATATATTAAGATTTTATTACAAAATCCTTGTGCGGTTCATGGAATACACCTAATTAGTAAATTTCGTATAGATAGAGTGAATGGTCTCCGAGTAAAATGACTGTGACATACGGACGGACAGACGGACGGACGGACAGACGGACATGACGAAACTATAAGGGTTCCGTTTTAGCCATTTGGCTACGGAACCCTAAAAACGAGCTTGTTAGTTCGAATAAAACGCTGGTCTAAGACTGCCTTTAAGCCCATGTTGTATCTTGTATGTTATAAGAAATCACCTACCTGGCGGCTGACACTGACAAATAGTGCAAACCGGTTAGGTGTTGATCCTATACACTTTATTTCGAAGCGTATTTGTTTTATTCAAATGTCGAATTCATGAATACGTTATGTACTTTTATTTTAGGATTCAGTCACTAAAATAACATTAAGTATAATTATCGCCAACGCGCAAACACATGCGTACCTGATAGAAAACAAATACAGCACATCACGTTTATTTGCAACACTAGAAGTATCACCCTACATTCCAATTTGAGATGAGAAGTAGAAGGAGAAATAGAATATTTTTTTTATGTCAGAAGGCGCAAATGGGGGGGAGGGTCACCTGTTTTTAATCGATTACCGCCGCCCATGAACATCTGCACCACAAGAGGGCATTGCAGGTGCGTTGCTGCCCTGTAGGATACGCTGGTTGACCTCAGAACGCGACTGACGAGCAGTCACTTCACGAGTTTTACCTACGTACTGCGGTAGCTACCCAGGTGGGCTTTTTAAGCCCAACCACCAGTAAATGGATAAATAAAATTTTGGCACACAGATAGCTTGGTTAACGTACAGGATACTTTATATCCCGAAAAATATTAAGTTTCAGTCCCAAAAATTATATAAAGTTATAATTTATAAGATAAGTCCATTCAGACAAAGGCATACATGTTTAAAACTTGCGAAAAAGTGGCAGACTACATACAGCTATTTACACAAGGACAGGCTCACATAGTATATAAAGCTAAGGCAGCATCGTGAATTTGAAGGTCTACGAAACTACCGTCCCAGGAGTGTAATTCATGAATATTAGAGACCCTGTAAATTACATACTGAATGAATATAGCAGCCGGCATTGCTTATACATGTGCAAATATTTTAATTACGTGGATTTGCAAGCGTATGTGTTTTAATAATAATTACAACTCGTTATTGCTTTGTGAGTATTTATTTACGTAATCCCCTGTTGGCATTAATTTTATTATTTTAAAATGATCATTTCATAATATATAGCTCTACCGAATATTAATACAAACTTTTTATATTTTGTTTATTTATAACTTATTTTTTACTATAGTATACTATGGGGGGATGATACGTGGAAAAGGATTTTAGTAAAGGTCTTGCTGTTTGAACACGTATAAGTAGAGAGTTACATGTCTCACACATAATATCGAAGTAATATAGCAGTATCCGTACTATCGCATTTCGTTCAGTGAGTCAAAGTGACCCTGTCTTATCGTTTCCTTGTATTTCCCTTCTTTTTCTTCTTTTTCCTTTGGGTCGGCCTGTAATGCTATTGGTATTGCAACGGTTTGTAAGGCACGTTGACCGCTTACCACCAGGCGAATCGTAGGCTTGTTTGCTATCTTTGTTGGTTAAAAAGGAAAGGTACAAATGGAATTTGGACACAAACGGCATACTAATCAAATGCCAAGGTCGAGCCATGAATTACCTTATTAATGCCGAAAACAATAAGTCTACTACTGAAAAAGTAATCCCAAAATGGCTTCTTTTTCTTCTTCTCCACATAGCAGGGTACGCTCACTCATCGGTAAACGATCGGTGGGTTAAACAACAATAGTCGCGGTCAGTCACTAGATGGGTGATCGCATAGTGATATGTAAACTGAGCGTCTCCGTGCTTCGGAGGGCACGTAAAAAGTCGGTGCCATCTGTTACCAAATTGACAATAGTCGAAAAGTCGAGTTACAGGTGACCTGAAGGACTCTTACACTAAGTTGGCCAGTAACCACACGATAAAAATAAGAAGCTTATATTAGACTAGAGACTAACTAATAATACAGTGCTATAATGTTTTGTATTGTTGAAGTGATCAATACTTTTCACATACAATTTCAATTGTTTGAACGAACTATTGTTGTTTTAATCTCGTATTTTCACAGTTTCTCGTAGTCTCACAGGATGTAATAACAGCATCGAGTACACGTACTCTGCGGGAATCTACTGTAAATGACAATTTTATTCCTCACTATTTCATGTTTTCGAAACGAACTCATCAATACAGTTTTAAACGACTGTATACATAGCAAAGGTTTTGAATTCAAATAATAGTTTATTCAAATATTAGTTCGTTTTGTTGACTATTACAAACTTAAAATTTAACCTATAATAATAATATTGCGTAGCTCCATCTTGTCTAAATATGTAGTTCTATGCACTTGTTTTTCGTAACCACCATAGAATACATAAGACTCGTATTCAAAAGAAGTGTAAGCACTATCTAGAGGAGTATTTGTTGCCATAGTCCAGCACTATCTAAGCATACGTCATTCGCCAACTTACTCGTTTCGATCATACTCATTCACAGATACCTTATAGAGTAAAAAGACTAAATTAGATAGTGCAGTATTATGTACTAGCTTCTGCCCGTGGCATCGCTCGCGTCAACAATAATGTTTAATAAAACGCCTTTAATGCAATATAGAAATTGATTAAATTGGTGCCTCGTACATTTTTTTTAAACTCTTTATTTTATTCCCTTCAAGTGTTGTTTTCGTGATATCAAGTAGCCTATGAATGTCTCCATGGTTCCGCCTATATCTATACCAAAATTCATCATAATCTGAATGTATCTACATTTCAATTTATAATTTTACTTTGCCACGATTTTCTAATCTGTAGTAGCTCTAATAAGTTTAAAACTTCTGTAAGTGACACCACCAACTCAAATGAGCTGGCGTTTTGAATTGCAAAAAAGATAAAACATGGACGTACGTTTTTTGTTGACCAATCAGAGCGGTTTTCGGAAGATGAAAATTAGCGGGAAAAGTTGGTTCACGAGCGGGAAAAATATGAGTCAGAATTTCTCTTGGATTTTCTAGTTCGAACAGTCTAGTTGAGAAGTTTCTAAGAAATAAATGGATATAATATGTAAAATATTAATGTAATAAATACATAAAAAGTTGTAATAACCATAGAGCGTTTTGATTTTATAAAACATTTCTGCATAAAATATTATGTATATGTACGTTTTTAGGTAAAGTGACCAAACTATCATAGTGATCAATATTTTAAGAATTTCTAATAAGTAACAACATCTTATTGTAAATATAAAAACATTCAACATAAATATCCCTATAATATGTATTCTTAATTGTTATCAATTCGTCATTACAAAACATTTCTTTGCATTATATAATAATTGGTTTAAAACAACTTTAAGCTATTTTTAAAGGAACAGACTTTTCCAAATTGTATTTTTAATGTATACATATTGTACCGATAATTGACCAATTATTTTAATTGATGAGAAATAGAGCCTTCTTTAAAATTATTGGTATCCGTAACTTAATTATAATGGACTTTTATAATAATTGAATTCTAACAACTCATATTTCGTTACTTTGGAAATAGTAATATTTCAACATAATCTAGTCAAAATATATAGATACATGTTTGATTTCTTTATTTTTAATACCATGTTAAAATGTAGACGGCAGAGGTTGTAGTCTTTTATAGTCTTTTAAAGTAAAGCTGACGGTTTTTAACATTCGTTTAATAATAATATAATTAATATCTGTCATGGTGCGTTTTTATTTGAAAGACCATGGACGGTTTTTCCAGACAGCGCAGCGCCTGTACCGACCGACACATCGATTGATAAAATTATCATGGCCGACTTCGATATCAACAACGCGGATTCCCCATCGGGATCTGTGGCATATACATCAGATATAATATAAAAATCGCATGCACAAAGCTCGATATAAGTACTATACTCTTTAATGTGTTATACTTAGGTACTCTGTGTCGCTAATAGAATTACAAGTATCTTTCTTTACCATATCTTCCGTTACTATCCTATCATCAAAGCTTGTCAGTTTTTTGCAAATACAACAAAAATATCTCTTTATATTTTAAAAATCACAAATGCAGAAAATATTTAAATTTTAACGCAGGCCGGGATTAAAAATAAAACCATTTTTAGCTATGTATTTGTAAAGAGACGCTGGGTAATGTGTTAAAACCGAGCGTAGACAATTAACAAAGCATTTACCTATACTTATACCGAAAATAATTTAAAAATGAAAAAAAAAGTTTCTGATACTATCTTTATACCACCATAACTTTTAAATTAAATTTAAACCTATATCATCCCGAGTGACTCTGGTTATATTTTTTTATCAATATGGCGGCAGTGAGTTCCATTTTTAGGGTTCCGTAGCCAAATGGCTAAAACGGAACCCTTATAGTTTCGTCATGTCCGTCTGTCCGTCCGTCCGTCTGTCCGTCCGTATGTCACAGTCATTTTACTCGGAGACCATTGACTCTATCTATACGAAATTTACTAATTAGGTGTATTCCATGAACCGCACAAGGATTTTGTAATAAAATCTTAATATATATGTATATGAATTAAGGGTAGCAGTCCATACATGTAACTGACGATTGAAAAAAAAATTTCAACGTATGGCAACGTGTGAGATATCTTTGGATAGGTCTTTCAAAATGATAAGGAGGTTTGATTTTGAGGTTTTTCATTAAGCCAGTAGTTGTTGAGATATTAGTTCTTAAAGTCGTAAAAATTGTGTCCCCCTCTAACTTTTGAACTATGGGATTTAAAATTCTGGAAAAATTTGAGCTTGTAGAATACCACATGAACTTTCATCCACATTTAGTTTGAAGAAGATAGGTCTACAAATTTAAGAGATATATAAGTTTTTCCCATAACTTTGTTTTTCATATTACTTTTAATAATTACTATGAAATTACCAACTTATTTTTGCGGTCGGTTTTAATTCGTTATTATTTTTAAAACCGTTAAGATTCTTCATAACCTTACCATCACCCATTTACGCCTGTTTTCTCGATTTATCCAAGGCATTTGACCTGGTTAATTACGATATCTTATGGCAGAAATTAAAACTCACTGGCATGCCTGAAGAGATCAACATGATTTTTAAGTTTTGGTATAAAAATCAGGTTACTGTTGTGCGATGGTCAGAGAGCTACTCAAGGTCTTAAAGGTTGGAATGTGGGGTGAGGCAGGGTGGCCTGACCTCACCCAAGTTGTTTAATCTGTATGTGAATGCCCTAATACAGAATTACAGACGCTCAGTAGCACTCGTGTCGGATGTCATATTGACGGAGTCTGTCTTAATAACATTAGTTACGCAAACGACATGGTTCTGCTGCGTGCATCTGTCTGTGGGTTAGCAAAACTGCTAAGTCTTTGTGAGAACTATTTCAAACATCATGGCTTAGTCTATAACTGTAAGAAAAGCGAATGCATGGTCTTTCAGGCCAGGGGAAAATCGATTCCATCTATTGTACCTGCTATCAAGTTACACGGGGTTCCACTAAAGAGAGTTGAATGCTTTAAATATCTTGGCCATGTAGTATTCTATGACTTGAAAGACAATGCAGATATTGAGAGAGAACGCAGGGCTTTGTGTGTTAGGGCAAATATAATTGTTCGCAGGATTGCTCGTTGCTCAATACCAGTCAAAACAACGCTTTTCAGAGCTTACTGCACCACATTTTACCCTAGCAGCCTGTGGGCAGACTATACGCGGAAACAGTACAACGCCCTGCGTGTACAATATAACAATGCTTTCAGGATGCTAATGGGTATGCCTCGTTTTTGTAGTGCATCGGGGATGTTTGCCGAGGCGTATGTGGACTGTTTTTATACCATTATGCGAAAGCGGTGTACATCGTTGTTGCGCAGGATTCTTTCCAGCTCAAGTGGCGTCCTGAGAGCATTTGTTAATAGAAGTTGTTTGTATGTGAACCACTGCTAACGGATTCACGTGCTGACAAATTAATCCTATCTTAGGTTAAATAAGTTTTAGAAATTACTAACAAATAGGCGTAAGATACTTGTATTACTAACAACATATGATCCATTGTTGGTCGAAATAAAGTTACTATTATATATATTATTATATAACCATGCTGCGGAACCCTTTAGATTCAACTGTGCGTGTTCCACAACGCACTTGACTGGTAATTTTTAAATCTATTTTTTTTCTTCAAATATAATGACGTTCCGTAATAACAGACTCAAACAAAATCGAAAAGCTGAAATGGTCATGGCAGGTAACTGATATCACAAAATTAACATCAGGAGCCCAATTTATTAAAATAAAACAACAAAATCGTAAGTTAGTTATTCGGTCAGGTTAGTTATGGCGTTTATTTTCGATAATTTTAAAAACATTTCATGTGTTTTACGAAATTTTATTATTTATATATTTCCATGACAACTTGCACAAAAGATCTTTTAAAATGGACCGAAAATTCAAACTCAACTGATTGAACGATAATAAATTTGTTAACCAAAAAAGGATACAGCTTTTTTATCCTGCTTCATTAAAATTTTAAAAGGCTTTGACATTGTCCGTCCTTTAGCAATTCGAATAAATTACTTCGTCATTTCGGAAAAACGTGATAGACATCGCGGTAGGGATTAAATAGTACAACCATATACCATTCGTCCCTTCAATTAATTGACACTTCTCTGTCAATAACAATGCGGTAGCGCGAATTCCAAAGAAAATATTATATTGTATAAAATTAAGTCCTTTATTTTTAACACTAAAATAGTTATGTAGTAGAAGGCACTGATACTATTTTTTTTAAATAGTAAATAGTACATCTCGATTGAAGATGATGTTTTCTAATGTAATGGTTTTTAAATTGAAAAGTTAATAATCAACTAACCTATCTAAAATCAAATTTAGTTTAGATATTTGATGGTATTCTTTTTATTCATTCCTAAACTTTCCATCGTCTTTACCAATAAATAACGTGCGGTTCATTGTCCCATAGGTAACCAGTAATGTCCATTAACTGGGGACATTTGAATTGGTCGACTTAACAAACGCCATCCAACAGTCGAGACCCGATTGAAACTATTAACATGAATTCTAGTATTGGCATATTGTGTTTTCATTTAAGTCGTTAATGGAACACGAATGAGTAGAACTATCGATACTTTACAAGAGCATTTTCATTATAGAGCAAAGTTATATAAGTTGTTTTATCAACAAAATGAACTATTTAGAAAGTTTAGTGGTTTGTGCTTTTACAATTTTACTAAAACTATGTTATGTTTCATTATATGAGTCTTAGTACTCAAGGCCTTATCTCCCTCCTTTTCCCTGACAAATACCCCTTCCCTCCGCTCGCCTCCACTCTTATATTTCTTAGGTTGACAAAAGACGTTGCAAGTTCCACTGTCACCACTTGCCATCAGGCTGGCTGTATCGTACAGTTTTCACTTTTATGTTGGTCTTAGATTTAAGAATATTCCGGCACAAATGCAAAACGTACAAGGTATTTGTATTTCAGAAGCACACTTCGCTATGCGGGCTTTTACAAGTTAAACACTAGTAGATTACTAAAGTAAATTAGCTTGAATACTAATTTTCTTGGAAATCACGAGGATACGAGTATACTAGTATGTTCTTCAATTATTTCAAAGATGTAGTAATTATTTAAACACAGAATTTTGATTTATTGTCTTAATTTCATAATTGATACTAATATCTATGTGAAACATTGAACAAAGATATAGGATATTTTCAATCACGATGACAAGTTCTAACTACGTATTGGTAGCCAGTCTTGCCTTTCAGTCAGTAGTCAGTGCCTTTAGACTCGACGGTCGCGGGTTCGATTGCTGCTCGAAGCAGAAGTTTGTTATAAATATCTGTTCCGGTCTGGGCGTTTGTCCTTATGGGTCTCCCCACCGTGCCTCAGAGAGCACGTTAAGCTGTCAATTCCGGATGTTATAACATAATACCTGATAATAGTCGCTAACTCTTGATGAGTAAATTGCTCAATAAGTTACAGGTTAGTCCTGAGGGTTGCGGAAGTCAGATGGTAATCGTTCTGTGTAAAAACTAGTAAGCTGTCAAATCCGGATAAGAATAATAAGTAGACCCTGGGTAGGAAGAAGAAGATGATCTGTATTCCACGCGAATAACATAACAGTCTAAATAATAATAAATGTTCATATCCTTTTACTTCATGTAACTCTCATAAGTTATCTCACATGAGATAATTAAAATAAATAGGTAGTAAGTAACAAATTCAGTGACAGTCTAATTTAATTAATTTTTGAATATGCTGGTTTTATACTGAAAGTTGTAGTCCACGTTCTGATTTTGCCACTTTGCATAAATAAGTTGTTACTAACTTTAAATTTTTTACTCAAGTTTTTAATTCAAACTAGTATAATTGGCCAAGTTTATGTACAATAAGTATTTATAAGGTCGCCGAGACGATTGTGGTAATTTATAAAAGTCGCAACAAAAGTCTCCAAAGGACTTCCTGTTACGGTTTTATTTAAGGCAACTTGTTAAAACCCAAATGAAACCCAAATGTTTTATTTTAATTAAAATAAAAGCCGTCGGTTATTTGTTTGCGAACTTTTATGACTAGAGTATTCGTCTATACTTTTTTATCTCAATTTAAGCATTAAAGCAAGGAAACAACATAAAAAAAAAATATTTTAACGACAGGCTGATCATACCAGTACTAATTTTCCTCATAATAAAATCCATAGAATTATATTAATCACTGTAAAATGGTTTAAAAATTCTATCCTTGTGGCGCAGCGGTAACCTGCAAACGCTACAAGTGACGTGTTCGATTCCCGCGCGGAGCAAATGTTTGTATTGACCATACAGGCATTTGTTGCAGTCTGGGTGTATTTGTGCTCCGGACCTGTGTTGGACCCCCGACACAGGACTAATGGGGGCGGTTGAGTGTGTTGCGTTTATTCATTTATTTTAATAACAAAACTATAAAGGAATTAAGTTATTATTAATATTCTGAATCCTGCTTTACTTTTAGCACGAAACGTTACATTTAACGTTCACGTTGCCGTAGCTTTAGCAAAACACCTTATCTATTTTCAGAACAAATTTTCCGCGCTAAACCGAAAACCGGTTTATTTTTGTTTCATTTAAATTTTGTCTGGCTCTGTGCAGATGCATAAGCCTTAATTAAACCTAAAAGCATTTGATTTTTTTCATGACAAATTCTAAAAGATATCCTTGCCCCATAAGATATATATACGTTCTGGATGAACGTTCTACGAATACGGATACTTGAAGACACAAAAATGTCAAAAACGGTAAACTTTTACTGCCGTAAAAAAAATTATTAAAGTTTTAAATCAAAACTAATTTTCCCAAAACATATTATATTAATTGTGTCAGTTACTGTAAGACCAACTCGAGCGAAGATTGTCAACTTTGTTTTAAGTCCATTATGTTCCAGTAATTTATGAGAGAGCCCCTGAATGATAAGAGTTTAGAACGTCGGTAATTTTGGTGTTTTCGTGAACTGAGTTCTAATTTATGGTAGAATGAGATCTCAACGACGTTGCTGAAGTTTATACATATATTTATGTATGTACCTCAAAAAATATGTTCATATATTTGTACATCAATGCTAATTATTTCCTTCAAAAGCTTACTGCAAGCATGCTTCAAGCCTTTATTTTTCTTATTTTTATATTTTTTCATACTCACAAATATTTAGTCTAAATAAAGCAATCGATATCTTTTATCGCGCCTAACTATATATATATGCGTTTATCAAGTGTTAGGAGAATTATCTAGTAATACATAAACAACAAATATATATATTGTTGGATCTCATTCAAGAACCAAATTTTATAATAAAGAATACAATTGTAAAAAAAATATATTTGAAAAGAGTCTGTTGTATGAACTGTCGAGTTTCTTGTCGGTTCTTTTCGATAGAATCAACCTTCCGAACCGTCGGCAGTGTTTGACTATTCAAAAGTACTTTTTAAAAGTCTACTTGAATAAAAATAATTTTTATTTTGATTTGATTTTGATAAATAATAAAAGACGTTGTGGCGCGGCGGTCAGGTTCGAACCTACCTTAAGCGAAACAGGTCGCGGGTTCGATTGCCGCTCGGAGAAGACGTTTTCCGGTCTGGTGTATTTTTCCTTGTGCATGTGTAAGTTTCCGGACCCCCGACACAGGATATAACTATCCTAATGGAGGCTGTTGAGTGTGTTACGTTTATATTTATATTTTTATATATAGCAACCATATAAGTTGTTACGAACACTTGTTCTTATGGTAGTACCCAAATCTAACGTTTCTTTAGCTCTCGCTATTGGTATTACAAATTGGCAATCAGTTGTATCCAATCCAGTTAAAGGCACTTGGAGTTTACTTCAAAGGCGAACTGATTGAACGATTCACAAACGTAATTGTAACAAGCACATGAGCACAGTTTGATTAAATCCTTACATTTATATTTGCCGTTCACGAATCTTCTATACATTTTTGGATCGCATATGGTCTTATATCAATTTTAACAAGCAAAAATGAAAAGATATAATGAAAAAGGTTTTATATTTGTATGTCAAAACTTCCGGTGTAAGTTTTACGGCTTATCACAAAGCTTATAGCCGTAAATGACTAATTATAGACAGTAACTTAAAAATGAATAACCAAAAAAAATAATGACCAAAAATTTATAACAAAAGACTCAAAACTAAAACTGTGGTACTAAACAATCGGAAATAAATGGGTCAAAAGACAAACGTTGTGGTACACCGGTAGTAAATCTGCTGATACTAATCTGCACCACAATTCGCGATTTTGATTCCTGCTCGGAGCATAATGTATGCTTGTATGTATTAACCATACTGGCATCTAAAAGTTTGTCCAAGTCCGAAGCCCCGATACGGGATATCATTAATTCATTATCCTAATGAGGGTGTAAAGCGTTTACTATTTATTAATATTAATTATAATAGTCGCAATAGCTCAACGGTAGAAGGCCGAGTCCACGTGGTTAGCGCGAGAGCGCGGTTTAGATTAGTGACCCCGATGGGCTATTGTCGTACATACACCTAGCAACATCGAGCTTATTTGGAGGGGCAGTATAAATATTAGTAATGCCTCGAAAGAAGCAAAGAAGCATTGGTAATATCATTGAAAAAATATAAATATTTATTAATTTAGCCAAAAGGCACAGATTATTTCGACAATTTCACGTAAGTCGGAGAAGACGCGAAGGAGATTGATCGGTGCGAGCGAGATTATCATATCAAATTAATTTAGAACAGGCGAAATTCCGAGAATTATACCGTTAGTCCGTAACCTAAGCACCTATAATATTATGTGACACTGATATTAATTACTTGCTGCGCGGCGTATGACTGTGAGCTTTTAATTACATCCATTTCTGATTTATTGCAAAGATATCTTGCAAATTGAATAATTTACAACGTAATTGGAAAATTTATTATGTTTTCATAGAATAATTACAAATTGAGCTATAATTAAACCATTCTTGAATTAATACTGTTGGCTTAGTGCCACCATTGTGCAGCGGCTGCGAATTATGATAGTCATTTCGGTTATGTTATTCTATTTAAATGTAAATTATTACTATTAATATTTTTTCTTTTATGTTAAAATAAACATTTAAAGTAATGAAGGCTATGTATATAATTAGTATGAGCGTTGATTTCTTGAGAATTTGGTTAATAAAGTAAAACTCGCCGTTGTATCAATATTTTTTCATGATAAGCTAACATTTCAATGAAAGCGTTTATCATAATACGATTCTCTTATTATCTATAGGTTTGTTATTATAAAACTAAAAGAATTAATAGAAATTTATTAAGATCTTTCTGGTAAAGTGTGTCCTGTGCTTACTCGGTGGCTAGATTTAGAGATGAATTTCCATTTCGATAAAATTCTTTATTGTTTTCATACTCTAGACACATAATATAAGTATCCTAATAAAGGCTGTTGAGTGTGTGATATTTGAGTGTATATATATTTTTTTTTTGTTTACATAATATTTATGGTACAGTTAAGGCGAAATATTACTATACAAGTTTCGCTGACAATGTTCTATGTTATCTTTACAGCTGGTTAAATATGTTTACACTTAAATCTAGCCACAGCTTACCAGCTTATACTGTACAATTTTTAATTAAGAGCAATCTAGTTTTTAATCAATAAAATAATTCGTACGGATGGATTTGTAGTGTGTACATAAATATTTTCATACAATTTTTTTATTTAAATCTGAAGCATTTCAGATTCCGAAACAATTTACTATTCGTGGTCAGATATAAACTGGGAAAACATACATATAGATGACATTTCATTTAAAAATTGTATATTTTCATAAATAACGAGGCATGTTATAATAATTTTATTTAAAGGAAAGATGGACTTTCAATAATTTTATCTTATTTACATATTATAGAATAATTTCATTAAAATTAAATTACAGTTATGATTTTGTATCCATGCACACATATTATTAATTAAAACCTATAATTAATAATAATAATAGGTAGGTTAATGGTATAATGTTAAGCAAATTTTATAAAGCCGCTTACCGGCGCTCGGCCTTTCACATTTTCATTAAATCGTTGATTGAAGTGGTTAATATAATAAGTAAAATTAATGCTATCAACAAAAGGGTGTGTATTTTTAATCTTCAAAATTAATTAGAGCTTACTCCTATTACTTAAATAGCAGTTTCATTTTTATTTATTTATATTACAATATTATGAATAATAAATACGTATTCTAATTTAGCCATTTCTCGGTCGAAAAAAAAAATCTAATTATTCAAAGTCGAAAATAGTCACGAAACTTTCCCAGATTATCTTTCATTAAAGTATGCAGTGGACTGGAATCACCAAACAACTTAATACTTATACTTTGAAATATATTGTTAGCACACGAAAATCTCGTATTTATAATTTTGATTACAATATACATAATATAACAATTACAAAATCATAAACCTTGATACTTTACAATTTTGCCACTCTAAAATCTAAATATATTTTTTATAACTTAAAAGAAACATTAACATATAATTGCAATATAGTAATTAACTAACCGTTACATGATTATTTTTTATTATTTTTAGATGTCCGTCCAGCTGTATTTGCTGAATCTTCTTTTTCCATCAACTCTTCATCAATCAATAAGTCAAAATTACCAAGAGCATCAGAACTCGGAACTTTATTCCAACGTACATCCGGCACGCCCTCTGAAGGCAGTACAACAGAAAGGATATTGTCTATTAGCTTGTATTTCATTATTCTATCATTAACAGTTGTTGATGTTAAAGATGGCGATGCGTTAACTTCTACCAGCCAAGGCTTTAATTGGTTATCTATTATGATATCATAGCCATAGCATTCAAAACAATGTCTATCGTTAGCCATAACTGAGGAAACAGCTTTTAATGAATGCACAATAAGCCACTGAATTGAGGCAAATAGTTTCTCCGTAACAGCCCGACCTCTCGTACCTTCTAGGAACAAGCGTAAATTCTGGACGGTCATCTTTCCACCATGTATACTGTTGTAATCTCCGCCATGTTTTTGCACACTTACATTAGTTAAGTGAACATACATATTATCCAACTCTGTCACACTTGTATCATATTTTACAGTGCAAAATCTACAAAACCCTAATTGGAAAAGGTAAGCCTTTAGAGGACGAAACGATGTCACTAAAACATATAATCTTAGATCAAACTTTTTACCACCGATGAGTAATGGATTATCGATATAGCGAGATATTACATAACTCTCTTTACTCAATTGAGGATGGAAAGGTGCTTTTGCTTCTCTTGACCATTTTTTTAGCTTGGATAACTTATTAATGAGAAAGATTCCGGTGCCTTGGGATTTTCCACACGGTTTCATAATCCACGTACTTTGGGGTGATTTACGATATTCTTCGACGAACATGTTGTAGTCCGCTGGGAGAACAAATGTCACGGGGATAAAATCGAGATGGACGTAGCGTGTAACGACTTGTCCGCCATGTAAAACTACCTCCGCTTTTTTCCGCTACAGGACTTCCCTCTCTTTCCAACTCCTTTCGATACCTCTTTATATTTTTCACAAGCAAATCTTTCCTTGATAACTCATAATGATTGGGAAAATGATTGATTATTTGATTATCATTCATTCGGTAACCGCTTTCAACGCTAAACAGGTTTCGACAGGTTTGAGTAGATGCCCAATAAAAATTCCATTCATCATCAGGCCCAACTTGATGCCACCCGCGTCTTTCGAAATTACTCATTAAAACTGATTTCTCCATATCGGTGCAAAAACTCACCCGATATCTCTCTGTGGGTACGTTGACTCGTCCATAAAGATTAGCTGCCATTTTTTTCCCTTCTGGATTCATTGTAAAAAAAATACTATTTCAAGCTCTACACTTAGTTTACAGCACTATTTGTTTATAAATTGTTACGTTTCTAGGAACGGTGCCAAAGTGACTGCTACGAGAAACTGAGCGATCGTTTCCAAGGTACATATTGATCCAATAACGAATCGCTATTCAAATGTAGATTAGAAGACCTGTTCGTGTATAAAACTAAAACCATATTACATGTAATAAAATGTTATTCGACGACGTTGTGGCTCAGCGGTAGCGAACCAGCTTTAAGCGCCACAGGTCGCGGGTTCGATTCCCGCTCGGAGAATATGTTTGTATTGATCATACGGGCATGTTTTCCGGTCTGGGTGTATTTCTCCTTGTTATTGTGTATGCTTCCAAACCCCCGACACAGGATATAACTATCCTAATCGGGGCCGTTGAGTGTTTAGAATTTATTAATTTATTATAAAAAAGTTTGATGTTATTTTATTAATAGTATTTAGTAGTTTTTTTTTCTTAATTTTCACCAGCATTAATTCAACGATTAGGGTAGTCAACACGAGCTACGCTTTAACTCGATTTATACGTAAACATTTCTTTTTCATAACGCAGTAGCCAGAACAAATTGATAACAAATAATAGTCTAAAAACTAAAAACACGCTTTTATAGAAAATCCAACTTTTATTTTTATAAAAAATATATATAAGGTAAAAATGTATTTTATAGTGAAAATAGAGCGTGGGGTACATGGTATTAACAGTTATATTCTATTGATAGATATCAGTAGAAAGATTATCATTTTGATTATGTCTTAAGAACCAACCCGCGCAGCACCTCGTAATTGCTTATTGTAAAATTTCAAAACAAATATCAAAAGACTAATGTCACAATAAGAGCATTGTAATCAGCTATTAATTATATTCTTCATAATATTATCCCCGTATTGCACAATTGTGGACATGTGGTATACTTTATAAGCGTTTTCGGCCTGCGGTATGACACATGAGGACTTATCTCACAGCTGTGAGAGACTTAATTGAATTTAAGTTGACATTGCTTTCATTTCTAGACTTTTACTTTTTGTTGTAAATTAAATTACTCATAACAATTATAGTGTCTTTATACACTTTATTTATTTATTTAAATTATTTATTGTACACAAAAGCGAAAATACAACATAATACATATATTAAAGTTTTATTTTCAAAATTACAGAATTATTATTATTGAATTTAGGTTTAGGTGTAAAATATTAACGACTGATTCTTGATAACAGTATTTACAATGTCCTTTTATGCTAAAATTAATAACTGGCAAGCATTAAAAACATTCTTCAGAAGTGATTCAGAACATCTTAACATAATATCTCTAATCGAGTCTCATAGTTAGATCTCGAAGCATTCAAAACATATTAATGTAGTAAAATTGAGTTGATTGGTTTTACGTATCTTTTTTATTTCTATGGGTTTTTACCCACTCTTACAGTAAACAAAAAAAGTCTTAGGAGATAAATAATTTATTTAAATAAAATAAGTAGAGTACTAAGTAAAAAATAACTTAATAATAAGAAAAAAGAGCAAATAACTAATATTTAAATGCTTCATTCATATTTCATTTTGTGTTTTAATAACAATCGTTTTCTAAATTTTCCTTGTGAATGAAACCATCATCGATAAGTATTTCAAAATCCCCCAGAGCATTAGCGTTAGGCGTTTTGTTCCATCGCGAGTCTGGGATTCCGCTCGGAGGTAAAACGACGGATAATATATTTTCAAAGAGATTACTTTTAAGTATCCTATCATTTGTCGTTGTCGCTGTCATTGAAGGAGAAGCATTAACTTCAATGAGCCAAGGCTTTAAATTGTCATCGATAATAATATCATAACCGTAACATTCGAAACAATGACGATCATTTGACATAACTAAAGCAACTGCTTTTAGTGAGTGAACTATTAACCACTGTATACTTTCAAAGAGACGAGTTGTTACCTCACGTCCTCTGGTACCTTCTAAATATAGCTTCAAATTTCTGATACTCAATTTGCCTCCATGTTGACTATTATATTCCTCCCCATGTTTTTGCACGCTAACATTTGTTATATGAACGAAGATATTGTCAAGTTCCGATACACTTGTATCATATTTCATCGAACAAAATCTGCAAAATCCGTTGCGATACATGTAAGCTTTTAAAGGGCGAAACGATGTCACTAGAACGTAAATCCTCAAATCGAATTTCTTTCCGCCGATCAAGAGAGGACTGTCTATGTAGCGTGATATGATATAAGTATCTTTGGCGCGAAAATTATTTTTAATGTAGTTCTTCGATTCTCGCGACCATTTCTTGAGTTTGGACAATTTGTTTATCAAGAAAATTCCATGACCTTGTGATTTGCCGCATGGCTTGAGGATCCATGTTGATTGCGGGAATCTATGAAATTCTTCAACGAAAAGATTATAGTTTGAAGGTAGTACGAAGGTTTTCGGAATTAAATCTAAATATAAATAACGTGAGACCTTCTGTCCGCCAGGAAGTGTTTCTCGTACTTTCTTTGCGAGTGGACTGCCTGCTTTCTCTAGTTTTTTTTGATAACGGCGAATATTTTTTGCCAATAAATCTTTTCTCACTAACTCGTAGTGATTTGGAAAATGATTTATTAATTGATTATCTTGGAATTTGTACCCATACTCACAATTGAATAGGTTTCGGCAGTTGAGAGTATTGGACCAGTAAATATTCCAATCTTCGTCAGATGAAACCTGCTTCCAGCCGCGCAACTTGAAGCTATTAATTACATTGGATTTTTCAAAATCAGTACAAAATGTTAGTTCTCGTTTACCTTGTTTATTTAAGCGATCGTAGCCTGCACACTTAGATGTCATGATAAAAATTATCGACTGTTTGTCAAAATATTTTTTTATAATCAATAATCGTAAAAATATATAATCTTTATGGTATACAAATACGCCCACTCTATTACCATAAAAAATATTTCTAAATTACCGTCCTGTGTCAAAACTACATAATTATCTACCAAATAAATCTTCGGGAATGGAATCTACTATAGAAAATCACTACCAGGAATGAAAAATTAATTTCAGAACTAAATCTCTCATAACTAGACTGATTATAAAAATATTTTTTTTCAAAAATATATTTACGGACTGCAAATTATTACAAATAGTCTAAACGAACCCTCCAGTCATCCTGGTGAGCAAACGCCGTCATACCAATGTTAGTACAATACGATAATAATCATAAAATTGTTTTGAACAATAAATAATGGGATTTTAATTACACTATACTACAAAAAATTAAATTGAAATACAAATATAATTTAAATTTGTAATAGGTATGCCTATAATTGTGTTGCGGTTGCTTTTGCGTTCCGTACGATGAGTGAAAGCGCCGGAGGCGAAATCTCACTTCCTGTTCCCTTGCTTTTTTCTCTTTTCATCCCTTCCCTTATACCCTTTGGTTGGCAACGCGCATGTGATACTTCAAGTATCACGCGCGTTCATAAATTCCGATGACAGCTTACGATTAGGCAGACCGTATGCTTGTTTGCCAACCATCATTTAAAAAAACGCTGACGGAAAACATTCGAATTGAGGAAGTCGCCACCATTGTATAGCATACAGCCACTACCGTAATAAAGCTTAAAATGTAGCCTGATTAGCTATCACCGTACGTTAGTAAAAAACTCGAAAAGTAACTGTTTGTCAGCCGTGTTTCGAGGTCAGCAGTCCCGAACGGCAGTAATCTCTTAAAACCTCAAAGTTAACAGATTCATATCTCGTTACTCTTAGAACTCTCACTCTTTCTCTCCATCTCTTTCTGTCCCATTTACAAGTAAATTAATGTATGAATAGAACCTTAGACCTCCACTAAAAGGGAGTAATTATAGAAATGAGAAAGGTAAAGTACCTAAAAGCTCATCACACCTCTTATGTGTAATACGGTTATAGTTTCACCATTCAAGTTCATCAAGTTATCTAATTACGTAATGAATAAAGGTTTGGAATGGCCGAAGTTATATGTAGCATAAGTTGAAACTACAATATATTACTCTGAGATAATGTTCGAAAGAGGTTCTTAATATCCATTTACTGTAAGGCTGATTTTCATAACTACATTTACTTAACAGTATAGTCATTTACATAAGAGCAGCAGTAAGCTTGCTGTTTTGATTGATTTTTAATTATGAAAATTAATGATAATACGGCCTTATGAAGCATTAAATTAATGTACGTTAAACTTCATGCAGGATATAAAATTAAATTGCAAAGCTTGACAAATTGATTATATTATTTAAAATAAAATTAATCGTATCTTCTACAAAACCAAATTATGTTTAATTAAGCCTTAATGTATTTTGAAATTGAATACCATTTATAATATTTATTTTTACATCGACTGTCCAAAAGAAAATGGTCGCCCTTATTTACTCACGTCCAGACAGCTGGCAGCATTTGTTTTTTTTTTTGTAGTTATTCTTTCTTAATTCTTTTTTGTTGACTTTTGTTTTGCATTAAAATTTAATATGACCTCGCGATAATATATAAGCAAATTTTAGTAGACCTAAGAATCAATATCATTAATTGACTAATTGGTATTTTGAATGTTATATACCTTATGCAAAAGCAGCAGAAAAAAGGCGATTTCTTTCTGCTAAACAGTTAAAACAGTCAAAAATTTTTTGGCTGACTCTACATCTGGTTGGCGGAAATAGAAACCGCAATTTAGATTACTTTCGTGACTGCAACGAGATATATATTTGAAACGTTAGAACTTGTACGAACAAAGGAACCGCGTTATAACATAACATAAATTTGTATTGTTACGCTCAAAGTTCTGTACCTATAAGTAAATTGACACTATTGAATCTGGCTTTCCATTTGTGCAAATTGCGGAAACTTTGTGTTAAGCAGAACATAGGGGATATGTACTTAAGCTAATTAAGTAGTGTAAAACTTAAATGAAGCGTATTGATTTATGCGATGCTGTAAATCGTATTTTTTAACAGTCA
This sequence comes from Hestina assimilis, assembly GCA_023373885.1. Lineage (NCBI taxonomy): Eukaryota > Metazoa > Arthropoda > Insecta > Lepidoptera > Nymphalidae > Hestina > Hestina assimilis. Next base: position 7,548,357 of record CM041749.1, on the reverse strand, counting down.
TATTACATTGAATATTTTTAAGGTTAGCAATTCTTGTATGGGACAAGTTGTTCGCATATTTAACAAAATTCCAGTATATTTAATAGAACTTCCAATAAAAAAGTTTAAAATTCACATAAAAAATAATCTTATTAATAAAGCATATTACTTGGTAGAGCAACATTTTTCCGCAAAAATGCTTGGGGCGCTTAAATTGCTGGATCTCACTACGGAATCTAATTTTGTAATATCTGTAGCACAAGTTAGTTACTTGCTGGTTCAGTTCGGTATCAGCTTTCAGATCCGGTGGTAGCGGTTGACGTTTTAAAAGTTTATTTTAAGTCTACTTGAATAAAAATAATTTTGATTTAATAAATAACGATATTGAGTTTTATAATTCTTCTTATTTTCAATCTATGAGAGTTATCAGGTAGAAATAGGTTTGAAGTAATTTTAGCTCCTTTTAATAAATTAGATTACTTATCATTAGTTTTTCTTCATTGATCTTAAACGATTATATGTACAATATATTAATGTATTAACATTAATTAACAGCCCGTCCTTTTATTCGGCTAAGGCTTCTTTTTTTTACTAGGCTAAGGAGCTTTGCTTAGGTGGACTTATTTTGATATGCAATTTTTATATTTTGTTTTAAATATCTTATTTTAAAACAAAATATACTATTTCCCAAGAATAAATCAAATTCTCAGGTATTTCTCTATATAGCTAACGTAAATTATTCATGAGATCGGCGTTCAAATCGAAATTTCATGAGTCATTAATTGTTAAAACTTCGCTTTTGTAATTCGAAGCGTGAAGAGGGTCATAAATTGACTTCATATAATTCATGGTTTTTTAATCCATTTATACTCGTATTTGACTTTATCTAATATAAATGTGTAGTAACATAAATATAATAAACATCCCGTTTAATATTATGTTAATCACTGGAGTAAATAAGTTTTACATCATTAATGATAGTATACAGAATTCAAAATAAATTATTACCGGACACTTTATATGAAAAACAGCTACAAATTGTGTATTTTAGAGGCACTATGAGTAATCATAATGTTACATTTTACCAGTGATATATTATGATGTGTTATTAAACAGGACGTCATAGACTTACTATACAGGTATATACCTACTATGAACAGGCTTTTCGATAAAGACAAAATATCAAAGATTCGTTGGTGCTCCTTTGAAAAATTCACACCAATTCAAGAGAACGAAGTTAGTCACACGCTAGCTTGATTCGGTTATATTGCCATATTGTGACTAACTTCGTTTCAATGACTCACAATTTCAGACCCCAAATTCACCTACATGACTGTCTCACCATAATTTTAACACAATTTTATCAAACCTACGTCAATTATTCTTCGCTTCTCAATTTGCCTGCATGCGTATTTTGTGTCCTAGTACGTAACAGTGACATATATCTTTTATCAGTTTGACTACAACTTAAGTGGCCGTATTTAAAATTTGTGATTTCTTTAATTATTATTAAGGACGTTACGAAATTTTGGTCCAAGAGATAGTATTGAAATAAAATGTACTATACAACAAAACATTTTCCTCTTTCATTGAACACAAGCAAATTAAAAGCCAATGCAAAAACAATCACGCTGATGACATAAACCCGTGCCCGCACGCACTTCGTTATTTTAAAGTGCTTTCATTGGAATGTATTCATAATTGCAGTGCGCTACGATCGACTAGATTAACAAGCGAGGGGTTAGTTTATTCCTGACAGTTGATGCGACGATTGAAAACTGAAGTATGCATTCGTATAAACTATAATTGGACGGTTATAAAAAACCATCTGCTATTCTGATTTCGCCCACCTAAATTTTAAGTAAAAATATGTATAGGAAAATCACGAGTATGCTGACGTGGATTTACAAATTTTCAAGGTATAGGCTGTAAGGTTTTTGCCGGGAAGAGGGAAATTCATCGCCAACTTTGTAGCAGATTTCTACCCTAACAACATCAGAAAAACCGCCATTCAGAAATCTTTTTGATTTCTATGAGGTAGCAAAAAGAAAAAATCGGTCCCCTAATTTGCCACCCCAAAAATCTGCCGCCCTAGGCTCAAGCGTACTCAGCCTGCTAGTAAATCCGCAACTGCTTACATGCAATGATGATAGATACATCATATCCTACTTAATATTATTAAATGTGAAAGTTCGTATATTTGGATGTTTACATGTTTCGACATTTATTTCTTGATCACGCAAAACCAGGATTAACACATTGGATATTTTTTATCCCGGAAAAATGTAAGGGACCTGTGGAATTATCAATGAAAGAATTATATTCATGACGTATCAACTTGGAACATGTCGTCCGGTAAAACAACTACATTATCGCAAGCGAAGCTACGGATGCTAGTTTCTTATATTTTGAGTTCTAGCCTCGGAAGTCTAAGGTATATTAATTCATATCAGAAGCCGTCGTTGGTAGTCATTGCATAAATATAGACACAACACAAATCAAATGAATTACACGAGCTTCTTCCGTTTATAAATAAATTAAAATTCGTCCCGACCCTCCTCCCCTATCGATAAAACTAATTGTCTGTATTTAATCATTTAGCTCTTTAATATTTTTATCATATTTAGTAAAAATAATAGTACTTACTATAATACTACGTATTAAGCAACTACAATGTTATTAGTTTCTTCAATAATCTAATTTTCGAGAAAAAATACGAAGTCATGTATAAAAACTCATTTTGCTGGAATACCCAATTACTATACAGGGAAGTTCGGAAAAAGGCTACAAAAGCTCGTTCAAAGGCTAACTCATCTTTGTGCAACACAGAATGTTCTCACCGACAGCGTTTTCACGGCTCGTGGGACACAAACTGTTCTTTATTGCAACCTCTGATGCATTTTTTTTACACGAACTAGACACATTGTGGACTTTGTTTAGCATTTGGTTTAAAAATAGAACCTTGAATTTATTCTACCATATTACTACATACATGATTAGCATTACAATACGACTTGGTATCTTCTGTGTTCCGTCTTGTCGTGTTTTTCATTACCTTTTGTGTTTTTCCGAATCACGACACATGGTGCTAACCTAATGAGAGCCGTTGCGTGTGTAGAGTTTATTTACTGATTGCATTTATTATGAATAGTACTTTTTTACAACTTAGGTATTTTAATAACATTTAATAAGAATATTATGAGAAAATATTTCGTGTAGTACTTAACATTTTTATTACGGACGCCGGTGTTTTTTTTACTTTATGATAAAATATTTAGAACGCAGTTTTTGTATTTATTCACTCATGTAACATTTAAAAGTAAAACGCAATAATTACAGCCGTGCTTTCAATCTCATGCCGCGTCTCGTCGACCTGGCTTTTTAAATCATATTGAAGTGCATTCGAGCAAAAAGTCGCGGAATACTTTACGTTAGTGTTAGAAATTAAAAATATTAAATATCACTCGTACTAACATTAAAATATTTGTTATTTTATACTTATACGTTAACGTTCCTCAATAGTATGAAACTCATATTTATTTTCCCTCGTTACTCTTTCCTAACAGCCCAAGCGCTCGGCTTTAATAAGGAATATGCATGTTTTTTTTTTATTACATGATGGTTAGCAAAACAAGCATACGGTCTGCCTGATGGTAAGCAATCACTGTAACCTATGAACGCTTGCGATACTTTAAGTATCACATGCATGTTGTCAATCCAAGGGATAGGAAGGAAGGAATGAGAAGGAAAACAAGGATGTGAACTGAGGGAGTAGGAGGTTGGGCCTCCGGCGCTCTCACTCATCGCACGAAGCGCAACATTACTGTTACTTTACGATTTTCTGTGAGAGGGTAGTACTTCCCCTGTCGAGCTGGCCCATTTGTACTGATGAGAGGGGCATGGCTCTTCTACTAAAAAACTATGTGGTTGTAGTTTTTTTTGTAAGCTGTATTGATATAAGCATTTAAAATAATTTTATTTGAATAATACCTAATTAATAAAGAATTTTAATCTTTGTATTGATCATACAATATAAATGCCTGCCATCTCGTCTGGGTGTGTTTGTTCTTGTCATTGTGTCTGTTTCTGGTCACAGAATATCCTAAAGGAGGCCGTTGAGTGTGCACCGTTTATTCATTTTATGAGTGTAGTATATTTGCGAAATTATAAGTCCTCAAAATTAATACTCCAATTCCTTAACCAAATCGATTCTTAAAATTATCAAATTTGATGACGACGGGATTCGACAAATTTATACATTTTTATTGTCAGAGTTTCTGCCAATAATTGAATAACAAATATTGAACAGATAACTCTAGTGAAATTATAAATTCGCTGATTTTACCATTTTTTTTGTGACATATCGATGTTTAGGGCGACAACGTAGTGGCGTTGTGGGTAGCAAGTTTGCCTTTAGTCTGGACAGTTGCGCGTTCGATTCCCGCTGTTTTTTTAAAATGTTTTTTACTATTTTCTAATCTGCTGTGTTCTAAATAATTGTTCTTCATTTCTTGCTTTATTTACTTGAAGTCCTTTGTGAAGGAAGTGCTATAACGGACGTGCCCGCCCATACCTGCTACAAATAGGGAGGCTCTTCATTTGTGAGCAAAATTACTATAGAATATATTTAATTAGTCCGGTAAAGACTAGGGACGTAAGACACTTGAAGAAGGATAAAAAAATAAATTTACAACATATACTAAATAATTTGATTTATTGCTTCGATAGACTTTAAATGTCGACATTTTCATATATATTTTAATGTATAACAAATTTCAATCTTAAAACTACAAAAGTTGAATAAAAATTAGAACCAAAGCCCGTCTTCCGCTTCTTCTTCACTATCAGTAACCTGTAAGTCGTCTTGTATAGCAGGGTCCGGCTGAAACAATAAAAATTATAGTGTCGATTTAAATAAAAAAAAATCGTATTTCTTATTTTCTTATTGAAGTTATACTTCTATTGGCGCGTTAGGGAAAAATGATGAGAGTAAATTTTTACGATGCGCGCGCACACCGTCACAAAAACCGACACCCTGAAGTTAGCTATAGTCAACATTTTTGTGATATTTAAATAAATTTTATTTAAATAGATAATGCGTTATAATAAAACTTTCAATGTATTAAATACATTTTTCTATTGTTAGTGTCGTTTTTTCTACAAACGTAGAATAAGGCGAAAGATAAAATTTTTGGAAAGATTTTTATCTTGTTACGTCAAAGAAGTATAACTTCTAACGCGTGTACATAAGTACATACACACTTTTTTTATTAATATAGAAATAGTCAAAGAATAAATCAATAAAAAATTAAGTTTTAATGCTGTTAGCATAAGATCCGATTTCCCATGATTAAAAAAATCTTGTTATTTATAACAAACAGCTGTAAGGGCGGCAGTCATTTCATCTTTGCGCTTCAAAAAGGCGAATTCACATACAAGCTCGAAAGGTGGTGAGTATCACCGAAGGGATTAAACCATTTTTTTTTTATAGAACCACCCTTTGCTTTTTTCAAGGCCTTACCAATATTCCTATTGCCCCATGGCATTACTAATATCCCCTCCAAATAAGCTCGTGGCTTGCATTAGAAGTGGGTACGACAATAGCCCAAGGTGGTAAGGATCGAACCCGACGAATTATTATGACGTCGGTTAGACACAGACAAATACATAACGAATAACTAACCTGCCAATTTTCAAGCGGTTCCTCTTTGAATTGAGGATGTTCCCCGGGAATGTTGTCGAGCATCGGCGCCTCCAAATTCATGTCCGGTTCGATTGGTTCCTCCTGCGAGCGAATGTTGATGGATTTCATATGGTAATATAAAATTAATTTGTATAGACGGTATTTTAATTATTTCTTTTAATCCTATGGGCGGTTTCAGATTACGATTTTTACTTTTCGAACGTATACGTAGCGTAGCGGTCGTTTGGGCATACTTTCAAAAAGCCGAACACGCGTAGGAGTAGGTACGCTCGAACCGGTGGGGGCCAGTGTTAGTCAGCGAAGTGATTCTATACGATTCTAAAAATTGCTACGCGCTTTTACGAGCTTATAAGCGCATTAATGATCGAACGAGTTGGGCAGGTGGCAAAAGACGCACCTATACCCACCGATACACGCTTCGAAAACAATGTATACGGTATAAAACGTTAGTATGAAACCGCCGTAACTAATATTAGTATATCAAATCATGATACCTCAACTTTTTGTATTCCAGACATACATCTATTTTTATAATACATAATATTGTTACAGAGAACCTTATTACCGGGTCATAAGGTTCAAAATCGCTTGCTACTCTCTGTTTATTTCCTTGACGACGCGTGGGTTCTAGAAAGATGTGGTATAGCGTTCCGCGTATGGAACTTTCTCGAACCCGTGTTCGGCGTTATATAAGCGGCCCGGCGCGTCGACTGAGTCATTCAGTTTTGAGCAACGAGCGAAGTAACTACAAGCGAAACCAAGTGAATAAGTGCGATAACCTTGGCTGTTCTTTTGGACTACGATTGACCTGTTTTGGACCTGTGATTTGTGAAGTTCTGTTGTGTGATCTAGAAGATCCCAATAAAGACTTATTTAGAGCCATCAGGTTTATTTTATATTTAGAGCCATCAGGCCGCGAACCCCAGCCCGTAACAATATTTAGTAATATTCAAAATTAATGATTCTTTATTTTCCAATTTAGACGACATTTAATATGTGATTTTTTGAATGTAATCTCACCTTGACGACGGCGGGATATGTGTAGTCTCTGCTGTGCTGGTCGAGGTCAACGAGCTCGTCCGACATCTGCGGCGGCTCGTCGGGGAGCTCGCGCTTGATGAGGAACTCGGACGTGTCGAAGCTCTGCTCGCTCGGCATGTCGTCGTCTGAAAAACACAATTGAAAGGCACCCTGGCAATCAATTTTAAACTGACGTGATTCAAGTGGCTGGAAACTGATATCCCAGCCTTATTGAAGTGAAACTTCTTTAGAATAGTCATTTGAAATCGTGCAACGGAAAAAACGACATGTGAGAGACACGAATACCATAATGTGTGGAAGAATGAAACAGAAATATACATACTATTTTATATTATCGGTCTCTTCTCTTTGCGCCATGCTTTGGTGAGCCAGAGCGAGAAAGCAAATGTCGGTGTGTATGTATATATATATATATATATATATATATATGTATACGGCTGCGTATTTCAGCTTTTTAGTAAGAAGTCAGCGTGGTGTGTTATTATTTAACAGTGTTTGTGAATATTTTTATATCTTGTTATATATGTTCATATTGTGTTCATGTTATATATATTATATATGTTCATGTTATGTTATGTTATGTTCATTATATATATTCATCTCATTCTTATGTCGATTTACTAAAGTGTTTTATTTTTAAATCTTAATTTCGCACATCCATCAACAAATTTTTTTCATTCGAAACACTTCGTAGCTGGCGCTAGTTCATTCTTAAATTTTTACTAATTTCTATATATATCATATCATTCATAAGTACCAAATAATGCATATATGAGTAAAGTATATTTTGACTTTGACTTTATGAGATACACTATATATTGTCCCCTACTGTAAGTAAAAGCCGTGTGAAAAAGCAACAAGTTTGAAAAAACTACAACAGCTTGTATAGCTAAAAAGTGAGTCTTTATCTTAACAATTTAAAACCAGTTAACGCTTATTTTCATCCATGGGAATTCAATTATGTACGATTTATTAGTATACCTACGACGACCTTATGGCACAGCAGTAGCGAACGTGACTTAAGCGCGACAGGGCGCGGGTTCAATTCCCACTCGGAGTTCATGTTTGTATTGACCATACAGGCATGTTTTCCGGTCTGCATATGTTTGTCCCTGTCATTGTTAATGTTTCCGGACCGACACAAGATATAACTATCCTTATGAGGGCCGTTGAGTGTGTAGCTTTTATTTATTTATTTACGAATCCGATCAAAATTAATCGTATTTAATTAAGAAACAAACAAAAGCTATTATTCAATATAAAAAATGGTGTATATTTATCTTACCTGGACGTACAGACAATTGTACCATAGCTTCAGCGGCGTCTTTTTGTTCCACTTCTTCTAGACCAGAACTGCCACTATCGGAGTATTGAAGATCTGTGAAGGAATATAATATAATATGTCGCATGTATATGATGTCGCAGTGAGTATGCAGTATATGATGTCGCAAATAATTACTTTTAACGCGTGCGAGCCACGGGCAGTAATGAATAAATTAAAACTACTTGATCGATTTTAATAATTTTTTCAGTGAATGACATAGGCTACAGGCATACCCGGGCGAAGCCGGAGCGGGCCGCTAGTACCACATAATATCAATCTACTTACCATCAACTAGACTGTTTTGATCCTTCTTTGGTCGGCCACGTTTTCTTGGTGTCGCCTCTGTTAAAATAAAAAATAGTCTATGATCAAATCTTCAAAAATAATGTTAACAAAAAAGTAAACCAATTAAAGTTTTGATTTTTTAAATTTTTGTTTGTACGTTTTTTGACTTTCTATGACGCGTGTGCAAATTTGTTGAGACATTTTTCAGTTGATTCCGTTACCGGCGGAGTTTTAATTCCATTCTTGTATCTCCTACCTATAAACTACCTATTTGCATAAAAACATTAGGTAATCCATTCTTTTTTCCACCGCTCCCGTAAGAATTCCGTTCTTGTTGATACCGCATAAACTTTGTTGTGATACACAACAATCCATGTTGCTGCAGTCGGTACATTTCGACAATTAATTTTTATTTATATAGATTATCACCGTCGGTAGAGGAGGTGGTAGCCTTCTGCTTCCTCGGGCGGCCCCTCCCGCGCTTCTCGTCGGGCGGCGGCGGGTCGTCGTCCAGGTCGGACTGCTCCGCGTCCTCCAACATCTTCTGCTGGACGCGCACAATGTTCGCCTCCAGCTGGCTCACGTGCTCGTCGAACTGACACATACAACATGGGTTATTGGAACGAAGTTCCTTATCGCGCATTGAGAAAGGGGGTTAGACGGCAAAAGTTGTAACGACACTTTTTGCTATAGTTGTAAGCCGTGCGGCGTGCGCGTGTTTCTCTGTCTCTCTCTCTCTCTCTCAACGAAAGCAGGCCAGTTGTTTTCGTTTCGTCTTTCTATTTCGCAATGAACAGTGTGGTGTCGCGATGATTATTAAAATAAAAAAAATATTATTATTTTCTTAAATTACTTTTATTAATAAAATTTTATTACAATTCCTTCACTAATTAATCGAAAGGAACTTCGTTCCATCCGGGTGTCCCTTGGCACCTCTCAAGTTATTAATAATATAGTAACAGTTGTGGAGTGTTGGTAGCGAGCCTTTTTTTTGGAAACGGGGAGGAAATCTGGTACTAGATACCAGGCTTCCTCGGGAGGAGAACCGAGTTATGTGGGGTTCCATGACAAAATAGTAACCCACTAAAACCTCCTCAGTGGCCAACCTCAGTACGTTTGTCGGGTTATGGGAACCCTTGCAGTACGAACCAACGCGACCAGATAAGAACTGTGATCCGCTTGTGGCTAGAGCAGCTCGGTCCCTGGGTGATGGTAAAACCCCCCATTGTATAGTAGCAGTTGTGGCGTGTTGGTAGAGAACCTGCCTTAAGTCTCTATGGTCGCGGGTTCGATTCCGACTCGGGGCAGATATTTGTATTGATGTTATAAATATCTGTCGCGGTCTGGGCGTTTGTCCATGTGGGCCTCCCCACCGTCCCTCGGAGAGCACGTTGAGCTGTTGGTCCCGGTTGTTATCCTAACATTTGATAATAATAAATGATAGCTCTTGATAAGTAATTTCCTCTTATCCAATGAGTTACTGGTTCGCCCTTAGGGTTACGTAGGTCAGATGGCAATCGCTTTGTGTAAAACTAACCAGTCAAATCCGGATAGGATTAATAAGCGGACCCTGGAAGAAGAATATTTAATTACTTATATACTGGTGTAAATAGGTAAACCTGTATGTATACCTGTTCCAAAGCCTCCTGCGTCACTTTGAGCACGGCTTCGGCTTGCCGAGTGAACTGCGAGTTGAGGCCGTTGTAAGCGCGGCAGTTGTCAACCAGTAACTGTATGTCTCTTAAAAACTCCTCCCGGCTGTGATATTTGTGTGCTGCGATAAATTTTTTTTTTTTTTTAATAATCACTGACGCCTTACATTGGCTTGTACGATCTTATGTATTTTGCTGTGAATTTATATCGTATATCTATAAGAAAAACCTATGCGGCCAGAGAACGTCATGTGTGTTCTCTCAACTTTGAATGTAAATTTTGAAAAAAAGTTTACAAAATATGATATATTTTTTTAGACACTTTCAATTTTGAGGTTGTACAACCAGCAGTATACGATAATATTCTGCACAAATCAAGATACACATGTGCACACACAGATACACACATACACACACAAACACAAATCGCATATCGCTTTCTCATCACGGGACGATTTCTGACTACCAACTCCAACCGCAAATGCTTTAAGGTTCTTCATTTAATAGAAATAATTGTATATCGACGAGAATAAAAATAATTGAATAATATTATTGCATTATGAAAGTTTCGGCATGCAGTGTTACAAGTTTATCACAAAAGTTTTGATAAAAAAGTGGAACCTACCAATTGTAAATAAAAATCTAAGAAACCTCACCTTGAATTTTTTTGCCAATAGTTTCCATGTCGATCGGTTTCTTTATAACATTATAGTAGTCTTTAACTTGTTTCTTGTTCACAGGTTTAAGGAAAGGCCACGCTTCTGGCATCACTTTCAATTTAGTGGTCAGAAGATTCTCGAAGATAAATGACAGGGCAACCTATTGAAAATATTTATCAGTTAAAAATATATATATATATATATCATCGAAGTTAGATAAAAATGTTTTTAAAAAAATCACATAAAAACGTATGTCTTAAGATTCGCAGTAGGAACGAAGTTTCTACATTTCATTTACCATGATCATTGTTCACCACTGCCAGAACACCCCTTACAACCCCACACCTTGCCACTTTTGCCACTACTTGCCACCCTACCCCATGCCACTCTTTTTTCCACATTTATCTAACTTTTGAAACTTATGTAAAAATCGTGCGGTATCTTATCTTTACCTGATCATTATCATCAAGTAAAGGATTGATCTGTTTTTCCAGTTTCATAAATTGCTCCTCTTTTTCCGCTAATTTCTCGAAACAACGCTGCATCATACGCTGAGCGGCGACTGTCAAACTACTCGTTGGACCTGCAAAGAATACATAATATTATACTAAATAGTAATAATAAAATAAACTTAGATAATATACCAATATTATGATATGAGACAGGGTATAAAATAGGGATAATACATTTCTATATACTATTAACTGGCCCATACAGAGACAAAATGTCAAAGACTCGTTGGTCCCCCTTCGTACATTAAACGCCAACACCTGCTAACTTCATTCGGTTATGTTGTGTAAATGATAGCCAAATGAAGTTAGCGTTTCGTTCCTAATATCAATTAATAATTTAAATAAATATAAAACGACATACCATTATATAGATTAGAGTTCTCAACAATCTGATTGACGTCAGCAAGAAATTCCTCGCGGCTCTGATAGTGCTTTTGCCTCAAATTATCCCTTATTGTCTGAAGGTCCATCGGACGGGATATAATTCGGTAGTAATCAGCTACCAGCTTTATGAAAAGAAAAGAAAAACATTATACATACAAATTTTATACATACAAATTTTATATGGCCCATCGATGTACTTGTGAACACGATTACAACCAATCAAGTCAAAAATATCGATTTACTAAGTATATTAGGGAAATAGAAAAAGACGATAATACACCTTGTGGCGTTCCGCCTCATCCATATTTGTTTGAGATCGGTGTTAATCGATCCATTATCCATAAATAGAGATCATAGACGGACGTGGTCTCGGTAAAAGACTTTATGACCACTTTCTCTCTCACGACTCTCATGCGCACCACGCACGAAGGAAATAAATACATAAAACATTGTATATTGTAGATTGAACAATTTTATCTTGTGAACACATGAATATAACGATTGACATTTACAAAGTGTCTGTTTTTTCACTAACCAACTATTAAACACTCCTCGAAGCCAAACAGCTATAACCCTAATATAATGTACATAAGGTTTATTTTTTATGTTTCAGATATTCTCATTCATCTACGTCCTACGCGAAAAATTGACAACAAATAATACGAAAACTATTGTAGCCTGTTGGACCATTAGTCTTGTAGGTCACGGATTCGATTCCCGCTTGGTGCGGATGTATTGATCTTACTGTAGTAATATATTATCTGCTTTATCATAACATCTTTTATTATAACATCTGATAGTAATCGTTAACTCTTGATAGGTTATTTTCTTTTATCAAAAGAGTTACTGTTTCGGCCTAAGGTTTGTAGAATTCCGATGGCAATGCCTTGTATGAAAACTAAGATGATACGCAGATATAATAATTTTCTTTATACCTTAGGATTAACTGGGAACAGAAACGGTTGTACATCGGGTAGATGTCGCATGTGGTTGAGCACGTCCTCTAGAAGTGACGACAGGGTCACGAGTGGGTCGGTGCGGCGCCTCTCCGCCGGCCTCTTGACCAGGTAGTCGCAGGACTCGCTGGCAGTCCCGCGCCGCCTGTTCCGTCCGGCCGCGCGGAACTCCCCGCGACGACTGCCGCTTCTACGCCTGAGTTCTTCCGCTGATTGCTGTGAAAAATTTTAAAGGTAGTTTAAATTTTTTATTGATGATAACTGGGTATACTTTTATACTGGGACGACGCTGTGGCGCAGCGGTAGCGAACCTGCCTAGATGCCAGAGGTCGCGGGTTCGATTTCCGCTCGTGTCATATGTTTATATTGACCATACAGGAATGTTTTCCGGTCTGGGTGTGTTTCCGGACCACCGACACCGAGGATATAACTATCCTCATGGGGGCCACTAAGTGTGTACTACTTTGACTAATCTAATCTCGTCTACAATACATATACAATACATAAATATATCAATTTAAAATTAAGTATTCATATGTTGACTTCGCTCATATTATTTAAACGTCATTATTATCCAATTCAGCCATATTCATTCATTTTATGTTATTTCGATTAATATTGCTATCTGGAAAATCTAATAGTGAACCAGCAATGCAAAAACTTGAACAACATTTATAATACTAAATCATAATTTATATACTACTCAATGATATATCTTATTTTATTTTGGTCCTTCGAGCCGGATATCACTAACCTTGATAAGCTTTGAAGGCAAAGTAAGCTTGGTCCCCTCCACGTATCCGAGGTCGAGGTCCTCGGGCTCGGGCGGCGGCTCGTCGTGCTCGGGCGAGATGGCGCCACTGCCCGTGTACAGCGGACACGCCTTGTTCGTGCGCATGTGACCCACTTGACCGCACGCGCCGCACTGATACGAACATTTACAATTTCTAGTTATTTATAACTTAACAAAATATCACGGACTTATTCGTGGCTTTATTTATTTTCTAAGTGCTCCATATCATTAAGTAAATTTCATAAGAATGGGCCACCTTGACCGGGTTATTACTGGCCTCTCCAAAATTTCACCTTTAAGTAATACTATCTAAGTATCTATACAGTTGCGTTGCGTCTGTAATAAGTTACGGTGTCCACTTACCATCAGAACCTATTGTTTTTTAATCAACGCTTATTTAATTAATACCTTTAGGATAATGACACAAACAAATGTTCTTAAGCATAAGACTAAAAAGAACGAAAGTTCACAAAGGTGAAAAAAAGAGTTATTTTCACCGTAATAAAAAAAAATGATCAGGCAAAAGTAACATTAAAAAGCTTAAAAAATACCTTTAATTTCAAATCGGGCTTCAACTTAGCGCGACGTCTAGACGGCGTGTGGAGATCAGGCTCTTGTTTGATCTGACCTAATGGTATCAGCCCAGGTGATGTAGGACTTAGTTCTGACATCGTTGACATCGTAATATCTGAAAAACAAAATAATTTAAAAAAAAAACAGGAATAAGCTAAACCGACTACAATCAAAAATTTATACGGTCCGCCTGATGTATACAGTCACCGCAACTTATGAGCGTTCACGATACTTGAAGTATTACATAAGCGTTGACAACCCGATGTATAGGGAAGGAATGAGAAGGGACAAAAAAGAAAAGAAGAAGGAATGAGAAGGGACAAAAAAGAAAAGAACAGAGAGAGTGGGAGATTCGGGATCCGGCACTCTCACTCATCGCACGAAACGCAACAGTACTGTTACTTTACGCCGATTGCCCGTGAGAGGGTAGTACTTACCCGTTAGAGCCGGCCCATTAGCGCTGGGAGGAGCATGACTCTACTACTACAAATATGAGACTAAATAGTTTTTAAACTTCAAGAAATTCCTTTCTAAGAAAACTTGGTTTAATTTACTAATAAATCAGCTTAACTCGAATAAAAATTAATTAAGTCGAATTAATAATCTTTTTTTGAAGTCGGTTACGCTATATTATTACATAATTTATATTAGAACTATAGAAACAATATATATTTTTAATAAAACTTACTGCTTGTAATGGTGGATGGAGCCGGCACAGAAACGTTGCCGGCAAGTCTTTCCCTCTCTTGATTTCTCTTGATACGTCTTAATTGTTCCTTTAAAATAATGATTTTACTTTTATTTTATATTAAGCAACAGAAATTATAATTAGTCGAATAAATATAAATAACAATTTAGAATTCATTTTATTATTCACATGTTAAAAAGTTATATCTAAAAAAATATTAAAGCTCATAAACGTGTACGCTAATTGTTTAGAAGAGAAGTTAAGCAGCATCAGGCGGGATCATTTAATGGATGGGTGACCAATTAGTGGCATTAGAACTAAGTATTTAACTGAGTGAATGGTCCCCAATGTTATCAATTTGGTAGTAGTAGTTTAAAAGACATATCCACTAATTTGGCAAAGAAGTATGCATCTTATGAAATAGGAAAATTACTTTAAGACAATTGTCCGTTATAACAACACCATTAACGCGAGCGGGGTCACGGGCAAAGCTAGTTATATAATAATAGTCAATTTACCTGAATTCTTCTCTTTTCTCTCTTCATCTCCTCTTTCTGCGTCTCGTCCATTGTCGCAAACTGTCGTATGAAGGCATCGTCTTTAGTTGATCTTATCTTCGTATACGCCTCTATCACAGCCGCCTTCCTCACTAACTCCACGCGAGTGTAACGTTGGCCGGAAGCGTTACGGAATGTACGAACTATGCGAAGGACGCGACCTTAACAGAAAAAGAAATTGAAACTGAATATTTATTAAAAATACATAAATAGTGTGTCAATATATTATACATAAAGTTACTAAAAACTTTTTGTTCTTGTTAATCTAAGTTACAGACTGTATAAAATTTCACTCAAATTTGTTTTTATGGAAATAAAAAACATAATTATGCCTATTTTCATCTAGTTGCTCCCTGCATTGTAGCAAAGTTGATAAAACGCAACGAAACTAGTCTAGAGTTAAACTTTTGGCAAGGGATTCAAATGCTTAAATTTTTTTTTCAAAATCTCGAGTATTTATAAATAGATATGTATATCCGTCTTTTGTGATACCTGTCAATCCCATTTCAATTAGCGTGGTTTACAAAGCACATAATTCTTTTCCATAGCAGAAAAAGAACCATTATCGCAAAAGTGGGTCATAAACATAAGGTTACAGAGGAAAATTTTAACGCATTCTAGTTTTCTAGATTCTTCATTCTAGATTCTTACGGTCATCAATAAAAAACCTCAAAATGAAAAAACTTTTTAAATGGTTTTTATGCTGTTTACTCTTGTTACCATGTTAGAATCAAAAAACCGTACCCAAAGGTATTAGTAACTTGTAATAAAGGTGTGACATACCTTGATTTAATGATTGTTGCTGGTCATTTTGATTGATTTGAGGTTTCTTTTCAGATTGTCCAAGAATCATCTTTCTTAATTCAGCTCTCTCGGCCTCTTCCCTTTCCATTGTTAGCTAAAATTATTATTATTAATAACTTTCAAAAACAGAATTAATACCAGAATAATTATAGTGTACATGACATGTGTATCCATTGACGATAATAAGCTAAGAAAGCATTTATATAGCTGCCTTTGAACTTGCTACTTGCTTGAATATAATTTACAATAAAATATTGTATTATATAATAAACATAATTATAATTATATGAAGTTATTTTTTTTATAAACTCATGCATCTTACCGCAAAACAAAATTAAAAATAAAACCATAAAAATTGTTTACGCCCACTGAACTCTGAACATGCATTTGTCCTTTTCCTTTGCATAATAATGTGCAAAAGAAGGAGCGAGACGTATAGAGTAAATAATAAAACGTTTAACTGAAAATTAATTACACAGATTGAAAATAAAAGTTTACCTGCTCTGTAGTTTTCTTATTGGCGAGCATATTTTCAAGGTTTTTACCCATCTCCTCCAAGTCTGACTCCTCACTCACAGAACTTTCGGCTTCGTCTGTACTTAAGACTTCTGTGCTTGTCAGTACACGGTTTTGTAGTTCGAATATACGCTGGCATTCTTCTTTATATCTATCAAATTTATAACATAACGAATAATTCGGCAAATTTTATTTTACCTCATAAGTGGCAAAAAAGAGTACGGCCCGCCTAATTATAAGCGGTCACTGCTTGCAACACCAGTAGTATTACAATTATCGGAAAGAACCAAAGAAGGAAATAAAAGGAGAGGATAAGAAATATGTACTATTAATTCACATCGATATTTTTTTTTTTTTTTTTTTTATTTAATTTAATTCTTTATTTTCAGGCATCAAGGCCCATAGATAAAATACATACATATATAGATTATTACATTAAATACCTTACGGACTAACATACATATTATTCATATATAACATAAAATAAAATATTACACCACTATCACTATTTATGGGAACTTTTAGTCTTTGCTTCCCTATATTTACGGTACACAACTCCTGCTGGCCAAAAGTCTGAACTGAAGAAAATGGATTTGTGCTGAGCCTTAATTTGGAGGAGATACGATTTGAAATTCGTAGTATGGCTCGACTCCAACCGCTCCAACTTC
Source organism: Hestina assimilis (assembly GCA_023373885.1). Classification (NCBI taxonomy): domain Eukaryota; kingdom Metazoa; phylum Arthropoda; class Insecta; order Lepidoptera; family Nymphalidae; genus Hestina; species Hestina assimilis. The sequence continues at coordinate 7,531,262 of CM041749.1, read as the reverse complement.
AATACCGCCCGTTCTCCAGCACCTATAACATTTTGGGTCTTCCTAGCGATGTAATCCAGAATCTTTTCCCCCGATGTCTGCTGGTCCACTGGGGAGAGATACAGAAGGACGGTGGGCGCTGCGTAGGACCGATACCGCGCTTATTGCGGTTATGTCGTGCTCGGCTTTTCCTATTTTGTACTAAGACAAAGCCCTCATTGTCCACAAATTGCTTACACTTCTTATCACCGCTCTCTCCACCTCTTACTGTAGTTTTTGTAGTAAGCGGTGGAGGTTTTAACTGGTTCTTCCTGCGGGACACATTTGCGTAGCTATCCATCTGTGGCTGCGATGTTGATTTCGATGCTCGCTCAGGCTGTGACGTAATAGTTACGGGTCGCACTGAAAGGTTATTGCCCTTTCCTTCCGATACATTCCTCGGCGATGCATTTTCGCTGATAGGCGAAAAATGAACCGCCGCGCCACGGCGAGTGTTGACGTTGCGCAATGGACTTTGACTCTGTGAAATTACTGACGCAGGGTTGTCACGTCGTAGTAAAGAAACTTCTTTCTTCAGGTCTTCGATCGTTCGTTCTGAATCCTCAAGTCTTCTTTGGATTGAGACGACTTCTGTTTTCAGCGATGTAATCTGTTTAAGTAGGCCAGTGACGTCAACATGGTCAAACGTCACGGGTAGTAATTTACACAGATCTCGTGCCACGAATGTAGGAACATCGTCCGGGTCCGTTCCCTTAAACACCCGAAAGATGTCCTGCAGATCACGTTTACCGCTCCCATCTCTTACTCTCATACCGAGCCGTATGGTGGTCTTAACAGTCTCGCTAAGTTTTTTCTTAGCGTCCCGTATTTCCTCCTCCTTGTAGCTGGACATGCAGATTTGCTCCAGAGAGAGTTCATCCTTTACATCCAGCTTGTTCTGCACGAAGGCGAGGAACTCGTGTACCACAATGGTGTCACAGATTTTAGCCTGCGCCATCGTGGTAGTACGCGTGTTGTCGCTACACTAATATCTAGGTCAACATAACGTTTGCGAATACACGTCCGTTCATGTTGACAATACTTTTGCAACTCTAAAATTTATGCAAGGGTAGTATTTCCCCGCATTCAATCAGGCCCATTCATACTAAAAACAATGAGGGTCTACTCAAAGCAAAATACCACGATGCTGATAAATGAGCATAAATGCCTCCTGCCATTGCCTTTGGTAAACAGTTCCGGGTATCCTGTCTACACAATACCAGCTGTGTGTATATGGCCTACACAAGAAATAACAAGGAAAAATATTGACGTATTGTATTTGATTGATTGTATTGTATTTGACGCTCTAACGATACCTATCCAAAGATACCTCTCACGCTCAACTATGTATGAATATTTTTCTCAAACCTCGGTACTCTTACATGTAAATGTATGGACTGCTAACCTTGATTATTATATATGTTAGGTTTTCTACTACAAAATTGTATAGCGGTTCATAGAATACCTATATACTAAATTTCGTATACATAGAGCCAATAGTTTTCCAGAAAAATGGGTGTGCCATCCGGACGGACACACTGACAGACGGACTGACGGAAAGACGGACGTGACGTCTGCAATTTATAAATAATAGAAAATTATCTTACCTTTCTTGATGTTCAGCAATTGAAAATCTATTCCCTCTGGAGAATTTCGTCATGCCTTCCTCGCCCGCCTTTGCCTTTTCCGTTGATAACGTTCGCACAACATCGATGACTTCCCAACGAGATAGTTTTTTAATCTGTTAGCAGAAAATGTTTATTTAATCTGTTGTCAGAAAAAGATTGTATTAAATTGTGTACGCTCTTTGTTTGAAGCGCGTATAGTCGCGTATAGGCGCGCTTTTAGCCAAGCAGCTCTCACGAGCGTTTACGCGCTTATTAACTCGTATACGCGCATAATAATTTTTGAATCATGAGTGGTTTCAGACTAGCGGTTTTAATTATTTCGTTAGGTATGCCATATTTGGTTTTAGTTGTTTGTTTATTATTACCTCTTCCTCAGGAACGCCGAACTTCCTCAGCAGAGCCTTAGCATTATTCAAGCTCAACCTTCTCAAGTCGGCATCTGTGCCTGTCACGGTCCTCTTGGGCTGTTGTTCCTCGTTGGGCTGCTGTGTGGGCTTGTTGGGGACTCGAACATAAGAGAACCCCTCTCCGCAGCCAGTGGGATCAGCTGGACCGGTCAGCTGAAGGAGGCACTTGCCTCTCATCGCCTGGATGTAGGCTCGAGTCGTGTTCCATGGAGCTACTTTGACCTATGATCATTATTAATATTCTCATTAAAAAATTAACAATAAACTAGAGCTGTACAATTAAGCCGGCCAAGCCGGTTAAAAAAGTAAGCTTAATTAGCTGTCTAACTAGCTGAGCAGCTTAGCTAATTTAACCGGCTAGCTACATTTGGCTACCTAGCCGGCGATTTAGCCGGCTTAGCCAACTAACCTAGCTTAGCTTGAGTTCCTGTAACCTGACAAAAACACTGAGGTCGTGCCACCGAGGAGGTTTTAGTGGGTCCCCATGACGTTTCCACCTTGTCATGGAACCCCACATAAACCGTTTGTTCCTCCCCAGGACGCCGGGTATCTGGCAGTAGATTTCCTCCCCGAAAAAAAAAAAAAAAAAAAGCTAATAGGCTAACGGCTAACCACCTTAACGGCTAATTATTGTATTCTGGTTAATTTGTAAGAGAAGTAGACTACATTTTGATCCTATGACTCGTTTGGTTTTTCGTTTCATTTTTCGTTTTGTTGTAACAGTTGTTAATCGGAATTAAATTACGAGACGCTTTTAGCCAGTTTAGCTCACTAGCTGGTAAACGATCAATGGGTTAAGCGACATTACGGGCGGTCAGTATATGGATGGGACACCAGTTAAGTAACTTCAGGCGCGATGAGTTTGTAGGTTGTAGACTGGTTAACTAACTTCAGTCAGTATATGATTCGGTCAGTATATGAATGGGTGACCGGTTAATAAGCTTCAGACGCAGTCGTTTTAATTTCCATAACATAAATTTGGGTTCAAAGTTAAAGTGCCTATCCTGTATGAAGGTCAACAAATCACTCTAATTTGACCCTTAAGCCATTTTTATTCCACACAGACTTTCATACAAACAAAATGACAACCCAATAGAACGAGATGTGGACATTGAGACATGATATTTGGTGTTGATGTTACGATTTTATATACATTTGGCCAAACGACGACTCTATGCCGACATGGCCTAATGGTTAAAACAATTTTGAAAATAAGCGAAATTTGCGGTTTGTAACCAAAGTAAAGCGTCCGAGTTTTCAAGTTATATTATACTCCGAATTCACCTTGTGCTTTGACATTGGTGAAGGCAACCATCCGAAAAGACCTTAGAAAATTTTTGAGAATACATCTGCCAATCTACAAACCAGCATTGTGATAAACTAAGCTTTTAATCTTAGACTTCAATTAAGGAAACTTTTGCTACAAGTGGGACATCAGCAGTTTATTAAGTTGTTGGTATATTCTTACCTCGTCATCCATCTTTAATTGCATCTCCTCATCATCATCTTCCTGCGGTGTGAAGATGAACTTCTCTCCGTAACCAGCATCTTTGAGCCTCTGTTCAGCGGCCGCCATACTGAAGTAAGCACAGCACTGTTCCGGTGACACCATTGCCCGGATTTCTTCCTCCGATGGCAGGCGAAAATCAGGTTTTATAACCCACCTATTAAACGACAAAGATATAATTTTATTTTAGATTTGCATTAATTACTTTGTCAAAAGTATTTACATTTTTGTAGAAAAATATTCTGAATTATTAATAATTTAATTTGTTCTGAAAGACAAATGTGTGATAATTATGGGGTTAGATAAAAGGTACAATCCATAAGTACTAGTATTATTTAAGCAAGTCCAACAGTCTCATTACAATTTGTGTTAAACAATGAAAAGAGCAAAGAGCAGAAGTAAGAGGTCACAGTACACAAAGAGCCCGCTATTTGTTGCGGGTTGCAAGAACAAGAAAAGACCGTAAGGATAACAATCTAAGAAACACACCGATCAAATCAAAATAAAATACACTTTATGTGTCAAGTCGAGTTAAATTTTCCAGTATAAACCGCTGAACCAAATTTGTTTAATCTTAGTATACAAATAGATGGAGCCTTGGAGAACAACATAGACTACTTATTTTCCCTTAAAGGGAGTGAAATAGGGGATGAAGGTTTTTAAGGGGGAACAATGAATTCAATTGCAATAGAGGTGCCTCACTAATCGTCACACACACGGCTGAAGCGAAGAGCAAAATCTATGACTACAAATTGTCATATAAAAATCTGCATGTTTTCAAAAGTTTCCGAACCTGCTAACATTAATATTACTTACCAATTAGAATCGCAACCAGTACGTTTGAAATCGGCACATAGTTTTAGACGTTTACGTATCGAGCTCTCGGAATGTGAAGGGAAAGCCCTTTTGATATCGTCCATCTTTATACGACGCGGGTTATCCGGTGATTTCCAGAACAGCCTGTATATAAATACCTAAAAGAAGACATTATTAATTCATTTTACAACGGTTCTGGCGTTTCGGAAGTAAAGTAAGCCGTCGTAGGTTTGATTCTTGCTCGAGACAGATGAAATTAAATATTTTCTGATTAGATCAGAAAATATATTAATGATCGTGTGCGTTTTTGAACCACTAGGGTGAAATGAATTAATATCGTATTAGAGCCGTGGCGTTATGTGTATAAAGGAGCAGAAGTTAACTATCTCGTTTTTGATTTTGTTGTGTTAAGTAACGTGCGCATGTTTTATTTACCCCCGGTTTCTCAAACGTTAATCAAATTAATGTCAACTTAACATACCAAATATAGAACGCTCATTGGTTAAAGATAATCGATGATCAACAAGCAACCAATGAGAGTTTTGTATATGCTATGTTAAGTTGTCATGAGTTTGATCAATGTTCGAGAAACCGGGTATTAGTCTCAGTAATTATGCATTTAATTAATCATTGAAATGAAATGAAGTTGTTTTAAATGTCATACCTGCAGAAAGTCTCGAACAAAATTATTAGCCCTTTTTGAATTAGGTCCCGGTACTTCGTATAGGGGGCATTCTTGACCAGCGACGAATAAAGCGTCAATCTCACGAATATAATACGCCTGTCTGTAAAAGAAAAAATTGAAAAAAATAAATTTAAAAAAATGTCTAATAAATAAAAATAAATTTTGGGATGGACCATAAAATTCATTTCATTAATTCATTCATTCATTCATCCATTTTCATTCATCCATAAAATTTAAGGGTATGAAATTATTATTTTTGAAGTGAAACTTTTTTAGAATCGTTGTGATTTAAAATCGTGCAACGGAAAAAGACATGTAAGAGACATAAATACAAAAATGTGTAGGCAGAATGAGAGAGAAATATAAATATTATTTTATATTATCGGTCTCTCCTTTTTGCGCCATGCTTTAGTAAGCTAGAGCGAGAGAGAAAATGTATGTATATATATAAGTATGCGGCTTCGTATTACAGCTTTTTAGTAAGAAGTCAGCGTGGTGTGTTATTATTTAACAGTGTTTGTGAATATTTTGTCGATTTACTAAAGTTTCTATCCTGTGTAAATCGCACACACACCTTTTTTTATTATTTTTATTTTCTACGTACTTGGTGCGTATGAGCAGGAAGTCAGTCGGCGGCACGGTGTGCTCGTAGATGGGCGCGCGGTACATGTTGTTCTCCACCACGGACTGCGTGGCGCCGGGCGGCAGGATCCCGAGGAACGGCGACGTGTGAGCGTACGCTATCTCGCCGAACCTCAGCGACTTCGGACCGTTATCCTGGACAAAAGATATGTTGTAAAATTAACAAGGTCACAGAGGTTGTTTCTGTAGTAGAAGAGCCATCCTCCTCCACAAATGCGCCGGCTCGACCGGGGAAGTACTTTTTTTTTGGTGTCGGGGAGGAAATCTACTACTAGATACCCGGCGTCTTAGGAGGAGAACCGGGTTATGTGGGGTTCCATGACAAGGTGGAAACGTCATGGGGACCCACTAAAACCTTCTCGGTGGCCAACCTCAGTGTGTTTGTCACGTTACGGGAACTGTCGCAGAACATACGCGACCTGACAACCACGGTGCTCCGATTGGTAGCGGAGCTCGGTCCCGGGGGGTCGAGATGGCGACCGGGGAAGTACTACCCTCTCACAGCAAATCGTAAAGTAACAAAGTACAGTTGCGTTACTAGCGCAATTACTTAGTGAGAGCGCCAGAGGCTCCATAATCTCATCCCGCCGTCTCCATTTTATTACCGGGGTACCAGGCGCATCGATAGCGAGGCGAGGGTACCATCCATATCTGGTCGATATACCCAACATTCGCACTAAGCGCTTTCAGTCATTTTTCATAATGCGCACCTCCAGGGGGTGAATTGGAGTTCCGGCGTCTGTATTTCCGAACACATACAACCTTAACCTCTTCAAGGTGCGAGTACACAGGCTTCTTATGAGTAAGGTCGCTCCACCGCAGACCTCATCTATGCCTCCGCGCTAGATGGAGGTCAAGAGTTTACCCATTTTATATAAAAAAAAAGGATCTCCCACCCCCTCTGCCCCATTCCTTTTTTCCTTTCTCATCCTTTCCCTTCTATCCCTTGGATTAGCAACGCGCATGGGATACTTCAATCATAGACCAGATCATGTATGATCAGATAGACCATATGTCAACAACAACGTTTGTGTGATGCTAATTACATATTAAACAAGGTCTAGGCAAGTTCAGGAATAAAACCTGTAACTAAAGAAAATTTTACTACCAGCATGATACAAGGCTCGGGTTTTGGTCAAGAGTCAAATAAGACCAAACTACAAATTTTTTCTATAAGTATTATTAAAGTATACAGTATATAAAGTAAGTATTAATAAAGTGATCTTATCTTATCTAGTCGTTAGTGGCCAAGCTAGTGTCAGAGTTGTTCAGGTTGCCCGTATAGGCCTCTGACTTGACTTATCGACTGTTGTCTAATTGTCAACAGCCGGGACCGACTTTTTACGTAGACGCTCGGTTGAAATACCACTATGCGATCATCCATCTAGTGACTGACCGCGCCTAAAGTTGCTTAATCTACCGATCGTTTACCGACCAGTAGGCGCACTCGGCTATGAGATCTCAAAGTCAATAACATTTCGTCTATGATAGTTAACATACCTTAGTAGCAGTTCTCTTATAGTAATTCTTGATTTTAGTACACATTCCGACTTGGCTGATGAGCGGGGGATGTTCTTCACAGAACTCCACGAGGACAAGTTCTCCGTCCCTCCCGCTCAGGTCTTCCGGTGTCCTCATGAAGAACACGTCACCACCACCAGAAGCTAACCGTTCCGCTTCACGTTGCTAATAAAATATAAAGTCATTTTTTAAAAATCCTCAAAAAGTATTAATTTCTGAATTAATAGAAATATCAATTTTAAGCAATATACTTTGTTACTAGTAAACTTTTAAAAAGGAATAGGGCAATTTTTTTTTAAGTAGCAATTCTAAGGGTTTTACTTATATGGACTGCAGAATGTATTTATTATCTAAATAACCCGCAAAAGTTAATAAGTTTCACCAAGGTCTACCCTATATATGTATAAACGGGGTAGACATAAGTTGTAAGCATATTAACATATTACTTGTAACATATAAAATTTTTCAGAAATAAACTTATTATTATTTTACGTAAATATATTAATGATGAATTTGACTAAATGCTATTAGACAATGAAAAAAAATATATATTATTCTTTTAGACTTTTTTATTTTAATTTTAAATTAGTACTATATTATTAAATAATAACTAACCTTAGCCTTTTTCTTAATATGTTTAAGTAGCGGTTGAACCGGGTGAGCCCAGGGGCTGCCAGGGCTCCGTATGTGAGCTTCCTCAGCGCTGGACGGTGGAAGGCCCTCAGTCGGGCTGGTCCCATGTGTGTCTGTATGAACGGAGCTCGGAGCTCTACTACCGGGGTACTATGTTGGATCAGTTGACCTCCTCCTACTTTGAGACGAGGATTCTGTGACTTTGGTTGGTAGTACCTGTATGTTAAAATGAATATTTTTTACACCTGCGATATATGTTGAAATAAATTGTTACCTTTTTAATATTGCTTAAAATATTTTTGAAATTTAACTAAATCAGTCCATCCGTTGGAATTTTATAACACATAAATACCCAATATTTATTTTCGTGTGACGTCACACGGACCTATAGGCCTAAAGTCACCCTGTACCTATTTACTACAAATCGTGCCACGCAGCTACTGCGGCTTATCTAACTGACTTGTATTGTTCCAAAATATATAACACTTCAGTAAAACACCCGAGAAACTATTTTTCATAGGTCGATTGGTCTTTGTGACGTCACAACAATCACGCCGGACATTGGTTATTATAAAATCTTCAATTTTTGTTGTAGAACAAAAAAAATTGCACTATATTTTATGATTTTTTAGCTCTATAAATCTGCATTTTCTCCTAAATTCGTTACGGATCCATTACTTGTATAAACTTACACGTCATTTGATATGTTGAAGGGATCTCGGTCGGGCGACTTCGGCGGCGGCGGCGGAGCGTCCTCTTGCAGAACGTTTATAACACCAGCTTTACCCAACAATATCTTGGACTTCTTCACGTGAGGGTGTGGTATCTTTACCTTCGGTGTTGGACCTCTTTCTGCAAATAAGGATATAATAATAAGTGTAGATTCAATAGAATAAACTAAATATATAACTATTTAGTGGGATTTTAGCGTATCGTAAATATAAATAGATTAAGCTATTTTTTGAATGATACATACACGTTATCTAACTTAATGTCACGACTACGAACGTGACCCACTCACCCTGATGAAAGACTCCCATGGGTCCGAAACTAGTTGGTACCTAAACCGATTGAACGTGAGCTTCAGCCGTTAAATTTTACATTAAGTTAAATAATGTCTCACGATAGTTTTAATAATTTAATAAACGTTATCATAAAAATACAAAAAGGGACCACGACGCGAATACTAGTATATATAATTTTGATAATTATATATTTGGTATATAATTTTAATTAAAAAATTCCAATATAAATGTGAAAGTCATTTGTTTGATGTTTATTACTGAAATACAGCACGAGGTTACATTATGGCGCCTGCAATATGTGTCATGGAGTAAGTCAGCATATGGTGGAGTGCCATATAAAAGCATGGAGTGTGGTGGCACGGGGTAGCTGAGACCATACCTCAGCATATGGGCTAGGGTATGGTGGAGTAGGGTCGTATTATTTTGAGGCGGTGAGGAGTGGAACTCACTCCAAAAAACGAAACAAAATTAATTAAAACCAGTTTGCACTTCTGTCAACAGTCCACATCACTGGCTATTTTTAACTTATTTATGCTGCAATGTAAAAAAATATTTACCTCTAGTTATTTTTGACGGGTCAACGTCATCTGGAATCCCGAGTATAATGTTTTCATCATTAGGATCCAAAGTCAGTATCTTCGGCTTAGGTATCTTGGGCATGCCCTCCGCATCCCATATCACTTCATCTTCCCACGTTCCATAAACGAGTTCCTCATTCTCAACAGGGAAGATACTGTACCATGTATTGTCTTCGCCGTCCGCTGAAGGAGCTCCCGGATTCGTGGATGTTGATGTAGCTCTAAAGAACAAAATCGAATAATTATAATTGAAGCAGTTATACATGTTTGTTAGACGTCAGCGTGAAAGTTTTTCAGTTAAAAAAATTGCTTTTTATTATATTTTATTATAGCAGTCATAAAAGTACACAATCTATGAAAATTTCAACAATTTTATCTATTACAGTTCACGAAATACAGATAGAAAATGTTAAAAATATCAAGTATTTGTTGTTGTATTGGCACTGTTGGTTCTGTTGGGTAAGAAGCCCAATAATTATTTTCATGCATAAAAAAATTAAAAAGGGAAAAATAATTTGGCCACGTGACGAAAAACAAAATTGATAAGTGGCAATGAATAATTTTTGTGTGGTATTAAAGTCAATAAATTACAACACAGAATTTATATATGTTACATACAAAATACTATTTTCATCAATTATATTTTAGATCTCTGGCAATACTTACCATAGTACTTAGTTCTATTAACTCAGCGATAGGACTATACACTATACAGGAAGCTGGAATACTTACGTGGGTGGTTTCTGTTGCAAGGGGTTGGGGTTGTGGTCTTGGATGTGAGAACTGTTGCGCAGTACGACTCACTGATGTAGGCACCCAGCCGGCAGCATTACTCTTGCTGTTTAAACGGGCTAAAACCTAAGGAATTATTAATTATTTCATTATAATTGATTTTATGAACAAACTATATAACCTGGTGAACTTCAAAACTTTATCGCCTGCTAAATCTAAATAAGCGACAATCCGGATAAAGACCTTCTTCTTCTCAGCATTATTCCCAGTATTATACTATTATTTACCCAGGGTCTGCTTATTATTCTTGTCCTGATTTGACAGGTTACTAGATTTAACACAGAGCGATTGCCATCTGACCTCCGTAACCATAAGGGCGAACCAGTAACTCATTGGATAAGAGCAATTTACTTATCAAGAGGTAAAGATTATTGTCAGATGTTGTGACGCTTAACGTGCTCTCCGAGGCACGGTTGGGAGACCAACGAGGACAAACGTCCAGACCGAAAGAGATATAAGATCAATGCAAACATCTGTCCGAACGGGAATCGAGCCCGCAACCGTTAAGGCTAGAGGCAGACTCGCTAACCATAAAGCCAAAACGGTATTAATCCGGATATTGTGCATATAATAGAATGTTAAGAATTTTATCAAAAGGTATACCTTCTGCTTGATTTCGCTGCCATCCCATATAACATCATCTTCCCATTGCAACTGAGAAACCATCAAAAATGCGTCATCGGGAAATCCGCTGTCAGGGCTGTCTGCTTTTTCATCTAAGTTAGCTTTGTCTTCTGAAGGTTTTTCTTTTGATTTCTCTTCACGTTCTGGTGATGGAGCCTGTTATCAAAAATAAAAAAAAATAGCATCATGAATTTATCTGCTATCAGTATTAATGTTTTTAAGGTAAGTGGTTGCCGTAGCCTATGAGCGCTTTCAGCACCATTAGTGGGTGCCACTCACGCGCTGCCAACCTCGAGATATTGGTTCTTAAATCTCGTCTGCCCAGTAATACACTAGCCTACAGCGCCCTTCAAACCGGAACATAGTAATGCCTAAACACTACTATTTGGCGGCAGAATATTTGACACTGCGGTGGTACCTACCAAGCCGGCCACTTGCAACAAAAGACTTAACACCAGTGTAAAATGTGATCTTACCTTTAGTTTAAATCCATAATCAAATCCCTCTCCAGTTTCAGGAACATTGAGCATATCATACCAGGCCTGGGCGGGACCGAAGCGCCAATGTGCTGGTGTAGGCCTCTGAGACTTATCACCTGATGATTGATTGTTATTGTCTGGTTGTGATGATTGGGGACTTTCATCCATGGGCCTATGTACACATAACCGAAATTGAAATTTTACTATATTTTTGCTAATATACATAATATAATGTTATACCCCTGAGAAGGCTGTCCCTCTTTTACGACTGGGTCTCAGTACTATTCTTATCCCTCTCGTCCGATATAAAGGCCCGTTGCGGCAAAATTTATTAAAAAAACTTAATTTTAATAATAATGATAAGCACAATACTCTAAAACTAAATTTCTATGATAATTAATTGCCTCAGTCAGGCAAAGTGCCAAATAAAACAAGTTCGAAAGCCCAAACCAAAATATATCGGCATGAAAAAACCACCAATTTTATATTGATTCAAGACTAAGGTGGTGGTAATTTTATAGCTTATTATAATATATTTCAAAGCAAATCTTACTTCAAAAACTTATCCTCGTCATCACTTGCATATTGCACTTCTTGCAACTCAGGCAGTGTCGGTGCAGTGTCACTACTTGTACTCCCACTTCGTTTTCGACGTCGACGTTTTTTTACACCTCGCCATATTTGCGGCAAGCTGGATAATTTTCCAGGACCAAACAGGCGAGAAAATAGAAGTACCTATAAATAAATATCAAATCATAGTTTGATAACAAAATGGTATAACGTGCAGGAAATCTTTGGATTGAAATGGCTTTTAAGTATGTAGTATAATTATATTGCAGTTGACTGGTCAACATAATAAAGAATATTAAAATATTATTAAAATAAAGTATAATATTATAAAAAGACATACCAGTAAACACACCAACATAAGAATGATACCTAATATTATATTGAAATTATCCACTACACAATAATAAAGATACAACTGTTGATTGGCTGTTGATGATGAAAAGGCAGGCATCAAACTGTATATAATAGAAAAAATACTACTAAAACACAATCTTAAGTGAGTGGGCATTACTTCTTCAACATAAATAATTTTATTAGTATTAGGAATACATATCACTACAATAATTTGACACAATAAATCATTTGATCTTGATGTTGTTTCTTTCAATAATATACTTAAATTATTCAATAATATAAAAAATATAATAACATCAACCCTTACCTTATCTGGTCTGAAGTCAGGAAACAACTCGGTAACATCGGTGTTTGCATACTTAGATGGAAGCATAGCAGCTAATGGAGTTTCCAACTTTTTAGGCTTTTCACCCTTATGCTTGCTACTAAAAAGTGAAAATTATATATTGTTTAAAGAAACTATTCAGAGTCAGTTAAGTAAAATTCCACATTAAAGTAAAAAAATTTTTAAATAATCAGGCAAAAAATGAAAATTATATATAAATTAATATTATATATAAATTTCATTGAAGTTGCTTTCATTAATTTTATTTCAAGTATATATTCCATCATTATTAGTTACATAGTCAGCTATCCACACAAAAATCATATAATTAATTTTTAACACATTTGAACACAAAACTATCTGACGCAAGTGACACTGCCCAAAGACTTTATTTATGTACCATGTAGAAATCCATCTACCGGATGCGACTGCAGGTGAAAGCAATTCTGATGACCCCATAATTATATTTAAAAAAAAAAACATAAAAATCGGTCAAGTCTTTTACGAGGAAGTATTATGACCACACAAGAATTTTATTTTGTACATATGCGAAAATATTTTTAACTTTTCGCAATAGATCAGCTGACCTAATCTTTTTAAAATTTTGCAAGAACAGCTTTAATCTTGTAATAAGGAATGGGATACTTTTTATTGCAATAACTTGCCCACATAACCAAAACATATTATTATATATAAGTCATTAGCTCCATCTAATGGGTCAATAGTGTAATAACAGGACAAACTTACGGAACGGTTGATGGTGGTGGCATAAGTTCACCATCACCTTCCATATCACCTTCATATCCCTCGTCATTATTCCGGGTTTCTGTTTCATTCTCATCATCTTCATTCTTCCAATTTTCTGCACCTAGTTTTTCCTCATCATCCTGTGAGCTTACAGTATCTTGAACTGTTTGATTGTTATCATTTGTTTTTTTGGAACCTTCAGTGTTTGATTCTTTTTTTACAATAACATCCTAAAAATACAATGATAATTAGTAACATATAATATTACAATATTTTTATTAATAATTAAAATAAATTTAGCATATTATTATATATAGAAACTTAATTTAGTCAAAATTTGTAGTATAGAAGCTTATTTAAAAAGATAATTTTTAATGAATTTTTAATTAATAACATTTACTTGTATTATTTTTCGTCTTTTTAAATTGCAGTAATTTATTTTTTGTTGTTTTATATTTTGTTTTGAGGTCACGATGTCGTCAGCTTAAGATAAATACTGAAATGCTATTATCTCAATGTTCTGAAGAAACAATACAGTGGTAACTAATCAGGCCACAAAATATGTGTTGTTATTTATAGCATTATTGTAATTTATAATTAAATTAAATTATTTATGTGTCTTGGTTACAATTTATATAAAAAAACTTAAAACTATTTAAAACACTCGAATTTTTCAGTATATATTATAAAAATATTCTTAATAAAATTTTAAACTTGTACTTCAATTTTTAAACTTATTAAAAATTAATAATAATATTTACATAAAAGCTTAAGTAAACTTGCCACTTCAATCATCTTGCTGACATGTTTTAATTTTAAAACAGCGGCTTGTTTGTGCATGATATCAATTGATAAACCACAATATATTCATAAAATCAAGCTTAAGGTTTTATTAAATAAAAGTCAATGTTATGTAAATAAGTATAATAACACAATTAATTATTATTTTACCTTCTCTTCTTCTGCAGCATCATCAATATCAAAAAAGTCAACAGCAGATGGACTTTTTTCTGTATAATCTGAAAGTAATATTTATGTATTTATAGTTAAACAGTTATTCATTACCATAATTATTTCGAAGCAGTTATTGTTAAAAAATAATATCACCTTTTTCTTCGTCTTCTTTAGTGATTTCTTCTTGATCCAATACTTCGGAAAGCATTGATCCAAGACCTAAACGGTTAAGTGATGATAACATTCGTTTAGAATCACCATCAAGTAGCCCATCATCCTCTAGTTGCCCTCTCTCATCGATATTACCAAACAAGAAACCAGTTAAATCCATGCCGGATCTACTTTGGTCATTAGGTTCATCACTGTCGCACATTTTTTATGATAATAATTGCACCACAACAACAAAATGGTGTAATAAGTTTTTTGATATTTAAAAATTTGGACTGTAAGATTAGGTTCGTTTTTTTCTACTGTATGTTTTTGCTAAAGCGTCGCTCATTTTGATTTCCATTTCTCACAAATAATTGACAAGTTGACAACTCATTTTATTGTCATAGATGACAGCGACAGCGATGACTGATAGACGTCTCACGTCAGTTTATTCCACAGAGTAATTGCTTACTCTGTAGTCTGTGGTTTATTCGCATCGTTCTGAAAAGAAGGCTTAATTGGACGCAAATTAGCAATACCATGTCAACCCACAAACATGAAAAACTGAGTTATATATGCAGAGCTATTGGTAAATGGCTGAAGAACATTTTTCTTTAATATGTGTAGGGTTTTAAGCTTTAAAACTTCTAAAAAGCCATTTTTAATCATGCAAAACGCACAATAATCGATAGATCAATTTGTAATAATCTTTAATATCGCTTAATTTGCATTTTGAAACGCTAAGCAGCATTTGTTATTTTTCAATAGAAATCTGAGAGCAAAATTGACGATAAGACATTATTGCAAAATTGACGATAAAATTAAGCAGTTTATTTTTAATTCACTGACTGGCGGTTAGTGAAAAAACTAATTTTATATTGCTTTCACACTATTATTATTTAAGCTTGATAGTGGATTTATGAAGTATAACAATAATCATAACGATAAAATTCGTTGGCAATGCAAGGAAAGTCTTTAATTACATTTTTTGAGATTTTTCGAAATATGCAATTTGTTTACTTATTTTTTGTGAAAATAACTTGACCAATACTTAAACAAAATTCATATAAAGCAAGTTGTTCAAAATTTTCAAACGCGTTTTTGTCGAATTGACATTTGTGTGGGTTGACATGGTATTACTTATTTGCGCCCAATTATGGTACATTGTTAGAATAATGAAATCACAAAACAATTTTATTGAAAGGAATATATTTGTTAGTAGGCACCACGGAGAATTCGAAAGTTTTAATGATTTTAATAAAGGGATAATAATAAGCCTTTGTAAGTTACGAGGGAGAGTTAATTAGGAGAATATGAATAATCGGATATGAAATTCAAACTGTATTATGATTTCTTGTTATACACGTATACTACGTTTACAATTACCTGTTACAATCACCTGTTCCATGGGGAAATCGAAGGCAGGTTCTCTACCGCTCGTCACAACGTCGTCAATGAAAATATAAATACATAAGAAAGTGAGCTAGTGCTTCAACAAGTGGGGCGCGGATCTCACCAAAGACAAAGCCCATTACGTGTCATGACTTCGTGACATGACATGAAATTCAGGGTAGATGTCTTTATTATTACTATGACTATACTCCACCTGATGTAGGAAGTAGAGTCCAAGCGCAAATGCGGACAATACAATTGCAGAAAGCGAATTACACTAGCCGATCTTATCTCACCGGGCGGTATTTAAGCCCAACCACCAGCAAAACTTTATATATACACACATTAATCTGCATGCACATGATACATATTGCCAGTTTAGGCACATATAAACGGAATTCAATCATATAAAATGTCGCAGGCACACTATAAAAAAACTAATTTCGATAGAAAAATGCATATAATATTTTATCACAGTATACTGAAAATAATTGTAAGTATTTTTGTTTAGTTCTAGTTTGAATAGACACTAAGGTTGGATAATTGTACTATACAGTGCTATGCGATGTCGCTACATTTTCCTCGAAGAATACAATTAGGTAATCGTTAAAATATCTTATGTCCTGAAACAAGGTTTCAACTTGTTTCTTACAAAATGTCATTGAGATTGGTTCTATAGGTACTTAGTCTTGGAAGAATAACAAACACACGCAGACAATGACTTTCATATTTTTAGTACCTACTATTGTGGATGCCAATATTTTTATTATTCGTCCATTTCTTATATAACAAAAAAAGTCATTCAATATATTACGTTCGTTTGATAAACGGGACCTTAATGTTATTATAATAATTCGTTTTTCTTTGTGCTCTCCTTTATCCGTCGTAAGAAAAAAACATCCTGCCTGTACGTGTCAGACATTAAGAGGTTTTTCTTGCTATATTAATATTTTTTATACAATACAATTCACCTATCTTTACTTATTATATTGACTATTATAAATTAATTATTAATCCATAATTCGTCTTTCTAGCATTATTCCTGGTATTATATTGACCCCGGTTTTGCTTATTACTCTTATCCGGATTTGACAGGTTACTAGTTTTTACACAGAGATATTGCCATCTTTTTTATGTTACAAGTTGGCAAACAAGCATACGGCCCACCTGATGGTAAGTCGTTGCCGTAGCCTATGAGCGCTTGCAGCACCATTAGTAGGTGCAACTCACGCGTTGCCAACGAGAGATATTTGTTCTTAAATCTCCTCTGCCCAGTAATTTCTCTAGCGTACAGTGCCCTTCAAACCGAAACACAGTAATGCCTAAGCACTACTATTTGGCGACAGAATATTTGACACTGTGGTGGTGAGCTACCTAGCCGGCCTCTTGCAACAAAAGACCTACCAGTAGTGTGACTGACTGCACTGGTGAAATAATCTCTGCTATGACAGAGGTTATCCCAACAGCTTTTAGATGTTATGTGATAACAAACGGGACCGACAGCTTAACGCGCTCTCCGAGGCACGGTGGGCAGTGCCACAAGGACAAACGCCCAGACCAAAACAGATTTTTGTAAGATCAATACAAAAATCTGCCCGAAAGGGAATCGAACCCGAAACAGTCGAGGCTAAAGGCAGACTCGCTACCAACACGCCAATACGGTGTCCACTGTCAACTGAATATTTTTCACATTAATATAACAATATTAATGGGTTAACCGTGTATACTAAATAACACGGTAATTGGTTATTAGGTTGATTAGGGTTTAATTAATGACGTGATTATCAACAGTGAACGTATATGTTACGTAATGCTGGGAAATTCCCTTAATTTGATCAAAATACTGCGAACGAAAAAAGCAATTCGAGGTATTGTTGTTCAAAAACTTAATTCGTTTAACTTACAAGTGCAATACAGGAATAAATAAGTACTGTTGCTGAGAAAAAGCAAATTTTATTTTTATTTTGTTCAGTAAATTAAAAGTAAACATGGAAAAATTTAAATCCCCCACTAAGTCTACGTTTTTATTATTTACATTTTAATTTTTTGTAAAAAATGTGAGTGAAAATAAAAATTTCGTATCAATAATATCACAGCTTATTCCAACAATGGACCTGTATAGCAGATTAAACGTTTTACTGACGTAGTTACTGTTTAAATATACTCGCATATAACAATCATGTACGGGGATCACGTCGGGTCCCGTTAAAAGGTTAAATCCAATCAATTATTACGCTCGTGTTCGAATTCAGTAACCTGAAATGCAAGATGCATCACGGACAAAAAAGTTGACGTTGTACTGAATATTTGGCTTAGTTATATTTTTAAATATAAATAAATAAATAAATAAACATTGCACACTCAACGGCCCCCATTAGGATAGTAATATCCTGTGTCGGGGTCCGGAAACATTCACAATGACAAGGACAAATACACCCAGACCGGAAAATATGCTTGTATGGTCAATACAAACATATTATGCTCCGAGCGGGAATCGAACCCGCGACCTGTGGCGTTTAAGGCAGGTTCGCTACCGCTGCGCCACAACGTCGTCATAATATTAACTATTTAATTTATATGACAAAATTGGGTTGACATTTTTTTAAAATCTAATATACCTATTTAAATGTTCATACAAATACATTTGAGAGCGTCGGAGACCCAATCACCCATCCTGTGTTCCCTCCTTTTTTTTCGTGTCTCATCCCTTCCCTCTTATCTTTTGCGTTGGCAAACGCGCATGTGGTACTTCAAATATCGCAAGCCTTTAAAGGTGATTGCTTACCATCAAGTGGACCATATGATTTTTTTGTTAACCATTGTGAAATACACAAAAATTCTACAAAGGAAAGTTATAGGTTAGTGTTTAGAAAAAAAGGTAAGACTCTGATACGCTAGAGCCTTGATGTTTATGGACTATTGCTAATAAAGTTTTAGACTCCCCTGGGCGAGATTCATTAGGAAAAGCTTGATCCTCCGCAACCGTTTCCACTTCTTCTCAGCCGAATCTCAGTAGTCGGCCTGTACTTTATTAAAGCCGGATCTACCACCACAACCATGACACGGTAATCCATCTATAGGTTTATCACGCCCAAAGTTGCGTAATTCACAGATCGTTTGCCAAGCAGTTTATTTACGTCGCTGTCAGCGCCTCTATAGCATGGCAAGTAATATCACAATCGCTTATAATATAATAATAAATTTTGCCGTGTATGCAAATATGTGAATTCGAGATATCTAGTCATCGTAATTTAATAAATATTTATTACGTTGTTTTTTAAGTTATGGTGGTTGGCAACCCAAGAGGTATAATAAAAAGGGAAGGGAGCTGAGTGGGCGGGAAATTGGGCCTTCGGAGCTCTCACTCATCGCACGAAACGCAATAGTACCTACTGACGCCGATTTTTGTGAGAGCCGGCTCATATGTGCTGGGAAAAGCATATCTCTACTACTACAAAGCTGTTGTCAATAATAACTTAATTTATTAAAAAAATATATATATGTCGCCGCGCCCATTCATCACTTAATTAAATAAGCATAGATAAGTCATAAAATTATTACGTAAATTCTTATTGTGAATTTACTTCATTGACATTTGTAATAAAAGCCATTTATTTAAGAATTAAAAAGAATTTAGATTAAAATTTGATCCTGGCAGCCTTTAATTGTATTTTCGAAAAAATTATTAAAAATCGAAGCAATTTTGAAATATTGTTTTAAAATATGTTGTAACATTAACTTCAGTTGAACGCTATATAAAGCAAATGATTTGTGTTTTGAAATCACTTTTGCTCCTGCCTCTCGGCCACAAACTCTGTAAGTAGTCTTTATGTCACTTTTATTAAAAATTGTAATATTAATTTACTTGCTTTTCATTCCTAAAATCTTCTTGTTTAAATATGTGTGAATTTAGCATCAAATTACCTTACTTAATCTCATAATAATTAAAATCAAAATGTGATACGCAGCGTATTGCTATTATTGTGTTTAAAAGCATAGCAGAACCGATGACTTACATAGGTTCAGCGGTTCTCCATATTTATTTTAAATAACCTCACTTCTGGTATGCGACATATATATAAATAATTATTTCATGTTATTATGAATTCTACATTAAATTTTTCGAGATTTCTCATAATCTCATAGTGGAAAACTAAAAAAGAAAATCTTTATGAAATTCACGACCGCAATGAAAGAAGAAACTTTATCTCTAACTAGTTATTTTATAATATCTTCACGCTGCATAATTTCCACTTTTCACCCTTCTTATTTCTTTCATCACTTCGGTCGCTGGAACTCGATCTAGGAAAGTTGTTAGCAAAGTTAACTGGCGCAGTCATTGTGTTCTATAATTTAACTTGCTTATGTATATTATTAACAGTATAGGGAAGTTTATTATTGTATAATTTTATTACTTTAACCCTATTAGCAAAGTCAATTTATGCAAGGTGCACTGTTAAATAAATATTATGTACTATATATTAAGAATAAATACGTATAAGCACCAAATAGAGGCATATAGCGAGGGCTAGGTTAGATTATCAAAACTACACGACTGAGCAGAAGATATTTATAATGTAGTAATTTAGTAGTAGTCTCGCTGCTTACTTCTTGCTCCGTATCTATCTATACTTACTTTTCGCTATGTGAGACCGGATGTCCGAATCACTCCCTCTGTTTTTTTACTTCTGGTTGTTGACTCGGTAAAATCATACTTAAATAAACAAAAATCACAAACGATTTTCTTCAGAAATAGGTATTTATCGTCAATAAAAAAAGAAGACATTATTTTTGCACATAAATATGAAATACTAAATTGAGCGTTAAGCGTTATTGCTTCTTAAAAAGTTATACACAAGATGCAAACTTTGTTATGAAAGCAATAAAAAGGAAAACTCGAAAACAACATTAAAATGCTTAAAGCGTTAAAGTTGAATAATAGCTTGAACGTTATTTTTGACAAAAATATTTTAAAAGTGAAATAAGATTAAAGAATGTTTTTTTGGTGCTTTTTATGTGATTCTAAAATACTCCGCCATAAAGTGATTTCGTAAACTGAAAGAGACACTTCTTATTTTACATAAAATGTTACTTGAAATAAAAAAGTTTCCGCAGCCTATTTGTCAATACTGTCCTCTAATAGTTTAAATTCTTTTTTAAATGTATAGAGTGCAGCATGAATAAAATTTTGTACCTTATGCATTCAAATTTAAATTTTTACCTGTTCTTAAAATATGACTTTATTATTGTTTATATATATATGTTCAATGCAGTCGTAGGATTAAAGTATGTAAATCTGCTTAAAAGTAGAGTATGTAATCTCACTTTCGATGATATTTCTATGGTTGATATTTCTATTTCCATACGTTTTTCAATGGCTTACTAGTACCAAACTAACTCTTATATGATTTTCTTCGTCTTGAGATATAGTAAAAATATTAGTTTGTTATTATTCCAAAAACAAAAACAAAAAATATCTAGGACTTTCGAAAATATATTATAATATTATCGAGTTCAATAGAAACAAATCAATTATAAATAAGGTCAAGTTTTCCGTAGATTTTTTTAAACAACACAGCAAAGAAACCACAACTGACGCTTTTGTATACGGTAATAGAAAAGCCTATTGTATATCCTATTGAATAAAAACAACCATCCCAATTTCCATTGTCAAAAGTATTTCACCCGCACAACAATGAAGTTTGAATAGTTTATTGATTTGCTGCCATCACTGAGTGACCAACTAAGTTGACAGATTTATGAATTTTTAAAAGAAAGTTCTTAATAAAGATGTTCTCTTAGAAATGTGATTGATAATTCTACTGACGGTAGACGGTACTTTTATTGTAAGAGGCCAGCTATGTAGGTACCATCGCAGTGTCAGATATTCTACAATCAATTACTGTGCAATGGAGATTTAACCTTTTTTTTTAATTCTAGGGAGGCAAAAAACTACTCCTAAATACAGGTAGCTGAGCTACTACGTAGCTAAGCTACCTAGGAGAAAAACTATCAATAACTTGCTTAAACCATTTTCCTATGTTAAATGGTCTAAGATAAATTGCGATCAAGTTTTTTTTTTTGTGATCGTGGTGCTTGGTATCAGTATTGATTTAAAACAATTACAGAATATTCATTCTTCACTTACCTACATAATATATGACACAAATAAGCAATACCATGTCAACCCACACGAATGTCATTTCGAGAAAAACACGTTTGAAAATTTTGAACAACTTGCTTTATATAATTTTTTTATGTATTGGTCAAGTTTTTGGCAATTTCAAGATGTATGTCAGTTATTTTACTTATTTTCACATAAAATAAGTATACAAACTGCATATTTCGTATATAATATAACCCAAAACGTTTAACATAATACATACATTGCATGATTAAAAAATGGCTTTTTAGAAGTTTTAAAGCTTAAAACCATACAAATATTAAAGAAAAATGTTCTTCAGCCATTTACCAACACTTCTGCATATATAACTCAGTTTTTTCAATTTTGTGGGTTGACATGGTATTGCATATTTGCGTCTATATATATTTCAAACTCCAGAAACTTAGTAACAGTAGAGCCATGCTTCCTCAAGCACAAAAAGGTGCGGCTCGGCCGGGAAAGTACTACCCTCTAACAGAAAATCGGCGTAACATAGTACTTTTGCGTTTCGTGGGATGAGTGAGAGCGCCGGAGGCCCAACGTCTTTTTTCCCTTCTCATCCCCTACCTTCAATCCCTTGGGCTGGTAACGCGCATGTGGTACTTCAAGTATCGCAACCGTTCCTAAGTTGTGGTGAATCAACATCAGGGAAACCGTATACTTATTTTTCATGAAATAAAAAAAGAACAATTACTAAATTAGTAGTAGTTCAACTGTATACTTTATTACATAAAATCAAATATTTAAGTGGATTAAAAATAAATATACACAACAAAGAAAAGGAAATGTGACATGAATGTTTAATCCTGATACCCAACCGTGATAATAAGCGCTACCACTGTTATAATAGCAATATGTAACCACTAGTTCTAATGAACTGCCAACATTGCTATATTCGTGTACTCGCGTGCTAGGAATTAATGTAATTAGTGGCGCAGACATTTTGTCGCTACGATTCGTACTCGATCATTTAAAAAAATGTTATCGTCGCAATCAATTTAAAAAAGACTAGTGGGCCCGGCAGCTATTAAAATAAGAATTGATGGTAGAACAGTGAAAATTCAGTGTTGTATGTATTTTTAATGCCACATCATAAAAAAATCAAAAATAAAATAACAAAAATTTGGGGTGGACCACCCTTATCACTTAGAGGATTTATACCTAACCTACCTAACAAATAAGAACCTATTCTCAGACCTATTGAATGTACGTATGAAATTTCATCAAAATCGGTCAAGCAGTTTCAGAGGAGTATGGTAACTAAAACTGTGACACGAAAATTTTATATATGTATTAGATTCATCTATACGCCATATATAATTGATTCCATTTAATTAATTTTTAATTGATAAGCATTTTACTATGATGCTATAGAGTAAACAATAAATTTCTCGTGGTACTGTCAAGTTAAAAATCGAGGAGCGAGTGCGCTACGCATGAAACGAGTGAAAGTAAAACGTAGTCCACGCGATCGTAGCGGCAGGCCATGCAAGCCCTACATAAAATAATGTTTAGAATCTGGCTTAATTATTGTTGTTCACTAGCAATTCCCGAGAATTTGCTCGCGTTACTGAAGTTGTTGTGATGGAACCATCTTAAAATTATTTTTCTGTTCAGTAATATACATACATATTGACACCGTTGTAGCGTTGTAGGTAGCGAGTCTGCCTTTAGTCTCGACGGTTGCGGGTTCGATTCCTGCTCGGGCGGATGTTTGTTAAAATTTCCGTCTCGGTCTCGGCGTTTGTCCGTGTGGGTCTCCCCACTATACCTCGGAGAGCACGTTAAGTTGTCGGTCCCGGTTATTATCAATAACATCTGATAATAATCGTTAACTCTTGATAAGTAAATTGCTCTTATCCAATGAGTTACTAGTTCGCCCTTAGGGTTGCAGAGATCAGATGGCAATCGCTCCGTGTAAAAACTAGTAACCTGTCAAATCTGGATAAGAGTAATAAGCTGACCCTGGGTACATAAAATACCGGGAGTGATGCGAGGATGAAGGAAGGATTGTATCATCTATACCATGCCTGGTCTTGTTACTCGTTTAATGATAGTCCCATAGGAATCTTAAATTGTCCAAGATAAAAACTAATAGAAATTTGACATAGTCAAATTTCATCCAAAGCTATTGAGCTGTTTTTGCTTGATCAAGTAACAAATATCCAAACATTAAAGTATCCAAATATACAAACTTTCAAATTTATAATATTAGTTCGATGATAATCCATGGTCATACTACACCTTATAATTAGGCTATAAATATCGGTAGATCTGAATAATGGCCAAACTCCAATAATGCCCATTTATTAAGCTCCATTAGTTTCTTAATTGTAGCCGCTCACTACAAAGAAAGGTAGTGGAATTATATCCATAAGATTATTATCAGTGTAAGTTATAGAGCTTTGTTTGATGTATGGATGGATCGGCTCGACTGAGAAAGTACCACCCTAAGAGGCTGCGCTTCCACCAGAGATGTGCGATCAACGCAGCAAGTGAAAACGGAGCGGAGCGGAGGTAAATGATGCTATTGGTTCTTAGCAAACACAGTTTTTGCTACGCATCCTTGCACAGCTCTGGTGGAAACGCAACTTAACAGAATATTAAAGTGAAATACCAGTACTTGTATTGTTGCGATTCATTCTATAAGTGTAAGCGCTGGAAACTCATATCCTTTCCATTCCTTTCCCTTCGATTTTCTCCTCCTTACCCATCCCTTATACCCCTCATTCTACAATTCACGTAACTGCTTTCTTCAGGCAGGCCAAATAGTTTTATGACACTTTTAAATAAACTCCGTACTCGCTTTCTACGGTTTACCGTTTAAACGAAAGCTTATCAAAAATAAATATGACGAAACAGTGAACATTATCGCGGTGTTATAATTTGTATCTTTTGTAATCGTTAATATATTGACATACAACATTTGTGATACATTTAATACGTACCTCCATTTATCATTTACACTCGAGCAACTCGTTGTTAATGAAAGCAATTGTGTTGGAATAATCAATAACATTTTAACCAACGAATGGCTGACGCACCGCACAATGCTTGCACAGTAATTGATAAGGTTTGATCATTATTTGATGTTCGTCGAGCGTATTTTACTATAAGACTTTTAGCGTTTAATAATAATTGACTTCAGGCTTCAATTTACAAATGTTTCACTTCTCTCTGAAGCCAATTCTGAGGTCATCGCGAACGAAGTCACCGAAAAGAAGACGGATGCTAGTCTTACATACTTTCTTCTCGATTCCTGAATTTATAAAATCAAAAATACAAATTTGCCAACGGAATTACAAAATTAGTCATCCTAGCATGTTTGTTGTCAGCGGTGAGCCGCAAACTAAATTGTGGCTTTGAATGTGCAAGATATGTGAGATATACCTGGTAAGGCATAAACATTATTTCACGTGTATTGCCAAAATACTAACCAATATACCATATAACATCTGAAACCAATTTAGTTTGTAGATATAGCAAAATTCATTTTATATTAAACTTAATGTTGTAAACGCAAATGCCATTATATCAATTAATAGCAGTAGCCTAGTCTATATGTTTTTGTCTCGATAATAAGTATTATAGTATTAATATAGTTTAGTGTTTTATTTTTTGATAAATCCTCTATGAAACCTAAAAGTAAATTGGATGAACCTTTGATCATTGCGTCACGATGAATTTATTATTTATTTACGAGGTCACGACACCCGTAGGTTTTATTTCCTTAATATTTTTTTTTTTCTCTTATTTTAATATGTACAACTGAATTTTTTTTGAGACACGAGGCATTAAATATATTATTATATACTAAGATATATTTGCTGTTTATTTTAAGGGAATCACAGTTCCTTATGAAAGCATTTCTTCAAGTTTCTGTTGACTAAAAAATCAGCAATTGAGCAAGCATGATGATTTTTTATAATTGTACTACAATTGAATGTCTATAATCTAAATTTGATAAAAGTTTTACAGGTGAAATTACAACTTGTATGACATGTATGTTGGCAATTTTAAGGACGTCGTTCGGAGAACACGTTAAGCTTGTTAGAATTATCTAAATAATTATAACAAAATAATATTTTTTTTCATTAGCGCCCTCTGTATACGACATCATTTATATCTACGATTGTGTCTAAGATCGTATATCTATGGTTATATATCTATGACCATATCTATGATGTAGGTCTTATTAACTTACATAGTTAATAAAATATAGTGAACTCCAAACCACAGTGGTGTTTTATTAGGTTATGGGCCCAGTCCCGTTTAAAAGTTAAAAGTATTGTAATAAGTTCAGTGTGTGCAAAAATATGCCTACAAATTATTTAGTTAATGCTCCGAAACTGAAAGGTCGCGAAAATTATGACGACTGGTGTTTCGCGGCAGAAAACGTGCTCGTGTTGGAGGGAATGGCGGACGCCATCAAGGCGCCATTACCGTCAAAAGCTACTTCGGATGAAAAAGCAGTTGATTTAAAGGCTAAAGCAAAACTAATATTGACTATCGACACATCTCTATATGTGCATATTAAGAAAGCGTCAACAACCTACAACTTATGGAAAAGCTTAAAGAACATGTTCGATGATTCTAGATATTCCAGGAAGATTAGTCTGCTGAGAAATCTTATTAATATACGCCTAGAAGGCAGTGACTTAATGACGAGTTATGTAAGCCAAATCCTAGATACTGCTGAAAAATTAATCGGCACGGGATTCGAAATCAATAACCAATGGATGGGATCACTTATGTTGGCCGGATTACCGGAGAAGTTTAGTCCCATGATTATGGCAATCGAACATTCAGGCATCGAAATAACTGTAGATGCAATTAAAACGAAGTTACTAGACATGAGTGCAGATTTTGAGTTTAAATCGGAAAGTGCATTTGCGGCAAAAAAATTTCACAAAGAGCAAAGACAAGTTCATTATGTTGGTAATACGGGAACGCCATCGGTCAATGCCAGTGGAAATAAATCAAACATGGCGCGGAAAATAATCCGATGCTATAAATGCAAACAGATATGGCATTTTAAAAACCAATGTCTGGGTGCTAATAACATGAAGATAAATGCATTTAGTGCAGTGTTTTTATAAAAAGAATTCAGTCAGTCAGACTGGCATTTAGTATCGAACGTGAACTTATTGACAAATACTTGTTATCAACCTAAGACAAAGGAGATAATTGTTGCGAATCAAACTGTCGTGCAAGTCTTATGCTCCGGAGACACGCAGCTAACCACACGTGTTGGAGACAAAGAGTATACAATTGATGTGAAAAATGTTTTGTGTGTGCCTAACCTCACCACAAACTTACTGACAGTGAGTAGGATCATTGCCAATGGCAATAGAGTACAATTTAACCAGCATGGGTGTTTAATTTACAACTCACAGAATGATTGTATTGGCGAGGCGTGCCTAGAAAATGGTGTATAAAGATTAAATGTTGTGAGCTCAAAAATTCTCTTAGTAGCTGCAGTGAATGTCTCAAGTACTACTTGGCATAGAAGATTAGGTCATATTAATGCTAGTGATTTAAATAAATTGAAAAATGGAGCAGTTGAAGGTGTTAGTTTTGAGGGAAGACGTGATACTGGCAAGTCGAGTTGCATAGTATGTTGTGAGGGAAAGTAAACGAGATTACCATTCCCTGAGCAAACAAACAAGAGTCAGCAGGTTCTAGAGCTGGTTCACAGAGATCTATATGGGCCGATGGAAAACATGTCTTTTGGGAAGGCAAGATACTACTTATTATTTGTAGACGACTTCAGCAAATTGTGCACTGTATTCTTTCTTCGATCTAAAAATGAAACATTTATGTACTTTAAACAATATAAAGAGTTCGTTGAAAATCAGCAATCGAAAAAAATTAAAATATTAAGATCGGATAATGGATGGGAATTTTGTTCTGCAGAAATGACAAACTACTTGAAGCAATGTGGTATACTCCATCAGTAAAACAAACAGTTACACACCTGAACAAAATGGATTATCTGAAAGAAATAATAGATCCATAGTCGAGAAGGCACGATGTCTACTTTATGAAGCTCAATTTGAAAAGTTTCTTTGGGCAGAAGCTATTAATACAGCTGTGTATTTAAAAAATCGATCACCAGCATCAGGCTTAGACCAAAATATTACTCCTTATGAAATATGGACAAGCAGAAAGCCGAATTTAAGTCATCTTCTGCGTGTCTTCGGCAGTCCAGTAATGGTCCATATTCCTAAAGAGAGGCGGAAGAAATGCGACAAGAAGGCAAGGAAAATGTTCCTAGTTGGATATTCTGAAAATATCAAGGGCTATCGCTTGTATGATCCTATTTCAAACAATGTTAGGAAGCAATGTTAGGAAGACGAAGAAATTACCAACTTCAAGGGGAAGATCCCGGAAGTTTAACAAAATGATAGAGAGTGCAGGATTTACGGCCGTGGACGCACACTTAACAAAAGAAAGAACAGAATATAATTATAGCACTTGATTTAGTCCAACTGACATAAAAGAGAATCTTTATTCTTTACCTTCGGATTTTTCAATTAAAAACCACAAAATAAGTTTAAATGTTATTTTCAAGACAAAGAAAAATTTACAATGCAATGTACTTTTCTGCAATGCGCACTATTCGTGTACTTTTATTCATTATGTTTAAAATATTCATTCAGACAATATTGTATCGACGGGAAAACTACTTGATTCAGAAAATACAAGAGCTTTAATATCCTGCACTTAAATGAAAAAACGATTGACTTTTTCATATTTCTACGATGATTAATTCGAAAAGGATAGAATATTCTGATTATGTCAATGTATGTTATTTGTTATTATTATATTTATAAGAAAAATTACTTATAAAAGGATTTTATTACGAAATATGAAAAATACATTCAGCCCAGTAATAAATGTGAATTAATTTATAGAAAGAGAGTGTAAATGATAAATGAAGCCATTACTAAATATCATTGCGAAAAACTATAATATTACTAACCGGTCCCCGTGAGAAAAATTGTTTTCTTAGCTATTCCTTACTTTATGTTATTTAGCGGTTGGGAATTATTACCAGAATTTTAGAGAATCGTAATGCAGAGCATGACGAAGACAGCAGACAACTTCGCTAATAACTTAACTGGCTCGGACTTCTGTGAGCGAGGTTAAGTTAAAATGAAAACAGGGTGAATTAAAAGGAAATCACGCAGGGCAGGCAGTTATTATAAGAGACTTAGTTAAAAGATAAACTTCGTCGTTTATCTTTGCGTACCCGATAGAATTTTTTTTTAGATCCTCTGTATCAAGACTTTTTAGTTTATCTACAATTAATATGAATCTAGGATTTTCTAAAATATGTTAATTACATTTATCGGACGATCTTAAATCTATAAACTTGAGATTTTCTACGCGACTTTTTCATCACAATTTTAACTGTCTACTCAAAGTACATTTATCTAGATTTTCTCTTTATCAATACAATATTGATTGCTATAATGGATATAGCGATATACATAATTCAAATTTGCCACAAAGAGATATTAAACATACCATAGACTTAATATACATACTATACTAGCTTAATTCGTATGTGTTGTGCAAATCATAACAGAATATCGAATGCAGCATAACCTTTTGACTAACTTCGTTCTGTTGCTTTTAATTCACGAAGAGGCACCAACGATTCTATGACATTTTATTTATTTCTTAATGACTGTGTATTGCTGTTGACCCTACTGTCCTCACCCGGGACGCTGTCAAGTACCTTCGACAGCTCAGTTGGTAGTGCGATGGACTGTAGTTGGTGTAACTGTTATTTTATGTCTATGAAAAGACCTGTCTAGTATAAAGTAAGTCAATGGAAGATATTTTTGTAAAATATCATTAGTAATTGTTTTTAAATCCTATATAAAAAAATAAATTATTAAATGAAACAAAAAACCCAACTGCAGTAATAATAATTCCTAAAAAAGCTAAAAACAAGCTCTATAATGACTACTATAATATAAATATTTCTTTAATGTTAGTAAAAGGTACTGCAGACAGGGGACAAGCATTGAAATAAAACATAATTATTATATTTTTCCGTAATTTAAGCACTTCCCCTTAAACTCCATCATCAATTTACAAATTGATTGATCAGCTTGTCCCCGTCTGCAGTACCTTTACTAACATTAAAGAAATATTTATATTATAGTAGTCATTATAGAGCTTGTTTTAGCTTTTAGAAATTATTATTAATGCAGTTGGGTTTTTGTTTCATTTAATAATTTATTTTATTTCAAACTTTTTAGTTATATAATTAATAACTGATTAGGTATATATATTATATATATATACAAGGAGAAGGCCTGAATTACTTATAAACACTTGAAGCTTAAGCCCCTCACCTTATAAAGCTATGTTTTTTGGTGTTGTTTTTAAAACGTAAACGGGCACTAGAAAGTATTTTTGAAATTTAACCCTCAAGGGGTTAAAATGGAGTTAAAAGTTTTGTTGGAAGTTCACCATTTTTGAAATTAAAATCATGTAACATTGTTTTTTGTGGAACTATTAACTTATTTCCTTCAATCCTGCCCCTGAGGGTGTAAAGCTTTATATGAAAAAGAAAGGATTTGTTCCTCCAAATTTAACGCAGCGAAGCCGTGGGCAGAAGCTAGTTATAAATGTAATTCCAGCTCTCTGCATTATGCGAGTCTAACTAGAATGTCGATTATATTTTTGGCAAGTTCTATTCCACAAGCTTGTAACTTATTTCGAGCTGGCATCTGTCCGCGACTTCGTCCGCGGTGACTTTAGAATTTAGTTCTGTAGAGTGGTTTTGATAATCCCATGAGAACCTAACATTTTTTTAGGAATAAAAAGTATTTTATGTCTTAATCTAGGTTACAATCTTTGTATGTGCTAAGTTACATTCCAATCCGTGAAATCGTTAATGTGATGTGTGATTGAGTAACAAGCATCTAAACATTTTTGCAGTACGTTTTTGATAATGCCGAGGGAACCTAACATTTTTTCTGGTTTCAAATGTGCTAATTCAGGGTGTGTTAATTCAATATAAGCTCAGAGAGCTTGTGCTAAATTTCATCAAATTCGATCAGCAGCTTTTGCGTGAAAAGGCTAAACTACTTTCTTACTCCTCTCTCATGCTTGGCTCAGTTGTCATCAAGATTGCAATAACTATTGATGGAGTGAACGCAGTTTTACGAAACAAAACTGAATGTTACTCGAAAATATGCCTTATCATTTCTTTGCTGACTTTGAAGTTGAAAATTGCAGTTTTGCAGCATTGCGTCAGAGGATAAGGAGTGCGGAGAGCCGACAAACAGGCAGACATTTGCAAAAAAAAATATAAATATATGATATTTCATAATTTAGTTTTTGGTTCGAGTAACATTTTTATAAGAATCTGAGATGTAGGTACAGACACTTAAAATTTATATTTTTCTTACATTAAACAAATTACATGACTAGGAATCGAAAAATACTTTTATTATAATATATTATGCTTATTCCTATATTGTATTACTTAATTATTTATTAATTGTACAATACATTGAATAACATTATATATTATAATAGTTTGCGTTTTAGAAGTGTAATTATTTTATTAATCTACCTATTTATATAATTATGCCGTATTTTTATTTATAGAAAATGCTTTAATTAATTATTCTAGACATTGGGAGTGGAATTGGCAATCACTGGCCAAAAAATAATAATCAAACTTCAATCATCGATATCTCGAAAACTAAGCAATATATCGAAAAATTTTATATTTACTTTTCGTCTTATTTTATCAAGTTCTACAAGGAAACATCATCAGATTTTAACTCTGAGCGAACTGTGATATTCCGCTTTGAATATCTTTGCTTCTGCGGAACCCATGTTAAAATAATGTAGCCTATGTCACTCTCACAACTGAACGAATCTAATGATACCCTATAAGTCGATGTACGTCCAAGGGTTTAGCCTGTAGAGCGTCACAAAAGAAATAGACATACATACATACATACATACATACATGCCATACATACATACATACATACGCTCGAAAAACATTACCCTCCGGCAGTCGGGTAATTATGACTACACGAAAGACTGAAATAACCTGATAATTAGGCTTTCATAACCGAACATACTACATTACTATAACTCATTTATCTTCTTCTTCTTCCCGGTACTATACGAGTATTACCCAGGGTCTGCTTATTACTCTTGTCCGGATTTGACAGGTTACTAGTTTTTACACAGAGCGATTGCTATCTGACCTCCGTAGCCCCAAGGGCGAACCAGTAACTCATTGGATAAGAGCAATTTACTTATTAAGAGTTAACGATTATTACCAGATGTAATGTTATAGCAACCGGGAGCGACAGCTTAACGTGCTCTCCGAGACACGGTGGGGAGAGGACACAAAAGGACAAAAACCCAGACCTAAACAGATATTTGCAAGATCAATGCAAGCATCTGTCCAAGCGGGAATCGATCCCGCAACTGTCGAGGTTAAGGCCAGACTATACGCCACCCACAACGCCACAACGGTGTCAACTCATTTTATTTCTATGTAAAACAAATTACATTTATACATATTATGTAGGGTAAAGTTACAAACTTAATGTTGTTATTATTATGATTCAAAATTAAAGTTACTTTTGCAAAATGTTGAAACAAAAATCGCGGAAGCGTGTCTCGGATTGGTCTCCTTGGAATAAACTTGTTTTCTAGTTTTTAACTCCGTCGTGTGCTTCGAATACTTCGTCTCGACATCATTTTAACATACTCTGAATACCATTGCATATATGAACAATATTTAGTTATAGAGTATTATAACTTTTAATGCAACTTGGTAGTGAGGATTCCATGTAAGTCATCTCGGCGTACCTTCTTGAAAATATTTGTAGAAAAAGTTATATGAATGGTGCAATTACTAGCATAAATATTTAATAAATTAATAGTAATAAACAGTTTTGAAAACCAGCTTTTATTTAAATGCTCTAAAAACTGAAGACAGTTGTGGCCTGTTGGTAGCGAGGCTGTCTTTAGCCGCAACGGTCGCGGGTTGGATTTCCGCTCGGGGTGGGTGTTTGTTACATCTTACAACATAACATCTGATAATAATTAATCTTTAACTATTTATAGATAAAATTTGGGGTTATCCAAGGAGTTACTGGTTCGCCATTAAGGCTGCGGAGGTCAGACGGCAATCGCTCTGTGTAAAACTAGTAGCCTGTCAAATCCGGATAAGAATAATAAGCAGACCCTGGGTAGATACTGGGAATAATGTTATGGAGAAAAAAAGGGAATAAACTTTAAATTGAATCAAAGCCATAAATTTATTACTAAAATATAAAAGCTTGTCATGAGACTTTGTATGTATACAAGAATACAATAATTATGTAATTTGATCTTGACATAAGTAAATCTAGGGAAAAAAATATACATACATTTCATAAATAAATCTACTTGAATAAAATTCACGAACAAAATAGTCCCACATAAAATAAAAGTAATAATAATAATAATAATAATACCCGATTATAAACACAGGCATGACCAAATAGCTGCAATAATACATCAATACCTTGCTCACAAATATAAATTAATACCGAAAAAGACTGCTTATTACAAATATGTACCTCAAATTATTCTGGAATCCGATGAATACAAGCTTTATTGGGATCGGACTATAATGATAAAACAATCCACCACAATAGACCAGATATAACTCTACATGATAAGAATAATAAAACTGTGTTTCTCATAGATATCTCTGTTCCTAATACACACAATCTGCAAACCACATACACCGAG
The DNA here is from genome assembly GCA_023373885.1 of Hestina assimilis. Taxonomy (NCBI): domain Eukaryota; kingdom Metazoa; phylum Arthropoda; class Insecta; order Lepidoptera; family Nymphalidae; genus Hestina; species Hestina assimilis. Next base: position 7,497,456 of record CM041749.1, on the reverse strand, counting down.
AAAATAGCAAAGTATACGGATCTGTCCATAGAACTGAAAACCCAATGGAAAGTCGATGTAGTGCGAACAGTCCCTATTATTATATCATCTACAGGTGTTGTCCCGAAATCTCTACTCTTAAGCTTAAAAACACTTCAAATTCATCCCCTTACATTTACACTCATCCAAAAGCTGCTATCCTTAATACTTGCAGAATTGTTAGAAAATTTATGTCCCTAGATACGTAAAACTATAACTTTTTCCAATTAATTTCGTTTTGGCCAAAAGCCTGCGAAATTAATCTATCTTGCCAGCAATGGTAAAAAAATATACATATTTAAAAAACAAACATAATAATAATAATACTTTATTGTATACCATGACACTGACAAAAAGAAAAACAAAAACACAAAACCATATAAATTTAACATAAATGGTACCACCAGGCGGCCTTATTGCTAAAAAGCAATTTCTACCAGACAACCTGAGCGGTAAATATTATAGATTATATATTAGACAAATTATATATATATATATATGTGTATATATAAAAATAGATATAATGATATAAATATAAAGTAAGTAGACACAAAGGTTTTTTAGATTGAAAGTTTGACTTGATTCGCCTTAAACTTGAAACTTATTAAACAAGTCCTGAAAACCTTTGCTTAGTTTTGGTTTCTTTATAATTCACATTAATATACTAAGACTACCTTAAATTCTTGGAAAGGCAAGACCGTTTCATGAATAATAAACTATTTAATATATTTAATTATCTTTGAATTCTTGGCGTATTTGGAACATTAACTTAAAACCTTTCTTAGAATTTTGATCGTTAGATAAAAAAGCTTTCAGCTTTGCCGGCTAAAAATAATGAATATTTCACTTTCATTAAGCAATTTATATACATAATAATATCATTATATAGCGTAGCACAATAAAATGTTATTACTTTATAACACACTCTTCAGATTTTGATTCTGGTCTACTTACTACTACTAATATTTTAAACATGAAACTTTGTGGGCATGTATGTCGTTTTGGATGGAGGGATTGATGTTTGTTAATATTTCACGCAAGAACTACTTACTGCACGGATTGGATAGTATTGTGGGACACTATGAATTTTTTTTTTCGTGAAATCAATAGAGATAAGTTTTAATATAATTGGTAAAGTTATGCTGGTGAGTGGAGCGTCCTGTATACTTTTGCGTGATAGGATGCTGATCACAATAACCCGCCCTCCACAACCACCGCTGATCAAAGAAACATTACTTTAGTTTCTCAATTTTATGTTACACAAATATATTATCTACTAATACAATTGCAGAATAGTTAGGCTAGCAACTACATTAATTCCTAGCACGCGTGTGTACGAAAACATTGTACTGTTGTTAGTACATTAGAACTGGTGGCTACATATTGTTATTATATCTAACTAATGTTAACATGTACATTGTCTCTTGTTGATCTTTGATCACTTAGTTTGGATGGATTATTTGCAATTGTAGAGAATATTTAAGGATTTTTTGTACATATTTATTACAAGTAATCAACAAGTTTGACTTTTACTTAAACTAGATTTTTTCCCACGAAGCTTGGCTTCTTATCCTTAGTGTTTAATATTAATAATATTTGTGATGATATCAAAACATATAAATTATATGTTTTACTAAAATATTAATAAACAACACGTACATTGTTGTACAGTGTTTATGATGACAGTTTCATTTTGTTAACTTCTAGTTTTCAAATCTTTAAATGTTAATATGATATTAAATATGGTATTGCACTTTAAAATTAATAACCGACTTCAACAGCACATGATTTTCAATTTAAATGTAAATTTTTGTCAGTAATTACGGTTCATTAACCATAAAAAATATGCATTAAAATGCTTTTACAATGTATGCAGGGTAAGCTAGGCTGTACGAGCTCATTAGGAATGCATTTAAAAGCTAATCTACGAAGCGATTGTTAATTTTCTCAGACTATTTGTTACAGAATTTATGTATCCTATTTCGGACACGAAATAAAGTGATAACTTTGGAGTTTAAATATTCAGTTTTTTAAAAGTACATTCTGAATATATTTCAATGTACAAAAAGATACGTCATATTTGTAGATGTCTATGTGTACTCATTTACAAATTTCTGAAGTAAACAGCATCTTTACACCTGTAGAATGGTCTTCACAAATTAAGATCCAAACTCTACAACTTATTAGATCTAATCGGGATCAGCATATCTATATCGCCTATATATATCCCCATTTACAGCTACACATTCGACGAGTATTTTAAAATAATTATAGTGAATGAACAAGGCATATATTAGTTAGGTATACTACTATTCATGCTACACATGTTGCCCATTTCTTTTCTTTTTGTTGGAAATATGTGTATAACATTCGGATACAAATTCACGCGAACTCAGCCTGCACCGAGCACTTGAATGCCCACTACTACATAGTTCAAGAAACATGCGTGTGTCAAAGGCAAATGCATGTGTAGGATGGCGGTGAGTAGCGAGAGATGAATAGTATTCAACAGAGTGTAATGCATTGAGTTCTGAACTCTGATTTTAACTAGTAACTCATTTATTTGACTGGACTATAAGAGAAATACTTATAGCCATACAATTACTATGATTCTTTATTTTAGGAACATTGATATATTTGTTTCATAATTTTCATTTATATTCTGTGTGTATGTCTGTGTTGTAGTAGGGAGCTATAATTTTGTTAATAAGTAGCAAAATTGACTTTAATATTTTTGTAATTTAATTTTTTTAACATTCTAAAACGTATTTAATATGTTAATAACAAAAGTGGTTATATGAATTCAAGAATATGAGCCGAGACTAATTAAAACACTTTACCAATAAGCGATATGTTTCAACGAGTTTTAAAAATGCTGAAAAAGCAATTCTTGTAGAAAGGTTGAAAAACCGACCAAGACGTTAAAATGTCATGCACAGTGATGGGTTTCCTAGAAGATTAGTCTGGGGTAAAATACTTCATACTTCTGCAATAACTGTTTTATCAGGATCATGATAAATTTGAAATAATTAATTATATTATAATATGAACAAGAAGAACATAACATCAAAATTATTTTGATTGTAATCAAATTGAAATGGAATACAGACAAATTTAAAAAATGTAAATAGAAATGGACATCGGACGGTTCGACCAAGAAAGTACTACCATCTCACAGAAAATCGGCGTAAAGTAACAGGAAGAGTGCTGTTGCGTTTCGCGCGATGAGTAAGAGCGCTGGAAGCCCAATCTCGCAAGTCTGACCACCGTCGAGACTTTAAGTAGGCTCCCTCCCAACACACCACAACGGTCGTAATTTTTTATATATACTTTTAACTAGTGGATTAATATAATGCTAGTGATAATTATCGCCATAATAATCGTTGTTTCTGTTCCATTAACATGGACGCTTATGATGATATTTTATTGAACTATTCGCAAATGAAAAATTAACCTTATGTGTTATTATAGCAAAACATAGTTATTTAATTTGTGGTAAAATTAATTACTTGTGGGTAACAGAACGACAGCACTCCCTCTCTGATAGAACGTACTGATAAAATTATACAAATAACAAATTGTAATGTATATTACTTATACCGTTGACACCGTTGTGGCGTTGTAGGTAAGAAGTCTGCACTTAACCTCGACGGTTGTGGGTACCATAAAGCCTTAATAGTCTAACGATAATAAACGAAAATGAGAATTGCGGGTTTGATCTTGACCCCTTGGGATATTGTCGTACCCACTCCTAGCACAAACTTTAGACGCTTAGTTGGAGGGAGAATTTCTATACATGTTCCTACATTAGCGATTACTTGTAAGAGCATATACATAATAGGGTTTCCAAGCGCATAATCTAATTAATGACATCACTGAAAATTCACGTAAAACTATTTCGAATCGGATGAAACGTTGTGTTGCTGGATAGGGGGAAAAGCAACAAGCTACCTAAGTCAATAAGTAAGTTTTCGGAAGAACCTCGGAGATCCTCACCCTTTTACGGGTTTCGTTCGTGAAACCGATTTTTAAGCTCTGGGTTCAACATTCTCTGATAATAGAAACCGTACATAATTTTATTCATGTTTTTTTAACTGCCTACTGTAATTTTCCGTGCTTCGAAAACAAAATGTTATCCTAAATTCAATATTATATGTTAAACGTCCTAATAAAACACACGTTGAATAAGTATGAGTTGGATTTAGAATAATAATTTGAAGGTAGAATGAACCAATTCAATATTTGCTTTTGATTTCAATTTCAATTATTAAATGGATAATATTGACTTTTCTTAGATTAAGTACCAAATGTATATATATATTTCATTTTCCCAGTATAGGTTTTTGTGGAGTGATTTTTCTTTTGTTTTGTAGCAAATTTTATAAACATATTTTATACACTGCTGTCTACTACTAATAAATATATCAGCTCAGTTTTTTTCCGTATCTAGTTAGATACAAACTGACTGACAGACAGACGGACATGACGAAATTATGAGGGCTCCGTTTTTGCTATTTAGCTACGGAAACCTAAAAAGTCTTACATTGACGTAAAAACCTTTCTTAAAAAAATAATGGTTAAAATTTTTTGCAAATTGAAATACCTACATAAACGAGTATTGTTATTTAAATAAATTTCAAAGTGATATCTTAGCGACAGCTTATACAGTACGGTGCTAATGTATATTTGTAAAGGTAATTCGATGATTAACAAGTTTCAAATGTACGTACATAAAATATAAACTTGTAAATAAAGCGTATTATTCGAAACAGGAATATTTTTCAGATAAAAATGCTTGGGACTCTTAATATTGCTGAATATCATTTAAGAACTGAATTTTATAACTAATAATACAATTGTAAGCTGTAATGTATGTAACCTTTAATTTAAGATATATATATGTCTGTCTCTTTTGACAATTGTGTCAGTCGTCTATAAAATTAATAAAACGGATTACCAACATCGCGGGCTTTATTTAAGATATCACATAAACATGTATTTAAAAAGAATAAATATCTAGTTTCTTGACGGTTCTTCTCTGTGGAATCAACCTTCCGAACGGCAGCGTTTGACTATTCGGAAGTACTTTTAAAAAGTACTTCTAAAAGTAAAGTCTACTTTAATGAAAGTAATTTTGATTTTGATTTGATTTTGAAGTGAACTAAGATGTGGTTAATTAAAGCAGTAACTTTTTAATGTATAATTGAATTGGTGCGTATTCATATTTGATGATAACTGAACTGAAACAAAATAACATGTGGTTAATTAAAGCAATTTGATACCAAGAAGCAACACATAACTCTTCTCACCTTGATGAATGGCTTGTAATCTAATTGAATTATGTCACCTGGACAAGGGTCCAAGTACATTGTGTCGCATAGCTATCTGTATCATAGTATATACTAACCATTACAATTCTCATACACTGTTTGATCTACTCATAGGCTATATAATGTCTTTGTATCAAATTTTCACCATATTATAGGATATGGGAAAAATTTCAAAAGTATAATAAATTATTTTTGTACTACTGTACAAAAAAAGAAATAAATAAGGACTTATACTTTTAGGAATTTCTTTCGACAGATCAGCTGATTCTGAATCTGAAATTCTGGTCACTACAAAATTTATATAATACCATTAACCCCTAAGGTCATAATTGTCTCCTTCCTCTTCTTCTTTCTACCCTCCCAAGAGACAAGATATAGGAAGATAATATGCCACAGATAATGTAATATTACATATCTATAATACTAATTATACTTTATAATGTAAACTGGAATTCAAGTACAATTTAAAATATATAGAAATAAGTAGAGATCAATTTGTACGTGGAAACTAATTGAAACATTCTTTTATCCTAAAATAATTATACACCATTTCACGATAAAGGCTTTTTCAAATGTGTAATAGTAAAAAAAACATCAATAGTAAGATATAGGACAATGGAAAGAAGTTCAACAAGCAAACCAACCTAATTTTCCGATTGTTAATATTTTTATAGATAATAAATAATAATCACCTAATAATAGTGCGGATCCAATTCACACACGGTTATTTATCGTTGTTTTACCAAACAAACGGAAGCATTAGGCGATGTAACTCGACTATAAATATCGCGAGGCCCTAACTAATGAGCTTCGTTAAACACTCCGAGCTCGAATCAGTTTTTAGTATATTATAAACTATATATAAAAAACTAATCAAATCAGCATATGAAGTAGGCAGGCGAAGAATTGACCTACTTTTTGAAGTCTGCCAATAATTATCGAGTAGTTGTAATAAAGTTGCCTTTAACACTCGTGGTGAGTCCATGTGTCTTAAGGACTTGTCCAAAATATTATAACTTGACATTTACTAAAAAAGTAAATTATAATAAATAGATCCATTGATAATTGTTTCTTGGAAAATTTAGTAATCTGTAAATTTAATTGGAATTATTAGTGGAAATTGGCCAAATGCCAGTAATACCGTTAGAGAAAATGAGAAAGGATAAAATTAAAAATTAAACTCTTAACTTACCACTAGATTATAATATTTTTGATGACTAAGCCCACAGTAATACTGCAGTATTTATTCAAGAACTAAAATAGTCTGACTACGGATTTAGCAGAATATTTTAACGCTTTCCTACTTTTCCAACATCACAGCTAATTTTGAAAATTAAATGATTTTGTGATGAATTTAATAAACCTAAAGTATATTTAACTACGCTAGTAAGTAGTTCTCCCTAAATTGAGGCAGCTTACTCTCACCGTGTGCCGTTTTTTAAATTGAAATTAAATTTGCTAATATCTCATCGAAACTTTGAATATTACATAAAATATTTTTTCTTCCCCGTTCGTTGAATTTTATAATCATAGTTCGTCGTAAAATTTGAAGTATAGATAATGTATGTTAATTATAAGGACGAATAAGCATCCTTATTATTTTAAAGAATTATTTAAAAATTCCCCACTGTACTAAAATTTTCAACATTCCATGACCCATCAGGCGGGTCGTATGCTGACTTGTCAACTTAGTATAATAAAAAAAAAACGAAGGGCTCCGTTTTTAGAATTTCGCTACTCAATCCTAAAAAATGAGATAAATTATTCCATTAACAAACTCAAGGCAGGTGATGTTTAATTTTGTAAATATTTTAATTACGACCGGTGTGCGGAGTTTTAAAGGTCTAGAAAGTATTGTGTAAACTCGGGTTAATGAGGCTCAGGCGAGATGTATCTGGAATTATTAATGCTGCTGCCTCTCAACGGACAAAATTCATCTCATGGCTATTAGTAACATTTTTATTCTTTAAGAAAAAAATGTATCAGTTTTGTAAGAAAAATATAGTACAATATAACGATATATTTTTTGTAATTTCATACTATGAAATACATATTAATAATATCAAATCTAGAGTGAATAGGCATCTTCTAGGCAAGCGCGCTCCACCTTAGGCTGTATCACCACTACACATCAGGTATGATAACAGCCAAGCGCTGGCCTATACATTTAAAAAAAAAAAAATTATATAATGGTTTTATATGATGCTTTCGGTAACAATGTACCGACTATTTACGTAAAGTAGGAGTAATATTAGTACTGTTGTAGTTTGCATGAGTGCCGGATCCTTTCTATCCTCTTTTCTTTCTCTCATTGTTCTTCGCCTTTAGCTCCTGCCTCAGGTAATGCTTATAGTACTATAAGCGAATATAAACAATGATGACTACCAGTGCACGCCACATTTCATACAGACAGTTAAGCAGTGGTAGGCGCTGCCTTCCTCATAAAAATTCAAATACTCTATCCATACCTAAGTATTATAGTATAATAATAATAATATTTTTTTTTTTTTTTATGTTAGAAGTTGGCAAACAAGCATACGGCCCACCTGATGGTAAGTGGTTGCCGTAGCCTATGAGCGCTTGTAGCACCATTAGTAGGTGCCACTCACGCGTTGCCAACCTCGAGATATTAGTTCTTAAATCTCGTTCGCCCAGTAATTTCACTAGCGTACAGTGCCCTTCAAACCGGAACACAGTAGTGCCTAAGCACTACTATTTGGCGGCAGAATATTTGACACTGCGGTGGTACCTACCTAGCCGGCCTCTTGCAACAAAGACCTACCACCAGTGTGACTGATTGCACTGGTGGAATAATCTCTGTTGTGACAGAGGTTATCCCAACAGCGGGCGATGGGGTCGTCACATCCCGACGCCTTAAAATTTATATAATTAGTATGGATAGAGTATAATAAATATAATATATTTAGATATTATATATATATATATATATATTTATGTTAGAAGTTGGCAAACAAGCATACGACCCACCTGACGGTAAGTGGTTGCCGTAGCCTATGAGCGCTTGTAGCACCATTAGTAGGTGCCACTCATGCGTTGCCAACTTCGAGATATTAGTTCATAAATCTCGTCCCCCCAGTAATTTCATTACCGTACAGTGCCCTTTAAACCGGAACACAGTAGTGCCTAAGCACTACTATTTGGCGGCAGAATATTTGACACTGCGGTCGTACCTACCTAGCCGGCCTCTTGCAACAAAAGACCTACCACCAGTGTGACTGATTGCACTGGTGGAATAATCTCTGCTGCGACAGAGGTTATCCCAACAGCGGGCGATGGGGTCGTCACATCCCAATGCCGGTAAAATTTATACCATATTATACTAATTTGTGTATGTTATATACCTCGGTAGGATATCGCATTTGAATTTTTGCGATATAGGTACGTCTCAATTGCCTATATGGAATGCATGCCAGTGACTATTGAACTACTTTATATTATAATGCGGGGAACTTTTACATATATGTACAATGTATATTATATTATATATTATTATATTATATTATAAAAATGTGCTAGCCGAAAATAAATAGATAAAAAAATTCTTTTACGTCGTCAATTACAACATAATTAATTTACTTTGAATGGCTGTAGCCTGTAGGGGCTTGTTAATTTGTTTAGAAACGAGGAGTAATTTAACAATAAACTAACATAATTATCTACGATGTACATGCCTTCGAGCTAACTTATTAAAATCATTAAGAATCATATTTCTTTTTATATATTTCTTTATTATAATATAATAACAGTTTCATAAAAGAATATATTCCCAAAATTTTCCGGTCAATTTACAAATATATGCCTTGTTTACTATAACGAGCTTCGTTTTGAAACTCGGAAATAATAGGTACTAATACATACCAAATCGAAATTCCAGATTTCGAAAAATTCTTCTTTTCAAAACAGGCGTGTGACTGGGGTGGAATGGAATGGAAGGGAAACAAGTTATCCTCCTATGTCGGCAATCCACATGACTACCTATTTTATGAAATAACTAGCTTCTGCCAGCGGCTTCAGCCGTATGAATAACGATTATATACAAACTCTGAAACACCAGACACACCACAATCACTATATGTAAGTGGCACAGAGTACAATCACCTTGGACAGAAAAATGTCCCGATCGAGTCCCGACACCTACCTACCTGTCCCGTTTTTTGTTTTTGCGTATATTTATCTATTGATTACTAATTTTGCAACACATTACATATTGAAGATCCTTTAATAAATAAATAATCGTAATCATACACAAGACTATAAAAAATAGGACTATGTTATTTTTTATACTTTGTCTATTTTATAAATGTAATATCAAAAACATAATTGAATCTAATCTTTAAAAACCCAGGTTTTTATCGTTCTATATTTATTACATTTCAATAATGATCAGTAAAAATATAAACCAGTATTCGTGCCGAGAAGGAGCGAGTTGTTTATTCTGGCTATTATTCTTTGTCTAAAACAACTATCCAATTTCCAATTTATACGCTCGAATTATTTTAATGCAAATAACCCGTCCGCAGTTAGTCCAAAACAAACAGCTTTATAATTTTGTTTCTTTTGTAAACGAATATTTGATATTATAAAATGAATAGGTATATTATGAAAATATTATATAAATAACATACGGTGTTTACCATGATGACGACAGTTGTGACGTGCTGGTAGTGAGCCGGCTTTGGGCCACGACGATCGCGGGTTTGATTCACGCTCGGAACAGATGTTTGTAATAAATATCTGCTTCGGTCTGGGCGTTTGTCCTTGTGGGTCTCCCCACCGTTTCTCATAGAGCACGTTAAGCTATCGGTTCCGGTTGTTATCATAACATCTGATAATAATCTTTAACTCATAATAAGTAATTTACTCTTATCCAAGAAGTTACTGGTTCGCCCTTAGGGTTATGAAGTTTAGATGGCAATCGCTCTGTGTAAAAACTAATAACCTGTCAAATCAGGATAAGATTATAAGCAGACCCTGGGTAAATGCAGGGAATAATGCTAAGAAGACGGAGATAGTGATTACCAATTTTAATTATAAAATTCAGTGCATTGAATTAACTTGTTAATTAGTCAATGTCTAATGCAAAGAGAAATGATTAATGAGAGCCATATCAGCAAATACACGAACAACAATTTCGTCTGATGTTTTGTGGCATGCATGCAGTGCCTACCTCATAAAGAGTCAAAGACGATATTCTTACGAAGGTATTTACTATATAAATTAGAGTTTGTGTGATTTATTTATTTTTAATTCCATGTTACAATATAGATGAAAGAGGTCGCAGTCTGATATAAAGTGTGAAAAAAGGTGTCGGCTTTTGACAGCCGTTGTATCTGTTATGGTGCGTATTCTATTCGAAGGTTATAAGGTATGTAAATTATTCTAACATTAATATCAAATTTTTTAAACAATCAATCAACCAATGTACCTTAAGAAAAACATGCCGTTTTAGTTTCTTACGTATTTATAATGAATAAAATCTACAAGAAAATTAAATGACGGAAAACCGCAGAAGCTTACATTTCCTGCATATAAGTAAGTAACGACAAAAGCTTCCTCGAGAAATTTATTATAAAATATTTATGTGTAGGCTATTAAAATACTAAGTACTCTTAGTCAGAAACCACGATGGCATTGACAAAATAATTTAAATTTTAATTTGAAATCCGCTTCTTTGTGCTGGCCTTATTTCCCCTTTCGGCACCAAAAATTCCGTCCCAGGTTGTCATTTCATCCATTTCTGCCCGTTCTTGATCTTGATCTTTGGATTCGGTTGTCTACCACGTAGCTTGTAGGTGACAATCAAAAACTCAGAAACGAAAGGATATGCGTAAACAGGCATACACAAAGGCAGGAACGAAAGCAGGCATGCATAAACTTAAGAAGGCAAGTACGTAGAAACAAAGGCCATATTCTCCATAATCTCATTCCGCCATTTTCAGTTTATTACCGGGATACCAGGCGCACTGGGGGGTACCATCCATATCTGGTCGATATACCCAACATTCGTACTAGACGCTTTCAATCATCTTTCGTAATGCGCACCACCAGCGAATGAATTGGCCTTCCGGCGTCTGTATTCCCGAACACATACAACCTGAACCTCTTCAAGGTCCGAGTACACAGGCTTCTTATGAATAAGCTTGTTCCACCGTAGACCTCATCTATGCCTCCGCGCTCGATGGAGGTCAAGAAAAAAAGGCAAGTACAAAAGCAGGCAAGCAGAAATAAAGGCATCACGGCTGAGTCTCTGTACTCGGCCCCCTCGCTCAGTGACGCTGTCAAGGCCCGTAGGGCCAACAGCAATACACATTCTTATTTATTTATTTAAAGGTCACCAACAAAACACACATCAATACAAGATAAAAGTACTTAATCGATTGACATACAAATATAAATGGTGTCTCAATTACAGGTGACACTACATTAGTAAGGCAAAGGTAAATAAATTTCAAAACTTAGTATTATACACAATTTAAGCAAAATAAGAACTTAGAACTTTAAAAATTTAATGTATTGATAAATAAATCACAAAATAAAAAATAAAGAAAATAAAAAGCTACAGTGACAGAATGAATTTTTTAAATTTAGATTTAGAATCATCAAAAATATCAATGTTGTGACCATTCGATAATGTATTGTAAGATCTTATAATTCTATTCAGAGGCGCGTTATAACCCAGATTAGACTTAGACACTTTTCCTTTGAATAAAGTGAATCTATTCAATCTTGGTAGTCTTGACGGAACAGAAATATCAATGCGTTAAAGTAAGTACATGGAATCTAACATACCTCTCATCAGGGCATTCCGAAAAAAGAAGAAATAAAGGCATACTCAAATAATGTTTCTTCAAATCGATAGATATAGTTTGCACTCTGGGCTCCTGAGACAGCGACTGGGCTGCTTTTCATTTCGAATACAACAATTTTGAAGGCTATTAAAACTCTGCAGTTCCAAATTTTCAATTCGCAATTACTGTTTGAATAGAGATGCTTTGAACAATCGTGTACAGGGATCACGTCAGGCCCTGTTGAAACGTATAATCCAATTAATTGTTTGGTTCGTACCGTAATTAACAACGCGAAATGCATATTTAATGCAATTTAACTATCACATGAATTCTGACAGGCTCATTTTCACTGATCTAATTGACCATACAAACAAATTTTAAGAATAAAATAATTATACAGTATGTAATATTCATATTTTATATTCATATGAAATAAAGTAAAAATTACTCTCTATAAAATGATAAAACGACTGCATGAAAATAAACCGCCCCCACAGCTTACCCCATAGTTGTTTTTACCAAAACTTATCTGGATCTGCCAATTTCCCAGAAACATTTATGTTAACTAGATATTATATATCATCAGGCATCTCTATCGATAATAATTATAATTATTTTGTTATCTGTGTCAATCTATAGTATTATAAAAGTGATATGCTTACTTCTTCTTATCGAGTGGTTAGTGGTCAACCTAGTGTCAGAGTTGTTCAGGTCGCCCGTAGGCCTCTGACTTGACTTATCGACTGTTGTCAAATTGTCAACAGCCGGGACCGACTTTTTACGTGCCCTCCGAAGCATGGAGACGCTCGGTTGAAATACTACTATGCGATCACCCATCTAGTGACTAACCGCGCCTAAAGTTGCTTAACCTACCGATCGTTTACCGATCAGTGGGTGCACTCGGCTATGAGCGTCCAATATGCTTACTAACTATATTAATATATTTTTGGGAAAATAATTACGAGCAACTATTTAAAAGCCTTATATCTTAAAAAATTGTATCAATTTTTTTGCCATCTACGGGCTTGCCATTAACTCTTATTGCGATTCAAATGGCGACTAATATGTATAATGTGTATATCTATACGTCATGCTCATATAAAATCTGAATTTCCGAATTGAAATGGATTGAAATGACGACCATTTCGCTATAAGACCGGCGTCGAGATGTGACGACCCCATCGCCCGCTGTTGGGATAACCTCTGACACAGCAGAGATTATTCCACCAGTACAATCAGTCACAGTGGTGGTAGGTCTTTTGTTGCAAGAGGCCGGCTAGGTAGGTACCACCGCAGTGTCAAATATTCTGCCGCCAAATAGTAGTGCTTAGGCATTACTGTGTTTCGGTTTGGAGGGCACTGTACGCTAGTGAAGTTACTGGGCAGACGTGATTTAAGAACCAATATCTCGAGGTTGGCAACGCGTGGGTGGCACCCACTTTGGTGCTGCAAGTGCTCATAGGCTACGGCAACCACTTACCATCAGGTGGGCTGTATGCTTGTTTGCCAACTTTTAACAAAAAAAAAAAAGAGATAATGGTAAGCCCTTCAACTATTAGTACAGAACGAATTTAGATTTGGTTCAGTAATTGACAGCTTGACATTAAAGTTAAATCTTAGCAACATTTAACTCTAATAATTATAACTATCCTTTAATTACTCTGTTGTACAAGATACCAGGCCGTCGGAGTCACGGGCAAACAAACAAGCAAATACAGTTCGTGATATAATAAAAGAAATAATGTTTATGAACTATAAGAAGTACTTTTTTAAAGCCTTTAAAATACATTTTATTTAAGCGTTAATCAATTCAATTGGAGTTAAGTTGGGAGAAAATTATTCACATTACCCAGGGTTTATTAACAAAGCCATAAAAAGAGAACTCGAAAACAATAAAAGCTCGAACAAAGTTAAATTAAAGAATATTTTATATCGAACCATATTAAAGATTCAGTTTTAAGTTTTTTTTTATAATAATAATAATAAACGTTACACACTCAACGGTCCCCTGTAGGATCCTGAATCGGGGTTCCGGAATCATACACAATGACAAGGACAAACACACCCAGATCGGAAAACATGTCTGTATGGTCAATACAAACATTTCTCCGTGCGGGAATGGAACCACTACAACCAATTAAAGTAGGTTCATTATCGTTGCGCCACAACGTCGTCAAATATTTTTATAATTATATATTTTCATATTTGCAATTCCCGGCAACAGTATTCAAATCCGCGAGTATAGAATAATTTGACTAACAATTATTACATCATCAGCAAATTAAAATTGATGTATGTATGCAAGTTTCAGTATTAGCATGCAGGTAATATAGTGCTGCTTAGTTTGTTCACTACATTGAGCAAAACAGTAGCGAATATCTTCTAATATACAAAATTCTCGTGTCACAATGTTCGTTCCCATACTCCTCCGAAACGGCTTGACCGATTCTTATGAAATTTTTATTCATATTCAGTAAGTCTGAGAATCGGCTACTATCTAATTTTTCAAATAAGTGAGAATGTAATTTTTTTTTTTAAATATTTTCTTATTATGTCGCATTGAAAAATACATACGACCCTAAATTTTTACCCTTCTACAGTCAACCCCTATTTTTTAATAGCCATATTAGTAAATCAACAACTTTCACCGGTGTCACTTCTAGACTCTGGTAGAGGGCGCTGCTATCGGGTCCAAGATTTTTTCGGGGCAGGACAAGGTCTGCCGGGCCAGCTAGTAAGCATATACTAATAGAACCAAATTTTATAGGGTTTTTCAGTTATGAGATCTTATATTGTTGATATTAGACGGACTTACAATATACCATATATTCTTATACTATATATTATTTTTGAAGCCGAGATTGCCCAATGTATCGAATACGTAGACTTTAACCAAAGGTCACGGGTTCCTCTGAGTTTTCAAGTGCTTAATTTGTGTTTCAAATTTATCGCGTGCTTAACGGTGAAGGAAAACATCGTGAGCAAACCTTCATGTCGTGGAAGAAATTCTATAACATGTATAAGCTGGCGGTAGGGCTTAAAAAGGGGCTGCATCTTCATGGATGGCGGTAGTCGCTTAACATCAGGTGAGCCTCATACATTCATAATTACATAATCCTAAATTCCATACGAACGCTATGGAACGAACTTAGGCGAACTTTATTCAGTAATGCTTTGCAAATTATAACCTAATAAAGTAATGTTCTTAGGGAGGGCGCTGTAGTATTTTTAATAAGGTAATGGTTCACCATTACCTTATCAGGAAATGAGGACCTTCACCTTCCTTTAGGAAATGAGTAGACCGTATCTATACGTGGTATCTATTCTTCATATCTCGATGCTCGAATATTATTTTAAGACCACACCGACTATGCCGCCAATAATTCTTCATATCAATTATAATGCCTGAATAATAATTATAGTCTTGGAAATTATATAAGAATCTTTCATTCGTTATTCTGATGGAAATGTTAACCTTTAGAATAAATAGGTCAATGGTTACAACTTTTAAAATATTATAAATAAATTAATTTACGTGGAAAATGGAAGACTTCTGGAAAGTTCAATTTAAAGGTCAACTTATTTCTATATAGATTAAAGTACTTATGAATATTTAGCAGGCGACAAGAGAAGTTGCTTTGCTTAATTGGCAGCTACAAGAAAAATCACTTCCTCGCAAATATATATTATTTTTATTTGGTATTGATAATATGAATCTAGACATACTTCTTTATTTACGCTATTTAGAATATAACTAAATATTAGGTATTTTTTCAGCATTATAAATACATTTTCAGGATTAAATAATTTTAGAAAGAGAAATTTACACTAATAAATAAATAATAATCAAACGGCATGTGTTTGACCAAGTATATAAATTGTTTGTCTAAAACTCAAGTTTTGCTATTTGGTTACTTATTTATTTCTTTGGGACAGTCTAATATTACTATTTTTATGTATTTAATAACAAATTAAAGCATAAGCTTTATAATATATACTTGATTAGAGACATATTTTTACCATTAAAAATACAATTATTAAATAGCAAAAACGAAATATTATATAAAGTAACATTTCGTATTCTCTTTAAGACCTAAAGTTAGGAATTTCAACTAGTAATAAAGTTATGAAATCTTAGTTACCAACATTATTTAACAATACAATTTGACTCAAAAACACTCGAGTTTTTTTTAAATATTTTGTGTATTTTTGTTTAAAACAAAACTATGATTTTGAGTTTTTGTTTGTGTTTAAAGATTGTGGTATATTCTAAAGACTTGAGAAAAAATATAATACAGCCACTAATTGATTCTACTTAGGCGAAAATAATAAGCTAATGAAATCTTCAGTTTCAACAACAATAATTTAAAAATTTCGCCAATTATAATTTTTATGCTTTATACTCGCGTATTGTAAGTTATTGTTAGAGAACTGTTCTATTTTCTTGACCGGTAGATTTTTGTCAGTCTTTGTGTGTGATGTATGAGAGGAATTGTTACATTGTTCATTTTTAGAGTTCCGTTTTCAAAGGGTGTCCACAGAACCTTATACTTAGAACTTTTTATATAGTGAGGTACTAATATTAAGAAAATTATACCACAAAAGTTTCTTAATCAGATACAAACATACAGCCACTAGAAGGTAATATGATAACTAAATTTGTTGTGTACTAACACAGATATTCCTTTTGACTTTAACTAAACATAAACAACTACCTACTAACATTAATTACTTAAACTGAACGTTGCATCATTTTAACTCGCAACAAAGTTCCACACTAATTGCTGGTAACCCGCGCTTCTACCTTAGTTTTATAATTAAAACTATCGATTTCTTCGTTCCTTGCAGTGAGGTTTTACGCCGGATCTAAATTACCAGTAATATAGCGTTATTGCCAGGGGAATTAATAGTAATCTTCGATCCAATGTCGTTGCTTTGTCTCCCAAACCACATTACAGTACCACTCAATCTACGGGGTCAAAGACTTTAATACACAATAGTTAAACGTATTATACTATGGTTTGTATCTTTCCTAACTGGTGATTGATTATTATTTGAAAATCAGAATGAAACTGAGCATAAAAAGAGGAGTTACTAAATTCTAGTGTAAGTTATATATTATAATATTAGTTGGATAAATGAGTTGTGAGTTAAAATTGCCATGAGCGCAATTTTTTTTTTTTTTTTTTTCTTTTAAATTAAGAGAAACAATAAATTAAGATTCGCAAATCTTTTTTAACGCATTTACGCGCACCACTCCTAGGTAGTGAGAGTGTGGGACTCACCAATAACCGAGCTTAGTACTACCCACTAAAACCTAACGATCTGCCTGCACCATAGTAGAACCCCACAGGTTCGCTTGCGCAATCAACCGCGACGGTGCTGATCGTCAGTCAAGGGAGCCCTGAACTCTCCATCACCGAGACTAACTTTTTAATGAGGTTTTTCCCTCTTCGACTGAAGAGCGTGAAAATTTGCAAACTTGAAATGAATGTTGACGCTGCAACATGTAATTGCGTACCTAATATAAAATTGGATGGTTCTAGTAACGAACAATCAAATCAAAGTCAAATTTTTTTTTATACACATTCCGAAAAAAAAAAAAAAAAATCAAAATCAACAAATAATCAATCAAATTGAACGTAAAAAGCATTACACTTATTTGTTGAACGTCAGAATCTACCACCGGTTCTAAAATTACGCTTCCACCCGGGAAGAACCGGCGAAATAAACTCAGGTGTTTTTTTTTTCAAAGTATATATTTTATAATTACTCAATTTGCTACATTCATATATTGTGAATGCTGAAAAGCCTGGAAAGGTTGTCTCATTCCCAAAGTGTGGTATCTTCAATATACTCACTAATTATATCATAACCTTTACCACACAAGCATTCTTTTACTGTTTTTTTTAATTATAAAGCTTATATATCGTAGTTGAATTTGTGATAAAAGTTATTTAAGAGGGTCGAAAATTTAATCATTTCCTAAGTCAGTCTACGTTTGCCGACTTAATTGCCGAGATTCAAAGTTTGAAATAAATAAGCGATTTCGTTTGGTTGGTGTGAAATCACGACTTTTGTTTTAAACTGAAAATTCAAAATCAACTTCTCACTTAAGCGAACAATGAATAAATTATTTTGAGTGTGTTTAGGTAATGGATTGCGATAAATTTAGAAGCAACTTATCCTATAAATAAAATTATACAAGGATTTTCTGTAACAAAGAAACATAGTTGGGAATCTTTTTAATAAATAATTTAAAAAAAAAATGAAATAATTTTTTTATTTTTTTTATCCTACAAATACGATTATAAAAGGATTTTCTATAACAAAGTGACATAGTTGGGAATCTTTCTAATAAAAAATAAAATAAAATAATTTTTTTTTTTTTTTTTAATTTTTTTTATCCTACAAATACGATTTATAAAAGGATTCCTACAACAAAGTAATATAGTTGGGAATCGTTCTAATAAATGATAGTTATATCAAACTGCCGTAAAATATAACGAATATTTTATTGTGTATTCTCACGAAATAACTTTACATAAAACGGCAAACAAACAGTAAGAACATAAAATATTTTAAATACTTTCATGACAGTTATATTAAAGTTATCATAAATAATTGCATTATATTATAATTTAAATGAAATCATAATTATATTCAAGTGAATATTAAATATACATATATTATCTTCTTCATTTCGTTCAAGGAAAATCCAATAACCAATGAAGTAAAAATAAATTTCCAATCATAAATTCTTGATTGTTATTTGTAATTCGTAGTATGTAATAATAACCGAGATCAAAAGCATTCTGACTAATATGGAAAGGATGACCTCCTTTCATTAATTCATTCATTTAAATCATTATAAATATTAAAACATATCATAAAAAGTATCTTATAATAGTCTGCATAGAGTTAAATATGATTAGATTGTTAAGAAATACAACGAATTTTACTCGCTTCAGGCTTGCCTCTATACTTTCATAAATTTCGTTATTTATATTCGTGGCCTTTGATCGGATTGTGAAAAATTTTATCAAATGATACCTACCTACTTATACTTTGACACCGTTGTGGCGTTGTGGGTAGCGTGTCTGCCTTTAGTCTCGACGGTTGCGGGTTCGATTCCCGCTCGGGCAGATGTTTGTTAAATTTCTGTCTCGGCCTGGACGTTTGTCTGTGGGTTAGCACATTAAGCTGTCGGTCCCGGTTGTTATCACATAACATCTGATAATAATAAACTTTTGATAAGTAAATTGCTCTTATCCAATGAGTTACTGGTTTGCCCTTAGGGTTGTGAAGATCAGATGGCAATCGCTCTGTGTAAAAACTAGTAGCCCGTCAAATCTGGATTACAGTAATAAGCAGACCCCGGGTAAAATAAAAAACCGGCAATAATGTTAGGACGAAGAAGACCTACCTACTTATAATTTACTCAAAAAAGTTAGAACCTCATGTTTTTAAAGTAGGACTGTATGCAAAGAGTTCATTTTATTATCTGCTAAAGAATTCAAATAGACGACTAAAAGACAGAAAATTACAATTATATCATTATATTAATTTTCCTGATCAGGTGAGCGCGCAGACTGCTTCGTGGAGTCATGCCAGTAATAGTTGTAACTAGATTACTGAAAGTATTCAAAAAGATAATGTTTTTAACAGAGATTTTTTAATTTTTAATTTTTTTAATTATTAATAACACAGGTATATATCTGTATTGTTCATTGAAAGGTTTACTTCTGAACTGCATCCATAATAACGCTCTCATAATGGAAATGATTATATATATTAAAAGAAAAGAATTAGTTAGCCATGTCAAACTAATTAATATAGGCCGTGGAAACATAACCGGGATCTGCGATTCATTTAAAAAGGTCCATTACGGCGATCTACTTCGCAAAACTCAAACGAGTTATTACCTGAATTAAAATTAACTTATCCAAAGCGGTTCAATTAATCTTCTTGGTTTACACACCGTCTAGAATTTCTTTTTTTGTAGGAAATATTTATTTAAAATATAAACGATTAAAAGGAATGATTTCCTAAAACAAAACCATTTTAATCTCAGTTTGTTGATTTTTAAGGCTTTTAAAAACATAATTAGTAAGCATAACTAAGTATTTCTATATACGAGTATCTACTTAAGTACTTACGTTATTGTATTAAAAGTAAAAACAATAAATAAATTACACTCAGCAAAAATCATATATATATTTTTATCGTGTAAAATATATCTTATATATAAAATTCTCGTGTCACAATGTTCGTTCCCATACTCCTCCGAAACGGCTTGATCGATTCTTATGAAATTTTTATGCATATTCAGTAAGTCTGAGAATCGGCTACTATCTATTTTTCAAAACTCTAAGTGATAAGAGGTGTCCTCCCCAAAATTTTTTTTTTAAATTGTTTCGGATAAATTTTTAATTTTTTATTATGTGGCATTAAAAATACATACGACCCTAAATTTTCACTTTTTTAATACCAACCCCTGCTTTTTAATAGCCATATTAATAAATCAACAACTTTCATCGGTGTCGCTTCTAGACTCGGGTAGAGGGCGCTGCTATCGGGTCCCAGATTTTTTTCGGGGCAGGAAAACGTCTGCCGGGCCCGCTAGTATTATATATTAATTGTACTTTACTCATATTTTTTAAATGTCTCTTAGTGCTTATTTTTAGTGTTTAAAATATGTAAATATTTAAGTGCACTTTTCAGTTTACATTCAACAAAAGTGATTCAAACTTTAGAGTACACTTTATACAAATGTGGTTAAAATTTCACTAAAACAAACACATAAGTGGGCCCAGTGATGGCTGTTATAATAACTAGCTATTACACTACCGTTTGCGACAAAGGTCCAAAAACATCCCATGGGTTAATCTAATGGACGACCAAACTGTCGTACTTTATGCTTAACTAGCGGCCCGCTCCGGCTTCGCACGGGTATAAAAAATATAGCCTATGTCATTCAATGAAAAAATGATTCAGATCGATCCAGTAGTTTTGCTTTATTTATTACTGCCCGTGGCCCGCACACGTTAAATGTAATTATTTACGACATCACATTAGAAACCTCAAAAATAACAGTTTTTTTCTTCACTATTTAATGGATACGCAGGCTTAAAGTGAAAATTAATAATTCTAATTACAATGGACTTATCCTCGGTGTTTCTTATGAGAGTCTTTTAAGCGCCCATTTTACAGTTCTTTAAATAACTAGATTACATACATATTTATCTCGACGTGTCGTTGAGAATATTCTAAAGTATTGAGTACTACGATAAATACGTACATGACATACATAAGATATAAGGTACATACGTAATTATACTAATTAAAAATATATTCACATGGATAAATAAAGCAATTTAGAGGCAAAAAGCAACACTCTCCCATGAGTGATGAATGGATTATAATCTAATTGAATTATGTCACCTGGACAAGGGTTCGTGTACGTTGTGCAATAACTATGTTACATAAAATATACTTGTTTATTACAGTTCTCGTATCCAGTTTAATCTGGTCTGATTTCAACTACAATTTTTTTATATGAGTGTATGTTTTTAAAGAAGTATTTGTAAATGTCATCATTATCATCATCATCATCATCGACCTATAGACGTCTACTGCTGGACATAGGTCTCGCCCAAATGCTGCCACCGGGAACGATGTTGCGCCGCTTACATCCAGCGGCTCCCAACGACTCTTTTTATGTCGTGTGCCACCTTATGGGAGGCCTGCCGACGTTGCGTTGTCCTGTAATATTTTTTAAATTTGTTCAAATAAATAATAGTTATTATAATATTAGTATATATAATATAGTTAAAGTAACCTCTTAAAAATTGTTCCTCTAGATAAAAAATATTTATTGAAATAACTTGCCTTATGTCACTCTACAAGTAGTAGAACTTTTAAAAAATGATACTGTCGGATGAAGCGGGAAATAACCTCATTCAGTCTTTAGAGCACACTGCTTTAACGATCGAGCCGATGCGCCGTAGTTGATTACGATCCAGCTTATAGCCATTTTAACCGATTAGCTGATTTTGTAAGTTGAATCAAGTCAGCTGTTAAAATAACTTCCACACACATATAAATATTAAGCATAAAAATATTGTTCATAGTGTAATAGAACGCAACGCATGAATAAATTACAAGAATCCAGAACAAAGTTTTCATAGTTAGTTTAAACAAATATTCCAATGCTCGTGTAGAACAAACAACTGAATAAGATTTATGATAACATCTTAACGGAGGCTTTCCGCGAATGTCTACCCGTATCAAACTCGCTGTTTGACCTTATGTCTACACTAACCCGTGGTCTCCTTGTTACTATAACGTTTCCACGACGTTTAAAACGTTATTTTGTAACTAAATTCATATATGACCAGTACCAGTGATACCAGTTGAAATGTATTTCTTATTTTCCCATAGTTATACTGTATACAAACTCGAACTCGATTTCAGTTCGACAGACACATTTCAGATTCGTACCTAAATAAAATTATGCTTTATTAAAAAAAACCCGAGCAATTATTCTGGAGCCAATGCGGAGCTACGGTAACAGCTAGTATGATAGAAAATGGAAATATTACTCGATTGCTTTCTCCGATTTTATTATTGCTTTTGGGTTACAAATAATTTCTCTTTTGTTTACATCATGTTGCAATAAAATTTTGCTGTGTTACATACAGATGTCGAAACTAATATAGCGACCACCTGAACCTGGGCATCTTCGTTGTAACAGAGGCGTACCTACATAAATCAAAAATGATGTCGGGAAAGTGTTTGGTCGCACTGATAGAGTTTCTCGTCTTATAAGAAAAGCCTTGAACGTTATTATATAATTATATTGAATTTAAAATATTTGCTGATTGAATTTACTTATAAAATTGCTTAATACATGCGTTTTACTGCTTTAATATGTAAATATACTTTTTATCTTTCTACCCATCTAACAGCTGTTCTGCCTTTTCACCTTCTACGGGATCGATATTACAGGTACAGACTATCTTTAGACTACTTATTACGTGCGCGTCGTAAAGGTCCCATATTTTCAGCGTTCTTGGCCGATTGCGGGAAGTCGCATATTGAGAGCAGATCTGTATATAGATAAAACATCGTTTCGTATGCTAATATCATACGATTTGCTTGGTCCTTTAATTTCAATACAAGTACGAAATGTCATAAATTATCGCTCAGACTGTGACTGTTCAGCATTTTTTAAGTAATGAACCTTTACAAAACATCAAAACTCTTAAGAGTTTATAATTTACAGAATCGTGTAGTGTTTTAATACTTTACGAAACTTGAAACAATAATAGTCACCTAAAAGTTATCAGTAAAAATTCTAATAAATAAGCTGAAATTGTGCTTGAAAAACAATTCAAATTGTAATGTACAAAACGTGGCCGCTATATGACAATATTAATCTTCGATAATTAAATATGACATAGCCTTTTACTTAGTGTATATATTCTTTGGTTTCGCTAAGTGTATTAATTAACCTAATTTTATTGCTTTATATTGTTAATAAAATAAAGTAAAATCTCTTGAAAATCTATGAAATGTATTTTTCAGAGCTTATAAAACAATAGATTTCTCATTTGTACTACAAATATTAGTTTTAAAGATATCAGGTTCACATTTGAAAAGGTTTTTGATGCTGAAGACGGCTTTCTCGGTCTCTGTGCCAACTTTCGGTCGAAAGATTAGGTACTTGGTAAGATAGATAAGATAATACGTTGTTCTGGAAAGAGTTTGAAGATTCAATAAAATTGACAATGGCAATAGGAAAAATGTTATAACTCACATGCTCGAAAAATGCCAAAGGTTAGAAATTTGTACACTAAATAGGGTTGCCGAAAGATTAAGCGCAAACTCAAAACAACTCAAACAAAATCTTATTACTTATCAAGAATTAACGTTTATCATATTGTGATAACAACCGGGATCTACAGCTTAACGGTGAGGAGACCCACAAGGACAAATGGTCAGACCGAAACAAATGTTTGTAAGAAGAATACAAAGATCTCAGACTTGCTACCAACATTTCACTGTAGCCGTCAAAATTATAAAATTTTTATTATTAAAGGTTTTAATATTTATTCCTTCAAATCGTAGCTGATATTACGTCAAATGTAAATTCCATTTCAAGATATTTAAATTCTGAGCCTTTTCCTCATAACTTAATATTATTATAGATTTAAAAATAGCTCCGTCGAAATATTAATATTAAGTTTGATATTGGTTTATGTAAAAAATATACGTATGAAATATTAGATAGTATAGTTGAATCTGAATTTCTTGTAGTCAAGCGTCTCAAGCGAGCTTAATATCTAAGCCGAGTGTTACTGGATGCTTCTATAGAATTGAAGCATATTGGAAATATAGTTTTGTGTGTATTTTATTAAGAAATAGGAAAATATTCATTTTCTAAAGAAATATATAAAATTATAGAAAAATAGTGAACCTTTGTTAAATATTTTATATGGTATTGTTACGGGCTGGGGTTCGGTGATTTGGAAACAAACACCTGATGGCTCTAAATGTGACTTTATTGAGGTCTAGATTACACACAAAACTTCACAAGTCACAGGTCCAAAACGCAGGTCAATCACAGTCCAAAAGAATAGCCGAGGTCACTAATTATCGCACTTGTTCACTGGTATCACTTGTAGTTTCTTCGCTTGTTGCTCAGAACTGAATGAATCAGTCGACGCGCCGGGCCGCTTATATACGCGGACACGGGTTCGAGAGAGCTCCGTCCGCGGAACGCTATTCTACATGTTTCGAGAAAACATCTTTCTCGAACCCGCGCGGCGGTCGTAGAAATAAACAAAAGGAGTAGCAAGCGATTGTGATAAGGTTCTCCGTAACAGTATATATTTAAAGGCTTCCTTATATTTTTATAACTTAAAGAGGCTCTATTGAAAAACATTAATATGCTGGCTAAATAAATTGATTTTAATATAATATTTTTGACGTTATGATGTTATCTAATTTTATGTTATTATATTAATAATAAGAAATAAACATTAAATAGTGCATAATCTACTACCCATACTTACACATAAGTGTCAGATGTCTGAAAAACATAAGCACACAAGCATAAAAATGCTCACACATAGTCTGTATGATCAATACAAACATCTCTCTCAATAAGTCATCCAACACGCATTGCTTGCTTCTAACCGGCTAACCTAAAATAAGCTCCTCAAACGTGGTTGGCTCTATAATATAATATGACGTAACACCGCTTTATTGATTGTCCCTGTCCTCAGAAATCTTGTCGGCTTGTGGGTAATCGTACAAAAAAGAATAAAATCGTACAAAATATCAAGTCGTCACGGTTCGGCTGTCGAGTAAGGAATGTGTGTTTAAGCGATTCGAGCGTTAACGTCAACTCTGTCGGAAGCGCGGGTAGGTTGTCTAATATTGCAAGGTTATTCTCGTTTTACATCTGTATTCATAACCGCAAACGTTGAGATTCCGATTCATGACCGGCTCCGATATACATATATATTTCAAATAAAAGGCTTGAAAACTACTTTTCGCAAATAAAATGATTAACTACTTGCTGCTATACAATAAGGCATCAATCAATTTTATGATAAACCAAAGTATTAATTCAAATATATCAAGACATACCGAGTGAGGTTGTTATAACATAACATGACTGTAGTTATGTTATGTTACTGTGTTACTAAGATGTTGTCCAGTCTTGTGCAGGTAATATCATTCAATTACATTGCGAGCCATTCATCTACCTCCGGGGAGAGTTATGTGCTGTCTCTCGATCTGAACTGTGGGTAAACATGTTGATATATTGTTTAATACAAAGATTTATTTGTTTATTTGTTATAAGAATAATATATATCATAAAGTTTTCTACTAAACATGAATTATTTTTTCAATGAATAAATATACGCTCCACACTCACCCATTAGGATAGTTATATCCTGTGTCAGATGTCCGGAATCATACACAACGACAAAGACAAATTTAGTCAGACCGGAAGACATGCATGTATGGTCAATAAAAACATCTGCTCCGAGCATGAATCGAACCTGCGACCTGTGGCCTGTGACTTAAGGCAGGTTCACTGACGTTGCGCCACAACGTTGCCACAGATATGTATATAGTTGAAGTTTTCGCAAAATAGAATATAGCAACGATAAAATGCCTGAAATATATTGCAAAGTATTTTAGAAAGCGACATAGATAACGAACTGTGACGATACAAAATGTAAAAAAAAATATTTTGCTATACGCGTCTAAAATAGCCCAATTCTAAACTGGTTTTGATTCTGGCTATTTTTAGGAAAGTTTTGCAAGAAACATGTAACATAAAACTGAAAATATTTTTTAGAGCCCTTTTTATTAACCTGCCATACGTGCTGCCCATACGCCTTCATTATTATTGTACTTACTATAATTAAAGCTTGCTCAATTTTTTATTAAATTTTTCAACACTACCGTTCAATAATATTGTGCAATAAACATAATTGCACAATATTATAGAACTTATGAACGTTTAAAGCGAGACACAGTGTTCACAGTTTTGTTCTTGAATCCTTAGGGTACAGTTACACAGTGCCACACGGGACCAGCTTGTTTCTTCAAAGTTAGCAGCGTATAGCTCACGCGGGACTTGCTTCACTCTGTGCAAGATTTGTCTTCATATTGTTATAAATTAATTAAATAATATAATAAAAGTCTTCTAATTTTTTTTAGTTCGAGCCACTTCATTTGAAATCCTAGAATCCTCAGTCTGTATGATTTCTATATCTATGATTTAAGGCAAAATTGATACCATAAACAAATTTGTCTTCTAAGCATTAATCTCTTCATTTATAATTAAAAAGGTATGCAAATATAACCTGGATACTTCATTTACTATTAAACAACCAACCATTGAGGTTTTATTTATGGAGTTAAAATTTGAATAATATATTCGGGAATTTCTATTGCAGCTACTCATAATTTACATAATTAATGTCTAAAACTCACATTTAATAATATTCAAATATTATTATATTATGTTAGCCATTCTAAATAAAATTAGTGAAGCTATACTGATTTTAATTAATTTCATCGAAATTCGTCCATAAATTATTGGGAGAGTTATTATTAAAATTCCATTTGCTTACAGTAGGTACTGCAAAATAAATAAATTAGGATAGTTATATCCTGTGTCGGGGTCCGAAAACATACACAATGACAAGGATAAACACACTCAGACCGGAACCATTGCCTGTATGGTCAATACAAACACCTGCTCCGAGCGGGAATCGAACCCACGGTAAGGCAGGTTCACAACCACTACGCCACAACGTTTTCAAAAAAGTAATAACATTCACAGTAAATTATAATATATTATTTTACTTCCACAAATTTGCCTATAATTGATCCGTATAATTATAATAGTTTGGCAGTATGAAGTACCCACTTCCGCTATAACAATGAAGACTTGGTTGTACAGCGCTCCATCATACATACGAGTCAAGCCTTGTGTTCTTCTATTGTATATTGAAGTATTATTCGTTATCATAGCATCGGTCGTGGAAAAAGAATTTGACGACATAGATAGTAAGGTTTTTGGCTTTTTATTCATATTCTTCAATTCTCCAGCAGTTTAATAATTTACTTATTCATACTTTCAAGGATCTCTGAACTCTAACGTCGATGCATTAAAAACTGAAAAAAGCATCAAGAAGCCTTAAAAACGATACATATTTAATCTAAACTATTTTCTTAAATTTACTTCTAAAAAATTGGAAAATTTTGATTTAATTATGTTATTTTATGTCGCTACGGTATCTCGTAATTCTGTTGAAAAAAAAGCAAATTAATTAAATTAAAAAGAAGCAATTTTGCAATGCTCTTAACCAAAATATATAAACATTGAAAGTAAGTCTTCTTCATCCTAGCATTATTCCCGGTATTTTATTTACCCAGGGTCTGCTTATTACTCTTATCCGGATTTGACAGGTTAATAGTTTTTACACGGAGCTACTGACCTCCGCAACCCTAAAGGCGAACTAGTAACTCATTGGATAAGAGCAATTTACTTATCAAGAATTAACGATTATTATCAGATGTTATTGATAATAACCGGGACCGACAGCTTAACGTGCTCTCCGAGGCACTGTGGGGAAACCCACACGGACAAACGTCCAGACCGAGACAGAAATTTTAACAAACATCTGCCCGAGCGGGAATCGAACCCGTAACCGTCGAGACTAAAGGCAGACTCACTACCCACAACGCCACAACGGTGTCAAACATTGAAAGTAAGTGATTAGTGTTATTTCTAAAGCATTATATAATTTTATAGGCTATTATAATATTATTATAGTATAGAGTATAGAAACTCAATTTAAGTGATCGTCTAAGCGTGGTATGGGAATAATCCTTGTAATAGTTATAATCGGATTAACGAAATGAATCGCTTGTTTGCTCCTACTGACCGGACCCTAAGCTCTATGTATAGATAAGTTATATACAAGCGCTACAGAATGCCGATTCAAGATATCAATGTATTACTAGCTTCCTATAACCTTGCCCACATGTACTTAAGATTTTTTAAACTTAATTCACAGTTCCGACAGTAGACATATATAAGTCTGAACCAATTATTTGTACCGAATTCGGTACTACTGGGCTGTTAACATGTTAAGATTCCGATTTTAATTTCATTGGTTTTTAGGAAAAGGTCCAAAATCGGTATTTTCTATTTGTATGCTAGAAATTAGATTTCAGTCCCTCCCAGTTCATTTATGCTTCTTCAAAATGGTCTCTCAATCAAATTAGCCAATCTTCTTCTTATCGATTGGTTAGTGAACAACCTAGTGTCAGAGTTGTTCAGGTCGCCCGTAGGCCTCTGACTTGACTTATCGACTGTTGTCAAATTATCAACAGCCGGGACAGACTTTTTACGTGCCCTCCGAAGCATGGAGGCGCTCGGTTGAAATACCACTATGCGATCTGGTGACTGAACGCGCTTAAAGTTGCTTAACCTACTGATCGTTTACCGATCAGTGGATGCATTAGGCTATGAGCGTCATTAGCCAATTATAAACATTATTATAATGCTTTGGCGTATTTTTCGTTTACAGCATCTAAATACTATACTATATAGTTTCTACTAGGTTTTAACTCGTTTTATTCACTTCTAACTTCACTTTTGTCTGTGTATTGTAATACACATATTTAGGTATATACCTAAATACATAATTTACATATTCAGAAATAGATTTTGTTAAAAATGCTGAAATGACAATCGATTTTAAAAAGGATTAATTATTATACTCCTCGGAATGATGTATACATAACTAAAAATTTTAAGTATGCTGTCTTAAATATTACATTAATTTCAAGAATGTGTTTTATAAGAAGTCTTTTACTAATCGATAGTTACAACACAGCTCTACTGAAAAAAAGTATTTTTGTTATGGGTCCTCGTGTGTACAACAAAATCCCCGATACCATAAAAAATAACTCAATTTATATGTTTAAAAACAACTGGCGGAACTTTTAACAGAAAAATGTTAATGATTTTTTAAATGATTTTGATTTTGATTTTGAGTAGTAGAGTGTTATTGTATTCTATGTTTGCATGCCTAATTTAAGGTAGATTGTAGAAGAATCTTAAATTTTGTAAACATCTATATTTTATGTACCTACTTTCTGTGCAAATAAATTATATTATTATTATTATTAAGCTCTTTAAAGCTGAAAAAGATAAATGCCACTGCAATCTCGTCTTCGATTTCGAACCAAAGAGCTGAGTTTTAGCTCTTGTTTGAACTGAGAACAAAATCCAATATCTTCAAGAAACCGACGAGTCTTAACGAAGGACGATTATTCTCCTTCCGTTTTCTGCAATACTAGCATTTATAACATAAAGTAAATAAATGTGTCTGACTGCTATACCATCCTATTAAAAGATGAAAAATAGAAGATGTATATAAGTTATAATGTAGCTAGTAAAATTACTGAGCAAAGGAGATTTAAAGACCAATATTTCTAGATTGGCAACGCGTGGGTGATACCTACCCCATAAGGCTACAACAACAGCTTACCATCAGTTGGGTCGCATGCTTGCTTACTAACTTAGTAACATAAAAAAACAATCAAGAATTAGTGTAAAAAATAAAAGGTCTTGCATTTTCAAGCATAACTGTTTCGATTCTTATTATTAATCTTTAAATCTACATTAGCTGTGTTACCCCGACATGAGCAAGAGCGTAAAAAGTGTATACAGCATATATTTTGAATGCAAACAAATAGAAACTTGCTAAATATATTTTGTTAGAGGTCGTTTCGTAACCCTGCTGCTAATTCTGAGAGTGTCTGTCGGCTTAATTACCTCGCGATTTACAGTTTCACATAAATAAACGATTTCACTGCTTTACTTCGGATGACAACATTTGTTTTAAGCCTTACAGTGCATATTTTATTTAAAACCCAATTCCATGTTTTTAGTATTCATCAATTGTTAAACATTTTAAATGAACACTATTTTATTAATTCCAACGGATAACAAATAATAAACTGTCTCCAAAAACTGTGAAACGTAAACTAGAAACAAATGAAAATATTAATAATGTTCAAACTCCTTAATATATAAATTCTAAACACAGTGTTGTTCTTAATCTTATAAATACGTAAATTTGTTAATAAATTGTAACAAAATATTATACAAAGGGCATGATCGCTTTGAAACTTATTTCATTATTCTTTTTCTCAGAAAATTACCATTTCTTAGATCTAGTAGGCTTAGATATAATCTTATTTTCACTTTCATTACTGAAATGAAAAGGGATGGCATTATTTTTACTTACTCTACTGGCTTAGCGACCCAAAGTGTGTCATGGCCTCTGAAATCAGAGATTTCCTTAGAGAGAGCTTTGTCTATTCTGTACCACTTCTTGCTAGTTAAAGACTTGAAGATCACGGAAGTTAACTTCAACTGTATGCCTCCAACGATACATCCCTAAGACATTACCTGTAGCTCGCTCTAGGTATGTTCCTTTTGATGCCCGGTCAATATCCATCCTTTAAAGATAACCCAGCAAGCAAAGTCAATTAGCTGGTATAATTTTTAAGCAACTAAAATTTTGGTTTAAGTATAATAATGTCATAAATAATGTCATAAATTTATAATTATATTATATATTGCTTATTTTATTTGATATATTGATATACATTAATTATACTCCCATAGGTTAGAGAAATAAGATGAAAAATATGACTTATATTTTTATGTGGGAATAAGAAATATTTCTGAAATTTCATTATTGTAATTCCGTAAATAAAATGTCATCATGGGTCACGTATTTAATTTCCGTTTAGGCTTTTCGATTGACAAAACACTACGTTTCGTTTGTTCAGCGTGATAGCTGTACGGCCATCAACAAACAAACTGTCCCTTTTCGTCCTCTTCTTTCCTTCTTTCCAAACCCTTAATGGCAACACTCATTTCAAGCTACTGTTGTTGAAAACCTCCATAGACTTAGTGCTTCCTACGTGTGTGTGTGTGTGTAGTAAAAAATGTCGTCTGCTGGTCTGAGGCTGTCCACTTTTCTTTTTTCGTTCAAACCACTCGATGTTGTTTCACATACATACGCCTTGAGGCTTCACAAGTTCTAAATTGACCATTTTGGAGGTCGAGGATATGTAGATATTTAGTTAAATACCACAGTTCCATCACTGATTACATAGCTGCTTAGCCTACTAAACGTTTAAGCACCTCAAATACTTAGACTTATTAGTATCTGAGTAGTATTTTTTTATTTCATGATGGTTGGGAAATATGCATACGGTCCGCCTTATAGTAAATAGTCTCCGCAAACTATGAGCACATGCAATGCTTGAAGTATCACAAGCGCGTTGCCGGTATAGAAAACGAAGGTATTACCAGATGGGGTGGGAGATTGGGTCTCCGGCGCTCTCACTCATCGCACGAAACGCAACAGTACCTACTGATGCTATTACCTTACGCCAATTTTCTATGAAAGGGTAGTACTTTCCCGGTCGAGCCGGCCCATTTAGCCCTATTCTTAGGCTCTAGTACCTTACCTGAATCAACTTTTAAAAACGTCATTAACTAGGAGATATGTATGTCAAATTGACATAAATTACACATACTTATGAAGTAAATAAGGTATAGATTATTTGGGTAATAAATTATGTCTATGTACCTAACTTTGTTCGTCCACAGTAATGTGCCACTAACTTGTTTGGCTATAAATTGATTAGGATCTGATTTATGTAGGTCCTCTTTGTGGTTAGGTGACATATCATGTATAGTCGTGCATGAAAGTCGTAATGGATTACGTATAAGTTTTCTAACAACGAAATATAAACCGTTTGAATTTTGTATCCGATTGTACAAATATACATGTCCTCTTAATTTATAAAATTTTCTCGTGACAAAGGCATTATTATCCCTTTGTTAAATCATACAACTTTCAAATTCCTTGACGCTTATTCAACATATATTGCTTTCAATTAAAATGTTGTATAATGTCATTATTCTAATAGTACCTATATAAAATTATTAATTTTAATTGCGGTCACTGCATCCAACTCGTTTTTTTTAATTAGTTATAGAAATTAAGCTGGTGAAATCAATTGCTATTTGAAATTAACAGCAAAAATATTTTATTATGCTGAAACTCATACCCGTGTAGTACATTTTTCTCTCATAGGCTCCCAGTAAAAGATTAAAATCTTACCTAAAACTAAAGGAACAGCTAAAAGCTACTGCTATTTTGCGAATATTTTTAGATAAAAAATAAAAATATTACATAGAAAGCTCACATTCACTGGCTGCTCTAAAATAAAAGGTTTTTTAATAAAATACAAAATTTAATTTCCCAGCTCTTTTAAATCTAAAATATGAGAAAAGAACCTAACTTAAAACCACGACTTTAAATATAAGATCTACAAACCTCGCTTGAACTAAACCAAAATCCAATTTCTTCAAGAAACCGACGAACCTTAATGAACGACGATTATTCTCTATCCGATTGCTACTGCGTTAACATAAAACTTTGTAACTGAACATTCGAAAAAGTGAATTCTTTGCAATGTAAACTGTCTCTTTAATTTCACATATTTAATTTGTGCGTTCCGTTTCTACTAATACTAGAAAACATCCTTATGTGATGCCTAAATATCAAACAGTCACTTAGCCCAAAAAACCGTTTCACCAGTCATTAGGTTTCGACTAACGACCCTAGGAGTCATCTAAATTTACGACACCGATACGGGGACGCCTAGCGCTTAGGCACTTCTAACTTAAAATGAAAAGCATTTCATTTAAAAATTAAAAACTCAGAGGTCTTCGCTCGGATTTGAATCCGAAACCTTTCGGTTAAAGTCTACGTTTTCGATACTGTAATACAAATGCCGACTGTATAGAAATATCTTTGTATAGTAGTGTAATTTACTTAGAAATTAACTTATACATTTTGAAAATGTCCATCGTTACAACATTTTGAATTAAAACAGAATAAAAAGAAAAAAACATTACTCTCGTAATAACACTTGTCAGATTTAACAAGGAGTAAAGAAAAAAATTGGTGGGCAAACAAAAATATTTGAAAAAGTAATTAAGGCTTGGAAATGTACGAAACATTTTCTAGCTCCGGAAAATCAGCGACGTGACGGCAGAGAGTACGCAACAAAAGAAGCTCTTCAAGGAAATTAGTTAACTTTCCTAAGCCGACGAACTAATTCAAAAGGTCAACAAGAACTAAAAACATTGTCTTGGTTTATTTCTGTTTATTTTTATTTGACCTAAAAATCAACAAACAAACCTATCCAAGAAAATTACACAATTTTTAAATTTTAAGCGGCATTTTATGTCTTTGTTTGTAATTCATTAAAAATGTTAGCTTTTGTCCAAGGTATTGCTCGCATGAATAACGCGAATCTTAACGACACATTTTTATTACAACAGAGATAAATGGTTCTCGATACAAACTTTCATTAACTATTTCACCCTCATTAACCTTTTTTGGCCTCAAAAATTTATCAAAATCGGTTCAACAGGCTGGGCATGAAAAGGCAACACCCTTACCGACAGAGCAACTTTTTTATAATCGTAGTCTGTATAATAACTATTAATTAGTTTACGTTCCATAAGACCCATCCATACCATAACCTGTAGTTCGTTTTTGATTAATCGACTGGAACCGGCTGTTATTTCCGGTAACAATCTGGTCAAACAAACAACAACACAAAAACTTTCACATTAAGATTTTAAATCAAATTGCATTAACTATATAAAAATTGTGATCTCATAATGAAAATGGACAACGAACGGAAAATTCAATTTCTGAGGGTTGACGGAGGTAAACTCAAGACATTTTGCTTTATATGAACGGCAGATACAAGCAAAACCACTATCATCCTCATAATTATTATACAACATATTGATATGCCTATTGTTAAACTGCGTCCTTTGTCGAATGACACCGATAAATTCATGAATTGAATAACATAAGGCTAATAGCCGAGCCAGTCCACTAAGCCAATCCAATATTGGCATCGTTTAAGTACAGACAATCCTTCACATTGGAGTGTTCCAAAAAAAAACAACGGTTCATTTTTACATTTTTTTAATTATCTAATTAAGTTTTTTAAAGGCGTCGGGACGTGGCAATCTCATCATCCTCTGGTGGTATAATCCCTGTTACAGGAGAAATTAACCCCACCAGTGCAATCAGTCATACTGGTAGATCTTTTGTAGCAAGAGGCTGGCTAGGTAGGTACCACCGCAGTGTCAGTTCTAACACAAAGCAGTAGTGTCTTAGACATTACTGTGTTCCAGTTTGAAGGGCTAGGAAGACTAGTGAAATTACTGGGCAAAATTATAATGGTGTTGCAAGCGCTCATAGGCTATGGCAACCGCTTACCAACAGATGGGCCGTATGCTTGCTTGACAACTTAGTAACATAACAGATACATCAGTAACATGTAGAAAAACTATATTATAATTTACAAGTAAATGAAATGATGTAAAATAAAACAAATTGTTCAAGATACGATTGTTATTATTAAAAGCAACGATTCCATTATATGACGTCATTTTAGATTTTTTCTAACAGCGGTAGTATGAAACAGAAATAAGTGTTCACTGCGGTATTCCGCTGCGAAAATGATTGATTTCAGATTCTTTTATTTCGCCGTTCACACGTTTCACACGATCTTTTTGCAGGAAATTGTATTGTTTCTGTTTATCTTTTCATACTGCAACTACGTGAGCAGTGATGTGTACATCCTGTGATACTGATACCGTTTTAATTTTTGAAATGAGCATTATAGTTTTATACTTTGATAAATTATGTTTATCACATATAATTTATCAAATGCATATGACTAAGAACCCAAGACAATAATTTTAAACATATTTTCTATAATCATTTTTTTAGATTTAATTAAGGTACATATATTAAAAATCTTACAACATAATAATAATTACAACAGTAAAAATCATGTTCACGGGGACTGGTGGCAAGAATGATAGCTGCATTACCCCGCTGAATCGTAATTCTGATTTTTTGGGCGCAAAATGAACCAGTCTTCCATTCACCTGTGGAGACAATGAGTAGAGGTGTAATATGTTTTAGAAATTGGTTAATACTAACGCTCCATGACCCAAGTGCCGTCTCTACTATATATATAAAATTGTTATTGTCTTATAAAGTTTTAAAGAAAAATGAATAAACAAATAATGGCCAGTCCACTGCCATTTTAATTTTAGGGCTTGCGTGAGCGCATCCGTTACCTTTGTTTTTTGTCTAATTAGTTCACTTTTGACCTTGTGTATTTTCCTTATTTTTAGGATGCTTCTCTCCACCGCTCTCTGTGTTGTTCGGATCTTTTGTTTTGCTCTTGTTGTGAATACCCAAGTTTGGCAACCATATAGCAGGCACGGCAAAATGCAGGTATCTAATATAATCTTCTTCAGGTTCAGGGTACCCAGATTTTAGAATTTTTTTGAATGACCAAAATTTCTTCCAGGCTATAATAGTTCTTCTTTCAACTTCGTCTTCATTGTGGGTTTTAATAAATGACACTTGTTTACCAAGGTAAATGTAGCTCTTGACATATTCTATTGATTTTTCTCTTACAGTGATGGGCCACATGATGCTGTTTGTCATTATTTTGGTTTTTGTAGCATTCATTTCTAATCCTACTTCCGAGCTTGCCTGATCAAGTGAGCAAAGCATACCTTGTAAGTCTTTTGCTGTTTCAGATAATATAACTATATCATCTGAGAATCTGAGATGACTTAAATATCTGTTGCTAATTTTTATGCCCCTAGTTTTCCAATTTATATTTTGAAATATGTTATCTAACACGGCAATAAACAATTTAGGTGACAGGGGATCCCCTTGTCTGACTCCTCTTTCAATATTTATTGTGTCACCTCGGGAT
Source organism: Hestina assimilis (assembly GCA_023373885.1). Taxonomy (NCBI): domain Eukaryota; kingdom Metazoa; phylum Arthropoda; class Insecta; order Lepidoptera; family Nymphalidae; genus Hestina; species Hestina assimilis. The sequence continues at coordinate 7,460,834 of CM041749.1, read as the reverse complement.
TCTAATCTTACGTTACTTGTACTATTGTTGTATATATATTTTATGATGTTTATATATTTTGAGTTGATGTTTAGACTTTTTAGTGATTTCCATATAGAGCTGTGGCTTATACTGTCAAATGCTTTGCTGTAATCAATAAAACCTAAATATAGTGGCTTGTTAAACTCTTGATATTTTTCTATAACTTGTTCCAGTGCCGGCTTGTTCTATTGGTTATGCATTTTCGATCTCCTGTGTTATACGTTTAAGAATTATGGATGAGAAAACTTTGTACATGCTTGCTAGTAAACTGATCGGTCTGTAGTTATTTATATCCATTGGGTTACCTTTCTTATACAGCAGTATGATATCTGACTTACACCACTGAATTGGTACAGTTTCGGTTTCTAGTATTAGATGGAATAGTTCAGTGAGAGGACTAAGTAGAACTGGTGCACCTAGTTTAAGGGCCTCGTTTGTAATTCCATCAAGACCTGGGCTTTTATCTGATTTTAATTGTTTCAACTGTATGTATGTCTCTTTTTCGTGTATAGATCTAATCTTTAGGGTGCTGTTAGAATAGTAATTTTCTTTGACTTCTTCTATGTTGTCTTCTTTACTTTTGTACAGTTCTTGGTAGAAGTTGGTTGCTTGATGTATGATCTCTCGTCTTGTTTTCGTCGCTTTACGTTGGCCCTCTAATTTTTGTATCCATGTTTTACATAAGTTCAATCCTTGGAATGCTTTCTTTGTGCATCTAAATTTGTGTAAGTTTTCTTTTACAATTCCTTGTCTGTGATTGCTATAATCCCTTTTGATTGCTTTGCTAGTTTCTTTATATAATTTGCTTAGTTCTTTTTTTGTTTATTAATTAACCTTATTATTTCGTCACTAAGTATTCTGTGATGTTTTTCTTTTCTCGGGTGGTATTTGTGTGTTAAACTTTTTGTTACAGCATCTTCCAGCTCATCATAATAGGATTGAATGCTTTTAATACCTACTAGTTTACTTTCAATATAGAGTTTTAGACTCTCCATGTAATTTTTTCTTTCTTCTTCAGTTTTAGGGATTATTTGTGGTGCTTTAAATTTTTTCTACTTTTTTTCGGTTGGTTCAATAGGACTGTTACTCTCAGTAGTCTGTGGTCTGTTCGGAATTTAACATTATTAAGAACTTCGTAGTTTTGGATTAGATGTAGGACATTTGTCATGATGTAGTCAATTTCATTTTTCACACTTTCATCTGGTGACTTCCAGGTCCATCTTCTGCTGGGTCTTTTCTTAAAGTATGCATTGATTATTGCTAGTCTGTATTCAAAGGCATGTTCTATAAGTCGTTCTCCTCTTTCGTTTCTTTGTCCTAGTCCATAATTTCCCATGATAAGTTTTTCTTCTTTCTGGGTTGTCCTATTTGGCGTTGAAATCCCTAATACTATAATTTTATTGTAATGTATGTATGGCCAATGTATAGGCTCTTTTGAGACCAGTGTAGAATTTTTGGATTTCAGTATCACTGATCTCTCTGTGGTGCATATGCCTGAATTATAGAAATATTTAGTTTTCCAAATTTCATTTGTAATAAGGCTACTCTTTCTGAAATTCCAGAGAAGTTACTGATACTATTTTTCCATATCTTTTTATCAGAAACTGACCTCGTACAAGCCTTTTGTTTCTCCTATATAGCAGAAGATGTAATCTGGGTATTCTTCTATGTTGCATCCCATTATTCTTGTTTCTGATAGTCCTAGAATGTCGCAGTTTATACTTTCTAGGCAAGGGCTAGTTTGTGTGTGATAATAATATTTCATATTAGTTAATACTCAACAAGATAGGTACTCGATCTTCGGATGTCTTAGTCAGCGCGGGATAGCTTCTTTTTCTTTACAGCTTAATACACTTGAGTTAAATTGAAATTTTCCACAACGCCATTGCCAAGAAACATATTAATAACATATCCACGTCGTTAACAGACTGAAGTACATTATTACCTCAATAAAATATTATTAAATCAATCTATACAAATAAATAAAATTTAAGTGTCTATTTGTAAATACAAATTAATAGCTAACACTATTCACTAAATGCATATGAAAGTATATACGGTACTTACGTTTAAAAAAATTAAATTTTTGTCTGTCCGTCTCTCTGTCTGTTTGTTCCGGCTAATCACTGAAACAGATGAACTGATTTAATGGGACTTTCACTGGCTGACTTCTTGGCTTCTTTAATTTTAGAAAAAGTTAGGGTTCCTGCATAAAGAAAAATCAGTACACTAATAGAGCCGCGTATCCGGTAATGAAGTGTATGGACATGTATGACAGCTTTGACACGTACCGGCGTAATTTCTCTCGGCAAGCGATCATCGGCTGCACGCCGGATTAGGTCGTGAGAAAGTGAATTCAGTTACCAGACAGTCGGCGCCGGATACCCGGCTACCAGCACGTGTGGAAAGGCACTTAGAATAACCGGTTTTTATTGTTGTCGTTCTAATCCCACCTATTAAATAAAGTTCTATAGTTATACTGTAGTCACACGAAATTTTGCCATGCGCCTACATAGATATCTTTCATATCCATAGAAATCTGAAGGGAAACCTCATATCAATATTACTTTAGCAATGTCAAAGGACTCATTGCATTGATGACATGATTTTGAACGTTTCCCATCGTCTCTCACCCTATTCACACAGTATATCGTACAATATTCGGCTTTGATTGCTATACCATTACTTCTGTACGGATTAAATCTGTGAAACGTAAGGTTTGTCATAAATTTATAACAAAAAATTTTGTAAGGTTTGTCATAAATTTATAACAAAAAATTTATAGTAATTTTTCGGACTATGTCACGTTTTGCCTTTTAGCCAAAAAATATTTACTACATACTATTATCTATATTTTAAAGATTAACTAACTGTTATTTTGTGGCTCACTCTTGTAGGTGAGATATAGATCCACTTATCCAATAAAGACACCAAAAAGTTACGCTCAATATGAAATAAGAAAAATCAAGATATGCGTCCACTTCATCTCATAGTTAATCGTAAAAGTAGATAAAAATAAACTGAATATTTAAATAATTATAATATGTTTTGATTACATCTCGAGTGAAGGCTTCGTATTCGGATCTAACGTTATTGACGCAGAAACACATTTATGCACATCAAAAGTAACTGGAAGTGTGGAAGTGGAAGCTTCCATGTGTATACAATTCCTAAACAACATACATATACAAACACATACATACGTGGTGATTGGTTTAGAAAATTATTGTATTCGTCTAAAAATAACTTCGCTCTTTTCCATATAAATTTTTATATAACTGCCCAATGCCCATATACTTTATATAAGCACGCAAGTTGTTTTAACATAAATTATTATAAGCCCACGTATTCAGACTTACATGTTAATAATAATACAATAAATATTATAGCACCATACACAATATTAGCAATACAATTTTCAATAACAGTTCTTGAATTTATCTCTTAGGCAGATGAAATGTATTTTTATAATGACTATTAGCAATATTTTTTCAAATCCACATTACTAATATGTATTCCTATTTCCTCTTAAAATAACCATAGAGCTTGTGCGAAAAGTGGGTACGAAAATAGAATAGAGGTTAGGATCGAACCCGCAACTGTCGCATTACAAGTTGTCCCTTGAGTCGCTAAGCTATTGCGGTTAACGTGTGCTTTTGATTGAAATTAGATGTAGAGTTTTATGGAATTAGTTAATTTTATTTCCAACTAGCGGCCCGCTCCGGCTTCGCTCGGGTATAAAATATATATGCACGGGTATAAATAATTAAAATCGATCCAGTAGTTTTGATTTATTCATGACTGCCCGTGGCCCGAACGCGTTAAACGTAATTATTTAAGACATCATATTAGAAACCTCAATTTTTTTTTTCTCCACTATTTAATGGATGTTATTATACATGATAACCTTCCTCTTCAATCACTCTATCTATTAATAAAAACCACATCAAAATCCGTTGCGTAGTTTTAAAAATTTAAGCATACAAAGGGACAGGGAAAGCGACTTAATTTTATACTATGTAGTGATGATAAAAAATTAAGTAATTTGAGTCACAATCAGAATACAATTCAGTGGACTCAAGGAGCGATCAAAACAATGATTCTGTTGATTTAAATGTTCCCAATAGCTTCATTGGCTATTCAAATATCTAATCATATAACCAATAAATTTACTGAGTACTGGCTTGAAATTGCTTTTTACCACAAACAAGTGCCCTAAATTAAGATGAACTAACAACATTATACCATGGTTTAAAAGTTTCTGTACGGTCCTAACGCTGTCTTAGCAAAATTTAACGCCAGAGTAAACTTCTTGTAGTAAATAAATAGCAATTTTCACGTCGTCAGAATCGAAATACATCTTTTTCTTATTTATTCTTTTAAATTTTGTTCTTGTTCAGCATTATATCTGTGATTAACAAACATACACTGGTAAATTTACATTTATAATATTTATATAAGGACTTCTCAAAATTTATTTCTCAGCACACATCACTTTAACAATAATTATTTTATTTTTACAGGCATCACTAATATTTTTCCTCCAACAGGAGTGGGTACGGTAATAGTCTAAACGGATCAAAATCATCATGATCGAAACATCAACTATCGCAGTACAACTCTTAAAAACGTATATAATATTTTGTAACCATATTATATTACAAAAGCCTATCAGGTTATACATAAAACAGAAACTGAAATGTTCAGTCTGAGATACTGAGTGAAGTGAGTCCCATGATGGCTATTATCACTATCTCAACTTCACACAACTGTATGCGGCCGGCGAGGGTTCAAATGATTCCCATAGATCTTATCTAATGGACGGCTAAACTATCTTAATTGGCTCTTCAGATAAACTTTACTGTCTACGTAATGTTCTTTCTGATCTCATTTTGATTTCTACGGTTTATTTCAGTAGTAATTATTCAAATGATAAACATGCCTGGAAGAAATGCTTTATATTATTTTAAATTTGCTAACGGAGTGGCTGAAAATCTGAATTTATTTTTACTATGTATGTTGCAGCAAATTTTCTCCAATATGTTCCTTGTAACGACAAAGGAGGACGAAATAGCTATTTGATAAAAAAAACTAAAACGTTTTGCGAGACGCGCGTAAGAAACGAAGTTCATTTACCACCATCTTTTCATCTCATTTGCCGCTACTTGCCACCATTTACCATGGTTTGCCACTCAACACTTTGCCATCAATCCCCATGCCACTCCTTACTCTACTCCATACCATAAAAACAAAACAACGGTTTGATGACTTTTTTGTCGGTTCGGTCTCTTACGCCAATCCTCTATAAAGTACGTCGTTGTAAAAATATAAGACTGTTTATTTGAAATTAAATTAAACGATATGATATATACATGTGTGATACATTATGCATTACTACACTCCCTAATCAAAGTAGTAGGATAGTGAGTAAAACGATTTCCTGGGACAAAAAAACTTGAATTTGAAAATATCCTGATAAAAGAACAAAGCATTATTCTCTTTGAGTACTTTCTGTAAACAACGCTTCTCTAGCCGCTGAACCGCTTTAAAACATAAGCTAAAAATCCTCTTAAATTTATATCCAGTTTGTGAGACCGTGCGAGCTCATTACGTGTGCATTTTAAGGCTTTCCTTTAGGTCACCATAAGGTTATAAATTGCGTTAAAAGATAACTGCATTAGGAAATAACAATATCTGCGGTTTGATTAGATGTGATAAATTGTGTAGTTAGTAGTAGATATATTATGCAGAATCTGCTAATGCTGCGTCAGAAGTAAAATTGATTACATCAACATAAAGAGAGCATTAGGTTATTATAAATTACATAATTATTGTATTTGTCTTGTATCATGAATGCTAAACGCAAATGAGGATTAGTTTTATATTGAGTATATTAAACATTTTTTTTATGGTTTACAAGTATCGTGGTTATTTGAGCAAGCGACCCCATAACGTCTCACTATGGCGATAAGGGTTCCGCTGAGTTTTAGTGGGTATTGCCGTTTGACTAACAAGCGGCCGAGTCCCAAACTACCAATGCCTAGTGTACCTGACGAGTACACGCGATGCAGTGGTTTGCGTATATGCTAAAATGGGAGTTTTTAAGTGTATTTTAATTATGAACCTCATTCTTTAAAATACAAAATATGTTTCGCAAAGCCTGTGTATCACATTAGTGTAGCGGACCTAAGAGGAAGGAGGGGGGAGGGTAGAAATAGTAAGGAGTTTATCACCTTAGATTATGGGAGTTTGGAAGTTCGGTTGTTTCGTGCCCTCACAATAAGAATCTCTGATCAACCTCATTACATACGAAAGAAGATAACATTTTTAATTCTCAAAAAAAGTCCGAGCTACCAATTACACAGGATTAACTCATAATTCCTTTGCTGGATGCCGCCTGTACATATTTAAGCGTAATTATATATTCCAGTAATAAAAATAGCTCATGAGGGGATCTCATGAATAAGTTACCTTTTCATCACAACTCACTTGTCAAGAGTTTTTAAGGGTGTTCACAAGACTGTATTTAACTTTTTTCGTACCTTACTTCAGCGTGAGGCGTGAAAAGAAATCTCTCGACCCTCAATCATTTATGTAAATATGACAAGTGTCTAACGCTTATTTATATATTTACTTATATTTATATTTATATGTAACCACTAATTCAACATGACAACAGACTTAATACTTTTAACATGAAACCTGTGTCATAAAATTAATGCTGTTACTAAAATATAATTTAAAAATTATAATATACATTCATAAACTTACTTATAGACAAAATTTCAAAGACTCATTGGTGCCCCTTCGTCAATTCACCACCAACGTAACGAAACGAAGTTAGACACACGTTCATTTCATTCATTCGATATTTCGATATCGAGTAAGTCATAACCGAATATCAAACAAATTTAGCTTGTGGCTAACTTCGTTCGTTGCGTTGGTTTTAAATTTATGAACGGGTCTATGACTTTTATCTGTATAAAATTACGCGTCCATAGTACACAGTAAATCTTTGTATACATTGTAGTACATTATCTATTATATAGAAGCTTCAAAACACACCGAGTCATAATGGATGTGTTTAAGTCCAGAGTAAGCGGCGCTTCTCTATATACACTGAAAACACCTGAGCACTGAAATGTGAAGGATAATAAATGTTTCGACACGAATATTATTTACAAATTGACATAACAGCGGTGTACTTTTAACTTTTTAAGCTGGTGATGGCAAAATTTCCTTTTTGTTTACAATATGCAAATCAGTTAGTCTGTTTTTGACGAGCATAGTAAAATATTGTTTACATTGAATATTGTCAATGTTTATTTTGCATCGCTGATTAAAAATTTTTTCTAAAGGATTTTGTATTTTTCTAAAGTTTTATATTAAAAAAATATATATATTTTTTTTACAACAAAGTCATGGGTAAAATCTGATATTTATATACATAATATTATGTATATCACACCTTTAGAATATAATATTATATATATATATATATAAATATATATATATATATATAATATTATATTCGTTAAATTGCATTTTGAGTTACGTCGTTTTCTTTCTAAAGGTGTGATATACATAATATTATGTATATAAATATCATATTTTACCACGACTTTGCTGTATCTCCAGCTCCAAATTTCAGACTACTTGTTTTAAGATTGTCTCCTCTCTAGTTGTCAAGTATCTCTCTCATACGCTTCATTATTTATGCTATTGAAATTCATTTAAATGCTGGAACTTTTGCTGGTATTAAACTGTAGGAAATATGAGCTCCTTTGATTGTGTCTTATCGTATAATTTTCCTGTCCTTTGTGCTCGCTGGCTTTCCAGTGGAGCAGTGAAGGTACAAAGTTATAATAACTTAAATCATAAATCTGTTTCGTATTTATATATTAGTAGCTTCTGCACGCGGCTTCGCCCACGTGAATAACGTTTGCTGTTCCCTATTCTTATTTTACCTTGAGGGTAAAACTTCTATAAACTTTCAATGTGATATTTATTTATATCGAATCAACAGCCTAAAAAAAGTTCAAGCTTCTAGCTCTAAAAATTACCATTCTCAGTATCTAGACTATCTGTGTACCAAAGTTCATTTAAATCGGTCTAGTAATTTTGGCGTGAAAGTGCGACAGACAGGCATACAGACAGAGTTATTTTCGCTTTTATAAATATTAAATAAGTAAGAAAGTAAGGATAAAGCGGTATTTATTTTATTTTATTTTATGCTTGCTTGTCGACTTAGCCACATAAAAATGAAAGAGGATGGAAATTTATGGATAAGCAAGGACCTTTCATTTTCACCTTATTCGCTCCTGGTATTATGGTTATAGGCTACGGTGACCATTTAGCAGGTGAGATGCAAGCTTGTTTGACACTCGTGATACAAAAATGTATTTTAATCAAAATTAAGTATTTATTTTAATTTAGAATAAAAAGTTGAAATAATATTTCTTAGTATAACATGCGTAATAATATTTTCGCTATAATAACTTTCAAACATTTCTCTGTTTGCTTAATCCGAGTATTTTGAGAGGAGTTTTAGGTTAAGAGCAGTAAAGTGTAAAGATAAATAAACTGAAGAGATGAACTTAAACGAAAATGTGAAAACATTTCTGTATTTATTATGACTTTATATAGTCACTTCTCAAATACACGAATATTAAACTTTCACTTCATATGTCAAAACAATTTTATTTATCCATTGTCTTATTATTTGACTAACTATGTCCCCTAAAACTACAAATTTTAAATTTTTCATAAAGTTTTGCTTAGAAAAAGTTTTTCAAGTTTTTGGTTTCAGTTTCACTCCTAAGGAGATTTTTGTCATTTCTGATTCACAATATGCTAATAATAATCAGATTGAGATAACAAGAGCTAGATGACTAAACATCATTATTATAGTCTTATAAATACTATAAATTGTAATTCTGCAAAAAAAAAGAATTGCGATGTATATGTTGTAGAGTAAAAATTTAAAGTTTCTTAAAACCCCTTTATTTTTTGAATTTCATTTTATTTTTAGTATTTGTTTTTGTAGCGTAAACAGAAATATACTTTCTTAGAAAATTTATGTTGCGTTCCAACGGTTATGGAACTAAAAATAGTACTGGATGAAAGGCTTTGTTTCCTCTCCGGACTAATTTATTCTGTTACGGACAATCCATTATTATTTTACGACAGTTATATTATTTTATTAGAAATTAAATTAGTTTTTTTAATAATATATTTGGTTCCACAACTTAAAACATTATGAATTTTCTCGACTATGTACCAACAGTTTTGAACTCCAAACATTCCCTGAGGTGACATAACAAGTAAAACTTCTCGAATCTTCAATACATAGTTTGACCATAAACACGAAAATTTTCAACATTTACGTATGAATGGGGCACAAATTAAAGTTCCACAATATTATTTGAAAAAGCGTATAATAGATATTTTAATAACACTACTTAAAAACTCGACCGATGTTGATGAAGTTCTTTTTTTGTAACCATAGTAATTGAATGTAGTAGCCTATACTATTGAATTTTCGAACAAATTTTTCTAAACAATAGGTATTTTGGATTCCTCTCATAAAAAGCCTGTTGCAGGACAACTTACATATGTTACCTGATATCCACTGATAAAAATAAAAATAGAACGCCATATCGTAACTCACGCTTAACAGTTTTTAGTGGTAGTTTAAAAGTACTTACATTTTTATTTCAAACGCTCCCATTCAAAAGATTTCTCGTACGACAACATAATTGAAGTAACAGTATCTATCTGTACTATAGCGTTTTGTTCGATGAGTAAGAGCGCAATACGCCAAAAGACCTCAAATCATTTCCCTTCTGTATCTCCTTCTTCCCATGTTTTTTATGTGACTAAATTGGCAAGCAAGCATACAACGCACCTGATGTTAAGCGGATGTCGTAGCCTATGAGCGCTTGTTTGCTTTAGATTTGTCGATGTCACTCACGCGTTTCTACCCTCGAGATATAAGAACTAATAATATGTATATACTATAAGAACAAAAACTTATTTTTTTTAAAGTTGGCAACACGGGCATAATACTGCTTATTTTTTTTTTATAAATATATTCTCTTTCGCACACAATCCAGTTAAAATATATTTCTGTCTTGCAATATATTATTTGCGAAGATATTATCGAAGGCAAAGTCTATTATTTATTATTTTTCAAGTGATGTGGATTTTTATATATCAGTAATGCATTTCGTAAGCCATTCAAATATTGATTAAAGATATTAAAGGATATTGTTCATAAAAAGTACTTTGTAGAAAATTAAAATTTAACTTCGTGCTACCACTCTAGGCTTCGAGCTTCAAGATATCTTGAAAACTTTTAGGTAATTATACAATGCAAAAGTTATAGCACCACTAGACTTATTGATTCTAAATTTTATATTCTTGATATTGTTAAATAGAAATATAGAATGAACTTTAGGGTACACCGATTTATACATTATGAAATACATTCAAGCACTTATAATAAGATATAACTTTCATACAGGTAGGTGGTTTTATCACTAAATAGTGATTTCTCACAAACAATCTCAATATTTCATGCTCCTCCACTGGGCTGTAACAAAGAAGACTAACTAAGGGCTGTAGGTTGGCGAATATACACGTCCTAAATTTATTTGTGACACGTGGAGATTCCCTCGCTGTATTCTCCATAGAATAATTAGTTTTTTTTTTTTTTATAAACAATATTAATTCTATTACCTCTAAGCTTAATTCTCTCTACCACTTGTATGCAGATGATCTCCAACTTTACCTACCATCACACTTTGAAGATCTTTCCAACGCAATTTTGACGATAAACTCGGACTTGGATTCAATTACAGACTGGTGTAAGAATTACGGACTGACTGTAAACCCGGCAAAAACTCAGGCAATTGTAATCGGTAGCCCGAAATTAATTGGAAAAATTGATTGGAACAAGGTACCTTCAATACTCTTTAATGGTGTCAAATTGCCTTTCTCTGATAAAGTCAAGAATTTGGGAGTACTTTTTGACCAGACGCTTTCATGGACCAACCAGATTAGCGAAGTGAGCAGGAAGATGTTTGCGGTTACAAGTTCGCTACGGCGATTACGTAATTTTCTCCCAATATCCACTAAAATTGCACTCGCACAATCACTTCTTCTTTCTATCATGGACTACGCTGACGCTAGCTATCTTAATCTTTCCCAAATTCAGCTAAATAAACTTGAGCGCCTTCAGAATATTGCTATTCGGTTTATATTTGGCCTGCGCAAATATGACCACGTCTCAGATTTTCGTAAAAAACTCAAGTGGCTACCTATTCGCCTCCGCCGGAATTCTCATATCTTAACTCTTCTTTACTGTATTCTGTTTCTTCCATCTACACCTTCCTACTTAAAACAAAAATTTGAATTTCTTGGCGTTAGATCAGAAATTTTGAGGTCGTCTGAAAATCTCATATTACGTATACCCCAGCATAGCACAAAATTTTATGGAAGCTCCTTTGCAGTGCAAGCTGTTCTACTGTGGAACGAGCTACCAATTCACGTTAGACGCTCTCAAAATTTAGACATATTCAAAAAACGATTAAAAGAACACTTGCTAAATGAATAACATTAATAAATAACCAATTTCCTTGCAATGGTCTCCTATATACTATATATATATATATATATATATATATATATATATATATATATATATATATATATATGTATGTATGTATATGTATTGTGTATTTATATATATATATATATGTATGTGTATGTATGTGTATTTATATATGTCTAATTATATATATGTATATCATTTTATAATTATTTATTAGTAATCTATTTATTTATTTTATGATTTACTTATTACTTAATTTATCTATGTATATACATATATTTATCTATGTCTGTAAATGTTTATTTATGTCTTATCTATTGTACACCACCTTCCTTAAGTTAATTTATTAATATCTCTGTTCTCTCAGGTTGCCTGGCAGAGATTGCTCTTTAGCAATAAGGCCGCCTGATTGTGCATATTACTGTATTAGTCGTATAAAACTTTTTGTTGTTTTTGTGTGTGTATGTGTATAATAAAGAATATTATTATTATTATTATTATTATTATTAGCAATGCTTTTTACAAGGCATACCAAGGCCATATTTTTTTACCGTTGTACGGATAAACCCAATCGGGTTTTTGTTACAATGTTCTTTGTAAAATAGAATAAGAAGGAAAGTGTATGTTACCTTAAATAAAATAAATAAAAAAATAATACTCCTATTGCCCCTCCAAATAAGCTCGAAGCTCGTGCTAGGGGTGGGTACGACAATAGCCCAAGGGGGTTAGGATCGAAACCTCGACTCTCGCGGTAACGGAGTGAAGTCGGCCCTTCTACCGTTGAGCTATTGAGGCTTCCAATTAGTTAGATCATGTAAATGATTAAATAAATACAAAATTATTCGGATAATTATGTACGGCTTATGTTTCAAGTCCATGACTGTAATCCAGCCATTTTACCTAGACATGACAACTCTATTATAACATAGAAATATAATGAAACATTTGAATGCAGTAAAAGGACATTTTTATGCCAGTTGTTTAAATTAACACACAAGTATCTATGTATTTCGAAAAAGAATTTGCAATGAAATAGAAAATACTGACTTGTATGAAACAGCTTCCTCATAAAACAATTTAAACTTGAAGTAAACACGTATGGCGGACTCTGAAGTTCTGTTTTATTGCGAGCAATTTATATATCCAGGACGTGTTATGTTACTTTCTGATTTTATATTTCTTTGGTAGATGAGAAACAGTTCTTAAAATATCACAACCCTTCTTAGGTTGTGGTGACTGCTTACCATCAAGCGAATCGTATGCTTGTTTGCCGACCGCCATATTAAAATATATATCTAAAACCACGCCTGAGGTTTTATCAGTATTCGTTTTGAATCACACTAAGTTAAGGATTTCATCCAAGTAGGTTAACATTATGAACAACCTATTGTAACCAACAATGCTTTTAATCCTTTTACTAGATAACACAATAAATTGCCCGGCACTATAACCACTACGTCGGATTTCAACGATTCGTCGATTTTATATGCGGTACGACAATAGTTTTCTGTATCATAAAATATTGAACCATCATTGTGACGTTTCGTTCGACATCTTTTTCAAATATTGTCTATCTAATCCAACGTGTTAAATAGGTTCTTATACTTCGTCATGTGCCAACATATCTATAATACAAAATTTAGCTTGGAATATGATGCAACAAGAGAAAAATTATTACGATCCTAAACTCAAATGCCTTTTCAGTGTACAATTCAGATTAGCCTTACCACGACTGCCTATTAACTTGGTAATTGCCTAAAGATAAGCTTTATAATGCAGCAGTAATGAGCTTGCACGGCCTCACTAGCGATATAAATTAAAGAGCATTTTAAGCGTATGTTTTAAAAGAGATTCCGCTGCAGTCAGAAAGGCCTTAGCATTTCGTTGGAACAGAACAGTTTGCTTTTATAAAAGTGGCCAACTTATTAAATTATATATAATTTATGATGATGACGTTGTGGGGTCGCGGGTTTGATTCCCGCTCGGAGTAGATGTTTGTATTGACCATACAGGCATGTTTTCCCGTCTGGGTGTGATTGTCCTTGTAATTGTGTATGTTTCCGGACTCCCGATAAAAGATTTAACTAATGGTGATCGTTGAGTGTTTCGAGTGTTGAGATCGTTTATTTATAAAAAATATATAAAAATATTCAATGAAAGATGGTGAATTTATATTAAAAAACTATTAGGGATTTCAAAATTTTGTGTAAGAAGTTTTATGGAATTATCCAAATGAACTCCTTAAATACGCCAATATCAGTTATCAGTATTATTATTTAAGACTAAAACCAATAATTGTTTTTAAGTAATTAATAAACTATAGGCGTTAAAATAAAATCTTACCGATTTCTTTATCACAGAGAATCTTCCTTATCTTACAGTCTTTTATAGGAGTGGACTTCTTGAGTAAGTCATAACAAAATTCACAATTTATTTTTCATTTTTTTATAAAATTAATTTTGTATAAAATAATTCATAATTAGATTGTCGAACAAGGTCTGGAGAACAGAAAACTCCAGATTATCTTTTAAGGCCTCAGGCTTGAGATCGTTTAAATACATTGAGGCTTAATTAATTATTTCAGTTGCAAAAACCCGTAGTCCGGTGAGTAGGTTACCAGTTACTTACCTACCTGTCTACAAATTCATCTGGTATATTTTAATTAATGAAAAAAATATTATGACAAAGATTTTTAGGGTTCCGTAGCCAAATGGCAAAAACGGAACCCTTATAGTTTCGTCATGTCCATCTGTCCGTCCGTCCGTATGTCACAGTCATTTTACTCGGAGACCATTGGCTCTATCTATCTATACAAAAGTTACTAAATAGGTGTATTCTATGAACCGCACAAAGATTTTTTTTTCATTATGTCAGTAGTTGTTAAGATGTTAGCTCCTAAAGTCGTAAAAATTGTGTCCCCCTCTAACTTTTGAACTATGGGATTTAAAATTCTAGAAAAATTTGAGGTTGTAGGAACTCACATAAAATTTCAACCACATTTCGTTTGAAGAATAACGGTCTACAAATTATTAAATAGATCTACAAATTTTAGAGATATATAAGCTGTTCCCATATCTTTGTTTTTCATATTACTTTTAATAATTTCTATGATATTACCAAGTTATCTATGCCGTCGATTTTAATTCGTTATTATTTTTAAAGCCCTTAAGATTCTTCATTACCAAGCTGCGGAACCCTTTAGTTTCAACAGTGCGTGGTCCACAACGCACTTGACTGGTAATTATTTTAATAATGATATCATTTTATTAATTTGATGTCGGAGCTGTATTTTTTCTACATAATTATGTATTGCTGTTGGCTATACTGGCCTTAACATCGTCTTCAGGCTGGCAATCAATCGATTGCGCGATAGTTTAGTATGTGAAGTTTATATTCAGAACACCTATTTTATTTTAATTTTTGAGACACATTATGGTTTCAGTAACTGAAACGTGCAAATATGATGAATCTAAAAAAAAGCTATCGAAGTTTCACTTTTTATCCCATAATTTAGAAGTTTTTTTCAATAATTCCTATTTATTCCATCGCAATGGTGTTACATAAGCGTACAGTAAGCCTAATGATAAGCGATCACGTAGTTCTATAAGTTGGAGAACAAAGTAATAAATGGCTTGAAACGCAGCAGTACTTCAGTTGAAGTACTGTTGCGTTTATACGTGTATATGTATGTGTATACGTATAGTTATACGTGTAAATAATTATATACCTCCACCAAGTAAGGCTCCACTGGCGCAAATTATTAATGTCAATCTCTTTGTTTATTTTTATAATCATCACGATCATCATCACTTTTGTAATTATTTTGGGATGAAGTTTCAAAAGTATGGCGATCTCAAGGCAATGGATTGTCTATATAAAGTACACAGCTTATCTCTCATCATACACAACAAACACCTGAGCACTGAATTTTGAAAGACATTAAATATCTCGACAGGAACATTATTTACAAATCGTTATAAATCGTGATAATAAAAACGTCATTATCAGACTAAGCGTGCTTTTCAACCAGAGATGTGCTATGCTACGTTGCTATGGATACAGTTGATAGCCACCAATCATATTCATTGGTGGACATAGCTTAGCCCTGGTGGAAACGGATTCAACTAAGATATGTTTTTTATATGGAACGATGCGTGCTATGGATGCCTGCTATGGGCCGTCGCGAGTGGTGTAGCTATGTGCAGAGCAGAGTACCTACAGTATGCACGCGTTTGTCGCTGAAAGTAGACATGCCATACCACGATGAGATTATATCTCGCAAAAACTCATGGAGGAAGATGAATTGTTATTCATCTTTTTACTCCGACGAAGAACACATAGATTCTGGATGCGAAATCATATTAAATATCACTCGACACACTCAGAATAATTTACATTATTCCTGGCACAGCTACATAGCTTAGTATTGGTGGAAACGATCACATATTTTCGTAGCGTAGATTTCACATCTTCGCATCATAGCTGCATAGCACATCTCTGGTGGAAAGGCACCCTTACCGCCGGTTTTTCGTACGTTGCTAAAATTCATATTCATTGGTTGAAGACAGCCGATTATCAACAGGCAACCAATGTGTGTTCTGTATTTGGTGTGTTAAGTTGACAGAAATTTGATCAACGTACGAGAAACCGGAGGATAAGTCCAGTTTTTATACATTAACCCTTAGTTCTAATTTCTTATTTAAAAACCAATGAGACCCAAATTCCTACCACATTTAAAATTAAAATTATTGTTGTAGGCAGTGTCTACGATGCTACAGTAACCGCTTAGTACTCGTATGAAGAACCAAGGAATGATTCCTTTTGCTACGACTGATATATAACGTCCACGTAGATTCTTAAATGATTGTGACGGTCAGCTAGAACAAGCTTTTAGTATTATCAATACTGGTACTATATAAGCTATAAAGTTTTAGTTTTAGTTTATACGCAAAAAAAATACATTTCTAGCATATTTTCCCGGCGTTGGGATGTGACGCCCCATCGCCCGCTGTTGGGATAACCTCTGTCACAGCAGAAATTATTGCACCAGTGCAATCAGTCACACTGTTGGTCTTTTGTTGCAAGAGGCCGGCTAGGTAGGTACCGGTAGGCATTACTGTGTTCCGGATTGATGGGCACTAGGCTACTGAAATTACTGGGCAGAAGAGATTAAAGAAGGTTGAAGAGATTAAAGAAGGTTGAGGAAGGTTAAGGAAGAGACGTCTCGGGGTTGGCAACGCGTAAATAGCACCTACTAATGGCGCTGTAAGCGTTCATAGGCTACTTACCATAGGTGGGCCATATGCTTGTTTGTCAACTTGTAAAATAAAAATAAAAAGTTATAGTTTTAGTTTATACGCAAAAAAAAATATTACATTTCTAGCATAAAATTTATACGAATAGAGAAAAAATAAAAACAGTATTTTATTAAAACCAGCTTTGCCTGTGTTACGCTCCTTAGGACTATAATTTTAAGTTTCTAAAACGTTTTCTATTTTAATACATGCAGTGATTGATGCTTAAGAGCGTTATTTGTTCAATGGTATTGAATTTGCCTTTAATCATAGCTTTGACAATTCAATAGCGCGACGCTGATGGAATGTCGGAAGCGAGCGAGAGGACAGTCACGTACAATCCCACTGATTGTGATTGCTTACATTTGATGTATCGATATATAAAATACTAGCTTATCGCCCACTGCTTCACGCACAATCTACGTGACAATATTTGTAAAGATTTTTCATTTTTATAGTTTTCTGTTACGATAGGTAATAATGTTACATAATGTTGTACAAAATATGACAATGCTGCAGACATGAATCATGTCTTGGTAACAGCCAAAAAGATCTAAAAGAAATAAGCAAGAAGTGCGAAGTCGGTATCAAAATTAATTGTTGACCGCTTACCAGCAGGCGAGCCGTACGCTTGTTTGCCACAATCGTGCTATAAAAAAAATGTGTAAATAGAAATAATTATAGCACCGTTGGTACGATGTCCGCTTGAGGCAAGTGTTTTTATTGACCATACAGACACGTTTTACTCTTTGGGTAGTAGTATTATTGTATGTGTGTTTGCCGGATATATGGTAAAATATATTCTAATAAAGGTCTTTGTATTTTTATCAAGGGTTTTGATAAATAAAAATTATAATTTTATGGCATGCGTAAATTCTATTAACGCTTCCTGAATCTGAAAAAACATCTGATAACCGCCATATTCAGATGTAAAGCTTATTTGAGAATCTCCTTAATGAGAAATTCTGGCTATCAAAAAGGACTCAAGTATGGTGTCAAATGTTTCGTATAATTATAACAAATTGAGTGGAGAATTTGCCCATAGCGTCCTAAGCTGGTGGTATAGTCTCGCGGGAGACAGGAATAGAAAACTTAAATAGATTTGATTTCATTTCATTTCAAACCAACTTTAGTCTTCTTCTTTCTAGAATAAATACAGTCGGAAACATAAAGCATATTGATTGTATAAATAGGTATCTTTGTGTACACTGTTGATACTATGTCGGGTATGCAAAATTCAGGACGAAATTTGCAAAATCGTTTTACGCGAACCACATTAGTATTCATAGTACTGGAGCCATATTATATATATACACGGTAAACGTGTTCTTGTTTACACAGTGCGTACAGCGCTCCGTCATAATGTAAACGCATTACATAATCATGAGCTTCTACAGGAGTTGCATTTATACTGGCACCTGCTTGCCATTTGCTAATTGAGAAGACGAATATACATATATCAGTCTTAAGTCACTTAGACTAGTGGAGACGTTGTTAATAATATAAAGCTTCTTTTTATTTTACTAAGTTGGCAAGCAAGGATACGGCCCACCTGATAGTAAGCGGTTGCCGTAGCCTATGATTTTAACATTTTCGTATGTTTTAATCCAGGTAACAAATACTATCCGTCCGAAATTTTAAGCAAACCGATAAGCCATTTTTGCGTGATTGAGTAATAAACTATTTACTAGGATAGCTAGTTTATTAAAGTGCAAAAGAAGATGAGAATGGCAGAGAACTTTGCTAAATCTCTATGGGTCGGACCCTAGTGACCGTGCACGAGAAAGAAATAAGAAGAGTAAATATGCAACGCCGATATAGCTTAAAACTCGTAATTAAAAAAATAAACAGCTCAAGTTTTTTGGCCGTGAATTTCACGAAATTCTTTTTGACTTTTGGCCGTTAGCGATTCAAGAAATTAGGAAAAACTCTGTGTATGAGTGTGTTGCTGTTATTTTTCTGAGTTATTTTAGATAAAAATTGTAATGTCATGTACAGTTATATATATATCTTTCGAGAAACTATTTAGATAGCTGTGATATCAATTTTATACTTGTACATTTCGCTACATATATATGGGAGAATTCAATGGGATATATCATATTTATGCCACTCCATGCGTGGCTCCTATTACTCTCGCCCCATTTGTACACTTTGGTTTATGGCCCATAGATAGTAACAAGCATGGCTTATCTAGTTTTAAGATTTTGATGGTAAAAGATTCAGTTGTATTAGTATCTGACTAATTATAATGAATAATCTAGAGATATTTAAAAAAAAAGTATTAAACGTATGTGTAGCTAGGTAAGATTTGTGTTTAATATCACCATTTTTTTTTATTTGAAAAGTAGGGCACATGACTCTGCTCCACCTGATGGTAAGTGGCAGTAAAATCCAAACGCGAAGGCGGCTAACACAGTTGCGGAAGGCACCCGCTATAGCCACCCTTACCCTGCCTACTTGCAAGATGCCTCTTCACGCCGTTTGAAGGAGCTCCTATTATAGGAAGGAGTGAACACTTTTTAGGAGTACGACAACGAAAATAATTGGCCAACTTCTTTGTTCGCGAAAGAATTGATGCCACAATTAGTCGGTGACATCGGAGATTATTTATTAAGTGGCTTTACATTTCATTTTATGAAATTAAAAAAAATAGAAATAGTAACAATTATAATGGATGTTATAAGTAACTATAATATTTATATCCGTAAATTGAAATTGAGAAGTATTATTTGAAATACATTATTTTTTCTCACATAAATAAGAATATTATATTAATATTTCGGAGGTAATTCTAAATGGTTCGAGAAATATCTTTGAAGTGAAATATCTTGAAAAGGGATTTACATTTGACGAGTAATATCAGCGAAGGATTTGAATGAATAAATATTAAAACGAAATTATTATGTTTTCATCACCTTTACGTAGAATCCACTTCATAAACAAAGCATTCGTTCTTCCGACATTTTCAAAAATTATCTTTATATATCAACAAATTTACACAAAACCTTAATAAAATATATACTTGAAACTTCAGACTTCAGGGGCTTACCATTAACTCTTATTGCGATTCAAATGACGACCAAAAACATTGCAAAAACCGACTTACATTGTTATTTCTTATCATGACATATATATTTATACGTCATGCTCATATAAAATTTGAATCGATTCACTGTCAAAATTGAATAAAATTGTTACTAAAACTTAATGGTAAGCCCCAAGACAGGCCGACAGGCTGGCAGGTAAATGTGGAGGGGAACTTTGTTTTATTACGTATAGTTACAGTGATAGTAAGACCCTAATGCTTATGTTCAGTGTTACGATAGTACTCTCAATGCTTAAAAAAGTAAGACCCTAAATAATAAATGTTTTTGTTAAATACAAGTCTGCAATGTTTAATCGATTTTTATACTTATTTTTTAATAAAATTTTACATTGTATACCTACGTAAAATATTTCACTGTTTTTTCCACGTCATTACTACTATACTTCAAGCTTCTTAGAAAATTGAAATGAAAAGCCCGGATGATAAATTGATCCAGACAAGAACGAGTGAAGTAGAGAAATACTGATTGTATTTCTGAGAAACACTTTAGCTTTAAGCTAATACTAGTACAGTATTCATATATCATAGTTTTTTTGATTACTTTTACCTTTTTTCAAATTCGGGCTCCTCTGAACATTGTGAGGAAACCTTCATTTCGTAAAAGACATGTATTACCGCCAATAAATTTCAAAGTGGAATCAGTCATATAAGAAATTTAGTTACAGAATAATGTTTTGAATGTCTTTAAATTTAAAAGTAACAATGAGACGACCAGTTTCTGGACATAAGGTCAAAGAGCCCGATTGAAAAGGGTAGACATTCGCAAAAGCCTTCGTTGAGATATTATCATAAATCTTATTCAGGTGTTTGTTCTTGTTCTTGTCGTGCATGGGAATTTTTGTTCACACTAACTTATGTGGGAAACTATGTTTTTGGAATTCTTATAATTTATTCAGTATTTTATATGCATTGCACGATCTTATAAACTTTAACCAATATTTCATGTATTCGATCCTGTGCGAGTTATTTTTGAAGCTGCGCTTAGAATACAATAAACATTTTGAAAGATGTCTTTATTAGTTTTTGTGTAAAATAAAATTAATAACAATAATAAACAGAATTAAACTCAATAGTCTCAACAGGGGAAGAATTATAAACAGGTTATTGGCATTAAATAGAAGAATCCATGTTTCAATTATTCAGTCCAACTTTTTAAATAACCTTACTTTTCTATTTTCTTCTCTGACACTCTCAAGCCTAATACTCATGAATTTGGGAGCGATTCAAAATTTATATCTAATATAGTATGAGTATTTCCACTTACTATCAGGCGGAGGATCAGGCATCAATTAGCACTTGTGGTAACTAAATAAGAAAGAATTGAACGGAATAGTAATTTTTGGTTACTGATTGAACATAGTATATTTGCGTTCTTGTTTAGTTTCTGTTGTAGCTTTGAATGAGATTGTATAGTTATTTTTTTATTCATTTAGACAGGAAGTGACTCAAGTTTGACAACATTAAACCGCTTTTATAAAACCAAGCTGAAGAAGAGGCAATCATTTTTACGAAAAGAATCCTTGATTTTTCTCTCGCAATTGAATTGAGAATAATCAGGTTTCATTTGGCTTCCCTACAATTTTCTCAGATCAATATAGAATAAATTTTAATATATTAAATAAAATAAAGTTTTCGAGAAATTTACAGAGTTCTTTATAGCTTATAAAATTTTCTACAAGCTCTTAGGTGTATATATTCTGGTTCGAATGGAATTCACTGATGATGTTATTTTATTCTGATATCTGAGGTCACTTTTGCAGGTACAACTCTTTAAGCTACAACTGATTAAGATAATTATAATGTGTATTTATCTCTTGAGCCTAGTAAGTATTTAGTAGTAACAGAAAATTGAATACCATTAAAAACATAAAATGTAAAAATTTCCCAAGTCTATTATTATTAGTTATTATTGTTAGTAGATTAGTTATTATTGTCAAGCCAATCTATCTGCAATAGATAATTGATATTCTTAAACGCGTAAAATACCTAATTCAAAATAAAAAATAACAAAATATTATGGTTTTATTAAGTCGGTCTTTAATAAAATAAATATCACTACAAAAATAAAAATAAAATTCAAAATCGGTTCACATTTAAAATATCGTTAAAAAAACAAAAAAGCATACATTCAGTCTCTTCCTTTTTTGAAATCGGCTAATAAACTAAGAAATTGTTTGAAACTGCAAAGAGATTTATAGGTTACAATTTATTGTATGCGTTTAACTTTTAAAAATATTATTATTTTCTTTAATTTATAGTTTTATAGTTAAATTCAATAAAATACTATAAGGACTCAATTTGATAGTAGCATTCGTGTTAATGTCTGTATTCCATTTGTACTGGATGGAAGTGGTACTTGTTGAACAAATCGTACATACTACTTGTAGAGTGACAAAACAAGATTATTCACGATCATTATTTATTAGGTCTTTTTCTTTTTCGTTTTCAAATCGAGTAGCCAACTTAATGTCAGAGTTTTTCAGGCCTGCAAAAGCCTCTGAAACCAGACTATTATAAAATTGATAACAGACGAGAACGACTTTTTACGTGCTCTCCGAATCGCGGGACGCACAGTTAGAATACCATTATCCGATCACCTATCGATTGACTGACCGCGTCTAAAGTTGCTTAACGTAGCGATCGCTAACCGATCGGTGAGCGCACCTAGCTATGAACATCTCATTTTATTTATAAGTCAGATAACAATTTTAAAAGAAAGATAAATATAATGAATAAAGGAAAATATTAACTGTCACAGAATAATTTATCTAGCTGATTATAATAAACATAAAAGCATAATTATCATTAATAATTACTTTCATCATCATCCGACCGTATTCGGCCTTGGCGACTGTTTCATTCAACTTGGAGAGCCACGTTGGTGGTGAGCTCTCAGGTGACTGACGTAGCCAATCTTTGCAGTAAATGTTCTGCCACATATACTGCACGTCAGTACTCCTCCAACAAAATTGTAGCATATGGCCGCAGGTGGTCGGGCCTTTAGCTCATCACGCTTCGCGTCGAGCTCTGCTCTACGTTTCTCTTCAAAGGCGCACACCTTACTATTTACAATACGCCTCCACTGTGGTCGATCCTTAGACAGTATCTCCCATTGCAACGGGGTAACGCCACATCGCTTCATGTGACGCTTCAGCACATCCTTGTACCGGAGGAGTGGGCCGCCTTGTTTTCGCTTGCCTTTTGTGCAGCGTTGAGTGTGCAGCGCTTGCCCTTCTCCAACTCCGAGTAGAAAATTCGCTTAACCAGTTTTTCGCTAGGCATTCGGGAGATATGTCCGCACCATCTTAGCTGCCGCCTCATTAGATAGGCTTCAATCCCACTGACATTTGCACGTCGTAGAACTTCCGTGTTCCTAATATGAAACTATGGATTATGTTTTGAATCTGAAATTTACGTAATATATTCAACATCATCACATCAACCGAAGGACGTCGACTGCTGGACATAGGTCTCCCCCAAAGAGTGCCACAATGACGGGCCACCACCTTGGGGGAGTCTGCCCACGCTGTGTCTTCCAGTACTTGGTATATAATTATATACACATTAAAGATAAATTTACAATATTATTTCGTATATCCAACCTAAAGTTTTCGTTTATAAAAGAAACAAAAATAGAAAGCTGTTTGTTTGGTCTAACTGCGAAAGGTATTTGCATTAAAATAATTCGAGCGTATAAATTGGAAATTGGATAGTTGTTTTAGACAAAGAATAATAGCCAGAATAAACAACTCGCTCCTTCTCGGCACGGTTACAATGTTCTATACTTTCAGACTATTATTATTTAGTGTAATTAATATAGAACGACGAAAAACGGAATCTCCCAAAGACAGGTTTTAATTATATAAAAATAAAAAAGAGTTTTTAATGTATCACTGTAATAAAAAATAATTACCGGTCAAGCACGTGGTGGACCACCCACAGTGTAAACTGAACTGTGGGTTCCGCAGCCGCTGATGAGGAAGAATCTTTAGAATGTTCTCAAAAAATATATGATGTGAAATTTACGACCCACAACAACCCTTTGGCATTTTTTCGTACAATTAATGTAACTAATTTAATCACCTTAATTTTGTCTTTTAAAACATTTCATATACAACGAAATTCGTGAAATACAACAACATTTTCTTATAAAGTCTTCATACAAAAAATAGACATGTTTTATTATTATGTTGTGTTAACAATAGTTTAAAATATGGAATACAATAGTTATTACATGTATCTTAAGCTCATTTAGTGATTTAAATCTTTTACTTATAGCCTACTTAAGCTGAAGTACTGTAACATGTGTGCGGTAGGAACCGAGACAACTTAGTCTGTAAGCCGATTATTAGTTGCTACTCGTACATGTTAATAGATAGTAAGTAATTATTGCTACACGTACTACCTTTGTGTCGCTAAAATATCAGACATAATTAATGCTCGCGACGTTGTGGCGCAACGATAGCGTACCTGCCTTAAGCGCCATAGATCGCGGGTTCGATTCCCGTCTGGAGCAGATATTTGTACAGCCATGTTTTCCTGTCCGGGTGTTTTTGTTCTAGTCATTGTGTGTGTTATGTTTCTGGACCTACGAAACAGGATACAACTATCCTAATGGCCAGGGGCCATATATTTACTATAATTTATTAGTAATGCTTTGTATGATATTGATTTTTATACTTATCTATTGGAAACCATCACAGTATTCCTGAATGTACTCAAAACCTTAAATAAATATACTGTTAGGAATAATGTTGACGGCAGATGAAAAAAAAGAAGAAACGAAAGTACAAAACACCATGTGACAAGTTCTAGGAGCTCTTGTCATTTGTAAGCCTCGTGCTGAGCGGACGTATACCCTATTTAACGTATATTTGATACTTTGTTTAAAGTTATTATGTAAAAATGTTAATAGTGTTAATGTTATGTGTTAAAAAGGCCAGTTATTTATAACGCTCATCGATTTAGGTGTATTTCAATCATTTGTATCTATTAAAATTATTGTTTTTGATCTATTAAAATTATTATTTGTAAAAAGTCTACTCACTTCTGAATCCTAAAAATACCTTATTAATTGTATTTTTACACACATTGTTTTATGGGACACATAACAAAGAATTTCAAAATGGTTTGTAAAACTTTGATACGGAATAATTTTACTGAAAACTTTTTACAGATTCGTTATATATAACTGTATTTGAAAGTTGGGTAGGTACTTAAACTTGTATTGTAACAATGGAAAACGAAGCTCGTTAAAGTAATTGAGCTAATTAATTAGGGATTAACCGAGAATTTACAGGGAATGTATTATTTTTTTTTAACGGGCATTCTGTTCAATAGGAAATATACATAAACATTTGTATTTTCTTAATCATTTTAATCGAGTTCAAAAAGAAGAGACAACCCAAGTAAGCGAAATTGCGCATATTACTTTTCTATGACTTATTATTGATATATCCATCCGATCACTAAAATTTGTACAAATAAAATTACGACCCCAAAACAAAAAATCTAATAAAAGTCTTCTTCATCCTAGCATTATTCCCGGTATTTTTATGTACGCAGGGTCTGCTTATTACTCTTATCCGGATTTGACAGGTTACTAGTTTTTACACAGAGTGATTGCCATCTGACCTCCGCAAGCCGAACCCGGCGAACCAGTAACTCATTGGATAAGAGCAATGTACTTATCAAGAGTTAACGATTATTATCAGATGTTATTGATAATAACCGGGACCGACAGCTTAACGTGCTCTCGAGGCACGGTGGGGAGACCCACACGGACAAACGCCCAGACCGAGACAGAAATTTAAACAAACATTTGCCCGAGCGGGAATCGAACCGGCAACCGTCGAGACTAAAGGCAGACTCGCTACCCACAAGGCCACAACGGTGTCAAAAAATCGAATAAAAGTATTTTCTAAAACAGAAGTCAGTACTAAGTAAAACATCGGTACATAAGGCATGCAAAGTGGTAAACTTGAAATATTCTCTTTATTTTAATTAATTGTACTGGTGGTAACTATTTTTAATTAGAAACCAGAAAACTGTTGACATTAAAAATTAAAACGAACCTAAGTTTAATTTTAAACAATAATAAAATTTAATAATAGTCCTGGGACAAATCTTGCGTCCGCTGAGAGGTCACATCATTAATAATTCCGGATTACTCCCGCCTGAGACTCATTAGCAAGAGTTAACACAACACTTTAGACATTTTAAACTCCGCACACCTTAAATGAAAAACCTAATTAAATATCACCTGCTTTGAGTTGGTTAATGAAATAATTTTTCTCAAGTTTTATTAGGATTTCGTAGCTGAGGCATGAAAAATTTAATACATTTTAAATGCGCTGTGCATTTTATTAGTATTTATTTCTTACAAACAAAGAAAGAGTAAAAATTACAAATTGAGCTAGACGCGCGTACTGACATGCTTGGCGTGCGCGAGCAGGTGCGTGTGATACGTTTCTTCTGGACGCGCGGTAAGGATAGTATCCAAGATATTAAAGGTTCGATTTTTTTTTTTATGTTAGAAGTTGGCAAACAAGCATACGGCCCACCTGATGGTAAGTGGCTGCCGCAGCCTATGAGCGCTTGCAGCACCATTAGTAGGTGCCACTCACGCGTTGCCAACCTCGAGATATTAGTTCTAAATCTCGTTCGCCCAGTAATTTCACTAGCGTACAATGTACCCTTCAAACTGGAACACAGTAGTGCCTAAGCACTACTATTTGGCGGCAGAATATTGGACACTGCGGTGCTACCTACCTAGCCGGCCTCTTGCAACAAAAGACCTACCACCAGTGTGACTGATTGCACTGGTGGAATAATCTCTGCTGTGACAGAGGTTATCCCAACAGAGATTTTAGGTGGTTTCCTCATAATCAAGGCCGTTTCCCCTTAATAAATGTTGCAACGGTAAGTCATTATATTTTCATCAATTATTCATTTATAAACACTATAACAGATACCTTTACGATATTGTGGTTGGAATTTGGGCAACTAGTATGCTGCCTACTTAAAAAAATAGAGTTTGATATTTATAAAGAAAACATTTCAAGCTTACTAATATATGAAACTGAAGGTAAGAATAAGTATTCCAACAAGCTATACAATTTACAATTCGAAACATATAACATACATGTTAACACTAAACACGGCTATTTCTAGATTTCAGTAAAGTTCCTTTAATACGAAGCAGAACTTAGTTTTTATTCTTGTCACTTTTCCACTGCTTCAGGTGGCATCTACTAATATATACATAATATGTTTTACTCTTAACTTAGTGAATATAAGCATTGCATTAGACGTTAACGTATAATTACTGGCTTCTGGTAGCAGCTTCACCCACGTGAATAACGATTTTTAATGAGACTGCTTTAATGCAATAAAGAAATAATTTGCTACTCGCACAAATTTTGATCCCCCCTACAGGATTGTTGTCGTGTCAAAATGTATAACCATATCCATTGACTATTGCACCCCCCACAGGATTGTCTTCGTTTCAAAATGTATAACCACATCCATGGTTCAAACGATATATCAAAATTCATTACTTCAGTGGCGTGAAAACGTCATTAATAAAAAAATAAACACGAAAATGAGATTTTTTGTTCGTTAGGACATTTATAAATAGTTTGGATTATATACGGGCAAACGTCCTGTAAAGCATACGGCCTGACTGATGAATTTTATTTTGACTGACTTAAAATTTAAAGATTGTTTTCTGTATTTAATGTCCATAATTATATTAAATGATTTAGTGATCTGATATTCCATGTACGAAATTATACTTTAAGTATAAGATCGTGTTATTATTATTACTTATCAGACAGTTGAAATATATACCTTTTTGCATATATTTCCTATATGAACCACATTAGTTACAGTATAAAGACTCATACTTACCTATTTCACCTTTGTGCAGATCAAACACTATAATTGTAATGGTTAGTATAATACTATGATGCAGGTAAACATGTGATACAATGGACTCGAACCCTTGTCCAGGTGATATAATTCAATTATATTACATCGCATTCACCACGCTGAGGAGAGTTATGTGTTGCTTCTTGAAACAATTTTTCACATTGTTAGTTAAAGATCGTCGGTCGGACAATAAAAACAAAATGTTATATCAGAATAATTTTAGTTAAAAGAAAACTCCCTATCAAATTAAGGTCATATTCGCATTTAAATATTATCAAATTTCTTTGCCGGTTGGACATCCGCACTTACGAAGATATACATATTATATACATAATATTTCACTTAGAAACTTTGGACGATCAAAGTTTTCTTTGTCAAATAAATTAAAACATACTTAACATAAAATTTCTTAAAAGATAACAAAAAAAAAGAACGCGCTTATGAAATTCAATTTCAGAAAGAATCCTTACCTCGAGAGCCAGAAAGTTTTCCGGACAATCCTTTGTGCGTCATTTTAGGCCTCTTCGCAAATTGTCTGACAATGGTGGAAAATTTACCTGAAATTTATAAAATTAGGAGCACAAATGTAAGAATGGAGCGGAACTTCTGGACAAATTGAATGGCTAAGCCATTAATTGTATTTATTATATTGCTATTACTCCGTCTTTTCCTTTAAAGTGCGTCTAGTGACCTAAAATTATCATAAGTAAATGAATTTTCATTTAATTGTTTTAAGTATCGAAAAAGTTCTAGAAGCTTTCTCTGCAATCATACGTCGGTGATTATTGTATTTAAACCCAGTGTTTTAAATTTACTCCTCGTGGCAAGTACTGAGATAAAAACAGTAAACTATGTATTGTCTACTACCGCCAGAGTTCGGTTTTGTTTTTAAGCTGTTTTGGTGACAGTTACGGTAAATAATTAAGTAAAAAGAACATAAAGAGAAAAATAAAAATATCAAAAAAATATTTTTAATTAAAAAATAAATAAATTCAATATAATTTCGACATTTCTATAAGCGTAGAAATATAAATGCGACTGATTTATAAATTGAGCTAGCAAAGTTACGGCATTATATTTTTGTGGTTATTCCATACTTTCCAGATACGTGATCGGATGTAAGAGCTCTCTGTTGTAAATTAAAAAGTAAATTGGATGCTGAAAACACCTTTGATGATTGCGTCGCGATGAAATTGTAATTTATTCACGAAGTCACGACAACCGTAAGCTTGTTTCCTTAGTATTTTACTATTCATTACTGTAATATATACAACCGAAAATCCTTGAGTTGTGTGTGGCTTTAAGTATGAAATGGTATTTTTTAGTTGGGGCTATATATTTTTGCATATGTTTGATATTGGTTTACTTGAAGGGAATCACTCTAGCTGGGGTAGGCCTTTCATGCAAGATGCCGACTAGGTAGTATGTTTCGGTATGAAGGTTTAAATAGCTACAGTTAAATTACTGGGAAAAGGAGATTGAAGAACCAAAATCTCGAGGTTGGCAACGCCTGAGTGACAACTACAAAGGTATGGTGCTGCAATCCCTCATTGGCAATATATATATAACATAACAAACGTATAACAAACGTTTACCATCAGGTTGGTCGTATGCTTGCTTGCCAACTTAGTCACGTAAAAATAACTACGTGTCAACATAATTTTGCCATATTGTTGTTACCAGAAGCATTTAAGTATTTGCACACTCTGATGAGAAAACGTCAGTCCGTCGGTCCTTCATCTAACCCTAACAAATTTGGGTTAACTTTATTCATATTTTTATATTAAATACCACCGCGCGACTACTAAACTGCAGAACGTGCAATCAGTATAAAAACCTTCCTTCCCGTCGTAAATTGTTAAAAACTTTTTTATTCGAAACTGTTTATATTTATACATTTTCTATTTGGAAAACATTAACTAGTAGTCTTATTTCTTAACCAACTAAAAAATATTTTCAATTTAATTCATACAGTTATATAATATCTTCAACTTTTCTGCATTGCGAACTTTTCTGCATTGTGTTCAGACAATTTCATATCGACAGGAAAATTATTTCATTCAGAAAATCGCAAGAGCTCTAATTTCCTCTCACTAAACGATCGAAAAGAATTACTTTGCTTTTGTAATATTTCTACGACGATTTTATAATGAACATCCTCATTATATAATGGTATTGTAATAGAATACGATTTATGCCGAAAGGAAGACATATTCTTATGTAAATAATGTTAGTACTATATTGTTAGTAAACATCATATTAAAATATTTAATATAAAATTTTGTATGTCGCGATGATTGGATGTTTTACAACGCAATAACAGCTGAACGGATTTGGATAAAATTTGAACAAATATAGACTGTTCATAGCAGAAAGGTTCTCGTGGAATGATCACGAAACTTATTGCATCTTTTACTTACTTTATTTTTTTATAATTATTTGTATTTTTATTATATCTTTATAAAATATGTATTACTTAATCACCAATAATATTGGATGGATTGGGTTAAAAGTCAGCACACATATATTATCTGAATTAAAACTGATACTGTTCATCCCGGAAAAATTTTCGGTTTCTCGGGGATTATCAATCTTTTGATCACTATGCTGCGGAACATATTCATTCTTGAGACGCTCATAGCCGAGTGCACCCGCAGATCTGTAAACGATCGGTAGGTTAAGCAACTTTGGGCGCGGTCAGTCACTAGATGGGTGATCGCATAGTGGTATTTCAACCGAGCGTCTCCGTGCTTCGGAGGGCACGTAAAAAGTCGGTCCCGGCTGTTGACAATTAGACAACAGTCGATAAGTCAAGTCAGAGGCCTACGGGCGACCTGAACAACTCTGACACTAGGTTGACCACTAACCACTCGATAAGAAGAAGGAACATATTCAATTAAAATTCGGTATAATTTTATGACTGGAACATTAACTTAAAAAATGTAATTCATTTGTCCCTGATGCCAATTTTAAGATGACCGTGGATGAAGTCGCGAACAGATGCTAGTATTAAAAAAAATTAAAAAGCATTTCATTAAAAAACCAATATGAAACCAATATTGAGTCATCGAAATCTATGCTACTGCTAGTTTTCAACCAACTACTTTAAACTATATTAACCATATTTCATGGAGATTTTTTTTTGCTTTATGTTACGACGAAATATGGATACAAATTTTTCCTTTATGTTAGGCAACGTTACGGAAGTTACATAGTAAGTGGTAAGTGTATAACTGTATACAGTATCGTATTTTATATTATGTGAAAGGTGTGAATAATCTCCAGACAAAATATTAGATATAAAAACAAAAATACGCAAATTCAAAATATTTAAAAGAGTCAAAATGCAAAACATGATGAGGACAACAGATAACTTCGCTAATAACTTTACTGACTCGGATTCCAGCGGCCGAGGTGAGGAAAGAAATAAAATGGGATAAAAAAAGGAAATTATCCAGTGCTGAGATAATATAAAAGACTTAGTTAAAAGATAAACTTCCTCGTTTATCTTTGTTTAGCAATTAGATTTTATATGTATATACATTTTGGTTTTAAGTTCTCTTTAGCGAGAAGTATCTAAAATACCGAATCGAGTATTTTCAATATGGTAATATATATATGAAATCAACTAGTTATAAGTATATATTTGAAATATGTAAGTACGAATATAAATGCCACTAACATTGAAGCCTTTTTTTCTCAAATTCTCAAGAAAAGCAAGAAACAGTTCGGCCGATCTTTAATCTCAAAACTTAAGACTTCCTGCGCAACTTTTTAATTTGTTAACGGTTGCCTCATAATACTATATTTAACAAGCTATTCTTTATATCGGTTAATAATGGTTACTATAATAGAAAATTATAAAAAAACAATATTTAAAGAAAACTATTTCAGACCAAGTTTTTTTACTGAAGTTAATTTGTTAATATCTGTATCTTAAAACCTTGTATCTTTAAATCATCATATTTGTGCATATTGCGCCTTCAATTTTGCATTGCACGCGATACGAACGACGCTGAGACACAAACGTTTATTGATTGGATTATTGGATTACCTTGAACTGAACCCGACGTGATCCTTGTACATATTTGCTGGATTCCAGTATTTTTAAGCGCTTACTACAATAGTAAAACATTTCGTTAGATCTAAAGGTACATTGTTTGAGAAAGCGAAGATTAAGATTTAATAAAGTATATGGAATAATGTATAAAATAGAATATGAAATACCATTTTCTTGTAATGATTTACAAATTAAACAGCTTTGGATGCAGCCCATCTATAATAGATATTGATTTTTGACATTTGCTTTCATGCTCCAAAGACCACATAAAAAGATAATCCCAGAATATTACGATCTTGATAATAACCTGTGAGCCCTATATGGAAGACCTGAACGGCTCTTAAACGAGTTAATATAACGCCTGCCTATATTAAACGTCATTACAATAGTATTTAGGGGTAATTAACGTGAATTAATGGTTATGCCTTATCAGATATATCTCACATATCTTGCACATTCAAAGCCACAATTTAGATAGCAGCTTACCGCTGACAACAAACATGCTACGATGGCTACTTTTGTTGTCAGGATGAGATGTATCTGTAATTTATTAAATTGAAAATTTTTAAAAATTATAAATCAACCAACTTTACGTATAAGATTTACTAATGTACATATTCCCTATATATAACAAAGATCTGAATTTTGGAGGCTTAATTATAGGGTTCCGTCAGCACCCTTTGGGAAGGGAACCCTTAAAAGGTGGGTTATAAAATAATAAAGCCGTTTAATAAATAAAACTGCTGACAAACAGTTTATTCCTAACTTGTTGTCCCATTATTATTAAAAAATTACGATCAATGTACAAATAAAAATGATTTCCATTTGACTACCGTAAGCCTAAAGGCGAACCAGTAACTCATTGAATCTGACCAAAATCAAGAGTTAACGATTATTATCGGATGACCGGGACCGACAGCTTAACGAACTCTCCAAGCCACGGTATGGGGACCCACAAGGACAAACGCCTAGACTGAGCCAGATATTTGTTAGATCAATTCAAATGTTCGCCCCGAATGAGAATGAACTCCCACATCACACGCCACAACGGTTGTCACACGTCAATATTTGATGTGATGGTAGAAATTCTCCCAGAAACAACAACACTGATTTTTAATCATCAGAACTTTTGTTCTCATAGATCATATTACAGTTTCTTTCTTTGTAGCGACCGGATACAATAGGCAAACTAATGAAGCTCAATAGAATGGGCATTATTGAAGCTTCCACAATATTTATAGCCTTCTTATAAGGTGTAGTGCTACCTTATATTATTACGAATAATAACAATTTTATGAATATTATACGTTTCTTATTTTAAAGGACTAGCATTACTTAATTTTTTTCTATGATTAACGTAGTATTCCCATTTCCATTGCAAAAAAAAAATGAACAATGTTCAATAGACAACTCGTCCATTGTGATATTGCGGCTTCAGAGATTTTAATAGTGATGATTTTTATAGTGATGGCAAGCAAGCAAGCATACGGTCCACCTGATGATAAGCGGTTATCGTAGTATGAGCGCTTGCAACACAATTCATTTGAAAGAGTCTCTCACGGATTGCCAACCTCGAGATAATGGTTCTTAAATCTGTGTCGTTCAAACCAAAAAACAGTCATGCAAACACAGTACTGCTCCTCGGTAGAGTATACAGTAGTACCAACATAGCCAGCCTCTCACAATAAAAGGCCTACCACTAGTAAATAATAAAAATTGTCTACTATTTATTATATTGTGTAGTATGTTCTTATTCAATTACTCGATCCTCGAGGCCTGAAAGCACTCGGAGGTCAACTGGCAATCACTCGTAATATAATAATATACACACTGGCCTTCAGAAGAAGAGGTTATTTACTTTATCAATTTCGGCCGCTAATTTTTTTTTGGAAAATAATATGCTGTTATATCTTCTACATTTTTCCAGTAATAAAGTATGTTTAGTAATCAAATATATTTAGAAAATAAGGAAATCCCTTTGAATAATTTTACCACTATTAAATCGATATTATTATAAAACAGTAAGACTAATCGGAGTCCAACTATAAATACATTTCAAATAATTATTTTCAAAGGTTTTTTGATTGAATTGATCTTATATAATCTGTGTAAGATTATGTTGCGGTTTGCTAGTTATAAAAATTATGAATATAAATTGTTTCCCAGGCCACAGAGCGAGTTTCGAAAAATTATAAACCATTTTACAACTTGTACAATGTAATTGTTATCTGAGAATTTCGCCTATGAACATATGCTGACGATTGGCTTAGTAAAAAAATTAGGTAATCACTAAGTGCTATATCATAATAGTATTTTTCCATATGAATATAAGCATATAATTATATTCCCAAACTTAAAGATTCTGTAAATAATAATAAAATAATAATCAAGTATTAAATAGATATCTTTACAACCCACGCAAAGTAAGAATTTAGTTCAATTAATTTTTTTTTTATATTTATATATTTTATAGGTATTAAATTGAATGCCACGAAAATATTTCTCAAAATTATCTACAACAAGTACGCAACGTAGCGTCGAATTGTCTGCGCTCGTAATTACATTAATTCCTAGCACGCGGTTACACGTAAATATAGCAATGTTGGCAGTTCATTAGAACAACACATATTCTTATTATAGCTGTGATACACTTATATCAATGTTGCGTTCATTATAAAGATTTTCTGACCAACATGCATGTCACATTTTCTTTTCTTTATGTATATTTTTCTAATCTGCTTCTATAGGTGATTATAACAAAGTAAACTACTTCTTGTCCTGCATTTTTTCTAGAATTTAAAATATATAAATAAACAAACGCCTCAAAGTAAAATTTTCTTAAGTAAATGAAAATCTAACTAACGGAGCTTGAACTACATTGCATTGTGAATAAACTCCTAAAAATGCTCTCGGATAAGTTTTGTGTAACCTAGTTGGATAAGTCAGAGTGTTTTCAGCGAAAAGACAAACAATTCAAGATTTATTAAACCTACTTTCCTTTTGAATAAAGAGCCGGAAACTAGGCTTAGTTATATTAAACTTTATTATTGTATGCACTATAATGTAGTCGTAGAGCCGTACTGGAAGGCAGCACAAATGGGCCAATTCAACCGGGGTAGTAGTACTTCCTTGGCTTCCTTTCCTTAGTTGGCCTTCTACTTCTTACAAAATTCGGCATGAATTAACAGAGTAGCAGTGTTGGGTTACATGCGATGAGTAAATGCGCCGGAAGTCCAATCTCCCATCCCCTCTTTTTTTTCCTTTTTTCTCTTCGCATTACTTCCCTCGTATCCCTACGGCAGCGCTCATATGATACGCAAGCGTTTACAGGTTGCATTTACTTCTTACTATTAGGCGGATCGTATGCGTGTTTGTTCTACCGACTGATTTTTTATTTCCTTTCCCAGAAATAGTTTCTGATATGTTATTATTGCTCCAGGATATTTTACTGAAAACATACATCCAACATTGTACCCATTATTGGATTAGATTTGACTCTTCTTTGATGTAAGAATATTATTTTGATACAAAAACATAAATATCGTATGTATACAAGTGCTTTATAGAAGCCAAGTATTTATACAAAATCCTCTTTGACCCCTGTAATACCACTCGTATGAATAACAGTTCAGAGACAGCCAGAGCAAGTAAGATTATTTTATAAATCCGATTATACTGTTACTGACTTTACCTCCTACCAACAAGCTGGTTCTTGTTGTATTACTCATTTTCACTCATGTCAAGGAAAAGCATTAAGTTGCCTTCAGTATCTGATAATAATCATATTCAAGCCATTAGGTATATGAAAGTGATCTCCTTGATGAAAGTGTTGTTTATATTAAACAATAAAACAAAATTCCTCGACTTCTAAAACAATAATTTTAGTGAATTGATCGCATTTAATAGTGTCGGGACGAGACGACCCCATCGCCCGCTGTTGGGATGATCTCTGTCACAGCAGAGATTATGCCACCAGTGCAATCAGTCACACTGGTAGTAGGTCTTTTGTTCCAAGAGGCCGGCTAGGTAGGTACCAACGTAGTCAAATATTCTACCGTAAAACAATAGTGTCTTAGGCAATACTGTGTTACTGTTAAAAATAATTGATGATATGCAAAAAATAATTTTATTCACAAATCTATGAACAACGCTGGTCAATCAGTGACGCTAACAAATCAATACTGTTGTGAACTTGATTGTCATGTAGGTTGAATTAGTTTTGAAAAACGCAAACTGCTATGGCCGACGTATTTTTGTTCAATTTACAATTGACTTTTTGTCACCACACACAAATGCCTCAGATTTTATTCTATTGTTTATCTGCGTTCATATAAAATTTTCATTTTATCATTTTCGAAAAAGCTAGCACCTATTCTTATTTTACTAATATTACAATAAAGTTTCATAAAAATGAAACTGTTCTCAGTAAGCCTATACTAACAATACTGTGAGGCAAATGTTCCGACCTCTCAACCATTATTTAATACTAACTTTTACCACGACTACGCCCGAGTCAATAACGACTTAATGAGACACCATTATAACAAAAGAAAATATATAAAAATATAAAGAAAATACATAAAGAAAATAATTGAAAAAGAAATAATTTGCCATTTCACCAAAGTGTTGCCGTGAAAAGGTATTAGACAAAGTTGCTTTCACATCCTACCAATATAATACATGTGAAATTTTGTATGTTTCGACAATTAGATATTTGGATGTTTGCTACGCAATCACGCAAAGAAGGTGAAACTGATTTGTATTAAATATGTCATAGATATTATAGTTTGTTACCAGGATAAGCATAGAGTTCTTTTTATCTCGAAAAAATGGTAAGTTCCTTGGAATGAACACAAAACGAACTACAAGATTTGAATTTCAATATAGATGGGTCTCATAGAATCCAGACCAATTATTATTAATATTCAATCTAATCTATAAATATATACTTTTACAAATAGAAGGAATTTTGCAGCGCATAGGCCACTTTTGTCACGAAAAAACTTGTGAAGAGGGTGAAAGAAAGGATGAATGTTTGCACCGGAAACAATTCAGTTGTATTGCAATAAAGGTGCCACATCAGAAAACGTTATTCACCCGGGCGAAGCCGAGGGCAGGTGAGGGCTTACAGTATTAGTAGGATTTGTCAAGATACGAGTACTTCTAAAACGCTATAATAATATTTTTTAAATCACAAAAAGTAGCATATAAAATGTTTTTGAAATATTATTACTCTCAAGAAACATTTCTTCATCCTAGCATTATTCCCGGTATTTTTATGTACCCAGGGTCTGCTTATTACTCTTATCCGGATTTGACAGGTTACTAGTTTTTACACGGAGCGATTGCCATCTGACCTCCGCAACCCTAAGGGCGAACCAGTAACTCATTGGATAAGAGCAATTATAATACTTATCAAGAGTTAACGATTATTATTATCAGATGTTATTGATAATAACCGGGACCGACAGCTTAACGTACTCTCCGAGGCACGGTGGGGAGACGCACACGGACAAACGCCCAGACCGAGACAGAAATTTTAACAAACATCTGCCCGAGCGGGAATCGAACCCGCAACCGTCGAGACTAAAGGCAGACTCGCTACCCACAACGCCACAACGGTGTCTCTCTCAAGAAACATTTGAGTCGAAAAAATGACCGTTAAAGTTTATTATTCAACTTTAACGCTCTTAGAATTTTATATTGTTTTCGAGTTTACATTTTTATTGCTTTTATAATAAAGTTCGCATCTTGTAAATAGCTTTCTTTGAATCGGCAACGCTTAACGCAAAATTTACTAGTATTTTATATTTATGTGCAAAAAATAATGCCTTATTTGTAGAAATATTCAATATAATACTTAAAGAATTTCGGTATTCTTTAACTAGTGCTTAGCAGGTCAGAGTTCATCAATGCAATGCGACATGTTTTGCCACAAACTCAACACAGAAATATATGGTCGTTGGAATTACTGTATGTCTTTGTTAATAAGAAGCTTAGATGTCGACCTCGGAAGAGGGCAATAAATACTACTGCCTACTATTATAATACTAAATAAGACATATTGATATACATTTTTAGTTTGGAAATAAGGTCCAAACTTAAAGTATAGAAAAAGGTTATAGTAATATATTGTTAATATAAAAGAAGTTACCACGATGACTGTGGTAGTTAACTCTGCTAACAACTTTGTTATATCGAGTTGCAGCGACTGAAGTGATGAAAGAAATAAGTAGGGTAAATTTAGTGGAAATTATGCAGCGCGAGAATATTATAAAAGATCTAGTTAAAGATAAACTTCGTCGTTCTTGCGGCCTTTAATTCCATAAAGATTTTCTTAAGTTTTCAACTTTACGAGAAATCCAAAAAAGGAATATATAATTAACAAATACTCGTATATGAAAAGGTTTGTGTAGTAAGTTATTCCAATTATTTAATAATATGTTGATTTTTATAATGCTTATTTTGATTTTGCTAAGCGATAATTGTATATTTTATCTTCATATAAGGCTTATAGAAATCATAATGTATTAATGCGAGGCGGTGAGCTGTGCAAACACAACAGTCAAAGTATTGCTTCTATTAATGAGTTTTGAGTAGTTGGCAAAGAAATCTGATTTAATAAAATCGTGATCATTCGTGACGATTGGAACATTTGTTTTAACTTTTGAGTGAAATAATTTATTGATAGCTCATCGATATATTTGACCCCAATTAATTAATTTATTATGAATATATTCGAGCCCGATGAGCAGATCTCTCAAATTCACATAATTTTCATTCAAGACAGGATTTGTGTTTATTTAACAATAGCTGAATTTCTACGTGAACAATAGTTCTATAATTTGCCTTTGTTTAAACATATTATTCAGTTCTAACTGAAGCAGTTATAGCCAGGTACACTCAACGCTCGGTAAACGATCAGTTAAGTATTTAAGTAAAACTAAGTTGTATTTGTCAGTGGGAGAGTTTACACTTCGAAAGATGCATAAGAAATACGGTTCATGCTATCAATTTACTAAAATTTGACAAGCCATATGGGAAAGGTTTTAAAAAAAGCACTGACACTAGATTAGTCACTAGCCTAACAATATTGATTATCAAATTACAATGTTCAATACTGAAAGATGTAACACAAAACCGTGAATTTCAATTGCTATAGCTGGATTTGGAAGCAATTTTGCAAATCGTTTTAACTGGATTGCTAAATGAATAAAAAAGGGGCTGAAGTTTTTCATGTTATGTAAAATCTGTCGTATTTATCATTTCAGTTGCAATGATGTTAGGATACAATATAAATACAGACTAATATTAAAAATGCTAGTATAACTCTGACTGTGTCATATTCTCACGTGTGAGCAATTATTTTGATGAATTTTGGCAAAGAAATACATTAAAAATCATGTCGTTCATATGTCACTTTTCATCGCAAACACAAAACTAAAAGAAATATAGAATAAATATTTCTCAATTCTATCACAATTAAGATGGCTCCATAAACAACCATAAATTCACGCTTTATACAGCTTATTTAAAATATTTGAATTTGAATTTTAATATTTATTATAAAAACCTGAAAGTTATTAAAACGAAACATATGCCCTATTTTGTCAGATAAATAACAAAAAAGGCAGCATTGAGTACAATAGTAAACTTTTTTGTCCTTGATTAAATCTTGCATTTCAGGTTGCTGAATTCGGACACGCGCTTAATAATTGATTGGATTATACCTATCAACAGGACCCGACGTGATCCCCGTACATGATTGTTGTATGCGAGTATATTTAAACAGTAACTGCGTCAGTAAAACGTTTTATCTCCTATAAAGTTTGTTGAAATAAGCTTTGAAATTGATAAGAAAATTTGTATTCCGAATCTGGTGTGTGTATCATCATCCTTGTTTTCTTCTACCTAGGATCCTGATACCCAGAGTCTGGCTACACCCTCATCCGGATTTGATGGGTTACTAGTTTTTATACAGAGCTAACGTATAGCGAGAGTTGTAAATATCTGTTTTGGTCTGGGCGTTTGTCGTTGTGGGTCTCCCCAAAATGCCTCGGTAAGTACGTTAAAATGTCGAACGCGGTTGTTATCACATAACATCTGAAAATAATCGCACTTGCTATTTTGCTCTACCCAATAAGTTACTGGTTCACCCATAGGATTGCGGAGATCAGATGGCAATCGCTCTGTGAAAAACTAGTAAACTATCAAATTCGGATAAGAGTAATAAGCAGGCCCTGGCCAAATACTGAGATTAATGCTAGGAAAAAGAGAGAAATTATTAAATATGATTTTCCTGAATAATTTCAATGCAGTTTTCCAGTATTAGTAACGTGTGCGTTTACTGTAGATAATAGTCACATCATTAATTAAATTCTAATCAACTTATTAAGACATTAATATAATATTATTTTATACACAGAGTTAATATAAACCATTAATATGGTTTTTATTTTACTTTTAGTCGAATATAGAAAAAAACTTTTACTATTGCTATTAAGATACCTTCGTGATACTAATAAAAAAAAATCTGCCACCATACGAAAATAATTGTCTGCGTGTGTGTGTGTTTTTATTCCTCTACTACATGATTCTATAAAATCTTAGATAGAAATAATTATATGTTTTGCAAACCTGTCTAGGGAGTTTTAAAAATATCATAGTAATATACCCAATGAAATTACAGAGAAAGTAAAGCGTCAAAGAATGAGACGCATAATTACTGACATCATTAATTATTCATTATTGCGACTACCATTAATTATTTATTAATACTCTATTGAAAACTATTACAAAATTAATTTTATATTCTCAGTACAATTCTCAAATCTTAATACAAAGTTTCGCATATTAAATTAGCTCCATAATTAATCAATGTCTTACACAAAGTACTTTGATTAATGAGAGCCATTTATCGACTATCGGCGAATGCACAAACAAAGATTTCTCTTATGTTTTATACGGACACTTTACCTAAAATTAAAATATAAATTAAATAATTTGTAACACACGTGACCTAAAATGGGAACACAATTTTTAGAGCTAGTTGTTCGTTATTCACTAAACCAGCTTTATATCGTTGTGAAAAAAATGAATATATCTTCTCCTTACCATGTGGTTAGTGGCCAACCGCCCTCCAAAGCCCGCAGACTTTTAGTTTCAGCACGACTATGCGGTCACCCATCTATAACTGACCACGCCTAAGTTGTTACCCACCGATCTCGACACAACTGTTAATCTAAATCATTCACAAATCCACAGGAAAAGACAAAAAAATCATCAAAATCGATCCAGCCTTTCAGGACGAGTTCAGTCACATACACACGGACAGAAGCATTATATATATTAAGATAACACAAAGATGATTAAAATTAAACTATAGCCTAAGATGACCACAAACAAAACCCAACATGATCTATGAGTTAATAATAATTACTAATACTGTCTAGTCAAATATAGAGCTGTAAACTAATAGCTCTAATCTTCACTTAGCCGATTTCGGTATTATTTGAATATGTGTGCGGTTGAACACACAGTAGACTTAGTTCGAAAGGCGATAACAAGTTGCTTGTTAGTTAGTAGTTAGAAGGTTAATTACAGCTAAGTGGAGGACCTAGATTTTGCTAAAAGCTACACACGTATTACCGCTATTTGTATAAGTTATATGCTATTTTGTTTGTGTGCTGGTAATTTTCTTTATTTTAATTATGTACCATTATTATTTAATGTAATATAATGCAAATTGAACAAAATGGAAGTAGCTTAGTAAAAAATGAATAGCAGACTTTACAGTGTAAGAATAGCGATTCTATTAGAGAATGCAATCAGAAATTTTTTCCTGGGGATATTAGCAGGAGATTAGGGATTCTCTCGATGCTGCAATATTTTTCATTTTTAAACATAAAAATACATATGTTTGAACGACAAAAATTGAAATAATCAATTGATTACACAATATAAGCCCGAAAAAAATCAGTACTGTATTTATTTTTATATATATGAAAATGAATAAACTTTTAAAGTTTTAGAATTATTTGCTTTTATTCAAAAGACTATATCTTACTTATATATGTATATTATCTTAACTTATTTATTTACTATGTATGAAATGTATATTTCAATTACTATGGTTACATCACTTTTCTACAATCTATATATTCTATGTACACCTTCTTACCGCCCTATTACTCCGATATTTATGACTTTTACGCAATGTTACATGGTTGTCTGGAAGAGATCGCTTGTTAACGATAAGACCCCCACATGTACATAATTTTTGTTCTTTCTCTCCGTGTCTGTATGTCCTTTTGTTTTGTTTTGGTGTACAATAAAGTGTTTTATTATTATTAATTATTATTTTTATAACTTATCTAAAAGTCGGTACTAGTAATTTCATTCTTTTTATTAATTAATTTTCACTTTAAGTACTGAATTTCAAGAATTATTCACTACGAGCTACACGAATTCAAAGTAATGAGTTCTAGGTAGATTATTAAAATGGATACTTTTTAGTCATGTCGTGGTAGACAAAGGAAATCTAATGTATAATAGAGTAGAACTTCAAACAGAGGAATCTTTGTATCTTTGTGTGACAATCGCCCGGAGCTATTTAATAGCTTTTGCCAATAAGCTCTCGTGCTTTATCCACAACTTTTTTTTTCAGACCGATGATTGATAGATATTATTAACAACATATACTATGTTCCAACATAATTTTATTATATAATATAATTTAAAAAATCGTGCCAATTATATACATTAATTAAATAACATTGAAGGTATTATTTAGTTCATTATGTTTGTGTTAAAATAAACTTACAAGCGCATACAGAAATGCGATTAAAAGTCACATTTATCTTGTAGTTCTCTTTTTATTAATTTCGTTATAAATCTTGATTCAGCCTTTTAAATTATATACTATAAAATTAAGAACAAGGCTATTTCTTAACACCTAAAATATATTGTTATTTTTTTTGTGGACACAGACAACAATTTTTCAAATTGAATTTTGACTTAAAATTGATATTATTTTATTCATTTAAAAATATCATGTAAAATAAATTGAAGATATATGTCACAGATTCCGACGGATTAGAATTCAAGTAGTCGATGTTTATTTGAGCCATGATAATTTTATTAATCAGAGCGTCGGTCGGTACACGTGCCTTTAAAAACACAAATGCAAATAAAAAGGCACCATGACAGATACGAAGAGGATACGAAGGATATCAATAACCGACAACCATATAGGTTGTCGGTTTTTAATTCGTTGTTCGTCTATATTGTAAAATGGTATTAAATAAATAAATCAAAGGAACCTTTACTTATATATTTATTAAGTGCCTATTTATAAATGGCGATATCTGAGACTTAAACGTTTAACAGCGCTGAAAACAACAGCTTGCGCATGGAGTAAGCCTTCCAATAGATGATAAGGATAGTCATTAATAATTCCGGATTCATCTCGCCTTGGCATTATAATCCCGAGCCTTCACAATACCCACTAAGCCTTTAAAACTTTCGCCAAAAACAGCAACACTACTACCGTAAATTTCCGGTACAAGCTTTCACCAAAATAGTTTTACATTTATTTTCTAAAATAATATCTTTTCTATCCCAGTATCACGCAGACTAGACAAATTAAACATTAAATATCTTTATATTTCTAGTAATACGAGTATGTATTTATAATACACAGTCTACCCTGTGATGATGGAAATAAAATTAAAAGAAATTACTATATATTATATATTTATTGTTTGTATCAGGAAAAAAGCCTGAAATAATTATTTATATAGTAATTTTTGATATCACTTTGCAGAGCGCTTTCTTTCTTTCACGCAGAAACAGTTTCCTTTAAACAAAATCACTACATAGTATAAAACAAAGTCGCTTCCTCTGTCCCTATGCATGCTTAAATCATTAAAACTACGCAACGGATTTTGCTGCTGTTTTTTTAATAGATAGAGTGATTGAAGAGGAAGGTCTATATGTATAATAATATCCATTAAATAGTGGAGAAAAAACTGTTATTTTTGAGGTTTCTAATGTGATGTCGTAAATAATTACATTTAACGCGTACGGGCCACGGGCAGTAATGAATAAATCAACAGTACTGGATCGATTTTAATCATTTTTTCAGTGAATGACATAGACTATATATTTTATACCCGTGCGAAGCCGGGGTGGGGTGCTAGTAACACTATAAAAGAAACCTATTGACTTTCACCTGCGAAAATCTTTTAAAAAACTGAGAAAGATTGTAAATATTATTTTTTTTACAAATACCATATATTTATGATACATTTTAATAAAAATCAAAGATTCTAGCTGCAATATTTTTCTCCACCATATTATTTTTACAGTCGACTCTATAATTCCGATTTAAATGCAAAGCTTTGAAATCGGTTCATGCTGAAGTCCGAGCGTTTATCGGCTTAACTTCTTTGATAGTTGAAGCCTATAACTATAGTAGTTAGTAGATTCATACTAAAAAGTTAAAAAAATATAAAGCTAATAAACTATTAA
Organism: Hestina assimilis; assembly: GCA_023373885.1. Lineage (NCBI taxonomy): Eukaryota > Metazoa > Arthropoda > Insecta > Lepidoptera > Nymphalidae > Hestina > Hestina assimilis. The sequence goes on along the minus strand of CM041749.1, from coordinate 7,416,273 downwards.
CTAAGTAATATAAAAAAATATTCATAATGTACGATGTGAGTGAATCTTATATTTTAAAAAGGAACGGCAGAAATAGGTAATAGATGTTTATTGCCTCATAGCACAATTTCGACTAAACTAATACACGATTACAAGTCCTGTTATATTATTCCAACGCCAGTATAATTTTCATCTACCCACAAAATATCAAGATAGTTAATAAGCTACCTACTAAAATAGTGCAGTGATAACAACATCTAACAATAAGCTGTATGCTTTTTTAATTGCTCTATCACAAAACACAAAGTCTATCTGTTTCTCGCTCTGTTCTTTGAACGCTTGTAACTCTAGAATAAAATACAAAATAGGAGCGATTGCATGCAAGCAAAACATGATCATTCCCAGTAGTATAATTTAGGAAAGACTTATGTTCTGCAATACACGTATACAGGAGACGACGACGGAGCCGCCTTAGTTTTATTGTTCAGAAGCGAAATTGATACATCTCTGTCTATACCTCTGTGTCATTGTACTAATATAGCTCCAAAAGTACTACTCAATGATAGATTATATTATTAACTACAAGAAGCTGCTTATTTAGCAACTAGACTTTACATGTCGCAATATAACCAAATTGGCTGATGTTAGTGCTATTTTTTTTTGCTCGTAAATAAATTTATAAGTTAACTATTCACACTCAACGGCCCCCATTAGAATAGTATTATCCCGTGTTGGGGGTCCGGAAAAACACAAGGACATGGACAAACACACCCAGACCGGACATCTGTCCCGTGCGGGAATCGAACCCGCGACCTGTGACGCTTAAGGCAGGCTGCCACAACGTCGTCAAATTTTTAATTGACCCTTATGTTAATATTACGTATTAACGTCATATCATAAAAAATAAAAACTAATTTAGGAGCCACAGTTAAAAGCGGTAAAAAAGACGAAATTGAAGAATAGTAGTTTATAAAAGTGTGGAAGTAAAATCTCTTAAAAGCTATTGCAAGGCAAGGAGTTCCTGGAAAATAAAGACATCAAAGGTTACTTTGGGACTACCCGAAAATTCCATTTCCTGATAAAAAAAAACTTCACGTCGAAACAAAACTGTGAGAAAATAAAGTTTTCAGTAAAGTTTCTTTCTCAATAATTAGAAATACAAAGTTTCTCAAGCGATACGGTTTTTTAAAAGCTTACTGTTAGTATCTACTTTTCTCTTCTGACCTTGTGGTTATTTTTTTTAATTTGTAACGAAGGACAAAAGACTTTACTCCACCTGATGGTAAGTGGCAGTAAAGTCCAAACGCAAAAGTGGCTAATACACCTACGGAAGGCATCTGCGTAAGCTACCCTCAAGATGCCTCTTCACGCCTCATTTGAAGGAGCCCAGATTATAGGAAGGAAGGAACACGTGTGCTGGCAATGAGTTCCACTTTTTAGAAGTACGACAAAGATAAGTTATTCGGCGACATCGGGGTGTTTAGATTGTCGCTCGGGACTGATATTTGTATAGACCATACAGACTATCTGTTTAGATCTGGGGTGCCGTGCTGGCAAAGAATAACTGTGATTACTAATAGTATTTAGTGTTCAGAGTTTATATGAACTTTGACATAAATTTGATAAAATTATGATTTTTACTGTATTTTATGGTATTATAAAATTTAGAATAATATCAGATATATTTAATAGAGAGAGCACCGATTCGGTTGCTCTCAGATCTGACCTCAGTCTTGGATAGTGGGCATAGTAATTTACAACATGACTGCCATTGATTCTTGCATTAACGTTAGAATTCTGTTAGAAGCGTGGCCATGTTGTCCAATATTGCAATGGCGAGCATGTGGAGCATTCATATGTGTATTCATGATCGGATACGATAATATGAAGATACCTTAAAATAATTCTATGTTACAATAAATAAAAATTATTTTGGCCATGCAGTGTTTTTTCGGTCTGTATTGTATTAAGCTTAGACGTATATATGATGCATTCATATTGCATGGCCTTAAATGCTCAAAAACGGTAAACAAATTATTTAAAAAACTTAATAGAAATGATTTTAATATAACATGTTGCTTATTCTTTGTAATAAATACATATAAGTTTACAACAAACACGTTTACCGTATACAGTCCCTTGTCCAGGTGGCATCATTCAATTATATTACAATCCATTCCTTGCTATCCGGAGAGAATTAGTTGTAACTATACTGATATATTGCTCTGAACAACTTTTACTATTTATATGACGAGCATGAAAGTATAAAAATACAAGAGCAGACTATAATAATAATAATAACAATAACAAATTGTCATAAATTTGAATTGGGATGGCGAGGGGTGGTGTGGCAAAGGACCCATCCTTTGCCACACCACCCTCATGTCTGGGGTGGCATGGGATAGGTAGCGAGGAATGGGGTAACAAAGTGTGAAGTGGCATGGGCTGGGATATGAAATGAAATTCATGGTGAATGGGGTAAGAAGAAATGAAATGAAATGAAAAACTTCGTGCATAACAACACGCTTACTCTTCACAACATCTTTTACTATATTTTTAACTTTTACGTTCACCTCAGTTATTCTTAACTAATGTACCGTAATTTTCATTTAATATAATTTTGAAGTAACACAAAATACTGTATACACTATTGTAAGCTGGAAATGGCATCTAAAATTTTATGTGGGAAAATGAAAATAAATGATTACTTACTGGCCGGAAAACAATATCTACATTATGACCAACGATCCTATGAAGTGGCCCGTCAGGGTAGAATGTTTGCGGCTTCGTAAAATCAAATGTGTATTAACTATATCAATTTACCGATCACCGCAGTTTAGCGTTTATAATAAATGCTCTTATAACGCCGAGTCACGCCGATTGGATTTAATGCTGGTAATGTGAGCAAAGAATTTGTTATTATGAAGGAATTGTTTACTTTGTTATTTCATCAAATGGAACGAGATGAAATGACATTTATTTTTCTCAACGCAAACATAGACTTACTTAATACAATAGACAGAGAGAAACTTCTATACAGACAAAACGTCAAAGATTTGCTAGTGCTCCTTCATCAAAGCAACGACGTTGTGGCGCAGCTGTAGCCAACCTGCCCTAAGCAGAGATCTCGGAATTGATTCCCACCCGGGCAAATTTTTGTATTGATCATACAGACCATACACATATGTGTTCCGGTCTGGGTATGTTTGTGCTTGTTATTGTATGTGTTTCAAGACGCCCGACACAGGATATTACTATCCTAATGGAAAACGTTGATTGTGTAGCGTTTATTACTACGTCATTAAAAATTGTTATTTACGGGCACCGGAAGCCGCAGGCAAAAGCCAGTAATAAATAAATGAATCAGCAAATAGGTATTAAGTTTTATTGGAAAAGCAAATATTTCATTCCTTTTCCGTATTCATGTTCGTTTCGAAATAAAATATTCATAATATCTGTAGCATTGAGAGTTCAGTAAATACATTAATTATTATTTGATTAGTGATCATACAATTTCAGCATCGTTTTAATGAAATAAGAAAAAAACGATCTTATTCAAGACATATACTCAGCATTTCTTCACCTTATTATATACTACCATATCTATTTAAAGCTTTTTGTGGTTATTTACATAAAATAATATAATTTATGAAATTTGTTTGTCATAAAGTCGAATTATTTCAAAACATGTTTTATTAAGAACAATTATAAATTATATAGTAGTAAGACATACTGCGATGTCAATACAGTAAAAATTACAAAACATTATGCTAATAAATAACGTAGCATATCCGAACGAGTTTCTCGTACTAGTAAATGTTTGTCATCGTCTTTGATATCGCTGGAGGGATAAAGTGACAGCTGACCTGCGTGGTTTTCAATATATAGTAAATGTAGAGAAGTAGCACAGAACGGATACAACTGGAGTCCAACACAGTTTTGGTCTGATCTAGCGAAGTAAGTATGTAATAATCTTAGCACGTTTAAAAGCAACATCAATAAATATTACCACTCGACGATCTTGCGACACAGCAGTAGTGAACCTGCCGTAAATGCCACAGTTAACTGGTTCAATTCCCGCTAGGGGGAAATGTTTGTATTGACTGAACAAGCATCTCTTCCGGTCTGAGTGTGTTTGTGCTTGTCATTGTGTATGTTTCCAAACCTCGAAGTAGGGATATCACTAAAGTATATTAAGTCGTCGAGTGCCCCAAAAATAAAACATTCAATGGTAACCTAAAAAAAAACAATAACAATAAATTGTGGTAAGGAAATGAAACCAACCAATCGTTATACGAATGTTAATGCACGTATGTATATAAGCTATGATACATTTGTTATCATAAAAACAATCGAATACCAGACAAATTGCGGTACAAAGAGATACATTCCTCAACGAGTAAGCCTCTGAAAGACATTGTTATGGCACATAGGAACTATTTATTACTTCTAAATGCTATAACAATGTTAGAAACACACATTAGTAAGACTGAAAGGAGGCACGCGAGGCCAATACAAAGACAGCGAGGAATATAAATGATTTAGCACATCGTTGTAACATGATTTAAAAAAGTCAATGAGGCGTAGCGAATCGTACTGCCTTACATAATATTGGTCTCAGGTTCGATTTCCGCTTGGGCATAAGTTGAATATGTCTGTAACGTTTATTTATTAGTACCTTTTACCGCGAAAAAAGCTAGTAACTATTAAGGCGTAATTCACAAAACCAATGACAATGCAGTGATTGGGAATTGACTTCCATTTTCTATAATATAGGTACATACATAAATAATTAGCAGTCAAGTGCGTTGTGGACTATGAAGCAGCTTGATTATGAAGAATCAAAAGTTAGAGAGGGGGACACAATTTTTATGACTTTAGGAGCTAATATCTCAACAACTACTGACTTAATGAAAAAGTCAAAATCAAACCTCCTTATCATTTTGAAAGACCTATCCAAAGATATCTCACACGTTGACATACGTTGAATTTTTTTTTCCAACACTCAGTTACATGTATGGACTGCTACCCTTAATTCATTTATATTTTAAGATTTCATTACAGAATCGCTGTGCGGGTCATGGAATACACCTATTTAGTAAATTTCAAATAGATAGAGCCAATGGTCTCCGAGTAAAATTACTGTTACATACGGACGGACGGACGGATAGACGGACAGACGGACAGACGGACAGACGGACAAACGGACAGACGGACATGACAAAACTACGTTTCGCTACGGAACCCTAAAAAGGTAGTCATAGAGAGAGACGATAAGTGATAAATTGAAACTTTGGAATAATTATAGTACGAATATTATTGGATAAATATATATAGTGTGAACATAACATAACATGTTTTTGTAATTCGAATCAATCAAGTCGGCTAAAGTATTCACTTTAAAAAATATCGAAACACGATCACAAGCCGCTAAAATATCGCAAAACACACACACAAAAAATCAAATTGATAACCATGTGCTCATTTAAGTAACTCGAATATATTATGTTTTCATGTTATACAGCTAATTTTAATTTCTCCGAGGCCTTATTTCAAGCGCAGAAATGTTTTCAGGTTGCTTATTATACGCCATTTTAGGCTTTGTTGCAAAATTACCTAACAATGTTAGAGAAAATACCTGAGTGAACTGGGGTAATACGGCCCAATGAAATGAATTTTAAACATTTTACTATAAGAAATTATTACTTGAACAAATGTTTACTGTATATTTTTGGTAGAAAATGAGTTCAGTGAACTGATATTTCCCTTCATTCGTACGTAAATGCGTGAAATTTCTCTCTCAACTTTATTGTATATTATCTAAAGGGTTCTACAAGTTTACTCTGTTATCACGCCTCGGGGTTCACGTGCTATTTCTGTCTAATTGCATGCGTAGTTTAGTAAATAATAACAAGGATTAAGATAAATACAGTCTTAAATTTAAATACCGACGTACATAAGATAAACATTGAAACATAAATAGCTCGTCAGCCGCGCTTCGAGTTCAGCCAGCGTATAACCAGTTGCATCGTGCGAGTAAGCAGAGCAAAGGCGCCTAGAGAAGTTTGTCTTCTGCAACGGTGTAGTCGCCTTCGTGGTTGGACTTTAGTACTACTTATAATAAGGAGAAGTAGGGTCCGACAGACCGACACCACCACACACACACATAAACGAAAGGAAAAGCGACCGTACCGGCCGGACCGTAAAACTTGTAGAAACTTGAACTTGAAAGGCAATCACTTGTAGAATTTAGTAGAAATTAGAATAAGAGTAAACACAGGGCTCTAATTAAAAAAAAAACAACAAGCCGACCTCCACCGCTTCGCCTAAGCTTCATAAAAGCAATGTGGTGCAATAATCCAGATTGACTAGAGTTATATAAATTTTAAGGAAACCTTGATTACTTAAATTGGTTAGAAATTGAGGAGATATCGTGTATAATACACACAAACACCGAAACAGCCTTCTCCTTTTTTGTAATTGGTTACAACATATACAGCAACATAAATAAAAAGACGAGTTTAATTCACAAACTAAATTATATAGAATGATAACGGCATGCGAGTCGCGTGCCTGTTTCAGCTTAGTAACGCGTGTTTCCAACATTTTTATAGCCGTTCAGGGCGATAAATAGATCCTGTGTTGGATTTAGGCGGCATTCTAGGATTACAGACAAATTGTTACTGGTCTGACAGTTTTATTATTATTTACTAACACCTATTTCTACAGCAGTCTTTTGTTTTTGTCGCGCTCTTTTCAATGTTTATTGTTTTGCTTATAAAATATTGTACGATTATCTGAAGTTTAAGAGAACTTTAGGGGTTTTAAATTAGGTCAATGAGAGTTTTTCTTGTTCTTTCAATTTATTTGTTTCGTCTGCAATACAATATGGACAGGACAATACAAATTTTATATGGTTTGCAAACAATTAAAATAATACGTGAGATAAAAGAAAATACAGTAAGGCTAAGAGACATATTTTTATGCTTTTTTCTCAGATCGTCTTTCTTTTTTTTGATCGATGGAAGATTGAAGGCAGTAGAGGCTTGCTGTTTAATATTCAACATCAGGTGGACCAGCAGATAACAAAAAGAGCAACTTTTCTCTAACAAAATGCATAAACCAAAGTGGTATTCGAATTTGAACTTTATACCCTTATAAAAAGAGAGGTCGCTTTCTAGTATTAACATATTAAAGAATATATTCAACTTTTGTTACTTTCGAACATTAACTTTAAATATTATATTATACTACCAGCTGTGCCGTCGTGCTTATTAGGGTTCCATAGCCAAATAGCAAAAATGGAACCTTTATTTTTTTATGCTATATGTTAGAAAGCAAGCATACCGCCCACCTGATGGTAAGCGTTTGCCGTAGGCTATAAAGGTGGGCAACACCATTAGTAGGTGCCACGCCACTCACGCGTTGCCAACCTCGAGATATTGGTTCTTGAATCTCCTTTGTCCAGAAATTTCAATAGCATACAGTGTCCTTCAAACCGGAACACAGTAATGCCTAAACAGTACTATTTGGCGGTTGAATATTTGAAACTGCGGTGGTACCTTAATTTATCTATGTGTATACATATATTTATCTATGTCTGTAAATGTTTATTTATGTCTTATCTATTGTACACCACCTACCTTCCTTAAGTTAATTTATTAATATCTCTGTTCTCTCAGGTTGCCTGGCAGAGATTGCTCTTTAGCAATAAGGCCGCCTGATTTTGCATATTACTGTATTAGTCGTATAGAACTTTTTGTTGTTTTTGTGTGTGTATGTGTACAATAAAGAATATTATTATTATTATTATTATTACCTACCTAGCCGGGTTCTTGCAACAAAGGACCTACAGTGTGACTGATTGCACTGGTGGAATAATCTCTGCTGTGAAATAATTTATATTTTAATTATGTCCCTCTGCCCTTCTGTTTTTGTTTTTATGTCAGACATCTTAGTGACTGTAAATCTTTCATTATCATCCGAATTGTATACAGCTTTTATGAAACGAACAAATCAATAATCATTGTTTTATTATATTTTATAACTTACTATTATAACTGCGGTGTTTGAATCGATTTTGATCATTTCTTTTTTATTGGGTATGCTTTTAAAGAAAGAATGAAAGAAAGAAAGAAAGAAAGAAAAAAAGAAAGAAAGAAAGAAAGAAAGAAAGAAAAAGAAAGAAAGAAAGAAAGAAAGAAAGAAAGAAAGAAAGAAAGAAACAGTGACAGTCTTATCAAATGACTATAAGAGCTCAACGCCATCACCGCCATCACTCCATGTACCTTGTGTTTTAGAGCTTCAAACATAGGTGATTTTATTTACAATACAGCCTATTTTATCAGAAGCCTTTTTATTCACGCACAATTATTCTATCTACAATAATTACTAATCAGATGAATCACAAGATTTAGACTTGATTATTTATGAAACAAACACCCTAAATAATACGGAATTCCTTTTAAAAAATTTCGCGTTTCTATCATGATCTGAACTTTTAACATTCGATATAATTATAGTCAAGCCGGGCAAAGGACTTCATTAGTTAATTCTATTCAAGCAAGAAAAGGGTAGAATATACAATAACTTAAAGAGTTTCAACCCGTTTCGATTTAGGTATCCTGATCAGCTGTATCGATCTTTAAAGAAAGCTGCAGCGAATCCTAATGGCATTAAATTATTCCCCATCCGATTGCAATCGCTCGCGAAACAAAGACTTGAAAGTGGAAAATCTTGAAGTTCTAATGAGAAATTCTATCACGCCGTAACAAATTGTTCCTTTTTATTTTGTATAGATATTTTATACATGCTTACAACTGGAAAGTATATCTGACAGTCTGCACTTTTGAACAATTAAGACATGGCTATCTCCGATTAACAGTAGAGGAGAAACAGAAGAAGACAGGTAAAACAGCTACAAAACAGGCATAAGACTCTACTATCGAATAAATGATAATAATAAAACTGTTATAATACAAATACATAGTCTATGTATTAAATTTTTAAACTTGTTACAAAACTGTTTCATGCGATGAATGAGAGCGCCGGAGGAGCGGCGTTCGGATTGGCAACGCATTTGTAATACTTCAAGTATCGTAAGTGTCCATAGGTTGCGGTGATTTCATACCATCAGATAAAATGAGTTTCACGTGAAAATAATAAGAAAACTATGTAGTAAGCCTACAACGTAAATCAAGTTAAATATTACCTTTTAAAGAAAAAGACATTTATTTAGACACTAAACTCATAAATCTCCCACTAATTCGGTCGGGTAAAAAAGTTTTCATTCGCTTGAACTCTTTAGAAATATCCGTTTCAAGGGGTATTAGTCGCATGACCGATTCAAAAAGAATATTTCCCAGTTTTGCTTACAAAATGCAGATGCTATATTATATTTATTCAGTTCTTTGTCCGATTTTGCTTTCACACTTTGTTCACTTGCTTCGAGAATACTTGTCAGTGAACGTTTCAATGAACAAAGAAGAGATCTTTATGTAAAATAAGAGGGTGCTGAAGTGATAGCTTTCATGTTCAATAAAAGATTGTTTACGGAGGTTAAGTTCTAATACATATGTATATACTACGTATCATATTTTAGGTGCTATATAAATCAAGGAATTAAAGTTTTGCTACTTTTGAAAAATACTGCTAACGCAGGATCATTAATAGGATAGGGTTGATTTCATGTAAATTTCACAGTCTTGGCAGGTGGAAACAAGGTGTCGCATGTTACGACCCGCTCGCATGAGTCCATCGGCAAATACCTCTCTCTCTCTCTCTCAATTTCCGATAGCTGACCACCGAAACAATATAAAATCAGTTGTATCTGGTTATCGAATGTTTGTATTGCAAACCCATACCTACTGGCATGCAAAATTCCTTGGTCACAAAAAACATTTTGTCTTCAAAGCAAAACAAAACCAATTAATAAAACTGTTGTATCTGTAAAAAAGTTTCAGAAATTATTACATTTACTGTACTCTATATGTAGCTGTACCTCAAAAAACCTCCTGTCCGGGTCGTAAATATGATTGAAAGCAAAGTAAGAAGTAGGCTGATGTGGCAGTATTTGTAGCTCGTAATAGGGATGGAGCAGTTTTAGATTTATAGCATATTACTACATAAAAGTCGATACAAGCGCATACACTAAGGTTACTCTTTATACTTTGTCTAACGTCGACATCGAAGTCCAAGTCTTAAGGAAGTACTCGATATCGATCGGTTTTGTGCTGAGTATTGTATCTCCAAGTTTTCAGCTAAGCATTAAGCATGACTGATGCTGTCAAACGCGAGTTATGTATTGTGATTTATTTGGGCATAATAGCTTCATAATAGGTAGTATTTAAATCAGCAGTAATAGAATCAGAATATTTCCGAAAGTGTACTTCATTTAGGAGCAAAGATATAGCTAAGGACTTTTGAGCATGAATGTAGTAATTTAGAGACAGGGGCAGCAGCCCTCAGCCTATTTAATTTTGAACTATTTAACTAATATATATTCGAGAAAATTGTCATTTTGCAAGGCCTTAAATATGGATTAGGCCAAATGCCATGAGCAATTGTTGATTGCGAGATTATGTTACTATTATTCATTACTTCCTCACTACACATAGCGACTAGAATATAAAAATAACGATGCCACCGCGATGAATTGTTGTATGTAGTACAGAGCAAACAATTCTTATATTAGATTTCCAATTATTTTTTAATATTATTGCCGTGAGGAAACAAAACCTTGTTTTGTTAGAGATATCGAGACTTACGTAACGAGCACCTGAACCTGGGCATCGTCGTTATAACAGTGGCGTACATAAATCAAAAGCGGGATCAGAGAAGTGTTTGGTACCAGTTACCGTGCTTTTTTTGTAAAACAATTATGATTTCCACACCTCTTTTCTTTAGTATCACGGCGTGATATTTTTAGCGTAGTTAAAGTAAAAATTGTAATGTTTCAATGGTCATATTCTTATGGTGGGTAAGGACTTTGTATACGAGAAGGACCAGATAAGACACGATAAGCAGATAATTATTTCCTCACAATATTCACTATTTTCTATAACTGTAAAGCAACAATAAACAAAAATTCACAAATTCACAATACAAATTAAAGACTCGAAAATCCAAAACTGCTTCCACGAATTACAATACAAATAGTATTATTAAATAGCATACAAACTGAGTAAATCGTTACATATAGCATTTCATAATGATAATATGACAAGTGGATCTATAAGTGCATTATTGTTCTTAGCACTTATGGATTAACTGAAGATGTTCAACTGAAGAAGCACTTTTCTTCAGAAACAAATAGGATTAACGACAATTTTTTTTTTTTGAAGTGTGTATTGCTGTTGGCCCTACTGGCCTTGACAGCGTCACCGGGTGGGGGCGAGTACTCAGCCGTGATAAAGGGGCAGCCCTCACGGGGCTCAAATTTGATTCCGTCCTTAGGGTGCCTCCTGCGAAGCCGAACCACGGCTAAGGACGTCATCGGAGATGGAGGCAGTGCTCCGAGCGCATTCTATACGATAGACTCACCCGACGGTGTGAGCGCGACGCGACGTAATTAACGACAAGGTTTGTATATAATGTAATATAACTTAATTTATTCATATTTTGTTTTAAAATTAACGAAGAAAATGACATGTAAAATATGAAAAGCTATCTCTATCTTTTACAAAATATCGCTATCGTTATAAACCTACACTAAACATTTTTAACGATACAGCGGATTCCGTTATTCGGAATTCATGAAAAAGCAAACCCTTCAAACGGTAGTGCTAACCTTAGTATAAGTAACAAAATAGTTTTTAAAAAGTTTCTGAATATATTTATACAATAATATTTTAAATTGTAATAAGTTAATTAAAGAGAGAACAGAAGCTCTATTTAATTAAGTAATTTTTACTTAAAGTTTGCTTTTCAAGATCTGCGTGAAGTCTATAGTTAAGTTTAAAGCTTAATAATGTAAATATATTTTTATGTCATGACGGTTTGCAAACAAGTTCGCACTGCAACCTACTTATAAACGATTGAATGCGCGCTGCCAAACGTGAAGGGTTAAACAAGAAGAGTCAGAGGGGGCGGAAGATGGGACTAAAGCGCTCTCACTCATCGAACGAAACGCAAAGTACTGTTACTTTACGCCGATTTTCTGTGAGATGGTACTACTTGTCCGGTCGACTACTACTAAATAATATATACTTTGATTGTAATTATTACAGATATTAATTTGCTTGCGTCTTTATACTCTACGTCATTTCAAGGAGCTTACCAGTTTTGAAGTTCAAAAATATGAAGGTGGTAACAAAATTTTAGATCTTGTATTTATTTATAAGAAATACGAAGTGCTTCTATGACGCACTCAATGTCGTCCGGAGCGATTCATCATTTGGATTTAAGAAATGTAAAAAGAAAACTAATATCGTTTTTCTTTGAAGCTTAGAGTAAAATAATAATAAGAGAAAATTGAAAAAGTCCTAGAGTTTTAGTAATATATTTTTGGATAATAATTTTTTTTTGCAATCTTTCAGGGTATTACGACTATAATGTCATACAAATGAATCAGCCAGATTATAATTATGATCTTATGAATCGTATAAATGGATGAATGAAAATGATATCTACAAAATTTAATTTTACTAACATACGAGCCCTTTTCAAAATTATTTTACAAGGAAATTTTCCTGAGTACTAATGAACTACACTTTCTACTTTATAATGTTAATTATATACTATATTTTAAAAGTTTGCTTTATATACAAAACTTAAAATTTTGACTCTAATTAATTCAGGTAAGTAAGGTAAGTCGATTTCCTTCTTTGAATATTTTGATGTTATTGAATACATTACCTTAATATTTACACGTCTAAGGTCTATTATAATTATATAATATGTCTAAGGTCTATTATGGTACTAATTTTCAACAAATGGATGGTCCTAGAACATACAAAAAAATTTAAACATTTTAGAATATCATCGTCGTGGCGTGCTAGAAGTCGACAGTCTCGGTTTCGATCCCGCTCGGAGCAGATCTTTGTTATAAATATCTGCTTCGGTCTGGACGTTTGTTCTTGTGGGTTGCGGAAGTCAGATGGTAAAACTAGTAACCCGTCAATTCAGGATAAGATTATAAGCAGACCCTGAGTAAATACCGGTAATAATGCTAGGAAGAAGAAGAATTTTAGGTATTGGCTACACACTGGTATAATATTTCTCAACAGCTTTAAGAGAGAATGCTGAAAATCGAATTTAGTAGGAATAATGAACACGTTTTTCCTTCGGTAACTCCACGTCAAATACAAAATTATTTTAAAGATACCATTTTGTTCACCTTTTACGTGTATCTTTACAGTTCACCTCTCTTAACCTACAACTTTTCAATATAAACTGATTTATCTAACAGTTGTATTTTTATAAGCATTTTACGTTAATTATTTTGTTTATATAATACAATAAAATTGATATAATTATAATAATTTGTCCTTGTTTTAGATAGGTATTTGTTTCTGCTTCAGCTTTACAAATTTAGTCGTAGAAAACTTTGGCATAAAAATAAACGAAATAATAACAATATTCATACCATCCTGTAGGAAAGAATTAGAGGAATAATTTACCCTAAAAATAAAATCCTCAATATCTACATACGAGACAAGTTCGATCTTGACCCTTTTGGGTTATTGTATAGCATCTTCAAACACAAGATAAAAGCATACATGGACGGGAATATGTATGTATAATAAGTTGAGAACACGTAGACTTTAACAGAAGGTCGCGGGTCTAAATGTGAGCGACCACCTCTGTGTTGTCGATTGTCGATCTTAATTTGTGTTTCCAATTTATCTCGTGGTTAAAGGTGAACGAAAATATCGTGAAGAAACCTGCATGTCTTAGATATAATTTTAAGACAATGTATATCCGTCTATTCAAATAATGGTCCTTTGCTGGTGGTAGGATTTAAATGTCTGCTTAGTTATCTACCACCTATCAATATATATCTAGTTAGTTTGTGAAAAACTCATGAAGTGACTACTCGTCAGCCGTGTTTCGAGGTCAGCCAGCATATAACCAGGTGCATCTTGCGGGTAGGGAGGGCAAAGGCTTCTAGCCTTCTCCGACGGTATTGACCGCCGCAGGTGAAGTAGAGTCATTTGCCCTCGAGCCCAAAAATTTAAATGACTTAAAAAACATTGCTTAGCATTCTTCTTTTAAAAAAACATTCTTTTATAATTGCCTTTAACTACGTCATGACATGACTTTAGTACCTTTGTAGCTTGGCCAACATTTGCATGTTAATTGCTTTTCGTCAGTTCTACAGAAAAAGAAAGAGGAATATAAATCACATATTTACTAAAGCTTGGTAACTTGGTAAAATCAACCTCGTTTTTTGTAACCAACTAATGAACCCATTTATTTTTTTTATTTATATAAAATATTCGAACAAACTTTCAAAAAAAATTGTAACAATGCTTAACCTATAACGTGAATAAATACATACTGCTACAATACTTCCATATACTACAACTAAAGACAACCTTATCTATATTATAAGAAAAAAACCTCTTAATTTATTCGTTTGCCCTTTTTTATTTAAAAAAAGAGGATGGTAGTTCTAAATGAATTTGGCGGGAAAACTAGAATGTCAGTTTGAGCTTGATATACCTACGCGGTTGGGTCGTGAACCATTTATTCATTTATGATTATTATTTACTAATTATGTGGTAGAAAGGCCAATAATTATACCCGCTAAACGATTTATTAGTATTACGATTGTTTGTAATTAATTTTAATTGCTACGTTTAAAAAGTCTACTTCCTAAAAATATTTATATTTTTATTAATAAGTCATTATTGCAGAAACAGTAAGGATGTTTTTATTTTGTATTTTTCTAAAACTTATTATGTAATAGCTTTATGTCTATCTTAGGTCATTACTTAACGTAATTAGTACTTAGGACATAGCAATTTATCTAGTTGTCATTGAGTGGTTATATACGTAGCATTACAGACATATTAACGATACATAATCATGCCTAGGTAATACCATTCTATTCAATGCGAGCCATTTCTTCCTCGGAGTTATGTGATACCTCGATCTGTAGATAGGATAAACATCTTGTTAGATTATGGAATATCTTCTTCTTCGTCCTAGGATTATTCCTGGTGTTTTATTTCACCAGGGTCTGCTTATTACTCTTATCCGGATTTGACAGGTTACTAGCTTTTACACAGAGCGATTGCCATCTGACCTCCGCAACCTTAAGGGCGAACCAGTAACTCATTCGATAACAGCAAATTAACTATCAAGTGTTAACGATTACGATCAGATATTATGTGATAACAACCAGGACCGTCAGCTTAACGTGCTCTCTGAGGCACGGTGGAGAGACCCACAAGACAAACGCCCAGACCAAATGTATTTATTTATATCAACTTCTGCCCTAGCGGGAATAGAACCCGCAACCGTCGAGACTAAAGGCAGACTCGCTACCCACAACGTCACAACGGTGTCTGATTATGGAATATAATAAAACTATTCAATTGTATACAGAACTAGGCGAGGTTTTTTAAGTGGCCAATGTAGGGTAGACTCTTACAAAATCCATAGTATAACAAGCACGCTGATTATACCAGCCTTATAACAATGCTGGAATTAAATCGGTTAACTGTAGCAGAATGAAACGTCTTTTTAGAAACCGGCTTGGAAGCCTTCTTCGTCCTAATAGAAGAAGAGCTAGTGGTTCAACCGACTATCCCGTTTCCCACTGACCGACAATAAAACATTAAAAAAATAGCTTTGTGGGAAAGGCATTAGTCATTTGAACCGCTTTTAGACCCTGATATTAAGCAGTCAACGTAACGGTTTTAAATGGTTACCTCAACAAAATATCAGAAAAATGTAAACTAAAAATTTTATTCTTGCAAAGTTCGGCATCTGTTTTGAGTTTTTTACGATCACAGCCAACAACACAAATTTGTATTTATAATATTCTTATCGAGAAATTTAATGTTCTTCATAATTCAGCGCTCAGGTGCTTACTGTTGTTTGATGAGAGAAACGCTATTTACTTTAAAATAAAGCATCCATTGTCTTGAGAACGTTGTACTTTTAAAACTTCATCCCAAAATTATTATAAAAGTGAACATAAATTGTATTATATTGTCATTTGTATAAAAAATAACCACGGAAAGTCTTAAGGTTTATGACATACGAGCTTCTGTTAGCGGCTGCGCCCGCGTGAATAACGATTTTAATACAAACTTTGAACCTTAACTTCACCTCTTCAGTTGAGGAATTTCAGAAAATATTAGAACACGTCTTAATCGTTCGCCAAAAAACAGAGTTTCATGCTTCTACAAAATTCTTTTCACCTATTTGATTACCTATGGATTGAATTCCGAAACATTGTTTCGTTGTGCTCGTTTACGTTTTAAAAACAACACCTGTGAAATAAATCTGAAAAATATTATTTCAAGTTTAGGCTAGACGTTGATATGCTATGTCCGATACATTAAGCTTTCAAACATGTGTCAAAATAAAATGTAATTTAAAATTTAATCAAAAGCACTAAAGAGTATTGATATAAACTTTGAAGCAAAATAATTTTCTACCCGTTTTAACTGCGTTAAGGGATGAATTTCAATTAAATACGAAACACGTCTTCCATCAATTCTTTTAAAAAAGGTTTACGCTAAATTTGAAGTAGATTGAACCAAGAAATCGCATTGTCTCATTTTTTATTTTATTTTATTAGGGAAACAAACAGTACAAGTTAATACAATCTTTGCCCTCTTTTATCATACAAACTTTGCCCTCTTTTTCAACCACTAGAAGTAGAATTTCGGAAAATTCTTTCTTATAGGATGCCTACGTCATACAAAGAACAACCCCTACAAGCTCCAGGTCTCTACGATCAGCGGTTTAGGCTGTGCGTTGATCCGTCAATCATTCAGGACAAAGCCTTTTATATATATAGAAGATAATTAAGAGCATGTGAAATCGAATTTACTGAACAGTCGGATTTCGTTCCTTTTCGGCCGTTTTGGGTTTTCCGGAGGTCTAAATTATAAACCAATTTCTCTTCTCTTCTGCAAGTGTGTATGTACAGTAAGCATGCTTAACACATTTGCAATTAAATTTTACTGCATTTTATTAATGCAAAATCATTATGCCGATATCACAAAAATAAAAGTAAATAAAATAAAATGTGTCTATCTGTTTGTTCGTACGTGAAGGAAATTTTTGTATATATAATTTTTTTTAATTTTATACTATTAGAATAAAATATCAAAAATTGTTGACGAAAATATATTCTTCATAAGACGGTTAAAATAGACTTAAAGAACATTGTAGACAGGTGAGCAGCTGGTAAGTTATTCAAGAGAACTGCTCGCGGGCTACGGGTTTTTATAACTGAAATAATTAATTAAGCTTCAATGTGTTTAAACGACCTCCAGCCTGAGGCCTTAAAAGTTAATCCGGAGTACTCTGTTATCTTCGTCGAGAATGTAATTTTGTTATAAATTATGTAACATCATTTCACTTTAAAGCTTAAAAATTAAAAACAAAAAAATGTTATTATATTGAATCGTGAAAAAAAAAACTTCGGACTTCTTCTTCTTCTTCTTCTTCGTTATTCGAGTTCGTCGGCATTTGGCATTTTTAAATTTTATTTGGAGAAAATTATATTTATTTGTTATAAATACATTTAAAAAAAAAAAAACAATTCAAATTGCAACAAGTATTCACATTCAAATTGCAACATGCCAATCTAAAATGTATACTCTAGAATTTAATTAAATGCAATCCAATCCCTTACTGCCACCGCAATGTTAACCGGAGTCTTACTTTTATCTAACGGAAACTATTTTTTTATATCTAAAAGTTAATTTTGACAAAATATGTAGTTGATTTAAAATTTGTTTAATTTGATGGTTTAGTTTAGTTTCAACTTTTCCTAAATAGGTATTTAAAACTAGGCCACTTTTATTAAAATAAAACATTGTTCTCTTCCGTTACAACGTAAATAGTCCTCTCCGACTGCAGCGTAATCTCTTTTAAAACGTAAGCTTAAAATGCTCTATAATTTATATCCAGTTAGTGAGGCCGTGCAAACTCATTACGGCTGCATTATAAAGCTTATCTTTAAGCCATTACCAAGTTAATAGGCAGTCGTGTAAAGTCTAATCTGAATTGTGCAGTAAAAAGGCATTTGAGTTTACAATCGTTACCGGTTTTCTCGCATAGCATAAAGAATCATCAAATTCCGTAGCATATTATGTATTTTATTCTCGGTGGCTCAGTTTCAAACTCCCACCAATTTTCATCTCGACCATTTTCGACCCTTTCTCTTCCTCCTCGCTCCTCTCCTACCCGTCATCTTATAATTGCCTGAACAATATTTCTTCAGTATCAAAAATTGTCTTACAAAAGTGTTGGGGGTTGATTAAGCCCCTCCTACGCTTCAGCTAAATATGTACGTAGCAGTAACATGTAAGTGTCCTTAAAGTATCTACTATTGTTCACCAGCTTTCGGACCAAAACATATTACAGAACAAAAAGCAGCATTAGTCACCGAGTAAGCCTCAATAAGACGTTCAGAGGGCACATAGGACCTATTTATTGCCTTTAAGTGCTATAACAATGTTAGAAATAGACATTAGTTAGACTGAAAAGAGACACGCGAGACATAATATCTTAAGATGGCTGTGAGTGAAGTTTATATTGGCCACAATTATGATTGTAATTAAAAATAACAAATTAATTTGCTTTGACATATCAATAATGTTTTTTTTTAAATAAAATAATACGAACAATATTCTGACAATAATTGGATAGTATCTTACCCTTGATAGATAATTTGCCATTATCGAATGACTTACTGGTTCGCCTTTAGGGTTGCCGAGGTCAGATGGTAATCTGTGTAAAGACAAGTAACCTGTCAAATCCGGATAGGAATAACAAGCAGACCCTGAGAAAATATACCAAGAAACACAGGCCTTACAAATACTCAAGATAATTCAATTACAATGTCTGTTAAATCCTTTTCAGCAAAACTAGCAAGCATCCGTTCAATGGCATAATGTGCGGTTTGAAAGGCTAAGGTGATCGCTTACTTTCAGGCAGGTCTAGGCTGTATGTACGTTTGTTATGTTTACCAATATTGCTTTTTTCCGTTTAATCTCGAAGACTACAGAAAATTATTAACAATATTGCACTATTTCTGTTTGATGCACACAATGTTCTTCAAAAGAACTTTATCGAAATAAATTGGTAGGGCAGACTAAAATCGCAGGTTGCTAGTGGAAAATAAAAACGAAGTCAGTATAGCAATAGGAAAAGAGCAAACGGTTTTGACTAGATAACAGAATATTCCTCTATTGTGTATTCATATAGGTTCAGTCATCACAACTGTTTTGTTCGGAAAAAAGTTTATTGATTGGCTGCTATATGCAATTGACTGGCGATACTCAGATATCTGGATTTTCAAAACTCTATTTGATATCCAACGACTTAAAATATAAGGGCCAATAGTATTATTTAATGCAAGAAATATATTTTGTTTTTGTCTAATGAAATAAAACGCGTAGTTTTTCGTACCGTACTTTTAACGTACTTTCCTTAGACTTTTTTTTACGTGTATTGTTGTTGGCCTTGACAGCGTCACCAGGTGGGAAGAGTTATTTACTTATCAATAATTAACGATTATTATCAGATGTTAAGTGATAACAACCTGGATTGACAGCTTAACGTGCTCTCCGAGGCACGGTGGGGAGAGCCACCAGGACAAACGCTCAGACCGAAACAGATATTTCTAAGATCAATGGAAAAATCTGTCCGAGCGGCAATTGAAGCCGAAACCGTCGAGGCTACGGAGGGTTTTCAAATTGGCGCTGTATACGCGCATAATATAAGCTCGTTTTTCGAAAGCGCCTAAATGCACGCATAGGCGCGCCTTTTACTACACCCACAACTTGTATAAGCGTGAACGCGCTTAATAGCTGATGTATACGTATAATCATTTTTGAATAATATGCTACTAACACTAGCAACTACCGGTTCTCGCGTACACCCCGAAAAAAGCCTGTGCGTTCGGGAACAACTGATATTAGATAAGAGCAGTTGAGTCTCAATTAAATTTAATGTCAGATACATTTATTACATATTCGTTATATAATACGTAACTTAACTATCAAAACCATTATATTGCAAAAAAATGACTGAGTATGTGTATCTGGTATTATATTATGTTACACACCAAATGGTATGAAACAAAACAAATTAACACAAATGTAAAAGCTGAGATTACAGACTTGTTTGGGAAACAAATTGATAGGTAACAAAACCCTACATAATCGCTTTACTAAATTGCTTAAAACCGAAATAATTTGACTAACATATTTTCCACGTCCTGGTTTTCTCGTTTACTAAAGGCTATCATGAAATCCTATCACACAGAGGTAAAGGAATTCACTTTAATAGATCGTCTAAGCGCTCTGTGTTTAGATGATGCCGGTAATAGTTATAATCGGATTAATAAAATGAATCCCTTGATTGTTTTCACTGAACTTAAACTTTATGCCTACACGAGTTACAGTAATATATAATCCAAGATATACAATCCTATAAAGATTTATTAAATACATAAATAATTTTACATCCATCCGAAAACTTGTTTTGTTGATTTCGGGAAAAATCAAATAAATCTTAATAATAACTAGTAGGTACTAGAAATGATCAAAGTCATCGTTATTAATTTCAAAAACTCGTGTTGCCACCTCGCCGCTAGATTTTTCCTACCCATTTATCACTAATACGTAGTAAGGCGGCGGTATCGTAAGTTTCACATTACATTGCTACGTACGCTTGTATCGCTCCGGATATTGGATAGCTTACACAGCAACGGTAAGCAAAGTGAGTAGACGACATTAATGCATGCTCGCTTCACTTGTGTCTCATAAGTCACAATTGTGGTAACAAGGTCAATTTATTATTATTTATTTAGCCTATTCACCTCTGTTATTTATTGTGTTTATTTCATAAATATTTTTCATAGCATAATTATGCTTCTCAATTCACAATTTTAATTGTAAAATTAATTTTGTTAATGTCTAATTTTTCAAAATTTTCAGTCCCATATGCGAAATCTTAAGTTCTTTTTTGTTCTATCAGATCAGTTTCTTATGAATCTTTACTAAAATCTTTCTATTCCATTTTCTGTTATCTAGGAGTACGATCCTAATGCTCTGTTATCCCGCACATCAATTTATATTGTACTCACACAATTCTATGCAACATAATCTCCGCTCTTACTATCTTGTATCAACCAAACTATAGAATGCGATCAGACATTGATCCGGCAACAAAGCAATTACCGAAAATCGCTTAAAATATTTATTGTATTTTACTTCCTTATTATTTTTAAAGGCCTCCCGTCTAATTCTTCTTTATTTTTTTCTGCTACGTTACTCATACGTTTGGAGTATTATTTCAAATTGGAAAGTTAATAAAACTTTAGGCTGTTATCATTTTAATGATGTGATATTTTGAAAATATTTGAGATCAATGAATAACAAGAAATTTACTAAAAGATTATAATTTTTAACCGACTATTCGGAAGTTCTATGTTCGGCTGCATTTTTTTGTATGATCACCGATTACCTGGTCCGTCAATTATGAAACGATTTTGTTATATTTTTTAATCTCAAATAAATGTAATACTTTGAAGTTGGTCCCATTATAATTTGAAAATGGGAATCTGGATCTAATAATTGCATCTTGGAGAAATCGAGAGAACGTTTCAAATTATATATATTGTATAAATAAATAAATAATAAATAAATAAACGTGGCACACTCAACGGCCCCCATTAGGATAGTAATATCCTGTGTCGGGGTCCGGAAACATTCACAATGACAAGGACAAATACACCCAGACCGGAAAATATGCTTGCATGGTCAATACAAACATATTATGCTCCGAGCGGGAATCGAACCCGCGACCTGTGGCGTTTAAGGCAGGTTCGCTACCGCTGCGCCACAACGTCGTCGTCGTGTATAGGCACGCTGACGGCAATTTGAATTTTTTTTAAAACTACGCATAACTAATAAATATTTCACGGGCGATACATTTAGGTACTTTAATATGGTTGCCATACTATTATTCGTAACTAAAATGCCAATGCCTTTTGTGCCGATATTTTACTTAGCTTAGCTCTGAAAAAAATCTGCAGAAAATATTCAAAACCACGCCTGTGGTTTTATCAGTATTCATTTTGAATCAAACTAAGCTAAGAATAGCCTTGAGCCTTTATCAATTTCATCCAAGTGGGTTAACTTTATGAACACCTTATTATAAATCAATAACTTTACTAGATACACAATAAATTGCACAGCATTTAAACTACGTCGGATTTCAACGATTTGTCTTTTATGCGGTACGACGATGATTTTCTTCATCATGAAATATTAAGTAACCATAGAGCAACCGTCAATGTGACGCTTCGTTAGAATGACAGCTTTTCAAATTTGCCTTTCTAATCCAACGTATTAAATAGCTGTAGTCACGCGACACTTCGCCATGCACCAACATATTTATTACTTACTTTTAACTTTTGAAGTCGGTATTTTGAATCAAATACATCAATCTTATTATGTGAAATATTTCGAGAGATTTTCTACACTTCTAGTAAATTTGCCTTTATCACAAAATAATACCTTATGTCGTACCTATAAGTATTTCACACAATATTATATAAATCAACTGATTAAATATTTTGGGAGATAGATTATATAAATTTATATTAAAGTTATTTTACGAGAGGTCGTTCCGTAATCCTTTTGCGAATTCAGTAAGCGTCCGTCGGCTTAATTAGGACGAGATTCAAAGTTTCGGATAAATAAACGGTTTGTCTGGTTTACTTCGGATCACAACTTTTGTTAAAAGCTTGATTGTGCAACTTTTATTTAATTCTGATTCATTATTTTTGAACTATTGATTATATACTAGAAGCCTTTTGCGTTTTCTTCCACTAGAATTTTTGTATTATAAGAAAATTTAACTATGTTTTTGATATACTGAAGGGAATTTAAGTAAAGTTTAATAAAGTAGCTTAAATTTTAAACCAAGAATGAATGCTACAACTACTGAAAAATGCATCGTTATCCATTTTTACGTATTGCTATAACAAACATCATAATGGCGGGTAAAAATTAGTAAAAGAGCGATCACAATCGTTTCCACAAATATCTTATATGTATAAATGTGGACCGGTTTTGCAATAGTAAACATATATTTAATAATAGAATATGAGAATTTAAATTTATTTTAAAATTTTATTTTATTATTATTATTATTATTATATATTAAAGTCTCTGAAATAAATAAGTAAAATATAATTCAATAAAATACGCATATAACTAATTGTTTCGTAAAAACTTGTAACTCAAACTGTAACACTTAAAATATTACATTAGTATTAGTGAATGCGTCTAAGTATTATTGATATTATTATTTTTGCCGTACTTTTGAAATATTATTGACCATTTTGAAAATAGCGAGACTTACCTGAACTAACTTCATTAGCACATATTCTAAAAATAACTTGTTCATGAATCTCTTAACGGCACTCGTATCTACACGATTTAATATATGCAAAACAAAATCGGCTTTAAAACAGTTAAGCTAAACTTTTTAATCATTCTCAACTCTGCCAAAATTTAGATTAGTTTTCCGTTCGGCATGAAATTAATTTTCTTTTAATAGCGATTCAAACTTATTTTAAAAAACAAACAATAATGTATCGTATTCTTCCATATTAACATTATTAACAATAATATTTAATATTATATTGCTATTCATAAAATTAATAAATTAATAAATAAACGCTACACACTCAACGGCCCCCATTAGGAGAGTTATATCCTGTGTCGGGGGTCCGGAAACATGCACAATGACAAGGACAAAACCTGAAGACATGCCTATATGGTCAATACAAACATCTGCTCCGAGCGGGAATCGAACCCGCGACCTGTGGCGCTTAAGGCAGGTTCGCTACTGTTACGCTACAAGGTCGTCAATATATCGTATTTATTCGGTACTGATTAATACAGTCATGTAGAACGGCTTATTCAATGAAGTGGCATTTTTTCCGTCCGATTAAGTTTAAAAAGTGGTTAAAATCTAACATCTTCTTCTTAGCATTATTCCCGATATCTATACAGGTTCAGCTTATTACTCTTATCCGTATTTAACAAGCTACTAATTTTTACACAGCGATTGCAATCTGATATCCGCAACCATAGAAGAGGAACAGTAACTCTTTAGATAAGAGCAAATTGTAAAATAATAATAAATAAATGTTGGTTAAAGGCAATAACGTATAGATTTTGCGGAAAAACTGGCTAAGAAAGATTTTTAAAATGCCCTTTTCACGTTTTCACTCAGAATTAAACAATCTAAAAACCCTTTTTTAACGTGTTATATTTAAACCGGTTATATGGACGCAAATAAGCAATACCATGTCAACCCACGAAATTGAAAAAACTGAGTTATATATGCAGAAGTGTTGATAAATGGCTGAAGAACATTTTTCTCTAATATTTGTAGGGTTTTAAGCTTTAAAACTTCTAAAGAAGCCATTTTTTCAATCATGCAATTTATGTATTTTTTAACGTTTTGGGTTATATTATACACGAAATATGTTAAGTAAAATAACTTATATTAATCTGAAATTGCCAAAAACTTGACCAATAAATAAAAAAAAATCATATAAAACAAGTTGTTCAAAATTTTCAAGCGCGTTTTTCTCGAAATGACATTCGTGTGGGTTGACATGGTATTGCTTATTTGCGTCCATATAAGGCTTCATTTATACTAAACATACAAATAAAATTTCCAAATTTCCAAATTTCCAAAATTTCAAAATATCAAAAAATTACAAATAAAATTTCCAAAATGGTGAAATCGTAACGGAAATAGATATCCAATAAGGTAACAATACAAATCTATTTCTCAATGCTACATGTTGTACATTGTACGTTCGTATTATTCTAGCTTACCTTACCTTTAATCTCAAGAGCTATAAATAGTCCATTCTACGTATTCATCGCTGAGACCATTTCGTTTTGCATAAAAACGAATGGAAAATACTTTCTTTTCTTTATTTCTGATTTTGGTATTATTCAGTTTAGATGAAACTCTAAGATGGTTTTTCAAATGTGCCAATCACACAAAACTTTTAAATCGTAGACACAACACAAAATGCGGACGGGTGGCTAAAATACAAAATCGATAGATTTTAGTTTAGCTATTGGTTTAATTGTCCTATACTAGCGGCCCGCTCCGGCTTCGCACGGATATAAAATATATAGCCTAGTCGTCATTCACTAAAAAAATGATTAAAATCGATCCAGTAGTTTTGATTTATTCATTACTGCCCGTGGCCCGCACGCGTTAAATGTAATTATTTACGACATCACATTAGAAACCTCAAAAAAAACATTTTTTCTCCACTATTTAATGGATTTTATTATACATTTAAACCTTCCTCTTCAAGCACTCTATCTATTAAAAAAAACCGCATTAAAATCCGTTGCCTAGTTTTAAAGATTTAAGCATACATAGGGACAGAGAAAGCGACTTTGTTTTATACTATGTAGTGATTGTGAAAAAAAAAACTATGCGTATTTACGAAATGACAACGCAAAAGTAGCTTTAAACTTTTTTATTATTCTATTTAGGCTGTTAATATTGCGTTCTTAATGCTTGCTTAAATTAAATTTTAAAAAACAAAATATAAGAAAATATAAATAAATGTAGTTTCCGCGGCCGACTACAATCCGACATGCTCAAGACAAACGAAATTTTTAGGTGATTTAATAAAAGTTTCACTTTAAAAATGGTTTTCTGCAACACTGATAGTGATTGTCAAAGGTTATTTTAAATTTGAATTGATTAATGGAAATAAATTAAAAAATACAGTACAAACTTATTAGGTAACTTAAAGTGTTGATCTCACCTGAAATGCAAAAGACATTTCGAAAACAAAACGTGGACCGGATACTTTTTCATGTTTAATGTCATCTCGACCCAAAAATTCGGTTGTACATATTAAAAGAAGCAAATAATAAAATATTTACGGAATAAAACCTACAACAGTCGCGACATCGTGAATAAGTTAAAACCTCATCGCGACACAATCATCAAGGATGTTTTTCAGTGTACAATTAACTTTTTATTTTACAAGACAGAGAAAGTTTGTATCCAAAATCTACGCGTGCTCGAAGATATTATAAAGTAACTTACAATATCACTAAAACAAGACAGAGTTGCGAAAATAACCTATTATTTTACTCTTAGTTATTAATAAATGGCTTTATTAATAACTCAGTATAAAATAATATAGAAGTGTTTAAGAGATCCGTAAGAGATCTAATCAGTATAAGAAAATGAAAATAACACATATATTTTAGATAATACGTGTAGCACGTTTCGCAGTATATACATACATACATACACATATACATACATACAAATAAATAGAATTTAAGCATCTGTTTGAAATTCCAAATTAACAGCTTTTCACTAAATGCATATGAAAGTATATGCGGTAGATACTTATATTAAAAAAACGATTTTTGAAATTTTACTCAGTCTGTTTATATGTTTGTTCCGGCTAGACTCTGAAATGGCTCTCTTTAACGGATCTTTCGCTGGCAGATACGAGCACACACAAATACACAGCATACGGAATTTACTAAATACGGATTTCTACTAAATCACACTACCCGTAAGCCGCGTTAAGAAACTTCTGTTCAAAAAAACCATCACAACCGGACGAGCCTTTTAGGAGGGAAAGAATTACAACCACACATTTAACATCGGAATTCTATAAATTAATGATAAAGTACGTCTAGTACACACTTCTTCTTAATAAAGTGTGGAACTTTAAATTGTGCCCCATTCATACGTAAATGGGGTATATTTTCTAGTTTATGGTCAAACTATACATTGAAGATTCGAGAAGTTTTAGTTGTTATGACACCTCAGGGGCTGTTTGGAGTTTAAAACTGTTACTATGTATATAACCGAGAAAATTCATAATATTCAACGCTTATAAACAAAATAATTAATTTATTTTATTATAAAAGATTTTTTATTATTAAGTTGAAACCAAGCATACGGTCCACCTAATGATAAGCGTTTGCCGTAGCCTATACACGCTTGCTACATCATTAGTAGGTAGGTGCCACTCACGCGTTTCCAGCCTCGAGATATAAGTTCTTAAATCTCCTTTTCTCTGTAATTTTACTAGCATACAGTGCCCTTAAAACCGGAACACAGTAATGCCAAAAACACTACTGCTTGTAGCATATTGGACACCACGGTGGTACCTACCTAGCCGGCCTCTTGCAACAAAAGACAAACAGTGTGACTGATTCCACTGGTGGAATAATTTCTGCTGTGACAGAGACTATCCCAACAGCGGGCGACGGGGTCTTCACGTCCCGACACCTTTAAAAGCTATCCTCTTAAGAATGAATTGGGTGTTTGTTAAATATTTTTTTTTCAAATCAAGAACATCAGGTGTAATAACAGTCGAGCGCTGGCTGATATATTAAAAAAAAGTTTTTAAATACTTTATGATTTTAATTATTTTTGATATACTACATAATTGAAATATTAATAACCTTCATGAAACCAAAACAAATTACTCTAAAATAATGTTGAAGATTAAGAAATTATGGCATTTATTATTTTTATATTGTCATTTTAGCTAACTGATGTTATACCAAACCAAGCAATCCATTAAATTTTTCCTTTACAAAGCTTATTAATATAGAGATCCTGTGTAATTGAGAAGTGGCATCATACACAAGAAATACTGAAATGTTTTAACATTTTCGTTTAACTTCTTCTCTTTAGTTTATTTAACTTTACACTTTACCGCTCTTTACCTAAAACTTCTCTTAACACAGTCGGATTAAGCAAACAGAGAAATGTTTGAGAGTTATGAATACCTACTCAGAAAATATTACTACTCGTTTTATACATAGAAATTATTACTTCAACTTTATATAAAGTAAATATTCATCACCTTATATATTAATTTGTACAAAATTTTAATTGATTTAGTCCTGCCCGCTTGACCTTTCCATGATAATGAAGTCACGGGAGAAATCTAGTATTATTATTATATAAAAAATAATGGCACGGAAAAAACTATATTTAAAAAAAGTTAGCGTGTATAAGATGAGAGTGGCAAAAAACTCTTCTAACAACTTTACTGGCTCGGGCTGACGGGATCTGACGACAAGAAATATTAAAGGAAAATAGGGTAAAAGTGCCAGCTATGCAGCGTCGACATAATGAAATATATAAAAGTATTTTTTTTTCGGAATGTGTCGGTTTTTGCTGTTGGCGGGGCGAGTACAGAGACTCAGCCGTGATAAAGGGGCAGCCCTCAAGGGGGCTCACATTTGATTCCGTCCTTAGAAGTCCTGCGAAGCTGAACCACGGCTAAGGACGTCATCGGAGATGGAGGCAGCGCTCCGAGCGCATTTTATACGATAGACTCACCCGACGGTGTGAGCGCGACGCGACGTGCGAAACAAAGGATCTCGTCCTCGCCGGCAAAAGTATTTTATGAAGATGTTTTGTATATAGGATTTAAATGGATTTAGCTGTTTGGGACCAATGATGCCATAGACAGACGCACAAGTATACTGATCAAAATCAAATATTTTATTCAACGTAAACAGCATTACACTTATTTGTCAGATTCTACAACCGGCTCCAAAATTACACGTCTACCGGTGGAGAACCGGCGAAACAAACTTAGGGGTGTTTTTTTTAAATATAGTATTATTTTTTCTAAATTGTTAAATTTATTACATTCATCTATACACTGTAAACTGAAAAGCCTAGAGAGATCGTCTCATTTCTTAGGTGTGGGGGGGTCAATATACTCACTAATTCTATATTAACCTTTACCACACAAGCTTTCTTGTACTGTTCTATTTTTATTTATTAATAAAAAGTTTCTAAACACCTTTGAACACAAAATAACAGATTGAAACACAACATTTTGAGAAAAACATTAAGATATCATTATTTTTAATTTTCAATTAATATTTCAATATCTTAATATTTAGTGTATACATTATAGAAACATACACTTTTTTTGTAATGAAAATCTAAATAATATATTGATTATTCAACTAAATTGTCCTTCTGTATATAATTTATTTAGGGTGAAATTTAATTCTGTAATTATAAATTATTATATGTATAAAAATTTGTCTTAAGAAGCGAATATTTGAGTAAACAGAAAATTAACTTATTATAATTTTTAGACAGGCCCTTTTATGGGCTACTTATAGCATAAAGAAAATTTACTGTATTTTCGGCCCATCAATTATCCATATTAGCTAATTCAAAGGCATGTTAAAAATGGTTTTTTGTAGCTCATTATTAAATTATACCTCATTTCAAAGAAATTGAGGAGCGCCTACAGCGTATTATCAGTTAATTAATTATGTACATTTTAACATGAAGTAATTTCATATTTATTAAAAAGAAGTTCGGTACCGTTTAAGACATAGCTCGTACTAGCAGTTGTTTATAGATTGAAAAATAATTTTATGTTATGAATTTTTACTTTATTTTAATAAAATAAATAAAAACAATATTGATTTAATAAAAATCGGGATATTATTTTTCACGTTTGAAACGATCTTAAATTACGATATAGTAATGAACTTGTTGAAGGCTTAATACGCAAGTTTGAGTTTGAGTTTCATAAGGCGACTTTATTAGCCTAATTCCAATATTATATAAAACGCTACAAGCAACAGTTATTGCAGATACATACGTATATAAATAAGGCCGGCTATCGCCGCCTCAACTAGAATCATTAATAAATCCGAATGCATCTCACCTGTGCCTCATTAGCCCGAAATTAAACAATAATTTCCAAGCATTTAAAACTCCGCACATGGGTCTTGATTAAAATATTTGCAGAATAAAAACTCTGTTTTAATATATATATTTATAATTTTAATCATTATCTATATAATCTAAACTTTAATACTTCTTAATTGATTAATAACTAACTAAATTTTTCCACTTTTTTGCTGATTCGATATAGTTTATAAAAGCTTCTATTTAGCTTGCAATGTTTGTATGCTTATTTGTATGTTCCCATGCAAGACCCGTGCTATTTTGGACGTTTTTGCTGTATTCATGAACTGTAAAAGTTGGAATGTACACATAATTCTGTGGTCACTGTTATAACAAATAATATAAGAAATTTAATTTCAAAATTAACGGTTATTACCTACTTCCTCTTACAAGGACTTACTTGATTTTTTTATCCTAGTGCGGCACGGAACCCTTTGGGAGTGTATAATATATAAATCATTAACTCAGCTTAGTTATGTTTATTAAAGATTTATCTTTCGTAAAAAAATAAGCGTTTCTATTTTGACGAAATTTCAAAAATATTCATTAACATTACTTTTATTATTTATCACTGGTTAACAAAGGCTGTTTTATTTTAGGTATACATAATATCCTGACGTAATCGTAAGTATATTATGTATACCTTGATGGACTCAATGGAGAATGTTTTTTCGAACAGGATAATAATTTATAATAGTAATATTTGTTGTTTAGGTTAACTTATTTTCAAGAAATAAATACAAACAGTGAACCCAACTGTGAGTAATTTAAATCCACTTCCTGAGGATTAATTTTAATGCACTCGTTTGAATTTCTCGTAAGCAAGCATTTCAAACGGACTTAGCATCTAAGCCGATTATAAAATGCACACGAACGAAATGCATTTCTTACTGTATGTAAATTTTCCCAATAAATAATAATTATTATTTATCTACGATTTTATTATATCTTGTACTTTGGGTCGTAATCATCATCACCATAAGCCTGTATGAATAGACTGTTGGACAGAGACCTCTCCTACAATTTAAAATTATTTATGATCACTTTAGAGTTTTTGAGATATAGTTTCCATTACAAAAATTTAAAACTTTTTAATATAAAACCCTCTCTAAATAGATAAAATTATAAGGGGCAGTTCCCCTTGAAAATCCAAAAATAAAAATTGCTTCCTCTGACAAACTTAACGTAACTTTTCAATGGACTGTAATAACTTTAAAAATACACATACAAAAACTAATATCCACGTCCTGACCCTTTCTTTTCCAAGTTACAGACGTTTCATACTTTATAAAACTTAGGTAAACATAGAATATTTTCATAAATGCTTTATTTCTTTCAGGTGTACCGCTTCACGCCTCAAGCAAGTTAATGACTTGGGGATGAAAAAGTTAAATAAAAGCTTGTAAAAACCCTGAAAAACTCTTGACAAGCGAGTTGTGATGAAACGGTTACTTATTCATGAGATTCCCTCGCAAGGTACGGTTTTTTTGTTGCTGAAATATTTAATTACGTTTCAATGTGTATAAACGGCATTCAGCAAACGAATTAAAAGTTAATCAGGTGTAATTTGTAACTCGAACCTTGTTCGAGAATTCAATTATACATTCTTTCATTTATAATAAGATTTTTAGGTATTCTTATTTTTTTTAGAAACCGTTGTGGCGTATTGGTATTAAGTCGCCTTTAGCCTCGACGGTTGTGGGTTTGATCGCGGTCGATCGGTATCTGTCTCGGTTTGGGCGTTAGTGTCCTTGTGGGCATCCCCACCGTGCCTCGGAGAGCACGTTAAGCTTTCGGTCCCGGTTGTTATTGCATGGCATCTGATAATAATCGTTAATTCTTGATAGGTAATTTGCTCTTATCCAATAATTTACTGATTCACCCGCAGGGTTTGTGGAGGTCAGATGACAATCAAAGGCAAATAAGCAGACCCTGGGAAACACCGGGAATAATGCCAGGTAAAGAAAGATTTTAAAAAATCAATACTTTTTAATTTCATCCAGCATCATAGGACTTATACAGTTGCACTATAAAATGATTAACGAAAACAGTAAAATTTTCTGCAAAAAGATCGTGTGAAACCGGCGGCTGTGAAACGAGTGAACGACAAAATAAAAAAATCTGAAATCATGTGCAATGGAATACCAGAGTACATACTTATTTCTATCTTTAACCGACTTAAAAAATAAGGAGGTTCTCAATGTGTCTATATATATATATATATATTTATATATGGTACTTGATTACTTCGAGACCGATGGCCCGATTTTAAGATTATTATTTATTTTAAAGGGTATTATACTTTTCAGGTCAGATTGTAATTTGGTTAGGATTTGATGATGGGATCTCGTATAAATGGAGGGAATTTTTCAAATTTTATAGGCACACTAATTGCTATTTTAATATTTTTTTAAAGTAATTTGTGCATTAACTCCTTATGATAATCATAAATGGCCACCGAAACTACGCAATACGTACTATCATTATAAATGTTTCACGGGTTGCAATACAATTAGATACTTTAATATTATTATATTACCTAGTTATTATTCGTAAGTAATGAGTATAATAAAAATAAAAATAAAAAAATAAAAATAAATAAAAAAAATAAAAATAAATAAAAAAAATAAAAATAAAAATAAAAATATTTAAACGGCCCAAAGTCACGTTTAATCGGTTTAAGTACGGACTAGTTTCGGATTCATCGGAGGTCCTTCATCAGGGTGAGTGGGCTATGTTCGTTTAAATATTTGACATTATGTTTAATAATGTCTCACAATAGTTAGTAGTAATAATTTAAAAAAATACTGATTAACAGGTAAGTATTTTACATTAGATTGCAATTTATTTTTTGAGATAGATATTTATTCTTGTTATTTAACTACATTTATACAGATATTAGATTGGTTCACAATACCCTTTTACTCCGAACACAAGTTCTATACTTTTGCGTGTATATGTTTGCCTGGTATATTTATTAAATTATCGTATTTGGTTCGACATTTGACGTAGTTCAATCAAATACAATATAATAATGATAATTATTAGTATGATAGTGGTTTTGCGTGTACCTGTCAATGAAGCAGGAAGGCTTCACTGTATTTCTGTCAACCCTATTTAATCTTTCATGGAAATGAATTTTGTATTTATCGTCCATTTTCATTACGAGATCTAAAATTATTATAAATTATACACTTAATTATTAATAAATGCTATGTAAGCATTAGCTTAGTTAGCGTTTATTTAAAAGTTAAATATTTAAAAATATATTACGTCATTATAAAAATACTAGCTCTAAGTATATATTTTTTACTTAAATGCTTGTATTGAATTGTATCCCTGTACACACCAATACTTTTTACCAAAGGCACAGTTTCTTACCCAAAAAGGCACCATTATAAATATATTATATTATATGTTCATGGGCGGCGGTGATCACTTAGCATCAGGTGAGCCTCCTTGAGCCCGTTTGCCCCCTCTTACATTAAAAAAAAAATAGAAATCAAAGATATTAGAAAAGTTCTGATTTCTGTGATGTAAGATTGTCATCTTAACCTCATCATGAAATGGATTTTATGGTTTACTGATTTTGAGGTCTTGGTTTAATGAGATAAAAATAAACAGAAATTAACCGAGACGATGTTGCTGAAGTAATTGTTGACCTTTTGCATTCGTTCGTCAACTTAGGAAAGTTGCGTACTCTCCGCCGTCACGTCGCTGATTTTCCGGAGGTAGCGAATTTATCGTACAATTCCAAGCTTTAATTACTTTTTAAATTTGTACAAAAAGATAACTTTTGTGTTACGTTATGCAATTTATGTGTGGGAACTTCAAATATAACTTCCATCGTTTCAATCAAATATCAACCTAAGATATTTTTTTTTAGTCCGAGGGCGGATACTTCTACTCCACCTAGTGGTAAGTGGAACTAGAATCTACACACAAAAGCGGCTACCGTTAGGCGTATCGTAAGGCGAATACCGTTGCAGAAAGCGAACTGCAATAACCACTCTTGCCGTACCTACCCACAATGGGGCTAAGGGCTTTTTGTTTTGTGGGAGGAAATCTGCTTCACAGATACCCGACCTCCTAGGGAGGGGAACCGGGTTATGTGGGGTTCCATGACAGGTGGTCGGTCATGGGTACCCACTAAAACCTCCTCGGTGGCCGACCTCAGTGACAGAGAGAGGCTCCGGGATCTCTTACAGAACTCAAAACCAGAGCATCTCGAGCACTGTGCTGGCAGAGCTCGGTCCCAGGGGCAAGATGGAAATGCTTCCCTACGCTTCTCAAAGAAGAGTGTACGGCATTCGAGCCACACCGACTGCCATACTCCTCAGGGCCGCTCAACACGTACGCACAGGTTCCCCACCCTGTGCGTCCACGGCCCGAGGACACGCCCTATTTATATAGCCCCGGGTAAAGGCTGGGGTAACCAAGCGGACATTTAAGCCCTACCACGAGCAATGAACCACCACTAGCATTTGCGGATATACATACTTGTCTTAGAACTTCTTCTACGACATGCATGCATGCTTTGTTTACTCACGATGTTTTCCTTCACCGTTAAATATGTTTTAAAAATATTAGATAGATTCAGTTTATAAGATTACCGTAATAACTTACATTACAATGAATTTTCTCTTTCGAATGTTCTGTTACCAAGTTTTTATGTTAACGCGGTAGCAATCGGATAGAGAGTAATCGTCGTTCATTATGGATCGTCGGTTTCTTGAAGAAATTGGATTTCGTCTCGGTTCAAGTGAGGTTTGTGGATCTTATGTTTCAAAGCCGAAGAAAATTGTAAGTTTCATCGTATTTTAAATTCAAAAGAGCAAAGGAATGATATTGTGCATTTTTATATAAAACTCATTTTTATGCCTCTAGAGCAGCTAGTGGATATTAAATTTCTCGTTTAAATTAAATTTCCTGGTTTAAGCATATTTTTGTAAAATAATAATAGCTTTGTCTATTCTCAGAGTTTAAAGTGAGATTTTAGAGAAATTAGGTTATACAATAATACCACATTAAAGATTTAAAAATATAATATTTAGGTGCCTAAAAGTCAGGCCACTGCAATTAAGAATTATTTTTTTTAATTAAATTGAAAAACTTTTTAAGAAGACGTAATTGTCAGCTTCATCGAGTCAACAAACCTCGAATTCGTTGACAAAGCTTTTTACCCGACTGCCGGAGGGTAATGTTTTTCGAGCGTATGTATGTATATCTATTTCTTTGTGACGCTCAACAGGCTAAACCCTTGGACGTACATCGACTTATGGGGTATCATTAGATTCGTCTCAGTTGTGAGAGTGACATAGGCTACATTATTTTAACATGGGTTCCGCAGAAGCAAAGATATTCAAAGCGGAATATCATAAGCTGATCAATCAATTTGTAAATTGGTGATGGAGTTTAAAGGGAAGTGCTTAAATTACGGAAAAATATAATAATTATGTTTTATTTCAATGCTTGTCCCCGTCTGCAGTACCTTTACTAACATTAAAGTAATATTTATATTATAGTAGTCATTATAGAGCTTGTTTTTAGCTTTTTGGGAATTATTATTAATGCAGTTGGGTTTTTTGTTTCATTTAATAATTTATTTTATTTCATAAGTATCAACTTAGTCAGTTATTGATCACACATTTTGTAGGTCGACTTAATTGTACACATTGAAATAGAAATCATTGGGCCAACGTAGAGAGCTGGTAATTTGAAAACTTTAAAGTTTAAACATAGTCGTTATTCAGGATGATTGTTTGAAAGGTTTAGTAAAAATATTTATTTTTCGTTTTGTTATTATATTCTCAAGTTCAATTCCTTAATTTTTAACTTTTTTAAGATCTCTTGGTAGGATTCTCTTAAAATTACGCCTCAGGTCATTTCACTTATTTATTTTGTCGGACTTCCTTATAAATCTGTTTGAAGGAGATTTTTATTTAAGCATTTTATACAACGATTTTAATTGTACCTATCTTCGAGTCTCATATTATAGTCACTATCAGAATACGAAGTGTTTTTCATATTCATATAAAGGTCTGGGTGTCTACTTATTAAATATGCACATTTCTTAAATGTTTTCTTAAATTTGAAACAGAATTCCTCTTTTTTCAGCTGAATTCAATTTCTTCATGATGCCGGAGATACTTAATAAAAACGATAATTGTTTATCCGATTGCCATCGTGTTAACATAAAAATCTTTTAAAAATCTAATATAACTCAATATTCTAAATAGCAAATTCACTGCGCTGTAAATTGCCTCTTTAATTTAAGATTATAGATCAATCTAACAATCTTAATACTAAAATGAAACATGGAATTATTTTGTTGCTAAAATAGGTTGAAAAAACATATATATAATTTCGACCGAACACCAAAGCCTTTTGCGTTAAATTGAAATTATGCTAGAAATGATTGAACATTTCTTTGTCACACAGATTTGAATAAACAACACTTAGACTGAATAAATAACAAAAAAAGTCCACTCGTAATAGCACTCAAAATCAGATTTAACAAGGCTTAAAGAAAGAATTGGTCGGCAAACAAAAATATTTGAAAAAGTAATTAAAGCCTAAAAATCTACGAAACACTCTCTAGCTCCGGGAAATCAGCAAGTGACGACGGAGGGTAGACAAGAAAGGGAATTTGTTAACTTTATTAAATCGAGGAACTTCGAAGGAGTCGAGGAAAAAGGTTTCGATTACATACATAACTCAAAAAATATTGTGATACTTATTACGAAAGAGTAAAAGTTCTATATAAAATATGATATGGTGTTGGAATAAATAACCACAAGTTGCACATAGTTTTGCTTGAAGAGTAAACTTACCTTTAAAGCCCCAATATGAATACCGTTTAAATTTGCTTTTAGCAATTTCGCTGTCTGATTATTTATTTAATATTTGATCAAAAATCTTAACAAAACAACTAACTAACTTTCTTCCTGCCGTTTTCGGGTTCAGCCAATCATTCTTGGTTCTAAAAACTTATTTTATTATTTTATCATGATAATTTTGGATGATTTTGATGAAAAATATATTTCCAACTTATCGCATTTAGGGTTTATTGGTGAGACTTTTGCGCTAGGCTGGCTAGATAGGTACCACCGCAGTGTCCGTTCATTCTACCGTAAAATAGCATACTTTGTTTGAAGGAATGTAGCTAGTGGTATAACAGGGTAAAGGAGATTTAAGAAACAATATGACGAGGTTGGCAACGCATGAGTGACACCTACAAAAGAATGGTGTTGGGAGCGCTCATAGACTACGACAACCGCTTTCTATCAGGAGACGACCAATCTCATTGTGCTGCTTGCTAAAAAAAATGTCAAATGATATAAAATCAAATATGAAAGCCCGACTCACTGCCTTCACAGATGACAAGAAGGCTGTATTTATTTTTCGCTCAAAGAATCGGGATTGTAATTCAGTGGGGAAATGTAGCGTTCTTGCTACCATCCCTGTGGACATGATTTGTACAGTTATAATTATTTATAAACAAGCAGCCCGCACTGACTTCATCCGAGTACATAGTAAAATTCTATTCCGTTGATCCTACTTATAAACTACCCACTCGCATACATACATTAGATTACATTAGATATTTTTTTTCTAAATTAACTTCCCGATCGCGTTGATTCTGACAAACCTTGACCTGACAGTTACAAAGAGACCAAAAAAATGTTTTTTCCTATTTAGTCCAGTCGTCGAAGTTATTCACGTACATAATTATATTTCGACGATTCATTTTTATTTTTATAAGACATAGTTGTAAATACGTTGTAACACGGGTAATATTAAAATAAAGATCAAATTATTTTTTATGTTCGCGCTACGATTAATAAATAAAAAACTTATTGTTTTACTTCATGTATGATATGTATTCCTTTTGGTCTCATCTTTACTTTTAATTTTCTGTAAGCAGACGTTGTTGTGAGCGAACTGTCCTATTTCGACCGTTGGATATTTGTGAGAGGCTTTTTGTAAGATGTATCTTACGAATTGTTACGTCTTGCATTTTTAATATATGTATAAAAAAGAATACGTTCTGATTAGAAACTATTTTAAGGTTACTTGTTACGAAGTGTCCACTTTTAATTTTTTCGGCTTTCGATGTTGGCCGCCTAAGACGTAAAAGAAAAACTTGAGATATAGAATAATAGAATAATGTGGGGATTTGGGTCTTCGCTGTACTTTTCCCTATGGGCTTAGGAGCTTGCTAAAACCTACTATATATTTAACTAAAAATTATTGAAATAAATAGTCAATTTTGCCCCCCTCTGGACGCTTAATTAAGATTTTGCCCTCCCTTAGGCAAATGCGGGCTACGGCCATGGTTCTCCCTCTTCAAGTATGAAGCGAAAAACTGTTTTACCACGTCTATATTCTGTGTAGAATAATGCTTTCGCATATCCTGAAAATATTAGGAAAAAAGACATTATAAAATAAAAACACCTTTTTGCTCGATATAACGAGTACCTTTATTATTATCAAATAATCTCTTTTTCATTCTTATCCATGAGCTACCATCATGACTATAACAAATAATATGTAATGTCTTGGGTACATATTTTAATTATATAATCTATGTAATATAATAAAATGGTGATATGTGATTAATAAAATAATATAGCAATTAACAAGGTGTATACATTTTTTAATACGAAAGACAGATACAAGAAACTGTATAGAGCAGAACGAAATTGTAAAGTCCTAAATATATTATAATAAATTGTGATCATTTATACAACATCACGTTTAGATTTCATGATTTCATGTGATTTAGATTGTGATTAGTTATTATTAATAGTAGTAGTATCGCACATTGTAAGTGGTATATTATCTGACAATAATTGCAAAAGAAAAATATGACAAACTTGTCTATATCGATAGTTAGCTCAATAGAGAATTGAATCGATTCCTCCTCCTTTATCCTTTTTTCATTGTTATTGGTAACAATATTTACCAAAATTATAAAAACTTCTTACAATTTTGAGTTTTTGTGTACTTTAATATTTTTTTACAATCAACGTAGTTGTAAACAATTATACATAAGCGGACCCCGGACTCCAATGTAATTTGGATTAACGCTAGGATGATGATGAAAATTGTACATAATATATTTGCACATAACAAATTGCACTAACGCAACATATAAAAAAAGTTGAAAACTGTTTTCCGTCCATGCATCGAGCAGTGGTCGCATTCTCACACACTTTTGAAGCAAAGTGTGTTTGACATTTCACGAATCTTGAAATCTGTCAAAATTTTTACCAGATTTTTTTAGTGCGAATGTATAGATACTTAACAAGTTTCCTGTGACAAGTTTCGATACATTGCATGTTTGATGTTTCTAGGTGAATTGATGTTTCTCAATAATTTTGTTGTTGTTGTTGTTTTTTTGTTTTGTGTTTTTTGTTGTCTAAATGTCATAGAATTTATAAAATGATACTTTATATAATTGTTATATGATAACCCTTGATCCATCTCATTGGTGATGTGAAGAATAATTATGTACAATTTATTTATTTAAACTTTATCTATAAGATATTTAACATAAATTTCTGGTGACATCACTTTTAAGAAGTTTTTTAAGTAAAATTCTCGAAGTACAATTACTTGTATATGTTAATAATAATGAAAATGAAGCTGTATCTATTTACAATATTTAAAATCGCAGAACATAGAAAGTATCATGAAATAGTCATCATTTTTTGAATTTATAGATATATATATTTTTTTATTTAAAAATTTTATCTGAAGCACCTAGGCACTAGAAAATTTTTGTAATGGAATTTTAAATTTTAATTAAAATATTTATTCCAAAATACATAACAATTTTCATAGCTTGTCTTTTCTATAACTTTCTACATTCTTAGGTAAATAACTAAATTATAAGTAAATGAAGGAAACTAGTGCAGCATTATTAAGCTTAACAAAATTACTCAATTCTAAGTTTGACTAAGTAAAATTAATATTCATTTACTGGAAATTAATACAAAACCGCAAACCATTGCAAACTTCATACGAAAAATAACAAAATCTCATTAAAATCAAACATCTCTTCCCACATATTCAGCGACTATCACAGGATGTTCTGAGCTAATTTAAAAATTATAAATATTATACTAATACAATATCCAAAAAATACTCCTAATATGGAAGCAGACTACATAATTATCAAAATTACATTGATAATAAATTATATTTCCATCTCATTCTCTCCAATCAAAAAATATAATTTTATCTCTTTTCATTTTGTGTTGCAACGCTTACAGCCGACAAAATCAAACGTCATCTTTCGACAAAGGTCATCACCGTACTTAATGCAGTTTTTTATACGGTTGATATAATAATATCGGTCGAAATAAAATTATTTAATTGTGGAAAAAAATCAAAGCTTTCGATTATTCCGAAACACAATGTGAAATAAGGCAACGAATAGTAGAGGTACCATTGACTAATAAATAAGTAAGTAGCTTGTTATTCTATTAGTTCAATGCAACATTTTTTTTTTAATTTTACTGAGGACCAAACCTTGTAATATCACTGCGTCTAAGGTTAATGATGCGTAACTGTTCTGACACGCAATTTTCTCTGTGCTAGGTCTGCTTCAATATTAGATTTTTTTAACATAAACTTATTTGGTAACATAACATTTTATGACAAAAAAAAACAAAATATCCGCTTTCTAAATAAGTGATATTTTTGGCGCCTTTTTTAATTTTACGAGCACAAATAAAATAATTATTTTAAAAAAATGGTTGCTATGGTTGGTATAGGTTGTCTTTTTCAAAATGACTTTTTAAAAATAAAAATATCGAAATGTTTGTACTCACAAATTTTACACTGTTTGCACATTTATAACTAAAATAGAACAATATTAAAGTAACAATATTGTTTTTTTCTCTGTCTTTAATTAATATTATAAATAATAATAAACATTAATATTAAACATTGTAAGTATTGGTGAAGATTTAAACCTTTTTCGAATTCAAAAAAATTAATAAATTCAACAAAAAACTTATTTTAGAACATCATCACTCATAATTAAAATCTTATTAAAATATTAAAAGATTGTTATAGAAATTACGTGGCGAATAGTTTGATATACACTCTAATTCTAAAGATTTTTATATACATTTTATTAGAAAACATTTATGTACAAATTTATAATGGAATAGGTAACTGAGATTATCTATAACAATATTAGAACAATTTTCTAGATTACATTTGATGAACAGTATCCATTGATTATAAAGTCTACCTAAATAAACTATTCTGGCTTTGCCAGTTTGTAATGTAATGAGTAAAATTGCTTATACACAAACTATAGTTTTAACTTTAACAAGGAACTGAAACAATTTACCCACATTAATTATTATACACTGAACGTTGCAAACTTCTTCCACACTAATTACTGGCAGCCCGCGCTTCTACCTTAGTGTTCTAATTTAAAAAAATCGATTTCTTCGTTCACTAGCCGACAGGGCTTACGTGGGAACTAAATTGCCCGCTATATATTGATATAGAGATGCTGTTACCGCCAAGAGAATTAATAGTAAACTGTGATCCCTTGTAGTAGCTTTATCTGCCAAACTGCATTCCTGACCGCGATATTCGAGACAGAAGCTCTGTAAAATATAAAAAATAAACAATTTAAAAAAAAATTGAACATCTAATTCACACATTCGTTGGTATTTTAAAAATATAAGTGTTATTTAAAACGAATTTAAATGGTTTTTTTTTTATTAGGAATTTTAGTGATTGTTTCTGATATCCTGTATGCTTCCGATCCGTATATATTTTATGACATGAACAAGAACTCTGGAACGCGAACATAGAACAAAATATACCAAAGAATTAAACTTGAGGAAAACACACTCATTGAAACCACACTGGTTCTTGTCACAGCTGGTCACATGTGAGGTTTCCCCTCCCTAGTGTGACGTGACATAAATTTTACAATTTTACATCCAGAAATTATTAAATTAAAACAGCATTTCCGAAATGAGTTAAGTATTGTATAATATAACATTTCGAAATGTGACATCACGGAACGGAAGACACCTCACACGCACAATATTCATTGACTCATGCACGCAATCTCTAGTCCTTATATCCAAATTATCCAATTGAAACAAAAAATAACACTAAAAATATTTATCAAATCTTAAATACTATTACTTTTTATTTGTTTGAGTTTATAAAAGATATTTACCTTAATTATATTAGAAGCCATCCTCTTGAGGAATGCGCTCGTGAACAAGGCGGCCTCATCTCCGCACGACCTCTGAACCGTCCGCTCCGAACACATCAAGTACTCTTGGAATGAACTGTAAAGAACCAGACCTTCATTGAATACTCTAATAAAACTTGTAGGACATAAAAACATTTCACCTAAGATTTTAAATAAATACATTTTGATAACGTGGAAAAACGAAAAAAATATATAATTCAGAGGTATGACTAAAGCTGTTATGACAACATCAAGGAACTTTGTTTTCTAAAACTGAAGTATTCATTATTATTAAAAGTCGTAAAGATATATTTCAAGTAAGTCTAGAAACAAAACTATATAAATATTTTAGCATTATTAGCCGATCGTAATGTTTGATGCAATAATAACTTAAACAAAATACATACTTTCTAGAGAAATTAATTTAGAACTCAACACACAAAATATTATATGAAAGAAAGTGGAACCAGCTGAGCTAGAACCCGAATGAGCCCCATGCCAAGGTTTCATGTTAAAGATTTTTGCGTCGGTAAACTACGGTGGGTGGTGATCAGGCAGACCGTATGCTTGTTTGCCACCCCTCGCCAGATGACGTTGTCAAGGCCATTAGGACCAACAATAAGAAAAAAACTATTTGCTACCGACGTGGTATAAAATAAAAACACGCCAAGTGCGAGTCGTACTCGCCACCCTTCTTGCGCTCTGTGTTATTATCTATCATTATCTATAAAAACGGCAAAAACATCATGTCTGTTTTATGGGAGCCCATCTTAAATATTTATTTATTCTAATTTAATTATTAATTTTTAAAGTCAATATATAACTAAATATTCTGTAAATATTACAAACGTCTACCTTTTGCCGTTATCAATATCGAGCAAAAAAAAATCAAGTTTGGTCTATGCCTTAAATATTTATTTTATAGTTTTATTTCGTAGTTTTCTGTTTTTTTTAGTATTTGTTGTTATAGCGGCAACATAAATACATCATCTGTGAAAATTTCGGACACACATACTGACAGACAGACAAATGGACGGACGGCGGAGTCTCAGTATCATGGTCCAGTTTTACCCTGTGGGTACGGAACCCTAAAAAGACAGAGTTGTATATGACTTTTTAACCCTTATTTCTTTGAACTCGGTAACAACTGTAGTATTGTTAAAACTTAAGTTGCAAGCGAGAGCACATTTCAATTAACGATCTAAACAACAAAGTTTCACAATAAAGCGGTGTTGGTGCATTCATTGCACTTTCGGGCTGCCGCGGAATTTCAATGACTGCTTTATTGTTTTAAATATATTTGTTTAAAATGGTATTGTTTTAGTAAATAATGAACAATTTGAACTTCCTTAAAATTTCAATTATTCTTATTTTGATTTTTACTACAAAAATAAACAGCGCATAATTTCCTGACACAGTCGTAAACATAATATTGGACGAAAATACCGGGATTGTTTAAAAATAACATAATCGACCTTATACAATTAAAGTACTGGTAAAAAAAAAATATTGTTTTATCGTCTTTTTCTATTTTTTATTTCGCTCGCATGCTGTTGATGGCACTTTTTTCATATCCCTGACACCATTGTTTGGTTGATTAATTTCGCTCGTATTAAATTATCAGGTCGATAGGCCTTATAAATATCCAAAATTGCGGTTTACTCCACTCTATATTTGAGATTTTTTTTTAATTCGAAGGACGTTGTCATGTAATAGTATTTTATATTTTTAGTAACAATATTCTACACTTATATTTGAATGGACGAAAACTTGGTAATATACGCGAAAATAAAGTTACTGAAAGCCAAGAATTCTATCAATTTTCATTAAGAATTTTGTTTAATATCTACCGTGTTTTAAAATAAGTATTCTGCAGTATACTGCTGCAAATGATTCCAGATTATTTTATTTCGCCGTTCACACGTTTCACAGAGTTTCCTGTTCACGCGACCTTTTGCAGTAAATTGTATTTGTTTTTGTTGAACTTTTCATAGTGCAA
The DNA here is from genome assembly GCA_023373885.1 of Hestina assimilis. Lineage (NCBI taxonomy): Eukaryota > Metazoa > Arthropoda > Insecta > Lepidoptera > Nymphalidae > Hestina > Hestina assimilis. The sequence goes on along the minus strand of CM041749.1, from coordinate 7,372,090 downwards.
CCTGTGCAACATCGTGAGCAGTGGTGTGTAGCTCCTGTGACGTTTGTTGAAAATTTTAAAATATTTAGCCATTTTTAAAGCAGTCGAGTTTATTTATAACACGATATTGTTACGTGAAATACAAAGATAACCGAATGTCATTCCACATTATGTCTACATTTTGAGATAATTTTTTTTTTTAATTACAATAATATTTCGTTTGAACACATTATTCTTGGGAACGAAATAAATTATAAAAATAATAATAAGCGTTGCATACTCAACGGCCCCATTAGGATAGTGATATACTTTGGGGGTCCCGAAGCACATACAAGGACAAATACACTCAGACCGCAAAATATGTTTGCATGGTCAATACAAACATATTATGCACAGAGCGGGAATCGAAACCGCGACCTATGGTTAAGACAGGTTCGCTACCGCTGCGCCACAACGTCGTCGAAATGTAATAAATAACGGTAATATTTAAAATTGTGTCAGTGTTATTATCTGTCTATTTACAATTATATATAAATTCACTTGTGTATGTTGGCTGTGTGTTCTTTGTAGACTCTAAAGCGACTGTACATATTTTGATGAAACTTTCAAGCACTTTTATAGTAGCACAAAGAATGCTCTTGTGAAGATAGGTAGCAATGACAACAAAATCAATAGAAAAGTAGACGCCGAATAAGTCACAGGCAAAAGCTGGAATGAATAAAACAAGCGTATAACCATTAGGAGCTGACTAGTATACACCCACAATTTAATCTAAAAAAATTAGGTACAAATAATATCATCCGTATTTAACGTGAATGGACCCGCAGATAGAAACTAGCATGTCATAGAAATAAATATGTAACATAACATTTAAAAAAAAATTGGATTTTCAAACAACTAATGAATACGTAAAGAAAAAAGAATCCCGTAATCCAACGAAATTAACGCTGAATTTTAAACAGCTGAAGTAATTACAACAGGAATTTATAAAGCAATCCTTTTGCCTTAATCGTGTAACAAAATTAAAAAATATCGCTTTGTACGGTAAAAATACTTACAATCTTATCATATCGGCCAACAACCGTTGAATAGTTTCATTCCTCAATATTAAAAAATCGATAAGAAAAGACTACCTAAGGCTCTTTTATTTAGAAAGTTGCTTGCATAATATTACATTTAAATACAAATATTATAATATTCAAATAAGATACTCAATCAAAATATGGTTCAATTCAATAAGAAAAAGATGATTCAAAAGATCCGAAAGGAATATTTGAATAAAGAATATTTTTAGTTGGAATTTGATTTTCAGTAAGATCTTAATGTATCCTAGTCTTAACAGATCATTTGTTTGGTTTATTAATGTTACCTACATTTAATATACTTATAACATCCTTAAAAATAACATTTATGGAGGCTAATATAACGTAATATTTGTTCGTCCTTAAATAAAACTTTTATTTTCTCTTTTTTACTTCCCAAGGTGAAAATATTGTTCGATAAATTCTTAAGTTCGTTTTCGAAGCTAACATGTGGCGTAGCACCTGTTAAACGGGTTTTATTGGCATTGCTATACGTATTTCGTAATAATGGAATCGAAAAAAAATATATTAAGAATTGTCGATTATTTCTATTCTATAATATAGATATGTCGTTTTCTAATATTGATTTGAATTCTATTCTGAGGGTAAAGTACATAACCACACAGTACCAAAAAGGGGCCTAAATGCCAGATGCGCTCAATAATCAGGAAAAGATCCGCGGCCTTAACAGCTAAAGATGCGATAGCTCTTTGGATAAGTGTCCCAATAGTAATTCTTCAACTAAGCATACCTGTGCTAAGAAGTCAGCTGCAGATACAATCAATCTTTAATCAATCAATCAATTCTAAGATTTATATTATTTTATTAATCACTACTCACTTACAATAAAATACCATAAAATAATTTTGGATATTTTGTTTTATTTTTATTTTATTTTATCTAATATTTATATATCATTATAACATTTTGCAATGCCCTGACAAGGCGTCACGTGTAAATTAGTACACACATAATGCGAATAAAAAAAATTGAATTGAGATAATATAGACAAGCAAACAAAACAACTACGTCAAGCCCAGTTGTAGTTATTACTTGAAAACATGTATTTTTAACTTTAACTTCGTTAAGCTAGTACTCTAAAGCAGTCTAATTGATTTCCCACATTAAAAAATAAGCTATGTTAAAATTTAATACGAAAAGCGAACTCACCAACAGACGGTCCTTAAGAAGGCATCGTGATTGACTGCGACATGATTCTGATCGGTATGATATTGGTCTTTCTTCTGATGATTGCTCAGCGTCAAGAGCGTTCCTTCATAGTTCTTACTACACACTTCGTACTCGGATCGAACATTCTTCACACAGTCCGCATGTCGGAGGTATTCGTCCTGATACTTCCCCCGTGTACACAGCTCTTGAACAACATCAGTAATTCCAGCATATATCCGCCTGAAGGTAACTTGTTCGCGCTTTTCCATACAAACTTCTGTGTAGTTGTCGATACACTTTATACCGGCTCGCAACTCGCTATAACAAAATTAATTATTAACCCTCATGTTCAGGTTTTGCTGTATAATGATGCATACATAATATACGTTCACGGTATTAACTTCATATATAGTAATATGTATTTGAATGTCAAAACCTTTTAGATTTCTAATTTCAATACCGTTGAGCGTGCAGCGTTTATTTTTTTATTTTTTATTTATTTATTTGTTTGGTAGGTCCTATTATCTACGTTGTAAATGTAAAAGTTTGGATGGTTGTTACTCAATGACGCTAAAACAGCTGAACGCTTTTAGATGACATTTAGCATACAGACAGCTTGTTATCTCGATTAACAAATATAATACTTTTTATACAGAAAATGGTACAGTCGGGGGAACTCAGGAACGAAGTTTCTTACACTTTTTCTTCCACTCCGAATGTAATTGGAAATGAAATCTGTATATTTCAATAGGAGAGAGAGCTCTTGTGCTCATTTGCTTGTAGTAAGCTCGATACACACGCACACAGAGCCAGCATAAGGCATTTCGTTACATGACGAAATTCTAAAAATCTTAGGTTTCTGTAGGACTATCCAAAAAAACGTAATCCAAGTCGCATTCACTTGTCATTTGGTATAGTCGCGTCCAATGGAACATTATTTACTGACAAATATTTCATTTCTCTATGAGGCCAAAGCTAAGGTCATCGGAAAAAGTCACAGATATTATTATTCGAATAAAATTCAATTTGATCAGTGATAACGTAGTCATTAAAACAATAATTGTATTGACCTAAATGTTCCCAGTGATAGCTTCATTGGCTATTCAAATGTATAATCATGCAGCGAGTAAAGTTAGTCAGTTGGACAACTGGCATCAAATTGCTATTTACCGCAAACAAGAACGCTAAATTAAGATGAGCTAACTACGTACCACACCATTTCGTTTAAAGTTTCTCGATGGTCCAAACGCTGTCTTAGCAAAACATCTTTCTTTCTCATCTTAGGAAACATCTCGGAATTAACAGTGAAAATTGAAATTGCATTTTTGTTTCAACATTTACCCCTTAATGAATATGTATCCTCAATTTATTTTGTAATATGTATCCTCTATTTGCTCTGGAGTGGTCGGTCCGTATTTAATTATTTAATTTTCCAAAAATAAATTTGTTTTTAAAATTACTAAATTAAATGATTTTCTTGGTAAGTCATTTCGACCATTTATTTATCAACATTACTTGTTTATTTAGCAGACAGTGACAATGGAGAAGGTTTTTCATTAATTTTTCAACTTCAAATTCAATTATACTAATAATATGTACTCACACACAACTCTTATCCAATTCCTCTCGTGTTAACGCAAACGAAATCTCTGGTGAACTGAGAACTGGTAACGCCATGGAACACCGCTGTAGGAGATCCTCTTCTTTGTTACAATTTTCTTTGATGGCATCTGTTAAAAGAAATAATCTATAACCATATACTCAAATAGCTTAAGTATTCGCTACTCATACCAAATTATACTCGTAAGTATTTATAAGCCACTTGCAGAATGAAATTTGGGACTAAGTGTAATAATATTTATAGACTCTACAAAATAGAGGAGCAGACTTTTTACTTATAAAATTGGCGACGATACCAAACGTATGGTCAACGGCCTGATAGCAATCGGTCATCATAGTCTATTGTGTCATCATAGTCTTGTGATCACATAATCATAATGCGTTTCGCCAACCTAAAGGTCGGAGAGGACGGAGGAATGTGAGAAATAAGAAGTGGACCGACAGGTTAACGTGCTCTCTAAGGCACGATGGGCAGACCCATAAGTTGTTATAAAAACAATACTTGGAACAATTATTTCAAGTATAATTTTAAAGATCTTTTGTATTGTGTATTGTAGACTATGTTACAATAGTTTATAATATATACTTGCAACTACCTATTAATTCTGTAATGACAAAGTTATACAAATGGATACGTTTCTTGGTAATTGAAACTTGGAACAATACAAGTGGACACTAATTATACGATTCTATGATCTTGATTAATTATCCTTAAATTACAATAATTATGCTCTGTGACCAATAAACTATTGTCATTGAAAACTAAGTATACAATGATCAGTAAATTGGACAGTATATTATGTCTTAACTCTGACAAAAAAAAAGGATTTAAAACGAAATTGAAATATATGTATATATACATGTACTTTACCTTTTTCTTAGCACTTTGATAAAACTGGAAATTTATATTATTTAATTTATTCTCCTAACTCTATAATTTCCTTAGATATCAATAGTAGAATTAGTATTACTATGAACGTGATGCCTAATTTTATATTAAAAAATATATAGATACTTACTTCATTTTATATAACAAAGTCTGTGACATCATTATTCCTAACATTTGATCCCCTTTATACTACTATTACTAATACAGAATGATGAAACATAAAATGTTAGAAGGCTGTAGTGCCTAAACTACGCAACAGCCTGTGACTAGGGGACCGGTAAAAATTCAGCTAATGAATTTCTAGTATGAATACCATTAACATAGAAATGGAATCGACGTCGTACCAGGTACATCACGTACCATTTCATTTTAATAAACGATTCTCGTTAGAAGTTATAAAGACAGTTTCATGTATCCCAATAGTAATAAATGAACCAGTAATTGTTCGCAGTACAGTGACACCTAGTTAGTTAATATGATGTGACTGATTGAGTTCATCGTCTTTATTTTTATTGCAATAGAAGCTGTTTTCATTACAATCCTTTCATTCGTAATCGACCATTACACGTCTTATCAATGCAGGTATACCGCACAAGAACATTTACCTACGTCACTCAACAGATCTCGTTTCACGTGCGCATGAGCAGATAAATATGTTGCTTACATACTAATGGAAGGTTATTTGATTTAGGTACGTGGAAAATTACGAGATCGTCACAATTCAAACAAATATTTTGGTTCTCGTCTATATATAAACAAGTATTTATAACTTTGTTTTTTTGTACATAATTATTTATAGTCGGGGTTAGATTATTTATGCTTACATAACTTTTGATATTTAAATATTCAACGTTCTCTTAATCAAAGCTGTTAGAAATAGCGGAAGTTATTTTAAAATTAGACATTCACTGCGTAGATAAAAACAAAATAAAATGACAGTTCTCATTTTGACATATCCTTTCACTGATAGTCTGATACCATGGCAATGGCCTCGAAAACCACCCATATTGTGTCTCTCACTAAACCAGTTTATTTATAACTGTGCCATTATGAGCTCTGAACGCTAGCGCTTACATTCCAAAAACGTGGTGGGGAGCCAAGCCCACCACAGCGGCTCATTTCATTGGCTGGCAAACATCGTACGATATTTTTGTATGTGTGCACGTCGTATTTAAATAACGTCACACACTCATGGTCTTGTGTATCGAAGATCAATTTAAGAAACTTCAGCGTATATTGAGAAAGAATATACGTATAATAGACTAGATTGAATTGATCTTATGGATGCCTTAGAAATACAGACTTGACAAACGTTAATGTTCCACTCATTTGATTGTTAACCCTTACTCGTTTGCGTAAGCAAATAAACGTTCATTGATTAGTAAATTGCTCTTGCATTACAATGTATAATAACATATCGTTTTTATATAGGTGGCAGGCGTTTATATACATCACATCGTTAAATAGAAAAAGATTTTTATTCCGTCTGGTCGGCCACGACCTCGCGCCGCTCTATCGATTAACAAATATAGAAAATCGCAAAATAGATAATTATCGTCAATAATTTTTATTTGATTATTTTAAATGATTTCCTTAATTTTCAAAGCTTTATACAGATTTATAATAGACATAAACAAACTCTTATGCAGGAATTATTCCCAACCGTGAAACCTTATCCGGATGGCTTGCTTATTATAAATTTCAACACGTACCCGAACGTGAATCGCTTTAGAGTTGGAAAAGGGACTAAATCTGTACAATATTCATCATTTTATAATATCCAATTACCACTTCCAACGTAACACGATCACAGCTACCCTAAAATTATTTGAATTATGAAAATTTTATTGTTGGTAAGGTAAATTATTTAAAGTGAAATTCTGAAATGCAAAAAATGAATTTGAAATTGAAAAAATTTAAGAGAAACCGATCTATGAATGAGTGGCAGTACTTTTTTATTTTCTTTTTAATTTTCTCCTGTCTATAAAGACTACACGTTAACATAATTTTAATTTTATGAGAATACAAGAAAATAATAATAATAGAGAATAATATAAAAAACTTACAAACAAATTAAAAAAAACTTTGTGTGCTAAGTAATTTAAAATAAAATTTAAAAAAAAAATCGAAGCATATCTTATTCCGTATATTATGTAGGTAGATAATAAGTATTTTACATTTCCCACAAATATTATCATTATATGATATTTTCTTTGGTATAGGTAGATATAAAATATTTCAAGCCGTAAACTGTAATATGTTAAGTAAACCAGAACTAAAATAACATATCAGTTTTCATGGATTTAGGTTAAACTTTTAAGTCTTAAAGATATAAAATACTTCCGTATTTTCACTATCTCTTTTTTGTTGTTATTTCGTCTGAACTGATACGATTTTCGCAAATACTACTGATAGCATATTGTTATCTGTTATCTAATCTTTTCATCAATGGCACTCACTTTTGTCTGTCTTTTATAACCATGTGGGACCAATGCCATATTATGTTTCAGTTATTTAATACGATATGATAATAGGGTGTGTGGAATAATCTCGCCCACATTCTTAATGGCACAGGCAGCAGCATCTTAGGCCCCGTGCGAAAGCGCATGCCCGGTGCGAGCATTCTTTTGTTTAGGCATGACATTCGATATATATACGCTTAAGAGTTTTTGCATATTTTCCTGCTATATTTTCTTTCTCCTCTTCGTAAATTAATGTGCCTTCTTGTGCTATATTCTTTATGCTTGTATGCTAATATACTGTAAAACTATTGTGTGATTATCTGTATACTTCTGATAAAAATGTGGACTCGAATATAAACATTATAACAGTAAGTGACTTTTATTTATAGTGATAGTGTTATTCATCCCACATATTGGTGACCACGACGAGGAAAATTCATATTCATACAACGTATACAAGCGATAAAGCCGTTAAAAATCGGAACATTTTACAATCATCCACAAGATCGCACAAAAGCAAATGAAGAGCGCTAAAATGTCACAAAGCGACACAACTGCAGAATTGTGCAAAGTTGGTGTAAAAGTACCCGAATTTTGGCCTGATCGTCCAGACGTTTGGTTCGCCCAACTAGAAGCGCAATTTATAGTCGCAAACATAACAGCTGATACGACTAGATTTTATTACGTCATATCACAGCTGGGTAATCAATATGCAGCGGAAGTATTAGATCTTATTAAATGCCCGCCTAAAGATAATAAATACGAAACTTTAAAGTCGGAACTAATAAAGCGTTTATCAGCAAGCCAGGAGAAGAAAGTGCAACAACTGCTGATGCACGAAGAGCTCGGTGACCGTAAGCCATCGCAATTTTTACGTCGTCTTCAAAGCTTGGCAGGATCGGCGATATCTGACGAATTTATGCGCACGCTATGGTCAAGCCGACTTCCACAGCACGTTCAAACAGTAATTGCTACTCAGACTGACTCACCACTTACAAAAACTGCAGACTTGGCAGACAAGGTTCATGAAATTGCACACAATACACCGCAAGTTGCTAGTACCAGCATGGCTTATCGAGATTCCACTAGTCCAGCAATTTTAGAAGCCATGATGAAGAGCATGGCGGATTTGACACGACAAGTTGCTGCACTTACTTCGAACATCTCGAGATCACGTTCACGAACACGATCTTTTTAGTCATAGCGAAGCATATCCAGACAGCGTTCGTCTTCTCGTCCACGTATTTGCTGGTACCATAAAAGATTTGGCACAAAATCAAATAAGTGTACGAGCCCATGTAGTTTTGGCGCGGTAAACTCCGAGGACAGCCGTCAGTAGCGGCCAGCGCCTGTCCCACTCCTCTGGCCGCCTCTTCGTAACAGACCGCAAGACGAAAATGCAGTTCCTCGTAGATACGGGATCGGACCTGTGCGTCTTCCCACGCTCCGCGGCTAAGGATAAACGACACAAGAGTGGGTATAGTCTCTTTGCAGCAAATGGTTCGGAAATATCAACATATGGTTTCGCACATTTATCTCTCGACCTCGGTCTGCATCGAGATTTCTCATGGAGATTTGTAATAGCTGATGTTACTAAAGCCATCATAGGTATAGATTTCCTTTCTCACTATAACATTTTAGTTGATTGTAGACACCATAAACTTATAGACAACACAACTTCATTAGCCACTGACGCTGTTCCTGTAAAGCCTAATGAAAGCGTTTCGTCTATAAAACTAGCTACTACAGTGACAATAAATATCTGCTATTTTAAAAATGTATCCTAACATTATAAGACCTGCTGGTAACCCTAGAGATTGTATGCACAATACAGTTCATTATATAAAAACTACTCCTGGTCCTCCAATTTCTAGCAGACCCCGCCGCCTACCACCTGATAAGTTACAGATCGCCAAACAGGAGTTTAACGAGATGATCAAGAATGGTACAGCACGCCCATCCGATAGCCCTTGGTCGTCAGCTCTTCACCTGGCACCAAAAAAGGACAACGGATGGCGACCATGCGGCGATTATCGAGCTCTCAATGCAAGAACAGTACCAGATAAGTACCCCATAAAACACATACACGATTTTAATCTAAACCTTTTTGGATGTAAAGTTTTCTCCAAACTTGACCTTGTTAAAGCATATAACCAAATACCAGTCTATGAAAGCGATATATGCAAAACAGCCATAGTAACACCATTTGGTTTATACGAATTCCCAATGATGACATTCGGACTCAGAAACGCGGCACAAACCTTTCAAAGATTTATTGACGAAGTCATTAGGGGCTTAGATTTCTGTTACGGTTATCTAGACGATATTCTTATTTTCTCTCGCAACCCAGAAGAGCATGAACGTCACCTTCATGAAGTTTTCAGAAGACTTAACCAGTATGGAGTGCTGCTGAACATTTCAAAATGCGTCCTCGGCGCATCCCATGTAACCTTTCTTGGCTACGCTGTGTCCGCAGACGGAATTCGACCTCTTGACGAAAGAATAGAGGTAATTAAGGATTTTCCCGAGCCGAAAACTATCAAAGAGCTGCGGAGATTTCTCGGTATGTACAACTTCTACCACCGTTTTATACCTCACTCTGCAGAGTTGCAAGCTCCGTTGAACGAGATGCTTAAAGGATCCAGTAAAGGTTCTACGCCAATATTGTTAGACGAGACACAACATCAGGCATTCGATAATTGTAAAAACGGACTAGCGAAAGCAGCTTTGTTAGCGCATCCAGACTCCGATGCCAAACTAGCCTTAGTAACCGATGCGTCGAGTACCGCTATTGGTGGAGTATTACAGCAGATGCGTGGTAATTTTTGGGAGCCTTTGGCATTCTTCTCGTAAGCTATCGCCTACTCAAATCAAGTACAGTCCTTACGATAGAGAACTTTTGGCCATCTACAAATCTATTCAATATTTCCGTCACATGCTAGAAGCTAGAGTATTTACAATCTTTACAGACCATCGCCCGCTAACACACGCTTTCCAGACCAACCGCGATAAATGTTCTCCCAGACAATTTAGATACCTGGATTATATCTCACAGTTTTCCACGGATATCCGTCACATTTCCGGTAAGGATAACATGGTGGCTGACACTCTCTCCAGGATTAACGATATCTCAGCAGGAGTAGATTTTGAAGCTTTAGCGAAAGAGCAGCAGTCTGACCCAGAATTAAAAACTTTATTAACTGAGGGAAGCTCTCTAAATTTAAAAGAGATCCGTATGTCCGGTTCTAAAATAAAGATATTTTGCGATGTAAGTACTCCAATACCTAGACCTTATATTGTGAAGTCAATGAGACAGCAAGCTTTTGAATCAATGCATGCACTGAGCCATCCCAGTGCTAACGCAACCATTAAGTTGGTAACGCAGCGTTTTGTTTGGCCCGGAATCAAAAAAGACTGTCGCGAATGGAGCCGAGCGTGCCTTTCCTGTCAAAAAGCAAAAGTGACAAGGCATGTTTCATCACCATTATGCTCATTCGCCTTACCTACAGCCAGATTTCTCCACATACATATAGACCTTATTGGCCCCTTACCTTACTCTAACGGATACAAGTATTGCCTCACAGCCATTGATAGATTTTCGCGATGGCCTGAAGCAATACCACTCACTGATATAACAGCAGAATCCACTTGCTAAAGCCCTTCTAACAGGATGGATCTCGAGGTTTGGTTGTCCACTAAGTATAACCACGGACCGGGGTAGACAATTTGAGTCCAGCCTATTCAAGTCACTCGCTTTACTGACGGGATCTCAGCACAAAATGACCACCGCTTATCATCCTAGTGCTAACGGAATAATTGAGCGACTTCATAGACAGCTTAAAGCAGCGATTATGTGCCACACAAATCAATACTGGACTGAATATCTACCTCTTGTATTATTAGGTATACGCAGTGCATATAAGGAAGACCTTAAATCATCTGCTGCTGAATTGCTTTACGGTGAACCTCTCCGTTTACCTGGTCAATTTTTTGAAGACAATAACCGTAGCAGCGTAACGGATATATCCGATTACATCTCAAGATTAAGGTCATTCGCCGCTCAAATTAGTCCCGTACCTGCAGCTCACCACACTCCAAAAAATATTTTATTTTCAAGGATTTAGAAACCGCAAACCAAGTATTTTTACGTCATGACGCTTTACGTACAAGCTTGCAACCTCCTTACACTGGACCGTACCAGGTTATTAAGAGAGGACAAAAGACTTTTCAGATATTAGTTAAAAATAAGAAAATAACTGTGTCTATTGATCGCCTCAAGCCAGCTTACACTATTAAATCAGACAGCAATATAGTAAACGACGAGCAACCTAGTATAAAAACTACACGGTCAGGTAGAAGAGTTCACTTTCCACAATACTATCGCCCGTAGTAACGGTCTCAGCGGGGGAGTGATGTGGAATAATCTCGCCCACATTCTTAATGGCACAGGCAGCAGCATCTTAGGCCCCGTGCGAAAGCGCATGCCCGGTGCGAGCATTCTTTTGTTTAGGCATGACATTCGATATATATACGCTTAAGAGTTTTTGCATATTTTCCTGCTATATTTTCTTCTCCTCTTCGTAAATTAATGTGCCTTCTTGTGCTATATTCTTTATGCTTGTATGCTAATATACTGTAAAACTATTGTGTGATTATCTGTATACTTCTGATAAAAATGTGGACTCGAATATAAACATTATAACAGTAAGTGACTTTTATTTATAGTGATAGTGTTATTCATCCCACAGGTGAAAAAATCAATAAGTAAATTATTTAGAAACTTATTTAGAAACTGTTTCTATTAGTACCGAAGGGTGTGTGAGTGAACTGTTTATATTTATAGAGAGACAGCTCCCACGAAGACTCAAAAGTTGATTCTGTCCTAAGGTGCATGTCCTACAAGAAAATGTTTAAAACGTCATCGGGATCGTAGAAAGCATTTCGATCACATATTAACCAATTAACACCGTTATTTCCTTTCTTTTCCTTATTCCTGGAATCGCTATTCTCTATCTTACTCTTCTTAGCCAATACGTTACGCCACTGGTGTCTAAACATAGCTACGATGACTGCTTTCCATTAGGCTACCATATGCTGTTTTCTATCCTTTATTGTACAGGTAATTTGTAATGAAATAAATAATATCAAGCAGTGGCAAGATTAAAACCTGTACTACCTTAAACAAAAACAAATATGTTGAACGAATGAACAAACTGTATAACAAGAACATCTGAATACATAATAAGAAGATGTTTTTAATATATTCAAGGTTATTGTTTCGTGAAAATAATTGTGTTGTTTGTATAAGGTTATCAGGTTTAATAGATAAAACGAGGACAATCTCGATTTATTTTTTGGACTTCATGACGTTTGGCCAACATGCATTCGGTCATCCTGATGGTAAGCAGCCACCGCAACCTATGAACGCTGGCGTTACTTGAAATATCATATGCACGTTGCCAACCCTAGGGATAGAAGTACAGGGATGAGACGGGAAAAGGAAGGGAACAGAGGGATGGGAGATTGGCGCCTCCTGCACTCTCACTCATCGCACGAAACGCAACAGCCCTGCGTTTCTTTACGCTGATTCATTACGCTTTATCTGTGAGAGATTACTAGGTGGTAGCATGGCCAGCGTATATATAATATCATGCGGTTTGTTCCAGATTGTCCATTAGGCGGTATACCCCACGCTAAGAGATTTTTTTTGTTAAATATGTCTTCGTGTGTGAATTAAAATTGAATAATGTACTCGTAAGTAACAAACCCTCAATAATAATATTATTGCCTTGATATTTATTGTATTCCAGTAAGTATCTATTTGTCCTTCGGAACGAATGTCATGGTAAATTATCGTATAAAAATAGGTACTACAGAACGTTAGAAAAGGAAGTTAGAACTTTTATATTAGAGTTCGCCTAGTAGTCGACATTCGACCGATACGATAATCATTTTATGTCATTGTTATTAAGATTTTATGTTAAACTGATATAAGGAGGAAGTTTTTTTTTTATTAATATTACAACATATTTAAAATTCAATATTAACTATATTTACAAATAATTACAAACTGTACAAATCATGGTGGCAAGAATGCTAGCTGAATTTTGCCGTTGAATCGCAATCCCGATTTTTGTGCGAAAAATGAAGCAGCCCTAATTCAGCGTTTCCGCGGCTAATTTTACATATAATTTTAAATATATTATAGTAACGCTAAAAATATAATATGTAGTTTATGTAATACACCTACGTTACAGTAGTAAAACGAATTTTAATTTCTTTCTACGACATGCAATATCAACGCAATCATGCAGACACGCCGACAAGGTTTTATGTTTCACTGATAGATATTTTATGTTAAACGCAAACTCAAACTCTAAATATTCTTTATTAAAATAGGCATTTTAAGCACATTTGAATCGTCAAATACACAGTCTGTTGTGTCCGTCTAAGTGGAAGTAATTTTACAAATGCTATCCAAAGAAACATTACACGGGTCTAACAAATCCTTATACTGATAAAAACAAGCCATTCCCTTGTGAGTTTGGGGGTTGGAACACATCAACATCGAATGATCGCCAGGCAAATCGGCCATTTCACTGATGTCTAAATGCGACTCCCAGATCATTTGTCATCGCAGTCAGATGTGATAACTTTTTGTACGGACCGCTGACTCCATCCCAACTTTGGAAAGAGTGAAGAGACTCATTATCTTTCTTCCACGTTAATGTTTTACGCTACGCGTGTAATGATTCATACTTTATTAAACCAATGATAGTGATAACAAATTGTTCAATGGACTTATCGGTTACATAAATTTAAACGTTTGGAAGCGATTTATATGGGAAAATGTTAGTGGTTTAATTTACGTAGATAAAATTATTTATGAACGTCGGCAGCGCGTGACTTCGACCGAGTGGCTTGTAAATGGTAAATAATTTTAAAACTAGTTGAAAAAATTAGACCAGTTTCTTCTATATTAAGGCACTCATAGCCACGTACAGTCACTGTACAATAATCGGGCATCTCCTTGCTTAGACCAAGCTGATAGCAGACAGATATTAGTCTAATCAGACGTCTTTGTAAATATAAATGTATGAATTAAATGTTGTAAAATAACAAACATACAACGATGATTTCTACGTTTGTATACTTAATAGGATATTAAATGTTTTCGATATAAGTTTAACGTGAAACACAATTAAGCTGATAGTTTGTTGGCTGTAAATTTTAGTATAACAATAATTTAGCGCATTTTCAAACTGTGGTGACCGTGGATCAGGTAAATTCCCAATTAGTACAACCGATAAATTTGAACGAACTTTGCGGTAAATAATAACGATATACAAAATATATTTGTTATTAATATAATATATAACATATTTGATAAGCAAATGAAAATAATTTTTATAATATAAAATTATCAAATAATTATCAAATGTTGTTTTTAATCTAACATGATATTTACATTTACGTTTAACATTTTGTTCCTAACCGCATAATATGAAGAAATGTACTGTAAAATTGGCACCTTTAGGTACCTTTTTAAGATAAATAGTATTTGGAAGTAAAATTTATTTAGGGTACAAAACTTGGTCGCATGTTTCGATGAAATGAGCTATCGATTCTGGAAAGGCGTCTGGAATCTGCATTTATTTGTAATCTATCATTAATGAAATTTGGATATGATATCATCAGCTTATCGACCTCAATAGATCTTGGAAGTGTGGTATCTCAAGTCACACTTTCACGGTCAGGTTGTGGGCAGGTCCATGGTCCGTGGTATACAGTAAGTCTATGTTGTGGACAGTGTGTTCGACAGTCGCTCGGGGCAGTTGTTTGGCCGAAACCACCGAGGTGTTTTCACTATAGATCTCCCTAACGTGCCTCGAATACAGCATTAAGTTCACAGTTGTTGTCACTAGCTTGATAGACAATCTATCACAGTCCAGCGAAAAAAAAAATTTGTAAAAATTACGGAGATTATAGATGTTGATCGCTTTTTTTTAAAATGAAAGTGTTTATATAAATTACGTATATTATGTATTTATATAATATACCTACTATCTAACAAAAAAGACGCAAAAGTTATTGCGTTAAATACAGCCAAAAAAAAACAACGTTTTAAAGTTCCTCCTTTTTGTACTTGGTTATCAACTCTGTATATGTGTATGGAGTTACATATTAAGGATATTATTAAACGGTTTTGTTTTATTGAAATTTAATTTTTTCCTTTTATAGGTGAAAATGCTAACTAAATTCAAAATTGAATTTTATTTTTTCTTTGTTTCATGACGGTTCGCAAAAATACAAACAGTCCGCCTTATGGTAAGCAGTAACCGCAACCTATAAATAAATAAATATAAATAACGCTGCACACTCAACGGCCTCCATTAGCATAATGATATCCTGTGTCGGGGGTGCGGAAACACATACAACGACAAGGACAAATACACCCAGACCGAAGAATATGCTTGCATGGTCAATACAAACATATTATGCGAACCCGTGACCTGTTCGCTACCGCTCGCTGCGCCACAACCCTATAAACGCTTGCAATACATCCTTTCGCTAGTTACGTCACTATAAATAATTTAATCATTTTAAAAAATACCTAGATATTACTGTTATCCATGCCCGGCCGTGAGCTTTTAAGCTGAATTGGAATAACTAGTTTATCAAAACTAATTGTGATCAAGGCGTTAGAAAAATTGGATTATTGTTTCGTTAGTATGTATGTAGGTATGTTATGAATAAGTGTGAATTATATATTTTCGTAATTTGAAATACAAATAGGGTTTGACATAAATATAAATTACGTTTAAACATTACAAGTCTTTTGGAAGGAAAATTAAAACCAACAAACTTGAAAAAAGCAAATCTAAATGTAAAAACAAATATTCCATTCACCACAAATAACAATTTTGATTGCTTAAGAAAAATTGTAAACAAACAGAAATCGTACGTAGCGTAATGATTAAAACAGTGTCAGTAAGAAAAAAATCTCCACAGGTGGGTGTATCGAGTAGACAACAAAATAGTCGTCGTGGGCGTTTGGATCTGTGCCCAACGACGCATTTGTATCATAAACAGGTTAAAAAATAAATCTGTGCAGTTGCACTGGATACAAAATATGTCAGGCAAACGTCATATTACACGAATTGTTTACAAGATATTGTCGTCATCATACCACACCCCACGCCTTTTTAAATATACTATCTGTGATACGGGATCGAGATCCCGTGGTCAACAGAATAATTATTGTTAAGGTTTTTGCCCGGAACACTAATTCTTCTTCTAAAATAAAAGTAACCAAAAATACTCCTTAAAACTAGGTATGTGCCAATGAAAGTCCTTCTAAAATCGATTCAGCCGTTTGGGAGATTAATCGGATTAAAAGGAAAGAAGTTAGTCACACGTTGAGTTCATTCGATTCATTCATCGTTCATTATGACTTGAACAACAGTTTGCGTGCGTTTATATTGAATTCACGAAGGGGCACCAACAAGTCTATAATGACATTTTGCCTGTATGACCGGTCCATAGTATATGATTATCACTGAACAAGTGAATGCTGTTAACAGAATGCAGATGCTGGTACTCACTACTTCCACTAGTCAGAAGCCAACACTATCATAGATTTTCTTCAAAAAACTTTTCGTAGTTTCTAGGGACCTATATTTTCAGTTGCAAGCGTCTACTACTAATAAGTATTAACGTAAAAGTTATTTTAAAGCTTTACCGTTAAAATGAATCAAGATAAATTGAGGTTCATCATTTTGATCAATATGAAAATATTATACCTAGTTAGAAAAATATTAAAAACTTTTTTCCAGTAATTACTACTTTAAAACAAACCTCATAGTTGTAGCATATTTGTAACAAAACCTTAGCACATAATATTAGTATTTTTATTAATGAAAAAATTTAAAAATATTTATTTTAAAACACTTATATACCTATAGTTAGTAGTTTGAATTCACGAAGGTAGGTAGGTAGGTTACCTAGGTATAGAGTTCGTCGTTGTGTAAGCTTACTTTACCTAACACTACACGTAGAATTCTTTTACTATAATTAAATTGTGTCGTGATTCAACCATCGCACACTAATACATGATTAAATAAATATTTAGAAACCACTCTAAAAAATATATTTAACACCATTAATGTTCAATAAAAACAATTTGTTTCAGTTATTTTTTTATATTCAACGAAAACCTAATAAAATAAAAGCTTTTATTAGCTTCATAATATTATGTATGTGCGTGCGGTAACGGAAAATTTTGAACATAATTTTGACCTTCAAAACTTTGTACTTAAAAATCGAAAATTCGCATATATATATAATGACCCGATGGCAAATTTAGTAATTAAAAAATCGAACTTAAAATAAAAATAAATAACACGAGAAGAAAAAATAAAAACACGCTTTTATAGAAAATCCAACCAAAAATTAATAAAAAGTATTGTATGGTATTTTATTGTAAAAAAGAGTGGGGTGCATGGTGTCAATAGTTATAGATATTTTATTGCAAGATATAATTTTGATTAGAAGGATTATCATTTTGATAATCTATTAAAAAGCACCTTATTTACATTTATTTCTTCTTAAGGTGAACTTTTTTTTTTATTGATTTAATTGTAACAAATAATCAGTGCGAGTATAATAATAGTGCCTAATTTTATATTCTTTATATATTTTAAATGTTTAGATAAATAATCTATTTGCAAGAAAAACCTTAAAATAAAATTACTTACCACTTAAAGTCAGTAATAAGGCGATAGAAAAACCATAAAAAAATATTTTCTTAGGCATTATAAGCACCGAGTTTTAAATCATTGAATAGAATCACAAAACCAATCTCTTTCACTTTTAACACTCTAACCACAGAATTTCAAATTGTAACAAAAATAGTTCTGTAGTAAAAAGTTATATTTCACTTTACGTATTTAAATACGCAACTTTATTTACACAATAAACGACCTCTCCCTTACAACGCTAGAGCAAAACTACTTTTATTTTCTCAATCTGAATGATATGAAATGAACGGATAAGAAAAGCCGCGAAAACTGAAATCCGAATGAACATGAATGAGCTGTGGCAAGGCACCACTGACCTCCATAACAACTGGTCTTCGGTTCCATATTGCGTATAATAATTTACCTTTCGCAATTGCGCTGTATTATTATTTTTAGTTCCAGACATTTCATTAATAGCGCCACTTTATCTTCCCATTATTACCAATACATATACATATATATACATGAGGTCCAAACCATCTATATTAGTTCTAATATCCATGCTGGTAACTGACGATATGAAATCCACAGACCAGAACCTAGAGCTCCTAGCATAGAAATATTATACTTATAAGGCTGCTAAATGTATACGACTTAAAGCCATATAAGGATTGACGAAAAGGGCGTGATATGCGATTTCCCACGCTCATAAAAAGATGTTTCATAGCCGCTACTTAGGATTATCATTCGCTGTCTTTTCAAGACTCAAGACTTTCAAACTTCAACGTTCACGTCACACCATAGTCTCAATTCCTAGCGTGGTCTACTATTAATTTCTTATATGTCTATCCTCTATATATTGACACCGTCGGCTTATCGGCTATGACCTGAATAAAATTATTATAAGAACTTATGTTACCTAAATTACTTCTATGGTGACCTGTGTCTTTTGACAAATGACAAGTTAACACACTTCATGACACTTGATACTTGTGACATAATGACATTATTTATAATTTTATAGTCGTTAATCACGGTTAAAACGATTTTAATTTATATTTCCTATGCTCATAACCATAATAAATTAGAATAACGTAATTTAATATTATTAACGTTACTGTTATTTAAAGTATTTTCTATAATAAATAAGTATAGCTTAATTTCAGAAAACTGTAATTACTAGCTTCTAATAAACATAACCTAATATGAACTTGAATAATATATTAAGGAACATAATTCGAAGTCGAACAACAAACATTCACTTTCAAAGATGGAAAAGTTCAGAGGAGAAAAAAGTAGCGACCTATGATCCATTCCTAGCAAAACCGAAAAAAACCAAGGAGACTTACCTCGAAGTTATAAAAATGTTCGAAGAGCGAGATACCAGAAGAAGAGGTCATGTTGAATTTATTTACGCGGCATTAGGTAGAATGAAAGAGTTCGGGGTTCAAAAAGACTTAGAAGTATATAAAGCTTTAGTAGATGTTCTGCCCAAAGGAAAATTTATACCCCAAAATATTTTTCAAGCTGAATTCATGCATTATCCCAAACAACAACAATGTGCTGTTGATTTATTAGAACAAATGGAGGATAATAGTTAGTTTTTTTTTCATTAACTAAAAATATCAAAGCCTCTGTTTAAATGTTTCTACATGATGTTTTTAACCATATACTTTATTTATTAGAAGTAATGCCGGATGCAGAAATGGAGCAAATGTTATTAAATATATTTGGTAGGAGAGGAATACCACTTAGAAAATTTTGGAGAATGATGTACTGGATGCCAAAGTTTAAAAACCTTAGTCCTTGGTATTTGCCAGATAAGCTACCAGTTGATACATTAGAATTGGCAATTCTCGCTATACAAAGAATAACATCAGTTGATCCTGATACTAAAGTAGAAATATGGCAGGTGATACTTTAAACTAAAATAACAAAAAATATTAAAATAGTTCATTTCTTTGATATTTTGTTTACTTATGGAGTTTTGTATTTACATAAATATCAAGTTTTAATTTTATTTTAATAATTTGTTAAAACATAATAACCAACAGAGATAAAAACATAAGATCTCATTGCTTTTTGGAACAATATTTTGTTATCCATAATACCCCTTTTTCGCCAGACAGAAGAAATAGAAGCTTCATTAGACAAAACATGGATTGTGAGTGGTCAAAGTAGAATTCAGCAAGTTTTGTTAGCTGAACAACCTCCTGAGGAGCCTTTGGTGATAAAAGGACCATTTAATATATACCTAAGAGATCAGGTTGTTACATACTTTATACTACTCGGAAAGATTAGGTCGAACACAGGGATGATACTGATTTGGATGGTATGATAAAATCTTAAAACTTAAGTCACCAAAACTGTATAATACAAATTTAATTTAGTTGATAACTATACAGATACATGCTTTTTCTTTTCCATCAGATGTATCGAATATTGAAAAACCATCAGGAATACCAGGTGTCATTGGACGAGTCACACTACCTCAAGTAAGGAGTACAACACATGAACAGGATGATGGAACAATAGTTGCTGTTTGTGCTACAGGTATGTGATAAAACACAGTAATCACTTAATCAGTATCAAAATAAAACTACGTTCCAGACACATTAGACATACTAAGGATGAAATCAATCAGGCCAATTTTGAAGTCTTCATGAGGGCTGCCCTTTTCTTATGGCTTGGTGTCTGTTTTTAAAGTGTTTGGTAACATTGTTAAGGCCAGTAGGGTAACAACAGAAATACTCATTGAAAAAAAAAGCAATTTGATGATTTCACTGAAAGATTAAAATTGTTCCTTGTTTGTAAAATAATAAGTACCCTCAACAAAAATCTCCTAATAAAATCCAAGTAGTTAGACAATTGTTGTGGCATGTTGGTAGCGAGGCTACCTTAAGTCTCTGTGGTCACGGGTTTGATTCCTGCTCGGAGCAGATATTTCTGTTAATGTTAAATGATCTGTCGTGGTCTGGGTGTTTGTCTTTGTGGATCTCCCCACCGTACCTTTGAGAGCATGTTAAACTGTTGGTCGTGCTATTTATCATAATATCTGGTAGTAACCATTAACTCTTGATAGGTAATTAATTGCTCTTATCCAATAAGCTAGCTTTACAGACCTTGGGCGAAATACCGGGATAATGCTAAGAAGTAAAAGAAATATGAAAGTAGGCCATCATTTATGTTTTTTTTTTTAAACTATATATTTGGGCTGTTGACATAATACTTGTATTTATTATATAAAACTTATTTTACAGGCACATCATCTAGAGATTCCCTGTTATCATGGATAAGATTGTTAGAGAGAAATAATAATCCGTGTTTAGCAAATATACCTGTGATATTTACTCTTATAGCTCCACCTACTACTGATATATCATTATTTGATGCTGAACAAGAAAAAGACACAAAAGAAGGAGAAATTGACATGAAATGATAATAGGTTTCCATAGTTTAGCTACTATTTATTTATAATTTAAAATAAATGTTCTGTTCTAAGTGTTTTATTTATATTTTTACAGATCATAACACTGTTTACCATAATTACTAAACTTATATATACAGATTATATAATAAAAAATTATATACAATGGTGAGCTCCTATAATTAAATTACACAGTGAATTAGAATCTGCTTGCCATCTTTAAAATTTTATATAACATATTGTTTACATAAAGCATATTATTCTGTTACTGAAGATATTGCAGATAATGAGGTATGAATATAATATGAATTTATGTAAGTT
Source organism: Hestina assimilis (assembly GCA_023373885.1). NCBI lineage: Eukaryota > Metazoa > Arthropoda > Insecta > Lepidoptera > Nymphalidae > Hestina > Hestina assimilis. The sequence goes on along the minus strand of CM041749.1, from coordinate 7,350,401 downwards.
GAATTTCAAAATTTGGCAAATGTATTTGATTATATTTGAAAAAAATAACAGTTTTCTTGCTGGTTTTTCTCTGCAGTGTTTCTCCAAAATTGGTGGTAGATTCTCTTAGACCGACACAAAACACTGTATATTTGATGATTCAAAAGTTCTTAAAGGCATATTTCAATACAAAAATGTTTCAGTTTGAGAGCTTAGTCCTTAGAACACTAAACTGTGTAATTTCGTGAAACACTACTCAATCCACAAAATCCCAGTCGTTTTAAGTCCATTCATAATCTTCATCCACTTCAAAGGAAATGGTGCCCCACTGTCAAGTGATATTGTGCCAGTCTGCTTGAGGAAGGAGATACGTCTCATTGTCACTCCTGACAACTGTAACACCAGCCCCGTAAAATGGTATAACATATGCTGATCCATCTGATGGTCCTACAACCTGTTGAGAATAGATTTACAAACTAAAATTGCTATATTTTTTCTTTTAAAAAAAATTAAAAGGATGATTTTTGAATTTTAATACCTGAGCAGCAATAAGTATGATGTCTAATAACTGGCCTAGGAACATGAAGCCCAGTGTACATAGCTTTGCTAAACCCATGCCAGGGTAGCCAAGATAGAATCTATCTAGACCAAACATTCCCAAAAACACTGATAGTAACAATGCTATTTCTAGAGAGTAACCATTTCTGTAACAGAAAGATGTAGTTTAATATTTCATACTTAGTAAAATTCATGAAACAAAAAATTTACAAATTTATGAGCGAAACTTACGTCCATTTACAAGGCATCTTTTTAGTAAATGTAGAATTATTCGTTTCATTGCATATGATTCCTTCAGCTGCTATACATAGAACTGTAAAAAAAAAGAATGAATTGACGTTAAAATCTTCTCTGTTATTGTTGATAAGGGGTAAAGCTGTATGAAAAACCTACCGTCTGCTTCTCCTTCCGAGGCAATTTCTTTTCCTTTTGTACAGCCGCGATATTGTTGTGTTTCTGGATCTATTTGATCCAGGCTTGGATCGGGACAGATGTACTGACCTAATCGTAATGTATTACAATCAACCGTAACATTTTTCTGCACCTTTAACCTCATCAGATGCATATGATTCACAATGAAACAAGTAAATAAAGATAAATATGCACCACATTGTTATTGTGAGAAAAAGAAATCATAAAGATATTACTGTTTACATTGAGTTCTATATAAATTGCTACTTAGTAATTCATTTGAAGATTTGAGGACAGTCTACATAGCTATACTAATTGCTAAAAAAAACATTTTGAAATCACATCACATTTCCAGTTTTACAATTTCTTTTTTATTTTTTTATTTTCTCCGATGTTGGCTTTTAGTTGTGTCCTATAGGCACTTATTATCTCGCCAATGACACGTAGGATGGAGACGACACGTAGGATGGAGACGACACGTAGGATGGAGACGACACGTAGGATGGAGACGACACGTAGGATGGAGACGACACGTAGGATGGAGACGACACGTAGGATGGAGACGACACGAAGGAGATTGATCAATGCGGATGAGACTACAAACTAATATAAGTATCTGACCGGTGAGATAGAAGAAGTAGTAAGTCCTTAACCTAAAAAGACACAAATAGTACAATAAATAATCATATAATACATAGTTAATAACATATATTTATATTCTACTAATAATCTATTTACAGTCTAATATTATTACGTTTAATAAATCTACATAGAAACGGACGCAATGGGCTAAAGACAAACATCAACAGACATTCGACATTTATGGGACGAGGAGCTTTTAGAGGAAGGACATCATATGCGGGATAAACTAGTTTAGGACAAGTGAACATGAGTTTCACAATTTCACAACGATATTTTTCCCTTTTATAACGCAGAATGACAAATGACATTGACAACTTGACAAAGAGTAATTTTGATGACAGAATACATATAAATCATAAATATATAAGTGTTTTTCAATATGTGGACGTTCGTTACCCAAAACTTCCTAAAACAAGCTTAATTATATAAATATATGTATATAACTTTAATGGCAGTAAAAGTATTAAGACAGGGGGGAAAAGCTAATCATTCAATTGTTCTTGTTGAAATAGAAAAGTAAAAATTACGTAGGTACTTACTTAAAAGTGTGAACTCAGATAAATTATTAAATTAAACAAAATCGTTAAATTTAATATCCTTTATTAAAAATAAAAATAACTAATAACTTTTATTAAAAATAAAAATTTATGAAAGTTACCTAATAATGGTATTTAAATTATTTTTTTATTTATTTATTAAGTCAATATTTATTAACAATATGTTTTATACTAAAGTCTTACAAAACCTGACAATTGGTTTGACTGTAAGATTAGATATACAGGTATTTAACGATACCCTTCGTATACCAGAAATATTAGGGGTTTCACCTCGGAATGAGACATAGTCATGCTAGCGTGATTACTATATTACTATTATTTAAGTATCCTTCACAAATCTGTTTTAAATTATTGTTTTATACTGATGTTTCCCTTTAGTTACATTGTATTAATTTTAATAATATCGGTAATGTCCATACTGCATGTGTCAAGAGTAAATTGTTCCAACTGGGGCATCGGTTGTATAGGGTATTTATCAAATGTTCCATTAATTAAGACAAGTGTCAGTTTCTTTTTACGCCTCCCATAATAAGCAGTATAACATAACTGATAACTGAGATAGATATTTTTGAAACATTAAAATTAAATCATTTTCTAACTGAAGTTTATTTTAAGCCGACTTCAAAACAAAGAAGAAACCAATTCGAACCTGTTTTCTTTGTATGTTTCTTAACTGATTACTCGAAGACCGCTTATTTAGATGATTCTTTTTGTTTAAAAGGGTATAATCGATCTATCCAGAAATAAGGAGATATCTTTAAGCCTAATTCTCATTTAAAATAATCTTGATAAATGTTACTGGCACAATTATACCGCCAACATCCGTCGCATCACCAAAAACATAAAAATTTGGTTAATATCCTTAAGGGGTTTTTGAACGGCGGTGTACCTAATCGAACCATGGTCGTGATGCTATGTGCCTATGTGGTTCGTTGTTATGCAATATGTAGTCAGACGGCATGGTACGATATACGTTTGAAACAGCACAATATTTTCTTCAGTAGCTAAGTAACATATTGGCACAGAAGGCTCTAACTTCTGAAGAAAATATTTTTATTTTTCTTTTTAAGAAAATAAAAACAGAAGTTTTTTTCAGCTTTTGTAATGAATTGAAATGCTGTTACTTATAAATTTGATTTTAGAACTACCAAATAAATTATATGTCAAGAAATGAAAATCACAACTGTCGGACGTACCTTATAGACAGTCCATCCCGGGCGTTCATTGTGAAGATTCAATTTCCTGTTACGTGTTATAGTTGGAAAAGCAGAAATGCAAAAGATGATCTAAATCAGAAACAAATTATATCCAAGTTTACGACTGCTTTCTGTGAAGTGTTTGTAATTTTTATAAATATCTGCAGCATATAATTTATTTATTAATGCCCTTATTGCTTAATACCGAAATAGTAATCTTAATAAAATCGATCCTTTTATTTATTAAACAATATTATTTTTGTGATATTCTTCGCTGAGCCGAGATTACCCGATTGACTTTAACCAAAGTTCTCAGGTTCAAATCCGAGCAGGCACTTCTAAGTTTTAAGTAATCAAGTGGTTAACCAGTTGCATTTTAAAGATCGTAAGCCAACCTGCATACCTTTTGTTGTTGCAGATGTTCATAGACGGCAATAATCGCATAACATCGCTAAAAATACAAAAAAGCTGTATAAATCTGATTTTGTTGTAATTTATTAGACAAAATAATAAAGTAATTCTCTTAATTCATTTAATTCTCTTCTGAGTAAGAAATAATGCAAAAAGTAAGAATTATAGAATTCAATATTAATGAACCTTTACTACCTCAATCGAATCAAGTATATGACGCCATGAGTAAAAACGTGCGTCTCTGTAAAAACAATATGTCCGATACTTGTCTGAATTGCTGGCACTTCAATTGATTGAGGGCTCTTATTGCTTGATAGTTGAGCACAGCGGCCCTCGTCGTCATTTTGTCAGAAGCAATTTGCATTTTATAGTGAAATAATTAAACTTTAACCTGTGATTGTTTTTTTTAACATCCAGCGAATGATTCAAAAATAAAAGTTTGTGATCTTAATTGTTTGAAACTTAGATGGCGACGATCTTTGAATCTACCGGTCGGATTTGAAAAATGCTCATGCTCGCTGACGAAAGCTACTATCACAATCATGGGCGTATTCAGGATCTTACCCAAGGAGGGCAACATAGTAATAGTCATGTCCTATACAGAAAAGTATATATATATTGGTATATATATACCTATATATATAATTATATATACACAACTATATATATATATATATATATATATATATTATAAATACTATTATATAGAGCCCTCGTGCTTCCCTTCAACTGAGGAAGTACTATTAATACATAGTATATAATACTAAATATTTCTATATGAAACAAGTAACGCTTTTTCCCGTAATTATTCGGTTATTTATTCTTCTTATTTCGATTTATTCGGTTCTTATTTCGATAAAATCGCGATTCTTTTTTTAGAAAGCGAATATGTGTTGTATTATATTCATAATATAATATTATTCGTTAATGAGTTCTTAGTATTGTAGACCGGACCATGGAAAAAATTCAAATAGAAATTTACAATACTTAAAAATTTTAATTAATAAATCATGTATTATATCACTATAATCACTATAAGATATTAAAAGTTTGTAGCGCTCGGTAGCAGAAAAGACGCCAAATCATATTGAATAATTTCCTCACCCTCATTAGTAAAGCGAAAAACTTTTCAATAGAGTAAGTTTAAAAAACTTCCCTACTCCCATTATACTTTAAAATAACTCTTGAACAAATACTTGTCGCTTCAGTCCTACTAACGAATTAAGTTTATATAAGTTTGTCCATAAAGTACTACTACTTATTGTTTGAGACTAGTTTTACGGTAGAAGGTTCGACTTCTAATGTAAGAATTTCCAGTTCGATTCTGGTCCCTAGACCAGATTACAGTATTTTTTTGATTATAGTATAGACGATATTCTGTTTAGAGTTTCGTACTTAAAAGATGCCAACGGAACCATATTTTTTCGCAATATTTTCAAATATATAACTCGCGCAATATAAGTTGAATAAAAATGGAATGCGCAGGTACAATCATGAAAAAAATGTTAGACTAATGCTTAGCGGTTGCTCTAGAAATTCAAATTTATTAAAGGAACAAAATCGTGATTTCGTCTTATTTATATAGATTTTTTTAAAGTGTGAAAATGGAATTAAGTAGATATCAATTCCTTATTTATTAATTATTATTATTAATTACTAACATGCTACAATACTCACACTTCGTTTTATAACAAATAAATAATATAGAAAAAAAGATGGGTGATAGATAACATTTACTCCCTTAGAAATAAAAAAAAAAATTTATAGAATAAAAATGTATTGATATATTAATACTTGCATATATATATATATATTAGAAAGTATGAATACCTTATAAACAACAAAACTCCAAAGCCTTAATATATTATTTTCTTTTAAGAAATAACTACAAACGTCAAATACCATCCTTCTCACCTGTCTCCATAAAGTTGATTGTAGTCGATGCATTATCTTGAAAAAAAATTAAATGTTCGCAGTTGACAAAAATATAAATTTTAAAGAACTAAAAATCTGTGCGCGACAGTACATATGGTTGTGTGCAGTGTGCGCGAGAGGCGGGGGAAGCAATTCGACTGAGTGGGGGCTAGCGTCGCCGCGTTACTATAGTTACGCGTGCCCCCTTCGTTTCGCATGTCGATTGAGACTCAAAAATGGGTTACTGCGCATTCAAGGTCATAGTTCAAAATATATTTTGCGATTATACCACAATTTTTTCAGAACGTTCATCTAATTATAACAAGAAATAAAACATTAAATTTCAAGTAAAAACTTTATTAAAAATACTGAACAATCAATCAAAATCAATTAAATTTTACATATAACATCACTAGGACCACAATCTTGATTATTTTTCAATTTAAATTACACATAACCAAGATGTGATATCAACATATAAGTTTGTTGAAAAATATATACTATTTATTAGATTTAATTTGTTATGTCACACGATATTATATCTTAATACTAGATGATCTATTAAACTACGTAATTATGTCTCTTTTTGTACGTCACGGATTATTCTTGATTATTTCTGGTCATTAATTACGAAAATTGATATCTATCATTATTTTTAAGGTTGTAACTTGATCTCTTTATAAGTTTAGTCATAAAATAAATTTCTAAATGCAACCATATATATTTGATAACCTACAAATATGTCGAAAAAATACGCGCTTATCCTAATTTTAACCCTATTGAAACCCTTATTAAATTTCAAGAGGTTTTCGTAACGACATGAGGGGACGAACATCAATCGTTTGACAGGTGGAAACAGTTTTTATAGGACAATAAAATGGTTGTTTTTAGTATTTTTCCACAAATATTTCAAAATCAAGATTAGCCGAATTCATCCAGCCTCTCTCGAGTTTAAGCAAGACTAACGAACAACGATTCTTTTTATATATATGGATGTTACCTAACTATTAAGATATATTATCTAATATTATGTTGCATACAGCGTTATAATGACCTTTATACGCTTCGGTGTGAATACACATCGTATATTTTAAAATCTAAATTATGATTACTAATTATGAAATATAGGTTTATGTTGATATTACATCTTTATAACATAGTAGGTCATACCAAAAGTTATATTCAAATTATGTATGTTAAATTGGTGCCGTTTCATTTCATCAGCGTTTTTATCCTCGCCAACCCGTAAAAGATGGAGATCTGTGAATTAAAAAAATATTCATCAGCCATATTATATAAAATTTAACACAAAAATTATTGATCGGGGCCAATTACTAAATGGAAATGGACTGTGTCGGAGGTTTGGCAACACACAAGGACAAGGGCTGGTTTAATAGATCTAGAATTTTCTATATTTGGTCAATCACAGATTATTTTACATAAAACATCATTAGGACATCTATAGTGAAGAAGGCAGTGGCATCATGAAACGTGCGGTTACTTCTTATCTTATATAATCGATTCAATGTTTCTAAGTTGGCAAGCAAGCATACAGCCCACATAGCAAGCGGTTGCCGTAGCCTATGAGCACGCGCAACACCATTTGTAGGAGTCACTCAAGCGTTGCCAACCCCGAGATATTGGTTCTTAAATCTCCTTTGCCCAGTAATTTTACTAGCCTACAGAGTCCTTCAAACCGGAACACAGTAATAACTAAGACACTACTGCTTGGTGGTAGAATATTTGACACTGCGGTGGTACCTACCTAGCCGGCCTCTTACAACAAAAGACCTAACACCAGTGTGACTGATCGCACTGGTGGAATAATCTCTGCTAAAACAGAGATTATCCCAACAACGGGCGATGGGATCGTCATGTCCCGACGCCGGACGCCGGAGATAGAAATAGGAATGAAGAAGAATGTGAAAATAATGATGAAGAAGAAACTCACGCATTGAAGCTAGGCGCGGGTTGTGGCTGCCCGGACTGCTGCGCCAGGTTGCCGAACGTGAGCGTGTTCTGTGTCGCTAGGTTCTCGAATGTCGGGTTCGATTGAGTTGGCGAACCGAAACCTGAAAAACATGAATTATTAAGACAGATTTCACATTGCCTTTTGTCTCCACTATAATAATCATGAGACTTCAAACTGTGTTTAATATAAAATTCTTCTTCTTCTACCTAACATTTTATGTACCCAGAATCTGCTTATTACTCTTATCCGGATTTGACCGGTTACTAGTTTTTATACAGAACGATTGCAATCTGATTTGCTCAACCCAAAGTGCGAACCAGTAACTCATTGGATATGAGCAAATTACTTATCAAGAGTTACCGATTATTATCAGACGCGATAACAACCGGGACCGACAGCTAAGCGTGCTCTTCATGCATGGCTTCGGCATGGTGGGGAGACCAACAAGAACAAACGCTCAGTTTGCAACAGATATTTGTAAGATCAATACAATATAAAAATATTTTGATCGGTGTTTAATATAAATTTAAGTAAAAGGTTTTCGGTCGTCAACGTGTTTGCGCTATTCATATTGTTACGGGCTGGGGTTCGGTGATTTGGAAACAAACACCTGATGGCTCTAAATAAGACTTTATTGAGGTCTAGATTACACACAGATTAAACAACAGTACTTTACAAACAACAGGTCCAAAACGCAGGTCAATCACAGTCCAAAAGAATAGCCGAGGTCACTAATTATCGCACTTGTTCACTGGTATCACTTGTAGTTTCTTCGCTCGTAGCTCAGAACTGAATGACTCAGTCGACGCGCCGGGCCGCTTATATACGCGGACACGGGTTCGAGAGAGCTCCGTCCGCGGAACGCTATTCTACATGTTTCGAGAATACATCTTTCTCGAACCCGCGCGGCGGACGTAGAAATAAACAAAAGGAGTAGCAAGCGATTTTGAACCTTATGCCCCTGTAATAAGGTTCTCCGTAACAATATTAAATAATTTAATATGAAAAAATATCAAAATCGGCCAAGTCGTTTGGGAGGAGTTCAGTCACATACACACGCACAGAACAATTATATAAATATATATATATATATAAAGACCTAAAGTTAACCTTATACTGTACAAACCTGGTGATGAATTCCCAAAGCTTTTTTCTGGTGACGAGTTTCCAAATGCAGGTGCACCAAAAGCCGTTCCTCCGAAAGATGCCGGAGCGCCGAAACCACTAGTAGGACTCTTGTTGAAACCACCGAATGCTGATGAACCAAAACTGAAAAAAAATCGTCAGTCGAAAACATGATATCATGTAGGCATTAAATATTTTATAATAATAATAATTGTTTTTGCATAAAACATGTTACATTCGTTGCATAATTATATTAGTGGTATCAATGTTTTGCCGATTTATAGACATGCAAATCTTAAGATATTTTTATATAACATTTTTAGAATTAATAAAATTTATGCTTTAAAATGAATAAAAGTAAATTAATTTCGTTCCATTATTAATAATTATACAATTGGTACAATAATAACAAGATATATTAAGACTTTTTTTGTAGAAATTCCTCAACTGTATAAAATGCGTTTTCTATGAGCCATTTTTTAGTGTACTTTTAAATTTGTTAGTTGCATTAAATACTTTAACACACATCGCACTGCAGTTCTTTTGATACATGGCTGTTCTTGGAATCTTATTAAATAACAGTCTGTCATCGTCCTTTACGTAGCGTATTATACGATTGGCAGCCTTTTTAAACAAATGGGAGTTGGATTTAACAAACATGGCTGTCTCGAGAATGTATATAGAAGGATATTTAGATAATTTATTTTTATACGTGTTTTCCGTTACGAGTGCAGATGTCTCCAGTCCGATTTTTTCTAAGTTCCTACTTTTGTGAGAAAAACTATTATTAGAAGCTCTTTACCAACGCACCTAATTCGTATCTAATATTTTTCGATTTAACAAAAAAACGAGCAACGATCAAGGTACTATATAACAAAAATAAATACTATTAATGTTTATTGATTATTTGAAATATTTCGAAAAAATTACATATTCAAGTAGATTAAAGTTTTTAAAAATAATTTTTCACCTCGGCGATCCTCCAAAAACTGGCTTAGATCCAAATACGGGCGATCCTCCAAACCCACCAGGCGCTGTTAATAAAAACGTTTGTTCGTCATTGCATTTGTATAGCTATTTTTTTATAAAACCATTCATATCTTGCTTAAAAAACCTCTTCGGTTTAACCTTTTTTATATGTGATAAGTTGACAAGCAAGCATACGACCCACCTGTTGAGAAGCTGTTGTGGTATATGAGCGCTTGCAATGCCATACATTAGTAGGTGTCACTCACGCGTTGCCAACCTCGAGATATTGGTTCTTAAATCTTCTTTGCCCAGTAATCTCACTACCTACAATGTCCTTTAGACCGAAACACTATACTGCTTTGCGGTAGAATAACTGACACTGGGGTGGTATCTACCTATTTGGCCTCTCGCAATAAAAGGCCTTTCAAAACGATCTGTTTCATAAGTGATTATTATGTTAAAGGTTGGACTGATTATACTAATAAAATTCCCATTTAATAACCTGATTGCTGTTGAGGTGATCCAAAGACAGACTTGGCTTCACCACCACTAAACGGTCCCGGGCTACCGAAAGGCTGTCCTGGAGAACTAAAGCTACCGCCCGAACTACCGAAGATAGATGACGGTTGGGTTGTTGCTTGTTGACCTGACGATTAATTTTATTTAAATACATTAAAAACGTTTGTGTATTTACTAACTCAACCCGACAATGGTTTGTCTGCAGGTCAGTCTGATGTTAATTATTATATTTATAAAAAGTTTTGAGTACAAAAACAGTGTAGAATTCTTGTGGTATATTTTGACAATAATTTAAAAAAAATCGTAAAAGAATTTCTATTAGAGTTTTCCACACAGTGTAGTGGCTTTTATTGGAAATAAAAACGTATTGTTACGGGTCTTGGTGAGTCACAACTTGGTCAGACATCCGGAGTTAAGCTGTTTGTATTCTTTGCGCTATGTATATGATATAATACCCTAATTGTTTCGTCTACACACGGCCACGTATTATTCAAGTGACGACAGAATTCGTGTTTTTGTAATAACGCTATGTTTTTCTAGTAAGATGAAAAATGTTTAAACTATTATTTAATTATGCGAATTTTAGCGAAAACACTGGGGTTTTTATAAGGAGGTATACAAGTTCAACTCACTGTCCCCGCTCAAACAATTTACTCAAATTTTAATTGTGTATATATTTCGTCCTACGGTTGCGGAAGTCAATAAGTACAGATGTAGATATTAAAATCTATGATAGTAAGGCACCAATTATATTAATAATATTACCAAATCCGGAAGATCCAAAAGCATTACTACCGCCACCGCTCCAGAAGTCCGTGGCCGGTTTCTGACCGAAGGCCGTCCCTCCGCTGAATATACTAGTCGCTGCTTGATTCGAACCCGTGAAACTAGCCTTGCCGCCGAAAACATTAGTATTGCTGCTGCCAAAGACAGAGCCAGTTGATGAACTGCAAGAAAAAAAATTACATACGAGAATTCCATTCATATAGGAAGGTTGTAAAAATGTTCGGTAAATCTCCAAACTATAAATAATGAAATTTGACGGCGTTGTGGCGCAGCGGTAGCGAATCTGCCTTAAACGCCACAAGTCGCGGGTTCGATTCCCGCACGGAGCATAATATGTTTGTATTGTCCATGCACGCATATTTTCCGGTCTGGGTGTTTGTCCTTGTCCTTGTATGTTTCCGGACCCCCGACACAGGGTATCACTATCCTAATGGGGGCCGTTGAGTTTGTACCGTTTATTTATTTATTTATTATTATTCAATGAAAACATCAAACATATCCTTTGATTTTTTTATAAAATATTTTTCATTTATAATACAATTTTTAAAGGAATTAATAACGAAGAATTTTTTCTACATTTTATTCGTACCAATCTTGTAATGTAAGTCTTAATAATCAAATTCTTAAAAAAATAAATGATTTGCTGTGGGTTTAGGGCGAGGGTACCATGGGCTTATGACTTCAATCTGGATCTTATCTAGTCTATATGATTCATAGAGAAGTCACTTTGAAATAGATTGAACATTTTGTACTGGACAAACGAGAAAGGGATGGATAGAGGGGAGGATAAATAAAAGAATTATTATATGGTAGAAAACAGTAACTTACCCTCCGAAAATGTTTCCTCCACTTGTCTGCGAAGGAGCGCCTGAACCAGATATACTGGCGGCTGCAAACATACTGGTTTCTGTGTTACCAAACGGTGAACCACCTTGTGTTGGACTCTGGGAACCAAATACTGATGGCTGAGAAGATGTCGAGGTACCGAATATAGATGTCGGAGATGTTTGAGTTGAACTTCCAAACACAGAAGCCTGTGTTGCTGGTGTAGGTGTTCCAAATATTGACGATTGAGTTGAGGGTGTTCCAAACCCTGGACTTGATGGGGCTCCAAATACTGATTGACTTCCTCCAAATACAGATGCCTGAGTTGTTACCGATGATGTTCCAAATATACTCTGCGTTGACGACGCGGGTGTAGATCCAAATATTGATTTAGAAGCGGCCGCGCTAAATATACTCTGAGCAGACGATGTACTACCGAATATTGATGACGTGGTTGTTGTCCCGAATATACTTGGCGATGTTGTCGCTGTACCAAATATAGATGGTGGAGTTGTTTGTGATCCGAATGCAGCGGCAGACGCTGATGCGAATACCGATGAGGCGTTTGATGCGAATGCAGATGGTTGAGATGTAAGTGATTGCGTTGTACTTGCAAATATTGGCGAAGATGGTGTGGGCGTACTGAATACTATGGGTTTGGATTCACTTGTTGGTTCTGTTATTGTAGTATTAAATTGGTCAGCGGGCCTCGAGCTAAACACATCGCTTGTAATATCTGTAGAAGCGTTATCTAATTCAATTGTCTCCGTTTTTTCTATTTTCAATTCATCTTTTTTATCCTCGATTTCAGAAACTGTTGGTGTTATTATCTCCGAAGCATTTGATGATTGTTCTGCAGATTGTTCCGAAGCAGGTTCTTTTGCTACGACAGGAGTTACTGTTATTGACTTCGATAAGTTTTCCGGTATTGTAGATGCTTCAGAAGCGGTAGAATGTTGAGAAGCAGTTTCAGCTTCCGGTTGAGGAACTGTACAAAGGTATCATAATTTTTAAAATTATTTTCTTGTATATTTTAACTTAACTAATTCAAATAAAGTATATAAATAAGATTTAACCTGTAGGTGGGGGCGAGGTTGGAGCACCACTGAAGATCGATGATGGAACTTTCTCCACTTTAGCTTCAGCGGCTGGTTTTTTAAGATCAACTGAAAAAAAATCCAAAAAGATTACATAATTAATTTTCGTAAAGATTTTATAATTATTATTTTATATGTAAATTATTATTAAATATTACCTATAATAACAGACTGCGCTGGCGCATTGCTTGTCATTGGTGCTGCCAATGGCTTCAACTCACTGTCATTTTTATTATCTGCAACTAATTTTTGTGCAATATCTGTAGATATACTTGGAACATTTTCCTTTACTTTATCTATCTTTTCTTCAGTTTTTGAAAAAGTTTTATTCTCGATTTTACTGAAAACGAAGCCTTGACTACTGCTCTTTAGGACATCAGGAACATTTTGATTTTTACTGACCAAAGGCGTTGAATTTTTCAAACTGAACATATTAGTGATAGGTTTTTCTTCTTTGGGCTTATCGACTTTCTTCGGAGCCGTACCTGCTTCCGGTTCACCGGTTTCATTGGATTTAGGATAGACACTTGAAGTTGAAGTGGCTTCAGGTTCCGTTTTTATTTGTGTTTGTAGTTTGTTTGTTACATCACTTGTGGGCTTCGCGACCAACTTCGGTTTTGTTCGTTGCGCTGGTGTACGTTTCCAGTCGGATGTAGTCGATTTTGTAACTAGGAAGTATTTTGTCATATTAAAGTCCAATAAATAAGTCTCATAATGCATATATGTACTGTGTATTACAATTAGCTAATCTGTTCAGCTAGCTAGCTTGCTAGCTAGCTAATTTAGCTAACTTTTTTAGCCGGCTTGGCCGGTCTAATTGTACAGCCCTAGTATCTATTAAAATATTGTGAGGAAATAGATGTATCGTATTAATATTTCTTAGTATTACAAATTATAAAACACATAGTAATTTAGCTTTATTAGTCTAATTGGTCTTGGACTGTACTAATAAGAATAAATAAATAAACACGAGACCACCTTTAGGGAATCATACAATTAGCAACGACGAAAAAATTAACATTCGAACTACTTCATTTCGTAGTTAACTTTTTTAAAATAAATCTTATAAGAAATAATAATCAGTTAGTATATCTGTATCAATCATAAGAGAAATTGTTATTTAACTTACAGTTAAAGGCGTTCGGTGAACAAATATTTTGTCCCATAAATGTATTAGCGTCATTCTTTGGCAAAGTTTGTAACAGACTCTCGGGCACTGGAGTGCATTTTAGAATCCTCTGTCGCAGAAAAAATTTCATCTCGTCGCTTATATGGATCTCTTGTGGATGATTGGTTGCTTGCTGAATGAACGTCTGTGCTTGAGGTTTTTGAATTGATTCCAATGGCTTTTCATTTGGTTCTGAAAAATTAAATGCATGAAGAGGCGGAAAATCCAAAGATGTTATGATTTAATTAATGTATACACACTTAGTTTTTTATTTATCAAAAGCATTTTAGATTTTATCAATACAGCTTTTTATATGTATATTTTTGTTGTATGTATAAAAACTAATGCACAAGTAATAATGCGCTTATGTCCAAAAATCTCAATATCAAGCCATTTCGACTTAAGTTTGTTGATTTTTTAATTTGTTGTAGCGTTAAATTAATGCCCTGTATTTTACTCAAATATGAGAAAAATAATTTTTTTTTTCGTTTTGGGATTACTTATATCTAGCGCAACATCCCTTCTCAGTTTATGTTACAAGTTGGCAAACAAGCATACGGCCCACCTGATTGTAAGTGGTTGCCCGTAGCCTATGAGCGCTTGCAGCACCATTAGATTATCCCAACAGTGGGCGATGGGGTCGTCACATCCCGACGCCGATCGTATGTATTATAAGACTGATATTAAAAAGGATCTGTATAAATAATATTAATTTTATTGCTAAGTACATACCATCAGTAAACAATGTTCTGGCAACGCCAGGTATTGGTTTTGTAGATTTCAAGTTGACTGGAGTATATGAAGGTGTAATGATTGGTGACTCATTTACTACATCAGGTTTTTGTTCCGTTGTAGGTGGTTTCGAAACTGAAATATTAAGAAAAATCATATATTTTGATAACAGAGAAATAAAAACAAGCTTAATAGGATATTTAATATCAAACGCCGCTTCTGGATCTTAATTCATTATGGTATAGAGTCTTCTCCCTAACATTATTCCCGGTATTTCACCAGGGTTATACTCTTATCCGGATTTGACCGATTACTAGTTTTTACACAGAGATATTGCCATCTGACCTCTGCAACCCTAACCTCAAACCAGTAACTCAATAAGGAGGTCAGGACTCTCTCGTTAACGGAGCGAAGTCTACTATCGTTGAGCTATTGAGGCTTCAATTTTTTTTAATTTATTATAATTTACTTACAGGCATATGAGATTGGAGGTCCGACCTTCTGTGCAAGGAACATATTAACACCATTGTTCATGTTATTTTGTGTAAAGCTCTGTGTGCTTAAACTGGGTATTCTGGGGTCATTTTGTTCAGTCTTTATCGGCATTTGTGAATAAGTAAATTGTTGATTAGCATATGCTGCCATGGGATTTTCCTGTTTAACTGCTGCAAATAAATAAAAAATAAAAATTTTGAATAGTTGTTTGTGTAAATATTTCTTTTTTACATTATATTAATTATAAATAAAACTTAGTCTTCCTTTAATGAATATATTTCACATAATGTGGCATGAAATTAATATATTTAAAAAGCTTGACATTCTCTCAGTTCAAGAAACAAATACACGAATGGCTACTCAAAAAGTGTTTCTATAGTCTAAATGAATTTTTGAATTAAGGACTCAAATTGTTTTGATAATAAAAATAGCTTGTTAAAAACCATGTAACTAACGATTGCACTTTGGAAATTGTATTCAATAACATTATATTATTCTATTATTTACAATAAGATTTAAATTTAAATTAATGTAATTTGATATGTATATATACTTGAAATTATGTAATTTAGTAATTTAATAGTAATTCAATAGTAATTCTCATAAATTATGACAATTTGCACGCCTCCCTGAGGCAAATGTGAGCGACTTAAACAAAATATTGTTAACAAACCAATCTATTGTAACCACATTTAAGCAAATAAAGTATCATTCATTCATTCATTCATTATGTAGAATTTTATGCGGGATATAAAATTTAATAATAAAATTTGACAAATGCAATTGATTATATTATATGAAAAGAGTAACTGTGGAGTTCTTTTCTAAAGAATCCACCTTCCGACACAACTGACTGTATAATTGACGAAAAGATTAAAAGTGCTTAAATGCTATTTTTTTTTTAAATTTAAATAAAATAATATTTTGAATTTGATTTTGCTACACACTTAATAGCCAAATTAAGATAGTAATAGTAATGTTTTCGATTCCGGAACCTTCACACGCACAAACACCCTGATTGGTACAGATTCCTGTATGGTCAATAATAAATATCTACCCCAACTGGGATATGAACCTGCGATCTTTGGTTCGCTACCACTGCACCAACGGTCGGAAGGTGACACAAACGGTTTCAGTAGAGAATTCCCTCAATACGTTGTGCTTATTATTAACATACTATTATATTGCTGTATTAGTACTGCCATGCACCTCTCAGCTCAAAGGGGCCGGCTCGACCTCTGTACAGTAACAGCAGGAACTGTTGCGTTTCGTGCGATGAGTGAGAGTGCCGAAGGCACAACTCTCACACCTTTATTTCCTTCCCTTTCTCTCTCCTTATCCCTTGGCATAAGAGGGAAGGAGATGAGAAGTGATGTGAAGAGTTTATGAGTTTGTTGATACAAGAAATCAAGTATCCCCAGCATAGGTTACGGAGATTGATTACTATCAAGCGGACCATTTGATTGTTTGACAACCTCAGAAAAAATAAAAACTTACCGGTCTGTGAAACTAATTCTTCTTGCGGTTCAACTTTTACTGGCACTTGTTTAGATTTTTCTTCTTTATCTTTTAGCCCTTTTAAATATCTCTGTCTCATGTTTTCCAAGTGCTGTGTCACTTCGATGTTGACTGGTTTTATCTTATTCGGTTTGTGGTTTGATAGGACGTCGCGGAGAGCGTCTAGCTTCTGGGAGTTTAGTAACTGCTCCTTTGCCTTGTTCCGGGGTTCTATGTTCATGTTTAATATATTCTTCGTCAGTTTCGAAAGAGGGTCTCTAGAAGTATAGTGAAAAAATTATGTATAGGAAAAATTTGATGTTTTCTTTTTTAATATAATTTAATTATTTATGTAGGGAACTCTTATTTCTTTGAGATTGCGGACGTTAATTATAAACCTGTTAAATAAAATAAAAAAACGTAAAAAAGTAATACATAGACTAAAAGGCGTGTCTTTTTATTAGGTTTTATTAGCAATAATTTTAAGTAAAATGAAGTGCGTTTTCTTTCTAAATATAAATAAATTTTGGATAAAAAAGGAGTATATAATATACAAATTTTTTTAAAGAATATTTGCAACGCTTTTTCAAGTCATACCCTAATTACCGTTTCAAATAAGCTCGAACCTTTCAATAGGAGTGGCTGCGACAACAGCCCAAGGGGCTCAGGGTCGAACCCGCAACTCTCACGTTAAGGTACCGGCCCATTAACCGTTGAGCTATTAAGGCTTCAAGAGTTAGTAAATCAAAATCTTACTTATTTTTAAACGGCGTGCTACGTAGAAGCGATGTGGATCTAAATATAGGTGTAATGTTGCAGTCGTTCATGGCTTTCCTTAAAGCTTTCAGCTCGGCCTGCTGTCGGCTGAGAATCTCCTGCTGTTTCACAAGCGGCTGATAGACTTCGTCTAGTATGGGACGAATCATACGTTCTCCGGGTCTGTGGTAGGAAATAACATGTTTAAAACTGATAATACCTAATGGCTTAGTAAGTCTGTCTTTGCAATATTAAAACTTGAACTTTATAGGATGAAACAAACAACTTTTGGACAGAAAAGTTGCGTCTTACTATGGGTAAACAAAAACTTTTGCGACATTTTTGGAAATTTTGAATTTTTTTTTTAAGTTTAGACTCGCCTATCTCCGCCATTTAGTAAATTTCCAAAAATTAAATCATGAAAAAATTCCATACAATTTCTGAAGCAGCTTAAATGCTATATAAAATGGTCAGAATGAATATGCGAAGAAGATGTATTTTTTTTAAGTTTTATTATTGTATTGTGTTGATCGTATAGTCATAGTTCTGTAGGACTAAAACTCTTTAAATAAAGAAATAAAACAAATCCGCTACCAATGGCGTTTAAGGCAGGCTCGCTAACACTGGTAGTAAAACTTATAAGTTTTTTACTTAGTAACTGTTTTACATACTTGGCATATAAGTCTTTATTATCATTTTCGTCCCACTTGTGATCGAGCGCTTTAAGCGCTTGATCCATCTGGTTCTGGACGTAGTATTCGAGTTTCTTTATAGAGGCGATGCGCTTTGCCGTTAGGGGATCCGTTTGTGTCCATTCTCGGTGTTCCTTCGCTCTTTATACATGGAAATATAGGAAAAAAGATTAATATAAAAGATGATAAGAAAACCTTATAAATAATAAATTCTACACACTCAACTATCCTAATGGGCAGTCTGGAAGAAATCGCTCATTAGCGATAAGACCGCCTTCATGTACATTAACACATAGCTTTTAAGTTCTTGAATGTAACTCGTATTTAGTGGTGTACAATAAAGACTATTCTATAGATAGATGGATATCTGTCTATCATCTAGTTATATTTTGTGTCGGGGGTTCGGAAATATACACAATAACAAGGACAAACACACCCAGACCGGAAAACATGTATGTATGGTCAATACAAACACCTGATCCGATCCGGAATCGAACCAGCGATCTATGGCGCTTAAGGCAGGATCGCTACCTTTATATTTTTAATGTCAACATAATTATACCAAAAAAAACCAAATGAATAAGATTATTTTACCACGTTACGCTGTGTCGGTCCTGTTTTTTATAATAACGTCTGATAATAATCGTTAACTTTTGATAGGTAACTAGGTTCGCCCTTTGGGTTGTGGAGGTCAGATGACAATCGCTAAACTAAACTAGTGACGGGTCAAATCAGAAGAAGATTAAACTAGCATCACGCGTTCATTATTCAAATCAAATAGAGGACGCTTTTCCAGATTCTTGTTACACACTTCCGTCCTTTTTCACTAAATCACTCTTCTAAGAAAGCGATGTTACACATAAAAAGTTCCGATATAATACAAATTCAGAGGACCAAATGGATGCAAATAAGCAATACCATGTCAACCCACAAAATTGAAAAAACTGATTTATATATGCAGAAGTGTTGGTAAATGGCTGAAGAATATTTTTCTTTAATATTTGTAGGGTTTTAAGCTTTAAAACTTCTAAAAAAGCCACTTTTTAATCATGTCATTTATGTATTATTTTAAACGTTTTGGGTTATATTATATACGAAATATGCAGTTTGTATGCTTTTTTATGTGAAAATAAGTAAAATAACTTACATACATCTTGAAATTGCCAAAAACTTGACCAATATAAAAAAAATCATATAAAGCAGGTTGTTCAAAATTTTCAAACGCGTTTTGCTCGAAATGAAATTTGTGTGGGTTGACATGGTATTGCTTATTTGCGTCCAAATATAAATGATCTTACTCAGCATGTGTACGGGTTTCAGCGACCACGGCGCATGCGCGAACCAGTTCTAGCTTCAGCTGTGTTACTGTGTCACGTAAATCTTCAATAGCGCATTCCTTCCTTAATTTCTCCGTGTTCATATCAAATTCGACATTCAAGTTTATTGATTGGATGTCACGATGGAACTAAAATAAATAAGAAATTTTAAAATAGTCCCGTTTTAGCCACGCAAATAGTATCTGCCTGTGATATCGTCTGCGTTGACTTTAGAATTGGATCCAAAAAGATGGATTTTGAAATTGATGAAAGATGGATTTTTGGAAGATTATAAACAATACTTTTTTGTTACTAAGTTGGTAAGCAAGCATACGGCCCACCGACCAGTTGCCTAACCTATGAGCGCGCGCAACACTATTAGGTGCCACCCACGCGTTGCCAACCCCGAGGTATTGGTTCTAAAATCTCCTTTGCCCACTAATTTCACTAGCATAAATAATGCTTTGCGGTAGAATATTCGACACTGCGATGCTACCTACCTAGCCGGCCTCTTGTAACAAAAGACCTACCACCAGTGTGACTGATTGCACTGGTGGAATAACCTCTGCTGTGACAGAGATTATCCCAACAGCGGGCGATGGGGTCATCACGTCCCAACGATTGGAACTACTACTATTATTATTAATAATTTGAAATGTATTATTTATTAAAATATTTTGTTGATAACTTTTTGTAATTCCAATGTCGTCATACAAGTCTAACAAGTCTACTGAGTCATTTAATTCCGAGCGACGAGCGAAGAAACTGCAAGCGATTGACCTGTGACTTGTGAAGTTCTGTTCTGTGATCACGAAGATCTAAATGATTTTAAAACTTATATGATGCAGTGTAAGTAAAAGCTGTATCTATTGTGTCACACTCTTTATATATATTATTTATATTTACTATTTTGATTTTGTACATATATATTTATTTGATTATAGCTCTTATATCAGTAAGTATTATATTATATTGAATATTTATGCACCACCTTCCTTTTTTCCTATACTTATGTTTCGTTACCCATATAAGGTTGCCTGGAAGAAACTGCTTATTAGCGATAAGGTCACCTTATTGTACTCGATTTTATATGTTATTATATTTGTAAATTTCCTGTTATGTGGTGTGCAATAAAGTATTATAAATAAAATAAATAAATTAAGCTCATTACAATCTCATTTAGAGCCATCAGGTGTTTAAATCCAAATCTTCGTACCAGAGCATGTAACATTACTTTAAGTTATTACAAAATTAAAGTTATTAAACCTTAAGAATTGTACCTTTTCTCGTTTCTCTCGAGTCAGTTTCATAAATTGGTACAGCTCCATTTGAAAATCGTTAACTTCTTTGATAAGCATATTCTTCAATTCCTGATCAACTTTTGCTTTGTTAATTTTCTCCTGTTCAGATTTCAAAGCGGCACTTATCTCCGGAGTGGGTAGTGCTTGTGTTTTAGGTACACTTGGTTTCGGTTGAGGCTAGAAAGTCAAAAATAATTATTAATTGGTTATTATCAGATGTGCTCACTGGTGAAGGATTGCTAAGCAACTTTAGCCGTTGTCAGTTTATGGATGGGTGTGGTGTTAATTTATTTGGATGTCTCCATACTTCGGAGGGCTAGTTAAGTCAAGTCAGAGGGGTATATGGGCAACCTGCACAATTTTAATCCTAGGTTGGCCATTACCACAAAAAAAAAAAAAGGGCAATATGTTATACTATCTAAAATGTTTTAGTATCGTGCAATAGTCAAGTTTCAGTCATGATCTTCTTCTTATCGAGTGGTTAGTGGCCAGCCTAATGTCAGACTTATAGGCCTCTGATTTTTGACTATTGTCAAATTGATAGCAGCCGGGATCAATTTTTTACATGTCCTCCGCAGCACAAAGACGCTCAGCTGATATACAACTATGGTATCACCCATCTATTGATTGACCGCGCCTAAAGTTGCTTAACCCACCAATCGTTTACTGATCAGTGAGCGCACCCGGCTATGAGCATAGTCATGGTCTTACATGAAGATCTCACAATTTTTTGCAATAGAAGAAAATGCATTTTGGGACTTTATTTATGAGTAAGTGACAAAATTAAAGAACGTTAACAATAATGCGTAAACTATACGTTATTATTGGACGAAAATAAGCAGTACCATGTCAACCCACACGAAAGTCATTTCGAGAAAAACGCGTTTGAAAATTTTGAACAACTCGCTTTATATGAATTTTTTTATGTATTGGTCAAGTTTTTGGCAATTTCAGATTTATGTAAGTTATTTTACTTATTTTCACAAAAAATAAGTATACAAACTGCATATTTCGTATATGATATAACCCAAAACGTTTAACATAATACATAAATTGCATGATTTAAAAATGCCTTTTTAGAAGTTTTAAAGCTTAAAACCCTACAAATATTAAAGAAAAATGTTCTTCAGCCATTTACCAACACTTCTGCATATATAACTCAGTTTTTTCAATTTTGTGGGTTGACATGGTATTGCTTATTTGCGTCCAATTATTAGGTATATTATCAATATTTGGTATATTTTATGTCAATGAATAAGACATAATTTAAATATATTGTTATTTATTATTTCAGCACATTACCACAGATATTGTATTTTCCGAAGGTGCAGGTTGCAATGGAGCTTTCGTTGTTTGTTGAACTGTTGCTGTAAACAATCAAAATGTTGATATTAGAAGATTGTAGCATTATCACTACATACTATCATTAATCATTATAACTTTTGAAGCTCTGTAAATAGTAGTAAAAAAAATGGCGGCCAAGTTTAAATTCAAATTCAAATATTTTTATTCAACGTAAAAAGCATTACACTTATTAGTTGAAAGTCAGAATCTACCACCGGGTCCAAATTTAAACCTCTACCCGAGAAGAGCCAGGGAAACAAACTCAGGGGATTACATACAGACTGAGTTATTTTCACATTTATAATATTAGTCTGAATAATAATTATTAGTCTAGATTCCATTAGATCAATACCGAAATTTCACTCCCGTAGTTAGTTTTTGTTAATCCTGCGAGAACCTAACATATTTCTAAAAAGTATCTTATGAGTGAATTCCCGTAACAATCTATCTGTGTGTGCCAAATTTCATAGAAAAATCCATTCAGGCGTTTTTGCATGATGGAGTAACAAACATTCAAGCATACAAACTATCACATTTATAATATTATTAGATTTATTAGTTGGATTACCTTGTGGTTGAGGTATAGTCAGAACTGGTGCAGTAACTGTTTGTGTTTTAGGTTCGGGAGCCATTACTTGTGGCTGTACTGGTTTCTGTACGGTCGGTACTTGTATGACTGGTTGCTGTTGTATAATTGTTTGTGGTTGTGCTTGTATGACTGGTTGTGGTTGCACTTTTTGAGGTTGTGGCTGAGAAAGAAATATAATTATTATATATTTGTATCATGAAGTACAGATATATCTACAACTTTATCAATTTGATAGAGGTCACAAAAAATTTTTTGAGGGGCCATTAATTTGCAAGGTCTAGTCTAGTGCACTATGTTGGCCTTATTGTCCATGTCAACGTTAGGTTTTAGACCCAACCATGGAAAATGCTTTGCAGAGTCTCAAAGTTTAGTCGGTCATACTCATATTAAAATCTTATACAGAAATATCTTATGGATTCTAATATGAGTAATTAAAAGAGATAATTGAATACATAGACAAAAAAACATGTAATTATTAAATTAATTATTAAAAATTGTTCGTAATATGAAGTCAAAATACACTGAAATAATGATAAAATACAACAGAAGAACTGACCTTTGGTTGTGCAATGACCGGTGGCGGTTCAGGTTGCGATGGTACATCATCAGGAATATTCCTAAAGGTTAAAAATAATAGTTATATAGAAACTTTATTTGTAAATTGATTCAATACATTAATAACATCAATGAATTAGCAGCAATTATTTTTATACATATTAATTTCCTTTAAAGGTGGCCTACATATGGCCTGCCGTCGATTCCCGTTCGGGCAGATGTTTGTTAAAATTTCTGTTTCGGTCTGGGCGTTTGTCTGTGTACGTTTCCCCACCGTGCCTCGGAGAGCACGCTATGTTATCGGTCCCGGTTGTTATCACATAACATCTGATAAATAAATAATAATAAATAAACGCTACACACTCAACGGCCCCCATTAGGATAGTGATATCCTGTGTCGGGGGTCCGGAAACATTCACAATGACAAGGACAAATACACCCAGACCGGAAAATATGCTTGCATGGTCAATACAAACATATTATGCTCCGAGCGGGAATCGAACCCGCGACCTGTGGCGTTAAGGCAGGTTCGCTACCGCTGCGCCACAACGTCGTCAAGTCGTGATAAAAATCGTGATAATAATCGTTAACTCTTGATAAGTAAATTGCTCGTATCCAATGAGTTACTGGTTCGCCCTTAGGGTTGTGGAGGTCAGATGGCAATCGCTCCGTGTAAAAACTAGTAACCTGTCAAATCTAGATAGGAGTAATAAGCAGACCCTGGGTACATAAAATACCGGGTACATAAATAATGCTAGGGCAAAGAAGATATGTGTTACTAGTTAAGGTCTTAGTTCAACTTAAGTACCGCGAGTTATGATACAATTTCAAATAATTATGTACTATTTTTTTACCTTGTCAAAGCATGTGCAGGCAACACTAGGGGCTGTGGAGGTGTGCATATTTGTTGTGCTGTCGGCATGAGGTTTATAATGTTGAATGTGGTTAACTGTCCAGTTTGTGAGACTACATGGAGTAGTGGCATCG
Organism: Hestina assimilis; assembly: GCA_023373885.1. Taxonomy (NCBI): domain Eukaryota; kingdom Metazoa; phylum Arthropoda; class Insecta; order Lepidoptera; family Nymphalidae; genus Hestina; species Hestina assimilis. Next base: position 7,326,008 of record CM041749.1, on the reverse strand, counting down.
GTGGAAGAGTATTTTCTCCTGAAAAACAATATTTTTAATTACAGCAATGTGGTCAATGTTTTTGTATTTCATGACAGTTGGTAAACAAGCATATGGTCCGCCTGAAGATAAGCAGTCACCGGTACTTATGAAAACGCGCAAAGGAAGGGATTGGAGAAAAAAAGGGGAACAGAGGAGTGGGAAATTGGGCCTTTGTGTTTCTCACTCATCACGTGTAACGCAACAGTACTGTTACTTTACGTCGATTTTCTGTGAGAGGATAGTAATTCCCCGGCTGAGCGGACCCATTTTTGCTGTGAGAAACATGGCTCTACTACAACTATTGAAACTTTAAAGTTTTTTCAAAAAAGATGAAGAGGTCTAATGGAAAAGTAAGAACAAAAGTTTTTTAAACTCATAATCCAATAATTATATTAAATTTTTGGTGTAACTCATAATTCGATGCTCATATAATTTGTCAGTTGCTTTTAAACCGTCAAATTATTTAATAAGTACTTACCCATAGGTAGCTGATGTATGGCGGTCGTGTCGAGACAGATACCAACCGGAAAGTTCTCTTGCTTTTTATCTGTCATTGGCAATTCAGGTCTTGCTTCGTCCGTCTGTTGAAAATTATTTTTTATATAAATTATAAAATAATATATTAGCTATATTATGCAACTTTATTGGAAAATGGAGTAAGAAAATTATCTTTATTTTTTTATATAAAACATTAATTAAGAATGGGAAATTTTTTATTTTTAAGGTTCCGTACCCAAAGGGTGCAGAGGAAACTTTATTTCACAAGCAAGAAAAGGTAGAGTTGAAATTTTCACATAATGTATATTTCTGTTGCCGCTACAAAATCAAATACTAAAAATATAATAAAGGCTGTCCCAATTTAAGGAAATGGATAATTTTTTAATAAATTTTACCTGGCACCATTGAACCCAGTTAGATCCGTCTACGGTCGACAAAGTTGCTAATTCCATGCTATTTGATGATGATAAAAGAATCATGTTCCTGAAAATAATAAACTTTAATAAAACTTTTGAACACCATTTAAAATTTGTTTTCACATAATTTCTTCACTGTACAATTTTCTTTATAAATATCCACAGTTAATGTTTGTAAGTAATATGGTTATGGAAGTACTAATTACACTTTATTATTCTGTAAAATGGAAGTTTGCTTAAAAATAAAATAAACTTTAATTTGTGTTTTAAGACCGACTGACCAAAGAATATATGCATGTGTGGTCAATACAGATATCTGCCCCCCGCCGGAATCGAACCCGTTACAGGTTTGGGGCTTAAGGTTGGTACGCTACTGATGCCTCACAACGGTCATGAAATTCTAGTTAGAAGCCTAAATGAATAAGGTGAGAAGTTCATAATTACCACTGGGCGAGTCCTTGTAGATAATAGTACCAGGGTCTATCATGGCTCATGCTGTAGCATATATCTTCATAGTTATAGCATGAGGGTGCACCACCTTTTGGAGTGTTTACTATTGTTACCGCTGTAATACAATTGGAAATTCATATTATTTTTTAAATAGTTTCATGTAAGTCCATTCTCGATCACGTCTGTAGTCAGAGTTCGGCTTCGCCGAAGGCACACTAAGGCTGAAACCAACTTTTGAGCCCCCTGAGGGCTCATCTTTTTTAAGGTCCCAATAATACGCCCTCCCACCCGGTAATGCTGTCAAGGTCAGAAGGACCAACAGCAATACACAATCAGAAAAAATTATATTTGAAGACTTGTTTGATAATTTTCGATACATTTTTCTTTAATGTATATATTAAAATGTACAGGCATAGATTCGGTGGGGGTTATTTTGTCCTGTACTGTTCGGTGGGGGTATTGGGTTGTAACTTTGTAAAGCATAAGTCATTATTTTTACAGTTAAATGGGAATGTTAGTAATAACTTGTTAATTGTTGGTATTCTTTAAAAATAAATGTTACTTCTTACATAAAATTACTACTTTTAATCTATTAATTGTTGATGAAACATGATAGTATAGGTCTTTTGGAAAAAATCGAAATTTTGAAAGCAGTCTAAACAATTCTACATCTTCACCATTAAATCTACATCTAAACCTTTATGTAGTAGCAAAAATAGTAATTATCAAACCTGGACGAGTAGTTGCATCGTTGGCATTTCTAAATGTCACCGCAAATTGATATGTGGAGATCCAGTAAATAGATAAGGCTTCAACTTGGGCGCCTTCAAATAGTCTTGGAGTGGACACCATTTTCATTGGAGACAAATCTGGTTTGTATTGAGTCAGTGTGCCATCATTATTACCAGTCACTAGCTGTTTGCCTTTTGGACTCCAACACAGACATCTGTAAGCACCAGTTAACAATAGTTAATATGCTTTGAATAGCTTCAGAGTGATTTTATAAACATAATTCCAAATTGTTATTTCTATACAAATCTTTTATGAAAGTGCTAATGATTAGTTGATTAATCTTTAAAAAGAAAAAACTGGCTGAGTACGTTTTGGACTGGCAAATAAAGGGTTTTGTACCACTGTAGAATATATAAGATTAACATAAGACAGTATATGTATATGACAGTTCATGAAATACAGCAAAGAAAAAAAATTACAAAAATATTTATTTGATATATATATTTCTTGTATGAGAACTCCCTTTAATTATATTTTACTTTATTCTTAGTATTTGTTGTTGTAGTGTTAAAATACACATTTAGTGAAAATTTCTATTCTCTACCTATTACCCATGAGATAAAGCCCAATGACAGATGGACTGGCACAGAGGGTTAGGCTCATATATCTATTCAAATGATTGATAATATGATAATATGATAATATCTCACCTTGCATTAGACTGAATCTGTTTCATTTGCATGGTGCTGACTTGACATACGAGTAAGGTCCCATCAAAGAACACAATCCCTATAGTATCTGGTATGCATGGATTCCATTGTAATGATGATACAAATGTTGAAGGATTTATATCACACTTTTTTGTCACTGATGGTCTAATGTCCTAAAATAAAAGGCAATATCAGTAACAAGATACAATAATTTTAAAATATTTTCAATATAATCTTTAATATAGTATTCAAAACTTTTGATTTAGTTAATAATTTTACACCAGAGTCTGCTTATACTCTTATCCTGATTTGATGGATTACTAGTTTTTACAGAGAGATTGCCATCTGACCTCCGCAACTCTATGGCGAACTAGGAAGTCATTGGACAAAACTCATTACAATTAATTATATTATGCTGTTATTGAGTGTGGTTTTGCTTTTTAAAATTCTTAGCAGAGTACAAGTATTAGCATAATAAATCTTATGGTTTGAATTAGAATACAGCAAAATTTTATGATTATTGTTTTGTATTATTTTATAAAAACATTTACCTGATTACAGAAGTCCATGCACTTGTAAACAAGAAGCATTTGTTCACCAATTACAGCTAACCACTCTTGATTGCAGTTCACAGCTATATGAGTAGGTTGTATCGGAAGGTTTATATTTAGAAATTGTGGTTCACATTCTTTGTCAATTAATTCCTTTAAGTAGTATACTGAAAGTAAATTTTGGTTTTACATTTTAGTTAAAATTACACTTTAATGTTTAAGCTGTACATCATGGACACAAAAATTATTTCATAGCAAAATTATTGTCTGCACAGCTAGTTTTGCTAGGTAAAAATATTTCATTATCTATAAAAAAATTTAAAGTTATGTTAAATTTAGTATTTCAAGATTTAAAATACCACATAAAAACAAATTTATCGTGCTATGCTAAGACGTCAACCAGCCAGTTATAGCAATAAAATTTATCATTATTATGATTCTATGGTTTATACAGAAGGTGCTTGCAAAAATAAATATATTTTACCAGATAATACAGAGTTAGGTGAAGCTACAAAAACAATTCCATATCTGCTAGTGCAAGTAACTAAGTTGTATCCACGATTTCGTAAAGGATTGTTTGTGTTGAATACTTTGATTTTTCGCTGTAGTTTGTATAGTAAGTTCTGTAAAACAAATAATATTATGTATAATAAAATTAAATTTCATTCTCAAAGCTTCTTTCTGAACAAATATTATACTACTAGTCTAGGTTAGTCGAAAAATACATTTGCAAATAAGTGTCTCAAACACATTTCAGTTACCGGCTCATCGACTTCATTCGGACCAGGTTGTACTTCCATTATTTTATATTAAATAAATCGTTATTTGAGAAATGATTTTAACATTTAAATTTAATTTACGTGGGAATAAGAGAGTAAGTTTATTTATATTTGAATAACTGCGAATACGATCGTTAATTCTTTAGTATTTGCTATTCTGTCAAATTGAAATTATAATGACAATTGACAAATGACAACTTACGTTTTACATTGACGTTTGACAATGCAAATGACCATAGACAAAGAAGACTACACTAATGGTCTATATGACATAAGTGATAGAAATTGGCTAGAATTGAAGCGCCATAACAAATTGATCGGAAACTAAAATGCACCACAGTACGCATGTAGCAAAAACCATGTACCTTACTCAACCACAGACAACCAAATGAATGGTTTTTTCGCAACACTAGGAATTATAATAAAATATTTCAGCGTAAAAATATATGAACAATTTTCAAAAATAATGAATATAGCCAGTGTTTTAATATAACCTAACACAAAATTGTCAATTGTGTAATTAGTATCTTTTGTTTACCACGTTCACAGCGAACTCAGATCTATGCGATAGTTTTTTTTATATGTATCGGTAGAGGATTTAAAGATACAGATACAAATTAATGATAAGCATTAAACCAAGTTTTGCAGACATAGAGGTCTTATGTTAGTAAGTTCTTGATAAGTGAGTCCCGAGTTTGGGCTAGTATTAATAGTATTTTAACACGTGGCCCTTATATTTTCTAAGATCTAATGAGTCTAGTTTCGCACCAAATACAATTTTTAACTATTTTGTGAGCTACGAGGCTTATCAGATCTCGTACGTTATCATTGATAAAAATACAAAATATAGGGTACTTATGAATTGTGGGCATAGGAATATAACTCAAACTTAAAAAGAACTTCAATAGAATCATTTTGACGAGATTTAAGAACCAATATCTCGAGGTTGGCAACGCGTGAGTGGCACCTACTAATGGTGCTGCAAGCGCTCATAGGTTACGGCAACCACTTACCATCAGGTGGGCCGTATGCGTGTTTGCCAACTTTTAACATAAAAAAAAAAAAAACTTCGAAAAAAACCTCAAGGAAATCCAGTAATAAGCTGAATACACATACAATAAGCGCTCTGCACTGAATTACTCAGTCGTACGAGAACCATTAGAGCTCGTAATGCAGTGACCGTATTAAATTATTCAATTATTTTGATAACTGTAGCGACATCTACATGCAACACGACGTAACTCAATAGAAAGACAAGATTGTCAAAATCTCGCATCAAGCTACAATGACACCTTCAGGACAAACTACGCAACGATATGGACGACCAATGTTCGTCATGATCCTAAATCGCGCTATCATACTTTCCTACGCTCGTCACCTATATATATATATATATATATACAACTTCCCAAAGTAAGTCTTTTGGCTACGGCCCCGGGCTTTGGCTCGCCAGACAATATCACCCGTCTGGTCGGAGGATCCCGCTTGGTGTTGGAGGCATTTTCACTTTTTTTTTAAATTTATAAACATATTTTATAAACCCTTATAATGTTTTTTATTAATTATATTAAAATATCAATTTTATATGCTACGAATTATGCAATTATTATGAAATTAATAAAATTTATGAAAATTAAATAAATAAAACAATTAATAAAAAGTTTTATTATTTAAAAATATATGAATTTATACAATTAACACAAATTCAGGAGCGAGAAAAAGGTCAAATGTACTTATTATACTAATTATTACCTTACTAAATTATCTTATTCCACTTCAGGAAAATTAAGGAATTTCTTAATAAGCCATTTATATATTGTATCTGGAAAAGGTATCTTAAATAAATTATAATATAATTTATAGCGCCATGATTCAACTTTGTACATTTTCTTAGGTTTGTCATCTGTGATTGCTTTCATAAAAGTTTCTATTATATTCTCATCATTTAGGGAATCAAATCTGGTATTATTAGATGCAAGTTTTAAATATTTATTCAATGTCCGTATCTTTTTTCCGTGAAAAGCCTTTTGTTCTTCATCCATGTGTTCTAGCATTGCGTTGCCGTTTAGATGTTGAGCTCCCAACAAATTGCTGGACCCAACGAAACCACCTACAAGAAAAGGAGGAAAAGAAAATAAGTATTTATGTGGTTTTCTGAATAACGTTAGTTATATCATACTTTCCAATAAACTTAAAGCCGTAATTAATTAAAATTTGTTCAAAATGTATAATATTAATTTGGATCTTTTCTTATTTTAGCTTTTCTGTATAGCAGTAATTTGGTTAACCTGGTATGAACGCAATAGCTTTCAAGTCATCCTGAGTGTGTTCTAGATGTAAAGACCGTGTGAATGCCAGCACTCCAGCTTTACTTGCGCTGTATGGCCCGAATCCCGGTAAGGGCTGTAACCCACAGTGGCTAGCGACGTTAATGATTCGAGGCTTTACACCCTGAAAATAGAAATTTATTCATTGGAATATTACATTTTGAATCACAATTCTTGAATATTTGGAAGTGAGTATTAATTAGTATTGTAGTTGAATAACATTCAAAGTATTCATTTAAAAAGGTCAGAAGAAAAAATTAAAACAGCAAAAATAAAGAATATTTATCTTACAGTCTGTGCACTTTTACGTAAATCAGGCAAAAAAGCAGAAACGACTCTCATTGCTCCCAGTAAATTGACATTTATTGTATTTTCAATGATTTGTGGAGTGTGCCACTCGTAATCACCAATAGTCATTATTCCGGCATTGTTTATTACTGCATATAATTCTAAAATCACAATATTTTTTATATTATAATATGATATTTAAAAATATTACCAGTTAAATAGTTATTAAGAAAATGAGGCATATTTTCAGATTTTCCATATAATCCTTTGGTCTTATTATTAAGCAAATAAAATGTGAAATTTCAATGAAAATAAAACGAAAGGCTTATAAATACATTTTCAGTAAAACGAAAAACAAGAGGTACTCGAAAAATGTTCTCCTGATGGTAAAAACCGAAACAAATAATACGAATATGAGTTTCCATATTGATATTCACTTTGTGATAGCTTTCGAATTTTTTGTCATAAAATTCAACGCTCGTATGCATTTACATAGGAGTTTAATTTTAAACGGAGTGCTTAGTTGCATTCGTATTGAAACAATCTAAATGTTTTATTATATAATGGACCTTTACAACTTCAATATTATTGCAAAATATCATATTTTTTGAGCAATTATAATTGAGATGATTAAAATGACGAACGATTCGTGTCAATATTTTAATGTGCTTAAGTGTCTGACGACGAGTTTGGTTAAAAAATATTGCGCATTTTTAAAGCAATGGGGCATTATCAATATTGCACAGAAATGAGGATTGCTTATTTTTTTGTTAAATATTTAGGTGGCTTTGGCAAGTCTTGACAATGTCGCTTCATAGAGTCATCATGTGTTTGGGACCTTTAAGACAGACACTAACAATTTTGTATAAGTATTAGCAGATAATGGAAATATCATTGCAGTGTTACAGTAACCAACTTGTCTTAAATTTACATCTGCTTATTGCTCAGCTCTAACGTCTGCAATCCTACACGTTCCTAAACGTTGCAATTCTTCATTCGTCAGTATTGCACAACATAAATAAATAAATAAACGCTGCACACAAAACGGCCCCCATTAGGATAGTCTTCTTCTTATCGAGTGGGTAGTGGCCAACCTAGTGTCAGAGTTGTTCAGGTCGCCGGTATAGGCCTCTGACTTGACTTATCGACTGTCATCAAATTGATAGCAACCGGGATCGACTTTTTACGTGCCCTCCGAAGCACGGAGAATGCAATGCAATCACCCATCTAGTGACTGAACGCGTCTTAAGTTGCTTTACCCACCGATGGTTTAACGATCAGTGAGCGCACCCGGCTATAAGTGTCTCTGTCTAAGGATAGTGATAGCCTGTGTCGGGGGTCCGGAAACACATACAAGGACAAATATACCCAGAACGCAAAATATGCTTGCGTGGTCAATACAAATATATTATGCTCCGAGCGAGAATCGAACCCGAGACTTGTGGCGTTTAAGGCAGGTTCGCTACCGCTGCGCCACAACGTCGTCAAATATTATTAAATATTATTGAATACGATATGGAAAGCTACTTACTGTAATTTGAATTATTCTGCAGAAGATTTTTAACGTATTCTCTAAACTCGCAAACACTTCTGGAATCCGTAACATCTAGTTTGCATGGATGAGCGCATAGATTTTTAAGTGCTTGTGAAGCTTCTGTGTTGGTACCTTTGTACATGCCTAAAATTTGATGAAATAAATAATATATAATTGGTAATTTAAAAAACCGGGTTAAACCTCTACACCAAATAATCGATCCTCGAAGCTGTACCTCGAATTATTAAAATCTGCTCGCAATGGATGACGATAATTATACTATATACCTATGTAGAAGATTCTAATATGTCTTGACTTTCTGATGGTTTGTTTCTAATCTCAGAATCTCCGAATTCTTTCATGGGCAGCTGATTTTGTAAGGAGTAACAAATTTAATTAATATTTAAATACAGTATGTGATTTTTCAATAAATAAGAGTTAATACCCCGTGACTATAGAATCAAAATTGTGATACGTATGTCTTTGTAATGGTATTTGACGCAGTTGAAAACAGTCTTAATAATTATTTCATAAGCAATTACACACCTGCTACAGTAACTAGTCCTTCCCTAGCGGTCCGTGCAGCAATAGCCCAGCCAAGGCCACTGTCGCATCCAGTTATTGCCACCACTTTAGTGAAGGACATTTTTAAACCTACACAAAGCAATTGCACATGCACAATATAATAAAAAAGAGTAAGTATCGATATAATTGCATAATACTTCAATACTTTTTCAACATGTAAATAATGCCTTTGTTTCATTTTCGAAAAAAAAGTTTAAATTTTTTTAAATATTTCAGTACGTCAAGATAGCATAGAATCAGACCAACAATTTCTGTATTTTTTTATTTAACAATCTTCTAATTATTAATTTCTTTATCTATATTTAATATTAAATATTTTTGTTTACCTGTAAGTACCGGTGTATTTATAACCACAGTTCTGGACGTACTGATCGTTGGACGTATCTTGAATAAAAACGCTGCATATGAAATAGGCATCGGGTATCATTGCATATGTATAACGAATTTCATGTTTGAATTATGTCTAGTCTCACCAATCGAAATAAAAATGTAGTTAATACAAAGATCAGCATTAACTGCGTTATATTTTATTGTAAGTGTATAAAGCAAAAAATCGAAGCAGTTTTGAATAATATTAATAATAATTATTATTAACGATTATTTATTATCAGATGTTATGATAACAACCGGGACCGACAGTTTAGCAGTCTCTCTGAGGCACGGTGGGAAGTCCCACGAGTACAATTTTTTCTTTATTGTATGGAACCCTAATTCTTTTTCAAAAATAAAAGTAGTCCAAGTTGCTCTTTATTAGTTCACCTGTCTGCCAGTAAAATAACGTTAAAATAGATACAGCCGTTTCGGAGATTAGCCGAAACAAACATACAGACTGACAGACAGATTACGTAGGTACATGAAAGGATACACTTCCATATGCATTTAGTGAAAAATTGTTAATTTGGAATTACAAACAAACACTTCGATTTTTATTAATTTGTATAGATATATGTATAAGTAGAGGTACAAATCAAATTCAGATTCAATATTTATATCCGTTTCAAATAAATTCATCACCTATTGCGGATAGCTGTTATTAAAACGGGAATGTCGAATATTTGAACAAAGAGATGCCAATAAAAGAGGATCATTTCAGCACGAATACCCAACTGAGAGATTAGACCTATTGAACGGAAACAATCTTGTATTTCTGCTTCGATTCATCCGTGATCGAATTCATCGGGTAAAAGTGTTTCGGGAACAACCGCAAACGACACTCAACGATCGTAGACCCTACCGACCTCATTATTCAACCGGCGAACTAATTATTCCGAATATCCAAAGTTTAATATTTTCCCTTATACCGACCTACATTTATATCGCTCGCTCTTAATTGGTCTTTAAATAATATTATTTTATGGAAGGTCTAGATGTTTATAACACTAATATTTTAATTGCGAAAGTAGTTTCGTTTGTATGTTGTTTTATGACTATAAAAATGATTTTGATGTTTTGTGATATGTTTATTATTTGGAGCTTGGAGAACAAGAAATACTCTTTATCACAATAAATTGAAACTAAGATACATATTCATATATTACTGGTAAATAATAATTCTTTTTCTTCTTCGTAGCATTAATCCCCATACGCCACAACGGTCGTCTTAATAATAATTGTATATACTAAACAGCTGAAGAATTTGTACTAGTGTGCGTAAGTAATTCCGAGGAACTACCTACCAGTCCAATTCGAAAAATCGTTTTTGTCTTAGATAGCTCATTTATTATTATATTAATGTAACATCACGCAATGGAGCAGTAACCCTAAAAGTGAACTAAGTTTTAGGCATGGGACAGGCTATGATTGGCTTGTTTTGCCGGCGTCGGGATGTGACGACCCCATCGCCCGCTGTTGGGATAACCTCTGTCACAGCAAAGATTATTCCACCAGTGCAATCAGTCACACTGGTGGTAGGTCTTTTGTTGCAAGAGGCCGGCTAGGTAGGTACCACCGCAGTGTCAAATATTCTGCCGCCAAATAGTAGTGCTTAGGCATTACTGTGTTCCGGTTTGAAGGGCACTGTACGCTAGTGAAATTACTGGGCGGACGAGATTTAAGAACTAATATCTCGAGGTTGGCAACGCGTGAGTGGGACCTACTAATGGTGCTGCAAGCGCTCATAGGCTACGGCAACCACTTACCATCAGGTGGTCCGTATGCTTGTTTGCCAAGTTCTAACATAAAAAAAAAAATATATATATATAAATTTGAAGCTTGAAACATCGTACGTTTTCGAATTACTTGAAAACCTTAATAATAAGTACATACGTATAAGTGTCATTGCGTTGAATCGATTCAAAATTTGTTTTTTCAATGGCTCACTGGGGAATGGTGATCTGACTTCGATAGAAAATAACAAAACATGACCCTAAAGCGGGATGCGTACTAATTGTGACACGGTGCGGATGTTTACCGATCGTCCGTCTATCTTTATTTGTAGCATCGGTTTTACATAAATTTTCTCGGTGAAGATCAATGACTGGCTTTTACGCTCAGCATTGGAAAATCAAACACATTTAGAGGACAATTTTTTTGCTTTATTTTAAGTTTCGCGTTTTCTTTTTATATCTTTCTTTTTCGATCTTCTAATTTATATGTATACATCATTACCATTATGAGCATACTGTATTTAAAATTATATTTGGGCTGTTTAAAATCATCGATAACCGGCTTCACATGCCTAAATCTTATTTTAAAGACATAATGTATCTTGGTAGATCCATACATATATGTACATCTTTGGAGTTCTTTGTCATATATATATATATATATATATATATATATCTTTGGTATTATGATAAAAGTTATAACAATTTTCGAATCCTATTCAATAAGAAAATTTTATCACGAAAATCGGTTGAGCTAAACATAATGATAAAATTGATCACTTTTTGAAATAAGTTTGTAAAATATTAATGAACGATTGAATGATTAATTTTATTCTTGAGCTTTGACAATATAGATAAAAAGTAAGATTTATAAACGTTACATTCTTAAAGATTTATTCCTTTAAATATAACTTTTATCTCCCAAAAGAACAGCTAGGTAATAAAATTTTAACTTTACCGAAAACTTGTTTTAGATCTTCTGTCTTTTTCGAGTCATGATTTAAAAGACTCGTTCACGGAATAGCGGTCATTCGACCGACACTTTTAAAGAGAAGAGCCCTCCAGGGAAATCTACGCGCCCCCGGCAACGTTCTGATAATAGTGTTTGTTCATTTAAGTGTCCTGATGTATTGTGGACTAGGAAACCTAATGCTGGGTGATGTTACACTTTGATGTTCCGACAATTATACGGATTTCTGCAGTAATATTGCGATGATGTAATTTTAATTCGTGCACGATTAAAACTAAACTAGAAATTTAACGGACCCATATTTTTCTTGAATCCCATATTCATATGCAGTAGATAAAAATTCTGTATTATACAGTAGCTTTGTGTGCGGGTCTGATCGGGTGGACCAAATATACTTATTACTTATTGTATTTACATAAAAATGTTTTTTTTCATGAGAAAATCTGCTCACAGATGTCTGGCAGAATTGAGCTCCCTCATCGGAGCTTCCCAAGCATTGTTAATGACTGGCCGATTTCGGTACGTGATTGATGTGTGATGTAATGATGATAAGAACACTCTTCCTTTAGTTAAGCTATCCTACTTAGGGCTACTAATCCTAGACGCACAGGTAGGCTGTCCTAACCCAATACAAATCAATAGAATACTAACAAAACTAACTAATTTTTCTCAAACCAATAGGCAAAATTGCAGACGTTCTGTTTTTTTACAATATAAAACGTAATTCTATATAAGCTTTAAATATATCTAAGCTTTGTTATTTAAAAATTCCAATTATAAAAATGTTAAATGCAGAAGATGAAATAAATTTATTTTTATCACATTTCAAGTGCTTTTCATCCTGGCAACATTAAATTATGCATTTTTTTTAATGCGAAAGAAATTACAAAAGAAATTGTTGGAGACTGAATATTCACTATAAAATTAATCTACGTGAGAAAATAAATTTCTACATCCTCAAGCTGAAATTAAAATGTCGCCTGAACGAGTATGGTACTTAATATGTAAGATATAGGAAATCTCATGTGGGAAAATATTATTTTTATTCAAGAGACAGTCTTTATGGTGGCATGTGTGTTATAAATTATGAATTTATTTTTGCATGATACATACCCCTACCATATTGTGGATTTTATCTCCGGTAAATACGAAGACCCTTTAAGATTTTATTTTTTACTTTAGTCGTGTTCATATCAGGATTAAAAAAACAAGGTATATACAATATTAGCTTCTGATTATACTTTTTATCCACGATACATATTGATACACGTTGGTATATAAGGACGGCACGGCTGTTCCACATGGACTATCTGCTCTTTTGCCACTAACAATGCCAACAACATAGTAGCTTCCTCCATACAGCATCATAAGAGGCTCACCAGAATCACCTTTACATGTATCCTGTCCAGAACGCCCAGCAGCGCAGAGTTGAGCGTTTGATAAATGGGGATAGTACCTTACACATTCATCATGGGGTACTAAATTCACAACCGTCGATTGCTTGATATTGGTAATATAGGGCCCATTACGACCCCATCCCGCCACTGCTAGAGGCAGGTTAGAAAAATCGGGATCATCTATATCGAGAGGCGGAAGACATATAGATCTAATGTATCCTGAAAGGAATATTTTCTGTTAAGAAACATTTCAAAGTATCTTGAAACTTTAATAGTTAATAAGTTATATCTTACGGGTATAAGGTGCATATCCGTGAAGTCTAATGAGTGCAATATCGTTATGAAGCCGTACATCGTCATATTCAGGGTGATGTATTATTCGCTCGGCGTACATCAAAACATTTTCTATACATTGTTTCCTTTCTCCGAATCCAGATTTACAATCTATAGGAAAAGTTCTCTTATCGTATTCTGCGAGTGTTATTTCAACGCTGAAAATAAATTTTATATTACTCTGATATGAAGCATATACAGTGAATGATAATGAGAGTACTGACACAGAATAAAGAAACAGTTTTAAGCCTCTGAGACTGGATTCAGACATGCTGTGACTATGAGTTTATTTAAATAGATATCGTAAAAAGCAATTACTGAGTCGAGCCTCGAGTCTGAGCCTATTATAATTCACATAAAATATAAAGTTGGTAAGTGTATTAATACTGACTCAATTACTTTAGCGCCTTCTTCATAAACGCAATGACCAGCTGTGAGGATATATTTAGGACTAATTAGCGAACCACCGCAGCTATAAGCGAGTTGCTTATCACCATAGTCAAAGGTAATTTTCAACAGCGCAGTCCATGGATATTGGTCTAGCTCTGTTTCTGTGCCACCTGAAGAGAAATTGATAAGAAAATTTATTTATATGTCGGAGAATGGCCATTCTCATAGACATCGTCATCAGTGGTTACAACTCTTGTGGGCTTCTTGTGGGTAAAATTCAAGCACAAAACAAGCTGTACAATATTTATTGTGGATTTACTCCTTTTAACAAATCATAGTATCATATCATATATTCGAGCAGTGGGTTCGGCGCACCGATCTGACTTCACCTCCCAATAATCTAAGAGTGATCCAACTCGATTCAACCACAATTTCATAATATATCTTATTCCCGTAAAACAACATAACATTTGTTTCTTTTCTCATTCCCACTGACAGCGTTCAGATGGTGTCTCGACCCCACTAGACGTTTCCCTCTACTCGATATGGCCAGTATTATAACAACTTAATAAAAACTTATACAATATTAAAAGGTGATAACAAATCAAGTTAAGTTAATTTATGATTTAAAATGAACAAATATCAGTAAAATTATAAAAGAAAAGCTCGTTTAAAATCCAACTCCGACATATATATTATTATCTATGCTTAAGAAGTTTAGTTATTTATGCAGTACCTTACCTGCTATTCTATTATCAATTACCACATTAACAGTTTTATTTTCAGCAGATCGCTTCTGCTTATGAGGATAGTAAGGAGTGTTTTCATAGATCTGAGTCGGGATATTTTTTGACCAACTATTCTGATTGGACGGTGCGTATATATTAATTATACTTTGTAAATCTGTAATTGAAAGTATATTAAAAAGAGTACATTACTTTCTAAAACTTTTAAAAATAACAAACATCAAAAGTGCTGCTAAGCCATTAGCAGAACATGGCTTTAAAATATAAAAAAGTTTTAAAATGGTGGGATAAAACGAGACCGTTAAAATTTTATGTCTCGTGTAAAAGTTATCCAGGCGTTAATGTATAATGTAAATAAATAATTTTAAATTCTTTTAAAAAATTGTATGTACCAGTAATTCTAACAGAATCAGACATGTCTTGCCCACAGCATCCTGTTTTGGGATCCGGTAACAAGGCCGTTCGTACGGCACATTGTCCTCCCGAAATCGGTCTATTAAACGAATTACCATTTCCATTGTTTATATAAGGATGTTGTTGTTTTGGATATGTTTTAGGTTTTTGAAAAAAATAGGGATTCTGGTTTTGCATTTCCTCAGATGATATCGCTCCTGGGTGAAATGGATTTGGTGAATTTGGATAATATGGTCCCGGGTTTCCCATTATAGCCCCGTTATTTTGATATTGTGGATTGTTTAAAGTCTGTTGGTTTCCATAAATGCTTTGACCATTTTGATCATTTTGGTTATATCCATAAATATCTTGGCCGAGTGGATTGGTAGTTGGCTTTCCATTTTCTTGGTTATTGTAAATATTTTGGTTAACCGGTTCCGGTTTTTGTTCACCGTAATTATTTTGATAATTTGGTCTATTCGGTTGCTGAATGCCAGAAACATTTTGATCAACTGGATAAACTTGTTGACGTCCAAACATTTGTTGTTGATTAGGAGTTTGAAAATTTCTTATTCCAGTATTGTCGTTTGGTCTTACTGTGTGAATGTTATTGTTATTATGAAATCTTCTTCCATTATTAATTGTATTAAGTCCCCATACATTCGAATTTGGGCAACACACCTGAAATACATGGCATGTAACATTTTAAACATAAACTAAATGAATGTTGTTGCTCTGAATATTTTACATAGTACTGAGGGCTTACCGTGAACTCTTATTGCGATTGAAATGACGACTTGAACTTAGCTGAATCGCTATTTCGTACCATGGCATACATATTTATACGTCATGCTAATAAAAAATCTGAATAGGTGTACTTCAGAATTGAATTGAATCGACATAGAATTGTTATAAAAAGTTAATGGTAAGTCCCCTGTTAAGCTCATAAAATTTTATGTGTGCTTATAGAAGTATATTGTTATTTATATAATTACATAGTCTTCTTTAGAAGATGGTGAGAAACTGTAGATTGGAGATCCTTGATTATTTCGGAAGTCGTTACAAGAGAATTGGTCTATCCATATTTGCTTTTCATGACTTTTCATGTGTAAATACATTGGGCAGTCATCGATATGGACACATTTTTTACAGATATCTAAAATACAAATTAAAAAATTAATAACTGCTCAAATAAACCTCAGTGGAATATTCAATGACTGTAATAACACAGACGATCATAATGGGTCGGTAATAACGTAAACTAGCATCGCTTGAGGTTAAATTTTAACTATAATAAGTGCTTGGACCACGCACAGAGAAAACTAAAGGGTTCCGCAACTTTCATCAAGTTGCGGAACCCTTTAAGAATTTTTAAGAAATAAACAAATTAAAAGCGACCGCAAATTTAATTTTGTAATTCATAGTAATTATTAAAAATAATATGAAAAAAAAACAAATTTATGAGAAAAACCTTTATATCTCTAAATTTTTTTAACATATCTTCTTCAAAATAACTATTGTTGAAAGTTCTTATGATGCTCTAACAACCCAAATTTTTCCAGAATTTTTAATCACATATTTAAAAAGTTAGATAGGGGGACACTATTCTTATGAATTTAGGAGTTAATATTTCAACAAGTACTGACTAAATCAAAAAAATCAAAATGAAACCTTTTTACTATTTTTAAAGACCTATTCAAAGATACCACATAGGTTGCCGTGCGCTAAATTTTTTTTTCAACACTTAGTTACAACACAACACATGTATGGACTGCTACCCTTCATTTTCATTTGCTACCCAACTACAAAACCCTGTAGCGGTTCATAGAATACATTTATTTATTAAATTTCGTATATATAGACTCAATAGACTCGTAGTAAAATGACTAGGGTTCGGTTTTTGCAATTTGGCAAGGGAACTCTAAAAACGTTTTATTTGAATAATAAGACATGATGAAATATGTTTATTTTACTTTGGCTAAGAATTAAAGGTATTTCCTTTTTGTGCAAATAGACAGACATTATATTTTATATTAATATATTAAACACAATAAAAAGGTGTTATTGTCGGTCTTTACAAAAAAACATATATTTATGTAAAAAAGGAAGGAAGTAGTGAAGAACGAAAGAAGTAAATATCCATAAATTCATTGAATTGGTTTAGAAAACCTGCTTTTATAGGATCCCTCTTTTTGTTGCCTATTGGCCTTTTGGTTAGCTTATTCGTTTATCGTCATTATGGAAATGGAATTGGTAAAAATAGTAATGAATTTCGTTCTCCTTTCTGATGTCTATAGCGAAAAATTGAATAGGCACGCGTTTAAATTGAAAAAAAAACTTTTACCTTTACTAATAGCTCTAACGTATAAGATGTTAGGTCCTATTAAAATTAATATGTATGGTAATAACTCTCCCATTTTTGTTGTTATAACATCACAATAACTTTATCAATTAATAAGACAACGCACTCAGTGGATTCATTCATACTAAACTGTTGCAGACATTAACAAATGCTTATGTATCTAATTGTCATTTGATGAAGGGAATCGACTAATTATGTGATATAGTGAGGTAACTATATAAGTATCAATAGTAATGAGAAAATTGTTCTGTTCAAAGAAAAACTACTTATTATTGATAATTTTATGAAACAATTGGAATGTTTACGTGGTATAAATATTTGTGATTGGAAAATATAAGTAATTTAAGGAAAACTGTTATAACAAAACTCTTAAGGAAAATATTTAAAATATCTAGAACTTAATGAAGTATATTCTAGAACATCTGGAGGATAATAATCAAGCTCTAGGATAATGAAGGATACTGATTGAATCTCCGACTCTAGTTCAATATACTGTCAAAACCCACATGTATAACGATTTTTAAAGAGTCATTTTATGCCTCAGTGCCTTTATAAACAAAAACATTTCCAATATATTTTTATTAGATTTTTCTAATATTTAGATATCAATAATCAACATTATTAGTTAATAAACGAAAATGGCTGATATTTTGAGTTGAAGGGAAAAATGCTCCCTCAGGCAGAAACTCGAGACATGATATTTTATCTTCGTAACCTTTAAGGCTTTAATTAGTTCGATGTTTACATGATTTCCTCAACGCTGTTTGCCTTATATCATATTTTCTTTAATATCGCTTTCATAAGATGTTTTATTTGGTACACATTATTATATTTATATTGTTTGAACATTGTTAACGAGCCTCCAAAACATGACTCACTGCTTTCATAAATATATATTATACTTATTTGTATTTATAGAGTAATTAATTAAGCCAAGTAAATAAAAATATCTATGAAATTTTGTTGATTTGACGAAATGTTTGATAAAAATCTATTTATATTGTTTTATAAATTTATTTATAATCAATATTGACATAATAAATACGCAACATGTTTCATGGTAACCAATTTTAGCTTTAAGTAAATAAATAAAAATTAATATCAAATTTCATTGAATAGGTTTTGTTAATATTATTTTTATTCAATGCATTACAATCAAGATTGACACGCAAGCATAGCTTTTAGTAGCTGTTTGAAATGGCTAAATCAATCTACCACTTTAAATCACTATTGTCCGAAATTCTTAAAGTGAATATCGAAGTATTTAGCCAATTAAATCCCAAAATGAAGTTAAAGCGGCGTGTACGCAGAACGGGAAATAGGAAAATCAATTACGACTAGATGTCAAACATTCCTTCTCGAAATTAAATTTAGTCCGTTTGTGTCTGGAAACGACGAAGTGGGACTAACAAGCTTTACAATGCTCTACACCCGTAAAAAGCATAGGCTATTTAGTATTTACTATGTGAGTAAATTTATGTTTTATAGAATGTTTTCTAAGTCCGTAATAAGTTTTCATATTAATTGGAATGATTAATAGTCATTTACGTCGTTTTTATATGTACGCTCATAATGTCAAACGTCAAATCATTTTGTTATATTTAACAATTAGTGATTTCATTGTTAATTGACATATTGATTAAAATATGGAAATTCAAATTAATATACAGGAAATACCAGAGTTACAAATTAAAAAGCCATATCTTAATTAGGTTCGCTATTATCATATCTAACTCGTTAAACTTCCATTATTACGAAGTAATATTATATCCGAATGGTTAGGGCCTGATACAACAGTTCTGTAACTAGGCACTTTGTTCAAATGTTATCCAGAGGGATACGATCATCTTCTCATGAATGGTATTATGACAATAGCTTTTACGTTGTAACAGTGAATCTGTCTATTATACTTATAGTTGCCCGTTATGTAACTGGTATTAGAAATTAATAATAATAATAAATAAACGCTGCACACTCAACGGCCCCCATTAGGATAGTGATATCCTGTGTCGGGGGTCCGGAAACATTCATAATGACAAGGACAAATACAAACAGGCCGGAAAATATGCTTGCATGGTCAATACAAACATTTAAGGCAGGTTCGCTAAATTAGAATTATACTTGTTTGACGACGTTGTGGCACAGCGGTGGATTAGATCCCCGTTAGGAGCAGGTGTTTGTATTGACCATACAGGTATGTTTCTCAGTCTGGGCGTGTCTGTCATTTTCATTGTATATGTTTCCGGCCCCCGACACAAGATTTAACTTTCCTAATGGGGGCCGTTGAGTATGTAGCGCTCATTTTTATTATTATTGTTTCGATTTTAGTGCTGTTTCTTGCGTTTGTGCGTTTCTGTCTAATGGAGTTTTTGAGATACATAGATAATTATGAACTGAATAATTTATAGTTTTTATTCTTTTAGCCATTTTTAATCTTGAAAAAAATGTTCGTTTGATATTGAAGTATTTTTTGTTGATGACAGAGCCGGATTCAAAAGGTGAGAAGGTCTAGAAGCAAATGAGAAGCGAGGTGTTGGATGTTTTATATTAATTATGCTGATAATGCGTTGACCTATAATGACTAATTGCCAATAAAATGATTATAATCATAATTATAACTAAACCGGACGGTAAAAAACCTCTTTTAGCATAATACTTCTTCAATAATTCTTCACCTCGTATGTGATTTTCTTTATTCGAACGGCTTCTTTTTACTTAAAAATATTTTAACGCTTAAATTCAGCCCTGGTGGTTGATATAACCCTTCATATTTATAAAAGCTTACTTAAATATTGGTTTTGTTGTCAATAAAGCGTGCGTTCGACTCCTAAGTGCCACTCAAAAATTTCAAAGGGAAAGGGTTGAGAAGGGAAATCTACAGAACCGAACCGTTAAAAATAATAAAGTAAACAAGACCAAAGACATTCAGTTAAGTAAATAACTACTAAAAATAATCATAATATATTTAATGCATTAGGGAATTTATGTAATACAATAATATCGTAAAACGCAAGGGGAATTTTTGTATGTGAATATGATGCTAATATCTACAACACTAAATTCACAACCTAGATATATATATATATATACGGAGTTTTTATCTCGGTATTATGTCCCGGGATAGGGACACACAATAGTTACTTCAATCTCATATCGTTTAAAAAAGTATTTATAACAATATATACAATGGGAAATCCGAACAAAAAATCGCTATACACTAAAAATACTTTAATATTTTGTTTAGACGTCTAAGAATATAATTGTAACTTATATTGAGCTACCAATCGATTGAAAGTACACTGCTTTAATTGTCCTTTATATTATCATTTTTTTGTTCCTTTCTTATGATTTAATTGAAGTTTTTACTTAAGATTATTTTCGAACTTTGTTCACATTAAGTTAATTTTAAGTATTGTCAGCAGTGTATTTTATAATCTATCAATAAATGATTCTTATTCTTTTGATTAGTTAAAGGTTAAAGACTTTGTAATGGCAAGAGTGAATTTTACAAGATTTTCCGTCGGCGCGCGGCGTGTTAAACCGATTTGTCTCAATGCGGAAGCCGCCTAATATTCATCTCCCGTACTAAATTCATTTTCTCCTCAAAAATATGAATGCTTTAGCTCTTACCGTTTCACCACTGAGCTAGCATTCGCTTGCAAAATTACCTGTAAGATATTCTGGTTTCATAGAATTTACAGAAATTTCAAATTCACTTTATATTAAATTTAATTCAATTTACTAGGTTCTGCCCGCGGCTTCGTTCGCGTGAATATTAATTTTTAATGCGGTGCCTTTAATGCGATATAGAAATTTTTATCCCCTATTCTTTTTCAAGATTTTTTCACTAAAAGAAGTAGCATATGTCTTTTCCCAATTTCTTAGTCTATCTCTGTAACAAATTTCATCAAAATCGGTTCAGATGTTTAGGCGATACGTTCACATTTATGATATTAGTAGGTATTGTAATTTTAATATTATTAATGTTTCATATTTTAACACATTTTTTTAAGATATAGAATGAAAGTAATTTATTTTTATTAAAAACAAAAAAGGAAATCATTACAATACGCATGCATTACTTTCATCAATTTTATAAACAGAAATGTTAAATCAAACTCTGAATTGAAATTCAAATTTATCTACTAACTTTTTGGAAACAAATTCGATCCCTTTATGCGCATATTTATGAAGCATTCAAATATCAAAAATTTATATATTTTTATTAATTCAACGGGAACGGCGAAAAAGCGATCAGTTTAGAAATACACTTTTTATAAAAACTTTTGTTTTTATTGGCCTACTCTTCGGTTTACTTTTGTTTCATGGGACTTCATTATGAGGATTACAGGATAAAACCCTTAAATTAGGCGATGTTATCCATGAAGAAGTATCTAGGTTTACGAGCGTTGTGGTCGACAAGCCTCAGTCGAAATGTTTCTCCAAATGTACAGTTATATGAAGATAAGTTTATTGCTTTACATATAAATCAACATCTTTTTTTTAAATTTCAGATATTTGTTGTGGTGAAACATGTGTTTTAACGTTTTTTAAAATACTACCCATCAATGGGTGAAAAGGGGTTTGAAATTTTATATAGCATGTCCGTCATTTTTGAAACTAGAAGCATGAAACTTGGTTTTTGACGACTAATTAAAGGTAAAGAAACACGCGTTTGAACATTTTCTAAAATTCCGCATTTAAAATCTATATTTTCGCGGGGGAAGCCGCTGAAATAAGCTAGTATTGTTATAATCTGGATATGTCAATAAGGAGGGATAGTATAACAAACCATTTTACAATGCCGCTGGGACAGGTACATGTTCCAGCGGCATTGTAAAATCTGCGGCGAAATTATAATTTCACTAATATCGCGGGCAGTGTTTAGTAAAACAGTATTAACTAAAGAAGATCTGAGTGATATTAAAATAAATAAATGAATGATATTAAAATAAATAAATAGAAATAAATAATGAAAAAAAAGAAATATATATCGCGCGATGATATTGAATAATACAGATAAATCGATAAATAATACAAGTCTTGAGATATATGAAGTAAAAGAAAAAGAAGAAGATTACAGAAATTACACCTTTATATTTTATTTTAAGCTGTCACCAATTCCGGTTTTATATGCAGTAAATTAACAACGGGTTCAGAGCAAGGGTAATTTAGGAGTTTTGGCGTAAGAATAAGGCTTCTTTTATTAACTTGACAACGAAACCATAAAACGCTATTGAACATTGATTTCCATTATATTAATTCATATTACAAAAATTTAATAAGAATGGCTAATATAAGAGGTGTCTTAAATATACATATAAACTAGCGGGCCCGGCAGACGTTGTTCTGCCCCGAAAAAAAAAAAACTGGGACCCGATAGCAGCGCCCTCTACCCGAGTCTAGAAGTGACACGTCGTTGATTTACTAATATGGCTATTAAAAAAATAGGGGTTGATGGTAGAAGGGTGAAAATTTTGAGTCCTATGTATTTTTCAATGACATATAATAAAAAAATATTTAAAAAAATATCCAAAAATAAAAATAAAATTTTGGAGTGCACACGTCTTATCACTTGGGGTTTGAAAATAGATAATAACAGATAATAGATAGATATAACATAAAAAAAATCATAAGAATCGGTTAAGCCGTTTCGGAGGAGTATGGGAACGAACATTGTGACACGAGAATTTTATATATTAGATAACAAACACACACATACTATATATAATTGAGTAGGAGGAATTGGCGACTCTTAGCACAAGTAACTACATAACTTTAAAAGTGCTCCCCAGCTCTGCAACAGCAACGATTTTCTTTATGTCCATAATCCAGTCACAAGCCTTAAAAATTCATGGTAAAATAATTTGGCAAATTTATTTAAATTCTTGTATCAGAGAGGTAGAGGTAGAGGATAAAAATGTATTCGGCAAATTATATAATTTCGAATAATGACGATTCTTAGCGACGCGTGAACGCTTTCAACTAGCTATCATTTCCTAGTGGATAGGACATCGTTATCTTCCATGCATGTAAGCTATAAGAGAGTTTAGACTTTTTCACTGAAAATGGCGTTTATGGGTAATGGCGCGAAATAATTTTTCAGTGAAAAAATAAGTACGAGTAAAAATATTCAAACTTTACCTTTTTGTAGTTTGAGGTAGATTTTATTTTCTTTTCTTCTCTTATTTTTTGGATTTTGAGAAATTTTTGTTTGACATTATTTATATAGCCTCGTGAGCAATATAGGTAGAGAAAGAAATAAATAAAAAATTATAACAAGATTTTATATGTCACCTCTATACGTAATATTAAATACAATTTTTATTTTTGTTCAAGTAATAACTTATTTTCTTTATTCTATTTTCTTGAGTTCATATAAAGATTTTAATTTTAGATATTAATAGGACAAGTTTTACAAGTGTGCCGTAATGAAGCACTGAAAAGTGAACATAATAACAATCGACGCAGAAAATTAAGACAAAGAAGCGACTTAACTTCAAGTCAAGGGAAAAATAAAAGTTCTTTCAACCGCAAAATTTCGTTCACTCTTTTTAAAATTCAAAGCCGAAATTATAATATTCCTTTTTATGTAAGTTTATTGAAGCTGGTATCGCAATCTAATTATAATAAAAATAAATTTTACTTGTAACATACAGTACATAATTATATATTTTTGTATGTAGGTCTAGAGTGCGTTTAATATTAATTGTGGTTTAATTTTATGTCACTAGCACCTTCAACTTGACATAATTATATATTTAATTTCTCAAATTATAAGATAAATGAAACACTAAATTTAAAGTTAAACTTGCTCTATAGTAGTAGTAGTAGTAGTAGTAGTAGTAGTAGTAGAGGCATGCTCTTCCCAGCACAAATGGGCCGGCTCGACCGGGGAAGTACTGCGCTCTCACAGAAAATCAGAGTAAAGTAAATACTAATACATTAGTAGGTACTGTTGAGTTTTGTGCGATGAGTGAGAGCGCCGGAGTACCTGTTTCTGAACGCATAGGATAGTACTGTACCTTATTGTACCTTTTCTTTCCATGCTATCTCTTGGGTTGGCAACGCGCATGAGTTACTTCAAGTATCGCAAGCGTTCATAGGTTGCGATGACTGCTTACCATCAGGCGGACCGCATGCTTGTTTGCATACCTTCATGAAATAAAAATAAAATGAAAAATAAATCAACATTGGTAAACAATAAAGATTAGCATTTACTAACTTACATACTGAAAATATACTTTTCATCACTACATAGTATAAAACAAAATCGCTTTCTCTGTCCATACATAGGGACAGAGAAAGCGATTTTGTTTTAAATCTTTAAAGCTACGCAACGGATTTTGATGCGGTTTTTTAATAGATAGAGTGATTCAAGAGGAAGGTTTATATGTATAATAACATCCATTAAATAGTGGAGAAATACTGTTATTTTTGAGGTTTCTAATGTGATGTCGTAAATAATTAAAACTATTGGATCGATTTTAATCATTTTTTCAGTGAATGACATAGGATATATATTTATTATTTTATACCCGTGCGAAGCCGGAGCGGGCCGCTAGTTTTATTATAATTATCTATAAAAGTAATTTTATTTATACAAAGAAGAAATAAATAACTGTGCTTAGTTAACAAAACACATACTTTTGAATAAAAGTAAGCACACTAAACAATTTTTAAATTAGAAATTTTATGACGGTAAAATAATTAGCAATATAAAATAAAATTTTGCAGCGCCCTAGTTGCTGTAGGCTGTAGGCTCCTTACGTGTCGAGAACACATGCGAGCGCGTGAAATTAAGAGGATAATTTATATAAAATAGGAAATACTGTTTTATACTCCTTTGCAAAAAAATGGCTTTTCTATGGATAATATTAATATTTTGAGTATTTCATTAGCATAAATGACTAAAAATTTCTTAACATCAATTACAAAATGTTATTGAATTAACTAATATCATAACATTGAAAAGTTATTTTAATATGTATGTATTTCAGCAAAGTTTTCGTGTTTTTTTTTTTTCATGAATGGGCTCGGGCGGCTTGACTGTGGAAATACTGACCTTACAAAGTATATTGATGTGAACTAGCGGTGTCCGTACTATTGTCTTTTAAATGAGAAGGAGTGCCGAAAGTGTCCCCTTCTTTCTTTCCTTTCTAACCTTCATATTAGTTCGTAACATACGAGCACTGGCGCCGGGATGTGACGACCCCATCGCCCGCTGTTGGGATAACCTCTGTCACAGCAAAGATTATTCCACCAGTGCAATCAGTCACACTGGTGGTAGGTGCACCTAATAATAGTGCTGCAAGCGCTCATACGCTACGGCAACCACATACCATCAGGTGGGCCGTTTGCTTGTTTGCCAACTTATAACATAAAAAAGAGCTACATTAGATACAATTTGTTTCTATCTATCTGGATTGTCATGTTTGTTGGGTAAATAAAATACATTGTGACAAATTATAATTAAATTTAATTAGAAACCATGTTACTAATTCAGAAAATAATATATAACATTCGCGTGTCTACTATTCAAATCGACGCAGCCGGGCGAATGTTTTCACACACAATAAAGCACAGGCAGTAATTTGAAACACTCGGCTATTCAAACTGCCTGAAAGACTCCCTTAGCTATGGTATGGCTATGTTTTTACTTTTTGCGTTTCCTCTCTCGTTTCATCGTATGGTACAATACTCGGTACAATGATCTTTTGACTGGCGCTAGGCAGGTACGATCTTAAGCGCGGAAGCATTTTTTGCTGCCGCTCGCTCGTTTTAAAAACTGTGCAAAATTAGACATCGTCAAAATAATGGGGCGTTGAGAAATGAGCATTGAGATTTTTTCCTGTTATCTTGTTTACTTTGTTAGGAACAATTTAATTGTGATAAATAACGTTAAGTTGTTTTTTTATTATATCTTCCTATTTCTATTTCGAATATGATCCATTTAATTAAAAGTAAATATTTAAAAAACTTCTACATTTAGAAACGTCAGGACGTGGGGTCGTCACGTCATCGCCCGCTGAGCTGAGGTTATGCTACCAGTGCAATCAGGCACACTGGTGGTAGGTCTTTTGTTGCAAGAGGTCAGCTTGATAGGTACCACCGCAGTGTCAAATATTCTACCGCAAAACACTAGTGTCTTTGGCATTACTGTATTTCGGTTTGAAGGTCCCTGTATTCTAGTGAAAATACTGGGCAAAGGAGATTTAAAAACCAATATCTCGAGGTTGGCAACGCGTGAGTGGCACCCACTAATGGTGTTGCAAGCGCTCATAGGCTACGGCAACCGCATAGCATCAGGTGGGCCGTATGCTTGGTTGCTTTTAGTAACATAAAAATATATTGATAAAGAAACAAAGAAATATATAATATACTTTCATTGTACTTGTATCTAAACTGCCGTTATAATTCTTAAGATAAATTAGAATCACGGTACTTCGATTTCACAGTGGAAAGGTCATATTAACCTGTTTTCCTACACCAATCTATTTTATGTGTATTTCCTTCAGTAAATAAGGAAGATTACTTTCTTCTGTTATAAAGCTGCTATAATAAAACATTACGCGTCCCTTCTGCCGGCATTATTTGTGGGTGCACTCCAAACTGTATAGGATGTATTAACGTTACAATTTCACGAGATATACTTACTTTTGTATTTGTATTATAATAAATCGATATAAACATATTAACGTAGATTATATGAAAATTAAATTATATAATTATAGGTACAAAAAATTATTATCTAATAAAATTATTATTTATAAATAGAATAATACTGTAATGTTTAAGTTACAATTTATTAAATCAAGTTAGTAAGTAGAAGTTATTATACTTATAACAAAAACCTGGGTGTCGATATTTATTTTCAAACTAATATTCATAACGAAATTCATTTAACGGGACATTAACTAGGAGATAGATGATGTTGTAAAGAATGACATATACTTTTATTTTAGAAAAAAAGAATGTTCCTCGCAATAAGAAAACTAAACCATAATTCTGAGCCGTGAGCACAGTTACTCGTTAAATAAAATCTATTACATTCCAAAATCTGTGATTAAAACACATAAATTTTCACATTTTTCGTATGATAACGGTAAGGCTGTTTCAATTACTTCCCCTAGCCTCGCGGCTATTTAGTGCAACGTGAATCGGATTTTACGATCGGGGTGCGTAAACGAAGTGCGGTGTGGACTCGGTTATGATATTTGCAAATCTTTAATATTAAATGCGCAATATGCAGGAGACAAACGTTGATATTTCGTTATCTGCAATTCGCATACGACCTTTGTGAATAACTTTTCTTTTTATAGGCCTTCTCGTTTTTCATTTCGTTTATGAATTTTAATAGTAGTCGACTTGTGCTACTGTTTTATTTCAGACGCTCATAGCCGAGTGCACCCGCTGATCGGTAAACGATCGGTAGGTTAAGCAACTTTGGGCGCGGTCAGTCACTAGATGGGTGATCGCATAGTGGTATTTCAACTGAGCGTCTCCGTGCTTTAGAGGGCACGTACAAAGTCGGTCGCGGCTGTTGACAATTAGACAGTAGTCGATAAGTCAAGTCAGAGGCCTACGGGCGACCTGAACAACTCTGACACTAGGTTGACCACTAACCAATCGATAAGAAGAAGAAGATTTCAAAATGAAAAAGTTAGAAAACAGTAGTAGAGCCATGCTCCTCCGAGCACAAATGGGCCGTCTCGATCAGAGAAGTACCCTCTCACAGAAAATTCGGCGTAAAGTAATAGCATTAACGGTACTGTAATAACATTAAAGGTACTGTTGCGTTTCATGCGATAATTTTCATCTGTTCTCTTCCTTTTTCCTGTCTCTTTCCTTCCCTACTGTTCCTTGGGTTGGTAACACGCATGTGATACTTCAAGTATCGCAAGCGTTTATAGGTTGCGGTGACTGCTTGCCATCAGGCGGACCGTATGCTTGTTTTCCAACCGTCGTGAAAAAAAAAACAGATATACCGCTAATATATATAAAAGTCTTTAAATCCGTAAAGAACTTCTACTTCCGTTTGGAGTTAAAAGAAATTTCAAACAATCCCTTCTTAATGCCTCCCTAAGGTACTTAAGAAATATTTCTTCCAAATTTTCAAATCTCTTGGGCCACTCTCGGTTACGTCTGTGCGTTGGGTTGTCAGTCACGGTACTACGAATATTTCCTACAGTAAACCTAAATTTGATAAAAGTAGTTCGCTACATTTAGTGTGTTTCACCATCGGACATCGCGACAAAACTCTAAGTTCCATCCATACCACCTCGATGTCTGGAAATCCACAACAGCGCGATTTAGAAGACATTTTCTTCCTCGCACAACCACTCTGTGGAACCAACTTCCGCCGGCGGTCTTTCCGAACCGATACGACTTGGGAACCTTCAAGAGAAGAGCCTATTCTTTCCTTAAAGGTCGGCAACGCGCCTGCATGCCTTCTGGTGTTGCAGATGTTCATGGGCGGCGGTGATCACTTAACATCAGGTGAGCCTCCTGCCCGTTTGCCCCTCTTACATAAAAAAAAAAAAAAAAAGTAAAGATATGTACGTAAGGATATGGAAAGGTCGGGTTTAAAGATGTTGTAATTCAAGTAAGTACTTATCAAATATATCTGTTGGCACATGACGAAGTTTAGAACCTATTTAATACGTTGGATTAGAAAGACAATATTAAAAAAGATGTCATTCTACCGAAGAGTCACATTGATGGTTACTTCAGTATTTCACCATACAGAAAATTATTGTCGTATCGCATATAAAAGGACGAATCGTTGAAATCCGACGTACTAGTTACAGTGTTGTGCAATTTATTGCTTTATCTAGTAAAGGGATTAAAAGCATTGTTGTTTACAATAAGTTGTTGTTGTTAACATTATTAACCTATTTGGATGAAATTCATAAAGCTCCAGGCTATCCTTAGTTTAGTTTGATTCAAAATGAATACTGATAAAACCACGCCTGTGGTTTTATATCTTTTGGATTTTTTGTCACTGTCCATAGTAACTGTAAATAAGAATAATGAAGTCTAGCGTCCTTATTAAATGGATACAAGTATTCTCAAGTGTTATGCTATTCGGTGTCAAATTAAAACTTTGCAGGATTTTAAAAGTTGGATGTTACAAGCAGAATAACTAAGTGTTTGTGACCCACTGTAGGAGAGCCTCTCTGTCTAATTGGAGTGTAACGAAAACTACTACGACTTACATATAATTTTTTATAATTTAATTTTGACCACTTCCTTAAAAAATGATAATGTTTTATTATTAAAATTTTTATATTATTACTAACTGATGTGAATAACTTTATTGGCTATGCCTTTATTTATAGATATATATATATATATTTTTTGTATCAAGCAAAGTTGGTTACCGATTAAAGATAATATTTTGGAAAAAAACTCCAATATAAACAATGATTACAGACGGATGTCTTTTAAATTTATGTTATTCAATATTTCAATAAGGTATATTAGTACTTACAAAATGTATATGGTCCTAAAGATAATTTTTTTTAAAATATTTGATCAAAGAAATATATAACAAACGAACGATCGTTATTGCATACTTTTAGGGTTCCGTAGCCAAATGGCAAAAACGGAACCCTTATAGTTTCGTCATGTCCGTCTTTCCGTCTGTCCGTCCGTCCGTCTGTCCGTCTGTCCGTCTGTCCGTCTGTCCGTCTGTCCGTCTGTCCGTCTGTCCGTCTGTCCGTCTGTCCGTCTGTCCGTCTGTCCGTCTGTCCGTCTGTCCGTCTGTCCGTCTGTCCGTCTGTCCGTCTGTCCGTCTGTCCGTCTGTCCGTCTGTCCGTCTGTCCGTCTGTCCGTCTGTCCGTCTGTCCGTCTGTCCGTCTGTCCGTCTGTCCGTCTGTCCGTCCGTTCGTCCGTATGTCACAGTCATTTTACTCTGAGACTATTGGCTCTATCTATACAAAATTTACTAAATAGGTGTATTCTATGAACCGCACAACGATTCTGTAATGAAATTTTGAAATATATAAGAATTAAGGGTAACAGTTCATACATGTAACTGAGTGTTGAAAAAAAAAATTTCAACGTATGTCAACGTGGGAAATATCTTTGGATAGGTCTTTCAAAATGATAAGGAGGTTTGATTTTGCCTTTTTTCAGTAAGTAGTTGTTGAGATATTAGCTCCTAAAGTCATAAAAATTGTGTCCCCCCTCTCTAACTTTTGAACCATGGGATTTAAAGTTCTAGAAAAATTTTAGTTTGTAGGACACCAAATAAAATTTCATCCTCATTTGGTTTGAAGAAGATAGGTCTACAAATTTAAGAGATATATAAGTTTTTCCCATAACTTTGTTTTTCATATAACTTTTATTAATTACTATGAAATTACCAACTTATTTTTGCTGTCGATTTTAATAAATTATTATTTTTAAAGGCCTTAAGATTCTTCATAACCAAGCTGCGGAACTCTTTAGTTTCAACTGTGCGTGGTCCACAACGCACTTGACTGGTAATTTTTTAATGTGTATTGCTGTTGACCCTACTGGCCTTGACAGCGTCATCGGGTGTGGGAGCCGAGTACTGAGACCCAGGCGTAAAAAGGAGCCCTCGTGAGGGCTCAAATTTGATTCCGTCCTTACGGTGCCTCCTGCGAGACCGAGCCACGACTAAGGACGTCATCGGGAACGGAGGAAACGTCCATTCTAGTCGATGGACTCACCCGACGGTGTGAGAGCGTCGTGACGTTTGAAACAAAGGAGCTCGTCTATGCATACAATCATATTGTTTATGCGTACTTTTGCAGTATGGACTACGGCGGTACGGAGCGATTTATGTGTGAGTACGATAAGGTTATAGTAAAGTCTATTCTAAGCAAAACTTAACATAGACATAATACTACGTTATTAAAGATACTATTAGTTAAAGTCACAGCCAACTACGTGGAATAATGTTTCAGTAATTTGATGTGATAAAAGTACAACGAACTCCTGGTCTTTTGTTGTTTGCTTATCTATATTGCTGTTTAGAAAATAAAGGGGTCTCATAGTCGTAAGTCTCTCGAGGTTCTCGCAGAATACCTTCCAAGATTTATGTGTCACCTCAGTTCAAGTGTACGTAATTCTGCCGCGTTTTGGCAAGACGTCTTCTTTAATGGAGCTCCGTAAAATCTTTTATTATTTTTAGAGTTCATTCATTTTAAAATTAAGAATGAAATTACGAATCCCCTGACATTATTAAGTCGTTATCTAAAGTTTAATTTCTTAAGAAAAATACGTTTTCGTAAAACATGAGGTATTCTATATTTCTGAAGATTAAAGTTATCATATAGCGATTTTTGATCAATCGAACCTTCTTTTTTCTATATTTTAGCGTTCATATTCATGAAAATATGATAGTCTCTAATGAATGAATGAGTTCTATTCTCACTCGAGGCTAATGTTTGTACTGGCCTTATATATTTTTATGTTAGAGGCGGCAAACGGCGGTAGACTTACCTGATGTTGAGCGATTACCACCGCCCATAAACATCTACAACACCAGAAGGCGTGTACCTACACGCCTTCTGGTGTTGTTGCGGTTCCAACCTTTAATATATAACTGGTTATACGTTGGCTGACCTTAAAATGGTGGTCACTCACGAGTCAGTCAGTAACGAGTTTTTACCAAAGTTCGGCGCTGGCTATACGGCCATTTAAGTACTACAACCAGCAATGGACTACTACTAGGATTGGCGGATATACATGTCTTAGAATTTCGTCTACGACAGGTTTTCTCGTTACGAACGTCGGTTTCCTGACGATGTTTTCCTGAAAATTCAGAGGTGCTTGCTCCGATCTGAACCCGCGACCAGCGTTTAAAGTCTAAGTTTTCTAACCATCGGGTTGTGTTTGTGAGTATTTTCGAAAACCCAGATGCAGTCTATGGATTCTACCCCAACGTAACGCATTGTGGGTAGCATTTTATGTTTCGTTATAATAGCAACTTTATAAACGTAACTTGACTGCAGTATAATCCACCCAGTATTACTAGCAAGGACATTGAAGTATTTTCCCTGGAGATTTAGCGAGAGGAAGTCAATCTGCTCGTTACGCGCATTCATGCCGGTGTCGACTCGTAAACGATCTGTGCAATGCACTTTTGAACAGACTTGAAATATTATCTCCTGAGACATTAAATTTCCTTGCTAACTCTTCCGGCAACGGAAAATTTTATGGAGTTGAACCAGTTGAAGTTTTTATATAAAAACGATTTGGTGTTTATTGTTGTGGTTAAATGAAATATAAAGTTTTGGCGATATATATATATTTTTATTTCCGCAAATGCTAAGCACGTTTTTACTAATAAACACACATTTATCGAGATCGAAATAGTGTGTTGTGCGCATTGCGCACTAACTATTTAAAAAAAATGCTTCGATAACATATGCATTATATTATGTGGCACGGACTCACGAGTTTCACTCGCACTTAGCATGTTTATAGTTGAAAAAAAATTACAATATAAGGGTTTTTTTTGTTTTGTAATAAATTGTTATAACTGTACGCAATACACAGGAAACATACAGCGAGTATCTCAGCACATCTTTACACCTACAGAACTTCATCTCCCAGCGGTGTGGTCGCTGGTGTAACTAATCTCAATCATAATCAGAATCATCTGATAAAGATGTCAAAGGCTTATGTATGTATGTATGTATGTATGTATGTATGTATGTATGTCTCTTGTTTTCATTAATGAATTATGAATAAATCAAGTAGTATGTTTATATTACTATTTATTTATTATATTTAAATTATCGAAGTTTATCATTGTTATCATGATTCCCAAATAATTTTGCATGGGTATCGTTAAATACTTTTAAGACAGCCGAACTTCCCTTAAATAACATTACTTTATAATGAAATTAAGACCCCCACGATAGGTACGGGGAACTACAGCCAGACGAGACAGCCGTGAATATAATATCACTATTTGAAACTATTCATCACCCGCCTGAATAGTTACGAGACGGAACAGATGCTAGCTAACTTCCTAATTTTAACGGAGTAAACAACTTCGTGGTAAATTTGCGTATTTGCTACGTATGTTTATCAAAAGTTATAAATCGTGGAATCTATGTGCTGTTGCAAAAAGGTTATATTTACAATATTCAGCATAAAATCTCACCTTTTAATACTTATATTTTGTTTTATAAATGGTTAAGTAACTTAAGTGTGAAATATCGGCAATCCCTAAGTAACAATGGATGTTAAATGTTAAGACTTCGCCAATGATGGTGTTCTATAGTTCTTTCCGCGAATGCTCCGCCTGTGGAATGGGTTCCCGACGTACTTTTCCGAGAAATATACAGTAGGGGTTCTATTATGCAATAAACGTCCAAGGGATGTTATGTTATATATACATATAATAATATTATAAGTCGAGGTTATAGAACTAATTAAGATAATATTAATTAAGCAAATTGACTGCCAGTATGGAGAAAGTGTACAACACTTTTTCTTTTTTTGTTGTATCATAAAATGTATTTGTAATTTCTTATAATATTAGGTATTACTTTTATATATAAGACTTAGAAGTTGATGATACTTGAGAATTTATGTTTTAATGCATTTTTTAAAGAAGGACTCCCAAGCTCTTAAGGGACCGTGAAATATGTTTGTTCAAGGGGTAATTGGATACTCTGAAATATAACAGAGTGCGAGTAAACATTCTGTAATATATTTGAGAGGGTAATATAAAATACACATAAGAATTTATACAATTATAATTCTCAAGTATATTTGATTATAATGTAATGTAATGTAATGGCCCTTAAAAGATCGTAAGAATTTTGCTTAGCATCGGCATCGCTCTAGCATTTCAAGTTTCAGTAAAAAGTAACATTTATAATACACTAAAACTATTATCTTAAGCATCTGCTCCAAAACAATAAATAGTATTTATTACAATTTTACTTTTCGCCATGATTATTTCACTTTTTTATTACAATTAATTCTAACTAAAAATACCTTAGATATAAACTAACTCATAAAGATTTTAACAGCTCGGCAATTACCATCAAACAAAAACATGATATACGAAAAAAACGGCAATCAATCAATCAGCTTTAAATGTAAACGATTTATTGCAATTTTACTAAATAATATAAATTTTCAGATTCAAAGTGACGACTCTCCAGCGACGCGTGAATGCTTTCAACTGCTTTGTAATTTCCCTGGCGGATCAGACATCGTTATCTACCATTCATGTAAGCAACAAGACAATTTGAATAATTTTCATTGCCGATCTGCTTTATCAAATATCTCGATTTCAATTAATACTGCTGCTACTTTTTTACCGTTTATTTAAGTGCGTCTTTTTAGCTGTTTTTAAAAACTATAGCCAATTTCATTAAGCTAATGTTTTACACACAACAATTTAAATAAAGTGTAAAACTCAGGTACGGTCTTGCGTTGAGTATTGCTCGCACCTTTGGGATGGCTCCGCTAAGTACTTGCTCGAAGCCCTGGATAGGTTGCAGCGACGAGCGATTCGCATCATTGGCGATGAAGAGGTCTCCAACACCCTCGAATCTCTTCAGCTGCGTTGTGAGATTGCCGCCCTAGGCGCCTTCTACCGAATGTATCACGGCGAGTGTTCAGAGGAATTATTCTCCATCATTCCTCCCTCCCCTTTCCTTACGAGAAGTACGCGTGCCGGTCTCCGATGTCACCGTCTAACTGTGGCATCAATTCTTTCGCGAACAAAGAAGTTTGCCAATTCTTTTCGTTGTCGTACTTCCAAAAAGTGGAACTCATTGCCGGCTCACGTGTCGCTCCTTCTTACAATCTGGGCTCCTTCAAACGAGGTGTGAAGAGCCATCTTGCGAGTAGGCAGGGCAAGGGTGGCTAACACGGTTGCATTCCGCAACTCTGTTAGCCGCCTTCGCGTTTGGACTTTATATCCACTTACCATCAGGTGGAGTAGAGTCATCTGCCCTACATTCCAAATTAAAAAAAAAAAAATAGGTAATTATGGCTAATAATTTGAGTTTTGCTCTATATCTCCTGCGTTCTTGATTGGATCATCATAATATTTATATGGTGATATAGAGGCCCTATCCAGCCAAAGAAGAAGGAAAAAAATGAAGTCTTCATTTTTTTTTGATTTAGGTCAACAATAACGTTCAATGAAATTCTGGTATGAGATACGATATTAACCATTTACTAGAAATGTTAATAAGCATATCAGGTATAAATCAGATTATAGTTTTATATGAGAATTCTTTCGGACAGGGTTTAACACGTACAACTAGAAATTATTGTCGGTTGTTATAGTTTTAAAACGTTGAAGTAAATTTAATCACAAAAATAAAAATAATAGAAGTTTATTTGTTTATTTTAGCCGATAGACTTGGGTTAGTCATGCTGAACTACTTACTATACTATACTTCGGAAGAAAAGGGTAAAAGTTTGAATTTGAGTAAAATATTATAATTATTTTTTATATAGCTCTGATGGTGAGTTCAAACACAAAGGGTGTTGATACCGTTGCAGAATGCGAACTGCACCAGCTGCCCTTGGCCAGCCTACCCGCAATGGTTAATGGTTTTACGCTGGGCGAACCTCGAAAGGCCGCTGACGAGCAGTCATTTCACAAGTTTTCCTTATACGTACGGTGGTAGCTAGCCAAGCATGTTGTTATATAAAATATAATAATGATAAATGATAATATATACGACATACTCGCTGCATATAGAGTAATTCAGTTTTGTTAATTTGTTTCGTTTATTTAAATTTTTCTTATTTTACTCTTCGATTTTATTACTTGTGTTTGTTTATAACTACTTACAATCAGCAACGTTCGATAGCATCGTATGAGATAATACGAAATAATCGCAAACATTCGCAATATTCAAAACATCCATCAAAGGCGTCGTTCAGAATTCGTCGTAAAGCGTTCGAACTTCTCAGACGTGCCCTGGAATCTCTGTGATGTTGCAAACTGAAGCCGTTTATTTAATATATTATAACTCCGCAACGACTTTGTTCGAATATCAATGTCTATAACTACACAATACACTGGAATTCTATTGATATTAATTAATATGACATACAATGGTATCCTTACGTATACATTAATTATTATATTTTATGACGAAGTTGTGGTGCAACGGTAGCGACCCTGCCTTAAGCGCCACAGGTCGCGGTTTCGAATACCGCTCGGAGCAGATGTTTGTATAGACCATACAGGCATGTTTTCCGGTCTGGGTGTGTTTGTACTTGTCGTTGTGAATGTTTCCGGACCTCCGAGACAGGATATAACCATCCTAATGGGGGCCGTTGACTGTGTAGCGTTTATTTATATACTATACTATAACTGAGTGCTAAAGGCTATATCTTGGTTTATTTCTCATTTCGGTATTTAGTTCGCAAATGTAATTACTGTACACGCTCTTTACACACAGGCAAAGCCACGGCCAAGAACTAATATTAAAGTAAACTGAAAATCTGTAAATTGATTAAATTTATCAAAAGTAAAACTTTAGCAATATCAACAAAGTACAAAATATGAAATCAAAATGTTATTCGAAAAATACATTAAACTGTTTCAATTTAGCGAGTTTATTTTGTTCATTTTAGAGTAAGCAAAAGGAAATAGCACGTGTTTGTGGCGGGAAATTAGCTGGATAATCTGCTCAGAATATCATTTCCTTTCGTAGTCCACGTTGCGCCTTTTGCACTAAACAGATTTCTCCTTCTCCCTACCTAATAGAGTATTTATATTAAATCCGACCACGTTATATTAAATTACTTTTATGAAATAATGTATATACAGTTAATAGCATATTTTTAATTAATAATTATGTTCGTTGCACTTTTGAAAAGTTCAGATACAACATTTTTTAATCATACAAATTATAGTTAAATTTGTGAGAGTAGCTTGAAGTTTTCTATATTAATAATTTATTATTATAATATATTAAGTATAAATTCAACACACACCATTGTGGCGTTGTGGGTAGCTTGTCTGCCTTTAGTCTCGACGGTTGCGGGTTCGATTCCCGCTCGGGCAGATGTTTGTTAAATTTCTGTCTCGGTCTGTTTGTCTGTGGGTGTCCATCGTGCCTCGGAGAGCACGTTAAGCTGTCGGTCCCGGTTATCAAACATCTGATAATAATCGTTAACTCTCGATAAGTAGATTGCTCGTATCCAATGAGTTACTGGTTCTCCTTAGGGTTGCGGAGGTCAGATGGCAATCGCTCTGTGTAAAAACTAGTAACCCGTCATATCCGGATAAGAGTAATGAGCAGACCCTGGGTAAAATATAATATCGGGAATAATGCTAGGACGAAGGATTAAGTATAAATTCAAAAGGAAATTTGTGATCTGTTCCTGAAGAGAAGATTAGAAGGATCCGCATTTCAGAACACAGACCTTTACAATTATAGATATAAATTAAAAGAAATAAACAATTTTTCCATGACGCATTTCAAGCATTAATTCAGCAGAGCGAGAGCATACACACATATAATATTAACTTTGCAAATTTTTCTATAAAACATATTATTATGTATATTTAACGGTCATTAATAGTAGCCCACTAACGGGCAAAAGCCGTGACGGTGAAGGATTAGAAACTTAATCCACTAAGCTGATCCACTGCGGATAGCCTCGGAATTTCTACCAGAATATATGAGGTAACCTCACAATGTTTTCCTTCATCATAATGTACAAATAAAATACTTGAAAACTCAGTGGTTTTTGCTTCAATTATAGCTAGCGATCTTTTGTTAAATGTTAAGTTTTTTATATACTGTGTCTAGTTTTTGAACATAATAATTTAATAAAATTCAAGTAAGTAGTTTTTTAATGTGAGCCTGAGTACATTATGTCACTTTAATCAAGAACTTCTGACAATATTAACCGTGATAATAGTCTTTTATTTTCTTTCACCTCTTTCACAATCCTTCTTTTTTTGCAGGCGGGTAATTTTTTGAAGTCATTAATCAACTTAGTCATATCGAATCGACAGGGTTAAACACTTTACATAATAATAAACTCCGACACACAACCCAACCCCTATTAGGATAATAATATCCTGAGTGAGACGCTCATAGCCGAGTGCACCCACTGATCGGTAAACGATCAGTAGGTTAAGCAACTTTAGGTGCGGTCAGTCACTCGATGGGTGATCGCATAGTGGTATATCAACCGAGCGTCTCCGTGCTTCGGAGGGCACGTAAAAGTCAGTCCCGGCTGTTGACAATTTGACAACAGTCGATAAGTCAAGTCAGAGGTCTACGGGCGACCTGAACAACCCTGACACTAGGTTGGCCACTAACCACTCGATAAAAATAGTAATAATATCCTGTGTCGGGGGACCGTAAACATACTCGGGACAAGGACAAACATATCCAGACCAGAACACATTCCTGTATGGTCAACAAAACACTACAAAAGACACACTGGTTATTTTGGATACTTCTTATGTTCTAGATATAAATATTTACACTGGACAAATATTCTGTGAACAGCTAATCTTTTTAACGTTTAACTAAATGCACTACAAGCAGACGTCTGCACCGGCCCGGCTATCCATCTAATTAGATAACGAATTAACGTCTTTTCATCCACTGTAGCCGTGTTTATTTTCCTCGTCGGGAAATCCTTTGCATTTCGCAATTAGAATACATTTGCACACTGATCAACCGACGATAGTGCCTTCACCTTAATTATGATCGGAGTAATGTTTTCTATGTCGGATAATGTAACGGATGATAAATAAAAGCGCCTTTTTGAAGTAAAGATGTATACCCAACTTAAATTATGCGGGAGGACTTTTACGTTTAAGTAAATAAAATCATTGTGTTATTGATGTCGGATAATGTAACTTCGAGAAAAAGATGGTATAATGTAATATCAGGTTATAAATAAAAGGTACCTTTTGGAGTACCTTTTAATGGTAGTAGGATATTTATATCTTTGTGTGTTTTCAATCAGGAAATTTACATAACTAGCTGTGCTCGCGGCTCCGCTCGCGTTATGTGGTTTTTGATGATCCCATGGAAACCCAACATTTATAATCTAACTACAAAAACAGCTGGATCAATTGTAGTGTTCTCCTGCCTTATATTTATTTTTATCGATTCTGTGTTGTAGTAATATTTTTTACATTGTACTGAGCGAACTGAATTTAATTAATTTATAGGTATATAATATATTTTTATGGTTTCGATCATACACTCGAAGGATATGCTTTATTGCAATAGAAATTATTAGTTTCTCATACATCCATCAAATTTGTTCGGTAGTTTTTACGTAGATAACACAAAAAAACGTTGTATTATATACATATATAGATGTTTATATGTTATCTCTAAATAAAAACAAATCATAAATACAAAAACAAGGGTGAAATACGTTAGTTTTCTTTACGCAATTTAAAGTAATACGCGTAAAAAGTATTTGAAAGCAGCGTTTCTATAGAAAATACCTAGAAAATTTGTAAAAAGGTAAACTTTTACTGTGTCTACAGTCTAGACGACTAAGCTAAAGCCGCAAAGCTCATGATAGGGTTTACTGTGGAACACAGTACCTTGATCCCCGACACGTATCAACCATGAAGTGAAACCTCTAGATAAAGTAAGTAATAAATATTGTTTGAATTATTTATTATATCGAAGTAAAGTGATGACCGTTGTGGCGTGCTTGTATCGAACCTGCTTGAAGCCTCGTCGGCCGTGGTTTCGATTCCCGCTGGGTGTAGTTGTTTGTTATAAATATCTGTTGTTAATTTTCTCTTATCCACTGGTTCGCCCTTTGGGTGCGAGTCAGATGGCCATCACTCTGTGTAAAAACGGGTAGCCCGTCAATTCAGGAAAAGAGTATAAGCTGGCCATGGGTATATACCATACCAATATATATATAAATACCAGGAATAAATTTATGGGTAGTATAAATTGATGGGTAGTTCGTTGAGTGTGTCTGAGGGCCAATTTTCACTACTTCTATCCTGTCCTTTTCTCTCTTCTCACCCTCACCGGAAGTCTCGGCCCTCTAGTCCTTTTACCCAGGGCTATAATAATAGGGCTTGCTTGGACGCTTGCATTACCACAAGCATGACAAGGAAATGAGCTTGGCATCAGATGTTCGACGCCGCCACCGCTACTCATGAAGGCAAGCGTGGCACAGCTCGAGAACGCGTAGCGTAATTTATTTATTTATTAGAACATCAACAAAATATACACTAACACATGGTATGGTGATACATTGTAATTGTTAGTATTGGCAAAGTGCTATCTTAATTATAGGTGAATCGACATTAAAAATGACATAGGCAACAACAACTCGTGATTAAATATCTAGTGTAAATATTTAAAAAAAAATCAATAACAATATAAAAGAACACTGAATACTTATTTTGTTTTTGTAAAAAACCAAGGCTACAATTAAAATGGAATATAAACTAGATTAATTATGCAAGCATCCATATAAGATTTTAAGAACCTTTACCTTCAGCCGGTTAGTATGCTTATGTACCATCTCATTAATAAAAAAAATATCGAACAATAATTATGTAAGTCAAAGTAGTGGTTCGATTTTAGTTTTTGTCCCTGCACTTTTATAGATAAAGTAAAAGATAATTATATTTTTTTTTTTACTTATTGTACTATTTTTCGATTGAAACAAACGAGGCTGCCTATAGACCAGACACAATACATAAAATATTGTGCATGTTGAATATTGTGGTGAAAGATTATATCCTATAAATTGATTATATAGTATATATATTGTATCCGTTGTGGAAATTACGGGGCTTTGTAAGACAGTCAACAGAATTAAAAGTCTGGTATAAAGTGTGCACTTCAGCTCAGACGAGTCTATTCATTGTGCTAATAATAAAAACTAATCCCCGACAAGAAAGTTTGTCAGCGTTCAAACATTTTCACAATTTTATGCATACATAATTATCATTTTACGTAGAAGTAGTCGCTATTAACGAAAAAATTGAAAAAGTTATCGATTCGGATCATGTGATGTGTGTGATACGCGATTTTTTCTCTGTGTTACAATAAAATAGAAAATAGTTTGATCTGATCAAGGATTTCAGTGCTACAAGTCGGCTGTTGTTTTTCTAGTTTAAATTTTTCTTGTATTAGTAAAAAATTAATTTATAATAATAAAAATCTTATTTGTTACATTCTCCTAAAGATTGATTTAAAGTAGACACAAGCAACGAATTTAAAACAAAAGGTAAAAAAACAATAAATATTCGAAAAACAATATTGTATATCTCTTTCTTACTAATTATAGCTTCTTGGAGTTTGGTAACAATCTTGTTAGCTCTTATAATGTTATTAGCACAATGAACTCTCACTCGCTTCATAACAAAGTCATTTATGGTTGATTTAAATTAGTCTTACCTTTTATTAAACGACGTCAATAATCATTTTTTATTCCTATTTTTGTTGAATATATTTTTTATATATAGAATATATTTTAAGAAACATACAAGTGTTTGGCCTTCCCGGTGCCTACGAAAAACCTGTAGTCATCGTTCACGTGGGGCGCAATCAGAAGTGTCACATGCACTAAGGTAGGAAAAAGTCAAGTCAAATGGGAAAAAGTCAAGTCAAGTCAAAAGCCTGGGCTTCAGTTGTTAACACGAATATCGAACGAAAGACCATGCTAAACATACTTGAAGTCTATTCGCTGTAATTCTACACTTCGCGTGCTATTCCGGCTCATTGATGTTGAAAGCAGTCATTAATATGACGACGTTGATGATGTTGTGGCGCAGCGGTAGCAAACCTGTCTTAAGTGCAACAGATCGCGGGTTCGATTCCCGCTCGGAGCAGATGTTTGTATTGACTATACAGGCATGTTTTCCGATCTACGCGTGTTTGTCCTTGTCATTGTGTATGTTTCCGGAACCCCGACACAGGATAAAACTATACTAATGGAGGCCGTTGAGTGTGTAGCGTTTATTTAATATTAAAAGAAAGGCCTCGACTTTAGAAGCTGTTGATAACAAATCTTTTTGATATTTTTCATCCCGTTCTCGCCGTCAGGTGTACCTGACGATGATTTATAGCACATCTAAAATGGAAGAATTGAATGAATTTTCGTCCTGATTCCAAGGAATTTATTTCTTTCATTTTGATATATTGTGACAATAGATTTCATATTGAAATAAACACGTTTATGTTTCCTTACAATTTTACATTTCTTTTACGTGAATTATTTAGAAGAAGAAATTTATTTGTAGTGTTTCTTATATCACTTTTATAAGATAGCAGTTTTGCCAGGTATTTTGTAAAACTAACTTCTGTAAAGTAGTAATGTAAATAATTAGTAAAATATT
Organism: Hestina assimilis; assembly: GCA_023373885.1. NCBI lineage: Eukaryota > Metazoa > Arthropoda > Insecta > Lepidoptera > Nymphalidae > Hestina > Hestina assimilis. Next base: position 7,283,094 of record CM041749.1, on the reverse strand, counting down.
AAGAGAAATTGGCATGGCAGATAATGTTATGTATAATTTAATTTCTAGATAATTTAAAAGGGGTTAACCCTTTAAACTTAGTGTCGATTCAGTTCATCATATTCCAATGTTTATAAGCAAGCGGTTTTGTGGTCATTAGCTAAGAGTACGCGTATTCATTATATTTTACAACCGGTCTGGAGAATAACCCTTTAAATGCGTTTGCGGGGTCTTAATGGCCGCCATAATGCTCTTTAACGTCACATTAATTATCGCCGCATTAACGTGATAGGAGAATGAGCTAACAGGATTTGGTAGTATAACAAACTGTTTACTGTGTCATCTCTCAAAATTATTCTTTATATTTTATTATACTGAAATTTATGATCATAAAATAATAAGTTAACTTTCTAATAAATTCTTTATCAAAATTCATTAAATAGGATTATAATTTAAACTAATTAATATAAAAATTTACAATATTACGAATACAAATTACAGAACAAGACAATTCCATTCGCATTGAAAACTGGTATAAGTCACACTAGTAGGCAATCTACAAAACCGAACCCATCTATCTATCTTTAAAGGGTTCTGCCTTGTAAATAGTATTTACGACGGGCAAAACAGTTACAAATGTCGGGTGTAAAAGCATGGGATACAAAAGAAATAAATGCAAGCTGTTTTGTTTAAAATAGATAGATAGGTAGATAAAATCTTTATTGCACACAACTAAAAATTACATTGCCTAAAAATATATACATACATAAATTTGCCTCCATTGCTGCATTCATTCATTCTTATAACTAACCTTTGACATAAGAATCGAAAGACTAAAAGCTATTTAAATAAGAGCTACGTAATAGCTCATTCTAAAACTGTTTAGGTTTCGATAGGGTTGTGGTTTTGGTAGCCTAAGTTAACTAAGCCTCGTAATTTCATTGCATCAACTTCCAATTATGTAATATCAATTGATTCTAAGGCTTACGTTATAGTAGTCGCAGAAAAACACATATTGTAAAACAGCAATATAGTGTAAAGATATAATTTAACCGCTCTCAATATACTACAAAAGAATGAAGTTATCCAAATAAAACTTGTTTATATTCAAGTGAATATAACGCTTCACTTGAGCTTAACTTTATTTTATAAATTCTCTTTTTCTTTTTACCATAAAAACAGACTTTACCTCAAAGATTTCTGCCCGCTTGAAACACAAATCGCGAAAACTTTAATCTTTTCAACTGAAAGCTACTAGAATATGTATGCGTTCGCTCTCTGCGGATGAAAATTGAAAACAATAAGACAATTTATTTTCTCTAACACTAAAGTACTGGTAGGTATTCACTATACTTGAACAAGCTCAGGTATAAAATAGGTAATAAACGTGTATAATTTTGATTTTGTGTACATTTTGCAAGAAAATTACATAGCTGTAGTTGCAAAGTCGTAGCTTATTCCCATGAGAAACAATGGGGAATTCAGGCCAGTGGGCTTGATGTTTCAAAAAAAATTAAAATTTAATTTCCAGCTAAGCCATTTCCATCTAACAGTATAAGCCCTCATATACACACCTCGTTTCACTTAGTAGTTATCCTGTCGATTACAAAATGTAATCCGTATGTTATTACTATACTTTCAATTTTATAATTGTGATAAAAATTACCCAAAATACAAAACAAATTTTCTTGAAAAATACCGACTCTTCTAAAACCACTTACGCAGACTTGACATGTATTTTACATTATTCCCCCTTTTCTGCTGAAACACAGCGTGTGGACACTTTTCCCCTAGAGAGCGCCCTTGTAGTTTATTGACATTTACTTTCCGAGCGTAAACATAGCAACGGTAGCAGTCTCGGGTTAACTCCCGCATAACGTATCCCATCTCCACTCTAGCTGGGTTTTATTAGCTGTAAGTGAAATTTGCTTAAAGCAAAAGTACATTTGTAGCTATCACACGAGTTGCCGACTGGTAAGTGGTAAATTACCAAGAAATGCATGTTATCCGTTAAAGCAAATGCATTTATAGCTTATAACTTGCAACTAATTCCAAGATTTAATTTTGTTAAACACGGTTTACCTTTACTTTTTGAAATGTTTTAAAGGATAAACATTTACGGATGTTTTATTGCAATCATTATTCTCTCTAGACTCTAAACACAGGAACTCTAAACAGATTTACTGCTTTTTTAAATTACACATCAGTGTTAACGACGTAATTTCTGTAATTAACTTTTTTTAAATTTGAAATGTACTTAATACGACACAAATTTACGCCGTTTACGAGGCAAATACTTAATATTATAACTTTTGTTACAATTATACAAAACGCTGAGTAAAGAGGACGATAGCCTTATGGTCTCCAATGTTTGTCGGCCACTATCTGTTCAATGCCAATCTAAATTTTGGCTCGTAGCACCGCTCTTGGCTCCGGCACAAGTGGGCCAATAACAAATGAATAGACCATAAAGAAGAAACGTCGATTGGTAGAGTTTATACCGGCGCTTGAAGATGTTAGATTAGAAAACTTTGAATACTCTTAAAATCTTTGAGATTATATTTGTTGATTCATCGTCATTAATTTTACTACGTAGGTACGTATTACATTTTTTTCTTATGTTAGAGGGAGCAAACTGGCACGAGGCTCACCTGATGTTAAGTTATAACTGCCGTCCATAAACATCTGCTCTCTGTGTGTGAGGCATGACAGTGCGATTGCAACCTCAAAACTCGGGTAGAGAGTTTTTCACCAACATGGTGGTAGCTAAGCAGGCGAGCACCAAGCCCTACCACCAGGAATTAATAATATAACAAAGATCATAATAGCACGCATATATTCTAGCATGTATGTAAGAAATAAGAAAAAATATTAAATAAATTGATTTAATATTTTTTAGACGTTAATATTTTTTATTGGCGACTGCTTGGGTGTGTTGGTTGTGGGTCTACCTCCAGCTTCGACGGTCACAATTTCGATTCCCAGTCATTTAAGTATGGTCAATACAAATATCTGTCGGGAGCGAGAATCGAACTCGAGATCACAGAGACATCAGAGGTTTAAGGGAGGGCAATTGAAAAAAATCTGAAATTATCCAAATTTGAAATATTGAGTAACTTAATTTAAAAATGGTTTTTTTTTAAATTCTACAAATCATAGTCATGGTAATATTTTATCTAAGTACGAGTAAACCCTCCTTTGTTTTTGACTTCACGCTATCATTTGTTATTTTCCGTTTTTAACATTTTTGCAGTCTAAATTGGAATAAAGACATGCAAAACAAAAGTAACATGCATTATGCATGAGCTCCCACGTCACGTTCACGTTCGTCATAGCACTCCATAGTCCCAAGAATAAAATTCATTTTTAACTGAGATAATGTTTTCATTTTAGGTACAGATAAAATAAGTTTTTTTGATATGATAACAATTTGAGAATGAAATGAAGGTTTGCTTAAATAATTATGCTAAAATATGAGTTTCATCTCAATTAACATAATAAAAGTCATTCTAAGAATATCAATTTGGTTTAATATATGCTTTTTTTTTCGTCGAACGCGATTTGAAATTCTCACAACGGAATGCTGACAGTAAAAAACCCCATTTATATGAGCGAGGAGTGATGAGGTTTTTAAGAGATCGGCCACATTCTTGTCAGACGCTGCAATATTGCAAGATTCTGTTTTTTTTTTATGTTACAAGTTGGCAAACAAGCACTTACCACTTACCATCAGGTGGGCCATACGCCGTATTCATATATACGTACAGTATACGTAGCATTGCCGTAGTCTATGAGCACTTGCAGCACCATTAATAGGTGCCACTCTCGCTCTGCCAACCTCGAGATATTAGTTCTTAAATCTCTCTGCCCAGTAATTTCACTAGCCTACAGTGCCCTTCAAACCGAAACACACTAATGTCGAAGCACCACTATTTGGAGGCAGAATATTTGATACTGCGGTGGTACCTAGCCGGCCTCTTGCAACAAAAGACCTAACACCAGTGTGACTAATTGCACTGGTGAAATAATCTCTGCTGTGGCAGAGGTTATCCCAACAGCGGGCGAAGGGGTTGTCACATCCCGACGCCGGGAAAATCTGTAGTCTTCGATCACCGTTTCGATACAAACAAATGCTATTAAACCCGAAACTTGACTTTATTATATACTATACTTATTATAATACAAACTTGCTTATTAAACAACATTTTTGTCCATTTAATGACGATTGATAAATTAACATACGGCCCACCTGATGTTAAGGAGTCACCTATGAACGCTTGAGATACTTGAAGAATCACATGCGCGTTGGAAAGGAATAGAGGAAATAAGACTGGGCCTCCGGCGCTCTCAATCATCACACAAAACGCAACAGTAGTATGTTACTTGACGACGATTACTGTGTAAGGGTAATACTGCCCCGATCGAGTCGGCCCATTTGTGCTGAGAGGACCATGGCTCTACAACCACTATAGACTGTGATTGCAATCAGTATATGAATAAAATAAAAATAAATACCTATGTGCATTCTTTCATAATGCGCATTTCTCTAAGATATTAACATAATAATTATAAACGCTGCACATTCAACGGCCCCCATTAGGATAGTAATATCCTGTGTCGGGTGCTTATCATACGCCAATGAAAATATTATATTAACCAATAGATTAGTAATTTAATGTAATGTCATGCACATGTGCAGAGCTGATAACCATTTAACAGTAAATTGCCCATTCAATGCCCCGTTTCCTAATTAATAAACGCTACACACTCAACAGCCCCTATTAGCATTATATCCTGTGTCAAGGGTCCGGAAACATACACCAAGACAAGGACAAACACACCCAGACTGGAAAACATACCTGTATACTTTCCAGTCTGGATCTTTTCCGAGCGGCAATCGTACTCGCGATCTGTGACGCTTGAGGCACGTTTGCTACCGCTGCGCCACAACATCGTCAAATAATCCAGACAAGCTTGCCACAACACTCTTAGCGTTCCTTATCCAAAGGGTGCCAACCTTATTACTAACTGTCCGCTGGCCGTCCATCCGCCTGTCAGCGGGCTATATCTCACTAACAAGAGGTAAAATCTTGAAATTTTCAAAAAAATAGGTAGGCAGTTCTGTTACCTCTACAGCAATAAATATTAAAAGTGAAATGAACATTAAAAATACATAAAAGGGAGACCCCATATAATAAACTATGATTTTTTTACGTTTTTTCTGTACCTGATGAACTCTAGTAGATAAAATATTATATTTATAGATTGTGTATTTCTATGACCGCTGTAATAAGAAATCATAAAAACAAATTAAGCATACAAACAATAGCTCTATTCACTTTTTCTACACTACAACTCAATATCAAGTTTTGGTTACCGAATGAGTATTTTATGTTAAAACTTAATTTTCAGTTTCAACAATAAAGCTAATAAAAAATTGCAAGCGCAATTCACACTACAAATGTTAAACAATGTGTCGCTTATAATGGCGCTTAACATAAATTAGGGCAACTAAAATGGCGGGCAGTGGCAAGTAGCCGTGCGGGTTGGCAATGTTGGCATCACTGTGATAGAGACCGCTCGCCGCTGCCAAATTGCCCCGTCCGCTTATCATTTGGATTATGTCTAGCGCGGCCACAATATACCACGTCACGGTTATCCAACAAATTAAAATGTATAGACAAAATCCTGCCGAATTATTGATGCTATTGACAAAGATTGATTCTATCTATCGATCATATAATATTTTTTACACTTTTAGATGATTTTTTATGTATAAAAACACGCCTGTGGTTTTATCAGTATTCATTTTGAATCAAATTAAGCTAAGGATAGCCATAAGACTTCATGAATTTCATCCAAGTAGGTTAACATTATGAACAAATTATTGTAACCAACAATGCTTTTAATCCATTGACTAGATAACATAATAAATTGCACAGCACTGTAACTACTACGTCGGATTTTAACGATTCGTCCTTTTTAAGCGGTACGACGATAATTTTCTGAATGGTGAAATATTGAAGTAACCATTATTGTGACGCTCCGTTAGAATGACATCTTTTTCAAATATTGTCTTTCTAAGCTAACTTATTAAATAGGTTCTATACTTCGTCATGTGCCAACATGTATATTCTAACTTCAAGAAATGACTATTAACTGTCATACAGTTGCATGTTCGATATTAAGCCCTTTGGATTATTGACGTACCCAATAGTAGTAGGCTATACATCCTTAATATTCTTAGTTGAAGTGATTTTCGATAGTTGTAAAGCCTTGTTTTTTTAATGGCAGTTGGCAAACAAGCATGCGCTATGCCTTATGGTAAGGAGCAACTGTTATCTATGAACGCAATATTATATGCAATATTAGCAGTAACACATGCACCAATACAAGAGACAAGATGAGAGAGATAGAACCTTTATATCTTTCCTTTTTTCTCCTCTCATCTCATCATTGGAGATTGGACCTTATCAGCATCGTCATCAGTAAATGGGTGGGCATGACACGGGTAGGGGACAGTACTATCCTCATGCAATATCGAAGCGAAGTAACCTTTTCCCCCTCCTTTTGCCTCTTGAATCGCAAAACGTCTGTAGAACTACCATCATACCTGATGATGACCTACTATCATATCATATGGTGTTATAAAAATAGTAATATTATTAATTTATTTGATTTAATAGTTAATATATAAAACTACTTTTCTTCTTATAGCATTTAAAATATTATCTGCTGAATAAGGAGCATCTTAAGATAGAAAAAGTTATATTAGACTTCTTTGTTAAGTTCAGCGTTAAACATTATATAAATCCTTTGTTACAGCAAAGATGTTTTTTTAAGTAATTAATTCAGTACAAAGCGTCCACTTAAAAGCTATTTCAGCTATTTCCTTGGACATGTTCTGACTGCGCTTTTGTAAATGACCTTTTATTCACGTTCCCAGCTAGCGAAGGAACATTAGGGAAGCTGAATTTTGTGTCCAACTGTAACCACGGACCAAACTGTCTGTGCTTATTTAAGGACTTTGTGGTATTACTAAACATACAGAAACTTTTAGCTGTAAAAACCTTTTTATGCTAACAAAATGAAAGTTAAAATGCAACGATGTTTTTTCAAAATGTAAAGAGAGATGAGAATATTTTTATAGGATACATAATTGTGTCTATAAAAATGTAATAAAAATATGTATATGGATATTATTTTAGATTAATTATATATTTAAAAAAATACTCATTCGTTTTCATCTTTATTTAACCGAGAAATATTATTTATATAGAAATACATACAGCCGCTATAAGTGTAATAAGCCTCGGGCAGTTCACGCGGTTAAAGTTAGCTCAAAATGTTTTATGCTTTACGCATCTGATTTTCAACATTCACATGCTACACAGTGTGATTCGAATAAAATACTCGTTGCATTCGACGCATCAGTGACATGTGATGCAGTTTAAAAGTAGTAGCATGTTTTTTACAAAATTGTGGATTTTTCCGGGCCAAGGCGCATTAAGGGAGCCGATGACTTGGAAAGCATTGGTCTCCTCGCTCGATTTGCAATGAAAATTGATTTTTATGTCGATACCCATCTTTGAGTTTTCTAAGCATTTTGTTTGTCATCACTGTCTCGTGTTGATAAATTTTATTTCATCGCTGAACCTTTATTTATGTACGGGTTCAGTGCCATGTAATGGAGCACAAACATTTTCAATGTCGTCATATGTTTTAAGTGTTATGGTGGGTCAGTACATAAAATGTCCCATTCATTTCAACTGGTGCAGTAAATGGTCAAAGGTAGTTTTCTTTTAACTTTCATAAAATAAATAGTGCATTACTCAATATAATTACAGAATTGTTTAAAATTATTTTATAAATATTAATTGTTGTTTTAATAATAACATAGTAAACAGTACAGTTAAATCATTCAAATCAAATCCAATAACAAGTACGCACTACGCACAGATTTTATGAGCGATTGTTTATTAAATTTAATTTATTAGTAAGTTTATATAAATAAAGAGGTTCTTTATCGAGCAATTCATATTTGTGATCTTGTCTTGTCAGTATTTTCTAAAATTAGAATATACGTATATAAATATAATCCAACAAAGATATTTCACTTGCCTTTGAAATAGTCCTTTAGAAGGGTCGAGTCCGTGTCAAGCTTCCTGAAAGGGTAATTTCTGTTCCCTCACTGCCTTCATGTTGAATCCTGAGCATTTAAAAATGTGGCGTTTTATGACTCATTCCGAGGCCAACGTGTTTAGAGTAACGGCTTGACACTTTAATATTACTGGTCACAAAATGAAGTATGCCACTTCATACAAGTATGACACTATACTACTAACTACTAATTTTCAAGATAAAAATCAGCTCACAGTTCGACAAAGTAAGTAAGACTGTTGCGTTTCATTTGACAAGTGTGAGTGCTCGAGTTAATAACCACATTCCTTTTCTATACCCTTCTTTCAATCCACGAGGTACCATATGGTGATGACTCTGGTGCTTTTTCGAAAATAGGCTACGCTACCCACTTTCTCTTCTTCGGACCAAAATTATATCTTTTTGTGCCATATTTTTTGTCGTGACGTAGGCTGTTAATGATAAAAATAGTAGACAATTGTAATTTATATTAAATTTTTAAATCATTAGGTATTGATTTAAATACAAAATTTAGGCTTTTGATTACTTTGTGTATTTCCTCAATACAATTATGATGTTTATGAAATAAAACGTCATTTAGGTAATAAATGTAACTGGTAGAGGCCTTACAGTTTTTGGTATAAATGTTTGGCTGGACTGTGGAAATACTACTCTCTTACAAAATATCAAGATACTTTATTATAAACTGTTGCATTTCCTTTAAAAAGTAGAGATGCTGGAAAGCTCAATTCCTTCCAACGTTTTCCCTTTTACTCATACCGTTCCTCTAGTTCCAACCCATCAGCTGGTGACATGCATAATTATGACAGTCTTGGTCTAGCAAATTATTAGTACTAAACGCTAAACGCTGCACACTGCACCCTCAACGGCTCCCATTAGGATAGTGATATCCTGTGTCGGGAGTCCGGAAACCCATACAAAGACAAGGACAAAAACACCCAAACCGGAAAATATGCCTGCATGATCAATACAAGCATATTATGCTCCGAGCGAGAATCGAACCCGCGACCTGTGGCGTTTAAGGCAGGTTCGCTGTCGCCGCGCCACAATGTCGTCATGTAGTATTAAAATCATGTAGTACTGAAATATTTTTCTCGGTAATTTTACCTGTTTATAATATAAGCACTTAGCATAGAAACGTAGATTATTTGTATACACCAATTCAACTGTATCTTGCCGGATGAACTTCGTCGGAAGTAAACTTGACGTGACTTAATAATAGGGATAGGAACTTTGTCGCTTATACAACCCACTTTCGGTTCGTTGAGAACTTACTGCAGTTCAACTTAAACGTGAAATAACTATACACGACTGTTGTGTAGTATTAGAACAATTGTTAGAGTTACAATAGTCTTACAACAAACTTGGCTATCTTAAATCCTTAGATACAAACAAATGTGTAAATAGAATTTTATACGAATCTTTAAAATGTTTTCATGATTAACTTTTAGGGTTTTTTAATCTTTGATGATAACTTTTGTTTTTTCTCGAGTTTGAAATGTCTTTGTATATGTATAATTAATATATGTAGAACTGTATATTATGAATTATTTATAGAATCATATTAATTTTAATTTCAATTTCAGCGGTATAAACCATGATTTCTCCTTTACTCTTTTTCCAATGTAAAAAGGATATTTTTTTGGTTGTTTGTTAAGCTCATGGGAGTTGTATTCTTAAGGAATACAAAAAGTTTCGGTGCACAGGGAAGGCATCTCGACCTGAACATTGTACTGTGAATAATACCCCACGGAAACAGGCGTGATAAATCATGACCCGCTGTCGTGGGACCAATTGACATCTACTCTTCGCATCTCTTGACATTTTCATGTGGAAAAAGCCATTTTTATTGTTTGTATTTTTTGGAAACTGTGTCTTTTTATTGTAATATATTAAATTTTTAATAAACTTAATTATTATAATGTAAAAATATATTGGATTTGAAATAAAACACATCTTCAATTATTATAAAAAAATGTGATATATTCTTTCTTAAACTATAATAATATTTAACTGTACAAAATACATGATGCTTCTAATTTACATAATAATATATATATATATATATATATATAACAAAATAATAATATTAAACATATTATAGAATATTATTCAATGGCAGGCGACGATCGATCGTTTGTTAATGCCTTTCGTAGTTTCACTGTTGCGAATTGCTGCGGCCTGGATGAAAGAAAATTATATAATTTTTGGCACGATAATAATATTTAGCACAATATACTTAATATTTACTTTTAACGAAATATGTAATAATAAAATGGTACAGATACAGTTTTTAAAAGCGTAACATTTCGACGTTTATCCATATTATAAATAAATTGCAATTTACAAAAAAATATATAGAAGATAATTAGAATTTTGGCTGAAATATGAATTTTAAAAACCTCTCCTACATTAATTTATAATAAAACTTAAATTTAATCAGAGTATATTTTATAAAATTAGTTTGTTTTGAACATTTGCTTTATTGTACATTTGTTTAATATTAACAACAACAAAATATACAAAAATATTAAAAAATAAAACATTTATCTTCTAAAGTAAATATTTTTTAACGAAACTACACCAAACTCTAATAAGAAAAAAAAATAAATCAGTGCAAATTAGAGTCCTACTGCATAATTATTAAAAAGTGCAAGTTTAACAGAAAGTAAACTAGTAACTAGTTGAATATTATAAACAAGGACTAAAAACTGGTAATGTGAATTCGTTACAACAACTAGAATATAAACCCTTACAAAAAATCAAACCTGACTTTACTTGTACATGGCAGTTTCTCGACCCCACAAATCATACCATGGGCCAAATGTATGGCCTTCTTCTGGCAGCTCATTGCCATCTACCGAGCGTTTAAGAAGTTTTGTTCGGGGTAACAATTGCGGTCTTTGCTGTTTTAATGCTTCGTTAAACTTTTGATCATCTGATTCACTATACGGCGCTTCGTTCCTTCGATCTATTAATCGTCTTGATTCCAATCTCGCTTCTTCTTGTCGCATCTTTGATTTTTCTGCTTTTTTAGAATCTGTTTCGTAGTCATATCTTGAAGCTCGTCTTTCTTGATCGCTAAAATATGATATGTTTGATTCATAGTACCTTTCTTCTCTTCGTCCGTTGTATTGCAACGTGCTATCATCGTAACTTCTGTTTATTTTGTTTCTCGCTCTATTGTCGCGGTTTTTTGTGTCTACAAATTCTTTTCTCGGATGACGTCTATCTAAAGAATAGTCGATTCTTGGTTCAGTAGTTTCATAAGACCTTGGATCTTTCTTTTGATTTCTCACTTCAGCTTGTGGATATTCTTTATTATTATTATTTTCGTGATTATGCTTTCTGATCTTTTCCTCACTTTGACGTTTTTTGTATTTTAGCGTACCATCGTCGTCAACATCGTACCCTTCTTCGTTTCTGATATCATTGTTATTTCGCTCTATCGGTATACCATAACGATCAGTGGGCTGTTCATTATCTTTATATTTTAAAGTCTCCGACGAAGCTGAAAATGTTTTAATCTCTTTTGATGTGTCTTTAAAAGTTTTAAATTCCATTACTTTAGGTGGCGATCTTTCGTGTGAAGATTTTTTCGTTTTATCAGATGATAACGTTGCTCTCACATGTGGCTTAATAGGCGTTACTTCTATTTCTTCAAATTCAGGCATGTACGCATTTTCTTTATTATTCTTAATTTCATTGTCGAGCAACTGCGCTTGTCTACGTCTATCAAGCTCCTGTTGTTTTTTAGATGTCATATGATCATCAACAATAATACAATCGTAAGGATCTGTACTGGATGCTACGGAATTATTATCAGAATTACTGTCATTATCATATCTTTGCAGTATTTCTCGGCGCTTTACAGTTTTCATCACATAACCATCTCCAGTTTCATCGTTGTAGAAGCTATTTTCAAAATTAGTTTTAATAGTACTCGTGTTAGTCAAATCTGAGTGGCGAGACTCGTTTCGCGGTGTAAAGTCATCATGTTTCTCTTCAGCGATAGATTTTTCAGAAAAGCTCTTCTTATTCATCATTTGGTTTTGATGATAATTCATGTTTCCTTTTCGTTCTTTCTCGGCGCGTTCTTCATGTTGTATTGATCCTAAGCTTCTAGCTTGTCGCATACCATTGTTGACTTTTACATCTTTTCTGTCTATTGTTTCTTGTGGCCGGGATGTTATATGGTCAGTACTTGCAGGTTTATCTTGTACACTTGTTTTTTTGGGCTCAGGAATATCCGGAGCTGGTCTTAATTCTTTTTTCAATTTAACAAATAGCTTTTTCTTATATTCTGGTACAGTGTCTACAATATCACGATGCTGCCATAAAGACATGCCTTCCATTATCTCTTCGGAAGTTGTACGACCGAACTTCCAGAATGATTTAGTTCTTTTTATTTTTTGTGAATCTTTATCCATGTCTAACATATTTCGCAAGAGCAATTGTTGATCATCAGTGAGATATCCATTATTTGTATTGTTGGGCTTTGGTCCTCGTTTAAGACTTTGCGTTTTCAACAAATAAGCTTTGTTGTCGAGGTTTTGTTGAGCAGATTTACTACAAAAATAATTAGCAAATTAAAAAAAACTTGCACTACTACTAAAAACAAGAAGCAACAAATAATAATAGCAAGCTACTAAGTAATAAGAATATTTAAGTATAAATACCTGATTGGTACGCGAAGTCTTTGTGCTTCTTCGTCGCTGTAATCTACATCGGGCTGTGGGGGTGGCTCATTTGAGAAACCTGAGTCATTAGAGCTGTGTAACGAGACATTACCAACAGCACCCACAGCTGACACTACAGTTTTAGCTGGCACTGATTTTTGAGCTACCTAAAACATAAAAAGTTTTATTTAAATAAAAAAATAAAAAAATTGTAACGATGTAATAGCCTTTAAAGTTATACCTGTGAACGCATTGGTAGTGTTTGCGGTCCAAATGTTCTGGTTTCTATGACAGCATGAGTAGTAAAACTGGCAGCTGATGTCGAATTCTTAATGGGACCAGAAGTTGCCGGAATGGGTGTTGGGTGGAAGTTAGCACTGGCTGATGTGCTAAGAACATTCGGAGATGGTGCAGGTAAAGTGGGTGGTAAGCCCGGAGAACTATTTGCAAGACGTCCCTAGAAATAAAATATAACGAGACCCTGTATTTGCATAATAAATATCTGGTTTAGCAGTAACGTAAAATAAGCACGAACCCAGAATGATGGTAATTTTCAATTTAAGTTATACATTTCAAAATAATAGTTTTAGTGTGTGACATGTCTGTATAATACCAAGATATACCATAATGAATACCTTAGCAACATGATGAGCCGTAACAGTATCTCCAAACATACGAGTCGGTGGATGGGAATGAGTATGTGGTGTGGCGGTGTTAGATGACACTTGCGTGTGTGCAATGGGCGCAGGTGGCGGTGTCTCACTGGGCGTCTGAGCGCAGCTCCAACGAGCTGGTGAGCTGCTGCTGCAATGTAATTCATTATATTTAATATTATTTAAATAATAATTTTATATCATCGATGATATCGTCTATTAAAAATTTTTTTACCTATAAAAATATCATTTTGCATGTATAAAAGTGCAATTTCATACCCAGTTTCCTCACTGATAATTGGCTCAGTATAAGCCAAGGGGAACCAGCCAGCACTGTGAGTGCGTAAATTCTCTCCGTACTGCCATCCTTTTGTTCTGTCACCGAGTAAAGCTAATATATCTCCCTGTTGAAAGCTTAGCTGGTTATCTCCAGCTGCTGAGTAAGCATAGAGAGCTCGAGCTAGCGGTGGATCGCGAGACGTACAAGTTGGTGGTGCAAGAGAGGATGGACGAGTTTTTGTACGAGTGTCTGTATCTAAAACATTAAAGAATATAACAAAGTAATTATATTACTTATATACTATATTACTATATACTTCAAGAATAAGCACAAATTGAAAATTGCTTTATTACCAATACAAATTTAACAATGTTAAAAACGGTAATTAAACTTATAAAAAATGATAATCACCTTGATCGTTATTATGTAAACTGGCTTGCAGATTAAGATCGGATTTGGCTCTGGAGATTCCTTGAGTAGGAGATCCCAGATCAGCGATAGACCTTACGTCTAAGCATGAGGCGTCAACAGATCTTGTTTTTCGCAGAGCAGATCCCACAGACGCGCGATCATCATCATCACCATTACGCGGACTGGCATATACATCTTCATCAGCCCAAAATGACACTTGCTAAAAGTAGCATAAAATATAATTAAACTAGTGTCATTTCACTTTAAGAAGTTCGGAATTCGGATGGACTTAAGGCATACTTAAGTGCTAGGAAAATAAATAATGGTTGTAAAACGAGATAGAAATAATAATTAAATTCTTCTGTTTTAAAAAACTTTTTGACTTACCCTCATCCTGCTAACAAACATGGCCTCAACATTGGATGGCAAGAACTCCCGAGTCCGCGACACTTCGAGCCATTCTTCCAAGCCAGTGTTATAAGTTGTTGCACCAGCAGTATGGTAGGCTAACCAATGTTTGGCAAGAGAGCACTGGCGCTCAAGGACAAATCCGTATCGCCGACGTTCTTGGGTCATTGCCTTCGAGAAGAAAAAATAAATACATACGTCATTTATTTGAAACGGCTATAAGCAGTCTTATACGGCATTATTGGCCGCGGTAAAATATGTAAGGAGTTGTAACTTACATTCTTTAAGCTTTGCTCGCAGAATGCGTCCAGTTTAGTTTTTTCTTCCTCTAAAATTTGCATGCTCTGTAAGATTAATAATAAAATTAAATTGGTGTGTTTTATGGTAAAATATTATAAATATTTTCTATACTCGTTAAGTCATTTCATTTGGCGAGGAATCGATATATTTTTAATCGTAGTTTCGAAGAATCCTTGAAGATTTGTGAAGCCGTTCAAGTGAGTTATTTACGTGAAATCTTACGCAAAGTTATGATTTCTATTATCTGTTTGAAGAAGTTGTTACGAAAACAATCCTCCAATTTTCTAAGAGGCTAATATTAATTTATAAACTTAGTTAATAGGAATTAAATAGAATAATAAGAACTTTTGTCTTCTTTTAAAAGAAAAAAAACGAAGCATAATAACTGAGTATGACATTAAAAAAATATTGGAATCATTTAACCATATATTTATATTATTTTCTATTATGTATATTTTCTTATTTATTATGGCTAATCAGTCCAACTCATCAAATTACTAAGAAGTATATCTAATATATTTGGTCACTCTACAGTTAGCCGATCAATACCTATACTGTTCTGAATGACCAATGTTGGTGAGAATTATTAGGTTTAATAGCAGTATCTTATAGCAGTATCTTATAGCATTGGAACACTATTACAATAATAAAAATAAAATAACTGTCACAAATAAGTATAATACAATAAGTGTTAGACAAAAAAAATTAATTCAACCAAAGGTGACTAATTATTATGGGAAAAGAATGTCGAAATTTTTAGTACCAAAAATTTTCAATAATATAGATATATTACAACAAACCCCAAAATTGAGTAAAATACAATTAAAATCAAAATTGAAAGAGTTCTTTAATAGTTAGTTCGGATAACAGGTGTTAGGATATTATAATAAATAAATAAAAGATAAAAACAAAAATTTAGTTCACTATTTCATTAATTGCATAAATAGTATTTAATTAAGTAAAGTTAGTTGTAAAGTAAGATGCATAATTATAGTTGTATAAATAAATAAATATTGTATAATAGGTTAAGTATAATTAAGTATGAAATAAGGGCGCGTCTCGCCATCAAACTTCTAGTTTGGCGAGAAAATATTGTGAAAAATATATATATTGTGTTTTTGAGATTAATAAATTAAAAAAAAAAAAAAAAATTATTCGCAAATGAGTAGTTAAGTTACTACTATTTAACTGTAATATAACTACAAACACTACCTATATTCTCTTCTAATATATAAAATTCTCGTGTCACAATGTTCGTTCCCATACTCCTCATAAACGGCTAGACCGATTCTTATGAAATTTTTATGCATATTCAGTAAGTCTGAGAATCGGCTACTATCTATTTTTCAAACCCCTAATTGATAAGGGCTGTCCACCCCAATTTTTTTAAATTTTTTTAATAATTTTTTTAATATTTTTATTATGTCGCATTGAAAAATACATACGACCCTAAATTTTCACCCTTCTACCATCAACCCCTATTTTTTAAATAGCCATATTAGTAAATCAACAACTTTCATCGGTTTCACTTCTAGACTCGGGTAGAGGGCGCTGCTATCGGGTCCCAGATTTTTTCGGGGCAGGACAACTTCTGCCGGGCCAGCTAGTAGTAATATAATATTACCAATCTGCTAAACTTATATAAATACCTTCATTTCTTTATCCATTGCAGTGCCAACTTTTGTAACATTGGTTTTCTTCTTCCTCTGCTTTTTGATAGTGGCTGCTGCCTTGCTGTAGCTCTCTGAGCGGAGTTTGTGTTGTTGTAAGAATCTCTTTTGCTCTGACTGCACATAAACAAATCGTACCATTTATATCTTAGTGACTATTCTTTGTATTTAATTAATTGACTTTTCAAGAAGATCATGAGCACGTTATCCTTTTTAATTTTTAAGATTTAAGAATTATGTTTTCATTATTATTATTACTTTAATGTTTCTCTAATAATATTGGTTGTGATATAGTTTTTAACTGTTTTTTAACTAGTACTCTGGCTGGTGAATTTTAATTTTGTTAGTCATGCTTGAAAATGTCAAAGATTGATCGTAAAAAATATCTCATATAGATTATTTAAATGTCAGCAGTTTTTTTTATCGTTAGAATATTAAATTCATTAATAGAAGTGTATTTTTATTTTATTATACTATTACCGTTGATGAAAATCTGCATCTTTTAATATTCATTAATAACACTGACATAATAAAATTAATATGTATAATCCTATTCATTGAAATTCTAAAAATAACGTGACTGTTGTGTTAATAAAAATAAATTGATCTTTTATAAATATGTTTTATTAACTTTTATTATTACGTTAGGTTCTACAATCGACTTCATTTGCGTTGATTTACGAGTATTACTTCGAGTATTTTTCTTACTAGCCCAGTTTAAAAACACTGTAGAATTCTAGGCGGCATATCAAGAATCATGTGTCAGATTTACAGTAATACAACTGGAAATCTACATAAAATTTTGTGCAGTAGTTTTTGCTTGATTTGCCAACAGGGACGAAAAAGTCTATATCCATAAAAACAATTGTTTTGGCTTGTATATGAATATAATAGAATATAAATAATACTAGTTTACTTAAATATTTTGTTTCTACACACAGGGACCATTTACAATTTTACTATAATTGTGTATACAATTTTATTTCTCTTATTATATTGTTGGAAGTATTACTAATTTAATATAAACGCAAATGTATGAAAATACGCTATATTACTAAAATATCTTATTTTTATAAACGATTTCGTAAATAAGTATTTCTTTTGTTAAACTCTTATGTGTACTTTATATCAATTACATCTAAAAAGGTTTTCTGTGAAGAGGTTTTTACGAACCTGTACGACTTTAGTATCTTTTTCAAGATTAGTCTCCAAGGGAACCAGCAAATCTACGTAAAACGCTTTCAACTGAAACAAACAATTTAAGTACATTCAGTAATCATAATTGAAATTTATTACGGTATTTCTTTTATTGTACAAATGTAGCTTTTTTACAAGTATTTCACGATTTTGTGGCGAAGCAGGAGCGAACCTGCCTTAATCGCCACAGGTCGCTGGTTCGATTCTCACTCGGAGCAGATGTTTGTATTGACCATACGGGCATATTTTGAGGTCTGGGCGTGTTTGTCCTTATCATTGTGTGTGTCTCCGGACCCCCAACGCAGGACATAACTATCCTAATGGGGGCCGTTGAGTGTGTAGCGCTTATTATTCAAAGCTACACAACGCTACGCTATTTATTTTATAGCATTCTTTCATACCACAAAAGTGACAGAATACGGTCTCTTTAATGTGAAGCAGTTACCGTAAATTATCCTCACTAGTAATAGAGGAGTTACTGTATGCTTCTATCTCAGATGTGTTAGAGAAGCGGAGGTATAAGGGAGTTGGGAAGATGGGAACGACGGAGGCTTTGAGCGCCTTTGCCGCTCTTACTCAAACAAAATGCTACCATTATTATAATATTCCCTAAACAATTTATTTATAGTGAGCTTGTAGACAAAACAATCAAAGTGGATATGTCCCCAAAGCTATTTCTACAAAAATAAGTCAATATAATATTATCACATTTATATATCGTTTTGACCTCCAACTAAATTAAGCTTAATGCGCAATATGTGTCGAGTAATTAATACACCTACTATTGACATTGTAGTCAATATTTTATTTTAAAAATACAAAATATAATTTCTACTCACAATGTTCATCTGCTGATCTTGAATCTCTCGGTAAACTTCCACAACTTTCATAAGGGCAGTGCCTGCAAAACACGATAATAATGACAAATATTTATTAAAAAAGTAGTTCCTTATTGCTGTAAGCAACCGACAGAACCTACAACCTTATTATTTAAATACACTAGTTTGCCTATAATAATAATTAATAGTGTACACTGGCCATAACATATATTTATATATTAAAATATATATATATATTTGGTAGGTAGAGAGGCTGTATGAGGTAGGCAATACAGTTTTTAAGTTTAAATTTAATCAGTTAGTAGTATTCAATCAATTAATATACAACAAAACACTGATTTGTACATAATAGAATACCTCTTAGTTCAGGGCGTAACAACAAAACTTAGTTCAAGGCAAATAAAAGTATCTCAAAATACAGCAACATAGTTACCCTACGAGTACATACATGACGCGATTGCAACAATCGCTGTCAACAACACACTATTGTTGTGAAAAAGTTCCGAGTTGCGTCCAACAACTAGGTATAAATACATAGGTTACAAAACTGGGAATGTATTAAACATACATTACCGTCTGTTAAAACTAATTATTCTACTCATTCTAACATATGCCTAAACGTTACTTTGATTGCTCAATCTTGCAGTACAGGAATGTTTATACCTTTCAAGGCTTTAGTGTAATAGACTTTGAGTTATTGAGCCGCAATAGAGGTAATAACGTAAGTGCTTACTAATAGACTAATTCGGGTCAACGACTTCTAAACCAAAAGTTACAAAGCTATGTATCAGTTTCAAATACTATATTTTTCATTTCATTTACAGTGTGATATAAAATTCTTAAAAATATTAATGTTATTGATTGAAAAAACGGAAGCAGTCTTCAATTCCTTTTTATAAATAAATTTTCTTCTAGCTTTCATTAATCCAATGCCGTCTTAATAATTCCAAAATACAATAATAATGTGTTTTTTAATGTTTTTATTTTACTTTTACACCATTTATTTAAGACACCAAAGTTTAAAATAATTCCTTATCTTTAAAATTTCAATTTCAATCTAGTCCGATAATATGTTCTAAAAATAATAAAATCAAATGGAAGTAGTAAAAATAGAAAAGGTATTTTATGTAACTATTCGGTACACTAGTCTATACCCCGAATTAAGGAGCAAAATACTTTTTATCCTGATGTATCGCCGGGTCACAAGTATTAAGTGAATAAATATCCTTTATATAGCCATATTTACCAATATCGGCGCATCCTCCCCAAGTTCCTTGCTGAGCTTGTCTCCCCAGTTTCCCGACAGCGTCCACGTACATGCGAGACGCAGCCGCCGCACCTGATGCAAAATTGAATAGTAATTACATCTTGATAGATATTGTATATAAGAGATCGGACGTCTATAATCCAGGATCGTTTAGTAAGGAATATAAAGACTGGCAAATTTAACAATTGATTGTTTTTTCATCTTTTATAAACCAGGTGGTCAACACGGCCCTGGGAAGAGTTGCATTGATTGTCTTCATAGATATTTCTTGTAGAATGAAATCGATTTTAACCGTACTTATGAGACAATAACATGATAATCGTGATTTTTTGTATTTAATGAGATGGAGTGTAACATGTAATCATTACGATCTTCAGAAAATAAAAAACTAAAGATTACGGTTTGAGTGTCATCAAGTATTCTGAATTATATTCTACACTGAAAGTCTATAAAATCTCTAAACGTGATAAGGTTGAGAGCAGTCGAGTGAAGCTAAAACCTTTTATGGAATTTTCAACATCTTATCAGCTTAAAAAATGTCAATACACTCGAGTGTGCAGTCTTTAAAGTAACGGAAAGCAAGTATCAAGAGTAATACATCGTCGTACACTATGGCAAAGTTTATTGCGTCTAGCGTCGAGTATAATACGCTAGATAAGCCAACAGAGACAATTTGGCACCAACTACGCCCCAGTTTCGAAGCCAAACAAGCGCAACTGAGGTTTTGCATATAGATGCACCCATTTGGCTTACGGTATATAAATTAATTGTCTCCGTTTTACTGAATAAGCATCATCTTGAATTAATTTGATGACATGTTCAATACAATTACATAATGGAAACTAATAGTTGGAACAAAGGCAGTTATGTTATTTATTTTGTACTAAGAACTTACCGTGTAAAGCCTTCAAATAGGCTTTACCAGCAGTTATCATTTGACGGGCGCCGGGGTTGAATTTGTCCAAGATATTCTGTAACAAAAACAAGCTAATTTAATAATGTTATCTTCGGTGGCGATAATTAATTTTCCAAATATATTTCATGCACGATTTAATTCGCGTGGACGAGTTTAATCAACACTATTCAAAATATTTAATGTTGCTCCAAAGTTCAATCTTTAGGTACACAATATAATCGGCTCAGTCTTTTAGCCTTGAACAATGCAATGTATTTATTTTTTTAAACATTGAGATAAAACTCAAGATAAACAAGAAATTGAAATTAGATTCAAGACATATGACCACATTTTCACTTGAATGTTTATTTGCAATCGTGTAGAAAATGGGGGCTTAGACTGTAAATATACGTATAGGAATGTGGCCCCTCAAGGATGCTGCAACCTCGTTAGGTGCGGCAACTGCCGGTACTGGCGGCATTCCATTGTAAATATTACTCAAAGCTACTTCTTCGGAAACCTACTTACCTGAAAAGGACTTAGATTTATATGAGATTAAATCATCTGAATATCAAGCCCCAGAATCTCGTTTGGATATATTGATAAAAAAAATTATCTTCATGGTTGATTAACAATACAAATATAACAATTGAAATATACGCAAAATATTTAAGTCAAATCAATGAACTAAATATGTAATCAATTTTTAAATATACTTGCTTTTAATTGCCTACATGTTGTAATATTTCTTGTTAATGAAATCATATAGTAATTTCGTGTTTTTTTTGGACGTTAATTAACATATTTTTTAACCAATACACAATCACAAACAAGGTTGTTCGAAAGAGCTTATTAAACATTTTAATTAAGTTCAACGAATCGACGGACGTTAATTCAGGTGTCTAAAGTAATCTGAATAATTTATTGCGATATCGTTTCGGTAAGTCGATTTTGGTATAAAATATGAACAAATCTTTATTATAAAACAAAATGATGAATGAGGACAGTCACCGTCCTAATCCGCAGGTTATAGCACATTACGTACAGGGAATGCATTTTCCCTTTTACCAAAATATTGGGGAGGGCGGCGGGCAACTACGTGCTAATGTGTTTTACGACGTCGTGACTCCTAATGTCTGCCTCACATTTGTCCTGACGACTTGACAGTATAGTCTGTGTGTATAATTATGTATATCATTCATAATATTTACAAACAAACACATAGAATTACTTATGTAATAATAGCATTCGTCTATGTGAATTTTAGAATTGTGTTCAGATAGAAATGTTTCCTACATTTGTGTTTGTGTACTTTTTGTCCGTTAAGGATACGCTGTGGTCTTTTCTATATCCCTGACAACGAACTTGCAAAATGGCCTGGAGCTCGATTGAATTGTGAAAGCGTTACACACAAATAAACATGTAAACTCATATTATATTATTTACTCGTATAATAGGACTAGTGTTTCGGCTTTCTGGTAAGAAGTAACATAGCAATGTTTTCCAAGTATATTGACTCAGCTGAATTTTCTTAAACTTTGAACTTTCTAACAAAATGATTCAAGAGATTAATGAAAATAATCAAACTTTTCCGCTGTATAATGAGTTTATCAAAATAAATGAACAAACTTTACTTAACTAAATACGGCTAAAGTTAGTTTTCATAACTTAGAACAGTGTAACTCGGATGATATATTAAAAATATATTTTTTTAGCTATCCTTCATATTCACATTTCAGTAGTCCAATTTTCAATGGTGACAGTAATGTATGGCTTCTAAGTGTGGGCGGGTGTAAAGCAATATTTCAGAGGAACTGGGCGTAAATTTTAAAATACCAATACTTTATTTATCTTTCTCAAACCTTTTTTCCAGCTAAATCATCATTCATTCAATTTCATTCAATTTCACTTCGCAGCAATTTATGAAGTGTCTATTAGAAATATTAATCTGTATGAATAATTTGCTCTGATATAGTGTTTAATGTACAGATAGCAAATATTCTTAATGTTTTTGCCACTGGATGTTCGTATCCACATTTAGTAAGCAGAACGCGTTAATCTTAAGGGATGCTTCGTATACAGAATATCGAAACGGGAAATAGGCGAGCACTTATAAAAATTAAGTAGGCTCGATGGGGATTTCGAATTTAGTTGCTTGAAATTAGAAAAATTGGAATAAAATTTGTTATTGTATTTGCGTATATTTACCATCAACTTGGTGTTAACTTACGTTGATTTATAAAAATATTATTTTTATCACAAAAGTAAGCAATCGATCTTATATAACTGTAACTTGTCATTAGAGAGATGAAAGAAGGGAAGGAAGAGGACGAGGAGAAGAAAAAGGGACCGATTTTGGCTTCCGGAAGCATCATTCATCAACATATAATTTCAAATATTGCTTTTTCATGTCGATATTCCATGACAAAGCTGTATAGCTACTACTATTATAAATGTAAAAGTAACTCTATCTGTCAGTCTGTTACACTTTCACGCCCAAATCACAGTAACGATTTTGACGTATTTCTATACAGAGATAGATTAGACCCTGGGAAAGGACATAGGCCCCGCAATTTTAATTTCGAAAAAAAGGCTTTTAGGCGATGAAATACGAAAGGTTGTATGAGGATCCAATTCTTTCTATATTGTTGCATTAATAGCCCTGTATTAAAAATTCTTATTTGTGAAACCGCGGGACGAAGCTAGCCTACTATATACTTGAGAATAAGTACCATAACGTTTTTACGCTTAAATTTGGCCTTCATATTATATACTCAATTTAAATAAGAATAAAATGATTTCACACTATGTTTAACAGTACAGAATAACAAAGCACTCCGAATAAGGAAAAGCGTTTCGAACAAACAAATTAGTTTTCCTTTTGCATACACAATATAAGATACGGAGCATTGTCAACTAACAGCTCCTAAAGTAATACAGGCGGCTTTATTCCATCCTCTTTATTTGTGGGGCACGTAGCAAACGACATTTGGTACAAAATTGCCTCGGGTAGACTTCGTGACGGGACCCCTTCTTACCATGTCTCTACTTAATGTCTTACGCTCACGTTCAAATTTTTTTTTGTACAACTTGACGTATGAAACCAAATTCATAACTGGATTTTTTCTATTCCATCCATCACCTTTTTATACGAAGGTTTCTTGACAATGGATTTCCAACTGACACAGAAAAAGGGTTTTGATTTAAGCAACCTCTATTTATCATGATACATTCCTTGTACATTATATTACAATGTAATTCCTTCTTGAAATTTTTCCGAAGGTTAATCATGTCTTAATTAAAGTTACCTAGAATCAACAGGAGACTAGTTTTTATCACTTTGCTATGAAACCGCAAACTATCAAGGGCAAACAAGTAACATGCCACAAGAAAGTGACCATCGTTCACTACGTTTATCGATACTCGTATGGGGTGCATATTTGAATATTACATCAACATAAAGTTTTAAGAATTTCATAGATAAGTAAGCTTTAGGTACTTTAATATACATTAGCACGGAACTAGGAATACATAATGAGCCATTAATTATGAGCGATTAGTAGGTGAGTCCTACACTACCACTATTTCTAGAATTGGGCGTTTCCCAACATAAAAAGTAATCTTCAACGCAATAGTATTTTGTAAGTGCATCTTCTTAAATATGCATATGAAAATTTGGATGTTCCCGGGTATGAAATATTTATAGAGTAAATATATGCTTTGGAGATGCATACATAGTGCAAGGCAAGATGTTTGTGGAACACTTGTTGCCCTCGACACGACGACATGACGTCGCTTACAAGATATGAGGTAAACTTCGTAACTGCAAGGAAATTTTATAACATAAAGAGTTAATAGTTCATATTGAATTGAAAAACATTTACTAGTAGGTTTGTAACATTTTTTCGAAGATTGATAGAAAAAATTATCACAGTTACAGAATTCGTTAGGTTAGGGTCTGCTTGGTCGTGTTTAATAAATATAATAAATAAACGCTACACACTCAACGGCCCCCATTAGGATAGTGATGTGTCGGGTGTCCGGAAACATACACAATGACAAGGACAAATACACCCAGATCGGAAAATATGCTTGCATAGTCAATATAAACATATTATGCTTTGAGCGGGAATCGAGGCCGCGATCAGTGGCGTTTAAGGCAGGTTCGCTACCGCTGCGCCACAATGTCGTCAAATACTCTGTATCACAGACTACAGCCTCTATAGATCTTTCGTCTATATTGTAACACAATATCAAAAATAAATAAATCAAACACTCTCACATAATTATATTCACCCTATTTTATTATTGTTATATTACAATTTTTAATATAAAACCTTCAGATATTATGTCGGTTTAGATGTCACTTCGGAAAAAAAAAACAATATAATTTTTCAATACAATTATAGTAATGTTATTTAGCTTCGAATTAATAAATTGAAAATAGGATAAGTATGATTTACAAAAGCAATCTCTTGAGCAATGCGATGCCAGATTCTTAAATTCCAACCCCCCACCTTGAGTTAGAACTTTTACCGTAATCAAGACTGTGCAATTTGTTACCGATTTAACAATGCATCTTTCAATTCCTTTGCTAAGTCAAAATAAAAGATTTTTCGCCTTTAACTTTCCTAAATGAAGCTGAGTACAAAAGGCGGAGTGAAACGTAATTCAAATGAGTGCCGCCGACGCCGACCACTCCAGTCCTGCCTTCGATTCCTTACTTTGAAAAGTTTAATTTTTAACGAAACTTTCAGTCGCAGGACTTTTTGAATACGCCTTAAGTTTGAATACAGATTTAATGATTTGATATATATGAAAAAAAGTTTGCATACCATACAGAGTTAAAACTTAATCAGTTGATTTACATTTGAATTGAATCGCTTATTCATCGTCAGGCATATCTGTATGAACGAAGCTAAAATATTGGCAAGAATTATACTGGCCTTGAAGTGTTACATTCTTAGTATTGAGTCATCCATCAAATAATAACAAAACATTTTTCTGTCATTATAAGATTATAAAATGCGAGACAATTTTTTCTTTTAACTTAATAGCTGTACGTTTTATTTTTGCAGAAAAACAATCTTTGTTGAGATGATGTATATTGATTGATCAATTATAATCATAAACTATAATATGCAACGGAAATCCTTGTAACAAGCGACGCTTGAATGCCAATGTCGGTATTATATGTCAAAATAACACCGCAAGGTAAGCCAGTTAGCTGAAAAAAATGCTTTGTAATTATTCATATAAACTAATTGTTCGGTTTGTCTGACGTTCGTCACCACTCACGTCAAATTAACTATTGACAAGGCTGTTGAGAGTTTCAAAGTTGCCTTTGTTAAAAGCCAGTGAACATTAGGCATCAATTAGTATATTATTGACATGGTCCAACTTCGCAGGGGTAAAAATCTAATGTTGATCCGATCGTCATCAAACCTCACATGATCACTTGCTGGGTTAAGGTGATTAATAATTCTACTGTACGTGTGTATGTCACTGAACTCCTCCTTAGCAGCTTCATCGATTTTGATAATGTTTTTTGTGTGTAATAGGTGGATTCAAGAATGGTTTAGATTAACAATTGGACTCAGTAGGGGGTGTTGCTATCGGGTCTCAATTTTTTTTTATTTTCGTGACAGGACAATGTCTGCCAGGCCCGCTACTATAAAGATGTGTAATAACTTAAAACCAATTATTATCAATAAAAAATTGACCACTAGGCGACCACGACTATTTAGAAGTTCTATTGTTAATTTAAAAACTCGGCGATGGACTTTGACACAGAGATCTATTGAAATTGTAAGTTCTGTACTTAACTACAATGTAATTACATGTTTAATATTTGACGGTTTATGTAAAAAAATACATGCCATTATGTAATTCTTCAATCAGACTTTAAACAAAGGTATTTAAAATAAAAATTTATGTGAGACTCCATCGAAATCTCATCGATATTATGCCAAAGCGTTTTGAATTTACTAAATTGGAGGCTTGTTTTATCATGCATAACTCGCGTGAGTTGCGTGTGCTAACCCTTAAAACACTCGAACGATATCGCTCAATTTGACGTGAATAAAGAAAGAAAATAAAACAATGAACAATTCTACTATATAACGTAAACGTAACATAGACGGAGTTTGTTAACGTGAAAGTTATAAGTTATAGGGTCGATGTAAATACCCTTGGGCTACTGTCGTACCCAGTCTAGCATAGGTAAGACGATTAGTTTGATGGAACGTAGGAAAATTAGTAATAACTTTAAAATATTATTTTATCTTGTATTTATTTATGTTACGAGATTTTAATAAGACTTTTTTGTTAAATAGGTTATGTTCCTTCGATTGGATGGAATTTCACATTGATCTAGGTTCCGAACTGAGAACTCCGGGGTTAATGAAAGCATTAGTTCAAATTATCTGTTATGGTTCAAATAAGCAAAATTCAAAAAAGCGTGATGAGCAATTATTAAATATCCTCAAATTTCTTGATGTACCTTTACACCATTTTTTGGTGTACATTTGCCTGAAGACTTTGAAGTCAGCTGCTGTTTATTAACACTTATATTATTTTTGATAAATTAGTTTATTTTGAGGTATCTTTATGTACACTTTACACGAATTCCATTAATTGAAGAAAAACACATTAAGTTATTATTTGGGTTGGAAGAGTTATAAAATATATCTTTAAGGAATTTTTCACTTATTAAGATGCTGAACCTAAAATTTCTCATGTGTAAATGTTGACTAATAACAAAAATATCACACTTTAATTAATTTTGCACTTAGTATGTTGTTGCCCTTATAAGTTCGTGTATTCTAGCTAAGTTAAACAAGTTGTGACACGAATGTGGCTTGAACTTGAAAACTAAGTTAACACTAAACCCATGTTTACTCTACTCTCGAGTACAATGAAATGGTGACGAAGAATAAACAAAACGTAGTCTAAAGTGGGTTATTAAGGCTTTAAGTATGATGATGTGTGTCTGTTTACATTTTTGAGTGTGTAAATAAAAATAAATGTCTTATAAATTATTTTCTAAGTTCTATCTCTAAATAGTGTAAAACCAAGTCGCTTTCAACGTCTATCTGTATTTTCACTTACTCCTCCCATCATGCATCGGATTTTGATGGCATTTCCACCATCAGTATTATTTTTATGTTTAGTAATAGTAACCAGAATGAAACGAGGGCGGCTAGCTAGTTCAGTATATAAAAAGGTTATATAATTATTCATATCAATTCAATTTTAATAATAAAAATACATGTGACAACCAGTGTCAGAAAGTTCACTTTATTAACCTGGGAAACCTACTTTTATTATATATAATTTATATAGTAGTATTAATATAAATATTAACAGTTTTATAATAGAAAAAGTACTGCCTTGTTTTAAAAACAAAGTTTAATTATAGCACAGTCGATTTAAGACATATTAATATGCGATATTAAAACATAATTTAACTGTAAAAACAATAGTAATATTAAACTAAATAATTATTGCTCAATGCTATTTGTATCACGATTTCGTTAAAGGCTTACAGATAGGCGTCATTCGTATCAAGTAGCAATATTCAAATATATCCATACAAATAAATGTGAAGGTAAGAAACCCTTTTATTTTTTATTTTGCTTCTTATGATTCACTAAAACGAGTACTTGATTTTAAAAATCTTTGTGATAGTTTTATTTTTTAGAAAAATTTAGGTTAGGCTGTAGCAAAAATTTAGATTTGGCTTCAAAAAGTAGAATGCTGTAATTTTGAATATTTTATTTTTTGTGCGTCACGCATATAACTCACCCATTTGTGTACCAATTTTAATGATTATGCCAGACATCATAGGCAATTTCTACGGAACAGTCATAAAAGCATATACTTGTAAATAAAGTTTTTTGACTGAACTACCGTAGAAACTGTTTCAAAGTATGAGATATGTAGTATTTAAAACTCTGATAAGTGATTGAAGACGTCTGTGTGTAGGTATTAATGCGGGTATTAATAACTTTAATTATCGCTACCATGTTACTTACGCACACAAGCTTAGGTCGTAAACCAGACTTTAGGTTAACCTTCGTTGCCTTCTCGTGTGCATGATGTCATTCACAAAAGTGTTATTGTATCAACAGATTAAAACAATTTATTTATACAATAGCATTATAAGCTTTAATAGCAATATATTAGATTTAATTAAGACATTTCCATTGTTTGCGTTTCAATTATGATGATTTAAGAATTAAGATCATCTCCGGGTTCCAAGTTATTTATCTTTGATGATATTGCTATAATTTTTTATATGAATAAAATATTTTTACTGAGACAAATAAGTGTATGTAGGTACGTAATTATGTGAAACTTAATAGTTACGTACAACAGTAATTTGAGAGAGACAAAACTCTTCCGTTAACATTTGACTTCTCCATTGTTGAGCTTTAAAGACACTTAGCATTCTATATGATATTCGTCTTATGTAAATTATGGTAAATTAAAGTAATAGTCTAATCCAAAAGTCAATATAACAATAAAATATATACCTACGCAATAAATTCAGGACTTTCTTCTAATTTCAAGTCGGTTAAAAATTACATGTAATTCTAATTCTATACCAATATAGGTGTATAAAAGCTAGTTATCAAAAAATTATACAAATTACGGTTTATTTATAGGTATAATATACAAAAAATAATGCATCTTAGAAGTAAAATTACGGAATAAAATATAATATATAACTTTACGTATTTCCTACTTAGGTAACAAGAAGACGGTTTCATTATATAATATAGATAGTAAGTATGTTAATTCATACCTTACGTAAATAAATATAAAAGATCGCTCATTTTGTTTCGCTTGACCTAAAGTTTTTGTTAATATAAAATGAAGGAGATTTTATTCTTTATTTTTTATTATAAATGAAATAAGGATGAACAAAAGTAATAATTCTATTGTTTGATTATGTCTATATTGCTATAATTATTTTAAGAATGATAGAATATTCGGATTCTTTTAAATATTTTCAACCTACCTACTGTTTGCAGAGTTACGTTAGTAGCCTCTTAATAAATAATTATTGATCGTAGTTATTAGCTGACTTCAAAAATGTTCTGTTACTCTTTTTGATTTTGGTCCCAAATATAATATATGGATATTATATTTTAAACTGATTTAAAAAATCGAAGATAAAGTTTGAAGCACCTTTAAGTATAAGAGGTAATTACCTCCAACCACTAGAACACGACTATTCTGTAATTCGAAAATATAATATAGAAATACTAGCGGGCCCAGCAGACCTGTCCTGTCCTGCCCCGAAAAAATCTGGGACCCGATAGCAGCGCCCTCTACCCGGTGAAAGTTTTTGATTGACTAATAAAGCTATTAAAAATTGGTTGGTGATAAAAAGTGAAAATTTAGGTTCGTATGTATTTTTAATACCACATATAAAAAAATAAAAATTTTATCTAAAAATAAAAATAAAAATTTTGGGGTGGACACCTCTTACCACTTAGAGGTTTGAAAAATAGATAGTAGCCAATTCTCAGACTTACTGAATATGTATTAAAAAATTCATAAGAATCGGTCGAGCCGTTTCGGAGGAGTATAAGAACGAACATTGTGACACGAGAATTTTATATATTAGAAGATTAGACACGATTCTGTTAAGAGTTTTGAACATATAGTAATAGTTAATTGCCGACCCTTGTTTTGCCATAAATTTTGTATTAAACATAATTGAATAAGTATTAATAAATTGGTTTCTTATCATCGTATGATCATTTTAACTATAAGATAGTAACATATAATCAAGTTCGTTCAACCAGTAGCTGGAATAATTACGATGCAAAATTTTGCAATCGCAGTTGAGAACTAAAACGCCTGCAGCTATTCCTCAAGTTACGATCTACGCATATATTAGTAACAGCATTCTTGATTAATATCAGAAAGTTAGATAGTAGAGATTAAAGTTCAGTTTGAATAATATTACTATTTTAAGTGGGTGTAAAATTTTGCAAAACATCAATTACAAGCAAATAAAGCAGTTCTTGTAATAATTTTTAGTAAGTTAAGTAGTTAAATACAAATACGTTTATTAATATCCTATATGTTGAATAGACTAAGTGAAAGAGGAGGTCATGTTTTGGTGGCAAACCAGAATAGTTGTAGGTAGGTAGGTAGGTGGATAAGTGTAGGTTGAAAGTACTTACTATCATATAACTAATATTGTAAAAGTGAAGTGAGTTTGTTTGCTTGTGATTGTTCATGACTAAACGCTGAACCGAATTTATAATTTTCCCAATAAATAAATAATAATAAATAAATAAACGCTACACACTCAACAGCCCCCATTAGGATAATTATATCCTGTGTCGGGGTCCGGAAACATTCACAATGACAAGGACAAACACAACCAGACCGGAAAACATGCCTGTACGATTAATACAAACATCTGCTCCGAGCGGGAATCGAACCCGCAACCGTCGAGGCTTAAGGCAGACTGGCTACCCACAACGCCACAACGGTGTCATGATGATGCAAAAATTATGATGATATTATGACTTGAACGTAACATCCACCAGTGTAACTTAAAAGTTGATTAATAAAGGTAAATAATTCCACTTTTATTATGTGCTAAGGACGAGGCTCAAATTATTATAATAATAAGCAATACTAACAAATTATTGCGATTGTGAGTTATTTATTGTATTTAAATAGTATTATAATATTAATTAAAATGCATAAATAAAATTTACAAAAGGTTAATTTTATTTATGCACACAAAATGAATCAAGTGATCCTATTCCATTTAAGTACGTAATTAAATCCTTTATCCGGGACAGTTGAGTAGACAAATAATTACAGGTGCAATGTCCGCTTGCTCTCGTCTAAATTGGACAATATTAAATAAAAACGAGATATCTCGTAATGCATAATAAGTTGGGAAAACATCAGCTCAGCTCATCGTCTGCGGTTTATAATGAAACAGCCGAAACGAATTTTATTGTGGTCCAGTATAATTTGCGGTTGTTTACGGAATTTACGAATTTTAATGTATTTTATTAGACTTACGAATAAAATAAATTCTGTTATATAATGAAACATAATTTGTATAATCTCTTTATTGTATAATAGAATTTAAAGTATATTATGGATTAGAACATATTATATCTTTCTAATTTATTATAATTTTGAAATACGAAATATGTAATCTGTTTCATCACTACATCATCATCACTACATGGTTTAAAACAAAGTCGCTTTCTCTGTCCCTATGTATGCTTAAATCTTTACAACTACGCAACGTATTTTGATGCGGTTTTTTTAATAGATAGAGTGATTTAAGAGGATAGTTTATATGTATAAAAATAGTGATGGAAAAAATTTTTTTTTGAGGTTTCTAATGTGATGTCGTAATTAATTACATTTAACGCGTGCGGGCCACGGGCAGTAATGAATAAATCAAAACTACTGGATCGATTTCAATATTTTTTCAGTGAATGGCATAGGCTATATATTTTATACCCGTGCGATAGTTATTATATAAATACATTTATAAAAATATACAACTATTAACACGACTGTCATCATATTGCATCATTTATTTATTTAAAGAAACCGGCCAAGACGCCAGCCGGGGTGTAGAAAATATATTAATTACTTAATTTAAATTTATTTTATTTTTAGTAGGTATTTTTTGTAGCGGCAACAGACATAGACATTGTGTGAAAATTTAGACATATTACATATTAGACTAAAGCTATACTGTTCATGAGAAAAAGCCTGGGGTCAGGGAGACGGACGGACGGATGGAGCCTTAGTCACGAGGTTCAGTTGCCACCGTTTAGGTACAGAACACCATGAACTATTATATGTATATTAATTAAAATTAACTCAGAAATCCCAATTTATCAACTCATACCTAGATACATATTAATGCAAACGCAAGACTGCCAAAATAGACAAGATTTTAAATGAAAACATTAATTATTTAAAAACACGTTTCTTAATTAGATTTTAGAGCAAAACAAAGAAAAAATCCACAACTAAATTGACCCTTTTTTATGCTCATTAAGATGACTCTATTATAGGTATATTAAAGTCTCAGTTTTACAACATTATTTTAATATGCTGTGAAGTAGCCAGCACATTACGCAGTCTAATCGCAGTCACGAATTGAGACAACTGCCGCGTTCCATACATTCTGTATTTTTCTTCCGCAATACAATAGGTACCTCGTCTTGATAGATGGTAATCAGTTATGTAAAAACCTTACAAGTTTTTTCTAGTTTATACATTCAGAAACCGTGTCTTCAAGGATGTAATGTGTTAAAATACAATTTCATTACCATAATGTAGTTTTATAGATAACATTTTTTTGTAAAGATGTTATTAGAAAAGTTTTTAATAACAAAAGATAAGCAGTCTTGTGAAGCAACTTTAATATAATCCAAAGTGGGTGATAAGGCGGTACATTTCAAACGAAATGAATTCCGGCGTCGGTCTAGAGTTTTACCATAATGAAATTCTTTAAATATCACCCTCTCGAGAGGATTAAAATTCATATAATTGCGCGTACAGTTTGTATGTCAGGCGCTGGCTCATTAAAAAAGCCTTCAGCTAAAAACAAATCTCTTAAATATGAAAATGTACGATAGTAGATGTATGATGGTAGATGATGATCCTTTGTAGAAGGTTCTTATGGAAAGATAGATTGAGAAAATTGCGCAGAAAATTTAAAATTTCAGAAAACTTAACGAAAACATTGCAGTCATCGTAGGTAGTTTGCTCTTACACTTTGAGCAGTTCTATTCTATTTCCTTTGATTAAATCACAACAAAATTAATATGAGATCACATCCAACATAAAAAGAATCATCAAAAACCAGCTTACAAACCCCGAAATCATTTCATAACATACATTAAAAATAACATAAATGAAATAAAACATACTAGCTTTTTCCCGCGGTTTTGCGCATGTGAATAACGATTAAAGATTGTGATGACGATTAACGATTATGAAATAATTGTTTCCCCCATACAAAATTTCACTATCGTATTTCACCCCATTTAGGTTTTGTTTTCGTGTCTAAAAGTAGGCTATAACCGTCTTCTAGGTCCAATCTATATCTATACCATACTTTATCATAATTGGTTTACGGGTTCAGTAAGTTAAGGTTTAAACGTGAAAGTCTAAAAAAAAAACCAAATTAACTGACGCTTTTATAATATTAAAAAGTTAGTATTTTCAAAGTCAGTTATAATGTTATTTCAACTTATAATATGACTCATAGGTTAAATACTTTCGCCTTATATATTATCTGAGCATCTTTATCTTAATCCGGTTATATAATAGTATATAAAAAGCAATAATAATAAATTAAATTAGATAGTAATTTGTTTCGTACCGTAATGTAATTTTGTTTTATTTCATTTAGAATTTCACTTTTACTTTCTGCAATTACGAAGCATTATCTCATAATATGACATCCGTTTTGAACAAGCAATAGTAAAGATAAAGATAAGTAGTGAGAACTGTTACTAAATTTGTTTCTCTTTGTAAATTTTGGTGGTAGTTTAAATGGTACGGAATTAAACAATATTTAAAATAATACTGCCCTCCTTAGGATGGGAACTGCCCCCATTAGGATAGTGATATCCTGTGTCAGGGGTTTGGAAACACATACAAACACAACGAAAATATCTTTATGCTGTATGGTCAATACAAATATTGAGCAGGAATCGAAGCAACGACTAATATGGCGCTTTAGGCTGGTTCACTACCCCATCCATAAAACGGTTGTCGATTAGTGATATTATGTTACAAAAATTAAGCATCCCCGACTATAATCCATCAATATTTAGACTACAGATCACGTCAAAAATAGACATGCCTAAATATATGTACATATATACACTCGATAAACATGGGTTTATTCTTGAGGCCTTCGGGTGTAAATGACGAGTTCTTGTACAAGTGTGCGTTTTATATTCAATCTAATGCATAGGATCTCTCTATAGTTATTCGTAAAGACATTACGAAATTATTTATGCTAATGTATTATTTTGACAAGGATCTTGAAAGCAACGAGAATATAAAGTATTAGGTATTTGGTTTAGGTATACTTTGAATAAATTATTCTCAGAATTTCGAAAATATAAAAACATATTAATAAGCTTTAGAGGTCAGACAGTAATTTTATTTTACTGTAAAAAACAAAATAAAAAAGGCACCTAAATGTCCATCGCTCAATTATACCGGTCCTAAATTACGATTACAGAAATTAACTCACGTATTTTATGTTTAATAAATAATTATCAAGATGACTTTATCGAAATTAATTTTTAATATTATTAAACCCGTAGATAAATTGTAAAATGGTACCTCTACCCGAGAATACCTGGCAAGAGAGCACAATGTAATAATTATGTCTGAGTTTATTTAATATAATGATAATTTATTTTCTTTCGTCGGGCATTCGATTATTAATAAATTTTACTTGTTAGATTGAAAATGAAAAATACAAAAGCTGGTTGAATAAAAATATATTATAAGTCCGGTAGCCGGATGAACAATAACTCCGATAATAATAACATCAAATAAAAAATCAATATAATTATATATAACTTATTAGACAAATAACTGTTTCAGGTGCCCCTTAATAAAAATGATGCCGCACCTACATTTTTGCCGTCTGGACTTGCGTCTTGTGATTTTATAATCGATTTTGCATAAAATATTACATGCAGTAAAGCCTTACTGTTTTCGGCATGAATAGCCCGGCTCGACCGATGCCAAACTACCTTCTCACAGAATGTCCAAATGAACTAGTAGTATTCGTTATGTTAAATTTTTATGACCGTCGGGCCCCCAAAATCCCACCTCCGTTGACATGTCCTTTAACTCCCTTCTTTCTCTCCTCCGTCCCTTTGATAGCACAATTGTAAAACTACTAATTTTCTTAAAAAAACCTACGATGACAGTTTATTTTCCATCGCGGGCTCTTTTTTCCGCACTTAATCCTATTGGACCATTGTGCGTGAGGTATAGGTACGTGGTCAGCTAAGCCACCTCAGCTCCCGCCAGGTACCAAAAGTACTCTTCGGCTCTCTAAGTGCTTTACAGAGCGTATTCGGCTGTCCAAAATATGTAGCCATTTGTTCAGCCGCCGCAGCGCATGTTATCGTGACGTGAGTCAGTGTCTGAGGAGGCTCACTCAGGCATCCTCTGCAAAAAGGGCTGTGGCTGACGATGACCGCTTATTATCAAGCGGGCCATTCGTTTGTGTGTCACTTTTGTGGTATGAAATAATTAAACACAACGCTACAGTAGTAAAACTAAGGATTGTTCAAATATTCTCATACATTACGATTGTATGTTTTGTATTTGCTTAAAATGTTCACGACCGGTCGAGTAACTGTACCACGTATTAATCGGGCGGGACACGTACGCTTTACAACCTGCCGTGCAAATATTTATCCGCATCGGATTTACGCGTTAACCGCTCGGAATCGTAATCAGCTTTGATTGGACCCGATGTTAGCGAGACTAATAATTACGTTTTGTCCAAATAATCTGTTCCCTAGACCTTGTTTAGATTTGGTGTTAATAATCACTTTTTAATTTAGTTTGGTTCTATAATCTAGGAATGCGTGTTTCATTGGCACAGTGTCTTCGTCAAAGGACGGTACATCTTTGTCAAATATTATAGAATACTAGCGGGCCAGGCAGAAGTTGTCCTGCGCCGAAAATAAAAAATTTGGGACTCGATAGCAGCGCCCTCTACTGAATCCAATTGTGAATCTAAACCATTCTTTAATCCACTGGAACATACACAAAAAATTTCATCAAAATCCGTCCAGCCGTTTAGGAGGAGTTCAGTGACATACACACGTTACTGTACGATTTATATATATAAAGATAAAGCCTTCATGTTTGTATGGTTGTAGCTCGAGAGAGGTCTGCTTTATGTGATATTTTTTTAAGTATGAAGGTATACTAAAACCTTTGTATATTTTTATTATAAGTATTTGGTTCAAAAGTGTTGTCAGAAAAGATTCGAGTTTGAAAAAAATTTCGGAGCGGCGTGTGCGCTGTAATCATGGAAGAAAGCTTGGAATGAAATTGTATATTTATCATGAACTTAAAAGAGATTGCAACATACGTTAAGCTTGGACACATTTCATTAAAAACATGGTCCATTTCATTATTAACTAAGACTTTATATTTAATATTTTTAGTATGAGAGTAAGTTTTTTATCCGTTTTAATTATTAATAATGAAAATTATATCTGAAGTAGATACATAATTAGATTCACGTACGTCCCGTCAACAGGTTTGTCACACGTTTCAATTTATTTAATAATTATTGTTTTGTTTTTGCTATTGTTGTATACTTTGGCATTGTAAATTTTGTTTTTAAATACTAAACGTTAATAAATTATTTTAGTTGCGCCCTGGAATTTCACCATCGTAGATCCCGCTTCCAGAAATGTATAGGAGTAACGAATTGTTTGTGGATATGTAACTAAATTTTATGGTACATTTCATCGAAATTTTCTTACTTGTATTATCAAAAAAGGACTGCTTTTAAGAGAATTTATCTAATAAAATCAGTAGCGTGTTCCCGATGTAAAAAACTTTTTAAATCTATATTTTAATGAAAATAAAAAAGTCTAGCATTTGCAATCTATATCGCTTCATGTATAAAGTTCAGTTTAGTTTGTTTTGAATTTAAATCATATTTTCTAAGGTAGTGTAAGCTGGAATTTGCTAAAAAAATATTTGGCGCGGACACCGCAAAGGTGTGCCGTTGAAAGGAATAAAAATCGCTCTGAGCCGAGGATAAACAAGGCTTACAGACCACTGAGGCGTACCTCAATAAATTCGTTAGTATCGCGTTATATCACATAATGCGACACTCAGGTGCTGCTATTTATAGTAATTCTTTGTTAAGGACTAAATAAACAAATGGTTTTTCACAAAAAAGCGGTATAATACTCCGATGGGCTGCTTAATTTTTTGACAATAAGTTACAAAATTAAGCAGCCCATCGCAGTACAACCTGACAAAGGAACTGGTTGCTGAAAAATAATTTTAGACACTTGTTATTATCTCGTCTAATACTGAATTTTATTGTAAAATTTAAGTTAAGATAATGTCAGTGCACGAATAAGGGCTTTATCTATTTATCTATCTAACAGTGACAATTATAACTGTTGGGAACGGAACTTGTTTTTAATGCATCTATAAACGTATGTAACTATGTTCACTTTAGTCGCAATAAAACATTCACGCAAGAAAGGTGTCTTTATTTTCAATTAAAAACAAAATAAATAGATACAGTCCAAATTCAACCTTATTGCCATTACATAGTGGTCCATATTCGAGCAGGATTATATCGAATAAAAAACGACATCGCTTATAGATCGTCGAGCGATAAGGAACTGCAGTTGGAGTAAACAAGTTTTTTGTATAAAGTTTATGCAGTACAAAAGACGACGAAGTAAAACGAATACATACGGATTAAATTTACTTGCATTAAATAAACAATAATGTCTTCGATCGAACAATTATTAGAAGTGTCGGAAGATTTATTAGGACTTATTGAAAAGGCTAGAACTAATTACAAGAAGAGTCCGAAAGCAAGATTAAGTGTTGGATATTTGCAAGCTCGGATAAACTGTGTTGAAGAATATTGGTTATCTTTTCGGGAAGCACATAAGTCATTAATTAAATCGACAACTAAAGAACAAAGGGGAAGATTAGATTATTTTAAAGACGACATGCATTCTCAGTTTGAAGAGATTTATATCGAATTAAAGGCAAATATGACGGATGCTCTCGAAAATTTGAACGTAAAAAAAGTGATTCTAGTTCCGCCATTGTTCCAGAGAGTGCAAGGATAAATGAAGGTGAAGTAAATTTACCCAAAATTAATTTACCGACGTTTACGGGTGCTTATGAGGAGTGGCAAACGTTTGAAGATATTTTTTCGTCGTTAATTCATCATAATAAAAAACTTACGGAGGTGCAAAAGTTACATTACTTAAAATCGTGCGTGGCGGGTGAAGCAAAGAGTAGCATAAAGAATTTCAAGGTAACAGAGAAGAATTATAGTGAAGCCTGGGATACTTTGAAAAATAGGTATTGTCACAAAAGATTAATTGTTGATGCAATCCTTAAAAGATTATTTTCAATGAAAAAGATTAGTTCACAATCGGCATGTCAATTAAAAGCATTAATAGACAATACCAATGAATGCCTAAGTAGCTTACATTCCATGGACATTACGACAGACACATGGGACCCGATAATGGTGTTTATGTTAGTTCAAAAATTAGACCAAGAGACCCACAAAGAATGGGAGAAATTTGTAAGTCGAGAATATCAAAAGGAAATACCAACATTTGATAATTTAATTCAATTTTTAGAATCGAATATACAGACATTGGTATTAATTACGCAAACATCAAGCACTACGAGAACCATCAAAGAACGTTCCTTCCACGTCACCGCCGCTAAAGTTAATTGTATTTTATGTAAAGAAAATCATCATTTGTTTAATTGCAAAGAATTTAGTAAATTTAATCCGGAAAAACGAAGAGATTATGCAAAGGATCGTCGCTTATGCTACAATTGTTTGGCACCGAGTCATGCAGTCTATAATTGCAAACAGAAGTCTTCCTGTAGAATTTGTGGTAGACGTCATCACTCACTTTTACACTGCTACCGAGAAGAGAAGAGAGGAGAGTTCGGAGATATAGAGAGGAATAAGAACACAACCGGGCTGTCTTCACTACACACGCAGGTGGAAGAAGAGAAGGAAGAACTTCAAGAAGTCTCAATATCAACACACTTTGCGTTGAATCATAGAAGGGCATTGTTAGCTACTGCGCTCATCGTTGCTAGGAATTCATCAGGCGAAACAACACGGTTAAGAGCATTAATCGATTCAGGATCGCAAGCATCGTTTATTAGTGAGAGAGCAGTTCAATCAATGCGACTCAAGAAGTCTGCGGTCAATGGAACAGTAGTAGGCGTTGGATCTACTAAAACAACGGTTAGACATGTGGTACAATTCGAGATGTTATCAGATTATGAAAAGGAATTCAATCTCGAAGTGAAAGCTTATGTTTTACCATCACACGTGACAACTAAACTACCGTGTAGATCTATCAATCCAGAAAAACAGTGGACTTATTTAGAAGGTCTACTACTAGCTGATCCACAATACTTCCAGCCAAGTAAGATAGATATTTTATTAGGGGTCGAAGTATATACAGAGATTGTAAAAAATAATTTAATCAAAGGTCCACCAGGTTCACCAATTGCACAAGAAACCAGCCTGGGTTAGATTTTGTTTGGAAATATTAGTGACAAAAGAAAAGAAGAAGATATTGTTGTTATGCATCATAATATAGAATTAGATATGGACAGAATGTTGAGAAATTTGTGGGATATAGATGATTCGGGAAAGCGCGATTTAACTGCAGAAGAAAAAATGTGTGAAAATATTTATGAAGCCAATCAAAGAAGAACATTAGATGGAAAATATATCGTAAAATTACCATTCAAAGGATCACCTGAAGAAATAGGAGAAACAAAGAGTATAGCATATCGAAGATTTTTACAATTAGAGAAAAGATTAGAAAATAAAATCGAATTTAAAGAAGAATATAAAAGAGTCATAGAAGAATACATTGAGCTTCATCATATGGAGAAGATACCAGAAGAAGAAAGGGACAGAAAACATGCTATCTATTTACCACACCATGCAGTAGTTAAGGACGAAAGCGAAACTACGAAAATTCGAGTAGTATTTGATGCCTCTTGTAGAAGTTCAAATGGCAAATCTTTAAATGACTTGCTAATGGTAGGGCCACGTCTTCAAGAAGATCTTAGAAGTTTGGTTATGAGATGGCGCACGAAACCTATTTGTTTTGTAGCAGACATACAAAAAATGTACCGTATGATTCTGGTTACTGATGAGGACACTAACTATCAAAGAATCCTTTGGAGAGAAAACCCAAATGAAGAAGTTGAAGAATATCGCATTTTACGTGTGACATTTGGAACGGCTTCAGCACCTTATTTAGCTGTAAAAACCCTAATGCGATTAGCTGAAGATGAAGGAACTCACTATCAAAGGGCAGCCAAGGTTATTATAGAAGATTTTTATGTTGACGATTGCATGAGTGGCTGTTTCACAATAAAGGAAGCTATTGAATTATATCAACAACTTACTTATATTTTAGGCAAGGGTGGATTCACACTTCAAAAATGGGCTTCTAATAACAAAGAAATGATGAGTGCCATACAGCCTGAACTAAGAAATACGAAGGGTGACAAAGACATACAAGGAGAAGGTACAATCAAAACGCTTGGCCTTGCTTGGAACATGGAGACAGATTCATTTCACTACACATTTAAATTACCACCACCACCAGAATCAATCACAAAAAGAAATATATTGGCCGATTTACAAAGATTATTTGATCCTCTTGGATGGCTGGGTGCAGCAATCATTCCGGCTAAAATTATAATACAAAAACTCTGGATAGAAGGATTGGGTTGGGATGAGAAGATAAATAATAATTTGAAAGAAGAGTGGTTAAAGTTAAGGAATGGTTTTAGTCAATTAGAAAGGATAAAGATTAAAAGATGGATTAATACAGAGAAAGAAGAACTAGACAACCTCACACTTCATGGTTTTAGTGACGCATCAAGTAAGGCTTACTGCGCTGTTGTCTTCTACAGGGTCGAAACAGTCTTAGGTGATATTAAAACAGGGATATTGGCCTCAAAAACTAGGGTCGCACCGGTGAAACCTGTTTCTTTGCCGAGATTGGAGCTATGTGGTGCACTCGTTTTGGCCAGATTGTTGACGCAAGTCAGAGAAGCAATGAGAATACCTTCAGAACGAGTATACGCTTGGACCGATTCATCTGTCGTTCTATCCTGGTTGAGTGGAGATCCTAACAGATGGAAATCATTTGTAAGCAATCGTGTGGTTGAAATATTGGATAACGTTCGTAACAAACAATGGTTTCATGTGAGATCTAAAGAAAATCCAGCAGACATAGGCTCAAGAGGTTTAGAGCTATCACAACTTATTGACAATAAGCTATGGTGGGAAGGGCCAGAATGGCTGAAAGAAAAGGACATACAATTTTCAAGACCGAATGTAACACCCACGGAAACAGAAAGAAAGAAAATACAAATAAATGTAAAGATTGTAGACGATAAAGAAAAAATTGATTTTGAAGATTTTAATTCCTTGGATGAACTTTTAAGAGTAATTATTTACAGTATAAGATTTTTAAATTACAAGAAAAATGCATATGAAATAAATAAAATGATTACTACTACTGATATGGAAGATGCTTTAATGAGGTGTATAAGAATAATTCAAAGAGAAGAATACAAGATTGAAATAGAAAGATTATCAGAATATAAAAATGTTAAGAAGAATAGCAGTCTTAAAATGCTTAATCCATACTTAGACGAAAACAAAATTCTCAGGGTGGGCGGCAGATTAAGAAACGCTGATCTGAGTACTGACAAGAAACATCCTATCATTATTGGTAGCAAAAACAATTTAAGAAGGTTGATTGTAGCCGAAGCTCATAAGAAAACATTGCATGGAGGGATCCAACTAATGCTTTGTTACATAAGATCTAAATTTTGGCTTATACGTGCGAAGAACGCGGTAAGAGAATGTATACATAAGTGTATGGTGTGCACAAGACATCGAGCTGCTGTTAGATCCCAAGTGATGGGTGATCTACCAAAAGAACGGACTACACCTGCGAGGCCATTTCTGCATAGTGGCGTCGATTTTGCAGGTCCTTTGCAAATTTTAATGTCAAAAGGAAGAGGAGCGAAGACCAGCAAAGCCTATATCGCTATTTTTATATGCATGGCGACAAAAGCGATTCACTTAGAGTTGGTTGCTGACCTAACATCTGCATCTTTTATAGGAGCATTCCATAGATTTATATCACGGAGAGGCAAGTGCACTCATATTTGGAGCGATCAAGGACGAAACTTTGTTGGCGCTAATAAAGAGTTAGCAGAAGCTTGGAAGGAGGCAAAGCTAGAATTACCAGGTCCCATTGCGAATTCTTTATCTGAAGATGGCACGCAGTGGCATTTTATACCACCATACAGTCCTAACTTTGGAGGTTTGTGGGAGGCCGGCGTCAAGTCAATGAAATTTCACTTGAGGCGCATTCTCACAGCCAATCTTACTTTCGAAGAAATGACAACCTTGTTGTGTCGTATTGAAGCATGCTTAAATTCTCGGCCATTAACGCCAATTGATACGGCGGATGCAGAAATCGAACCACTTACGCCAGGTCACTTTCTCATAGGAGAAGCACCTATCAATATACCTGACCCTGACATAAGAGATATAAACATGAATCGCTTGTTACGCTGGCAGTATACTCAACGGCTGATAAGAGACTTCTGGCATCGTTGGCAAAATGAATATCTGTCACGCTTACAAGAACGCCCTAAATGGCATAAACGGGAGAAGGAATTTGAAATAGGCGACATTGTGCTTGTGAAGGATCTGCAGTTACCACCTGGCAAGTGGCCAATCGGTCGTGTGATTGAGAAACACCCTGGAAATGATAATATCACAAGAGTGTATAGTATTAAATGTAGGGGTGATATTGTAAAACGTACATTATCTAAACTTTGTGCTTTACCTATAGATAATAAGTGATTTTTATAATTTATTATGTTAA
The DNA here is from genome assembly GCA_023373885.1 of Hestina assimilis. Lineage (NCBI taxonomy): Eukaryota > Metazoa > Arthropoda > Insecta > Lepidoptera > Nymphalidae > Hestina > Hestina assimilis. The sequence continues at coordinate 7,239,608 of CM041749.1, read as the reverse complement.
ACCTTTTAATTTTACATTAAATAAGTCATAATTTTTTAGTAACGAGTCTTATATAAAAAATTGTTTGTTAGTATTTGAAATTGCTTTAATTTACTTTTTACTTGTTTATATTTGTTAACTTTTTCTGTTATATTATTAACTTGATCTTTTATACAGTCAAATTAATGTAATGTAGGTTATTTTTAAAAAGGACTTATGTCCTTTGGTGGGCGGCATGTTGGGAACGGAACTTGTTTTTAATGCATCTATAAACGTATGTAACTATGTTCACTTTAGTCGCAATAAAACATTCACGCAAGAAAGGTGTCTTTATTTTCAATTAAAAACAAAATAAATAGATACAGTCCAAATTCAACCTTATTGCCATTACAATAACCATACTAAGCCAACTATGACGATAGCAAGACCTTGTTTTTTATAATCCACCAAGGCGTGTGGACAACAGAGCAAGCGAAAGATACATGAAAAACATTAGTCTTCTTCTCAGGTAGTCTCTAATATTTTTGCAACTTATTTGTTTGTAATTTGTTTAAAAAAGACTCATGTAAAAGCCAAAACATTTAAATGTTAAAGAAACATAACTATTTACTTTTTTTAATGCAAAAGTGGGTTTGTTTTTTGTGACGCTTTCACATCTAAGCCGCTAATTCGATATTGATAAATTTTGGTCGGTGTTTGATATACAGATCAATTTTTGTCGCTAAAACAAAACTTGAAATAGGGGATGACAGTTTGTATGAGGATATAATTATTTTTTTTATTGCAATAAAAATCGTCATTCCCGCTGGCAAAGCCGCGGCCAAATGCTAGTCAAATATAAAATTTACACTTTTATGGAAAGCCGACCTAAAAACATGTTACAAAGGTGTTTTAAATAATTCTGATTTCGCGGTGTCGTATGCCTACTTGGTATTTCACTTAGAAAACATTACGGAACAATGGGCGAAATGGAATTGTTTTAAAACGAGCCATCGATACTTGTCAGTTGTCACTCGCGGATGCGAATAGAAACTCTAGCTATTGTTTCGAGACTGATTACAAATTCTTATTGGAGGAGACCTTCAGTTAAACCGTTTGAATCATTGAAAATTGTAAAATTTTACATTTATCACGGCTGTAGAATTTAAATTTCAATATTGCAAATTAAAATTTAATATCTAAGTAATAAGAAACGAGAGGCTTCTCGGTAAAAAAGAACTTAATTTTAAAATTACTCAACGGCCAGCGGTATTTGAAATACGATTTATGAAATAGCGAATCCACTAATTTGTAGAGCAACTTATAAGTATTCATATAACATAATTTTGTTTTTAATTATATTTACACTTTAATAAGCACAGATTTTGAAGACGTAGAAAGACGTGACACAAACAAAATGTCTTATTTTGTTTGCGCTCAGACATCAAGCAATTTGAACCAAGAAGGTCTTTTGTCTCTAGAGCGCAATTAAGAAAATATTTAGCGTGAAGTGACTAATTTCTGTTCGTTCAAGACGAGGCGCAAACGGAACCGTGATAGTACAGAATATAGGCAATTACATAAACGACAATCAAGAGTACAAAGACGTCAGAAGGGAAAGTCGAGTAACGCAATTATACAGATATGCCGCGTTAACGCCATGCAATATGACGGATTACACGCCGCAGCAGAAACGCCGCGTTAGCGTTTTGTGAATGTGACAGAATTGTTATATGAATTTAATCACAATCATTAATTATACTTTGGAATGATTAATTTTCTTAAGTACTATATATAATTTACCCGACTCTACCAGAAGGAAGGTAAAGCTTTTGTAGCCGATTCGATTACTAAGTTGGTGCTGTTAGTTTCTTTCCGGTTTTGGGAGATAGGTAATAATACTAAGAGATAATAATCCAATAAGTGCTTGGTGATCAATGACTTTAGAGATATGAAACTGCGCTTCTCAAAAAACATAATATACACATATAGAAGTTTGTTCAAACTTCTATATGTGTATATTATGTTTAGAAATGTTTAGGTTATTTCAAATTATTATTATTATTGAAAATTTATTCTAATTATTATTAAAATATTATTTGTTTTATACATTAATAAAGCTTCTGCATTTAACACAAAAAACTAAAGTATTATTTACCTAAATAATCATTTTTTAAATAAAAAACGTAATACAAGAACGCTTATTTGTCTCCTCTATCCCGAAAATCTCCTAAAAGCAGTAATAAGCATTAATGTAATTTGCGCAAATATGAAAACGGGCTGAGTTTGCCCTTATTAGTTTCGCGCCTCAGTTGTGCCTTGTCACCCTTGATGCGAATTTATTTATCCTCCTGATCTTATTTCGTTATACGAGATAAAATATTGACAGTCCTTATTGGGAATGTTAATCGATATATACAGTTTTAATACCTTGATGATGGCTAATAAGTTTATGTCCCACCTGGTGAAGAGCGGTAGGTTTAATTTATGCAAAGCAGCAAAATCAGTATGGTCAGATGATAAAATAAATAGGTCCAACTACCTACTACTCTTCTTCGTCCTAGCATTAATTCCGGTATTTTATTTACCCAGGGTCTGCTTATTACTCTTATCCGGATTTGACAGGATACTAGTTTTTACACAGGTGTGATTGCCATCTGACCCCCGCAACCCTAAGAGTAACTCATTGGATAAGAGCAATTTACTTATCAAGAAAGTTAACGATTGTTATCAGATGTTATGGATAACAACCGGGACCGACAGCTTAACGGGCACACGGACAAACGCCCAGACCGAAATAGATATGTATAGCAAATATCTGTCCGAGCGGGAAACAACCCGCAACCGTCGAGACTAAAGACAGACTCGTTACCCACAACGCCACAACAGTGTCACCAAATACCTATTACTATCCCTTTATATTTTTCCTTTTCTCTCCTACCCTTATATGAAATAGCAACGCATGGTGACGCTAGTATATCCAATAAAATTAGAGTTTTTAAGAATATAAAATATACGGGTATAGAAATTAACAGGCGTCGGGATGTGACGACCCCATCGCCCGCTGTTGGGATAACCTCTGTCACAGCAGAGATTATTCCACCAGTGCAATCAGTCACACTGGTGGTAGGTCTTTTGTTGCAAGAGGCCGGCTAGGTAGGTACCACCGCCCCCACCGCAGAGGTAAAACTCTGCGGTATCCTGGGCTTGTCGTGCCGCGGGGGCTCAGTAGCCGGGAGTAATAGTCGATTGTGCAGGAGGCACCTTCGGCTACCCGGTGAAGCGAACAGGGTTGCCGGCTTCCCGAGTCTTCGTCCAGACTCGGGAGCCGGTCGGTGGGGCCGCAAGGCCCACCCGCGTTTACGCGGGCGGTGTAAATATGTATATAGTGGAGGTTTACCGGCTTCCTGGGGTTACTCAGGAAGTCGGCCGGCGGGGCCGCAAGGCCCAGGCGCGGTATTGTATATATGTAGATATGTATATGTAGATATGTATATGTATATATGTATATTGGGGTTTTGCCGACTTCCTGGGGCTACTCGGGAAGTCGGTACAGGCGGGGGCCGAAAGGCCCAAGCGCGTTCCACGCGCCCGGGGGTTGTTTCTGTATATTTTGTATATTTGTATATATTTTATGTATATATGTATATATTTGGGGTATCGCCGGCTTCTTGAGTTTATTAAAAAATAAACTTCCGGAAGCCGGCCCAGGCGGAGGCCACAAGGCCTAGGCGCGCAAGCGCCAGGGGGGTTTATAAATATTCTTATATATGTAATAATATGTATTGTATGTATATATGGCGGCAGTAAGTTGCCGCCCCAGGAGGGCCCTTTGGGGCAAGCGCCGGGGCGTCGCGGTTGAATGCGCCAGCGACCCCGCGACGTCCCACTATGGCGCTAGACGGGACCTTGGGGTTTTAGTTTGGGTATGGGGGCCAGGTCTTCTAAAGACCATTGCACATGGCCTCGAGTCCCACACTCCCCGCGCCACTTTTTACCATCTGTCCCGGCGCGGGGGTGCGTAAAATGCATTTCCCCAAGTAAAAAAAAAAAAAAAAAAAAAAAAAAAAAAAAAAAAAAAAAAAAAAAAAAAAAAAAAGGTAGGTACCACCGCAGTGTCCAATATTCTGCCGCCAAATAGTAGTGCTTAGGTACTACTGTGTTCCGGTTTGAAGGGCATTGTACGCTAGTGAAATTACTGGGCGAACGAGATTTAAGAACTAATATCTCGACGTTGGCAACGCGCGAGTGGCACCTACTAATGGTGCTGCAAGCGCTCATAGGCTGCGGCAGCCACTTACCATCAGGTGGGCCGTATGCTTGTTTGCCAACTTCTAACATAAAAAAAAAAAAAAATAGATAATACAAACTCGTTAAAATATTTCATCATAAGCATCCAAATTGCGTTTGAATTTCCAAACTGCGGCGCTCCTGAAAATGTAAAAAATCTAACAATAGGACCCTAGTTTACTTGTCGTCGTATCGTCCTTTTTCGTTTTTCGTAAATAACTAAAATAAAAGAGAAACAACGTTTATTGTTATCATACAAAAAGGCTGGTGCGATAGTCAGCCGGTTATAAAATGAATTATTTTTTATTTTTGTACCGAGATGGGTAAGATCGATTCAGTTGCCTTAAATATATTTTTATCCTGATTAATATTATATTATGTTATATTATTTATGTTGTTCGCAATTGGTATTATTATACTATCCAAAATTTATTTATGTAATTTTCATTTGAGTTAGAAATTCGTCTTCAATATAATTAAAAAGTTTTCCAAGATAACAATCAATTTCGCGCAAAATTAGTCTTCATAATTTTATGCTTTAATTAATAGACTAAGAGTGTAATCTATCCGACTCAAGCCACTTTTACGTTTTATGAATTGATTATCAGCGAAGCCATCAGTTTGACCATCAAATTCCTTAAATTTATAAAACATGACACAAAGATAAAGAGCTAAAATTAACGTTACATAAAACCGTCAATAAATGACATAATGAATCTCCAAATTCCAAACGCTGAAGTCATATGTTATGCTGATGACACAGTGATTCTTTTTAATGGCAGAAACTGGGAAAGTGCTGTCGATACTGCAGAAAAAGGTTTAAAAATGGCATCAGATTGGTTCCGTGCCAACTTATTGACCCTCAACAATAACAAAACCAAATTCCTCTGTTTTCATAAAACTGCCTCGTCGAACCCATCTTTTAGTCCTGTTATAAGAATACATTCCTGTAAAAATTATCCTATAAATCCCTGTAACTGTGACACCATCCAGCGCACTGACGTATTCAAGTACTTGGGTTTGTTAGTTGATGACAAATTACATTTTAACAATCACATTCATAAGCTCTCTACGAGGGTTAGAAAATCTATTTTTATTTTCAAAAAACTCCGTAACTGTGCCGATAGCACACTATTAACGATCATTTATACCGCGTTGTGCCAGTCATTGATCACTTACTGTATCACAGTCTGGGGCAGCGCGGCGAAAACGACTATGTTGGAAATCGAAAGAGCACAAAGGTCCGTTTTGAAAGTAATGTTAAAAAAACCCTTTCGATTTCCAACAGTTTCCCTATATGCGGAAGCGAATGTTTTGTCTGTTCGTAAATTGTTTATCTTTAAAATTTCTTTAGCAACTCATAAGTCACTTAATTCCAGGGCTAACAATAGCACTATATATAATAAACGTATTTTCAATTTACCTGTTCCAAGAACACTCTCTACTTTTGGCAAACGATTCGGGGATCACATAAGGGCATCAACTTATAATGTCATACTGAAACACTGTAACCTTAAAGAATGTACTATACATGAAACAAAAAAACTAATATTTCAATTACTTCTCTCTTTAAACTACACTGAGACTGAAAATTTATTAGCTAAAGCAACTTAAGTTATATATAATAATAGTTTATTGTAATGTTTTTATAATAAGTGTAATTTTTATTTTATTTTACCATATTTTTAAGTTTCATTTGTATACCCTTTCATCTGAGTTCTTTTTTTGATTTATCAAGTATCTTTTACGTAACTTTTTTTTAAATTCCACTATGTAATTTTTATTTGGTTCCTCGCGATACAGGCGAAGCCTAGTGCGAGAACCCCTGGCAATATTGTTACAAATTGTGATACCAAAAATAAACGAATTTGAATTTGAATTTGAAAGTCCGGCAACAATTCTTATAAACTTTAACCATTTTCTTCCTAGACAGCCTCCTATCACGGAAACGTCCGACAGTTTCGTTCGATAACACTCGTACAAGCGTATATCTAAATAGAGGCTAGAAATAAGTTTCCACTGTACGTGTTGTCACTTTTGTTGGTTGTGTGCCAATCACGTCCGGCCCCGACCGGTAATTTTCCCAATCACATCGACTCCAAATGCCTAGCGTTTACTTTTATTCAGTTTAAGCGCAACGGGAAAACAGCGAAGTGAAAAAGCGCTTTTTAAAAAACATTTTATACGAAAGAGAATTTTGTATTAGGGATAAACGCAAACCATTTCATATCTTTTCAAAGCGTTTTTTAAAGGATAGCATTTAACACGCTTAATTTTTCTTATTTGAATGTATTTTTGTTTCCTTGTTTACAGAGCATTTTAAAATCCGCGAATGCACGGCAATTGCTAGTCTTGGCCAACTCTTAACCTTCTCTCTCTCTTGTCATGTTCTTCTTCGTCATTCTTCGTCGTAGCATTATTTCCGGTATTTTTTTTGACCCGGGGTCTGCTTATTACTCTTATCCGGATTAGACAGGTTACTAGTTTTTACACGGAGCGATTGCCATCTGACCTCCGCAACCCTAAGGGCGAACTAGTAACTCATTAGATAAGAGCAATTTACTTATCAAGAGTTAACGATTATTATCAGATGTTATGTGATAACAACTGGGACCGACAGCTTAACGTGCTCTCCGAGGCACGGTGGAGAGGCCCACGGACAAACGCCCAGACCGAGACAGAATTTTAACAAACATCTACCTCGAGCGTGAATCGAACCGCAACCGTCGAGACTAAAGGCAGACGCGCTACCCACAACGCCACAACGGTGTCTCTCTCTTGTCATGTTGTCAAGTGGTCAATGCTTAAAGCGTCTTAATGCTTAGGAATACAAAATATATCAACCTGTTTACAAAGCTATCTAGCTGATATTCGCATTATAATTTTTAATAGTAAAAATATTTTATATCAGAATACAAAGAAGGTGAAGGTTTACTAATGTTCACTTTTGTAGTTTACAACAAACTTTATACATTCATTATTCCAAACATTTTTGTTGTACGCGAATTATATGAATAAAAGAATCGTAATTTAGTGCTCAGTTTATAATGTAAAGCATCACAATATAAAAAGAATCCCTCAGATTATAATATTTCTAACATACAACCATTAGAAAAAAAGAGAATGGCTAAACAAATCGTTAAGAAAATGTTACATCGTTTCATTTTAAATCCTTTTATAGCTATACAATGACCGCCAGTCGAGTGTCCTAATAACTGTCATACAGATTTAATATCACATACTCCATTTTGTACGGGTTCTACCGCGAGGCAATTTCCTTCCTTAAATTGTATATGGACGAATACGCGACAACCTAATACATATGTGACCCGAATGACAGATTGTATTTGTCTCCTTCCCTTATAAACAATTGATCTTATTTTATTACATGAATCTAGCTCCTAACATGTGTCTCGGTATTTCTATCGGTCTGCTTGCCAAGGTACTAGTTTCTACGTAGATATTATAGTACTTTTTGAGGGTGAACCAGTAACTGAATGTATAGGAATAACTAGCCTATTTAGAATTAACATATTATAGCAAATTTGTAGTAACGACTGGGGCACATAACTTTGCATGCTCTTCAATGCATGGCGACTCACTAGCACAAAATAAGCACCCCAAACGAGTCGAATCTGCGTAAAAGCATGCTCGCTTCTACAACTATACAACCGTTTTTTTTTAATCTATTAAAATTATTGTTCGTCTTTATAACAACACTCTCGCTTGCTTTTTTCAAAAATACCTACTTAAGAAGACGGGATATCTACAGCTGTAGTCATATTAACAATGCATAGTAAAATGAATTGAAGAAATGGGATTGCAAAGGAATCAATATTTTAATGAGCTCGTTATGAGGACTTGCAAATAAATGCAGACGACTTAAGCACCATTCTTCAGAGGCCTTTGAAACCTAGTTGTATAGTGCTCAAGCGGTCTCAAGCACAGCGAAGTTAAATAAAGTATTATTTATCTAATAAATTAAATGAAACTTTGAACCGTATAGGTTTCCTTTTACAAAAAGGAAAAATATATTATAAAACTTAGTAGTAAATGATTGAAATGAATTCCATTGAAATGATACAGGGGCAGTGAAGGGCGAGTTTAGGCGTTCGGCTCATCGTAAGAAACTACAGTATGATTATTGCTAAATCTGTGTAAGTACAACTATTCCAGCACATTCTTACCTAAAGCAATTGTACTACTTTAATCATAGAATACAATAATAGTATTAAATCAATGATTAATATAACCTTGGGGCGCAGCGGTAGAGATCCTGCCTTAAGCGCCACAGGTCGCGGGTTCCATTCCCGCTCGGAACAAATGTTTGTATTGACCATACAGGCATGTTTCTGGTTTGGGTGTGATTGTCCTTTTAATTGAGTATGTTTCCGGACCCCCGACACAGGATAAAACAATGTTGTTGGGGGCCGTTGAGTGTAATTAGTGTAATAAAAACCTTTAATAAAATAACTATATTTACCGTAGAATTTAAATAATAAAGATAGCCGTAAAATACGGAGTCTTATCGTACTAAATCCTAAAAGATAACTGAACAAATTCTATCTTTATAGAGATCATACGTTACCGTTTGACAGTCGGCGGTAACTCCTGTTACCGGTGACTCGTTTGACATGCCGAGTGCACAGTGAGCAGTGAGCCTTACAGTCACTAGTTCCGCAAAATAATGACTAGACCGGAAACACCCGTTTAGATTTCAAATGCACTTTCTGATCGTTTAGCAAATTCAGTTGAATATTTTGCTTATTTTTGATTAATAGATATGATGTTATATTATATTTTATGTTTAGACATATTAAAAAAACATTTTAAAGTTGAAATACATCGATAGATTACAATCGTTTTTATTTTAATTACCGTAAAATAGCCGTTACACGAGACGCTCATTGCTGGGTGCGATCCCTGATCGGATAGCGGTCAGTGGGTTAAGCAACTTTAGGCGCGGTCGGTCACTAGATGGGTGATCGCATAGTGGTATTTCAACTGAGCGTCTCCGTGCTTCGGAGGGCACGTAAAAAGTCGGTCCCGGCTGTTATCAATTTGATAATAGTCGAAAAGTCAACTCAGAGGCCTATACGGGTGACCTGAACAACTCTGATACTAGGTTGGCCACTAACCACTCGGTAAGAAGAAGAAGAAGCCCGTAAAATAATTCGGAAATATTTTGCATTGTTAATTTTAAGATATTAAATATAAATCTTATTAGAAGATTTTATAATAGAAAAAGCCATATTTAAATCAGTACCCATTAAGCTTTAGCAAAAACATGATATAAATTTTTTTAAAATGCACTATTAAAACTTTGAGTAAACCTCTTTCAAGGTCCGTAAATAGGCAATTTAACTTGATAGAGACGAGTCGGGGCACGACATATTTAAATTCAAAACATCAGCGGGGTCAACGTGGTCGTTATACGTCGGCTGACTGTCAGATTTGAACAAGGTTCTCACTATTGTAGTCGACATTTATTTACGCAAATTTCATGTAAATATTACTAGCCTTTATTCCCGAAAGTTTTATGGTAATACTACTGTACGTGCTGAATAAAGCTAGGTTGTGTGGGCGCTCGATTTTCGAACGTGTTTAGGTTTTGGGAGTAATTCTTAAAATGGTTTGTTAGGGATATTTTCTATATAACGTATGTGCAATAAAAATTAAATGTGCATGAGCAAAGCCACAAGTAGGCAGGGAATTTAATTTACTGTTTGAAATTCACTACATCTTCACTTGAGAGTAAGTGGTATGTTACTTAAAATATAATGGAATGTCAAACGTGACTTGAATCATTATAAACAATTTTTATTTATGAGTATTTTAATATATGTAAGTACATGAATATTTTATACGTAAGAATATTATGCTATTCATAAAAAAAAACATATCTTTCATTTCTATGTAATATACTTTACGTTAACTATAGGTAGTGATAGAATTTTCTTACTTTTATTTTTCATATCCAACCGACGAATGCGATGAAATTGAAATACAACGGTTCATTTGGAGCTATCCGTCGTTGCTTCCGTCAATACAAACGTTTCTACAATTTTGTTGCATTACAATGCGAGCAACCGATTTTGTTGTCGAACAATAAGTCGATTAAGACATAGTGTATTAGTTAGTATATGTCGTTTGTCATACATCAATTAATCATTTGGAGCTATGTTTCGTGAGAAGATAACATCTTTAGTGGAAATAGGGTAAGTTTGATTGATGTAGTGGAACTGAATATGGTAACGCTTTAACAACTGAACTTAATGAAACTCATGACAGTTATAGTTATAGTAATACGTGTATTGGTATTCGTAATATTTTGGTTTTATTTTCATGGGTAATTTAAATACTACCTTTAAGTAATTCACTTATAATATGTCTGGGTGTATTTGTCCTTGTCTTTGTGTATGTTTTCGGACCCCCGACACAGAATATAACTATCCTAATGGGGGTCGTTGAGTGTGTTGCGTTTATTATTTATTATTATTATGTATAATATGGTCTTGAAACAAGTAAAAGTTGTAAGCAGAAGATTTCAATATCTTGTTGGATGCCCTCAAAATTTTAGTGCTCTTTTTAGTTAAGTTTTGTATCCTATTGCGTTAGAACTAGTTTTGTCAGTGGAAGTGATATAGATTATTGTTAAAGCGTTAATTGTAGCAATCTGGTATAGATTAAGTTTTTATTACAAACCAAAACAAGTACCATAAGTATATAATTTACTAGTTAAATCTTCATTTATTCAAAAAGGCAGTACTATAGATATTCGTTTGCATGTAGTTGGTCGACTGTTTAAAGAACCCACCCTTCTAGCTGAATTACAAATAGTGTATGTCAAGAGGTGAATCAGTAGGTACTATAGTTTCCCGGGGGAACTTAGCCATTCTTATTCAAATAAGTACGGGCACCGATTCAACCGAGAGCCGTGACTGTAAGGACTAGATAGGAACCCACATAAGAGCTCTTGAATTTCGTAGTTCCACTGACTATTTTAGGAGAAAAACGTTACAGTTTTTGGAATTAGATTCTCTAACACTGTTGGATATTTTAGGTGTAGATATATCTAAAACTTATATTGAATAAATATATTTACAAAATTATTTTAATTTTTAATTTTATATGGGCTTACTATCGATTAGTCACAAATGCCTGACTAACTGACACACCTACGCCTAGCCCAAAAGTCTTAGACCTATGTAGAAATCTGATATCTTAGAAGTATTTTTTAAGACGTAAACGAGGGATAAGAAAAGATTTTACGAAATAAGGAAAATTGAAGTGGGTGAAAATGTGGCTGAAAGTTTGTATGAAAGTTAGTGATGTCTGAACTTTGTTTTTAGGCTAACAACTTGTGACTAAACCTACCTTGCTTTATAGATCTAATATAGAAATAACATATATTTAAATGAATACTAATTAAAATGCACGAAAATAAATAGCATAAAACTACGAAATTGGCACGTGTATCGTATAAGCGGCCAGGACCCTTGTTACGTTGTGTTCGTAATAACCCGTGTTCTTTTAGAGCATCAGAGGCAACAGGTTCAATTCGACAATGGAAAACAATAATATCTTTTTTATTATATAGTTTAATTATTTTAGTGTCATATGATTATCATAATAAAAATATTTATATAAGCCAATAAAGGCAAAATGGTGAGATAATAAATATATCCCTATACTTTCAACACCTCTTACGAGTAGCTGAAAGTAATCCGCTCCTCCAATTCTTATATACTTAAACTCTATAGTAAAAATATAAAGAAGAGGGGAGATCGATGGCCCCGCACACGCCACCGACTGTGGGCTCCAACCATAGCTACGAGCCCTCCCGGGTAAGGGATAGGCTATTTATAGTGCGCCTGCGACACACAATTTGATTAATTATATTTATAATTCCGTTATCAAGCCATCAGTCTAATCTTTATTTATTTCATATTGTTTTTATTTACATAGGCCGAAGCCACGCATAGAAAAGGATCAAGCCCTGATATTTTGTAATGGTATCAATCAAGACCGAAGTCACATAATATTTCATATTCATTTTTGTATGAGAAGGCTAAACGCCATAATAATTGAGGACAAGCCCTGGTCATTATATATAAGGAATAAATCCCTGGTTCAGATATGTATTCGAACATTAAACCGCCAGGCGGCATTCCGTAAGCACAATGCTATAATCGTCAACCTCACCTTAGTGAAGTAAAATTCATCAATAATAATAAATAATAACATTTATAACGTATATTTCTCATACCACTATATGTGGTTAATATAGAGTTTATATTTATCATAAACTTCACCTTTGTTAAGGTATTTTCATCAATAATGCTATTTATAGCGTATATTTCTTTTATCACTATATATGTGTAATATAGTATTTATAATAACCTCACCGTAGTGTAGGCAAATTCATTAATAATTATATTTATAAGTATATTTCTTTTATCACTATATATGGGTCATATAGTATTGATAATATTCAGTTCTTTATAATATCACAACCGCAATTCCTTAAAACTAAGTCCTACCTAACCCTACCTAATTGGTATTTAAATAATCGCATTGTCTTATAGTTAATATTCGTGGGCTTATATCGTATTCGTAATCGCATTGTCTTACAACTAATATTCTTTGATTTATGTCGTTTTCTTATTATAGTTTTGCATCATTAAAACCATAGTACTTGCTCACGCAAGGTACCCTTTGGCTCAATACTCAAACATACATCCGAATCCAGTTCATTATTTAAGACGTGATAAACACGCATGATAAGAGTTAAGCAGGCCACACTGTCTAATACTAGTTAGCTATCTCGAAGTGAGAAGCAACCAGTTGCCCTAATAGTATGACATGCTACAATGTCAATTATAAAAATCCCTATTGCTAAGCTAAGAGGGCGTCTCTAATAAGAAGACGAGTCATTTTGCTACAAACGATGTATAATATTCCAGCGCCTCAGCAACAAACCGAACTACATCACGGCATCGACCTAAGTCGCACCACCGCAGCAATTCTAATCTGTATCACTGGGGCCGCTTCAGCAATGGACCTGAGGAAACTACTGCATCGATATAAATCGCACCACAGAGTCAACCCCATGTCAACATCACATCAGCAAAGTCAAAGGACCTCACTCGAGGACACTATAGACATGACCAAAATCATATCGGAGCCTCATACTTAAGCATCGGGTCAACTAAGATTAAAAATCCTCGGGCCTCGCTTAAGGACACTATAGACATGACTCAGGCCACATCAGAGCCTCAAACTCAAGTATCGGGTCAACTAAAACTCGCCAAAACATTATACACGTATACAGCTGAAATATAATTATTTATTAGTTATGACGCATAAATTCTTCCCAACGCATACTTTTAAATCTTCATTGAATTCGCTTCTTCTTAGGTTTCAAATAATCCATTAGATTCTTTAATAATATGTATAAAAACCATATACGAAGATCGGAAACCTTAACTAGCATTCTAGCAGCATGGCCGCCCGAACGCACCGCCTTGGTAAGCCGTCCACATATACGCGGGGGTAGAGACGTCAGACGGGCACTCACCAAGCATACGCTCGGAGACACCTTCGCCGACACCACACCCCTTATATATGCGAAACAGCTGCAATGACATTCGGCACCTGACTCCGTGATTTTCCATACATTTTCCTTTTTCTATGGAAATTTTCATACAAAATTTTATAAATTTTTGATTTTGTAAAAATATTATTTTCGGGGTATGTCCATACTTAGTATTACGTTGCACATAGTCACGTGGTCGGCAAACGATTTTTAGGTTAAGCAACTTTGGGTGCGGTCAGTAATTGGATGGGTGACCGTCCATAAATAGATTCATATTATAGAAAATACATTGTTTTAGAGATTTAAATAAAGTGTAATGTTGAGATCGTCACAAACTGACCCCCTCAAAGAAGAATATTTATTATGTTACCCTAAATTAAATGTGAGGTAAGTCGCGGAAAAAGCTAGCCTCATATAAAGAAATCAAAAAGTAGTTATTTCTAATAACTACTATTATTATGTTCAAGAACGCGAAAACTTTTAAACGATGCGATTACAAGCAAGCCTATTTTAAGATTACAACCCTTTCAGCAATCATAACAGTTATATTATATCATAAATAAAATATATCATAACTTAGTTTTATAAAGAAAATGGGTCGTATCGAGGAAGAATATTGGCTATAAAATCAGTATAATTAATAAATATAATTGTAGTAACTATTCTCAACGTTAATAAAGTACGCAAAAAGACATGAGTGAATGGCGGAGGCTTGGCTTATCAAACACGCATTCATTTATCATTAATCGCATCAATACGGGTAAAGATTCAAGAAGAAGCTAGTCAATATAATATATATATATTTTAATATTAGACTTTATTTGTTACTATTTTTAAACAGCTCTCGCTCGTGTATTTATTGGTATTGTGTCACATGTTTCCCAGAATTGTCTCGAATAGTTATAAGTTAAATGGCGTTAAACGATAACCTTGATACCAGTTCAAGTATTCCCACGAGCGAGATATTTTATAAAGCTAGAATTATTTGTCTCTTGCGAATGTTTTGTTTTTAGCTGAAATCACTATGTTTGTTAGCGATATAACTATCAAAGTGTGTCAATTAAAATGATCACGTGGTTAAATTCATCAGTTCACCCGTGTATTTCTATCATTTCATGTTTATACTCCATTATTCATAGAACTATGAATTCAGACTTGATTCCTTTTTTTTTTTTTGTTTTTTCTTTTTTTATGTTAGAAGTTGGCAAACAAGCATACGGCCCACCTGATGGTAAGTGGCTGCCGCAGCCTATGGGCGCTTGCAGCACCATTAGTAGGTGCCACTCACGCGTTGCCAACCTCGAGATATTAGTTCTTAAATCTCGTTCGCCCAGTAATTTCACTAGCGTACAATGCCCTTCAAACCGGAACACAGTAGTGCCTAAACACTACTATTTGGCGGCAGAATATTGGACACTGCGGTGGTACCTACCTAGCCGGCCTCTTGCAACAAAAGACCTACCACCAGTGTGACTGATTGCACTGGTGGAATAATCTCTGTTGTGACAGAGGTTATCCCAACAGCGGGCGATGGGGTCGTCACATCCCGACGCCTATAAAATATCCTATCCTTTATAACTCCGTGCCATTGTTTGTGGTAATAAATACGGTCAATTTTTTTCTTCACTACATGTTTTTACGACGTTTTGCCAGGATTTGCTTGTTACATTTATAGCGACATACCCACATATTATAAACTACCATAAAACAATATAATCTAAAACAATACCAATACGATCCCGCATCGCACTGTCGAAGTTTTCTGTGCTGATTTGCGTATATACAACTTCCAATATAAGCAGTTGGACCGCGACCCGACAGTCAATACCAACCGCTTAGTCAGAAGATCCACCCTTTGTGTTAAAAGGACATCTTTTATTTTGAGAAAGTTATACGCTACTTTATATTCATATAATTTTTATATGAGATTGTATAAGCCTCAATTAATATCCGAAAAGATACCATTTACAAAGTAGCTGAGCTGAAAAAATATTAAATATTTTTCTTTCTTAGGCTAAAAAGCTATTATTTTTTGGTAAACCAAAAGCTTGTTATTCCTTTTATTTCAAGGAATCTTAAAATTCGTACTAACGCACGTTATGTAGATTACTTCTCGGTAATCAGCCTAGAATCGGGCTGATAGCGCGAAATCACGCAGCACTCGTTCGTCTTAGCGTTTTCATTTCCTCGCACTCACAGTAATGCAATCACGATTACGCTTACACCTGTGTAACGTTTGATTTCTTGTTAGATTACCACATTTAATGCTGTTATAAGTATTATTTTTTTTATGCCAGAGGGAGCAAACGGTTAGGAGGATCACCTGATATTAAGCGATTAGCGCAGCCCGTGAACATCTGCAACGTCAGAGGGCATGCAGGTGCTTTGCCGACTTTTAGGATCAAACTTATATACTTATAAGTTATACGCTGGCTGATCTCGAAACGCGGCTGACGAGCAGTTACTTCGCGGGTTTTTCACCAATGCACAGTGGTAGCTAGCTAGGCGGGCCTTTTATGTCTTACCACCAGCAAAACGTTTTTAACGTAATTTTAGATGAAACAAAATATACGAAAAAGTTTCTAACATTAATATAAACTTGTTTGGGAAATTTTCTTGTTTTAATCATCTGGAGAAAGGCACGCGTCTAAGGAACGCGTGGGTGATCGTGAAATTAAATGCTATGAATATGATTTATCGGAACTCATACTTTATTTTAGTGGAAGTAAAATCTTGCTATTTTTGGCATTAATGGGATGGTTTGACAGTGGAAGTAGCACTCTGACACAAATGACAACGCGACGTCGCAACATTCGTTCTACGGTTATTCTATGAGTGAGAGTCAAACCACTTCTGTCTCCTTTCTTTGCTTTTTCTTCGTCTTTTCGTCATACTATCATCAGGTGGCTCTTCATACCAGTGATTGGTGATGAGAATAATTGATGGTAACCAGAAGCTGTTAATTAGGGAGGTCATATGTTTATTTAATTAAAGATACCAAATAGAAAAAATACTAATTGTATGTAAGCGGAAAGACTAAACAAGAAACATTCCGCTTAATAGAGTAATATAGAATAATCGAGGATATGACTCTCGATTGCAATATCCTAAAGCGAACGTATATTTCTTCTTATGACCGTAGGGAATCGTGCAATGATCCGCACAGATAGTTAGAACGAACAGACACAGCATAATGACGAAAATTTGCATTAGGCCCGCTTAATGTCGCGAAGCAATCTCATTCGGGCAAGGAAACTGGGTAAACAACGACCAGTTGATTTCGACCTGTGAAAAACACGATTTTACCTAATCTCTCAACTACGATGGAGGTCTTTCTATATGGTTATGTAACGTCAGTTGAGATCCCATGCACGATATCGCAACAAAGACAAATGTGCCGCATATCTCGGAGGCATTCTTGCAACCTTGACATTCTTATTTGTTAAATGTCTTCTCAAAGCATGAGCTTTCGTTATTTAATTAAGTAACATGTAGATAAAAGATTAAATCTGGTTTTTAATTAATTTAAATTAATTCAAGAAATATAAATTAACATCTTGGGGTCGGTGAGGTGTTTTTCGTGTTTTGGTTTCATTGATATACTCAATTTTAAATAATAAAAAATTTGGTACGAATTCTTTAGTAAT
Organism: Hestina assimilis; assembly: GCA_023373885.1. NCBI lineage: Eukaryota > Metazoa > Arthropoda > Insecta > Lepidoptera > Nymphalidae > Hestina > Hestina assimilis. The sequence continues at coordinate 7,222,115 of CM041749.1, read as the reverse complement.
AATTTTAATAAACATTTATCAACCTACTAGTTTTGTATCGCGGTTTTGCAAAAATACAATAAACAAAACTTTGTCTCTCCAGATTAAATTATTTTTTATCTCTTTACACGTTCAAATAAAAATTATTCAATATTATTTTAAGAACGCAGCTTGGGTCGACAGTCGTTTAGTCGGTTAAATCGTTAAAGATTAAAAGCCGACCATCAGATAAAAGTCTTTTTTTATATTAGATGGATTTTGTGTAGGTAAGTCTTTTAACGATTTTATTAGTTATATTTATACATCTCAGTCGAAATCTAAACATTCTTAAAATAAATAAACTCTTCATACTCAAAGACCATATTTATTTTATGTTGGAAACATACAAATAGAAGTACAACAACAAAATAAATAGGAAAATTTTAAATCATACATTTCATATGAGAAAATTGAGCGCATACATTTTACGTTCTCAAAGATATTAAAATTGAATAAAGCTATAAAATTTCTCTTCCCATTGTATCTGAAAATACATTTAATATGGTTTGTTTCATTTAAGAGCCTCGCAGTACTTTATGGACGCATAATATATTCCAGTTGCGGTATTGGTAGAACGGTCTTGGGGCTAATAAATAGTCCATTAGAAATTACGTTTAATGCTTTATGAAAATTCACAACCGAATTGCTAATTAGAAGTGTAAATTATACTGAAATACTTATGCTTATAATGAAAATTTAAGAAATAACTAGCATAGTTTAGTTTTTACAGAATATGACATTTTTTAGTGATTTGTAAAATTGGGTTCTGAAGGTTTTGCGAATATTTTGGTAAGCAAGCATACGACTTACCTGATGGTAAGCGGTTGTAACACCATTCAAAATTGTAGGTGTCACAAACGGGTTGCCAACCACGAGATATTGGTTCTTAAAACTCCTTAACCCAGGAACTTCACTAGCTTTAGTGTCCTTCAAACCGAAACACAGTATACTACAGTACGGTAGAATAATTGACATTGCAGTGGTACCTACCTAGCCGGCCTCGCGCAATAAAAGACCTACCGCTAGTAAACGGTCGCCGTGGACCACGTTTCATCAGAACCATGTAGAGAGAGTAGGATCCAAAGAATAAGAAAAGGGGTGTGTAAGTTTGAGTATCTGGCGCTAATACCCAAACGAAACGCATCATATTATTACCTCACATCTAGAAAGATTGGTTTTTACATCCATGTCTAGCAAAATCAACTCTTGCTGTCTAGCATATCCTTAACGTCTAACTCTAGATTTGCAAGTGATATTTATTTGAGCTATATAGATATACTCACATACAAGTTTAAGGGTTTCATGACCTTTATATTATCTAGGTATCCTATTGACGTCAATGGGTATAATTTGCACTACATTTTATTGTGAGAGATAGAAATATAAAGTTCAAAAGAGAGGTTCACCTGTTTGTAAATAATCACTTATTTTCATTGAACGAAATGAAGATACGCTGTCAACTCCCGGACTTAAGATTTTATGTTCCTTTTGCCTGTAATTGCATTGAGCCTTTTCCGTCGAGTATAAAATAATTGAATAAGCAGTCTACATTTACAAAATAATATAGCATTGTAGCACTTTTAGTTGGCATCTGGCAACTGTCCAGACAAAGCTGAATTAGGCACTTATCTAGCATAGTACACCTAATGCTTTTAACTTAACCTTCTCTACGTAAGAGAATCATAGCCTATAAGCTATTCAGATGTAGATAATATTTACTATATATTAGAATACAATACTAAAAATTAATAAGATTCTGTTTTTAGGGTTCCACAACAAAATGGCAAAAAACGGAACCCTTATAGTTTCCTCATGAGCATCTGCCCGTCTGTTCGTCCATAGTCATTGTCATTTTACTTGGATTCTATTGGCTCTATCAAGACAAAATTTGGTAAACAGATGTTTTATATAAACCGCTACAGGGCTTAATAGTGAAATAGTAAAATATTTAAAAATTAAGGATAGCAGCCCTAAATTTGAGTTTACGGCAAGTATGAGGTATCTTTGACCGTTATACGTTACGTATATACGTTGCCGTTGTCTTTGAAAATAATAACGAGGTTTTTTAGTCTGACTTTTTTGATTATGACAGTAGTTTTTGAGATATTAGCTCCTAAATTCACAAAATTTGTGTCTCCGTCTCTAACTTTTGAATTATAAGATTAAAAATTCTGAAAAAAATTGAGGTAGTAGAACATCATAAGAACTTTCGACGATAATTATTTTGTAGAAGGTACGTTAAGAAATTTCAGAGATATATAGGTTCTTCCCATAGCTTTGTTTTTTTTTTCATATTATTTTAAATAATTATTATGAAATTACAATTTTTAAATTTGCGGTCGCTTGTAATTCATTAATAACCTAAAAATTCTTCAACATCAAGGTGCGGAACCCTTTAGTTTCCACCACGCACTTGACTGATAATTTTTTAAATTATAAAGTAACTAGGCGATTGGCATATATCGCCTTTGTGTACTGGCCTTTCGAAATATATATTTGTATTTGGTGGAATAAACTTGCGTCATATGACTTCTAAAACTAGTTATTAATATCACAAAAAATATAACACTTGTGATCAACTTTACGTTTGTCAACTTTTATATAAAACTAGGTTACCTGCGCCGTTTTATTTAATATGTATAAAATAATAGGATACTTAAAATGTAATTGCTAAATTACAAACAAGATGGCATCATAGTCCTCTATAAGCTCGTATATCAGTAGGTCATTGGATGGTAGTAAATTTAATATCGATACTTAACACTACTACCTAAGGGTATAACGTGTTAACAACTGAGACCGAGAACATAAAGTCCTTTCGAAGACACAGATATCAGGAAAGAATCTGCTATAAGCCCTTTACGCTCTTAAGTCAAAACAGTCGCCCCGAAGCTCGTCTCTTGTAGATTTTATTATACGTTATTTTATTCTTTAAACATAATATTATGAAATTGCCTGTAATGTAATGCCTTAGGGCTGCTTCAGAATATCGTTTTTTTAGCTTTAAGTTTGTGGCTAACTTTTATATAACACTTGGTTACGTATGTCGTTTTATTTAATGTATATAAAATAATAGGATACATTAAAATGTACCTGCTAAATGACAAACAAGAAGGTATCATAGCCCTATTTAAATTCGTATATCAGTAGCTCATTGGATATTAGTAAATTAATTATCAATACTTAACGACTACTACCTAAAGGTGTGTTAGCAAGTGACACCGAGAACATAAAGTCCTTTCGAAGACACAGATATCAGGAGAGAATCTGCTATAAGCCTTTTACTCTCTTAAGTCAAAACAGTCGGTCGGAGGGTCCCCGTTTGTAGATTTTATTATCCGTTGTTTTATTCTTTAAACATAATATTATGAATCAAAGTCTACGGTCGTTGTAGAAATCAAACTCGAATCGATCAGCAGCATATTTTTAAATTTAAATTATTACGCTCGTATACGAGCTTAAAGGCGCGTCAAGAGTAGCTACTTACATACATTGTACGCGCTTCGAAAAACGAGCGTTTCGAAAAACACTAATTTAAAACTCTAATCTGAAATCACCGTTAATAAAAAGTATTGTAATCATATTTAATGTAAGTTCCGGAACCTTAACATTATTATGTGTGGAAGCCATGCAACTGTCCTCTAACTTAATTTTAAAAGGCTAATCCGAGATACTGGCGAGTACCAAATTGACCATGAATTCTTATTATTCAATTAGGATGTAACATAAGACCTTCTTTCATGAATGTAAATTGTATTACTTCTTTTTACTACTTTTATGTAAGTATAAATAAATTTATTTATAGATTCTGTGAAAAATCCAACACTACTTATTACGGTTCGTGAGATATAGCCCGCTGACGGACGGAGGGACGGGCGGACAGCGGAGGCTTAGTAATAGCGAAACCCTATTACAACGTAGGTAACCCTTTAGATTCGGAACCGTTGAAAGATTATTTTCTATGTGGCATCGAATTATGCAATTGCAATATGGGACCACGACAGCGTATCCTAACTAACATTTTTTTTTTTCACAAATATAAATAAATAAACGCTACACACTCAACGGCCCCCTTTGGATAGTGATATTCTATGTCGAGGGCCTTGAAACATACAAAAGGACAAGGACAAACACACCCAGACCACATGCCTGTAAATGTATGGTTAATACAAACATCTGCTCCGAGAGAGTATCGAACCCGCGACATTCATTATGAAAAAGACATTGACAAAAATACCCAATATATACAGCATACACACTAAAATGACACGAATTATGTATCTACTTCTTTCTCAGTTAAAATATTAAAATTTATTAAAATGTATACAATACATCGAAAAGGTCGTATTTTAACGATCGTAATATTGAAGCAGTATAATTATGTTACTACTCGTATCTACAATATAAACAAAGGCTAGGTAATAAAACCTTTTCTTCGTCCCTTTATTTACTCTTCGAGTAACTGTTACAAGAACAAGACGATACATTTTTCAAAATCAGCTTTCGCCCGTTGCTTAGCCTGCTTTAATTACTATTAAAAATAAGGCAACTTTATTACAATAGTAGTGATAATAATTTCCTATTCCTAAAAACTTCTAACTTTTATTTCGCACCTTTTTTGTTTTCATTTTGCGACAAAAAGTAGCGGATGTCGTTTTCCAAAATTAGTTCCTCAAGAAAAACGTAACAGACTTTATAATATTAAGTATCGAAAATTAAGATTTCCTACATTTTCCCTATTTGCCGTTGTTACACGTAACCTGATAATATTGATACCAAAAAGTTTCCATGAATTTTGTAAACATCAACAAACGTCATTTATGCCATTTATATATAGTCGAGCTGCTATTTCTCACTATGAATGGGGCTTGACTTTAGAAGTTGCACCCCTTCACAGAATATTGACGAAAATGAACCGTATATTTCGAAGCACAGAAGTACCTATATTCTCCCTTTAACACAACTTTCTTCCTCCATACTCTTGGATAACCCATTCACTGTTTAGCGGGCCATAACTTTAGTTGTCAGCATCGTGTTATAAAAAACTATAATGTGCCGCTACATGTATATATTTACTCCCGAATAGTAAACCTAAATGCGTTCCCAAAATAGTAGGTCACAAAACAGAACATTGACCATAATATTCTCCAAACGTAGACAACAATCAAGAGTCGAAATCTCTGACCCGGCTTCGGAATGCGATAAGTATATATCTATATGGTAAAATAAAATGTATTGGAGAAATCGTACGGGTCTCGGTGTTTCGTTGACCTTGACATTTTTAAAGCAGGTGTGGATCCGCTTTTGAATTCATACCCGTATTTACACTTTCCTAAGCCCCTTTATTGTAAAGGTCTTAAAGCATTAAAAATAATATTGCTTTAAATTGAAAAATGTATGAGCTTAGTTATTAAATATAGTTAAGATAATTTATTATTATATACGTCTATAAATGTTTACGACAGCTTTATAGATGATAGTTTGAATATATAATTATAATTGATGTTTCTTTTAATTGATTTTAATTATCAGAGACTGATTGAGAAACAATAATTCATAATAAATCTGAAGCTATAAATATTAAAAATGAATAGGTATAAAATATGTTTTCAAAGATTCCAATTAGAAAAGCGTAAGATTTTAAAGCGTAAGAAGTTCTTTCGAATCGAGATAACTTACCTTTTATAACTTTATCTTTTATCTTTATGCTACAATACTATCTTAGTAGTTGAAACATCATAGTAATTGAATTTCAATTTCCTTGCTTTATGTAATACAATATCTATTTCATTCTATAACTCGATGTCTATAATTTTATTTTCCTCTCAATAAGGCCGCACTATACTTGTCGTTGTCCCTTTCACTATGGTATGATAATAATCCATATTAGAAATCAGGGATAGCAGGTACACAAGTACAATATATAATTTATCACGATAAAACATTAATTAAATCAACATAAATTACTCTCACAGTCACTACCAACTGAAACCGTAATTGATACTTTACCACAAGGAAGTTATATCTATTTCTATAAAGTTAGTATTTAATTTTAATCTACCAGAACCATTATTATTTTACTTTTCAAAAGACAGATTTTCTAAAGATAAAACTTATAAGATAACTTTAAACGAGCACGAAAGTTTTTCAACTCATTTTATGTCAGAGATTCAAGTGAAAATTATGACCAAAGTAACAATATTTATCACTCTAATGTTAAAACTTATGTGTATGTTAAAATGATGAGCTCTTACCTTGTAAATTCCGTCCACAAGTTTCGTGAGCTCCTCTGTTTCCATTTTGAATGTATATTAGTAAACTGATTACAGAAACAGCAAAGTTACACTTGGCAATTCATCAGGATAAAGTCTTTACACGATAAACGATTTTAACATGATCAGCACAAAATTCACATTTCCATGCACTAAAATCTGCTACGACTTAGCTCACTGTACACTTAAAACACAGCTGCTGACGACATCTGGAACAAGAAAAAAATATTATAAAATATTTTCCATCCAGTAAAAAAAAGGAAGAAAAAGGCCACAATAAAATTTCAAAATAGTTTTTCTATATTTAAATTATTAAATGTTGTCAAAATACTTTAAAAGGCAATTAAACAAATCTAGTCAGAGAAGAAACTTTCACACGTTTCGCCACAAAAATCTTTGCAAAAAGGTAATAAAAGAAGGTGTTAAAAGATTTAACGAAATCCATTTCGCACCTTTTTTGTATATGATATCGCGACGTGCGTCTACAGCGGAGCGAGGGAGTGGAGTCACTATCGTCTCACCTCACTCGTATCTCTGAGAGGTGTTTAGCAACACGTAGTGACTGGAAATGGACCGTTGATGTCTAAACCTTTGTACTGTTAGAAACCTAATTGTTGAGATTTGTTGGTATTTAGGGTGGTCATTTCGCCATCTTCGGGTCAACGACACACATACATTCATTGTGTATTTTGGTTTTAGAGGATATTTTTACTGTTATATCGATTAAGGCTTCAAGTTTTTTTGTGAACATATCAATTAACATAGCAAATATTTTTTTGTGAAATTTAATTTTTGTCAACGACCTTTGAGTCTAATGGCATAGAAAAAACGAACGGCAGAACGTGGAATTACAGAGAGACGAATTCGTGAGCTGCAAGTTCGTGACGTAAAATATTATTAAGCTCGTTACGAAATATTGTCAATGCCACAAGAGTAATTGGCCACATAAATGTTAGCGAGCAATTTGCGGCAAGTGTTACCTACACAAAATTATAATATTATGAATACAATAGACATATTGATACATAACATGAATATTCAAACGCCTACTTTTGGCATACAAGAGATGATTTTGCGCGTAGGTGACGCTTCCAAATTTCAGAACATACAACACGTTTCACTGTTACTTTCTAAATTTACGTAATTTATATTTATTTTACGCAAATGCCTTGAAACGCGAATGAGCGATGTTGGTGTAAAATTTACATAATTACGCCCGAGATGCACTTGTTCGATGCTAATCGTATGCATAGCTCTTCGTGACGCCTAAGTTCATTAAATACGAATAATAATTTACACCCAATGTTTGGCAAGAATGAATTAGTTACAAACTTGTTGCTTGATTAAAGTCTCACGTAAAACTAATTTGTGTTTGTCGCTATGACCAGAATTTAAATAATATTATTTTAAAGTTATACTTACATTTCTATCAAAGATAACGTAGTTTAATTAATAACTTAAATCTAAATTTGTTATTACGTCTATATTATTATAAATTTTGACGAAGCTGTAAGATGATGATTACGAAAATTTAGTGGAATATTTAGAACTCTGAATCAAATGGATTATGAACAGTTTCATAAACTCAAGGCTTACATAAAAATATAAGCAAAGTTTGATTAAAATCTATATACTACAAGCGGAGGAAGTTTTACATAATACTCATACGTATATAGGAAGAATAAGGACAACACACATTCTCAAAGTATCCGTAATTCCATTCTGAACAAGAGAGATTTGCGTCGGTAACCACCTTCTGTACTCAGCTCGGGAAAATATAGGACGAGCTTCACACTTTCTTTCCCCGTTTTCCCGAGGCGGTAAGAAGCAAGTATTCGACTACTTATTCCGTTCAAACTTGTTTAGACCAGATCGAACTTGTTTCATCCGGATTTAGAATAAGCAGCTTCGTAAGCGCCCTCGAATTCAGGGTGAAATTGAAACACTATACCTGCATGTGAAGCCTTAATATTTCCTCACATAAGCCGAGTTGCGAGAAACTGAACTGAACTGCCTCTTGACTTTTAAAGTTACGAACTTTGATTATATTTTAAGTAGGAACAATTTGGTTTTTATATTCAAAGTTGGATACGACAATTGCTTGCGAGTTCTCGGCCCAATGTTGTAGTCATGTAGTGTGAACTTGCTTAAAATGCGCAGAGCCGACAACGGTTGCACGGTGTTCTGCTGACGAATCTTGTTATCGTAAATGCAATATATAATGCGACTGTATACTGATACTGAATATTCATACTCGTATTCTTGTTTCAATGCAGCGCTGCTTAGGTAAATCGGATTTACGTTGAAGATTCCACCTATGTCGCCGGATCGATACATTCTTATAGTATTTCAAATATTTTACTACAAACCTTTTATCTTACGCATAGAAGCTTCTACAATTTTCCGTATATATTTTCAAGTTATTAGGTGCAGAATTTTCTCTTTACCTAAATATATTTTGGAAGAAAGTCTATCCCTATCTTAAAAAGAAACTAAGCAAATTCTCAAAAAGCTAAATTCAGTTTAGCATTAATATTATTATTTTATCACTATCTCTTATTTCGTTTGCTTTGACAACATAATTGGGTTTAGAGAGAAATAAAAAATAATATGTTAACCATTATGATCATCATAATGATCAAATCAAAGTTGTGAAGAAGATTATTTTAGTTATAAAATATCATTATTTGTATAGCAGTAATCAAATATTATTATTTTGTAATGTATTTAAGTAATAGGAAAATTAATTCGGGTAAATAATAAATGAAACATTTCAGATTGGTCGATACTTTTTAAGTACCTTGAAGCCCACAACACACATACGACAAACACAAGGACAAACGCCCAGACCGAAACAGTTATTTGTAAGATCAATACCAACACTGCCTCGAACGGGAATCGAACCACTGACCGATGAGGCTAAAAGCAGCTTACTTTAAGCACGTGGCTGTTACGGTTATATTGTAGAGATTTTATAAAGTAAAAATACTTTATACAAGTTAAGATATTTTATATATTTTTAAGATGACCTTTAATATATAGAAATGAAATCTTTTGTAGCAGATTTGAAAACTTATACATTTAGGAAAACATAAAGCTTAAAATTCAAAATAAACGCAGCAGGTAACGTAAACAATAAGAAGCTTAGGAAAGTTTGGTTGAGAAGCTGAAGTGACGAGGCGTACAGTATCTTGTATTTATTATGAAGCAAAAGGCAAATGGTTGCTAGGTATGTTCTTTTTTAAGAAAATACATTTATTATTAATAAAAGATTCTCAAAAGTTATGAGAACTATTGGTTAATCAGCTTGGAAACTACAAAACCACTGAATTATTTCAGATGCATACAAACAGTTAGATAGACGTCAAACTTCTTATCGAGTGTTTACTGGCCAACCTAGTGTCAGAGTTGTTTAGGTCGCCCGTAGGCATCTGATTTGACTTTTCGACTGTTTTCAAATCGATAACAGCCGGGACACTCAGTTGAAATACCACTATGCGATCACCCATCTTGTGACTGACCGCGTTTGTTGCTTTGAGTTGCTTAACCCACCGACCGTTTACCAATCAGTATGTGCACTCGGCTATGAGCGTCTCAATTCTCATTCCTCGTTATCAATGGAGGGTGTAAAGGTAAGTCAGAGCCGATCTTGATTCAGTTTACATTATTAGGTTTTGTCCTGTTTTTATGATATCTTTACATAAATGAAACTGTAAAATGAGCAGGTGAATTTTTGGTGATTTTTTGAAGGAATTTTAGTGATGTGAGGCGTAAATGATATTCCTATTGCCTATTTTATATTTTAATCTCCGGAAAGCCGTGGCATCTGATATGTTGTAGCGTTTGCGCTATTATAATGTTATTATTAAATAGCAAGAAATAACTAAATAACGAACTGAGTAAAACTTCCTTTCGATTTCTGGTTTTGATTTTCCGGCGTCGGGTCATGACGAATCCACCGCCCGCTGTTGGGATAATCTCTATTACAGCAGAGATTATTCCACCAGTGCAATCAGTCACCCTGGTGGGAGGTTTTTTGTTGCAAGAGGCCAGCTAAGTATTTATCGCCGCAGTGTCAAGCACTAGAGTCTTTGGCATTACTGTGTTCTAGTTTGCAGGGCACTGTAAGCTAGTGAAATTACTGGACAAGAGAGATTTAAGGACCAATGTCTCGAGGTTGGCAACGCGTGAGTGGCACCTACTAATGGTGTTGCAAGTGCTCATAAGCTACGGCAACTGCTTGCCCGCACTTGGTCCCTATGCTGGTTTGCCAACCTAGTAACATAAAAAAAAACTAGGAGATTTAGATTCTACCTCTGCTATTAATATTAAAAATAAAAACATCTGCATACTTGTATAATTAATATCAATAACTGTAAAGACTAATTCAAAACCATAATCATCAAAGTCATTTCCTATTAATGTCGAAGAACACGATAATTAATAAGGGACAACTATTATAGAGTCTCAGTATTTGACCCTACCATCATCACCAGGTGACACTGTCAAGACCAGAAAGGCCAATGTCATTGATATTAACAGAGAAGTTAATATTCAGATTTCAGTACTACTTCATCAAAACTAAAAATGGCACATAGTAAGTGAAATATTTGCGGGTGTCCGAGAGAGTATTGTGGGAATCCGTCATCTGTCAACCGCACTTGTGGACTTACCGCTAATGAGATTCCGATACACTCATGGGAAATATCCTGTAGTGTACTTATGCATAATCCGTCAACTGAATGACGGCTTTGTGTTTCAATCATTCATTGTATTGATCGATACTGTGTCTCCTTTATCAGGTATACCTTTTATTACTTCAAGCCATAATAAAAAAAATACTGAATAGTATAGTGAAATAACTAATTATTATACTTATATAAGTGTGCTTGGACTCTTTTTCTATCTTTCGTACGGTTTATTAGGTTCCTATGAAGTTCTCTTCAACTAAAATCCTAACTGTGTGGGAGGCTTCGATCAACAAAAACTAAATTGCCTTTTGCCAAAGTTTGAATGGGCACTCGCAAAACTGTTCCTCTATTCAGAACTCTCCATAATCCGTGCAGGGGAGGCCGAATCATTAGCTACCGCTGATTGTTATCTCGGAACAAAAAGCAAACTAGAATATACATGTATGTATATAATATACATAAACTTGCTACACAGACCAAATAAAAAGATATGTAAATGAAATTAATATTTACTTTAATTTGTCCATTTGGAATGTTTTAAAACTAATTAGATTAAGGTTTGGTATATTATATTTGAAAATATTTTTTGCAAAAGAAAGCATTTGTATTGTTTTCTAAAAAAAAACGATTTCATAATTAATATAAATATACTGGTTTTACGCAAAATTCGGCTATATCGGTCCTTAAAAGGAAAGGTTTTATGACATTTTTACAAGCGCTCTGGTCTGTGAATACTACAGTCTGCCTCGATTGCGTCGTGCATGGCGGTGACAACCGAAATCGTATAACAGCAATATATACACTTTTGCTTTTATTGCGAGAAAGTGGTCACGATTTACAGAGAACGGTTGCCCTTTTAATATAAATTAATAAATGTAGGTACATATATACATAGACAGGTAGAGATGAACCTATAAACTATTCTGTTTAAAACCACAATTTGAATAAATGAATCAAGCTGATTATTCATTGGAGAATTTGATTAAAATAATAATGAAGTTCATAAAGAGAACATTCTCGGAATCTTGACTAGAATTTGATATCGTGAAATAGAAAAGCTTTGCTTATTTTTTTCGCAGTAATAATGAGATTTAGACTACAGTTCTGCGAATAAAGTTCTGAAATAAGTCTGCGCATTATAATTGGTTTTCTCTATTCGTCCTCCAACAGAGTACGAGGCTTGAGCTTGAACAATAACCCAAGAGAGTTAGAATTAAGGCTGCAACTCTCGCGTGAATAGAGTCAGTCCTTCTACTGTTGAGCTTTTAGGCTTCGAAAAAAACATATATTTATTAATACATAGTGTTAAATATGAACACCTCGCGTTATTTCCCGGGGCGTTACAAGTATTGTGCAAATACCCTATTATAAGGACAGACGGGAAGGGCGTCTTTTGTGACATTTGCTTCTACGACGGTAATCTATTCGATTTCTTAAGAGCTATTACTGCTATGACAACAAAGTCGAATATTGTTCGGTCCCCAAGCTTCGTACATTTCAATACAAATCCGTTTCTTAAAGAAGATAGAAGAATAAAGACGCCATTGTACATAATATAGGTAAAAAATAAACTAAAGTAATATCTATGTATTTCCAGTGTGAGAAAAATAGAAAGCCTAATACAATGAAAACATCTGTCGATGGTTTGTTTTGTGTAAATATTTTTAGACATGAAAAAAACCGGCAATGTACATGTGAAATCTGTTATCTTTTTACTTTATATTATACTAAATATTATTAAAATCTTAAGCATGAGATTAGTCCCGTTCTCTCGTTAAGTATGATGAAATTGACAAAAGACAATACAATTTAATGTCTAAAACGTTAATTTTTATTTGGCTCTATAAAATAGCATTCGTTAGTGAGCTTTCAAATTAGTGTCATGTGAATAACGCAAGGGCAACAACTTGAGTTGTTACAACACCGTACGCTGCCTGTACGGTTAGCACGTAACATTAATTAAAAAAAGTAATTTGCGATATGAGATTTTTATAATAGTCAGCAAGTCTTTTATGTAAAATATGGTCGTAGTAGTAGAGTCATGCTCCTCCCAGCACAAAAGAACCGGCTCGACCGTAGAACGACTACTCACAGAAAATCCACAGTAACAGTACCAGTAGGTACTGTTGCGTAACAGACAACAGTGCGATGAGTGAGAGCACCGGAGGCTCAATCTACCACCCAACACCCCCTGTCTTCCCTTAATTTTTTCGTTTGTCAATTTTCTCCTATCCCTTGTGTTGGCGACGCGCATGTATAATTTAAGTACCGCAAGCGTTGATAGGTTGCGGTGACTGCTTACCTCCGGCGGATCGTATGCTTATTTGCCAAACGTAAAGAAATAAAAAAAAACGTGATTTAGGGCGTAAAACATTACAAATAATTTTATAATTATGAAAAAAAAAAACTATTCTTAAACTGTAATGATTGCAAGTGGTGTATAATTTGTAGATAGAAACGTGACCTATGTTTAACGATATAGTACTTTCGATTCAAAAGAAGCATTTCATTTTTTATAGAAAAAATTTTTTCACCTTTTTACAAATTACAATCAGTGATAGATCGCGAGGCTAAATAGTTACACTTTGCTTAAGTTAACCTAAGTTATTCTCCATTGTCAGTGAATCATTAATCCATTAAGGTTACAAAGTATGCTAATGAATGACGTACTCATAAATAAATTCAAAAAACATTAACCTCATTCTTAGGCAGTTAGGTAACAAGGAACATAACAATATAATACAGTGACATAATAGAATAGGTATAAGTAGTAACATCAAGGAAACCAACTTTTCCACTCACAAAGCTAATGTAAAAAATCTCGTTATTTCTATAAATGACAGAAAAACTAAACGCATTCGTATTAGATTAATAGCATTTCCTTAGACACGAGTCTGAGACTGGCAACATTTCCCGTTTCGAATAAAATAAACGCAAGAAATTGAATTTGTAGAGTACATAATATATTTACTTGAAAATGTTTTCTACATTATAATAGCTAATAAAATTGTACTGTTACGTCCACTCTATTTATTTATTAAAAGTTTGCTTGCTCTATGATAAATTTATATAAGTTCCTGTACTTGTATTTGTTCCTACGTTCTCTTTCTTAAAAAAATCACTCAACAGTATAATTTGGTGTTTTATTGTCAGTACACTCACGAGGAATACTCTCGAAAATATTACACCTTTTTTATGTTACTAAGTTGGCAAGCAAACAAACGGCCCACCTAATTGTAAGCGGTTGCGGTAGACTAAACGCGCTTGTAACACCATTTGTCGGTATCACTCGCGCGTTGCCAACCTCGAGGTGTTAGTTCTTAAATCTCCTCTGCCTAGTATTTTTTTTTTTTTATATCATATAGGGGCAAACGAGCAGATAGCTCCACCTGATGGTAAGTGGCAACTATCGCCCATGAACATCCACAACACCAAGGGGGTCGAGAATGCGTTGCCGGCCTTTGGGGAAAAGGTGTCTATATACTCGACGCTTGAAGACTTCTACACAAACTAGTAATTTTACTAGCACAAATAGCCCTTCAAATCGAAACACAGTAATGTCAAAAACAATACTGCTTTGCGTTACAATATTTGACATTACGGTGGTACCTACTTAGCCGGCCTCTTGCGACAAAAGATCTACCATCAATGACCCATTTAGAACGTTTTGTTTACTTATTTTGATTACAACACACTCTATTAGTATATTAAATTCAAGGCATGTAACGAAAAGAGAATCTTCGGAAAATTATATAAATAACTGTCTATATTTAAATATCACACAATGCAGTCATGTTTTCCCAGACGATCGTCAGTCATATTTCGATATTTTAGTAATTTTTTTTTAACTAAAATGACATCAACCCCACGATGTGATACGATTGCTCAATTGGCGAGAAATTGCGACGCGGTTAAGCTTGCGGAAAATTGTCGATATCGTTAATATTCACCCGAAACCAGTGGTTCACGTGGCGACTACAAATAACGAGAAGACAGCCCCCATAGATTTATGTTCTGTCGTTTTAAGTGATATATACCCTGGGCATGAGATATCGACGGATCTCAAGTAACTGTTTACGGCTTGCCGATACTGGAGATCGGTAACTAACCCGATACAAAATAGATAACTACGTTACTCGTTCCAATCAGTTAATGACAGGTTTTAAACAAGCTCACCGTCTTATTTGTACTTGATAGCAATCTTATATATGTGTACACACTTTTATATGTTCATCAATTTAATTTTCCGACGAGTAGGCGTTATAATGTGGAAAAGTTGATAATTATACAGATTTTACATGTTGAACGTTTTAAATTTACAGTTAAGATGACAAAATGATTTCAACTTTCATATTTACAAAACGCGAACAATTTTTTATCACTGTTCGCTTGTAACTTTGATACGCACGCATTTAATATGATTTTTATCAGAGGATATTTCGTATAGAATACTTTTAATAGATATGTTCTGTTTGTACGTACTATTAATAATTTGATGAATTAACTCAGGAAATATAATATCACGATGTGAATATGTCAAATTGTACGTTATTTACGAGTTCAAAGCATTATGGAAGACTTAGGTTATGGAACGGTATCGTCCTAATTTAACTCGGGTAAAACCTCGCGGATTTATGTGTATAATTAAGAGATTTATTTATATTAAAAATGTATAAGGATCTGATATTGTTAGACTTACAAATACAGATTTTCCTTTTATTTTTATTATGTTCTTATTTTTACAGTTATAGTTTTATATTTTTGTTATAGTTATTATTTCATTCTTTTTTTTTTCTAACTTAAGCTTAATTTTGTACCTAAGCATTCACACATCGTGCTGGCAGCATTTGTACAGGCTTTGACTGAAAAGCAGCTGAAAAGCAGCTGTAAGTCGATGGCCTTTTCACAAGCAGCACTTAATGGTTAATATTAGTTCGAATCAATGTAACACTTTATAATTATGCTTGCTTTATGAATAAATGTCTTTATTATTATTATTATTATTGATGACGTTGAGTCGGAGGTATTTTATTTTAAAAACTTTGCAAACACCAATAATATATTGAAAACGAATATATGTGTAAAACTTAATAGTTTTTCACTCAAAAGTCAAGTTAAGTAAAAAGTGAACTGCTCGTGGTGATAAATCGTGTTTTATTAACTTCTACGCTCTCGATGTACATTGAAAATTGTATAAGTCGTTGCATAATTTAAAAGTAACTCAGCGGGAAATGTATTTACGAGAATTCCATAAATAAAACTATATCTTGACAAGTGTCAAAGAGGCTCAGGTAAGTTAAAGTGACTTTTTCCTGGATGTTAAGCCGTTCGTACGGAAATCGGTGACAGAATATTCCAGTCATGTATGAGCCCCCTTGTTAACGCTTTGGAAGTACAAGAATTTCACCCTCTAATTTACACAAGGAAAATTCGCGACTATACTTTTTATAAAACTACGTTTTTATTAAGTTGTGTTGTGCAACAAACGTACTTTTCAGTTTTAGAAAATCATTTTGTTTGTACTATCAACATAAATTATTTATAATCAAGATTATTCTTAGCATCAATTTCAATCAATTATTCGTTTAATATGCTAATCAAATATTCTATACATAAGCAATTGAAAATGCCAAATTACACAATCACCACATATATTACACAATTAAAACATCGCTTATGTGATTCTTCCAGATTCACGTCATAACTGAAAACCATGAAGTATACAGGTTTTAATGAAATTAATTTCTATCCGCTTTAAGAATACAATTCTGAGTAAAATGATTTTTATTTTTTACTCTATGCGTTTCTGTCATTTCGTAATCGGCCAAAGTGACTTTGTAGTGTGAGTTTTTCGATAAAAATACTTTAATCGTTTATAGAGATTACTCACTAATGCATAATTTTACTTCATATAATAATGTTAAATAAACTATAAATTTCATATATAAAGAAGTATATACTTTTTAAACTGCTTACTGGACTTTTTAAAAGCTATCGTATCTTTTAATTTTTGTAATTTATAACAGTGAATGTACATACGCCCAATAAATGATCACCAAGTAGTAATGGCATATTAATTGCTTGTTATTAAGAAATATGTTCCAATTACGTGTGACAAATTCATAATAAATCAACATAATTGGCCATGAATAGCTTAAAGTTCAATTATATTACAATGAATAAAATAACAGAACGTTTGACATTTTTATTATGATACGTCAAATCAATGACAGAAAGAGATTTATTACAATTTATCTTTCATAGAGATAAAAGTATAACATAAAGAAACTCAACTTCGAACAAATTTCCTATCCTTCTTTATCCTATCTTTTATGTTATATTTCTATGTTCATAGAATTTATATTTTGCGCAGTATCCATGTTAGGTTCCATCGAGTTATCATGCAACTTTCAATTGCTTTGTAAATTATTATTTTTTTCTATCGATGAAGTTATGGCGCAACGGTAGCTAACCTAATATAAAAGCCACAAGTCGCGGATTCGATTCCCGCTCGGCTATGTTTGTATTGACCATACAGGCATGTGTTCCGGACCCCGACACAGGATTTAACTATCTATTATGTATTTACTACTAACGGGGGCCACTGAGTGTGTGGCGTTTATTAATTAAAAAGGAAATATTATTTTAGAAGTAGATGTGCTCTGATAAAAGTAATTACAATTCAAAAATTGTATTTTATACAAAGGTTTATTTAACTCCCCAATTTTACGACACAAAAACATTACGAAAGCTTTTCCACTACACTAAAATATAAATAATATCAACTACAAAAAATATTTTAAATTGACGACGTTTTGGCGCAGCGGTAGCGAACCTTAATAAAGCACCACAGATCGCGGGTTCGATTCCTGCTAGGAGCAGATATTTGTATCGATCTTACAGGCATGTTTTCCGGTCTGGCTGTGTTTGTCCTTGTCTTTGTGTTTGCTTCCGGACCCCCAACATAGGACATAACTAACCTAATTCCGTTGAGTTTGGTGTAGCGTTTATTAACAAAAAAATGTTGTATACAACAAAACCTGATAATGTCACAGGTGTCTTGTGAATTTGATTAACGTAAGAGTCTTTGAAGTGTTTCTTAACTTTTTTTCGAGCGAAAAATGGCCGTCATATCACATCAATAGGTGTTGCGTGCAACACTTCTCTTATCTCGTAACGACTTATGTTCCTTACGGCTTGATATTGCTGTTACACAAAATGTTGACACAAAATACTAAATTTTTACTTTGATACGTTTGACTTTTTTAATATCATTGTATAATATTTTATTTTTACAAGATGATTTGTAGGATAACCGATTTTTTTTATATATACATTGACTAGGTTGTGGCGCAAGGTAGCGAACCTGCCTTAAGCGCCATAGGTCGCGGGTTCGATTCCCGCTCCGAGCAGATGCTTGTATTGACCATACAGGCATGTTGTCCGGTCTGGGTGTTTGTTTTTTTACATGTGTTTACCATTATCCTAATGGGAGCCGTTGGGTGTGTAGCGTTTATTTATATTATTTAATAGCAATTTTAAAAATTAAAAGACGACCGCACAGATAATTTTACCTCCATAAGGCTGTACTTTAAATTGTTAAATGAAAATAATTTTAAATAGACCTACAAAAAGTCATAAATTCATGATCATGTCTTCGGAAAATATGTGGAAACCTTACGTCGATTTTTTTTATATTTTACGTAATATACAAAAAATCAAATACACGTATTGAGTATCTCTTAATTATATAATAATCTTTATATACCTTATACTATTATCTAGGAATCCAATTTACTTTAAAATGATTTGAAATAAATTTGTCTACTCAGTGACAAAGGATCAAGGCTAAATCATTGACTATCACTACATAGTATAAAACAAAGTCGCTTTCTCTGTCCCTATGTATGCTTAAATCTTTAAAACTACGCAACGGATTTTGATGCGGTTTTTAATAGATAGAGTGATTGAAGAAGAAGGTTTATATGTATAATAACATCCATTAAATAGTGGAGGAAAAAAATTACATTTAACGCGTGCGGCTCACGGGCAGTAATGAATAAATCAAAACTACTGGATCGCTTTTAATAATTTTTTCAGTAATTGACATGGGCTATATATTTTATACCCGTGCGAAGCCGGAGCGGGCCGCTAGTAAGTATATAATTAATTCGTATATACATATGTATATTGCGATACTTGCGGTAGTATCACGATACCTATCAAGCAAGCCGTATTAACACCGTGTTCACTGATTATTGAATGTCAAAAAAACTTTTTTATTAAATATTATTATTGTAGTATTTATATTAAGTTTTAAAACATATTTGATATCATACAGACCACAAAATCGAGATAACCGTCCATCAACGTTTATTGGTTGTAGCTTTAAATTAATGGAGTAATGGTGCATAAAAATTACTGGGTAATTTAAAATTTGGTCATATGATTTTAATATTAACATCAAATTTGTATTATCGCAGTAATTTAAATTAATGGTAATTTCAGTGATATTATTGTGAAAAAGATAGTACTTCTCCTGGCTCTGCTCGGTTTTTAACTATTTTGCGTACTTTTGTGTAATGGAATTGGTATCAAAAAGAAAAACTGTACTAAATAATTAGACATTTTGACGCTAAAAAAACGCTTTCGTTGAGCGGTTTTTTTTATGAGTTTAACCCACCTGATTACAAGCGGTTGTCATAGCCTATGAGCGCTTGAACGACATATTGGTTGGGAAATCTTCTTTGCCCAGTAATTTCACTAGCTACAGTGACCTTCAAACCGAAACGCAGCGCACTGCTTTCCGGTAAGATAACTGTCACTGCGGTGGTACCTACCTACCCGGCCTCTTGCAATAAAAGGCCTACCAACAGTTCATATATTCTTACTATATATTGTATATATATAAAGCTGAAACATTTGACCCAACAAACTGAAATTCCGACACGTACAGTATACATACGGCTTTTTATTAGAAAATATACAAAAATATCGTAAATCGTTAACATTGCGGATGCTATCGGCTTTATAACCTACGTTGCAGCCTCAGGCTTATTGTTATATACGTTTATAATAACTTTTGATATATTTTTTTCAGAATTCAGTGGTGGATTTACAGTTTTTCCAATATTATTTTTTGTACGGCTCGTAATAATCAGCTAGAATGCCAAAGTTATATGCTTAATATCAAGCCAATATATAAGAAGCATGGGAAGGAGGAGAAAGAATATAGGATAGATAAGGTGGGGATTAGGAAGTCCATCGTACTAACTCATAGAACAATACTGCTACATCGATATTCTGTGTCAGTTTCAGTTTTTTCAGCAGTTTTCAAAACCCATGGCTCTCAAACGTTCGACAATTTAGTCTACAAAAAAAAACAATTGCTAAGCGTTTTATAGAATACACATATTTTCTTAATTTTGTGTAAATACGGCCAACAGTCTCCGAGTAAAATGGCTGTGTCATACGGACGGTCAGACGGAAAGGACCAAATTATAAGGGTTCCGTTTTTGCCATTTAGCTACGAAATCCTAAAAAGGATCTCCTAAATTTCCTCCCCTAAAATTCGGTCTAGTTTTACTTGTACTTGATAAGCACTCTGAAAATTTCTTTAACTTTAATATTTGATGCACATGACGCGTAGCGTTTGAGAGTGCCTCTAAGATAACAAAGTATCTTGTATGAACGCAGTTAATTGTGAGAGAAACATGTTAAGAATATAAAAGTTCATGGCGTAGCTGTGTGGCTCACGTTTTTCCTCATTAGATCCTCTTACGAGCCTTCATAACGGTGTCTGCGAGACCATACTTATCTTTTAACACAATGTATTGACATTATTTATTACCTTAAATTAATATGCAATGTATTATTTTGGGTTATAATAGAAAGTTTGCTTGCATTATTAATTACTTCTAAACATAGACTTTCTATATACTATGGACAGGACCTTCCTTACAAGCATGTAATATGACCGAATGAAGCTAGCGTGTGACTTACGTTTTGTTGCTTCGTGTTGAATTTTCGAAAGAGCACCAGCGACATATAGTGTCCATAGTAAATCATAGTGCTTCTAAAATATAAAATACCATTTTTGACACACAAAAGAAGAAAAGACTCCAATTAAAAATCACAATAACAATTGGTATCTGAGAAGTTTTATGTTGGTAATGGCTATTTTCGTAGAAGCGAAGTCAATTGAGTCGTACCCCAATCCTATAAGACATTTTACTTTCATTTATTAGCGGGGAGAATGGATGGTTGGCTGCGCCTGCATTAATAGTATCGGACGGCCCTTCTTCTATATATATTTCTTTTTATTTTTCTTGAGGCGGTAGTGACGAAGGCCTTTGTCTTTAATCCCGCCTAGATTGCTTTGTAATTTGGTGTGTTTTGTTTTGTTTTGCTACTTTATATTTATCATAGACTGCATTGGGAAGAATAATAGCTATATTTTCTATTATTTCAGGCTATTTACAATATAAAATATTGATTTGACTAATCTTTTAACTTTTTTTAGCATAGACCGTATGCTTGCTTGATGGTAAGTAGTCACATGCATATTGCCAACCCTAGGGATAAGAGGTAAGAAATTATAATGGAAAAAGGAATGAAACAGAAGGCGTGGGAGATTGGGCCTCCGGTGCTCTCCCTCATCGTGATGCAACAGTACCTACTAATATCGTTACTTAATACCTATTTTCTGTGAGATTTTTCGCTTTTTTCCCTAATCGAGCCGGCTGGTTAAAATTAATTAAATGTTACGCTGGTTAAAAGATTAAAAAGGTTTACATTTTTGGTATCCCGAAGGCTATGAAGGGACTATTCATTAATATTTAAAAAACAATTTATCCTTTATGGTATAATAAAATATATTATAAGTCTATAAAACGATGCAAAGCTCATAAAACCTTAATTTTTATATTCCATTTGATTGCTAAGCGGAAAATAACGAGATTATCCGATTAAAATAAACACCAATAACACGGGAATCGTCTGTTAACGGGCGTATAAACGCCGAACAATATGTAAGCGATTGAGTGGTGCAACAAAAACACCCTTATTTAGTCGTCGGTTAAATACCGTTTGTATCCATTAAGGGCTCTTCCGACACGTAACGGGTAATGATATTCCGGGCAGGCGCGTTATAAATCATGAGTTTGGGGTAAAAAAAATGCGAGTGGACTATACTATACTGTTTATGTAGGGTTTGTTATACAATCTTTACGTGCTGTGTATCATACGGAAATTTGATGGTCTCCCAATTAGTGTGGTTGTTTATAAAAATATAAAAGGCGCTGAAGGATGGGCGTTTATATAATTGCCCTTATTTACATTGTTAAATCAAGGCTGTACAAAATTTTTCAAGAAACAAGCTTGTAATATAAATAATTTGGGATTTTTATTCCGTAACCGTAACAGCGGAATATTGTAAACGTTCTGTTGTACGTTACATAACAAACGTTATTAAATTTCACTCATATCTAACGTACACAAGTTTCCTTAGTGTCACTAATTATTAATATTTGTATTCGTTTTAATTTCTTAAGAAAACTCTCTGCATTATATAAGTACACTAGCGACGGGCCCCTGCTTCGCTTTGGGTTATATTATACATTATATAAGCCTTCCGTAGAAATTACCTAACTGGTGGCGATGGCCGTATCAAAATCCGTTGCGTTGTTTATTTAAGAGGAGTTGGCGGAAATATAGACAGATGTGGAAAGCGACTTTGTTTTATAACAAACTAGCGACCCGCCCCGACTTCGTCCGAGTGCATAGTAAATTGTTCCGTTTATCCCGTTACCGTGGGAGTATAATTCCGTTCTCGGTTCTTCCACTTATAAACTATCTACCTGTATACAAACATTAAGTAATACATTTTTTCCATACGAACTTCCCTATCCGTCGATTCTATACAAACTTGGCTTTTTTTTTTCACGGCCCCCATTAGGATAGTGATATCCTGTGTCGGGGTTCCGGAAACACATTCAAAGACAAGGACAAATACACCCAGACCGGAAAATATGCTTGCATGGTCCATACAAACATATTATGCTCCGAGCGGGAATCGAACCCGCGACCTGTGGCGTTCAAGGCAGGTTTGCTACCACTGCGCCACAACGTCGTCAAATCGTATTTACTGTTAAAATTAAACTTTTACTTTATATTTCATATTTTCTGTTGTAAGAACCTTCTCCTGATAATAACAAACACAACAACAAAAAAATACTGAAATCGGTCCAGCCGTTCACGCGTGATGGCGTGACCAAGGGATTCATTTATATATATAGATATGCAGTTTTGTATCTAATTTTGATATAAATAAATTTGTAAATTTTTAAATCTTAAGAAACAGTTTACAAGTAATTAAGTATTTTTGGTTGATTAATTTAGAGTAACATGTTTCAATTTACTATACAGACGCGTTGAATATTTATTTAATTTATTTTTACACCAAAAAGTTTTCTTACTAAGTATTTAGATTCTCATTTTATACAGAGAATTTCAGTCAATGTTGAAGTTTGTATTAACATATGGTACACCTAAAACATTATTTATATATTCCACTTTTTATATTAAAATCTCAGATCTCGTCACCGACTTTCTTATGAATATTATTACGAGCATCCATAATTCACTTACCTAATATTAGTCAATAAGATTTAGTCTAACTTCTCGCTGAGTATATTCATAACAGCGTTAGATAATGTATTTAATAAGAAGTTTTTTATTTTTTTAAAGAATATTAACAATGCTTTTTCAAAGCATTATTATTATTCCTATTGTCCCTCCAAATAAACTCGAAGCTTGCGCTAGAAGTGGGTACGATAATACCCCAAGGGGGTCTGGATCGAACCCTCGACTCTCGCGTTAACGGAGAGAAGTCGGCCCATCTACCGTTGAGCTATTGAGGCTTCATTTTATATTGACAACTAAGATCAGAGGTAGATGTGGAGAAAGGGGTTTCTTATCTTACGAAACACAACACTAGGGATATTGCTACTTCACATTGACATTAAGGGGCTATTACTTCCCCAATATAATCAGCTCAAAGAAGCCGAAAGACTTGCGTACTTTTAAAGATCTAGCAGCGCCCGCGGCTTTGCTCATGTTATTGTAGTAGCTATGAGGACGGCTATCTAAAAGTTATTTTTCTATTCAAGAATATACACATCATGTTAGGATAATCTCTGTCACAACAGAGATTATTTCACCAGTGCAATCAGTCATAGTGGTGATAGGTCTTTTATAGCAAGAGGCCGGCTAGGTAGATACCAACACAGTGTCAAAAACGCTCATAGGCTACGGCATCCGCTTACCATCAGGTGGGCCGTATGCTTGCTTGTCAACTTAGTAACATAAAAAAATGTACATCGACACCATTTTCCAAGGCGATACGTCCTGGATTTATTCCCACGGGAACTAAGGTTCCCGTGGGAATAAAATTTTCGGAATTTATGGGGGATAAAAGTGTCCAGTGTCAATCCAAATAATAAGCTAGGTGCTAAATTTCTTTCCAAGTCATTAAGTAACAAACATCCAAACGTCCAAACATACAAACTTTCACATTTATAATATTATAAGTTCGACATCAGAAGAATAATTAATCAATTTGAATTTCATAAAGTTTGCAATTTGCTTTGACTATATAAATAATATTGTAAGTTCCTTACAATTTTAGGTATAACCGCTTATTACACATCCTTTTAACCTAGAAACTGCAACACAACCCATCAAAATTGTTTCCAACATATTGGCAAACTCTTGAAGACATGAAGTACTTATTCGCTCGGAAAAT
Source organism: Hestina assimilis (assembly GCA_023373885.1). Classification (NCBI taxonomy): domain Eukaryota; kingdom Metazoa; phylum Arthropoda; class Insecta; order Lepidoptera; family Nymphalidae; genus Hestina; species Hestina assimilis. Next base: position 7,197,330 of record CM041749.1, on the reverse strand, counting down.
ACTTGCGACGCTAAAAGCATACTACCTCAACTAAGTCAAAACTTAGGTCTAACGTCTAAGCGGAAGTATTGCGTAAAACTAGTTCATTATAATATATGTATTTAAAGCAATAGTTATCGGAAAGGATTACGAAAATATAATATTTTATTTCGAGACTACATTTCTTAAGTGGACGCTAACTCGTTATTTCATAAAATCTATTAAAAATTTTACTTTTAGATTAATTTATATGCAGCTTTGCGGTTGTGGACTTACTGACTTATTGCTAATTTTTAGGTACATGAAACTTTTATTCTGTGCCGAGATATCCTAAAATTGTTACTTTTAATGCCCTAAGATATTATCATTATCGTAATGATATGTATATAATGAGCACATTCGAAACCACGTAATAAAAATAAGTAAGTTTTTGCCATTTGGCTATGAAACCCTAATACATATAAAATTATAAAAAATATGAAAGAGTAGTTCTCTAAAAGTCACACACAAACATTAAGTAATAAAATTGTCTTAAAAATAATTATACACTATATATGTACGTCTTGTATAATATAATATATTATATAAAAGTATTTTCATTAAAACGAAATTATTTCTACATTTCTCTATTAAATACAGTCAGTGGAAAGGTCCTCGTTTCACCTGTCTACTTTACCGTCACCGCTAAACCTCTTATAAAATAATGTTGGTTAATGCACACGCAGCGTCACTGAAATAAATATTATATTTTATTCAAGTATCTTTATAAAACAAAATTCAATTTTTTTGTATAAAGAATAATTGCAATGTTTTATCAAGTCATTATTAATACTAACTTCTATGATACAGGCTAAGCCTAGTTTAGAAGTCAGAGTTCCATATAGTTTGGTGATTGTGTATTTATTTGGCTCTGGTATAAATAAATAAATAAATACTCCTATTGCCCCTCCTATAGCCCAACGGGGTAAGGATCGACCGTGTAGCTCTTGCTTTAACGGAGCGGAATAGGCCCTTCTAACGTTGGGCTATAGAGAATTTACTTCTCAAAATAAAGAAATATAACAAGGTTAAAGAAAAGAAAACCTCCAAAAGTATGGCTGCCTAACACAGAGCGATAATTTCTATAACCTACTTTGTCGTATGTTGCTATTTAGAAGAAATGCTCTACGTAAATAGTGAGACAAGTTAAAAATATTTTCGAGGTCCAACAAAGCCTTAACTTTTCCGTGTTTGAGGCTTACATGTTTATATGTAAGATTCTACGAAATATTTTTCTTATTTAACGTCCAGACAGCGAGCTTAGTACGCTGTCTTATCATATTGCAGCGCTAATGGACAAAAGTAGAATGGTCTAGGAAATAGAACTTTATAACGCCACTCTAAGACGGAGATTTGAAATAGGTTTTGATGTTAATGCAATGCATAGACTGGGAATTTCATTCTCATATACGGCAGTAAATTTAGAAAATGCAATTTAATATCTACGCTAAAAAAAATAAAATTAGCTGAATAAATTTAGGGAATTATAATTACAAATAAACTGACTGATCCGAATGAAAAAAGAAAAAATCATGTCGATAACAGCGCCAACTATTGGCTTAAATCTATTCTGTCTTTCAAGCTGGAACCAAATATGCATTATAAAATTTCATTACAATTAGTTAGGCTGTTTCGAGGAAAGAACTAACACGGATGATATTTACGAATACAGTGACATGACTGTGGTTTATATTTAAGTAAAGTTTTGAAAAACTAATTTCATACATTATTAGATCTAAAAGTCTTACGGCCGTTTTCGGATAAATCAATCTCAATAGATTTTTACCGGTCTGAGATTGAATTCGCTATCTAAAAATACGAAAAAGATTTCAATACCCTATCCTTACGTTCTAATATCAATTCAAAAATGCGATCTACCGATAGATTGATACCGATCTCTGTCCAAAGATTTAATTTTGAAACATGCCATAACTGTTACATAGATATAGCAAATCTTTATGATTGTAAATCTAAGAAGTATTTAATCGTACTTTATTTGATATATCGTTGTTTTGACGCACACTACCTCTGCTAATCGGATATACGCGACGCGACGGCGCAACGGCTCGACTATTACGCACAAACATTAATTCAATGAACATTGAACACAATACAATTATAGACAATACAGTTCATACTGTTATTCAATATTCAGCATCCGAATCAGTTAATATGTATGGTTTAACTAATTCAATGCTAAGTCTTGAATAATTGGTATTTGAAACATTTTATGTACCTACCTATGTGTCGTATTGGTATTTCCAATCAAACCTTAGAATTTAATAAATAATTAACAAATACTTAATTTTTGTAGTCGAGATCAAAGGGAGGGAATTCATCTGTTCTCTATTTTGTTTTTTTACTTTTCTTCTCACCAGATTTATATAATGTTTCAATACATCAAAATGGGACCAATCAGATAATAATTTAATGCATAGCTAAATCTCTTCTCTCAAACGAAATATCGTATTATTATTCCAACTTATTTCTGAAATGTAAAGTGTGTTTAGCATAATTATGACAATGCAGTACAAAACCATATATATGTTGTTAACGATAAAAAGGGATAGATTCAATTGATAATTTTTAGTTTTAAATTAATATTTTTGTCCATCAAGAATTAAATTAAAATAAGAAACATTTCAGATCAGAGATTGTCTTAAAATAAGAAACATAAAATATCATACCACTGTTTAACCGTAGCACATTTTATTATTAATAGTTACCATTGTTTTTTAATTTTAAGCTTTAATTTAGTAATAATCACTGGTATTACTGAGCTTTGTTAGGTGAGGTCTGCGAAAAGAGAGGTGAAAGATTTTGTAAGAGTTTAGATTTCCGACCCTCGCTCTTTGCCAAAGAAATACACTAAGACGGATACTACTTTACATTACTGAATAAGCCTCAATTCATACTGTCAATAGCATGCCCATACTACAGTGAAATAAAACTGACCTAATTCCTCGCATTAAAAACTTAGACAGTACAAAAAGTAAACAAACATGTAAAGCAAACGAGGGTTAAAAGTGTAGAGTAATGTTTCGTACGTGTCCGGCGATGGTTAAATTAGAATTTGCACGGAATCTGTGACTGTAATTCGTATCTGGGAGTGTATTTTCGGTGCGGTTGTAATCGGTTTAAGAGACGACCGGCAACGACAGACGTGCCAAGCCTACAGGGCACTATATAACCGTACTATTGGTTCTCGAATGGATTTTTAAAATATTTTTTATATTATTACAAGATGTTTGTATGGTGTATAAAGTAAACGCAAAGACAAAATAAGATATGAATATAATATAATACAATAATGTCTATTTTTTTATTGCTACTTGATCACACGTACCAAATCCCAAGCGAGTTCGAGTTATTTATGAAACTTACGTAAAAAAAATATTTTAAAAATTTAATTGATCATTGCAAGGTTATTATTTATTTATCACTATATTAATCTTTGATATTTATATTAACTTTATAAAAATATTTAATTTTATTCATAATATTTGAATGTAAACAAGCATTTCATAAGATTTTTTACATGCAATTAGTTAAAATTCGTAATAGTAAAATTGTAATTAAATTGATATTAGGTGTCGTTTCTAAATTAGATTTTGCTGGTATAATGAAGTTTTTGTCGATGTAGGATATCGTTCAGTAATCCATGTTAGGGGAACAATGAGCAACTGCCCACATCTCAAATTCCGTACAAGTCCTTTCACACGGACTGCATCGTAATACTGACCTGACAATGCTCGACACCGCGTATGAAGGAATTTGTCCTTATTCACCACCCACTATGGAATATTAGGTGAAAATGTGTGTTAATGTCATTATACGCGTGATACAACCCTTGCGTTTCGCGAAATCGGTTTATAATTTGAAATGGTTTTGGATGAACTGAACAGATCAACATATTACCCTTATGATCACCATAATTTGAATCCACTCCCAACGCTTTGATACGAGATATTGACTTCAAATTAACTACTCCTATTCCTACGTTATATTGGCTAAAATTTCGACCAAATGTTTCAAAGGCTAATTTACACTCACAAGGTAATGGCGTTTTATTTGCTGTTTGCATTTGCTGACTCCCATAAATTCTGATATTTATCGGGACAAAATATACCTTATTTGTTAATCAATACAAATAAATAAAATTGAAGTGTCTTTTGGTAACCCCAAAATAAGAGCGTTTCACTAAAAAAAGTTAGCCTTGTCTGTTTGTTTGTTCCGGTTAAACTTGGTTTAACTTGTATTATTATTGTTATTATTAATTTTAGTAATTTTTAGAAAATGCCTTTCTGTGCCATAAAGAAAAATCGGTGCTCCATGCGAGTGGAGCCTTGGGCGGTGCTAGTACCGATTATAGATTATCTAGTCCTAAGTTACAATATTAGCGTGCACAAACTTACATTCGAAGATCCTAGTTATTATATTATTCATATAAATCATATAGATATGTAGATTACGGTTTTTATTAAATGGTTATCGCCGCATATTTCTTCCATATAAACAACCGGCTTCCAATAAAAAAAACCATAAAAGAAGTGAGATTATAAAAGAACTTTAATATTAGTAAAAAGCTAAAAAAGGCCGTGGAGCGAATACAGCTTTACTATTTAAAATTTTTTTGTTAATATATATAGAACAATCCTTTAGAATTATTGTTCAACCTTCACCAAGGGTGAACTCTTTCTTTAATATTAAATAAAATCTCTGTAAGCCACAATCACAAAATTTTATGTTGGGGTCTAATGATATTACTGTCATTGTGCTCTCTGTGCATATAACATCAATATTGGATTAATCCTGATATTCAAAAAATTGTAAAAAATAACGGGGGATAGATAAAGCTATTTTACATACGCCCTTACTGTTATTATGCTATAACACGCAACCTCTTTTCGCACTTTTCGTTACTTAGCTATATACATATTATGTATAAAACCGAATATAGGGAACACAATACAACCCATATTAATGTATATCTTTTTGTTTGTGCATTTGTAATAATCTGGTTTGACCCATTTTAATAATCTGGTTTGACCAATTTAGTACACAGGTAGCTTATTACCTGGATTAACAAAAATTATACTTTTATTCCGGAAAAAGTAAGTTCCCGTGGGATTATCAAAAAACTACATTACAGCGAGCAGAGCCGCGGGCATGGCTAGTAAATTAATAAATTATATATATATATACATATATATATTGATTGATTTGATATATAACGTAATTATCGGAATAAAATATCTGGAGATAAAAATGGAATTCCTCAATGCATTCCTTATGTGTAAGATTTTATGTAAAAGTTATACATTTTTGTATTGAATTTTATGAATACCAATTAATGTTTACAGCACCAAAAATCTGATTTTAGTGGTCACTTACAACGATAATGAAAAAATCGCCCAAAAACCAAGAGATATTAAGTCGTATTTATGAGTCTTAAGGCATAATGCACGAAAAGGCTCTAAAGGCTGGAAGGCGGTTATCACTCACCTTTATAGCCACTAATATTGAATTACGTTCGCATTCGAGTACCGATACCGAGATTGTAATGGTAGTTGACGACGTACCAGTTAAAAAGACGAGATCTTTTTTTTGTTTCACGATGATTGGCAAAGAAGTATATGGTCCGCCTGATGATAAGCAGTCACCAACCTATAAACAAGTATCATATTCGCGTTGCCAACCCACGGGATAGTAAGGAAGGGGTGATAAGGGAAAAGGAACGGTACAGAGTGGATGGGAGATTGGGCCTCCGGCGCTCTCAATAATTACACGAAACGCAACAGTACTCTGTTATGCTGATTTTCTGTGAGAGGGTTGTACTTCCTCGTTCGAGCCTTCCCATTTGTGTTGGGAAAAGCATGACTCTACTACTAAATACGAGTTACCAAATTCCGATCGTATCGAGTTTCGAGACGTTCGAAACCCTACGCCCGGTCGCTTGCAGTAATTTATTAAAGGAAATTTTTACTTGCTTCAGATATTTTTGATTGCTTTTAAGGAGTTCCTTACTGAACGGTGGAATTTCTTCAAAATTTTCCTTATTACGAGTTCTCTTTTATCTAGTTAAATAAGGTTAGCTGGGAAGCGCCATACGAAACGTATCATCGTAATCAAATTTATACTTCTCTCTTGAATTACCTTTTCCTTTTTAAGAATCGTGAGTTTTTTTTTCTCAAGAAATTGAGGTAAACGTTTATTTATAATACTGATACTGCGCTTCTGCTTTTAAGGTAACTTTTTAAATATATTTTATAAGTGTCATCAAATAACCTGCTTCGTAAAATATTATGATGCCAAAGCTATATATTTAACACATATATATAACATCGAAATATGAAACAATACAAAGTTTGATTTAAAATATTCGCTACAGGATTTCAAGGAAGGATTCATTATATCATTTTCAACGACTTGGCGATGCGGTAGTGAGCCTGCACATAAAGTCGAGATAGCCCAATGGTAAGGAAATGTAGAATACTTTAAACGTAGACTTACACAAAATCTTAGCAAATCTTATACTGAACCTTCCTCATAAATCTCTCTGTCTAGTGGTAAAACTACATGAAAATCCGTTTAGTAGTTTTTGAGTTTATGACGAATAGCGGAGCCATGATCCTCCCAGCACACCTCGGCTCGACCGGAAGTACTACCCCCGCTCAGAGAACCAGCTTAAGGTAACTGTTGCGTTTTGTGCATTGGGTAAGAGTGCCGAAGGGCCAATCTCTTTTCTTTTTTTTTCGGAATGTGTATTGCTGTTGGCCCTACTGGCCTTGACAGCGTCACCGGGCGGAGGGGCGAGTACAGAGACTCAGTCGTGATAAAGGGGCAGCCCTCACGGGGGCCCAATCTCAACCCACTCTGTTCCCTTCATTTTTCCCATCTCATCCCTTCTCTTGGGTTGGCAACGCGCATGAGATACTTCAAGTATCGCAAGCTTTCATAGGTTGCGGTGATTGTTTACCATCAGGCGGACCATAAGCTTGTTTGCCAACCGTCATGAAATTGAAAAAAATATTTGAAAATTGTAACACGGCAACCCTGTGCCTCCCGCTCTTTAATAAGTTGTGGCAACCCAGCCCTAATAGAAACTAAGAGAGTAAAGAAGCGCCCTGCGAGGTTGCATAATTTTGTTGTCTATAATAATTAAAATTGTAATGACTGTGAAAAGTATAGTAAAATTATTGAAATACTACGCTTGTATGACCAAACTCCACTATAAAATGTATATATTTTATTATCTAATTTTGTATAGTATACATTTCTGACAAACGACATGTGGCTGAATGAACAAAAGCTACTTCGATAAATCCATTGTTAGATTTATGACGTCATTAATCAATACGCAATGCAAACAAGCGTATCGACCACATATGCAGTTGTCAAAATTTATACTTTGCATTTTGAAACGTGTTTCATAAAGTTGCTTACTAAAATGGTTTCAAAAGCAATGCTTTTTCTAGTTCTAGGGTTCCGTACCCAAAGGGTGCCATTTTAACCAATTAATAAGCCTCCGCTGTCTGTCCATTCGTAGAGGCTGCGGGCTGTGCCTCACGAACCGTAATTTCGCTGCTGCAATATATACTAAAAATAAAAATAAATGAAAGTTAAAAACAAAGAGATACAAACATACATACATAAACATACATACATCCCCATACAAGAAACTTTATATTCTACTCTGCGGTTGTACGGAATGTATATGCAAGGCCGACATGCACTTGCTAGGTTTCTAGGTTCATATCAAAAGAATAAAAATACACACTACTTTCATTGAAAAAGAATTAACTAATCGTCTTTAGTTTGCTTTTTATCTAAATTAAAATACTCTAAAAGAAATAGAAATTTTATCATAAACATATTCTTCATTATTTTAATACTCAAATTTTATCTACAGAAATACACAGTAGTATTTTACCAACATTCTTACGCGAGTGTACAGAATGTCGAAATCGATACGGTATTTGGAAGCTGATCAAAATCGAGTTGAAACTGCCTCTTTACATACAAATTACCAATAAGAAGTTCTAGCCTTGAAAAATAGTAGATTTTTATTCTGAAACATTCTCACTTTTCTTTTCCTTTCTCCGTGTTTTTAATGACGTAACTTATGTTTTTGTCTTTTTTCTTTATAAAATAGGATATAAATATAATTTAGTGTTTAGGATTGTTTTACATCCTTATTATTTTGGTAAGAGATGTAAAATTTATATGAGTTTTCAAAACTTTTCACACTGCACACACATAGATACGCTGAATAGAATTAGGATAGTTATATTATACTGTGTGAAAGGTCCCGAACAGACACAGAATCTATGGCCAATACATTCGCTTCGAGTGGCCGAACTACGTTTTTTCCAGGCAAGATATGTATTACGGTACAGCGGTCATTAATATTTTCGTTTCATTTCATTTTCATATTACTGTTTATAGGGTTTAAAAAGCTTGTCTGGATTGCTACCACTGTTCGTAAAAGACTTGTGAAGTGACATGACAGCGTGTAACCAGTTGTATCTTAAGGGTCGACAACGCAACTACATACACTATTGTTTTAAAGATGTAAATCGCTTAGCACCAGATGAACCTTCGATCTATATCACCCATGCCTTAATTTAAAACAAAAAATACAAGTATGAAGTTGACTTTATTAACTTATGTGTAATATACGATAAGTGCATAATTGCAAGTGAAGCAACGACGTAAAGTCACTTACACATTCGACATAACGAGCACGCAGAAATTACTTTATACCCGAATGAAATTTAATTTTCATTTAATTTTTTTCGAATAGTTAATATGAAAGAATTTCATGCGGAGCAATTTTAAAGTTTCCGTAGTCCTAGTTACACGGTGCACTCGAAAGTATTTTTGCACGAATGCCAGCTGATGCGAGTACTCGTATCTTTTATTGTGCTCCTGAGCTGCAACTTCTAAATAAACGAATTTTTACGAGGACACGTGATATTCGTAGTTTTTCATGTCGTTTTACAGTTTTTTCGGATGATGTTCCGGACCAGTATAAAAATAAATTTAATGCTGGCAATTTTATTTATCAAAAAAGTACTACTTATAAAATATTTAATTTCTTAACTACAAGATCATTAATTACAATAAGGATTTTGCTCACGAACTTGCGTCCATTTTGTACTATAAACAAAGCGATCTATATGTAATATGTACGGTCATACTAAGCGCGGTTTAAAATTCTACAATACTTCAGGTTAGCAAAGAGTGAAAACCGCATTATATTGACGACATTGTGGCGTAGCGGTGAACCTGCCTTAAGCGCCACAGATCGCGGGTTCGGTTCCTGCTCGGTGCAGATGTTTGTATTGACCATGCAGGTATGTCTACCGGTCTGGATGTGCTGTTTGCCCTTGTCGTTTTGCATGTTTCCGGACCCCGGACACAAGATATAACTATCCTCAAGTGAATTGCGTTTATTTTATGTTATTTATTAATTTCAACCATCATTCCACCATTTTTTCAATCAGCGAGAAAAACTACAAAAAAAATCTAAATTATCAGCCCATAAAGTGTTAAGACGCACACAGCAAAGGTGACGTACTGTATTTTAATAGTAAAGATTTCTATTCTTATTATATTAATTCCATATTTAGGTACTCTATGAAGATAACAGAATTTGCATTTCAAATAAGCGGCTTTATTAAGACATATTTAAATAATTTTGAGCTGAACACGCAGGTATGCGGCTGTATAAAATTGATAGGGTGATACTCATTACAATAAATTTCAATATATTTGAAATTCTAATTAAGATAAGCGTTGAATTTTTTAGTTAACCATGTTAATTACCTTATTTAAATTTTGTTATATTATTTTTTTATAATTAATGTTACGCAATTTTTATATAATAGGAAATCGAATAAATATCGAAAAACAGTTTTATTTTGTAACTTATTTTTTTGACTTTAGTTGTCTTTTTTCATATTCGAGATAAAATTTGACTAAACCTAATAACGCTCCACCACCGCCTCTAATAAAATAAACCGTCTGAAAAATTCACAGAGGGAAGCCAGTGAAAATGACACGTCACTTGCAGGCGGCGGGTTAAGATCGGGTCGGGTTATATAGTTGCACAGCAAATGTCAAAACTTTTAATGTTATTGTACAATATACATATATGTATAGAGGATTAATTAGCTGATAAATAAAAGCTATCTTATTACTTATTATACAATTGGTTTTAAATGTTTAATCATGCTTCATTGTCAAACATTAAATTCATATAGTATGTAATCACAACGCAGCTGGAATACCAGCACAACTCTGCAATAGTAGACGTATATAATATGACACATATTAAATTCTCGCAGTTGCTTTCATATTAAATTAATTATATGATATTATCAATTATATACAACCGTTGAAGAGGCAGCCAACCACGTGATATCTCTGTCTCTCTTATTTGCATAGCTGACCTGGGCATATGCCCACTATTTAAAAGTGAATATTCACTTTTAAATAGTTAAAAGTTTTGAAATTAAAATTTTCCTTTACCAACTTTTAGCAATTATCCAAAAATACGCTTACATGATTATTCTTGTCTATTGACTAAGCTTGAGGAACATACGTCTGTCAGTCAATCAATTAGTCACTCAGGTTCCAAGCACCATAAAATTTTGTAAAAAACATTTAAAGGTCGAAAGTAAAAAAATAAATAATTTAATATTAATTATAGGTGAAAAACAAACGAAATTGTAAAATATTATCTTAAAATATCATAATCTCTAAACAATAGGAAGCTTGTTAGCCCGATGTAGGCCCAGCATAAACCTTTGGCCGCGTCAGCGAGACGCCGGTCGGTCATTGTCGTCTATCTCGTCAAAATTGCATCTCAAATAGACACCCTACGGAAATAGGATCAGTCGGCAAGATAGAAAATAGATGATCCCGTTTATTGTGAAGGGATATCTTTAAGCCCGCTTGTCCGTAATATCGATATAATGGTATAGGAAATGGAGGAGTGAGTTATCAATTTACAGATAATAATTATTCTACGGTTAAATGTAAGATAATGTAAGGTTCAGTGGTTGTACAGCCATGCTCCTCTCGGCATAAATAGGCCCGCTCGGTCTGGGAACACCCTCTGACAAAAAATTCAAAGAAATAAAATAAATTAATTAAAGTAATTAATAAATAATTCTCTTAAAATATGTAAACCATTTTATTATTAATAATATGATACTATATTGTGACTAAACCTACCTTACATTATATATATAATATAGATATATAATGTATTTAAATAAATAATGATTAAAATGCACGAAAATAAATAGCATAAAACTACGAAATTGGCACGTGTATCGTCCAAGCGGCCAAGACCCTTGTTACGTTGTGTTCGTAATAACTCGAGTTCTTTTAGAGCATCAGAGGCAACAGGTTCAATTCGACAATGGAAAACAATGATATCTTATTTATTATATAGTTTAATTATTTTAGTGTCATATGATTATAATAATAAAAATATTTATATAAGCCAATAAAGGCAAAATGGTGAGATAATAAATACATCCCTATACTTTCAACACCTCTTACGAGTAGCTGAAAGTAGTCCGCTCCTACAATTCTTATATACTTAAACTCTATAGTAAAAATATAAAGAAGAGGGGGAGATCGATGGCCCTGCACACGCCACCGACTGTGGGCTCCAACCATAGCTACAGAGCCCTCCCGGGTAAGGGATAGGCTATTTATAGTGCGCCTGCGACACACAATTTGATTAATTATATTTATAGTAATTTCGTTATCAAGACATCAGTCTAATCTTTATTTATTTCATATTGTTGTTATTTTCAAGCATAGAAAGGATCAAGCCTGATATTTTGTAATAGTATCAATCAAGACCGAAGTCACATAATATTTCATATTCATTTTTGTATGAGAAGGCTAAACGCCATAATAATTGAGGGACAAGCCCTGGTCATTATATATAAGGGAATAAATCCCTGGTTCAGATATGTATTCGAACATTAAACCGCCAGGCGGCATTCCGTAAGCACAATGCTATAATCGTCAACCTCACCTTAGTGAAGTAAAATTCATCAATAATAACATGTATAACGTATATTTCTCATACCACATATATGATTCATATATGGTTAATATAGAGTTTATATTTATCATAAACTTCACCTTTGTTAAAGATATTTTCATCAATAATGCTATTTATAGCGTATATTTCCTTTATCACTATATATGTGTAATATAGTATTTATAATAACCTCACCGTAGTGTAGGCAAATTCATTAATAATTATATTTATAAGTATATTTCTTTTATCACTATATATGGGTCATATAGTATTGATAATATTCAATTCTTTATAATATCACAACCGCAATTCCATAAAACTAAGTCCTACCTAACCCTACCTAATTGGTATTTAAATAATCGCATTGTCTTATAATTAATATTCGTGGGCTTATATCGTATTCGTAATCGCATTGTCTTACAACTAATATTCTTTGATTTATGTCATTTTCTTATTATAGTTTTGCATCATTAAAACCATAGCACTTGCTCTCGCAAGGTACCCTTTGGCTCAATACTCAAACATACATCCGAATCCAGTTCATTATTTAAGACGTGATAAACACGCATGATAAGAGTTAAGCAGGCCACACTGTCTAATACTAGTTAGCAATCTCGAAGTGAGAAGCAACCAGTTGCCCTAATAGTATGACATGCTACAATGTCGATTATAAAAATCCCTATTGCTAAGCTAAGGGGCGTCTCTAATAAGAAGACGAGTCATTTTGCTACAAACGATATATAACATTCCAGCGCCTCAGCAACAAACCGAATTACATCACGGCATCGACCTAAGTCGCACCACCGCAGCAATTCTAATCTGTATCACTGGGGCCGCTTCAGCAATGGACCTGATGAAACTACTGCATCGATATAAATCGCACCGCAGAGTCAACCTCATGTCAGCATCACATCAGCAAAGTCAAAGGACCTCACTCGAGGACACTATAGACATGACCAAAATCATATCGGAGCCTCATACTTAAGCATCGGGTCAACTAAGATTAAAAATCCTCGGGCCTCGCTTAAGGACACTATAGACATGACTCAGGCCACATCAGAGCCTCAAACTCAAGTATCGGGTCAACTACAACTCGCCAAAACATTATACACTTATACAGCTGAAATATAATTATTTATTAGTTATAACGCATAAATTCTTCCCAACGCATACTTTTAAATCTTCATTGAATTCGCTTCTTCTTAGGTTTCAAATAATCCATTAGATTCTGAAACATAAACAATATTTGCGCCGAAGCATTACTTTCACTATTATATTCACAATTACAATATCACATAATATTACAGAAACACAGTAAACTTCGTTTCTTAATATATATCAAACATATATACATTCATAATTGACGGACCCACAAACCGTCATTAAATATTTAATTTATAATAATAAATTATATTCAATATATTCCAACGATATAAATTTGCCTTTAACATGTATAGATCATGTTATTCATATTAGATCTCTTTGTTAGTAATCATAGACGGACCACCATACCGTCGTTATTTATTAATTATTGTATATATATTTAATATATACTTTATATATATTCTTTGCCATGCATCACCAATCACCATTAATAATATGTATAAAAACCATATACGAAGATCGGAAACCTTAACTAGCATTCTAGCAGCATGGCCGCCCGAACGCACCGTCTTGGTAAATCGTCCACATATACGCGGGGGTAGAGACGTCAGACGGGCACTCACCAAGTATACGCTCGGAGACACCTTCGCCGACACCACACCCCTTATATATGTGAAACAGCTGCAATGACATTCGGCACCTGACTCCGTGAATTTCCATACATTTTCCTTTTTCTATGGAAATTTTCATACAAAAATTTTATAAATTTTTGATTTTGTAAAAATATTATTTTCGGGGTATGTCCATACTTAGTATTACGTTGCACATAGTCACGTGGTCGGCAAACGATTTTTAGGTTAAGCAACTTTGGGTGCGGTCAGTAAATGGATGGGTGACCGTCCATAAATAGGTTCATATTATAGAAATATGAACATATTTTAGAAAATATATTGTTTTAGAGATTTAAATAAAGTGTAGTGTTGACATCGTCACAATATGCATGAACTATCCACCTTAAAAATATTAATAAAAAATAGACATAACACAATCTGTTTTCGATTTATCTTAAAAACAATTGAACGTTTGTTCTTAAAAATCATTTTTACCACGATATAAAATATAATATATAAAAAAAAACTTGGCCGATTATTTGCTAATAATTTAATATCGGCTTAAATTTACAATAACTTTTCTTAATTAAGGGACGATAAACATCTGTGTTTTCCACTATATATTGCCTCGTGGCCGTAAAGGCTTTCCGCTTGCAGGAAATGAGAAAATACAAGTTAATCCACATGGCTTCAAAGCAAATTGATAGATGTTATCTCAATAGCAGAGACACTGGAAAGAAACAAGAATAACAAAGACGGCGTTTCGTATGTTGATTTTCAAACTAAATAAAAGTTATAAGTTCTACACATGAGTTAGATGTGGCTGGAGAAAGTTATACGAATAGAAAACAAAACTAGCTATGAACTAAAGCCATAACTCTTATTGAAACTATTTGTATATTAAAGTATGGTTTAAAGCGTCTTTATTTTTCGAATGTCTCTTAACTTTGAAGATATGCATAATTTTATTTAAAACCGTGCATAGTTAACAACTAATATGACAGCCTATGAGTTTTGCTTTCCCCATGCTTCTCATATTCACTAAGAAATTCCTCATCAAGCCGACCTACTTTCTAAAGAAAATGTGACGTCTTCATTATTACGCGTTTCATGTAAGACAAAAACGTCAACTGCACTGTCCTATATAGCGGAATAAAACAAATCGCAGACTTATAATATAAATCGCAAACAAAACCATATGTTCATTATTAATAATCTTAATTAGCTAGGTGTGTAAATAAACTGTATAAATTGTGTAGGCTTTGTCAACTTATACCTTTGGGAAATAATCATGAGACCCTACTAAAATTATTAGTTTATAGTCTAATGAGTTGAGTCTGAAAATTAAGTCCGAACGGCAAGAACATTATCAGGTATCTTGTAGATAGTGTTTAGCTTTCGAAGCTAATTTATTAGACTTAGTGCTAATGATTTGACTTAATTAAATCCAACCCGTCTTTGCTTCATTATCGTATACTAAATTGCGTATCTTGACATGCAACGTTATTCTCCGGTCTGATATGTAGGAGACACTTTGAAACATTGATTAGAGCGTGTTTTGTGGCTCAACAGCGTGAACTGAACACGGAACTGATATAAGGGAACTTTCACAGTTTAGTTGAATATGCGGATAATGTTCAGTCATATAAATTCCTTATGAGACTGTGTCTAATTTAAATCTAGTTTTACACGTGTAACTTTTACTTTTAATAGCAATAACATATTTCAAACATTTAATTTAATATGAAATTATGAATTTATATAAACGAGTTTTATAATCTTCTACGCGTGTATATGAAATCTTAAGCAAGATTTCTGTTGACTTGTGGCTGGACTTATTTAGGAATAGGATTTACGTGAATAAAATCGTGGGACTTATCGAGTTATAAATTAATTATTATTTTATTAAATCTATTAGTATAGAATTTTATCTTGATTTTATGTGTTTTATAGCGTTTAACGCTTTAATAAACTTGTTTCAAGTAAAGGATTATGCATTTAGGCTTATACTTTAATGTAGGTGTCGAATACACGGTCGAGTGGACGAACAAATATTGTACTACACGATTAATACAGGTATGTGAAACAACCCTACGCGTGTTTCGATGCGCCAGAGACAACCTAACAAAAGGACGTTAATGAGGAAATCGTGTACACAAGAGGAGACGATCGAGATCAATACTCATTGAGTGAAAGTAAGCATTCAACGCAGTATTGTAGAACCGGTTACGATAACAATAGCAAAATTAGGTCTTATCGACTACTGATAACAAAGCGTAATTAAGTGTTAAGTATCACCGTACGTAATTATTGTCGAATGCATTCATTAAATAATGTGTCAGTATTTTATACATGCCAGTGACAGAAACACACACGCAAAGACACAGATACACACACACACACACAGAAGTACAGACATGGATGTACACCCGTATTCACGAATACTCACACACACATAGTCATAGTCATACTTTGGTCTTTCTCATACTTAGGGTAACAAAAATAATTGTTCCTAATCATAGAGGGGGAGCCAGGAGACCCTTAGCACAGCTTAGTTTGGGCTCCTCCCACATACCATTGTAGTTATAATTAAGAGTCTTAAAAAAAATGTATTTGAAAATGTCTGTGGGAGAGAAATAAAAATTTATTATATTATATTAATGTCTGACGCCGTTGTGGCGTGTTGGTAGCAAGTCTGCTTTTAGCCTCGATGGTTGCGGATCCGATTCCCGCTCGGCTCTGATGTTTGTATTATCTTATAAATATCCGTTTCGGTTTGGGTACTTGTCCTTGTGCCTCGGAGAGTGCGTTAACCTGTGGGTCCCGGTTATTATCATAAATCATGTGATAATAATCGTTACCTCTTGATAGGTAAATTAAGATTCGAGAGCCAAGCTGATCCGACACTATTCCGATGAAATGCCGGACATTGATCTGGACGAGATTAGTATGGCCCTTGAACAACTTAAGAACAACAAGGCACCAAGGTGAAGACGGAATCACATCAGAACTCCTGAAAGCGGGTGGAATACCGATACTTTTAGTCCTTCAGCGATTGTTCAATTCCGTCTTACACGAGGGCACAACGCCAGAAGCGTGGCACAGGAGCGTTGTGGTTCTTTTCTTAAAAAAAGGTGACAATGCTTTATTGAAGAATTATAGACCCATCTCGCTGCTGAGTCACGTTTACAAGTTGTTTTCGAGAGTCCTTACGAATCGTCTCGCTCGCAGATTTGATGACTTCCAGCCTCCCGAACAAGCCGGTTTCCGAGAAGGCTTTAGCACCATAGACCACATCCACACGCTGCGGCAGATTATACAGAAGACTGAAGAGTATAATCTGCCACTTTGCTTAGCATTTGTGGACTATGAGAAAGCCTTCGATTCGGTCGAAACCTGGGCTGTATTGAGGTCTTTGCAGAGGTGCCAAATTGACTACCGGTACATCGAAGTGTTGAGGTGTATGTACGACAACGCCACCATGTCAATCCGTATACAGGACCAAAGTACGAGGCCAATCCAGCTGCAGCGAGGTGTACGACAGGGAGATGTCATTTCTCCGAAACTGTTTACCGCTGCGTTGGAGGACGTCTTTAAGCTTTTGGATTGGAACGGATTTGGCATCAACATCAACGGCGAGTACATCACTCACCTTCGATTTGCCGACGATATAGTCTTAATGGCAGAGACCCTGGAAGATCTTAATACCATGCTCGAAGATCTTAGCAGAGTTTCTCAACTGGTGGGCCTTAAGATGAACATGAGCAAGACGAAAATCATGTCTAACGCTCATGTTCCGCTCCATCCAGTTATCGTTGGAAGCTCTGCACTCGAAATTGTTGACAACTATATATACCTGGGACACACGATTCAGTTAGGTAGGTCCAATTTCGAGAAAGAGATCAATCGCCGAATCCAGCTCGGCTGGGCAGCGTTCGGGAAGTTACGTATGATCTTCTCGTCCACTATTCCTCAGTGCCTGAAGACAAAAGTCTTCGAACAGTGCGTGTTGCCAGTGATGACTTACGGAACCGAGACATGGTCGCTAACTATGGGCCTTATAAGAAAGCTCAGAGTCACTCAGCGAGCGATGGAGAGAGCTATGCTCGGAGTTTCTCTACGTGATCGAATCAGGAATGAGGAGATCCGTAGAAGAACCAAAGTCACCGACATAGCTCAAAGAATTGCGAAACTGAAGTGGCGATGGGCGGGGCACGTAGCTCGTCGAACCGACGGACGTTGGGTTCGCAAGGTGCTGGAATGGCGACCCCGCACTGGACAACGCAGCGTCGGCAGGCCTCCCACAAGGTGGCACGACGACATAAAAGTGTCGTTGGGAGCCGCTGGATGCAAGCGGCACAAGATCGTTCCCGGTGGCAACATTTGGGCGAGACCTATGTCCAGCAGTGGACGTCCATAGGTCGATGATGATGAGGTAATTTTGCTCTTATCCAATGAGTTACTTATTCGCCGTTGAAAAGAGTATTTTCAACGCTAATTCATTGTGTTAAAATGATCTTAAGATATTATCTCATGTACTTATTATATAATTTGTTTATTTCTTCATCATCAGAATTGTGACAAATCTACAAACATGTCTAATACAGTTACATAACATACCTACTATATTACCTTCTTACTCCAGTTCAAAAATTCATTATTTCAAGGTTAAAACATAACATAAAAAGGCTTTGACAAATTATTGACAAGTTCAGAGTTCGTAAGCTATAAGGCCATTTGTAAATCTTAGAAAAAAACCTAGAATTATCGCCTTTCACATCATTAATTTTATATTATCGAGAAGTAAGCTTTTCCTCGAAGTCGCATTGTTTAGACGGTGATTATGGAAAAGTCATTAAGAATCGATGTTTCACTTTGCAAGAAAGTTAGATTAAATTCTGGATTTATGTTAATGAATTAAACATTACATTTATTCCGGTTATCTTATTTAGAAAATATAATACTATTTGACCTTTTATCAATTATATTTCGTAGATACTATTAAAAGAGTATTATTCTTTAAAAATGTTTTCGTAAGCTTTCTCAAGTGAGAGTAATATAAAAGAATTACTGAATCGAATCACCGAAGACTCGAATCAAAATGGCGCAATAAAATAGATAAGAAAAAACATAAAAATAACTGAGAATCAAATGTATCTTAAGTAGGACGGGGAAGAAGGAAATTCGGTTTATCAAGTTAAATTGGAAAGTCACGTCTCTTGAGGTCACATGGGAATCGTATTAATTGTCGCCATTCTGTGCGAAGTGAACATTTCACATGACTTTGACGTAACTCTCTGCCATATTGTTGCTTACATATTGTCTAGTGACCACAAATATAACATACATTCCGCTGGGGCGCTACCATGGAATTTTAAATTTTAGTATACAATTATATTGTAATGCAATACAGTTCAGGTAGGAAATGCGTGTCGTAACGTTTTAAAATAAATTGAACGTAATTGTCAGTAACTTCCGATTAACTTAATATATTGATTAATAATTAATTGCTAGTAGGATGTCATGGTAGGAATTATGAAATTGCGATGTGGCTTAGTTTATATCGTGATTTGAATCGCCATAAGAGTCCATGGTTAGCCCCCAGCTGGTTCGCCAAACGAGTCACATTTTCGAGAGACATTAGGTCATAATCGGTTATTCAGACGAAAGAACACCTGCTACCTTAAATGACATTCATCTTGATATTGACTTTCGGTAAATGATAGCGATAATTTATACGGTTTTCACTTTTAACGGAACGAAACGATATCTTATTTTGCTACGGAATTATATTTATAAACAAAGTTAGATATATGGAGTTTAAGTTTCTTTTGCAGGAAAAACTTTCGGCAAATCTATCCTTATACCTAATACAGAAATTTTTTGTTGTTTGGTAGATTTGTTTGCTCTGAGTTGTGGTTGATTTTTTTATGGCAGAGATCTTATTTATATGCGGTATCAAATTATTATAGGTATATTATATTATTAGGTATATAAAACACAGAGTTGTGTTTTTAACTGCGTCGATATCTTAATAAGCAGTAAGCAGGAGTATATCCCGCCGGTGGAATTTCACCATCGGACATCGCAACAAAACTCGAAATTCCACCCTTATCACCACGATGTCTGGAAATCCATAACAGCGCGATTAGAAGACATTTTCTTCTCCACACATTCACCCTGTGGAACGAACTTCCATTGGCGGTCTTTTCTGAAACAATATGACCTGGGAACCTTCTTGAAGAGCCTATTCCTTACTTAAAGGTCGGCAACGCACCTGAATGAAGTCTGGTGTTGCAGAAATTAATAAAATCAGGTGAGCCTCCTGCTCTTTTGCCTTCTATTACATAAAAAAATCCAAACAAGCGGCTTTACCTACGGAAGCTAGTGTGAAATAAAATGTTTCATTCAAATATCTCTAAAAAACAAACAAGAACGTAAAGACAATTGATTTGTTCCATGAATAACACGTAGCGAACATTTGACTATCTCAAAGTTATAACTAAACTTATCGATAATCGATTCCGCGGATAACGATAATGTATTGAGTACCCGAGATCGGTTGCAAACAGGCCCAGACAAGTTGGCTACGTGACCAGAATCTTGCGAAGTCAATCCCTTTCAATTACTACTATGATCAATAGTCAAATTCGGAAATGCTCGAACGACCTATCTACTATGTTAGACACATGCGTCTTAATCATATCAATCATGTCATTATCTTCTGGACAGTTTATTATAGATAGGAAGAGGTTGTGTTGACCGCAATAATCATCTGTATACCTACATAGGTTTAGGTCCTTAAATAGAAAGCTGTCAGCAATATGTTGCCATAAAATTGATCGATATTTTGTTCATATACTTCTTATAACCGGTAAGGTAAAGGGAAAAGATTTCGTGGACGATCACCTATCCGCTGATCAGAGCACATAAAAACTCTCACGGGCTTACCTGTTACGTTTATTCTAAAACATGCTGAAGACAAACATAAATTGAGAAATATAATGACGCGTACCTCTCGGAGTAGACACGATCTTCAGAAGAATGCGATAGAGAAGATATCCTTAGGCTAAGATTCGATTCCATAGACTGCATTTAGTATGTGACGGTATTGGAAAAATACCATTCATTATGATACAAGACGCTGTTAATAAGTCGTGATGTGATAAAATATATGAAGAAAAAAAATCTGCACAGTGGGTTCATTGCTTTTTACCAAGCAAGAGAAGTCAAACAAACAATAAACAAAGTAATCTATTATTACTTTCTTACAAAACCTCACTAATGTCACAATATTTTCTAACAGTTAAACGAAAGTACGCAAAAGGAAATGTCCCCATAAAAAAATTCATAATTACTCAAATACTGATGTCAGTTATTAGAAACAAGAGCTCCTAATCACTATGGTTAGGCTTAATTAATCGTTCCTTTGAAATACTACGATGTATTAAATCCGGCTCATCTGAGTTGCATAGACCTTAATTGGAAAGCGCTAAGTCAGCTAAGATTTACCAATTAAGTGAATCAGCGTTAAAACCGCCGGCGCAGTCAGCACTCGTTCGAGCATGCCTCCGAACTCGGAACCTACAAACGTTCGTAGTTTCTTTTATTCGCAACTCAAGAACCTCTCAAAACCCTTGTATGTACCAATTTAAGAGATAAACTTTTTAACGATCTTTAAAAAACTTTGTGTATTCGTTCCATTTTTAGTACTCAAAAATATATTATGGATAGTTTTATATAATAATTATTTTTTTGCTCTAAAAATTCTACTCAAGAAATGGATAGTCAGGTAACTAAATAATATATCGCGTATAATCCTAACAACTAATCGTTCAAATTGATTATTATAACTTATACATACTATGTATTGTTTAGAAAAACTAAGGACATTGTATCATAGCATAAATATTATAAACTAAACGAGTTAAATAAGGCAAAAAAGTGTAGGTGAATAGTAAATTTTTTAATTAAATGGAGCAAAGACAGATTCAGCCAATAATAACATTCTTTCGGGCGCGAGTCATGTCATTGTATTTGCATAGTAATAAAATACAAGAACGAATCTCTTTAGAAAAAACCCATCTCACCAGAGCTTGCTGACTTCAACTGGGATTAGTGTAAAAAGAAAGAAGAAAGATAAATTAAACAACAGAAATAGAACTTGCACGTAATTAATTAATCTCTTCTTTATCAAAGAAACTACTTTAAGACAAATTTAAGTAGATATTAAATGCAGGTGTACTGCATAAAACACTAATTCCATATAATAAAAGTCCAATATTAATTTCAAAATGATTAATTTGCCCTGAAAATTAAATGTGAATTT
Source organism: Hestina assimilis (assembly GCA_023373885.1). Lineage (NCBI taxonomy): Eukaryota > Metazoa > Arthropoda > Insecta > Lepidoptera > Nymphalidae > Hestina > Hestina assimilis. The sequence continues at coordinate 7,175,195 of CM041749.1, read as the reverse complement.
TCTTCGCGTTGATCAAGAGCCGTGTAATGTAATTTGCCCAAGGGAATGATCGAGGCAGTATCAAAATATCTCCTAGCATCAAAAATTAATTATTGAGTTATAATAAATATTCTCTAAGGAAGTTTATCTAAAATCAATTCCCTGTGAATCAGAGCGAGAAATAACTAAATAACACCAACCCTTTAGGAGTTGTGAGAGAGTTTGATATCTAATTTGTAAATATTTATGTGATGAAATAGCTTTAAAACGATTTATTTGACTAAGCAATTTGAATGTTTCCTAAGTCTTAATAGCAACTACAGCCTTGTGATATTTTGTAATGTTACGGTTGATAAGAATTTAGAAAATCTAATTATCTATTCACGCTTAGGAATCTTGAAGTGAATTGAGAAAGTCGTTGTGGGAAAGTATCGAAGGGTAGCAGCTAGTGGGCTAGCTGGATATCTATTTATTTTATTTATTTATACTTTATTGCACAAAGTGCACAAAAGGCGGGCTTAGTGCTAAAAGCATTCTCTACCAGCCAACCCTGGACGTGGAAGAAAAAGTGTGGGTAGGCGTGCAAAAAAAATTTATAGACATATAGTAAAAAAAATAAAATTTAAATATAAATAACAATAATCCATGAAATGTTAACGATAAATAAATACTAATATACAAAGACGACGGGTAAAGTGTACAAATCTGCGAGCTACTATAGGTCCTATAAGCACCTTCGTCTTATCATTATTCCCGGTGTTTTATTTTACCCAGGGTCTGCTTATTACTCTTATCCGGATAAGACGGGTTACTAGGTTTTACACGGAGCGATTGCCATCTGACCTCCGCAACGCTAAGGCGAACCACTAGCTCATTGGATAAGAGCAATTTACTTATCGAGAGTTAACGATTATTATCAGATGTTATGTGATAACAACCGGGACCGACCGCTTAACGTGCTCACCGAGGCACGATGGGGAGACCCACAGACAAACGCCCAGACCGAAACAGACATTTAACAAACATCTGCCCGAGCGGGAATCGAACCCGCCACCGTCGAGACTAAAGGCAGACAAGCTACCCACAACGCCACGGTGTCAATCTTTTACTATAATTAAATTTGTACTAATTGATATTTATTATGACAAAAATCAGCGGCATAGTTACATTCAAGCAATAGCAATCATGAGAAATTATCTGCCTCTCTATCTCTGAACATCTCTATTTGAGCATCACAATTTATTTCCAAAAAGACTAAGGTACTTTAATACCCGAATAAGCGAATGAAGTTAGCGTTTTTCACATTTTGTATGTATGAAAAGTCCGGTCCATAGTATATTGTTAATACTTTAATAGTAAGGCTATGTTCCCACCTTTACTATTGGAAATAACTTTAAATATAAAAATAATACTGACGCAATCATTCAGAAAAATCGAACATACTAGGAGAAAGAAAACAAAAAAAACGTCTCTAAACATGTTCTTTAACAATTCATAACTATCCTATCAATGCTTTTAGGTTTTTTAAAGTTATCATTCGCTTGGCGCTCAATATATAAATTATATTTACTTTACACAGAAGTTGATGTTGTAGATCGCTAACAGAAATCATTAGTATTCCAACTATAACTATTCAGATTTGGAGTGCAATTCAACGATAAACTAGTTTCAAAGGACCAATTCAATAACATTGGCCATTGAGTAATAATATTAAACTGTAGCTTTTGAGAGTAACCATGTTACCTTCGAGACATTTATTAACTTTTTATTGGTAGATTTTTTACTATTAACAGTATATTTACTATATTTCTTCTTCTTCATCCTAGCATTATTCCCCGTTTTATTTATATACCCAGGGTCTGCTTATTACTCTTATCCGGATTTGACAGGTTACTAGTTTTTACACAGAGCGATTGCCATCTGACCTCCGCAACTCTAAGTGCGAACCAGTAACTCATTGGATAAGAGCTTATACTTATCAAAAGTTAACGATTATTATCAGATGTTATTGATAACCGGGACCGACAGCTTAACGTGCTCTCCGAGGCACGGTGGAGAGACCCACACGGACAAACGCCCAGACCGAGACAGAAATTTTAACAAACATCTTCCCGAGCGGGAATCGAACCCGCAACCGTCGAGACTAAAGGCAGACTCGCTACCCACAACGCCACAACGGTGGCCAGTATATTTACTATATTTCTAAAGTATAAATCTAAGTTACTTTAAGTTTCTTCTTTCAGTAAAGCTGTGTATTTTATACGCAGACTTTTCTGTAATAATGCCTTTACAAAAGGCTAAAATTTATAAATTATTACCTTACGTTATGAAGTATTGTTTTTATATGTGGCTTTGATTTATTTAATTATTAAGTTATACAAAAATCAATACTAAATTATAAACTTACTATTTCAGTAACCGAAGCAAATGGTTATACTATTTCACCCTGCTTACCAATAATTGTTCGACGACGTGAATCAGTTCTTCGCTAGATTGCGGTCAACCCTTGACGTAAAATTTAAGGGAAGTATAAATTAATTGTTATACTTGCTTTAAAATAAACGTTTATACTTATTTTTAAATAAAAATTATATAATTAATCAGTTAGATTTTATAGTATAAATATATATATATATATATATATATATATAAGCTAGTTGTCGAAATTCGACTATTATCTAAAAAAAAATCCTGAATCCCAGTAAACAAAAAAAAATAGGAAAATCGACAAAAAAACAGCGCGATGTAGACATACACATAACACATTTTTTTCCTCGCACAACCATTTTGAGGAACTAGCTTCCGCCGACAGCCTATCCGTGCATATTACTTCCTTAAAGGTCGGCAACGCACCTGCATACTCTCTGGTGTTGCAAATATTCATAGCTGTGATCGTCGTTGGTAAGATAAATAGAACCTTTAATTATAGCGATTAAATCCGTTATTGACAACAACGATATGCTAACTGAATGTCAGACTGCGTCCTCTGGGAAACTAATTTCCGTGCCCTATTCACTTAAACGTATGCCACGAAACGTCAATAGTCTCTGCATGTTTACAATAAATGTAATATAGTACTGGTTCTCTATGTCTGTTACAGGTGTCGCGATACTGTGCAATAACGTCGGAGCTCGATTTGTCCCAGGCTGAATTGCTTTGTGGTCCACGATTCGATGGTAGCGGTTTATGAATTATCTTTTTTTATGACAAACGGGTGGCTAACCTGGTGCAAAGCGATTACCGCCGCCCATGAAAATCTGCAACACCAGAGAGCTTGCAGCTGCGTTGCCGCTCTTTAGAATACAACTGGTTACGGCTGGCTGACCCCGAAACGCAGCCGATGAACAGTCACTTCACAATCTTTTCAACAACGTACGATGGTATCTAGCTAATAAAAAATAATAAAAAGAGTACGGATAATTGTTATTGTGTTTTGCACGTGATTCGATTGTACTCTCCTATATTGTAAGAATAAATTAATTTTTTCAATACAAGATACTAAAAATAATAAAAATAAACTTGCGTAAAAAAAATATTTAAGTGTAATTTTTAAATGAATCGAGTCTTTTTATTACTTTGTACTTCAATGACTAGTCAATATCTTTAGTTTGGACCATACACCCGATACCGAGATACGAGGAGCAAAATGTGCTGTTTCCTATCCCTTTGTAGTCACGGCGGCAGGAGCAAATTTACACGCCAACAATAACTTGAATTCCTTAAATAAAAAGACTATCATCATACAATATAAACCAAAACTCGATTTTAACTTAAAATCTCAAAATTATTATCAACGTAAGATTCGATGAATTATTGAACAAAAACGAACGATAAATGGAAATTTGATTTAAAAGGATTAATTTGCATTTTTCCATCTCGAAATTGTCGGAGATAGTTGAGATTCGTTCGATTCATTAATTCGTTTTTAGGAACGTAACGAAAAAGTTTCCGGATATGGCGATTTTTTAAATGAAATCAATAGGAAAAAGAACTATTTACTAGTATTTCAATTCTTCTTTTACGTTTACGCATTAAGGATAATCTTTGAGTTAAAATGATTCTGCGTTACAATAATTTTTTTTAAAGAGTATGCATTGCTCACGGGAAACTAGAACAAAAATTTTAATAATTTATACGACTGAAGTCGAAATTCATCCAGAAACACATGCTCGTGCTTAAGAATTCCATAAATTGCGACAAAAACGCATGCAAATGAGCTATGTTCCCATTTAACGAACATGTGACGCTTTAAATTGCAAAAGCGTTTTTAACTTCCAATTTTGATACTAATCGAGTTTGTGACGAAGTTTTTTAAAATTAAAGAAGAAGATTATTTAAAATGTTCTTATGAAATGGGACTGTGTTTCTGAAATATTAATATAATTGTTAGAATATAAACTGCATTACACAGAATGTGTATTGTTTTTTGCTCTATTGATATAAACACTTGCTAGTCTAAACAGGGGAGTGTGGTGGGAGACAGATTTTCGAGATTGATCTGAATAATTTGACCATGAACTCTGCAAATGTTTGGGAATCGATTTTGAAGTCTACGAAGATGTACGTTGCGCAAGTACCATGGACATCCCAAGGCCATGCGTAAGAAACAGTTTTAAATTACACCACTTGTTCTAGGTACGTACGTACTTAGAAAAATACTTGTATATTTTAATTCTTGCTTGGATAAATTTAATTTATATCTCGCAGTCGTAAGACAATCAGAATCTCATTATTATTTCACTGTTGTAACTTATTGTTGTATCAAATTTAAATCTATATCTTTACAAATGAATAAAATTGCATTTTCTGCTTGTACGAGTAATTCTACATTGACAGCTTTTTACTAAATGCATATGAAAGGATATACGGTATTTACAAAAAAATCTATTTTTAAGATTTTTGTCGGTCTTTTTGTTTCGACTAACCTCTGAAACGGCTGTCCCGATTTTAACGGATATTTCACTGGCAGATAGCTCATGTTATAAGGAGTAAGTAAGCTATTTTATTTAAAAAATAATAATTAGGGTTCGGTATACCACGCGAGTCAAACCGCGGACGTAGCAAATATCGTTGCAAAACAATATTTGGAATTGTTACTCCATCAAATATGAATTAATTAATTTGAAAATAAACTATATAATACTAAGCCACGATCTATAGAAATTACTTAAAAATCCATTACCGATCAAAAAGTGGATGCAAATGAAAAATGTTCTTGTTTTACTCGCATGTGGGCCAAGTGGCGCGTTAAATTGCAACAGCTTTGTGAGGCATTTTGTGCAAAAAACGAGCACAGAATTAATTTACGTACTCCTATTTAGTGTTCTTACAATTAAGCCATAAATAGCAACATCATGTTTGTTTTGCTTCAATAGACCATTTATAGCTGAATGGCTTACTTTAGTCCTTTTATTTAATATGAATCACTAATAAAAAGAAATAATGGTTTTAGGACTTCTAATTTGATGTTGTTTAGCTAGTCTTTATATTTAATATACAAATTTTGTTCGATAGTTTTTTTGTGATGGAAAACCTAAAATTTATATTATTCCTTGATTGAACATATGACACTAGCTAAAAAGTAGATATAAGTGTTACTATCTTAATAAAGAAAAAGGAAATATCACATTTCAAATACCAAATTTCATCCAAACCATTTCAGCCGTTTTTGGTTGATTGAGTAACAAACATCAAAAATCTAAACATACAAACTTTCATATTAGTATGATAAATAACATAATTGCAATTCAACTATATATTACTATTGCATTATAAAAAGTAAAATATAAAATCTATAGTAAAAACCGTTATAGGTTTGAGATAAAATATTCATTCGAACTGTAAACATTAAATTTAATTTTCGGACTAACGTTCAAGTTAAAAAAGGAGTGCTAGAACCATTTCATAAATTGAAAAGGTGACATTATTTAGTCAGAGGTGTGTATAGTTAAACATATGTCTATATGACCGTTTACTGCTGTCCACTAGATGTACATTGGACAGTCAGCCTACCTCATATAGCAATAGTGCAGTGAATTCGGCACCCCATGCACTGCGTTTGATTTGTTTTATTCGTTTGCTGGGTACTTTCCGTTCCCCATTCGTATGAATCAAACCGAGCGGACTCATTTATTTGATACCGAGTGGGACTATACCTACGTACGTATATATGTAGGTTATACGTATAACGCAACCCTAAAACTTTTATATTCGAACGTGTTTTGAAAAACATCAGAAACTTTTTTATTTATTAGCGATACTGTTCAATACTATAGTTTATATTTCAATAGATAAGTTATATATTACTATAGGTTCTGCTTGATTTACCATTTTAGAAATCTAATCTTACAATAAGAAACGACAACAATAAGTACCTAAACTTGTAAAACTATGCAGATGGAATAATTGCAACTGTAATAAAATAGATCACAAAATATAATATAAGACCACTCCTAATGACCGATCTATGCACCAAAACAAAATCATAAAATACACTCCCAAACTTAAAAAAAAACTCAAAATTTTCATTCATTCATTCACTTGTTCATTCATTCATTCAGTATAGTATTGTATTTTATAATTAATATTTTGTGACCAATACGCAATCAGTGATACTTGACTTTTTAATATGCTATCTCACACTCACGATTAAAACGATTCTAACGACAATCATTTATTTTATTCCACCCGGCCGCTTAAGCTAGAGAGTCCTCCAAGGAAATTGACATACATAAACACAAAAACCATTACCCTCGTGGGGCAGTACGGTAAAAATCTATTACGATTAAATTTACGATTAAATTCAATAACCAATTCTAGCATTTCATGAATCATTAATACTCTGAAAGGCCTCTTAAAGTATACCGAAAATTAGTATAGCAATTATCTTTATTTCCTCATCTAATAAACGAGCGCAAGCTATCTTATTAAATTACGCTAATGGGTTACGTTCGTAATCTAATCCCATGTTCTAATTAACCATTAAGAAAGTCATCCCATATCCTTTAATGAAGTTGCACAAAGTTTGCCATTCACAACATCTAAGAAACTGAAAACGCTTATCTCTCAGATCTAACAAATGCTGCTTTTAATCCCGTGTAAGGTAAACTACAGTCATAATGTTAGGAAATGCCTTATAATGTTGATTTATAAGAGTTTCAGAATATTGATTCTTAATAAAGTGCTAAAAATAAACTAACTCCGAGAATCAAGTTGTAATTGGACGATAGCTCGGAATACCAAGATTTACAAAAAATAACTTTTACAATTGGTATACTCTTATTTATATAATGCAATATTCTTTTATATATTACGTAAGGAAGATTATTAGTCTTACGTTTCTTCAACATACACTAACTTTTGATGAAATATACGAGCTATCAAAGTTGAAAAGTAAGCCTACAAATAACCGTGTTCTCAAAAGTACCTGCGGGTTAAAAATCAATTTGATTCAATGGCGTAACTACTTCACGATCAACCTCTGTTACTTATCTATTAATCTTACTTTAAAACGTAGACAGGGGATATAAAATATAGCTAGTTTTCCAGTAGTTAAGGTGAAATATCCTAGCATTAAAATTGAACGATTAGTTATATGTTAAAATGAAATGTACTGGTACAGTAAAATACGTACGAATTTCACTGTAATTAGGTCAAATGTTTGGCACAACTGCATTTAATTAGTGGTGATTTTTATTTTATTTAATTGGCGTAATAATTTAGAGAGTTTATTTGGTAGCAGGTGGAAAGTATCCGATAAAACTTGGTTTATAGAGCATAAAAATACTTTAAAAGAGAAACTCGAAATTATATGCAATAAGACACAAAATTGCTACCTTCTTGGTTTTATTAGCTCTTAAAAATAATTGCATCTTTCTCAATAAATTAATAACGATGCTCAACTATAATTAACATATTCTAAATACAACGATAACACGTGCGAAATCGAAAGTCGAAATTGATTAAATAATAATTTTCACTTAATAAATTATCATACGACGATTAAAAGTTAACAACTCCGGCGAGCTATGATTTTAATTACAGAAACAAATAATGAATGCCCATCCAATTTGCATACGAATTTGCATTCGAAATCATTATTCTTACAGAATTTCAGTATCACCCGAAAGTTTTATCGAACATTTTCGTCCCCTTTAAAACAATTTGTGACGTTAATGAATCCAAAGGGTCTATTTTCAAATTGACTGTTGTTTTCGGACGTGGTTAGCAGACGATTCTTTTTTGCCCAAATTAATTAAAAGTCACCATGGGCCAGCTAACTCGAACGTGCCCAAAATACCACTCAACTTCAATTTTATTCCAACTACTTTATTTCTGTCTGCCCAGTCTTAAATTAAAAAGTAAAGTTTCAACCTTACTAAAGAAAAGAAAATAATTTTGCACGTTCGAGTCATGATAAATGAATTCATTTGATTCGCTTGTGATTTTCGCTTAGCGTTGCATCTGGCGTTAAATGAATAAGAATCATTATCTTCAAAGTGATGTCACTAAAAGTTAATGAAACACTGTTAAGAAATGACTTATTTTGTAAAACAATTAATTAACCTGCTCTCTTTCTGATATTTAGGTCTTCAATAGGGCTGTGACATGAAATATAGCATATGGTATAACATTCAGATTACAGTTATTTGCAGGCATATTAGTATAAAAAACTCTGCTTTTTGTACAAATGTAAGTTATTTTATTATCTTAATTAATTTCTTCGGTTGGTTGCACTCAGATGGTTAATTGAATCCTGATGTGAGGCAGATAAATGCATGATTTTTTATTTTATTCAACAGCAGAGTTTTATAACTAAAGATTGCTTAAAATAGTAATAAAAACATTACCCTCCGGCAGTCGGGTAAAAACAAAAGATACACCAATACAATGTGGATGCAATAAACACGGGTAAGTAGCTCTTATATTTTGAGGAGTTGTATTGTATGAATATCATCAACATCCATACAAATAAAGAAACTTGAAGTGTATGTTTGTAATTCCAAATTAACAGCTTTTAACTAAATGCATATGAAACTACTAAATTTTTGCCTGTCTGTTTGTTCCGGTTAATCTCCGAAATGGCTGGACTGATTTTAACGAGACATACACTGGCAGATAGATTAACTCTTATTTTGATATAATTTGCTTGAAAATAGTTTGGCCCTGTAGAAAGCCACAGGGAACATTAACCGCATTAAAAAGGGATAGAAAATATTTTTGTAAGAAAATTTCTATATAGTAATTCCGAAAAAAATTAATTGCATATGAACAGCGCCGCGGGAAAGAGTTATTATATTAAGACTAGTAAATAAACCTTCGAACTTAATACAAATATTTTCTTTTGTCGTACTTACATTAAGCCTTCTCCAAACAGCAAATCACTTCTTGTTATTACCAAGATTGTGAGTTACCTGTAATAATAGAAAGAATAACATAAATTAATGTACTAATCAAACATATTTTATTTGCAGAACTTCTAGTCTTATTACGATAATATGTTACCTATAACAAATATTATTGTATTTATTCCTTTTTCTATAAACAACGTACGGTAATAAACTAAAATATTATCCTATGAATTTCCCAGAAATGGACAAAGACCTCTTTCAGTAAAGCTCTTCTTTAGAAAATTAATCCGACAGCTACTCAAACGCGCTAATCATTACGCGCTTATAATATCAGATCATAATTTCTTTCGAACTATACGCTCTAATATATATTACAGTAGGGTTTGTTACCACTTAGGAAAAGTGTTAAAATAAATGGTACACTCTCAACGACCCCCATTAGGATAGTTGTATCCTGTTTCGGAAGTCCGCAAATATACATCATACATCATACACAAGGACAAACACAACTATCGGAACACATGCCTGTATGATTAATACAAGCATCTGCTCCGAGCGGGAATCGAACCCGTGAACTTTAGCACTTATGGCAGGTTCGCTGCCGCTGCGCCACAACGACGTCAAGTATAGTGTTTAAAGAAAGGAAAACAGAGAACAGGCTGAATTGTTCGGTCTCCGAAGATATTACCTGTTTTGAAGCAAAATGTACATATTTCAAACATATACTATAACAACTGGTTTTAATATGCAATCTTCGGACTGAGTTCGGTTGGTAGATCGCATTTTTGGATTGATATTAGTATTATTAGATCTCAAATGCAATCTCAGACAGGAAAAAATTGATTGATATTGCTACTTTGCTAATGAAAGCAGCCGTTAGACAATACTTATATAATCAATCTAATCCATTAATGCTGAACAGCAAAACTCTACAATCATAAAAACAGTGGTTAAACATATCTATTTTGAATGTTTATTGCTGCTGGCCGTAAAGACCTTGACAGCATCACCGGGTGGAGGAAAACATTACGCAGATAAGATCTTATTCTATCTAATATATAATATCGACAGTTTTGGTATAGTTTTCAAACGCTATGAAGTAAATGTTAAATCAATTTAGAAACCATTTTTGTCCATTATATTTTTCCCGCGTCATACAGAATTTCTCTGCAAAGCGTTTAGCCCAGTTGCGAATGCTATTCGTTTTAGAATACTTTTTCATTTCAGAACTTAATTTTGCATGACTCTGGTATTCGCATTCGCACGTGTTACACAATTGCGAGCGAACACATGCTCACGATGACCTACCTAAAATATTATACTACGTTTAAGCGTTATATTGTGTGTCAAACACTAGCTCTTTAAATAAACTGTATAAAACATGAGAAATATTCTTATACATTCTAGCAATTTCAAATGACTACATAATATCGCATATATATTTTTGAATAGTATAATAATAGACCCGGAAAATTAAGATACAAATCAGTATATAATATAATATAATGCCAATACATAATCAACAAATTTATATTGTCTTCCGATTTAATTACCTTCTATCATCCTTCTATCTAGTTTATTTGACAACCTGACATTGAAATTAGAGTATTTTTTTCGGAGCTTTTGTTAACTACGATTAATACAACTTGTAATACAAGTATGAAGTTCATATTATATTAGTTTATATGGTGCTAGGTATTTTGTATTGGTGAAGGTCATTTGTTGCAAGAGGCCGGCTAAGTAGATATGTCCGCAGTGTCAAATATCCTACTCTCTATTATTGTGTTTCGGTTTCAAGGGAACTATAAGCTAGTGAAATTGCTGGCCAAAAGAGATATAAGAACCATTATCTCGAGGTTGGCAACGCGAGAGTGGCACCTATAAATGGTGTTGCAAGTACTTAAGGCTACGGCAACCGCTTACGGCAAACGCTACAAGCTGAAAGATTTCTATTTGTATAGTTATAACCTCTGTCGACGTTCGGGACTCTTAAAACATATAATAATACAAGCACAACCCACTGATTGCTTACAGAATACATATCTGCATGGTCAAAATACTGATCCGTGATGTCGTTTTGGCCGTTTCTGACAAAATCATTTTAAAAATCCTTATTTTTTACATATTACATTACATAGCACTGAAAAATAAAAATTTGAGTTCCAAAACTAGTAAATTTTATAAAATACTAGAACAGGGGCAGGTCAATATTCCTACTAGCCACCGACCACAATTAATTTAGTCCGACAAAGCTGTAGATTAATATTGGTTTTATTGTACGTCAGAATAATTACCTCTTCGTAGGTCACGCTGTATAACTTTTAATTACAATCCGCAATGCTGAACAAGATGAATTGCTCATATTTTTATACGCTTTGTGAATAAAAATTATAAATTATTGGAATTACATTTTATTTGAATAACTACTAGCATCATCCCACGACTTCGTCCACGATAAGTTTGTAGTATTGGGTCCAGAGACAAAACTCATCAATAACAAATTTCAAGTTATTAAGTCATACACGTTCTTTGATAATCCCAAAGAAATCTAACATTATTCCGGGCTAAAATAAAGTTTTTAGACGTCAGGACATGACGACCCCATCGCCCGCTGTTGGGATTATCTCTGTCACAGCAGAGATTATTCCACCAGTGCAATCAGTCACACTGGTGGTAGGTCTTTTGTTGCATAGGTAGGTACAAGTCAGTGTCAAATATTCTGCCGCAAAGCAGTAGTGTCTTTGCCATTACTGTGTTCCGGTTTGAAAGGCACTGTAGGCTAGTGAAATTACTGGGCAAAGGAGATTTAAGAAGCAATATCTCGAGGTTCAGAACGTGTGAGTGGCACCTATTAATGGTTTTGCAAGCGCTGATAAGCTACGGCAACCGCTTACCATCAGGTGGGCCGTATGTTTGGTTGCCATCTTAGTAACATATAAAAAAAATCGTATGTCAATTAATTATTATTTTATTAATATGATATTTAATTGAAAATCACGACACTAAGGTATTTGTGTGATTTTAAATATAATCCAAACCTGTTAAGTTGTATTTGCATGATTGAGTACAGACCATACAAACATCAAGACATACAAACTTTCTTATTATCATAATAGCAATATTAGACTAGCGATCCGCCTTGGCTTTACTTCTTAATAAAAGGATAAAAATGAAATCCTTTTCATTAGAGATTTCATTTAAAAATCTAATTTATTAAAGTTTTATTTTTTATGTAAAACTAGAACAATCAAAATAAAATGTTTAAATAAAATTGCCTTAAAAGCATGGAACGAATGCATAACGTAGTTTCGTTGTGTCCCACTTTACAAAAGGCTATAGTGATTAAATTCTCTACAGTTATATAAACATGTTATTCTAAACATGTAACTAGATTCTTAAACATTGTTAGATACATCTTTATAAGAGATTTAAAAAGAATTTTATTGCATTTTAAAGGCAACTCATAGTCCTATTGGTACATAATATGAATGATGAAGTCTATAATTTGAAATCATTAAAACAGTATGATTTTATTAAGTATTTTCTATTTAGCGTTATATTAACCCATTGCAATAAATAAATGCTAAAAATGTCCCTAGTTTAATATACAACTTGTATCCTGGACATGCAACAGAAAAAACCAATTTTTTTTTTACAAATAATGTAAGCCCATTACAAATGTCTACTCTAAATGCGAATTTCGCCACCACGTCGGTATGAGGTTATCGCTATCAATAAGCTATTGTATTATATCCGTTCTATTTATAAAGTCCTTGATCACATCATATAAAGTATTTAAATCACCTAGGACACTGTACAACAATAAAAAATAGTTAAAATCGGTCTTCAATTAATCAAGCATCGGCGCAAATACCTACAATATATATAGGAACGTGAAAACCTCCTCCATTTTTAAAGTCAGTTAAAATTAAATTACTTTAATTAAAAGCATGGATATAGTAACTATAAATTTCTAATGCAATGTCCGATGGAAAAGTATAGACTTATGGCAAAGCGAGCTACCACACCCGTCATTTCTAAGACCCTATTTTTGTGTATACCAAATAAAACTGAAATAAATTTTTCAATCTCCTTAAATCGTTTTTAAAAATAAACACCAGTTGCAGCTCTCTTGAGTTTACCCAAGCAGAAAACTACACGCATATGACCATTTTATCAACGAAACATGGGGACATTGGAACATTTTAATTTCGCTAAAAGCGTCCATCACATTGTGGGAGCGGGGATGATTCTGGATTTTCCTCGATGCATACTGGGTATTATGTAGCGGATATCTCCCAGGTGGTCGTTAACGAGAACCGAGCCGATATATACAACGCTTTACAAACGTTTAATACTTTTAACGTCTACTGATCATTTCTGTACATTAAAAGCTTTTAATGTTAAAATAACCACAAAATTTTTACTTAACTAATTCTATAATGTCAATATTAAGAAAATATTTCACTAGACAACTATTGCTAAGAACTCTTTTTCACATGATATTTATATTTTAAAAATTACAATTTTATATCTTGATCTACTTACTGGAGGCATATTCACAACGATTAAATTAAAATAATGATATCTAAAACCGCACTGAACTGTTAATATCTTCAGCTTTGCTATTAATCATTTGCTACGGTAACAGCTTTCCACCAGGCAGGCTTAATATTTGCTTTTTCATGTGACTAGGCTGGCTAGCAAGCATACGACCCTCCTGGTGGTAAGCGATTGTCGTAGCCTCAGAACGCTTGCAACACTATTCACTCACGCGTTGTCACGTTCGAGATATTGGTTCTTAAATCTCTTTTAACAAATAATTTGACTAGCTACAGTTTCATTCAAACCGAAACACAGTAATGCGAAAAGTACTATTGTTTCGCGGTAGAATAACTGAAACTGCGCTGATACCTGCCTAGCCGGCCCATTGCTGGCATTTATTATAGGCCTACCACCGTTGAAATTTAACAAAAAAAAGATGCTTAATATGATTGTGATAGAATATAAACAGACCCATAAAACAATTACCAACTTCAAACATGTACTAAATTAACTTAAATGAAATATCGAAACAAAGTACAAAACAAATAAAGGCAACTTTAAAGTATCGGAGGCAACCGTCGCAAACATGTTCATCGCGACAGTCGGTAAAGACCTGGAAACTAATTACTTTGTGGCAATTGTATTTAAGCTGGCGTTTAAAACAATTAGTCTGGCAGCGCCGGGAATAGATGACATTCTTAGTTTCGCTACACACATTAATCAAGACAGTAGAGACGTCTTTATGTGTGTATAAAAATTAGTCAACGCTAAAAGCAATTTGATGAAATTTATTAGCAAATAACATATGGTAATTTTAACAAAAAATATTTATATATTACTTTTTGATTGTTTTTTTATTGTCTTTTAAATGCGCAATTAAAATGTAACAGAACTAAGTTCGAAAAAAAACATTAAAAATTTATTAACTTAATTAATTATTATTATTTCATTTCGCATAGTTCAGCCATTATAGAATCCCCATCGAAGATGAGGAAAATAAAGCAAAGATTAGAAGCGATTATTTCAAAATAAAAAAAAAACAAAGGAACCTTATAAAGGTATATAATATATACATTTTATACCGAAACCTTTATTTAACTTCACGACCAAGGAGGTAACAGTTTTATACTCGAGGCGTGCTATTAGATGTTCTTTGCCCGAGGGCACTTTCTCTCTACCTGATCCTCTTACGTAGCTCATGTTCATAGTAATACAAATTTATTAACATTACCTTTTTACGATAAAATTATCATAGACATCATCCCTTGTCCCTTGGGAAACTTTTCGTTTTTGGGAATAAAAATGATATGTTAATTTACATTTAATATAACAAGTTACATCAAACGTCCCGCTGTTTAAAGGAACATACAAAAAAACATGAAAGACAAAAATTTTATGCGTTTCTTGAACATCTAAATAAATAATACAAAAAAACTAAGTATACCAAGAGATTTTGGTATATATAATATACGTAAACACTTGAACAACTCTGATAGATAGAATCTTGAAACTATTTACTTTGAGTAATTGAATTGAATCATTGGCAAATTGCAAACGATTAAAACTAACACGCCATTAGCGAGGGTTGGTTGACAACCTTGTTAAGATGATTCAATACGCAATAGCTTCAAGCTAGTCGTAATTATTCACAACGAGAATACAACAATATTACTTTTTAAAATTTATTTTATGCTAGCTTCTGCCAGCGGCTTCACCAGCGTGCATAACAATTTTTAATATAACTTTACAGAAATTATTGCAAACAATTAGAAATAATTATTATAAAAAACGGCCATCAGGATAGTAATATCCGGCAGGGGCCCGAAAACACACACAATGACAAGCACAACTACACCCAGACCGGAGTACATGTACTATGGCGTTTACGGCAGGTTGGCTACTGCTGCGCCACAACGTTCGTTGCAAAATATGTGTAAAATAAAAAAAATCAAATATTTTCCTTTTACCGTAATAAAAAAGGACGAAGAATTTATACCACTTGATGTGATTCCAAGCATTAAGTACCTGTTAGCAACCCCGTCTTACAAAGGAGTAAAACATTCCAATGGAATCGTATGAGCAGGCTTTAATTTAATTATCCACGTAATTCGAAAGGCGTATGCGGCGAACGTTCCAAATGGGAAAACAATTAAACTAGCAAAACTTTCAAAACGACCACACTTGCTCTTGCTACATTCGATAAACTTGCTCTATTTGTATGCAGAGTGCATCTCGAATATGCCTTTGCGATTCTCTACAAAAGTAGAAAATTAAATGCTCGAATTGTATTAACCATTACGTAAGTTCAGATAAAGATGTTACAACTTAGAGAATAGCAAATGAAGCGCGGATTTGTCTTTAAGAATTTTTAATTCTACTTCTATTTTCTTTAAATCTGCGTCTCCAATTAAGACAAAAGACAATTAAATGAATAGTGGTAGCAGCCTTGATGTATATCACAGAATATAGATATGAAGAAACAATATCCGTACTTTTGCGTGTCATGTCTCTTTCTGTACCCTGATCTCTTTAGTCAGCATCACGCTTTTACAAACTTAAACTAAGTTAAGTTTCAAGCTTCTAGCTCTAAATTTTTACCCCCCTCCCCTTTTAACCCCTTAAAACAATGATATGTGTGTACCAAATATCATTGAAATCGGTTTAGTAGTTTGTCGTGAAAGCGCGACAGAGTTGCTTATATAATCTTAAAGGGATTAGAAGCGTTTATAAGCCACTGTGACCACTCATTATTAAACGGGCTGTACGCTTCTTTGATTATGTTGTATAAAAAAGTTCCGCAGTTATTTAAAAAAATACTCTTAACTTATTAATCATTGCAATATTAAGAAAGGAAGTACTACTCTATTAAGTGGAAACTTCGTGGGACGATAATTAATAATTGTTAGTTTTAATATGAATACTGAGCGATAACTCTGGTATGAAATGCATGTTTCATTTGATGTATTTGCTTTTCATTAACGCATAGGTATACAATTAATTTCTGCGTGTGCTAAACAAATCGATGTAGTTAGGCATGAGTTGGGGCCGCAGAAATTTAATCATATTTTGACAACCATATGTTATGACGGTATACATACCACGGTACTTTTCATAATAACCAATTAATATTTGTAACGTTACTATTTAAATTTCGTTTAGCCATTCTAATATACAAAATATAGCGCCCTCTCTGCGTTTTGATACTCGTGTTTTCTGTCGTTGACAGAGTGACTGGGCGCTGCTGCATAAAATACACTTTTATTATTTCACAATGAAAATTTTCAAATATATTTCACAATGATGAGTTTAAGGCTATGATTCTAGAATTGTTAGTTAGAGGACGTTAATTCGTATGTATATAATAAAATATAAAAAAGCTTTTAGTTTATTTATTTATAGCTTCAGCGTTATTATTAGCAATTTCTTACAAAAATTAATGTTCGTTTTTACTGACCGAGTGGAGTGGTCTCTTAGACAGTCTTGCATTTGTGTCATTTATATGTGTGTGTTACAATTTATTCCTTATTATTAAATATTAATTACAATCAAATAAGCTTTCAGTAACTAATAATTAACATTATAAAAGCATCAAATATATACCACAAATTTGACAATTTCCAAAGTTATCAGAAATACGTATAGATATTATGCAAACCGAGGGATCCCGATATTGCGTTAGGTCAGACAAATTGGGATCAGCTAGTGAATATATTACGACCCTAGCAGCCATCGGTTTGTTAATCGTCCACTGTTATTTATGACTTTAACTGTTTATCTGGGGTTCGGATGGTTCGACTTATATGACGCGGTGAAATTGCTGTTTCGTTAATAGATATAGACTTTTACATAATATTAAAAATCTCACTTTTCTATATATACAAGTGATTTCTTAACAATACTCATAGAATCAACTTACTTCTTTTTATTTCACGACGGTTGGCAAACAAGCATACGGTCCGCCTAATGGTAACCAGTCACCCCAATCTACGAGAGCTTGCGATAAAGTATCACATGCGCGATACTAACCCCAGGAACAGGAGAGAAGGGGTGTGAAGGGAAAAAAGGAAGGGAACAGAGAGGGCGGAAGATTTGGCCTCCAGCGGGTAGTACTTTCCCGGTCAAGTTGGCCCATTTATGCTGGGAGAAGCATAGCTCTACTACCGTTAAAACTACAACCTTTATAAGTTATTTAACTATTTAATGACCTATGTAATTCCCATAATCAGTGCAATTTGGATGGTACCGCAATAGTCGGAATATATGCTGTGGTTTAAGGTACAGAACGTTGCAAAGAAAAAGGCCTTATATACCCCTTATAAAAAAATTACACATTTTACTCCTTAATAAAACTTAAACCCAAACCTAAATAAAAATTGAAGCCTCAATAGCTCAACGGTAGACGGGCCGACTTTGCTACGTTAGCGCGAGAGTCGAGGGTTCGATCCTGACCCCCTTGGGCTATTGTCGTACCCAGAGCTTCGAGCTGTCGAGCTTATTTGGAGGGGTAAAAAAAAAAAAATTACTAAGCTAAAGTTATAAGGGAAATAATATTTCAAGTCAATGTTTCTTAATGAGTGTAGGTACTTAAATAAATACCAAAATATATACTTTACACATTTATGAGTATGAGAGAAAATAAAAGAAGTTGCGGATGATGAGTATACATAATCGTTCTCTAATACTATATAGAAGAAGTCTTGCCGTTTTCTGAATACAAAGCCGGTTAGACCGGGAAAGTGCAAGTTGCAACTTTCTCAGACTAATGTTGACGTAAGTAGCAGTATTCTAAACCCGGAGAACTAACACGCAAGTTCTTCCTTTTATTTTCCTTCTTACTCTCTTTGATGATTATGGCGATTTTACGGCGTACTTAATAATAAAAATATTGATTTCAGTTAAAATATTACATCACTGAGTAATTAATACAAGGTAATTTTAAGAAATTTAATATCCGAGGACGTAAGACAGGAAATGATATTCGGGAACAATTTTCTGCTATATATAATTATTGGAATTTAGGTTTCTGCTTAAATGTTATTATATGCTAAAATCTATGTTAATGCTATTAAACGAAAAGTGTAGGTCGAGAGCAATAAAGAGAAGTACAAAAATTATTTTACTAAAAGTATTTCAGAATATAGCTATACCAAGAATAATGTAGGCAATAAAAACTGATTGCATACAATTTAATTTAAAAATATAAAAAGTTTTGTAAATCAAAACAACAGTAATGATATTGGATGAGTTAATGTACACAAAATGATTCCCAAATATTAATAAAAACATGTTTACATTATAATATGTTTGTCTTGTAAATTGCCATTTAATAATAAATTACTTTATGAATATTTACGAACTGATACATCACGAAATTGATTCAGTGAAGAACTTCGGTCATAAATTTGTATGACATTTGACACACAAGGAAGTATAAACAGAGAATACATTAGTATATCCCAGACAAGGCGAATATGCAATCAAGAAGTATGGTGTCTTCTTCTTACTTTATCTCACGCTAAATGTGGTATGGTATTTGTGGTGTGGTCGGCACAGCACGTCCTTTTCTTCAATTCTGTTCTACCATTCGTCATCTCACTCACACTCTTTCCACGCATATACTCTTCCACACATTTCATCGAAGTCTTTTTCGGGCGTACTTTCTTCGCATTAGCTTTCACTTTCATGACCATCGTTCTTTGGGTAACATGATGTTATGGTTTCGCGTAACATGTCCATAAAAGGATATTCGTCCACTCTTTACTTTCAAACTTCCCCTTATATACCAAGAACTATAGTATGTCTTACATAAGTAATCCAGAACCCACTTTATTAATCGTATATAAATATGAACTAAAGATTTAAGTTTAAGTTATAATTAAAATTATTATTCCTTAAATCAAAACATATATTGTATACGCATTTATTTAAGGATTTTTTCATGATTGCCTTTCATTACATAGCATAAAACATGTTAGAAACAACACAATCAAGTACAATATTAATAAAAACGAACTAACCGGCATTAATTTGATTCGAAATAAATATTTGAAAACCAATATTATAGAATGATGAAAAGAGAATAAAATAAAAGAGGTATAACCACGATCCAATCAAGTCAAGAAATCTTAAAAGAAACTTTTCGAGAGGCTCACGCTCATTTTGACTTTAATCAGGATAAATTTTGAAACAAAATTAAATTTGTACGAGGGAGTTGCCTCGACAGTTACTTAAGCAAATAGACGAATTTAAGGCAGCTCGGAATAAGTTGAATGCATATGCACGTACACAATTTTCAACTTTATAAAACGATAGAAACCTTTATGATTTATATAACTCAAGTATTTAATGAAAATTCATATACGTACGTTCAACATATGATTAATTTAGCTGTCTTCATCTAATGAAACTTTGGGTCAAATGAACATAAGTTCATTTGAATTGAAATTTGTGTGTGTTTGTTCGATTGCACTGTTTTGGACTGAATAAAACGACGAGCCAACTTCTTCTCAATCGACTGACCTCTAGCGCTAAATTGCTTAGACTTACCTAATACTAATAGTCCTTATTTTCTATTTACATTATATATATACTACATAAATCTAAATTCCTTGACCATCACAAAAAGTTAAAGAGACCACTTATACAATACGAAAATAAATCATCAATATCGGTTCAAACAATAAATTTCGCGTATTATACACCCTAGAAAAACTTTTTTGTATTGCAGTTAGTTAGTTAGCCGACCGCATAAGGCATAAATACAAAAAAAAATAATGTCAAAAGTATACGCAGCGTTTTTCTTCTTTTAAAAAGTTTCAATAAATGCACTTTCAAAATCTGTTATGCTCCGATTAAAACACAAAATATAATTAAAATTGAATTTTCATATTTTAATTGAAGATAATTAATTTTAATCATTATATCGGAGTAAATTAATTTTAATTTAATTAAAACTATTTATTACAAAATGGAATCATAATTATAAAGATATTACGTCGGCTAATTTCTTAAAACAAAACTCTGAACAGATTAATTCGAAACATCAGTAAGTTGGTGGACTCATATTTATTAAAAGTGACAATTTAACGCTAAGAATCTCCGCTTCCTTTGGCCATAGTTTTAAAGGGTACTTAAACAGTTCATAAATCAATGCGATATGTCCGAGAAATGCCCTGTTTCATCGGAGCTTAGTCGCCGTGAAATATTACCAGATTATATTCGCTAGAGGAAATTTTGTCTAGAAAACAAAGCCAATAACATTTTCGTTAATGTATATCAGATATGTTAGAAAAAGTATGAGGGTTTCGCGATAGCGGAGCTACGTTATTTTCAGCAATGCTTGCCATCCAGAAAGAATTAGTAATAAAATTAAGTAAATTAAATAACTAAGCGCTTAGCACGAACGAGACTTAGAAGTGTTAAACAAAGAGCAGTCTAAAAACAAAACGAATAAAAAAAAACTATTAACTGGACAATCAAAGTAAATAGCTTTTTTGATCTACAAGGGCTAGCGTTGACTTTTAATTAAAGCCCCTTCTGATTCTCCATTATGCACGACATTTTAACAACCCCCATACTTCACTATTTACATGTGTATAGTGTGTATGTGTATAGTATCGCTTTATTGAGATTAAAAATTATTCCTGCATAGTTTATCAGTTGTGAAATTTATAGTTCGTTCGGTTTTGTACAGATAATTAGGCTAATACAAAACTTAAAAAATCATACTGATCATGTAGGTATAATATTACAATAGAATTTTTATTTATTTTAATTGTTATTTTGCCATCCCATCAATTACTCAGCAGTTATCGTAGTTAATACACTCACACATACACATATTTACATGAATAAATTCTTACATACAAAGCTCACCTGTCAAAGTAGACTCTAATTGTGCGGTCAATAACATATAATTTTAAAAATATACACACATATAACGAATACATTTTTGAAATTATCTCAGCATTATTCGATATAACGATTCACACTTGTATTCCAAAGCAAATATGGACCGGTTCATTTAAGGATACCCTTTTCAATGAATACCTGTTATATTGATGGACGTTGTCTTGCAGCAAATAAACGAGTAATGGTTTCAATGTACTTTGATTAAACTCAAATCAATCGGACGCTAATGAACAACCACGCTATAATTTATTATTATAATCAATTTATACAGCACTCGTAAATAATGCCAGAGGTCGCTTGTGCCACTTGCAGTAAACATAATTAAAATTTTCAAAAACTCACGATGGGTAACGCAAACTTGATTAGAATATTAATTCGGATGATGAGGAAAGAATTAATTGTTTAATATGATAAAGAAGTTTGGTTAATTTGCATTTATAATGTTCGTAATTATTACAGTTGTGTTATTTACAGTGACAGTGCTATTTACATTTTTTTTGTAAGATTATTTTCGTAGTAGTGATACTCCTCCCCCGGGCAAATGGGTTGGCTCGACTGTAGAAGTCCTACACTCTCACAGAAAAACGGGTTAAAATAACACTATTGTTGCGTTTCGTGCAATGAGTGACAGCGCTGGAGGCCCAATCTCCCACCCACTCTGTTCCCTTCATTTTTTCTTTCTCTTCATTATCCATCTCCTATTTGGAATCACGCATGTGATACTTCAAGTTTCGTGCACGTATGTTTTTGCCAACCGCTATCATATAAAAAAGAACTCTTATTTAAAAGGGTGTCCTTTAAATGAAAGGTCATAAACGAAGAAAATCTAAGATATACATATGAAGCAAAATATAAAAGTTTAAATATTTTCACATTTTCGATCTCGTGGTTTTGAAGATAACGGCACTCTGATAGCAATATCTCTCAGATATTGAGATGATCATGTTCTCTATCGATACTGGAATCTCAGCTCACAAAAGATTATCCCAAAATCACCTCTGTTATATTTTATAAATCTTTCTTTTGTCTTTCATAAAAGTAAAAATACAGAGATATACAATAACGCGAGGCGACAAAAAAATGTGAATTTTATCTACGTGAAATTATTTGAAATTTTTGAATATCGCGATTTCTCATCATTAAAATAAAAAATGCATTAAAAATGTTTTCGCAAAACTTGACATCATTATATTATGCTATATGAAAAAAAATAATTTGAAGCAAAAAATACTATTCCTACGTTCGTACTAATAAATAAGTACTTATTATAAGAGGAGAGATATGTTCTGCGTTTTTTCCCAGCTCCTTGTTCGAAAGCAATACACCAAAACAGAATTCAATACGAAGGAGTAGGCGGGATAGCACTTCGCGCTCCCCCAAGTAAATTGAGCTTTCCGGAAAATGCCATGGTAATTTCAAGCTTTGCTCTAAATTTACTACGTAAGCCGTCAAGATATTTAATCTCGAAATAATTTTTCTTTTCGCTCCACGATACCGCCTTTTCAATCCTAAATTATAGTCTATAATTCTATTTGACACAATACTCTGTATAAAGCGAAGCAATATCGCGCTTAATTATACTCGATTAAATGTATAGACGAATACTAGAGTGAATAGTATAAGTGTCTAAAAATAACATTTTAATGTAGTGACTTCAATAATGATTTCAAATTATGAACTTAATATAATTATGCATTTGTAATATAAATAATGTATAAAACTGAATTATATCAAAGCCATTAAGCAAAGAATTAATGAATACATTTTTAATGATTAACATTTGATGATTGAATGAAACTGACTGAGATCGCCGTTCTTAAAATAGGATATACGAGTAGCACCTGCTTTTAACATCAGAGGCGTGGCTTTGCTTTCTTGATACATAACATGTATTGGACATAAAGATATTTTTTCCAAAATGGATTTTCGCCTTCCTGTTTGTACGAGTTTTCTTAACCGTAGCGCAGGTTACTCAATCAATTGGTGGATAAGCGTTGCGTTTCCTGCGATGAATGCATGTACCAGGGCCCAATTTCTCAACCCCTCTGTTTCCTTCCTTTTTTCCTTCTCATTCCTTCCCTCCTGTTCCTCGGGTTGGTAATGCGCGTATAATACTTCCAGCGTTTATAGGTGGCAGTGACTGCTTTCCATCAAGGGGACCGTATTCCTGTTTACCAACCGTCATGAAAAAAAAACTATGTGTACCCTTCATTTTATAATCATTTAATTGTGGCTCTACAAACAACGGAAACGTATTTCGAACGCCATCACGAATGACAAACATAATCAAAACGACATAGGCATCCATATTATTGGTGTTTAACAATTCGATGTGTTTCGATTTCGTTCGCAATGATCACATTTAATTACGAAATCGGCGGCCGATTCAGTACAACGCTCGACCGTAATACAGGAATTTTGTCTATTCCCACTTGTGAATTTGTGGTGAACCGTTTTAATGAGCTCCCGGCCTTTATTAGCGGTTATGGTATAACTGGACACCTGTAATAGCTAATACCGTATAACAACAAACAGAAATTATAATGAAACAAATATTTGATGGATAGTCACGAGGGGAATTGTTTTTAAGTAGATTATGCGACTAACTTCGGACATTTGTGAATTGCCGTTTAGTTCAACGTTGAAATATAGTTTTCATTTAAACATAAATGCCGCGTTAAAACTGTTGAGAGGGAATTCACCTCCAATACTTCGCGGAAAATAAAATGTGCAAACAGGTAGTTTTAAAAACTGCATTCATTTGCTCATAACTACTCTCCCTTCGCTGCGGAAAGTTTTGAAAAGCGCTAAATGGACTATAAGCATAAACGAGTTGTTTATTTCTTTCATACTTTACCCTCGCATCGGAGGAGAATATACTTTTTTTTCCTATCTGTGTGAAACTGTGTGAAATATTAAGTATTGGTAAAACTTTTATACGGAATACTACGATATCTTGTTGGATACTATTGAAAAAAAAATTGTTTGAGTGGAGAAAATTTTGCTTCACGGACCACGAACCAGCACTATAGACGACTGATGTCATATTTCATTATTATTAGCACCGTGCAAGTGATCGCGCATCAGCTCTATACTATCTTCAAAATCTTTTATCAAATCACAAACTTAGAAACATTGTTTTTTATTTTAAAAGTAGGACATATGACTTTAATCTCATCTGATGGTAAGTGGAAATAAAGTCCAAACGCGAAGACGGCTAACACAGTTGCGGAATGCAATCCACCCTCGCCCTGCCTGCCCGCAAGATGCCTCTTCACGCCTCGTTTGAAGGAGCCCAGATTATAGGAAGGAAGGAACACGTGGGCCAGCAATGAGTTCCACTTTTTAGAAGTAAGACGAGAAAAGAATTGGCAAACTTCTTTGTTCGCGAAGGAATATAGTCTATCAAAGAAAAAAATCAACAAATTTTATATACACACACCACAATATCAAATCCGTTAGGCTTTAAACAAGCTGATATAGAAGATAAGATTAATATTAATATTAATATAATACAACGGTAAAGATATTACAACAATATTGATAACAGTATACCTAATATTCAGAATACTAACAACGCGAACTATGTAAGCTCGAAGTTACAGAGCAACCTTATAATTTAATTCGCCGGTTCGCTTAATACACCGACTGTGCTCACGTTTAATAACTAAATTTAGGTTCAGAGGATTTGAAATCAGTTAGACGTATCGAAGCCAAAACTATTGCCAATAACTTCGTTTATAGTTTTGTTTATGTAAAATTTGGGTACTTTACTGACTAGCTTAGTATTTGAATTGTTTAAGTTACATCCATTTTATATTGGCATATTGTGTTGCGCGTACTTTTATTTTAGGACAAGCTAAAGAACTATCAGACATCAATCAACTTAGCTGTTACGAATATGGATACCAAAATAATATGAATGCAGAGGTCGTGGAGCTCCTTAAATTCAATTTAAGCTAATTAGCTTAGCTTAGCTTATTTTAAGGACCTCCGTTTATCGTCCGAAGTCTTTAAGTACTTACTTCATCATAATATTTTAGAAGCAAATCTTATCTAAAAGTCTACAAATGACCGGTGGTTAGTGGCCAACCTAGTGTCAAAGTTGTTCGCCCGTATAGGCCTCTGACTTGACTTATAAACTGTCATCAAATTGATGCCTTCAAGCACAGAGACGCTCAGTTGAAATACCACTATGAGAAAACCCATCTAGTGACTGACCGCGCCTAAAGTTGCTTAACCGATCACTTACCGAACAGTGAGCGCACCCTGCTATAAGTGTAAAATGACCGATAAAGACGCCGAAGTTAGCAAATAAAATACATTCAGAAAAATTGTAACCAATTAATAAACGCCTCCTTTTAAATAAATGAATACTCATTATCATGAGGATTTCATTGCTTCTTTCAACTCATGACATTGGATGCAACCTTAAGCTTTATTGTTATTGTAATGCAAATAAATACAGATGCGTGTAGGCTTTGATATAAGAGCTTTATAATTAGTTTATAGAATGTTGTAGTTGTAATGATGTCAAGGTCTCTTCTCTTCCTAACATTATACCTGGTATTATACGAGTATTTACCCAGGGTCCGCTTATTTCTCTTGTCCAGATTTGACAGGTTACTAGTTTTTACACAGAGCGATTGCCATCTGACCTCCACAACACTAAAGGTGGACCATTAACTCATTGTATAAGAGCAATTTACTGATGAAGAGTTAACGATTGATATTAACTGGAGCCGACCGCTTAACGTTCTCTCCGAGGCACAATGGAAAGACCCACACGGACAAATACCTAGGCCGAAAAAGATATTTGTAAGACCAATGCAAACATCTGCCGAGCGGGTATCGAACCCACGACTGGTAAAACTAAAGGTAAACTTGAACGGTGTCAAGGTATAATTTAATATTGGTTTAGAATAAATAAGTTGTCTCTAATATATTTCTTTTTTATTTTACAGTAATAAAACGAAAACCCAATAACATTATTATTAAACTCTATACAACGTATTGATATATTTGTATTTGACTGTACTTGTTTTTGAATAAGCCATGTTATTTATTATATATATATATATATGAAAAGCTATTATAGCCGTCAAAAACTGTTCATTTGGAATTACAAACAGACACTTTAATTTTATTTATTTGTATAGATTAAAAAACTATTTTAATAAAACTAAAACAATAGACATTCCTTAGCAAATGAATAGCTTTACAAACATCTTAGTAGATACGGTAGATGAAGGCTAACTTGTTCGCTACAATC
Source organism: Hestina assimilis (assembly GCA_023373885.1). Lineage (NCBI taxonomy): Eukaryota > Metazoa > Arthropoda > Insecta > Lepidoptera > Nymphalidae > Hestina > Hestina assimilis. Next base: position 7,148,138 of record CM041749.1, on the reverse strand, counting down.
TCTTTGATAAACTCACTCGAGGAAACTTGGCCTGCACGCTTGTTGGCAAACTCGCACTTAACGTGTAGCTTAATTGAATTGTCCAGAAGTCGATTTGATTCTTTATCGTTTTCAAGATTCTCGACTATCTACTCTGCCAATACCTATTTTTTTTTTTTTTAACGTGACCGTCGTAATTATTTTATATATACGATAAGAAAATATTTTAATACAATCCTTACTAATATTATAAATGCGAAAGTAACTCCGTCTCTCTGTCTGTCTGTCGGGCTTTCAAGCCAAAATTACTGAAACGATTTAAAATAAATTTGGTATATAGATAGTCAAGAGCCTGAGAAATAACATGTGCTACATTTTTATGCGAAAAAAGGGTTTTAAGGAGGGATGAAAAGTTGTATGGAACCATCGTCATTTTTAGAGTTACAAACTTGAAACTTATTTTAGGCTGTTGCTTCGATATAAATAAATATGTCATTCAAAATTTGTGAAATGGTAGATGGGGTTCAGAGTTTTAATTAAAATCGTTATTCACGCGGATGAAGCCGCTGGCAGAAGCTAGTGAGCAGACATCTTGGTGTCTTTCAAAGCCTTTTGTTATTATTGGGCTGACAAATTTGATTAAAACAAATCAACTCCGTTACATTATGTGGATACATTAATACTACAAAATTGTCACTGCTCATCCGTATTGCTTTGCCTACTTGCCAATAGTTTTCTTGGTAGATGGACGTTTATGGTTACCACTCCGTAAATATAATTCGTATCGTGGTTCATATAGCGTATAGCTTTCCTCAATACGACTACCTTATGCAAAAAAACACAATATTATTTTAGCTAATATTACTAAAGGTATACAAGAATATTGTTACGATAAATATAATTCCTCTTTTTTAACAAAATATTACTTTAAACAGTTTTAAAGCTAAAGGAAATATCCATTATGCAATGGATTACAGACTTCGCTTAGCAGTTAATACTACAATGTATTCTTCCTTTATCTTATCTACCTAAGTGGGTTTCAGAACAGGGTTTTTTTTCGAGTCTATTCGGTCGCGTATACACGCGTACTTCATTTCGCGCTTCAAAATCCGAACGCGCGTTCACTCGCTTATTCCATCATATACGAGTGAGTGACGGTAGCATATTATTCAAAAAATAAAGGCGGACTTATAGCTAAGTCAGCCATCTATCTCTACTAGACAACCTTTAGAAGCCGAGGAGGAGGTGTACAGTGCTGTTAGAGGGCTTTAGACTAATAATGATATAAATATAATAACTAGACAAATACATATAGATAAATACATGTAAAATAAATAGATTTATTAATATTACATACGTGTATATATATAAACTAGTACATAACGCATATATGAGCTTATAAGTAAGTTAACGGTCGTACGAGTTGCGCGTGTTGTAAAACGCGCTCTTAAACAGATATATACGCGCTTCAAAAAAGAGTTAATGCGCTCGTATAAAGCACTGGTCTGAAACGGCCCTAAGCTTTTAAAGGAAAATTATGTCTAACGCCCTGAGCGCCGCTGAAGATTATTTTCTACTGTAGCCTTGAGCAACGAACTTAGTTTACGTAAAGCACGGATAAACAAAGCACTTTCGACTCAATTAGTAAGTGAATTTACTTACGTTGTACCGTTTTCGCAATTCACTGCGGTCGTTAAAAGAAAATTTTAGCACTTGAAACAGGTCTTAATGTTATCCTACATTTAATTAAACCTTTCATCTTTATTTTAATTCCAAAGGTTAAAACGGCTAGAACCAAATCGTAAGTTATAAATTTAAAAATAATTGCATTACTAAATATTCTGATACCTTTTAATAATTAATCAATAGCAAAGGGTTTGGTAAATTAGATTTAGCATTAATTAAATTATTTAGATAATACGATGAAACGACGTACGAACGACCAGAAATTAATTGAAATTTCATTTGCATATCGAAATCATTCAATTACGTTTTTTTATATACGATTTCATTGCAATCAGTCGCACATTGTGAAAATTAATAAAATCATCAATCCCATTTCGATTACTGAGGGGGAAGTTTTAAAAATCGCAACTACAAAATCATTTACATGCGCTTCGCATAACAATTTTTTAACAAGTATAAGTTGAATGAGTAATTTATTAAATTGATGATTGCTTTTTTATGTTTAAGCAAAATATGCTATAAGATTATTATAAAAATCATTGAATTGAAATGTCCATCTGAGATTAAAAATAAGAGTTTTATATGGCTACTTGCATGGTAACAAATATCTAAAAAGGGTTCTAAAAATGATTGTTTGGTATTTTTAAAACAGTTAACAAAAGTGAAAACCTTTTATGTTAGAAATTTGTGCATGTAAAACCACTGGATGCTAGATAACTGCTTTAGGAATTTTAGAATGAATTACTTTACAATCAATCTACTTCTTGAATCCTGCTTTCTGCAAATGCTCTTGCCGCCATTGAACGGCTCGATGTCACCGATTAACTAGACAATACAAAAACCATTTAGTCTCAAACGAGATTAGTATAAAATAAAACACCTTCTGTTTTTATTATATGAACAGATCAAAAGGAAATTGGTGTATCGAGCACACATCACGTAAGTATATCGTGTTCTGAGACTATTACTTCGCGCAGATCATATCAACAAAATACCTTAATGGCTCGCTCCAATTGTTGTAATATTCGATCATACTAACGAGTATGGACATGCAAGCTTGGTTTTAATAATATAAATATCCACAAAATCATAGTCTTTCACACATTCCCTTGAAATTGTATTACATTTTATTTATCTATTTCACTTATAACGTGTTTTTAATCACTAGTCTAGTTAATTGCATGACACACTTTTTTGTCACTAAGGCCAGCCTGGTAGTAAGAGGTCACTGTAAACTATGTTCACGTGTAACAACAGCAGCGTCACCGTGACTTTATATCTGCGATTAGAGTTGGGAATGGCAGAAAGAGGAGGAGGTAAAGGAAGGAAAAGGAATAGGAAGTAGAGCTTTCAACACACCTCTATTGAACATTGCGGCTATTATTACTTTAAGAAGATTATCTGTAAGAGGAAAATAAATCCCCAAACAAGGCCACAAGAGCAAGGCCCTACTTTTATAAGTAATATTTTCGTTTAAATGTGATTAAGAACTAATAATAAAGATGTATATTTCAAACTATTTATAACATAAAGTTATTGAATTGAACAAAAAATAGACGGAAATATATTAGTTTATGGACTGGAAGTGTTTTGGCAAGGTTCTAGACATCACGCGCTCAGGAACACATTTATTATCATTCCGGCAATATTTGTGGCTTTGGCAGACATATTGCTGTTCTATCTATTCTTGCACACAGTATATCTTGCGAGATTAAATTATTATAACAAACAATTTTAGATGAAATTCTCTTCAACCGCAGTTATTTTGTGTCATATACTATATATAAATATAAATAAATAAATAAACGCTGCACACTCAACGGCCCCCATTAGGATAGTGATATCCTGTGTCGGGGGTCCGGAAACATATATAAGGACAAGGACAAATACACCCAGACCGGAAAATATGCTTGCATGGTCAATACAAACATATTATGCTCCGAGCGGGAATCGAACCCGTGACCTGTGGCGTTTAAGGCAGGTTTGCTACCGCTTCGCCACAACGTCGTCAAACCATAATTAAATATAAGATATTCCGCTTGATCGATTACCATCAGGCCAACCGTACTCTTGTTTGTCGTGGTATTATAAAATACTGTTATACTGCCTAGAAAGAGAATCATCATCATCATCGACCTATGGACGTCCACTGCTGGACATAGGTCTCGCCCAAATGTTGCCACCGGGAACGATCTTGTGCCGCTTGCATCCAGCGGCTCCCAACGACACTTTTTATGTCGTCATGCCACCTTGTGGGAGGCCTGCCGACGCTGCGTTGTCCAGTGCGGGGTCGCCATTCCAGCACCTTGCGAACCCAACGTCCATCGGTTCGACGAGCTACGTGCCCCGCCCATCGCCACTTCAGTTTCGCAATTCTTTGAGCTATGTCGGTGACTTTGGTTCTTCTACGGATCTCCTCATTCCTGATTCGATCACGTAGAGAAACTCCGAGCATAGCTCTCTCCATCGCTCGCTGAGTGACTCTGAGAGAAGTTTAAGGCAAAGCCGCCCTTATGATAGAAAGAGAATATATAATACTAAATATCTCCCGCACCCTTTGTTAATAAAAGACCAATAATCAACTCCCTTAGCTTGCTTACGTAATTCTTACGTATATTATTCTTTTTTAAGATAATTATAAGTTCAAAGTCTTTATATAAAAATACTATTTAAATACAAAGATATTACAAAAGAACCTTAATGAATAAATCGTACAAAAGTGCCGTAATTAATCAAGTTTCTTTCTAATTAAGCGAGTGGCATCACTTAGCATTGCTTATGCCATTCCGACAAAATGAAGATTGTAACGATTTTCTCTTAGAATTTTCCCCAAACAGAGATACGATTCCCGCTAGATCCCTTTTATCGTACGGTTTGTTTATCGAGCAATGGAGGTTTGCAAACAAAAAATCCTGCCTTGTATCTTCTGTGCAGTATATTTTTTAAAGTTCGGGAAACCAATTTGGTTCCGCGGCAGTATTTACTGAAGGTAAATTCACGGATCCTTTTCATTGGATATATTCAGGCAATACAATTGTTCTTTTAATATTGTTTTATTTTTGTTTATCGTAAACTTGTGTTGTTTGTTTTCGAAGAAAATATATCAATTACGATTCTATTTTTACCAAATGTAATGATAAAGAATCTAGTGTTTTTTTATTAATGTATGTTATACTATATCATGTCGCTGTGTCTCCAAAATAGAGTAATATTCGGTAGTCCAAGTATTTTGAAAATGGTGACGTCAAATATTTCATTCAGATTGCTATGATAATAGATAGGTATTAAACTGGAAAAGATAAGTTAAACAGCTATTTCGGGTAGTTAGCGAGCTAGAAGTTTGTATGAGAACAAAATAAACGCATACACTATTCAACAAAAAGCAACATTTGACGACGTTGTGGCGCAGCGGTAGTGAACATGCCTTAAACAAATGGAGCATAATATTTTTGTATTGACACAGGATATTACTATCCTAATAGAAGCCATTAAGTGTGCAGCGTTTATTTATTTCTATATCTTTAAAAATATTATCATCATCAAACATAATAGTTTTCAAAACAACGAAGATAACATACATAGACACTCAGAAGAAATTGAAAAATTAATAAAAAGCAATTCTCTTATGTCTATTCTCTTTAATAAATTATTTCATAACGTGTAGCTAAAATATTTCTTTTAATAAATCTTAAGCTGCAATTCCGAGCGGATTGATCCAACGCAAAACGGAAAGCCACCCGTGACAGTCGAAACGAAACACGTACGTATACGTGCCCGTAACTGACATTCGTAGTTAGGTTCAGCCACAAATCTCTAGGCTAATCCAAACTGTGTACTCGAAAGAAATATACTGTTTTGATACTAAAGTCTTTAATAAGACTTCTTTATTTTTTAGTAGACACCGTTGTGGCGTTGTGGGTAGCGTGTCTGCCTTTAATATCGACGGTTGCGGGTTCGATTCCCGCTCAGGCAGATTATTGTTAAATTTCTGTCTCGGTCTGGGCGTTTATCTGTGATAATCACATAACATCTAATAATAATCGTTAACTCTCGATAAGTAAATTGCTCTTATCCAATGAGTTACTGGTTCGCCCTTAGGGTTGCGGAGGTTAGATGGCAATTTCGTGGGATGACTGAGAGCGCCGGAGGCCCAATCTCCCACCCCCTGTGTTGCCTTCCTTTTTTCCTTTCCTGTTGATTGGCTAGTGATACTTCAAGTATCGCAAGCATTCATAGGTTGCAGTGACTACTTACCATCAGCCGGACCGTATGCTTGTTTGCCAACCGTCATGACATAAAAAAAAATAATAATAATAACCTTAGGTATAATTTTAAGTGGACTTCAAGATGGTGTTTATTAATTCGTCTGATAATGATAAGGAAAGGGTTTACATTATAGCCTACTCGAATATCAAACTTTTTATGGTTTTTAGTAATGTGTCTTATAGCTACCACTTATCCAAGCTGGGAATATCACTTTCTAACGTCGTAATACACTAAGTAATTGAAAAAACAACATTTTAAAATTTTAAATATAAACATCTAAAAGATCGCAAATTCGTACAATTTCTCATACTTATGGTGTCACCAAAGATTAAAATAGATAACTAGAACACCTTTGACATAAAATATAATAACTTTGTCTTAATCACAAAATTATTAATGATGAAAATGAATTTCAGATTTTGAGAAACAACATTAAATTAAATCATTACATCTGCCATTTATCTAAGTATTATAATACAGATTATAAATGTTACAGATAAGTTTCGTTAAAAAACAATTAACATACTTCTTAGTCACGAAACAAAAAATTTACAGTCAAAATAAATATGTTTTATTTAGTTAATGATAATGATGAGTAGTTATGAACTTACAAAAAATTAGATTTTAAGTAGAACCAGTTTTTTCTGGCACTCGCCGGCCGCTACCGCGGCACGCTCGCTACGCTCGATGGTCATGTTCTAACAAGAACCTAACCTAACCAACGGATTTTTATATAATATGATTTTAAGTAGAACTAGTTTTTTCTAAATCTATTTTAATATTTATTTATTAATTTATTATATTTTGTAATCATATTTAATTATATTATAATAAGATAATTAATTAAAACAAAAAAAGACAAAATAAAAAAACACTAACAAATTTTAAAACGTTAACGTTACGTCATCGCCATATTTATTCATACTCTTACTAGTTAGTTGTCAAAATTTGTAATCTTTAATGACCTATTTTTATATTATAATATTTTAAATTTTCAAAGTAGAATTTCTCGTTAACTAAATGTTTTCATGCCATAGGAGTGATAGTTTCAGAATAATATGATAACCCTTTACGTAATATGAGCACTAATTCCGCCGAAATACTGCCATTGAATTGAATTTTAACATAAATATTTTAAATTTCAAAATGCTTTTTTTCAATTACTAAGTGTATTATGACGATAGAAAGTGATATCCCCCACCCGGGTAAGTGGTAGCTATAGGATACATGACTAAATAACATAAAAAGTTTAATTTTCGAGTAGGCTATAATGGAAACCTTAGCCGTAAGTTCTTCAGCTGTGAAGCAATTTTGGAACGAAATTCCTTATTGGGCGTTACACGTGCAGCTATACTCGCGGGAGTGAGACCTAAAAAGTGTTACAAGACTTTTATCCGGCATTTTATTCATATAAGTAATAATGACAAGATAGGTACAAATCTTTAAGGTCTTTCCTGTCCGTTCAGGCCTCTAGTAAAATGAGTGTCATAGGTACTTACGGAAATACCACCTTGTTAGTTTGTACAGTTATATTATGATAATACTTATTCCATTAAAAATGACTCCGTTGTGGCGTTGTGGATAGTCTGCGTGTTGGCGAGTCTGCCTTTAGCCTGGACGGTTGCGGGTTCGATTCCTGCTCGGGCAGATGTTTGCATTAACCTGTCTCGGTCTGGGCGTTTGTCCTTGTGGGTCTTCCCACTGTGCGCCAACATATAAATAACATAAATAATATAAAACATACACAATAAAAGACAACCAACTTTAGCCTCAGAGGCTCAGAGCTTAAAGAGTACTGAGAGCGGTTAACTTAATCTTATACATCATCCCTAAACAATATCAAAATAATCTTTAAAAACCTAAAATGAACCAGACAGTGCTGTTATAAATCAGTCTTATCATTCAAGAAATGAGAATCTCCTTTCTAACATTAGAATAACACATGACCTTTTATTATTTTTGATACAATATTTTTCTAAAAAGCAACATTAATAAAGTTTTTTCTGAAAAGTATTAGTGTATAATAGATGTCGTGGTATATTTATAATCTGCGAACGCTTGTGTTTAATGGTGTGTGTATTTGGATGTGGATAGGGCTTATGAGGTCGAAATGCCGAAACGACCGTATACGCTCAAAAAAACGCTGGTCTGACACTGCCCTTAGTGTCTTGTTTTCGTACAAAAGTTGCTTTTTCATTTCATTTCCTTTTGTTACATCTATCAATACAGAACACATGGGACTGCGATGTTCATTTTTATAAGAATTCATAAAAACCGACCAAGTGCGTGTCACACTCTCACATAATGGGTTCCGTACAACCGTAGAATATATAACATTAACGTAAGAAAGTATTTACAGTTTATGAGGTAAAACAAACAACGTCAAAATATCATGTTTTTTGTATGAGGTTTTTAATTTAATTTTTATTTTAGTATTTTTAGTTGGGGCCGCGGAAAATTTCTACTTCGTACTTATTACGGCTTGGGAGACAAGCCCGCTGAAGGACAAACAGACAGCGGAGGTTGGCACCCTTTGGGTAAGGAACCCTAAGAACTTACATTAACTTTAGTTATATTTAAAATGTGAAAGTGATTAAGGATAACATATTTCATTTTAATGTTTTCTTTACGTAATTCGATCCGCCTTTGTTAATAAAGATAGAACCATCTTATCGAATGTCACTTAAAAAATGTCCCTACGGAGAAGGATAAACCACTAAATGATGGACACTTTTAAAGGATTTTTCTTTAAGATTGTTTTTTTAGGCTCGAATTCTATATACGTGCTGAAGATTTCTCTAAGCCGCATTCTCACAATTTCCCATGATTTTCTTATTTTACGAATAGTCCTCATACGTCGAATACGTATAAAAAATTACTAAATGTTCAAAAAAGCAAAAGAGAATTTTAAAACATCACCGGGCTCAGTAGACTGCGAGTCACAAGTACGGCCTATTAAAACGTTTAGTTCAATGCCGGTGAACCTATATAAAAGGCTACAGGCACGACGGGCGCCCTTGACATATGCTTCAACCGATGCACTCGTTCGCTTCTCGGACATTACATTCAAATAAAACGACAATTTAAATTCTATTTCGAGAGCTATAAACAAGCTGTACACCTAATTAGTTAGGTATCTTTACAGACCCGACGTAATATACGACGCGGGTAGATTAAATCGCAACAATACCGCATACTTGGGCATACAATTTTAATATTTATGTTAATACAATAGCGTCTATTCTTCGTAATAGCGTAAATTCTCGTGTAGTCATTACATCGTCAGCCTAGACGTACTCAGTACGGCCATGGTACATCAAATATGCATAAAGCCGTCTGCTCCAGTTAAGAAAAATGTCTTGCCCTCACGATCTTGCAAGTTGTTAATGACGGCATTGCAATTTAATCTTATAAATGGTCTCATTAAATTACTTACTTTACATAAACTAATGAATAATGGAATATTGTAAAATGCTTATCTATATAAAGGGGCAGCCCTCACGGGGGCTCAAATTTGAATCCGTCCTTAGGGTGCCTCCTCCGAAGCCGAACCACGGCTAAGGACACGTCATCGGATGGAGGCAGCGCTCCGAGCGCATTCGCATAGACCTTTTTTTAACAGAATTGATGGAATATGTGTTTCGTATTTTATTGAAATTCTTCTCCCAAAAGGGGTAGAAAATTAAATTTTATATCGCTTAAGCGTACATATACATTAATTTTTAATAATTTTTACTACTGTACTGTACTTTTAACTCGTTTACTTGAAACAGTTTAATAGAACTGCCATTGTCGTCTCAAATTTAAATTTTCATTTCACGTATTTAGTATTAAGTCATTTTCATGTGCCATTTAAATTTATTGAATGAATGCCGCTCGCGACTTTGTACGCGAGCTTAATATTGATGTAAACTACTTTTATATTTACCTTTATATCTTTACTTTCTTGCATTTCTTTAATTGGAAGAATTCATTTTAAGTGGATAACGACTAAACATATAAAAAAAATCCAATAGTAGTTTTTTATACTACTTTGACCCTTATGTCAGCTTGCCAAATATGCTTTTTTTGATGAAAAGCAGTTACCACAACCTATAACCAGAGTTCTTTTTTTTTTTTTGACAGTAGCTCAATACTGTGGAATATTCAAGAAATTTGTCATTTTGACTTAGGATTTAGGTTTTTGCCTTATTCTGAGCCAAAATACTAGGTATGCCCATGGGCATCACCGTATATTCCAATTTGAGACGAGGGATAAGAATGGAAGAGAGAAAAGAGGTGGAAATTATCATTCTACACGTATAAATAATATTTAATAACTCACAGCACTCTTTCTAAAGTATATTAAAACGCAGATATTGATTTCCATAATTACGCTTTCCACACGTCCGCCTCCAGTCACGTTGAAGACGAGACGAAGCGAAGATGGGCTAATGCATATAACGACTTGCAATTTCGAAGTTCTTGCTATCGGGTAAAATCTGCAATTTGCAAAATTGCAGTAGCATGAGGGTCGCGGTAATTGCAATCTCTTGCCAATATAGTCGAAAGCGATAAATAAATATCAATGGATTGTACTCTCATTGCCCTTTGAAATGTGCTGGATCCAAATGATAAGCGTGTAAATATAACTTGTGCACACAAAACTAGACTGTTTCCAATGTTTAATGAATGGTTTATACATACATAATATTAAATTGGAAATATTTTTCGACTTTTTGGGGATCTAACTAACACGTGTTTAATAAAATTAAAAATTGGAGAGATCTCTTTCAATGCCTACTTCAAGATTTTCTTTTTGAGTAAATCCTAAAAACACATCAAAAAATTACTCTAATATGCTATGCTAATATGCATATTATGATAATAATTGTTCCTTTATCTTAGCAGTACAAATAATTAATGATGTGGAAAAAATATAAAGCGTTTTAGGTCTAATGTCTGTTTTATATATTTTTTTAAATGATGTTTTATTTTACATTCAATGGAACTGTTACAAATAGTTTGACATTATCTATCTATACGTTACTTTTAATCAATGTAGAAATAATTAGGAAGTTCACTCAATTATCGTAATGAAAACAAAAATAAATTAAATTAAAACTAACAAAAAATCACAATTAGCTAATAAACATGCCTTAGAAATTCAACCAACACCTCTTTTAACTTTGGGTACATATTACTTTCAATTAAATTGTTGCGTCACTAACATAACCGCAATTATTAATGACAGCCTTTGGAAGTTTAAATAGGGTACTCACCTGAATATGACGTTTTCAGCTAACCAAGACCGATTGGAATTAAAATTTCTATGGCGAATTTCAACACGACCACGGCAAATTGAATTCAGCACTGTGGGAACTGTTCAACCTGGCGTGGCGTGGACTTGTAAAGTACGGCCGAATTGATTATGTGAGGACTCAATACATCCTACACGACATTATATAAAGCAGAAGCCTGTTATATGGTATATATGATTGTATACTTACAAGTGTTCGCCTAGTGGATGAAATTCGTTTTCGCTTAGTGATCATTGACAAAGGGGAATAAAGTATGGAAGGATTTTATTCTTTACGACCGACCGATTATTATGTAAATTATATATTTTTTTCTTATGTTACTAAATTGGAAAGAAAGCATACGGCCCACCTGTTGGTAAGCGCTTGCCGTAGTCTATGAACGCTTGCAACACCATTTGTAGGTGTTATTGCTAACCTCGAGATATTGGTTCTTAAATCTCCCTTGTCCAGTAATTTCACTACCTACAGTGTCCTTTAACACACAGTAATGTTAAAGACTTAGCCGGCTTCTTGAAATAAAGGCCTACCCTAAAGATCACCACCAGAAAAATTAATTAATTATTGATAGGTAAAGAGAATATTACGCATTTTATTTTCGAAAGTCTGGTAGTGAATAAATTATAAAAATGACATTAACTTTATTAAAAACCTAATTAATCTCCGGCCGTTGATACGTTCCTGACACTTCATGATCGAACGCGGGCGATATGACTTTTAGGTAACATACAAGATATCATATAAATATAAAAATATTTTTATGGTTTTTATGAAGTGCTTATAAAAACATTAATTATACTTCATATTCCTTCGTCAATCTAAGATAAGTGATTATATTTTAGCGCTAACTTAAATATTTAGTAAAAGGAAACTAATATAATTTTTTATGCTAACTACACCGTTTAAACGTTAACCGGTATATCTTAGTAGAACTGCTACACCATTTATATACAATTTCTCTTTTCAAAGGTCGGCATTACAGCTGCTAACTCCAAGTGTTGCAGATGTTCAACGACAGGTTATAATTACTAGAATGGCATTTTTAGACGGTCAGGGGCTTACCATTTACTCTTATTGCGATTCAAACGGCGACAAAAAACATGCCAAAAACTGAGTTACATAGGTATTACATATTATGACATACACTTTAATCCATCATGCTCATATAAAATTGAATCGATTTACTGACAAAATTTAATAGAATTTTTACTAAAAGTTAATGGTAACACGGGCTGCTTAGTAAAATTAAATCTAACATTGTAAAACACAGAAGTGCCAAACCTCAAAACAGTGCTTCGATTGTCTATATCATAAGATAAACAATCAAAAGTACCACGCCACAATTGACCTTCATACACCCATTGAAATGTCTGGAATTAATAGTGATGGTTGGGACCCGATTGATAATGGCACCTTCGGAACAAGGACAGGCCCTTTTGTGGGGCGCCGAAGAGACTTTGGTCCCGCCACATGTCAAGGAGACAGCAATAAGGGGGAGCCAATATGGCATTTGGTTTAATCTGATATATAACAAACTTGTACCATTTATAATGGGTATTTCACTGATAACAAGCTACAAAATTTAAGAAAATAAAACATCGTTTGCATGCAAAGATGAAAGGATTTAGTTTTTTTTATATCATGACGATTTGCAAACAAGCATACGGTCCGCCTGAAGGTAAGCAGTCACCGCAACCTATAAACGCTTGTGATAATTTTTGATGTGATACTACATCACAAGCGTGTTGCCATCTCAATGAACAGGAGGGAAGGGATGTGAAGGGAAAAAAGAAAGGCAACACAAGGGGTGGGAGATCCGTCCTCCGGCGCTCTTACTCATCGCGCTAAAGGCAGCAGGACCTACTGATATTATTACTTTAAGCCGATTTTCTGTGAGAGGTTAGTACTTCCCTGGTCGAGCCGGCCCTTTTGTGCTGAGAGAATGGCTCTACTACCGTTATTTTTCAATATAGTCATTATCTAATGTACGTGATTTTTCACATTCCTAAAACTGGGAAAAAATTATAATTATATACAATGTTTTAGGATGCCAATAAAATATAGAGAACATTTATTTAAAAATCACAATTCGTGTTAATTAAAAAGAGGGTAAAAGGCATTTTAGAATCGAATGTCATTCAATTGCAATAGATCAATCACAAACGACTAACGAATCTATTGACGCTCAAGTAATTGAAAACCATCAGGCGGATTGAACACTAACAAATATAACAAAATAAATAAAATTTTGCTTTCAGTAATATAGATCTATATTTAAATGAATAAAATTAAGTGTCTGTTTTTTTACGAGAAAATAATAGTACATAAGGCACCGCGGATTATGAAAACCGCGACAATCGTTGGTTACAATGTCCTTTTCCCGTAGTATGTATACGATTTTATTTTCCTACAATGAAAAGTTCGCTTTTAGTCTCTGGTTCGAGGAATAAACATACGGTTGCTAGGTTATTGGGAAGTAAAGTGAGTTAGTTAGTGTCATCTTGCCGGGAGAGAATCAGGAATTTTTCTCCCTCGTGTAAGAGACAAAAAGCGAACTTTTTAGCGACCATTACATGAAAGTACGGCTTTTCGTTTATATATGTTGTTTGTAAAATATAATTTTTTTTTTGTGAGAGGGGGCAAACGAGCTGGAGGGTCACCTTATGTTAAGCGATCACCACCGCCCATGAATATCTGCAACACCAGAAGGCATGCATGTTGCCGAACTTTAAGGAAAGAATACGCTCTTCTCTTGAAGGTTCCCAAGTCGGTTCTGATAGACCCCCGGTGGAAGTTGATTCCACAGAGTAGTTATGGATTTCCAGACATCGAGGAGGACAATTAAATATTATAGATTCATAAATATTATATTACTTACTTTTAATTTCCACCCTGAACGTTCTTCCAAAGTACGAAACACGTCACTGTACTTAATGTCGGCTTTTTTGTATCTGTAGCCACGTTGTGTCATGATATAAAAAGGGCAAACTGCCGGTGACATCGACGAATGTTGTCCATAAACCATTCTTTGTTTAAGTTATTGTCCTTTATTAAGTGCTATAGACTTATAAAATAGACACACTTCCCTTATATTTCACAAACACATTATTTTATAAGTCGTGAAGGAAATACCGAGCTAATTTTTTTAGTATTTTCATAATTGTCTTTAGATTTTATATGCATCTTTATTCAGTTAAAAAAATACAATAGCTTCTTATCCAATATACGTACGTAAAGTATTATTTTTTCACTAAAACAAACCAAAAAATATCTTATTCCAGATTGACCAACATCTTCTAAATGTATCAAATTATTCGATATATATATAAGGTGTTTCACTTTAAAATGCGGTAACTTTGCGGGAAGCTTCTATAAGTGTAACAGATCAAATTCTAATTACGATATATGATGTACCTTTTTGCTATATTTTAAAAAAATATTTTCATACCATCGCTCGAACTATGACTCTAGCTGAATAAAATCTATAATGTAAGCCGTGCATTACGTCACATCACATATGGCGTAGCACATAGCGCGTATAGCGTCATTGACCTGAGTCACCGACCGCGCGCCCGGTGTGTTATGTGTTTATCACAAAGTACGTGGATACATTATGACAGTAGTGTAGTATCTTGTATGTAGCTTGTATTTCGTTTAAACTATCCTTCGCCCTTTCAAAAGTTCTTGTTCCAGCATCAATCCCGGTATTTTGCCCAGGGTCTGCTTATTACCCTTATCCGGATTTGACAAGATACTAGTTCTTACGCAGCGATTGTCATCCGAACACCGCACCCCAAGGGCGAACCAGTAACTCATTGGTTAAAAGCAAGTTACTAATAATATCAGATGTTTTGATAATATCGACCGCCGACAGCTTAACGTGCTCTCCGCACGTTGGTGAGAACCACAAGGACAGACACCTGGACAGAGACAGATAGCAATACGATCAAACCAATATCCACCCCGAAAGGGAATCGAACCCGGGACCGTCGAGTCACCATAATTTGACTTCTTCAGAAACCACTATGATTAAATAATAAAATCAAACTGCGAGTTTACGACCTACCCCACGTAAAAAGTCGTTCACTCCGGCATTTTCCAAGTAAGGTTATTGACCGGTTTTGATGTCGCCGCTACTTGCCTTGCCTACTTAGTGCTCCACTTAGATTCAAGACAACCCGCACCCTACACCTTAATCGAAATTTACTAATTTAAATTTTTAATAAATAAAACATGAATGGGTTCATCAATACAAATATCCGCCTCGCACGGGAATCGAACCTGTGGCTGTACCCAGACCGGAAAACATGCCTGTATCGTCCATAAAAACATGTGGGGCAGGTGTGCTTAAGGCAGGTTCGCCACCGCTGCACCAAAACGTCGTCTAATAATAATAATACGTGTGGTATTTATGTATGGCACACAAACATGTTAAGTCAGTAACCTACTTTGAAAGCGGTTTTAAAGGAAAAAACTAAAAATTTAAATTAAAACTAAAAATTTAAACTTTTTAAAGGAAAAAAAATTAAAATAAGAAATCGTCAATTGCACATTTTATCATTAATGTTTGTAAGCAGCAAATTACCTAAAAACTATTAAATAGTAATTATCTTGTTACGATGACCGGAGCCTTAGATATAAAAAAAAAACAAATGATATTTTTGATTCTTTCCGGTTAAAGTCGCGAGCGACCACTAGTATGTAATAAAAATACGTCTTTTACAAAATCGTTGAAAAAATATGCCTTTTTAAGTGCCGCCTTTCCTAAAGCGGCGCTCATACATTTTGGGAAATGTGAGTTTGTTTAGTTGTTACACTTTTACACCTTAACTACTCGACAATGACCAGCATTATCAAATTTTGTATAGACAAGGGGTATTAGAAAGCATACAGAATGAATGAATGAAAAGTTCATTCAGAAAAAGGTAATGTGCCTGAGGAACAGAAAAATAACTTTTACATGGTCGTCGAGCATAACGGTTGCGCATATAAAATTAATAAATTGTAATATGATAAATGGAGTACAAAGTTGAATTTTAACTTGTACATTAACCGATGTTTGTAACAAAAACTTGAATTGATTGACATTGAATTGACACAAACAAAATCACAGGTAAAATCTAATATGTATACCATATTACGAAATCAAAAATAATTCTAAACGTCAAAAACTTTCTCAATGGAGTAGGTAAGGTACTTTAAACATTAACTGATAAAAAGTATTTTCACAATATAATTATAGTAATTACCATAACTAAAAAGAAATCTTCACGCTAAGCATATTTCAGAAAAAATAATCAATTCCTTACCGTACAAGTG
Organism: Hestina assimilis; assembly: GCA_023373885.1. Classification (NCBI taxonomy): domain Eukaryota; kingdom Metazoa; phylum Arthropoda; class Insecta; order Lepidoptera; family Nymphalidae; genus Hestina; species Hestina assimilis. The sequence continues at coordinate 7,131,591 of CM041749.1, read as the reverse complement.
CCTGGTCTGGATCAAGCTTAACTTGTCCTTGAAAGATAGTTACACGTGTAAAGTCTATCGCTCAGTGTTGGCAAGTTATAATAATAATAATAATAATTTTATGAAATACTAGCGGCCCGTCGCGGCTTCGCACGGGTGGACATAATATTTTTTTATATTTCTTTGTTGATATTATTATTTATTTAATTGAAAATATGTTATTTAATATTTTAGAACATACTTTTGTTCTATCATCAATAGTTTCCGCAGCGCATGCGACGAAAGACGTTTTAGGGCAATTTTTACACTTTGGATTACGTTAGTTAAGTTTTAGTAAGGATCCCAATCTTTTCTAGCAATGAATATAGCCTATGTTACTCAGTGTGAATGTAGCTTTCCAATGGTGAAAGAATTTTTAAATAGTAGTTTTTGAGTTAATTTATTACAAACATACACACAAAAATTCAAATTTTTATCTTTATAATAGATTTAAAGAAATTACAGTGTAGAGTTTATAGAAAGAAGTAAATAATTATGATTCTTCTTTTCATGTTTTAAAATTTATAATTGAATAAAAACAATAATTTTCTACTAATATTTTTACATACAATAATTACATATTTTAAATAAATAAATAAACGCTACACACTCAATGGCCCCATTAGGATAGTGATATCCTGTGTCAGGGTCCGGAAACATTCACAATGACAAGGACAAATACACCCAGACCGGAAAATATGCTTGCATGGTCAATACAAACATATTATGCCCCGAGCGGGAATCGAACCCGCGACCTGTGGCGTTTAAGGCAGGTTCGCTACCGCTGCGCCACAACGTCGTGTCGTCGTCGACAATATTTTGTCCCATTCCTATGTTTAATTCTTGTGTAAATTTATGGAATACTTTTTAACAAAATGATATTTGAAGTAAAAGTTTCAAAATATTAGAATGTTGGTGGTAATGCCCATAGCATTCTAATTAAATTATTCTATTATTCTAAAAATTCTAAAACGTTACGGGAAACGCCCCAGTGAACGAACCATTCTTGGCCCTGAACAAAGAATGAGGAGCTATGATACCTTTAAGCCTCCAGTGTTAGATTCCAGGCGGACCCATTTAAATGTCTATTTACAAAAAAAAAATTTACTTTTTTTAAATAGTCCCATGGCAAGCACAAGACGGGCGAGATACAAAACGGGACTTTGGTATTAGCCGTAGCACGGTGTGGCGTATACTTTACCAGGAAGGTATACCCCTGTACCATTATACACGTATACAATATTAGCAACCGGCGGATATTACTGCGGGTGGCTCTTAGAAGACCCTAGCCACAACATTTTGTGGACTGATGAGTCTACTTTTACCACAGCTGGTTTGTTTAATATACATAATGGAAATCCTCGGGCCGTTAGCCGAGCTGACCTGACTGGTCCGAAATTTTTATCCTCGGATTTTGAGAGTTGGGGATTTTAATAATTTACACAATGCGTGATAAGTAATAAATTGTGTTACGGGTTTACGTAAAATAAGACAGCAGATGCTGAGTATACTTATAATATTTATAAACCACTAGTTACTTAATCTTAAATAAATTGTTTGGACGCCAGGAGAGTTTTTACAAATGATTGGAACTCTGCCAAAACCAGACCACGGCTAGCAAGTTCAGGGTCTTGGTGGTGTGCGGGTCAAAAAGAAATCTAAAACGCCTTTTGATTTAGATTTATCCACACAAACTGTTTATAACAATTTCAATACTTTTAGAACAGAATGAACACATCTATGTCTCTAATTTACATATTAAATATGATGTACGCCTCGTCTCAATAGACAGTTGTTGGGTAATGCTCGTTCATGACCTCTTTACACGACGGCTAACTTAAAATCTTAAAATAAGAAAACACAAAAAAACAAAACTAATCTTAAAATAAGAAAAAACTACTGTGAAGTGAAGATTCGAACTCAGGATGCCGCGTCACATACGGAGCCACAGAAACACTACGCTGTCGTTACTGTGACTGCATAAGCGAATTAGTTATACCTAACCAGCTTCATTTATTTAGTATAATTTCAAATGCTGAATCATTAAAATTGATTTAATTAAATCATTTAATAGTAGTATTAAAACATTTTTTTTAATATTCATTTACTGTATGCCATACGATTACGCTCGTGATTATTATTATTGTATTTAATTAATTTTGACGAATTTTATGTATCGATCGATCGCAGATAAATTTTTAATTTAATTTCTTTATCTGAATATCAATTTTACAGCGCACTGAACGTCAAATCATTGATACGCTAGCGTTTAGTAGCGAGTAGCAATAGTAATAATAATAATACGTGCGCTATCATAATATGGCATACAAACAGAATGTTCATTTGAAAAAACGCCAAACTGAAAAAAAATAAGATATTCAGTAGGTATAAGTTCCACAAAATAATTTTTATAGTAAATCAAGTCTTCAATATTTTTCTACTAAAAATTATAATTAGTTAAATTAAAAAATAATAAAAAAAATGATCTAAGCAATGCTTATTTCTAGCAAGGCTTTTTCTAATCATAAATAGTTGTTATTAATGGTCCTCCAAATAATCAAAAAGTAGACAAAAATGAAACTTCCCACACTCACGTTAAGAGCCAGCCCTTCTACCGTTGAGCTATTGAGGCTTTTATCTGTGGATGTTTGTACTTCTGTCGAACGTAACTAAATTAACAAATACACCGTTGTGGCGTTGTGGGTTGCGAGTCTGCCTTTAGTCTCGACGGTTGCGGGTTCGATTCCCGCTCGGGCAGATGTTTGTTAAATTTCTGTCTCGGTCTGGGCGTTTGGCCGTGTGGGTCTTCCCACCGTGCCTCGGCTGGCGGTCCCGATTATTATCAATAACATCCTATAACAATCGTTAAATCTTGATAAGTAAATTGCTCTTATCAATGAGTAGCAACAAAACAATTACTTTTTTATTTTACGCGGGTAAAGTGTGAGCGACCGCTAGTATGTAATTAAAATACTTATGTCTTCAATTTACCCGCGTGAAATTAAAAAAAAGATTTGTTTTATTGCTATTATTAGGGCAAGGGTAAGCAAAGCTAATATGTACAATATTATGTAATGCAACATAATTCCAAACATTGAATACTTTTCGATGGAGTAGGATACTTTAAACATCAATTGATAAATATTTTTTTACAAGAAAATAGTACTAATTAACTAAACTAATAAAACCCGTGGTGTAGACCAAGCCTTTTTTATGTTAGAAGTTGGCAAACAAGCATATGGCCCACCTGATGGTAAGTGGCTGCCGCAGCCTATGAGCGCTTGCAGCACCATTAGTAGGTCCCACTCACGCGTTGCCAACCTCGAGATATTAGTTCTTAATCTCGTTCGCCCAGTAATTTCACTAGCGTACAGTGCCCTTTCATACCGGAACACAGTAGTGCTACTATTTGGCGGCAGAATATTGGACACTGCGGTGGTACCTACCTAGCCGGCCTCTTGCAACAAAAGACCTACCACCAGTGTGACTGATTGCACTGGTGGAATAATCTCTGTTGTGACAGAGGTTATCCCAACAGCGGGCGATGGGGTCGTCACATCCCCACGCCTTATTGTTATTCTAGTAGCGCCTAGTGTTGGCAAGATATAAATTTTCGAAATATTTAAGGAAATTACGGTGTCGAGTTATAAAGCACGTTAAGATTTAGGATATTAAATACATGTGAAAATTAACTAAAACAATACGGAAAAAGAAATTTTTTAATATTAAAAAAATACTCGAACAAAGATGATATACATTTTATACTAATATTTTTACAAACAATATTTTGTGCTTCTTTTGTATTGAATTCCTGTATTTGTGGAATTTTATTTGGCAAAATAATATTTGAAAGTGTAAGTTACAGAATATTAGAATTTTGGTTGTAATGACAAAAGTAGCACTTTTCTTGAAAAGTCTGGCAATACTAATTACTAATCTTTACTCCGCCTTTGCCCTCTTCCCCGCTTCCCTAGCAACAATGGCGTCAAAAATTCTTTAGTCGCCGGGAAATACCGGCGAGTAGTGAATGCGGTTATTATTACGTAGTATAGGTAATTATGAAACAAAAACAAAATACGTTTGTCTTTAAAAAGTTATAAATTTAATTATTGTACTTTAACATTATAATTAATTAATTAGTTTATTATTAAAGCTGACCAAAAATTATTAGTACAGTAAAAGCTCTTAACAGTGAATATGAAATGGTATTTTATATGGCATTATAGGGGATACGTTCCTAGCTGACAAAATAAAAAACAAACATAAAAAAATAAATTTAATTGAAGTTTTTGACCATACTTATTACATTAAGGCTTAGGCAACGGTTTAAAGAATTTTGTAATTTTTTCTTTCTTGGCAGTTTTTTAAATCTCTTTCAGTTCACACAGATCTTCAGTAGTTGCATTAGCAATGTGCCTCTTGAAAACAATACTTCGTTCCATAGGCGGATCAATTTTCATAAAGAAATCACAAAGCTCATTTGCCATTCTTAAACCTTCACTAAAATTTTTCAGATTAAATACCACATTTCCAAATTGCTTGTTGAAGCATCTTCTTCAATGGGCTGTGAATTTAAAATTTCCTCCAAGTCGGTTTCAGTCAAATATTAATGTTGCAATACAAGCAACTCCTGAATGTAACTTGATTCTATCTGTTCGTACCCATTTCGTCCTATTCCACTCGCAATTTCGGCTATGTTTGCAGTAATAGTTTGCATTTGCAGATTCTTCGTCATTTTCCACAGTCAGAGCAGGCCACAGTTTTCTCCAGCACGAATTCAATGTGTATGGCTTCAGTTTTTCCAACGATGCATTTTGCTATGTCAAATTTCTTCCAGCATTCCATAACATTCATATCAGGATTCATATCACCTTCCATATTATTCAAAATGATTTTGAAGGTTCCTCTAATGTAATAGAGCTTAAAGACCTGGATTATTCCTTGGTCCATAGGTTGAGGCAAAGCCGTCGTGTTGGAAGGTAAAAATGTCACTTGTTTATTAAAAAAAAATGGAGGATGACCTGGTGAATTGTCCAAAACTAGAACCACTTTAAAGTCTGAATTCTTTTTTTTTAAACAAATTTCAACTCCAGAAACATAACAATTCCGGAATTCACAGTCACAAAAATGGCACTTGTTAACCACGCTTCCTTATTAGCACGCTAAAACACTGGCAGGTCGCCCTTGCTTTGATTTTAGCGGTCTTCGATCCATAATGACAATGCCACTTCCATTTTTCTATTGCTGGATCACGAACAATTTTCGACATTTTAAATTACGAAGACAGCGGCAGAGACGTGTTACTCGATCAGAGTTTTTGTAACGAATGGAACGATGAAACAATAAGACACGCACAGCGGGTTTTACCAAAGAACGGAACATCTTATACGTGGTAGTCTTTAAAAATAAACTTTATGCACTGAGTAATAAGGTTACTTTAATTCTGTTTGTTTACATTTTCAAAAACACCGACCGCGGCGAAGGCGGTTTATGTCAAAGGCCGAAACAATACAGCGTTGAAGGCGGTTTATGTCAAAGGCCGAAAAATACAGCGGCGATATCACTTAATAACATACTTACTGTAGGGTTGTAATAAGGTCTTTTTTACTTTTTATTAGTCGATTTATCGGCGAGTTTAAAAAGGATATTTAATTGGAAACATACGTATTAGAATTGTTTTTATTACTATGCATGTACTTTGTACCGATTAAATAAAGAAATCTTTAGCCGCGATTATAGGAATTGGGTCACATTTTTTAAATTTGAATTAAGAAAAGAAAAGAAATTTTAAAGTTAAGATACGTGATATTTTCGAATAATACTCTAAATAGGGTTATGATGTGTCAATTTACCATAAAATACTATTTTCCTATTTAGGAAAATTATTTATTATTAATATTTTAAAACGTAAATTATGATCTGAGTTGGTTAAAGTAGGTAAAATTATTACGTAATTTAAACACTCAAATGCAAAATAAATTCAATCAAATTGTAGAATGTACTATGTAGCTATTAGCTAGGTACGTAATTTATTAGACTAATTATATCTTGATTAAAAATAAAATTAGTAATCTAACTAACTACTTATCTAACGATAAATAATAGATTTCTAGTTGGATGGATTGAATTATTTTTAACTGATATTTTTAAAGTGACAGGAGTGTGAAGGAAAATCAGTGAATAAATAGGGAGGTCAATGACTAAATGCTGATTCGCTTGCGTACCTACTTGTGTGAGCTGTAGTATAAAGTTAATATCGCAAACAGTTATCCCTCTTAAAGTTAGTTTTTAATAATAATCATTTGAGCTAATTCAGATGTACATTTCTGTTTACGTATGTTTTATTTAGTAATGTGTGATACTGAATTATAGCAGTATAAGTTTTATACATATTTTATTGCGTTATTTGTGAAGATAAAGATATTCCTGGAATTTGCTTGATTATTCAACTGTATTGAAATTCAGTTAAAAATTAAAATAACATTTTTACAATCGATAATCTTTAATATTGCAAAAAAAATAAATCAAATTTTAAGGTTAAGGAAAAGTTTTACCTTTTATTTGGGACATGCGATAATAGACAATAATTCAATTCCTTTTGAGACTACATTTACAGATTAATATTCATCTTGCTATTGTTCTTGTAGGCTACTCCACTGAGTTATGAAATACGCGTTATGAATACGGTCTTGGTAATTTTTACAGGTAAATATTGCATAAAATCGTTGTAGCGTGTAGGTAGCGAGCCCACCGACTCGATGGTCACGGGTTCGATTGCCGTTCGGGGCGGATATTTGTATTGATGAACCCATTGATGTTTTATTTATTAAAAATTAAATTAGTAATTTCAATCGGTCAATAACCTTACTTAAAAATGCCGGAGTGAACGACTTTTACGTGGGGTAGGTCGTAAACTCGCAGTTTGATTTTATTATTTCATCATAGTGGTTTCTGAAGAAGTCAAATTATGGCGACTCGACGGTCCCGGGTTCGATTCCCGTTCGGGGTGGATATTGGTTTGATCGTATTACTATCAATCTCTGTCCGGGTGTCTGTCCTTGTGGTTCTCACCACCGTGCGTCATTAAGCTGTCGGCGGTCGATATTATCAAAACATCTGATATTATTAGTAACTTGCTTTTATCCAATGAGTTACTGGTTCGCCCTTGGGTTGCGGTGTTCGGATGACAATCGCTGCGTAAGAACTAGTATCTTGTCAAATCCGGATAAGGGTAATAAGCAGACCCTGGGCAAAATACCGGGATTGATGCTGGAACAAGATCTTTTGAAAGGGCGAAGGATAGTTTAAACGACATACAAGCTACATACAAGATACTACACTACTGTCATAATGTATCCACGTACTTTGTGATAAACACATAACACACCGGGCGCGCGGTCGGTGACTCAGGTCAATGACGCTATACGCGCTATGTGTTACGTCATATGTGATGTGACGTAGCGCACGGCTTGAAGTATAGATTTTATTCAGCTAGAGTCATAGTTCGAGCGATGATATGAAAATATTTTTTTTAAATATAGCAAAAAGGTACATCTTATATGGTAATTAGAATTTGATCTGTTACACTTATAGAAGCTTCCCGCAAAGTTACCGCATTTTAAAGTGAAACACCTTATATATTGAAATGTAAGTGCAATTGTACCCGTTGTTAATTTTTATGCGTAAAAATTAATGGAATTATGTATTTAAATAAACATTTTTCACAATAATTTAATCCGTACTTATAAGGCAGCTTATCTTTATTAAACCAGCAAATAACACACCGGATACTGCTCGGATTGCCTTAATGACTGCTGATTAACGATCCATAAACATTTTGTAGCTTTAAAGCCTTAAATGTAAGTTAATTATTCTACCGAGTAGGATTCTTGAATTCATATGGCTAAAGTACATATAATTATCAGATTAAGATCAATAAACGAAACTTTAATACAATAAAGTGTCAAATATAAGGCAATATGGTAAACAAACAAGCATACGGTCCGAATGAAGGTAAGCAGTCACCGCGATCTAGGAATGCTTGTGATACTTGAAGTAGCACATGTTGTTGCCGACCCAAGAGATACGAGGGAAGGGATTACAAGGGAAAAGAAAGGGTGGGAGATTAGGATTCCGGCGTTCTCAATCATCGCACGAATTGCAGCAGCACCTGCTGATATTGTTACTTCAAGCCGATTTTCGGTGAGAGGGTAGTACTTTCACGGTCGAGCCTGTCCAGTCTAGCCGGAAACAGCCAAACTTTTTTTATATTCTTTTATTTTTAAGAGGGTTTTTTCTGTTTAGAAAACGTCACCCTCATAGTTATACAATTTTTACAATATTATTAACTTATGTATTATCTACGCTTAACACCTTTTAACACAACTTTATATAATGCCCTGGCTTCATCTGATTCCGGAGCTGCAAGAACACTATTGCAAAAACCTACTTCAAATAAAAAGTAAAAACTATGTAAAAATTGAAACCTTTCCGCTTCGTTTCGAGCACATTTTATTTTAATGTTATATGTTGGCAAACAAGCATACGGCCCATCTGATGGTAAGTGGCTGCCGCAGCCTATGAGCGCTTGCAGCACTATTAGTAGGTGCCACTCACGCGTTGCCAACCTCGAGATATGAGTTCTTAAATCTCGTTCGCCCAGTAATTTCACTAGCGTACAATCCCTTTCAGACCGGAACACAGTAGTGCCTAAGCACTACTATTTGGCGGCAGAATATTGGACACTGCGGTGGTACCTACCTAGCCGGCCTCAAAAGTGCAACCGTGCAACAAAAGACCTACCACCAGTGTGACTGATTGCACTGGTGGAATAATCTCTGTTGTGACAGAGGTTATCCCACTCCAAAATAATATGAACAACATCCTCCACTACGCCACACACGGAACAGTTTGGTGTTGTAACTTTTCCCATCAAAAATGCGAAACTGTCGTAAGGCAAACACCCAAACTTTATTACTCATATCTCTTAATCGTAGCTAAATTAATAACGTAAATAAATTAATAACTTTCATATTTTCATGTTAAATAAAATTCTAAAGGCAAGAAAAAACAAAAGCCTAAACAACAAAAGTTTTTTGGTAAGACTTACAACGTCGGAGGCTATAATTTAGAAACTGAAAAAGTTCCAAGTTTTACCTTTTTCGCAAAAAATATACCATAACTTAGAACTCACGATGAAAATAACCACAAAACTTTGTAAAAAAACAAAGCCAATTAAATTTTTAAGGTATATTCCAATTTCAATTTGGTATTTATGTAAACAAGAAACTCACAAAGCGATTATTAAATAATTATTCTTCATTATCGCAAAATAAATACCTCCTAAACTTAACCTCATTATTTGTAAAATATCTAAAACAATTTACTTCAAGTGGCTGTAGTGTTTGCATGTTCCTTAAATCGTGTTTTCGTTTAAGAAAGGGTTTTATGAATACAATTTTGCAATAACTCAAACACCGGTATTAACATCAATTTTGTTTGTATATTTTGAATAAAATTACCATAATATTTGAGGCGTGACTTAGGGCGATCTCACAGAATATAAACGAATAATTTTAAGACTTTTCTTATAAATATTATATTTAATTATTTACTTACAATTTACAAAAATTGTACTAAGGTCATTTTGTTTAAAATAAAATTTAAAAATTGCTATTTATAAATATTAAAAAATATTTACCTATTTCATTTAAAGATAAATTAATAGAACATTTTTGAAGAAGAAGAATTTTGAGCTTATCAACACCTTCAATATGATATTAATATTCACTGGTGGATGTACTTACCCTTAACCTAAAATTCTGGGAAAATTTACGGAGTAAAATGGTTGTGCCTCTTAAAACAAAATCATGTTGTTTCATTGTACAAAATTTATATAATTTAATGTTTAAATAGGTATTTCTTTACTTACTTTTCACGTAAATTTTAGCCGTATTTTAACTGGACCCTTACCTGTAAACAAGATGCTTTAATTAATACTCAAGTTGAAGATAATATCTTTGACGGAATTAATAATTTATTTGAAAATTTTGTTTTGAGAGTAATGACCCATTAAAGCCATTATACTTTAATTAACATAATAAATATGAACCTATTATATTATATAAGAAGCATACATTTGGTATTTTAAGCTTGATGATACTAATTAAAACCTTATTTAATTATGTTGATGGTAAGCGGTTGCCGTAGCCTATGAACGCTTGCAACACCACTTGTAGGTGACACTCACGCGTTGCCAACCTCAATATTAGTTCTTAAATCTCCTTTGCCTGGTAATTACACTAGCTACAGTGTCCTTCAAACCGAAACAAACTAAGACACTACTTAGCGATAGAATAGCTGACACTGCGGTGGCATCTACTTATTCAGTTTCTTGCAATAAAAGCTCTACCACTATTAACAATGTAATAAAATAATATTAATGGCTATATTGTTGCGGTCCGACTTCAAAGGTTTCAAGTTCTTCTAACATGTCTGTCAAGCCGGTCTTCAATCTTTAAATAATAATCTGTCAGCTCACTGTTTATCAGACAACAGTTTTTCAATTGTAGCTCAATCACGACAACCTTGCAGGTCCTGATGTTTTATAAAGAGACTAGCTTCTGGCAGCGGCTTCGCCCACCTATATAATGATTTTAGTACTAACTTTCAACACTCTTTTCATTCCCGTAAGGGTTGAATTTCAAAAAAAATTTTTTAAATGTTCACTTACGTTTTGAAAAATTCAACTTTCTAGATCCAAGGGTTTATGCTAGGCGTTTATATATCAGTCAGATCTGCTCTTATTATATATAAATATATATAGATGAATGTTTCTTAACTTATCTAAGCTATTTGCATAAATTTGAACTACGAGTGTATATAACAAGTGTACCGAAAACGGAAGGGAAAGTTCTTGGTCAACATCTAACGAGATATTGTTTTTGTTGTGGCCATTAACATAGTTATTCGTGCATAAAATCGTTTATTGACTCCAAATAATGGTTCTGTTAACATTCACCATGTTGATAACCATTATTCTATTACGTCATACATAAAATATGTGTTATGTCTAATTGTCTCCAAAGTGAGTGTTTTTTTTTTCGGAATGTGTATTGCTGTTGGCCCTACTGGCCTTGACAGCGTCACCGGGTGGGGGGGGCGAGTACTAAGACTCAGCCGTGATAAAGGGACAGCCCTCACGGGGGCTCAAATTTGAGTCAAAGTGAGTGTGAAATATAATAAATTTAAGCAGGATTTATTTTTAGTGTTCCTTTGTCAAATGACAAAAACGTAATCCTTATAATTTCATCACTCCATCTGTCTCTCCGTATGTCAGTCATTTTACTCAGATATTGGCTCTATCTACAGAAAATTTTCTTAAAGTGCTCCTAGAAGTGATAATGCATCCTAAAATATATGTAGCTATTTTTAATATGTCTAGTTATCAATCAATAGCATGTTTATTGTTTAGTAAACAGACAAAACTAAGAGATTGACCTTATAAATTTGGACATCAAAAGCGTGACTAGACTGTTCGGACCGATTTGGCACTAGCTACACTACTTTCAGGCATGAAGTTTAATTAAGTTGATACGAGTCTACGTATTTCGATTCGGCAAAAGGTAGCGGTTTCATTTAAAAAATTTCTGGCTTTCCTACAGAGCTACATACTACATTTATCAAATAACTTTTTACAGCTGTTATGAGAATACTATTCAAGTAAGTACTTTTGATATCATGATGAAATGTAGATGGTTAGTAATCAAAGCAAGGTATATTTTTGAAGTGAGAAGACACGATCCGAACAAAATCATTCCGCCTGGAGAGTACTTGCTTCGCTACGAATGCGACTAAAAATATGTTCAGTGCAGACTAAAAAGTTAAACGGAAGGAATTCCTAGCAACCTCAGCCACCGAGACTGCAACTCAATGGCCAAAAAATCGAGTTGGTTGCTTAAAACAATCGTAGTTAAACATTTCAAATGACAAAACTTGTCTACAAAACAAGAGAAACTTTTACAATAAAAATGTCCGGTATTTTTAATTTCATTCTCAAGTTCGGCTTAGGTGATTCAAATGAAACTGGCAACAACTTCACGAAACATTTAATTAGAGATGCCAGGAGTTATGCGGAAATGAAACCTCTAACAGCCTGCCCTAATACTTTCGCGCGTGGCGCCTGACTTTAACGCCTTTATTTCATTTCTCATCCGCGGTTTTAATACCTTCGAAATATCATTTTTTTCATTAAAATCAATTAAGTTACCATTAGTAATGAATGATCATTAAATTTCTAACGATTTATATGAACTCATTGACTTACAGAAATATGATTAAAATTCTAAAAAATAACAGTCATGTCGTGACTTTGTCGCAGAATCCGCTTGATTACGATCTGCGTGGTTGATGTGTATGTCTGCATTAATAATTTTATCATTCAGTGCGTCAGTTGCCACAGGCACTGCTTCGAAAAACGATCGATCGATCGATCCATGATTTCATGACATCTAATCTCTCTCAAATTTAAAAATTATTACATCACGAACAAGAATATAGAGAAATCATCGAACGAATCATAAATAAATCATGCTTGTGTACCGTCAGATAAAATAGCTGTTAAGATTCAGAAAAGGAAAACTTTAAACTTAGCTGACGCTTTCTCTATGCTAACGACGTACCGAGGGAAAGTTCCAAAGAGTTTACATTAGCGAGGCGCGATGTCAAAACTATGCACTACCCTCGACCTCGCTGTAAACACGACATTCCTATTAGGGTACACTCGTAAACAATTATTAAAGTCTAGAAATATTACGTCATGCATACACGATGTGAAGTTATTGACAATTTAAAATATTCACACTGGCAGACTTTATAACAAGCAATATGTTATACGAAAATTCTCGAACAGTCTGTTTATATAAATAGCGTTAAATGACCTTTTCATACATGAATATATTATTGTCATATAAAATGTCCCTTCTCATCGATAAACAAGAAAAAAAAATATTTCGATGAATAATATATCACGATGTAATTACGTCCGTGACTGTACATAATGAAGTTAGCCATTTCCATAATATGCGCAGTATTACAAAATGTCCGTTCAACTTTTAAATCAATGCGATGTCGGGTTCGAAGTAGCTAATGAAATAGTGTCTTTTGCAGCCAAAGCAACTACTTCAAATAAAATTATGATTTTAAATTATTTTAAAATTTATTACTATTTACGATAATCATTTTACATCCATAAAATACTTCTTATACGCGATATTATTACACAAAAACGAAGACGCAACCTTTTATTATACACTACCTGTACCCGTGGCTCTGCTCACGTTATGTAATTTTTTTATGATCTCACGGGAAACGAACATTTTTCCGGGAAGAAAAGTACCCTATATGTTAATCCAGGTTATTAGCTATATGTGTACAATATCATTAAAATCTGTTAAGTAGTTTTTGCGTGAAAGAGTAAAAAACATCCGTCCATCCAAACTTTCACATTTATAATATTAACTAGAAAATTAGTTATTCCCACTATAACCAAAAATATAATATAATACAATTAGTCATCGTTGCCGTTAATCTCTAGCCGTCCACTGCATTCTATACGTTAAATAGTTAAACTCCCAAATTATGACACTGAGAACGTTTGTGTACTACTTTCATTTATAGTCTTTTTGTAATGTATGTAACCTTTAATTTAAGATAGATACGTCTGTCTCTTTTGACAATTGTGTCAGTCGTATATAAAAATTAAAAAACGCATTACCAACACCGCTGGCTTTTATTAAGATATCACATTGGCGACGAGGATAAAATTAGGAGGGAAGTAGAAATAAATAATAAAATATACGATGTCGGTCGGAAAGTTGTCGGAATTTAATGTGCGAACGGGGAACTGGACAATGTATATAGAACGTGCAGAAATGTTTTTTAAAGTGAATGGGCTGAAGGAGGATCTTTGGCTACCTATTTTAATTGCAGCAATGGGTGATGAAACCTATGAATTATTAAGTAATTTAACTAGCCCTGTAAAACCCTGCACAAGATCTTATACAGCGGTGGTGAAGCTTATGGAAGAATATTTGCAGCCAAAACCATCGTTTATGGCTGAGAGATATCGGTTTCGACAAAGAAGGCAGAATGCAGATGAATCCGTATTGCAATATATTGCAGAACTTAAAAAAATGTCAAAGTTTTGTGAGTTTGGAGCCGTACTGGAAGAAAATTTAAGAGATCAGTTGGTATGTGGTTTGCGAAGTGAAGCGATCAGACAACGGCTGTTTGCCGAAGAAAATCTACAATACGGGACTGCTGTAAGGATTTCCTGCGCCATGGAAACGGCAGAGCGAGATGCGGCATCAGTGGAAAAGACGATCGGACGCGGTGGCGAAAACAGCGAGGGCGTGGCGGAACCCGTGCACACGGTGCACGTGGCCGCGCGGAGTAGCCAGGGTCGGCGAGGTCAACGTGGCTCGCGTGGCTTGTCAACGGGGCGTTGGCGTTTTGATAAAAACGTAAAAAGTGATTGTGTAGCTTGCGGATCTACTGATCACCAAAGTGATCAGTGTCGGTACAAGCGATTTATATGTGGTAGATGTAGGCAGAGGGGGCATCTGCGTCGTGTGTGCCCCGTGCGCTCCGGTTTTCGCCAGGGAAATGGTTTTCCAACCAACAGCATGGCGGCTCAGGATGCAAATATATCTACATCGAGGCAATCAGAGATGGAAGGGGAGGACGCACCTCCCTTATCTGATGATGAGGACGAACTACTGATGGAAGATCTACATCAACTCAGCTTGAATAGTTATAAGCCGGTGAGTCTAACAGTATGTATAGATGGAATTGAATTGTCCATGGAAATTGATACCGGATCTTTAGTGTCTTGCATTAGTAAAAAAACTTATGATAAATTATTTAAATCTAGACCATTGGAAAAATCGAACATGAGATTTAAATTTTATGACGGTACTATGATTAAGCCTGTTGGTGTAATTAAGCCAATAGTCAGATTTAAGAATATTTCTAAACTAATGGAATTATTTGTAATCGAGGGCGGCACTACTTCGCTGCTAGGTAGACAGTGGATTTCAGAATTAAATATAAATATACCATTGTATCAAAACATCGAAATTAACGCTGTCGACAATAATTGCAATAGAGAAGTAATGTCATTACTCAGCAGGTATAAGGGGATATTCTCGGAAGGACTAGGCCGGTTCACGGGAGGCAAGGCTCGGTTGCGGGTGCGCGAGGGGGCGACACCGGTATTTTGCCGTGCGCGGCCTTTACCCTACGCACTGCTTGAACGCGTCGAGGCGGAGCTGGAGAGCATGCTGCGCGCTGGAGTCATTGAGCCCGTGGAGAGCGCGGACTGGGCTACCCCACTGGTACCGGTAAGAAAGGCTGATGGTGGACTCCGTATCTGTGCTGATTACAAGATGACATTGAATCCAGTCCTGCTGGTCGATAGATTCCCTTTACCGCGAATAAATGATCTGTTAGTTAAATTGAATGGTTCTAAAATATTTACAAAAATAGACCTTACTCAAGCATATAATCAGATTGAGTTAGATGACCCCGATAACCTGACAGTTATCAATACTCATAAAGGTCTCTTTAAATATAAAAGATTGGTATACGGTCTATCTTCAAGTCCTGGTATTTTTCAGCGTATTATGGCAAATCTTTTTAGTGATATACCATGCGTAGAAGTATTTTTAGACGACATTTTAATATATTCTTCTAATTTAAAAGATCATTTAATTACTTTAGATAAAGTTTTACAGCGTTTACATAGTAAGGGAATGAAACTAAAAAAAAGAAATGCCAATTTATGACAAATGAGGTTAAGTATTTAGGATTTATTATTTCTGCCGAGGGCATTAAAGTTGACCCGGAAAAGGTGGAGGGAATATTAAATATACCTCGTCCGAACAACATAACGGAACTAAGGGCTTTTCTAGGTACAATTAATTTTTATGCAAAATTTATAAAAAATTTAAGTACTATATTGGCACCTTTGTATAATTTATTAAAAAAAGTAGTGAATTGGAAATGGAACTATGAGAGTGAGGCAGCATTTAGGAAAATTAAATCTATTTTAATTAGTACTGATGTTCTCGCGCATTATGATCCAAATAAGCCCTTGTTTTTAACATGTGACGCGAGCGCGCGAGGTATAGGCGGTGTGCTAACTCAAAGGTGCGATATGAACGGCGAGTTGGTACAGGAACGGCCGGTCGTTTATGTATCACGGGCACTAACCACTGCGGAAAAACATTACTCTCAAATTGAACGCGAGGCTTTAGCTATAGTTTTCTGCTTAGAAAAATTGCACCAATACTTATACGGTAGGCAGTTTACACTACGTACTGACCACAAGCCTTTGGTTACTATTTTTGGCCCCAAACAAGGAATTCCCTCGATGGCCGCTAGTCGCTTACAACGCTGGGCTATTAAAGTATCTGCCTATACATATGACATAGAATACGTTTCGTCAAAACAAAATGGCGCCGATGGTTTATCTCGATGGCCAGCCCTATTTACCGGTAAAGAAACTGTTCAAATTCCGGAACAATCCTATTTGCATTTTGCACAAAATGCTTTGTTACTCGATTATAAAGAGATTAAAAAACAAACTAGCCGGGATCAATTATTAGCCAGAGTTCTTAGATATATTCGGGATGAATGGCCTCAGTATAATGAGATTATACCCCTCAATCCTTATTTCAATCGCAAAAAAGAATTGTATGAAGAGTTAGGTTGCGTGATGTGGGGCCACAGAGTAGTAATACCGGAAGCATGTAGATATAAAGTGTTAACGGATTTACATGAAGCCCATATGGGTATAGTTAAAACTAAATCTTTTGCTAGAAGTTACGTATGGTGGCCGGGCATTGACGAAGCGATAGAAAAAACGTGTCATGACTGTGGGATATGCATCGCTGAGAGCGAAGCACCACCGCGGCACATGCCTTGCCCATGGCCGTGGCCGGATAAACCTTGGGCTCGTGTACATCTAGACTTCCTCGGTCCCATTGCCGGTCGAGTATTTTTAGTAATAGTAGACTCTAGAACCAAATGGATAGAAGTTAGCCAGGTACCTAGCACAGCAGCTAGTAACACAATTAACGTATTAAGTGGTATTTTTGCTCGGTTCGGTCTGCCAAAACAGATAGTGTCGGATAACGGCCCACCTTTTACTAGTACCGAATTCTCACAGTTTATTAGCATAAATGGCATTCAACATATATTTTCGGCCCCCTATCATCCTGCTTCAAATGGTGCAGCAGAAAATGCCGTTAATACAATAAAAAAGCAGTTAAAAAGCTATAAGACAAAAATTAGATATTCAATTGTTTTTAAATAAATTTTTGCTTTATTATAGAAATACGGAACACTGTACAACGGGCGAAACGCCAGCATCGCTTATGTTTGGCCGCCGTTTACGTACTAAATTTGATGCTATGAGACCAAATAGGGAACTTAAGGTTAGGGACGCTCAAGAACAGCAACAAAGGCACTGTTCAAATGAGTCGCGACAGCTGCATCCAGGCGATGAGGTATGGTTGCGTCAATATAGCGGACACGATAAATGGGTTTCAGGGAAGGTAATAGAAAGGTTAGGAACCACAGATTATAGGGTTAGAGATGCGATAGGTAGAGAAACTCACAGACATATTGACCAACTAAAGCAACGGAAACGGAGTTCACTAATCTGTCCTTCTAACCCAGCTGTAGCCAATACAGAGACCTGTGAGATGGCCGAGGACAACGAAACAGAAGACACGAGTGTCCCCCGGCCCGATGCTTCGGCGCCGGTACCCCCACCGGACGAACAAGAGCAATTTCACGATTGTGTAGAACAGCCGGTTTCAAATAAAATATCTTCTCCTTCGCCTACCATTGAACCGTCCCGGTCACGTCCCATTCGCCAATGTCGCCTAAAGAATCCTCCTACATATAATTTTAATAAATAATTTTCTTTTTAAATAAATTGGTGAATGTTTAATACTTTAATATACTATACTATTGTTTGTTAGAAGTTAATAAATTAATATAAGGAAATAACACTTTAAAAAAAGTACTTTACTAGATATTGTATATATTAGATAAATGTTATAAATTTTGTTGTGAACGTTTATGAATAAGGGTGGAGATGTAATGTATGTAACCTTTAATTTAAGATAGATACGTCTGTCTCTTTTGACAATTGTGTCAGTCGTATATAAAAATTAAAAAACGCATTACCAACACCGCTGGCTTTTATTAAGATATCACACTTTTAATGTTGTATGTTCACTAAATATGAGGCCTAGTGGCGGTCTTTCGTAGTCAATACTCGCTTGTTCTACGGATCTCTTCATTTCCGATTGGATCACGTTGAAATATACCAAACTTCTTCAGCGATGAGTGACTCAGGGTTTTCATGAAGCCCATTTAACTACGATGATATAACTTGTCATTATGACGTAAGGTTCCGAACCAATACAATTACTTCGCTTAAAAAACTAGTGTAATATTTTTATAGAATAAGAATTGAATGAAAATTTTTCATTGTCCACAATAGTAACAAAAATCAAGTGACGAATATAGTCACATATATTCCATCGTTATAAACCGCACAGCCACTGAATATATTTTGTTAAGGCTGGAAAAATCTATAAAAACAACGCACGACGGATTAATAACAATAGAATGTGAATAAGCATAAAAACCAATGAGAGTGATTCCTCTCAGCCGAATGGGTTCGGAAAACATCACGTCTCTTCAGTCGAGTGCCTTCGGAAAACAAGGCATTCTCGTTAATTTCAACTTTATCTCCATGACTACTACATACGGATCATATTGCTAGCAAATCAATACGAACCTTATATATCGCAGTTATTGACAATATTCGTGATCATTATTAATTTTATTATGATCTGCTCGGCCGCTCTTCATGTCTCGACTCTTACGATAATAAAATTTATAATCAAGCAAAAAAACTTCGGTTGAGTTTTATATGTTATATCATTATGTATCATTATGATTACCATCAATAAATAAAAAATTAAGACCCTACATACTCAACAGCCCTCATTAGGATATATCCTGTGTCGGGGATCCGGAAACACACATGACGTGAAAGGGAAACATGTCTGTACGGTCAACGTTGCATCACAACGTCGTATATAAACGTAAAAATATATAAAACAAATTATTTTATTTAATGCCAATTCACGTTCGGATATTATAGTTATCCTGAGCACGAAATGTTATATAGTTATGATATGTGTTTAACCGGGAGTCATTGTCGGGATTATATTACGAAGCCTATGCTTATGTATCAACATATTACGCCATATTGTCGTTATTTATATGATTATCAACATTTTCATCATATTTTATATAAACACTTGCAATTCCATATGATTTTGTGCAAATACGCAAAGCGACACGGATGGGTTGTGTGTTTGCTCGAAGTATGATACTCGGACGTTTCCTCTAATCCCAAATTCTTATCTTCTTATCAAGTGGTTAGTGGCCAACCTAGTGTCAGAGTTGTTCAGGTCGCCCGTAGGCCTCTGATTTGACTTATCGACTGTTGTCAAATTGTCAACAGCCGGGACCGACTTTTTACGTGCCCTCCGAAGCACGGAGAAGCTCGGTTGAAATACCACTATGCGATCACCCATATAGTGTGACCAGACCGCCCCCCAAAATTGCTTTACCCACCGATCGTTTACCGATCAGTAAGTGCTGGGCTATGAGCGTCTGCCAATTTCACAAGCGATAAAGAATCTCTAAGTCTAAGGAGAGACTTTATTTCCTTATGTATAGAATACCGCTTGTATAATGGAGATATGTTCCGAGAAATTGTTTGACATGATGCCTATGCAGCCACTACCCTCGCACCGCTCACCATCAGCAGGGTATACATCCACGCACATTGGAATTTATATCTTCACACACGGTGCGGTTTCAATGGAATTTTCTACCGCGTACCCTCCGGTTGTGGGATGAGCTCCCTGCCAAGGCTTTTCTTTAAGGGAGGTTGAAAAAGTTTTTAAAGGGTCGAAAACACGCATTCGATCTTTAGCGTTGTGAGCGCTTACAATCAAGAGGTTCGCACATTTAACACAAATGAAACTCCGAACTAAATCTACAAAATTCCATAAATCTCAAGTTAACATAGTAAAATCCATTTTAAAAAGATTGGTGATTGAAAAATGCATCAGTTCCGTACGGCTTTCAAGCGAATCCATTTTATAAAGCTAGCTGGTAGTTATTACATGATTTATAACGCTATATAAAGCTTGCATGTTCTGGCCTCTGAGCGGATTTGATAAAGTGTAGACAGACGTATATTGTGTCAAGAGTAATTGGATTTTACATATAAAATGTAGTTCATTTGCAAAATCGATTTCTTGTTCTTTTCTTTGACGGAGTTATGCGCAGTATTTAAATTTATTCATGAACGCAAAATTGTTAGTTATCTCTTTATAATGTTAAATAGAAACGCTGATAAGTTTTTCGTAAATGGATCAAGGTAATTTGATAGTCAATCAATAATGTAAATTACATCATAGGTCATTTATTGAAACGATTTTTTATAACTAATCAATTACAGATATTCGTATCATAAAAGCACATTATGCAAAAATTAATACTAAAACATACGACTCTTGAAAGATAAGTATAATCATATCGTCAAAATTAAATTGAGCCTGATTTAACCTATGTTAGGTTATTACGAGCTAATGATTCGTCTTACAAATCTTTATAATTATGATAGTCTATGATCAACTTTAGTAAACAAGATAAAGCAAATGTATTTAAAACGAAACCTATAAAACGAGCAAAAAAAATTACGTTTATCGTACGGGAGCCCTCCTTGAATGTTTATTTTATACTGTTATTTGTTGCAACAGAAATACAGCCTGGTGACAGACGAGCAGACAGACAGACAGAACGGACAGCGGACCCTTAGCAATAAAGTCCCGTTTTACCCTTTGTAAACCCTAAATCGTTAAAAAAACAAATTTTTCAGCCTTGTAATATTAGTATAAATATTATCTTACTGTAACTGTCTACAATTATATTAGAATCTGCACTAAATGTCTGGTAAGTAAACCCATCCTGTCTCCATTACACGCTGTACCGCAGAGACCTATGTGTCTTGCTAGAAACGACTTACACGATTAATAAGCTAATTCATTGCAGCAACTTGGCTAAGTATCACAACTTTAGCGCTAAATTGTTAAATTGCCTTCTAAGTTGCATATCTGTATCTTTTGTTTAACGAGAGCACCGGAGGCCCAAAATCCCCTTTTTTCCCTTCCTTTTTGCCCTTCTCATCTCTTCTCTCATATTCCTTCCCTAAGCCTGTGTGCCATAAAAAAAGCGAGTGTTAACTATTTTACTAACTTTCTTGATATTTAAAAGAAGAAAATGAGGTAAGTGTGTTAATTAACTTTCATTACAATCGTTTGACGCGTAGACGTATTGTTGAGTGAATGTTGTTCACCATATTTTCGTTGTGGCGCAGCGGTAGCGAACCTGCTTAAACGCCACAGGTCGCGGGTACGATTCCCGCTCGTGTATTTGTCCTTTTCCTTGTATATGTTTCCGGACCCCGACACAGGATATCACTATCCTAATGAGGGTCATTGAGTTTGCAGTGTTTATTATTTATATATATTTTTCTCACGATCAAAATTTTAAGTATCTTTGTCACACTGTGTAAAGGAATTTAAAAAAATATCCTCATGACATTATTCTTTGTTGAAATTGTTTGACCAAAAACACTTATTAACGACTATTCGTAATTATTATTTAAGAAAATAAAATAGCAACTCAGAAATAAATACTAAAGACAAAAAATTCATAACTAGTCTCACGCTCGGTTTAATTGTATGAAACTACGTCAATAGGTAAATAGTGTATTGTTCAAATAAGATAGAACAAAGATTAGTGGTAGAATCAGTGAACTAACTGATATTTAAATGAATGTTCTTTCAAATCTAAATGTCTTCATTCGCTCCATAGGGCGAAGTCCACATTGATAGCCTATCGAAGTAAAAATAGGTTGTTTCATCAAGTTTAAAACTATATCTATAACAAATGCATTATCATTTTCATCTTTGTTGTACAAAAATAACAGAGTTACAACCGCGTTTATCTAACTTCTAACTAAAATCGTAAATCTAACTAATATTAGGTATACATTTTTGATTGGATGGATGGATGGATGAATGTTTGTTACTCTTTCACGCAAAAAGTACTAGACAGATTTGGATGAAATTTGGTACACACATAGCTTATTAATTGGATGACTTACTTTTACTGTACTTGGATTAACATACAGGATACTTTTTTATCCCGGAAATAGTTTGCGTTCCCGTGGGATCATCAAAAGACGGCATACCGCGCACATCAAGTACTATATAATACATTAAGTATATATTCGTTACATTTTGAAACCGTCATGTGAACATCATAATTTCAAACCGAAGAACGTACATAATCTATCTATATAGTCATTTACAATTCAGGGGAAACTTCGGTAATCTTGTATTATTCTGCCTTATCCTCGACTTAAGAAACTTCTCTGTTACGAGTTCCTATGCCGTAAAGATCCTGAACTGAATTGCCCTCAACGTTACCGTATCTGCGTGTTATCACTAGTTCCATTCCCATGAGCCTGTATTTACATCATTTTGATATTCATGAACCCCGCCTGAATAAAGATGAGTGTTGAACTAGTTTTAAAACTGTTAGATGTTTACAATTGCAAAATCACTAATATGATCTTTGCAGCATGATAAATTTATCTAATATATAAAATTCTCGTGTCGCGGTGCTTGTTACCAAATTCCTCCGAAACGGCTCGACCGATTTTAATGAAATTTTTATGTATAATGCGTTGGTCTGAGAATCGTATAAAAGTATGCGATTTGGCCTCGCTGTAAGCATACTGAGGATATGATTCAATAAATAAATAAATAAATAAATCGGTCAACATCTATTTTTCATACCCCTTAATGTTAAAGGTGGTCCGCCCCATTTTTATTAATTTTTTTGGATTATTTTTATGACGTGGCATTAAAAATAAACAAAACTCTCAATCTTCACCCTTCTACTATCAACCCCTATTTTTTAATAGCGATATTAGTAATGCACTATGTTTCAACCGTGTCACTTCTATTCGTAATTAGACTTAATTAGAGGGAGCTGCTATCGGGTCCCAGATTTTTTTTCGTAGTAGGACAACGTCTGCTGGGCCCGCTAGTTTTTATATATAAATCATGTTTGTTGTCGATGTAAAAAAATATAATAAATAACCTTAACACGTGAGTTGAACGTCTCTTGAGGGTAAGGATAACTTTTATATTGGATATAAATTTCCGTTTTACAATAAATTTTTCCCTTTAACATTTGTAAAGGAACTTTTAAAGTTTTTTAACTTTGTGTTACCTTATGTATACCATTACTTACTATAAAAAAATATAAATACTTTATGCTTACCATTTAGTAATCCATATGTTTGCTTGGTGAAGAGTAAGACAAGCTACCTACCTACTTACTTTAAACTAAAGCAGTAACACAAACGGCATAGCGTGAATTTTCATCTATAACGATAAGCAGAAAGGGAATTAGTATAATACACATAGAGTTTGGGCCTGAGATGCTCTCATTTATCTTATATATACGGCTACTTCACGTGAACAACGTTGTGGCGTGTAACCAGCCTGCTTTGAGCCTCGACGGTACGGACGGTTTTGATTTCCTCTCGGAGCAGATGTTTGTTATAAATGACACTTGACACCGTTGTGGCGTTGTAGGTAGCGAGTCTGCCTTAAGCCTCGACGGTTGCGGGTTCGATTCCCGCTCGGAGCAGATGTTTGTATTAATCGTACAGGCATGTTTTCCGGTCTGGTTGTGTTTGTCCTTGTCATTGTGAATGTTTCCGGACCCCGACACAGGATATAATTATCCTAATGGGGGCCGTTGAGTATGTAGCGTTTATTATTAAAAAAAAAAAAAAAAAAATATCCGCTTCGGTCTGGACGTTTCGTCCGTGCCACGGAGTGTACCTTAAGCTATCGGTCCAGGTGGTTATCGTAACATCTGATAATAACCGTTAACTCTTTATAGGTCATTACTCTCATCCAATAAGTTACTGGTTCACTCTTAGGGTTAAGGATGTCGAATGGAAATCGCTCTGTGTAAAAACCAATATCTTGTCGAATCAGGATAACAACAAAAAAGCAGACCCTGGGTAAAATACCAGAAATAATGTTGGGAAGAAGATACGGCTACTTCACGTATATTGTCTATGAGAAAGTAATATTTCCCTGATTGATCGATTAATACGTGCCAAAAACAGCCAAACCAACAAGTCCGTGGTCATTATTTATATGTATATACCACTTATTATTATAATATGTGTTTGTAAACGCGACTTAGAAATATAAATAATAAATAAACGCTACCCACTCAACGCTATCCTAATGGGGGCCATTAGGATAGTTGTATCCTGTTGCGGGGGTCCGGAAACACATACAAGGACAAGGACAAATACACCCAGACCGGAAAATATGCTTGGATGGTCAATACAAACATTATACTCCGAGCGGGAATCGAACCTGCAACCTGTGGCATTTAAGGCAGGTTCGCTACCGCTGCGCCACGTCGTCTAGTATACTTCAGCATTCTTTAATGCTCTCGTTTCTAGCAGATATTAACTTTTCAGGAACGCGTAACAAAAGCCTCGTGTTGATATTGGAATAAGGAAAGAGCAAAGAAAAAATACAGCGTTTGTTCTGTGTCACGATGAACATATTACGATTCGTTTGGCAATTTTCTTTGTAAACATTATTAGCGCATTTCTAAGCCGAGCCAGATTTGCTGATTTGAGAAAGCATTGGATTATGAGAATATTTTTTGTTACTTTTGAAAGTACATTCTTCAAACTACCATTTTTTGTTTAATTATATTTAATTATATAGGTTCGAGAAAACGAACTAACATTCTGACTTTCAATTTTTGGAGTTGTGAGAATAAAAAAAACGTTTTGATTAATGTTTCAACGAAAAACCAGAAGAGACAACGGTAAGCGTGATACTAAATATTTTTTTATATCATCATCATCATCATCATTTCAGCCAAAGGACGTCCACTGCTGGACATAGGCCTCCCCCAAATAGTGCCACAATGACCGGTCCTGCGCCACCCGCATCCAGCGGACTCCCGCGACCTTTACCAGGTCATCGGTCCACCTTGTGGGGGGCCTGCCCACGCTGCGCCTTCCGGTACGTGGTCGCCAGCCGAGAACCTTTCCGCCCCAACGGCCATCGGTTCTACGAGCAATGTGCCCTGCCCACTGCCACCTAATTTTGGCGATTATATATTTTTATATATAAATAAATATTTAAATCATCTGTAAAAAGTCATCTTCATAACAAAAGTTTTTTCTCAACGTACGTTGACAACGTAGTATCACCTAAAAGGTTTCAATTATTTTAGGTCAGCCAGTTCAATGGATTTTTTTATGTCAGAGGCAGAAAAAGCAGTGGAGGCTCACCTGATGTTTGAACAGGTCATGCAGGTGTGTTGCCACTCTTAGGATACAACCAGTTATACGCTGGCTGACCTCGAACCGCAGCTGGAGGGCAATCATTTCATGAGTTCTTCAACAACGTACGGTGGTACCAGACCTTTTAAGCCTTATCAGCAGCATACAGCGTCTTTAAATTTCTTCCACTACATACAGGTTTCCTCACGTTTTCCTTCATCGCTAAGCACACAAATAGAGACACCAATTAAGACTTAAAAACTCAGAAGTGCTTGCATATGAACCCGCGACTCTCGGTTAAAGCATACGTTTTCGATCGATTTAGACATATCAGCTTTTTAATATATAAATATTTGATAATGTAATCAAATACAAACAGTTCATAGTGTTGATCTACTTACATCAGTAGACGAGGGACCGTAACGGACACGTGACGTCGAGACAGAAAACACTCGTCCATCACGCAAGCCGGTACATAAACAAGCGACCACGTATAAGCTTGTGGACACGAGACCGGCGACAGCTGAGCGAGGGCGTCAGCGGGGCGGCGGCGATATGGCAGCGATTTATAGAAAAGCATAGAATACTATGGAAAAAAGTGCCTAAAGGCTTATTAGAATAAAAAATATTTTTGGAACGAAGTTCCTTAACGTAACTTACGAGTAATGCGATTTATTAGAAATCGTCACGTAATGAAACGCCGTAAGCTGTGTGTGTCCGTGTGTGTGTATCGAGCCTACTACAATCAAATGAGCAGCCGGGTGCGCATATCTCCCTTTCTCTCTCTCTCTTTCAGTCCCTATCTCTTTCTATCATATAACCTATTGAAATATACAGATTTTTACATTCGGGGTTAAAAAAAACCGTAAGCAACTTCGTTCCTAACGGAGGTTCCCCGACCGCACAGTTTTATTATTTATTATAATATTATCTAATATAAGAGCGAGGCGACGAGGCGCGGTGTGACAAACTTCGCGGCTTTCTCGCTCGGCCGTCGTCGGTCTCATGTCCGCAGGCTAAAGCTTGCGTGCTTAATACCATTCTAGTTGTTGTTGTTATAATTATCGCCTGCCTTAGCTACGCTATACAATAACCTTTTTTATTTTTATTTTTTAACAGACAATTTGTCACGCTAACTGGGAATAATTCTATCTATGGTATTTAAAGTCTTCATATTTTTTTTATATTTTAACATCTTCTATGTGTTTAGTTGATTTATTTATTTTCAAAGGGTATTTTATTTAAATTACACAAAACAAATAGAAATTAACTTTAAAAGTAATAAATGAAATAAACTGAATTAACTTGATTGACTTATAACGGAGATAAGTGTTAGTTTCAGATACAATTTTCACTCGATTCTATTCGCCGTAAGTATATTGATTGTTCGGGTTATGTTTTGTTTGTTTTAATATATAATTAATTGGATATCAATGCATACATTACCCAAATCCACTTAAAGTATGTAACAGAAAGAAAGAGAAGCTGCTGACCAGAACAAGTTTTAAAGTAGGTTCTATATATATAAGAAAAACAAAAATAAGATGACGTAAATAAGTTATGTAAAGTTAAGCCTCGGTTTAGTAAACTAGAGACCATAACGGACACATGACGCTGAAACTCTGACAACACTTTTGTCAAAGGGCCTAAAGGTACACGTCCACTGCAAGCTTTCAAAATACATAATATCATAGATCGGACGAATCAATTTTTATGATATGTACTTATACGAGTATGTAGTACTAGCTGTAATCACGGCTTTGCTCACGTTATGCAGTTTTTTGACTATCCCACGGGAACCCAACATTTTTCCGGTTACCGTTTATGTTAATACAGGTAATAAGCTTTCCAGTAGTTTTGTTTTTGCGTGAAAGAGTAATAAACATCCATGTTACCAAACAAACAGGCTTTCACATTCATAATATTAAAAGTATTACGAGGAGTTCGCGCCTAAGACAGTACGGCGGGGTATCAGCGGGACTAAGAAAACACATTACTCACGAACTTCATACCGCACGCAATACCTTTAATTCCAATGTGTAGTATTCTTCTGTTAATTAAATCATTGAAAGAATATTATTCTATTATTCTACATCATCTGCGTAATATTACAACAAGAGGTGATCAGTTTGTGATAGTGTATCTTCTATCTTGGCAGCAATTAGATACCGGACGTGATGGCAATTAGTAATCTGTTTTCGGAGCATTCGCATTTCAGTACAGAGTGGATAGGTGACGTCTTCCATTGATCGGCAATCCGAATCACGATATCGAAATATTTGTATTTCTCAGACTCAATTTGTATAGTCCGTCTGCTGTGAATAAATTAAAAAAAATATACGGTTACTATAAAAAAAAATATACGTTCTGTCCGACGCGTACATCAGTGGAGGTTTATCTTAAAATAACTTCCGCGAATAACTGTCCACCCGCTTAATCCCGCTTAACCTTCTTTGTTGTTATAATTAAAATGTCGAACTTTTCTTCAAGTTTTTCCTTCCTTTGTCTGCATTTTTGAAAGTCTTTACAAATTTAACCCATTCCCAAAAATAAAGGGGATGCAATTAGGAAATAAATACAAGAAAACTTTTTTCCCTTTTGTAACAATCGTTGTTTTTGTCACTGACATTTAAACCTTTTAAATTAATTTTACTAATAATAATAATAACGCTGCACACTCAACGGCCCCCATTAGGTTAGGATCCGGATCCCCGACACAGGATATCAATCCTGTGTCGGGGGTCCGGAAACACATACACGGACAAGGAAAAATACACCCAGACCGGAAAATATGCTTGCATGGTCAATACAATCTATTAATCGAACCCGCGACCTATGACGCTTAAGGCAGGTTCGCTACCGCCACGCAACGTCGGAACTAAGAGCATATAGAATTTTTTGGCGGTTTTTCGACTAGCTATGGGTTCGAGTACACTGTGCGATGTCCCCTTACTTAAACCTCACTCGCAGAAAAGCTTAGTGATTCAGAAATTCTAACGTCAAAGTAAAGACCTCTCCTTATTTCTTGTGATTGAATAGGCTTATGGCGTTGCTACGGATTATTTTATGTAAGGGTCAATGATCTTTTTTAAAAATATCACTCATATAACGACAAGGTTTATTGTCGTTATAACATTATTCATAATCTGGAATAACAATAACAATACTATATTGCATCTCAATAAAAAACATAGTCTCTAGAGACTATTGTCAATGTATGTTAAAAGCAAGGAAACTCAAGTGACAAATATGTAAGTTCTTTTAATTATCTTTTGAACTCAATTTTTAGGTGAATGAAAATAGTAATATATTTTATACGTAATAAAGTAAAAATATAAGTACTAATGTGTGTAAATCCTATTGGAACACACTCTAGTTATTCGTTTGTTTGAGGCCATAATGCGTGGCCAATATAATATTTTTTACATTAATATTTATGACTATTAACCCTCGGTCACATTAGCCCGGAGCCGTCGTTTCTGTGGACTGATTTAATATTTTCATCTTTATTCAAAGAGTCCCATGAATAAAACAACGAACTCTTAAAAGAAAAGTCCAATACGCCTTCATTTATAATGCGTTCATTCATTTATTTTATTAGGTTACACCATTACATGAATTATATTGCTATATTTTCGTATTTATTCACCCTACAAACATTATAAATGTGAAAGTTTGGGTGTTTGGATTTTTGTTAGTGATTAACTATCACTGCTAAGCAAATTTGAATAAAAGTTGGCACAAATAATATAGTTGACGCACATTGTTTTATACATGATATACTTCTAATACCAGAAACCTCTACCTGTGGGATTATCAAAAAACTAACTACAGGACGTGTCTATTTAAAATTTAATATACATGAATGTGTTCGAAGGAATTAGATAAATAAATTTTTGACAGTTGTCAAATGACAACTTCTGACGTAATGATATCGGTTAAGGTTCAAAACCCTGTCAAGGTTGATATTTATATTGATCCAAGTGATCAATATAAACGCTTCCAAAAATCAAAAATTATTATATTATATAATTATCTCGATTTCTTTTTGGAATGTGTATTACTGCTGGACCTACTAACCTTGACAGCAGCACCGAGCGGGGGCCACAGAGAAAAAGGGACAGCCCTCACGGGTTCTCAAATTTTATTTCATCCTTAGGGTGCCTCCTGCGAAGCTGAACAACGGCTAAGGGCGTCATCAGAGATAGAGGCAGCGCTCCGAGCGCATTCTACACGATGGACTCACCCGACGGTGTGAGCGCGACGCGAGTTTCGAAACAAAGGACCTCGTCCTCGCCGGTGATGAAGGTGTTGTGTGCATATCTGTACTGTGTAAGAGGCATTGTCTAATGTAATCCTATCGTCAGGGTCTTGCAAGATGTGCTTAGAACGCCTAACTTTTGTCGGTTGGTTATATCTGTCTGTATAGACTATCTACAAGAAATGTCAGTATGCCTGAAGACCGTCAAAGTCATATTTAAATCCTCTTGAAAACAATCCTTTTTGGATGAACACTTTTTTTATATCCCGCAAATTTTGCACAAATGGTACACCGCTCTACCATTTGTATGTAACAATTTACAACGATTGGATAAATAGTTTATACGAGATTAAATAGCACCCCCCGGTGTCGCTGTCAAGGCCAGTAGTGTACAGCAATGCACATTAAAAAAAAAATAACAAACACATTTCGCGTTTATAATAAATTGGGAGTTTGGGACTAAAACGCTTTAATATAAATTTAATAATATACATTTCATTGCCATTGTAGTTTGTAATAAATCAAAACAATTTATAATTCGAATTACTACTAGTAATTTTAATTCTGTTGCTAACAGAATTAAAATCAGTTCTCATTAGTACCAAGACCTGGCGAGGTGTATTGATAATCTCTGTACACGTCAGGAGCAAACCGCACTCATGTTGCAAACAAGTGTGGATTCCCACGCCACACACTTGGTGATTCAACCTTGTTTGTATAAGACGTATCCGTATAAGTAGCGTGAAATTGATATCAGTTCGGTACACACGATCCTATTTACCTATAGCTTAGTTCTATCGAAAAGAGGAAAATGGTTCTAAAAGTAATTAACGAGAAAATTGGAATTATATTACAATGTTATTATGTTCGTTGATTTGATATTAGATGATGGCGAAATAAAGAGAAATGAATATATTTTTCCCTTTACGTCATAATTGTATACAAGTTCAGAATTTCTGATATCAAAATTATCAACATAAGTTCGTTGACAACATAGGGTCAACAGTTTGCGTAGCCACTTTAGTTGATACTAGTTAGAAGGGAAAAACTGATATAATATGAGGAGATGGTATTTCCCCTGTCTAGCTGTCATATTCATGACGAAAACAGCAAGACACTTTAACGGTGTAGTATAATAGTATGTATGTAAAAATATTCACTATATTTAAAAAAAAAAGTAGGTATTTCTTATACTAACCTTAAATTTTTAACACTGTTTGATTAGACGTAAAAATGATTTTTCCAACAGAAAAAAAAATTAAAACCAAATAAATATAACTATTATCGTGTTCGCACATATCATTAACCAAGTGAAACGCTGAAATCAGCGAATCGGCAAGTTACGTGTTCCCAAAGCGATATAGCGCGAGATAGGAAAAAACCCTCCCATTCCGGGTCATATACGACGTATTCATTGCGAGGGGTAACAAAATTTTATTTCGAGTTAAATTGTGTTCGGAACACAGCCACTTCTTATTTATCGAGGAAGCGAGTATTGACGCCTCGAGCGCGCACGTGTTGAGTAGGTACAGTTGACTTAATAACAACATCATTGGGGGGCTCTTTGTCAAAGCTTTCAATTTCAAAATGTAATTTATCACGATAGATTGTATTACTTATTCCTTTATTTTGACAGCACATTGTACTTAGCCAACATATGTCGTCACACTTCTCACTGAAGTCAATTTATAAACGCGATCCAATTTTCTAAACTGTAATTTGATATTTTTTGTTTGTTTTAGATCATATCAGATAAATACAAACAGTTGTAAAGAAATTGTGTTTTTTACAAGTTTTACAATACAGTTTGAGTAACTAAATATCAATGCGATAACAAAGTCACCAATCAAAACAGAATTCAATTGCAGAGCTTGTGTTGAGCGAGGCATTTTACAACTGGAAAAGTGCCAGAAAATTTGCAATATTCGGGAACAGTTTATCGTGAAATAAAAACGATTACACTTTACATACATTGTGGGCTTCACCATAATGATAAATTAAAAGTTACACAGTCAGTGCACTTTCGAAAAATAGGAAAATCATGTTTTGAGGTTCAGAAACACAATCACCCAGACCAGGACACATGTCGGTATGGTCAATACAAACATAATTAATATCTGAGCGGGAAGCCTACCTGCGCCTAGTGGCGCTTAAGCCACGTAACAACATACCTTTCCCCAATCATAAACAATAATTTATGCACTAAAACAATACTACACAACTACAATACTAACAATTGAGTGTGCAACGTTTATTTATTTATTTAATAACAAGTAAAAGTATATTCAAAAGTTACGATGATTATTCTTTAAGCAACTATTGTGCTAACGCTTGCCTCTTAAACTATTGTTACTTTTAACATTTGTTTGTATAATAAATTATATTCAAAATGTAGAACATTTGTTTACTAGTTGACGTTAGCATACCACTGACAAGCGGACAACAGCTTTCATTTTGAACGCACTAGCTAATGAAGTGAAAGAAAATGATTGATGAGACGAGAGCCGTCACGACACTTTTGTGCTGTACCTTTTCAGAGACCTTCCCATATTTTGCAATAAAATAGAAAATGTAAAGATTAGTTCTACGAAATTACATTTATCTCTTTTATTTATATTGCTTTAGTGAGAATTGTAAAGTTGAATATTCTATATTGTTGAAAACACTAATATTGAAAAGGCGAAGAATTTTTTTTTTTAATTGCCGATTGTTTTCTCGAAATCCATCAGCCCTACTTTATTCAGTAATTTTATAGTTTATATAGCATCACGCTGTGACCCTTAAGAGCAAAGCATTAACTATAAACGTCCGTGAATATAACAACCTGACAAGCACTTAAAGCGGTACAGTGACTTGAATTATAAAACAGCCATGCATTATCGTAATTTCATGCGAGTGACACCGCGGCCAAAAGCCAGTATTGTTTACAAATCCCAAATACATAACAGCGATTCGTTAAAAAAAAGATTGTTTTTCCATTTAGAACCGAAATCTTTTGGTACACTATCAATTATAAAAGTGGAACAAATTCTGATAGATCCATCTGAAAATGAATATCTGAATATCGAAAAGTAAACCTGTGCCAAAATATTTTTTATCCCTCCATTGTTTCTTCAATGGAAAAAATCTACACAATAACTTCGCTTTTCTGAACGTTTCATTAATCTTTATAGCCATCATATATATTTTTTGCTATAAAATCTACACAATGTGTAAAAAAAATGTGAGTTATTTTTTAGAATCTTCTATAAAACTATTTGCAATTTTGTGTGGCCTTAAATTAAGCATAATTAAAATTTATTTCACATTAAACGAATTATTAAAACAACAGCCAAAGTACACATAATTGTAATATTGAGTTTCTAACCTTTAATTCATAATCCTAATAATTCCTTGATCCAAAATTATAATAAATAGAAACTAATAAACAGAAATGTATTTATAAAATACTGAATGAAAAACAGACTTCTAGGTTTTTTGCATCTCTTCAAGCATCACGAAAATACTTCTGTACAGAATCAGATAAACTAAAATCCTGCGACTAGATTTAAAAACTGTGTGTATTTAGTTTTGCTACAGCAACGGTAGCTTAGCTGATATAAACGCATAATTGTATTACAATATATTAACCAAATCTAAGCAATATTGTAGAAACATCTAGATAAAGCCAGGGGCAGAAGCTACTGATATTAAAAATTTATAACTCGATCAATCGTAACCTTTCAACCAATCGACATGAAACTTTAACTATAATCCCTTGAGGCACAGTTTGACACACAAACTTTATATCTGAAAAATGATCAGTTCCAAAGGGAATTAAATTATCTTTATTTTAGATTTACCTTTTTTATTCGATTGAAATAAGGGTAGCTGGACACTCAACGGCCTCTTCTAGGATGTATATATCCTATCTCGGGGGTCCGGAAACACACAAAAACCAGCACAACCAAAAACGAAACCAATTGTTTGTATAGATCTATCTTTTACCGGCGACGCGTAAATGGCACTTCTAATGGTGCTCCAAGCGCTCTTAGACTACGGCAACCACTTACCATCATCAGGTGGGCTGTATGGTTGTTTGGCAACTTGTAACATAAAAAAAAACGTTCGAGGTCGTCAGAAGAAGAAATTCTTAAGGGTAAACAGATTAAAAGCTTTATTGAATTTCATACAGTGCAAGATCCTATTGCTTCACACGTCGGGTCGCGATCACACCATTGGGTGAGTCAATGCGCTCGGAGCTCTGCCTCCATCTCCGATGACGTCTTTAGCCGTGGTTCGGCTTGGCAGGAGGCATCCTACAGACGTAATCAAATTTGAGGGCTGCCCCTTTTTCACGGCTTACCCGCTCAGTGACGCTGTCAAGGCCAGTAGAGCCGACAGCAATACAGACTCCGAAAAAAAAAGCAAGATAATCCAAGCAATATTTATAAGAGGACAATTAATTTTAGTTCGCAAATTCACAACATAGTCATGAGGCACAATATCTTATTCGACGAAATCCTTGTTTAATTAACGTTTCCTCGGGTGTCACCATTAAGTCAGCGCAGATGTAACAATGGAATGAGGCATTGTTTGCTCCAGGGTATCACCTTAGTTGACTCAATTCCGCGATGTTAATTAGAATCACTGATACTCGCGATATTCGCCTTTTGTTATCGTGAATTATGACTCTATAGCCAATTACGAGTAGAACAACAATTGTCTTGTTATTGAGGGTTTGTGTACGTGTTTTCACAATAGATGTTTTTATTACGTAATTCGTTGAATCGTAATGTACATATGTCGTATAAGTGGAATAATTGGACTGGTTAAAAAAAATAACACTGGTGGTAGGTCTTTTGTTGCAAGAGGCCGGCTAGGTTGGTACCACCGCAGTGTCAAATATTCTGCCGCCAAATAGTAGTGCTTAGGCATTACTGTGTTCCGGTTTGAAGGGCACTGTACGCTAGTGAAATTACTGGGCGGACGAGATTTAAGAACTAATATCTCGAGGTTAGCAACGCGTGAGTGGCACCTACTAATGGTGGTGCAAGCGCTCATAGGCTACGGCAACCACTTACCATCAGGTGGGCCGTATGCTTGTTTGCCAACTTCTAACATAAAAAAAAAAATATATCTATTTCAACCACCTCAGCTCTTCTTTTTCATTTCGTCGGGTTATTGGCCAAGTTAGTGTCAAAATTGTTCACATCGCCCATATATGTCACTAATTTGGCGGATTTGGAATTTTTTTTTCATCAAAAGCCCGTGTTACTCCTCAAAGATTATCAACATAAAGTAACAATATTAGTAATGCTACGAGTTGTTCAGTTAGAGTAACAATTGGAAGCGAAAAATCATTGTACATTTACTTATACACCTCCTGGTAAGACGGTAGGTGGTACCACGTTTGTCCTGTCATGTTACTTATTAACCTAAACCACGTGAAATTAGTAACAGTAGCATAGTATATAAGACTTGATTAATATTATTAACGAGTTTGCTTCAGATGTATATAAAACGCTAAAATTCTAGATCCTTACGAGTAAATAACTTAGGCAAAAACTAGTATATACTAACAAAATATTTATCCTGCAAAGAAAAGAATTTTGTACCGTTCCAGAAATTAGCTTGAACAAACAAATAAACTTTTCCAATTTATATTTGTATAGATAATACCAATTCGACTGAAACTTTTTAGTACCGAACTTGAAAAACACAAGTTATTATGGTCGAATATCTGTAATACTTTTTACTATCAAATTCAAGTTTGTTTTTATCACTGAAACTTCGCTTTGAGTCGACTAAATTGTTATCAGATCGAAATAAATCATTTCACAGTTGACCTTCTTAACAAAGAGAAAGTTAAGACCCGTCACAATTTGTTAAAAAATTTTGATATTACAAAACTCTACAATTAAAAGTTTAAAAGAACAAAGTCTTATAATCTAATGAAACTTAAATATTCACAGAGTTAAGACACAGGATTAATTGAAAAGTGAAAATTTATATTATATTATTTTGTATATTTTATGTATTTTAGTATCTACTTTTTGCTCTGAGTGCAATGATAATTTTTATTTGATTGACAATCGGACCTTTAATGCTGATGACCTTAGGTTCGCATTGCTCTCGGGGCATCTAATAGTTTTATTAATAGTATCATTTATTGTATCTGAGGATTTTTAACTTGAACTAACAACGCATGATATATGACAAATTTCATTACGTTATCATAATTATTATTGCACAAATACAACTCAATATACATTTTTTAACAATTAAAAAAACGTAATTTCTACATCCAACACTACTATTATACCTAAAGCAATTAAACCTATTGTTATAGTGTACATAATAAACTTATACGGAATTTCTTGGACGGCGATCAAATAACTGTACGGTAAATTTCCCATCGCACACAAAATGCATTCAAATCAGTTAATGTCAAATGCATGCGAGTTTGCGGGCGAAGCGTTGGCATTCATACGTCGCGCGTCGAATGCCTACAATACCGTCAAACAGGCTTTGAATAAACGTTACTACTATTGACTAATCAATATTTAGCAACAATCTGCTTATATATTGGATATCATTAATTTAAGCTTCCCACATCTCAGACCTACATTATACATAGTACCTACTTTTATTTTTGGGAATGATGTCATGAATTAATGTAATTTACTTTTGTGTTACTTGTATTATAAAGCGTCACGTAAATATCGTTTTGGTTTTGAGAAAAATAACTACTGACTTCAGATGAAAACAACAAGACAACAGACAAAACTAATTTAGTTACAATGGTAGCAGTCTCTTTGCTCGTAAAGAGCTGTCTATCTCCAAAATCTTTGATCAGGTCATCGCTATGGAAGAATATGTAACCCTCAAAGAAGGAAACCAGATAGTCGCAAAAGAATAATCAAAATCGGCTTAAAAACGTAACCCGAAGAAAAAATTTCGTCCTTTTTGAGGTCAACGTTGTTCATTGACTTTAGCCAATGACTCTTAAATGTTATCATATTTTAAACTAGTTGTGCCCGCGGCTTCGCTCGCGTGGTCTGCGGAATTGTTGTTAAAGTTTTTTTAATTCGGGAAACTTTTTATTCAATAAAATTAACATTAGTTACTCCTTATGAAATAAGCTATATACCATATCTCCTGTCAAATTTGGTCCAACCGTCTTTACAAACAAGCACTTCAATTTTATTTTATTGTAAATATATGTATTAAAAATCATCTTTAAATTAAAATGTTCTTATTAAATAAAAAGAGTCTTAAAACCTCACCCTTCTTAGAATGGAACCTTGCCGACAAGGGGATTAGTAGAACGTAAGCGTCAAGCAACTGTTAGCCACGACTCACATAGCGTAATTCACGATTATCCAACTAACTCATACCGGGATTACGACGCCAATCTCAAGATTGACGATTGTTACTGAAATGTTGGAATCTTCTGGAGCTTTATCTAACATTAAGCGTATATTGGAGATTACACGACGTAAGGATGGATTACGACATATCCTTGATTTAAAACTTAATCAAGCCATGCTTCGAGGAGGCACTCGAGCTCTGTATTTTGTAAATTAAAGGCAAAAGTTTATAAACTTTGTTTAAATTATATTTTCATGCAAAACAGTGACTTGTTTAGTGTACTAATGTGTATTTTCAAGTAATTCTGTATATTTTTGGTTTTATTTTTTTATTCGACTTCTCTAGAAAGGGGTATACATTTTCGTTTGAATGTATGCATTTCTGCGTTCAGTCGCTTATTTTGTGTTTGGATTTTGTATCATGATTAGCGGTGAAGTAAAACATCGTAAGGAAACCTAAACAGTTTCAACGAAATACTTGGACGTATTTATCCGTCAACCTACAGTGGAGTAACGTGGTTTATTAAGCTCTTCATTTTTCTCCTCAACAGTAGCCGAGGTGTTTGCCCAGTGTAGTGACATTAATAGGGTACTAATCCTACGTTTACGTTTATTTACTTGGCACGCTCTGTAGCCAAAATAGCGTGGTGGCTTTTGAAAAATGAGGTGTCATTAGATTCGCCTTAAATGTGGTAGTGATACAGTCTAATAAAAAGTTATGGAGCGTAATGAGTTTTTACAGACTGTTTATTTTATGTGTGAATTCCAAATTCTCTTGTAAATCTACAAATACCAAAAATAATATTTGCGTTATTAAGACTGTTTTAGTAACAAACCGACGCAATAATCGTCAGATGCTTGCTTGTTTATTTGGCAATGTAGGCCCGCAACCTGCACGGAGCATTTTAATGTTAGTGAGTTTATTGCTCTTTGGCGGGGCACGGTTGGATTAGATAATAAAGGTCTCGCAACCGCGTCTTACCGCAACCGGTCGGTTTCGACATAGTGCAGAGCAATAAACGACAGATGTAAACAAACATATTCGTATTATCGTAAATAGCTTTGTTACAAGTTTTACTATGTTTACAAATATTTTATATATGTAGCTCGTATAACTTTAGAGAAATAAAATTTTCACTTATTGATATTTTTACTTGCAGAGTAAGCTTTAAGCAATACTAATGGACTGTTTTAAAAAAGAGGTAACCGAATTCAACCGATTGACTTTGAGACTTAGCGATTACGTAATTTCTTCTTTTACTTTAGAATTTCGTTTTCCTAGGTTCTAGATATGATCGTCACCAATTTATATAAATTCAACATAAAATGCTTCAATGATCTACCAACGTTCCCAAATGGCTAAGATAACGCGTTAACGAATAACATTGACCTTTTTTAATTTGCTCAGAAACAATGTTATTTACATGTAAATGTGGATCGTAAAAATGTTTTCTTCGGATGTGATCTTTAATAAAATTAAATGATAATATCGTAATCAGATAATTAATGGTTTAATTAGGAAGGGTAACCAAAACAAATAGAGATCGGATCACACGGACCGGGCCGTCCAATTTAGGGGTCCGTTGTTCGGTTATTACTTGCCGTAATGTGCTCTTTAACTTTTATGGGACGAAGTTTGGGATGAACTGGGCCCGGTGGGGACTAATATAGGGTAAGAGTTTTATCAGTTGTTACTTTTGCTTTAATTCATATAAATTTAACGGTTTAACATTAGAAAGGTAATTAATTTCATAATAACAATTTATATTTATCATTTTAATGTAATTAAATCTTTTGTAATTAATAATTCTTGTTAGCATTTTTTTAAGGCTTATCTTTTTATGTTACAATTTACGCTTTCACTCGAGATTATATCTTAAATGTAATCTTTTACTCGTTTGCTGAAGTACACGTTAATACCTTAAGAAGAACCTCCTTAATTAAGGAAACGATTACGCCCTAATTACACGTAGATAGCTTTTTTTACTTTATATCGTTTTTTATATATTTTTAGTGTGATCATTTCTTGAAGTTCATTGTCAAGGATGGATTTTTATGTAAGTATATTTATAAATCTGTTGCATTGAAGTGTGTCTGAACAGTATTTAACAAAAGGCGTATTGATATGGCATCGCTTATTGTTCATTAACCGTTACATACAAAAAGTTATCAATTATCGTGTCCATTTGTTTATTTCGACATTAAACAATACAATAGGACTTTTTGTGTCTACAACTTTATGATTACACTTAACTAAAACTTATATGATTTTTAGTCTCATTATAACAATAGCCGTCGGGACATGACGACTCCATCGCCCGCTGTTGCCAGTGTAATCAGTCACACTGATGTCAAATATTCTACCACCAAGCAGTAGTGTCTTAGGCATTACTGTGTTCTGGTACTAATATCGCTATTAAAGCGCATTGTAGGCTAGTGAAATTACTGGGCAAAGAAGATTTAAGACCAACATCTTGAGGTTGGTAAAGCGTGAGTGACACCTACAAATCGTGTTGCAAGCGGTCATAAGCTAAGGCTTACCATAAAACTATATTATATATGATCTTATCCAACTCGAATGATGCAATAAATCAAAGCTAGTTTAAACAAAAACTATCTTCAAGACTTGTACAAAATGTTTAAACTAAAATATAATATGAAAAGTAGATTTTAATTGGCCATTTTCGGGTACGAAAGAGCAATTAAACAAACATTATCACCAGTGATATTGCTTACAATCAAGTGGCCCCAACTTACCCTATAAATTACATCCCTTTACACTTCATCGAATAATAGAAGAGGGTGCTTTTAAGAACAATTACATAGGAATATACCGCTCGAGCGGAAAGGTCGCGAATAACTCTACCGTATTAACTTACCTCAGGCGAATTCTAATTCTACTATTAGTGGAATAAAGTAATAAATATAATATCTGTAATAAACATGCTTCTTACTAGCACGATAGCATGCTATTATTGAGCAATTATTACTTTGTAGTAAATGTGTCAAAGCGTTGCTAGTTAGTAGCACGCTTATTACTAGGATGCTCAAAAACAACAATCATTCGATTTTCAAGCATTGTACCTGCTGCGTAGGTGAAAGGGAAGGTGAAAATTTCACTACACTGACAGAGATCTTGCTATTAAACTGCATGTGTGTTAAGAAAATGCTTATGATACGCATGCTAATAAGCAAAATTTTTAGCATGTCTGTGTGTAAGAAATAATTACATCCATACATTTTAATAGCATGTGTTGCATCTTTAATACTTTTTCTTTGTTTATCTTAATGGTTATATTCGAAAACTTTCTTTACATCCAAATAAAAATTATACATGTTTTATTATCATAAAGAAGAGGCACTTTATAACTTTCGATGTAAAAATGCATTTTATATTTAACGACCACTCAGCTGAGTGTTAGCTTGGATCATAATGTAATCTTCAAAATTGTATAATTTACATGAAGATATATATAGATACTTGAAAAATGACTTTTTAACGTAAATAAACTGTTAATTTTAAAGCAGCAAAACTTCTGCATCTTTCACGTTTTATGAGGTCGTGTATTGATTGTGTAATTAACAATGCCTTGTTAAGATTTTCAGATTTTGTTAGAGATTGTCCGTGTGGGTCACCCCACCGTGCCTCGGAGAGCACGTTAAGGTGTAGGTCCCGGTTATTATCAATAACATCTGATAATAATCGTAAAGTCTTGATAAGTAAATTGCTCTTATCCAATGAGTTACTGGTTCGCCCTTAGGGTTGCGGAGGTCAGATGGCAATCGCTCTGTGTAATTATTTTATTTATTATTTATACATTAAAATACCGGGAATAATGCTAGGATTAAGAAGATCAATTATTGTTTTATATAAACATCCTTTCTTTACCTGATGACATTTTAATATACGTTTAATAACTATAGGTAACATAGTGTTAGCAATTATTTTTATTAATTTCGTAAAATGAAATTCATGTATGTTATTGCTAACCCAAATACATATAAAATAAATAAAGTTGTTTACAATTTCATCTATTCCATAATCTCTTTGTAGAATAATCGTAAAACTTGTCATATTATATTATACTAGCAGACCCAGCCGACATTATTGTACTGCCCCAAAAAAATCTGGGACCCGATAGCAGCGCCCTAACGGAGTCTAATTGTGAATAGAAGTGACACCGGTGAAAACTATTGAAGTACTAATATCGCTATTAAACAATAGCGATTGATATTAGACAGTTTAACAATTTACTGTTGTATGTGTGTATTTTAATGCCACATCATAAAAAAATAAAAATAAAAAATTTTGTCCAAAATATAAAAGAAAATTTTGAATATAAAAGAAAATAGAATTTGACCAATTCTCAGACTTATCCAATATGCATTCAAAATTATATAAAATTGGTCGAGCCGTTTTGGAGGAGTTTAGTAACAATTAGACGAGAATTTTATATATTAGATAGTATTTATGGATATGCTAAAACTTGTAGTATCCGTGTCCCAAAGCGAGTATTATTCCTCTGTGCTTCAGTAAAACTGTCACCTGTGCTTTACAGCTCACCTGAGGCGGGGACGCAAAATTATTGCGAATATATTATAAGTATTACATTAGTATAGCCTCGTAGGGGCTTTTTGCTCATGCGTCGTCGCATAAACTTATCCAATTACTTATTCTTCAAGGAAGTTTCGATGATTTGTATATTTTACCAAGTTTTCCTACATATATAAATCTGTTAATGCAAGTCGTTTTAATTCTTTATATCAAGTAAACTATAGCAAGCGGCTTTGTTCGTGTGTGCAATGGTGATGGCAAGAATATAATGAACTATCAAATTGGGTCATCCGAAACATATATTTTTAAAGTAACCAAATAAAATTATATATCTTGCAGTTTTAGTAGAAATGAGCTAACTCAGCCGAAGAAGAGATGTGCTTACAGAGATTAACTATCAAAATTAAGTACACATATATATATATATATATATATATATAAATGCTAAATTTGAAAGCTGTCAAACAATCGATGAAACGAGACTTTGCTTTAATTATATTCCCAAGGATTTATGTACTTGTAACCTTACCTCTAATCTACAAAACACAAACAAAAATCCCAATAAAATCCATTTTGGGATTCTCAAGATTAGCCATAACAAACAGAGGCACTCAAGGGACTTCTCTTTTTTAAGATATATTACATATACGGATACATTATAGTAGGCAGGATTTCACCCGGGAGAGTTTTCTGGGTAATATTGATGACTTTTAGACACACTGGAAATTTAGTTATAAATCATATTTGTTGTAAGAATAGTTCTTGAGAGTCAATAACAGTTATATTTTACGTAGAGTTTTTCTATTTTTATTTAAACTTTTTGACCAATTTTAAAAAGAAGGAGATTATAAATTAAATTAAAAATATTTTTGTTATTATTTTAATTCTCGGATACGTCGGTAGTCTATGAATGTATGTACATGATTTCTTTTGAACTAATTCCTTAAAAACTCACCGTAAACTTAAGAAATACAAGAGCGTTCTCTCTAAGAATTACCATGTATATTAGTAACGAACTTAGTCACATACTATGTTCAGTTATGATTTGCACACTATAACCGAGTGAAGTGAATGCGTTGATATTGAACTTACGGCACCATGGCACCAACGTGGCTGTGACGTTTTATCTTTATTAATGGGCAGGGCAGGGCTTCATAGTACAAAGTAAGTTTATGTGTTTCACCTGTATAAATCCCTTATAAGTCCTCATCAAGAACTCTATATATATAATTATAATGCAATCATATTATTTTTACCTTTGGTTGTTAATTGTTAGCTACGTTAAATTAAAAAGTTCAATTTTATCGTTTTTTACGGTGTAATTCAAGGATTAATAAATTGAAAGCAATGATTGTATAATACGGACGATAAATCACGAATGTATAAGCGCTAAGCGCAAATGGAACGCTTGATCTCGAAGAAATTTTTAACCTTTTACGTAAACTCGTTGGAAAATGTCACTCGTCCCCTGCTATGCCGCGGATGAACGACGTGAAAGCTGGTCACATTTACATGCACGTTTTGGTCCTAAGAAATAGATTATAATCAGATGTGGCATCCGCCGGGTTAAACTTGTATGTCACATATGGATATATTTCTAGTCGTCAGGAAAGTGGTAGGGCCGCATTTTTATACGTTTCGCTGTTACCGAACTTTCACTCGTCAAGGTTGACCAAAACCTGTTTGATCATATGGATATCTTCTGATGCAACCATAAGGCCCTTAATGATGAAGAAAGTGAGAAAACGTGAAGTTTGGCTTAACATAAAATTGTTTGTTTTTATGAAATAAGATAATACTCGCTACTATAAGTAATGCTATATACATATTTATTTTCCTCAATCTTAATACCGAAATAATTATTATACGTAAAATGTCGGTTTAAGATATAATAAAACCAGATATATAAAAAATGTTTGTATGTAAAGTGTAGGATAATCTCGCAATGGGTAGAGCAACATGAATAAAATTTCACACAGATAGTCCAAACGTATCTTCTGGACACTTGATATCTCCTATATAACATCAAGTTCATCAACATTATTACTGTGTCAATCTATAAAAAATAACTTTCCTAAATTAATGACTATGCTAAAATATTACAAATTTTATTAATTCGCCTCATTTGTATTATTCATAAAAATGTAATTACCAAATATATACTTTTACTATGTAACCAAATATATACTTATTAACTTTAATAGCAAATATAATTGTGTTTAAGCTCATTGGTTTGTACTAATTCTTTTCATAAAACTTGAAAGTATTACAAAGGTTTTAAATATTAATTTATAAATCAATTAATTCAACCCTTTTGTGATAATAATTTCCTTAGCCGATGAAGTGATGCAAATAATAATTTAATTAAAATATCATTGTCTGCCGTCACTCGTTTCGGTACTTTGTATTTAAATTAAATTGCGACGACATTTGTTAAATTGTCAACTTTCTTCGTACTTTTCTAGAAACTTGAAATTAAATGTTGTTTCAAAGTGTGTGCTACTTGAATATCAATTGGGTTTTACAATTTCTATCATTTAAATTCAATGCCGTTGTTAAATCAACAATGATATTATAAAATATATCATATATGTCAGTAAACAGAATGCTTGAGGAAAAACTTTATTTTGACAAACAAGCGTACGTCCCGCTATCGTACATATATATGCAAGCGGGTAAGGCAACAATACCCCAAAAGAAGGGGGAGGGAAACAAGGAATATAACG
Source organism: Hestina assimilis (assembly GCA_023373885.1). Taxonomy (NCBI): domain Eukaryota; kingdom Metazoa; phylum Arthropoda; class Insecta; order Lepidoptera; family Nymphalidae; genus Hestina; species Hestina assimilis. The sequence goes on along the minus strand of CM041749.1, from coordinate 7,087,112 downwards.
GGAAAGGAAAAAAGGCATTTACAGTTTTGGCCCACCGGAATTATTAGTCATCGTAACGCAACAGTATGAATACTGGTACTTCAGGTTGGTATTTGCGAGCGAGTATTACTTTCCTACTAATATCGATTTACGGTAGCGAACTTGCCTTAAGCGTTAAAGGTCACGAGTTCGATTCTCGCTCGGAGCAGGTGTTTACATTGACCATACGGGCATGTGTTTCGGTTTGGGTGTGTTTATCTTTGTCGTTGTGTATGTGTAGTGTGTAGCAATTATTTATTTATAAATAAAACAAATAGAAATTTTATTTTATTCCTTAATCTTTTACTCAGATGAAAATTACATTTATAATGAATATCTCGTAAAAATTAAAATATTTTTATGCAATTATCATTTGCTGTAATGTTCAACATCACTTATTCTACTATAAAACAGCAAATGATACAGTTACAATGGAGAATGTTAAGATGAGCCAAAAAGCCCTGAAAGCTTACCCCCGAAGTAGGCCGAGCTAATGCTTTACTCATTATGATAGCAGCTCGGAAAAATATAAATTAAAAGCACCGACTGCGCCCTCTACTTTTTCCAGATAACAATATCGGAGCATAAATTTTAACATTCGTAATGAAAGCACTCTATTATAAAGAATACATTGTATTAGAAAAAAGTACTTGAGATTCATAAAAATAACACATTAACAGATTTTGTAATTTTTGTATTAATAATATATTTTTACGCTTCCAAGTTAAATATTTTGATGACTATTTTAGAGTGGTAGTTAACCCGCTTTAAACGTCAGCGTTTGAGGGTTTGATTTCTACTTGGAACATGTTTGTATTGACCATACAGACACATGTGTTACGGTCTTTCTTGTAGTGCTTGTGTTTTTCCGTTTCCCGAACTCCACGAGACAATATATCATATGGGTGTCGTTGAGTGTGAAGCGTTTAAAAACTGCCATGTTTGATGAACGGAGCGTCCATTTTTTTTTTAATAAATGCTACACACTCAACGGCCCCCATAAGGATAGTTATATCCTGTGTCGGGGGTCCGGAAATATACACACTGACAAGGACAATTACACCCAGACCGGAAAATATGCCTGTATGGTCAATACAAACATATACGCCGAGCGGGAATCGAAACCGCGACTAGCGGTGCTCAGGGCAAGTTCGTTACCGTTGCGCCACAACGTCGTCGAAAAAAAAAACTTTATTATATATATAATAACTCGCATAAATCATTTAATTACAACAAATATACAATCGTTAACACCAACGACACGTGTTTAGTAACTATAACATTGACATAGACACGGCCTATTAGACGCCAATTAGAAAGTTCGACTCGACATCAATTTAGCGAACTTTTGCACCTTATTTTACCTGGTTACGGTTCATTTCACACCTTTAGGCGATAAAGGCATTTAGTGCGTTTCAAGGTTTTCAATGAGACCGACCGGTCTTCTTCTTCTTCCTAGCATTATTTCTGGTATTTTATTTGATCTGGGGTCAGCTTATTACTCTTATCCGGATTTGACAGGTTACTCGTTTTTACACAGAGCGATTGCCATCTGACCTTCTCAACCCTAAGAGCGAACCAGTAACTCATTGGTTAAGAGTAAATTACTTATCAAGGGTTTACGATTATTATCGGAAGTGTTGATAACGACCGGGACCAAAAGCTTAACGTACTCTCCGTGGCACGGTGGGGAGACACAGAAGAACAAAAGTCCAAACCGAAACAGATATTTGCAAGATCAATACAAACACCTGCCCAAACGGGAACCGAACCGTAGATACTAAAAGCAGTCTCCTTGACAATACGCCACAACGGTGTCTAATGAGACCCTATACCACCTAATAATATTAAACGCGACCCAATTTTCTCAATTACCAGGATCAAGAGAAGTAAATGAAATTAGAGTAATCATTATCTCATTCGTTTATTCTTCTCTTCACGCTTTCGTCGCCAGCGGGCACCCTAAAATAAAGCATTATAAGACAGCTACAGATTAACACACAATTTATTCAGGTGCTTAATTTGAGCGGCTATCCCACTTTGAGAGCAATTTATATTTTTATTTCACTTAAGCATGGATCCGAGGAGATTTACCTTCACTTTTCATTACAATAGCTCTGCCTCGTTCAAAAGAAAAAAAGCCTTCGTTATTGTTTTGTCGAATTGTAAAAAATATTTAAAAATAAAAAGTGAGGTTAATGCTTCTTTTAATTTTTATATTTTAAAACGAGAGCATCGTTTAATCTTTTAAATTAAAGTCTCTTAAAATTTTATAGCTGATGCTTTGATATTTTTTTAAACCGAAATACTAAAACAAGAATAACGTAGATTCCGTAATAAAACTCCAGTTTTATGATGATTTTGTTATTTTCATAGATAAAATATGAAATTAAATTTCTGTATACGGATTGTCTAACGTAGAAAATTGTAATGCATTTCAAATATTGTGACTCAAGACTAAACTTCCCCAGTTAATCCTCCCGTCTATTTGACGTATTATAAATTACACACAAGTAACAAATGCGTATTCCAACATGTCAGACTCTGTGAAAACTTTCTACAATTATGAGAGAACAAACAGGTTAGTCTTCAAACAGAGATTTCGGGTGCAACCATTAAACCATATCCTCCTAGGCAATGGGAGGCGAACATACGCTACGATTGCACTCGCCCGAGTGGTTGGCAGTCCAATCGAAACTTTTGATTAAAATCAAGCAAACCAAGAGCACTGTGCGCTGATTCCGGCTGAATGGAGATATCTTTATTTGAGAACCCTGCGATATGTTCAGATTGGATACAATCTCCCATTTACATAATCAACCGATAGCGAAAGAGGATTTCGCCAATTGTTTTATTTAAATGCAATTTATTTCCATTTACTGTTCAACTTTAAACTTTGCAACTCCACAAAGTGTGGATTATATGTAAATAAACACTCCTCATTTAACTGCCCAGTTACAATTGTAATATCCTATGTCGGAGGATCTAGAGCAAAGACAAACACAACCATACAGACCAGGACACATGCCTGTATGGTCAGTACAAACATCTGGCACGAGTGGGAATCGACCCCGCGACCTTTGGTGTTTAAGGCAGGTGCACACACCGATCTCTATAACGGTTTTCATCATCAGTTAACTAATTTGTCAGGGAAGATTTCTATATAAAATATTGCCCAGTCGCGAGTATATTATAATCAAAGTAAATTAATGACAGATTAGATTTTGCGAATAAATATTCATTGCTCATTGTAAAACAAAATGTAAGAATCCAATTACACCCTCTGTAAAAGGTGACTTTAGGGGTTCAACGTCAAAACGCCGCATGCAAAAATGATTTAAATACACGCCCTAATCCTCTCAGGCGTGAGGTGCCTTTAGGAATTAATCCGATTAATATAAGGGTTAGGGTATAGCATTTCGTACGCAGAGTAACTTTGTTAAATTATGTACACCCATACTCTCAATACAACATATGATCACTAAAGCTTGGCATAATAGTACTACAATCGATACTACATTAAATATGACCAAAGAATGGATAACTTTGTACGCACTATAAAATATCAAGTCAAGCTTAGGCGATGGTATCTTATTGTTATTATATTTAAGATAATAAATATTCTATTTTATATAAGGCACGGTACAGAGCGAAGTGTAGACCCATCGTGGAGGAGGCCAAGACCCATATAGGATTGTGTCATAGGAAGTGAAGAAGTGAAGTAAATATTCTATTAAGCTGAATAGTTTTTTTAAAAGCTAATCTTATGAACCAGCGGTATGCATTAACTTAAATTGGAGCTTTATTAAGGATTTGTGAGCTATTATAATCAGTAATCTATATACTTATATAAAAGAAGAAAAACTGACTGACATATTAACGCCCAGCCTAAATCCTTCCATTTTTTTCACAGATGATGTTTTTAAAACGTAAACAAACACTAAGAAAATATTTTTCCAATTTTAAGCTATTTTGGGGCGAAAAAAGAGATTGAAAGTTTGTATAGAAGTCCGTCATTTTTGAAACTAGAATTGTGAAACTTTGTTTTTTTTGCGAAAAATGAAAGATAAAGAAACACGTGTTTTAACATATTCTAAAATTCCACCCCTAAAGGGTTGAAATGGGTGATCTAAGTTTTTATTCAAATCGTTATTTACGCGGGTGCAGCCGCTGGCAGAATCACCTTTTAAAACTGTTGGCAAGTACGCAAATCGCGGCTTGGTGGTTCGGCGTAAGAAACATAATCTCTGGGGATGAAACCGTTAGCAAAAGTTAGTACTTTCATATAATATATTATTGATTTAACTCCTATCAATTAAAGCTTTATAAATACATTTCGCATTAATTGATTTCAAACGAAGGTATTCACTACTCCATCTGCATCGTTACATCAACTAGGCTAGCTTGATCCCACACCGACATGCACGTGCAATGTTCTAACTTCCGATGCGGAAATTCCATTAGCGTTCACGTATTCGCCCGAATCTAGCGGTAAAATCATTGCATTGATAATTAGCTTACACAGATTATATTTACAGCTTGTCTATAAAGGCTTGCTCAACGCCCCCATTGGGAGAATTATATCCTGTGTCGGGGGTCCGGAAACACACAATGACAAGGACAAACACACCCAAACCGGAAAACATGCCTGTATGGTCAATACAAACATCTGCTCCAAGCGGGAATCAAACCCGCGACCTGTGGCGCTTTAGGCAGGTTCGCTACTGCTGCGCCACGACGTCGTCATGAATATGTAAAGGGATATTTTTGCTTTATGTAAGCTGACTTTGATAATATTTTAGTTATATAGGAGCCTCACGCTTGATCAAAGATTTCGAAGAAGAAAGCCTTCTAAGTATAAAAGCTAATTAACCGCTATTATTTTATTAATTGTTTTTGTGTAAGAATTCTACGCGGCTACAGTCGGTTTTCGTTCATTTAAAATAATAAAATGTTGTATACAGAGTATTAAATACGTAAGTTACTTTTTCCATATAGGTTAAAGTATTATTTAGGATATGTAGATTTTTAGTTAAAGTGGCATAAATAGCTTTGTTGGAACTAACCCACTCTACGTATCACATTTTAAACGACCATGCGAAGATTTCATTACCACAAATTTAGAACAAAGCATTTGTAGCGAGAGTTGATTAAGCTGTAAATGTTGTTAGCTCATTTGTGTCTCAATATTTGCATAAACACAAATAATATAGTTATTTTTGTAAATAAAAAAAGAAAAATAAAATAAATAAACGCTACCCACTCAACGGCCTCCATTAGAATAGTGATACCCTGAGTCTAGGCTGTCTAGTATCCTATAAATCACTATTTTTAACAACCTTCAAAAAAGGAGGAAGTTCTCAATTCGACTGTATTTTTTTTATTTGTTACCACATAATTTCCAATGGGTGAACCGATTTTGATGATATTTGACAGCTGGTGCTCCAGTTCTGGTATCTATCAGAAAATCATATACGTCTTAAATTTGCATTAATCATTAAATGACTATCATTCGTAATTAAAAAGTATTACATATAATAATTTTAATAAAATATTGATGTTATATAACTCTTATACTATGAGAAAATTTATATTAGAACCCATCCGAAAATAAACCCAATTCCGCATAATATATCACCTTTACATAATACAAAACTATAAGAATTCCATTAGGATTTAATAATAAACACTTAGTTAAGTAGTAACATTAAACCCGAAGCCATTAACCATTGAGAAAACCGAAGTAATAAAATGAGATGTGTCAGAATCAGTTGCTTTATAGCACGGACCTTAAGCGACTCTGCAGACCATAAAGTCTAGTGAAAGGAACCTTAGAAAACCGTCTACTCGTTAGCCATGTCGTTATCTTGGTGGTCGCTTTTGCTTTATGCGCTATTCACTTATGTACCGGTCAATTTATAAAACCATAAATTTAATATAAGCGTTAATATTATATTTAGCAAAGCGATATCCTAAAACCTCTTGTAATATTCAGACACACTCTCAAATTGCGTAAGCATCTTTTAGTATACTATTTGGTTTCTAAACAACTACTTAAGATACCACCGGTCTGCCGTCCTCAATAACTCACTATCAATAATTGCAATCGGTGCTTATTAACCAATACGAAACTAAAAATACCATATATATTTTAAACGTTTAAAACAGTCTTTTTAAACACATAATTGATACTAATATACACTGAAAAAATTTTACCGCCAGTATAAAAGGTTGACTTCCTTGCTGGAATAATTATGAAGCAAATTATGACCGTTTTTACTTTAAAGCGTTGCATTTCCGTTTTTAAGTAGGTTTTGTATAGTGTATTACTCACGTAGGGAGAAAAGTAAGGCATTCGCACCCGTGATTCGATCGTGATTATTCGCGGGTGGCAATGTCTTCTTTTTACTATGGTGCGTATACGATTTTTCTCCTTACGATGGAAAGTTCACCTTTAGTCACTGCTACCAAGGATAAACGTACGGTTGCTAAGTTACCAGGAGGTAAAGTGAGTTAATTAATATCATCTTGCCGGGACAGAATCGAGCACTTTTCTCCCTCGTACAAGAGACAAAAAGCAAAACTTTTCGTTGAGGTAGGAAAAAATACTTTAAAAAATTGCGTCTAATTTCATCGTATAAACAATTATATAAGTCTTTTGACATTTACAAATGTGTTTAAATAATAATTAAAGACCACTTATATTAATTTGCAATGATATCATCGAAAATCTAGATTCGTTTAGCACTTTGCCGTTGCAAATTCACTTTCACATTACACAACACTATTGAGAGGATAGATTCATTCATCTATCGATTTAGAAAGTGGAGATTATGATAATCGCTTAATCATGTAAAATGTTTTATAACTTTATATAATTAAGATACAACATAATGTTAGACAACAACGTTATTTAAGAAAATACGCATATAAATAGACGCAAATAAGCAATACCATGTCAACCCACAAAATTGAAAAAACTGAGTTATATATGCAGAAGTGTTGGTAAATGGCTGAAGAATATTTTTCTTTAATATTTGTAGGGTTTTAAGCTTTAAAACTTATAAAAAGCCATTTTTTAATCATGCAATTTATGTATTATTTTAAACGTTTTGGGTTATATTATATACGAAATATGCAGTTGGTATACTTATTTTTGTGAAAATAAGTATAAATAACTTACATAAATCTGAAATTGCCAAAAACTTGACCAATACATAAAAAAATTTATATAAAGCAAATTGTTCAAAATTTTCAAACGCGTTTTTCGAAATGACATTCGTGTGGGTTGACATCGTATTGTTTATTTGCGTCCAATTATGCTCATATAGAATTATGGAGATAATTATGTTACGTTATTAGTTATTCATAGTAGCTTGGACTTGACCTAACTCTTCTATTGTCGTGTTGTGTACCGACACTTGTGGGTCAATGGTAACAAACCTGCCTTAATCGGCAATGGTCGTGGTTTCGATTCCCGCTCGGAAAATATGTTTGTATTGATTGCGCTTGTGTTTATGTGTGTATTTCGAAATGGTGAGTATATATCGTGTATTTATAACATGTATTATTATCATTATGTATAAAATACTAGATATTTCTTTAAAAATAATAACATTTTCGTTTCTTTTATTCAAACACTTACCTAGTTAATAGTGGTTATAAAAGGTTATCGTTTTTTATAAAACAGAAGGAAAAGCAGTTTTATACTGGACCAACAATACATATATTATATATGTATACATAAAAACCTGAATGTTTATAATGAGTAATCGATTAGGTTAAAATGTATGTAACCTTCGTATTAAATGCATATCCTTATATGACTATTAGTAACGTGTCTATCAGTCATGAACTCATCCTTAAAGCATCATTCTGTGATGAAATCATCATCACACGTTTCAGTTAAAACTATATATAATGTGATACTTATAAAATTGGCGCAATATTTTTCAATTTTAAATGCAATTTTAAATGCAATTTTCTAAATTTATCTGTTGACTAGCTGTGCCTGCGGCTCTACTCTCATGGTGTACCGGTTTTCCTTTATTGCAAGGAACCCTAATTGTTTTTTCCAAAATAAAAGTAGCCTGAGTTACTCCTTATAAAATCAGCTATCTGCCAGTGACAGTCACGTTAAAATCGAGTCCCTTCAGAGATTAGATAGACATAGACAGGCAGACAGCTAGACAAAATTTAAAAATGATTTTTTATGTAAGTACTTTATATACTTTCATATTTATTTAGTAAAAATCTGTCAATTTGGAATCAGAAACAGACACTTCAATTTTATTTATTTGTATAGATGGTTTGCTTATATTTCTTTTTCTTTACCACGAAAACAAAGGCGTAGTTTTCTTACACAACATTTTTGGTAACAGAAGTGTGTCTGTGGGCTGAAGGTATTCGCAAAAAAATATTAATGGTGTTTAAGTGTCCCTGCCATAGAAGCACTGTTTTTTCTGATGATACTCATGAACGTTTATCTTTAAAGCTAATCCTATCTAATCTAAATCTAGCTATCTTATTGTTAGATTTAATAATTTCCATATCTTTGGTGTTTATCTTGAGGCTATGACGAAAGCCGAAGACGTAACAATAACACAATAAATTAATCTAATTAATTGCGGATGAATTGTGAGTAGAAGCTAGTCTTATTACACAAACAATTTGAATACATTTTGTCTTAGGTTACAATACAATTATTGCTTAAAATATACTCGTGTTTCCTCCGAATTCGTGGTAACAAAACCGATAATTACATTGCTTGCCAACAAGGGTCCATAGAATCGTGAGTTCGGTTCTGATATTCCAAGTGAACGTCAAGGTCGAAATTACCCGTTATTTTGCTATTATATTGATTACCTCATCGCAGTAAGTTTGATTTCATAACTTAAATTACATCCGCCATTTTTATACCGCTGGAATTTGTGATAATATAACGATTAGTGAAAGTAAGTAAAATTTTTGTGATAAAATATTGAAACGAATTGAGAACTTCCTCCTTTTTTGATGCCTGTTGAAAAACAATTGTGTCTAGTACGTATAGCAGTTCAGAAAGAGCAAGTTGTTGTCTGTAAAACTGGATTTTTTGCGACAAACATTACTTTTTTAATGAATCATCGGGAATCAATTAAGTGTATGTAGCTATTGCATTTTTGATTTATAAAATCAGTTATTTTTTTTAGTTTTTATTACTACTTCCTAAGTTACTTTGTTACAAAATGATGCTTTTCTCCAACAAGAACACGAGTATTAATAATGTTACATAGCATTTATATACTCACTCACTATGTTTCTAAGTAATACACATTAATGTGTATTATCCTTCACAACCTTCATCAACATTGTGCCCTTCTAGGAAATTGAGCAAACCGTAAACATAATACGACAATAAAATCCTTTGAACGACCCCACATATACGCAATACTGAAAGATATAATTCAAAATTATTTTGCTCTAATAATATATCACGATCCTATTATCTCTAAGGAAAATAAAAAGCTATGATGTCAAAACATTTTGAAAGCGTTTCAACAAGCACAAGCCTAGCGGAACATAATTAAAAAATATACAGAGCAATGATTGCACCAACTATGAAATTGTAAAATTATTACGCTTATAACAATCTAGAATATAGAATTTTTATATAAATAATTTTGTACTACGTAGAATCTTTAGTCGCATGTAATATAATGAATTTGTTGAAAAGTATTTGTAACTTTGTTTCCATCATAAATGGGACGACATGACAAAAAAATACAACTCTCGCACAAAATAGTATTCGTATGATAAATTTCCGCACTTATAGCTGAGCCAGAAACGAACTCCTTCTGACCCCTTTCTCTTCTTACCCTTACCTTAGATGGCAAAGAGCAATGGTGTATCTGTTATTTTAAGTGAATATAGGCTAACTATATCCCTTCACTTAAGCGTTTTGCCTTTGTTAATATAAAAAAATTACATACCAAATTAATCAAAGAAGCTATTTTTTGACGAAGACGTATAATTATAAATACTATGTCTATGTTGATTAAATTTTAATTAAATGTATGATAATAAGATAATCACTCAATGAATCACCATCGATATAAAACATCTCATCTTTGTTTGCGAAGTTGTTAAAAATAAAAAAGTTCGGCCAATATTCCAAGTTTTTGCTCTAGCAAAATTAAAAGTTATCCCAGTTTAATAGAATTCATTTGATTTGACACGGTCAGCTCGTGCGCCGGAAGAAAGTGGCACCCCACTCAATTTACTTGGCCTGCGCGTGCGCAGAGAAAACAATCTTTCCGGTCAGTGGGCACTATCCGCATTAGCTACCGAAGTTATTATTATACTATTATTACCCTATCTACTCTGATCTTTGTATATATAAATATAGAACGGAAATAGCTGTAATAAATACATTAAAAGTGTAACTGACAGCTGTCATGTCTTATCAAATCAATTAATTTCTATAAATCTTCAAAAAATATGTAACTTTAAAAATTTAATAATTATTTATCTATTTAATGATTTCCTTCATTTTTATAAAAATAAATGAAGTGTTAAATAAATTTTATTTTATTTCTTTTCAATTTAATTAGTAATAAAATGATCTTTTGCATTTCAGACTGTGTTTGAATAGAATATAGAATATAAAAGCAGTAGTAATATTATGAATATTTCTTTAAATCCCAGTTTAATAGAAACTATTGATTTTATCTGAGTAATATATGATAGTATCTTGATTTCAACTTTCAATTTGAGCTTCCAACACAAAATCATAAAGGCGTCCCTTTTTTCACTTGACAAAGATTCTAAGAAACCCTGACTAATACACTATCTACGCTTTATATTCATCACGGTAATAGCACGAACGTCCTTCAATATAATTATAACGATATTAAATTTAAGGAAAAACGACGTCACCATTTTATATCTTGTAATGAAAATTTCTCGTTTTTTGCCTATTCAGAAAACTTTAATCGTTTCTCTTTGTTACCAAAGATTTAAAGCGTTTTGAGACCATTGTTTGGAATACATTGAAACATTGAATATTGGTTCTGCGTACACGTGCAAAGGTTTCTGAGCTAAAAATAAAAATTTTCATTAGTTGTATTTTTGCGTGACATTGCAAAGCATGCCGGGTGGAGGTAGTAGTATAATGAATGTATGTACGAATTTGAACTATTGTTACAGTGGTGTTGTTTAGATTCACAATTGAACTCGGTAGGTGGCGCTGTAATCAAGACGCGGGTTATTCTATTTGATTTCAGGGAAAGACGCCCATCAGGCCCGCTAGTTTATATAATTATATTAAACGAAGTAAATATGCAGCCTGAATATATACAGAAATTATATTTATACAAAATTTGGCAATTTTAAATACGAAAATTTATTTTGTATTATCATATAGTCACAAATCATCAATAGTATTTATGAGTCCCAGTGGCTTTTATAATTATTATAAATAAAATATCAACTGGAAACACATGAGCGTTGTTAAATACAAACAGATTTTATCTCAATTAATTGTTAATTATGAACTGTAGCCACAAACTTTAGCTGAATTACTCGTATGTATTTAATTTTTTTTAATGAAAGCTATTATTATAATCAAATATTATAGCAATTAGTTTAATATATTCTTACAACGGCTACCCTCTACAATATAATTATGTACTTAAAAAGAACAATCAATTCGTATATGGGTAAAACATGATTACATTCATTAATACGATTTTGTTATACAAATTTTTAGTTCGTTTTCAAAATGAAATCAACTAATAACTCAACGGCAGGCTAGCTGGCATTGGCTTTTATTCCACCGTATAGCAGTATACTGTGTTTCGGTTTGAAGGACACTCTAGCTAGTGAAAATACCGGACACAGGAGATTTAACCAATATCTTGAGGTTGGTAAAGTTGCAAGCGCTCATAGGTTACTTCAACCGCGTACCATCAGGTGAATCGTATCCCTGCTTGCCAACTTAGTAACATAAAAGAAAGGTAAGCACCGCAGCCTAAGTTCTCAGTAACACTAGCTGTATCTGCTGTAGCTTTTCATACATGTGCATCTTTCGGCAGCTCCGCTTTCGGTATGAAGACCGAGCCGACCGAAGAAATACTAGCAGAAGCATCGGTTCTTCAGAGATAAGGGAAAAGTGAAAGCGGTCTGGGACAAACAGGGTGATCGTTTAGGGCTCTAGTGCTTTCACTCGTCAAACGAGCCCACCAGGTATCATTTCTGGAACGAGTTAGCCATTTTATGAAGAAAACTCTATTCTCTACGGCTCTACTACTCATGAATTATCAATTCTATCAATTTCATCCTAGATCCAAATACACCTGCATTTATCAGGTCAATCAATCGACTGATTATAAGATACAATTAAGATAAATAGCTATTACAAATATAAATCAATTGCATAGATCAATTTCTACATGTTGTGCTGTGGCGAATCCGTTTAACGGTACCTATCGAATTAAGGCACGCCCCGTAACGGTTTGGTTTGAATGTTTGTCATTAAACGGAAATAAATTTTGCACGTCTATGTTTAAATACCATCGTCCACTTATTTTATGTTCAAGAGGAGAGGAGGAAGAGGAAGAAAAGTAGGCAATAGAAAGGTTAACCTCTGGTGCTTATACTCGTGAAATAAAACGCAACAATTTCAATAAAGATATTCTGTGTGAGGGTATTATTTGCTCGGTTTCGCATTTCATGTTACTATACGTTAATACTAAAGAATGTATACAGTATACACTAACGCTTAATACTATACTTTTCACGCGCCAGAAATGTCAGGTTTGGCATTTTATGTTTATACGGAGAAGGGTTGCAGAAAGTTAAAATGTATGCATAATTAATATGTTGCATTCAATTTATCAATGTCAAACACATGTCTATAATTTTTTGATTAAATTCAATAAATCGTTTGCGAAACATCCTGTACTCAATTCTAGGCACAACTGGACGCCATTAATCTAAGAATTGAATTAAATTAAATAAATCTTCTATGGAATCAAAAGTCATGAAAACGGGTCATAATTCAGTTAAAATACATAGGTAAGTATATAATTCAACAGTATAACTTACTTTATTGATATTTTTGAAGCTTCAAAAACTGTCTATATAATTTGAGAGAACTTTTAAAATTATACTTTATTAGATTATGAACGGAAACAAGAAAACGCTCTTCAAGTATATAAGTCAAGGCACATTTTACAGAGAAATTGCTATCCATAACAAGGGTCCTTATTTAGTGATAACGAAGAAAAGTGGAAACCATTTTTCGCGTATTAGTCCCCTCCGTGGAATCTTATAGAAATGATGTACTGTTTATTTTTAGCTAAGCAATAACTCAAAGATTCAGCCATCAATTATTATTTAATCAGTTGTTGCCATTAGGGTTCTCCATCGTGGAAACGAAATAAAGTCGTATCATACCTTTATCGTTTTGGAAAATATTATGCTGTGTTAGCTATTTATGTCATTTCTGAAGCTGAGTTTGATATTTTTCTTTAAAATGAAATTCCTCTATGTAGATGAAAATTGGTTTTGATGCTGTATAAAGTACCAATTTAGGCAGTTCTTGTAAATATAATTGTTACTTTAGTATCAATTGCTGTGACACCTTAAAAGTTGTTTTAAAATAGAACTATTAGCGTACTTGATTCTCTGAACATTATAATTTATTTCTTTATACAATAAAGGTTGAAAATAAGCTGAGCTTGATTGCCAAATTAAGTACCTACCCTAGCTTACGTTAATTAGTAACAGAGGCATCACCTTCCGTTGTCACGTGGAAGTGGGGAGAACGGCGAAAATAAATGATGATGGCTTCGGCCTGCTACTTATTGACACGCAACTACTACTATTTCAAGTCGCTTTTTTCCTGATGATATAAAAACAACCTCTGCTACTTGCATATATTTGCAGTCGTAGATAATAGATATTAGATTACAATGACATAAGTTATAAGTAGGTATAGTGTATAAGTTATTTGAATTAATCTAATATAAGCTCTACTTAATTTAAAAGGTTAATTTATGAACTCAAAAATGAATACCCTTTCATACTTAGTTAAAAGTTATAACTGAAATTCCGTTCAAACTGACTTCTGTGAAAAAATATTCGACCAACACTTTCAACATTCCACAGTTTTATTTTTTATTCAAAGTACTCGTATGTGTAATTTAAATTATTCTCTCAAAGAAGTAATATGTTGATGTACTGACCGTGAAGAGTTTCTTAATAAGACATTTTTTAATTGCTCGCATATATTATTCAACTATTCACATTTATTGCAAAAAGGTTACACGCCTTTCATGAAGCACGACTATGAATTGCGAATGAAATAATTTTGCAAGCTTATACTTCTGCATTTAGAAATCTGTGATGGTGACGTAAAATCACAAGCTAACACAAAAGAACGTAACTTTTAGCTATTGTAAGTTTCATAACACTACTTATTTTTATTTGAGATAATATCAGAAAACTTCTACGAACCGTAGTATTTTTATATCATCAAAGGTACAAGCATACAGCAAACAGCCTGCGCTATGGAAACTGTTACCATATCCCATGTACGATAAAATCCGCTTCGGAATGCTTCCGAGCGAAAAAGGATAGCCCGCGGCTATTACTAGTTAGAAAATTTAAAAAATATTAAGTAGAATTACACAGCACAACATCGTTCCCGATGTCATCATTTTAGGGATGGGACCTTTGGGCGGATTCAGACTAGCGTTTATTAACGTCGTTTCGGCATATGCGCTTACAACGCGCCCTACATTTAGCGCTTCAAAAAGCCGAACAAAAGCTTTCGGCGAGCAAAAGCGCTTAGCTCGAACGTTGGTGGCGACTTGGCGAGTGTTGGTGGCAACATTAGATTCACGTTTATACTTATTTCTTTATACTCGAACGAATTGCGCTTGTGGTAAAACGGGCGCCTATACGCGCTTCGAAAAAAGCTTAAACGTTACGCTAAAAAACAGCTCTAAGTGTATACTGAAGACGACGATGACTTTCGATATCCTTTAACATGAGATTATCTCTATCAAAATTTATAACATTTATAATAGTGTAAGTAGTAAATTGTTTTTATGCCATATTCATCTTCTTCGTATCTTCTTATCGATTGGTTAGTGGTCAACCTAGTGTCAGAGTTGTTCAGGTCGCCCGTAGTCCTCTGACTTGACTTATCGACTGCTGTCTAATCGACAACAGCCGGGACCGACTGTTACGTGCCCTCCGAAGCACGGAGACGCCCAGTTAAAATATCACTATGCGATCACCCATCTAGTGACTGACCGCGCCTAAAGTTGCTTAACCTACCGATCGTTTACCGATCAGCGGGTGCACCCGGTTATGAGCGTCATTATACCTTATGTAATTATTTATAAGAGTTATATGATAAAGATTATGTCATGCTATTGTAGTACTATTTTGTTTACAAATTGTGTCACTAATTCATATGTAGAGACATATTGTTACTATAAACTATATGCACATTCAATTCAATGCATTCAATTGAATAAAGTTATTAATATGTAACGGGTAATGTAACTGTATTGTCTTCCATTTCAAAAATTATAATACTTCTATTCTAAAGAACAATAGTAGACTTCAACTGTCTAAAGCCATAGACTTACTATATACGATGGACAGGACTTTCCATACTGACTAACTGTCAAAGACAAATTCTTAAATTCAACTAAAAGAACTTCATTCAGTTATGTTGCAAAATATGTCTCAAGCTTATGTAGGTGTATAAAAATAATTGATTTAGAGTGGGCATGGGAACGTTATTTATATTTTTAAAAGTCCTTGAGATTATCGCAAAATGAATAATAAATAATAAACGCTACTCGCTTAACGGCCCCCAGTAGGACAGTTATGCTTTGTCGGGGGTCCAGAAACATACACAATGACAAGAACAAACACACCTGAATCAAGCACCTGCTCCTAGCGGAATCGAACCCGCGACCTGTGGTGCTTAAGTCAGGTTCGCTACCCCTGTCAATACAACGTCAAACAGGTAAAGAGTAGTTCAATATTATAATTGAATCGACATATACAATGTTCGATCAATTATTACTATCATTAGAATGGCCCCATGACAGAACAACCAACAGACATGATTGATTATAGAAGTAATTCAATGAATTAATTAATTAAATGAAAAGACAACACAATTTTATTGTAATGCGATATTAATCCCGATATGACAAATGGAAAAGTACATTTGTATTTTTGATTGTTTATTGAACAAGGGGAAAAATGATTAAGGTGAAGGACTGAATGAACTAACTGAACTATTAATTCTTGATATAAATATCATAGACATTGATATAAATATCATGGTAGGCATTTTATTGCAGCGGTATTTGGATTGCTTTGAAAGATACGTTAGCTAGTTAAATTACTGGACAAAGGAGATTTAAGAACCAAAATATCTCGAGGTTGTCAACCCATGTTTGATCTTCAAAGGAATGGTCTTGCATGCGCTTATATGCTACGATAACCGTTTATCATAGACTGTATGCTTGCTTGCCAACTAAATCACATAATTAAGAAAAAAAAATACCTACGTCAAAACTAAAAATCAAAAAATAAAATAATCTGTAAGAAAATTTCTTCAGAAGTCGGTGCTAAGTAAAATATCGGCACAAATGGCACATTTAAACTTATTTTATTTAATACTTTTTAGTTATGAATATTACTTTAATAATATATAACCTAACATAAATTACAGCTCCTAAAAACCGTATACAAGCTAAAATTACATCGTCCACTTAAACAATAAAAATGTTCACATAAAAATGTTCAATTTTTATGTGACTATTCCGCACCAAAACAAAGAAGAATCACTTAAATCAGATCATAAATCTAAGCGTAATCGATCTACATAAATTTAAAAAATACCAATCAAATTGATAACCTCCTTCTTTTCAAAGTCGGTTCAAAAATGTCTGATTTTAATTTTAATGTAATTTCTCAAGTAGGTAATAAATAAGTGAACGTTGAAGAAAAGGCTTGTTTAAGACATTCACCCCCTATCATTAATCTCTCACTCATCTATTTCTTTCTCTTTCAAACAATTCGATCTCCTTTTTTAACCAAGGCAAAACCCCGAGGGCGACTCGCTTCCGGAAAGTTTACCAATCTGATAACACCCGTTGCTAACACTCGAAAACTGCCCACGTTTTAACATTTCCGATTTTTTAAAATATGTTTTATTTTACAGTCAATTCGAATGTTTTTTTTATAGATATGTTGTGATATCTTGATCGTTTTTAAAATGAATTTGATATTTTATTTTTATTGAATATTGTGTATTTATCTGATTATCTCCCTATAAATTTCGTAATGATTTCAGGGCGAGGATGGCTAGTGCAGTTTCGGGTACGGACTCCACTTCCACTCGACTCGACTACAATCCGGTGGAGTACAGTCATTTGCCTTCCGGGGTAAATAAAAACAAAAATCAAGGACTTCACAATGAGATTCTCAAGCATTAGAACTATAATTACCTACTCTCAGTCTCTATTTTCAAATTATTTATGTTTACCACTTCCACTAGGAGGAGCAATTATTTCACTAAAGTTGAAGCAATGTGTACATCTATTCAGCTAATGTTCCTAAATTAAGTTTAATGTCCGATGAAGACGATTTTTAAATAACCCGACTGTGCTATAAGCGGTTTTTAATAGAATAACGCAAAGATTAATATTTCGTAAGAAGGCTTCGTAGAGTCAATCTTTGAAATTGTGAAATCACTATTTATCTACGTATAACAGCCTTCGTATACACATTCCTTCCATCTCACGCCTTCTGGCTTACAGTCATATAAGAATCCGTCAAGTATAACGAACATCGGTTAACGAATGAGTGATGAAGGCAAATTAACTGTACAAACTTTTTTAACAGATAGAAGACTGATTGCTTGCTTGCTTTTCATGTAGTTACTTCAGTAGAATTAGTATAGTTCGCTCATATAGACTTCTGACTTCACTTAACTAAATTAATCAACTATATCATAGCCGAGACCGATTTGAAAGATGAAAGTGAACAACTATGTGGTCATCATTATAGATACTAGCTAAGCAAATGGCTACTAGGCATGTTTATAGTTAATAGAGTTGTTTCACTTGGCACATTGTGGCACTGTCTTCTATCTTTTAATTATATTGTTTAGCCATAGTAAAACACGAGATGGATTCGAAATAAAAATTAAGCGGCCCTTACCCTGGTTTTGAATAAATGGCCTTAGTTTGAAGGTTTAAAGTCTAAGTTTTATATGTGCTTGTGAATCTCGGCTTATATCTTTTTTTAATATTAACAATATATATATCCATGCGAAGATAATTTATATAGATTGAAATCTGTTGCTCATTATCTATTACAATGCACAGCATGTATCAAAAAGTAATAAGCAAAAAATACAGACTGACTTAGACGTATCATCTGTAAGTGTCAGCAGTCGATTATGTCGAATGAGGACAACAAAACTTAAAATAAGAAAACAAAATAACCAACTTATCAAATAGAGACTCAATAGAGACGGGCTGATTAAAATATAATGAAATACAAAGAGGTTATTCTTCTTTAATATAAATAATAAAATAAAACATAATATTCCATAATAGAACTGACAAACTAGACTTAAAGTATATTGTGTTTGAATTGATACTTCATTAGTTATAATTATTATAACAAGACCTATGTTTTAGAACCAGGTTATTTCATTTTTTAACGATATTTTAGAAGCTTCTCCAATAGAATACTGGTATCTAATTATACATAATCTCAGTATCATAATATTAAGTTACTCTTGGCTATTTCATAGGCTTATTGCATATTATGGATCGACACATTCATACAGACATAAATTCAACACCAATGCAACGGCATAAACTTAGTCACACGCTAACATCATAAGAACATAAGCGAATGGTTTCATAGTTATGTTGTGCAAATCATAACTGTATGAAGTCAGCGTGTGACTAAGTTCATTGCTAATGTAAAACTTCATTTTATTTTATTTTATTTTAGAGTAGGCCATGTAGTATTTGCTAAGTTAACGGTGAAGGAAATTAGTCTTCTTCACCGTTATTTCTCTTTATAAGTCGAAGGTTGCCAGATTTTTTTCCGTCGATGAAACGAAAACAACACACAAGAGCATAAATACTACTACATTACAACGGTATTTTGCGATAGGATAGCACATCCCTAATCTATTTAAAATATACGCCGTTTAAATACACTTGCACTACTATCTCACTTTTCCTTTATGTTTATTTTTTTATACCACGATGGTGGCAAACAAGCGTACGGCCCGCCTGATGGTAAGCGGTCACCGTAGCCTATGGACGCCTTATGTTTATTATCTTAAAGCAAATTAAATGTCAGATACATAATTAAAAATTACCAGTCAAGTGCGTTGTGGACCACGCACAGTTGAATCTAAAGGGTTCCGCAGCATGGTTATATAATAATATATATAATAATAACTTTATTTCGACCAACAATGGATCATATGTTGTTAGTAATACAAGTATCTTACGCCTATTTGTTAGTAATTTCTAAAACTTATTTAACCTAAGACAGGATTAATTTGTCAGCACGTGAATCCGTTAGCAGTGGTTCACATACAAACAACTTCTATTAACAAATGCTCTCAGGACGCCACTTGAGCTGGAAAGAATCCTGCGCAACAACGATGTGCACCGCTTTCGCATAATGGTATAAAACAGTCCACATACGCCTCGGCAAACCTCCCCGATGCACTACAAAAACGAGGCATACCCATTAGCATCTTGAAAGCATTGTTATATTGTACACGCAGGGCGTTGTACTGTTTCCGCGTATAGTCTGCCCACAGGCTGCTAGGGTAAAATGTGGTGCAGTAAGCTCTGAAAAGCGTTATTTTGACTGGTATTGAGCAACGAGCAATCCTGCGAACAATTATATTTGCCCTAACTTTAGTGGAACCCCGTGTAACTTGATAGCAGGTACAATAGATGGAATCGATTTTCTCCTGGCCTGAAAGACCATGCATTCGCTTTTCTTACAGTTATAGACTAAGCCATGATGTTTGAAATAGTTCTCACAAAGACTTAGCAGTTTTGCTAACTCACAGACAGATGCACGCAGCAGAACCATGTCGTTTGCGTAACTAATGTTATTAAGACACACTCCGTCAATATGACATCCGACACGAGTGCTACTGAGCGTCTGTAATTCTGTATTAGGGCATTCACATACAGATTAAACAACTTGGGTGAAGTCAGGCCACCCTGCCTCACCCTACATTCCAACCTTTAAGACCTTGAGTAGCTCTCTGACCATCGCACAACAGTAACCTGATTTTTATACCAAAACTTAAAAATCATGTTGATCTCTTCAGGCATGACAGTGAGTTTTAATTTCTGCCATAAGATATCGTAATTAACCAGGTCAAATGCCTTGGATAAATCGAGAAAACAGGCGTAAATGGGTGATGGTAAGGTTATGAAGAATCTTAACGGTTTTAAAAATAATAATGAATTAAAACCGACCGCAAAAATAAGTTGGTAATTTCATAGTAATTATTAAAGTAATATGAAAAACAAAGTTATGGGAAAAACTTATATATCTCTTAAATTTGTAGACCTATCTTCTTCAAACTAAATGTGGATGAAAGTTCATGTGGTATTCTACAAGCTCAAATTTTTCCAGAATTTTAAATCCCATAGTTCAAAAGTTAGAGGGGACACAATTTTTACGACTTTAAGAACTAATATCTCAACAACTACTGGCTTAATGAAAAAACTTAAAAACAAACCTCCTTATCATTTTGAAAGACCTATCCAAAGATATCTCACACGTTGCCATACGTTGAATTTTTTTTTTTCACTCGTCAGTTACATGTATGGACTGCTACCCTTAATTCATATATATATTAAGATTTTATTAAAAAATCCTTGTGCGGTTCATGGAATACACCTAATTAGTAAATTTCGTATAGATAGAGTCAATGGTCTCCGAGTAAAATGACTGTGACATACGGACGGACAGACGGACAGACGGACGGACGGACAGACGGACATGACGAAACTATAAGGGTTCCGTTTTAGCCATTTGGCTACGGAACCCTAAAAAACGGTTTTATCAACATTGCAACTCGGTGGTAGCGCGTCTTTAGGAGTAAATCTCAATGTAAATAATTTGCAATAAGTTAACATAGGCGAAAACGAAATACGCCTGAAACTCTTCAAGTCTTAAATAAATAGAAACTACTATAATCTATATTAAACCTTTAACAGAATAGTCTGTCTATGACATAGGCCATTATTCTAAGTTAAATTGATTAAATTATCATCAATATGGGTAGCGTGGCGGTAGGAATAGGATCAACACAAACCCATAGCTCCAACGATTAGCATAATTTTATAAAGGCCCTTTATTATGCTAAAGAACACGTGCTGCTTGAGGTACGGTTAATAAAAAAGATTTAAAATCTATTAAAAAGTCACTCCATACATATTAACACATTCACTTTCTGGACCATTGGTCCAGAAAGTAGACAAAATAGTTAAACAATTGCTCATTTGTGGTCAAAAAACAATTAACGTGTTGAGAAAATTATTGGATTTATAAAAAAATCAAAATCAAAATTAAAATTATTTTTATTCCACTAACTTTTAAAAAGTACTTTTTAAAAATTAGTGGAGTTACTTAAGTAATCGTCAAACACTACCACCGGTTCGGAAAACTGTCTCTACCGAGAAAAACCAGCAAGAAACTCAACACGACCTTTTATTGCAAGAGCCTGCCAGGTACCACTGCAGTATTAGATATTCTATTCTAGGCAAAGTAGAAATTACTAATTAATTATATTCTAGGCAAAGTGAAATTACTTGGCAAAGAAGATTTAAGGACCAATATCTCCAGGTCGGCAACGCGTGAGTGACGCCTACAAATGAATGGTGTTGCAAGCGCTCATAGGCTACGACAGCTGCTTACCATCGATTGGGTCGTATGCTTGTTGGCCAACGTAGTAACATTAGAAAAAAAAATAACTCACATCAACAACATGAGGTAAAGTACAGCGACCGTGGTGGAGTTACTCTTATAATTTGAGGAGATTCATTATTTATCTCTGACGTCTATAGTCCGATCATCACAAAAGTGTAGAACCACGACAGTATAATCTTTCTAAGAACGTTTAACATTCTTAAAATGGCTATAAACAGAAAGTAATATTTTGATAGTTATTATTATAGCCATAAGCTGTGCCTAAAGCTCCGTCTTTCTATATAAAATTATTCTTAGTATCAATTGCAATTTACGTACACTATATCAACATTGAAATCATAAAAAATGTAGGATTACATAGCTGCATTACCTACACTATACCAATACATTTATTATTTTAATTACAATCGTTAAACTGTAGTTGCCTGTAGTGTGTCTGTACAATCGACTATAATTTAAAAGTATCAAAACTCTAAATAATTAGTTTACAATTTTCTTTATTAAATCATAGCATTTACATCAAAAATACTGAACTAATTTTGATGTGTGACCGTTTCATACCTTGAATATCAACAAATCTAAACGACATTTCAAAAAAATACACACGGATAGAATCTCAACAAACAAGTTTGGTCTCTAAAATTGAATCAAAATATGAAATACCTTTTACATTAAAGTTATAAATAAAGGCCATCAAAAGACGACAGATTATTTGTATGGTCTCTCTCGCTCGCTCGCTCTCGCTCTCATAAAGAAGAAAGCCTTAATCTTCTTAAGAAATTGAAAGCTACATTATCTGTAGAATACTAAATATGATCTTCAAGGAAAAGTAATGCTATCATTAGTACCACTCCATGTAATAAATATACATTGAAGTATTTTAATATTAAAGTATTTAATATAAAGAATATTAGCAATGCTTTTTCAAGTCATTACTAATGCTCTTATTGCCCCTCTAAATAAGCTCGTAGCCTGCGCTAGGTGTGGGTACGACAATAACCAAGGGGGTCAGGATCGAACCCGTAACTCTCACTACAGAGGCCCTTTAACCTCTCAGCTATTGAGGCTTACAATGCACTTAAAGAAATCTTTATACTGTAACCTATCTATATTCAGACCCGGCTTATTACTTATCTTCAAATTTGACAAAGTAACATTATTTTTATACGAAGGAATTGCCATATATAAGGACCGCAACCTTCTAAAGCAGAATAAATAACTCATTCAATTACTATATTACTAACAAGAGTTAACGATTTTTATGAGATGGTTTATGATAGTAGCCGGGACAGAAAGTATAACGTGCTCTCCAGGTTGCTCTTAGTGACCACAGATAACACCCATAAAGAAATAATGTTTTTCTTTCAAGACGATTGGCAAACAAGCATACGAGCAGCCTGATAATAAGCAGTCACCGCAACATATGAAGGCTTGCGATACTTGAAGTATCACATGCGCGTATTCCTTGAGTTGGCAACTCAAGGAACAAGAAGGAAGGGGTGAGAAGGGAATAAAAGGATATAAAAAGGAAGGTATTATAGGGGAGATTGAGCCTCCGGTGCTCTCACTCATCGCACGAAACGCAACAGCACCTACTGATACTTTTACTTGACGCCGATTTTCTGTGAGAGGGTAGTACTTCCCCGATCGAATCGGCCCATTGGTGCTGGGAAAAGCACTACCACAAGAATGTCTTTATAGTCAATACAAATATGTACTCATGGAATCAAAAATAAGATATATAATAAAAGTTCGCTCAAAAATAAGATATATAATATACGTATCTTATGATATAAATCTTTAATATTCTTTTAGGTATATTAACGTGCAATAGCAGGAAATCTCGTGTTTCATAAATAACTTGAGATTACCAAACAAGCACTTCAAACGACAATTAAAATCTTGTAACCGGTGTCGGCGTTTGTCCGTAATCGATTATCATTGCTATAATCTGTAAATGACAGTAAAATTTTAGATCTTTATTAATGTAACTTGTATTGTTACGTAATTAATCGTCAAGTGAATTGCAACGGTTTTGAAACTTAACTTAAGATTACTGACTTCAAAAATATATTAGTAATATCTGATATAACTTACAATCCGTAAGTTAAAGAAAACGTAAACCACCCTAAATATTCCACCCTCAAAAGTAAGATAAATGCTAATAAAACTGTTTACGCTCTAAAAAATCATGGCGTAACAGAGTACAGCGCCGGCTTAATGATATTTCATTTTTACATTTTCCTCATGAATACTTGAACTGGCTCCCCTTTTTTAAACCAAAATATATATTCTGGTAAAAGCAATTTGCATTTATCATTTTCTATCACAATATTTTATTTTTATATTCTGCCATAAATAATTTCGTCCATTTTTTAGTTTGACCGGTGAAATTTTGGAAGAGATTGTTTTATATAAATAATATCAAGAATTTTTAGAAAACGTACTTACCGTTTAAGGAAGTTAGAAAAGCAGCCGAGTTTCAATAGTCAAGACACAGTTTTTATTACAAAACTGCGACGATATCGAAACAAGTCCAAAATAAGTTTAATTTCACTTTTCAACTAGATCGTTCCACTTAGTCACTCAATTTAACACCAAAAGTAAAGTCACATCAATTGTTTTATCTCGTCTCAATCGTTCGGTTTCACTTTCCACTGGGTATCGTAATCAGTCACGAAACGGAAATGGCTGCCGGTTCTCAAATTTCCGATCGCGATGTTCGTAAAAGTTCTGCCGGAGTCATTGAATGCGCAACGGGAGCGAGAGATCCCTGTAACTAGCACGCCGCCCGACCGCCGAACAGCGACTGCGATAACGACACTTCTTACGAATGAACCTGCGAACCTCTGTATAGTCAGCGTATAAGCTCGGCTCTCTCTCGCCGCCCCGTCTACGCACTAAACGTATCTCTATCTGTGCCCGTTTTAACCCGATCTCGACCCTCACATAATCACAACAAGATACACTTTGAATCGCTCCCCATCCTCGAACTCGTCTCGTTCACATCGCGTAACGAGTTTACGGTACGTAAATCGTAGTAGATTTGTTTTTCAAACCGACCACAGTAATCCGGTTCTTGGCTCCGGGACTCAAAGCGCTTTTTTCCGAATCGTTTCCCGTTAAATAGAGCCTTCTTTTTGTGCAACCGGCACCCGGTAACCTATGTAAGGAACTCGAAATAACCGCTATGGACAAGATGCCAACTTTCTAAACTAAACCTATAAGACCGCGCTATTGGGACCGTAAATTACGTTATTTTTATTGGAAGTCACAATAGTCAGAACTGTAATAATAAAGCATTTAGAAGATTGGATATTCTGGGCGGCGACGTGGTGTAATTTGATGTTTTTGCATGACGCGGTCGTCGTCTGTAATGGTTATTACGAACGCGGTTGTGCCTTTGGTGTCAATTATCAGACTGCGGTCGAAGCCCCACAACATTGAGCGCAAATTGGATTCCAGTCACTAAAGCTGATTATTCTTTTGAAAGGTTGTGAGTTATTATGTAAGAAACCTTAATTTAAGCTACTTACTGTTCTTAATATAGATTTAGAAATAGGTCGAAAATATTTCATTACTGATATGAGACATAGAGATCAGAAGACATTTCAAATGAATCGAACAATTCCCATAAGATATAGAAGTCGTTATATATAGTGGATAACAAATATTGAAAACCGTAAACCCTTTCGTGATCCCGCGACGATCCCAAACTAGGTCAGGAAGCATGGTCGTAAAGTAAGGGAAATTTCACATATAGGAACGAAATGAAAACACGTTTTACTAGATATCGCAAAAACTTTTAAATTTCATTATTAAATTACTGAAAATTAAATTACTAAAACTTTAAAAATGCAATTTATATTTTAATCACGTACTTTATAAGTTACATACATTTTACGAAAATGGCATCGTTATATTTTTATAATGTACTAAAACTTTAAAAATCAAGTTTAATAAAATAGGTATTTATACTTGTAGCAAAAATTAGGCAAAAACTCTTTGCCTAAATAGTAACATAAGAATGAAGCCAGATAAGTGAGGTCACTTACTTACTTACAAGATACTTTTGTATTCGTCTCCAATGCGACTTATTATACTTTTTGATCTACATCAAAAAAGGTTTAGGTTATCAATTCCACTGAATATTTTTTTTTATTTGTGAATGCTATGCTCATATTTTTGTCGTTTGCAATACAATTTTAGTCATTCTTTTTTGTTGGATAAGGCTTGCTTCCAGGGTGTTTTTTTTATGTTACAGCGTGCAACCGTGCAGGAGGCTCTTTTGATGTTAACCGATTACCGTCACCCGTGAACATCTCTAATATCAGAGGGCATGTGCGCCTCTAAACGCTGACGAACAGCTTCACTAGTTTTTACTAAATAAGGGTGATTGCTAACCGTGACCCAGGTGGTTGAAGACAGTAAAGAGGCCACAGTGGCGACTTTTCATGCTTCGATAGATTTTATATTGATAGTCTTGCAATTTCTTTAGCTTTTTTTCGGCAATTTTTACTGCCAAACCAACTACTTGAGCCAATTAGTTATGGAACTTGTTATTGAACTTAATAGATTTTTGTGCCTAAATGAAGTTTGATTGATTGACAATACAATTGTATTTTAGGAGTAACCTCCAGTCGTGCGTCGGAGCTGACACACTTTTGTTTTTACTAAACTATGAATCCTAGACTATTTTATAATAAATAAAACGTAACACTTAAAACGTAACGTTCCCGGTGTCGGGATGTGATGACCCCATCGCCCGCAGTTGGGATAACCTCTGTCACAGCAGAGATTATTCCACCAGTGCAATCAGTCACACTGGTGGTAGGTCTTTTGTTGCAAGAGGCCGACTAGGTAGGTACCACCACAGTGTCAAATATTCTTACGCCAAATAGTGGTGCTTAGGCATTACTGTGTTCCGGTTTGAAGTACACTGTACGCTAGTGAAATTACTGGGCAGAGGAGATTTAAGACCTAATATCTTAATAGAAATACAAATAAGAAACAATCATTATGTTTTTTAGGCTTGGTGGTTTTTAATATAAGAGCAAATTAATTGTCATGACTAAGAAAACGAAGTCTCTATTCGCAGTCTCTGGTGAACATAATTACATTGAGAGTTATCGTAATTCAAAACTACACTTAAACTTTCACAAAACACAGAAAAGATACAAATTTTCTATAATAATGTTATTATATCAAAAAGTATAAATAAATTTAAATCATAGGTACTATTTAAGCCTTTTAAAGAACGATTGAGATTATGATAATATTTAGATATTGTATCTGCTATTTTTCCTTTATGGATATTATATTTGAACATTTCTTAATACATGAAGACCAGCGATAACCAGAATATACGTTATTACTATCCAATAAATAAATACAACCTACAATATTGTTTTAATTTAAGATTACTTCTAATTTACCATTGAGGATGTAGCTTAGCGTAAGCTACAATTTACCTCTTTATAATGGAAATTAAAGTATAAATTTATTAGATAAGCAATCAAAATTGGGACCGAAGATTTCAGAGTTTAACCAATAAAAAAGATACATTTGTACAGCTGAAAAGATAGACTATTCTTTCTTATCAATGAAATATAAACTACTCCTTATAAAAGATATCGCGTAGTGCCCGCAGAGACGTCTCTCTCAAAGCACTTTGAATTCGTCCTCACTTTTGGATGAATAACGGTAATGCCAAAATAGAAGTCGGATAGTTTTCGACTTATATCTTCATAGTATTATTTTTATTCAAAAGTACTTTTGTGTTTTCTTTATCAATCCTTTTTGATTATAATAGAATGTAAAATTCTAATTTTATATCTACAAGTTAAAGAACTTAATGCTTTTTGATCTTTTTTGTGGTTGATTTAGATAGGTCGTTTTATATGGTACTTAATTTGGTTTTTTTTTTTTAAATTTTTTTGATTATTAATTTATGAAAACTTTTAGTAAGAGAATGGCAACAAAATTGTTTTCACCATGTGCCTACTTGATATATGAAGGAATATTCACTTGTTCACAAACTTCTTCATCCACTGACCATTTTTCAGACCCTGCCACTTAGCTCTATTCTCAGTATTACCGTTCCCTTCTATTTCGAACGATCGAACGCTATTCCCTCTAGTTTTACACGTAAACATAGACATCGATGGCCACTTAAAGCCTCAATAGATCAACGGTTAAAAGGTCGATTGGGTCCGTTAAAGTGAGAGCTGCGGGTTCGATCCTGATCACTTGGGCTATTGTCGTACTTTCTCCTAGCGCAAGCTACGAGCTTATTAGGGGCAATAGGAGTATTAGTAATGACTTGAAATATACATTGCTGTATTCTTTTTAAAAAATGTTACAAAAATTTTAATGGTCTACAAGATCATATATTATATTACTACTTAGATTTTCAGTTAAATCTTTGTTGATATTACTTTCCATGTTATCTACCACACTAAGTGACCACAACTTGACAACTACGATAACAATAATAATAAATTTCGCAATATTACCGTGAGTGCATCAGACGCCAGCGGATATGCTACAACCATTTCATAACAATGGCCACTTGCAAGCTATGCGTTACATTAGAAACGCTATAGTTAAGCTGATGACAAATTAGGCTAACAAAATATCTTGGTTATTATCAATTGACACAACTTACTAGAAATAAAAAACATATTTCACTTATTCAAATTACCATTAAAACACCCGTGTTACCTCTTAGTGTTGCCTGATGCTTTAACTAAATTTAATTATTTTTAATTGAGTAGGTAACGAGTATTTACAATTTGCTTACTTCCAAAATTCTTTTATTTTAACCGAGTAAAGTCAGGCGTCTTAAGTACGTCCTGCAAGACCCTGACAACAGGATTAAATTAGACAATTCCCCTTAGACAGCACAGACACGCACCCAACACCGTCTTCGCCAGTCTGTATATACATATAATGTACTCTGTGTTAGCCAGCGAGGACGAGGTCCTTTGTTTCGCACGTCGGGTGAGTCTATCGCTCGGAGCGTTGCTTCCATCTCCGATGACATCCTTAGCTATGGTTTTCGGCCCAGCAGGAGGCACTAAGGACGGAATCAAATTTAAGCCCCAATTGAGTGTGTAACTTTTTCACAGCCAAGTCTGTGTACTCAGCCCGCCCGCTGGGTGACGCTGTCAAGGACATTAGGACCAGCACGAATACACATTCCGAAAAAAAGCTTTTATTTCTACAAAAAAAAATTGGTTTCTCAAATAATTATTAGCACAGTATTAAATTTTGGCATCAGGCTTAATTAAACATGTCCTAAATAGCATTTAAATAATTAGCAATCAAGTGCGATGTGGACCACGCACAGTTGAAACTAAAAGGTTCCGCAGCTGGGTTATGAAGAATCTTAAGGGCTTTAAAAATAATAACGAATTAATATCGACCCCAAAATAAGTTGGTAAATTCATAGTCATTATTAAAAGTAATATAAAAAACAAAGCTATGGGAACAACTTATATATCTCAAAATTTTGTTGACCTATCTTCTTCAAACCAAATGCGGATGAAAGTTCATATGGTATTCTACAAGCTCAAATTTTTCCAGAATTTTAAATCCCACAGTTCAAAAGTTAGAGGGGGGGACACAATTTTTATGACTTTAGGAGCTAGTATCTCAACAACTATTGACTAAATGAAAAAAGTCGACATCAAACCTCCTTATCATTTTGAAAGACCTATAGAAAGATATCTCACACGTTGACATACGTTGAAATTTTTTTTTTTCAACTTTATAAACTGCTGTGAGTATGGACTGCTACCCTTAATTATTATATATTTTAAGATTTTATTACAGAATCGTTGTGCGGTTCATAGAATACAGCTATTTAGTAAATTTCGTATAGATAGAGCCAATGGTCTCCGACTAAAATGACTGTGACATACGGACGGACAGACGGACATGACGAAACTATAAGGGTTCCGTTTTTGCTATTTGGCTACGGAACCCTAAAAAGTAATAAATGAAGTAATTAAGTCATATAAAAGCAAAAAGAGACAAATAAACTCTACTATTTGATAGGAAATAACAATGATCGTGATTGATTTGTAGCAGTATACGCAAATAATGAGCACGAGCCCCGGAGAGGCACAATACACTTTTATGGCCCTGTTATTTTTTATGTTGTCAGCAGTTTGCACGCCGTGGACAAGATTGGCGACAGTTTAATAAGGCCCAATGTCAATTCGGAGCCAAAATACGAATGCGTAGCATGTGTTCCGTGATGGGGACAAGTGAAATTTAAAATAAATTTGTTGTCTAAAAGTTTGTGAATGCGTACATTTTATACACATACCCATTTCATTGTTTAGCTATTTATTATTCCAATTGTTTAATAATTTCTTGTATAAAATCTGTATCTATCATTAGCTGTGATTATTACGGAAGCTGTTATACCTACTTTGAGAAGTTTTATTTATCGTTTATTGTCCCAAGGATTCTTGACCGAACATGGTTTATATAAATATAGAAAAGTAACATACATAAAAATATTAATACAGCCAAACTAAACGCTTTTTCTTAAATAAGCCACGGAACTTCTTAAGAATAAGCTATAATAATAATAAAATTATTTGTAAGTTTCAATTATCTCATTTCTATTTTTTTATATAAAAAAGAATAAAGCTTTTTTCAACAAAAATATACATATTTACGGTGAAATACTCTTTGCTAATGAAATTTCAACAGGCACCAACTCTAAAAAACTCGATTTTAATTTATAACATAGCCTGTGTTCAAATCGAGCAAATTAACTATACTTAATCCTTAGCACAACAATTATGTAAGAAAATGATCACAGCTATTAACCCAAATGTTTACTTTTTCTCTTGAACACTAAGCGACGTTACATAAGAACATGTAAAGGACAAAGCTATTGTAGGAGAAATGGCGCAACGCTCCCGTAACAATAGCGCGTAGGCGATCATACCGTTCAATAGACGCCATGTAGTATGCATTATTCATGTAATGCAGAGTTTTCCAAGAAATCGTCTACATCGCTGATACAAATATGTGTACAGATTATAATGATATTGAAATATGATGATGGATTTCTGATAACTGCTAATTATTTCATGCTAATTTTACTTTTTTTGATTAGTTTGTATCTAATGTACAACGCGGAAAAATTCCCGTTCAAGGTAAATGTTTGTATTAGCCATAAAGCCTTGTGTACTTAGTTACTAAACAAGAATGGTCTGGGTGGTTGGTTGTGCATGATTCCGAAGTGGTAAAACTCAGGATAATATCCTATCCTAATAGGGCCATTGAGATGTAGTATTTAATTATACATATATTTCCGAACATTCAAAGCTTTTTATTTAGATACCATTGTACATTAGTACTGGTAATGATTCTTCGACTGATTGATATGTTTAGTTTTATAAATTGGCCGATCCGTTGGACGACACACCACTTTAATATAATGTGTGGTCTGGTAATGTATAGTATCCAAATGAAAAGTAATTGTAAATATTGACGACGTTGTGGCGCAGCAGCAGCGAACCTGCCTTAAATGCCACAGGTCTCGAGTTCGATTCCCGCTCGGAGCATAATATGTGTGTATTGACCATGCAAGCATATTTTCTGGTCTGGGTGTATTTGTCCTTGTCCTTGTATGTGTTTCCGGAACCCCAACACAGGATATCACTATCCTATTATTTATATTTTCACTTAAACTAACAACTAGAGCTATATCAGCAACCTTTACACAACCTTCTTTAATTATAACAAAGCTTGTTAAGAAAATTTTCTTATCCACTCAATATTTTCTCGCTCCCATTAATTTTTCCGGAAGGGTTTCGGTGATTAGTTACTAAACAAGAATAATAAGTCAAAAGATTGGTGTTACGAAAGATTCTTTTATAAATAAAACGTGCAGCACCAGGCAATTTTCCCGGACGGATATTATTAGGGAAGGTGCTCCCTAGTTTATTGCGATTGTTGTTTTGACGCCTGGCTTGCTTTTTGAGCTTGTCGATCGATGTCAAAATATATCAGACAGTAGTTGAGCCTCCAACGAGAGAACTAACATTTTATGAGCGCAATGCCCCCAAGAAGTATTCCCAGAATTTTACATACATGCTTATTGTTACAATAAAACCTAATCAAGTTTTTATAGTTATAGTCTAATAAAGTATCGTCCAACTTTTTCTTGCTACTGTGTTCTTATATAATAAACAAAATACAATATATTAAGATAAAGATAGGTATTATTACATACTTATACGATGTGTTTTATAAATTGTAATACCGATGGTTGTCGTATTCCATATTATATTGAACAATTTCACATTTGGAAACGATACTTAATATATTATAATTTTTTTATTCAACCAAGTACAATATTTTTTTAAATAAAAGTAAAAATATTATAATAAAGCATTGTAAAAACCACAGTTTTATCACTATTGTGTATTATTATCTACAATAAAAATACAATAATCGTTAATTTGATGAAATACACAAGTGAATGAGAATAAACCTTAAATTATTCATGTGTCGATAAGATACTCAGAAAATGCTTTTTTTAAGTTTTTCTTTTACATTTTGTAATGTTAAATTTAGTGATAGAGTAAAGGGTAATTGGTTTATTAATAATAGAATTATGTACTTTAAGCATATATATTATTAAATGTATGGTTATAAGTAACAATATTCCTGTTTCACTTAGATATAGAAAATATTTATTCATGTAAATATGCTAGAAGGTGGAATAATACGAGGGTGAATGATCGGATTTGGTAAACAAAATATAAAGTTTATCTTTGTTTGGTTAAAAGATTGATTTCAGGGATCCGTGTATAATCACCGGGGGCTGTCATTAATTTGTATAGTCCGACAGTCTATCACGGCCTCCTAACTATTAACTTAATTGAAAGTTACTTTATTTCAAGTTTATTACCATAGGGTAAACAATAAATTGTATTTTTAAAATTAGTGTTATAATCTTAAAAATAATAATTGCTTATCTTAATTTATATGAATTAAAATTTGGATGTTGAGATTTTTTTATGTCTCTTACATATTTTCAAAACTTATTTTTTTTCTGCTTTTAATCTGCGGCGAAGCTAAGCAAAGAGGTTTATGTGTTTGACCTGTGTGCACGTATGTATGTCCATCAATATTTTCCCGCGTAATAACAATACCAATTTTATGAACGATATGTCCTTATTGGTCCTTTTGTGTGTGTGGTTTATAAAAAAATAAACCCAGTGGTTTATTAAAAAATTAAAATGACTGACATAATGCGCCAAATTGTAAGTTTTTCAAAAAAAACTCCCAAAGCTATCGAGAGCGATATAAAAATGAATCGATAGTCATTTCACGAGTTTTCAACAACATGCGGTGTTAACTTATTAAACGTTTGAAAACTCAGAGGCTTGTCCGGATTTCAACCCCAGACCTTCGGTTAAAGTCGACATTTTTTCGTTCCATTGGCCCACTAGTCGTTAAAAATTTAATTGATACCTTCAATATGACTAATCCATTATTCCTTTATTGGCATTTTTTTAATGTTACAAGTTGGCAAGCAATCATGGGCCGTATGCTAAGCATACCTGATGGTAAGCGTTTGCCGTAGCTTGTGAGCGCGCGCAACATCATTAATATGATTAGTAACCACTCACGCGTTCTCAACCTCGAGATATTGGTTCTTAAATCTTCTCTGCCCAGTAATTTCACTAGCTTACAATGCCCTTCTAACTGGAACACAGTAATGCCTAAGCACTACTGTTTGGCGGTAGACTATTTGACACTGCGGCGCTACCTACCTAGCCGGCTACAACCAGGCTGGCTGATTGCTCTGGTGGAATAATGCCTGCTGTGACAGAGATAATTCCAACAGCGAGCGATGGGGTCGTCACGTCCCGGCGCTGTAATTCCTGTACTCTTGGGTCACTTACACAAAATTATTATAAAACTTTAAAACATATTTAGTTTTTTATTATCATGGTAGTGAAAACATCTGTGGAAGCGCTTTTATACAGTATATCTTCTTTTTTTACAGGTTTCGCGAGGACGTCATAAAATTTTTACCTTTTAACACGTATTTTATATAAAAGTAGCCGTTACTTGTAAATTACCTTTTATCGTTGTTGTGTTAGAAGATAAACTTTATACTTACCTTCTTTAATAAAAGTCTAGTTGTTTTTTTTCATGACGTTTGGCACACAATTATACAATCCGCCTTACCGTGATACCTAAAGTATCACATACATATTGCCAACACAAAAGGATTGAGGGGAAGGAACGAGATGGGAAAAGAAAGGAAACAGAGGCGGTGGGAGATTAGGCCTCCAGCGCTCTCACTGATACTGTTACGTAAAGTAACAGTATTCCGATTCCGATTTTCGATTTTCGATTTTCTGTAAGAGGGTAGTAATGTCCCTGTAGAGCCGGCCTATTTGCGCTGAAAGAAGCATGGTTCTGTTATTACAAGCGTTATCGTGGCGGGTAGTTTTTGTATTGCTGGAAAAAATCGCTTGGATATATTTCTAGGAATATGGTTTCTCTGCTTTTGAATACAGAGTTGTGTATAGAATTAATTATAGTATAAGTATTTTTTTGGATCAAGACGTTGTATAATTTACACATTACTAAAAATACAATATAACATATAGGCACACATATACACTCACGTACAGAAACCTATATACATATAGGCACATGAACAGATATTTAACGAAAAGGCACTTTAATATTTTATAATATAAAATTACATGCCTACTTTTTTATTTTTTTTATTAGCATTTTATAATTAATATTTTTAGTTATTACAATAAAAAACTATTTCTTATATTTGACTACAGTATAATTTCATTGTTTATTTATAAAGTGATGTACACTAATGTAATGAAAACTTTAGTTTAATAATAAATTTGAATTTTTTAAAATAATTTACAATATATTATGTACCAGTATCATCCATTACACTAGATTAAGACATAAATATTACCGCAAGATCATTAATACGAAATAGCTTTAGATACAAATGTTCGTCAATCTGACAACCACTACGGGAAAGTGATTCGAGGCCTAATTTGCCATCTGGTGCTTCAACCCGCGACTATCTTACGACAGACATCTCTGATACGATATTCGAAACTTTCGTCATCCATTTAATAAGGATTACAAAATGTAAACCTTATGTTACTATGAAAAGGAATTGATCGTGTTGACTTTGACTTGAAGAAATCTTGACTTCAAATATAAATAGTATTTGTGTTTTACGAACCGATTACGAAAACAGGAAATTCTATACTTTTCAGTCCATTGCGTTGTTGTGTAAGATTTAACTTCTGATTATGATCACATGAGGCCTTCAAAACTGGACAGCAAATAAAGATTTTAAAAAATCTTACTTCAAAAATTAAAATCAAAAAAATAATATTTTCAGAACATTTATATTTGCTATTATCTACAATATATATATTTTTGATATATTATCTACAATATGTATTTATTTATATATACGTTTATATTTAAAAAAATATTTGAAAGGTGACTTGATTGAGAGTGTGACTAAGATTCAAGAAAAATCTTCATCAGCCGTTAGCAGGTTATCAGCTACTTTCTTTTCCTTTCTTTTTTTTTTTTATTTTGTACTCGACGGTACTCGTAGATGTGGGGGGTTGCTGTTTTCTGATAATTGCAGATAAAACATCGCGCGTTGTAATTGCTTGATACTTTGACAGTCATTTAGAACACGAATACATTACAAGTCGGTTAAATTCATAATTCTATTAACTTTATTAATAAAATATAATAATATACAATACATAATATACAATAAAAACATGAGTCTGTCATATTTTCAATAACATTCATTCCTTAAAAAGGCAATTAAACTAAATTACGCAGTTATAAAAAATGGAATGTCTAGCCTTTGGGATATGTTCATAAAACTAAAATTCCTTAAAAACCTTCTTTATCTATATTGATAATAATAATTCTCAAAGACTATTTACAATAGATGCGTTCTCGTATAAAATTCCTAAGAGCGTTTAAGTTTGTAACACTTTCAAAATAATAGTGGAATGGTGGAATCCATACAACTAGCATCATAATTCTCACTAATATTATAAATGCGAAATCGTGAACCGATTATAATGATATATGGTATATATGATATACGGAGACGGAGACGGTTATAAGTTACTTTTCTTCGACGACACAACAGTCGTAAAACTGGGATAAAATATTTATCTTTGACATAATACATACCAAATCACAATTTCAGAACCGAAACAGTACGTCTCAAGATATCCACTTTCCAAAAACCTTGTACAAAGAGCAAGGCTTTAACTACGATTTATTGTTACCCTTTTTAACATCATCAGCCATTTCAACAATTTTTGGCTGCATAAGCGTATCTTTAAGTAGTTAAGCTAGTAGTAGTTTAGAAAGCAGTTTATTTAAAATCTCCTTTAGCTAAGCCACATCTGTTGTTTGCGTTCTTTGTTCAAGATATGGACAATATTAATCGTCGACACCTTCGAGCCAGCATTGGTTTTCCTCCTAGACTACTATCGTGTGATTCAACACAACTGACGCAGCGCATCAGTATCTACTTTAAAGCAATCAAATCAGACCACTAATTCTTATTTTTCACTTTATAACCTTTTTGATTTAAACATGTATATATATCATGTTTTCTGTTTTTTGGTATTATTAACGATGACATCGGCGGAAATGTTAATATCTGATCCATTTTCCGATGCATTCATAGATTTGATAAATTCTAAGCAAAGTTCATGGAAAGCTGGTAGAAATTTTCCGGAATACATGACATTAGATGCAGTTAAGAAACTAATGGGCTTACTCAAAAATACACAAACCATGAACCTGACTCGCGTTGAACATAATAATGATTTAAAAGCCAATTTACCAGAAAATTTCGACTCCAGAGACAAGTGGCCGAATTGTCCTTCATTAAATGAAATTAGAGATCAAGGCTCATGTGGAAGTTGCTGGGCTTTCGGTGCGGTTGAAGCAATGACTGATCGTTACTGTATCTACTCCAACGGTACGAAACATTTCCATTTCTCAGCACAGGATTTAGTAAGTTGCTCTTCTGCGGGCAATTGCCAAGGTGCATACGAACTGAGCGCTGGTTGGGAGTACTGGAGGGACCACGGCATAGTTTCTGGAGGTAATTACAATTCTTCACAGGGTTGCAGGCCATATGAAATGCCCCCCTGTATACATTCTCTTCGCCTTTATAACGGTCTTCCTCCTCATT
The DNA here is from genome assembly GCA_023373885.1 of Hestina assimilis. Lineage (NCBI taxonomy): Eukaryota > Metazoa > Arthropoda > Insecta > Lepidoptera > Nymphalidae > Hestina > Hestina assimilis. The sequence continues at coordinate 7,049,806 of CM041749.1, read as the reverse complement.
GCAGCCATGATTATGTAAAGACTCCTGAATGCCGTCAAACTTGTGAAAATAACTATCCCAATACTTATACAGCAGACAAAAACTATGCTAAGCAAATATACCAAGTTGTGGGAGAAGATAATATTAAAGCTGAGATTTTTAAAAATGGCCCTGTAGAAGTTGCATTTATAGTGTTCAGTGATTTTCTAACTTATAAGAGTGGTGTGTATAAGCACACTCACGGTGAACTTCTTGGAGGTCACGCGCTTAAAATTATAGGATGGGGAGTGGAAAATGGAGACGAATATTGGTTGATTGCAAATTCTTGGAATACGTATTGGGGAGATAACGGCTTCGTTAAAATTGTCCGTAGAGAAGTTGACGGTATTGTAGTTGCTGGTGAACCTCGTTATTAATAAGTGGATAATTAGTATGTAAAAATATTTTATTTAAATCGGTATCGCAACATTAGTATCGAACTTTCACTTTTTCCATTCAATTTAATAAATTTTAAAAATATATAAATTTTATAATTATTGCTTAAAAATAGTTTGTATCATTTCATAAAAAAAACATCAAATTATAATATTTTCTCTCACAAAATTCAATAGTTTGATTTCGATTTTTGAGTTTGAGTTCCGTTTCGAAGATAGCCTTCCAACCCAAATCTTCTTCTCTCTTCCAAATCTTCCAAAATCTTACAAATAAATCTTTCAACTAAGTCAACAAATAAAATATGAAATTATTTGCTCATGCACGGTTGAGCCATTTTTATTAAATTATGAATTAACGGATGAAAAAAATTACAATTAAAATATTTAATAACATTTTTTTTTAAATAATTAAACTTAAACTCATAAGTTAATGTGGGAAATATTTAATTTAAAAAGGTTTAATAATAAAACTGCCCTATATTTTGTTATGTTATCCTCACAATAGTAAAATGTTTATCTTCTATAAAATAAAAATCTTAGTTACGTATTAAAAGTTCCATAAACAATATCCGTTTCATTAGAAGCTTTTTTTATTTGACATTTTAATACTGATAAAAAATCCTGAAAAAGTTTGAGACCTGATAATTTTGTACTTATTCACAAGTGATACATGCCACGCTTTATAATCGCATGTAAAATATTATCATAATATCGCTAGTTCAGCATAAAAGGAACGGCTCGTCCGGGGAAATACTTCCCACCCACAGAATGTCCACGTTAAGTATTTTTTTAATGTTTAAAGTTGGCAAACAACGGCCCACCTGATGATAAGTGGGCGCCGTAGCCTATGAGCGCGAGCAGCACCATTAGTAGGTGCCACTCACGCGTTGCCAACCTCGAGATAATAGTTCTTAAATCTCCTCTACCCAGTAATTTCAGCCTACAGTGCTCTTAAAATCGGAACACAGTAATGCCTAAGCAATACTATTTGGTGGCAGAATATTTGACACTGGGGTGGTGGTGACACCTACCTAGCAGGCCTCTTGCAACAAAAGACCTACCACCAGTGTGACTGATTGCACTGGTGGAATAATCTCTGCTGTGATAGAGGCTATCCCAACAGCGGGCGATGGGGTCGTCACATCCCGACGAAAGAAAGTAACAGTGTTCTTACTGTAGCTTCTTCTTTTTCCTAGCATTGATCGCGGTATTTACCCAGAGTCTGTTTATCCGGATTTGACAGGTTACGAGTCTTTATACAAACCGATTGCCACCTGACCTTCGCTACCGTAAGGGTGAAAAAGAGTTAACAGTTATAATCAGATGTTATGATAACAACCGGGGTCGACAGCTTAACGCGCTCTCCGAGGAACGCTCACCCTTTTTAGGGTTCCGTAGCCAAATGGCTAAAACGGAACCCTTATAGTTTCGTCATGTCCGTCTGTCCGTCCGTCCGTCTGTCCGTCCGTATGTCACAGTCATTTTACTCGGAGACCATTGACTCTATCTATACGAAAATTACTAATTAGGTGTATTCCATGAACCGCACAAGGATTTTGTAATAAAATCTTAATATATATATGAATTAAGGGTAGCAGTCCATACATGTAACTGACGATTGAAAAAAATTTCAACGTATGGCAACGTGAGAGATATCTTTGGATAGTTCTTTTAAAATGATAAGGAGGTTTGATTTTGAGTTTTTTCATTAAGCCCGTAGTTGTTGAGATATTAGCTCCTAAAGTCGTAAAAATCGTGTCCCCCCTCTAACTTTTGAACTATGGGATTTAAAATTCTGGAAAAATTTGAGCTTGTAGAATACCACATGAACTTTCATCCACATTTAGTTTGAAGAAGATAGGTCTATAAATTTAAGAGATATATAAGTTTTTCCCATAACTTTGTTTTTCATATTACTTTTAATAATTACTATGAAATTACCAACTTATTTTGCGGTCGGTTTTAATTCGTTATTATTTTTAAAACCGTTAAGATTCTTTATAACCTTACCATCACCCATTTACGCCTGTTTTCTCGATTTATCCAAGGCATTTGACCTGGTTAATTACGATATCTTATGGCAGAAATTAAAACTCACTGGCATGCCTGAAGAGATCAACAGGATTTTTAAGTTTTGGTATAAAAATCAGGTTACTGTTGTGCGATGGTCAGAGAGCTACTCAAGGTCTTACAGGTTGGAATGTGGGGTGAGGCAGGGTGGCCTGATCTCACCCAAGTTGTTTAATCTGTATGTGAATGCCCTAATACAGACCTCAGTAGCACTCGTGTCGGATGTCATATTGACGGAGTCTGTCTTAATAACATTAGTTACGCAAACGACATGGTTCTGCTGAGTGCAGCTGTCTGTGGGTTAGCAAAACTGCTAAGTCTTTGTGAGAACTATTTCAAACGTCATGGCTTAGTCTATAACTGTAAGAAAAACGAATGCATGGTCTTTCAGGCCAGGGGAAAATCGATTCCATCTATTGTACCTGCTATCAAGTTACACGGGTTCCACTAAAGAGAGTTGAATGCTTTAAATATTTTGGCCATGTAGTATTCTATGACTTGAAAGACAATGCAGATATTGAGAGAGAACGCAGGGCTTTGTCTGTTAGGGCAAATATGATTGTTCGCAGGTTTGCTCGTTGCTCAATGCCAGTCAAAATAACGCTTTTCAGAGCTTACGGCACCACATTTTACCCTAGCAGCGTGTGGGCAGACTATACGCGGAAACAGTACAACGCCCTGCGTGTACAATATAACAATGCTTTCAGGATGCTAATGGGTATGCCTCGTTTTTGTAGTGCATCGGGGATGTTTGCCGAGGCGTATGTGGACTGTTTTATACCATTATGCGAAAGCGGTGCACATCGTTGTTGCGCAGGATTCTTTCCAGCTCAAGTGGCGTCCTGAGAGCATTTGTTAATAGAAGTTGTTTGTATGTGAACCACTGCTATCGGATTCACATGCTGACAAATTAATCCTGTCTTAGGTTAAATAAGTTTTAGAAATTACTAACAAATAGGCGTAATATACTTGTATTTCTAACAACATATGATCCATTGTTGGTCGAAATAAAGTTATTATTATATATATCATTATATAACCATGCTGCGGAACCCTTTAGATTCAACTGTGCGTGGTCCACAACGCACTTGACTGGTAATTTTTTTTTTTTTTATTTGATGTCCGCTCCTTCCCTGGAGTTGGCAACACTGATAATGGTACTGGTATTCGAAGTGTCTATAGGCTACAGTGACAAAGTATATATTTTGGCTATTTATCTAGATTAGCAGTAAAGATGGGTACTAAGGGGTTATCGCTTATGTATTCAATTTGTTTATAACAGTACGCTTATTTGCTTTTAATAATTACGATATTAAATAATATATCTTGCGTCCTTTTTCTCTATACTTCTTATGTTGTTTATGAACATAGAATCACCAGAAGAAGAAGTCAAAAGTCACCCTGATTTAGTTCTAGTCAAGTAGTCCATAATTGTATATCGTCCGTCATACCAGACTAAGAGCAGAGCAGAGCTTTAAGTATAAATGTTTGCCAATTGCTGTGGGAAAGTGGCTCTGAGGTATCTGAGGCTCAACCCGCGACTATGTTACGACGAAACGTTCGTCATCGATTAAACAAGAATGATTGAATTTAAACCTTATGTTACTATGAACAGCAATAGATCACGTTGAATTTGACTTCAAGAAAGATTATTTTGAAAAGTCGGTATAATTTTCACTGGGCACGTTTTCTAAAATTAAACAGCTCTAGTAACACTCTCGATCATGTTAACTATAAAAGAAACTCACTCAGGTTAGGTCAGCCGTTTCAGAGTTACGATGCTGCAGACACACAGATACACACCTACATAGGTTAAGAACAAGTATAACTCTGCTGTTTTTGGGTTTTAAATATATTGAAAGTATACTTGTAAATTTTCTCCCAGGACTCGGAGATCATATCAAACTGTCGATGACGGATAGTACATAATAATTATGTGATTATAGATAATAACTCTTCGGAAAAAATATTTACTATAAGGTTTACAAGGGAAATAAAATGTTGAACCGATTTGGATGGGCACACAGATAGCTTATTACCTAGATTAACACATGGGATGAAAAGAAAAAGTTAACGTAGGATTGTCAAATAACTAAATTACCGAGGGCGGAGCTACACTATCACACCTCAGATAGTCTTTTTATAAGCATATCTTGCCGAAATGCCAGGAAAATAAGCAGAAAAAAAGTATTATAAAGTTGACGTAGTTAGCTGATTACTGTAACTTGCTGATTATTGCTGGATTGTTGTTTGCCGTCGTGCTGAAACGATTGGCATCAAGTAACAATCAGTGTGTGTAAGTACTAATTGTTACTTAACGCACCGGACGTATAAGAATTATAAGATACGTCAATGTGGCTGCGTTTTACGCCACAACAATATAGGTGTTGTGCCATTAAAACGCTAAGAAAAAGATTGATATTGCTTATAAAATGAACAGTATTATTTATCATGTTTTAAAATCATTTATAAAGAAAAGTGACACTCGGTGCCATAATATAAGCAACATAAACAACGTTTGCGATAACACATAACATTTGACCATCCTTGCATACCACATTCAAGCATTCTCAGAGCAAAGTACACGAGAAACACATAAACTACTTTGAAATCTGTTAAAAGCAAAATGTCGAGACATTCGGAAATTCATTATATTTATAGGTCTGAACCGCCTGTTTCATGTCACGAACGTTGAAGCTCGAAAAATTCATCCTTTAAGAATTAAATTAGAAAATATATGTTTTCGACATTATAAAAAGATATTTTAGTAAGTAGATTTTTAAGCCCAGACCACGTGTATGTTTGTGGCTTCGTAGCTCACAAATAATTGATTTAAGAAATTCTGTTTACATATTTTTGTTTGTATTTTATTTTATGTTTAAAATAAATATTTTCACAACAGATGTCATATCAACTTGTAATAATAAAAATAAATATTCTTTTCAAACTATTAATATTAATCAATAAGCAAATATAAATAACGTCTAAAGAAACTTAGATAAACTAATAATACACAATCATTTGGAGTACGTATATTTGATATTGCAATGGCATAATGGGGTTAATAAGCATCATTAGTTTGGATATTAAATGATAATATCTCAACTTATCTTCACATATTATAATGTTTTTGTAAAGTAAACGCTATATATATTTTACATTAATATACATTATTCCTTAGAAGATTAAGATCTGTATATAATAATTACTAAGACAGACAAAACATACTAACAAACGAAAATAGAAAATTGTATTTTCATAATGTTTAAGCTCTATTTTATAGAAAATGTCAAATAATATTAACTATAAACAAAATATATATATTTATCACGAAAGTAAGAAACAAAAGCATATAATTTAATAATTATAATTATAGTTCATTTTGTACCATTTAAGTCAACAAGATCTGTTTGTTTTCTTTGTTCTTGGTACACAGACGATATTCCTTCGACACTCGCGGACATGCGTGTCGCCCCTCGTCTCGTATATTATGCTTCAATACAATTACGTGGCACATAATTTTAACCTCTACTCAAACTTAGTCGACGCGCATCGCTCGCTCTAATTGAACGCCTTATATCCGCTTCGATTTGAGACTTTAAACAATAACTTCAAACATGATTATCTATCATGTTTCGTGTTTTGTGCTACTGATAACTATTTCATCGGCGAAAATGTTGACATCTGATCCTCTTTCCGATTCATTTATAGATATGATAAACTCTAAGCAAAGTTCATGGAAAGCTGGTCGAAATTTTCCAGATTATATGACATTGCCAACTATTAAGAAACTGATGGGTGCATTTGAAGATACGCACCTCATGAATCTGGGATACGTTAAGCACAGCGATGAGGTAAAAGCTGATTTACCAGAAAATTTTGACCCTAGAGACAAGTGGCCGAATTGTCCTACATTAAATGAAATCAGAGATCAAGGGTCGTGTGGGAGCTGCTGGGCTTTCGGTGCGGTTGAAGCAATGACCGATCGTTACTGTATCTACTCCAACGGTACGAAACATTTCCATTTCTCGGCAGAAGATTTACTTAGTTGTTGTTCAACTTGCGGCGACGGTTGCGGTGGTGGCATGCCATCATCAGCCTGGGAGTACTGGAAGGACTCCGGTTTAGTTTCTGGAGGCAGCTATAATTCTTCACAGGGCTGCAGACCATACGAAATACCTCCCTGTGAACACCACGTTCCCGGCAATAGAATGCCCTGCAGCGGTGACACGAACACTCCGAAATGCCATAGAACTTGTGAAAAAGATTATGGCACCTCATATAAAGCAGATAAAAAATACGGTAAAAATGTTTATTCTGTTGGGGATGGAGAAGATAATATTAAAGCAGAGATTTTTAATAATGGTCCTGTAGAGGCTGCTTTTACAGTGTACGCCGATTTACTAAATTACAAGAGTGGTGTTTACAAACACATTGCTGGCAACGCTCTTGGTGGTCACGCCATCAAAATTATGGGATGGGGAGTCGAAAATGAAAATAAATATTGGCTCATTGCAAATTCTTGGAATTCCGATTGGGGAGATAACGGATTCTTCAAAATTCTCCGCGGTGAAGATCATTGCGGCATTGAGAGTTCTATAGTTGCTGGTGAACCACTTTATAAATAAGTAATTAGTATATAGAAGATAGAAATAGATTTATAAATAAAGCAGTAGTAAAATTTTAAGTTTACATATCTATAATATTCATATTGTTTTTTTATAAATAAAGTATTAAAAAATAATATGTCACATTGAATTTAATTCTCTCGCCAACATGAAGTATAACAAAATAATTTTTAAAACTCGCTTAAAAATCAATTACTTAATAAATGGATTCAATAACTTAGTATTATATATATATATATATATATATATATATATATATATATATAACATGAATAAAAACAAGTGATTATTTTTTTCCTTGATTTGTACATTAACCACAGTAAAACTAGGAAGGCAAATAAAATAAATAAAAGAAAATAGGTATGAAGAGGATAAAATTAATCATTTATTTGAACATTTAATAATTAATACATAAACAACATTTATTCTTAAATTTTCTTAATTTAATGTAAAACATGATAACTACCCAATCATAAAAAATTTATATCATAAAATCGAAAACTATTAATTCCAATACAAACTTGCATGATGAATTAAATTTACATAAAAATCTTTATTTATTTAGTAATTACGTAAAATTTAAATATTACTATCTTAGGTCGGTTTAAAATAATTAATACCAACCGAAATATAAAATAACACTATTGTGCTTTATGTACTTTTGTATGGTCTCGTTTGCCATACGATACTGTATTTCTATAAGCCTTCCTATACAACAAACTAGGCCTTCAATTGGTAAAATTGGTAAAATTTATAAAAGCACTTTATGATCACAATTAACAAAATATTAGTCTATATATTATTTTACGATTTATTTCGTAAAATATTGTTATCAGCCGAAAATATGTTGTTAGGTCTAAATATTTTTCGCAGAAATCTGCCTGATTAAATACACACTAGGGTATTGAACTGTCCCCGTTTGTAAAACGATTGGTGTACTTTAAACAGACCACAAAACGTAGTTATGTGTTTTTAGAAAAAAAACGACTTCAAGATGACGTCTTTGTATTTCTTCTGCTCCTTCCTAGCATTATTCCTGATATTTTATTTTACCAGAGGTCTGCTTATTACTCTTGTCCGGATTTGACAGGTTACAAGTTAAAAACTTGTAACCTGTCAAATTTTTAACTTGTAACCACAGAGCGATTGCCATCTGACCTCCGCAACCCTAAGGATGAACCAGTAACACATTGGACAAGAGCAAATTACTTATCAAGAGTTAACGATTATTATCAGATGCTATGTGATAACAAACTGGACCTCTGGTTAACGTGCTCTCCGAAGCACGGTGGGGAGACCCACAAGGACAAACGCCCAGATTCGCTACCAATGCGCCACAACGGTGTAACTGATGTTTCAGATGTTTTGCATTTATAATCAAAAAATTTATATAATTTTAGATTAGCTGCTTTTACATCGATTAGAACTTACCATCAAAGACGAAAAATTACAAATACGAGTAAATTATTATTTAAAAATTTGTAAAACAGGCTATTATTGTAGAAACCAATATCTTCATATCGATATATTTAAAACATTTTCTAAAATAATTATGTTCTTTTTTCTTAGAGACTTAAATGGTGGATCTCATACAAGAATCGACTTTGTGATATTTATGGTATAATTGCATACTTACCTCAAATTTATGAAAAGAGTAAATATAGAGTTCTTGCCACTAGATAAATTTGAAACACAAATTAAGCACTTGAAAACTCAGAGGTGCTTGCCCGGATTTGAACCCGCGACCTTCGGTTAAAGTCTACGTTTTCGATCCATTAGGCCATCGCGGCTTTTTTAAAATATATACATATTTTAGGAATGTCTAAAATTTCCTCAGGTATTGTATCCAACATCAACGAAATGGGGTCTAGCTCGGTCACAGTAGGTTCAGCGTCACTTTGCGCCGGGGTGTCATGGTTGTTTGCGCAATCGACCTCATGACGTCCCACTAAGGCGATGAGGGTTCCGTTGCGTTTTAGTAGGTATTGCCGATTGATTAACCGGTGGCCGAGTCCCACACTACCACTGCAGATTGTGCGTAAATGCATTTCTCAGCGAAAACAAAAGAAAAAGTTAAGCGTCACTTAGGTGTGATAGATGTGATAATTTAAATAAATAGTATTTTCCGAAAGCTGCCGTTTTGATATGTCCAACTATACCATTATTGTTACTTAAAATTAAATGGCAGAATACTACCACGGTTATGACGTTAACAAAATAAATGGTGACAAAAATTAAACCGAAAAATGTAACCTTTTTCGGTTTAATTTTCAAACCTTCTGAAGGTTAAATTAAACCGAACTTAATATAGAAAATAAAATAAATTTTTGTCACCATTTATTTTGTTTCGTCTGAAGCCGTTGACGAATATCTAACACTTATCTCGAAAATAAGTTACAAAAACATGTTATTGTTATGATTTAAAAACCGATTTTTACTCATAGTAAGTCAAAAACAACTTCTGTTTGTTTTCTTTTTCTAACTAGATATGAACGGTGTTAACCTTCGACACCTGCGACCAAGTTTAGTTTCGTCCCAGCTTCGTACAATTAGCGGCTCATTCAAACATACACTTCCAGTATTCAACAGATCCAGTCGTTGCGCAGAGCTCGCTCTAATAGTGCGCCTTAAATTCTCTTCAACATTAGTTAACCAAAAAATTCAAACATGATTATATATCAAGTCTCGTGTTTCGTGCTACTTTTCACTATTTCATCGGCGGATAATAATTTGACAGCAGATCCGCTTTCTGATTCATTTATAAATATGATAAATTCTCAACAAAATTCTTGGAAAGCTGGTCGTAATTTTCCAGATTATATGACATTACCCATGATTAAGAAACTAATGGGTGCGCTTGAGGATACACATATCAACAATCTGGTCGCCGTTGAACATAACGAAACGGTTAAAGATGGTTTGCCAGAAAATTTCGACCCCAGAGACAAGTGGCCGAACTGTCCTACATTAAATGAAATAAGAGATCAAGGCTCATGTGGAAGCTGCTGGGCTTTCGGTGCGGTTGAATCAATGACTGATCGTTACTGTATTTACTCCAACGGTGCAAAGCATTTCCACTTCTCCGCAGATGATGTAGTTAGTTGCTGTCATATTTGCGGTTTCGGTTGCAATGGTGGCATACCAACAATGGCTTGGGAGTACTGGAAACATTTTGGTATAGTTTCTGGAGGCAGCTACAATTCTTCACAGGGCTGCAGACCATACGAAATACCTCCTTGTGAACATCATGTTCAGGGCAACGGGATGCCTTGTAGCAGTAACCCGAGGACTCCGAGATGTACTAAAGCTTGCGAAAAAAATTACCCAACCACATATAAATTAGATAGAAAATATGGTAAACATGTTTACTCTGTTTATGGTGAAGAAGATAATATTAAGGCTGAAATTTTTAAAAATGGACCTATAGAGGCTGGATTTACAGTGTATGCCGATTTTCTAAGTTACAAGAGTGGTGTTTACAAGCACACAGCCGGCAGCGCTCTTGGACGTCACGCTGTCAAATTGATGGGCTGGGGAGTCGATAATGGAAACAAATACTGGCTTATTGCAAATTCTTGGAATACTGATTGGGGAGAAAACGGATTTTTCAAAATTCTCCGCGGTGTAGATCACTGTGGCATTGAAAGTTACCTCGTTGGTGGTGAACCACTTTTTGAATGATAATTTTTTGTAAATAACAAGATTGCTAATTTTTTTTATAATTATAAATATTGAACCAAGTTTTTTTATATCCAAATACTAATACAAAAATTATTTATCCAACATCATAATTAAAATGTTATTCATTTCAATTCAATTTCCCATTTTATATATCTACCGATGACTTAAACTGTTTTTATTCTTACGGTAAATAAAGCATAATTTGTATTAATGGTTTTTTTTTGCATAAAATTTTAAATTTGAAACTAATGCAATACGAAAAAAATACAAAAGCTAAACATTATGTAATTAACCTAACCTTGAAAACATTGAACTTGCAAAAACATATAAGAGGAATCATGACAAGCATATTTTTTATCTATACTTAATTGTTATTTGCTATTCGTACTACAAGTTATAGTGTGATACATTATTTACTATATTATTAATTTCATTATTCTTATTAGATAAAAAACATGTACAAGCCGTTAAGTAGATTATTGTAATAATAATATAATGTAGAAATGTTGAGGTTTCGCTCTACGAATACCTTTTCTTCGGCATTTAAATAGAGAGCACACTCATTTGCTCGTGTGCTCATTTGCTTGTAGGGTCGATACGCACACAAATAGCATACGGTATTTCGTTACGTAACGATTTCTACTAAATCGCGTTACCCGTAAACCGCGTTAAGGCACTTCGTTCCAATAAAGCAAAGTAGAATATTATTTACTCGTTATTAGCTAAGCGATTGGGGAAGAACGAAACCGCTGAACGCCTAGATTACGCTTAGTTACCTATGTGAATTTTTTTTTAAGTAATTGCGAAAACGGATATTTTTCAAATCTCGTTTTATATTATTTGTTTGAACAACGCAGCGAACGTTTTGCAATATAAAGCAGTCTATTGTTATTTTGTCCGTGAAAAGTACTGAGTCATATTTGAGTTACAATGGTGCTCATTATGAGTAACAAAATTTTTCATTCCATTTTATATTAATTGAAACTGTATTTTCACATCTTCTATCAAAAAATTATATGTATTTTCGTGCTATTACAATTACACATATCATTTTTGTATAAGGTTCAGAGAATCTTAGTTTCTTTCGTCTGGCCATTTCAACACAGAAAAAGCTCTTTGTGAAAGCGTATGTCGCAGGAATAGACATTAAAAGTGATATTACTTTACACAAGTATCGCTCGTCTTATGGCCTCTATTTTTGTAGTAAATAATTCCGAAAAACCCAGAGATATCAAATCAAGAAAAATAAAGTATTTTCGCGTACTTTTTTGTTTTCGTAAACTACAAAGCACTTTATTATAAAGTACAGGTGGCAACCCTCATCCAGACCCATAGCAAATCATGGGCCCCGGGAATAAAAATTGCTACGGGCCCCGCGTTGGCTTAATCCGGCACTGTCATGTATACAGACAATATATTTTTTCATATTCATAAAAAATATCGAGTCTTGAATAGAAAGAATCATGACACCGTTTTGACGTTCTGGCTTGCGAGTCTGCCTTAAGCCTCGACGGTTGCGGGTTCGATTCCCGCTCGGGCAGATGTTTGCATTGATCTCAAAAACATCTGTTGCGGTCTGGGCCTTTGTCCTTGTGTGTCTCTCCACCGTGCCTCGGAGAGCACGTTAAGCTGTCGATCCCGGTTCACATCTGATAATAATCGTTAACTGTTGATAAGTAAATTGCTCTTATCCAAAGAGTTACTGGTTCGCCCTTAGAGTTACGGTGGTCAGATAGCAATCGCTTTGTGTAAAAACTAGAAACCTTTGAAATCCGGACAAGAGTAACAAACAGACCCTGGGTAAATACTCGTATAATATCGGGAATAATGCTAGGGAGAAGAAAAAGAATCATAATACCCATTCAACGAAAACTTATGTCATGAATATTTTAATTAGAATCTCGTATGAATCTAATTCAGTAGCAGCACATTCACTTGTCATTTGTAAGCATAAGAGCTCTAACTGCGAGAGGGTTTTGATCGTGACCTACAGCGCTGCTCTTATGCTGGTACTCGTAGAACAACTTCATTTCTTTATGCTGGATTTAAAAAGTTACTGAAATCAGATTTCATGCTTTAGACTATATACAAAAAATACTAAGTTTCTTTATACAGACGGAGTATAAACGGAGTATATCCCACTGTGATAATCTGCCACAAAAAAAAACATTTTCATAATAATTTAAACAACATTTGAAGCAATAAAATATTTTATTATTATATTTCTATTATATTAAAGGAACCCTATTATTAAGCCTCCGCTGTCCGGCAATCCGTCCGTCTGTCAGCGGGTTTTATCTCACGAACCATAATACGACTATTTTCACAGAATGTGTATTTCTGTTGGCATGACAACAACAAACACGGTACTCGCTGAAAATCGTGTTGTGGCCATGTCACAACTTATACTGAGCGAGCAACCGATTGATAGATTTACACTGCTGCATCTGTCCTTTATATTATTATACTTGGTTCGTTTCCTATGATTTAAGTTAAGTTTCACCATTTTACTTATTTTATAATCATTATTTTTAAACTTTGTTTGCATTAAGTTGTGACAGTAGTGAATTTATTATAATCTATCAATAAAATTATTCTTATTCTTATTCTTAAATACTAAAAATTAAAAAAAAAATAGTTTACACGTAGGGTACCCTATACAACTTGATATTTTTATTCTACGTTGGTACCGAACCTTTTATGTACGAGTTCGACTCGCACTTGGCCGGGTTCTTTTATCTATTTTTTTTGTATCTCGACAGTCGGGCCGCGTTATACATAACCGTGGTTATGACAAACAAAAATTGCTGTGGTACTTAGATAATTCATTATTTCAATATAATAATAAATGTACAAACTATACTACCTAAAATCGAACCACAACAACATGAACAAAATCGAAAAGAACAATAATAGTCTAAGCGTGAACCGTATGAAAAGGGTGGTCGCGCGGAACACGTAGAAAAATACAACTATCGATTTCCTGGACTTTAGTTCACTAATAAACCACCGGGTTCGCGCTTTGAAACTTGCCACAACTTTTTTTAAATAAATATGAAGATAATGATTTTTCTTCAATTTTTTTAGTAAAATTAATACAATATAAAACTTAATTGCAGGTATTTTTTATATTAAAGAGTTTATGGTCGATACAAAACAAAAATTTAAGTCTGACATCCCATTTTTGGCAGAACTGTTGCCTGCTGCTAGACAACCCCGAAAATATTTATTTCAAATATAAATTTTCTGTATAAGACTAAGACGCACTAAGGAAACGAGCTAAAATCGCTTAATATGGTGCAAAACATGCATTATCAATTTATCACTAATGTCTCACTAATCAGATATTTTTCTCAGTGTTAAATAAAGGCGTTCGTGGATTGCACCACAGGACCACTAGCGATCTTTAAAATTTTTAGATTTATTTATTATTTTATGCATATACAACAAGTCTATACGTAAAATGTAATCGTAAAACCACGCCTCAAACAATTTTAAGAGCAATCTTTAAATTATGTGACACGCTTGTAATGTTGCTTTGGATTAAATTATGATTAAATTATTTTTCAAATGCTTTTTAATATAACTCTTATTTTGTAACATACTCTCAATTCTCGCTTCGGCTTCGATGGCGTTAATGTAGTTATGCCTGAGGTGCGCCAGTCACCTCCGGTTGGTTGGCAGGTCGCTCTTGACCCTTTGCCTTCTCATCTGCGCAGGTGAGACATAGCGAGGGGCAAAGGTGATCTTCGTGATCATAGTTCTGATTCTGTCGACAAGGACAACGGTACTGTCTACCGTAGCTGCCTGCATTTCTGTCCCCCAAGCTCTCACCACATGGGCTTCAAAGACGCCGTAAAACCTTCGTTTTGGGTGCACAGGGTGGGGTCATCTATGTGTGTGGCCTAGAGGAGATGCGGCATGGGGAGACAATGACATCAGTCCTCTCCAGGGTAAGGGCCACACAGGCCCCAGAGTGCGTTCCACAGAAGATCCCAGAGCCTGTCGCACGCACCAAGGTCGGCAACTGAGCAGTTTTAGTAGGATGCCAAGGAAGTCGCATATATAAACGCATATCGCGCGGTTCACTTCCCCATGAACCCGAGTATCTGGTCACCTCCCCATCAATAAAAAAAAAGTTATGTTTGACAACCTATAAATAAATAATTATTCTTCTATTCTGCTTCTTCTTTTAGCCTGCTTGAGTAGCAAACATCCAGACATACAAACTTTAACGTTTATTAACTTTGGTACGAGAAACTTTATTGGAAAGAAGATTTCGAAGGAATTGTTTTGAGGACTTATAATAAACCCTAACTAAACGTAAAATGTTCATCGAATTAACGTCGAAAGAAAACAGTTGGGGCATTAGAAATTTAAATGAACCTACAAGTAGCGTGGGTATCATTGTGGGTGTCACAGTAGCAGCACGCAAGTGACACTTACAATATGCCAATTACTATGACGAAATGTGAGAAATAAACGCAATTTAAAACGTTGAGACCATCAAAAACACTTATTATGTTCAGATCCATTTGGAATTAGAAATACAGAAGCATAGTGGGTGCTGCTATACAAATTCCATCAGCTGCAGGATCAGTACAGCGCTTATTGCGGTTACGTCATAATCGGGTTTTCTTACTTTGAACTAAGCCAAAACCGTCATTATCCACTTTACGTTTATTAACAGATTATTAGCATATTTACTCAACGGTTACTGTGGTTTTTGTAGCAAGCAGTTTAGGTTTTAAACGGTTATTTCTGCAAGACACATTTGCTTAGCTATTTAGCCGCGGATGCGATTTACATACTTTTCTGGTTGTTATGTAACAGTTACGGGTTACATTATAAGGTTATTGAACTTTCCATTCGATTCATTCCTCGCCGATACACTTCTGCTGACATGGAAAAATTGAACCGCAGCGATAAGGCAAGAGTTTACGTTTTGCAATGTACCTACTTTGACTCTGCGAAATTACTGAGGTATGGACATTTCGTAATCGAGAAACTTCTCGCTTCATGTCTTCAAGACTTCAACTGTATACATTCTGTATTCGTAGTTTCGTTAATACTCGTTAAATACAGCAACCAGTTATTTTATTAGATCTACTATAAAAATCTATGTCTATGGTTTCATCGATTATTTTTACAGCCTTGGAACTGTAACTATATAAACTACATGTCCTCAAACTCAAGAAACCCCTGCCCTGCAATTTTAGTATCCCAACTACATAGTATTTTTTTTTTTTTTTAAGAATATTAGCAATGCTTTTTACAAGGCATTACTAATATTCCTATTGCCCTCCAAATAAGCTCGAAGCTTGCGCTAGGAGTGGGTACGACAATAGCCCAAGGGGTCAGAATCGAACCCTCGACTCTCGCGTTAACGGAGTGAAGTCGGCCCTTCTACCGTTGAGCTATTGAGGCTTCAGGCAGATAAAAACTGCATAACATTTTTGAAAGAACAATTAAGCTGTCTCGCTGTAACAAAAATACAAAATTATTCTTTGATAAAACAAAATAAGCTACCCTGCTTTTTGTATTAATATATTTCAACATTCAAATTGGTACTATCAATAATTAAATTAGGAACAGAAACTGAATATAAACAATATATAATTACTTAATGTGTTAATTAGTAATTCGCTTTAAGCCGTTGGCAAATAACACTTATCTACTAAAATAATAAATAGATACATAATATTTTTATCATTTTGAACCCGATTTTGTACTCTTAACAAGTCAACATTTCTTTGTTATAGATATGAGCGATATGACCCTTCGACATGCGCGGTCAAGCGTAGTTTCGCCCCAGCTTCGTATCGTATGCTTCAGTACCTATAATTTACGCGGCATATGAACAATTGAACATCCAATCCTAAAGACTCAGTCGTTGCGCACCGCTCGCTCTAATTGTGCGCCTTATATTCGCTGCAATATTAGTTAAACAATAAATTCAAACATGATTATCCATCATGTTTCGTGTTTTGTGCTATTTTTTACTATTTCATTGGCCAATAAATTAACACTTAACCCGCTTTCCGATACATTTATAAATATGATAAATTCCGAACAGAATTCTTGGAAAGCTGGTCGTAATTTTCCTGATTATATGACATTACCCACGATTAAGAAACTAATGGGTGCGCTTGAGGATACACACATCAACAATCTGGTCGCCGTTGAACATAGCGAAAAGGTAAAAGCTGATTTGCCAGAAAATTTCGACCCCAGAGACAAGTGGCCGAATTGTCCTACGTTAAATGAAATTAGAGATCAAGGCTCATGTGGGAGCTGCTGGGCTTTCGGTGCGGTTGAAGCAATGACCGATCGTTACTGTATTTACTCCAATGGTACAAAACATTTCCACTTCTCCGCAGAAGATTTACTTAGTTGCTGTCCTGTATGCGGTCTCGGTTGCAACGGCGGCATACCAACATTAGCTTGGGAGTACTGGAAGCACTTCGGTTTAGTTTCTGGTGGCAACTACAATTCCACACAGGGCTGCAGACCCTACGAAATAGCGCCTTGTGAACACCACGTCCCCGGCAATAGAATGCCTTGCAGCGGTGACACGAAGACTCCGAAATGCCATAGAACTTGCGAAAAAGAATACGCCACCACATATAAAGCAGATAAAAAATATGGTAAACATGTTTATTCCGTAAGGGGTAGAGAAGATAATATTAAAGCAGAAATTTTTCAAAATGGTCCTGTAGAGGGTGCTTTTACAGTGTATGCCGATTTACTAAGTTACAAGAGTGGTGTTTACAAGCACACAGCCGGCAGCGCCCTTGGTGGTCACGCTATCAAAATTATGGGATGGGGAGTCGAAAATGGAAACAAATATTGGCTTATTGCAAATTCTTGGAATTCCGATTGGGGAGATAACGGATTCTTTAAAATTCTCCGTGGTGAAAATCACTGTGGCATTGAGAGTTCTATAATAGCTGGTGAACCATTTTATCAATAAATAAATACTTATTAGTTAATAAAAAAGATAAAACAGTAGTAAGATTGTTTGTAATTTTTTATAATTATTAATTTTTTCTATCCAAAAACTGATATAATAATAAGATGTAATTTTTATTCCTTACGATAAATAAATCTAAATACCTATACTTGTTTACTTGTTTTTATTTATTTAAACTCAAGTTTATTAATATTTCTTTGTTTCGTCAAATTTGTTTAATTAAATTTTTTAAGAATTAAGGTCTTTCAAAATTGACTCCTCTTGGGTGAACTACAGATCTTTTTTAGTTTATTTTTTTAATTAGCTTAAGTTACTTCTAATAACATCAGCTATCTTCCAGTAAAAGTCAGTAAAAGAAAGGCAAATAGAAAAAGTTTTTTTTGTAATCTAAATAAGTAATTTGGATATTAATTTGGTTATTCTATTATTTTGACTTTACAAACATACACTTCATAATATTATGTAGGTGTAGTTTAGTATTATGTTAATTTAAATTCATAATAATTATTAATAGGTACAATACGAAGAAATCTACATAAGTTATATAATAATCGCATCTATTTGTATGTTGTGTTAACCTAACCTAATTAATTAAATTAATAAGAGGAATCATGACACGCATATTTTAAATTCTATTACTTTGTTGTTATTAACTATTCCTACGCAATTTATATTTTATACGAATAAAATATACTTATTTTATACATATTATGTACATGGTCGCTTGGATTGAAAAAATACAAAAGTTTGTTTCTCTCTCACTCTTTATTTTAAATGTTTATGTTTTAAGCAGTCCAATTATCCATAAATGTTATTTACAAATTAATTTTACGTAAAAACTTAAAACTTTATTCTTTTTTATCTTAAAACTTTTTAAATAAAAAGAAATAAATAAAATAAAACAAAAAAATGAAAAGAAATAAATAAATTATTGTAAAATTCTAATTAGAAATATCATAAAATTATATGAGTTTTTCACAAAAAAACTTCTCCTTTCTGGCATTATACCCGCATTTTATTTTACCCAGGGTCTGCTTTACACGGGTTACTAGATTTTACACAGAGCGATTGCAATCTGACCTCCACAACCCTAAGGGCAAACCAGTATCATTGAATAAGAGCAATTTACTTATCAAGAATTAACGATTATCAGATGTAATGATAACAACCAGGCCGTCAGCTTCACGTGCCCTCCCAGGCATGGTGGGAACAAGGAGGACAAACGCCCAGACCGAAACAGTTATTTGTAAGATAAATACAAACATCTGGCCGAGCGGGAATCGAACCCGCAACTGTCAAAGCAGATTCAATACGCCACAACATTTTTCTAATTGTTTACTTTTGTGAAAAAGACACAAACCGCAAAACGCGTAGAGTAAAATTTTAAATTAATTACGAACGAATATTATTTGAAATCTTGTTTCATACTCATGTTCAAATGAGATAAACTTACATATTTTAACGCAGTAACAAATATTTTTGAATACAAAGCAGTCCGTTATTATTTTTCCGTGAAAAATACTGAATCATTTATTTGAGTTACAATTAGTAACAGAATTATTCCGTATTATATTAATTCAATTTTTTATGCGTAGTATGATTACACAATCATGTAGCTTGACGCGTTTAGAATAAAACCGGCCACTTACGTGCCAGACTCACATATAAAGGGTTCTATAGTACAGAACAGTAGAATAGAAATATCAAGTTTCTTGTATGTGGAGCCCCTGTAATTTTGAAATCGAATTTATGAAATGAGATATAGAAAATCATTCAAAAATATCAAGATTTTTTTTATCTACAGTATTTTGTTGTAGTGATAACAGAAATACATTCTTTAAAAATTTCAACCCTCTACCTATCATGGTTCGTGAGGTACAGCCCGGTGACAGACAGGCGGACGCATAGCGGAGGCTATGGCTAAGGTTCTCTATCGGAATACTTAAAATCAAACTATACTTCGTCCACGACGAATATCACATTGTAAATATTCTTTACCCGCCTTCTTCATTTTTGTTCATAATGATGATTAAAAAATCGAGTGGTGAATAGAAAGCATCATTATACTCATTGATAAGAAATTAATTAGAATCTCGTATGAATCTAATTCAGTGGCATTTCAGCACATTCTCTTGTGATTTGAAAGCACAAGAGCTCTAACTGCGAGAGGGTTTTGAGCGTGACCTACAGCGCTGCTCTTATGCTGGTACTCGTAGAACAACTTCATTTCTTTATGCTGGATTTAAAAAGTTACTGAAATTATATTTCACAAATAAAATTAATTTTAGCTTTGGCATACTTACTATATAGAATTATTATAGAAACAACTTGCCTAGTACTTCGTGTACCAAAAAAATTTGGAGCAAAAACTCCTCTAGTAAGAGGTCAACTAATTATGTTTAAATATAATTCCAAAATAGCTGAACTAAATTTACGAAGTTTGTATGCGATCTTTAACTATTATTGAATTTAGGAAAATAAAATAAAAGATTGGATCTCGAGGACGTACAAGTTTGCATTTTGTTTGAGTATTTTTTGGCCCGTAAATTTTGAGGGACAAAAAAATGCTGTGGTACTAACATAATTCATTATTTCAAAGCACAATCAAATAAACAAAATTTGAAGCCTCAATAGCTCAACGATAGAAGGACCTACTGCGCTCTGTTAACGCGAGCGTTGCGGGTTCGATATTGACCCCCTTGAGCTATTGTCATACCTCCTAGCGCAAGCTATATTCACAAACATTTCTACTTGAAATCTAACAAGAACAAAATGAACCAAACCGAAAAGAACAATAAAATAAAATTGAAAAATCTTAGTTGCAAAAACGGCAAATATA
Source organism: Hestina assimilis (assembly GCA_023373885.1). Classification (NCBI taxonomy): domain Eukaryota; kingdom Metazoa; phylum Arthropoda; class Insecta; order Lepidoptera; family Nymphalidae; genus Hestina; species Hestina assimilis. The sequence goes on along the minus strand of CM041749.1, from coordinate 7,029,202 downwards.
TAATAATGGAGGAATTATAATAAAATACAAACAATTTTTTCAAGTAACACTTTATTATAATTAGAAATTAATTAATACATTCTGTAATTTAGAGGCATAGAACTCTTAAATTGATACAAGATAATAGGGGCAAAGGTGATAAATATTCCGCTGATAATCATGTGTCCAAATGAATATTATATTTATTATTATAACTTTTATCTACAATATTAAAATACATAATAAGGTCAGACTAGAATTTAATTAAAATACTTACATCCAAGAAAATAACTTACCATAGCTTCCTAAATCGTAATAATAACAAAATATGCAGATTTATTTAATATTAATATTATACACCACGAAAAAATATTATATAATAGAAAATTCTTTTATAATAGGACGTTATTATTTATCATTATATTATGCTTAATTAAAGGTCGAATCTCATATTAAAGATAAACACTGGACAGAATAATAATAATACAAAAAGATTAATAATTCAAAACAAAACCCTTAATCTTAATAAGATTACTAACGTTAAAATATTCACTAATTACAATCTTTAAATGATTTGACGTTACCTAAACATGTTTAGTGGATAAATATAATTAGGGTCAACTTACAAAAAGATGCTTCATTATATTTTTAAGGGCACTGCAGGCTAGTGAAATTACTAGGCAAAGGAGATTTAAGAGCTAATATCTCGAAGTTGGCAAGGCGTGAGTGGCACCTACTGATGGTGTTCCAAGCGCCCATAGGCTACGGCAACCGCTTACCATCAGATGGGCCGCATGCTTGCTTGCAAAGTTAGTAACATCAAAAAAATATCTATTATCGTATTTAGTGGATAAACATGTTTATACCCGTCAAAGGTTCATACGATGTCGCGGAAGTTCCATAAACATGTTTATATTTTTCGAGACACTTCATTATGTTGTACATGATATTGGTCAAAATTATGTGATTTATAAAGTCATAAAAATGATAAAATTTGAATATTATTTATTTCATTCAATAGCAATCCGACTATGCTTATGATTTTCGGGAGTTGTGAATTTTGCTCAATATTTTTAAAGCTAAACTTATCATATCACGCTTTTGGTAGAAATTAGAATACAAAAAAATATAGAATGTTAGAGTTAATATTAATTATATCTATCCGAAAGCTATATGAAGATTGAAAAAATTGAGATACGACCTTAAATTAAGTTTATGCTAAATATATATTATTTATTAGGGAGAGTTTGAAAACACTGCCTTGCTTCTAAAATACAGAAACATTATATTTATATACGATACTCTAAAACTAAATATAAATACATGTACAGCTATTTAATTAAATCTATGATATCACAAAACATGACTGACTGACTTTTTATATGTCATTGATATAATGAACAACACATCGAATTTTATTTAAAAATGGTGATATTTAAACTAATGAACGTAAAAACTAAATTTGGATATTCGTGTTGTTCAAGATATCAATATTTTAGCAACAATAATTTAGTTAATTTTCAATGAATGATTTAACCTCGTAATAAAAAAATTAAAAACCGGCCAATTTTGCCTAAAATGAGTCAAGATTATTTTTTTATATCTTAAGTTTTATATGATGCCTTTGCTTTTTTTAAATTGCATCCAATGCAATGACTTTAAAAAAATATGATTGGTGTTGCTGTTGGACTTGCTGGCCTTGACAGAACCACGGGGTGGGCAAGTTTTTTTAAAACGATGATTTAAAATTCTATAATAACATACCGAACATAAGTACTGTATAATGGTCGTGAAGTTGAGTTTTTATTATTTGAAACCAAAATATAAAAAAATATATGTCATGTTACGTCACTGTTATATAGTTAAGACAAATGCGTTCACATCGCCAGCATAGATCAGTCTATAATATAAAGCTTAATCATAATACCTACAATAAAGCTTTTTTTTTAATCACGAAAAATACAACACATCTTAAGAATATTTTTTTACAAGGACAGATACAAAGTTTCCCTAATTACAAATTTACAGCATCTTTCAATCGGCCGTATTACTAAATTTGGCTTATATTTTGACATAATTATAAAAGTTGTGAACTTGTCACAATGTATTCAGCTAATTATGAAATGTATTCCTGAATTAGAGGATTTCAATTGAAAATGACTTCACTAAGTTGTTATCGGGAGAGGTCGTACAGTTTACTAGCAAAAATGCGAAATTGTATGTATTGATAAAATCTACGACAACATGGCGCGCTCCTCCAAAATTCAATATTTTTGATTGTATTTGTGACAGTCTCACAACGCATGTGTGCGTACTGATAAGGCCGTCGACCAAATATAAATCTGTGAATTTGTTATGAGACTAGTGCCGTCATCAATTAAAGTTAGTATTAGTATGGTGCTGCACTGACGTAGTCTATGAAGATGTCTTGCATGGTCGGCTAGTTATGATTATTAAGCACATACATTTTCAAGGAAAAAAATGCTAAGTAAAACATCGACACAGAAGACACAGATTTCTAAAGAAATTTTAAATAATACTTTAATAATAAATAATCAATATAATGAAAACTGTTAAAAAGCAGTACACAAACTAAAATTAAATCGACCACGTTAACAAAAATGTTCATAAAATGAAAACTACTGGGCCAGACTATGTAAAATGTGTGACCAAATGGCTACTATTTCAAAGTAAAGAATAATCTGTTCCGTAAATCTGATCATAAATCTCAGCGTAATCACCTATACACCTATATAATTATATAAAAATACAATCGAAATGAGAACATCTTTCTTTTTAAAGTCGGTTAAAACTACTTGGCTGCTACTAAAGACGATTAGTTACAACTACATACAAACTCTTTCATAGGGATATGACTGCACACCATGAAACAGTAATTTGGAGGACGCGCCATATGATCGTGGTTTGGCTGGAACTGGTATTAAAAAAACATTCTAGATTATTAAACTCAATTATTAATTTTGCTTCCTATTTGTCGGTCAACACAGATGTGAAGTGTACCGTACGACATATCGTAACGATTAGTTCTAATAATTCGCTAGTTTTCTTTTATGTAAAATGCATCAAGTACTATCGGTCGCCCGTATTTTACTATTAAATCAATGCGTCGCGATTTCATGATAGTATTATATAATTTGAGATGTATAGTACCATATAATTTGAGATATATAATAAATATAATTGAAAGCATCCACTTTTATTAAGGGCGCTAATATAATAACACCCATTATCAGCTACCAAGTAAGGCCTAGGTTTTAATGATATTCAAAAATAAACTTTATCTGATTAACAGAGAACCCAATTTGTATTTTATTTTTTTTTTTTTATTTATTTAATTGTTGAAACTGTACAGCAGCATGCGGATGCCACTAAATCCAAGGTGATAAAGGCCAATAAAATACCCTCACGTCTGAATGCGACTTTAGTTGCATCGAAACAAATAAGAAGTGAAAAGATTTATATTTTATAAACATTTATATTTTTGTTAAATAATTACTAAAATAATATTTTCTATACTAAGATCATCAATACGTTATTTTCTTGAGCCTTAGGCCTCCTGAACCGAGACGCTAAGATTTAAATACTTCAGTTGTCTATGATCTTACAAAGCTGCCATTATTATAATTGCTGTTTTAATTCTTATTTACATGCACTATATTATTACCGATTTCTTTAAACTCTTTTGTCATTAGTAATTTATTAATTTGAAATTATGGTTAAAACTCTAGTGCTAGGGTTAGGAACTATAAGAATAAGGAATTTAAGTTTTTGTTAAATTGCGTCTCAATAAACTGTAGTTAAAGATATTTGCATAATATTAATGGAATGATAGTGTACTACAGTTTATATTAATATGAAAATTAAAATCGTGATGTACAAAATCATTATAATTTCTAAACTAATGTTTGTAAATGAAATATCTAACAAAATCTATTAACGGATCAACCGGCTAATACCAAAGCAATACTAAGCTTGGGCGATTTTATGGAAAAATATTTTTCTATATATAATATTCAAAAAAGAAGGCTTTATAATACTATCATTTTGTGTTACGACATAATTTTTCAAAGAATAACAAAGTCGCTTTCTGCGTCACATGCGATCAGTCAGATAATTTTCACGGAAGGTTTATATATAATAGTACTTAGTGTGATGCGAGGACGGGTTGCTAGTTTCATAAGTTGCCAATGAATATAAGCTAAGGATTGGCTCTTCCATTCGAGCTTGGAACATAATCGAATAAAGTCAGCGTGTGACTAACTTCGTTTCATTGCGTAAGTGCAAATTGACGAAGGAGCACCAGCGATTCTTGGGACATTTTGTTTGTATTTAACAGCAGGTTGAGTAGGCTTGAGCATAAGGCGGCAGATTTTTGGGGCGGCATATTAGGGGACCAAATTCGTTTTTGCTCCCTTACAGAAAACAAAAAGGTTTCTGCATGATGGTTTTCTGATGGTTTACAGGTAGAAATCTGCAAGAAATTTGCCGATGAATTTCCCTTTATCAGTATCAATCAGAAGCAAGGGCGGGAAAAACTTTACCTATACCTCGAAAATTTGTAAATACGCTACTGTATGGGAAGGGCCTGTACATATATAATAAGGTTTTGTAAGTTGCTTATATATTATCAAACTAAATTAGTCGGATGATCCCAGTAGCTGCAAAATATTACCACATATATACAATTACTTTTAATACTAACTCTACCTAGTCGTATCTGGAATCCGATGTTAGTGGTTCGGTATCTTCGCGTTGTCTAAAGTTAATTGCATTCCGGAAGCTATCCCTGAGACGTTCGGTGAATGTTTTGTAGTCCAGTTTCACTTGTTGTCCGAAATCGAAATCAGCCACTTCTACGGTATATCTGAGAAAATAATAATATTAAAGAAGTTGTGATTTTTGAAAACTAAATTGTTGACTATTAAAAATAGCAAAATAGCACCAATGATAAAATCGAAAACATCCAGTCCGAAAGAAATATCTACGACCAACTAATATTTGAGAAATATTGATGGAAGTTTATAATACATACCTGGATCGATGTTGGTAGTAAGCGATGCCAAAAACTACTAATATGACAGCCACCAGACAGAAAACGACTGGTACGACGATCACGGATAGCTGCGCGTGCACGGACGCTGAGAAAGAAAATATAACCTATTAATCTTATTATTCCCATTTATTATTGCAACGATGTTCCTTAACGCGGCTTACGGGTAGTGCGATTTTGAAGAAATCGTCACGTAACGAAATGCCGTATGCTGTGTGTGTGTGTGTATCGAGCCTACTACAAGCAAATGAGCACACGGCTCACGAGCAAGTGAGTGCAAAGCCGGGTACGCAACTCTCTCTCTCTGTCACTGTCTCTATTTATCGTATAACCTATTGAAATATCAAGATTTCGAATTACATTCGGGGTTGAAGAAAAAACGTAAGGAACTTAGTTCCTGACGGGGTCCCCGACCACACAATTTTTTTATTTTGTTTTTAAGTTATGTTTTTACATATTTAAGACGACTGTTTTGGTGTGCTGATTGGTTTGAGCCTCGACGGTCACGGGTTCGATTCTCGCTCAGAGGAGATGCTTGTTATTAATTATCTGTTTCAGTCTGGGCGATTGTTATTGTGGGTCTCCTAGCCGTGCCTCGGAAAACACGTTAAGCTGTCGGTTCCGGTTGTTATGATAACACCTGATAATAATCGTTAACTCTTGATAGTAAATTTGCTCTTATCCAATGAGTTACTGGTTCGCCCTTTGGCTTACGGAGGTCATATCCGGATAAGTGTAATCAGCAGACCCTGGGCAAAATACCGGGATAATGCTAGCAAGAATTACCCATTACCTTTATAAATATTGATAGCCGCCTTCGAAACAATTTTCCCAACATCGTTCTCGATAACAACGACTACTGTATGCTGGTCGCTATCAGAGAAGTAATGGACGAGAGGAAACGAGTTAGATATCGTCCTAGTATTGACGGTACAAGTCTCGTTTCCCGTCACGTTGTACTGTCCCAGTTTGTAGACAGCGCAGTAGTCGAATGGTGGCGATCCACTGTACTTGACTTGCAAATTGAGCAAGTCGCCGTGCTGAAGCCAGTTCAAACCAGTTATGTTTACGACGGATATTGATTCTGAAAAAAAAAGTATAATGTATTTCAATAAGACTTTAAAATAATCTGACCTATAAAAAATGAACGGATAATAGTTTTATTTATAGCCTCAATAGCTCAACGTTAGAAGGGCCGACTCGAGGGTACGATCCTGACAGCTTTTGGGCTATTGTCGTACCCATTCCTAGCGCAAGCTTCGAGCTTACTTGGAGAGGCAATAGGAATATTAGTAATGTAATAGATAAAGCATTACTAATATTTTTATTAAAAAAATTGTAATAAAAGTTCTTTTTAAGACATTCACTGTTCAGATAGTTAAACATTTCAAACCAACCAGTAAAGATGAATCCTACAAGACATTCAATTTTCATATCCCAAACTTATAAAATAGCATATTAAAATATATAAAACACAATTTTTAGAATCTTTTCCATGTCTAGGGACTGGTGGTACGCCTTTAATTGGATAAGGCCGGCTAGGTACTACCACAGTGTCAGATATTCTTCTGTACAACTGTATACTGTGTTTCGGTTTGAATGACTTTAGCTAGTGAACTGGAATCACTGGGAAAAAGAGATTAAAGAACGCTGGAAACACCTGAACTACTATGCTACGGAGTGCTTAAGGACGCGTTTACGTATTTGACGAAAATTAGATGTTTTTCGGTCGTAATTTCAAAAAACCAGCACAAACACGGCACAGATCTTGTATCAGTCATCGAAGTAAACTTTCAGAGAACTCCAACAAGTTCGGAGGTCTCATTGTAACATACAAAACGAGCACAAGCACGGCACATATAAATAACCTTTTTAAAAAAATAATACAAATAACGAAAACAAAAATATAAAAAAACAAATATGACTACTTATTACTTACTAACTAACATTACAACATTACAATGTATAAAATATACGAAAAAAAATTAAACATTTAAAGTCTCAAAATTCGTTTACTGTTCATTACTCCCGCCGATCTTTCGATCGATTCTACAGCTACTATCCATTTTGATAAACGCGTCCTTAACATTGCGTTTTAATTTTCGTAACTTATAATTGAAATAGTTCGTAAAAATTAATAACTTTTTATTAGTAATCAGTAAGTGTTTAGATTACAAATTATAAAACATTTTTGAAAAATGTAAATAAATATTAAATACCTCTTACGCTGATAGTTTCTTGGTAGTGACCATATGTATATGTATCTCCAATTGGTACAATACTAGAATTATGACAAATAAAATCTTTGATGGCACTTTTTCTAGTAGTTTTGTTAGAAAGACCTCTCTTGGAAATTTTATGAGTAACATTATCAACAGTTCCATTATCTTTAACAGGACTTGCTGTTACTGTACTTGATGGTACAATCGTTGTTGGTTTAGGTGTCGTTGTTGTGGTTGTTGTAGTTGTTGTGGTTGTTGTTGTCGTTGTCGTAGTTGTTGTGGTTGTTGTTGTTGTAGTTGTTGTTAGTGGTGGCAATGGCTCATTATTTGCAACAACCAAAGCATCAATATAATGATCACCCATCACATCTTGATAAGTATAATTTAGAGCAAAATCTGTGGTTTGATCGATATACAAACAATCTATGAACCAATATGTGATCACAGATGATGCATTCTTCTTTAGGAATTGCATCTCATTTTCTGGCAATTTGATATAATGGTGTACAGTTTTATTAACGGCAACAAAGTTATTTGGTCTGTCTAAGTTATTCTGATTAAGTACTAAATTACCATTCAATGAATCTGAAAACAAAAATAATATATGTGTTTAAAAAAGTGTAGCTTTTATTTTAAAAGACACCCTTATTTACATAACAATAAAGTGTATGGTCATGGTCTGTATTTTTATAAACACATAATTGATATATGTATTACACCTCTTATTTTATCTAATTCTTTGCAATAGGAAGTAGTTTAGTAGTAGTAGAGCCCCCAGCACAGATGGGCTGGCTTGACCAGGATACTACCCTCTTACAGAAAATCTGCTTAAAATAACAGTATTAGTAGGTACTGTTTGCATTTCGTGCAATGAGTGAAAGCACCAGAGACCAAATATTCCACCCTCTGCTCCCTTCCTTTTTATCCCTTCTCATCCCGTCCCTCCTATAACTTAGGTTAGCAACGCACATATGATACTTCAAGTATTGCGCGCATTCATATGTTATGGGGACTGCTTATCATAAGGAGTATAGTCCATATGGTTGTTTGCCAACCGTCATGAAATAAATAAATAATAGTGTACAGGTTGGACCCACACCCCAATTTACTATAGGCCAGACAAACCAGCAATTATTGTGCATGTGCACAGGAATGACAGATTTATTTGGTATCTGAGAAGATAATTAAAAACTAATAATAATATACTAAACCTGTTAATTTAAATGAGGTGCTAGATGTAGTAATCAAATACCACATTCCATACCAATTCTCCATAAGGTTGACTTTAACAGTATAATCTCCAGCTTCGTACAGATCTCTACCATACTCAACTACCCATTGTGATGTATTTTTAGTCTCAACAAACTAAAAAAAATTAAACTGATTGAGTAAATTTTAATAATTTTTAATTAACTGTACTCAACACAGTAGCATGTCGACATGATTTCACTGATATCAAAGCATCATATTGCTGACTCAAAATTAATTGTACATGAATTCAGTCCAGTAATTGGACAATATATGTTTTTTATCCCAATACATTTGTTTTTGAACCATATATGCAAACCACAATTTTACAGTACAGACATTGCTGCCTGTTAAAAATAGTAGATGTTAGCAAGTTTGGGACAAAAAAAAAATTATAAAAACATACTGTTAGGTCACTAAACATTTATAGAATTAAATTATTTATTATTATGATGGGCAGATGAAGGCCATTGAAGAGCACCCCATCGAGCATAATTAAGTCAAATGTTCTTTTACACAATGTATTTATTTTTTTGCCATAATAGAACTTATTTAATAACATTTACACAATTTTAGAATATGCTTGTAAACATCCTCAAGACTGGCCGAGCCATTGCTATACTATTAAATCCAACTATATGTAAAACTGTGGTCTCATTATAATTGGAATTTTTTTATATATCAATAGAAAATCATGTAAATACTCTTACTATGGATAATATTAATAACCAATTTTTGATATGTTCATTAAATAAATTTCGTATATTATTATTTTACTAATTCACATCTGGTTTTATATATACAGTTTATAATTATAGAGTCCATAAATAGGCTAACTTATCACCTCCGCTGTATGCTCCGGCTGTGCATCATCCCAGAAGACAAATTTCAAGCTCCCACCATTATAGCCTTTTACAGTTGCTGTAAATGTAACATTGGATCCACGTACGGCCGGACCATCGCTTATTATAGATAATTTTAATCCAGACTCAACTATAATTTAAAATAAATACACGTTTTGTACAATCAATTTATAATTTTATTGTAACGCAATAAGGCTTTATGTAACAAAAAATATTAAAGGAATAATAAATAGCCTCAATTCATGATAAAATTCCCTTACCTTTCTCAATAATAAACATAAAACAAAACAGCAGTAAGAAACGAGCCATGACACTAACTTATCTTTCTCTGATTTATGTAAATAAAGAGTCGAGGTTTTTAAAAATTAACCTTTCTCACGTTCGCAACAAACAAAAACTAAAAACAAACGCAAAACATTAACTTTATGAAATTTTGCGTCATTATCAATTATTGTACTACACACTTTTTTTGTCACAATTTTATGAAATTTATGTATTCAGCTTATTTCAGAATAATTTGACGTAGACAACTTTAGTCTTTAATTGTCATTTTATCACACAGAGCATAAATTTAATATATATCAAGCCAACATTGGAAAAAAAAAGAAAAAAAGTTTAAAAAATGGGTTAATGTTCATTTAAAATATTTATTACATTTTTTCTTGACCTTCTCGCTTTGCAGTGAACGATTAAAACTGAACTATATTAATTCAATATCGGCATATTAAACAAATATTATATATTTTATTCTAATGATCATCTTTTTATAGGGTGGCTAGTAACTGAAAATAAAAATAGTACATTTGTAGTTACTGCTCCATGCAGGATATTGAATAACAAAACTACTCTTTTGCTTTTTTTGAAAAATAGCTACGTAAATTGGAAGTTTAGAGAACTTAGTTTATCTGGATTATGATACTAAGCTTTTTGGGGTTCTTTAAATATCATTTACATAATCTACGAGAGAGGGACAAAATATTTTCCTCTATTTGTCTTTGAAAATTCTAGTTATATAAAAACTAGCTCGGCCAGCAACTTCGCACTCGTTAACTTTAGAATTAGAACCAGATGAAAATGAAAGAGGTAAAAAAAAATCACAGCATCAAATGATCTAATAAATTCGTAGCCGCCGCTAGTTCATTTTTCAAAATTTACCATTGTCTATATATAGTGCTTTCAATTTAAAATGAATCATAATGGCTTCTTCTGCACACGTACAATCATGGACAAAAATGGTAGACAAAAATATTGATTGTGTCTTATTTAATTATTTTATTTAGAAAGTGTGAAAACGAAATTAATTATACTTATATATTATATACTATATTCATTCATTCGTTGTTGTTTCTTCTAAATTCAATTAATTATTTTTTATTATCATTATTAATTACTTAAATAGAATAAAACAAATAAACAGTACAGAAATAAGGTATATAAAAAAAAAATAATGTACATTTTAATCACTGTCACTCAATGGGATGACACCGTAACTTGAAATAAAATTAAATGATGTAATCACCTGATAAAAATAATTTATATTTTAACTTAATTATTAATAATGGTTCAATTTATATTGAGAGAGTTATACGAGATGCACTATATCGTAGAAACAGTAAGAAGATGCTGGCCTCTTATATCTATGGTAATACGTAAATGATAATATTTACAATACAATTTTATATAATCTGTGGTTTTATAGCAAAAGCAAGTTATGTACTTGTGTTATTAGTTGTAACTTTTTTAAACAATTTTCAAACATTTCCTGTTAAATTTTTAAAATATGTTTCTTTTGTGAAATAAAGTACTTAATTTTGTTCATCATCTTAAATAATTTTAAGAAAATGGCTACCGTTTTCGATAGTCCTTTTATACGACAACGTTTGCATCGTCTGCGGCATCGTGATTTCGATTTGGATGAAGATCAAAGATTTGGTCGATGTGATTGTACGAGCTACTCCTACTTTGTACTTTCCATGGTATTATTTTCTGTAGGGACTGTTATTACAGTTCTAGCTTTGGGGGATGCTGATGGGTATATTCTAAGCAATTTGGGACACATGTGGCTCGTAGGACCTATATTTATATGTTCTGGTATGATGGTGGCTGTGAAGAGCATGTTGTATTTGAGGAAAAAGAGTGTCATCCAAATGCTTTTGCATCAACGTGCAATAATAAGGGTGAGTGGAATAAACAAATAACGATACTAACAATATGTAATTCAAATGTTTTGCACCCAATATTCATGTGCGAATTGATAAAGTAAATAGGAGATTCTGTTAACTGTATTTCGTAAATAAACGGTATTTCTGAGTAAACTTCTGTAGCCTTAACCCAAAAAACCTTTTATCATAATTCAACAACTATAAAATAAACAAAAGTGTTATGGCCATATGCAAATTTTTTGCACATGATAATACTAGTACAAAAACACTTTCTCATTACTATTACTTATGTCATTCAAGGTAGCCAATATTTATAGTATTAAAGTAATTATTTATTTAGGTAAAGACATTATTATATAATCTGTGAAATCACAGAATACTTTTGCTATCACAACAATCAGCAGACATCTGTTTTTCCAAAATTCCCAATAAAATAAATGGGTATGTAATTTACTATTTTAAGTACTCAAGATTTCCTTATTATTTTAGTCCTGTTAATTGAAATATGACAGTAAAAATATTTTATTAAAATTTAGTTATTCTTTTGATAGATTTAATTTTAAGTAAAGTGGAAACTATTGTGAAATATTTGTTTCTCCAATTTTTTTTTTATATTACAGTTTCATTTTATGACACTATTATATAATGTACAAATTAAATTTTCCCTGTATGACATAGCCTGGATATATTTAGCAGCTACATCCAATAGATAGGTCTCATACCTATAAATGGCTACACTGTGTTTTTTTTTAAATTTTTATACAATCATGTTTAGTCAGTTTTATTATTATTTTCTATAGGTGCATCAAATGTTATTTCTCAAATCAGAAAATGATTGAAATTATTACTTGTTAGTTGTCATTATATTATACATTTTAAAGAAAAATCTCACAAAAACATAAATAAAAAATAAATAATAGTTTTAAAATGAAAAAACACACTTAATAGAAAACCAAACTAAAAAATGGCTAATAAATTTTAATAAATGTCATAATCGGTCCTTGATAAGTATGCAAAATTTCGATTTAATCAGACGTTTTGAAGGTCAAAATCATGTTCCAAGTTTCCGTTACATACATATGAAGTTAATAAAAGTGTGTTGATAACTGACTTTGCAGAGACTTGGTTGATTGTGATTGCTTGTAAATTATTGTATGTTTCCCATTTTGAAATTGATTATTAATTTTTTTTTAATTTGTAAATGCAGCTAAGATATAATTCTTCTTCAGGATATGGCAAGTGCCCCGACAGAGCAAGCATATGGTGGTCATGTGCCTCGAACAGCCTCAAGTGCTACCTTACCTCCGTCTTATGATGCCTTATTAGCAAGTGCCTCAGTAAGCAAACCACAACCTTCAAGTTCGGAACCTCCACCACCTACTTACGATGAAGCAATGTACTTAATTGATGAGGAAAAATACCACTTAGATAATACAAATGACAACAGGGCTAAACAAGAAACTAATAATCAAACTAATTCTAACAATGATGTCAGCAAACCTTGATTTTTTATATCATGAGTGTAGATATATGTATCTAAGCAAAACTTAATTCTTCCCCTTGTACTTATATTTAATAAAGTCAACAGTTTTATAGTATTCTCAGATGTGCCTAAAATATTGACTTGTTGGCAATATTGTTGTAAGGTGTCTGTTATTTACATATTACTAAAGTAATTTAGATTTAAGTTGTATTTGTGATTTTAACAGTTCATGTGTCTGATTTTTTATCAGTATTTACTTTTAAGTGTGTCTAATGCATTATTCCTAAGTTTTTAATTATAAGATCTAATTTAAATTTTACTCTAAATTTTAGAGATGACTTTTTTCGAATATTATTATCTAATATTTTTCTTTTCATCAAAAACCCAGTGGTTCGGTATGAAAGTATTTTTGACTACTTTTGTTTTCATTGCCTTATCATTTTAAATCTGATTTACGATACCGAGACATAATTTTGTTTCTCCATTGCATTTTCTACTAAGTCTCTATGTTAAAGATAACAAATTATGCCAAGAAAGTATTGTTATAGCTGCAAACTGATTTATTTAACACATTTTTTTGATTATTGCAGATTATTTTGCATTTTATATACAATATTATTATTGTTGTGTATAACATATTGTAAATAATAGGTTCCTATTCCTATAGATGCAAATTATTATTCAAAGAAAGCAACTCAAAGCGAAGCAATAAAACTTGAATAACTTGAAACTTTGAAAACAATTAACAATATTATCATACATTGTCAATTTGAGAAAAACATAATGACAATAAAGTTTACATTTTATGGCTTTACTTTGAGTTCTTAAAGAATTAAATGTTTAATACAGAAATTTTATTACAATTGGTATGCAAAAAATATTCCTGTTTGATATTGTAAATAGTGGTAATGGAAATGCACTTAATGATTATGAAGACTGAAGGATTTACACTTTACATTGTTGGCAATTTATAAAGAAATCATTACATTTATTGTATATAGCTAGAATAATGTTGATCTGAAATAGATATTACTTCAAAGGAGATCTATATTTATTAAACAATTTAATTTCATTGTGATTTCGTTTGGTTTTTAATAGGTATATAGTCTAGCACTAGAATTATCAGGGTTTGTCATCTTTATTTTATTCAAAAAAAATTTAATAAAATTTAATAAAATTAAAAAATCATAATATATATTATGGTTTTTTAATACAATACAAACTAGATTTTCATTTGTGAGGCTTTTTAAAATATAATGTTAATTTTCAAAATAAATATACACTTTTTATATAATAATGTTTGTTTTTAATGAATTATAAAATAATTTACTGTCATTTATATAATTGATTTAGAAATATTTATTTTTCAATCAAGAATAATGTCCAGAGAAGAGGTTTCCAAAGATTTATTATTTGGCAATCTTTTATAATAAAATGTTTATCTTTTCTATTAAGTTTTTTTCTATTATAACTAAGATTTTCTTAAGTTAATCTCCCAAAGTATTGAGCTCTGAAACTTGCATTCCTTAACAGCGGCCATTGAACTATAAATATATCAGCAAAGAATTGCAATATTTTACCAGACAATGACAATGTTCGCACTCGACATAAACTTTCAATAAACACTATCCTGCAATCCAGAATATATAGACATCTTAAAGCGAAGGCAACTAAACAAACTGGTATACATGTTCCTGGGCCGTTGCAAAATATAACATCAGGCTTAAATTTGTATAAAACTGGTATGGTGCAAAGTGTGGAATAAATAGTAGTGAACAGTGATGTAACATATGATTGGTTGACATTTCTGCTTCGTGGTATTCTGTATAATTTGTAATTAATAGATTCATCTTCACCTTCGTGTATTTTTACTTCACTACTAACATCGTTTTTGGCTAAAATGTATAATCGTGGTTGGAACTTCTTCGAGTCTAAATGAGACATTAGCCTTATCATTTCCGTTGTGTGCCCACCAGATCCAATGCAAAATATTGTTTTCAAATAATTATTTTCACTAATTAAATGACAGTCACCCCGTAGTATTTTGTAAATAAGATGCAATGCTCTTAATGTAAATAACGATGTTAAAGCCGATATTGCAATCAAGCTAACACTCATTGTAAATGATTAAAAATCAATAAAATGATTTAATTACGAACTTTTCTCTTATAATTTACTTATTTTTCAAACTTAAAATTAATAGCGCAAATCGCAGTTCGATTTTGATTTTGGACACTATCCATGAGCCACCACAGATTACTACTACAATCTACTAGAGATGTGTCCGATATTATGTAACAGGTAAAAATCACCGATATTTTAAAATCATTTTATCATGATATGACAGCAAAAAATCACCAATGCTTTTAACCCTTTGATACATGACAAATGTCATTGTCACTTTTGCTTAAACGCGCGAGATTATTCGGTTTGGATTCGCATTTCAGATAAACGCATAAATAAAAAAATCCAGACGACTTATCCATCTTGTGTGAAAAGTTTAAGATTTATGAAAAGTTTCTCTATTGGAAATATACCATACAGAAAAGTCATCATTACAGTAAGATTATTTCATGGCGTTGAAACATTTAGAATTATTGTGACGTATTTATATTGAAATAAAATGATTATCATATTCATAAGTATTATGAATACCTATGCAATGAATGCAGAAAGAACTGTGCTTCGAAAAAGTAGTGCGTTATAGTAGACTCAGTTGATAAAATATTTACAAAACTACTTTGAAACTTGATTCCCTACATCAGAATTGTCGTGTACGTGTCACAAGTTTACAGTTGTTGAAATTATATTTAGATGAATAATTGACTACAAAAAAACTATGAAAAACTTGGTAAACTATCTATCTTTAGATCTTTTAGATAAAACTTTGATGTTGAATGAATAAAATATGGAAAAATGGTAAATAAAGTACGAGGTAGGTCAAATTACAAGGTCCTGATTTATATTATTTTTTATGTGAAATCTAATTATATTTTTGTTGAATTGTAGTGAATATTGATTATGAATAAATAGTTATCAGTTTCAAATAAACGTTTATGGTAGTTTTCATATAAATAAAGCAAAAAAATGTTATCAAAACATTGCATTTTTACGAAAATTTAGGTTACGTTATATTGACATGTAGTGCCGGACACTATTGTCGATAAACAATTTATTTTCGTACAGGATTTTCTTCTGTATTTATAAATAAAATTGTTTATATAAAATTTGGTTTTCTTTATTTTTCTTCGCATGTCAATTCTTATTTTCTCAAAATAACATTATTTTTTGTTTGGAATTATTATAATTAGAATTATTTATTATGCACATAAACATTTATTTTATTCTATTTTAGATTTATATTACAAACAAAAGTTAACTACTCATTGACATTGCCACCGATGTCAGTTTTACAATCTTCTTATTCTTTGTTAGACCATCCAGCGAACTATAGCGGTGCTAAGATTCTAAAATGCACGTTCTCCTCCAAGTCTGTCCGAAATCCCGAAATCCTTAGTCTTTGCCTGGTGAAACAAAATTTTTTAACGATGACGACTAAATGCTTATGCAAATTGCAAACAGTTTATAAACTATATCTATTATTTTACATATCAAATTTAGGGTAAATTTAACTGCAATCTTGGTTTAAAATATAAAATGTGATTTAAAGTAACTTTTTCCGATTGTGTTGCTGTTGGCCCTACTGGCCTTGCCAGTGTCACCGGCGAGGTGATCAAGTACAAGCCAGCCCAGAAAGACATTCCAGTTTGGAATAAGCTCGATGCAACGTACGGAAAAACTAAGATGACTACTGTCGGTACTCCCAACCCTGCGCCCTAACAATTTTATCCCTCCATCACACAAGGCTCATCTACCACTGACTTACAGCTTGTCTGCAAAATCATAGCTCAAATCGATATGGCTGAAATAAGCACTTTCACCGCTCAAATCAGAGATCCGCAAATAGGTAACGTAACTGCATTTGTAGACAAAATTATTAGGTTCAATGGCTCAAGCCACTAGAATAAAACCCCTCTCTCTGAGCTTAGTCACGTGTAATGCAAAGGTCTTATTGATCAAATCGGGCTAGTTCGCAATTTTCTTAAGAACCACGAAGCTTTCGCGATCCATAAGTAGACTTATCCGAAACGACAGAGTCAGCAAGGCCAAGTGCTTAGCTGACAATAGGCCAATAGAACCCGAGCGCCTATTTAAGGTGAACACGAAGTTGAAAGCATATAAGATAAGTCTCCATAGCTCCTGCGGACGAACCATTAATCCTCACCACTGTAGAGGAGGTCGAATCGATAATCAAAGGCCCTCACGATAAAAAAAATCCAGGTCCTGATCCCATCACCAATAAGATTTTGAAAAGGCTCCTGATTCAAATTTTGAATCTCCTAAAGGCCATTAGCTTTTTTTTAAACATATATGGGTAAGCTCTTGACCTCCATCGAGAGAGAAGGTCTACGTTGGAGCGAGCTAACTCATGAGAAGCCTACTAATACAGACGCTGGAAGAACATTCCAATCCCTGGCCGTGCGCCTTATGAATGAGGAACGAAAGCGCATAGTTCGAATATTGGGTATATCGACCAGATATGTAGAAGAACGGCGATGGCAGTATAAGTGTATGGAGCTCATCAGCACACTCCCTGAAGTAGAGTCTATAGAACACTGATAAGCAAGCGACTTTACGACGGTGCGGCAGGCTGGTATTTAGCTGAACCATCCCACAGGTGGGTACAGTACTCCATGCAGGGCCGGATTTGAGCTTTATATAGTGTCAGAAGCTGTCTAGGCGTGAAGTACCGCGTCACCTTGTTGAGAATGCCCAGGTTTTGGCCGCCGATGTGAGCCTTGGACTCGGCTGACGCCAAAATTGAGGTAAGCACTCAATTTCATGCCAGAAAGTTTAATGCGGCCGGTGAACTCTATAGACACACCACGGTAGGATTCAGCTCGAAAGGACTCCTTTTTGCGGAGAACAGACAAACCTGCATTTTGGAGATGTTAAAAGCGACCAGATTATCGTCACCCCCTGGGAGACTCGGCTTAAGGTCACATTCGTCTGCTCCACCTCTCTTAAGGATCGTACTGTGTCCCCGTCGTCTCTTGCACTAGAAAGGTATCTCACCGTTACTGTGCTGTCATCAGCGTATCCGACTATGCCTGGCACGAGCAAATCGTTAATGTGTAGTAAGAAAAGAATAACAGAGAGAATTGACCCCTAAAAACTCCAGCATTAATAGCCAAAAGGTCAGAAGAGCAGCTATCTATGACTACTCTGATCGACCGCTCACTCAGGATGTGACGACCTCATCGCCCGCTGTTGGGATAACTTCTGTCACAGCAGAGATTATTCCACCAGTGCAATCAGTCACACTGGTGGTAGGTCTTTTCTTGCTAGAAATCGGCTAGGTAGGTTCCACCACAGTATCAAATATTCTGCCACCAAATAGTAGTGCTTAGGCATTACTGTGTTGTTTGAAGGGCACTGTACGCTAGTGAAATTCCTTGGCAGAGGAGATTTAATAACTAATATCTCGAGGTTACATAGCCTTATTCAGATCTAGAGTGCTGAGTATTTGGAATATCTCTTTTTCTGAATATGTATCTCTTACATTGCAGAGTCACAACGAGGTAGCAAAAGGTAGGCAGTTACCAGCGGCATCTAATTGGTAATTCTTCGCAACTAGAAATGCAAATAGTTCTGCTTTCTTTCTTTTGGCGGTGTGAGCTAATGAACCATCTGACTTTTGTAATAGCGGTAGAGGAGACCAAAAGAAAAGGGACGAGTAAGATGGGTAAGACGGTTGTCTAGCTCCAATGCGGCCGATATGGTTGAAGCGGGCCTACGGAGGGCACATTTGTCAGACTTGGCAAAACTATTAAAGAGTCTTTTCAGTATCAAGACATTCGACGCATTGCAGGCTCGAGCATCCACACACACTTCTGGTAGGCTAAGTGCTTACGTGCTTCGGCACTATCACGCTCGAGAGTTGAACCAAGGGGACGCTTTCGCATAGAGTAAGCCATCAGAATATATAACGACAAATTCCATAGCCTTTAATATCCTTCAGAAACACCATCTGCGCAGCACGCCGGGTCTTTGAAGAGAATCATATGCGCTGCCAAGGGTAAGAGACACAAAGAAATGCCGCATCTCATCCGACTCGGCTGACTTGAATCAACATTTGCTCGAGTTCAGGTGGCAAGATTTCACCAGATAGCGGTCGTAGCTAATTAACCTCGCCAACTAGATGCGGTCAGCCAGCGGAATACTGTGTTTAGGATCCTGCTAGCCTCCGCGAATAGTCACATAGTACAGACACCAAGTAGTACCGATACCGGTCCGCAACACCATGCAACTGCCCAGACTCTACTACCAGGATGGTAATGGCTACTCAAGGCATCATGACGAAAGGCGACAAAAATCACTTAGCGGCATGGCTTTGCAAAGAGAGTAATAAAAACCACGGCCGAAACCTTCCACTTGAAGGTGCTGTTCATTTAACGCTACCCAAGAGACACGTGTGGGTATCTAGAATAGCCCACGGACGCAAACGACATTATCTTTCAAAAGTGTATTCCACAATATTATTCGAAAATAATTTAATCCTAGTAAATGTGTATAAATGAAAAACATTGGTATAAAAATCCTTCTTTATTTACTATTATAATCATAATTCTCAGAATCTATACATATAACAAAAATATAAATTTCGTACAATTTATTAAGTAATCGTATACTAGTCATGATTTAAAAACTGTTTGATTTTTTTTTCATTTTCTTAGTGCATTGCTATCGCTTTGGCAATTGCGACTCAAGCATCTAGTCAATACCAGCATTAGTTGTTGCAATTGGAGGTGGCTGAATAAATTCTGATAGATAGATTTACAATTATAGAGAGATTTACAATTATTGTCTGTATGATGCTAACATCCTAGATAGAACAGTTATAAAAAGCCGGCATGGCAGCTAAACTGGCTCAGGTTTAAAAAATCTTCCTTACTGAAAGAAGAAGAAGAAGAAAGAAAATCGAAAATCACTTAAACTTAAGGTCTTGGCCTTCCTACAGCCAGCCACCCTAACGATTTTCAACGGCGTCATCTAATCACAATTCAATGTGTTTTCCAGCAGGGTCTCGTTTTCAACGGAAATTCACAGCCCGAAGTCGAAATACAGAAGTCTTAAATAGAAAGAAAGAATTAATAAAAAAAAAAACAAAAGAAATATATAACATATAACAAAAAGTTATAGAAAAAAACCGTTTTGAATAAGGTCGGTAAGAAAATATAATGGTTTGTGTACTCATTTTGAGCAATTCAAGTATGATTAGGCGTTATTCGTATAAAGTCCTTCTTGAAATAAATAAATTAATGTAATTAGCACGTCCTTATTACACGAGTTCCTTTTTTCAAACTTACTATATCATGGCTAAAGTGGTGAATGCGACTTTTTCTTCATCCGTACCATAGCGCTGCCACAGTTATTTCCGAATCGAATGGCGCAGCTAGTCATTACAAGCGTAGGGTAGATGGGTTCTCCAAAACCAAAAAAGATAAGCTTAAATTTGTAATGCGTAAGGAAGACAAGTAGACCGTCGGGCATTTTGTTCTGCAAACAGTATATAAAATGCTATACTAAAAATAAAACCATGCTAAAATTTTAAAATAATAGCTAATCATTAATGGCTTTTAATAGTAGGAGAGCTATGCTTGTCCCATCATAAATTGGGCCGGCTCGACAGAGGGAGTACGACCCTCTCACAGAAAATCAGGCGTTAGGTAATAAGAGAACTGTTTTGTTTCGTGCGATGAGTGAGAGCGCCGTAGGCTCAATCTCCCACCAGTCCCACATTTTTTTCCTTCTCATTTCTTATTCTCCCTTAGGTTTGCAACGCATATATTCTACTTTAAGTTTATTATGTTCATAGGTTGCGGTGAATGCTTCGAATCCTCTCGAGTAAAAAAATTCATTTATGAGTACCTTATACATATCTAGTCAATGTTATAGGTATATAAATATGTGGCCTCCTCTTCGTCCATGTCGTAATCACAGATACGGTATACGGTATAGCAGGAACAGTAGTTCTCCCTCGTAATCTTCGCCATACAAACAATGCGACCGACATTTGTATTCTTAGGAAATATATTTATAAAAAAAGACAAAAAGAAAAAGAATTATAATCCATTATTATATATATATATATGTATATATATTTGATAATGAATCATGATCATGGATGATGATTAGATAAATTACAAAACAAATAATGGTCTATAAAATAATGAAATAATATATTATATCGATATCGATAAAATTTCCACCCGCCCTGTAGAATTTATTCTGTGAACAACTAAACAAAATGTTTCCAGCTGTCAATATATAATGATATACTATTATGAGACAAAACACTATAGAAATAAAGCATATAATTCTATATTGAAATTTGAATGACAGCAAGCCAATTGTTGGTAAATATGTACAACAAAATACTGAAGTTTTCCGTATTTTTTGTTGAATGATTTCTTCTTTTTTTTTCGGGGACAAGCATAGTTATTTGTTTATGTAAATACTGTAATTGCGTCTATGTAAAGTATTTGAAACGCATATAATTGAATTTGTAGAGGAAATACTTGGAAATAGCGTATAAGTGCTATCCATATTCGAGCTTGAAAATTTTGATAAATACGATAAAAGATAAAAAGTCAGTTATAGAAATAGCTTTATCGTTTCTAGACAGACATAAATAACACTAGTCTTTGGACGAAAATGCACTTACCGTCAATAAAAATGCTTACAAAAACGGAGATTACAACTTTCTGTTTCATAAAACTAAGTGACATTTGCCAACTCGTTTTTATCGCGGTAAAAGACGATATTACTTTTTAAGCTTTCTGCGTAGCGTAAAATTTAATATATTTTATTATAAACAATAAAATTTCGAAAAATTGAGTCACTTATACACCGTAAAATAATATTTAAAGTTAGGCGGGATAATGAGACTATTTCTGTCAAAATCGCAAACTGACGGCCAGCCGGCTGGTCAATCTGAATCCTCGATAGGTTAATCATTTATTCAAAAACTACAGTCAAATAATGAACATTTAAATGCAACAGTTAAAGATTTGACAATCCGGTTAAACCTCACAGAGCAATTTATGCGTGAGAGTGACGTAGAGATCAACGGTCTTCCCGAGCATAGTAATGAAAACTTGGTTTCTGCTTTTGGTCAATTGGCTAAAACTGTAAGTGCTGATATCTCAGATGACGATATTGTTCAAGTAACGCGCGTTGCAAAACTTAACAAGGAAAATAAGAAACCACGAACCATAATAGCTAGACTCAGATCACCTCGTCAGCGGGATATACTTTTGGCGGCAATTCAAAACTTCAATAAGAAGAACCCTGACAATAAACTAAATTCTCATCAACTGGGACTTGGAGGCACACGCTCGCAAGTTTACGTGTCAGAGCATCTAACTCCAGCTAACAAAGCTCTGCACGCTGCAGCTCGCATTAAAGCCAAGGAGTCAGGTTATAGATTTACTTGGATTTGCAATGGAAGAATTTATGTCCGTAAAAATGAAGCAAGCCAAGCCATTTTGATCCGTAATACAGACAGTATAAAACTTATTATTTAATTTACTTTATGATTCAGAAGCAAATGTACCTTAGACATTACTTTTAAAATTTTCATTAAAACTGTACTATCAGAATACTCGAGGAATTCGGACTCGGACAAATGAGATTTATAAAAATATTTTGATGAGCTCCTATGACATAATTGTATTTACAGAGACCTGGTTGAACTCGAGTATTCATGATAATGAATTCATTGATTCTCGTTATGTTGTATATCGCAAGGACCGTTTTGTTGTGAAACCATTAAATAAATCTGACTGTAGAAACAACCACTGACTGTGGAAGGTACCAAGCAGGATGGAGGAGGAGTGTTGATCGCAATATCTCGTGATATTCCCTCTTGTCGTATTTCTAGTTGGGAATCTGTTGGTGAGGATATTTGGGTCACTATCAACATAATAATTAATATAAAACCGGTTAAGCTGACTATATGTGCTGTATACCTTCCTCCTCCACCCAAATTTGATATAATTACCTCGTTTCTTGAAAAGGCCACAAATGTTTTACAACACTGTGAAAATCTTATTATTTTGGGGGACTTTAACTTAAGTTCTATAGTCTGGACTATTGATGATAACGAATCACGTTTGTATTCGTTCAACAATTATGGTGCAGTTGAAAAAGCGTTTGTTGACTTCATTAATATACATAATTTGCACCAATATAATGGTATAAAAAACGACAGAGGACGAATCTTGGATTTGATTATTAGTAATTTACCAGACATAAAAGTCAGTAGAGCTTTAGATTTATTGCGTGAACTAGATGTAAATCATCCTAACCTCTTGTGTACCATTGAGGACGTAAAATATGTGAATTTGCCATCGAAAGTTTGCAAAATATCAGATTTTTTCAAAGCAGACTACAACAAAATTTCCTCCGAACTCGAACATATGGATTGGGAAACTGAATTTCTCTCTTGCTCTAGTATCGATGAGATGGTAACTGCATTTTATAATATACTCTACAAAATAATAGATAGCTGTGTTCCTAAAAGATTAAAATTCACACCAAATAAATATCCTCCATGGTACTCAAAGGCTTTGATAAGACTCTTGTCTGAAAAGAATAAACTTCGTATAAGGTATCGGAAATATAAAAACCCCAGAGACGAATTTGAATTTCAGTTGTTGCGTGAACGTAGCAATAAGTTGTATGATTTATGCTATCAAAAGTATATGAATACAATTCAAGAGGCTTTAGTTAAAGACGGGAAAATATTTTGGCGTTTCTTCAAAGTCAAATGCTCAAATTCTACACGGTTTCCCGCGAAAATGCATTTGAATGAAATCACCGTAAATACTGGTCCAGATATTGCTAACCTATTTGCACATAATTTTGCATCTGTGTATTCCAATACCAAAGTTTTAAATCGTAATCTCTCAACTATAACTAGTTATGAACATATTGGGGAATTGCAGTTCACTGAAACGGAAGTCTGTAAATTATTGAAAGGTATAGAAACTACCAAAGGTAACATGGCTGGGCCCGATAACATTCCCGCGTCCTTTATTAAAATGTGTGCGCCACAACTATCTCTACCACTCACTAAAATAATCAATAAATCTCTGACGGATGGTAAATTTCCTAACGTATGGAAAAAGGCTAGAATACTACCGATTTATAAAAAGGGGTCTGTCGACGACATTAAGAACTATAGACCTATTTCCATATTATCCAATTTTTCTAAAATATTTGAATCGCTCATATATTCTAGGATTTCACATTTTGTCTCTAAAGCTCTTACGCCCTATCAGCATGGCTTTAGAAAAGGATATTCGGTTCAAACCAACCTGGTATCCTTTGTTAGTGATATATCACAATCAGTTGATAATGGCGATCAGGTGAATGCTATATATACTGATTTCAGCAGCGCTTTCGATAAAGTGCATCATCCTACTTTATTAACGAAACTTGAATCGTTTGGTTTTAATGGTATGCTTTTGAAGTGGTTTCAGTCATATTTATATAACCGACCACAAGCAGTTGCTATTCGAGGGTATGAATCTGATGTGTATTATGCAGAAACAGGAGTACCCCAAGGATCTCATTTGGGCCCATTGTTATTTTTAATCTACATAGATGATATAAAAACTTGCATACATCATTGCAAATTTTCTCTTTTTGCCGATGATCTTAAAATATACCGTACTGTAAATTCATATACTGATAGTGTTCTAGTTCAAGATGATCTATATAGAATCCAGCAATGGTGCACTAACAACAATATGATTCTGAACCCGGTAAAATGTTTCCATGTCAAATTTTCTAAAAAAAAGCGTCTCTTCTCCACA
The DNA here is from genome assembly GCA_023373885.1 of Hestina assimilis. NCBI lineage: Eukaryota > Metazoa > Arthropoda > Insecta > Lepidoptera > Nymphalidae > Hestina > Hestina assimilis. Next base: position 7,004,229 of record CM041749.1, on the reverse strand, counting down.
TTTTACACTATCTCTAGTCATTTAGTTCAAGAAATATCTGAAGTCAGGGACTTGGGAGTTATTATCGATCGAAAACTAACCTTTGTACCACATATTGAAATGATAAGTAGAAAAAGCGCAAAAATGATTGGATTTATTAAAAGAAATACAAAGTCTTTTACTGTTGAGACTAAACTATCACTATATAATGCACTTGTCAGAACTATCCTCGAGTATGCGTCTCAGGTCTGGAGCCCCGTATATGCTGTTAATTCACAGAGAGTTGAATCAATTCAGCGTGCTTTTACTAGGCACTTAGCTTTTGTGTGCAGAGGAATTTCCCACAGGGCACCATACCATAATCGACTTAAATTCTTCAAAATGCAAACACTACGGAATCGCCGAAAATTACATGATTTAACATTTTTGTTTAAAATTATTAATGGCGGTATAATGTGTGAACAACTTCTTACTAAAATTAAAATTTCTGTTCCACGTCGTCCTCCTAGGAAGCCTAATAACAAAGTATTCTACATACCCAAGTCACGCACCAACCTTGCAAAATATTCTGCAATTAACAGAATATGTAATCAATATAACGACCTACGGGCATTTACGCGAAGTATCGACATTTTCTCCGATTCCTTACCGAAATTCAAATATAAAGTATATAATATGCTATTAGAGTCTTTTTAATTTTAATTTTAATTTTCATTCTTGTGTTTTTATAATTTTTAATTTCTGTTGTCGCTTTTTACTTTTAAACATTAATTTTTAATTTTATTGTAGTTTTTGCTTAAAATAATTACATATAGTGTTATTGTTTTTACACCAAATTTTAAAATTTTACCTTTAAAGAAATCATATTTTGTGTATAAGGTTCAAGATATTTTGTTAGTAGCTAGACAGTAATTTATAATAATATCAATGCTGTGCACATCTATAATTGGTACATATATCAGATCGATTATGTAATATTTAGTTAAGTTTAGTTATAAATGCTTAATATATGTACTGTTGATGTGTCTTTTCCAATAAATAAAAATAAATAATAAAATAATCATTTGAATGACAGATTGACAGAATGACTCGAATGACCGATGAACGCGAACTTCGGTGATTCTGACGGTGACGGCCTGGCAAGTCGTCTCGGCCGTCCATAAAATTACTATAAGAACAAGAACAATCACTTGTAATTTAATGTTAAATAAACTCATACTATATAGCTAAACATTTAAGTTCAATTTTCAATACTTCATAATGAATTTAAAGGACTTTAAAGGAAATATTATTACTATTTTGACAACACAGTTCAAAATTTTCCAACAAATTGGCGTTATTTTGGTTACTTTAGTAACGTCAAACTTTCAAATCATAGATTGGGCTCTTCAAAGCTTATTTAATTCATTTTTCTTAGAAAAATGGCAAAGAAATGCGTTATACTTGGTTCTAAGAATGAATCTTATCCTGGTTGTGATAAATCTTTCCACCTGTAAGTAATTTTGCTTTATTTGAACTAGGGTGACTCTGCGATGTTCAAAGATGATTCTTGAATTTTTTATCAATTGTAATTAATTTAAAAATAAAGGTTTATCAAACCTTTATCTTTATTTTAGTAATAAAATGTTATTTTCAATTAACTTCGTGACGACGAAAAAAAAAAGAATGGATAAAAATAAATATAATTTTATTATATTTTCCGATTTACATGCCACTACTATAATACCGCTGGCTAATTCTAATAAAAATAATAATATTCCAATAAAATAATATATTGGTTCTAATTTAAATATATTAATAGTATGCAGAAATCAAGATGATTCTAAGTTTATATTTTGTCCTCAATTATTTAAAATTATGGTGCTTAGATTAGATAGGGACAAAGCTACAATTTGGAACCTCTCTTTTGGCACACAAAAGTTGTTTCAGTGAACTTTCTTGTTCTTATATTAATTCTATCCATTAAGGAAATAAAAAAATAAGTTGCCAAGCCTATATACATATAAATTTTTTTATATTGGTATACGTGCTCCGAGCAACATGATGCGTTATCTTCTTTGAAATAAGCCTATAAGGTTACAAGAGCGGCAACAGGGTATGATTTCGTCCGTGAGATCTTTTGTCTAAGGCTCTACGCTCTACAGAATAAATCTTATATGCTCTCATAGAAATATAAGATCTAAGAAGGATAGTAGACGCCTAAAATATAGACCATTCATTGCAATATCATAGTTTGGACTCCGACACAGGATATAACTATCCTTGTGGGGGCTGTTCAGTGTGTAGCGTTTTTTTATTTATTCATAAGTACCATCAAACATAACAACTAAAGTAGTAAAATATAAATAACAGGACGGTATAAGTATCAGTACATCTATGACAAATTTGGTAAACTTAAAACGTAGAAACTTTTATACTATTTAACCAATTATTTATTTCATAAGTAATATAAATACTAATTTCTAATTTCAGTCTAGTAGGTGAAATTAATTTATTAAAATATAATTGTAATTCATATTTTATGCATTAATAATTTACCCAAAATTTAAATATTTCGTTTCGCTGGTAACATTACTAGTAAGCTATGGGGCATGTCAGCGAATGTAATGTATATTTGCTCTGTGGTAATGTACTCAGACTCACTTCATCATTTGCACTTGGTACTCACGCAAATATTGGTTGTCGTTTGGTCTACGTTTCGTGAGGAAATTTGTTCGAAGTTTAGCTTCTTTAGGTTATACTTTTACGTATGCTCTGTGGAATAAATCAATAAATTGAGATTTGATGTTTGAAATCAAAATATGATTTGACAAAGATACAAAAATCATTAAAACCACAGGGCCAGGGTCAGTGTGACCAGATTCAATATTTTAATACTTTCACGGTATATTTTATTAACTTTTTCGAATATCAGTATTTTTATAGGTATATTGGGGAAGTTGGTGTTTTTGAATAAAAGTTATCGCACTATAGCGATCACTATAAATCTTGATTTTTTTGACCAATGTCATATATCAATAAATTAAAATGGATACTGATTGTGTCTGCAATTAATATTTATTACATATATGAGCAATATTATTGTCAGCGGTGGCATCATATCAGTGTGAGCAGTCCTGCTTTTGCATGACTGGATTTGCTCCCAAAAATCAATTTTAGTTAATGTATTCAGATACAATAAGCAGATAAATTGTTGTGCACTTGGCTTAATCTTGGAATTGAGGTTGTGTAATTTTGAATCCTTGTGTTTAAATATAATTCTAGTATTTATTGTGATGATGATTAATTAATAAAACATGTTAATAAAAAAAACAGTATTTTTATAGTTATTTTTATCGTATAAAGTCAGTATATTTCGGCATTTTTTGAGGGTCCTTGGTATTTTCGTAAAAGTTAATCTGGTATTCTGGTCACACTGGCCAGGGCACAGCCAGCCACAGTTAGTCAATATTATAGTTTATATTAAATTAATTATTAATGACTATGAAAATTCTGAAAATAGTATATTGGTTATGCTAGAGGCGATATGATTATTCTTTATAAAACTAAACTCGACTAAACTAGATTTAAAATAATGTAGTTTTATTTTTTCTCTCGTTTTATGAATAGTCAAAAATTTTAAAAATGTTTCCATAATTGCGGAACTTCAATATACTAAACGAAAATGAAACTTTCAAATATACTAGGATTTTGCCTTTCATGTTTTTGTTTATTGGCTTATCTATTCGGTTTATTAAATAATTATTTTAGTGACAAAAATAATTATTGTGTTATGACTTATATGTATGAATATCCTAAATTTGTGGTAAGTTTTACTAAATTTTTTAATAAATTTTCAAATCAGATTTTTTTTATTCGCGTCACTGTTTGTAGCCTATAACTCTTGACGATGATGATTTCCCCCAATATGGGCTATATGCCTATAGTGAAGGAAGATTTACTGAGAAAGCTAGGAAAATGTGGTAAGTACTTTTAGCCGAATTTGGTAATTAAAATATTTCTTCTATTGTATTTAAATATTTTGTCTCTTTTAAGGTTTGATGGTATACCGGTTCTGTTCCTGACAGGCAATTCAGGCAGTCACATGCAAGCTAGATCATTAGCTTCTGTAGCTCTGAGGAAATCTTTATCACAAGGATATGAATATCATTTTGATTTTTACCAGTAAGTAAAAAGCTTGCCTGGGGAAATTCCTTTCAAGCAATAAAACCTCCATTTGTTGTCCCCTATTGGTTTGTTTTATGACTTTTTTGTTTATTTTTGTGGTGTACAAAGAAATCTATACAGACATAAATAAAATGTAACCGAATATATATTTAATTATTTATATAATACTAGCGGCCCGCTCCGGCTTTCCACGGGTACAAAATATATAGCCTATGTCATTCAGTGAAAAAATGATTAAAATCGATCTAGTAGTTTTGATTTATTCATTACTGCCCGTGGCCTGCACGATTATTTACGACATCACATTAGAAACATCAAAAATAACAGTATTTCTCCAATATTTAATGGATGTAATTATACATATAAACCTTCCTCTTTAATCACTCTATCTATTAAAAAAACGCATCAAAATCCGTTGCGTAGTTTTAAAGATTAAAGCGAACATAGGGATATGGGGACAGAAAAAGTGACTTTGTTTTATACTATGTAGTGATTTGATTTTTTTTTTTTTATGTATGTATTATTATGTATATTTGTATGTGTATGTATATATATAAATATGTATTTTATTTAATATTATTTATTTGATGATTTGTATATGTATTGTATATATTTTAGTATATTTAAGTATGTAGTTATCATTTGTAGTATTCATTTTCTTTCCTTGTACCTGCACAACAATGTAAATATTCTCAAATGTTCCTAGGGTTTCTGGCAGAGATCTCTTGTTAGAGATAAGTTATCCGTTGTACACTTGTGTGATACTTGTATTTTTACTGTACTGCTGTTTTTGGTATATAAATAAATAAATAAATAAATAAAAATAAAAATCAAGTATATGAAACAAAATTTTTAACAAAATCATATGTAATACTGATCTCAACTAGCATGATAATGTTTAGAGCCATAAAATTGCACTTTTTTATGTCATAACGGTTTGCAAGCAACATAGGTCCCTCTGAAGGTAACCAATCACTGCAACCTATTATGCTTGCAATATTTGAAGTATCACATGTGTGAACCCAAGAGATAGGATGGAATTTATGAGAAGGGAATGGAAAGGGTGGGAGATTGGACCTCCGTGGCTCTCATTAGTTGAACAAAATATTTTTACTTCACACCAAGTTACAATTTTTGTGAGGGGGTAATATATTGGCAACACAGCTGCATGCCCTTATTGTTGCAGATGTTCAAGGGCAGAGATAATCGCTTAATATTAGATAAGCCCCGTGCCTGTTTTCATCCTCTAATATAAAAAAAAAAAATCTTAAAATCATTAAAATATTGCAATCATAATTCTGAAAAAAAAGTTACATTTAACTAGTCCGAATAATCTTGATCCCTTTAAATTATTAAATTTTACATTAGGTTAATCTTGATTCCGTTTGAGGTCTGGATAGTGGATTGTAATTATTTCTCCCTTTTGACCTTACAATTTTTATTTTAGTTAGTTTCAATGAAGAACTCTCTGGTATCTTTGGTGGTGTTCTTGAAAGACAGACAGAGTTTGCAGGAAAATGTGTATATAAAATATTAAGTCTTTATAAATATAACAAGTTTACTAAATCTGCTCCTACTTCTGTTATACTCATTGGACACTCTATGGTATGTCATATTGTTACTGATAATTTTTTTTTGTAAGCTTACCATTTAACATAAATAGAAGATTCTTAATTTTTAATAAATAATTTTTCTAACATTTTATTCATATTATATATGTATATATATTTAATATTACATTAAGTTTGATCCGAATTTTTACTTTTTTAGGGAGGACTTATAGCTAAAAATCTTTTAGTAAATCGCAATACGATTAATTTAACTATTGTAGCAATAACATTAGCGACACCTCTGGAAGCGCCAGTCCTAAACTTCGATTACTTTATAAACAAATATTACGATGATATGAGCTCAGACTGGAAAGCTTTTGTTGAACCATATAAGGAGGTACAGGAAAGGAAATTTTTGATCAGTATTGGAAGTGGGCCACGAGATATGTTGGTTCCCGCAGGTTTGACATTTTCAAACGATAGCCATATCAATGTTTTGGTAAGCATTTTTTTAGTATTTAATAGTTATTTACAGTTCAATTAAAAAAGAGGAGGTTCTATATCTGAGGAGGACTGAAGTTATTTATGAACCTCCGTTAGAGTTAGAGCTAACTGATTATGTTTAGGCTATTGTTTTTATTAAGATATCTAAATATTTAGTTACAAAAATAAATACTTTTATTTTTTATTTATTTTGAGTAAAGTGTATTGCAGTGCTAAAATTTATACAGAAAAATAAAAAATTTATAATAGTCTTGCTCTGTAAACTAAAACCCAAATGCAATGACAAAACATATTTATTATTTAATAACCAAGGAAACCAAAAGTGCTGCAAAAATTAGTTTGTTACCAATTAGAGTTTTGATTATTTAGACAATTGTTGTAGCCCAATAGTAATGAACGTGCTTTAAACGCGGTTGTTTGTATAAATCCCAATCGAAGCAGATTCCCTACTGGTTGTGCATGTATTAAATATAAATAAATGAATAAATAAACTCACTCACTCAACGGTCTCCATTAGCATAGTAATATCCTGTATGTTGGGTGTCCTGAAACATATAAGGACAAGAACAAATACACCCAGACTGGAAAATATGCTTGAAAGGTTAATACAAACATATTATGCTTCGAGTGGGAATTGAACCTACAACCTGTGGCGTTTAACGCACCGCAGTCGCTACTGCTGTGCCACAACGTCGTCAAACGTGTATTATGACAAAGGATTGTTCTATTCCTAATAAATCATATGTTTCTAAATTCCCTAGGCTACAGCCATACCAGGTGTGTGGTTTTCACCAGACCATGTCAGTATGGTATGGTGTAAACAGATTGTGATGGTTATCAATCGCTTCCTCTTCAGTATTATTGATCCAAAAACAGAACAAGTCACTGAAAATTATTCCAAAATTGCAACTTATGCTAGGCAGTATTTCCAGGTATGGTAAATATGTAATGTTCATTTTGAATTTAATGTTTAATAAAAATTTAAAACAGAACACCGCAGACCTAATCTTGAAATAATAAAACCTTTATATATATTTTTTTATTTCATGACGGTTGGCAAACAAACATACGGTCCGCCTGATGTTAAGCAGTTATCGCAACCTATGAACAACCAACGTTGCCAACCCAAGGAATAGGACTTAACTGGAGGATGGAAGAGATGAAAGCATAAAGAAAGGGAACAGATAGGTTGGGAGATTGGGCCTCCGGTGCTCTCATTCATCCCACGAGACGCAACCGTACCTACTGAAACTATTACTATACACCGATTTTCTGTGAGAGGGTTGTACTTCGCCTATTGTGCCGGCACATTTGTGCTGAGAAGAGGATGGCTCAACTACTGTAAAAACCTTTTTTTTTTATTTTGTATTGCTGTTGGCCCTACTGGCCCTGACTCCGTCACCGGGCGAAACACACCTGGAATTCGATCGCCATCTATTGAAAGTAACCCAAATTTAGTATTCCCAATTACGATTTTTTGACGTTTTCCTTTGAATTTTCCTTATTTTCTTTGTTCCATAACCATCCGAATGTTGAGGCAAATAAAACAAACTAAATATATAGAAATCGGTCGAGCCATTTTCGTGTTTTTACAAGACTCAACGAACGGCAATTGATCTACATATATTAATATTATATATATTTGTATGATTGAGATTGTTCTTTTCGTTTTATAATGATGATTTAAGACGTATCTTGATGTGTATCAAAACTTTAATACCAAAATTATAAAATTCTTCTAAGCATACGAGACACCAAATGCAAAGCGGTTGTCGTGACCACCATTCATTATAGGCGTCACGCACGCGATGCTTTGAGATATTGGTTCATAACTCTAATTTGCTCAGTAACTTAACTAGCTCCAGTGTCATTAAAACCAAAAAACGCACACTGCTTTACGGTAGAACATCTGACACTGCGGTGGTACCAACCTAGCCTGCCTCCTGCAATAAAAAGCCTACCAGTTCTTCTCCCTCACATTATTCTCAGGCCCTACTTATTATTTATTGTTACTTATTATTATTCTCTGGATTTCATAGGTTTACTGGTTTTAAAATCATGTAAAAATTTGGATAAGAACAAATGGCCGCACGCAAAAATAAACATACATTCTATATTCAACAGAAACATTTTATTTTCAACAGATTTTAAAAAGAAGTAGGTTTTAGAGCCCAATGGATCGAAAACGTAGACTTTAACTGAAGCTCGCTGCTTCAAATTCTGGAAGCACTCTGACTTTTCAAGTGCTTAATTTGTGTTTGTGAAGAAAAAATGACGAATTATATCGCATATCTTACGTATTTATAAATGAATACGTTTACGTATATATTTATAAGTAAAAAGTAGGTTATCTCTATAGAAAATTAAAAGTGTGCTGTAAAGATACAATTATTTAATAGTAACACGCTCTCTAGCCCGTTATCATTATCGTATCAAGTATCGAAAATATTGATGAATGTAAGGCGTATTTTATACTTTACTTTTCGTTCGCATGAGTTATTAAGAAATTCTGCACACATTTTCCAAAAAGGTCTGACTGGTCATTTTAAACTACCAACAATTATAATAATTATTTTTCAAGATATTAATTGGTTTAACGGTATTTATGTATAAAATAATATTGAATTCTGTACATAAGAGTACTGGATCCATTAGTTTGAGTAAATAGAATATGTACAGAAAGCCATGCTTGGACAGCGAGTCTGGGAGCACCCAGCACAAATGGGCCGGCTCTATCGGGAAAGTTAGTACTATCCCGTAGAATCAACCCTCTCACAGAAAATCGGAGCAAAGTAACTATCTACTAACTACTACTACTAACTATCATTAGAAAGTACTGTTGCGTTACGTGCGAGAGCGGTGGAGGCTCTATCCCCTTCCTTTTTCCTTGCTCGTCCCTTCCCTCCTATTCCTTAGGTTGACCACGCGCATATGATACTTTATGTATCACAAGCGCCCATAGGTTATCGTGACTGCTATCCATCAGGCGGACCGCATGCTTTTTTGCCAACCGTTGTGATAACCAAAAGATTTCGACAATGTTTTCTAGCATTAGCCAGGGTGTTCGTAATTTTTACAAAGATAATGAAACATGCAATCAGAAGTTTTTCTTCGCATAGCCAAATATATTGTTATCTTTTTAAGGCGAATCGTTCAATGACTCTTGATCCAAAAATAATACGCCCTAACGTGACAATGCAGGCTGATGCATTTTGGTACGAGGACAATAGAAGGATATATCAAATAGTCCGGCCAGAGATCGACAGGTAACCTCACTTTTATCTTAACATATAAAATGTCCGTTTCTATTTATTTTAATCTTAACGATCAAATTTGGTGAGAAGATAAGAATTTACAGATAAGATAAGTAGTATAATAATGTTAATGTAATATAATAAACGCATTAAATTTGTTTGTTCCGGTATTATGTAGTTATTATTCTAATATGGATTAATTTTGATGATTAATCGGAAGGGCTGACAATCTTAATTTTATATTTTGTAATGTATTGTATTTTTAAACAAATGAAATATAGTAGAAAGTATTGAAATTCCTTAACCTTATTGTTTTGTACAATGTTCGTTTAAAATATGCCTTAGCTTATTTTGAAAAAAAAAAAAAAAATTAGTATACCGAGAAATGTTGACAACAAGATGTAGACATCGGACATGTTTTGTTTTTATACAAAAAAGAATGAAAGGCACTTTGATTGGTTGTCATGGTTACAAATAACTTATATCTCTTGTCGCAATAACAATATCGATTATTGTAATATAGTAGATAGGCGGTCCTCAAAAAACAGTCTGGAGAAGCAGATTATTTTAGGCATAATAAACCGTAAGGGACGCACTCTGCAAAGGGATGGGCGCCTACAAGACCCTTCAGACACACAGAAACTTCACATGTTATATATACCAATACTAGCGGCCCGCTCCGGCTTCGAACGGGTATAAAATATATAGCCTATATCATTCACTGAAAAAATGATTAAAATCGATACAGTAGTTTTGATTTATTCATTACTGCCCGTGGCCCGCACTCGTTAAATGTAATTATTTACGACATCACATTAGAAACCTCAAAAATAATAGTTTTTTTCTCCACTATTTAATGGATGTTATTATACATATAAACCTTCCTCTTCAATCACTCTATCTATTAAAAAAAGCATCAAAATCCGTTGCGTAGTTTTAAAGATTTAAGCATACATAGGTACAGAGAAAGCGACTTAGTTTTATACTATGTAGTGATTACAAAGTTGAAAAGTGTATATGTATGTATTTGTTTGATTAAACGCACTTATCTCTGGAACTACTGATCGTTTTTAAAAAAAATACTTTTTGCATTTGGTGTGAAGTCACGGGCACAGCTATGTAGCATATTAATTGTCCAGTATTGATAGCACGCTTCTCATATTTTGTATTGTAACATAGTCGTCCTTTAGAATTGTGTGACTTCACGTTTGCTGAAAACACGCGAAAGGTGTTTCAAGCCGCAAGGCTAAGATAAGATTTTGGGTTTAGCAATGAATGTTTTAAATATAACGATTCAATAATTTTCCAAGACATGCAGCAAAATGTGTAGTCTATCTTCCATATTAGTTTATAAATAGTTTGAACTAGAAATAACATTATTACGAAATGAATGATTTCACTAGACCTTAAAGGACGTTGAATGATATTTTTAACAAATAAAACATAATCTTTATATTTATCTCAATGGCACAACATGTCCGGTAATAAATACACATCGCTGGCATTCTTCCAGAAATATAAATAATTACACCTAATATTTACTACTATTACTTCATGGCTTTTTTTGTATGTCTTACTACCTACTACCTTTATCCTCGGCTACGCTCGTGTTAATGTAGTTTTTATGATAAATTTTGAGCCCAAAATTTTTTCGGGATAAAAAGTATCCGATGTTTTAATTAATCCATTTGCGTTATAGAATATAAAATAGTATAAAACAAAGTCGCTTTCTCTGTCCCTATGTATGCCTTAATTATTAAAACTACGCTACGGATTTTGAGGCGGTTTTTTTAATAGATAGAGTGATTGAAGAGGGAGGTTTTTATGTATAATAACAGCCATTAAATAGTGGAGAAAAAAATCAATTTTGAGGTTTCTAATGCGATGTCGTAAATAATTACATTTAACGCGTGCGGGCCACGGGTATTAATGAATAAATCGAAACTACTGGATCGATTTTAATCATTTTTTCAGTGAATGACATAGGCTATATATTTTATACCCGTGCGAAGCCGAAGCGGCCCGCTAGTAGAGTATAAAATATCCATTAGCATCTTTCTCGATTATTATTTTAGCATCTCGATAGAATGAATTTAGAAAGCGGAATTTCACTATAACAATAGTGCAATCGTATGGTACGATTAATTATTGCTTTTTTATTGTATAGAAATTGACATCATTGGGACAACCGTTGTTGCGTGTTGGTAGCGAGCCTGTGTTAAGTTTTGAGGGTCGCGAGTTCGATTTCCGCTCGGGGCGGATATTTGTATTACAAATAACGGTCTGGGTCTGGCGTTTGTCCTTGAGGGTCTCCACACCCTGTCTCGGAGAGCACGTTAAGCTGTCAGACCCGGTTGTTATCACATAACATCTGAGAAAAATAACATTTGGTAACACGTGGTAGGTAATTTGCTCTTATCCAATGAGTTACTGATTCGCCCTTAGGGTTGCAGAGGTCAGATGGCAATCTTTGTGTGTAAAAAATAACCTGTCAAATCAGGATAAGAGAAATAAGTGGTCCAGGTCAAAACACCGGGATTAATGATAAGAAGATAATAAATTCATTGTAAAAGGTTCTGAGGGATTAAGAAGTAATAATAATAAAATAAACGTTACAACCTCAACAGCCCCACTGGGCACAATCAGCCAGATCGGAGAACTTACCATATCAGTAATTATCGAATATCTGCCCCAAGCGGGAATCGAACCTTCGACCAATGGCGTTTAAGACAAAGCTGTCCCATATGAAACAAAACTATTAAGGAAAATAACCTTGTTTTTCTATTTTAGGACCACACATTTGATGATAAGGCTTGTTAGTTTCCCACAAAACAGATTTGTTGCTGTCGAGACTGTTAATGTCGGGGATAGAGACTGGATATTTGGTTGTAACGCGAAAAACGTTTACAATTCATATAGATATTGGTAAGTAACAACAAGCAGTTTAAAAACACTATGTAGTTAAAAATTACTAGATTTTTTTTTCAAGAGTATAAGCAATGCTTTTTCAAGTCATTCAAATAAGCTCGTAGATTGCGCTAGAAGTGGGTACAACAATACTCCAAGGGGTCCGAATCAAACCCCCAACTCTCACGTTAAACGAGTGGAGTCGGTCTTTGACCGTTGAGGTATTGAGGCTTTAGTAAGCGGTGCTATTTCTTTTTATTAGTCTCCCTTTCAAGATCAAGACAAATCTAACGACAACTTATATACTAAATCCGTTTAACTCGTGAGGACAAACATTTACTAATAATATTAAAATATGGTGGGTTCGCCCCACCGTGTCTCGGAGAGCACATTAAGCTGTCGGTCCCGGTTGTTATCATAATATCTGGTAATACCTAATTGTTAACTCGTGATAGGTAATTTGCTCTTGTGATCCAATGAGTAACTGGTTTGCCCATATGGGGAGGCTAGATGGCAATCGGTCTGTATAAAAACTAATAACCTACCAAATCTCATAATAAGAGTCATAAGCAGAACCTGGAAAAAATTAACGGGAATAATGCTAAGAAAAAAAATACAATTAAAATAAACGCAGCGCAGCAGTAGTGAACCTGCCTTATGCGCCACAGGACGCTGGTTCGACTCCCGCTCAGTGTAGGTGTTTGTAAACCATACAGACATATTTTTTGTGTGTTGTCCTTGTGATTGTGTATCTTTCCGGAACCTCGACACAGGATATAACTATCCTAATGGCCTAATGGGGGCCGTTGAGTGTGTTGCGTTTATTTATTTAAAAATGATTATCAAATTCATCATTATTTTCATTCGTTTTGTAAACCTCATTAAATTCCTAAAATTTTGTTTTGTAGTAAACAAGCGACATCTCTAAGTGAATTGAGTCGTTGGTCCGTCGCAGCCCCCGACTTCGGCAAGAGAAAGCTAGCTACGATACATCTACATAAACTAATGGAGATCGAACCGGATTGGACTCATGTCATCGTCAAAGTATCCCCTACTAAGAAACCGGTATGATTATTTATTATTAACCGATATAAAAAAGAGGTGTCCAATTATTTTTTTTAAATTGAAAGCTGGTGCTTTCTCTATTGTCCCAATTAGGACCAGTTCCGACAATGGCATATATGAGGAAATTAAAAAGTATAAAATAATAAAAAAATTAGAAAAAACCGATTTCAAAACTAAAAAAATCATATTTTTTCTACAACAGAAGTCCGTTCTAAGTAAGACATCGCTATATATTTTTATGGCGTAAAGTGATATATTAAATCGTTTAATAATGAATCACCCCCGAATGAATGGCTGGAAATTAAATAATATCATCGTACACATTGAAAGATGAACTAGCGCTAGTAACTTTAAAAAAAATAATATCCCGTATGTTACGTGCTGAAGTTCGAAGATTTTAGTGAAATCTTAAAGATCACAGAACGGAACTTCACAAATCACAGGTTAATCGTTGCCCAGAGAAATAGCCGAGGTCACTTGGTTTCGCACTTGATCACTTGTAGTTTCGTCGCTCGTTGTTCAGAACCGAATCACTCAGTTGACGCGCCGGGCCGCTTATATAGCCCAGGACACGAGTTCGAGAAAGTTCCATCCACGGAATGTTGTAAGGCTCTTTTCGACCTACGCGTTACGAATTAAGAGACAGAGAGGGTAGCCAGCTATTTCGAACCTTATGTTCCTAGTAATAAGGTCCTCCGTAACACTATGATTTAGTTTCCAGCCACTTGTTAAATGATGTTTCAATTTTAATCAATTTCTGTCATTTCCCGCCATGTAGGGGTGCAATTTTGTATATCCTATAAGTCTATGATAGTGCTGTATATCTTGTGCTGCAGTGGAATGCACTCATATCAAACAAACGAACCCATGCAGCTATAATGAGTCGCATGGCAGTGGAGCGGCGGCCTAATACCCAGAATTAAATAAAATACATCTAAGATTGTTGCAAAATAAATATCAACACTGGAAATGGGATAAAAAATAGTTACTGCTACTTTTGTTCAAGTACTTCTTCAATTTAGCCTAATCAATTTTGACGAAAACCAGTGGCAGATTTAACAGTAGGCTAAGTAGGCTTGAGCCTAGGGCGGCAGTTTTTGGGGTGGCAAAGTTGGGGACCAAATTTTTTTTAAAATAGAAATCTAAAAGTTTTCTGTATGACCGTTTTCTGAAATTTGCTTTCCCTGTTCACTAGATTTTGTACTAGTAGCAAACTTCCATATTCTAGAGTAATCCTAGAGCCTCTCGCACGCACTGAATTCGGATATTACAGCCATGGTCGGACATTTAACCCCACACAGCCAGGTTCTCTTCCCCAGGAGGCCGGGTATCTGGGCGCAGATTTCCTCCCTGCCAGGAAAAATAGGAGATAACAATTGTACAGGAAAGGGCTGCAAAAAGCTTACAGCCTATACCTTGAAAATTTGTAAAACCGCCACTGCCAAAAACCACAAGACTACTGTTAATTTTTTTTTTCAGGTTACATTAAACGTTGATATAAACGATCACGCATCAAGAGTGATACACGTTAACGTACCCTCAATTTTCCCGTACGAGAAACAAATTATAATAGCCGAAACCGAAGCTAACAGTTTATATTACGAAATTATTATATCACATTTTAATGTTGTATATCAAGCGTATTTGTTATACGTGGAGCCAACGGCGAATTGCAAGAACTCAGATTATCATGTAACGGCGGAGTTACACGTCCCGTGGGCGAGTAATCATGAAACATACCATCATTTTACGTGAGCCTATTTTGTTTTTATATATATAAAACCACTCCTGTGGTTTCATCAGTATTCATTTTGTATCAAACTAAGCTAAGGATAGTCTGGAGCCTTTATGATTATAACCAACAATGCTTTTAATCCTTTTACTAGATAATTTACTACTAAAATTTATTCATTACTGCCCGTGGCTCGCACGATTATTTACGACATCACAAACCTCAAAAATAACAGTATTTCTCCACTATTTAACGGATGTTATTATACATATAAACCTTCCTCTTCAATCACTCTATCTATTAAAAACCGCATCAAAATCCGTTGCGTAGTTTTAAAGATTTAAGCATACATAGGGATATAGGGACAGAGAAAGCGACTTTGTTTTATACTATGTAGTAATATTGAAGTAACCATCATTGTGACGCTCCGTTAGAATGACATCTTTTTCAAATATTGTCTGTCTAATCCAACGTATTCTGGATGTATTATTGTGTATATTTCTGGAAAGGATATAACTATCCTAATGGAGGCTGTTGAGTGTGTAGCGGTTATTATTTATTGGATCGAAGTACGATATCGCGCATTGCGAAAGGGAGCTACACGGAAAAAATTAAGACCAAAAGTTGTTACGACACTTTTTGTGCGCGTGTTTCTCTCTCTCTCTCCCTCTCTCTCTCCCTCTCTCTATCCCCTCTCTCTATCCCCCTCTCCCTCTCTCTCTCTCGCTCTCTCTCATAGAAAGCAATAGCAAGCCAGTTAATTTCGTTTCATCTTTCTATTTCGCATGTAACAGTGTGGTGTCGCGACGATTATTTTTGTTGAGTGTATACAGGTTTTTATAAAAGAAATAAAAAAATATTATAACTTTAAAATAATAAAATTTTATTACAATTCCTTCACTAATTAATCGAAAGGAACTTCTTTCCATTCATTCCGGGTTTCTCTCCTCTCAAGTTTTTTTATATCTAGAAACTAGTACTAATACGAATATATATACGAATAATTATTCCCTGTGTCCTCAAACCATGCCGGTTTTGTAAATACAAACATAAGCTTCAAGCCGGGATCGAACACGTCAACTTTGTCAATTTAAGGCAGCTTCACTAACAATTCACCACAACGGACGCCAAACGAATTATATACACTTCATGTAACTAATAAGTTTTATGACATAACTTGTGACTCCTTTTTTTTTCTGATTGTGTATTGCCGTTGGCCCTACTGGCCTTGACAGCGTCACCGGGTGGGGGTGGCCCAGTACACGAGAAAGGGACAGCTCTCGCGGCGGCTTAAATGGAATTTGCCCTTACTGTGCCTCCTGCGAAGCCCAACGACGATTAAAGACGTCATCGGGAAAGGAGGAAACGCTCCGAGCGCATTCTGGTCGATGGACACACCCTGTCACTCCAAGTATCAAGAGTGCTTCAAGTTAATTTTTTCTTTCAGTCATTTAAAACGATCTCCGATGAAACTACGTTTATTTAGAAGTAATCCCAATGTAACACTTGACTTATCTCCGATAGAAAAAGTAAAGGTCACGCTTCTTTTGGATCCGAAATGCACATTTAGTATAAGGTAAGTAAAACTTGAATATAAAACGTGTATTATCAGCAATATATATGTAACAGCCAACCTTTTTCAGTTAAGTCTCAATCTCCCACCCCCTCTGTTCCCTTCTCTTTTTTCCCTTCGCATCCCGTCCCTCCTTGGGTCCGCAACGCGCTTGTGATACTTCAAGTATCGCGCTCGTTCATAGGTTTTTTTTTTTTTTTTTATGTTAGAAGTTGGCAAACAAGCATACGGCCCACCTGATGGTAAGTGGCTGCCGCAGCCTATGAGCGCTTGCAGCACCATTAGTAGGTGCCACTCACGCGTTGCCAACCTCGAGATATTAGTTCTTAAATCTCGTTCGCCCAGTAATTTCACTAGCGTACAATGCCCTTCAAACCGGAACACAGTAGTGCCTAAACACTACTATTTGGCGGCAGAATATTGGACACTGCGGTGGTACCTACCTAGCCGGCCTCTAGCAACAAAAGACCTACCACCAGTGTGACTGATTGCACTGGTGGAATAATTTCTGCTGTAACAGAGGTTATCCCAACAGTGGGCGATGGGGTCGTCACATCCCGACGCCTTTAAAAGGTAGCGGTGACTGCTTACCATCAGGCGGACCGTATGCTTGTTTGCTAACAATAAAAATGGCTTTCAATAAAAGCGCGTTTTTTTAGTTTTTCTAAACTATTATTTATTTTAGAATTTTTAGTTGGATTTTTAATTTCAATTTAATCCGATTTAAATTAAATTAAATTAAATTTTGAAGGTCTAAACCATGTTCAGAGTTTCCGTTACATAAAGAAGCTAATAAAAGCGTGTTATCAATCGATACGTCTATGACGTAACGATTTTGTATAAAACTTTATATTCTCGCAGTATATCGACATCGTGGTATCACCGATTGGCTCAACTCTCGCGTAACTACAATGCAGTATTACTGCCATACCTAGCTGCTATAATGATACTAGCTGCTAGAAGTAGCATTCTTAGTATGAAGAAGAGCGGGAAATGGCTGTCAGTACACGGTGCGTTAATGAGCGATTACGTTGTTCTACCTTACGAGATACTGACTTATGTAAGGATCGCAAGCATGGTTATTAAGTAAGTATACTCTATAACAATCCCCTTTGGGTCTATCGATGAAGTATGACAAGACGCGGGAGGGGTCCTCAGTTTCGTGACGTCACATATCAAGTTCTTAAACGCGTAATTGAATCGTTTAAAAAGAACTTTCCGTAATTAACTAATTTCAGAACTGCTGTTTTAATTAAATATTTGTTTCAAAAATTATGTGATGTCACACCATGGACGGGGAGAGTCTCACAATAGTGATAATTATAGTCTATCAAATGCCAAAAGATTATGTAGGTTTATTTCATTTATAAAATAAAACTTAGTCGTATGTTTGTAACAGATTACATTTGAAAACAGAAACTGTACAATTTCTTGGCGGTTCTGCTTTGCAGAATCTGCCTCCAAAGATCCATTTGAATAAAAAAAAATGAAAAAACTCACGACAAAAAATACCAAATACAAATCAAGACACTTGCATTTCCTTTTTGTAGAACAATATTTTGGGTTAATAATTTTAACAATTTTTATTACAGACCACGTCCAGATAAAATTCACATTGCAAGTTGGAAGAATATGGAATTACAATACTTTACAAATTCTCTATTCATTTTCCCAGCATACATGGCAGCATTAGGCATAATGAATGTTGTAACCGCTGCTATACTTATTGTGATGGTGTTTTCATCTCAATTTCATCGGTTTCTGTTTAGGTATGAAAAAATGATTTATAGTATTGATTATTTACGTTTACTTACAAGCACTTACACTAATACTTCTTCGTCCTATCATTACGAGTACCCATCCGTAAGCGAGTCTGTCTTTAGTCTCGACGGTTGCGGGTTTGATTCCCGCTCGGGCAGATGTTTGTTGCAAATATATGTTTCGGTCTGGGCGTTTGTCCTTGTGGGTCTCCCCATCGTGCCTCGGGGAGCACGTTAAGCTGTCGGTCCCAGTTGTTTCACGTAACATCTGATAATAATCGTTAACTCTTGAGTAGTAAATTGCTCTTATCCAATGAGTTACTGGTTCGCCCTAAGGGTTACGGAGGTCAGATGGCAATCGCTCTGTGTAAGAAATAGTAACCTGCCAGATCCGAATAAGGCAAACAAGCAGATCCCGGAAAAAATACGAAGAAGATTATTGTGTTTACTTTCCATAAAAATATATTCTCCATTTCAGTATATCATAACCTTTAAAATAAAAACTATTTCATGACGGTTGGGAAATAAGCATACGGTCCGCCTAATGGTAAGCAGACACCACAACCTATGAACGATACTTGAAATATCAATGCACATTGCCATCCAAAGGGATAAGAAGGAACGAACGAGACGGAAAAAAAGGAAGGGAACAGAGAGGGTGGGAGATTGGGCTTCCAGCGCTCCCACTCATTCCACCGAATACAATATTTCCTACTGATGTTTTTACTTTAAAATTTTTAGAATAATATGTCGCGGTGGTAATGGTGGTTTAGCAGATAAAGTAGCCTCAGGCTTACAGATTTTCCGTTGGATTGTGAACTTAGTAACTTGCTGTGCCAGTCCATTAGCTTGCGGTGCAGCCTCATTAGTTATTGGTATTGCTTTCTATGGATTTATGGTAAGAGGGAAAATTGATGACGACTTAAGTACGATTACTTTTGAATATGCAATAGTCTAAGGGGATAAAAAAAAACAAAATGTACAGGAAATGTAGCTTTTAGCTTAATGAAATAAATATTTCATTTAGTTTTCTTAATATATTTTTATGTATGATAGTTTTCAGGTACATTTCCTGTACATTTTGTTTTTTTTTTATCCTCTTAGACTATTGCATATTCAAAAGTAATCGTACTTAAGTCGTCATGTCGGCGCTGACACACATGATATTTTTTTTGTATCTTATACTTGGACGCAAATAAGCAATACCATGTCAACCCACATAAATATCTTTTCGAGAAAAACGCGTTTGAAAAATTTGAACAATTTTTTTTTATGTATTCATGTTTTTGGCAATTTCAGATTTATGTAAGTTATTTTACTTATTTTGACAAAAAATAAGTATACAAACTGCATATTTCGTATATAATAGAACCCAAAACGTTTAACATAAATTGCATGATTAAAAAATGGATTTTTAAGAAGTTTTAAAGCTTAAAGCCCTACAAATATTAAAGAAAAATGTTCTTCCGCCATTTACCAAAACCTTCTGCATATATAACTCAGTTTTTTCAATTTTGTGGGTTGACATGGTATTGCTTATTTGCGTCCACTTGTTCTAAGAGACATTGCTGTATTGCCACATGAGTAAGAGAAAGAGAGAAGAGAAGTTTGCTCGCCGATGTCATTTCTCAAACAAATAACATCATTACTGCTTGCTTCTACATAAATAATAAATAAAAATAAAAATGTTTATTTCATCACATATAAAAATTTTTACAGTTCATAGTTTGGAACCCCTTTTAAGTAAAATTTTACTTGTATTAGGTACATGTTGATATTCTATAAGAAGGTAGAGATCTCAGCCTCTGCTGTTCAGCTCAACTAAAGAAAAAAGTTAATATATGTCTGCTTTAGTTATTCAACTATTATTTTTTACTTCAGTTGTTATTTTCTTGTTTCTATCAAAGACACTACAAAGATAATCTATAGCAGATTAACTGAGCATAATAATATGTTTAGTTTAAAGCAGATAATCTAAATTAGTTACAAATTTAGATATAACCTGCATATCTAAATATAATATCGCTGATAAAAATAATAAAAGCCAAGTTTTTTTTTTTAAGCTATCTAAAATGTATGAAGAATACCTAGAGGATTATGCCTACAAATTAATGACTAAGATAGCCTGTCGAATATGTCGTATGTTCAAATCTAAACAAAGTAAAGATGACAAAATAAGCCTTGTTCAAGAAGGAAAACCAAATACAACAGACCAGCAAAATTTAGATCAGGGGACAGATCAAAAAAATATTTTGGATAACATTGACAGTTCAGCCACAGATGCAGATACTGACAGTTCGAAAGCGTTGATACCACAGACTGAAGATAAAAAGATTACAGATGAAACTGGACAAGATGAGTTGAATAGAATTAACTTTCATACAACGTTGTTCTTCTTATGGCTAGTACTAGCAGCTAATAATATGCCTGCAACATTAACTTGGGCAAGGAATTTTAAGTAAATACTTTTTATGTTTTATATAAGAATGCATTTGGCATAGTAATATTTATTGATATATATATATATATATATATATACATATATGTATTGATATATATATATATATATATATATATACATATATGTATTGATATATATATATATATATATATATATATATACATATATGTATTGATATATATATATATATATATAAACTAGCGGGCCCGGCAGACGTTGTCCTGCCCCGATAAAAATCTCGGACCCGATAGCAGCGCCCTCTACCCGGTGAAAGTTTTTGATTGACTAATAAGGCTATTAAAAAGCAGAGGTTGGTGATAAAAAGTGAAAATTTAGGGTCATATGTATTTTTCAATGCCACATAATAAAAAAATAAAAAATTAAAATTTTATCCAAAAAATTAAAAAAATTTTTTTGGGGTGGACACCCCTTATCACTGACGGGTTTGAAAAATAGATAGTAGCCGATTCTCAGACTTACTGAATATGCATAAAAAATTCATAAGAATCGGTCAAGCCGTTTCGGAGGAGTATGGGAACGAACATTGTGACACGAGAATTTTATATATAAGATATATACATATATTTATTGATAATACGCAAATACGACAAATATGTAGAAATACTTAATAACTATTTGCAGTATTTCCATACAAATGTTCATCCTTGAGGGTAAAACTTTAAAAACTTTAAATGTCATATTTATTTATATCGAATCAACAGCCTAAAAAATAAGTTTCAAGCTCTTAACTCTAAAAATTACGATACTTCCATTCAAATTTTTTCAGGCTCTAGACTGTGGACCAAATTTCATTTAAATCGGTTCAGTAGTTTTGGCGTGAAAGCGCGACAGACAGACAGACAGAGTTACTTTCGCATTTATATTAGTAAGGATAAGTTGATTGGAAACATATTTTATTATTTTTTAGGTACAGCGTTTTATATCCCGATACAACTTTGTTGCCCAGTTTTGTGATGTCATTAGTGGCACTTTATATATGGGACTTGGATGGACCTCGGAAGAATTTGTTAGTAATTTGTTTGTTTTTTTAATTCACTATTATTCATACACTGCATTAAATACAGGTTTCTAATATTTATTCAGTATTATTGTCTTAATATGACTTTATAAATTAATTGGAATACACCACAAAGTAATGCTACCTAAAATTGTTACAAAAGTAATTATTTAAACTATTGCGGTTTTTTTCTCATTTTATTTTTTAAAATATCTTAAATTGGTGGTTAAAATATACTTTGTAATTTTTTTTTGTGTTTTCCTACAGGCAGCACACACTCGCAATTGCCAGGTTGCTCAAATTAATAGCTACAGGAATCATAGCATTTGGACCATACTATTACCCCTTTCTTAACTATGGAGTCACATTGTCAGTAGCACTTATCATTTTACAACAGTTATTTGATATAGAAACTTCTATTGGAGTAACCACTAAACCTAAAGAATCTACTCGTGAAGATACTAAAAAAGATGATTTAGCTAGAAAATCAGATCTCGAAACAAAAGAATCTAGCGTTCAAACAGACACCGATGAAGGTACTGACACAAGTAATATTACCAATGAAAATGTCAATGAAAATGCCAATGAAAATAGAATTTATAATATTTTTAAAAGTCTCAGAGACAAACTAAGTTTTAATAATAATATAGAAAACTAAAATGTTTTCTTGGTAGAAAATCTTATTTATTTCATAGTGAATTTGACTAGAATTGATGTATTTTAAAAAAATCTGTTAATATAAGTACTGAATGTCACATAAATATTTTGTATGAATTTTTGAACCCTCCAATAATGAAATAATTGCAATGCAATTGTATTGAATTAACAACTAAACCTAAAGAATCTACCTGGGAAAGATACTGATAAAGATGATTTAGCTAGAAAATCAAATCTTTCACCAAAAGGATCAAGCGTCCAAACAGACTGTGGTGAAATAACTGACACAAGTAATATTGCTGATGAAAATAGAATTTATAATATTTTTAAAAGTCTCAGAGACAAACTAAGTTTTAATAATAATAAAGAAAACTAAAATGGTTTTTTGTAAAAAATCTTATTTATTTCATAGTGAATTTTGACATGAATTGTAGGAAATAAATAATCTCTAAATATAAGTAATGAATGTCACATAAATAAATATTGTGTTTGAATATATGAATACTCCAACAATGCATACTTTAAGTAGGCCTAATTTTTGTCACGGGCATAGCCAGGTGTCCAAGTTTGTAAATAATAAACCAAAATACATTATTTCACACATAAATACATCACTAATTTTCACACAAAGAAACCAGTAAATATTAATTGTATATTTTGGTTATTTGATGGTGTTTTTGAACCACAAAAACTCTCCCTGGCCTAAGCCAATGTTTTGTGTTCTTGTATTTTTATGGCATATTTGATGTGATGTTAAGTGAATGAATTGATGTTAATTATATACATAAAAATAAAAGATTTTTACCTTAAATTCTATTTATTTATAATAAATGATCAATTTAAAAAAGAGACACGTCATGTAAATGCAACACGTTACTTCTTGCCTTTCTTGCCTGATGTTTTTTCCTCCGTGTTCTTTGGATTTTGCCAATTCAAAGGATTTCTGCGATACATCGGCCAAGGTGGTAATGTTAAAATTGCAGCGAGAATAAACCCTGCGCCTAGAATGTAGACAGATTGGGAAAATTGTTGAACAATGTACCCCCAAATGAATCCGACGATACTGAATAATGTTATAATAGCTCTGTACAATTTCTCTGCCTTCGCCTGCCCTACGTAATCGATGTGGGTTGGTATAGACGTGAATATGTCCATTTTATTTTGTTTTTCAAGTCCAATATACTATTACTCTGAACTTATTTCTTGCCGGATAACAAGATTTGAGATGACGACTGACGGCTCACCGCTGACGTATGCTAAGATATTGACAATGACAAATGATAACAGTCAACAACACAGAGTAGGAAAGACAAGAAGAATGGAGACGCCTTATTTACATAAATATCAGAACAGGAATATATTGCGTATATGACGTAAAATGACAAAAAGTGGCTGAAATTGAAGCACCACTATGAAATGACCGGGAACTAAATAACATCAACAAACATGCGTTACAAAAACCTTGGTATAATTCAAGCAGGGATAGTCAACAAAATGGTAATTTTTGCAACATTACGAATAATAAAAACTAGGGTCCGACCGAAACTGGTTTTTCAGCCGAAACCGAAACCGAAACCGAACTTTCAGCCTCCCTCTCAGTTTCGACCGAAACCGAAACCGAAACTTTTAAAAAATATTTAAAATTACGTTTTTTCGACTGAAATTTGAATTTAAAGTTTTTTACATGTATACATTCGTAGTCAACTAATTAGGAACGGAAAATAATTTGGTTAAATATTTTAAAAGTTTAATTTTATGAGATACTATTTGTTATAAAGAATACTGTTGAATGGTGTATACTTTTTCGAAGCGAAGAATATTTTATGGTGGTTTATTAAAAAAAATCTCTGGCATCGAAATTTCTCATTTACTGGCTGACCATCTAATCAGGGACAGCCAGAGTTAGTGTTTTATTTACGATTTAAAAAAAACCTGAAATACAAAGGCGGAAAGCTTTTGTATTTTTATTTGGCGTCATTCTTTAGTTTATAGTTTTGATTTCTAAAATTAATATCACAATTTATTACTGAAACATAGGTCACTTATTTAAGTTGTGAAACGACCAAGCGAAAACAATTTTACTTCAACGTAAATGGCCATACCTTAAAATAGCTTTTGGTAGCCAAAAGTATGGTTTTCTACGTTTTGTAGTATTTTCAAACCTATAAAACTACTGAAACTGTGTACCTAGAAATTTAGATCGCAGACTGGTAATAGCTTTATAAAAAGTTCCCTTTGTGAGCTCTGTAATTATTAAAGGAGAAATATTTGGACTAGAACTTAGTGGCAAAGTTACATGGGCGCTTGAACACGAAAACGATCCAAATATACTTCACTGTTTATTAAATGATTTCTAGCCGGTGAACTACTGTCACTTTTAGATTGGCCTGCCAATAGCCTAGATATGAATTCCTTGGACCATCTGTGGTACAAGAAACTGGAAATTTAAACCAACTCTATAGTGAAAGACCAAAGACGTCTGGAAGAACTTCACTAACGAAACTTGACATTATTTGACCGAGTCGATGCCGCGCCGATGTCAATATGGCTATAGCTAATAAAGGCAATCCCATTTAATGTAAAATTTAATAGAAAACGCCGCTTTTTAGATGAATTTAATAATAAATGTACATTTTTCTCTTCCGTTTTAAATTTTAATTGTTGCTATTTTTAATTACAATCCATTCCAACATTTAATAATTCTATTAAGAAAACATTAGTTAAATGATCAAATTCAGATCAACATTAAAAAAACGTAATGAAGACTTCATGTAAACTGAAATTACGGAAAATATAAATAAATGTTACTCCTATTATACCAATGTCTCTAATTAATTGACCACCACTGTAAATAGTATAGACAGTTAAATAGAGTCAAATAAAATAAAAACTAAAAATTCATTAAAGTCATAACCATTTTTTGTCATGAATATACAGGACTTACTATTGGGAGTAAACTTAAAAAAGAAACAACTTATAGTTAGATATACTAAGTACATAACTAACTAATAATACGTTGTGTTCATAATATTTTAAAGATCAATCTAATACTTATTTCTGGAGATTATGATTGGCCGCGTTAGCAACCGGTCACGAGTTGGCTGCCAAGTTTGTCGAACAACGCACGAAAACTCACGAACACTCGAGTTTCGGCGAGGCCGAAAGTTTCGGCTATATTTTGGCCGAAACCGAAACTAAAGCCGAAACTAGATTTTTGGCCGAAACTGGCCGAAACCGAAACTGAAACCGAAATTTCGGTCGGTCACTAATACAAACCTAAAAGCTTAAAAATACAGGAAAAACTTCCAAAATTATTTTATGAATCCAGTGTTGATAACACTGTGTTTAAAAAATTTAACCTTAGAAGTTATGGATTACTTAAATAAAAAAAAATTGGTAACTTAGTATATTTTGGACTATATATTTTTGGACTATATACTCAGTATGGACGTCGTCTAACCCATCTAGAATACACGGGAAAATAAGTCAAGTATAAAGCATAAAATCTAACATAATGTACTTGTAATTACAGAAAGTGAGACACTCCGGCCTACGGTAAATAACTTTTTCGGACATTACTTTTGCAACTTATAAATACACATTAGCTCTGATCAAGGCGAAGTAAGCAATCAACTGGCCTCTTTTCAAGTGAGCAGTTATCTTTTTAGCAGTTTTTCTGTGCTTACACCAAGTGTAATCGTATTGTTGATCAAAGTTTCAGCTCAACAGCTTACTAGCTTAGCTTAGCAACAAAAACAGTAAATGAGCTAGGAAAAAAAAATACAGTGTGTTTTAGACCACACGATTGAAGTAAAACTTCTTTAGCCTTTAAAATTAGTCGAGTAAAGGCTTAATCTGTCTGTCTGTCCGTCCGTCCGTCCGTCAGTCAGTCCGTCGGTTGGTCGGTCGGTCGGTCGGTCGGTCGGACTGTCTGTCTGTCTTCAGTAAATCAACAAAAGAATGAGATGAATATATATATATAATATAAAATAGTATGTACATTTCTGTCTCATTCATTCCTACAGATTTTTGTATTTGTGTTTCTTACCTGTAGTCTTTTCCGTTGCACGATTTCAAATCACAACGATTATAAAGTTTCACGTAAAAAAAATGACTTGGATTCAATAAAAAATGGTACATCCATTATTTCAAGTCTTTTATAAATACATAGCTACTTAAAAAGATTCGATTAATCGAATAGTTATTCATAGTACCGATATTGATCCCGATGTTTTTCTACTTTTGGCAGCCATGTCTCATTCCATTTTGACATTTATTTCGGCACCTATCGTAGGTTTCAAGTTAGATAACCTCCATATTTTCATTACTCTGAGGACAACGGACTCAACGTCAACTTAACGTAAATGTGTTCTGTAATTCCAGAACATCCAGATAAAAAAATACTAGTATCCTTATTGTGAATATAATTTTATTATATACCTAGGTACCTACAATTATACATAATTCATTTAGTTAACAATAAAACATTATTTTTCTTTTTTCTTTTATAAAAATAAAGAGGTGACATATTATTTACATTAGAAAGCAAAATGAATAAAATGAAATAAATATTTGGTTTTATTTTAAAAGATTCTGAAATTATGTATGATTACTATTTATTTAAATATGCCATTACACTTGTTACATTAATTGATAGTTTATTTATTTTCTGCGTATTTCATAATGTGCATAGCATATTTTTATTAAATGTTTAGCAACCTTTAAAATAATTATTCAAAAAAGCTTGCAGCAACACCATAAAACATTTTGCCGTCAGTCGATTGTCAACATTCAGAACGATCAGACTCATTAGGTTAATTTTTAAAAAACTAGTTTTATTTTGCAAAAGTACAACAAACTAAAAAAATATATATAAAAAATGACAACTTTCAAACAAGTTCCTCTTACATGTGGTGGCCATACTAGACCAGTCGTACATTTGGACTTCAGTGACGTTACAAAAGATGGATATTTTTTGATTTCGGCCTGCAAAGGTAAGTTAAATTATTGCTTTGCACTCTGGGGTGCCCTTTTGCCTTGGCCTACATGTAGGTAGAAGACTTGCAAGTGTTTTTGGGCGTAATTGTTTGGGTTTCGTGTGACAGATGTTAGGCGTCAAGATGTATTCGAAAGGCCTTCACTTTTTTTTTATTTTGTAGATCAATCTTTTGTGCTATGTGACTTTAGTAGAGGCTTTAGTGACCTTCTCTTTCCGGAGACGCAGGAAGTACCTTGAGGTTCCGTTCGTATATTTCCTCGCGGCAGTAGCTTGCCTTGATAGGGGAGTTGTATTTTTTTTATTCATGTAGCTTGGACATGACTTACATTCTTATTGTAATTTAAAAAAATATACAAACAAGGGTCAGACCTTAATTTTTTCCTGATCTTGTTGACATTTGTCTGATACAGTCTGGGTCACCTTGTATTTCCTCAAGGTATAATTAGGCTCTTGACATTAATGTGACTAGATATATTGTTGGATACACATTGGTTACTTTCGTTGTCTTATAAGGAAAGACTTAAGTATTTGGTAATTGTATATTTACTTACTTTAATACTTTGACACTGTGACCGTGGCTTATAAATATCTAGCCACTTGTTACTTCTTGATGATGATTATTTTGAGAAAAAGGATAAGGCAATTATATACTAAAAGTGAAAGCTTCATTTTAAATTATTTTGTAAACAAAACCACACACTTATTAGAATCTTAATGGTGAAAGTGTATACAATAAGTACAAATATATTATTTATTATGAGATAACATATATCTGTATATAATAAATTGTATAATTAGATTTATATATTGTAAAAGCTATGTAAAATTACTAGTGATGAACTATTCTAAATCGATAATGTGAAATATATAAACTCATTATCTAAACAAACTGTCTGAATGAATTGTAATGTTTGTAATAAATATAAATTAAATATAAACTATTAATTAAACTGCTGATTCTATAATACATATAAGTCTCAACAAATATATATTTACTTCTAAGACACAGCTGTCCAGGGCCACAAGCTCACTTGTAACAAATTGCCCTATCTAACAGCATAACTAAAATATTACTTCATAATTATATACAATTATAGACATTTAGAAAGTTTTTAATGAACTAAAAAGTCAAAAAGAAACTAAATGCACTACACTAATAATTGCAATAACTGATGTGAAGCAATAAAATGATAATAATTATATGTAGACAATAAAACTTTATACTTTGTCTATCAGCTAATCATTCTTTCTTGACATAACTGTCTTATAAACTAGTCTACATATAAACATTTGTATTATTATAATAACAAATTACTATTGATCTTGTAATATATAAAACAGCTTTCAATATAATGCAAATCCAATACTTATAATTTTCTTGTACACATTATTCATGATAACCTTGTTTATAGTAATTAATTGCCTTCACAGTTTCAAAGTCACTGTTAATACATAATGCATATGTTATATATTACTTGTCCCCATGTAGATGGCAAGCCCATGTTGCGGCAAGGTGAGACTGGAGATTGGATTGGAACATTTGAGGGCCACAAAGGTGCAGTTTGGGGGGTAGATTTAACAGAGAATGCGAATTTAGCTGCTAGTGGAGCTGCAGATTTTACAGGTAATTAATTTATTTTATTATAAACCTTCTTATATAATACTACTAGACACAAAGATCATTGTTCTGCCATATATATTAAGGAAGAAATTGAACATAAATAATAAATCTTGAAAATATTCAGGT
Source organism: Hestina assimilis (assembly GCA_023373885.1). Lineage (NCBI taxonomy): Eukaryota > Metazoa > Arthropoda > Insecta > Lepidoptera > Nymphalidae > Hestina > Hestina assimilis. The sequence goes on along the minus strand of CM041749.1, from coordinate 6,974,856 downwards.
TAGTTGGACTATAACCCTGTGAGAAGAGATATTTAAATATTACATTATTAGTTTTTTTTTAAATTCAGAACTAGAAACTGTACATTGCTTGTATTATTTTTGTTTTCAGCAAAGTTATGGGATGCACGATTTGGTGAAGTCCTACACACATTTGACCATGAGCATATTGTGAAAAGCGTAAACTTTAATGCTGATGACACACTGCTCCTTACTGCCAGCAATGAGAAATTGATAAGAGTTTTTGACCTTAACAAACCCGAAGTAGGATGTATGTATTAAGCTATTTTAAGATTTTTCAGTACTAAATATTTATTTCCAATACCTTTTGAGACATTGTTTTAAAGGTAAATATAAATTTAATTGAATATTTGTTTGCAGCCCTTGAAAAGATAAGTGCGCACACAAGCAGCATAAGGCATGCTGTTTTCTTGCACAATTCTCGTATTGTGAGTGTTAGTGATGACCTCACCATGCGTGTATGGGATCGCACAAGCGGCCAGGTGAAATATACAACACAATAAATATGTATTAACTTTATGTTACACTGAAATGTAAAATTTCAAAAGTGATTGAAAAATGAATTTTTAATTTCAGGAGATTCACAAAACTGAGTTTACCACAATACCAAACAGTTTAGAATTATCAAGAGACGGAGCAGTATTGACTGTGGCACATGGTAAGTATGACCTTTTTCTTATATCTATATTATAATTTTTAGAATTAATAATAATAATAATAATCGTTTATTTCAATCACTAGGATCATAAATATTACAGAAATTAATTAGTATACTTTGGATTTAAATATAATGATAAAATAGAAATAATATACTTATAATTATTTTATGGTAGTCAATATATGAACTGTACTGCAATGGTTCAAGTATTGACAGTCAAACCTATATGCAAATATATTGAGAATTTTGTTGGAGCTGCTACGGACCCTGCGCACCAGAGACGTACACCGTATTCGCATGGTTGTATAAAAACAATCGACTTGCGACTCTGCGAACATCCCCGATGCGCAGCAATGCCTAGGCAGCCCCATCAGCACTCTAAACGCGTTGTTGTATTGGATGTGAAGAGCGTTGTACTGTTTCTGTGTATACTTTAGCCATAGGCTGGCCAGTATATACTTTACATGGAGTGATTGTCATCTGACCTCCTATACCTTTTATGGACGAACAAGTAAAAAGGTTGTTAGATTATATAAGTATAAAAGATCTACGAATTGTATACATTATTACGCTGTAAAATATTTTTTTGAAAATACCCAGCCATTAATTTATAATCTTTAACTCGTCAGATAGTGAATTGAATGATGAAATGTTAAATTTTTTTTCTTCCGTTATGATTTTTCAATAATATTCAAATCAATTTTCCAGGTACAAACGTATCGTTTTATTCATCGGACACAATGCGCAAAATGCGCGAGTTCCCCGTGCCAACTAAATGTTACTCCGCGTCGTTGGCTGAGCCGGGCCACATTTGTATGTGGCGGCGAAGACCTCAAGGTGTACAAGTTCGACTACAACACTGGCACTGAACTTGGTATGTTAAATACATAGTATTGATATGTTCAAATAATATTATATTTGACGACGTTGTGGCGCAGCGGTAGCGAACCTGCCTTAAGCGCCACAGGTCGCGGGTTCGATTCCCGCTCGGAATATAATATGTTTGTATTGACCATGCAGGCATGTTTTCCGGTCTGGGTGTATTTGTCCTTGTCTTTGTATGTGTTTCCGGACCCCGACACAGGATATCACTATCCTAATGGGGGACGATGAGTGTGAAGCGTTTATTATTTATTATTATATTGGCGCAGTGGTAGCGAACGGTGACGGGTTCGATTCTTGTCCGAGCAGATGTTTGTAGTATTTGGGGTGGTTTGTAGTATTGTTGATTGTAGTTAAAGACCGTTAAGTTTTATTTGTATTTTTATTTATCTTTCGTAATAATAATTACAGATAAAAACTTCCTTTTTTAGTTTAATTGTAAAAGAGGAAGGAAAGAGGGACAATAACCTTCATTCATTGTGACATTTTAATGTTGACCTCGTGCAGTTAAAGAGACAGTTATTTATACACTACTAGCTTCTGCCCGCGGATTAACCTGCGCGAATAACGATTTTACTGCAGTATAGAAATAATTTGTTATCCATATAATATTAGAACCCCCTCAAGCGTTTTTCACAATATAAAGTAGACTAAGTCCTTTCGTAAAGTCTGGTCTATCTCTGTATTAAATCTCATCAAAATCGGTTCAGTAGTTTAGGCGTGAAGTCGTCACGGACAGGCAGAGTTACTTTCGCATTTAAAAATAGTAGTATCACAGTATGGATTAAGGTGACGACCATTGTGGCGATTAATCGATTCAATTCACGCTGGAGGCAATGACCATACAAATGTGTGCTCTGTTGTGGGTGTTCACACAGGATCTTGAACGTAGCCAGTATTTGGCCCTTTTATGGGTGGGGCGATGTATTAATTTAGGGTCCAGAGCCCCCTCTCATACTATACTCTTCAATAGTTGTTAGTTAAATAGTTCCAAAATGCATTAAAGTCCTGCATTTTTCAGTGTTTCGCAAGGCCAGGAGGGGGGGTCGTAAGTTGTCCCTTCTTGCTGTTATCTCGCTACGCCCATACAAAGGATATTACTGTCCTACTGGGAGCTGTCGAGTATGTAGCATGTATTTATTTAATTAATATTTTTATTACAGAATCGAATAAGGGTCACTTCGGTCCTGTCCACTGCGTTCGTTGGTCCCCTGATGGTGAGCTGTACGCGACTGGCTCTGAGGATGGGACTGTACGACTCTGGCAAGCGGTGCCCGGTCGTGTGTACGGACTGTGGCGTCGCAGTAACGAGCACCACCCTATTGCGAACGGGTATAAAGAGGTAGCGGCAAACTGACAACCTTGTACCTTACCTGTGAGTATTGTAGCTTAATTTTTAGTATTATAACGTACCTGTGAGTAGATGACGATGATGTTCTTATCCGGGGGCCTTGCTGGAGGCAACCTTAAGATAAATTTACGAAATCCTTCCAGGTGATGCTAACAAGGCCCGTAAGGCCAACACCATTACAATGAAACAAAAAAATAACATCTGTCCTGGCCTTTTTGCAGGCAAAATTATGTTCTGTTCAGCCATTTGAGGTTTTGTTTTATGAAGTAAAGAGGAAAATTTACACACGAATATAGAGTAAACCTTGAATTTAAGACCGAGGTATCAAAAGAATTAAATTTTTTTTATTTCGTAAAGTCTAAGTTTAAGTTATACAATTAAAAATAAAAAGGAATTTATACTGTTGTGTAATGAAGTATGTTGTTTACCATGTTAGTACATAATATAATATTTTAACCGAAAACGATTTTTTAACGTACTTATAAAATTATATTTTATAACACCTAAACAATCCATTAGGGGAGGCCAGAGATAGTATTTATATAATTTTAGCATATTTATTGCTAGACATAAAAATATGGCGCGTCGTCGATCGCAAAAACTCTACAGGCAATATAATTCAAATCATTTAAAATATTCTTATGCAGTGTTTACGGTATAAAACTGAATGGGAATTTTTTTTCTTTAGCGTAAACGTTGCTCGCTGGCAACAGATTTTCAATGAACGGCGATAGTGCTTCCGAATTGATTTATCAGTATTGCGCATATTTTAATTGAATATACGTGTAGATATATCGCTCGGCCATATAGAATGTGTAAGTAAAGGGACAATTAATTCCATCATTTCTGAGAGGAATTAATTCAGGGGGCTGTATTTCACGAACAATAATAGGTACAGAGTTTAAATTTTCACAGAATGTATATTTATGTTGCCACTACAATAAAAAATACTACAAATGAAATAAAACTTTAAAATAAAGAGGGTTCTCGTAGAAGAAACTTGATATTTTTATTTTACGGTTTTTGGAACGAAGTTCCTTAACGCGGCGTGCGGGTGGTGCGATTGAGTAGAAATCGTCACGTAACGAAATGCTGTAAGCTGTGTGTGTGTGTGAAATATACAGATTTCGAAATCAAATAACAATTGGAGTTGAAGAAAAATGTACGGCCCATGTACGTCTCTCGACCGCACATTTTTTTTTTGTGTTTTATATTATAATTTAATGTATCCATTTTATATTTACAGAAGTAAAGAGGAGAAGACTATGTGCAATCAAAATTGAGCGCTTGGTGGTATTGACGTATCGTGAATGTGATGGTACCTGACACCAGGCCAAGTGTTTGATGTACATACAATACATGTGCGGGACGAGTAAATCAAGACTTTTACAATTGTCCAGTGTTTTGTGTTGTTTTATTTTTACTGAAACACATTTTTATACTCAAAATGTAATGTATTTATTGTAAAGAAAAGAAACTTAAATAGACTTGATAATATTATGAAACGAAATAAAGTGATTTTGTAAATAATATTTGTGTATTTTCATTCTTGTTAACTGTACAAGAATGTTATGTAAGTTATTTATAAGTAATTTAAATAGGTGTTATATGAAACGTACCGTATTATTATAGCCGTATGTGCTATGAAATAAAACATTAAAGTGACTATTTGTGAGACTTTAATTCCCTTATAATTTACTTTGTAATTACAAATTAAATAAAAAATAATTATACTAATATTTTTTACAATAATAATTTACACAAACTTAGGTTATAGATTAATTCTAGGCAGTGAGAAATTATAATAATTGTATTGTTATTTATTTCATTACAATACAATCAATCCATAGCAATTGTTTGATGGGTAACAATGGTTGGTAAAGTTCTGTTAAAATTAACATTTATTGGTAGTGTTCTATTTGAAACTTATAATAACCTTAAATTATTTTGTATTTTTTTTTTATAAATTAAAGCTTAAGATGGCCGTAAATACGCATTTTAATACATTGAAAACCTTTTTTAATAACTTATTTTGTTGCTTAATTATGACTTTATTAACTTAGTTTAACGATATCTTGATATGCCGTATTTGTAATAGAGTATCAGCATTATGCGTAAGTATTCTATTTAGACCACATATATTATAAAATTGTTATCATTGACAATTTTGATAGAAAGAAAGATTATTTCATAATAAAATTATAGTGTTCTTCGTGACTGAAATGAACATACACTCACTGGGATTATTCATAACACTACCAGTTACCACATTATCACTTTGCAATGAATGGTGTTAAGTCCGGGAACTTGAAGTTAAGGTGCGGTCGGCGCGGAGCTCGCGCTTGTGCGGGCGCGGCGCCGCACTGCGCCGTGCACACGTCATCGCGCAGGACCGCCTCGCGCGGCCATTCGCGCCATAACTGAGCGCAGTCCGTTATACGCAGTGACGCGCATTGGGCCTATGAATATAATCGATTATGTTAGTTCTTTATGTACATATACCTTATGGTTTATATACAAAAAGATATTTTTTTTGCAGTGATCGCGGCTGATTTTCTTGTTCAGACAATAACAAAATTTATATCTATTTCAATAATTATAAACGGAAAGAAACCGCGTAACATAGACAAACAATTGTCGAAAGTAGTAATCCGACACACAGTTCTGCCACATATACTTAAAAAGCGGAGCTATTTAATTGTAAAATAGCTTATGACATATCAGTCCCATGATTAAAAGGTTTTTACTAAAATTCATAGTTATTTGGGCTACAAACCCTATGACTCATGTCGGGTGAAACGAAATTCTTATCAAAGATGATTTCATTTCGGAAGAAAAACTAGGTCATATATTTTACTAGAAACTTCACATCTTAAGGATTTCTGGAACTATAAACACAAAGAGGATTAATTAAAAGCTTACCCCCTCAACGCTACAGATGCAAGACGTGCAGGGAGATGGAAAGGCGGAATCCCCTAGCGGTACTGAGCGGCCGGCGATGAGACAGCCCTGAGTGGAACTCTCACGCCACGCTGATAAGTCCAGCTTGGGTAATGATGCGCAAGGAACGCGGGGATTACTGCAAACAAAAAAAAAACGATGTTAAATAGTTTGTGGGGATCGAGAAGAATATTGTTATTTTATAGCCAGTTGCCGCATACAGTTAATTCAAATGCATGGCCGTGTATAGCGTATCCAAAAGCCTTTGTATGAGTTGTATGACCTACAGCGCGAGCTCAGCGTGAAGCCCCTTACAACGTTCTCGATTATTGAGCACGTAGATACATTAACTTCGTACCTAACATTGCTACATTTACGGGAGCTTTTAAAAATTTCTTAATTTTGAAAATTACAAAATTAAAATAAAGTTTCTTTTTTTTATTTATATGGATATGTCTGAGTTTTTGCGTACTGGCAGTCTTATTGTTATTAACATTGATACGTCATAAATTAATTATTCAATACTATTAACTTACAGGAAATTGCTAGGTAGGTCGAAAGAAGCACGTTGTATATCACTGGGGACGTCGAAGTTGTCACAAAGTAATTTGGACAAAGTTGACTTGCGGATCTCTGAAAGTTGTTGCTCCGTAAATCTCGCCGCTCTGTTGTCATTTTCGTACCTGTAATGAATAGACAGATTCTTTGGTTCTTTGTACTTCATGGATTTTTATAGTTTTTAACTATATCCTTGTCAGAACTAATTATCACGCCATAATCTATCATATCATAAAATATATCAACTAATTATCATAGCCAAGTGCGCTCACTGATCGGCAAACGATCGGTCAATCAATAAATGGGTGATTGGATAGTGGTATTTCAGCTGAGCATAACCGTGCTACGGAGGGCACCTAAAAAGGTCCCGGCTGTTATCAATTTGATAATAGTCGAAAAGTCTAGTCTAGAGGCCTATATGGACGACCAAAACAACTTTGACACTAGGTTGGCCACTAGTCACTCGATAAGAAGAAGAATAAGAACAAAAACATTGGTTTAAGCCAGGTGTCTGTCATAGTTCAAATAACGTCTCAAAGGTTTTGACTCATATTTCATGTTTCGTCATGATCACATTTTATTGACCCTCTGTCTCCGATACTTGTGAATGAATGGAAGGCGCTGAAGTAATTGGAAAGTTGATTTAGATGTTTAAATAATAATTAAAGGTCATACCAGAAACGATCACATTTTCTAAGCTGTCTGAACTGTATAGCGATGATGCAAGCGAACGTTGGACCAACGAGACCTCCTTGTAAAGGACGCTCACTCATACCACCAGGGAATAGATCGATGTCATCAACTGTTGCGTATATCCTTTTAAATCTAAAATTACGAAAAATAAATTAAAATTGTTTCAAGTCCAATTTCGAAGAATAGTTGATTGCGCTTTCAGTAAAGAACAATACAACAATCAAACATTAGTGCTTTCCCTTTCATATAATTACCTAGCAATAACTTCGTCCGGTATTTCTCTAGACAAGTCTTCGAAAGTGGTAGCCCTCTTAAGATTACACAACGCCCTGTAATTGTTATAGCTCGGGATTCCGTGGTCTCTTGCTCTTTGGATATTGAGAGCTATTAAATCGATACCGGAGAATGGGATGCGACGATCTTCGAATAGATGATTGGTGACTTCGCCAGTGATGAACTGATCCAGTGTTTCCATAGGGGTGGATGCTAAACCACGCATAAGTTCATCAACCATTGGTGGATGCTGCAAAATAACGTACGGTTATTGTCATTATTATTTCAATGATTTTTCGGACTATGTTTTGGTAACTTAAATTTTCCGCTTAGCAAATTCTAACAACATTTAATATGACAAATACTCACGGTCATGAACATGTCGGGTCTGAAGAAACCATCTCTGAGAAGAATGGGTGGATCGACTGGTTGGTAAGTTGGAGACAGACGTGGTAAGTGCGGTCTTAATAGTGAATGACCAAACCGGAAAGCGGCTGCAGCGAATTCGGTCACAATAGCAGGATTACAAGTGGGAGAGTATTCTTTATAATAACCTGGAAGAAAATGACGTATTAAAATTTTGTCTTGCTTTTAATCTATGCCACAAAGAATGTAGTTATCAATCCTTCTACAATTTTCTTGATTTTGTCACATATGTTAGACATTTCTCCATCGACGTGAAAGTTTCTAGGAAAAAGTCTTACTTTCATTCGTTTTGTGCTTATGTTGGTAACTATAATTACCTACATTGAAGTTTGAAATTGATAACAACTTTGGAAAATAAATTATATTTATCTATTTATGATTGTGAACCTTAAAAAACAGTTTATTATATTATATTTAAAATGTTATGATTCAGTTGGTCAATGGGAAGTGCATATATATCTAAAGCTTTAAGGTATTTCAAAACGGCAGTGTCTTATGTATAATTTACCTGAAGGCAATAATTTCAGTCCATACAGATTGACAGCGTTCCAAGACAACAATCTAGGTAGGAATTCATTATAAATGATGTGCGTGAATTCCGCAGCAAGGATGCGACGAGCGTGTTCGAAGAGCAAGTCCGCGTCCCAATGCGGGTTCACTCCGCGTAGTCCTTCAACGAGGCGGTTGTGTTCTCGGAGGAAGATTGTGTGTATGGAAGTTAAAGCCGGCTGCTCGGACGCTCTGCCGTCACCTGTAAATGATTTTGATTAATACCCACTGCTAATATAATTTTGCATTTAAAACTAAACCTATTATTATTATTATTATTATTATTAATGACATACATAAAATTTCGTAACAATAACTGATGAAGTTATTGTGCGAAATTCTTAGCGTTTTGTGGTTGCTAATTTCATAACATCTGACGTTAAATAGCATATAACTTACCTGCAATGAAACAGAAGCCACTCGCCGCTTTACACTCTGGGTGACTGTCAGATCGTGGTAACAGATCTCTGCCACGATGAGGGTTGGTGGTGGCGTTAAGTCGACCGTTGAACCCACGGAGTTTGCGAACAATACAAGGATTCTCTCCGTAAATTACTGAGGCATCGATGTAAGCTGTGTTCTGGTTAACTTGTTCACGAGGTCCTGGAGACAATTGTAAATTAAACTTTCAATCAGTGTGCAACAATACACGATTTAAAAATGGCCCGGTTTATCATTTTGAAATAACTGCTCAGTCTGAAGTTCATATATATATATTTACCCATCAATGGCCCCTGGTTACCACGCAAAAAATTTTTACTAAGATGAGGTGGATTAACTGATAAATTTATGACCTACCTAATTGTTGCTGTCCAGGCAAACTTCTCATGAATGGGAAGCAAAGCCGCTCGCCCGAGGTGATGTTCACTTCTGGGTAATAATGATCTCCGCGCGGAACGGGGAACGGATTGCACTCTGGGTGAACAGTCCGTGGCGAATCACATGAACGACAGTCTGGGATCGATTCGTGGAAACCTAGAAATTAAAAATTGATGTTACCTAAAGGTTTGAATGCTCAGTGAAAAGAATGTTTAAGCAATTTTGTTTTTATACGAACCCAAGTGTAGAGCCACATTTAAGAAGAAAATGTGGCTAAGAATTTTATGATGATTTGGTATAGAATGACGAAGTTATAAAAATAGAAACATGAAATCTGATTAATTGTTATAGTTTTTTTACCCCGAAGCTCTTGTTGGTCTTATTCGTCACTGAAAACATTTTGTACATAAGCATTTACCTTTATGAATAGGTGTCATAGTCAGCTCGTGATCGAGGAACTGAGCGAATTGCATCACCATCAGCGTGTACCGAGTGTGAAGGTTAGAGATGTCTGGGTGAACGACTGTGGAGACGACACGGGGAGATGGTAGCGGGGTACCAGTCACTGAGCTGATACGAGGACGACTAACACCTGTGATCATAAAAAGGTATCATTTTATATTTGTCTGCATTAAGGCAGAAAAGCGCAGTCAACCTATTGAAAAAGTGATTAGGAAACTGAGTATCAACAGTACCGCTTTATTAACAATTGTGTATTTTTTAATTTCCCATTAACGCTTTGAAAGCTAAAGCTGAAAATAATAGTTCATAAGATATTTGAGTGATCGTAAATATCATATTATACCTAATGTAATAATTACCATCTTCATAAACCGGAGGTAGCAATCTTGCGAATGTTGTCAGACTTTTTCCCAAATTGGGATTACGTAAATTGTTGCAGTATCCTGTATAGGTTCTGAATGGACTGTCTGGATCGCAGTTGCCGCTATCGTCACACTGGGGCTCAATCACTGGTCCGACTTGGTCCTGGCCAAGAAAACTGCTCACATCGACCGATTGTAGAGAGTCCACGAAATCGTTGGCGGAACCAAATCCAAGAGAATCGTCAAAAATTTGACGCTTGCGGCGACGACTGTAACAATTGTGTAAAAATAATATATTTAAAAAAAGTACTAGAGAAAGTACTGAATATGATTTGCAAAGAAATTAAATTATATATGTTTAACTTACCCATTAACAGAATTCAAAAGTTCATTTGTAGCAAATTCGAAGAATAATGACGTGTTGGCAAGCTTCAAAGCATATTTGTTTGCCTTTGAGAATGAAGCTGCAGTTCCTACTGGTGATTTTGGGTCAGCGCCTCCATCTGAAAGTCATTTATATTAGGATGGACTTTTAGTGCTCCTTTATGGACCTCTACTTTTCCTTTTCTTACGTACCTACTTTAATTATTATCATTTCGCACCTTTAGAACGAAAACGATGGAACTCAAAATGAAATTTTTTAGGAATCAACAAAATAAGTTTTAAAATATTGACATCTGCACAATCTTTCGTATATTATATTTACTTGGTTATTTACTCTCGAATAGCTATGGCTATGTTTGTGTTGTGCTACTATTGTTACATTGTGAATTTCGTTCGAATTCGAAGTTTGAGTTCGAATTATTAACTATACTCTTTATGTTATACAAAGACTGCTGTATGTATGTATTTTTGAATGTGAGTGCATCCGAATGATAGTGTAGTGTAATTTAATTTCGGTGGTAGAGCCATGCTTCTTTCAGCACAAAAGGGCCGGCTCGACTGGGGAAGTACTACCCTCTCACAGAAAATCGGTGTCAAGTAACAATATCATTAGGTACTGTTGCGTTTCGGGCGATGAATGAGAGCGCCGGAGTGCCAATCTCCCACCCGCTCTGTTCCCTTCTTTTTTTCCCTTCTCATCCCGTTCCTCCTGTTCCTTGGGTTGGCAACGCACTTGTGATATTTCACGTATAGCAAGCGTTCATAGGTGGCGGTGACTGCTTAACATCAGGCGGACCGCATGTTTGTTTGCCAACCGTCATGACATAAACAAAAAATCTTAAAATGTAACTATTATTATTGTAATATTTAATGAAAAATGTTAAAGAATTTAGATATTAAACTCACGGGCTTCCCACAGCATGTATTCAAGCTTTTTTCGGTCAGCCATCTCTTGTTTGGCCTTATGCAGTGCTGCAGCAAGTGTGTCTTGGGATAGGCGTTCGGCTGCGCGGGCACCGTTTTCGTCACGCCAAGCGGAGAGCTCTAGACGACTGTGCTGTGAGCATTCTTGAGCCGCGTTTCTGGTTAGAAACAATGAAAATGAAGGTGAATGAATCTGCTTTGATACTAATTTAGTTTTTATAAAAATGGTTAAGTTATATTATATTTGAAAGGGTTTCGTATTTGATTAAACTTACAAATATGGATCTTCTTTGACGAAAGCTTTCGGTTGGATATTGATAAGAGAATCATCAGCAGTGCATAGAAGACCAGCAAGGGACACCTTTCTGATTGCCGCTAGTTGTTCAGCAGCGAACGATGATGGTGGAATATCGTTTTCATACCAGAACCTGCGAAGAAATTTACACGCTATAAACTAATAAAAAAACTTACATTCATTTAAATTTCGACATTAGCAAAGAATTTACTAAATTGATCTCTAAATTACCTGTCGCTAGACTCTTCGTCCTAGCATTATTCCCGATATTTTATTTTACGCAGGGTCTGCTTATTACTCTTATCTGGATTTGACAGGACCCTAAGGGCGAACCAGTAACTCATTGGATAAGAGCAATTTACTTATCAAGAGTTAACGATTATTATTAGATGTTATGTGATAACAACCGGTACCGACAGCTTAAGGTGCTCTCCGAGGCATGGTGCGGAGGCCCTCACGGACAAACACCCGGACCGAGCGAGAATCGAACCCGTAACCGTCGAGACTAAAGGCAGACTCGCTACCCACAACGCCACACGGGTGTACCTCTCGCTAGACTATTAAATTTTGTTTTATTAGCCATAATAATAGTAAATTAGTTTACCTGTCACTTTTTTTTAGATTAGCGAATTGTAATGCCAATACACATGCTAGTGTAGATCCGATTACAGCACCAGACGCTGGCTTCTCCATAGCTCCACCAACCATCAGTTCAATGTCGTCGGCATTTCTAGAAATTAAGGTGATGACAAGAAATAAATTACCGCAAAGATTCAAAATACCTATAATTATTTCCATTACAAATTATGAACTTTGACTCTCAGCTATTTTGAGGAAATTATTATCTTCTTACCTGTACATATCGGCCATCATTTCTTGATGTTTTCTGTCGAAGCCAAGTTTTTCGAAGTCGGCATATGATTTAATGCTGGCCATTGGATCACACATCCTTAGCACTTTCAAATAGGAAGGCACACCATGATCACGGGATCTTTTGAGATCCCATTGAGCTGATGGTGTAAATCTGGAGACTTGATGGGCACTGGTTTTTACAAGATGCTCTAGGGTTATCGTTGAGTTTATCTAAAAACAGATATCTTTTAAGAGTTGTTTTTATAGACGTAACGTTTTGTTTGATATGCGAAATACACTTACTAGGTTTTCATTCATCATAGCGTTGAAAATAGGTGCAACTGATACCAGCTCCGCGTAAGCACCAGCGCGATTCGAACTGGAATATCCCCGCCAGAATCCAAGAGAAGTTAATTTTAATTCGGCCTTAGCCATTCCTACCTAAAATTTAAAATATGAATTTGTAAGTTAACATGTTGTATAGTTGATTGCGGTAGTTTTTAATAGTAGGTAATATTCGCAGTAGCGCTTTATATATTTCTAGGGAAAGAGGGAGACATAATTAGTAAGACTGAGTGAGAGAATGATATAACTAAATGTACATACAATAAGAAATCTTATACAGCACAATTTGTGGTAATATTGATTGATTTCATTTACGATATATTTCAAATCATATAACGCTACACAAACGCTACAAACTCAACGGCCCCCATTAGGACAATTATATCTTGGGTCGGGTGTCCAGAAACATACAAAACGATAAGGACTAACACACCCAGACCGGAAAACATGCCTGTATGGTCAATACAAACATATGCTTCAATCTGGAATAGAACCCGCGACCTGTGGTGGTTAACGTCATCATGTGTCATTTCATATCATATCAATATATATATATGAATAGGATTCAATATCATAGGTAAATTATTAAAACTATCGCGAGACATTATTAAACTTAATGTAAAGTTTAATAATGTCTCGCGTCTTTAATTGGTTTAAGTACCGACTAGTTTCGGACTCACGTGAGTGCGAGACGGGTCGCGACCACGAGCGTAGCCCACTCACCTGATGAAAGACCTCCGATGAGTCTGAAATTAGTCAGTACTTAAACCGAATAAAGGTGAGTTGGAGCCGTTTAAGTTTTACAATAAAGGCTTTACAGTTATCGACGTACGATTGTTGGGATAATCTCTGTCACAGCAGAGATTATTCCACCAGTGCAATCAGTCACACTGGTGGTAGGTCTTTTGTTGCAAGAGGCCTGATAGGTAGGGACCACCACAGTGTCAAATATTCTACCGCAGTCAGCATCAGTAGTTTCTTTGACATTACTGTGTTCCGGTTTGAAGGACACTGTAGGCTAGTGAAATTACTGGGCAGAAGGGATTTAAGAATTAATATCTCGAGGTTGGCATTGCGTCAGTGGCACCTAGTAATGGTGCTGCAAGCATTTATAGGCTACGGCAACCACTTACCATCAGGTGGGCCGTATGCTTGTTTGCCAACATATAACATAAAAATTAAATAAAAAAAACATACACGTCTCGAAGGTGTCGCTTAGCTGGTTAAAATTAATATTATCATAATTATGAACCCATATTAAAATGTTATACGACTACTTGTTAAATGGTATTTTTTTAATAGATTTACTGGTCTTTACTTTGCAGTAAAATTATGGTTAGAATAAAATCATGTGTAAATTACCTCTCCTAATAAAACTGGAAGGAATTCATTATACGTAATATGTTGGATAATGGCAGCGACAGCTCTTCGAGCTTCTAAAAACAGCGTATTGTCCTCCCAAAACGGATTCATTGAGTATAGTTCCCCGGCAATTCGGTTATGTTCAGACAAAAGCGTTTTGTAGACAGGAGCGGTTGGAGAGCCATCATTGCATCTGAAATAAAAAGAAAGTTGTAAGGTTACCATAGTTATAATTAGGTCTATCCTTTAAATAAACGCTACACACACTGATCCGTAAACGATCGGTGCTTAAAGAAACTTTAGGCGTGGTCAGTCACTAGATGGGTCATCGCATAGTGGCATTTCAACTGAGCGTCTCCGTGCTTCGGAGTCATAAGTCAAGGACTATAGGGCGACCTGAACAACTCTGACACTAGGTTGGCCACTAACCTCTCGATAAGAAGAAGTAGAACGCTACACATTCAACGGCCTCCATTAGGAAATTTTTATCTAGTGGCGCCATTCCCGCTCGAGACAGATTTTGTATCGATCATACAGTAATTTCAATTTCCTTTGTGCTTGGATACATACTCAAAGTATGTATTCAGACCTCAGAATATAGGATTTATGTAAACTAATGTGGGTCGATAAGTGTGTAGTCGTTCAGACTGTACTAAGTATCAACAAGATAATTTTTCGCTACATAATATTCTTGAATATTTTCGTCGAGTATAATTTAAACAAAAAGTAATATTAAGGAAAAATCTTAAAGTAGTGTATTAAATGATTCCAATTATAATATTGGACGAGAATATATTTCGATAATGATTGTGACTGTTTCGTATTTTGAACTCGATACAAGCAAAAGCGTGAGCTAGATCAAAATCTATAGCGAAATGCAAATTATGTGAAGGTTCGATTATTCTTGTTTGCATACAATCTATTTCTTTGAAGACATGCAGGAATTCCACTTACATTATCATCATTTAAATTAGCTTCAAAGACATCGGTCATTCGATCCGGCTAATACTATTTACAGACAAATAATTAGATAGATAAATAATATTTTTTTTCTATTTTCATTTTAATCTATCTCGGGGACATTCAGCAATTTTTAATTGATTTTCTTTAATAATATGCGAGGTACATGTCTAATAACATGTCCTCACAATTTATAAGTTGGAGCAAGTCCTGTGGAACTCTTTTTTTTTTAGACTCCGAGCAATAGAGAATATGTAATCCATCATATTCCAACATAAATAATACGTCATTTTGCTTACAGTAAATTATACCTGTACTAATACTATTAAAATGAACGTTTGAATGTTTGAATGCTTGCTACTCAATCACGCAAAACGCAAAGGACAGGGTACTCTATCTCGGAAAAATGTTAGTTTCCGGTGGCATTATCAAAAAACTAACTGTAGGACGTATGTAATTGAAATTTTGGTATAGACGTGTTGTGGAATAGAAAACTGTTTTGACGCTCGTCTGGCATTACAACTACTTTTATATACTTAAAATTAGCGAAGCCCTGGACATTGCTTGTATATAATACTGTTTTATTATGTAGTTCTATAATCATTGCAATATATTCCTATATCATACTCTATATAGTGAACCAAGTATGTCTTTAAATAGGTATATAATATGTAATTCTGTACTTCCTCCGTCTATAGTTCAAGGTCAAATTAAGAAAATAAATTTAATAGTTTATTCAATTTACTGAGTAATAAAAGAAATAGCCTTAATTCAGTTTGTGCTCAGTTTGGTTTTAACTTTTGTATGTTCAATAACGATGGCATATTAGTTTTGCCTCTATACAATTATGTTAAATACAAAAAGACATCATATGCCTCCATATTATTTACTTTTTATGTGAAAGTTAGACGATAATTCGTCATTGTAAAATTAACATTACTAAAGCGCTATTTTATATAAATTGAAGTTCCGATTCAATCGCCACTTTTCGTCGTTTTAGAAAGGTTATGGACCAGGCGGTGTAATAAGCTCTTATGATACGTGGTTACCCTCTAACTCCTTTTACGCGTTTAATAAATCGGCTTATGATATCAGAATGCTTGTTTTTATATTTACAATAATACATCTCATGTGCCAGTTCTTGAAATGATAAGTGGGATCGATTTTGAAGAAGGGTTTAATAAACCTCACAAAAATATTTTGATTGTTTGGAATGACCATTTTGAGCGACTATTGAATGGTGAACAGTGTCACTTAATAGCTTAAGGTTTAAAACTTAAAATTTAAACCACATTTATACAAATAATATTACCGGAGATACACTGTGATTTCTTTTTAGTAAAAACGGTATCGGACCGAGTCGCGTACAAAATGCTACTATTCTTTAAAGGTTCTTTTTATTATTCTATAAGCCTTTGAAACAAATTATAAACAATTGTGCGATATCATAAAACCTACTTGCGACAGGAAGCCACGTCCATTTTCCCAGCGTCATATAAACGAAGAGAACGGAGTTCTTTTTCAGAACTTCCGTAAAGTGCGGAACCATCAAGAACTGATGTTGCCAAGTTCATCTGGTCTCGGTATTCTGTGAATAAAATAACAATAACATTAGATAACACTTAGCAATACTGAAAAAAATAACTACTATGCACCTTTAAAACATGCGTAAACATTGTGGAAAATAAAATCGTTACTCGTTAAAATTACACCAGGGCAATTTGTCATAACCGTCACTATGTTTCTATTCATTTATTTGTTATAAATATATGAATCGAAACATGAATACAAAAGATTATTATAAAACTATATAACATGATTATTTATATAAATCACAATATCTATGTAAAGTGCCAGTATTCATACTATTAGGATTATACGATTTGAAGGCGTCGGGATGTGACGACCCCATCGCCCGCTGTTGGGATAACCTCTGTCACAACAGAGATTATTCCACCAGTGCAATCAGTCACACTGGTGGTAGGTCTTTTGTTGCAAGAGGCCGGCTAGGTAGGTACCACCGCAGTGTCCAATATTATACCGCCAAATAGTAGTGCTTAGGCACTACTGTGTTCCGGTTTGAAGGGCATTGTACGCTAGTGAAATTACTGGGCGAACGAGATTTAAGAACTAATATCTCGAGGTTGGCAACGCGTGAGTGGCACCTACTAATGGTGCTGCAAGCGCTCATAGGCTACGGCAACCACTTACCATCAGGTGGGCCGTATGCTTGTTTGCCAACTTCTAACATAAAAAAAAAAAATATTACGTTTGGTACGGTGAGCACTAGAGGTATAATCTCTCTTTTTCTTTTGCCTATTCTCCTCTCTAATACTAAACTAACATTTAATTTCAGATAGCAACAGATTTAGCCTTTTGTGCGGTTTGTAAACATAGTTTTGCGACACATTCATAACTATGAACTTACCGAATCCACAGGAATCAATATTTCTTGTTGGCGCCGAACGCAAGTATTCACAAGCTGACCCTTCACATTTCTGAAATGAGAAAACACTGTGAAACATGTTTGCTAATATTAAAACATACCTAACAATTTATGGAAAATGGCATCATGCTCTAATACCTAGTTAGATGATCGGTAAACAACCAGTGGGTTAAGCAACTTTAGGCGCGGTTAGTGAATAGATGGGTGTCCGTATGTACCTATAACCTATTTCAAGGTAAGATCAGAAGAAGAAAGCCGAATTTTGTAGCGCAGTGATAGCGAAACTTCTACTTCTTAAAGGTATAAGGTTTAGATATAAGTAAAAATATAAATGTATATTTCACTAGTAATAAATGGTAGAAGAGCCTTTCTTCAAATCAGTCAAGGAAGGAAAATGTCTGTACTAGAGTGATGTACAAAGCAAAAACGATGTCTATACAAAATACTAAAACAATCGTCATGTTCCAAAGCGTCAGAAAACAAAACAAAAAAGTGTCAGAAAAACTCATTCATTGCATTACCTTAAATAACTCTAAGGCGTGTACGAACTTTCACAGAAAGATGTATCTATACAAAGATGGTGATCATCATTCAAAATTGTGTAACGTGACTAACACATGTATGTTTTAAATTTTTAAAAGTTTCATTGATAAGTTACGAATGCAAAGTTTTCTTTTATTACATGACGCAAACAAACATACAGTCTACCTAATAGTAAGCACCGCAACCTATGAACGCTTGCGAGACTTGAAGTAAATGCGTGTTGCCAACCCCAGAGATAGGAGGGAAGAGATGAGTAAGGATAAAAAGGAATCGAACTAGGGGTGGAAGATTTGGCCTCCAGCGCTCTCACTCATGAATCGCACCTTTACACCGATTTTTTATGAGAGAGTAGCTGGTCCTACTACTATTACTACAATTAGTAAGTACTTAAATTTCATTCATTAAATTAATTGTAAATGAACTTAAAGGTCCTAGTAAATTAGAAGTTTTTTCGAAACTTTACCCCTATATTTATATGCGTTGTAATTTAAGTTGGTAAATTATATCTTAGTAAATTTATCGATACGTCTAAGCCACATGTGAAAGAACCTATATTTCCTGTTCCGATCTCGGCTCGGATTAAGTGTCAGCTGATTATTACATAGGAGAGGTGTGGCAGGAACTAACATTGTTACGTCACAGCTTTCACTGACAGGTAATAACTCGTAACCTTTCTTCACGTGACCCCGCGAACTATCACGAATAGTAAGATGTCACTTGAAAATTAATACCTGATTTTGATGAGAACCTTAAGCGTTTTAAGTAATAAAATATTTAAGCCATAATTTATAGAGTTTAATGGATAGAATTGATTTTATTTTTTACATAGATTCATCATCATTAATAGTGTTTGAAAATCTATTTAGTAACTTTAACTGTGTACCCAAAAAGTATTCTGATGGAGTTATCGCAGTTAATTATCTTAAAAACACAAATTTCGCACAATCAATGAAAATAACGCGTAACATACAAAAAGCTAAACTAAATTTTTGGCATCGGTTAAAAAAACAAGTTACCTTTATTATAAAATGCGATGTTCGTAACGTCAAAGCATGAATATAATTAGGGATAATTCAGTATCATCTCGGCCAAGTTCAAGCTTAAAAAATCAAGCTTGCATCATTGGCGCAATGCGCATGATTACTCTGTGACCTACGCGTGCTATGCGAGTTACGACACAATAAGTTGGGCCGTTCCTAACAAAAACTACGTCCGCCGACCTTCGCACCGCTGCCCACGACGTGTGAAACGATGCGACAAGACACATAATTGATTACTAAGAGTTAGTGGAAATAAATATTAAATTTAATTGAATCCTGAAGCTCTTGACATCGTCTGAACCTATAATTTGTGAGCTTAATACAAAATTACAGACGAATGTGTGTCTACCTATTTGCATTTGTTATTATTTTTAACGTAATAAGATGTGCATGCTTCCATGTAATGAAGGAATCTGTTTTTATGTAAACTTTATTTAAAAAGTACATAGTCTATCAAAATCATCAGTGGCGGATTTAACAGCAGGGTGAGTAGGTCAAGCCTAGAGCGAGAGATTTTTGGGGTGGCAAATTTGGGGACCGAATTTTTTTTTTTGCTATCTCATAAAAATCAAAAAGATGATTTTGCATGAAGGTTTTCTTATGTTGTTTGAGGTGGAAATCTGTAACAAATTTGCCAAAGACTTTCCCCTCTCACTTGTCCGAGAAGCAAACTTCCGATTCAGTATTCTAGTGTAAAACAGCTATTTCGCCAAGGCAAGTCCAGCAAGCGAGCCAAAAACCTTATACCCTTTACCTTAAAATTTTGTAAATTCGCCACTGAAAATCACCAAGACTTAATAAACAGGTACATACCTTATTTTCATTAGTAGTTGCAATAAGGTCGTCTATAAGGAACTGTCCCCAAGCAGCAAGCATGCTGGTTACATAGTCGTGTTCTACGGGCATTGCTAGTTGTGACACTGCCTGTACGGCCAGCGCCGGTTCTGGCAGACGAGGTGGTGCTAATGGCTGGGACACACCTGATTAAGAGATAATAAGTTTGTACATCATTCTATTAAGTTAATAATTCATATATAGTAAATAAAATAACTATTATTTCAAGTATCTGTTTGTCGCGATTTGATTTAAACTTTGTTCTGAAAATATGTTTAGATTCGAAAAAATATAATATGTTGTTGCAGGTTTTTGGATAACTTCACAGGAACCGAACATTCTTCCAGGATAAAAAGTAAAGTGTTAATCTCGATACAATCCGTTTAGCCGTTCTTGCGTGATTGAGTAATAAACATCCAAACATTCAAACACAAATTTTCAGATTTATTACATTAGTAGAATACTACAGAGGCGGGAGCCGGATGTATTTTAATAAAACTCAACATTATTCTAATTCCAGGAAGAGGAAGTCGTTTAAAATAGATTTTTATTTTTATAGTATTTTATTTTGATGACAGATTTTAAATAAAATATTGATAGATGAAAATGTATCAAAATTTAATAAATTTAATTCCAAAGCTAGCAAATATTTGGGGATTGAAGTACTTGATTTATGATTATACTTTAATATAGTATAACTTATTTTATAATAGTATTATGGCATAACAACTTTCACTTTAATTATATTACAAAATAGTCAACAAAGTTTAAGACCGAATCGATCTACATTTCTGAAACTAGTTTTAGTATTTAAATTAAAATAAATAGAGTATCGGAAATAAATGCTAAGTCATTTTATAATTCAATTATAAATTAAATTTTATTTATATGTACATTTAACATTTCCATTCCCTTTCAAATATTTGTTTTACGTAACATAAAATAAAATTTTATACGATACCAAATTTTATTGATATTATTTATATACAATTACGCAGTTACTAGATAGCACCATAAATAATACATAATCGTTTTGTTTCGTTTAATATATCATTAAGAACTAAAAGAATTGACTAGCCTTACAAAATATGGCATGTAATCTTTGTAGTATATAATAAAATTTCAGCTAAAACTATGAAAGAAAGCTTGAATTCATTAATATTATTTAAAAAAATCTTTATCATTTCAAAAACAAGGTCTTGGAATAGCATTAATAAACAATAAATCTTTTAGCAAATAGACAAATTATTCATATAATAGATCAATGAACTTGTAAATTAATTTTTCACTAAAAGATAAGTTGCAGAGGTCAAGTGACTATTTGTATAATATTCTTGAAACCGTTATGTTCTTTAAATTATTAATCAATCTAAGCACAATATAGACTTAAATATTGTAGAGCTGTGGTTTTTAAAATCACAGACTATTTTTAACAGAAGACCGCATATAATATATAAAAAGATATAGAAGAAAAATAAAGATATATAACACACTATTTTCATCGAAAATGAACGAAAACTAATTTTTGTGCACTTCGCACAATAAAAACTTGATTTACATAAATATACCAATGTATAAGAAATAAGTATAATAACATTCAGTAAAACAAAAGCGTGGCGATAATACTAAGCCGTTATATTCTATACAGTGTTTATTTAATATTACAAATGTTATTTTATTGTTAAGAAAATGTTATTTTACTATTACGAATACTCAATAGCTCATCAATAGGGCCGACTTCGCTCCATTAACGCCAGAATCGAGGGTTCGATTCTGACCCGCTAGGGCTATTGTCGTACCCACTCCTAGCGCAAGTTTCGAGCTTTTTGGAGGGCAATAGGAATATTAGTAATGCCTTGAAAAAGCATTGCTAATATTCTTAAAAAAAAACAAAAAAATTAATAAAAAAAATGTACAAGTATCGATAAAAACATAAAACGGAATAGAAATATTAGTGATATTTTTATCATGACTGATGATACATTATACAACTTTTTTAATACATTTTATGTTTATTAATAGAAGAAAAGTTATTAAAACGATTTATTATTTGCGGAAATTGATTAAAAACCGTAAATGAAGTCCAATGAACTTTTAATGACTCGAGATCCGTGTTGTTTATGATGTATATTTATTTATGTGTCTCGAAACGAAAGATTTATTTAAATAGTTTAAGTTTGAAACTGAAAAATCAATATCGTATTCAGTCATTGTGGTAATTGTACGATTTAAGGTTTTATTTATTTTTACCAAACGAATGTAGAAACAGGAATAGTAACGTAGGAATTAGTAACGTAGTTTTTTGCTTCTTGATAACTTACAAAGAAATATGCGATATTTTTAGACCTTTTATGTACAGCTTTTTTTGTTGTTACTAAATATTTATATTTAAAGACATTACTTTTTCTATTTAACAGACAATTGTTAACAGTAATTAGTTGTGGTGAAGAAATCCTTTTTCTTTTTCATAACATTTTAGCTCTAAATTTACGATTACTTTTCTCAAGAGAACACTCAGATTCATAATTCAACGTTTCTCAGACAGTCAAACTTGGATGACCTAAATTATATTAATAATTGTACACAGGTTTAGCATTTAATCTTAAAAGGATGTCTGAAAATAAAACTAACTATATTATATGTAATAAGAGCTAAATATGATTTTCTGCATTTAGAATGCGATGCGAATTCTATTTCTGTGTACTAACCATCAGCGTAATTCGGTGGTAATAATCGGAGGAACACATCGCCCCGTCGTCCCCACGGGCGGTGTCTCACATTATTACATTCTCCGCTCGCACTGCGGTACTTGCTTGGAGGACACGGTGTGTTGCTTATTTCGTCTTCCTCTGTGCTTGAACAGTTGTGGCTATAAAGAAAAAGATTGATATGATGTTTGTACACATATTTTAGGTGAAAGCTATTCATTTTGAATACAATTTTTTACAGAGGAATGAAATCGTAAGCCTATATATTATTTATTTTTTCATCTGGGCAGTATTTGTAAGGGCTATATATTAACCTTAAGGTCTAGCCAGTTGTAAATTTCACAGAATACGTGTTTGAAGAATACTACAATACGTTGTAAAGAAAGAAGGCTACGTTGTGGCGTATTGCTAAAGAGTCCATCTTTAGCCTCGACAATTGTGGGTTTGATTCCCGCTCGGGCAGATGTTTGTATTGATTTTACAAATATATATTTCGGTCTGGGCGTTTGTCCTTGTAAGTAAGTTAAGCTGTCGGTCCCGGTTGTTATCGAATAACATCTGATAATAATCGTTAACTCTTGATGAGTAATTTGCTCATATCCAATGAGTTATTGGTTCGCCCTTAAGGCTACGGAGGTCAGATGGCAATTACCCTGTTTAAAAACTTTCAAATCCAGATAAGACCCTGGGTAAATAAAATAACCGGAAAAGCTAGTAAGAAGAAGATTCCAACTTGTTGGACCAATTTCGTGGACGATTTCTCAGTCTTAATAATTACGAAATAAATTCAAAGTATGTACTCACGCATCGCTAGCTCCTAACAGGGACCTTCTTTCTAAAGCTAAAGCTTCGCTCACGGCTCTCCTTAGATCACTGGGTACTGCTTGAATACTGTTGTCGTCTGATTTAGTTTTCTGCGCGTGTGTCTCGATCGATACAAATGCCAAAAGCAAAAAACATCGCCATAACCTGTAACAAATAAAAACATTTAATTTTTGTTTATCACTACATGGTATAAAACAAAGTCGCTTTCTCTGTCCCTATGTATGCTTAAATCTTTAAAACTACGCAACGGATTTTGATGCGGTTTTTTTAATAGATAGAGTGATTCAAGAGGAAGGTTTATAAGTATAAAAATTATTTTTGAGGTTTGTAATGTGATGTCGTAAATAATTACGCGTAGAGCCACGGGCAATAATGAATAAATCAAAACTACTGGATCGATTTTAATCATTTTTTCAGTAAATGACATAGGCTATATATTTTATACCCGTGCGAAGCCGGAGCGGGCGGCTAGTTTATTATATAATATAAATATTATATTTCTCAGTTTCTCTTTGTTTGTGTTAAGCTCGAAAAGAATCGGATCGATTTACAATTATTTTTTTTCAGTAAATATACAACAATTACATTAAAATATTATAATTATGTAATAAAATACAAATACAAATATATCGAAATTTTTATACACTATGAATGTGGTTTTCGCAGATGATCTACGCTAATATCACACTTTAAGGTTTTTCTTTTAGCTTTTTATGATATACTTTTTGAGAATTTAATGACTTTTGACCAGGTTAATAAGGTTAGTCAGTTACAGCTTAGTTAAGTTAGTTATCACACTGATTGATGATACCTCTGTTATGAGTAAAATAATAATTACGAATGCGACAGAAATTGAATGAAAAATGTCGAATTGAGGTCGTCGGGTTACTTTGGGAAAGCTCTACATCTGGCATTGGACTTTTACGAGCCGATTATGATGATTATAATAATAAGTAATGCGTTGATTAAGAACTTATGAAGAATTTATAAATATTAGCATTTGTTTTTTATAGCTCCGAACGTGAGTTGTACAAATAAATATACATGCGACTCCAATGTACAAAATATTGCAGCAGTGCTTTTGTTGTAATATTTTTTGTTGCTTTAATTTAAAACTCAATTAACGATAGATGAATGACCTATGAGTATAAAGGAAAAGTATACCGCCATCAGACCTTGATATAAAGTTTCCTAGTTCAAAGTCAGTCTGGTTAAGTTATTCGGATAAAAAATATTAGGTAACTACTTGATAGACTTTTGTACCAAATATAGGTATTTTATTATTATTTTGTGTTTATAATTATGAACATGATAACGGAAAATCGTTACAATTTTGAATTATATGTAGGTATATATGTTTTAGGAATATTTATTATCAATGTTTTTTTACAGTATTTCGTAATAAGGATAAAGCTCGGTCTAGGTCTACCACGATAGCGACAGACGTTAGATTTTATATTAGACCTAACGAAAATGCAACGACTAATAATCGTTAGTTCACCATTTTACGTGATTAAGTGCGTATGTCTTACTGTCTATTCGTGTGAAGAATATGGATTAGGAGCACACAAGCATATAATATGAATAAACTTTAACTAATCAATAGTCACTTAGGTGGTAAGAGCTTGGTGCAAGTGGCTATGACATGGTTTCGTTTTGCATTGAGACAAGATTAATAGCCTTTTATCCACGTGACTGGTTCTGATTCAGGAAACGACAAAATACTAGTTGGTCACGCGCTACACTCACCCACGTAATAATACCTAAATATAATATCCAAATAAGCTATAAAGCTGACGGCGGCGGGCGTTGTTTAATAATTATTCGACATTATTCATATTATTAAGTATAAGAGCCTTATCACACAAATATACATACGCGCGGTTTCCGTTTATGCGATGACCGTTAACATGTAGCTTTCACATATACACGGCTTTTTTTTAATGTTACAAGTTGGCAAACAAGCATAAAGCCCACCTGATGGCAAGTGATTGTCGTAGCCTACGAGCGCTTGCAGCACCATTAGTAGGTGCCACTCACACGTTGCCAACTTCGAGATATTAGTTCTTAAACCTCCTCTGCCCAGTAATTTCATTAGCGTACAGTGCACTTCAAACCGGAACACAGTAATGCCTAAGCACTACTATTTGGCGGCAGAATATTTGACACTTCGGTGGTACCTACCTAATCTAACCAACCTAACCAGTGTGACTGATTGCACTGGTGGAATAATCTCTGCTGTGACAGAGGCTATCCCAACAGCGGGCGATGGGGTCGTCACATCTCGACGCCGGGGACAGCTGGTTCCCGTGCAATGTGCATGCAATAAAAATAGTAGTATATAATGGTGAAGTACTACAATCTCACAGAATATCCACGTGATGAAACATTATCTGTACTGTTGCGTTTCTTTCATTAAAGAGTAACTATGTAGTTTTTTGCCGGTTCTTCTCATTAGAAACAGCTTTACGAGCCGGTGGTAGAGCTTTACGATATAAAAGTAGTTTTTAAAAGTCTGCTTGAATAATTTTGAATTTGATTTGGTATGAAATCTGTGGTTGTGGTCACTTCTTATGTCCTGTCTATTTCTATTTACTCTTTTTCTGACAAAATAAACATAAAACAATTGTAGCACCCGAAATGATACGACCACGTTGTGTCGATTTATGTGTAACAGAGACTTAGCATTTCACAATAGATCACTGTGTACGTGACATTGGTGAGGAAACCGTTTCTGTATTTATTGGATGGTTCATTCACGAACACGATATAGTCGCGATGGTGTGTGCAAGTTATTAATATCAACTTTTCTTAAATGTTACCATGTGGTTAATTCCGAAACCGTAAGAGTGTGAAACAGCTCTAATAATATAATTTGACGACAGCTATAACCCGTTTTAATCAGAATTTAATTTTGATTTATCAGACATAAAATATTTGGGAAGATTATAAAATTTTAGTAACTGTGTTGTTTCTGGTATTTCACTTTTGATTTTACATATAACTTATAATGTATTTATCTAAAGTAATCCTATTCTATACACATCATCACATTACGTGTAGAAAAAACCTTTAAATGAAATACAAATTGCTAATGGTTGTTTTGATAAACCGGTTAGTTTCCTTATATATTATTTGTAGTGAACTATTTTTTATTAAGCAATATAAATAGTTCGATGTTTTAAAATACGAAGTTTTATACATCATAAGTAATATAAAATGTCAATGGAATTGTACTATAAAGATATTTTTGAAAATCAATACGAGATTGAAATGTTCTACTGAACGGATTATGATGATGTTTTAGCTGTTGATAGCCTTTTGAAATAAAAATCGATGTTAGGTTTCAAAGAAATCCATTGAGTAAAAACAGTTATCAAATATTTTATTTCTTTGTAGTACATAATATGTCATGAGTGGTGAGCACGAGTTATTCTAAATACTTTCATAATTTAAGAAATGTATCTTTACTCGTATATTGTTTAATTTACAAATGTTTCACGATCAAAATCAGTCTAATTATTACACAAAAATAGTATAATTAATTATAATAAAACTTAAAAGTTGATTGAATTGAACCTAAAAAGATTCCATTCTTACGTCGGCCTATACGCCATAATAATTTTTCAACTATTAAACCATTTGAAAGTGATGTGTATGAGATCTCGCAGTTAAAACAATAAATGGGTTCTAAAAATGACACACGAGCCGACAAAAAACCTCTTAAACCTTAAGATCTTAATCAAAATATTATAAAGTTATATGGTATCATGAAAGTATATCGTATAAAAATATTTTTATGTAAATTATGGAGGAGAAGGACTTGTATAGTAAATTGATTGGTAAACTTAAACGTGAAATCAATAAAATTACTAGCGTACTTTGTATGGTCACAAGTAATTAATAATTTAGTAAATTGAGAAAACCTTCTTCGTCCTAGCATTATTCCCGGTATTTGACAGGTTACTAGTTTTTACACGGAGCGATTGCCATGTGACGTCCGTAACCCTAAGGTGAACCAGTTACTCATTGGATCAGAGCAATTGACTTATCAAGAGTTAACGATTATTATCAGATGTTATGTGATACAAACCGGGACCGACAGCTAAACGTGCTCTCCGAGGCACCGATGGGGAGACCCACGGACAAACGCTCAGACCGAGACAGAAATTTTAACAAACATCTGCCCAAGCGGGAATCAAACCCGCAATTAAAACCCCATCGCCCGCTGTTGGGATAACCTCTGTCACAACAGAGATTATTCCACCAGTGCAATCAGTCACACTGGTGGTAGGTATTTTGTTGCAAGAGGCCGGCTAGGTAGGTACCACCGCAGTGTCCAATATTCTGCCGCCAAATAGTAGTGCTTAGGTATTACTGTGTTCCGGTTTGAAGGGCTCTGTACGCTAGTGAAATTACTGGGCGAACGAGATTTAAGAACTAATATCTCGAGGTTGGCAACGCGTGAGTGGCACCTACTAGTGGTGCTGCAAGCGCTCATAGGCTACGGCAACCACTTACCATCAGGTGGGCTATATGCTTGTTTGCCAACTTCTAACATAAAAAAAAAAAAAAAAAAGCAGACTCGCTACCCTCAACGCCACAACGGTGTCAAAACCAATTAAATCTAATTGTTTCACAAGTATCTCAATCATAGAATGGAAACATTTTCGGTTTAACTATGTAAGAAAGTTAAGAACTATCGTGTATAGGGGTCATACAATTAGCATAACAATTGATTTACACAACGAAATAATTTACTGATTTCTCCTCATCTCGTAATAATTCATGACTTAAGGCTATTTTAAGGCATTTCAAATTTCGTTTAATTTCAATATATTGCTTTCTATTTCTCGAATTTTCTTATATTTTTAATCGAGTTCAAATGGAAAGGGTTATGAATGCGTGTGGTTGATGGTTTTTCGTGTTTGTTCGTTTTTGTTGTGTGTGTGTATGTTGCGCGAAATCTCAATAATCCAGATTATTATTTTTTGTTGGATAATGTATGCTTCCGGTACGGTCTTCTATTCGTTTTTTAATGATTTAACTTTGGAGGCATAAAGCAGAATTCCTGAGTTTCTTAGAGTTTAGTTTTTCTTCTCAATAGCTCAATAGTCTTTTTTATCACAATTCATATTCCTTAGCTAATATTCGAAATATTTGTATGTTTGAAAATGTATTGACCATACTCTTTACTCGTATGTCTGTAAAATACATTATGGATACTATGTACAAGAAGTTGAGGGCCTTGAAAAACCTTGAGGGCTTGTCGTAAACTTCGACATTTATAATGACAACTTACGACTTTCAAACAGCTGACTGAGATATTTCTTTTAATTTATGGACTGAGTAAAGTGAAGGTCTTATAGTCTAGTTGGACAGTACGGCGTTCGTATTAATTACCGTTTCTTCATCGATAACTGCCGATTGGTTTTATGTAGAATGAGTTTAGTTACGAATTTTGAAGTATATATTAAGTAGTATCAAGTTATGAGGCAAAAATTGTAACTTAAAAATGTATTTATGAAATTTTGGGCTTAACAGATATCGACATGTAAACATAATATTATTTATTTTTATTTTTTGACGACGTTGTGGCGCAGTGGTAGCGAACCTGCCTTAAGCTCCAAAGGTCGCGGATTCGTTTCCCACTAGGAACAGATATCTGTATTGACCATACAGGCATGTTTTCCGGTTTGAGTGTGTTTGTCTATAACTATCCTAATAGGGGCCGTTGAGTGTGTTGCGTTTATAAAAAAAAAAACGAGATTCCTCAGTCATATATTCAATCTATCTTGGCTGTAATTTAAAAGTTTTAAAACCGACATAATATCTATTAAACTCAATATAGTTAACTTTGGCATCCAAAAATGCTAACCTATTACATAATTAATAAAAAAAGCGGATAATTGATTTCTCCATGGCAGGTTTGTTATGAAGAAAAATGCAACCGACAGGTTGTTTTGATGCTTGCATCATACTTGATACGTAGAGCTCATTCATAATTTATGGTTCACTCATGAAGTTCAATGAACCAGTTAATACTTATTAGACCTACGAATATGACCATTAAAAGTGTTCATATCGTTTAAGCCTCTACGGCACTGACCCGAATTGATTAACATTATAGTGCCAATGTCAAAAACGCAATAGAAATGAATAAGTAGTCTCGTTTTATGCTATGTGAAATGAAAGTGCGTTGTATTCGCTAATAATACGTGACTGAAGTGGGAATCCGATAGGCTATGTATTGAGCAAGGTCATTCTGACGAAACTTTGGGGAAATTTTTATGACTGGATGAGGTATGCTGTTCGATGTACAGTAATACATATAGCTTATTGTAGGTGGTGTGGAATATCTTTTATAACATGACCTCGTTGGAGCGCAGCGGTAGTGCCTATAGCCTTAAGCGCCACAGGTTGCGGGGTCGATTCTCTCTCAGAGCAGATGTTTGTATTGACCACACAAGCATGTTTTCCGATCTGGGTCTGTTTGTCTTTGTTATTGTCTATGTTTCCGGAACCCCGACACAGTGTAAGACTATTCTAATTCCGTTGAGTCTGATAATTTTTATTTATAGCAAAAATTTAGCAAATCGTTGCTTATATTGTCAGGAACACAGTGGAATTACAAGGTATTTTTTAAGATGAGGGACGATAGATAGAGCCGGATATGGTGTGTGGGAGTTTGGACCTCCGTCGTTTCTACACATTGAAAGAAATGTGGCGAAACAGATACTAAAACTTCAAGGTTTAGATGGTAAGAGGAACTTTCATGGTTAAGACTCCCAAATTTCTTGGTTAAAACTCCCAAGACTTAGTTAAGACTAAGCAGAAAGGAGCAAATCTCATTTACGTTAAAACCTTTAAAATATGTATGTTAAATTGTCTGTGACATTTTACATGATTATGTAATCCCCAATGTAGCATTTATGACGACTATGATTTCATAATCACTATCAACAAAACAGAAAGTAAGCAAATACAAAAGTAAGAGAACAAACTTAATTTCTAAACTAAATTTCGCAGCACATACTATTTCAGATGTCGATATTACACAATCAATATCTGTTGTGTTGATTTCTTTGGCAAGGATAAATACAATAAAGAACCAAGAAATTTAATGTGAAGAATTTTTATTACGATATTTTTTGTATTAAATTAACTTAATATGATCTAGGATTCTCATGATAGTCCATTGTTGGTCCGAGGTTATGAAAACACTTAGAACTATTTGCACACAATTCTGCCTTCATTAGTTCTACAAACAGTACGTGATGGTTTCAAGTTGAATTGGATTATTTATTTTGAGAAACATCAATCAAAGTAGATTTTTTAAGGTACGGAGATGATAATGTAGAGATATTTAGGGGCGTGATAAAGTCACATGTAAAGGGGCCGAGAGGGGGTGGGGGTGGTACGAAGAGTGACATTATATCATTATATGATAAAGGAGAGGGCCCTCCTCTCTAATGTCCTAAGTTTCGTAACGTCATATTTCAAGATTAAAACCTCAAGGCAAAAAGTATTAAAGGCGAAATTTGAACAGTTAACGAAAAAGTTAAAACAAATACATAACTATTTTTCGAAACTGCTGTTTTAATTTAAGAATTTAGAAATATAAAATTGTAAAAAATATTTGACGTCACACTAGAAAGAGAGGGGAGAATATTACAAATGTGACCAGCTTTGACAGGGTTGCGGTAAAATACATGAAATTCATGTGACGTAATTTATGGATGGCCCCCATATACCGATGGGGTAGGAGGGAACAGGAGAAGTAATAGGAACTTTCGAAACGAAACGCAATAGCATCGAATAGTACTGCTCGAGCTGGCCCAGTCATATCACAATTCTATACTAGAGCTTCTTCAATACAGCTGGTCATAAAGTTAATTTCGATAATACCAGGTTTTATGATCACGGTCATTGTTCTACCTTCCATTTACTAATTATTTAAAGGTATTCATAAATTGCTAACAGTTACATTATGTTGTAAAAACGTTATAAAAAGTAATGAAAAATCGAAATGATGAGAATTGAAGGTTAAATTGATTACAAAATTTATGATATCAAGGCCCGTCAAATAGTGAATTCCTCATCAAGTTATATATATATTAAAAATATTATTTTTTTACGGCCATGTTTAGACTTCTCGCATTTATTCCATTACTATGACACTTATTTAGGAACCCGAAAGGAATTCTGATTGTCAAAGATGTCCCTCAGAGAGAAAAATCGAATATTGCAACGCGAGTTCAAGCTAGAATGTATAAAAATGTTCCTTTATTTATCGCGGCTGAGTTTCTTTATTGAAGTATAAGCGATTTAATTAAATTATGATTATTAATATAATATAATTGGAGGCATAAAGTTTAAAATAAATTTATTGATTAATTTGATACCAAGTCAATAATTTATCGTCAAAGTATAAAAATCTTAGTCTGGATATGGGTAGTATTTTTTAATAGATGAAAACTTATTCGTAAACGTGTTCTTCGAAAGACCAAATCATAATTACCAGATATTTATCTAATGAAGGACTTAATATACTATAGACAGTCCTTTGCATAAAAACAAAATGTGAAAGACTCACTGCTACTCCTTCGTAAATGCAACGGAACGAAGTTAGTAACAGGCTAACTTCATTTTGTTGTTGTTTAAAGGAAAGGCCTTTTTTACTTGAGGAAATGCAGTTACGCACTTGAGTCCTGGGACGTGGGACTCGGAGCCTGACTCCTCTACCCACTATCCATCACCAAGGTCCCATAGTGGAACGTCGCGGGATCGCTGACGCATTCAACTGCGACGCCCCGAAGCTTGCAGCTTACGCGCCCTACCGAAAAAGACTCTATGGCAAAACGTCAAAGCAGGGCGCCCTTAGGCACCCTCTTCCGAGACTAACTTTTTATGGCTCTTCCATAGTATTTTATAGTAGGTTTATGATTGCAATACATTTTGTCCACCTATTTTTTAAATTGATTTTTATACAAATAAGACAAGACATAAAACTCCATAAATAGTTTTATTAGCACGATATGAGAATTTACTGATGGAGCTAGTTATCAAATCAACGTTTGTTTAATTAATTAAATAAAAAATGACACATCGATGTATACCCAGATCCGATCTGAATTTATCTTAGATTAGAGATGCAAAAAAAAAAACAACTTCTAGTCACGTGGCGATGACCTCACATGCCGGACCAGACGACCTCTGTCGTGAGGCGGAATACTGCCATAATATTTAAGTATAAACATCGTGTTAGAATAAAACAATTAAGAAACAATGGTCTAACACATTACACACATTAAAATCCATAAATATCACGCGATGCAGGATGTAGCTTCCAAAATTTAATTAACCACACTCACCTCGACTTTTATTATTATTTTTCATATATAAATATACGGTGTTTGTTGCTAAATATTGTGCTAAACACAAGCAGCTGTTCAAAAAAAATGAAGTCATATTAACTTTTCTTAAAATGATATTATAGTCACTGAGCAACTCTAAAGGCTGGCCTTTCCATTTAGTAAAAATGTTCAAATATTTTCTGTCTAATAGTCACACTTACTTTTTTTGTGGATTATGTTGCGAGCTGTGACACAAACTTCATTAGATTATGTTGCAAGCTCTTGCAATTAATTAATGATATATTAGTTTTATTTTGTAACAAACAAAGCTTTTTTTTAAGTTAAACAAAACACCTGTTTTATTACTAAACTGCTGATTACTTACATAGTAAAGGTAAATAGGAATTGTAATTTTTTGCTAAAGTCTCACATCGATCATAGTCATAATAGGCTTGTCAATTAGGTTTTTTTTGTTAAGAGAAACCAAAGGGTGAGAACTTACAGCCACTGTATTAATTATAAGAATAAATCATTTAAGAAATATTTTATTTAAAGCTGCGTCAGATTTGAATAAACTATTTATTACGCTTGTATTTCTATAAAATAAGATATAAATATAATATTTAAATAGGTATATAATTAAATAGTGTTCACTCTATCATGAGCATGTGTTTGCGAAATGTAAGACGATATTAATGCTAATTATGTATAATTACCCTTACATTCTAATATATGCAAATTAAATGACCAAAACTCATATATCCTTATTCACAGCACTATCAGTTTATAATGAGGTAATGCAGAAGTTAATGAATTAAGTTTTTTTTTCATTTGAGTTCGCACGCGATCAGCCTTTGCTTGATTTAAAGATTATTCCATTATCTTGTGATACACGTATACTTCGTGTTTATTACTTGTAAATTGTAATAAACTACCACGATCAATTTTAAATACCGGAAATATACCTTTGATGTTTCAATAGTTTAAAATCATTAAGTTTTTTGAAGCTCTATCTACAATTTGTATCGAATTTTTCACGGAAACTGGTGATAATTATTGATTTGTCATGCTTGATTGGGTTACCCATTGCACATCACGTGACGGTATAATCCGACTAAATTGTATAGTACGTTCGGACAACGGAATGAGTAATCAATGGACCACTCTCGTTTAATGAGCTTAACATGGCGACTCTAGATGTGGCAACAAAATCTTGCGAAAATCCACTAGCGCGAGGAAAACATTACCTAACACAATGCTGACTGCTCGTTTCATGCTATGTGTAAAGAGAAAAGGTTTGTCTTTACCTTTTATCTATGCTCTACAATCTTAACCAATATTCTAAACGAGTATGTAAGTTTTTTGTTTTTTTTTTTTTCATCGAAGGCACAGAAAAGAACATAGAGTATATGTCATCAAAAGTGCTGTTACCGTGATAGAGAAAATTTCCTTAAAGTGTCATTTTTATAAATAAAAATACTGATTTCAAAACCAATAAGAAAAAACAAAATATTTTCTGCCAATATTACTTAGCACCGATTTATGAAGATAATATTTCGTAGAAAGTATTCATTTTTAGTTTTAAAGAAGGTATTTAAAAATCCACTATAATTATAATCTGATAACGTTATGTTATGCAGAAATATAGTTAGTGAGTGAAATAAGCGGACAAGCGGACAGAGAACAGTCATACACATAAGTTTTTTTTATAAGTATTGAACTTGGAGTTATGCTACACAGCCAAGGTGAAAATTATAATAAAGTTTTGATTGATTTTTTCTTATTAAAATACTGTGACAATATATGTAAATATATTTATTTCAAATATAGTCAAAAATGTTTACCAACACAATATTTTCCTATGATTCCGGTTTATAGTTTAAAAGAATAATCTAAAAAAATATCTAAAATTAATGTTAAGTGTGCAGAAAGCGATGATTCAAGGTAAGTTCCGTTCTTTTGTTTGAGTGTTTTTATCTGCGGTTTTTATAGTGACGTAGCAATTAACTTGTCGATAGCTAAGATAGGTTGATTGCCCTTTAATTACTTCCTAAAGTGAATCGTACGCACGACCTTTATGGAGTCGATAACTATATTTAGAAATATAAGGCCCTTATAATTTTTTTAGTGTAGTAAATTAAAACTATATTTTGCCTTGCGGCTTCGCTCGAATATAAATTATTAGCTTTCCATAAAAAAATAACATACTTTCATCGCCTATTTCAACTACTTAAAGCTTTGTTGTGACAGCAATGTTATAATAAAATTCATCGATATAGTTTCAGCGATTTAGACTTGAAAACGTTACAGTGCTACTTATGCGAATTAAATAAATATTTTTTATTTCATGACGGTTGGAAAACATGCATACAGTATGTTTGATGGTAAGTAGTCAACGCAACCTGGGAACGCTTGCGATATTTCTCGTATACGAGATACATTGGACAGGAGGAAAGGAATCAGAAGGATTTATAAAAGGGAAAGGGTGTAGACGAGGTGGGAGATGGATCCTCTGGCGCTTACAATCATAGCACGAAACGCAACAATACTTTGTTATTTTAATTTTCCAAATTTTCTGTGAGACAGTACTACAACAGTTGAGCCGGTCGATTTATACTGGGAGCTGCATGGCTCTACTAATACTAAATAATATTAAACGTCAATAGATTTGTCCTATCAAGGTATTTTTGCAAATCCAAACGAGATTGAATATTTCGTAGCCTCTGAACTCAACGTGGTTATTGATAAAACACTTGAAGAGTAAAGCTCCAATAATAATTTGAGCATAAACACCTTGCTTGTCGGCGTGCTTGGTAAAGTCAATTAGAAAATTTAATATGGAATATCTGATAAAACTAAAATTTTATTTCAATTTTGATATAAGTTAGATTACACATTAAGCGTTTAGGTATTTTTTAATGGATAAGCTTAGTTTTTATATCCATTCTTGACATTCAGATTACCTCTATATATAGCTATGCGTTATTATATAAAATAGGATGTTATTCTCATTTGAGAGTTATGTTATTGCTGATTAATTCATAATAATATAATTCCACTTATTATCATATTACAGTTATTGCGATGTAATTAAATAAAATATTATTATTGTAATAAACACTATCTGTAGGCATTGGTTGCAATGGTTGATAAAAACAATATATATTTCTATTTTTTTTACTACTATACTAAATTAATATTATTTATTCGATTCTATTTTTTTGTGTATACAAATAAATAAAATTGAAGTGCTATTTGTAATTTCAAATCAACAGATTTC
Source organism: Hestina assimilis (assembly GCA_023373885.1). Taxonomy (NCBI): domain Eukaryota; kingdom Metazoa; phylum Arthropoda; class Insecta; order Lepidoptera; family Nymphalidae; genus Hestina; species Hestina assimilis. Next base: position 6,938,711 of record CM041749.1, on the reverse strand, counting down.
CAGTAAATTCATATGAAAGAATACGATACTTATATAAAAAAAAATCAATTTTTATAAATTACGTTTGTTTGTCTGTTTGTTCCGGTTAATCTCTAAAACGGCTGGATCGATTTTAAGGGGGCTTTTACCGGCATATAGCTGATGTTATAAGGAGTCACTTCAGCTTCTTTTATTTTTATTTTTTGAAATTGGGTTCCGTGCAAAAAAAATCTGTACACCACGTGAGCGGAGCTATGAGCGCAATTAGTCCCATATAAAATACATTTAAAACTCGATGTAAAATACACATTATTTTGTAAAAAATTAAGTAATTTATCATCTTAGCATTTATTTGGTGTTTTCTTGCAAGCATTATTGCTGTCTTAGTTAATTAACTTCGAAAACTAAGTTAAGTCTTTGTGAGTCACTTTAAATTCATAAATTGTTATGATTTTTCTAAAATGTCAAGCATTTACACAATTATTCAGTGTTAAAATATTTCGTAATTATTAGTACCGGCTTCGAAGTTTTTTTGCTAAAACTAGATATTTTTTGTCCATAAACGGAGATATCGTACAATTTAGTTTTGTTATTGCAACGATTTTATAATATTTTTATTTTCAAACTTGATTTATATTGTTAGATGGATTAGGTATATAGTATCATGCAAAAAAAACTATTTGGAGATTGGCGGAGTCTCGTTTGGGGCACGTGTTTGTATTGACCATACAAATTTGTGTTCCGGTGTTGCTATCTGAATGGGGGCCGTAGAGTGCATAGCGTATTGTTGGTCTACAATTTTTAAGACCATTCTTATGTTACAGTATAATAGCTTCAGGTAGAAGGGCCGAAATCGTTAATGCAAGAGTTGCATGTTCGATCCTGACTCCCTTGGGCTATTGTCGTATCCACTCTTAGCAACGACCTTATTTGGTAATAATAAATAAATTGATAAAAATGAAACTAACACGAATGATATGAATATGTTTTACAGTACAGGTAGAAATGAGAACAGAAAATATGTTGCTCAAGCAGATCTTAAGGCGGTTCCATTGTTTTATTGTAATAGGATTGTGGCATACACTCCTATTTGTCAGATTTTCTTTACACGTAACTAATTGAGCAATATAAATTGCTTTTTTAAAATTGCTTGCTAATTGCTTATCCCTTGATACTTGAATCTATTATAATTTAATTTCTATGTAGTTGCGTATTTAACGAACCTGCCCAAAAGCATATAGTCGCGGACTCTTTTCTCAAATGGGACAGAATTTTGTATTGATATAATTGTTAGCCCTGTAAGTAATAGCCTATAATATATATAATGTCCCAGTGCTGCAAATAGTCTTAGTAATAACAGTTCCCTTCATGGGCGTAGCGAGGTAGAAGCAAGGGCAGCCTCCCCGATTATGAGTCTAAAAACAGAAATACACGAATATAAGGAATTTTGAACGTTTTAAGTTTCAACTATTGAAAAAATATTCATTTTGCCCCCTCTGGACCCAAGACCAAATGCTGGCTACGCCCATGGTCCGCTTGGTAAAAATAAGGAGCTTAATCAACCAAGAGATACAGATTTCCTTACGATATTGTCATTACCACGTGATCACCATGAATTTGTATCTATCTTTATTTTCTGCCTCTTTTAATTAATAAGTAATGCATGAATATGACCAGGTCTATGAATAATATCAGGTGACCCCTTCACATTAAATCACTGGTACATATAGTCGACGTTGTGGCGCAGCGGTAGCGGACTTACCATAAGCGCCACAGCTCGGGACAGATGTTTGTATTGACCATACAGGCATTTTTCGGTTCTGAGTGCGCTGTCCTTGTCATTGTGTGTGTTTCTAGACCCCCGACACACGATATTCCTATCCTTATTGCCTTGAGTGTGTTGCGTATATTATTATTATATAGCTGATTGTCTCAGACTGAAAATACTTTTCAAGTGTGTATATATTATATAGGTCTCTAGGTCTAAGGTGTCGTTAGATCCGAATTAATCTTTAGAGAAAAAAATATGTAGAATGGGCGGCGGTCGTATATATTTTGTTCTTGTTCTGTTAATCATTAATTTTTAGTATTCAATATAAAAAATGGACAACAGATTATAAAATAAAAAAAAGATTTTTATAGTGTGGGTGAACTTTGTCAAAAATTATATCCGCCTGAGTCACTAGGATAAGTCTTATTTCTTTGTCCTATTAGTCATGCAAAATTGTAATATCGTAATACTGTAAGGTAACTGTGGATAGAATGTTTGAGGTGATTCGATAGATTTTCAAGTTTTAGGCTAATCGCTTGGGTAGCCTTCGTTATGACTGTGAGGTCGAATGTATCAAGTAAATTAACTCCAGAATAGCTGTAAGTATAGTTTATAATAAAGACGTGATTACCATTTATATTGTGTAGACATTTTTTTAAATAATATGTTACTTATTTTTATGAAGGTTCGACCTTTTTGTTTGTTTTTTTTTTCGGTAATAGACCCAGGCTTCTCTCAGCACAAAAGGGTCGGCTCGACCGAGAAGGTACTACCTTCTCACAGAAAATCGGCGTCAAGTAACCCTAAGGGCGAACCAGTAACTCATTGGACAGGAGCAAATTACATATGAAGAGTTAACGATCACTATCAGATGTTCTGTTGATAATAATAATCGGTATTAAAGATTAATGTGATTTAAGTGGCACGGTGGGTAGACCCATGATGATGGTTGGTAATGGACATGATATTTATATTTGATTTTTGGCGTATTTTTTAATTTAAAATAATGCGAATTTATCCGCTTCTTCTAAAGATCTTTGAAAAAGGTAACAAAAACAATGTTGATTTAGTAGATCGTGGATAATCTATAGCTCCGGCGTATTAACATGAGACCTGTCTTGTAGTTGTACCCTTCCTTCACTTCCCTGCTGCCCCCGCTCGGACAGTGCTAGCATAAATATTTAAAACATTTGAAATGCTATAGCATACATATTTTAATTACCACAGGAGTGGGACACGCTCGTCTTCGTCTACGTTTAGCTATGTACTAACTACACTTTGTGCAAATAATAAGATAGATTGTTGTATCTCAAACAATATACTTAACGAATTCAATATTGCAACAATGTCTACTTAAGTAGCGTGTAGTATTGTGTAATATGTGAGGAAGGAAGAATATTAGCAGTGGTTGTTATGCGGTAATAATGTTGATAACGCGGGCTTACCTAAGAACATTCGTAACATTAGGTCAATAGCCATTGTAATGTTTACATTTATGCACATAACTTAGTATTTTTTATAAATATATCACCAATAACTCATTTTATTATGAACTTGTTTCCGTCCGCAGTTTTATCGACGTGGAATCCACATTTTATTATATAGAAATATTTTGGTTAAAGAAAATTATCAAGGAGATAACACTTGCTTTATGTGTATAAGCTTTTAAGGTTCGATATTTCATTACTTTGTCTTGTTTTAGTGTCATGCTCGAACAATTTAAAAAACATCAAAGTTTTAAGTCATCAAAGACCATATGTTATTATATTAAACATAGGTCAGTTTTAAGATTTTATTTTGTCCAAAGCATAGACAGAAAATTATAATCTGTACATAAAAAAAGTTTATATTTAAATCATTTATAACACTATTTTTTATATAGTCCCCAAGGGCTAAACATTTTACGTAAATGCTTAAGTAGATAAGTAATATAGTTTAATTAATTTCGAATGAAGAAAAAGTGAAAACCGTTTTCATATTTTCGTTTATATAAATATATTTGCATAAGTAATCGTGGCCTTTCTGTAGTATCAAAATAACATTGAGCATAAAGTAACCTTGAAAATATTCAGTTACAAATTTTACGATCTAGTCCTAAAATACTTCCTTTAACTAAATTAATAAGTTATAAGTATAGGTTAGAATTATTGCATTTATTTTTGACATTTACCTAAGTTCCTGCTAGTTGGTTTCGCGAAAACCGGTTTATAATAGCTTCTGTAACCAAATAACGTTTGCTACCACAAAATTGTAATACTATACCGCAGTATTATAATACGAGTTTATTATTCAACCGATTAAATATGTAGTAAACTATATATTTGATTAACTAGAGTTATTTGCTGTCAAAATGATCGTGCATGATTTTTTGATATCGACCTCACATTCCGATTGAGTAATATTTTTTTGAGCTGGGGAAATTTATTCTTTTCAATGATAAATATAAAGTTACAATATAAATTACTAGACCCTATTGTAGTGTAAAAATTAGTAATAACGTTTTTTTGATTTCGAAATACGTCATTCAATTCGTTGGGTTTTCATCAGCACTTGTTTTTGAAATATTTCTTCGAGGTCACAATGAATAAGATGAAAATACAGCAATTTCTTAATTCATTTTAGGAAACTAATTTCGTTACTGGGAATTCGTGGAATGGAACTGTAATAAGTAACAAAATTCCCTCTGAGGAGACCTTCACCTTGTGCTAGTGACTTAATAACTTGTTCTACATTCTTTGTAAATTTTCTTAGACATTTGACACGAACAAAAACTGATTTAAATATTAAAATATTGTTTAGTTGTCTATTAAATAAAAGTCAAAGGTCAGTATGGTAAAAATAATTTGGTGTTGGTAAAATACATTATAACGCATAACAATATGTTTATATGTCGACACCGTTGTGGTGTTATGGGTAGCGCGTCTGCCTTTAGTCTCGACGGTTGTGGGTTCGATTCCCGCTCGGGCAAATGTTTGTTAAAAAAAAAAATCTGTCTCGGCCTGGGCGTTTGTCCGTGGGTCACCCCATCGTGCCTCGGAGAGCACGTTGAGCTGTCGGTCCCGGTTGTTATCATATAACATCTGATAATAATCGTTAACTACTTGATAAGTAAATTGCTCTTATCCAATGAGTTACTGGTTTCCTAAGGGGTTGCGGAGGTCAGATGGCAATCACTCCGTGTAAAAACTAGTAACCTGTCAAATCCGGATAAGAATAATTAGCAGACCCTGGGTAAAATAATATACCGGGAATAATGCTAGGACGAAGAAGACCGCATGACAATATGTTTAGTACCTGGTTGCTCAACTAAAAAATGTGTTTCAGGAACCAAGGAGTTTAGTTTACAAGTTCAGTGTTAGTCGATTTATGAAGAATTGAAGAAAAATTACATTGATATAATTGAAAATATTAAATTCTAATGCTTATGTCGTTCGACGAGTTTAATATAAAAAATATATTGTTTTGTTTTATGCTTGACATATTTTTTATATTGTAATTATGTATAATTATAGGTCTTATATTTTGTATTCGTAATGTTAGTCATCATGAAATTATAGGTTATGATGACTTGACTGGGAAAACACATGAGGTGTTTGAATATTAAAATTTAAAAGATAATAATATCTCTAGGTTTTAACTTTACTTACCTAAAAATGAGGTTCTTGTATAAAGTATCAAATTTATGGAAGTGTTAGAAGACAGAAATAACACGTAATCTAATTATAGTATTTTTTTCGTACAACCTTTTTAAGGTTATCAATTTTAAAGCTTAAGTATATCTAAGATAGATAATATTAAAATTGTAGTTTTTTGGGGGTAGGTTTTAAGCAAAAAAATTAGGCATATTTAAAAATTTCGGCCGTGATGACGCAACCGCGAGACGTCTTCGAGAATGGTACTTTCTGGATTGACCGATAATAGGACATTATTTTAAAAATTCTAGCATCTCTTAGACTTAATACCCCATTGCAGTCAGATACAACTAGATTTTAAGCTCTTTTTAGGTTTATGTGACTTGATTCGATATTACAATTAGAGGTCCAACGCCATGTTCTTTCTCGAGCATATACGGTCGTTGTGACATACGTTCTTGCACTGATATATTGATATTTCTTACAGTATAAATAGAGTCCCAATCAATTTTTATTGGTCCATTATGTTTCTGCTTCTTGATGATTTTGTCTTTAGAGTTAAAAAAAAACAATGCCATCTCCCATTCTGTTGCGTAACGATTACATCTTACGTTTTAATGAGAATATGAGTAAGAAAATGTGTTCATTTATAAATGTCATTAACGAAAGTGAATCTGGCTGTGGAAGAAATCGAAAACGTACGTATTATGTAAGCGGAAACCAAGAGGTCCCCTGTATTGCGCAAACTTGCGTTACCGGTCGCCGGTCAGGACCGATGTCATGTAGTATGTGTCAAGTGTGTAAATACACATACAATGTAACTAATTCAATGAAGGATATGATTCCTCAAATTCTGGTGATAGATAGATAGAATATTCTTTATTGTATACCACATAAAAAAAAAAAAAAACAGACAAATATGGTTTAAATATAAATATAGGTAGTACAAATAGGCGGTCTTATCGGTAGGTAGCGATTTCTTCCAGACAACCTACGATATATTGAGATAAATTTTTTTAAAGTATTAGTAATGCTTTTTCAAGTCGTTACTAATACTCTTATTGCTTGCGCCAGTGGTGGGTACGACAATAGCCCAAGAGATTCAGAATAGAACCCGCATCTCTCGCGATAACGGAGCGTCGTCGGTCCTGTAACCGTTGAGCTATTGAGTCTTCAAATTTAAAAACACAGTCAAATTAATAATTCCTCCGTTTTGACTTCGGTTAAGATGCTAAATGATGATGAAAAAAACATCTTAATCATAAATATACTTATAATTATTTTTATAAGCGTAGGTAGTGTTAGTGATTGTTAAAACAAAAAAGCAGAGAAAAGTCCTTTTTATATTTTTTGAATTGTACAATTTTAAATTTCTGTAAAATCCGAAAACAAATTTACTCCGATTACTTATAACGTAATCGGAGTAAATTTGTTTTCGGATTTTAAGGAATTAATGAAAAATTAATTAAATTCAAGTAATAATATGCACATGCAAAATTGCCCGATATACTTATAAAAGTTATCAAAAAAAAAATTAAATTTTAAAGCTGTTTTTTAAGCGGTTTTGGATGTGTTCAGCTTCTATTAATCAAGAGAATAGTGTCTCCGTGCTTCGGAGAGCACTTATAAATCAGATAAAATCAGACCTGGACACCTCTGACATTAGATAGGCTATTAACTACACGATAAGCAAAACTTGTCATGGAAAGTTAAAATAAAGTCACGCAAAATTCATTAATACAGCCGCTTTTTACGCAATAAGCGATTTGACGCATCGAAGATGGCGCTGCTACGTGGTTTATGTTTTAATGGCGACCTGCATTTCGATTTAGTGTTATTGCATAAGGCTTGTTTGGGAACTGATATCTAGGTCTTTCAGAAGTTATGTATTATGATTAATTATTATGTTATTTCTAATATACATAAGAGGTAGGTATATAATTAAAATTGGTAAAGGTTAAGCCTGATTAGTACGGTTCGCTACGGTCATTGAAAATTGAAACCATTAAGAAAATATGGTTCGTAAATTTTTGTCTCAGTGTTTTAATTTCAAGATAGTCACTTTTTTAACTGGTGGTTAATTTTTGTTATATAATAAATCAATTGTATTATATAGTTCTATATTGAATATAAATGTTGAATTATTATGGAATAAATAACGATGGTTTACCACATCAAATACTGTATACATAGATATCAAACTTATATATGTGTTGTTTACATTATAAATACTTAAAATATTCCTACCAGAATTGTTTATGCAAGAAGCTATCAGGAAGTCAGTCTACCTGCACATCTAATTAGGTATCTCCATAATGTAATCACCTATTCAAATATTAATGTAATAAAATAAGGAGATAAATTAATTATTACCAAGTAATTTTTATTTACTTAAAGTTTTTTTTTGTTGTTTTTATGTATGTAAGTTGGCTAGCAAGCATACGGCCCCACTGATGGTAAGCGGTTGCCGTAACCTGTGAGCGCTTGTAACACCATTTCTAGGTGTCACTCACGCGTTACCAACCTCGAGATATTGGTTCTTAAATCTCCTTTGCCCAGTAATTTCACTAGCGTACAGTGCCCTTCAAACCGGAACACAGTAATGTCTAAGACACTACTGCTTGGCGGTAGAATATTCGACACTGCGGTGGTGCTTACCTAGCCGGCCTCTTGAAACAAAAGACGTACCACCAGTGGAACTGATTGCAGTGGTGGAATGATCTCTGCTGTGACAGTGATTATCCCAACAGCGAGCGATGGGTACGTCACGTAGGTATATTGTTATATACAATTAGGGAAGATTAGACTATTATATTAACGTTATTATGATAATATCTGTTTGTCCAGGCTACCATATTTTGAGCTTTGATTTTAATTTTAGCTTATTGAACACAAAAGTTTGATTTTTTATGCATTTATAGTAGCTAATATATGGACGCAAATAAGCAATACCACGTCAACCCACAAAATTGAAAAAACTGAGTTATATATGCAGACGTGTTGGTATATGGCGGAAGAATATTTTTCTTTAATATTTGTGGGGTTTTTTGCTTTAAAACTTCTAAAAAGCCATTTATTTCAATCATACAATTTATGTATTTTTAAACTTTTTGGGTTATATTATATACGAAATATGCAGTTTGTATACTTATTTTTTGTGAAATTAAGTAAAATAACTTAAATAAATCTGAAATTACCAAAAACTTGACCAATACATAAAAAAATTCATATAAAGAAAGTTGTTCAAAATTTTCAAACGCGTTTTTCTCGAAATGACATTCGTGTGGGTTGACATGGTATTGCTTATTTGCGTCCATATGTGATATAGTATCTCCTTATTCTTCCTAGCAATCTCCCGGTATTTTACTGAGACTTTGCTAATTGTATAAAACGTGTTCCCTCATTCTTACAACCTGGGGTCCTTCCAAAGAGGCGGGAAGAGGCACCTTGCGGGTAGGCAGGGCGAGGATGGCTAGTACAGTTCGCCTTCTGCAACCATGTTAGCCACCTTCGCGTGTGTTCTCCACTTCCACTTACCATCAGGTGGAGTGGAGTTATTTGCCCTCCGGCGTTTATATATATATAAAAAAAAATACTCTTATCAAGATTGAAGATATATGTAGTATGACTTAATTAAATACATGTAAAAATAATTATAAAAAAATTGAAATGTGATTTTATCTTAATAAATTAAGAAAATAAATATGCAAAATATTGAAAATACCTTTAACAAACCTATAAAAATAGCATTAAAAATATTTTCGCCATTTTATATAGCTTCTGTAATTATACTTAAAATATTTAATACGTTAAATTCCAGGCATATATACGAATTTAAACTTCATTATAAAATTTTATTGTCTAGCTATAGGGAAGTTATTTCGTTAATATTTTTAATAAAATTTAAGTTCCCATTTTATATATTTTTGTAGTATAATATTATTGTATAATTCTTTCGAATTATTGATGACGTTATCATACTCTGAACTAATACGGGAAATTCTCAACACGTTATTGAGATGGACTTAGTATGAAATTTTTTTATTAGCGCTAAATTCAATGGAATATTTATGGTGAACATCATATCGGGTCATCTCATCGTATTTCCCCTTAAGGTTTATTTTCCTCATACAATTCTAATTATTATCTGATATAATATGATAATATAGCATTTTGGAAAATCCCGTATTACAGAAATGAAATATTATCTTTTCAACAATTATTTCTGCTGATACTATACTTTATAAGGGTTCCGTTTTGCCATGTGGCTACAGAATCCTAATAAAAACAAAACAATCTAGGATATTACGATCAATTTTCGACAAACGTTTTTTTATGATTTTTATATGAATGGTCCGGCTCGATCGAGAAGTACCTTCTTAAGTCGAATATCTATATCAAAAAAGGTTCTATCATTACTGTTGCGTTTCGTTTGCGTCAGCTCAACCTCCCCGTTTCCTTTCTTTTCCTCCGTCTTCATTCTGACTTCCTAATTAAGGTGGCAATGGGTGGTTAAGCCTCCAGTGACATTACGAATACAGGCTACTGATTTTTATCAGCCACATCCATAGACATATATATAAGTAAATATACTTTAGACCCCTTGTACAGATTACTTACTTGTACAGATTACTTTAGACCCCTTAGTTAATTTCTATGTATTGCATCTAGACTGATAATAGCACATGTTTAAACCTAAGTGGTTTTTAGTTGTTATTATTGTTTAAGTATCTGTATTGTAATGTAAATTGATAAATAAAAAAAAAAAAAAGATAGTGTACAGATTCGTTATGTTGTGCAACATACTAATGTATATCATAGTTCTTAGTTTGTGACTAGCTTCGTTCCGTTGCGTTGGTGTTGAATTTTCGAGGGACACCAACAAGCCTGTTACATTATGTCTGTATGAAAAGGCCGATCCTTAGTTTTTTTTTTTTTTTTTTTTTTTTTATGTTAGAAGTTGGCAAACAAGCATACGGCCCACCTGATGGTAAGTGGTTGCCGTAGCCTATGAGCGCTTGCAGCACCATTAGTAGGTGCCACTCACGCGTTGCCAACCTCGAGATATTAGTTCTTAAATCTCGTTCGCCCAGTAATTTCACTAGCGTACAATGCCCTTCAAACCGGAACACAGTAGTGCCTAAGCACTACTATTTGGCGGCAGAATATTGGACACTGCGGTGGTACCTACCTAGCCGGCCTCTTGCAACAAAAGACCTACCACCAGTGTGACTGGTTGCACTGGTGGAATAATCTCTGTTGTGACAGAGGTTATCCCAACAGCGGGCGATGGGGTCGTCACATCCCGACGCCTTGAAAATATAGTAGTATATAGTAGTCAATGCGAACACCATAATTATTGTGCTTGTTTTTTTTATGTAAGAGGGGGAAACGGGCAGGCGGCTCACCTGATGTTAAGCCATCACCGCCGCAATGAACATCTGCAACACCAGAAGGCATGCAGATGCATTGTCGATCTTTAAGGAAAGAATACGCTCTTTTCTTGAAGGTTCCCAAGTCGTATCGGTTCGAAAAGACCACCGGCGGAAGTTAATTCCACAGAGTGTTGTCCGAGGAAGAAAATATCTTCTAAATCGCGCTGTTGTGGATTTCCAGAGATCGAGGTGGTATGGATGGAATGTAGAGTTTTGTCGCGATATATATATATATATATATATTTAGTTTTTTTATATATATATGTTTGTTTGTTTCTTGGATCCTTAAAGTATGAAAAGAAACAAAAATTGCTAAAAACTAAAATAGATTTAAATTGATTTACTCTATATATTATATATATGTTATAATCTAAAAATTTCAAAACATCTATTACAAAACAAAAGGGTAATTTTAAAAACGACCTCGACCTAAAACCGAGCTTTGTGTGTTATTATATTGCTTTTAACACATACAATTTACAAATCGATGTAAATATGAAACTCAACGTGTAAACTGACAAATGTAATAGTTATTATTTATTCTACACGTTCTTGAAACCATTAAGGCTTTATATTCTGACAAGGAATGAATCGAGAATAAAGCCTTTCAAAAATGTTAATGATGTAATGAATGACGCTTTTAACAAATTCCATGTGATATATAATATAGAGCTCAATTTAAAAACATTTTGTGTTTTTATTTTGTAATTCAATTTTATCACATATAATTATAGACACAGTAATAGTGGGTAATGAAATTCCCGTGCGTTGCCAACAGGAAAGGACGGAAAGGTATTAGTTTGTTGATACGGATACTGATTACTTAATATTAATAATCTGCAAGATCAATACAACCCGTACTGAATACTCAATACTGTTATTTGCCGTCCACATTCTGTGAGGTACTACTTCCCAACTCAAATCTGTTCATTCATGCCGAAACAAATACCAACGCTTTATATTTCCTTTAACCCGTATTAATTATAATATATATGCATAAAACACAGACTAAACAATGAAAATTGTAAAACATACAACATAAGACATAGTAAATGGAGCCTCAATACCTTTAGAAGAGGCGACTCTGTTAACGCTATTGTTGTACCCACTCCTAGCGTAAGCTATAAGTATTGGGGGGGGAAATAGGAATAATAGTAATGACTTGAAAAAACATTGCTAATTATTATTGGTTTTTTATAGTGAAAATATACTCTTTGAATTTTACTTCTTTTATGTCATTTTTGTCACGTGCTAACCGCTGCTACTCATAAAAAAAATTAACCAACAATCCGACTGAGAAGTTTTTTTTTTTTTTTTATTCATAAAAAAGGGCTTTGTCGCATACGTCTTTAATAGAATACTAAGCAACTATATATATATATCTATGAATATTCCGCTCGCTTAGCTACTAATTTGTATAACGACCGAGCTTTATCTGACAGAGGCTCAGCCATTATACTATTACAGCTACCCACCACCCTTAAATTAAAATCTAAACTATTTCTTACATTAGAGTTCAGGACACATTCCACCAATATATGATATGTATCATCTATTGTATTGCATTTCAAACAGTATTCAGTATTATTTTTGCGCATTAAAAAGGAGAATTTATTGCATGGAGTATTGAGAAGTTTTAAAAGCTTAAAAGAACAAAATGAACATTTTTCTTAAGTGATGAATAATACAATATGGTGTTAAACACTGATACAAATAAACTAGATATGGCAAGTTTAGATATGCATGATTTATTACTTATTTCATATGTAGCATACTGGTAAGTATCCGGCTTTACTTTGAACGGAAAACGTATAGTTTCCGCAGTCGTATCTACGAGTGTATCTAGTTTATTGAGTGATAGCTATGCTCATAATTAACTTGTCATTGAAACTTTATACCCTTTTAAATTCTTGAATTAAATTCTTAATTGCAATTATTTTATAATTATTATAAAATATGTATAAAAGTATTTATACAGAATTATAATTAATATCATATTATACACAAAAAATCACGCCAATTTTTCTTTATAATAAACGCTACACACTCAACTATCCCATTAGGATAGTTATATTCTGTGTCGGGGATCCAGAAACATACACAATGACACATCCAGATCGGAAATCATGCCTGTATGGTGAATACAAACATCTGCTCCGAGCGGGAATAGAAACCGCGACGTGTGGCGCTTAAGGCAGGTTCGCTATCACTGCGCCACAACGTTGTCAAAAAGTATTGATACAGAATTATTACTATTATCATATTATACATAAAAAATCACGCCAACCGCTTAACCGAACATCGTAAATTTTGAATACACGTTGTCAGTGGTTCAGAAAAAGACTTAATATTTTTTTTATAATTTAATACTTAATATTTTTATATTACGATGGTACGGAACACTTTATATGCGAGAACTACACTCAGTGTTTAGTGTTGTCAGGGGTTCAGAAAAAGACTTACTATTTTTTTTATAATTTAACACTTAATATTTTTATTTTACGATGGTACGGAACACTTTATATGCGAGAACTACACTCAGTGTTTAGTGTTGTCAGGGGTTCAGAAAAAGACTTACTATTTTTTTTATAATTTAACACTTAATATTTTTATTTTACGATGGTACGGAACACTTTATATGCGAGAACTACACTCAGTGTTTAGTGTTGTCAGGGGTTCAGAAAAAGACTTACTATTTTTTTTATAATTTAACACTTAATATTTTTATTTTACGATGGTACGGAACACTTTATATGCGAGAACTACACTCAGTGTTTAGTGTTGTCAGGGGTTCAGAAAAAGACTTACTATTTTTTTTATAATTTAACACTTAATATTTTTATTTTACGATGGTACGGAACACTTTATATGCGAGAACTACACTCAGTGTTTAGTGTTGTCAGGGGTTCAGAAAAAGACTTACTATTTTTTTTATAATTTAACACTTAATATTTTTATTTTACGATGGTACGGAACACTTTATATGCGAGAACTACACTCAGTGTTTAGTGTTGTCAGGGGTTCAGAAAAAGACTTACTATTTTTTTTATAATTTAACACTTAATATTTTTATTTTACGATGGTACGGAACACTTTATATGCGAGAACTACACTCAGTGTTTAGTGTTGTCAGGGTTTCCGAAAAAGACTTAATATTTTTTTTTATAATTTAACACTTAATATTTTTATTTTACGATGGTACGGAACACTTTATATGTGAGAACTACACTAAGTGTTGTAACTCAAAAGTATATGCTTTAGTATGTATTTAAGTAATTGATTGTTTAGAAAAGACGATTTCTTATTTCCTGATTGAATAGAATGAAAAAACCCGCGTTTGTCGCTAAAAAGGCAAATGTCCGTTTGATGATATAATCGCTCTTTTAACGTCTGTTATGTTGAATTACTATTATGCTGTAATGGCTTTACATAATCTTAAAAGAGAACTTGTATTTTAACACTATTTTATTACAAAATTTGAATATTTTTTGTAATAAATTATTTTAATTTATTTTATTATATGATAAATAAAACGCATTTATTTAAATAGATGAACAATGTTATCATTATAAAGTATAAAAAGTCGGACTGATATTATTAACGCGAAAGTAACTTTGTAGGTATGTCTGTCTCTCTGTTACTTTTTTAAGACTAAACCAATTTTTATAAATTTTGGAAAATAAATATATGAGAAGTCAAGACTTTTTTTGCAAAAATTAATTTTGTATTGCAATAAATACATCAAATTGTGGCGCAGCGGTAGCGAACACGCCACAGTTAGTGGATTCCATTCCCGCTCGGAGCTGATGTTGCTATTGACTATACAGGCATGTTTACCGGTCTAGGTGTGTTTTTTCTTGTCCTTGTGTATGTTTCCGGACCCACGACTCAAGATATTCATTTGTTATTTACGCGGACGATGTAAAAGTTATTTATAATTTTCAAATGTTTTCGAAAATTTTTGGACAAAATAAATAAACAAAAATATAAAAACAAATACGAAAAACTATGCATGTTTTGAAAATACCATCACAAACTTTTCTTCACAGAAAACCTGTTTTATGTTTAATTTGGAAGTTGCATAATTTATGGACGCAATATATTAAAATATTAAAAGCGTTTATTTTAATTTTAAACAAATGCAAGTAGGTAATTATGTTTATATATGTACATACTCAATGTCTAAAAAGTCATAATATAATTACTTATATAAATACCTACTAATTTACGAATATGAAAAAGAATTTAAATCTTCAATTTCAAATGCAACATGTTTATGCTAATGCAACCCATTTAAAAAGTGCCTTTGTTTTGATAAATACGATCTTATTATTCTATATATTAAAACTGAGAAGTGTTACTCTTAACCTACTGTCATTATGTCATTTATATGGGATCATATATAATAAAGATTATCAAAGCCAGGACGTAAACGGACGTAGCGTAAATAAATTAAACAGCCGAATCAAGAACCTTTTTTCAAGTCGGCTAATAATGTTATTCATAGCCCAAAATATAAGTAGGTCACAATAGTCCTAAGATTTGTATGAATACATATTGTGAAGGACCTCTCATTATGTTCGATTCTACTTTTCAACTCTTACCTTTTGTGTCTAAAATAAAGGAATACTTATCTAGAAGGTTACAATATCAAGGTCGAATTCTTTCCGAGACTAAATATAAATTGCTATAATATATTCATATTAAAATTTCATAATAAGCATTATCAAAATAATATTGGTAATAATCAGACAAAGCTTAACACGAGTTGAACTTGCATGGCATTGTCCTACATTTATAAAGGAGAGGTATTTTGCTGCATAATTAAGCTAAAACTTGACAAAGGTAATCGAGTAGGATTAAATAATAATATATTATTTAATATATTAAATTAAACTTACGTTTTATAGGATCCCATGTTGTCAAAAAACACGGAGAACAACAACACCAAAAAAAAAAAATTTAAAAATGGAACATGGGAAACAAAAACAGAACTGGCTGAAAATGACACTATTTCTTTTTTATACCAATGTTCTAATTTTTGTATTTAGAAACTGTTTCGGTGCGAGCGCGCGCCGTTCTCGACGAACGTGCTGGCTCGTCGACTACCGCGGAGTGAGGCTGGATGCAACCTTCCATCCACTGTACAGCCGCCGAGAGAGAAAGTTAGCAGTTATCAAACTTCGCGGTTACGTTCGATGATGACGCTATCTTCCCCGATTGCGTATTCGGTGACAAATTAAATTTAACCCGTCCCAGAGATTTAAGCGCTACTGACACGGTGAACGTACGCTTGTTTAGCTCTACTTTAGCTTTATTTACTATTGTCTCGTCATGTCTCTACATTGTAGTAGAGACTTGCTGTTAGGTTTGAATCGGTGAGCTCGACCTATGACATACTCAACCTTCAAAATTTAATTGTGGATCCTGTCGGGTCCAGTAACTTAGAAGGGAAGAATTTATTAGATAGGCACATAATATCATAATGAATTTATCAGTGAGGTATTCATTTACATCGTAGTAACATTTATTGATTAATAATGGTTTTAATTTTATTAGTAGTAGAGGCATGCTCCTCCACACAAATGGGCCGGCTCGACAGGGGTACTACTACCCTCTCACAGAAAATCGGCGTAATGTAACAGTATCTGAACTGTTTTCAGCATTCGTGCGATGAATGACAGCGGCGGAGGCCCATCTTCCCACTCCCTCTGTTCCCTTCCCTTTTCCCTACCCTCTTATCTATTAATTTGGCAAGTTTCGTTTGACACTTCAAGTATCACAATCAAGAGGCTTAAACCCTACTCTCTCTGTTCCCTTCTTTTTCTCTTTCTTTCGTATGCTAGTAATCTTGCTTGCCAATTATTATAGTAATAAATTCTATTAATATTCTTATTCGAGGAAACTACGAGAATTAATTGTTTAAGTCATGTGATCTTGTTAGTAACAGGATGCTACGCGTGATTGAGGAAAGAAGTAATATCAATTTAATGTTAGTTCTTGTATATATTGTATAGCCTTATGTCGCTGTTTATTATTAAGATTGATATTTAAAGTTTCTTATATGTTACTTGAAACTAGACTTATCATCGTGAGGTTTCTCACGTAAGCATTGTACATCCTATTTAATATTTTTGAAGCGAAAATCTCTTTAGCCGCATTGAGTGATTTTTGATAAGGGCTAAGCGTATAGTTACGCGTCACCTGACGTCATGACATGCTTGATGTGACGTGTTTCGTCAGACTGGCGACGTGTGTGCATTTTTTTTTTTTTATGTTAGAAGTTGGCAAACAAGCATACGGCCCACCTGATGGTAAATGGCTGCCGCAGCCTATGAGCGCTTTCAGCACCATTAGTAGGTCTCACTCACGCGTTGCCAACCTCGAGATATTAGTTCTTAATCTCGTTCGCCCAGTAATTTCACTAGCATACAGTGCCCTTCATACCGGAACACAGTAGTGCCTAAACACTACTATTTGGATATTGGACTATTTGTATGCTACCGGATTAATATTAATAATTTCAATTTACAAGTTATGACCTTTTCATTTTTCATATAGGTACTATAAGTAATTTAAAAAAGTTTCAAGTTTTTACTTCTATCAGCGATGACTCCCAATTTTTTTGTAATATCCTACTATATAACATTATAAATGTGAAAGTTTCGATGGATGGATGTTTGGTACTCTTTCACCCAAAAACTACTGCATTAACAAATAGGGTATTTTTCAATTCAAATCTGGGATCATCAAAAAAGTACATAACACGAGCGGAGCCGCGGGTAGAGCTATTTATAGTATAAAGTATTATTTTTAAAATATAATAAAAATCATTAACTACATCAGTGAAGAGGGACTTGTAATGTTAACTCAACAAAATGTTTCATTAATTCTTAAAGAAATGAAATGAAATTAAAGTCGTTTCGGAAATCTGTCAATCAATAAATTTCAGATATAAAATTGCTATTCATAAAAATAGAAACTGAACATAATAATTTGTTTCATTGTATGTATGTATGTATGAATATTGAATAATAATCATTCAATTATTATTCATCCTAGCATTAATCCTATCTATCCAGGGTCTACTAAACTCTTATTCGCATTTGACAGGTTACTAGTTTTTACACAGAGCGATTGTTATCTGACTTCTGCAACCCTAAAGGCGAAGCAGTAACTCATTGGATACCTGTAAATTAATAAACGCTACACACTCAACGGCCCCCATTAGGATAATTATATCCTGTGTCGGGGTCCGGAAACATTCACAATGACAAGGACAAACACAACCAGACCGGAAAACATGCCTGTACGAATAATACAAACATCTGCTCCGAGCGGGAATCGAACCCGCAACCGTCGAGGCTTAAGGCAGACTCGCTACCCACAACGCCACAACGGTGTCTATTATAATACGTTAATAAATCTATCCAATTTATAATAAATATTTGATTTTAGTAAAACCAATTTGAATCATAATTTATAATTATGTACGTATTTTGTAGAATCCTTAACGTCTCATTCAAGAAAAATATAAAATCAATGTTTCTACGAAATATACCGACGTCATTATACAGTTCAAGGTAAAGGTGTATAAACCCCATAGAGTAATAAAATAATCAAGTCCGCTGATAAACCCAAAAATATATTTACGTATATTATGAAACTTAATTTTTTATATGTATCCCTTTTTAATATAATATAATGCGAAAGTAACTCTGTCTGTCTGTTTGTTAAGCTTTCACGCCTAAACCACTGAACTGATTTTGAGTGTGTAGCGTTTATTTATTTATATTTATTATTTTCATGATATTAAGTACAGAGATAGAATACACTTTGGGAAAGGACATAGGCCAGTATCGTGAAAACCACTTTTCGAGCCATATGCTTTTATCGTGAAAACCTCCTCGTTGAAGAGGTTGCGATAGGGGATGAAAGTTTGGATAGGAAACCATTTATTTTTATTGTAATAAACGATCCAGCTATAATGTATAAGTTAAGTACGTGGTTGTTAAGAATAAACATTTAGTTTTCAATTTTACGCCAACATTCAAAATAAAAACAAATAAAACTTCAATTAAATTGCATAAAATATTGCATGTCCATTTGTTTCAAGCCAAGACCGATGATTCTTGATTCTTAGAAAAAATAGAGTTTAAAGGAAGGACAAAGGCGAGGGACCATTGGACGCGGACAGCAGGCAATCTGTATTGCCACTTTTAGTCATGTAAAGATCGTAAACTTAAAAATAAGAATTGAAATAATAAATGCTACATACTCAACGGCTCAAATGACACCGTTGCTGCGTTGTGGGTAGCGAGTCTGCCTTTAGTCTCGACGGTCGCGGGTTCGATACCCGCTCGGGCAGATGTTTGTTACAATTTCTGTCTCGGTTTGGGCGTTTGTCCATGTGGGTCTCCCCACCGTGCCTCGGAGAGCACGTTAAGCTGTCGGTCCCGGTTGTTATCACATAACATCTGATAATAATCGATAACTCTTGATAAGTAAATTGCTTTTATCTAATGAGTTACTGGTTCGCCCTTAGGGTTGCGGAGGTCAGATGGCAATCGCTCCGTGTAAAAACTAGTAACCTGTCAAATCGGGATAAGAGTAATAAGCAGATCCTGGGTAAAAAAAAATATCGGGAATAATGCTGGGACGAAGAAGAAGACATACTCAACGGCCTCCATTAGTACAGTGATATCCTGTGTCGGGGGTCCGGAAACATACAAAATCACAAGTACGAACACATCCCGACCGGGACATGCCTGTGGTCAATACAAACATCTACTCCGGGCGGGAATCAAAGCCGCGACCTGTGGCGCTTAAGGCACGTTCACTACCGCTGCGCCACAATGTCGTTGCAGTAATTATTGCGACGACGAAATGATTTATTATTTTAATATGCTACGTATAAATTTGTTATAAATCTTTGAATACAAATTTTGAACAATTATTATTCTTGTGGCCAATATTAAAATGATTGGATTTTATGTACCTTATCAACTTTGGAATGGAGAAAGAGCGGGCCATTATGTTGATCGTTTATTACGTAACACGTGGGTTAAATATTACTCGATTGTGTTTAGTGCTGGCTTTCACTTTCGCAAGTGATAACGGCAGCGAAAATATTTGATAATATAAATGAACCATCAACAATCAAATTAACCATTTATAACGATCATCTTAGTACAGCGGTAGCGAATATGTTTTAAGCGCCGTAGGTAGCGGTGTTGAGTCTTTCTCGGGGAATTTATATTAGTATTGACCACAAGTATTTGCCCGTGTTTTCGCCAGTGTCAATAACGTTTTGTGATGAAACATCTTTATTGCAATACAACTAAATAGTTCCCTATTCAAACTGTCATTCCATATGTTTTTTTCTTGACAAAAAGTGGCCTTCGTTCTTGTTCAAAATTCAATCTATTTCTTTAGCAAAATCCAACAAAAAAGGTTTATATTTTAAGTTATAATATCAGATTCAGTAACAATAATTAGTCTGCATTCCTTAAGACCCATCGCATCGAAATTCAAATCTTGTAGTTCGTTTTTTGTTTATCCCACGGGAACCTAATATTTTCTAAGACAAAAGTATCCTATGTTTTAATGCAGGTAACAATTTATAATCATGCCATCACTGACATTGATTATCATCTCCATCATCATTAATATTTCATCCAAATCTGCTGAACCGTATTTGGACGCAAATAAGCAATACCATGTCAACCCACACGAATGTCATTTCGAGAAAAATTTTTAACAACTTGCTTTATATGATTTTTTTATGTATTGGTCAAGTTTTTGGCAATTTCAGATTTATGTAAGTTATTTTACTTATTTTCACAAAAATAAGTATACAAACTGAATATTGCGTATATAATGTAACCCAAAACGTTTAACATAATACATAAATTGCATGATTAAAAATGGCTTTTTAAGAAGCTTTAAAGCTTAAGACCCTACAAATATTAAAGAAAAATGTTATTCACCCATTTACCAACACTTCTGCATATATAACTCAGTTTTTCAATTTGTGGGTTGACATGGTATTGCTTATTTGCGTCCATTTGTTATATTAGTAGGAATATTAGGAGTAGCACATGTCCCAGATCCTTGACACAGGATATTGGACGCCCTTGGCTTCCCTCACTTATCTGTCCTCTTGCATTTTGTTCGATGAGGGGAAACGTCGTATGCCCAGACCCTAAACATTCTGACCTTTTGTTTTGTATCCTTGGCCTCTGATGCTGTAAACAAAAGCTATTGAAACCCATCAAAAGGTCGTACTAGTTGCCACTTTTGTGGTGTAAAAATAAAAGTATATGAAGATAACTTCAGTATATTCTTTATTTGAAAAAGAAATAGAAAACAATATATAACTTTTAATATTAAAAAACCAAGAGGTACATCGTCTGGTTTTGTTTCAAAGATACATAAAGAATATAGTATGTTCATATGTTACACATTAACAAACAAATTTAACTTTTTAAATACATATTAAATTTATATACTAGTATTTACTAGCCTTAATAAATATCATACCTTAAAAGTATTTATGAATATACATATATCAACGTCATTCCGTATTAGGTTTTAAAATAAGTCAGACTACATGATGGAGACTTTTTAAACTATAAAAACCTCTGACTCAAATCAGGACAAGGAGTCTACAACAACAATTCAATACTTATTATTCTCTTATATTACCTGTATACGATCCAATTTTATATGGAACAAGGACGTATAGATATATGTTAAGGTACGAAAAAGCTATGCAGTTTAGGTCCTAATTTGAATAGCAATAAGTTTATCGTAGGCCCCCAGGAATCAGCAAAGGACCGTAAACCAAAATAAACAGTAACTTTTTAATAGAATTCAAATAATAAAATTCTTAATTCGTTTTTTTTTTTTCGGAGTGTCTAATGCTTGCGACGTCATCGGGAGGGGCTTGATTCGATTGAATGGTTGTTTGTCTTGAGATATAGAGAATGATATTCTAAAATAAGCAGACTCTGACCAAGTAAAACGGCTGAGTAAAACGGTTAGGTTACAGTTTTATAGACGGTAATAAGATAAACTTTAAGAAAATAATACAATCTTTGCTTACACAGCAAACTTTATATGTTTTTGTTTTAAATAGAACTGTGTTAGACATTTTTTCAGAAAGAAGTTAGTCAAAGCATATGATTGTATGTAGATGCCCTTAGATTCACTCAAGTAATGTTAATCTGGATAACATAATGAGATCTTCGAGACAATCAAGTACATGAACATCAAGTGAAAGTAGAGATCAGCTTTAAACCTGTCCAGTGACATCGTGTCATCTCGGCTAGCTTATAACAATTACGATATTACATAATTTTGAAAGCAATTACTTATGGTATGTTAAGTCGGTATAAGTCAACCTGAATTACTCAAAAGATTTATTGACATTAAATTGTTTTATATTTAAGTCTAAATGCGATTATAATCTCTTGGAATTTATATCATTTTAAAATATTGTTTTTGAAGTGTAACTAGTTTGATGAATGGCATTTTAACTATTTTAAACACACATACACAGCGTCTACACTTAACATATTTTGTTTAAGAACTATAAAAGTAAGTACTTCTTTTGTGAAAATATAGTAAGTACTTTTAATTTTAATTATATTATCACGACGTGATAATTTAAGCGTTATATAGCGACAGCAGTTGATACAAATGATAAAGCCGTTCTTCTTAAGTTTGATATTTTATTACTTACTGCATTAATAATATAAAGTGGTATTAGAGTTCAGGTACAAATCTCGAACGCCCACCATCTTACGAGCAGAAAAAATCGGCTACTTTACTTACGCCCTTGAGGATGAACGACAGTTGTGCGTTGTAATACGCGGCTTGCCCAAGGAAATCGATGTTGGTACTGTAGCAGCATCATCTACGTGCAGTTATAGGAAATAATTGTACGCTACACATCTTTTATTTATCTTTATTTTCTACGTCATCGTTCGGAATAGATTTATATGCCTTCATTATAAGGCGTGGTTGGTATGCGAAAGAGCGTCGCTCTAAAAAGAGCGTTTTTAAGATGCAGATCCGAAGATCTACAGTTTCTTCTTTCTTCAAGCTTCCAATAAGAATCTTCACACAATACTACTTCAAGCAATACGCGATGCGGGAACCGAACACGGACAAGACGACCTCGCTGCATCGGCGCTCGACGATTCTAAAGCGACGCCGGGTCGTTGAGAACCTTAAAAGGCAAAGCATCCATGTCATTGATGTTTTCCGTATGTCAAATTGGCAAGACTAAAAATCACAGAAAAAAAATCGAAATCGAAATACAAAAAACACGCAATCTACTCAAAAAGAGCCCCCATAAAACATAGCTTTTTGACGACGTCGTGGCGCAGCGGTAGCGAACCTGCCTTCAAGATCGCGGGTGCAATTTCCACCCATGGCAGATGTTTCTATCAACCATACAGGCATGTGTTCCGATCTGGGTGTGCTTATCCTTGTCCTTCTCTATAGGGTCTGTTTAGTATATATGTTTCCTCTTGAAGGTCCTTATGGAGAGAAGAGAAACGCATTCAATGTAGGCTAATGACGTTCACCTTTTGTATATCAAAGTTTGTTACGAAGCAATGTTGACAGATATAATGAGATTAAGTTGATAACCTTTTTAAAGTCAGTTCTATACAATTACATAGAAAAAGATCTATAATTTAGCAACATTTTGCGCTTTCTTATTAAAAGATTTAAATTTAAAGCGAACAAACAAATTTGTAAAATTTGGTAATTATAAGTCACTTTGAGTCTTATAGCATTTTAAAATAAGGTTTATAGTTAAATGCAATTAAGACTGGTATATTTACGTATTAAGTCAAATATTGACAAAAATTTCACTTTCAACTGTTCTCAATGAGTTGGAGTATTCAGAAATTTGTCAAGCTTTTCTGTTGATGTTTTGACAAAAGAATACTAAAGTAACACCACTTTCCAGTTTCAATTTGGGCAAGGAATTCTGTTATCTAAATACTTTAAATGAGCTATTTTTGTATATATAAGATAATGACCCATAAGTAGAAACCGTAGACTTTAAACGAAAGTCGCTGGTTCAAATCGGGGCAAACTCTCTGAGTTTTCACATGGTTAATTTGTGTTTCATATTTATATCGTGCTTAGTGCTGAAAGAAAACCGCCTGTCGTAAATGAAAATCTAAGACATATACATTTTATGATGATCTACAATGTTGTCAAAATATGAGCGAATAAATTTCATTTTGTGTGGGTGTGTTTGTTTAAATACAATCATCCTGATCTTGTAAAACTGCGACAGCTTGGTGATGCAATATTAGCGACTGAACGTGGAATTGCAAGGAATCCCAATTTAATACAACGCAGCCTTTTCTGTACCTCACCTCGAAAAGGATTTATATTTAAAAATGGTAACTATATTATTTTTTATCTACAAAGTTGTAACTTTGTTTTGTCACGTTTAATTTTTTAATTTTCACAATATGTTAATATCTACATCCTTGAAAAATTATCATGTCATAATCGTTTAAATTTTTGTCTGTTTTTTGTAAAGTTTGTCTTTCAAATATTCCAATATTTTTTTAATTGAAAATTCAACGGCAACATATACATCATCATGTACTAAACATTTTTCCGGGATAAAAGAAACCCTATGTGGTTATCTAGATAATAAAATAGTAACAAATATCCAAACATAATTCCAATTGTATACTATGTAGTACTTTATTCGTACATTATTTCCTGGATAAAAAGTATCCAAACAGTTGACACATTTATTATATTAATAGGATTAAAATTAATTCTAAAAGGTAGCAGATATTTTAAAGGCTTACATTACGAAGGAGTTGTTATTTGTACGGTCAAACTTGTTCGCCTTTATTGCCTGTGGTTTAATAGGCACAATTAACTAACATTGTAAAATAGGATAAAACAAAAACATGCGTCTCAAAATCCATTAATTTTTTGTATATGTATAATTATATACGAAATACTTTACTTGCAATATCAGTTATATTAATAAATCAATGAAATGGTTGAAATAAATATAGCCCAGTACAATTTTATGGGATGTACGATAAACTGTAAATTATTGTTTGAATTTCGGACCTCCTATAAATGATATATACGTAGTTCTCGTTGTCTTTATTTGTATTTACTGACAAGCTTGCACCATACCTACATATTTAAAATTTTTCATTATTGTTTTTAACGAGGAAATTAAATTAACAATTTTTTATAGCTTTTTATGCTTTTCTTTTAGTTTATTATATCTTATAATTAAAACAAAGCTAAAATTAAGAAACTATTAATCAGTATTAGGCAACCATCGGCCGACCAGACAGTAAAAAAATAATGTCTGTTAAATGAAGAGTTCATAGACGAAACATTGTTATTTACTTTTATATCAGCATAACAGCTTTCAAGGTGACGTCTCTGCTATATTATACGAAAAATATATTAATAAAATATTTAAAAAATGTAAACTTCAGGGTGAACAGATTATAATCCAAGAACTGGCAAAGATTAACAAAACAAGGAGTTGGTCCGAGTCACGAGGTATCACGTGGCCGGTGAAAGGGAATTAATACTTCCCACATTATCGAAATACGCCCGACTACGACCAGCTGAAATAAACGAGACAAATTATACGTTTACGTATGTACAATGAATCAAACATTTTTAATTAGGGGTTTACATATTTTTATAATGATTGTGTAGGGAAATATATTGTTGGTTATCAAATTTAGATAACACATTGGCGTTTTCAAATAAAATTATAGATTCCAACTAAGATATTTACAAATAAATGTTCCCTCCTTATAAATTAGGGCCCTTTGAAAGAAGCGTAGAAGAAACATCGTGCGTGTAGGCAAGGCGAGGGTGGCAATTACAGTTTGTCTATTATAACTGCTGTAAATTAAAATAAACTACAGAAATTCTAAGACATGTATATGCTGGTGGTAAGGCTTAAAAGACCCGCCTGTTTAGCTATCACCGTATGTTGGTGAAATACTCGTAAAGTGACGTGACTACTCTTTACACAGCTGTATCTTAAAATGGCGGCTCTGGTGTTGTGGATGTTCATGGGCAGCGATAATTGCTTAACATCAGGTGAGCCTGCCCGTTTGTACCTTCGGACACAAAAAAAGATGCGATGGCTAATATGCAACAGATGATAATATGATATGGTGGGAGATTGGGCCTCCGGCGCTCTCACTCATCGCTCGAAACGATATTATTACTTTACACGAATTTTCTGCCAGCCTATCTGTGCTGGAAGGGGCATGGCTCTACTACTAAATTTTAACTTGCTTAAATCTCTTAAATTATAGAGAGCAAATATTTTTACTTTGTTACAAACACAAGTGAGGCTTAGCAATAAAAACAAAGTAGCAATAAGTAATCATTCAGGGTCGCTCTAAAGGAGAACGGGCTATGTAATGAAGGATACGCGTGAACTCGTGACCGTAGCATCAATGCTCCTAAATGATTTACCGATATGTATTATGTACTAAAGGCTCTTTGTGGTTGATATGTACTTAGCGATTTTGAGAAATCGTTTGTGCATTGTATAAGTGGAATTATATCGGTTACTATGTTAAGGAAATTAGGTCCAGGTTGTTGTTTTCTAGCTACTGTAAAAGGTAATTTAAATTTTTTAAGTGAAAACTCTTATAGCCGCGTTGAGCGATTTTTGATAGAGGCTTAATGTACAGATTCGCGACATCTGACGTCACTGCATACTTTATGTTATGTGTTACGTCAGAGCTTTAGGATTTTACCGGGCATACGTTAATAATTTCAATTTACAAATTTTAACTATTCATACTATAATTAATAAAAAAATACAGTTATACCAAAGTTTCAAGTATACACTTCTATCGGCAGTCGCCACTACTGTTTTTTTTTTGTTAAAATAGAGTCGTAGTAGTATCCATCGTAGTTGGCTGACGGCCTGGGTGCGTTCGCGCACCAAGGTGTATATATATATTTTATTTATGTATAGTATGTATTATTATGTATGTATGGCGGCAGTAGGTTGCCGCCACCGGTGGGCCCCTCGGGGCAAGCGCCGGGGCGTCGCGGTGGTATGCTTCGGCGATCCCGCTACGTCCCACTATGGCGCTAGATGGGACCTTGGAGTTTTAGTGGGTAGGGGGCTCGGCTCCGAGTCCACACACCTCCGGCGCCATTGCACCCGTCCCGGCGCTCGAGTGCGTAACTGCATTTCTCCAAGTAAAAAAAAAAAGTATCCATCGTAGTTAGATTAAGTAACGGTTTTAAAATTTTAACTACTGTTTCAAACGGACAATCAGACAGGCGACACCTCAATTTGTGTTTATAGACTAATATGTTATAGTACGTTGTAACGTTTGAATACAATTTTATTCTTCTTCTTTTTCTTCTTCTTCTTCTCCTTCTCCTTCTTCTTTTCCTTCTTCTTCTTCTCCCTTTTCTTCTTCTTCTTCTTCTTATCGATTGGTTAGTGGTTAACCTAGTGTCAGAGTTGTTCAGGTCGCCCGTATAGGCCTATGACTTGACTTTTCGACTATTTTCAAATGTTAACAGCTGGGACCGACTGTATACGTGCCCTCCGAAGCACGGAGAATCTAGATGTAACGAATATTATTTTATATATTATAATGTGGGTTATATTATATAATTTTATACTTTGTAATGAAGATATAGTAGAGCTCATTTTAATTATTTTTAAGATAATAAAAAGTTTTGAGATAAATACATATGATATTTAATAGATTTCGTCGCATTCAAATTTTTAATAACAACTGAAATGGATTCGATGATAGTCATTATTTTTTGCTTTCATAAATATAAGGAAACAAAATAAAGTAACGGAAGTATGCGATGATATTTTAATCTAAAACAATTGACTGCATTATCGAATAACGATATAAAATACAAACACAACAAAAAACTTACCTTAAAAAATGTTTTTAAAAAACAAAAAAACTCGCTTTGAAGTAATAAAATAATAATTTAATATTTAATTTAATTTTTATAACCTCACTTTTACTACAATTGTCCTTGGTGATGTATTTACTACATTTTACATTCGCCCTTATAGTTTTATTTTAATCGTATCCACATTCACTATGGCCATCCTTCCGGGTTCATCAACCCGGATTCTTAACGTCCTTTGAGCTCGCATTTTGTTTTTCGTTTACTATTACCGAAAACACGGGACGTTTGGAATCCCCGTTGAGATTATATCGCGTAAGCCATAATAAAATAGTTGTCAGTAATAAAATTCGTGTTCGTGTTTTCGTGGAGATATACTTTCAAGTTTATTTCTTAGTTTGATAAAAATTCTATAGAAGTTTTCTATAAATCATAAGTACTTTCCGAGTAAAACCTTACCGTTTTTGACATAAACCTTTCTGCGAACCGGCTGTTACATGTGCTAGGGCACAAGCTACGAACTTATTTGGAGAGTCAATGGGAGAATTTGCATAATGACTTCGCCTTCTAGAAAAAAAAATTGAGATTCAGTTTATTCACTTTTTATTTTATAAGTGTCTCAATATCTTATTATTTTTCTCTAGCGTGTTTAGACGAATATAAATTATAGTTTCGGATAAATAAATAATTATGTTTTATGGTAAGGAGATAAATCGACATTGAATATAATTAATTAATAAAACTTGTGTTAGTTTTGTTTACTTAAAGCGGTATCCTTAAATTAAAATATCTTGGAAGGATCTTTATGCTAATGCCGCCCACGATGTTACTATGCCATTCGAGAATTATCTAAAAAATATATTTTGCGCAATAATATCAAAACCGGTACATTGTATATTATAAGAACATTGAATATATTATATTTAGGTATTCATTAAATGTTAGTATTATATTTTAAGTTAAAGTAAAATTATATGATCTCTTATAATATAGTTAAAAAAGTAACTTCTTCATCCTAGCATTATTCCCGGTATTTTTATGTACCCAGGGTCTGCTTATTACTCTTGTCCGGATTTGACAGGTTACTAGTTTTTACACAGAGCGATTGCCATCTGACCTCCGCAACCCTAAGAGCGAACCAGTAACTCATTGGATAAGAGCAATTTACTTATCAAGAGTTAACGATTATTATCAGATGTTATTGATAATAACCGGGACCGACAGCTTAACGTGCTCTCCGAGGCACGGCGGGGAGACCCACACGGACAAACGCCCAGACTGAGACAGAAATTGTAACAAACATCTGCCCGAGCGGGAATCGAACCCGCAACCGTCGAGACTTAAGGCAGACTCGCTACCCACAACGCCACAACGGTGTCATAGTTAAAAAAGTAACATAATTATATATTCTCTACAAAGCATATAAGTACATAGAGGATTCCGTCCCTGAATTCGACAGGGTGGACTTAAATTTGTCTTGAGAAAAAGTATTCAATGTCTTTTTCTTCCTAGCATTAGTCCCGGTATCTACCCAGGGTCTGCTTATTACGGTAATCGGTATTTGACAGTTTACTAGTTTTTGCACAGACCGATTGCCATCTAACCTCCACAACCCATGATGAACCAGTAAGCGATTGGATAAGAGCAAATTACCTATCAAAATTAACGTTTATAACTAGATGTACAACCAGGACCGACAGCTTAACGTGCTTCCCGAGGCACGGTGGGAAGACCCAAAAGGACAAACGCCCAGACCGAAACAGATGTTTCTAAGATGAATACAAGCACCCGAACTGAGCTAATCGAAATCGGGAATCGAAGCATTCTTCCAGTACCAAAGCCAGCCAGCTGCGACTGCGCGATTTTCTTCCGTTTACAACAACCTTCAACCCAATTCTCTCCTATTAGGTCGTCAACGCACAACATGTCTGGTGTCACAGATGTTCATGGACGGTGATGATCGTTTAGCATCAGATAAGCCTCCTGCCTGTTGGCCCAATCTTACATAAAAAAAGGTATTTAATGGTCTTTAAAGGCAAGTAGTTGGAATATTCATAGATAAGATGTGTATTTCTATGGCCGTTACAATTTAATTTAAAAATTAAAGAGAGTCCATCCTATACGAGAAACTCTATATTGTTAATCTCCGATGATACGGAATCCTTTATTCTTACTATCGAGTTGATATCAATATTTTTGAATCCTAAAATAGGTATCTTAAATGTTTTGAAAATTACCCGTGACTAATGATCGATGCTAATTTCGCACAGAAACAGATTCTATTGACGGTTTTTTCGAATGATTAAATTTGAATGTTCGCAACGGTTTTTTTTACAATTAATTTGATTTTACAGATAATAAGGTCTTCTACACAGTCATAAAAACCAAGTTGGGAAAGACTGTCTAATTCTAATGCTATTTCCGAAAGAGCAAAGAAATAAAGCAATAATTTGTGCAATAAAATAATATTGCTTCTCTGACTGAGCAATAGCGCATTTTTAATTTGTCACAGAACATTTTAAGAAAAAGTACAATTATAATTGGACTGTTTAAAAACAAATTAATCAACTTTTACCGCCTTATCTTTTCGTAAAGCGTAAAACTGATCGCTTGTAATTGCAACCAGTCCTTGATCAGAACATCGCAAAATTTATATAGAACCTTCTTGGAAGTGAAGTTTACCTATGAAAAAATGATAAAGTAATCAAAGTCGGTTAGCAGACGCCGAAGTTACCGCCAAATCCAGACTTACATATATTATAAATACGCAAGTGACTCGGTCTGTCTGTCAGTTACGTTTTAACGCTTTATTTATTGAATCGATATTGTTGAGTTTTGGTATAGAAATAGATGGGTCTACTTTAAGTCGCGAACTCATGAAACAACTAAACTTACTAAGTAAGTTTTCTAATTAGGGGTAAAGGTACCTTATTTACAGTCTTTATTCACAACGGAAAAATTTCGTCGAGTTGAAATCGTTTAAAAATACACGAGTTTCAAAAATCTAAGTTTAAGTAAAATCTAAGTTAAGTAATTTTGTCTCCAAAATACAACAGTCATATATTAACTGACAAATATCCGAAGATCACAACTTCGCAAAGTATGTTTGTATGTATCTATGAACAGGGTTTAAGCTGGTCTCGAAGGTTTACGCTGTCGAGGCCATTAGGGCCAAAGGCCTAATTTTTAGTAGTAACACTATTATTATCATATTTTTCTAAAAAGGTCTCACATCATGACGTTAAGAGGTTTTTATAAGCGAATAATATGAATCATTTTTCGATTGAGCTATATTATTTTTTTAGTTGCACTGACATTTAGAAATCGTTATTTTGCGATATGATAGTTTAGGTAGACGTTTAGTTTTTATGTGTTGCTTTTGTTTCGGTATTTATAAGTGATATGAAATAAAGAATATTTTATGTCTATTTTGACAGTTCGCTGGCTAAAAAATATAAAGCATAGCTATATAAGTGAAATACATAATTGTTTCCGTCTAAGGGTCTCTTATTTGTATTTATGCCATTTAAAGAAAACATTTTACGATTTTGAACGAAGCTAGTCATGCGCGCATGCTTTGATGTTGAATTTACGAAGAGCACCGACGAGTCTATAATATTTTGAAAGTGGCGGTCCAGAGTATATCAAGTTAAAGACCTTTATTTCTCAAAATACGTTTATACATAACATATAAATCATTACGTTTTCTTAAAATGAGATTCAAAAAATTACAATTTTAAATGTGTATTCTCTATGGTGCTGTGGTTAGTTACAGTGTGTTATTAGTTAATACAAATATTCGGCGTAAAGTAACAGTATCAGTAGTTTCGTGCGATGAATGAGAGGTCCGGACGCCTAATGTCCCCCAGGTTCATTTCCTTTTCTCTTTCATACCTTCCCTCCTATTCCTTGGGTTGGCAACGCGCATGTGACACTTCAAGTATAGCAAGGGTTCATAGCTGGCGGTGACTGCTTGCCATCAGGCGGGCCGTGTACTCGATACCGACCATAATGACATAAAAAAACAAACAAAATGTTTTAGTTTATTTTTATATAGTAAGTCTATCTATTTGACGACGTTGTGGGGCAGCGGTTGCGGACCTGCCTTAAACGCCACAGGTCGCGAGTTCGATTCCCGCTCGGATCATAATATGTTTGTATTGACCATGCAAGCATATTTTCCGGTCTGGGTGTATTTGTCCTTGTCATTGTGAATGTTTCCGGACCCCCGACACAGGATATTAATATCCTAATGGGGGCCGTTGAGTGTGCAACGTTTATTTATTTATTTATTTATATTTATCTATGCTCGTGTGTAAGTGTCCTTATCTAACAGGTTCCCACATGATGATAAAAAAAGCTTTACGTAACTTTGAGCACGAGGTTCAGAGTAACTGCAATGCCTCAGTCACATGACTATGCAAATGAGACGTAATAAAATTATTCGCGGACTTCTCGCAAGCCAAGAAGACACCAATTAAATAATGCGGACGACTAAGCAACTAGGTTTATTATTAATCTCAACACATACATCTAGATTTATGCGAATATTTAATTGTAATCGGGTTTATCTTATTAAAATCTAATGATTGTTACGTCTCTTGTTAATTATGTTTCATAAATTGTTATAAGGTAATGTTCATGTGATTATAATTCGGCATAATGTGATCAGTTATATGATTTAATTTAGTATATAGTATTGATAACTTTATTTTAAGTTTTCATAAATTACTACTCGATGAATGCAAATCTAATTTCAGCTCTTTATAACATTTTTAAAATAGATAGCTTTAACTGATCCAATGGTAGACCTATTACAAATTATGAACGTTTTAGAAGTCTTTATTTTCTTCAAAACTCATATAAAATGATGCATTTGTTGTTGTTATGAAACCTAAATTTTATTCTTAACTCATTTAACAAATTAAAAATAACAAAGAAACATATGAATGATTATATTTAAGAACTGATCGTTTGCCCTTTACAAGGAGCGGGGGGCACTCAAATATGTAAAATGGCGGGAGAAAGTCGAAACTTCCGCAAATGCAACCGGTGCGGGAGCATGTGACTTCGCTCATGTGACTGCGGGCGGGTACACAATACTTCTCACGTACAATCACCACGTTGCTAAAAAAATAGAAAACGTACACGCATTATAAACATCTATTTCGATAACAATAGATGTTATTTTGGTATGTATTGTACGTATTTAAATAGGATTTGTGTTGTCTACTGTTGCGAAAACTATACGTAAACTGGGCTAGCGTTACGTTCGCGTTACGTGTTATTTTGTATTACTAACATGTGCTTTATTGACATACAAAACGATTTCATAATACTAATTAAACTGTTTACATTCATGAGAAATAAAATAGCTTAGGAATTAATTTTCTTTTTATATAACATTGTCTAATGCTTACCCTTGGATTTTATTTAGTTAATGTTGAGTAATAAGGGCTTATTGAGTAATCTTTTTATTTACTTTTTATGGAAATTCTATTATCGCTCTATTTATATTTACAATGCCTATAGATATAATTACATATGAAGTTAATATTTATAGTTATCTATAAAGCTAAAATATACAGAAATTGTAATGGCTTCAATATTTCGTTAAGTGAATAAATTTAATAGATTTAATAAAACATTTTCACTTCATTTTAACGTATATTAAGTTTCAATAAGGTTGTCTATTACAATATTTAACATATAGTTATTTAAGGAATTCCAAGGCTTCGATAATTTCAATCACTACATCGTTGATAATTTTAGACGAAATTTAACGACATAAACGACCTTTTCTAAAAATGAATTCTAGCTAGATCGATTTATCGCTCCCGAAAACTGCCGCATACTAAAATTCTTGAAAATCGTTGGAGCCGTTTCCGAGATTCACATTCAATTCAGCCATTCTGCAATATATACAAGAATTGCTCGCTTATATGAGTTTTCATTCTTGTGTATATATACAAGGATTGCTTGTTTAAAATAATTAGATAGATGGATTTGTAGATAAAGATTATTCTGCTATATGGTAAGAGTTTTGTGGAGGGTGTTTCATAATAATGGGATAGACTAAAGACGTAGACTATTCGTCTTACGCTCACTTACGCTTACACACTTCCACAAAATTCACTTGTTCGAATAAATATGTACTCACTTACATATTTCTTATATACCATTCAATATATATTATATATCACTTAAAATTTCGTTTCATTACTTTATATTATATCTTAAGTTAACTTTGGTCTTTAGCGTATATGAAAGAGCCTTATTATCTAGTCTTCTAAGTAAAAGACTTCAATTATTTATATTAATTAAGGCTAATAGGAAGTTAAATTTTCAACAATTTTGAACGTCACCCAAAAGTAAATATTTTCATTCAACCACACCTACGTAATCTCTTAACAGTATATTCTTGATTTAAGAATACAATTTACTTAATATGAGAAATACAAGCTAATCATAATAGTAAATATAAGAATTATTGAACAGATGGTTATTAATAAATTCTTACTGTTTTGTTATATTTTATTATCTAAGTATAAAAATCAAAGACGAAGTATTTTTTTAAATTATCTTTTCATTAGACCAAAAACGTAATGACCTTCGAACATGGGTAGAAACGACAACTAAAGTTATTCTCCTCATTACAATTATCTCCCTATTGCACAATATACACTCGTATAGTACCAGAAATTATAATATCCCGCTTGAGGCTATACAGGAATTCCAGAATTACTTGTTGTTTTTTTTGTTGGTAATCAGGTTTTACGGGTGGCAGCGCATTGGGTTTTCCAGATGCTTGCCATATGTCTCTTGAATCATCAATGCTTGTAACAAAAACGACCACCCTGTTACAATCTGCTTGAAGTTAAGTGAAGGTTATTTTCTTCAATTCTATGATTTTTGTTGTTTTTAGTTTGGACTATGTATGTGATTTGTTTGTATTATGAAAAAATAAACAGAAACCGTCTTTGTCGCCTGTGCATTTGACATAGTTACACAAAACTAATGTAATAGCTATGATTCCCCTATTATCCCCTACCCGTTGTTCTCCTCTTCTTATTTTCGACAATATTTCTGAATAACTTGTAATAGGAAACGATTTCTACACTTATTAGTATTTTACTAAAAGATTCTTGAAATATGTAAAGGCAATAAGCTACAGCGTATTGCTTGGCAATGTTTTCTTGTGAGCGATGAGTATTGCTCAACTTAAATGGCAGCGTGGTGGAAATTGCTTTTCTTTTGTCTTGTTATATTATTCTTAAAAGTCAAAGGCAAAAAATCTCTTATATCAGATGATAGTTTATATATTTATGTCTTATTTAATTTAAGTATTATTTTAATGACAAGTAGAAAAATGCCACACATTGTTAGTGGTTTTATACAAAAAGGCCTTAAGGAACTTGTATTATAAGTCATTTAACCTATTATTTACATTATATTGAGAATATTTAATTAATTCTATTGCATATATACATACATATATAATATATTGTATAAGACAAGTCATGTGATGTTAATGGCATGGAAACCTTGCACGTGCGGATAGAGCCGGATCAATCTTAGAAGTACACTCGAGAATACCGATGTTTCTTATTTAAATAAATTAATTTTTTAAATAAATTTTAATCAAATAAGTCTTTTATAAAATTGTAGAAGCTCATTTTATCGATAAGCTATTTCACTAGCGCGGAGGGCGCGTTGAACTCTTTTATACCGCATTGATTCTTAGCATCTCATTTCCATATTAACAAAATTTAAATCATGTAAATAATAAAATAAAATACTATTAATTAATTCGTTATTTATTTATATGAAACAATAATTTATTGGAAGTATTTTATAATACTGTAGTCGACTATACGAGCCCGCATCGAGTCGTTAAACGGAAAAAAGCTAAATGGTCGATTACGCACAAACAGTTATTACTACGGAGCTGTTATTAGACATCAAATATCCTTTGTTACAAATGTATATATAAAAATAAAAAAAGAATTGTTTTATTTTGTGATTTTTAAATAACACTAATATGTAAGAGATATGGTAAGAGATATACACACGAACAAGCATAATTTTTGTATGATTAGCCGTAACGTAACGATAACCTTCTAAAAGTGATTTTTTCAATGTAATATTACTGTACCCTAAATTCTCCTATAAGATACAATTGTATACAGGAAGAGATCAACAAAAGGCCAGCGTCATGTGTCCTAAGTATGTTATGTATGTATGTATGTATATATATAAGTAGGGTCTTGCCCTAAAGATAATATCACGTAAGACAATGTCTTATAGATAGCATTGACGTACACGCATATAACACCATCTTCGCTAGTAAAGAAAAGGTTTCTTGTCTCGCTCGTTGCGACGTGATCACATCTCATTGCGATAAGCGCATTCAGTTTCGATGAAGCCATGGACCATTCTTGCAAAAGACACCTTGAGGACGGAACCAATTTTCAGCCCCCGCAAGTCCCATTTTCACGATGGGGTTTCAGTACTGGGACCCCCCGCGTAGTGTTATGTCATGTAGAAACATGATGAGGTTTTAAGATGGGCGGAGCTGCGATCGAAGCTATATGAAATAAAAATGAAAATGATTGGGTTGCAAAAACTTTGATTGGTTTAATTATGGGTGTAAACATTATTGACGTAAGCGTTTTATGAATTTAATATCGTTTAAACTGTGATTATTTTAAAATATTTAATGAGACGATATGAAACTTAATTTTATTATTACTAACAAGCAGTTCCTCGAAGTTTTATTCGCGTGGAATTTTTAATCACTTTATTTTAACAAGTACGTATATAAACTGTATACGAAATACTATTAACATTCATTTCAATATTTGATAATTAAATTTTATTTATTTTACTAATAGGCACATACTATTTTGTTCTCTCTCAGTAATTTTGAAAGAGTTTTAATATGCTAGCTATTTTATAAAAAAAAAAGATAAAAATTGAGAGTTTATATTTACAATTTTAAAAGGCACATGTATCCGAACATTAATAAGCCAACGATATGTTACGAAAGTATCAAGTATAATACAAAATACTTCACAAAGTTAAAAGACTTATCGTGCATACATATCACATATTTGCCTTTATGTGAATGATGCCTTAAAACTGCTAAATTACCTAAATTGAATTTGTTTAGCTTGAATAATCGAAACTTTCCTGGGTTTATCGATACTTAAGTTCAAAAAGCGTTGTGGTTTATTTAAAAATTCTCAAGTATCGTTTGTAGTACGTTTTACGTCTGAGCTACGAGTATGTACACGATTTTAGCATAAATGCTTATTGTAAAATACAAGTTGTTGCGTCATACTAGTACGAAGGAGGCTCGTCGTATGTAGCAGGAAGATCCGTTACGCTTTAGATGTTTCCGCATTATTGCCACCTAAATTAGATAATATACTTATGCCATTATTATATATAAGTCGTTTTGCAAATGTTTATAAAATGACCATCAACGTAATGTAAAATACAAACGGCTCACAAATACTTTGTATTAATATCGTAATAAAATGAAATAAGTAATGATTAACGCTTAATTTAATGTTATTGTGTTTCAAAAGTAAAAATGACGTAGTAAATTTAAAATTAAAGGCTTGCAGCTAATTTAATAAAACGACTACTTCTTCACCTCTTAGCCTATTATTTAACATATTATGTGTTTTGGTATTTTATTCATCGCATTATTTATATATAGATAAAAGTGTTACTTTTTAACCATAACTATTATTTTAAGTAAGTATTATTAATGTATGTCTCCGATTTAGTTTTGATGGCCCATAAGTTTTAATATAAAAAGTATTCTATGTTTGAGCTAGGTAGCGCATTATGTAAATGAAGAATTTATTTAAATATAAGATAATAACGGTTGGGTTTAGTTTACATAAAATTGCATATTCTGTAACTTATTTGTTAAAAAAACAAGTTTAATTCGTTTCATTGACATAGTTTGCTAATTACTTTTTGTATTTATATTATAATATTTGTGTTAATATTTGCGAATTATTGTTGTATAATAAAGCACACAATTGTGTATAGATTAAATGAAAATGATTATTTTACGTTATAAAGTGAATATTGCCAACGCCAACTTGGGACAGACCTTTGTCTCTTCGTCGGTTGTGACTGCTATGCTAGAGGAAGCATCCTGGAAGTCAGTGGGAACCTTTTGTGAAACCGTTATGGTTAAGAAGAAGGCCACTGAACAGGACCGAGAAAGGGCTGACGTGGTCGTAGTAGATAATACTTGGCAGTGCTATCTAAGGGGTGGGTACTTGAAAGCGCGGTTTGGGCTAGTGCTAGAAAGAAGAAGAGGTAATTATTGTCTCACTGCTGTGTTTTGATTGAACAATATCAGTTCTTAAATTGTGAGTTAGATAGATCCGTGAGCCATATAAAATATGTCGTATCATAGACAGCTTTATTTAGTAGCACCATAAAACCAATTAATGCTATATATTGAGAATCGCGGGTTCTATTCTCGCTTGGAGCATAATATATTGTATTGACCATTCAAGCATATTTTCCGGTTTGGGTGTATTTGTCCTTGTCTTTGTGTTTCCGGACCCCCGACACAGGATATCACTATCCTAATGAGTACTAAGGGGTACATGAGTGTGCAACGTTTATTTATAAAAAAAAAATCTGGAAAGCTATAATTTGTCAGCATGTCAGCATGGTCTTCTTTATGCCTTTTTATTTATTTCATTTACAAGAAAAATATATCGATATTGTCTATTTATTATTATTTTTATGCTCTACATAATGATGTATTGAATCTGGCAACAAGTTGTGGGCAAATCCATTATCGTACAGGCTCGCTTAGAAACAAAAGAATTAGCCAATAATACCTACAGAAAATCAAATTTTTTCACATAGTATGGTAAATATTTTTCCACACGATTATAATCTTTATTTATATAGACTTAAGAGTTACTTGGTGTTTTGTATTGTGGCAACGACTTTAAGCTCCGTATCGTCCTCTTTGAAAATGTCAAGGCTGTCATTGTCTCGTCGTCACATGACTCGAGTCACATGAGAGGTTTACTCAGATTTGATCCGTTAGAGTGGGTCCAATGACATTGTATTATATATGACTATAATTAAAGATTTAGATATGCTGCCATTGTGTGAGAATTTATACAATTTTAGGAAAGCGGAATTTAGAATTCGATGTTAATTTTGTTTGATAGTTTTTTAAATAAATTTAATTGAATTTACTGGCGTCGGCTAGCGATTATCCCTCTACTTTCATTTCGCATCTATTTTTCTGATCTCAATATTTCTTATGTTATTAATCGTGTCGTAATACATATTAAAAATAGTAACGTATTGAACATAACAAGATAGACAGAGAATTGTAGTTTTATAAAAAAAATCATTGTTCTGAATAGGTTTTACAAACAAGTGTTATAAAGAATATATCATTTTAGCGACGCTTTACCAATATTTATATTGTTCCGATTACTCGGAACGACCGCCACATTCCTATATTCTCGATGATAAAGATTAGCACACATCCTTGTTTTTATTACGCAAACTGTCATTGCTCTGGTATGAGTTAATATAGATCTCGCCCTATTTGTCATTGCAAACAAACATAATTATATGTATATATACCGGTATATAGATGGAATTCTAGTAATATTATAAATGTTAAAGTTTGTAATATGATTTTTTTTTTATGTTACAAGTTGGCAAACAAGCATACGGCCCACCTAATGGTTAGTAGTTGCCATATCCTATGAACGCTTGCAGCACCATTAGTAGTTGCCAACCTCGAGATATTGATTCTTAAATCTCCTCTGCCCAGTAATTTCACTAGCGTACAGTATCCTTCAAACCGGAACACAGTAATGCCTAAGTACTACTATTTGGCGGCAGAATATTTGACACTGCGGTGATACCTACCTAGCTGGCCTCTTGCAACAAAAGACCTACCACCAGCGTGACTGATTGCACTGGTGGAATAATAATAAGAATAATGAATGGTTGTTTGTGACTTTGGTACACACATAGCTTTATTATATTCATTACCTGGATTCTTCTTCTTCCTAGCATTTTTCGCGGTATTATACGAGTATTTACTTTCGTCCGGATTTGACAGGTTACTAGTTTTTACAGAGAGCGATTGGCATCTGAGCTCCGTAACCCTAAGGGCGAACCAGTACCAAGCATAACGTGCTCTCCGAGACACGATGAGGAAACCTACAAAGACAAACGCCCAGGCCGAAACAGATATTTGTAAGATCACTGCAAACATCTGCCCGAGCGGGAATCGAACCCGCAACCGTCCAGGTTAAAGGCAGTCTCGCTACCCACAACGGCACAACGGTATCGTTTAATTCATTACCTGGATTAACATATAAGATACTTTTTATCCCGTTAAATGTTGGGTTCCCGCGGGATTATCAAAGCACAGCTAGTATAGAATATATTCTAGTGGGTTTCTATTAATTTGGTTTCTCAGGTTGTATCATATCATCTGTATCATACGTTCATTGGTAGTCTAATATGCAATGTTTATTGCAACACAAAATGTTTATATTATGAAATAAATATGACCCCTAACAACACGTGATATTGACATCTTTATTTATACGCTAATAATAATTTAAATGAATAGTTTGTAACTTAAAGCGTTGGTGAATTTGGCAAAAAATACGCGGTACGCGTAATTGCCTATACTGTGTGATTGCTCGCGGTATTAAAAAGGCGTGTTTCATATTTTATTTAGGGCATGTAAAACCGTGAGTAGAAGTTTAAAGAATACAATATTTTAAATTTATTTAATTAAGAAATAATAAACTCCATTTCTCGTATAAGGACTAGCTTTTTCTCCAACGTAAACTTAAATTCTCACTGCTAATAGGTACTTGAGGTTACCCATTCGTAGCCACATGTATTAAAATCTAAGCAGACAAGGAAGGTATTTTTACACTAAAAAAACATCACGTAAATCTGGGTCGTGGTTCTCAAGTCATAGGAGAAGAAATTGACTGAGGGTGGAAAAAAACTATTAAAATACGAACCTACAAAGGTTGTGTTTTATTGTATACTAGCTGCACCCGCACCTTCGCTTGTGTGGTGTTCTTATTTTTCTTGTTTGCGCGGATATTTAATTTTTTTTCTTAAAACCAAAGAGTAAGTAAAGTCACTCCTGAGTTACTCCATATAAAATTAGCTATCTGCCAGTGAAAATCCCGTCGAAATCGGTGCAACCCGTTTTAGAGATAAGCTGGAGCAAACAGACAGACCGACAATAATTGTTTTTTATGTCATTACGGTATATACTTTCATATGGAGTGAAAAGCTGTTAATTTGGGATTATAAACAGACACTTCAATTTTATTTATTTGTATAGATACATCCTTATTCCGTCGCTTTCATGACATTTTATATAAATGTCGGGATTTACGCACAGAGATATTGTAATACAACTTTGAAATTGTTACGAAGTGGACCTCTTTGCAACCGGATACGTACGCCCACGAATCAGCTAAAATAATTTCAACGTTTTTGTATACCTGTATAGGTCATGAGAGCTTTTCGCAAATAGTTTATTTTTTGTTTAGTTTTTGTACGCGGCAAATAAAGATACGGCCCGATCAATGTAAACTATTATAGTAATTTATGTACACTGTGATACCGACGTGCATAGTCACCTGAGATAAGGTCGAGAATAAGAAGGTGGATGGTGAGTCAAAGGTCGGATGAGAGGCAAGTTAGGAGCCTCCAGTACAAATACTGCTCCTTCACGTCATATCTGTACGAGTTGTTCTCTCTCTCTTGTTTTTTTAATACACTGAACCCTAATTCTTTTTCTGAAATAAAAGCACCAAGTTACTCCTTATAACATCAGCTATCTGTCAGTGAAAGTCAGATTAAAATAGCCGTTTCAGAGTTTCGTTTTTTTATGTACCTAAATAAGTACTGTATATATTTACATTCATATGCATTTAACGAAAATCTGTTATTTTAGAATTACAAACAGACATTTCAATTTTATTTATTAATTTATTTTTTATTTATATTATATTTTTATTCAGTATTAATATAGAGATTCATTCAAGACTCAACAAAATCCACATTAGGAAAATTGAAAGTTGTCAAAACGCTATGGAAAGAAACATGATGGGCAAGAGACTATCTGATAAAATAAGAACTACAATTATTAAGAAATTTACAAGAACAAAAGATGATACAGCAACTATCCGAAAACTTAAATGGAAATGGGCAGGGCATACAATTAGAGGAAGGGAAAAATAATAATGTACTGGTTCACAAGCCACAAGAAACGAAAACGTGGCAGACCACCTAGAAGATGGGTAGATGAGATAACGAAGGTAGGAGGTAGCAGATGGACAACAACAGCAAACGAGAGAGAGAAATGGAAACAGTTGGAGGAGGCCTTTGTCAAGAAAGGACAATCAGACACTCGTGTTGACTAAATACATCTTTAAAAGCTATGTATATGTGTACATTATGTTATTGTGAAGTCTGAATAAAGGCTTTTTTTTTTATTTATTTATATTAATATAGAGATTGGAAAGCTGGTTGCTGTAACACAGGTTTTTCCGAAAACCTACCATAGCCACCAGTGATACACAACTAAAATTTTTTACCAATAAAGTTATTGTTATTATTATGTGTTTTTATAGACGTATAGATAATGAGAAGGGGTTGAAATAGATTTCTGCATTCTCCTAAAATCATAAGATATTATAACTCCTATCCAATACCCTTTAAAGTTTAAACTATGTTGGCGTTTTTTTGATAGTTTAGTTATGTGCAAAAATATTTTATTTTCTTCAAATTTATTTTGGTTTTATTTATAAAGAATTTTGAAGAATATTCGGTTTCAAACTATCAATCTGAAACATATTAAAGGATCTTCATCAATTTAAATATAATTTTTCAGCGCCATCTGTTGTACATTTACGAAACGTTAGCAATCTTGTTACGTTCAAGTTGTAAGGTTGTATGATAAAATAGGTGAGAAAACTGAGTTGGAAGATAGCTTAAAAGTTTATAAAAATAACCGCTAGATGGCTCTTTTGGGTGATTATTTAAAAAAATGGTTAAAAGTGCTGTTGTTACGTGACTTAATGCTTAATTGCTAATTAATAATTACAATTCTTATAAATATTTGATAACTATAAAAAAGCAAGGAATTTTTTAACGTTCACAACAATTAATACGATGAAAATTGCGTGTACTCGCACTTCATACATTTACTCAAATTAATTAAATTTATTATAGTTATCCATTGACTTTAGTAAGAAATAGTATACAAGAGAATGTTTTCATTTGTTATCATAATTAAAATATAAATCATTAATATACAAACCTATTTGCCTCAATGTATTAGGAGTTACCGTAAGCGTAAACTGTACTATAAGATTGGCTTTAACTTTGGATCAAATGTTGGAAATTAAATTGCAGATTTTTTTAAAAATATTGTCATCCCACTAATATACAATATTATGCATGATAACATGTTTGGAAGTGTGTTACTCAATCACGTAAAAACGGTTAACCTGATTTGGTAGAATTTGGTATACCTACAGATTTTACTAACAGGAATAAAGACAGGATAGGTACCTACTTTTTATCTCGAAATATTTTAAGGTTCCCGTGGGATTATCAATAAATGAATTGCATGACGTATCAACTTGGAAAATGTTTATATGGTATATTACTAAATAGAGCTTTTAGATGGTCGTCTTGCATAGCAATTAAAATAACGCGAGCGAAGCCGCGGGCGTTGCTGTTTGTAAAATATATTAAATTAAAATTTACGTTTTAATACTTGTTTAGTTTTCGATCTGATTTGAATTTGAATTTAATCTTGTTGGAACTAACATTGGTTATACGTCACACTGGTGCACACAGCTATAGTTACATGGTCAGCAGTGTGAGTCAAGTCCTTGCGCGTGGAGGCGCGCAGGCGGAAGTGAGAAGGCCAGAAAGAAAGTACTCACAACCGGTCGTTTGTGGGCCAGTGGCAGGTCCGCGCCAATGTCACCACAGATAACAAATTCCAGTTTCGAAATTAAAGAAATTTAGTGTTAACACATAGTAGTTGTAAACAGAGAATTTTCTTCCTACAAAGTAATTCTTAAGGAAAATACGGTAACAATTTCGTTTGCAGTAACTTGTTAACCTGATCTTGTTATTTCTGAGGCAGCAATCATTTACGAGCCTTTAGTTGTAAGTTTTATTCTTTTTCAGGTTAGCTGTTTGTATCGATCGTGTTGACGATATAATTAATATCGTCACCTGGCCGGGTTATTTTTAAGACTACCCTTTAGAAGTTAAATATTTTTTTAGATATCAATAGTTACTACTGATCTTAGTATTATCCATACTATATAAAATTATACATTTACCGAGAGTAATACAATATTATATAGGGTTAATACAATATCCAAGAAATAATATAGTCTGTGACTCTAGATATACTAGCCCTCGGCCCCGTTAGCTCACGTAGCTGATATCAAGGTCGCATTTAAACATGTCAGTCAGAAATATTAGGTCGTATATCAAATTTATTATATATATATTATAATATTGTAGGATTAACAATTTGTCTATGATAGGTAAATAACTAGACAATTCTTAATACTTCAAATTATATTTTTACTGTACCAATTCGAACCTTGATCAAAATAATTTCACGGAATTCACCAATGACTTTCCTCAAAAAAATTTTAATTGACAAATGTTTTTAATATTAAGAAATAACTATCTCGTTTTCCTTAAAGTAGGTATACTCCATGATATGTTTTACATTCCTAAACTATATTAATTACCCTTCGATTGATAAAATGAACCAGTTTTATCTATTTAGTGGTAACAGTACCTGAGGAAAATAGGTATGACATTCGACTGGAGAAATGGACAGAAAATATTGAAACGGTGGTCAAATACATATATTATATTACATCGTATTATAAATCGTAGATTTAAAAACAAGC
This sequence comes from Hestina assimilis, assembly GCA_023373885.1. Classification (NCBI taxonomy): domain Eukaryota; kingdom Metazoa; phylum Arthropoda; class Insecta; order Lepidoptera; family Nymphalidae; genus Hestina; species Hestina assimilis. The sequence goes on along the minus strand of CM041749.1, from coordinate 6,893,944 downwards.
AAGTTCAATAAAAGTTTTTCGTCTAATGAAAGGACTGTCCATAAAAAGGTTCCGATATTTGCCATTTGTTACAGAACCCTAAAAGTAAAACACTTAATTTTCATTTCGATTAGAAATTTTGCCAAAGCATTCTATAAATAGAAAACTTCAACTCACGAATATTTTTATAGATGAAGTAAAAATGTAAGAGAAATTTACTAAACCGTACAGTTGCGAGACAGCGTTCGCGAGTCACGTCCAGACCGTTACAGTTAACTTGACTTCAACCTGACCACAATTCACTTGATAAATGTACCTGATGGTACATGACGTGAGGTTGACATAACGCATTACATGTATCATTTGAGATCTAATTGAGACCGCACACTGAAGATACTCGTACATTGACGGTATGAGGCTAATCGAATTATTATATGAAAATGTATGTGGAATTTTTTTAGACGATGATTTTTCAATCGAAATTATTAAAGAAAATATTTTTAATCGACCTTTCCAAATTTTACCCTCAATTTGAAGACTCAATAGCTCAATAGACTCTACTGCGTTAACGCGAGAGTTGCGTGCTCCATTCTGACACACTTGGGCTATTGTTGTACCTACGCGCAAGCTTGGAGCTTGGAGCGGCAATAGGTATATTATTAACGCCTTGAATAGGCATTGCTAAAAAAAAACAGAAAAGTATTTTATATGCTATGTATCTCAGTTTATTCTGTCATCGGGTGTGTCTATTGATTAGAATGCGCTCGGAGCGTCGCCTCTATTCCCGATGACGTCCACAGCCGTGGTTCCGCCTCGCAGGAGGCAACCTATGGACGTAATCAACTTTGAGCCTCCGTAAAGGCTGTTCCTTTTCCTCGTCTGGATCTCAGTAATCAGCCATGCCTACCCCATGACGCTGTCAAGCCTAGTAGCACCAACAGCTATACACAAACAGCATCAGTCTCTGGCTATCGAGTGTTCTTAGCTAGGATTTACGAAAATGTCCTCTAGTCGTTTAATTATAACGGCATCACATACTTTCTAGTTGATAATGGGTATAATTTAACGATTCTATGATATCTTTCTTTTCATGACAATTTTCCTGAACAGATCGGACGAAGTGAAAAAGTTCATTGAACTCACGTCAAAATAAATCGTTATGTAATTTTAGATATTACACAAAATATAACATAAAATTGTATATATCATCAAATAAAATTGATTATCTATTAAATCTTCAATGTGCATTTTGTATAACTGTAACTGTGGTCGTTGTAAGCCGACAAAGTTCTCGGATAAACAATTCGATACTAGCATAAGATTTGACGATGCATGATATGGGATATTGAGTTAATTTATATTTAACAGTCACGTCATGTTATATCGAGTTATTAATTAATCGGATGAGTACGTGTACTGTTATGGGAAGTAGATCTTTGGTCATAAAACTGTTATTATGAATATCTTATTGGTGGCCTTATGGTTAGTAGAGTATATTTTGTTTTTAAATATTAATTATATTATAAAATTTGCTTTGCTTGAAAGCATATGGGCTGCTTGATGAAGAAGAAGCCACTACAGACTATGAACACTGCTACACCAGCGACATCGCCGAAAGTTGCTACCCGCGATAATGGCAAGGAAGAGTGGACGAGAGAGGTGGAGTAGAAAAGGAAAAAGACAGAGAGGGCGGAAGATTGGGCATTTAAGGCTCTTACTTATCAAACGAAACGCAACAGTAATAGAAACTAATTCGAGTCATCATTTGTTGAGAGTATAGTTAGGTAGCACGTCGAGTTGCTGAAATCTTCAAGACTACGCTTTAGAATAATTATGATAAAGTTAGTAATTAACTGACGCCGTTTATATTATTAGTTTTCATATAATCAGTTTGAGAATGATTTGATTATTAAAATACACATATTTGATTGCATATTTACTTTCATATGTTTGGATTATAAATGAAACCCGAACAACTTTCATTTAATATCCGTGAAGGAGATTAAAATTATTATATCTTTTGAAATTTTACTTAAAAAATTCTTAAGTTACATAAGAATGACGATGTTATGCTGGCTTTCTTTCTTGGAAATGGCTTTTATTTCAAATGGGTATAAGAAAGCAAGACGTTGAGATAATGGGTATTTAATAGTATATTTGGAAAATAACCGTAGTTTTATTTAATGACTTCCTTTAAAATTACTTTGATTGCTCTACAATCTCGTTTCACATCGGAACAATAATTTTTACAAGACGCTCATAGGCGGGTGCACAAACTGATCGGTAAACGATTGGTGGGTTAAGCAACTTTAGGCGCGGTCAGTCACTAGATGGGTGATAGCATAGTGGTATTTCAACTGAGCGTCTCCGTGCTTCGGAGAGCACGTAAAAAGTCCCGGTTATTATCAATTTGATAATAGTCGAAAAGTCAAGTCGACGGGGCGACCTGAACACTTATGACACTTGGCACTTGAAAAGAAGACAAACTGACTTAGAAAAGTAGAACATACAAATTCAGGCAATGCTAGTGTGTAAGCTTTATATGTGGCCAACAAATTATATATTTCGGACCCGAACACAGTTTTGTTTCACGACCTCTCTAAATAATAGAAATACATACATAACTACACGCGATCAAATTTTTTATACCCTTTGAGAGCTTTGGCAGTTACAATCTGTTATTCTTTTAATTTTTTTTTCTGTCATGAAATTATAATAAAATACAAAACGTAGTTTCTCTAATTTTATTTTAAACCGAATAAGAAGACATGTTGAATCGTATAGTTACTTCATTTTGTAATAAATGATAACAAATAGCAGTCTATAATTCCGGATAACATCGTAATTTGACCTCGCAAAATACATCCTTAGATTGGAATCATCTTTGAGTCTCCAGGGCTGCCTTTTTCACGACTGGATCAACAACAACAAAAAACAGTTTTTTAATAACCAGCAGAATATACAGATACGTATATTGTACAGTATATATTTCTAAAATCAATAATAGTTTAAAGTCAAGGAACTAGTAACACAAATATTTACACTAACCGTACTTATTGCGAATACGTTGACCTTAACTCTAGGTGACAACCACTGTTCATTGTATGATACTTGCGTTTAACAGAATGACGTAGCTTAGAAACAAAGTAGAATAGAAAATAAAGGATTTCAATATAGCGATAACCATACACGATAATTAATAGAAATGTTATGACACTTGTTCGGTTATCCCAGTTTCGAGGAAAACCGTAGGCAGGGTATATGACGATAGTACCAATATCACTACATAGTATAAAAAAAGTCGCTTTCTCTGTCTCTATGTATGATTAAATCTTTAAAACTACGCAACGGATTTTGATGCGGTTTTTAATAGATAGAGTGATTGAAGAGGAAGGTTTATATGTATAATTATAATGACATAGGCTATATATTTTATACCCGTGCGAAGCCGGTGCGGGCCGCTAGTATTCAATAAATACAAAATTAGAAGATAGCTTTTGACTCCAGGCTTTTTGTTCTCATGGTTAGGTTTATGCTAATGGTTTTGGGAATTATGCTCAGTTGACCATAGGGACTAAATAGTTAATATTTTGTTTAGACATTTAGTTCTTTATATTCTGCTTACTTTATTTTTTATGAAGATTTTGGCTCATTTTTAACATTTATACATATTAACATTACTTATTATAACAAAAACCTGCCGAATGCGTGTCCGTACCACAGTCAAATAAATTATCAAGTTTCTTGTAAGGGGTCTTCCATTTAAACTTTGCAATTAAATTTGTTTTTATTATTTATGATCATAGCGGCCATAAAAATACACAATTTATGAAAATTTCAGCTATTATCTCTTACATTTAACGAGATATAGCAAAAAATGTAAAAAATATCTAGTGTATTTTGTTATTTATAAACTCCCCCTTTATTTTTAAATTTTATTTTATTTGAAAATTTGAACTCTCTACGAATAAAGGAATGCATGCATAAAGGTCCTATTCAATTAAGAACATGTTCTAGTAGTAGTCTTAATAAAAATTACACAGGTATTTTCGAAATCGCTTTATTTATACTGTAATTAAACTATCAATAATGTTTATAGGAGTGTCTGTTTGTGCGAGTGTTAGAGACTCAGTCGCTCCAAGAGAAAGTCTTGGAGGTCCATTCACAAGCCGCATACAAATATTTGTAGCCGCCTACAATACCAAAAACGGGTTTAGACATTTCTTGGTTTTGAAGCTCGCGATATCAACCTGTAAATTTGTTATTGCTTAATATATGTCATTTCTTTTCGTAGTTTGGTGATAATGTTCATATTACGTTTCTTCTGATGAAATTCCTGATTTCCATAACCTTTACAGAGGCCGAGTTTGTATTCGTTTTTTGAAGTATAACTAAAATTCGCTTTCCTCTGTTCATTCGAATATACATATTGTAATAAAGGCTAAGATCAGGATCATCGTGAATGTCTTTAAATCTATAACAGTAGTATCACCTGGAAATATTATTTTTTAAGCTTAAGAAATCTATATCTGTAATATTTAGATTGTGGAAAAAAGAGATTGAATATAGGTCAGTACTTGGAAATAAAATTACTTTGAATAAGCGAAACTATCCTATACATAATAACGATATATTAAGTTAAGTTTCGTTATTAGATAAATGAAGAGTCATTTAAATATAAAGAAAGGTAATACTAAGAGCTAAGCCGCTGATTAATAATTCAACGATAAATCCCTGTAATAGCCGAGTAAAAGTGGCAATATTTCCCAATCAAACGGCTTTAATTTTACGTCACGTTATCAATAACACTTTAGAAGCGTTTACATACATAACCTTAAGTGAAAGTATTGAGCTGGTCCCCACATACTAATGTTTTAAAAACGTTTTAAGATTCCGAAACCACACGACACCGGACTTTTCTCCAACTAGACATGCCGAGTCGGCGAATAAGTTGAATAAATTAGCCAATCGAACTTAACAAACCCCTCTTCGATTGTAAATAATAGAATAGTTTAATAACAGATGCGCAATTTCAAATATTGGTCTAAATTCATGTTAATTATGCCTAAGAAATAACGTCTTATTCTTACCGTCTCGATTGAAATATACATGTTGAGACTATTAAAATGATGTAAACATTGTTTGAACTATGTAGATAAATAAACATATATTTAGATAAGCGAGTAAAGTCAATGGGGTGGTGAAAGTCTTCGCGGTCGCTGATCTATGTCCAGTGCGGGTACCATCACTACTTTCCTTCCCTGCGTGTGACGTAACGCTATAAAAGAGAGTGCCATGAAGACGCCGCGGCTATACCGTTTCTGATCGCCAACCTCGGTCATAGCGTCCCGTTCACCGACATAGAAGGACGCGGGCGGAACCTCTTCCGCTAGAGCCCCGAAGGACTCAACAGTGAAAAGTCAAAGGTGAAGTGCAATTAGGACGCCAGTGCACGTGTGTTTGTGTTAGTGCTGTGATGTGATAGCAGTGGCCGTGATAGTGGCGGGACTGGTACTGTCGCGATCGCGGTCATATTGGCGGTGATGATTAAAGGCCTGTTTGTTTCAGATACGAGATGAGGTCATTGTGGTTGTTAGCGGCGTTGTGCTGCTTAGTGTTGTCAGCTTACGGGAGTCCCATCTCACGGCCTGAAGCAGAACAGGAGAAGGAAGTGGGCAGGCAAGCGGCTCCAGCTGCTCCCGCCCCCGCGGCTTCCTCTGACGACGACGACGATGATGACGATGACGATGACGATGATGACGACGTTGGCCTTGACGCATTAGCAGGTATCACATCTTATCATCTTATATAATTTATTTTATTAACATTAAATAAATTACACAAAAATAGTACCCAAAAGATAACAACATATACGTGTAAGATTCTAATAAATAAATAAAGTAAGTAAGGATATATTAATAATAAAATAATGCAATAGATTAAAGAGCCACTATAATATACATCCTCGTTAAGCTATAGTGGTGTACGTAAATGATAGATAATTTTGAGTTTTATTAATCTGGTATTACTAATTTGTATAAATGATATAAATTCCATATTTTAGCGAATCGAATTGGTTTGCTGACATAAAAACAATGTTATTTGAACACAATATTGTAAGTGTTACGTGCAGTCGATAAAAATTCCAATGAATCAGGACGCGGACGAACGGAATGTGAATCGAACAGCGTGACAAGTGTTCTCATTTGCTAATTAATTTAAACAGAAACACTCAATCAGAGAAATTGAAGCTGCTGCTTTCCACAGTCGAAAGCCTTGCTCAGGACGTCACGCACCAATCGCTAGCGCGGAATCTGATTAACCGTTCATCTATTTGCGTTAAGATAGTTAATGGATGTAGAGCACAATTTATTTTGTTAGTGTTATTAACGGAAATTAATAATACCTGTATTAAACCGTTATAATAATTCTTCATAATATAAACTAAAATAACCGTTATTTGGAAGTTTCACAATGTGCTGAAATTATATTTAATTTGAAGTACTAAGTTGCAATCTACTTTTTTACTTGACTCGAATTTCCTTACAGTTAATTCTTTTCTATTTTTATAGGTGACGACGATGATGATGACGAAGAAGAAGATGACGACGATGACGAAGAGGAAGAGGATGATGATGAAGATGATGACTTTTTGGAAAGATTTTTCGACGATATCTTGGGAGGTAGGTTTAATATTAAAATGTGTAAAATGGTTTAAGCCACTGGAATAGAAAAAAATCATTCATTCAAAGCTAAGTTTAAGAAGTTTCTAAGTATAGTATTTCTCAAATGTATTTTATTTGTTCAGGCGGAGATGACGACGACGATGACGATGAATCAACAGGAGTCCAATCTGTCGTAGCTTCAGCTGACACGGCTGCTGCTGCACCTGCTCCCGCTGCTGCTGTTGAAGAGGCCGCAGCAGCATCAGAAGAAGTTGAAGCTTCTGAAGCTGTCGAAGGTGCCGCAGAAGGCGATGAACCCGAAGCTGGACAAAAAGAGCCCGCTAGCGCAGAAGTCGAATCTCCTGTTGCTGCTAGTTCAGAAGCTGCTGCCGCATCCGAATCTGATGATGACGAAGAGGAAGAAGACGACATTACTGATGCTCTAGACCCTGAAGATGACGATGACGAAGACGATGAGGAGGAGGATGATGATGATGAAGATGACGATGACGATCTGTCCAGTGCGCTCGGCAGGAATAAACAAGCACGTGAGTCCAAAAAACTGAAACCAAGCGTCGCAGCGTACCCAAAAAAGAGCGGGAAAAAATCTAGCAACCTCAAAGTAAAGAAAACCAAAGCGACATCCGCCGCGGCTGCAGCAGTCGAGCATAAAAAGTTCAGATAGTTAGAAGGCGCCAGAGATCGGGCGAGACCCGTCCAAATATCCACCTGAGAGACCCCGCGGTCCCTCCTTAGCTTAGCTATTTATTGACTATTTATTTACTCTATTTATTTTATTTATTAAGTGTGCGTGTTTGATGTGTGAAAGTGTAAGTATGGGGAAAAGAAAGATAAAAATTAAATTAATGTCTAGATCATGTCACAATAGTTCCGTGGCAATTTTTTGAAATAAATCTGTTTGTTCTAACTATGTGTAAAATTTATTATACATTCATATAACCTATTTGTAAAATGTGCGTTAAGAAAAATTTAATGTAACCAATTGTCTGAGATCTTTTCAAATTAATCGGTCAGGATTCTAGTTGTTATTGTCAGATAAGAGTGACATTATCTAGTGGTATTAATTTAATTTGGATTGTAAAAAAATAAAAATTATTATACTAGTCAAAATCCTATATGTATTTATATAAATTATCCCTTCTAATCGTACTGTTAAGTACTGGTAACAAAATTATTTAAGATGCTTCATATTCATCTCTATATATTTGTCTTATAACTCTTTCCTATTCGATATATATTTAATTTTATATATAGAATTCTATATTATTACAATTAACTAGCTTTTTGACCGATTTACAAGTATATATGTAATTTAACGCACAAAAAAATGCTGGTCCTTTATCCTATATCCTATTAAACAACTAAATCAATCAACAAATATAAAAATTAACTATAAAAATTATAGTGTCAGTTAGTTACGATCTCGATATCATACGCATATCTTTTAGGGACCATTAACGTGTCATAGAAACTGTCAAGGAGGAAATAACATTCTTATAGCTAGATGTATGTTAAGAGGTCGGCAGCGAGGAGCGAGTCTGCTGTCCGCTTACTTTCCCATCCGGAGAAGTTCATTGCACCCAATCGATTTCTTCACCAACCTTGACACTTTCTTTGACCTTGCTCGAATAGTTCAAGAAATGACCTTGGCAAACCTTAGAATCAACCAATTGTTAAATAGAAAGTAAATCGAATTAAATATTTACTCTCACTAAATGACGAAATGGCGGCAAAATTTGCGTGCCGCGAGTCCGGTTGAGTGAAAACGAAATAATGAGATGCGAAAAGAGAAATTTTTAAATGAGAAATTCTTGGAGTGTCGTGAGGAACCATATTCGACCTAAATGAAACTCGTTTGCTTCCGACGATGCCTAATACAACTTGATAGAATTGCTCGGTCTCAATTTCCTTATACGGGGAAGAAATTTTTTGAGATACCTTATTAATCTATACCTAAAATCATGAATTCAATAATTTAAAACATTTTTCGTCATTCCAAAATCAAGCATGAGTCAAAAGTCGTAGTTAGTTTAATACATAACAATACACATATGTTTAGATTTCTTTGAATATATGCGAATTGGCACGCAGTTTCTTTTACGTGTAGAAAATAGAAAATCCACTGTTGACTGGTCCTATTAATTGTTATTTGCTATTAGAATTCAACCGGCCTCGCAGAAACAGAAACAGTTAGTTGTTGGCGTGCCCAATAGACGTGAATAGAATCAGACATGTTGCAGTATGAATTATTACTCCAATGCATACCTAATTAGAGTTACTAATTGAATTGCGTGATATCATTAAACAACGAACTAAAATTTGTTAAGATGTCTTAGATAAAAATTATGTTGTATTAAAACTACTCAGTAGAATCGTTCGTGTTTATAAACATTACTTACTTTTTGCATAAAATAATCTAGTTAAAAGCGTTAAAAATACTCTCAAATGGAAGTAAGAGAACAATAATAGCTGTTGAAAATAATTTAATTTTGTTTTGTATTAAATATATTGAAAGAAAGCAGTAAAGCATACTTCGTTATTATAAAATATAGAAAAAGGAATAATTACTTAAGTGACACTAAACACACAATTAAATAGAAGCAAATCTTTACATAATATACAAGGATATTTCCGCACTATTTAATTATAAATAATCAAGTATAATGAGATTTTTTTTTATATTTTTCGAATTTGTATAAATGAATAAATATCATACAGGTGCTTTAAAAGATGAAACAACGAAGAAACCAGCGCCCGTGCCTGCAATATACATAGTAAAATACAATAAGTTTATCGACAATATTCTTGAAAAAATGAATGATATTTTGAGGCGTTCTTATGATCCCGTCAGCGTTAAATTACAGCCGATTGACGCTAGCAAAAAATCGACCAAACCAAAGAAGAATAAGACGAAGTCTAACAAAAGGTAAGACATTTGTCATCATATAAGTGTTTTGTATTTGATATCAATGCTAAGTAAGTTTTTTCTGATTTTAGAAAAACTTCCAACAAAAAGAAAAACTCCGCACGTGGAGGATTAACGGACAAGAAAAAGGAGAATGACACATTAAAAATATCTTCAACTGAAAAATTGGAAGAATCGAATAAAATCGAGGAAGCACCTGTTACTAAAGACGAAGTCATTAGTACTTTTGATGCTGATAATATTGCAAATCAGTCTAGAGCCGTAAAAGAGAAAGCAGGTACCAAAGCAAAAACTACAACAGCTAGACCGAAACCCACTAAGGCAACTAAGCCAAAACCTAAACCACCTACAAAAACTACTACAAAGAAGCCCACCGTTGACAAAAACAAGACGAAAACTAGTGAGAAAAGTAAGCCAAGAGCTAAAGGAACATTATACGGACTATCATCTCTGAGGAGAAGCGGTGACGTTTCAGTTGGCATAATATCTGATTATACAACAGTTAAGAGCAATTTCGCCGTGGGTCCTTTAATATTGAGAGTGGAAAAAGAGGTAAATAAACAATATTTTGTAATAAGACATATGTATATAAGGCAATTGTTAAGTGTTGTACTTTCTTAAACTTTCTGAATTTCGGAATACATTAGTTTTGTGTGTGTGTTATTTTTGCTGTCTTTGTGACCGTATCGTTTTCTTAGAATTTCTAAAAATAATATAGCTTCCTCGCGATCGGTGTGTGTGTTTTATGTATCAATGGTAACTATTTTTATCAGGTCGGAAGGGGAGGGAAGAAAGAAATTAAATCAGCAACGGCAACGACTGCCGAAATGATGGGGAAAATAACATTACGTGTCAACAATCAAGGAGTTGCTTCATTACATTCAATCAAAGTTTTACAACCTAAACAGGTAAGCATAATTGAATTAAACTACATATATTATAATTGTTTTGAAGAATAATTTTAATATTTTATATTTTTTTATAAATGACGATTTTTTTAAACTAAAATACTTTTATTGTTTTTTTTTCACTGTGGTATATATTGACTTATGCAATTGAAAAGTTAATTATTAGGTACTGTTCGCGGTTATAAGGATGTTATAAGGATGTATAGAAATCGAATATTTTTCCATTCCTGTAATTAAATATTTCTGTTTGTTATTTTCCGAGGTTAACAATATACAAAGTTGACTACAGTAGTTTGCTTCTTATAACAGTACCCAACATGGACAAAAGTACCCAATATAAAACTCAGTGAGGCGAACATGTCATTCAAAATAAATTTTATTTCGCGTAATTGATGATACTTCTAAAATATGGATCAAAATTTAACAATTTTATATCGTTTTAGGTTCGTGTAGATAGCAACCACGAGAGAACGCGCGAATTGGTCTGGCAGCGGAGTTCGAGAATTGCGCATGTTGTATCAGAAAAATTAAGATCTGCTTCTAAACCTATGTTCATACATCAGAGTGTTGTGAGGCAGTAAAAAATGTCAAGATATCTAAACAAGTCTAATCGTATTTAGTCTAATATTTTATATGATTTTGAAAATGCTTTCATATTTCTTTTTTAAAATCGTAAATTATTAGACAATCCATTAAATTGGGATTTTATATTTTTAGTATATAAAACTTATTTCTATTATTGATTGTTTTTGTAAGATGCGCTAGTGTTTAAGATATTATGATTCTCAGAACTGAATAGTCAGATGATGCATTTATTATTGTAATTTAAATTAATGGTGCTAAAATTTATAATTATTAATATATTGACTACATTAAAACTGTTGTATTGTTTTTCAATACTTCACCACTCCTTAAAATATCCTGCATATAAAGTACTAATCCTGTATTAAAATACATAAATATTAAAATAGCGAATGTTTTGATGTGACAAATAAAATAAAACTTTTTACTATAATGAAATCAGGATAGGTACGACACTCATTTAAAATATAAGTGCATATTGTTGTTTTGTGTACGATCCAAATTTAGTTCGTTTTTAATGAAAAACATGAAGGAAAATTAAACACAGCCATCATTATTAAAATTTATTTTATTTAAAACAAAACATTTATATTACACGGAATAATTATAAAAAAATGGAAATAGGAATAATGAAAAAAATAATGTAACCATTTATTCTTACAAATTAATGTTTTTGAAATCTTAAAATTATATTTCACTGAGTTATGTAATGGTAACTAAAGTAATGGCAAAAACTAAACAAAGCCTCATTTATAGTAACTAAATGAAAAAAAAAACGGTCAAACAGAGGCTAAAAATGTACTGAACTATATTAAATTTGCCTATTTATATATACATTTTATGGGTTGCCATTAATAGGACCAAGAAGTAAATAAAATATTGAAACTTATCTATCCAATGAGCGGCAACTTGAAACTGAATGCTTTTTTATTTCAAATTTAAGGATAGGTTTTTGGTAGTGTTGTTCTATCTCACGAAGGCGAGTGAGCTATGCTTGTAGTAGTGATGTGTATTGACAAATTTTGACGCAAATCAATGAGCCCTAGGGTCTAGAAGCCCGAATCAGAGCGCTCCCGAGCTACACACACGACTACCTTTGTGAGATGACAAAGCTACAGAAAAATAATTTAATTAATAATTTATTATAGTAAATTTAAATATTTGAAATTAGTTCCATAATAAAAATGTTTTAGATATTTTTCCGTTTTTAAAACGGATAAAAATTATATAACAAAACACTGGGCTAGTAATTATAGGGTATGTTTGTATAGTTATTATTTTTCCACTACATATTTTGCCTACCATATATTGGTAGGCATTTTATTGCAAGGGGCCGGCTGGGTAGGCATTTATAATCACATAACAAAAACAAATACATGTAATGTAATTATCGTTTTATGGCTATTATATCGACAAAAATAATAGTCAGCTTCGTTCAAACTTCAGCAACAGCAAATCAATAAATTTTAATACAAAAAGGCTTTTATGATTTTTTTAAACTTAGATAAGCGTAATATATCAGATCTCACATAGTAGTTTTTCAAATATTGTATGGGTAGTATTTTTAAAATAATATTTTTTTAATATAACAGATCATTTAATATATCTAAAATATAGGTATTGTGCTTAATTAGATAAAATTGTCCAAAGATTATTCCAAATATATTCGATAACGCATACATAGATCAATATTGGCACATCCATGCCCTGTCTCATTTATATTCGTTTAGCATTGTGTATATTACTATTTCTATCCCTGTTTAGTCTACATATAACACTCTTTGAAATTGCCAATAATAACCAGCACACTTCCTCTAATCTTGTACGACCGTTGTAGCGCTATAATACTGGAGTCACTGGTTTTATTCCCGCGTTAGACAGATATTTGTATTGACCATACAACACGTATTCCCGGCTAGACGGGTTTTTTGTGTTTGTGTGTTTTGGACCCCCAACACAGGGTATTCCTAATAGGAGCTGTAGAGGGTTTATTTGGACGAAAATAAGCAATACCATGTCAACCCACACGAATGTCATTTCGAGAATAACGCGTTTGAAAATTTTTAACAACTTGCTTTATATGATTTTTTTAATGTATTGGTCAAGTTTTTAGCAATTTCAGATTTATGTAAGTTATTTTACTTATTTTCACAAAATAATAAGTATACAAACTGCATATTTCGTATATTATGTTTAACATAATACATAAATTGCATGATTAAAAAATGGCTTTTTAGAAGTTTTAAAGCTTAAAACCATATTTGTTGGGTTTGGTGTTAAAGAAAAATGTTCTTCAGCCATTTACCAACACTTCTGCATACATAACTCAGTTTTTTCAATTTTGTGGGTTGACATGGTATTGCTTATTTGCGTCCATTTATTGATGGTAATTTATAAATGTTTTTATCACTTAAGTTATTACATATAACATACTATCTTCATAACAAATTACTATTATCGCATATTTGGAAGCGTCAAATTGGCTTTATATTGATATATTTAATTATATTTAACATTAAAATACTGTCATGTATCATTGATATCTCTTAAAGATTTAACTGAACTCGTGCCAGCAAGTAAAGGAACATTTTTTTCTTCAGCAACGACCACTTCTATCGATTCTTCGTCCATTTGGCTCAATGAATTGTAAGATGGCGGCGGTGTGACGCGCTTCTTATTGTTGCTATTTAAATCGGATAGAGCTATTCGGCCTGTGAGATCTGTGAAAAATAATACTTTATTAATTTCTTTTTATAAAATTATAAAATATATTTTTAGTATTGGATATTTTCAAAAATTCTTTACACGATAGAAATTTTTTTTTGGATTACTCCCACGAGTTACATTAAAAGTGTTTCTAGTGTTTGAATTTATAATTTTACTTATTTTGCGCCCAAAAGTACATACTTACCTTTGTCACAAAAAAGCAATAAGGAAATTTATAAATTTTATGAAAATTATTATACTCATATGTACATAGGAATTTCCTTCCAGAGACACTTCAGTGTCCTTAGATTTGACGTTTATGTTATGAATGCGGCATTCGTTATAAATTCCAATTCCTCAACCCTGTCAGTAACTATAAGCTACAATTAACTGCTTACCATCAAGTGTTAATTTCGCATATTTGCTGCAGTAATAATATATAAAAAATCAACATTTCCCTTAAGGGAAGACAAGCACAAGCGCTGTTACCTAGAGTTTTACGGTTAAAGTTGGATCCACATACGTTGTGAAGTTAAATATTTAAAGTTTTACGCCAAACTATATAGCACTCGTACTTTTTAAAGATTTAATGAAACACAATCCTGGCAAAGGTTCATAGCCAAGTGGGCTAAGCAACGAAGTCACGTTCAGTCAATAGATGGCTGAGCGCATAGAGGTTTCAAACTTAAAACTAAATCATTAGATTGGTCACTAAACATACGCTAAGAAATGTCTTTAAGAATATAAAGCATATTTACCTTGTAATGTAGCATCTAATTCAGTGTTGGTCAATACAACGACGACGTTAGAGCCGGCGCCGCTGAAGACAGACGCGACACTAGACCTCGGGCACAGCAGGACGAGAGGTTGACCCCGAGATGATAACGTATTTGATAAAGCACATATGCCTTTAGCTGCGGTGAAATCGGCACCTTGGAATGAGATGATGACAAATAATTACTAATACTTTTGCCCCTTCAATTAGCTCGCTCGTTAAGGAGTTAGTACGAAAATAGCCCAAGGGGGTCAAGATCGGAACCCGCAACTCTCGTCTTAACGCGTCAAGCCTAACCGCTGAGCTATTGAGGATTATTGATGATGTATGTGATTCATAAGAATTGCGTTAAAAGGTTATATAAATATAATTTTTTGGCATGTTAGGGTTGCTTTTTATAGTTTCTCGATACTTTTGATGACGTTGTGGCACAGCGATATTGGCCAGCCTTAATCGCCACAGGTCACGGGTTCGATTCCCGCTCGGAGCAGATGTTTGTATTGACCATGCAGGCATGTTTTCTGGTCTGTTTGTCCTTCTCATTATGTAATGTGTATGTTTCCGGACCCCGATATTACTAACCCAATGGGAGCCATTGAGTGTGCAGCGTTATTTATTTGAGTACTGCAAAAACGATCGATCGACTTATTTTAAAATATCATATATTTTACATCAAACACGATCGTTGTATTCGAGAAATATTTATGGCAAAGAAGTTGATAATAGTCATATATTAAGTTCATACCTAGTACAAATCTGCAGTCAATAACGACAGGCATACTGCAACCACCCTGTTTCTTCGCGGCTCGGCTGACATACTGCCTTATGTACTCAACACCGGGGAAGTACAAACTATTTCCAACTGTTATCAATAGATAACTAAATCCTGCAGCATTCTGTAATCAATATTTAAAAAAAAAAAAAAAATCACACCGATCGAGAATCCATTTTGGCTTACCATTAACTTTTAGTTAAAAATCTAATTTGATAAAATTCAGTTTCGAGAGTAAATCGATTTACATTTTATATCAATGACGTAAAAATATATTTCATGGTATGAAATAGCGATGTATCTCAGTTTAGGTCGTCATTTAAATCGCAATAAGAGTTAATGGTAAGCCCCCTGAAATTAGCTTAAACTATGATTTATAGTAAAATGTATTTTTGATTATTATTGAAGACTTGTAAAATGTGATTACGGTACCTAGTAGAGATTTCTCCCAGCACAAATATGTCCCCTTTTAAAGCAACAGTATCAGTAGGTACGGTTGCGTTTCGAGCGATGAGATGAGAGCCTCGGGACCCAATCTTCCACCCCCTTTGTATCCTTCTAATCCCTTTCTCTCTATACCTCGGGTTAGCAACGCGCATGTGATACTTCAAGTATCACGCGTGTTCATAGGTTGCGGTGACCGCTTACCATCACAAGGACCGTGTGCTTGTTTGCCACTCGTCATGAAAAAAAAGTCTACTCGTCAAAAAAAAGTCTACTGCAAAAACGATTTTTACTCAAAAATGAAATTTTTATCAATTACAAATTGTCGTAAAATAATCTTCGTGTCTCATGTCTATATCGTGAATGTCAGAATCGGCCCTGAGTTTATGCGCAAAGCTAATGTGTTTATTGCAGTTATTTAGTATTTAGCATCGGTTATTATGGTCTTACGCAATGTAATTGTAGTTATAAATGTCAAGCAAATCATATTATATCAGGTATCATAAAAAACGATAGTAAAATCTTTAAGTGGTATATTTCTAGATATTTGGCATTTTATTTTTGAGTTTCTTATCTAGCCAATTCTGCAACCAAAAAGCTACATTAATTTGAAGCGTGAATAGCTCAACGGTAGAAGGGCTAACTATGCTCCGTTAATGCGATTCGATCGTGATTCCCGTGGGCTAAAGTTGTACCCACTCCTAGCGTCTTGAAATGCCTTGAAATAGTAATCCTAATATTCTTTAAGAAATAAATGAGAAAAGAAAATACAGGTTTACTGTCTCTACTAAAACGAACATAGTATAAGTAATACGAATATAGTGAATTAGACTTGAAATTTCTCATATTCTCCATAATTTATTCTCCATAATTTATAAAAAAAAAATTCGATGATTTATTTTGTTGACGTTTCCTCTTCATGACGTCATGGCGTGAACGTCGTATGTGCGCTATACTGATGCTGATCAAGCGTCGTTGGAACGCGGACGCTCAACAAACGCTAATATGATTACGGCCTTAACGTGAGAATTTCGCTCCTCATCCTCACTAATATTTACGAAATTGAGTTTTTTTTATTACGTTTTCACGCTTAAATCGCTGAACCGATTATGATGACTTTTCGTATAGGCTGCTTTTTGTCTACATAAACACAACCTGAAGAAGGTAAAATTGGTTAAATAGATAACAGTTTTAATAGGTAACCAAGAAATTTAACATACGTTATACAGGCGGACAGAAGCCAGTACCACGCTACTTCTATTCCCTATCTAACTTCTTCGTCCTAGCATTATTCCCGGTATTTTTATTTTACCCAGGGTCTGCCTATTACTCTTATCCGGATTTGACAGGTATTAGTTTTTATACAGAGCGATTGCCATCTGACCTCCGCAACCCTAAGGGGAACCAGTAACTCATTGGATAAGAGCAATTTACTTATCAAGAGTTAACGATTATTATCAGATGTTATGTGATAACAACCGGGACCGACAGCTTAACGTTCTCTCTGAGGCACAGTGGGAAGACCCACGGACAAACGCCCATACCGAGACAGAAATTTTAACAAACATCTGCCCGAGCGGGAACCCGCAACCGTCGAGACTAAAGGCAGACTCGCTACCCACAACGGTATCAATTTTTTTCCTATCTAACTAGATATATATATCATGAAAATACTTACAGTGACAATTTCAGCTTCCATAGTCGGTCTAGCACTCGGATATAATAATAATATAACATTTAGCAGAACCCCAGCAACTATACCCAGTTCTACGCCAACGATGAGGCAAAGAGCAAATGTAGCGAACGCCGGTACAAGGTCAGCACGTCGCGAACGCCACATCGGCTTCACTACCTGAAATGGAATTATTTAAGGAAGCAATCATAGTATTAAATTGTTTTTTTTGTTCAAATTGATCATTTAGTTACCAAGAGTTTCAATTTAAAAACCCATTAAAGTGTCGTGTTAGATATGCATACCTCGTATTCAATCATAAATACAACGGCGCATATAACGACGGCTGCGAGAGACGCTTTTGGTATATAATAAAAGTACGGCGTCAGGAGACTGAGAGCCAGTAGAACTAGTATGCCTGAAAAAATTAGTACATAATTACTTATTGAATATGGATATTTCGGCTATATAAGGATATATCTTAAAGGAATTTTCCCAACCATTTTAGTCTTTCTTTTAGCTACCTAGAAACACAGACACATCGCAATGTAGGTTGCATTGGCGGATTTACCAGCAGGCTGAGTAGGCTTGAGCCTAGGGCGGCAGATTTTTGGGGTGGCAAATTAATGGATCGAATATTTTTCTTTTTTTACTACATCATACAAATCAAAAAGACTTCTCCATGACGGTTTACAGGTGAATTTCCCTTTTCCCACTAGGTATCAACCAGAGGCAAGAGTGGCAAAAGCCTTATAGCCTATACCTTGAAAATTTGTAAATCCACCACTGGTATGTTGCAAGGCATGGTTGTCAGGGTCAGCAAAGCAATCGTCATGGTATTTGCGCAAACGACCTCATGATGTCCCACTATGGAGAATTTTTTTTTGCACGACGGTTGGCAAACAATCACCGTTACCTATTAACTGTTGCGATACTTGAAGTTTCTCATGTGCGTTGCCAACCCAAAGGATAGGAAGGAAGGAATGAAACGAAAAAAACGGGAACAGAGGGGTGGGAGATTGGGCCATTTGCGCTCTGATTTTCTGTTAGAGGGTAGTACTTCCCCGGTCAAGCCAGCCCATTTATGGTGAGAGGAGCACGTCTCTACTACCTATAATTGTGGTTGGAGATGAGAGTTCCGCTAAGTTTTAGTGGGTATTGCAACTTGACTAAGAGTCGGCCGAATCCCACATTACCACTGCCTAGTGTACTTGACTGTACTCTACAATATGTGCATTGTACAATGTACAGTGGTGTGCGTAAGTAAAAAAGGGTCAACAAAGTTAGAGCCAGCAAACAGTATTTGATACTACGTTGTTGTAAGCTTTGATAGTTTTTTTAATATAAGAATCGTACCACTCAAATCGAAAAAAAAAATGACGTATAATGAAAAAATATTAAAACCGGTTTTTAATGCCGTAACCGTAAAAATAAATTGATTTTAAATGCTAGCGTTTTAACTCAAACATCGTAAATATCCTAAATACGTTTTTTACTACCGGCAGCTAATACGCCCTTGATAGTTTCTAAGCTAACATTTTGTTCCGGGTTTTGAGTTTGTTTGTAAACACAAACATAGATATATTAAAAATATATTGCTTTGACTATTTTTAAAGAATATTAAAGATATCGTGTTATATTAAAAATATATTGCTTTGACTATTTTTAAAGAATATTAGCAATGCTTTTTCAAGTCATTACTAATACTCATATTGCGGTAGAAGTGGGTACGATAATAGACGAAGGGGGTTAGGATAGAACCCGCAACTCCCGTATTAATTAAATTGAGTCGGCCCTTTAACTGTTGAGCTATTGGGGCTTACCGACCTTTTAGATAAATAAACTCTACACACTCAATGGCCCCCATCAGGATAGTGATATCCTGTGTCGGGGGTCCGGAAACACATACAAGGACAAGGACAAACATCCAGACCGAAACATAATTATGCCTGCATGGTCAATACAAACATCTGCTCCCGGAATCGAACCCGCGACCTGTGGCACTTAAGGCTCTTCCATAAACTACTATACCTGTATAGACACTTCCAAATTGAGTGGCGACACCGCTCGCGTGGTTCACAGCGCTGCGTGAGAATGAGCCAGTTATCGGCATCGCGCTCAGGAATGAGCCGAGAATATTTGACATGGATAATGTTATTAGTTCCTGAGTTGCGTCTACTGATTCACCACTTGCTGAAATTAAATACATTTGGCTAAATGTTTATTTACTCATGATCTTTTGGCTAGATTTTATTAGGGTTCCGTAACCAAAGGGTGTCAAAGAAAGATTATTACTCCGCTGTCTATCTGTGCGTCTGTCCGTCTGTCAGCGGACGGAACTATAATAGGCAGAGTTGAGTTAATATAAATAAATAAATAAACGCTGTACACTCAACGGCCCCAATTAAGATAGTGATATCCTTTTTCGGGGGTTCGGTAACATACAAAGACAAGGACAAATACATCCAGACCGGAAAATATGCTTGCACGGTCAATACAAACATTACGTTCTGAGCGGGAATCGAACCCGCGACCTGTGGCGTTTAAGACTGGTTCGCTACCGCTGCGCCACAATGTCGTCAAATATAAGGTCGGTAATATGTATTCATAAAATGTTAAACACATTTTTGGGGCTAAAACAACTATTGTACTTACAATAAAATATAATTCAAAAATAAAGGGAGTCCTTTTATGTAATCCCGTAATTTTTTTTTTTTTAATTTCAAACAAAAATTTTGGTAAAAATTTTGATATATACATGTATTCATAACAATTACAACGATTACACTTTTGAAATTAATATTATAAGATTAAAATCTTTAAGCTATTTATGTGCTTAATCTAGTTAAATAACTGGACAATTAAAGTACTATAAGCCCTAACAAGAACCTAAAACTGAAATACAGACAAACAAAGATAATGCACAAACGTACACTTTACATACCAAAAGCTTTAGCGATAGCAACATTTCCCAGGACTCCGATAATGGGTACAAGTACTATCGAGGAACCTAGGTCTGAGCACATTTCGATAAACGTCACATTCCTACTATTGTACTGCGTGCTGAATGGCGGTAATGACAACGATGGTAGCCCTTCTCTAGAACAAATAACTCAATGTATAGTAAACTCGCTAATAATTACTTGAAATTCGTTTAAGAATTAAAAAATAAAGTATATTGTAGATTTCTGACTGTGCAATGTTTTTACGCGCATATGGATTGTGTTCTCTATATAAGTATTTATAATCGTAATAAAACATTGTAGGTAAATCGAATGGCTAGTAAGAAACAAATTGGTTTATACTAGCCATTACATTTATTTAGATTTACAAATAATTGTATTCAGATTTCGCAATTACGATCACATTAAATCGAGACCGATTGTTTGAATGATTTTCATATAAACTTTAAAGAATATCGATTTTTAAAAACATTTTAGACATGTAGAGAAAAATCATGCAAAAACGGCTTAACGGTTTGTTATCTGGATTAGCGAGATGCTCATAGCCGAGTTTCCCCACTGATCGGTAGGTTAAGCAACTTTAGGCGCGGTCAGTCACTAGATGGGTGACCGCATACTGGTATTTCAACCGAGCGTCTCCGTGCTTCGGAGGGCACGTAAAAGTCGGTCCCGGCTCTGGACAATTTGACAACAGTCATAACAGATAAGTCAAGTCAGAGGGAGATATTTATTTCAAATTTATTATAGATGTAGCTTATTTACTTTCTAATGGTTCTTCATCACTGCAGTAAATTCTAAGGTCACCGCAGACGAAGTCGCGGGTAGATCTTGATATGTAAATATATGAAAAATGTCACGGGTTGCTAGTATGTTAATAAAAATATGGCATAAATATAATCATAAACGAGAAATATACAATTTATTTTTTTATAAATAATTTTCTGTAATCGTGAATAAAACTATAAATAAGCATATAATTGGTATAATAAAAAACCTACTTCACAGTGCCGGTGAGTTTGAAAGGCGACTCCGAATAGGTTTCCCACATGAAGGCCAGCGTTGAGCACAGAAGAACAATTATAGCGTTTCGCGATGTTGATAACAGCCATAGCGTTTTCTTTATACTTTTTTGGTTTGAAGCTATATTTACATCTTTCATTTTCTGTGAACAAAATAGTCTTCTAGAAACTTTTCTTTTATCGCAAGATACTGTATAATTTTACTATTTTCTCCTTTAAATTTTTTCTCGATACTTTGTTACTTAGTCAAACCCAGATGTGACAGGTTACTTACTATATTATTTCAAAGGAATAACCCTATGATATCCGCAACCCATTAAGAGCTAATTGGATCTAATCTAATTAAATAGGCATTTGCTTTAAATTGTCATTAAGAGGTCACAATTACTAACAATTGGAACATATCGGGGCGTTGAGCCGCCCACAATAACACTTAAGATTAGAATGAGCACTCTAATGTTTTCTCTGGATATAAAATCGTTTTTCAAGAGGGGAGCTGGTGTTGGAAGCATTCAATACAATTTTTTTTTTGTTTCACTCATGGAGCAGATGACTCTACTCAACCTAATGGTAAGTGGAATTATAGCTTTAATGGGAAGGCGGATAATACCGTTGCAGAAGGTGAACTGCACTAGCCGAAATTACTGGGCGAACGAGATTTAAGAACTAATATCTCGAGGTTGGCAACGCGTGAGTGGCGCCTACTAATGGTGCTGCAAGCGTTCATAGGCTACGGCAACCACTTACCATCAAGTGGGCCGTATGCTAGTTTGCCAACTTCTAACATAAAAAAAAAGCCGCCCTTGCTCTGCCTCTATCCGCTATATGCAACCTGTAATACGTCGAAATTCCGCTACTGAGCGGCAAATTTAGTAGTTTTTTACCAACGTTACATGTTAGGTAACCAGGTAGGCATTAAAGCTCTACCACCATGTAATGAGTAGTAGAGATGCAGTAACCATTTATCATTAGGCGGGCCATACGATTGTTGCCGTCACCAAAAATACTGTCTTCTTCTTCTTCGTCCTAGCATTATTCCCGGTATTTTATTTTACCCTGGGTCTGCTTATTACTCTTATCCGGATTTGACAGGTTACTAGTTTTTACACAGAGCGATTGCCATCTGACCTCTGTAACCCTAAGGGCGAACCAGTAACTCATTTGATAAGAGCAATTTACTTATCTAGAGTTAACGATTATTATGTATTAGCAACCGGGACCAACAACGTTTAACGTGCTCTCCGAGGCACGGTGGGGAGACCCACGGACAAACGCCCAGACCGAGAAAGAAATTTTTGACAAACATCTGTCCGAGCGGGAATCGAACCCGCAACCGTCGGGACTAAAGGCAGACTCGCTCGCTACCCACAACGCCACAACGGTGTCAACCAAAAATACTTTCTAAAATTAAAATTAAAATTGTAATCTTTTATTCCTTTTTAAAGTGTTTTACTTTGAATTAAATATCTATATTTAAAGCCTTTGGAGTCATATCAGTGACTGCAAATGAAAATTATTTGAATTAACATACAAATTTAGGTAATATTTAAATTAACTTTATATTCTTTTACGAAGCATTTTAAGTTGGTAATTTTTTTTTGTTCACATTTTGGAAATAATTGTTATTTGAATATTTGACTGTGCGAAGTGCGGACTCATAGACTAATTAGAAGTTTCATAATAATAATAAACGCTACACACTCAACTGCCCCCATTAGGATAGTAATATCCTGTGTCGGGGGTCCGGAAACATACACAATCGCATATACATTA
This sequence comes from Hestina assimilis, assembly GCA_023373885.1. Taxonomy (NCBI): domain Eukaryota; kingdom Metazoa; phylum Arthropoda; class Insecta; order Lepidoptera; family Nymphalidae; genus Hestina; species Hestina assimilis. The sequence continues at coordinate 6,870,739 of CM041749.1, read as the reverse complement.
TGTATTTGTTTGAAGATAACTACTGAATAATCTATTTAATGTTTAGTAAAATAAGTAACTAGGTTGGTTACATACATTTAATATTATTTAGCAGAAAACCAATTTTGCATTTATATTTGAACAAAGTCTCGACGACCGTTGTGGCATGTTGGTAGTGAGGCTACCTTTAGCCTCAGTGATCACGGATTCGATTCGCACTGGGGGCAGATGTGTTGATGATTTGTACTCATTTTGCAAATATCTGTTTCGGTCTGAACGTTTGTCGTTGTGGGTCTCCCCACCGAGACTCGAAGATCACGTTAAGCTGTCGGTCCCGGTTGTTATCTCATAACATCTGATACGTAATTTTCTCTTAAGTAATGAGTTACTGGTTCACCCTTAGGGTTGGGGAGGTCACATAGCATCGCTTTGCGTAAAAACTAGTAGCCTGTCAATTCCGGATAAGAGTAAAAATCAGACCCTAAATATCGATAAAAATGCTAAGAAGAAGAAGATTTCAACAAATACCCTTACATAAATGGGTACAAAAGCTGCTTTATCCAGTTAGGCTTCGCTTTCTTAGCGTAGAGTAATCCTGACTTAATAATAATAATAATAAACGTTGCACACTCAACGGCTCCCATTAGGATATTAATATCCTGTGTCGGGGGTCCGGAAACATTCACAATGACAAGGACAAATACACCCAGACCGGAAAATATGCTTGCATGGTCAATACAAACATATTATGATCCGAGCGGGAATCGAACCCGCGACCTGTGGCGTTTAAGGCAGGTTCACTACCGCTGCGCCACAACGTCGTCAAACACAACTTGTTAGTACATTTAAAGTTATGTGATCACAAACAGAGTATCAAGTATGAAGTACCAATAGTATCAAGATTGTCACACTGCTATCCGGTGTTAGCATAGAAGTAATCACTAACAGTGCCGTCAAAGGACTTTGTCAGCGATGTAATCTTACCTGACATGCACTAGCGTGATACATCGAAAGATAAAATAATAGTTAAACGGTTGCAGGACTGACTCCGCTTCGTTAACGCGAGTTGCGGGTTTGATCCTGACTCCCTTGGGCTTTTGTTGTACCCACTTCAAGCGTAAGCTTATTTGGAGGGGCAATAGGAGTTTTAGTAATGACTTGAAAATGGCATGGCTAATATTCTTTATGAAAATGTATTGTATGTAGGTCTATAAAATTTATGTAAGCCCTCAATAGCCCGGAATACAGGGGCGGACTCCTAAAGTGATAGTCGCACGTTTGATCCTGGATACTAACGAGCGATGTCGTAGATGTTAAAGAAAGAAAATATCTCTACCTTTTGATAATTATAGATAATTTGGAAATAAAATGCTATGTCTATAAAACTTTTAATTATACAGAAATACAAAATAAAGGTTTTTTTAATATTATATTTTTGTTATTTTGTTTAGAAGTCGGTACTAAGTAAAATATCAGCACAGATGGAAAGAATTTTCAAAATCGGTGAACATACAAAACAACATAGGTACATACAGTCAAACATAGATCCTTCTAGACGTGGGTTAAAATTGGAAATGAATTTCTATTCTTATATTTTACTCAAAACTACTTTACTTAAATCACTAGAACCTTTACGTCACCTTTTCTCCGTAATAACGTTAAGTCATACGAGGGATATGATTTCAAAAATGATCCATAAAATATTATTACTTTGGGCACTTTAGCTTTATTAGTTACTTATATATTGACCATAAACGTAATGGCATTAAAAATAGATCATTTAGAAGTGGTAATATCACGCTATGCACGCGATACGGCGATTAATTAACTGAACATTTTACGATATATTGTCTATATTACATTTTTTTTTTATGTTACTAAGTTGGCATGTAAGAATACGGCCCACCTGATGGTAAGTGGTTGTCTTGCCCTACGAGCGCTTGCAACACCATTAGTAGACGCCACTCACGCGTTACCAACCTCGAGATATTGCTTCTTAAATCTTCTTTGCCCAGTGATTTCAGCCTACAGTGCTCTTCAAACCGAAACACAGTAATGCCAAAGACACTACTGTTTTGCGGCAGAATATTTGAACTTAGCTAGCCGGCCTCGTGTAACAAATTACCTATCACTAGAGTGACTGATGGCACTGGTGGAATAATCTCTGCTGTGACAGAGACTATCCCATCTGTGGGCGATGGGGTCGTTAAGTCCCGACGCCTTAAGAATTCGGTAATGAAATCGGAAGAACCAATACTTGTTATGGTGATTTTAATAGTTTTACCTCGGTTTCTCGAACGTTGATCAAAGTAATGCTAACTTAACATAGCAAATACTAAACGCTCATTGGTTGTCTGTTGATCATCGATTATCTTTAACCAATGAGTGTTTTATATTTAATATGTTAAATTGACATGAGTTTGATCAACGTATGAAAAACCGGGGGTAAGTATTATAAATGAATAAGTTACTTTAATCGCAATAGGTGATTCCTAATTCCATCGATCTCGTCCAATTCAATTCCTCTTATCCAATCCTATCATCAGCTCCTAATCCTAATGAATTTTATATGCCACTTTTAAAAACTCTGCTTAGTTTTACTTTAAATAAAGTGTAGCGACATCTACACGCAACATGACGTAACGCGATAGAAAGACAAGATTGTCACAATGTCGCATCAAGCTACAACGACACCTACAGGGCATACTACGCAACGATATGGACGACCAACGAACGTCACGTTCCTAAATCGCGCTATCAAAGTTTCCTACCCACTTGAGGTATATATACAACTTTCCAACGTAAGTCGTTGGGCTTCGGCCCAGGGTTTCGGTCCGCCAGGCAATATCACCCGCCTAGTCGGAGGATCACTCCCTTAGTGTTGGAGGCATTTCTCACGTCGCACCTCCACAAAAGTATAATACTAATCAAAATTTCAGTAAAAACATCAAAAAATCGTATTAGCATAAAAACTTAAAAGCACTTACCCTCATTAAAAGTAAAATAACAATACATGAAATTCCTAATACACTATCAGGTATCCGAGCATTTGGTATATTTATAAATACCTGAAACAAATTATAAATATAAATAAATAATATGAAAAAAAAAAACGGTATTTTACGGTAGTAGAGCGATGCTTCTCTCAGCACAAAGGGACTGGCTCGACCGAGGAAGTACTGACCTCTCACAGAAAATTGTCATCAAGTAACAGTATCATGAGGTACTGTTGCGTTTCGTGCGATGAGTGAGAGCGCCGGAGGCCCAATCTCCCACCCCCTCTGTTCCCTTCTTTTTTTCCCTTCTCATCCGTCCCTCCTGTTTCTTGGGTTGACAACGAGCTTGTGATACTTCAAGTATCGCAAGCGTTGATAGGTTGCGGTGCGATCAGGCAGACGGTATGCTTGTATGCCAACCGTCATGACATAAAAAAAGAAATATATATTAAACTGAAAAAGGTTTATCCTTTACCTTTTTCAAAGTATCAATGAATCCCTTTGATTTGAACTGAAGTCCGAGTAATCCTTTTAGCTGAGACACGGCGATTATGACAGACGTAGCTGAAGTAAAGCCTACCGTCACTGGCACGGATATAAAATCTATGAGGACACCTGTTGAGAGTGAATACTTAATTTTATGGCAATTTCATTATCTTTTATCAGCTTATCCTACAAATTTTGACATTTTGATAGATATTCTATGAAAAGACTATCAGAACGTTAATTTAATGCGAGAATTCGAGAATTGTGGAATAGGTTTTTAGAATTAATAATGGAATTTTTATTTCATTACTAATAAAGTATACCAAGTCGCAGTCTATTTAGGCGTTGAGGTTTTTTTTTTTTTTTTTTTTTTTTATGTTAGAAGTTGGCAAACAAGCATACGGCCCACGTGATGGCAAGTGGCTGCCTCAGCCTATGAGCGCGTGCAGCACCATTAGTAGGTGCCACTCGCGCGTTGCCAACCTCGAGATATTAGTTCTTAAATCTCGTTCGCCCAGTAATTTCACTAGCGTACAATGCCCTTCAAACCGGAACACAGTAGTGCCTAAGCACTACTATTTGGCGGCAGAATATTGGACACTGCGGTGGTACCTACCTAGCCGGCCTCTTGCAACAAAAGACCTACCACCAGTGTGACTGATTGCACTGGTGGAATAATCTTTGTAAGATAATTAAATACATAAATAAATAAACGCTACATACTCAACGGCTCCTGTTAGGAAAATTATTTCCTATGTCGGAGCTACGGACACTTACACAGGCCGGAAAACCTGCCTGTATGGTCAATACAAAGACCTGCTCCGGGAGAGTAGAATCCGCGACCGCGTTTAAGCCATTTTCGCTACCGTTGGGCCACAACGTTGTCAATGAAGATGATAACGTACCAACGCAATTCAGAGTCTTTGATCAGATCCTTATGAACTTTGGTAAAAAGTAGTTTTTCTGAATATGCATAACAATCCTGGTCTTAACCAGACGGGAGGATCACTCGTCTTAACGCCGGAATCAAGGGACCTCTCTGACAATATTATGTATCTGAGTTGTGTAAGGGCTTTGTTTAACGTGACCTTAGCGACAGTATCTTGCAAATAATAATAAGGATGTCTTATTTTGATCAGTTGGTAAAAATTTACATCACTATATTCCTCCAACACAGAAAAGGATCCTCTTTTTAAGTGGATGCTATTGACTGGCGTGCCTAGGTAGCTTTAATAGATATTTTTCGTTTCTATATGAGCTCAACCTGTCAGGGTTTGTATGTGACACTGGTGATTTACTACACATAATAACAGAATTAAATTAAATTAATTAACGCTACACACTCAACGGCCCCCATTAGGATAGTGATGTCCTGTGTCGGGGGTCCGGAAATATTCACAATGACAAGGACAAATATACCCAGACCGGAAAATATGCTTGCATGGACAATACAAACACATTATGCTCCGAGCGGGAATCGAACCCGCGACCTGTGGCGTTTAAGGCAGGTTCGCTACCGCTGCGCCACAACGTCGTCAATCAATCATTAATAAATCAGAAAGCAAAGATTTAATATCTGTTGTTTGTGATTTATTGCACCAAGCTTGCACATCTCGCATATAAAGCTACCACGTAGATTACTAGCGCAGATATACTGTGTCCGTAGATTATTCCAATCGATCGAATGTGTTAATGGCTCGCAATCGCTTCGTGTAAAACTAGTGACCTGACAAATCTGGGTTAGGATAATAAGCGGACTCTCGTTATACATTGGAAAAGGAATTAAAAGGGTTTAAACTATTATCTAAAAATCCGTTGTGATAACGTGTAACGTTTTTAATAACATGTACATGTCCTTTTTATAGAAGTTTACAGTACATGAGAATATTTGGTAAAGTTCTTTTGAAGAATTTTTTTTTATAAAAGGTTTAAAAGTATGACATATGTAATTTTAACGGATTTATATGATCAGTCAAGTATGACAACAAAATAAAATCATGTCATGAAGTTATACATAATGTTTCAATATTCAAGGCACCTTTACTCTAAGGGAAAAAAACTAAGTCTTTTCTAGAATGTAAAATGTAAGATGATGAATTTGTATTGAAGAGAAAACGATATAATTAAATTAGAACCTGGTAAAATACTAGCCATATTAAATACTTTATCTCAGATGAAAGAAAATCCAATAGTAAAAAACGTTCTTAGAAATATGTACAAACATACATACCCAAATGTAGTATTCCCATAGCGAGTTGAACGACGCCGGTAAGAAAACACAATAGTATAGCGTAGTCCAAGTTCCTAGCCTGTATTTGTTCATAGGTCATGAGGGCCAGTAGAGCGGTAGGGCCTAAGGTAATATCTTTACATGAACCAAGTACTAAGTAGACAAAACAGCCCATGAACGAAGAATACAGGCCATACTGAAACAAAAATGACTTTGAATATATGCATTGAGAATATATATGTACAATTTTTGACGACGTTATGGTGCAGCGGCAGCGAACCTGCCTTACACGCCACAGGCCGCGGGTTCGATTCCCGCTCGGAGCATTATATGTTTGTATTGACCATTCAAGAATATTTTCCGGTCTGGGTGATTTGTTCTCTTCTTTATATGTGTTTCCGGACTCCCGACACAGGATACCACTATCCTAATGCGGGCCGTTGAGTGTGCAGCGTTTATTTATTTAAAAATAAGTAATGTTAGTATTATTTCACAGGCAGCGACATGCACGCCACATAACGCAATGCATAAAAGACAATCGTATCACAACTGAGACCTGCATCACACTATCATAGTTTTCAACGCGTATTATCATATATTCAATGGCGTCGGGATGTGACGACCCCATCGCCCGCTGTTGGGATAACCTCTGTCACAACAGAGATTATTCCACCAGTGCAATCAGTCACACTGGTGGTAGGTCTTTTATTGCAAGAGGCCGGCTAGGTAGGTACCACCGCAGTGTCCAATATTCTGCCGCCAAATAGTAGTGCTTAGGCACTACTGTGTTCCGGTTTGAAGGGCATTGTACGCTAGTGAAATTACTGGGCGAACGAGATTTAAGAACTAATATCTCGAGGTTGGCAACGCGTGAGTGGCACCTACTAATGGTGCTGCAAACGCTCATAGGCTGCGGCAGCCACTTACCATCAGGTGGGCCGTATGCTTGTTTGCCAACTTCTAACATAAAAAAAAAAAAAAAAAAAAATTTTTGCAGTAGTAGAGCCATGCTCCTCCCAGCACAATTGGATCGGCTCGACTGGGGAAGTACTGCCCTCTCACAGAAAATCGGTGTAACACTCACGTCTCACAGAAAATCTTTACATGAACCAAGTAGACAAAACAGCCCATGAATGAAGAGTACAGGCAAAGACAAAAATGACGTTGAATATATGCATTGACAATATATACAATGTTAGTGTTATTTCGCAAGTAGAGACATCCTCGCCACATAACGCAACACATATACAACAAGATCATCGAAATCCTGCATCGCACTGTCAAAGTTTTCAACGCGTTTTATCATTTTTGCTGTAGTAAACGCTGCACACTCAAAACGCTGCACACTCAACGTAGAAAGTAGAGCCATCATCTCACAGAAAATAGGCGTAAAATAACATTATCAGTATTATGTCATTTCGTGGTATGGCTAGAGGCCCAATTTCCCACCTCCTTTGTTTCCTTCCTTTTTCGCCTGCTCATCCCATATCTTGGGTTGGCAACGCACATTTGTTACTTCAAGTATCGTATTCGTTCATAGGTTGCGGTGAATGCTTAACATCAGGCCGACCGACCTTATGTTTGTTTGCCAATCGTAATGACCGTATTGTAGCCGTTGTTCCCTTCCCTTTCTTTCCAACAGTAAGCTTGTTTTATTGTTGTTGTAAATCTATATGTACTTCCTTAAGAAATATTTCTAGGTATAATGGATAAAATGAAGAGTTTTTGATCAAACTCGTTTTAACTTTCTTTGCAAGATTGATGGAGTTCGTGTAAGCATTTTCATATAGTTTTAAGGCTAGAAATATCTTTCTTATCTGATCCTATTTTTGGGTCCAACTTCGCGTTTTATTATTTAATTGCAAACGAAATGCGGAAGTTACGAACAGATTAATAAAATTATTAATAAATAATTCGCTTCAACGTCCATTCATAACGGTTAATTGAGAGGGCAAATGCAAATAGCGTGAAATAACTCTGCCATAAAGCAGATTAAATTCTCTTCATTTCACTATATTATAATGAGTGGTAATTTCAGCAGTTATCATTTTACCTACTTCGTGTATCATTCGTTAATAATGACAAGATATTAATGAACGCGATAATAATTTTATACGGAAAGTACTCGTCGAATTTGCAAACTCTCTGAGAAATTAAATAACGACTTTGTAATAAAATAATAAATAATAAACCCTGCACACTCAATAAATAAAAATGCCCAGTATTTCGAAATATTTGTGTTTAAATTCAATTTGTACAATGCGGTTATGGATATAAAAAAGAAACGTAGGAACACGCTGTAGGAACGAAGTTCTTTTCGCTATCTACCAAATATTAACAACTATTAATAAACAATATTAATTATTAAAAAAAGAACCAACCAGATAGAGGAAAAAGGAGAGGTTATATTTCCGTTGAGGAGATATTTCCGGAAGTACCTTAGTATGACTGCCTTTCTACAAGAGGTCAACTTAAAATGGACGTTAGAAAAAAAAAATAAGTCGTCGTACAAAGACATCTGGTGTCGAAAAAACCGTCTTAATACACTTTTTCGGTCTAGCTCCCATCCAATTCGTTCCAATACAAAAAAGAAACACCCGTCCCCATTACGATAGTAATTCCATGTCTGAAATGCGGAAACTGACAAACCCGAATAGTCCGACTCGAAATGTCTATATGGTCAATTAAAAAAATTATCTTGGGGCTTACCATAAACTTTTATGTACAATTCTATTGAGATGTAATTTAGTTCAGTTGATGCGTGAATTAGAGTTCTAAAATAAATTTAATATAACTCTCTGACGTCACAATTTTAACAAATCCATGTCATAATCCTCCGAAATTGCGATGGGGCTTAGTTTAGGTCATAAATTGATTCGCAATAAGAGTTCATAGTAGGCCCCAGAGCGGAAATCTAAGTTGCTATCGATAACAATACGGATAAGATTTAAATATTTAAAGAATAGTTTTCTTAACGAAATAACACATACATAAGTTAATCAGCAGAGGCATATAAATAGGCTGTTACCTGCTCACCCATCAAAAACAAAAACACAGAATTGCTTGGCACTAAAATAACTGACGAGTGTTTATACCACCAGTTCATTTTAACAACGCTCCATTAATTTTGATTTCATTCCATTTGTACGCTACATATAGTATATTTTAATACGGCTGATGGATATTTTGGTGAATGAAATATATTTTCTACGGTTCATATTACTTTGTGGTAAATGCAAGCTTTTATTATACAGATACCGTAATATCTTAAGTAATAGAAGAGAGATTTGTGAGTCATAGAGCCTTGCTGTTTTCGGCATGTATGGGTCGGATCAGTGGGGGATGTATTACATTTTCACAAACGATTGATGTATTATAAGGCAGTAGTTTTCATACTTTTATATCGATTAATTAGTGAATTCTTCTTCTTCTTAGCATTTTTTGTGTGTATTCCGGTGGATTCGAGAATGGTTTAGATTAACAATTGGATCCAGTATAGGACGCTGCTATCGGGTCTCACTATTTTTTCATTTTTGAGGCAGAACAACGGCTGCTGGGCCCTCTGGTTTAATATAATATTATTGTTCAACACATCTATATAAAAAAATACAAGACGAAAAAATATAACATAATGCCAGACATGTTTAACAAATACATTTTAGAATAATACATCAAAATTTTGACAAAAAACAGGCGTTATTGTAATTTAATAATAATTTGGAACTTGTTTTAACGAAGGACAGTTCAATAAGAAGTTTGTTAAATATTCTCATTATTATCTTTAGATAGCTTATTTTATTCATATTTTAAATAAAAACGTGATTAATATACAAAGAAAAACTTCGTAATAGCACAAGCATATAGAAAAGTAGTAACTTGTACTGTAAGATAACTAAATTAATGCTATAATCTTGCTTGCTAAGATATAAGAATACTCTAAGCATAATATGATAATATACCTTAGATTTCTTAGTTATAGTATAGATATAATATAGATTATCGTGTCTTAGAATACCGCTTTGAGAAACTTCGAGACCACTAAGAGTATTTAAATTATTTAAGCGATATTTTCTACATTTCGGTTTTAAATTCTGGCGTGGTCTGGCAATATTGGCTATATTGTAAAAAAAAGAAACCAGGAATATAAAAAAACAAATATTGTTATTATTAATTATACTTTATTATACATTTTCTTGTACTATTAGTAAATAAATGCAACATTTTATGATATTTGGTTTCATTAGTATTATAATCGCGATGAATGGGTAGTGTTATCAAAAACCTATAGCTGTTATCTATAATATTTATATATATATAGTTTACGATTCTAGCAAGTTTTTATTACTTTTATATCATTTTTATGGTAAATAATAATTTCTCCTATGGGAAATCTTTTCTTTATCTATATGATGGGAGGTCGTAAATATTTTTTTACTTAAGGTTGTATTCGATTTTCAAGGCACATCTGTCTCAGAAATTTCATCGTGATAGGTTGTAAACCCCAGGGAAAAGAAAACAGAGGGACGAACCGACTGAATTAAGGGTTTCACTTTTACGACTTGACACACAACTACAGAAATCCTGTATAGTAAAAACAAAATTCCCTATTCGCCGTTCACATACCTTATTGAAAACGGATCTCGTTTCCCTATCAGTGTTTCTTGAGGACGTTTTTATAACATTGTATTTTTGGGTGATACATTGATCCCACTACGCTGATTAGGGAAAGAACATTCTGTTGGCAATGAAGCAAATGGTCCACCTGATGGTAAACAGTCACCGCAACCTATGAGCGCTTGCGTAACTTGAAGTATTTCATGCGCGTTGCCAACTCAACATACAGAAGAAGAAGGGAACAGAGTGGGTGCGTGATTGTGCCTCCAACGCTCTCACTCATCGCACGAAACGCATCAGTACTGATACTGTTACTTTACACCAACTTTCTGTGAGACTTCCTTGGTCGAAGCGGTCTATTTGCTGGGAGAAGCATGACTACTGCCGTATAACAGGAATATTCTACTTTTGTTTACATAATAATAAATGAATGGAATTTATTCCACTAACCTGCGGAGGTAGTCCAGCGAGGGTTGCATAAGCCAATGCCTGCGGGATAACTGTAAGCCCAACTGTAACGCCAGCTATAAAATCCGCTAGAGCTTTCTCCGTATTATATTCAGGGAGCCATTTTATAATGGGTAATCTTTTGTGTAATAATCTCTTGCACCATGTTTGTCTTTTGAAACGCTTCTTTGACGGCGACGACATTATAAACCCTCACCTGTTAAAATAGAAAAGTGTATATATTATTTTCATATCGTATTACTCCATGTAGCGGGACCTTAAACAGCGTTTTATTAATATACTTATGTGACTAATTCACCCGAAATATTGTAATACAATATAATTGTCTTTATTATCCTTTAATGAAATTTGTATATATCATTTTTTTTATAAAAATAACAAAGAGCTGCCCGTAAAAAGTTTATTAAACACTTTTTTGTTTTAATAAATAAATAAGCGCTACACACTCAACGGCCCCCATTAGGATAGTTATATCCTGTGTCGGGGTCCGGAAACATACAAGGACAAGGACAAATACACTCAGACCGGAAAATATGCGTGCATGGTCAATACAAACATATTATGCTCCGTGCGGGAATCGAACCCGCGACCTGTGGCGTTTAAGGCAGATTCGCTACCGCTGAGCCACAACGTCGTCTATCAATGGTTATAACATTACTCTCTTATTAAACTACATTACTACAAAAAGATAACATAGACAGAATTTTCGTTTCATCTCTTGCTTTATTAAAGGAAATTATCGTAAAGAAGTCTTTAGAAGGAATGAGAGGAAACCTTTGATTAAGCCTTTTGTTAGTAATGTGAGTTGTAACTTTAACAGGATGTTACTTATTAATTCTACGTACTACGATAGTGTCATTGTTTATTTTGTATCACATAGTAAAAGATCGCTATTTTCTTTCAATAGTGGACAGAGATGACTAAGTTTGTAAGCTTGTTCCTTAAAAAGTAAAAACCTTTTGTTTTATAAATACACTTTCCATTTCTTAATAACTGCTTCAGTTTTACGCATCGTTTGCGAAATACAAAAAGTACCAAAGTAGTTCTTATGCAAAGGCAATAACTGATATTTGAATAACAGTTCGTGTAACCGTACGAAAAGTTTGTGATTTGCAATCGTGAATAGAATAATGAACGGAAGGGCACAAAGGGTTGTGTGGACGATAATATCTTCTATTTCCCTTTTATGACTATATTTTGGTAAATTCAGTCCCTTTTAAAGCGATAGATCGGTTTATATCTATACTGATGTTATACAGCTGAAGATTTGTGTTTTTAACGCGATTTTTCCTCTTGCCATGTTGATGAATGCGTTAATCTCTGGCATGACGGATTAAATTTTATAAAATATTTTTACGTTTTTATTGATTATTATAATGAGTTTTGAACTTATCTTACTAGCGTTATTTCTGGTATTTATATCCGGATTTGATGGGTTACTAGTTTTTACACAGAGCGATTGCCATCTGACCTCTGTAACTCTACGGCGAACCAGTATATCATTGGATAAGAGAAAGTTACCTATCAAGAGCTAACGATAATTATCAGATGTTATTATAACAACCGGGAGCGATAGCTTAACGTGCTCTCCGAGGCGCGGTTGGATGACCAACAAGGAGAAACGCCCAGACCGAAACAGATACATATAACAAACATATGATCCGAGCTGGAATCGAACCCGCGACTGTTGAGTCTCAAATGAGCCTTGGCCAGTAATGTCAATTTATCGGACTAACTGTAGCAAGCTACGTAAAGTTGCATGGGTGCAAAATGCTTTGCATCATTTTAATGTAGCGCACATAACATCGCGATTAGAAGCTAGTTCAAGATAAACTAGTGACAATCAGATATAATACTATTCGTATTCATATAAAAAATACGGAAAACTCAAATTAACTGAAATTTGTATATACAAAGAACATAATAGGCACACGGAATGGAACATTTGTAAGTTCACGAGCAAGATTAGTTGAGATATTTGGAAGGGTTCGAAATCAATTACCCTCAATGCCCCAAAAGAAACAAAAACTTTGCGAGAATTGCTAGTAGTGTTTTTACGAGTATTGTAACGTCAATCGATAAACGGCACGATAACATTGCGTTTCGCTTTGTTAACTATGATGGTACATCGAGCTAATAAACGTATAGCAGACAATGTCGCACCGCTCTTTGTTACGGCAGACAGGTTGCCGGGCCAATTATGTGCTATTGGATTGAGGATTTTCATTAACTCTGTGTTTGCTGAATTGGCACTGTGTCAACAATAGTATTACAGCAATTGTATGCGACTAATGCAAAACGTTTTCTAGTTAAAATACATGTGAGTCTACGGGTTACTAATAATCACGTAATCGAGCGGATGTTATTACGAATGAAGTTATGTCATCTGACGTAAATTCTATGTCATCACGACAATCATCAAAAGAGCTTATTGTTCGAGCAAGTCACAATGTAATATGAATATTAGTTTCTAATATCTTGTCCCAAGGTGATATATATCTATAATATCAAATATTTATAACAACTGAAAGGAGATGTTACCATATCACACAAATATCGCATATTCAAATTCACATATTTTTTGTGTGTTTTGTTCACAAACTCTTCAAAGTGGAAGGATTAACTACCCACTATCACTATATCTAATATATTCCCGTATCGCCATTTTGGACAGCCAGAGTACCCTACTCCTTAGAAATAAGGTGATTTCACAAAGCCTACATACGTTCAAACTGACATGCGAGACCTACATATTTTCTTGGAAGTTCAAGTCAATTTCAAGGCATTCAAAATGGTTTCTTCGGTTTTTCTTCCTGCTGGGCATAGTGTAATCGCAACAATAAACTTAAAAATAACTGAAATTTTTTCCCTAAGCTTCAGATGCATCTCTCACAAAACTATTTTGAAGAAGTGATCTCCCATGCCAATTTCCGTGGAATGAATTGACACGGCCGAGTGCCTGCGGATATTTATTGAGACTGACTAAAATACATTGCTTAGTAAGTGTACATGCATCATATTCTCAATATGAAAATCTATACGTATTATTAGTTGGTACAGTATGGCAATTTAATGGAATTATATGGCAAACTGGATTTGATATAAGCTGGAGGTGGCCAATCCAAGTCCTAAGAGTCCTAAGCATATGTTACAAGACTATTAGGATAACATTAGACAATGCCACGTAGGGAGTATAAATATGCAAAGGTACCACATTCCCGAATTGAGCACCTTATCTTTACGAAGTATGTTAATAATTGTATGCCTTCTTCTTATATCTTAATATCAAGGCGATTAATGATGTCATACCTTTTTTATACACAAAATAGTATTTATGTGTAACACAAAAAGTATTTGTACAATATGTTTAAATACTCTAAAATTGTTGATACAGTCATATTTCATTTTTCTTTTGTCTTAACAGTTGTTTCGCTGAATTTAATTAATATAAATAAATAATATGTTTTCATAAAAATATAATTATTATAATAAGATAAAAAATGAGTCATGTATAAAAGTAAAAATAAAATAATTATGTAGGTATGTAAGAGTCGATAATAAGATGAGAAATAAACTAAGTATTCATTCTATTTTATTATTATTTTAAAACATACATCAAATTAGGTATTAAAATTAGTGCAGCAATATTTGCTAAAAATGCTTCATGAACGGAGTATTATCGAAAACAACAATCAATGTTTTACAACCAAATTAATTAATTTGATTGTATCATTTTTAATTCTTTATCGCGAAATATGTTTTGTTAAAAATGTGTTGCATTAAATAAATAATACGCTCCTTTCGATTCTATATTACCTATAATATAAGGTAATATAAAGGTTGTAAAACTTACATAAAATAGTAATAAAATGATTTTGTTATAATATTGGATAAGATTTAGATATGTTACATATTGTTATATAAAGAGATATAGATAAAAGACATTTAATAGAATATATTTATTTAAATATTTTCCAGCTGTGTTAGTATAATTTCAAGTACATTTGTTTTAGTTCAATTAATCGTAGTGATAAAGCAATTGGGTACTTTATACTAAAATTATAAAAATTAAATTAAATGAGTTTTATGACCTCAAGTAAAACTTATTTCACAATGATAACATTTTAATATGACATTTTTTTTCAATAATTAAAATTTAAAATAAATATTTGTGCCCTTTTTTAAGCTTATCATCATAATTAAAATTTCATGGAGTAGATATGTTTCCTTTTTCGGGATCTACAATCTCACAGATACACTAACAAATGTAAAAATGCAGATAAATAGATACACACTTCATTTAAGATGTCGATAACATTATATACCATCGCTGTTTCCTAATTATAAAACTAACTTAAACCGTAAGGCTACTATGGAAAATAACGAGAGAAAAAATCCAATTAATTCTTCTAATAAGCTTCAGTAGCAAATAAGTGTCGAACAAAAAATATTTATTCTCGAACAAATTGCTAGGAACGAGCTCCTGTCGATTACGAGCCTTCGATTTGTTACGCGCCAAGTGCAAGCTCGACACGTATTAGTCATTAATACGAAAGAATTCTCTCATTTTTTACCGTTTTATATAACTTTTATATTAATGCAGTATGCGATAAGCGCATTTTAGAGGGATATCATGCGAAAAGATTACTTTAAAAATTTAGAAGTCCGTAAAAAAATGGTGAATAGTAGCAGTTAGCTTATTTTTTTTAATTTATTTAAATCAGGCGACAATGCCCATACATATATACCTTACAGACCAACATACATATTAAATATTATAAAACATTTATGTCTAGCACCAGATAAACACCGGAAATCTTGAAATTCACTAAATTATTTTTGATTTTGTTTCCCTACATGTACTGTTAAATACTCTTTGCAGCCAAAAATCTGGGCTGAGGAAGACGTACCTACTTATACTTTGTGACAATCTGGAGGAGATACGACTTGACTTATACACGCTGGACATATACACGTTTCAATATTTTGCTGGCATGTTTGTAAGGTAAATACTATTGTCTTTATATTTAGACACGATAAGGAATACAATAAGTTAAATCAAAATGATTCCAAAAAAAATTTGGTAACAAAATTTGCTGCTTTGAGAAATTGCTTTTTGTCGAGGCGATATTAGATCGATCCTGTCAAAGTTGATGATGGTGCACATCTGCTAGGGTCGGGTTTGACTTTTTCCCAAACAAATTACGGTATCCGTGTTAGTCCACCGATTACAAGTCACCGATTCATCACGCAGGCGTCGAGCGGTATAGCACGTACTAAGCTCATCAATTCCGTCCCGTCCGATCCTCGATCCGTCAACGCTATCGAGACTTTTAGCGAGGTTTTAAATGAACAACAAAATTAATTTTTTATTCGAGATTAATATATTTTTTTGCGATAAATTTGACACAAAAAGTGGTTTAAATAAGAACCACTGGAAAGTTAAATTAAGATGAAATAAAGTTATTTTTGGATTATAAATAATTAAATTATAATAGGTTTTTTTCCACGGAATAAAAAACCCTTTGCCGACATAAACGATTATTATCGAACCCTATGAGAAAAATAATACGTATTAAATACTAGTTCTATCGTGCTAATTTTCCCCCATAGATCTTTTCTCCGGTAATATATCAATTAAAAATCATCATGTTATGATAATCTAACATACAAACTATTTGTGTGCAAAAATTAAACTTAATTTGTAAGACCGTTGTGGACTTTGGGGTTCACTTTACAAACAAAACTTTTTCTGACATTAAAAATGAAATCATGATTCTGTATATTAAATAAATAAACGCTACACACTCAACTGCCCCCATTAGGATAGTGATATCCTGTGTCGGGGGTCCGGAAACATTCACAATGACAAGGACAAATACACCCAGACCGGAAAATGTGCTTGCATGGTCAATACAAACATATTATGCTCCGAGCGGGAATCGAACCCGCGACCTGTGGCGTTTGAGGCCGGTTCGCTACCGCTGCGCCACAACGTATACATATTACAAGTTGTTTATCGAATACGTCAGACAATCATCAATTAATTTTAAATAGTTGTGTATAACAAAAAAGTCACAATAGATTGTCTGTGAACAAATAATAATCGATTCATTAGAAGGTTTCGTCGCAGTAGAAAAACATTGTAGTTCTTCATGAATTCGGACGGAGGTGGAACGCTGGACTATATATCGTCCACTATCTTATTTTACCCAGGGTCTGCTTATTACTCTTATCTGGTTTTGACAGGTAACTAGTTTTTACAAGGAGCGATTGCCATCTGACCTCCGCAACCCTAAGGGCGAACCAGTAACTCATTGGATAGGAGCAATTTACTTATCAAGAGTTACCGATTATTATCACATCGGGACCGACAGCTTAACGTGCTCTCCGAGGCACGGTGGGAAGACCCACGGAAAAACGCCCAGACTGAGACAGACATTTTAACAAACATCTGCGCGAGCGGGAATCTAACCCGCAACCGTCGAGACTAAAGGCAGACTCGCTACCCTCAATGACACAACGGTTTGTTTTTATATCGTCCGCTATATTACTCGTAAAACAATGTGAGCGACAGCAATACTCTCATTATGCGGAGAACATATTGTTACGTATGTAATTTCGCTGCGGATGCCGAGATAAGATGCTCTGACAGCTTATGCAGCAGTTATTCGCTAATTAATTCTCGTCCTTCAGGCTAATATGGGATACCTAAGCACTAATCTTGGCTTAGAGTATAACTTTACTGGCTCATGGCCAGACAACGTCTTAAACAGTCATGAACGTTAATTCTCAATGAGGTTTAACCGTACGATCCATAGTCCCATTGGCTTTAAATTTTGATAAGTTTTATAAAACTATGTGATGTATATACTTATTAAAATAAGAGTCTAATTTTATTTTAATTTCAATTATTAAATTAAATAATTAATAATTTTATAACATAACGCTGACATCAAATTTAATCATAATAAGTAAGAAAATAATAAAGTTCTTTAAAATTCGTAGCCATAAAAAAGAATTAATTAAATTTACAATTTAAGATATTTATACAAAAACGCTTGTGGCTTACATACGACAATACCCCGACAAATCTCGCGTGAAACGGTATCGGCCCTTATACTATAGAGGTTTCAAGAGGAGTTTTAGAAAAACTTTCTTAATTTGTTGAACGACAACGTTGTAACACTAACTTTTTAGGGTTCCGTAGCCAAATGGTAAAAACGGAACGCTTATAATTTTGTCATGTATGTCACAGTCACTTTACTCGGAGACTATTGGCTTTAGCTATACAAAATTGAGTATGAACTCTTACATGATTCTGTAATGAAATCACAAAACATATAAAAATTAAGAGTAGCAGTCAATACATGTAACAGAGGGTCGAAAAAAAAATTTCAACGCATGGCTACGTGTGAGATATCTTTGGATAAGTCTTTCAAAATGATAAGGAAGTTTGATTTTGCTTTTTTCATGATGTCAATAGTTCTTGAGATATTAGCTGCTAAAGTCATAAAAATTGTGACCCCTTCCTTTAACTTTTGAACTATGGGATTTAAAATTCTGGAAAACTTGAGCTTGTAGAACATCAAATGAACTTTCAGCCACATTTAATTGAAGAAGACTGGTCTACAACATTTTCGATATATATTAGTTGTACCCATAACTTTGTTTTTCATATTACTTTTAATAATTACTATGAAATTACCAACTTAATTTTGCGTTAGATTTTATTTCGTTATTATTTTTAAAGTCTTTAAGATTCTTCATCAAGCTGCGGAACCCTTTAATTTCAATTGCGCGTGGTCCATAACGCACTTGACTGATAATTATTTTTATATTATATCTTATTCACAACAGTCAAAATTTCATATGTCATCGCACGCGATGGCTACTAGATATGCACACAGTGCCTATATGTTACACTCTATGACGGACAAGACTTTAGAAGTTAATGAATTGGACAATTTTGAAATTGCGAATTCTTATGAATGTACACCTAATGCACTTTCTCAAAAATTTAATATTAAATCTACAGATATAAGTATAATTTTGCAGAATATTAGGAGTATTTACAAAAATATAGACGATCTACAAGCTAATTTGTCTCTACTAAAATTTGAAACTGATGTTATTGTGCTAACAGAATGTAGATCTACTAAAAATAAGCCGATTCCACTCTTATCGAACTACAACTCTTTTGCAACTACACTTCACTTAAACCAAAACGATGGGGTCGTTGTGTACGTTAAAAATACGCACAAAACTATAGCTAAGGAAATAAATCTGACACATGCATCTTGCCTACAAATAAATATATACAATACTATTATAGTATGTATTTACAGATCACCATCCAATGTAAATGCAGAACAATTTATAAATTCTTTAAATAGGTACTTAGAAAGTATAAAGAAATACGAAAAAATTACACTTGTAGGCGACATAAATATAAATACCATACCCAGATTAACAGAAAATAGCCAAGAACGGACCAATAGACTAAATTATTTAAATATGTTATCCATGCACTGCCTACTACCTGGACACAATCTTCCGACGAGAGTGGATAGCTGCTTAGACCACGTTATGTTAAAAATAAATAAGAATAATAACTCCGCTGTAGTAGTAGTATTAAAAACTTGTGTTACCGACCACCACACGGTTCTACTTTGTATTTCTAAAATTATAGATAAGAGTTATCGCAAGTCAAAAGTTATTGTTAATTATGAAAATGCACTGAAAAACTTAGCTGAACAAAATCTTTCAAACTTATTGGAACTAAATGACCCGAACACTCTATGTAAACTAATAACTACTATGATACAAAAATGCCTTATTAACAATACAATAACTATAAAAACCCCTAGGAGTAAACAAGCAATAAAGCCCTGGATTACACAAGGCATTTTACGATGCATTAAAAACAGAAATAATATGCAAAGAAAACTACGCGCTGACCCCCTTAATGAAATACTAAAGATAACCTATAGACGATATAGAAACTACTGTAATAACCTTATTAAAAAACTAAAAAGAAATTATAACAAGGAACAACTTAACAAATATTCGAAAAACACTAAAAAATTATGGAAAACTATTGATAACATAACTAACTATAAATCTACAAAGACACCGAACATACAATTACTTAACATTATGGCCTCACCTATGGAATCAGTTAATTTTGCCAATTCATTTTTTTCTAACATAGGAAAATCTTTGGCTGAAAATATTACCGCTCAAAATGTGACACACAATAATTTAACTTCTGCTCTAAATTTACCTTCTCGTCATGTATCATCTTTTGCACTCTTGAAAACAGATCCCAAAGAACTGTATAACATCATAATGAGTCTCAAATCTGAAAGTGCCCCCGGATGGGATAACATCCCTACTAAATTTTTAAAACTATCACAACATATTATATTACCAATTTTATGTCATCTGATTAATCAATGTTTTGCTACAGGAATTTTTCCTAGTACCCTTAAGCGATCGATTATTACACCAGTTTATAAAAATGGCGAGAGAGACCAGATTAATAATTACAGACCAATATCCGTGCTACCCTCTTTCTCTAAGATAATAGAAAAAGTAATTAACAACCGACTATTACTATATCTACAAAATTTCAATATTTTATCAGATTCGCAATATGGTTTTAGACAAGGCTTTTCGACCGAAGAAGCTGTTTCAGCCGTGAGTAGCCTAATTGTCAAAGAAATTGATAGCGGAAAGAAGTGCTTAGCGACGTTTCTCGACCTCAAGAAAGCTTTCGATACTATATCCGTAGAAATTCTTCTTAAAAAGCTTGAAATTATTGGGGTACGAGGAACGCCGCTGGCCCTTCTGACAGATTTTCTATATAACCGTAAGCAACGTGTTAAGATTGGTGATTACATTAGTGATGATGAAACTATTTGTTACGGCGTACCGCAGGGCAGCGTATTGGGTCCGACTCTTTTTTTGATTTATATAAACGACCTGTGTAGCCTCAAAATAAAAAACGCGAATATCTTCTCTTATGCAGATGATACTGCTATTATTTTTACTGGTACTTCCTGGAATGACGTTAAAAAACAGCCGAAGAAGGACTTTCTAAGATACTTAATTGGCTTAACCTAAATTTATTAACCCTAAATATTTCTAAAACTAATTTTATAACTTTTTCCAAATATAACAGTAGCCAACCACATCACGATTATGGTATAAAAATACATAAATGTAACTTGATTAACGCTTCTTGTGATTGCCCTAACATCAATAAAGTAACAAATACAAAATATCTCGGAATCATGATTGACCAACGTTTGTCCTGGCATGTTCACATAGAACTACTAATGAACAGGGTACGTAAGCTTATCTGGATATTTAAAATTCTACGTCATTCTGCTCCTAAAACTTTAATCAATCAAATCTATACATCTTTAGCACAATCAATACTAAACTACTGCATACCAGTTTGGGGTGGAGCTACCAAAACAAAGTTTTTGGAACTTGAAAGAGCACAGAGGTCTTTATTAAAGGTTATGTATTTTAAACCTTACCGATATTCCACAGACATTCTTTACCGTGATTCTGGACTACTATCAGTCAGGAAACTTTATATTCTAAGTGCCATTCTGAAGCTCCATAAATCTCTGGTATATGACCCTAAAAGACTTGATAAGCGAAGAAAAACTAAAGTAGCCACTATAATTACTACTCGGTCTAAATTTGCATCGCGACAGTATGCCACGCAATCTTCCAACCTATATAACACTATAAATAAAACGTTAAATATATATCCTATGAATAATTACAAATGTAAAAAGCACGTAAGTGAATGGTTATTGACGTTAAGCTACGAAGAAGCTGAAAAACTCTTGGAAAATGTCTCGTAACAAACACTAATCTCCACCTACAAGCACGACATACCTATCATACACTCACACCCACACATACACATACACGCACGCATACACAAACACACACGCACACCACATACTCAGCCATAAACACACGCACACGCACAAACATTGGTACTCCTGAAACATCCATGTCCTAGACTGGTAATCAGGAGCACTCATAAATACCACAACGTATTTGCAATTGTAAATCACTAACTTATCACATCCATATCTTAGAAATATACAACAAATTAAGCATTAATTTTACTGATTTTTATTATAATAGTTAACTCTAGATCTGTAACTGTAAACTTTTCTTATATTAAATTTTATTTAAACTTACTTGGTCATAATAAAATAGATGTTACGGAAGAGCGAGATCCTCTAACACAGGTATCCTAATACTTAAAAGAGGTTCTCAAACCCATGAAATGTATCGTAGATTAAGTTTGAAGAAATAAAGATATTATTATTATTATTATTATTATTATGTTATGAAATAAAGATTTCTATTTTTTTGTACTGTTGAATTTAAAAGCAGTGAGCAAGCAACTTTTAGCAATCTCTAGAGAGAGAAATCTAATACCAAATTTCTGTTAAGTAAGAAAAGGAATGCTAGCAGTGTTATGCGATACCATACACTTTGGACTAAATGGTTTTACAAAAAAATATCGACTGTAGTTTAGTATTGTGAAGTATTCGTTATATACCGAACGAAACTTGGATATTCCGAGGCTTGTATGTATTTTTTTTTTGTTGGATGATAATTTCTGAACTGTTAAATCAATTTTTATGGAATTTGTATGTATTTAGGTTGTATGAATATAACTGAAATTTCAAATGTAAATGAAATTTTATAGGCGGGGGTTTTTAAGTAAGGGATTGGAGAAATCCTTAAAAAGAGAAATAATTTGATCAGGGAAGACCAGCGGCTTCTAGCTAATACCATTTTTCATTCGCTATTTTAGCCTCTTTAATTTTTGTTTTTGACACAAAAAGTAGCCTATGTTCTTTTCCAAACTACCGTATATTTCAATATTAAAAATTCATCAAAATCAGTTTTGCGGTTTAGACGTGAAAACCAATATGTTCTATCCGACACACAGCTTTATCATTATCTGGATTAACATATAGGAAAAATGTTGTGTTCCCGTGAGATCATCAAAAAACTAAATAACGCAAGCGTAGCCGCGTGCTAGCTATTATTATATTCCATATCGATGTCTATTTCGTATATTAGTTACTTCATAAATATACATATATCACAGAATTTACAATAACAACTTATGCAAGTGCAAAAGACACTTAAAAATAAAATAAAAACCTTCTTACGATTGTATGATATGCGGATGAGTACATTATGCACGCATGCATTTGCAATTCACCTAATTTATACCGTACCTATGTCTAAATACTGCTTTTAAGACCAGATATTGACTTTGTTTCTTAATTATTTCTGGCAGCTTTTTAAAGATTATTTACTACTTCATTCTTAAAGATTAACTCAATTCTACTTGATATTCACCATAATATATAATTATATTGATTTTTCAACACATAAAACAATCACCTTTTGTAGAAGTAACTCACCACAATTTGTAATATAGCGTAACTAAAACGTTACCTCTAATATTGAGGTTTTTTAAAAAGCGTTCATAGTTTCATAAAAATAATATGAAATGATCAATGCGCGTGAGTCGCAACGCGTTCACTAAACAACTGACTGGTTTATTTCAGTTTCGTGTACAATTCATTACATTAGTAAAATTTTAATACCAACATCAAACTGATATTATTACGCTGCAAAATAAATACAATGCGTTTATCGTAAAATGTATACATTAATTTATTCTCTTGAGCCTTTAATTTTAATTGGAAAGAATAATTTTGAAAATATCAGAATATTTAAAAAAAAGTAATCATATTACGTTTTAAAATTTTTGGACACTTCCGTCTTTTAGGTTATAACACTTTTTCGGCAATTCAACCAACGTTGAAGAACGTTGTGGCGTGCTGGTAGCGAGCCTGCTTTGAGCCTCTATGGTCACGGGACTGACTCCCGCTCGGAGCAGACCGTTACTTATAAATATATGGTGCGGTCTGGGCGTTTGTCCTTGTGGGTCTCTACATTGTTCGTCGGGGTGGTCAAATTTTTTTTTTTTTTTTTTTAATCTTATTTGAGGAGCTTTGCCAGGTACTGACAATGTCGCTCCATAGAGCCATCATTTGTTTAGGACCTTCTTTTAAGACCTACATTAACAATTTTGTATAAAGAGCGCGCATTAGCAGATAATGGAAATGTTAAAGCACTGTTACAATATCCAACTTGTTTTAAATTTACATCTGCTAGTAACTCAGCTCGAACATCTGCATTTCTTATACATTCCAACATTATATGTAAAACATCTTCTATGCAGTCGCACTCTGTACAATTTGGTGAAGCCACTTTACCCATTAAAAAAGTAAATTTATTTAAAGGGATATGTCCAGAACGAATTCTCAGGGCTATCAAAAGTTCTTGTCTTCCAAGATTACAATTTTTATCAATCCAAGGTGTTTTCCATGGCTCACTTTGTATCGTTCTGTACCATATCCCTTTCTCCTTAGAACGATGGTCGAAATATTCCTTCCATAACATGTAGCAATTTTGTTTTACAATGTACATAATGTCAGAAAAATTTGGTAAAATTTGCAATGGAACGCCATCAGTTGAAGCTTCTTTAGCTAACCGGTCAACAACCTCATTCCCCATTAAACCAATATGGGACGGAATCCACTGCAGAGAGACAAATTTTGATCTAGACTTCATTCTAAAAATACGATCGATTATGGAGTAGGCAATCGGTAGGCCTCTAAAACTAGAGGCACACCGAGCCAAATGTTGAAGTGAGCTCTTAGAATCCGTTAAAATAACAAATTTATCATAATCAATAGAATCTATATATGCTAATGCTTCTGAAATAGCTATGAGCTCGAGATACATAATCGAAATAATGTTATTAATTTTGAATTTCATACCTTTACTAATTTGAAAATCGTAAAAAGCTGCACCCAAATAGTTATCATCTTTAGACCCATCGGTATAAACTTTGTAGAAAGAGGAATAATTATTTTCTATGAATCCTTCACAATATTGATTCAATTTTGAGACATCATAGTCTCTTTTCGAGCCTTGTAGACCGGTTACTTTGGTGTAAATAATATTGGTAAGCTTATACGAGCTCATCCAATATTTTTGCTGAAACATTTGTAATTGATCACTTGTATAAATATCAATATTGCCATATGTGTTTAGAATAGTAGCTAACGTAGGGGGTCTCTTATTTCTCCAATATCTATGGTGTAATATCGAATTTAATTCATTTAGCAATAATACTGTAGGATTGTTTTTAATAGATTTTAATTTTAATAAAAACTTGGCAGCCAGAAATCTTCTTCGTATATACAATGGTGGTAAACAAAGCTCACTCTGCATTACGTGGATTGGCGTGCTTTTAATAAAACCTCCAACTATTCGCATCGCTTGGTTTTGAAGCTTATCCAACTTAAATAAATTTGAATTACAACTGTTATCGAATAGGAAACTAGCGTAATCTAAACGACTTCTAATAAGAGAGATATATAGAGACCTCAAATGCCTTGGATGAACACCCCATCCTGACCCTGCTAAAACTTTAAACACATTCAGAAGTCCTAACACTTTTCTTTCTAATTCTCTAATATGTGCTCCCCATCTCAACGACCGGTCCAACCATAAACCCAAATACCGAAATGTATTAACAACTTCTAAAGGATTGTTATTTACTATAATATTAATAGGCTCTCTATTCAGGCATTTTTTAAAAACGCAAACCTTGCTTTTTTGTGACGAGACACTGAGGCCTAAGTCTTCGAATAATTCTATAACTGTATTTAATGACCTTTGTAAGCGTTCAGACGCGTCAACTAAATTGTTATGCGAGATATAAAGAACAAAGTCATCTGCGTATTGCAAGATAGATACCTCTTTGATATTGTTACAAACATTATGAGTCGCTACATTAAAGAGTAAAGGCGACAAAGGATCCCCTTGGGGTAGTCCTCGACCAGTGCTCCGAAAAATATAAGAATTATCAATTTTAATTTTTAGGTTTCGTAGTTTTAAGAACTCCCACAAATATTTACAAATTTTAGCCCCAACCCCTAAGCTATCTAATATTAAAACCAATTTTTTAATATCAATATTATTGTAAGCGTTGTCTACATCTATAAAACAAGTTAAGGTAAACTGATCCTTTGCGAAGCCAGTTTGTATTTTTGTCACCAGTCTACTTAAGCCGTCTAAAGAAGACCTTGACTTTCTAAAGCCTATCATTTCGGATGAAAAAATGTTTTGTTTTTCAAATAACCATTCTAGACGTTTACATAAAATAAAATGGAAAACTTTACACATGCACGAAATTAACGAAATAGGACGAAAAGAAGAAGCTATAGTGGGATCCCGATTTGGTTTTGGAATTGGAACTATACCAATGTCTCTCCACTGAGAAGGGATAAAACTACATAATAAAAAATGATTGAACAGTTGAAGTAAACAGAGTTTAGCATTTATAGGTAAATGTTTTATCATCGAGAATGAAATATCATCGCAACCGGGAGTTGTATCTTTAGACTTGATACAAATTTCTAATTCGTGTAATGTAATTGGTACTTCTAATGGTAAATTCGATGAACCGAAATCTGGCTGAGCGAACGAAACAAATGGAGGGCATAGTTCAAATAATAAGCTTTCAGCTTGCTTTTTTTCAATGGGAAGTTTTGCCGTTTTATAACCTTTAAGCCACTTCATCTTTTGCCACATCATACCGCTTGTTGTAATTTGGCTTACGGAGTTACAAAACTCGTTCCAACTTTTACTTGATGCTTTTCTAATCAATTTTCGAGACTCCCTAATTTTATCTTTTAGAATTTTCAAATTCGAAGGAGTAGGATTACGCCTGAAGCCTGCCAAAGCTAACCTACGTTCAGCAACTGATTTAGACAAAATTGGATTCCAATATTTTTTAGGTGAAAATTTAGAAGTAGGGTTTAAGCATAATCGAATAGTAGGGATATGTTCATCAGCTGCTTTATTAATATTATTAACGAATAAATCATACGAAAACTGAAGATTATCAGATAACACAAAATTAGCAAAGCGATTTCTTAAACTATTTTCATAAGAAACCCAATCTGCTAGTTTAAAATTTCTTTTTAACACGCAATGTAAATTAGATGATAAAGTTAAAGTTAATGACAATTTAATTACCAAATGATCACTTCCCAGAGATTCGTTCATAACCCGCCAATCAAATTTATGTGAAATATCATTTGTAGCAATAGATATGTCGGGACAGCTTTTTTGAATAACGTCAGATACCATTTTGATCCTAGTAAAACTACCATCGTTCAATGTGATGAGATTATTATTATCAATAAGAGCATTTAATATTTGACAACCTCTAGAATCTGTTTTATGACACCAATTGGAATGATGTGCATTAAAGTCCCCCAGAATCAAGGAATTACTGGTGATGTGAGAAAAAAGGGTATCCCAATCTCTCTGTCTAGTGTGGGCCCACGGTGGACAATATATCCCAATAATTTCTTTGACTTCTTCACAGTTTAAAATTTTTACTTGAATCAATTCAATATCATTATTGTTGATATTAATTGGGCACACTTGGGTCCTAATAGATTTATGACAAAAAATAGCGATACCTCCATAACTATCAATTCTATCTTGCCGGAAAATGTTGTAGTTTTGGATTTTTAAACTGTTTTCGGAATTTAACCAAGTCTCACTTACCACTGCTATGTGTATTTTTTCTTGAATCAATAATTGTTCAAACATTAAAAGTTTAGGCTTCAAACTTTGTGCGTTCCATTGCAAAATATTGAGTTTAACATTTTTCTTGCTATTACTAGCCATTAGAACAGTCGAAAAATGATGTAAATAAGGTACTTAATTTAGAAAAATCTAAGAAATTATACTTCAAAACAGATATAAGCCATTCAACAACAATTAACGTAACTTCTTGAAATTTAAGTTTCCAACTCTTCGAAGACTTAAAAATAACAGAATTTAATTTGCGACACAAAATTTGGAAGGAATATTTCTCTTTTATTCGGGATCGCGTTTCTTGTCCACTCAATCCGTCACTATTTGAATTTAAATTTTCATTTTCCATAGTCGTTTCTGTATAGTTAAATTTTGATTGAAGGTCTTCTATATTTTCAACTGAAGAGTGAATAGAGACATCTGATTCACAAGCTGATTGTATAGATGTCAAGCGCGGTGATTTATTTTTAATCTTCTTTTGTTTATTTTTTATTTCTGAAGTTTTTACAGGATTTATTTTCGGAGAAATAGTTGGGTTACTTAGTGTTTCACAAGGCATCAAAGTATTATGAGCTTCTGTATTCACTACTTGCGCATACGTAAACGAGTTTTGTGACGTACCGTTTGTTGTTTCATTAAAAAATTCCTGTTCATTTCTAACATGTTGCTTATCCGTGGAATAGCCAGGTGAAAACGGTTCAATGTATAAAGTCTTAGCTTTTCTATAGGTGCAATTAAATTCTGACATAAGTTCCTAAGTCTTTTTCTTTTATATATGTAGGGCAAGATTTAGAAAGGGACATATGTTTACCCCCACAGTTTACACATCTGAATGTTGTTGATTCGCAATTATCATGATTTTGAGCACATTTAGGACAAATGATTTAATTCGAGGGGCAAAATTTTGCTGTGTGACCATATCTCCAGCACTTCGAACACTGGGTAACGGGGAATATACAAGGCTCGACTTTTATTCTCAAGTTATAAATATAAACATATTGTGGTAATGTATTTCCTTTAAAACTAAGCCTTATGGTTTCACTTTCAATCCACCCCATTCCTTCTGGATTTCTACGAAGTAATCGTTTAACAGATAACAATTGTATGTTCTCGTTGCATTTGATGACGTTCATAAATTCTGAATCTGGCAAATCTAAATCTGCGTCTCTTATAATTCCATACGAAACTCCAACCTCCCAAGTTTTTTGCATTCTCCATCCAAAATGCTGAATATTTTCACAAATCATGAGTTTTTCAGCGAAATTTTCATTTTCAAAAGTAATTAACACTTTATGAGCACTGAGATATTTAACCCCTTGAATTCCTAATAATCTATTATCACTGAATAACTTAGCCAAAGCAAATTGTTTTGGTAACTTATTTGTGCTAAAGATACATATTTCCACTTTATCTTCTGTAATAGCATTAAAGTAATTTTGAGATCGATGACGAATTCTTTTCTTACCTCTCTGCACAGTAACCCAGTTATCCTGTTCAAAATCTTCTCGATTTCGCTTGTTGTAAACTAAATTCAAAGATTCCGTATACTCCTCATTTGTTAAGTCTTCCATTGATTCCACAGAGCTATTCATGTTGTCATTCAAAACACTATTCGACTGCGTTATTGTGTCATTCTTATCTATGATCTCACTCATTATCTATAAGGTACACTATCGCATTACACATTGTATTCAAAGCGGCTATCGACTGCACGCAGCCGAGCGCCTCGCTGCAAACCGGTTTTGTGCAAAAGATGTATTTTTTGCGTAAACAAGTGCAGTATAATGCGTATTGACACGTCCTATTCAATCGAAGAATGAATCGGAACTGGGGTGGTCAAATGGCAATCACTGTGTGTAAAAACTAGTACCATCCATTCAGATATAGTAAAATACTGGGAATAATGCTAGGAAGAATAAAACTTTTTCCACAAATACTAAAAAAAATATAGAATTACAAAAGTATGAATCCTGGGACTTTTCCTCTTTTTTTATATGAAGCCAGTTAATACCAATATATAATAATATGAATAAAAATGATTTTTTTATAAGTTAGCCCTATGCCTTTCTCCCATTTATACATTTATCAGATTAAGTTGAAACTTTCCCCAAAGGCTCCTGGCCTTTAAAAAAAAAAATTTTCTTTTACATGGCATTGCAAAGCATAACAGGTGCAGTTAATTATTTATAATTATTTAACTAATTAAATTTTTTCTTGTTTCTTTTTTATAATCAACTGTTTGCATGACTGAATAATTAAGGCATAATTATAATGAGGTCTAAAGGTTTACAACTTAGCAACTGAAGTTTTTAGTAAATTAATAAATCATTAATTCAAAAATAAATTAAATTAAATTAATAAGTTTTTTTTATTTCATGACGATTGGCAAACAAGCATCGCTTGATGGTAAGCAGTGACCACAATCTGTAAATGGTTTCAAATACTTGAAGTATCACATGCATGTTGCCAACCCAAGGGATAGTAAGAAGGGAAAAAATAATGAGAGCAGAGGGGATGGGAGATTGGGATACTCTGTTACTTAATGCCAATTTTCTGTGAGAATATAGTACACCCCTGGTCGAGCCCGCCCATTTGTGCTGAAAGAAGCATGGCTCTACTACAAATTTAATAAGTTAACTGTATTTTAAGCTTCATTACTGATGCCGGTACTTATATCATGGAGAAATATAATTAATTTATTAACTATTCTATTCATTCAACAGATTTAAATCTATTTTATCTGATGTACATTCCTTTTGTCAATACTTTATGTTAATTTATTATAACTAACAATCATAGGTTGTAAACGTGCGTGTGTCATAAGTGATTATGACCTTACAATATTTGTGAATTTATATGTGCCATGCTTGTTTAAAGTGGACCAACAGCACTACTTTCCTATTATAATTTCTTGACAGCCCCCTCATACTTTCACACAGCCACTATCTGTGGCAGTCATTTACACCATACCTCAGTCGTTGTCAGAGATTACTTTTATCTAAGTTACACCAGGATACTCTGAAACTGACATCTATTTGTAAGCCATTAAATAAGAAGAAGAAGAGATGTATACATTGTTTTTTAAGATCATAATACTGGTACAATCTTTTGCAAGTAATGCAATAAGCTTTTTGTATAAGAGATAATAACCCGCGTAAATAATCTTCACTTCAATACAACTAAATGGTTCATGATAAAACTCTAACACCCTATTTCATTTTTCTGGGACCTTAACATTTTTCTGGGATAAAGATCCAGAATCCAGGAATCCAGTTCTAGACACCAAACAACAAAACATATAAATTTTCACATTACATTAGAAGAATAACATCTTATTTGGAAATGATAGGCTAATAGCTAAAAAATGTTTTTCAAAATTTGCATCTGTGTTTTAAACTAATATTATGTCAAACAATTGCAGCAAAACATCTGTAATACAATCCAACGGTGCATTTTAATTTCTTAATAAGTTTCTAAAATATTTGAGTTATTGTAGGATAATAAAAGAGATAATAATTTTTGATGATTCCAAAAGTTTCACATATTGTTTACAAAATACATTTTGATTTGACTGCATTTAAACTGTTAATGTAATATTAAAAACAAGTTGTTTTACTCAACTTATAGAACTTATATATTTTAGGTGTAAAAATGGAATGCGGTAGCGCTTGACTATTCAAAAGTACTTTTTAAAAGTCTACTTGAATAAAAATAATTTTGATTTTGAATAAGATATATTACACAAATTTTATTAGATTCATAAATAAAAATTGAGTTAAAAATATAGCTTTACAAAGCGTTCTAAATGAAAAATTACAATAAGGCTTTACGACAATCGTCTTGCTGAGTCAGTATTTCGAAAATTATTGTTTAGAAAGTGAATAACATAAAAACTAAAATTTCAGGTTCTTACCAAAACAGTTTTCTTGACATCCATGTAAACTGTACACGGAAGTCCATAATATAATTTTTTAAATCATTATTCCCGGTAATTGATTATTATCAACATATTTTCACTTCCAAGTACACCTTAATAATCGTATAATTGATATTTATTCACAATAACTAAATTGTCGTTAGGTTGAAATTAAAATTTTCGCACAAAGTTCAAGTTCTCTCATCATAGTTTACGTCAAAGACTAATGTCAGTGTCAAGTTGACAACTGACAATTGAGAGGTAAATACAGGCTGCCATACATAGTACTCGTTCAAAAATAAGGTATAGTTGGTCACAGCCGTTATAGAGTTATATGAACTAAATCCGAACTACATTGATTTGACGCTTAAGCAATAAATTTACAATTAATAAATTGATTTAAAATATATAACTTATGAATACAATAAATTTCCTACAAATCCCTTAATTAGTTTTTGCGTGAAATAGATAAAATACTCATTACTCTTTTGTCGTACTTCGCACACGTTGTCATTAAAAATTGCAATAACTTCTGATAGAATGCAATTTTTCATCTTCTGACTTCTAACAAAAAACTTTGTAGCACAAGCAGATAGAAATTGAATGCTTGAAAGGGGGTAAAAAGGGGTTAAAAGTTTGTATAGAAGTCAATTTTATTTTGAAACTAGACGCATGAAACTTTGCATAAGACTTTGTTGTCTGCATATAAACTAATTTAATAATAAATTAGTCGTACAATCATGGACGCTAAAGGGTTCCGCAGCTCGATGTTGCTTTAGCTTTAATTCTCAGTTACATGGACTATTGTTATATTAGTATTTCACTACAAAATTGTGTAGCGGTCCTTAAAATAAGCCTATTTACTTAATTTCGTATAGATAGAGCCAATGTGTTCCATGTATAATGACTGCGACATATGGAAGGACATGGACAGACTGATAGATAGACGGCTCCCTAAAACAGTACTTATTTTGAGTATTTCACAAAATAAAAGCTAAGATTATTCAAAAAAAAAAATCAACTTTACAAAGTATATACTTCACAACAGAATATTAACTTGGTTCGACTAATGTTTTCATAATAATTATTATAATTGACGTAATACTTATTATAATTTTAATTTAATCACTTTCAAAAGCTTTTCACATGGTTGAATAATTCTAATCAAACCATTCACTGGATAAATCATTCCTACTCTATTTGAATTGTAATGTTATTTGTCGCTTGTTTGTAGCTTAATAATAATTTGGTTTTAATTGTAACAAAATTAAAATACATATAATTATCACTAAGTTTCTGAGATAAAGAAATGGAGATATAATTTTCTCTATGAAGAAAGAAATTGTAATGAAGTACAATGATATATGTTACAACAGCATTATTCCCGGTATTTACCCAGGGTATTTATATGTATTCTTATCCTGAATTTACGGGTTTCTAGTTTTTACACAGAGCGATTGCCCAAGGCCGAAGTAGTAACTTATTAGATAAGAGCAAGTTACCTATCAGAAGTCAACGATTATTATCAGCTGTTATGGTAATAACCAGGACCGACAGCTTAAACGTGCTCTCCGAGGCACAGTGGAGAGACCACAAAGGAAGGCATAGTGGGTGTCCAGTGTTATGTTCATTTTAACAAAATTTTAAATCGTTCGACACAATACTCGATTTAGTAAGCCACCTTGGCATATGTAGCCCTACCGATTTTTATTTACTGGTCTTACTTGCATAAAGAATAATGTAACTACTAGAAACAAATCCTACATTATACTTAGCATACGTACAGATGTTGTATAATTATATATGTATATAAAATGTAAAGTATGTTACTTAAAATATACAGGAAAAGCGTTACCTAATACAAAAGCTATAAGCAATAAACAAAAGATAGAACTTTCATTTTATTTCAAAAGTGCAGTAATAAAAATCGAAGTTTGCATAAGAATAGGTATTTATTCTCTGGAGCTTACCGACCAGCTAAACAACTGCTCGTTTAGAAATGATCATATTATGCAGCTTGCATACATAACACGTCCAATTGCATGCAGCGAACAATGTATTCGTACTACTGGTTTTAGGCTTGTTTAACATAAGTTTGATGGTTCATCCAACTTAGTCAAATTTTGTCAGCGAGGAATGTAAGATGAAAAATTATAAAAAGTTTCAGAAACCTTCACCTTCACCTAAGAGTTTTTAAGTGCTTAATCTGCGTCTCAAATTTATCTCATGCTCATCAATGAAGGAAAATATCGTGAGGAAACGTGCATATCTTGGAAATTCTATGACATGTATATGATGATGGTAGGGTTAAAAGACCTGCCTGGTTGGATACCACTGTACGTTGGTGAAATACTCGTGAAGTGACAGCTCATCAGCGGTGTTTCGGGGTCAGCCAGATAACCAGTTGTACCAAAAAACGGTGGCAACGCACTTGCATTCTTTTGGCGTTGCAAATGTTTATGGGCAGCAGTAATCGCTTAACATCAGATGAGCCTCGTGCTCATGTTTAATATATTTAGACATTATGATTTACAACGTTACATGTAAAATCTTGTTGATTTGATTTCGCTTGGGTCGATGGTATTGCTAGATTATCCGTATTGTAGTGAAGTGTATGCAAAACTATTAAAAAGCAAATTAGGTACCTATTGCTATGTGAATCCGGATCGGCTTAGGGTCAAATGCAATATTAAGTAAATCATTAAAAAAAAACATAGCGTATATTTGTGGTGCAGCAGAATGCAGCAAAATATATAAAATGTTTGTATATAAGGAGTATATACTGTAAAAATATATGCGATCTCGTATCCAAGATTTCTTAGCATGTAACATTTAATGCTCACGTCCTCGTATCTTTCTTCTAACGCGCTTACTACCTGATATCAGTCGAAAATTGAAATGCCACTCACGTTTTCACCTAAAGCAGCGTACTTACACTGCAGTGAAAATTTAAACGAACGATATTACCGAGTGACACTACTTTGTATGGGATGCAGCTTTGTTTGAAATAGCCAATTTGCAATGTTGCTTATTTTGCTTTACTACGAATGTAGAAGCGTTTGATGATTTTATTTTCATGCATAATACGTATTATATTATCTTTTTTTTTATTCTGGCACATGAGATGAGAAGTTCGTTATCTTTACTCGTTTCAAGGACGAGTTTCTGAAATCGACTGAAAAAATATTTACATAATAATCCTTAGTTGTTAATCAAGGTTTTCAAATATATAAAACGAAACTCCTCAAAGTTATATAAGCTATATATATTTTTTTATTTATTGATTTTGTCAGCGTTCTTATATATATCTCAGGCGGTCGAAAATCGATTTATACTTTTAATGACGCAGTATAATTTTATCGACGGTCCATCATTACACAATATAAGCATATTGTACACAACAAATACGCCAGTTTCAGATTGAAAATTTATTAAGAAACCGCTAACAATAACTTTAGGTAACTATATTTGCAATTTAAAGTAATCAAAAGTTGGTGCCCCGCTTTTGTGCTAACCTCTAACATCTCAGGTATAAATTAATCTCTGTGTTTTGTTACGGTAGTGTCAATAACCACGCTTGATCGTTCCTTTTGAACAGTTCTTACTAGACGACGGGTTGAACGATTCTCACCCAATCACGGTTGAAGAAGCTCGTTTTGGTGTAGTTTACATCGAATACGTAACTACTCCAAGCTTTACCTATTATTATTTTTTCAATTGTGTTGTCAGTGTGGTCATTAAACGGTACATAAAATAAAAACTGTATATAAAACAGTAATTTTAAAAGTACCTTCCTCCAATTCTGAATGTAGATTTGGTTGAAAAATAAAGAAGAAACCAATAGTTGTCTTAATGGTTCCGTTACCAAATTGCTTTTCCGTTTGTCCGTGTGTATTTGTGTAACAAGCATTTTACTCTAAGACTTTGATATTAAACGATTTGGTTTAAGAAAAATATAAAAAATAAGTGTGCGTACGCCTATTTAATTATTATTCGTTGTTTGTCATTGTGCTCCAACCTTTATATTGTTTGTATTTAGCCGTCTATCAGCTTACGTTAGCCGAAAACTTAAACGTACGTATCGTTCGTTCATCCTGTTACGCACATTCGTGATTTATCCCCCTCACGATCTCACGCGATAACTCATAAAATTTCAAGCAGCACATAAAATAGGATTTTTTCTTATCCGTTATTATTTAACAGCTAACTGATTAATCTTGGTTATAATATAAAATTACTCCATTGAAATCGTACTATAATAAATGTGAAAATTTGTAACTCTAAAGTTTCTATCTTTGTGTACTTTATCACGCAAAAATAGCAGATTGGATTGGGATGAAATTTGGCGCAGATATAGATTATTACCTGGATTAAGACATAAGATACTTTTATCTCCGAAAAATGTTAAGTGTTCATGAAATTATCAAAAAACTGCAAATAAGTTTAGATGTTTGCTATTCAAACACTTATAGACGGCTTATAAAAAGGTTTGGTTTCCGTGGGGTTATCAAATAACGTACCGCAGGAGGATTTATGTTTGGGTCTTTGTTACTCAATTACACATAAAAGGCTTAATGAATTGGGATGCAATTTAGACACACAGATAGCTTATTATCTGAATTAACACCTAACAGTATATAGGGCCGTTGCGTTTTGATGGATGACCTAAGATATGTTCAAAAGGCCAAGGCCAAGAATATCCTCCCGACCTTCGTCTGCAGCACAGCCTACAGTGTGGGTACCTTCAAATCTTCTAGGCAAGCGCACCTCAATTTAGACTCTATCGTCACTTTACCTTAGGTGTAATAACAGTCAAACTCCCATGCCCTATGTCTTTTTTTATTTTCTCTAAATGCGTTTCTTTAGCTGTATATGTATATCCATATCAAATCAAATATAGGCTAAGGTATTCCTTCAGACAGGTCGACATTGAAATTAAGTATAGATGTGCATTATGGAACATTATTTACTTACAAATGATTCATTTCTCCCTGGACCCAATTCTAAGGTTACCGCGGACGAAGTCGCGGACAGAATGTAGTATTTGAATAAAATGTTAATATTTTGTTTAAATTTTTTGTTTCTATTACGCAGTATAGCAGCGAACACGTTTAGTAAGAGAATTAATTATAATATTTTACCTTGACATACGATGCGGCTATTCACCTTAATCTAAGTCTACTATGTATTATCCATTAATTATATAGTATTCATAAAAATAATATTATCTTTGGATTTGAGTAAGGAATAAAAAATAAATTGCTCATTATTCAATAGATCGTTTGATTGACGTGAGCATTGTGTATCTTGATATTTATAATTTTTTTATCGGGAATTAACGCGTGACAAATTACCTTGACGTTTCGATCAGGTTTTTTTTATTTAAGAGGGGGCAAGCGGGAAGAAGGTTCCCCTGATGTTAAGCGATCACCGCCATGCATGAACATCTGCAACACCAGGCAGAATGAGGAAAGAATAGGCTCTTCTTTTGAAGGTTTACAAGTCGTATTAGTTCGGAAAGAGCACCGGCTGAAGTTGGTTGCACAAAGTTGATGTGAAACTAACCGTGATCAAGCAGACTGGTCCAGTGAATCACACCGTCTGTGAGATGGAAGAGTTTTCTCCATCCATATAGTTATGTAGATATCAAGTGCGTCAATGGCAGAAGCTATGTCGAAGGAATAATTGACACAATCAGTTCAATACTAAATAAATATTCCACACACCCAATACACATACAAGAACAGGAACTAAGGTTAATAGTGTTGTGGGCACTCCTAAAGAGAAAAGATAGATTAACTAAAATCTATGTATTGGAGTAAAACAAACATTACGAAACAGTGTCACTTAAAAAAGTGTATATTATTTTAAATTTGAAACATGCCATTAAAGTTACTGATTTAAAAAAAATCTATTAAAATACAAGCAGGCTTTACGTTAAAGATTGTTTGAAATCTTATAAATGCTATTATATATACCTATGGTAAGACAGTTTTAGAATTATAGTATTATGTACCATGTATTTATATGTCTTTTAACATGAATAATTATAAAACATTTCAGAATATACATATACATTACATTTTCCTAATGAATGTACTAACGTATAAGCCGAGCGTCATGAATAGCGAAAATTAACTATGTAACGTTTACTACATAATATAAATGCTCTCTGTTGTGTGAAGACAGATGCTACCATATTTCGTGGGTGGATTGTTCTGTACGAAATCATTAACTCTCAAGCACATTCTAGACAATATGCATTACTCTTACTCTCTCTGTATAAATTAGGATTCTATTCTGACTTTGTACAAAATTCTCTCCATATTCGTGAGAGCTATGTTTGTACGCTTTTGTGTTTTATTAGGGATGGGCAAGTGACAAAAAATGTGTCGATAAATCATTAATAGATATTTTTTAGCTATATCGATTATTATCTAGTAAATCCACCTGCACCTCACCACCTTCACCTCGCCTGTTTAGTGAGATGTTAAAAAGCAAAACACCTGTCTTTGTACCTTAACGAGTCCAAGGATTTGGAGCATTTGGTGCTTAACAAAATTGAATTCGTCATTTGAAATTCAAATATTATCGATTATCAAGTTATGGAGACTAAAAATATCGACGATATATGTGTATCGATAATCGATCATTGTATAATAAGGTATCGATATTTTGATATATCGATTATACCCAAGCCTATTGTGGACAGTCGATATACCTACCTATGTATTATTTTCATGTTAAAGTAAAAATAAGTATTTAAGTAAGTTTGAGGTTGAAGTCCACCTGATGGTAAATAAGGTAGCACGACTCACTAGTAGTACCTCTGGACTATGATAACAATAGTGTCTCATCACAATGATGTATGAAGTTAGTACCTCTACTTTACGTCAAAAACAACAAAGCATTAGTACTGAAAGCATGTATATATTTAAATTAAACTTTAAATGTGTATATTAACATTTTTGGTAAAGCACATCTCATCATGTCAAACTCCACGCTTTTGTAAAAGTTTTGTGACTCAGAGCTTTCATTATAACATAGCTTAAGCTTATTATAATTGTCATTACGCTACGTTTGATGTTTGTAATATATTATTTTGGACGATGGAAGTAAAATACTTATTCGTAGTTACAAAGGCAGTAAAAAAAATGCTTTCATGATGAAAGTTGGCTTAACCAAAGCACAAACATCTTATGTTTAACTTCCATTATAGTAGACAAAAGAGTCTATTTTAAACCAAAATATAAATATTTGTAATAATGTAAAGATTTTTAATTTGTTCAGCTGTATAGGGATTGCCTGAAAAATAAGAAAAACATATGTTTTTTATTTATTTAAATATAATGTTAGAGTATTAATTCTTATAATTTTTTTAAATTTTTTTTGTCGTGATAAAAGCAGGTAATACAAGCCCATGTGGCAATAGAGCCATGCTCCTTCCGGCACAAATGAACCGGCTCGATCGGGGAAGTATTAGTAAGTATAAGTACTAATAACTGTTGCGTTTCGAGCGATGAGTGAGGGCGCCGGAGCCACCCTCGCTGTTCCCTTCCTTTTTTCCCCTTCTCATCCCCTCTCTCCTGTTCCTTGGGTTGGCAGCACGCATGTGATACTTCAAGTATTGCAAAACCAGTCACTACAACCTTTCATAGGTTATCATAAGCGGAACGTATACTTGTGTGCTAATTGTCATGAAATAAAAAAAAATCTAACAATATCATAAATGCGAACGTGATTTTGTTTGCTTGTGACGCTTTTTACGATTTCACGCCTAAGCCGCTGTACCGAATATAATTAATTTTGATGCAGATATTTGTTTATAGGACCATAATCTACTTTTTGTCGCGAAAAACAAAAATTGAAAGACATGAAATTTTGTATAGGGAACCGATGATTTCTAAATTGCTTTAAAGGTTTCTCATTGAATATCGTTATTCATACCGGCAAAGTCGCGGGAAATAGCTTGTAAATTATTAAAAATAAAAATAATAATTGTAATAGTATTTATAGAAAAAAAAGATTTATTTTTTCATAATTATTTATTTTATACACTTGCAAATCCCTCTTATAAATCAATCATAGATTCCGTTGTCTTCCGGGTCTGAAACAATGAAACAAACATAAATAATTTTAATACAAATTCTCTTAATGTATAAAACCGTTTTTGTTGCGGTCAAAAAGCGTTAGTTAAAATATATGTGACCAGAACGATACATATGTATGCGGTCAGAATCTCAAACGAGATAAATCACAGAACAGGCGTTATGCTCATAACTCTTCGGCTTCGGACCACTTGACATTAGCAAGGTCTTGTCCCCACAGAATGTTAGCTACTGGAATAGTCACATATATAAACTAAATAGGTATAACATTCAGAATTAATTATTTTATATCGTGTATTTTAACAAAAAATAATGTACGGAATGACACAAAGTATAATAAATTCCAATTGGTCGTTTAATATTTTGTTTATTTAGAATCGATACCAACCAAAATCGAATTAGGAGTAACTTGTGCTACGCGCAGTTCAAAATCTAAGGGAAAGGCGTCGGCACAACTAGTATGAATTAAACACCAAAAACTTTTCTTGTTTAAATATCAATAATTATATCTTATACATGAAAGGACAAGGGTTTAATTTATTGCGAAAATATCAATCTCACTAAATCACATTTTTCTACAATCATTTTTCAGTATCACTTATCACATGGCAATAAAAATTGATCCCAAATATTTTGTAAGTTTAATTGGAGTACATCATTATTATCATTTTCCAGCTATGACCATTTCGAATGTAATCATGTAGTTATTATGTTACATATGTGAATAAGGTCATAATAAGTAAAGTTGTTTCATCTCACGAAGGCGGGTTGGTCTTAGTTGTGTGTGTAGCTCGGGAGCGCTCTGACTCGCCCGATCCATCGGTTGGGCTACTAGCGCTCATTGTTTCGCGTGAAAATTTGACAAGAACGGGTGTCAATACACATCATATCTACAAGCATAAATCTTTTTTTTTATGTTACTAAGTTAGCAAGCATACGGCCCACGTGATGGTAAGAGCTTCGCATAGTCTATGATCGTAAGACCATTAAAAAGTGCCACTCACGGGTTGCCAACCTCGAGATATTGGTTCTTGAATCTTCTTTGCCCAGTAATTTCACTAGCCTACAGTGCCCTTCAAATCGGAACACCGTAATGCCGAAGATACTACTGCTTGGCGGTAGAATATTTGGCACTGCGGTGGTACCTACCTAGACGACCTTTTGCAACAAAAGACCTACCACCAGTGTGACTGATTGCACTGGTGGAATAATCTCTTCTGTGACAGAGATTATCCCAATAGGGAACGACGGGGTCGTCACGTCCCGCCCCGATCAGTCGCCTTTGTAAGATACGTACGTAACAAATATAAGTAAGTATACAGACCAGATATATACATAGGTTTGTATCCTTGTTACTTGCTTTTAAAAGGAGATCAAAGTAGGTACATAGTTAGCATGATAAAGCATTAACGAACGTGGATAGTATAAAATTGGCTCTTACGTTTTTTCTGAAAATACTTATTTCCTGTTCTTATAGAAAGTGTGAGAAAAAACGAAGCCTCTTTGTCAGTACGTAACACGTGTAAATAAAAAAAATCTTTAGCGAGGAAAATATATTTCTCATTCGTATTTTATTATAAGATGCGTGAAATATATTTTGCTATTTAAGATAAAAATGAAAACTCATTAAACATTTTAATAATAATTTTTAATTGGAATTAACAATATTATATTATGCATGTATATGCTATATTATTTATACAGTAGAAACTATGATTGGAGATGCTATTAAGACTAGGATAATTTGAACAGACGTAATAACGTTTCTTGTCTTAGGGGGAACTCTTACTGCGATTCAAGTGATGATAAACTAACTTTCGTACCACGACATAATATACATATGCACGTCATGGTATCATATGAAATCTGAATCCTTTTTCTACCTGAATCGAATTGCATCGCAATAAAATATTACTAAAAGTTCATGGTAGACCTGATCATGATTTACACGGGAGATAATTATTGCTAAATAGATATAGTTTTTCTCCACTACTTAATGGATGTTATTATACATATTAACTTTCGTCTTCAAACACACTATCTATTAAAAAAACCGCATCAAAATCCGTTGCGTAGTTTTAAAGATTTAACCATACATAGGGATATTGGGACAGAGGAAGCGACTTTGTTTTATACTATGTAGTGATGCTCGTTGCATATTAAATGAAGAAGCGAAGAAGAAGACGAACGGCCCGGGAATTTGTTGCTTATTATTTAATTATGTTAAAAGACCAAAATTTTTTCTCAATAAACTTCACGTGTTATCCTTTTCAGTAAACACTAAGCCTTTGAGAGCTCCAAACCAACCCGAGATTGCCAGCGGTTATCAGTGGGACCTAATTTAATTCATTATCCCCCGCCTTGTCGACCCTTAACGACAAAGCGCAAACGACCCTATGCAAAAATCTTTAATTACGCATATTAATGGGACCCGCCTAAATACCGTCCATTTTCTTATGTTTTTCGCTTATTAGGTTTTTCATTTACATATAACAAGTTAATTATTCTTTACCCTGGCCTATTATGTAAGCAGAATAAAAGAGTAATGAGAATGTAGCTTCTAAACCTTTTGTTCCCATCGGACTTGTAAGATAAAGAACAAGAAAAAATTTCATTCATTAAATATACGGGTTAAACATTTTTCTTATATTATAATGTGGAAAAAACGTACCGAGCGCTAGAAATATAGTATAGTTTTTAATATTTATTTTTTACCGTTGACCTACCGGGTGGCAAACAAGAATACTGTTAGATGATAAGCAGTTACCTTAATTTATTTTTGAAGTTATATGGAGAATCAGATGCGTATTAAAGAGTCAAAGCTAAAGAAACACCTTTAGAGAAAAAAGATATCCCCTATATTGGACTTTGACTGTCACACCTAAGGTAAAGTGACGATAGAGCCTAAGTTGGAGCGCGCTTGCCTAGAAGATGTAAATGTACCTAGACTATAGGCAGTGGAGAAGACGGAGGTCGGGAAGGTATACTAGGCCTTACCAGAGCGTACCAGGAACGAGGAAGCAAAAGCGTTTCGTAGGTTTCGTACATATCTTAGGTCATCAAATGAAACGCAACGGCCCTGTTAACTGTTACTGACCGTATATACTGCTATTCCTCATCGTTATTGTAAGTAAGGGGTTAGCCGTTCGAGCTGATCTATTTATACTGGAAACTTCTCTCTCATCGGAACGCTCTAATATTCATAAATATTGTGAGAAAAAAAATACACTAACAAATGTCAGTTTGATAAAATTTTCCGATTAAAGAAAACGTACAAGTACAGATATACTAGTAGAAAATATATATTTTTACACTAATATTATTTTTTATAACAAGTTTTAATAATTGTACGAGTATAAGTTTACAATGTGATATTTCAGTGATCTCATCTCGGAATATTATTTTGGTGTATAAAATATATAGCATTGTACGTAATTATGTAATTTGACACGCGAACAA
The DNA here is from genome assembly GCA_023373885.1 of Hestina assimilis. Taxonomy (NCBI): domain Eukaryota; kingdom Metazoa; phylum Arthropoda; class Insecta; order Lepidoptera; family Nymphalidae; genus Hestina; species Hestina assimilis. Next base: position 6,827,731 of record CM041749.1, on the reverse strand, counting down.
CAAAAATGACTTTAATTTAATAATAAATTCATAAAAATTTTGATTACTTAAAGAAAGGAAAGTTAGCTATGTTAATTCCCGTAACTCACTTTTATTAAACATAATAAAAATGTAAAACATTGCTCAATTCAGTACAGAATGGAATCCTAAAATTGAATGTTCAATTTATTCCTTTATTTTTGATTTCTTATTCGGGTCAAATACGTTAAGAAAAGGAAGGATTTTTACTGTTTCCTATGGCTTATTGTCAAAGGAAATCAAAGAAAATGAATAACCATAGCTCAAAGAATTCAGCGTCGAGTAATGAAATGAAGTTGATATTTGACTTAGAATAATAACTTTGTTAAGAGGAATCAAGTCAATATTATGTTGTATCTTAATGAAATTTAGTTTCTTGTTTCTTCATAATGTATTTAAATATATTCCAATATTATATTAGTTTAGATTAAAACACTTAGGTTTTTAGGTTTACAATAGATATATAAAAAAATAAATAAATAAACGCTACACACACAACGGCTTCCATGAGGATAGTTATATCCTTTGTCTGAGGTCCGGAAACATACACAAAGACAACGAAAAATTCACCAAGACCGGAACACATGCATGTATGGTCAATAGAAACATCTGCTCCGAGCGGGAATCGAACCCACGACCTGTGGCGCTTAAGGCAAGTTCGTTACCGCTGGGCCACATCGTTGTTGATATATTTTTATAATATATTTTTCTCAAGTCATTAAGAGTGCAAATAAGTAAAGGTTCTTTTTAATTAAGAACAGTTACAGTGGTATACGTTTAGAGTAATCGTTTAGTGGCATCAACATATTGCCACCTAATGTGTGGGAAGGGGAGTTTAGGACAAGTAGTAAAATAAAGGGGGAAAAGAGTTACGTTATTTCTCAATCGATTAGTATAGTGTGTTAAGATTTAGTCTATATATAAGTTAGTATTAGGTCTATGGTCATGTAACGTCTATGATCAAGTCTTATGTCTAGGTACAACACAACACGTCCTCAGTGATCAGTCACGTTAATAAAAGTTAATGATTCTAATAAAGTATTTTAATACATAACACATAATAAAATATGGTCTCAGAAGTGGGTAGTAGTCGATTTGTCAGCTAACGATAAAACAGTATCGTGTTTTATCGTTAGCTGACAAAGGATTTATAAATATGAGATTAGATAAAATTTACGTAACTGTGATTTTAATATTCGTTTTTTTTAACGGTCATAAAAATATATTTAATGACATAAGCTTTGTATGTAGTTAATGCAATCTTGTATTTATCACGCATATCTTATTGGAATTCATGTTATCTATCTATATATTATATAGAAGGAGAGGACCTGACTGACATATAAATGCCCAAACTACCCTTGGTCCTAGAAAGGACATTTTTTCACAGATGCTTTTTTAAAGTCAACCCTAAAGGGGTGAGAAAGGGGTTGAAAGTCTGTTTGGAAGTCCGTTATTTTTGAAACTAGAAGCATGAAACTTTGTTTTAGACGAAGAGTTAAACATAAAGAAACACGTGATTAAAACATTTTTAATCACCCATGAAGGGGTGGAATGGGAGTTTAAAGTTTGTACTAAAATCTAAATATAATACTTGTGCGGGTAAGGCCGCTGGCAGAAGCTAGTTACAAGCATAAAAAGCTTGCTGGATATAATATAATTGTTAAGTAGCTACCTCTTTCTTTTTTATGTAACAAGTTGGCAAACAAGCGTACGGCCCACCTGATGTTAAGTGGTTGCCGAAACCTATGAGCGCTTGCAGCACCATTATTAGGTGCCACTCACGCGTTTCCAACCTCGAGATATTGGTTCATAAATCTCCTCTGACCAATAATTTCACTTGCCTACAATGCCCTTCAAACCTACTATTTGGCGGCATAATATTTGACACAACGGTGGTACCTACCTAGCTGGCCTTTTGCAACAAAAGACCTACCACCAGTGTGAATGATTGCACTGGTGGAAAAATCTCTGCTATGACAGAGGTTATCCCAACAGCGAGAGATGGGGTCGTCACATCCCGACGCCGAAAATATATAATTAGTATTTATTAAAAACACTTCTGATAAATCGCATTTTATAACAATCGTAAGTTACCTAGCAGTATCAATTAATAAACAATTTTGACCGTTACTAAATAATGTTACTCAATACATAACAAATTATCCAAAATGTAAATGGATTGAACCATAACTGAAGTAGAAAGTGCCCCAAGCCTCATTTATAGAAGGTTATTGATGTTTATGCATACTAACGGACGGGTAAAAAGCTTTTCCATTATTATGTCAAGATCCACTTTCTTAAGGCCTAACGCGGGAGCCCTTGAATACCCCGAATATTGGTTGTATTAAGATATACGATAAATGAAAGAAGTCTGTATTATATTACACTTGCTGTAAAAATTACTTTTACTTTTGAATATTTTTCTTATTTAAACAAAATACTTTTCAATTGGTCTTAAAGGTCTTAAAATTAAAAATAAGGAGATCCATTGAGTGACTGACTGGTTCGACCGAGGAAGTACTACCTTCTCACAGAAAATTGGTAAACGTAAAGTAACATGTGATACTTCAAGTATCGCAAGTGTTCATAGGTGGCGGAGATTGCCTACCATCAGGGGGAACAATAGGCTTGTTTGCCAATCGTCATGAAAAAAAAAAACACACAATAACTGTCGTTAAATGCCTATATGTCTGCATCACACATTAAATAGGCTCCCAGTATAGCCTCCTTTAAAGTCCTTTTTAAGGAGCTTTACCTTGCTAAGGAATATTAGTTTCACGACGTAAATTAAATTAAAATGACATATGTATATCATGTATATATATATATATATATATATATTATTGTTATTATTGAATAGAATATATGTATATATATATTTGTATTATGTATATATTTGTATCTATATATTTTTATGTTTGATAATATGACTTATTTTATATTATATTTTGTATAGTATTAGTAATCTGTTTAATATATTTATGTGTACAAAGTAGCACCACCTACCCGCTCTTTACTCATTTTTCGTAAATCCGAGGTTGTCTGGAAGAAATCGCTAATTAGCGATAAGACCGCCTACATGTACATGTATGTACCTATTAAGTTCTTGAATTTAACTCGTATTTAGTGGTGTACAATAAAGACTATATCTATCTAAATATGGACGCAAATAAGCAATACCATGTCAACCCACACGAATGTCATTCCGAGAAAAACGCGTTTATAAATTTTGAACAACTTGCTTTATATGATTTTTTTTAATGTATTTTTTTTTTTAATTTTTTGTCAAGTTTTTGGCAATTTCAGATTTATGTAAGTTATTTTACTTGTTTTCACAAAAATAAGTATACAAACTGCATATTTCGTATATAATATAACCCAAAACGTTTAACTTGCGTGATTAATAAATCGCTTTTTTAGAAGTTTTAAAGCTTAAATCCCTACAAATATAAAAGAAAAATGTTCTTCAGCCATTTACCAACACTTCTGCATATATAACTCAGTTTTTTCAATTTTGTGGGTTGACATGGTATTGCTTATTTGCGTCCATATAATCAATTAGAAAATTATTACATTCTTCAGGTAAAGGCTTCTTTATACAATATTCTCTCTGAAAACTGTACTACAAACTGTAAGTATTTGATATCAAACACTTCAGAATTCCAGTAGGTATGTACTAATTGGGCTCTTTGTAAAATATATCCAAGCCCTTGTATTTCGATGGGCACGTTAAGCGTCGATCATTATTGTCATCAACAACACCTGATCATAGCCATTAGAGATAAGTGGCTAATTCATCCAACATAATGATGTTTCGCTCTTGGAAATTCTTCTTAATGTCTATCGTTTTAAACAGAATTTGTTCTATTAGGTAATTTTACTTTGAAGTGTTTTATATTGACGCTGACATTGCCCGTGTCTTCGGTTGCGTAAGCTATGATTTATTGTGTAGCGCGACCACGTACCGCGGCATTTTTCTTCCAATATAAACTATTGTTGTAAAGAAACGCTTTTTATATTGAGACGCTCATAGCCGAGTATACACACTGATCGCTAAACGATCGGTGGGTTAAGCAACTTTAGGCGCGGTTAGTCACTTGATGGGTGATGGCATAATGGTATTTCAACTGAGCGTCTCCGTGCTTCGGAGGGCACGTAAAAAATCGGTTCCTGTTGTTATCATTTTGTCAACAGGCGAAAAGTTAAGTCAGAGGCCTACGGGCGACCTGAACAACTCTGACACTAGGTTAGCCACTAGCCACTAGATAAGAAGAAGAATTGTAAAGAAAGTAGACTAGCTATAGGTACCTTGCTATTTTCGAATAGTAATAAATAAAAAGTTCAAATCATATCTTCAATAAATAATAATGTATCTTTGGGATACACGTTTGTTAGCCAATTTCACAATTATTTTAAAAATTGAAAATTAATTTGCTAATTTCAAGGTTTCGCTGTACATTTTAAAAGAGTTCTTAATGTCTTCACAATTCAGAGAAGATCAGAATTAGTTTATCAATACCCAATAATCTTCTAGTAATATCTGATTTATAAGCATGGCTTATATTGATCATCAACAGCATATTTACTCGTTTGGCCAATAAGTATTATAGATAACGGATTTGCTCTAATGGAATATCATACATTATTCATTTATTCCAATTATATCACTAAGCATTCTCTATTTTATTTTTTATATATTTTCTTCGCAAATATCATGAATCTTCCAGGAGTAAAACCGGGATTTGAATTGAAGGATTTGTTCATATTAAATCTTCGTGTCATAATTCTAAGGGGATTAAGGATTGTGAAGCACACCGGTAATCGTCTTTTTAATTCCGGTTGTGTTAAAAAGAACTTCATTAAATTCTAGCAACAAAAGGGCTTTAGAAATTCTTAAGATTATAACAAATCTTTTCTTTAATTTTTATCTTGAACCGACACAGAAGTCTACAAAAGTAACGGCGACATAGCTTATATTACAATGAATGTATTTTTAAAATTCAGTGCCACATTCAAGCCCAGTGGCGACATAAGATAAGAGAACAACAAAGGTTTATCAGTTTTCAACTGTAGGCACGCAGTGCGCAAAGCTGTTAAATTACGTTACAGGACCCGACTTGGCTTGGGCTTATCTGTCAACAAGATACCTGAAATGGGTACAGAAAGGTAGCTGGAAATATAGCGTCAGATGCTTTCTGTGAGCCCGCTGATAAACTTCAGATAACGCCTGCGACACGTTATCTATGTTGCCGACAAAATTTTGACAGGGTTACGCTTGATATTTTATTAAGTAATTTGACTACACATACAAATAATACAGATTTTTTTGGGATTTTTATTCACAAGAGACTACCGATTTACGGTAACTCTGTATTGGTAAATATAATATAATAAAATATATTATATTGAATTTCGCATGTTTCAATTTACGTATATAAAAATGCGATGTGTAAAAAAGAATTCAAAATTATTAAAATATGTTGCAATATTTTTTTACTAATAATTTGGATAACTTAATGTAATCGTCTGAAAAATAGCCATCTTTGAGATTTCTTATAATCACTTAGGGAAGCAACGCATCTTACAAGGAAAAAGTTGTTGTGTATATTTATTCGATTTCAAATCTCCTGCCATTATCTTGATTTGTACACTTGATTTAATGTATTTAATATCTATGTATTACAGCCCTGTACTTAATGTTCGGAAATAAGGAAATATCTTTTAAATGCTGATCATTTATCTCTTTCTTCATCATAGCATTATTCCTGGTCTTTTATTTACCCAGGGTCTGCTTATTGCTCTTATCCGAATTTGACAGGTTAATAGTTTTTACACAGAGCGATTGCCATCTGACCTCCGCAACCCAAAGGGCGAACCAGTTACCAATAACAACAATTTACCTGTCAAGAGTTAACGATTATTATCAGATCTTATGTGATAACAACCGGGACCGACAGCTTAACGATCCGGACGTCTCGGAGGCACGGTGGGGAGACCCACAAGGACAAACGCCCAGACCGAAACAGATATTTATAACGAACATCTTTTGACTAAAGGCATACTCGCTAACCGCAACGCCATACAGGTGTCTCTCCAATCATTTACCTCCGTTAAAGTTACTATTTTACTATATTAACATGGTTCGCTTCAAGTAGGTAGTACTACATTTATAGATTTTTTTAAGTTAAGAGTCTCTAAATTTAAATACTACAAAAGATAAAAGAAATGAAAACTTGTTTAACATCCGCAAATGGCAATAGCTAATAGTGCCAGATGATATAACATAATAAGATATGGTAGTAGCCTTGAATATTTTACGGATCAGGAACTAAATTATAAAGCCAAATTAGCACTATATAGGTGAAATATTATTATCTCAAAGGACGAATTGAAGGTTAGTATTCCATACAATTAAACGAGGGATACAAATCCTTTGCTCATAAACGTGAAGGGTGCTGTATAAAAGTCTTCAAAATTTATTAATTATATGAGTTTTAACAAAACGAAAATTCCCATAAATTTTAATTACAATTATAAGCTACTGTATAGAACGGTTTATGAGACGCAATAAGCTGAATGTCCGGGACAAATAATACAGTGAGTGACAAACGCCTCCTCTCCATTCCGGGTCACCCTTGAACCATATAAACTGCTAGCAATTTTCGGCCTCGTTTACCACGCTTCAGAATGCCAATGATACGTTTCTCAATATTCTATGATTATCTCAATTCAGGGACATTGTATGAACATAATCTCTGTCAAATGTATTGATATTTTATTTTAAAGCGGAGATATAAGATATATAATAGATTGAAGAGCAAAAAAAAAATTACAGTAGCTGGTTTTTCCATTTACATGAGAACTTCAGTAACTGTTTATATCTATTGCCTTATAATATTTAATATAATTTTTTGTGACTAAATTGGCAAGCAAGCATACGATACACCTGATGGTAAGCGGTTGTATAGATAGCTTATAAGTGCTGACAACACCATTCATTTCTAGGTCTCACTCAAGCGTTGTCAAGCGAGATATTGTTTCTTAAATCTCCGTTGCCCAGAAATTTCACTTTAAGGTACAATAACTGATGCGGTGGTGCCTTTTGCAATAAAAAGCATACCACCGGTTTTAAATTTTTTGTTTGATATCCGCATGAAAGACAGAAATTTGGTCAATTTATCTGACATGGTTTAGTTGATTTGACGACTTCAGGGATATCTTATTTTGTTTACTAAACTTTACTTTATAATACACTTTTGACCCCATAACAAATAAAAGTCGTGATTTTTCTTTGATTCAGTGATAAAAATCAAATATTTAATAATAACGAATTTTGTGTTTTCATAAACACTTAATATAAGTATAGCTAAACGCCATTATTTTAAAAGTCTAATCAACAAATTAATAACTCCCTACAATATTAACAATACATCGGTATATAATACTATGTTGAGCTGCTGCTTACAGTCATTAAGCTCAAAGCCTTTACTTAAGAACAACAAATCTTCCTTATTTAATCAAATATAATGCTTAGTTTATTATCGTAAAGGTTTTTAGGGGAAATTTTGTGTTTAATTAACAGCGTAATTGTTAATACTAACTGTCTAGTCTAGTAGCTGATAGCGTTTAGACATGTTTTTAATTAAACGCGTTCCACGAATCCGTGTCAGTACAGAGCTTACAGCAATATTCGCATTGTTTGCGAGGCCACAAATGGATCAATACGCTGTTTAAATAATAAATGTAAAAATATTTTTATTTTTAAAAATGAAGCTAGTAGATATCATCCACTAAAAATGATAATGAGTATAAACTTCTTAGCGAAAAATAAAAAAAAAGTCTGTACAAAATTTAATTTCATTTCTTGCTTTTTAGTAAGTAAATATATTTTAGTAAGTATATTTATATTAAAGCATCTAATTGTATCTCAATCCGTGAAATATTTATTACTTTTGTGCAGTTTCAGTGGCCACCTGTGATCATCATCAGGAGTTTTATTATTTATCGTATGTAAGAGATACATTAATATTCACGTGTTACTTCTAGGAGTTTCAAAAATATGAAAGATATCTCATAGATACAGTGCCGAATAAGTCGCGGATCTCGTGTAGTTTCAACGTTAATTCAAAATCCAGATAATCAAAGCCGGGTCTACGTCTTCGGGAATTCGAAGCACTGTTCGTAAAGTTATCTCGTGTTCTCGTTAGCGGCTAGCAAACCTCCTGAATACGTAAACGCGTCATTCACGATTAAGCAAACGCTCGAGACGTGACGGTTGACGAAAATAAATACTGAAATAGAAACGGTGTTGATTTTACCACAATTAACTTGATAAATTAGAATATAGGGCAATATACTTTGTGATACATAGATGTTGTTTTGTTATTTTACTCACTTTAAAGGATATATGGATTCCGAGAAAGGAAAATTGAATAAACATTTTTAATACGCATTCGTAAACATGTTTTGCTTTAATTGCAGTTGTATTCAAGGAATGGCTGAATAATTAAATTGAAAGCAACGTTTAGTTTTCACTTCCTTATAAATTGTATTGTATTTTTTAATGAATATTAGATGATTTTTCAAGTTATTACTAATGTTCTTCTAAATAGTATATTCTAATCGTAAATAGTTGCTCGTAGCTTGCGACAGGAGTGGGTACGATACTTACCCCCGGTTTCTCGTACGTTGATCAAGTTCATGTCAATTTAACATACCAAATATAGAACGCTCATCGGTTAAAGATAATCGATGATCAACAGGCAACCAATGAGCGTTGTGTATTTGCTATGTTAAGTTGACATGAGTTTGATCAACGTTCAAGAAACCGGGGGTTAGACCATTAGGTACAACAATAACCTAAGGCGATCGGAATGAACCCACAACTCTCGATATAACGGAATTGGCCCTTCCAACGTTAGCTATAGAGGGTTTTTTTATTTTTTATTTAAAGATACCAGGTAAAAAACTAAGCAGTCTCTAAATATATTTAGAAAATATGAAATAACGCTTAAAGTGCGTGTATAAGAATAAATAAAGGAGCGTAATCAAATAGCAATTAGTATTGTCGCTGTAATCCAAGGCGTAGAAAATGAATCATTAGGACTAGTCCAATATTAACCCTCGCTGTACAAACATTCTTCGTTGCCTCTAATAAATATCGAAGGGCGTGGGAGACGCGTAGTGAGCTCTTGATTCACTTAAGGCAAAACCTTTCATTTTCTAATGGATCGACTCTAAGGGGTTATTTGTTGGAAAAGTTTTGCCAGACACAGATATTTACATAACAAAGAGAAGGGGTAAAGGATACGCGTGTTCTTGAAACGTATTCTTGTCAGGGATCCGGATTGTATAGAGGATTTGTCGGTCAATTTCACATCAGTAAGGTTTTCTTTTTCTAGATTTTATGCATAATCAAGTCGGCTTGTTCGGTGTGTAATGTTGAAGATACTTGATTTAGTAATTTTGTTTTTTTGTTACATTTTTGGAATATTATGTATACTGTATTGTGAATAATATTTTGAGGTTTCGATTAATAATGTTGTTTATTTTTAAATAATATCATACGTCAGATAATATCAGGTTTTAATCAAAATATTAAGCTAATTATACATATTACTACTTAAATTTTCGGGGTGGTCTTACGAAGTTCAGAATGATGATGATTTTACATCTCTTTCCCTTTAAAAGTAATTTACTATTTGACACATTTATCCGTAGTAAAATAATCTAAATTATCTCATAGGAATTAGCGAAAAAGTTTTTTTAATGCATGTGATACTCCGTGGTGGTAAAGTAAAAGACTCTATAAATTTCGCTAACCAGGCAAATCCGTTCATTTGCCACTTTTATGGTATACAAAAATTATACGTTAATAAAATTGGAATTAATCATAACAGACGTGAAAGCTACTGAAGTGTAATTTATATAAGGCTATTGATGTTCATGTATACTAAAAGACGGTTGAAAAGCTTTTCCATTATTATGTCAAGATCTATGTTCAGAGCTTAAGGCGCCCTCGTTAAGCTAAATGCAAAGTTCTTGAACTGCCGGAGCATATATTATGTATGTAAAGGAACAAAGTATTGATATAATGTACAGGATTCGTTTAAAAATTATGTATTTTTAATTGCATATAGATTTTTTTTTTATAACTGACTGAAGCCCGACCGAGGCGAAGTAAGGAAGTCTAGCAATACAGCATAAAAACTATTTCAACAGGTATAAAATATATAGCCTATGTCATTCACTGAAAAAATGATTATAAGCGATCCAGTAGTTTTGATTTATTCATTACTGCCCGTGGTCCGCACGCGTTAAATGTAATTATTTACGACATCACATTAGAAACCTCAAAAAAATGTTTTTTCTCTTTATTATACATATAAAACTTCCTCTTCAATCACTTAAATCTATTAAAAAATCCGTTGCGTAGTTCTAAAGGTTTAAGCATACATAGGGACAGAGAAAACGAATTTGTTTTATATGTAGTGATATATCATTATTTACTCTAGATTTTGCTATATAACCTTTGCTCGCGTTACTATAGATTTTGCTAATTAATAAATTAAGAACAGATTAAAGTAAAGTAAAAAACCATTAACTTATTTAATTCAGGATGTTGGACAATAGAGGTGGAGTTTAATTATTATATTATACAAAAGATTAATGTTTAGCTTTTCGAAAACGTCGCCTATAAAATAATTGAGTTATCGGGCGCTAAGTTCTATAGTAGAATACTACTTCATAATAATATGATTTATTATTATGAAGTAGTATTATAAATCTTATTATTATGAAACTTGTACATACCATCTTCATTTCTAAATATATTTAAATTTTAATTTAATTTTTGTTAAATTTGATTGTTGTATTCCACCTTAAAAATTATGTTTCATATCAATATTGTGAAAAAATACTGTTAAATTTGAAAGCTTGTTAAATTTTGTAATCTTCCCCCTATAAATTTGTTATACGTTAAAGATTGATCAAAAACTCTAATAATACAGGCAATTTAACTAATATACCTAAAATGTTTCTGTGATTGGTTCATTAATAAAAATTGCACAACTTTAAATGGTGGACTTTTGTAGGTATTAAAAGCTTGTTTTAGGACCATCAGAAAAAAATACTAGGTACGATTTTAAAACTTTTTGTATAACTCTTTGTAATCAATTATGCTGAGATCAGAAATAACAAGCATCGTCACGTGACCGGCTGCCTACGTTGCAGAACAAAGCTAGCATGGAATTTAACATTAAGCGTTGTGGCGTTGTGGGTAGCGATTCTGGCTTTAGCCTCGACGGTTGCGGGTTCGATTCTCGCTCGGGCCGATGTTTGTATTGATCTTACAAATTGCTGTTTCGGTCTGGGCGTTAAGCTGTCGGTCCTGGTTGTTATCACATAACATCTGATAGTAATCGTTAACTCTTAATAGGTAAATTTTTCTTATCCAATCAGTTACTGGTTCACTCTTAGGGTTACAGATGTCAGATAGCAATCGCTCTGTGTAAAAACTAGTAACCTGTCAAATCCGGAGAAGAGTAATAATTATTCCCGGTACTACACAACTATTTTACCCTGGTTAAAATAGTTGTGTAGTACCGGGAATAATGCTAAGAAGAAGTTATGTACTGAGGAGAGGTTTAATTTAGATTTGTGAGCTATGGATATTATATTTTTCGTTAAATTCCACAAATATGTCAAGATCACGTTTTATATGATTTGTCATATATTATAACACATGAATTATTCAAATATAATTAATTTTGTCGATAAATCACGAGCAGTTCCGGTTACTAAATTTGAATTTTGGTATATATTATATATTTCGCAATTGATAACAGATATCAGTTTGAGCTTATGATTAAAACTATTATCAATCAATCTATCTATCTATCTATTTATTTATCTATCCACGATTATAGTATTCGTCTTGATAAATATCATATGCTGTTTTGGCATGAAATGTAATTTCAACGTAACGAAAAGAGTATCGATCAAACTACCACTCTATATTTCCATCTTTATAATTTATTTCTTTCTATACCGTGGGTATTTAATAGGCAAACGATACTTATGGTGTTATAAACGTCCATAGGTTACGGAGTTCTTTTACCATAAGCTTTGTTAGCCACAGATATAAAACAGTTTATAAAATACATTTAGACAATTTAACTCACATTATAATATTTTGAGATGACACTACAGTTTTTATAATAAATAAATAAATAAACGTTGCACACTCAACGGCCCCCATTACGATAGTAAAATCCTGTGTCGGGGGTCCGGAAACATTCACAATGACAAGGACAAATACACCCAGACCGGAAAATATGCTTGCATGGTCAATACAAACATATTATGCTCCGAGCGGGAATCGAACCCGCGACCTGTGGCGTTTAGGGCAGGTTCGCTACCGCTGCGCCACAACGTCGTCATGAAAACTTATTTACATTTTTTGGAAAATTCTATTGTATTTATAGTATATTTTCTCACCTGAATTCATTGAAAGTCGTCTCCAAAGGTAGCAAGTTCATCATCTCCCAAATCCGAAAACATGTTTATATCAGACGAAAATGATCCACCTTCTCCATTGATTTCATTAATATATTTCAAATTTGATACGAAATTTTTGAAATGTTTGTCGTTATCTTCTTTGTTCTTGTATTCTTTATTGAAGTCTTTTTTAAATTTTTCGAATAACGTTGGTGCGTCATTCAAATCGAAAATGGGCGCTTTGTCATCTAACGATTTTTCTTCGACTATTTCTTCTTCTACGTCGGTATAATCGTCCTCTTCAAACTTAAAGGTACTTGCTGTACTGATTAAAAAGCAAATAGCAATCACAATTAAACGGTTCATCTTCTTTGACACACACGATACGAATCGCACAAGGCTTACGATGAGCAATATTATTTCGAGCGGTCGCGTTCGGCCTCGTCAAACAAGTTTATGCAGACCAAAGGTCATTCTAATGTTGTTTTTGTTATATTTCGTTTTTGTTAATATGATCTAGTACATTGTTTTATTTCCGCGTATTTGATGAATTTTAAATACTAATATACGTATGTTATCCATGAATGTAAATTAATGTTAAACCGTGAAATTTATGACGAAGAATTTTTTTCTTAGACATAACATTCCTCAAGATGTTTTCTTTAGAAAAAATCTACCTACGCAAATCCGTCAATTCACAATTCACTTACTTTTTCATACATGAAGAGGCCTCTTCTTAATTGTAGCACATTAATTTTTTTATTTTATTTTTTAATGTAACAGAAAAATATTTATATATTTACTTATTGAAAGGTTCATAAATAATATAGCCAAGGATATATTAAAAAATAACGAGCTACATTAGGCCAAGTAGTGACTTAAGTGAGAATCAGGTTTTCAATTATTGTAGGTATACAGTGTGTAAAGCTGCTAGACTACGCCATAAGACACAAATTGGCTTTGGTTTGTCTGTTAAAAAAAAAAAAAACTTTCTAAAGTAGCTAGCTTCTAAGTTATACAAATTAAGCCTAATATAATATAAATAGAATTTTCTTGGATATCTAAGCGTAACATACAATTCACATATTTTAGTCGACTTACTCCAGTATAGGGTCAGTTACTAAGATAGTTAGATTAATGTTCCTCCAGCTATCATAATCTTAGTAAATAAATCTTTTTAGTTTCTATTTTTACTTTCATCACAATAATTCGGATATTAATTTGTAAAGTAGTTAAACTAGAAATTCCAATTGTGTTTAAACATGTACGTATTGTTTTTGTACAAATGGTTATTCTCATTTATTTAGCTACGTTTATTTTACGAACTGAATATAATATCCACTACAAATTGACACATAACGAAAATTTGTATCAATTTCTGGCATCAAACAGAAGCCACTGTATATAGAAATTGATGAGACGCAATAAGCTCAATGTCCGGGACAAATAATACAGTGAGTGACAAAAGCCTCCTCTTCATTCCGGGTCACCCTTGAACCTTATAAATTGCAAGCAATTTTCAGCCTCGTTTACCACGCTCCGGGATGCCAATGATACGTTTCTGAAAGTTCTGTTCTTCATCTAAATTCGACGACGTCTATAAAACATATTCTGTATTAACACATCTTCAATTTTGGAATAGATTATATTGATATAAAATTATTACAGTAACTAAAATATGTTACAGAAATAAGTTTTATAAAGCCATCTTCGTGCGCGATTACCTTAGAATTGGCTCCAGAGAGAAGTAAAATATTTTTTGTTAGTGAACAATGTTCCATAAGACATGTATATCTTTACAAAATTGTAAAAGTAATACGCTGTGTAACACGTTTTTTGATAATCTCACACGAACCTAACATTTTTCTGGGATAAGTATTTTTTATGTTCATAAAGGCTATTAATTTGAATGATTGAGTAACAAACATCAAAAAATACATTATATATAAACTTACCCATTTATTATGTTAGTGACATTCTTCCAGATATAATAATGACCAAGTCACAAATATCATAAACTTTGTATGTAAATTCAAATTCCAGATAATTAATCAAAGCTGGAGCTGCGTCTTCGGAGTACAGTTCGCAAAATTATCTCGTGTCCTCGTTAGGGGCTAGCGAACCTCCTGAATACGTAAACGTGTCGTTCATGATTAAGCAAACGTTCGAGACGTGACGGTTGACAAAAACAAAGATTGAACGAAAAACAGTGATGATTTCACCACAATTAGCTTAATCAGAATGTCTGGTGTGGTACTTAGCGATATGTTATTTGATGAGATTCCTAAAAGAGAAAATACGGTATAGTATTTTAACTAGAAATTACGTTTCCTTATATTATTGTCTTTTGTATGTAAGAGGAACAAACGGGTAGGAGGCTCGCCTGATCTTAAGCAATTGCCCTCGTGCATGAACAATTGCAACACCAGAAGACATGCAGGGGCGTTACCGACTTTATGATGCACTGGTTACACGCTTCACGAGCTTTTCACCAACATACGACAAGGTCGTGGCACAGTGGTTGCGAAACTGCCTAAGTGCCACAGGTCGTGTGTTCGATTTCCACTCGTAGCAGATGTTTGTATTAATCATACAGGCATGTGTTTGTCCTTGTCCTTGTATGTTTCCGTACCTCCGATACAGCATATCAATATCCTAATGGGGATCGTTGAGTGTGTAGCGTTTATTATTAATATTCTACGGTGGTAGTTAACAAAGTAGGCATTTAAGCTCTGCCACCAGTAACTAAGGACGGAATCAAAATTAAGTCCCCGTGAGGGCTGCCCCTTTTTTACGGCTGAGTCTCTGTACTCAGCCTCACCGCTCCATGACGCTGTCAAGGCCAGTAGGGCCAACACCAATACACATTCCGAAAAAAAAAACAGCAAGTAGATCACAGTAGCAATATAAAGTGGCTATGACAAATACAGAAGAATATAGTAATGTATTAAATCAAATAGCAATTAAGCGTATCGTTTTAATAACAATTCTAGAAATTGAACCCTTACGGAATATTCAATATTATACATAGAAGTATGAGTAATCTCATATTTTATTACCTCTTATGAATACCAAAATTGTGGGAGACGCGTAGTGATTGATTGTGACGCGCAGTCTTTTATGTACATTACAATTTGACATATAAGTTGTTACGCAAGAATTAGTCCATATATTCTATATAGTTCTTTGATAATCCCACTGGAACCCAACGTTTTTCTGGGATAAAAAGTATCCTATGTGTTAATCCAGGCAATAAGCTATAATTATGTGTAAATTTAATTCAAATCCGTACAGTCGTTTTTACGTGAAAGAGTTTTTATATCCATCCATCCATCCAAACTTTCACATTTATAATATTAGTATAGAAGTATAGAATGAATATAAAATCTAGTCAAGTGCGAGTTATTCTTAAGGGTCTATCTAATATATTATCTAATTGCTGACAATGGTTGACAAAAATTTACGACGTTGTGGCGCAGAGGTAGCGAGCCTGCCTGGTCGCGGGTTCGAGTCCCGCTCGGAGCATATGTTTGTATTGACCATACAGGCATATTTTCCGGTCTGAGTGTGTTTGTCCTTGTCACTGTGTATGTTTCCCGACCCCCGACACGGGATATGACTATTCTAATGGGGACCGTTGAGTGTGCAGCGTTTTAAAATATTGTTCATAAAAATTACGATATAAAACAAACATTTATCACATATTTGTGGTGAAAATCGCATTGCAATTTAGTTGAGAAACCGATATATTTCATCTAGCATTGTCATCGTCTCACAAATCCTGCTAGGAAAGATACTTTGACAATTTTATCTCAATATACGAAAATACTAGTGACAAACAGAGAACGAAGTTCTTAAAAGAATTCTCGAATCAATTTTTGTTGACAAATAAGTAGTTTGAAACGTTGTTTCAATGTTGGCTCAATAACAAACTATTCTGAAGAGAAATGACATTGTTAGGAAACCTTTTGTTTAATTTAAAAAGTTTAAACGAAACAAATTTTGTCAAGAATCCAATGGTTTGCGACCGTTTGTGACTCTGAGGTTTGGCATAAGAATAATACAATGTAGGAATGGTAAATAAATCAGTCGCAATCAATATCGCGTTCATACATTTTGACAATTTAATTTTATTACTATAGACAGGAACACATGAATGGTCATTTTGAAACCTCAATAGCTCAACGGTAGAAGGTTAACTCGAGAGTCGAGGGTTCGATCCTGACCCTCTTGGCCTATTGCCGTACCCACTCCTAGCGCAAGCT
The DNA here is from genome assembly GCA_023373885.1 of Hestina assimilis. Lineage (NCBI taxonomy): Eukaryota > Metazoa > Arthropoda > Insecta > Lepidoptera > Nymphalidae > Hestina > Hestina assimilis. The sequence continues at coordinate 6,810,947 of CM041749.1, read as the reverse complement.
TCGAGCTTATTTGGAGGGGCAATAGGAATATTAGTAATGCCATTAAAAAGCATTGCTAGTATTCTTTAAAAAAAAAAAAAAAATTAATCCTCCCTCCCAAAATCTCGTTCTCTATTGCGTTAATATATTTTGACGATTCAATTTTATTAATATAGACTGGAACACATGAATGTATGGTCATTTTGAAACCTCAATAGCTTTGAAGCCTCAATAGCTCAACGGTAGAAGGGCCGACTTCGCTCCGTTAACGCGAGATTCGAGGGTTCGATCCTGACCCCCTTGGCCTATTGTCGTACCCACTCCTATCGCAAGCTTCGAGCTTATTTGGAAGGGCAATAGGAATATTAGTAATGCCTTGAAAAGCATTGCTAATATTCTTTAAAAAAAATACAAAAATCTGCCCCGAACGGGAATTGAACCCGCGTCCGCTGCGCCAAAACTTCATCAATTAATTTACTCAATGTGTTATACAAGTAATTGTCTCAATAAGGAAGGTATTAAATCTTGTTACACGCTAAATTCACTTCACGAATATAAAATACAAATAAATTTTATTTAAACATTTTAAGAACGAGAATATTTTATATTGTAATAAAAATTGACGATAGAAATAAAAGAGGAAAAATGTTACATTCCAATGTACGCGAAGGAGTATGAAATCTTATTTATTCTCCGCACTTTATAAGGGAAAGGCAATAAAAGCCCGCCGCGTACCGTCTATAGCTAAAACATCAACTCGTTACTTTGCAAAGTTCCTTCGTTTCTTTCGGCTATACTTATGTATAGTGCAGTTTACGGAAAATAGAACTGTGTCAAAGTGACATTCAGCCGAGCACAAGTTGTAAACGCTGGGGCGCCTGAACTCTACAAAGTCGGCGATATGATAACATTTTCGGATCCACTTCACGCCTCCGTTTATATAATAATATTTGCACTAAACTTACAAAGCTTTTGCGATATTCTAATGCCGTTCAACGTTTTACTTTTTATGGTACTATACAATATATTATAATGAAAATATTTGTATATAATTAAATTTATAGCTCTTTAGGGTTTCGTGCCTCAAAAGGTATCGTGTCTAAAAGAACCCTTTTTCACTAGCTTCAGTGTCCTTCAAACCGAAATACAGTATACTGTTTAGCGGTACAATAACTGTCACTGCAGTGGTACTTACCCAGTCGCTTGCTATAAAAGTCCACCAGTAAGTAAGTAAGTTATTATTTTTTATATTAATATGTAAAGTAAACACGTAATACAATTTTGCAAATATCATAACTAAAAGCTGGTATCGTTACTCTATGAGCTACACAAAATGGAAATTATTACTTTCATTTTATTTTCTGAAATAACATTATTTTAAAATAGAAAGAAAGGCTGTTTTAAAATGATATTATACAAAAAGAGCATGATTAGATTTCGGTCCTAAATGTTGATTACGTAAAACGTTTTGCTCTTCAATAACATTCAATAGAATGTAATTTGAATGAAACTTATAAAAATACATTTTAGTTTATCCAAGGTAATTAGGATTCCAATTTACAACATCCAGCCCCTACCGCAGAGAACATAAATTCTAAAGTTTCACTATCTTTAGCGTCTCCGTTGTTTGCCACTTCAACAATTTAAAGTTTGGCTTAGATAATAAACTTTAAAGTATTTTATAGCTGTTTTGTTACTTAACGTAATATAAATTATATGGTCTGTGAAATATTATGTGGAGAAAAACATGCTACAATCAATATTTTTAACTAAAATATATAAGTGCAAAAGTAGCTTTTACATGGATTGACGATTGATCGATTTACTTTATACCACAACATATAAGAGATTCGTTTTATGTCAAGTACCTATTTCAGAAGCGTATTTCTAACGGTAGACCGGGGAAGCACTACCCTCTCACAGAAAATCGGCGTCAAGTGACAGTATCATTAGGTACTGTTGCGTTTCGTGCAATGAGTGAGAGCGCCAGAGGGCCAATATCCCACCCCTCTGTTCCCTTCTTTTTTCCCTTCTCATCCCTTCCCTCCTGTTCCTTGGGTTGGCAACGCGTTTGTGATACTTTAAGTATCACAAGCGTTCATAGGTTGCGGTGACTGCTTACCATCAGGCGGACCATATTCTTGTTTGCCAACCGTCATGATAAAAAAAAGATCTAACGAAAGGATCGAGAATGAAATGAGAAAATTCTACGTAAGCTGCAACTTCACGTTCTTGCTTCTTCTTCCGTTATCTATCTGCTTGTATGGTCTGCTTGTATTCTTATCTGGTTTCCTGGAGAGGAGAACGGAGTTACGCGAGGTTTTATGACAAGGTGGTAGCAGTAACAGATTTTAATGACAATTAGTATGAATATAGTTTCAACTTTCGAGAAGGGTTTAAGACTTTTATCGCGATAAACTTTCAGCTTAGTGGATACCCCTGTTTATCCAAATTACATAATGAAATATCCAATATTTATAATAATTATGACGATAACAATATTCTCTCACAGTTACTTTCAAGTATGCCTTTTATTACTCAATAGAAGCTTCTCAGTTAAAATAAATTATTTTCATTTTCGACGCCATTGTTATCAGAATTACGCGTTCATCTTGCTGATAGCTTGATACATAATAGAAGGAAAAGTTTAACAATGTTTGATAGGGTATTTTTTAAGATATCCTACCAAATATTTTATTTATTTATACTACTCATATATTTTCTCATACAACCCACTATTTTATTTATTTATGAGAAGCAAAGTCTTGTTGTTATCAGAATAATTTCTTCGCGTTGACCGGTAATTTATTATTCTGTATTTCAATTGTTGTGTTTCGTTTAATGAGTTAGAGTGCCGGAGGACAACCAACTGGGTTTCTGTCAACCCCCAATTATTCAATATACGCTTTTCTTCGTAGTATGATTTTTTGACTTCTTTGATGGTCGATTGTTGATTAATACGGGGGTGAGGTGGTGGCAAAAATATGACCTATCGAGAAATAGCTAGAAAGAAGATAAAGGTCTCGTTAATTGGAATACGATCACGAATAAATTATAATTATAGAAAGAAGGAATAATTGTGCCCATAAAAATAACACTTAATCTTGAACTTTCGGCTATAAATTTATGTGCCTCATGTATTTCAGGCTCCTGTATCGTCTAGACGAATAAATTATAGGTTAGTTCTAGGAATCCTTTGTTTTGTTCGCGACGGTTATTAATAATTTCCTTGAGGGAAACCTGTGTATAGTCGGCAAGAAATATCCATATTTAATATTGGTTAGAGGTCGTACTAAGGCTTGAACATAAGAAATATGTTACAGTATAAAATATTATTAATGTTAGCCATTGAAGAGAGTTCTTTCAATTGTATAAGTGGGTTCTCAATTTTTGATATATATTTCTTTTTGGGAAGGGAATTTCTCATTTAAAAAGTTTACTGAGATGAAAAAAGTAACTAAAGAAATCAAATAAACATAAAGTGGCTGTATATAATGTCTTGAGGACAGCTGGTAATATTTTGTTTTCATTAATAGGTCAATGCATACTTATATCATCCGCGTTTCTCTTGATCGTTACCTAATGTCTATCAATTCTTCCACAACAGTCAATTTATTTTGTTGAGTAATAAAGCGGAAATTCACTATATTATCATCTAAAAGGAACAGGCATATTACATATCCCCAAAAGGAGATAAATATTTTATGTCATAATTCACTCGGGCCATAAAAAGGGTGTGCGCAGACACGAACGGCTAGAAATGATTCTTTGCTCGCTTGGGATCAGCTCTGAAATATATTTACTGCACACGAATTTTCATCTTCGCCTTAACCTTTAAAACATTTCATATTTTTCATGGTCTTAAAATGTATCAATTTTGTTTGTATATTATGTGAGCTTTTATTTTTATATTTTTACATCACTTTTATTTATTTAACAGCATCTCAAATATTACTATACCAGTATTAGGTATCAGTTTTGTTTGTTTTATTATATTTTTTATTCCAGTTATTTTTGTTCTATAAACCTATCTCTTTTTAGAAAAGTTAGTAGTCTTGTTTATTTTTTATAAACTAAATAAACTACGTCGTTAATAAAACCGTTACTACCTTATTTCACATGTATATTATGATTTTCTATAAAGCCTGAAAAATTGTAATATGATGTCTCTGAATAAACACTATCTGCAAATAAAAAAATTACGTTATGTTCGAATAGAACCATGACTAATGCTGCAATAGTTTGAGGTTACTTTGAAATTCTGTAATATATAAATGTAAGTTAAGTTAAGTAATGTAAGATATGTGTATAAAGACAATAAATATAACCAGAGTTACATAATAAATTTATTGAAGATTCAATAGAATAATCTGGAATGGTAATCTAATTGTCTTTGTAGCATTCGCACTGATAATAAAAGACAGCGGGGACCGGGACTTAACGCTCGTGTATTCAGGGCGAAGAACACGAGATACGTGTAATTTCTCTATTACGTGTAAATCTTATTTTTATTTCTTTTGTCGGAACGCTTTATCCTCTCGTCGTTGAATTTATATATTTTTTTTATTTTATGTGATAAAATTATTTCTTCATAAAAGTGTAAGCGTCAATGACAAATCTTAATCAGTAGAATGTTTTGCTTATCTTCTTTTTATGTTTTATGCTTTTGTAAAATTGAAGAAATCGCCCACTTACTCAATGAATACGTATTTTTTTTATATCACGATGGTGGCAAACAAGCGTACGCCCCGCCGGCTGGTAAGCGGTCACCGTATCCTATGAACGCCTGCAACCCCAGAGGTGTCACATGCAAGTTGCCGAACTCTTAAAAACTGTCTCTTTTAGAACCCCATACTGTAGCGTACACTATGCGCATATTAGCAGTGTGGTTCTAAAGATATATGACATCATACAACGACAAATGAAAGGGCCACGGCGTAGCCTTAATAGTTATCCGTAATATGAGAACCACAATAGTAATAAAATAAAAGTGTTTCTTCTATTTCTTTGTTTGTTCGGTCCAACCATTGTAATGGCTAAACCAAAAATAAATAATTTTATTTTAGAAATTTATTATTAGACTTACAAAAGGGGGTACACAATTACATATACTAATCCAATCATGCAAATTACAATACATAGTATAATTAAAATCTACAATTTTGACACATTTAAGAGATGAAATATTTCGTTTTTGTGATATAAATCGTGTCGGGCAAAATTGAGGAGAAAACGTTTTCAAGCTAGTCTTAAATCCGCCTGTAAAGGCCTGCAGACCGCAATGGATGCTTCGTCATTTGTTCACAAACGACCCCAGCTACGGGAAGTATATACAGTCTTGATTACATTGCTCTTTGTCATGAAGAATATATACAGAGTACTAATTAAGAAATGAACCTTTATTAAAATATGTAAGTGCTTGTACATTTTTGTGTGACATTTTGTTCACTATATCATCACTGTCCGATTGCCTTTATGTTGCAGAAGTTTGAAATGTCAAAGGTGAACAAATATTAAAATTACACCACAAATAATGAACGTTAGGTATATACCTATATGAAAAGTATATAAAAAGTGATTATATATTTACATTTCTCGTAGCTCAAAAACTAATATTTTTAGAATGTTTGGGATGGATTTTGATAAAGCATACACCGTTTCATATTTTGACTCTCTAGTAACAATATAAGTTTCGTTTCTCAAATTAATTTAATATAATTGGAATATACTATGATTACTCTGTAATTTTCCGGTTTCAGGACCTGATGACCCCCTCGCCCGCTGTTGGGATAGCCTCTGTCACAGCAGAGATTATTCCACCAGTGCAATCAGTAATACTTGTAGTAGGTCTTTTGTTGCAAGAGGCCGGCTAGGTAGGTACCACCGCATTGTCTAATATTCTACCGCCAAACAGTAGTGCTTAGGCCTTACTGTGTTTCGGGTGTAAGGCCATTATAAGCTAGTGGAATTACTAGGCAAAATAGATTTAAGAACCAATATCTCGAGATTGGCAACGCGTGAGTAGCACTTACTAATGGTGCTGCAAGCGTTCATAGGCTACGGCAACCGCTTACCATCACGTAGGCCGTATGCCTGATTGATAACTTGTAACATAAAAAAGTACAAAATTGCATTTAGAATTGCTGATAAAAAGAAGTTATGAATGTATTCATTAGTTGGTTGTTAGGGTACCCAACTGTAGTTAATAATGATATAAAAAACAAAAAGAATAGAAATAAAATATAAAAGTATAATCAATATTATTGTACGTCCTAAACATCCAATAACAAAATAATATCGGATCAAAATACATTTCGCCGAAGTAAATAGCAACATTTCGTGGCCACTTTTAATACATTATCGGGAAAGTGTGACCATAAAACAAAAGAACAGTAAAACAGTATCTAATGGACGAGTGCGCTAATCCTATTGGAGATATGGCGGCGACGAATAATGGATTGGCTGATCTTATCCGAAACCAAACTGCTAAACTTCAATATTATTGCCTAAGATCGAGCTAAGTTAGAGTTTGTTTTTATATGCTTTTATTATTAAGTATAATTTTATTGGCAAAACTTTAACGTACGTAACTGTAGGTATCTGAAAGATATTTTTGAAAATCGCTTGTCTGAACACACAACAATTATAAGTAGATTTGACTGTTGTTGTTACTATTGATATTATGCAAAATATACTAAACGGATTATGATGTCGTTCGCTTGAGGTTCAACTTGAACTGTGAGTTACGTTTAATTTTAGTCTTTTTGATTTTTCATAATTCAAAATTCACGTAGACGTAGTCGCGAGCAAAAGCCAGCGTTATCTAGTATACCTAACCTTCAACGTAGCAGACGTCTATATTGCCGAGTTTACGAGTGCTTAATTTAATTAAATTGATTTTATATTAATATTTGTCTTATCACTTTATAATATAATAAAATACTGTTAATTGCAAATTGTAATTTAATTTTTGTTAAGGTATTAGTAATTTTCGAGTTATTTTCGACCTCAAATTTTCATACTGAGAAAGAGAAACTCTGTGACCCAAAAATAACAGAAAGTCGAATAATCCTTTCAAGTCGTACCTAATGGTCAGTGATTCCGTCCTCTTTCTTGTAGAGAGGTCTTGAATGGATGGTATCCAAGCGGACGGGCTTGAGTACCCTCTGACAAGCCTCGTTTTAGATTCGTTTTGGAAAGCGTTAGGTGGAGTATTTTATAAAGTAAACTGATACGTGTTGCTTATCCATTTCTGTGGGATATATTGAAGTTTAAATATTATGTTGCTATATTTGTATAACGAATGAGATACTATTTATTTATTTATTTATTTATTTATTTATACTTTATTGCACAAAGTGCACAAAAGGCGGCTTAATGCTAAAAGCATTCTCTACCAGCCAACCCTGGACGTGGAAGAAAGAGTGTAGGTAGGCGTGCAAAAAAAAAAAGTATAGACATATAGTAAAAATAAATAAAAAAATAATAAAAATAAATATATACTAATATATACTATAGTTAGATAATAAATTTGTTGTGTGATTTTTATATTGTAAAGATTGTAAGTAAATGTCGAAACAGGCAAAAAATGTAGGAGGGCATAGAAATTTCAGTTTCGAGCCTTCAAAATCATTGAACAACCTGCAATATTATGGATGGTTCTGCTTCAAGTGGATATTCCGTGTCTTATACGAATTTAGATTTTGATATATGATTGCCATTGCCTGTGATGTCAGTGATATATCGGGCCTGTAATTTTGAAAAAAGAGGATTTGCAGTAGAATCTTTTTGTAGCCTTTTTCTACTGCATTGACCTCTGGAACTCAAAGGGAGAACCAGTAATTCATTGGATAAGAGCAAATTATCTATCAAGAGTCAACGATTATTATCAGATGTTATGATGACAACGAGAAGATAAAATATACTTATTATTGGCAACGAGCATGTGACACTTCAAGTATCGCAAGCGTTCATAGGTTAGCTTGTTTCCCAATCGTCATGCAAAAAAGACAATTTGACGACGTTGTGGCGCAGTGGTAGCGAACCTACCTTAAGCGCCACAGGTCGCGGGTTCAATTCTCGCTCGGAGCTGATGTTTGTGTTGACCATACAGGCAAGTTTTCCGGTCTGGGTGTGTTTGTCCTTGTGTAATGTGTATGTTTCCGGACCCCCGACGTAGCTATCCTAATGGGGACCGTTAAAAAAAAGAATCATTGAAAATATAAAATATACCGGTATATTTTATATTACTCAGAAGTGTTACGTAGTACGAACTCGAAAATGTATGATTTGTAAATATCATCGGCATGTAGCGAAATTAAATGTGAATATTGAATGCTCAGCATTTTAGAAGCGTGAATATATGGTTTTGCAAATGGAACGTAGATTACAAGCTACGTATGTAAGCTTTTGACGAAAATTGCGTTGATGATTTAAATTAAAGTCTAATAAGAGTTTTCTTAACTCACATTTAAGGCGTCGGGATGTGACGACCCCATCGCCCGCTGTTGGGATAACCTCTGTCACAACAGAGATTATTCCACCAGTGCAATCAGTCACACTGGTGGTAGGTCTTTTCGTGTTCAATATTCTGCCGCCAAATAGTAGTGCTTAGGCACTACTGTGTTATGGTTTGAAGGGCATTGTACGCTAGTGAAATTACTGGGCGAACGAGATTTAAGAACTAATATCTCGAGGTTGGGAACGCGCGAGTGGCACCTACTAATGGTGCTGCAAGCGCTCATAGGCTGCGGCAGCCACTTACCATCAGGTGGACTGTATGCTTGTTTGCCAACTCCTAACATAAAAAAAACAACAAATTCAGAAAATGTTATGTTTGCTTGTTGTTCTAGTTTATTTTCTCTAAATAAATAATCGAAAACGTATTTTGTATAAAAACACGTAGATATAGGTGTCGCGGTAAATTCATGACTTTGGCAATGTCAAGGCTTCGAAGCGTGACGCCAAGTTATTTTATCCTTTGTACACACATGCAAACAGTATCACACATCGACACATATAAATGCAACATTTAACGACAACAACTAGCTTTATCTTTTACTTCGGTTCCACTTGTGTTTGACACTTGATTAATAGTAATTTTTATTTATTCTTAAATTTATTTATTACGCAGCAAGGCCACGCTGACATAAAGAAAAAACGGACATAAAGACAAAAGTATCAATTTTCTATTTTCATCTTATGCTAGGAAAACCATAGTGTACTTATTTCACATTGGCACGTAATTTCTCTGAAACTGCAATTTAGACTTTACAGTGTGAGTATGTTTATCCTATTGCTGGAGAGTGTTATGGTTAAAAGTAGCCGTAGGAATCATGTATAACAAAATAAACTCCATGTAATTAATTGCACAAGTGTTCTCTTATACGAGTTAGTGGATACCGCTTGAGTGTTTGGCATAATCAACAGTTCTATTCCCATTCGTCTTTGAGTTGAGTAACAGGTCCCGGCTGTTTCCCCTATAGATTATAGCAGTATTCCACTCAAGGTCACGTTTGCAATTCATACAATTAGCTGGTCACTGGTTGTCTATTGAAACCACGCGCAGCTATAAACTTGGTCATACTAAGAAAATAATGGTACAAGTTGGCCCAGTTGTTGATAGACAGACAAAGAGGTTTTGTTACGCTAAGCGCCTTGTCAATTTAACATACCAAATATAGAACGCTCATTGGTTAAAGATAATCAATGATCAACAGGCAACCAATGAGCGTTGTGTATTTGTTATGTTAAGTTGACATGAGTTCGATCGACGTTCGAGAAACCGGGGGTTAGTGTGGAATATTTATGGTATTATAAACACTAAAGCTATTTAAAAAATGATATATGCAAATTGATACTAGCGCATTTAAATAATAATGATAAATTATACTATTATCGTTTATTTGGGTATATTTCTGCGCATATGAAAATAAATGTATGTATTTAATATGTTTATATAAAGATTCCATTATAAATGCGTTCGTAATTCTAAAATAGCTTGACCGATTTTGTTTTTTTTTTCTTATAAGATCACGTGGACAGTTCTTGACTATAATTGGACCCAGAAGGTAGTGGTTTTTATTTATAAATATAATATATATTTTTTTATTTTACAATGATGTTTTTGTATTAATATCTGCAGAGTTGCTGGTAGTCATGTTATAAAACCTTAAATATTATTGTAGTAAAACCTCTCAAATATGACAAATCTCAGGGGACATAGTTACTCCGAGAATAGATTTTGAACTTCGATATCAGAAGTATAGTTTATACCGTTCACATATTTATAACGAGTCTCCCATGAGGTTTTCGGGATTTACGTTTAATACCTGCTTTCTTAACAAATCTAAACAATTTTATCCAATAAGCTATCTAATTTTATGAGAAGCATGGCACTACTACCGTTAAACATTTAGTTTAGTTATAAGGAAAGCCACCTTTCTCATACCACATTTTTATGTATTATTTGAAATTAAATATAAATAAAATGACGAGTCAAGTACGTGGTGGACCACACACAGTGGAAACTGAAGGGATCCGCAGCTTGATGATGACGAGTTCTTTTGATCTTGATTCTACAATCCCAAATTTTTCCAGAATTTTAAATACATTGTTTAAAACTTAGAACACAATTATCATGGCTTTTGTAGCTAATATCTTAACAACTTCTGATTGCATCTAAAAAGTCAAGTTGAAACTTGTTATTATTTTTAAATACCTATTCAAAGATACCTCATATGTTACCGAACGCTGATTTTTTTTCAACCTCAGTTACATTATGTACTGATACAGTTTTTAAATATTTTATTCTATAACTACGAAACCCTGTAGCGGTTCATTGAATACACATATTTACCAAATTTCGTACAGATAGAGCCAATATACTCAGAGTAAAATTACTGTGACATACGAACAGACGGATATGACGAAACTATTAGGCTACGGAACTCTACTAATACGGACGGTATAAATATTGATAGTTATATTTTTAAATTATTAAAACTGTCGTGAGACATAATTAACTTCATGTAAAATTTAAAAGATTTTTTATTTTATTATATTTCTCGCAAGACGGGTTGCGACCGCGAACGTAGCCCACTCACCCTGATGAAGGACCTCTGATGAGTCGGAAACTAGTCGGTACTTAAACGGATTGAACGTGAGTGTTAGTCGTTTAAATTTTACATTAAGTTATATTTTTATTTAAAAATGTTGTTGTTGATGTGCTGCATTCATCTACATTGGCTCTCACATATACTTATCATATACACACATAGTACATACAAATAACTACACACACGTACTCTCTGGCAGCCGCTCATCTATTATGCTCAGTGATTATAATCAAAAACCGTCATTGGCTGTAAATCTAGTTTTAAAACGTGTTTATTACTGTACTTTAAACTATGGCTTTGATGTAAAAATAAATATATAAATATTAAATAAAAGGTTCATTTTGGATTTTATATTTCACGGATAACATTTTTTTTGCATTTATTACATAAAGGTCTTTTTAGATGGAAATCCCATGTGCTTACCGAATTTCACACTTTCAAAGTGATCGAAGTCGTGAAAGTGAACTGAAACTTCGAAATTACTTAACTTTCGTTCACTCCCACAGGAATGATATCGATTTTCTCGATAAAAAGTACATAATAACAATAGTGCTCTCTAAGGATCTTTATCGAGACCCAAAAGGACGAGGTCCAGTCAATCTCAAAAGGCAACATACAGTTTTGCGATTCCGATTATGTTACCTACAAATATCTATTTTTAAATACACAGTCATACAATACCTACGTTTATGGAAAATTTGGAGAATTTTTGTTTTCGATATTACCGATACGTAGGTACGCGAAGGAGCTGTATTTGTAAGATTGCATTTAATTCGGTGAGTGACCCAAATTGAGCTCTCTCTATCTCATTTCTTTTCCTATTCATTATATTATAGTACTGTAATGCAGTTATGTCAATAATTCTATTTTTTATAATAGAGAGGCAAAAGAAGGGGTAGGAAGCTTATTAGATCTTATAGCGTCCATGAACGTCCGAAATACCGGAAGACATGGAGATGCATTGCCAATCTTCTAGGAACGAATAGGCTCTTCTTTTGAACGTTCTCAAGTCGTATCAGTTCGGAAAGACCACTCGCGAAAGCTGGTGCCACAATGGTTGCGCGAGGATCAAAACGCCTTCTAAATTGGGGTTTTGTGGATTACCAGACATCGAGCCTGTGAGGGTGGAATTTTTCGTTTTGACGCGATGTCCAATGGTGAAATTTTCTTTAGTAAACTACGGCAACTGCTTTCCCATCAATCCTTCATATACACGTTTGCCAACTTTATTAATATAGTAAATCTATGAAGAGAAAGTTTCGGACTCCTTTTTCAGCTTATTTCGGGAGCGTAGTACTTTGAGCTTTGACATACTTAAAGGTTATATGAAGATGTCATAAATACGTTTAATTAAATAAAATGAAACATCGACTGTTTTCATTGAAAATGTCAATGTCAAATACATGTCTGTCATTTGATTCATTTTAATAAATCTTGTGTTGCCATAGCGACGTGTGGCCGGATTTATATTATAATTATAATATCATAACATAAATGCGCTTGATACAATTTTTTTAATTAACGCTTCCATGGAGCGTGAATTTAATGAATAAAAGAGTTTATAATATTAATTTGTTATACTTGTGATGATAACCGGTCTGACCGCTCAGCTTTTATGGGTATTTTATAGGTTCATATAATATTATAACAATTCCATTAATATTCCATTTAAATTATCGCTTAAGGTGCTATGTTAATATTATAATAATTATATATCTACTATACATGAATATACATCAAATTTAAATGATGTGATTCTAGCGTAAGATCGTTTTAATTGAACGAGCAAGGTGAGGTCGTGTGTCTGATTCGACTGTACTTTAAGTCCGGCGTATGAACGTTTGTTTGTTCAACGATATCTGCCGAAGTGTCGATCCTAGTCTTGCGAAACTTGGTAAGCAGGTAGGTTATATCAAAATTATTTTTAAATTTACATATTTATTACAAATTCAAACGATTTTGATGTTTCCTATATTTTTGATAGTTTATTATTCGTTTTGGTCATGATGTTATTATCAATGCTGCTTGTTCAACCAATACAACGTCTCGGTCGAAATTGGATGTTTATTTCTGGTCTAATTTTCTGGTCCAATTATATAGGTAGGTTTCTTATAAAAGTTCGAAATTGTTAAATGATCAACATTTTGTGGTTGAATTTTTTTTTTAAGAATATTAGCAATGCTTTGTTAAGGCATTACTAATATTCCTATTGCCCCTCCAAATAAGCTCGAAGCTTGCGCTAGGTGTGGGTACGACAATAGCTTTAGGGGGTCAAGATCGAACCCTAGACTCTCGCGTTAACGGAGCGAAGTCGACCCTTCTACCGTTGAGCTATTGAGGCTTCAAAATTGTTTGTTTTAAGTGTCACAGGTCTCTGGGTCGCGGTTCTGGGTGTGTGTGCTTGTGTGTTTTTCTAGGCCTCCAACAATGGATATAACTATCTTAATAAACGCTGTTGAGCGTAAGTAGCGCTTATTATTATTCATTTATTAATATAGACTTAAAGTGAACGTATGTATTTCTGTTGGAAAATGGTCCGTACTCAAAGAGATTACCTTCACCGAATTCGTGCCAGGTCAAACTGGACATGACAAACTGAAAATACTTAGTTATACAATCATTTTACGTTTAATATTTTATCAAGACAAGTGATGAAGCTCCCCGTGATTGATGTAAAATATTATATAAAGCAAAATTTATTTAATAAATAAAATATTTTGTTGTTATTTAACTATTTTAAAGGTAAGGTTTTATTAGAGAATATATTATAAGACTTATTAGAAAATTTTAAAACTTAATACTGGAAAATAGACACTGGTGGTAGGTGTCTTAATTAGAAGAGGGAGGCTACCTGGTGGTATCTACCATCGCAGTATCAGATATTCTAACGCAAAGCAGTAGTCAGTTTTGCTCGGCAGAGAAAATTTAAAAACCATTAGAGTAATACTTACAAATGCAATTTTTTTTTTCGGAACGTCACCGAGCGGGGGCCGAGTACAGAGACTCAGCCGTGATAAAGGGGCAGCCCTCACGGGGGCTCAAATTTGATTCCGTCCTTAGGGTGCACGGCTAAGGACATCATCGGAGGCAGCGCTCCTAGCGAAATCGATATTGCAAGCGTTCGTAGGCTACGATAACAACTTATCATCACGTGGTCAGTATGCTCGATTGCCAACGCGCATAGAAAAGTAACAAAAGTGTCACTGGGTAGCAAGTAACTGAATGAGTGGAGCCTTTCTGTTTTTGACTTGAATGGGTCTTGAGCGGAGGATACCGTTTTGAAGTACCTATCATGTTGCGTTTCATTAGAGTGAGCGCTACGGAGGCTCAAATTTCTATAAAATGCTTGTATTTTACGACAAAATTAAATACATCCTTTATAACGTTGGCGACGTTGTGCAGCAGCGATAGCGAACCTTTTTTTTTTTTTTTTTTTTTTTTTTGACGCAGAGAAATGCATTTAGCACACCACTCGCTCAGCGTGTTCCGGAAGAGCACGCTAGCGAGTGGTAGGGGACCTGACCACCTGTGAAGCAGGTGGCAATACCCACTAAAACTCTGCGAATCCGTCTACGCCATATTGGGACGTCATGGGACCGCTTTCGCACACTACCATGACGCCCCGGCGGAAAGGCCAGCCTTTGCGGGCCACCATCTTGACAAAGCCTTGAGGGGTCGTGTGAGGGGCTTCAATGCTCCATCACACTCCCCTCCTGGGCTTGACGGCCGGTAGGGGCTCCGGACCTTGGAGCCGTCGCACCTTTCATAGTGGGTGGGGAACATTTAATCCCGCCCATCATGTGGTCAGAGGGGCACCCAGCGTCCGCGCAAACTGCGCAACGCAGCGGGCTGCTGCAGCCACGCGCAATATGGCCTTCGCCACCGCAGCGATAGCACAGTTGGCCCTCTCCACCTTGACGGGCATGTTGGCCTGGCGTGGCCAATGCCCATGCACTTATAGCACCGCAGAGGGCGCTTCGCTAATTCTGACTTTGGCCGAGGACCAGCCGACTAAAAGTCGACCAGCCTCGACCAGCAACTTGGCCGCCGCAAGCGGGCATCTTATTATTGCGGCACCAATCCGTCTAGTACTTTCCGGTTATCTCGCCGACACGAACCGAATCGACTGGGCAGCCACAGGTATGTGCCACCGCCTCGGCCATTTCCTCTGCGGTCACCGAATCATCCAATCCGGTTAACCGCAAGGTGCTCTTAGCCGAAGGCAGCGACACTGTTCCTCCTCCTCCTGCCTCCTGGAAGCCTCCTGGAAGTCCCAACCAGCAGCTCCAGCATGCGGCCATCAGTCGCCGACCGCCGGATGGCAATGCTCGGGCCTATCCCCAGCTCGGACAGAACCACCTCCTGCTGCACTTTTGTGAGTGCCTGCGCAAAGGTTGCTCTCAGCTTTCTCCACCGCCGGCAACAAGTTCATAGCAATTGCTATGTTCTTGTGCACGGCGGGGAGTTTCGCCTTTGGTGGCACCGCCTTAGGTGGTGTAGCCCTGACTGGAGCCTCCCGCCCAGTAGACCTACAGGAGGGAAGACTTTTTCCCCTTGCCCTTCCTTCGACGACGGTAGCCCAACTCTCTCTGTGAAGGCCCTGCTACAGGTTCCACTGGTTCTGGAGCAGGGACGGGTTGGGAAGAGATGGTGGTGTCACGCACCGTCGCTTGGTCAGCAGAGGGGGGGGCAGGCGCCGCTGCACGCTTCCTTCTCTTAGCCCTCGAGGCCGTCACCTTTTGGGGTCGGGGGTTGGTGTCCTGACCGGCAGGGACCGACGGGGGCACGCCGGACGCCACAGGAAAGCGTCTCGCGTCCGCCGCGAGGAGGGGAGGTCGAACACTAGTCACCGGCAAGAGGCGTACCACCTGGCGAACTTTGCGTCGATCATCCCCCCGATCGACGAAAGAAGAGACGCCCTTATCTCCTCCAAGGGCATCTCCGGGGCTACTACTCGTCGTAGCCTGCCTTGCCTCGTAGAGCCGTTGGCGGTATGCCTCCAGCCTTCGTTTAGGCCCTCCAACTCTTCTTTTTAGCCTTCGGTTCTCCGAGGCCATCCGGCGTACTCTTCGGAGATGGATCGCTCAGCCAAGGACTCTACAATTTCCTGGAGGGAATCCGCCGCCGACTTCAGCCTCTTGACCATAACGCCCTGGAGGTGGCCGGACTTTCGAGCAACCTCTCGCACCTCAGTGCAACACCGGTCCGCCATCAATTTGAGCTCCTGCGGTGAGCATCTTGAGACGTCCCGAGGAGCCTCAGACGTCGGCTTATCCGAAGCCTTCTGGCTGGCCTCCTTGTGGGCGACCCTAGCCTGAAGCGCCTTCTCAAAGGCTTGCTTCGCCCACCAACCTTCAGCTCAGCACGGGCATGGGTAATACCTGTGCTGCCATTTGCCCCGGGACCGGCCTTCCGGTTACGAGCCGAAACTCCCACCTCCGTCTCGGTGTCCGAGACACCCGCAGGGCTCCCAAGGGAGGCAGTGGTTGGCCCGCTTCCGGCAGCCGGCCGAGGCATCGGTTTCATCGTCTGAGTCAAGCATGACTCAGTCCGACAGAAAACACAAGACAAAAGAACACACAGCAAAAACTAATTACGACCGCCTAAGGGATAGTTGTTAGTTTCGTGGGTAAGCCCGAACTCCGTTACGGTTCGTTGGACTTAAGCACCACTACTCACAGGGGCACCGCGGGAAGGTCACTATCCAAACCCCCCAGCGATAGCGAACCTGCCTTAAGCGTCACAGGTCTCAGGTTCGATTGTCGCATCGGAACAGATGTTTGTACACGCATGTTTTCCGGTCTGAGTGTGTTTGTCCTTGTCATTGTGAATGTTTCCGGATACATGACATCACTATCCTAACGGGGGCCGTTGAATGTGTTGCATTTATTTATTTATTTATCTATAACGAGTATATCAACCATGCGAGAATATATATAAAATTAATACGACGGTTTATTTTGAATATTCAAAATAAAATTAATACGACGGTTTTGTAGACCACTAGTACAACGGCTGCTCCGCTTGCGTGGTGGACCGATATTTCTTTATTGCACAGAACAAACAAATAGACAGACACACCCGCAACAAACAGATAGACAGACAAAAATTTTAAAAATTGTTTATTTTTTATTTGGTTATTTATACAAACAGACACTTCAATTTTATTTATTTGTATACATATTGAGTATAGCTTGACGTCATTCCGCGACGTTTATGTTGACATCGTTGCAAAAATTTGCAATTTTTCTTTATAAATTCTATCCCAGTAAAAAGTGCAATGGACGGCTGCTACTGTCTCTTTGGGATAGTCACGTACGAGAGATGTGAAAGCTTAATATACGATTACCGCGGAAGAGCTACTTCGTTGATGTTTTATTGAAAAGAAAAGGTTGGCCAGTGTTAATTACTTATGAAACAATTAAGTATTTTACTGTAACTTTTTTACTAATTCTTTTGATGTTATCTTAAAAAATACTTGTTGGTTGTTGGTACTTATTTTTTTATAAGGAAAGTAACTCTTGTATGTTTGTTACTCGTATTATAGTAAGGCAGCATTTTAGCTGAAAAAGGTACTATAACTTCAATAAAACAATATAAATAATTATTTTATTATGTTTTTAGTATTTTTATTATAGCGGCAACAGAGATATCTGTGAAAAT
This sequence comes from Hestina assimilis, assembly GCA_023373885.1. NCBI lineage: Eukaryota > Metazoa > Arthropoda > Insecta > Lepidoptera > Nymphalidae > Hestina > Hestina assimilis. Next base: position 6,793,188 of record CM041749.1, on the reverse strand, counting down.
TTCAACTGCCTAACTGTCAGTGTACATGAGATACAGCCTGGTAACAGACGTACATACAGATAGACAGACGTACGGACAGCGGTAAAAAAAACTAATTATAATTGCAAGGAACAGGTATAAAGTGGTATCCAATTATAGTAATTTAACTTCGCGTTCGGTGACCCTGTCAAGCCCAGGACATCAACACATTTTTGTTATATTACTAAGTTGGCAAGCAAGCATACGGCCCATCATTACGGTCAGCGGTTGCCGTAGCCAATGAGCACTTGCACCACCATTAGTATGTGTCGCCCATGTGTTGCCAACCTCAAGATATTGTTTTTAAATCTTCTTTACCCAGTAATTTCACTAGAGTACAGTGCCCTTCAAATCGGAAAACAGTAATGCCATAGATACTACTACTAGATTTGCGGTAGAATATTTGGCACTGTGGTACTTACCTAGCTGACCTCTTGCAACTTGGAAGGTTTTTGGACATCAAGATAAATAAATGTATTGGTCATTATGTAAACTGATTAACTAAATAAATAAAAATAAAATAAAAAACCAAGCAAATTATAAAAAAAAAAAAACAAGGACCTACCACCGGTGTGACTGATTGCACTAGTGGAATAATCTCTGCTGTGATAGATGATCTCAACAGGGCGATACGATAGGGGTTGTCACGTACTGATGTCGGAAGAATTAAACAAACTTAATATAATACAATAGAAAGACTGTCCCTCTGAGAGCACGTTAAGCTGTCGGTCTTGGTTCTTATCACATAGCATCTGATAATAATCGTTAACTCTTGATAAGTAAATTCCTCTTATCTATGAGTTACTGATTCGCCCTTAGGGTTTCGGAGGTCAGATGGCAATCGCTCTGTGTAAAAACTAGTAACCTGTCTTATCTGGAGTAATTAGAAGACCCTGGGTAAATACTCGTATGATACCGGGAATAATGCTAAGAAGAAGAAGAATGTAATACAATAGAAACTTATAATATATTTATTGAAAGCACTCAAGATACAAAGCAGTAATTACTACTTTAACTAGTTTTAATAATATCAAAAGATAATCCATAGCGTCTTTAATGAAACTTTGATGTTACAAACAGCTGTTTATAATTGTTCACTTAATGGCCAAGATATTGAGCTTCTGCGCCATCAAATAGTTTGACGTAGTTAGTTCAAGACTTGGGATAGAGTGCTTGTTTATTATTACTTAACTTCATCATAAACAATTAACTTTGCCACTATATACAAATAGGTAAAATTAATGTGACTGTTTGTAATAAATAACAGCTTTTCACTAAATGCATATGAAAGTATATACGAAACTTATATAACTGTCTGTTTGTTTCGGCTTATCTTTGAAATTTTCATTATCTGCAATTTGCAAGTTTTACCATTAAAACATAATTATAATTTCTATGATGTTTGTCTACGTGTTAGTACTCCATTGACATATAAGAATAAGTAATGATGGGTATTTAATATTAGTACGCGTGACATACTAATATTAAATACTTGTTACGTTGCCGAGAGGTAACCATGATTTAAGATTAATTTATGCTAAAATATAAAAATAGTTTCATTATTAATTTAATTTGTATTCAGGTGTCAAAAATTATATTTTTATATAAAACAATAGAGAACACATGCTTATTACTTATAAGATGGCATTTGTATCAAAGTTTGAGTATTTTGTACAGAACTTAATAATTAAAATAAAATTTATACACAAAAAAAACGGAAAATGACTATTGTCTCCCAAAAAAAAAATCTTTACTTCAAAAAGTTTTTCTTGGATATTATTTGAAATCTACGCCTCCACTGGGTTTCGAAATTACCTTTATTTTTAAACATTTAACTAATTAAATTAATGTACCCACTTGTATTACTTTATTCGGCAAAATTCAAATTTTCCAATTAACTATACTATACCAGCTCACACTGCGGAGCACATAAATTGTAAAGTTAGTCTATCTTCGGATGTTTCTCGTTTTAACAATTTTAAGTTTAGCTTACATAATACTTTCAAGTGCAGACCTCTCGTTTTAATTAGTTTCTTTAATTACTTACTTGGTAGAAGAGAAGACAGCACATGCAATGGTTCTCTACGTAACTTTGTGACGATCTCAACATTACACTTTATTTAAATCTCTAAAACAATGTATTTTCTATAATATGAACCTATTTTTGGACGGTCACCCATCCATTTAATGACCGCACCCAAAGTTGCTTAACCTAAAAATCGTTTGCCGACCACGTGACTATGTGCAACGTAATACTAAGTATGGACATACCCCGAAAATAATATTTTACAAAATCAAAAAATTTATAAAATTTTGTATGAAAATTTCCATAGAAAAAGGAAAATGTATGGAAAATCACAGATTCAGGTGCCGAATGTCATTGCAGCTGTTTCGCATATATAAGGGGTGTGGTGTCGGCGAAGGTGTCTCCGAGCGTATGCTTTGTGAGTGCCCGTCTGACGTCTCTACCCCCGCGTATATGTGGACGATTTACCAAGACGGTGCGTTCGGGCGGCCATGCTGCTAGAATGCTAGTTAAGGTTTCCGATCTTCGTATATGGTTTTTATACATATTATTTATGGTGATTGGTGATGCATGGCAAAGAATATATATAAAGTATATATTAAATATATATACAATAATTAATAAATAATGACGGTATGTATGGTGGTCCGTCTATGATTACTGGCAAAGAGATCTAATGTGAATAATATGATCTATACATGTTAAAGGCAAATTTATATCGTTGAAATATATTGAATATAATTTATTATTATAAATTAAATATTTAATGACGGTTTGTGGGTCCGTCAATTATGAATGTATATATGTTTGATATATATTAAGAAACGAAGTTTACTTTGTTTCTGTAATATTATGTGATATTGTAATTGTCAATATAATAGTGAAAGTAATGCTTCGGCGCAGATATTGTTTATGTTTCAGAATCTAATGGATTATTTGAAACCTAAGAAGAAGCGAATTCAATGAAGATTTAAAAGTATGCGTTGGGAAGAATTTATGCGTCATAACTAATAAATAATTATATTTCAGCTGTATACGTGTATAATGTTTTGGCGAGTTTTAGTTGACCCGATACTTGAGTTTGAGGCTCTGATGTGACCTGAGTCATGTCTATAGTGTCCTTAAGCGAGGCCCGAGGATTTCTAATCTTAGTTGACCCGATGCTTAAGTATGAGGCTCCGATATGATTTTGGTCATGTCTATAGTGTCCTAGAGTGAGGTCCTTTGACTTTGCTGATGTGATGTTGACATGGGGTTGACTCTGTGGTGCGATTTATATCGATGCAGTAGTTTCTTCAGGTCCATTGCTGAAGCGGCCCCAGTGATACAGATTAGAATTGCTGCGGTGGTGCGACTTAGGTCGATGCCGTGATGTAGTTCGGTTTGTTGCTGAGGCGCTGGAATATTATATATCGTTTGTAGCAAAATGACTCGTCTTCTTATTAGAGACGCCCCCTTAGCTTAGCAATAAGGATTTTTATAATTGACATTGTAGCATGTCATACTATTAGGGCAACTGGTTGCTTCTCACTTCGAGATAGCTAACTAGTATTAGACAGTGTGGCCTGCTTAACTCTTACCATGCGTGTTTATCACGTCTTAAATAATGAACTGGATTCGGATGTATGTTTGAGTATTGAGCCAAAGGGTACCTTGCGTGAGCAAGTGCTATGGTTTTAATGATGCAAAACTATAATAAGAAAACGACATAAATCAAAGAATATTAGTTGTAAGATAATGCGATTACGAATACGATATAAGCCCACGAATATTAATTATAAGACAATGCGATTATTTAAATACCAATTAGGTAGGGTTAGGTAGGACTTAGTTTTAAGGAATTGCGGTTGTGATATTATAAAGAATTGAATATTATCAATACTATATGACCCATATATAGTGATAAAAGAAATATACTTATAAATATAATTATTAATGAATTTGCCTACACTACGGTGAGGTTATTATAAATACTATATTACACATATATAGTGATAAAAGAAATATACGCTATAAATAGCATTATTGATGAAAATACCTTAACAAAGGTGAAGTTTATGATGAATATAAACTCTATATTAACCACATATAGTGGTATAACAAATATACGTTATAAATGATATTATTTATTATTATTGATGAATTTTACTTCACTAAGGTGAGGTTGACGATTATAGCATTGTGCTTACGGAATGCCGCCTGGCGGTTTAATGTTCGAATACATATCTGAACCAGGGATTTATTCCCTTATATATGATGACCAGGGCTTGTCCCTCAATTATTATGGCGTTTTGCCTTCTCATATAAAAATGAATATGAAATATTATATGACATCGGTCTTGATTGATACCATTACAAAATATCAGGGCTTGATCCCTTTCTATGCTATGAAAATAACAATAATATAAAAGAATAAATCTTGCGTCCCGATAACGAAATCACTATAAATATAAATTACCAGGACTATGTCCTTTCACGTTATAACAATGAAATTGTGTGTCGCAGGCGCACTATAAATAGCCTATCCCTTACCCGGGAGGGCTCGTATCTATGGTTGGAGCCCACAGTCGGTGGCGTGTGCGGGGCCATCGATCTCCCCCTCTTCTTTATATTTTTGCTGTAGAGTTTAAGTATATAAGAATTGGAGGAGCGGATTACTTTCAGCTACTCGTAAGAGGTGTTGAAAGTATAGGGATATATTTATTATCTCACCATTTAACCTTTATTGGCTTATATTAATATTTTTATTATGATAATCATATTACACTAATATAATTAAACTATATAATAAATAAGGTATTATTGCTTTCCATTGTCGAGTTGAACCTGTTGCCTCTGATGCTCTAAAAGAACATGGTTTATTACGATCACAACGTAACAAGGGTCCTGGCCGCTAGACGATACACGTGCCAATTTCGTAGTTTTATGCTATTTATTTTCGTGCATTTATTATTACTTATTTAAATATATCTTATTATTTATTTATTGCTATAAAGCAAGGTAGGTTTAGTCACAACTTCTTGAAACTTCCAGAATAGTCTGCTACCTAACTATGTATGAGGACTTCTAACTAATATTAATGAAACAATAAATGTGACGCATTTTTAGAAACCATTGCGTGATATATAGTTAACTAGTATTAGTTAGTTCATAATCATAGCAGGAGAACCAAAAAGAAAATAATTACAAATATAATTCAAAATATTATAAATGTTTTATATAACAATTCATTAAGGCTAAAAAGAACGTAAACACATCAATAAATGATTTTATCTGCCCGATAACATAGTAAAGGTACGTAAAAGAACACCGTTTTGATCCAGATCAAGAATGTTATTTGAATTGTTATATTTCCAAATATGATAAATCTGAATATTTGTAACAAATGTGTAACATAAATAATAGTTTAAAAACTGAAGAATAGTGTAAATAAGAAAAAAAAAATTGTAAAAAAGAGTGGGCTGCTTGGTGTCAATAGTTATAAATATTTTATTGACAGATATGAGTAGAAGACTTATCATTTTGATAATGTCTTAAAAAGCACCCCAAGCTTTTTATTAGTTTTTTTTCATTTAATTTTATTATTTAGTTGGATTTTATATATAAGCGTGTTTTATAGTTTTTTTCAAACTATTCTTTATTTTAATTTTATTGGTTAGATTTTTTTAAATTATTAAATTGTCATCGGTAATTTTACGGTAGTAGAGCCACGCTTCTTTCAGCACAAATGGGCCGGCTCTCACAGAAAATCGGCGTCAAATAACAGTACCATTAGGTACTATTTGTTGCGTTTCGTGCGATGTGTGAGAGTGCCGGAGGCCCAATCTCCCAACCCTCTATTCCCTTCCTTTTTCCCCTCTCATCCCTTCCTGCTTGTTCCTTGGGTTGGCAACGCGCATGTGATACTTCAAGTATCTCAAGCGTTCATAGGTTACGGTGACTGCTTACCATCAGGCAGACCGTATGACTGTTTAACAACCGTCATGAAATAAAAAAATAATAATAATCGGATAAGTATGCAAAATTTCGATTTAATCCGACGCTTTGAAGGAGGACAAAATCATGTTCAAAGTTTCCATTACATACATCTAAGGCTAATAAAAGACGCTAAGTTTTTATACTATCTAAATATATATATAGGTATTTAGCCTACTCTAAATCTGTGATATAGTACATAATTTCTTTTTAGATTCTTATGTTCACAATACCGAGTTTTATATTTTCCAATACAATATTAATATTTACCTTTTCAACTAAGTAAATCAGTAAATGAAGCGTTAAAAGTTATAATTTTGAACTTTCTATACATTCATAAATAATTGATTTGGGCGAAGAGCTTCGCTAATTAATACAAATACCAAACATTAATAATAAACTTCTAATGCTTATAAGTTGTTAACAACAGAATTAAAACTTTACTGCGTACCTTAGATATGAATGTATATAATAATTAAATTCTACATTAATGATATTTGTCAGTTTTCTATTCATTGTCATTCGAATACTTATATTGGATAATCATTGCCTCACTTGTTAGTTCAAAACTTATTTTACCTTTCAAACTCAAACTCAAACTCAAAATATTCTTTATTCAAATAGGCCTTTAAGCACTTTTGAATCGTCAATATACAGTCTGTTATGTCCGCCTAAGTGAAGCTACCGCCGATTCGGAAGGTAGATTCTGCAGAGAAGAAACGGCAAGAAACTCTACAGTTACTCTTTTCCAAAAATAATCACATTACATTTGTCAAATGTAGAATTAAGATATATATCCCGCATGAAACTCAACGAATATTAATTCCATGCCACATTATCTGCATTCATTAACGGAATAATAAGCTTTATTTAGTAAACACCGTTTAATATAAGATTTAAATTTCAAAAGTGGTAGATTCAAAATTGTCTTTGAAAAGCTTAAAGCATTGAAGAAGAATAGAAGAACGTAGAGAGAACAGATAGGCCAGTGGATCGAAAACCTAGACTTTAACCGAAAGTCACGGGTTAAAATCTGGGCAATAATAGGTATATCCTGGTGGTAGAGCTTAAAAAGCCTGGTTAGCTAGCACCGTACGTTGGTGAAATACTCGTGTAGTGACTGCTTCGAAATTCGACCCAGCGTATAAGCCGTTGTAGCCTAAAAAAGGCACAACGCACAGGCATGCTCGTTAATGTTGCAGGTGTTCATAGGCGGTGGTAGTCGTTTAACATCAGTATCTGCCATAAAACATATTGCAATAGTTATGTACTGGAAAAATACACAATGTCAAGGACAAACACACCCAGACTGACAAATATGGTCAACAAAAAAATCTGCTCCGAGCGGGAATCGACCCCGCGACCTGTGGTGCTTAAGGTAGGGTCGCTGTAACTGCATTTCTCCAAGTAAAAAAAAAAAAAAAAAAGGGTCGCTGCCACTGTGCCATAATATCTTTAAAACTAAAATTGTGTAACACACTAAGTAATAAGTACATTGTAAACCAAATGTAATGAAGTTGAAAAATGTTTTGTAATTTACAGGCGAAGTAAAACGATGTACAACACAATAGCTGTGGGTTTCAGCAGAAATATCAAATGCTCCAAACTTTTAGCCACGCGGAAACAATTTCCAAATTGCATGTAATTTTCGCTTCTACATAAAGAGGAATTAGAGGAATCTTCTAATGACCCGAAATTCAACCATTCAATTGTTCAAAACTATTAAAATAAATAATTATACAGGAGTAGAAGTAAGAACAAACGTCAATTTTACTTTTTATCTGGAAGATTGCAAATAGACGTATAGCGTTGTAAGCTGAGATGGCACAATGGATAGACAATCTAAGCTTTAACCGAAAGTCGCCGGTTCAGATCTGGGCAACACCTTTCGAAATTAGCGGGGAAGAAAAACATCGTGAAAAGACCAGCATGTCGTAGAAGAAGTTTTAAGACATATATGGACGCAAATAAGCAATACCATGTCAACCCACAAAAATTGAAACAACTGAGTTATATATGCAGAAGTGTTGGTAAATGGCTGAAGAACATTTTTCTTTAATATTTGTAGGGTTTTTAGCTTTAAAACTTCTAAAAAATCCATTTTTTAATCATGCAATTTATGTATTATGTTAAACGTTTTGGGTTATATTATATACGAAATATGCAGTTTTTATACTTATTTTTTTGTCAAAATGAGTAAAATAACTAACATAAATCTGAAATTGCCAAAAACTTGACCAATACTTTTGGTTCCTGAGATACAGTTCATCTAGTTCAGGAACCAGGTACTCTAAATATTGTAAATTGTTTGTATTTTGCCAATAAAGAATTTGAATTTGAATTTGAATACATAAAAAAGCAAGTTGTTCAAAATTTTCAAACGCGTTTTTCTCGAAATGACATTCGTGTGGGTTGACATGGTATTGCTTATTTGCGTCCATATATGTAGTACCTTTCTGGCGTTCGTAAGCTGCGTTTCGTGATCAGTCAACTTATAACGAGTTCGATCCTAAAAAGGTCGGTAACGCACCTACATGCCTGGGAGGCTGTAATCGCTTACCATAAGGTGATCCTCCTGCCCGTTTGTACACATAGAAAAAGCTACGCCACAGCAATTAGTAACCATACTAATTGCTGTGGGCTGGGCATATCTATATTATCTAGCAACATCGTAATGATAATGCATGCATGAGGAAAATGGATGTTTTGAAGGAGGAGGAGGAGAAAAAAAAGGAAAGACTGAGAAATTTGAAGCTAGGAAATTTGGCTTTACCGCATAGAATAAAACGGATCAGTACAGATACTGTTGTGACGGTAGAACATAGTCGAGCTGGTTAAAAATAGAAAGTATTCATAGCTGTGCTAAAATTTTATTACTTTCCATTTGATTACAGCAATATTGTATTGAACATTTAGCAAAAACAATTTAGCAATATTGCTAAATTTTCGAATAGACTTAGCTCGGTAGCAATCGCGGTAAGAAAAATTCGCCAATTAACAGATGTAGAAACAGCCAAACTAGTTTATTTTAGTTACTTCCACAGCATTATGTCATATGGAATTTTACTTTGGGGTTACGCGGCTGATTTAAATACAATTTTTGTGCTGCAAAAGCGAGCTATTCGTGCAATTTATAATCTTGGTTGTAAAGAGTCCTTAAAAGAGAAATTTAAAGAAATTAATATATTGACTGTTGCTTCTCAATAAATTTTTGAAAATGTTATGTATGTACATAAGAACATTAATGAATTTACTAAATGTAGTGATAATCATAACATTAACACTAGGAACAAATATAAATTAACAATGCCAGTTACTAGACTGCATAAAATTAGTAATTCTTTTAAAGGTAACTAACTGTATACGGTTTTACAATAGGATCTCAGAAAGCGTTCAGAAACTTTCTATTAATAAATTTAAAAAAAGGTCAAAGAATGTTTGTGTGGTAAAGGTTATTATAAAATTGGTGAATACCTTGAGGACACCACGCCTTGAGAATTAGACAGTCACGCCAGGCTTTTCAGTGATTATAATATGTAAACTAATATCAGTTTAAAAAAATAAATTCAAAAAAGATAAAACCCCTGAGTTTGTTTCGCCGGTTCTTTTCAGGTAGAGGTTTAATTTTGGAGCCGGTGGTAGAATCTGACTTTCAACAAATAAGTGTAATGCTTTTTATGTTGAATAAAAATATTTGATTTGATTTGAATGGGCGTAAAAACATATCTTCTTCTTGCCCCTATCCCACCTAAGTAGGGTCGGCACAGCACGTCTTCTTTATCCATTCTTTTCTATCATTCATTATCTCATTTCATCCACGTCTTTAAAAACCATATATGCTTCTTTTTCATTAACCCTTCATATCAGGATAGGAGTATAGGCAGACCTTGTGTTAATACCGGGAATGATGATAGGAAGGAATAGGAAATTATGAAACATATCATTGAAATTACAAGGATATGTTTCATAATTTCATTACTAAGCAATAGCGAAATTATGAAGTAACTCATTGAAATGGTTCAGTATATTACGACTCTGATGCTCGGTCGTAGTTCAAACAAAGGCTCTATGTCAACAACAGTTTGATTTAGTAAGTGAGAACATATGAATTTCAGTATTTGTCACAGTAACTGCGGTCCAATTAATCAAAAAGTGATGGCGGTTTAAAAATAATGTCCATGGCGCGTTAAAGTTTATTTTCCGTGAATTTCATTCTTGAATAAGTATTTAAGCATTTTAATGTTTTTTTGTCATGTTGGATGGCAAACACTTTAGCAGCAAACACTGTTCCCTATGGATGCTTGCGATACTCGTCTATCAATTACATTAATTATTGCTAGATAGAATATTCTTTCACTCCAAATAATTTGGAGGGAATTCGGAGATAAAGAACGGAACAACTCGAAATATAACAAATACTCGCGATTACTGCATTCAAAATATTTTTGTATTTTTATGCTTTTAGCGATTGCAGTTGGATGTTGTTTCATAATAGAACCAAATTATATTTGTTTTATACCCGTGGAGCTCTCCAGAGAAGTCAATAACTGCCTAAATTAGGTCGGTGCGAGGAGAAAATTACAAAATAACAACTAAATGTGAAATCAGTGTAAATTTTATTTCGTTTGCATATTCAACGCTTGTATCAATAGCAAGGTAACGTAACGTGAATATAAAGTACTTATTAGGCCCAACACAACACTTTCATTATTAAAGAAAAAGATTTTATAATCAATTTTCTGTGCACAATCAATTGCCTAAGGTTTAGGATTTACCTAAACCTAAGGCAGAATAAATAAAAAAAAAAGCTTACATTATGTGCCATACAAACACTTCAAGGTTTCAATGTTTTATTACCATCAACCATACTTCATTCATGCAGCCCGTAACTGAATCTGTGTGACCAAATGTAACTTAAATAAACGTAAATGTAACTAAGTATTAAAACTTTTTTCTTATTTTATTCGAAAGAAGGTGTAATAGGTAAGGTTGTTTTTTAGTCAGCCAAAATAAAAACAATGTTTTAACTTAAAATAATAATACTGCCTGCTAAATTCGGAATTGGTACTTTTGTGAAAAATATTCAGCCCCGTGTACTCTTTAGGTTTGGTTGTATTATCATATGACAAAAGAATGGCCTATTCAAACCCTTTTTAAATCTAACTCGACCATTTTATACACATCATAACGGGCAACAAACTGTGTGTTTTAAAATATCACCAATATTATAAAGATTTGAATCGGGCTTGATATATTATAATGCCTATAATCGTAGGAGGGACGGGAAATAAATTAAATTATTAAATTAAACAAAAAACCAACTGCATTAATAATAATTCCTAAAAAAACAAGCTCTATAATTTAAATATTACTTTAATGTTAGTAAAGGTAGATAATATATAATACATAATTATAATACGTAATATATAATATATAATATAAAATACATAATGTACAATATATAACATATAATATACAATATATATTTTATAATATATAATACATACTACATAATACATAATAAATAGATAGCTTATTATCTAGAAAAATGTTCTATTCCTGTCAAAATTATTATAAAAAAAGGCGACGGGACATATGCTATTGAAATTCGGCGTGTATCCACTTATAGAACATTATTTACTTACAAATGATTCATTTCTCTCTAGACCCAATTCTAAGATCACCCAGATGTAATTGCGGTATATGCCAGTAACTACTATAAAAAATCTAAATTATTATTATATTTTGACATCGTTGTGGCGTTGTGGGTAGCGAGTCTGCCTTAAGCCTCGACGGTTGCGGGTTCGATTCCCGCTCGGAGCAGATGTTTGTATTAATCGTACAGGCATGTTTTCCGGTCTGGTTGTGTTTGTCCTTGTCATTGTGAATGTTTCCGGACCCCCGACACAGGATATAATTATCCTAATGGGGGCCGTTGAGTGTGTAACGTTTATTTATATTATTCGGAACTTCCAAGTTCGGTTCGGTTTAGCCTCTCAAAGGAATTTGTTAAAATATTTAAAGTGTATGAACTTCGATATCGCAAGTAAAGTTTACCTTTGACACCTCGGTAACAAGATTCCCGAGAGGGTTTCGTCCTTTTAAGCACACGTTCAATACATTTAACAGCTCTCCCAATACAGGTAAATTAATTTTATATCTAAACTAGCTTCTACCCGCAGCTATTTTCACGTGGTATTAACAATACAGTGTTTTTGTTATAAGCTCTATGCCATACAACTCTTGTAATTATTAGTAAGATTAAATATTAGTTTACTGAATTTAACCATTCTGCGCTGGAATGAAATGCGTGAAGTGAAGACAAATTTCAAAAGTTAATCTATATACCTTACTGATATATCACAACCCAGCCTAAGCCCTTTGATATGTGTGGTTTTTAAAATGTAAAAGAAATTATTTTTCGAAATTCAACTCTTAAGGGGTTTAAAAATGTACATGGGGTGTCCGTTATTTTTGGAACTAAAATCATGAAACTTTGTTTTTAGGCGGACAATTAAAGATAAAGAAACCAGTGTTTATCATTGTAAAATGGGGTATGGAGCTTGTTTTTCAAACGGCTGTAAAGTAATTCTGAGGTCTACTTAGATGAAGTCGCGGGCATATACTATAAAAAAATGGCTTTTCGCACTTCTTACATTTGTTATTTGTAACCTGTGGACATACTAACAGCTAGACCGTTCGCAGAACTCCTTTGTCTAATGAGTGAGCAATAATACCCAAAGTATAAATAACTTAATTACATGGTAAATGTTTACTAATAATTTATTTAATATGAACGCAATTAATAATAAAATTTTCAGAATATGTTAATATAGGAATGTTCCGATGATATTTTTACGTGGAAATTGTTAAACCATCGGAATACTTTACGGAAATTTCCAAAAGGTAATGTGGAGAATACCTACTGGTTGTGATTGCGATACCGTAGCCGAAGTTGAGCTCACTCCTACATCTGTAATGAGACTCCCAGAGGGTTGATCCTTCCGAACTTAAGAATTTTGGACACTTTTCTTTACAAAATAACAAGTCCTTTTTGATATGTCTCAAAGGGTTCCTTTAAGAAAGTTAAATGACCTAAAATTATATAACGGACGTAGAAAAAATATCAAAATGTAGAAAAATTCGAGTTGAGTTAACATGTTAAGTCGTTAGATATTGGTCGTATTACTTTTGTAAAATAAAAAAAAATGTATGTTTAACAATCACTTGAAGGACATTATTTGTAATTTATATAATTAATAGATTTATAATTATCTAACCTACTTCTCGGTCAGCGATCAAAAAGTTAAGCATCTTAGGGCATCGTGAGATTAAAAATGGGTGACCTCAATACTCGATAGTATTTTAATTATACATTTTCGTGCCTTAGAAGGCACGTAAAAAGACAAAGAAGGATCACAGGTGACCAGAACAACTCCGACACTGTGAGCCACTAAACACAAGGCAAAAAATCTCAATACTGAAACAAGATTAGTAATGCAACAAGTACATACATACTCATACACCTAAAGATAATCACAGATCAATATTATTTCATATGGAATTTATCCATCCCTTGACTTTACGTAGAACTATAAATGACGTGATTAACCCAGAAATTTAAGTTAAAATGAGGGTAGTTTTAGATTCATCGGCTCTTTTCTTTAGGCTTACGAGTTTTGTTAATTATTCACATTTATTCGATTCAAAACCGACGTTATAATTAATGTCCTCTTTGTTCACTTAATTGTTTTTATGTTGAATTTCAGTAACGGGAATGCTGATTTTAATAAATTAAATGAATATTATTCGACAAGTGATAACTCTGTAACCTCCTATTTACTCCTTCTACCAGGTGGCTAACCACTCTTATTGCTATTACAATAACGATAAACTGAGCTATATCGCTATTTCGTACAATGACATAAATATATATTTGTACGACATGCTCATATACATCTGAATCTGAATTGATTTACTTTCAGAATGGAATTGGATCGAAATAGAAATTTTACTAAAATTTAATGGTAGGCCTGCTGGTGTTGCTAGTAAATATAATTAGCATAATATGACACGCTTTTATAAGGCTGGCATGTTTGCCAAAAAAAATCTATGATGCCAAAAAAAATCTATAAAATGCTATATTTCAAAAGGTATGTTGAGATTTTCTAGATTAAAATAATTTTCATTTTTACAAATCTTCTTCATCTTAGCATTATTCCCGGTATTTTATGTACCAAGGGTCTGCTTATTACTCTTATCCGGATTTGACAGGTTACTATTTTTTTGTTCCATTTTTACAAATATACATATTATATCATAATATTATGTTTGAACATTGAGAAGAGATTGAAATATTGAGGTAAATGTATTAGCTGTTCATCAACTTTGTAGACAAGGTTTTGACTGCTTAAACTTGAGCGTCAACAAAACTTTCTGATGTGCATTAATTAAGACCGAAGCGTCCAATATTTATGATAACTTCGACGCTCGAATAGAAACACTAAGTAGAAAAGTAGCTTAGTAATTTAAAGACCATACTGCTTTATAAAATATCTTATTTGTATTCTGTTGGCACTCTTTGGCTACGGGACCCTAAAAATGAAATTTAAAACTGATTTTTATAAATCTAATAGAGATGATTATTTTTAATTCAAGTTTCACGGTCTGCATAAAATTAAAAGCTTCGATAACTCAACTGTAGAAGGCCAGATTTCGCTTCGTTTACTCGAGAGTCGGGGCTTCGATCCTGAACCCCTTGGAATATTGTCGTACGCACTCCTAACGCAAGCTTCGAGCTTATTAGTAATGCCTCGTAAAGCACTGCTAATATTCTTTTAAAAAATAATAATAATATTTCCGACGAAATGAAAATCCTATATATTAAAATAAATAAATAAAATAAACGCTACACACTCAACGTTCCCATTAGGATAATTATATCCTGTGTCGAGGGTCCGGAAACATTCACAATGACAAGGACAAACACAACCAGACCGGAAAACATGCCTGTACGATTAATACAAATATCTGCTCCGAGCGGGAATCGAACCCGAAATCGAAATAATAGGTTACAATTTTGTGTAGCATGTAATAAGACTTTTATCGATTCGTGTGTCTTCACGACAGTGCCGTCACGCCACTTATCTCGACGTCGATGCAAAAATTTTGAATATTTCCTTGCAAATTCTATTCTGGTGGAAAATTCGATGGACGGCTGTCACTGTCTTTTATGAAAAGTCACGTACTAAGGACAGAAACGACAAAGAAACGATTATCACGTAAGAGACTTCTTGGATGTTGCGTTTTGCTCAAAACGGAAATAGTGTTGGAAGGAATAAATTATTTATGATAATACAGATGTGTCGTATCGAGCTGGGCGTCTCTCGTCTTAAGAATACTAATTTTTATATACAAATATTAAAGATTTTTACTATTATAAGATAATAATCATCTAGATAGATGATAAGAGTTTCAATGAAGTTTAAAAATTTCGCAATTCTTTCAGAACCTTAGACTGAACCACTTCAAAAATAAATTTAACTTTGCGACCTGCTGATATTGCACTCTAACTTCGAATGGGTCGCTGTGAATAGTGGATATTTAATGGTCAGCGTGTTCGTCCCATTCCTTGTACCTGGACTCGTAAATGGACATCGACTATCTTAAGTGATATTACTTACATATAATTGAACTTGAGACTTGTATTTCTATCAGGTTTTTATGTTATGCCTTTTTTCATTTCTCATTATGTAATTTTGCATTTTTTAGTAGTAGTTAATGTTTATGTTTAATTACTATCACCTAATAACCTTGGAAGAATAGCCCATCTTAAAAATATAAAGCTATCAAAATCCATTCTAAAGCACGAAAGCTATCGCGCAATATACACAAAAATGATAGCAAATGATAGCAATATTCCTTTTGTGGTCAGTTGTAAAATACGACTTAATTAGACTTACAGAAAATAAGATAAGTAAAACAAATCAGCTAACTATTAGTACTTATCTTATACTTTAAGTTGCATTTAATCATTGCAAGAATAAAATTCTTCGTTAAACATGGAATTCAAATTTTATTATTTCTAAGTGTATTTGTTAGTGTAATGTATATATATAATAGCTCTAAGATACTTTGTGAGCAATAAGAGTCATAATATATTATGTTAATGGGCTTTCAACAAATTCTGTGAAAATCCCACCTACCGTTTTTTTGGCAGCGTGGTAAGCTTTAACTTCCGGAGACATTATCAACACAATGTCGGCTCATTAACTTTCAAGTAAGCGCTTATTTTGATAAATTTACTTGGTGTTCACCAACTAAAAGTGGAAGGCTACTAGAGTTTAAATGAATTTATCTATATTATAATTATCACATAAGTAATAAGAAGTTTTTTATTTAATGACGGTTGAGAAACTGGCATACGGTTCGCCTGATCACCAGTCACTGAAACCTATGAAAACTTGCGATACTTGAAAGCCAAAGGATAGGAGAGAAGAGATGAGAAGGGAAGAAGGGAAGGGAACAGAAAAGGTGGGAGATTGGGCCTCCAGTGCTCTCGAAACGCAACACTACCTACTGGTACAGTTACTTTACCCCGATTTAGCACTTAAACAATAAATACTTACTGTAGTAAAAGTTCTAATTTTCATTTTATATTTTATATAAAAGATATATAGATAGATACATATATCAACTCGTATTTACAAAGGAAATATTTTTATCCGTATAAATATCCTTATCAGTGTTTCGCAAAAAGTTTTAATAAAAACATAACAATGATAAACGACAACGGCACCGGCCCTTCTGATATAGACCTCGGTTAAACCTGATGAATATTTTCCGAGGATTAGCCCTTACTTTATGAGCACAATTTCTCAACTGCCTTTCACTAGTGACAAATACTTTGGTAAAGCGTTCTTCACGTAGGGTTATAAAAATATAATATACGATACTATATCAGAAGTCCTAAAGTTTGACACCGTTGTGGCGTTGTTGGTAGGGAGTCTGCCTTTAGCCTCGACGATTGTGGGTTCCGATCCCGCTCGGGTAGATGTTTGCATTGATCTTACAAATATCTGTTTCAGTCTTGGCGTAGCTAAGCTGTCGGTGCCGGTTGTTATCACATAACATCTGATAATAATTGTTAACTTTTGATAAGTAAATTGCTCTCATCCAGTGAGTTTCGGGTCCGCCCTTAGCGTTACGGAGGTCAGATGGCAATCGCTCTGTGTAAAAACTAGTAACATGTCAAATCCGGACAAGAGCTATAAGCAGACCCAGGGTAAATACTCATATTATACCGGGAATAATGCTAGGAAGAAGAAGATCAGAAGTTCTAAGTTTTAATATAAAATAAGACTAGCTGTACGGGCGGCTCCACTCGCGTGTTGCTCCATTTTTTTTTATTGCACGCAAATATTTTTTTTTGTAAGTACTTTATATATTTTTACATGTATTTAGTGATAACCTGTTAATTTTGAATTACAAAGAGACACTTCAATTTTATTTATTTGCATACATATAGATAAGGCAAGTTACATTATGTCACACCGAATTTATATAGGCGATACTCAAGGAGAATCATTTATTAAAACAATAATAGAATGATTTTCAAAATAAAGAAAATGAAGACGGATTAAATTGTTAAAAATTGTAACCAATATCTAAAAAAAAAACAAAATATCTATGGTTCCGTACAACCGTGAATATAATTATGTTTCTTGTAAGAGACCTTCTTTGATTTTATTTAAAAAAAATAATTAATTATTATAGAGCCCAGTAAAAATATCTATGTATAAACTATCTATATATGAAAATTTCATTTATTTATCGGTTACAGTCTTAAACAGTAAAAAAAACACACAGATGGCAAAAGACGTAAAAAAATATCAAATTTCCTGCATGGGGACCACCTTTATTTTTGAAAGTGATTTTGTTTTACTATTTGTTGTTGTAGTGCCAAAACAGAAGTACACATTTTGTAAAAATTCAATTTTAGTTATTACAGTTCGTGTGATACAGTCCACTGACAGACGAACGGACAGCGGAAGCTTAATACGCGTTCCGCTGACACCCTTAGGGTATGGAACCCTAAAAACGCTTTATATACGTTTTTATTCTTGATACAAGTTCAGGTTATCATGATAAAGTAAATAAAGTTTCCACGTGTAACCTTTGTATATCATAAATCAAGATTTCAATTCCGACCCTCACATGAGTCCCTTCATATAAACCTCTCCGAGTATACTTTTTAATATAAATGGTAATGTGGCGATTTTTAAAGTGTCACCGTGACCGTAAGAAGTCTGGTAAGACGTAATTTGACATCAAATAAAAATATCTTTATGGAGCACTCCCAATAAAATATGATGTTATTTATTTATCTTATTTTTTAAGTCAGAGGGGGCAAAGGGGAATTATCATCTCCATCACCACAGGGTATGCAGATGAGTTGCCACCCACATCAATGACACTTTTACTAGATATGCAAGTTATTAGATTCTACCAATCTTGCCACCATTCACGTTGACAGAATTCGTGTAATTGTTATTTTGTAAATAAACGTAGTTTTGAAAATTGAAGAAGAAATCTAATAATTATATACTTAAAAGCTTCAGGTCGTAAAAATAATTTCTTAAAAATATTAGTAAAATTTCTAAAACTAACTTGCCCAAAGCTATAGAAGTAGAGAATATTACCTCCCTAGAGACACTGGCTACGGAGAAGTCAGCGAACGAAACTCGGCAATCGTTTCGAAGCTTCCAATTCTAGATTACTACGTGAAAATCCCTTGGGCTGAAATATAAGTGAATTAATTTGAAACAGTATACCTTAAGAATATTAAGTATTTAATAAAAAACTAGTAATTATTTTCTCTTCTTCCTAGCATTATTTATGTATTATACGAGTATTTACCCAGTGTCTGCTTATAACTCTTTTCCGGATTTGACAGGTTACTAGTTTTTAGATAGTGATTGCCATCTGGCTTCCGCCAATCATAAGGGCGAGCCAGAAACTCATTGGATAAAAGCAAATTACCTATCAGATATTACGTGATAACAACCGGGACCGACATCTTAACGTGCTCTCCGAGGCACGGTGGGGAGAACAACAAGACCAGACCGAAACAGATATTTTTGTAAGATCAATACATATAAATCGTCTTCGCTCCATAAAAGAGGAAGAAAATCATTGTAAATATTTACAATATTATGCATTATTATTTTAATAATACTGATTATGGTCAAATAATTGAGTACATTGATTAACAATTGACTTTTTTAAGTAGGTTTACACAAAATATTGCAAAACGAAAGAAGAATATACACTGTAAAAAGAATTATAAGTGCATATAATTTAAGCAATTTAAAGTTAGCTTACTTTTTAGTGTAGGGTTTGTTTTAATTAGTTTCTTTGATTGAGTAATTAATTAGTTGGCTGAGAAAACAGTACATGCAAAGTGCCTGTCTCCACAAGTTCCTGAAACTTTAAGCCGAATGCTTTCACAAACATTTCAAGGTGATTTTTGGTGAAGTTATATTTGAAATGCAAAAACAAATTATTATAATCAAATAACAGAATCATAATTCATAAAATATCAACTATTTTTGTGTTTTGCGATACTAGTAATTATATTAAAAAATTATCTGGAAAGCTGAATTTTATAACAGGTATTATTTTTAATCGTTTCAACGTAAGGAACATTAATTCTAAATAATAAATACAAAGATTTTTCGAAATTCACCGTTATAAAGAAGAGGGGTTGGGTTGGGGGGAAGGGTGAAGAGGGGTTGGAAAGTTTGTATGAAAGTCCGTCAGTTTTGAAATTATAAATAAACACGTGTTTTAACATATTCTAAAATCCTTACCAATTCTTGAAGGTTTGAAATGGGGATTCAAAGCTTGTATTAAAACCGTTATTCACAAGATGCGAAGCTAGCCAGTATTTAAATTTATAATAGGGTTTTGTATTTCTTTAACGCTTATGACATACATACCTAAGAATATACGCACTGAAGTATTGACGGGCAGCGAAACGGATGTATGTCTAAAATTCTTAGTCACACATCCGCCAGTAGTTAGTACACAGTTAGATATTAAATAGATATTTGCTATTTTCGGAACGTAGTACGAGCGGAAGAGCTAACCAAATGCAATCCGTCCTTCGATTGCATCTCCATACATATAGCTAATCATTCAATAGCCTTTGTGTTCAGAGCTTTCAGTTGAAATATTATACGATATCAATTCAACTTCCTGAAACGCGTGTCAGGAAGCGCGTGACGCCATCGCCTTATAATTGTATGTATGTGTAAACATAATAATTGCTGTGTTAAATGAGCTAATATACTGTGTTTGTGTTTTATCAATGAAAAAAGTTTTAAAAATTATAAAGATTTATAAATTATTAAAACTATTGCGAGACATTATTTAACCTAATGTAAAATTTAAAGACTCACGTTTAATAATATTAGGTACCAACTTTATTTGGACCCATCGGAGGTCCTTCATCAGGGTGAGTGAGTTAAGTTTGCAGTCGCGACCCGTCAGTCATGTCAGTTAAATTTTACCTTAAGTTAAATAAAAAAGTATTAAAATTAATATTTCAGTATACACTTCAAGTACTTCAATTGTACTTGGTTAGTATTTGGACATCTCAAAGTGTTACACGTGTTTAGCCTAGAGATATTATATGTTGGCCTGGCGACAGATCTTGTGGTTTAGTTAGAGAATTCAGAGGCGGGTGGCAAACGTAATCTCTCATAGGATTGATTCAACATTCAGGAAATTGGATCTACGTATCATGAAATTCCATCAAATGTCTCGTATTTAATTGAATTATTATTGTATATAAAGTTAGGACAGTTGCCTTTTGAGACTAGAAGTATTATAATAATTGGAAACAACTATGTATACTTGTATGAAAGATAAAAAGATAAACACGCAAGATAATCTACGACGAAAGTTAAAAATAAAGAAAAGAAAATAGTAAAATAATTAAAAGAAAACTAGATCAATATAGATCAAAGAGAGCAGGAATGTTTACAAACGATTTTATTATCTCCTACGGGATCGACATAAAATATATTCACTCTAAGGAAATTTAGATCCAATCTAAAGCCTTAAAAATAAGAAAAGTGTGCCTACGGCATTTGTACTTTTAGACAACACTAACACTAGCATATATGCCTCCGCGGTGACCTTGGAATTGGCTCTCTTGGTCTATGCCTTAGGTCAGTTAGGTAGATAAAGTCAGTTGTTATAAAAACATCCTAAATATTTATAATACACTCGTACAGTCACATTTATTCATGCGTAAAAATATTCCATATTCCACCTCGTGCGGATTATATTACGATGTAAACAAGATCAGCGGGAATATTTTCCACGTGACCTACGCAAATGGCAGGCGCTTCATCTTATTCCCCCATCTTCATTTCGCATTCCAACATTTCATTTCATTGTTTCCTTATTATTTTACAGGAAGAGAAATTTCTGTTTGCACAGTATTTAAGCGAGCGTGCTTCTTTACCCTCGAGCGAGAAAAGTACTTAACGTTCGG
This sequence comes from Hestina assimilis, assembly GCA_023373885.1. Classification (NCBI taxonomy): domain Eukaryota; kingdom Metazoa; phylum Arthropoda; class Insecta; order Lepidoptera; family Nymphalidae; genus Hestina; species Hestina assimilis. Next base: position 6,771,604 of record CM041749.1, on the reverse strand, counting down.
AATTTTTTTATTTATTTTCAAAATAAAATGTTATCAAGAAATTATATGTCACAAATACATTACTCGCATGATCGGTAAAATATATTGTATTGAAATATATCAAAGGTATTTTATGAATAATTAGAGTCATTCGTAATAGCCATGCTTCTCCAAACACAATTGGGCCGTCTCGGCCGAGGAAATACTACCCTCTCACATATTATCGGCGTAAATTAACAGCATCAGTAGGAACTGTTGCGTTTCGTGCGATAAACGATAGCGCCGGAGACACATTATCCTACCACCTCTGGTCTCTTCCTGTTTTCGTTTCCATACTTTCCTTCTTATCCCTTTGGTTAGCAACGCGCATGTGATACTTGAAGTATCGCAAGCGTTTATAGGTTGCGGTGACTGCTTATCATCACGAAAACTTAAGAAATTTTAAAAACGTAACTAGTCTAGACTACACTTCTTAAGACGGATTATCAATTGATTCCTTAAGATTTTTTTGTGTATATTTTATGTGCTTATTTCTATATGCTTTTGATCATATAATCGTTGTCACCGCCTAACTGTGGCATCGATCAAAGAACAAAGAAGTTTGCAAACTCTTTTCTTTGTCGCACGTCAAAAAATGGAATTCTTGACCGGCACACGTGTTCCCTCCTTCTTACAACGTGGGGTCCTTCAAACAAGGCGTGAAGACGCATCTTGCGGGTAGGAGGGGAGAGGGTGTCTAATACAGTACGCCTTCTGTAACCATATTAGCCACCTTCGCGTGTGGACTCCACTTCCACTTACCATCAGGTGGAGTGGAGGCGCATCGGCATAATAATAATATGTGCATACCAGCGTTCGTGATATGAGACTGTATACATTTTATAATGATATTTAATAAAGGAATCCGAAGATAAAGAACTGAAATCCTTAAAGCTTAGGAGCAATCAAGACATCCAAATTTTTTACTTATTACTATTTAGACAATTTAAGGGACTTATGATTTTGTTTCTTGTTTTTTATTATTAAAAACCAATTATAATAGTGAGTATAAGAAACCTTAAGGACAATCCAGAATTTGATCTCTAATACTGATCATATTTTTAAAACGTTTAAGCAGCAATTTCAAGTTACAATAGCAATTAAGTTTCGTAATACCGTATTTTATGTAATTACATTGATAATAGCATGACCAATTATTCGACTAATTTCAGTTTGCGGTGATGATCTCCTAATTGGAACCTATTTGATTACAGCACCTAATTAACATTCAGTCTTCATGTTCGCATCTTATTTTAATTACCTTCGAATTTCGTAAAGCATTTTTTCTATTTTTTCTCGTTTCGCAAGATGGAAAGTTAAAGATGATTTGATTTATTAGATCAGCACGTACACAAAATTGCGTTGATGTTTTATAAAGCCAATATAAACACATTATTTTTCTTTTTGTACGTCGTTCGATTCGTATTCGTTATCGAATAATAATATAATTTGTTAACATTCGGAAAAATAAAGACGGATATTTTCGTATAATTCAAACTTATTAAATAGGGTTAAATAACATCCGAACTTACTATTAGGTCACTGAAAAATACGCTCATATTAAGATCGTAGCGTATTTTTACAAAAACAAACAAGAATAAAGACCTTTACAAAAAATACCTACTTATCTTATTACACTTTGATACATTTAATTTTAATGTTATGTGTAGTTTTATATATGTGTAGATCGTTGCGGTTTTTGGTATGAATGGTATGGATCCATAGGGAAAGTATAAACCTCGCGCAGAATAACGAAGAAGTTAGAAACCAGAGAGTGTGGTAATAGCCTATAATATGAAGAGCTCTTTTAATTTTTAATTCAAAAATTATATCCAATTGTATTTCAAATTATTTCATAATAAAGACGTTCTTAAAATAGCCCCATTACCATTTATATTAGAAACTATATTCTCAGTTAGATCTTCGAAAAGGCTGAATCTCATATAGAAAATTTGAAACTTATGATGCTGAAAATAAAGTTTAAAATGCGACTCTTTCTATCAGTGTAAAGAAGGGTGTAACACAAGTAAATTACTGGACATTTACGGAGATATTTGTCACCACGTTCCCTGCGCTTGTAAAATTCTCCTCATATTGTATGGGCTAATCCTCAGTGAAAATTCATCAGATTCATCTCTGGCCTTATCAGCACGACCCTCGTATTATACGCGTTTATCACAGTCATCTTTTTGTGCTTTCAAATTAAAAAAGCTATAAAATATATATAAAAAAAACAGTGTGCTTTAGACAACACGATTGAAGTAAAACTTCTTTAGCTAAAATTAGTCAGAGAGTAGAGGCTTAATCTGTTTGTCTGTCTGTCCGTCCATCCACCCGTCCGTCCCTCGGTCGGTTGGTCAGTCGCTCTAGTATGTATATTTCTGTCCCATTCTTTCCCGGCCTCATCCTACACATTTTTGTATTTTTGTTTCTTACATGTCGTTTTTTCCATTGCATCCGGTTTGAAATTACAACGATTCTAAAGAAGTTTCACTTCAAAAAGACTTATTAATTATAAATCTAAAAAGGCCAAAGCTTTGAAATGAAAATTAACAGTGAACAGTACTAAATCCATAAACATCTTTTGAATTATTATTTCAATAGCTTTCAGACATGCCAAAAGGTTCAATTTAATATCCATTAAACAATTAGGATTAAATGAACTACTCAAAATATTATTTCATTTTATCAGCATTTTGGTATTGTTTTTAATATAAAAATAGTGCGACTGATTTACTGACACAATACACAGCCCAGTTCGTTGGACCTATTTTCCAAGTAATTTTTTTTTTTTTATGTTAAAAGTTGGCAAACAAGCATACGGCCCACCTGATGGTAAGTGGTTACCGTAGCCTATGAGCGCTTGCAGAACCATTAGTAGGTGCCACTCACGCGTTGCCAACCTCAAGATATTGGTTCTTAAATCTCGTGTGCCCAGTAATTTAAATCTCATAGTAATATTCCCTGAGAAATAAGGATGAATTTTCTAAACATCATCTTGTATAATTGTGAATTGAGCGAATGTTTTTCTTGAGGGTATTTTAAAAAGGAGGGAATTTAAAACTAAGTATAGTACGTAAGTATACTTAGGCAAACCAGCAAGCACAACGTCTAAATCATTATTTACTCCACAATCAAAACTCCCTAATGATATTACGTTATATTTTTCGACTATTTAACATACTAGTATTAATAAATTAATAATACAAGATTAATATATCAAAATTACTTTTATTAAATTTGCTAAGTCCCTTCGGACAATAATCTTTTTGTTATCGAAATAACAACTTTGATTATTGATTAATACTTCCTTATTTATTAATGTTACGTTTCCTTATGGGTTCATTTTAAAAGGTCAAAATTCCACTAAACTTGTCATTTTAACTTCTGAAGTATTATAATTCTAAATTCATAAATTATACCATAAATACTAAGCAAATTTTATAACCAAACTATTAATTAACGATATGAAATTAATAAAAATTTATTTTAAATATGGTTTTGTATTGTGGCCGCGTGTTGCTATGGCGTCATAACAATTATTGATTTGAATTAAATAATATACATTTTTGACATTGGCATTTTGAATGTTAACAGTCGGGGTTAAATTTTATTTCATTTAATGTATTTATAATATAATTATACATAACTAACACTGGCACTTCTTCTCCGTATAAACTTAAAAAGTGCCAACGGTCACGCTCTTCCACGGGCGAAATATTCTAAAATTGCCAAGCTCTTCGAAAAATAATCTTAAATATATATGTCGGAGTTGGATGTTAAACGAGCTTTTCTTTAATAATTTTACTGTTATTTGTTCATTTTAAATCATAAATTAACTTAATTTGATTTGTTATCACCTTTTAATATTGTATAAGTTTTTATTAAGTTGTTATAATACTGGCCATATCGAGTAGAGGGAAACCTCTAGTGGGGTCGAGACACCATCTGAACGCTGTCAGTGGGAATGAGAAAAGAAACAAAAGTTATGTTGTTTTACGGGAATAAGATATATTGTGAAATTGTGGTTGGATCGAGTTGGATCACTCTTAGATTATTGGGAGGTGAAGTCAGATCGGTGCGCCGAACCCACTGCTCGAATATATGATATGATACTATGATTTGTTAAAAGGAGTAAATCAACAATAAATATTGTACAGCTTGTTTTGTGCTTGCATTTTACCCACACGACGCCCACAAGAGTTGTAACCACTGATGACGATGTCTATGAGAATCTCCATTCTCCGACATATATATTTTTTAATTTATCGAAAACGAGGTAAAATCCTAAGCACAATTCTCAAACCAATGTTTCAATACCATCAAAAATACGTACCTCGAAAAGAATATCTACGCTGTGTAACTATGTGAGCTGAACTGGGTTCTTCTGCTATGTCCACCATTACGCCTCATTTCTCACCTCGTAAAGTCGCTTAGGTGCGCTTTAAGAGGCAGTATTATCGCAAAACGTACTGATAAGAACGATCATAAAGAATCGGCTTAATCGACCCGTTCGGCTGAACAAGCTTTAGAAAACAAAGTTACACCGCAGTTTGAGATTCTTATATTTTATATAGAAGGTACTTTGTTTAAGCACATCCTGGCATTTTTCTTCGGATTATTTTTATAATAATGAAATTGTTTTTTTTTTATAAATCATTTAACTACTCTAGTTGTTAAAATACCGTTGTGGCGTTGTGGGTAGCGAGTCTGCCTTTAGTCTCGACGGTTGCGGGTTCGATTCCCGCTCGGGCAGATGTTTGTTAAAATTTCTGTCTCGGTCTGGGCGTTTGTCCGTGTGGGTCTCCCCACCGTGCCTCGGAGAGCACGTTAAGCTGTCGGTCCCGGTTATTATCAATAACATCTGATAATAATCGTTAACTCTTGATAAGTAAATTGCTCTTATCCAATGAGTTATTGGTTCGCCCTTAGGGTTGCGGAGGTCAGATGGCAATCGCTCTGTGTAAAAACTAGTAACCTGTCAAATCCGGATAAGAGTAATAAGCAGACCCTGGGTACATAAAAATACCGGGAATAATGCTAGGATGAAGAAGATGAAGAAGTTGTTAAAATAAAAAAAGCCTTTCCCTTTTTCTTAGCTTTTAAAAAAGTCGAATTTCATTACAATTTCATGTTATTACGTATGCTAAAACAAGCAGACATCCCTACTTATTTAATAATAATAAATTCTTTATTGATTAACAAAGGTACGGTAGTGCTAGGGTATTACTGTGTTCCGGTTTGAAGGGCAAGGTAGGCTAGTGAAGTTACCCAGTAATTTTAACCCAAAGGATATTCAATAACCTAGTATATCTCAACGTTAGCAGCGCGTGAGTGGCAGCTACTACTGGTGTTGCGCGTGCTCTTAAGCTACGGTAACCGCTTACCATCAGGTGGGCCGTATGCTTGCCTGCCAAATGGTAACATTAAAAAATCCTTTTTAGTAGGGTCATCAGTCCTTCGGGATAGAAGGCGGCTTTATTTTTTATTGACGTATGAAAAATGATTCTCAATATTTAATATACATAATTGTATACTCCTGTTTAGAATTAATTAATTTATATTGAAGCGAAAGGGATTTCCACGTATTCGTCTAGATGTATAAGCCCCGAAACGTTTGGCAAACTTCAGTTTCTTGACTTCTCCTTAACAAAATACCCGAGGGAGATAACGTCCTCTAAACTCTCTTCAGATAGCTGTAAGCGGTTTTAGTTAAAATGTTTTTATGATACAGATACAATTTTGATGACTTCATAAGAATAAATAGTATGTTCACTATAAATAGCACCTATGTTTTCACATACAATCCTTTTAGAACAATTCTCATATAAGTAAACTTTAAAAACGAATGCTACAACATTGTTCTTAAAATATATAACCCCCATAAGTATCGCTTTCGAGTCCAATAAACATTAAAAAAAAATTTAATAGTAATTTTATTTAAATATCATAAAGTTTTTCTACCTTTTTTAAAATATCATTATTTTTACTAAATCTGGCTTATCTGGATAAATATTCAAAATAAAGACCTGGATGACCGATTTTTTTGGTAAATTGAAAAATATACTTGGATACGAATTAGATGCGTTGATAAAGGGCATCTAATAATAGTTTTTCTCACAAAAGAAGGGCTCGAACCTGGAAAAACAACGATATTTCTAAAAATGAATCCTAGCTAGATCGATTAATCACTCTGAAATCCGCTGCATACTAAATTTCATGAAAATCGTTGGAGCCGTTTTCGAGATTCATATTACATACAATAATTGCTATACCAAATTTATTGTAATCGGTTCAGCAGTTTAGGCGTGAAAACCTCATAAACAAATAAACATAATCTCTTTTGCATTTATAATATTATAAATAAATAATAAATAAATAAACGCTACACACTCAACGGCCCCCATTAGGATAGTAATATCCTGTGTCGGGGTCCGGAAACATTCACAATGACAAGGACAAATACACCCAGACCGAAAAATATGCTTGCGTGGTCAATACAAACATATTATGCTCCGAGCGGGAATCGAACCCGTGACCTGTGGCGTTTAAGGCAGGTTCGCTACCGAAGCGCCACAACGTCGTCAAAAATATTAGTTACAATAGAATTTTTAAAGCAGTTATTGCAGTTCCTGTATACAAAAAAAAAACATTATTTTTAATTCTATGTTAAGAAAAATATATTCTCGCTATCGTAACCAATGATTAATTATAACACTTCTTTAGAATAATATTTTGTAAGTGGGTCAGCTTGTGGCAAACAGTTTGTCATTATCATACTCATAGCAATTTAATAAATCATTTCAGCTCTCTTATTTTTGTGATTTTATTATAAGAACATATTCTTATGTGACGAAGTCGCATACGACCCGACCGATGGTAAGCGGTTATCGTAGGTTATGAGCGCTTACAACACCATACGTTTGAAGTTGTCATTCACGCGTTATCAACCTCGAGAAATTGGTACTTAAAACTCTTTTGCACAGTACTTTCAATAGCTAGTGTTATTCAAATCTAAATATCAATGCATAATACACTATTACTTTGCGGTAGAATATCTGAAACTGCGGTTATAATACCTAATGGTACGCTAGTTGTATGGCCACATATTTTACTAATTAAAATATTTTAGTGTCGTGCAGTTGCAAAGTGTCAGTCATGAGTACTCACGACTTTTTATTGAAGAACAACTGCGTTACGAAACTTGGACTTTTAAATATTTTATGTTTTGATGGGATTAAAAATATCTTCACATCGCCATTACGATTTAAATACCACTAATTCGTGTAATTCGCCTATAAAAAATAAGAGTTAAATTCAATTCTCCAAAATTCCACGATCAAATTACAATGGGTAGAACTAGAAAGCGCTTTTAAACAAAACATAAGAAAAATCCAAATCGAAAAGAAAAATTCGCTATCTAGCGGTCTTCGAGGAATAATAATAATAATACTTTATTGTATACCATGACATTGACAAAAAGAAAAACAAAAACCATATAAATTTAGCATAAATGGTACAACCAGGCGGCCTTATTGCTAAAAAGCAATTTCTACCAGACAACCTGAGCGCATAGAAAAAAATATATATATATGTGATAAGTAGGTGGTAAGTATTAAGGAACAGAGATGAAAAAAGTGATGAGAACTGAGAATTTCCTACTGTTTTTCAAATATTTTTTTTTTAAAGAATGCAATGCTTTTCCTTGCATTACTAATTTCCTATTGCCCCTCCAAATAAGCCCGAAGCTTGTGCTAGGAGTGGGTACGACAATAGCCCAAGAGGGTCAAGATCGAACCCGCAACTCTCGCGTTAACGAAGCGAAGTCGTCCCTTCTACCTTTGAGTTATTGAGGCTATGATTAAAATATTAGTTGTTATTCTTTCTACTCACATGTTATAGCTATTTTTTATTTTATTTGGATAGCAATTATTACAAAGGGAACAGCATTTGCAACACGTCCTTTTACATTATTATTATTAATTCATGAAACTCTTATGTAGGTATACCAATTATTATATAATTTCAATTTATATAAAAGTAAAATTGAATTAAAGCAAAGAGAAGAGAGAGAGCCTAATCGAATTTTGGCCGTAGCAATTTAATATTAGACATTTATAACTAAAAGATGAGAAAACTTTCCTAGAAAACAAATTAAATTTTGTCTAAATTAATCCTGAAACAAGGAGAGCGGACAACATTTCGTGGAAGGACCGATGAAAAAGATAATTACGAGTAAGGATAGCTTTAGGGCTATTGTTTTTAAGTGGTCTATTGAATGAGTAAGCATTTAGCATCTGTACGTGATGAGAAGGCGGAAATAGGACGGACACTGCGATATGTAAGTAATAGAACTTACAATTTACAGATAAAACAATTCTTTAATTTATGATCATTTGTTTTAATATCCAAGTTGGTACCACATTTTTACTAGCTTCAACAGAATTTATCCCGGCGTCGGGATGTGACGACCCCATCGCCCGCTGTTGGGATAAACTCTGTCACAGCCGAGATTATCACACCAGTGCAATCAGTCACATTGGTGGTAAGCTTTTTGTTGCAAGAGGCCGGCTAAGTAGGTACCACCGCAGTGTCAAATATTCTGCCGCCAAATAGTAGTCCTTGGGCATTACTGTATTCTGGTTTGAAGGGCACTCTAGACTAGTGAAATTACTGGGCAGAAGAGATTTAAGAACTCATATCTCGAGGTTGGCAACGCGTGAGTGGCACCTACTAATGTTGCTGCAAGCATTAATAGGCTACGGCAAACATTTACCATCAGGTGGGCCGTAAATTTGTTTGCCAACTTATAATATTAAAAAAATGTAAAGTAATAAAGTTACATATATATAATTCTTAATTGTTTTCGATTATTAGTTCTAAAAACATTATACATTAGTACTAAAAAATTAAAAAATAGTTCCTAAAAGAAAACGACAACCATCGCCTGTTAATTTAAAAAAGTTAAATTAAGAGAAAATATATACAATGCAGTAAGAATATTAATTATCATAATTAAATTATTCCAATTACCTTGAGTGAGAAGAAAAATACATTTTCCTTGTTTGCCATTAAAAGGGCAAAATTCATTTAAATCTCGGTATATTTTATACTTTCACCAAGAATCTAAAAAGTAAATTTATCAGAAGGAACGCTGGCTTGGGAGTTAATGAGGCGATATTGTGGTGATAATGTCTCTAGTACTTAGCGCTTGCTACTCTGCGAAAAGTAAAAGTATGGTAGATGGGAATCCTGGGGATTTAGCAGACAACTCTTAAAATATTACTTAAACTGGTGAAAAGTACCTGTGTTTTTGAGTTACATAATTAAATAATGAGAAGATAATCTCTTATATTCGCGTGTAGTAATATTTTTAAATATTAACTCTAAGACTGAGTTATAAATTCATAGGCCCATAACATTATTATGCTAATATTATTACTAAAACATAATGTATATATGTATAGTGTAACAATAATATTAATTCGTCTAATCCACCACAAAGAATACTAAATAAATTGACTATTTAGCATATCAAAGCTAATATAAATACAAAATGTAATAATATCATTAAAGAAAGTTGTTTGTAGACTTTTCAATGTTCATGAATAATAAAACCTTTGTACAAAGAGAAATATCCTGTATGGTATTTATACAAAAATATAATCACCCTCGTTTAGAGCACATAGCTCACTCAAGTTCTGCTACAAAGTTTTTGAATTTAGTTTTATTGTATTATGCTCTAAAGAAAGAAAAAAAAATCTTTATTGGATTTCAGCTTTTATGGAAACATATTCTGCTTACAATATTATATTTTTAATAGTAAAGCTCAAACAATACAAATACACCGTAGCTAGTGAAATTACTAGGCATAGGAGACTTAAGAACCTCGAGGGTAGCAACGCGTGAGCTAAGACCATTTAAAATATTATAAGAGTTCCGTGTTTGCCATTTGGCTACGGAACCGGAGGCAAATCAGGTGTCTCTTTTTTTACTTGCTTTCCAACTTATTAAATAAAATATTAAGTACAGAACAGTAAATATAATTTATATATTATATATATATATTAAAGTTGCTTTGGTGAAGATTTTAGGCTAATAAGACAGAATATAATTATATTGTAATTATAAAACCGGATATCGTAATAATGCACTTTGTTTCTTTGTTGTCTGTTGGCAAACAAGCATATGGTTCTGATGGTGAGTAGTCACCGTAACCTATGAACGCTTGCGATATCTGAAGTATATTATTAAACCAAGTAACTTATGTGATAAACTCTCCTTTATGACTGATCGTCTCTTTATTACGTGGTTTTCCAGATAGACAGTGGCAGCCGTCCATCGCATTTTTCACTGAAATAGAATTTCCGAAGATAAATTGCAAATTTCTTCATCGGCGTCGAGATAAGATGTGGCGTCGCGCACTGACGTTGAAGATACGCTCAATAGCCGATAAAATTCTCATTACACGCTAGACAAACTCGTTAGCTTATTATAAGATGCATTTTTATTGTATATTTTGTGTTTATTGTATAAAATAACTTACATTTTTTTTTTTTTTTATGTAAGAGGGGGCAAACGGGCAGGAGGCTCACCTGATGGTAAGTGATCACCGCCGCCCATGAACATCTGCAACACCAGAAGGCATGCAGGCGCGTTGCCGACCTTTAAGGAAAGAATAGGCTCTTCTCTTGAAGGTTCCCAAGTCGTATCGGTTCGGAAAGACCGCCGGCGGAAGTTGGTTCCACAGAGTGGTTGTGCGAGGAAGAAAATGTCTTCTAAATCGCGCCGTTGTGGATTTCCAGACATCGAGGTGGTATGGATGGAACTTAGAGTTTTGTCGCGATGTCCGATGGTGAAATTCTACCGGCGGGATCAATCCAAACAATTCCTCAGAACACTCTCCGTGATATATGCGATAGAAGATGCAGAGTGATCCGACATCTCTACGCAATGCCAAAGGATCAAGCCGATCGGAAAGGGCTTGATCGTCGACAATTCGAGCCGCTCTACGTTGGATGCGGTCAATTGGAAGTAGCTGGTACTGGGGAGCTTCCGCCCAGAGGTGAGAGCAGTACTCCACGTGTGGTCGAATTTGTGCCTTGTAGAGTTTTAGGCGATGAGCCGACGTGAAGTAGTGCCTCGCCTTGCTGAGCACACCAAGCTTTTAGAGGCCAATTTGACCTTTCCTTCCAACTGACCGCGGAACTGAACGACGCTCGAAATGTCGACACCAAGTATTCCGATACTAGCTGTGGCAGCCAGAGTGTTCCCAAAACGAGGAGATACGACAAATGGTGGTTTTTAGCGGTTAACGCGCAAACTTGTGTCTTCTTGGGGTTGAATTGGACTAAATTTAGTCGGCCCCAGTCCGAGACTTTGGTCAATGTAGTCTCGACTTCAGAAACAAGTTTGTTCCGGCACTCAATGACGTTTTCCCGAGAAATATTAGCGCGGCCGGTGTATAAAGCGTCCACAGTGCTGTCGTCGGCATAGCAATGAATGTTGGAAATTTCCAACATGTCATTGATATGCAGAAGAAACAAAGTAGGGGACAGTACGCAGCCTTGCGGGACACCAGCATTAATGGGCATATAGTTATTTTGAGCGTATGAAGAACAAACACAGTCTTTATTTATTTTACTGTTCATTCGTCCGCAGTAAATTTAGAATTGGCTCCAGACAGAAATGATTTATCTGTGAGTAAATAATGTTCCATGAGATTTCAATTCAATATGTCTTGTAGGACTTTTTTTCATAATCCCACAAGAACAAAATTATAATGGGAATACATGTATTTTAGGTGTTAATTCAGATAACAAAACAAGGGTCAACTAAATTTGAACCAAATCTAGTCAGCCACATAAGCATAGCCAGCATTTGGCCTAGGGAAGGCCAAATGCATCAGCGTAGCCAGCATTTGACGTAGGGAAGGGCAAACGCATCAGCGTAGCCAGCATTTGACGTAGGGAAGGGCAAACGCATCAGCGTAGCCAGCATTTGACGTAGGGAAGGGCAAACGCATCAGCGTAGCCAGCATTTGGCGTAGGGAAGGGCAAAATCTTAATTTAGCGTCCAGAAGAGGAAAATGATTATTTTGCTTACTAGTTTGGAATTAAAATTTACAAAATGCATTATATTGCGTGCATTTCTCAGTATATAGCAAGGTCCAGGGAGGGACAGCTGCCCTCCTTTCCTCTTACCTCGCCGTTTTTGCTTGATCAAGTAACAAATATCCAAACATAGTTACAAATGGAAACGTTCTGCAGTACGTTTGCTGATAATCTCTCCAAAACCTACATTTTTACCTCTGGGATAAAAAGTATCCTATATGTTTATCCAGATAATAAGCTATCTGTGTGCTTTTCATCCAAATCTGTTTATGCATGATTCTTAAAATTTCACGCTAAGCTTCATTACAGAATACATTTTGTCTTTGATAAGCAGGCATAATTCATTTCGATTGATGGGAATAATACTCTAGAGATTTTTTAATTTTCTTAATAACTATAATGGAGTCAGTAATAGTGGTAATCTGTTTGTTTAAAATAAACTTTGCACTAGCAATCTACACATTTGACAATGCTACGTATGTATTTAATGTGTTTAAAGAGAAATACAACAAAAAATACAAAAATACACAGGAGGAAGAAATGCGTCAGGAAATATTTGTTAACAATTTAAATATGATTGATAAACTTAATGAAATTACTACTGACGGGGATACATTTTTTATACCAAATCAATACGCAGATTTAAATGCAACAGAGGTTGAAGCAAAATATGCTATCACAATAAAACCATGTAAGTAGAAAGTATATAGTATAATATAAAACATCGCTACAATAGTAAATAAATAAGGGAAGTTGCTTTAAAAATATTTAAATTTTGAGGACCTAAATCATAATTTTTAATTTCTTAATCGAAAAATTGGGTAAAAACAAGTGTTGAGCGTATGTGAATATTTGTTTGTCTTTCTATCTCCTAAACAGCTGATTTTGATTTAGTTTTTTTTGTAGGACTGTGTTCTGAGCTATGATTCAAGAAAATCTGTTGAAGATTACCATAGTCACCAAGACCAAGTCTTTTTTTAATCTGATATAATTGTCAGATGTCAGGTATTTTTAAAATTAAATTTAATTAATTATTTATGTATTAACTTATATTTTCTAAAGATTATACGGTGAACACTAAAGATGGCGCTCAATTCGCAAGTAGGCAAAGAGAAAAGGACTTAAACACCAATCAGCTTTTCGACTTGGACAATGCTAAGCAACTTTATGAAGACTTCAAGGTGAAATATCATAAAAGTATACTAAAAACGAGACAAAACAATACATTATTACCGCTTCGTTAAGACTTTGGTTGAATTAAACAAGCAGTATGTAGAAGGTAATGCAAATATGACCCTTAATGAAGACGCAGATGTTATAAAGGAACCTAACAGCTATTTTTCCTAAAATGATCGTAAGACTTTTTACCGAGAAAGTAATATTAACTGGTTTGTGGCTCAACCCATTTCCTGACCATAAAAAGACACAACAATTAAGCAATTGAAATGTTCATATACGATTCATTTACCATTCCGAACTTAAAAATATCAACTAAAGAATCATAATAATTCAATTCGGCTAAAATAAATAAATATAAAATGATAACTACTCTAAAACTATTTTATATTACTTCACAAGCAAATGGGATCCATTTGAATATTAATTAATTTTTATTGGAAATATGGTACTGAAAGATTGAAAAAAATGCAATTAAAATTGCATGAAATTAATTGATGAAGTGTTTTCATTGATCAAATATTTTGCTTATGAAGAAATAATTGATAATACCGTCATAATACGAATACAAAAAGTCAACAAGATTTTTTGTTTTTGATTGCAATTTTAACATTAATATCTATGTTATATATATATATATATATATATACATAACATGTCATTTTTATCTAATTAGATAATAATGAGATAAAATTTATTATTATTATGTAACTAGACAATAATTCGATAAAAATGATATATTATGTAAAATTAAAAATTAAACGGCAAAAACTCACGTTCAATCGGTTCAGGTAACCAGGTTACCAGTAAGGTAGTTTCGCACCCATCAGAGGTCCTTCATCAGGGTAAATGGCGGCAGGGTATATTCGCGGTTGCGATCCTTCCGCGTTCAAGCCTTTTAATGTATCCGTTTAATTTAACACTAAGTGAAATAATGTCTCACGATAGTTTTAGTAATTTAATGATTTATTATATAATAATATCAAAAATTGCCATAATATTTTGAGCAACGACTTCAGAGACACAAAACAAAATTACTCGAATCTTAATCACACTACAAGAATTATGAGCCCGTGAGCACGATCACTGAAACCAAATTCTTTATTATACGTAATTAAAAATAAACATTTTTAAGCATTAATTCAATTAAGATAATGTTTACATTCGATGCCACGCAATTTCCAATCATAAAAGTTAATATCTGTAACATCAATTATTTAATTAAGTTGCAAATGAAGTAGTTATCCCACGGCCGAGACAATTAAATTTAATTTATATGATATTTATTCTGGATTTACTGCACAATATTTCTCAAAATAAATATTTATGAATTCAGAAACCTTTTTATTCCAAACGACAGTAATACTGTGGAGTGTTTTATACTTATGTCGTTAAATAAAGTGTCTTCAGAAAACTTCTTGGAAGGCTTAGCGTTGATGATCAACGATGTTTTTGGGAAAGGGCTATTATAATGCTTCGAAACTCATCCAGTTTGAAAAATTAGCCGTAAGAGATAAACCCCTTTGCTAAAGATCTGAAAATTATGGAAGTACTACTATGAAGACTACAGTGAAAGACTACAGTGAAGATAATTTTGACCCCTTGATAACAAAACATCAATATAATAGTAGTAAATATGTAGTAATATGTGATAAAAATAATTACATAATTCATTTTTATAAATAAAATAATATGCCATAAAATAAAATTATTAAATTATTGAGTTACTGTCAATAGACAGTTTCAGCATTCAATGACATTTAATATTCGTTTAAAAAAAAAATATTATATATTTAGAGGCTTTTGCGAGTCTCAAGATCATAACTCACTTAAAATGCTTGCTTCTGAAAAATAAAGACAGTTTCTATGTCTGGGCCACACCCCAAATAAACTATTTATCAATGTTAACAGGATCTCTTTTATTTTAAAATTTACACAACTTTTTATTTTCTTTTATTCCTATCTCTTATATACCTACCTGATTCCGTAGAACCTTTGTAAATGTTTTTTTGTTGTAATAAATCATTACGTTAAGCGTGATGCTCTATAAGTACCACAGACAAATAGTGACAAAGTTTTAAAACATTTTGTTTTGCTGTATATAATTTTATTAGCAATTATTTCCAAAACATTACATAAATAGTGAGTTGCATGTTTAATATTAGATATGAATCATTCTTCTTTTTCTTATTGTGTGCTTAGTAGGTAACCTAATATCGGAGCTGGTACCAGGTCGCCCACATAGGACTCTCTCTTAATTTATCGATTGTTATGAAGATGACGGCCAGGACTGAGCACGGAGATACTAATTTGAAACACTTTTACGCGATCACCCATCCATAAATTGACTGCGTCTACACCACCAACTTTCTTTACCCACTGATCGTTTACCGAACAGTAAGTGCAACCGGCTATGAACGTCTCTATTATATGTATATAAATTATAATTAAGTTAAACTATGCTTACTTTACAACAAAACCTTTTAAATTTATAATGTTTTAAAAAGCTAGTTTAATTTTTTTAATAGTGTCGTTTTATATCTCCGAAATCCTTAATCTGATCCTGACAAAATTGTTATCACACGGTCTACACAAAATAATTCAATAATTTTATTGCAAATACATACTCATCCGTACTCCTTACTAATATTATAAATGCGAAAGTAACACTCTCTATCTGTCTTACTCTCTGTCGCGCTTTCACGCCAAAACTACTGAACTGATTTAAATGAAATTGGGTACATAGATAGTCTAGAGCCTGAGAAAGGACATAGGCTACTTTGTAATGTGAAAAAAGAGTTGAAAAGGGGGCATGAAGAAAAGTTGTATGAAAAGTATCGACATTTTTAGAGCTAGAAGGTTAAAACTTATTTTTTACGCTGTTGATTCGATATAAATAAATACGACTTTCACAGTTTGTAAAAGGGGAGGGTGGGTGTATCAGAGTTTTTACTAAAATAGTTATGCACGCGGGCGAAGCCGCTGACAAAAGCTAGTCTTTTATGTAAGTGGACATATATATTTATACGTAATGCTCATATAAAATCTGAATCGATTAACTGTCAGAATTTAATGGGATTGAAATAGAATTTTTACTACAATTTATTGGTAACCTCGCCGATATGATATGATACGATCCTAATAATTAGTCCTAATCATAGTCATGATTCTGTTAATGGTTGGTTAATAATGGTGGTAAAATAGAGACTTCTAAGTCCGATAAAACAATTTATATAAAATTTATTTATTTTGATAAAATCAAAAATGTTTCTAAATTCATTTAAACTAAAGCAATGTTTAACCCACTTGGGATATATAAGAATATATTGAATTTGTTAATGAAACTGTCAAAATTCTTTAGCTCAGTTGGTCTAACCCTCTGGGAGATTCGATACGGAGGTGTCAGTGGATTAACTTTGGCTATGGTATCGGAATCCTAATGGGTATTTTATTAAACATTCTCTTACTTTCCACAAGTTATTTTAGGAAGTAATTAAATTTGACCGGGGAACAGATCTAACCTCAAAATTAATTTGAAGTATAAGTGTAAATATCTAAAAAAGTTAAAATTAACCCATAAATTTAATTATGAAATTGTTGTATATTATAAATTAGGAAGAATAAAATACTTAAAAGCAGAATATATTTAATAAAAGAAAAATAAGTTTTTCAGAAATGCATACATAATGGCTCGCGGTCGCACCGCAGCGCACGCTGCCACGGCCACGCGACGCATACTACGAGTAACTGCATGGGTTCGTTTTTGACTACTTGGGCTTAGTGCGCGCAATTTTGTGCGTAGCGTATGCGTGGGTTACAGTGGACACTCTCACATACAATTTCCTGCAAAGTAGACGTGTATCTCCTCTCCGTGCGCAGCGGTGTGGCCATGATTTTATCCTACGGTTTTTTACTGACTTTTAGAAGTCATTTTGAAACTTCATCATTTTTTGCAGACCTGCTGAACAGAACCATTTTTCGACCGAATCTTCATTCACAATCGGAGTTACGTACTGTAAAATCACTATTTTATATAATTTTAATTTTATTTAACGTTGAATGTCCATAATGACAACACAATTTAAAAATGGATAGGTAATTAATTATACCAGTTGATACTCAACTAAAACATTGATTACTTAAGTACGTACTCATTTAATCCCTCATAAAGCTCAAATATTTAATATTCATTAAGTTTATAAACATCACAACATAATATTCTGGAAATAGCACGTTTTTCCTAGTAATCGTAATTTAATCTTCCCTTATACGCTTTATTTATGTTGTGGAAACAAAATAAATAAAGCCTTTTGCGAAGGTACATGTATTTGTAGGTATCACAAATCCTATTACGTCGTAAAATGAAAGTTCAAACATGAAATAGCGGATGTTGCGGCTGTGATAGGCGCGCCGTGGTCAAAAGAAACTGATTACTGAATTCGATCATTCTTCACTCCCATATTGAATAAGTATATAACATTTTTAGATGGTATGATATGATGGATTAAAATAGTAGAAACTTCAATTGTTTTTTCTTTATTTACTCTCAAAAATAATATACAAGTCTCTCTTTTCCTAGCATTATTTTCAGTACTTTCCCGGGATGTGCTTATGACTCTCCGGATTTGACAGGTTAGTAGTTTTTATACAGAGCGATTGTCACCTCATCTACGCAACCCTGAGAGTGAATCAGTAACTCGTTGGATAAAAGCAAATTACTTATCGAGATTTAACGTTTATTAATGTATCGGATGCCATGTGATAACAAACGGGACCAACAGCTTTTGTTTGAGAAGTTTGGTTTGAGAGTAGTACTGGTCGCGTCGGACTTTTCATGCCAAAACTGCATGGAATATAAAAAGTTAAACAGAATTCGTATTATTGCATTTTATTGTTAAGACAATTTGAGATTGAAACCCAGGTCTTGCTATACCTTTTCTATTTTCCACTCTAAGTTACGCATTTATATTTGAGTTGTTACTAGTAAATATATGGTACGATAAATGTTTTCTATGACGTAGGCCATTTCCTCGTTTTTAACAATTTCTTTATGTACACGTTAACATTGTTTGTACATTGGTTGCAGTCAGCTCAAGATTTTTCGCAGTAGCATCACTAAGACAGCGTCGAGAATTAGCGATTTCTAGTAAATTTTTACGAGGTACTTTTTTACGCTTGAGCATAGCCCGTTATATCCGAAAATAAAAATTCCACGTGGAACCGAAAGGGGCAGAGGTGATTAGCGTGTCACGGATCTGTGCCGTTGATTGCTGAATTTAAAACATGCTTCGCTTGAATATCAAATACTTGTTATTTGTGAATTTGAAATCTGAAAAGCGTAGCATTTAGTATGGTAAAATAAAATAGATTTTAGGAGTTAAAATAAAATATAGTAATAACCGTGGTCACTTAAAATAAAGTTAAGTTTTGCTTTTGCTAATAAATAATAATAAAGAAGCCTTAATAGCTCAACGGTAGAAGGGCCGACTCCGGTTCGTTACCGCAAGAGTCGCGGGTTCGACCCTGACCCCTTGGGCTATTGCCGTACCCACTCCGAGCGCAAGCTTTGAGCTTAATTCGAGGGCAACACGTATATTAGTAATGCCTTGAAAAAACAAGAAAATGTGCAACTTTTTCATATGACATTACATGGTAAAACCGTATTAAAAAATGCCTCCTTCTTTCTAGCGTTTCTAATTGCGTTTTTAAAAAATAATTTCGATATGACGCCAAACGGTCTCTTCCTTACATCGGACCGCTCGCTATCACCACATTCATCGTCATTATCTTTAATTCTGAATAGTCACGCACAGAAATTACTTCCCTTGAACATTTAAAATAAAATAAAAGAAACGCTACACAGTCAACCGCCCCATTAGGATAGTTATGTATATCCTGTGACGAGGGTCCAGATTTATACACAATGACCAGAACAAACACACACAGACCGGAAAGCATGCCTGTATGGTCAATACAAACATCTGCTCCGAGCGGGAATCGAAATGCTCCCGCGACCTGTGGCGTTTAAGGCAGATTCACTACCGCAGCGCCACAGCGTCGTCATATTTGACATTTGGGATATAAAATCTGTTTTTCTTTTGTGAAGTATGTAAAGTTTTCGTGACTTAGCAGATTTTTAAGACTATTATTTCGACTGTGTAAAAAATGTTGCTATAAATTTTCAACCTTAAAACAAGAGTATCCCGGGAGTCTTGTTACTGAAATGTCAAGGGTAAACTTTACTTTAGATATTGAAGATCAAACTTCTTGAATATGATAAAAAGGCTCTGTGAGGTTTTGCAGTTTAAAAATTATATTAAAATGTTGTTGTACGTTTTTTAATGAAACAATGTATTATGTAGAATCTTTGCGTAATTATGTAGTCATGTTAAATTAAATAACATATTTAGAAGCATAGGTACTTTTGTTCAAACATTTCCAAATTATTAGAAATGGAACGATAAGAAGAACGACGATGAATACATAACAGTCAAAAAGGAGACTGTAGCTAGGGAAATTACTGGACTAAGGAAATGTAAGAACTAATATCTCGAGGTTGGCGACGTGTAAGTGTACATCTACAAATGTATTTATGGTGATCATAGGCTACGACAACTGTGTGTCATCAGATGGATCGTATGCTTTCCAACTTATTCACATAAAAAAACACTATATAGTTGTGTCATTTTTATATTAAAAAATCTCGATAAAAATAACAATAAAGGAGATTTATTTATCTGTAGCTAGGATATAATTTAATATGTAAACTAAAAGAAGTTTAAGTTATATAATAAAATTTAAAATGTTTTTCATATCTCAATTTTGTTAATAGGAAATAATTTAGCACGTAACGGCCAAAACCAAATAGAAAAAGAATTTAAGCGTAATTGGTTCGATGAGACATGACCTCAATTTTGAGCCCGCTGGAGTACAGCGTGCTGATCTAATTTACCGATGTACACCCTCACGAATAAAAACACGGTGTCACTCTCAATCTCACGTTCACTGTGAACGAGAAAAACATAATTGCTCTACGGAATCCGAATGGTGGTAATTACGAGAGACGAATGTAAAGACGGCTCACACCATGTTAATTAAGTGGTGTAATCAATTAGGATCCGGTTAAGAGATCATCGCTGCAAATTAAAATTGCTTGTGATATAATATGTGTGATGGTTTTCGTAGAATTGTAAATATAGCTATCAGCACGTGGCTTCACTCACTTGTGCTACACCTTTAAATATATAAAATTAATTATTGACATATATAGAAATAATTGGTTTTCTGTAGTCTCTTATTTCAACACTTTCAACACTTTATTTGCAATAAAAAACAGTCTCTCTTTTCCCATGTAGTCTATCTTGTACCACATTTCTTCAAAATCGGTTCAGCGTCTTAAGCGTGAAATTGTGAGAGACAGACGTATAATATTAGTATAGTATTAGATAATATCGGTTGAGCCTGCTAGTTATATAGATTTATAACGTTAATAAAGAGAAATTGAAATAATTATAGATTAATATCCAATCTATGGTATCCAAGAATGCAGTGGCTGCTATTAGTTAAAGGTCCTTTAGGTCAAAATTATTTTTGAAATTTGAATCTTGTTTACTACGATATTGTAATCCGTATGAAGCGGAGCACGTAAAGCTGAAAGCGTGAGAAAATGCGACTGTTCGTGTATATTAAAACAAAACGCAAAAGGAGAATCCTTTTATCACCTATAAGAACAAAGCTTCGAATTGAAATTTAATTATTGAGCGAACGACAGAATCAGACTAACTTCATTTCAATAATAATTATTTAATTTCTTTTGTGACTAACTTCGTCCCATTGCATTGGTGTTGCAGTTACGAAAATGTAAGTCTATGTGATAATTCTATTTAAAAATAATCATCAAAAATGTACTTAATGGAAATGTTTTTCTTTTGTTCCTTTTTATCAAATGTGACCTTTGTCTATTATAAATTTATAAATACAAATTTTGGTTACCGGATAGCTGAAATAAAGCTTAATAAAAATAATATCAGGGATTTTCGAGTTGCCGGTTTATTTAAAATCTCTGGAACGAGCTCTGTAGTATTGTAATTATCGTTTCCCAAAATTCAATTCAACGCTACGCTCTGATGCGGTCCTTTATTAAAACCCTGAATAATTTAATACTTAACAATAACTACAAAAAAATCTCTCCAGTAACATTGAGGTTTTCCGTTTTAAGAATGTATATTTCGAGCACTTTTAAGTTATCATTATATAATTATAATTTCTATTTTTAGAGACAATACATTTTAATAATTTTAGAGTTTTAGATGAAAGCGCCGTGCCAGCTTGGGGTAGTACTATTCTCATACATATAACAGAGTGCTTTTGGGGTTTGTTCGATAAGTTTCAGAACCACACGCATATAGTATCCTCCATTTGACACCGTTGTGGCGTTGTGGGTAGCGAGTCTGCCTTAAGCCTCGACGGTTGCGGGTTCGATTCCCGCTCGGAGCAGATGTTTGTATTAATCGTACAGGCATGTTTTCCGGTCTGGTTGTGTTTGTTCTTGTCATTGTGAATGTTTCCGGACCCCCGACACAGGATATAATTATCCTAATGGGGGCCGTTGAGTGTGTAGCGTTTATTTATTATTTATTTATTTATTTATATGAATGCCTCCGGTTCTCAAACTTATCTCGTAGGGACCTTTCTACTCTACTACTTCTCTTTCTTTGCTTCTCTTCTTGCCTTTCCTGCAACTCTTTCATCGTGAAAGTATACAATCTACGCCCTACGGTAATTGCTTTCCAAAACGCAGTCCAACCTAAGGATAGGAGGGAATGAGAACGGAAAAAAGGAAGGAAATAGAAAAGTTGGGAGATTGGGTCTCTAGCGCTTTCACTCACCGCACGAAACGCAACAGTACTGCTATTGCTACCTTACGCTGATTGCCTATACGAGGGAAGTACTTCCCCGGTCGAACAGGCCCGGTTGTGCTGGGAGGAGCATGGCTCTACTTCCTGTAGAGTGTTTTAACAACTCATAAATGCATTACAATTTGCTATACCAAAACTACTTAAGCCGCGTCAATAATCTATATATCGTCGTTGCAAATTTAAAATCTCCTATGTGACAATTTTGTCATAAACGAGTTATTTATATATTTTAAAAGCAATTTTGTATACCTACACATTGCAAAAACTCCTATGTGAATATCTTAATTCATTTTTAAAGTATTCGCTAATTAAAAAAAATTAAGATTTTTTTATCCTATGTGCAGAAAAAAATTAAATGTATAAATATATATGCTAAATGATACATTATATAAGACAATCTTTATTTCAATATATTATAATTCCTTTATACTTAATTGTACCTAAAAAAATCAAGAATGTTTTTTTAGAATTTTTGTCAGGAAACTGTTTTTTTCGTTTTTGTCGAAAAGTTACTTTTTACACAAAGGAGATTTTAAATTTGCAACGACGATATGTAGCTTGCTATCATGAAAGTTAAATTGCTGTTACACCAAAATAGAAAATCATATCGTAACATTATACCGAATAGCCAAGTTATAGTATTATTTGATGTCAAATTACCCCTTACTAGATCTCTTACGGTCATGGCGATTCTTTAAAAATCGCCACATTACCATTTATATTACAGTATACTTAGTGAGGTCAGTATAAAGGACTCATGTGAGGGTTGGAATTGAGATTTTGATTTATGATGTATAAAGGCTATGAGAAAACTGTATTTATTTTTCTTCTGTATAAGGAATCTTATATATGAATTACTAACTTTTCCGTACGGTTTTTCGTACGTTTCTCGTAAGTTTATCAAATTCATGTCAACTTGATATATTTTATTTATCTGTTTATACTTTATTGCACAAAGTGCACAAAAAGCGGGCTTAGTGCTAAAAGCACTCTCTACCAGCCAACCCAAGTGGAAGAAAGAAAAGTGGGTAGATGTGCAAAAAAGTGTAGAAAAATAGTAAAAAAAGAATATTTAAATATAAATAGCAACAATGCATAAAATAATAAAAAAAAATACTAATAATATATTAAATAATAATAATAATAATAATAAATAAACGCTGCACACTCAACGGCCCCTATTAGGATAGTTATATGACACATAATGACATGGCCAAATACACTCAGACTGGAAAATATGCTTGCATGGTCAAACAAACATATTTATGCTCCGAGTGGGAATTGAACCCGCGACCTGTGGCGTTTAAGGCAAGTTGGCTACCGTTGCGCAACAACCTCGTCAATTTATAAATATAAATAGTATATACCAAATACAGAACGCTCATTGGTTGATGTTCTGTGAAGTATAGAACTATTATATTATATGTTAATAGAACTATGGTAACCATAGCATCGGTTTGAATCTGAATTAAACTATCATACAATCGATTTCGATGATTAACACCTGCATCCCCGATCCCAAGCGGATACGACTAAGAAGAAGAAATCCGTTCTTAGACAGGGTCTACACTGAAAATAGAGTAACATCGCAAATAGAGAATTTTTGAGAGAGAGAGAGAGATGTAGGTAAATGGAACGTCTCTTATAGCTTACAACGAAATATGTTTGTATTATCGAATATGAAATTATAAATTGATATATATATATATATATAAAGAGTAGGTCTGACTGACATAACATATCAACGCCTTAACCCTAGGACATGAGAAAGTCGTCTTTTTCAAATTTTTGTTTCGAAAACGTAAACGAGCACTAAGAAAGGATTTTTGGAAACCAACAACCCTTAAAGGAGTGAAAAAGGGTTTAAAGTTTTTATGTAATGTCCGACATTTTTTAAACTAGAAGCATGCAACTTTGGCTTTTGGCGAATAATTAAAGATAAGGAAACAACCGTTAACATTTTTTAAAATTCCATCCCTAAAGGGGTGAAATGGGATTTCAAAGTTTGTATTAACATTTACGCGAGCGAAGCCGCTGACAGAAGCTAGTATTCTATGTAGATGGAAAAGGAAAAGATAATTCAATTTATCTATCCATACCACAACAAGGTTCATTATTTATTATGAAGTCAAATACTAATTAACAAGCACTCCGCTCCGAGACTTGAATTAACTACATCAAACTATTTGACGTCGCAAAGTTGGAGCTCAATATCCAGACCATTAAATGAACAATTATAAACAGCTGCTAGTAATATCAAACTTCCGCTGGAGATGTTATAGATTGTCTATTAAGACTCTTAGGACACTGTTATGATTGCCTTGTATCTTGTTAGTCAATATTGAAGTGAAACTTCTTTAGAATCGTTGTGATTTGAAATCGTGCAACGGAAAAACGACATGTAAGAGACACAAATACAAAAATGTGTAGGAAGCATGAGACAGAAATATACATACTATTTTATATTATCGGTCTCTCCTCTTTGCGCCATGCTTTAGTGAGCCAGAGCGAGAGAGCAAATGCGGTGTATGTGTATATATCGTCGTTGCAAATTTAAAATCTCCTATGTGTAAAAGTAACTTTTCGAGAAAAACGAAAAAACAGTTTCCTGAAAAAATTGTAAAAACATTCTTGATATTTTTAGGTTTCTTTAAGTATAAAGGAATTATACTATATTAAAATAAAAAATGTCTTATATAATGTTAATCAATAATTTAGCATATATATTTATACATTTAATTTTTTTTTCTGCACATAGGATAAAAACATCTAAATTTTTTTAAATTAGCGAATACTTTAAAAATGAATTAAGATATTCACATAGGAGTTTTTGCAATGTGTAGGTATACAAAATTGCTTTTAAAATATATAAATAACTCGTTTATGACAAAATTGTCACATAGGAGATTTTAAATTTGCAACGACGATATATATGTATGCGGCTGGGTATTACAGCTTTCTAGTAAGAAGTCAGCGTGGTGTGTTATTTTTTTTTTAGGTTTCTAAACGAAACAAATGGACGACCGTTGTGGCGTGTTGGTAGCGTACATGCCTTTAGCCTCAACGGTTGCAGTTTCGACACCCGCTCGTGGCGGATGTTTGTATTCATCTTACAAGCCTCTGTTTCGGCCTCGGCTTTTGTACTTGTGGGTCTCTCCATCATGCCTCGGAGAGCACGTTGAGCTGTCGGCCCCGGTTGTTATCATAACGTCTGATAATAATCGTCTACTATTTAGGTAATTTGCTCTTATCGAATGAGGTACTGGTTCGCCCTTAGGGTTGCGGAGGTCAGCTGGCAATCGCTCTGTATAAAAATTACTAGCTTGTCAAATCCTAATAAGAATAATAACCAGACCCTGGGTAAAATACCGGGAATAATATTAGAAAGAAAAATAGTAAGCATATTTACTGACCTTGTAAAACAGAAATTTATAAATGGACGCAAATAAGCAGTACCATGTCAACCCACACGAATGTCATTTCGAGAAAAACGCGTTTGAAAATTTTGAACAACTTGCTTTATATGATTTTTTTATGTATTGGTCAAGTTTTTAGCGATTTCAAGATGTATGTAAGTTATTTTACTTATTTTTACATAAGATAAGCATACAGACTGCATATTTCGTATATAATATAACCCAAAACGTTTAAAATAATACATAAATTGCATGGTTAAAAAATGGCTTTTTTAGAAGTTTTAAAGCTTACAACCCTATAAATATTAAAGAAAAATGTTCTTCAGCCATTTACCAACGCTTCTGCATATATAACTCAGTTTTTTCAATTTTGTGGGTTGACATGGTATTGCTTATTTGCGTCCAAATGTTGTCGGGGTTTTTGAAGAAGAGATTTAAAAGCTCAATTTTCAAAAATAAAATAAAATAGCATTTATCAAATAGTATCATTCATTCCTTTTTAATTTATTTTGATGAATGAAGTCCCACAGGTACAGGTTCGCACATTTTAATATTCATCCTTTCCTATAGCCCAGGCTGTAAAGTACAGTATTACTTCTGGTCCATCACCGAACAACTAGGCGCGGCGAGCGTTTTCACCCTTACGTCGTAGACATTCCTCCTTTACGCACGAAGCGGTTTGCCTCCTCTTTCATTATGCGGACGGCTAAGGAGTGGAACTCTTTGCCGCGGTCAGTTTTTCCACAATGCTATAACCTGGACACCTTTAAGGCCAGAGTGAACAGACACCTTCTAGGCATACGTGCTCCATCTTAGACCTCATCTTCGCCTTCCACCAAGCGAGATTGAGGTCAAACGTAAGCCTATTTTGCATAAAAAAAAAAAAAAAGCTATTGAACCTAGTTAGGTGATGTTGTATCTATAAATATATTCTGCTTAATACTATGTATCCTACTTTTTTTAGGTTTTTTTACCGAAGGTACGAGTTCAAATCCGGGAAAGCACCTCTGAATGTTCAAGTCCTTATTTTGGTTTTCAAACTCATCTCGTGCTTAACGGTGAAGGAAAACATCGTGAGGAAACCTGCATGTCTTGGTAGAAATTCTGAGACATGTATATCCGCCAATCTGCAGTGGAGCAGCGTGGTGGATTAAGCTCTAAATCCTTCTCCTTGACAGGAGAGGAGTATTTGCTCAGCAGTGGGACAGAACAGGCTGTTACTTTACTTTTTACTTTTATAAGCCCAATTTTATTTCTACTTGACAAAAACACCATTTATAATAAAGAAAGGATTCGCTACGAACTAGTTTCAGTTTCGTAGTGTAAATATTTTTAAATTAGTAGGATTGTCATACAATACCTGACAAGCAGCAAAATAAGCCATTTTTTTTCTTCTTAAGAAAATACGCACCTTTATAATATGTAATATCAGAAATCCTATCAAATCAAACTATGTAAGCTCATTGGTGCATGAAAAAGAGAGCTTCCTTGGAAATATTTTAAATAAAGAGGGCGGATTTTCATAGACCAAATTTCCACGCTTCATATTACTACGTAGCAAAAGCAATATTCTGCAGAGTTGAAAAAATAGGGCAATTGGGTTCATTGTGGAAAAATGACAGCGGTATGCAACATTTTTAGTCTCTGCAGAAATATGAAAGTTAATAGCACATAATGTGTATGCATATATGGACGCAAATAAGCAATACCATGTCAACCCACAAAATTGAAAAACTGAGTTATATGTGTAGAAGTGTTGATAAATGGCTGAAGAACATTTTTCTTTAACATTTGTAGGGTTTTAAGCTTTAAAACTTCTAAAAAGCCATTTTTTCAATCATGCAATTTATGTATTTTTTGACGTTTTGGGTTATATTATATACGAAATAATTATGCAGTTTGTATACTTATTTTTTGTGAAAATAAGTAAAATAACTTATATAAATCTGAAATTGCAAAAAACTTGACCAATAAATAAAAAGAAATTAATATAAAGCAAGTTGTTCAAAATTTTCAAACGCGTTTTTCTCGAAATGACATTCATGTGGGTTGACATGGTATTGCTTATTTGCGTCCATATATTTTAACAAAAAAACCATGAGTTGCTTAAAATATGCCAATCTCCAAAAATATTTCACCCCGGATAATCATATTATCTAATTTGTATTAAAATGAGAACAGTTAAACTCTAAAAACTCCTACTCGCATTTAAATTAATTAATACTAGCTTCTGCCAGCGGCTTCGCCCGCGTGAATACTGATTTTAATACAAACTCGGATACCTGCTTTAAACAAGTTTAAATGTCATATTTATTTATATCGACTCAAAAGCCGAATCATAAGTTTCAAGCTTCTAGCTCTAAAAATGAAGATACTTCCATACAACTTTTCATCCCCCCTTTCAACGCCTTACAAGCTTTTAATTAAGAAGTAGCCTATGTCTATTCTCAGGCTCTTGACTATCTGTGTATCAACCTCATCATATAAGTCGGTTAAGTAGCTTTGGCGTGGCAGACAGACAGACAGAGAGACCAGAGTTAAATTCGCATTTATAATATTAGTAAGTATTATACCGAATGCGGCACCTAGTCCGCAACCCTCAAGGCGCCAGCGCATGCGGCCACGCGGTCTTAATACGGCTTAATATGTGTTTATATTATTGACTTGTGACGTGCCCCTTTTAGCCGCGCTATGTCTCTTAAAATATAGGCCAGTGCTTCACGGGAATCGCAAGGGGAAGGTCAAGCTTTATTCTGCTTCTCTACTCGTGTGCTCGTGGAGTGAAACGTTTTTCTTATAATTAATTCAGTTACTTAGACTTTATTGAGCCTTCCACATTCTTTTTTGTTCTGATTCCGTGTATAAGTTTTATTTTTATTTTCTTAAATAAATAATTAGAACTGTAATAATATTATATTTAATGGTACAACTGGTAAATTTATTTTCATTTCGTCGTACATGTCGCTAACATTCAATGATTTATGTCGTTTTCATTACATGACAAAAATTGTACTCGGATTGCTTATATCACCGCTACCGGATGTGATGCTAATCTCCTTCGATATTTTGGTAATAAATCACTAAAAATCCATGGCGTACCTGTTTCATAATAAAATCTTTATGGAAATCCGGTCCTGATAAATGAGAAACGTCATTAGAGTAGGTACATAAGTCATTTTATTTAAAAAAATCTGTGTTCTGATGTGTGGTGTGATGCCAGATAATTTACAAAAAAAAACCATTGCTGGCCTATATTTTAGCTGAACAAGGATATTCACAAATAACCGCAGATTTTTATATGCTTACACAAGCCATTTTCTTCATCAAGTTAAATGTGTATTTTTCAGTTGCTTAAGATATAAGTTCGAACCTATGTATCATCACTGCATAGTATAAAACAAAGTCGCTTTCTCTGTCCCTATATCCCTATGTATGCTTAAATCTTTAAAACTACGCAACAGATTTTGATGCGGTTTTTTAATAGATAGAGTGGTTGAAGACGAAGGTTTATATGTATAATAACATCCATTAAATAGTGGAGAAATACTGTTATTTTTGAGGTTTCTAATGTGATGTCGTAAATAATCGTGCGGGCCACAGGCAGTAATGAATAAATCAAAACTACTGAATCGATTTTAATCATTTTTTCAGTTAATGACATAGGCTATATATTTTATACCCGTGCGAAGCCGGAGCGGGCCGCTAGTATTCTTTAATAAAAAATTTTCAAGTGTCATTGCAGAAACTAATCTTTCAGCGAAGCATGTACGAGTTTAGTAATTAACTTTGCGACATTTTAACAATTTCTCGGTGAGTGGGGATTTGGGGCCTTTAGTCCTCTCCCTCAGCAAAATATTGCCTCTAAGGTAATCACGCACATACACACACAGATACATAAACTCTCATCTAAATTGATTACTTCCTTTGGACCTATAGTAGGAGTATAGGTGTAACCTGAGCTTCAAGAGGCCAAGGTTTGTTCCATCGACTTCAAAATTGTGGTAGATGATGACAGTTGGAGATATGTACTGTATATCAGACGTAATAATATATTAAAGTGTCTTTGGAGGTTTTTGAAAATATAATTTATTGTAGCAAAATTCTTTTTCTGTAACCATAGCGTAAATATGAATGTAATTCGCTTGATGAAACGTAGTCGAAAATGATCGTGAAGCGTGATACTGTTCATAATTAATTGACCGATATACCTTTTAAGAATTAAAACATGGTTTCATTTTGTACTGTTTATTTTAGACTACATAATAAAATATGATAATTAAAAAAAAAGAGGAATGATAATTAGAACAAGTAAAGGATTATCAATCAGAGAATATTAAATATCGGTTTTATGTTTCAGATACCATTTTATTTGAGGAAAAAATTTATTAACAGTTTGAGCTGAATATAGGCTATTTTAACGCTACCAGTATATATTATAATACAAAGACGACGACGTTTTCACAAAAAGACAGCGTCAGACTGGATTTTAATGCACTTTTCACAAATAGTCAGCGTAATTTGTTAAGGTTGAAATATGACGAAAAATTTCGAAAATTAAGGAAAACAATCAAGCTAAATCCTTGGTTGGCTAAGCTAGTAGTGGCCGGGTCTGCTAGTATGATATATTATATTCTCATTTTTACGTGAATAAAATTTTAAATAGCTACGCCATGTAGTATTCTTGGAAATATAATAAAAATATACGTTTGTACTATCAGTAATGGATATCCGGTTCGTTTTGACGTTAACTAAAGCTTTAAATTGTTAATGAAATCTAAGTATTTGGATTGAATTTAATAATATTATATATTATAATATTTGTATGAAATTATTTTAAAATTAATGATTTAATATTTAAATACGGATGAAAGCTTGAATAGGAGATAAGTAATCAAAAGTAACCCTTTTGCCCAGTAATTAAATGGATGCGTGCTATTCATTTTAACTTTGTTTAATATTTATGTTACTTTAATGAACAAGTATTCATAATTTAAATATTTTTTATGTGGTTACCAGTTAAGCATACGGTCCACTTGATGGTAAAACGGTTGTCGTACTCTTTGAATATTTGCAACAGCCTTTATTTGTAGGTTATTTTTATGTTATAAGTTGGCAAGCAAGCAAACACCCACCTGATGGTAAGCAGTTGCCGTAGAGTATGAGCGCTTGCAACACCATAGGTAAGTGCCACACACGCGTGGTCAACTTCAAGATATTGGTTTTTAAATCTCCTTTACTCTGTTATTTCAACCAGAACACAGTAATGCATAAGACACTACTGCTTTGCGGTAGAATATTTGACATTGCGGTGGTACCTACCTAGCCGGCCTCTTGCAACAAAAGACCTACCACCAGTGGAACGGGTTGCACTGGTCAAATAATCTCTGCTGTGACAGAGATTATCCCAACAGTGGGCGATAGGGCCGTCAAGTCCCGACTTCGGTAGATGTCACTCATGCATTGCCAAGCTCGAGATATAGGTTCTTAAATGTCCTTTGGTTAGTAAATTCATTAGATACAGTGTCCTTCAAACAGAAACACATCAATGCAAACACATGGCTGCTTTGCGGTACAATATCTAAGACTGCGGCAGCACCTACCTAGCTGGCCACTTGCAATAAAAGGCTTACCACCAGTAACACATACAATGATTAATTCCTGTTTGAAGGTTTCGTGTATTATGATAGTAAATAAAATGTTCAGCATATTTATCACACGGGATATTCATTTCCAGATCCTTTTCAAATAACAAAGAAATTATTGTTGTTTTAGGATTAAAAGCATTATACATTTTCACCAAGATAACCATCGATATGGTTGCCGGATACGAGGAAAACGAAATTATTTTCATTTAGTCTATTCAGTCTGTTTATTTAACTATTGTATTTACTTCGAGTTAAATGTAATTTTCATTAATTAATATTAAGTAGCAAATATGTATATTTAATTGTTTATTTTTTATTATTTATTATTTAATTATTACCTGCCCTGCTGCGTTGTTTTCTTTAAAAATATTTCTAGTTTAAATTTATTTTCGCAAGAACGTTTACATATATAATACATTATATGTATATGTTTACTTTTATTCTTAATAATACCTAAAAACGCAAAAATATTAATTATAAATATTATAGATTTAACAATTTATAAAATAAATCGTCAAGACTATGTTGACCGACTTTACATTCACTACAATAAGGACTATTATGGCTTGAGGGATGTAATAAAAATAGCGACGTGCTACCCATGCGTTTACTAAGGCGACTGGCTTAATATTATAACTGCCTCCACCTCCGATGACGTCCTTAGCCGTTGAGCGGCTTCCCAGGAGGCACCCTAAGGACGGAATCAAATTTGAGCCCCCGTGAGCACTGCCCCTTTATCGCGGCTGAGTCTCTGTACTCGGCCTCCCCGCTTGGTGACGCTGTCAAGGCCAGTAGGGCCAACAGCAATACACATTCCGAAAAAAAAATATATTATAAGACACATACATTACATATTATAGTAACAATTAGGGTTCAGTTCAACACATGTAATAAAAATAGTATCGGTCAAATTTATTGAATATTTTAACATAATTTGGCAATACTTCAATTTGTGAATATACAACTATTAACAACGAGTAATGGCTTGTAACTAATTCAAGGAGATTAATTATTCAAAGTATTCTAGAGATACATACTTGTCTTGGCTCAAGACGACGTTTGTGGACAAATGACAAATCATGTACCTATGCTTTATAATAGCGAATAATATAGTAAGATAGGGTATTTTTTACCGACTTAAAAAAAGTCAGTGCCTTCTGTGTCGATATTTTACTTAGCCAACGACTTTTGAAGAAAATATTCTGCACAAAATATTTTACTCTCCCACCTGAGCCAACCCATTCATGTTGTAAGGCTCTATGGCTACAGACATTTTTTTTTATGTTGCAAGTTGGCATACAAGCATGCGGCCCACCATAAAGTAAGTGGTTGCCGTAGCCTATGAGCGCTTGCAGCACCATTAGTAGGTGCCACTCACGCGTTACCAACCTCGAGATATTAGTTCTTAAATCTCTTCTGCCCAGTGATTTCATTAACTTACAGTGCCCTTCAAACCGGAACACAGTAATGCCTACCGTGGTACCTACCTAGCCGGCCTCTTGCAACAAAAGACCTACCACCAGTGCAATATAATATACATAGTAATAATGCCCTAGTAAAGTTGTTATTATGTACTGCCAAGTATTTTTCTATTATAATTTATTTATATTAGTAAATTGTAAATTGTTAGTCATAAAAAAATTGTATACATTATGGAAATTGTAAATTCAATTGTATTTCGGATGCGGTTTTATTACGATAACTTGTATTGGAATCATGAGCAGCAATGCCGTAGTATTTTACTCCATTTTTATGGTTTGCGACTGGATAAATATTATCGTACTGTGAATATATTTTTAGGTTGATCCCCGGGGAGGAAAAGTATTATTTTGAAACGTGTTTGCGTTCTTTATACCTGATAAGAGTTATTTATTTCCTAAAACATTTTTACGACATAAACGCTACACACACAACGCTACACACTCAACGGCCCCCATTAGGATATTGATATCCTGTGTCGGGGTCCGGAAACATACACAATGACATGGACAAACACACCCAGACCGGAAAATATGCTTGCATGGTCAATACAAACATATTATGCTCCGAGCGGGAATCGAACCCGCGACCTGTGGCGTTTAAGGCAGGTTCGCTACCGCTGCGCCACAACGTCGTCAAAAACATTTACAAATTGTATCTCCTGGTTTTGCTTCATTTACTTCTAGGCTGATCCTATTCGTCAGGTTATCAGACGAGTAATTTGGCACCGTTGTAGCGTTGTCGTAGCGAGTCTGTCTTTAGACTCGACGGTTGCGGGTTCGATTCCTGCTTGGGCAACATCTGATAATCGTTAACTCTTGGTAAGTAAATTGCTCTTATCCAATGAGTTACTGGTTCGCACTTGTTTCTGAGGGTTGCGGAGGTCAGATGGCAATCGCCTCTGTGTAAAAACTAGTTAACTGTCAAATCCGGACAAGATTAATAAGCAGACCCTTAGTAAAGACTTGTATAATATCGGGAATAACGCTAAGATCCGACGAGTAATTTTATCATTGAATTGTTGATTATTAATAAGTTGTTTTTTATTAGTTCCTAAAAAAACCATAGAGGCAGGAGAATCAGCTCACCTGATGATAACCGATTACCGCCCGAGAATATATGCAATATGGGGATGTAGGTTCGTTGCCGACCTTTAAGATGCAATTTTATACGTTTGCTGACATCGAAACGCGGCTAATGAGCAGTCACTTCACTATCATTGATATTAGTCATCCAAAAGCAAATTTTCATTATCTTTACTACATAATTATCACACACCCAATGTCTACTTTAATTAATTAATTAAAATACACACAGTTATTGACTCTGAGTCAGATTAGAATAATTATTATACTCTGTAGACTGAGACTAATTTGTAAAACAATTTTATAGTTGGTATATCAAATTACTAATTCAATTAGTCTTTAGCCTGAACATTTAAAAGAAAGCTTTACCTTTTGTTAATTTTTACTAAACTACTACAAAGAATTTCAATCAAAAACGATAACTAAGAGTAAGTTCCTAATTTTTCGTATCTGTTGTCGATGCCGTGTCCGTCGTGAAGTCCATTGGATTGGACTGGTGCTACAAAGCATAGGCTACGGGTAACCACTTTCCAACAGGCAAAATGTACGCTTGTTGGTATCACCATCGCACTATCATAGTATAATATTAAGTTATTAGATGAAGCCACTAGATTCAATAATGTATAAAATATTTAAAGCTTATACTAACTTCCAAAATCATATTATAACTGCGAATGTAGGCTTGTTATTTTGTGACGCTTTCACGCCAAAGCGGCTGAATTGATTACGATTAATTTTGGATTAGATATACATGGGACTATGCATACGGTTGTAGGCTTCTGTTTGTCGAAAGAATGGGAAGCCAATTATTTCTTTAATGGTGCCTCATGTGGGCGAAGCTGCATACAGATGCTAGTATAAGTACGAATCGAAGTCATTATCGTGCCGACAGATGAAGATAAAAGTAATACCAATAGTGTTCTCTTGATAACTTGAATGCAAATAATAGCAGATTTCCCTAAATACTAATTTAATTTAAATAAACGTTTCCATAATTCATATTCATTGACCTACTTGAACATTAATATAATGTAATTTCTATATGAATGAATCAATTCGAATTGATGCATGGCAATCTGAACACAAAGGGCATTGAATGATGATTCGCTTCTATGGGGCACGGTGAACAGACTGATTGCATTGGTTACCTCCATAGATATGGAGAATACACTAGATTGCGCTGCTATATGGCGTAAAATTACACGAAAAGTTTAAAATTGAAGCTCTATCTACGAATATGCTGGGAACTAAATAATACCATACGCATAAGCTACAAAAACCTTGAATTCAATTGGTTAATATCTCATCCCCATTCTTACCCTTGCCATCATACAATTGCCGTTTTATTTTAATTTCTGTATACCGTACATTTATGTAAGCATTACTACTTCATGTAGTTTGGTCTAATAAATATATTATTATTATTTATTTTTAGTTAGAACCCATTCTTAGGTGGGGCGAATTCATCCTATAATTTTTACCAATGTCAATAAAGGTCATGCACTATCTACTGTCCCCTATATCTATGTTTACCCACACAGGCTTCTTTAACCACGGTATAGTGAAGATGATATATTCATACTATACCATTGTAACAGATTAGTATATTGTGATTTTAGAATAATTTCTTGTGATCCGATCGAGTAATAGTATGTTATTGTTATATGATTTGAAATTATATTCTATTGACGGTTGCGTTGACACAACTTATTAATACATAAACATCTCTTCTTCTTATCGAGTGGTTAGTGGCCAACGTAGTGTAAGAGTTGTCAGGTCGTACATAAAGACCTCAGACGTGACTATTGACAATTGATAATATAATAGCTGGGACCGACTTTTTACGTGCTCTCCGAAGCACACAGACGGCCAGTTGAAATACCAATATGTTACCCATCTATTGACTGACTGCGCTAAAGTTATTGCAACCCACCGATCATTTACCGGTCAGTGAGCGCACACGGCTATGAGCGTCTTGACACCTCCCTAATGTGCGCAACGAATTAAACAATATGGACCAAATACTTATACACTACATTTCTATCACGAAAACAAATAAAATGTATTTTTTTAAATTGGATCTGTACGGTTAACGCACAACATTTTTATTAGTATACAATTTGGCTTACATTTCTAGTATAAATTTTACCGTCAGTGAGAAGATTAGGGAGTTGACCGAGCAAACGACGTAGAATAGGATTCAAATCATACCTATTGTTAATTATTTAATAAATTACCTTTTTAAACCTCGATATTCCACGTGGTCGATTCGTTCAAATACGTAACACATCCCTTACTTCACATTTTGGTCCTTCGAGCTTTGAACAGTGTATTGAGAGATTGTCTGTCATCAAGTGTATTGAGAAGGCGCAAATAGAGTTACTTGAGAACCTGGACAAGTTTGTTACATTAATTATTATCTTATTACTTTTATCATAAAATAAAAACTATATACTTTATATTGAATAAAAAATGTACTGTCTTTATAGTTTTTTTTTAATGTCTAAATCTAAAATCAGAACGTCAGTTCATTTAAAAAGCCTTGGGGCTTTATAAAAATAATATAATTTATATGCATTAGTCTTAAAGTTTCAAGTAAAGGAGACAACCTCTTTGCATGTGCTATTTTCACAGCGAGCGAGAAAGTAATTAGAGTAACTAATTAAAACGAGGTATTTACTTGAAAGTGTAGTAAAAGTTGAACTCGAAATTGTTAAAGCAAAAGGTGACTGAATTAAACTAAAGAAACTTTAATATTTTCCGCAATGTTAGTTAATGTATGAAAAAAGTTGCGTTAGAGTGACATATTAAAATATTGTAGTGTCTATTAATTCATATTTAAATATCGCAAATGGTTATTCATCTCCATGATTATATATCCCACCATAAAAAGGCCGGCTCAACCGGGGAAGTACTACCCTCTCACAGGAAATCGGCGTAAAATAACAATAACAGAGTACTGTTGCGTTTCGTGCGAATGTGTGAGAATGCCGAGGCTTAATCTCTCACCCTATCTGTTCCCTTTCTTTTTTTCCGTTCTCATTTCTTCCCTCCTATTCTAAGGGTTGCAACGCGCAAATTATTTAAATTTAAAATTGTTCATAATTTAAAGTTTTCATAAATTTATCAAGGCTGCCGATGTTTTTTAATATTAATTCCCTAAAAGAGTAATTAAAAATTCATACAAATAACTGGATTATATTGTAAACGATTTATATTGTTGTAAGGCAACAATCCTTTTAAAAATAATAATTTTTCATAGTTGTAACTAAAAATTTAAAAACATAATATACAAGCTCTTAGAGATTTTCTTATTATTTCTTTGCAATTAAATATAATCCTATTACACAATAATGACACACTAAAACACCGTGCTTTTTCTTACTTATTGAAAACTCGCGATATTTTATTAATATATACATATTATTAATAAACATATTCGATATGAAAATTAATTTTCACTTCTTTGGTTTTATACTTTGTATACTTTGACTGCCGTGACTTTAGCGAGCCTGCCAGAAACGCCACAGGACGCGGGTTCGATTCCCGCTCGGGGCAGACGTTTGTATTGACCATGTGTTACGGTCTAGGTCTTGGTCCTTGTGCCTGCCAGAAACGCCACAGGAAGCGGGTTCGATTCCCGCTCGGGGCAGACGTTTGTATTGACCATGTGTTATGGCTTAGGTGTGTTTTTCCTTGTCCTTGTATGTGTTTCCGGACCCCCGGCACAGGATATCACTATCCCAATGGGGGCCGTTGAGTGTGTAGCGTTTATAAGTTTTGTTTAAAACCATTGACAAAATCAATAAAAGATAAAAACGGTAACCTAATTGATGAATGATTTTCAGTCACGTCCAGCCAAAAGGCGGAGATTATTTAGATTACGTCAGCGTCACGTAGTAAAAAATGAAAGTGATTTTGATGGCTTAAAAGCTTACGCTGACGAAATGTGAAAATCACCCCATTTATTTATATTGAGCTGGATAGTCTCTATGTTATGCTTCGTACCCAAATATGAATAATATTGGATGTTTTTTGCTGGTTATTCAAAATCTTATTAAATTAGCACCAGTGTTGCACAAAAATGGAAGTGCTATAAAATTTAACGAATTAATTTCATTGTTAAAACAATGATGACGATGTGGCGCAGCGGTAGCGAACTTGCCTTAAGCGCCACCGCTCGCAGGTCCTATTTCCGCTCAGAGCGGATGTTTGTATTGACCATACAATCATGTTTTCCAGTCTGGGTGTGTTTGTTCTTCATTGTATATGTTTCAGGATCCCCGACACAGGATATCAATAGCGTTATTTTTTATTTATTAATAAATAACTGATTCCATGATTCTTTAATATAATAGTTATTCATTTATAATAATATTATAAAGTTCACTTTCAAGATTTTAAGTCCAATTTGAATTTTAAAAATGACATGTCTAAGATGCCCAAAATTTTAGCAAACGGTTGTATAACCATTTTCTTTAAAAGCGATTGCGGATTTCCAGATAAGTACCCAATAAGAAAAGGAACTATGTAAGTAATATCACTTAAGATAGTCGATGTCCATTTACGAGTCCAGGTACAAGGAATGGGACGAACACGCTGACCATTAAATATCCACTATTCACAGCGACCCATTTGAAGTTAGAGTGCAATATCAGCAGGTCGCAAAGTTAAATTTCCTTTTGAAGTGGTTCCGTCTTCCATGTTTTATATTAGGTTTTGAAAGAAAGTCGCAAGTTTGTAGATTGTACGGGATGTGCAGTTGATAGTTCGGAGAAATATGGGTGTAAGTAAAAATACTTTTAATGTATTTGAAAATGCATAGACATAAATGTTTACAAAAATATTTAGATTTTTTTGTTGATGGGACTACTCTCCATCGCTACTCTCAATCAGATAAGACG
This sequence comes from Hestina assimilis, assembly GCA_023373885.1. NCBI lineage: Eukaryota > Metazoa > Arthropoda > Insecta > Lepidoptera > Nymphalidae > Hestina > Hestina assimilis. The sequence continues at coordinate 6,732,850 of CM041749.1, read as the reverse complement.
CACATTATTTTTTTATTAGAGGGGGCAAACCATGAAGATTTTCAGGTGTTTTTAAGCGAATACCACCGCCTATCAACATCTGCAACACCGGACAGCTTGCAGGTGTAAAAGCAATAATATAAAAAATAATAGTAAAAAAATAATAAAAATTGTATATAATATAAAAAATATATATAATATAAAAAAAATAATAATAAAAAATTGTAGAAGCATGAAACTCTTCTTTTGTCGAACGATTAAGACGTATTTTAACCTTTTCTGAAATTCTACAACTGAAGAGGTGAAATTAAGGTTCAAAGTTTGTATTAAAATCGTTATTAACACGGGCGAGGCCGCTGGCAGAAGCTCGTTGCAAATATCACGCTGTTTTTAACGTATTGCAGAGTATATTAAAATAGTCTTCGTTAATGTTCCGATGGTGTTTCAAATAATACTTTGTAAAGGAATCGTCGATTGTTTGGTAAAAATATTGTAAATACTTGCCATATTTACAAATATTTAATTGTATTAAGTATTGTTCTAGTTAATGAAATAAAAGTTTTCATAAACGTTTTGGTAATATTCTGAAACGTATAGAACAAAATCAAACAGTACAAAAGTCAACCTTACACATATATAAGATTACAAGGCCATTTAGGTTTCATAAATAATTAATTCCCCTCACTACTTTGCTCTTCAGCAAAATGTAACATCCAAGTAGCTCTTACGTGATAATCGTTTCTTTGTCGTTCATGTCACAGTACGTGACTTTTTCGAAGAGGCAGTGGCAGCCGTCGATCGCATTTTTATGAGAATGGAATTTAAGTGAAGTTACGCTCAATGGCTCATAATGAACCGTACACATTCCTTTAAAATATATTAGAGATCCTCTGCTACACAACAAGTTTCACAATTTGGTGATATTATTTTGCTAATAGGGTTTTATTTACGTTTTTAGTTTTTATAACATAGCCCGATTTTAATACAAACTCTGAAAAAAGAACATATTTCACAATTTGAATGTCATATTTATTTATATCGAATCAACAGCCTAAAAAATAAGTTTCAAGCTCTTAACTCTAAAAATGACGATACTTCCATACGACTTTTTGCATTAAAAGGAGCCTATGCTTTCTCAGGCTCTATTATCTTTGTATTGTAATTTCATTTAAAACTGTTCAGTAGTTAGAGAGACAGAGTTACTTTCGCATTTATAATATTAGTCAGGATTATGATGGAATGTGTTCGATTCGATTCACTAGGAACTGACTTATTTATTAATATAAATGTTTATAACACTTTTATTAACGTTATAATATTATTAACATTTATATTTAGGCGTAGGCTTAGTATTTAGTGTATTAAGTACGCCCCAAGAGATGGCTTAGTATTTTAATGATATAAGTGTAAGTTATGATAGGGCTGACATAGTTAAATCGCTAAAAGCCTCTAACTAAATATAGAATACAAAAATCTCATTCCATGGCCACTTCGCTTAAGCTTATTTTGACGATCAATTTTGTAAGGAATATGAAACTAAATTATTATGAGCAATATTACAAAAAATTGATTTTAATTTATAGCAATTCATTTTTTCTTTTGTACAAGGCTTTCAATTGTAATACGTTTTGAGCCATATCATTGAAACTATGCAAGTTCATTGTAGTATGAAAAAGGGAGCTTATGGAAAAATATTTTATATAAAGGGGATGGATTTTCATAGAACAAATTTTCTCGTTTCATATTACCAACAGAAGTAATACTCTGCGGAGTAAAAAAATTGAGAAAACAAAATCCACTGAGCATAAATTACAGCAGTAAGCATATTTTTTGTTACTACCTAGATTTGAAAGTCAATAGCATAATATGTTATCAATCCACTAATTGTTTTCCGATTAGGAAGTGTTATTGACTACGAGCGTCTTACATAATTGAATTGAATGCAAATTAAATAAAAATCTCTCATTGAAGTAATCGGAAAATTTGATTTATATTTTATTGACGAAAGAAATCGATAATTGGTAACTCTTAATTATTCATGTTTTATTATATTTTTTATCAATAGATATACTAACATAATGAACTATAACTATTAAGTTCTTTAGACAATATATAAAGTTATAAAAACGTTATTATTTTACTAATATTATAGACGCTAATTAATAATTATAAATAACAGTTTATTTTTACTTATTTTAATTAATTAATAATGCTGTCGGTGTGTTTATTATATTTTCACGCCTAAGCCGTTAAGTCAAATTTATTTCCTACAACCATCTGCCTGCGGCTTTCTTCCAAATCCGTTCAGCTGCTTTTACGTGATTGAGTAACAAACATCGAAACAGCCATTAATATAAACTTTCACATTTATTATATTAGTAGGATAATCACAAGCTAAATAAAAAAAACTTGAGAGGTGTCAAGAGACACCCGGATGAAACGAAGTTCCTTTCGATTAATTAGTGAAGGAATTATAATAATTTTTATTTTAAGTTATAATAATATATTTTTTATTATGTACAAAAAACCTGTATACACTCAACAAAAAAATTAAAATAACAATCTTACAATTTGAACCCACGACACAGAGTTGCGTAAGACATTAATTCACTTGACTATACGCCTCAGCCAGTCTCATTTATATTTCGATGGCTAAAAACTTCAACTTATTACCTTTTAATCATAACTCGCATCAAACTATAGCAAAAACTGTCGTTACAACTTTTGGTCTTAATTTTTTCCGTCTAGCCACCTTTTGTAACTTCGTTCCAATATATAATTAATTAAAAATAATAACAATTCATTTGTGAATATTGTCTCCTTCATTAGTAATAGTATAGTATAATTAAATCACATCAAAGTTATCAATGAATCGACTTTTGGCTCAATTTCTTTCATTTGTAATTTTAATTCTGGATCTATTTTTATATTTCTATCAGTATAGCTGTTTTTTTCATCATCTGATAAGTCAGCATATTTATTTGGTCTAACTTTTTGCGATCCCGGTCGAGAGTTGATCTTGTTAATAGTCCTTAAAGTTTTCATAAAATTATTATAATGATTTCTATAATCCTCTTGTCCTGCGAAAGTTTTGCCGTATTTTCGTACATATTTCTTGTATAACTGAGGTCCATCCCTAAGATTATATATGAGATCGTTGAAATCATCAACCGATAAAACACTTACATTTAAAAATAAAATAAAGGTAGCGATGAGCAAAATGAAACTGTTTGACATTTTCATACATAATATTTTCTTGACATTGACTATTTGAAAGTGAAGTTACAAGAAAGGTCATAAAAGTTAGCATGAAATTACTTAGGAAAAACCATTATATCATACACTTTTATGATGGAATGAGATTAGCAATTAAGTCTGTCTTGATTAAAATTTACAGACATATATGAATTAAAAAGCCATTTTAATATTGTATAGAAATGTAATAATGTTATATTCCGTACAGCTAAAATTCAACTCCAGGGTCAAAGGGCAGACTCCGAATCGCTAACGCGATAGTTGCGGGTTCGAAGCATTGATAATATTCTTAATAATAATAAATGACGACGTTGTGGCGCAGCGGTAGCGAACCTGCCTTAAGCGCCACAGGTCACGGTTTCGATTCCCACTCGGTGCAGATATTTGTATTGACCAAACAGGTATGTCTTCCGGTCTGGGTGTGTTTGTCCTTGACCTTGTATGTGTTTCCGAGGCCGTTGTGTGCTTAGCGTTTATTATTATTATAAAAAAATATGCTAAATATTTTATAAGAATACAGATAATTTTAAAGGACGGTGTAATTATTCTTCAATTTAATGTACATCTAAAGGATAATTATTAAAAAATCAAACAATTTTGAATCATCAATTAATACAGAATGTTTGTACTATAAACAATTATTCAATAACGTTACTAATAATGCTGTTATTGCATTTCCCAGACTATTAAAATTAATTCATACATTTATGCTTGATATTCTATTAAGTATTCTCGAAATAATTTGTGTTAAAATAGTTATCAATTGATCACAGCGGTAATTTAATTTTCTACTTAAATATGACTGATATTATGTACGATTTATATTTTCATTTCCACCTCAAATCTATATAAATGGATATGAATATTTGTATGTTTGTCCTCTATGAGTTTTTAAGATAACCGATTATGTTGACAGTATAAAAAATTATTCAAAGGTTCCTGGCCTTAAAAATCCTACACTTTTTTACGCATTAATTTTTGATTAGAAAAATAATAACTTTTGAAAGGCTCTTTGCAACATATACATGTTTTTTGTTAAATCTTTTTTTTTTTATTGTTTGTTTTTATTTTTCTTGTTTTGGATACTACTTTTGTATTTTTTCAGTCATGTTTAATTCTCCTGGTGTAATTAGATTTCAGTATTATTAAATTTAGTGTTAGATGAATTTGCTGTAGCTACTTTTTCTCGACTTTTTATGTTTAATTACAAGTGGTGTTTACCTTTAATTAATTGTTATGCTATTGAGAGTGTTTTTTTAAGTGTATTATGTGTTGTTTTTAGTATATACAATTGTTGGTAAACCTAATAAAATAAATAAATAAATAAATAAAAAAATTAAAAAGCATTCCGGGAGCAGTTACCCTCGGTTTCTCAAACTCGGTTTTTCGGCGTCGGGATGTGACGACCCCATCGCCCGCTGTTGGGATAACCTCTGTCACAACAGAGATTATTCCACCAGTACAATCAGTCACACTGGTGGTAGGCCTTTTGTTGCAAGAGGCCGGCTAGGTAGGTACCACCGCAGTGTCCAATATTCTGTTGCCAAATAGTAGTGCTTAGGCACTACTGTGTTCCGGTTTGAAGGGCAATTAAAATTACTGGGCGAACGAGATTTAACTAACTAATGGTGCTGCAAGCGCTCATAGGCTGCGACAGCCACTTACATCAGGTGGGCCGTATGCTTGTTTGCCAACTTCTAACATAAAAAAAATAAATAAAAAACTTAGATCAAACTCATGTCAACTTAACATAGCAAATAAAAAACGCTCATCGGTTGTCTGTTGATCATCGATTATCTTTAACCAATGACCGTTCTATATTTGGTATGTTAAGTTAACATGAATTCGATCAACGTTCGAGAGACGTGACTGTTCGTCAGCCGCGTTTCGAGGTCAGCCAGTGTTTACCAGCTGCATCTTAAAGGTCGGTAACACATCTGCGTAGCCTCTGATGTTACAGATGTTCATGGGTGCCGGTAATTGCTTAGCATCAGGTCAGCGTCCTACCCATTTTCCCCGTTTAACGTAAAAACATGCAATAACAAAACGTACACATAAAACCAACGTTAAAGAACGTCACATAAGTTGCTACCTTATCGACTTTAAAAAACTTTTGAATATATACAGAGAGTTGCTACAAATATTGAACGTTTGGTTGAAGAGGCCGAAAACCTCTTGGGAGCTTCGTTATAGAGGTGTCAACGGCGTAAAGTTTACTTGCGATATCGAAGTTCAAACTCGAGGAATATGTTAACGAAGTCCTCTGAGATATATATCGCACTTTAGAAGTTATAAAGGTTTTGGAGGTTTTTTATTCAGAAGTAATTAATATTCATGAAAGAGAGTCTTAGATAAAGGTGAATTTATTGAGGGTATTAAAGGTAGGGCTGATCACTAGTAGGATTTATTTTTGAGATAGACATAACCTAATGGTATTTGTAATTTTAGCAGTTGGTTAACCCTATCGACTTCAAGGCGTCGGGATGTGACGACCCCATCGCCCGCTGTTGGAATAACCTCTGTCACAACAGAGATTATTCCACCAGTGCAATCAGTCACACTGGTGGTAGGTCTTTTGTTGCAAGAGGCCGGCTAGGTAGGTACAACCGCAGTGTCCAATATTCTGCAGCCAAATAGTAGTGCTTAGGCACTACTGTGTTCCGGTTTGAAGGGCATTGTAGGCTAGTGAAATTACTGGGCGAACGAGATTTAATAACTAATATCTCGAGGTTGGCAACGCGTGAGTGGCACCTACTAATGGTGCTGCAAGCGCTCATAGGCTGCGGCAGCCACTTACCATCAGGTGGGCCGTATGCTTGATTGCCAACTTCTAACATTATAAATACATCTCACATAACTTATAAATACATCGACTGAAACATATATCTCTATCATTCATAAAAAATTCTGCTCGAGTGGTGTCGAACCCTCTAAAAAACATGCTAAAATCAGTCTTACTACTGACAAGCCACAACGTTTCAATAACTTGTTAAAGAAAAAGAAAATGTTACATATATTTTGTAAATAATATTTACGATAGCTTTCTGTAAAACCTTTACATTATATTTTCAGGACTTTTCTTACAATAATTAAATTCAATTCTAGGTATATGTAACGAGATGAATGAATCGAGAAAAAGTATGCTCGTTTAAATAATACTCAAACACGAATTCTTTATCCCGCAAAATAACAAAGAAATAATGATACGAAATAAATGTTAGCTTGTGAAGATGGGACATATAATGGAGCGACTGCCATTTGCGTAGGTCGCGTGAAAAATATTTCTACTGATCTTGTTTACGTAGATGTCGTAATCCGTACAGGCGCACGAAGCGCTTTCACGCCGCCGTGAGCAGATGTGACTATACGAGTATACTCGAAAAAATGTTACGGGAAATCAAAATCCTCTTATCGTCCAGAAGCATAAAGCTTGATATTGAAATTTAATAACTGAGCGAGCTCGATTCAGGCCTTTAAAATATCACAACCGTTGCGATGTCTGTAGCCTTTTTGTTGTGAATTACTGAGTCGAATTGAATTTAAAAATGTTACACTTCGCTGGACCTTTTTAGCTCTGAATAAAGTTATTTCTTTTTTTTTTTTTTAACATGTCATACTGTTATGAATGATGATGATTGCGTGACTTACTTGACTTATTTTCCTGATTCCCCTAGACGGGGCAGAGGGCGTCTACAGTGCGCCGCCATCTCGTTTCGGTCTTGAGCTTTGTACTTCATTTCGCTCCAAGGCTTCCTTAATATGTTATTCGCATCTGCGATGATCGTCCGCCATCAAATCAGCTAAGGGTGACAACATTAATGCTTTCCTTGGGGATTCCTAGAGCTTGTTTCTGTATATCAGCCAATTTGGCCAATCCAGTTCTACTTACAATGATTTTGATGATTGGTATAATAAGCCCTTATGTTTATTTCGTTGTTGCGCAATAGGTCCAGCACCTCTGCCTTAAACACCGATGGTCTCGGGTTCATTTTCCATCTATATTGAGCATACAGGTATGTTCCGGTTTGTGTTCTTATGCTTGTGTTTTTGTTTATTCCCTGATTTCTGCCGTCGAATATAACTATCCCAGTGGGGCCTTTGAGCGTATAGTTACTGATTTATTTGACTATATTTCCGAATATAATGGTTGTATTATGCTTTCATTGCCATAAGATTATAATTTGGTAGACCTTCTACTAAATTATAATCATTTTAAAATTGCAATTATTTCTTAAATGCTAAAACTAAATATCCATTAACTCTGCGATAAATATCAGTCAAATCGATCCAGTCATTAAAAATACATTTCTTAGTAATTTTATGTTTCATCATCATCATCATCATCATTTCAGCCAAAGGACGTCCACTGCTGGACATAGGCCTCCCCAAAGAGTGCCACAATGACCGGTCCTGCGCCACCCGCATCCAGCGGACTCCCGCGACCTTTACCAGGTCATCAGTCCACCTTGTGATGGGCCTGCCCACGCTGCGCCTTCCGGTACGTGGTCGCCACTCGAGAACCTTTCCGCCCCAACGGCCATCGGTTCTACGAGCAATGTGCCCTGCCCACTGCCACTTTAGTTTGGCGATTCGGAAGGCTATATCGGTGACTTTGGTTCTACTGCGGATGGCATCATTTCTGATGCGATCACGCAGAGAGACTCCAACATAGCCCTTTCCATTGCCCTTGAGTGGCTTCTTTGAGCCTTCTTATGAGGCCCATGGTGAGCAACACACACTGGTCAAAGACTTTTGTCTTGAGACACTGCGGAATAATGGACGAAAGAAGATGTGATGTAAGCTTCGAACGCTGCCCAACCGAGTCGGATTCGACGATTAACCTCTTTCTCGAAGTTGGACCTACCTAACTGGATAGCCTGTCCTAGGTATATATAATCGTCAACAACTTCGAGTGTAGAGCCTCCGATTGTAACGGGAGTTGGTGCTACATGGGTATTTGACATGATCTTCGTCTTATCCATGTTCATCCTTAGACCAACTCGCTCGGAAGTTTTACTGAGGTCATCGAGCATAGTACTCAAGTCCTCCATGGTCTCAGCCAAGACTACTATATCGTCAGCAAACCGAAGGTGAGTGATGTACTCGCCATTTATATTGATGCCTAGCCTTTTCCAGTCCAGAGTCTTGAAAACATCCTCCAGTGCAGCGGTAAATAGCTTAGGAGAAATAACATCTCCTGTAGTCGGACTGACATGGTGGCGTTCTCGTATAAACACTTCAGCACTTCGATATAGCGGTAGTCTATTTGGCACCTCTGGAGAGCTTGTAATACAGCCCAGGTTTCAATCGAATCGAAGGCTTTCTCGTAGTCCACGAACGCCAAGCAGAGAGGCAGGTTATACTCCTCAGTCTTCTGTATAACCTGACGAAGCGTATGGATGTGGTCTACGGTACTAAAGCCTCTTCGGAAACCGGCCTGTTCGGGAGGCTGGAAGTCATCTAGCCTGCGTGCGAGACGATTCGTAATTACTCTTGAAAACAGCTTATAGACATGGCTCAAAAGTGAGATGGGTCGGTAGTTCTTCAATAAGGTGTAGTCACCTTTTTGAAGAATAGTACCACCACACCTCTACTCCATGCCTTTGGCGTTCTCCCTTCCTGTAAGACGGAGTCGAACAACTTCTGAAGGGCCATAAGGACCGGTGTAGCACCCGCCTTCAGAAGTTCGGCTGTAATTCCGTCTTCACCGGGTGCCCTGTTGTTTTTGAGCTGTTTAAGAGCCATTCTAATCTCGTACAGGCTGATGTTCGGGATGTCTTCGGTATAATGTCGGGTCATAGCTTCAGGATCTTCCGCTAGATCAACTTCGGGTCTGCTAGTTGACGTGTATAAGCTGTCCATAAAGCCGTTCTATCTCACTCAGGATTTCAGGTCTGGATGAAACGATTCTACCATCTTCAGTTTTTAATTTGGCGAGCTGGCTCTGCCCAACAGACAGATCTCTTGAGAACACCTTAGAGCCCTTATTCCGTACTATGGCCTCTTCAATACGATTTGTATTGAATTGGCGCAGATCACGGGTCAGGGACTTAGATATCTGTCTGTTGAGCTGCCGGTATAAAGTCGCATCGGCTGAAGACTGTAGAACCATCCTACTCCTTTCCTCGATGAGTCTCTGAGTGGAGACAGAGAGCCTTTTGGTTCTGTTACTCTGTTGAGTCTTAAAGAACCTAGACCCAGTACTATGGACAGCTTCCACAAAGCCGTCGTTGTATTCGTCCACATCGCCGCCTAAGCAATCAAAACGGTTTTGGAGTTCTAGCTGAAAGCTCTCGGGGTTTTGGATTGGGGCTGTTGCTGGACGGAGCGTAGACTTCATCAATCGAGAACAACTCTAACTTAACACATATATTCAATGTGCCTCTTACCAGATGGTGATCACTTCCGGTTTTGACCATACTGATCACAGAGACATCATTGAATATATGCCTCTTTGTCGACATGATGAAGTCAATCTCGTTTTTTGTAGCACCGTCGGGACTCATCCAGGTCCACTTTCTGTGCTCGCGTTTCTTGAAGAAGGAGTTCATCATGTAGAGTCCCTCCCTCTCCAAGAAGCCAGCAAGTAGTTGGCCCCGGTGGTTCCGACTTCCAACTCCAAATTGCCCCACTCTCAGCTCTTCACCGTCTCTCTTGCCCAGTTTCGCGTTGAAGTCCCCCTTAACAATGGTGAAATAGGTTTTGGTGCTCTGCATGACTTTCGAAATATCCTCATACATAGCCTCCACCTCGTCGTCGGAGTGTGCCGACGTCGGCGCGTATACCTGTATGACCTTCAACGAGTATCTCTTGGATACTCTGAGTACAAGGTACGCCACCCTAGCCGACACACTCTCGATCTTCACAACGTTGTTTACGAGGGACTTGTGGACGATGAACCCGACACCTCCCTGGGACTGTTGGTCGCCCTCCCGGAAATAGAGCAAGTTGCCGGATTTTAGGTTATCGTGTCCTCCCCTCTCTTCGGACTTCAGATAGCCCAATGATATCCCAACGCAACTTGCTTAATACTTCCTCCAGTTCAGCTATTTTTTCGTCGGTCCGCAGTGTACGCGTGTTATATGTTGCCAGGGCCAGGAGTCGTCGTTGGTGGTAGCCAGATCTTAGCCGGAGATTCTTAGCACCCCTGACCCCGCGAGTACCCTGGCCGCTACCATAACCAGAGCACTGGGGGTCGCCGGAAACTCGGGGCCGTGGTTTGTGTGCGTATTGCATGGGGGGTTAATGCCATAATCGCCACGCTTGGCATGCGGGTTGGCGATCGCAATGTCTCCACCGCACTTTAGGGATGCTGCTGCCCATCCCCCAGTGGTCTTGGTCGTAGTTTAAGGACATACCCGGGTCCGGTTATTTTATGTTTATATAATGCTAAATTATTTTGTGGAACATAAATTGTATTTTGATATTGAAAAGATATCCCTAATTAATATTTAAAGCTGAAGAGTAATTAGGGTACAAAAATCAAATGTTCAATCACCTTATCGGTGCGTTGTCCATGCATGAACTTTATGTATGTTTAACGGCAAAGGGGCACTGATTTTCATATCCTATTTAAATAACGAATAAATTGTTGTTGTTTTAGGACTAACGAGTACTTTAAATTTTCGTCACGATACCCCAGCCATTGAAACGCTCGTTGGATATGTAAACGAAGCTTTTGAAATTAACACTGATTTCTCATTTAGTCTTTTCTCTGGTTAATTTCTTTTAACATAATTACTTTATTAGCTGAGCTAATATACACATATTTTACTAAACGATTTTGATATATATATTATTTTAAAGATTTTTTTAAATTTATATACCACTTCTATAAAATCTATAAAAGCTCCAAGCATCGTCGTTAGTATAGTTAAAAAAATTATAAGCTATTAAACAAGCTGGCACATATTTTTTTTTTTTCACTTTTTTATTTCATGACGGTTGGCAAACAAGAATATGGCCCGCCTGGTGCTAAACAGTCATCGCAGCCTATGAACACTTGCGATACTTACAGTATGACATGAACGTTGCCAAGCCAAGGGATAAGAAGGAAAACGGAAGGGAGCACAGGGGGTGGGAGATTGGGCCTACGGCGCTCTTCCTCATCGCATGAAACACAAAATTACTTTGTTGCTTTTTGTGGGAAAAAATTATGGTTTTCTTTTCATGGCTTACAATATCAGAACCTTATCTTTCGTAATATTTCTAAATAGTCATTTTTGAAGTGAAACTTCTTTATCGGCGTTGGAAAAGAAATTACCGTCACATTTTTCCGTTACGCGCCATCTTTTTCTTGTCCCTACCACGGTTTATTCGAAGAGTACTTTATCCAGCGGAGTAGGAATAGCATGTAATAATTCTATTACAATTAATGAAATGCTGTAATAATCTTAGTAGTAATAAGGTAAAATGAAATAATTGTATTATTTGTATCCATGTCTATGATAATAAAAGCCTTTTAAACTTTATCTAATTTAACTTTATTTAACCAATTTCTTTAAGATTGCATATAGTATATCATTTTTCGAAAAGTAAGGTCATAAAGAAGTTTCATTTCTTACTTGTGTTCACTAGTACACGCACACATAATTTTTTTAAATATTCCCATTGTAAAAAAATAATACCATTTCTAAATATTCTAACTAAACTATGCCGCTGTTGACTTTATTTAAGCTATGATCGAGCTGTGTAATGAACGAAGCTTTCCGTTACTTTGTTATATTTCTATTGTTCACTGATTCATTGATGGAATGTCTGAATAATTGAAACGTGTACAGCTTACAGTTATTATGTGTCATGTTATTATATGACGACGTTGTGGCGAAGCGGTATCGAACCTGCCTTAAACGCCACAGGTTGCTGGTTCGATTCCCGCTCGGAGCTTAATATGTTTGTATTGACCTTAAGCATATTTTCCGGTTTGGGTGTAATTGTCCATGTCCGTCTATGTGTACCTATCGGTTGATAGATCTATATAATATCTGCAATCTTTATCAATGCATCTAAATTGTATCTAAGTGTATTTGTCAATTTACCAAAAAAATATCGTGTAAAGCCAGTCATCTAGGTACTCCTAATTGTAGGCGGCGCATAGTGTGCGCGACTGCGTTATCGTCTTCGAGAGTCCTTAAGGGATATTTTATATCCTAAAATGATTTCAAAATTTACAAGTAAATCTGTGACCGCAGCCTATTTATAGATTGTGGCGCAGCGATAGCGAACCTGCCTTAAACGCCATAGGTCGCGGGTTCGATTCCCGCTCGGAGCTTAATATGTTTGTATTGACCATGCAAGCATATTTTCCGGTTTGGGTGTAATTGTCCATGTCCGTGTATGTGTTTCCGGACCCCCGACACAGGATATTACTATCCTAATGGGGGCCGTTGAGTGTGCAGCGTTTATTAATTTATTTATTGCCAGATTACACAAAACCACCCTGCGTGTCCACATGATTTGAGAGATAGGACGAGAGACGCAGAGAAATAAAATGGAGACGGAGGTGAAGTTGTTACGTATACTTCACATTATAATTATAATAAAATATCTTTATTATGTGGTTAGAAATAAAATTTACATTTTATTACCGTTTATGTCGTAGAGAGTGGAGTGTAAGTGCTGGATGCCCGGAGGGACATAACTTTACGTCATAAGCAAATAATGTCTAGGCAAACACCGCAGATGGAGGCAATCTAAATAATAGAAAATAGTTGTTAGTTTAATCCAAGTCTGTAATTTATGAATGTCATTAGTTGGAGACCTTTTTGAGGATTTTAGTTATGTGGACGAATACTAGGCGGCCATTAGGAGATTCCACTTTAGGTAGCTGTGCAAATTACATGCAATTTGCAAAACTGTTTCCGTGTGACCGAAAGTTTGGAACATTTGAAATTTCCGGCACGGCTTCTAACAACTATCTACAGAAGAACGATGAAAAGTACATTTTACAACAGCATTAGTATCGCGTTGCTGTGAACTCATTAATTAGCTATTATGTTATAATGTTTCTACGAAAGTATTGGTCAGATTCGAAATTCTTTTTGCATTTGATAGTACACTTCTTGAGGAAGGCTATAGGCTAAATAACATAATGACGCGATACGATGCCGAGCAATAAGAAAGAAAGCGCAAACTGGCGATTTGATACGGGGAGTTGGTGTAATAATAAATAAATAAATAATAAACGCTATGCACTCAACGTCCCCATTAGGATAGTTATAGCCTGTGTCGGAGGTCCGGAAACATACAAGGACAAGGACAAATACACCCAGACCGGAAAATATGCGTGCATGGTCAATACAAACATATTATATATATATCATCGGACACCGTTGTGGCGTTGTGGGTACCGAGTCTGCCTTTAGTCTCGACGGTTGAGGATTCGATTCCCGCTCGGGCAGATGTTTGTTAAAAATTTCTGTCTCGGTCTGGGCGTTTTTCCGTGTGGGTATCCCCACCGTGCCTCGGAGAGCACGTTAAGCTGTTGGTCCCGGTTATTATCAATAACATCTGATAATAATCGTTAAATCTTGATAAGTAAATTGATCTTATCCAATGAGTTACTGGTTCGCCATTAGGGTTGCGGAGGTCAGATGGCAATCGCTCCGTGTAAAAACTAGTAACCTGTCAAATCCGGATAAAAGTAATAAGCTGACCCTGGGTACACAAAATACCGGGAATAATGCTCGGATGAAGAAGGTCAATACAAACATATTATGCTCGTATATAGTAACACAATAATAAAACGAAAGAATTGTACGTTTGTTCGTTAAACAAATATGTATGTAGACAACGCCAGTGGAGCCGCGGGCACATCTAGTTTTAACATACTCATAATATATTATACTTTAGGCGATGCTAATAAATAGTTACACAGAAGATGTTCTGACATACATATTGTCTTTAATGCGCTTTAGTTTAAAAATCAAAGTATCAAATCCTTAGTAATATTATAATTGTGAAAGTAACTCTGTCTCTGAGTCTGTCTGTCGCGCATTCACGCTAAAACTACTGAACCGATTAAAATAAAATTTGGTACACAGTCTAGAGCTTGAGAAAGAACATAGATTTTTAATGCGAAAAAAGGGTAAGGTGGTGAAAGGGGGATGAAAAGTTGTATGGATATATCGTCATTTTTAGAGCTAGGAGTTTGAAACTTTTTAGACTTTTGATTCGATATAAATAAATATGACATTCGAAGTTTGTAAAAGATGTGGGGGTAGGTGTAAAAGAAGTTTGTACTAAAATCGTTATTAACGCTGGCAGAAGCTAGTTTTTAGGGTTCCGTAGCCAAATGGCAAAAACGGAACCCTTATAGTTTCGTCATGTCCGTCTGTCCGTCCGTCCGTCCGTCTGTCCGTCCGTCCGTCCGTATGTCACAGTCATTTTACTCGGAGACCATTGGCTCTATCTATACGAAATTTACTAAATAGGTGTATTCCGTGAATCGCACAACGATTCTGTAATAAAATCTTAAAATATATAAGAATTAAGGGTAGCAGTCCATACATGTAACTAAGTGTTGAAAAAAAAATTTTCAACGTATGTCAACGTGTGTGATATCTTTGGATAGGTCTTTCAAAATGATAAGGAGGTTTGATTTTGACTTTTTTCATTAAGTTAGTAGTTGTTGAGATATTAGCTCTTAAAGTCGTAAAAATCGTGTCCCCCCTCTAACTTTTGAACTATGAGATTTAAAATTCTGGATAAATTTGAGCTTATAGGACATCAAATAAAATTTAAACCACATTTGGTTTGAAGAAGAAAGGTCTACAAATTTAAGAGATGTATAAGCTTTTCTCATAACTTTGTTTTTCATATAACTTTTAATAATCACTATGAAATTACCAGCTTATTTTTGCAGTCGATTTTAATTCGTTATTATTTTTAAAGATTTACTGAGATTCTCCATAACCAAGCTGCGTAACCCTTTAGTTTCAACTGTGCGTGGTCCACAACGCACTTGACTGCTAATTATTTATATTATTTTATATATACAGTGAACTACATCTTAATGTTATTTCTTATCAAATATTTCATTTCTATATACAGCTTTTAAAAGTTTCAGACCAAATGGGAAAAATAAATTGGATTAAAAGATTTTATTTTATAGCAAGGTACGAGCACGTCATATCTTCTTTTCGGATTTTTACTGCAAGCTCACAGTAATATAGCTTAGTTGCGGATTAAGAAGCCTTAAGGTAGTCAAAATTATAGGTACACTAGTACGGAAGAGAAGATGAAATGATTTCCAGTAGAAAAACTGATGCCATTTTAGTCGGATCAAATCTATTAACTAGATTATATATAGTAATAATGAAGATCAAGAAAAGTTAGAAAGAGAAAAATATATGTTTGAATTCACTAATCTCCAAAAACCAGTCGAATAAAGACCCACTTTTCTTTTCCATTGAAAAACCTTTTTAGTTTCATTTGTAATTTGGTAAACTGAAGGTATGCCGGCATTACGAAAAAGGTGACCATTCAGCGGTTACTTGGGTATTTGATAAATAAATAAATAAACGCTAGACACTCAACGGCCTCCAATTGGGGGGGGTATTGATATCCTGTGTCGGGGGTACGGAAACATGCACAAAGACAAAGACAAGCACACCCAGACCGAAACCCATGCCTCTATGGTCAATAAAAACATCTGCTCTCCAGATATTAGGCTGTCTCCGTCTTGCGAGTGTCACAATGATAACACTTATCATATCACAATTATAAAATCACATTGTGTCGAGTCAGTGTGTGTTTATTTGTGTTTAGTTTGACTTTAATGATCTATGTAAATGGTAACATGATTATATTTTAAGTAAAATAATGAATCTATTATTGTTTTACTGAAAATTTCGTTTAAGATCCGGTGATATCGTTTCTTCTAGCATTATTCCCCGTATATTATTGAAGAGTCTGTTTATTGCTTTTATCTGAATTTAACAGGCACTATTTATTACAGAGCGGTCTTTGGATAAGACCAAATTAACATTGAAGACTTAACGATTATTATCAGATGGTCACGGTGGGGAGATCCACATGACAAACTTCCACATCGAAATATATATTTGTAAAATGAATACAAACACCCACCCCGAGTAGGAGTCGAACCCACGACCGTTTTGGCTAAAGGCACGCTCGGGTCCAACACGCCACAATGTTCGTCATAAGGTGATATAGTTATTATATATAGGGTTTGTAAGCTGAAATGCCGTTGTATTTTCTCTTTTTATGGGTTATGACCGGATCATTCCCATACTTTGAATAATATATTTTTAGGTTTATCCACGTAGAGGAAAGAAAATCATTTTTGGGTGAATCTCACACTTTATAACCCAAATGATATACGAAAGATTATTGTATTAAAGGAGGATACTCCTTTAATACAATTAATGTGAAAATTTTTATGTGTGGATGTTTGTAACTTAATCACTCAAAAACCGCTCAACGGATTTGGATACTTTTGACCTCAAAAAATTGTGCAATTCCTGTGGGACTGTCAAAAAACCTACTACAGCACAATTGATATTCGGTATAGGTGTTTCTTATTTTCTGGTATGGTTAAGGAATAAATTTCAATCGTGCGTTGAATCTGACACACACAATTTGTTTTTATAAATTTTGGCCTGCAATTTTTTATAAAAAAATACAGATTTACTAACAACCCGAATAATTTATTACATATCCTTTTAATAAACTAGGTAGTTAAAAATAAGTCACTTCAATCAACTGAGTTTCATAGTACATGAAACTTCCTAAATGTTGAATCAATCTGAATTCTGGATTACCTTTGTTATCTCGCTCTGAACTCTCTAATTAAACCGCACGATCTGTCTCGAGGCGAATAAATAAGCTCTCTGCGCGCTAAACACGTGCAAAACTTAGAGACGTCGAAGATCACGTAACAAGCCGGCAGCTCTTCGATTGTGTCAAGTTATATCTATATCTTTATATATATAATTCTACCGTACATGTGTATGTCACTGAACTCCTTCTAAACGTTACGGTAGTAGAGCCATGCTACTCTCAGCACAAAAGACCGGGGAAGTACTACCCTCTCACAGAAAATCGGCGTCAAGTAACAGTATAATTAGGTACTGTTGCGTTTCGTGCGATGTGTGAGAGCGCCGGTGGCCCAATGTCCCACACCCTCTGTTCCCTTCCTTTTTTCCCATTTCATCCTTTCCCTCCTGTTCCTTGGGTTGGCAACGCGCTTGTGATACTTCAAGTATCGCAATCGGTCATAGGTTGCGGTGACTGCTTGCCATCAGGCGTACCGTATGCTTGTTTGCCAACCGTCATGACATAAAAAAAAACGCCTGGACCGATTTGAATAAATTTTTGTGTGTGTTCCAGTGGATTCGAGAATGGTTTAGATTCATTATTATGTATGTGAAGAAGTATATGTATCCTAAAATAAACTAGCTATGCCGCCGGCCTTAATGCAATATCAAAATCATTGATACTTTTTTCTTTTCACACCTTTCACGTGTTTTTTCACGACAAAATTATAGCCTATGAGGGTCTTCATGGCAGAGGGTATTCCTTCTATATCTATACCAAAATTCATGATAGTCTAATACTGTTAACAATATGTAAAATACTTAGATATAAATATTAAAAAAAAATTAGTCTTGAATAAGAGAAATAATTTATCAAATTAGAACTAAATTTGTTGAAGCGACCCTATTCTCTTTCATGTTACAATGGGTACAGAATAATTTATTCCGTTTACCAAAATATTTTCATGTGAAATGTGAAAATGAAACGATATTTTATTACAAGGGGTATATTAAAAATAAGGATATACTTAATTCGCCTTTATTTGTGGCTTTGCTACGATATATCACAGAATTAAGATATTTATGTAGTCAAAAGAGTATATTGTCAGGATTATCACCTTTTTCCCAATAATCGAATGAATGATTTCAGATAATTATAGCTATAAGATAGAACCCTCAAAAGAAAATAGGCAACCAGAATCATTGCTGATAGTTTAAAGAAATCGGTTAACTCCCTGGCAAATAGTCCCAAAGTTTTTTTTTTCACATTTTATAGTTGCAGTTGTTGCTGACTTTTGGCACTGTATGCTCACAAGCGAATACAGTTTGAAACACAGATTAAAAACACCTCTGTGAAATTCAATTTTCATTTTATTCAATGAACATAACTACTGATATTTCTGCACTGTGACAATTTTTCATTTGTGAACATTTCGGATTTCCTCACTTTTCCGTCGAAACAAGGTAATCCTTTGTCTTATACACTTATCACGACTCAGCAAGAGGAACTGACTAATTTATCAGTCAACTTACAAATGAACGGATGACTCTAGAGACACGATTTTACGTGAAACTTTTATTAGTTTGACTATATCATCATCATTTACTATGGTATATACTCTCTGTCTAAAGATATAAAGTACCTAAAAAAATATATATTACTCTGATGCCTCTAATAAAATATTTCTGAGCACGATTTACGGAGGAATAAAATAAAACTTGTTTTATATTGCAATAAAAGTCTGTGTTATACAACATATCAGCAGGAGAGATCAGAAGAAGATTCTTGTTATGTCTGGAGTTACACCAAAATGACGTGACGTGATATGAAATATGAAAGAATGGATGCCTTTAGAGTGTGAATAATGAAGTATATCCAGGTTTAATATAAGTTTGTTGGCGCATGACGAAGTATAGAACCTCTTTTATACGTTGAATGAGACGGACTATATTTGAAAAGATGTCATTCTAATGAAGCGTCACAATGATGGTCACTTCAATATTTCATCATACAGAAAATTATTGCCGTACCGCATATTAAAGGTCGAATCGTTGAAATCGGACGTAGTAGTTACAGTGCTGTGCAATTTATTGTGTTATCTAGTAAAAGGATTACAAGCATTGTTGTTTACAGTAAGTTGTTCGTAATATTAACCTACTTGGATGACAGACGTATGGCTATCCTTAGCTTAGTTTGATTCAAAATGAATACTGATAAAACCACATGCGTGGTTTTAAGTTACAACAAAAGTAATAAGCGACTTGAATAGACAATTAAAATAAACTTTTATATTATAATATTTTGTTTGACTATTTTTTCTTTCTGTGAAATTACTGCCCTATTCCTTTTGAATATATTTAGTAACAAGAAATTCAAAAGACAATGATTTAATAGGTTTTATACTTATGTTTGTTAAAAATGCATCAGAAGTTTTCTACCTAAACATGAATGCTATTTTATCAAACATTACATAAACAGGCTTTAAACCAAGAAAACTGTTCGATTAATGGGTATAACAAATAGGGTAATTGTCTTCGTAATGCTAATTATACATGTGGCGCTACAAGTTTTTAAGTTAGTCACAAGTTTTGGATAAAAGTTTCAATTGTGAAACGCTAAAAATATTTCTTAAGAAGCTTTGATTGTATGACCGTCGGTTATACTTATTTAATTTTTATAATAGATATGACATTTTATATTTTAAACAAACAAATAATATTTATAAAAGGATCATTCTTTGTATGTTTAAAATGACCAAAGAATTATTTCATACGACACGCTTTGAATCCACAAAAAATCGAAATGAATAATAAATGCTAGCTGCGAAACGAAAACAGGCGAAATGATTGAACGAGTGCCATTTGCGTAGGTTGAATAATATTTCTATTGATCTGGTTTAGACTGATATTGCGATCTGTTACGTGATAAAAATTGCAAATCTATTTTGTACTTATCAAGTTGTTCTCAATGGCTTTCGCAACCTCAAAAATGTCTAATTATTATTTTTCGCTATAATAATAATCATAGCTAATTTTAATTTTAAAGATCAACGGTAGAAGGGCCGACTTCGCTCTGTGAACTCGCGAGTCGCGGATTTGACACCGTTGTGGCGTTGTGGGAAGCGAGTCTGCCTTAAGCCGCGACGGTTGCGGGTTCGATTCCCGCTCGGAGCAGATGTTTGTATTAATCGTACAGGCATGTTTTCCGGTCTGGTTGTGTTTGTCCTTGTCATTGTGAATGTTTCCGGACCCCGACACAGGATATAATTATCCTAATGGGGGCCGTTGAGTGTGTAGCGTTTATTTATCCACTTGGGCTGTTGTAGTACTCACTCTTAGGGCAAGTTTCGAGGTTATTTGGGAGGGAAATCGAAGTATTAGTACTGCCTTGAAAAAGTATTGCTAATATTCTTTAAAAAAATCTCCTTTAAATTAACCGTCAAAAACATGGAGACAAAAATAGAAATATGTCTATGCATGGATAGGAACACGTGATAGTGTAGTTAATAGTGTATGACCCTTCTGATGGTAACACAAACAACATACTTTTGTAGGTGTAATTCACGCGTTGCCAACCTTGAAATATTGGTTTTTAAATCTTCTTTGCCCAGTAATTTCAATAGCTACAGTTTCCTTTAAACCGAAACACAGTATACTGCTTTACGGTAGAATAAATGACACTGTGGTGGTAACTACCTACCGGCCTCCTGCAATAAATTCCTACCACAACCTAAAACAAACAGCCCTGTTACTGTCGAGTTTGCTGCACTGAGAGCATTTCCTTGCTCTAAAACACGATGGATTCTGAACCCGCTCCTTAAAAAAACACACACACATTACACAATGGTAAAGACGTCATATTTTGTTGCAAGGGTCTCTTCATTAATTTTTTTATTTTCATTAAGGATAGGAGCTGTTGAACACAAATTGTTGCAATTAATTGTAAAATATAAAATTGATTACCTAGTGTTCTCTCCATACTTGGTCATTACGGTTCTTGACATTTATAGTGTTCGCTACAACCACTCAAAGCCGTCTAATGGAGACCTTACCTTTCCTGGAAATCTTGTTTCAGAGAAGTACAAAAAATATTTATTCCGGTTATACATACTTATAAGGTTTGATTTTAGCCTGAAAAATATTTCACTCTTACTTGGTGCTCTTGAAAAAAGGCTGGGGAGTTTATCGATATATATATAAATTATTGTTACGGTTAATAAGTACCTTTCCAAAGTCATCAAATAAATCATAGTAAAGTATATGCTTGAGCAATTATTTTTTTTTTTTTTTGTGTCGGAATTTCTTATTACTGGGATCGAAATATTGGTATTAAAATGTGTCAGGTACAATGCATAAAGTATTTGCTCGTAGGTCTATCATTAGCAAATGGTAAAAATAAAAAATCATTTTCGAAAGTATATCACGCCAATAGAATTTTCAAAATGGTTCAGACATTACGCTAGCCTAAGTAGATATTATGACCTTTATTATATTGATTAGATTTTAATAGAATATAGCTTAGATTAAAAATGAAATAGATGAACAAGCTGTCAAACCATAAAAACTACGACCCAATTTATTTTGATTACACAATACCAATTAAACAGTAAAACTCTAAAAAAACATTTTTTCAATTTTATTATCGGACAATGCAGATATATTCTACAGACAGATCATAGTTTATACGACAAAGATGAATGACACCCACCCTGATGGACTCTGAAACTAGCAAAATTATTACTTTCTTTGGTAGATAAAAATAAGTATTATATAAAGTATAGACAGGTCACAGGTCTTATCCATTCTTTTCCAAGGATTTTTTCTCGATACACTTTCTGAAGATTCTAAAGTATTTGTTAAAACACTATTTGAATAAACAAACGTTTACATTAGATATATTATCTTTTGTCTGCGGCTTCGCCCACCTGAAAAATGACTCAGTAACTATGTCTCTTTATTGCAATAGAAATAAATGGGTCTCGATTACAAATGTATGTTCGCAACAACATTTTTTTCATATCGAAATTCATAAATGTTACTTCAATGGTTTAGTGAAAATGTAACGGAACGACAAAGCTACTTTCGCATTTATAATATTAGTGTGAATCTTTGAAATACTCAACAATCACTTAACTGAAGTTATCACATAATTTTTGCAACGAATCACATACCACGTAACTTTGTATTCTAAGCTTTTTCCGGGTCGATTAAGCGGTTTTTTTATGATCGTCCTTATCAGTAAGGTTTGCGACAATACTGCCTCTTAAAGCGCACCTAAGCGACTTTACGAGGTGAGAAATGGAGCGTGATGCTGAACATCTCTAAGGAATCCGGATTGGTTCACATATATAAGGATCATACTACTTTAGAGTTTTAGTATTATTTTACCAAAAATTTTTTTTTTTTTTTTTTTTTTTTTTTTTTTTTATGTAAGAGGGGGCAAACGGGCAGGAGGCTCACCTGATGTTAAGTGATCACCGCCGCCCATGAACATCTGCAACACCAGAAGGCATGCAGGCGCGTTGCCGACCTTTAAGGAAAGAATACGCTCTTCTCTTGAAGGTTCCCAAGTCGTATCGGTTCGGGAAGACCGCCGGCGGAAGTTGATTCCACAGAGTGGTTGTGCGAGGAAGAAAATGTCTTCTAAATCGCGCTGTTGTGGATTTCCAGACATCGAGGTGGTAGGGATGGAATTTAGAATTTTGTCGCGATGTCCGATGGTGAAATTCAGCCGGCGGGATCAATCCAAACAATTCCTCAGAACATTCCCCGTGATATATGCGATAGAAGATGCAGAGTGATCCGACATCTCTACGCAATGCCAAAGGATCAAGCCGATCGGAAAGGGCTTGATCGTCGACAATTCGAGCCGCTCTACGTTGGATGCGGTCAATTGGAAAATGTAAGTTTTTCGATAAAAATATTGTATTGGTAATCAATATTATATAAATGGTGTTATGACGGCTAAGGGCGGTTACAGATCAGCGTTTTACACGAGCTTATAAGCTCGTTTTTTGAAGCTCACATACGTGCGCTTTTTGCTAAACTCGAACTCGTACGAACGTTGAAGAAGATGTATTTGTGTCAACAAATACATCTTCTTGGAATTATTTCTGGTATTATACGAGTATGTACCCAGGGTCTGCTTATTACTCTTGTCCGGATTTGACAGGTTACTAGTTTCTACATAGAGCGTTTGCCATCTGACCTCCGTAACCTTAAGGGCGAACCAGTAACTCATTGGATAAGAGCAATTTACTTATCAAAAGTTAACTATTATTATAAAATGTTATGTGATAACAACCGAGACCGACAGCTAAACATGCTCTCCGGGGCACGGTGGGTAAACCTATAAGGACAAACGCCCAGACCGCATCAGATATTTGCCCGAGCGGGAAGCGAACCCGCTACCGTCAAGCACCATAACCGTGTCCTTGACACATGTACATATAAGCTCGTATGTACGTACGCGCGTACTATTTATTTGAATAATAATATGCTACTGACACTCGCCATCATCGGTACGATTGTACACGCCGTAAAGTTCGTGTACGCGTTTATGCCGAAACGCTTAAAAAAACGACGGTCTGAAAGCGTCCTAAGTAATAAAACCAATAATGTTATACCAGCTTGCACATGTCACCGGGACCGTGCCACGATTGTGATGCAGCCGTCCATATGGACATGTTTCCGCTACATCGGCCGAGTGTGTAAGTTATCTATTGTGAAATATTCACATCACACACATTGATACTGCACTACGAGGCTGTGGTAATGTTATTTGGCGTACCAGAATTGTTTTTGTGTTGTATTTTTTGCGTTCGTGTGACAACTTGGCGGTGTTTATACCCTACATGCTTCGTTGTATAAAAAATAATCTTAAGTCTATTTTGTGTCCCGTTATAATTATTTCTCAGGAATGTTTGATCGGATCAATACAATATGCGAATACAAGCATAGCTTTGAAAATAGTAACTTTATAATTGACTAGCTGCGCCCGCATATTCGCTCGCGTGGTGTACTGATTTTTCTTTACTACGGAACCGAACTCTTTTCTTATATAAAGTTTTTTTTTCGAAGTAGATCGAAGTATGTGATTGGCATGCTAGGTATGCA
This sequence comes from Hestina assimilis, assembly GCA_023373885.1. Taxonomy (NCBI): domain Eukaryota; kingdom Metazoa; phylum Arthropoda; class Insecta; order Lepidoptera; family Nymphalidae; genus Hestina; species Hestina assimilis. Next base: position 6,708,722 of record CM041749.1, on the reverse strand, counting down.
ACCTGTGTCGCATTCACACGCATTTAGTGAAAAACTTTTAATTAGGAATTAAATACAGACACTTATATTTTATTTATTTATATAGATTCAAAACTGATAAAAATATCTTTGAACTTAAAAAAGCATTTGAACATAGAACCTCCTTTAATGTCTGTTACTAATTTTTCAATTACTTATTTAACTGTTCAATTCAAAAGGACAAAAGATATCCGTGATAAATGCGTATAATGTAAAGGGTCGTGATGATAAGGGGCGTACCGTAATCAGATGATTTCTCGCAAAGGATTAGTCTTTACAATATGAGTAGGATCTCACAGGCGTGGGTTATTCAATGGTAAATATCTCTCTAAATAATTCTGTTATTTACTCAGTCAACCCCTTCTCTTCATTTAAGATTTAGTGATAGACGGGTTGTACTATTTTTAAACCTTATAAAGATTTCATAGATAGATAAGTAAGTATCTCTATATATAAACATTTCACCTCTTCAGTTGAGGAATTTCAGAAAAAGTTCAGAAATTATTTGTTTGGTAAACCACCGTAATTATGAAGCTAAGAAATCCAGGGTGCCGATCTAAGTCACAAAATAAATATAACTTTACACCGCAATCGATGCTTGTTTTGTTTGAATATTGGTTATTAAAACAAAAATTAAAAGCAATGCAATCAATCAATTATGTAGCTAATTATTCAGGATCATCATTGGAAACTGGTAATACTGAGTCGGGAATAATAAAATTAGTTAATTGCTATTGAAACCTTAATTACATTTTGAATAAAGATAGTAAAATTTTAACAGCACAGTTTGAATATTTATATTATCTACTGTTCATTTCCATTTTTATCATACATTTTTTTCATGTTACTAAGTTGGCAAATGAGTATACGGTCCACCTGATGGTAAGCGGTTGCCGTAGCCTATGAGCGCTTGCAATACCATTAGTAGGTGCCACTCAAGCGTTGCCAACCTCGAGATATTCGTTATTAAATCTCATTTGCCCAGTAATTTCACTAGCCTACAGTGCCCTGCAAACCGAAACACAGTAATGCCAGACACTACTGTTTTGCGGTAGAATGTTTGACACCGCGATGGTTTTTTGACCAGTGACACTGGTGGAATAATCTCTGCTGTTACAAAGATTATCCCAACAGCGGGCGATGTATATTTTATTAATTTAAATTAGCATAAAAGTAAGTTATTAAATCTTTATTGTGTTTTGATAATTGTATAAATTACTAGTTGACCCGATGGACGTTGTCAATATACCCAAATAGCTGACTAACAAACACTTCAATTTAGTGAAAAGAAAACATAATTATTTGTATTAAATTCCCTGCTAACATCAAATAAAACATTTTGTCGTAATTAAGTTTTTATTTCGCTCGAGGACAAACAAGACTTCCTTTACTTGTAAAATAATAACGAATGACACAATAAAATGAAATACATGTTAGCCTGCCATAAAATACATAATGTGACTCAGTTTATTTCAACGTTGTTTTAAATCAGATGAAAAATATGTCTACTGATCTTGTTAACATGGACGTCCTAATTTGTACTGACTGTCTCACGCTTTCAAGTCACCGTGAACAGAAATGAGTAAGCGAGTGTGACGTAATAATGAAATATGAAATAAAAATACTGGTACTGTATTGGAGAAAGAAGCTTGATATTGAAATTTGTTAGCGGATCTGTTTTTTTATGTTATCAGTATAAACAAGCATACGGCCCACCTGATGGTGAGTGGTTGCCGTAGCCTATGAGTGCTTGCAGCAACATTAGTAGGTGCCACTCAAGGGTTGCCAACCTCGAGATATTAGTTCTTAAATTTCCTCTGCCCAGTAATTTCACTAGCCTACAGTGCCTTCAAACCGGAACACAGTAATGCCTAAGCACTACTATTTGGCGGCAGACTATTTGACACTGCGGTGGTAGACCGTCACAGTGTGACTGGTGGAATAATTTCTGCTGTGACAGAGATTATCACCACCCACAGCGGGCGATGGGGTCGACAGGTTCCGACGCCGGTGAAATTGCTTCCTTTAAAATATTACCAGTGTGTTGTGAATAATAAAGTAATAATAATAATAATAATAAAGCTACATACTCCAAGGCTCCCAAATAAGGATAGTGATATCCTGTGTTCGGGGTCCGGAATCACATACAAGGACAACAAAAATTACACCTAGACCGGAAAACATGCCTGTATGGTCAATGCTTTTGTCTTTTTCTCAATTGTCTCAATTATATGTATAATGCAGTTCCACACATTGAACTTAGAAATAGCCGGACTTGTTTAATGAAACCAAGGTTTTTTTCTTTTATGATTTTAATATTAAAATCTAAGCAAAGACTCATTTACATAAGCTTATTAACCGTCAAAAGGTAACAGATAGTCATATCATTTCTTTTATAATTTTAGTATGGATAATAACTCCTCAAAACCCATTATATTTTGTTTGTCCCTGTCATTGCGTATGTTTCCGGACCCCCGACACAGGATATAATTATCCTAATGGGGGCCGTTCGAACGAGTACCTTTTATCTATTTATATGAATAATATTCACTGAATAGAAAAAGAAAAATGGTGAACAACTTTAGTACAACTTCGATATGTATATAAAGCTATCTTTTCTCCGACAGTGCTATTTTATTGGCTATCAAAATGTTCGTACAGACACAATCCAATTACACGACTCTTGGAACGGACAAAAAGTCGTTGACGCCGCCACATTCTGATATCATAATTTTGATGGTTATTATGTGATAAAATCTTATTTATTACGAATGATGTATTTCTCACTCGAAGTGGGAAAATAGGGGAGAAAATATATATCCAATTTAGTTAGAATAGAAATAATACTATTAAACAGATGGATAAAAGTGATTTATTTGTTACTTATTACTGTATATTATCCAAATATAAATAATAAATTTATAGCTTTTAATAATAACAGAATTAATATAATTGCCTATACACAACTATTATTGTTAATAATTTTACTTGACTGAAAATGTTTTTTTACTAGTATGCCAGTAATATGTTTAAACTTAAAGCCAAAAGTCTTCATTGACGTGTTCTTCTTCGTTGACGTTGACGTCGTTCTTTTAGGGTTCCGTAAACAACCACTGTAAATATTTTTTGTATTGGCCAAGGCACCGTGTTTAAATATATTAAAATATTATATCGTGTTCAATATTTAATGACACCAAAAAGACGCAGAAACCAGCACAGAAATGATAAGGCATAATTTCTGTGGCTCAAAATAGTATTTAATTTAAAAAAAAAGGGATTTATTTCCCGCCAAAAGGAGAGCATATAGAATATTTAGATACGAACAGATCGAACCCATAATGATTTTGTTTTCCATTTGCCTACGTAATTCCAATAAACTTTACTAATATACAACCCTATCATGATCAAACACCAACATCTAAGGGCAAAAAAGTTTCATCCCGCAAACAAAAAGAATCTAGAAAATAAAATCTCATTAAATTCATGTTATTATTAACGTTACTAATGACTTTGAAATTTTCATGAATATGTAATTAAAAAGTTGAACTAAGCGAGGCAAATTAGTGCATAGTAAAGAATATTAAAGTTACACGGGAACAAGTGCCCTGGAACATAACTTGGTCCTGCGCCAAGATGTAAGCACTTATTCCATTATTTTTAAAAATGTGATTATAGTCGAGGGTGCTTTTTTACCGTGATAAAACTTTTTATTATGGTGTTTGAAAATTTGTTTATATCAGACATTATCATTTGTCTTCAAACTTTTACACGGTTTATTTTCTATTTTGGTTTCAAGAGATCCATAATTTGTTTTCTTTTGTAAGAAAGTTTTTCACATTTACTGTATTTTTATTTGATATAGAAATTTGTAGTGTTCATTCAAAACTGATATTTTTTGATGAATAAATAAATAAACGTAACACACTCAAAGGCCCTCTAGGATAGTTATCATTATGTGTCGGGGTCTGGAATCATACACAAAGAAAACACATCCAGACTATTTTTTTACAGTGATCTTGTTATTTAATTAGTTACGTAAGCTACGTAAGCTACAGGCGCAGGATGCAAAAGAAACTCAATTTTATTTAAATTAAATTTTATTAATAAAAAATTAAATTTTTAACCTAACTAACCTAGTTATTCCCGGTCGAAGTGGGACCAAAGTAAACTTTCACAGGGCCCGCACCTGACAGGTGTCGGTTCCTCCTTTTGCGGCTTGCGACGCTGACGCGGCGGTTCATATGTCTTATGTCGGAATATGCACTCTAGACGATTTCTGTAGAGTTGGTATACGTAACTACGTTTAATTTGAATTTTAGACCTAAAGCTTTTATCGATTCCGTAACCCTTCATTATTTGATTACAGGCCGGTTTTTAGGTTCCGTTGCGAAATGTCTCCGGCCACTTGTATCTCACAACAAATTAATTTGGAGACAATTACTACCATATACATATACTGTATTAAATGAGAATGATATTTACATTAGGCCTATGCAGAATGTTGTAGTGAAATTATAACAAAGGGTGAATATCGATATATGTGACTAAGAGTTGAAAAATACAAACCTAAAATAAACAGGACATTTTTGGTAGGTCTTTAGAAAAAAATAAGGAGGTAAAATATTTGAATAAATTCAATCTCAAAAATTTCAATTTGTGCAAATTTTCAAATTAATCATGATTCTTGAAATACCTTACAGATTTAAATTCATATAAAGATGCATACATGTAATACAGTTAAACTTATAACGACACGGAACCAATATTATTTTTTATTTAATAATTTTTTAGCAGAATGAATATATTAGCTATTTTGAACCCTATTTTTTGGTTATCTATTTTCATTTATACAAAACAGGCAAAACTATCGATGTACGTCATATCCCAAAAGTGTTAAATTTCAATTAGTTCGGAAGCGCTACAATCCTAAAAACTACGATTAAAAAGCGCATCAGAGCCGACCCCATTTTGAAACTAAGCTAAAATAAAAGATATTAAAACAAGTTTAGTGACAAACGTATAGCTTACTTGATTACCTCGTGAATTCCAGTGCCAAATTATACCGATTTCAAATGTCGTCAGAACTTTTCCTTGGGTGATAAACGCTCTCGCAAATTACCCACATTTATTTTACTGTGAAAGAAATGTTTATCTAGAAAAAACTGTCTGTTGTTATATGAAACCATATAATATAATAATTGGAATAATGGTGAAACTTTTTTGTTATGTGACAAAGTGGGTAATTTATTTACAACATTATATTGATATACATATAGATAGTAGGCAATCGTCGTAGCTTTTAATAATTACCATGCCATAACACCTTAGAGGGAAAAAAGGAAATAGAAAAAGATATCATAATTCAGACTTACTGCACTTAAACTTATTAAATGAAACACAACAGTGGGGAAACTGATACTTCACGTCGATTTTCATTCTTGGTCGAGATGACTGATTTTTCGATCACTTATGCCAAAAACAGCAAGACCATCTAATTAGCAATTAGTGCAATGATATTAGTGTTCCTCTAAATTTTTTAAAATATATTTGAACATCATTTTTTTTTGCAAATTAAATGGCATACTAAATCCGGGGATGAAGTTATTAACTTTTAGTGTTTTGATTTTCTCTTTTATTGGGACTAAGTCAGCTAGCAAGTGTACGGCTCACCTAATAGCAAGACGCCTTTTAAAGGCGTCGGGATGTGACGACCCCATCGCCCGCTGTTGGGATAACCTCTGTCACAACAGAGATTATTCCACCAGTGCAATCAGTCACACTGGTGGTAGGTCTTTTGTTGCAAAAGGCCGGCTAGGTAGGTACCACCGCAGTGCCCAATATTCTGCCGCCAAATAGTAGTGTTTAGGCACTACTGTGTTCCGGTTTGGGCATTGTACGCTGAGTGAAATTACTGGGCGAACGAGATTTAAGAACTAATATCTCGAGGTTGGCAACGCGTGAGTGGCACCTACTAATGGTGCTGCAAGCGCTCATAGGCTGCGGCAGCCACTTACCATCAGGTGGGCCGTATACTTGTTTGCCAACTTCTAACATAAAAAAAGCAACTGATTGCGTAGCCTAAAAGCGTTTGCCACACTGTTAATTTGTAGATTTGTCCCTTACGCGTTGCCAACCCTAAGGTAATATTTCTTACATCAACTTTGCCCAGTAATTTCACTAGCTACAGTGGCATTCAAACCAAAGACAGTAATGCAAAACACATTACTGATTTGCGGTAGAATATCTGACCTTGCGGTAGTACTTATCTACGACCACATGCAATAAAGCGTGATAAGATAATAATTAGCCGTGGTTCGGCTTCGCAGGAGGCACCCTAAGGACGGAATCAAATTTGAGCCCCGTGAGGGCTGTCCCTTTATCACGGCTGAGTGTCAGTACTCGGAACTCCCCACCCCCTCACCCTGCCCGGTGACGCTGTCAAAGCCAGTAGGGCCAACAGCAATACACATTCCGAAAAAAAAAAAAATAATAATTGTAAGCTCCTATACTTTATTAAATACAAGACATTCAAATGTTGTGTTATATAAATGTATGTCTAACATAGTTTATGCAGTAGGTATTAAACAAACCCTTGGCAAATGAACGGATGCCACTTCAATTGCTTGAAATTGCCCGGACGATCGTAAACACAAGTGACCAGTCCACAATATAATACCCCAGAGAAAAATACAAGTACCGAAAAGGTTTCACAATACAGCAAAATACTTTCGGTTGGAATTAAGGAAAGGCGAACTGAAGAAACAATATTTACATGAAGTAAGGCTATAAGCATATTCTCTGTATTACTTTCACAATTACGAATTAAAAATAATTATAAATAGTTACTGTTTTTTTTTTTAATTGGTTCGCTGAATAAGGGCAATAATTCTGGTTTCTATTATTTAGTTTTGTGTTTAAGGACATGAGTTTTTAAAAATGGTTATAAATTACTGTTGTTCTTTATGGAGATTGGAACTCTAATCTTCCTTATGATTTCGGCACAAAATTGAAAAGTCTTGAAATAAGCATTATCTTTTATACCAATTGAACTCTGGATACTGAAACTAGTTTTTGTCAAGAACATCAGCAATGCTTATTCAAGTGACGACGTTGTGGCGCAGCGGTAACGAACTCGCCTTAAGCGCCACTGGTCGCGGTTTCGATTACCGCTCGGACTATACGTTTATATTGACCATAAAGGCTTATTTTCCGGTCTGGGTGTATGCGTCCTTGTCGTTGTGTATTTTTCCGGACCCTCGACACAGGATATACCTATCCTAATAGGAGCCGTTGAGTGTGTAGCGTTTATTTATTATTTATTTAAGTTATTACTAATACTCCAATAACCCTTCCAAATAAATTCGTAACTTGCCCTAGGAGTGGGTACGACAATACCCAAAGAGGCCAGGATCGAACCCGCAACTCTCACGTTAACTGAGCGGAGTCGGGCGATTTGAACTATTGAGGCATTTTATTAATATAAGGACGCAAATAAGCAATACAACCTATAACCTGGGGTCCTTCAAACGAGGCGTGAAGAGGCACCTTGCAGGTAGGCAGGGCGAGGATGGCTAGTACAGTTCGCCTTCTGCAACCATATTAGCCAAAAAAAAAAAAATACAATGTCAACTAACAAAATTGAAAAAACTGAGTTATATATGCAGAAGTGTTGGTAAATGGGTGAAGAACATTTTTCTTTAATAATCGTAGGGTTTTAAGCTTTAAAACTTTAAAAAAAGCCATTTTTTAATCATGCAATTTTTCGTATTATGTTAAAGGTTTTGGGTTATATTATATACGAAATATGCAGTTTGTAAACTTATTTTTGTGAAAATAAGTAAAATAACTTACATAAATCTGAAATTGGCAAAAACTTTACCAATACATTTAAAAAAATCATATAAAGCAAGTTTTTTTTTTCTCCAATGTTGGCTTTTAGTTGTGTCCTACCTAGTTGTTCCAAATTTTCAAACGCGTTTTTCTCGAAATGACATTCATGTGGGTTGACATGGTATTGCTTATTTGCGTCCATATACGAAACTATGCTCAAAAGAGGGTCACTAACATTTAGGACCCTATTATTTTAGAGTTGAAAGAGTTGGATAAAAACAAGTGATAAATTAATGTTAACTCCAAGCCTGCGATAGAAGGCGGCCATATTTTGCTTCGAGTCTTCCAAACGGTTGTAATTTCGTGTCTGGAAATGGCCTTTTCTTATTTTGTAATGTAAATTTTCTTCAACGGTCAGGAACATGTCGAAATCTTTCCTTTGTCCCGATTCAATGTCGGATAACAAGTTTAATATGGAATTCCTTTTCACTGCTTTATATTAAGCTTCGGTTGTTTTATACTAAATTAAGTTTATTGTACTTGGGTTTATTAAGATTGTATCTAAAATTATATTAATTACAATAAACTCACGAAGCCAGCGATACCCAAAATATATACACATATACATAATATGTCCAAATATACATACACGAAGGTGCCTCCTGCACAATCGATTATTATTCCCAGACACTGAGCCCCCCCGGCACGACAAGCTCAGGATACCGCTGAGTTTTACCTCAGCAGTTGGGGGTGAGCGGTAGCGAACTTGCCTTAAGCGCCACAGGTCGCGGGTTAGATTCCCGCTCGGAGCAGATGTTTGTATTGAACATACAGGCATGTTTTCCGGTGTGGGTGTATTTGTTCTAGTCATTGTGTATGTTCCCGGACCCCCGAAACAGGATGTAACTATTCTAACAGAGGCCATTGAGTTTGTAGCGTTTATTTATTTATTTACAACTGTTAATAAAAATGTTTGATATTCACAATAAATATTTAATAATATTCTCATTAATAAAGCAAATTCAGTACACGAATATTTTTCCGATAAGGATAAGGGCTTGGGGCTCTTATATTCTTGGGTCTAACTTAGCTATCATATTTTGTAATATTTATAAAACGACAGAGCTTCTTGCCGTTTCTTCTCGGTAGTTCAGCTATCCGAACTCGGGGTAGCACTTGACGATTCAAAAGTACTTTTTAAAAGTCTAATTGAATAAAAGTAATATTGAATTTGAAAATTAAAAAAAAATAATAATATGCTATAAAGCATATTCCCGAAGATGTCCCGAAGAATTTTCTGTTGTTAATTACGTAAATAAAAAAAAACATAATCGGAACATTTTATTATTTTTATTGGTATTTCTATCAGATTGCGGCGGCTACTATATGTTCAATATTATTTTTTTAAAGAATATTAGCAATGCTTTGTTAAGGCATTACTAATATTCCTATTGCTCCTCCAAATAAGCTCGAAGCTTGTGCTAGGAGTGGTTACGACAATAGCCCAAGGGGGTCAGGTTCGAACCCTCCACTCTCGCGTTAACGGAGTGAAGTCGGGCCGACTTCACCTTTTTTTACCGTTGAGCTATTAAGGCTTCGAAAAATGACTAATGTATATAGAAAGTCGATTATATAAGACAACCGGGGAAGGAAATGGGTATTAAATCTTTGGTTGAAAAGAAAAAGAAATTTATAATTGAAAAATTAAAAACAAAAATCCAGTGGTCCAATCCAGTCCCAGGGTCTGCTTATACCCTTATCTTGATTTGACGGGTTACTAGTTTTTACACAGAGCAATTGCCATTTGACCCACTAACCCGAAGAGCGAGCCAGTAACTCAATAAGAGTAAATTAACAATAAAGAAGTAACGATTATTACTATCAGATGTTATGATAACAACCGGGACAGCTTTACGTGTTCTCCGGAGCACATCGGGGAGACCCACAAGGACAAACCCCCAGACCTAAGCTTCGTACACTATTTCCTTTTCAAAAATAATTACTTGGTTTCTTTCTGGGTGTAACTAAAAGGATTTATGTACTTTACTATTCAGTTTCGGATTAATATCTAAATTTTTTAACTTCAACTAAAATTGAAAAAAGATATATGCCTAATTACTTATATGCTCATATTGATTGAATACTGATAACGTAATTATGTTCGCATTCTCCTGTTTGTACGGGAAACTGAGTGCTATAACTTTCGGGTCAACAAAACAGGTCGTAAGTTCGATCAACTTAGACAAGGGGAAGTTATAAATATTTATGACAACTTGCTCCGAATATAAACATATAACTTGAAACTGACTTAATCCAACAGATATTCTATAATTCAAAATTTCAAGATACACACCTCTACGCCAGAGTTGCCTTTCGTCGTATATATTAGACGTAAATATTTAAATCTCCATTGGTTTTAGAGTGCATGTCTATTCTGTTGATAGATACTTCTATATGTATTATATTGACGACGTTGTGGCGCAGCGAATTGTCACGGGATTCCCGCTCGGAGCAGATTATTGTATTGATCATGCAGACATGTATACCGGTTTGGGTGTGTTTGTCTTTGTCCTTGTATGTGTTTCCGGACACCCGACACAGGACATCATAATCCTAATGGGGTCCGTTGAGTGTGTAGCGTTTATTGGAACGAAGTTCCTTATCGCGCGTTGTGAAAGGGGGCTAGACGGAAAAATTCTTACGAAAAGTTGTCACGACACTTTTTGCTATAGTAAGCTATTGTAAGCTGTGCGGGGTCGCATGTTGTCCGTCTCTCTCTCTCTTATAGAAAGCAAGCCAGATATTTTCATTTCTATTTCGCATTGAACAGTGTGGTGTAAATAATAAATAATGTTAATAATAAAAAAATATTATTATAACTTAAAAAAATAAAATTTTATTACAATTCCTTCACTAATTAATCGAAAGGAACTTCGTTCCATCCGGGTGTCCCTTGACACCTCTCAAGTTTTTTTTATTTTTATTTTATTATATAGAATTTAATATGTGTTATAATTGGATCATTCAGATGCTAGAAAATGTTGGTAGACAAGTTAAGAAGAAAAAGAAGAGAGTATTGTTTACGTATCTTATTAAATGTAAATTTCGAAAGAACTGCCGCTAAACAATATCTGTGAATAATTTATAAAGGGTTATAAGTCTGGAAAGTGAAAGAACACTTTTGGATATAATTAATTAATGAAAGAGCAAACTTTTTACTATATTTCTTCTTTGGCCGAGATTTTATATTTTAATAAACCTGAGAAGCTACATAGAAGCCAAAAAGAATCAAAATTAGTCAATTATTTGTTGGTAGTCAATTACAATATAAAATATACTCACAAGTTACATTATACAAGATTGAATTCAACTTCAGTTCTGAAGTGATTTGTCAACACTAATATTGCTATTGACGACTTGTTTTGGCACAGTGGTAGTGAGCTTGCTTTAAGGTAAAGTCATAGGTTCGATTACTGTTCTTGGGCTAGTTTCTATACCTTGAGTCCGATACAGGATATAACTAACCTAATGGCCGCCGATGACTGTGAATCGTTTTTTTAATTGTTTTTTATTGTAGTCAAACAAACATACAGCAAATAGAATTCCACACACTTAAAAGCCTCCATTAGGATTGTAATATCCTGTATTGGGGGTCCTGAAAAACACATGATAACAAGCACAATCGGAACACATGCATCTCAATAAAAAAATCTGCACAGAACGGAAATCAAACCCGCGACCTGCGGAGTTTAAGGCTTTTTCGCTACCGCTGTGCCACAACATTGTCGATCGACATTAAACTTATGTAGAATTCCGAATCGATGACAGGTTGTTTGGTTAAGGGAAACCTTTCATACTTGGTCAAGCATTTAAACGGAATAAATCAAAGTTTGTCCTTTCATCCCTGTTTTCTATTAGTATTTATTCGTTTCAATAAACATCTCCAGACCCTTAATAATATGCTGCTTTACTAAGCCAGAGGGTTACGAGAAAGGGTCTATCTATTTGAATATGTATGTACATTGTTCCCAATAGAAATTATTTCCCACTATCAAAGGTTGTTAACATCGTTCAATAAGTCCTGTTTTTAATTTACATTACAAAAGTCTCTTCTACTATAGCTCAAAGAACGGATTAGTTCACGTACAAAAATTTGGTAATAGTATTCTAGCATAAACACTGCACCATAACGAGCTAAGAGATTTCGAGATTCATAGCAAAATATGAAAATTAACATTAAAATGACAAGGAAATAATCCAATCAGGTGTACAGGCGTCGGGACATGACGACCCCATAGCCCGCTGTTGGGATAAGCTCTGTCACAGCAGAGATTATTCCACCAGTGCAATCAGTCACACTGGTGGTAGGTTTTTATTGCAAGAGGCCGGCTAGGTAGGTACCACCACAGTGTCAAATATTCTATCGCAAAGCAGTAGTGTCTTTACTGTGTAGCGGTTTGAAAGGCACTGTTGGCTGATGCAATTACTGGGCAAAGAAGATTTAAGAACCGATATCTCGAGGTAACGCGCGAATGTCACCCACTAGTCTTGTCACAAGTGCTTATAGGCTACGGCAACCGCTTACCATCAAGTAGACTGTATGTTGGCTTGCCAACTTAATAACATAAAGAGATAAAGAGTAGGTTAAAGTGTGAAGCGTAACAAACAGAGCTACTTTGGCATTCAAAATATTATAAATATACTAGGGATATTACATACTAGAAGTTATATTCACACCACGTTTAGCAACACAACCAACGTTCACTCTGGTTGCTCACAAAAACTGTTCATCTAAAACCAGCTGTAATTACCATAGTAATCCAATTATGAGAACATCAAATATCATGGCATTGTAGTTTACTTTACAATGTCATGGAACTACCAAATAGAATTTCTGGTATCTCGTGTTAGGAAACTTATATACGTCTTTCGAAATCTAAGATCATCTGCCGACTTTCCCACACTAACTATGGCTTATTCTGCGTTGGTGCATTCCATCTTAACCTACTGTATAACGGTTTGGGGTAGCTCTGGGAAATGTTTACTGTTGAGACTGGAAAGGGCACAGGGAACAATACTCAAAGTTATGGCACACAAGCCTATCCGCTTTCCTACACATGAACTCTATGCCCTTTGCAAAGTCCCTACGGTAAGACATGCATTTATTCTTAACACCATAGTTCGCAAGCACTCTGAACTTGTATATGACCCCAACTTCAGCCGACAAAAACGCAGATTTGATAAAGTGTGTAAGACTGAGCCAGCAAAACTTGAGGTAGTAAGACGACAGTATCACTTTATGAGCCCTATACTATATAACAGAATTAATAGAACTTTAAATATATACCCATTACCTTCAAGATAATGCAGAAAGATTACAGATGATTGGCATTATAGTCTAACCTATGATGAGTTGGAAGATTGCGTAAAGATATAGCATTGAAACTTCGCCTCAAGTGTATCTTTATGCAAGAATAAACGTAGTGAAAAAATATTGGAACGTTGTCTCCCTCCTGGAGGTGGGCGCTAATGACTGCAACACAGTCTATGACTAATGCAGCTGTTAGCAATCACATTTGTTTATGTTACCTTGTTTGTGTTTCCAAATAAATAAATAAAAAAAATATTAAGATACAAAACACTGTAGTAAAAGTTACGTAAATCAATTAGATTAGGGTACCAATATCTAATTATACAACGACGCTCAGCCAGATGACGTCATTATCGCCACGTTAAGATGCCATAAAGATTTATAGAAGACTCATAAAATGAACAATAATAATAAATAATATAATTGATATTTCATGTTTTTCATTAACGCGATGGCATGTCTATAAATATATGCTGCTGTTTATCAATATTGGACACCTACAAAATATGCTAGTAGATCAGTAAATTATTAACAGGGGAAGTAAGCTGTTTTGACTCCTCTTCAGTCTGAAAAAACCTTGCAACTTCAGATGTCTCAAGTAACAATATAAAAAGCAATAGTGTTATAAAAAAAAATTAACAGTCAAGTGCGTTGTGGACCACGCACAGTTAAAACTAAATGGTTCCGCAGCTTGGTTATGAAGAATCTTAAGGGCTTTGAGAATAATAACGAATTAAAATCGACCGCAAAAATAAGTTGGTAATTTCATAGTAATTATTAAAAGTAATATGAAAAACAAAGTTATGGGAACAACTTATATATCTCTAAATGTTGTTGACCTATCTTCTTCAAACCAAATGTGGATAAAAGTTCATGTGGTATTCTACAAGCTCAAATTTTTCCAGAATTTTAAATCCCATAGTTCAAAAGTTAGAGGCGGGACACGATTTTTACAACTTTAGGAGCTAATATCTCAACAACTACTGACTTAATGAAAAAATTCGAAATCAAACCTCCTTATCATTTTAAAAGACCTATCCAAAAATATCTTACACGTTGGCATAAATTAAATTTTTTTCAACACTCAGTTACATGTATGGACTGCTACCCTTAATTCTTATATATTTTAATTTTGATTTCATCACAAAATTGTTGTGCGGTTCATAAAATACACCTATTTAGTAAATTTCGTGTTGATAGAGCCAATGGTCTCTGAGTAAAATGACTGTGACATACGGACGGACGGAAGGACGGACAGACGGACATGACGAAACTATAAGGGTTCCGTTTTTGCCATTTGGCTACGGAATCCAAAAAAGATGCTCACGAGTACAACTGGCTACAATTTCTTACTTTCAAATTCAAATGAATTCACCTATAATATGTGTATATCCTAAGCAGTAAGCATACATAAATGTTAATATGTATGTTGCTGGACCCCCGACACAGGATATAACTATCCTAATGGTGGCCGTTGAGTTTGTAGCGCTTATATAATATAATATAAATTTATAAAATCAATATATTCATTATATAATATCTTCGTTTACATAATATAAATCCCTTTTGAAAAGATCAATGATAAGAAACAAAAATATCATGACTTGGTTATAAAATGAACAAAATATTGATAGTGCCATTTTTCGAACTCATTATGTGCATAAATAGAATTCTATGATAATGATTTTGCCAGCAATTGTGCACGCCTAGACTACATTTTATCGTTATAGTAAATAAACATCTTCTAAGGGCTTAAACTATACGTATTTATGCCAAAACTTAAACTCATGAAAATTTTGAGATATATGCTCATTTATATTATTAATATGAGTAGATTAAAATTCTTATCAGAAACGTGAGTTCTGCTACCTGAACCTGACCTGAATTCTACATACAAATAAAGCCCTTTTAAAACTCCTAGCAGCGCGACGTTCTGATTAAGTAATATCTGAAATAATTAATGAGCTAAAAAAGTTTAAATTTTATCACCGAATTCGAAAAGTTAATTCGAGCAGTATTCTTGCTCATTATTTTGGTACATATCGTACTCATTATTGATAAAATATTATAAGACTTAATACAGGTCATGAGCACATAATATTGTCAAAATTATTTCGTAATTGTCGTCATGAAATTTGTCGATAGTTATTTTATACGTAATTGCTTCTACTACATATTCTAAGCATAAATTAATAATTATCAACGACAACATTGAATGTTCATAATTTCATTGACTTTAGAATTTGAGAATTTTTTCTCATGCTTAACATATTCTTAACAAACTATTTTATTGATTCACAGATCCGTAATAATTCCATTTTAAATTTGACTTCGTTATAATTAAGTCACAAAAAAACTACATTGTTATTGCCGCATATACGCGTGATCTTGTCGTCGCAATTGTGACTTACGAGCCATGAGCGGTGCGAGCATGAGTTAGTGTAATTTATTAACTTTGATTACCATTGCTGTGTAAGTTATTCAATATCCAGAACGGTACAAGCGCGCTTGGCAATCTCATGTAAACTTATGATATTGTCGTGTTTTGCGCATGTATGGGTATGTATGTATGGGTAGTATGGGTGGGAGAAATGTAAGTAACATTTATTGTATTATTACTGTAAAGCACACAAATAAAAGTAGGATATAGCTGATACCCATTTTTGAAAATAACAATACTCAATCGTTTCAAGACAAGAAGAGGTAATTAATGAGTTATGACTTTCTACGATTTTCTTCCGTAGTCTACTACGTCACGCGACGCTTACTGTCGACAGGCCACCCCGTCACAACATCGAACTCCTAGCACGTCCAAAATCATCTTCAAATAATCTGCGCTACGCCACACTGCCTCTTTCTAAACAATTTGTTACCAAACGGACATGACCATTATCGAAAATTCCTTTATATTTATTTTTATTGTAACCCAATTACCTAATCTAACCTTAGGCGTCATCCACCCATCTTTAGTTATGAGAGTACTAAATAAAGGTATGCCAAATAACATAATGAATTATTTACGTATTCAGTTGGATAAAAAAAAGGTGTGTGTGCGATTCACGCACGATAGAAGTGAAACTTTAGTAAATCGACAAAATAATGAGATGCATATATGTAACAATATTCACAAACACAGTTTAATAATACACACAACGCTGACTTCTTACTAAAAAGCTGTAATACTCAGCCGCATACATATACAGTATTGGACAAAAAAAAGTACGCGGTGTTCAAAATTCAATATTAGTGTTTATTTCTTACGAAAAAAGTTAATGGAGTACTTCTACGATGGTTTTTACCATAGCATATCAGTTCAAACTTACATTCTTACTGAAACATTATATAAATATTGCGATAGCTGAACGCTGAAAACAATTTAAACTGCGGAATGCCCATTTTCGGCTGGACAAAAAAAAGTACGCACCTCAATAAAAAAAGAAAATAAGTAATCACATCGCGCGTCTAATATTTTGTATGGCCACCTTTTGCTGAGATAACAGCCTGTAAACGCCGAGGCATACTTTCAACAAGATTGTGAATTTGTTGTTCGTCAATTTTCTGCCAGGCCTCCCGTAAAGCATCAAATAGTTTTTCTTTATTCGTCACATCTCCTTTATTAACATTTTGGTCCAAAATAGACCACAGATTTTCTATTGGATTCAAATCTGGTGATTGAGCAGGCCAATCCAGCAGTTTGATTCGTGAAGAACAGAAAAAGGCCGATGTTTTCCGGGCCGTGTGCTTGGGATCATTATCTTGTTGAAAGAGAAATTCATCCTGCAACCCAACCTTTAGAAGCGATTCCTCTAGATTTTCGTTTATGATGTCAATATAAACATCGGCGGTCATAATACCACTGATCCGTACCAAATTTCCCACCCCTGACCATGCAAAACACCCCCACACTAATACACTTCCTCCTCCGTTCTTAACAGTCTTTTGGACATTTTTTTCTAGAAGCTGTTCGCCCGACTTAAACCAAACGCGCGATCTTCGTTTATGCCCAAATAACTCAAACTTGCTCTCATCACTCCAAATAACTTTTTTCCAAAATGAAATTGGCTTATCGACGTATTTTTTTGCGAACTCGAGGCGTTTGATTTTATTCGCTTTTCGAATCAAAGGGCGACGTTGTGCAAAACTATTCGTTAAGCCTGCTCCTCGAAGTCTTCTACGTACTGTTCGGTAGGAAATGTTTAGACCTGTATTTTCAAGGATTACACGGCTAGTAATAGTTGGATTTTTCTTCACCTCCCTGATTATTTTGCGATCGTCTAAAGCGGTGGTTTTTCTTTTTCTACCTCGTCCATTCTTATCACAGACTATCCCTAATTCCTCGAATTTCTTGCATATTTTTCGCACTGCACCTTCACTTATATCATATTTTCGACCAATTTGTCTTTTAGAAATACCCTTTTTATGGTCTTTAATTACTAATTCTCGGACTTGAATAGAAATTTTCGCCATCATGAATTTGTTGCTACCGTACTTAACTCAGAACTTCGATAATTAGCTGAAAAATCGTTAAATATTTATGGTTAGATACCGTTTCCATACCTATGCTTCATTCGGATAAAATCGCTTTGTAGTCACCATTGCTAATATGTAAAAGTCGGTTGCGTACTTTTTTTTGTCCAGTATATAACAGGTACTTTTAACGGTAAAATGCTTCTATTTCTGATTTTCACGTGTTTGAAACTTTGTTTTAACGTCAGCATAAAGGTAATATAATACACTTTCATCAACACTGCTTAGGGTCTGGTTATTTATCATAATAATGATAAGAATTGCTTATAAAACGGGCATTGATCGGTGCGTACTTTTTTATGTCCGGTACTGTATATACACACCGACAATTGCTCTCTTGTTCTGGCTCACTAAATCATGGCGCAAAGAGGAGAGACCGATAATATAAAATAGTATGTATATTTCTGTCTCATTCATTCCTACACATTTTTGTATTTGTGTCTCTTACCTGTCGTTTTTACGTTGCACGATTTCAAATCACAACGATTCTAAAGAAGTTTCACTTCAGAAATCTTTTCATTATTATAAAAAATAAGACGCATATCTAAATGTATTTCATTTAATACAAAAATCAGTTAATCATCAGTGATATTAAATTGCTGGTTTCAGCGTGTATGAGGGTCGTTAGAACTTTTCTTTGGGTGATAAACGTTCTCGCAAATTGCTCGCATTTATTTAACTTTGTAGAAAACTGTTCCTAATGTGCTCGAAAAGAAATTTCTTAATGTGCCAATGACCTTTTGAATAAAGCTTAAAAAATAATTGATTTTTACCGCCTTAAAGCTCTAAAGCGTAGATACAGAAAACAATGTGTTACTAACTTTAATATCTAATACAATTAGGTTCTATATCACCGAAGTCATTTATCAGTCATAATAATATTAATAAATACTAACATTTTCTGTCCACCTCTGAAACAAAGCTTATCCAACATTACGAATTGAAATATTAAAAAACGTAAAAACTCATAAGACAATACGACTTTCAGTAGCACGACTGTCAGTAAAATATGAAATATATTTATGAGTGCTAAGTGCAGTGAGCACCGAAGCTGCTACTTGCTATTTCTTTTCTTTAGTTTTTAAAAAAATGAGATGAATAATAATAATTGATACCTCTATACCGTTATGTAATCGGTTAATTTACATGCCGATTTATAAACATACTGCCTAAATAAATGGATAAATACATTTATGTGTGTGTGTAGTGCGTATAATGTATTTTATTACTTGCACTGTACTGTTAATAAAACTATTACTTTTTAGTTTTTGCAACAATATGAAGAGTAAGAAACGACATAGTCAACTTCGATCATATAAGCCAATTGTTGATAACGAAGTAATTTGTTGATTCTCTTGTTTGCAAGGGAAATTGAGTGCCATAACTTTCGGGTCAACAAAACAGTTTGGTATAGTTCCCTTTATTTGAACAAATGAAATTCCGAAATATTTCGACAACCTTGTCGCTTCGAATACAAGCGGGACATTATATGTATTTCATTTAATTCAAGCATCCAATTTTATTTAAGCATAAATTAATAATTCTCGACGACAACATTGTATTTTCATCATTTCAATCTCTTAGACTTAGAATTTGAGAAAAAAAAATACTTAAGATATTTTTAACAAACTATTTTTTTTACTCTGAGGTATCAACAGATCCCGAATAATTCCATTTTGCATCTTCTTTTGTTATAGTGACGTCACAAAAAATATAAGCGACATTAGCTATAGCAGTTAGCATAGGTACATTTGCTACTTTATTTTGAGATTTTAGTTTTAAATGTTTACGAGTTTTTATTATTAGATGTTCTGCGATAACAACTGGAACTCCAAAGCACAGTTGGGGACCCACAAAGACAAACGTCCAGACCTAAGCAGATATTTGTAAGATCAGTGCAAAATCCAAAATGGAATCGAACTCGCGACGGCTGAGGCTAAAGCTAGGTTCGTTACCAACGAGCCGCAACGATCGTCATGATATTTAAGCTATTTTATTTAAATTCATTTATTAATGTAATCATAAACATATTTTCACAAACGTTACAATGCCAGTAGTTAACACAAATTTAACAATATAAAAATAAATATACAAATAGTTACATAATATTATGAAGTAAATTTTTAAAATACAATAATGTACATATGTTTCAGTCTTCTACACAAATAGTTAACTATATATAGTTTCAATCACTATAAAGATAAAGCGGTAAGCATTTCTGGGTCTGGGCAAATCCCCAGGGTCAAAGTTGTTTGTTTACCTTGTGTCCGATTTGTATTGAAAGAAGCCGAACGAAAAATATAGGCAAATCTCAGAGAAGCAAATAGCCGTGAGATCTGCAGCGCTCCCCTTCGTTGAATTTCGAATCAAGAGCAGGGTCATATATAGAGATGTAGGTTTTGTTATCGATGAAATAGGTATGGAAAAACGATATTTACATCGACATACCTATTTACATAAGAATTGTAAAATATTTTTTGATGACTGCAGTAGGTGGCGGTTTTGCCTTATTCATTATAGATCGCGATGTCAATTCCTGTTCGGGGAAGTTGTTTGTATTGGCCGTATGAATATGGATTTATGTCAGTATTGAAGGTATGGACCTTAGACTACATCGCCAATCTACGGGAATGGTACAGTAAGGGTACTGTTACTTCAGGTTGATATTGTGTGAGGGTAGTTCTTTCCCAGTTGAGCTAACCTATGTCGTAACGAAAATAGCTGTCTTTTCTTATAGATATAATAAATAAATAAACGGTACACAATAAATATAATAAAAACTCCAATACGATAGTGATATCTGGTGTAACAAATACCACCATGCTCAATACTAAAACCTGTCCCAAGTGGGGATCAAACCTGCTATCGATTGCGCTTAAGGCAGATTCGCTACGGCTACAATGTGTATGTGGTTACATATCAGAATCGATGACGGATTGTTTAGTTCAGGTAAGCCATTCATACTCGGTCAAGCATTCGAATGGAATAAAATAAATGAAGGGTCCTTTCATCCTGATTTTCTATTAGAATTTATACGTTTCAATAAACATTTTCAATCATTTTATGTATACTACTTTACTAACAAATATGTTATATAAATATTTTATATCCTATTATGATATCATAAATTTGAAAGTTTTCATGTCTTGATTTTCTGATTTTTTTTTTTTTATGTTAGAAGTTGGCAAACAAGCATACGACCCACCTAATGGTAAGTAGTTGTCGTAGCCTATGAGCGCTTGCAGCACCAGTAGTAGGTGCCACTAACACGTTGCCAACCTCGAGATATTAGTTCTTAAATCTCGTCCGCCCAGTAACTTTACTAGCGTACAGTGCCCTTCAAACCGGAACACAGTAATGCCTAAGCACTACTATTTGGCGGCAGAATATTTGACACTGCGGTGGTACCTACCTAGCCGGCCTCTTGCAACAAAAGACCTACCACCAGTGTGACTGATTGCACTGGTGGAATAATCTCTGCTGTGACAGAGGTTATCCCAACAGCGGGCGATGGGGTCGTCACATCCCGACGCCGGTTCTGATGTTTGAAAATGGCAGAAACAATTTGGATGAAATTTGGCACACAAATAGAGTGTTACCTGGAATATTACAGACATCTTTCCTCGAGGATTACTTGTCGCGGTATTACAAAACTTGAAGGTGGTGAAATATGGAATAAATAGATGTAACCATATTTTTATTTCTCCTTAAATAAATGGATGCAAATAAGCAATACCATGTCAACCCACACGAATGTCATTTCGAGAAAAACGCGTTTGAAAATTTCGAACAACTTGATTTATATTTTTTTGTTTTTATGTATTGGTCAAGTTTTTGGCAATTTCAGATTTATGTAAGTTATTTTACTTATTTTCCCAAAAATAAGTATACAAACTGCATATTTCGTATATAATATAACCCAAAATGTTCAAAAAAATTGCATGATTGAAAAAATGGGTTTTTAGAAGTTTTAAAGCTTAAAACCCTACAAATATTAAAGAAAAATGTTTTTCAGCCATTTACCTACACTTCTGCATACATAACTCAGTTTTTTCAATTTTGTTGGTTGACATGGTATTGCTTATTTGCGTCCAAATATGCCTAATTAAATTCTAATTCACGCAGGAGAAGCCCCGTCTAAAAGCTAGTTTAACGTACTTCAAATAAAATATCTATATATTTTATTTATATTTACGTATGTTTTTATTTTATAACTATAACAGGACTTTACGCATTACAGTATTTTAAAATGCTATTCCGGGTCGAATATTAACAAATCTCGGAGTTGAAAACAATTAGTTTTATAATGTTCATTGTGTCCATTAGAACATTATATAAAAATAACTGAACGGATTATTGCCTTTTTATTCCATTAGACAGCTTGAGGTCCAATTAAAAGTCTAAGCTACGCTTCATTTAAATCCGTTTGATATGACCGGACGCTCAATTTAATCTCTCTGTGATAATCCAAGGATAAAATCGCGGACAAGAGGATAGTAGCCATAAACTTTAAAATGCTGTGGTAATAAATATTGAATAGAAGAAATATATCAACAATAGGTCGACAATTTCGCGTGACGAGCAGAGTAATAATCCAGTGACAAATCAGGTTCGAAATTTTAACATTAAAGTTTAAGAGGTTCTTAATTTATAAGTAATGGACTCATGGATTGAGAAATAGCACATGTAGCTTTAGATACGTTTGTTATTTGAATCATTACTATAAATTACAAGGTCACCTAACTAGGTTCCATTCTTTGAAGTAAGGTTTCCATTGGCTCTTTGGTACACGCGAATATTGAAAATTCGAAAGTAACCTTTATAATTTATTTGTAAAAACTCATCTGGTTAAAACTATTATTGCAGAACGATAAATGGGAAATATGAAATAAATAAAGTAATTTTAAATAGAGAATAAAAAATTACTAACTTAGCTCAGTGACAAATAAACGCAATACCTGTAGCTGTTTCTATTCCATTAAGAGCAAAATACTTGTATATATGTAATTTTAGAAGTAGTAGAGCCATGCTCCTCCGATCACAAATAGGCTGGCTCGTCCGAGGAAGTAGTACTACTATCTTAAAGAAAATCGACATAAATAGTATCAGTACTATTGGGTTTCGAGCGATAGCAGCAGAGGCTCATTTTTCTAGCCGCTCTGTTACTTCCTTTGGGCTGGCAACACGTATGTGATACTTCAAGTATCAAAGCTCATAGATTGGGGTGATTGCTGACTATCAGGCAGACCTGCTTTTGTAATAGCGCTAAATTTTATTTAATTTTTTTATTTTTTTATTTTATTTTATTTAAAGGTCACCAACAAAACACACATCAATACAAGTTAAAAGTACATAATCGATTTACATACAAATATAAATGGTGTCTCAATTACAGGTGACACTACATTAGTAAGGCAAAGGTAAATAAATTTCAAAACTATACACAATTTAAACAAAATAAGAACTTAGAACTTTTAAAATTTAATGTATGGATAAATAAATCACGAACTAAAAAAGAAAATTACACTCTTGCTATACGAGTATATTACTGATTATTTCACGTTAATAAATGTCCAGAAAAATTGTTAAAATCCTCACTCATATTATTTAGGAGATAATAAATTACAATTCGCTCCGAACGTACTAGCCTCGGTCCCAATGGTTGTAATTTCGCGTCTGGAAAGTTCCTTTTCTTATTTTGTAATGTAAATTTTCCTCCTTCGGCTAGGAACTTTTCGAAATCTTTCCTTTGTCACGATTCAATGTCGGATAACAGGAGATTTAATATGGAATCTCGTGAATCCCTTTCGCTGTATCGTATTGTGTTCCGGTTATTTTACGCAAAATTAGGTGATTATATTACGGCTTATTTCGTTTTGATATTGTGTGCAAGTGAAACGTAATATGAAAATAATTACGAAATTGCTTTTATATGTGGCTAACTAAGCGATTTTAAAAATATGTCCCAAAATAACTTAAAGACGATTACATTGTAGTGCGGCAAGACAGACTCCTTGTAGGTATATAAGGTGGAAGTACTATATTTGTATCGTTAAAACATAAATATTTGAAGTAACTCCTGAGAAAAATATCACAAAAAAAGTTTGTGGTGGCCATCTTAGATTTGAAATTTATCATTGTGTAGAGTATTATACTTGTCTAGCCCTTTCATTGGATACCTATATTGAGGGAGTTAAAATATTTATTCCGCCATTTTGTGGCAGCGGTCATCTTGGACCGATGTTCATCATATAATATTCAAACAGATACACACACACACACACACACACACACACACACACACACACGCGCGCGCACGTACATACGCATACAGCCACGTCAAATGCTACTGATCTCCACAATCCCAAGGGCGAACAATGTAACTCATTGTATAAGAGGAAATTATCTATCAAAAGTCAGTAACAACCAGGATTGAAAAGACCAATGTTGCGCTTTCTTCTTCCTCTTGCCCTTATTCCACGCCAAGTGGGCTCGGCACAGTACTTCTTCTTCTGGTCAATCATTCGTAATATCCGCATTTCATCCAAGTACAATACAAACGTTGTGTGTATTGCGTAATTAGTAAGTAGAAACTTTGAGAACTTTCGAACTTTATTGCACAAGTCCTTGCCATTAAATCTTCAAAATTGGATTATAAAAAAATAATGCGGTACATAAAGTCCATCCATTCAGAATATACCTTTTATAAATACGTTTAGGCTTTTACGGCAAAGTTGATGATTCGTGAAATTTTTCCTTTTTTAATTTCATGCACTTATATTAAACGAGTCGGTATGACTGCATTTATTCATACAACAGTGAACTTAATAGAGCACTCGTCGCAAATGATTGGGCTTTAAAATGATTTACGGCCCGGTGAATAACTACGGTTAATTTTTTGAATGGAGTTAAAATAATTCACGCATATAACATTTTTTTAGTTGGCTAATTTGGGGTGCCTGTTTTTACACTACGATGATGGCAAACAAGCGTACGGCCCGCCTGATGGTAAGCGGTTCACGTAGCCTATGGACGCCTGCATGCCCAGAAGTATCGCATGCGTGTTGCCGACCCCTTAAGTTTTTAAGTATTTTTTTTTCAACCTTCCCTTGAAGAAAACCATACTGTTTTTTTTTAAATGTTATCCAAGTCAAAAATCTTCTCAACCACTTTTAAATACATCAATAATTATATAAATCGTCTACTGTAAGACCAAAAATCAATTAACAAGATACGGTCGAAAGTAATAATGTTTCGTAAAAATATATATCAGAAGTAAGCATAACGGCCCCTAATGGACGGGCATTGTTTTTCATGTTATGTCATAAAATTTTACACCTTATTTTAACTCCTGATTGGTAGAGTACTAAAAAATTATATTTTATTTACTCATTCTTTCTTACGCATCTTTATTTGCGCTACTAGCGTTAGAGTAAGAAGACAAATAGAACTATCAAAATTTTGCGACGTTGTGGCGAATCAGTATCGAAACTGTCTTAAGCGACACAGGTCGCGAACGATTCCCGCTCGGAGTAGATGTTTGACCATACAGGCATATGCTCCGATCTGGGTATGTTTGTCCTTGTCTTAGTGTCGTTGAGTGTGTAGCATTTTTTTTTTATTTATTGACTAGAATTTCTTTTGTTGAGAAATTTATGTCATTGAAAAGCTCTCAATAAATTAATAAATGTATTGTGCGTAGCGTATAATGAAAAATCTATTAGCCTATAGAATTTATCTTTACGTCACTGTAGTTACCTGATACCGTACCGAAAAATTTTTCTTCGCAAAAATTCTACTTCGGTGAAAAATACGTTGGCTACGTCTTTTCCCAGTATGAAAGGAGTCACGTACTGTATTCGAAAAAGATAACAAAATAGTTATCTTGGCAAACTAAAAAGAAATATTTTTTATCAAAATTAGACATGATTTCACAATACAATAATATTAATTAATTGGTCTGTTAAAAATGCGATTGACTTAAACTAAAATGAATTGGTAATGAGTGTTATACCTTTGGGTCAACAAATCAATTTGATTAGTCCTTCAACTTAGATAAGCAAAGCTCTGAATATTTATGACTACTCTTCAATGTAAACCTGATCCTTTCATTGGGTACGTAGAACGCATGCGATACTCTGGAAGTTCCAAACGTCCTTAGCCATGGATACTGCCTATTGGGCAGGCCGATAACTATATTTACTAACATCGTGATATAAAAAAAATTATATTTTTCATATCATATTATTATGTCATGAATTTGTGATTTCCAACCGATCATGGACTGGTAACTACGACACAGAAATACTTTATTTATATAAATAATCTAATATATAAAATTCTCGTGTCACAGTTTTAGTTACCATACTTCCCCGAAACCGCTTGACCAATTTTGATGAATTTTTATATGTATATTCAGTTCGTCTGAGAATAAGTTATTATCTGTTTTGAACCCTAAATTTAAAATTTTTGGAATTTTTATTTTATTTTCTGATGACGTGTTTTTCAACGTACGGTTATAGGCGAGCCTTTTTAGCCCACTTATTTTCAAAGGTAATTTATATTAGCATTACGAGTTATCTTCGATCTTGACATTTTTTATGTTACGACCAATCCCTGTTCTATCATAATAACTAAAGATATAAGCATATTAATATTTTATAATGTATGTTACCTCCATAATACGTGACTTTTCGTAGTCTCGTACTACGCTACGGCACTTTCGGAGAAAATTGATTTTCGAGACGTAATATTATAAATTTTCCAGTTGGATAAGCGCATGTCAGTGAAGTATTAAACTGCTATTCCTACGATAGCGAAAAGAAAGAGATTGAAATTTAATAACTTACTAAGCATTGGTGCTATTTAATCGCTGATTTTGACAAAAATTTCACGCCTTAATGTAAAAGTGTATTAATAAAGTTTAATTAACTTGAATTCCAGAGCGGATTTACGCCTTCGAATCTTGACAAAACTTTTTTTTAATTGACGAATTAATTTTCTTCATCAACTGTGAAATATTTTATATAAAGTGATGAAAACGCTTTTGCTAATCTAAAAAAAGCTATATTAAAATTTTATGAGCAAAACTTGTTTTTGCTTAAAACCTTTTAAATGCATTTTAATAGATCTTATTATATAAAACAAGATTCTACATATGTTTGTATGAAAAATTTAATGTGATATGATGTGAACTAAAATTGTGTGGTCTGAACGCGGCATAATCAACATTGGTATAAGCTTTAAAATATCAAATCTATATTTTATTTTACAGAAAAGAGTGATTAATAAAAGTATGCGATGAAAAGTATAGAGTCCAAACGTACTAAAGGCGGTCATATTTTGTTACGAGGCTCGGTCCTAACGGTTGTAATTTCACGTCTGGAAAGTTCATTTTCTTATTTTGTAATGTAAATTTTCCTCTTTCGGCCAGGAACTTGTCGAAATCTCTCCTTTGTCCCGATTCAATGTTGGATAACGGGAGATTTAATATAGAAGTCTGTAAATTCTTTGTTACTCTATTGTATAGTGCTCCGGTAATTCTATGCAAATTTAGCTGATTGCGCTTTGGTTTATTTAAATTCCGGTGATGTATTTATATTATATTCTTATAATATATTATTGGAGTACAATATTTATAATACAAATGTTATTATATTAGTGTAGTTATATTAGTTTATTATTTATGTCCCTTGCGGTTGCCTAGTTAAATTGGATTTATTCGGCAAAACCATTGCTTAAGCAACACGTGCCATGAAACCACTGCCGGTGCTTTCCATCAAATAGAACTAATTCACCCCTGATAGAGAAGGAATATCGAAACTATCTCTTTCTAATTTTTGTTTTTTTCTGTTAAGGCCTAGAGGCTCATGTGATGTCAAGCGATTACCACCGCCCATTATCAACTGCAACACAAAAGGCCGTTGCCGATTATTAAGGAAAGAATAGACTCCTCTCGTGAAGTTTAGGTGAAAGACCGCTTTCCGTATCAATGTGAGTGAGTGTAAGAAGAAAATTAATAAATCGCCCTACTGTGGATTTTCAGATATCTCTAAAAATATTCCCATCAAATTTGAAATGTCCGTCAGTCAGTAATATCAGTCTGTTTTATATTTATAGATACTTCATATTTTAAGTGTTAGATACCACTAACCTAAACTTCAAGTTGAATTGACTGAGCAATAACATTTAATATTTATTCGTGCGTTTTCTGCAACTCACGTACAACTCACGTAAGTATTTCTCGAAATGTTATGTTTCAATTACTTATCCATACTGTTGTCCGAATAAATTTTAGGAAATAGACTGATTTTTTTAGGTTGTGATGGTAGACAACAACCATACGGTTCGCCTGATGGTAACCAGTCACCACACGATGAACGCCGATTTTCTATGAGAGTGTAATACTTCCCCAGTCGAGGTGGCCATCCGTATTGAGAGGAGCATGGCTCTATTACTACTGAAATTTTGGTAAATCAAGATTATGTAATTACGTTTTTTATAGCTGTTATAATAGCAATAATTTTTATTTCAGACAAAAAAATTATAAAATGTGTTAGTTTTTATGAAAAAAAACTGATTTCGTTTTTTTTCCTTATTATAAAATGATCTAGAAGGCATATAAGACGACCGATCGTATGTTTGAGTCGTGGGTTCGATTCCCGCTCGGGGCGGATGTTCGTATTGATCTTACAAACATCTGTTTCGGTTTGTTTTTCTTGTGACTATCCCCACCGTGCCTCGTTGAGTAGGTTAAGTTGTGGGCTCGGTTGTCTATTTATTGACTTCACACTAACAATATACATATATAACAATTTCCCGTTACACTCACTGATATGTACATCAATAACAAGTGTACCTAACATTGACCAATTAACATTCAAATTGCCCAAAACGGAAAAACGGTTGTTTTCACATAACGTTTGATAATAATCGTTTACTGTTGACAGGAAGTTTGCTCTTATCCAGTTCGCCCTTAGGGTTGTAGATATCAGCTGGCAATCGATAAGAGCCTAACCCTGACCTGTGCAAATACCGGAAATAATACTACGAATAATATAGAAGGTATATAAAACACATTCTTACATTTCGAATAGCACTAGAATTTTATGTTTTTATATTTCATTCTCTTAAATAAAACGCATTGGTATGATCATATTCATTCATAGAACATTGAACTTAATAGACTAATCATTGCAAATAATTGCTCTTTAAAAAAAATTGATTGATTTTGTTTAGCTCAAGCATGTACAAAATTAGTTTAGTTGTATGTTAATATTTTTTTTCTGTATTGCTTAAAATAATGTTATCAAAATGTTTTGTAAAATATTATAAGAAAATTAGTATCGTTATTTTGGTGATAAATCGGGTTAAATGGCGATATAAAATTATCTATTAAAACTTGAAATCTAATTAATAAAAAATAATAAAGATGTAAATAAATGATTATTCTTTTAAGATGACCGCACAAAATATGGTTGTTTTTAATTCACCAGTTTTTACCCGACTGCCAAGAAAGGGTAATAACTGGTAGTGATGATTTTTTTAAATCAGATATCTGATCAGGGAGATGCCAAAATCGGATCAACAAATTCGATTTTAAAGAATAAAACTTGCAAGTATTGGAGCTTAGTACCCACGACCGTTAAATTCGTAATTACTTACTTGCTGAAAAGATGGTTGAGGTCAGCTGTTGCTTTTATAAACCAGTTTAATTATTAGTAAACAAATAAATGAAATGTTAGCACTCTATGTGTTATTTTTCTGTTCATAAAGCTGTTCACGGTGACACTATCTAATTACACGACGAGGCTCGACCAGACAATGTAGTTTGACGCCACGTTTATTTCCCATAAAGTTTTGATAGTTATAACCTCATAAAATTACAAGTAATTATTGACATAACATGATTTCTATTATCGCTATCAAATGTCTATACCTATAACAATGTTGATAAATATTGATATTAGACTAATATAATATATTTAAAACTATACATAATAAAGATAATTATATACACAATAAAAGAAATTTGAAATTTATTGATGTGTCGTAAGACTAAAATTATATACAAAAAATTTCAAAGCGAGTTAAACGCCGATGCACAATTGCACACGTTACGTGTGTCTTAGATTCCATAAATGTATTGATTATTTTCTATATTTAATTTTAATATTTTAAATATAAAATTGGATTTTAAATTGTGAAATGTTATTATATTGTAAACTATAAATAGGATGATGCTTTGAAAGGACAATTACAGTAATGTATAATTGTTACACCTTCTAAAATAATAATTATTTTTTACATATTTTCCCTATCATACTTGGGTATTGGGCGTGTGTCGTCTAAATCACGTCCTATCACTTATTTATTGTAAACGAAATTATATCATGGTTAAATCCCAAACTAAGAAGAACCGGCAAAACAAACTCAGGAGTATTTTTTAAGTAAAATTAAATATTTTTTATTATATAAAACAACATGAGTAGAAAGTTTCAAATTTGTTTCAAATCGCATCGCAACTTATAAATACAATAGATATATATCTTACTTAAACTTGAAATTCTTTCTTAAACTGGAAGCCAGCTCGTACGTTTCTCGTTTGTCTTCATTTCTAAGAAAAACATGGCCTACATGTACTTGAGTAATACCAGCTACCTCTAGTTTAAGAAGAGGAAAATTGCTTAGAATATATTTTAAATACTTTTGTTTTATTAATTTAGTGTTCTTAGTTTTCTTGAATGTTATAGTCTTAATTAACTAATTATGTTAATATTGGATATCTCTGTGTATATTGATAGGATTAAAAATATTCTATATTATTCTTAGAATGATAGCTTTCTTATAAATAATACATGTTATTTGCTTAGTTGTAAAAAGTAACAAACATACAAATGCAGGTACAGGAGTTTATGTCACGCACTTTGTGTAAGTAATCACCGTCAATACATTAATCAGTCACTGAAAACTGTTAAAAAATACTAAAGATTATCATTAAGTTGTATAGTGGAAGAAGTTTTTGATACTGAATGGGTGGAACATACAAAAAGTGTTTATAAAATGTTCTTACACAAATACAAACTATATACCACACTAATCCAAGGAGTCAAGGACGTGTTAAGGCAATAACTAGCGTCCACTAAAATCGAGTTTGCATAATTATATAAAATTAATAAAATATTTTTTTCACATAATATATTGTGAAGTTTCATTCAATTGGGTTCCACTTAGTTGTTTTTCATTTAAGTAAATTAAAAATGTACAATAATCCGCTTTATAAAAGGACGGGTTTCGGTGTATGTGAGCGCTGCTAGAATTTTTATTTGCGTGATTTAAAAACATCCTCGCGTATTGCTCGCATTTATTTTTCCCGTAGAAAACTGCTCTTAATGCGAACCAAGAGATATTTCAATAGCGTTTTATATAAAATATTTTTATGTAAACACACACATCCATATTGTTTATATATATACACAACAATATGTACCCTGTATTAGCAGAGCGGGAATTATTTGCCCTCCTTTATGCTTCTTCATAACATGAAACCTATAACCACATATTGGAGAAAAACTAGATTATAATTTTATAATTCGGGTCGTAACGTTGAGTTTATCTTTAAACGAGCATTTACTTCGTCACAACGTCACAAATATCTGTTTTAGAGCACTCCTCCAGCACATTAGCACATTAATTAATTATTATACTGAACATTTTTAGACACCGTTGTGGCGTTGTGGGTAGCGAGTCTGCCTTTAGTCTCGACGGTTGCGGGTTCGATTCCCGCTCGGGCAGATGTTTGTTAAAATTTCTGTCTCGGTCTGGGCGTTTGTCCGTGTGGGTCTCCCCACCGTGCCTCGGAGAGCACGTTAAGCTGTCGGTCCCGGTTATTATCGATAACATCTGATAATAATCGTTAACTAATGATAAGTAAATTGCTCTTATCCAATGAGTTACTGGTTCGCCCTTAGGGTTGCGGAGGTCAGATGGCAATCGCTCTGTGTAAAAACTAGTAACTTGTCAAATCCGGATAAGAGTAATAAGCAGACCCTGGGTACATAAAAAAATACCGGGAATAATGCTAGGATGAAGAAGACTGAACATTTTAGTGATTCAAGCGATTTTGAAATGCATTTGGATGCATAGTGTTTATGAGAAATTACTCAAAAATTTTGATTGAAAAAAGTGTTTTTGGACTGGACTGGACTTTTTGCTGAATAAGCATACACAATTAAGCAATTAAATAATCATAAAAGCAATTCACAAAACTATATATTTTATAGCATAAACTCAAACAGTCCTTTTTTAAAGTCAATCAAAATAGTATAGTATAAAGCATAATATACAAATATTTATCAAAGCATTTAGAACTAAACACGACAGTAAAATAATGTTAACGAGACCGTTTATAAACAAAACCTTTTCACACTGGATAGTAATCCCATAAATTCTCAGAGTAACATATTATAGAAGTACTACCAATAAATTTGGGAATGGAGTGTGGGTAGCGTATAATGAAAAATCCGATCGCCTATCGAATTTATCTTTACGTCACTGTAGTTACCCGATATCGTTCCTGGAAATTTTCTATTCGGATAAAAAATGCTATGTCTTTACTATTTACTATAATACCCTTTCTGAAAAGAGTCGTATACGTAGAAGGTAATTTTAGTATTATCTTAGGGAAGAGCAAAAGAACAGAAAAAAAATTGAATAATCAGTGTAGATTATAACTTTATTTGCAACCAGTAATCTAATTTTTTATATTGTGTATTGCTGTTGGCCCTACTGGCCTTGACAGCTTCACCGGGTGGGGGAGCTGAGTACTGAGACCCAGCCGTGAAAAAGATACAGCCCTTGCGGGGGCTTAAATTTGTTTTCGTACTTACGGTGTATCCTGCGAGGCTGAACCACGGCTAAAGACGTCAATAAAGTAGTTCTATATTAAATAATTTATTTTTCAATAAAGTAGTTAAAATTCTAGTAGTTTATAGCCCTGTCTATCTACCGTCGACTTACTATATATAGACAGGCCCTTTCATACAGACCAAATGTCCAAAGACTCTCTGGTGCTCCTTCGCCAAATAAATATCAACGCGACGAAACGAAGTTAGTCGCACTAAATCCTCCCCCGTGGCCGATCTCAGAGAGAGGCTCCGGGATCTATTGGAGAACTCAATACCGGGGCATCTCGAGCACTGTGTTGGCAGATCTCGAGCCCCAGGGTGTGAAATGGAATGTGACGATGTGACGCGTCCCACGCAAGCGTGCACGGCAGTCGAGCCCATACCGACTGCCATCCAACTAACATAACAACTTTATTCAAGTATTATTCAAGCTTGTGACGCTAACTTAGTTTTGTTGTGTGCGTGTGTGCGAGTCTTTGACGTATCGTTTGTATGGAAGGTCCTGTCTATAGTATTAAGTCTATAGATCTTTTGACAAGCAGAAAATAACTACGATTACATTAAGATTGAATCGTTTTAATCCAACTGACTTAATATTTAAGTGGAAAAGTTTAGACTTTGGAAGTTAAAACCGCACGACTTCTCCGCCGTCACTACTTGCTCATATTTGTAATATGTACTATATAATAAAGTTTGTTATTAGATTACCGTTGTTTAATAAGTAAAGTTTATACCGTTATGGTAGTAAATTTTCGACTACCGTAATGGCGTGTTGGTAGCGAGACTGCTTTGAGCCCGATGGTTGAAGGTTCGACTCCCGCTCGGTGCAGGTGTTTGTTACAAACATCTGTTTCGGTCTCTGAGAGCACGTTAAAATATCGGTCCCGGTTGATATCATATCATCTAGTAATAATCGTTAACTCTTGTTGGGTTATTTGCTCTTATCTAATGAATTACTGGTTCATCCTTTGGGTTGTGGTTGTAGGTTAGATGGTAATCGCGCTGTGTAAAACCTCGTAGCCCGTTAATTCAGGATAAGAGAATGAGCGAAAGCAAACCCTGATTAAATACCGGGATTAATGCTAGGAAGAAGAGGTGGTACATTTTGAACATAGCTATTATAACTATTATCTACTATTATATATATACTTATATATTGTACTAAAATTAATCTAACCTAAACATTAGACCCTAAGATGTTGAATATTGTTTGAGGTAGGTTACTTAAATATGTCGTAATCTATGTTATAAATTGTAGCCTTCACAGTTCAACGGTTGAAGGGCCCCACTCTGTCAAAGTGAAACTCCAGTTAGTTTCACGATGCAGCTAGGAACGATCTTATAAAGTTTGCTTCCAGCGGCTTACATAGACTTTTTAGGGATCCGTACAAAAATGTTATCAACTGAACCATTCTACTAAGCCTCACTGTCCGTTCGTTTTTCCGTCCTTCTGACAGAGGGCTGTATCTTTCGAATCGTAATTGGTTGAAAGTTGAAATTAGCAAAGAATGTATCTTTCTGTTGCCGCTAAAACAACAAATACTTAAAATTAAATGGGTCCCAATGCAAGAAATTTGATATTTATGGCGTTTTTTACTGTATCTCGTGAACTATAAATGTAAGTCTGACTAGCACTTGGTTTGTTTTTAATATTAATAATAATATTAAGTAGAAGTAGAAGTGTTTCTGGGACAACTGGACTACTTGGCTCGTATACAGATTTACCTAAGATCATAATATCTATTATGAAAAAATTAAGGGATAACACCGAAAACAATTATGGGTTTTGATGTTTCTCAGTAAGTGAATGTATTCTTATGAGAAATAAAGTTTCTTCAACCATAACCATACGGTATATGTTCTATGTATTTTCCATCTGATGTACATGATTCTGTTATCATTGTAGCATTTTTATTACAAAATTAGTTCAGAAAATCAATGTGCCTATTACGAAACTTGCCAAATTCTTTAAAACTTCTACACAATTTCATTACCGCACAAATATCTTAAAATTCTTTGCCATCTGTTAAACTTTAAAAGTTCTGACTCCTGGCATAGTTAACATCCTTGCTAGATCTCAATTTTTAGTCGACGAATTAAAAATAAAAGACTCTAATTACAGTTTCATCATTAAGTACTTATGTCAAGTTAACTATAATATGTGTAATTGACAATACAAACTACAGTTTTATTTTAAATACAAACTATATTCAAGCATTTTTAAGTAAGTATAACAAGTGTAAAAACTTAAGGAGGTTTCAGATTATTATTTTTTTACTGACGATTTACACGGGAGTTCATTTTTGTACCCTCGAACTGGTGGTAGCGATTATCAGTGACATATATATAGTGGTTTATATTACGCCCAAATAAGCGCTTATAAGCGCGTCAACGCTCGTATCAGTAGTCCGTATGATAAAAGGTGCGACTGTACGCACATTAACGCTTCCAAAAACTAGCGTAAACGCTCTTATAAAACGCTGATCTGAAATCGCCCTTATAATTAAAGCTGATTTTTTTTAATGGATCTTGAATCATACATAGTCATTATTTTTGTGATATATAAATGAAACAATTAGTTAGAAAATACTTTCAAACAAAAGTTTTTTTGGTTTTTAAATAACAGTAAAAAATACCGTTTTTTAATTTTTTCTAACTCATTACCCTTTTGAGTTATACTGAAAACATACATTTCATTTTATAAAAATCTTTCTTTTGATCCTTGAAACAAATATAAAAATTCAGACTCGTTAAAGAAATCTCAATTTAAAAGTTTATTTGCTTGACCTTTCGGGCTGGAGACATTTGAAGGAGAGCGTAGTGAAATACGAAAAAGGTAGTATATTGGTACCGATCAGTTTTTTCAAATATTTACCGATCGAAATGATATAGCCACCAAAGTACAGATAGTTGAATAAGGATTCAATCATCAATGTATGAATTAAATAAAATTGGAGTATCAGTAACTCCAAATTAACAGCTCTTCGGTAAATGATAGTACTTATGGTACTTACACAAAACAAACAATTTTTAAAATTGGTGTCTGTATATTTGTTTCGACTAATCTCTGAAATGGCACAACCGATTCTAAGGGGACTTTGACTGACATATAGCCGATATTATAAGTAGTATAGTTCCTTAAATTTAAGTTGAACCAAAATGGACGCTTCTGCGCATCATTGTACCTGTACAATGATGAACAAAAATGTTAGACAAAAATATTGATTTCGTCTTATTTAAATAGATTTTTATAAAGTGGGAAAACGGAATTAAGTATATAATATACTTATTATTT
The DNA here is from genome assembly GCA_023373885.1 of Hestina assimilis. Taxonomy (NCBI): domain Eukaryota; kingdom Metazoa; phylum Arthropoda; class Insecta; order Lepidoptera; family Nymphalidae; genus Hestina; species Hestina assimilis. The sequence continues at coordinate 6,672,775 of CM041749.1, read as the reverse complement.
CCTCTAATTCAATAATTAGTTATTCATTTTCGTTATTAATTACTTAAATAGAATAAAACAAATAAATAGTATAGAAAAAGGTACCTATATAAAAAAAAAAAAGTTAATGTACATTTTTACAGACTGCATGTTTTAAGGTCTTTTTCTAAAATTTGCACGCCAGTTTTATAACAGGCAAAACATGTAGGAATTGTTTAAATGTAATCTGACCATAAAATATTCATACCCATGTTTGATGCAAATAAAAATATTATCATTATTATATTATTATTTAATCACTCTCACTTTATATTTTAATCTAATTTTTAATAATTTTTTTTAAAGAACTAAAACAACCGTGAGCGAGTGCACTAAACGCGGCCCCCTTCATACCGCATACGGTTGGGACCTAAAAACGTGCTACTGCGCAGGGTTCAAATTACATTTAACAGACTATACTATACTTTTACGTATTAACATAATTATTATGTTGATAAATACATACATTTATCACCGTGTTAATAATATGAGACTTACTTGATTATACTTGAGAATAGTTTTCCAGGTCGAGTGTCGTATGTGAAGCCTATTTACTTTCTGATATAAGAACAATCTAAAACAAGTACAACGATGAGGTAGTTAGCCACGCTACTTTAATACGGGTCGGTTGGCCCAACAGAGACTGAATAGATATAAATAGATTTTTTTATAATGTTTTCCTTCAAATTCAGGTAGAAGAAAAATTCAAACCCAAGCAAAACACCTTAAAATACAATGGTTGGCCAAATTGGAACTCAGGACTTTTGGTTTTAAGTGTTATGTCTACGTTTCCATTTAATTCCTTAAAATGCACATAATAATTATTGTAAGTGTTTGTTTTGATTTTTATGATGTTTCTATTTTATTTTGTAAACAACGTTTTTGGTGATATTATTATACTTCAAAGAAGTTCATTATGACGACAGCGGCTGTCAACTCATTAGTTGATTATTAAGAGGTTATCAAGCTTTCAACGAATTATAATTATAACGCTATATATTTTGATATTATAATGAACTGTATTGATAATTTAATTTGTATATTAAAGCAGATATTGGATACTATTGCGCCTTTGATAATATAATCATTAATTCTTAGAACATTTATTATGAGGTTATGTGACGATCTCAACATTACACTTTATTTAAATCTCTAAAGCAATATATTTTCTATAATATGAACCTATTTATGGACGGTCACCCATCCATTTACTGACCGCACCCAAAGTTGCTTAACCTAAAAGTCGTTTGTCGACCACGTGACTATGTGCAACGTAATACTAAGTATGGACATACCCCGAAAATAATATTTTTACAAAATCAAAAATTTATAAAATTTTGTATGAAAATTTCCATAGAAAAAGGAAAATGTATGGAAAATCACGGATTCAGGTGCCGAATGTCATTGCAGCTGTTTCACATATATAAAGGGTGTGGTGTCGGCGAAGGTGTCTCCGAGCGTATGCTTGGTGAGTGCCCATCAGACGTCTCTACCCCCGCGTATATGTGGACGGCTTACCAAGGCGGTGCGTTCGGGCGGCCATGCTGCTAGAATGCTAGTTAAGGTTTCCGATCTTCGTATATGGTTTTTATACATATTATTAATGGTGATTGGTGATGCATGGCAAAGAATATATATCAAGTATATATTAAATATATATACAATAATTAATAAATAATGACGGTATGGTGGTCCGTCTATGATTACTGGCAAAGAGATCTAATATGAATAATATGATCTATACATGTTAAAGGCAAATTTATATCGTTGAAATATATTGAATATAATTTATTATTATAAATTAAATATTTAATGACGGTTTGTGGGTCCGTCAATTATGAATGTATATATGTTTGATACATATTAAGAAACGAAGTTTACTTCGTTTCTGTAATATTATGTGATATTGTAATTGTGAATATAATAGTGAAAGTAATGCTTCGGCGCAAATATTGTTTATGTTTCAGAATCTAATGGATTATTTGAAACCTAAGAAGAAGTGAATTCAATGAAGATTTAAAAGTATGCGTTGGGAAGAATTTATGCATTATAACTAATAAATAATTATATTTCAGCTGTATACGTGTATAATGTTTTGGCGAGTTGTAGTTGACCCGATACTTGAGTTTGAGGCTCTGATGTGGCCTGAGTCATGTCTATAGTGTCCTTAAGCGAGGCCCGAGGATTTTTAATCTTAGTTGACCCGATGCTTAAGTATGAGGCTCCGATATGATTTTGGTCATGTCTATAGTGTCCTCGAGTGAGGTCCTTTGACTTTGCTGATGTGATGCTGACATGCGGTTGACTCTGCGGTGCGATTTATATCGATGCAGTAGTTTCCTCAGGTCCATTGCTGAAGCGGCCCCAGTGATACAGATGAGAATTGCTGCGGTGGTGCGACTTAGGTCGATGCCGTGATGCAGTTCGGTTTGTTGCTGAGGCGCTGGAATATTATACATCGTTTGTAGCAAAATGACTCGTCTTCTTATTAGAGACGCCCCCTTAGCTTAGTAATAGGGATTTTTATTATTGACATTGTAGCATGTCATACTATTAGGGCAACTGGTTGCTTCTCACTTCGAGATAGCTAACTAGTATTAGACAGTGTGGCCTGCTTAACTCTTATCATGCGTGTTTATCACGTCCTAAATAATGAACTGGATTCGGATGTATATTTGAGTATTGAGCCAAAGGGTACCTTGCGTGAGCAAGTGCTATGGTTTTAATGATGCAAAGCTTTAATAGGAAAACTAAATATATCAAAGAATATTAGTTGTAAGACAATGCGATTACGAATACGATATAAGCCCACGATTATTAATTATAAGACAATGCGATAATTTGAATAACAATTAGGTAGGGTTAGGTAGGACTTAGTTTTAAGGAATTGCGGTTGGGATATTATAAAGAATTGAATATTATCAATACTATATGACCCATATATAGTGATAAAAGAAATATACTTATAAATATAATTAATAATGAATTTGCCTACACTACGGTGAGGTTATTATAAATACTATATTACACATATATAGTGATAAAAGAAATATACGCTATAAATAGCATTATTGGTGAAAATACCTTAACAAAGGTGAAGTTTATGATAAATATAAACTCTATATTAACCACATATAGTGGTATGACAAATATACGTTATAAATGATATTATTTATTATTATTGATGAATTTTACTTCACTAAGGTGAGGTTGACGATTATAGCATTGTGCTTACGGAATGCGGCCTGGCGGTTTAATGTTCGAATACATATCTGAACCAGGGATTTATTCCCTTATATATAATGACCAGGGCTTGTCCCTCAATTATTATGGCGTTTAGCCTTCTCATACAAAGATGAATAAGAAATATTATGTGACTTCGGTCTTAATTGATACTATTATAAAATATCAGGGCTTGATCCCTTTCTATGCTATGAAAATAATAACAATATAAAAGAATAAATCTTGCGTCCCGATAACGAAATCACTATAAATATAAATTACCAGGACTATGTCCTTTCACGTTATAACAATCAAATTGTGTGTCGCAGGCGCACTATAAATAGCCTATCCCTTACCCGGGAGGGCTCGTAGCTATGGTTGGAGCCCACAGTCGGTGGCGTGTGCGGGGCCATCGATCTCCCCTCTTCTTTATATTTTTACTATAGAGTTTAAGTATATAAGAATTGGAGGAGCGGACTACTTTCAGCTACTCGTAAGAGGTGTTGAAAGTATAGGGATATATTTATTATCTCACCATTTTGCCTTTATTGGCTTATATAAATATTTTTATTATGATAATCATATGACACTAAAATAATTAAACTATATAATAAATAAGATATTATTGTTTTCCATTGTTCCACCCTCAATATCAAAAATTTTAGAAAAACTAATTAATAACAGACTAATAAATTATTTAGATAAAAACAGCATCATTTCAAACTCCCAGTTCGGATTTAGACGAGGTAAGTCTTCTGAAGACGCAGTTATTGAATTAACTTCTTTGATCACTAAGCAACTTGACAGTGGAAATAAGTGTTTAGTGGTGTTCTTGGATCTTAAGAAAGCTTTTGACACCGTCTCTGTCCCCATTCTTTTACAGAAATTGGAGAAAGCTGGTGTCCGGGATATAGCCCTAAAATTATTCAATGATTATCTCCATCAACGAAGACAAAAAGTTAAAATTGGTCCACACATTAGCGAGGAGGCTAACATTACTTTTGGACTGCCTCAAGGAAGTGTACTTGCCCCGACATTATTTTCATTATATATCAATGAAATCTGTGATTTTGATATGTTTGGTTCCACTGTTTTCTCATACGCAGACGACACGGCTATTGTTTTCTCTGGTAGCTCGTGGAATAGTGTGCGTTCAAAGACAGAAAAAGGCTTGCGTGAAATAGCTGCTTGGTTAGAATTAAATCTTTTGACACTAAATGCTAACAAAACAAATTACATTTGTTTCTCGATATATAACAACTCCCAGCCAAAGGACGATTTTATGATTAGAATCCATAACTGTACTGACAGTACAGCCTCAAATTGTTTTTGCCCAGCTATAGACAAAGTCTCATCTACTAAATATTTAGGAGTAATGCTTGACCAGAGGCTGTCATGGCATTCACAAGTCGAGTTAGTTGCTGATAGGGTTAGGAAGCTTATTTGGGTCTTAAGAAAGCTAAGAGATGTAGCTCCAAAATATTTATTAAATAGAACTTATATTGCCCTCGTTCAGTCGCTAATTACATACTGTATCCCTGTATGGGGTGGTTCATCTAAGACCAAATTTTTATTTTTGGAAAGGGCACAACGCTCGCTGCTAAAAGTAATGTACCACCTCCCTTATAGATTCCCAACTAAAGAACTATATGAAACTTGTGATCTCTTGTCGGTAAGAAAACTATTTATCCTCCATATTACATTAAAAAAACATAAGACCTCTGTCTTTGATGCAAAGATTTTCTCTAAAAGACGTAATTTCACTATATTTAAGGACAGCCAAACAAAAACAGCCTTTGCTTGCCATCAATACTCTAAACAATCTGTAAAGTTATATCATAGAGTAAATGAAAAATTGAACATATATCCTCTTACTTATAGAAAATGTAAGATAACAATTACAAACTGGCTAAAGACATTGACCTATGAAGATGTAGAAGCTCTTATCTCTTACCTTTCGTGATATTGACTCGTCATATTGTAGCTAGTAAGAGATTTGCAAAGGGTTTTTACACAATATTCTTTGATCCCAAGACTTGTCGTAGGGCATCTCAACTTACTCATTCTGACATATTTAATTCAATCTCGCCACACACACTCATACTATAAACATTCACACCAAACACATTTACACTATACACATTCACACAATACGCATTAATCACACATACCCACACATACCTACACACTCACAAACATTATTGTTTTATTAGCTTGTAATTAAGTTTTTATATTATTTCTTTTTAGATTATTCTGTTTTTTTTTTTTTTATAATGTATAAAAAGTTAACTATTGCTAAATTTGTGATGGATATGGAAGAGCGGAGCCACCTGATACAGGTTTCTGTAAAACCTACTAGGTGGCTCCAACCTAGTTTAAGACTTTGTACTGAAAGTTAACCAAATAAACATTTTCATTTTTTTTCATTGTCGAATTGAACCTGTTGCCTCTGATGCTCTAAAAGAACACGGGTTATTATGATCACAACGTAACAAGGGTCCTGACCGCTAGACGATACACGTGCCAACTTCGTAGTTTTATGCTATTTATTTTCGTGCATTTTAATTATTATTTACTTAAATATATCTTATTTTTATGTTATTTCTATAAAGTAAGGTAGGTTTAGTCACAGTTAGCTTAGGTTATAAGTCTCTATTTGTTTAGCTTAACATAATCTATAGGCAAAAGCTTGTTAGTTACCAAAAATTATAATTCTATATGTATATTTTTAACTTATTTTTTAATTAATAATTTTTTTAATAATAATAAACGTTGCACACTCAACGGCCCCCCATTAGGATAGTAATATACATGATATTACGGGGTTATTTAGTCGGGGGTCCGGAAACACATACAAAGACAAGGACAAATACACCGAGACCGGAAAATATGCTTGCATGGTCAATACAAACATATTATGCTCCGAGCGGGAATCGAACCCGCGACCTGTGGCGTTTAAGGCATGTTCGCTACGGCTGCGCCATAACGTCGTCAAATTTCTTAAGGCCACTATCACGATTATTTAAAAAATAATTGCACTGTCTAATTTTGTAGGCTATGTAAAAATCGCTAAGTAGATAGATTAGACATTTCGTGGACAACTTTAAGGGGACTGAAAGAAGGAAAAAAAAAAGGACAACATTTGATATAAGTTTTGGCCTCCAGCATACGATGCATATGATACGATACGTATTGAATCGAAACCGAAGAGTACGGATACTGCAACTCGACGTAAATATTTTGAGAACTGGAGTAAGTACTTTTCAATCGAGCTTATTCACGCAAATCGCGGAGTCTCATAAAAATATTTACGAAAGAGCAAAATTACTCACCTACGATGAAAGTATCTTTACACCATTATAATAAAAACAATTCTGAGTCCTTTTATAATTATTTATTTCTACCCACAGGACTATTATATGACGAGAATACAATAGCGAAGCTTTTCCCTTTCGTAGTACGTCCGCGGCCGCTCAAATATGAACGTCCTTCCTCTTTTCCTATGAATACATAATAGTATTTACAATCAAAAATTGGTAATATGTTTTATATTTGTTTGATATTATATTTATTATGAAACATTAAACTATATTAATACAATTTACCATGAAACATATTTTTCTCGAAACGACTCACGGCACCTTGTTTTTTTTACATTTTATTGTTTTTGATTACAATATACAGTTACGTGTTAAGCGATAGTCAGATGAAAACAACTTATTCAGGACTACCGCATTTTTATGTCCTATAAAAAATATATTACGGGGGTAAAAAAGGTAGCTGTTGGGTAGTTATCCCGCACGATTGGTTTTTTGATAAAACGTACATGGGTGTAGACAAAGTTTACTAGGGTTGAAAGTATGACGCATAAGGAATAAATTACTTTCGCCCGCTTGCCGTTGTTTGTCGCCCTGTCAAAGTTCAACACCCTCAATCGTGCAACTATTGTATCGTTTGGGGTGAGTAATATCACTATAGTCTGTGTTAGCTTTGCATGTTTTGCTAAGTATTGTGAGTTATTTTTGTGTTGAACTGTTCGGAAGTTTTGTGTCCCGTTCTATCTCACTAATATTATTAATGAGAATCGTAACTCTATCTATCTCTTTCCTTCGTAGTTCTTTATCTTTATCTATTGAATTTATTTGGAGCTTATTTTGAATCTAGACAATTTGTGGGATGAAGTTGTGGGTGTAGTTTATATTTTTCTGTGTGACATGTGGTATTTTGTTTAGGTTCATGTTCTATTTTTTTAACATAACGAATATGAATAATAATTTTAATACAAACTTTTCAACCCTTCAGAGAAGGATTTTTATTTTTAAATAGTTTTATTTTATCTGAGAGGGGACCAACGTTCAGGAGGCACACCTGATGTTTCTCTATCTTTAATTTTTCGCCTAAAATCAAAACTCCATGCTTCTAATTGACGAACTTCCATAAATACTTTCAACCACTTTTTTCATCCCTTTAAGGGTTAAGGTTTGAAAAATCGTTTCTCTATCCATCTATTTTGAATGTAGAGATTTAGTGTACTGTAGTTTAAGCGGATGAAGTTGTTGGGGTAATTTAAGCATAAAACACATACATGAAATCTATATAAGAACAAAGCTTTTTCTTATAGTTTTATATGATATAACTGCATATTATATGATATAACAGCTTCTAATCTGCTATTTACTGGCGACATTTTGTTTAAATGTCGTTTACTTATAAAGCGATATGAAATGAACGTGAAAGCAAGCATGTAGTTTGCAAATTAGCTTGCAGTGGTTTAACTTTATCGCTAGTTTATAATGTATTTACTGAAAGCGTCACAACCAGCCTTCCGACATGATGCCTATTTGTTGGGTAGCTTTATCAGCCACCGGATGCAGCCGCTACTCCGCAAACTAATTAACGGTCTCTATTCACACCACATCCTATCATGTATCGTAATATATTAAGAACTCGAAGAACGCTTGAGATTTGCTGAAAAAAGAACCTTAATTTGTAACTTTTCACTTAACGATTCAACCTCTCTGCAAACTCAATCTCATTTTATCAATTGTCAAAGTTTAAAAACTTAATCCACTTAAGGACCCTTTCGGGGAGTTCGTACTGCGCATGACGTTACCCTAGCGGGAAAACCAAGGACATTCGGCGATCCGACTTTGCGCTGGTAGACCGCCTCGCTGCCTGCCATTCTATAATGGAATACGTACGCGTCCGGTGACTTGTAAACAACGCGCGTCTATCAACAGGATTTATTTCAATCTTAATTTATAAAATTCATACGTTCTGTGTTAAATATTAGAATCTTAAAATCTTAGAATGATATGACATTTTATTATATTTATTAATGTGTGTCAAGACTTTAAAAGATGAAAATAAATAAAGACTTTGTTGTGAGTTTTTGTAACTGATAAGTTTAACTTTGACATAAGTGCTTGTGAAATTTGAACGATAGATATTATGTAAAACGGTGCTCAATAGCATGACAATGAAGTTTTTCACGCTCATAGCGCTGTGCGGTAAGTACCTTATCGAAGAGATAAGCGGATAAAAACTGAAAAGCCTTTTGGACTGATTAAAATTTCACGTTATACTTTTTAGCGCCTTTTTAACAGAACGGGCAACAGCGGAACCGTGAATTATTAATACAATAATTGCGTTTGAAATTTCCATATTCTGAAACTGATTAATTGATTTCAGTAGCGAAATATTTATAATTTTATTCTTATAAAGAATTAAATATTGACGTTGAATAATTAATTAGCAGACTGGTTTTATTAAATAAAATTTAATGAGCAAATTAATTACAATAATAAAAGTTCAACTACTTATGTTAACTGCATTAATATAACTTAAATGAAAGAAATAAAAAATTTCTTTCGTTTAAGTTCAGTTCAGTGTTATCTAAAGTAAAGTAAATACTAATTGACGGAGACGGATACGTTAAATAAGTAATTAGCTTTAAAAGAAGCAAGGAATCGTCCTCGATTCCTATAGCAAACAAAATTTACATCATAGCATTTAAATTAAAAATATTTTTTTAATTTTTCAGTTAAGTTTCTTTTTAAGCAATTATTATTGTTAACGCTCACAAATATTTTGGAGATTTATACATCTATACATACAAATAAATAAAATTAAGTGTTTGTTTGTAATTTCAAATCGACAGCTTTACACTAAATGCATAGGAAAGTATATACGATCCGTACATTAAAAAAAAAATGTTTTTTGTCTGTCTGTCTGTTTGTTCCAGCTTTGACTGGCAGATAGCTGGTTTTATAAGTCACTAAGTTTTATTTTTGAAAAATAATTAGGGTTCCGTGCAATATAGAAAAATGGGTACACCACGCGAGCGAAGCCGCGGGAGCAGCTAGTCTTATATAAGAATCAACATTCATTAGTGTTAAATTTATTAAGAGCATTTTTGATTCACATGTATTAATACATTGTTTAATATTAGAGAATGTATGTTATATATAAATAAAATATTATTTATGGTAGTGTATTTAACAAATATTTCACCAACAGTGTACATGTAGATATAAAAATTCGGATGCAGTAATCGGAGTGACAGGTTACTTACATACTTTGAGAAGTTATTTTTTCTATTTCGGATATTCATGATTTAACGAAAGAAGAACATTAAAGATCTATGAAAGGAAAAAAGATCCATTCGTTTTGAACTCGGTTAATCAAATAACTTATAATTATTTTATATCCATATCCATAAAGAAAATCTTTGTGTAAAGCAAACACAAACGTGAACTGGAAAAGTAGTACAAAGCAAAATATTGTTCTAAAAATAGTAGTACATTTCTAAGATTAAAAACCGACGTCGCAGAAGCTGAATTTTTTATTTGTCTATGAATTTTGTCAAGTGTACCCTGTGCGAGCCAAACAGAAAACAGATGTAAAGTTTTAATAGAGTCGTCCATAAAATAAGATTCACGGTACGGTAAGCTTGTGCCAGAATTCTGAAAAATGGAACGCATTAATTTAAAAACTTCGAATGTGTCCCCATATAAATCTTTATGAAATTTATTAACCCTATTACTTGTGCTATTACTATGTTAAGGTATGCCTTTATGAGTATGAGCCTTGTTGTTATGGCGCTGTGTCACCGGAGAATTATTATTATCTTAGAGAATTGAATGTTAACAACATTTGTTGTTCTGATTAGTTTCGGTTGAGGGTCTACACCACCTCGTCTGTATTCCATTTAATTTGTTTCACCTACTCCTTCATGTACCCAACATACTAAGTGGCAACTTAAGTTGATGCCACTGGTGACACTGTGAAAAGTAAAATTGCTTTCTATCTGACATTTCGCTTAAATTTTCAAAAATATATATTAATTAAAATAAAAACTTCTTTCACTGAAATACGCTAATTAATAAATGGGAATTAGCCTGGTAAAACTTTAATATAGTTCAGGTACTTCAGATTATATAAAAGTATAACTTACTTTATAAAATACAGGCAAAGATTTTCTTACTTAAGGGTGTTAAAAAGCTTCGTGTTATAAATGAGCCATCGGCACCTTTTCATCGCTCCAACTTTTAAAAACTCGCTATCACGTAGGGGAGGGACGGTAGCTCCTAATTTTCTTCTTAAAAGAAGTGTTTTTGTCTTGAAATATGACACTAATGGATTATTATCTTTTATAATATAATAAAATTTTACCGGCGTCGTGACTTGACATGTTTTAGTAAAAAAATATTGTACTGGACTCAAAAGATAAAATGTTTTTGAGGAAATCAAGACTCTACATTCTGGGTCAGTATCGTAAATTATATTGACATTTTTGGGATATTAATGACATAGTAAAAATAATAATAGTATTATTTAAAAAACTATAGTCGAATTCAACGACTTTATGCATTTATTTATTTTAATTTGAGGAATTCAGTTCTCTATCTTCAGAGGTCTGTATCAAATCAACATGAACACGTTGTGTACATCATACGTACATACAACATACTACAAACGTGCATAATTTCAGCAAATCTATTCGAGAAATTAAAAAAAAGGGAGCAAAGCGAAATAATTGATTTAACCGAAAATCCTTCCTTACTAATATTATAAATAAGAAACTAACTGTCTCTCTGTCTGTCTGTCTGTCGCGCATTCAAGCCAGAACTACTGAACCGATGTATATGAAATTTAATACACAGATAGTTTAGATTTGTTTAGCCTGAAAAAGGACATTGACTACTTTTTAATGCGAAAAAAGGGTTGCAAGTGGTTGAAAAGGGGTATGAAAAGTTGTATGGCAGCATCGTCATTTTTAGAGCTAGAAATTTGAAACTTATTTTTTAGGTTATCCGATATAAATATGACGTTTAAAGTTTGTAAAATTAGGGCTATTCAGAGTTTGGTAGAAGCTAGTAACTTAAAATTTAGTTTTCATTCACACTATTACAATGTAAAGTTTGGTAAAGACTATTACGTTTTAACGGAGATGAAAACACAAACTGCCGCTAAAGCATTACTATTCAGTAACAATGTTCAAGAAGTTCTAGTGTCATTTGCTACACAACACCTAAATTGTTAGGTATCACCAAGTTGCATCGTCTGCAAATAAATGATCGAAGCTAGTGAAATTTGAACTTAAAAGGAAGGTTTTGGGTAGATTTTAAAAATGTTTGTTTTGAATATATTACGCTAGCTTCTGCCCGCGACTGTTGTGTTGACTTCAGAATTATGATCTGTTTAACTGTTTCAGTAATCCAGGCATCATTAATATATTCACGTCAGGTCGAATTATAAAACCGTATTAAAGGCTATTTTTCGATTTTTCGGGTACAGTTTTTTGAAGATAAATATATCACAATCTATATCCATACACACAAATAAATAAAATGGAAGTGTCTGTTTTTAATTCCAAATTAACAGCTTTTAAATTGGTTATGCATTTAGCATATGAAAGTATATACTGTTAGATCCGGCTAATCTCTGAAACGACTGGTCCGATTGTAGGGGGATTTTCACTGGCCGATAGCTAATATTACAAAGATTAACTAAGGCTACTTTTATTTAAAAAAAAGAAAAAGAGTTGTGTGCAGTAAAGAAAAATCGGCACACCGCGCGATCGGAGTTGTAGGCACAGCTACAAATAAATAGTAATAATAATAGTAAATAAATAATAACGAGTATAACGAATAAGATGGTAACGAACAAGTAAAATTTCATAATGATCAGTTGAGCAGTTAAAAAATGAATGCGTAACAAACAAACAACTAAATGAACATTTTTTTTTATGTTATAAGTTGGCAAACAAGAATACGGCCCACCTGATGGTAAGTGATTGCCGTAGCCTATGAGCGCTTGCAGCACCATTACTAGGTGCCACTCATGCGTTGCCAACCTCAAGATATTAGTTCTTGAATCTCCTCTGCCCAGTAATTTCACTAGCCTACAGTGCCCTTCAAACCGAAACAGAGTAACTAACTAACTAACCTAGCACTACTAATTGGCGGCAGAATATTTGACACTGCGGTGGTACCTACCTAGCCGGCCTCTTGCAATAAAAGTCCTACCACCTGTGTGACTGATTGCACTGGTGGAGTAATCTCTGATGTGACATAGATTATCCCAACAGCGGGCGATGGGGTCGTCACGTGTCGACGCCGGTAAAAACATTTCTGATATTTTTTACGATTTGTTGTCTATACAAATAATGCGCTTAATAAAAACGTAGATTTTATTGTTGCTTGCAAAGAATTTAACTGATATGCTTATGTAGGCATGAAATGTTTTCGTGACTTGAGTAACCTTTCTGAATAGATAACCGAGCCAGATATTATGGTATCACTGTATTTATAAAATAATTATAATTATGGATACTAATGATAAATCCCAAGTAAATAATAGAATAATTAAAGTATAAAAAATTCAGTACAGTTTATACATATTTATATTTGGGTAATATTCCCATAATAGTTCCAAACATAATTACATAATTATATTCATGTCTTTCTTCTTGATATATTTTGCCCTTTTTTGAAATTTAGATAATGGTACGTTGTCTAGATGTATTTTTGATTTGATTAACTGCATACATTCTTATTTCTATGACTATAAATAAAATCAAAAGTTTACGTAATAAGAATTTAAAAAATTTAAATATGATAAGCTTTAACCTCTCTGAAAGATTTATCAAAAAAATTATGATTAGCTGGCCCATACAGCGCTAATATTGTTTTACAATATTAATGCTATAATAATAATTAAGCTTGCTTAAACCTTAATTAGTCATTGCCCAATCTTTCTATACTATTAAATTATTAAAACTATTGTGTGACATTATTTAACCGACCCCTCTCGCACTGACCGCGTAACACACTTACCCTGATGAAAGACCTCCTATTGGTCGGAAACTAGTTTTTTAACTACTAATACGTTCAATAATATTGTGCAATCACCCGTATTGCACAATATTTTTAAAGGTGTGCGCGCCGCATATATATAATTACGTTAGTTCAAACATACAGTTTAATGGTTCGTAACAATAGCTTCATGTCAGTGACCCCGTAAATAAGGAAATTGTCACAATTAAGCCGCATGATAGGATAATGCATTATTTCCTTTCATCTATATCTTAATACACAAAAGTAAGATCTTTTTCGTGACGTATGACTATTGTCAGAGTTGTTCAGGTCACCAAAATTAGTTATAGGCTGACTTCATTTGCTCATTACCGCAGTGTCAGATATTCTACAGTAAAGCAGTAGTGTATTTTGCATTACTGTGTTGCGGTGTAAATGGCACCATATCATCTAGCGAAATTACAGGGTAGTGGAGATTTAGGATCCAATATCTTAAAGTTGGCAAAACGTGAGTGACACCTACAATTGAATTATTTTGCAAGCGCTCATATGCTGCGACAACCCCCTGCTTATGCTTGTTTCTTGCCAATTTAGTCACATAAAAAAACTTGGACATTATAATACAAGGGAACATTGAAATTAATAACAGTTGGAACCAAATTAATCACAAAAAAAAACACTTAGCTGCATTAGCCCCGATTTACTCGTAAAAGTACATTCGCTTTGAACACTTTAAACGCTAAGGTGCATCAGACATAATAGAAAAACTTTTGTGTGTGATGAGTTAATAAACTGACGAGTCACTTGGATGGTCTAAAATTAATGTATGTTTCATTTTAGTAACTTTCACCGTACGCTGAACTTTTGTATACACAATAGTGTGATACATTAACATAATAATTTTAATTTGAAATTTGCCATTTAAAATTTTAGTTGGACAACTTATAAATATAGTTATGCAAGAGAACCTCAGTCTTCCAACCTATTTGGAAAAAATTACCAGTCAAGTGCGTTGTGGACCCCGCACAGTTGAATCTAAAGGGTTCCGCAGCATGGTTATATAATAATATATATAATAATAACTTTATTTCGACCAACAATGGATCATATGTTGTTAGTAATACAAGTATCTTACGCCTATTTGTTAGTAATTTCGAAAACTTATTTAACCTAAGACAGGATTAATTTGTCAGCACCGACACCGACTCCGACTGCAGTGGTTCACATACAAACAACTTCTATTAACAAATGCTCTCAGGACACCACTTGAGCTGGAAAGAATCCTGCGTAACAACGATGTGCACCGCTTTCGGATAATGGTATAAAAACAGTCCACATACGCCTCGGCAAACATCCCCGATGCACTACAAAAACGAGGCATACCCATTAGCATCCTGAAAGCATTGTTGTATTGTACACGCAGGGCGTTGTACTGCTTCCGCGTATAGTCTGCCCACAGGCTGCTAGGGTAAAATGTGGTGCAGTAAGCTCTGAAAAGCGTTATTTTGACTGGCATTGAGCAACGAGCAAACCTGCGAACAATCATATTTGCCCTAACAGAACAAAGCCCTACGTTCTCTCTCAATATCTGCATTGTCTTTCAAGTCATAGAATACTACATGGCCAAGATATATTCAACTCTCTTTAGTGGAACCCCGTGTAACTTGATAGCAGGTACAATAGATGGAATCGATTTTTCCCTGGCCTGAAAGACCATGCATTCGCTTTTCTTACAGTTATAGACTAAGCCATGACGTTTAAAATAGTTCTCACAAAGACTTAGCAGTTTTGCTAACCCACAGACAGATGCACTCAGCAGAGCCATGTCGTTTGCGTAACTAATGTTATTAAGACAGACTCCGTCAATATGACATCCGACACAAGTGCTACTGAGCGTCTGTATTAGGGCATTCACATACAGATTAAACAACTTGGGTGAGGTCAGGCCACCCTGCTTCACCCCACATTCCAACCTGTAAGACCTTGAGTAGCTCTCTGACCATCGCACAACAGTAACCTGATTTTTATACCAAAACTTAAAAATCCTGTTGATCTCTTCAGGCATGCCAGTGAGTTTTAATTTCTGCCATAAGATATCGTAATTAACCAGGTCAAATGCCTTGGATAAATCGAGAAAACAGGCGTAAATGGGTGATGGTAAGATTATGAAGAATCTTAACGGTTTTCAAAATAATAACGAATTAAAACCGACCGCAAAAATAAGTTGGTAATTTCATAGTAATAATTAAAAGTAATATGAAAAACAATGTTATGGGAAAAACGTATTTATCTCTTAAATTTATAGACCTATCTTCTTCAAACTAAATGTGGATGAAAGTTCATGTGGTATTCTACAAGCTCAAATTTTTCCAGAATTTTAAATCCCATAGTTCAAAAGTTAGAGGGGGACACGATTTTTACGACTTTAGGAGCTACTATCTCAACAACTACTGGCTTAATGAAACTCAAAATCAAACCTCCTTATCATTTTAAAAGAACTATCCAAAGATATCTCACACGTTGCCATACGTTGAAAATATTTTTTTCAATCGTCAGTTACATGTATGGACTGCTACCCTTAATTCATATATATATTAAGATTTTATTACAAAATCCTTGTGCGGTTCATGGAATACACCTAATTATTAAATTTCGTATAGATAGAGTCAATGGTCTCCGAGTAAAATGACTGTGACATACGGACGGACAGACGGACAGACGGACGGACGGACAGACGGACATGACGAAACTATAAGGGTTCCGTTTTAGCCATTTGGCTACGGAACCCTAAAAAGCATTTTCAAATAAAAGTACAAGTAATCGCAATCAGAATCACCAGCCCAAAAGCCAATCCTTATGAATAACCAAACTGTTTAGTCAATAATAAAACTATTATAAAACTATGTAACTGGGTCTTACAAGTTAGAATCTAACATGTAAAAGTATTTGACTTCACAATCATTATTTTTATACTTTTCACCCGTCTTTTTGTTAGGGCATCATTTAAAAACTAATAATAATAATAGTCACATTTTGGTTGTCATTTTTCAATTTCAATCAAGTTTCAAATCTGTTCAGTTTAACCGACGATATTTTGATTTCTCTATAAAACTGAAATCGCGGGCAGAAGTAAAGTTTTTTAATTTTGTTATAGTTTATGTAAAGCCAAAAATCATAGTTACACAAAGCTTTATTGCAATATGCTATACGTATGTGTACATTTAGACGTATAAGAATTCGTCTACCATTTATATTCTTCGTTTAATTAATACACAACAATAACAAATTACAAATTTCAGATATTCTTCGAGTTAGTATGAATGTTTTTCGGCGTCGGGATGTGACGACCCCATCGCCCGCTGTTGGGATGACCTCTGTTACAGCAGAGATTATTCCACCAGTGCAATCAGTCACACTGGTGGTAGGTCTTTTGTTGCAAGAGGCCGGCTAGGTAGGTACCACCGCAGTGTCAATTATTCTGCCGCCAAATAGTTGTGCTTAGGCATTACTGTGTTCCGGTTTGAAGGGCACTGTACGCTAGTGAAATTACTGAGCAGACGAGATTTAAGAACCAATATCTCAAGGTTGGCAAAGCGTGAGTGGCACCTACTAATTGTGCTGCAAGCGCTCATAGGCTACGGCAACCACTTACCATCAGGTGGGCCGTATGCTTGTTTGCCAACTTTTAACATAAAAAAAAAATGTGTTGATACAAGTACGTGTTTGTGTGTGTTTTATGTAAATGGAAA
Source organism: Hestina assimilis (assembly GCA_023373885.1). Classification (NCBI taxonomy): domain Eukaryota; kingdom Metazoa; phylum Arthropoda; class Insecta; order Lepidoptera; family Nymphalidae; genus Hestina; species Hestina assimilis. Next base: position 6,655,467 of record CM041749.1, on the reverse strand, counting down.
AAGATTCATTTTAAAATGAAAGAATCGTAGAAAAGACTAACTTGCATTTCGATAACCAAACTGGCGAAGAACTAATTGCGCAACTATTCGCTAGGAAGTTCCTTGTTGATTTTATCAAATGAGTTGAATTCATTTTGCTTTACTCGGTGGAATTTCAATTTTATTAGTTCTGGATTTCTGGTTTGCGTTCGCCGTCACTCTAAGAGTACTTCCCGTTAAATAATAAACTTACAAATGCTATTTACTTTAGAATTGTTAATGCTTAATTGCTTTAGTTATACGAAAAAGATTAACAAGTGAATAATCGAGCAAGCTAAATAATATTTGAAGAAATCGTGAAAACCATATTATATATTTTAAAATATTTTACTTTGTATCCCAGAAAATGTACAAACTTTTGTGGAATTATCAATAAACGCAATACAGGACGTATCCACTTGGAACTGTTTTTGGGTGTTTGTTATTCAAGTATCCCAAACCGGTTGTATGGATTTAAATTAAATTTAGCACACAAGTACTTTATTACCTGGATAGCACATATTTTACTTTTATCCCCGAAACATCTTCAAGTCCTTTGAGATTATAAAAGAACTTCTTTACGACGAATTCAAATGAAATTTGTCATAGATGTGTCATATGAAATATTATTTACTTACAAATGTATGTGTGCAACGTTAATAAGAGTGGCTTTTGTTAGCACAGTTTTACTAATAGAATCCGTAGAATCTTAAGCATACTATAAAGTAAAGAGTTTTACGACAAAGCACAATCAAGAATCTCCATGAATATTCAGAAAATGTATACACTTCTTTACAGTTGTAATAAAAATGCTAATGATGCTCCTCTTGCTCAACTGGTCTCGTATGCTACCGAGTGTAATAGTCAGTGGATAAGATTTAAAGTTGTTCTACGACTTTAACATACATTTTACTTGCTTGTTCTTACCCTTTTATACAAAAGGGGCTGATATAATGTCATTTTGTTCCTTATCTCAAATAGTTCGATTTTTTTTATTAGATTTTGTAACACGGGTGTTTATTGGTAGAGCAAGACTTGGGGATCTTTTATATTATAATATTTACTAGTGCTTTGTTGTTATCAAATAACTTAATTCGGTGAGTTATAACCTAGGTTTTGAGTAGATTTTTTTTATTCCGAAACAAAATTGTTAAATTGTATTTTTTATAATTTTATTTTTTCCTAAAAAAATTTAAATAATTGTATTTTTTTTCCGAAAAAATTAGCAACCTGTAGATACATTATTTTCTTTACTAACTTCTGCATTAATCTATGAATTTATGTTTTTATGTAAATACATTCTTGAACGAATTCTTGCAGGACAATTGTATCGTATAATTTTTTTTTGCAATTTTATTATTATGAAATGTTTTATAATGTTTTTTTTTTTGACTATGATATATAATTTTTGACATAATTATTTTGTATTGTGGCGGTATATTTTATTCTTCTCTAATGTTTTCTTTTGTAATTCTAGTATTATAATAATTATACTGTGATTTTTGCATGCCATTAGGTAGAATGTGTCTATGGACTTTTCAAGTTTAACACCAAGGTTGTACCACATTTTAGCAAATAAAGGAATTTGAATTTGAATTTGAATTTGAATTTGATTCACTTATGAAATAGGCTCTTTCTATACTTTCTAAAGTTTATTTTATTTCGAAAACCGTAGAGTAAGTTTAATATAATTATTAAAGCTTAGTAAATAACAATCAGAAATCATCGTTACTCGCTTTTACATCAGATATAAACTATAATTATAATATAAAATAACTCAATTTTGTTTTATTTTACACGTTTATTAATATCTAGCTCTTCTAATTAGCATCGTGTTAATAAATAATGGGGTTGTAAAAGTAACTTTATGCCTGATATATTTAAAATTCACTTTCACTACAAATTGTAAACATCCGAGTGACATTAAATATTTATGTAAGAGGGTTACAGCAAATGTAATTACAGAGGCGGGCCGTTTTAATCCCGTCAAAGCCCGGAACTCTGAACAACATCCACTGAGTTCGTTAACATCTTTAAATTAATTTTCATGGGAAATACGTCAATTGGTTGAATTGAATAAATTTCGCTGTCTTCGCTTTGGCTGGCAGTCGGCCAGACGTGTTTTCATTTATTCTTTTCGTAGGCAACGTATTTTCAAACAATGCTAGCGGAAAGCGGTCAAGAGTGAATCGAGCGTACCTCAAAGGAAAGTTGCCTGTTATTACGAAACAGTGGTTTTTCTACGTATACAACTATGTTAGGTTGTTTACATTTTTCACATATTTCTGTACAACAATTGGTATAAATATATTGCTTGTTTTAAAAGAATATTAACAATGTTTTTGTTTTTTTCAGTCATTGCTAATATTCTTATTTTTCCTCACAATAGCCCAAGGAGGTCAGATTTATACAAACAGTAAATTTACATTTGCCTTTGATTTTATATTTTCGAAATCGCTGCGATGGTGTTTTTCTATTAATTTTTTAACTAACTATAAAAGATTCATAAATTTAAGTCAATTAGCTTATATTTTGCGTCGTGGAACTAAAAATAAAAATGTAACCGTCACAATCTATGCTAGTGGAGTATTTACAAAAAAAACTTAGAATGTAAATCGAAACCCGCAATTGGTGGAAAAGTAATTTCTTTACCACTAAAACAGAACGCTTGTGAAAAAATAAGAAATATTTATTCTACACAGCTATAACTACGATTCCTTCACAATATTATTCGAAAAATATATGTATAATTTATTTATTATACCAAAATATACTTTGCCACAAATTTAGGGCAACGTAGTTTCGATATTGACATCATATTTTATTAAGTTAATATGATGCTGACGTTACAGGAGCAGAGTTAGAAACATACGGTAAGTGCTGTCGAGCACATTATTAATGCAGTTTCGACAACATATTTCATATTACAGTGTCAACAACAAACTAAGAATGCAATTTCTCTTAAGAGCGGTCGGAAAGTGCATGGAAATGAGGCCATTTGAATGATGTCGGTTTTCATTCGCTCTTTTTGATTATTAATCGTCATGAATTTCGAATGTTTCTGTTTACAATGGAGTTTTTTCGTAATTGGTTCCACTACAGTTGTTTGTTTTTTATTAAAATATTTTAATCACTTCGATCGAAGTTGTTATTAATATGTACCCAATTTCGAAACGTTATTTGTTTTATACTGACTTCAAAATTGATGAAATTATCATTTCTCCTGTTTTTTTTAAAAGCTGCCCAATACGGTTTGTGAACTCATTATCAAAACTATTTTTTTTGGATAAAGTGATTTCGGTTTTGCCCTTTTCTTATGATCTGATCAATAAGTTCTGATATATAAAACGGAATTTCATAAATAATAAGATATTGTCCAACATTGCAATCATAATGCAATTTTGAAATTAATTTCAAAAAATATTCGTTCGTTTATCTTCTATGTATTACTAGCTTATGAAAAGAAAATTTTAAGGGCATGCCCAGTAGCACTAAATATTAAGGTATAAATTGAAAAGATAAAAGTTCCTCTAAGCAGGGTCAGATATTTTATTGCAAAGCAGTAGTGTTGTTTTATTACTGTATTTATAGCTAGTGAAATCACTGTGCAAAGGAGATTTCGGAATCAATATTTCAAGGTTGGCAACGCGTGACACATAGAAACAGACAGTGTAGCAAGCGCTAATACGCTACGAAACCCGCCTATCATCAGGTGGGCCATATGCTTGTTTGCTAAGTTAGTCAAATAAAAAAAATGTTCATGAATTCGGAGAAAGTTTTTGAGGCAAAACTTACATACATGCGCCGGCTTCCAAAGTGATCGATCGAAAGGCTGAGCACATAAATTAGCAAATAAGTAAACGTAGTATATAGATTTATGTACAACGCATGTACGTACGTATAGGGGTAAAATTCCCAAAAAATTATGGGGTGCGCAAAATCATACATTAAGGATTGAATAATATAAGTATACACCCGTACAATTTCAAGGCAACGGACTTTAATGGCATGTAAGATTTTTAGTATTAAAAATAGTCCTTGACATTTTACTCCAAGCTCCACGATATATAAAGATTTTAGTTGGCGGTTTCTATCACAAACTATGATATTTGGATACTTAACAACATGATCCAGTTATAACAATTTTTCACCTGCACATAATGCCACCATTAGCATTCCCTTTTTATTAAAAAATTACTTAACTTTTATTATCATTCTCACGAGAATTGTATCGAATTTCGAGATAAAATTAAGTATATAAAATGCTTATCCATAGCATCAGTCATGCGAAGTTTTATTTAAATGTTTTAAGTAGTTTCATGCATGCCCTGCAGGCCTGCATGCTTTGAAATGCTACGCAAATAGAGAACTAAAAGTGTTGAATTTTTTTGACCAGGAACCCTCACATTTGTTCGCATAAGTTTGAAGTTTGAAAATTTAACAAATAGAATCAATGGTTAAAAAACCCAGAGAAGATAAACGTATTCATTTTTATTTATATAGATATAAATATTTTATAGATTTTGATTCGTTACAATTTATTAAAAATATTGATATATCAATTACCGAAAAATGTTGAACGGCAAACAATACCTGTCGAAATGTTTATTTGTCGTTGTCTGTCACAAGCGAATCGTCGATGAAAAGCTAAATTGTTAATTCTATCGCTCCGTAACATACGAAACCGTGTTTGAATTGCGAAGGCTTGGCAAACGGCCAGTCGACGATTGTACTTTACTACAGCGATTATTTTCACTGTACAGTTCAAACTGCTCTAGAATCCAGCGTCTGAATAGACATGAAAGAATTTTCGTGTGCAGCGACCGACTGTAACGACGCCCGTTTATTTCTAAGGCGTACCGTCTACTCGATACGAAGTGAGGACAGTGAAATGAAATTTAAAATTGAATGTATATCGGTCTTGCGTATTGTTATTGTAATTGTTGTTAATTTTCATTTTTGAGTTCCGGTGCATATTCTTTATAATTATGTCCCACCCGTCAATGTTATACTGGAAGAGAAGAGGCAATGGTACATTGAAATAACAAAAAAATGGGGTTCTGTGCCCAAAGGGTGCCAACGTCTGTCCTTCCGTCTGTCAGCGGGCTTAATCTCGAAATCATAATAGGTAGAGAGCTGAAATTTTTACTGAATGTGTATTTCTGTTGCTGCTAAACAAATAATTAATAATAAAAAAGAAACTGGTTTTTTATTTACTACCTAGGTGACTCTACGTTTTAAACTATGAGGTAGGTAACATTTACGATCACTTCATTAATATTGTTTTCGTACATGTAACCTAAGTGGCTGAACTTGAAAGAAATTTTAAACAGACCTATTGGAATATAATTATTTAACGCTGAATTTGGAAAAATGTTGAATATTCTTTTGTTGCCCTCAAAGAAAGTTTTGTGAACGCGTTATGAATTCTAATCTCGAAGTTTTTGCCGATTTTGGAATCTAACATAGGGAATGGGGTGTGACACGAACTAGGCCGGTTTTTATATTATTTATATTAGGTAATAGTAATTATAGTTACCAGTCTGAAAAATCGGATTTTGGTTATTGTTCTGTTCTTTATTATATTAACAATTGAGTTTTTAACTCAAATAGTCACTCTCATTCTTCTTTATGAAAGTGTTGTATTGTAAAAGTAACCTATTATTTATTATTAATTATTTTGAAAAACGAAAATGGAAAAGTATTTCTTTAATACAAGAATATAAAAATAAGAAGCATGTTTATTTCAAATTCAGAAGATAGTTACTACTCTTAGGTGAAATAATAATTTACGTAAGGTAATAATTGTTTAATTTTAATTGGTTTTTCTCTTTTCTGTAAACCCTGTATAGTCAACGTAATTAACATATCTAAAAGTAATTTTTAGAAGAATATCAGGTGAATTTTAAATTAAAAACATTTATTAAATGAATACGTATAAAATTTTAATAAAGTTGAAAATTGATATAGGAACGAAAAGAAGTATCAGATTTCATATAAATCGTAACAAAATTACGCAGCCCCGACAAGTAATTTATTACCAAAAATTCTCTCTGGTGTAAATTATACAGTACACAATGAAGCAAGCGACTTACAAGAAAGCCAATATTGGGCGTCATAATTTATAACTCAAACATTAAACTCAAATATTAATTTCATTACTCTCACTATTTATCTTATAAAACGAGTTAGATTACCGTTGTTACCGGAGTGTCGAGAGCTTTTAATATAGAACTATGTTACCTAAGCCGTAAAGTTAAAATGACACTCGCTCATATAACTTTCAACAAACATGACACCTACATTAATTTCAGAGTTTCATACTACCAATTAACCCGTTACTCGTCGTAATGGGACATAATAACTATAGCAGGGTTCTACATATATGTTAATACAGTATCTAGGAAAGCTATATATTTATAACCCTCTTCTATATTAATGAATGGGGCAATTTACTTAAAGGTTCTTTATCTATTGTTCCAACAATAAGATGTATTGAATCGAAGGTTCGTATGGGACGTATCAAGTGACCTTTTTGTTGAAAACGGTTCTATCTCTAGGGACATTATTTTGTAACTTAGAACAGAATACTATTAAACTGTCATTTAAATGTTATTTATTTCTTCCACTATCAATGTTTAATTTAGGGGAAGAAAAATCAGGTTGAAAATCATGGTAACATAAGGGCAAGGTTTTGGCGTAACGCGTTTCCACTAATCATACAAATAGCGCCAGTTTGCATATTTCTGTTTCAAATCAATATTTTATAAAGGAATAATACTTTTGGACAAGAAAGCAGGAACATTCAACGAATATATTATATAACGTTAAAATAATAATGATTCAAGAAATTATGTAACAAATATAGACAATTTTATTTTAAACATTAATTAAAATAAATAAACGCTACACGGTCAACGGCCCCCATTAGGATAGTTATATCCTGTGTCGGGGGTCCGGAAACATACACAATGACAAGGACAAACACACCTAGACCGGAAAACATGCCTGTATGGTCAATACAAATATCTGCTCCGAGCGGGAATCGAAGCCGCGACATGTGGTGTTTAAGGCAGGTTTACTACCCCTGCGCCACAACGTCGTTTTAGATAATCTTTAATGATATTAATAAAAAGATTTAACAAAATAACAGCAAATTTATGTAAATATCTTTTCTACATAACAAATAAAATAATAGTGATAGTGTTTTGGCCTTTTCAATTTTATTATGTAAAGAGATCTCGATACGCGAACAGAAATGAAAGGTCCATAACAATGCCGAAATAAAGATCCATATATTACCCTATCTGAAGCATTCCATTTGGTGTGTAGGTACGTGTCTAAGGTCTATCGAGGTCACCGCATCGCATAGGAATAGTCAATTTTCTCTAATGGAAACAATAAGCACTTACATAATGTCGGGTTCCTGCGGGATTCATTTGCTACTTATTTGGACTCTAATTAAAGAACAATAAAATAGTTACCTAGTAAAATAAACCGTGGAGGGTAATTATAATCATTTAGCAGGTAATTATTTGCTTAGGAACATTCGGTTTTTAATTATGAATGAAAATAATAGTTTTAATTAAGTAATGTTACGTTTTTGTGTTGTAGGTAATAGCTGTTTGTTTATTATTACTATAATAAGCTGATAAGAGATGTATTTTTTCATGGTTACGATTTCTCTCATCAGTGAATGGTTTTAGTAAAACAGCAATGCTTCTCCTCCACTCACAGAAAATCTGCGAAAAGTGTACTTCGTGATGAGTGAGAGCGCCGGAGGCCCAATCTCCCACCACGTCTGTTCCTTTCTCACAAAAGCCCTGCCTAGCCTTCATATCTCTTGGGGATATGAGGGCAGGGCGCATGTGATACTTCAATCTTAAGCGTTAATAGGTTGCGGTAACTGCTTACTATCAGGCTTACCGTATTCTTGTTTGCCAACCTTCATGTTATAAAAAAGTTTTTTCATCATTTTACTTGTATAAACTATCTCGTTAAGAGGAACTTTCTATAATATTAGAAGATTTTCTTAAGGAATATAGATCTTAGTAAACGTCGGTCAAATCTGAATTTATCTGAGTTTTTGAGTATAATATAAAATTATGATATAATATATCTCATTTATTCAATTTAAAAAGTAAAGCACGACCAAATAAGTAAATAAACGAGTGATTAAATAATAAAGGTGTCGATCCATGTAATAAGCAAGAATTAATCTCACAGTTGGTAACTTTAGCTATATAGGGCAGTTTCATATGAGTCCCACAGAGAAGTAGAACGATGGATGAGTGCATATTGTTCATACGCGTTAGCGCGTGATGCATTCCACGAGTCGAGGCTTACCTTCTATGAAAAAAAGTATGGAATATCGTACACGATACTGTTGCGGTAACAAAACCTTCAACACCCATATGTTTCACAATTAAAATAGAATTCTATACCGTGGATTTTTATTCGCGTTAAAATTGCGATTTCGATTCAAATTTTTCATTTCAGTCAGAGTTTTTCGTCGTGAACAAATTGTCACAATTATAATTTTATTCATCTCTCAATTTTTAAAATATATTTTGAAGAGCACAATTTTAAATACATATAAATGTATACATACACAGCTATAAGGGTGTACAAAATTGGTATTTATTTCGTAAGCCGACGATTTCGAAAAAAAAAACCACTAGCGTGAAAATAATTATTTCGAGTATAATATATTAATTTATTTTTATTCTAATTGAGTATTTCTAAGTACTCTCTTTATAATGAATTAGATTTGTATGAATGAATGTATAAAACGAAATTGTAATTACTCATAGTGAAGCTATTTTTCATGTATTCTTGAGACTGGCTTAAACAATGCGAAGTGAAAAATACGTAGAAAGCGCACGACAGTAAGAAGAGATGTTGGCTTACAGCCAGCGTCGGCGACAATTCCACCTTTTTGTTGCTGATAACATTCCCCCACGGAAAATATTTTATAATACAACTATGTTTTACGTCTAACAAGTTAATGTTTCCAATTACGTAAAGAGCATCAGATATTCCTTTGTCTTATAAAATATGATGAATTCAATAAATCCTTAGTAATACTATAAATATGAAATAAACTCTATCTATCGCGCTTTCAAGCCAAAACTGCGGAACCGATTTAAATGAAAATTTGTACACAGATAGTCTAGACCCTGAGAAAGAACATAGGCTACTTTTTGTATGCAAAAAGTTGCTAGGGGTTGAAAGGGAGGGATGAAAAGTTGTATGGAAGTACCGTCATTTTTACAGCTAGAAAATTGAAATTGAAATTTTAGGCTGTTGATTCGATATAAATAAATATGACATTTAGTTTGTAAATGTTTTACCAAAAAAGTATGAAATAACAATAGGGATTAGGGGATGACAGTTTGTATGGAATTATGTAAGATTTATGTAAATGTTTTACACGCGGGCGAAGCTACTGGCAGAAGCTAGTTTTACAAGAAGCTAGCTAAACAAAGGATTCTAAGACTAACATTGCCCGCGTGCATGTCAGCCATATAAATGTGTGACTTGAACTCAATTTATTTTTGATAATATATACTAAGCGCACATAAAACGCCCTATATACTCCTCATACACATTAAACTGTTGAATACCAATTGTAAATAATTTATAAAATACTGGGGAAATAACAAAAATAATACAGCTCGTTCCAGCGGTTCTAAAGCATAGCGTATAAGCCAACAGAACGATAGAAAAAAACGTTATGCTTTATGATATAGAAGAAAGTTCAATTCAATTCTTAGGTTGATGGCTTCCAGTATGGAAAGAAGAAATGGTTTGTCAAAACTAGCTTCTGTCTTCAGCTTTGTCTGCATGTGCAAAGATTTTTTATAGACTATAGACAGATATTGCCATGTACTATTGTGTCTTGTGATTTTTTTATGAAAAGATATATCTTCAACGTCTACAAGATATTTTTTTTTTCGGGTAGACCAATTTTTATTATAATTTCGAAGTTTCATCTGTAATAATTAATCTTATATTTCGACGCGCCTTTCCCAAGGCAAAGCTTGACAGACACCAAGGTCTTTTTATTTAATCTAATCAAATTCTAGTTATTTTTGTAAAATAAAACTCGTAGCTTCAAATTTATTTTCTCTAACATAAAAAAAAACAGAAATCGAGTTATATTTTTGTGAGGGATTTGTGCCCGTGGGCTATTTGAGATTATTTGTCGTAGAAGCAAATATACATCGATACATGAAATATTCAAGATCGTTATCAAATATAATATTGCAAAATGTTCCAGATGTTGCCCTTATTCGATATATAGAGTTCGTTTGATGCATATAAATGCTCTTCATTTGCTTGAGAACGTGAATATTATTACTAATAAATGATGGAAATAATTCGTCTTGCATATTTTATTGCTTGAGATAAAAATGTAACTTAGATATTTATGTTGGTTGTACATATTTTCTTGTGAAATATTCCACTAGAAAAAACCTGCTTTTATAGTATGGCAAAATAGTAAGTTTTCACTGTTAACAAGAAGTTTGATTTTTTTTTATGGTATGGTTAGTGGCCAAACTAGTGTTGGAATTTCGCATTTCGTCCATATACTCGTAGGCCTCTTGCTTGACTTACCGACTATTATCAATTTGATACACTCAAATTCATTTCAAACTTTTCACCTGCCTTCCAAAGCACGGAGACGCTCAGTTGAAATACCACTCAGCGGTTACCCATCTATTTACTGACTGCGCCTACAGACAAGTAAGCTACCTATAAGCATCTCAAACGTAAAAAGGCACAAACTGATCTTTCTAAATCTTTCCTATGACTCTGAGTCTTGGACAATCTTCAAGACTCCCTTCTCTTCTATCAACACCTTCCAAGTAATTTATATACAGATAAGAACGAAGTCAAACCACCATGAAAAATATTAAGCAAATACAACCTTTCTAGAAGCGGCAATATATTTCCTTCGTGGAATTATACATATCTCGAAAAACCCGAAAGTAATACCGTAATGTGATAGCTAAACATATCCCTTTTCGGAGTATTCTCTTTGGACCATTCAAACAAGACACGCGATATATCTAAGAATAATTCCGTATTATTACAAGTTTCTGTTTATTTGCATGAACTGTTATGGCTCAGGGGAAAGGAAATGGTCACAATCAAAAAGTTATAGCCCAGGGTATAGGAAATACTAAATGTCTCTCTTCCTAGTGTTATTTTCAGTATTTCCCCAAGGTCGGCTAATTACACTTATCCGGAATTAACAGGTTACTAGTTTTTATATAAGCAATTGCCACCTGATATCCGCAACCCTCAAGGCCAATCAGTAATACGTTGGATAAGACAAAAACCTATAAAGAGTTAACGATTCTTATAAGCTGCTATGTGATGAACATCGGAAACGACAGCTCAACGTGCTCTCTGAAGCACGGTGGGGAGGCTCTCAAGGACTCTCTCAAACGCCCACAGCGAAACAGATATAAACGCTACACACTCATATTACCGGAAACACACACAATGACAAGGACTAACACACCCAGACCGGAACACGAAAATGTGCTCCAAGCGGGAATCGAACCGCGACCTATGGCGCTCATGGCAGGTTTGCTAACACTGCGCCACAACGGTAGTCAAATGCTAAATGTCAGAAGGCTATAAAAGGTTAGGTGATTATTGCATTAATTTTGGGAATCTTGTGGTCAGCGTTGAGGAAAAGTGTTGTAAGAAAACCTTTCGTAAGAATTTTTAAAATATATTAAAATAACTTCTATTATCCCACAGTAAAGCAATATAGCAAACTATTTGGTTCCGTAAATCATTTCTCTCTCTGTCTTGCTATTTAATAAGCGTTTGCTCAGTAAACACATTGATCTTAAACCTAAGTATGACGTCAAACAAGTAATTTTCATATAAAGGCTTCTGTTTTAACACACTTTCACGTATAAACAACTTTTTTATATAATATTACAAGTTGTAAAAAATACTATGCGCGTAAACGTAGTACAATAAAGTAGGGTATAGGTAGTAATCAATAAAGAACTCTTCTGGGAGATTAGACACACCTTTTATTACTTTTAACGTTTCCAGAGGGTTAAATATTGTAATTAGACTAATGTGCTTGGCACTAACCTAATTCATGTGTGTAATGGGCTTACCTTGTATCCTACATTATATGAGTCAGCTGTATAGAATACCTAGAAATAGTATTTAGTTGTTAAATGTGTGCACGCATGTGTTTTCGGAAAATGTTACATCAACTACAATTTTTTTCACTACAATTGAGTTTCTATCAATAATAACAAATAAATAACGCTACACACTCCACGGCCTCCTTTAGTATATTTATACCCTGTGTCGGGGGTCCGGAAACAAACACACGGAAAAATACTCCCAGACCGGAAAACATGCCTGTATGGTCAATACAAACATCTGCTCCGAAAATCCGAAAATCAATGATGATGCAGTGTTCGTCATAATTAGCTCTTGTAATTAGAAGTATTTATTCATCACAAAATCTATATAGGCGTCCATGTTTATTTTTATGTTATAAGTTGGCAAACAAGCATACGGCCCACCTGATGGTAAGTAGTTGCCGTAGCCTATGAGCGCTTGCAGCACCATAAGTAGGTGCCACTCACGCGTTGCCAACCTCGAGATATTGGTTCTTAAATCGCCTCTACCCGGTAATTTCACTAGCGTACAGTGCCCTTCAAACCGGAACCCAGTAATGCCTAAGCACTACTATATGGCGGCAGAATATTTGACACTGCGGTTGTACCTACCTACCTACCTAGCCGGCCTCTTGCAACAAAGACCTACCACCAGTGTGACTGATTGCACTGGTGGAATAACCTCTTTTTTTCTTTTTTTTTTTTTTTTTTTTTACTTGGAGAAATGTAGTTACGCACTCGAGCGCCGGGACGGGTGCAATGGCGCAAGAGGTGTATGGACTCGGAGCCGGGCCCCCCTACCCACTAAAACTCCAAGGTCCCATCTGGCGCCATAGTGGGACGTCGCGGGATCACCGAAGCATTCAACCGCGACGCCCCGGCGCTTGCCCCGAAGGGCGCGTCTGGGGCGGCAACATAGTGCCGCCATACATACATATAATTACATTCTAATACATATATACTATATAAATATACACTGGTGCGCGAACGCACCCAGGCCTTTCGGCCCCCGGCTGGGGCGGCAACATACTGCCGCCATACATACATAAAATACATATATAAAATACGACAAGGCCTTTCGGCCTCCGCCTGACCGGGGCTGAAGGCCCCGGTTAAAACACCACCGGTGTCGCAGGAGCCGCTCGCAGTCCATTCTGATAATCAGAAAAGTAGCGGAGCGACCCATACGACACCACCCTCCTGGGCGCGGTCTGACGTAAAACGCCCCACGCCCGAACCGTCTGACCCTGTTAGCTTCACCGGGCAGTCGAAAAAGCCACCTGCACAATCGACTCTCGGCTACTGAGCCCCCGGCACGACAAGCCCAGGGTACCGCAGAGTTTGACCTCTGCGGTTGGGGGGGGGTGGAATAACCTCTGCTGTGACAGAGATTATCCCAACAGCGGGCGATGGTGTCGTCACATTCTGACGCCGGGAAAGACTCTACTCTGTAAAAAAGAATAGCTAACGAAAATCAGCTAAACAAAAGCACGTTAATTGGTCTGCCCCATATTTAATTATGGTTAAAAATCGACTTATTTAGTATATCCAGTATGTAATTATGTATACTTTGTTGCCATAATGGCTGTTATTATGTTAAACCGAAAATCAAAAGCTAAGAGGTACTCAAAAATTACTGTAAACATTACCGCTTGTTAGCTTTGGAAATATTAATTCCGCTGGCCCATTCGTAATTAACATCAAATTATGTATTCATTTTCTCTCTTAAGGAACTTTGTTATCTTTTTTTACATTTCAATCGTCAGTAATGAACCTAAAATGTAATCAACGTTTTAATTTAAATTAGGGGAATCTGTTTTTGTTATCTGTGTCTGAGGAACTAATTTATCACGAATGAACGTTGATAGACGTAATTGTATTGTTTAATTATTTAGCAAAAATGACTTTCTGTAATATTTTTACTGTCTATATAATTATGTAGACTCACCATACACTACGAACGGCCTCAATCGTGAATTCAACAGCAACGAAACACAAGCCCCTTCACACACGTTACCTTCATTCAGTTATGATGTGCAAATCATTCAGATTCCTACGAGTCTGTGTCATTTTGTCTTTTTAAAAGGTCTCTCCAGTGTTCATAGGAGATAATAATTCTATGATTGTATATTTCAAAGTTGCAAATGAACCATTCACTTTGAAATATACAATCATGAAAAATTGGCAATTTCAACCGCTTACGCGCCTATGAACACAATTCATCAAAGAAATTATATATTATAATCCACAACAGCGCGATTTAGAAGACATTTTCTTTCTCGCACAACCACTCTGTGGAATCAACTTCCGCCTCTTCCGAACTTTCCGAACCGATACGACTTGGGAACCTTCAAGAGAAGAGCGTATTCTTTCCTTAAAGGTCGCCAACGCGCCTGCATGCCTTCTGGTGTTGCAGATGTTCATGGGCGGCGGTGATCGCTTAACATCAGGTGAGCCTCCTGCCCGTTTGCCCCCTCTTAATTAAATAATAATAATAATAAAGTGCTGCAATAGTTTATGAAAGGTTTAAATCAAAAATATATGTATAATTAATCTATAAGCAAAATATATTTTTATACTGCCCATATCCACGCAATAAAAAATATCACAATACAGGAGGCACAAAAATAAATATAACAATGAATATTCAATGAAAATAGACTTCTCGATATTTTGAATAATATCGTTGGGTGGGCCGCTTATCCCCGAAAGTAACTTAAACAAATTACACTGGCAACCTTCCACGATAATTATTATTCAACCTTTATCCAGGGCAAATCGAGTAAATTTGTTCCGAAATTACTTTTATTAAAAGCATTTCTTTCCCTCCGCCGAACCAAAGTGCTAAAGTAGAGTAAATGGACTGGAATTTCCGTTTGAGGGATAAATTATCTAGGCGCATTACTGTAAATAACTCCATAAAAATATGAACAGAATTTATTACAATACATTGTGAATTTCGGAAACCTTTGATTTTTTTGTTTTATGCTACAAAATGTGGTGATACGAATGGTAATGTTATAAAGGCTATGACACATTTTCTGTAGTTTTAATTCTTACCAGAGTAAGATAAATTATTAAAATAATAAATGATGATCTACAACATGCTAGCCTTTTTTTTATTTATAAAAGAATGTTAGCAATGGTTTTTCAATTCTTTACTAATACTAGAAGTATATTGAAGGCTCTTGAAAGGTAGCTTGCGCTAGAACTGAGTACGACAGTAGCCCAAGGGAGTCAAACCATTATAGTATTTAGCTATAAAATACATAATTAAAAATGATATATACATAAATATATTTTTTTTTTTTTTTATGTTAGAAGTTGGCAAACAAGCATACGGCCCACCTGATGGTAAGTGGCTGCCGCAGCCTATGAGCGCTTGCAGCACCATTAGTAGGTGCCACTCACGCGTTGCCAACCTCGAGATATTAGTTCTTAAATCTCGTTCGCCCAGTAATTTCACTAGCGTACAATGCCCTTCAAACCGGAACACAGTAGTGCCTAAGCACTACTATTTGGCGGCAGAATATTGGACACTACGGTGGTACCTACCTAGCCGGCCTCTTGCAACAAAGACCTACCACCAGTGTGACTGACTGCACTGGTGGAATAATCTCTGTTGTGACAGAGGTTATCCCAACAGCGGGCGATGGGGTCGTCACATCCCGACGCCTTTATACATTTATAATACATTTGGAATAAGAGAATGACTTTTAATATTAGTATTTTTTTTTTAAAATATTTTTTAAGTCAGGAAAATAATTTTGTAGTTTCGTCGGAATTAACAATTATTTTAAAATGTTATTTAGGTATGAATAATAAGAAAATGTACTCGTTGCCAAATTGTTATATACAAAAACAAAAGTTTGTATTGTTTTATTGAATGAATAGTATTGAAACAAGCTAAATGGATCTTGTTGTGATTCCAGAATGCTCCCTTCCAAACTTCGGCATTATAATATTATGTAAGTACCTGCTTAACAACGTTGGCTGAAAGTTGAGATTATATTGTCAACTTTTATAGGAAGATAGAATAGTATATTTTCTTCAGAATAATATCGAATTTCGAAAATTAAGTTATTAAAAAATTTATAGTAAAATAAATTGCAAAAATTGGAAAAATGTGGTTAATAGTTAAGATAAAGTTGTTTTAAATGTAAAATAATACCAAAAGAATTTAATTGCTTTGTACTGACTAACATTGGAATTCACCCTTTTTCATTGAGTGTGACCCTTTCCACAATGACCGCTAGAGTTTTTGACACGATCCCGAACTTTGCATCTTAATTTAGTCTGTCAGTTTGGGACTGCATAAACTTTAAATTAAAAAATTTAAATTCAGCCAGCGAAAAACGAGTTTCGAACTTTTTAGTTTAAGCGCTACAATAATCTTGAAGTTACGCTGTGGTTTAAATTCGCTGGCTTGTTTGTTATTTAACGTGTCAAGTCTACTACATATTTAGCTAAAATAGTTAAACTAATTTAGTAAGCAAGAAAAAGTATGAATGTACATATATATTGCAAGAAGTTTGACTTCTCTTTCGTAAAGAAGCATGTGTTCAAAAAATAATTAGCTAATACCACAGGGGGCGCTTTCGAAGCCGCTAGGGACAACAGTCATAGACATTTTTTCCTTTTTATAACCTAGATGTTGGAGGTAGGCAGGGCATATGTGGCTAGTGCAGTTTGCATTAGCCTTATTTGCGTTTGGACTAGAACTACTTACGACTACTTCGACTTACCATCAGGTAGAGTAGAGTCATTTGTCCCTGAGGGTGCATAGAAAAAAAAACATTCAAATAAAACGTATATATAAATGAAAAGGAAAAAAAGGGTACAGAAGAGGGGAAGCAACTTTAAATTGACATCAAGAATAGTTAGAAAGGAGCACCTCTCCGCAAAAAGCATTGTTCCATAAAAGCAGTAACAAATTAATGTGTTAGTAATGAAATTATAGACTATCAAAACATACACAGACTAAGGCTTTCTCGAATAAAGATAATGATAGAACAAAAGCAAAAACTGTTGATATACAAGCTTTAGTGTGAACGCCACATTACCGTATGAATTACATTCAAGTATAATGACGTAATGTCGCATCAACGAGATGAGCAAAACGAGGAAGCTCAGACAAATTATTTAGATTGATAATGCTCCAAGTCACTTTCGTAAATTATGATCAAACATTTCTTGTGTCATTACTATTATGACACAGATCCGTTACAACATTGCCACCTACATTTGAAATTAGAACTCACATTGTGTGTCTACAATGTATTTGATGTTTGAGTGGGTGTACAGCTTTCTATATGAATTTGTACAGAAAACGAAAATGTTTAGCTTAGTAGAAGTTAACGCTCAAAAGTCCGCTCTTACATAGCATGTGTTGAGGTGCCTACTACTTACTAATCGTGGAGTAGTGTGCGTCTGTGTGCGCGTATAAGAGCGTTTGTATGTGTGTCTGAGTGCATACAAGCATAGTTACTCAGGCACCAATACATGTCTGCCTGGTTGATACAATTTTCTGCCCCGAGCGGAAATCGAATCAACGAGTATCGGCCTTTAAAGCAAATTCGCTACCGTAGCACCATGACATTAAGGTCTTCAAATTAAAAATATTTATTCACAAAAGTACATTTATTGTATATAGTGCTAAAGCGTATTTGTCTTAAAAAATATAAATAGCAATATGTATACTGTAATTTTTCATTCGTAGTAATAGTCATTACGGATGATTTCTTTTTTCCCAAATGACCAATTCCAATATTAAATCCTCCGCCGCGAACGCTATCAACCGAACTGAGCAAATTACATACTATCGGACAAAATCCTTGACCGTACATCAAATGCCTCCAATAAAGCGAACAGTCAATTTGCCGTGACTACTGGCCGTAGATTGATTTATATCAATGGTCTAATCTCGGGACATTTGACAGCTTCTTTCGTTATCGTAATGATTTCTTTTAGGGGACGGAAACTTAGCGTCCGCTGTCGTGAAGTCGTTTCATTCTATTTGAAATACTTTGTCGTTTTTTTGCGTTGTATATATTAGCTCCTTTTGCTATGTTGAATGGACGTATTGGGTATCCAGCGCAAATTAATAAGAAATATCGAAGGATCTAAGCAAACGTTCAACCACGTAATTAAGACATAAATGTTGCAAATATATTCTCACTAGCTTCTGCCTGCGGCTTCACCCGCGTGAACATCGATTTTTAATAAGTCGTCACCTTTAATGAAATATAGAAATGTTTTTGTTGTCCATACAAAGTGTCACCACTTTTTCATCACTATTTCACCGCCTTGAAGTCTATTTTCATTATAAAAGGCCTATTGTCCTTTCCCAAGGTCTAGTCTATCTCTGTATAAAATTTCATTACAATCGGTTTAGTACTTTAGGCGTGAAAGCTTAACAGACAAACAGAGCTACTTTCACACTTATAAAATAAGTAGAGATTTTAATTTATAATAAAAAATATACTATTTAATTGTTAAAGTCAAATTAAAATGGGCAATGTTATTTATTACTTTAGTACGCTCATTCATAACAATGGCAATAAATATATGCGTCAGAGCTGGCAGGATTGCCACTTCAGTGAAGATTTTCAATTTAGATAAAGCACAGTGTAAAATGGGCGATGTTTTATAGCTCTCCAATTATTGTTTGAAACAAATATCGCTTTATATTTTAAATAGTTTGAAATTCATTGTTTCGTATATTTAAAATAACATCTTTTTTGTAGCAAAATCCTTTTAGCAGAATGCTAAGTTCATATGAGTATGATAATTTAAGTGTTAATAAGGCAACAGAGACATTTTTCGATTAACGAAACTTAGTATAAAACAACTTTTTTAAATTACATAGTCTACTTATAGTAGAAGTATAGATTACTGATCGCTTATATCACTAAGAGGAGAACTCATAAGCAATAATCGCTATGGCAAACTATTGGCTAGTACGAAAAGTGAGATTTGCAGGTGATCTTATATCATACTAAAACAACACAAGTAAAACCGCAGTCAGAAGCTAGTCATAATGCAGTTTCGAAAATATGATTGAAATTGAAGTTATTACGCAATATCAACATGCTTTCAGTGACAGGACGTTATTAAACGGTGGCAAATTAGTGAGAACTACCCTGTTAAATTAGTTGCCTGTTTGCTAAGAATGGCGACCTCCGTAAACATTGGTTTTCCTTCCTTCCTTTATGAGGTTTGCGCTGTACATATTTTATGTAATTATAGTGGACAAGCAATTTGACTTTAAATATGTTTTATTTTAATGTCCAAATTTGAAGTTTTTACGTATACAACATAAAATTCAAACTTGGTTTTATGATATATATTGCATGACAACTTTTGACGATATCCGATCGCGCGACTGTATAAGAATATCAACTCCTCTTGCAACAGAAGACCAACCACCAATGTGACTAATTGCACTGGTGGAATAATCTTTGCTGTGACAAAGATTATCCCAACAGCGGGAGATGGGGTAGTTACGTCCCGGATCGAACACGTTATTTGAGAATTGGGCGAATTATAGACATGTAATTGACTGTGACTAGAATAAATAAGTCATTCTCTTTTTCATTGCAATCGAATCAATCAAATATAATTGATTATTTGTCTAGATATCGCCTGTATCAGTAAATATTTTCTTTTCTAGTTTCTGATATGTGCTCTGTTTATTCCGTCTCTAATATTGTGTGTATATTTAATTTTAGTAAGCTTATATTCATTATAGTGACTATATTACATCATACCAAGAATTCAGAAAAACATTATGAGATCACCTTAAAATCTTTTGTCTTATAGCTTTTCGAAAAAAGCAATTGGAGCCGTAATCACATTTCATCAGACAACAGTATCCCGCAAAGTTAGCTTAATAATGACAAACTGTTGTTTTATACTTTTATTTAAATTTAAACACCACTAACAACTTGGCAACGACTTTAACGAATTGCTACAAAACTAAATGTACAAAACCGAAATGTGCCCTCACAAAACCATTAGGCTTAAGTTTCTGAAATGTATTCAGTCTGAGTTTATGTTAATGTAGGAAGCCACTTCAACATACGTGATATTTCTGTAAAAACAGCAAAGCCCGTCGCATTCAAATACAAGTTTCTAACTGTTTAGAGCGCTTAGAGAGGTAATAATGTATTTACGTTTTATAATAATGTTTTACAATGAAATTATATTAAAGTTTACTTATGCAAAATTCTTATTCTATCTTGAGTTAGGTTTTTAATAAATGAGTTTTCTATAATGTTATGCACACAAGCGCATGGCTCACCTGATGGTGACCAGTTATGGTAACCAATGAGGACTTGTATTATGCAATACGAAGTTCATTCCATCATTGATATCATTATTATTATTTTTCATAACAGAGAAGATTTTTATATTAGATAATAATATAAATTACAGTGCATATTATTAAAATACGTAATTAATTTGTATTAACGTTGAACTAATTAGCGAGTTTCCTTTTTTTAAAAAAGTGGAACAAGATGGGTTGTCAAAATTAATTTAATTAACATTTTTTAAAAGCCTCTAGAGGCGTTATGACATTCCAAATTAATATTTCATTGTTCCAGTCAGAGGCTCACGCAAAACGGAAAACGCTGAATAAATAACACAAAATTTTCATTCTTTTAAGTTAAAAATACACCATGAAAAATATTAAGCAATTTTACATCGTAATTAAGAAATTATCCATTTTTTCGGATAGAATGATCTTTATTTAATTCTCCATGAAAATAATATACCTATTTTAAGCACGCGTTTTGTGGTAAGTAATAGAATTTGATCATTTATGTGAGTTACTAATATTATTAATATCGTTATCATGCCTTCAAATCACTCGAAAGTTAACAAAATCATTAAACCATCTCTAAGTATAATTGTGCGGTTACATAATTATATATTTAGCTATAGTACCTCTACAGGTGTGGTTATAAGTTGATAACTATCATAACGTTTATTAAATAGTGACGAAGCTCAGACAAATTTAAGTAGATATTCATAATTTCTTAGAGTTCCAAGAACCAACTTGCCAACGGAACTCTTATACGCTTAAACTAAGCCTCCGCTGTCAAATTGTCTATCTGTTCGTATGTCAGCGGGCTGTACCTTACGAACCGTAATCACAGAATAAGTATTTCTGTTGCCACTACGACAAAAAATACTAAAAATAAAATGATTTTAAAATTTTATTTTAGTGTCTTATATAAATATTTATATATTCTACGGTTGTTACTTTTGTGTGTGAGTCCCACACGCTGTTGGTCGGTTTTTTTAAATAGAATATCGCGAGGTCTTAGTTCGAGCGAACTAGTTTACTTAAAGAAAAGTAGCTTGAAATACAACGCTCGAGATATTAAGTAAGATACTTAGTAGGAAACTTTAAAAATGAAAATACTTTTAAGTACTTAGTACTATGTAGGATTTTAAGCTTGCTTTTTGTTTCAGCCATAACATCAGCGCACAAAATCACACAGCTAAAGGTTCCGCTTTATGCTGACCCACGGCGTGCGGCGGAACTCAGCTGTCATTTCGAGATGGACGACCAGAAGTTGCAATCTGTCAAATGGTACAGAGACATAAACGAAATATTCAGATACAATCCCTCACAGAAGGTAACAATAGTTTATAAACTGTGGCTTTTATCCATTTATACTTCCTTTAGTCTTTAGATTTTTTGTATGTTGCAAACAAAAATATAGAGACTAAAATTGTGTTCGAAGCAAGGATGTTACGTTTTAGTACTCCAGTGCTTTAGTACTCCACTACTAATTTTTCTTCTGTAATAAATCTCGCCTCGTAACACTCGGTACGACAGCGCAGTAAACGTCTCTTGCCACATTTTACGTTTTACCTCTATGTACTTATTATTTTTCAAAGTGTACTATGTTGTTTATAGAAAATAATTACACATTATGAAATTCAATTCAAGTGAGTCACGGTAATAATATAAAATGTTTTCTTGTTTTGAAATATCAAACTTATAAACGCAACGTGACCTAAAATGTGAGAAATATTACCTATATACTTGCTTATGTTCTATTTAAACTTGTTCAGTATAAGTCACGTGTGTGAGGTCACGTCGAGTGTGTGTACTGGACGTTTTAATGAGTTTGCTTTGCTTAAGTTTCTCGTTAAATATTGACTCAATGAAATTAAAAAAAAATCTCAATAACGAATAAGTCTTTTAAGCTATTAAAAGATGAAAAGTTTTTTCATGAATTATAAATGAAATATTCTACTAATTATAATGTTAAAAGCTTTGAAATGAAAATTAAAAGATTTTTAACAAAGTCAACCGGTTTATTCAAATAAAAAGAAAAATATCAACGTACGAAATTTAACTTTGAATTGATATAAGGTATTTTCTATTAATATATAAATTTGCTAATATCAAAATATATTTTGGGTATTAAATATACATTTCTTTAGCCACCAATTCGGCTGTACAACATAACCGGGATCATGGTGCAAGGCGGGATTTGCCAGACGGACTCGTGTATGGTTCGTGTAATGCCACCACCCGTAGCTACCCGTGCTGCTTACAGCTGTGAAGTGTCCACAGAGGGCCCGAAGTTCCAGATAGCAAGACAAACTAAACATATGACTGTAGTTGGTAAGTTAAGCATTTTGAATATCAGTTAATTTATTCTAATTATTATATCAATTAGCTATTAATAGTCGTTGAGTTTTAGAACATCAATCCTTTTCCTTAGCATTATTCCCGGTTTTAAACTAGGGTCTGCTTATTACTCTTATTGGGATTTAATAGTTTACCAGATTTTACACGGAGTGATTGCCATCTGACCTCTGCAACCCTAAGAAAGAAAGTCATGGGAAGAGAGCAAATCACAGTCAGATGTTATTTGATAACAATTGGAACCAATAGCTTCACGTACTCAATGCTTCGGACATGATGGAGAGACTCACAAGAACAAACGCCGAGACAGAAACAAATATTTGCAATACTAACGTCCGCCCCGTTAAAAATAAATGTTCTGGAAAATTTTCCCGTGTAATTTTACTTGCGATTTATGATTTACAAACGGACAAATTTTTAATGTTAACAAAACTTCTGTAAATTTGAGATTCTTTTTAACAATTTAGTACATAAATTTTATCTTTTATTATTACTTTTGTTTGCTTATCAGTGTTGCTTATTTTGCGTAACTCAAGAATATCGGGTGCGGGCTTTCTACGCACAGCAAAAACTTTACAGCATACAAAGTTACATACTCACATTATGTGGTCTAAGGGAAAGACTAGAGAGAGAAAATGAAACAAAAATCATGTAACTGAATCAACAGATTTGAGTTTATAAAATCAGGATACAACTCAGATTCTATTTACATAATACTCCTATTCAAAACGTTAACTAGTAATCCAAAGCTTAGACTTTACCAAGACCGCCTCGTACCTAAAACTTTAATTACGTCCACATTCCCGCTATTCCACACTAAAGGGCTTTATGTTACTGGAGGCCGTTACAAGATTATCTTAATCGCCAAGTTCCCTGCTATTTAGCTAACATCCCTCACTTCACCTAATTTGAGCAACGAAACTCCGACATAAGTTTATCTGACCTTTAAGATGTAATACCTTTCCATTTGTTTGTACGTCTTCATATTCAGCATTAATTTTTTCAGCTTAAAAAAACTGATAAGGAATTATATGAAATTGGTTTAAATATTTTGAACACCATAATATTGTCTTCTTCCTAGAATTATTATCATTCTAGGAGATCAACAACTTAATTATTAGATTTCATCTTAAATGATACATTTGTTTTTGTGACTACAATTTCTAATAACTATCTGAAAATGTTTTACTCGTAAATTAAATCAAAGTATACACCTCATGAACACAACAAGTGAACATACAAATTCATCTCGTTAACAACTCTCCAACACCCAATTAAGAAGTACATCTGTTCAGATTTTGTACTGAAAGCCATTTTCCTTACAGCTATGCCGGACAAGGACCCCTTAATAATTGGAGCTCCTAAATTAGTGAAGCCCGGGGACCAAATACTTCTCAACTGCACGTCTGACTACTCGCTTCCGCCGTCCGACATTAATTGGTATATAGACAATGAACTCGCAAAGGTACGTATATATTTAAGCTTTTATTGTCTCGTTAATTATATGAAAGTATTTCAATTTAAGGCATCTTTTCATCAATTAATTTTTATGCAACAGTTTTTGGCACTAGATACTGGAGTATTACGAAGGGTTAATGCTGAACCCAAATTTATTTCAAAGTAAATACTTTTGCTGCGACAGAATTATATAAGATTTAAGCTATACGATGCAGCGACATTAAATACAATTTTAAAAAGAACAATAATAATTAAAGTACAGACTATCCTCACGCAGAATCGATGTGAAGTATTAATCATGTTCATGTATGTGTTCATGATAACGCATTGTGTGCGTTTCTCTCTGTCTCTTTCCATGACCTCAGCCTCCTCTATCTCTTTATATCTCAGAAGGCAACGCACAGTAATTCCTCTGATGTTGCTCGATTTACGAAAATTTATTTTCATCTGCACCTCTTGTGCTTGTCACCACAGATTTTGAGTAGTTTGTCATATTTGATTGTGTAAAAAAACTTTATTAATTGCATTTTCTATACCTTAGTTTATTATTATTTTTTAGTTCACTGCTAAAAGGCAAAATTGTTTATTTTATCGTGTCTGGCTCGAAGGTAATCTCGATCACTCTTTAAAATATAGCATGAAGTATGTATGTTATCGCCTTATCACAACTAAATAATTTCCAACTTACAGGTTACAGCTCCCATTTGGTCCTGCTACTGATCTGTACTAATTATATCGATAGAGGCCAATTAAGTTTATAATTATGTCCCAATTACGTTAGGCTTATGAGGGCATGCCTAATATCGTTTACAGCCTAAATATGATTAGCATATCATTGCATTAGATAGCGTCCGTGACTTACCATCTCATCTGCAAGATACTCGGATATACGTGATACGTATAATTTAGTGAAGTTAAAATTATATTATTCTTATACAACATTAACTAAATTTGGAGTGAAGATATCTTTGAAAAACATGCAGCTTCTTTATTTTGTGTATCATTTTAAGAATAGGTAATATGTAAGAGAAATTACCAATAAAAAAATTATATTTATTTCTATTCTATACCTTAGCGAAAAACAACGGAATAACTGAAGCTAAGTTGATGCTAGATTATAATGTTCATAATATGTTACAAATATTAGTATTATATCATGATTTTAGAAATGAAATGTCAGAAATATCCAACTAAAACGTACTGTAAATAAACTATGTACACATATTAATAGGATACACGTATTTGCTACGTTACATAACGAGTTATGAATATGCTAATGGCAAAATGCGCTCGTTATAAAATCAACATTATATAAACTGACATGTTGAAATTTTTTTATTTTTAAAATAACCCTAACTATACTAAAATCTCAGCTTTGGAAAGATGACTACCTAACTAGACCGACCTTGTCAACCCTCATTAGGGAACTGTTGTGTAAAACTGGAATATTCTTAAGTATGTCACTTACATTTTATTGATGTTGTTGCGGAGTTGTTTTGAATTTCAGGCTATCAATTTTAGATTTTATCTTTTTATGATTAAATTTTTAGCCAAGAGGCTTGAATAATTTTAAGAACTAAAATTAGTACTAAAATGTAATAATTTTAGTACTCCAGCATACTAAGACTAAGTTACAAAAATACACTTTGAAAGTAATTTATCTTGACGTCATGGTAAAGTCAATGGGCATGTGCTTCAGAAAGCATTTTTGCAGACAATTAACTTTAAGCCAAATACAGAAAAAGTTACAGAGGTCAGATAACATTATTACAAAGATTGTATGGTACCAACATGAAAGCAAATACTATTCGGTAAAAAATAATCAAAATTGGATAACAAATATACAAATATGAAAATTCAAAACCACTTCCCTTTTTATAGTTTAAAAATAATAAAAACTTAGCAGAAGAACGCCTTCGACTCAAACCTAAAATTATGAAATAAAAATGACTTAAAAGTAATGTTTATAAAAATTACTAAAGCATTTCTTAATCAAATCCGCTGGCAAAAGCCGGATAACCTATAGTGCTTTCGAGGCAGTAGGCAGTGCACTCAAGAGATAGGCTAACTCGATTTAACTGTTTGCTCTCTTGCTCTTCTAATGGAATCAGGAATCCAATCTGACTGGATTAGGTACTATCAATTATTGTGATTGAGCACAGTCGGCAATTGAATCGGCAAATTAAAACAAATGCCTGTTCATCGTTTTCTTGCCATATTTAATTTTATATTAAGTTTGAAAATTGGTTTGAGCTATGATATTTTTTTTGTTTTTCTTTTAATTAAGGGTAAATAAATTATCGTAGTGTAATATTGAAATAAGGAAGATTATGTACTTTATGATCTTATTTAAATATATTATATAAAATTCATATAATTTTGTTTACAAGTTGAAATCTGAAAAATTTACTATAAAAGTTTTATAGGCGTAGTTTACAAAGTAAGATAAAAAAGAAGCGAAGAAAGAGATATTAAAATGTTATAAAGTTTTCGTTTAGTATTTGAGTTAGATGAACGCTCAAACAATATTACCCTAACGAGATCTTTTTATAGTATATTTTTATAGAAAGCTTTTGTTTTGGGACATATTGACAAACGAAATTTTCTTGATTTAAAAAGTAGGGTATTACCGAATTTATCCCCTTAAAAAAGACAGTTTTCTTCTTTGTTATTATTGCCATATTAAATTATTTAAATAATTATCAATATATACAATACTATATTTCATTTTATTTAATAGGTCTTTTATACTGATGGTATAACGCAGTGTCAGTTTTTCTATCGTAAAGCAATATATTTTGTTGCGATTTGAAGGAGACTGTAGCTAGTGAAATTACTGGGTAATCGAGATTTAAGAACCAATATCTCGAGGTTGGCAGCGTGTGAAAAACACCTACAAATGTATAGTGTTGCAAGCGCTTATAGGCTACGACAACCGCTTACAATCAGATGGGTATGCTTGCTTGCCAACTTAGTCACATAAAATAAATTTAATAAAACTTAAAATATTTATTTTTGTTATTTTTTCTTGCCGTAAACATCTTAAGCTTACTGAAATTAATTTTTTTATCATTTTATTTTATTCCCTATATATATATATATATATATATATCAATGTAATAATATATTAAATATGTTTTGTTTAGAGCACATAAGAAACACACAGATACGAACTTAATATCGTATTTCAAACGTACGTTATATTTATAGCAAAGGGGCGTATTATTTACGAGTAGGCTACCTTCGCCCGAGAACCTCCAGTTCTGTATACTAACTTGAAGCATTTGTTTTGTATGCCATTACTGAGCTCATTGTTAAGACTTAACAGTCGGGGCACTTTAAATCTTCACTAACGGCCTTTTAAAATGCTTAATATATTTCGCGAAATACTCCTACTCTATGCACTAAATTGTACTTTAAAATATCTTCTTTGTTTATCTAGTTTATAGCTGTTTATGACGGTATATAAGTCATAATGCAATTAGGACTTTTGTTAAAAGAATTACATACAACAATAATACCAACAACTAATTAACTCATAAATCTATATAATAACGATCTTTGCAGTATTATATTAGTATTTTTAATATAAGTTGTTATAATATTCATGATTTATCGAATCAATACAATTTATTTATTTATTTATTTACTCTTTATTGATTTCTTGGATTGTAAGTTATAACGACCTTTTTGGCGTGTCGGTAGCGCGTCTGCATTTACTCTTGACGGTCGCGAGAGGTTGATTCCCGTTCGGGGCATATTTTTTATTTATAAATATCAGTTTGGGCTTCTGCCCTTGTAAGCCTTTCTGACGTGACTCTGACAGCACGATAAGTTGCCGATCTCGATTGCTATCACATAGCATCTGATGACAATCCTTAAATACACGTAATATTTTACTCTTATAAAATGACTCACTGGATCACTTGCAGAGGTCAGATGGCAATCGCTTTGTGATAAAACTAGTAACCTGTCAAATCCAGATAAGGGTAATAAACAAATCTTGGATAAATACGAGGAGTAGCTATCTTTTTAAAAAACCGGTTAGGTAATAATATAGTTGGTACTTAAAATATAATAATAAGTAGCAAGATATTCTGCCTCATCTTGATAATGACGTCTTTGTTGAAATAAATTGGATGCTATTATGCGATATGGGGTAGTATAATGGACTGAGTTAGGGGAAAAATAATATGATGTTTACAGCTAGCAACATTTTGTACAATCTTTCGATCATCTAAAACAATATTTATACAATAAAACCGTAACCACAATTTTATATATTCATTTATGCACGCTATTTCCGAACATGATTAGATCTATTAGGGTGAAAATTGGCATACTGATAGTCTGTTGAATAGCACTTAAAATAACTTTATTCCGCCGTATTTCTGGGTAAGGATGTGTGTGGTTGTGTGAGTAAGCCGCGCGGCGCAACTAGTTGTTGTGGGTGGGTTATCATGTTTTTTTTTATGTAAGAGTGGGCAAACGGGCAGGAGGCTCACCTGATGTTAAGCAATCACCGCCGCCCATGAACATCATCATCATCATCATCATTATGTTTTTTCTTAAGATACATACACGCATATGGTCCGCCTGATGGAGAGCAGTCATCGTCTATGAACGCTTGCGATACTTGAAGTATCACATGTGCATTACGGATGCGCATGGGCATTAAGGAAAAAAGGAAAGGGTAGGATATTGGGCCTCCAATGCTCTCGCTCATCGCACGAACCGGCGTCAGAACGTGACGACCCCATCGCCCGCTGTTGGTATACCCTCTGTCACAGTAGAGATTATCTCACCAGTGCTCTCAGTCACACTGGTGGTAGGTCTTTTCTTGCAAGACGCCGGCTAAGTAGGTACCACCGCAGTGTCAAATATTCTACCGCCAAATAGCAGTGCTTAGGCATTACTGTGTTCTGGTTTGAAGGCACTGTAGGCTAGTGAAATTACTGGGCAAAGTAGATTTAAGAACCAATATCTCGAGGTTGGCAACGCGTGAGTGGCACCTACAAATGGTGCTGCAAGCGCTCATAGGCTATGGCAACCTCTTACCATCAAGTGGGGTGTGTGCTTGTTTGCCAACATGAAACATAAAAAAGGCAATCATACTGATGCTTCTACTTTACGCCAATTTTCTGTGAGAGGACTATTTATTGTTTATTGTATTGGCATATTCTAAAAATTCGCACTTCTTATTCAAGGTAAATGTAACAAAAAACTGGCCCTATTTCGAAGTTTAATTAACTCGCATATATTAAACACTGTTCCATTTTAAATAAATTACGATAGCCACTTATTTATAGCTTTAAAATACTTTTAGAATCTATCTAATCCGCTTGTCTCTGCCAGTCTTTGTGAAAAGTTATTAAGTAAAAGTTGGAATGCCATTTTAATTGAAACGATTCTATGTTCAAGCAATTTGAACATAGGAGAAAGTTATATATTTAATGCAGGTTAAGTTAGTGCAATATAATAGTAAAATGTTTCAGATTATTTCAGCCCATTCCTAAATATTTCGACAAAACAATCTCCCATCCAAATCCTCTGATCAGTCAGGCTAGTATTTATGCAGACAGAGATAACAAACCAACTAAAGGCAAGCGCCCTTAACACGATCTGCAAGACTGTCATGACAGGACTACCTTAGACACCGTTTTTATCGGCGATGGACGAGGCCCTTGTTTCGCACTTCGCGATGCGCTCACACAATCGGGTGAGTCCATCTATTAGAATGGGCTCAGAGTATCGCCTCCATTCCCGATGAATTCACTCGTCTCGCAGGATGAAATCAACTTTGAGCCTCCGTGAAGGCTGTCTGTTTTTCTCGTCCGGTTCTCACCGCTGCTGACGCTGTAAAGGCCAGTAGGACCAACCGCAATTTCCAACCACAAAAAAAGGCTATTCCAGTATCATTAAAATTGAATTATTATTTAAGGGTACGAATGAATGATTACGATAATTACATTTAATTACATACATTTTTTTAAACTACATAATAGTTTTAATTATTGAAAAATCTAATTTTATATTATTCTTCTTAATGCTAATTAATGCTAATATAATAAAAATTTATATCAATAGACCGAACCATGGCAGCGCAGAGAGCTTAGCTCTCCTCAGCCGGGTGGTCTACGCGCATCGTGGCGAGTGCTACGCGTCTCCGTGCCGACAACCGCGAGCGGTTCTCTACGCGTCCGATGTGAAGCAATCCTACCAGTAGAACCTCCTGTAGTGAGAGACGCTGCGACTACTATTACTGTGTACTCACGCACACAGCTGTCGAAGTATGTTTCTAATAGGGGTAAGTTCAATAAATGCTTCTTTATGTAGTCTTATCAAAGTCAAAAAGTATTTATAGTTATACATATATAGATTTTTTTTTTAAATTTCATATATCTTAGAGGACGTGTAGACGAAAACGATAATTTCCGTAGTATAAGTTTCAGATTGTATAATATAGCTGAGCCGTTTAATTATTTCAGACTTACTTCATAGAAAATATTCAGCACTAAGCAAATATATTTATTGATATAGACAAAACTTTATATAGTTTGTATATATTTTAAAACTTATTCATACTGATATACCTATAAGTAATAATTGTGTATTATTCTTTAGAATTAAATAATCTTCGTATTAATTAACTAGACTAATTTTGAATTTGTATTTCATCAGACTTTTAATAAGTAGCAAAATTCAATGACATCTTTGTTGGGAAAAGAATCTTTTACATGACAAAAATTTTGGTTAGTTTGTGAATGTGTAAAAAATAATTTAGCTTTTTGCGAAACCATGCCGATACAAATAATAAGTTATCAAACAGTCTTATGTCATACAACAAGGATATTGCTAATTTTTTGTGTGAGTAGAGTAATTAACGTAAAGGCACAGATAGTACTTATATACGTCTAAGTTTTGAAAGGAAGTAATTGTTATATAATATCTCTGTTACTGTATTACTGTTTACATACAATAATAATATATATTTATCCACAGTTAAAGTTTAGATAATAATTTTCGCTACAAGGCACCAATTCCACGAAAATTCAATTAATAATTCATTATGTTATGCCTCAAGTCTGATAGAAAGATAAACGCCTAAGGCGAGGTTCTCTTTGAGATTATATTATATATACATAGTAAGAAAGGTATCGAAGTTAAATATTTACTCGCTCTTGAGAAACTGCTACAAAACTAATCCGGATCTTCGTTTTATTATTTTTAGTTCCCGTATTTTAATAATATAAACTTCACTTAATTTATATACTACTCGCTTCTGCCCGTGACTTCGCTCACGCGAATAACGACTTTTAATGAAGTAACTATTTTAATGCAATTTAGAAATAATTGGTTCCTATAAATTTACATCCCTTATTCAAGCCCCTTCAAGTTTGATTTTTGCAACAAAAATAGCCTATAATCGTCTCAATGGTTCTATCTATATCTCTACAAAAATTAATCATAATCGGTTCAGTAATTTATGCGTGAAAGCTTTTGCATTAGTTAGTAAATAGAACCCGCAACCGTCAATGCAAGCTCGCTCCTACACGTGACAACGGCAAAACTTTCCAATTATGGAAAATAGAAATTCGTCCACAAACTCAAAACACTTTTATTGTATATCTGCTTATGCAATAGAAATATTATTTTAAAATATAAACATTTACTCAAATAATACAAAAGTAAAATCTATTTAATGTTAACGGTAAAAAAAATGTGCTAAAATCCTATTTGTAATTAGTCAAAGTATGATCGAATCGTCTACTCCGATTATAAAAATACTAAATTATAAAAATAAATTCTTATTTGTTCATTTTTGATACTTTTTATAACAAATTATGAAGCAAATCATAGACAAAGAGTTATCATCAACAATTTAATAAACTCTGAAGCATAACAATACCATTTCGCCCGACAGTAAAATATTGTTTGTCGGAGCAAACAATTGTTATATTTGTATTCAAGTGATCTACAATAAACTAACGCAGGTTAGCATTAATATCTCCAGGGAAATTAGGGGCTAATAGAAGCACTCTAAATAAATTTGATATTTATGAACTCACTTCGGTAAATTTTCATAATTTAACTTTGTTACATTTGACAATAAATTACAATTTTTAGACTTTATAATAAGTTAATTATAACTTCGCTTTAAATTAAGCATTTAATATACTTAGAAACCCCTATAGCTCGTTAGTAGAAAGCTATTCGTTAGTCGTTATTATATTTTTATTGTTATTACATGTTTTTGTATCTAATATTATGGTTAACATAAAGCTATTAACCAGTAAAGTAGCATCATGTATTATCAAGTTGATAACCAAGTAGTAGGTCATTCATGTAACGGTGGCGCTTGAAGTTACTTAACCGGTCACCCATCCATATACTGACCGTACCTAATGTCGCTTAACGAAATGTTGAGCAAATCCGGCTATGAGCGTATTTTAAGTTAATTCAGATCGCTACCGATCTTAATATATCAAAGTGCATTCTCATTCTTTTTCAAATTAATCAGTTTGACTTCTACACTAGTTTTTTTTTTATTTAAACATTAGAATATCGTTTCTTTCTTATTTACTATCAAGACAATTTTGAACAATTTAAAGAGGGCAATTTTGTTTCAGGTACATACAACGAATACAAAGGAAACATTATCATCGTTTTTATCTGGACTCTAAAAGTAATATCAAAGTTTATGAGCTTATGAGGCTTGGTCTAAAGTACTTTTACAGTGATATTAGTATAAGTGTAGATAATATATGCTCGGCCTCATTGCATTGATAGTCTAGGAACTAGCGAATACATTTTTGGGAGTAAAATTAATCGTTAAAATCGTACATACTGGCGTAATTTCTAGAAATATGTTGTTATACACATATGACACAGGATATAATTATCCTAATGGGGGCCGTTGAGTGTGTAGCGTTTATTTATTTATTTATTTATGTATTCGCTAGTTCCTAGATTATTATAATTATTGTATGTACGATTATAGGTCGTATGTAAACTACAAAAAATGAATTTAATTCAGTCTATAGATGTATATCTAGAACGGATACGCAGTATGAAGTTATTATTTTTTGTACATTCCAAATGTTGTTTATTAAAATTTGTCGAAATATATGTATGTGTAACATAAGTAAAATAATTTATTAGATAAATAAATGAAATCTAAATATTATGTACTCTTAACTTTATATAGTAAAACATCTATGTTAAAATGGCATAAGATTTTTAACGTTCTTGCATTTTTAATAAACAAAAATAGTTAGCAAATCTATAAATGATTTTCTTTTATTTTATGAACAAATGTGTACTAAGTTTTTTCCGTAGCATTAAAATATTTTCAATTATTACGATTGGTCCGACAACTTGTAACTATCACAGTGTAAAACTTTCCGACAAGTTAAATTGGTTGCACAAAGCCATAAAGTCCTTGAACATGCAAATGCAATATAATTCACAAGAAAATGTCAGGAGTAAAATTTTCTTTTTCAACTTTGTACGTTGATATTTCGTAATAAATGTTAATTTATTCGTAAAATCTATAACTTCTGTTCCTTGTTAACTACTACTATTAACTTTCTTACAACAACCATTTATACTAAACTTCGAAATACTATATTTTTTCTTCGATATAATTATGTATAAATATTATAGACATTTTTAAAAGTTTAAAACGTTATCTTTCTGCAGGTTTTTTTTTTTTATGTTAGAAGTTGGCAAACAAGCATACGGCCCACCTGATGGTAAGTGGCTGCCGCAGCCTATGAGCGCTTGCAGCACCATTAGTAGGTGCCACTCGCGCGTTGCCAACTTCGAGATATTAGTTCTTAAATCTCGTTCGCCCAGTAATTTCACTAACGTGCAGTGCCCTTCAAACCGGAACACAGTAGTGCCTAAGCACTACTATTTGGCGGCAGAATATTGGACACTGCGGTGGTACCTACCTAGCCGGCCTCTTGCAATAAAAGACCTACCACCAGTGTGACTGATTGCACTGATGGAATAATCTCTGTTGTGACAGAGGTTATCCCAACAGCGGGCGATGGGGTCGTCACATCCCGACGCCTTAAAGTAACCTTAGAAACTAAATGAAGGATCATGTTATTTACAATGAAACTCAATATGAAATCATAATAGATTTTTATTGTTTGGTTTTACACAGCGATACTGGTCCATTTCATTAAGTCATATAGATTCAATACTTACCAATGCACAGATATACCGGACACATTATCAACACGTTATTTCATGTTTTCTTTATTTTCATGTATTTTGGTGAATATTAATAATAATGAAGGTTTATAAAATCTATTACTTTCTGTACTACCTATGTATGTATGTGATGACGTCATTGAACTCAATATGCATTATAATGGTTGTTACAGGGGATTGTACGAGCGTAAATTGTGTAAGCTTGTTTTCCAAAGCGCGTATAGGCGCGTCTTTAACCAGTGGCGGAACTTATACGGCTGTTGACGTGCTGATAAAGTCAAAGGCATGATACTCCAATCACAAACCACACACACCGTACACACTAGAAAAAAACGATAGTCCGAAACCAACAACGATTTCCAAGATCAAATTAAAAAAAAAATCTACGATTTTAATTTGTCCTTATTCTGGTATATTCATTTTATATTATATGACAATACACGAGAGTAATACAATAAAACAACAAAATAGCTGTAAAATACATAAATCTTTCTGTATACGAGTATTCACTGTATACAATATATTTCGATATTCAAATCTGTCACCTGCCATGAGTTGACTTTGAGATATTGTATGGGCCACTGGAAACAGGTCACATTTGCAAACTTGAAAGCGATTTTAAAAGGAAACTTACAATACAGTTCATTCTATCATTGTTAGTAAAATGAAGTATGACTCCAATTAATGTTTGTATAAATAAAATGTTTGGATTTCCTGGTTTGTTTTTGGTAAAAAATAAATATATTTTATATATTTCAAAAATATGTCTTTATAATATTTATACGATTAATATTGAAATGAATGCTACATTTTTTATTCTATTACTGTTGTTAGTATAAAAATCTAACAGTTATTTTTAAATTATTTCACAAAAATGAAGTGATTATTGTGTCGGACAATGAGTTTTGTAATATTGATATTACGTTCGTATAACCCTTTTTAATTTCACTTTGCTTAAAAACATAATACTTTTACAAAAAATATATGTAGCAGGTTGTTTTCTTCAAAAGGCAGAAGACAACAGTGTATAGTTTTTTGCAGTAATTATATGAAACTATATTTTACATAATAACTTAAATGAAGATGCATGAAGATAAATTTATAAACGATTTGTTGTATTGGTTTCAATTATATTAATTATGCCTAAAATATTTATGTGAATTTGTAAAAAGGATTATTATATAAATATTATATAGATACTTTGTCATAGAACATAAGTAAATCGATTCAGTTCTTAACTACTTAATTTTTCAAATAATATAAATAATATAATTTCATATTGTATTAGTCAAATGTGTATAAAATATAGGCATTAATCTATGGCTGTGTTTCACTTAAGGTAAAGTCAATTCTTTGCACGAAATCATCTCTTAAATTTAATGTACAGTTAAACAGACGTATATTTGTTTTAATTTGTTTAATGTAATTAAATGGGATACGTAAATAAATTATGATATGAAAACTTGGTGTTTTTGGCTATTCAAATAGGAATAGGTCGCTGAAAAACGAGATCTGGTGTCAGCGTGACTGGGCCTGCTGTATCAGGAGTATTACTACTGTCACAAAGAATAACAACATAAACCAGATCCATATTTAGAATGTTACATTTTGTTCGGCCGGAATAAGATCTGAAGGTAGTGGCGTGCAATCTATATCAGCAATTAAGCAGTGCCTGCCTCATAAAAATTCAAATACACTATTCTTATCGAGGTATCATAAAGTAATTAAGTATATTGGAAGCCATTAACTTAAGAATTGAATTATACATCATTATGTACTATACTATTAGTATCATGTAGTAAATAGGTAAGGATAGCTTATTTATATTTTTGAGACATAGGCACTGCTTATTTGCCTTTATGGAATGAACGCCACTAGATGGTGACCCATATTCCCACCCTGTCTGTCCCATCATTTTCTCCTTGTCTTTTATCTTACTTTCTCTCCTCAGGTGGGCAATACAATTATACTTACATTTGTTGCAAGTGTTTATAAGTTATATTGACCACTTACTATAACACACAATTATTCGGCGCACGCTCTGGCTATGGAATAAGCTTCCTGCCAAGGCCTGTTTCTTCAAGAATGGAGTGGAGAGATTTTTAAATAGATACTCCTGCCTGTGTTGTACCGGTACAAGTAGCACAGGATCCTTTCGATATTATTTAGAAGATACCAATGACTATATAAATCAAAAGTGATCGAGAGATATGTTAGTGCTAGATTTCCTTGTAGACAGAAGGATTTCCTATTTAGAATAACGAACACTGTATCACGTAGAACTAGAATACTCACTTGTCACTTTAGATAAAAGTTAATTTAAGAACCACACTCATGTTTACTAAGAATATTGTTACACTTTCGCTGTACATAGGTGTGATTAAACTACGACTCCCAGGACAGTGAGGTCATTAAATCATAAGTCTATGATAGTAAAGCCTTGTGATTTTCATTAAAATGGCTGGATTGACTTAGGTAATGCGACCCCCTGACAGAATATTGACGCTAAGTAGCAGTAGCTGTAATCTATCGTTTTGTTTGATAAGAGCACCGGAAGCCTAAGCCCCTCGGTCCATTTCCCGTTACTGTAGCGATACCTTATATATCAAAGCTAATCTTATACTGTTTGCTATCTCTACGCGATATATAGGAAGTGCTATATATATACAACTTTCGTTAACAATACATGCGGTATTGCAAGTATCGTAAGTTCTTCAAAGTGTTCATAGGTTGTCGTGACTGCTAACCATCAAACGATACACTGTATACATGTGTACAATCATCATGAAACAAAACGTTTACACTTAATTATGAAACAGTTATAAAGTTATGAATTAGGTTTACTGATAATAATAATAATGAGACGCTCATAGCCGAGTGCACCCGCTGATCGGTAAACGATCGGTAGGTTAAGCAACTTTAGGCGCGGTCAGTCACTAGATGGGTGATCGCATAGTGGTACTTCAACCGCGCGTCTCCGTGCTTCGGAGGGCACGTAAAAAGTCGGTCCCGGCTGTTGACAATTAGACATCAGTCGATAAGTCAAGTCAGAGGCCTACGGGCGACCTGAACAACTCTGACACTAGGTTGACCACTAACCAATCGATAAGAAGAAGACTGATAATAATAAGTGATGAAATGAACCTATCTGTGATGTTCGATATTATCATATTAGTGCTTCTTTCGAAGATATATGTTAAAGACCCTCCCGCCCTCTGTAAAGTTGAGATATTAGTGGACTTTAAAAATAATGAAATAGGCATAATGGATTGACATAAGGGTAATAGATAATGTAGTGTTTCAGCTCCAAAAATTGCGTGTCGTTTCAGGCGAATGCGACGAGCTGCATGTTGAATAAACATATATCGAGAACGAAGCACGAAGTATAATTTTTTTTTTTTTTTTTATGTTAGAAGTTGGCAAACAAGCATACGGCCCACCTGATGGTAAGTGGCTGCCGCAGCCTATGAGCGCTTGCAGCACCATTAGTAGGTGCCACTCACGCGTTGCCAACCTCGAGATATTAGTTCTTAAATCTCGTTCGCCCAGTAATTTCACTAGCGTACAATGCCCTTCAAACTGGAACACAGTAGTGCCTAAGCACTACTATTTGGCGGCAGAATATTGACACTGCGGTGGTACCTACCTAGCCGGCCTCTTGCAACAAAAGACCTACCACCAGTGTGACTGATTGCACTGGTGGAATAATCTCTGTTGTGACAGAGGTTACCAACAGCGGGCGATGGGGTCGTCACATCCCGACGCCTTTGAATTTTATGGAACTATTAAGAAAATTTATGGAACTTACCTACTTTCAAGTTTTTATCTTCGGTAATACATCAATCTTTGATCATTGACATTACTAGTTTCTTAAAGATCTATTTACACAAAAGTAATGAATAAAGATAAAGAAAGAAACAAGAATATAAAAAATTAATCTCATTTAAGAAAATATATCGCAAAGAAAATTGTCACAAGCACATCCACGATTTATTTTATCTGTAGGCTATAGATAACAGATATAGGTAAATTTTTACAAAGAAACCTCAAGAAGGCAGAAAACCTCGATATCGGAGGATTAACCCGGCTCAAGTTGAGAGGATAAATCAGGACAAGCAATGACATCAAAGTATCTATGACCACTAGAGGACCACTCAGGAAATTTTGTTTGCGTAATCGTAAATCTCTGCTTACAATAAAATCGCTTACTAAGATTGATTTACTCAAGAATGATTATATTTGCCAGTACTGTGTATCATCTACCTTTTATTAAAGTAAAAATAAGTTTACGGTTTTTATAATATACTAGCATCTGCTCATGACTTCGCCCGCGATGACCTTAGAATTGACTCTAGAGAGAAATGAAACATTTGTCAGAAAATGTGTGTTCCATAAGGCACATAATTATGTATATAACAAATTTCAAGCGACTACGTTTCACGTAGTCGCTTCAAAGAATCTAAAGTTTTTCCGGAATAAAATGAATCATATTATGTGTTAATCGTGATAATAGTCTATCTATGTGCTAAATTTTATCCAAATCGGTTGGTCGTTTTTGCGTGATTGAATAAGATACATCCAAACTTTCACATTTATGATATTAGTAGTGTTTGTTTTAGGTGCGGGAGAAAATACGTTTTACG
Organism: Hestina assimilis; assembly: GCA_023373885.1. Lineage (NCBI taxonomy): Eukaryota > Metazoa > Arthropoda > Insecta > Lepidoptera > Nymphalidae > Hestina > Hestina assimilis. Next base: position 6,616,285 of record CM041749.1, on the reverse strand, counting down.
TGTAATTTAGACTACTCTTGTGTCAATTTACATAAAAATTCCAATCTAGTTATCTTGAAAATAGCCAAAGAAGCAAAGCAAATGCAGTATGTTAAAATGTGGCTACATATTATGTAACAAGTGTCGAGCAATCTTTAGAAGGTAGATGTTAAATGCATAAAGATTTGTTTTATTATTAAGATGGGCTTATATTTTGTTGCTGTTACGAGAACTTAGTGTCTAGACAAACCAAACTTAGGCTTTAATACATTACTAACCTAATTATGTATGAATTTGTTATTGTATAAATCTCTAGTTATCGAAGATTAGAAAGACAGTTGATCATTGTAATTCAGATCATAATAAATAAAAATCTAATTTAAAGACATAAAATTCGAACCTTCATTAAGGTTAAACAACACTCCTTTCTATTTTTCTTTGTCAACGCCGTTTTTCGGCATAAAAAACTAATTATATTACGCGTTTGAAAATTATCTTCTAATACATTAAATTGTATATTATATAGAGAATCTGTAAGTACAAGGTCTATTTTAGAAGAATTATCATCAGTAATTTTCTTTCACTGAACAAATTATAAAACAATTCTCTGATTAAAGCCTAAATGGTGCAATGTCTAATCTGTAGTCTAATGAGTCTCCCTGTTGAATAATCCGTTGAAATCGATTTTTCATTCACAGCCCATACATATTCAGACGGTCCCATCGCCTTCGGTGACGTTCAGTAATAGATTGCTACAAGAGGCTCCCTCGAGTCAAGTAAAAGTGGAGAACTCAAGTTCGGTTACAGTTTTATTCAATTTCACTTAAGTGAAATTTCTTTTAATGATGATGCGATATAATATAGTGATATGAGAAATCTATAGCTTCTTAAAATTTACGAGATTAATACTATTAAAATGATTTTTTTTGGAATAAAGACAGAAAATTAAACTTTAACACGTCCAGACTATTCCATCATCTGAACCTTCAGGATGTTTAAGTACACGAATACAAATTGTAAGAGACGTCAGCAGTAACAACATGTGTACAAGACAGATTTTGAGTTGCCACTTAAGATATGAAAGTAGAAAAGGTAAGAGAAAAAAAATGAAAGAGAGAGAAGATGAGAGTTCCGGCTTTTAGTGCTTTCATTTATAAAAATAAAGAACCGCAATACTATTTTACCGCCATTTATTCCATTACCGCCATTGTTTCATCATGCCCGCTTGTCCGTTCGTGTGTCTGTTTTATCATAGTACAGCAAATTCACGTCAATATTCTGTGAACAGCCACTACTTCCCTGGTGAAAATGTTCAAAGCCCGGAATCACTACTAGAAATTATTTAATTTTTATAAAAAAAGACGTCCAAAGTGGACACTGTGTAGATTGTTCAATTTTGACATAATCACTACATAGTATAAAACGAAGTCGCTTTCTGTCCCTATGTATGCTTAAATCTTTAAAACTACGCAACGGATTTTGATGCGGTTTTTTTAATAGATAGAGTGATTGAAGAAGAAAGTTTATATGTATAATAACATCCATTAAATAATGGAGAAAAACATTTAACGCGTGCCGACCACGGGCAGTAATGAATAAATCAAAACTACTAGATCGATTTTAATCATGACATCGTTGTGGCGTTGTGGGTAGCGAGTCTGCCTTTAGCCTCGATGGTTGTGGGTTCGATTCCCGCTCGGAGCTGATGTTTGTATTAATCGTACAGGCATATTTTCCGGTCTGGGTGTGTTTGTCCTTGTCATTGTGAATGTTTCCGGACCCCCGACACAGGATATAATTATCCTAATGGGGGATCACGTTGAGTTGTGTAGCGTTATTTATTTATTTATTTAATTATTTTTTAGTGAATGACATAGGCTATATATTTTATACCCGTGCGAAGCCGGAGCAGGCCGCTAGTACAATATAAATTATACCAAAAAATTTTAAATTCTCCATTTAATACACAGCAATTATTATTCTCGCCCACTTCTTGATCATCCGAACGCTTTCAAAATGAATTGCGAAAACGACTAACTCTCTAGGGAGTTTCGAGTAATTTGTTCGTCGCCGTTTGAATCATATTATCTGTATTCCTGATACAAATGATCCGCAGTTCCGTTGGGACGTGCCAAAATGGCTAAATTAAAACTGAGTACACTTTGGACAGCAAATTTGTTGCGTACATAAAAAGCCGCAATGCTCCGTGCGCCTGGCGAGCCTCCAGACTGGCGGGATGTCAACGAGACTTAATTCACTCGATTTTTATTACGATTAACGATAATTACATCATAATACATTATTATTAATTAATTTGGAACAAAAGACACTGATTTCTTTCTTTTTCCTGTGCCCAGTAATTTCCCTAGCTACAGTATCCTTCAATCTAAAATACTCTACATAACCGGCCTCTTGCAATAAAATGCCCACCGCAATTTTAATCACGGAATGATTTATTTTTAAATTCTAAAGAAAGAAAATCCTTGCAAGAACGGGTATATTTATAATACAATTTTAACGAATGTCAAGTATATAACATACATACAAATAGTTACTTGACTAGCTACAAGTAAATAGCTTTAGAAAGATCTTGGTCAATGTGAAGAAAATGCATGTTAACGCTTTATTTTTTAACCTCGTCCTTTAGTAGCAGATTTCCACGAACCTTCGCCTAATTTTTTTATGTAGATGGCGTGGAAAAAATTGTTAATAACAGTTCGTGACACTGGAGGCCGTAACATTCTTTTGTGTTTACTCTAAATTTAACAAATTATATTTTCCCGGTTCAATTTAAATTCTTAAAAGCTTTTTTCAGTTCTAGCTATCAGTTCTGAAGGAATTTTACTCTGAGGCGGTCTATACACCTTCACTAATATTGTGCAGTACACTAACAATTGTGCTATTAGTGTGTGTGCTATTTGAGTTTGTATTGAAAGATTGATCAATCTTAGGTTTTAAGAAATATTTCGTCGATAGAATTTTTGCGCTCATGAAAGTATTGACATTAGTTTTATTGACTTTTCTTTAATTTCATGGACACAGTCAGTATTACTGCACACAATAGTATTGTGCAATAATATTGGATCTACATGGGTCGCTTTAACTAAAATATAAAATGTATTACTTTAGTTATTAGTGGAAGCGGACACCGCGCGTTAGGATTCACAATTTGCATATTATTGTTTGTCCAATCTCGTTTGAAAGCAAATTTTCTTTTACAATATATTTGAAAATTATTATAGAATGCATTATAATATGTTTTTTTTTTTCAATTAAATTTAAGTAGTTGTCGACGACGTTGTGGCGCTTGGGTAGCGAACCTGCCTTAAACGCAACAGATCGCGGGTCCGATTCCCGATCTGAGCATAATATTATGTTTGTATTGACCATGCATATTTTCCAGTCTGGGTGTATTTGTCCTTGTCCTTGTATGTGTTTCCGGACCCCGACACAGGATATCACTATCCTAACGGGGCCCATTAAGTGTGCAGCGTTTAAGTATATTATTATCATCATTTTGCTTCATAGAAGGTACGAGTACTAGCAGAACCAGCAACACATGGCTATGTCAAAAAATGATTTATTGCTATAAGAGTACAATACAATAATGCCTTTAGGATGCTGATGGGGATGCCCAGGTTCTGTAGTGCTTCGGGAATGTTTGCGGAGGCTCGTGTTGACTGTTTTTATACTACATCCTCATAAACAGAGTTCGGGGCAGCTCTCAGCGTTAATGGAATGGAGTCGGCCCTTTGATTGTTAACCTGTAATTGAGGATTGAATTAAATGACAGATATGTTTAACATTGGCAACATTGACGTCGGTGTTTTATTTTATTTAATTATTTACTAAGATTCTACACTAATTCGCCATATAAACTTTAAGTGTGCGGAATGATTATTTAAGTGTGAGAAATAGAAGCCGCAGCAAGAATCTAATATTATAATATAATTTAAAGACTTACACAAATACATATATAAGAACACTCATTTTTCTACATAAATTACAATTGCAACTACTTAAATATTTTATGAAGTTGTTTATACAAACTACAAGGTATAATATTGCAAAATAACCCGAGTACTAGGTGCATCATAACCGTGAGCACTCAGTTTATTCCACCGTTATTGCACGTCTAGCGATCATAACATTACTCTGAGCTTCAAGATGCATCGTTGAGTTCACATTCTATAAAAATAACCCATTTCTCTGTAGCGCTCTTTAAACATAATATAAAAATTTGAAACTATATTACCTAAGATTTCGATACGTATAATATTTTCCTGTAAACATGAGGACTATTTTTGTTGAAATTTCGAAAAACGCATACGTGCCTAGAGAAACAAAAAACCTCAATAGTTAACGGTAGAAGGGTAGACTCCGCTCCGTCAATGCGATAGTTGCGGGTTCGATCCAGACCCCTTGGGCTACTGTCGGACCCACTCCTAGCGCAAGCTTCAAGCTTATTTTGAGGGGCAATAGGAATATTGGTCTTACAAATAAATAAATGAATAATTGGCGGTTTTAATGCATTTTAATTTGAAATGGAATAAACGAAATGAAATCTCAAAATGAAAAACATTATGAGAGCAAAATTACAGAAAAGGAAGAGAACTGAATGCGGACGACTCGTTTGTGAACTATAAAATATTTGCATCCAAATGAGGGCGGAGCAACAATAAGATGGAAATACAGGATCCAGCCACGAGTAATGCGCACTGTCCGCTCCCGTTAATAGCCAACTAGGGGTGTATACTCGAAACGGATTCAAAAGGCGGATAATGTTTCTCTGGTGTACATTTATATGCATGAATATTATTATAAGACCCTTTGGTTGAGCTGTAGTCAGATTGACTTGATGAATATTTATGTACAATTTGTAATTATGTTTATCTGGCAATAGTATCGTAGGCATTCTGCCCCAAATGCTGAATGGAAAGGCGGTGGGCTCCCAAAAATCCCTATGGCAGTTATCACAAAAAAAAAAAAAAACGTAGTCATTACATTTAGATAATATATAACTTAACTACTGTGTCTACTGTCTGGTCATTGAAGAAATTTATAAATATTTAACAAAAGAAAATATTGTTAATTTTGGCAACACTCAAAAATTAAAGCAACTGAAGTACAAGTGTTTTTACAAATTTCTATAGATGTATTTACAATTTTCACTACAAAACCAAATAAAGTTAATATTCCAATCAAAAAAGTATATCAAAAATTTAAAGAAACATGGACACGTTACCAAGAGGATCAACGTGATGTCATATAAATTTTATTAATGATCCAATCAAGGGCAAAACATATAGAAACGAAACCCTCAAAATAAAAAATCTTATAATTATTCGCGATCACTCCATCTTAATTTTTTTTGCCATACCTTATTAGGCCTTTCGGTTTCTTTTTAGGGTTCCATACCTCAAAAGGTAAAAAAGGAACCCTTATAAGATCACACTCTTGTCCGTCCGTCCATGTGTCACCAATTTTCTCAGGAACGGGTGGACTTAGCAAGTTGAAATTTATACCAGCTACTGAGGTCTGTAGTCCCTATTAGGTGTACAAAAACAAGGTCCTGAGTCAACACGATATCAATATAGGCAAATTTACATTTTCTCGAAAATTTATAAGTAGCAAAATTGACCTTAATTTTCAACTTTTTTTATTTATTATAAATAATATTACGGAACCTTCCTACGTGCGTGGGTCCAACTCGCACTTATCCGATTTTTTTTCAAAACATTCCAATTATTTACATAAGACCCGGTTTGTACTCTAATATTGAACATTATTAAAGAAAATTACGATTAAATTGAATACCCGAAAGGACTTCAAGGAAATTTTACTCAACCCTGCGGTATCGTGAAACGATATTGTGATTTTTTCCCCTTGTTAATTTGTATAAAAATGAAGAGGGTACTTAGTATCGTACGGCGAAATTGGACTTTATAAAAAAGGCAGCAGGAAATTTAGTTTTATAAGTACAAAAAAAAATCTGATCTCCAAAATTAAATAATAAACAACGCGAAAATTGGAAAAATAAATACTCTATCCTAAACTAAAATATTCTTGCCACCGCGATGTAGAAATGAAAAATTCTATCTTACTGCCGTCTAATATGGCAGCGTCAAACTACATATGTATAATTAGTAGTAAATAGTCTATACTATAGAGCTACCGAAGACGTAAGCTTCGTTTGCATTTTTATTGCATTTTAAATTTTCTTTTAACGCAGAATAATAAGTATATGCACATACCAATGGAAGATGAAGCGTAAAATATTTTCACGACAAATTTTATTTTTATGCATATAAAATTAACCATTCCGAAACCTCTCATTTAGCAGCAGGTCTCTACGAACCCTCACCTCATTTTTTATGCAGATTGCGTGGGAAAGTTTGTTAATAAAAGTCCGTGACACCAGAGGGCTGCGGACATTCCTCTGGACCTGCTCAATATTAAATTTGACTATATTTTCCTTTTCATTTAAATTCATCATAATTATAAGAATCAACTGCAGAGAGTTCTTCATCTTCTTCTTATCGTGTGGTTATTGGCGTAATGTAAGTTGCCCATAACTAGGCCTTTGTGCATAAAAATTCTAAATATACAGTCATTCAAGACAAAAATGTTTAAACTATTGCTAGACAAATGCTACTACACCATTAACGAATTCTTGCAGGACAATTGTATCGTATAATATTTTTTTTTTTTTTGCAATTTTATTATTATGAAATGTTTTATAATGTTTTTTTTTGACTATGATATATAATTTTTGACATAATTATTTTGTATTGTGACGGTATATTTTATTCTTCTCTAATGTTTTCTTTTGTAATTCTAGTATTATAATAATTATACTGTGATTTTTGCATGCCATTAGGTAGAATGTGTCTATGGACTTTTCAAGTTTAACACCAAGGTTGTACCACATTTTAGCAAATAAAGGAATTTGAATTTGAATTTGACTAATCGGCTTTTTAAGTCCCCTCCATACTTTGCTGTCGTTTAGCGGAAATACCGCTATGCGATCACCCATCAATATAATGACCACGCCTGAAGTTGCTTTACCTACTGTTTGTTTACCGAACAGTGAGCGCATCCGGCTATGAGCGTCTCATGCAGACATAATTTTAATCCTCTTGAGTTGCGATTTTACAGTAACTAAATTTTTCTAAGTAAAAATGTACTCATCTAAGAGTACGGTGAAAGTTTTCGTGAATACTTAAGTTGAATAACTTAACTAAGACCTAACGATAAAGTATTTCTGGCAATAAACCCACATAAATCATGAATCACCAAACCTATTTGACTACTTTGGGACCTTCAAAATGGAAGAATTACGTCACGATGGACACGTGAGAACAACCAGTGTCGATTTTATTTTTAACTGAATCCAAATACATGTTAAGTGCATTTACCACCTTTACCATATGCAGTTAAGAGCAAAGCTTCTCGTACTTTGATTAGGAAAAACATTTAGGTTTAAAATTCGAAAGAAAAATTAGTACCACACGCGAGCGGAGACGCGGGCGCAGCTAGTATAAAATAATAAGATAATTTAATACTTACGTTACAAAATGAGCTAATTACTAAAGCTCTATGCAATTTACTATGATTTAAATTGACTGTAAAACAAAATTTCCCAGCAAGAATACTATAAATAAAATCGCTTGTATACTGCAAGATCAGCGTTCGTGTTTCTGAATTCTAATTTAATTTTTACTTCAGACGCAGTATCCTACTCTCCCGTTGGGGTCTTTAAATTTGAACGGTGCAAAGAAAAAAATTAAATTTAATACTGAGATGTCCTCGAGAAATTTTTACGTGGCCCCGAGGTATAGCAGAATCGTATTGTGATTTTCCACATGTAATTAATATAAAAATGAAGAGGATAACTGTCTCTCAGAAGAAGAAAAAGAGATCTCTTTGGACTGCAGAAAATAATGAGCTAATATTCTTTTACGGTTTCTTAAATGTTTTTTCCGTTGACGTAATTAAGTTTCTGTATAAAATATTTCATAAATACAGGGTGTATTAATTTACATGTTATTTAGTTTTCTACCTCAAAATAATAATAATAAATGTTGTCTTTTGCAGTAGAGCCTTGCAGTTTTGAGGATGAATGGTTTCACTTGAGAACGGAAGTACTATACTTTTACAGAATATTGAGTATTAGTATAATTATCCTTGTTTTAGTATAGATATAATTTTTTCTAAGACCTGCTGGACTTCGTAGTTAAAAACTATCGGGTCGATAAGACCACAGTCGAACTTAGGAATTCTTGTTTTAGCATACCTACTGAGTTTTATGAGGATTCAAATAGTTGTGGTCAATAGGTATCACTGAACAAACATACATACGAACATATGATTGGTTTAAAAAATATAAACTATTGAGGCTTCAATTCTCTAAAAAAAACTAATGAAAATACTAGTGGAGATTAGTTAAGTCAAGTTAAAAATCTCTTGCCCGTATTGTAATACATTTCACACATACGGCTATCTTACCAAAACAGAATAAACTGCAAATGAATAATACAAACTATTGCAAGTGTATTGTGCGCGAGTACTTTAAAGTATGTATCAAACTGCCCGAACACACAATCTATCCAAGCAAAATCGATTTGCTTGTTTTAGTATGCTCACATCGCGGGATTAAACGCAACAAAATTACAATATTTCATAAAAAATATTTAATGGAGTTTGTTTAATAACTTTAAGTTGTGGACATTAATCACTAAGATAAGTATAGATAAGCCCCAATTACTCAACGGTTAAAGGGCCGTCTCCCAAGATAATCTTTTTTTTTTTTAGTTGTCGGGGAGGATATCTACTTCACAGATACCCGACCTCCTGGGGAGGAGAACCGGGTTATGTGGGGTTCCATGACAGGTGGTCGTTCATGGGTACCCACTAAAACCTCCTCGGTGGCCGACCTCGGTGACAGAGAGAGGCTCCGGGATCTCTTACAGAACTCAAAACCGGAGCATCTCGAGCACTGTGCTGGCAGAGCTCGGTCCCAGGGGGCAAGATGGAATGCCTCCCTACGCTTCTCAAGGTAGAGTGTACGACATTCGGGCCACACCGACTACCATACTCCTCAGGGCCGCTCAACACGTATGCACAGGTGCGTCCACGGCCCGAGGGCACGCCCTATTTATATAGCCCCGGGTAAAGGGGCTGACTCCCAAGGTAACCAAGCCTATCTCTATGAGCTATGAGCTTATTGGAGGGGCAATAGGAGTAATAGTTATTACTTGAAAAAGCATGCGACTATTCTTTATTATTCTAAAAACACAAAGAGAAATAAGTGACCCTGACGTCACATCAGATGTAGATATGGTGTATATACACAAAGACAAGTAAACGCAGTAATGGTGGAGTAACAAGGTCTTATTTATTTTGAAAGTTCTTGATCAGATTCAACCATAACATTTAATTCAAAATGTTATTATGAGACTGATCCGAAAGAAACGTACATCAAAAAAAATAGACAAACTACTTATATTTATTTTAGGTGTTAATTTTAAAAACAATTAAAGAAAAAACATACTGCAGATTATGAGATTTTATGAAATTGTTTTCTAATAATCGCGGCATATAATATAAACATCAGAAATAATGAAAAAATACATCAAAAACATAGCCTGTCACGAAACGCTTTAATAAGTATAATCTAGGCTAGATTACTTATTAAAACTTCAATATCTATCATAAGTTCTATTTAATACTCCTGTCTTGTTCTAGCTTCATAATATGAACTCTGAACTAATCCCAGCCTGATCCTCTTGTGACCTCCATCCATAACATTTGACTAGATGCGACAACCGAGAGCTGAAATTAATATTACCCCAGTATTTATTTACTAGAATACAGTGCAGCATAAATGTTGCAGTCAAATTAGAAAATCCGTTATCCTATATTATATCGAACCAAACATTAAAATTAATGAAACGACTGTTTGTGTTTCTATTTGACAAAAAATTTACAAACGTCATCAAATATCATGCACAAAAAAAATGTTATGAATTTTGCTTGAAAAATGTTTGTAAAACAGCTATGTTTATGGTCAGTTTCCAATACGATCAATATACACGACTTTCAGAAGTACATTAATAATATAAATAATATCATTATTAGGCCAAAATTATTTTGCCAACCATAAATTGATGTGACTGAAGAAACGGTGCACGGTCACCTTGTTAGAGTTCAAGGCATTGCAACTATTATAGTATCTTGAAATTAGCCTGTGACTTCAACCAACTGCTTAAAACGCAGATTTTTAAAAATAATATTGACAGAGAAGAAGTCAAATTCTCTGTTCAAAACATTAATTGTTATTCGCGCATGCTATACCATTATCTTAAATCAAGCCATGTCAAATCAAATCAAAATTATTTTTATTCAAGTAGGCACTTTAAAAAGTATTTTTGTAATAGTCAAACGCTACCGACGGTTCGGAAGGTTGATTCTACCGAGAAGAACCATCAAGAAACTCGATAGTTACTCTATTCAAATATATGCTTACAATTATATAATTTCTTATAAAATTTGGTTCTTGAATGAGATCCAGCAATATTAAGAGCCCAAAGCATTTTTATCGGAAAAATATTCTCTAACGAATTATATGCTATATTTATAAGTTAATTTTTATGTAAATTTGAAACTTGTTTGGCAGCTCCAATAAGATCTGAAATTTTGTTAAAGATGCGAATACCAAGCCCCTTATAAGAAATACTGACTTTACGCAGACGAAAGCTAGGATTATAAAGTTTATTTTTGTTTCTAGTATTAACTGAATATATATCATACTAAGACTTTAACGTTACGTTATAAAATCATTATACTTACTACTAAGTAGTCAGTATAATGTGTAAATGAAAAGAGAATGTATAAATACTGACTATACTTGAGCAGCAGTAGAGACCAAAGTAGAGCCTTGATGTTTTGGGTATGGGTGGGATCGAACAAAATAGTACTTCACACTGGAAATTAATGTGAAGTAGTAGTAAGAATACTCTTACTTCTGGTAGTCATTTTGATTAATGAGTCCTTAGTTTCTCCCCGTCTTCTCTCTTCTCTTTTATACTCCTCAGGAAGCATAGATTACGGTAAATGCTTTTCATCAGACAGACCATGTGCTTATTTGTCGCCTTTTGGTAGACCATAAAACCGGACTCTAAGGTATTAGTAAGCAGCTAACATGTTATAAATTTATCTGAGAATCATATAAATTAATAAAAATAAAGTTTTTCATTTCTTATTTACCGTTGAGTAAGTAAAAAGAAAAGCTTTTAAAATGAGTTCTAATTAAGTTACATAGGCAAAAGAGTTAAACTCTCATCAGTATAGCTTATATCTAGCTTAAAATATTTTCGAGGCATTTATTCATTTTTATGCACATTAAATTAACGGTTCAAAAGGCTCTCATTTGGCATTAGGTTTCTACGACCCTGTCCTCATTTTTTATGCAGATTGCGTGGAAAAGTTTGTTAATATCAGCCTGCGATGACACAGGCCCTCGAAATATTGTAACTCCGGTCTGTATCAAATCTAACCATATATTTTAGTCCTATTGAAATTGTACAATAGCTATACTGATTGTAAATGAGACCAAGAACAAAACAAATGCTATTTCGATATAATATTTTATAAATAAGAAATAAGCTTATAGTAATTATTATTGATTGGCCGAAATTCGGTTTACATTCGGTTTAACCGAATTTCGATAGCTCGCCGAACTTCCGGATTCGGCCGAAATTCGGTTTAGATGCCGTATGCACTATCTTGATTTTAATTAATAAATAAAAACACGTTGTAGCATTCCGAGCATTCGAATTCGAAATCGCTATATGGGTTTTGCGCGTCTTGACCAATCACAGCGTAAGCCGCCGACGCTAACCGCTAGCCAATCAACGCTCGCGCCGACCCTGCCGGTCGGCGAGCCCGGGTGCCGCTCTCGCTCTCTTCCCCTGTGCCTACGACGGCGAACGGATGGTGTAAATTTGTAAAACTATATGTATGTGTTACAAAAAGTAATAAAATTTTTGGTGGTGAATGTGTTTTCAATTCCCAATTACGCGATACTACAACGTATTTAATAACAGTGAAACAAAATAAGTCATTTATACACTCATGGTCATTTATTTTAAATAATAACATTTTCATATGTAATAAACCTTAACTGGTATGCGATACAAACTAAATTAAATTTATTCTTCTTATTTACAATAAGTTTACCAGTCTAAAAATCTAAAAATAAAATAAACTTTGCATTCTTCTAAATAACCTCTTAAGTAATTACAATTTGTAAATTGAATTTTAAAAAAATACTATATACAGAACGGCTGAAATTCGGCCGTATTCGGTTCAAACCACATTCGGCCCATTACTAGTAATTATTAAAACAATGCAATCTATCGATTTACAATATATATATTAGACGGCATTGTGGCGCAGCGGAAGCAAACCTGCCTTAAGTGACAAGTGACATAGGTCGCGGGTTCGATTCCCGCTCGGAGCAGAGGTTTGTATTGACCATACAGGCATGTTTCCGGTCTGGGTGGTTTTGTCCTTGTCATTGTGAATGTTTCCGGACCCCCGACATAGGCATCACTGTCCCAATGCGGGCCGATCAGTATGTAGCGTTTATTTATTATATTAATAATATATATGAAGTTGTGGAAAAAAAAAATTGCCATTTTGTCAATAACATAATTGTATAGCATATACTATACCATATACTATACGATAATATCAAGTTATAGGTCAAAAATATATTTTATTTACTTCTTATATTTGTATGTTAAGCCGACGTGAAAAAGCAATCATCTGAGGACTTTACGAAACGAACAACTCTCCGGAGTCTTCTAGTAATTTCGTCGCCCGCTGGATCATATTATCTGTATTCCCGATACAAACGACCCCCGTTTCCGTTGGGACGTGCCAAAATGGCTTAATTAAAATACTTCTGAGCGGTGAATTAGATGCATACATAAAAAGCCACAATGTTCCCGGCCTCTGGCTGGACTCCAGACTGGAAACTTGTCAATGTACATACATTATCATTTCTATTCTATTAAGATTGATTCAAAATTGTTATGATTTTGGGTTGGTAGATAGAATAATTAAAGCTTTCTGTTTTGTCCACATAGAAAATAAATTACTTTCAATACAATAAGTCATTACTTACAAGTAAGAATCATTACTTATACATAAGTAATGATTCTTACCAGTGCAATACGCCGAGATACGCCGAGGATTCGTATTTAAGTACATATTTAATTAGAAAAAAAAGGCTGAATGTATCGAGAAAAATATTTTCACACAACTAGCTTGCATACAAATAAATATTATAGTAACTTATTAATGTATGAAAAACTTGAGTTGGATATTCTAAATCTGTGCAAATGCATTGCCGCGCTTGCATAACTGTGGCTTCGATAAAAATCCATATCACTTAATGAATTTTAGTTATGTATATTCAACTATGAACAGACAAACCGCTGATTTTTCTGTTTTCCATAACAATACATTATTATACTGTCTAAAAAATAAACGCAAACTTTCTGATTTTTTCACTAAAAAATTTCCATAGAAATTACTAAGGCGGATAACATTTTTTCCGGTTATTTGCATTCCACCCAGCTTTAGTTGAGCTTGAGCTGTCCTTCTATTACCTCCAAAGGAGTATGTACAACGTACATAGCTTCGGCTCTTTGAAGAATATCTTTCGTACCTCATATCCCCACCCGCATTGTATATCGGTTTATAATTGGTATCGGTTTTACTTATTCCAAAAAATGTTAGGCTTATAAGACAAAAATTAAATAGGCAATCATGAAGACTGCCGATAAAAGTGAAAACTTAAAACTTTAAAATAACTGTATTTTTTAGATTATTTATGGTATAAATAATTAAAATTTCATACTTAGTAAATTGAAATTATCAACATTAGTCCGATAACATCGAAAAAGTCTAATAGGCTCACGCGTCGCCACGTCACGACATCCTTCATGTGACGTTTAACGTCGGGTGGTGCGAATCCATATTTTATTATTTTGTTTAGTTAATCTATTAACAAAAATTGCTCAACATGGCTTAAGTTTTACACCTATATATTTCAAATATGTGTTTTTATTTAAGATTGTCAAAAGGGCGTAGGTGCGTTCACTTCAAAAGTCTCCCATTTATAAAGGTTTCATTCGATGAACAAATTTATGAAAATAATAATTTTTAATAAAAACATGAATCTAAAAGTAATACGATAAGTAAAATTAAAAAAAGTTATATTACTGGATTGCCTAATCAAAATCTCGAATCCAATAGGGAGCCATTTTGGCTATCCTGCCGATTCGAATGAAAATGTAAAGATCGGTTTTCAAATCGAAATAAACAATCGTTGAATAACGTATGAAGCCAACCATTTCGTTGCTCTGGACCATTCCGAATTCAGAAGTTAGGGCTGCAAATAGTATATTATTGACTATATACTATATTTCTTTCTCAAAAGTATGGATAGAAAGATTTTTTTAATGTGTGCGAATTTACATAAATTTTTATGTACTTTGTGAAAGGATAAGATCAGAAATTCAATAATGTATAAATTTTTTTTTTTGAGGGAATTATTTAATTTTAATTATTTTGTGTGTGAATATTTAAAATTGCCCTCAAGGTGCCCAGCCATAAATAAAGGACCACAAAATAATTAGGGCTTCATTAATAATTAAGATTTAGAAAGAAAGAAAGAAAGAAAGAAAGAAAACTTTATTTTAGACACGCAAAAAACAAAACAATAAAAATAAAAAATTAACTAATAATAAAATGTAAAACAATTTAAAAGCATGTACAATGTTTAAAAAAACAGAAAAATTTAAGAATAAAAAAAAAGAAAAACAAATAAAAATAAAGAATGTAACCTATTGTAAACAACAAAAAAAAAAAAAGAATCAATAATAAAACTACGCATATATCAAAAACAACAGCAACATTGCGTGTCCTAAAAAAGGTGTGCCATTCAGCATATTTTAGGTGAAATGAATGCACCTAAAGCTGATTTTCAATGGCAACCTGTTTTTTATGTATGACGGGCTGTGAGAGTCTCTGTTATAACATTTTATTACTTACACATACGCGTACATATTCTATAAAATAAAGATACTTAAATTAATTTATGATCAATATACTTAAATAAATAAATAAAGCATTAAATCCAATTTTTATAATATATCTTTACATAGTATTTAAATTATATTGTCACCCGCCGACATTACACGGGCTCGGGAGTAACTGGACTGTGCATCGAGGCATTCAGTGTTTTGGACAATCACCAGACAGCCGCGTGCGCCGACGGCGGACGGACGTGTGTGTGTCAATGTTTACTGTGAACGTAATTATATGAAGATAGAATATTTATGAAATAATATATACATATACACATTGCTACATACAGTTATCGTAAGTATAAGAAATAGATAAAGACAATAAGAATATAATATCTGCTATATATACACAAATTTTAAAATAACTAAACAATTATTCATTTTCAGATTCCTAAGCAGTTACAATAGTTATACGAGGCAGATTTATTTATTTTTTTATTGCTTTTGCCGCAGCTACGACTGGTATTATGGAACAACTTTACGCATACGACGTAGCCATATCCTCAAGGTAATAAAAATAACAAATACATTTTATTAAAAGTATGATATAATATTTAAAAAAAAAAAAAAAAAAAAAAATCTATAAATATTGTGTTATACTATTATATTTAGAATATATATTAATTCATTTACATATATGAGAATACAGTTATATGTTACACACACACACACACACACACACACACACACACACACACACACACACACACACACACACACACACACACACACACACACACATACATTTAAATTGTTATTCAAGTTGTAAGCTAAGAAGATATAACTTGTATGTAGGGAGCACGAATTGTAACAACAGATGAGAAACAGCGTCAACTCTGTAATAACCGAATTGTCAATCTTAATAAAAGATAAGGTGAAACCCCTGGATTCGTCATATCGTTTTCAATGGTTAATCCGCTTTACATGATAAATGTCGAAAAATATCTGTTAGAATTTTGGCAGGACCTAAATCTTGCACTCGTTATTTGAACCGTATCATTTGAATTTGATTTAGGTTATTTTTTTTGTTAACAATTATTCTATTTAAGACCTTTTTTATCATGAAATAAAAATATCACATGCATGTTTTTTCGAAACCTAGATTTTAATAACAAAAATAAGAGTGTTTCATAGTTATTTACTATCACGACGTCTTTCTTGATATCCGTTAAAACCAAACAAATTTGATAACGATACGTACCTACATATCGACGGCAATGCGTAAAAATCTCGCATTTTTATACAAAATAAGCTTAAATGATAGAAAGCCCAATTTGATTATAATAGTTCACAACAACATCTACGACTAAGAGAAATAAAAACGTAGCCCATTCATCAGTTTAAAATAAAATTTAGTTTAAAAAATTTCAGTTTAAAAAAATAAAAGGATGTATTCATTTTACAGGAGGAATTATATATTTTTATTCCTCCTATAAAATTTAATTATGATACTTACGAGGTTTTTACTCGTCGACAATATTTTTAAAATAAATAAACGTTCTGGTACCGTATGAAAAGTAAATTATTGTCGATTTTTTGGGTCGCATAATATTATATGTTTTTTACCGTGCAAGGCTCACCCGTGGAGGTGCTACTACAACATGTAAACATTAATCGCAGAATGAAGCTGTGAAACAGCGTATTTACAATTCAATACTAACTATATGTATGTACGAGTACAATAAATTAAAAATCATGTACAAATCATGTCATTGACGACGTTGTGGCACAGCGGTAGCGAACCTGCCTTAAAAGCGCGTAAATAGGTCGCGTGTTCGATTCCCGCTCGTAACATAGTATGATTGACCATGAAAGCATATTTTCTGATTTGGGTGTATTTGTCCTTGTCCTTGTAAGTGTTTCCGGACCACGGACACAGAATATCGCTATCCTAGTGGAGGTCGTTGAGTGTGCAGTATTTTATTTATTTATTTCACCGCTGAATTGCAATTCAATTCCTTTGGGCGAAAAATAAACCAGCCTTCCTGTCACCTGGAGGCTATGATTGGGGGTGTAATATATTTTAGAAATTGTTTTGCACTAACGCTCCATGGCCCAAGTGATTTTACTGCAAGCGGCACAAAGATGTAATTTGGAAAAAAAAACCAAAGCTTAACAAAATTACTGAATCTTTTATATCTATCAAAATCTATGTTACATTTTATCACTCCGTCTTGTCTCAACTTCATAAAGAAAGCTGAGAACTAATCCCGGTGAGATTATGAGAGACCTTCAACCGTGATATTTAACTAGTTGAGACAACCTTATAGCGGAATATTTGAAAGTCTCTGATATGTTTATTGAAAATAATTGGTTTTTTATAAAAGAAATAAATCATTTTTTAATTATAATTAAATAATATGAATAAGTAATAAAAACGGGAATAAATTTGTTTAAATATACTGGTTTACTTATGTAAATCATAGATGGCGCTGTACGTAGTTAAATCACCCCAACGGTTTGTTTATTTGAAATACATATAGCTTGTCTGAAGTAGAATAAATTGTACCTTCGCTTTGATTGGTATTGTGACGAGATGGGGTTCGCGGATTTGGAAAAAAACACCTAATGACTCTAAATAAGACTTTATTGAGATCTAGATTACACAATAGAACTTCACAAATCACAGGTCCAAATCACAGGTTAATCGTAGTCCAAAAGAATAGCCGAGGTCACTAATTATCGCACTTGTTCACTGGTATCACTTGTAGTTTCTTCGCTCGTTGCTCAGAACTGAATCACTCAGTCGACACGCCGGGGCGCTTATATAACGCGAAACACGGGTTCGAGAAAGTTCCGCCCGCGGAACGCTATACTACATCTTTCGAGAATACATCTTTCTAGAACCCACGCGTTGTCAAGGAAATAAACAGAGAGACTAGAAAGCGATTTTAAACCTTATGACTCAGTGATAAGTTTCTCCGTAACATTATTTTATTCACAATGTGTAGAAAATGTGAATAAATGCAAAAAAAACTTGAAAAAGAACGTTTCTACGCTCTGCATGTTGATTATTTATTATTCGTAGCTCAAATTACTAAAATTAATAATACAGGCTTTAACACCGAAAAGCAAAATATAAATATTTTCAACAACAGTCAACAAGAGGTTCCTTCCATGCCGAAATTTTACTTAGCAATATTTTTTTTTGATTTTCTGTTTTAGCTTATTTGGTGTAATATTTCACAATATATGTTTGCAAAAATATTCTGCAAAATATATGATCGAAGTAAAATAATTATATTGGAAACAATTGAATATATTATATAGTAAAGGTAGTCGTTGCTTTACTTTGCTATATTAAAAAAAAGAAAATTACAATTTGTTGCGGTAATAGTTTCAGAAAAAGTGTCCTGATTACAAATAGTATTTTGCAATAGAAATGTCCTGTTATACGCAGTGGAAAATAAATTTAGTATGAAACATAAACCTTATGAAGTTATAAACATAATTCTGATCCATAGCTATAGGTACTTACCTAATTTATGTACATATTGTAACGTAGCATTATGTCCCTACGCATTCAGGTTGCTCCAGTGTTAGGTATATTAAAGCCGTGAGCTGTTTATCTTCCCATTATTGCACATTTAGTGAATATTATTGTACTTGAAGCTTCAAAATGTATTCTTGAAATTATCATATCCTATGATAATAATGCTCAAATTGAATAAATAAAAAGTTAGAATATAGGTTAATTTTTTTGTTTTATTCTTTAGAAACGTTATACTTATAAATAATTTATGTGTACAAGAATGTATATTACAATATTCATATATACTTATTATTGAGTTATAATTTTTTATAGACATGGATGCAGACTATGGTTTTAGTAGTTAGTATGGCTCTATCTAAGTTTTTCATTACTGTAAGCTACTGATGCACGGTAAAAGACAAAAATGCACGGAACCAGACAGTTTCTATTTTGATCTTACCGTAAAGTAAGTTACAGCTACATATCATTCATGTTAGTAGCTCGATGTATAAATAAATAAACGTTGCACACTCAACGGCCCCCATTAGGATAGTGATATCCTGTGTCGGGGGTCCGGAAACATTCACAATGACAAGGACAAATACACCCAGACCGGAAAATACGCTTGCATGGTCAATACAAACATATTATGCTCCGAGCGGGAATCGAACCCGCGACCTGTGGCGTTTAAGGCAGGTACGCTACCGTTGCGCCACAACGTCGCCGTCGCCGTAGCTCGATGTATCATAACTACATAGTATAAAAGTCGCTTTCTCTGTCCCTATGTATGCTTAAATCTTTAAAATTACGCAACGGATTTTGATGCGGTTTTTTTAATAGATAGAGTGATTAAAGAAGAAGAAGGTTTATATGTATAATAACATCCATTAAATAGTGGAGAAAAAATTTTTTTGAGGTTTCTAATGTGATGTCGTAAATAATTACATTTAACGCGTGCGGGCCACGGGCAGTAATGAATAAATCAAAACTACTGGATCGATTTTTTACCCGTATATCTATATATTTTATTCCCGTGCGAAGCCGGAAGGGGGCCGCTAGTAACTACTAATTAGAATTGGCAGATCTTGATAGTCTAAATATTTTTGCTATATAGTGATGCTTTCACAAGGTTATACAATGTTTAAAGGCCTTTTCTTATCGTGTAATTTGTAAGCTTTTTTGATGAAAACATCTATTACGTAAAAATCTCATTAATCAATTGAACGTCGAACCATACGAAAACTTAAATTGAGACGCCAATTAAAACTTGGAGGCGGTATGAAATTAATTAATATCATAGAAATATAAATTTACGAACTGGAAAGTATATTACAAAAATGTAAAATATTTTGTTTGACGATCATCTGGCCTTGTCTTCTTCTTTGATGGCCTCAGAATTGTCTCCAGAGAAAATGAACCATTTGGGGGAAAATAATGCTCTGCAAGACACGTCATCTATTTTTTGCTAATCTGTCAAACAGGACATTAGATCGGGATAAGTAAGTGTTATGTTAATCCAGAAACTAAGCTATCTGTGTGCTAATGTTCATCAAATCCATAGTAACAAACAATAAAAACTGAAATGTATATAATATGAAATACATACGAAAATATAAGCTATCAAACTCACGTTATTACATTTTAAAAAATAACTTTTTAATATCTATACAAATAATAACATTGAAGTGTATGTTTGTAATTCCAAATTAACAGCTATTCAATAATGCATAAGCAAGTATTTACGGTAATTAAATAAAAAATAACTTTTAAAATTTTTGTCTGTCTATCTGTCTGTCTGTTTGTTCCAGATAATCTCTGAAATGGCTGGATTGATTTTAACGGGAAATTTACTGGCAGACAGCCGATTTTATAAGGAGTAACTTAGGCTACTTTTTTTTTCGACAAAGAATTAGGGTTCCGTGGAATAAAGAAAAACAGTTCCCCACGCGAGCGGAGCCGCAGGCCCAGCTAGTTTAATTATAAAATCTGATCAAGTTTCAGTATATAGATAGTAGTCTTGTTGATATAGTAAGTTTATGACTAAATCAATTCTTTTGGATAGCAAATTAAGGGCATATATTATGCCCGCGAAGTGTTCTTGTGCTTTATGGCGGAGACGAATTATTTCCATTAACACATTTAACTTTTTTAGATATTTTTTATGTAAGACACCCGGCAGGAGATAAGTTAAATTAAAAGCAATATAAATTGGTTAAATACATTGACTTGTTATTGAGTGAGGTGGTAATAAAAAACTATGTTACATATATACTGACGTTTAAATCAATTTAAAGACAAGAGTTTGGATTTAATTTTGAAAGTAAGCTCGTTGCAGAACACTTTCCTATTAATAATGCATACAAAATCCCTGAGTTTGCGGTTTTTATGATCATTTCGTAATTTAAAAATAAGCTGAATGAAAACGTGAAAATTTATTATAAGTAAATGAAAAGAGAACTAATTGCGGTACGACTATTTTAGGCTTTAAAAATTTTTAAATGAAACGGAGAGGTACAAAAAATAAAACGACATGGAAATGCAGAATTGTCTGTTTACTTTAATTGCTTATTTCGCTAGAACTGAAAATGCACAGGATTCACAACGCTTACAAGCACACGGAAACGCATATCTAATTTGGAATGTCATGTATTTATGTATAGGTGTAGATGTATATACATAAAAAGGTAGGTTTATGTGTGTGTGATAATATCGCTGGAACTTAAATAGTTTGGTGGATTTCAAGAAATAGGGTATGGTTAAATTAGACTCCATTGTAGTTTTTGATGTTTCTCTCAATGTTCAAGTATGTAAGGAGTTGTAGTCTCATAATACAGCTACAAAAATCATAGATATTTTTTATAGAAGGTACAGAAAATAAATAAAAATTAAAATCCTTGTTCAATTAAATACGTGTTTTATTATGAATGATTTCATACACTTTATTTATTATTCATTGCAAAGTTTTGCAACGTTTTAATTAAACATCGTAACGGCTCACGAGAGTACAGTTAATAACTATTTGAATTGAAATGCAATCAGAAAACTTGTTATTTAGATTTGTTAATAATATTTAAAAATATTACTTGTACACGGAATATCCCAGAGTCCAATAGTCCCATATTACTAAATGAATAAATTTATTGATTGAATAACAGAAACACATAGAATTGGTATATATATATATATATATATATAAATCTTTTCTTTTATTGATAGTAGAAAATATACTTTGTAACATTTTTTAGAGAGTAAGACTTAAATAACACTTATATATATATATATATGGCCTACGAAAAATAAATAAACTATACACACAGAAGGATAATTATATCCTGTGTCGGGTATCCGGAAACATACACAAATAAATAAATAAATAAACGCTACACACACTCAACGGCCCCCATTAGGATAATTATATCCTGTGTCGGGGTCCGGAAACATTCACAATGACAAGGACAAACACAACCAGACCGGAAAACATGCCTGTACGATTAATACAAACATCTGCTCCGAGCGGGAATCGAACCCGCAACCGTCGAGGCTTAAGGCAGACTCGCTACCCACAACGCCACAACGGTGTCAAACGCCACAACGGTGTCCAAAAGACAAAGACAAACGCACCCAGACCGGAAAACATGCCTGTATGGTCAAAACAAACATCTGCTTCGAGCAGAATCGACCCCGAGACCTATGGCGTGATAAGATATATTTGTATAATAATTATTATAATTTATGTTGAGCGCAAATTATTTCATGTCAGCGAATTTGAACGAAGTTATCGATATTTTAAAACTGTAGCACGTTTGAAGCAAATTAGTTACGCTTTACGAGAACAGAGTTCATGTCTCTGCATATGATAGCAGGATGTTAATTTAATTTTTAAGGAACAGATTCCTACTCGTAAGGATTTTAAAGTTTTACCGTTCCAAGAAGGTAGAACATATTTTACTTTACTGTGCAATTTCTTTCCTCGTTGTTTTAGCTTTATAATTATAATAATAAACGCTGCACACTCAACGGCCCCCATTAGGATAATTATATCCTGTGTCGAGGGTCCGGAAACATTCACAATGACAAGGCCAACACACATCCAGACCGCAAAACATTCCTTCACGATTATAACACGAATACAAACATCTGCTCCGAGCGGGAATCGAACCCGTAACCGTCGAGGCTAAAGGCAGACTCGCTACCCACAAGGACACAACGGTATATAAGTTATATTGTTATTGTCATAAGCATATTAGCACCGTCCTTTGGGATATCTAGAACTGTTAAAAATATAAATACTTCAGTGCTCTGTGGACTGTTACCTCACTGTATATCACTTTTTTTTTTTTTCGTAATGTGTATTGCTGTAGGCCCTTCTGGCCTTGACAGCGTCACCGGGCGGGAGGGGCCGAGTACTGAGACTCAGCCGTGATAAAGGGACAGCCCTCACGGGGGCTCAAATTTGATTCCGTCTTTAGGGTGCCTCCTGCGAAGCCGAACCACGGCTAAGGACGTCATCGGAGATGGAGGCAGCGCTCCGAGCGCATTCTATACGATAGACTCACCCGACGGTGTGAGCGCGACGCGACGTGCGAAACAAAGGACCTCGTCCTCACCGGCGAGGACGGTGTTGTGTGCGTGTCTGTGCTGTGTAAGGGGCATTTTCTAATGTAATCCTATCGTCAGGGTCTTGCAGGACGTGCTTAGGACGCCTTACTTTTGTCGGTTGGTTACATCGGTCTGTGTAGATACAAGCATGTCTAATCAAAGGATTTGGGGATCGAATCGATTTCAAAGTCTCTATGGAGATCTACGTTGCGAACGTACCACGGACAGCCCGAGGCCATGCGTAAGAAACGGTTCGGAATTATTTGTAATTGATTAAATCTTCTGGCGTGAACGTGCGAAAAAACAGGGCTCGCGTAGGTCAGTATGGGATGTATACAGGCTTTGTATAATGTCAACAGTGTTATTTCTAAGGGACAGTTTACTCCGCCTGCCCAACATCGCACTGTATATCATATTAACTTTTTGTCATAAAAATATATTTGAAATTTTTTAAAGTTTTTTTTTTCTATTCTCTGTTTGATCCGATTTTTCTATATGCTTCCCGATTACGCTCATATTCGAAAAAAAATTGTAGTCCTATAATTTAAGGCATCCAAAGTCTCCCATTATCCGTATCCTTTCCTCTATCCCCACCTTCCTTTTGAATAAAATAACCAATTAAGTTACATAGCCTGTTAAACGAGGATAAAGGTATAAATAATATACATAATTCTTATGTCCTTGTGCTTGTGATTGAACTCCTCCTGGACTTATTTTGATGAACATTTTTGTGTTTCAGTGGATTCGAGAATGGCTTAGATTCATATTTGGACCCAGTAGGTGGCGCTACTATCCTGTGGCCTGATTTGGGGGCAGGACAACGTCTGCCAGGACCATTAGTGACAATATATACATATGTATTTCAAAACATTTCACTATTTAGTTTGGTTATTTAGTAAATTAAAGCGTGAAGTTAATATAACAATATTATCTTAACACAAAACCGTGATTACGCTTTAGTTGTTAAAGCCTTCATCTGTATTATAAGCTTCATTTTAGTTCCATTTTATAGCACTGTCTAGCCGTAACTTCATAAATTGGACTGAGAGACAATTCCAACTAGATCCTCTCGTGACCTTCAGCCGTGACATTAATTTAGTTGAGACAAACTATATAGAATAAAACATGTATGTTTACGTCTATGCGACATACATCAGATATTTATAAAGATACCTTTTTCTATTGATTGCATGTACAAAATTATTGCCTATGCCTGCGGTGTGCTTGTTAAGAAAACTAAATTGCTATATTTAATATCATTTTCGTAGTCTATATTTTTAATGCTGCTTTTTAATGGTGCTCCAAGCGCTCATAGGCTACGGCGCCCACTTACCATCTGGTGGGCCGTATGCGTGTTTGTCAACTTGTAACGTAAAAAAAGGGTTTTGTTGTTCTCTCCCGACTTGTCAGAGGTGCCTTCATTTTTGTGTGGACATCACGCCTCGATTTGAAAAACTTCTACATCAGATCCGGATACGATTTTGGATATATTTTGTGTATATTTGGTGGTGCAGATGGACCTCCTGCCTGTTTGCCCTCTAATATAAAAAAATACAATATGTATTGTTAATTTTGACAAGAATGGTATTCAGTTGTGATGTTGACACATCCATTGACATTGGTGACCGTTAACTATCAAATGGTTCATACTCTAATTTTTAAAACATCGATGCATAAGATTTTACTTATCATATTATTCTTCTTCTTCTTCCTAGAATTATTCCCTGTATTATACGAGTATTTTACCCAGGGTCTGCTAATTACTCTTGTCCGGATTTGACAGGTTACTAGATTTTACACAGTGCGATTGCCACCTGACGCCGCAACCTTAATGTCGAACCAGTAACTCATTGGATAAGAGCAATTTAGATTTACTTATCAAGGGTTAAAGATTATTATCACATGTTATAACAACCGGGATCGACAGCTCAACGTGCTCTCCGAGGCACGGTGGGGAGATCCACAATGACAAACGCCCAGATCGAAATAGATATTTGTAAGATCAATGCAAATATCTGCCCGAGCGGGAATCAAACCAGTTACCGTAGAGGCTAAAGGCAGATCGCTACCCATAACGCCACAACGATGTCAAACGGTGAGATTTTAATAATCATATTTTTATCTGATACTATAAAAATTGGTTGTAAAACAATTTCTTGTGAAAGTATAATACTCATACGTTTTCTTGAAAGTTTACTTTCCCTAATTTAATAAGATTTTCCGCCTTTAATCCTATGAGTGTGTGCTACACCTGCATTGTCTAAACTGTTGGCACTAAACAATGTTTCATTTTACTAACAGTATTAAGGAGATAATCAAAAAGTATTATTGTACTTGAATTTATGTATTTCTAGTACACGAAATCGTATTTTAGTTTGCTTAATATAACAATTTACATATATATTCATGAAGTTAAAGTGATAAACTTTATAATTTAAATAAATTATGTTATTTCAATTTCACTTTCGTATAGAATATTAAATTATGTGAAAAGCAAAACTTTAAATTAAATTTGTCACGCAAATATAGTATTTCTCACGTAGAACATAATTTGCGGGTTATACTCACACTTAATTCGACACATGAATCTGGATGGAAATGAAAAAAATATTATAAAGGCAAATTAAAAAAGAATAAAGAGAACTCGATACGGTCCACCTGGCTTGAGGTTAAACTATGAAATATTTGCATTCAAATGAGAACAACAATAAGATGGAAATGCTGCATTCTACCGCGAATAATATGCGCTGTCGGCTCCCGTTAATAGCCTATTTCGTTAAATGCGAAGTTTAAAATTAGCTGTTACGAACAGTCTTCCTAACATTAATATGCTTACGAATATAAACTTTGAATTGTTGTTTCAATCGCATGATATAAAATTTTGATAAAATTCACGTTATGTACTTACAAGGATCATTTTTGTCGAGCTTTAGTTTTTTTTTATTCCGATTTAATTTTTGTTTTTGTATTTCGCTAGGAACAAAGCTTCCGTGAAAGAATAACGTCCTTAAAAACATTTCATGGAATTTGATTATTGTTTTATGATCTTTATATTTGAATGCAATCCTATACCTTGCAGATCATGGCAGTTTTATTGATGCCGGTTTTTTATCTATATCTTTTATCTATATATGGAGAATTAATATGTATAATCTAATCCCTTATAATTTGTTTAAAAAATTTGTAATAGTGAATAATTTCTCCAAACTAATTAAATATGTTTTTTTTTTGGACAAGGACAAACGCCCAGACCGAAACAGATATACGTAAGAACAATGCAAACATCTGCCCGAGCGGGAAATCGAACCCAGAACCGTCGAGGCTAGACTCGCTACCTTCAACGCGACACCGGTTTTAATGTAAAGCTCGTATACAAGCTTTTTTCTTTGCTTCTTGTACTAAGCTTTTTGAGAAAAAAAAATAATAACTTGTCATTTTAATTAAATTTTATTTAGAAGCTAGCAAAAAAAAATGGAAATTTGAAAACACGAGAAGAGATAATAAAAGAATGTTAGAAGAATGCCGATGAAACTCGCTCTTGAATTAAAATATATTTATATTCAAAGGACGAGGGTGTAACAATAAGACAGATTCAAAATCTTAACATGATTAATGATCGCCTCAAAACAGAATACATAATAACATAAAAAAAATTTACTTCATTCAATTACCTTACAGTAAATCACAGAAGGGTCCATAATTTTTTTCATAATAAGTGTAGAGTGTCCATTCAATCATGAGTGCTAATAAAGCTTTTTTGACAATTTGAGATTATAAAAATATATAATCAACTATTATTAACTTATTTTATACATATCTATGTATATACGTATATTTATTGTATATGGACTGGTAGGTCTGTTGAATTTTTGTGTATGTAGTTGGCTTAGAGCCAAAACAATTGAAGTCAGTTATTTTTGAACAGACCCATTGTATCATCACAAATACTAAAAGAACCAAGTTAATGGTTATTCAATCATAGTTATTGAAGCTACGAGCTGCCAAGTCTCATATAGGTAAACCGGGCTAGAAGTTAATCTAATTGAGATCCTTTCGTGACCTCCAATTGTTACATTTATCTAGTTGAGAGTAGCCAATAACGTAATGTGTACAACTTTGTAATGCAGCAAATACAATTATATAGAAACGTCTTAGTGTTGCACTAGCAATGTCCTGCTAGTTCTTTTTTTTTATGTTACAAGTTGGCAAAAAGCATACGGTCCACCTGATGGTAAGCGGTTGCCGCAGGCTATGAGCGCTTGCAGCACCATTAGTAGGTACAGTGCCCTTCAAACCGGAACACAGTCTAATGTCCCTAATGTCTAAGACACTACTGCTTTGCGGCAGAATATTTGACACTGCGGTGGTACCTACCTAGACGGCGTCTTGCAACAAAAGAACTACCACCAGTGTGACTGATTGCACTGGTGGAATCTCTGCTGTGACAAAGATTATCCCAACAGCGGGCGATGGGATCGTCACGTCCAGACGACTTAGAAATGAATGAAATTGGAATTATTACCTCCATGAATACATGACTATTATCTATTCCACCACTTTTCAGTCCTAACAGTGATGCCTATTGATTTTTTTCATTTGCAGATTTACGTAAAATTTTAAACAAAAAATAATTACATAAAACATACGTATGTATAATCTTAAAGTAACTTTGAATTGAATACTTACTAGTCCTTATAAGAATTTAAACATTTTCAGTTTCAACGTATCTACATTCAAAATTAATACTTATAATGTATTCATGGAAATTTTGGTATAGGAATACGACAATTCTTCGTGAGTGTAAAGGTTTCATATTTTATTTCAGAATTAATTACTTTGACAATACCAAAATAATCATTTATTCTCTCTTCTGACCCTATTAAAACCATAGACTTTTATTGTCTGGCCTGTCTCTCTTATTGCATCGTGTTTTTCAGTGAGTTAGTTTTTTTATTAAACAAAACATGTTTCCGTATCATTGTCAATCTTTTTAGTTTTATATTGACTATTTATATTCACAGTAGTTATTGTAGCATATCACGTAATGGCACAGCACGCGCTCCCAGTATACTTAATAAAATATTAATATTTAAACTCAGAAATTGTTAAAACAACAGAATTTTCTATTGTATCTCGCAGTGAATACATGCATTAAATAGGTTAATAATAACAATATGTACACAGTTCTTGTGTCGCCGCGAGCATTGGTACTTGATAAATAACAACTAAATATTAGTTGATAATAATTTATAATACTAAGCGCTTAATTTTAGAGAACGAAATACTCAGGTGAAAGGGTTAATTGTTGAATAGTCTAGTCAAGATTAATAAACTTCAATGCAAAGACAATTCTCAGAGATAACATTTAATTACCTATGAAAGGATAAATAGATTGAGATAAAATAGCTATGAATAAAACATTATAATCAAGCTTCTATAGAAATAGTTACTGTTTTCTGTTGAATAAATTAACAAACGGTTTCGTTTGATAAATAATTCAAGATTTAGTATAACTCGCGGAATGTTAGTTGAATCAAAATGGCGACCGTCTGCGCAGGTACAATCATGGACAAAAATGTTAAACCAACACGGCTTTAAGCAGTTATACCCGGGAAATTCAAATTTCTTAAACGAAGAAAATCGAGATTTCGTCGTATTTAAATATTTTTTTTTTATAAAGTATGAAAACGGAATTAAATATATAATATAGTTATTGTATCTTTTTTCATTAGTTATATATACTCCAAATTATTATTAATTTAATTCCTTATTTATATTATATATATTATATATTATTATTATTAATTAATAATATATTAAAAAACAAATAAATACTGTAGAGGCAAAGCTCGTTATGTGCTATATACAACATTTACCCACTTAAAAATAAAAAATTTGTATGCATCGTCTTACCTATTACCCCCACGTCAACATCGTCTATGCCTGTGACTTGTTTTATTCGATGCCTCTTTTTACCACAGGTCCCAAAGGTAACTAAAAATTTTGAATATTACTTTCTTTGAAAATCGTTTTTTTGACTTTTTCGTAGGTTCCACAGTTTTATTCAGAGAATCGGCTATATTTTTTTTCTTTTAAAGAATAACTATAAACTTCAAATACCATCTTTCTCTCCTGTCTCTTTAAAGCTGGTTGTGGTTGAAATATTTTCTTGAAAAAAAAAATAAATGTTCGCACACTTGACAAAAATATAAATTTTATAGAACTATAAAAACTGTGCGCGAGTGTACTCAAGGGTAGTGCGGAGAATGCGAGAGAGGCGATTGAAGGAATTCGACTGAGTGGAGGCTAGCATCACCACTTTACTATAGTTAGCGTCCCTTTAGTTCCGCACTTCGATTGACCAATTCAAGGTCATAGGTTCAACTTATGTGCCGCGAGTTATATAATATTTGAACTATTTTGTAAAATACAAATTTATATAGAATCGTAAAGTAAGTAAGAAGTTAAAAAAATTGTTGATTTTCTTCTTATCGTTAAGTTATGGTCGGTCAAGTGTTAGTTTTTCAGATCGCCCATACAGGCTTCTGCCTTAACTGATCGACTTAATTACAGCTGTTGTAAAAGTGTCATCAATGACAGAAAACGACTTTAGTTCTTCACGACTTTATAGCGACTGTTGAAAGATGATTTTTTAGGAGGCACACACACTACACTCCACTTAAAAAAATTTGCATCACAATTTTTTTGGACTTTGTAATCACAACGGGACCAACTTTTTACGTACCCTTTGAAAATTGTTAATGTCCCACTGTTGGCCTCTTCTTCTATTAGAAACTTAATCTACCCCGCTGCTCCACAGCAGATTAGCGGATATCCTCTAAGGCGTAGAGGCTTCCTCACGATGCTTTCTTTCATTTAAACGAAATAAATTCGAAACACTAATGAAGCAACTATAAATTTAAAGTTAAAATCTACGCTTTCTACGTGTTTTAGAATAGTATGATATATTAGAGTAGATATAGTAGATGGCGTGTTTTAATAACTTATCTTTAAATAAATTAGTTTTATTAATGAAATTTTCTATACGACTATAGTTTATAATGCTGGCAGTTAAAGTCCGTAATAGTTTTTGTTCCACTGATTAAATTTTATTCGCTTTTGAAGAAAGTAATATACTTACAAAATTGTACGGCATTGTCACCTATTTCGGCTGTTTATTTGTGTGTCGTTTTTAAATAATATATCTTAAAATTAGGGTCATGTGGTTCAAAATAGTATGATGACAATCATTGTTGATAGAATCACAAAATGTATTGAATTCGTTTGGCTGATAAATCAGAGGTCATTAAAATTTGATTTCCAATTACAGATTTGTTTGGTTTCTCTGCTTATCTGTGTTTGTCAATATTGTTTGTATTACAGTTTCATGCGATGTATATTATGTGAACGAAATGAAATTGTACAATGTGTATATTTGAGTTTGACATATCGTACGGTGGCAAACAAGTGTGCGTCTCGTCTTATGATAAACAGTTATCGTAGTTTACGCTTGTATCACACCAGTGTTACCGACGTCAGAGTTAGACATGGCAGGCGAAGTGGGGGCAATGAAAGAGTTTGAAGGTGGCACCACCACCTTCAAACTCTAGTTGGTAGCTTGAACTTGCGACGCTTTCACTCCTCAAGCAAAAGGCTACGGCTAATTCTACTACAAGTTCGGCTTCTGTACATAGACAGTCACAAATTATAAGTACTTCTTTATTTTAATGTACATATTATCAAGTCTACGGGAAACAAAAAAGGCATAGCACGTTTTACAAATAAAGATATGTACTATCCATAAGATGGACTCCTTTACTACCATTAGGTATTGAAAATTATAAGCTTACATTGAAAATTTACTAATTTTCAAATCAAATCAAATCAAATATTTTTATTCAACATAAAAAGCATTACACTTATTTGTTGAAAGTCAGATTCTACCACCGGCTCCAAAATTAAACCTCTACCTGAGAAGAACCGGCAAAACAAACTCAGGGGGTTTTATCTTTTTTTATATGTATTTTTTTAAACTGATATTAGTTTACATATTATAATCACTGAAAAGCCTGGAGTAACTGTCTCATTCCCAAGGCGTGGTGTCCTCAAGGTATTCACCAATTTTATAATAACCTTTACCACACAAACGTTCTTTGATCTTTTTTTAAATTTATTTATAGAAAGTTTCTGAACGCTTTCTGGGATCCTATTGTAAAAACGTATACAGTTACCTTTAAAAGAGTTACTAATTTTATGCAGTCTAGTAACTGGCATTGTTAATTTATGTTTGTTCCTAGTGTTAATGTTATGATTATCACTACATTTAGTAAATTCATTAATGTTCTTATGTACATACATAACATTTTCAAAAATGTATTGAGAAGCAACAGTCAATATATTGATTTCTTTAAATTTCTCTTTTAAGGAATCTTTACAAATAGAATTGTGTATAAAATGTATTTAGAAGATTGTAAAAAATTCTCTAACAAAGGTAAAAAGGGTAAAAAGGGTACAATCTCTTTGCTTAATCCAGGGTTAAATTAATCAACTTTTGTAAATGTTAAAAGCCGTGTTGCCTTGAATAGTTTATAAACCCGTATTTAATAAAACGCTGCCCGTTCACTTGCAACTCGAGTTTTTAATTTCAGATACAAATAATTATGAATGATTCAGAATTATGGATATTTTAGAAGGTATAATTTCGTTTTAATAAATAAGAAAAGAGAAAAACTTTGTAATTATTATTATAATCTATATTCTATTCCTGAAATAATAAGTAAGAAAGGCTTGCGAGTTAACTTCTCCATTAGCGATTTTTCATAGGGTTTAAACGTATCGAAACGCGTCACCGACATGCTTCTTGTGACACACAGGTTTTCTTTACTACCATTAGATTTTTTAGATATAAGAAGCTTAACAAAGGCAATGATAAAACAAAGACCATACAAAACTCTTCATGGACTATAAATATCTGTTCCCGGTGGGAATAGAATCCGTGACGTGGGCTAAAAACAGTCACTGTATTCTACGTCAGAACGCTCGTACAAAAGCTTACAGAACTATGTTGTTATAAAATTTAGAATGAATTCATAGAATTATTCCAACAGCATTCAAAATGTAAAGCAAACAAGTCGAATGCGCTGGACAAACAATATGAATTCGACATTCCAAAATGAACTGAAATATAAAACCAAATATATGTATGACCCTTCGTAATATATGTCAAATAACATATTTTTGCTAAAATAATGTGAAATAAAAAATAATACTCATAGGTCTTAAATAAAGGGTTATGTACCACCATAGAATAAAAATTTAGGGTTCTTGTATTCCTATTATTTTGAAATGATTTTTTATTCTTTGTATTCTACATATTCTAGCGCCTTTCAAAGCACACAATTTATGAAAATTCTATCTATTATCACAGATACAGCAAAACCTAAAAAACATCAAGATTTTTTATGCCTCTTTTTAAGTTTAGTATTTGATGTTGTAGCGGCAATAAACATACATATTCTATGAAAATTTCAACGCACTACCTATTATGATTCATGAGTTTACAGAAGACGAGTTACATAACGCAAAAAAAATCATATGACTATGGACCTGTTATGATAGGATTTTTTTGTCGAATAATTCATAAATCAAATATATTCTCGAAAAAAATGATATATTTGCCGATAAAATGACAATCGTGAAATCGTGAATACATTCATGTTCCATATTGACATTTAGGGGGAATTTATTTCAGACAGAATTCAGTAGCACGCGCTATTGCTTGCTTCGCAGTTAAAGTAACATTTACAGTTATTGTGCTTTGAATTGAAACGCCTTCGTTATTTCAGAGCTCGGACTTACTTTGAATGTTTTCTTTATTGTTTCTCGTAGATTTTTAAGTGGTCTTTCTTTAGATAACAAATTGCGGTAAACATAAATGTATAAATATTTAAAGAATAAAATAGTAAAAAATCGTACAATATATAATGGTATTATATTTTAATATTCAACTAATAACATGAGTTTTTAAAAATATAGTAAAAAGTCGAATTTGTTTTATTTTATAATTATATGTGCGATTTGTTTGTGTCTCTCGAATATTGTGTGACAGTATAAATAAATATTTAAAAAATCTCCTCCTTTCCAACTTAAAAGATATTTTATACCCCAACTATTCTTATTGCAAAATTAACAATCTTTATATCCGGAGACAGCTTGAGAAACGGCTAGCAATATTATTAGTATTTTAATATACAATACATGAATGAATTTTAACAACTGATTACCACAGCAAAGCATGTCCGGGTTGGCTATTAAATAATGAAATGTATCATTGTCCTAGTTCACTAAGTTTTATTAGAAACAAACATATTAAAGCATATAATATTTCCATACAAACAAAGTACAAACATAAAGAAGTATGTGTAAGAAGCATTACTCTTGGCACGTACCATCTCTGACTAAACCTACAAACAATAATGTACTCATGGCTCTTTCCAGTCTATCACTTTTCGCATACTTAGAACTAAAGTTTCCACTTTGAAGGAACAAGTTAGCTCCAGCACGGCATTTCCTTGCTAATTAACGAGCAACTAGCTGCAAGTCTGCATTGTTGGGTGCATCTCGGTTTGTCGTAGGGCTGGCACGTTTCGCTAAGCTAATAATATTTATTCGCTTATAACAGTGTTAGATATTTGCATACGTTTTGAGTGCGGATGAAACTATTATGCGGGTGAAGTTTATTATAATTATATTCTGGGTATTAAATAACTTAAGTGGCGTTTACATAATCTAAAGGACGCAAAAATAGTAATTATTACTTTTAACATTTTTATTTATAGTATGTAAATAGTAATAGTTTGAAATATTTTTATAATCTATATAGATTTACATGTATTTTTTAAAATAATTTTTACTTTTCTCGAGAAAGTAACATATCGCAAATAAAAAGTGATGATTGTGTTTTAAAATTAAAGTTTCACTAGCACCCAAGCTTTTTAGCTTTATTTTGTAAAATGCTTGCAATATTATGAAATACAAAATAGTAAAATCAAGTTATAAAAAATTGGTTTTGACAACCCTTATCGGTTGTAAAATTAACTGGGAACTTACTTAAGTTCTTGGTTGGAGATCCTCATTGACGGAAAGTGTGCAAAATTATTTTACTCGGATAATTGAATGTGCTTTCACAGGTTTTAAGTATGGCTAAGTTTTACCCGTGGGTATTAAATAACTTATTCATTAACAAACTTTTCAATTCCTTCATATATTTTACTTTCTCATTTCCTGCTCTGACGAGTTTTGTTGATTCTTAACGAAACAATCTTTCTAATTCGCCCTTGTATTATGATAATATTATAATGTTTAGTTACATACTGAGCGCCGGAGGCTCAACCTGATGACGACGTTGTGGCGCAGCGGTAGCGAACCTGCCATAAACGCAAACAGGTCGCGGGTTCGATTCCCGCTCGGAGCATAATATGTTTGTATTGACCATGCAACCATATTTTCCGGTCTGGGTGTATTTGTCCTTGTCATTGTGAATGTTTCCGGACCCCCTACACAGGATATCAATATCCTAATGGGGGCCGTTGAGTGTGTAGCGTTTATAAAAAAAAAAACCTTCCACCCCTTTGTTTCTTTCCTTTTTCCCTTCTCATTCCTTCCCTTTCCTCCTTTTCCTTGGGTTGGCAAAGCGCATGTGATGCTTCTTTCATAGGTTGCGGTGACTACTTACCATCAGACGAACCATATGCTTGTTTGCCAACCGCCATGATAAAAAATACTTGTACAAAAGGTACAATGCTTATGATGGTAATATTGAAAAAGCAACAATGAATAATGCAGTCTATATTAGCGAGTCGTGGAGAATACGTACTACCAAACGAATGAACCTTATTTTGTAGAGAGTAAGTAATAGTAAAGAAGTAGTTTAATGGCAAATTAGCACGAGTTTATTTTCAAACGTGTAGGATTTCCCACGATATTTTCTTTTCTACCACAAAGTACACGATGACTTGTAACAACAAAACCACTACAATACACTTGAAAAAGTTAAGACTTGCTAGTTCCTGATTTGAACTCTCAACCTCTAAAAACTCAAATTACTAGCCAAATCTATACATCTATACAAATGAATAAAATTGAAGTGTATGTTTGTACAACATGGTTACTTATATTTTAGAAAATAAATTAGCGTTCCGTGCAGAGGAAAATTTGTACAACATTCGTGTGGAGTCATGGGCGCAGATAGTTATTGTATATATAAGACGACGATATCCCACAATAATATTAATAAAACATTGGCGACAAAGAAGTCTCCAACACCCTCGAACCTCTTCAACTTCGTCGTGAGATTGCCGCCCTCAGCGCCTTCTACCGACTGAATCACGGCGAGTGTTCAGAGGAATTATTCTACCTCACCTCCCTTTCCATGCAAGATCTACGCGTGTTGCGCTCCGGTGTCACCAACTAACTGTGGCATCAATTCCTTCGCAAACAAAGAAGTTTGATAATTCTTTTCTTTGTCGTACTGCTAAAAATAAAATAAATAAATAAATCATGCAAGCATATTTTCCGGTCTGGGTGTATTTGTCCTTGTCATTGTGAATGTTTCCGGACCCCGACACAGGATATTACTATCCTAATGGGGGCCGTTGAGTGTGCAGCGTTTATTTATTTATTTATTTATAAATCTGTCCTAATGTAAATAATAATAAAAAATTGTTTCGCCTATACAAAGGTTACTGCTATAAAACGATATCAGGATAAAATTATCCTTTGAAAATAAACATGTATTATTTTACACTGGTGGTAGGTCTTTTGTTGCAAGAGGCCAGCTAGGTAGGTACCACCGCAGTGTCCAATATTCTGCCGCCAAATAGTAGTGCTTAGGCACTACTGTGTTCCAGTTTGAAGGGCACTGTACGCTAGTGAAATTACTGGGCGAACGAGATTTAAGAACTAATATCTCGAGGTTGGCAACGCGTGAGTGGCACCTTCTAATGGTGCTGCAAGCGCTCATAGGCTGCGGCAGCCACTTACCATCAAGTGGGCCGTATGCTTGTTTGCCAACTTCTAACATAAAAAAAAAAAAAAAAAAAAAAAAAAAAAAAAAAAAAAAAAAATTGTTTTTCATGTGTCCTTTTGCGGTTGTTTCTGCGGTACGCTTACGGTTACCCTTTTCCTCTAAACTTTTAAAAGGTTATATTATTCATTGCAACTGATTCAGAAAATCGTTGTAGCTTTCTAAAATAGTTTTATTATTGAAGTCTACAATATAACACTGACATATAATGCTAACACTGATAGTTTAGTTGTAACATTGACGATTGTATAGAAAAATGGTTTCATTTTAATTAATTAATTGTTCTTCTACGGTAAAAAATGGATAGCATTAAATAATAAATAAACGCAACAGACTCAATGGAGCCATGGAGTAATTAGAAAACTTATATTCTGTGTCGGGGATCCGAAAACATACACATGGACAAGAACAATTATAATTACCTACATATGTGTATTCTGTTTTTAGAAACAGTTGATCTATTTTTATCTTGTAAACGATTTTCATGTAAACAAGAGACTTTTGGTCAAAATAAGGCATTACCTAGGTTATCGCGGACCCTGCATACGTAAACATGTTTATCTTGAAAAGAAATCGGACCCAACCCGCAGATTCTTGTAAAGACATTTAGAAAGTAATTTTAGTATGCTTTTTAAGTCCGAATAACACGTTTATTTTTTATTTTTAAAATATCAAGTCATCATTATGTTGCGCTAATTTAATACATTTGTATCAGTTTTTGATAATAATTTATGGTAAACTTTTTCTACTAAAACTAAAAAAACAATTTTTTTAGTTTTAGTAGAAAATGGACATCGTGAAACTTCGTTTTGACTCAAATAGTATTTTATATATAAGGACATACCAGTATATATTAGTCGAAATTATCTAATTAAGCTTTATGTAATTAAGGTTGGTCTGAATTCAGTGTCGGTCTAAATAATTTAGTTTTGTCGTCTTTATACTTACATATTTTCTTAGTATTTCTTTCCTTAGCTACTACGTTAAGCTAATAACTTTCGAAATAAGAATAATAAAGAATCCTTCGATTAGAAAATGGCCGTCAAACGAATTTTCTACTAAAACGATTTCATTGATTTAAATAACACAAAAATAATTCCCAAGGTTTCCTAAGGTTATAAAAGTAAAATCGTTTAATAATAAAAAAAATACATATTATATATAAAAAATACATAATTTATATTACAAATCTAAGATTAATTTAATGATTTCCTCTTTGTTTACTAAACGGTGCTGAAATTTCATATCGTGGGATCATTTTCCTAACAATATTATAAATGTTGTACAATGAATGTCATATGAAATTGCTTAGTATTTTTAAATATTATCCACGGAAATGAGTGGAAGTAAAATGCAAGTAGCCTCTCACGGGACGTGACATAGTAAGTATATTGATTAGAAAAGTAGCAAAATTGCATTGGGGCTTAGCAAGTGTGACAGTGTATTATTTTGTAGGGTCTGAGGATCACGTGACTTACATCATATGATTTTTATTTAGATAACATAACAAAAAAATATAAATGTCTATATACAAATAAATAATAGAGAACTGTTTTATAAAATTATTTAAATTCGATATATTTTATTACACGATTTTTTAGTATTTTAGTAATAAAAATCTAAAACGGATGAATAGATTTTGATTATATAGTATTTTTATTTTAGAGCACTATTATTAGAGCTTAGAGCTATTTATATTTAGCTTAGAGCTATTTATATTTAGAGCCAATTTAGTTTTTACATAACAAACATTAGATTTTCACAAAATTGATGGTTTAAATAGCCATTTGTTATGAGTATTAAAAGAAAACTTTCAGACTAAGGAAACACCTTTTGTGTTTTGTTTTTCCTAGATAAACATAATAATAATAATAATAATAAATGCTACACACTCAACGGCCCCCATTAGGATATTGATATCCTGTGTCGGGGGTCCGGGAACATACACAATGACATGGACAAACACACCCAGACCGGAAAATATGCTTGCATGGTCAATACAAACATATTATGCTCCGAGCGGGAATCGAACCCGCGACCTGTGGCGTTTAAGGCAGGTTTGCTACCGCTGCGCCACAACGTCGTCAAAATATGCTTAACATAAACCAAATATAATATCGACAGTCGGAAGTAATATTGTTCAAGACATAAACAAGTATAAGCAGCAACTATAAGTTTGTATTGGAAGGAAAGAGAACAAAACCGTTTAACTGTCAGACCCTTATTAAGATCTTATAAATTTAGAAAAGCAATCTGAAATCGTTTTGATGTCAACTTACGTTAGTCATAGAAAACTTGATCTTATCTTATTAAAAATACGTCTCCATTTCGTCTGGGAAAAGGTGAATGTCAATGTTTTAAGCGCTCAAGCCCTCGATAGAAAGTTTTCGTTACATTTAATATAAATAGTTTATTTTTTATATCACGTCCATTTATTAAATACATTTAAACATTGAAAAACGCTTTATTTAATTAATAAGTCGTCATTACGACTTTTATAGATATGATTTACGTGCTTTCTATTTTTAACCCATCCACTATTCAACCAGTAGACACAATAGTTAAACAATTGAATGGCTCATATGTGGTATTCACAGTGGACTTAATTAAAAGACGTAATCGACAATAGGTATAGCGAATAGACAAACGATTATTATATTTTTTATTTATAAATTATATATTATGATATATTATCACGAATATTTTATTTTTTAGAGACGCTCATAGCCGGTTGCGCTCATTGATCGCTAAACGATCGGTGGGTTAAGCAACTTTAGGCGCAGGCAGTCACTAGATTTGTGATCGCATAGTGGCATTTCAAACAAGCCTCTCCGTGATTCGGGGGCACGTAAAAAGTCGGTCCCGGCTGTAAGCAAATTGGCAGCAGTCGAAAAGTCAAGTCAGAGGCCTATACGGGCTACCTGAACAACTCTGACACTAGGTTGGCTATAATCGTCTCCGTGCTTCGGAGGGCACGTAAAAAGTCGGTCCCGGCTGTTAACAATTTGACAATAGTTGAATTTTCCAAGTCGTCGAAAAGTCAAGTCGGAGGCCTATATGGGCGACCTGAACAACCTTGAGACTAGGTTGGCCACTAACCACTCGATGAGAAGAAGACGAATATTTTAAATATACTCAAAGCAAAAAAGATAATTTTATGTTTTAAATGTCACATTTCCTTTGAGTTTTGAACTCGAAGGTTTTCCAACAGTACCGATTATCAGTGTTCAGTGACTGAGTAAATTTCTCTCCCAACTGCGGAACAAACTTCATACATAAACATTTGTAAATGTCGCTGGTCAACTGTGCTATTCAATTTAAAATTTTCTATTCATATATTTATGACCCTACTTCATACTAATATAGACTTCACTGATTCTTTATCTTTATTGATGATTATTTACTAAAAGATTGATACTGTACCGCAGAAGCCCTATAGATAATAAGATTTCTTTTTTGAAGTCACATATTATTGAACTATCTTCCGTTATATATTTCCTAAAAATATTTACGGGATTAAGAGATATGTAAAACTTCCAGCTACTCATCATAGCTGATTGAGTTTCGTTAGATATTATTTACTGGGAATACATTATGGCTTTATCTTTAGTGGAAAAAAAAATGGGAAACATTCGTATTATTTTTTGTAGCAAAATTGATTTTCGTCTCTTCACACCAAATTGACAATATCAGGCTTATTTTTTATGATAATATAAAATCTACACCAATATTATAACACCGAAGAGTTCTTTTGTTTATTTGTTCGTACGCCCTAATCTCTAAAACTACTAATCCGATTTGAAAATTTCTTTTGCAATAGAAGGTATATTTCTTGAGGAAGACTATAAACTATATAACATTGCAATACGGTAAATAGAAGCCGAGCAATAAGAAACAAAGCACAGGCGGGCGAAGCGATACGGTAGTTTGATGGAACACAATAATAAAGCGAAAGAATTGTTCGTTTGTTTGTTTAAATAAACCATAAGTGTCTAGACAAGTTTAACTAAACCATAAGTGTGCGAGCGAAGCCGCGGGCACAGCTAGTTTTGTTATAAAATATTTCAATTCCATTGATTAGTATATTGTCAATGAATTCTGCAACTTCCTATGCTTTTGACTACATCAGATTTTGTTAGTTCTTCTTCTTATCGAGTGGTTAGTGGCCAACCTAGTGCCAGAGTTGTTCAGGTCGCCCGTAGGCCTCGGACTTGACTTATCGACTGCTGTCAAATTGTGAACAGCCGGGACCGACTTTTTACGTGCCCTCCGAAGCACGGAGACGCTTGGTTGAAATACCACTATGCGATCACCCATCTAGTGACTGACTGCGCCTAAAGTTGCTTAACCTATCGATCGTTTACCGAGCAGTGGGTGCATTCGGCTATGAGCGTCTCAAGCACATCTAAACGAAGCATGGGAAATCTATTAATTGTATTATCATATTAAAACTATTTAATATTGCCTATATTGGCAAAATACTTTTGCCAATATAGGAAATATATATTGAGTGTGTAGCGTTTATATATAACTTTTACCAATGCCAGTCTTAAATCCAGTGGTTATGGTTTGTGTTATTAGCCACTTGATAGCTTGAATCACAAAGTTGAAAGCAAACATACTGGTTACGTTAATTGATTAGGGTTAGTAAATAGGTAATTATAATCAGAATAGACTTTACTTATATAGCAACAATTACTGAGTCGGTTATAATGTTTATCATGTAGAACATCAAATAGTTTTTATATTAAATTTAATTAAAAAATTGTTTATTTTAGTGACGAAAGAAAAAGAAGAAATTATACTAAGTATAATCATTGTGAGGCTGGGGACCCCGTAAGGAACGCAGTTCTTTACGTTTTTCGTAACTCCGAATGTAATTCGAAATGAAATCTGTGTATTTCAATAGGTTATATGATAAAAAGAGACAGGGACAGAGAGAGAGCGAGAGTAACCGTAAATCGCGTTAAGGAACTTAATGTTTAACTATATTTTTGGTACGAAAACGATGAACGATATAAAAAATATATAATAGTTAAACTGTAAAATATTGTAAATAGATATTCAGTGCTTTAGTCAATATCCGAACCAGTGCATAAATGGTGTTCTATATTATTCGCCACTTTATCATTTTATACGGCATCATTCCAGAGCTTAACGGATACAATGGTTATTGTCTCACTGATCCACCACTTGACAGATTGCACGAACCGCAGTGTTAATCGTGCGTGTAATATCCCATGTGAATGAATAACTAATCTTTATAGACGGGCGTTTCATCGGAATATTCAAAAGCGTATTACTATGTTTTATACAAGTTTAGTTTTGCAAGTAACGTTAAATAATAAGTTAAATGACCTAAATTTTGAGACAATATTGGTAAGTTTTATCGATATCAATAAAATTATATAGCTTTTCCATACAAAATATTTCTACAATAAGAATAATTGTTTATAAACAAATATTTTTTTAATTGAAATACATTTAAACAGTTTAATTTCTGAGGTTTAAAGTTTATCTATATATATGAATGACTGACGGATCAACGCACAGCCTAAGCCGCTGATCGTAGAGACCTGAAACTTAGAGGGTATGTTTATTGTAAAACGTAGGCATCCGATAAGAATGGATTTTCCAAAATTGTACCTCTAAGGGGGTGAAAAAGGGGAGAAAGTTTGTATGGGACAGCGTGATTTCTTGGTCCAATCTACT
This sequence comes from Hestina assimilis, assembly GCA_023373885.1. NCBI lineage: Eukaryota > Metazoa > Arthropoda > Insecta > Lepidoptera > Nymphalidae > Hestina > Hestina assimilis. The sequence goes on along the minus strand of CM041749.1, from coordinate 6,574,278 downwards.
TCCAATTTTGCATAAACCTTTTTAACAGAATTGATGGAAGACCTGTTTCTTATTTTATTGAAATTCATCCCATAACGGGGTTAAAAAGGGGTAAAAAGTTATTTTGCTTCGAAGTTTATAACAATAGTCCTTAGTGTTTTTGATTTAAATTACACATTATTTTGACACATGTTTGAAAACTCAATCCGATACATGGCATATCAACGTCAACTTGAATTTTTTTTTCTGACTTTTTCACAGGCGTTGTTTTTAAAACGTAAACGAGCTCAAGGAAACAATGCTTCGGAATTCAACACATAGGTAATTAAATAGGTGTAAACGATTTTGTAGAAACATGAAACTCTGTTTTTTGGCGAGCGATTAAGACGTGTTTTAACATTTTCTGAAATTCCACAACTGGTGAAATAAAGATTCAAAGTTTGTATTCAAATCTTTATTCACGCGGGCGAAGGCGCTGGCAGAAGCTCGTAAATAAATAAATAAGTACACTATACGCTACCCACTCACTCACTCACTGCAATTATTGACTACAAAGAGTTTATTCCCTATCTAAATATTAACTATACTGGTATTAAAGTCTTATTTCGAAGTTTTTAAGGCTATTTAATTGTTAAGCATACATTTTTACACTGCGTTAGTGAAAAATAAGATTATGCCCTGCCTGATGGCAAGCGAGCACCTTGTCTATGTACGTTTGAAACATCTATAGAGTAACATGCGTATTGGAGATCTAAAGAGAAGGAGAGAAGAGGTTAAGGAGACACAGAAAGAAGACAAAGAATGAGATTCTGAGCCTCAGACGAAACGTTCAGAGTTGATTTGCTTACTTTTCTGGTATGTAGTTAGTGGTCAGCTAATCTAAGTGATGTTGAGGTCACATTAAGTGACTGCTTTGCGATTTTTGATGCTTTTATATACCTCAATTTTGACATTACTCAAATAAGGTAACTACGTAATATGTATTATTTCTCCAAAATTAAAGTTGTCACATTATGTTAAAATACTTTATTATTTTGTTTTGCCTTAAATTCACTTTACAATCATTAGCTATATGGAATTTATATAGTGCCACTTTATGCAACGATACAAGTTTTCTTTGAACTGTATAAAGTTTTGTTTAAAATTCTAAGCATTGTATTGCTGATATCGAAGTTTCACGAAACTTTTATACCTAGCTTTGAAACTTTGAATAGCTTGCTGCATTACCGCTATGTTGGGAAATTCGTAAAGTTATTGTTGTGAAAAAATAATGAAAGATAATTTTATATAAAAGAACTCAAATATAAAAATACGGTGACGGTACACTTAAATCTTTATAGTGACAATAGGTTTTAATTATGTTAAAAAATATTAAGTTTAAAAAGACAAAAAAATTTCTACAACTGCTGAGACTCTATGGCATAGAGGCAAAAACAATTTCTATGCAACAATCGTAGGAGTAGTATAGTTATAATACATTCTTAGGCTTCCAGTTATATAGTTTTCCAGTCCCGTCTCCGAAGACCTTGACCCTACCCTTACTAAATTTATAATGACGGGATGTATACCTTAAATCATCAACTTTGCGAAATCATACACAAAAAAAAACACAATTGACTTGAAAACCTCCGCATTTCTATAGTTGGATAAAATTTGGATAGAAGTCAGAAAAAAAGCTCAATACGATATAGTATTTGCGTTACAATTAATCAATATTTATTTACAAAATATCTGAATTTATGATTGCCAAAAAGACTTCTCCTGATTCAACCCAAACTAAAAAATAAAGCTGCTTCCTACTTCAAAGAACAGTGAAGCTTAGAATGCAACGTTTTACATTTACAAATGTAAGAACAAGAGTCTTTGTCCTAAATTTCCAAAAGAAAAAACAACGCAGTTTCAAAACAGCCTCACTGTATTTCACTCGCTACAACCCTTGGTGTAATTAATGAATGAATTGGTACACCATAGCTTACAATAAAGTATATAAATGGATATTTGAACGTATCACATATTATATTCTGCTGCACTTAACAGAAACACTGTTCTGTAGTACTTTAGCTTAAGCCGAAACGCTATTTATAATCTCATATGAATAAAATTATTCCACAGTTATGTTATATTTGTAAGTTTCATGGAGTGAGAAATCTGAAGAGAACGGAATAATATTTTCGTCCTGAATAATTTTTCGATCGACTCAGAAATAACAGAGTATTATTTTTTAAATATACGAAGAATTTATTACTGTATGTTATAGCGAATGAGATTTTAGGACATTTACCAAGTGTATACTAATATAACTGTAGTATAGATTTGTCTGTGTTGAAGATATTTTCCAAAAATGAAAATCGAATGGCAGGCAGAGCTTACCAAATTATAAAATATGGTTTAAGAACTTTCATCTCTTTTTAAAAATAATGTTATTGCAGATTTTGCTATTTTGCTATTTTGCTGTTTTGCTATTTTTGCTTACATTTGTAGTGTTCCAAAATAACAAAAAATGTGAGATAATTAAGAATTTCATGCGAGTGAAGATATTGTGAATGAAACTATTTCATGATAAGAATAGCACGAGCTATTCTCTATCAATGAAAATATTAAGGATCTCTCGGTGCCCAAACAAATTGCAGCAATTTCAGAAAGGAGTCATGATGCCTTGTTTCACATGTCTAACGTGAATATTATCGACGATAACCAACGCCCTCAACCGAAGAAAAAGGAGAACACATACATTTCGAATCCACTTCAAAAGACCCACCTCTTCCTGTTCTTGGAGAGAAGCAATGTGATAAGAAGGGTTTCATCACGATGGAGAAGAGGAAGCCCCTCAATTCTTGGGACTATAAAATTTTGCTGTGAATGTCAGCAGGGCCAATAAGAACATATAAATGCGGGATAAAATATTACTTTTCTATTTAATACCGTTTTCAATGAATGATTATGCAATACAGTATTCCCAACTATTATACCTTTATGCTGTTTACACTAGAAGCTGCAGGGGCTTAGCGGGGAAATACAGCCAGCATTCTGGCCGCTATTCCATGTGGACATCATTTGAATGTATAAAGTAAAATAAAGTGTATGCATATTCTAAATATTGCATGGATAATAATTCCATTATTGTTCAATCACATACCACATTCGAGGGAATGTCGGCATTCGTTTTATTATTCATATCCCGGTCGGTAATAGCCCGCAGGCCCGCTAAGAATGTTTACACAAACATCTCACAGGCGATATTAAAGATATTATTACATTTCTTCAACACTCTGAGTGTTGTAGAAATGTAATAATAGTAACTTGATTATATTTCCAGTAAAAATAAAAATATTGTAAACGTTATTACGTTTACAATATTTTTATTTAATTTCAAAATAAAAACTATTCATATTTTCTTCTAAATTGTTTTAGTTTTATGTTAACTCCTATAATTGCAATTACTTGATAATTTGTATATGATAAGGAATTACTTCTATCAAAACACTGTATCGAGTAAACTAAGAAATCACAGTAGGTGTATTCACACAAGGAACGTATGTTCGAAGTAAACTAGAAGATCAATATCCGAATTGGGCACAAAAAGTTGCCAGTGCTATAGCGTCTTCAGTAGCTTTGTAGAAGTCTGCCATAAACTATCTTTTAGAGCACCGTGGACAGGCCAAGAGATGTAACAATAAAGTTGTTAGTATAGCACCGCATTAGCAGACATTAGGCTGGCGACTCGGATTCCACACTACCCTAAGTTATCCTTACACCAGCCAACCTGAGTGCAGAGTCGGAGTGAGGAGGCGACAGGCTACCCACGCAAGTTAAATAAAATCAGTTGGCATCTCTCTTTCCAAAATCTGCATCTGATAGCATCTGATATCATTAAATGCAATTAATATGACTTAACTTTGGGATTTATTATAAAAATAAAAATTGTACTTTTTTTGTTACCTCACCTATATTTATATTTTTCTTTTGTATTATTAGGAAATGTAGTTGATAACTAAAGATTGTATAACAAAATACCGTACTTTTTTATTTCTTGTTTAAGTTTTAAATTCACTCCATTACCTTGTATCATTACTCTAGGAAAACCTATAACTTGGCTTATGTTTGATTAAATTGTCATTGTACACTATATTTAAGGATAACTGCTGTTGGTTTTCTAATAAAATAAAACTTGCTATGCCTAACACCTTTTAACAAATTTAACAACTAACTCGTGAAAAAGAGGAATAAATATCTAAGCATCCCTGACGTAAGCCGTACTACTATGAGCTGGGGCTCCTTTAAGTACCGTAGGAGCATTCGATAATGGACGCCACAATGTTTTCGCCTTCAAGATAAAAATGCCTAACTCTTTCGTTATGATCATACTTATTCAATTACGACTTTTGTTAAAATACACACAAATTTTCAGATTTAATTTAGGTAGTTTAACCTGTCTTCTGACTTCATCTTAGAATTTTGGACTTTATATTATTTTAGGTATTATTAGATATTTTGGATAGGAAATATCCTTACTCGTCGTAGCACCCATATCATATTTGTACGGTATTCTTAAGAATCCACACTTCCCTCAATAACTGCGTGAATGTTTTTACTTCTAAGTTCCCAAGGACGTACTCAGCGTTCCATAAAAGATCTTCTCGTCTCTTACCCTAAGCACAATACGAGGTATGCAGATTCATTCACCGTTACAGCTATAAGGCTGCTTTGTAACATATGCAAGGGTTTATTAATAGATGATACAATTATTGCCTTATATTTAAGACGAAAATATTTGGTATACGTAACGAGTAAATTAATCCAGCTTATTCATGAAATATGTACAATTTGATTAATTATTTTCGATAATAATGTTTAATTTGTCATTCAGAGTACAACGTGGCTGTTTCTGGCGAAACGCCAGCAACATTTGGCTGATTTTAAGTTTCAGACGACTGGAATATATAATTTAGTTCGAGGAATTTGTTTTGTCAGCAATAATATCAGAACGGGTACATTTGCTTGCATTATGAGAAACTTGAAAGCTTCTCCTGTTTGTTTAAAAAAAAACATTATCGCACTTTACGTTTCAAATCTATACAATGCAGTTACTGTGATAGAAAATACAGAGTTTGAAACGTCAATAGCAGGAACATATTTATTAGGTTGCTTTAAAAGTCCGCAAATAATAAAAAAATAAATGCCGAAAACAGTTTATGCTCAAAAGGACTTGATGTAACATTAGATAATGAGCCACTGATTTAGAATTGTGGGGATGAAACAAGGGAATCAATTGAACAAGGAGGTAAAAAATATGCTTTCTACTTCTAACAGCTGTGCTCAAGCCATTCTCGCTGAAAATCTGGCAAGATAATAAGGATAATAGTGTTAGGATCTCCACTGTCCTAATGGAACACCCTCTTTGAACAGAGTTTTTTTTTGATAAAAATACACTACGAAACTTCAATACAATATGCATACTAATAAGAGGATGCTTTAAAACCTGGAAATAAAAAAGAAATGCAGGAAAATAGTTCATCTTCAAAAAGATTTGATATTGTGACATTCGAAAATAAAGCCTCCGGTTCAGAATTGTGATATACAAAGCAAGGGAATCATCAATAGCAATCATGACGTAAATTAGCGCAGCGAGGAAGAAAGTATACCATCTACTTCTTTCCGCTGTGATCAAGCGATTCTCGCAGCAAAACTTGCTGAGAGCTTTAAAATTTGTCAGGATCTCCATTAACCTTAATTGATCATTGGATATAGTATTTTTGATCATTATTAACTCTTGTTTAAGTTGCCTTCGAGAGGTTCACCATCAACAACATTTTTAAACGAATTTTACAATGATATTATAAAGAGGTGAAGGAAGATGCATGCATTTATGTAACTGTGAAGAGTACACAGTTAATTAGATGCATGCACCTTCCTTTACCTCTTTATGATGCATGTAATTAACTGTGTAGAGTACACAGTTGATTACATGCATCGATTGTTACATACATGAAACAACATATACAATCAGTTTTATAATTTTGATTATATTAAAACCATAACCATTCCTCGTCCTAGCATTATTCCCGGTATTTTATTTTACCCAGGGTCTGCTTATTACTCTTATTCGGATTTGATGGGTTACTAGTTTTTACACAGAGGGATTGCCATCTGACCTCCGCAACCCTAAGGGCGAATCTGTAACTCATTTGATAAGAGTAATTTACTTATCAAGAGACCCACAGACAAAAGCCCAGACCGAGACAAAAATTTAACAAACACCTGCCCGAGCGGGAATCGAACCCGCAACCGTCGAGACTAAAGGCAGATACTCTACCCACAACGCTACAACGGTGTCAACCATAACCATTATGTATCGAAATTTAAGCAGCGAAGATAATTGCCACACAAGTGAATACCTAATCGAACATATTATAAATGTCATGGAAATGTACGGCGTAAAAAAAATATTGTTATTGATAACAACGCTAGGAACATACAAAAGGCTAATTAAAGGCGTGTTAAATAAGTACAACAACATACTGATCCACTAAGCTGTGCAGCACATACTATTAATTTGTACTGTACAATACAATTACTGTGAAAATAAATACAGAGTTGAAAACGTCAACAGAGTTACGTGCTTTAAAGATTGATATGAGATTAGAAAATGAGGCAACAATTCAGAATTATTACGATACAACCAAACGCGTGAATCATCAATAATAATCATGACCTAATTATGAGCAGTGAGTTCTAGTTATGATCAAGCCATACTCCCAGATAAACTTCCAAGAGCTGTATTATTCTGTATTATTCTGTCAGGATTTCCACTACCCTTAAGACAGGTTCGCTACCATTGCGCCACAATGTCGTCGATAATAAATTTACTATTAGGTGCAAATACTCATTTCAACTGATCGTTAGAATATTGGAATAGCATTCTAGAAAGCAATATTTCTTACTAAAGTGGCTATATAACGGGTCAACGGCTATAATACTGTAAAACCGGTAGAATCTCAAATACCTTTCCTTTATAGTTTTGGAGAAAAAATTTAGTTTTCGATTTTGAATTGCACCTATTGGATTATTTTCGTATTTCATCCTTAAAGCGTTATAACAATTTGACATACAATTAGAATTTTTTACGTTTATTTTATTAATTAAATTAACACATTTATAACAAATTATATTTTTTACGTTGATTTTATTAATTAAATTAACACATTTATACCAAACTAGCTGCGCCGATTATAGATTAGTACCGAAATTCTTTATTGCAAGGAACCCTAATTTACCCTTTTTTTAGTACTAATAGTAGTAGCCTAAGTTACTCTTTATAACATCAGCTGTCTGTTTCATATATTAGCCGGAACAAATAGATAGGCAGACAAAGAAGAATTTTATAAATTGTTTTTTTATACGGTATTGACATACCGTATATACTTTTTTTTATAATTCATACATTCAGTGAAAAGCTGTTACTTTGGAATACAAATAAACACTTCAATTTTATTTATTTGTAATTATAGACTGTATAGACTAACCTATGACCACGGCGCCGCTCGCGAAAAATTTGGGGTAACAATGACCCCAAATGGCGTGCATTGGTTCTCGAAGTCACTAGATAGTCAATCCCACTGCCAATGTAGAATACATTATATACTACACTTGGCTACCCATTTATACCTCACCTTCGGATTTTTGGTATGTAAATAACAAATCATGTAAATAATCCTTCCTTGATTCACTTGTACTATTAATAAGGCATGAAATCTCTTTTATTTTGTAGAAATACTATTATTTATTAATAAAAAGCGTAATTGAAAATACCTTATATCAAACCGTTTCACACAATGTTCTCACACAATTTCACAAACTTTTTAATTAATTGGTATTTTAGACTACAATACCATTACATTAAATATTACTCTACTCACTTTCCCGCAATTACAGAATAATTATTAACGACTATAATTTCAACAAAAAATTCGCGAACTTAGATGTCAGTGACAGAAGGGCGGTTTAATAACGTCACAGATTACGTACGACAGTGAATGTCATAGACATGAAAAAGTTTCAATTCATACATACCTATTTATTATTATTATCTATGGTGGGGAAACTCCGCGCTATTTTAATTGTCGTAACTTTAAAATTCATTCCGTTTCGTACTTCGCTACGTCTGCTACTCGCTGTGTTATTTTGTGATAATTGTGGTTATTTACGGAGTCTGATTCTTATTGTTACCTGTTTGACCTTTAGCTGTGTTTGGACTCCGATTCTATTATAATTTATATACTGTTGTCGCGATTACTGGACTTTGATTTTGTTTACGTATTGGCCGAAGCAAAACCATCCACGAGTCATGAACGTGATTGTAACGAAGCTGTAAATGACGAGCCTTATGTTGAGAGGCGTCATTACTCAAGCAAAGTTCTTGGTATGTGAATCTTATCAAAATGTTCTTTGAGTTAGGCACTCGTGAGAAGAGCATTGAATACTCACACAAGAATGGCGATTTCATCGAAAACCGACGAGCATCGACCTGCATGTTAATAATAATGTTGGGGTTTTTATATGCCGCATGTTTTCTATCTTGTCTATTGCTATGCGCATAATTGGCAATATGACCATGTAGTATTCGAAGATTACGCCACGAAAAGTCAATGCTTATCTTCTTCTACCATTTGTGATTGGTACAGTTATTGTAGAGAAACAGTTGTGATATGTTGGATCAACAACAATATGAGGGCAAGATTATTGGTCGTGGTAAAATAGTTGAAATTGATGAAAGCAAGGTTGGTAAGAGAAAATATCATAAAGGTAATGGTTCGAAAACATTAGAATATGCCGCATGTTTTCTATCTTGTCTATTGCTATGCGCATAATTGGCAATATAACGAAGTAGTATTCGAAGATTACGCCAGGAAAGGTCAATGCTTATCTTCTTCTACCATTTGTGATTGGTACAGTTATTGCAGTTAAACAGTTGTTATATGTTGGATCAACAACAATATGTGGGCAAGATTATTGGTCCTGGTAAAATAGTTGAAATTGATGAAAGCAAGTTTGGTAAGAGAAAATATCATAAAGGTAATGGTTCGAAAACATTAGAATATGCCGCATGTTTTCTATCTTGTCTATTGCTATGCGCATAATTGGCAATATAACGAAGTAGTATTCGAAGATTACGCCAGGAAAGGTCAATGCTTATCTTCTTCTACCATTTGTGATTGGTACAGTTATTGCAGAGAAACAGTTGTGATATGTTGGATCAACAACAATATGTGGGCAAGATTATTGGTCCTGGTAAAATAGTTGAAATTGATGAAAGCAAGTTTTAGTAAGAGAAAATATCATAAAGGTAATAAAAAGTTATATTTATCGGCGCGAATACGAATTATTTGATAATGTCACTGGCAGCCTTTAATTGTATTTTCGAAAAAATTGTTTAAAAATCGAAGCAATTTTGAAATATTGTATTGTAATGAGATTATTCAAAAACGAATGTAAGGAATAGGTTTAGATAATGCTTACTATTGTTTGGTTATTTTTAAAATATATTGTAACATCAACTTCCGTTGAACGCCTTTAAAAGCAAGTGATTTGTGTTGTGAACTCACTTTGCTCCTGCGTCTTCGGCCACAAACTTTGTAAGTCAATGGTCCAGTTCAAGAAATCCTAAGTCCGTTTTTTCCCTTTTGAGAAAAGTGCATTAATATGTTTTACTTCGCGTTTTTTTGCCTTTGAAATAAATTTGTGATATCCAAATGTAGGTCCTAAAGTCTTTTTCCCATAGGCTTTAAAATAAATATGTCTTTTTCAAATTTGTTGAAGAAAATCGGAAAAATGTTGCGGAAAAAACGTGGACTTAGGGACTTTATGATGGACTTTTTTTATGTTAGAAGTTGGCAAACAAGCATACGGCCCACCTGATGGTAAGTGGCTGCCGCAGCCTATGAGAGCTTGCAGCACCATTAGTAGGTGCCACTCGCGCGTTGCCAACCTCGAGATATTAGTTCTTAAATCTCGTTCGCCCAGTAATTTCACTAGCGTACAATGCCCTTCAAACTGGAACACAGTAGTGCCTAAGCACTACTATTTGGCGGCAGAATATTGGACACTGCGGTGGTACCTACCTAGCCGGCCTCTTGCAACAAAAGACCTACCACCAGTGTGACTGATTGCACTGGTGGAATAATCTCTGCTGTGACAGAGGTTATCCCAACAGCGGGCGATGGGGTCGTCACATCCCGACGCCTTAAACTTAGTGACTTTCTTAAAAAAATAGATGGACTTAGGGACTTATTAGGCTTTTTTTGCAAAACAGGTAGGCACAACTACATAGACATGGATTGTACACACAAGCAACGTTTTTTTGCGTCGGGAGGTAAACATGACAGATATGATGATACCAACTCGGAAAAAAATATTTACCCTTAAACTGCTGTCAAAACCCCTTGAAACCGCTCAACTATTTGGAAATATCACAAACAAAATACAACAATTAGGCATATATTATAACATAAAGCTGCTGAAATAATATGAAAGCGTCTTTTAACATACGATGTCTATAAGTGTCTCCAGAATCATCCAGATAATTACTTATCAATGCTGATAGATATAATTCAGACCATAAGGCTTTATATGTATATTCCTTACTTGGTATTATCTGACTTTCTACAAATAAGTGTTATGTTTTTATGTTGAATAAAAATATTTGATTTTATTTGATTGAACAATATAAAAATATAAAATCGAACTCACTTCTCTTATTTTCATCCTAAATTTAGGGAAAACATCTGAGTTGGGAACACTGGTATTTGAACATCTGATTTAACATTTGAACTACATAGAGCTATAAAGTAATTAAGTTGTACCTAGAGTGCGTAGCTTGTTTTTTATGTTGATCATAATAAATATTGTACAATATTTATTATGATTGATAAATTAATTATATTTATTCATAAAGATTAAAAATCCGAACTCACTTCTCTTAAATATTTCATGCGTACATGAAATAATTTTAGGGGAAAACATCTGAGTTATACACTGGTATTTAGATACATATAGATATTAACTTTAAAAAATATTATTTTAACGGAGACAACCACCGACTGAAACGTCCGCTGACCTAGACTGCGTTTTGAAAGTGTTCATGACGGTTGTGAGAGTTGACGAAGTTCTACAATTCTATTCTTTGATTGAATTCATAATTCTATATTGTATTCATAAAGATTAAATCATAGAGTATCTAAATATTATAGATGATAACTAACTCGAAATAATTTTAGTACGGATAGATCAATTCATTATACGTGTCACTGGCAGCCTTTAATTGTATTTTCGAAAAAATTGTTTAAAAATCGAAGCAATTTTGAAATATTGTATTGTAATGAGATTATTCAAAAACGAATGTAAGGAATAGGTTTAGTACTCCCAGTTGTCTTTTCTATTTTAGAATGAGCATCTAAAGCAGCTCTGATGGGCTCTTTTTAAATTTGGCTAGAGAGGACGAGGAATGCAGGCAGTGCAAGGTGAGCGTTGATGCATATCAGAAAAGAGGTCTCCTTAAACCTACAACCGGGTCGCAAGACCTGGGAAATGCTTGGAGTTTCTCCCACAACCACACGATGAATAACGCAACTCTATGTTTATTACTTCTTCGTCTTTTATGTAATATTTGTTGATTAAAATTTTCTGTAGACGAATATAGCATCTCCATATCTTTTATACTCTTTGATGGCGACGATGGATTTGACTTATGACTTATGAAACTGATGAGACTAGACTAGACTTGTGGACTTAGGTACTTCTTAAAACTTGAGGATAAAACATCTTTAAAAGTACGACGTAGAAATAAGTTAGAAATTAACTGATTAGTCTGAACGATAGATAATGAGATTCTGTTTATTTTGGTGTTATTAGTGCATAAAGTCCCTAAGTGGACTTAGGGACTTCTTGAAATGGGTCATCCAAGTAGTCTTTATGTCACTTTTATTAAAAATTGTAATATTATTTTACTTGTTTTTCATTCCTAAAATTTTCTTGTTTAAATATGTGTAAATTTATTATCAAATTACCTTACTTAATCTCATAATAATTAAAATCAAAATTCGATATGCAGCGTATTGCTATTATTGTGTTTAAAAGCATAGCAGAACCGATGACGTTTTGTACGTCATTTTCAGGTTCAGCGGTTCTGCATATGTTTTTTAAATTAACCTCACTTCTGGTGTGCGACATATATAATTTATGTATTTTGAAGTTTTATTAATTTATGATAATAATATATAATTCTTTTATTTTAGGAAGACGAGTAGAAGGACACTGGGTAATCGGCATGATTGAAAAAGATAGTCATGACCTGAGACTTGAAGTTTGCATTAACAATTGCAGGTCTGCCGAAGCGCTGCTACCCTTAATCCAGAAGCACGTACACGTGGGCAGTATTATACATACGGACTATTGGAAGGCGTATGATTCCTTATCTAAACACGGCTACGAACATAAAAGGGTGCATCATAGTGATACCGTCAACCCTTTTATTGCAAGTGACGGTACTCACACTCAGCAAATTGAAGCTCAATGGTGTGTTGTCAAAAAAAAAATTTACATTAGTAATCATACGAATCGGAATAATTTCGCCGATTTAGTGGTAGAGTTCATGTGGCGCCGAAACATTTTGAGAAAAAAGAAAGATCCATTCTTTGAAATAATCCATCCATTCTTTGATATAATCGGCTATAAAATCTGATTATGGTGTAAAGCAATAATTATTCAAAAAATCTTTATTAATAATAATAATAGTAAATAATTATTTTCAATTGTTAGTATGTTATAATAGAAGATTTAGAATTAGATGAATATAAATAATTTATATTGTTACTGTTATAATATTTAATTTTAATAAGAAGTTAATAAACATTTTTATATCAATATATATTAGTATTATTGTTTTTACTTTTTTTCATTTGATTTTTATTCAAAACTCGATTCAGAGCATTCCGAGTCGGATGGGTTAGGATAGAAGGTTTAAGTAAAGTTTTAAAATTGAAACATAACTTAATAATAAACAACTTACATATAATATAATATAAACGCTGCACACTCAACGGCCCCCATTAGGATAGTAATATCCTGTGTCGGGGATCCGGAAACATTCACAATGACTAGGATAAATACACCCAGACCGGAAAATATGCTTGCATGGTCAATACAAACATATTATGCTCCGAGCGGGAATCGACCCCGCGACCTGTGGCGTTTAAGGCAGGTTCGATACCGCTGCGCCACAACGTCGCCAACATATTTTTTATTAATTAATAGATACCTCACGCACTCGACAATGCATACCATAATATAACGCACTTATTCAACTTTCATTTTGATAGCTTGAAAAAAAAAACAAATAAAACATACCTGGCACACAGCATTAGTATATCTTCACGGCAAGGGATTCATATTCCTGTGTGAGTCACTTCGGGTGCACATTTGAAGGTCGCGCGCTCGCGTTTGCCGCGAATACATCAATACAATAACAAAATTGGCTACATAACATTATCATAATATTTTAGTTTAAAAGATGAAAATTTATCTCTTATTTTTTATTCCAACACAGATTTGGTGTTGATCTATTCAATGAAATTATTTTCATTTAATTAATAACAAGCAAAAACTGTCTGAAGTTTACACAAATATTCTACAGATATTACATTTTTAATACAAACTAATCACTGTAATTTATTCATGCTAACACGCACGCACGCACGCTTTTAAGAAATCACAACAAAATCTAATAAATAAAACTGTAATTATTTACAAAATTATAGAAACCTGTCAACGACGACGCGGCTCCGAGAATTGACGACACGCGAGTCGCGAGAAAGGAATCTTTATAATAATAATAATTAGTGTTTAGTAAGTGTTGTCAGCCCGTTACTTTTGTAATTTGGCTCAGTAAGCGCTAAATAAAGAAAAATTGTTTTCGGAAAAAGCGTGATATATCTTTTTCGAAAGAATGTCTGTTTTTAATTTTTTTATACCTATTTTCAAAAAAAAAAGTCGACTTTATTTGGACGCAAATAAGCAATACCATGTCAGCCCATAAAATTGAAAAAACTGAGTTATATATGCAGAAGTGTTGGTAAATGGCCGAAGAACATTTTTCTTTAATATTTGAAGGGTTTTAAGCTTCAAAACTTCTAAACAAGCCATTTTTTATAATGCAATTTATGTATTACGTTAAACGTTTTGGGTTATATTATATACGAATTATGCAGTTTGTACACTTATGTTTTGGGAAAAATAACTTACATAAATCTTAAATTGGCAAAAACTTGACCAATACATAAAAAAGTTCATATTAAGCAAGTTGTTCAAAATTTTCAAACGCGTTTTTCTCGAAATGACATTTGTGTGGGTTGACATGGTATTGCTTATTTGTGTCCATTTATGTGAGCACTGATCTTAATTATTCTAAATATCAACTTAAAAAATTAAAATTATATGTCACAGCCTCATTCTTAATTTTACTTAATTAAGGCACATGCGCCGTTTTATTATTTTTAGTTCTAGCTACTTCATAGATGGCACTGATATGACAATATTAAGAAAGCATTCCCATTCGTATTGTTACGGAGAACCTTATCACAGGGGCATAAAGTTCAAAATCGCTTGCAACATGTAGAATGGCGTTCCGCGGACGGAGCTCTCTCGAACCCGTGTCTGCGTATATAAGCGGCCCGGCGCGTCGACTGATTCTATGCACCGATCAAGTGTACCGCCTAACGGAACACATCCTCCAGGGCTTCACCCAATCGCGCTCCACCGCAACGGTGGCTCTCTTCTTCGACGTCGCAAAGGCGTTCGACAAAGTCTGGCACGACGGCTTGATATACAAGCTGTTCGATTACGGCCTGCCAGACAGACTCGTGCTCATCATACGAGACTACCTGTCCAACCGCTCCTTCCGCTACCGAGTCGAGGGTACGCTGTCTTCCCGACGCACCCTACGCGCCGGAGTCCCCAGGGCTCCGTGCTCTCACCCGTTCTGTACAATCTGTACACCAACGACATACCAAAGTCGAATCCCAACGATCGCGTAGGCTTAGCTCTCTTCGCTGACGACACAGCCCTCTATACCACATCCAACAGACCCGACCTTCTGACTAGCCGCCTCCAGACCGCGGTCAACGCCTTAGGCGATTGGTTTAGGAAATGGAGGATCGAGGTCAATCCCGACAAAAGTGCAGCGGTGCACTTCACCAGACACGCCGTCAGAAACTACTGGAGGCTCGGTCAACCGGGAGACATCCTGCTCTTCGGCCAACCTATTCCTTGGAAAAAGGAGGCCAAATACCTAGGCGTCACGCTCGACGCCAAGCTAAATTTCCAGTCCCACATATCGAAAGTTAGGAACAGAGCCGCCTTCGTGCTCGGAAGGCTCTACATGATGATAGGCGGACGGAGTAAATTGTCGCTTAGAAATAAGCGAACACTTTACAAAACCGTCGTTCGTCCTATACTAACGTACGCGAGTCCCGTCTTCGCTCATGTCAGTTCTTCGCAATTAGCGAAATTCCAAGTCATTCAGAATAGGTTTCTGCGCATGGCCACGGGCTGTCCGTGGTACATGCGCAACGTAGATCTCCACAGAGACTTCGATCTCGATTCGATAGCGAAATTCATGAAAAAGCTCTCCAAGAGCTTTTTCGAGAAAGCCCTATCCCACCCGAACCCCCTCGTCAGACAGGCCGCCACTTACACAAGTAGAGGTGACTTACCGACACGACTCAGGCGTCCCAAGCACGTCCTGCAAGACCCAGACGATAGAATCACAACAGCTAACGCCCCATACACGAACAGAACACGACATCAGACACACATGCTGCAGCGTTGTAGTCCATCTGTCGGCCGAGGTCTCCAGACCCGGCCCCCACCGGTGACGCTGTCAAGGCCACTAGGGCCAACAGCAATGGACACTCCGAAAAAAAAAAAAAAAAAAAAAAAAAAAAAAAAAAAATCGACTGATTCATTCAGTTCTGAGCAACAAGCGAAGAAACTACAAGTGATACCAGTGACCAAGTGCGATAATTAGTAACCTCGGCTATTCTTTTGGGACTGTGATTGACTTGCGTTTTGGACCTGTGATCTGTAAAGTTCTGTGTGTAATCTAGACCTCAATAAAGTCTCATTTAGAGCCATCAGGTGTTTGTTTCCAAATCACCGAACCCCAGCCCGTAACAGTATTGTGGAGCATTTGAGGCAAAATGTCAGTATAAATAAAAAATATACGAAAATATTTAAGGAATTACTGGGCTCACTGCAGTCGATGATTTTATTTAAAGACAATAATGTGTTAGGTTTATTTTTATTTAATTATTTTTAACGATTATTATTTTTTAATACTGTGTTTATTTTTATTTAAATATTTAACAATAGCAACATAGAATTGTCGACGGATCGCTCAACGAATGGAGCGCGACATGGATGGACTCGATGTCGTGATCCAATCGAGGAGCCGGATTTTCGCGGGAAAACGCAGAGGAACCTTTGTTGAGTTGGCAACTATAGTTTGGTTGTTAGGGTGGGCAGATGGCACCAGAATAATGTAGTTGCACCAAACACGTTGCTTGAGGATATTTTAATAAGAGAAGATAATTATTGTAAATAATGATAGATAAAGTTGTAAATAATGTACTATTTTATTTTACTATCTCGGGTTTTCCTATAATATTTTAGTACTATAATAAATACGTATTTCTTTTTTGTCATTGTCTTATAATTATTACCATATATTTCATTTCTGTAAATGAAAGTGACAAATAAATTAAAGAGAAAATTTCGCCAAATTCTTTCTTTGTGCACATGTTTTTTTACAGATTTAAATTGCTAGAATAATCAATCAATAATGAAGTTTATAAACACTTAAAGTTTTATCGACCATAGGAAAACAGTAATATTCTAATATACTAAATCAAAAGTTTTTTTGCGTAAACAAAAACAAAAAAAAATTACTTGACATATAAGATCTCTTCCAGTTAATTTCTTCAAAAGCCTTTGTTCATCATTTTTGTTGATAGCTCCTTTTATGTTACAAGTATTCTTTGTCGATCGTTGAAAAAGCTGACTTACCGAGTACAACGTTATTGTTGACCAATTAATTTATACCCAAACGTTATATTGTGATATAGGTAGCTCCTATTCAGTTAATGATGAAATAATTATATATCTATTACATTAAACCTTATTATTTAATAATATGTACCTACGTAATATTATTTATTTTTGTAATAAAACTACTATTATATGCAGATTTATACTTTACATACGAGGAATTATAAATTAAGTATAGTTTAACCACTGTGCCGTAGTGGTTATATAATTGTTGAAGACGTATATAACCATCATCACTAGAACCTGTTGCTGATATTTTCTGAAGTCTGTTGATTATTCTGAAGCTTATACATTACCCTTATTCGTCGACAGATACCTTACACCATTTAACATTGGTCTAAGACAGGTACCGAAGGCCGTTAAATAATATTCAGTCCTGTCTCAACAGTATTTGATTGGGTTGGACCCAATCTTAATAAATACCACACTACATCATAATTAAATCACAACACTCAATCATCAATTTTCTTTATTTTGGACACAACTAGTAATGTTACAAGTAATAAAAATAATATATTAAATACATTATAAGTTTTAACAATAGTGATTGAGTAATATATGCTATTGTTTCATATATATATTCTACTTCTTCTTCCTAACATTATTCCCGGTATTTATCCAGGGTCTGCTAATACTTTTAGCCTGATTTGACGGGTTACTACTTTTTACACAGAGCGATTACCATCTGACCTCCGCAATCCAAAGGGCGAACCAGTAACTTATTGGATAAAAGCAAATTACCTATTAGGGATTAACGATTATTATCAAATATTATGATAATAATCACGACCGACAGCTTATCGAGCTCTCCGAGGCATAGTGGGGAGGCTGTTTGTCCTTGCGGGTCTCCCCAGACCTAAACAGATATTTTTAAGCATCTGCTCTAAGCGGAAATGAACCCGCGCGCCACAATGGTCGTCTCCATATATACAGTATTGTTTTATATATATAGTGTAAAAATATAATTAAAATTTAATTTTTTGAGTAAAAATAAGACTAGCAAAGAAATCACTAAACGAAGAATTATAGACTATCCCAAGAGAAAATATAAAATGGCCCCTCATCTGCCACGTAGTTTAGACCATTAGTTTGAGCCCTCTTAAATACGGAGATATGCTATCAATTAAAGTGCGCCAAATGTAATTGTATATATTGTTCAAAAAATTTATTTCGTAGTATATTTATTACTTACAATTGTTGAAATAATTAGTATTTTTTAATGATAATAATAAATCTCTTTGACAGCTAAACAAAACAAGAGTATGTATATATCTTCTATATATCTATACTTTCGAAACATAGAAATTTCAAATTCAACATAAATTTTCGAGGGTTCTGGCGTGTCCAAGTAAAACGCAATTTTGAATGCTTGCGGTTAGCGCACGAGCTTCAACTATTGGTCTCGTGTGATTTGGTAAAAGCGCTCTCGAATACTGCTCATCCATTTGGCATTTGCCCATTAAAAGGGTTTTCACTACATCTAATTTATGCAGTACATAGCTTGCAGTGGCAGATTGCAAAGTACGGTCATTTTGTACACAGTAAGGGTACGCACGCGCATGTAAAAGTGTAGCTACTCTTTATAGCCAAAATTATCATGTTTTTTTCACAATATCATCTGAAAATGTTGCCTGAGATTATTTTCTTATCAACGAATTACTTAAAAATTTTAATTTTCATGTAAATTTTTAGTTTTATAAGAATACTAGCGGACCCGGCAGACGTCGTGCGACAAAAAAGAACTGAGACCCGATAGCAGCGCCCCCTACTGGGTCCAATTGTGAATCTAAACCATTCTCAAATCCACTGGAACTCACATAAAAAATTTCATCATAATCGGTGAAACCGTTTAGGAGGAGTTCAGTGACATACACGCGTACAGTAGAATTATATATATAAAGATTTAATTGAAGCTCTTTTTGAAATGTTTTTGCATACGTACCTAATTAATGTTAGAATTTTCTATCTAAATTGATACCTAAAAGATTTTAAAAATTAAAATATAATAAATTTACACTTTGACTTCTGAATACAAAATACATTAACTTATTAATTTCGGCGCACTCTGTATGAATCCTTTATCAAGAAAAAACACGCTGAATATAGTTATATCGGTCAAAAATAATATATTTGTATTCGATCACAAACACGATTACGGAAACGTTCCATCCGAGAAGATTTTCTCTTATTTGCTCAATAATTTGTGAATCATACGGATGAATAAACTTGTGATATTCGTTTACCTTTATTTATCGTTACGAAATAGGTCAAAGATAACCACGAATACGTGGTTTTCTTATACCTTTATAAAGGATAAATAATACTTCCAAATCAAAAATTTTAAACACAGGAATTTAAACTGTGATCACCTCTGCTCTTACGTGAAAAGCGATTCAATCGTCCTCTTTTATTGGAACAGCTCTTTGTTGCGGAAATCTTCTATTTTGATCATGCAAAGTTTTCCAGTTAAGAGAATTTATTTGAGCTTCAAATGCTACGAGCTGCTAGTCCACTATATGCGATATGTAATATACAGTTGCAATATTTAATGAATACCGAAATATGTACTTTAAATAGTGTAAAAATAATGTATATAATATAATGTTTCGTTATAATATTTACTAAATTGGAAACGCGGCTGAGGAACATTTACAGCTTACCAGGCGGACATTAAAGTGAAAGCCTTTAAGGGTGATCCTTTGTGTCACCAGTGTTCTTCTTCTTCCTAGCAATATTCCCGGTATTATACGAAGTATTATACGAATATTTACCCAGGGTCTGCTTATTTCTCTCATCCGAATTTGACAGGTTACTAGTTTTTACACAGAGCTATTGCCATCTGACCTCCGTAACCCTAAGGGCGAACCAGTAACTCGTTGGATAAGAACAATTTACTTATCAAGAGTTGACGATTGTTATCAGATGTTGTGTGAACCGGGATCGACAGCTTAACGTGCTCTCCGAGACACGGTGAGGTGACCCACAAGAACTAACGCCCAGAACAGATATTTGTAAAGATCAGTGCAAACAGCTGCCCGAGCGGGAATCGAACCCGCAACTAGTTACCCACGACGCCACAACGATGTTGTGTAATGTGAGTGTTGTCGTTGTATCTATTGCTTGTGTGTTTAATGGTTTATGTTGCTCAAGATTCAAGTATGTATGAAATATGTATCCCTATACCTACATATGTCATTACTTTCTAGAAACAATAATATTAAAGAATTCAATTTAGTTATCCTATTTCACTACATAGTATAAAACAAAGTCGCTTTCTCTGTCCCTATGTATGCTTAAATCTTTAAAATTACGCAACGGATTTTGATGTGGTTTTTTTAATAGATAGAGTGATTGAAGAGGAAGGTTTATATGTATAAAAATAGTGGAGAAAAAAAATTTTTTTTTAAGGTTTCTGATGTGATGTCGTAAAAAAATACATTTAACGCGTGCGGGCCACGGGCCCTGTAGTAATGAATAAATCAAAACTACTGGATCGATTTTAATAATTTTTTCAGTGAATGACATAGGCTATATATTTTATACCCGTGCGAAGCCGGAGCGGGCCGCTATTTTTTTTTTAGCGCTGCACAATCAACGGCCCCCATTAGGATAGTAATATCCTGTGTCGGGGGTCCGGAAACATTCACAATGACAAGGACAAATACACCCAGACCGGAAAATATGCTCGCAAGGTCAATACAAACATATTACGCTCCGAGCGGGAATCGAACCCATAATATGAAATAATAATAATAATAATATGAAAGAGTAAATACTTAATAAAGTGGTATCAAAGAGAAAGGCGTCAGAATAAAAGCATAACGGGAGCAAAATCTAATTTTGTTTTAGCTTTCTTCGCGTTAAAGTGATGATAAATAAAACTTTGTATCTTATAACCCATCTTTCTCATATAATATTTAACAAGAATAAGATATAAATTCATATTTTAAGAAGCTGAATAATTAACTTAATTAGAAAATTAATATTCGAAGTTATAAATGAAAACAATATATTTTACAAATAAAAGATAAACAAATACACATTTGTTTATTATTTATTTTGTTTTATTAAAGAAAGAAAAACACATTTATTACGCTACACACTACACACTTTTGAGAAGCCTTATTACGATAGTATTACACAGGATATTACTCGGTTGGGGGTTCAAGTAACACAAGCACAAACAACCACCCAAATTGAAACAACGCTTGTAGGATAAATAATTGAAATCATCTGCCCAGAGTAAAAATCCATCTCGCAACAACTGGCGTTTAAAGCAGGTTTATTATACTACCACTGTGCCACAGCCGCTTTTTCATAGAAATTCTATTTACTATATACATGTACGGGTAGGGCCTTGCCGGAGAGGCCCTGACCGGCACTCTGAGTCAGAAGACTCGCTAACTTTCTAGCGATAATAAAACAATGTAACCTGGTAAGAAGATTGGTACTTACAGGCTGTATTCTCCAGATCCCCGACTGATGAGCGGCCCTTCGAAGGTCAATCAGAGGTGCTTTGGGTGACAGGGTGGCAGAGTCACAAAGCTAGCACGCAATATGGCTGCTTGCGAATAGTGTCCACACACAACCACTCCAATCACACACGAATCGTCTTACGAGTAGATTTATTTTGATTACTTTACACGGCGACGTGATTAAATTTTCACAGCATCCGTAACGATAATCACCCATGCTAATAGGTAATTAATTAATGTGTATTACATGGGTAATTGCGACGTGCAACTCCGGCGGCGACCGGCGATCGGCGATAACGACGCGTGCGGCGCTTCTTCTGTACACTGTCCGTTCCGTTACGGATTGACCAATCGGATCGTAGAATCTGCCGTATGTTCGTATTGTGAGCTCCAATCATATTCAACTAGATTCCATCGGTAATAATATAAAATTTTAATTAAACGGGCAGTGAATAATACGATATTTCCATATAAGGTTACTAATCATTTTAGATTTGTAAGTTACTTTTGTTTGTATGGTGGTGTAGAATATATTATTTATTGTTATTAAATTTATATAAAAATTCTGTACTGCTTCAAATGGTCAAAATTATTTTTTTGTCATGATGGTTGGCAAACAACATATCCGCTTGATGGTAAGCAATTACCGCAACCGCAGAAGGAAACAGAGGGGGTGGGAGTTTGGGTCGAGGCAACCATTTGTGCTGGGAGGAGCATTGATTTAATACAAATAAATTTCGTCGAATTAAAATGATTTAATGTAATGGCGTTTCAAAATGAAAAAAATATCGATTATTACCAAATTATTATCAAGAAATACAATTAATATCAAAGCAAAGCGTTTAGCGAACGTAATGCGGTGTACAAAAACGTTTTGTTTGAAATCGCAAGTTGATAAGATCTCCCTTTGTGTTAAAATTTCTTTTCGCATTAAACATACTGGTACTGTGGCATTATGTATATTTTACCTTTTATCTTTTAATGTGGAAAAAAGCTAACAGTAATTTTACTTTGTGAACTAAAACATTTAAGAATTTTAGAAATGAATATTCCTATTCTTTCTTTTTTTTTTAATATATATTTTTTTCTATGTAAGGTATATCAGCACGTGTGCAAAATGTGTGGTAATCTGTAATGCATAATGTCAATTAATTCAGTCAAATAAGAATTGATATTGAAATTAATTCAATTAGACTCTTAAGTTTTTTTGAAGAATGTTATAAGTATTGAGGAAATGAATTTTTGTTCTGAACCACAGAGAAAACTTCTAAAACAATATAACAAATCTAATCTTTGATTAATATGACAGTGAAGTTATTCAGTTTTAAATAAAGCTATATGCAGTCGCCACGGCATATATATATAAAACTTAATGGAAAATATAATTTAATAGAAACATATATTATTATTATTTAATTATTTATTTATTCTGAAGGTCACGAATTAATTTTTGGTTAAAATGTCGACACTGATGAGCTGCAGATATATTGTCAGTACATAAAAATCAGATAATCTTCCCATTCCCAAAATTATAATTATTATGTATACAATTTCGCTTCAAATTAGCTTTACTTACAGCGTGTCTTCTGTAATCGACGGTCGCGTGCATGATATATATGTAGGTCGTACATGTTGAAGTGACTAACTGAACACACTCAAGCATCTTAACGTCCCAGGCACATCCAACAAGATAACAAGAGGCCTGAAAGTAAGCGGTCGCCATAGTCTCTTAGTGCTTGGACCAACAGGGTGATCACTTATGCGTTTCCAACCCAAAAAACAGAAAGCAGAAGGAAGAAAAGTATCCTGCTACTTTACATCGATATTCTGTACGTCAGCTCATGCTAAGCCAGCAAGGATCTAATAAACATAAATAAATAAACGGTGCACACTCAACAGCCCCCATTAGGATAGTAATATCCTGTGTCGGGGGTCCGGAAACATTCACAATGACAAGGACAAATACACCCAGACCGGAAACTATGCTTGCATGGTCAATACAAACATATTATGCTCCGAGCGGGAATCCAACCCACGACTTGTGGCGTTTAAGGCAGGTTCGCTACCGCTGCGGCACAACGTCGTCATAAAATTATATTTTTAGGATTACCTTTATAATGTGTACATCAAATACAATTTTACGTACGTCCTTAGCTAGTTAACTACAAGATTTTGTATTTATTCTCGTATTAAGACATTAAAGTATTCGATATTATAAATACATTATAATTTTGAAATAGGAAGAGCTAAGCTATATGCAATGTTATGAAGCCTCAATTGCTCAACGGTAGAAGGGCCGACTCCGCTCCGTTAACGCGAGAGTTGCGGTTTCTATCCTGACCGTCTTGGGCTATTGTCGTAACCACTCTTAACGCAAGCTTTGAGCTTATTCGGAGTGGAAATAGGAATATTAGTAATGCCTTGAAAAAGCATTGCTAATACTCTTAAAAAAACACAATGTAAATATTGAAAGAATTTAATAACCTTAAAAATTCAATATAACGTAAAAGAATACCCAGTCCTTGTTTCTGTTTAGGGAAACATTAAAATTACTGTTTGCGTTCCTCTGAATTAAAAGATAAAAGGTAAAACGTACACAAAAGCCCACGGTGGTACCAGCATGTAAAACATGAAAAGAAATTTTAATACCAAAGGCGGTCTTGTCAACGTGTAATTTCGAACAAACGGTTTTCACATGCCGTGGCGAATTCGTTGAATGCTTTGTCGCAAACGTAATTTGTATTGCTTATAATTTTTTTATTCCCTTGCTACTTCATTTCATTCAACGAATCAAATATATCCAAGAGAATTACTCAAAATCATGGAATATTTTTCTCTTAAAATAATCATGATATTTTTAAATATTAGAATAATAAAAAAAATACATTCATATTATTAAATTAAGAATAACATTCCACTGATCAATAAGATAGATGAAAACAGTTTCGAATTTATTAACGCTTGCTATATTCTACGTATCATACAAATAATAATATCGCAGAAGATTGATGCTCCCAAGTTTCTACGTTGTAGGTCCCAATTTTTAGCCGCTTTTAGATTTTGAAACGCAAAGTACTCTTAAGCTGCCAACGAGGTAATAAAGGTGATAAACGCTGGCTATGTGATTTAAGGCTTGATTTGGAGCATCGTCGTCGCAGGTTAGCAATTCCTTCACTCTTAAATTATGTGTGTTAATGTTTAGCATGTCATAGCAACCCGAAAAATCACTTACTATGAAATATAACTCTGTTTTGCACAAATGAAATTAATATTTTAAGATGAGCAGTATTCTTCAATATTTTTTATACGACTAAGTTCAGCAAGCAGACGGTACACCAAATGGCAAGCCGTTGTCGTAGGCTATGATATGAGCATTTCGAAACCATTCATTTGAAGTTCACCCACGCCAGATATTGTTTCTTGAATCTCCTTTGCTTTGAAACACATTAATAAAATTAAACAGTCTATCAATAGTAAAAATAATGTATTAAGAATGCATGTTGTTAATACTTAATTAAATCTCAAGTATGAATAAACTTAAATCTTAGTCAAAAATTAATTATCTAAGTAAGAAATTAAAGTGACAATTATTGATTATTCACAAGATGGCACATTTATTTGCTCCATGTATAGCGTTGACCATCGATTATCGACGTCGATAACGGTGCATCGAAGTAAAGCGCAATTTTAAATGCCTGCGGTCAGTGCCCGAGCTACTACGATTAGTCTGAAATTCAGCAATGCGCGCTCCAACGCTGCCCATTCATTTGGCCTTTCCATTAAAAGGGTGCTTTTAACTACAGCTAATTCATGCAGCACACGGCTTCCCGGGACAGATTACAGAGTGGCGTGCTCATTTTGTGCACTGTTTAAATACGAATCAGGCTTGCCGATTGTCACTTATAGTGTAAAAATTAAGGCTTTGTATTTATTGTAAGTTCAATTTTTGCTCCATTTTTTCAAACGTGATTATACATTAAAGTAATAATTATTATAAATATTAATTCATAGTTATGGTCTTAATTATGTATATAAACTATAAAATTACAATTATAAAACATTAGAATATTAATATATAAAATTGTATAATCTTGTATATAACCAAATACAAGATTATACAATTTTGTATAAATGTAAAAACTGAGAAAAATATACCAGTTTAAAAACAATCTTGTTGTTTATAAAATTGACCATCAATAATACCAATCAAACTTTAATTAATGTAGTTCAATCGATAAGCTGATGTAATCGTTTAGCTGGAACATGCAAAATAAGTTTTACATTAAAGCCTTTTTTATCCTGGTTTGACGGGTTACTAGTTTAAACCCAGAGCAATTGCCATCTAACATTCGCAACCTTAAGGGCAAACCAGTTCCTCATTACCTTTATACTTATTACTGATGATATAACGATTATTATCAGATGTTATGATAACAACCGAGACCGTCAAATTAACGTGCTCTCCAAGGTACGGTGGGGTGACCCGCAAGGACAAACCCCCACACCGAAACAGATATAACAAAAATCTACTACTAGTGGGAATCGAACCCATGACCTTCGTGGCACACAGCAGCCTCGCTACCAGCTTGCCACAACGGTAGTCAAAATAAAGTATATATTTATATCTTATATTAGCTTCACGTAATAGCGTAAGTTAACTGCAAGAATATCCAATCGAAAAGTAAATTAATTATACACGTGACTTAAATTCTGGAGCACTCTTTATTTTAGAGCACGTTTATTTCATTTATTCTCAAAAATATTACTTGGCAGAGTTAAAACATGATGTATGAACATTAGATAAAACTATAACGCCCGAATTATATACATATTATACCGTGCATGTTATTTTGTGTGTTTCCGGACCCGACATAGTATATTACTACCCTGATGAGGGCTGTTGAGTGTGAAGCGTTTATTTATTTATTACTAGCTTCTGCCAGCGGCGTCGCCTGCGTGAATAACCTTTTTTAAAACCAACTCTGAACGAGAGGCCAGCTTTAATCCACTGCGCTGGGTCAGAGGGGTTACAGATGTGCCCCCCTTTTTTATGTTATAAGTTGGCAAGCATACGGCCCACTTGGTGATAAGTGGTTGCCGTAGCCTGTGAGCGCGCGCACCATTAGTAAGTGCGCTGGAGATTTTTTTATGTTATAAGTTGGCAAGCATACGGCCCACTTGATGGTAAGTGGTTGCCGTAGCCTGTGAGCGCGCGCACCATTAGTAAGTGCGCTGGAGATTTTTTTATGTTATAAGTTGGCAAACATATGGCCTACATGATGGTAAGTGGTTGCCGTAGCCTGTGAGCGCGCGCACCATTAGTAAGTGCGCTGGAGATTTTTTTATGTTATAAGTTGGCAAACATATGGCCTACATGATGGTAAGTGGTTGCCGTAACCTGTGAGCGCGCGCACCATTAGTAAGTGCGCTGGAGATTTTATATGTTATAAGTTGGCAAGCATACGGCCTACTTGATGGTAAGTGGTCGCCGTAGCCTGTGAGCGTGCGCACCATTAGTAAATGTGCTGGAGATTTTTTTATGTTATAAGTTGGCAAGCATACGGCCTTCTTGATGGTAAGTGGTTGCCGTAGCCTGTGAGCGCGCGCACCATTAGTATGTGCGCTGGAGATTTTTTTATGTTATAAGTTGGCAAGCATACGGCCCACTTGATGGTAAGTGGTTGCCGTAGCCTGTGAGCACACGCACCATTAGTAAGTGCGCTGGAGATTTTTGTAGTACTGACAGCGTCTGCACAAAAGGATGATTGACCATCAGATGGGCTGTATTCCGGCTTGCCACATTTTTAGGATAATAAAGAAAATATCTCTTCGGTAATTGCTATGACGAGTTCAATCTCAACATATATATAAATATTTTAAATCACAGATACGTACAGTGATTTCTCCTTTTTTAAAAAAGTCATAGGTATTAAAATTTTTTCGATAACATAATGTGTAGCTTGTTCTAGGAGAGGATACAACTGCAGCCCATAGGCGATCAGGGTCGAAGGTGCCACTTTTGCATTACAAATAACCCTTCTACCGTTAAGCTATAGATTCTTAAAATTATTTAAATTGAAATGTAATACGTTCGTTTTTATTACAATAAAAGCACCTCAAATTCGAAAGCCCAATCAATAACGCTTCAATAGAAAAATTTGTATTTGCTTAATTCGTCAATCACACGGGTCACGTTTGATTAATATTTGCTAACCTTTTTACTTTGTTGTGTTATAACGTCAAAGAAATTCACATGTAACTTTTTAAACCTTCTTTATATAAAATGACAGCTCACTTAACACTTGTATATGATTTTGAACATTACTGCACGATAGGAATCAGGTTATTGGTCACTGGAAACTATTTTTTATACTTCGAAGTTAATCGTTCTACACCTCCGGAGTCCGTAATCGGATTATAACTTATACAGAACCAACAAGGTACCGCATTTAACAAAAAAAAAAAAAATTAAATCAGTTCACAAATTGTTAGTGTTTACGCTATGCACATTGCACAAGAATAAGCTCTTTAACAATCTTCTTTTCATTATGAATAAAACAATATATGATATATAATTTTTTCAAGATATAATGAATATGTTGCCTAGATAAATATTTGAATAAATGTAATTCAGTTTTAACTCTAAAACGTAAGTATTTTCTGGATATATCTATATTATGTTTAAGCCTACCAAATCACCAATCGTTTGTAAAGCAAAACGTATTTTAGTTTTTTAATTGCTAAGTTTTACCCACGCCTGATGCTTTGTAATTGACTCCCTCGGGAACATCCTGTTTATCTTAAAATATACTATTATAAACTTGGCCCTTCTCGTCAAATAGCTCTTAGAGGGTATTTGATTAACGGTCCGCCTTAATTACGTGCGAAATTTTCGTAACGAGCCGACTGAGGTTTCACCGACGAAAGAAAAACATTATAATTTTGGATATATTCTGAAAATAAAGTCTTGCACAGAAAAACTTATATTTTATAACTGTTGTGTTGTTATTAATTATAATGCTCCTTATAAGTTTTAATTTATCCACTAGCTTAAAAGCCGCGTAGAAAATAGAAAACGAAGTCGTCAAGTTAAAAATTCAAATTTCATGTCGTGTAAATATAATCGTGTAGTAAACAAAATAAATTATTAAACTAAACAAAAAACAGACTGAATTAATAATACCTCCTAGAAAGCTAAAAACAAAAACAAGCTTATAAAAATATAATAAATAACAAGATAATTAATCAATTAATAAACGGATGATGATATTTAAAGGTGAAATGCTTAAATTACGGCAAATCTAATTATTATGTCTTATTTGAATGCTTGTCCCCGTCTGCAGTACTTTTACTAACAATAAAGAAATATTTATATTATAGTAGTTATTAAAGAGCTTATTATTAATGCAGTCGGGTTTTTTGTTTAATTTGATAATTTATTTTATTTCAAACTTTTTAGTTAAATAATGAATAAAGGATTGTTCATGCATATGTATATATAAAAGGAAAAGACCTGAATGATTTATAAACGCCCAGCCTAACACCTAAAAAGCTAATTTTTTGTTAAAAAAATCAAACTTCAATCATAAATATCTCGAAAACTAAACAATGTATCGAAAATTCTTACTTTTCGTCTTATTTTATTGAGTTCCACAAAGAATCATCATCATATTTTGGCACTATATATCTAGATACATACATACATACATACGTACATACATACATACGCTCGAAAAAATTACGACAATAATACACAATAAAACACATAATTGCAATAATAAAAGCGAGACATCTGTCGTATCCCAGTAGTAGAAGGGACGAGCATTTGACGAGATTTTGTTACAGAATTAAAACCTCTCAGTTTTATAAATACATTACGTATATACAGCGTCTTTTTAATTATACTCCTAACTACAGTTTTTTGACAATAATTAAAGTAATAATGTATCATTATCGCCATACCTAAGTGTATCAGTCTTATCTTTATTTCAGCACTAAATCTAAGCGAAAAATCGATTTTTACGCTAACCCCATCATTCATAGTCGATAACACTTAATATGTCCAAAAAGTGCTGAGTTTCTAGGTTATAAGGTCTCCAACGACTTGTTTTATAGCTCACTGGGCAGACGCCTGAAGATTAATGGAATCCGAAGAGACCGCAGCAGCAATGGAAATATTTACTTATTTGTGCCGCCGGATATGATTTCTCAAGAATTGTAATGAATGGTAGCTATATCTACATAAATAAATAAGCGATTCACAGTCAACGGCTCTCATTAGAATAGTGACTGGAACCCATGCCTGTATGGTCAATACATTGATCTGCTCCGAGCGGGAATCGAACCCACGACTGTAGCGCTTAAGGCAGATTCGCTATCGCTGCGCCACAAGTTCGTAAAAAATGTAATTTGAAACATATTATATAAATTATAAAAATAACTAGCTGACTCGACAGATGTTGTATATCGTGTATATGGACGCAAATAAGCAATACCATGTCAAACCACACGAATGTCATTTCGAGAAAACGTGTTTGAAAATTTTGAACAACTTTCTTTATATGATTTTTTTATGTATTGGTCAAGTTTTTGGCAATTTCAGATTTATTTAAGTTATTTTACTTATTTTCACAAAAAATAAGTATACAAACTGCATATTTCGTATATAATATAACCCAAAAAGTTTAAAAATACATACATTGCATGATTTGACGACGTTGTGGCGCAGCGGCAGCGAACCTGCCTTAAACGCCACAGGTCGCGGGTTCGATTCCCGCTCGGAGCATAATGTGTTTGTGTTGACCATGCAAGCATATTTTCCGGTCTGGGTGTATTTGTCCTTGTCCTTGTATATGTTTCCGGACCCCGACACAGGATATCACTATTCTAATGGGGGCCGTTGAGTGTGTAGCGTTTATTTAAAAAAAAAAAAAACAGCTATTTCTGGTGGCTTCATCATCTATTGCATGATTGAAAAAAATGGCTTTTTCAGAAGTTTTAAATCGAAAAACCCTACAAATATTAAAGAAAAATGTTCTTCAGCCATTTACCAACACGTCTGCATATATAACTCAGTTTTTTCAATTTTGTGGGTTGACATGGTATTGCTTATTTGCGTCCATATATAAGTTAGTTTTTTTATTGTAACAGGTACCTGTTAGAATAAAAGAAAGTTTGAAGTTTGTCTTAGAAACGGTTAGGAAAACTATGACGTTTGAAATATTGTTTTATAAGTGGTCATTTGGGAATGGTAAATAAAACGTAAATGATAGGTAAAACGTACTATGTGGATATCATGATAAAATATTGAAGAAAATGACGAAGTAAAACTTTCTTTGTAAAATTAAATAGTTGCTTTAGATACCACGGAAAAGGCACAGAAAAGCAAAATATGCAACTTCGTTTACTTGGGCGATTAAAACATCAAACTATTTCGCTTTACAATCCGAAAATTATTAGAACAATTTTGAAAAACTTATAAAAAAAAAGGTTTTAAAATTTTAAGAATTGGTTCATAAATTCTAAGGTAAATAAAATCTGAATTGAGAACCTCTTAATTTAAAATATTTATATTAAAAGTACTACTATTAGTCTAAATCCATAACAACGCCATCCTGACTCACTAATGAAGTTTTTTTTATAATGTTAACGCTATAAATATGGCTTACGTATATTTAAAAATGTTTTGTTATATACATAATTTTTAATACACTATTTCTATCATACCATTACTATAATATGTTATCAAAATAATTTCGAGAGAGTAACATTGATATTTTCAACGTCTCAAATTAAGTTTGATAAATTTTATAAAATATATTGTTATAGCTAACATTATTTATTTTATAATATAACTATTTATATAATATCTAAGTACTTCAATTCAAAGTACACAATTTACACCTTTAAAAATGCTTCGAAATTATATAAAAAAACTCATATACTTGAATTATAAAGTTTTTAATTATCATATAATGTCTTCTTCAAATATTTAACTTTTAAGAGTTGTATGTGGATACCAAATTTACTTTCCTGGAATCCTAAATTATATTATAACGGTTCAAAGCTAATTACAGTTCTTCGAGGACTTGTTTTGCAAGATAGACTTCAGAAGATGTCAAAACTTTTCTTGAAATTCTTATAACATATTTACGTCTTTCTATTTGCACTAGAACTTGATATCCTCTTTTATTCTAGTAAATATTTATTTAAGGAGAATGTTTCATACCAAATATTTAACGATCCTCATAACAAAACTTATTGTTGTCTGGAAATGCACTACAGCGCGATTCAGAAGGCATTTTCTCCCGCGCACAACCACTGTGGAATCAGCTTCCGCCGGCGGTCTTTCCGAACCGATACGACCTGGGAACCTTGTAGAGTAGAGCCTATTCCTTTCTTAAAGGTCGGCAACGAACCCTTCTTCATTTGTAGATTCCGTCTCTTCTTCGATTGAAAATTCATTTGATACCGTTTCAAATCCTCTTATTAAAAAAAACTGCAAGCAAAGTAATTTATTTTTCAAAACACTAGCCTCTAGACCTCCGCAAAATCTAAAACTAAAACTACACACTGGTTCTTATTTCCCAACATTCACCGCTTGTGCCTGTCCAGTTGTAGATTCAACTCATTCCATTAAATACAATAAAAAGAAATACAACATACATAGTCGAATAACTACAACTTCTGTTTTGAGGACCAAAAACATCAAAACATTAAAACATCATTGCTGTATATAAATAAACGATGAAACTTATTTCCTTGTCAAAAATTACTGCAAACTCTAATAATACAATTTGAGACAATTCAGTTGGAAACAATATTAGGTTTATGGATATGATTCAAATTATAATTGAGACTAAGAACGTCACCTTCATCAGAAAGCTATTCCTTACATGCTAAATCAAGTAAAGGATCGGAATATTTCCTCCTTCACAGCGACAACCTTATTTGCAATTGACACTTTGGCATGAATTACAAATCAATGGTCCAGTTCAAGAAGTCCCTAAGTCCGTTTTTTCCCTTTTGAGAAAAGTGCATTAATATGTTTTACTTCGCCTTTTTTGCCTTTGAAATAAATTTGTGATATCTAAATGTAGGTCCTAAAGTCTATTTTCCCATAGTCTTAAAATAAATATGTCTTTTTCAAATTTGTTGAAGAAAATCGGAAAAATGTTGCGAAAAAACGTGGACTTAGGGACTTTATGATGGACTTAGTGACTTTCTTAAAAAAATAGATGGACGTAGGGACTTTATAGGCTAGGTTTGCAAAACAGGTAGGCACAACTACATAGACATGGATTGTACACACAAGCAACGTTTTTTGCGTCGGGAGGTAAACATGACAGATATGATGATACCAACTCGGAAAAAAATATTTACCCGCTCAACTAATTGGACATACCTAAAAAAAAATACAACAATTAGGCATATATTATAGCATAAAGCTGCTGAAATAATACGAAAGCGTCTTTTAACATGCGATGTCTATAAGTGTCTCCAGAATCATCCAGATAATTACTTATCAATGCTGATAAATATAATTCAGACCATAAGGCTTTATATGTATATTCCTTACTTGGAATTATCGGACTTTCTACAAATAAGTGTTATGCTTTTTATGTTGAATAAAAATATTAGATTTAATTTGATTGAAAAATATACCTAAAAATATAAAGTCCCTAAAATCCGAACTCCTAAATTTAGGAGAAAACACCTGAGTTGGGAACATTGGTTTTTGAACATTGATTTAACATTTTGAACTACATAGAGCTATAAAGTAATTAAGTCCGCTGTACCTAGAGAGTGCATAGCTTGTTTTTCATAAAGATTAAAAAGGGCATCTAAATATTATCATGCTTACATGAAATAATAATAGCTACAGGATAGCCTACTCAATTCATTATACGTGTATATAGATACATATAGATATTACTTTATAAAAATATTATTTTAACGGAGACAACCATCGACTGAAACGTGCTGACAGACTGCGGTTTTTGAGAAAGACGTTCATGACGGTTGTGAGAGTTGACGAGTTCTACTGAATTCTATTCTTTGATTGAATTCATAATTCTATGTTGTATAAAAACTATGGGGATCATAGAGATTAAAACTACGGAAATGATAACTAACTCGAAATAATGGGTATCAAGGTCAACGCAAAAATGTGACTCGAAATGGCTGCCAAGAAATTAAAAATGTTCCGAAAATCAGTTAAATGCATATAGTTTCTATTAATCGAGTCTTATATATTTATAAAAAAATTTAAAATATAATCATTATTACTAATTCCAAACAAAGGATTTTATTATATTTTCCATAATATATATTTAATGTTTATTAAATGACTTATTTATATTGTTAGTGCTGCCCAGTAAATAGCTCAAGTAAAGAAAATAAAATGAAATAGTTAAGTAGGCTGCAGTGAGTTCTATTTTAGAATGAGCATCTAAAGCAGCTCTGACGGGCTCTTTTTAAATTTTGCTAAAGAGGAGGAGGAATGCAGGCAGTGCAAGGTGAGCGTTGATGCATATCAGAAAGGAGATCTCCTTAAACGTACAACCGGGTCGCAAGACCTGGGAAATGCTTGGAGTTTCTCCCACAACCACACGATGAATAACGCAACTCTATGTTTATTACTTCTTCGTCTTTTTATGTAATATTTGTTGACTAAAATTTTCTGTAGACGAATATAGCATCTCCATATCTTTTATACTCTTTGATGGCGACAATGGATTTGACTTATGACTTACGAGACCGATGAGGCTAGACTAGACTTGTGGACTTAGGTACTTCTTGAAACTTGAGCACAAAACATCTTTAAAAGTACGACTTAGAAATTAGTTAGAAATTAACCGATTAGACTGAACGATAGATAATGAGATTCTGTTCATTTTGGTGTTATTAGTGCATAAAGTCCCTAAGTGGACTTAGGGACTTCTTGAAATGGGTCATCCAAATGTGATGTTATACCTAACTCAATCTGAACTGCGCGATTTTGTTACTATGGAGTTTATACTTCATGAAGTGTTAAAATAATAATAATGTTTATTCCGTTTTAATATGTCTCATGCTTACATTTTCAATTAAATTTAAAAAGTCAAACTTTACAATTCAAGTGCTTTTTACATATTTTTTTGAACGAAGTTCCTCAACGCGGCTTACGAGTATTGCGATTTAGTAGGAATCGTTTCGTAACGTAATGCCGCATGCTGTGTATGTGTTGGTGTCTGTATCGAGCCTACTACAATCAAATGAGCACGCGAGCAAATGAGTGCTCAGCCGGGTCCGAAACTCTCTCTCTATCTCTGCAAGCTTGTCAAAATTATATTGTTCAACGGCTGTGTTTCAATTCCAATAACTATAACTAATCTAAACGATTTAAGCTAATTACCAAATCTTATAGACTATTATAATAAAAATAACGGTTTTAACAAAATAGTTTCAAGCAAACTACAATTTAAAGCATTTTCCTGTTGTTTGGGTTATAATATACTCGGCAGTCTTTATACTATATGCAAACAAGACTATAAAGCCCTTGCCATCTTCAATAAAACGTCGAGTAACGTAAGTTTTTTCGAGAATATTGCGCATTCTACTTATCCGTTGGCAGCAACTAAATAATCCGTATATCCTCCGTAGATGTAATCCTGACATGCAATCTCCACTGCCATCAATCAGGAAAGCGAGACAGATATACTAAGAGAAAGAGAGAGGCAGATATATCCGCAATTGTTCAACAAATACCAGCTGTCTATTATAATGCTTTTAGAACAATTAAGCAATACATTACGCAGCGCGTTTCTGATTATGATATTTAGTGAATATTATGCTCACATTAAATGTAAAATTAAATCTTATTAATATCAATCATTAACGGATGTTTGTGTAAAATTATAATTAAAATGTACAAATCCCTTTATAGTATAATGAACGTTTGAAGTTACGAGTTAATCATAATTGGATGATAAAGCGCTATGTATACAAGAATCTTAGTTATGAAAGGCTGTCATTATTAAGGAATATTTCTGAGACGACGATATTTCTACGTCGGACATACCGCCGTCGGCTCGTTACGGGGATTTTCGACGTAATTAATGCGGATCGTTAATCAAACACCCTTTAAGCGCTGAATGACGAGAACGGCCGAAGTTACGAAAAGTAAATTTTGAGATGACTAACTGCGAGAGTCAATTAAAAACATTAAATTTTTGTCGATTTATGAATAATAATTTGTTTCTAATTTTATATAATACTAACGTTTCACAAAATATGTAATGGTAAAATCCCTTTCGACCTAAATGTATATATAATATTTAGAGTGCAAAATTGGTTTTATGATAGAAATTTAGATTATATTTAATATTTTATTTCTTTTCATTGTAATCCTATTGTACTCTAGCAAAGTGCTTTTATCAATAATAATATTTTGTACAGATAATCCTAATTCACAGACTTATAAACGCAGAGCTTACTAACGCCAAATTTAACAAATAGTTGAAAATAATCAAGACGTTTTCTTAATTTTAATTTTTTGTTTGTGAACGATTTGTGAACACGGAGAGGCTACGCATGTGTATCTTCGCTTTCCAAAAAAATAATGTAACCCACGAACACGCTACGTACGAATGGACGTCATTGCTACTCGCCGAAATAATATGTCTTCCACTCAGCTCAGGCCGTGAACACTATGCAGGCAGTACACGAAAGCGTGCTTAGCTTCAGTGCGAGAGATGACACGGGAGGAAGCAATTTTAATATTCGTGTTAACCACATCCTATTTTTTTTTATGTTAGGGAGCAAACGGGCAAGAGATAGGTTCTTTTCTTGAAGGTTTCCAAGTCGTGTCGGTTTTCACGCACACGTTTCGGTGGGGCCGCGCCTTAACGTCGACTGCAATCCTCGAAAACGCGTGGCTTTCTTAAATTATAACTACGCAGCTCAGGCTGTCAACGCTATTTACGCGGTATACGAAATAGTACAGCTTTTGTACATTGTCAAAACTCGTGTATAGCGTGTGTTGCAGCGGGAACGTAGAAACACGTTGTCAAAACAAACGAACCCATGCAGCTAATATACGTCGCGTGGCGCGTGCACAGCATACGCCACATTGTAACTGCGCCTTTACTCTTCACTTTATGGATTGATGGTATTACTTCAACAAAAAAAGGTTTAATTTACTAATTTTAGTTGCATTAATGTCTTAATATCCTAAAATTACCAACAAATATAGCCCTTTATGGGAATCACAATATGAAATATAACCTACATCTACTGTGTTTAACCACAGTAAAATAAAAAAAAACGAAACTTTCCAGTACTTGGTATCTTGCCACGATAAAACGGCAACGATGATGTAAGATGCTTATTTAATTCAATAAGCTGCATTCCTGCATGAAGTTATAATCAAAATAAAACAAGTTTGTTTTGATATAATATCTAAGTATAACGCTTCTTAGGTATTATGTGTGTATCACCAGCTCTATTGTAAGTTAAGGTCGCGTGCATTATTACTTAGTTTTTAAATTATATTGCGCTGCAGCTCAGAGCTTCTTGCTCGTAATAGTGCGTTACAGTATAAAAATATAGCTTTTTGTTATAAACTAACAGCA
Source organism: Hestina assimilis (assembly GCA_023373885.1). NCBI lineage: Eukaryota > Metazoa > Arthropoda > Insecta > Lepidoptera > Nymphalidae > Hestina > Hestina assimilis. The sequence goes on along the minus strand of CM041749.1, from coordinate 6,537,053 downwards.
ATAATAAATAGTTAAATGATTCAATATTCAACAAAACTATAATATGCACTACATTGGGCAGTAATAATTGGCAATTAATTAAAAAAAAACTATTCAATGTACACATAATTGTATATTATCGAAACGTAATGACAATAGTTACAAAAATATTCATTCTTTGGTGATATTTTTGTGTATTTTTTCTGTATTGAACAAAAAAAAGTAAAAGAAAATATATTTAAGAAGAGCTAAAGATAAAATTTGAACGACTTTAAGAGCTTATAAATAATTTCAGAACAGAAAAGATAGACATATTATATAGTTTACTTGTATTTTAAGAGATAGGTCAATTTTAAAAACCTAAACTATTGTGGTGAATATTAATTTAAAAATATAATACAAATCACCACCCATGGTTCTTAAAACCAAAAGAATTTGTCAAAACCTAAAATATAAGCAAACAGAGCAACAGGCGAGATAGCGTTCGAACAAAATCACTGCTCCTGGAAGTTAAAAGCACCCTTTTAATAGAAAGATCGAATTAATGGCATGGATAGTGCTCTAGCGAATTTCAGGCTCAAATTGTCCAACACCGAGGTTACAAGCTGGTGCTATCAGCACAATTATTTGAAATTTTGTTTCGATGATACTTGAAGAACATTTTGAATTCAAATCGCCTTATTTTATGAATGGAAAAGTATTATAAAAAGTATTTTATTTGTGAACCTGTACCAATATTTGTATTGTGTTTTGTCCGATGAGTGTAAGTACTGGAGGCACAATCTTTAACGCCACACGACCCTTATTTCATCCTCTATCTTCTATCCTTCTCTTGAGTAGGCAACGCGGTCGTGGGTACCTCGTGTCGCATGGTGACCTCTTACCATCATAAAGACCGTGCGCTTGTTTTCTGAAAAAAAATTGTAACAGGGTTTAGGTTAGGTTAGGTTTGGAAAAATATATTTTTATAGTGGTGTATAAAATACCGAATTCTATTAACGTCCGCTAAAAGTAAATACGCGTGTCAATTTTAATCTTTAAATATTTTAAAAATATATACCGTTTGTTTACCATTTTACTAATGCCGTATCGTATAGAGACAAAAATATTCCCAAATAAAATTTTATTTACAAGCATAATTATAATAAATAATGATTTTTTACTGACTAAATATTTCTATAATATGATAAATTTTATCTTATTTCAAACAAATGTGTAAAATTTAACGCGCCGATTTTTAGTTTTGGCACGTTATAATAGTATTATTTTATAATAGTATAGTAGATGTATTTGTACCGTTATTAACATAACAGATATAAATTTAACTAAATAAACAAAATTTGTCGTACTAAACATCGATTTTCTAGCGTCGATTACGGTGCATCAAAGCAAAGTGCAATTTTAAATGCTTGCGGTCAGGACACTAGCTGGTCTACTATTAGTCTCGTGCGATTTGAGCCTGAAATCCAGCAAACCGGTCTCTAACACTGCCTATTCATTTGGCCTTTCCATTAAAAGGGTGCTTTTAACTACAGCTAATTTATGCAGCATACTGCTTTCCCGGACAGATTACAGAGTGGCATGTTCGTTTAGTGCGCCATTTAAGCACGAATCACGCTTCTCGTTCTATTTTTTGCCAACCGGCTTCAAAAAACGACAATTTTCTCAATTCAGTACTTTTTATGTTTGCTACCTCAGACCTTCGTCATTTATAAACGGATTTTAATTTTTAATTTGATTGTTTCGGACCTCTTCCCATAAAGATTTCAGCAAAATAGGGTAAGTATTTTACTTTTGAAATCACAATAACTGTAAAAAGTATGTCTGTGATGGCGGGTGGATTTGATTTGTTGATTTTTAAAAGAGTCCAATTACTTGTATTAGGGAATTCGATCAGATTTGTATTCCCAAAAGAATATAAATATTTAATTTCTTTTAAGTTCTTTTTCTTTTTCGTTATAATTTAATTTCTTTTAAGCATTTAAGTATTGCTTCGGAAGGTAATACGCAGATATGTATTTAGAAGGACGATTAAAAATTTATAGTCGTTGTTTATCAAAAAATAAAATTAAAAGCGATAAAACATCTAAGATAAATAATGAATTGAAGCCATTTGTTACTTATATTGCTAAAATATGGCGTCATAATCCCAGCAATAAAACTGTTTTATGATATGTTACTTCATTTATTTTCATCTTTTGTTTGTTTAAAATCAAGTATTTTATTTCTTTACATGAACACAAAAAGAGGAGGCTATGAACTCGTCTTATTTTTTTATTCCGACCATTAATTTTTACACGACGATGTAGGCCCAAATTTCTCAAGATAATATCAGAAAAAATAGCCTGTGATCACTAAATTCACAATTTTTTTATATCTTATTTGCCTTAAAGCTAAAAAAAGCTTGTGTTCATGGCTCTGAACCCAAAAGGAGCTATATTATATTTATTCACAGTATGTATATAATATACGTAATAATTTTTTATAATTAATAAGTTCAGATAACAATTCTAAGAGCAGCCACTGGAACGTTCGATCGAAAACAAATATATATGAGAATACCTTATTATAGAATATGTTTCGTTAATTTTTTATATTAAACATTGTTGGCGAGAGCTATAAAAGAAACGCTTGAATAGGGAATGAAAATACACTTACTTTATTTATACATTTCACATGTGGCTTGCGTAGGCGAGTATTTTGTTTTATCGTTCCTTTGGTAAAGTCTTTTTGAATATACTTTGAAATGTTGTTAATATTTTAGGAAAAACAAAGATATTTTTGTTCCTTTCACTTTTTCATTTCAGCGGTCAAATTAATCAAAATATGATCATTTTATTTGATAATTTCTTAACACATAATTGCATGAGCACATTGACAGATAAGAGCTTCAATAGGTCAACGGTAATAGAGCCAATTCTGAAAGCGCAAGTGTTCGATTCTGACACCTTTGGGTTATTATTATCATAGCCAACTCTAGAGTTACCTTTACTCTATGAAAATTTTAAATAGCTTTTTTTTTAATTTGAATGAAAAATAAGCTATACAATATATTGTATTTAATTTGCAGGTGTTACTCACATCGTGCCAACTTCAAAATATTGGTTCTTGAAACTATTGTTTTGTTACATTCAATGGTCTTGTTAATCTTGTAATATACTGAAACTTATAGATAAACTGCGTGCCCCTTCAAAATTCAAAACGTTTGAATGTGTTTTTGAAAGACTAACCACACACAGACACTTACTAGACACCGCGTACACCGCATACACCGTCAAACAAAAGTAAATCCATTCTTTGTTGCTCGACTAGAAACGTCATTAATTACAATTATTATCAGTATGGCGCTGCACTGACGTACCCTATGAAAATGACACGTGACTTGTCTTGCGAGTTCTGCTAGTTATGATTAGTTGACCAACAATTCTGCCGGCCTGCTACTGAAGACGAATATTTACAACTACAGATAAAGTCTTTGGTACGGATGTGAATACACACATTAAACCGTAATTTGGATGGGCGCGCCATGAAATCGTAATTTATCTATACTTGGTTCATTTCGTCCTTCAGCGCTAAGGTGGTATTTGATTAACAATCTATATAAATAACTATTTATAAAAATTTCGGGAACTAACGCGTAAAAATGAATATGAGTGAGTCTGCTTGTCAACACGATCCGTACAACCTGACCGAAACGTCAAGCATAGTTATTTTTACGCCTTAATTTCCGATAAATATAAATATGAAACGCGATAACTTAAAATTTAATGTGGATTAATGACGTCCAAAATTCCACTAATGCTGTCGGAGGTATAACCAAAGTAGAAATAACTTCATAACAAACTTTTCCTTTTAATAACAAAAGTATTTCATAAATTAAATTCTATATTAGTCGGATAAAAATATTCAGTGTAATGTGTTGCTTAATTTCCAAAATAGTATTAATTGAAAACAGAATGCCTCATATTCTTCAGTACTATATCTGTCTCGCTTCGTTGATTGATGGTACAGGAGATTGCATGTCTGGATTACACATAGCGTATGGATTATTTAGCTGCCGCCAGCGAATAAATTTAGTACGTTATATTATCAAAAATCTTATATTATCTGACGCTCAGAAGTGGACAGTAATATTGCTCTCATATTATGCTGTCCAAGATGAGAAGTCTTCTTTATTTTTAGGTTATTGTTATATGAAAATTAAAAGGTATTAAGTAGTTAACATTTCTTTAATGTTGTATATTCAACTTAATAGAGTTATATCAAAGAGAAATAAGTCGCTATTTTTCATACTTTTCAAGAAAAATATCTGTTTATATTACAGAATATGGATCTTCGAGTCTGTTATGAGGACTGAGAGTTATAATACTAAAAACTAGGAAAAGGCAGTAACGTATTTTTTTGCAAGGGATACGTAAATTACTTATTCCATCAAAACGAAATAGTGCAGTGAAAAGTGAGTTAGACACGAATATCTCATTTGAAATTCATAGCCTTGTGTCAAATAAGACGACGGTTATAAAGGCGGAAATATTCCAATCCTTTACTTGATTTAGTATGAAAGAAATAGCTTTGGGATGGAAGCGTTCTTTGTCTCATTTGTATAAAATTTGAATCGGTATACCGCATATTGTCTTCGAATGAATTGAAATATTTGTAATAAGTATCTCTTCCTCGATTTACAATAACATGCGAAAGTAGGTAGATCTCAGGATCTGGAAATGTTTCTTGTCATAATTTTGAAGATCTGTTTTGACGGCGCCGCAGCGAAGCGCACCTGCCTTAAGCGCCACAGGTCGCGGTTCGATTCTCGCTCGGGGCAGATGTTTGTATTGACCATACTGACATGTGTTCCGGTCTGGGTGTTTTTCCTTGCCCTTGTGAATGTTTACGGACTGGGCACGGGATATCACTATCCTAATGGGGGCCGTCCTGTGTGTATCGTTTCTTATTTAAGTATTTGTTTTAATAATCTTTGCTTACAATCATTTATAAACTCAGTATATAAAAAATGTGTATATTCTGATACTTTCTTCGTAATGCCATTATTTTCTGAACAAGATTCTACATCGTTCCAAAACTAGCATATAAAGTACCCTATGAAGGGATCGCCGTAATGATATCCTTTGGCCAAACTAAGTAGAGATAAGAACAAAGGCATCTATCGAGATACATAAAATCAATGTTCTGTGGTAATGTAAGGAACTTTAGGAGCTGAAGGCAGCGACCCCGTTTATTACAAACGGTGAGACCAAAATTTTCTCCATTTTACTCTACGATTTGAATCACGCGAGTACTTTCACTCTATTATGTTTATTTATGAAATGAACTTACGAACACTCCTCCCTATATATTTTTATTATTATTTGAGAGGAGGCAAACGTGCAGGCGATCACTGCTGCCCATGAACATCTGCAACACCAGAGGACATGCAGGTGTGTTGCCGACCTTTAAGGAAGGAATACGCTTTTCTCTTGAAGGCTCTGAGGTCGTATCGGTTCGGAAAGACCGCCGGCGGAAGTTGATTCCACAAAGTGGTTGTTCTAATAGTATTTTAAAATTTTTAACATCAAATTGAATACACATCTTAAATAAATTTTAAAAAATTAACTATACTTGACTAAGTAATGGGTTACGTTTAGATTTTTTATTAGATTAGCCTCTTCCACTGTTAGCTTTTTTCTCTTGGTGTTTGAGTTCTTACTTGGTTATTTTCTTTGTAGTATTGAGGTAATTCTTTCTTTGTAGTAGTTTTTTAATTTGACAAAATGTTGAAAGCTGATCTGAATTATCGTATTGACAAAATGAATTCGTGTTAATAGATAAAATAAAAATTGTCTTTAGTAACGAACGCATGCGAAGTAATATTTTTATAGGTATGCGTTGCAGTGTAATATCGACATTATTTTTTTATATATAATAAACAATAATAATAATAATATTTATTGAACCAAACTACATGCAATAGTAATGCTACATAAATGTACGGTATACAGAATTTTTAAATACAAAATCATATAACAAATGAATCTCTGTCCCTAAACTGGGTAAAAACCCGTATCTTAGGCGACAGTGCCCTCCTTTATGCAGTACAGATTACATGTAATAAAAAAAACACAAAATAAAAGTTATTACATAGCCTGTTGGTTAAGTAGAACTAATATTAAATATAAACTGGAGACAAATACTGTTACAATATAATCAACAAAGTGATCGAAAATATATACCTATCTTGAGCTTAGGCGGCTTAAATCACTAACTTAATTTTGTAAAAAGATTTTTAAGGATTATTATGTAAAACGAGAAGCAGGTCTTTTCGTTTTTTTTTTGACATTGACAAATCAACGTCCAGCTTAAGCCCTTGGATCTAAAAAGATGAATTTTCCCACAGGTGTTGTTTGTAAAACGTAAATGGGCATTAACATAACATCTTTTGAAATTCATCCCTGAGTAAGAGGTGGTTCAAAAGTGTGTATGAAAGTCCGTCATGAAGCATGAAACTTTGTTTTTAGGCGGGTAATAAATAATTAAAGAAAAAATAAACACATGTTTTAAAATTTGCTTCAATTCCACTCCAGAAGGAGTGAAATAGGGGTTCTAAATTTGTATTAAATATTTATTCAGGCGGGCAAAACCGCTGGCAGACACCAGTTATGTATACAAGCAAAATAAGCTATTATTTCTTTCAAAGAGTCATAGATGGTTGTCATAAAAGTTATAACGTCGAGAAAATTGTTTTCAATGCAAACCTTTTGTAATTTATGACAGCAAATTGTGATGAGAGAAACTTTTTCTAATTTCCTCTTTTCAGAGACTGTTTGAGGGCTCTTAATAATACTGTTATTAAGGATCAAAAGAAGACATTTAATGAATTCGAAAATGTTCTGCTAATTACTCATCTACTTTTAATTTTTTTTCCGAATTCAAATTTTGTTACAAGATCCTTACTTTGGGTTTTGATTACTTATAATGTCTACTCATTATAAGTATACCTTTGACGTAATTATTACAGACTTAATAAAATTAATTTAATTTACCAACCGATTACAACAGACTTCTAAATATGACGAGTTAAAAATATAATTTATATTTTTTGTTGTATTTAATGGGCTCAGTGTCGTAACGCAGGATATTTTAAAATGAAATAAAATTAAATGTAACGTTAGATACCATAATAAATATTTTATTAAAAATGGGTGGTCGTAATCACTTAGTATCAAGCGTATCAGCAGAACGTTATCCATTATTTTAAACCTTTTAATTAAAATGGTGAAAAGCAGCTACAGATATGAAAATAAAAAACGATTTACTCTAATCTCATCGACCCGCATGCAAAAGTCACTTAATAACAATTAACAAATTTAAAATAAATCTTACTTTTTAATGGAGTAGGTGAAATGTGGTTTGCATTCTTGCCACCATTTTCCATGGACATGATTTGTACACAATTATGTAAAAACCAACATCTGACCACAGCCACCTTTGGCATAGATAAATATGATCGGAACTATTACACTACAATATGTTTCATTTTCAAACAACATTAACAATAGAAAAATAAACGTATTAAGAAACTACAATTTTAAATCAGTTACAGAAATTTCATACTCGTATTCGATCATCAATCATCAGACACAAGGGTTAGTAACAAGGGTAAGTTCTTGTGTGTCGTAAATTTAAAGCAAAATTGAAAAAAAATTTCCACTAGTGACAGAAGAGCTGGTTCATTTTTTGAGAGAAGAATCTGGATTGGAATTCAGCGGGGAAATGTAGCTAAATACAGTTAATATTGAATTGTTTTAATATTGGTTGAAAGAAAAAAAAAAAAAGTGTTTTCTTCACGTATTTCAAATATTAAACTCAACAATTGAAATCGTGGTTACGTCTTCCTTCCCTTCAAACGCGATCCAATCGTCCTCTTTTATTAGAACAGCTCTTTGTTGCGGAAAATCTTCAGTATTCGATCTATGCAAAGTATTCCTGTTGCGAGGATTTATTTGAGATACGAATGCTAAAAGTGCACTTCGTATGATATGTAATCCCACTATCTAATATCACGGTATATTGATAGAGATTAGATTCGTACTTAATATATCGTAAATTGTTAATATATATACATTTAAAAAATTGGAATTGCGTTTTAAAACAGCCTTACAAACATTTTAGAATTAAAATTCTTAGTGTTTGTTTTTTTAACTTCTGGTGGTGGTATAAATACTTCATGCCAGTATGCTGTCTGAGGGTAGTATTTCCCGTAATGTAGTCGACCCATTTACCTTTGAAACAACAAGGCTCTCCTTCTCTCATTAAGATACAAATTAATGTTTGTTATGTTCATCTTTGTGTGAAATGTGGTTATAATATCCATGAGTGCGTAATGAATTGATTTCAGAGGCAGTCAGAAGTGCGTAAGGTAATATACCACTTAATTGCTCTAAATGGGTTAGGATTGACAGCAAATATCGTGTAAATATTATTGCAAATGTACCAAAATTTTGGTCTCTGTAGGTACAAATTTTTCCAGCTTAAGATAGAAGATTTTATTATGAGATTGACATTCAATATTACGAAATGTACTGAATTAATAATATATTTACAGTACTACCAACATTTTACCATTTTGTTTTGGTTATGGAATTAACCTTTAAAAGTTAAGTTCTTTACTTTAACTTGGTTCTTTGACCATGATGTAACTGTTACTGTAGAATTCAATTCTACTTGAGAAACTTTTAGTAATAGACTTTTTAGTTTTTATAGTAGAGACCGGGGAAGTACTACCCGTCTAAAGGATGTCGATGTCAAGTAGCATTATCCTAACTGTTGCGTTTTGCTTGACGAGGGTTGGCAACACGCTTGTAATGCTTCTAGTATTGCATATTCATAGGCATGGTAACCGCTTACTATCAGGCAGACCATGTGCTTGTTTGTTACCTTTATAAAATAAATACACAGAACATTTACTCTAGCTTTTATTTACTTTCTTTTTTTAAAGCTTTTGTTTACTTTCTTTTTGTTTTTTTACTTTTGTATTATTGTTTTTTTCATTTTATTATTTAATAAAAAAAAAATTATGTTAAGTTGTTGTTGTTGTTGTTAAGTTTATGTTAAGTTAAGTTGTATTTTTTGTTTTAAATATTTTGTACACAGCTGTGTCCAAATAAATTGGTTCTTTCTTTCTTTCTTTCTTTCTTTCTTTCTTTCTTTCTTTCTAACGTAGAAAATTGTAATATTACAAAATTTCTAGGATTAAATGAAATGCCTAACATAAATTGCAAATAAATCAGTAGTTAGTAAGACGGACATATTCCTTCTCTTGATTTAGAACGTAAGCTATATGCGATATCCTTCAGTTGACGCTTTCAACGTTCTTTGTCTCATTTGCATAAGAATTTTATTCATACATCTTATATTATTTCCGTCTGAATTGAAATATTTCCAATAAGTATCTGTTCTTCAATTTGCATCGACTTTCGAATTTTTTATTTCAATACGAAAACGAATTGTTGCAAGTATTAGGAATTCGTACCTGACGAGGAAAAACACAACAATGTAAGATCACGCTGCGGGTAGGATGATCAAAGGTGTCTAGTGTAGTTTGCATTCTATAATGATGTAAAATGATGTTTTAATTGACTATACAGGGACTGGGCGTGTTTGACCTTGTCCTTGTGTATGTTTTTGGAACCCCGACACAGGATATCGCCATCCTATTGTCGGCCATTGAGTTTGTAGCGTTTATTTATTAATTTATTAAAATCTCATTATATGACTTTATTATCTCTTCGTTAATTAAGTAAACAAAATAAATTTAGATTTCGGGGAAAGGAAATCTAATTAAAGTTCTAGAGCTGAGCCATAGAGACGAAAACAAGTTTTAAAAATTATATTATTAATTTATACTAAAATTTCATGCTAAAATAATGTTTAAATATTTTTCATCATTTATATTATTTCGTTTCTGTTGAAACACGACACGACCTGATTTCCTCATTTTATTTTCTAAGAGCTTCTCGGATATATTTTAAAAACACCGCAACCAAATAAACCCAGTTTCGAATCGAAATTAAAAAAAAATCTACTTTAATTTAATAATTATAAGGTAGACATTTATAAAATGATGAGGATTGCATCGACAGCCTGGCTATTACTATCTGGTAAACATCCATACAAATAAACACCGGCGAATTCACTTAGACTCTAAGACCCCGCTTAGCTAGCTGAGTGGACGAAAAATAATATTTAAATTGTAATAACAACAATATAAATAAATACCACCAAGTGCGTGGTGGATCAGTAGAGACTAAAAGGCTTCGAATCTTGATCAGGAGGAATGAAAATCTACTAATACTACATGACTTTATATTAGTAAATAATACCAAAACATTGTTTCATTGCAGCGCTCGTTATTGGTAGAACTAACCTCATCTTTACACCTCCTATATTAAATGGAAATAAAACTGCGCCCTTTATATGAAAAACGAACTAAAAGTTTTCCCAGGGCAAAATAGGCAAGATTTCAAAGTAACCCTTAAAAAATACTAGAACACTTCTAGTTTTGCAAGCGTCTATAATAGGCTACGATTAAAATCATATTAAAAGTTATTGATTTGATACTTGCTCTCAAGAAAGTCGTGAAAAAAAGTACTTTATTTAATTGAAATAGCACCCTCAAATGTAAACATTTAGCTCAAACGATATATAATCAAATTATGTCTACATAATAAATTTGAGCACTTCCATAAATTACTTTCGGATAATGTAAGTCCTAATAGACTTTTAAAGGAATAACGAATTGGATTAACGTTTGAGATTTACAGAAAATTATGTTTGCATGAAAAACATGGGCGTACCCAGTATTTGGTCTAGGGAGGGCAAAATCTTAATTTTGGGTCCAGAAGGGGGAAGCCCAGTATTTAGTCTAGGGGAGGGCAAAATCTTAATTCAGGGTACAGAGGGGGGATAAAATGACTATTTCCTTCAATAGTTATTAGGTCGAAAGATCAAATTGCATTATATTCGTGTATTTCTTAGTATTTAGCAAGGTTTAGAGGGTGGGGCAGCTGACTCCCCTCCCCTGCTCATCCCTCGATACGCCCCTGATGAAAAATATATTGTATTTAATTAAATATGGTATATAATTTAACCCATTTTGAAGCCGTTATATTTGCTTTGTATAGTAACAATTTATGAAATTTTAATAGTGGAAAATGTTTGTATTTGCATAGATCATTCATAATTTGTTTAGGTCAGGATGGTTGTGCATATGTTTTATGCGGTTCTGGACTCACCGCACGATAAATATTATGATTGGGCCATTTTCAAAGCGTGTGGATAGTTCAAAAAATAAATAAAAAAATCCAAAATATATATAAAAAATAACATTTTCATTATTCTATGTATTTTGCATCATTTTCGTAACTCTTGATTAAAATACAAAGTTATCATAATAGAATTAAACAAAATGAAATGCCTTAAGCCTTTATTGGCAGACGAATCATAAGCTTAAATAAAAAGTGCTCATAAAAATTCCTAATCCAATATAAGACAAAACAAAAGAAAATAGGGGTTCAAAGGTAGCTAATAAGATCTTTCCATTTAATAAATACACCATTATCCGGGTTCGTTCTAGAGTAAATAGAGAAATGGACGATCATTTCCTTAAGAGCGACGGCCGCATCTGGCGCTTGTTGGATTATGTTGGTTAAATTCAATAATCTCTCTAGTACCATCTGAGAAAGGCCGTAGCAAGTTTTTCGGCTCCCGCTCCAAGTTCTGACGACTATAATCAACTTTGCTAAGTGACTGACTGGATTCGGCGGGTTTCGAATTGCCCCAATTTATAAGTAAATCCTAAACTCCTGAAACTATTACATACGAATGTTCAAAGAGAATTTAGTCCTTAATAAGACGAGTAAATATTTTACTTCAAAATATTATAGAAATTTGTAGCAAATTATATTTGCTTCGTTACGCTATTTTTTAGGCTTTTATCGTTATAAAAATTTTAAAACTCCACTCCGTTAACGCAAGAATTGCGGGTTCAATCCTGACCGCCTTAGGCTATTGGCGTACGCACTCCTAGCGCAAGCTAAGCTTATTTGGAGAGACAATAGGATTATCACTAATGCCTTAAAAGCCAATGCTTGTACTCTTTTTACGCTAATCTAGATAATAACCTCACTGTTTGCTAAATTACATCCAGATCTATTAAGCCGTTTTTGCATGATTGAGTAACAAACATTGAAACGTACAAACTTATTATATTAGTACGATTCTACATAAAATTAAATTGTTATGCTTCAAATGCCATTAATATTTTAACGATAGTATTCTGAAAGGAATTTTCCCGGACGTTGGTTACTGTCAATTTTGTTTGATGATTCGGCACATTTGTATCGTGTATTGAAGTGAAACGAGAGGATAATAGATGTTATATTTTGTAGAAGACTGTCATATTTTGATCTCTATTGAATAATATGTAACATAATATTGTGTCGTAGGTAATTTATTTGTAAATAACTTTATATACGTAAAACCACGCCTGTGGTTTTATCATCAAACTAAAGATAACCATAAAGCTTTATCAATTTCATCCAAGTAGGTTAACATTATAAACAACTTATTGTAACCAACAATGATTTTAATCCCTTTACTAGATAACACAATAAATTGCACAGCACTGTAACTACTACGGATTTCAACGGTTCGTCCTTTTGTATGCGGTACGACAATAATTTTCTGTATGGTGAAATATTGAAGGAACAATGTGACGCTTCGTTAGAATGACATCTTTTCAAGTATTGTCTTCTAATCCAACGTAATAAATAGGTTCTTTACTTAGCCATGCGCCAACATATGCATTTTTCATGCTTGAATACTTATTAAGGTTGACATTCTTTGAGATAAAATTCTACTTACATCGGTACATTACGGTAGTTAACATTATAAACAACCCCAAGGTCGGAAGCGACACTGGAGAAAAATAAGTTAAACAGCAGTATTTTTAGTTCTTCTTCATTTTAAGTCATCACTACAACGTGGCGTTAACAACCCACCGTTTTTTTTTTGTTTTGAGCTCATTTCTTGATGAAGAATGAGCCATCTAATCATAAAGTTCTTAGCAAAAAAAATGTGATATATAGTGATATGAGTGTTGACGAATCTCCTCTCTCTCTCTACCTTTTGATCATAATTATGAATATTGTGCCGCAAAAAATCTTATTAAAATATATTTCAATTATTTGACATTATTTGAAGTCTGTTCCTTTTGAAACTAGAAGCATAAAACTTTGATTTTAGGCGAACAGTTACAGATAAAGCAACACGTGTTTTGTCATTTCCTTAAATCCACCTCTGAAGGTGTAAAGCGTTTCAAACTTTATAAGAAAAAGGTGGTCTATGTTATCCAAAATGTACGCAAGCGAAGCCGTGAGCACAAGCTAGTATAGCTTATATAACTTGCTACATATTCACTCAATACTTGTAATGCTATTATGTTTAACAGTACAATGTACACCCTAAATAGAATATTCTAATTAGCTATAACTCGAAGAAACTTCGTGATCCGGGATTATCCCTTTACATTAAAAGCGCTGTTTCTAATATATTGTTATTCAGTATAATTGCTCGTATTAAAACTTTTATTAATAAAATTAAGGCTCTCTAAGCATAGCAGGCCAGTTTAAGTGAAACTTTTTAGGTGCTTTGTCATATTTTGCTATTATCCTAATTAATCTTGACATAATGTATATTAAAACAATTAGGTTCTCAAATTGAAGTTAAATTAAAAAAAATAGATTAACTGGTGCTAGGGCTTTTATTGCAAGATGTATGTAGGTACCACCGCAGTTATTCTATCTTAAGGCAGTATAACTGTGTTTCGGTTTGAAGAACGCTTTAGCTAGTGAAATTACTGGGAAATGGAGGTTTAAGAACCAATATCTCGAGGTTGACAACGCCATAGTGACACATACTAATGTAAGGTGTTGCAAGCGCTCATAGGCTACGACAAACGATTATCATCAGGTACGCATGTTTGCTTGTTGATTTTGAAATATTTATATATAATCGGATAGTAGAGTAGTGAAAATAGAGGTGCTCAAATCTCGACCCAGGATGCAAGTTTTCTAAATATTCTACGCCTGGAATCTCGCTTATAATTTGCTTAAAAGGTAATGCTAATGTTTTGGTTCTTATTTTAATGAAAGAGTAATACATTTTTATTATATTTATAAATACGTAAAATATATTTATTTTTATTATTTAACACATATAAGCATTACTCGATTATTCCACCGATATACGAGTCCTCATAAAAATATTTAAGTTTCTAGGCACGTTTTAGCTTATACATCACCTACGTAAAATTCGTCCGTCGGTATCACTTCGTTAACTCATCAGGATGGGTCGAACGACTACGTACCTCGTAATCCCATTTATACCCTTCCCTATTGATTAAATCACGTTAATCTTTTTTATTCGTATATGTATTTACAAGAATCGTTTGATCTACCAACATTATATTTTTTGGAGTATTTTATTTTTAAAAATACAAAGTAAAAATATTCATTATTTGAAATAAACGTTTATATAAAATATTTTTTGTGTGAATTTATAGTCCAATACATCCAATAATAAATAACTGAATGTCGTGTTAATGTGCAGCACAAAACCTTGATACTAGCTTTAATATACGAGTGGATATAAAGTTCCAAACCTCTTTTAAAAATCCATAATTATAGTATATTCTAGTTTTGGCTATTCCGGTTTGTCAGACGCGTGACGGCGTCAGTTATCCGGTTAACATGCTACTTCCTATAACTATATTATACGAAGTTTAAATTATATCTTAGATTTTCTTACATTTTTAACAATCTTTTTTTAGTTAAAATATAAAAAAAATTGAATAATAATACTATACTTATTATTTTACATTACTTTGGTATTTTAAATATCAAGTCTTCTCTATTAGTTTTTAAAAGTCTTCAGATTAGTATTACTTACTTACTCACTACGCGGAACCCAAAGAGTCAGAGTTCAGGTCTTTTGTGACTAATCGGTCTAGCAATATCTGAGACGACCGACTGGCCGGTAATTGGTTATCCGCCAGGTTATTATTAAGGACTCAAACAAACATTTCGGCGTCGGGACGTGACGACGTCTGTTCACCAGTTCAATCAGTCACACTGATGATAGGTCTTTTGTTGCAAAAAGCCAGATATGTAGGTACCACCGCAGTGTCAAATATTCTATCGCAAAGCAGTAGTGTCTTAGGCACTACTGTTTCCCGGTTTGAAGGTCATTGTATTCTAGTGTAATTACTTGGCAAAGGAGATTTAATAACCAATATCTTGAGGTTGGCAATGCGTGAGTGGTACCTACTAAGGGTGTTGCGCGCGCTCATAGGCTACTACCATCGCGGCTTACCATCAGGTAGGCCGTACGCTTGCTTGCCAACTTACTAACATAAAAATATCACAAATAATATTATCCTAAATAATGTGCTATCAAGAGTCAACATTCACATTTCATGTGTTCTCTTGGTTGTAGGTCATCGATAATCGATACGGTATAGCCAAGCCGCCCATTGTGGGCTTGATTGACATTTTAATTAATGCTCTGTTGCGTAAATCGTTTAAATACATAAGCATTATCGCAGGCAATTTAAAATTTATTGTTTAGATCTCTGGCTTAGACATTGACTTATTTAAAAACCGATTTCGTTGAGATTATCTTTTGAAGAGAATTTTTTGTCATCGAAGTTTTACAAAGTTGAAATAAAAAAGAGACTTATGTGGTTAAATTAGTGTGATACTGTCTATTACTGTATATTTTTTATTTTTAAGTTTACACTTTTAAGTTAGGAATAATAGTTTTAAAACCATATTAAAATATCTAGTTCCATCGCAACCTATGAAATAATTATTAGTACTGAGTAGTTGCGCTGGCGTGATCACATGTCGTTATCAGCAGTTCCACGTCACCAAATGTTCACGGGGCAAAGGTGCGTATAACATTTAGAGAGTTCCTTCGATTTCCGTAAAATCATCTTCAGATCCCAACGACATTAGGACCACTTGGAAAGAATTCAAACAAAAAAAATATCGGTTTAACCAAATACAAAACAAACAGTCTAATTGAGAACCTCTTCTTATTGGAAGGTGATTAAAAAGTTTATCTGATACAACGATCAATAAAATTCGTAATTTTATTGAAAATCATGCTGATATGATTATTTCTAGAAACAATAGCTAAACACAGTTGTGTACTTATCATCATACATCACTCGGTTGCTTTTCAATTAATTTGGCCAACGCTAAACGCTTCTATTACTCGATGTACTTCATTGTAACGTGAGTGCTTTATTATGAAAACGTTTTAACTGTTAAGCAGCGTTTACATTAGATAACTTACTGATATTATAGAAGCGAAGTTACAAACAAACTCACATTGAGTTTGTTTGTAACATTTTTTTAATTGTTCAATACAATGAAATTTTGCGTTGTTAGGGTTACGGAAAAGGAAATGGGTTACGTTTCACATGAAAGAAGTACTGTTCTAGAGAAATAAAAAGATAGCTTTAAGATGGTTCCCTATAATAAGAACCTTGACTATTGACATGAATTAATTTCAACAGGAATACTGAACCAAAGTTTTCGCCTATATAGCTCACGCTACCAGGATTAATTGATAAAATTACATGAACACAGAAGTGCCCGCAAAAGTCTTTATTTTTGCATTCCATATATATTATATATATATTTTGTATTCTTTCCTTAAAGATCGGCAACGCGCCTGCATGCCTTCTGGTGTTGCAGATGTTCATGGGCGGCGGTGATTGCTTAACATCAGGTAAGCCTCGAGCCCGTTTGCACCCTCTTACATAAAAAAATATATATTATATACACAACCAGGGGCTAAGTAACTTTGACAAGGCCAGTCTATTATCAGATGACAACATAATAATATTATCATATTTCATGTCATGTCTCTACGCTCCACTGGTCACGTGAAATGTCAGCCCGGGTTGTTATATCAATTTGATAATAGTCGATAAGTAAATGGGACATGATTATACCTACCAGAAGGTTGACCAACGAAAAGCTAAGAAGCAGTTCTTCAAGCGTAAAATAATTACATTCAACATATTCTGCAGAATTACAGCTTTAATCAATCAATAGAGAAATTTTCTTATTATTAAATTATATTATCTTATACCTAACCTCAGTGTATATTACAGAAATTCTAAAACAAAAATGATTATACTGCCAACTTTGAAATGTAAACGCCGCTTTATGGTTTTTGTTTACTTTAAAATTCACATCAGGCGACGCTAACTGCGGTGGCATTCCTTTTGAATCCTGCAAACTGGGGAGCTTAGTACTGTGTTCTAACTCTAATACAGTAAGCGACTGAATATTGCTTTATTAATGGTATCAGTATTTAAATTAAGTATGAAAATTTTGCTTTATTAATGGTATCAGTATTTTTTTATAACAGGTTACAAAAAAAATGCTAAGTCCATTAAAGTACTCCTTCAGTACCGTATGTAGGGACTAGGTTGTGGTACATCATTGTCACCATCTTCTTTTAGTAAGGTATGGCAAATACTTATTTTTTTCAAGTATAATGTGCTTAAGAACAAGTCATTTCTATTTAAATTTATAATTTCTCTAGTATGTTGTTAATCTTCGTCGCCAGCTGTACCATAGTAATACTACATTTCAAGCAATGCTCGGTTTATCTCCGCTGACGTCTTGCATACGTGATGCGAGGGGTTATGATGGAAACATTAGAGATAACAAATGGGGGACTTTGTTACTTTAAAGCCCGTTTCACGACTAAACAATATAAATTGTGCGATATATTCTTACCGCGATATTTATGCGAGTCTTAAGAGCTCATGTTCATGCAAGCGCACATGAGCTTCGTGTTCGGAGATAATTTCGTACTAATAAATCAACTTCAAAATATCACGTCACCGTTTTCGTGATGAGAAATTTCTGGTAAGATCTGAATAAGCGTAGCGCGTAAATATTTCAATTATAAGTAATTGTTTAGAATAACGGTATTAATATGGAACAGTGTTTGAATTTTCCAAGTGAAACTTTTTTCCATCGTTTCAATTTTTTTCGTCCATCTAGCGCATGTCGTATTACAGCCGGCCGTGGAGGATTGATAAAGTAAAAGGCGCTCGGCAGAGCGACTAAGGCCAATATGGCGGCGCCCATAGCTCGCATCGGATGACCATTTAAATTCTCACCCTCCCGATGACGTCCCAAGCCTTGGCTCGAACTCAGAGGACCTTGGAACGGGTTCTACTTGAGTCCCGCGCGGGCTGTCAATCTTTTACCGGCCGAGGTATTCCATCCCGGTCAGCTACAGCATATATATAGCTAGTGATTCACAAAATCCGTTCAATACCTAGATTGAAATTAAAATTTACAGCATATCTTGTCTACTATTGATTTTCCTTTCGATAATGGGGATGTAAAGGATAGTAATTGGCAATGAGAACGATTTATCATTCCTAATTACTGAGTGAAGAGTAAGAACGAAAAGATTTAGCCCTAAATCGAATAATTTTCTTTACAGCTTTCAGTTAAATGCCTAAAAAGTTTTACTTTCCTCGTGGTTTCATAAAACCAAACAATTAATATTTTCTTAAAAGCGACTTGGTTTAAAGCCCCATTGCTTAGGCCGAAAAATATGGGCCTCAACAGCATGAGAAGTTAATTGAAATTGACCTGCAAGTATGAGTACGATATGAAATATCTGATTTCATTGCCTCCGATGAAGACAGAGAAAAAAAAATAGTGCGTGGAGTCCCTCCGCTCGGAAGAAGTGAAACTACGTAATGTGAAAATGAAAATAGGAATGGGTAGAAATTGATTTATATTGAAATCATATTGTTTCTATAAGACAAACTTTATTAACATTGCTTACAATTCATAATTGATCGCATCATCCCACTCACTCTCTTTCTCATTCCTAGATTCTCCCTTCGTGTATCTTTCTTTCTCTCTTCCTCGAGCGTTAAACGCGTAACGCAACCTTGTCGGAAGTCGCATTAGAAGTTGCACTTCAAAAAAAAAGTTAAATAAATTAGTAATAACGTAACTGAATTTGGCGTCGGGACGTGACGACCCCATCGCCCGCTGGTGGGATAATCTCTGTTTGCAGAGATTATTCCACCAGTGCAGTCAGTCAATTCAACTAGTGGTAGTGCCACGCTGCACAGTTCTTTCTGTGTAGCCGAATTGGGCCGGCACGCCCGAGTAAGTACCACTCTCTCACAGAAAACCGGCGTAAAGTGACAAGTGTCGCGTTTCGTACGGTGAGTGAGAGTCCCGGAGGCCTTCTTAACCCCCTCCCCTTCTATGGACGAGCAGAATTCGGTTCGTGTACCCCAGGAGGGTACCACCTGCGTTCGCAGTGGAGAATCCCTCTCTGGGCGTCCATGCTCAGCACGAACTCCGGCTGAGCATGGATGCCCAGGCTGCCCTCCGAATTCTGGGGGGGGTAATTTTGCGCGCTCAAAAACTGTTCGGGGCAAACGAAGCAGGCAACTTGAGGCAACCCCTTCCACGCTAACTGTGGACTTTTGTAACATTAGAGGGCTGAATTCCAACCTGAACGCCGTCCATCACCACCTTGAGACGGCGAAGCCGGCCTTGCTTTTTCTCACCGAGACCCAGATATCTTCTCTGGCTGATACTTCTTTCCTCTCCTACCCGGGATACAATTTGGAACATTCCTTTGTACCCCGGGGCTGGTGTGTGCGTGTACGTCAGGGATGATGTCTGCTCTCGTCGCCTCGGCAGCCTTGAAGTAGGGGACCTATCGATTCTTTGGCTGCGCGTAGACTGCGATGACCATCCGCGAATCTACGCGTGCCTTTATAGGTCCCATAGCGGAAATGCCGAAACTGACCGACTCATTGAGCACATCCAAATGGCTACAGATTCCGTGCTGCAACAGATCCCATCTGCTGAGATCGTGATTCTTGGCGATTTCAACGCCCACCATGCCGAATGGCTTGGCTCACGTACCACCGATCACGCGGGGAGATCTGTTCTCGACTTTGCTTTGGCATATGATCTGACACAACTGGTAACCTCGCCAACGCGAATCCCAGATGTAGAGGATCATACACCTTCACTGTTGGATCTTCTGTTGACCTCTCATCCGGACAACTATCTGGTATCCGTCGATCCTCCTCAAAGCTCGTCGGACCACTGCCTTGTTCGGAGTACAGTGCCGGTCTCGCGCCCCGCACGGCCCCGCTTCGCGGGCTACCGGCGCGTTTGGCACTACAGGTCGGCAGACTGGGACGGGATGCGTTCTTTCTTTGCGTCCTACCCATGGGGACAGATTTGCTTCTCGCCGGATGATCCGGACGTCGTTGCCAACTCTGTCGCCGATGTGATACTCCAGGGCATGGAACTTTTTGTTCCGGCTTCTGCAGTGCCCATCGGAGGCAAGTCTCAGCCTTGGTTTGGTCGCTCCTGTAAAACGGCGTTTCGCCGAAAACGGGAATGCAAAGGCGTCGACGTCTCGTGATGTAAATACCAGCGCACTTAGAAAGGAGTACAACTCTGCCTCCAGGTCCTTCAAAAGAGTTATTGCCAAAGCAAAGTCGGAGCACATCGGCAGAATTGGCGAGAGACTAGTGCGTCTTCCTTCGGGTACACGTGCATTCTGGTCCCTCGCCAAGTCTGTCTTAGGGAATTTCTGTAAGCCATCATTTCCACCTCTGCATAGGGACGATGATTCGGTGGCCCATGCCGCGAAAGAGAAAGCTGATCTTCTGTGCTCTCTCTTCGCGTCCAACTCGACTGTGGATGACCAAGGAAAGTCACCACCGGCAATCCAGCGGTGTGATACCACGATGCCGGAGGTTAAATTCCGGCAAAGTGTAGTTCGCAGAGCACTTCTTTCCTTGGACATTCATAAGTCGAGTGGGCCTGATGGAATCTCCCCGATCGTGTTGCGGACATGTGCTCCTGAGTTGGCGCCGGTTTTAACGCGTCTTTTCCGGTACTCCTACTCATCTGGCGTCGTCCCGAACGCATGGAAGACGGCTTTAGTGCACCCGATCCCTAAAAAGGCAACCGCTCGGATCCGTCCAATTATAGGCCAATTGCCATTACCTCCTTGTTCTCAAAGATAATGGAGTCCATTATCAACTGCCAGCTCCTGCGGTATCTAGAGGAGCACCAGCTGATTAGCGACCGCCAGTACGGTTTTCGTCGTGGTCGTTCAGCTGGTGATCTTTTAGTTTACCTGACACATAGATGGGCGGAAGCAGTTGAGTCCAAGGGGGAGGCATTAGCGGCCAGTCTGGACATAGCGAAGGCCATCGATCGGGTATGGCACAAGGCACTTCTTTCGAAGCTTTCTTCCTATGGGCTTCCTGAGAAATTATGCGAGTGGGTCACCAGCTTTTTGGCAGATCGGAGCATCAAGGTCGTTGTCGACGGTGCATGCTCTGACTTAAAACCCATTAATGCTGGTGTCCCGCAAGGCTGCGTACTGTCCCCTACTTTGTTTCTTCTGCATATCAATGACATGTTGAAAATTTCCAACATTCATTGCTATGCGGACGACAGCACTGTAGACGCTTTATACACCGGCCGCGCTAATATTTCTCGGGAAAACGTCATTGAGTGCCGGAACAAACTTGTGTCTGAAGTCGAGACTACATTGACCAAAGTCTCGGACTGGGGCCGACTAAATTTAGTCCAATTCAACCCCAAGAAGACACAAGTTTGCGCGTTAACCGCTAAAAATCACCATTTGTCGTATCTCCTCGTTTTGTGAACACTCCCTTGGCTGCCACAGCTAGTATCGGAATACTTGGTGTCGACATTTCGAGCATCGTTCAGTTCCGCGGTCAATTGGAAGGAAAGGTCAAATTGGCCTCTAAAAAGCTTGGTGTGCTCAGCAAGGCGAGGCACTACTTCACGTCGGCTCATCGCCTAAAGCTTTACAAGGCACAAATTCGACCACACGTGGAGTACTGCTCTCACCTCTGGGCGGGAGCTCCCCAGTACCAGCTACTTCCAATTGACCGCATCCAATGTAGAGCGGCTCGAATTGTCGACGATCAAGCCCTTTCCGATCGGCTTGATCCTTTGGCATTGCGTAGAGATGTCGGATCACTCTGCATCTTCTATCGCATATATCACGGAGAGTGTTCTGAGGAATTGTTTGGATTGATCCCGCCGGTAGAATTTCACCATCGGACATCGCGACAAAACTCTAAGTTCCATCCATACCACCTCGATGTCCACAACAGCGCGATTTAGAAGACATTTTCTTCCTCGCACAACCACTCTGTGGAATCAAATTCCGCCGGCGGTCTTTCCGAACTGATACGACTTGGGAACCTTCAAGAGAAGAGCCTATTCTTTCCTTAAAGGTCGGCAACGCGCCTGCATGCCTTCTGGTGTTGCAGATGTTCATGGGCGGCGGTGATCACTTAACATCAGGTGAGCCTCCTGCTCGTTTGCCCCTCTTACATAAAAAAAAAAAAAAAAAGAATTAAATCCTTGATGAACGGTCAAAGCATAGACAGTAATAACTTAGCTTAATATAACTTACATAAACATAAAACTTTTGATAGAAGAAGTAGTTTATTATATGCTAGAGGGCTTATTTCATGTTTCATTTTAATTAAGCCTGGATTAATTGCATTTCAAAAATAAAGAGTAACAACTTTAATATTTTCCATTTTCATAATTATATTGCTCAGGAACTTTTCTCACTTCGCTTTGGTATCATAGAAAATAAAACTTTATGATCATTTTGAAATTCACACAAAACCATTAATTTTAAACATTTTAGCTTTCTAACTGATCTTTTTCTATTGTCGTGTAGCTAGTAACCTAACCAACCAAGAGTTGGCGACTACAGAGACCCGGCCATGAAAAAGGGGCAGCCCTTATCGGGGCTCAAATTCGAAATTCAATTCCATGCTTAGGGCCTTTCCTGCCTGAGGCCGAACCACGGCTAAGGATGTCATCTGATGCTGCGGTGATACCTACTTAGCCGGCCTCTTGCAGTAATAGGCCACCAGTCCTTTATTCGACTATTATCAAATTGTTAATAGTTACAACCCACTTCTTACGTGACTTCTGAAGTACGGAGACGCTCAGTCAAAATACTCCCATGACCGCACCTAAGCCTGGTTAAATAACCGATCGTTTACCGACCCGTGAGCGCTCCTGGCTATGATCGTCTCACATTCTATCTTTAATTGAAATATACTAATTAATTTTTCTGGTTAATTTTACAAATGGAACTCCCATGCAAAATAAATGATGAAATATAGTATACTATAGTATAATCTATGTTGTAACAAAGTTATATTTAACCCTTGTGTTAATTATATAAAATGCTAGCTACAGCTCCACTCGCGTGGTGTTCTTTTTCTAAAATACAATCTAAAATCTTTTTCCTTATTACATCAGCAATCTGCCGATTAGCCAGAACAAACAGACAGACAGATAGACAAAAAAAAATTAAGTAACGTATATACTTTCCTATCATGGATTTAGTGAAAGCTTTTAATTTAGAATAACAAACAGACACTTTAATTTTATTTATTTGTATATAAATGATTAATAGGATATTTAAGTACATGAGTGTTTAAATTACTAAATTCACTTATATTTGTATTGGCGAGTACTTATAATGCATTATGTTATCTGTTAATAAATTAGCGGTTTGTGCAACACCTGGCCTGATATTGTCATGTATCACTTATGATGTACGACGTGCTAATTAATTACGTAACATAATCAAGATAAATAGTACAGCCCGACTCTATAACTACTTATTAATTTAATAAAAATATTTATATTGATAATATTTTATTTACAACCAACAATACATAGTCAAGTTTCGGGATCTCAGTCAGTCTTTTAAAAAAGAAAACTAATTTATTTAAATTTTATTTATATCTTTAATTAATATAAAACTTAACTAAATTGACTAACAAGTGACAGAATTGGATGGTAGAAATGTAATGATGAATTTATTCAATAAAATTATACAGCTGCAATTTTATTTGTAATCCATTTCATTTCATTTAATCCATTCCATTTCATTAAAGCTCATGAGAGGTCCAGTTCACGAAAACTACTTAGTTTGCAGAAATGTTACCGCATAAAGTAACTACATATTTACAATCCAATACTAACTATATTTAATAATATATACAAGGAATTACAAACTGTACAAATCATGTCCACGGCAATAGTGGGAAGAATGCATTTTCCCGCCGAGTCGTAATCCCGATTCTTTGGACAAAAATGAACCAGCCCTCCTGTTATCTGTGGAGGCATTGAGTCGGGGTGTAAAATCTTCTAGAAATTGTTTAGCACTATCGTTAATAATATTATTTATTGATAATTAAATTAAATAGATCGTAAGAAAGATTATTTACATCTAATATTTTGAGCGTTTCATTCTATTTCACAGACGACCTGATTAAAAGGTTACATTAACAAAATATTTATGTAGTACCTCCCTAAAAGCAAACTCAATTCAACGAATAAAATTATAATTATCGAAACCACTTCATGGGAGTTAAAATTATCGCGTAACATACAAAACAAAAAAATCAGACAAAATAAGACCCTCCTCCTAGCTATCACTTAAAGTTTAAAACATTTGTGGCGTTGTGGGTAGCGAGTCTGCCTTAAGCCTCGACGGTTGCGGGTTCGATTCCCGCTCGGAGCAGATGTTTGTATTCATCGTACAGGCATGTTTTCCGGTCTGGTTGTGTTTGTCCTTGTCATTGTGAATGTTTCCGGACCCCGACACAGGATATAATTATCCTAATGGGGGCCGTTGAGTGTGTAGCGTTTATTTATTTATTATTTATATATGCAAACTATGAAATGACGTAACAATATTTGAAAAAAAAAAAAAAAAAACAGAAATAAAATACTCAATATTTGAATTATTTAACAAACCGTTGAAAGGTTAGCAAGTTTCTGGAAGCTAATGAAAATATATTGATAAGTTTAGTTGATAGGTTAATTAATGACTCAACGAAAGAGACGGTCAGCCGAAACAATAGAGCAACTGTTGTGTCTGATAAGCGCTTATCATGCAGATTAATAATATTATAGTTAACAAATTCTACGACGAATATAAGTTTATTTTACGAAAATGTTGAATTCCTACACTGGCACCACAGCGTCTTTATCTGCGACATTTATCAAATATACTCACAGCCCTTGTAAAATTTATAGGTTTTCGAATGACCGCGTCTGCAACTGAGAATGCCAGTTCTATTATATAATATCGGGTATAGAAAACTTCAAAAAAAGCCAAGGAACTCAAATATTAATATTAATGCTATGTCGTTTTTCTACTCTCATAAAAACGGTGAATATCTCTCTTACTTTCTCGTCCATTGCTTATTTAAACTGCCGTAAACATTTTAACTACACCATATTTAATAGCAAGGAAATGTAAAGGTGGGATGCAAATAACCTTCGGTGCTTGAAAGACGTGACGCGGGAAGTTTAAGCACGAGCTGAATACCAATGTTGTAGCTCTCTGAACAACCTGAACGAGACCGACTTCAATATACTACACAGTCATCGTAAACCGTAAAGGCGATGGCCCTTATCGCTTACGTGATTTGAATATTTTATAATTTTACCTTTCATAATAAAATGTTTGGTTCTTTTTGTATTAATACAGTACTGATGGGCCAGCTTGGTAGGGGAAGTACAATCGTAAAAACAACAGTATCAGTTGGTACTGTCCAGTATCGTGCAATAAGTGAGATCGCTGGAGGCCTAACCTCCCACTCCTTATAATCAACCACTAAAACTTTGCTGTTTTAAGTCATGAATGAGCCAGATCCAGTAGAAGTTGAAAATATATTTATATATTAAATACTATTAGTGTATTTTATTTCAATCATCAAAGAAACAATTTTAGATAAAGGAACCATATGAGCTTTAATGCAAAGTGGAGTATGAATTAATTTTATATGTAATTATTATGTAACACATTCACTGTCATTAAAATAAGTACAATACTTTAGAAACGATGAAATGTTCAGATAAGCATTTCCCAAGTTTTAAATAAATTCAGAAAATTAAATCAACGACATTGGAATGAGTACTTTAATGAGCGATCCAAAGAAAAAGGAATTTGGTATAGAACAATGCAGTCAGAACCTCCTCGTATACCGTGACTTTTTAACGCAAAATTAAATATAAATTATATTAAGTTAGTTTTAAGACTTCGATCTGGACACATTCCGTCAAACAAGTTTGCATATATGATAAAAAAGTAAGTTCACCAAATTGCAGTACAGTAAAGTAACAGAGTAGAAGTCATCCAACATTTGTTGATGGAATGTGTCAAGAACCGAAAACAGAGGGAATCACTGTGTAAAATTCTCAATTTCAATGTTTTTGATGTCGGTCTGATGCAGACGATTCTTTCCCAGCCAACATCAAAAAAATCCGTTTCGTTGTGTAGTCTTATATCTGTGTAGACTACATAAAAACGGCTTTTGATGTTTGATTATAATTAATTATTATTTTCTTTTGTATGTGTTTGTGAAATATGTTAGTTAGATAGGGTACAATGGGATTGACATGTTCGTCTCGAATAAAAATCCCAAAATAAATAAAGAGAAAAAAAAATGAAATGATCATAATATGATTAATGGCGCAGGGAATATATTAATATCTCAAAACTATATTATGCTCTGTACTGTATTTTCTAAATTATCTAAGTCATGATCTAGTCTAAATTAATTATAACATAAACAACATAATAAGTTTGCAAAATAAATGATTATTAAATAAAAATTTCTATGATCCTTTTGATTTTATTCAGTTGCAAAGTCTACTTTAGATAATATACATAAATAAACTTGGTAAACTGGTAGCAAGCCTGACTAAAATTCCCATCATTGCGCCTTGATCATTCAGATGTCTAGGTGGTTTAGGCAATGCTTGAGTTTCTGTGTGTTTACGAAACCTATTATAAGATGAAATTAACCTAATATTTAGTGCTAAACGCTTATATATGTACATAGGTATATACCAGATTTAATAAAAAACGGGTTTTTTTTATGTTTGAAGTTGGCAAACAAGCATACAGCCCACCTCATGGTAAGTGGTTGCCGTAGCCTATGAGCGCTTGCAGCACCATTAGTAGGTGCCACTCACGCGTTGCCAACCTCGAGATATTAGTTCTTAAATCTCGTCCGCTCAGTAATTTCACTAGCGTACAGTGCCCTTCAAACCGGAACACAGTAATGCCTAAGCACTACTATTTGGCGGCAGAATATTTGACACTGCGGTGGTACCGGCCTGTTGCAACAAAAGACCTACCACCAGTGTGACTGATTGCATCGTTTAGTTATTTAGTTTTTCATAATATACCTAATACATAATATAAATAAAAGTAGAACATATTTTTTATTTGTTTCAGTTATTGTGTGGAGTTGTAAATCTTAGCAATTTTTCTCAAATATATAAAATAGATTTTATTAAATCCTTTGGTAATTATCGAGTGTTAATTCGATTTTCATTTCCCTGTATAAAATCCAGCGGTTTTATTTTAATTATTTTATTTGACCACAATTATTACTTTTACAATTTTTTTAGTTTTAATAGAATCCATTTTGGAGGATGGCCTTCCTTGTACATTTACACCACATACGGCTTGATCTTCGTCAATATTTGATATATTATTATTGTCTGTCTTATGAGTTCTTAACAGAAAAAATATTACAAAAAGAATCCTGATATAACTCCAACCTTTTTGTTTTCTATCACGGTATTAGTCTATCATGTCAACTGTAATAAGTCACGCTCAATATTTTGATACTTTTTCATTCGAACTACTGTCCGATCGGAGGGAACTTAACAAGCCGTGGATCTGAAACTTTCGCTGTCAGACCCGTATCAAATAATAAGATGGGATTCTTTTGATCTCGTCTTATCTTTGAATTGTCAGTGAATTGAAACGGTGGAATTTATAGATATAAATTACGTAATAATAATTTTATATAGATACAATTTGAAAAATAGGAAATAGGGTAGTATTTGTCTCCATGTTGAATTTAGTGTAAGCCAAAATAAAGTAGCACTAACTGTGGTTATCAATAGAGTGGCAATCGTACAGTCGGACATATCGAGTCGGACCGGATTTAATTTGAGCCCCGCGCGGGCTGTCAATCTTTTACCGGCCGAGGTCTCTGGATTCGGCATCCCCACAGGCGACGCTTTCAAGGCCGCTAGGGCCAACAGTAATAGTCACTCCGAAAATAAGAGTCGGTCTTAGGAATAGTAATATTTTTTTCAGGAATGCGTCGTCCAAATCTATCCCACGTCAAATTTAATTGTATTTTTCGTATAAATAATTTAACAATATAATGAAAACCGAAGGTTAAAAGCGATCTCTATCGATGTAACTCAGTTTATAGCGTCATTGGAATCGCAATAAGACGTCGCGGTAGGCCTCTAGGCAACTGTTTAGTATTAAAACGTCATTGTGTGCTACGTAATATATCGTATAGGTACGTCTAAAGAATGTGTATTATATAAATATAATGCAGGACAATAAATCGAGCCTATCGGGATAAAGGAGATAATCCTTTTGATTTATTTCATCCACTGTAATCTGTCAACGAAGCATCTCGTTTCCCGCAACTCAATAGTAATCAATCTGATACAGATTATGCACGGTTAAACTACTTTGTAGGGTTACAGTTATTTTTTATATGTATTTATCTATCGTTTGATTTCTTTTTATACTACCCAAGAACCTTATTTTTCCTGGGATTCTAAATTTAGAGATGGCCTTGCAGTAGGCACCCTAAGGAACAACTTTCGGTCACCGCGATCACTTTAATATCTTTCACAAAGATGGGTCTCCAGTAATCATAAACGGCAATACTACGCAAATGACATACAAAAAAAAAACATCTTGTAGTCGGCTAGAAATAATGATAAGTAGCACTGTAAGTAGTAATACAGCTCTGTTATTACCATGAATGTACTGGATACACCTCTTCCATCTGGAGTAGGAGCGCTAGAAAACCAATTCCTCGCACATTTTTACCCTTTTCTTGTATTTCCCTTCGCTGTTGCCAACTTTCCTTCAGTCGCTAACATGGTTGTAATGTTGCTGGTATTGCATGTACACTAGGCAAAATAGTATGTATATTTCTGTCTCATTTTGTTTTTGCGTCTTTTACCAGTCGTTTTTCCGTTGCACGATTTCAAATCACAACGATTCTAAAGAAGTTTCACTTCAAAAAGTACCATTTTCTCAATAGATGGCTTACCTTTCATAAACAGCCTCCACGATGTTAGGTTTCAGCGTCATGAGAACGTCTAGGCAATCGTAGCCGGAGACCATCGAGTACTCGAGCAGTGACGTCACGTGTTGTACCGACAGCGAGGTAGCTGAATTATATATATATATATTTAAAAAACAAAAATGAATATTATTAAATATGACCATTAAAAAGTATAACATACATAGACTAGTTTTTATTTTTAAGCTTCGGTTGGTGTGGTCTAGCGGCAATACCCACTAACACTCAGCGGAGCCCTCATCGCAGTATTGTCAAGTCATGGGATCGCTTGGCAACCTTGACGTGTTATTGCAAGCCTATAGGAGCTGCTGTGACCACTTCCTATAGGAATGGGTATGTTTGTTTGTATAAATAAAAATTTTTTATAAAAAAATACGAATTACATTTTAGTGATACACTAATGCATCTTTTATAAGCACTGATGCCGTAATAGAGATTTTTATGAATGATTATTCCAGTTTCTTGCTTCACTTTGTAACAAACATTGCATTTATAAATTACTCTTGATTTCAATTAAAGGAGATATCAGAAATTATATACCTTATTACATTTTCCCTAATAATATCGTTACTAATGAGATCCTTTAGTAAAAATGTAATAAACGCAACTGTGATACAATAACCGATCATCAGTCAAGTTACAAACAAGATTACAATGTAATCAATCAAAGGGGGACGAACGTCGTTGGCAATTAATCAAGTAATATCGCGGAACGCTGCGATCTGGCGCTCTGGTACAAGATCTCGAACAGTTATGGTGCTTAAAATATCTATGCTTTACTTAGTGTATTGCGAATAAAAAATGCAACAAAATTATTATGCTTCCCTTAATTTCTTATATTTGAAAATTTTTCATTTGTTTTGATTGTTCACTTCACACTTTATATTTTTCACAGTTTCACCAGAAATATAAGGCCTTAGGTGAAAATAGAAATGAAGAATATTTTTGGAAACGCTACACAATATGAGATTCTCTCAAACATATTTTAAAAAATATGCAAAAGTAGAAAATAAACATTCAAAAAATTTTGCTTGATAGTCGGAAAAAACGTAACGTTAAATTGCAAAAGCATTTTTCCGCTGTTTTTTTCCTTACATTTATTATAAACAATTTGGACAAAACATTTTATTTCGAATTCGAGATCCTTGTTTGAAATCGTTAATTTGCATATTAAAAAAAATCTATTATGAATTATACTGTTTCCTTTGTTATTTTAATTTATTTATTTATATTTTAATTTATTTAATAACTTACAAATAACTCACAAATCACACACGCACACCCAAACATATATATACATAGTCAACCTAACCGCTTTATTATTTTTCATTGTGTATCCAAAGATTGTTTGGTAGAGATCGCTTTTTACTTTATCAATAAGGATCCCTTTGTACTTCTTTTGTTTTGGTTTACTATTTGTTCGTCTGATGTACTATAATAAAGTACTCTTTTCTGTTCTATCTTTAGTAAGGACACGCAAGGGTTCGAGAATCTTCGATTGCTTAAACTATGAGAAGACCTATATCAAACTAATATACAACTTTTGCCACATATTTTATACATGTCGAAGTGGAGATGGCCCAATGAATATAAGACGTAGAATTTAACCGAAGGTCATGGATTCAAATAAGGGCAAGCACCTCTGAGTTTTCAAGTGTTTAATTTGTCGTGAAGTGACTGCATCAGTCTTTCTTTCTTATCGAGTGGTTAGTGGCCAACCTAGTGTCAGAGTTGTTCAGGTCGCCCGTAGGCCTCTGACTTGACTTATCGACTGTTGTCAAATTGTCAACAGCCGGGACCGCCTTTTTACGTGCCCTCCGAAGCACGGAGACGCTCAGTTGAAATACCACTATGCGATCACCCATCTAGTGACTGACCGCGCCTAAAGTTGCTTAACCTACCGATCGTTTACCGATCAGTGGGTGAACTCGGCTGTGTGCGTGATGTGATCAGTCAGCGTATAACCAGTACCATCTTGCGCAGGTAGTCGGGGAAAAGGCGGCTAGTGCAATTCGCCTTCTGCAATGGTATTAACCGTATTCGCGTTTGGACTCAACTTCGTCTAACTATCAGATGGAGAGGAGTAATCTTTAATTTTACTAATTACGATGTACTTATAAGCCATTAGAACTAACAGAAAGTATAATTTGTATACCTGAGTTTCCCTTTTCAAAACTCATATGAACTTATTAACCCTAAGAGAATTTAGAAATTCATAGCTCGGAAATGTGTGCACTGCTCACCAACATAGCTATATGACGCCATACAATTCCAGGATTCCCTTTGCAAAACTCATATGAACTTATTAACCATAAGAAAATTTAGAAATTCATAGCTTGGAAACGTCTGCACTGCTCATCAACATAGCTATATGACGCCATACAATTCCAGGATAACCTACTTACCGTCTTTAGAAGTATCGGAAAAACTAACGCATTTAGGTATTTGTTATTCAACCATTAAAGAAACCAATAGCAGACCATTAATTTATACTTTGCTATTAATTTATACTTTGCTATTGGTACAAACTCAGCATTATCTACGATCACACCAAATGGATAAAATATTAATAAAAAATAAATAATCCAGTAAAGATATATTGATGCAAAGCTATACATATAATTTTGATTATACAAAGCACAACGTACTAATTTTAGAAACAATTTACAAAAACTGCAATAACGAAAACAATAAGGAAAAAGAAATAATGTAAACAACGGAAAGATAACGCACTCATTCAAAACATACACTACTGAAATGTATATGGACATATTATGGTTCATGGGACAGGGAAAGTGTTAATAATTAGCCAATAGCTCAACGGTAGAAAGGCCGACTTCGCTCCGTTAACGCGAGAGTCGAGGGTTCGATCCTGATCCCTTGGGCTATTGTCGTACCCACTCCTAGCGCAAGCTTCGAGCTTATTTGGAGGGGCAATAGTAATATTACTAATGACTTGAAAAAGCATTGCTAATGTTCTTAAAAAAAAAATAACGAACATTATTTTGATAGATGTCTATTAGTGCCTTTTCAAACGTGCCGGTTGCCGTTTATCCGGCAAATATATTAATCAAGTAGTACGCACAGTGGTGAATACGGCGTGCACCCAACGACCGCTTGGCGAGCAAAATTACGCCGGTATGTGTGAAAGCTGCTTTACATGCCCATACACTTCGCTACCGGATACCCCGCTCCCGCTACCCGGCAACCGGCACGTGTGAAACGGCACTTATGGTTTTAGATTCAAAACAATATATTTTTAAAGTATTTTTTACTTATTTTAATTAGTTTAACATTTAACTATAAACTCTTAACTTTACAAGAAGGATCTTTAATTCTAATATCGTATATTTACGAGCGTATCTTATTACGTCTCATTGCTTTACGCTGAGTCTTTTGCAAATTAAGTTTTCTGACTTTCATCTTGAAACTCCCAAACACGTTTTGACAAATTTCATTTAATTTCTAACAAAATATAAAAGTCCCTAGATTTGAAACGGCAATAGAATAAACCTGTAAATATATTATTACTTAAAGAGATTTCTTATATAGTTTAAAAACTACCGTTATATTTGTTCTCAAAGTAGATTATGAAGTGTCTTGCGGAACAAAATTTTTCAATAGAGAATATTCGAATGCGATGAGGTCTTAAAATGAAGCCTATTGTGCGTCGTAAAAGTTCTGAATACAGACTAGAAATACATATTTTTTAGGGACACCTTTAAAGCTTTTGTCTATATTAGTGGTCCTAAAATCGCCTGATTCGATTTAAATACTGCTTTAAGTATAATATAGAAGTACAATATCCAGTCAGATTATTGGTATTGGTTAAAATTACAGTTACAGTCAAATTTAATCAGATATATACTAACACAATTATTTAATGTGATTATTATGTACCGGTAAACTCTTCTTTCTAGCATTGTTCCCGGTATAATACGAGTATTTACCCAGGGTCTGCTTATTACTGTTATCCGGATTTGACAGGTTACTACTTTTTACACGGAGCAATTGCCATTTGACCTCCGCAACCCTAAGGGCGAACCAGTGCTCTTATCCAACTCATTGGATAAGAGCAATTTACTTATAAAGAGTTAAAGATTATTATCTAATGTTATGTGATAACAACCGGAACCGACAGCTTAACGTGCTCTCCGAGGCACGGTGGGGAGACCTACAAGGACAAACACCCAGACCGAAACAGATGTTTGTAAGATCAATGCAAACATCTGACCGAGCGGGAATAATACCATCGAGGCTAAAGACATACTCGCTACCCACAACGCCACAACAGTGTCTTTGTGTATTATAGTATCGGTAAACATTTAGTATAAATTCTAATATTTTTTCATTCTTATCTTTATATCCCGATACATAATTAAGGTATATCTTTATATACGTTACATAGAAAATTTTCTTTTGTAATCTCCGAATGAAACAAATGCCGTTATTCCTAACTAGGTCGAAAAACAGGACCCTTCCTCACAATTCTCGTGACTCACTACGCTTTTTCAACAAAGCGAATATGTGTGTCATTCGGTGAGTAAAAGATATAGTTCCTTCAGGAAATGGCCCATTCACCGCCCTTTTTAGTCATCGGGTATTAGCGATTTGCTTTGTGAATCGTCTTGCTTAAAATGGTCGGAAACTTCAAATAGAATACGATAGCCATATGATAAATTTACTGAGAAATGAAACATTTGTAAGGAAATAATGTTGTTTGAGACGCGTTTTTTGATAAACTCACTGGAACCAGACATTCAGAAGTTAGTTAGATTGGTAAATAATAACTGGCAAAAATTTCAATTTTTTTATACATGTATTAACATGTGTTAATGGTTTTTCATATTAAAATGAAAAAATCGTTAAGTATTTAACAAATTTCATACGTAGTTAAGGTCTCAAAAACTAACAACACGGTTCAAAATAAAGTACAAAAGTAAATTAAAGCCGATAAATGGAATTAAAGATTTGTCATCTACTTATGAGCCTTACTGTAAATTTGTAATTGCTTTTCCATAAAAAAAAAAAACAAAGTTTCGCTGGTGCTCTTTCGTTAATTTTCACTAACGCAACGAAATACATACTAACTTTATTCAATTATGATCAAGCTTGTGACGCTAATTTAATTCGATTATGTGGACTGGTTGCCATTAACGTGTCTGTACTAGGTTACGGAGATCACAGAGCGATTGCCATGTGAGTGAAAACCAGTAACTAATTGGATAAGATTACTAATTAGTAGGTAATTAGACTTTTAAGAGTTAATGATTATTACTAGACGCTATGTGATAACAACTGGGACTGACAGCTAATCGTCCGAAGCACGGTGGGTACCGAGACAAGGACAAATGCCCAGACAGAAATTACAGAAAAATATTAATGTAAGATCAATTCCATCATCTACACGAGAGGTGATCGAACACGCAATTGTCAAGACTAAAAGGACACTCGCTATCATTACGCCACAACGATGTATGCTATATCGCACTCTCTATATTCATTAAAACTATTAATCATAATATTATATTATGTTTCAAACAATAACCTTGGATCATGTAAGGTTACATGCAAATGCCTCCAGCGTTTGAAACGTGACGCCGTTAGTTAGCTGAATATCAAAGTTGAGGCACCTCTGCGTCGAGCCAATGCGGCTACAATACATACGTATGTACATTTTAAAGTCTGAATATGCTGTAAAGGCTGGAACCCTTACATCATACGTGATTTGAATCTTATATATTATTTGGAATTCTTAAGAAAAGATTTACAACCACTACCATAACTGCATACTAAAACTTGTTACCAATTCCCTTGGAGCGACGAGTACTGGAGTGGTTTATTTATTCACATTAACGTACTCTAAAAACGTCTTCTAAACTCTAAAAGACTTACGGTCCTCTTGGTGGTAAACACCGCAACCTATAAACATGTGATACCTGAAGTATCACATAGTCGTTGCCAACCTAAAGTAGGGAAGGGATGAGAAGGGATAAAAGGGAGAAGAGAAAGGGTGGGAGATTTGAGCCTCCAGTGCTCTCACTCATCTCACGAAACGCAATAATACCTATACTGTTACTCGCAAGAAGGTAATACTTTCCCAGTCAGACCGGTCCATTTCTGCTAGGAGGAGAATGGCTCTACTATTACTATTATTTTATTTTGCTTTATATAAATAAAGAGATTGTTTCTTATAACAAGAAATATAAGACGATTTGACTTATTTATGAAGGTAGATAGATTCATACAAATAAAAATGGAATATAAATAAACGCTGCACGCTCAACGGCCCGGACATGGATAGACACACCCAGAAATCACGTGTGCGTATGGTAAAAATGTTAATTGTTGCGATGTTGATTAAGCTAGATAATATTTCGATTGGTTAATTATTAATTATTTGCGATGCTATAACTTGTGTTCGAGAGGGAATCGAACCCGCGACCTGTGGCGCTTAAGGTAGTTTCGCTACCGCTGCGCCACGTCGTATAATAATATTTAATATAATATTTTTTTCAAGCCACAAACAAGTATAAACAGTGACTATAATTTTAAGATGAGAATAAAACTGTTCTGCTGTCCGACCCTTCTTAAGATCGTATAAATTTCCACAGGCAGTGTGAAATCGTTTTGATTTCACCTAAGCATTAACATTGAAGAATGGATCTTATTATCACTACGTTATGGCTCGATTTAAATTGACAATTCTGATAGTTAAGATTGATCATTTCTTTAGATATTAGGAAATTGACATGGGGGTATTGAATGTGTTATGAGTCTCTTAAATGGTGAAGCTCTTAGCGAAAAATATTGAAAACATTTATTGAAAGTGTTAGTGATAAGACATTTTATACCTAATATTAACTCCCTTAATATGTTTTATTAATGTGACTTTAATGAGTTAACGTCTTTTTCTTTGCTTTCTATGAAAGAAAATTAAGGATTTAATGAAAATAAAACTAAAAATATTTAATGAAGTAAGTTACATCGATCGATCGACATTTGAATAGCTAAATATTAAATACAAACTTGCCCGCGGCTTCACCCAATTTTTAACACGGTACTTTTAATGCAATATAGAAATAATTGGTCCCCGTTTTTTGGCAAAAAAAAAACATGAGCAGAATTGAACCCATGACTCAGTATAATATTTTTACCTATTTTACCTGTTTGTTACTACACAAAAACTAATTACGTACACACTTGACGACCCCTATTTGGATAGTTATATCGTGTGTTGGGGTTCGGAAACATACACAATAACAAAGACAAATACATCCACACCGGAAAACATGCCTGTATGGTAAATACAAACACCTGCTCCGAGCGGGAATGGAACCCACGGCCTGTGGCGTTTAAGGCAGGTTCGCTGCCATTGCGTAGTTGCATAGTCGAAGATATAGTTTGTATACTATACAATCGACCATAGTTGTGGGCAAAATGCTAGCAAATAATAAGACCCTTTTTATTTTTTGA
This sequence comes from Hestina assimilis, assembly GCA_023373885.1. Taxonomy (NCBI): domain Eukaryota; kingdom Metazoa; phylum Arthropoda; class Insecta; order Lepidoptera; family Nymphalidae; genus Hestina; species Hestina assimilis. The sequence goes on along the minus strand of CM041749.1, from coordinate 6,500,227 downwards.
ATTAAATACATATTAGGGTTCATTTTATGTTTGAGGCTTATTTCTCATCATGAATAATACATAATTCGGTATTCTAGTTACAAGTTATCAATAAAACATTAGCATCAGACGGTAAAAAAGGCAAAGCCGATTTCGAAGTGATAGACATTTTCATTTATATTTGTCGGTGTAATCTGTCGGGGACTCGGTCAGCGAAGTCTTAGCTCGCCGCATCTCCAGTAATCAATCCTATGCGGACTTTGTACGGGTATCCTTTTATTCGGTCTCATTTCAATTGTATCTTCGCCTGTCAATCGTATTTATTACATAGTAGAAGCCATTTCTAAGAATTGAATTTAACCAAAAATTCATTCCATTTGCTGATTAAAGCCTGAATTACATATCAGCATCTATCAGCACTCTATAGAAACTAGCTATTTTGTATGAAGATATGTACGCATCCATTTTCATTTCAGCACCGATTGGCTGGTGTCAAGGTGTGCTTAAGGTCTACGCATGCTTAAGCATGCTTATACGTTTGATATGCATGTTATGATGCACTTGATATAACACGTTATTAAACAGACGTCAAAGTGTCCTGAAGGTTATGTAAACAAGCTTTCAGATGCTGAAGCGTGCTTATATATATATATATAGCCATTTTTTTTTAAATTTGATTTAGCCGCGGCATGCTTAGGCATATAGGTTTTATTCTTTTTGTCACATAAAAATGCCCTGCCATGCCTCCAATGAGCGCAGGGTCTCAATTTTAGTCTTAATACTTACTGTCAAGAACAATGCTCGCTTTCGCAAGTAGTTATTTCTAAACAAGATTTAGTACATCTAAATTAGAGTTAATAAAATGATCACAAATTTTATATGGGGCCACTCTGAAAGCACGGATTCTGTCGAAATAAAATTTTCAAAATGGTCTTACACACGCATGAAATATAGAGGTAATAAGAAAACCAAAGATATAATAACTACCTCTTTATTGAAGTCGGAAAAAAACATCATAGAAAAAGACCACAATAAAACAAAATATATACGAAATTACATAATTATTATGCTATTTAACTGGTTTACCCAAAAGTAAATCTAAACATACAAAAATAAACTAAAAAAGTGATTATTTACGAGTCGCACTCTGGTGAGTTAACATTTTATATAATTACAGGGTTTTTTTTTTATTAAAGTTATCTATTTCAATCCGAATTATTTTAATTATTAAACTCATAGTAAAGTTTTAGAAAAACTTACCGTTAATTTTGGCATATATCCGTTGACTTTGGCGTTTTAAATGTAAAGGCCAAACTGCATTCGGAAACACTTTAAAACGAAAACGCGAAATATTTTAAGTTCTTAGTTGAAATTTCATTTCCTTGTTAAAACGTACTCTTTCGCTGTAATTTCGAATGGAGCAAAGTAACGAATTTACGCCAAGTAAATGACTTGACTTTTAACTTGGCCTTTGTGAAGAAAGCGCCAATACGAAGCTGGTTTGTGGCTAACTTTTAATTGGTAACATAAAAATTTAAAGCATTTGTATTTTGTTTCAGCTCACCGTTTAACAGAAACAATAGTTGTTTTTATTGTGTCTGGTACACCGCCAGACTAACCGGAACCGACTTTTTGCGTCCCGTCAAAGCACGGTTGAATCAGACGCTCAGAGGCCGTACCGTTAACTCTTATTGCGATTCAAATGACGACAAAATCAATCCAATTCAAATCTGATATTACGATTTTATACGGGCATGACGTTTATATAAATATGTTGGTGCAAGACGAAGTATAGAACCTATTTAATACGTTGGATTAGAAAGACAATATTTGAAAAAGATATCATTCTAACGGAGCGTCACAATGATGGTTTTTCAATATTTTACAATACAGAAAATTATTGTCGTACCGCATATAAAAGGACGAATCGTTGAAATCCGACATAGTAGTTACAGTGCTGTGCAATTTATTGTGTTATTTAGTAAAAGGATTAAAAGCATTGTCCGTTACAATAAGTTTAAAACAATTGTTTACCTACTTGGATGAATTCATAAAGGCTCCAGGCTATCCTTAGCTTAGTTTGATTCAAAATGAATACTAATAAAACCACAGGCGTGGTTTTAAATATAATATATGTCATGATACGATATAGCGATGTAGCTAAGTTATTTGTCGTCATTTGAATCGCAATAAGAGTTAATGGTAAACCCGCAGTTGCAATATCTTCCACAAGGTGATCATCCATCTATAAACTGACCGCGCCTAAAACTATTGAACCCATTTATCGCTTATCTCAAAATATAATCTCGATTGAAGTAAATACTATTATAGAAAAAACCTATAGGTTAACAGTATCTCAACATATGAGTATATTGGAAGTTTTATTATATTTTATGTACTATACTTCTTTGTTATATTTTAAGCTTTGAAAGGAATTCTAGGTAAGAGTATACATACATATTACCTTTGTACCTAATATTACTGGTGGTAGTAAGTAGTAATATACTCATTATTATTTATCGTGTGTATTTTGTTTAAGTAATAGAATGTAGTTATTTGTATGTATGTTTATTTTATATCAACACCGCCCACCATTTCATGCGATCACCTATCCCTAAGGTTGTCTGGAAGAGATCGCTTCTAAGCGATAAGACTACCTTTTGTGCAAATTTAAATTCGTTCATGTGTGTTGTATTCTTCTTTTTAAAACTTTGGTGTACAATAAAGTGTTAAATAAATAAAATAAAAATAAATAGGTCTTTTATTGCGCGCGACCGGCTAGGTAGGTATTACCGCGGTGTCATTTATTCTACCTTAAGGAAGTATACTGTATTTCAGTTTGAAGGACACTGTAGCTAGTGATATTACTGGGTAAAGGAGGTTTAAGAATCACTATCGTGAGGTTGACAACGCGTGAGTGTCACCTACAAATATTTGGTGTTACAAGAGTTCATAGGGTTAGACAACGCTTTTAGCACCAAGATGGTCGATGGATGGTCGTATACTTGCTTGTCAACTTAGTCACATAAAAAATGTACTTAAAGATTTAATTATTATAAGTTAATTGGCTGAGATAATATCCTATCGAAATGATTTCAATGTTCAGCTTTTGTTTATCATTTCATTTTCAAAGCTTAAGACGATTTCAAATCCTATTAAACATCTCTCAGAGCCATAAATATAATGGAATAAAATAATTACGAGTCTTCAAAGTTCAATAGACGAAACGTTGAGTGATAAATTGATGAATGAATAAAATTATCTTATGTGTATAATTATCAATGTATTTAAGAGAAACGTTTAGAATATAAATATTTCTGCTGTGCTTACTTCTAAAGTTACACATATTACATAATAATTTCATAAAATATTTTATTTTCTTACACCACTTTGGCAAAGAAGCTCATGACCTATCTGATGGAAAGCAGTTTCCTTTTTTCTGAATAAATAACATAGATATCACCGTGGGTTGTGACTACAGTAAGACACTCAAAAGAAGAGGAAGGTCAAATAGACAGCAAGCCTACGACTTTTAAATTATATTTAATTGAATTAGATTAATTATAAAATTTATATTTATTGATAAACCGATACAGTATGTCCATCACTAGCTGCGTGGGACATCACTAAGGGCGAACTCTCCCGCGCACTTTACGGTACGGTTGCGCGCGAACGAAGGATATGCATAAGGAGAATGTTCATTGTTCTTCATAAATTGTACTGTTTCCAATAAATAAATGATACTGGACTTTACGTGTGAGTGTTTGTGTTTTTTATATACTTAACAGAATGTACTAATAAATAATACTTAAAATATATATTGATATACAAAAAACTAAGAAGATTATAAAATATAATACTTTTGAAATATATAAAAGATAAATTCAATATAATGTTTTTATGGGATATTTTATTTATCGAATGTTAATTATCTTTTTTTATTATAATATGGGTTTTACTAATAGTCATTAATTGTAATTTAATTATTTAAATGAAAGGCGAAGGAAAGGGAGTCTTTGAAGTGAATACTCACGTTAAAGGGTTTTATCAAATGAATTATAATCTATAGATTCCAAATATTATAAAGGGCTTTATTATTAATACCTATTAATGTTTATTATAAGGCTTTAATAGCTTCTGGTGGTTTTGTTTTATTTATACCATAACATTATAGTCTAATATATACATTGAAATTTGTGTTTTATAGTAATCTAGTTTATAATACCAATGATGGTTGGTGCTTATATAGCATTAGATTTTTGCATAGCATAAGACCTTGGATATATTACGACTCCAAATTCTTCGATTATTCGTGAGTGTCGTCCCAGAGGTTCAAGTTCCTCTTTTTCTTCGTAATTTTTATCGTTTAGTATTTTTGTAACCAAATTGTTGCATCGAAAAATCACTGCTATTTTTTAAGACTTCCCTTTTTTTATAGAATTACAGACTAAATGTCTATTAATCTAGAACTTTCTGCACCGGTGAACATTAAATATTATAATGATAATAAATTAAAATAAATAATAAAAATAATTAAGTAATAGTTAAATAATAGCTAAGATACTCACCAAAACCACATAGAACTTTACGAGTTAAAGCTATTAAATTTGTATTGTGGAGTGCTGTCACCGTAAAATTAAAACTGAAAATAAGTAAGTATATAAGTATAATTAAAAAAGTCAAGTGAAAGTCGTATTAGTTATCCAAAGGTTGAAAAAAATGTTTTGTATTTCGAATGTTATAACATTTTTTCAAAATAATATAAGCAGATACGCACTTAAATGATATTTTTAAAATTATATAAGAAATAATTTTAATTATATGATAGAAAATATTGCAAAATCTAATAATTCATGCAACAGAACATCTACACACACAACTATCCACACACGTCAGCTGTAATTAGTAGCTGTAATGGCTAGTCTACTAATTGTTATGAGCGGACCTTCTATAAAATTGAGGGATTGCGCCTTATGACGCCACTTTGTCCCGTACTAAGCAATTTGACTGAAACAAGCTCAATTACGCACTTCCATTTCGTTTGAGATGACTAAACTGTTTTTGCACAAACTGTTTTTATAATGCTAAAAATAATGTTTTTGTCAGTTAAAAAATTACAAAATTATTGACATTTAAATGTCATTATTTTCATTTCATTGTCATATGTCATTGATAAAATTGAAAAAAAAATGCACTTTTATTCCACTTTATTGGTACTTTTGTGTCGATATAATTGCATGCACTTATTTGTATTTTTTCCTATTCACCTGTTCACCTAGTGAAGTTCTTGTGTGTGCTCTTCTTTATGTCTTCTTACTAATTCCTCAGAAAATGCAGCACTAACCCCTAAATATATATTGACTAGGCTCTCTATCTTAGACGTTACGTCCAACAAACTGTGAAGAATACAACATTCATCCTCGGGAAAGCATCGGTAGTCGGCAGTGATGCTAACTTTTTGTGATTTCGTAATTCACTCAAGCCACTTTTTACTTTGCTGGAAAATACTTTCTGGATTATCCAAAGGCGTTGTTACGTAAAGTCGACATCTCGATTGCCTTTGTTTGAATTTCACACGTGCGCTCAAGTATGTCGATTTACCAGAGTCACTAGAATAAATAAAATATTGAAATGAGTTTATTGTACAAACGTAAAAATATAAAATGCAATTCCATCTTGAGTTCGTTGAAACATTTTAATGAAATTAAATTAGATATAATTTTTTTATGTTATAAGTTGGCAAACAAGCACACGGCCCACCTGATGGTAAGTGGTTACCGTAGCCTATTAGCGCTTGCAGTACCATTACTAGGTGCAACTCACTTGTTGTCAAACTCGAGATATTAGTTCATAAATCTCCTCTGCCCAGTAATTTCACAAGCATACAGTGTCCTTCAAACCGGAACACAGTAATGCCTAAGCACTACTATTTGGCGGCAGAATATTTGACACTGCGGTGGTACCTAGCCGGCCTCTTGCAACAAAAGACCAACAGTATGACTGTTGCACTGGTGAAATAATCTCTGCTGTGACAGAGGTTATCCCAACAGCGGGCGATGGGGTCGTCACATCCTGACGCCGGGTATACCTACATAATTAATCAAGGCTAAGTTTACAAAAACATCGACAAGATAAGAAAAGGCCAAAAGAAAATCCCTCTATTATTTGATACGGGTTAGACAGAAAAACGTAAGTACCCCAATTTGCTTAGTTTTCGTAAACTGAGCGATGACTTCAATGAAACTGATAAGCAGAACTAATTGTGGATGACTTGTAGCAAATATTAAGTTTATCTTATGCTGGAGTTTTTCACGATAAAACAACTTATCTAATATTTTATATAAATACCTAACACTACTCCGAAACGGCGTAACCCATTTTATTGATTTTAAGACGAATAAGACTAGGTCGTAAAGTAATTTACACGAAGTTTTGCTTTACTATGACCTTTGATTCTGCATTTGTTATACCTATCACAACGGAGTGCGTGCATTCGAGTTATTTGATAATTTGTTAATAGAACAACGTTTGCCGAGTCAGCTACTCTTATTATATAATACAGTCTAAAAGACATTTTAATTAGTGATAACAAAATATTTATTAGGTTTTTTTAACATTGGAATCATCTAAAAACAATTTAAAACACACGAAGTAACTATTACAGCAACTTACATTGAATTCTTTTTCTTTGTCGAAAAGCATCCTCCCTCTGTAATGGCAAATAGAGCAAAGTAACGAATTTAAGCAGAGTAAATGACTTCACTTTTAACTTCGCTAACTTCTCTTTTGTAGAGAGAGCACCGATACGGAATTGGCTTGCGGCGAACTTTAAATTGACGGGGAAGAAAAAACACAATTCGCACTATCCTTATATATCTAACTAACATTAAAGTAGTTTAAGATTCTTATAAAGGCTATTTTGTATTTGTTCGGAAATATTTTATATTTTTACTGCTACCATAGACGATGTTGTTGTTCTTTGGATGGCAGTATATTTCTTCGCGCCTTTTACTCTCTGAAAGTTGCGGCCGATGGCCGCCAGAGCAACGACAGCTGTCAAAGTTGAAGGACAGCAGTCGCCCTTCGGAACTCGGCGCTTACGCACAGATACCGCTACACGTCACCACTCGCTATTCGTTTGCTTACAAAGTGCATATTTCGTTCGTTCTCGAAAAAGAAGGATTTCGTCGGTTTGGTGCAAGAAGTTAGCTTACGGAGGCCTCCCACCGACTTCTATGCTGGCTGCTTCAAGAGGTATCAGGTTAGTGAGAAACTTCTACATCTTAAGAATTGCAACATCGTATATTAAATAGGGTAGGAATAACCGGGGAACAAAAAATACAGTCCACTTTTACTATCAATTAATTCCCCTCGTTTCATACCAAGTCGGAATCCGCGATACTAGCCTAGTTCGTTAAGATCTTGAACACAAAAGAAAACAAGCGGATTCCCCTACAGTATTGTTTTTCTGCTTATCAGTGTAGAGATTTAACATATTTTATTGCGTATGGCGACGTCCTGACACCGCGGTAGCAAACCTGCCGTAAGAGCCACCGGTTTCGGGTTCGATTGCCGTTCGGAACGGATGTAGTAACCATAAAGACCGTTCTGTGTGTGTTTGTCTGTATCCTTGTTTGAGTTTCCCAATTCCTGACTCAGGATATCACTTTCCTAATGATAGCCGTTGAGCTTATAGTGCTTATTAAGTTTCATTATGAGTATAATAATATAGACTTCAGTTTTTATTTTCCGTCGTTATATTTCAAGCTCTAATTATGATTTCATCATTATTGTGGAAAGCCAGTATACAGCGTTTCTAACAGGAAATTAGGAAAAGAGGAAGGAACAATTAATGGATAGGAATTGGAAGAGTAGATTTGGGGAAAATATCAAGTGCACACACTCACTAAACGAAATAACACGAATAGCGATACTTCAAGACGATATTTTTTATCAAAGCAGTGTATCCAGTGTCAAGCCAGCCCATTCACGTCGAAAACACTAAAGCTCTACTATAACTATAGTAAATAGAATGTGTAAAACTAAAACAAACGCAGCTTACGTAGAGTAGCACACCGCTAGCAAAAGTATATAAGGAAGAGTTCATCTTAATATGGACGACAGAACTGCTTTCGAAGCAGATCAGAACCAGTAGCTCGGTGTTCGCGAGCCGCGACATTACTTGATTAATTGCGAACAACGTTCGCTCCGTCTGATTGATTACGTTGTCATCTTGTTTTTGACTAATGTTCGTTTATTATATCACAGTCGTCCGTATCATGTTTTTGTAAAAACATAATATTATTTTTTGTTATGAGTTCTTTTTTGTATTCTACCATATATGGCAATCAAGCATACGGGCTTCATGATAAAAGCAGTCACTATAACCTATTTATATTATATAACTTTGCGTTACTATGTGAGATGATGTGTAGGAAAAGAAAGTTGGCATTTTTGTGAGTTAGGAGGTGAGAAGCGAAATGTTGAATTTAAGGCCTCCATCATTCTCTTTTATTAACCGAAACGCAAGAGAACGGATACTGGTACTTAACATAGTGATTCTGTACAATTCTTTCTTCTCCTGTCCAGCAGACCACGCAATTGTTTTATCATCTTAAATATTATTTGTTAGCGTTGTTTAGTTAGTTGAATCGTAGAGTATAAAGATGGGACATATGTATCAAGGTAAAATACAAGCAAAATCAATAAAAAAAAATAACTGATAGTAGGCCTAATAATGCAAAAGCCTGTGTAGCTACCACCGCAGTGTCAGATATTCTACTGAAAAGCAGTTGTATATTTTGCGTATATGTTTCAGATTGAAAGAAACAGTAGCTAGTGAAATTACTGGGTAAAGGAGATCTAAGAACCAATATCTGGAGTTTGGCGAGTGATACCTCTAAAGGAATGGTTTTGCAAGCGCTCATGGCTACGACAACCACTTACAAGTAGACCGTATGATTTCTTACCAACTAAGTAGACCGTCAAGTAGACCGTATGATTTCTTACCAACTAAGTCGTATATAAAAAGTGTAACTTGGAGAAATAGTCGTACAATTGACAAACGACAAGACAATTGTAATGAGACTGAGTAAAAGTGGGGCAGCCGTGTAAAGTCCGCACGGAATTGATTGCTCGAGTAGCTTTCAGTTAGAACTTCCTTGACAAATTACACCAATGAAAATAAATCAAAATTTCTGTCACTTGTACCGTATAAAACGGGCTTTATTTATTTCTCATGTTGTCTGATATTTTGGTAGAAATGTAATGATATAATTGTTGTTGTGAACGATATTTTACAGGCTTTTATTCAAACAATATTCATATGAACTCGATCATGCGTTTAATTCTATGATAAATAAGAAATAGTGTCAAAGACTAGACAACCGTTGTGGCGAGTTGGTAGCCTGCATGTAACCTCAAGAGTGTCGGGCTCGATTCGGTGTTTGTACCTTACAAACATTTGTTTCGGTCTGGGCGTATGTCCTTGTGGGTCTCACCGCCGTACCTCGGAGATCACGTTAAACTGTCGATCCCGGTATACCACATAACATCTGATAATAATCGTTAACTCATGATAGGTAATTGGATCTTACGAAATGAAATAAGTATTTTATATATATCATTCATTTGCCCCTTGGGGTTAAAGAGATCAGTAAAATGTTATTATTTACCAAAAATTTTATTATTAATAATATTTTTTTCCATTCTTTGAAATTGGCTGACATTTATCAGGATAAATTGAATATTGAGATCAATTTAACGTTAAATGGTCTTGTCAATTACTTGGAGTTATTATTAATAAGATCGAAGATGAAAGTAATTTCTACGAAATCTTATTAGTTTCGGTTTTGTAGTAGATTTAAATTAATTTCTTTTTACTTTTCTAAATAATAAAACTTGTTTAAATAAATTAAATGGTTTATTTATTACACTTCTATTGTATTACTAGGTCTTTTGATCTCTTTTTCATTCCAAATTATGTGTGTCTTATTTGTGTACTAGCTGCGCCTGCGGCTCTGGTCGCGTAGTGATTGATTTTTGTTAATTTCACGGAACCCTAAATCTTTTTCCAAAATAAACGTAGCCAAAGTTACTCCTTATGGCACTGCCGTTCCAGAGATTAGCCGGAGCAAACAGACAGACAACAATTTTAAAATGATTCTTTTATGGAACTAAAAAGCCTTGTAATTTGGAATTATAAACAGACACTTCAATTTTATTTTATTGTATAGATTAATGTTTGTTACGGTTTTCGCTTGAATTCTAATTTATTCGGTTTTATTCACAATATACTACTATTATTGCTAAAAAAACAGTCCAAAAAACTGTCTGTCTCTCTCTCTCTCTCTCATAGAAAGCAGGCCAGTTATTTTCGTTTCGTCTTTCTATTTCGCATTGAACAGTGTGGTGTCGCGACGATTATTTTTATTGAGTGTATACAGGTTTTGTTGTACATAATAAATAATAAATAATTTTTTTTATTATAACTTAAAAAAGAAAATTATTACAATTCCTTCACTAATTAATATAATTACCAGTCAAGTGCGTTGTGGACCACGCACAGTTGAATCTAAAGGGTTCCGCAGCATGGTTATATACTAATAACTTTATTTCGACCAACAATGGATCATATGTTGTTAGTAATACAAGTATCTTACGCCTATTTGTTAGTAATTTCTAAAACTTATTTAACCTAAGACAGGATTAATTTGCCAGCACGTGAATCCGATAGCAGTGATTCACATACAAACAACTTCTATTAACAAATGCTCTCAGGACGCCACTTGAGCTGGAAATAATCCTGCGCAACAACGATGTGCACCGCTTTCGCATAATGGTATAAAAACAGTCCACATACGCCTCGGCAAACATCCCCGATGCACTAAAAAAACGAGACATACTCATTAGCATCTTGAAAGCATTGTTATATTGTACACGCAGGGCGTTGTAATGTTTCCGCGTATAGTCTGCCCACAGGCTGCTAGGGTAAAATGTGGTGCAATAAGCTCTGAAAAGCGTTATTTTGACTGGCATTGAGCAACGAGCAAACCTGCGAACAATCATATTTGCCCTAACAGACAAAGCCCTGCGTTCTCTCTCAATATCTGCATTGCCTTTCAAGTCATAGAATACTACATGGCCAAGATATTTAAAGCATTCAACTCTCTTTAGTGGAACCCCGTGTAACTTGATAGCAGGTACAATAGATGGAATCTATTTTCCCCTGGCCTGAAAGACCATGCATTCGCTTTTCTTACAGTTATAGACTAAGCCATGACGTTTGAAATAGTTCTCACAAAGACTTAGCAGTCTTGCTAACCCACAGACAGATGCACTCAGCTGAACCATGTCGTTTGCGTAACTAATGTTATTAAGACAGACTCCGTCAATATGACATCCGACACGAGTGCTACTGAGCGTCTGTATTAGGGCATTCACATACAGATTAAACAACTTGGGTGAGGTCAGGCCACCCTGCCTCACCCCACATTCCAACCTGTAAGACCTTGAGTAGCTCTCTGACCATCGCACAACAGTAATCTGATTTTTATACCAAAACTTAAAAATCCTGTTGATCTCTTCAGGCATGCCAGTGAGTTTTAATTTCTGTCATAAGATATCGTAATTCACCAGGTCAAATGCCTTGGATAAATCGAGAAAACAGGCGTAAATGGGTGATGGTAAGGTTATGAAGAAACTTAACGGTTTTAAAATTAATAATGAATTAAAACCGACCGCAAAAATAAGTTGGTAATTTCATAGTAATTATTAAAAGTAATATGAAAAACAAAGTTATGGGAAAAACTTATATATCTCTTAAATTTATAGACCTATCTTCTTCAAACTAAATGTGGATGAAAGTTCATGTGGTACTCTACAAGCTCAAATTTTTCCAGAATTTTAAATCCCATAGTTCAAAAGTTAGAGGGGGACACGATTTTTACGACTTTAGGAGCTAATATCTCAACAACTACTGGCTTAATGAAAAACTCAAAATCAAACCTCCTTATCATTTTAAAAGAACTATCCAAAAATATCTCACACGTTGCCATACGTTGAAATTTTTTTCAATCGTCAGTTACATGTATGGACTGCTACCCTTAATTCATATATATATTAAGATTTTATTACAAAATCCTTGTGCGGTTCATGGAATACACCTAATTAGTAAATTTCGTATAGATAGAGTCAATAGTCTCCGAGTAAAATGACTGTGACATACGGACGGACAGACGGACGGACGGACAGACGGACATGACGAAACTATAAGGGTTCCGTTTTAGCCATTTGGCTACGGAACCCTAAAAAAGGAACATCGTTCCATCCGGGTGTCCCTTGACACCTCTCAAGTTTTTTTTATTATTTATGGATCGGTAATATTAAAATATACACTTTCAAGTTATTTATCCTGTAGATAAGTTTACCTTTACGAAAGAATATTATAAAGCTCTTAAGTTTGGTAAAAACATGTTTATAAGTCGAATAACACAGTAAATAGGAAAACATTTAAAGCAATTCTGTTATCTTTCAAACTAATTGTATTTATTAGGAAAGATTTATTTCAGTACATCACTAGGCTTATTTACGTGTTTTTTGTGTAAATTTTCCCAAGGATATAAGATAGTTATGGATGTGTAACGTTGAAATATTTTAGATAATAGCTTATTAAATCCATTTAATTTTATAGACTTTTTTTATTTAAATCAAAAGATCTCATAAGAAGATTCAGACATAGAAAGATCGGAGGTTCGATTACCGCACGGGCTACATATTTGTATTGACCATACAGACATCTGTTCTGGTCTGGGTTTGTTAGCCCTTGTCCTTGTGTATGTTTCCGGACCCCGAAACAGGATACAACTATCCATGGAGTGTGTAGCATTTATTATATTATGGGTTGTAATATTTTTTATCCTATGAAGATATTTCATTACATCGATCGACCTACACGAGCGATACTGGTACGGGAGTCTCATGATGAAAAACCGGTTACATAATATATTTTTTAAACTTTGTAATAAATGATCGAAAACTCAGCTGCTATTTTAACTTTATAATGATAGCTGTTTGTAACGGTGAGCAAATTCCTGTCGCTTTTTATAATATTTGAAATCCTCTTAGTTGAACAGAAAACGTTATGCTTCATTATCGCTGTTTTTCCACTCACCAACGCAGCTGGGGACTTTATATGGGCTCCCATATAGTTATTGAATTTTCGTTTCCAATTTGTTACGAAAAAAAAAATCTGTGTTTTAGAACATATTGTTACGGGCTGGGGTTCGCGGGTTTGGAAATAAACACCTGATGGCTCTAAATAAGCCTTTATTAAGATCTAGATTACACCACAGAACTTCAAAAATCGCTGGTCCAAATCACAGGTCAATCACAGTCCAAAAGAATATGCAAGAGATACCTTGTTGCTCAGTACTGAATGACTCAGTCGACGTGCCGGGCCGCTTACATAACTCGGAACACGGGTTCGAAAATGTTCCGTCTGCGGAACGCTATACTACATGTTTCGAGAATAAATCTTTCTAGAACCCACGCGACGTTACGGAAATAAACAGAGAGAGTAGCAAGCGATTTTGAACCTTATGACCCGGTGATAAGGTTCTTCGTAACAATATATAAATAATAAATAAACGCTACACACTCAACCTTAGGATTTTAACATCTTGTGCCGGGGTCCGGAAACATATACAACGACAAGGACTAACACACCCAGAACGGATCACATGCCTGTATGGTCAATACATACATCTGCTCCGAACGGAAATCGAACCCACCACCTGTGCGCTTATAGCAATTGTTACTGCTCATTATTAAAAATACTAATTTTTTTAAACATTTTTGTTGTTTTAGCGATTAACAAATTAGTTAGATATGTACTTTATAAGATAGATATTAGTAAGATATGTAATGAGTGTCTGAAATTTACTTAAAATATTACACATAAAAAAATGAAACGAAATAAAACATGAGCTTTTACGAAGAAATGTACATACGCTACATACAACAAACAAACTACACTACACATACGTAAAACCCTCAAAAGCAAGACTTCTATTGATTTTTTGATTTAGACTTTCGTAATATCTGAAAATCGATTTAAACGATTTATAAATGCTATTTCATTCTATATGAAAAACCTTTAAACCTTGAACGATACAAGAACCAACCGCCTTTATGAGATACACATGTTTTTTTTTTTAATATTAAAAGTTGGCAAACAAGCATACAGCCCACGTAATGGTAAATGGTTGCCGTAGCCTATGAACGCTTCCAGCACCAATAGTACGTGCCACTCACGCGTTGCCAACCTCGAAATATTGGTTCTTAAATCTCGTCTGCCCAGTAATTTCACTAACGTTCAGTGCCCTTCAAACCGGAACACAGCAGCACTGGTGGAATAATCTCTGCTGTGATAGATGTTAACAGCGGGTGATGGGGTCGTCACATCTCGACGCCGGTATATGTAAGAGAAAGAATTACACTTAATAATGCAAGATGCCGTTTAGTAATATAAGCAACATCATAACTGATCTAAGACCTAGCTACAGCATGTCAGTGAATCGCGACACTACTTGATTTATAGCTGAAGACGTTCACTCCCCTCTGATTGATTACAATGTAATCTTCCTTGTGACTAGACTGAAGCTTAATAATAAGCGGTGCACACTCAACGGCACCCATTAAGATAGTGATATCTTGTGTCAGGGATCCGGAAACACATACAAAGACAAGGACAAATATACCCAGACCGAAAAATATGCTTGCATTATCAATACAAAAATATTATGCTCCGAGCGGGAATCGAACCCGCAATCTTTGGCGTTTAAGGCAGGCTTGCTACCGCTGAGCCACAATGCCGTCAAATAAGAATAACACTTAATAATAGGATTATAGTTTTAGATATTATTATGAGTAATTACGACGTATGTGCTACGATTTATGATTTGTTTTAGAATATTAAACATATGAAAATAATGTAGTCGCAATGTTCAAAACTTGTACTCTTCTGACTATTCATTGTCGCTCTGGACCTGTGTCCTCCGACCTCCGTGTAACTTTGCCTGGTGAGGTTTGCCTGAGTGAGGTTGGCTTACATTTGAAAGTTCTATATATTATTATGTTAATCCGCGTTGGAAATTTCAATAGTGCGATGCAGGTTTGTGACGATATTGTCTTTCGATTGTGTGAAGTTTGATAAAAGTAGTGTATACGATACTTTATAGTAATAAGTCTAATGTAAGTGTTATTTTATAATAAGTGTCAAATATCATTCTATAGCCTCAGTATCAGCCTAAGCAATATATTTAACCAACTTGTAGCAGTAATAAATATGTAGTGAACTAATAAAGAAGTTTCTTTTTCTAAAATTCAGCTCAATCGCTTATTTTATCATTTCTAAACGATCAATTGTCTCCTGTTGGTTCATATTGTAAGTTTTTTACTCATAAGTTGTATAAAGTCGGGAAACGAGGTTTTAATTTAACACAGGTATTTTAAAATTTTGACACATGCAAGAATTACATAAAGGGATCTCTCGCTTTTGCAAAACCTTTGTCATATTTGCCTGTACGCTCAAAGCTATTATATTTCTGTCATTGACATCCATGTCCGATAACAACGCACTGTCTATATACTTCTGTTTGGTAGACAGTATCACACCCATAGTTCCTATTGTTATCAGAACGGGGTGAAGTTTTTTTGAAAACTTCTTATCCGATAATAAATATGAAATGTTAAAACAATGCGAAGTCTCATAATCTTCTACTACAAAAAGTTGTGCGACCTCGTGTAAAACCATGGTTGAAACGTGGCATTTGCACTACACTAAAGTATTATAATTAGAATATGCTACCAATTTTGTTGCGTACAATTAATTAATTTTCCATACTAACATTATTCTCTTTGTTTTGAGGATAGTAAATAATCATGTTGAAAACAGAAAACTCTAGTGTAACGAAAGATCATTTTTTTATTAACTAACATGAGATTACAAGAGCATGGTAAGTATTATAAAAAAGTAAAATTGGTAAGTAAAAAGTAAAGTTAAATTCATTTTACGATAATTTTAATTTCATAATTCAAATTCTCATAATCATTTGAATGAATGTGATTATATTAAAAATAAAAAAATAAAATTATAAACGCTGCACACTCAACGGCCCCCATTAGGATAGTTATATCCTGTGTCGGGGGCCCGGAAACACATACATGGACAATGACAAATACACACAGAAAATATGCTTGCATGGTCAATACGAACATATTATGCTCCGAGCGGGAATCTAACTCGCGACCTGTGGCGTTTAAGGCAGGTTCGCTACTGCTGCGCCACAACGTCGTCTTAATAATTATGAACGTATATAATTTATATATATAGATTAAAGCAACGATATGTTTAGTACCGTAGGGCATTTGTAGCTTTGATCTTACTCCGTGCTCAAACAATGCCTCATGTTTTACACGTAACGCCTCAAGGTATGAGTTCTAATAGTAAGATACTCGGTGTATAACTTCTACTAACTTTTACTGTAGGTACATTGAACAAGATCAAATATCTTTACGACTAATTTTCAAAGTATTCGTATAAAGCTATAGATTAGAATTATCAATACATAGTATAAAACAAAGTCGCTTTCTTTGTCCCTATGTATGCTTAAATCTTTAAAACTACGCAAAGGATTTTGATGCGGTTTTTTTAATAGATAGAGTGATTGAAGAGGAAAGTTTATATGTATAAAGGCGTCGGGATGTGACGACCCCATCGCCCGCTGTTGGGATAACCTCTGTCACAGCAGAGATTATTCCACCAGTGCAATCAGTTACACTGGTGGTAGGTCTTTTTGTTGCAAGAGGCCGGCTAGGTAGGTACCACCGCAGTGTCCAATATTCTGTTGCCAAATAGTAGTGCTTAGGCACTACTGTGTTCCAGTTTGAAGGGCATTGTACGCTAGTGAAATTACTGGGCGAACGAGATTTAAGAACTAATATCTCGAGGTTGGCAACGCGTGAGTGGCACCTACTAATGGTGCTGCAAGCGCTCATAGGCTGCGGCAGCCACATACCATCAGGTGGGCCGTATGCTTGTTTGCCAACTTCTAACATAAAAAAATAATAAAAAAAAATTAAAATTTAATTTTTGAGGTTTCTAGTGTGATGTCATAAATAATTACGTTTAACGCGTGCGGGCTACGGGCAGTAATGAATAAATCAAAACTACTGGATCGATTTTAATCATTTTTCAGTGAATAACATAGGCTATATATTTTATACCCGTGTGAAGCCGGAGCGGACCACTAGTAATAAATATATTAAAGATACTTATCATTATGCTTAGAAAAATGTTGAAAGCAATAATAAATATCTTGCAGTATCGTCGTCAACCTATAGACTCCACTACTGGACATAGGTCTCTCCTAAATGATGCTACCGGGAACGATCCTCTACCATATGCATTCAGCGGCTCTCTCCGACTCTCGTTAAGTCATCAGTTCACCTAGTAGGAGACCTGTCGACGCCGTGACTTTCAATGTATAGTCGCAAGTTTCAAGTCACGTGCCCCGCCCATTGCTACTTCTTCGCAACCCTTAGAGCTATGTTGGTTATTCCACTATAAGCATTTTAAATTGATAAAGGTTTTACAGCGCTGTGAAATTAACAGTATTCTACAATACTTATAAATACAAGTATACGTATATGACGACGGTGTAGTGTAGCGATAGCGAACCTAGCTTAAGCGCCACAGGTCGCAGGTTCGATTCCCGCTCGGAGCATATGTTTGTATTGACCATACAGGCATGCTTTTCGGTCTGGATGTATTTGTCCTTTTCATTGTGTATGTTTCTGGACCCCCGACACAGGATATAACTATCCTAATGGGCGCCGTTGAGTGTTTAGCGTTTATTATTATTATAATGATTACACAATACAGTTTCTTATATTTCCATTATTAGTATAGAAAATATTTTAATGATTGATAATTCACTGCCGTTAATAATTAGTTTATTAAATTTAGTGTCCACCACAAGGCTTTTGAAATTTTTGATTTTCACAAAAAATTCTTATTCGAGTGCACATTACCTACAGTTCCTTCCTACAGTTTTAAAATAACGTCACAGACTTCTGACACAATTATTTTCTTCAATCGATTGAATATTTTTGTTTATTCTTATTTTTTTAAATTCAAATCACTAGCGCAACATTGCTCTCAGCCACTACAGCTTTCTCAGAGAACAATATATTATACCAGCTACCTGCACAGTCTCAACGCAGAGGTGCCACAACTTTAGTATTCAGCAAACTAACTGCGTCACGTTTCAAGCGCCAGAGGTTATTTGCATACACTTCTACCTGTACACACTATTCCCGCGAATAATGTTTAAAATTATCTGCGGCTTCTTATTATTATGTAATACAATAACTACTTAAATCCTGGCAACATATTCTACTCATTCAAATAGTGTCACACAACTTCTTGTGTATGTTTCTGAACCCCCGACACAAGATATCACTATCCTAAGGGGGGCCGTTGTGTTATTAATATGACGACGTTGTGGCGCAACGGTAGCGAACCTGCCTTAAACGCCACAGGTCGCGGGTTCGATTCCCGCTCGGAGCATAATATGTTTGTATTGACCATGCAAGCATATTTTCCGGTCTGGGTGTTTGTCCTTTCATTGTGTATGTTTCTGAACCCCCGACACAAGATATCACTATCCTAATGGGGGCCGTTGAGTGTGTAACGTTTATTATTATTATTATCTTAAAATGTCTACCGAAAAAACATTATATAACTACTAACGCAATAAATTGGTAATTTTTCAATAACTCACTTTCTCAATATATAGATAGTCAAGTCATTTTCAATAAAAAAAAACATACCAAAAATATATGTATTTTAAAAATTAAATTATTTTAAAAATTAAAAAAATATCGAAAATAAAAAGTTTCCGTGTTACAAAGTAAGCTTCCTTTTTATTAGTGAATAGAGAAAAGTAACGAATTGTAGTCGAGCAAATGACTTTTGACTACACAAACGTCGCTTTTGTGGAGAAAGGTTACGGATTCGTTAGTGGTTAACTTTCAATCAATAGCTTTAGGCTATGTGTCTGATCCTAAAATGTTTGCATATAAGTTTTTTATAGTTTAATTATTGTATCAAATGTAATGTGAGGCAAAATAAACGCTAAACAATTTAAATTAAATAAAAATTCAATTAGAAAATGTAAAGTGTTATATATTATGAATTAATATTTAGTCACGTAAGCTCACTGCTATAAAGTTGTGCTTTTTGTATCGGACGGTTGACAAACAACCATACGGTCCAACCAACGATGATGGCAAGTAATCACCGCAACCCATTGAATGCCTGCGATACTTGAAGTTTGACATGAGTGTTGCCAGCCCAAGAGATAGGAGTGAAGGAATGAAATGGGAAAAAAGAAGGAAACAGGGGATGGGATGGGATGGGAGATCGGACGACACGACGCTACAGACTATTACTATACGCAGATTTTCTATGATAGGGTAGTACTTCTCCAGTCGAGCCCGCTCATTTGTGCTGGGGGAAGCATGACTCTACTACTAACCCAGAGTAGACGTAGGTACTACCTATAATCATAATTTTGTACTGAGGCTTAATATCTCCGTTTGAATATCAAGCTAACAAAACAAATGCCACGAACTAAATTGTAGATTCTCATTGTCTGGAACTTAAAATCTATCGAAATTCTGCTGGCGTAGTGCCAGCTGTAGCAGCCTGTGGTCTGAATGACAATTAGCTTAAAAATTAAACACTACAAGTGAATATTATTGGTTAAGTTCTACCTTCTTACTTAATTAGCTAAAGAGACTAAAAGAAAAGGGCTGAAGGACCATGACTGTAATCAATGATTTTTGTGGGTTTTAAATATTTTTTAATTTTAGATTTTTGATACATGATTAATGATAAATATCAAAATTGACTATGATAGATTTTATAATGGATTGTATACAAATGCTCAAAAATTAAAATACGTGGATAGAATGTCTACTAAAATTATTACTAATTAATTAATCATGAAAATGTTTAACAAATTGTTTTACTATGACTTAATTTTGTCAACAGGAAAAACAATTCGTTTCAGTTACCTATAGTGAAAAAAAAATGTAAAAGAAAATCCTGAGAGAAAACAAAATTATTTGAGATATAGAAAAAAAACCCCATTACATAGAAAATTCTGCCGTAGACAGTTCATGGATTAATATCTAGTTAAGATAGTTCGACGTCAAAAGCACTACCTTATAATAATATAAAGAATTAAAGAGTTGGACTTCAAACAAGATTTTGACAAGTTTGTGAAAAGTATGCTCAAAGACATTCTCTTTTAAGGAGCTTTAAAACTAAATTTAAAACTTAGATTTTCAATTTGCTGTTATTTTTTTTTTAATCTGTAGAAGATAAATTATTATTTTTAAAGTCAAACTTTTAATATATCGCCTCAAATTTTTTCGTGTGTCTTTATCATGTCTGATTACAACCGGCCGCGGAGACATGACGTCTTATTATTTATTTATGTTTATTTTACTTTTTTATGTAAGTTACGTATGCTACAGCCGCCGGATGCAAAAGAAACTCCATTTTACTTAAATTAAATTTTATTATTAAAAGAATACATTTTTAACCTAACTAGCCTAGTGATTCCCGGTCGAAGTGGGACCAAAGAATGCTTTCTCACGGCCCGCACCCGGCGGGTGTCGGTTCCTCCTTTTGAGGCTTGCGACGCTGACACGGCGGTTCATATTTCTTATGTGGAAATATGGACTTATGCACTCTAGGCGATTTATGTAGAATTGGTATACGTAACTTGTATGTATGTTTGTTTGTTTGTATGTTTGTTCTGTTGTTAAGTAGAATAAGACATAACAGTAAATAGTTATTTGAATAGTAGTAGAACAACTTCCCTGTCCCATGAGTGATATATGAACATTTAAGATTGACAACCAAATTGCCATTATTTTCGTATTAAATTTAATCCTTTCATCAGTCCTACGTAATTTACTATGTCCTAGATTCCTACGCTGAAAAATCGTAGGTGTATTAATAAAATTTGAATTTCACGGTTTAAGGTGTTTTAAATAGTTACACCATAGCGTTTGGAATTTTAATTGTTTGAAAATCTTTGTCCAAATTCACAATTTAGTTTCTGGATCTCTCTAATTTTGCCCGAAATCCTAGGACGCTTTATTGCGTAAACAATTAACTTTATTTACTTTCATGACTAAATGACACGGTGGTAATGATCCTGTCTTAAACGCTGGGGATTGCGAGTTCTACTCACGTTCGGGGCTGTGTCTTTGATCTTAATGAGAGCCAAAGAGCTCTAAAGTATACGAAAAGGTTGCATTTTCTGCCGAAAGCTGTTTAACATATTTATTTTTGTTAATATGTTCACTTCGATTTAAGTTATCAGTTAAAACTTCATTGGCATATGTGTAATTTAAGTTTATTATAAGTTTTATATGAAATATAAAATATGCTGTCTGTTTCACAACTTCATAAAATAAAAAAATAAAAAAATATTCGGAAGCAGTAATGGAAGAGGCTGTAGAAGACTCGGTGTCATTGAAATGTTAAGATCTCTTAATGATGCCTGTTAAAAAATAGTTTTGTTACATTACCATTCTAAATTCTCCATTACAACAAAGATGCAAGAATGAATTGAAAAGTTTCAAATATTCTCGTCAAACTGCAATATATCCAAAACAGAGCGTAGCATTTGAACAAAAGTTTCTAAGTTACAAAGAAAATTTATATCGCTTTATACAGAAATATTTCTAGTTTGCAATTTCCAGGAAAAGAATACTGTACGTTTGACTATGTTGGATTTTAATATAGCCAAGCTTATAATAAATGAATAATATTCAAATAAGATGCAAAAGTATTACGCTGGGGTATGTGGCTGGAAAAAAATATAAACTTTAATTTTATGAGTGTATATACCACAACAGAGACAAAAAATAGTACGATCCGCCCTATGAAAAGCAGTCACCGTTACCTAAAGACGCTTGCAACACTTAAAGCGCCACATTATCAGAATGTGGACATAGGCCTCTCCTATTAGCGCCATCCTACCCGAACTTCGCCTAGGTTTTGGCTTTGCATTCAATGCGATCCAATGTTTTAAAAGTCGTTGCTTTATCTTGCGTGTAAGCGTCCTACACCATGCTTGCCAAGTCGTAGTCACCAATCAAGAACTTTTCGACTTTAAAGGTAAATTAAACCCTTAAAATTTCATCGTCGATTTCGCCTTCACACGAGCATGACCTGAAATCTATACATACATAAGTACCATATAATATTACTCTACAGAAGTGATCAGATGATAAAACATGAACAACTTTATTACGACATCGCGTTAGGTATCATTTAAATTAACTTCCTAAATACGATGGCCCAACGCCGAGATGGCCCAATGTATAGAAAGCGTAGACTTTAACCGAAGGTCGCAAGTTCATAACCGGGTAAGCACCTATAAGTTTTCTAGTTCTAAATTTGTGTTTCAAATTCATCTCGCGCTTAACGGTAAAGAAAAATATTGTGAGAAAACCTGCATGTCGTGGAAGAAATTCTAAGACATGTATAATTATGCTAGTGGCCCGCCAGGTCAGCTATCACCATATTAATGAAAAACTCTTAATGTGACTGTTTATCGGCCATGCTTCAAAGTCAGCCAGCCTTCCAGTTGTACCCTAAAAAGGGCGGACAAGCACGTGCATGATTTCTGGTGTTGCAGATGTTAATTGGTGGCAGTAATCGATTAACATCAGGTGAGCCTACTGACCGTTTGCCCACTGTAACATTTTAAAAAAATTCTAGAGATCTGGGAGGGATCTTAAACTCTGCAATATGGCAAAATATCTTTTTTGTTATGATCAAAGAGACATGTTTTATCTTATAAAAGTGTTTTGAGTTAAACCTTAGTAAATAATATTCAAATTAGATTCTAGTCTTATGACAGTTTCGAGTCTTGACAATAAATATTCATTATAAATTCTAATAGTCTAGACAAAATGTCAAAATGGCATGTTTTTGAGATAAGATAAAAAAATTCTGCTGCTGCATACAATAAATGGATAAATATCCAGTTCAAAAGTCGCGATTTAAGTAATATTCTGATAAGTTTTTCAAAAGTTTGTTCAAATCATTTGTACATACCGGTCCCTCCATACACAAAAATATCTAAAAATTTGATGGTTCTCTTTCTTAAATTCCACATCCGACAAACGAAACGAAGTTAGTCACACTTTAGCTTTATTTTTAGATATGACACGAAATTTTGTGATACATATAAATAATAACAAATTTATATTATCTATAATCAATTTCTGACTATATAAAACGAATACTGTTAATTTTTGTGTTAAGTTATATTTTTTTTGCAAAAATATGGGCAAGATTTTTATTAAAGTAGAGCATGACGAATTATATCGTATAACGAACTCGCAACATTTGAGCGCGTTAATTAAAAGAAGATTACATTTTTAGGGTTCAGTTGTCAATTACCGAAAACAAAATAGGACACTTAAAATTTCGGCGTTTGTTATGTGGCATACGAACGTACGTCTCAATGATTTCCCTCTGAAACTTTTGCCACTTTTTACATAAAATTTAAATTATTATTACAAATCAGTACATTAAGATATAGGTATAATGTTCTGTATATTATCATGAAAAATTTATAGGAATAGATGAAATATACTCTTGAGAAAGACTATGAAATAGAAAATTACTTTTTCTCCCAACAATTAATAATTCATTACAAACTTCAATTTTAATACATAATTGATACTCCGGAACCCTGGACTGTTCCACCAGAACACGCATTTGACCTGTTTTTGAATAACGTCACTGATCGATCTCGGTGTATGTAATATATATGTAGGGACAATTGATTGATGAGACATGTAAAAAATTTTGATTTATGGGACAATTTTTCATGTTCATCGAAGTTAAGTGAAAGCAGATTTAAAAAATTTCTTTCGCAATTTATTTCAAATATAATATCATTTATAGAAGGATTGTTTTATAAATTATAAAGCGATATTACATAATAAAATATTTGCAGTTAAAAATTTTGTGGCACAGTGGTAGTAAATGACTAATAAATCTTTTTTGCATCAGACATACATTATGGCGCATGACGAAGTATAGAACCTATTTAATATGTTGGATTAGAAACACAATATATGAAAAAGATGTCATTCTAACGAAACGTCACAGTGATGGTTACTTCAATATTTACTATACAGAAAATTATTGTCGTACCGCATATAAAAAGACGAATCGTTGAAATCTGACGTAGTAATTACAGTGCTGTGCGGTTTATTGTGTTATCTAGCAAAGGGATTAAAAGCATTGTTAGTTACAATAAGTTCCTCATATAATAAGTTAATGTTAACCTACTTGGATGAAATCGATAAAGGCTTACGGCTATCCATAGCTTAGTTTGATTCAAAATGAATACTAATTAAATATAGTATCACATCGACATTTATAGTATCGCTATTAAAGACAGACTGTATTATTGTATACTTATTGATTATTTTACTAAATAAATGTATATCATATGTATTGCATTAGATAAGGTCTGTTTTATGAGGAGAAAATGAAGTATTATTATTATTATTATAGACAACTCGTGTGCCCATTTTCGACCTTTGTGATATATACAAACTACATATTTTATTTAAAATGTACTATCAAGCTATGTTTAACTCATTAACTTAATATGCATGAAGTAACTTGATCGAGCCATGTTTCCTAGTCGTACGTAATTATACGCGAGCCATGAAAAGATTTATTCATGAGTTGGAAGTAGAGAAACGTAATGCACGTTATTAAAGCTGCTCTAAATGAATGCTTTTTAAAGAAAATTTAGAGCAAAACTTAAGAGGAAATCAAGGAAGAAAATGTAATGCGGTCGTATTTAGTGAAGTTATTTCCAAAAGACCTCTCAATTTGGGCTCCTAATGACTTGAAACGTGTTTCATCAAAGAAAGCGTAAAAAGCGCTGGAGAATTTTGAATTCCTGAAGTAAAAGTTTATAAATAAGAAATTACATTTAAATACAGTCTGCAATACTTACTTATAAACTCGTCTTCTACAACTTTGGATAACATTACTGAGGCTGTTATATTAATTTGCAAGATTTGATTACAAACATACACATGTATCCAATTCTTTTACATTAAAGGGCAAGAACTTTTTAATTTTTAAGTACATAATCTATGCTTCGGACATTGATAGTCTGTTACGATACATCAATATTATTGATGAAAAAAAGAATTTCTGAGAATTATGAACATTCGCAACATTGTACACACTCCGATGATATGAGTATCAAATAAAAAAAAAACTGCGAAGAATATGAACAAGCTGCTGAAGGCTGACACCTGCGTTTAACATGTGACAACTGCGTGTGTTATCGTAGCAAATAATTTTTTATTCATACAGTCATTTAGACTAATTTCTAAATAAATATAATTTATCATTTACAAGATTTAAAAGTGATTTTAAATCTTGTAAATGATAAATTATATAACTTAATTTTTAAAAAGTTAAAACTCTACATTGATAAGTAACACAATTCAGTAATAGGAATTTTATTCTTCTTAAAACTTTTCGATACTTTAAAATTTAGAATATTGACAATACAGGCTGTTTTTCGGTCATCTTTTCCGATCTAGGTGTGTTTGTCCTTGTCATTGTGAATGTTTCCGGACCCCGACACAAGACTATAACTATCCTAATAGGAGTCGTTGAGTGTGTAGCGCTTATTTATTTTATTTTCAAAAATGATGTTCATTCTAGATCATTGGATGGAATGGCTTAAGTGCCAATTACGAATTAGTGTTCGGTCAGATTTTTATTTGAGCACTTAGACCTCTGAGATTCTTATTGTTATGCGTTTCAGGACCATTAACACAGGTTATATTTACAATAATGAATGCTGTTGTATAGGTAGTGTATCAAAATATAATAGAATATAATTATATAATTATTTTCAACAAATTTTAATTTAAGGATTAAATCATTCAAGGTCACAATAATATAAAACATTTCCTTATACTACTTTCATAAAACCAAAGCGTTAAAATGAAAATTAGAATATTTTTAATCAGCGTATAAAGTTTTATACGTGAAAATACAGTGATTTGTTATTGGTCAGATTCTATTACCGTCTCCAAAATTAAACCTTAACCTGAGAAGAATCGGTAAAACAAACTCGGGAGGTTGCATATTTTTCGATTATTTTTTTGGTGAAATTTATATACATTCTGTTCACTTAGCTTTTGAAAATAAAATTTTTGTAAACGCTTTATGGAATCCTTTTATAAAATCGTATACTTTAAAAACAACTAGTAATTTTATGCAGTCTAGTAACTGCCATTGTTAATTTAATGAACTTACTTCCGGTTTCTCGAATGTTGATCAAACTCATGCTAATAACTTAGCATAGCAAATACTAAACGGTCATTGGTTGCCTGTTGATCATTGATTATCTTTAACCAATGAGCTTTCTATATTTGGTATGTTAAGTTGACATGAATTTAGTCAACATACGAGAACGGGTTAGTGTTGATTTTATAATTATTACAAATATATATATTACAAAATTAAAATTATTACTACATATTTTACTAAATTATAAACGGTCGTAGATCCAGGGAGCGAAGGATGTAACTCTCGCGTAAACTGAGGGCGCACCATGGTAAAAGCCGTCGCGTGCGACGAATGACATTACACCGATCTGTAAATATTATTAAATCAGAACCAGTATATATATACTTAATAATCTATGTTTCGTGTTAAATAATTACTTACCAATTGGCGATTATGGCCACTGCCAATAGCAAGAGGACCACCAGAATCACCTTGATATACTAATTCGTTACCATCACCACTGCTCGTACAAATTGTTGAACCAATGACAATCGAGTTACCGAATATAGCAGCGCAAGCATTGTTGGTGATAACTTGTACATTCACTTGTCTCATAATCGAATTTTGAGCAATTCCACAATCTGAAAAAAAAGTAAACAAGAAAGCGTTAGACGTAATTGAAAAATAAAACACACTATATTCTAAAAGTCTATAAGCATTGGTACATAAAAAGAATTAAAGAGCAGCTCTCATTAATTAGGTCTGATACTAATACTTGATTGGAAATTGGAAATTCTATAGTTAACTTTATAAAAAAAAAAATTGAAGTTATGGATCACGCACAGTGGAAACTAAAGGGTTCCGCTTAGTGATGAAGAATCTTAGAACTGTAAATATTAACGAATTAAAATCGACTGCTAAAATATGTTGGTAATAATTTCATAGTAATTATTAAAAGTGATATGAAAAACAAAGTTATGGGAAAAACAATATAATATATATGTCTAAAATTTGTAAACCTATAGTCTTTAAAATAAATGTGATTAAAAGTTCTTTTGATATCTCAATTTTTGCAATTTTTTTCAGAATTTCAAATCCATAGTTCAAAAATTAGAGGACATCATCATATAAAGATCATATCATTTAAAGATCTATCCAAAGATACCTGGCACGATGCCATACATTGAATTTTTTTTTAACCCTCGGTGTTTGTACTGCTCACCTTAATGTTTACATTACATACAAAATCGTGTAGCGGTTCATAGCATACACCTTTTTACTAAATTTAGGTAGAACCAATAGTCTCAGAGAAAAATGACTGTGACATCCGTCCGTCTGGATGGACGGTCAGACAGACATCACGAGATTATAAAGGTTCCGTTTTTGCCATTTGACTTTAGAAAGAACGATCAAAGTTGGTAACTAAACGTGAAAATACATAATTTTCAAATTGAGAATCTCATATTTGAAGTCGTATAAAACTATTTCACTCCTTTTTTCACGTAATCTCCATTAAATAACAGAATAACTTAGACCAAGTGAGTAAAGAACATACAGAGTTTATTTTTATTTTCTACTAATAGTTACGTGACTTACAATTAGAAAGTTTTCCAAAACCAGCAGCGGTAGCCCAGTTACCGTAGAATTGGTTGCTACCAGTAGCGATATTGATGGGGTTTATTAAGTCTGAAATTAAGCAAAAATATAGTATTGTTTTGGAAATAAAATGTATATTTTATAGTTTTGATAATATAAATAAAATAGTCGTTATACTTACTGGTGAAACTAACCCAGCCGACAGTAATTATGGCGATATCGTTATTGAGGTTGCTAGGGTCGAAGTTTTCGTGCATCTGTATGTTGTTAGTATTGATCCGTAAGCCACCAGAGAAGAGGCGAACAGAGCCGAGTACAACAGTGATCTGACGACCTTGGCTCCTGCCATCCCACCAGCAGTGAGCAGCTGTTACTAGCTTTGTATTCGAGAGCAAAGATGAAGCGCATACCGATTGATGGCCTGTAGTCAAAGTTACTATGAGACCGCCCTGAGGACAAAAAAAAATTTCATTCGAACGTACTAATTTATACATACTTTACATACATACAACGTATAGAACCTATTTAGTAAGTTGGATTAGAAAGACAATTATTAAAAAGATGTCATTGTAACGAAGCGTCACATTGATGGTTACTTCAATATTTCACCATGCAGAAAATTATTGTCGTACCGCATATAAAAAGACGAATCGTTGAACTCCGTCGTAATAGTTACAGTGCTGTGCAATTTATTGTGTTATCTAGTAATAAGTTGTTCATAATTTTAACCTACTTGGATGAAATTTATAAAGGCTTATGGCTATCCTTAGCTTAGTTTGATTTAAAATGAATACTGATAAACCATAGACGTGGTTTTAAGTATATTACCAAATATGGGTGAGCTCCTAGTGAAGATACATCTGCGAATCGGTTTTCATCAAAGTCCAGGGCCTGTTCAGCACCCTTAATGCGAGCGGCCGCAGCGATACCATACGACTCATGGTAGAAGGGATTAAGAGGTTCTCCGGCTACAGCGGCCAAAGCAAAACCTAGGACGACCAATAAATATTTTTTTTTTTTTTTTTTTTTTTTTATGTTAGAAGTTGGCAAACAAGCATACGGCCCACCTGATGGTAAGTGGCTGCCGCAGCCTATGAGCGCTTGCAGCACCATTAGTAGGTGCAACTCACGCGTTGCCAACCTCGAGATATTAGTTCTTAAATCTCGTTCGCCCAGTAATTTCACTAGCGTACAATGCCCTTCAAACCGGAACACAGTAGTGCCTAAGCACTACTATTTGGCGGAAGAATATTGGACACTGCGGTGGTACCTGCCTAGCCGGCCTCTTGCAACAAAGACCTACCACCAGTGTGACTGATTGCACTGGTGGAATAATCTCTGTTGTAACAGAGGTTATCCCAACAGCGGGCGATGGGGTCGTCACATCCCGACGCCTTTAAAATCTCGTCCTTTCGAATAATGTTTTATAGGTTTGGTCATTATTAGAAGTATTTGTATTTAATCCTATCAGATCAGTTTAAACTACTAATGCATGTTGCAACTCTGTTCAGAACACACAATTTTTCATTTTTCTTTGTACAAAAATATTGTATACATCGTTTTTTTCAAAGAGAGCATGCAATAATTATTATACATCTTATTGCCACCTAGATCTTTCATTTTAAAATATTTGTAAAAGAGAGCACTGGGCACGCTGCAATTATTTGTGAATTTGTGAAAGAAGTTTACAAAGTTAAAGCTTAACAAACAATCCGCCAATTAAAATAGTTTCATACTTACAAAATATAAAACCGGTGTATTTGAGAATTCCACTCATTTCTGCAGCCATTCAATACTTGGCGCTGCAATAAAACAAATAATATTAGATCAAATTTAAAAATTTATTCTTAGTCTTTTAATAAATGTTGATTCTTCCAAGATATATGTAAACATAATATTAAGTATATAAAGGTCAACAAAATTATTACATTAATAATCGTTTGCGGAACTAATATTTAACAAAGAATCCTTCATTGATGCATCTGATTTCCATAATCAACACACTAACTTTTTTAAATAACCTAGGAAATGTTAAACTTCCTTCTCTTACATCGCATACTAATTTATGTCCATCCGAAGATTACTGCCCACCTTTCTTTAGTATACCACTTCATCATTTACATAGGCCCCTATGCGATGGCGAAACTTAAAATCTAACTTAATAATATCTTATCATTTATTAAGCCTCACCTTTTTTTTTTTATTTCAAATATTGATCACTTAATGTAAATGGAAAACTCACTCACGACTTTCGACTTTGTCGGCAAAATAGAACTGAATGTATTATACGTATATGTCATGGATTTATTTACTTCTAAACTGTGCCATTTCAACCAAAAATAACTTATCAACAAAAACGTCCAAATTTAATTTCATAATTAATTAAATTTATTTCATTTACCTCATCAATATTAGAATAACATTTTAATTTAACCTATTTTCAAATTTACATTTTCACGAAATATCCATTTGACTCATCTAATCAGCGATAGAATCATTATTATCGTTTCTTTCGTTAAGTTTTTTATTCTTTTATTTTTAGGGGGGGAAGTTATGGGAATATCTTCTATATAAGCGTTACACACTCAACGGCCGTCGTTAAGATATTTATATCCTGTGTCGGGGTTTCGGAAACATACACAAAGACAAGGGCAAACACACCCAGATCGGAACATATGCTGAGGGCAATCGAACCCGCGATCTGTGGGGCTTAAGGCAGATTCGCTACCGCTGTGCCACAAAGTCGTCTCGTATCGTGTATATTCATTTGTTAAAGGAATATCAGCAATTTTTAACTTATAAAAACAAAATCAAAATCAAAATGATATCCCCTTATTATTTTTAGAGACCTATTTAACAATGCATTACACATTGCAATATGGCGGAAACTATCATAGATACTAACTATTAATAATAGTTGTTGACATAAATAAATGTTTATTTATTGAAATTAATTATATATTAAGTTAAAGGGGAAAATAAACATGATAATTACTTTTAACTTTTTATTAATAAATACCTAAATAGTTATTTACGTCAATTTTAATATATCATTATATTTATTATGTGAAAAATTCTTTTTTTTTGCTAAGCGCATTTGAAAGGAAATAATAATTGAAATAAATATAGTAGTAGTATAAGGTTTTATTCATTTAATAAAAAGCTAAAACAATTTTTGATTCATTGTCTGAAGCAAGATGGCATTCGATGATAGAGATTCGAAAATAAACACCTAATAAAATTAGATTTTTGGGTACTTTTATTTTCTTTGCCTTTTTTTTGAATTATTAACATAAGTTTTATTTTTAGTTTTTTTTTTTCGATATTCTTAATATTGTAGTTCCGTTTTATATAAACTAATAAAAATAAGTGCCACGTTAATTGGGAAGTCACTAGCTCCTGAAATACAGATAAATGGTTTAGGCGCTAGGGTTCATCTATTGTTGACTTGTATGTTGTACCCTAATAAAGATTATAAAACAGCATAATAAGTTTGATAATATATGGATGTTTTCTGACAATTTACCCAACCACTAAAAGAGGGTAATGTTATTCGAGCGTATGTATGTATCTATGTATGTATTGATGTCTTATTCTTTGTGCCGCTCTACACCGTATACTCTTTGACGGATTTCAATATATGACATGTGATTTGATTCGTCTCTTAAATTACCCAATGTATAAAATTCAGATAACAAGCTATCTGTGTGCTGAATTTTAGCCCAATCTGTTAAGCCATTTATAGATAATATTAATGAGCAAATTATGTGCTACTTTTAATTACAATCTGTTAAGCCATTAATGCGTAATTGAGTAACAAACACCCCAACATACAATCTTTCAAATTTATTATTTTAGTAGGATTATATACTAACTAATTAAATTCTGCCTGGAGCCAATTCTAAGGTCACCGCGGACGAATTCACGTGCATATGCTAGTAAATAATAAAACTAAATTTAACTGTTTTTGTTGATAAGCTATTTTAGTCGAAATAAAAAACCGCTTAGATCTAAATAAATGCATGGCACACATATATAATACATTCATTTCCATTTTACCGACACAGTGGAAAGTCGTGAGTGAGTTTTCCATTTACGTTTGAGTGCTGAATATTTGAAATCTAAAAAGGTAAGGTTTCATAAATTTCATATTATTTAAGTTTTATTGTAAGTTTCGCCTTCGCAATGGGGCCTTTATTATGTTACTAAGTTAGCAAGCAAGCATACAGCCCAGCTGATGGTAAGCGTTTTCCGTAGCCTATGAGCGCTTGCAACACCATTTGTAGGTGTCATTCATGCGTTGCCAACCTCGAGAATTCGAGAAGGTTCTTAAATCTCCTTTGCCCAGTAATTTCACAAGCCTACAGTGCCCTTCAAACCGAAACACAGTAATGCTTCTTCTTTGCGGTAGCATATTTGACACTGAGGTGGTAACTACCTAGACGGCCTCTTGCAACCAAAGACCCACCACCAGTGTTATTGCCCTGGTGGAATAATCTGTGTTGTAACAGAGATTCTATTTCTAATGTTATTCTATATCAAATGTTATTTCTTTTATTAAAGCGGCAAGTATTAAATGACTGCAGAAATGAGTGGAATTCTCAAATACACCGGTTTTATATTTTGTAAGTATGAAACTATTTTAACTATATATGTACGTAACATATATAACTAGTAAATTTACTTAATTTTCTCTATGAAAGGGTTCACACATTTGACACAGGTAGTAATACTGCAAGCCAGCAGTCAAAAATTTAAATTGAATAATGTTTAATCAGATGTAGGGTTAGAAGATTAATTTAAATATTATACATAATAATATGTAGACTTGTGTTTGCGGTGAATGCGACGGTTCGCTTTCAGATGAAATGTATGTCTTGCTTTTACTAGTATTTTGTGTACTTCTCTGTGTACTGGATATGAAGCCACTGTTTCATTTGATTGAATGGTAGGAGTATCATAGGGCCCATACACTATGCCCATCGCGTCGCATTGTGAGATCGCGTTCAGGGCTACGTGACAATCGCGTATAAGTTCCGACCAAAATTTAAAATTTCGTCACTTTTCACACAGTCTTACAAAAATTAAATAATATGAGCTAAATTAAGTAATATATTCGTACTTCAGTAATAGTAGTTTTTACTTTCAATTAAAAAGATAGTTGAGCGTATGCTCAATGTATATGTTAAAGTTTAGTGCAATATTAAAAGCATTGTAGAATTTTAACATGTAAAATCATATTTTATGTTCGAAGGGAGGAAAGTAGCCAGCAAGATGGTCTAAATTATAAAAATGATCGTTCTGAAGATCTGGGATTAAATATAATGAATGAATAAAAATGATTATAATTGCTATCGGAACTATATAACTATATTTTTATTAATAAAAGTTCAATCACAGGCGGAAAACCTCAAATTCAAACTATGCCTGATGGCAAAATAATATACGACTATTAATTAAAACAGATTACTTAACGAAATAAACAAACGTAAAAAATCATTCTTTCGATATTAATCTGTAAAAACCGGGATCTTTCATTTTAATTCAATTGAATTTTAATGCAATTTGCGAGAGGAGTTTGAACTGATCTGATGAGATTAAATAATAATACTTGAAATAATGGTGAAACCAATAAAATAGTATTTGAAAGTAAAAAGAAATTATTTGTCGTTCTAGGTTTAACTTTGGCCGCTGTAGCCGGAGAACCTATTAGTCTCTTCTACCATGAGTCGTATGGAATCGCCGAAGCCGCTCGCATTAAGACTGCCGAACAGGCCCTGGATTGCGATCAAAACCGATGCGGAGATTTAGCTCAACCATATTTGGTAATATACTATAATATCCTTAAATATTATTTAAATTAGTACCTTCGAATGAAATAATTTTGTTTTCGTTCTCAGGGCGGTCTCATTATATCTTTAACTACAGGCCATCAATCGGTATGCGCTTCATCTTTGCTCTCGAATACAAAGCTTGTAACAGCTGCTCATTGCTGGTGGGATGGCAGGAGCCAGGGTCATCAGATTACTGTTGTTCTCGGCTCTGCTCGCCTCTTCTCTGGTGGCGAACGTATCAACACCAATAGCGTACAGATGCACGAAAACTTCGACCCTAGCAACCTCAATAACGATATTGCCATTATTACTATTGGTCGAGTTAGTTTCACCAGTGAGTATAGCAACTGTTTTGTCTACATTGACATTTTTACATCTCATTTCTGAAATAATACCATCTATTTGCTTTCAGACTTAATAAGCCCCATCAATATCGCTACTGGTAGCAACCAATTCGTCGGTAACTGGGCTTCCGCTGCTGGTTTTGGAAAAACTTGTGATTGTAAGCAACAACATAACTATTTAAAAAAAATAAAAATAAACCCTATATGTTCTTTATTTTGTTTTTAGTTGTTTAACGTAAAAAGTGTTTTAAGGTTTGGTTACCAATTTTAGTTTTTCTTTATTCTTCTAAAAATACTTCCGTGGTAGACCAATGTCGATTAATCTAATTTCCAATCAAAGTTTTTAAAGATAGATGAAGAAATTTCTATGAGTATCAGAGCTAATTAACCAGCGAGCGTCTCTTAAAATCAAATGTGTACCAATGTCTTTCGACAATCGAAGTTGAATGTGGTTTATTTTTCAATTACAACTAACAGTTTCTTGTTTCTTATTTCCAGCTTGCGGAATTACTCGAAATTCGATCATAAGACAAGTGAATGTGCAAGTTATCCCCAACAGCGCTTGCTCTGCTATATTCGGTAACTCTATTGTCGTCGAGTCCACAATCTGTACGAATGGTGCTGATGGTAACGACTTAGTATACCAAGGTTATTCTGGTGGTCCTCTTGCTACCGGCAGTGGCAGTAACCGCCAATTGGTAAGTATTAAACATTAGCAAAGCATACATTATTTGATTGTATTGGTTCTGATACTAATGTATTTTACAGATCGGTGTTATGTCGTTCGTCGCACGCGGGGGTTGTCACAATGGTACGCCCTCTGGTTACGCAAGAGTTTCATGCTTCGCCTCCTGGATCTATGACCGTTTATACATTCAGTCCCATTGCCAAAAACCTGCTTGTATGTCTGGAAATAAGATTGATATTTGTATTTAATTTAATAAATGTAGAAATAATCATTACATAGACACTGGGAACAATTATAAATTAACAATGCCAGTTACAAGACTACAATGCATTAGTAATTTTATAGTTTTCATTTCAAGTTAGTTTAAAGGTACGGTGAGATAATAGGATCCCCGAAGCGTTTAGAAGCTCTTATTAATAAATTTAAAACAAGGAACATGGTGTTGTAAGGGCTATCATACAATTAGTGAATACCTTGTGGACAACACATCTTGGGACAATCACTCCAGACTTTTCAGAAGTCCAGTGAACTTAAAATTATTTAAATGTATCCCCCTGAGTTTGTTTCGCCGGTTCTTCTCAGGTAGAGGCAAAATTTTGGAGCCGGTGGTAGAATCTGACGTTCAATAAATGTCTGTAATACTTTATATGCTGAATAAAATATTTTATTTTTAATTTTAATGTTTTCATTTTATTAAAGTTATGTATTGAAATATTTTATATCGCCATTACTTTTAGGATAACTTAATCCTTATATATGTCACGAGTTTGAGTTATCAGTGAAATTAATAATAAAAACGTATTCAATAAACTAAACAAAAATGCCAAGAACTACCCACGCAACGGCATCTATTATTGTTAATATAGCCAGCAATGGACATTCTGCAACACGCAATGTCATGTTATCGTCTAAGCATTCTCATTTACAGGTTAAAAGACCTTTCTTCGCTTTCACCTACCATGACATTTATTACGAAAGATACAGAAGCAATGTAGAAGAATCACATGAATCGCTCATAAGCACACTCCGTCGTGTGAATCATTTAGTTGTGCCAAAATAGAGACAATATTAAAAATTTGTTTGTATGTTTAAGCTGTTTGTCTTTTCATATATTTTTAAAAATCCTAAAAAGAAATATTTTCTTGAGTAGTTGACTTTTTTGTCGAAATTAACTTATAGCTGAGTGACCTCACTGATTGGTAAGCGATCGGTGGGTTAAGCAACTTTAGGCGCGGTCATTCACTAGATGGGTGATCGAATTTCAACTAAGCATCTTCTTGCTTCGGAGGGTACGTATAAAGGCGGTTCTAGCTATTGAAAAGTCAAGTCAGAGGCCTACGCGCGACCTGAAAAACTCTGACACTAGGTTAGCCATTAACCACTAGATAAGAAGAAGAAGAAGCCTGAACTACATATTGTATACAAACGCAGTTAAGTCTTGTGATAAATTAGAAACTATTTCTGTTATAATACGTATACGCTCGAATGCATATCGCCATCATAACAACTCTGCATAATTTCTACCGTGAACTAATACTGGCTTATTGAAGTTATATTAATTAATCTCATTACTTACACTCTGATAAAAAAGCACTGATCATGGATTTAAAAAAATCGTTGAATACCGATATAAAAAGGAGAAAGTTATCAATTAGTCTGGTTTATATGGTATATAATAATAATATTCTTTACGAATATCGATATACGATAGGCTACGTGATCATCTTGGCGTCGGTAAACTTATTGTTATGGTTCCTTTTTTGCGTGTATATGACATCTTTCCTGCCGTTTTCCTGCGATCTCCGGGAGTGAAATGGTTGTAACAAAAAGCTGGAGTAGCGCGCTATGTTTAACCAATGTGGTGTAATTTGACCAACTTTTGGGTCTCTCCACCGTGCATCGAAGAGCACGTCAAGCTGTCGGTCCCGGTTGTTGTCACATAAAATCTGATGATAATCGTTAAATCTTAATAAGTAAATTGCTCTTATCCAATGAGTTAATCATTCGTCCTTAGGGTTACATAGGTCAGATCCGGACTAGAGTAATAAGCAGACTCTGAGTAAAATACTCTTATAATACCGGGAATAATGCTAGGAAGAAGAAAGTAATTGAAGTGGAATTAAAACCAAAGTCCTCTCTGTCTTTTTCCTTTCCCTACTACTCTTCTTATTTTCCTATCCCGTCAGTTTATAACGAACGGTTATTACTCTAGTGTTGCTAGTAATCATAGGCTACGGTTACTGTATTCCATCAGGTATTATGCTTGTTATTCAGAATCGTCTAAAAAATTATGTGTCCACTTAGTGAAGTTATTGTATTTGCAGAATGGGTATTATTATTCTTGAATTTACCATCTCGGCAAAAACAAATAAAACTGTGTGTTCAAACATTGTTGCTCAATGTCTTGTTCTAAGAATGACAAATAATACACCGACACCGTTGTGGCGTTGTGGGTAGCGAGTCTGCCTTAAGCCTCGACGGTTGCGGGTTCGATTCCCGCTCGGAGCAGATGTTTGTATTAATCGTACAGGCATGTTTTCCGGTCTGGTCTTTGTCCTTGTCATTGTGAATGTTTCCGGACCCCCGACACAGGATATAATTATCCTAATGGGGGCCGTTGAGTGTGTAGCGTTTATTATTATTATTATTAATACTATCACAAAATATTCTACTGAGTTCTGATGCATTGGTCTTGTTAGACTGAGTTATGCGATTGTTGCTCTTTTGCGTTTTTATTATTTTAAATTGGAATAGCGCGAATAAAATATATTTTCACAAAAGATTACTATGATATATGAAATTACCAATAATCCCGAATATTTTTTTCATTTATTTAATTGTATGTTATGATTAACTATTTCAATCATTTTGACTAATAAATTAATTTTGTTTACTAAGAATATTATAATATATGAGTTGAGCAAAAAGTTGTCATTTTCATTCAGACTTATTTCTCCTTTCAAATAATATAAACTTGTTTTTTGATACAATAAAATTAATATCGTACATGAGCTTACGGTACAAATTATTGTACCGTAAGCTCTAATTGTGACTACCCTTCGATATTCGTGATTCGACACACATGGGGCTGATTTGATGAAAATAAGTATTTTAAAGGTAAAATATTCTTCATCCTAGCATTATTCCCGGTATTTTATGTACCCAGGGTCTGCTTATTATTCTTATCCGGATTTGACAGGTTACTAGTTTTTACACGGAGCGATTGCCATCTGACCTCCGCAACCCTAAGGGCGAACCAGTAACTCATTGGATAAGAGCAATTTACTTATCAAGAGTTAACGATTATTATCAGATGTTATGATAATAACCGGGACCGACAGCTTAACGTGCTCTCCGAGGCACGGTGGGTGACCCACACGGACAAACGCCCAGACCGAGACAGAAATTTTTAACAAACATCTGCCCGAGCGGGAATCGAACCCGCAACCGTCGAGACCAAAGGCAGACTCGCTACCCACAACGCCACAACGGTGTCGAACGGTGTTTTAAAGGTAAAATATTATTTATTTAAATTTAATTTTATCCTTAGGTATTTTATGTACCGGTAAGTTTAGTTTTAGTGATTTAAGAAGTAAACAAAGAACATCATACGTTCAATTTAATATATAATAATAAAAGTAGGTTAAAAAGAGTAAAGTATAAATAAACACATAAATATCAACATGTGAAATTAAATTAGCATAGTTTTCGAAATTTATGAAGTTTATTGCATTGTCGCATGGAGACTTTATTCAGTCGCTGAGCACTGGATGTGTGTACAATTGGGAAATCTAACAGTCTTGAATCCGCAACGAATATCCTGATAAAAGAATGAGCTTGGAAAAATATTGCATTCGACTACTTCACACTCATAGTTACATAGGCTAAAGCCATTTATCAACAATTTCATTCGAATCAAACTCCAATGGGAGTAGTTCTTTTATGTACAATGATTTTAAAGCTAAGCATTGAAATAATAAATTATAATATATACACAAGGGACTGGCTAGGTAGGTACCACCACAGAGTCTGACATTCTATCGCAAAACAGTAATGGCTTTGATATTACTATGTTTCGATTTGAAGGACTCTGTAACTAGTAAAATTACTGGGCAAAGACTTAACAAACAATATTTCGAGGTTGGTAAAGCGAGAGTGACACCTACAAATGGTGTTGCAAGCGATCATACGCTACGGCAACCGCTTACTGTCAGGTCGGCCGTAGGGTTTCTTGCCAACTTTGTAACATAAAAAAAAACCTGAAATTAAAATACTTAGTTTTATTTTTAGTTATAACCTAACCATAGTCTTTTAACCCTTAGTATAATTTTAGTCTTGCCTATTCCTAACCCTAATTTTAGTCCAGTATGTAAGTTATGTCATCCTTCAGTTGTGAGGGGAACCACGATGGCGGTGGTGGAGCCTCTCCCTTGCACGGTAGGGTCTGGTTCCAAATGACCTAAAATTATATAGCCTCATATTACTTAGTATAGTTTAGAATCGTAGGCGTTAAGATAAGATAATAAGTAGTGGTAAAAGTAGTATTTATGACACTCCTGTAACCCTGCTGTTTGCTTTTAAAAAAAAAAAAAAAAAAACAGTTTTATGAAAACACAGAAACTAAGAGTAAAGTCAAAAAGTTGTTGCATATTAAAAAGCAACAGTTTGGGATAGCCTTAAGGAAAAAAAAAACAAAAAAACCGTTATCATTGTTAAAAATCAGTATTAAATACAATTCGGATTCTCTTTATCGAAAGCTTAAATTCAATCGAAAGGTTGTTGGCTTCTATCCAGTTGCAGCACCCTGTGGTCGGAATAATAATTTGTTTCTAAAACTACTATAAATCCCAGTGTATATAAAACGTTGTCTTTAATGTTAGGTTGCAAGTTCAAGCTTTGCCAAACACCTTTGCTGTTATCGAGCAACTAAAACTACAGCTACTTCAACCACATATTTTTGTGGGTGAAAAATATTTCCTGGAATGAGTGGACTCATTCTTGCCGAAAACAACAACTCTAGTTGAGTTGTTATAATATTAGAGGAAGAGAATAATTTACCTTTGTCTTGTATACGTTCATTTAAAAATGTATAAGAAATCCAAGTTATTTCCATGTCAAT
The DNA here is from genome assembly GCA_023373885.1 of Hestina assimilis. NCBI lineage: Eukaryota > Metazoa > Arthropoda > Insecta > Lepidoptera > Nymphalidae > Hestina > Hestina assimilis. Next base: position 6,460,230 of record CM041749.1, on the reverse strand, counting down.
GTAGAAATTATTCAATATGAAAATATTATTCTGTCCTGTGTAGATTTTCGCACTTGCAGTAGCGTACAAAGCTGCATAATAATTTTATTGCTATCGAAATTAGATTACCGGCTGAATGGTTCGATTTAAACTAGAACGGTTCGGAATAATATCAAAATATCTCTATTAACTGCGAGCAGAGAATATTGTAATTGGTGCAGTATTTATTATGCTTAAATTTTCAGACCACGCTTACATGTGTTAAATATTTGCTTAATTCTAATTCTATCGTTAAAAGGTGAAGTCTTTATTGGTATTTTACTCGTGGTAGGCCCTTTATTGCAAGATTCGCCGTCCGCGTTGACCTTAGAATTGGCTGTTTAGAATTTTTTTTTTATGTTAAAAGTTGGCTAACAAGCATACGACCCACCTGTTGTTAAGTGGTTGCCGTAGCTTATGAGCGCTTGCAACACCATTAGTAGGTGCCACTCACGTTGCCAACCTCGAGATATTGGTTCTTAAATCTCCTCTGTCCAGTAATTTCACTAGCGTACAGTGCCCTTCAAACCGGAACACAGCAATGCCTAAGCACTACTATTTGGCGGCAGAATATTTGACACTGCGGTGGTACCTACCTAGCCGGCCTCTTGCACCAAAAGACCTACCAACACTGGAATTGTAAATAATGTTCCGTTAGACACATCTATACCGAAGTTCAATTGAATACGCCCTGCAGTATGTGTTGTGATAATCCCACAATAACAGAACATTTTTCCGGTATAAAATATAAGAATATATGCCAATCCAGGTACCGATCTGTGACGACGTTGTGGCGCAACGGTTGCGAACCTGCCTAAAGCGTCACAGGTTGCGGGTTCGGTTCCCGCTCGGGACAGATATTTGTATTGATCATACAGGCATGTGTTCCGGTCCGGGTGTGTTTGTCCAAGTCTTTGTGTGTTTTTCCGGATCCCCAACACAGGATATTACAATCCTAATGGGGGCCGTTGAGTTTGTGGCATTTATTTATTTATTTTAAAATATATATTTGTGCCAAATTTTATCTAAATCTGTTTAGCTGTTTTTTGCGTGACTAGCAAGCATGCTAACATACAAACTTTCGTATTTATTATATTTGTAGTATTATACGTGATTTTGTATAATCACCAATGGTTATTAATCTTTGATATTTCTCGGAGTGTAAAAAAAAACAAAAGAAAGATATATGAACAAAATAAGTAATATTACACAAGTACCGAAGTAGCGAAATGTCTTAATCTTGTTAACTTTCTTTGGTTTTTCCAGACCAATGTCATCTTCGGTACAAGAAAATAATTTCTTTGTTTGTAGTTCTTCTTGTAAAACAAGTTTTTACTACTATGAACCTAATAAATGTTTTACTAAACAAACCAAAATTTTCAAGTAATTTTAGATTTTTTGGATTTGGAATAAAGCACATGATGGCTCTAAATGCTACTTTAATGAGATCTTCTCGATCACACAACAGAACTTCATAAATCACAGGTCAATCATAGTCCTAAAGAATAGCCGAGGTCACTAATTATAGCACTTGTTCACTTGTATTGCTTGTAGTTTCTTCGTTCGTTGCTCAGAACTGAATAACTCAGTCGACGCGCCGGGCCGCTTATATAGTGCGGAACAAAGGTTCGAGAAAGTTCCGTCCACGGAATGTTACACGGCACTTTTCTAGAACCTACGCAAACGAAGCAAATAGACAGAAAGCAATTTTAAATTTATACCCCTTGTTCCTGTGATAGGGTTCACAATAACTTGCATGATTACTCTTATTTCAGATAATATTGTCTCAAACCTCACACAGAAAATCCTATATTATAATCTATAATTAAAATTAATTTATATTCATACTTATTCATTATTATTAATTACTTAGGAGTATAATATTTCTAGCCAAATATATACGCATAGGTCTAAATCCCAACGCGACGTAGGTGTGTTGTATGTACCTACAATAATTCATTAATTAACTAGCGACATGAAATGCCCGGAGCTAAAGTGTTGGGAGCCTCAAACTAAAGCATTAAGAGATACAAGGGTTTCATTACCATGAACTGGTAGCCCTTTAGTAAATTGATGGCGAGCCCGGTCTTTGCCTTGACGCTTTAATGGGTAAAGACCAATTCTATAGTAAATTAGTTAATTGAATTTCAGGGTATTCTTTTAAAGCAAAATCTCAATTATATAGAAAACACTGCAGCGGACATTATAAGTAAAGTATTTAGTTAAGATAATCCTCGACGTCAAAAACACTACCTTCCCTTAGAGATTCTCTTGAAATGTGATTTCGACAAGTTTGTGAAAAGTTTGCTTAAGACCAAATTAATTTGGAGAAGCTCAAAGAATATTATTAAAATTACTGAAGAAGGAAAACATAATAAGCTATATTGTTATTAGTAATAATATTATATTTAAATATATTTAGTTCTTAATCGGTAATTCTAAATAAGAATAGAAATCTTTCGTACTTTTAATTGATTTGTTGGCTTTAGCTTCTGGAAATAAGATTTCTATTTCAATATTTGGTTTAAAAATTTTTGGAGGTATATTTTCTTCATTCATTGCCATCTCACTGGCATACATTATTATTGTATATTATAAAAGTCTGAAATACTTTGTTGTAGACTATGTAAAAAGCAAATAAAAGTACAAACAAAAAAAAAATCACAAAAATAGTAGTTTAGTTTAAATACTTACTGCAGTTTAACCTATTACTTTAACAATCAGCAGTAATTCTGTGAATGGCACTAAATCGGAAGATTTTCAGTTATATAGCCCCCCTACCATTTACAATGATATTTAATTTTTTCTGATAAAAATGCTTGGGACTCTTAATATTGCTGGAGATCATTCTTCATACAATTGTAAAAAACATATTTGAAAAGAGTATCTGTCGAGTTTCTTGTCCGTTCTTCTCGATAGAATCAACCTTCCGAACCGTCGGTAGCGTCTGACTATTCAAAAGTACATTTTAAAAGTCTACTTGAGTAAAAATAATTTTGATTTTGATTTTGAATGGAATGTAGTACTAATTAGACCAAACTTATGAAAAAAAATGTAGTAGTCAAAGATGATGAATTGAGTGAGATATTCAATTACATAATCTCGACGCCAGTGGGCCACATATAGTTCTCTAAAAACATCCTATTTATTTCTATCCTTACTCCTAGCACGGTGTTTTGTTTCATAAAAGATATTATATACAGAATTACTAAACTTCGTACACTAAACAGATGCTAAGCTTTCTGTATTGTGTTAATATTACGACCATGCAAATGTGTCCTTCGCCTTTTATTACAGACTAGGTTTTCTTATGTATTTTAAACTGGTAAAAAGAAGAAGACAATTTTTCTCATTACTTACTGTAGGGCAAAATATTACATAATCGGTTAGTGTGTTACCCTTTTCGCACAGAAATCACAATCGAAATTTTTCGCACAGAAAAAGTTGGGCGTCTCATCGGAACGAAGCTACTCACTGAAAATTAGCTTGATAGTAATCAAGTGCAAAATCAAGCCAGGTATCCCAGACTAATATTATTTAAAACATTTTCTTGAAATAAAATATATTTTGAAATGTGAAGATTTCGATTTACATACCTCATTGATTCGAGCCTAATAACTTTGTTAGCTTATTCATCTATGATGCTTTATTATCATACAATAATTTTCTTTAGTTATTTATCTATAACAATGTAACTATGCAAATGTTATGGAACACTAAAAATGAGGACATGATAGAATATTTTGGAATGACCAGAAAGTTTCTCAAATGGTTCGGTTATATTTACTGAAAGCGTCGAGTTTGAATTTAAGTATTATACACAATTATTTTTTAATTTCGATGATTGATGACCGTTCAATGTCCATGGACATTTACAGCACAAGAAGGTATGTAGATTGTAGATGCGTTGCCGTTCTATGGGATGTAACTGGTTATACGCTGGCTGACTGGCAGTTACTACAAGAAGTTTTCACCAAAGTATGTTTTTTTTTTTTTTTTTTTATGTTAGAAGTTGGCAAACAAGCATACGGCCCACCTGATGGTAAGTGGCTGCCGCAGCCTATGAGCGCTTGCAGCACTATTAGTAGGTGCCACTCGCGCGTTGCCAACCTCGAGATATTAGTTCTTAAATCTCGTTCGCCCAGTAATTTCACTAGCGTATAGTGCCCTTCAAACCGGAACACAGTAGTGCCTAAGCACTACTATTTGGCGGCAGAATATTGGACACTGCGGTGGTACCTACCTAGCCGGCCTCTTGCAATAAAGACCTACCACCAGTGAAAAGTGCTAGCTAACCTAGATAATAGACCCTAGATTTAGGCCCTACCACCAGCACAAAATACATACAGTATTAGCTATCGTTCCACATCCATTTCGCTTTGCGTACTTGCCTATAGACGAGTTTGCCAGATTGATTGACTTTAAGGTTACTGCTCTGTTCCTGCGGGTTGTAGCGTGATGTTTTATAGCCTATAACCTTCCTCATTAAACATACCATATATTGCAAGTAGATAAATATTAATTATTAACGAGATATAGGTACAATATTAATTTATTCTTTAATAACAGGTTTAGGTCTATTTCACAATAATTCAATTCAATTAAGTATTAAATTAATATTATTTCTGTGAATACAAAAAAATATTACTAGGCTCATTATTTCAGATAAAAGGTAACAAGCGCTTATAATAATGAACTCGGGCATTGTTTTAAATTAAGTTTATGTACCTCTTATTAATTATTTTTTAGCATTTTTTAAAATAATATTATAGAAGTTGCTACGTTTCATCGTAATATCTAATTTTACTGTAACGACCATATCGGTAGCGTGGCCGAGCGGTCTAAGGCGCTGGTTTAAGGCACCAGTCTCTTCGGAGGCGTGGGTTCGAATCCCACCGCTGCCAGCAATTATAATTATACTAAAAATGCGGCATTTTTTAAACCTATAATAGTTATTTTAATTATCTAAAAAACTATATTTTTGAACATTAATCACTAATACATTTATTTACAACCTGTGATAGTTTAAGCTACATGGACGTGACAAACTATTTGTCAAATTGTTTAGATTTTTACATGTCATGATCACGTTGCCGCTATAACTTCGTTTCTGCATGCACTTTCATTGTTATATTATCATATTAATGTTGTTATGTTACATCATATCATGTTAACAACACCCATTGTCTCATTCTCTCTTACATGAGGTCCTCTGTCTGGTGAATCCATCGTGTAGGATGCGGTCCTCGGTCGACGACGCTGTCAAGACCTCAGTGACGGTAGGGCCATAAGCAATACACATCCCGAAAAAAATATACAAGGACTTTACAGAGTTAGCTTTTAAATTTAAAATTAGATTTTTCAATCAAAATCATGATAGCCTAAATGGACGCAAATAAGCAATACCATGTCAACCCATACGAATGTCATTTCGACAAAACGAGTTTGAAAATTTTGAACAACTTGCTTTATATGTTTTTTTATGTATTGGTCAAGTTTTTGGCAATTTCAGATTTATATAAGTTATTTTACTTATTTTCACAAAAAATTAGTATACAAACTGCATCTTTTGTATATAAACCCAAAACGTTTAACATAATACAAAAATTGCATGATTGAAAAATTGCTTTTTAGAAGTTTTAAAGCTTAAAACCCTACAAATTTTAAAGAAAAATGTTCTCCAGCCATTTACCAACACTTCTGCATATATAACTCAGTTTTTTCAATTTTGTGGGTTGACATGGTATTGCTTATTTGCGTCCATTAATATGGAATGGCAAAGCTTTATACATAAAAATCCAAAAAAAAAGTCATGAGGCTGAAATTAATATTCATCGTCGTTGTGTCGCTTACAATACCCAACAAATTCAACAGCCAAATAACATCACTAACAAAATTCCAATCACAGCGTGCCATTTAAAAGTTTTTATTATTTTGTTTTATTTTTTGGAATATAATAAACGATAGTTTTGAATTTTAATCCTCGCTTCGTGTAGCGCTAGTTTAAGGTTTAATAAATTTGCGATATTAATATTGCTATTTTAATTATATAAAAATATAAGAAACTAAATAACTAAATGTAACTCATATTACAACTGCACTTATTATTATATTTAAAAGTAGTATTTTTAGTTAAATTAAATCACAAAAGATTAATAATAATAAGGAAAAATTTAAATATTATATTTTAATGAAAATAAAATATTTTTTGAATCTTTTATTGCCGTTAAATTCCTAATAACTGTCATTTACAATTAATGTCAATCATTTGAAATTATATTTTTTTTTACAAAGATCGCACACAAGCGTACGACCAACCTTAAGATAATCGCTCACAGCCTATAGACACTTGCAACACCAGCAGCATTACAGAAGCTAGGAAGGACTGAAAAGAAAAGGATAAAAAGAGGGTTTGGGCCTCTATCACTTATCGAACGAACCACCCCAGTATGGACCTTGTATTTCCAGTCTATTAGTATATTCTGTGTAAAGGGCGTTTTTCCGAAAGGCGCTTTCATACTGGAAATAGTCAGTCTCCACTACTATTACACGAAAAGTACCTAATTATATATAACATGCAGTGTATAAACTTTCCTACCAACCATAGTATATTATGATATTTATAAACTATACCCTGTTCAGTACAGTTAGTTACCCAATCACGTAACCACTCAACGAACCTGCCAGAAGTTTTGCGCGGTTTCCCTTTTGATCAGCACGTAATTAGACTACCTTTCATGCTATAAAATGGGTAGTCTCTTAAGACAAAAGTTCTTCGTTTTACTTTCAAGCAAAAATTACGAAATGATCTACAACCTGGGGTCACACATGTGTTCCTACAACCTGGGGTCCTTCAAAAGAGGCGGGAAGAGGCATCTTGCGGGTAGGCTGGGTGAGGGTGCCTAGTTCGATTCGCTTCTGCAACCATATTAGCCACCTTCACGTGTGAAATCCACTTCCATTTACCCTCTGGTGGATATAGTAAGCCCACCGGGGTTATTAAAAAAAACACTGACTTGGGCATGTTAGAGAATATAATTTTTATTTCTAAGCATATTATTTAGATATTATAAGATCTTCGGTAAAAGAATTCTATAATTCACAACTCCAAGAATGGGTTTGATGGCGTGATGAAAAATTTAGTTATTAATATAATTATTTGTCGTGAATTTACTCAATTTTACTGAAATAAAACGATGTAACAATATATTTAATCTAGTAAAAGGATTAATGAAAGCTTTTTAGTATTTTGTCTTATTCTAACAAAGACAAATTATTACAGAATACTTTTCAGAGCTCTGATGCAAGAATCGTGTTAGACAGTGTTAGCTTAGAGTTCTCCTTAGCATTTTTATTCTTCTAAATTTAAATGCAAGAGATCAACGCTTTTATCAAACAGATTACTATGGGAATATGTGAATTTTTGAATTTAACTGTAACATTCATTAATCAAATCAAATCAAATCAAATATTTTTATTCAACATAAAAAGCATTACACTTATTTGTTGAAAGTCAGATTCTACCACCGGCTCCAAAATTAAACCTCTACCTCAGAAGAACCGGCGAAACAAACTCAGGGGTTTTATCTTTTTTTTATATGTATTTTTTTTGAACTGATATTAGATTACATATTATAATCACTGAAAAGCCTGGAGTGACTGTCTCATTCCCAAGGCGTGGTGTCCTCAAGGTATTCACTAATTTTATAATAGCCTTTACCACACAAACGTTCGTTAACCTTTTTTTAAATAAAAAAATTTTAAAACCAAGGTTTTTTTTGTGTTGGAGGGTGCAACGGGAGCTCAAATCGTTTACCACAAACGATTATCGCAACCCATGAACATCTGCAACGCCGAAAGGCTTGCAGGAGTGCTGCCGATCTTTATGATGCAACTGGTAATACGCTGGCTTACCTCGAAACGCTGTTGAAGAGCAGTCACTTCAGGAGTTTTTCATCAACGGTGGTAGCTACCAAGACGGGTATTTAAGCTTTACTACCAGCAAGGCTTTACTACCATTAGGAAATTCAATGGTGTTTGCCTGGATTTGAGCTCACATCGTGTTTCAATTTCTATTGGCCACTATCTTCCTCTTTATTTTGTACGTTACTTTGTGTAACACAATATGCCTCACCTATAATAGACAAACAGTGAAACAGACGTTAAGATTTCCATTTTTTTAACATATCTAAGTGATTGAAATTCTATCGACCGTGGCTAGCAATATTCACATAAAAAAATAACTTCAAAATCAATTATTAATGGCGGGAAAGAAACGCCATCACAAAACACCGATGTACATCCACTGGCTTTTTGCCAGTCCACCATTCTTCGAGCTCGACATCACTATTCCATTATCCTAATAGAGGTTTGTATGGAACGGATGCACATAATATGCATGTAGGTTAATGAATGTTTGCCCGCAGTCAAGTATTTATTAGCTGGTCAGAAATACCTCATTATAAATTTAAAGTTAGACTGCATTCAATACATGAACTAAATCAGTTCAGCCCATGCAATTTTGAATTGCTATTTACAAATGTATGAAGACGTCGTCGTAGACTAAAAGGAAAGGAGGCTATCCGATTTTTTCAGAAAGAGATTATGCATTATGCCAACGGAACCCTATTACTAAGCTTCTACTATCCGTCCGTCCATCTGTCAGCGAGCTGAATCTAGCAAACCATAATAGGTCGATGAACAAGTGCAAAAATAGGTTAAAACAGTTAATTAGTTAAAGATTAAACCTTGTTGTTTTCGTTGTATACTAGACGTCAAGTAACAGTGTCCGTACTGTTGTATTTCGTCCGATGAGTGAAAGCCCCGAAGTCCTCCCTCTTTGTCTTTCTCTTTCTCTTTCTCTTTGTCTACCGTCTCTTTCTGCCTTGGGTTGGCAGCACATGTGTGATGTATATTAATATTCTTTAATTGTTATAAAATATAATTCTTACAACGTATACCAATAATCGCAAAAATTACATCGGACAAAATATTAATTTGACGTCGTCATGTATATTTTCATAAATAAAATATTTTGTCATTTTTATTATAGAACATAAAGATATATAACGCGCATATGAAACGTGAGAGGACTAAGAATCGCCGAGAAAATCATAATTTATCAAAGTCACGTCACTCGAGCAGGCAATTGCTAAAGAAGGGAAACACCTTCTTCGGAAAGTTTTGAATACACACAGATCAATGTTGGGGTGATTGATGTGCCTTAACACGAGCCTTGTAATTGACTGATTTCAGTGAAATCTTTGAGTTTTGTGATAAATCTTTTTACATTTTACAGGCAATAAAAGTCTCTACAAAACTAGTGCCTTATTTATTTACTATTTATTGCACACAAAAAAATAAGGATGTGGATATAAATTTAATAATATTCTGCATCATTCATTTGCTTACTCATTCACTCATGCATTCATTGCTACTTCCACCTTTCAACATTATTAGCGTTCCGTTGTTATAAGTCATGTATCGACCGCTGATAGGTATAACACGCGAAATACGATCATTACTAGCGCGTGTACTGTAATATAACACTCATTTGGACGAAGTCACTCATGTAATGGTCGAACTATTACTTTACTCAGGACTATTCTCTGTGAGGTTTTATATTTTTAACCATTTTAATTTGCATTCAATAATTTCTAATGGTAATTAAGCTTTCATGTCAGTCAAATTTTGCCATGACGATGAATAGCCATTCATATAATTTTATTCTATGAACTAATTTTTTTTATTATTACGAAAATCTGCTAATTAAATTATATTATACATTTCGTTAAAGAACGTAGTTGTTTCTGAAGTTGGATTAATATCTAAAGAATTGTATAAAAAAGTAATTATTCAAGACTAAGTTCAAGTTTGATTTTAATCATGTCATCCCGACAAAAGTATAAAGTTTTTGCTCCACTCGGTTTTAAATTATACGAAACAGTTACGAATTTCCACGGAATCTAGTGAAAGCAAACGGTACTCGACGAACAAAATTTTATATAGCGAAGTTTATGAAAGTGGAATTAAAACCTCATCGCAGAGAAAATTAAACCACGAATAGTTAATGGATCTTTACTCGATTTCAAAAAGCTAACTTTGTTGAGAGCAACTCGTTGGCTTCAATAAGATTTTGACAAGTTTGCTAAAATTAGTTCCTTTAAAACGGCCTGTATTATAGAGCTTAAACAAAAATTAATTTAAAAAGTTGAAGTTTTTTAAAAAGATTTCAATTCTGTAATTATAGGAGGATATAAAAGTTTCATTATTATTGTAGAATTTTAAAGATTTCAGTTCTTTTTATGATCTTCTCCTAAAAAAAGAGATAAGAGAACAAACGAAGCAAGAGGTAAGAGTGGTGTCGTAGTCAAAAGCTAGATAGCACTTCGTCGCTCATAGAAAAACAATACATTTGTATTGTTTGTCTCAGCTTTAAAATACGTTCATGATAAAGGTTTTTTTGAATTTTATTCGCACTTTTGACACTTCATAGAGTTTGGTAAAAAAATGTATTTATAGTAATTTCTACTGTCTCTAGCAAAAATTGACCATTTCATGAATGTCATTTGACGATATGCGTCCGATTCAGTTTTGTCCGGATGCGACTTTTATTACGCACATAAAATGATGTTGCATAAAATATTAACGGGCTTCCTTTTTAATGTAATCAATGAATACGAATAAAAAGTGTGTTTAAAATTTTGTTCAAAAATGTAAGTAATTAAAAAAATCGAAAAAAATCGACGGCCCCCATTAGTCCTTGTCGGGGTTCGGAAACATACAAAAGGAAAAGGACAAAAATACCCTCATCGGAACACATGCCTGTGCCTGTGCCTTATATCATTATGATTTCCACCGAATTTAATAATGCAATATACCAAATATTATTATATTTATTTTAATATAATAACGATTTTAATACAAACTTTGAACCTTTATTTTACCTCTTCAGTTGAGGAATTTCAGAAAATGTTAAAACACGTCTTAATCGTTCGTTGAAAAAAACAATTTTTACGTAATGATATTAGTTTTAGTACTTTAAATACAGTATAAAAACCTTCAGTTTCAACACAATCTCAAAAGCTACCACCTGTTAAAAAAGAAGTCCTGTACTTACAAATCAATTGTGACCGGACACTGAAATGTGTGACGACAATTTGCTACAAACTCGTACTAGTAGTGTTCAGCGTGCAACTTTCACTAATTACCTTACTCACACTCTGGAATCTGCGCTTTCATGTTATATAGTTTATTTTTTATGATTTACTTTTAACAGTTCCTCTAATTCATTAAATATAATCCTTAAACCAGAAAATGATGCACTGGAAAGAATAAACAAACAAACACTGCACACTCAACAGCCCCCATTAGGATAGTAATAGCCTGTGTCGGGGGTCCGGAATCACATACAAGGACAAGGACAAATACAGACCGGAAAATATGCTTGCATGGTCAATACAAATATATTATGCTCCGAGCGGGAATCGAACCCGCAACCTGTGGAGTTTAAGGCAGGTTCGCTACCGCTGCGCCACAATTTACATTTACGTTTAGTTATAAATATTTCACATAGCACAGGTGCTACAAAAAATTTAAACGAAAAATGAATAATTATACATTTTGTTTTCACATCCTTTAATTATGAAGTGTGGTTGTTTAAAAGTTTGGTGGTAGAAACTAAAAAGAGACTTTGATTATTTAACTTCTTTAAAGACACATCTTATATTGTAATAATTAGCATAGTTATTATAATTTATACAAAAGCCTTTAAGTGGCTTGTAGTAAAAAATAAATAAAGTTGAAGTGAATATATGTTTTTAATAAAAATATAATTATGTAATAAGTTTTCTGATATAAAAAAAATTGTTCTACAGTACAGGTATCGTTAACAATAAAGGAAAAATATCGGCCGACAACTAGTATCACGGGAATCATAATTATCACATGAATTTTTCCAGAATCCCGTCGGGATTAGCTCCAAGATTGTGCTCGGGTAAGCAATATATTCCGAGCAATTTATGGTTGACGTAGTTTTTATAGGGATAGCCGGGGCTGAGCTAGTGTGATTAAAACAGAAATGGTTATTAGACAATTTGGTAGCAATATTTTCAACTTAAAAATATAAGTAGAATAGATTTATGTAACATTGAAATCTTGTTCCGTTTCAGATAAGTTTTTTCATAGTTTACACGTAACACTATCACAGACAATTATGTTATATTGGAATAATTATGATTTATTAATATTTTTATTAGCCAATTGTAATAAGTTGGACATTTGAGGAAGTGAGATATGCATATTTAGTTAGCTTTGTGACATGAATATTTTTATTACCATTTGCGAATGTAACAAAAATGTAATATTGTTATAACATAAAAACACTTTACTACGCATTAAACAAGGCAAAGATTTTCAAAACAAAAATAAGTACAAAATAAATTTTATTACTAAAATTGTATCTTATGAAACCAATGTAGTAATTAAAATTAGGGTCCGACCGAAACTGGTTTTTCAGCCGAAACCGAAACCGAAACCGAACTTTCGGCCTCCCTCTCAGTTTCGGCCGAAACCGAAACCGAAACCGAAACTTTTAAAAAATATTTAAACGGGTTTTTTTCACTGAAATTTGAATTTCAAGTTTTTTTAACATTTATTATTCGTAGTCAACAAATTAGGAACGGAAAATAATTTGGTTAAATATTTTAAAAGTTTAATTTTATGAGATACTGTTATAAAGTATACTGTTCAATGGTGTGTACTTTTTCGAAGCTAAGAATATTTTATGGTGGCTTATTTAAAAAGAAATCTCTTGCGTAGAAATTGTTCATTTACTGCCTGACGTTCTAATAGGGACAGTAAGAGTTAGTGTTTTATTTTGGATTTTTTAAAAATAAACGTGAAATACAAAGGCGGAAAGCCTTTGTATTTTTATTTGGCGTCATTCTTTAGTTTATAGTTATGATTTCTAAAATTAATATCCCATTTTATTACTTAAACATGGGTCACTTATTTTTGAAACGACGAAGCGAAAACAATTTTATCTCAACGTAAATGGCTATACCGTAAAATAGCTTACCAAAAGTATGGTTTTCAACGCTGTGCAATATTTTCAATACCTATAAAACTACTGAAACTGTGTACCTAGAAAGAAATTTAGATCGCAGACTGGCAGTCCCACGAACGTTGACTGACTTAAATGATTTCTAGCCGGTGAACTACTATCAGTTTTAGTTTGGCCTGCCAATAGCCTAGACATTAATTCTTTAGAACATTTGTGGTACAACAAACTAGAAATTTAAACCAACTCTATAGTAGTTCCAAAGACGCCTGGAAGAACTTCACTAACGAAGCGTGTCATTATTTAATCGAGTCGATGCCGCGCCGATGTCGATATGGCTACAGCTAATAATGCAAATCACATTTAGTGTTAATTTTTAATAGAGAACGTTGCTTTTTAGATGAATTTAATAATAAATGTACATTTTTCTCTTCCATTACATTCTGCGTTCATTATTTCTAATGTTTTCTTAAGTGTCCCTAATTACTTGTCCAAAGTTATATTAGCACGAAGGAGAATTAAATTTGAATTTGAATTGTTGTTATTTTTAATTACAATCCATTCCAATAATCAATAATTCTATTAAGAAAACATTGGTTAAATGATCAGATCAGATCAACATTAAAAATTCGTAATGAAGACTTCATATAAAATGAAATTACGGAAAATATAAATAAATGTTACTCTTATTATACCAATGTCCCTAATTAGTTGACCACCACTGTATATAATATAGAGAGTTAAATAAAAAGTTGGCTGCGAAGTTTACCGAACAACGCACGAAAACTGACGAACACTCGAGTTTCGGCGAGGCCGAAAGTTTCGGCTATATTTTGGCCGAAACCGAAACTAAAGCCGAAACTAGATTTTTGGCCGAAACTGGCCGAAACCGAAACCGAAACCGAAATTTCGGTCGGTCACTAATTAAAATAGCCTACAATATAAAGCATAATTTGTTTACAATATAGTATTATAAAAAATGTGTAAGTATTAAAAAATTATATTCTTAAAATGATTACTAAGCTCATGATTCTTACAACTAAATAAATTTAAATCTTTTCAGTAAATAAGAGCCTAATAAATTAAGCTATAATTTCATAGCAGATAATTATACGCATTTTTAATAATTATTTATGTTAGTAACTCATATAAAGTTACAATTTTGATAACGACTGCTACAATTTAGCTAATTACTTACATCATTAATTAACATAGATAATGTATAGAGTAACATGCTATTAGATAATTGCTTACAAAGCGATTTAATCTTCTATATAATTCCCATGTACAATGTACATTAATAGGTTAACAAATTCATTATTAAACTCTTATTCCATTAAAATTTACTTTTAAAAGTTTCCGTGGATATCAGTAGCATAACATTAAAAGGTACACTTTTTATCAAGACAAAAGTACTCTATAAATGGTAATCCAGTATTAAAGTTATAGTTAGGCATAGGCAGTTTTAATTTTTATTGTTAGAAAATGAATAAAATAATGCACATAATGCATTTACATAACTGCCAATCACTTCACGAGTTTTTCACAAACGTAAGACGTTATTAGCTTACCAGGTAGTCATTTAAGCCCTCAGCCTTTACCATCAGCAAAACACATTTATTATAATTTCATTTATGTCAGGATAGAAGCTTGTATGTTATAGTATTTTATATAAGAGTGGGCAAACGGGCAGCAGGCTCACCGCACCACAGGCTGATGGTAAGTCGTTGTCGTAGCCTATGAGCGCTTGCAACGCCATACATTTGTGTCACTCACGCGCTTTCAACTTCGAGATCTTTGTTCCTAAATCTCTGTTGCTCAGAAATTTTACTGGCTACAGAGTTCCTCAAACTAAACGTAGTTATGAAAAACACTCTAATGCTCTGCAGTAGAATATCTGACAATTACAATAAAGTAAGAAGCCTATTACAATTAATAAATCTTATTAAAATAACAAATATTGTAATAAATAATAAATAAATTATAAATATTTTATATATATGACATATCAACACAGAGATTGTTTAGGAAACTAGCAAGATTTCTTTAGGCGCTTTATTAACTCTGAGTAAAAATAAAAATACTTCCAAAGGAAAATATTCATGGAAAGACAAAACTCTGACTATATTATGTGCATTATATACTTAACTACAATATATGTGAACTCTATATGATAAGGAAGATTTGCTCGTTTCAATTATTTACTTATTTTTTTAATCTGACTACATTCCATTTTGATAGACGCTAACTCACATGACTTATAAGGTGGTGAAGACTTGAAAAAGTTTATTTAGTGTCAATTTAACACGTTTCCTGTATACTGAGCACTTATGGCTCAGTTTAAATGTTTAACTATTGTTTCTATGACCTGGCTTGTGACTATATCTTACAATGTTAAAGATACAATTACATTTACTGTTATAACATCACGTGCTTCACTACATGTTGCCTAAATTTATTGTCTATTCCCGGTATTTGTTTGAATAATATCGCTGGAAATATTATTGAACGTTCATAAAATAAACACAATATCAGCAAAGTCTACAAACATGATATTTCCATTCATTATGGACTTGATATGTTTTGAAGTATGAGCTAAATTTATAACATTATAAATGTATATCTGGGTCATTTATAGACATAACATATTATTTAAAATAATAACAAATGTTACATTTTAGCAGTTACTGATCCCCAAGTAATTTAAGCGTGTTTTTGATTGTCGGTTGCTTAAAATCTCATATTGAGACATTTTTCATAATTTTATTTCTCGAACAATTGTAGAAAATTATTTTATGCTACAAAAGTTACAGAAAAAAACCAGTACGCTTATAATAATTGAATCGCTTTTGGAATATGGATATTACTGTTTAATAAAATTGTATCTTGAGGATTATACGACAAAAAATGCAACTATTACTGACAAATTGAGATGAAAAAAAATATACTTAGGTTTACGACAATAATTAAAAAGCTAAGCTGATGATGAACTAAAAACCTATTGTTTTTTCATTTGTATCTCAATTTTTTATAATTTTGATTGTAATAAAGCTAACACTGAAAATGGGGCTCCGCGTGGCTTTTACAGCATGAGACCGGTAGTTTATGACATTTTAAAATTGCTTGAACGTTGGTAGTCGTGTTTTGAAAATACATACATGCATACCTGTGTTGCTGGTTCGTAGGGTTTGTATTTGTGTGGCTTCTGGGTATATACAGAAGATATAACTATAACACTAAATGTCTAGCGTTTATTTATTTATTTAAAATATAGAGTGTATTTTTTCATTTTCTGGCTTATCTTTCCATATTTTCTCTATATTTTACATCATAAAAGCGGTACATATCATTAATTTGGTAGCTTATCTTGGAATACCTATGAAAATGAATCCCAAAATACGCTTTTCATTTTAACTTTTATTTATGTTCCTCGATCATGCCAATATATGGAGGTCAATTAATTTTTGATCTCACTTGTATGGAAGATGAAAAGCTGTTTAAAACAGCGTTGCTACACATCCTATCAAAACATTGATGTATATCATAATACCTACTTATTAAATAAATAAATAAACGCTGCACACTCAACGGCCCCCATTAGGATAGTAACATCCTGTGTCGGGGTCCGGAAACATTCACAATGACAAGGACAAATACACCCAGACCGGAAAATATGCTTGCATGGACAATACAAACATATTATGCTCCGAGCGGGAATCGAACCCGCGACCTGTGGCGTTTAAGGCAGGTTCGCTACCGCTGCGCCACAACGTCGTCAAATTATTATATAATAGAAGTAACCGTATTAATATTATTATAATAGAAGTAACCTTTTTTAAAACTCAAAAGGCTTAAATATAAATAATCTTAAGAACAATATGTAACAAGAAAAAATTAACTTCATCGCATACGAAAAAAATTAGAATTTCCAATTGAATTCTAAATTAATTTTAAACATAATACAATTTATATTAATATTAAGCTCCATGTACCTACCAGCAGAATATCGCTCTTAATCAAACATATAGAATTTTACTCACTTACAACTGAAAATGATAAACCACTTACCACGCAGAGACAATTCAATTAAGCCTTCCTTCTTCATCATAATAATATAATCTATTTATAGTACGCCTTATACATACACAGCATATATTTTCAAATTTAATATTATGAAAGCAGAGTTATATGATGTAACATAAGAACTTATATATCAGAACAAAAACAGTATTTTCATTGAATAGGGCAAAAACAAAATGGTTATAATTTTGCAAAACTATTATATTAGTTACTGTACAGAAATTCAAAATGATTTATCGTATTTAATGTGAATATTTTTGTATTCATGCTTACATCAAACTGTGTATAAACAAAACTTTCCAAAGAAGGTGTTCCCGTTTCTTACCAATTGCTTGCTCGATTGACGTGATTTTGATAAATTATCGCTTTCTTTGCGATTCTAAGTTCTCTCACGTTTCGAGTGCGTGTCACATATCTTTTGATATTTTTTTGTTGATGTCTCTTATAATACTAATATCTTTTTCATTTATTTATAACTAATATTACAACATATTTACAATGCTATAATTATTATATTTGAAAATAATTAAAACTGTACAAATCATGTCCAAGGGCAATGGTGATAACAATACTAACTGCATTTCCCCGCTGAATCGCAATCCCAATTCTTTGGGCGAAAAATTAACCAGCCCTGTTACCTGTGGAGGCAATGAGACGGGGTGTTATATCTTTGAGAAATTGTTTTACACTAACGCTCTGTGGTCCAAGTGTTTTTACTACAAACAAAAAGATGTAATTTGGAATAAGTTACGAATATTTACGCCACTTACAGAATTCAGCTTTTATAAAATATCTATAAAGAACAAAGTATTCTTGACACGGAAGAAAATGGTGTCGTTTATACAATATTTTTCAACCTACTTATAAAATAGGTTATCAGTTCGACAGGATTTTTTTAAAATGTTTATTGACTTATTACTCGAAGACGACTGGACTGATTTGGTTAATTCGTTTTTTGTTTTTAAGGGTTTTAGGGCTCTCTAGCTTACTCCTCATCATCTAAGTCCGGATCTGATGATTTAATGCCTATAATATATATTTTTTTGAAACTAGTCGCTAGTAAAAGTATTTAACTGTGCACAACATAACCGAATGAACATAGCTTGTGACTAACTTCGTTCCGTTTTGATGGTGTTGTTTTTACAAATGGCCACCAGTGATGCTTTGATATTTTGTATTCATAGAAGAGCTGGTCTATTATAGTATTTTCTAAGAGCTCAGGTTATTACCATCCTTATGTTTAACGGGAAAAATAATAATAATAACAACGAACTTGAACACTTTTCCTATGCAGTAATAACAACACCCCACAAAGCGCTAGAAGGGTTTGTTAAACTTGTTTTAATGAGTTATCCTAAGGAAATATCTTTCAAGATGAAGTTTGTTTTGAAATTCTTTGAAAAGGCTACAAAGTTGTGCCGAAAAGTTCAGTTCGCGGTTTCAAAACCAAGTTTAATTAATTGCTGCTGAAAATGGCGGATATATAATTAATTATCATTATTGCAAAACAGTGAGCTAGATAGTGAACCTAATTTTTATCTTTGATTATGGTTCGTTTTTAACGTTAAATGGACGCAAATAAGCAATACCATGTCAACCCACACGAATGTCATTTCGAGAAAAACGCGCTTGAAATTTTTGAACAACTTACTTTATATGATTTTTTTTATATATTGGTCAAGTTTTTGTCAATTTCAGATTAATGTAAGTTATTTATACTTATTTTCACATAAAATAAGTATACAAACTGCATATTTCGTATATAATATAACCCAAAACGTTTAACATAATACATATTTTGCATGATTAGAAAATGGCTTTTTTAGAAGTTTTAAAGCTTAAAACCCTACCAATATTAAAAAAAATGTTCTTTGGCCATTTACCAACACTTCTGCATAATTTGTGGGTTGACATGGTATTGCTTATTTGCGTCCAAATAAGATCAACGTTTTAAAGTTATTTATATCCTTCTTATATAACAAATATAAAAGTTTGTATTACGGCTGAACGGATTTAGATGATATTTGGCACCGATAAAAATTGTTAACTGCATTAAGACAATATTTTTAATACTCATTGACCATTTCTTGGAAAAATGTTGTTTTTCGTGGAAAGTTACGGGTTATGTTGCTAGTAAAAAAATATATTACGGAAACTATGTACTCTGTCCCAGTTTTTAATAACTATATCCCAATAAGAAACGTTTATTTATACTATTGAAAGTATTGCTACTAAACTTTGAATTATTCTTGGGGAGGTGATCAATTTAAGAAAGCACTTTTATTAGTACAAAGCAAAAAGTTAATATAATATTTATCTCTTGGCATGGTTAGAATATCGCAAGTATTTTAAAAGATTTTTTTTTTATCTATTGATAATTATATTGAAGAGTAATCGTACGGGTGATTTATTAAGAAAAACTTAAATATGAATGATATACATAATTACTAATATCGTCTACAACATTTGTTTTAAAATCTCCATATTTAATAAAATGTTTATTAATCAAATAAACCGCTTCTTCTAACAATACCGGTTTTTATAGTGATTCGCAGTTCAATTACAAATTTAAACTTTTTTCTTTGTTAATAATGGCGTTAATTATATCCAATTTTCATATAACCCTTGTCCAAACAATTATCAAATATATAAAATTCTCATGTCACTGTTTTAGTTACCTACTATATTCTTCCGAAACCGCTTGACGAATTTTGATGAAGTGGGTCTGAGAATAGGACAACATATTTAATTTTTATTTTTTATGGAATAAAAAAATACGTGCAACCCTAAATTTTCTTTCTACCGTCAACCCCTATTTATTAATAGCAATATTAGTAATTCAATAACGTTCACCGCTGTCACTTCTGTTCATAATTAGACTCAGTTAGGTGGCGCTGCTATGGGGACCCAGATTTTTTTTGGGGTAGGACCACGTCCTCCGGGCTCGCTAGTATGTATACTTACTACCTTATAATTATATTCAGCCAATACCGACTAAAAACTTACTTAATGTTTTGCGAGTTAAGTGCAAAGTTAAAAGTCTAAGTGAAATTAAATTTGAGCTCATAAATAAACAAACTGGGAGCCAATCTAACATTAAAGATCTTCATTTTCTTTTAAAGGCAGAAACTTTTCATAAAGTTAAAGATTCTTCCTGACTAATTTTTATATAAGTCAATGTAATGTAATGTGCGTGGAAGCGTGTAACGGACAAATTATTAAAACTATTGTGCCTATATTTGTTTAAAAGTTTATATTGTTTAGTTATTCATTGTGTAAAATTGAAATATATATTGCAATATATTAATAAACTTAGAAATATTAACAAACAACCTTCTTTATGTAATTTGGAAATCACGACATAAATTACATTTCAGGTTTATGAAGCAATAACAATCATCAGGTAGGCATAGACATCAGACACCTGCTTGATTTATCTATCTATGTAGGTAGATCAAGCAATAACAAAAAACTCTTAGTAGTCATAACGGCACGATGACTCATAATTACTTGTTATAAATAACTAGCGACCCGCTCCGGCACGGGAATAAATGCAATGTGTACAATACTTCGTACATTATTTTGACAAATCTCGTAGGGTTCAGCCTGCGTTTGTCGCAATGTAAGCGGAAATAATGTAATTATTTACGACATCACGTTAGAAACCTCAAAAATAAAATTATATATAAACCTTCCTCTTCAATCACTCTATCTATTAAAAAACCGCAACAAAATCCGTTGCGCAGTTTTAAAGATTTAAACATACATAGGGATATAGGGACAGAGAAAGCGACTTTGTTTTATACTATGTAGTGATGAGTATATATTGTACCTATTGAAATATAAAATTGTCAAACTGAAAAGATAAAGTAACATCAAACTGAAAACAATTTTTAATTAAAAATTATATCGCTTGAATAGAATGTTTTTAATAAATAAAAGAAAAATCTAAGTCCCATTATAATAATTTAAAGTTTAAATTACCAATTTTATGAGTTAGCATCAATTCGTGACAGTGATTTAAATGTAATTTCTAATTTTTAAACTTTTATATTAATGATCTAAAACTTCTTAGATTTTTGAACATTTGCTTTAAGGAAAATGTTTTGAATAATTAAGGCCAAAATTGTGAAGTATTTTATAAATAACTTGACGAAATGCGACAATTTTTTTATTATGGTTTTTATTTCTTTTAAAGATTTGCTTTAAGAATTAGTATTATTTCATTACATTCGTGTCGTTCGTTCAGTTGTTTGTTATTTTATTAGCATGTGTAAACCTATGTACGAATACGACCGAGTTACATGTTAGACTTATATTTTGCTAGATGTATATATAAGACAAATACAATTATAAATAAAAATTTATATCGAATGTTTCTTTTTGAAACAGTTAATAACACTTTTTGTCCCTCAAAATACGTTTGTAGCTTGCTCTAGGACTGGGCATAAGACGACGGTGGTCAGAATCGACCCCAACTCTTTATATTGAGGATATAAGGATTGATGATTTAGATTTTCAAGAACACAAAATGTCGAGACAAAAACCTGGCTAGCCATCGTTTTACCATAGTAGCTAACAACGCAACAATTCACGGTAATGAAGCTCTTGTATCATGTTTTAGTCTAGTGCCCCGAAATATTAGCCCCAAGCAATACGAGCTCGTTAATTAATGAATTATTAAACGAAGATGGGAGTTAACGTAGAAAATAGATACTTAAATTTAGGTATTGTATCATGCATTATGATATAATACTTATTAGGCAAACTACATGAATTTGGACAGGGGTTGTTTGTCCGTTTAGATCCAGTACATATGACACATGACGGTCTGACGTGTAAAAAAAATTGTTACTGGCTGGTTTGCTCTTGTAGCTAGTACATAATAACTTTTTATTTATTAATACACTTTATTGCACACTACATAGAAACACCGATCTCTACCAGGCAACCTTCGGGAAAGGAGAATAATTTTCTTAATATAATAAGACAGGTCGTGCCATTATTATAAACATACATACAAATAAATAAACACGAATACATAGACATAATTACGAACATAATGATATTCACTACATAATCAATAATACCTTAATTAATAATTATACGATAAACATAAAATATAATTAAGAAAATAAATATAAATAAATAATAATAATTAATGTAAGATTAATAAATGGCATATAGATATTTAATTTGTTATTATTTTTCTAAATCTTCTGTATGAAGAACCTAAGAGGCAATGCAGCTGGGGAAACATTTCATCGCCTGTGTGCAACACGCATTTGGCCGGTATTTTTATATGATTTTTTGTGTGAAGTACCTTTAGGTTATAATCCAGATATATGTTGTGATGATTTGTTCAAAATTTCGAAGATATATTGATGTTTTAATTAGTGATTTGTGTTTTATTTGCAATCTGTTTAAATGCATAAAATATTTCCCACTTTTATTACGAAATATTATATCGACATTTATATTATACCCATACGAAGTATGGTTAATACGAATGTAGCGTAATGCATATTGAACGTAAAACCAATTACAATATTCACCGCTTGGAACTATATAGAGATGCTTCGATGTTAATATTTCGTGCTGTTCTAATTTGAGCTGAACCGTTCGTTAGTAATCTAATTTAGGTACCTGCTTTATTATGAACATATGTACGTAATATCCGCATGTAGGAAATCCTAGAGAATTATATATTTTTTCATTAAATTTACTTTAAAAAAAGTTTTTTCGTAAATCTATAAACACGGATTTACACAGGGTTATAATGAAACCTTTTGTTTTTAAGGCTTATCGATTATAATTGTTATTTACTAAAATGTCTGTGGAGTACCTGACTTTTTATATCATGACGGGTATGTAACGGGTGTAATGCTTGTATTATCACATGCGCGTTGTCAACCCAAAAGATAGGAGCTCTCACTCATCGCACGAAACGCAACAGTACTTTACGCTGATTTTCTGTGAGAGGGTAACACTTCCCCAGTCAAGCCGGCCCATTCGTTCTGGGAGAAGCATGGCTCTTCTACTTAGTACCTATTTAGAGGTATGTACATAGTGAGGTATTTCGATTATCCTAAATATAGATAGACTTAATATATTAGGGGATTTTAGATGGGTAACAAGTAACAACATATTAGTCATGTTGCTATTTGCTGTTTAGCTACGAGTTTTTCAACAACGTATCGTACGGTTAATTTTTTTTTTATTTTACAAATTGGCAAACAAGTATACGGCTCACCTGATGGTAAGTGGTTGCTCTAGCCTTCGAGATATTGGTTCTTAAATCTCCTCTGCCCAGTAATTTCACTAGCGTACAGTGCTCTTCAAACCGGAACACAGTAATGCCTAAGCACTACTATTTCACGGCAGAATATTTGACACTGCGGTGGTACCTACCTAGCCGGCCTCTTGCAACAAAAGACCTACCACCAGTGTGAATGATTGCACTGGTGGAATAATCTCTGCTATAACAGAGGTTATCCCAACAGCGGGCGATGGGGTCGTCACATCCCGACCCGTTAGTGCAACTGCTGTGGCTGATCGTCAGACGCGCTTCGAGGTCAACCAGCGTATAACCAGTTGCATATTAGAGGTCGGCATGCCCTCCGGTGTTGCAGATATTTATATGCGGCAATTAACTCTTAACATCCGGTGAATCTCCTGACTGTTTGCCTCCTGCAACATAATAAAAATCTTTATTTGTGGCCAGCCAGTTATAGATATCAATATGCACTATAGAATTTATCCAACATTTAATCATTTTATATGGCTTATCATAACAATTTAGGCCTTACAATTCTCATTGTTTCTGTGATCCACAACTTGACAGATCATATGAGTTGTGATGTTAATCGCGCGTATAATGTCCCATATGAATGAATAAGTAATCCTGATAAATTGCTTCTTTTTCGACTTAGCAGGGAAGTTAGTAAATGTAATTTATGTAATACACCACGTTTTAAAACTTAATTTATGAAACTATTCCGAATTTATATATTGATTATAAATCTTCGTAAAAGAGTGAGAGACTATCTCTCCACTGACCTCGCCTATTCTTTTGGACTACGATTAACCTGTGATTTGGAACTGTGATTTATAAAGTTCGATTCTGTGATCTAGAAGATCTCATGAAAGTCTCACTAAGAGCCATCAGGTTTTTTATTCCAAATCCGTGAACCCCAACCCGTAACAATATTCATGAGAATTATTATAATACTACACTGGTAAAAAAGCTGCTGCAATATCTTTAGGTGTAACATACTTAAAGTAATTAAATATTCAAAGAACCGCGAAAACAGCTAGTTTAGTTTTAAATACAATAAAATATTGCAGTCTTAATATTCATTTCGACTGACCGTTAGTATATTGGCATGGCATTTTAAACCGCGATATTTCTCGCTAAAGTGGCTATACAACCGGTCAACGTTCAACGCATGGGCTATTGCAGTGCCGGCGATAATACCATAAAACTGGGAGTAACTCAAATAGCTTTCATCTAGTTTTGCAGCCGGAAAATTTTATTTTGCACCTTTTGAAATACTTCGGAGCTAAAACGTACCTTTTATGTAAAAATTTTTTTCGGGAATAGTGTAAGTTCTTATAACGCAATGTGAAATGTGTAAGGATCCCTAAATAGCTCATGTTATAGGTTTATAATGAATATGTTATTAAAACTAAATAATTAGAACCAATAAAATTATAATAATGTTAATATTATTATAATGCTAGCTAATATTACAAAGGACAGCGTTGTGGCGTTGTGGGTAGCGGGTTGCGGGTGCGATTCCTGCTTGGGCAGAAGTTTCTTAAAATTTCTGTTTAAATCTGGGCGTTTGTCCGTGTGGGTCTCCCCACCATGCCTCGGCGAGCACGATAATCTGTCGGTCCCGTTCGTTATCACATAATATCTGATAATAATCGTTAACTCTGATAAGTAAATTGCTCTTATCCAATGAGTAAATTGCTCTTTTCCAATGAGCCCTTAGGGTTGTGGAGGTCAGATGGCAATCGCTCCGTGTAAAAACTAGTAACCTGTCAAATCCCGATAAGAGTAATAAGGAGATCCTGGGTACGTAAAATACCGGGAATAATGCTAGGACGAAGAAGCTAATATTAGCTAATATTATTTTTAGGCGTCGGGATGTGACGACCCCATCGCCCGCTGTTGGGATAACCTCTGTCACAACAGAGATTATTCCACCAGTGCAATCAGTCACACTGGTGGTAGGTCTTTTGTTGCAAGAGGCCGGCTAGGTAGGTACCACCGCAGTGTCCAATATTCTACCGCCAAATAGTAGTGCTTAGGAACTACTGTGTTCCGGTTTGAAGGGCATTGTACGCTAGTGAAATTACTGGGCGAACGAGATTTAAGAACTAATATCTCGAGGTTGGCAACGCGCGAGTGGCACCTACTAATGGTGCTGCAAGTGCTCATAGGCTGCGGCAGCCACTTACCATCAGGTGGGCCGTATGCTTGTTTGCCAACTTCTAAAAAAAAAAAAAAATACAACGAATGTGAATGTTTATTTGTTTCCGTGCAACGCTTTCACGCCTACATCGCTGTAGCGATAATGATGGTTTTTGATATAGATACAGATGAAACCATGAAGACGGTTATAGGCTACATTTTGTCGCGAACAGGAACATTTAGGATATGATAAATATATTATTAGTTCTTATTAAGGAAAGTCGCAATCCCTGGCGCTCAGTCACTATCACTGCGTCAGAACCGTCGTAGTCAAATAATAATAATAATTATAATATAAAACTTAAAAAAAAACAGACTATATTTAAAAAAATATGTTACTGGACAGAAATCTATGTTATCTTTTTTTGTTGTTTCACAATACACGGATGTAACAGTCAAATAGGAACGCCAACCAATTCCAATCACGCCGTGCCATTTGAAATGTTTTTGAGAATAAAATATCACCTCTCTTTGAAATATACAAACGAGCAGGTGGTATTTGGTTAGGCATTGAAAGACGGTTACTGCATGTACTGGGTTTTTCAATAAGTGTGATGATGTAAATGATTAAAGATAATTTGACTGTTTTAAAAAGAAACATAACCTACCGAAATAACCCTTTTTTTACGGGGAGTAAATCTCTAACTAGATACCCGGCCTCCTGGGGAAGAGAACCGGGTTATGTGGGGTTGCATGTTTAACCATGGCGTCCCACTAAAACCGATGGCCGACCTCAGTGCGATTGAGAGGCTCCGAGAACTCCTGTGGAACGCACTCCGAGGCCTCTCAAGCACATCGCCCAAATGGGCCCTTCCCGGGGAGAGCTGATGGTGTTGCCCTCACTCTGGGGGAACTGATGGCAGTGCTACCCTGACCGCCGTCTTCCTCTAGGCCGTGCAATGGGCGCACAGGTGACCCCACCCTGTGCACCCGACCTAAGGGTATGACGCCCTATTTAAAGCCCGGGCGTGAGGGCTTGGGACAGGAACGCCAGCAGCATCGTAAGAGGCCACCATTGTCCCTGGCACCACCTTTTCCCAGCCAACCTGCGCAGGCGAGAAAGCAGAGGGCCAGTGGCGACGTGGCCTATCACCCCCGTCCAGCAGGGCTCCCGCGACCCCACCAGGCTGTCCCCCTCAAGACCACCACAGTCGAAGGAGACAGCACCCCCTTGGAGGTGCGGTCGTGCACCCTCCCTGATCGCTGTTGGTACTATCCTCGGGTTTTGGCCGACATTCGTCTTCCGCTCGCCAGCGGGAATGTGTTCCACAGGTGTGGTGTGGGCGGATTCCGCCTCCACAACCTGGGAAGGTAGGCAATCGTTGCCCCCCCCAGAATTCGAGGGGCAGCCGGAACAAGCCGAAGCTAGCTCCGGGAGGGATTCTCCGGCTATGCCGGTACCCTCCTGGGGTAGTTTACTCTGATTTTTTGAGCTTGCCATAGTTTTTGTGTTCCTTTGTTAGGGTGAGGTCCCCTCCGCTAATGACCGGACACCCTCCGGTCACTCATCCCCTCGGCGCGGGCGACCTTGGGATTATGGTAATTTTTTTATGAGGTTTTCTTCCTCTTCGCAAACTTTGGCAAACTCCTCCACCGGCCGACGAAAGTCGACGAACCCTGTTGGCTTCACCGGGTAGCCGAAGGTGTGAAGCACCTCCGACTATTACTCCCGCTTACTGAGCCCCCCCGGCATGACAAACCCAGGGTACCGCAGGGATGACATCTGCGGTTGGGGGGGCTACCGAAATAACCTATTCCAACACGACTCGTCCATCAGAGCTGTTAAATGTATTCTTTGGTAATATGATTTGCCATTGTTTGAATGAGACCAAATGCTTAATATGTCTCATACCACTTTGAAAGAAAAGTAGGCCATTCTCATCCGCGGATAATCGCGACAATCGCGGGTGACAATATCCTACTTTCTCCCATGGTTTTTTTTTCCTACTATGAAAAGTGTGCTTTAATTCCCTGGTACGAGGGATCAACATACTATGGCTACGTTACCGGGAGGTTAAATGAGTTAATTATTGTCATCTTGCCGGGAAAGAAACGGCGATTTTCTTCCCTCGTACCAGGGACTAAAAGCAAACTTTCATCAAGGTAGAAAAGCTTTATTGATTTTAAAGTATAATCATTTACCCTGATAAATGTATATTAAAAATTAATTGTATATATTGTGATTATAAATACTTCTCTTGTTGTTTAAAATTAAGTTTCTTGCTGCGCTACAGGTTTCTGTTGAGTTTCATTCGATGAGTGAGCATCAGAAACTCTTCTGATACAAAGCGGTTACCGAACCGAAGCAACATGCGTGTTGTGGACCCAAAAGAAGAGATTTAAAAAGAGAGAATGGAAGCCGAAGGAAAAACGAAGAAAACAGGGGAATTGTAGATCAAAATGCAACAGTACTGATACTGCCACTACACGTTGATATTCTGTGTGAGGAGAGTACTTCACCGGTTTAGCCAAATAGCGAAGCCTTCCTCAGAATCAGAATGTATTTCAACGTTTTTCTGTAGTTACTTTATTTAATCTTTATACTAGTCTTGTTAAAAAACCCTCACATCATTGTATAAGTAAGACCTGCATCAGAATAAGTAACTCGGTAATATTTTACATATTTCAAAGAGAAAACGTTACCTACGTTTTAGCCTCAAAAATATATCAAATAATACAGCAGAATTGGGATTGATTGGCGCTGTTATTCGGTAGTCGCATCCGTCGTCCATTGAAACATAACAACTTCGCTAAAAATGGTTTTCCGTCCAATAGTGTACATTGCCTGCAGGATAGGATTTTTATGAAATAAAAAATCGGCGACCGCTTTAGCGTAGTAGGCTCGTCTTTAACGAAAATAATACAAGCGGCGCGTCATGCTTTTGCATAGATCATACAAACATTTGCTTCAATTGAATGATTGTGCTTGTCTTTGTGCTTGGGGACCCTCGTTTAGTTAGGACCACAGCTTATCTAATCCTTTTGTGCGTAACCAGTCAAAGATATTGCTGTTATTTATTTATAAAAAAAGGTAATTGTTCATTTATATAGTAACTAGCGGCCCGCTCCGGCTTCACGGGTATAAAATATATTTACGACATCACATTAGAAACCTCAATTTTTTTTTCTCCACTATTTTTATACATATAAACCTTCCCCTTCAATCACTCTTTCTATTAAAAAAACCGCATCAAAATCCGTTGCGTAGTTTTAAAGATTTAATAAAGACAATAGACATAGAGACAGAGAAAGCGACTTTGTTTTATAATATGTAGTGATAATGTGTGTGTACAATGGTTATTATTTTGCGTATTCTATATCATCATGGCAATAAGGTGAAAATTAATTTAACGGATAATATTTTTAAAAAATCCACAATTTATTTCTTATGTTTTTTTGAGACAGAGTTGGCAAACAAATACATGAACCACATGATACCAAACGGTCACTTTCAAAGCACTACCGCAAGTTGTCATCTGAGATGAGTGAGGGTCAGAATGAGAGGAATGAGGTCTCTATCCTCTTCTTCTTCTCTGTTCTCTTCTTGTTGAATTCATATTAGATAGATATATCATATTATTATCACTACACAATGATAAAATTAACTTTTAACAAAATAGATTATATTTTGAGACTTCGTGTTCTGATGGTAAGTTGTAAATACTATCAAAGAAGTCTAAATAATAAGACTAACAGCTTTTTGTGAAGTAATTTTACATAAATTTGAAACATTTAGTAAAGTGTTCTTGAAAATTTTATTAATGACGAAGAATTTTTTATTTATAAAACTTTTTTATTCCTTTGATAGTTGATTCTTATTAAGTGCGTCGTCTAAAATGATAATATTTCTAATTTCAGTCTAAATTAAAACTACTTTTGAATATTTCTCCTTTCAAATAACTCTTTGTTAAATAGACTAGAACTTGAACTAAAATTAAAATTTACTGATTGTCTTGAGTTATAAGAATTGGGACGGATCAGTTCGTGGGACGCCATATTATGAGTTTACACATTGGTCCCATCTTATATGAAATAGATAATGCAGTGCTGTAAACCATTATTTATCAATCAGAAAATTGCTCTTAGTTTCATAAAAGGGTCTAAGCTGCAGTTAAAATATACCTCTATTATAATTCTTATAACCAATCCTACTAATATTATAAGTGAGAAAGTTTAGACGGATGGATGGATAGATAGATGTTTGTTACTCTTTCACGCAAAAACTTCTGGACAGATTTCAATGTAATTTGGTACACACTTAGCTTAAGCTCTGAATTAGTATATTATATGGTACGTTTTATTCAGGAAAAATGTTGGGTTCCTGTGGAATCATCAGAAAACTATACAACGCGAGCGGAGACGTGGGCACAGCTATTATTGATTCCTTGAAAATTTTAGTAGTCAAATTAAGACCAATATAATACTGAATTGATGATAACAATAATATATGTGGGACATTTTAAATAAAACCTCGAATTCTTAACTTTCTACTTCTTTAATTTACGTCTTCCGTTTTTACCCATTCGCACCACACTTCAATTCCCTGCTCTCATGCACACTGCCTCAAGCCAATCCCATTCGCTCATTCATTCTAAATCGAAATTTCACCATTCATTCCATTCCATTCCATGCTTACAAACACTCATATATAATACTATAATACACTTATAATTACTACACTTAAACAAAACAAAAATCTCTTATTTAATACTACAATCCCACATATATATTACATGACATATTTATAAACTGAAAGGCAATACAAAAGCTTAACGCATTTATCAATTGAGTTGTTTAACTAATTGGCGTATGCGGACCGAGTTTAATTGGCATGAATTGTTTATAGGAAAACTTTTGCAGGTGCAATGCTTAAGAAATTTAAATTGGTGGCAAAACCACTTACAGTAAAAGACAAATCTTTTAAGGAAATATGGTCATACTATTCAGTAAAAAGCAACAGCTTTTTACTAACTAAATAGCATAACAATTCTGACGTTAAAACACACACATTCATTTTATTTACATGTATACATTAGGATAGTGTCATTGTGTGTCACTTGTTTTCATTAAACTAGATATGGCATCGTCACAGTAGAGAGCAAAATGGTGTAAGCCATTAAACACTCAAAAAGAACATTACTCTTGATTTATTCTGCAGCTTACCTTTTTCTTAAGCTTTGCTACTTGCAGTTTGATAATTATCTCGTCAGTTAAAGTATTTTTAACATTAGTAGTTTAATATTATTAAGATTTAAAACCCAGAAACGGGTTTTAAAAAAATTATCATATTACGTAACTTCTTCTTACATTTTCTTAAACCAAATAAACGCTATTTCTATTTTGTGGTAATATTAATAAGGTAGAGTATGTAAATTTCTAAGCAAGTGTGTTTTACTTAGAATATCTATCGCGTATTGTTATGGATCTTATATAAACTAAGTTATCGAGAAATAATATTTATTTAGCTTGCGAACTCGGCTTTACATTACAAATAATAAAATAATAAATTTAAAATATTTTTTTAATTTTTTATATTCTTGCAAAAGAAAATAAATATTTTCCCGAATGCAATGTTACTATAAAGACATCAATCTAATGTTTTTTTATGTCCGAGTGGGGAAATAGGAAGGAGGATGCCCGATGGGCAAACCTCACGAGCTGCCGACAGTCGAAAGAAGCGATGCCTGCACCGTCGCCAAGACTGACCAGACGACTCCTCGGCTTCAGCAAGCATGACCTCCGAATTTTAGTGAGCACCCTTACAGGGCACATATCACTAAATAAACACCTATTTACAATCGGCGTAACGGACAGCCCCTGTGCAGGGGCTGTCTGAACGAGGAAGAGACGGTCACCCATGTAATCCTGGACTGTGCAGGGGTGGCTGATCAACGGGCAAAAATCCTCAAGGATATGAGGTCGCTCCAAGAAGTCTGTGAACGTCCCAGGAAAGTTCTGAACTTCTGGAAGGAGCTGGGCTGGTTGGAATAGACTGGCCAATCCCACACACAAAATGGACCAAATTACGAGTCTAATTGTGGAAAAGGGAGCCCTACTACTAACTACTAACTAACTAATAGGAAGGAGGTTCACCTGATGTTAAATGCTTACCGCCGCCCATGAACATATGCAACGTGACGTGCAGTTGGGTTGCCGGCCTTTTTTAAAGATACAACGCTGGCTGACCTCAGTCACTTCACCAGTTTTTTACCAACCCAATGTGGCAGCTAACCTACTGCTACAAAGTAGGAACTACGGCAGCTACAAAGTAGGAACTTTTTAAGCTCTACAAACAGTAAATCTTATTTTATATAGTTTCAACTGTTAATTACTGTGACGGTTTGTGACTTGATTTTAATTCAGTAGAATTATATGAGAAAATAGATCAAAAATGGCAACAGATACATAAAGTATAAAAATCCCATTTGTAAACTTTTAGATTTTAATTCTATTGTTTTCTTCTGTAACCTATTGCTTCAACACTTTAGCTCGCTTAAATATAGCAACATTTTTAAAGATAGCGTGAAAAACTTTATAGTTAAAAATATAATAGACAGGCTGAGTAATTACCATCAAAGCCTGCATTTTATACATTTTTCTTAGAATCAATCAGATTAAAAAACTAAAACCTTGTACTATAAAATATTACTATGAATATTTCAACGTCAGACGTTTTTCACGCTATAAGTAATGATATATCCATAAAGTAAACAGTGGGTATATAATTGGATCCTCAAAGAACTCAAGTATTCCTTTTAGGATATTTCATTATCTTTTATAAAGTGAAAATAAAATGATAAATTGAAAGTGGAACAGACGAACACGCTGTACTCTCAAAGCATGTAATATAATCACAAAGGTTTTTGGGGTGCTCAA
This sequence comes from Hestina assimilis, assembly GCA_023373885.1. Lineage (NCBI taxonomy): Eukaryota > Metazoa > Arthropoda > Insecta > Lepidoptera > Nymphalidae > Hestina > Hestina assimilis. The sequence continues at coordinate 6,427,714 of CM041749.1, read as the reverse complement.
AAGATTCACAAAGACATTTTTATTTAGATTGAGGTTATTCATTTATTAACGCTACATAAACATATTGGTATCAGATGGGCGTCTCTTTACGTACCCTCTGGAGCGTGGATATGCTTTGTTCAAATACCACTATATTCTAGAGATGTTCGTAGCCGGTTGCGCTCACTGACCAGAAAACGATTGGTGGGTTAAGTACCTTTAGGCGCGGTCAGTCACTAAATGGGAGATTCTATGAGTGGTATTTCAACTGAGCGTCTTCATACTTTGGAGGGCACGTAAAAAGTCGGTTCCGATTGTTATCAATTTGGTGATAGTAGAAAAGTCAAGTCGAGGTCTACTACGGACTACCTGAAAAACTCTGACACTAGGTTGGCCATTAACAACTAGATAAGAAAAAAAACCCCCCGCTAGGGCTGTCTTTTTTCACTGTTGGGTCTCAGTACTCGACCCACCAGTACATCCCCACCCAGCGACGCCTTCAAGGCCTGTATGGTCAACAGCAATACACATGTTATAATTAATATTAATATTAATTAAGAATAAAAATGCATCACTATACCAAATTATTACTATTAAAAATATTAAACGTAGTTCAATGTTGTACATTACAAGTACTATTAAGCTACTTTCTATAAATAAGAAACACCGATACTGCGCCAAATATTCAATGAAATTCACGAAGAAGTAAAGAGTTTCTTTGACTAAGAATAAAGTAAATCCCTAGAAGTTGGACGCAGACGCTTTCGTATGCACACAGAGTGCTGCGCTCAATCAGCTCTCGTGAGACGAGATGCGGCCCGCTCAAAGGAGCCCGCGACTCGTTACCTCACATAGTACCTGCCTATTGAACGACTGCTCTAGCCAGTAAGAAATTGTCAATGTATTTAACCTTTCACGTTGAATACGCCAGTACTAAGAAATGAACGACGACATCAAAGATTCTAAAGTTTACTTGGACAGTGTGTTTTTAAATAGGTAAATCACTAAAGACGTTTGAGAAAATATGATAAATAATAACTATTTATTTTTAGATACCTATTTCATAGCAAATGTTTTTATATCTACTAAAACATTACTTTGATTTTAACGCAAACAAGTCATTAAAATTGTACGAGCCGCATGTCTTGTTATCTTTAATGATGTGGTATGACAGTTACACATACTTGTAATTTGATTTACGTATATAATATATTAAGCTAATCATTTTACCAAGAATGAACAGAATATACAGAATACATAAGAACGATTTTACTACTATTATAATTAATACGAAAATTATTGTATACAACAAAAACACGAAGTAACAGTATTTTAAAGGTGCGATTGTTAGAGAATTCAGAAATTTGCAGTCGTATGTTAGAATCGGACTCGTACAAATTAATACTGCAAAGCAATGCCACGTTCCGTGGCGAAGCTTGCTGTCGTCGTGTGTCGCTGCCTTCGGCCGTCTTTTCACAGTGTTTTATAAAACCCGTTTTTGTCATTTGAGCACTGGAGACCCAAAAGTAACCTCTATCCTAACCTTTTAGGGTTGCGATGTTTCTTTCTTTTCTCTCTCTTCTTTCAGTTGAATTGCCAACACGCTTGTGATACTTCAAGTGCTGCAAACATCAATAGATTGTCATAGGGCGGGTCATACGCTTGTTCAGATAATTTGTTGGATAAAAAGCACTTTCCCTATTAGCAAAAGCTGTAGAGCCATGCTTTTCCCCAGTTCGACTGGGGAGGTACTACCTTCTCACAGAAAATCGGCATAAAGTAAGAGAGATACTGTTGCGTTTTGTAGGATGAGTAGCGCCGGAGGCCCAATCTCACATCCTCTTTGAGCTTGGGCATATGATACTTCAAGTATTACAAGCGCTCATAGGTTGCATTGACTGTTTACAATACCATCTGGCGGAGCGTATTGTTTGCTTTCCAATCGCCGTGAAATAAAAATTAAAGAAATTAAAAACATACTTTAAAAAACCACATAATTTTATCTGTGTTTTTTTTTATTTCAATTTTGCAATATTTGAATAAGTTTACGGAGATTGAATTTATAAGTGAAGAAAACATTCTAAAAGTAATAATAAGTAACCGAGTCTAAAACAATAATGGAACATCTATTCGGCGTCTTTCAATAAGCAAGCAATGAATAGTTTACAATCTCTAAACGTACTTAAAAATTGATCATATATTTTCTGCAGACGCTACTTTTATACAGCGCTGTATAAAATTGGTATGCGAAATCTTATAACTTAAGACAGATATCCAATATTCTTTCGAATAGGACTGCAGCGGAACACTCATAGAACACAAATCAAGTAAGAAAAATGAAGGAAAAGAACCAAGACAAAGCGGTCTCTCGATCGACAAGAATTTCATTGTGAAATATGTGTTATTCAAGATAAAAATATTTTCGCCTTTTAACACAATGCGATTCAGACCACGTGATTGGGCAGCTCTGTTGTGTTACTCAAGTAATATACCGAATTGTTATATAATCAATCTAAATATAAATAAGTTTGATAACCTTTTAATTATTATTGATGAACTAGCTGCGCCTGCAGCATCACTCGCGTGGTGTTCCGATTTCTTTACTGCCGGAACCCTAATTCTTTATCAACAAAAGCTAGATAAAGACAAAATAAATGTAACTTTTTAATTAAGTTATTGTATTCTTATCAGGCAGTAGAAAGTTTTAAAGGCTACGCTGGTGGTGATTACATTTTTGAAAGATTACTGCCGAAACTCAAGATTTGTTCTTGCCTAGTAATTTTCATTTTAATGCCTTTTGGACACCATATCTACTTTTAAAATTGTAATAAATCGCCCTGAAATTCAAAATAGCACTACCAACTATAATAAATCTTTTCTTCTTTCAAAAGACTACAAAGTAATATTAAAAATTTTATTCAAAGCTCGGGATAGTAGTAGAGAAAAAAAGGCAAAGAAGTTGTTGAATGCAATCAATTTTTATGAGGATAGTTTCGATAATACCGGTTATTTAATCTTTAGATATATATCGGAATTTTATGAACAATTTTTAATCGGATTTACAGTCAGCACCGCGAATGGTACAAAATTCATGTAGCCTTCTTTGTATTGCAAGCACTCAGTTAAAACGCTAAATAGAACAGTACTATAAAATAAAGTTATCATTCACTCATCAAACAAAGGAATTGCAATAAGACCGCAAAGAAATAACTTCTGAGACATACCGAATTTTTATTGTCTCATACACATTTTCTGACCAAGTTTTTCCAAAGAACGTAAATTTAAAAAGTAAACACGGTTGAAAATGTTATGCCCGTATTATTTTTATACTTAAGCCAATACTACTTTAACAACTTCAGGGAACTTTAAGGAAGACTTATCATCTTCTTCTTCCTAGCATTAATCCCGGTATTTTTGCCCAGGGTTTGCTTATTAATCTTATCCGGATTTGATAGGCGACTAGATTTTACACAGAGCGATTGCCATCCGACCTGCAACCTTAAGGGTAAACTAGTAACTCATTGTATGAAAGCAAATTACCAAGTCAAGAGCTATCGATTATTATCAGATGTTACGTAATCGCAACCGGGACGACAGCTTAATGTGATCTCCAAGGCACGATGGGGAGGAAAACGTCCAGACAGAAATAGATATTTACACCAAACATAGCAGATGTAAATATCTATATATCCAAGCGGGATCGAACATGCGACCTTCGAGGCTCAAAGCAGTTTCGCGTAAGAAACAAGAGTTAATGGTAAGCGCCCAGGAACGTAAGAAAAACCCTTAAGAAACTTTACTACAAATCACTTTAAAAAAATGTATGATTTTAAAATGTAGAGCAAATAATATTAACACAATGAATAACAATATATTAATTTATATCATATCAATAATAAAATTAGTGACCGTTTTATCTTTTTTTTTTTTAATCTTTATTTAAGGATCTTAGTCAGCTTTGACTATGCCACTCCATCAGAACTTCACTAACATACAATAAAATAATATAATATCTTCAAAGTATTCAGTGACAACAAAATTTTTCACGAATCTCACAAGATTGCATAAGCCGTTTATATTTTATTTAACTTTTAGAGGAGGTTTAATAAAAATATTTCTATGAAGGGAATTCTAAAAATGTGTTCTGCATATGCTTTTGGTATTTTCTGTTTTGTTCTGAAATAATTTACTTCTTTACATTTACATTTCCTTCTTACATTTCAGTAGGATATACTCGTAATATTTTATACGAAACATTATTATTGTAAATTAGGAGCTTATATTATTTTATAATTAATGTATTCATTTCGATTTAGAAAATAAATTTTACGACTGCGCGTGGCGCGGTTGGTAATGACTGTGTCACACAAACACACTGGACCAAACTGGACCGCAACAGTTCTATCATAGTGCATTTGTGTGATGTGGGTATATCTGAGATGTAAGGAGTAGGAGTGGAAATAAGGGGACAGAGAGATGTTCATCAGGTCAACTGTATTCTAATTAATATTTTTTGTGATAAGGAAGATTAAATGTAGAAGTAAATTAGACACAATCAATGCATCAAATTTTTTGGTGCGATATTTTGTGTGGTCCAAGTCGTTTGGCAGATTTTAAAATCTTACAATTTTTTAGGCTACAATATTTTTTTTTTATTATCATTCCTGTATATGATTTATTATTTAAAATATACAACATAAATGGTTTAAAGGACATACAATTCACAAGCTCTACGAGAGGGGATTAACATAATCGCTCTTTTAAGATCTCTCTCAAAGTAAATGGGAGGCGATACAGACTTTACGATCCGCTGAAACAATTGGATCCTTATCGAAAATTTACGCTTTTATCATGAATTACGGTTTTACATCAACTTGGAAGAACTTTAAATAGGCACTTAATTTGAAACATCTTTTAAAAGTAATATAGAGACTGATTCATAGCTTTAAGTTGAATATTTAAAAAATTACACAACATGGTGATTTTTTAAACGAAAATATTAAAATTAGTAACAAACTTTAACTACAAAACTAATTCCGCAATTTATTACACTAACACTTCATACCAGTAGGATTTTATCTTGTGTCTGGGATTTCTCATTGACACAAACACAACAACAACAGCCCTGATCGGCATATTAATTCTTCTCCTTTTTCTTGGCCTTATCCCACGCTTATTTTTATTTTTATTATTTTTATTTATTTATTAGGAAGCCAACAGTACAATAACAATATTATTAACTTACAATAAATGCCTTACTTTGTTTACATCATTGTATACACACTTATAGGCTAACTCAACATGCGACATCAAAAGCGTAAACTACGATATACTTTGTTTAAAATAGAATCATAAAAATACAAGTTAAAAGAGAAAAAAAAACACAAAAAACTAGCACAGAAAAGTTTGAGCCAAAAACCTAGGTGATATAATAATAATAACAATATAATATAATTTTTTTTTTAAATGTAATAATACAATAATTCAAATCGCTTAGTGAGTTTAGCACAGCTTGTCTTCTTTTTCTATTCTTTTCTGTCATTCATCATCTCTGCAGTCACTTCCTTTCCACGCATATCCTCTTCCACATATTTTATTCAAGTGTTTTTGGATGCTCTTCCCATTACCGCTCACTTTCATATCCATCGTTTTTTTGGCTACATGACTTTCTTCTTTTCACTGATCGACACATTGATTATTCGTTTAAAAAGTGCGTATTCTTTTTTTTTTTATGTTAGTTGGCAAACAAGCCAACCCACCAGGCCCACCTGATGGTAAGTGGCTGCCGCAGCCTATGAGCGCTTGCAGCACCATTAGTAGGTGCCACTCGCGCGTTGCCAACCTCGAGATATTAGTTCTTAAATCTCGTTCGCCCAGTAATTTCACTAGCGTACAATGCCCTTCAAACCGGAACACAGTAGTGCCTAAGCACTACTATTTGGCGGCAGAATATTGGACACTGCGGTGGTACCTACCTAGCCGGCCTCTTGCAACAAAAGACCTACCACCAGTGTGACTGATTGCACTGGTGGAATAATCTCTGTTGTGACAGAGGTTATCCCAACAGCGGGCGATGGGGTCGTCACATCCCGACGCCTCACTTATTGTATATTATTGCCTTTATAAAGTACTTATTGAAATTATGATTGAAATGATTATGGTGTTTTTGATTTGAAATATCTGTATGTCGTATAAAATATCTACCTCGAATGGGAATATTCAGAAAACCAGATTAACTACAATTGCCATTGAATAGGTTCATTCAAACAATTAATAAAAACATATTTGTATCTAACACCATTCCTATGTTATATGATCCAAGATTTTATAACTATCTATATCTACTGATACACTGTTAATGAAATACGATTCAACGTAACAATTACATACATGTACAATTATTTTTGGAACGAAGTTCCTTATCGCGCGTTGTGAAAGGGGCTAGACGGAAAAAATTCTTACGAAAAGTTGTCACGACACTTTTGCTATAGTAAGCTATTGTAAGTTGTGCGGCGTCGCATGTTTCTCTGTCTGTCTCTCTCTCTCTTATAGAAAGCAAGCCAGATATTTTCATTTCTATTTCGCATTGAACAGTGTGGTGTCGCGACGATTATTTTTGTTGAGTGTATACAGGTTTTTGTAAATAATAAATAATGTTAATAATAAAAAAATATTATTATAACTTAAAAAAAAAAAAATTTATTAAAATTCCTTTACTAATTAATCGAAAGGAACTTCGTTCCATCCGGGTGTCCCTTGACACCTCTCAAGTTTTTTTAAACATATGTGTAACTCTTTAAAAATAGTGTATTTTCAAATTGGCTTGCTTTAATACCACCAGCTCATATTGCTATAAAACTACGCTATCTATAAATTGCTCGATATATAGATTGCTCGCACGACTACAATCTTGGTTCTAATCCCAGCGGTGTTCTGGCAAAATGCATTTGATAATTATGATTCCGGGCATGATACTCACATATTCTACTATATTGGAATAGAAAAGAACTATACCATATTTTCAAAATATTTTGATAATTACTTAAAACAAAACTACAGTTTGCGCGTTTTGAACAGCATATCAATAAATATTGTTTCAATAATAAAATAAATAAAAGTTAGTGAAATTAAATGCTTATTGTTTCATATATAATTATTAACCCTCGTTTCCTAATTAATACTTGTATTCAAAATCATCTGATAAAATTTATAAATAAAAAAATATAAATTTATAACCTTTTTGTGTAAAAAATATTAAGAGTGTATGTATATATGTGTGTATTTAACAATTAATTGTGGACTATTTCTTTTTGTGCGATATGGAACATCGGCAAATGCAAGGACTTTTAGAGCGCTGGCGGTAATCCTATCAAAGTGCCACTAAAACCTTTTTATTTCCCGGATCCTACCGTGTAAAAGCGCAGGGGTATTATTATATTGGTCATATTACGAACATTGACACCGTTGTGGCGTTGTGGGTAGCGAGTCTGCCTTAAGCCTCGACGGTTGCGGGTTCGATTCCCGCTCGGAGCAGATGTTTGTATTAATCGTACAGGCATGTTTTCCGGTCTGGTTGTGTTTGTCTTTGTCACTGTGAATGTTTCCGGACCCCGACACAGGATATAATTATCCTAATGGGGGCCGTTGAGTGTGTAGCGTTTATTTATTTATTTACATGAAAGTTTAAAGGATATATAGATATTATATACATAGAAAGACCAACAACAAAATTTACTGTTCCAATGGTAATCAGTTATCAAAGCTTTTATACTTTTAGAAGTATATGAAAATCCTTCCTGTTCATTTTATTTGAAACAATTTCATATACTGTGCGAAGGTATTATAACTAATCCATTCAAGTCAGCTAAATCGATTTCCAAGCCTTTTGATATATATATTATATATATATATATAATATATATATAATATATATATCTATATATATATTTTTTTTTTTTTCAATTAAAATATACTATTTTATTATATGCTTTTGATCTCTGATCTGGATATAATTTAAAGAGCAAATTTTAGCGAGCATTTAACAATGTGGAGACCTTTTCTACTTCAATTTATGTTGCCTTTTATTCAAAGTAAATTTTCGGAGTAACCTATTTATTGGCAGTCGACCCTAATTGCTTAAATTTGTTTTTGATTTAATTTGTTTAAAATTTTTGATTATATTCAGTATTGGCATAAATAAATGTAAGCCTCAATAGCTCAACGGTAGAAGGGCAGCTCCGTTAACGCGAGAGTCGAGGGTTAGATCCTGATCCCTTGGGCTATTGTCGTACCCACTCCTAGCGCAAGCTTCGAGCTTATTTGGAAGGACAATAGGAATATTATTAATGCCTTGAAAAAGCATTGCTAATATTCTTTTAAAAAATATATTGTGTATTGTTCTCACATAAAATATAAAAAAAGTTACAGAACAAAACTGTCTTTTTATACATGAAAATTAAATAGATAATTTATACCGACTGGCTTTATTTAATTGTGCATTAAAACCAAAACCATGCTCTAAAGGATAATAAACGATAGATGTGGTTTATGTTACAAACGGCAATTTCCAATTCCAATAAATTTAGTACATAACAATTAACGACTACAAAGCCGAACGAAATAGAAGTAACAAAATACACGCTGTTTCAATTAACTAGCTACAAACAGATAGATAAAATAATGTTTTATTAATATAAATAAACGCTACACACTCAACGGCCCTCATTAGGATAGTTATATCCCGTGTCGGAGATCTGGAAACATTTAGAAAGAAAGAAAGAAAGAACAAGTTTATTGGAAGCACAGCGAGTACAATTAAGACAAAAAAATACAAATATATTAAAAACAAATAATAATAAAAATGAACAAAAAAAAAAAAACAAAAGATATAAAATAATTTAAAAAAAGTAAACAAGCTATTAAAAATAAAATACTACCGTGCTGTGTTCCAAAATGGCTACCATTCAGCATTTGTTGGGTAAACATACCCAACACTGATTTTCTATGGTAGCCATTTACAATGGCAAGGATAAATACACCTAAACCGGAAGTCATGTCTGTATTGTCAATACAAACATCTGCTTCGAGAGGGAATCGAACCCGCGAACTGGGGCGCTTAAAGCAGTTTCGCTACCGCTGCACCACAAGACGTGAAAATTATTACTATGCTCAGAAATAATAAAAAACAATCTCTACTTCTTTGAACTGTCGATACCGGTTGTTATCATAACATCTGAAAATAATCGTTTAATTTTTTATAGGTCATTTGCTCTTGTCCAATGAGTTACAGGTTCGCACTTTGGGTAACAGTCAGGTGGCAATCGCTCTGTGTAAAAGCTATATAAAAAGTCAAATCAGGATAAGAGTATAAGCAGACCCTGGGTTAGGTTACAGGGAATAACGCTAATAAGAAGAAATCACGATATCTTTGAAGTTTGAAAACAGTTTGACTGCATATAACATGGGTTGTTGTGACAATACAAAAGTGAACACTACAAAAAATCTATCTATCGAATAACGCAAAATAAATTTTCATCTTAAGCCACATCAATAAAGTAGGATTATCATTTCGGAAAATATCAAAAAGAATTATAGGAAAATAGAAAAAATACTTACATATCCTCAGAAAATAGTTTCAGTCGCTGTGTTTTCGGTCGCAATCATGAAAAAATTACCAGTCAAGTGCGTCGTGGACCACGCACAGTTGAAACTAAAGGGTTCCGCAGCTTGGTTGGGAAGAATCTTCAAGCCTTTAAAAATAATAACGAATTAAAATTGACTGCAAAAATAAGTTGGTAATTTCATAGTAATTATTAAAAGATATATGAAAACAAAGTTATGGGAAAACTTATATATCTCTTAAATTTGTAGGCCTACCTTCTTCGTTGTGCGGTTCATAGAATACACCTATTTAGTAAATTTCGTATAGATAGAGCCAATGGTCTCCGAGTAAAATGACTGTGACATACGGACGGACGGACGGACGGACGGACGGACAGACGGACAGACGGACGGAGGGACAGACGGATATGACGAAACTATAAGGGTTCCGTTTTTGCCATTTGGCTACGGAACCCTAAAAATCGAAATCATAGTGCAATATAAAGTACATTTTTATTAAAATATACTTATTGAATTCATAGTTTGAATATTGGAAAATTGCTACATGTAATCTATTTCATTAGAATATGTAAACGATAATTCAGTTAAGGACAATAAAATACCACTGGACTGTTAAAATACCGAGAAAATATAATTCAATTTTTATTTACGATTATCTCTCGGCTAAAATCCGGAGCTATTATTATTACTTGATTTTATCGCCCGAATTCTGTCTGAACAGGGAATTGGACTCGGGCTGCCGATATCTGGAGGAAATTTATAGTCGACGTTGTAATTCGCCTGTAAAATAACACTTCCGACTTCTTTGTAAAATATTATTACACTAAAAATTTGTAAGTTTAGTATACATTTTATAATTAACTAGCTGTGCTCGCAGCTTTACTCGCATGGTCTACATAGGTATTGTTTTAGCCTAAAACCTTTCTCAAGAAATTTATTATCAAATGTAAAAAGAATTTTTCAAATTTGACCAGTAGGTCCCGAGATTAGCGCGTTCAACAAAACAACTCTTCAGCTTTATAATAAAGGTATAAATTACTTTTTGTATAATAAAATAAAACTTGAACAAAATTCCGTTCTTTACATTGAAAAAACCACAACAAATTGTCTAAATTTGTTCTGTACCTGACATTACATGAAGACATTTTAAAATACTACTAAATATTTTAAAAAATAAGCCATCAAATTGTGATGTCTAGCAAATACGAGCGATAGCACGACACAAAGACTTCTAAGACCTGCTATGATACTAAGCAACGATACTACAAAGTTGTACAAATTAGACATTAAAATGAACAACAACTAATAGATGCGAGCGCTTTTTGAATAAAGGTTTGCCTTTTTGAATCAACTTCTTGAATTATGTTGAATAATTTTATAAATTAAGAAAAAATACTGTGACTGTAAAATCTTTTCACCAGTATTTCATGAAGCGCCCAAAATCATGCTTGCATCTTTTCATTTATTTATAATTTTGCGACAACAACTTTTCCTTTCATAACTATAAATAAATAACAAATAAACGCTACACACTCAACAGCCCCCATTAGGATAATTATATCCTGTGTCGGGGTCCGGAAACATTCACAATGACAAGGATAAACACACCCAGACCGGAAAACATGCCTGTACGATTAATACAAACATCTGCTCCGAGCGGGAATCGAACCCGCAACCGTCGAGGCTAAAGGCAGACTGGCTACCCACAACGCCACGACGGTGTCAAACTATGTCATTAGAGTCACAGTCTGTTAGGAATATTTATTTAGCCACGAGATAATGATGGAAAAATAATGCATTTGACTTCACACATTTCGCGTAGTTTGAGAGACACATCGAAAAAATAATTTTAAATTTTAACTTGTTCTTACTGTCATTATTTATTTTGTTCATAATTTTCGGTATTCTCTGAGAATCAGAACGTTTCTACTCGTTACGCTCTTGGCCGGGTATTAAAAATAAGATCCATGGATTTCAACGCTTTGAAAATTGCAATTTACAGTATATTGCAATCTTATCTTGTTCTAAATTAAACTATACTCTTATTACGTTTTTGTGGATATCCGTGAAACTATGAATGAAATTAATAAAAACTTTAATATGCTTCTGTCCTAAAAGGTTTATTTTCATTTTTTGTAAAAAAAAATCATATGAAAACAAACATTTATCTTAGTCTATCAAAGAAATAACTCAATAACAAATATGTGATTACGCTCTGTAGAGCTCTTTATGTACGAAATTGTCTACGTCACGAATTTCGAACGACGTCGAAATTGTCACGAATAATCAATGTTTTTAAGCCTCGCAATATGATCAACACCTGTACGGTGGCTCCAGGCAGACGCGACCCTCGGTCATGATGATTCGACTTAGAAGCAGAAGCCGCGCAAGAAGACCATCCGTGACAATATACTGACGATACAACAAAAAAATATGCTTTTGGCTTTTATTTACTATTTAAGTATTTGCCTTATTTGAAAAAAAAAAAGAAATGGATTACCTGGCACATTTATATAAAGGAACTTATTTTCAGAGTAAATAATACTTGTAGGAGTGATTGAGAAATATGAAACTTGAATGATAGTCTGTTAGAGATTTTTTTTTTTTGGTTTTACGTATTTTTTAAATACGTATAATAATTGTGTTTAATTGTGTTTAACACAGCAGTGTTCGGACCACCTGATGACAAAGATGTACAAAAACTAAAATTTATTTGTTCACGAAATACCAAGATGACCGAGCTTTGCTCGGTAATTTTTTTTATTTGTGAAATGGCATTTTCTCTAAATGAATCCTAGCAACATCGATTTGTCGCCCCCGAAACTCCCAGCATACTATATGAAAATCGCTAGAGCCGCTTCCGATATTCAGATTATACATATATACTAATAAATAATATAGAAATAGGTTATCAAATAAATGCAATGTACAGTACTAATGTACTAACTAATGTTAGTCTGTCACAATTAGTATAAAAACTATGTCCTATAAATTGCTCGGTGCACATTTCTCATCCGAGCGCTATCTCGGAGCTAATCCCAACAGTGTTCTTGAAACATTAATGTTATTATTATGACGTCTGGCATGATTTACGTAGTTGCTGACCAAGATTTAAATACTATATTTTCTATATATATATATGTTTGTTAATTAAAGATAGCTTAAATTAAATTTAGATGAAATAATTAGGTAACTATTTTGTAGTAAAATAAAATAATTATATCAATTTTTAATAACTTTTATTTGATTTTTTTTTTATGTTAGAGAAGATTAAGCTTCCCGTCGGCGAAACCTGGTTCTTATTTTAGGTTTCTTTGTTTATTGACTAGAAAATTCCATTATGAATTAAGTCATAATAGTTAGCAAAAATGGAGTTACTTATTAACTAAAAAAAATGGAATATATTCTATTAAGAAATATACTCAGTATCATTTCTTTACTCGGAACAACGGCGACGTTTGGAACACCGGCGGTAATCCTATCAAAGTGCCGCTAAAACCTTTTTATTTCCCGGAATATACCTTCTTAAATCCTAATGGTATGTCAGACATTTTTAAATACTTATTACAAAAGAGACTTCAGTGTCTTTTCTAATAATAACTTTTTTTAACCATACGTAGCAAACAAAATATACGTCCCACCTGATTGGAATTTTCTAAGCTATAAGTACTTGAAACGCCAGGCCTTAAAGAAAGGAGGAATGTTCAAGCAGAATAGAGTTAGAGTTTGGACCTCCACCATTCCCACTTTCAAATAGAATGCAATAGCAAGAATACGTCTACTATACATTCATAAATTATGAGAGCATTCAACATTACTAGTGACGTTGTTTTTGTTTGAAATAAACCAATTAAAAAGAGATCAAAATTAGATAGAAAAAATATTTAAATTATGGCGTACTTATATTGTTGTGTTTCAACAAGTTTTAATTTACATCATCACTAATTTAAGGAGCAGCGGTAGTGAACCTGCCTTAAGTGCCATCAGAGGTCGCGGGTTTGATTCCTGTTCCGAGCATCTGTGTGTCTTCGAACCCCCGACATAGGATGTATAATCGTAATAATTAGGCCGTTGAGTGTGTAGCGTAAGCTTATTATATTAAGTGTTCATCTACAATACTGAAATGTACGTGAGTAGAACCTATGAATAATATGCTTATAGTAACATAATTAAGTATAATAAATGGATGTCGTGCGTCAAACGTTGCCAGTAGTGGTTTGCAGTTCCAAAGTGTACTCAAAACACTTCAGAGAGAGAATATCAATTTTCGTCTTTGTACGTCAAATTATTGAATTTTTACATTTTGATTATATGCCATCTTAGAACACATGGTCTAACTATCACACACAGTATTATGTGATCAGTAAACACTTTGAGCGGCTGTTTTATCTAAGCCTACAATGTTAAGCCTAGCCTCTAATGTTAGGCCTACGTTCTCCGTTCGCCCATCCGTATGTCAGCTGGCTGTATCTCAAGGAACCATAATTGCTAGAGAGTTTAAATTTTTACAGAATATGAATTTTTTTTGTTGTTGTCGAATGTACGGACGGACATCCTTTTGGGTACGGAACCCTAAAACGTATATAAATATAATTTTACATTCAACTTTCAATATGTACTAGTCATCGTTTTTATACGTGGTGAATTCTATTAAGTTACTTCAAACGCATGTACTCTTTGTAGAAAATTCAAAGCAAAGGCTAAGGGTAAATCAAGTATATCAAATAAGCGTCAGTCACGTATTTACTGCAGAAATACATCGACTGAACTCTTTTGAGGTTTTATCTTGGAGCACAGTTCTTTGGCAGTAAATATTATAACATATGGAAGGTACTTTAGGAAGGTATAAAAAGAGTGTATTGAAATTGGCATAAAAGATTATATTTGTTAACTCTGTTGTCGTTTATAATTTTAATAATACTAAGCAATAATAAAATTGTAATTTTTTTTAACGCCACAGGGGTTTTTTATACATCAATGTGTGATGCATTGCTGTAACTTCAGTGTATTATTTTGCAAGCTTTTGACTAACTTGGTTTCATTGTGTTGATGTTGAATTTGCGTAAGAGCACAAGAATGATGTGAGCAGGGCAAAGAGGAAGATAGAGTCGTTGGGCTCCTTTTCCTCAAGCAAAAATAAGCTTTGTTAAGTTGAGCAAATTTCTGAAATAATTCTTCGGTTACTAACAATAATAGCCAACATATCCTTTTATTTTTTTCTAAAATTGGATTAATTGAGTAAACCTATTTTGAATTAGTAAATATACATTTTGAATAATATTATTGAAAAAATACATACATATTATTCGTAGAACTCTGCAATAAAATGTAAAACGGTGCACACTCAACGGAAAATAAATATCAAATTCCGAAATTTCAGTAAAATAATGAAAATAGAATAACCAACTTTATTAAGAAACACAAACCAAAACGAAAAGTTTTAATTGAACTTGCAGTCTCCCTAAAAGCTTTCACAGAAAATAGAATTCAAAAAATGTTAATGGTATTTGCAGAAACGGCTAACACGTAATAGGATAGTTTTTGTCTACAAAAATTCATGAAACTATATTTTATTTAAAGAATTAAGGGGAAAATTTAGAAAACTCAAATAACCTCAATAAAATTTTGATCCTAGCAAGCAAAACCTCTGAATCCAATTGGATAGTCCGGTTTTTATATTTTGTTAAATGTTATATTCAAATTTTGAATTTCGCGCCTATTTATGTTGTTGCGCGTTCTATCATTAGCTATCTCTCTCTATTTGACGTGACGTGACGTGACGTGACATCAATGATCAAGCGACCGTGTTTTATTAAAAATTGGGTCAAATTACTTCGTGTATTTCTTGCTAGTTTTATAATAAATCGTTGGTAAAACTTGATCTACGGCGTTTAGTTTAACGTATTTTAGATATTTATAAATAAATAAATAAACGCTACACACTCAACGGCCCCCATTAGGATAGTGATATCCTGTGTCGGGGTCCGGAAACATTCACAATGACAAGGACAAATACACCCAGACCGGAAAATATGCTTGCGTGGACAATACAAACATATTATGCTCCGAGCGGGAATCGAACCCGCGACCTGTGGCGTTTAAGGCAGGTTCGCTACCGCTGCGCCACAACGTCGTCTAGTAGTTAGAATCTATATTTAAATTTTGCATCATGGTTGACATGACAAGTTACAAAAATAGTTATTTCCTTACAAAAGACGAATTCGTATATTCGCATAACAACAGCAATAATAATGAATCTGTCTGTCAGCTCGATTATAAACATCAGTTAATTACCTTGGGAATCATTGACCGAAACTTTTTGGTTAAAGAATTTCTAAACCGACTCTCAAAAGACATTTTCTTTTGATAACTCATTAAAAACAAAATTTCAGAAACCGTTCCAATGCTACGTAGAACTTTCGTTCGTTATAACTGCGTATAAAACAAATGACTATTTTTGTGACATTGATTTTCGTATTCTTATTTTTGAGAAAACTAATTTCGATTTAGGCACATAAACAGTCCATACACATAAGTCTAAATTACTAGCTTACCTTTTTAAAACGCTCATTTATAAATATTAGCATATAAGGCCTATTTAATTCGCTATCAAGGACCTTTTATTGTACAATACGTTTGCAATGAAACAATTAAATTAAGATGAAGCTTTACAAAATGAGATTCTCTGCTTTAGAAATTAAAAAAAGTTAAAACATAAAACGTATTATACCTAAGTCTTTGGTATATTTAAAAAAAAAAAAAAACAAATCTAGAGGACTGTGTTTGCGTAAGTTCATTATTATGCTTCCCTTTAATAGAGTTAATTTAACTCTATACTTTTATATAAGCATTCCCATACTCTTTGTACATTCAATAATTGTTGGTTGAACCATAATATACCGTATTATACGAAAACCACAGTGTACGGGTAGAGTCTCGAGGCTATTTTGGTGTTGTTATTAGTTCCCAGGTGAATAATTACCTGAGCAGATTCTCTCGGTTCTGTCGTACCGCTGCCGGCTTCAATTTCCTTATAATATCAAAACCCTTTTACTATTATCCGATATCAGTATGGGTTACGAAATAGTATATAGCAGTGGGTCACGTCAAATTTTTCCTTTCTGCAAGTCACGTTTGTTTTACGCTTACCAAATGCCAAATACGATATCGCGGGCTTTATTAACCAAAAGTTTCTACCATCGTTTTTATAAATAAATTTTTATTAAAAAAAGATTTTTATAAAATAGTTTTAGAACTACTTAATTTATGTATTAATAATGATTAATGTCAAATTTTACTATATCTTTTCGTAGATAAGATAAATTAACATTTCTGTTTAGGGTTTTGTACGTAAGCGGTTATCAACGGAACCCTATAACTAACCCACCGCTGTCCGTTAGTCTGTCCATCCATCAGCCAACCATCTGTCAGCAGGCTGTATCTCACAAGCTGTAATAGGTAAAGAGTTTATTTCACAGAATGTGTATATCTGTTGCCCGAAAATAAGATAAAATTTAAATTAAAAGTTTCTTGTATGGGGTGAAGTACTCTCACAGAAAAAAAAAGTGCGGAGGCCTAATCTCTCACCCTCTCAGCTCCCTTCCTTCTCATTCCTCCCCTCTTATCCCTTTGGTTGGCAACACAAATGTGATAATTTAAGTATCACAAGCATTCATAGGCTACGGCTACTGCTTACCACCAGGCGGACCATATTTGCCAACCGTCATTAAATAAAAAAATTTAAAAAAGATATACAAGAAAATTTATATTTTAATGTTAAGGTGGTACAGAATACTTTATGTGCCATTTGACACGCACTCAACCGGTTTTTTCATCTCCATGTTAAATTCTTAATATACTAATATCGGTAGCGTGGCCGAGCGGTCTAAGGCGCTGGTTTAAGGCACCAGTCTCTTCGGAGGCGTGGGTTCGAATCCCACCGCTGCCATAATTTTTTACTTGTACTTAATTCAATTGTAATTATTAAGTTACAAAAGAAGACAAAAAATCTTTGTTAAAATTAGCGTAAGATTTTGATTATATTGTTTTCATTTCTTGTAATAAACGCATTTTTTTAAAATTAATATCTATTATTATACTAGTGGGATCCCGTTTAACATTATGTCGATTAAGATTTTACATAAAGCTTATAATATAATTTGACAACGTTGTGGTGCAGTAGCGAACCTGCATTAAACGCAGGTCACGGGTCACGGGTTTGATTCCCACTTGAAGCATAATATATTTCTATTGACCATGCAAGCATATTTTCCGGTCTGGCTGTAGGTATTTGTCCTTGTTCTTGTACGTGTTTTCGAACCCCCGACACAGGATACTACTAGCCTAATGGGACCCGTTGAGAGTGCAGCGTTTATTATTATTATTATTATTATTATTGATCATTGCTCATTTTATTTGAAACATCAGACTAGGAAAATTAATTTTCAGTTTTTTTTTTATTTATTGAAAACATACCTTTAAATTATTAAAATAGCATTCTCAGATGGAATTCCATTTTCATGATGCTGTTTTGTTTCATAACGTACAACGGATGTAACAATTTAATAGCAGCGCCAATCAATTCCAATCGCGGCATGATATTTGAAATATTTTTAGGAATAAAATGTTACCGGTATTCAAAATATACATCCGAACAAATTGTGATTTTTTGGTTTATGCATCGTATGAAATTTGACGCATGCATGCATATTTTTAACAAGAGTGATATTTGTGAATTAAACGTGTATATATTGCATAACTGTCATGTAGCACAAATCTAATGTAAATATAAATTTGGCAAGCAATCTTTATAGATTCTCATTATATTATAAAAAACGTCATAAACGCTACACACTCAACAGCCATATAACATTAGGATATTGATATCTTGTGTCAGGGGTCCGGGAACATGCAATCACAATGACAAATACACCCAGACCGGAACATACAAAATTATGCAACTACTCCAGCTTTCAGGTTCGCTACCACTACGCTTATCAGTATATGTACCTATATCCGTATCACAATATGTAATGCCCACTTAATTTTTTTTTAAATGTAATGGCACCTTTGGGTCTGCCAAAGGGAGAAAATAATGTAAAAATGAAGTATACAAAAAAGGTTGGACTTAGACATTTATCGGACTCAGTGGTTATCCACGAATAATCGTACTTGGGGTAGGTAAACTCTAAGGAGTTGCATCTGAATGAGGCGCCAAATTAGATCAGCTTGGCAACTGACTTCCCTCGAGGCGGATGATCCCAAATGATGATTTGATGCTAACACTTTTGAATGAAGTGCAAATGTACAGACACATCCGTGGATGAGCGGACCCATTCATATCAAAAATAGCAAACATTTGGGTTGGGTAAATTTAAGGTGGTCTCTCACCTCCGGTCTTCACGTGTGTGCACCGACTGCAATGATGTTCTCCCAGGGTGAGGGCAACACCATCAGCTCTCCCCGGTATAGGCTCAGTTGAGCGATGTGCTTGAGAGGCCCTGGAGTGCGTTCCACAGGAGTTTCCGGAGCCTCTCGCACGCACTGAGGTTGGCCACCGAGGAGGTTTTACTGGGACGCCGTGGTCGAACATAGAACCCTACATAACCCGGTTCTTTTCCCCAGGAGGCCGGGTATCAGGTTGCAGATTTCCTCCTCGTCAACAAAAAGGTCCTCACCTTGTTAAGATGTGTATTGACACGAGCTCTTTTAAATTTTTGACGATAAGTATGAGCACTACGTCTTTGTGAGTTAAAATAACTATAGCACTTAATATTCGTCCGACATTATAAAATCTGCGACGTTGTGGCGCAGCGGTAGTGAACCTGCCTTAAGAACCAGTCGGTCGCGGGTTCGAATCCCGCTCGGAGCATAATATGTTTATATTGACCATGTAAGTATATTTCCTGGTCTGGGTGTAGTGAGTTGGGTGAGTTTGTCCTTGCCATTGTGAATGTTTCCGGAACCCCGACACAGGATATTACTATCCTAATGGAGGCCGTTGAGTGTGCAGCGTTTATTTATTATTTATTTACTTATCTACTTATGTAAACTGTATGTAAAAATATTTAAACTTAATCGTAAATATCACATATTATATTACACATCGGGCCACAAATCTGAGAATACATATTTCCTTTATTATAAATACGTACCCTTACATACTCCATTGAACACGACAGCCAAATAAATCATTCTATAACGATCGAGTCGCAGAAAGAACTTTCGATAAAATAAATAATCAGCTATATCCTACAACACTTATTCACGTCTTTGAAAGATTGAAAGAATGATACATAGATTTTATTTTGTTATATAATAAAATTGCACTCCTATTACTTTTCTTTACAATATTTGGTAATAGACTTTGGTTATATTTGTTTGACGACCGTCGTGGCGTGCTGGTAGTGAGCCTCGACGGTCGCGGGTTCGATTCCCGCTCGCAGCCGATGTTTGTTATAAATATCTATATCGGTCTGGGCGTTTGTCCTTATGGGTTTCCACACCGTTCCTTGAAGAGCACGTTAAGCTGTTGGTCCCGGTTGTTATCTTAACGTCTGATAATAATCGTAAGGTCTTTTTAAGTAATTTGCTCCTGTCCATTGAGTTACTGGTTCACCCTTAGGGTTGCGGAGGTAAGATGGCAATCGCTCTGTGTAAAAACTAGTAACCCGTCAAAACAGTAAGCCAGTATAAGCAGAGCTTGAGTGCCGGGAAAATTTAATGATTTTTTGTAGTAATAAACTATGAATGATCTACTGTTGGGCAAAAGCCTACTCTCATAATATGGTGTGTAATTAAGATCTTAATCAACCGACATTCCTCATATACATAGATGCCTCAGTATGTCTTCCAAGTTTTTCTCACGTTTTCCTTATAAAGCATGACGCAAATTCAAAACACAACTTGAGCACTTGAGAACTCAAATTTACTTGCCATTGATTTGACAGTTATAAATTTTCCATTTACTGCGCTCTCTGATTTATAAAATGGTTTACATCTACGTAATTGAAATGGATGTGAGGCTTAACAATGTTTTTTGATTAATACTAAAGAAAAAAAAAATTGAGTCTAAATAGGGAAATTATTCTAAGTAATGTAGCCTGGTAATCTTTAAATTACAGATAATGTTGTTTTAGTGGCAAATTGGTAACAAAATTGTTTTTTTTTTGGTCAAAATATATTATACTATATTCCACCACATTTTCTTAACTAAGCTATTGGTTACTTAGTTACATTCATATTATTTAAGTAATAACCTACAACAGTAACGGATTTACGTTTGCTGCTGTCCTAGGCCTTGTCTGATGTGCCGACCTTTTTTTTTAAACAATTTATAGCAATGAATTTTCAAGGTTTTAATTATATTTCTACTGTTCCTCCAAATAAGCTCTCATAAAACCATGAGACAACTAGTGAACTTGTTTGAATTTTATTCTGCCGCGGCCGCGGCCTGTACGGCCTATTGACAGATCCAGGACTGACCTACAATATATTTGAATCCAGAAACTAGTCCATAGAAATATCATACAGCAAACCAACATCGTCAAAATTACTAAATATACACCGAGGTGTTGAGAAATAATTGAGGCCTTCTATTCGTATTCCTGTAACATGCTAAATTGGTATAACATTGAATATGCAATGCTACATCCCAGGATGCTGTCGGTGCTTCGTATATTCGTACAATAATTCATTCATTAACTAACTCCACGAAGCGCCCGAGGCTGAAATGTCTGTACCGTAAAACTAAGGTATTAAGAGATAGGAACGAGGGTTTTATTACCCTGAACTGTTAAGCCTTTTGGTAAATAGATGGCGAACCCTGTCTTTACTTTAACACCCTAATGGGTGAACAATACTTAGCTAAATTAAGTTTTAGGAAATCAATTTTAATTCTATCTTTAATCTGGTTGACAGAAAGTTTTTATTAAAATCACATTAGGTAAGCTACTGCTTAAAAAGTAATATTAATTTATTTAAACTGTAATTAAAAGGTCACAGACTCGTTTTTTATGTTTCCTACCTTCCATTTTCCAGCAAACTGTATCACAAGAACATGTATTTCTGGTGCCACTAAACCAACTAATAATAAAAACAAAATAAAATTTAAAAATGATTATACAAGAAACGTAATTTAAAAATGATTATACAAGAAACTTGACGTGTTTAAGATTCTTTTTTCTATGTCTCATAAACTGTAATAGATAAATAGTGAGAATTTTTATAGATTCTGTATTGCTTTGGCCGCTATAATTATGCATAGTTATAATTATGCATAGTTATAACACTACTAATCCAACACGCGGTTGGCCGGTTTTGTAACTCAAGTATGAAAATAAATGCTAAAGTATTTTCTACTAATGAAATAAGAAGTTCGTTCTCATTGAACCTTACGTAACTACAGCCTTACGTTACGTGAACACTAATATGACTGAACGTTCCAGCTGTTTCTGTTCGTCTAGGTTATTTACGGAGAACATACGCATGTTATATTTTACCGTCTTGTGATCTATGGACTGTTTGTTACGTTTAAATATTGTTTATGATAACTGAATGGTAGGAGAATAATATTCCATTTTAATAAGGCATACGAGAGATAGATAGATAGATAAAAATATCTATTTGACTTAATCTTACAGATATCTCTATATCAAATATCTAAATAACTTAATCTTACTGATATCTCTATATCAAATATCTATTTGACTTAATCTTACAGATATCTCTATATCAAATATCTATTTAACTTAATCTTACAGATATCTCTATATCAAATATCTATTTGACTTAATCTTACAGATATCTCTATATCAAATATCTATTTAACTTAATCTTACAGATATCTCTATATCAAATATCTATTTGACTTAATCTTACAGATATCTCTATATCAAATATCTATTTGACTTAATCTTACAGATATCTCTATATCAAATATCTATTTGACTTAATCTTACAGATATCTATTTCGGTCTGGGCGTTTGACCTTCAAAACAGGCATGAATGATAATAAAATGTATGTACCATTTTTGTTAAAAAATAACTAACTTGGTTTCTAAACCGCGAACCGAACTTTTCGGCACCACTTTATAGCCCTCACAAAGAATTTCCGAACAAACACCATCTTAAAAGATGTTTTCTTTGAATAACTCATTAAAATAAGTTTAACAAACCCTTCTAGCGCTTTATGGGGTGTTGTTATTGCTGCATAGAAAAGGCATTAAATACTGAATTTTCATGTTTCTATTTTATTTAGTAAGCCTGACAAGAGAAATTACCAAAAGCTAAAAAGGGGTAAAATGGTGGATAGATCATGTTTAAATTAATTAATCTATTTTAAAATTATATTTTACATTTAAGTGCTCCTTTTTCCTTGAAATATTTGGATGGGTTCACTAATTTAAGTTCTCCGACCTAAACAGCATTATTTTGAAGTCTTACAATATTGCGGTAACCATGTCATGACGGTTGGCAAGCAGTCACCGCAACCTCTGAATTCTTGCGATACTTGAAGTATCACATGCGCTTTGCCAACCCAGGGACTAGAAGAGAAGAGATGAGAAGGAAGGAAGAAAATGAAGGGAACAGAAGGTGTGCTAGAGTTTTTCTTTGTATATTTGATTAATATTTTATTTTTTCTGGGTACAAAAACCTGTGTAATTCGTGAAACGCAACCACATAATTATTGCGTTTCACAAATGAATCGACGTACTTTGAAAGAAAACGTTAAAATAACCCTTCATTTTATGGCGAGATTTAGCAACAACCTACCTCAGACTGAGAAAGGCTTTAATAATAAAATTTAAACCTTCAAATAGAGAAGTATTTAATTTAATATTTCACAAATACAAATAAAGCGTTTAATGATCCTTGTTTGACTAAATTCTTGCTTTGTAAAACCTTTCACTATTATCTGATTGTTTCTTATAAACGAACGGTATTTCATCTATTTAATACCTTTGAGAAATTTATATCAAAAGCTTAACATTATTCAATTAGAAAATAGCAAAAGCCATTAAATGTTTTGAACATTTATTTGATTATGCTACAGTTAACAAATCTACACTTAATTATTTGGGAGCCTTATTTTATTTCAATAAGATTTTTATTCCATAATTTACTGATAAAGCGCTAAAACGCTAATAATGCTAAAACTCTAAACGATGTACACGAAACGGCCCCATTAAATATTCGGGGTTCCAGAAACATACACAAGGACAGGGACACACCCAGACCGAAACACATGCCTGTATGATCATTACAAACATCTGTCCCGAGCGGGCATTGAACCCGTGACCTGTGGCGCTTAAGGCAGTTCACTATGTTTTGTATGGCATAAGCAAAAATATTATAATGATCGTAATCGTGGCCGATTCATATTTTGTAAAACGCGTTATTACTCTGGCCCACATAATGAACTGTATTTTTATTTACTATAATTACGAGAGATAAGTCTCAAATTAACGAGATTCAAAGAATAGTTGAACAATAGCAGAAATATTTTCATAATTAAGCTTCATATTTAAGAGGAATACATTTTCAATTTCACAAGAATAGTTCGAATGAAAATTATTTGTTACGGTCATAATAAAAGTACGCGTTTATTTTTTTTTATTGGCAAACTCCTTCCTGCCGTTTTAAATTAACTGAAAGAGACATCAGATGACTTTTTTATGGAAGCTATTAGTTAAAGAACAAAGGCTTTTCTCTTTTGTCAAACGACGATTGTGACGGAAGTCTGATTTAATCGTAGTAATATACATAGAGTTTTTCTATTAAATTATATTTTTAATTTGAATAATTGAGATCCGTAATAAATTAATAGCTACACTAATAGAAATTACGTTTTAAAACGTTAGTGTCACGTAGTGATTATAAGATTAGTTTCTTCTAGTTATTTAATAATTTTAGAAAACTAAGAAATAAAATTGAGACCTTATTTTCTTGCAGAAAAAATGTTTGCTTTTGGTGCTTATTTAGGGCTAAGTGCCCATCTGGTCAGCTACCATTGTGTGGTTGTGTCTGCTCGTTTCGTGGTCAACCAACGTACAATCACTTACATCTTTAAAAAAGATTGGCAACGCACCTGCATGCCTTTTGGTGCTGCAGATGTTCATAGGCGGCGGTAATCACTTTGGTTCCTTTAAAGGATACATTAAAACAAAATGTCAATATCGAGACCCAATTTGTTTTATTACGATTCTATACTGGTAGCCGTGAAGTATACGGTTTTTAGGGTTCCGTAGCCAAATGGCAAAAATGGAACCCTTATAGTTTCGTCATATCCGTCTGTCCGTCCGTCCGTCTGTCCGTCTGTCCATCCGTCCGTCCGAGTAAAATGTCACAGTCATTTTACTCGGAGACCAATGACTCTATCTATATCAAATTTACGAAATGGGTGTATTCTATAAACCGCACCACGATTTTATAATAAAATCTTAAAATATATAAGAATTAAGGGTAGCAGACCACACATGTAACTGACGATTGAAAAATAAAAATATAACGTGTGGGAATGTGTGAGATATCTTTGGATAGGTCTTTCAAAATGATATGGAGGTGTGATTTTGGCTTTTTTCATTAAGACAGTAGCTGTTGAGATATTAGCTCCTAAAGTCGTAAAAATTGTGTCCCCCTCTAACTTTTGAACTATGGAATTTAAAATTCTGGAAAAATTAGAGCTTGCAGAATACCGCACGAACTTTCATCCACATTTGGTTTGAAGAAGAAGTCTATAAATTTAAGAGATATATAAGTTTTTCCCATAACTTTGTTTTTCATATTACTTTTAATAATTACTATGATATTGCCAACTTATTTTTGCGGTCGATTAATATTCGTTATTATTTTTAAAGTCCTTAAGATTCTTCATAACCAAGCTGCGGAACCGTTTAGTTTCAACTGTGCGTGGTCCACAACGTACTTGACTGATAATTTTTTTATTGTAATATTATAGCATAAGACTAATGTTACATTTGACGCCACCAATTTTATAACTCACACAGGTACCTAACAATTTTCCAGTATAGAAAGTATCTTATGTGTTCATTCAGATAATAATCTATCTGTGTATCTAGTTATAAAACGAATTGGATTCAAGACGTGTTTGAGATTAGCGTGACCAAACACAACGACAAAAGATATGCCTTGATATGGTTTCATAGATGTCTCAATCATTTTTCTCAAATATGTTCCACCAGACATCGATAACTTACAGTTTCATTAATAGTGATTAGAAGTGACTAAAGTTCGTTTTAGATTGTTTTTTTTCCAGCCACATGTACTTAAGTTCATCATACTCCATTATATTAATGAAAGTCTATATGAAATCCCCTTACATTCAGTTAATGTGCACTAGCAGTATTTATGAGTTAGACAAGAATATATTACCATAACATTTTTAATCACCATAAAAGCTATTAAAACTGGTATTATTTTATTTCACTTTATGTTATTACGAGTAACTAATCATCTACTATAAAATGCAAATAATACATATAATCTCAGAGTTTGATTTGATTAAAACTTATGAACTAATTAAATTTAAAAGTTTACACTAATCACTCTTAATCTTTATACGAGTATAGAAAAAGAGAATGCCTGACTCTCTGACTCATCAACAGCCAGCCTAAGCTGGCCTACCTAACCTAACCTATTCTTTCACATGTGCTGTTTTTAAGAAGTAGAGAAAGAACACGGTTTTCGAAATTCCACCCTAAAGGTGTCGAAAAAGGGGTTCAAATTTTGTATAGAAGTCCATCATGCTATAGATAAACCGATAAGGGTTTTAACGTTTTCTAAAATTCCATCGAAGAGGTGAAACAAAGTTTCAATATTTAGAAGTTTCAATAGAAGTTAGTATAATTATAAATTTAAAATAGGCATTGACTTGAAGTATTTCTGCACACGGAACTTGGAATTCCTGTTCAAATATGACGTTCTGTTTACTTTCACGAAACTCGTCTTACAAAGGCCCCCTGAAATATTTATATTTCTCAAGCTCTCGAGCTGAGCATTGGGAACGTACGTATATAATAGCGAAATGATTAAAATATCAGGCTCCCTCGAGGCCGCGAGATTGTCTTTGTACGAGAAATAAACGTTGTTCTCTCAAGATTAGCCATCAAAAACGAGTTTTTCTCAAATCAAGAAATTCATTATTTTATAATTTGTCTCTCCAAATATATCTGTGTTTAAAGGAAGATTAGATTGAATAAAAAAATAAAGCAAATAGTTGCACTCTTTTAATTGTCACAAATACAATTCAGTACTTCTCAAATTAATTATAACATTCATTTTAATATCAATTTTTAAAACTAGAATAAGTTTATCTATAAACAACACAATATCTAAAAATCACATAAAAATAGTGCGAAATATTTTTTTCATTATACCTTATTCCACATACTTTATAAGAGGTACATAAATGTATAAAGAAATTAAAAATATTTGTATTGCGTCTTGTATTGTCTGAACAGCGCAATATATTAAATAACTGAAATAATGTACCTACTGATGTTTAAAATTAGGAACAGCTTAAAATACTTTGTTATTTTGTTAATTAATCTTATTAAGTGAATCGGCAAAAAATAATCTAATAAATAAAACAAATATGTTTAATCAAAATCACGTCGTTCGAGCAGGAACAGTTTTACGGGCAGTTTTACTAAGAGATTGATGTTCCCTTTACGATCTCTATACTGACGCGAGAAAAATATATTGTGCAAATTGCTTATGTGATCTTCAGATACATTGTGAAGATATTTTTCAATATGGATGTTGTTTTTGTGGAAGGAAAGGGCTTCTCGCTACCTTGTAAGAAATGGGGTAAAATACTCTATCAATTACGTTATTATGTGGTTTATTATTTTGCAACTGAAATGCTAAGGTTTATTTGTATACTTATAATCATCGGGAGAATGTGTTTTTTTATGTTACTAAGTTGGCCAGCAAGGATACGACCCACCAGCTTGTAAGCGGTTGCCGTAGGCTACGAGTGCTTGCAACACCATTTGTACGTGCCACTCACGGGTTGCCAACATCGAGATATTAGTTCTCAATTCTCCGTAGTCTAGTAATTTCACTAACCTACAATGCCCTTCAAACCGGGACACAGTCATGCCGAAGACACTATTGCGTTGCGGTAGAATATTTGGCACGGCGGTGGTAACTACCTAGCTGACCTTGCATCAAAAGAACTACCACCAGTGTGACTGATTGCACTGGTTGAATAATCTCTGCTGTGACAGAGACTATCCCAACAGCGGGCGATGGGGTCGTCACGTACCGACGCCAGAAAATTTGAATTATTTAAATAATAAAATTAGAATTGTGTTCATTATAGGCAATATATGTTAATGTCAATTATCTTAGCCTACAAAGTGCACTCAACCTTCATTCAATACATTTACTTAGTTGACTATATTGCTTCATCAACCTCCTATCGCACTTACTAATTGCCTTGAACAACCCATTTACCTGTACCATACTAGAGCATGTTAACTGGTCCGCCAATATGTTATTAGTGCTACATGTATACTATGTTAATATTAACACTTATATTCTAGTAACTAAGGCTGTAACTCTAGTAACTGTATAGTTGAATAAAAGTGATTGTTCTGGTTAACTTTTTTGGATGTGTTCAACAATAATTTTGAATTAGAGGTCAGATGACAAATGCTCGGTATAAAAACTAATAACCCGTCAAATAAGGATAGAGCTTAACATAGATAGACCTTGAGTAATTACTGGGACACAACATCCCCGTTGACCAGACCCATTGATATAAAATGCTAGTTACTTATCAATAATATATACCACCCGGAAATAATTATTATACAATTTTTAGAATGTCGGTAACTTATTATTTAAAAATTTAAAAGGTTTAATATTATGATATAAATATTGCATTTCATAAATCATAAGTA
Organism: Hestina assimilis; assembly: GCA_023373885.1. Taxonomy (NCBI): domain Eukaryota; kingdom Metazoa; phylum Arthropoda; class Insecta; order Lepidoptera; family Nymphalidae; genus Hestina; species Hestina assimilis. The sequence continues at coordinate 6,399,185 of CM041749.1, read as the reverse complement.
AAAGCTTAAAAGTGATTATTATCAATGTGTTATTTAAAGTTGTAGCACTTCAAGTTACTTTGTTATTGTGTCAAAACTTGTTACCTACGCAGCTTTGTAACTTTGCACTTACCCTTACGGACGTGCCGGAAATTGGCTCTCAACTAAAATAAAGTATACAAAATATCTTTGAAAATAAAATATTGTAAGTAAACCGTATGGGAAATTATAAATTTTTAAGCTACGTGTACAAATGAAGAAGACAGATTCGTACCAACGCCAATGTTTATCTTCTTATTTGTTATCTTGTTTTGCGATTTTTATAGAAATTTTAACGCTTAAAAAGGTTTTATTATATAATTATTTACAAATAGTTACAACTTTATAAATCATGAACACGGGCGGGGATTGGTAGCAAGAATGCTAGCTCCATATCCTTGCTGAATCGCAATCACGATCCCTTTGGCATCCGGCGCTCCAACTCATCGCACGAAACGCAACAGTAATGATATTGTTACTTTATTCCGATTTTCTGTAAGAGGGTAGTGTTTCCCCGGCCGAGCCATGCTCTTCAAAGCACAAATGTGTGCTGTGAGGAGCATGGCTCTACTATTAGTAAGCTTACTACCTACTACTCCTCCTTACATAATATATCATCACTAGATGAAATTGTCTCTGTGCTATTTTTAACATTTTCATTATATTAAATGCAAATACCGTAAGTAATATAATTCTTGTGTAAGAGATTACTCGAATGGTGTGCGGAATTTGTGTATTGTTTTTCAAGATTCGTGGAGTTCATTATAATATAATACGATATAAATAAAACGAATAAAACGTAGGATATTAAATCAAAAAATAAAGGAAATTTTTCAAGTATTTATTATCTATATATATATATAAAAGGCTTTGTCCTGAATTACTGACAGCCTAAACCGCTGATCGTAACTTGGAAGGTTTGTTCTTTGTATGATGTACACATTCGATAAGAAAAGATTTTCCGAAATTCTACTTCAAAGGGGTTGAAAAAGGGGGGCAAGTATGAATGGAACAACGCGATTCCTTGGTTCAATCTACTTGAAATTTTGCATAAGCCTTCTTTAACAGAATTGATGGTTTCATATTTTATTATGGGGGTAGAAAGTTATGTTGCTTTGAAATTCATATCAATATTCCTTAGTGATTTTGATTTAAATTACATTTTATTTTGACATGTCCAGTCTAAAGTTTTTAAATTTTTTCCGACTTTTTATCATAAGTGCTGTTTTTAAAATGTATACGAGCACTAAGAAACAATTTTTCGGAATTCAACCCTTCAAGGAGGTGAAAAGGGTTTAAAAGTCGAAACAGGTCGAATATTGGGTGTCTGTCAATTTTGAAACCTGAGCAGAAGTAGGAAACCATCATGAAACTTTAATTTTTGATAAACGATTAAATATAAAGAAAAACGTGTTTACTTTCACACGTTTTCTAAAATTCCATCCCTGAAGAGGTTAAATGGGGTTTCAAAGTTTGTATTTACACGGGCGAAGCCTCTGGCAGAAGCTAGTCGCGTATAAAAAGCTTATATCACAGTACAAAAAATCATTCTTATCGTAGTTTTGATTAACAATTTGTAACAAATTCAACGACCAGATAACAACGCCAATCAACCTCAATCACAGCGTTCCAAGTTTTTAACAATAAAATATTATTCTTTGAGTTATATAAACGAACGACAATATCGGTATTTTTTTTATGCTACAAGTTGGCAAACCAGCATACGGCCCACCTGATGGTAAGTGGTTGCCGTAGTCTATGAGCGCTTGCAGCACCATTAGTAGGTGCCACTCACGCGTTGCCAACCTCGAGATATAAGTTCTTAAATATCCTCTGCCCAGTAATTTCACTAGCCTACAGTGCCCTTCAAACCGAAACAGAGTTACGCCTAAGCACTACTATTTGACGGCAGAATATTTGACACTGCGGTGGTACCTACTTAGCCGGCCTCTTGCAACAAAACACCTACCACCAGTAAGCGTTGAGTTATGAAAACTACTCGTATGAATGTATGAGGTACAGCGGCCTTTATTAGGCTTTGACGAGTTACCCATATTTTAATATCGTTGCATATAACTTAAATCGATTTCATAATTTTATTTAGAAGTTATAACTATGTTGTATACACGTACTATATTTTAAGTTATAATTATGGCTAAACATAAAAGACAGAAATAGATATATTTTTGGCAAAAGGCTCACCTGATGTTAAGCGATCACCGCCGCCCATGAACATCTGCAACACCAGAAGGCATGCAGGTGCGTTGCCGACCTTTAAGGAAAGAATACGCTCTTCTCTTGAATATAAATATAAATTTACGAATTCTAAAAATATAATTAAACATGAGATATCGAATATTTCACTATTATCAATAAATAAATGTCATATTACGTTTAGTGCTAAGACAAGTTAGAGTATAGATAGCCTCGTCGGTAAGGTTATGCAAAGTTGGCCGAGACCACCCAACTTTTTTTTTTTTTTTTTTTTTTGTTAACGGGGAGGAAATCTGCTACCAGATACCCGGCTTCCTGGGGAGGAGAACCGGGTTATGTGGGGTTCCATGACAAGATGGTAACGTCATGAGGACCCACTAAAACCTCCTCGGTGGCCGACCTCTGTGCGATTGTCAGGTTACGGGAACTCTCGTAGAACTAACCAACACGACCTGACAAGCACTGTGCTTCGCCTAGCGGAGCTCGGTCCCGGGGGGCGAGATGGTAAGCCCCCAGCGCTTCCCGCGCAAGCGCGTACGGCAGTCGGGTCCACATCGACTGCAGTCCTTCTCAAGGCCGCTCAATACGGACGCACAGGTTCCCCACCCTGTACGTCGACGACCCGAGGGCACGCCCTATTTATATAGCCCCGGGTAAAGGGGCTGGAGGGCCGGGACGGCTAGCAGCATCAGGTGGGCGACGCCGCCGCCGTCGTCGTCGAGCAGGATCGGCCCTTTCCCGATCCCGCTCGGCCGTCTCCTTCTGGACCATGACGGTCTCACAGAAGGAGACAACGGCCTCCCACGCCGATTCCCTGCCTAGCATCGCCAGTATGACTGTTGGCAGGGAGAGGAAACTTCCACCAACTCACTTTGAAGTTAGTTCTTTAAAATTAACCAGTTCCGCAGTATTATTCGCAATGAAGTCAAATTTATAATGCCCATTTTGTATTATTAATAAGGTTATCTTATACTAAGTATGCTAAGTAAATTCTCAGATTTCAGTACCTTCAGTACTGGATATAAGACGCCCATAGCTAGCTGCCCTCAACTGTTTGGTAAACAATCAGTGTACTCGTATTAAGCAATTTTAGGTTAAATTATTTATGTTTCGGAAGGCACGTAAAAATCATTCTCGGCTATTATCAACTTTAAAATAGTCATTGAGCCATGTCAGAGGCCTAAATGGAGGACCTAAATAACTCTGACACTTATTTGGCCACTGACAACATGATAAGAAGAAAAAGAATATTGGTCATTACTGGAAACGTCAATACCGAGGATTCCAATGCGCTTAGAAAGGTTAAGCGGTCTCTTGGAATTGTGAGCTCATATCACTACATAGTATAAAACAAAGTCGCTTTCTCTGTCCCTATGTCTGCTTAAATTTTAAAAAGTACGCAACGGAAAAAAGTGATTGAAGAGGAAGGTTTATATGTATAATAACATCCATTATATAGTGGAGAAATACTGTTATTTTTGAGGTTTTTAATGTGATGTCGTAAATAATCGTGCGGGCTACGGGCAGTAATGAATAAATCAAAACTACTGGATCGATTTTAATCAGTTTTTCAGTGAATGACATAAGGCTATATATTTTATACCCGTGCGAAGCCGGAGCGGGCCGCTAGTGTACTTAATAAAACAAAGTTTTCTTTGCTATAAAAGCACAAAATTGTAATTGCAATTTGTAGCGAGGATATAACTCAAAAGAAATAAGAATCCTAAAGAAAATACTGAGATAGCTCAGTCTAACACGATTCGTGCATCAGAAGCTGTGAAAAGTATTCCGTGATAGTGTGATTTGTCATTGTTAGAATAAGACAAAATGCTTTAAAGCTTTTCTTGATGCCCGTTCTTTTTAACAGGTTTATTTTAAAATATTAATGATGTTTGCTCTCATAATCGTATCGTATAAATTACCATTGATTATTTACTAACCACCGTTGTTTTTTTTTTCATATCCGAACAGGAAAATGGGCAGGAGGCTCACCTGATGCTAAGCGATTACCACCGCCCATGAACATCTGCAAGGCCAGAAGGCACGCTTGTGCGATGACGCCCTTTAGGATTACAATTGCTTATACGTTCGCTAACCACGAAACGTGGCTGAAGAGCAGTCACTTCACGAGTTTTTCACCAACATACCGAAGTAGCTAACTAGGTGAGTCTTTTTAAGCCCTCCCACCAGCATATGCTGTTGCACGTATATACATGTCTTAGAATTTTTTCTAAGACATACAGGTTACCGTACCGGTTACTGGTTCAAGAACACTACCCACATATTTTGGGCATAAAGATTAATATAACTTGAGAGCAATGAAATATAATTGCCTTTTCATAGAAAGAAGAATATAAAATTCAATATTAAAGAGATGACATCCAAAGGCCATTTATTTTATAAGTATTATAACAAAGTTTAACATAGCGCTGAAAGGGTGTCTGAAATTTTGTTTTTAATGAGTTATCCAAAGAAAATGTCTTTTAAGAGTTCGCTCCAAAATTATTCGGAAACATTACAAAGATGGGCCAAAAGTTCCAGTCACAGGAATTCCAAGTTAATTAACTGTTTGTTAATTTTATAATAATATTAGTATATTATATATTTTTGAACCATAATGGCATTGAGGGTAGCGAGTCTGCCTTTAGCCTCGACGGTTGCGGGTTTGATTCCCGCTCTTACAGATGTTTGCATTGATCTTACAAATATCTGTTTCGGTCTGGGCGTTTGTCATTGTGGGTACCCCCACCGTGCCTCGGAGAGCACGGTAAGCTGTCGGTCTCGGTTGTTATCACATAACATCTGATAATAATCGTTAACTCTTGATTAGTAAATTGCTCTTATCCAATGAGTTACGGAAGTCAGATGGCAATCGCTCTGTGTAAAATCTAGTAACCTGTAATATTCGGACAAAAGTAGTAAGCAGGCTCTGGGTAAATACTCGTAATATAATACCGGGAAAATGCTAGAAAGAAGATATATTTATGAATCAGAAGTGAGTAGACTTTTTAAAACTACGATGACGTTGTGGCGTAGTGGTAGTGAACTTGCCTTAAAAACGCCATAGGTCGTGGGTTCGATTCCCGCTCGGAGCATAGTAAGTTTGTTTTGACCGTGCAAGCATATTTTCCGGTCTGGGTGTATTTGTCCTTGTCTTTGTATGTGGTTCCGGACCCCCGACACATGATTAACAATCGTAATGGGGGCCGTTAAGTGTGTAGCGTTTATTTATTTATTTAAATATAAGACTCATTTTAAAAAATAAGAATTTTAATAGATTTTTACTAATAATCGAAATACACATAAATAGATAAGCGGTTTAAATTACTGGCCTGTCTAACACGGTCTTTCCGAACCGATACGACTTGAGAAACTTCAAGAGAAGAGCGTATTCTTTCCTTAAAGGTCGGCAACGCAACTGCATGCCTTCTAGTGTTGCAGATGTTCATGGGCGGCGGTGATCGCTTAACATCAGGTGAGCCTCCTGCCCGTTTGCCCCTCTCACATAAAAAAACGTAGTATTTACAATTGTACCTTTGTCATGCAAACTATTTTGATAGTGGGGATTATTATTGCATCTCTTATTTTACTTCATTTCAATTACGATATCAACATAAGGTCCTGTTGAGGGTTCTGTAGCCTAATGGAAAAAATTGAACTTTTAGAAGTAGCTTTTAAAGTTATACTAAATTACGTTACAATATATGAGTACAATATTTATACCGAAAGCCTTTCCTAACAAAATAAAACTTTCGCTGTTTGGAAATTGAAATTAATTTATTTCGCTAAGGCTTATTTTGTTTGTATTCAAATTTGTAAGTAACATTATAACAAAAGTTACAGTTGTTCTTTTATAACATTTAGATTACTCCATCACTGCTAAGACAAGATTTTCATAAAATAAAGTATTTTGTTAATGTCATTTTAATCACCGTTTCTAAAAACATTAACTTTTTTCTTAATCGAGAATAATGGTAGAAAAAGGATTTATATTACTTATTTATTTTAAAATAAAAAAAAATAATATGAGCCCACTTACGCTACTAAAAACTCAAGTATTTAATCTTTAAATAACAGCTTAAAAGTATCAAGAAGTAGTGTATATATGTAAAATGAAATGAGTATTAATTTCATAAGCATCGACATTAAGCGAATGTGATATTGATGAAATTTTTCTATCAAACAGGTTAGAGAAACATTTGAAACTGATTCCCTGAAATCTCATTTAGTTAAGAATTGTTCACCCATTAGGGTGTTAAAGTAAAGATAGGGTTCGCCATCTATTTACCAAAGGGCTTAACGGTTCAACGTAATAAAACCCTCGTTGCTATCTCTTAATACCTTAGTTTTACGATACAGACATTCCAGCCTCGGGCGCTTCGTGGAGTTAGTTAATGAATGAAATATTGTATTAATATACGAAGCACCGACAGCATCCTGGGATGTAGCATTGCATATTCAATGTTATACCAATTTAGCATGTTACAGGAATACGAATAGAAGGCTTCAATTATTTCTCAACACGTCGGTGTATATTTAGTAATTTGGACGATGGAGGTTTGCTGTATGAAATTATTATGAGCTAGCTTCATGCTTACACATTCCTATCATCATTGGTTAATATCCAAAAACTCATTTCATAATCACAATATGAATAAGAAAAATGAAAGGAGAGTAAGAAGAAACATAATTAAATAATTTTATGCAATAAAAGTAATACTACTCTAATAATAAAGCTTAGGGCATTTGACAAGTTAAAGCATAAAGCTAAGCGATTTCAGACTAGCGTTTCTTTTTCTAGCGTAAGCGATAGTTTCGCCATATATGTTTTCGCACGCGTTTCATCTCGCGCTTCAGAAACCGAACGCGCGTACACGTGGGTTTATATTTTGGACGTGTACGCTCAAATCGGTGGCGGCGAATATCAGTAGCATTTCTATATAAAATATTACGTCGTTATACAAGCTTATTAGCACGTCAACGCTCGTAAGAGTTGCGCGTATGGTAACAGGCGCGCCTATATGCATCTATACGCGTTTTTAAAATTTTGGAGCTTTATGGACTTATACGAAAACCAAAGTGTGATAAGTCAATAACTCATTTGTAATACGCACTGATACCTCATAATATTAAAAGGGGTGTATACAAATACACATTAAAATAAAAAAGTCAAACTATCCAAGTTGGCACGTCTGGCTTGGTATGGTCTTTTTCATAGTTTGCTAAAAATTCACTTTATTTTTTTTTTTTTCAAATATATTTTCATGCATTTTTTGTAGAAGCAAATACCCGTGTTACGATAGCACGTGTAAACCGCTTCTGCAAATACCATTAACATTTTTTGAATTCTATTTTCTGTGAAAGCTTTTACGGAGACTGCGAGTTCAATTAAAACTACTCTTTTTGTTTTGTGTTTCTTAATAAAGGAAGTTGATTGTTCAATTTTCATATTTCAGCTATGTTACATGGATTTTATTTTTCTGTAAAAGCGTTGGCTACTTATGGGGCAAGAATACAAACCCTATACGTATTTCCTCCATATACAAAATTAAATAATGTATATTCATTACAAAACATGCGATTCCAGTTTAAATAATTATCTGAAAAGAAATACCTTGCTTCATATATCGGGAGGCGCTCATACGATGGCACTAAAATTAGCTTGGATCATAATTCGAGCCTTTTTCAGAACCGAGATTTAGTCCCAAAAGATCCCTACAGGATTCTAAGAATCAATATGAGCTATGTTTCAATTCTCGAAAAATTGCCCCCTCCTCTGGTCCCCGTCTGCAATGTCAAGCTACAAGCTACAATGTCTATACAAGTACAATAAAGAATTAATTTTATTTAAATTTAGAATAAAAATTGGATCATTACAAAAATGAAATAAAAAGCCTTGTAATTGACTTTTCTGAAGTTTATTTATAAAATGTTGTAATATTTTTACTTCAAAAGAACTATACTCGAAGCGAAAACCTGAGAAGAGTTAGGTTTATATATTTCTGCAGCAAATACGTGGCTGGCGTTTATTTTACCTACTTGATTTGCTTTTAGCCTTTGCTTTGAATTTTCTTCAAAGAGTACATGTGTTTGAGGCAACTTAATAGATTTTTACCGCATATAATAAGGACTAATATTATAATAAATATGACTTATAACGTTTCCATATACACACAATATTTATTTATTAAATTATTTTAATTTAGAAAATTATAACCATACTTAGATGGCGATATGTGGCTAATAATAAATTAATTAAAAAAAAAGGTTGCAAACAGGTTTAAATGTGTATATTTCGGATAAGAAATGTATTCGGCATTTGACACAAATCTTCGGAGACATGAATAAGTGTTTTAGGATGTAGGTTATTACTTATTTTATTGTTTGTACACTTGTGACTACAATTCGTATCTAATGATTTATATTCGATATCGTGTTTAATGGAGTATGTAAAGGAACTTATCATAGGAGAAATATGTGATTTCAGATATTTGTTGACAATCAATAGTTATCCATTGTGTAGTTTTTGCGACATTCATAATTTTAACGCTTTATGAAAATAACGTATTATAATGAATAAATATTTATTATACACATCTGAGTAATTCATTCTAATAGCCAAACTTATTACTAGATTCGATTTATGGACTCTATAATAATTGACATGTTGGTCGTTACAGAAATTAGCAGCGCGCATTGTCGTTAAACAAATTTAAAACTAAGGTCGTTTCGTAAATTTTGTGGTAAAAATTCATTAGATTGGGACCCAGCAAAAAAAATTCGCTTCAAACTGTGTGTTTTAAATTTTGTCGCATTCTTCGGTCGGACAGCTGCAACAATTGCGACAGATAATTCAGATAAGTTGATTGTTCTAAATTAGCAAAATTTCTATTTAAATTTCAAGATACTTCATCAAAGACTAAATGTAATGAATAGTCCTTCGTTAAATAGAAATGACAGTGACTGTTTATTACTACATAGTATAAAACAAAGTCGCTTTCTCTGTCTATATGTATTCTTAAATCTTTAAAACTACGCAACGGATTTTAATGCGGTTTTGAATAGATAGAGTGATTGAAAAGGAAGGTTTATATGTATAATAGCATCCATTTAATAATGGAGAAAAAAAAATTGAGCTTTCTAATGTGATGTCGTAAATAATTACATTTAACGGCTATATATTTTATACCCGTGCGAAGCGTTTTTATTTTATTTGCTACAAAATATGATTTTATAAAGGGCACCTGATATAGTTTTGACGCTGCATGCTGCTCAAACAGATTTTATTTTACAATGAATATAATATGTCTAACTTGATGAATTTTCAAGAAATGAATCCGTATCGATAAAAATAAAATATATCTCCCGAAATGACATAAAACAAAGGACCAAATAACATTGAAAAAGAACAGTAAATCGGAATAGTCAAAGTCACAGCACCAAAGCAAATGGATCTCATTTTCCAGGCGGACACAAGTCTTATGCAATATAATATAAAGTCAGTATGGAGAATCTTACGACTTATGACAGAAATCCAATATTCCTCAGGGCACATCGGGAGTGCAACATAATTTATAGAACACAAATCATGCGGGAACTATAAAAGTGAAGTAAGATAAAACAGATGCTCAAAGCGGAACAACAACTGAATGTTGTATCATATGATTAATAACAAAAATTGTGAATTTGAAATAGTTATATCTGACTTAATATTACATGTTGGCTTTAGAAAGTACATTAATACAACCAATCTTTCTCGTTGTCTTTTGTTATCTTACAACTGAGAACCACTAATTCGATTTATTTCTACGAACTCCTTGATGTGGTAAGCCATGCAGGGTCCTGCCTCCCCTTAAGGATCTGCCTCGTAGGAGACACCCTTAAGGATGTAAATTTTTGTAGATTGAAAAAAGGAATAAAATAAAGTTATCAATATTTTTATAAATCTTAATGCTTTTTTTCTTAGTGATAATACTACAGTACTGAACTGAAATAAAAAAAAAGTAATTGTAAAAAAAATTTGTAAATTGGATTTGGAATACCCTATAGAATTCGCCTCACAGCTTCGCCGAAACACTCCGGAGATTAAAATTAAAGTATCAACCACCTAAGTTAGAGTGATTTTGACAGCCACTTGGTCAAAGTCAACCGGCTTATGTACATAATAAAAAGGCCTCGCACTAATAATCTTTATGTCAATATAATCTCGATTATTGCTAATAAATTTACGAGTAGTATTCTAAATTTAAGATATCAAAAATAGGGAAAATCTCTTTTTAATTAAAGATTATGTTCAGTACGTGCAGTAGTCTTTGAGCGCTTGCAACACCATTCGTACGTGCTACTCACTCACTTGTTGCCAACTTCAAGATATAGGTTCTTAAATCCCTTTTCCCAGGAATTTCAATAGCCTATAGTGCCCTTCAAACCGAAACGCAGTAATGCCAAAGATACTACTTCTTTGCGGTAGAATATTTAACACTAGGTTGGTAGCTACCTAGGTGGCGTCTTGCAACAATAGACCTAGCACCAGTGTGACTGATTGCACTGGTAAAATAATATCTGCTGTGACAGAGACTATCCCAACAGCGGGCGATAGGGTTATCACGTCCCGAAGCCTAAGCTACTCACAATAAATTTTAATTTCATTTATATAATGAATAAATAAATAAACGCTACACACTCAACAGCCCCCATTAGGATAATTACTTATATCCTGTGTCGGTGGTCCGGAAACTTTCACAATAACAAGGACACTAATAATATTTTACAAAGTAGTTCGAAGCGCTATTTTATTAAGAAATTTCTGCGTTGACTATGAATTTATATCTAGATATTGGCATTCCAAGTCAAATTCTCAGTTCGGAATTCAGGCAATAAAATCAAGTAATAATATTAGCTACAGATTTTAACTAATAGATAAGCCAAAGAAATTTAGTATAAATATAATATCTCAGTTCTGTGATTTATTGCCGCACTCCGTCCGTCCATCCGTCTGTCAGCGGGCTGTATCGAGAAAGAGAAAGTTAAGAATTTTTAACAGAATATGTACTTTTGTAATTTAAATAATTTCTTATGTTTCTTTTATAGCTATACATTATATATTCTACGGTAGTACGAAACTTTTTATGTGCAAGTTCGAAAGGTACTGGGCCAATTGAAAGACTTTATTTAAGTTTCTGTTTATTTAATAATATTTTTTTTTAATTCATAAATGGATAAGCTCTTGACATCCATGGAGCGCGAAGGCATAGATGAGGTCTACGTTGGAGCGGGCTTACTCATGAAGAATCAGAAGCCTATGTACAAGCACCTTAAAGAGGTTCAGGTTGTATGCGTTCGGAAATACAGACGCTGGAAGAACATTCCAATCCCTGACCGTACGCATTATGAATGAGGAACGAAAGCGCATAGTTCGAATATAAGGTATACCGACCAGATGGGTGGTAAAACTGCTTTCAAATAATTGTGCTTCGTTTAGATCTACTGCTAAGTTAAACATCATAGTTTTAAGCCAATGCCGATATTTTGCGGTACTTATCTTGGTAATGAACTGTGCAATGGCCTCAGAATGCATTGCGAACTATTCAAGGAGAATACTGCGGGCAGCGAACCCCTTTATCACAACTAGAGAGATCGGGTCCTCGGGAGTTTTACTCTGTAATTTGTACAAAGTGAGCACTTTCAACCGCTCGTATTTATTTCTGAGAGAAACACGAACGCTCCTTTGAACGCTGTTCTTAAAGCTGGATTAAATGTCAACCGTATTTCTCAGCATTGACCTTTTGGATAGTACTGAAACAATTTAGGATAAAACGGGACCCTATTACTAAGCATCCGCTGTCAGTCCGTCTTTCTGTCTGCCTGCCGTCTATCATCAGGCTGTTTTTCAAGAACCGCGATAGTTAGATAATTGAAATTTTCACAGATGATATATTTCTGTTGCCGCTACAACAACAAATACTAAAAAACAATAAAAAACATTTAAGGCGGCTCCCACACTACAAACCTGATTTTTACTGGTTTTGCTCGATATTGGTGAAGACAACAGTAGACGCTTGAAATATTTACATTTACAATAAAATAAATATTTCTGACGACGTTGTGGCGCAGCGGTAGCGAACTGCCTTAAACGCCTCAGGTCACGGGTTCGATTCCCGCTCGGAACATAATATGTTTGTATTGACGATGCAAGCAAATTTTCCGGTCTGGGTGTATCTGTCCATGTTATTGTGTATGTTTCCGGATCCCGACACAGGATATAACTATTCTAATGGAGGCCGTCGAGTGTGTACCGTTTATTATTTTTTTTTTTTTTTTTGAGGGACCTCACACAATTGAAAGTGGAAAGCTTCGTGGGAGAGTCCGCATTAAAATATGTAGAAAATAGCTTGCACTCACGATATCGCCCTCGTAAATCTTCGAACAAATGAAACAGTAGAAGTAGAATCCAAGAGCGAAGGCTAATACTCTTGCGGAAAGCGAATAGCACTAGCCGCTCTCGCCCTGCCAACCCACAAGATGTCTCTTCACGCCTCGTTTGGTTAATATTATAACATAATTTAGCTTTTAGCAAAGAAGTTTCTAAAATCATTTCTCTATAGTTTTTTTTTTTTAATTTTCTTATAAATTGATTCAAATTACAAAACTTATATTTAAACAATCTTTGTATTAAAAAGGCTCAAAATTCATGTAATACTTCAATATTTAAAGAACAAGTTAGTACAATTGTGCTTTATAATGTAACAAAGCAAAAGTACAATACTAAAATTTAATTTAACGAAATTGTCACAATTTTATTAAAGGCTCTTTGAGCCGGTTTTATTTTGAATCGAGGTAGAATAAATAACTATCCACGGTTGAAATTTTTACTAAATTAGATTTTACTTCTTTCATCAACTTCAAGTAGTTTCGTTTCTTAAAATTAAATTCTTCTAGTTCAGTTTATAGACATATATCCAAAGAGTATAGATAAGTGATTACACTGTCATATTTCACATTAAAATCAGAAGATAAAAAGGCTTAGAAAATAGGTCAGTACACATATTATAATACCACATCCTTAGCATTGTAAAGGCAAAATGCGAAATTTACGTCAACAGAAATATTTTTTCATTTCTTTGAGCTCAGGGCTTTCGACGTTGCATTGGGTCGAGTTTTTATATTATAGCTTAAAATATAGTGCCACAACATTTGAAAGAAAGAGTAAAATGGAAAAGAATAAAAAAGACAATTATTGTACTAGTGGTATTCCAACAACACCAAGCAATCATCAAATCAAATCAAATCAAATCAAATCAAATCAAATCAAATCAAATCAAATATTTATTCAACATAAAAAGCATTACACTTATTTGTTGAAAGTCAGATTCTAACACCGGTTCCAAAATTAAACCTCTACCTGAGAAGAACCGGCGAAACAAACTCAAGGGGTTTTATCTTTTTTTTTTGTATTTTTTAAAGTGATATTGGGTTACATATTATAATATCTGAAAAGCCTGCAGTGACTGTCTCATTCCCAAGGCGTGGTGTCTTCAAGGTATTCACCAATTTTATAATAACCTTTACCACACAAACGTTCTTTGACCTTTTTTAAATTTATTTATAGAAAGTTTCTGAACGCTTTCTGGGATCTCACAGTTTTCAACTACGAGTTACTTTAGCACGAGTGAGTACGATATGTTCGATTAGCCTTTAATTTATTGAGTAACTAGCATTCCACCGCAACTTTGTCAGCATTAAAAGTGGACTTTTTTTAAAGGTTTTTATCAACATATTATATATCTCAGGAATACTTTTTGTATGAATCTGTTGTTGTATGAAACTGACACCATGTATTAAACTTTCATCACTAACCACCGCAATGAAAATGTCTATAAAGTTAATTTGTTCTATTTCAACATACTTATTTTTCATATTTTAATATGGGTACAATGATAACAGGCCTATCCGTAGTATTTACCCGACTGCCGGAGGGTAATGTTTTTTACTGTTAAATTCCTTGACGTGACTGACACCTACAAATTAAATTGCTTACTTGACTTGACTGACAAAAACACCATAGTGTTGCAAGCGCTAATAGACTACGACAACTCATCATCGGGCGGGTCATATGCTTGAGTACCAACTTATTCACATAAAAAAGGTAATGAGAGCATAACATTATAATCAACTCATAATTTTATAGTTTTCTATGAAGTACTAATTGTAATTTGTTTATGTAATAGACTTCAGTTTCTATAGTAATGTGTATTTATAAACTGACTAGACCATAATACCTGTGGGATTTAACAAGGTATATTACGGGAAATAAAAAGGTTTTAGTGGCACTTTGATAGGATTACCGCCGGTGTTCCAAACGTCGCCGTTGTTCCGAGTAAAGAAATGATACTGCACATTACGGAATGTAACGTATATTCTATTTTATTTTGAAGAGGCTTACCATTTTCTTTCATTGCCATTCAAATTTCGTCCAATACATATGATAAAATACATATTTATACGTGATGGTCATAAAAAATCTGAATATCAGAATTGGATTCTCTATACTATAATGAAATATTCTAAATATTGTATATAAGGAAACGACCGACAACCGACCGTTGTGGCGTGCTGGCAGTGAGCCTGTTTTGAGCCTCGATGTCATGTCCTCGAATCCCGCTCGAATCAAATGTTATAAATGTCTGTTCTGATCTGGGCGATTGTCCTTATCAGTCCCCACAGTAACTCGGAGAGCACGCTAAGCTGTCGGCCCCGGTTGTAAGAATAGCATCTGATAATAATCGTTAACTCTTATTAGGTAGTTGATATTCTTATCAAATGAGTTACTAGTTCACCCTTTGAGTTGTGGAAGTCAGGTGGCAATCGCTCTGTGTAAAAACTAACAACAAGTCAATTCAGGATAAGAGTATACGTAGACCCTGAGTACGTACTGGAAAATTGCTGAGAAGAAAGGAATGTATAAAAGGAACCTTTAAAATAACAGACACAATAAACATTTCAATAAGTCTAAAGTATATTAATGTAGAATAATAAATTATAGCTCTCTATTTCGAAATCTTGGTCAGTAACTACGTGAATCATACCAGGAGTCATAATTATAACATTAATGTTTCACGAACACTGTTGGGATTAGCTCCGAGATAGCGCTCGGGTGAGAAATGCACACCGAGCAATTTATGGGAGACGTAGTTTTTATGGCGTCAGTGACAGATGAACTAATGTAATAAAAGGATAAGACTGGACATTTATTTATTGGATGTTTGACCAGGAATATTTTGACATTATATATAAATTTAAAATAATGAGCATATATGAGTTTATTTTCCATGTTTGAGAATAATAAAAATATCTTCTTAAATTTATTTATACCTATTGATGATATGCTGCATGAATAAAAATAATAAGCCTATCATTTACGTGTATAACAATCTAATATATAAATTCCGCGCTTGGCAAGCGCGCTTCGACTTAGACATCATCGCTTCTTTCCATAAGGCGCGGTTGTAGTCTGTTGGTACATAGATTAAAGAACCTACAAATGAATGGTGTTGCAAGAGCTCATAGGCTACGACAACTGCCTACCGTCATGTGGGTCGTATACTTGCTTACCAACTTAATCTAATAAAAAGCCTATCTTTATACAATATTATGAATGAAAAAATGATTTTAATTCTTAAAATTTCTTTATAAAAAGTACAGTATATCCGTATCTGAGGGCTTCAACTCTCTCGATAACAAAGCTAATTTAAATATCATTGTGGTTGACAAATATTTACATTAATTGGATATTTCTTCTATACAATGATTGTGTTTATAATTTTATAAGAAACTTTCATTATAATCTTATATTGTTGAGAAATGCAAAAATTATGCAATAACAGTAGCTTAATATTGAAGTGGCGACTTTTAATCTCCATCTTAAAAAGCAATTTATTTGAATGATTTGAATTCTTAAGGCACAAATTATTCTTCGATATTATCAAAGCTGCAGTTTGATTTTAAGTGCTTTTATTTTATTTTTACTTGCTTACTGCGAGTGCAGTCATATTTATTTTGTTCGACTTAACTCGGAAAAATTTATTAAAAGTATTTTCAAATTTAATATTAAACTTAAGGCCCTTCCATACAAAAAAATATTGAAAGATTCGCTTGTGTTTCGTCGTAAATGGTTTTTTACCAACCGTCATGGAATAAAAAAAAGGAAGGTTGACGCTCATATTAATTGAAATAAACGCAATACTATTGTGCCTATAGTAGTTAATATTGATGAAGCCCAGCCATCACCACACCCGATTAAACATTAATCTCTAGCTAAGTTGCTTTTTATTTATAATTTAAAGAATAAATTTTAGTGAGTTTATAACAACGTTGAGTAAACTTTCACCACTTGAGGCTTTATTGACGTGTGTCTAACTAAATTTTCTGAATAACTTGTTGCCAGTCATCAGAATGATCAGAATTAATTTTGTTATGTAACAATATAAAAAAAAGAATGGGAGGCATAGAAAAGAAATAGCTAAAATGATGTTGTTTGTAATGTTTTTAAACTACTTTATTTTATAGCAGCTATTTGCGAAATAGCCCTTTGACATCGTTGTGGCGTTGTGGGTAGCGTGTCTGCCTTAAGTCTCGACGGTTGTGGGTTCGATTCCCGCTCGGGCAAATGTTGTTACAATTTCTGTCTCGGTCTGGGCGTTTGTCTATGGGTCTCCCCACCGTGCCTCGGAGAGCACGTTAAGCTGTCGGTCCCGGTTGTTATCATATAACATATGATAATAATCGTTAACTCTTCATAAGTAAATTGCTCTTATCCAGTGAGTTACTGGTTCGCGCTTAGGGTTGCGGAGGTCAGATGGCAATCGCTCCGTGTAAAAACTAGTAACCTGTCAAATCCGGATAAGAGTAATAAGCAGACCCTGGTTGAAATAAAAACCGGGAATAATGCTAGGACGAAGCTATTTGCGAAAAAGCCTCACAGATAGACCTATTTAAAAATTCACTAATTGGTTTCATAGCATATTGGAAAATTGGTGCACGTGATCTATTGTTATAAATGTATACGGTAATTCATTTAGTGACAATAAAATACCACCAGACTGTTAAAATACCACTCGAATGTAATTCAATTTTTATTTACGATTATATATCGGCTAAAATCCGGAGCTATTATTATTATTTAATTTTATCGCTCGAATTCTGTCCAAACTGGGAATTGGATTCGGAGTGCCGATATCCGAAAATTAATTTATTGTCAACATTAAAATTCGCCAATAAAACAACAGTTCCCGCTACTTTGTTACATATTATATAGATTAAACCAAAAAGTTGTTTGGTAAGCGTGTGATAAATAGCAGAATAAATTATTTTTGTGACATACTGAAACCTTATTGTGTGTTACCAAACGGGTTCATCATGAGCGGGTCAGGATGTACCGATTAACCCAGGACAACTATGTTATAATCTAGCAAATTTTTTATATTACTAAGTTGGAGAGCAAGTCCGCCGCCCGCCCACCTGATGGTAAGTGGTTGCAGTAGCCTATGAGGGCTGGCAACACCATTACTAGGTTCCACTCCCGTGTTGCCAACCTCAAGATATAGATTCTGAAATCTCCTTTGCCCAGTAATTTTATTTAAGTCCTCAAAATTCTTCCTCATCAAGCTGCAGAACCTTTTAGTTTCCACTCTACGTGGTCCACCGCGCAATGTTCCGTATTTTTTTCATTTAAAAAATCAAAGAAGAAAAATTATTTATTTATTTGTCAGTTTACGAAACATTGCTCTAAGCTATTATTTATCACCATAAATATTTTTCACAAAGCTTATAGGGTTTCTTAAGACGCTTATTTTGCTTTGAAAGAATATAGAATGAAAATATTTTCGGAGAGAGTATTCTGTATTCGTGAATATCTCGAGGGTTTCTTAAAACATGTAATTTTTTCTTAACCCGTTTTATCAGTTGAACCATTTATTACTTTTTTACTGATTTACTTTTAAATAAGCTTAAATTATTAAAAGAAACAAAAAACTCGACTGCACCAAAAATATTAAAAAGAAACAATTGGAATGAGAAAAAATCAAACTCAATCAAACTCTAACCAAAGGGAGTGTATTGATCGGGCCCTGCCGGAGGGCCTTAACCAGCACTCTGGGTCAGATGACTCGTAAGCCTTCTGCCGATATTAAAACGATGGAACCTGGTAGCAAGATTGGTACTTACAGGCAGAATTCTCCAGGTCCCCGACTGATGAGACGCCCTTCGTGTATCACTCTGAGCTGGTTCCAGTGGGTGACAAGGGTGGCAGAGTCACGTGGCTAGCACCTAATATGGCTGAATGCGTATAATGTCCACACACGTTCACACCGATCACACAATATTGTATTTCGAGTAAATTCAAATGGCGGCTGCGGCGGCGGCGCAAAGTCGACTCCCGAAGTCCGCGCGTGCGGTGCTTGTCTTTTTTTTCGTTCCGTTGCGGGTCGACCAATCGGAATGTCGAATCCGCCGTATGCTCGTATGATGAGCTCCAATCAGAGCCAACCAAATTCCATCGATAATGATATAGAAAATATTAGATTGAACGAATAGTGAACATACCGCCCACCAAAATACAGCTGGTATTTTCCGATAAAGAAAAAACTAAAATGACGAATAAAACGAATAACGAGTTAAATAAACCACAATACTAAAACAAGAATTATAGCTAGCGTATTAACGAATAAAACTAAGTTACAAATACGAATATATTATGAATTATATTAGGGACTAATTAGTTTATAACGAATTACTATTCTAGGGGAAGAGGGCATAACTTTACAAGAGGTCGTTTGACATTCCTGTCTTTTGTTTTAACCGTAGCCACCCGCACGATGCCATCGGGGCCCGGATGCAATTCGATTACCCTTCCCAAAGACCATTGCAAAGGTGTACGATTGTCATCTTTAATAATGACCACAGAATTTAACGGTAATGGTTTAGCTGATTTCGTCCATTTTGCACGCTGGGTTAATGAATGCAAATATTCATTCCTCCAACGAATCCAAAAATCCTGAAGGAACGATTGGATAAGTTGCCAACGGCTCAGACGGTTTATACTCGTATGAGAAAAATCCGCATCTGGCACTGCAGTAAGCGGTTCCAAGGTCAAGAAGTGACCTGGAGTCAAAACGTTTAAGTCATTTGGATCGGCACTCACAGGGCACAGCGGCCGTGAGTTTAAAACCGCTTCGATTTGTACAAATAAAGTGGTAAGTTCTTCGAACGTTAACACTTGATTGCCAACAATACGATAAAGATGCGACTTTGCAGCTTTGATCTGAATCTCCCAAGCACCGCCAAAATGTGGAGCGGAGGGGGGATTAAAATCGAATTTAATACGTTCAGCTTGCGAAGCCTGTTCTAATAATGAAAGATAATTGTTGGCACCGATAAAGTTTGTACCACAATCCGCATGAATTACGTTGCAATGTCCACGACGTCCTACGAATCTTCTAAGCGCTGCTAAAAAACCGTCGGTTGAAAGAGACGAAACTACCTCAAGATGAACGGCTTTTGTGACTAAGCACACGAATAAACATAGATAAGCCTTGTCCATCCTGGCACCACGATGTGTTCCGACTTTGATACGAAAAGGTCCACCGAAATCAACACCAACAATGGAGAATGGTTTAGCTTGGTTTACACGAAACGACGGAAGGTCGCTCATGAACGGTTCTAATGGTTTTGGTTGCGTTCTAAAACACCGAACACATTTCGAAAGACAGCGACGAATAGCTCGTTTAGCGGATAATACCCAAAATCGTTGTAAAATCAAAAAATGTGTAGTATTCTGACCCGTATGGCAGGTATTTTTTGATGAATGGATTCGATTAGTTTGAACGTAAATGGATGATCGCTAGGTAAAAGAGCTGGGTGTTTTTGCTCGAATTCTAAACCAGAATGAGACAGCCGACCGCCCACCCTGAGAATACCTTCCTCATCTAAAAACGGGTTAAGCTTACGAAAGGGTTTGGGTAAGATTTGATTTAATGTTAACTGCTGAATTTCTTTTGAAAATGACGACTTTTGAACAGATTTAACGATAAACAATAACGAATTATTATTTTCAACTTCCGTTAAAATAGAATCCAGTTGGCGATTGCGGTGATTTCTTACGTTGTAAATAAAACGTCGGATATAAGACACGATTCGAGTTATTTTTTCGAGTGATGAAAATCGATTTAATAAGTTTTCTATTTCAGAACTAGAATTATCGTTTTGTGAAGCGAGAAGTGCTATCGATCGACGCTCCTCAGTACGAATGACGAAGTCCTCCTCACGAGTGGGTAACCTTGCGATTGGCCACTGATCCAATGGCTTGAGTCGTTGTTCAATGGCTTTGAATCGCCGTAACGCAATCTCTCGAGAACTGTCGAACGTCGGTTCGACTCCGTCTTTAAAGGGAAGACGGACTCCATATCTACCTGAAGAGTCGCGAAAATGTTCGATAGAATATTTAGCTTCACACGCAACCTCATCTGGGGTGAGCGGTGAAGCATTAGGGACACTATCAATTTCCCAAAAACGCTGTACCATTGACGCTAAGTCGTCTGATTTGGGTAAATATTGAAATAACGAAGACGTAACGAGTGGCATTTTACCAAGTAAAAGCCAACCGAAAACCGAATTTATCGCCAAGGGTCGATTAGCATTGCCCTTTATACGTTGATCGATAAGTGATTCCGCAAAAACGTCAGCACCTAATAAAATATCGATTGGACCAGGCACGTCGAAACCTGGGTCTGCTAACGGTAACGATTGTATGTGAGACCAACCTACGGTATTAAGTTTGGCTATTGGTTGATCACCACAAATGTTAGAAACGACATGTAAGTCGAGATCGAATGACGAGTTACTATTATTTGATATAATAGCACAACGAATTACGCCAATTATGTCTGCAGTAGTGCCTCCTAAGCCACTGATATTCGATTCGCATGGTAGTGGCTTAAGCTTTAGACATTGCATGGCCTTTTGCGTAATAAAATTACTCTGGCTGCCGGTATCGAATAATGCACGGAACGAATGAGATAAGCCGTCCGAATCTACAATTTCAACTATAGCTGTAGCAAGAAGTACGGTTGTATTCACAGATGGTGAAGGTTTAATACGCATAGGCGAATCCGATAGTTTAGCAACGAGAGACACGGATTGTGAGTCGGTACTATTTAAACGAGTGGGAGATTTATTTTCAACACGATCCTTATGAAGTAAGGTGTGATGTTTATGTTTACATTTTAAGCATCGAAAGATTGAATTACAATCTTTAATTTGATGAGATTGTTTTAAACAGTTAAAACACCATTTTTTGTCATGCGCGACAGACATACGTTCGTCGATTGACTTAGATAAAAACGTTTTACATTGGGAAATCGGATGCGAATCTGAACAAAAGGAACATTTATTATTTGAATGGTTTGTTCTATTCTTCGAAGCTAACTGTTTATTATCCTTGATCGAATTGCTTGCTATCAATGCATGAGACACGTATGAACGTTTCGTGTAGTTGGGAGCCGGCTTAGTTACATTTTTAATAGAAGAAATATTTTTTACATTTTCATTAAAATGACTATCACGAATCAACGCTTCACATTTAGAATTTAAAAACTCTTTTAGTTGTAAATATTGAGGAAATTCGGAATTACAAAATTTCTCCTCAAATTCGCGACGTAGCTTCGTGTCTAATTTCGATAAAACATGATAAACAATAATAAAATCCCAATGTTGAACCGGAAGATTGATTTTCTTTAATATACTTAAATTTTCATCAATACCATCTAACGTGCGTCGAAAGTCACTCGCGTTTTGAAATTTCAGATTAAGATTAAGGATGTCCCTCCAACAGCTAAATGCTAATTCTCGCTTATTTTGGTATCGAGCCACTAACGCACTATACGCGTCAGCATAATGATCAGTGGTGATAGGGAACACGCGTACAAGGGCTAACGCATCATCTCTTAACGACGAAGTCAAATAATGAAACTTTTCTATTTCCGTAAGCGAGGAACAGTTATGAATCAGCGCGTTATATGTATCAAAGAATTCCGGCCAATGTTTAATATTACCTGAAAACGTAGGTAATTGTATTTTAGGTAACCTAAGACGTGACAAGGGCGATTGACTATTGTTATCGATAATAATGTGTGACGAATTTAAGTCTGCCTTCGTTAAACTACGACGAATTGACATAATTTCGAAAAAAGTTTCATCAAAACGGGTCCGTATATTTTCATCCTCAAGACATTCCTCGGATTCGTCTAACAACTCAAGAATTGAAAAGTGCGCATGTTCGAATTCGTTGGTGTATTTGCCTAATTCCTCACAATATGATAAAAATAAATCGCTAGAAGCGTCTCCACTCTGCACGGAATTACCGACCTCTAATGCCTTTGTAAGACGATTTAAAGCTATTGTACGTTTTCTACGTAAAGACGGCAAATCATGAATAGTATAACTTTCTGTTTCAATATGTTTAGATTTAGATCTACTCGTAGAACTAAGCTTACGAGTAGCCCGCTTCGTATTGAATGACATGATGCTATTATGAATAAAATAACACAAATACTAAACAATTGAACAGACGATTAACGTTTTGGAAACAGGTTTTGATACCTACACAGCGCCCGGCACGCAACAGTGTAAGTTCGATAATGTACGTAAACAAGCAAACAAATGAAATAGTTGTAAAAAACGCAAAGCAACATACACGATGTATATGTAACGAGTTAAATGTTTACTTGTATAGACGATGATATAATATTGTCTATTCGAATATTTTAGAAACAATTCTGAAAAACGATTAATTAACAAAGAAAATACTAATTCTCTTCGTTACGTATGTAGGTACATTTAGTTCATGTAAACGAAAGGTACGATGACGATTTTATATTATTATTACAGCCGATAATTTTATATAAAACACCGATATTTGTATAAAAATGGTTTATGTATGATCCGTAATAATTATGAATAAACTATTACAGCCGCGAATTAAGTACATAACCTCGATACGCAAAAGATTGTTTTATATAAGATCCGTAACAATAACGAATAGAATGTGGCATAGGAATTTAGTACAGCCGAATAATTTACATGCATAAACACCGATAAAACTAAAATTGTTTGCTTATGCCTGCGAAAAGATCTGTACCAACACAAATTTCAATAAATATAAAATTGTCACAGCCGATAGATACATATAAACACCGACAGATAGATACTTAGATTGTTTATACGTGATCTGTAACAATTCAATATGTTTTGTGAACGAATATTAACCACCTAAAAGCCGCAAGTCGATAATTCGGCAGATATGTGCGTACGTACGTACATATAAACCGAAACGAATATTATAAGAAATATTTAATTTCTCATACGAGTATAAACGAATGAACGAATGGTACACCTAATGAGGGTATATTTTTTGATCGGTAGACCCGAGTGTGAACGATCGGATAATAGTGATAATAGTAAATTACAAATTGCAAAATGGCCGAATGAGTTTTTAATTCTATTATTTAACGTATTTAAGTATTGAATACGAATATACAAATTAATAAACGTTAAAACTAACTTGTAATAAGTAATTAAATGAATTTTAAACATAAAATATGTAATAAAACGAAATAATAACCTAACGAATAACAAATTAAATTACATATACGCTTTCACTATATAAACGAAAAATACCAGCCATATTGATTCTCTGAACAGCTCAAATTGACACTAATATGGTACTCCTCCCGGGATTCGGCACCATAAAGATGTATTGATCGGGCCCTGCCGGAGGGGCCTTAACCAACACTCTGGGTCAGATGACTCGTAAGCCTTCTGCCGATATTAAAACGATGGAACCTGGTAGCAAGATTGGTACTTACAGGCAGAATTCTCCAGGTCCCCGACTGATGAGACGCCCTTCGTGTATCACTCTGAGCTGGTTCCAGTGGGTGACAAGGGTGGCAGAGTCACGTGGCTAGCACCTAATATGGCTGAATGCGTATAATGTCCACACACGTTCACACCGATCACACAATATTGTATTTCGAGTAAATTCAAATGGCGGCTGCGGCGGCGGCGCAAAGTCGACTCCCGAAGTCCGCGCGTGCGGTGCTTGTCTTTTTTTCGTTCCGTTGCGGGTCGACCAATCGGAATGTCGAATCCGCCGTATGCTCGTATGATGAGCTCCAATCAGAGCCAACCAAATTCCATCGATAATGATATAGAAAATATTAGATTGAACGAATAGTGAACAGGGAGAATTTTGTTCTTTTGTGTCGTCTTATTTTATCAAGTTCTACAAGGAACCATTATCATGTTTTGCCGCTTTTGGAACTGCAATATTTATTAGGGATTTTTTCCCATGGGCACCATATTGAAATAAAATACCTTACGTCACTTTCACAACTCGACTCAACAATATTGAAATCAGTTAAAAGGTATAGGCTGTAGAGCGTCACAAAGAAATAGACATACAAAACATACATTCTTCTCCGGCAGTCGGGTAAAAAATATTTAAAGATAATATTAAAATCATTGACTTACTAAATACTATGGAAAGACCCTTTCATACATTTTATACATTTCATACATATCGCACAACCACTCTGTGGAATCAACTTCCACCGGCAGTCTTTGGCAGTTTTTTTCGAACCGATGCGACTTGGGAACCTTCAAGAGAAAAGCGTATTCTTTCCTTAAAGGTCGGCAACGCACCTGCATGCCTGCGGCGGTGACGCTTAACATCAGGTAAGCATCCTGTCCGTTTGCCTCCTCTCACATAAAAAAAATACAGACAAAATGACACACAAAAACATACAGTATAATATTAGATTTATGTTTGTAGAGCATGAAATGCAAAAGGCACTTTGCTCGCTCATGTTGAATGCTCAGACACTAAATATGTATATTTTATTTAAAAAATACTAATTTTATAATTACTCGTTTAAATTATAATCGTACGTACTTTTTCGCTTGCTCCTGAATAATATTCCTTACTATTCTTCATTTTTATTTTTATTTTTATTTTTTTTTTATTTTGAAAGTACGGCAGATGACTCTACTCCACCTGATGGTAATAATAAATAATAAACGCATCACACTCAACGGCCCCCATTAGGATAGTAATAGCCTGTGTCGGGGGTCCGGAAACATTCACAATGACAAGGACAAATATACCCAGACCGGAAAATATGCTTGCATGGTCAATACAAACATATTATGCTCCGAGCGGGAATCGAACCCGCGACCTGTGGCGTTTAAGGCAGGTTCGCTACCGCTGCGCCACATCTTCGTCAAAGTAAGTGGAAATAAAGTCCAAACGCGAGGGCGGCTAACAGAGTTGCAGAATGCAACCGTGTTAGCCACCCTTGCCCTGCCTACCCGCAAGATGCCTCTTCACGCCTCGTTTGAAGGAGCCCAGATTGTAAGAAGGAGGGAACACGTGAGCCGGCAATGAGTTCCACTTTTTGGAAGTACGACAAAGAAAAGAATTGGCAAACTTTAAATATATTATGCTTTAAGTAAGAGCTGATTACGCTAGTTTCAACCCAAATGGATGTTATTTTCTTATTCTTAGCCTCCTGTCTCTACTAATATTATAAATGAAAACTGTTGTCTCTGTCTGTCAGTCATGCTTTAACTAAACTAAACCTAAACCACTGAACCGATTTTGATGTAATTTTGTACAGAGATAGACTAGACTTTCGAATAGAACATAGGCCAAAAAAGGCTTGAAAGATTTGAAATAGGGGATGAAAGATTATATGTACAACCAATTATTTCTATATCTCATTAAAGTTACCGCATAAGAAATTGTTATTCAAGCGGTTGAAGTCGCGGGCAGTATCTAATTGTTTATAAAACTATGAACAAAATCACTCACACACAATCCTAGGAGTAAGATCAAAAAGTTTTCGCTTGCACGAAGAGTGATGTGCTCAATTAGCTTACGAGGAAGGAAAATAAGTCGTAAACAACTCCATCCCACTCGTTACTTTCACACAAACTCCTTATTGAATGAATACTTTAACCAATAGTGATTTCTAATCTGAATCCAGATTCAGATTAGAAATCTGGTACAAGACCATTCAATCTGAGCCCTTACATACATCCTGGATTAACAATTAAGCGAGTTAGATAAACCTTTAAGAATTCGTTCCTGACACATTCTGTTAAACAGTTTTGCATTTTTAATAAAAAAAACCAATTCCGAGTTGTGAGAAATGTGGTAAACGTATTTACAAATAAATAAATATAAATAAATTCTACACACTCACCGGCCCCCATTAGAATAGTTATATCCCGTATCGGGGGTCTGGAAACATTCACAATGACAAAGAAAAACTTACCTAGACCAAAAAAATGTCTGTATGGTTAATACAAACATCTGCTCCGAGCGGGAATCGAGCAAGCGACCTGTTGGGCGTAAGGCAGGTTCGCTACTGCTGTGCCACAATGTTGTCAAAGTTTTTGGTTAATTATAATGAAAGTTTTGGTGTGTAGAATAAATCATTACGGCATGAAGTATTTATGTCACATCCTATTGTTAGAGATGTTGGTGGAATGAATAGTGTCTTTGCCCATCCCTTATGGGATGAAGCCAGAGAATTGTTGTTTGTTTTAGATTGGGCTTAAGTTTAAGATTAGAGAGAGTTTATTTAAGCTTTTTTACAAGTTGGCAAACAAGCACAGCCCACCCCATGGCAAGTGGTTGCCGTAACCTGTGAGCGCATGCCGCACCATTAGTAGGTGCCTCTCACGCGTTGCCAACCTCGAGATATAAGTTCTTAAATCTTCTTTGCCCAGTAATTTCCCTAGCCTACAGAGCTCTTCAAACCGGAACACAGTAATGCCCAAGTACAACTATTTGGCGGCAGAATATTTGACACTGCAGTTGTACCTACCTAGCCGGCCTCTTGCAACAAAAGACCTACCACCAGTGTGAGTGTTTGCATTGGTGGAATAATCTCTGCTGTGACAGAGTTTATCCCAACAGCGGGCGAAGGGGTCGTGACATCCCGACGCCGTTAGATGAAGTGATGAAGCTTGTAAAGTAAAGAAATGAAAACAATCAATCAGCAGTTGTAGCGGCAACAGAAATACATAGAACCACATACATACATTCAGCCCGCCTACAGATGGATGGATGGACGGAGGCTTAATAATAGGGTTTCATTGGCACCAAATCTAATTATTTTCGACGAAGGTTTATTTTTTAGTAATAGGGATATTATAAACTATTCATTATCTACTCTTCTAAAATCTTATATTTTTACCAACATTTAGATTTTTTTTCAATTTAAAGTTAAAGCTATGAATCAATCTCTATGTTACTTTAAAAAATATTTCAAATTAATTGCCCTTTTAAACTTCTACCGAGTTGATGTAAAACCGTAATTCATGATAAAAGCGTAAATTTTCGATAAGGATCCAATTGTTTCAGCGGATCGTAAAGTCTGTATCGCCTCCCATTTACTTTAAGAGAGATCTTAAAAGAGCGATTATGTTAATCCTCTCTCGTAGAGCTTGTGAATTGTATGTTCTTTGAGCTTTAGTTGTATTAAATAATTAATAAATTTAATTATTGCCTAAAAAATGAAACATTTGTTAAATGAAAATGTTCCATAATTTGACAGTTTTAAATAAAAAAGACAATCCATTTATGTGAATTTAACCATCACAATTTAAACAATTTGTATGCATTTATTATGTGCAGAAACCCCTCACACTGTTTATTCATTTACTAATCTTCTTCTTATCACCAGATACACGATAATACTTTTTATTTCATGATGGTTGGCAAACAAGCATACGTTCTGCCTGATGGTAAGCAGTCACTGCAAACTATGTACGCCTACGATACTTGAAGTATCACATGTGCGTTTCTAACTCAAGGAACAAGAGGAATAAAAAGAAAGGGAACAGAGGGGTTTGGAGCCACCGGCGGTCTCGCTCGTCGCACGAAGGGCAACAGTACCTATGTAGGTACTGTTACTTTTCCGATTTTCTTTGAAAAGGTAATACTTCTCCGGTCGAGCCAAACCCTTTTTTAAGGACAGGAGCATGGCTCTCCAACTAAATACTATACTACACATAACATCAAAAATTTAACAAGTACAAAGACTACATTGGCCACAAAATTAAAAAAGCATTATTTTATTCTATAAACAATTTAATTTAATTATTCTTATAAAGTAAATTTCATAATAACTCAATACTTTTATAAAATTCTGTTCATTTTAATAGTTTTTCAGAAAAACTCTAGTCGGTAACTAATGTAAGTGAAAGAATTTAAATAAATAGAAATCTTCGTTCGAGCAATCGCTCTGATTTGATTTTCTTTACTTTTATTTGTTTCGTTACTGTTTTGGTGCAGTTTTATTTTTAGAAGTATTTTATCTCAAATTACAAAGTTTTTTATTTCTACTTTTATGAGTTTCGTTGCCAAATAATGTATAATGAATAGGAAAATGAAAACAAAAATAGTTACTTAAAATAATTGTATTCGTCGATATATATTACGTATGCAATATCAATGTAACTAAGAGTTTAAAGCACTAATATATAGCTGATTCTTTATGCTACTACGTTGCCAAATAAGCATAAAAACTTTGAAGCAACACTAACTAAAGCTATAAGGTATTCTATTCAATAAGAGCCTTGTTACATTGAAGATAGTGAACTGAATCTTTCAAGTTCTAAATTTAAATATATGGAGATTCATTTTACAACTCAATCACGAAATATGCTTTATTATATCTTAATAACTACGCCGTCAATGGATCAAAATTTGTTATATTTTTCAACACATTTTATACTAATGACATAATTGTGTGTAAGTGATGATACAAAAAAAACTTGAGATGTCATTTCGGAGTAAACTGCTAGGGGATGTTATTAGTAAGAGCACTCGTTTAATGGGTAGCACGGGAGTTAACGAGTCGTAAGTAACGAGTCTCCTTTGACCTCGATCTTGCTTACTTCTTCTAAAACTCCTCCGAGATTGAAAACATACGAAATTGTCTGCGTTCTAGCTCTATGCATTTACTTTACTTATCTATAAACCAACTATTTTAATTTCAACGTTCAAGATCAGTTAGATTATTGCAGCTTTACAGCGCAGCCAAATTTAAATTTAAATTTTTTAATCGTATATTTAATATTTGGTGTTGTAACCAACTCCTCTGAACTCTAAATCTCTTATTTTTCTTCTTCTTCTTCTGCCTCTGGTGTAATAAGTAAACATAGTCTACCGGCAAATTGTTTAACGCACATCCACACAAAACAACGCAACGCGATAAAAGATAACATCGTCACAATACTGCGCGGTGCTGTCGAAGTTGTAGCGACATCACGCTACACTGTGGAACGCAAATTAAGAAAACATCATCACAATCGAATTGAAAAGGCGAATTTTTCTTTGTCGAGGGCTACTTCAAATTTTTAATTTTATTATGTATCAATTCAATAGTATGAATAATTACTCGAAAGAATGTCTCCCTAAATATAGATATAACAGGGCAAACTAAATAAAAACTTTTAAATTAAGTATTTTTGTAGGTTTAATCACTTTAAATTAAGATCATTAATGTTAAGTTGTTAGGTAGTCAATCTAGCTTAAAGAAAATCTAAGTCAAAAGCTTTAAGCAATATTAATGTATTTATGTATTACTGAACTTAGATACATACAGGCATAATTTTTTCAAACACTGTTAAGTTTTTTTTCATATTTCTTCTTAAAAACTTTGTAAGAAAATATGTCTATGAGACAAGAAAAATGCACGAGTCTCACAAGTTATATCTTTGCTATTTTCTTGCAATTCCTTTGTGTGAATGGTGAATGTCAGCTTTATTTTTTCTATATAGTTGTTCTGTGCTGTGACTGAATGCTTGGATTTCAAAGAAAACACATCAATTTGTACAATTCGCACCGCTACGTATCAACTTGATTTAAAATTGTTCATAAAAGTATTTCTATATACATTGTACAGTACTTTTATTTCTTTATCTTTGTTTGAGAAAAATAAATGTGTCTTTTATAAAATTAGTTCCTAATAATAATAATTATATAATAAAATAAAATAAATAAATGGTATACACTTAACGGATTCCATTAGGATAGTGATATCCTGACCACACCCAACCCGAAACACATGCATGTACGGTCAATACAAACATCTACCCCGAGCGAGAATGGACCCGCTACCGCTGCGTCGCAATTTCATCAATCTATAATTTTGTATCATTAAGAAAGTAGACAATCTAAACAATGGGTTTCAACGCTTCGATTTAGATGACAAACATCATTAACTCACTAATCATCAAAACTAACGAAAAATTCTCATTATTATAACGTATCTCAGTATCATCAATTTAAAAATGCAGCTTCTTGTAGCATTCTTGCCGCCACTCCCCGTGGACATGATATGTACAGTTGTAATTATTTTTATGTATAGTTAGTATTGAATTGTAAATATATTGTAATATTGGTTGTAAATAAAGTATTATTAATCATTTATAAACAGGACTTTAATAATGAAGTTAGGACTAAACGCGAAAATTATTATAATTTGTTTGAATATTTGCTATGTTGTGAGCAAATACAAAACTTTTATTAACTCATCTGGATAGTAATTTTCTGTGTCGGGAGTCCGAAAACACCCACAAATAAAAGCTCAGCACTCGCTTCTAAACTGAAATTAAATATTTGTCTGGTCGGACGGGCTATATGTTTTTTATGTTAAAGGCGGTAAACGGCAGGTGGCTCGCCTGATGAGAAGAGATTACCACCGCCCATGAACATCTGCATCACCAGAAGGTGCAACACCGACATGCAAGTGCCGACTTTTTTATAATATGCAACTGGTTATAGGTTGGCTGACCTCGAAACGCGGCTGAGGAGCAATCACTTCTCCCGGTGTCGGCATGTGACGACCCCATCGCCCGCTATTAGGATAACCTCTCTCACAGCAGAGATTATTCCACCAATGCAATCAGTCACACTGGTGGTAGGTATTTTGTTGCAAGAGGCCGTCTAGGTAGGTACCACCGCAATGTCAAATATTATGCGGCCAAATAGTAGTGCTTAGGCATTACTGTGTTCCGGTTTGAAGAGCACTGTAGGCTAGTGAAATCACTGGGCAGAGGAGATTTAAGAACTAATATCTCCAGGTTGGCAACGCATTAGTGGCACCTAATAATTATGCTGCAAGCGTTCATACGACAACCGCTTACCATCAGGTGGGCCGTATGCTTGTTTGCCACTCGTAACATAAAGTTTTCCACCAACTTTCGGTGGTAGGTAACCAGGCGGACATTTAATCCCTACCACCAGCAAAATATTGAAATATATTTATAGTAGTTAAATAAAATTATATTATAATGCAAAACACATTTTTCCTTTCCTTTAATCGGATAATAAGCCACTTGGAATGATTTATTAATGCTACTTTTATCGCATACACTAAAGGTCGAATGAACCTAGGCCCGTATAATTACCTGCATACCTATACATAATTAATGATAACGTTTATATCTTCATTGTTACATAATTTTACTTCCTAATACTATTAAGTAATCTCTGTAACAAGAATATAGAATGAAATAAAACAGAAATTACATACTATTGTACGGTAAAATAGTACATTGAATGTAGAATTATTTACCAGAGACATAAGAAAATCAAGTTTATATTCTAAAAGAGGGAACTCATCAGTATGTATTTATAGTCGATTAAATTGTTATAGTAAAAACATTAATTGGTTCAGAAACAAATTTTGGTTACTTAAATATATAAAAAATATGTTAGTGATATTTAAACTACACTTCTACCAAGCAAACCGTGGAATGATATTTTTTTATTTTAGAGGCTCGTCTGATGTTAAGCGATGACTGCCGCCCATGAACATTTGCAACACCAGAGGTTGCAACTGATTACGTGCTGGCCTCGAAACGCGTCTGACGAGCACTTACTTTACAAGTTTTTCAGCAACGTACAGCGGTAGCTAACGAGACAGGCATTTAAGCCTCCAGCAAAACATTCAAATATCTTTATTAGCCAAATATAATTATCTAACAATGCAAGAAATTCAATTTTCTTTTCAATAAATCGTACAATATTTTCCAGTTATTAAAAAAACGAGCAAATAGAACAAGAAAGGTAAGAATCTAGGTTAAAATAAATACAAACGGAAAGTGCTTACTTTAAATTCTCGTATTGTAA
Source organism: Hestina assimilis (assembly GCA_023373885.1). Lineage (NCBI taxonomy): Eukaryota > Metazoa > Arthropoda > Insecta > Lepidoptera > Nymphalidae > Hestina > Hestina assimilis. The sequence continues at coordinate 6,366,694 of CM041749.1, read as the reverse complement.
ATCCCGTTTAGATCTCACTCTTTCCACCACAGATAAAGGATCAACGCTACGACGACTCTGCAGCATTTTTCTCTAATGGTACAAGATGCACCGATATAGCTACGCTGCTAATAAAACGGACAATTTATACTAAGTACATGAGGATCGAAATTTAAGATAAAATTATACAATTTAGGTGTACAAAATCTTTCCTCATGACGTCACACTATGGCGCTGAAGGTTCCGTTGAGTGTTGGTTTTGTAAAAATGGTTTATGTGTCTTCATAGGATTATCACCTGCACTATTTAAGTCTTTGTTGTTGAGTCTGTGTGTGAATAAGACAATTAAAAATCCGATCACTTATTTTTTTATGCAAATATTAAAATTAATTTAATAATAACAAACTGCACCTTGCCATTGACTTAAATTATCAATGTTAAAAATAATTATTAAAGATCTTCTTTTTTTTTCTGAACTAACCTATAGTTTCTTTTTTTCTTTATATTAAAAATGAACTTGGTCATCACTACATAGTATAAAACAAAGTCGCTTTCTCTGATCCTATATCCCTATGTATGCTTAAATCTTTAAAACTACGCAACGGATTTTTTTTTTTTTGGAATGTGTATTGGTGTTGGCCCTACTGGCCTTGACAGCGTCACCGGGCGGGGGCCGAGTACAGAGACTCAGCCGTGATAAAGGGACAGCCCTCACGGGGGCTCAAATTTGATTCCGTCCTTAGGGTGCCTCCTGCGAAGCCGAACCACGGCTAAGGACGTCATCGGAGATGGAGGCAGCGCTCCGAGCGCATTCTATACGATAGACTCACCCGACGGTGTGAGCGCGACGCGACGTGCGAAACAAAGGACCTCGTCCTCGCCGGCGAGGACGGTGTTGTGTGCGTGTCTGTGCTGTTAAGGGGCATTTTCTAATGTAATCCTATCGTCAGGGTCTTGCAGGACGTGCTTAGGACGCCTTACTTTTGTCGGTTGGTTACATCGGTCTGTGTAGATACAAGCATGTCTAATCAAAGGATTTGGATGGAAAGTAGTTTGATCGAAATAGTTTTGTGATAAGCGCTTCAAATGTTTGGGGATCGAATCGATTTCAAAGTCTCTATGGAGGTCTACGTTGCGAACGTACCACGGACAGCCTGAGGCCATGCGTAAGAAACGGTTCTGAATTATTTGTAATTGATTTATTCTTCTGGCGTGGACGTGTGAAAAAACAGGGCTCGCGTAGGTCAGTATGGGACGTATACAGGCTTTGTATAATGTCACCTTATTTCTAAGGGACAGTTTACTCCGCCTGCCCAACATCGCATACAATCTTCCCAAAACGAACGCTGCTTTATCGCGTGCCTTGCGGATATGAGCTTCAAAGGTAAGTCTGTTGTCGAGTATGACGCCTAGATATTTGGTTTTATCTTTCCATGGGATGGGATGATCGAACAAGGTGATAACTCCAGGTGGACCGGATCGCCAGTAAGTCCTAATGCGGGGTTTGTTAAAAAGGACACCTACGCTTTTCTCGGGATTGACTTCAATCCTCCAAGATTTAAACCATTTTCCTAGGGCATCGGCTGCAGATTGGAGACGCCTGGTAAGGGCGGAAGCTGATACAGAAGTCGTGTAAAGAGCGGTGTCATCCGCGAAGAGTGCTAGATGAACACTTTTGGTCGGTCTCGGAATGTCATTTATATACAGAGAGAATAGGATGAGAGCTAGTACGGAGCCCTGAGGGACACCTGCCCTGATGGGACGAGTGGATGACAAGGTACCCACTACTCGAAAACGGAACGTGCGATTCGACAAGTAGTCTCGTATGATAAGCACTAGTCTGTCTGGCAATCCTAGACGATACAGTTTATAAATTAAACCGGCAACGGATTTTGATGCGGTTTTTTTAATAGATAGAGTGATTGGTTATGGTGAAGTTTTATACGTATAATAATATCCATTAAATAGTGGAGAAATACTGTTATTTTTGAGGTTTCTAATATGATGTTGTAAATAATTACATTTAACGCGTGCGGGCCACAGGCAGTAATGAATGAATCAAAACCACTTTGATGAATGATTCATAAAGCCACGTTGAGTGAATGACATAGGCTATATATTTTATACTCGTGCGAAGCCGGAGCGGGCCGCTAGTATCAAATAAATTTAAAAAACTATTATATACTAAAGTACGTGAAATACATAGATTTTATAGCTCATTTCGACCTTTTATTTGAGACTCGAACTATATAGTTCAAAACCTTATAATTAGTTAAACTCCTATTCGAATATTTAAAAAAAGAACTTGTAAAGGTCTGAGGATAGTTATATTGGGAAACACCAAACTCGGACAGTCCAAATACATTTCGAAACCACGCTTCCCTCGTTCAAACGCTCTTTTCTCGTATCAATATGTTATAATCGACAGGGAAAGCATCCGGGGATTATAATTATCACATGAATTTTCCCGGAAGACCGTCCAGATAAGCTTGGATATAACCGAGCATGGATAAATAATATGTACCGAGAAATTTCCGGTTAACGTAGTTTTTATAGAAATATGTTGGCTTTTGTAATAAAATTTAAAGCATCCTGAGAAATATATTTTATGTAATTTATAGAACACTAGCTGTGCCCGCCACTCCGCCCCATTATGTAGTTTTTTCCGGGATAAAAAGTATTCTTCTTGTTAATCCAGGTAATAAGCTATGTGTGTACCAAATTTCATCCAAGTCTGTTCTGTAGTTTTTGCGTGAAAGAGTAACAAATCCACCCATCCAAATGTTCACATTTATATTAGTTACATTATAATATTAGTTAGATGTGAGCTTTTTCTTTGCTTATCCGCCACAATTTGAAAAACGTGTAGAATGCACTCGGAGCGCTGCCTTAATCTCTGATGACGTCTAAGGACAGAATCAAATTCCGAAATGTCAAGGCCAGCCAGTAGGGTCAACAGCAAAAGATATTCCGAAAAAAAAAAACACAAAACTGAGATAATATTGATGCTTCTAATGGTAAACCGAATACGGCAGAATGTTTTAGGGGCTGTTTTCCCAGTGTGTATAAACAACAACATAGAAGGGTTAATATCATAATTCTATCACAAATTCAATTTACTAGAAACATAGTTGTAAAAACAAAAAATTTGTTCAAGCTTTTTATAGGTAATGAATAATAAATATTGACAAAATTTATGTTAAGATAGAAATTGTAAACACAAATAGAACGAACTAAAGTGAGCCTTTCGGCTTACTTTGTATTAACTATTCCTATAGGCTCTCATAGTAATGCCAACAAGTGATATATACTACTACTTTCGCTCTACTGACACCGTTGTGGCGTTGTGGGTAGCGAGTCTGCCTTAAGCCTCGACGGTTGCGGGTTCGATTCCCGCTCGGAGCAGATGTTTGTATTATTCGTACAGGCATGTTTTCCGGTCTGGTTGTGTTTGTCCTTGTCATTGTGAATGTTTCCGGACCCCCGACACAGGATATAATTATCCTAATGGGGGCCGTTGAGTGTGTAGCGTTTATTATTATTGTTTACTTAAATAAAATATATATAAAGAAATTACATTATGTGTATGTTTTGGATTTTCCAGAAAATAATATTTCAACAAATTTATTTTCAACAGATTGTAATAAACAAACAATATTTCAAACGGTGTTTGTTTTTATAATTTATTTTTAATTATCGGCTTCAATAAAACTTACTTTCATAAGGAGATAATTGTGTACGACGGCAGCGGAGGGTCCAAAAAAAAACAAAATTACTTAAAATAAATTTATTTAATTAAAAATGAAATTACATTGCTAAACTTAAAACTAGTACTACTTGCTCGATATGAGAGACAAGAGCGAATATAAAATTAAAACAATATCTTAAATTAAAATTTAACATTTACAACGAATTAAACCAATACGGTGAACTCTGATTAAACACTTTTGAAGTGTCCGATGCAATGGCTATTACGGCGAAAACCCGGTGAACTGTTATTTCCTTGAATCCGCCAGACGTGGGAACGTAACAAGATACAAAATATAACTTTATACACGATATTATTGTACGACTGCTCTAGCGAAGTGGCAACTGACTTGCTGCTTGCCTTAAAGACCGACAATCGCAGGTCCCAATTCCCGCTTGGGGTATATACCTGTAGCTTGATTAGCTCTCGGAGCCGAACTCTTGGCATACAATTTACGGTTATGAAGTTATTTAGTAAAATGGAGTGCTAAAATTTTATACCTGTCAAATCAGGCTTAGGTTCAGACCTAGAAAATTTATGCTGAAATACGAGGAAGTATAAGCATTGTTGAAAAACTATAAAGAGCAATATTTTAATATAGAAAAGAGAGCGTTTGACCTTTTTCTTGGGAAGCAATTTATTCAAAGAATATTTTTATTCGACATTATCAGACTTTTATAAGTGTTATTTCCCCGTAGTGCGCTTCCATAAAATAATTTTGCTGTAATTAAATAGTTAAATACAATGGACTATTTTGATTATGTTTATATTTGATTATGTTTATTTATTGTTATGAAAATATGTAGATTAATTTTGTTCGTTAAATAATTTAATTATAGGTATAAAAATATTAGGAATACACTTCCAAAATAAATTTTTAATATTTTAATAAATAAATAAACGCTATACCCACAACTGCCCCAATAGTACACTACGGCCACAATTAGGATAGTGTTATCCTGTGTCGGGGTCCAGAAACTTTGTGTTTCCGGCCTGTATGGTTAATACAAACATACGCTCCGAGCGGAAATCGAACTTGTGCTTAAGGCAAGATCGCTATCGCTGTGCCACAACGTCATCGCAATTTGCGCCTATCCAATGAGTTACTAATTCGCCTTTTGGGTCGTGGAGGCCAGAAGGGAATCACTCTATGTAAAAACTAGTAACCCATCAAAACAGGATAAGACTATAAGCAAAACCCTGGGCAACTACCGGGAATAATGCTAAGAAGAAGGAGAAATTATCTTTGTATCAAATAATGACGAAGTCACAAAAGAAATCTAGTTATGTATGTATAAGTGTAGAATGATTATATTAAGACTAGCTGTGGTTATCTAAAATGCATTAAGGCGAAAACTACTTAGCGATTAAAAACTTGAGTTTCGGCCATCTTAGCGCCTTTGGGCAAGGCTTTTGGCAGTAGCGTAGCTTTTAAACTTTCTACTGCCTGATAAGAATACAATTACTTCATCATAAAGTTAAATCTCTTTTTCTTTATCTAGCTTTATTTTACACATCGAAATTGGTGTTTAGTGATTTTTTTATCATAATGGTTGGCGAACAGGCATACGGTCCGCCTGAAGGTAAATAGTCACCGCAACCTATGAACGCTTGCGCTACTTGAAGTTACAAATGCGTTTTGCCAACCCAAAGGATAGGAATACGGGATGAGAAGGGAAAAAAAGAAAGTAAACTGAGGGGGTGGGAGATCGGACTTTCGGCGCTCCCACTCATCCCACGAAACACAACTGTTACTTTACGCCGATTTTCTGTGAGTACTTCCCTAGTTCTGCCGGCATAGTAAAACATATATAACATGATAATTTTTATTCCTAAATTCTTTGTCAATTATAATACAAACTGACTATTTGGATTTAAGTTACGTAAAAAATTACTCTGTGAATAACTAAAATAATACAACGACTGTCCAATCACGTCCCTTGAAACGCATTGTGTTGAAAGACGAAAATATTTTTATCTTGAATAACACATATTTCACAATGAAATTCTTGTCGATCGAGCGACCGCTTTGTCTTGGTTCTTTTCCTTCATTTTTCTTACTTGATTTGTGTTCTATGAGTGTTCCGCTGCAGTCCTATTCGAAAGAATATTGGATATCTGTCTTAAGTTATAAGATTTCCCATACAGATTTTATAAAGCGCTGAATAAAACTAGCGTCTGTATAAAAGATATGATCGATTTTTAAGTATTCTTAGAAACTGGATGCTATTCACTATTTATTTTATTTACCAATTTGAAAAAAAAAATTGAATTTTGTTTTGACATAGCTAAAGGTTAATATCGTATTTTTGCGCATAAAGTATACGTCACTTTTTATTATGATTGAACTATGATTACTTTTTTTATTCAATTTAAATAAATAATAAAATCTGCCAGGACTATTTACAATATTGGATTATTATTTTACTAAGCAATAAGGTTGCTAAATAAACAAATATACATATTCGTTATTTTGTCTCTCATAACTATGCACTATCGATAGTTTCTATAATAATAATAAAACTGTAACTTATCAATGGATCGATAGACTTATTTGACGAAAGACATTGGAAAAAAAAATTATTAGGAACTACGAACGCAATTTTCTGTATTTTTTCCGGGATTATCAAAAAACAACATTAATTTGAGCGGAACCACAATGAAATGGGCAAAGGAGGAATCAAATCATTGTACACTAAATATAATTCTGAAAATTTCACTAAATTGACTAAAAAGATATTGTATTGTATTCTACGTATATTCTTTTTTTGAGTGTTTAGCTCAATATACGAGACTCCAATTACAGGTACGTGGAACTGGTATACCACATCATTAGAGATAACGAGACATACGGATCGTACAATTTTAATGACTAAAAACTGGACTAAAAATGTTGTAAATAATCAAAGAAAAACATTAATTTTAACATGTTGACTCTCTCGGCGATTTCGCTGTTTTATTTTAATTTCGTATGAAGATTTGACCCATCTTTAATTGTGCAATTGATTTAAAAGTTTTTTTCTTTTTATTTGGAAAGAAGGTTGACTCTTCAGATGACTCTACTCCACCTGATGGTAAGTGGCAGTAAAGTCTAAACACGAAGGCGGTTATTACAGTTTTGGAAGGCAGCTGCGTTAGCCACCCTCGCTCTGCCTACCCGCAAGAGGCCTTTTGACGCCTCGTTTGAAGGAGCCCACATTATAGGAAGGAACGAAAAAAGGGAACACGTTTGCCGGCAATGAGTTTTATTTTTTAGAAGTACAATAAAGAAAGGAATTGGCGAACTTCTTTGTGCGCGAAGGAATTGATTCCAGTTAGTCAGTGACATCGGTGACCGGCACGCGTAGTTCTTGTATGGAAAGGGGAGGGAGGTATGAGGGAGAGTAGTTCCTCTGAACACGGGCAGTGATATAGTTGGTGCATTGCGCTTAGGGCGGCAATCTCACGACGCAGCTGAAGAGGCTCGAGTATGTTGGAGACCTCTCCGTCGCCAACATTTTTTTTTTTTTTTTTTTATGTTAGAACTTGGCAAACAAGCATACGGCCCACCTGATGGTAAGTGGCTGCCGCAGCCTATGAGCACTCGCAGCACCATTAGTAGGTGCCACTCACGCGTTGCCAACCTCGAGATATTAGTTCTTAAATCTCGTTCGCCCAGTAATTTCACTAGCGTACAATGCCCTTTAAACCGGAACACAGTAGTGCCTGAACACTACTACATCCGAGAGATTATCCCAACAGCGGGCGATGGGGTCGTCACATCCCTACGCCTTTAAAAATAAAAATGCGCATCGCTCGTCGCTACAACCAATCCAGGGCTTCGAGCAAGTACTTAGCGGAGCCATCCCAAAAGTGCGAGCAATACTCAACGCAAGACCATACCTGAGGTTTGTACAGCAGGTACTGCTGATGTAATGAGGACATTTAGTCGACTCATTCTCATTTAGTTTACTCAGTTAGATTTTCCTGGGTTGCATGGATGTTACCAACAAATATTTAATGGTTATTTATTTTTATGCTTATATTACTTTGTTCAATAACTGAAAATACTGTATTTTAAGACGGACGGGACTAATCGCGGCTTAATCTGGGAAATACTATATGGTACATGGCTGTGTACTACTTCATCTGATCTTTTTTTTTCAATCCTGCCTCAATTTCACGTAATAATGCACGATGATGCCTAGAACACTAGATATGACTATTGAGCAACAGCTAGTGGACACAGACTGCGGTTATTGCCCTCAGGGAAGCCACCTAATTATTTTTCTAAAATAAAAGTAACCTAAGATACTCCCTATAACGGCAGCTACCTACCAGAACAGGTTCCGTCAAAATTAGTCCAACGGTTGTGGAGACTACCCGCAACCAACAGACGGAAAGAAAATTTAAAAATTATTTGCAAAACATATTAGCAAAATATTTTATAATTTCATATGCATATATTATATATTAAAAAGCTATTATTAGTGACTATATAGATATACTTGTACTCAAACGATTTATTGAAAATATTTGATTGATTTATTTTTTTTTCTAATAAATTTTCTGATATCGAGATTATCAAGGAACATAATTATATTTGACGTTTCTGAGATATATAGAAATAATTTCTGAGAGATATAGATATAAACGTACGAACGAACGTATTTAAATTAAATCGGACGTATTTGATTAACAGCCGACACAAAAGAGAGGTGTTATTGCCGTATTAATTGTCATTAAATTCATTTCATTTAATAGAAAGATAACGTGTAGAAAGATAACATGCAATATATATGGAATTTTCTCAAAAGCCATTTAATATCTAAAATTTTTAAATAAACTTTAAAGTAACGAAAAGTAAACCGAAGTTTCTTTGATGTCATCGTTCATTTCTTAAAACTGGCATTTTCAACATGAAAGGTTAAATACATTGACAAAATCTTACTGGCTAGAGTAGTCGTTCAATAGACAGGTATGTGAGGTAACGAGTCGCGGGCTCCTTTGAGCCGGCCGCATCTCGTCTCACGAGCCGATTGAGCGCAGCACTCTGTGTGCATAGGAAAGCGTCTGCGTCCAACTTCTAGGGATTTACTTTATTCTTAGTCAAAGAAACTCTTTACTTCTTCTTGAATTTCATTAAATATTTGGCGCAGTATCGGTGTTTCTTATTTATATATCGGTGTTTTTTATTTAAGTAGCTTAATAGTACTTGCCATGTAAGATAATATTGAACTACATGTACTCTTTGCATTATAAATAATTAATAGTACCTGGATGACCTTTACCTTTTGGTAAAACAAAAAAATTACATACGAATTAGAGGCATTGATAAAGGGCTCCCAATAATAGTTTTTCTCACGAAAGAAGGGACTTACAAAAAGGGAAAAAATATTTGGACTGGAGACAACTAGACTCGAATCAGAAAAACACGTATAAAAGGACATTTTCTAAAAATGAATCCTCACTCGATTTGTCGCCCCGAAACCCCTGCATACTAAATTTCATCAAAATCGTTGGAGCCGTTTCCGAGATTCGGATTGTATATGCAAGAATTGCTGTTTTAAAGGTATTAGATATTAGTTTCATATTTATGCATTCAAAGCCAAGTGCATTCACAGTCAATAAGCTATCAATTTTGGGTACATGCAGTCTATAGATAAATAATAATAAATAAATAAACGTTGCACACTCAACGGCCCCCATTAGAATAGTAATATCCTGTGTCGGGGGTCCGGAAACATTCACAATGACAAGGACAAACCACCACCCAGACCGGAAAATATGCTTGCATGGTCAATACAAATATATTATGCTCCGAGCGGGAATCTAACCCGCGACCTGTGGCGTTTAAAGCAGGTTCGCTACCGCTGCGCCACAACGACCAATTAGTCTGTCCTGAATTAGTGAGAACGAAAAATAAACGTCGAGCTGCAACAAAAATTACAGACAATCTTTGTATGTGACTTTCTTTAAGATTTCTTTTTAGAGAAATATATTCATTTGGATTTCATAAAAGAGAAGAAGAAAGAAATCTCAAAGATCTATTGAGCACCAGAAAAATCTCCATGACGACTTTTCATTATTTGCGACTTTGTGACTAAAACGGGTTCATCTGTTCCATTTTTATATAATAATATTATTTTCATTTTACAAACTGATTATATATCTCAAAAAGAATACTTGATTTCTTTGAGAATCCAATTGGGTTTTTACTTTATAATATATTATAACTTACAGCGTCAAAAGACTCGAAGATTAAATATTAACATTTTAATCAGTATAAGTATTTTTATAAATATAATCTTTGCTAAGATTTCTTTTCCTATCTAGTAATGTTTTTTTATGTTACAAGATGGCAAACAAGCTTACGGCCCACCAGATGGTAAGTGGTTGCCGTAGTCTATGAGCGCTTGCAGCACCATCAATAGGTGCCACTAACGCGTTGCCAACCTCAAGATATTAGTTCTTAAATCTCCTCTGCCCAGTAATTTCACTAGCGTACAGTGACTTTCAAACCGGATCACAGTATTGCCTAAGCACTACTATTTGGCGGCAGAATATTTGACATTGCCGTGGTACCTACCTAGACGGCCTCTTGCAACAAAAGACCTACCACCAGTGTGACTGATTGCACTGGTGATATAATCTCTGCTGTGAGAGTCAGAGGTTATCCCAACAGCGGGCGATGGGGTCGTCACATCCCGACGCCGGGAAATGTAATTTGAATCTAATCAAAAACATACAATGTAAAGCAGTTCAGACACTACAGTATTTTAACTAGCAGGAATATTATGTAGCCAAATTAAATCAATAGTCTCTTGATCACTAAGGTAAGAGGATCAAATGTACCGTGAGTGGCTTCGAGAAATATTACGGCTGTGCTCGACTTGGCGAGACATATAATGAAAATGTTTGCTGCTTTCTCAAAACAATGAAACGAACTGCTTAGTATCCATGGATTCACCGTGCTAACGTCAGGTCTATCGTGTGGTAGAGGGAGAAACTCTGAGCATTTCCCGGGACTTGCAACCCGGGAGTAGGTTTAAGGAGGCTACACCTGGGTGCAGTATATACTACCGGGAGGTGCATATACTTTTATAAGATGAAAAATTGAAACAATTCTATAACTAATGTTTATATGCTTCGCTTTGCCTTTTTTGATCTATTTCCTCAAAGTACTTTTGTGTGAATTCTAGCATTCTTCAGATAAACTACATATAAAAATTAACATATTATTAAATAAACCGTCACAGTAACTAGAATTTGAAGGTAAATAAAATTCACCTGATTTCTTTATAGTGACACCCCAACCAGGAGCCAGTCAGCAAAGAAAAAAGGGTTCAAAGCGTCACTGGTCAAATATTCATTTTCTTTTGCGTGGAGGAAGTCAAGATTTCAATTTGAGCTTCTTACAAACTTTTTTCTTAGATTCAATATCTTTTAATGGATTTCAATCAATCGAGACGATTGAGTTTGTGAGCTCTTCTCCCCCTTAAAACTCAGATTTAGATTATGCAAATAGCTTGATATAATAAAAAAAAAACATCAATTGTTTCATTTAAATTGAATCCAATTCTAAGTCATGATAATAATAATAAGTAAAAGATGCTAATTTCGAAACTTAGATACGTTTAAAAACAAAATCTTAAGGATTTATAGCGTAATAAATTTTTAGATAATACATTTTTAGTTATAGTCTTTAAGTGATTCATATAAAATATTATACGCATGTAATTTCTATTATGTTGCTAAAAAAAACAGAATGGCTACAATTAATCTAACCGTCCAACTCTCACCCAGCAATATATGATAACTCACGAAATTGGTACTCTCTCAAGTATAATATAATTATGCTTCAGTTTAAGTTTAGTTTATAATAATAATAATAAGATGGTTATATATAATATTATTATTTCACATACCTACATCTTACTAGTTAAATTCCATTTACTTAATACATCTATATCTATCATAGATGGTTGAAGTCAGTTCTTTTTACCCGACTGCCGGAGGGTAATGTTTTCGAGCGTATGTATGTATGTATGTATGTATGTATGTATGTATGTATGTATGTCTATTTCTTTGTGACGCTCTACAGGCTAAACCCTTGGACGTACATCGACTTATGGGGTATCATTAGATTCGTCTCAGTTGTGAGAGTGACAAAGGCTACATTATTTTAACATGGGTTCCGCAGAAGCAAAGATATTCAAAGCGGAATATCACAGTTCGCTCAGACCTAAAATTTGATGGTGTTTCCTTGTAGAACTCAATAAAATAAGACGAAAAGTAAAAATAAAGTTTTTCGATATATTGCTTAGTTTTCGAGATATCGATGATTGAAGTTTGATTTTTTTGGCCAGTGATTGCCAATTCCACACCCAATGTCTATTTAAATTAATGTTTAAAATAATTAATTAAAGCATTTTCTAAAAATAAAAAGTACGGCATAGTTATATAAATAGGTAGATTAATAAAATAATTAAACTTCTAAAACGCAAACTATTATAATATATAATGTTATACAATGTATTGGACAATTAGGTACAATAATTTGTTAGTAAAATATAGGAATAAGCATAATATATTATAATAAAAGTATTTTTCGATTCCTAGTCATGTAATTTGTTTAATGTAAGAAAAATATAAATTTTAAGTGTCTGCACCTACATCTCAGATTCTTATAAAAAATGTTACTAGGAACTAAAAACTAAATGATGAAATATCATATATTTATATTTTTGCAAATGTCTGCCTGTTTGTCGGCTATCCGCACTCCTTATCCTCTGACGCAATGCTGCAAAACTGCAATTTTCAACTTCAAAGTCAGCAAAGAAATGATAAAGCGTATTTTCGAGTAACATTCAATTTTGTTTCGTAAAAATGCTTTCACTCCATCAATAGTTATTGCAATCTTGATGACACCGTGAGCCAAGTATGAGAGAGGAGTAAGAAAGTAGTTTAGCCTTTTCACGCAAAAGCTGCTGATCGAATTTGGATGAAATTTAGCACACAGAGAGCTTATATTGAATTAACCCACCCTGAATTAACACATTTGATACCAGAAAAAATGTTAGGTTCCCTCGGCATTATCAAAAAACGTACTGCAAAAATGTTTAGATGCTTGTTACTCAATCACACATCACATTAACTATTTAACGGATTGGAATGTAACTTAGCCCATACAAAGATTGTAACCTGGATTAAGGCATAAAATACTTTTTATTCCTAAAAATGTTAGGTTCTCATGGGATTATCAAAACCATTCTACAAAACTTTTTTATCTTTGTCTTATGAAATATTAGCGGCCCGCTCCGGCTTCGCATGGGTATTAAATATATAGCCTATGTCATTCACAAAAAAAAATCATTAAAATCGATCCAGTAGTTTTGATTTATTCATTACTGTCCGTGGCTCGCAAAATAACAGTTTTTTATTCTCCACTATTTAATGGATGTTATAATACATATAAACCTTCCTCTTCAATCACTCTATCTTTAAAAAAACCGCATCAAAATCCGTTGGGTAGTTTTAAAGATTTAAGCATACATAGGGACAGAGAAAGCGACTTTGTTTTATACTATGTAGTGATTATTTACTTACAAATGGTTCATTTGTCTCTAGAGTCAATTCTAAAGTCACCGCGGACGAAGTCGCGGGCAGATGCTAGCTCGAAATAAGTTACAAGCTTGTGGGATAGAACTTGCCAAAAATATAATCGACATTCTAGTAAGACCTGCATAGTGCAGAGAGCTAAGTTATATTACTTATAACTAGCTTCTGCCCACGGCTTCGCTGCGTTAAATTTGGAGAAACAAATCCTTTCTTTTTCATATAAAGCTTTACACCTTCAGGGGTAGGATTCAAGGAAATGTTAATGTTAATAGTTCCCAAAAACAATGTTACATGATTTTAATTTCAAAAATGATGAACTTCCAACAAAACTTTTAACTCCTTTTTAACCCCTTGAGGGTTAAATTTCAAAAAATACCTTCTTAGTGCCCGTTTACGTTTTAAAAACAACACCAAAAAAATAGCTTTTTAGGGTGAAGGGCTTAGGCCTCGCGTTTATAAGTAATTCAGGTCTTCTCCTGTATATATATATACCGAATCAATTATAAATTATATAACTAAAAAGTTTGAAATAAAATAAATTATTAAATGAAACAAAAACCCAACTGCATTAATAATAATTCCTAAAAAGCTAAAAACAAGCTCTATAATGACTACTATAATATAAATATTTCTTTAATGTTAGTAAAGGTACTGCAGACGGGGACAAGCTGATCAATCAATTTGTAAATTGATGATGGAGTTTAAAGGAGAAAGGAAGTGTTTAAATTACAGAAAAATATAATAATTATGTTTTATTTCAATGCTTGTCCCTGTCTGCAGTACCTTTACTAACATTAAAGAAATATTTATATTATAGTAGTCATTATAGAGCTTGTTTTTAGCTTTTTAGGAATTATTATTAATGCAGTTGGGTTTTTGTTTCATTTAATAATTTATTTTATTATTGATAGCTCAATGATAATAACATTGTTATAGCAATATGTATTTATATTAACTATTTATTGGTTATCATTAAAATTAGCTCCGATTTAAATTGCGTCAAAGGTTTTGTAAAACTTGTGCAAAAATTAGATTGAAGTTGAAACTAAGAGTAATGTTCTCTTTGAGGTATAATGGTTTACAGCACTTGGCTTTACGCTGTAATGACGGTGTGCCCGATTTAATGAAAACAAGTGACGTATTTTAACACTTCTCTGATGAGTGTATAAAACTTTTTTTTTATATTGATTAAATAAATAAAAAAAAACAAGGGACTATCACTATTTACATATTAAATAAATTTATTTGTAGCTAAAAGACTTTTACTAGCAGTATAACACTGTGTCTATTACGCTTAATGAGATAATGTCCAATATTATAAATATAATAAAATACATGTCTCTTATACTAATACAAATAAACTATATTTCATGTCCCAACTCATTTTGAACTACTAATATTATCTACTGCTACTTACTTACTTTAAATACTAGTTTAAAAAAACTTGGTAAACAAAATTATATGAACCAGCCAAGTCGATTCGTAGTGTATTTAAAAGAAATTAACACGACTCAAAATTAATTAAATACTTAATAAATATAGGTTGACTATTCAGAATAACTTATAATTTGATTTTCAACACCAAAATTTGGGGTTGTTTATTATAACTCAAACCTTTAAAATGGTTTAACAAAGGAAACACAGAAAATAAAAAGACTATCAGCAAAACAATGGAAACAAGAAAATATTATTTTAATAAAAGTATCAAAGTCGCTAAGATAACTTTGCGTGTCTCGACTTACAACTGCAAGTTCTTAATAATGTCCTAGAGATTTATTCCTTTACAATATAAAGCCGTGAAAGACTTTTTAATTAACATTGAAAGAGATAAGTACCATTCATCTAGCTATAATTCTTTCTTTATAATTAAATTCATACTGTCTTTGAGAGTGATGTTTAAGTATTGATGAAGAAAAAATATTGCGACTTATGATATTCATAAAAGAGAGTACGTGTGCGCTTGGACGACAGTAGTGTATTAAAAAAATGTTTAACCTACTTTGATGAAAATTTCACTTTTAGTTCCTGGGAAAAAGTGAGTCCTTTTTACCCCCGGCAGGATGACACTAATTAACTCACTTTACCTCCCCGTAGCCTACCGTACCTTGTACGTAAAAATCTTATACGCACCACGCGTGAAAAATAGGACATTGTCATTTATCACCCGCGATTGTCGCGGTTGTCATTCGTAATCCACGGGTGATAATGTCCTACTTTTTCCCTAGGTCCGTAACGAGGTTACTTTTCTTACTGACCCCTCCTTTTACAACGGAAGAATAGGAGGAGGACGGGTAATTTGAAAGATTCCTTGTTAAACCGAATTAATGTAGAAATTATTTGAGTTATACCCGTTTTTGCCGTTTACCGTTAGTAGCCACTAGCACTTTTAAGACATTTGATATGATAAATTACGTCTATACTGTATTTGTAATTTTATGAAAGTTTGAAAGCTATGAAGTTGTCTGAGGAAATGAGTATGCCCGGTTAGGTCTCTTTATTTTATCAAATACCCTGTACACACCGTCCAAAACCGTCGCTACGTATGTAATAAAATACTCGTAACTAGGGCACTATAAAATTAATAAAACTAACATTATAGGTAAGTAAAAGATTGGTATACTTTTATAAGTAATTTCTTTAACCTTTCTTAAGTTTTGGCAAATATTCAAAAAGTAACAAAAATAGGCTACAAATAAACAATTTTCCGTGTCATAAATCGTGTACAACAACAAGGGAACTGCAAATTTATGCAGATTTCATGGCGATGCCGCGTATCGCCGACATTTTTGAACGTCTGATGGCCTGCGATGAGATCAACTTCGTCTACTTGTATTTGTAAATAAAATTATGGAAATTCTATTCGTTGGAACAAATTGAAATTGTATATAATGCACACATTATTTAAAACGTCGAATAAAATTTCGTCAGAAAGTAAAAATCGTCAGTTTATCATGCAAAACTTATACTATCTAGGATAGTACTTTCAGTTAATTTATAAAATATTAAATTTAACTCCACAAAAGAGAAGAGTCAAAGAAAATCCGAGGAATCTATGCAACGTGGATAGTTTGTGTGGAGGAAGATTTGAAACGTCTTGTCGAAAAGAGACGAAAGACAGGAAATGGAAAAAGATTATCCAGGAAGCGAAGACCTATAAAAAGAAGAACTAGTAAAATTGTACATTTTGCATAACATGAAACCATGCTGACATGCATATGCAGAACTGTTAGTTAAATTTTAAATATGATATGAGGATTTCGTATTCTTAATTTTGTTATGATAAAATTTTCTTTGTTATTTATTTATACATAATACATGCTAAAAATATTTATATAAACTTAATACAATTGCAAAGTATTGAACACTTTATTCGGTATCTATACCATATCAAACACCATTTGAGTATTTCAAATGTAGTCAATTGCTATTCAATAAAGGTGATTAACGTCAGTCTTTGTTCGACACTCTCAAGCAGCAGACGGGATATTGGCAGCGTTTCAACATCCTTTGCCTATGAGAACTGGGATCCGTTCAAGCGAATAGAGAGAAGGACTTTCTTTAGTCATTGTAATAGGAATGATTGAAAGATTAAGACGTAACTTAACATCATTTACAGTCAAAGCACAAATTAACGACAATAATATACATTCTACAGACACATTGTCAGCATGGGCTTCACCGGTTTCACATAATGATTTTACGCACATAGAACTTAATAAAGTGATAATATTAGGTCAGAAAAAAAGATGCAGGTAGTCCGGGTATGGTTTCCATCTTTTTCTTTCGAATTTCATCAAAATTGATCTTGCTGTTCTAAAGATTAGCTTACCTACATAATCTTACATATAACGTGTATAAAATAAAAGAAAATAAATAAATAAAATAACGTTACACACCCAATGGCCTCCTTCAGGATAATGATAGCCTATGTCGGGATCCCGGAAACTTATACAACGACAAGGATAAATACACCCAGACCGTAACATATGCCTGTATGGTCAATACAAACATCTGCTCCGAGTGGGAATCGAACCAGCAACCTGTGGCCACAACGTCGTCAAATGGGCATCGAAATTTTTACTAAAGGTACTCGTTATAATTATCGTACATACATATAAAAAAAGAAATTTATTGAATATATTTTAAATTCAATTTGTAAAATTTATTAAATGCTTTTCTCAATAGGACCCTTTCTTTGCATGGGTCATGTGACGAAACCAATAAACTTCAAGTCTTTGAGCCAATTCCTTGTGAGAGATCTGATCTTAAATCTCTTTGCGGTCGTTTTCAGCTCTCTATGTTGGCAGCATTATTGCGTATTAAAGATCTAAGATCAGTATCTCAGTACAAAGACGGTGTCATTGTATTAAACTTAATGTACATACTGTTAGAAGCTTACTACATTACAGCATTATCTACATTCAAGAATCGTTTAATTCTCTTATGTAAAATACTTTCTTGGAAACAATCTTGAATTAAAGACATTATTTGTAACTAGAATCTATAAATAATTTAATTACATTTTTCACTATATTTAATGAACTGTATTTTTCTTCTTTCTAGCATTATTGCTAGTATTTACTCAGGGTTTGCTTATTATTCTGATCCGGATTTGACAGACGACTAGTTTTTATACACTACGATTGCCCAACCTCTGACATCCACAACCCTAAGGTTCGCCCAGTAACTCTTTGGATAAGAGCAAATTATCTATCAGGAGTTAACGATTATTATCAGATGTTATTTGATAACAACCGGGACAGACAGCTTAACGTGCTACGTACTACGTACGTCACTCCACCTTGCCTGGGAGAGACCCACAAGAACAAACGCCCAGATGGAAGCAGATATTTATTGCAAACATCTGCTCCTAGCGGCAATCAAAGCAGGTAATTATACCGGCGTCGGGATGTGACGACCCCATCGCCCGCTGTTGGGATAACCTCTGTCACAGCAGAGATTATTCCACCCGTGCAGTCAGTCACACTGGTGGTAGGTCTTTTGTTGCAAGAGGCCGGCTAGGTAGGTACCACCGCAGTGTCAAATATTCTGCCGCCAAATAGTAGTGCTTAGGCATTACTGTGTTCCGGTTTGAAGGGCACTGTACGCTAGTGAAATTACTGGGCAGACGAGATTTAAGAACCAATATCTCGAGATTGTTTGCCAACTTTTAACATAAAAAAAAAGGCTCGCTACCAGCACACCACAACTGTCCTCAATTTTATGGACTGTATTATAGAGTTATGTATTTGATAGCATCTGTGATTAGATTTCAACGATTCTCATTGTTATATAAAATGTTGTACCCCGGATGGTGTCGTATTAATTTTATTTTGCTCGTTAAGGTCTTCGGAGCTATATACTATGGAAATCCTCAAAATATATTTTTTAAAAAACGCAATGCTACATTCACTGAGTTTTTGTTTGTATGTGTGTGGGTCTCAAGGTTGGTTGTTTCTTTAATGCTAATGTAGCCATAATTAAACTGATACTGTACATAAGCAAGTAACATAAATTCAATGTACAAAACTAATGCTGATACATGGAAATTTCCCAACATAACAGCAAATATTATCTTTAGTTAATTAAAGATAATATGTGAAATTTGAAACGCAAATTTTATCTCGGCCGATACCCGAGGCGAGCGTAACCTGCCAAAGGCAGTTGGCATCCGATGTCGAGATATTCTGGAAAGTTTGATTAAAGAGTTTCGAAGATTTAGTAGAGCCGTAATCACCTAAGATATATAGCTTTGAACAATATTTCTATATTTCTAATCAATTGTTTATTAATTTAGTAGCAACACGTTGTAGTAGTAGAACCATGCTACTCTCAGCAGAAATGAGCCGGCTTGACCTAGTAAGTATGGGTAGTACTTACCAGGTCAAGCCGGCTCATCACTACGTAATAACTACTACTCAGTAGTAGAAGTAGTAGTATAAGTATAAAGTAACAGAGTATTGTTGCGTTCGGGCGATGCGTAAGAGCGCCTGAGGCTAAAACTAAACCAGCCCTTACCTTTTTTTTTTATGTTAGAAGTTGGCAAACAAGCATACTGCCCACCTGATGGTAAGTGGCTGCCGCAGCCTATGAGCGCTTGCAGCACCATTAGTAGGTGCCACTCGCGCGTTGCCAACCTCGAGATATTAGTTCTTAAATCTCGTTCGCCCAGTAATTTCACTAGCGTACAATGCCCTTCAAACTGGAACACAGTAGTGCCTAAGCACTACTATTTGGAGGCAGAATATTGGACACTGCGGTGGTACCAACCTCTCGGTTCCCTTCCTTTTTACCTTACTCACATCCCTTGGGTTGGCAACATGCATGAGATACTTCAAATATCGCAAGCATTGATAGGTTGCGGTGGCTGGTGACAAATCTTAGTTTCCATTTTAATTGATGTAAATTTTTGTTTCGAAACATTTTAACTAAGCCCAAAATGTTATATGTAATGTATTCAACATAAATATTATAAAAATGGTATTATTACAAAGAAACAATTACTTTGACGGCGTCCCGTTGTTCACGTAACGCCGAATTTATCATTAAGAAAGATATAAAATTACTTGAGGTGTTCCTAGAATTTTCTTGGTAGGCAAGCAGTTTGAGGCACCGAATCGCAGGTTTCTTTGATCACAGCCGCGTTTGCGTCTCCTTAACGTCCTTTGAGTGCTGATTGAGCGTAGATCTCTGTGTGCATACGAAAACGCTCTCACACAAGACCTAGCAATTTACTTTATTCGTTTTCAAAGAAACTGTTTTCAGGCATGTTTTGAATGTGAGCGCTAAATCTCTATAGCTTATTAAGTGACTTAATTTCTGATTATATCATAGACTGACTATATACTATGGACACTGGACAGGCCCTTTCATACAGACAAAATGACCCAGTCTCGTTGATGCCCCTTCGCCAGTACGCCAGTATAGTAAAAATAATTACCAGTCAAGTGCGTTGTGGACCACGCACAGTTGAAACTGAAGGGTTCCGCAGCATGGTTATATAATAATATATATAATAATAACTTTATTTCGACCAACAATGGATCATATGTTGTTAGTAATACAAGTATCTTACGCCTCTTCGTTAGTAATTTCTAAAACTTATTTAACCTAAGACAGGATTAATTTGTCAGCACGTGAATCCGACAGCAGTGGTTCACATACAAATAATCGAATCTATTAACAAATGCTCTCAGGACGCCACTTAAGCTGGAACGAATCCTGTGCAACAACGATGTGCACCGCTTTCGCAACAGTCCACAAACATCCCCGATGCACTACAAAAACGAGGCATACCCATTAGCATTGTTATATTGTACACGCAGGGCATTGTACTGTTTCCGCGTATAGTCTGCGCACAGGCTACTAGGGTAAAATTTGGTGCAGTAAGCTCTAAAAAGCGTTATTTTGACTGGTATTGAGCAACGAGCAAACCTGCGAACAATCATATTTGCCCTAACAGACAAAGCTCGCAGGGCTTCTTAATATCTGCATTGTCTTTCAAGTCATAGAATACTATATGCCCAAGATATTTAAAGCATTCAACTCTATTTAGTGGAACCCCGTGTAACTTGATAGCTGGTACAATAGATGGAATCAATTTTTCCCTGGCCTGAATGACCATGCATTCGCTTTTCTTACAGTTATAGACTAAGCCATGACTAAGCCTAGTTTGGAATAGTTCTCACAAAGACTTAGCAGTTTTTATAACGAACAGACAGATGCACTCAGCAGAATCATGTCGTCTGCGTAACTAATGTTATTCAGACAGACTCCGTCAATATGACATCCGATACGAGTGCTACTGAGCGTCTTTATTAGGGCATTTACATACAGATTAAACAACTTGGATGAGGTCATGCCGCCCTGCCTAAGGTGGAGGCCGAAAGGCCTGGCGCGTTCGCGCGCGGCGGTATGTATTTGTATATATTTATTAGTATGTATTATTATATATGTATGGCGGCAATAAGTTGCCGCCACCAGTGGGCCCTCGGGGCAAGCGCTGGGGCGTCGCGATCTTGTGCTTCGGCGACCCCGCGGCGTCCCACTATGGCGCTAGATGGGACCTTAGAGTTATAGTGGGTATAAGGGAGCTCGGCTCCGAGTCCACACCTTGAGTAGCTCTGTGGCCATAGCACAACATTAACCTGATTTTTATACCAAAACTTAAAAATCCTGTTGATTTCTTCAGGCGTGCCAGTGAGTTTTAATTTCTGCCATAAGATATCGTAATTAACCAGTTCAAATGCCTTGGATAAATCGAGAAAACAGGCGTAAATGGGTAATGGTAAAGTTATGAAGAATCTTAACAGTTTTAAAAATAATAACGAATTAAAACCGACCGCAAAAATAAGTTGGTAATTTCATAGTAATTATTAAAAGTAATATGAAAAACAAAGTTATGGGAAAAACTTATATATCTCTTAAATTTATAGACCTATCTTCTTCAAACTAAATGTGGATGAAAGTTCATGTGCTATTCTACAAGCTCAAATTTTTCCAGAATTTTAAATCCCGTAGTTCAAAAGTTAGAGGGGGACACGATTTTTACGACTTTAGGAGCTAATATCTCAACAACTACTGGCTTAATGAAAAAACTCAAAATCAAACCTCCTTATCATTTTAAAAGACCTATCCAAAGATATGTCACACGTTGCCATATTTTGAAATTAATTTTTTCAATTCTCAGTTACATGTATTGACTGCTACCCTTAATTCTTATATATATTAAGATTTTATTACAAAATCCTTGTGCGGTTCATAGAATACACCTATTTAGTAAATTTCGTATAGATAGAGTCAATTGTCTCCGAGTAAAATGACTGTGACATACGGACGGACAGACGGACGGACGGACAGACGGACATGACGAAACTATAAGGGTTCCGTTTTAGCCATTTGGCTACGGAACCCTAACAAGATACTAAAAGGACGCAAATAAGCAATACCATGTCAACCCACAAAATTGAAAAAACTGAGCTATATATGCAGAAGTGTTGGTAAATGGCTGAAGAACATTTTTCTTTAATATTTGTACGTGTGTACGTGTGTTTGCTTTAAAACTTCTAAAAAGCCATTTTTAATTATGCAATTCATGTATTGTTTTAAACGTTTTGGGTTATATTATGTACGAAATATACAGTTTGTATACTTATTTTATGTGAAAATAAGTTAAATAACTTACATACATCTTGAAATTGCCAAAAACTTGACCAATATAAAAAAAAATCATATAAAGCTAGTTGTTGAAAATTTTCAAACGCGTTTTTCTCGAAATGACATTCGTTTGGGTTGACATGGTATTGCTTATTTGCGTCCATTAAATACCTTTGACATATTAGAACACTAAAATTTTAGTTATTACTAGCGGGCCCGGCAGATGTTGTTCTGCCCCGAAAGAAAAAATCTGGGACCCGATAGCAGCGCCCCCTAATTGAGTCTAATTGTGAACAGAAGCGACACTGGTAAAAAATATTGAAATACTAATATCGCTATATAAAAATAGGGGCTGTGATGGTAGAAGGGTGAAAAATTAGGGTCCTATGTATTTTTAATGTTATATCATAAAAAATAAAAATAACAAATTTTGTCAAAAAAAAAAAAAATTGGGGTTCACCACCCTTAACGTTAAGTGGTATGAAAAATAGTTGTTGACCTCAGGCTTACACGATACGCACACAAAATTTCATCAAAATCGATCCAGCCGTTTCGGAGGAGTTGGTAACAAACACCGCGATAAGAGAATTTTATATACCAAGACGATCTGTTGCAATTAAATTACTACCACAATAGAAAGTAAAAAGAAATACAAAAAAAAAAATCTAAGATATGTAGAGCACGTACACGGAATTCCTCTTTACAAAAATATTTCTTTCGAAGTTCGTTCAAAGTAAATAAAAGCAGCTTAAGACGTCTTTTGACTTGCCTGATAAATCTCTGTGGTGACATTTAACTTTTACTTTGAGAATATAACTGTTTCTGCTTTTCTAAACAGGCAAGAAATAGACGTGCAAACACTTAAAAAACAATCTCGTTCTGGAAAAATCAAATTGTTATGGAGAATTATCTGTTTATATGATTTATAAGCGAAATACCAATTGATATTATTAAATTGTTGCGTCTTATTTTTCATCTTTATATGTTAATGTGATAATTGTGCTTTACTGTACAGCCCTCCATTTCCAATGACGTCTTTAGCCGTAGTTCTGCGGACGGAATCAATAAGGGCCCTTTTTCGCGATCGTGTCTCTGTACTCCAACAAATAACTAAAGCTAGTAATGCCACCAGAAATACACATTTTAAAAAAAACATCACGGTCTTTTTTTACTAACGTCTAAATCAAAACTATTTTTTTGTCTTGAGAATAAACTTTATGGTAGGCGAAAGCAATACGATGCGACGAATGTTGTAGCATGCTGATAGCAAACCTGCGTTGAACCTCAACGGTCGTGGTTTCGATTCCCGCTCGGAGCAGATGTTTTTATAAACATCTATTTCGGTCTGGGCGTTTGTCTTTGTTGGTCTCCTCACCGTGCCACAGAGAGACCATTAAGCTGTCGATCCCGGTTGTTTACATACCATCCGATAGTAATCTAATAAAGCAATATAATTTTGTTATTAGTATATTTATTTAACTTAATAGTAACTCTGATCTTACAGTCAAACCAATTGTCTGGTTTTGTGAGACTATAATATAAAATAAATTGTAAACATTATATTGACTAATAAATAAATAAATAATCGTTAACTAATAGGTAGTTTAAGTTATTGGTTCGCCCTTAGGGTTACGCAGCCCCCCCCAACCGCAGAGGTAAAACTTTGCGGTACCCTGGGCTTGTCGTGCCGGGGGGCTCAGTAGCCGGGAGTAATAGTCGACGGTGCTTAGAGGGGCACCATCCGCTACCCGGTGAAGCGAACAGGGTTGCCGGCTTCCCGAGTCTTCGGACCAGACTCGGGAGTCGGTCGGTGGGGGTCGCAAGGGCCACCCGCGCTTGCGCGGGAGATATGTATATATGTACATAGTGGAGGTGTGCCGACTTCTTGGGCTTGCCCTGGAGGTCGGCTGGTGGGGGCCGTAAGGCTCCGGAGTTGTAAATATATATGTATATATTTGTATATTGGGATTTTACCGACTTCCTGGGGTTATTCGGGAAGTCGGCCCAGGCGGAGGCCGAAAGTCCTAGACGCGTAAGCGCCAGGGTGGGTATATCTTTATCTTTATATATGTATTAGTATGTATTTTATGTATATATGGCGGCACTAGGTTGCCGCCCCAGGCAGGGACCGTAAGGTCCGGGCGCGTAAGCGTCAGGGGTATATATATTTTATTTATGTAATATATGTAATAATAAGTATTTATGGCGGAAGTAAGTTATCGCCCCTGGTGGACCCCTTGTGGGCAAGCCCCGGGGCGTCGTGGTTGAATGCGCTAGCGATCCCGCGATGCGCTAGACGGGACCTTGGGGTTTTAGTGGGTATGGGAGCCAGGTCCTATAAAGACCATTGCACATGGCCTCGAGTCCCACACTCCCGCGCCACTTTTACCATCTGTCCCGGCGCGGGGGTGCGTAAATGCATTTTCCCAAGTAAATAAAAAAAAACAAAAAAAAAAAAAGGGGTTACGCAGGTCAGATGGCAATCGCTCTGTATAAAAACTAGTAACCCGTCAAATCCTTATAAGAGTATAAGCAGACCCAGGGTAAATACCAGAAATAATGCTAGGAGGAAGAATGTGTAAGTAACTATGCAGTTACAGCGGGTATAAATTCTTAAAGTTTAAATTGGTCTACCCTAAAAGTAGTAAAATTAAATCTTAATGGCATGCACACCAAAATCATGAAACGAATTTTATTATAAAAAATTGAGTACGTTGAAAATAAATGATTTTTGTCCTCGATTTAATACTTTCCATAAAAATTAAATACAGTTTCTGCAGTCAGAGATAACGGTCTATATCGCAATAAGCGGATCAGTTTGGACTTGATCCAGGCGTTGAATCTATTTGCTAACCGAAGAGAACTAACCCGAGATTGTCTAGTATAAACAGTCTCCAAACACCATCGTTGTCCGATTGAATTTAATTTACCTGAGCACATGTTACAAGTTCCTTTACCACTTAATGTTTATATAACTGACAAATGTTTCATTTTTAAATCAAAACCATAGAATCATATTTAATTAGTTACTACTAAAATATTTTTCATAATACAACGGAAGCAAGTATATTGCGCGCCCGATAGTAAGCGATCATTGTACGCTAGACACTTGCAATATAGGAAGTAT
The DNA here is from genome assembly GCA_023373885.1 of Hestina assimilis. NCBI lineage: Eukaryota > Metazoa > Arthropoda > Insecta > Lepidoptera > Nymphalidae > Hestina > Hestina assimilis. Next base: position 6,341,084 of record CM041749.1, on the reverse strand, counting down.
TACAAATAGTTCAAGAAAAATTTGAGATAGAGAGTTGTAGTGTTTAGGCCTTAAAGTGATGAATGAAAAAAATGCAAGAAGACGTGTACTTCTTTTATATTAGGAATATATTAGAAAAGTTATATCCTATGTCAGAGGTCCGGAAACATACACAATGACAAGGACAATCACATCCAGACCAGATAACATGCTTCATGGTCAATACAAACATCTACTCCGAGCGGGAGTCTAACCCGCGACTGTGGCGTTTAAGACACACAACAAATTGTATAATTGTAATAATAAATATGCAACATATATGTAATATAGAATTTATTAAGTATTTTATGCAATTTATAAATCACCGTCTTTTATGAAATCTATTCATAATATTTTAGTAGCAGCCCCATAGGTTTGTTTCGCGGGTTTAATTTCGAAGCCGTTGGTAGAATCTGACTTTCAACAAGTAACAAAATATTTAATTTTCATTTTTATAATGATCAATACTTTATAAATGTATGAAAAATCTTTTGCCCCTTCGTATATAAAGGATATTTGATAAAGTTTGATATAGAGCCATTGAAGGACGGAATCTCGATTCCCGACGCGAAGCATACATATAATGGATGGTAAATGTTGACATTCTCCACACAATGTCCTACTGTGCTCAGCGTCCAATATACGTCACGATTTATTGATACATAAGTGAAAGTGGATTAAAATGATATCAGTACAATATAACGTACAGCGAATTTATTATTTATTATTATTAATATTTATATTAGTGCTTGGTTATAGAGATATTTAGAAAAAAAAACGACAAAATATTATAATCATATTGCATATTCAGTTATTTTATCACTATTTTTATTTTACTTTTTATTATTTTTAGGCACGTTTTTTTGTATGTATGTTCGCATGTCTGTATTGTCTTCATTCAGAACGCAATTTTAATACCCTAAATAAAATAATAAAAAAGTTAAAAGTTAAAGTTTCACTTGCTTCGTGGTTTCACACATAAAGCACACAGATTATTTATATAAATATATATTTCTAAATTAAAATAACCAGAAAGTAAATAAATAAATTTTTATAATCTTAATTCAGTAACACAATTTGGCGTTCTATTCTCTTGTCGATCAATTCCTCTTATTACATTTTAAGCGTTTATTAAATTAGTATTCTTAGAAACGGATATACTTTTTGTTCAAAAAAGAGACCAAAGATAACATGATTTAAACTTTTCTTTTTACCTTGATAATATTCTAAACAAACTACGTATTTTGAAAACGAAATAGAAAAAGAAAAATTAAAAATATATAATTTTTAAAACATATTAAACACACATTACACTAACTTCATTTAAAAATTTAACGGCTGAAACTCACGTTCAATAGGTTTCGGTTCCGACTAATTTTGGACCCATCGGTCCTTCATCAGAATGTTTACATTAAGTTAAATAATGTCTCCCGATAGTTTTAGTAATTTTAATTAATAAAAACAAATATATTAAATAGTAAATCACGCTTCATAAATTAATATGAAATCGCTCACATAAACAATAAAATCAATATTGCATACACGCTATACGTACATATGTACATATTGCGCATTTTTTGTAACATAGAAATTTTTCTCGAATTCGGTTTTTTCGACAATTTTCAAGCGACAGTGTCCAGCGGGAGCGACAGATGAATTTCATTAAAATCGTCCAAATAGTCGGGATCGGTCATCGTGCAAAAAGCCGTGCGAACAAATGTTAAACGAATTTTAAATCAAGTAAAAAACTCCACTAAATCGAAATTCCATTAGGTTTTGATAGTATATATAAATTAAATATTCAAAGTACCATAATACAAATGTATTGAATGTCCTAAAATTACCAAAATTCATACTATTCCTATAGATTTTGTGTATTTAAATTTTTGTTTGAAGACATTTGTGGCATTGTGGTAGCAAATTTAACGAACGATATCTGTATTGATCATACAGACATGATCTGATCTGGGTGGTGAGAATTGTACTAGTTGTATCTGTTTCCGAACCAATACATGCTATACATAACTATCCTATATAAAGATTTAGATTTGGTTTTGGATTTATCATTTACTAGCGGCCCGCTCCGGCTTCGCACGGGTATAAAATATATAGCCTATGTCATTCACTGAAAAAAATATTAAAATCAATCCAGTAGTGTTGATTTATTCATTACTGCTCGTGGCCCGCACGCGTTAAATGTAATGATTTGCGACAACACAATAGAAACCTCAAAAAAAAAAATTATTATACATATAAACCTTCCTCTTCAACCACTATATCTATTAAAAACCGCATCAAAATCCGTTGCGTAGTTTTAAAGATTTAAGCATACATAGGGACAGAGAAAGCGACTTTGTTTCATACTATGTAGTGATGCATGATTATTATGAAGTGGTAACTCGAAGACCGTTGTGGCTTCCTAATAGCCTGCTTTGAGCCTCGAAGATCGCCGGTTCATCCTTGTGGGTCCCTTCACCGTGCCCCGGAGAGCACGATAAGACATCGGTTCCAGTTATCATAATACCTGATGATAATCATTAGCTCGCTTGATATGTAATTTGCTCTTATCCAATGAGTTACTGGTTCGTCGTTAGAGTCGTGAGTTCAAACCGCGGATGAAGTAACTGTCTCCCCCCAAACTCTATGGTACTCTACGGTACCCTGGGCTTGTCGTGCCGGGGGTCTCAGTAGCCGGGAGTGGATTGTGCAGGTGGCACCTTCAAAGTTAACAGGGTTGCCAGCTTTCTGGGTCCGCCCGAGGAGTCGGTAGGTGGGGGCCGCAAAGCCCAACCGCGTTTATGCGGGATGTGTATATATGTAAATAGTGGAGGTGTGCCGACTTCTTAGGTTTATCCTAGAAGTCGGCCGGTGGAGGCTGTGAGGCCTCGGAGTTGTACATATGGAGTTTTGCCGACTTTTCGGGTTCGCTCGGGAAGTCGGCCCCAGGCGGAGGAGGGCCTGAGCGCATTTATGCGCTAGGGGGGGTATTTGTATATATCTATATATTTGCGTGTCGCCAGCTTCGTCAGTTTATTCCCGAGTAAACTTCCCGAAGCCGGCCGAGGCGGAGGCCGAAAGGCCTAGGCGTGTCCGCGCGCCAGGTGTATATTTTTATATGTATGTAATTATATGAATATATGGCGGCACTATGTTGCCGCTCCAGGCGGGGGCTGGGCGCTTAAGCTTCATATATATATATATATTTTTTTATTTATGTAAAAATAAGTATTTATGGCGGCAGGAAGTTGCCGCCCCTGGTGGGCCCGTCGTGGGCAAGCGCCGGGACGTCGCGGTTGAATGCTTTAGTAATCCCACGACGTCCTCCTATGGTGACAGAGGGGACCTAGGAGTTTTAGTGGGCAGTCGAAAAAAAAAAAAGGGTTGCGGAGGTCAGATGGCAATGGCAATAAGAGTAAAAGCAGACCGGGAATAACGTTGGGAAGAAAAAAAAGGGTTAAGTGGCAACTTCGATTCATGGTATCAATTTATGTAACTTATTTTTATTAGAGCTTTAATCATTACATCTTATCATTGCATTAGTATCATTTCACTTAGTTAAATTAAGCCAATGAAACTCTATCTGCTTATTAATACCATGAAACTGAAATGCTTAATACGCCGAATGCAAAATCCGTAATACCATTAAATGTACTGTCCCGAAAATGAATATCACTTTCAATTTCCTATGAAATAAATAAAGAGTATTAAAATGTTTCCTATTTGATTTTATAATACAGTGTCTTAATTAGACACAGTGTCTAAAGTTTGAAGATTGTATACAAAATTTGTATACAAAAATTTAGGCGAAGTTATACATATATTTATAATGAAGAAGAAAAAAATCGGACTTGCTAAAGATTTTCACTACACTCCAATAACGGAGTAACAACAAATGTTAGTTGAAAAACTGAATATCATTGAAATTTTCAAAGACCAAAAACCACGTGTTATTTTTACTATTTTTTATAATAATTTTAAAATACTCCAAGAAAATACACATTTCCCTATATTAACTTCACAACTCACGACACGAGAGCATGTTGTGTGTAGAAAATAATACATGGAAAGTGGCTTTGTAACCTGTGTATTTTATGTATGCAGTATTTTAATGGAACTGTACCTACTCTGAATATTATCGAAAGATTTTTTTATGTTAGAAGTTGGCAAACAAGCATACGGCCCACCTGATGGTAAGTGGATGCCGTAGCCTATGAGCGCTTGCAGCACCATTAGTAGGTGCCACTCACGCGTTGCCAACCTCGAGATATTAGTTCTTAAATCTCGTTCGGCCAGTAATTTCACTAGCGTACAATGCCCTTCAAACCGGAACACAGTAGTGCCTAAGCACTACTATTTGGCGGCAGAATATTGGACACTGGGGTGGTACCTACCTAGCCGGCCTCTTGCAACAAAAGACCTACCACCAGTGTGACTGATTGCACTGGTGGAATAATCTCTGTTGTGACAGAGGTTTACGATTAAGTTGGAATCACTAGGAAAATCCAATTATATGTCTTAAAATCTTTTTATTCATTTCCTTAAGAAGTAATCGTTCTTATTAGTATTATTCTCACCACTATTATTATTTTAGTATGATAATATAACCCAATTTACAATTCCACCTGTCACAAGGGAGTTCTGATTTATCGGGATGAAAAACAAGGTAATGTTGATCCGTGATAGGGATTTATCAGCACGATTTTCGTGTCTCTAGAGCATAAACCCCGATCCGATAATCCCAGATTTTCATATAAATAATATTTACATAATAAATACCTATGACACTAACTGTTGCTGTCGATTTCAGATTATTGATATACATCATGTGACTAACATTTTCTGGAAAAAAGTACCCTATGTATTAATAAGCCATCTGTGCTAAATGAAATTTCATCAGGCTTTTCGTTTTCGGCTTCCATAGCCACGTGGCATAACTTGAGTTATTTTAAGCTAGTAAAGATCAGTGCATTAACAAAGACTAGGGCGTTTGGTAACTGGGTTCGTGAAAATGCTCCCATATCGTACAAAAAAGGGTCAATGATCGAGCTTAGCATTCTACTCTAGCTCTACTTTAAAAGACCTCAGAATATTATGAAAGATACGTCTACAAGAATGATATTAAAATCGAAATGTATGGTTAAATACGATTTTATTCTACATTTTTTTATGTTAGAAGTTGGCAAACAAGCATACGGCCCACCTGATGGCAAGCGGTTGCCGCAGCCTATGAGCGCTTGCAGCACCATTAGTAGGTGCCACTCACGCGTTGCCAACCTCGAGATATTAGTTCTTTTTTTCGGGAGACTAATTTTTGTGACTCGACAGCGTCACCGGTGGAAGGACCGGGTCGGAAGAAGATTGGCAGCCCACGCGGGGCTTAAGTTGGATCCGTCCCAAAAGTCTCAAAGGCCTTGGGCTTGGTCATCGGGGGAAGGAGCGTTTCGGAAAGCAATCTAGTGATCGGACGCGGCGCAGCGCTGACCGTCCGGAGTGAGCGAGAGATGGTGTATAAAATAGCTTCTACCACATATCACAGATTCTACCAAAGTGGTCTAGTATTGTAATAAATCTGAATCAGAACAATATAACTGATAAGTTTAAATTTTTCTATTTATATTTAACAATTTTTATATAAATGTGTGCTTAAACTCTTCTTTCTCACATCAAATAAATACAACTTACTCAATGATATTGAAAAAGCTGGGACACATGAGTAAGCTTATCCTGACTGAGTCTACTTTTATTAGCGCTAGAGACCAAAACCGTTCTTCATTTGTTGTCCTTGTATTTTTCACCCTAATCTTTCTTCCCGCTGCATATGTCAGATAGCAGCACCTAGGCATCGGGTGCTTATTATAAATAATAGGATAAGGTAACCTTTTTTCCATCAGATAAACCGTAATTATATTGCAAAATAATTTTCATTGTTTTGCAATATAATTAATATAAAACATTGCGTAAAATTACATAAAACATTGCGTATTCGCTAATAAAATAACGTATATTTAAAAAATTCTTAGAACTTTCATCACGTAATAAAAATATTAGACTTGCAACAGCTGGAAAATGGCGTCAAAAGATTCTGCATTGCTTTGTAAATTCCACTAGAAAAGAATCTTTTGTATTTCCGCCACGCTAAAAACATCAATCGCTATTGTTATTTTTAATTTCTCTAACAAAATTGTGCTTCTAAAGGAAAACAAACCATTACACAAAACAATAGATATAATATTTTTTCCAGTGAAAGGGTTTGTAGGCTGTAACTTCGAGCAATAGGGTTTCCTTTGTTGTTGTCAAAATTGCTTTACAAGCCCGAGCCAGATAAGTTTGCACATATTACAATATTTTCATATAATAAACTGAATTGTATTAGCTTCTTTGTTCTTTCGTATTTTTATGGATACATACAAAATATACTACTAATAGCTACGCTCTTAACGACCCCCATTACGATAGTGATGTCCTGTGTCTGGGTTCCGGAAAAATACAAAGAAGCACAAACACACCCAGATCTGAACATATGCCTGTATGGTCAATACAAAAATGTGCTCCGAGCGGGAATCGAACCCATAACTTGTGGCGCTTAAGTCAGGTTCGCTACCACTGCCCTACAACTTCGTCGTGTATGCATCTAATAATATAATATATGTATCTATATATAGTGGTAGGACTTAAGTACCAGCATTATGAGTTGCCTATGTTGTTCGAAAATTCGTGAACTGAATGCTCGTCAACCGCTTTTCGCATCAGCCAGCGTGTAATAGGCAGGACAGATGAAATAAGTGCAGTTCGCCTTCTGCAGCAATATTTGCTGCCTTCACGTTGGGACTCTTCTTCTGATTGTTCAAGCTGATAAAATAAAAACTTAATAATGATTTTAATTAAATAAAAAAGTAGATATAATAAACATCTAAGCAATAAACTAAAATGAGCACGAACAGATCCGCACAGCACAGCTAATATATCAAATTTAATGAAACATATTAAACTTAAATTTCGCGTTATTATAACTATCTTCATATTACATTTTAAATGAAATATTTAATAGAAATTTTATTTTAAAAAGTAATTAAATGAAACAACAATAGAAAAACATGAGAGCAATGAAGCTTATCGTTTTCCAATAACAATAGTCTTTTGTTTTCAAAAACATAATACCGCAATATGACGATATGATTATTGTATTAATTTTGCTGTAATTGAATTCTAGATAATGATATTTACATAACAAGACTTAGGACAAAAGTACAACCACACAATATATTATTGTTAATACGGTTTTAGATAAAGCCATATATGTGTTGTGAATTTAAATGTTGTAATTAAAACAACAACAGGTTTTGTAACTACTTTCTTCTGTCATTTTATTATTGTAAGAAAATTCTAATACGTATATTTTTTTTATGTTACAAGTTGACAAAAAAACATACGGCCCATCTGATGGTAAGTGGTTGCCTATGAGCACTTGCAGCACCTTTAGTAGGTGCTACTCACGCGTTGCTAACCTCTTAAAATCTTCTTTGAGGGACAGGAAGAAATTAACAGAAACCTTGGACCTTCGGCACTTACACTTAGAGAAAGGAATACAACAGTACTCCTTATACAGTTACGTCACGTAGATATTCTGTGTATGTTAGTACTTCCTCAGTCGAGCCAGCATATTATACTAAAAACGGTAACCTTCTCATACACTCTAGAAACTCTAGAGAGATCGTAGTAAGAGGAACTTACTACGATTTCATAGAAACCTTTCTTCTTTTTGATTTGGTAAATTTATTAATTTCAAATCCTAATAAATAAGAAATTTCCTTTTATTCCGATGACATTAATGATGCTCTCAGTACATTTCCTAATCTTTTGTACAGCTTAATTGAATTATGGGAACTCGAACACGGTGCTGTTTATCAAAGCGTGAACATAAATTCCACGATTCTTGTTCCTTGTTAATTTACGGGATTCGAGAGCATCTATTGTCCAAAACAAACCTATCGGCTTTCGTGTAATCGAAATTTGAGGTTGACTTTAGTGGTTATGAATTATGTCGATACAAAGATATATCACGGTCAGGGTACGGTATTGAGTAATATTGGACGATGAAAGCTTTTAAATAAAAGATGATTCAAAGCAACAATAAGCTTTTGAGCCCCAACTAATGCTAACTATAAATGGAATTATAAGTTTGTTTGTTACGCTTTCACGCCTTAATCATTCAACAGCTCATTATAAAATTTTTCATGAATGTTTTTAAGGGTACAGAAAGAGAACATTTCGGTTCCTTTCATTCAGAGAAATTAATGTTCCCGAAAAATGAAAAATCTTAGTAGTCGCCTGGCATAACAACTCCGCCTATTGATATTTCATTCTGAAAATAATCTTAAAACCCACGCAGGCGAAGGCGCGGGCAGATGCTTGGTAAATTATAATTATCTTTTATCTTTGTAAATATTGAAATTACAGCATTTTTCGGCTAATCGCTTATAAGATTAATAATTAATATTCATTCAAGTTTCTCCCGTGAATCATTCGTTATACAATAATATATATTTATAATTATAATTGTTGGGAGTGATATATTCATACATCACTACATTGTATAAAACGAAGTTTCTTTCTCTGTCCCTATGTATGCTTAAATCTTTAAAACTACGCAACGGATTTTGATGCGGTTTTTTAATAGATAGAGTGATTAAAGAGGAAGGTTTTATATGTATATTAACATATATTAAATAGTGGAGAAAAAAAAAAATTTTGAGGTTTCTAATGTGATGTCGTAAATAATTAATTTAACGCGTGCGGGTCACGGGCAGTAATGAATAAATCAAAACTACTGGATCGATTTTAATAATTTTTTCATTGAATGACATAGGCTATATATTTTATACCCGTGCAAAGCCGGAGCGGGTCGCTTGTCTTGGATATTTCTAACACTTCTCTTTATTTTAGATCCTTTAATTTGTACTTACGAAAAGATTTTTATGAATATCATTGAACGATTATCTGCTTATTAACCCTGAATGTTTTAATAATTCGATAAATATCAGCATTTACTATGAAAATGAACTCAATTTTTAATTACACATTGCGCTTCTCTTTGAAAAGGATTTCTGCCAATTAAACTCAGTCTGTTTATACCAATTAGTCATCAAACTAAATAATGTTGGACCGATATTCATTGTCATTGTGGTTTTTATTTTGGCTACCGATTTAATAAATAATGTATTTACTTACGGCCGGTTTCATAAGCAATCTTAATCCATTTTTACCGATCTTAGATTATAATTGCTATCTGAAAATATGAAAAAGCTATTCAATACCCTATTCTAAAATCCCAAAAGCAAAACTAAAAATAATGTGATCGCCGATTAATCGATACCGATCTCATTCCGAAGAATTGATATTGGAACCGATCGACAAATGCGATAAGCATATAAACAAAAATAAAATTACTAATAATTTTTAAGATTTGGATTTTTTTGTAGTGAAATTCCTTGTATCTGCCTCCGACTTCATATGTGTGCACTTAAGAATTTGGTTTCAGAGTAAGTAAGGATATTTTATTCAAATCCGTTCTGCTGTTTTTAGGTGATCAATTAATAACATAGCAATATTTTAAAGGCGTCGGGATGTGACGACCCCATCGCCCGCTGTTGGGATAACCTCTGTCACAGCAGATATTATTCCACCAGTGCAATCAGTCACACTGGTGGTAGGTCTTTTGTTGCAAGAGGCCGGCTAGGTAGGTACCACCGCAGTGTCAAATATTCTGCCGCCAAATAGTAGTGCTTAGACACTACTGTGTTCCGGTTTGAAGGGCATTGTACGCTAGTGAAATTACTGGGCGAACGAGATTTAAGAACTAATATCTCGAGGTTGGCAACGCGTGAGTGGCACCTACTAATGGTGCTGCAAGCGCTCATAGGCTATGGCAACCACTTACCATCAGGTGGGCCGTATGCTTGTTTGCCAACTTCTAACATAAAAAAAATATATATATACAATCTTTTCTATGTATAATATTATAATACATTAAATAAAAGGAGACGCTGCGTGGGTGATATGGCTCTTATTTAGCAATTGCTAATAAGCGACTGTAAAAATGATTATTACTCCCATGAATTTAGGTAAATTGGTTCATTTAATTATCATTCCTCGGTTTTGTTAAAGCAAGTAATTTTATTTATTTTAAGTATCCGATTTAATAAAACATCGAACAAAATTACAGCACTTTATTTTAATTATAAGAAAGCTGAAATATAAAGTTAGTAAAATACAAGAAAGAAGACGAGACATCCTTTTATCGAAGCATTATGGAAATTCAAAATATTTAAGTGAAACCAGGTGAACAAAACAACCTAAGAGACAGTGGGTCGTTAACTTAATCGGCATCACCATTACCTGCATTAAAGGTACTGAAGTGTCGTTTCCGCAAATGTTTAACTAAGTTTTGTTTCAACACTAAGCGACTAAGCGACATGCTTATACGTACTGGTTCATATTACACATAAAGTAACATATTTTATGTTATCTAAATCTTTACTAATCCTTACTTGTATACTATAATATTATAAATGCGAAAGTAACTCCGTCTCTCTGTCTGTCTGTCTCGCTGTCATGGCGAAACTACTGAACCAATTCGAATTAAATTTTGTACACAGCATGCAGTAGCGTGAATGTGTTTCGGTCTGTGTTTGTTTGTAGTTGTCCTTGTATGTCATTAGTGACCCCCGACACAGGATATCACTATCCTAATTTGGGACTTTCCAGGGTTTATTTATAAATACGGCCTTAAGGAAAATATAAATTAAAGATAAAATAAGTAATATTTATTTTGAGATATAATGTAATGTAATGGCGTACAGCACTTTGCTCTATGCTTTAATGATGGCGTGCTCTGTTTAATAAAAATAAGTGGCGTATCGCGTCACGTCTAATGAGGTTATTAACTTGCTTTCCTTCGTCTTAGGCTGACGTGTACGATGATTCTTAATCATAATATTTACTCACTAATGTTCCGATGGTGATGGCAAACGTACTATAAATGCTTGAAACAGTACTAACAACAGTGTTTTATTGAACCGATTTTGATGAATTTTGTTACAGATATCGATGGCTAATTGAAGATAATAAGTATTATTATCATTAATAGTTGAAATATAGCGAATGATTTTAATAAACGTTTACGTACATCACTGTCTGTAGTGGTACTAACAAAAAAAAAATCACCACAGCACAGTATTCTGGTCCAGTAATTTTGTCGACGATACAGCAAGGGGCCCAATAATTTGAAGTGCTGTAATGAAAATTAATATTTTTATCTTCTTTAGTAGAAACCTAGCATGTAACGTATTAGCTTAAATTAACATTGATAACGTATTATTATTTTTTGGGTATCTAATTTTCACAAATTATACAAGCACCCCTAAAGGCCACAATTGTAAAATAATAATAAGTTTTTCATGCTTCTTGAGTGTTTTTACAGTTGTCTTCTTATTCTTATTTTTTTTATACTCACTTAGAGTATAAAAAAAATAACTGATAAAGAACATTGGAGACAGAACAAATTACTTGCATTTTTTTGTGTGCCTACTACTTAGAATTTACAACACGAGTGGAGTGGATATCAACAGTTATTCTTATATTAAACAGTCAAATAATTCCCTTTATAATTATATTCACAATAGTGATAGATAATTTTCACAAATATATATTGTTATTATTGAGTTTATATAAAAAAACATTAGTTTAATTTTAGTTTTTTTATATGTGAAAACTGTAATTAGAAGTCACTATTGTTATATTTTTAAGCATTTTTTACTGTTTGTTTTCTAAATAAATAAATAGTATTTCATACCTCGTGAATCTAAAGTCAAAAATCATATTCAATAGAAATCCAGTAAATGCTGCCTTATGTATGAACAATGTACATTGTACAATGCTATATGGGAAAACATTCCGGAACATTTAATTAATTTTGAAGCAACGTACAAAGTTCTCATAGTATTGGCTGTTACTAACTCTATACATAATATCGATGTATTATATTGTTCCAAGTTTCATGTCGTGTACCAAATATTAGTATTTGCCTTTTTTTGCGTAATATTTTATAGTGTATATGATGTTTAGAGAAAGTGTTAAAGTTTGAAAGGCTTTTACAATGATTCCTTTCTTTATTTATAGTCGTTTGAACATTTGAGTCCGTAAAAAAATAAGTAAACGGAGCAAGCTTGATAAATTGGATGCTCAAGACGAAAACATTTTGGAAACTTTGGAAGTTTACTCTCGGTCTGTTTATTTGTGAGTGCTCAACATTAACAAAAAGCAATCTTTGATATTGCGAATATAAGTAAAATATTTTTGATGTTATTAATTGACCGAACGAACTAATTTTTTTTAATAAAGATAAAATACGAGCCATTAGTAAGTAACATCGATAATCGTTCTCAGTTTTAACTGATACTAAAGTTTCATTGTAGTGTTTCGAATGTTATTAAATATTTTATTAAAAAATTAAACTTATTTTATAAGACAAGTCTTGGTCTACTTGTGCTAGATCATAAAGTATTTCATTAGTACCCGCGTTTCCGCTCGCTTCAATATAGCTTTTCATAATACAACGGGATTTCATCCTTTTTACAATATAAAGGTATTCTATGTGCCAATCAAGGTAATAAGTGTGCCAAATCTGTTGATTAATTTTTGCGTGAAAGAGTAATAAACATCCATCCATACATCAACTTACAATTTTTCATTTTTGATTCGTCTATGATGACCTTATAATTAGCTTCAGCAGGAAATGAATCATTTGTAAGTAAATAATGTTCCTTAGGACACATCTCTACCGAATTTCAATTTTATACGTTCGTACGTTTTTATATATTAGCTCTTTTTAGTTTATTGCTTAGATGTTTATTATATCTATTTTATTGAATTATAATTATTGTTAAGTTTTTTATTTTAACACACGGAAATATCATTCTTATCCTTAAATAAAAGTAGCCTAATCTACTCATTATAACTTAAGCTATCTATAAGCAATAGTCCCTTCAAAATCCAACCGTTTCTGAAATCAGTTTGAACAATCAGAAGAAGAGTCCCAACGTGAAGGCAGCTAATACTATTGCAGAAGGCGAACTGCATTAGCTTCATCTGTCCTGCCTATTACAACTGGTTACACGCTGGCTGATGCGAGCGTGTATCTCTAGAGATGTTTATCTCTACCGAATTTCAATTTTATACGTTCTGTAACATATTTTCTCATAATATCACGGGAAGCGATCACTATGTCCGGATTAAAGATATTCTATGTCTTAACCAAAAAAAAAAAATGATTACAGTCTATATCTACAAGCATCCAAACATACATTCTTTAACATTTATTGTATTAGTAAGAATTAGGATTAAAAAATACTAAACTAATCTAAGTTTCACAAAGTGGACTCGAAAATTTAAGAGACATAATTCTTACGTGATTACGGCTCTACTAAATCTTCGTAACTCCTTAATCGAACTTTCTCGAACATCTCGGCGTCTGACGCCAACTGCCTTTGGCAAGGCCCGCGTCGTTCGAGATAAAATTCAGATATCTGCAAAGGACACATTTATCCTGTTAACTCTTCACTTAAAATGAAATAATTTTTAATATTATTTTTAACTTATATGGACCCAGTTCAAGCAGAGTTGGCCTAATGGATCGAAAACATGGACGTGCAAAAGCCAGTCACCTCCATGTGGTGCACCCCGGGCAATGGCGTCGGTGAAATCGTTTAGTTCACCGATGACGGCTGAGTACCGGCTCGGCGGTTGGGCGCGGGGCGTTTAACGTCAGATCGCGCCCCGGATGGTTTTTCCACAAGGGTCGCTCCTGGTACTTCTCTGAGTAGCAGAGAGGACCTGGGAGTCAATTTATGGCAAGGGCGGGTCGTGCCCCGCTGGGAAGTCGAGGAAGAAAACCTCATAAAAAAATTACCCTCGCATCCGCCTGCAAGGGTTAGAGAGCTGGTGAGGGGGTGCTGTCTCCTTTGACTGTGGGGTCGCGGGAGCCCTGCTGGATGGGGCTGAATGCCCACGTCGCCCCTGGCCCTCTGTCTTCGGAAGACGGCGGTCGGGATGGCACCGAATGCCATGCTGCTCGCCAACACGAGGCGGCGCAGGTGGACAATGTTTCCCCAGGGTGAGGACAGCACAATCAGCGCTTCTCGGGAAGGTCTCAGTTGGGCGATGTGCTGGAGAGGCCCCGGAGTGCGTTCCACAAGAGTTCCCGGAGCCTCTCGCACGCACTGAGATCGGCCACCGAGGAGGTTTTAGTGGGACGCCATGGTTAAACATGGAACCCCACATAACCTGGTCTCTTCCCCAGGAGGCCGGCTATCTGGTTACAGATTTCTTCCCCGTAAACAAAAAAAAAATGAATCAAAAACATCCCGACTAGAAAATAAGTCAGGCTTAACCAGATCATGTATCTGGACCGGATCAGGATAGAATGAGGCATGCAGGATCCGGCAAGCCCTATCAGGACCAGGTCTGGTCTTGATAAGGATAGCCTGATGTTAAATATAACCAAGTTAGGTAAGGCATACTAGATCAGGACCAGGTCTGGACCAGATAAGGATAGCCTGATGTAAATTATAACCAAGTATGGTAAGGCATACTGGATCAGGACCTGGTCTGGACCAGATAATGATAGCCTGATGTAAATTATAACCAAGTATGGTAAGGCATACTGGATCAGGACCAGGTCTGGACCAGATAAGGATAGCCTGATGTAAATTATAACCAAGTATGGTAAGGCATACTGGATCAGGACCAGATAATATAACAAAAATGTGTATCAAAAATAAATAGACATCGAGATATCTAAGCGTGTTGTGCATTAAATATAAACTTACATTGAAATGGGTTCAATAAATAAAAAAATACCAAAATATTAATATAAATACAAAATAAACTACAACTATATATAAGCGACAGCGCGTGACGTCACAAAGCAACTTGTCGGAACTTGTTCACAGTCACAGTGTTCTTCGTTGAAAGAAGACGTACATCGGTGTAACAATCTTTGAAGTGATAAAAAAAATTTTGTCATAAAAAGCATTTATTGAATTACTAATTATATTTTTATATTGCTTAAAAATTGTATGTCGATTAGTATATTAATGTAAATAATGTAAAGGTTAAATAAGTTCAATACAAAGACTGAATCACCTTAACAGTAAGTTGAAGCATAATGAATATATTGTGTGTTAAACAAAAAGAAAGTGTATCAAGTACTATAATCTTATATCTAGACATTAACTCAGTGTATTGTATATAAAATACGAACTAGTGGACTAAAGTAACTAGATAAAAAAATATTTTTTTGCTGTGTATAATAATTTACCAATAAAAAAAATAGTAATTAGTTAATTAATAATATAAAAATAATTGATATTTAAAGTAAAAACAAAATAAATAATACAGTACATTTAAAAAAATAGATGGAAATAAATAAAATAATATATTAAATAACATATTTATAATATCAATCTATATTTTTTTATTAAACAATTTTTTCAAGACTATATATTCATATATGTTTTTTAAAATGACCGGACTGGGCATACTCGATTTGGATCAGGCAAGGTATATAACGCAGATGGTTGATTTGGACCCGATCAGGAAAATGTCATCCGCACCCGATCAGGAATTCCTCATTTGGACCCGATCAGGAATTCCTAATCTGGACCCGATCAGGAAAACCTTATCGGGTCCAGACAAATCTTCTGCGTTACATACCTTATCCGGTCTAGATCGGGCATGCCCGGTCCGGTCCTTCTAAGGAACACGAAAAAATTTCTACTCGGGATAGACTTTACCCACAGATGGCGGGTTCAAATACCGGCAAGCAGCTCTGAGTTTTCAAGTGCTTAAATTGTGTTTCAAATTTATCCGAATAAAGATAAATGATGAAGAAAGACATCGTGAAGAAACCTGCATGTCGTGGACGAAATTCTAAAACATGTGTATGCTGGGGGTGGGGCTTAAAAGGTACTGTACGTTGTTATAAAACTTATGAGGTGACTGCTCGTCAGCAGCAGTCAGCAGGCAGCATGTAACAGTTACGTCCTAAAACGGTGACAACGACATGCACGATGGGATGCCACCTGCATCTCCACTGTTGTTGCAGTTGTCCATGGGCGGCAGTAATAGCTTAACATCAGGTGAGCCTCGTGCCCGTTTGCCCCTCTGACATAAAAAGTGCTTTAAGCTTATATTGAATTCATAAAGCATCTTCTTAAACATTCTTTTCCGATGATGTCCCAAGCCTAAGCTTGACCTCGCAAGACGGGCTCTTGGGACTGATTTATCTTGAACCTCGCATGAGCCGTGTATTTTTTACCGGCCGGGTCCGAGTAAAGAAAGTCCGAGAAAATCCGAATAAAAAGTTCCTAATAAGAATAAGGTATCTTTAGACTTAATTATTTATTATTATTTATAGGTAAGAACTTATATTGTTACTATAATATGTTGGTAATATTATTGATCATTAATAAATAATTATTGTTTATATCTATTAATTAGTGGTATATTTTCTAAGTAAACTAAACTAAACTTTTTTCGTTTCAAAATAAAATAAGAACGAAGAATTGCATGTATAAAACGATATTTTTTAAAAGTAAAATTACAATTTACCAGAGTCCAGAAACCATCAAACAACCCTTATTTATCCATACATACATGTATATTCCATATATTCAAAATACATAGCACTCTCGGGAAATCGCATAAAAAATATTTGAAATAATTAACAAATTTTCCGTACAAAATTTATTTCTAAAGCCGTGAAGCTTTTGACAACTAATCAAACTTATAATTAATTCCCACACAAGTGCTAATCGAAAACCACTACGGCCAAGCTAATTAAATGACTCTTATTGCCGCGGTACGTCTTTATTATTACTTTGACGCGGCGTCGCTAATAGTTGGCTTTAGAACCCGCAGTACAACCAAAGTTTTACTAAAGAACACCTTGACGTTTCAACTGACGGCATTTCTCATTTTGCACTATAAATAGTCTTATCTTAAGTGACTTTGTCTAAGTGTATAATTATTACTGTATTGTGCGTGGTACCAGTTTTACAACAAATTTTGTTAGTTTTTATTTTATGTTATAAGTTGGCAAGCAAGCATACGACACACCCGATGGTAAGCGGTTGCCGTATGAGTGCGCGCAAAACCATTAGTAGATGCCAGTCACGCCTTACCAACCTCGAGATATTGGTTCATGAATCCTCTTTTTTCAGTAATTTCACTAGCCTACAGTGTCCTTCAAACCGGAACATAGTAATGCTTACTACTATTTGGCGGTAAAATATTCGACACTGCGGTGGTACCTACCTAGCCGGCCTCTGGCAACAAAAGACCTACGACCAGTATCATGTAATGTTATTTTATAGAAAAAAAAAATTATTCGCATATTATAGTATTTTTTCTACTGTAAAAGCCTGTATTTTAGGTTTGGTTACAGATGCGTATACACCTACACTCTGTTTTATACGAGATAAAATTATAGATAATACTATTTATATAATTATTTTCGCTCTCTGGAAGTTGATATTTAAGAAATATTTATCTGTTTTATTGCTTAAAGTTAACACTATGAGTGTAAATGATATCTATTTAAGTTTTCCTTCAATCGTTCCAGATTCATGAAGCATTTTTCACTATTTCTTTGAATGGATTCGAGTTCTTGTAGACAAAAGCTGCTGGAACGCTGCCAATAACCCGTCTGCTGCCTGTGAGCGGTGAGCAACGACTGACATAAATCGCTTTTATTGAATTGCTATTGACTATATTTGAAATTATTGAAGTAGGCAAGTGTAGGCAAGTAACAAGAAATTGATACTTGAAAAAAAAAATATTAGACGAGGCAAACAGGCAGAACGACGGGGCATCATCTGCAACATTTTTAATTATTTTTTTTGTTCGAATATTAAAATCTTATTCAATCCTATTAATATTATACTCGTACATGTGAAAGGTTGTATCTATAATCATCTAGATTAGATGTTTGTTACTCTATCGCGAAAAAACTGCTGAACGAATTTCGATAAAATTTGTCACACAGATATATTGTTACCTAGGTTAACACAGAATAATTTTTATAGCAGAAAAGTTCCCGTGGAATTAACAAATAACCTCGACAGGACACGAATTTTAGTATAGTCCGTCAATCTTATGAAATCTAGATTAATTAATATTGTACAGACTATTAATATAAATGTGGAAATAACTATCTATACCTTTTTCAGGGATTACCTATCAACCCAATTTTGAAGAATTTTTGTCACGAAAAAAATTTAAGAGTATGAAACAGAGGATGAAAGTATATATAGGAAACTATGTATTTCTATTTCAATAAAGATGTCTCATTAGAAATAGCATTTACACGGAGTAGCCATGGGAAAATGCTAGTAAAATATAAACGAAGAAGTGAAAATATAATAATTATATATATCGTATGAGGGGAGTCTGTCTTCAATAATTGTGTGTGTTCACTACGTAGTAACTGTTTTATCTCAATATATTTTTCTTGTTCCAAAAAGATGACAATGAACAGATATATGTCCAGAAGTGTTATGTTTTTACATTAACCATATCTATTTCATAATGGTATTTTATATAACACTGCTAAGAGCTTCTGTGTTTGTTCAGTGCGTTCATAGGATTTTTTTTTATTAACATAACTCAGTTACCTAACATCTTCATAATATTACCGTAACTTTGTTATGTATGAATATTACGTTTACTTTGAAAACAAAAGGCAACTTATATCAGAAAATGTTTAGTTTTTATCCTTTAGCGTTTTATTCGTAGGTACGCTTTGAGGTCACATTTGAAATAAAAAACATCTATCCGATATTTCTAGTAACAATGTTTTGTAATTTTAATAATTTTTTTTTTGCTCCAATTGAATTATAACATTACATATTATAACAAAAACATTAAAGAAATAACCATAATACTCATAATAATTCTGTGGAATAAAATTTATTAAAATTTTTTTAATATTTTTCTTTTTGTTTTGAAAAAGAAAACCAGCTGATGTCTGTGCTAAGTAGAACAATGGCACATAAGGCACCGACTTCTGTTATACTTTTTTTTTATTTTTTGAATTTTGAATTCGGTCTCCTTTATTTAAAAAAACATATATATTATAGTTTTAGTTCACTAACTTTAATAAGGTACCGCAACCCTTGAAATATTAATTAATAAGTTTAGTCAGCATCACTTCCACTTCATCAAACACAGTGCTTTTTCACAGTAAAGTCAAAAACTACGTAAAAAAAAAATTCAAACCGCAATAGGTTTAAGAGTACCCATAACATTTGAAGAGTTCCCTCAATTTCTGGACGATTCCATCATCAGATATTCCGGTCCGAGAATGCAAACTTTCAAACCCAAAAAAAAAAATTCTGCCGTCTCAGAGTAATCGTATTATAAACATACAAAAAAAACATCTAGTAAAATTCATCCTTTTTCATGTAGGTTGAAAATAAAATTATTCTAGATAAAATAATGTCACGTTTTCGTAAGTAGATCTATTTCGTGTGTGACACAAAGAGGGCATAAGGAGACCAAAATAATTTACTAAAAGCAGTTCCAGCTAGTCTCTAGATCATGTTAAGGTGATTTGACAATAACAAAGGAAATCTTATTCTCCAAGCTACTACTAAGATGCCTTTTAGTGAAACCATTATTTTATTACAATAAATATGACTGTTATTCTGAATAAAGCATTTATACATTATCATCATTTTACACTCGAAACAGTCTACGTGGAATTTTGATCCACCCCATCCCATCGCCAGCTGTTGGGATAATCTCTGTCACAGCAGAGACTACACCACCAGTGCGATCAGCCACACTGGTGGTAGGTCTTTTGTTGCAAGAAGCCGGCTAGATAGGTACCACCGCAGTGCCAAATGTTATACCGCAAAGCAGTAGTGTACTTTTTCAGTACTGTGTTCCGGTGTGAAGAACACTCTACAGTGTTCTAGTGAAATTACTGGGCAAAGGAGATTCAAGAACCAATATCTCGAGGTTGGCAACGCGTGAGTGGCATCTACTAATAGTGTTGCGCGCGCTCATAGGCTACGGCGACGGCCATCATGTGGGCCGTATGCTTGCTTGCCAACTTGTAATATAAAATTAAAAATAACTATATTTTCAGTAATAACTAATTAGTTATTGTATTTATATTTTACCATACCATAATTTTAAAAAATATTGTCATAAAATTAATTCAAAATATAATTTTCTAAAGAAAAATTTGAAGTAACAAATTTATTTTAAGGAATAATTTTGGGAGGAAAAGTATAAAAACCACAGACAACGATAATATAACTTAGCCAATAAATGTCTAAATTATTAAGTGGCTGGTATAATAGATAAATACGAAATAATCTTTGTAGGTACATGGGCTATAATCAGATAAATGGCGTTTCATGATAACATTCAAATGAAAGCTCAGTTGATATTTTGATAATTTTCATTGAAATTGAAATGATCAAAGATAAGGCCTTTAATTGAAACGACAAAGATAGGCAGGGGAGAATTTATTAGAGCAATAAAATTTAATATGATTCTCCATCATATCAATATTTCACTCGTTGTATATCTTAGAAATGTTATACAAACATTTACTAATTTTATACGAAATGTTTTATTAAAAGACTTCACTACAGGTAATAATGGAGGCGACGATTAAGCTAACGACCTTTTACGTTGAAAATTGTTTTATTCAGAACATAATATTAACTACTGTATTTTTATTTTTATCTTAGTAATAATTCATGAAATATTTTCTCAATAATAGATATCACTCATGTAAATGATATTAAGTGATATTGACAAATAAAGATACTTTAAAAGTCTTCTTCTTCCTAGCTTATACTCTATCTTGATTTGACGGCTTACTACTTTTTATACAGGTCACAGAACTGGTACCATCTGACCTCAACAACCCAAACTGTGAACCCATAACTCATTGAATAAAAGCAAATAACCTACCAAGAACTAACGGTTAGTTACTATGAGATGTAATGATTACAACCGGAATTGCTCTCCGAACCGGAAACTTGCTCTCCGAGGCATGGTGGACAGATCCACAAAGACAAACGCCAAGGAGTAAACAGATACTTATAAAAAAAACATGTGCGGGAACTGAACTTGAAACCGTCGAACCTCAAAACAGGCTCTCTACCAACACGTCACGACGGTCATCGACTTTTAAAGTATTATATTATGTACATATATGGTATATTTTCATATTTCCTCAACGAAAAGTTAATGATATTCCTGTAAAATTATTTTTAGGCATCATTGACGAAACATTTAAGTCGAACTTACCTTATATCAAATATCTTACATTTACAGTCAACTGAATTCATCGATTAGTTTTGGGGTCTGGACCCAAACAGCAAAAACGAAATCATCATAATTTCCTCATATTCGTATGTATGTCATAGCTATTAACTCCGACTCCAGACTGCTTTGTTAATATAGCCAATAAACTAATTTCATTATTGGGTGTTTTAAATATATAAAATCACGCCTGTGGTTTTATCAGTATTCATTTTGAAATCAAACTAAGCTAAAGATAGCCTGTAGCCAAGTAGGTTAACATTATGAACAACTTATTGTAACCAATAATGATTTTAATCCCTTTACTAGATAACACAATAAACTGCACAGCACTGTAACTACTGCGACGGATTTCAACGATACGTTCTTTTATATGTGGTACGACGATTATTTTCTGTATCATAAAGTATTGAAGTAACCATTAATGTGACGCTCCGTTAGAATGACATCTTTTCAAATATTGTCTTTCTAATCCAATGTGTTAAATAGGTCCATACTTCGTCATGTGCCAGCATTTAGATTACTCTATAAAACCATAAAATAATACACACTTTTTACGTAACTTACGTACAGCGTAATAAATTTTCAATTTTAAATACCCTTTTCATAGACGTCTAAATTATCAAACTTTGTGCATGACAACAATATCTCCATTGCACATTTGGCTCACAGAGGTCGTTTCTTTGAAAGTAGAGTATGCCGTACTCGAACATTGACCTCTTTATGTACAATGTGCGAGCACTCATGACTCCACACCCAACGATAGGTAATCGTCCTATTCTTACTGTACGTCAAATATCGCCAAATTAAAAGACCCATTATCTTATCACATCTATCTATCTTATAAAATCTACAAATACGTAAAATTCAATTTTTGCAATGTCAAAATAAAACCCTTTTATTAAATACATTTCAAACTATATACGGTACCTACTTATTAAAAAAACTCATTTCTTAATTTTTTTTTGTTTATCTCTAAGTCTGTCCATTCTGGCTAGTTTCCAAAATAGTTTCAATGATTTTGAGTGAAGTTTATGGAGTAGGTAGCTAATGTTGTAACAAAGGCTTCTTATGTCTTATTATTTAGATAGGCAATATTAGGTAATAGAAATGCCTTGAAAGAGCATTGGTAATATTTAAAAAAAAAAAACGTATAAAACGCTGGTGTGAAACAGCCCTAATAAACTAAATTCATAGAAATAGAAAACAAATGTTTTTTTAATTATTTATGACTAATATACTTCAATTTCGGCCTTTATAAAGATGGCTTAAGCAAAAGTTACACACTAAAAGATAAACTAAGAGTAATGCCCCTTCAAGTCGTAATGGCTTACAGGATTTTGCTCTACGTTGTAATGACACTGTGCCAAATTTGAATGAAAACAAAGTAATGAATATTTCATTAACTCAATGAACAATTGAAATCTTTTTGACCGACTTTAAGAAAGGACGCGGTTCTATGTTCGACTGTATGTTGTTTTGTATGTTCACCGATTACTCCGTCAATTATAAACCGATATTGTTAAGTCGTATTTTTTTTATTTGAAAGGATTTACTTTGAAGTTTTTACTTTTCTTTGAAGAATTTACTTTTGGAGAAATAAGAGAACTCTTCAAATTATATTGAAACACTAATGGCGATTAGGATATTTTTTGAAGTTATTTCTCCAGTAGCTCTGGAAAAGCAACATTTGGTCATGTGTAACATCTGACGATGATCAAAGGTGGCCTGGAAACTATACATTACTTATAAATATTCACACGGATTCCCATACGTTTAGGTACTTTAATATTAATAAAAGTATAAAATATTAATAAAAGTATAAAATAACAAAAACGGCAAAATTAAAAAGCTGGAATTATTTTCTTCAGAAGTCGGTGCCTTTTATGGTAATATTTTACTTAGGTGATGATACGGAGATAGCATGTTGAAAAGACTTTTTAAATTCCTATTCATGCTAATAAAATATGCTTTCCAATTTTAAGTAGAATAAATAAATAATACGCTACACACTCATCAGCCCCTTTTAGGATAATTATATCCTAGACACAACACAAGACAAACACACCCAGACCGAAAAACGTGCCTGTATGCTCCGATCGGGAACCGACCTGTGGCGCTTAAAGGAGGTTTCCCTTCCGCTGCGCCCCAGCCGTCTATATTACAGTAATTCAAACTCAGTTAATTAATAATACTAATAGAATTATTTTACAGTTTTAATCGTACAAATAGGTAAAACAATGTTTGATTATTTGATGTGATTATTACGTTCTGAAATTGAATAACCACAATTATAGATAATAGAAATTAGAATTGACAACACTTTACATAAATATTGCCTATTATTTGACTTCAATTTGATTTTACATTCCTGATATGATAACAAAGCCAATATATATCGATTTTAATTAAAGATTGGGAGGAACTATTAATTAGTTCACAGTTTCAAATTCAAATAGTTCATATATTTGACGACGTTGTGGCGCAGCGGTAGCGAACCTGGCTTAAACGCCACAGGTCGCGGGTTCGATTCCCGCTCGGAGCATAATATGTTTGTATTGACCATGCAAGCATATTTTCCGGTCTGGGTGTATTTGTCCTTGTCATTGTATATGTTTCCGGACCCCGACACAGGATATCAATATCCTAATGGGGGCCGTTGAGTGTGCAACGTTTATTATTATTATTATTATTATATATTAAAGTATAATTTGGTCATGAGTTATGATATCTAATATACGTTTAAAATTTATCATCAACGATCATCTGCCTGTATGAATAGCGTTTTGTAGTGAGGAAACTTATTGCAAAAAAACTAAATGTTTTCCGATACCAAACTTCGTCCCCTATTTTATCCTTTTCCCGTTTTTTTGCAATAAAAATTACCTACGCTCTTAACTAAAGTTCTTGTCCATCTATTTCTATACCAAAATTCATCAAAATTATTATTACTAGCCTGGATTCCATAAGACCAAACATAAGTCTACATCGAAATTCAAATATTGTACTTCGTTTTTTTTACCCCATGGGAAATTCATACATTTCGGAGATAAAAAGTATATTATGTTCTAATTATGGTCAAAATCTATATCTGTGCCAAATATCATTCAAAAACTTTCCGCATTTTAACGCCATTAAGTTTACTTTATTTTTGACAGCTTAAGTCGTCAATACTTTTGCTATTAAAAGAGAAAATATTATATCTGTTTTCAGTTTATTAATCTTTGTTCTTAATGCAATAGTAAATGTTTAATCTTGTTATTGCATTGCCAAGTTTTTATGCAATTACACAATTCGAAATAAAAAGTAATGAAATAATGACATATTTATAGCCACTTATCTTTCTGTATCAAGACAGTAGACTAGTGTGGAATTAACTTACTTCGCTTACTAAGTGAACTTCGCTATAAACTTAGTGCGAAAGCCAAGCTCGGTATATTTGACCTCATGTCTGAGATTCCAAATAATGCGATGTGTGGAGTGCGCCCAACTTCTGCCGTCTCGCTGGGAACTTCGCTCGCTTTAAACTTAATTAACTGTTCCGCAAATTTTCCATATTGTATTGTACATTATGAGGCAGCACGATTGAGTGAATTGCTGTTGACTTGAATTTGAACTCGTTGCAGATGTATATTTAACTACGAATGTATATTTGTTCGTATAATTGAATAAGAAATTGGAGAATGGAAATAAACGTAAAAGCTAACTACGTCTCTAAGCACGCACAGTGAAGCATTACATAATTGGGTAGGATTTGATGGTTTCTATTAAGTATAATTATAATAAGGACTCTTTTTTTTAATAAACCAAGAACTCCTTAGAAAACCAATAATATTTGGATTTTTTAATATTCATAAGCGAATTTATAGTTTTGTTTGTAATAGCTGTTAAAGAGTAACAGACACCTTAAATTTCTTCATTACAGATTAATTAAGAATAAAGATTAGAATTAATTCACTAACTAAGAATTAGCGTATATTAATATCTGAAAATATCTTACGATATAAGCAGGTTTCCGCACTATTTACTTCTCCCATAAAATAACCAATTTAAATTTTCTGTTGTGAGACCCAAAACAGTATCTCCAGTAGTGCTTAGGCAAACACCTCAAGCATAAGTACCTACCTACTGTACAAGGTAAATATTTTTATTAATATCATGATGATCGGCAAACAAGCATACGGTTCGTCTGATGGTAAGCAGTAACCGCAACCTATGAACGCTTGTAAAAAGTATCACATGCGCGTTGTCAAGGCCTTCAGTGCCATCATTGCACGATACACAACAGTATATATACTGTTACTTTAAGCCGGTCCATTTGTGCAGGAAAAAGCATGGCTCTACTATTAATTGCATGACTCTAGTTTCATTTCATCCATTGACCTATATAAGGACACTCATAATATCATTTATTGCTAAAAGTAAAGTCTTGTAATATTGTATGGTCTTCGTATATAGTAGTGATATGCTTGGAGGAAACTAAGCTTAATGCCCTCATTAGGGCAGTGTTGGGATACGCCACTTGTTTTCATTAAACCGGACACACCGTCATTACAGTATAGAGCGAAGAGCTGTAAGCCATTACACCTCAAAGAGAACATTACTCTTGGTTTCACCGTTAGTTTAACTTTAGCTTGAGACACATTTTAATTTTAATTTTTTAAAAAGAATATTAGGAATGCTTTTTCAAGACATTACTAATATTTCTAGTGCCACTTCAAATAAGCTAGTCGCATGTGCTAGAAGCGGGTACGACAATAGCCCAGAGGGGCAGGATCGAACCTGCAACTCTTGGGTTTATTTATTATATTCATTTATATTATCAATTCTATCGAAATGTAATGGAAGTTCGATTTGTAATTTTAAGCATGATTTTAATTTCGTTTACAAGTTCGAATTTATTACACGATAACTATTTGAACTATTTTAATGAAATTCATCAGTCGCTGAAATACGCAGAATTCGCAATAAAATTAATGCTATTCAATATAACAAAATATAATCGATATGGATTTATGTTAGAAGTCATCATCATCATTTCAGCCAAAGGACGTCCACTGCTGGACATAGGCCTCCCCAAAGAGTGCCACAATGACCGGTCCTGCGCCACCCGCATCCAGCGGACTCCCGCGACCTTTACCAGGTCATCAGTCCACCTTGTGGGGAAGCCTGCCCACGCTGCGCCTTCCAGTACGTGGTCGCCACTCGAGAACCTTTCCGCCCCAACAGCCATCGGTTCTACGAGCAAGTTTGAAGTGAATTGACTTAATTAATATTGTATTTTTTTTTAATAATATTAGCAATGCTTTTTCAAGGCATTACTAATATTCCTATTGCCCTCCAAATAAGCTCAAAGCTTGCGCTAGAAGTGGGTATGAGAATAGCCCAAAAGTGTCAGGATCGAACGCGCGACACTAGCGTTAACGGAGTGGAATAGGCCCTTCTACCGTTGAGCTATTGAGGCTTCTTGATTAGGATGTATATTTAATATTATTTAAAATAGTTATAAATTTTTTTTTAATATATTTTAAATATAGGCAATTACTACCTTACGATTTTGGATTATTTAAAGCTAATTTATAAACATATTTAAGTAATGCTTATATAAAAAAACAGTGGTTTTGGTTCAAATTTTAGAGAATCCATTTAACGTTAGGAAATTGATCTTTCGAAATTCAATTACGAAAGATTACAAATCTATTTTAAAAACAGTTGCCGTATTCTTATTACTTCTGGTTGACGTATTCTTATTACTTCTGACTGTATTCTTATTAGCGGAATTTTATTTATGGAAGTATCTGGAAGTGTCACTTACTTTTATTAATCCGAACAAGGCGCCATAATCATTACGGTATAGAGCGAAGTGCTGTAAGCCATTACTATCAAAAAGAATCTTACTCCTGATGGTGTTTATTCATTAGATTCTAATTTACATAATAATTGTTATTTATTTCTCGTAAATTATATAAGAAGTGATTTGCCCCAAACATTGTCACTGAAGACGTAGTTAATTTTTTTTTAATTTTAAATTAGGTAGATTCCATTCTTGAAGTCGATCAATCAAAAACATTACCCTCCGACAGTCGGATAATAACAATTGCTAAATAGTACTGACATCAGAAGATCCTATAATTACAGCACAGATAATTTGTCTTTTAAAACAAACGACATCATTTACAACTGCATAAATCTTAAAATTTAGCTTTTTTCTTTTTATATCATCAAGCCTAACCGCTTTAAGTAAAAAAAAATGTAATATTTTTTTTTTACTTAAAGCGTTGCCAACCTCGAGATATCGGTTCTTAAATCCCCTTTGCCCAGTAATTTTACTAACAACAGTGTAATTCATACCGAAACACAGTAATACTGCTGTTATACTGCAGTGGTACCTATCCAGCCGGCCTCTTACAATAAAAGGCCTAACACTAGTAAAATATGAACCACTCTTTATAATAAGCAAACTATAAACAGCTACAGCTTTTAATTCTTGAAAGAAACATTGCAAATAAATTTCGAATATGTTTCTAATGTTACTTTAATGACTCAACCTACAAAATATATAAACATATTTATGGGATGATCAAAATTAATTGCATTAATTTTCATATAATAAAATATGTATTTGTCATTATAATTAAAGTCTATTAATATATTGTGTAATAACTGCAAGATAGTAGCGTAAAAATTACACAACTTAAATAAATAAGTTGTATTTTAGTAATAAATATGATATTTAATGTCATAAATTTAATAATATATTAAATTGCTTTAATTAAAATATAATTTTCAACATGTATTACAAATCATACGAAGACTTACAAATATTACGTCTTGCTTAATATTATTTTCTCACAACCCTTATGAAAGCGCTCCGTTGTTGACATTACCTGTTCTTGTGATCTTAATCAAATATATTTTAGATCTCCTAAATACAACAGCTACTTACGATACATTTCCAAACTACTTTGATAAATGAATTCAAATTATAATTGAAATAAGTTTCCTATATTTAGAACAAAAAATAAAGCTGAACTCTGTAAGCGGCGTAAATATTTGTCGCTTATTCCAAATTACACCTTTATGCCGTTTACAGTAGAAATATTTCGGCCATGGAGTGTCAGTGCAAAACAATTTCTAAAGGATATTACACCCAGACTCATTGCCTACATAGTTGACGGGAGGGCTAGTTCATTTTTCGCCCAAAGAATCGGGATTGCGATTCAGCGGGGAAATGCAGCTAGCATTCTTGCCACCATTCCCCGTGGACACGATTTGTACAGTTTTAGTTTTTTGTAAATATAGTTATTATCTTTTTGAAATATGTGTAGAACTATTTTTTTTTTTTTAATTTTTATATGTATTTTAAGCGAAATAGTTGGTTGTGCTTAATAATTTGAAAGCAAAACTTCCACACCGAAGGCATGTCTGCGATCGAAGTATCTAGTGTTGAGGAAGCGATGGAACTATACCAAATATTTACCTACATCTGTGTTTTTCTTCCAAAATGGCGTACTTAATTAACCATAATTTGTGTATAATTTATCGAATACTTTTAGGAATATAACTAAGATGTCTTATGACAAAAAGAAAACTTGTTGTTTTCTTAACAGCCCTACCGCCTGATACCGTTTGATAGTTCTCATATAAAAGATTGTTTTGACTTAATCCTTTAAGTAAAAAATAGAGTACAGCTGTTGTTCCGGATAACAGACTCATGTTTTTCTTGATAAGAGCAGAACTCTGTTAGAGAAATTAAAAAATAACAATAACGATTGGGTATTTTTTGCGGAGCGAAAATACAAAAGGTTCTTTGTTAATGGATTTTATGAAGCGATGGAAAATCTTTTGAAGCTCTTTTCCAGCTGGTTCAAGTATAGTTTATCGTTATGATTATGTGCCTGAGGTTCTGCTCCTTGGTACTCTTATTAACTGATAATTATATTTTCATTAAATTATATTTTGAATAATTTTATACATGGTTTAAAACCAAAAAAGTAAGTGTACAATTTCTTGTTTTAAAATATTAATTTACGATTTTATTAATCACAATAATACTGGCCAAGTGCGTAGTGGAGCACGCACAGTGGAGACATGACATGGGTTACGCAGCTTGATGATAAAGAATATAGATTTTATATACTACAAAATTATGTAACAGTTAATAGAATCTACTATTTAGTAAGCGTATTGATAAAGCTTATATATTATGAGGGTGCTGTTTTTACCATTGGCTACGGAACACTAAAAATTAAAATCGCGTTTTATACTTATTACGTAATAATAATCGATATATTGTAGCAATTATAGTATTAGATACTGTTCGAAACATCTCTAGATATAAGGACTTACGTCGAAATTAGCCGAATCGTTTTCAACTCGGTCCGAGCGTAGTATTTGCTAACATAACTACCCTGTGCCCCTCAATTGCTTTAAAAGTTTCACATTCTCAAATTCGATAGTCGATTAAATGTTAAACAGATCATGCAAAATACGACCTTAACTTGATGTTGTAATCTATTTTGTTCAGGAGTCATTTTAATATAAATTGTTAATACCTACCACAACGGTGGTAAGCAACAATATTACAAAGTAGGTACAATGGACACACGTATTTTTGGTTGCAAATTCATTTAAATTAAATGTAAGGTATTAAACTTTTTGTCGCAGGACAAAATTTGGGAACAAATTTTTTTAGGCGTTATAATTTCTGATAATTTTACAATAAAATGACATTAGATAATAAAGAATTATAGAGGATTTGATTCGATAGATTCATTATGGCGGCGGATAATATATTTCATGCCATAAATGGAGGCAAATAAGCAATATCATGTCAACCCACAAAATTGAAAAAACTGAGTTATATGGACGCAAATAAGCAATACCATGTCTACCCACACAAATGCCATTTCGAGAAAAACGCGTTTGAAAATATTGAACAACTTGCTTTATATTAATTTTTTATGTATTGGTCAAGTTTTTGGCAATTTCAGATTTATGTAAGTTATTTATACTTATTTTCACAAAAAATAAACATACAAACTGCATATTTCATATATAATATAACCCAAAACGTTGAACATAATACATAAATTGCATGATTAAAAATGGCTTTTTTAGAAGTTTTAAGTACAAATATAAAAGAAAAATGTTCTTCAGCCATTTACCAACACTTCTGCATATATAATAAGTCGAATAACTTACATAAATCTGAAATTGCCAAAAACTTGACCAATACATTAAAAAAATCATATAAAGCAAGTTGTTCAAAATTTTCAAACGCGTTTTTCTCGAAATGACATTCGTGTGGGTTGACATGGTATTGCTTATTTGCGTCCAAATTAAAGCCTGTTAGAAACCAAAGGAATAATGGTAATGTAAACCATATAGCTAATATTTCAAAAGTAAGTAAGTAAAGTAAAAATAAAAAAAACAACCCCGTCCTTGTTCATAAATTCGTTATTTTACAAAATCCGTAATAAAAACGTGGTATATTTCATAAGTAATTCAAACAGTAATAAACTTCAATTTCGGCCTTAATAAGGGTCTTATGTATCTTAAAGCAAAAGTTACACTGAAAGATAAACTAAGAGTAATGTTCCCTTCAAGTTGTAATGGCTTACAGTATTTTGCTCTACATTAGAATGACACCGTTCCGGATTTAATGAAAATAAGTGAACAGACCTGTCTTTACAGTAATAAAAGAATGGAAATCTGGAAATCTTTTTTACCACTGCCATTAATTTTTTTTATGGTACCAAGTTGGCAAGCAAGCATAGGGCCGACCTTACGGTAAGCGGGTGTCGTAGCCTATGAGCGCTTGCAACACCATTTGTAGGTGCCACTCACGCGTTGCCAACCTCGAGATATCGGTTCTTAAATCTCTTTCACCCAGTAATTTCACTAGCCTACAGTGACCTTCAAACCGAAACACAGTAATGCCAAAAACACTACTGCTTTGTGGCATCTTGCAACAAAAGACCTACCCATCAGTGTGACTGATTGCACTGGTGGAATAATCTCTGCTGTGATAGAGATTATCCCAACAGGTATTCATATTGACAGTTAGTTAAAATAAAAATAACATTTTCAAATTTAAAACTCTATTAGCTATTTTTGATTTAATAGAAATGGGCTCGATTTAAAAGAGATGTGACTTTATTTTTAGATCCGTACCCAAGAGGTGTCAACGGAACTATATAACTAAGCCGCTGTCCGTTCGTCCATCTCTTAGCCGTCTGTATCTTACGTACCAGAATAAAATGAAATTTAAAAATTTCGCCATACAAGAAACTTGATATTTTTGTTAGGAAATTATTATTTTCGAAATCCTTTCGAAAATGTTCAACTATGACTTTGTGTTACTTACTATTACGTCATTCCTATATGGGCCGTAGCGTTTATTGTTAGTAGTAAATTACCATTACCAGTACCATTTAATTGTTAGATAAAATCCTGATTATTCAAATCGCCAATCATGCCAATACATAATTTTCTTACGCGACATGATTTAATCCGAGTTTTGCGACAACGTAAAGGATTATTAAATTATACGATCATTAAAATTAATGATGGGATTAATTTAAAGCCTTATGACAAACGTAATTTTGATAAGATTAGTGGCGTTTATATTTTCATGTTCTTGATTTTAGCTTTGATAATTTTCCAACTTTTTATAAACATGTTGGCGCATGGCAAGTATAAAACCTATTTAATACGTAGGAATAGAACGACAATATTTGAAAAGCTGTCATTCTAACGAAGCGTTATATTATTGATTACTGCTGCTGATGGGTATTGATGAAATTCATTGTCGTACCACATAAAGACAAAGACAATAAATCTACAGAAATTATGGATGCAAGTAATAAAGTCTCAAGGCTATCCTTAGCTTAGTTTGATTCAAAATGAATACTGATAAAAAGCATAATTATGACGTCTATCATTAAACCTAGTCCAGTATTTAGAATTATTTTACGTTTAATATCAGAATTGTACATAGGAATTTGGTATACGAATTATCCAAATATAACAATACTTTCACAAATGTAAATTAAATTCCGGAATTATAATGTAATATGTTTAATGAAAAGTATATTTATTATATGTATATTATAGTTTTGTTAAAATCGTCAATTTACGCGTGATTACAAATACACTTAACTTCTATTCCTGCTTTTTTTCCCACGACCGATCACGATTGTTTTATCAGCCTTTAGACTATCAGCCTGTTTAATAGAAAAACTATACAAACTACAAACGCGTGTTTTGTGGTAAAGTAAATTTTAAAATGATGTATATAATGTAAGCGGCATTGATTTTAAATGCATCATCGCTTTAAAAAAAAATAGGGCTTAATGTTTAGTAATTTACTTTATCAAATAAATAAGTTTGAATACAATAACTTGTGAGTCTACGAGTAGATGTCGTTGCTTAACTAAACCTGATTAAAATTGTAATATATTTTTTGCTTATTGCAAATTTTAATATGTACCAATTCATAGATCAACTCCTTCGCTTACACCTATTTTTACCATAAATAAGCCGAGTCGAGTGAGGAAATATCTGTAGTCTTACAGTTCAATCACTTTAAAATACAAGTACTAAATAAGTGTGAATCCTGGTGACCTTTATTCTACTTCTTTATCCTCCTTCTCCCCTTCTCCCTTCCTAATCATCATCTCCTCATCTCAGATAGCAACGCACGCTGTTGCCTCGGAAATTAATTGATAGTATGTTATCTTCTTTCCATGAGGCAGACCGTAGTATAATTTGCTACTGTTATTTAGATATATATAAAACAAGTTAACGCATAATTCTTTGTATTTCACAAGCAATAGACCATGTATTTCACAACCAGTCAGCGATAGACCGTCTTTCATTTCATACATCACAGTATATTTCATATGATATAGATGTTTTTTTGGTTTCACTATTCACCTTATTTTTGAACTGCTCTGAACGATTTAAACAGTTATTCTTTAAAAATTTATAATATTATAAATTAATTTTAAAAATTTATGAAATTCATTTATAAAAGTATCGGTGTCAGAGATTTATTTTTATTACGCTGGGCACGGTGTCGTCACAGTATAGAGCGAAGTGCTGTTAGCCATTACACCTCAATGAGAACATTACTCTTGGTTAGATCCACCTTCAGTCTTATTTTATGTAAGCCATATTAGACCTTCATTTACACCATAAATACACGCAAATAAGCAATACCATGTCAACCCACACGAATGTCATTTCGAGAAAAACGCGTTTGAAAATTTTGAACAAGTTTCTTTTTTGACACCGTTGTGGCGTTGTGGGTAGCGAGTCTGCCTTAAGCCTCGACGGTTGCGGGTTCGATTCCCGCTCGGAGCAGATGTTTGTATTATTCGTACAGGCATGTTTTCCGGTCTGGTTGTGTTTGTCCTTGTCATTGTGAATGTTTCCGGACCCCCGACACAGGATATAATTATCCTAATGGGGGCCGTTGAGTGTGTAGCGTTTATTTATTTATTTTTTTTATGTATTGGTCAAGTTTATGGCAATTTCAGATTTATTTAAGTTATTTTACTTATTTTCACAAAAACTAAGTATACAAACTGCATATTATTATATAATATAACCCAAAAAGCTTAAAAATACATAAATTGCATGATTGAAAAAATGGCTTTTTTAGAAGTTTTAAAGCGTAAAACCCTACAAATATTAAAGAAAAATGTTCTTCAGCCATTTACCAACACGTCTGCATATATAACTCAGTTTTTTCAATTTTGTGGGTTGACATGGTATTGCTTATTTGCGTCCAAATGTGACTTAAGTTTTTATAGTTTCATAAAAATTAAATGATTCATGATGAAGAAATATAATTATTATTATAATAGCTTTACCAGATAAGTATGCCATGAATGATGCCTAAATAATTTTAATAATAATTTTATTAAAATAATAAACGCTACGCTTAAACGCTACACACTCAACTCACTCCATACGTATAGTGATAGGACAAGGACAAAATATCCAGACCATTTGCCTGCACGGACAAAGCATCTGCTCCGAGCGGGAATCGAACCCGCGACCTTTGGTGCTTAAGACAGGTTCGCTACCACTGCGCCAAAATGTCGTCATATATAATATGTTTGATTGAAAGTAACATTTAAGAAAGCAACACTGCATCCCACCCTTTGTGATAAAAAAACTGATATACGGATAGGACCCGGACCAGGATACTGTTGGGATAACCTCTGTCACAACAGAGATTATTCCACCAGTGCAATCAGTCACACTGGTGGTAGGTCTTTTGTTGCAAGAGGCCGGCTAGGTAGGTACCACCGCAGTGTCTAATATTCTGCCGCCAAATAGTAGTGCTTAGGCACTACTGTGTTCCAGTTTGAAGGGCATTGTACGCTAGTGAAATTACTGGGCGAACGAGATTTGAGAACTAATATCTCGAGGTTGGCAACGCGTGAGTGGCACCTACTAATGGTGCTGCAAGCGCTCATAGGCTGCGGCAGCCACTTACCATCAGGTGGGCCGTATGCTTGTTTGCCAACTTCTAACATAAAAAAAAAAAAAAAAAACCTTTAAATTCCCACCCTATCATGCCTTCCGTTTATCGTTCTTCTTTTTCTTATCTTGATACTGGTCTTAAAACGACTATAGGCTACGGTGACCGCTCACCAATTATAGATAGCTAATACGCTAGCTACGCAAGAAAAAACTACTTTGAAAAATTCTGTCATCTCGAATAAATTACAAATAAGCAGTCATAGATATAGACCCCTCCCGATGACGTCCCAAGTCTAGGCTCGACCTCGCAGGAGGGGCCCTTGGGACGGATTCAACTTGTGCCCCGCGTGGCAGTCCATCTTTTACCGGCCGAGGTCTCCAGACCCGGCCCCCACCGGTGACGCTGTCAAGGCCACTAGGGCCAACAGCAATGGACACTCCGAAAAAAAAAAAAAAAAAAAAAAATATAGCTTTGTGCGAGTGAAAAAACTTGTTTCATAGATTGTAATGTATATAGTGTGTCCAATTGTCTACATTTAGAATTCTATATTGTCCCTTCCGTCAGATCTCGTCCTGCAACTGATTTATGCCAAACATTAGCTTTTGGGAAACCTAAATTAAAATCTTTATTTTTTTCCTTCCTCTTGTTAAATTGATATATTGTATTGAAAACGTTACCGAATAACACGTTTGTTTAATGATTGGGCTGATTCTCATCTGGTTTAAACTGTTTGCTGGAATATCAAATTTACTTATGTTAAAAATATTTGTATGAAGACTAGGTTCTGCCAGCGGCTGCGCCGGCGTTAATAAAGATTTTAATACAAACTTTGAACCTCATTTCACATTCTTAAATGCATTCGTTAATATGCGTTTGTTAACCAGCGTCGACAAACGCAGTTTGATGCAGAGTTCTCAGTTTTCGAGGTACACGAAACGCTCAGCATTTGTCTCCTGCACTGCATTTTAAGAACATCGATTTGATTTATAACTTCTATAAAAAAATTAAAAATAAACAAAAATCTAAGAAATAATAGTATAATTACTTGTAAATACATAAGTATATAGTAATCTAAATAGTGCTTAACGTCAACATAAATCGAAGGAATTCTTTATATTGATCTTGTATTTCGTCCACAAATACATTTGGAATCACATGTCACGATATTCCATCTGTGCCATAATAAGTCACAAAAATATTTGAGGTAAGAACTTTATAGAAAATTTTCTCATAAATCAAATCAGATATTTTTATTTAACACAAAAAGCTTATGGCAACACCTATATATTTGTTGAAAGTCAGATTCTACCACCGGCTCCAAAAATAAACCTCTACCTGAGAAGAGCCGGCGAAACAAACTCAGGGGTTATACGTTTTTTGTTATGTATTTTTTGTTAAAGTGAAATTGATTTACATATTATAATCACTGAAAAGCGTGGAGTGACTGTCTCATTCCCAAGGCGTGATGTCCTTAATAGGTGTAAATATTCACGTTTATACCTAAATGTGCTATGGTCATACATCATTTCTTATACCGAGTCAGTCATCGAATATGTAACTAAGTGCCCATTTTGCGAGTGTTCTTGTAGCTCCAATATGTTCTTATTGTAATAAAAGTATGATAATAGGCAGATGAGTATCTGGAAGTAATGTTTTCGCACTAGCCATTTTTGCTAATGTATATCTTTGTGCGATATTATTGAAACCTTTATAAGAGTTGTCTTTGTTCGCGTTACTAAGGCAAAATGGTAGCCTATACTGTAATATAATTACGAAATTAGGGTTATTCTGAAGAGTAATATGTTAAAGCTATTTTCTAATCGAAAAATAACTATATCATTCAAAACCAGCTATAATATTGAGAAACTGTAATGACTATTACATAGCCAACTGGATTTTGTAATAAATCTTCATTTACATAAAAACGTTGACGACGTTGACGTTTGACGACGTTGTGGCGCAGCGGTAGCGAACCTGCCTTAAACGCCACAGGTCGCGGGTTCGATTCCCGCTCGGAGCATAGTATGTTTGTATTGAACATCCAAGCATATTTTCCGGTCTGGGTGTATTTGTCCTTGTCCTTGTATATGTTTCCGGACCTCCGACACAGGATATCACTATCCTAATGGGGGCCGTTGAGTGTGTAGCGTTTAAAAAAAAAAAAATTCCAGTCAAGTGCGTTGTGGACCACGCACAATTGAAACTAAAGGGTTCCGCAGCTTGGTTATGAAGAATCTTAAGGGCTTTAAAAATAATAACGAATTAAAATCGACCGCAAAGATAAGTTGGTAATATCATAGTAATTACTAAAACAAAAATATGAAAACATATCATATGTCTCTAAAATTTGTAGACCTATCTTCCTCAAACCTAATGTGGTTGAAATTTTATTTGAAGTCCTACTAGCTCAAAATTTTCCAGAATTTTAAATCCCGTAGTTCAAAGTTTTAACATAAAACAACAACAAAAAATTTAATATATATGACTTCATGGAAAGCTTTTAACATAACTACATTCTAGTTATCTTTTCCGTTTCGTAATAATAAAATTAACTACAGAATATGAAACAACAGTATTATCCTACATCAGAAACAAGAAAAATATATATTCAGCATCGCTTTCTATATGGGATAATGTAATAAGTAAATTACCCTTTTGTAGACCGTAGAAAACTCAAAGGCACAAAGAGACCGTTACAATTAGGTTCATTATTTGAAAATAGCATTCTTATAAAGTTATACAGAGTGTATTATGGATACTTTTACAAAGAAAACCCTGTTTCTCGATGTTTCAGCCCTAAAACCCTTTGAGTAGAAAAATTTACCTTGGCTGTTGTTATATGTT
This sequence comes from Hestina assimilis, assembly GCA_023373885.1. NCBI lineage: Eukaryota > Metazoa > Arthropoda > Insecta > Lepidoptera > Nymphalidae > Hestina > Hestina assimilis. The sequence continues at coordinate 6,303,319 of CM041749.1, read as the reverse complement.
ACGGTAAAAGTTCCGAAATCGATCATTGTTGAGATTTTCTAGTAAGCTAGCTGTCTTCAAAAATAAACTAATTCATTTAATAAATCTAAGGATTTTTTTATTTTAATGTAAAGTGCTGAATTCATTCCTGTAATTTAGTTATACTAGTTAGATGCGTAAAAGACCGAATTTCAATAGGATTTTGACTTTTGCAAAAGCACAAATGCTTGGAAATTTTTTCTTGATTAATAAAGCCAAATTTTAAATGCCTCGACGTCTGTCCAATTTCTAGTTTATATTACCATTTATATAGTCAATATAGATAGATAATGTTGTTTTTGTGATCAATAAGCAATTTCAATATTTTTAAAAATTTTGTGGGTTGATTTAATTCAAATCAAAACTTAATCAATATTTTATTCAACATAAAGTTTTACACTTATTCGTCAGATTTTAACACCAGCTCCAAAATCAAACCTCTAGCTGAGAAAACCAGAGCTTCAAACTTAGGGTACAAGAGAAAAGCCACCATTATTCTCAATACACACGACTATTTCTTGAACTTTTTTGAATTTATTAAAAAGAAAGCAATAATAATTATAATGATTAATGAATATTTTCTGATAATTAAAAGAGATATAATTATTATGTATAACGTAAGATTGACCAATATTTAATTTGTTACAGCAACATACATATGTAAGTTATTTTTCCTTTACGAAAGTACAGCTCTATTACAGAAATTAAAAATAACAATGACCATTGTAGTTTTTTTCAATGAGACTGATGTAAGTTTAGAAGTATCATAAAGCAGCTATATGGAGCGCTATATACCTGTCTTTTACTCACTGAAGGACATCGTGCAGAAGACATAAGTTTTACAAACGACTTTTTGTGTATCTCGGTGCTGTAATTTGTACCGAGTTCATCGTAATTGGGAAATAACACTTTAAAAAATCTATCCAAGTCATTTCGTGTGTTATTTTTGCAAATAATGGCGTGCGTTGACTTTACATTTATTATTTCATTTAAATCGTAGACTCAATAGCGTAGCGGTAGAAGAAATTGGGCTTTGGGCTATTGTGGTTTCCACTTCTAGCACATGGTACACGCTTAGTTGGAGAGAAAATAGGAAATTTTTTGTCTTGAAAATTACTATTTTTTTAATAAAATAATATCTCATATATTTATTTTATGAAAAGCCGTAAGACATAAACTAGCTAAGAATAAACTCATACTTATCAAACAGGATACCGTTCAAAGCTTGGACGAAGATAAGGATTTATGTCGTAATAACCGGATCGGTTTGGACCTGGTCCAGGGATGGAATCTATTCGCTAACATAAAGAGAACTAGCACGAGATCCTAAATTGCTTCCAAACTTTCATACACCGCTATTCGGATGAAATTTATCTTGCAAATACCAAACTGAACTCTCTTATCTATTTCCTTCAATTGGCTGTTGACTTGTATAACTCAAGGTACTGTATATATAATAACTTGATCTACGCTACGCGATGTAATCGTTTAATTTTAATTGAAGTGCACAAAAAATATAAACAACTAACATCCCTTTTTATATGTAACCTTAAAGAAAAGGTTGTTAAAAAGTCTTTAAGAAAGTTGTAATAAGAGAAACAATTATAACCAAAACATTTTAAATTTATCGTTCCATCAAGTTCATTAAAATGTCATGTAATTAGAATAAATTAATTTGGATGCCTAAAACATAGGGAAAATATACAGAACTTGTAATATAAGTAATATAAGTAAAATAAGTAAATAATTAAATAGCATATTTATTGTTGATCTTTTCCAAGACAAGCATAATTTAAAATAAAAAATAAAGATTAACCAATTAATTTAATTATACTTATAAATTAAAATAATATTATATTTCTAACTTAAAATAATAAAATCTAACTTATCCTTGTCTTATACATTTTTTATGTAATATTTCATATTTTTTTAATGATTTCATATATTTCAACTGATTAGGTTCCTACAGTTTTTTCACTTGGGACGGTTACGGAATATCATTAATATAGTTCATGGCGGTGGGTGCGTTGTAGTTTCATTTTATTATAGGAAAATTGGATTCAAGTAGACAGTTTTATTCATCATTAAGGCAATACCAACAATCAAGAAACTTTCGAAATATGTTTTAATTTATTGTGTTATCCACTACAATGCCTATTTAATAAAATATTAGCGATCCGTCAGACTTCATTTAATACTACTAGGTATATTTCAAATTTTCCTTAAATTATTTATTTTATCTTTAAAATGTACTATAAATAAATTGATATAGTATTTTAATTGGTACACTCATACGTGGTTATTGTTATCTACAGGAAATATTATAAAATTATTATATTTATTATACATTTGCTTCTGCCTGCGATTTCGTTCGAGTGAATAACAATTTTTTATTCAAACATTGACACCCCATTGCACCGCTTCAGGTTTCGAAGTTAAGATTTAAGACAATTTTAAAACCTTGGTGCTTTATTTTTAATTGTTAGCCTAAAACCAAAGTTTGTTGCTTCAAAAATTGACGGAATTAAATAATTAACGCTTTTGGGAAAACTCAGCTTTCTAGATCCAAGGTCTCGGCGTTGATGAGTCAATGAGTCAGGTTTTCTATTTTTATACGTAATACAAACCTTTAGGCAATACTATCCTCGTCCTCTTAAATACCTTTTGGTAAAATAAATTAATTTCAATTTGAATTTATCTTTAAGTATACACTAATATAGGCTGAAACCTTTGTTCTGTCAGTTTAAAGTAAAATCTTCTGACTTTTGCAACTCCGAATGTGAACATTATAACAAATAATATATTAGTACGCTACTATTCTTCTTATTTAGTATTTAATATTAAATGAAACCATAAAATGAAAAAGATTACCAAACCTAAATTAATTACAGTAGGTAATTTATATTATACAATGCCATTCTACGAAATATTATCGTAGTTTTTTCAAAACATCAAAGGATTTATTTAAAGAATGTTTTATTACAGAAACTTAAATGTTTAAATACAGACGTAGAGATCACCGCACTGCAGGTAATGGTAGCGACGATTAAGCTAACGACCATCTGTGTTGAAGACTGTTTTATTCAGACCACAATAACTATGTAGTATACTCTAGAAGTTTTATAAAATTCTAAACTAGGAATAATTACTAATTCTCGGTATCTTTAATAAATATTACGATATTTCTGGCTGTAACTTTTTGTTTTTTTTTTTTATGTAAGAGGTGGCAAACGGGCAGTAGGCTCACCTGATGTTAAGTGATCACCGCCGCCCATGAACATCTGCAACACCAGAAGGCATGCAGGCGCGTTGCCGACCTTTAAGGAAAGAATAGGCTCTTCTCTTGAAGGTTCCCAAGTCGTATCGGTTTGGAAAGACCGCCGGCGGAAGTTGATTCCACAGAGTGGTTGTGCGAGGAAGAAAGTGTCTTTTAAATCGCGCTGTTGTGGATTTCCAGACATCGAGGTGGTATGGATGGAACTTAGAGTTTTGTCGCGATGTCCGATGGTGAAATTCTACCGGCGGGATCAATCCAAACAATTCCTCAGAACACTCTCCGTGATATATGCGATAGAAGATTGTGCTTGTCACAAAATGTTTCTTTAACTATATGCGTTCAGGGTCAAGTGACTGCGGCTATAGAACCTATTTCATACGTTGGATTAGAGCAACAATATTTAAAAAGCTGTCAATTCTAATGAAGCGTCACCTCGATGGCTGCGTGATGGTTACTGCAATGATTGATGGGCAGATGATTGTATTGACCATGCAGGCATGTGCTTTCCTCTGGGTGTACTTGTCCTTGTCTTTGTGTATGTTTCCGGACCCCCAATACAGGTTGGGTTTATTATTTATTTAATAATATGGTTATGGGGTTTATTATTTATGTAGTAGCAAATAAAGGATGAATTGTTGAAATCCGACGTGGTTGAAGCACTGTGCAATTTATTGTGTATCATTATTAATTAATTAATTTATTGTATTTATCACTTCACTAAGTGATTAAAAGCGTTATTGATTATAATAAGTTCTTCTTCAAGTTCGTTAACTTTTACGTTACTTGGATAAAATTGATAAAGGATATTCTTAGCTTAGTTTGATTTAAAATGAATAATAAAAAAATAAAACCATAGGCGAGGTTTTATATAAATAGGCACTATTTTTGAGAGTTCAAAACAAAATGGTGTCCAAGTGGAATAAAAATGAAATGATTGTAAAAAATGATAATGTGCATTCGAGCGCTTCCTACTCATCAAATGCAACGTAACACGGAGAGCAGTAGTCAAAATTCTGTGCGATTTTACATTTTAGTACTTATTCGGTTGAGCCATTCATGTCGAAAACAGTGGAGTACTACTTCTTGTTTATTCTACACTCACTTCGAACCCCATCTCGTTATTCTTTAGCGATTACGACGCTACTAAATCTTCAAAACTCGTTAAACTTTCTAAAAGTTTTCGTCCTCTGACGCCGACTGCCTTTGGCAGAGTACAGCTCACTGTGTAGTTAGCTAGTTTAAACGATAAAATTCTCTAAAATACATAACGCTTTAAACCGGATATTATATCAGTATATCATGATTGTGAGTTTTGTTTATAAGGTTTTTATATATCACACCTTTAGAACGAAAACGCCACAATTAAAAATAAATCGAAAATTTATTTGTTAGCGTAAAATGACTTTAAACGAAATTCTCAATGTAACAATAGTCCAACTATAGCCATATTCCAGCGCAAATAACCGACGTAAATAACCAAGAAAATATAATATACGAAAGATTTTGTCAGTGTCAATATAGGTGTGTCATATATTAAAACTTATTTTATTGATTCCCAAAGTCAAAGTTTTTTGAGTTACGTCGTTTTCATCCTAAAGATGCAATATACAATGATAGAAGACTCAAGTGGTATATTTAAAAGACCATTATACTATTTTTTATTATGTTTAATTAAGTTACTACAATAAGATCCTTAAAGTGATGCACTGAGACATAATAAGTATTGATATTTAACAACATTCAGAATACCTAGTTGAAACATATAATAGAATAGAATCATAATAATAATAGAATCGTAGTTGGAACTATACACATGCATTCTGCTAATACTTTATATTTTTCTGTCCTGAAAAGAAAACACTACAATTTTAATAACTTGTTTTAAAAATGTAAAAAAAAATCAAAAATATATTCTGCATTTGCATTAATTATACACCAAAATCAAATATTTTTATTCGACATAAAAGCATATCAAGTGATTTGAAACATATAACAGTACAAAATGACTTATTATTAGAAATAAATACAGATGAAGCGCCTGAAGTGTTGCTTGTAAATCCACACATCCGAACATTATAATATCCGAATAATCCGAAAGTAGATCTGTTTGTCTGTTACATTTTCACGCTGAAACGGCTGACTCGATTTTGATGAATTTTGACCAAAAAATGGGACATTGCAAAAATTATATACTTTTTATCGCGACAACAAAACATAAAACGGGACGGTTTTTATAGGGAACCGTTACTATTGAAAACAAGTTAACATTCAAAATCGTTCTACAAGCAAGCGAAGCCATGTGAGATGCTAGTATCATACAAGTAACTTACTTCTTGCTATGAAACCATTCAAATTTTCTGCCTCCGATGGCGTGTAATCCGAAAATTTGTTGATATCGAACGTTGCACTGGACTGCCTCTGATTCGCTTCGTTTATTGTCTTTAAAGAATTCGCAAACGCTTCGTAATGTGAAGCTTTATCATCTTCATTTTCATATTTCTTGTTGTAGTTTTGAACGAATTTTTCGAATAAAGTAGGGGCATTTTCCAGATTATAAAGTGGCTTCGCAATTACTACAGTAGCTACAACTATAAAAAGTACACAAATTATAAATTTCATATTTACTTATATTTTGTTCATTTAACTCTTTACTAAACGAAAACACGGTTATAATGAATAATATATACGACATTATGTCCTTATATATTTTATTTCAAACCACAATTTGTTATCCTATTCTAACCTTAATATTATAAATGCGAAAGTGAGTTTGTTTGTTTTTGACGCTTTTGAGCGCTGAACCAATAATTATGAATTTTAGATGGGACCATGGAGACAGTTATAGACTACTTTCAAGCGGGAAATATGCTTTCCGAACAAATAGGAAGATTTGAAGAAGTCACCTTCTTATGCTCTTTAAAAAGGTGAATTTTTATGAGGAACTATTATTTTTTATATTGCATTAAATGCACCTCATATAAATTGTTATTCATGTGGTTTTTTCGTACCGTCTCCTAATGCGAGCTACAAGGTTATTTGGGCAATAGAAGTACTAATAGTGACTTGAAAAACCATTGCTAATATTCTTTAAAAAAAAAATAAGAATTACGTACGATTGTTAAGTTGAATCAAATTGTACACGTAGTTAAAAATACATCTAATATACAGATAATAAATATGTTTGGTAAGGGGCATGTTAATCTAGATTCCAATAATTTATATAGTATGTATATTATTGGGCGTCGGGACGTGACGAATCCATCGCCCGCTGTTGAGATAATCTCGGTCGCAGCAGACATTAAATTAGTCTTCCTAAGAGCATCAATTGCAAGAACCTTATTATAATTATGAAGCAAATTTATATTTGTGCGTCACGAACCTTGAAATCAGGCAACCGCCAATCGTTATAATCTAAGTTTTAGGAACATGGTTTTCGTCAACTATCAACATTTATGTGTCTACTTAAACACCTTCAACCTTAATTAAAGAATCTATTTTGAAAAATAAACTGTGATTGTATTGAAATTAATAAATTACATATTTCTTTACAATGTTATTTTAATATATATGTTGGCCCATGGAGAAGTATAGAACCTATTTAATACATTGGATTAGAAAGACAATATTTAAAAAGATGTCATTCTACCGGAGCTTCTTATTGTGTCATCTAAGGCATTAAAAGCATTGTTGATTACATTAAATTGTTCATAATGTAAACCTACTTGAATGAAATTCATAAAGGCTTATGGCTATCCTTAGCTTACTTTGATTCAAAATGTATACTGATAAAACCACGGGCGTAGTTTTATATTGTTATATTGGATTGGTAATATAACATTTAACATTATAACAATGCTTCAGGATTTTATACATATTTTGAAAAGATATCCTGAGGAAATTTTTGATGTTAAAACAAAATTACAACTTACTGGGAAGGAAGGAAAATCTAATATTTTGAATCCAATTAGTATTCAAAATAATTATGTTTGTGTAGGTATGTTATTTACATAAAGTATACGTCAGCTTGCAGCAGCATGTATAATATATGTCGGAGTTGAATTTATGTATCTTATTAAAATATAGACGAAAGAGGTTGTAGTTTTGATATAAAGTAGAGCTGGTTGTTATTGACATCTGTCGTATCTGTCATGGTGCGTTTTTGTCGTATGTTATTTAAGTATTAAAATAAATTTTAACCACTTTAACCAGTGTACCGGTGTGGTTATTTAATTGTTGAGGATTCGTAGATTATAAGTAAACTCTCCGGTGGAATGTAGTGGAATATTTTATTCAGGAAGTACACGAGTATATATACAAAAAATCAAAATGTAAACAGCCAATGAGAAAAAAGTAAACAAAATAAAATATAAAATTACAAAATTAATTCCCAATAAAAATGGCTACTTTAATACGCGGATCTCTCGCATAGGTGGCGTCTTGCTCCCCGCACGCCGCTGTCTGAAGCCGGAGGGCGCGCGGGAGGGACGCGCGCGAATTAATATAATTGACCGCTGCGACCCGGCGTCGCCTTAGAATCGTCGAGCGCCGAGTGCAGCGAGGTCGTCTTGTCCGTGTTCGGTTCCCGCGTCGCGTATTGCTTGAAGTAGTATTGTGTGAAGATTCTTATTGGAAGCTTGAAGAAAGAAGAAACTGTAGATCTTAGGATCTGCATCTTAAAAACGCTCTTTTCAGAGCGGCGCTGTTTCGCATACCAACCACGCCTTATAATGAAGGCATATAAAAACAGTTCTTTTCAGAGCTATCTACGTTCATCTATTCCGAACGATGACGTAGAAAGTAAAGATAAATAAAAGATGTGTAGCGTACAATTATTTCCTATAACTGCACGTAGGTGATGCTGCTACAGTAATCCTCTCAAGTGAAACGTACCGGCAACTTGATGGTACGGCCTAATCGTGTTTGCTTGAGATTAGGTTGTGACGTCATGTTGTTCGCTTGCTCTGGTAATGAGGTTTTCTTGGTAATGGTTTCTGGTTGGTATGGTATGGTAATCTTGGTAACAGGTTCTGAAGGTAAAAGGTAATCGGTATCTTGAAATACATATGCCGGTTTCAATCGGTCGATTGATATGTTTGTTTGACGATCGGGTAATTGAATTGTAAAAACTTTATCCGTTCGTTTTACAACTCGAAAGGGACCTTCATATGGTGCTTTTAAAGTTGACTTTGCTGCGTCGATTCTAATAAATACGTGCGTGCATGTGTGTAGGTCTTCATGTACGAATATGTGTTTATTGTTTCGGTGTGCGTTCATTGGCTTCGGCTTGTTATTTGCTATGTTCGCGCGTAATTTTTCGACGTAACTGTAGTCCATTGATGAAGTAACGGGAGTATTTGCGTCAAAGAAGTCGCTAGGCAGTCGCAAGTTGTATCCGTAGGTAAGTTCGGCGGCGCTTACGCCGGTGTCGGTGCGTAAGGCGGCTCGTAGTCCTAAATGTAGTACGGTTGGGGAGTTCATTCATCCATGAATTTGTATTTGATAGTTTCGCTCGTAGTGCAGTCTTCAATGAACGATGCCAACGTTCTACGATTCCGTTACTTTGCGGATGGTAGGGCGTAGTACGTATTTTTTCTATACCGAGTATTTTTGTTAGATGAATGAATAGGTTACTCTCGAACTGTCGTCCTTGATCGGTCGTTATCGTAGCAGGGCATCCAAAACGAAGTAATCCAGTGCAGTATATGGAGTCGGCGACTGTTTCTGCGGATATGTCAATGGTCGGGATCGCTTCGGGCCATTTCGTGTGACGATCGATCATTGTTACTATGTAGCGATGTCCTTGCGCAGTTGTAGGTAACGGTCCGACTATATCGATGTGTATGTGTTGAAAACGTTCGGTTGGCGGGAATGTTGCGATCTTGCTGTGCGTGTGACGTAGTATTTTACTTTTTTGACACGATAAACAGGTTTTAGTCCACTGACCTATATCGGTATTCATTGAAGGCCAAAAGTATTTTCTTGTTATTAATTTTCGAGTAGTTCTTGTTCCGGGATGACTTATATTATGTATGCTATTAAAAATTTTTCTTCGATATTCGCTAGGTATGTACGGTCGTATATATGAAGTTGATGTTTCACAGTATAATTCGATGTTAGTATTAGGTATATTGATCTTCTTGAAGGATAAATTATTTTGATGACGTAATTGATGTATAGTGCTATCTTTGTCTTGCGCGCGGGCGATTTCTTCGTAATCGATCGGTGAAGGACAAGTTATTGTCGCTATGTGGCTCGATTCCGCGGATCTTGTTGCGATGTCGCTTGTTTCTATGCGGCTGAGGGCGTCGGCAACTGTGTTTTGTTTGCCGCTTACATGACGTATGTCGGTAGTAAATTCGCTAATGAATAATAATTGTCGCGTTCTGCGCGGAGTTTCGTTTGATGTTGTAATCTTGTTCATAGCGAATGTAAGCGGTTTGTGATCCGTGAATATGATGAGTTCGCGTCCTTCAAATATTTTTCGAAAATGTTTTACTGCCATATAAATAGCTAATAATTCACGATCGTATGTTGAATATTTTTATTTGCGCGTCGGAGAATTTTTTCGAGAAGTATCCTAGTGGTTGCCATGTATTGTTGATGTATTGTTGTAAGACGGCACCGGCTGCTGTATCTGAGGCGTCACTGAAGATTGCGAGGGTGGCTTGGTGTGAAGGGTGGGCGAGTAAAGCTGCGTTTGTGATGCTGGCTTTACATGCCTCGAATGCTTCTAGTGCTTCGGTGTTCCACTCGATAATTGTTTTATCTCGCTTCTTGACGTTGTGTGTAGGTATGCGTTCAATGGAGCTTGTAGCGTCGCGGCGTTAGGTATGTGATCGCGGTAGAAATTTAACATACCGAGGAAACGTCTTAGTTCTTCAATTGTTTTCGGTTGTGTGTACTCAGTGATAGCTTTGACCTTCTCGAGTGGCGGTTTGACTCCTTCTTGAGAAACGATGTAGCCGAGAAATTTGACTTCCGGCTGGCCTAGGTTGCATTTGGCTGGGTTTATAGTGATACCGTTTTCTTCCAGACGTTTTAAAACACATTTGAGGTGTTCGCGGTGTTCGGCTTCGTTTGATGAAGCGATAAGTACATCGTCGATGAATGGAAACACGTAGTCGAGTCCACGGGTACTTCGTGTATGTAGCGTTGGAAAGGTTTGTCCAGCGTTTTTTCAAACCGGGACACATGCGCGGAAACTCGAATAAGCCGAATGGAGTAATGATAGCTGTTTTTTCAATGTCTTCGTTTCTTACGTTGATTTGTTGATATGCGCGGTTGAGATCGATTGTTGAAAATATTCTTTTTTCCGATAAGTGATGTGTGAAGTCTTTTACTCGTGGTACTGGGTAGCGATCGGGCTTTGTTATCGCGTTGAGCCTGCGATAGTCACCACACACTCGTATATCCCCGTTCTTCTTGGGTACTATATGCAGTGGTGATGACCATGGGCTTTTGCTGGGTCTGCAGAGACCTTGTTGCATCATGTTCTCGAATTCTTTTTTAACTGTTTCGTAGCGATGTGGCGGTATAGGACGAGAACGGCAGTGTAGAGGTTGACCTTCCGTTTCTATGTAATGTTCGACATGGATCTTCGGTTCGAGTTGCATTGCGGTGAGACGTGTGATTCCAGGAAATTCGGCTAGGATGTCGTGGTATGTGCTATGTATGTCGATACTGCGGACTGTAGGGATGTTAGTTGACATCATCGGAGCTTTGACGTTGAGATTTGTGACGGCATCAATTAATCTTCGATTTTTGACATCTACGATAAGTTGATGGTGGTTTAAAAAATCGGCTCCTAGTATCGGTTTTGAGACATCAGCGACTATGAATTTCCACTTGTAGGGACGTCGTAAGTTGAGATCCAGTTCGAGTGTTTTCTCGCCGTAGGTAGATATTGTAGTGTTATTTGCGGCGTATAGTTTGAAAGGTAGCGGTGTTGCTTTCTGGCCTGGTTTTCGAGGTAAAACGGATATATTAGCTCCCGTGTCTACCAAGAAAGAGTAGCATGTCCTTTTGTCCTTGACGAACAGGCGGTAGGACTTGTTGTGATCGCCGAATGATTCCGTTTCTGCCAATGTTTGATTGTGATGTGATGACTGTTTCTTGAAGCTGCAGGGGGTTGTACAGCGTGTTGCTGCGTTGCTGAATCGACGGTGGTAGAAGCAGATTGATGAGTGTGCAGGTGAAGATGAAGTATGAGACCGGGAATGACGTTGCGATGTGTTTCTGTGATGAGATAGATATCGCTGGTGAGGTTTATGATTCGGTCTTGCTTTCAGTTCTGCGAGTTCTGCTTGTAGTGTACGTAGCACGTCGGTGAGATGTTGAGTGACGGTCTGGTTGTTGAACGTGGCTGGTGCTTGGCTGTCTTCCATTTTCCGGATAGGGTCGTCAAGCAGCGTAGCGGTATTCGTGAAGAGCTTCGTCACGGCAGCGTGTAGTCGGGCAGAGATTCCACGTTGGGAGGTTTTTCTTCAGAAGGGTGCTTCTGTTGTTCGGTCGGGTCACCACTTTAACCACTTTAACCAGTGTACCGGTGTGGTTATTTAATTGTTGAGGATTCGTAGATTATAAGTAAACTCTCCGGTGGAATGTAGTGGAATATTTTATTCAGGAAGTACACGAGTATATATACAAAAAATCAAAATGTAAACAGCCAATGAGAAAAAAGTAAACAAAATAAAATATAAAATTACAAAATTAATTCCCAATAAAAATGGCTACTTTAATACGCGGATCTCTCATAGGTGGCGTCTTGCTCCCCGCACGCCGCTGTCTGAAGCCGGAGGGCGCGCGGGAGGGGACGCGCGCGAATTAATATAATTGACCGCTGCGACCCGGCGTCGCCTTAGAATCGTCGAGCGCCGAGTGCAGCGAGGTCGTCTTGTCCGTGTTCGGTTCCCGCGTCGCGTATTGCTTGAAGTAGTATTGTGTGAAGATTCTTATTGGAAGCTTGAAGAAAGAAGAAACTGTAGATCTTAGGATCTGCATCTTAAAAACGCTCTTTTCAGAGCGGCGCTGTTTCGCATACCAACCACGCCTTATAATGAAGGCATATAAAAACAGTTCTTTTCAGAGCTATCTACGTTCATCTATTCGAACGATGACGTAGAAAGTAAAGATAAATAAAAGATATGTGTAGCGTACAATTATTTCCTATAACTGCACGTAGGTGATGCTGCTACATAAATACTTATTATTATTATATTTATTTAAAAAATATGTGTCAACCTTTTATGGTGGCAACTATAGAAATATATCGATCCTCTGTAATAGTGAGTGTGTTGTAATTTTTAAAAATCTAAATGCTCGATATACCAAGTATTGTGGATATAATTAAGTTGTTGATTCGAAACCCCCATTTAATAACGTTCTATAATTTGAGAGAACCTAAGTTTCTCATACTGACGGGACCGGACGGCCATCAAGTGTTCGATCTGTCAAAGAACAGTTTAAATGGGAAAATAAAATTGTCGTTTTTACTGTCTTCCCTTGATTTTTTTTACATTTTTCTCACCATTTAAACCTTCACCGGACTTTGAAATAATGATGAGTCAAGTGCGTTGTATACGACGCACAGTCGAAAATAAAGGGTTCCGCAGCTTAATGATGAAGAATCTAAGGACTTTCAATATAATAACGAAAAATAAATTTAAACTGACCACAAAATAAGTTGGTAATTACATAATAATTATTAGCAGTAATATGAAAAACAAAATTATAGGAACAACTTATGTATCTCTTAAATTTGTAGACCTATCTTCTTCAAAACAAATGTGGTTGAAAGTTTATTTGATGTTCTACAACCTCAAATTTTTCTAGAATTTTAAATCTCATAGTTCAACAGTTAGAGGAGAGGGGCACACCATTTTAATGACTTTAGGAGCTTATATCTCAACAACTACTGACTTAATGAGAAAAAGCAAAATCAAACCACATTATCATTTTGAAAAACCTATCCAAAGATATCTCACACGTTGCCAAACGTTGAATTTTTTTTTTAACTCTTAGTCACACTTATGGACTGCTACCCTTAATTTTTATATATTTAGGATTTGATTACAAAATCGTGGTGCGGTTCATAGAATACACATATTTACTAAATTTCGTATAGATAGAACCAACAGTCTATGAGTAAAATGACTGTGACATACGGACGGACCGTCCCGTCCGGACGTAAAAACACCGTAGGTACCACCGCAGTGTCAAATATTTTGCCGCTAAATAGTAGTGCTTAGGCACTACTGTGTTCCGGTTTGAAGGGCACTGTACGCTAGTGAAATTACTGGGCGGACGAGATTTAAGAACTAATATCTCGAGGTTGGCAACGCGTGAGTGGCACCTACTAATGGTGCTGCAAGCGCCCATAGGCTACGTCAACCACTTACCATCAGGTGGACCGTATGCTTGTTTGCCAACTTCTAACATAAAAAAAAGACGACTACTTACGCCGCTTACAGAATTCACCTTTTTCCATCTCATTCGTTCGTCCCGTCCGTCTGTCCGTGCCCTTTCCCAGGGAACCAGCGCTCAGCCATCAGGTCTCTTGCCATCATCTCGACTAATTCCACATGGCTCAATAAAAGCAGGAATGTCGATGGTGGCAAGAGCTCTTTTGATATTACATGATACAAATTGAATAAATCAGTTTGATCAATAATTTTCATAAGTAACTTATTATAATATTTTTATGTCATTTATATAACTCATAAAATTATAAAACCTAGAATTATACAGATTGGTATCCAGTTTATACATTATGTTTTAAAACTATAATATTTGTTCAATAAACGACTGTGACATACGGACGGACGGGCAGACGGACATGACGAAATTATAAGGGTTCCGTTTTTGTCATTTGGCTACCGAACCCAAAAAATAGAGTTCCACGCAGTAAAAAGACGGACGGACAGGCGGACATGACGAAATTATAAAGGTTCCGTTTTGTCATTTGGCTAACCCTAAAAATACAGTTCCACGCAGTAAAAAAAACTTAAAAACAGTTGTGTAAACCAGGCGAGTGAAGCCGCGGGCATAACTAGTAACGAATAAAAATAAAGAGATAACGTGGTCATTGGATATTTCAGTTATCATCTTTCATTGTATTAATTGCATTATACATTATTGATAACGGTGTTTGTGTTGAAAATCGACGTGACTGACATTATAATTACATTACAAAAATATAAACAACTATAGTATATAATATATATATTTATCATAAACATCCAATATATAAAACAATAATGAAAACATAATTATATTCTATAATAACTCCCCATATTTGTCTTTAGCGAGGCGAGTAACATAGCAGCTTCAGTTCTCTGAAAAAAGAAACAGCAATGTATAAGCAAAGCGAAAAAGACTTTTATTTTTAATTACTATAGATTTTTTTTGTCATGTCTATTGGCAAACAAGCATACGGTCCGCCTGATGGTAAGCAGTCACTGCAACCTATGAACGCTTGCGACACTTGAAGGATCACAAGCGCATTGCCAACCCATGGAACAGGAGGGACGGGATGAGAAGGGAAAAAAGGAAAGAAACAGAGGGTGTGAGCGATTGGGACTCCGGTGTTCTAACTATCGCACGAAATGATTTTTGTGAGAGGGTTGTACTTCCTCGGTCGAGAGGGCCATTTCTGCTGAGAGAAGCATGGCTCTACTACCGTAAAATAACAACAAATTACTGTATTTTATTGTTATAGCCAAACAACTTCTTCCTAGCATTATTCCCTGTACTATATGAGTATTTAGTATTTTACCCAGTGTCTGCATTTTACTCTTTTCCGGATTTAACAGGTTACTAATTTTTACACAGAGCGATTGCCATCTGACCTCCGTATGTAAAGGTGAACCAGTAACTCATTGGATAAGAGCAATTTACTTATCAAGAGTTAACGATTATTATCAGAGTTTATGTGATAACAACCGGGACAGACAGCTTAATGTGCTCTCGGAGGCACGGTGGGGAGACCCACAAGGACAAATAACCAGACCGAAACAGGTAGTTATAAGTTCAAAACAAAAATGTGCCCGAGCGGGAATCGAAGAATCGAAACCGCAACCGTCGAGGATAAATGCAGACTCGCTACCCACAACGCCACAACACTGTCAATTTTATCGTTAGAACCAAACATAGTTCTATATTGTTAAAAACTTTTATCATAACATCGTAGTATATACTCACTTGGTAACCTCAAACCAAACAAATTTTTCCGTTCCTCCGGCGTATAATCCGCTAAATGGTTGATATCGAACGTTGCGCTGGACTGTTCTGAATTCGCTTTATTTATCCTCTCCAAGGACTCGACGAATGCCTTGTAGTGGGCTTCCTTATCTGCCTCATCTTTGTATTGTTTATTGTAATCTTTCATAAATTTCTCGAACAAAGCAGGCGCATTGCTCAATTGATATTGTGGCTTGTTCTCGCTCGCCATAGCTGCAACGAACAGTAATAGAACGCAACTGATGAGTTTCATCGCGTTGTTTGTTTTGCTTGAGTCACTCGACCGGTTCGTAATCAAGGTTAGACTGAATAATGCCAATGTTGTTCTAGCTTTATATACCTAAATACTTGTTGTGATACAAGTTATTGATTTTTATAAACAAAGACCATTTTATCTTATTCTATTTTATATTATTATTAGCATCTGCCCGCGACTTTGTCTGCGATGACCTTAGATTCGGCTCTAGGGAGATATGAAACATTTTTCTGTACAAATCTCAAGTGTACATACATTCTGTATAACGTTTTTTAATAATCCTTCAGGATTTAAACATTTACCGGGTTCATTGGTTCAGTGTCCATAATTTACTGTTGAATAGTAAAAAAACTAAATGCATTAAATTTTCAATGCCCAATGTGAGACAAGTTCAGTCTAATGTAATATTGAATGGAGAAGTATTAGAAATTATGGAGTCTATAGTTTTTCTTGGAATAACTGTAGATTCTAAACTACAATGGGGCCCCCATATTGCTAAATTGGCGAATAGACTTAGTTCGGCAGCATTCGCGGTAAGAAAAATTCGACAATTAACAGATGTGGAAACAGCCAAACTAGTTTATTTTAGTTACTTCCATAGCATTATGTCATATGGAATTTTACTTTGGGGTAACGCGGCTGATGTAAATACTATTTTTGTGCTGCAAAAGCGAGCTATTCGTGCAATTTACAATCTTGGTTGTAAAGATTCCTTAAAGGAGAAATTTAAAGAAATTAATGTATTGACTGTTACTTCTCAATACATTTTAGAAAATGTTATGTATGTACATAAGAACATCAATGAATTTACAAAATGTAGTGATAATCATAACATCAATACTAGGAACAAACATAAATGAACAATGCCAGTTACTAGACTGCATAAAATTAGTAACTCTTTTAAGGGTAACTGTATACGGTTTTACAATAGGATCCCAGAAAGCGTTCAGAAACTTTCTATAAATAAATTTAAAAAAAGGTCAAAGAACGTTTGTGTGGCTATTATAAAATTGGTGAATACCTTGAGGACACCACGCCTTGGGAATGAGACAGTCACTCCAGGCTTTTCAGTGATTATAATATGTAAACTAATATCAGTTTAAAAAAATACATATAAAAAAAAGATAAAACCCCCTGAGTTTGTTTCGCCGGTTCTTCTAGGTAGAGGTTTAATTTTGGAGCCGGTGGTAGAATCTGACTTTCAACAAATAAGTGTAATGCTTTTTATGTTGAATAAAAAAAAAAAAAAGAAGTATCTAATGGGTTCACGCAGTTTATAAACTATGTATGTACTAAATTGACGACACAGGTCGCGGGATCGATTCCCGCTCGGAGCATAATATAATAATAATAATAATAAACGCTACACACTCAACGGCCCCATTAGGATAATTATATCCTGTGTCCGGGGTTCGGAAACATTCGAGCCTAAAGGCAGAGTCGCTACCCACAACGCCACAACGGTGTCGATAATATGTTTGTATTGACCAAGCAAGCATATTTTCTGGTCTTCGTGTAATTGTCCTTGTCCTTGTATATGTTTCCGGACCCCCGACACAGGATATCACTATCCTAATGGAAGCCATTGAGTGTGCAACGTTTATAAAAAAAAATCTTAATCTGTTCAGCCAGTTTCAGCGTCATCGATTAACAAATATACATAAATCATTCCAAGTGGATATGCCCTATAATATGTTATAAGATAATCCTACAGAATCGTAGTTTTTTGGAATAGAATGTATCCTATATGTTCATCCAGATAATAAGCTATATGTTTGCTACATTTCATCCAAATCCGTTCAGCCGTACATACAAACTTTAACATTTAATATATTAGTACAGTAATTATAGAGAATAAAATAAGTACTATTCCTTGTGTACTCCTACAAGAGTATCTTACAATTATTTATTTTATACAAATAATAATTAATTAATCCTTATGACTATAACGAATTGGCACTGCGTTGTTTATACCTATAATTTGCTATAATCAATCATCAGACTAGAAATATAACTTACTTTGTATGAAATTAATATAGAAATACAAAGAAATAATAAGTATTAATTTTAACTACTGTTTCTAGAATATCACAAATGCTCAACATAATAGCAATAATTTTACAACCATACTAGCATCAGCCTGCGGCTACGCCCGCATGAATGACGTTTTGTAATGAGACACCTTTACAGCAATATAATGGGTTTCAAGTAAGAATAGGTCTGAAAAATCTACCATCTTGAACAGAAACTAAAACAACTTTTTACTTTTTAATAAAATGTGCAAAAAGTTTATGGGCGATTGAGTAAAAAACTTCTAAACATAATTGAAGTACGTTTTTTGATAATTTCGCGGGAACCTAACATTTTTCCGGTATAAAAGTATAATTTGTCTTAATTCCGGTAGCGATCTATATCTATGCCATTTTTATCGAAATCTGTTGAGCCGTTTTGCGTCATTGAGTAACACACATCCAAACATACAATCTTTCACGCTTATTATATTAATAGGATTATATTCACGTTAAATAATTTTCTTAAAAAAAAAAACAACTTTTACGTTTAGCTTTCAAATTGCTATATATTTTTAAAAGGGCAAAAATCTGTCTCGATCGATTACGATTATAAGGTAAAACCTGCAGTAACTGCCTACGCATATTGGCTACTTTAATTAATTACACGCATATTGGCTACTTTACTTAATTGTTACAGTTCTAATTTCCATCATTTAAATTATAATTGTATTTTTTTTTATTTATTTATTTATTTATTTATTGCAAAAACTGTGTACAATTAATTAGATCTTATTGTTTAGATTTAGTTCTAACAGTTTACCAATTTTGGCGTGCAACATACATAATATATAATATACATTTATTAATATTAATACTAAAGCATAACAGCTATACAGAATATAATTTTTAGACAACAACATTCACAATATGTCCAGAATAGACAAATTAAAATATAATTATAACGTTATTATTTAGTCAACAGTATTATTTTATACAACATATCACAACAACATTCAAATGTTTTATGCTAAGTACAATTTTTAATTCAAGTATTTGTATGCTATCCTCGACTAGAAAAAACAGTCATAATTGAAAAGGGAATGATAAAAAAAACGAAAAGGACAGTTATAGTTTTATAGAAAATATATAGTTGTTATAAATGTTTTGAAAATATTTTTTTTTTTTATAAATTTAATTTCAGTTTTCTATCTTTTTCGTTTTATTGCTTATGACTTATTGTGCTTATGACATAATTGAAGATATACTGTAAGAGTCTAGTAATTTGATACAATTTTCGAAACGAAGCCTTTTTCCGAGGGCATTTTACGAGGGTATCACAAATCCCTCAAATGGCCTCGTCGGTGATCAACTTGGCGATTCTAACCCCGAGTTCAATTTACCCTCTCGCCGCTTGTATCGATGAAAACCGATACTTTTTATTTTTCAACATTCAGTGCGATAGTTTTAGTGTTCTGATACACTCGCAATACAGTTAAGATTGCATATATGTACTTTTTTATGGCAAAAGCTTGACCAATACAATCAGTAAATCGTATTATATACATAGCCTTAAACGCCAACGTTCGTGGGTTAATTCATCATACAAGCATGGGTTCCGGTCTGGGTGAATTATACTAACACATACATATATGAGTGTATTTCTGGACTAGCATATGATATAACTATTCTATTGGGGATTAGTATCCGAGGACAACCCCCGTAACATAAGTTATTTATATTTTAATACATATCTCTCATTACATACTCTTAAGATAATACCATTTTAGGATAACAAGCTCGAAAAAAAAACCGGTTCTGAAGGTTGAAGTGTCATTATCTAACTATTGATTATTTAAAATGTGGACGATAATGAGAAACAAGAAAAATATTTATGTCCAGAATAGTATTTCTCAATACTAAGCTAAATTGTCAAACTTTGCCGTGACAAAATTATTTAAATAATCTACACACTGCATTAGGGTAGTAATATGCTGTGTCAGGGTCACAGAAACACAGCAACATTCACCCAGACCGAACCAAAACCTTTATGCCGATGAAATTCCGAGGGCGGATATTTGTATTTATCTTACACAAAGTAGGTAGGTAGGTTTGTCAGTAGGTAATTTGCTGTAATCTTGCGGAGGTCAGATTGCAATCGCGCTGTGTAAAAACTAGTAACCTGTCAAATAAGAGTTATAAGCACACCCTGTTCAAAGTACCGGCATTAATCCTAGGAAGAAGAAAATTATTTATCACATAAAATCCTAACCATTTTTGAAAAGAACACATTTCATTAATACGAGACTTTTAAAAGTATTACTTCATCTCTCTCTATATAAGTTCAGTTCAGATACAGGTCACGTCCTTTTCACGAAAAGTTTTGCCTGAGTTAGAATCTAATTATTCCTCTAGAGTTCATCTTGGAAATAATCTCACTGAAGATCAGTTCCCGGCACCCGTCCACTGACAACTGACACGCTCTTTATTATTTCCCCTCAAACTCTTAAGTCCATCCACCGCAGCCTCATTTTCAAGTAAATTAAATAGTTCCATCGACTTTCTCAACACTACTTCGATCGCAGACACGCCTTCGGTGTTGAAGTTTTCTCTCAAATTATTAAGCAGATCCAACTACTTCTCTTAAAACACATATAAGAATAAATAAAATGAAATAATTCTACGTACTTTACAAATAGATAATGATTCAACAATATTTACAGATAATTACAACTGTACAAATCATGTCCACGGAGAATGGTGGCAAGCCATTATCTGCATTTCCACGCTGAATCGCAATCCCGATTCTTTGGGCGAAAAATGAAGCAGACCTCCTGTCACATGTGCAGACAATGAGTGTATTAACTTTTAGATTTTTTTTGCACTAACGCTCCATGGATCAAAGTGTTCCTACTGTAAACGACACAAACATGTAATATAAAATAAGTGACGACTACTTACGCCGCTTACAGAATTCACCTTTTTCCATCTCGTTCGTTCGTCCCATCCGTCCGTCCGTGCCCTTTCCCAGGGTTAAGCCATCGGGTCTCTTGCCATCATCTCGACTAATTCCACATGGCTCAATAAAAGCAGGAATGTCGATGGTGGCAAGAGCTCTTTTGATAGATACAAATTGAATAAATCAGTTTGATCAATAATTTTCATTACTAACTTATTATAATATTTTTATGTCATTTATATAACTCCTAGAATTATAAAACCTAGAATTATACAGATTGTTATCCAGTTTATACATTATGTTTTAAAACTATAATATTTGTTCAATAAACGAATGATGATGAGTTTATACATATCGTAATTCGAAATAGCTAAAATATCAATCAAGTTTTATATACAAATACACCTATAGTAAATATAGTGATATCATAAGGCCGGGTATAATTTTGTTAGTAATTGAACTCTCCCGTTACTGAAATTGCCTCCAGCGGAATAATAATATTCAATTTCAATATTTCCTAAATATTAAATTGAAATATAAACAGCCAAAATAAACTAAGGCGTAAATTACATTATTAATAGCTTTTATCGTGTATATAATAATAAAACTAATCCTTTATTAACTTTGTGGATAATTTGATAACTGGTACCTAAATTCAATGATGTTTTTCACAAAAGCATCAATTGATTGACATAACTTGTTTACGTATATATTATATTCTTTGATTGGCGTCGGATGTGACGACCCCATCGCCCGCTGTTGGGATAACCTCTGTCACAGCAGAGATTATTCCAACAGTGCAATCAGTCACACTGGTGGTAGGTCATTTGTTGCAAGAGGCCGGCTAGGTAGGTACCACCGCAATGTCAAATATTCTGCCGCCAAATAGTAGTGCTTAGGCATTACTATGTTCCGGTTTGAAGGGCACTGTACTCTAGTGAAATTACTGGGCAGAGGAGATTTATGAACCAATATATCGAGTTTGGCAACGCCTGAGTGGCGTCTACTGATGGTGCTGCAAGCGCTCATAGGCTACGGCAACCGCTTACCATCAGGTGGGCCGTATGCTTGTTTGCCAACTTGTAACAAAAATATATATATATATTGCGACTGTGTAGATTTTGATGTCGTTGTTTTTCAACTTTGCTAGAAATAGCTGCACTTTGACATTTTTTTGCCAAAACTAAAATTAAATCTGACAACAAAAGAACAACAAACGACATACGCGACAGCCAATATTTATTTGATTTTAGGGTTCTGTAGCCAAATGACAAAAACGGAACCATTATAATTTCGACATGTCCTGCTGCCGTGTTACTCGAAGACTAACGACGACGAAGGCTTTATTTATACGAAATTTAGTAAGTAGGTGTAATATATGAACTTTGGGATTTAAACTTCCACAAAACATCAGGGAGCTAAAACTTGCGATTTCAGCTAAGTAGGAACAAATTCTACAGGACACCATCAAAAGCCTGGTGGAAAGCATGCCAAAGCAATTACATGCCGTAAGCGCAGCAAGAAGAGGAGAGGGCATACTCATTATTTTTATTTTTATTTTTTAATATCTTTTTATTTAAATACTATAAAAGTACTTGTAGTCGTAATTTCATTATACTCATAAAATGACCATTTTAACATATCTCTCTGTTTCACATCGATTAAAACACCGATTCCAGGATTACAGTGTAAAAACTATATTCTAATTGATATAAAGAAATTTCTAGCCATTTATACCTACTAATGAAATAATCAAAATATTAATATTATCTTTAGAAAAGCCAACGACTGTGTAAGGTGGCCGTTTTTTTGCAAAGGAGTGTATATAATTATATATATATATATATATATATATATAATATATACAATGTATATATATATATAATTAATATATATATATAATTAAAAAATAGTTTTAAAGTCATTAAGATTGTTTATAATCAAGCTGCGGAACCTTTTAGTTTCCATTGTTCGTGGTCCAAAAGGCAGTTAAGTAGGTAGTAAATATTTAATCAATTCGAATCGCTAATTTTGTTCGTTGCTTTATCGATTTGCAGAATCTATTTAATTATTTGCAATTCAATTTATCGATTCGATTTGATTTATCAGAAGAAAACTGTTATTATTTTGTAACTTAATGATGTTGTACTTCGTGCTACAAAGATAATTATAGTACTTAATATATTCAATATCTAACAGGAAGTCTAAGTTGTTATGATTAAACACAACGTAATAGCAAACCAGGGTTTTATTTTTTTAGTTTCTCTAAATAAAGTATTATGAATTTTATAGTTAACTAGGTGTGGCCGCGGCTTCGCTTGTGTGATTTTCAGAATTATTGTTAAATTTCTTTTTTATTTCATTTAGCTTCAGTGAGTTTTCAAATATAAATACCCTAAGTTAATCCTTATAATATCAGCTATATGTTCTATTAAATTCTGTCCAGTAGTAATCTCCGAAAGGAGATTAGAAGGAACAAACAGACAAATAGACAGATAAACAAAAATGTTACTTTGAAATTACAAAAAGACGATTGAATTTAATCAGCCTCGAAAAAGCCTCATAGCGAACCTTTTATTGATTAATAACAGATTATCAACGTTATTGCATAAAATAAAATCATACGCTGCAAATAGACTTACTAATTACCAATATATAATAAACAAAAATCGCAAAGTGAAACTGTAGGTATTACAGGTAAACGCAACAAAATCTATTTTAAAATTTCATTTTCGTATTGTCCCACAAACGGGAAACCGTTTCCCAAGATATTTAGTGCCGTACGTGCTTCTCTACGAAAGCCACCCACACCATAATTTAAACTCCACCGTAAAGCTCTCCTCTAACATTGTAACGATCTGTATCTTTATTCCACAAGCTATCTCAGGCAAAACCAGCAACCCATTTTCTGTGTGAGCAAGCAATGTTAAATCGAGCCACGCTGATGACAGTTAAGTATACGTATTTCCAACTCTTCAATATCATAAAGGGAAAAACCTAAATAGATGAAATGCTCTTTAGAGGTGAAATAATAGATAATAAACAAAGGCGTATTATTTAGGGACTGGCCGAAACAAAATGTCCAAAGATTAGCTAGTGTTCCTTCGTTTGCACTAACTCAACGAAACGAAGTTAGTAGCAAGCTTGCAATACATTCAAATAAAATTAGCATTACAAGCTTGCAACATAATCTAATAAAGTTAGAGTGTGACTAACTTCGTTTTGTTGCAGTAGTGTTGAGTATATGAAAGAGCAGCAGTGAATCTTTGCACATTTTTTTTGTATGAAAAGGCCAGTCCTTAGTTATAGTCAAAGATAATAAATTATATTATTTATTTGACGACGTTGTGGCGCAGCGGTAGCGAAGCTGCCTTAAACGCCACAGGTCACGGGTTCGATTCCCGCTCGGAGCATAATATGTTTGTATTGACCACGCAAGCATATTTTCTGGTCTGGGTGTATTTGTCCTTTCGATTCATTTCGATTCGAAACTGAAAATTATTTATATTTTTTACTTTCCAGTTTTAAGATTTTTTTTTTTTTTTTTTTATGTAAGAGGGGGCAAACGGGCAGGAGGCTCACCTGATGTTAAGTGATCACCGCCGCCCATGAACATCTGCAACACCAGAAGGCATGCAGGCGCGTTGCCGACCTTTAAGGAAAGAATAGGCTCTTCTCTTGAAGGTTCCCAAGTCGTATCGGTTCGGAAAGACCGCCGGCGG
This sequence comes from Hestina assimilis, assembly GCA_023373885.1. Lineage (NCBI taxonomy): Eukaryota > Metazoa > Arthropoda > Insecta > Lepidoptera > Nymphalidae > Hestina > Hestina assimilis. The sequence continues at coordinate 6,278,841 of CM041749.1, read as the reverse complement.
AAGTTGGTTCCACAGAGTGGTTGTGCGAGGAAGAAAATGTCTTCTAAATCGCGCTGTTGTGGATTTCCAGACATCGAGGTGGTATGGATGGAACTTCGAGTTTTGTCGCGATGTCCGATGGTGAAATTCTACCGGCGGGATCAATCCAAACAATTCCTCAGAACACTCTCCGTGATATATGCGATAGAAGATGCAGAGTGATCCGACATCTCTACGCAATGCCAAAGGATCAAGCCGATCGGAAAGGGCTTGATCGTCGACAATTCGAGCCGCTCTACGTTGGATGCGGTCAATTGGAAGTAGCTGGTACTGGGGAGCTCCCGCCCAGAGGTGAGAGCAATACTCCACGTGTGGTCGAATTTGTGCCTTGTAGAGATTTAGGCGATGAGCCGACGTGAAGTAGTGCCTCGCCTTGCTGAGCACACCAAGCTTTTTAGAGGCCAATTTGACCTTTCCTTCCAACTGACCGCGGAACTGAACGACGCTCGAAATGTCGACACCAAGTATTCCGATACTAGCTGTGGCAGCCAGGGAGTGTTCCCAAAACGAGGAGATACGACAAATGGTGTTTTTTTAGCGGTTAATGCGCAAACTTGTGTCTTCTTGGGGTTGAATTGGACTAAATTTAGTCGGCCCCAGTCCGAGACTTTGGTCAATGTAGTCTCGACTTCAGAAACAAGTTTGTTCCGGCACTCAATGACGTTTTCCCGAGAAATATTAGCGCGGCCGGTGTATAAAGCGTCCACAGTGCTGTCGTCGGCATAGCAATGAATGTTGGAAATTTAGATTATTTATATGATTTAGATAATTTAGATCTACTCATGGCATTTGCTCTTCTAAGATAGATAAATTAAAATTACCTTTTACAAAAGTGTACATACAACCTTTGGTTACCACTAATCTCTTGGCATTACTCAGCAGATTATGGAGAGACGTCAACAGTATTTAAAATTAGCAGCTAATTCACTTAACTTGTAATTGAAATTAAAAAATAAAACAAAATTATAAAAACAAAAACTATAATCAATAGACTTTTTACTAGTAACACCTTCGAATTATTTTTATGAATTCTTATAATTCCTAATAGGTTATACTGATATTGATAGATACTGATATAGAGTAGTATATGAATAATATATAATTTATTATTTTAATAATTTAAAGTATAAAACAATAAGTGCTTACATATTTGCTATCTTAGTAACGACGTATTTTAATAGTTCCCTGTAAACAAAAACATAGCACTTAAAGATACAATAACATTGGAGACCAAAACAACGAGATTATATACCATATATATGTAATTTTTATATAAGATAATAATTTATCTATTTTTATCAATACACCAGGCTGCAACGGGGAACTTTCATGAGAATATATTCGTATAATAAATTATATGGTTCAAGATGGCATAAATAACAATAATTATAGTTTTTTGAATAACGCATTACCAATTATCAATTCAGTTCACCTTTAGGAGGTCAGATGGCAATCGCTATGTTTAAAAACTAGAAATCCTTCAAATCCGGATAAGTGTATTAGGACACCATGGCTAAATACCGGGAATAATGTTAGGAAGACGAATAACGCATTGACGAAAGATTTAGTCTAAAGTTGTGACTTCAACTTTAATGCTGATTTTAATTTGAATTACATTCCTGAATTTCTTCCTACTTTCAAAATCTCTCACTATACTTGAATAGGCATGCACAGGGGCATTTTATTCATTGCAGCTTTATCGAGATGTCAATTTTAAAAGTAGTAATAATAAATTACCAGAATAACAAAACAACTAGGTTTTTTTAACTTAGGCAGGAAAATTACAAAATCAAAAGAGAAGCAAAACATAGAAGGAACACTTTTTACTATATATAAAGTATTCTTCAATTTATTAAATTAGTTTTTACAGGTTGATAATAATATTATTAATTATTAACAAACTTTGAATTTTGTAGTAATATAAACGTCACGTCACGTAGTATGAACACTAAAGAATTTTGTTTTGCGAATAAAATACCTTTATTTTTTTATTTTTTATTATTCTTAAGATTATACATATGTAACTACACTAAATAAATTAACAGTCCCAATTACAATTACATATTAATTATATTTTATTGTTAATAAAATACATTATATAATGTACAATTTACGTAATATATTTATTATTTATTGATATTGGCTTTAGTCACTCATAATTTAGTTTAATATCCGAAAATTTTCTTTTCCTCTTCTGGAGTACGGTCGGTGTATTTATTAATATAGAAAATGACACTACCTTTCTCTTTTTTATAACCAGAATTCAAACGATTAATTTCCATTAACCTTTTAACAAATATATGATATCTTTTAGCTCTCTCTGTTTTATCCTTATAATGTTTTTTAAAATCTTTAATGAACTGTCCGAACAAAGCTGGGGCATCCTTTATGTTATAATGGGGTGGTTTCTCCGAGTAAGCCACAGCGGCCGATGTTACAATGACCACAATGATGTTAAATAGAAAAAGAAGGGCTAACATTAATAACAATGCAAAAATGGCTCGTCGCATTTTGTAAGTATAATGTGATATTACTCAAAACCAATTCTGAATAAAATAAACTATGCAAAATTCTTACATAGGATTCCATCAATAAGGCAAATTGTCGATCGTAAATGACAATTACTTTATTCGGTTTATGGCTTTTTACGAAATGAATTATGAAGATAAAAGTTTTATGAATGTGTTTGATATGAGTGGTAATGTAAAAAATATGTTTGCTTATTTGTTTTACCACCTAAACCATGGAACCGATTTTGATAAATTTTGGTATTTTGTGGCGATTATGTGGCTAAAACTTGAAGCTCCTTCAAGTTTTGTTTGCCCCAAAATAGACAAAATAGGGGATGAAGATTAGTACGAGAAACCAATAGTTATTTCTATATTGAATTGCATTACTATCATTATTTTTTTTAAATCATAAAGCTTGGCAAACAAGCATAATGTCGGCTTGATGGTAAGCAGTCACCGCGAACGAACGCTTGCGATACCTGAAGTATCACATGCGCGTTGCCAACCCATGGCATAGACGGAAAGGCAAAAAGAAGGGAACAGAGGGTGGGAGATTGGATCTAACCATCCAAACATACAAACTTTGTAATTTATTAAATTGGAACAATATCAATTAAATTAAGACATGAAACTGCAATATCATATAGGTTTCGCATTACTTTTTTAGGTGATTTTGTAAGCATTTATTAACATCGATTTAGATTGACTATACTTTTATATGAAATACCTACTTGTTTGTCGCTGTAAAGTCGTCTTCGTCATTGGAACTGGACAAATAGACAACTTTTTATGTTTATAATGTGAAATTTTTTATTTCATTATAGTACAATTTTTATTTTTAAAACACCTGAAGGAAAAGGTGGAAGGTCCACCTGAAGACAAAATATAAAACTCGTTCTAGTTAGTCTATTCTCAGTTTTACATTTATTTGACATGGGTTACAACTGATAAATTATAAGTATATAATTATTTTATTATATAGACATATAGACATTATAAAAAACACAATGGGTAATTTTTTGAAAACTTTTCGTTTATCTTTTACTGCAAAACTTTATTTTCTTACTGGAACGCTTCTTCTTGTTTTCAATCATATCAGTTTTGATCTGTAAAGATATATGTTTTTTAATTATTAAATGTGCAAAGAAATTGAAATTTAAAAGCCATCAGTACTAGTGATATAATGATATAACATGCATTTTCGGTGTCGGGATGTGACGACCCCATCGCCCGCTGTTTGGATAACCTCTGTTACAGCAGATCACACCTTTAACCTCTGTTACAGCAGATCATTATCAGTGCAATCAGTAAAACTGGTGGTAGGTCTTTTGTTGCAAAAGGCCGGCTAGGTAGGTATTAAACACAGCCGGAACACAGTAATGCCTAAGCACTATTATTTGGCGGCAGAATATTTGACACTGCGGTGGTACCTACCCAGCCGGCCTCTTGCAGCAAAAGACCTACCACAAGTGTGACTAATTTCACTGCTGGAATAATCTCTGCCGTGACAGAGATTATTAATTATTAACACATTCTATCGACAAAAGATAATCATTACTGTTTAGTTACTAAACTAATATAGACAGCAAATGAGTCAGTAGAAAGTATATACTTACGACCAGGAAGCACGCCGAATATTTTTTGAAGTTCTTCTGTTGTATAGTCGGCAAACTTTGTAATACCGTTAATTGCATCTCCTTCCTTTTGATAATGAGAATTCACACGATTTATATCCTGTAACATGTTAACGAATATGTGAAAACGCATATCCCTTTCACCTATTCGATTAATATAATCGTAGTTTATGATATTTTGTAATAAACTTTTGAAATAATAGTGGAGCATGTCTGATATTATAATATGGTTGTTCTAGAGCGTAAGCCGTCACGGCCAAAATTAGCAACAACGAAAAAATTAGAGGTTACCATTTTGAATACCAGCCGCTCAAAGTCTTACAATGAATGATATTGCTTATGAAGAACATTTATATAGATTATCAACAACAATATAATAATGTCATGGTTAATTGCTACAGCATTTTTCGTTATAGTTTTTATTTTATATGTTTCAAATTATGAATTATTAAGATAATATTTAATGAACTGTGTTAAATATTTTACACATGTTTTTTAATGACGTTAATTACATTCAGCGGACGTAAGTTGTCAACATGTTATATTGAAAGGCTTCTAACTATCGAGCCATTCTGAAGAGTTACTCTTGACGAGTTAAGTGCACAGTCCAGATTCTATACCTAATGGTATCTTCGATCAGACCTAATGGTATCTGCTATACTATAAAACTCATTGGCGCCATTACTATTACAGTATCCTTTCATATCAGTTATAAATTGGTAAACTGTGAACGAATAAGATTTAAGTCATTGCACCCTTTTTTACTTTTCCGTCCGTAGCTATATTAAAAAAGCTTGGTTTGAACAAAAAGATAGTCGAGATGCTGGCTCATTGCGTTAAAACTGCTTGCTCTCAAACTTATTGTAGGAAACTGGAGTCAAAACCAACTTCATATAGTTGGAAACAATATTTTTGGGTACATATTTTGAGTCACGTTACACATATTGTATATCGATTTTGAACCAGTTTTAATTCAATTTTTTGTTATATATTGAAGTAAGCAACCGTGGTGGGCCTATATTCACCAAGCCTGACGTAAGCTCTATGGATTGCTATTTCGATTCCCGCTCTGAGTAGATGTTTTTATTGAACACACATAGGTTTTCCGTTTTTCCTGGTGTTTCTATGTTTCCAGACCCTCAACACAAGATATTAGTATCATAATATGGGCCGTTGAATGTGTAACATTGGGACATTTTGTAACCGGTCCAGAAATTCCAAATTATAAGATAGAAGCTTGTTGAGAAATGCCTTATAGATAAGGTTGTTGGTTTTTTTATAAACAATTCATTCATTATTGTAACTATTACTTTATTATTGTACAAACTTTGTAAGTAGACTAGCGTTACTGACGCTAGTATAATTTTGTCACACTTCTTCTTCTTATCGAGTGGTTAGTGGCCAACCTAGTGTCAGAGTTGTTCAGGTCGCCCGTATGCCTCTGACTTGACTTATCGACTGTTGTCAAATTGTCAACAGCCGGGACCGACTTTTACGTGCCCTCCGAAGCTCGGAGACGCTCAGTTGAAACACCACTATACGATCACCCATCTATTGACTGACCGCACCTAAAGTCGCTTAACCCACCGATCGTTTGCCAATCAGTGAGCGCACCCGGCTACGAGCGTCTCTTTTGTCACACTGATTGAATCTTATGTCAAAGGAACAGACTTTTCTCATGCAGCTTTTTTGGCGTTCAGTCAATCATTTAATTTAGTAGATCTGTTTTTGCTAAAGCTATTGGATCAAAAATCAAACTTTTCTTATTTTTGAAAACGCCAATTAATACTCACGGTAAGACTGGTGTGTAACTTAATTATGTTAATACTAGCTATGCCAGCGGATTCACCCACGTGAATAAAGATTTTTAATTAGGCACCTTTATTGCAATAGATATAATGGTTTGAGGCCAACTTCTATCCCCTATTTCGACCCGTAAAAATCGTGGCTTATGCATGAAAGACTGACTGTGTTACTTTAACATAACATTTAAGTAGTGAAGTACGGATTTAATAGTCACAGTACAGTAGTTTATTGAAAAATGCAGTCACTAATAATGATTTCAAGGTATTTACTGATTTCAAGGTATTTTCCTCTTTATTGTTTCCCAGCACTCATTTCAAGCCCATTCACAGAAACCTCATTTTGAAGTTGATAAAATAGCTTCAGAGATGTCTTAGTTTCTGCTTCGTAGTGGAAGCTCAGACATCGTGTTCAAAGTGAAAGTTTTACTTTTTAATAACTTTTTTCAATTGAATTGAACAGCACAAGTGCAAGAAGTTTCCCAGAATTCTGAAACTTCTACGTGGGAAAACAACCATGCAACCAATATTGTTTAACTTTAAGAACTTCTTAATTTATTATGTGTATGTTAATGTATTTTTTATGTGTGATCATAACATTTATTTAAATTAATTAAAATAAATTCAGCGGAATATTTATATTGCTTTTTTAGTAAAAACGGGTGGGTTTAGTTGTAAAAGCCCTTTTGCAGCTTACTTGAAGAAGACGGCATCCGAAGGCTACGTAATATATTTAGAAACGTAATAAATAGAAAAAATATAATTTAACCCGTAACGCCTCGTATCGGAGCCTATCCTCGTGCTAAGCCTTGCCAGTCTGCCACCTACTGTGCCAGATATTTTATTTTAAAATTATAACCACTGGTAAACCCTGCCAAAGACAAGTAAGCCTATTGACCGGTGATTTAGTAATTACGGATGGATACACTTTGAAAGGAGTGAGAAAAACATTGAAATAGAAAAATATTAAATAATTTTAAATAGATTTAAAACAACTTAAGTAAGATGAAACTCTGTAACCCTTCCATTCGAATTTAAATATTTCTGACTATCAAACAATATATTTACGAATTATTTAGGATGTTCATAGACTTACTGTATACTATGGACATTGGACAGGTCTTTCCATAGAGACAAAATGTCAGGACTCGCTGTCGAATCGATGTCTTGTGACTGAATTCGTTTTGTTGCATTTACGCAGGAGCACCAGCGACTCTAACATTTTGTCAGAATGGAAGGGTCCGTTCATAATATATGTATAGTAAGTCAATGACAATGTTATTATCGTGTTATTATCTTTTCTTAACTACGGCAGGCGATCCCCTGAAAAGGAATAAAATATTTATTTATTTATTAATTTGAAGTTCTTCTTAAGATAATTTTCACATTAATAAAATTTAAAAAAAAAATATATTTTTGATGCACAATGGTAAATCCTGTTTTTGTCTATGTTATTACTTTGCTGAGTCCCGTTTTTAGACAGATAACGCAAGATAACGCACAACTTTAAAACTTTAAAAAGTACAGTTACTTTAATGTAACTTACTACTTTAATGTAATAGGCGTCGGGATGTGACGACTCCATCGCCTGCTGTTGGGATAACCTCTGTCACAACAGATATTATTCCACCAGTGCAATCAGTCACACTGGTGGTAGGTCTTTTGTTGCAAGCGCCCGGCTAGGTAGGTACCACCGCAGTGTCCCAATATTCTGCCGCCAAATAGTAGTGCTTAGCCACTACTGTGTTCCGGTTTGAAGGGCATTGTACGCTAGTGAAATTACTGGGCGAACGAGATTTAACAACTAATATCTCGAGGTTGGCAACGCGTGAGTGGCACCTACTATTGGTGCTGCAAGCGTTCATAGGCTGCGGCAGCCACTTACCATCAGGTGGGCCGTATGCTTGTTTGCCAACTTCTAACATAAAAAAATAAAAAAAAATGTTACCTAAAATGTTGTTGGATAAACACAATATATTAGAAACATTTAAAATAAAACTATACACAATCAATATAACACTACACTATCAACAAGCAAATTGATTCATTGTCGATGGTTCGCAAGCACATAAACACCCAATTTGACCACTAAACGATATTATGGAACTCACAAAATGAATCTATTCAAAAGGGTATGTATTCATCAAAGTTTTTAATAGTAACTAACAGTGCTATGGCTATAACTATTGGTCAAACCATAACGGAGATGAGAACCTAGAAAATCGTACCGAAATTCTTGCTTAAATGAAATAGCAATTAATTTTAATACGTAATTTTTACTTACGATTGATGTATAGGTAAAAAGCCATGCATTTTTTCCCATTCATTTCTCGTATAGTCGGCAAACTGGTTAATATCAAAAATTACATCACCCTCATTCTTATAACCGGAATTCAGACGGTTTATTTCTTTTAACCTTTCAACGAATATGAGATAGCGTTTATTTATTTCATCGTCAGTCTCGTATTGTCTATTATAATCTTTCATAAATTTAACAAACAAAGCACGGGCATTCTCTATGTTATAATATGGCGGTTTTCCCGCGTAAGTTGCAGCTGCTAATATTAGTAATATACAAAAAGTAGCAGATTGCATACTGTAATGTTATTTGCGTTGATGAAATCAATGTCAGCATGGGTAAAAGTAGCAATGTACATATCATGTATAGACTCCTATATAAGATAAGTCACGGCTAGTTGCAATTACAATTGCATTACTCGTTTTACGGCATTAATTCAAAGTATTTTTGTGCTAGACACCATAAAGTTAGTATCTCTATCAAAGGTAAATATATAAATTTAATAATATAATCCAATAATCCACAAAGCGTTGCACTTTAACTTTATTTTTATGTGAATAAATTGGCAAGCAAGCATAGGACCCACATGATGGTAAGCGATTGTTGTAGTCTATGAGCGCTTGCAACACTATTTATTTGTGTCACTCAAGCGTTGCCAATCTAGAGGTATTGGTTTTTAATCTTTGCGCACAAATTTCACTAGCTACAGTCCTTTTTTGAACCAAAACGCAAAAAGTAATAAAAACACACTACTGCTTTACGGTAAAATATCTGACACCGCCGTGGTACCTACCGAAGTGGCCTCTCACAATAAAAGGCAATTATTATTGCACAATCTAAACAAAGCGAAACAATCTATGTTTCGCTTGACGCTATTTCTTTTCAAAGATTATTTTCAGATTTTTATCTTGCTACAATAACGCCTAGCCGGAGCCAGAGTGCTGACAAAACTGAATTAAAATCTTGGTCTACTTAAAAGAAAACAGAAGGCAAAAGTACTTAAGCTTATAATGTAAATTTTTTTAAATTTAATATTTAATTACAAAATAAAAGACTTCATAAACATATATGTTATTTATTTACGAGTTACATAAAGTGGCATAATGGCACTTAACTTTTTCTTAAAAATGAGGTCTTAAAGATTCTGCTGGCGACCTGTAAAGAAATAAAATAACGATCAGATTATTGAACTGAAATAAAAATAAAAATTACATCTCACAGATTGAAAAAAGGTATTTAGGCTAATGTTACACAGGTCCTACGCTTTGCCACCAAAGAAGTAATACAAATCGTTTCAGTCTTGTAAGACAGCAAAAGACCTGTTATTTTATTATTTTTACAACAAATTTATTTACTGCCAATACAAATAAACGCTACAAAGTCAACGGCCCCAATAAGGATAATTTTATTCTGTGTCGGGTTTCGGCAACACACATAGACATAAAAGAATAGGAATTTCTCTCTCTCTCTCTCTCTCCTTCTCTCTCTCTCTCTCTCTCTCTCTCTCTCTCTCTCTAATTAGCTCTTACTTTTTATGTGGTAAACGCCCATGTATACGTTTTAATTCCTCTTCAGTATAGTCAGTAAACTGGTTGATAGCGAAAATTGCATCACCCTCTCCTTTATAATTGCTATTCAAGTGGTTTATTTCCTTCAGGCTATCGACAAATATGTGAAAGCGTATATCTCTTTCAGCCATATCCCTGTAGTGTTTGTTATAATCTCTGATGAACTTTTCAAACAAAGCTGCGGCGTTTCTTATGTCATAGTGCGGCGGTTTTTCCGCGAAAATTACAGCGGCTAATATAAGTAATATAGCAAAAGTGACGCGATGCATAATGTATTGAGAGTATTCAATGCAAAGCTGACATTTTGTAGGTAATGGAAATGTATTTTATATTTAGCAGCAACAAAAATAAATGTCACGCTTGAATGCTATAACATTATACGATATTTAATTTACAAATTAAATTATTAAGATGTACTATTTTCGTTTACATTAGGTTTTAATTGGATTTTGTTTCCAATTTCGCGTCTCATCTTGAGTACAGGAGTTTTATTTTATAATTTAGGAGCTAGGGTCTTACTAGAAATATTATATATATGTAATTTATATTACCAAATACCTATCAGAATCGTCTTATGATTTTGAAGCTACATTTCATCGTACTTTCTGTGGTGCTTGATACACGAGAGAATGACATTCACTTCTGTAGTCTTGGTATGTGATTCGAAAGAAAGTCCCAAGCAATGCCTAGCTTTTATATCAGCTATCATTAGCACTTTAGTGGGTGAAAGTCAGAGTCACCCCCAAAAAGTCGTGAATTTGCTAAGAGATGTACAGTGTGCACGTCACTTACCGCTACACGATCAAAAGACCATCAGAATCTTGCAACGCATTATTTATTTTCATCACCGATAAACATAATGTACAACTTACCAAAATAAACCGTAGGGCTGCGCCCGGCAGGCGATATCACCCGCCTGGACAGAAGAGAAGTGTGTATGTTTTAGAAGATCATAACACTTCGTTCCTCCAGAAACAGTGGTCAATATATATTACAAATTCGCAAGCCTCAGTCAATTACTTAAAATACTTTATGGCTTCATAAATTGCCCAAAGCTCACGGTCGTGAAGTGAGTACTTGGTCTGCAACGGTATCAGTTTTCTAGGGAGAAACCTACGATTGCCTAGTGCAATAATTTATTTGCTTTAATACGGCTCGCCTATCACTATCAGAAGCGTCAGTTAGAAATGCTAGTTTTTTTTTTTTTATGTTAGAAGTTGGCAAACAAGCATACGGCCCACCTGATGGTAAGTGGCTGCCGCAGCCTATGAGCGCTTGCAGCACCATTAGTAGGTGCCACTCACGCGTTGCCAACCTCGAAATATTAGTTGTTAAATCTCGTTCGCCCAGTAATTTCACTAGCGTACAATGCCCTTCAAACCGGAACACCGTAGTGGCTAAGCACTACTATTTGGCGGCAGAATATTGGACACTGCGGTGGTACCTACCTAGCCGGCCTCTTGCAACAAAGACCTACCACCAGTGTGACTGATTGCACTGGTGGAATAATCTCTGTTGTGACAGAGGTTATCCCAACAGCGGGCGATGGGGTCGTCACATCCCGACGCCTTGAAAAGTTATAGTTTTGCGAGCTATCAAGGTGTGTCAGTATAGCAATTTGACAATCTGTTTTCAATACTCAAAGGTCTTTAGGACCAAAGATAAATGCATCTCCAAAGATGATACTGTTTTCAACATTGTGTATCAGCATAGGAAAAATCGAATACCATTAAACGAGCAATTTTTGTACATATATATAATTTGATCTAGATAGGATTAATTTTTAGAAAATATCGTTTTATCCGGCATTTTCCCGGTTCGAGTCCAGATATCTCCCGTCCGATTATTTTTTCCCATATTTTTCAAGTTCCTTCTTTTGTAAGAAAAACTATTATTGAGAGTCCTTTATTCACGCATCTAATTCGTATAAACATTAAAAATTAAATCTATTAAGTAATAAAAGAAATCAATTATCTTCACTTACGGACTATGACGGATTGATTTTGCATTTTAATGAACTTTACACATAGCTGAGGAAGGAATGAAGAAACCTCTAAGGTTCTTGTTCTTATCAAGTGGTTAGTGGCCAACCTAGTGTCACAGTTGTTCAGGTCGCCCGTAGGCCTCTTTTGTCAAATTTCTTCATCGATTATATATTATCGACTGTTGTCAAATTGTCAACAGCCGGGACCGACTTTTTACGTGCCCTCCGAAGTACGGAAATGCTCAGTGGAAGTACCACTATGCGATCACCCACCTAGTGACTGACTGCGCCTAAAGTTGCTTAACCTACCGATCGTCTACTGATCAGTGAGTGCACTCGACTATGAGCGCCTCAACCCTTAAGGAAAAAAATTACATAATCAAAATATCGTTATAATTATCTCCTAATAATATTATGTGCTTTTTTCGTAGATTGCTAAAAATTGGATGCAGATGAAACTATCAGTAGAAATGTTATTAGAAAGTAGGTGGTTTTTTCTTTATTTACTAATTAATTTTTGAATTTTTCTATTAAGTTAAGTAGTGCTGTAATGTTTGATTGTATTTTATAGCCTAGGTAGATGAATTGGGTAACTGTGAAGTCTCCCTGGGTATGTTCTGGGTATGGAGTCTGGTCTTGATCCTTTGGCATTGCGCAGAGATCACGGATCACTCTGCATCTTCTGTCGCATATATCACGGGGGATGTTCTCAGGAATTGTTTGGATTGATCCCGCCGGCAGAATTTCATCATCGAATATCGCGACAAAACTCTAAACTCCATCCATACTACCTCGATGTCGGGAAATCCACAACAGCGCGATTTAGAAGAGATTTTCTTCCTCGCACAACCACTCTGTGGAATCAACTTCCGCCGGTGGTCTTTCCGAACCGATACGACTTGGGAACCTTCAAGAGAAGAGCGTATTCTTTCCTTAAAGGTCCGCAACGCGCCTGCACGCCTTCTGGTGTTGCAGATGTTCATGGGCGGCGGTGATCGCTTAACATCAGATGAGCCTCCTGCCCGTTTGCCCTCTGACATAAAAATAAATAAATAAACTGAATTTTAATTACTACAAGCTGAAAGGTTAAAGCTGACTGTGGATATGTACACAGTATCTTTTTACTTTTGTATTTTTATTTCCAAAGCCTGAACGTATGTTCTACGGTATATACCGGCCGCACCCAATTTATATAATATGTCGGAGGAAGTGCTATTAAGCTGATTGCCGGTTGAATGTTAAATGAGTTTATCTTTAATAATGTTACTGTACTGTATATATCATAAATTAATTTAATTTGATATCTACCTACCCTATCTAATCTACTTTTTGATATTGTTTAAGTTTTTATTAATTCGAATATGTTGTAGCTCAGGCCATATCGAGTAGAGAGACACCTCTATTGGGATTGAGACACTATCGTAAAGTTGTCATTTTTGAAGGAGGAAAAATAAAAATAAAAATATTCTGTTACTTGATCGAGGTGGATCACTGTTGGACTATTTGAGGTGTTGATGTGAGGTCAGCAGTCGGTGCCGCGAACCCGGTGCTCGAATATATTATGTAATTCCATAATTTTTTTAAATTATTAAATGCCTAAAAAATATGGACCTGTTGGCTTTGTGCTTGCATTTTACCCAAATAGGACCCACTAGACTTGTACCCACTAATGATGATGTCGATGAGAATGACCACTCTCCGACACATATATATATATATATATATATAACCATATTATGTACATAATAATGTGTATCAAAATACCTAATCATCATGAATATTAGAGTCAAGAAATCTAATAATTCCTATATAAATAATATAAAAGAGACATATCTTCATATATAGCCGTAACAACGAATCCACTCCCTCGACAGACATTAGAAGGCGAAACGTGAACATCGCCTCTGGCGTTAGGTTAGTTCGTTATTATACACAGAAGGAACACGAAGCAAAATAACTGCTCCGTAGAGACAGATTCAAAAGAATGTTATGTTTCTTTCTTGAAATACTACAAAATTTTGGTTAAGAAATCTTAAATAAACTAATTTGTACCAACTGACATAAACAATGTCGTAAATATATATTATAAATTTCTAGCCCTGCTTAACCCCGTAATGGGTTGAGGTTTCAATTAAATAATAAACACGTCGTCAAATTTGAAGTAGATTGGACTACCTCTTAGAGGTAGAAATTCGGAAAATTCTTTCCCTCCAAGTTTCAGGTCACTACGATGAGCGGTTTAGGTTGTGCGTTGATCCGTCAGTCATTCAGGACAAAGCATTATATATTTTTTGTTCTGTTTATATTTTTTCTAGTTATTTTTTTTATATACGACCTATAATACGACATTTTTTTATATCATGACGGTTGGCAAACCTGATGGTAGGCACTCACCACAACCTATGAATGCTTAAGATACTTGAAGTACCACGTGCGCCTTACTGTTACACTCATCGCACGAAAAGCAACAACACTGATACTTTTAGTTTACTTCGCTGATTAAACCGGCCTCTTTGTAGTGGTTGGAATATAATGATAACATTATTATTTACAATTCAAATCTTACTCTATAAATTAAAATTGTACAAATCAGGTCCACAAGGAATGGAAGCAACAACATATATTTATTTGGTGGTATTGTCCTCAATTTCCTTTCTACCGCCTATAAATGCCATCCGCTCATTGTTGTAGTGCTAGAAAAGCCTTTCGTCTGCACTTGTGAGTATGGGAGAGCCAAGGCCAAGCGTCTCGGTGGGTGGAAATGGGTAGATGTGAGTGACGAAACTATCCTTTGGAAATGTCTAACTTTTCCTAACACATATTACTTATAAAAACTACTATAATTATACAATATATGTATGTTGAAAATACAAAGAGACATATATCCCTATAAAAAGATAGAAATACCCTTAAGCTACAAATGTATATATATAGACCTGGGCAACGTTGGTTTTTATAGTTAGTATAAATTATAAAGTGCGTTACGCAATAGGTAAATACGTAAATGCGATTTTAGCATAAAGCGTTCATAATATGAACTGCACCTTGTGAGCATTTACGTAATATATTGAGCGATCAATTACGTAGATTTGCCACGTTATAAAATACTGGGAGCCATAAAATGGAAAAATTACGCCAGCGGTAGCTACGGATCAAATCCCATTTCAAACTACCTGTCCTTTAGGTGTCTACTGTAGCACTGGCATCTTGAGACTCTAAAAGATCTCATTTACATTTGAATGATGTATCTCGTATTTTATTTATTAAAAAACAATTTACGCCGTAACATACATTTTTCATTGCTTTTTGGGGTATATAAATTATTGAGGGAGTCCATAGAAATATAGAACAGAACTCCACACTGAAATCAACTCATAAACGTTGCGTGTCTACGCTTTAAATGTGAAAATTAAATAAATATTCTTATATAATATTAAGAAAAAACCGAGAAAACCTCTTAAAAAACCGAAAAAACCTAAATGTTCAAAACGAAATAAAAAATAATGAAAACCGACTGACAAGCCCTAAGAAACATAAATTTTACTTATAAATATTATTTTATAGTAATAAATAACAAAGAAGCTAGTAGATAAAACGACTAAGAAGAATTCCTATAATATTAAGAATAAATACAAGTATAAATGTTTTCTTATCTTCAGAAGGGCTCGGTAACTTAAGACGACCTTCAGAGCTAGACATGGGTATCGTAGGGGTTATCAACCGATGCCTTTCCAACCCTATAATATAATTTATTCTAATAGTACAAAAATCGGACCTATATATTAGAGATATCAAAAACGTGTGACCTACAATTTATACTATTTTTTTTTTATATAATTACAATTTCAATTCAAGAAACCAAATATAACAATACACGCCTATCCATATTCAAAACATTTTCTAACGTAACGTATTATACGGTAATCAGATTTGAACCGACACGACTGACAATGTTAATTAAAACACATAAATGGTAAATTAATTTGCAGAACAACATAAAATTTTCACAATAGTATAGGCTAGTTGAGTGTTCGCATCAGTTTGTTTCGGACCGCAGACCGCGAAGTCAAATCACACGCATGTTCATATCGAAACCACAGTCCGTTTTTGATTTACGCCTTTATTCTACAGGTGTGATGAGATAATTGAAAAAGAACAATAAAATACTAACTCAGCATTTTTTCTTGTTCCCACCCTTAATCATCCGATGGAATTTTTTTTGATTTTAGGTCTTAAATATTCCTTGGTGAGTCCGGTACCCCAAGAATT
Source organism: Hestina assimilis (assembly GCA_023373885.1). NCBI lineage: Eukaryota > Metazoa > Arthropoda > Insecta > Lepidoptera > Nymphalidae > Hestina > Hestina assimilis. The sequence continues at coordinate 6,262,736 of CM041749.1, read as the reverse complement.
AGGTCGTTGTGATCAAATTCTTATGCAACATTTGTTTTCTTAAAATTTAACGCCAAGCATAGCTAGTTGTTTAAACCGAGTGCTAGAATCTATCCAATTCAAATCAATGATATTTAAAAAAATAAATTAAAATTCTATTTGAGAACCAATTTATGAACCTAAAAAATATTATTAAAATTTCTTGACATAGTTTGTGCTTTGTATTGTGTGCTTTTAAAAACATATACCTACTTCCAATTTCGTGGTAAATATTTAATTATGTACCAATCGATGATACCCACGCAACGATAGGATCATCTAAATCAGCATTCGTAAATATCAAGATGGCATGTATACATAATCGATTATTAATCGATTACTGTGCGAGTGTATATGTTATGCGTATTCATGTAGAGGCTGCTGCGCTTTACCAGTTCGACAAGCTGATGTCACTGGAATGTCGCTGACTCTGATCAATAAGTTTTGTCCCTACAAAAATCTCTCAGTGCCATTACTAAAACTTCTTCTTCACCAGAGAAAATCATTAAAAAGGTCACATTTTTCCCTGACTGTTAACAATTTAAGAGGGAAGATAATGTTTAACGTGATTTAATTTTATTATTAAATATTAATGGTATCATAATAATTACATTATAGAGAGCTCGTGAAGCATAATATGCTTATATTATGCTTACAAGGACTCCTTGATAATCTATTCATATTATGTTAAGTTACTACTGCTGCATAATATTATTATGTTAGTTAATGAATACACTCCTTTAGGTTATGTTTTAAACAACATTTAACTTGAAGTTAATAATACTAAGTAATAATAAAGTCTAAAGTTTCCATAACTAAATCGAAAATCGTATTGAAAAGGAAAATAAATCGAATAAATAGACTTTGTTCTTTACTTTATTTTCTCTTGTCGTGTCTAATTTGATTTTTCAGAGATTTTAAAGGCCATTCAAGCGATTACAATGCTTCAGATTTCCCTATTGAACTAAAGCCTTTTGTCTAACTGCAATATAGTTATCCATTGTAAGTTGAATACTTTTTTATAACAGTACCTGAATCTTTATAGGTAACCATTACTTAAATGTTAAATTACTCCAACATCTTACTTTATAATTAGTGTTAAAGAAAACTTATAACTGTCAGTTTAAACAAAATTGTATAAACGCAACTTAATTAGTTATATGACTACAATACATTTTTCTTGAGGCTTAACCGCTAAAACTAATCTTGTAACAAAATTTTGTGATAATAATATTGAAATCTTAAAACCACTTAAGTGCAGTTTTTTACTTTAATAAGAAAAACATATAGATATTGACAAATCATGGATATATTTTATTTAATTAGTAACCGGCTCTAAAAAGGGAAGATGTTAATTGAGATAATATTTGTATGCCCACACGATATGCTCATCGTTCACCATTCATTGTTCCATTGTTATGAATAAGTTTGGTTGAATAGGCTCCATGGTAGTCCCATATATTGACTTCATCCAGGAGACTCAAGATATAAGAAACACTTCAAAGTATAAGACTATTCCATGTAAAAAGGGCTAGTTATAAATCAGTAGATGTCTGGTGAAACAATTAAAGAGAGCATTCGGGTCGGAATAATGAATTATTTATTAGAGCCTTGACATACGTAACTGCCATACGTTTGTTGAACGGAAGGGGTGAAAATACCGAAAAGAGTAAGGGAATTTACCAGCGAGCCGTAAATGACAGTTTAATTCTTTGTTGTTTTGTACGTACGCCATGATTTATGATTTTCTTTTTTATTGTTGAAACCTTTCTTACTTATCAACTATTCATATCTTACGGATATTTAAATAACGTGTTTAATTTTTCATCTAATATTGTAAAATCCGATACGGCTCGATCGATTCTTATGTTTTTGTATGAACGAATGTTTACAGTCTTTCATTGACGTCAAGTTTTTGTTACATGAAATGTCACGTCACTTTGCATTTCATCGCAACAAAATGAAGTGAGTAATTAGTTAGTAACATACTAACTTCATTCGATTATGTTGCAAGCTTGTAACTGACTTCGTTATGTAATGAAATATTGATATTGAAATATTTCTAACATACATAAAGATATGTTCGGTAGATATGCGATATCACGATTCTCGCGAATTAGATAGGATCCGGTTTAATCAAATGAAAAGCCAAGATGACAATCTTATCTGAATTCGAGCCAAAATTACCTGCTTACTAATGGATGTAACCAAATTGAATTATGTCACACGAGTAATCTTATACAAGGCCTAGATCCGCAGCTTCACATTCGTAATCTGCTATTTTTTATGAGGTAATATTAAACATTTATTATATATACGACGACGTTGTGGCGCACCGGCCGCGATCCTGCCTTAAACGCCACAGGTCGCGGGTTCGATTCCCGCTCGGAGCACAATATGTGTATTGATTATTTGTCCTTGTCCTTGTATGTGTTTCCAGACCCCCGACACAGGATATCACTATCATAATGGGGGCCGTTGAGTGTGCAGCGTTTATTTATTATTTATTTATTATATATATACTATATATATAAATACCGTGGGATGAAGAAAAAAAATTATACTATATTTGGAAGGTTGTATGTTTCTGAAAATTCTTCTAATATAAATAGCAAATATTTTCTCTGTAAAACCCATATTACCATATAGTATTATATAACAATATTACCATATAAGTATATGGTAATATGTTTTTTACAAGAGCTTAAGCTATTTTTTTTGAATAGCGTTTAAGCGAGTATGGGCTTGCTTTTGACAGTCTTGCGCACCTTTCACGAGAGTTGACGCTCTTATAAACGCGTGATAATAATATGTAAGTGCTCCTTTTTGAAGCGTAAAATTACGCGCGCGTGTATGAAGCACGTATGCCGTAATGCTCTGAGAACATGATTCATAAAATAAATAAAAATTAAACTACAATATATAAATATACAATAAGGCAATAGCTATAACTACCTCATGAAATATGTATTTATTTCTTTTCTCTTAATATTACCGCTCAACGCTCAATATTTCCGATTTTAACATTTATTTAACGTTTGAGCAATTACTTCAGCTTTCCGATGATTTTATTATTATAACGACAATCAGACATACATTGTGTGAAATATGCTGTTTTAAATCGGCATTCAATATAGATAAGTATAATTACCGCTTTGCATCTTTCTGACTTATTTTGAGTAAGCATACCAAAATTTTACGTTGATAATCTGTGTGAGGGTGCCTAACAATTACATTTATGCCGAAAACAACGTCTATTAAAAATAAAACACAAATAATTTCTTCCGCTATAACTATTAAAGTCAAATTTAATTTCATATTCAATAAAACCCATTATAGGGTTAAAGCTGTCACCTGCAGGATTACTGCAACCGTAACCAGAACCTAGGCTATAGACATATATATAAAATATTTAAAGGTACTCTACTGACATAATGACTAATAACTATCGAATTAATTTACAGTACAATATAAAATTTGTATGATAATACAGCTAGTTGTGTTCGCATCAGTTTAATGTAGACCGCAGACCGCGACGTCAAATCACATGCATGCTGATATCGAAACCACGGTCCGTTTTAATTTAAGCTCTGAATAAACTTTGCGATACGGAAATTGAAACCTACGCAAGTAACAGGCTTATTAATGGAGCTAAATACATTCTATAATTGGTTTTATTTTAAACCACGCTGTCTTTTTTTTTAATGTTGACGACGTTTTGGCGCAGCGGTAGCGAACCTGCCTTAAACGCCACAGGTCGCGGGTTCGATTCCCGCTCGAAGCATAATATGTTTGTATTGATCATGCAAGCATATTTTCCGGTCTGGGTGTATTTGTCCTTGTCCTTGTATGTGTTTCCGGACCCCCGACACAGGATATCACTGTCCTAATGGGGGCCGTTGAGTGTGCAGCGTTTATATTTATAATGTCTAACATAAACATATATGGTCCGCCAGCCGAATAAGCGGTTACTGGCTGCTGTAGAGTTATTATTAGCAGTAGAAGTGTCACGTCGTGTCGCTAATACAACGGGTACATGGAGGAAGGTCTAGCTGTTGTAACTTCTGACATAGGAATCGAACGATAACCAACAGTACTAATGCGACTCTTCACGTAATAATCTGTGAGATGGTTGTTTCTATTCACCTATTCTATGCTAAACGGATATATTAAAAAAAAATCGTTCAAAGCATGTATAAACGAGAAAGCAAAAAACAAAATGTCGTACAGTTAGATGTTATATTTTTTCCAGTTTTCTTGATTTAAAACTAAAGTAAACTAAAGTGAACCAATTTAGGCAAAATTAAACTACTAATTTCTAGACCAATCTGAACAAATATCTTTTCAGAAAATAACAGTTCGGTATACAATATAATCTATAAATGAAGATGTTAAAACTTTAAAAGGTTATAAACATTTAAAGAATACGAAAAATTAAATTGTAAATTGCCTTCTCCTGTTTTGAAATTGTTTGGAAAGTATTTTTAGAACACTACATATTGGTTGCAATATAATCAAAACAGTCAAAAATTTAAGTTACTCGTAATATTCCGAAATGCTAGTTTAATTGATGATCATGTATACTACATGAGTTGAAAAGGTATTTCGTAAATGCTACTCGCATATTTGCTTGTTCGTTCAAACTCTCGGCTCAGATATTCCAATTAAAAATTGTAACCTTTACATAAAATATGAATTTCACGTTAACAAACAATGAATTTTTATGTAACTTTATATAAAATAACGTGTTTCATAAAGTTTTACAGCGTAAAAGACCACAATAGCCTCTATCGTTAAATGCCGATACGAGTAAAAAAACTTTTATAACGGATATTACATTTCGTCGCTTCCGTTCTTCTTTATACATATTTATTCGTTGCATTCTGACGTTTTAAAATATTTTAACATTTTCATATTGAATATACATTCTTTGTACATATAATGAAGATGTACACAAACTTTAATGATTAATATTTTACGGTAGTAGAACCCAGCACAAATGGGCCGGCTCGACTGGGGAAGTACGGGTAGTACTCCCAGAAAATCGGTGTCAAGTAACAGTATCAGCAGATACTGTTGCGTTTCGCGCGATGCGCGCCGGAGGTACAACCTCCCACCCCTCTATTACCTTCCTTTTTCCTTTCTTATCCCTTCCCCTCGTTTAAGTATTTTTTAAACTTAATTAATCAGCGCTAACGCTTATTTTAAATAAATAAATTTTCAAATTTTCAATTCGGGGAATACCTGCTTTGGATCAACGCTGTCGGATTCAAGGAACAACAAATTCTGTGCAACCTGCAAGGTTAGAACTACTCCGTCGTCAATCCATTTATACTAAAAACAGCAAGATCTTCTTTTCATTTGTAAATGAAAAACTTTTCACTCAGATCTTTTATTTTCAATACGTTACATAATAACAAATCACAATAAAACAAAATAATACAGCATTTTATGTGGCATCGGACTAAAAATGGTAACCGACTTCAAATGCTAGAACTATAGCAGAGAAACACAGATCACAATGAAACTTTGATATGAGTAATAAACTGATACAACAAAGGCGCTAACTCTAGTTTAATTTTTGTAACATATTATGTTAAAATGACCTATATCTTCTTCCTAGCATTATCCTCGGTACTATACGAATATTTAGGGTCTGCTTATTATTCCTGTCCGGATTTGCAAACATCTGCCTGAGCCGCATCGAACCCGCAACCGTCGAGGCTAAAGACAGACTCGCTACCCACAACGTCACAACGGTGTTACAATGAGCTATATATCTATATTTTTAGGAACATATAATGTTTTTAACCATTTAAAAAAATATATAAATATTACATAAGAGATTACGTAACGTTGTAGCATAAAAATATCAAGTTTCTTGTATGTATGGACCCCTAATTTTTTTTTCATTATTTGCTGCTGCAGCGGAAACACATTCTGTGAAAATTTAAACTCTCTACCTATTACAGGTCGTGAGATACAGCCCGCTGATAGACGGACGGACTGACGGTTGGACGGACAGCTGATTAATAATAAAAACAATCACATAACATAGATAGATAGATAGAATAGTCTTTATTGTACACCACTAAAAACAAGTTACATTCAAGAACTTAAAAGCTATATATAAATGTACATGTAGGCGGTCTTATCGCTAATTAGCGATTTCTCCCAGACAACCTCGGATTTAGGAGAAATGAGTAAAGAAAGGGTAGGTGGTGCTTCTTTGTACACATAAATATATTAAATAGATCTCTAATACTAAATATTATATAAAATATGTCATATTATCAAACTTAAAAATAAATAAATATAAATATATACAATATATACATAATAGATATATACTATTCAGTAACAATAATAATATAATATAGTTATACATATATAAACATAAATATATATATAAATATATACATACATAAACATACATAACATACATATGTCGTTTTAATTTAATTTACGTCGTCAAACTAATGCTCCTTAGCAAGGTAAAACTCCTTAACAAGGACTTTAAAGGAGACTATACTAGGAGCCTTTCTAATATTGATTGGCAAAGCGTTCCACATCTTCGCTGCCTGCACGTAAACATACTACGTCTTCAATACAATACGCTAGAAGACGCAACTGAAATTCAATTTTAATTTTCACACGATATTCAAATTCATAAACATTTCAATGTTATCTTTTCCACTAATAAATATTACCTTATAAAATTAATTAAAAGATGTATACATTTAACTAAAATATATAATAATAGCTTAAAATTAATTATATCCTAAAGTCTCGTATCATTGATATTACCCGTTTGCGATGCCATTGTTATTTCTGAAACAATAAAATTCAAATGAGCGGACATTATGATGCGCATTAATTTTAACGCGAGTTATTTTAATAATAAATGGCGCTATAAAGTCCCAAATGTTAATATTCTAATAGCATTAGCGTTATATTTTTATAAGTACTATTACACTATTATCATATCTTAAAAAAGTGTTCAAGGTTTTGTAAGTACATTGTCTACTTCAAAATGGTCTTACGAGAAATCTTTATAGTCCATTGAAAAGTTAATTTGGGTTTAGTTTCAAATTACTGGGGTTGCAATCCTTGTAAGTTCGGTATCTTTTTTTATGTTACAAGTTGGCAAACAAGCATACGGCCCACCTGATGGTAAGTGGTCGCCGAAGCTTATGAGCGCTTGCAGCACCATTAGTAGGTGCCACTCACGCGTTGCCAACATCGACATTAGTTCTTAAATCCCAGTAATTTCACTAGCCTACAGTACCCTCTCAAACCGGAACACAGTAATGCCTAAACACCACTATTTGACGGCAGAATATTTGACAATGCGGTGGTACCTACCTAGCCGGCCTCTTGCAACAAAAGACCTACCACCAGTGTAAAACCAGTGCATCTTAAAAAGGGTGCAATTTTTTTACGCTGTATCTGTGTATCTGTATATTATTAGTTTAACAGAAAATTATTAATTCAACTTTTTTGTCACTAAACCCTATGAACATATAAAATTTTATACAGAAATTATTGCTCGATAATACATGTGACAGTGAATCACAGAATATAAAAAAATTCTTTTCCACTATTGTCTTTTGGTTCGATAAGTGAAAACGTCGGATGCCTAAGCCGCCATTTCTTACTACCCTTTCCTTTTAGTTCCTTTTTTATCCCCTCCTCTGCTTCGACCGGCAACGCCCTTGCAGTTGTAATGTTACCTGGATTCCTAGCACCTATACGTTACGGTGATAATATACCATCAGGCGGATGATATGCTTGTTTGCCACCTTTCTGGTGAAAAAATCCCTTGTTAAATTCCTTTTCCTCCTCTCCATTGAAATTCATTCATAAATTCAATTTATTACTCTAATTAATATAAACTAAAGTAACTCCATCGGACTAACTATATGTTTACCACATTAGTGATATTAAAAATGGTATGACCCAAACATAAATACTATAAAGGAGACAAATCCTCAAATATAGCCAAAGCATGGACTCCCTCGGCAGACATTAAAAGGTGAAATGTAAACATCGCATTTGGCTTTTGGCTAGTCCGTAATAGCACACCGAGTTAAATAATTATTCCGTGGAGATTCAAAAGATGCGTTTTATTTCTTTCTTCATTAAATTAATTAAATAAATAATTTATTTATTGCGATAAAAACTATTTTATGATATAATATCAATTCTCATACCATTTCCACGTCGAATTTTTTAAAAAATCAGTTGAGTCGTTTTGTCGTAAAAGGATATTTTTTAGTTATGAAGGGTTCAATAGTGGCTCCAAATGGATCGTAAATATATATACGGTGCTGCTAGCCGACTTTTTTACTTAAATTTAGCTGACACGCTACCTCTTGTCTAAATCAATCTTACAAATGACTGTATATTTTTATACTAGCTGTGCCCGCGACATCGTCCACGTGGAATAATGTCTCTGGGTAACATTTTTAATTATTATTAATATTTTGCCTCTTGTCGTAAGCTTATAAAACATTCACCACAACCTAAAAATAAGTCTCAAGCTTCTTGTTCTAAAAATGACGATACAACCATACAACTTTTCACGACACCAATTTTTGCATTAAAAAGTAGTCTTAGTCCTTTTTCAAGCTCTAGACTATCTGTGTATATGTTTCATTTCAATCAGTTCAGTAGTTTTAGCGTGAAAGCGCGACAGGTAGACAGAGTTACTTTCGCATTTATAATATTAAAGTAAGAAATGGATTGTGTATAGCGATATTGTTATCGAAATGTTAAATAATATTAGGAGAAAATAAATCTGATATTACTAGCATATATTTTCATAAAAACTGGATCAGACCTCAATACTCTATGGACAACAATAAAACAGTTTTGAAAAATAAAGAGTTTACCTATTAAAAGAACTCCTAGTTGTTCAGTATCGCAGTACAAGGGTTCCTGGATGATACTATTCAGCTGGTCCTCATCAGGCGACTTGCGTTACACCACACGACGCATCCGTGGTGCGACCACTCCTGTACTAGCATCTTGAGACTCTAAAAGAAAATTTTTAAACATAAAATGTAGTTTTTCTATTGTTAGTATTTTCTATTAAGACTCTTGGCGCTCGTTAGTATTTTCTATTAAGACTCCAACATGAAAACCATTTTTCACCGGACTACGCTGAGTTGCATCTGTATTTGTAATGTGGTGTTAAATTCTCTAAGAGCTTCTTTTGAATATCCGTTTTTTTTTTTCATTTATATTTCAAGTTTATAAATCATTCGGACAAAAAGTATATTAAACACATATGTTTGTGAGTAAAGTTTTCCGTAAAGTAAGCGGCATGAAAGAGACAAGGTTTTCGACTGGAAGGGTAAACACAATGAGCTTCATAAGCATTATAAGAAAATTATAAGAAATGGTGGAAAAAGAGTGGGTCTGCAATAATGAGAGTAAGTTAGGGTTGTAACAATTCGATGAGGAGAAATAAACCTTCAGTTGCAAACTTCTCTGTACTCTCCCTGTTATTCTTCTACATATGATTAATAAGAACAACAATGCCGGTAGCGTTACTATAAATTGGTACAGAGCGTAAAATTGTTTTCCATCAGGGGCTTACCATTAACTCTTATATCGATTCAAACACATGTCAAAAACTGACTTACATCTTTATTTCGTATTATGACATACATATTTATATCATGCTCATAATATTTGAGTCGATTTACTGTCAAAATTGAATAGAATTTTTACTAAAAGTTAATGGTAAGCCCGCAGGCCGTATATATATTTATCGCTTTTATGATAAATATTTCAATGATGAAGAATAACTAATGGATTTTCGCTTTTACAACATTAGATAGAATTATACGCTTGTATAAATATTGTAACTTTCTGATACGATTTTGTTATAATAACATCCATTAGTTGTACGCTGTGTGAAATAATCAGTATTCTATTTGTAATTTTGCAAAACATAAATTGTAGAAACATTTTTTGAACATAAACTTAATCAGAGACAGTCTATGATTTAAAAATATATACATATTTTTTTATTATGCATATCCAAGTGATCCATATTGACAGAGTAACTACTATACCATAATAGAAAAATAATCAAATACCTAACAGCTTCTACCAAAAACCGTCATAGGATTACGACCACAACCTATTCCGCGTAAAATAAAATAAACACGCTAAACATATTTAAAGCCGCCCGAATGGTGTAATAAGCTTATATTAATATCGAATTAATTTACAGTACAATATGAAATGTGTATGATAATACAGCTAGTTGTGTTCGCATCAGTTTAATGTAGACCGCAGACCGCGACGTCAAATCACATGCATGCTGATATCGAAACCACGGCCCGCTTTCATTTAAGCCTTTATTCTACAGCTCTGAATAAGTTTTGTGTGTTACGGAAAATAATAGGAAATTGTATGATTACTAACTTTGTTGTCGTATCGTCGATTTCGACACTGTATAATTTTAGGTCAGTTTCAGACCAGCGTTTTATACGAGTGTACAAGCTCGTTTTTGGAAGCGTGTATAGGTTCATTTATACAGAATCCTTTTTTTCATGCCGGTTGCCAAACAAGCCTACAGTCCGTCTGATGGCAAGCAGTCACTGCCACGTATGAACGCTTGTAATACTTGAAGTACCACATGTGCGTTGCTAACCCAAGAGTTAGGAGGTAAGGAATAAGAAGAAAAATGGAACGGAGCAGATGGGGTGGGAAGATTGGGCCTCCGGCGCTCTCACTCATCGTACGATACGCAATAGTACTCTATTATTTTACGCCGATTTTCTGTGAGAGGGTAGTACATCCCCTGTCGAGCCGGCTCATGTGTGCTGGGAGAAGCAGGGCTACTACTACAAAACTACTGTCACATACAAAACTCTTAAGAGCGTTGACGCGCATATAAGCGTATATGCGTGTAATATTTATTGAATTTGAAGCCTTAATAGCTCAACGGTAGAAGGGCCGACTTCGCTCCGTTAACGCGAGAGTCGAGGGTTCGATCCTGACCCCTTGGGCTATTGTCGTACCCACTCCTAGCGCAAGCTTCGAGCTTATTTGGAGGGGCAATAGGAATATTAGTAATGCCTTGAAAAAGCATTGCTAATATTCTTTAAAAAAAAAATATATACTACTGACACTCACCACCACCGGTTCGAGCGTATACGCCAGAATAAGAGCATCTACACGCGTTCACAGTTTTAAACCGTGAAATAAAACGCGTGTGTAGATTTGAATGCCGAAACGATCGAAAAGAGACGAAAAGTTTATGTCTAAACATGATATAAATATTTGCCTACGGTTTATACTTTTTATGGTTTTACTTTTAGTCAAAGTTCAAATACAGAGAAATGCCATAAAAGATTAACTAAATCAAAAGATTATCTCTGTTGATTGATGTTTTACGCTAAATATTAATAATACCAATATTGAAGGCAAAAAGCATACTGCCGTCCGAAGGAAAAGTTTTTGATAACACTTTCGTTCCCTGTCTGATCAATTGTTCAACTATGTGTCTAATGTCTGAACAATAAAAACTTTAAAAAATATAAATTTTATGCAAATAATTATCGAGCACGCTGCACACGTTTATAAAAAAATATACATAAAAACAAAGCTTTACAGCAGACAGGACTACAAAAGGCTCTATTAGTATTTACTGACACGAGTAAAAAAACTTTTATAGTGAATATTATATTTCGCAACACTTATTCATGTTTTTAATTCCATGGTATAGTATAACTTTAAAGCAGCTTTATAATATTTAACGTAAAACTTTACGGTATAAATTCAGGACAAAAGCCTATACTCACATATTAATATTGTATGATGATGATAATAGATTATTAAAAATCTTTTCATGGATTTTAAATTTAAAAAACAAAACAAAAGATTGTATAATTACAACATTTTAAAAAGAACTAATATTTTTTATTTGTTATGATGAATTGTGTACTCTGCTGTATACAATACTAGGCACTCGCACTAATTAACTGATTTTTTAATGCATTTTAACTGCTATACGATATGATACGATTCCTGATAATAAACCGTGTTGACAATAAAGAGTTAAGGTTAGTTATGACTAAATTCGGAATCATCACAAACAATTGGTCGCCAACACACGCTATATAGGTGGCATCCATCCATAGACGACGTTGTGACGCAGCGGTAGCGAACCTGCCTTAAACGCCACAGGTCGCTGGTTCGATTCCCGCTCGGAGCATAATATGTTTGTATTGACCATGCAAGCATATTTTCCGGTCTGGGTGTATTTGTCCTTGTCATTGTGAATGTTTCCGGACCCCGACACAGGATATTACTATCCTAATGGGGGCCGTTGAGTGTGTAGCGTTTATTATTATTATTATTATTATTACTGTTACAGTGACCGCTTATCATCAGATGGGCGGTAAGCCAGCTTGCTACCATCGTTGTATTAAGACGTTCACGATACCTCCACATATTCCTTATTAGCTTATAGCTAGCAACAGACAGAGTTCCTTTCGCATTTATAATAATAATAAGGATAAATTCATTTTCTGTATTCCGTTTTAAATTAGTTTCCCGAATGCAATACCATTGTGGTTACAATTGTAGTGAGAGAAACAATCACTATTAGTAGTTGGATTTGACACTTTTGTCGTTAAACTAATCTTTAGTTTAAAACCGCAAGCTGCTGCTGTTTATCTGCGTCCAACTGATATAAAAATAATAATTAAAAAAGTGTACTTTACGTCTAAAATTTAAGCCCTTATAGTGTGTGTGTGTATACGTGTTCATACTAATCGGTAAGCGATCGTTTGGTTTAACGGCTTTAGACTCGGTCAGTCTGGGATGATTGACTGTCCGGGGCGTCATGGTTGTTCGTGCAAGCGAATCCATGACGTCACACTATGGCGATGGGTCCGCTGACTTTTAGTGGGTCTTGCCGCTTGATTAATAGGCGTCCGAGCCAAATACTTCCACTGCCTACTATACAAGTACATCACAAGTACACTACGTGCTGGGGCGTGAGTAATGTATTTCAAAGCGAAAATCAAAAAAGAAGGATGATTGTCTGCACAGTGGTATCGCCTAGTACCAATATTGTAATATTTGAGTGGCACTATAACAACACGATAAGACCTAAACTTGATAATAAATGTTGGTCGTAATTAACAAAAACAACAGCAAAAATTAATCTGAAATAATAATTATAATAATCAATAGCTTAGTATTAATAGAGCTTCGCTGTTTTTACCATAAATGTGAATCGACTGAGAAAGTGCTACCCTATAGAATATTATATCGTGCAGTAGCAGTACGATTATTGCTGCTGCTGCTCGAGGCAGGCCCAAATACTGCCAACATCGCCACAGGTCGAGGGTTCGATTCCCGCTCGGAGCATAATATGTTTGTGTTGACCATGCAAGCGTGTTTTCCGGTCTGGGTGTATTTGTCCTTGTCATTGTGAATGTTTCCGGACCCCCGACACAGGATATTACTATCCTAATAGGGGCCGTTGAGTGTGCAGCGTTTATTTATTATTTTTATTTATTCTTATGCAACATGCGTCTAAAACTACCACTTTTACAAAACATCCATTGGCTACAGTGGCCGATTTTGTTTAAGAAGAATATTAGCAATGCCTTTTAAAGGCATTCTTATTACCCCTCCAAATAAGCTCAAAGCTTGCCCTAGAAGTGGGTACGACAATAGTTTGATGAATCAGCATCGAACCCGCGACGGAGCGGAGTCAGCTCGTCTACCGTTGAGCTATAGGGTCTTCGATTATTTTCATGCAAACCGTAACACAAATAGTATATATTTAAGAGAGCGCACTGAATAGCTATCTTTCTTGTGTCTAAGAAACCTTTTAGCTTGAGTGTTTGAATAAAAGTGTTATAGGTTACTCAGAGAGCACTATGATGCGTCATCAACGCGTTCAAAAACATTATAGCCCTCACTTCTATTAAAGATCGGACTTATATATTGAATTAAAATTTATATGATAATTTAATGAATTTACAAAATATGGATGATAAAATTAGTATATGTACTATATATGTATATGTATTATTTATTACTAACAACAAATTAAAAAAAACGTACCTGTAAGAAAGTGTAGTCCATTCTACAGAGCGCGTCGCAATATATCACCAGAATATTCGATCTTCTTCTAGGTTCCGTTGTTGTACCGTTTCTAACAACCCCATCCGGTATCACAGTAAGGTTTTCTAATCTATCTGAATTTTTAATATTTTTCAGCGAAACAATTTTAGATCGAACTCTTTCTGCGCTCGCGAAGTGTAATCCACCGACTGGGTGTACCGAATAATGTGGTGGTAGACTACCTTCCTGTGAAAAATTATAGTGTATTATTAACACGCGTTTCTAAGCTTCCGATGTATGTAACGGAAACTTTGAACATGATTTTGACTATCAGGAACCGATGACAATAAAATAATTTTCAAAATCCAACTGAAAAATAAATAAGAAAAAATGTTTTTTTTATCGTGGTTTTTTTTTAAGACCTGATAATCCTACTACTCATCATACTCTACTCTTCTACAATCTATCAATAAAATATTTATAACTATTGACATCAGCTCCCATGCTTTTTTTACAATAAAATACATATTTTTCTTTATTGTTGAATTTTTTGTATAGAAGTGTGCTTTTAGTTTTTTTTAGATTAGACGTCAACTTAAAGAAAACAAGTGAATAAAATCTAAGCAGTAACAAATAACTATACATTATTGATTTTCCCTCACAAAGCTCTATATTTAATCATTGCGAAATGTCAAATACCTTTCCTACTAACTACACCAGTGTTATTACAAACAAAAACCTAAAGAAATACCATTAATATAAAGGTCTGTTTCGTTATCGTCAAAAGTAATGTCAAAATTAATTTTACATTTTATAGACAATCATGGAGAAGCTAACTATTCTCCAAAATCATTTGTAGACTTAACTATTGTGAAACACACCCTTAATATGTATTTCATTATTAAAAAGCAAAATAATAGTAAACAAAAGCACCTCTGTAATATGTATTCTAATGGTCAAACTATAAACGTTACTTGCGCAGTCTACCTAAGATTAATATGTCAAAATTTGAAGCCAAATTAGTTCAAAGCGAATAGCTTTTTTTTATATCAAATGAAAGAAAACTAAAGTATGAAGCACTCATTACACTGTAAACATTTATTAAATATATGTACGTACATCAACATATTTAATATCCAACGTAGGTCGTGACTGGTAGTAGAGTATTAATAATACGTCAATAATGACGCCACAGCCGAGGCCCACCTCGACACCCAGAACGAGACAGGAGACGAAAGTGCCCACTAATGGTATGAGATCTAGCCCTGTGTAAGGTAAAAAAATATGGATGAGCCACATTAATATAATAAGTTGTCGTTAATGAAGTTAGCAATGAGAAGGAGATCTAACAAACAAGATAAATACAGGCCAAGTGCGAATCGGACTCGCGCATATAGGGTTCAATAACACCGTAGACTGAAAAAACTCAAAAATTTCAAGTTTTTGATTTGTTTCTGTATCCACTTTATTTTTTAAATTTTATTTTATTTTTGGTATTTGTAAATTTTATTTTATTTTTGCTGTTGTACCGACAACAGAAATACACATTCTGGGAATATACATTTGAACTCACCACTTCTTACAGTTCGTAAGATTCAGTGACAGACGGACGGACTGATGGATAGCAGAGGCTAAGAAGGGTTCTGCTATTCCTCTTTGGATACAGAACTCTAAAAGCATTATCAATATTGGTTCAGCCCATCATGAGAAGCTTAACAATCATTTACACGTATAGAAGAATTGTATGTTAAAATATAAAACATTAAACTTTGTATTCATAAAAAAAGAAAACCGTTCATCGACTTATGTAGCAAGAAATACATATTTATAACACAATAACGCCTACACGAATAGCAAAGTAACCATACCCATATTTGCTTTAAAAAATAATATCTTACGCAGCCCAAAAGGCTTCGTATTAGACCGAAAATCGTATTGTATTCAGGAAAAGCTTACAAAGGGCTATGATTGGCCTCCGTCGAACCCTGCAACGTACGAAACTGCTCGACGCAAACCAACGCTCGCTCAATGAAATTATCTTCTCAAATCAGCGAGTAAATAGACTTTGTTCTTTACTTTGTTTTCGCCCGTCGTCCCTAATTTGAATCTTCAGACGTTTTAAAGGACATTCGAGCGTCAAATTATGTAACGAATTTCCTTTTATCCTAAATCCCGATGGCCTTATTACTTCAATGTATTTAAATGAAGTGGCTAAAACATTTCTTTAGATATTACTGGATTTTTTACATTCATATTGGAGGTGCATCAGTGACAAAAACAACTGTATTCTATTATTTATTCAAAAAGTAAATCTAATATCTGCAATATATGTACATATAAGTAAATAAACAATAAATAAACGCTGCACACTCAACGATAGAAACTCTCGATAGAAAGACAAGATTGTCACAATCTCGCATCAAGCTACAGCGACACCTGTAGGTGGACCTGTAGGAGCTACTACGCAACAATATGGACGACCAATAATCGTCACGATCTTAAATCGCGCTATCAGAGTTCCTACGCTCAACACCTTCCCAACGTAAGTAATATATACAACTTCCCAACGTTAGTCGTCGGGTTTCGGCCCAGAGCTTCAGCTCGTCAGGAAATATCACCGGCCTGGTCGGAGGATCCTCCCGTTGTGTTGGAGGCATTTAACACGTCGTTACCTCCACACTACCAACACGAAACAATGGTCGTCATAATTAGCACAAATTGTCGGAATTAATAATATAAAAATATACATTACATTGAAACATAAATGTATATAGCAAATATGCGATGCCGCGATTCCCTGAGATTAGATAGGATCCGATGTAATGAAATGAGAAGCCGAGACGACAATCTTAACGGAATTCGACACAAAATTACCTGCTTACTTATGTATGTATGTAGTCAAATTGAAGTCTGTTACGCGACTGATTGGGAATCGGAATTGGCTTCAATTCGATTTTTTATAAAATTTACATCGGGACTTGCTTGTCATATTTAAATTATATCACCAAGTATATTACATATGAAAATCGAAAGTTCGTAAAACAATAACTATTGTTGTCAATGAATATAACACGCTAACTGTGCCTAAGTAATTAAGTTTATAACTAAACGGTTCAACCGTTTGGTTTTGCTACTTCTGAAGCCTCGGCATTTAATAGTGTACTTTTTTACAACATAAAGCATTACTTTAAAAAATACCAATTATAACCAAACCATGTAAGTGAAAGATAAATTCAAAATAAAAAAAACAGGATGAGAGCCAAAACATTCAAAGCCCATTGTAGTCAAAATTCGGGTAACATCTTCAAAGTTAAAATAAGTATGTTTGGATGTTTGTGTGTTATAAAATCACGAAAAAACGGAGCAACGGATTTGGATGACATTTAACACAAAGATAAATTGTTACATGGACTACACACAGGATACTTTTCACCTCAGAAAAGTGTTAAAATCCCGTGGAATTAGCAAAAACGAAAAACTGCAGTCGAGTTTTGGAATCATCTTATGGAATTTAGAGTAATTTATATTATTCGCACTTATATCATATATCTGAAAGTAACAACTAGGTCTATTAAAATCTCACCCGTTTCACGCCTAAAATGAATGCGAACAGCTGAAATAAGTTGTTTACGTAATTCATCACAAATAAATGAAAGTCAACTTTTATATTCAAAATAACAAAATAACCTTTTATTTTTTACTCTGAAATGATAAAACAGGTGTTCCATACATTTTATAAAATAAAGTATGATCAGATTTGAGTGTTCTCAAATTTTTTGTTTAATTTTCTCTTTAGGAAATGAAAGTGGAAGACAATAATTACCTACGATAAATAGCTTGGGATTTAACATTTTTTAATAAAATTAGCCTTATGATAATGTGTTAGCGTTTTTGGAAAATCGACTGACAGGAATTAACTAACTCTAATTCTTAAAAGCGCACTAATTCTGAAATAAGTTTGACAGTTAGGCAGTTTTTGATCGTTATTTATGTATGAGTAAAAAGCCTTTTTCAATTATAATAAATAAATAAATAAACGGCACACACTCAACGGCATCCATTAAGATAGTTATATCCTGTGTCGAGGGTCCGGAAACATTCACAATGACACGGACAAACACACTCCGACCGGAAAATATGGCTTTATGGTCAATACAAACATATGCTTCGAGAAGGTATCGAACCCGTAAGCTGTGGCGCTTAAGGCAGGTTATCTACCGCTGCGCCACAACGTCGTCAATGTATAATCAGCTTCAATCCATTGTTAGAGATAACATAATACATTTTTTATAATTTTAAAATTCATTCCATCATCCATTAATTAAATATAACTATCATTAGCATTTGACTATAAGGTTAAAAAATGCAAATTAAAATTCTTAACGCTATTAATCAACGCCTACAAACGGGAAGAAAGTAAATTATTGCTTTGGACAAAATTAAGCCGTATATCGTAGCATTTTACATTTAACGACCCTTCTTAGCACAATTATCTAGTCTTTTAAAACAAATTTATATACAATAGAAACATTTATAGCATCGATAAATGTATATCACTATTTTACATTTAATAAGAATAAATTTAATATCGAAACACTATTCAATTATTTTTATTGAAAATTATTTGTGCAGAAGCAATTGTCATGTAAGTATTGTTTTTTTTTAGTCATCACCGAATTATGTTTTATTTTTAACGGACTATTAAAAATTAGTCTTCAATTCAACTGGATTAGTTGTGTTTTGAAAGAGTATTTCCAGATTGGTTTCATATCTATTTTTGATTAACTAATCTTGAAACGGAACTCCTCAAACTATAAGAACAAATAACCTTTTCCCATGATGATTACTGCATTCAAATTGTTTTATTTATTCAGTTTTCATTACCTATTTTACACCTCAGCGGTTTCTGACAAAATCATATAGGTCATAAAAGAAAGAGTACTTACTCTTTTTCACTCAGCACAGCATTGAAGTTTCAAACATTCAGTCAAACAGTCAGAAGGCTTACCATGAACTCTTATTGCGATTCAAATGACGACCTAAACTGAGCTAGATCGCTATTTCGTACCATGACATATATATTTCATACGTCATGCTAATATTAAATCTGAATCGTTTTACAGACAGAATTGAATAGATCAAAATAGAACAGTTTATGGTAAGCCCACAGGACTTATGTCTATTTACTTAGTACCAATATAATAATATATTATTTTTATTGACGTATTTAAAATTATATAGATTAGTACATGCACTAGGTACTTTAGTCAAGCTCAAATAGTTGTTCTGGTATAAAATTTTATTATCAAAATGTCTATTCATCATAAAGCATAATTGCATACCTTGAATGTAAAATCAAGTGCTCCTACTTTTAATCCCGAAAAGAATTTTGCATTTACTTTTTGAATGCGAAATTTCAAATAATCCTGCTGCTATGGCATATATAGACGCATAGGTATATACATACAGCTACATTAAAGGATTCGCTTGCTGCGGAAGTCAACCTCGACAAACTCTAATAGAGTCATACAACCAAAGTAAACGTCCCCTTCCTGCAGAGGAGAAAACACAAGGGTATGTTTTGTTACACTACCTGCCATAATCTTAAAAACACATAACGCTGCTTTTTATTCTGAATATTATTTATAGTGCCTTAACAAATATATAATTCAATTCTTATGTTAATGGCTTTCAGTTGTGCCAACTGAGCACAGATTATTTCGCCAATGTCACGTAGAATGGAGAAGACACGAAGGAGATTGTTCGGTGACAATGATGAATTTGCATCCACGATTTAATAATGCACTCAGGAAAAATAGGGGTGATTTCTTTTGTTAATCCTTAACCTAAAACAACACAAATACAAATTTTATCTCTCGGGAGACAACAATGTTAGTAAAATGTATACTTATAAAATGTATGAATACAGACGAATACGAAAAAGATCACAAAAACAAATATATAAATATATTACCGATATTAATGTCATCTGAATAAACAAACTTAGTTAACTTATAACTTCGTATCTTTGCATCAATGATAGAAAAACTTCCCTACTGACGAAAACTGAATTAAGTGTACTTTTTATTATAAAAAATCGGGTCAATATTAATTTTATCGTTTTATCACGACGTTATTATCGTTTTCATAAATACCTATACATTATTTTTAATAGTACAGAGCACCTGTACTAGTACAACAAAATATATACGCAAAAACGTAAAAGAAATAAAATATAAAATTTTAAAATTTCTTATATATTTTTATCAGGATATCAAAAAAACATATATGAAGACAAAATGAAGAATATCGGTATTAAGTACAAGATAAAATAAAATTTGTTTATATATAAGATTTGTTTATATATGATTTAAGAAAATACGAAAATTACATATAACACAAAATAAGTTGCCGTGTTCACAACATTACAATTTGTAGGAATCATAAGTAGTGATAATCACTCAATCACGTTGTCAATTTACGTCAAGAGCAGTATTAGGATACAATATGATTACACGAAATTCATAATTATTGTTCAATTCTGCCATGATGAATCATATTTGTGCCACTAATCATACATTAAATATTATAATATTGTTGCTTATAAACTAAACAACTTTGCCGTTACTTCCATCGTGAGTTGATCAGATCGGACGACAAATGTGAAATGTCTGAAATTTTATTTCTTCGGCGTCAGGACGTGATAACTCCATTGCCCGCTGTTGGGATAATATCTGTCACAGCAGAGATTATTCCACCAGTGCGATCAGCCACACTGGTGGTAGGTCTTTTGTTCCAAGAAGCCGGCTAGGCAAGTACCACTGCAGTGTCAAATACTCTACCGCAAAGCAGTAGTGTCTTTAGCATTACTGTGTTTCGGTTTGAAGGGCACTGTAGGCTAGTGAAATTACTGGGCAAAAGAGATTTAATAACCAATAACTCAACTCAGGGCGAGAGTGACACCGACAAATTGTGTTGCAAGCGTTCATAGGCTGCGGCAACTGCTTACCATCAGTTGGTAATTTAGTTACATAAAAAAACACAGAATCACACATTAATAAAATATAACTTTTAATTCTAGACGCTGCTACGAGTTGTTTGTTTTTTTTTTTTATTATTTGGTGTTGTGGCAGCAACAGAAATAAACATCGTCTCAAAATATCAAGATTCTATATGTTATAGACATACAGACGGAAAACGGACACTTAGTAATAGGGCTTCGTTGGCATACTTTGGATCCGGAACCCTAAAAATATAACAATAAAAAGCGTTTTTGTACACATTACACCTACGTATGTTTCCCATTCACAGTACGAGTTTCATGTAAAGCCTCCGGGAGTGTATTCACAATGACAGGCGTCACGCAGACGCGATGCAGGATGAGGCTCTACCCTTCTCTTATGTGCTATTATTTTTACGGTACCGCTGTTTGGGATACACGAACGTATTCATTGTAATGAAAGGGGATGATATTTAATCACAGCAAGGGAAATGTTTTAGAAAAATCTTTGTTTGATCAGTTTTAGAGGTGTTTATACAATGGAAATTTAAATAATAACGTCGGCTTTGATTAAAATGATAAATTAATTTTTCTAAATAGTATAAAGCAAAGTCGCTATTTGTCTGTCTGTACTGTACTGAGTTGCCCTTATATTGAGTTATAGATTAAAGAGCATGTTTACTCTATATAAATCCTATGTTTCTTTTCCAATCAGTCTGTCTCAACTGTGAAGATTCCCGAAAAGCTCTTTTTTATGTCATGACGGTTGACAAACAGACATACGGCCCGCCTCTTGGCTAGCAGTCACCGCGACCTATGAACGCTTGCGATCTATAAAGTATGTGAATGTAAATTTTCGGAGTATCTAATGCTTTCGATCCTAGTGGCCTTGACAGAGTCACCGGTGGGTGGGCTTGGTCAGGAGACCTTTTTTTTTTTTTATGTTAGATGTTGGCAAACAAGCATACGGCCCACCTGATGGTAAGTGGCTGCCGCAGCCTATGAGCGCTTGCAGCATTTTTAGTAGGTGCCACTCACGCGTTGCCAACCTCGAGATATTAGTTCTTAAATCTCGTTCGTCCAGTAATTTCACTAGCGTACAATGCCCTTCAAACCGGAACACAGTAGTGCCTAAGCACCACTATTTGGCGGCAGAATATTGGACACTGCGGTGGTACCTACCTAGCCGGCCTCTTGCAACAAAAGACCTACCACCAGTGTGACTGATTGCACTGGTGGAATAATCTCTGTTGTGACAGAGGTTATCCCAACAGCGGGCGATGGGATAATCTCTGTTGTGACAGAGGTTATCCCAACAGCGGGCGATGGGGTCGTCACATCCCGACGCCTATAACTCGGCCGGTAAAATATGAATACGCGCATGTGAATGCATCTTGCCAATTCAGATATTGGGCTTCAGAGATTGGGCTTCTGGCCCTCTCACTCACCGCACGAAACGCACCATTACTTTTACTTTAAGCCGATATTCTGAGATGATGGGAGGGTCGTACTTCCCCTGTCCAGCCAGCCCATTTGTACTGAGAAGAGCATGTCTCTACTACTACTTACATAATATGTTTAATTAGTACTGCCTGGTTACAACAATGTATATTTACTCACTGCTAGTCCTCCACAGGTGAGCCAGCAGTCGCACCTCGACCATGTGCAGCACGGCGCTCACGATGACGGCCGACAGCGCCGCGCGCGGGATGAAGAAGAAGTACGGCGTCAGTAACGCAAGCGTTAGCAGGACTATCACACCTGGACGCCGCATATTAAGCATCACATTTAATTACACATCTACATTTAATTAGCTATTATGAACCTATCTAGCTATCTGCAACTATCTACCTATCCATCTGCAACAATCTATCTATCTATCTACAATTATTTATCTAACTACAACTCTTTAGCTATCTACAGCTATCTAGTAGTCTACAACTATCTATCTATCTACAACTATTTAGCTGTCTGTATCATTGTTTGATAATACATAACAATCAACCAATCTATGTCTACGATGCTTTTTTCAATAAATACTAACAAAAGTATTGATCTTGAGGTACTGAGAATGAGATAATAATTTAACTACTTATAAAATAAAGCCCATGATATTGTTTTAAAAATCAAATTTTACTAAAACATCGGCAAAATTTAAATCGGCAATATTTAATTTGCGTTTGAAGATTTTACAAATAGAAAGAAAAATAAAACTTTTTAATCTTAGTCTTCTTAAATACGTAGTATGAACGACTTCAGCGACAATTTTGAATATTTAATGTAATCTTTGTAAGAGTACTTAAAACAACATTGTTATCTGTTATGTACAAGTAAGACCATAACTCGGATTACTTAATTTCGGTTGAGAACCGACGGTTTAATGTAGTTTCTAAACTTTTAGATAACAGAGCTGTAGATTTAAAACTTGACGCGGCTAGCGGAGTTTGCTTTAAACGAGTATACCAAAAATGTTCAAGTCAGTGCGACACTAAAGTGTACTAAAAGTTTTTGATTTATGAACTACTGACTAACGGTTAGATTTAAAGTGTCAAAATGAAAAATGATAGCTTTATTCGAAAAGTTATTAAATACGACGTTTCCTAACTAATTAAATGGCTGTTGGGGTCATAAACAGAAGCTCGTATTATAACAGAACATGCGTTTAACTCATAGTGTAAACGCATACTAATCAATGAATTTGTAAGTGGATGATGGAGTTTAAAGAGAAATGCTTAAATTAGGGACAAATATAATTATTATGATTTATTTCAATGCTTGTGCACGTCTGCAGTACCTTTACTAACATTAAAGAAATATTTATATTATATTAGTCATTATAGAGTTTGTTTTTAGCTTTTTAGGAATTATTATTAATGCAGTTGGGTTTTTGTTTAATTTAATAATTTATTTTATCGAATGTGATTTTTTATTAAATTTCGTAACATACATCTGGTATTTAATGCTTCTAGTGTGTCGCATCGGCAATTCGATCGCGTATTGTCAGGAACATATTCTCTTAATGGCAAGAGTAAGAGTAAATAGTGCAAAAGTTTTCGAAATAATTTACGTTTGAAGTTTCCTGTATTTTCAATATCCTTAGGCACTGATATAATAAACTTCGATATATAGATGCTACGATAATAAGGCAAATTGAATTTTTATATAAATTTTAACTTTACAGAATTTCATTTTGCTAACAACAAATTATAAAACCGTCACTTTAATACAATCAATTAAAACTATAAAAGAAACCAAACATAATATAATGTATAATATTTAGTATCAAAAAGCACTCTTATAGGAAAAGTAAATAATTGCATTAACGATACCCGTATAAAATCCCGCAGCGGGAGTCCTGACGCCGGACGCGTCGCTTACAGCGCTTCTAGTAAACGAGCCGTTCACTGGGAACGAACGGAAGAAAGCGCCGATAATGTTGCAAGCGCCTAAAGCTACAATTTCTTGAGTGGCGTCCAGCGTCTTACCTTTGGCTGAAAATCGAAGTATCATCTTTGTTAATTCGCCAATATAGCTTTAATGTCACCTGACGTTGAGCGTTCGACAGTTTATTATTAAGATATTAACAGACATAAAAATTCAACTTTGGAATAAAGATTTTTCTTTAGCGATGAACGATAAGAATATAGGCATCAGAGACTTCATTAGAACTATTTGTATCTTCTATGCATGTAACTTTTTTTTATTAGATGAAGATTAGAAGTTTGATTTTTTAAATAATATTAGCAATGGTTTATAAAGTCGTTGTTCCTCCAAATAAGCTCGTAGCTTGCACTAGAAGACCACTCCTACGACAATAGCCCTTGGGGGTCAGGATCGAGCCCGGAAACTCGCTTTGACGGAGCGGTGTCGGCCCTTTAACCGCTAAGCTATTCAGGTCACTAGCATATGTGATTCAGCGGCCAGGGAACATATTAAACTTCTAATTATTATTTACCAAATTAATGAATACACTGAAATAAAAATAAAAACTTGCCAATTAGCAGTAGTAGAGTCATGCTTCTTTCAGCTCGCTCGACCTTGGAATTACTACCCTCTCACAATTCTCTTAAGATTAGAATAAAGTAACAGTATCAGTAGATATTTTTGCGTTTCGTGCGTTGAGTGAGAGCGCCAGATCTAATCTCTTACCCCCTCTGTCCTCTTCCTTTTTCCCTACGAATTCCTTTCCTCCTATCCCTTGGTTTGGCAGCGCGCATGTGATACTTCAAGTATAGCAAACGTTCATAGGTTGCGGTGACCTGCTTACCATCAGGCGTACCTTTTGCTTGCTAGCCAAACGTCATAAAATAAAAAATAATGATTACGTAAAAATAAGATAAAACCTTAAATTCTGTTCTGTGGGTTTACAAAAGATAAACATTTTTCTTTTCTTAGTTCATATATATAGTTTTCAAAACTTACTACTTTGAAATATGTAAATCTAAAATAATTTTAATTCTCATTACTTTATTGAACACAATTTTAATGAATAACAATGAATAAATTCCATAAAAGCATATCTCTGTAAATATTTAATAACATCAAAACGAGTATTAAGGTACAAAGCTAATAATTCATATAATGAGAGAGGTTCCATTTATTTCCATCAACTCGGCTCACTTGGAAAACATGCAATGCATTTTAACCAAATTATTTTCGTGGTGGATTTATGTCACGGCCTTTATGTACATGGGTAATGACAGTTACCATAGAAAGTAACACAGGTTCATATAACGCTGTGGTACCGACTTAAAAGCAGCGAAAATTATTTTATAAACGTAGTTGAATTTTTCATTTTAACATAACGACAGGTTTCCGTTGTTTTTGTCCGCTGTTTTTTTAAAGTTGCTTTATAATAATTTCTAAACGGTTCCGTAACATAATAGAGCCCAAAATATCAAGGTTTTTGTATGTCCACCTTTAATTATAAATTAAGTTCATTTTCTATTATTTGTACTTGTAGTGACAACAGAAATACGCAAGCTGTGAAAATTACAACTCTCTACAAATTAGGATATGTGACACATAACGCTGATAGACGGACGGACGCACAGACCAAAAGCGTAGGCCTAGTAATAGCGTTCTGTTGGCACCCTTTACGTACGGAACCCTAAAAAACGATAGTAGGTTTGACGCAAAATGTTATCCTTACTAATATTATAGATGTGGAAGTAACTGTAACTGTCTTTCGCGCCAAAACTACTGAGAAAGGACATAGGCTAATTTTTAATGCGAAAAAAGGCTGTAAAGGATTGAAACGGGGTATTGAAAAGTTGTATGGAAGTATCGTCATTTTTAAAGCTAGAAGCTTGAAATTTTTTTTTTATATGACATACAAAATTGGTAAAGGAGGAGGGGGGGCTATTCAGAGTCTGTATTAAAATCGTTATACACACGGGCGAAGCCGCTGGCAGAAGCTAGTAATTAAATATATAGCTATTAAACAAATTTAAGCTAATATCGTATCGTAAAACTTAATCGTTTAATGTAAAAATAAACTCGTATTTTTATGACAAATGACAAAATACACAGCACTTAGTGGATGACACTGACCCGGTTTTCAGCTAAGCATTTTAATATTGAGGTTTCAGTTTTAGTATTAACGTATGCAACGTTAAAATTAAACGCTCTACAATTTTCGCTTTTCTAAAGAGTAATTAAATACTTAAAACAGCATTCATAAGTTAATCCGGGATTTGTACTATCTGTATACTTGTTGATTGATGAACTTACGAGAAAGAAATATTGAATACAATTTTAAAAGAATATTTGTAAACTTCTTATATAATGCACACATGAATGCTCTCTAGCAAACGTGCACATTGTAGTAGAAAAAACAACTTTCTCAAAAAGTTCATAAGTTTTCCGGATAGTTCATACGTTTTGTGTATTTGTACTTGCTTGTGGTCGCAGCTTTATCCGAGTATGTCTAGCTCCCACCATTGTAGCAAAATTAAACAAGTCGTTTTTTATTTAAATACAAAATGTTTCCTGTTCCATTAACCGAATAGAATAGGACGATAATCTGAAATCTGTGACGTAATTTTTTTATATTAAATTGAACGTAACTTCCTATTAACTTAATATATTGATTAATAATAAATCGGTAGTAGGATGTCATGGTACGCACTACGAAATTGCGATGCGGCTCAGTTGAGGTTGTCATTTAAATAAATTAACGCAACACACTCAACAGCCCCATTTAGGATAGCTATTTACCTGGACAAACACGGAAAATTAGCCTGGATGGTCAATATAAACATCTGCTTCGAGCGGGAATCGAGCCCACGACCTGTGGCCCTTAAGGCAGGTTCACTACCGCTGCGCAACAACGTCCTCTTCATTTGAATAGCAATAAGAGTTAATGGTATAGCCAGTTGTCACGAAAATAAGAGTTTGTTTTATATTAAACGATAAAATTTTTAAAGAAAATAGTTAAAGTTAAAAAACGAACGGTTACTACTTACATTTTGCTGTTTCTAAATACCTGTATATTTTCAACGTGAACATTCAGTTCGAATACCAAAATCCCCACATATATCACGAATAAGAAAGTGTCGTGTAACACAATATAAACTAAACGTATACAAAATATATGACTTGAAAACGAATAAAATACTTTTAAACAACGAAAGCAGACGTCTATTCGTTTTAGAATCCGGAGAATGTCGCAAGTTTTGGATATACCAACATTAGAACGTATATATTACTGCGACAAATTGTTTTTTACCGATAAAAGTTCACTGCGATGAACTATCTTAGACAATAAGCATTTTTGTATAAAATGCATTATTTTTTAAACAATAAGAGCTATTTTTGTATAGCTGTTTTATTGATGCGCATAACATGTGCGCCTCGAGCTACTCTTAATGGAGTGTGCTGGTCATAATTTCAACGATTTGAGTCACCTTTTCTCGCTTTGTATGCATTTTACACGCTCATGTAAAACTTTGTACCCATTAAACATTAACAAAAGAGGCACGCTTTTAAAATAACAAATGAATACATTATCGAGAAATAATTTATGCATTTTCGTGAGAGAACTAAAGTTTCAATTAACATTTTAGAATTGTGAGTAATAGAAGTAAGTTACGCTAAAGTAATTGTATTCTGTATCTAATTTTTGCGACTTTTTTAAATAAGAAGATAATTTGAGAAAAACAAAACAAAAATAAGGCAAATATGACCTTCGTTGATTTGGGTTCAAAATAAATTAAGCAATATGCGCAGAAAGCAAGAATTTAAATGGTAAGGGCACTACTACTAGCAACCCTTGGCCTTGGTTACAGATTACGCAGGGTGCATTGCAAAAAAAATATCAAAGCCTTTTAAACGCAGTGAAACTGTAAATTCTTTCCAAGATCTTTAAAAATTAAACTAAACTTTGTTTCTTAGTTTGTAGAACATCTACAAATCGTCTGACCTCCGCAGAAAACTAAATATCTGGTAACAAATACCTTCCCCAATATTAGAAAAAGATGGTAATTTCAACCTTATAAAAGGGTTGTGAAAGAAACACTCATTTGAGTTCAGTCACTTTGATTATGTATTCTTTTAACCTAACATATTAAAAAGTGGTACCACGCAAATATAAATCTTAAATATATTAATATAATCTTCTTCATCTTCTTCTTAGCATTTGTCCCGGTATTATGCCCAGGGTCTGCGTAGTACGCGTATCCGGATTTGACAAGTTACCAGTTTTTACATAGAGTGATTTCCATTTGACCTCCGCAACCCAAAGGGCGAACTAGTAACTCATTGGATAAGAGCTAATTACTTATCAAGAGTTAACGATTATTATCAGATTATGATAACAACCGGGACCGACAGCTAACGTGCTCTCTGAGGCACGGTAGGGAAACTACGAGGACAAACACCCAGGCCGAGACAGATTTTTGTACGATAAATACAAATTCTACCGCGAGCACGAATCCAACCCGCGACTATTGAGATCAAAGGCAGGGTCGATAACAACAGGCCAAAACGGTCGTTATATTTATATAATATTAATAAAAAAATAATTAAAACCGTATATCTCTGTCCAGTGTACTACGTCTTATTACAGTTGTTAATTAGTAAACATAACTGAAGACCACTTAAGTCGTTCCAACCGTTTTCAGAGTTTACTCAACGTTAGTTTACACTTTTAATTTCAGACGGCTTTCATGTTAAAAAGTTATTTAAATTCAAAAAAATAAAGACCTTCGTGAGTTTATTTCTCAGCGCGAATAAAGGTAAAATATGTTTCTGTGACATTTCTTAATACATATTTTCTAACAAATTTTTTAATCTAAGCAAAATATAAAACGACAAAATAATGTGGATACAGCGAGCTTGAGTATTTAGCTCTACTCATTTTAAACGTTCCGTATTAAATCTCCGGAATCTTTATCCACCAATTACGTGTGAAAATCTTATCCAAAATATATTCAACAAAGTGGCTTCACAATGGAGAACCTTCTGATTTTTCAAAACCTTTTTCTTCTTCTTAAAGAGTCTGTTAAAATATATGTAATACTTATATTTATTGATACATATTAAATATACTAGGGACGCTCATTGCCAAGTGCGCTTACTGGTCGCTAAGCAATCAGCGGGCTAAGCAGCATTCGGTGCGATAAATCTGCTGATACCGACCGATATGCGACCTCATGGTGGTATTTCAAATAAGCATACGGACTATGGAAGACAGGTAAAAACCGTGTGGAGGTATGACGCGAGAAATGCCTCTAACACGAAGGGAGGGTCCTCCGACCAGGCTGGTGATATTGTCTGGCGGATCGAAGCCCTGGGCCGCAGCCCAACGACTTACGTTGGAAAGTTGTATATGGACGCAAATAAGCAATACCACGTCAACCCACACAAATGTCATTTCGAGAAAAACGCGTTTGAAAATTTTGAACAACTTGCTTTATATGAATTTTTATATGTATTGGTCAAGTTTTTGGCAATTTCAGATTTATGGAAGTTATTTTACTTATTTTCACAAAAAATAAGTATACAAACTGCGTATTTCGTATATAATATAACCCAAAACGTTTAACATAAGACATAAATTGCTTGATTAAAAATGGCTTTTTTAGAAGTTTTAAATCTTAAAACCCTACAAATATTAAAGAAAAATGTTCTTCAGCCATTTGCAAGCACTTCTGCATATATAACTCAGTTTTTCAATTTTGTGAGTTGACATGGTATTGCTTATTTGCGTCCATATATAGGTCAAGATCGTAGGAAACTCTGATAGCGCGATTTAGGATCGTGACGTTCGTTGGTCGTCCATATCGTTGCGTAGTATGCCCTGTAGGTGTCGTTGTAGCTTGATGCGACATTGTGACAATCTTGTCTTTCTGTCGCGTTACGTCATGTTGCATGTAGATGTCGCTACAACCGTTCTCGGCTGTTGTCTTGTTGACAATAATTGATAAGACAGTTCCATATACAACCTTAACACGATTACCAGTAATCATATGACAAGAAGAAGAATATGCTTCTATATAATTAATATCTTAACATTATTAATTATTAATAAGTAAAATAATACAAAATACTTACAGAAAGCCTTAGCTATCGCTACATTCGATATGACTCCAACTAGTGGTACTACTAGCAGCCCCGAGCCGAGGTGAGACAACATGGCGCCCGCGCCCTCCGTCTGGTTTCCGATAACCGTGTGGAAAGGAGGTACGCCTGGTTGTGGCAACCCGGGCGTTATGTTACCTGTTACAGTTTATATTAGGTTGAAATAAAAACATTAACGTAAGAAATCGTTATATTTTCTTTAAAAAAAAAATTACATAATTTTCTCGAAATACGACTAAAATTGGTTATATATTGGAAATCAAACGGAGGTGGCACTAAAAAAATTAGAGGAAGTGAAAACCTCGTTTTTGTTAAAAATACTCGTAGATATATAAAAATAAATGTAAAAATAAACTTATAATGTTTTTTTAAATAATTGTTAAGTGTATTTGTTGTAAACAATAAAAATCTATTATTCCTATACCTATTTATATATTCCTATGGTTATAATGTTTTTTTTGTACACTAGTAACTGTATAATATTAAACAAGAAAGTACATTGCACTCGTGCAAAGGAGGAAAGCTACTTTACAGAATGTGAGCAAAATATATCACTGTTATGTGACAGCTAAATGCAACAACTCTTGAATCAAACGGTAAATAATTCTTAACATCTGGTTGCTATTTTTCTTCCAGAGAAATACTGTTATATATCAAATTTTACATACTCCTTTACTTTAGAATACACTTTAATATGTGTATAGCTAAAGCTTCGTAAGAAAATATTGCGAAATAAATATAAAATATGAGTGTCACAAGTATGATTGCGCAGCGGTAACGCCTTATGCGACATAGCTCGCGGGTTCGATTCGGTACCGCTCGTAGCATATGTTTGTATTATACATATAGACATGTGTTCCGGTCTGGGTGTGTTTGGCACACAGACTTCTTCTTCATCCTAGCATTATTCCCGGTATTTTTATGTCCCCAGGGTCTGCTTATTACTCTTATCCGGATTTGACAGGTTACTAGTTTTTACACAGAGCGATTGCCATCTGACCTCCGCAACCCTAAGGGCGAACCAGTAACTCATTGGATAAGAGCAATTTAAGTTTGGCACACAGACTATCACTTTCAATATTGGGATAATATAAGATGGTTTTTAAAGAAAATCAGGACCAACACAGCTTAATACTTATAAAGGCACGGCGAGGGACTGACACAGGAAGGAAATTGTCAGAATGAAAGAAATGTTTGTATGGAGTTAATTTTAAATAGTGTGTTAAAAGATATAAAACACTAAACAACCGAATCAAAAACTGAAGTTTGATCGCTAATTAATAACATAATGGAAACAACTATTTTAGCCATTCATCAAAACTGCCAAAATGACCATAAGTGATAGTGAAGTTACAGCTGAAACTGTCAAAACACTCTTATCACAATTTACGAGTAAACGTAAATCGGGTTAATTCACAATGCTTTAATCAATCATAGGGCAAATTTGCTAAAATATTACAGTACTATTATATCAGAAACTATCAATTACTATATGAAATAAACCATCTTGAAAGCTTTACATTCTGCCACTAAATTATCAAATGGCCATTTCAGGCTATTCAAACTCAATCAGTTCAAATATTTTATTAATAAATACTTTTGATTCTTCGTCCTAGCATTATTCCCTGTATTTTATTGGAACGAAGTTCCTTATCGCGCGTTGTGAAAGGGGCTAGACGGAAAAAATTCTTACGAAAAGTTGTCACGAAACTTTTTGCTATAGTAAGCTATTGTAAGCTGTGCGGCGTCGCATGTTTCTCTGTCTGTCTCTCTCTCTTATAGAAAGCAAGCCAGATATTTTCATTTCTATTTCGCATTGAACAGTGTGGTGTCGCGACGATTATTTTTGTTGAGTGTATACAGGTTTTTGTAAATAATAAATAATGTTAATAATAAAAAAAATATTATTATAACTTAAAAAAAATAAAAATTTATTACAATTCCTTCACTAATTAATCGAAAGGAACTTCGTTCCATCCGGGTGTCCCTTGACACCTCTCAAGCTTTTTTTAACCAGGGTCTGCTTATTACTCTTATCCGAATTTGACGGGTTACTAGTTTTTACACAGAGCGATTGCCATCTGACCTCCGCAACCCTAAGGGCGAACCAGTAACTCATTGGATAATAGCAATTTACTTATCGAGAGTTAACGATTATTATCAGATGTTATGTGATAACAACCGGGACCGACAGCTTCACGTGCTCTCCGAGGCACGATGGGGAGACCCACAGACAAACGCCCAGACCGAGACAAAAATTTAACGAAAAACTGCCCGAGCGGGAAGCGAACCCGCAACCGTCGAGACTAAAGGCAGACAAGCTACCCACAAGGCCACAACGATGTCAATAAATACTTATGATTATATTTTATTAATAAATTCGCAAAAATTCTGACTTATTACTAATTTAATGGTGGTAGGTTTTTTATTGTAAGATGCCGGCTAGGTAGGTACCACCGCATTGACAGATATTCTACCGCAAAGCTATAGTGTGTTTTGCATTATTGTGTTTCGGTTTAAAGGAAACTGTAGCTAGTGAAATTAATTTGCAAACGTGATTTAAGAACCAATATCTCGTGGTTGGCAATGCGTGAGTGTACTTTCATAGAATACGATAACAGCTTACCATCAGATGGACCATATGCTATATGCCAAGTCACATAAAAAAAGAAACAAAATATAACTTACCGGTTAATATTAAAGGATGACCTTTATCTTCATACACGAAAAAGGCTATAACAGACGCGATGACAACAACTACAGCATTACGTGAGACGCCGGCGAACCAAAAGACCTTCTGAAGTAATAATCTATGGCCGCTTTTCTCGTTTTGTACTTGCTTGAATTGAATGTCCTTTAGAGCCTTGAAAATTATACATTTACATTAATTTGATACTATAATAATTATAACAACAGAACAACGATTAGTACTAAGCAAAGAATGGAAAAAATGGTTTTCTAAATAGTTGTAAGCTTTACTCTATGATCTAACCTAACAGAAGTTTTAGGTAAACCTATATTCAAATAGTAAAATAACTACTTTTAATAAGCTCGAGCGATTCTGTACTGATTCTATGAAAAGTTATATAAAAAAACTAAATGCAGGGTAAATAATAAAACGGAATTAGCGTTATTTGATTCTTTAATTATATTGTTCGCGAGGGAAAATATAATATGAAAACAATTTATAAACGTATTCGTATACTCGACACTCGTACATTAATACGATCTATATGGGAAATAATAATAGCATTTAATTTATCTGCTATACTATATATACTACTGCGAAAAAACAAAATTAAAGTGTATATTGGTAAAGTCAAAATAAAAGCTTTTTAATAAATGAATATAAAAGTGTATGATGTACTTGTTAAAAAAAAATGTTGTCTGTTTGTTCCGGCTACTACGAAAGAGTTAGACTGATTTTGAAATGATTTTATAAGTAGTAATAGTAGGCTACTTAGCAATTGTATTTAAAAAAAAGAATTTGTGGTACGCGCAATGAAACAATACAATTCTTTAGCACAAGTGGAATCATGGGCACAGCTAATTGAATAAAACCGTCGTAAATAGTTATTTAATCATCATTAAATCCGTTACTATATTTGAATAACATACCAGAAAAAACTTAATTAAAATTCATGCATACTGCATAATGTTTTTGATAAGCTTAAACATTTAATAACGAGACTAAATAACGGATTTAGCAATTAGCGTACGTAGCGAATATTAACTAATTAAAACTATGTATACGCGCTCTTACACGTACCTATGCTGGAATATTCAGTTCATTGTACGGCAATCTGTGACAGCTG
The DNA here is from genome assembly GCA_023373885.1 of Hestina assimilis. NCBI lineage: Eukaryota > Metazoa > Arthropoda > Insecta > Lepidoptera > Nymphalidae > Hestina > Hestina assimilis. Next base: position 6,228,218 of record CM041749.1, on the reverse strand, counting down.
TTACAAGCTTAGGAAAGCACAATGCTCTGTAATTTATGATTCCATATTACCAATGAGAGTTATATTGCGGATATTTGATTGTAACGTAGTTCTGAGCTCCCGTGATTATGTACGATGTTAATTTATTACATTGCTATAGAAATCTAGTCATTTGCGATAAGTGGGTTTTGCTTAAGATTTGTTAGTAATATATTTACACGCTCTTTAGTAAGCATCTGGAACTACTTTGATACTTACTTGTAGGCCTTTGATTTCAGGAAGGCGGCTAAGTAGGTACCACCGCAGTGTCAGATATTCTACCGTTTAAAGCAAACTGTTACTGCGTTTCAGTTTACGGTTTCAGATTCGGATACTGTAACTAGTGAAATTACTGGGCGAAGGAAATTTAAAAACCAATATCTCGAGGTTGGCAACGCGTGCGTAATCCCATAAATGAATAATGTCGCAAGGGCTCAAAGGCTACAACAACCGCTTTCTATGAGGTGCTTCGAATGCTTGCTGGCCAACTTAATAAAAAAAAATAGTTTTCCAAAAAATAAAATACATATAACATCTTGGACACCCATAAAGTGTTTATGTTACGAATGCCTTGACTACATACGCTTAGGTAAGTCCATGTAGATCGCACATGAATACACTGAGGAGATTTTTTTTATTGAATTATATACTCCAATAGCCGGCAAATTCCAGGCACAGGCAAGGAATTTTAAAATGAGGTGCTTCTTCTTCTTATCGTGTAGTTAGTGGTCAACCTAGTGTCAAAGTTGTTTAGGTCGCCGTAGACCTCTGACATGATATTTCGACTATTGTCAAATTGATAACAGCCGAGACTGACTTTCTACGTGCCCTCCGAAGCACGGAGCAGCTTAAATACAACTATGCCAGGCGTGAAGAGGCATCTTGCGGGTAGGCAGGGCGAGGATGACTAGCACGGTTGCATTCCGCAACTTCGTTAGCTGTTTGGTTTGTTTATTTCCATTTATCATCAGGTGGAATGGAGTCATCTGCCCTACTTTTCAAATAAAAAATTGCTACCGCCCATATAGACTGTTCACGCCTAAAGTTGCTTAACCCTCCGATCGCTTACCGATCAGTAGGTGCACTCGGCTATGAGCATCTCAAAAAAATGGGGTGAAAAGTGGCAATTCTATTCGTATTAGTATCAGATTGGTTGTGTAGGTTATTATAGCGTTTTATACGTTTCAGACAAGTTTCAAAGAAATATATATTATATAAGAAGGAATATGTAACTTTCAAACATATGTAGTTCAGTAACTAAGTGAATCACTAGAAACAATCCAGTTTCATGAGCGAACAAAGTTCTGAACCGTTGTAGCAATACAAGTTCAAAAAGTTTCTATAACAATAATCCGGAAAGAGCAAGAACAATTACTTTTTATTCGGGTTGCAACACAAATGCGGGCAGCAATAAAAGAAAATGATAGAAATAGCATCAATTTTATAAAAATATTAAAGTAAACGCTATTGATTAGCGGAAGAACCGGGAAGAACTATAAAATAGCCTAAATAGCTTTTTTATTTCAAATTATTATCTTCTTCTTCATCTTTGTGTGGTTAGTGGCCAACATAGCGGCAGAGTTGTTCCCATGTAGGCCTCTCAATCTCAAACTCAAAATATACTTTATTCAAATAGGTCTTTAAGCACTTTTGAACTCTCTGACTTAACTTTAGTTAAAAAACCACTATGCGGACACCCATCCATAGACTAACCGGGCCTAAAGTTCCTTTACCCACGGGACGTTTAACTCGTTTATGAGTTTATTATTATACTTTTATACGATGTTTATTTTCTATAATAAATAAAGCTACTTAACTTCACATCTCCTACTAGTACATTAGTAAGCCTCTCTCATAGAATATCGACGTTAAGTAGCTGTTTCCGTTCCGTTTCATTCAATAAGTGGAAGTGCCGAAAAGCCAAAACCTCTCTGCCTCTTTGTTGACAACGCCTAGGAAAAGCTTAGTTATTACGAGTGAACAGTACATGTCCTATTTTACGAAATGGAATGTAAAAGCCAGATATCGAAGTTTACAAATAAAAACACAAAAATTATATAGTATATATACCTATAACAAATATCTGTACGAGCAATATGTGTATTACATAAATAATCTGCTGCTATGACTTTTTGGAATTTATATACTGTATAAATAGTTCATATATGCAAAGAGCAAAAACCCAATGAAATTGTTATAATAAATTCCGAAAAAATCTTTTATAGCATATATTATAATTCACAATATAAAGCCAAACGAAACTACAGCGAGTCGACTTTAGTATATCCCACAACAGATATACATATACAACTTCCACAATAGTTATATTCTAAGGACACAGCCGAAGTTATTAAGTGGAGACGGGAATTGAGATGTAACCAGTTGTAAAACTAGTGTCTACAAACAATAGAACGGACTATTATACTCGTCGACGGAGTTTAATATGTCGCTGAATTAGCCAGTGTGGAATTGGTATTGCACTTAGTTGCGACAATTGCCTTTATGTTGCTATAGTGATGAGCAAATTCATATTGAAGTTGTGAATTAAGTTGTTTCATTTGTACAGTACAGTGGTCTCTACATTTTAACCACGAAATAGCAATCACGCGTACTGGTTATATGATGGAACGGGACTACTGTTTATGTTTATAATTTTATTAGTTGGCATCACCATTGCCACCTAAGAAATGAAGTTATGCAAATGAAAAAATAGAATAGGAAGAAAATAAGCAATTAGAAACAGAGTATTTTTTTAAATTTGTTTAAATATGACATGGAGATTTTAAGCTTTCTCCGATGACTATCAAGGTCTGTACAGCAACGTTTACAAATATTTCGAAATAAAAAATCTTCTTAAGCCACGAGGCACTGTGCCACAGTGGTTGAAAACCTGCCTTAGATCCGAACGATTATTTTGATTTTCGCTTGGAAGGAAGTATTGAACCGATGGTTCTGCTTGTGTTTTAATACCTCCCCGGACTTCCAACACAGTAAATAACTATCCTTATTAAAAATTGTGTCGTAATTTTGCATTGGATGTACCTTTAGGTTTTAACGCTCATGACCCCACTTAATATGTAAGCGACTAATCTTGACAAGGACAGTCATGTCTGAGAAAATACGTCGCTAACAATGTACCGGTAGTGAGTAGTTTACCGCAATTATAGATTATAACCACCATTATTACGACAGGATGCTTTAGAAATGCTTAGACTCTGGAGTTTAATTGTTAATTAAAAGTGTATATTACGTTTGAGTCTAATTAACAAAAGCGTAGTTTTGAGTCTGTACTTATATAGGATACTCAGTCTACGACTTATACCAAAAAGCAGAGTCCTTTTATGTAATTGTTTTTTTAAAAGAATTTTAGCAATGCATTTCTCAAAGCATACTAATATTCCTATTGCCCCTCCAGATAAGCTTGAAGCTTGCGCTAGGAGTGGGTACGACAATAGCCCAAGGGGGTCAGGATCGAACCCGCGACTCTCGCGTTAATGGAGCGCAGTCGGCCTTTCCACCGTTGAGCTATTGAGGCTTAAAATAATATAAATTTCTGTAAATATAAGTCAAAACTCAAGCATAATTGTTTATTAGAAATAAATGTGAACTGTTTTTTTAGTCATTGAAAGAAAAAATGTAGTCGATATTGTCACATGTGTGATGTGTCATTTAAATTCAATGAATTTATACCCTTATATCGCTAAAAAGAATTTATTGCTATACATGTCTCATTTTCACTATTATAATATTTTAAACCGTTGAGCTGGTTTTGATAAAATCTGGTTTGTAACCAACCTTGTCCTTTACATAGGATATTGTTTATCTAAATAAACTTGCTGACGCACGACACACTAAGTGGCGATTTATTTTCTAGATAACTAAAGTAGCACTAAGAATAACACTTCCTAACTAATGTTACAAATGTGAAAATGAGTTTATTTGCTTGTGACGCTTTCTGGCCTAGGCGACTGAACAGATTATGATGAAATGTGGTATAGATATACATAGATGGTATGAATGAAAACGACAGGTTACTTTTGGCGGAAAAACAATATTTAAAGGGTGTGAAATTGGGGTTAATAGTTTGTAAGGGTAACTAGTTATCGTTCTTCAAACGTGCAAAGCCACGAGCAGTAGCTAGTAAATAATAAAAAACCTAATCATTATAAAATAGAATGATTTACATTACAGTAGGATTTATAATATGGTTTATATTATCAATAGAAGTATATAGTCGTATAACTAGATGAGGCTATTAAATACAGTTATTTCCTTCTTCTAAAATAGAAACACATTTACGGTACATTTTTATTGAAATTGGATTCTCTCTATGTAGTATTATCGCGAGTCGTGTCTAAAATTTTCTTTTACTGCACGTTATGGCTCTGACGTATTTTTAATGGAACATCGTTATTATTTTTACTTGCAAATGTATTTGATTTCAAACGTAAGTTCATTTCGATTTTTTTTAAGTGCAAAACTCTTGATGAAATAATTAGAAAACCATTTTAAAGATTATAATTATATAATAAATAATATTAATAAGCAAGAAGTCTTTTTAAATATATACATTTTTTTTGAAATATATACCATCAGACTCCGATTAAAATACAAAGAAATATAATAGTAACAAATATAATGCTAAACTATAATGATATAAATAAAAGGACATATCGTAACACTGCAAACGTCATTTTAATACTAGTTTATAGCTTAAAAATTTCTGAGCAAAAGGACACAAAATAAACAAAAAGTTTTCAAGGCGGTTACAGACTAGCGTATTTTTCTTTTTATACCGTTTATTCGATATACACTCTTATGAACGCGCCTACGGGGCTATTTCGTATGCTCCAACCAGTGCAGTGGTAGCGAGTGTCAGTAGTACATGTATACAGCTTTATATTACGGCTTTTAAGTATGGCCCTATAAGCGCGTCGACGCTCGTACGAGTTTCGCGTGTAGTTATGAGCGCCTATATGCGCTGCGAAAAACGAGCTTATACGTTCGTATAAAACGCCTGTTTGAACCGCCCATAACAAGATTTAGAACTCTGCAGTGCATAAGCAGCTACTATTGACTAACTAACGTCAATAATAAAAACCACTTACCCACTTAACAAACCACAAACTCATTTACATTGCAAATGTAATTTTGTTTGCTAGTTCGTTTGTTTTGACGTTTTGCCGGCTTAACTAATCAACCGATCATTATAAATGCCGGCAGATTTTAGTAAAATATAAGAAGAACATTAAAATATTATAAAACTCACCTTCATTCCCATTAAAACAATGCAACAGGATAGCCCAAGTAACGTGTCTTCAAGCCTCGTGTGTCTTATATGATGGAATATTTCACGCCATGTCGATATAAAAGTCTCTGCATTAAACCTAAGCCCCAGAAGTCCTTTGATCTGAGAAGACGCTATTGTGATCGCGGCGGCTGAAGTGAAACCAGATACAACTGGTAATGATACGAATTCAACAAGAAAACCTGAAAAAGTAAAATAAAATCAATTTTAAAATGTTACGAAGTTTTAAAACAAACAACAAATTTCAACCGCCTAAACTCTAATGCTGCTCCTACACTCCTGTTAAACAATATTTTTAACACTAATACATTCACTAACAAATGTTAGCACTTGTTACATTATATTAGGAATTGTTAAACGTTCTGAGTTGGGTCTATTAGCTTTGATAGAGACACCGGGCGTGGGGACTGAGTACTGAGATTAAGACGTGAAAAAACCCCATCACAACGTTTCCTAGCGGTCACTCATCCAAGTACTAACCGCGCCTGACGTTGCTTCAGTGATCGGATAAAAACCGGCGTATTGAAATCGGTAATAATATCGGACGTTGATAATAATGTCGGTCTTTCGAAACCTTCACCTTGACCTTGATAGATTTTCCTCCTAAGCCCGTCATTTGTATTCTACAAATATTACCTTTTATCTCATTCAAGTTATACTAATCTTCGGTACTATATATATAATAAAAACCGGTTTGAAACGATAATAAAAGGCTTTATATGGATAAAGAAGTGGTTTTAAAATGGGTCATTGTTCTCATGTAACATGTTAGTTTTTAAACTCAGATATCACAAAGTTAAGTACGTAATGAAGTTCGTGAAATAGCTAGAGTCCTAGATGCATACTAATTATATAGGCACACGTGTAGTGTAGAATTTAATATTACATTTGAATTAACTAAAAACAAGCATGTTAAGGGTTGATAGGATTTTTACTGTTTAATTTATTTATTTTTAACTAGCTTCTGCCCGCGGCTTCCCGCGAGTGTATAAAGATTTTTAATGTAAAATAATTATTGGGTCCCCATAAATCTTTCACCCACTATATTAACCTATAACACCTTCAAGTCTTTTTTGCAATAAAAATGTCTAGTCTATTTCTGTACCAAATTTGGTTCATCAAAAGTATGACTGACAGATAGACAAAGCTTCTCTCGTATTAAAAAGATTAGTACGGATTATATTATAAAGGCTATTGTAATGTCTCCGACATTTTAATCGGTGATTGGAATTATTTTGATGTATTTTGATATTATGAAGATAGTGTGTACCTTCAACCTGTTGTACTTTATCACCATAAGATACTTTGGTTCATTCGGATAGAGTCACGCACGAAATATTGTTTTTAAGGTGAACTTATATTATTGCGAAATTAATAATCAAAATTAAAAAAATATTTTCCTTAAGCTGGTAAGGATAACTGATTGACCGAAACACGGATCTTGCGACTACAAACTTAGATGAAAATATCTGCCAATGGAATTTTAATATCATATATTAACTTATCGGAACCAAAGCTTTTTGAATTTTGAAGTATCTTAAAAACAACATGATATTATATTGTATATATGATCCTATATTGGTTTTGATTACAATAGATACTTTATATAATAAGTTACGTATGTAAACTGCTGGAATACCAAATAAAAAAAATTATAAATAAATAAAAAGGCTTTCTCACCGAGCTGAACAATACCAGCTATAAGCTGAATGATGCCACCGATGAAACAAAGCAACACTGCATAGTCGGCGTTTTTGCCATTCGTATATGTGAATGTCAAGAGAGACAGTAGTGCGGTTGGTCCGATATTAATCTGAGGGCATGTCCCCATTACCGCATACACGAAGCCCCCAGCGAAGGATGCGTAGAGACCATACTGTAAGATAAAAAAAAAATATATCATCATAAGGCATTAATCTCTTTAATGTTAGTTGGACAAGTTTAGGTTGAACGAATTTGTATTAAATACTAGCTGCGCCCGCGGCTCCGCTCGCGAGGTGTACCTATTTTTCTTTAATGAACGGAACCTTTATTCTTTTTCTATAATAAAAATAGCTTATGTTACTCCTTATAACATGAGCAATCTTCCAGTGAAAATCTCGTTAAAACCAGCCGTTTCAAAGAATAGCCGCTACAAACAGATAGACAGACATTTTTTTAAATTATATAAGTACCCTATGCACTTTAATATGCATTTAGTGAAAAACTGTTAATTTGGAATTTCAAACAGACATTTCATTTTCATTTATTTTTTATAGATTTAGAGAATTCGTATTTTTTTTATATTGTTAATAATTATTATTATTACGAACGTTATTGAACTTGAACAGTTTATTTTTTTATCTAAGCAACATTATTTGTTATTCAAATACATACGTTTTATGTAAATTTGAACGCGGTCTTCTTTTAATGAATTGAATTAATAATTAAATTATCTTCATCGCCAGTGTGCAGGTTGTTTTAGAAACATAGGAATTGTACTTAATATTAATGTTTCGAAGTTCTCACTTAATTTTCTCGATTTTTTTATTAAAAAGTAAATAAATAAATATAACATACTCAAAGACCTCATTAGAATAGTAATACCATTTGTCTCCGACATAGGTCAGGAAATGGACACAAACACAATGAGGACACTCGTCTATATAAACAAAACAAACAATGCCCCGAGCGATAATCGAAAGTCGAGCATCGGCTATTACAACACGTACTGTATCACAGCGCCACAATGGTCTTTAAAAATTTAATTAATGATAGATGATGTATGAAAACCAAGAAAACGTTGTTTAAAAAACAACAAAATCTTTTAAGATGATTTAAACACAAAAGATGTGGCAACACTGTTTTTTATGAAGTACATACTCGTTTTGGGTCGGTATGCACTGGATTATATAAGAATATTAATATACGTACGTCTTTTATGCTTGTTAACATCTAAACTACGTGGTAAAAATCTTTTCACTCTATATTTTAGTTAAAATTAACATTAATATGCTCGTACTTTATTGAGTATAATTAAGATTAATTACCCTCTTTTAAAATTTATAACTCCAAAAAATTTTGCTTTAAAATGAACTCTGAAGTACCTGCCACGTTATAATAAATAATTATATAATTCAATACATGATATATTTTTAAATATTTTAGCATACTCTACGAATGTAAACACGAACAACTACGAATGTGTACACGAAGAAATCCTAAAATAAGCAATATTTTCATTGGAAAACTTATTTTGTTCGTATTAGCAAAGAAAAGTCAAGCATTCATAAGTAACACATTTATGAATTGGCATCATTTATCGTAAACCTTTTCTTTGTTAACTCACTTCAAAGAACTAACAAGAACGTACAAAATGAGTAAAGCAACTTTCGTATACCTATTTCAAAAGTCTTACTCTCACGCTTGATAAAAATTCATTAGACGAACTCAGCTAAAAGTAACTGATTCAGCGTTTAAAATTTTAAACTTTCGTATTTTACGTAGTAGTTTCATTCGTTGTTGTATTGTAATATGTTTGCTTAAAGGAGTATTTTCTCCATTTATAAAATATAGTATGACCGAAATTTTACAGAACAGCGAACACCGAAAGTTAACAGATAGCAAATATTCGAACAGAACAATAAATATACAAAATCGATACAGTTTTTCAGTTGAAAACTATGTACGAAGATTTCCTGGACATTGTGTTGTAATTACTTAGACCACTTAATGGATTAAACCTTATATTATATACTAGAATAACATTACAAAAAATTCATAAAAATTTGACTCTCCGTTTTACCATCTAAAAATACTTATTTTTTTCGACCTATACAACGTAAGGCTGATTACTAAAACACGTGAAATTTTCATGTGATTTTACGTTTTTTTTTTTAAAAACATGTTTAGAGAATAAAGCTGTGAGTCGTGAGTATATAAGATATATTTAAGATAATACACGTGGTATGATGTGAGAAATATTTATAAAATCTACAACACACTAAGTACAAATGACTACTAAGAAAAGTTAATTGAACTAAATCAAAGTAATACAAAAAAGCACTTTCAACAAAATCCTTTACTTAATTAAACAAATAAATTCTGTCCTTCTAATCAACAGAAATGTTCACCATTGTTTTAACCCGGCCGTTGCTTCGTAAACAATAGTTTGTGGAATCGATGTAAGCTACTGTGATCCCGGCAATTAAATCTATAATCTCTGTCCTCAGGTCGTAGATAGGTCGACAAACATTGATCAGAGTACACTTGTCCGAACATTGAAAACATGACGATTGTGAAAATTATTTTTTCATTCCCAAATTATATTTGTTTTTTGCATTCTAAATAAACAGACGCATATACAGAGAGACACTCACAACTATGCCTACCATGAACTGTCACTGCGATTCAAATTACAACCTAAACTGAGCTACGTCGCTATTTCGTACGGCAAGTTCAAGCACAGAGGGCACGTAAAAAGTCATTTCCGGCTGTTATCAACTTGACAATAGTCAAAAGTCAAAACAGAGGTCAATATGGGAGACCTGAACAACTCTGACACTAAGTTGGATAGTAACAACTCGCAAGAACAAGGAGCAGCATTGATTATTTGAATTTAACATTACCTCTGCTACAATATTTTTACAACTTCTCAGATCTGAAGTTCATTTTGATTCTTTTATATATTACCGCTCAGAGTAGATGTTTGTATGGAGTTGTTATCTCCGACAACTTTGATTATCACAAATTTATATCGTATCATATCGAAAGCAAAATCTATTCAACGAAAAAGAATCATCAAAATCAAAGTAATCACGGAAGATTTTTAGAAATCTACAAAAGAAATCAGACTAATCAGCTTTTTTGGAGTCAGTTAAAAAATTTTCTTAAACTTAATTGCCTTAACTCAACTTCTCTAACATAACAAAATAATTAAATGTAAATTAACGGGAAAAATAGCTATATTTTTTTTTACAAAATAAATTGTTTTCATGCTTCATGAACACAGCTTGGCCTTCAAAACAGTACAAATTCTTACACATGATTTATATTAAATATATGTTTCCAGGACAATAAAGAGACCTAACGCATCGTAGCGCGAAAGAGTATAAATTATAATTTTATATAAAACTAGCGGACCCGGCAGACGTTGTCCTGCCCCGCAAAAAAAAACTGAGACTCGATAACAGCGCCTCCTACTGGATCCAATTGTGAATCTAAACCATTCTCGAATCCACTGGAACACATACAAAATATTTCATCAAAATACGTCCAGTTGTTTAGGAGGAGAATTATACATATAAAGATATAAAGGATACTTTATATATTTATTTATATATAATTATATACTCTGTCACATTAAATATATTTTCTGTTACATATGTTTTTACGTAGAGGTAAGGGAGCTTGCTTTTAACACGCTTTTATTGACTTTAATATTTTCAAACGTTTCAAGGCTCTAACACATTAAAATCATGGCTTCGAAAATTTGATATTATGACCAATTGGACTTCAAAAATTAATTATTTATTAAAATAAATTTTAGTTGAAGAAGAACTAAAAAAAAATACGCCTTAATTACAACCAAACTGAAAGTCGAATTAAATTTTTAGGTATATAGAGTACGTTCTATAATAAATAAATGTTACTACAAAGACGATGAACCCTGACCCCCTTGGACTTTTGCCGTACCCACTTAATTGCTAATATTCTTTATAAAAAATTAATTAGTAGCAATTTTTAGAAGTAAAGTTATGGTAAAAATATAATAAAAATATGTAGCGTCAAATGCGATCAACATCGATGGTTTCTAATGGGCGAAGAACTCGTAAACTGTAAACACTCAACTAAAATATAAATATAAAATGGCTAAATTATTTGACATGTGTGGGTGTCAACCAACCATTGGAAATGAAAGTTATTAATGCAATATCTAAATGGTTGCGATGACCAAGTTGTGCTATAACTGCTTTCATATTTACCTCAAGTATTTTAACAAAAATATATTTTCAAGTATAAAAGATAAAAAGCGAGACCTAATGTATATATTTGCATAAATGTTATGGTTGTGTAATACTTTGTTTAATATTATTAAAGGTATTATTTTTAAAAGATAATATAACAACTGTTATTGTAATATTATAAAATTGCATGACGGTTGGCAAATAAGCATACGGTCCGCCTAATGGGAGACAGTCACCGCAACCTATGAACGCTTGCAATACAAGAAGTATCACATTCACGTAGTCAACCCACGGTATAGGAAAGGATTGGAAAGGAAAAATAAGAAGGGAACAGAGGGTCGGGAGATTGGGCCTCCGACGCTCTCACTCATCTCTCGAAATGCAACAGTACCCACAGGTTCTGTTACTTTACGCCGATTTTCTGTGAGAGAGTTATCGCCGTTAGATCCGGCCTATTTGTGCTGGGAAGAGAATGGCTCTATTACTACTTAACTTAAATGGATAAATAAGTCTCGTAACACTCACCTGTGGCTCAAAACCGGCTAGAGAGGCGTAGGCTATGGACTGCGGTATCAATGTTAGGGCTACAGTGATCCCGGCAATCAGATCTCCAATTCCTGTGTTTAAGTCATAGCTTCTCGACCAAGTTATTATGGGGAATAATCGCCCAACGATTCTTCGTGGGTCTACCCTTAACATGGCTCTGTTTATGATAGAATAGTCGATTTTTAAAATGGAAATTGTTTATTTTGCAAAATAAGATTATATTTTGTTAATAGTTTTTTATAGTTCTTCATATACATAATAAAACGTTTTGACGTACTCGTAAATCGAAAACAAAATGTAATATTGAGACTTACTATAATATAAACCCGTAAATATGGGCGGGCCCGTTTATTACAAGAAAATATCAAACTTGCCGGTGGAGCACCATTGTCTGACATTTCGTTAATTCAGCACCAGCGCAACAAAACTAAGTTAGTCACATTAGTTACGTTAATATCATTCAGTTTTGTTCCAAGCTTGTGACTAACTTCGTTATGCATTGATGTTGAGCTAACGAAAGAGCCTTTGCAAAGGCCTGTCTATAGTACCTATATAGGTATTATACGTCTACATCAAAACCTTGATTATAAATGATATCCTAAGTATTGACTTCACTATTTAAAAAAAATCATTTTGATAGTTGAATGAACCTTATTTATAATAAATATATAAAATATAATAAATAATATTTTATACTTTTTCACTAATGGTATTTATTTCAATTCCACATCCGGATCTAATTTGTAAATGCGGTATAAAATGAAAAACGAAAGTCGAACATTTTAATGATTAATTAAAACATAATACTAAATTTACATATACTAATTAGGTACCTGCTTGAATCAACACCATATAAGAAATTTAATTCACATTCACAGACTAATATTTAATTTTCATGTAACATATTTTGCATCTTAAAATTTTGCTATTTAATGAAGCGGTAATTAATGCATTAATTGATTTATCGAAATATTTTCCCGCGCTTGTCACATCGCATGCGCGCGAATTCATTTGTGCCAGCGCATTCGGCAACGGTATAGCATAAACTGCCTCGAAGTACCTACTGACACAATCACCTCGTAATCTGTTTTTCCGCCTCAAGTTGTTATTACAAATATTTCATTTTCATTCCTTAAAAAAATACGTTAAAAATTATATGTTTCAAAATCAAGTTATTTTTATTTTTGATAATATTTTTGGTGATTCGACTACGATTCAACTTATATGGAATTGTTGATGATCTGATCAAAGTCAAAATAAATATAGAAAAGAGTTAATTTTAAATAATATTCGAAAATAGAAATAAATAAAATAAAAAAAAGTTAAAAAAAATTGAAATTATCAGAACTGATAACAATAAAACAATAAAACTCTATATCAGAGAAATTTGAAAATAAAAGTAAGAATTTACATAACTATAGGTTAACAACTTTTTAAATGATATTAGTGACATTTTGTATTTCTTTAAGGAAAATCCTTCGTAGTTTAAGCATTACAGACCTGTTCTTCGAATAGACATCCAAGCGAAGACGTTGATAAAGCATAAAAATTTTGTATAAATGACACAATATTTATTCAGACGACCGAAGTGGCACGTATTTGCCAACATTTAAAAAAAAAGGTGTACGCAATTATGATTTTCGCGACAGGAATTTTTATTGACTATTTAAAAAAAACCTCTTCATTTGAGTATGCCGCACCTTAATGAAAACGACGTAACTCATAAAGCAATTTTTGGGAATCAACAAAATAAGTTGTAAACTATTGCAAAATCTTGCGTATATTATATTTTCTTAGTTATTTACGTCAGTTATTTACGCTCGAATATGGCTTTGTTTGTAATATTGTTACATAAAGAATTTCGTTTTAATTTTGATGTTTTTTCTTATCGTTTTAATTCTAAAAACGCGATGTGTGTTTCCTGTGCCCAACCAAATTGTACCACAAAGCAGGGGTCGTCCGTCGTCTTGTATTTAGTATATATAAAACATATAAATTATATTTTATGATATAATTCATAGGTTTTATGCAATACAATAATTATAAATAGAATATTTTCCATGCAAGTCGACAAGTTTTGTAGTAATGTCCCTCCCGGCGAGGCCGTCGAGGCCAGCTCTACTGGCCGCAACAGCAATAGACGTTCAGAAAAAAAATGACAGAGAAAAAATTGAAAGTAATCCTACATTTCATGAATACTTCATTTCAATTTCTTAGCTAATTTTAAATAGTAAGACACTGAAATTATTAAAATAGTTGTTTTTAAATATCATCAACGGACGGACGTAGCCCTATTAGTCTTGTACAGAATAATATTATAATTTTTTGCAACAGTGATATTAACTATTACTATCGTGACTAATGCATCAAACTAATCAAACATCAGACACTATTTATGTTTTTAATCAAGGAAACCTATTTAGGTGTTACAATTGATTTGTTTCACGGACGAATAGCTTTGAAACGAGTGTTATAATTTGATAGTACGATTTGACACAAGGTTATTTCTTGTATAACGAGGTAAATAGTTTGTATAAACAGTTATGGATGTTTGTTACATAACCACGCTAATATGGATGTACGAATTTGAATGAAATTTTGAACTCCTTATTAACACATAGGATCCGCCTGATGGAAATCAATCACAACAATGTATGAACGCTTGCGATACTTGAAGTATCACCTGCGCGTTGCCCACCCAAAGAAAACAGGGAGGATTGTGTAAGGATTGAAAAGGAAACGGGAGGCAGATTGAATCTCTCTCACTCATCGCACCAAATACAACAGTAATCTTACTTTACACGGATTTTCTGAGAGAGCATAGAACTTTCCCGACGTACAAGCAGGGGCCTGAGCCGGTCCATTTGTACTTGGAGTAACATGGCTCTGCTACTTATATTATCAAAAAAACGAAACACACGTATTTTTATTTAAAATAAAAAATAAACGCTACACACTCAACGGCCCCCATTAGGATAATTATATCCTGTGTCGGGGGTCCGGAAACATTCACATTGACAAGGACAAACACAGCCAGACCGGAAAACATGCCTGTACGATTAATACAAACATCTGCTCCGAGCGGGAATCGAACCCGCAACCGTCGAGGCTTAAGGCAGACTCGCTACCCACAACGCCACAACGGTGTGTATTTGAAATATATTTAATAATTATTTATAATATATTATATATAAGTCTAATGGAATAGAAAAATATAAAGAGTGAAGCCACGGGCATTGCTAGTTAACAATATATAAATTGGTCAATGTTTACAAATTATTATTAGTTTATAAATCATGACCGCCTAGCGGGATTTTCCCTACAGAATGGCATTTCCGAGTTACGATCACCCTTGGAAGTAGATACGAGCTTTTCCGGCTAAAGTGTTTGCATTTCAAAAATTCGTGACTTATCTATGTGCACTATAATATTGACAATGTTTTTCTGCTTATTGATGTTAAAATTCTTTAAAAAAAAAATCTTTTCTTTGAGTTTTTAATAATACTATTTATACAAAACATTTTCAATAAAATATCTATATGTAATAATGATTACTAAGCGTATGAAATTTGTAATCTAGTAATCTATTAAAATGTTTATGAAAACCGGGCCAAGTAAGAATACGAGTAAAAAATAAGAGGGAATACCAATTGAAAAACTGTTTCCAAATGCAATTAATAAAGTCATGTAGTAATGTCAAGTATAGAGCGCAAACGCTCTGACCTTCTGAGGCTCAAATCTCCTACCCTTCTGCCACTTTCCTTTTCTCCCCCTTAGATTGGCAACACTATCAGATAAGTCATAAGCTAGTTGGCAACTATCATGGTATAAAAAATCATTTGCTTATTTTTTATTTAAAGATCTTTATTTGCACACAATTATGACTCACATAATATTACATACAGGACAGAACTGTCACCACGGGTGCTAACTATGTGGCAATGACGCAGAATCAAGCCTTGATTTGACTTCACGGGGACAGCATAATATTACATTGAATCATTGACTGCTGATTTAATGATTAATTGATTTATTTATCCATATCCATATAGTTTACACTATCACTATGCATTATACAAAAATAATTTAGGGTCCGACCGAAACTGGTTTTTCAGCCGAAACCGAAACCGAAACCGAACTTTCGGCCTCCCTCTCAGTTTCGGCCGAAACCGAAACCGAAACCGAAACTTTTTAAAAATATTTAAAATTACGTTTTTTTAATGAAATTTGAATTTCAAGTTTTTTTACATTTATTTGCATGTATACATTCGTATTCAACTAATTAGGAACAGAAAAAATTTGGTTAAATATTTTAAAAGTTTAATTTTATGAGATACTGTTTCTTATAAAGTATTGAACAGTCAGTGCTGTGTACTTTTTCGAAGCTAAGAATATTTTAAGGTAACGTACCTTTTAAAAAGAAATCTCTTGCATTGAAATTGCTCATTTACTGGCTGACCACATAATTAGGGACAGCAAGAGTTAGTGTTTTATTTTCGATTTTTAAAAATAAACCTGAAATACAAAGGCGGAAAGCCTTTCTATTTTTATTTGGCGTCATTCGTTTATAGTTTTGATTTCTAAAATTAATATCACAATTTATTATTTAAACATGGGTTACTTATTTAACCAAGCGAAAACAATTTTATCTCAACGTAAATGGCCATACCGTAAAATAGCTTATTTGATTTGCTCCAAAAGTATGGTTTTCAACGCTGTGCAATATTTTCAAACCTATAAAACTACTGAAACTGTGTACCTAGAAAGAAATTTAGCTAATTTTATAGCTTTATAAAAAGTTCCCTTTGTGGACTCTGTAATTATTAAAAGAGAAATATTTGGACTAGATGTTAGTGGCGAAGTTACATGGGCGCTTTAACACGAAAATGATCCAAAATATACTTCACTGTTTATCAAATGATTTCTAGCCGGTGAACTATTATCAGTTTTAGATTGGCCTTCCAATAGCCTAGACATGAATTCTTTGGAACATTTGTGGTACAACAAACTGTAAATTCAAACCAACTCTATAGTAATTCTAAAGACGCCTGGAAGAACTTCACTGACGAAACTTGTCATTATTTGATCAAGTCGATGCCGCGCCGATGTCGATATGGCTATAGCTAATAATGGCAATAACATTTAATATTAATTTCTAATAGAAAACGTTGCTTTTTCGTTGAATTTAACAGTAAATGTACATTTTTCTCTTCCATTACATTCTGCGTTCATTATTTCTAATGTTTTCTTAAGTGTCCCTAATTACTTGTCCAGAGTTATATAAGCACGAAGGAGAAGTAAAGTTGAATTTTAATTGTTGCTATTTTTAATTATAATCCATTCCAAAATTTATTAATTCTATTAAGAAAACATTGGTTAAATGATCAAGATCAGATCAACATTAAAAAAATGTAATGAAGACTTCATGTAAACTGAAATTACGGAAAATATAAATAAATGTTACTCTTATTATACCCATGTCCCTAATTAGTTGACAACCACTGTATATAATATAGACAGTTAAATAGAGTTAAATAAAATTAAAATTAAAAATTCATTAAAGTCATAACCATTTTTTTGTCACGAATATACAGGACTTAATATTAGGAGTAAACTTTAAAAAAAAAAACTTGTTCATAACTAACTAGTAATACGTTGTGTTCACAATATTTTAAAGATCAATCTAATACTTATTTCTGGAGATTTTTGGCCGCGTCAGCGAGCGGTGACGAGTTGGCTGCGAAGTTTACCGAACAAAGCACGAAAACTCACGAACACTCGAGTTTCGGCGAGGCCGAAAGTTTCGGCTATATTTTGGCCGAAACCGAAACTAAAGCCGAAACTAAATTTTTTGGCCGAAACTGGCCGAAACTGAAACCGAAACCGAAATTTCGGTCGGTCACTAAAAAATATACATAACTAGCGGCCCCCTCCGGCTTCGCACGGGTATAAAATATATAGCCTATGTCATTCACTGAAAAATGATTAAAATCGATCCAGTAGTTTTGATTTATTCATTACTGCCCGATAAACGGAAAAAATGTAATTATTTACGACATCACTTTAGAAACCTCAAAAATAACAGTACATCTCCACTATTTAATGGATGTTATTATACATATAAACCTACCTCTTCAATCACTCTATCTTTAAACCGCATCAAAATCTGTTGCGTAGTTTTAAAGATTAATATAAAATTAATTAAATAAATAATAAATTAAAGCATACATAGGGACAGAGAAAGCGACTTTGTTTTATACTATGTAGTGATTATCAAATTTTAATGTACGAAATCAATTTTTCCTGACGCCAACACATTAGTCTCTATGCACTTAGTAGAGAAACAGACTCTTCATCGTATAAAAAAATGGCATAAAAACAAAACCAAACATTACCTGGAAAAGACGCAAAACATCCTTGAAGTATGGACTATGTTTTGTTTACACGAATGCTTAAAAACCGTTGATATGTACTCGTTCATTACGAAACGGATTGACACAACAGAAATCGTTGTCAGAAACAAATAGTACTGCGGTAACCCACAAATCATTTTACAAGTAACTTAAAATTATATAATATATTTATATAATATTTATAAATATTACTGATATTTGATTATTCTTTGATTGTTATGTGAGTTTTCCGGGATGGTCACATTTACATATTATGACGACCTAATTTAATATATTGTTATAATTAATCCTTGGTTACTTGTTATTTGACCCATTACTAGGAACAGAGGTCAGACGGCAACCACTGTGTAACAATTAGTAACCTATTAAACGTGTTAGCAGGTACTGACAAACTGCCAAAAAAATATTACTGTGAATAATTATTACTGTCACTGTTGGATAAAATTAATTTTCTTATGTATATTTATCGATATAAAGTAGAGTCTTACTGTTTTTGCCATAAATAAGCAGTTGATTCGTACTGTTTGTTGCGTTTCATTCAATAAGCCCAGCTTCGGTAACCGAAACTACTTTTCCCTCTATGCTTTCTATTTACTCCCACTCCAACCTGTCATCCTCTCCTTGAATTGTCAACATGGCGTGATAGCTCTGCTGTTGATAGCATCTGTGCTGATGAGGAAGGCTTATCATGACCGCAAACTATCAAACAGGCCGAAAAGTTGTTTGCCATCTTTATAGTATAAGCAAACTCGTTATGATTATTAATGATTATATATAAAATTAAAAGGCTTTTTTGTAAGTTTCATCTCATAAAAATAATTACGATAACAGAAAAGATTATATCGAATACTTTAATCTCTAAATTAATAAAAACGTGCTTTAATATAAAAATCTATTGCTTCAGCGTCCCTTTTGTAAAGTGTCCTTAGAGAAAACTTGATAAGCATTTTTTTACCGCTATTGAATTTCATCTTGACCCTAAATCTGACGCTTATTCAGCCTCTTGTTTACGAACTATCCCAAAGAAACATGTTTATATAACTTGAACGATATTAAAGACACGGATTTGTACCTAATATTTTTACAAAAGCTTTTTATTACTAGACAAATACCTTTTATGTACTGCAAGACACATTTTTTATTTCGCATTAAATTATGTAACGCCATGCAATTACGAAGCTATTTGTATTTTATTACAACGTATAGGTATAATTACTAGTATACAGAGCGATTATTATGATATGACCTCCATTAGTATTTAAAGGCGAACCAATAGCCCATTGGATATGTGCAAATTAACTATTGTTATCTTTATAGCTATAATATGATTATGACCAGGATTGACAACCTTATGTCCTTTCCAAGGCACTACATGAAATTCCTCGCAAGGTCAACGTATCAAAAAAGTTATCTATATCAATGACCAATAAACATATTTGTCTCGAAAATGAAACATATTATGTGACTCATAGACGGTAAAAGTAGGCTCGCTATCAATACGACACCACAGTCGGCTGATTGAGATTTTTTATGGTAAACTGTCACCGCGACCTATGAACACGTGATACTTGAGATATATTATGCACGTTCCCAACCTCCTTGGGTTGGGATAAGAGGGAAAGGATGAGAAGGGAAAAAGGAGGGAATGGAAGGGGTGAAACGCAACAGATATTGTTACTTTACGCAGATTTTTTGTGAGAGAGTAATACTTTCCTGGTCCAGCCGGCCCATTTTTGCTGAAAGGTGCATGGCTCTACTACTTCGGTCTTCGATTCAACCAATCAGTGTGAGATATACGACCTCTGATAAATACTGTAAGTAATAAGAGTGAAAAGGTCAAAGAGTAGAAGTTTCTGAAGTGAATTGCGGAGCATATTGCGCAGAATTTAAAAACTTTTTCATTAGTGGGCTCTAATCTTGATTCAAAGAACGTTTATTACTATTTACAGCACCTTTTATCTGTTTCTGGGGTTCCCGAGTGAATTAACGAGAAACTATTAGTTAAAACGATTCAGAACTTTGGTGAAAAACAATGAGGGTTTGTATTGAGAAGCGCTCCTTCGTTCACTATATAATGATTAAACGCATCGAAATTAATAGTTTAATTGACATTTTGGGTATATCCATATTCTATACATAATTATAATAAAATCGAAAGTAGTGCATTGCATTCATGCATTTGTGCAAGCTAATCTACAGACTAATATTAAGCTTTTCACCTATATAAGACAAGCTTTTGCTTATATCTAAACTATATTTTATTACTTATTACTCCATGTCAGCAGTAGTTCGTAAATCATATTATAGGTAAAAAAATATACGAAACATATGTTTCATACAAAGTTTTACGCTTAACACTTTTCAGGATATAGATTGTGGGTAGAGAGCAGGCGACCGGTCGTCGGCGCTCTGAATCCGCAATGAGGGAGACAATGGATCATCCGGATATTGCCTGTCAACCTCCCGCCGATACTAGGCCACCGTGATAGAGAATTAATTGTGTACATTACCTTTAACTTCAAAATTACTTTTCTCTTCAACTAGAAAGTACCTAAGTGACTGAGTGAATCTGTTATCTACTTTTATTAGTAAAAAAGTTGCAAAATATCAGCTTAAAAATTTTATACTTTTCTAAAATCAAAATATTAGCTAATATTTAGCTTTCCTTAGATGATTATGAAAGTCATTAGCGCCTTCAGTGGCAGTGGTGAAATTAGGTTTCACATTTGCATATCCACATATTTTGTCTATAAAAAGATTTTTGAATACTCTCATTGTATAGTTAATATTTTAAACCAAAAAGGTAATGTATGTAATCAATAAATTTTCCCGACCGAAGCCATACTGCACAAAATTAGTTCAATATTCAAGTCCATCATTTTGCGGTTCGTTTTGTAAAATTTTCAGATGAAATATTTTATTTTCATAAGCTCTATAAATAATCGCTTTCATGCTTACGTTATACGGAACCTGTTACAAACCGCGGGAAGAATAATGCGGAATAAATGCACGAAACTGAAATTACGTCGTTATAATTTATTTCATGGAGAAGTTAAATATTTGTTCTGCGTTTTTAAATGAAAATGTTGTGACGGTACGTACATAATTGTATACGTATGAAATTGTTATCACGACAATATCATTATCTTTACTTACATATAATATATTAGTGATTTTTGCGCGTCCGTTTGTGCATACTAGTCTCGACTCTGTCGAATGATGTCACATTATGATTTCATTGAAATGGGAAAGTTAAGTCAAGTCAAGTAGGTCATAATCTGAATCCATGAATTAATGTTTTTTATACCGACGTATCTTCGGCATCAGAGTTAACGGAGCTTAAATTGTCTGACAGGACTATTACCAGAGACGATATAAATAAATGTTAATACTAGTCTATAATTATTCAAGAAATTTTGTCATTTTAAATTGATATCAAAATGAAGGTTTGTAATTTCAGCTCTGCTTTAAAAAGTCTAACGCCATATTCGTTATTTATGTAAATAACTACTTTGAACGCGTTCAATTTTTTTAATTATTTTGATCTATAGTGTTTAAAATATAACGACGGTTTTGACCCAGTAATGCCATTGAATCCTGTCCCCTTGATAAGTTACGGCTGTTTTACTCTTTAATGCGTGAAGTAAACTACAATAGCTCTGCGAAAAGGTCATCGTGAGCCCGAGATGATTTTTTAACAAAACATTGTATGTACACAGTAATTTATTGTGATCACCATTCACATATTTACCAACTCCCTGACTAAAATGTTTAAATTATTATAGGCATATTATGTGTTATACTAAACCTTTTCTGATAAATTTGAACGAGACCAGAGGTATTTTGGCGATTTGATATTTAATTTCTCGAGATAATCTTCTATTGAAGAACATTAGACGAATTAGTACTCTCTACTCTCCGCTTTTATATACTTAGTCGGTTTTTAACTTTGTATTAACAAGTAACTCTAGTTCGTAACTTAAGTTAACAATAGTTAGTAAGTGTACATTCAATTTAGAGTTTCTATTACACTACGAATAGTTTTTATTCGGCTTTCTAAACAGGCGGACTGGTATAAATGTCTTCGGATAATTGTACGAACTGTTAATTTATAATTTAATCTAGTGAGATTAACAAGTGTCGTTAGAAAAACCTGACGGTTGGAAGATAGTGAGATAATATAAATGGTCAACTAGATATGCTCTGACCATCAGTTTATAAATCTACTGAAATGGAAGCGCTAGATTGTAAATTTTACTCTCCGTTTACAATCTATCAACAGATTAACTATATACAAACAATTCGTACAATTCTCACAAGATTAACTATATACAAACAATTCGTACAATTATTCGGTGGCATATACAAAGTTCTCAGTTACTCGAGAAGTTAAATTATGTAACGATCATTACGAACTGCAGTAACCTTGTATGACCGTTGAAGAAAAGGTAGGAAATACATTTGTAATTGTTGAAATAATTGGATTTTATAACCCGGTAGGTACCTAAGTTTTGTAAAGAATTATTCGTTTATTTTCAACTATTAACAAGCATGCAATCTAATTACATTTTTCTAATAAATATATTTTTGATTGCCAATATATTGTATACTATATAAACTGTATATTGTTAACTTACAACATTCATTTCCTAATAATAATGTACGTGCAATTTGTATTTGAAGCAGTACACGTATTAGTAAATTTGCTGCAAACAACATGTGTAGTTTAGTTTTGTTTAGTTAAATAATTGAAGGGTAACATGAATATAAAGACTTGTGAATAATCAAAAACCTAACCCCTTAGTTTACCATTATCGTACTCCATAATATTACATACACGACAAACCTATTAGCAATGCAGATCCGCGGAGCCGGCAAGCGCGATGTCACACAATTAAATCCTCTTACAACGCGTACCTACGTGTGTTACACTTGCACGATAAAATATTCATGTCGATATTTCCAAGATATTTCGTAAACAGCTCGCGACATAATGTTCTATTATTATTGTGAGTAACAAGTAGTTTCACTTTTAAACTTATAAAATTATTTAAATTATTAAAGAAAAGTTGTGGCGTGCTGGTAGTGAGTCTGCTTTTAGCCTCGACGATCGTGGTTACGATTCCCACTCGAAGATGTTTGTTATATCTGTTTCGGTCTGGGCGTTTGACCTTCTGGGTTTCCCCACCGTGCCTCGTTGAGCACGTTAAGCTGTCTGTCCCGGTTGTTATCATTGCATCTGATAATAATCTTTAACTCCAGATAGGTAATATGCTCTTATCCAATGAATTACTAGTTCGCCCTTACTTTGGGTTGCGGAAGTCAGATAACAATCGCTCTGTGTAAAAAGTAGTAAAACGTCAAATCACGATAAGAATATAAGCTGACCCTAGGTAAATACCGGAAATAATACAATGAAAATTTAACATACTTTTTGGTAGGCGACGCTAATTTCACGCAGTGTTAGTTTCATTACATGAATATCTTGCGTAATTTTTTGTAGTTTTACATAATTACTAAAGGGTGTGAAATGTATTCGAAATGCCTACAAACAATACAATGTAATTGAGCCCGTTTTCTTTTTCTTTAAACATGGTAATTGCTATATTATAACACAATCGTTCTCTAAGGTATTCATTTAAAGAACGGTAACTATACTATATATATATTTAAATTTTAAAGAGTTTGTTTGCTCACACTTAAAAGAAACTAATGCTCCGATTTAAAAAAAAACAATTTCACGTTCTAAAGACTATTTATAAGATAAGCTAATTAAGGTATCATCCCTAAGAACAGAGTTGTAATAATAAGAGTAGGAAACTGACAAGCATCATCTCAGAAACCGCGGACCAAAACTTGTAACATACTTACTTTAGTCCATCAATCATTCCGTCAATCAAATCGTTTTAATTGAGTCGGTTATTGACAACAGGGCCTTCAATTTCGTAATAGCCAAAAATAGGGCTGTCAGCCGTCATATGAAGGGTTTTCTTTCTCTAATTCTTTAGACGATGCGTCCTGTTATATATCCTATGACGGTTTATTGAATGAAATTATTGTAAATCGTTATAAGCATTTTTGTATTATAACAGTCGAATTGTGGCTTGTAAACAAAACCGAAAAACAATTCTCTGCAAAACCGAAAAACAATTCTCTACAATAACCCTAAATTAAAGTTCTACTACGAAACTCGAACTACCCACATTTAAAACTATAAATAAAATAACCATATCATTTAATCTCTTTATTATTAACAAATTACCTTAAATCATGCTTATAATTAAATTATTCCTAAGTTAAGAAGTATTTTTACAAAAATGGTCCCCAACCGATATACATCTGACATAGATTATGTACACTTGTAGCTTCGACGATCAAATGCTCCACTTGGCCTTCTGGCGACAGAGATAATGAAAGTTGCTTATTCTTTGTTTTCACCTGAAAAGTAATTTCAAATTAAAACTTTCGAAGTTGTTTTTAGTAAGAAAATTAGCAATATTTTTTCAAGTCATTAACTTATTAATAATATTCGTATTGCCCCTCCAAATAAGCTTGTAGCTTACGCTAGTAGGTACGACATTGGCGTAAGAGGGTAAGGATGAAACCTCCAACTCCCGCGTCAACAGAGTCGCCTCTTTTACCAATGAGCGATTGAGGCTATTCATCACTGGGGATTTATAAATACATAGAGAAGTTTACAATACATTCTTTTTACGGGAGCCTCATACGCCTCGCGAGTTATTCCGTATTTGAAATCTGTTTCTACTTTTCCGATTGCTTGCTTGAAAATATTATTATTTATTTCATATCAGTAAACCAGAACTGTGCGAAGATTCCCTACGTATCGTCGCACAGCTCTGGTTTTCATGGCTTGAGACGGTTGTCACCACGAATCGCTGGTTCGATTCCCGTTTCGGGCTGATGTTTGTATTCACCAATGTTCTGGCCCCTCACCCAGGATATTACTATCATATACAGACTGCAGTATATATTTATTAAGTACTCGCCATCCCGTTGAGCCGCTGCCGGATGTGCCGCAGGTGCGAGATGGCGTGCTCGTTGGTGCGCTCGGCGTCGAGCGGCGCGCGCGAGCGGCCCCACGACACGAGCGGGTCGTACACGAAGGGGCCCACCACCGACATGAGCGCCGCCGTCTGCGAGCGCAGCGCCGCCATCGTCGCCTCGCAACTCTTCCTACACACACAGACACGGTACTTTCTATATAAATTAGCTTAGACATTTTTGCGTTTGTAAATTGTAGTAGTGTGACACACGCACGCACACGATAAAAATTGGGACTCTAAACAGAGACAAACGCATACTTCGAAAGGATTTAGAATTTTACTTAGAATATATTAGTACGTGTGTTCGCTTTATTCATATATTTTCAGCACAAGGAGGTCAGCTTCTAACAGCAACTTTCTAGCATGAGACATTACGTATACTAACATCTGAACTGAATTCTTCTTCTTTGAAGCCGGTAAAAAACACATTAGCACAGAAGGCTACTTTTGTTATTATAAAAACGTTATTTTTTTTTTGTCACAAATATAATCGAATTTGAACTGACCTAAACATGCCC
Source organism: Hestina assimilis (assembly GCA_023373885.1). Taxonomy (NCBI): domain Eukaryota; kingdom Metazoa; phylum Arthropoda; class Insecta; order Lepidoptera; family Nymphalidae; genus Hestina; species Hestina assimilis. The sequence continues at coordinate 6,202,406 of CM041749.1, read as the reverse complement.
TCGTGTTTAAGGGGACCCATAGCGGCTTCCAGGTTGTGCGTCAACCTGAACGGCACCCTCTCCGGCCAGTCGAAGCTCTCCCCCTTGTTGAAGAGGCAGTTGAAGTCGACGTGCACCGTGTCGCCGTTCTTCGAGTCGAACAGTATGTTCTCGCCGTGTCTATCGCCGAGACCTAGAAAAATATATTCATGTGAAAAATAACATCTTATTCAGTTGTTATTGTCATTCAGGAACATCTTTATGTTAGTTTTATTGAATCAATAAACATTATTATTATTATTATTAGTTATGATGTCATACGAGTATTTATTTTTTTCGGAATGTGTATTGCTGTTGGCCCTATTGGGCTTGACAGCGTCACCGGGCGGGGGCCGAGTACAGAGACTCAGCCGTGATAAAGGGGCAGCCCTCACGGGGGCTCAAATTTTAATTCCGTCCTTAGGGTGCCTCCTGCGTAGCCGAACCACGGCTAAGGACACGGATACGAGTAAGTTTTATCCGTACAGTTACAATCTGAGTGGAGAGCTCTCCCTCTCTTTCTCTCTCTTCCTATCTCTCTCCTTTCAGTTTTAATGAAAACAGACGAAGCACGTCGTGTAAACTACGATAACAATGTTGGTATAAGCACATATTTGAACAAGTCACATACCCAAAATATATCCAACCATAGACATCACAGCGGTAGTACGTATATAAGCTGATCTGGCTTGATACCTGAATCATATAAGAAGATAATACATTATTAAAATTACATATTAAAAGACAATTGAGTAAATAATGTTTGTGATATTTTGAATTGCCAGCATGAGTTTAAAAAAATAACTTTAATTACATTTTTAAATAAATTGGATACGACATACAGACAGACGTTTCACTCTTGGTGGTAGAATCCTAAAACTTAATTCTTTCACAGCCTATTTAAGTAACTGTAAAAACCAACCATCCATATGGATCTGAAAAGACCCTCCGGAACCACTCCTGGAAGACGGGCGGATGTCGAGGCAGCAATTCTTCTTCGTATATACGACGTTTCTTCTCAACCGGATCCTTGTTAGAGCACATCAACCCTTTCAGGTCACGATTACTCGTATGGATACCTGTATAGAAAAAGTTTTAATAAAAAATCTAATCTAATAATTATCTAAGTATAAGTATTAATAAGTCTATTACTTATTATTATAAGGGCTTTTTACCACTAAATAAATTTGTTTTACTACAATAATTCTGTTACCAAATTTACATACATACAGAGATTTATGTGAATGAATGCCCAGGCTGCCCTCCGAATTCTGGGGGGGCAATTTTGCGCGCTCTGGAACTGTTCGGGGCAAACAAAGCAGGCTACCTAAGGCTACCCCTGTCACGCTTACTGTGGACCTCTGCAACATAAGGCGGCTAAATTCCAACCTGAACGCCGTCCACCACCATCTTGAGACGGCGAAGCCGGCCTTGCTTTTCCTAACAGAGACACAGATATCTTCTCCGGCTGATACTTCTTTCCTCTCCTACCCGGGATACAATTTGGAACATTCCTTTGTACCCCGGGCTGGTGTGTGCGTGTACGTCAGAGAAGATATCTGCTCTCGTCGCCTCGGCAGCCTTGAAGTAGGGGACCTATCGATTCTTTGGCTGCGCGTAGACTGCGATGACCATCCGCGAATCTACGCGTGCCTTTATAGGTCCCATAGCGGAAATGCCGAAACTGACCGACTCATTGAGCACATCCAAATGGCTACAGATTCCGTGCTGCAACAGATCCCATCCGCTGAGATCGTGATTCTTGGCGATTTTAACGCCCACCACGCCGAATGGCTTGGTTCACGTACCACCGATCACGCGGGGAGATCTGTTCTCGACTTTGCTTTGGCATATGATCTGACACAACTGGTAACCTCGCCTACGCGAATCCCAGATGTAGAGGATCATACACCTTCACTGTTGGATCTTCTGCTGACCTCTCATCCGGACAACTATTTGGTTTCCGTCGATCCTCCTCTAGGCTCGTCGGACCACTGCCTTGTTCGGAGTACAGTGCCGGTCTCGCGCCCAGCACGGCCCCGCTTCGTGGGCTACCGGCGCGTTTGGCACTACAGGTCGGCGGACTGGGATGGGATGCGTTCTTTCTTTGCGTCCTACCCATGGGGACAGGTTTGCTTCTCGCCGGATGATCCGGACGTCGTGGCCAACTCTGTCGCCGATGTGGTACTCCAGGGCATGGAACTCTTTGTTCCAGCTTCTGCAGTGCCCATCGGAGGCAAGTCACAGCCTTGGTTTGGTCACTCCTGTAAAACGGCGCTTCGCCGAAAACAGGAATGCTACCAAGCCTGGGCTAAGGCGTCGACGTCTCGTGATGTAAATACCAGCGCACTTAGAAAGGAGTACAACTCTGCCTCCAGGTCCTTCAAAAGAGTTATTGCCAAAGCAAAGTCGGAGCACATCGGCAGAATTGGCGAGAGACTAGTGCGTCTTCCTTCGGGTACACGTGCATTCTGGTCCCTCGCCAAGTCTGTCTTAAGGAATTTCTGTAAGCCATCATTTCCACCTCTGCATAGGGACGATGATTCGGTGGCCCATGCCGCGAAAGAGAAAGCTGATCTTCTGTGCTCTCTCTTCGCGTCCAACTCGACTGTGGATGACCAAGGAAAGTCACCACCGGCAATCCAGCGGTGTGATACCACGATGCCGGAGGTTAAATTTCGGCAAAGTGTAGTTCGCAGAGCACTTCTTTCCTTGGACATTCATAAGTCGAGTGGGCCTGATGGAATCTCCCCGATCGTGTTGCGGACATGTGCTCCTGAGTTGGCGCCGGTTTTAACGTGTCTTTTCCGGTACTCCTACTCATCAGGCGTCGTCCCGAACTCATGGAAGACGGCTGTAGTGCACCCGATCCCTAAAAAGGCAACCGCTCGGATCCGTCCAATTATAGGCCAATTGCCATTACCTCCTTGTTCTCAAAGATAATGGAGTCCATTATCAACTGCCAGCTCCTGCGGTATCTAGAGGAGCACCAGCTGATTAGCGACCGCCAGTACGGTTTTCGTCGTGGTCGTTCAGCTGGTGATCTTCTAGTTTACCTGACACATAGATGGGCGGAAGCAGTAGAGTCCAAGGGAGGCATTAGCGGCCAGTCTGGACATAGCGAAGGCCTTCGATCGGGTATGGCACAAGGCGCTTCTTTCGAAGCTTCCTTCCTATGGGCTTCCTGAGAAATTATGCGAGTGGGTCACCAGCTTTTTGGCAGATCGGAGCATCAAGGTCGTTGTCGACGGTGCATGCTCTGACTTAAAACCCATTAATGCTGGTGTCCCGCAAGGCTGCGTACTGTCCCCTACTTTGTTTCTTCTGCATATCAATGACATGTTGGAAATTTCCAACATTCATTGCTATGCGGACGACAGCACTGTAGACGCTTTATACACCGGCCGCGCTAATATTTCTCGGGAAAACGTCATTGAGTGCCGGAACAAACTTGTGTCTGAAGTCGAGACTACATTGACCAAAGTCTCGGACTGGGGCCGACTAAATTTAGTCCAATTCAACCCCAAGAAGACACAAGTTTGCGCGTTAACCGCTAAAAAATCACCATTTGTCGTATCTCCTCGTTTTGAGAACACTCCCTGGCTGCCACAGCTAGTATCGGAATACTTGGTGTCGACATTTCGAGCGTCGTTCAGTTCCGCGATCAATTGGAAGGAAGGGTCAAATTGGCCTCTAAAAAGCTTGGTGTGCTCAGCAAGGCGAGGCACTACTTCACGTCGGCTCATCGCCTGAAGCTCTACAAGGCGCAAATTCGACCGCACGTGGAGTACTGCTCTCACCTCTGGGCTGGAGCTCCCCAGTACCAGCTACTTCCAATTGACCGCATCCAACGTAGAGCGGCTCGAATTGTCGACGATCAAGCCCTTTCCGATCGGCTTGATCCTTTGGCATTGCGTAGAGATGTCGGATCACTCTGCATCTTCTATCGCATATATCACGGGGAATGTTCTGAGGAATTGTTTGGATTGATCCCGCCGGCTGAATTTCACCATCGGACATCGCGACAAAATTCTAAATTCCATCCCTACCACCTCGATGTCTGGAAATCCACAACAGCGCGATTTAGAAGACATTTTCTTCCTCGCACAACCACTCTGTGGAATCAACTTCCGCCGGCGGTCTTCCCGAACCGATACGACTTGGGAACCTTCAAGAGAAGAGCGTATTCTTTCCTTAAAGGTCGGCAACGCGCCTGCATGCCTTCTGGTGTTGCAGATGTTCATGGGCGGCGGTGATTGCTTAACATCAGGTAAGCCTCCTGCCCGTTTGCCCCTCTTACATAAAAAAAAAAAAAAAAAAAAAAAAAAAAAAAAAAAAAAATACTGCATGGGAACCCACTATATATGTTGAAATTTGTTTTTATATTAATTATTATTATTTTATTTTTTTTATTTTTATACAAACTGCTTGTCATTAAATCATTGTACTATAAATTAATGTTATGTATATTTTTGCTGTGTCAATAAAGTTTTTATTATTATCATATCTCCTAGGTGCTTACGAGACAAGTTCCCTCTCGCAGAACTAGCCAACAGAATCTGCCAAGCACTGCGCTCCACACCTACAGAGCTCAGTCCCAAGGGGCCGGGAAGATGATAATGCAATAAACTACACCATGGCTTTCTAAGGAAGCTTGCACACATAGATATACATATAGATACAATAGTTTGCGCCTCTATGATGGCGTAAATTCATTCAGTCATTGGTCAATATCCCATCCTCACTCTTACTTTCGCACTATTTTATATTATTTTTCCGAACCACTAGACAGGTGGCGCTAGTTCATACTTCAATTTTGACCAATGTCAATATATGGGATGCATTATCTACTGTCCTCTATATCTATGAACCCCGTCTAACATCGCCAACAAGATAAGTCGACCAGGCCTCTACGTTTCGAGAGGGTTCGATCCTTTTTTTGGTAACGGGGAAGAAATCTGCTACAAGTTACGCGGCTTCCAGGGGAGGAGAACCGGGTTACGTCGGGTTCCAAGACAAGATGGAAGCGTCATAGGGACCTACTAAAACCTCCTCGATGGCCGACCACAGTGCGTTTGTTAGGTTCCGGGAACTCTCGTAGAACAAACCAACGCGTCATCTCCGATGACGTCCTTAGCCGTGGTTCGGCTTCGCAGAGGCACCCTAAGGACGGAATCTAATTTTAAGTCCCCGTGAGGGCTGCCCCTTTATCACGGCTGAGTCTCTGTACTCGGCCCCCGCTCGGTGACGCTGTCAAGGCCAGTAGGGCCAACAGCAATACAAATTCCGAAAAAAAAAAAAACCAACGCGCCTGACAAGTACTGCGCTGATGCGCTGTGCTGGAGGGTACGATCATAGTCGAACCAGCCTATACTCTAATAACGAGAATAGACAACCATACCTTTTTGTTTATAAATGTTCATAAGCACAGGTCTCAATCCAACTAAATTGGGCACCCATTCAATGAGACCGCACTCCTCGTTCAGTGGCAAAACACTGTACGTCCTTATGTAGAGCCGTCTTCGGCGTGTTTCCGGCGCGTCTTGCAGAAATCTGTTCACGACGCCGTTAAACTCCATCAGACGAAAATCTTTGCGTAGATCGTCTTTTGGTTTCAGCATAATGATATATGCTTTTCCATCAGAACCTACAAAAAAGACTTTAATTTTATATATGTTATTTACTGTATTGATATTTGTACACATTACGACTCACAAAAATGTCATTGATATTTAGATTGTGTCGCTAAATATGCTATGAGACAATATTACAAAAGTATGCTGATTAGTCTCAACGCAACGAAAAATTTGAGAACTCTTTAAGTTTTGAGATTAAAAATGGTAGAAAACAACGAAGTCAACTGAACCTAGGTTTATTATTATTACGTGTTTATTGACTCTAAAAATCATCAATTATGAATATATCTATTTATAAAACTCAGGATTGTTAGTTCGATCGACGTTAAAACTTTTTTAATTTACTTAGTGTCAATAAAATTCATAATGCACGAAAAATCAACATAACATATTTCCTTACAGAGAATACGATACACTTGTAAAAATATTTTACATTTAAGACGTAAAATATCATGTATTCACAATTAATTCTCAAGGACGTTTGTTCATAAGGATCGCTACAAGAAATTTTATCCAATCATTTCTTATTACGTGCTAAGTAAAAAAAAACATTAAATAATCAGCACGTAGCTCGTTACAAAAACAATGACCTTAGCTTGGTAGCATGATAATTGTATTGTTATACGCCGTTACGAAGTTATCTTTAAGACATCAAATAACAAGTCACAATACATTAGGTTAAAATAATTAATTTTATTTCATGCACGACTAATCTACTATTGTAACAATAATAATAAAATAAATAAATATATTTATTTTTATTGTCCCCAGAGTAATAAATCATTTTATAAAAATAATTATATTTTTATAATTTTATTTAGTTGCGTTTCGGACTCGCACATAGAGTTCCACATCACCATAAATTAAAATTTTAAATTATTTGTATGAAGACCCCGTTCATTTAATTTTTTTTTACCATTCATTTTTTTTTTAAATGTATGGGCCAGCGCTTGGCTGTTATCACACTTGATGTGTAGTGGTGATACAGCCTAAGGTGGAGCGCGCTTGCCTAGAAGATGCCTATTCACTCTACATTTGAAGGTACCTATATTGTAGATGGTTGGGAAGACCGAGGTCGGCAAGGTATTTCATACTTTTGCGGCGCGTATCAAGAACGTATTCATTGTTGTAGCGGCAACAGAAATACACATTCTGTCATATTATCATCCTTCTACCTATTACGGTTCGTAAGATACAGGCCGGACGTAGCGGAGGCTTAGTAAGGAGGGTTCCTCTGGCACCCTTTGGGTATAGAATAAGAAGTTATCATTGAAAATAGAAATAATTTTTTTTAATGTAACTAAGTGAGCAAACAAGCATAGAACCCACCTGATGGCAAACGGTTGTCGCCTACGAATGTTTGCAACACCATAAGTAGGTGTCACTCACGCGTTACCAACCTCGAGAGATTGGTTCTTTCTTTTGCTCAGTAATTTCACTAGCCTACAGTGTCCTTCAAACCTTCTTCTTCATCCTAGCATTATTCCCGGTATTTTATGTACCCAGGGTTCTGCTTATTACTCTTATCCGGATTCGACAGGTTACTAGTTTTTACACAGAGCGATTGCCATCTGACCTCCGCAACCCTAAGGGCGAACCAGAAACTCATTGGATAAGAGCAATTTACTTATCAAGAGTTAACGATTATTATCAGATGTTATTGATAATAACCGGGACCAACAGCTTATCGTGCTCTCCGAGGCACGGTGGGGAGACCCACACGGACAAACGCCCAGACCGAGACAGAAATTTTAATAAACATCTGCTCGAGCGGGAATCGAACCCGCAACCGTCGAGACTAAAGGCAGACTCGCTATCCACAACGCCACAACGGTACAGTGTCCTTCAAACCGAAACACAATAATGCAAAGACACTTCTGCTTGTGGTAGAATATACACTGCGGTGGTACCTACCTAGTCGGCTTATTGCAAAAAAGACCTACCACCGGAAAATATTGCTTTTTTGGGATACCTTTCAAAGTAACTTTTCTTGGTTTCTGCAACGAGGGTAAGATAGTGATCAGCTCTTCGATTCCCGCGATATAGACTGTCGGTTCCGTGGGTATGTTGAAGTCGATCCGTTCTTGTCGGGCCGCCTTCGATGGTAATACTATCTTACAGAACTCCTGGAAGGGCATCATGATGTGACTGAAGTTGTCGGAAGCGATGAGTCGCGGTAGACTTTTGACGAGAGACGATACTGTCGTTGTCTGTGGACAAAGATGTTATGTTATAAGATGTGGATCTTTTATATAAAAATACTCAACGGATTTGGATAGAATTTGCACACAGATAGGTTTTTATCTGGATTTATACATAGGATAATTTGATCAAGGAAGAAATGTTACTTTACCGTGGGATAATCAAAATACTACATGAACGCGAGCGGAGCCACCGGCACAGCTTGTGCATTACTACATTTAAGCGACGACGCGACGAGTGTGATACATCAAATATTGCAAGCGTTCATAGGTTGCTTACCATCCAAGCGGACTGCTTACCATCAGACTGATCGTATGTTTGCCAACCGTCATGACATAAAAAATGGAGTATTAGTTCACACGCGGTAGAAGTGGAACTTTATATTCTGGTTAATTTGTGAGGGAATGAGAATGAGTTTTGGTATGATTCGGTCGGTAAACGATGTGAATTATATAAAGAGACGCTCAGAGCCAGGTTCGCTCACTAATTAGTGAACGATCAGTGGTTGAAGTGACATTAGACTCGGACATTATATGGATGAGTGGCCAATTAAGTACTGGAGCAGTGAAGCTACTTATCTGGTCACCCATTCACATACTGACCGCAGCCTAAGTTACTTAACTGGTCACCTATTCACATACTGACCGCGCCTGAAGTTACTTAACTGGTAATCCATTCACATACTGACCGCACCTGAAGTAACTTCACTGGCCACCCATCCACTTATTTTAATTAAAAAGTTTTAAGTGAGCGCTCGTACTAATAAGTTGGCTCATGCTCTCGTATGCTAAATCTTTTCGGTATGTTTTTTGTATCTTTTTAGTGTCACTTTTTTATATCATCAATTTTTAAATTACAACTATTCGAAAGAAGTTTCACTTCCAAAACGGAAACGGGAGTACCCACCGATCCAGCGCTCGCGATGGGCTTGTTGCACAGCTCGATGAGCTTCTCGGCCAGCTGCGTGAAGTCGGCGACGAGGCGCAGCGCGCGCGGCTCGCGCAGGCGCGGCTCCGCGAACAGCTCGGCGCAGCGCCGCTGCCGCTGCGGGTAGGCGGACTTCATCACGCTCATGCACATCCACAGCGCCTGCTGCGGGTACGCGCACACCAGCTTCACTATTATCGCCTTCAGCTGCCCGTACACCTGGGAGCAATTGTAAACATTATGGGATGTCATTTGTTATCTATACAAACAAGATCCAAAATTTACAGCTTTTCACTAAATGCATATGATTGTCTGTCTGTCTGTCTGTTCCGGCTAATCTCTGAAACGACTAGGCCGATTTTAATGAACTTGCACTGGCAGATAGCTGATGCTCTAAGTATACTCCTACTTTTATTTTAGAAAAAGAATTAGGATTCCGTACATACTACAAGCGAAGCCGCGGCTTTACTTAAAGCTGACTTGCATGCGGCAAGTCAGTTTTAAGTAAAGTTCAAATTCTTTTTATTATCGTATTGTTAGTTGCTAACCTAGAGTCAGAGTTTTTCAGGGCGCCCATAAAGGCCAATGAGTCGACTTTTCAACTATTTAATAATAGTTGATTTTGATTGATAATAGTTGATTTTGATTGATAGATTAATAATAGTAGATTTTGATTGATAGATTAATAATAGTAGATTTTGATTGATAGATTGAATAATAATTGATAACAGGACCAAGACGCTCAGTTGAAATACAACTACGGGGTCACATATATTGACTGACCACATTGTTTAACCCACCGATTGTTCTGTTTTGATCACTCAGTAAATGATTTGAATTTTACCTTAGTATCTGGGTGACAAATTCTTGATATAATCTGAGAGAACGCCGTCAAGTATAAATACGTCGGTAGCCTATCCGAGTATGTCTTTATTATCTCAGTCATTTGATCTAAGATCGAGCGCGCGTACACATCCTCGGCTGTCACTTCTACGTCTAACCTACGAGAAAAATTAATACATTGAAAATAGAAAATGAATTAAAAATAGGAAAAGAAAACATTAAAAGCGCTAATACCACCGTTTCACATGACGCTCATTCTAATCAAATGAAACGCAACCATACGGATTAAATTTAATGAAAAGTCATTTATTATTTCGCTCAGTTACAAGCATGTGGTGGAGACCATCTTTTAAGTATAAAAACCTTTAATACAAGGTCTCGTTTTTTTCTAAAATTGTACAAAACTTAAAAAAAGAATAAAACGAAAGAATAAAAGCTACATTATAAAAAAAATCCAATCAAGAAATGAACATATGTTTGTGACCTGTGTCTGCGTGTGGCCTTTATAAGTATCTATAGATTGATTATATTATATCTCTAGTTATAAGGATATACATAATTATATGTAAATTGTGAATGTTTAAATCGAAAACATCGCTTGATACTGACCATATAGATAGCATCCTTGGCATACTCTGATAGAGATACTTATGCCCGTACTGTAGCGCTTTACCGTAGCTGTTGAGCGCGTGAAGACGCCGCGACCAGATTATTCTCGAGTCAGCGTTAGTATCATTGTTGCTCACTTTCTCGTAATAAGAACCCAAGCATACCTAAAAGGGCACATTCAATATGGATTATCAATGAAGGTTATCACTATGGATTATCACTTGTTACAGTATGACTAAGGGCGATTACAGACCAGCGTTTTTATCGAGCATTCGAGCGCGCTACATTTTGCGCTTTAAAAAGGTCGTATCGGTGGTGACAAGTGGCAGTAGCATATTCGTCAAAGCTCGTGGGAATCGCGCGTGTGAAAAAAACGTGCCTATACGAGCTTCAAAAAAGAGCTCATACTCTAGTATACAATACTGGTCTGTAACCTCTCTAAAACGCGCGTCAGAAACTTATAAGCGAACTTGAAATGTCGGTATAAGAATGCATTCCAAATACCTGAAAAATATACGTTATATTTTAGGTAGGTAGATTCTATTTTTCTGGAAGAAATAACCGTACGTCCCGCTTAATGTTCCATTGTAATACCAGTAGCGTAGTAAGAGTTACCATCTTAAGGAACATAAGCAGAGAAGGGAGATAAAATAAATGGAAGACAGATAGGTTTTAGGCCTCCGGTACTCCTAATAATTTAATATAAAGGAATGTTTTACGTGAATGGATAGTGTTGCTTTACGACACCGTCGTGGCGTTGTGGGCAGCGTGTCTGCCTTTACTCTCGACGGTTGCGGGTTCGATTCCCGCTCGGGCAGATGTTTGTTAAATTTCTGTCTCGGTCTGGGCGTTTGTCTGTAGGTCTCCCCACCGTGCCTCGGAGAGCACGTTAAGCTGTCGGTCCCGGCTGTTATCACATAACATCTGATAATAATCGTTAACTCTTGATAAGCAAATTGCTCTTATCCAATGAGTTTACTGGTTCGCCCTTAGGGTTGCGGAGGTCAGATGGCAATCGCTCTGTGTAAAAACTAGTAACCCGTCAAATCCGGATAAGAGCAATAAGCAGACCCTGGGTAAAATAAAATACCGGGAATAATGCTAGGACGAAGAAGAGGATAGTGTTGCTTTACGTAGGTATTCCGTAGAAGGGTCGTGTAAGGTCACGTGCGGTCGAATTTGCGCCTTGTACAACTGCAGGCGATGAAGAATGCCCCGACGTGAAGTAGTGCCTCGCCTTGCTGAGCGCACCAATCAAGCTTTTTAAAGGCCAATTTGACCTTCCAACTGACTGCGGAACTAAAGACGCTAGAAATGTCGACACCGAGTATTCCGATACTAGATGCGGCAACCAGGAGAGTTAGTTAATAATATTATGGTAATCAGAAGTATATCACTTACCAAACTCTTCTCCCACTCCTTGAACACATCGACAGATTCCTTGTAGTACCCGATATTTATATCGACATCAACGTTTGTTGTTTCGTCGTTATATTTTGCTATCAGAAGCTTTGCTTTAGCACAAATTTTCCTAAAATAAAATTAAAAAATTATCCCCAAATCAGAAATCCACCTATGATTAAGTGGTTGTCGTTGCATATAAGCTTACAACACCACACATTTGTAGTTGTCACAGTCGCGTTGCCAACATCGAGATATTAGTTCTGAAATATCTTCTGCCCAGTAACTTCACTAGCGTACAGTGCCCTTCAAACCGGAATACAGTAATACCTAAGCACCACTATTTGGCGGCAGAATATTTGACACTGCGGTGGTACCTACCTAGCCGGTCTATCGCAACAAAAGACCTACCACCAGTGTGACTGATTGCACTGGTGGAATAATCTCTGCTGTGACAGAGATTATCCCAACAGCGGGCGATGGGGTCGTCACATACCGCCGCCTATAGTATGTTTCAAGACTATGTAATTTAAAAAAAGCTAGTATTATTTAACAATTTAAGATGAATTTAGGACGATTTAAGAACCATTATACGACGACGTTGTGGCGCAGCGGTAGCGAACCTGCTTTAAACGCCACAGGTCGCGGGTTCGATTCCCGCTCGGAGCATAATATGTTTGTATTGACCATGCAAGCATATTTTCCGGTCTGGGTGTATTTGTCCTTGTCCTTGTATATGTTTCCAGACCCCCGACACAGGATATCATTGTCCTAATGGGGGCCGTTGAGTGTGCAGCGTTTATTTATTTATTTAATATATCTCATTGGCAACGCGTGAGTGGCGCCCACTAATAGTGTTGCGCGCGCTCATAGGTTACGGCAACCGCTTCCCATCAGGTGAGCCATTTGCTTGCTTATTAACTTGGTACCATAAAAAAAAAATCAAGTAGAAAGTTATGTAATTTTTATATCTACTAGTTTAGGGTAAATACAACATTATTACCTTTGTTCCTGCGTAAGTCTGTCTAGCTGCGGGAAAGCTTCCTCCAACCCTCGCCGCAGTGTAGTCAGCACGTGCTCCTGCTGCCCTCGAGCCCAATATATTTTCGCTTTCTCAATAAACAGTTCTTCTGGTTTGTATTCTTCCGCATTTAATATATACATATATGACTGTAATAATTTTAAATGAATTAATTGAGTCGAGAATAGTGTACTAGATCTATTTTATATTTAAACTTAAGATAGGACTTTGGACAAAGACACACACGATACTTATGGTCGCAAAAAAATCTTAAAGAGGGTGACTTAAGTAATTTTTTTTTATCTGAAATCATTTATTCTTATGTAATAAATTACTCTTTTACAAAAGGCTATAAAGCGAAGCCGCGGGCGGATGATAGTAATGAATATGTACCTGTTGAAAAATACCAGCTTTTCTAGCGTGTTTGGCGCTTTGCAGCCACAGCTCGCCGATACAGTTCCGTAGTCGGCCGGCTGTCAACGGGTGCGTCGGCTGCAGTAACTCCTACAAACGTTTAAAATTATAGTATAATACGTTTACATATATGGACGCAAATAAGCAATACAATGTCAACCCAACCCAATGTCATTTCGAGAAAAACGCGTTTGAAAATTTTGAACAACTTGCTTTATATGAATTTTTTTATGTATTGGTCAAATTATTAGCAATTTCAGATTTATCTAAGTTATTTTACTTATTTTCACAAAAAATAAGTATACAAACTGCATATTTCGTATATAATATAACTCCAAACGTTTAACATAATACATAAATTGCATGGTTAAAAATGGCTATTTTAGAAGTTTTAAACCTTTACAAATATTAGAAAAATGTTCTTCAGCCATTTACCAACACTTCTGCATATATAACTCAGTTTTTTCAATTTTGTGGGTTGACATGATAATGCTTATTTGTGTCCATATACAACAGACCAAAAACTTAAAAGTGAATGGAATTTCATTTAAATAGACAAAAATAGATTCTAAATTAATAGAATTTCATTCAATTTCAAAAAAATACGAATATATAAAATAAATAAGCGTTACACACTCAACGGCCCCATTAGGATAGTAATATCCTGTGTCGAGGATCCGGAAACATACACAGGGACAAGGACAAACACACCCAGATCGGGACACATGCCTATATGGTCAATACAAATATCTGCTTCAAGCGGGAATCGAACCCACGACCTATGGCGCTTAAGGTAGGCGCGCTACAATGTCGCCAACATATTCCATACCTGTGTTTGCTGTAACAGTATTCTCCTGATTCTAAGCAGTGGCTCAATAGTTCGCACGTCGGATTGAACTACGGACAGTCTTAGCCGCCAGTCGCCCAACAATTGATTAATAACGGTCATACTCTCACTACTGCCGTCATTTAAGTCGACCAATCTAAAAAAGATATAAATAAAAATATAAAATTGGGCGGTAGGGGACCACCGTCTGGAACGAAGTTCTTTAAATTTTTTCACTCCCAAATGTTCAAATTTGAAACGAAATCTGCGTGAAGGAGAGAGAGTTGCGCGCGACTGAGCACTCACTCGTATGATCAATTGCCTGTAGGCTCGATACACAAACGCACGCACATACAGCATACGGCATTTCGTTACGTGACGATTTATACTAAATCGCACTACCCGTAAGCCGCTTTAAGGATCTTCGTTTTAATATATATATATATTCATAAAAAAAAAATATATATATATACAGACGAGCCATGCAGTTTTCAGCATGAATGGATCAGCTCGATGGGGTAGTATTATGGATGCAATGACATCCAATTTTTTTTTTACTATCGAAGTTGGCATTCACTTTTTGCAATATAAGATTGTTATATAAATAAACTAGCGGCCCGCTCCGGCTCCGTACGGGTATAAAATTTATAGCCTATGTCATTCACTGAAAAAATTATTAAAATTGATCTAGTAGTTTTGATTTATTCATTACTGCCCGTAGCCCTCACGATTATTTACGACATCACATTAGAATCCTCTAAAATAACAGTATTTCTCCACTATTTGATGGATGTTATTATACATATAAACCTTCCTCTTCAATCACTCTATCTATTGAAAAAACCGCATCAAAATCCGTTGCGTAGTTTTAAACATTTAAGCATACATAGGGACAGAGAAAGCGACTTTGTTTTATACTATGTAGTGATGAAAATATTCTAAATTAAAAACAAAAATACCTTTTCAAAACCTCCTCAGCATGTCTGGCCTCAGTAACTATATGCAAGCCGAGAACGCTCTGATAACCGCTTCTTAGCGCACTCTCCCCCCTACTTTTCCCGTCCATTTGTAGGAGCAATTTATTTATTGTATTATCACAAGACATCTTGAATACTTCATGGTCTCGCTTCCGATAGGCGAGGAGGACTCGACCCATTAAAAGACCCCAATTTTCTCGAGATGGCGGCTACAATTATTTTTACATTAATATTTTTAATAATAATAATAATGAACGCTGCACACTCTACGGCCCCCATTAGGATAGTGATATGTGTCCGGGGTCTGGATACATATACAAGGACAAGGACAATTACATCCAGACCGGAAAATATGGTTCCATGGTCAATACAAACATATTATGCTCCGAGCGGGAATCATACCCGCGACCTGTGGCGTTTAAGGCAGGTTCGCTACCGCTGCGCCACAACATCGTCGATAATATTACAGGTATGTAAGTACTCCTCTGAGAGCACGTTAAGCTGTTGGTCTTGGTCGTTCTCATAACATCTGATAATTAATAATCGTTAACTCTTGATAAGTAATTTGCTCTTATCCAATGGGTTACTGTTTCGCCATTTGGGTTGCGGAGGTCAAGTGGCAAATGCTCTGTATAAAAACTAGCAACCCGTCAATTCAGGATAAGAGTATAAGAAGTCCCTGGGTAAATACCGGGAATTATAATAGGAAAAAGAACGGAGAAGCAATGAAGTGTATAGTAGACGCACACACACACACACACACACACACACACAAAAGCGTGACGGCATAAGAGAGCGTCATGTCGTTTGCCGTTCCAGCATATGAGTCTGTTGCCATGCCATGCCTCAATAGCTCAACGGTAGAAGGGCCTACTCCGCTCCGTTAACGTGAGAGTCGCGAGTTCGATCCTGATCCTCTTGGGCTATTGTCATAACCGTTGTAATATTATTAATGCCTTGAAAAGCTAATATTCTTTTAAAAAAACACGACCAAGTTCAGCCTACAATAGACTGTTATTATTACCACAGGTTTCTTGACTAGTTCATCTAACTGCTCAAATCTTCCCAATCTCCACAGCGGCTCCGCTGTTAGCTCCATCATGTTCTCAGAGTCGTGTTCGTTTAGTAAACGGTACGCTGTGAAGGGCTGATCGAGCTCCAAGTAAAATTCTATCATTCCCTGAAATAAAAACTAAAATTTAAGCTTTATTTGACAACGACAAATTTAAATACTAATGTATTAAAAATTATTTAGGAAACTATATTTTATTTTAAATAGTTACTGAAACTCATTTTAACGGAAACATTTTGTAACAACCAGAACCATTATATATGTACGTTTGTAAAACTGTTGAGCAATTTTTGTGTATACACTGTATAAATTTACGAAGATATTTGTAAAGCGTTCAAAGATGCACCTAATTCTAAAGCAACATTCTGAGTTCTTGTGTTTATTTATTCGAGATAAAGAGAATAATTCATGTTCATTCATTCATTCATATAACAAAAATTAAAAAAAAAATGGTGCGGTCGGGAGACCCCCGACAAGAACGAAGTTCGTTAGGTTATATGATAAAAAGAGACAGGGACAGAGAAAGAGTTGCGCACCCGACTGCACATTTACTAGCTCGTGTGCTCATTTGAATATAGCAAGCTCGATACACGCACACACAAAACATATTTCGTTACGTGACGATTTCTACTAAATCTCATTTCCCGTAAGCCGCGTTAAGGAACTTCGTTCCAAAAAGAACCGCAGGCAGGAGCCAGTATATCTAGGTATGTATAATAAAACAATATGTACTTGTAAGTTATGTCTGTCCAGTTGTCCTTCCTGCGCCAATCGCTCATAGCACAAGGCGGCGTCCTGCAAGCGCCCCGTCACCACTTGGGTGAGAATGAGCTCTTTGAGAGACGGCTCCGACCTCTTAATTGACAGGATACCTGGAATCAGTTTGGTTTTTAGAAAGTATATTGTGACTTTTATATTCATGGATTGTATTTATTTTAATTACGACTGATTTTATTGTTAGACTATTACAAATAAATAAAATTAAAATGTCTGTTGTAATTCTAAATTAACAGCTTTTCATTAAATGTATAATAAAGTTTATGTGATACGTGGGTTTTATGTAAGTAAAAAAATCTATTTTTAAAATTTTTGTGTGTCTGTCTGTCAAAAACAACTTCATATAGGACGGAGAGCAAGAGTTTAACGTGCTCTTCGAGGCAAGGTGAGGAGACATACAAGGACGCAGGCTCGGACCCGAACGGATAAAAACTGCGGTAAAGAGTACATGGGTTGCCTCTGGCCGGTGAAATACTAATCTCTTACAGAATATGGCGTAAAGTATAGTCTGTTCAATGCAAATTGAACCATGCGCAGTAACACGTTTTTGGGTCTCAACCGCGGTATAAAGGGGGCCGTGTAACTATAGCAACGCGGCGACGCTAGACCCGATTAGTACACTCGCTCACGATTATTTTAGTTCTTTAAAAATAAATTATTCAATTTAAATATAATTTATTTTTGTCAGATGTGTAAACATTTAATTTTATTTGAGAAGATAAGGTGTCATCCCAATAAGTGACAGTGATTAAAATGTACATTAACTTTTTTTTTGTATATAGGTATCTTTTTTCTATACTATTTATTTGTTTTATTCTATTTAAGTAATTAATATCGAAAATAAATAAATAATTAATTGAATTTAGTACATACTTAATTCCGTTTTCCCACTTTATAAAAAATCTATTTAAATAAGACGAAATCAATATTTTGTCTAACATTTTTGTCCATGATTGTACCTGCGCAGAAGCGGACATTTTGGTTCAACTTAAATTTAAGAAAGTATTACAGTATCAGTATGTTAATGTGTTTGGTGTTTCAGGTAAAGTTTCGTATAATAAGTTAGACGCCGGAGGCCCAATCTCCCACCCTTGCTTTTTTTCCAACTCATTCCTTCCCTCCTGTCCCTTGGGTTGTCAGCGTGCATTTGATACTTCAAATATCGCGCGCGTTCATAGGTTGCAGTGACTGCTTACCATTATGCGGACCGAATGCTCGTTTGCCAACCGTCTAGAAATGAAAAAATATATTTATTCATATTACCGTAAATATAAAACTCACCGGCAATAGAATCGGGTTCGTCCAACAAAGCGTATATCTCAGCTAGGAACGACAGTTGCTCCTGTATCTTCGCGCTATCCTCGTCCATGTACAGCTCCAAGTACTGCAGAGCGCGTTCTAACTCCCCGCAAGCGAAGTTGCCTCGCGCTATCATCAGCTTATCGAAACTGTCTACAAACTTCTTTATAGATCTGAATAATAGAAAATTATGATTTTCTTATTCTTCTTATCGAGTGGTTAGTGGCCAACGTAGTGGCAGAGTTGTTCAGGTCGCCTGAAGCCTCGACTTATCGACTGTTGTCAAACTGATAGCAGCCGGGACCGACCTTTTACGTGACCTCCGAAGCACGGAGACGTTCAGTTGAAATATCACTACGCGATGACCCATCTTGTGACTGACCGCACCTAAAGTTGCTTAACCCACCGATCGATTACCGATCACTGGCTGCACTCGGCTATGAGCGTCACATTTTTTTTAAATAAAATATAGCTTAAAAATTTAAATACCTATATGTGACCGCCAATTACTTTTTATATCACAAAGTTAGCAAACTAAGGTACGACTCGCCTGATCATGGTCGTACCTACCCAGCCAGCCTCTTGCAACAAAAGACCTACCACCAGTGTGACTGACTACACTGGTGGAATAATCTCTGCTGTGACAGTGACTATCCCACCAGCGGGCGATGGGGTCGTCACGTCCCGACCCCGAAAACTCTAGATCAAAACTCAATTACTAATTTTAAAAACGAATATTTATGTTTGTAATTTTTTTTGTTTCCGGACCCCCGACACAGGATATAACTATCCTACTGGGGCTGTTGAGTGTGTAGCGTTTATTTGTTTATTTTATTTATATTTTAATTTTTACTATATATAATTTTAACTTACTTATAGTTTTCATTCTCGAAAGGTCGTTGTTTAACATGCATCCATTCAAGGAGCCATCGATTGAGGAAGTCGAATAGTGTGTAAATAGTCTTACTGCACTTGCTCTGAAAAAAAATATTACTAATAATAGTATATTTAATATACTTTTATATATTTACATTATAGAGATTTATAATTATACCTGATTGCCTTCCTCTGCTTGTACTGAATTGATGTTTGGAGTCATTCTGATATGACGCAACATTTTATACTTATTAGATCTTTCTGTTGTAACGGAGTCATCGTTTTCACTATTCTCTAAGCCTAAAAAAT
The DNA here is from genome assembly GCA_023373885.1 of Hestina assimilis. Taxonomy (NCBI): domain Eukaryota; kingdom Metazoa; phylum Arthropoda; class Insecta; order Lepidoptera; family Nymphalidae; genus Hestina; species Hestina assimilis. The sequence goes on along the minus strand of CM041749.1, from coordinate 6,183,199 downwards.
ATTATAAAGTTTATCATTAAACAATATCAAATTTCAATGCAAAAATGACATTCGAAAATAAATTTTCGGCGCTTATACTAAGCAACAAGCTACAGAAAAATTCCGAAGACACACATTTTACCTGTTATATAGTTCCATAGTCTGATCCGAGTATTCAAAAGCAAAAATTGTTAAGTATTTTATCATAAAAACTATATCTTATTTTAAGTGAACTATTATGTTCTTATGAGAAACAAATTATTTAAATCTAAGATCACCCGCTAAATCTACTATTCCTCAAAATCCCTGCATAGTGCACTGGTGGTACGAGTAGGCCTTTTAATGCAAGAGGCCGGCTATATAGAGACCACCATAGTATCAGATGGACGCAAATAAGCAATACCATGTCAACCCACAAAATTGAAAACACTGAGTTATATATGTAGAAAATAATAATATTTGTAGGGTTTTAAGCTTTAAAACTTCGAAATGAGCCATTTTTTAACCATGCAATTTATGTATTATGTTAAACGTTTTGGGTTCTATCATTACATAGTATTAAACAGATTTTTATCACTTCAAGCCGGAGCGGGCCGCTAGTTATACATAAATCTGAAATTGCTAAAAACTTGACCAATACATAAAAAAACTCGTATAAAGCAAGTTGTACAAAATTTTCAAACGCGTTTTTCTCGAAATGACATTCGTGTGGGTTGACATGTATTGCTTATTTGCGTCCAGATATTCTATCGTAAAGCAGTAGTGTGTTTTGCATTACTGAGTTTCGGTTTGAAGGACACTGTAACTAGTGATATTACAAGGAGATTTAATAACTAATATCTCGAGGTTAGAAAGGCTTTAGTGACACCTTCAAATAAATGCTGTTGAAAGCGCTCATACTATGATAACCGCATACCATCAAGTAGACCACAAGCATAAATTATATTTTTTTATGAGCAACATTTTATTTATTACTAGCTACGCCCTCAGCTCCGCTCACGTGGTGTAGTGATTTTTCTTCATAGCATCAGTGCTACTGAACCCTAATTAATTTTTCTAAAATTCTTTATAACATCAGCTATATGCCAGTGACAGTCCCGTTAAAATAAGTCCAGCCGTTTCAGAGATTAGCCCGAACAGAAAGACATTTTTATAAAAAAATTATGTAAGTACCGTATGTAGTTTCATACGCATTCAGTGAAAAGCTGTTAATTTGCAGTTAAAAACGAACAGTTTAAATCGTTAAGCAATATCACCCGCCTGGTCGGAGGATCCTCCCTATGTGTTAGAGGGACATTTCATACTTCTTACTCCACAAATGAGACGCTTCATAGCTGAGTGCACCCACTGATCGGTAAACGATCGGTAGGTTAAGCAACTTTAAGCGCGGTCAGTCACTAGATAGGTGATCGCATAATGGTATTTCAACCGAGCGTCTCCGTGCTTCGGAGGGCACGTAAAAAGTCGGACAATTTGACAACAGTCGATAAGTCAAGTCAGAGGCCTACGGGCAACCTGAACAACTTTGACACTAGGTTGGCCACTAACCACTCAATAAGAAGACTCCATCACATACCAATAACGGCCAATATTTCTTCCCTAATGTACTGTACGTTCTTATTGGACATGACGGCGTGCAGGAGCACGTAGGGCAGGAACAGGAACAGCGTGCGCACGTCGCGGCGCATGCTCGGGTGCACCGTGCGCAGGAGCTCGCGTATGCTCTCCAGCTCTATCAGAGGTATCAACTGACCCGCCCAGCTGAAACCCGCCCACGCAACATCAGATCAGATCAGAAATTAAATTAATTACTCAAATACAACCGTTGTGGTTTTGTGGGTAGCGAGTCTGCCTTTAGTCTCGACGGTTGCGGGTTCGATTCCCACTCCGGCAATGTTTGTTAAAATTTCTGTCTCGGTCTGGGCGTTTGTCCGTTTGGGTCTCCCCACCGTGCCTCGGAGAGCACGTTAAGTTGTCGGTCCCGGTTATTATCAATAACATCTGATAATAATCGCTAACTCTTGATAAGTAAATTGCTCTTATCCAATGAGTTACTGGTTCGCCCTTAGGGTTGCGGGGGTCAGATTGCAATCGCTCCATGTAAAAACTAGTAACCTGTCAAATCCGGATAAGAGTAACAAGCAGACCCTGGGAACATAAAATACCGGGAATAATGCTAGGATGAAGAAGACTCAAATACAACCATATTCTAAAAACTGTAAACGAGCAATTCTTGTATATAAAGCGGCCCAGCAGAGGTTGTCCTGCCACGAAAAAAATCTGGGACACGATAGCAGCTCCCTCTACCCGAGTTTAGAAGTGACAACGGTGAAAGTTGTTGATTTACTATTATGGCTATTCAAAAATAGGGGTTGATGGTAGAGTGGTGAAAATTTAGGATTGTATGTATTTTTAATGCCACATCATATAAAATTAATATAAAAATTTGTTCAAAAATTAAATAAAAAATTTTGGATGGACCACCCTTAACATTTAGGGGTATGAAAAAGACATAGTAGCTGATGCTCAGACCTACTGAATATGCATATAAAATTTCATAAAAATCCGTCAAGCCGTTTCGGAGGAGTATGGTAACTAACATTGTGACATGAGAATTTTATATATAAGATAATGAAACGCCACTTTTTCGAATGGCGCAGCTTGTTTTTCCTTTCTACCGTCGATATATAATCTGAATCTCGGAAACGGCTCCAACGATTTTCATGATGTATACAGGGGGTTTTGAAGGCGATAAATCGGTCTAGCTAGGATTCATTTTTATAATGGCATTTTATCTGTGTTTTCAAGCAATGAATATTTTATTTAAATAACCAGTCCATTTTTTTTAAATTATTATGTCGGTAAAATAAGAGCAAAATATTATTTATATCTAAATATATATTATCATGTAAGTTGTATTTAAATATAATTTCCAAAAAACACGATTTACCATAAAAAAAAATACTGTGCAAGCTCGGTCATCCTCCAGGAACTTAATATTGAAAATTTGCAAAAATTTTTACTGATAATAATTTAAAAAATAAGAAGTTATTTTTTGTCTCTTTCCATTAACTCATCTCACTTACTTGTACGCCCATTCCAGAAACATCGTAGCATGAACAGAACCAAATAACGGGTGAGCTTTCTTTGGTTGTGATGGATATGCCAGAGTGTACCTTAAACATTTATAAATATTAAAACTATTGAATAGAAACACATATTGGTTTACAATCTTTTCTATAGAAACATATAAAATAAATATAATAAAATAGATATTATTATTTTTATAGATGTTATTATTTTTAGCCGTGGTTCGGTGTCACAGGATGCACCAATTTGAGCCCCGCTTTGAGCCCCGAGGGCTGTCTCTTTTCACGGCTGGGTTTCAGTACTCAGCTAACCCACCCGGTGACGCTGTCAAGGCCAGTAAGGCCAACAGCAATACACACTTTAAAAAAGTTTAAATTTTACCTCGAACTAAGTAATGGGTACATGATTTGATGCATGTTCTCTGGAAAACTTTTCCACACTTCGCTTTTTGAACCAGTTGGCGATATATCGTATACTTTCAAAATTTCCTGTATAGTTAGAGCGTAACAATCCATATTCTGAAAGCAATACATATTTAGTAAGCAATCTAATGCTAATGAATTAATTAATATCTATTTGCCTTTGCAAAAACAGCAATGAAACGCAACTAAAATTGTGAATTAAGTATACCACTAAATCTCTATTAAAGGATAATAGATAAGAATTATGAAAACTTGGCCCCGGAAAAGAACATCTGAAACAGATATTTCAGAGAGTCTTACAAAGTAGCCCCGATAATAGTAAAACTTAAGGAAGCTAGACGGTACATTCATATCATGAGAAGGGAAGATGGCAACACTAACAATTTACTTAGAATTACGATCAAACAAGAATCAAGAGACCTGTGTTCTGGCTGACCACTGTCGAGATAAGAGAATTAAATGCTCGAAATATACAAAATATTTCACACTGGACAATAAATAAAACGATACACACTCAACAGCCTCCATTAGGATAGTTATATCCTGTGACAAAACATTCACGATGACAAGGAAAAACACACCTAGAATGGAAAACATGCCTGAGTGGTGAATACAAACATCTGTTCCAAGCAGGAATCGAACCCACTACCACTGCGCCACAATAACATTTTTTAACTAAACTCGAAGTCTTCACATGGCATTAATTATTTATTATACACTCTCACCATTGTATCTTTTTCATATTGAAAAGCCCTAGTGAGCTCAACTAGTGCGGTAGCAGCGAAGCAGTTGTCGTTAATCGAGAAGGCGAAAGGCGATCGGTCCGGCTGCACGTACTGGCGCGGCAAGTGGCCCGCCTCCACCGCGCCCAGCTCACCTAGACATGCGCCGCTAGACAGCGACACGAGGGGGTCGGGGTCCTTGCAACCTGGACAACGGATATTACTAATATTTTAACCAAATAATTTTATTATTTATTTGTAATCCTGAGATTGAACATTTATACAATATAATCAGCAAAAATAGCCACATTACATTTTTCTCGAATTACTGTAGAAAATGACTGGCGTTATCGCAAATTATTGGAATAGCAACATTTAATTTATTAAATATATTGTTAATGATAAAAAGCAAATCTCATTATTTGTAGTCGTTGATTAGTTCCTAAGTAGTTAGTTCAGTCAAAGAACGTAGGTGAGGGCGTGCGTGTCGCACCCCCGTTACAGCTGTCGATGTGTGTGTGACGTAAGTGTGTGAAGTTGCACAGATAAAGCAAAAGAGAAAGATAGAGCTCGGAGACCGCGAGCCGCAGGCGCACGAAGCTTCGCCGATAGCCGATCTCTCTTCCCAGTCCCCGAACGTCGACGCGCTCAATAAAAACATCCTTCAACACAAATCAATACTCAGTATGAATGTTGTTTTCGTCGAAGATGGACGTAAAACTAGCTACATATTTCATATTGACGTCACAAGCAGTCACTAAAGAGATGGCAATATTGGATAGTTGGATACATCTCCTTATCCAGGCTCAATGAAAGCCAGCATTGTATCCTATGCTTGGCTGTGTGAACCTTGGTTTTTCAAATACTTAAAAATTAACAGATGATTAATCTACTTTTGCCAAAATTGACGTTAGGACAGCGGTTAGGGCATGAAAACAAAATAAACTGAGCGTTTACTCAAATTGCATACACGACATGTATTAATTGAATTAAATTCGTATAGTTATAATCCGGCATTACCAAAACGCAGCGCAAGCGCTTGTCATCTAAACATAGCTTAATTTAGTAGTGGTGCGGCCGTGCTCCTCTCAGCACAAATAGACCGATTCGACGGGGGAAGTACAACCCTCTCACAGAAAATCGGGGTTAAATATCAATTTTTTTCTTGCAATGAAAACCGCCGGTCGCCAATCCCTACGTCCTTTCCTTTTTTCCCTTCCCATACCTTCCCTCCTATCCCTTGTGTTGGCAACACGCATGTGATACTTCTAGTATCGCGCGTGTTAATAAGTTGCGGTGACTGGTTACCAACAGGCGGACCGAATGCTTGTTTACCAACCATCACGACTTAAAAAAAATTATTCAACTTCTGAAACCGCAATTTTTTTCCATAATCGAGAAAACTAACTTACCAACAAGTAACGCATCAATGAGTTCCACGATGACGGGCTCTATATTCTTTCCACCAAATATGGCCTTGTGTATTTCAGATCTATTATTCTTCAACAGTTTATTCAAATGCGCAAAAGCATATGCTTTTATATTTGATATATCATGATTCATGTGTTGCAAATACCATCTGATCTTATCTTGAAAGCCATGCGGCTGTGATTTCTTCACGTGTCGCTTTATAACAATTTTAACTCTAGCGGAAATTTTAGAATCTTCGACAAAGAATAGATCAGAAATATGAGAGCTAAGAAGATTCTCATTCCTTTCTACTATGTAGAGGAAGATATTATTGATCTCTTGTGGAGCGTACTCGAGCTGTTGAAGTAGTGAAACAGCCAAATGTGATAATAAAGGACCCAAATAAACACAGTCAATATTATGGATAAATCCTTTCCAAGCATCGGCGAGTATTTTCGGAAATTCCTTCGCTAACGGTAGCGCTGATCTCAGTGTAGCAAGTACTTTAAATCTTAGAGGAGTTAGGTATTGGTTACCCATTAGTTTCATGATGTCCGGGAAACTTTGTAACGCTTTATGTTTAACTGATAAAGCAACTTTAGCATTTACCAATTTGTGATCGAAATAAGCTAAAACGCCTAAAAATTTCGGATTCAAAAACTCCGCTATTTGCAATGTACTCATACTCATACTGTATTTAGGAGTTGAAACGTCTGGGTCGTGGCAAGCCAGATATCTACATGCATTCAAAACTTTTGTCGGATTTATACAATATTGCAGAAGGAATTCCGTCAATATCACTCTAAAATGTCTCTGAATGAGATTAAGTGTAGCAGTTTTAGTCAGACTTTCTATTATATCGTAGCACTTCTTGGCTGCTTCATTGGATTCTGTTAAGTAAACGTGAACATATATATGCGGGAATCTTTCAATTAGGAAGTCTGATACTGAACATTGAACCAACCCTGCGATTTCTTCGATCATAGATGGTACTTCTTTTACAAAGACTGCATATGGCATAAGATAAGGCAAAAAATGGTGGATATCCTTTGATATAAAGTCCCGATATCCTAAAAATCCGAATGCTCTTACAACTTTCAATAGGTATATGGCAAATTCTTTGCCATTGTAGAGACTACATTCAACAAATAATTTGCAATAGTCCTTCTTGTGTCTATGGTATACTTGGTTCGGAGTGCGATCGTGAAACTCACAGACATCACTAAGATAAACTACAGCTTTCGTTGCGATAGAGCATTGTGGGTACATTATAAAGTATATGAACAATTTTGTGATTGGAAAAACCAATTTATCGTTAGAAGTCAAACCTAATTTTCTAATACAATCCAAAGTTTTAGTTTGCATTTGACAATCATTGTTGATTAAACACGTTTTCGTAGAATTCACCAATACATTTATACACATATTCATTATTTCGTCAATATGCGATCTCCATTCTGGGTATTTTTGGTTCTGAAAGCCGAAAAGTATTTTTTAATACCTCCTGTATTCAAGCATAAAGTCTGTCATAGGGAAAGCAGTTAGCGTAATTTTTATTCGTAGTAGTAATAGTAGATTCGGCATTCGGCGCCCCTACTCTTCGAATCAAGGCACCGACCATTGTGGCGTGTTCAAAGAAAGCCTGCCTTAAATCCCTACGGTCACGGATTCGATTCCCGCTCGGGGCGAATATTTGTATTGAAAGTTTTAAATATCTTCTTCGTAATACATGTAATCTGGCGTCGGGATGTGACGACCCCATCGCCCGCTGTTGGGATAACCTCTGTCACAGCAGAGATTATTCCACCAGTGCAATCAGTCACATTGGTGGTAGGTCTTTTGTTGCAAGAGGCCGGCTAGGTAGCTACCACCGCAGTGTCAAATATTCTGCCGCCAAATAGTAGTGCTTAGGCACTACTGTGCTTAGGCACTACTGTGTTCCGGTTTGAAGGGCGCTGTACGCTAGTGAAATTACTGGGCGGATGAGATTTAAGAACTCATATCTCGAGGTTGGCAACGCGTGAGTGGCACCTACTAGTGGTGCTGCGGGCGCTCATAGGCAACGGCAACCACTTACCATCAGGTGGGCCGTATGCTTGTTTGCCAACTTCTAACATAAAAAAAAATCTGTCTCAGTCTGGGAGTTGTCCTTGCGGATTTCCCAATCATGCCTCGGAGAGCACATTAAGCTGCCGGTTGTTATCATAACATCTGTAATAATCGTAAACTCTTGATAGGTAATTTGCTCTTACCCAATGAGTTACTGATTCGTCCTTAGGGTTGCAGAGGTCAGATGGCAAACGCTCAGTTGAAAAAATTGTAACCTGTCAAATCCAGGTAAGAGAAATAAACAGAAAATTATAAATTCTTTTATTTTTCGGATGATGATATAATGTTATATGGACCATAATTTTTGGCAAAAAAACAGCAGTTTCTGATGTAAGCAATTTTTGCAATAAAAAGTAGCCTTGGTTTAGGTGAGACGTGACAGACAGAAAGAGTTACTTTGGCAATTATTATATTAGTAGAAATAATCATATGCACAAAAAATAAAATTATCAAATCAGCCTGGCCGTTTTTGATATAAACATGTTTAAACATACAAACTTATATAATAATAAGTTAATATGAAAAAATAAATACCTGTGTATTGTCTATGAAAGGTTTAAAAACCTCAAGTACTTCCATTAAGTATGATCCATTTATAACATCGGTGGACACTCCAGAGTCGAAAATATAATAGTGGTTGCACAACCTTCTTACTAAATTCCAAAATTCTTCACCCACTTCCGTACATAGACTTAAGTTTACAAATTTACCGAATAGCTTTTCAAGACCTGATATTATTGACATTTTTGTTGGAGTCAACACACTGCTCTCTGTATGCAAAACTTTAAATTTCTTACTCACTTGAGAATTTGTATCACAATTATGGCATCTAGTACAAATAAGACTAATATTTACATTATTCGTAAATATAATATGGGCTGTAGGATTGCTAGGAGTAGTTATTGCAATGGAATATGTGCCTAGAGACATGCAAGCCATGGCGGGAAGTGTTTGCATAATCACTTTTTGTATATCCCATTCCTTTGTCATAAAAGCTGGCATAATTATATCTCCTATTATCTTACTAACAGAAATAATTTTATTTAATTGCATTAATGGACATAAGCTGATAACCTGTAAAAAAATTATTGAATAGATAGGTACAAATTTTTTTTATCTAGCCGAGGGGCAGATACTACTCCACCTGATGGTAATTGTAGGTAGAGTCCAAACGCAAAGGCCGGTAATACTGTTACAGAAGTAAGAATGAAACAAATGCACTAGCTACCCTTGCCCTGCCTACTCACAAGATACAATCGGTTATATGCTGGTAATATCAAAATGCGACTGACAAGCAATCATGAGATTTTTATCAACATATGGTGGTAGCTATAATAAATATGATATGAAATAAATAATTCCATTCCAACAAACATTATAAATACAAAAATATTATAAATTTCAATTTATAATAATATCATTGATTTCAATTATTTAAGGTATTAATAATTCAATTTAGGGTATCTCACCTCTCTTGAAATAGTTTTATTGCTCATCAATGAATTATTCAAAAATAATATCATTCTGTTCCATGTTTCATTTGTTTTAGTTTTTAGATGAATCTTAGCAATAAACAAGTACTTTAATATCAAAATTTTTGCAGAATAGCTAAATGACAAATAATGTTCTGAAAATACAACTGTTCTTTGGAAACACAGGATTTGTAACAACATGTCAGTATCTTCTCTAGTAATATTATCACTTAGATTTATTGTACTTAAGACAATATTCATAATTAACACCATCATACTTTCATTACTAACTATGAGATTTTGATGATTTTCGATTAACTTTATTAATGTACGCCATATATGTAGAGTGTTTTCTCTTTTCATCAATGTGCAGGCCGCTGTATCTTCAAACATCAGCATTTTATCTTCAGCAATAACAAATTCCAGTATACCCAAAGCTTTGTGACATCTTTGGAGATGATAATCAATTAGAAACATATCTATATTCAACTCCTCACAAGCCTTAATTCCATTTATGACACACACAACTTTATTGTAATAATTATTTTCATTTATATTAATTATCTTATTTGCTTTCCTGTTTAAGTGGATGTAGTTCAGTATTTGTTTATGATAACATATAGATAGCTGATCTATTTGAGAAGCATCCATTTCCATTATATTCAATAAATCCTCTGATAGATTGATTTTTTTACTTAAGGATAAACAATGCATTCTAATATCTTTATTGAATATTCCGCTAGGTTTGTCACCAAGTATTATAGAACTGATTCCAATTAGAATACTTGTACTTTCTATATCAAGGTTTCCTTCCATTATTTTTATAAATTCAAGTAGAATTGTATTTAAATCATTGTTTAAAATAATATCAATTTCACACTTAGCATAAAGTACATTCATAGACTGAACTAGAGCTTCAATACTTATTAACAAGGTTTTGTAAATACTAGGAAAAGTCTCATGAAATGTTGTAATAGACATGGCATTGGTATTTTTAATCAAATTAAGGAAAAAACTAAGCCCCATATACTTGAGGTCTATACAGAAGTTTTCAATAGCATTCAGTACTTGTACAAAGACTCTTTCTTCTTGGTCATATGTAGTACTATATAAAAGACCAGGAGGAATGCTTTCAGATAACAATTGTAACAACAAATTAATTAAAGTCTTACATGTTGTAATTTCTTCCACTTTTACATAAATGTGCTCTAAATTAATGTCAACATTTGGTATATCTATCCTCTCAGGTGTGAAGTTTTCTAACACAACTTGTTTTACTTGTAAATTGTGAAAATCTTTATAATATTGTAAGAGGTTTATCAAAATTGTATAATATTCTGCGTGAAGTTTGTTATAAAATGATGCTCTATTTACACACAAAATATTGAGAATTTTTAATTGTACTTCCTTACTGGTTATATGGATTCTAAAAATTGCATATACATATAATATAATACAAGTCTTAACTACATAACATTTTATAATTCATGTATTTCATAACTTTTAATAATACTAGAAGCAGTTTTTTGATTGTTACCTTTTAAGTTCATCGACTGAGCAAACATAAAATAATCTACCCATCAACCATGTATTGAAAGCGCAATAATACGAATCTGGACATTTCGAAACTCCTGGCCGGGGTACCAATACTTCAGACGAGTCTCTGTTGAATTAAATATTGTTGTTCTTATTATTTTACTGAAATTTTTTACTCAGTTTACTCTCGGTTTAATCTGAGTATTTTATATTCATATAAATTTATTAATAAGTCTTACCCAGAAGATTTCAATATAGTCAATAGTCTATCAAGACCATCGGCAGCATGTTCCAAATTGTTAAATAATACAAGAATAGGTGCGTTAAACATTTGCCACACTTGGTATGGGCCATCACTACTATCATCTTCCATTTTTTATTTGAAAATACTAACTACAAAGAACAACACTTATTTATTTTTAAACAGATATATTTTATATTATTTTAATTTATCAAATAACTTTTATTATTATCAAGCAATGCTGTCACCGTAAAGAATCCGTCAAAATTTCCCGCCGACGGCGGAAGTACTAGACTAAGGTCTATCCTCTATGGTCTAGGAATGCCGATCTTATTTTTTATTTGAAAAGTAGGGCAAATTACTCTACTCCACCCTTAGACCATTTAACAACACTCCACCCGATGATAAGTGGAAATAAAGTCTACACATCAAGGCCGCTAACACACCTGAGATCGAATAGTAGAAGATTTTTTAATCGATATGGAGTACCGAATCGATTAAGTGAATCGACGAATCGATATTTTGACCTTCGAATATCGTATAACATTTATTTTTTTCTGTTTTGGTAAAACCCATAAAATTAGTGTAAATTGAGGTATAACTGGCCACTTTCAATAACTGGCCAAGTCTCCCTAAAACTCTCAAAAATAAGAAGTTGGATACTCAGCATCTGTCTGTTTTCGTTTTGTAACATTATTTATACTATAGGTTTTTATTTTAAATCACAATTCCGTTTCTATTTCTATTAAATATGCGACAAAAATTATCGTTTTCTACCGACGGTCGGGAAAAAGTATGTATTCGTACGATTATACTAACAAAACGGTAAGGGTTAGTGATCATTTGAAATTTTCATTAAATTTTTTTTTGGCTTTTCCGCTTTGCAGTGAATGATTAAAACTGAACGATATTAATTAAATATTGGCATTATAAACCAATATTATTTATTTTATTCTATTGAACATCTTTTAATAGGGTGGCTAGTAAATGAAATTAAAATAATACATTTTTAGTTACTGCTCTATGTATGAAATTTAATAACAAAACTACTTTTTTCCTTTTTTTTTGAAAAATAGCTACGTAAATTGAAAGTTTGGAGGACTTAGTTTGTATGGATTATGAAACTAAGCTTTTTGGGGTTCTTTAAGTAACTAGTATAGATGGTCAGTTTTGTGGCTAGTTACCTACTAAAAGTAATATTGTTATATAAAATGGATAATATGAAGATTATTTTTATTAACACTGCAGGTACTTATAAAATCCATATTCATGTTAATTTCTTTTATAAAATATTTTTCATTTCCGTTTATTTTGTTGTTTTAACCAAGTTAAACGGTGGCTAGTTACTAAAGGATCATCATGCCAGTTTCTGATTTTTATGGCCAGTTTTTGGTCGAATTGGATAGTTTCGACTAAATATACTATAAAACTATAACATCTGTGCTTTTAGTTTTTTTATCATTTCCTTTTCAATTATGACTGTTTTCTCCGTTCAGCGATGGTATACAAGTATAATTTAAATGAAGGAAATTAGAAGTGTAACAATTTAAAGTGGCCTATGCGCTTAAGCGGCCAGTTACTGAAGGTTTACCTTATTTACAATTTTTTCAAGTTGAATGTTCCCATAATATTACGGTGCTGCCGGTTAAAAGGTCAATTTCTCAAAAACTCACGAGATGGCTGTATGCTATGCAATCTTTCACTTTTTGCATTTGTTGATTGTTATTTCTAGCTGACTTTCGGAATATACCTACTAATAAATTAGTGACGTTGACAACTCTAGCGTTGCAATCAATCGTAGGATACTTTTTCTGAAAGAACGCGAAGTGATAACATGTTTGCCTTTGTTTAAGGGTTAATATAACAAATTTATTTAGAAAATAAATATTTTCTATTAAACCTGATCTGATACTTTTTTATTTTATTTATTTAATGGCCTATGTCCAGCAGTGGACGTCTTTCGGCTGATATGATGATGATGATGATGATTTAATGGGTTTGCTAGCTTTTGTTATATAGTATATAAATTTATTATTCATACACTTAGAAACTTATAACCTAGTACAAAACATTTAAGCAAACACAGCATACAATATCCTTTATAATATCTTGACAATAGATGTCTTAATAATAAGAGAAGAATAAATTAATTTAATTGAGTTAAGAATACATATAGATTAGCTAATCATAAAAACAACTATCACTTAGATACCTTTTTATACAATTAAAACAAAATAAATTAAAATCAAAAATAAAAACATTACCTAAACAAAAAATCAAAATTAAAATTAACATCCGAATTAAAATTAAAAAATTTGTTAAACTAATTTTAACAAAAATCAAAAATTTGAAGCAAGATCAAAATTAAATTAAAATAGTTAAAATTAAATTAAATTAAATTACAGTCAAAAACAAATATAATAATAAAATCAAACTCATAAATAAATTTCAACATCAAAAATCAATCAAAATCAAAATAACTAAAATAAAATCATCCATAACGAGTTTACGGAGATGCAATTGACTGAGTAAAACTTATGGTAATGGCTTAGTTAGGCATCATTTAGTTTCAAAATCGACCTACGAAAATTGTTTGGTTTATTTATTGTGATATTAATCGATCCACAAAGGTAATAATCTAGGTATAGTGCAATTGGCCCCGAATACGGTTCTTCTTACAGGTGGCAGTAAAAGTACACGTTTTCGTGGATAATTATGGTACTCTAAAATTAATTTTCTCTAGCAAAGAAGGACAATCAATGTGGTTATTAACCAATTTGTACAGAAACATAAGGTCAAGTAAATCTCTTCTTTTTTCTAGGGCCAATATTCTAAAATATTTTAATTTGTTCTTATAGGAAACGATGTATTTGTTGACCCTTGCTGTGTACGCCAAATGCCAAATAAAGCGTTTTGAGTCTCGGTCATCTCACACACCTGTGAGGGTGTGGGGAGTCGAGATCAGGGCGGTGCCCCTTGCTCGAAGGTTCTTCCGCTGCTCATTACGATGAGCAGGTCCTTGGGTAGAGTTCTATTTGAACTCATTGTGTTGTATGGTATGTTGGGTCGACTGAGGTCGGGGTGTCAATATAAAGCGTTCTTGTATTCGCTCTAGTCTTAAATAGTGAGATGCGTAATGCGGTCGCCACACTACACTGCAGTACTCTAGATGTCTGCGAACCAGACTGTTGTATAACAGGAATTTGGTCTTGATTTGTTTAAAGACTCGACTGTTTCTAATCACAAAACCAAGCATTTGTGCACATATTTTGACGGTCCGGTTAATATGTTCCTGGAAGGTTAGCTTGCTGTCAAGCATTATTCCTAAATCTTTTACTACTTTAACCTCATGGAGCATTTGACCACATAAATTGTATTGGGTAGGTGGAAGAACATTTTTTCGAGAGAACTTTATATGTTGACATTTGTAACTTTGATATGTAAATAAAAATAATAATTATTATTGAATTATCTGATTTTACTGATAAGAGATCATTTATTGTGGTATCTTTCTTATTCTAATAAGATGGAATAATAATTAAATAATTATATTTACATTGTAAATACGAACTGCAAAAAATATCGATTTATTGAAATAGATCTTTTAGATTTCGATTATTTTGTAAACCGATTCATCAGTTTGCGATTCGAATCATTTTAAAAATCGATCTTTTTCGGAAAGAATCGCATCCCTACTCTGGTCTTTTAGGGTTCCGTAGCCAAATGGCAAAAGCGGAACCCTTATAGTTTCGTCATGTCCGTCTGTCCGTCCGTATGTCATAATCATTTTACTCGGAGACTATTGGCTCTATCTATATGAAATTCACTAAATAGGTGTATTCTATGAACCGCACATCGATTCTGTAATTAAATTTAAAAATATATAAGATTTAAGGGTAGCAGTAACTGAGTGTTGAAAAAAAAATTGAACGTATGTCAATGTGTGAGATATCTTTGAATAGGTCTTTCAGAAAGATTTTGACTTTTTTCATTAAGTCAGTAGATGTTGTGATAGTAGCTCATGAAGTTATAAAAATTGTCCCCCTCTAACTTTTGAACTATGGGATTTAAAATTCTGCAAAAATTTGAGCTTGTAGGACATCAAATAAAATTTCAACCACATTTGGTTTGAAGAAGATAGGTCTGCAAATTTAAGAGATATATAAGTTTTTCCCATAACTTTGTTTTTCATATAACTTTTAATAATTACTACAAAATGACGAACTTATTTAGCTTTATCAATTATTTTACTATTAAATATATTTATGTACTTTTATGTCAATTTTATTGGCTTATTTCCATTATGAATGATATCTTTACTTTTAGTTATTTACTTTAAAAAATATTCAGAATGAAATAAATCTAATTCCGAATGTACAGAATTAAAACTTTAGGAAAAATTACAATAAGAAATAAAATTAATTGACATTATAATAAACTCTGTCTGTGAAGTGTACTTGAACCAGTTTTAGAGATATTAATAACTTTGGCAATATGACACCTTACAGATAACAGTGGCACATGCATTAAATAAAACAAACTATTTTATACACTAAAACAAATTATTACCAGAATATTATTGAATACCCTTTTTAAGGTTGGCTGTTTATTTGTATAAAATAATTTATGGAGTATTCGACAAATACATGATGATTTAAAATCATAAAGTTTATCTTTAAAACTGGATATAGAGCATGTTTTTTTTGCTAAGAATACAAAAAGTAAAACATACACTAACTTCGGAGAAATTTATTGGTATTTATATGTCATAAATCATAACTTAAATATTATAAATATTACAAAACAATTCGTGCAAATAAAAAAAATATTTTGAACTTCTATATATTTCTATAATCAATATCTAAGTAAAACTACAACCGACAGATATTTATACACTTTAGCACATTTACATAGATTACAAGGCCATCTTTTTAAAATCTAAATTGACTACTACTGCCTGTGATCAAGGTGAATAACATAATGTTGTGATGTTATATACGACAGTCCAATATTTTAACAATATCCTAAACTATAAACCATGGTTCAAAATGATAATTATTTTAAAAGCTGGATGAGTACATGTTTAAAATTATTTTAAGAATTTAATCATATCACATTCCTAGGTGAGTTATCGCAAACTTGCCGAAATTTCCCAAGAAAGTTATTAATATAGTCTAAATATAGATCTCTTCTTCAAGCAAAAATATTTTTTTATTTAGTCAAAACTTATAAGTTCGGCTGTGCTATTATTGTGTTCAGACTTTACTGGAGTCTGAATTTGTTGCTGTTGATTTGGCACTGATTGTTGTTGGTTAAGTGGAGGGCCATTACCAAAGCTTTGTTGAACTTTCATGGGTTGGCCTTGGCCTTGTAAGTTTTGAGAAATACCACTTTGTGGTTGTTGCTGCCCTTGATTAGTCATTTGTTGCGGAACTTGACCTTGCATTTGCTGTGGCATTTGAGGTACCTGCTGTGGCATAGCTGTCATCATGTGGTGTGGCATTTGTTGTACTGGCCCTATTTGCTGTCCTTGTTGATTAGTCATCGCATTAGCAGGCATTGGCTGGCCTTGCATCGCTTGAGGGCCTTGTGACTGTGAAGGATGACCTTGCATAGGTAGTGTTTGACTCTGTGTCATCTGTGGTTGGGGTTGTTGTGGGATTTGTTGACCTTGGTTCTGAGCCATTTGTGGTCCCTGAGGCATTTGTTGACTTTGCCCTGGCAACGATTGATTCTGCATCATAGGTTGACCCGGCATCGGTATATGTTGCCCAGGAATTTGTTGCATTTGTGGCATGTTGGGTAATTGTGCCTGACTTTGTTGGTTACCATGAGGATTTTGTACATTAATGGAATATCCAGATACAGGCATCTGTTGGTTGTTGTTTGGTTGATTATTTGGCATCACCGGCATTCTCATATTTGGCATCTGCATTCCATACATTGGATTGGGATTCGTCTGTTGATTGATATTAGGCTGACCAATCGTCATTGGAGGCATCATTGGGTTTGTTTGGTGACCTTGATTTGGTGGTACATTTTGTTTTGGTAAATGTTGAGGATGTTGAGGATTTTGTGGATTCTGATGAGGGATATTCGGACCGGTTAGACCATTTGGCATATTTGGTGGTATAATTTGATGTAAGCCAGGTTGGTTTGGTAAGCGCATTTGTTGCATGTGTTGCAACATCATTTGCTGCTGTATTGGTAGTTGTTGACTCATTACAGGGCGCATGTTTGGTTGGTTCATTGGATTTTGAACACTAGTTGGTGGTTGACCCAGCGCCACCCCAGATGTAGACATCGCATATGTATTTGTTATTTGTGGCATTGACTGAGATATAGCTCCCATTTGGTTTACATTCAATGGAATATTAGCTTGAGACATTTGAGGTTGTCCGGGTAAGGGCATGGAACCATCTGTTGTAGCTTGTGGCATCATTTGCGGATGGAACTGTGGGTTGGCGTACATGGGTTGATTAGGATAACCTGGCTGGTATTGATGCACTGAAACACCTGGCATAAAGTAACCACTATTCGCAGACATCATATACTGGTGCTTCTGTTGCTCCTGTCTCATTTGCATTTCTCTTTCTTGTTCCTAAAAAAGTATTTTTTTATATTCAAAAAATAATTAGGTAAATAGAAATGTTCTGTCAGATAAAAGATGTTAAAAAGAAAATGGTTCCAAATCCTTACTGATATTTTAAATGCGAAAGTAATTCTGTCTCTCTGTCTGTCTGTCGCGCGTTCATGTCAAAACTACTGAACCGATTTAAATGAAATTTACATATACACAGATAGTCTAGAGCCTGAGAAAGGGCATGGGCTTATTCTTAATGCGAAAAATGATCATCATTTTTAGATCCAGAAGAAACTTCAAACTTATTTTAGGTTAGGCTATTGATGCGGTAGAAACAAATATGACATTAAAAGTTTGAAAAAAGAAGAGGGGATCAGAGTTTGTATAAAAACGTCATACACGCGGGCAAAGCCGCTAACAGAAGCTAGTATCAATTATAAAGAAACAAAGAAAAGTAATTCGCACCTGAACTCTTTGCAGAGCGAGTTGCCTTTGGTACTGCAGGTACTCATGTTTTTTCTTTCTCATAGCTTGCAATTTGACCGCCATTTGCATTTGTCTTTGCCTCTCAGCCGCCTCCGCCGCTTGAGCCAGACGAGCGGCGTGTTCCGCTCGTAGCGTATCTAGCGCTGCACGACTATCGCGTACTTGAGTTATTTTGTCCTGTAATAATAAATAAATAAATAAACGCTACACACTCCCAGCGTCGGGATGTCACGACCCCATTGCCTGCTGTTGGGATAACCTCGGTCACAGCAGAGATTATTCCACCGGTGCAATTAGTCACACTGGTGGTCTTTTTGTTGCAAGAGGCCGGCTAGGTAGGTACTACCGCAGTGTCAAATATTCTGCCGCCAAATAGTAGTGCTTAGGCATTACTGTGTTCCGGTTTGAAGGGCACTGTACGCTAGTGAAATAACTGGGCAGAGGAGATTTAAGAACTAATATCTCGAGGTTGGCAAAGTGTGAGTGGCACCTACTAATGGTGCTGCAAGCGCTCATAGGCTACGGCAACCACTTACTATCAGGTGGCCGTATGCTCTTTTGCCAATTTGTAACATAAAAAAACACTCCACAGCCCCCATTAGAATAGTTATATCATCCGACACATGGGTATGGTTCCGGGACCGGAAACATCACTATGACAAAGACAACCACACCCAGACCGGAAAACATGCCTATATGGTCAATACAAACATCTGCAACGAGCAAGAATCGAACCCGCGATCTGTGGCGTTTAATGCAGGTTAGCTACAGTCAAAGGTCGATAAATTAAATTCATTAAGCCTAAATGTAACACTATTATTACTTAAATGTTAGTCTTAAAACCCTACCTGTAAACTTTCTAAATAAACTCGTTTGTCGTCCTGTTGCTGAATGTAGCGCAAGAGCTTCGAATGCATCGCAGTTATGTTCATAAATAGAGTTTGAACAGAAGTATCATTGGCGATTGATCGGCCGCTGGAATAAAATTAATATAATATAAACAAACATCCTCTTTGACCTGGCCAAAAATTCTTATAAAAACATTTATTATTATTTACTTGTTTGTTAAATGTTAGAAGAGTGTAATTAAATCTACTCATAAAATTAATGTATTACGGTTATTTGTAAAATGTCAAAGACTAGCTGACCGTGCTACTTCGTAAATTCAACATCAACGCAACGAAATGAAGTTAGTCACAACAAATCAAATGAAGTTAGGGTCACAGGTAGTAAAGCTACACAATTGAGTAAAGCTAACTTGTAAGTAATGTTAGCGTTTATTTACGAAGGAAGGAGGAATTTACGCCAGCTAATATGTGGTTTTTTTTTCTGCACAGAAAGGCCGGTCATACTTTATAGCAAGTCAATGTTGCAGACAGTGAATGGATGGATTGAACCCTTGTATTTCTTTTACAACAAAGGTCCGGGCAAAGTCCTGAGAAACTAGTATTATATAATGGAAAATGTTTTCCAATACATACCGAGATGAATTGCTTTTCATTCTGTTGACGAAAATCTCCACTTGAGATTTAAGTGATTCGACAAAATCATCAATTTCCTTATCTTCTGCTTCATCATCTTGGCCTTTGGCAGTCGTTGGTTTATTAAAATCTTGCTAGAATGAAAAACATTTAAAATATTAAATTATAATTCCAGTTAAAACGAAACATCATAAAAATAAAAATATTGTGCGGTCGGGGGGGCCCCCGTCAGGAACGTTCTTTACGTTTCTTTCCTAAAGTTTTATCTTTAACTCCGAATGTATTTTCGAAATTATATGTGTATATTTCAATAGGTTATATGATAAAAAGAGACAGGGACACACAGAGAGAGAGAGAGAGAGAGAGAGAGAGAGAGAGAGAGAAAGTTGCGAGTATGTAGTAAGTATAAACTTGATAAAATAGTAGGCTCGATACACATACACACACACACACAAACTCGCACACACACACTGCACGATTATTTTTACCTGACGATTTCTACCAAATCGTTAAGGAACTTCGTTCTCAAATTTTTCTTCCAGGATTAAAATTATCTGAAGATTTAATTATTATTTCAACTAAAATAATGTACTAACCTCAGTTGTTTCGTTAGTGACTTGCGAGGAGGGCGCAGTCGGCGCAGCGGCGGAATCACGAGAGATTCTCTGCTCCCAATAATTCCTGTCCAAATATCTGGAGAGCTCAGAGTTGGATGTTGTGGTGTGCTCGGGAGAAGCACTCACCGAAGATGGTGTAGGTGATACTAAAATAATATAAGAAAAACAATTACAACAATGCAATATATCGAAATGATCATGTATCCCATAATACTGTTTTCTTGCCAAAGATTATCTTAATATATACATATATAGTGTATTGCGTTTATTTATATAATTTTTCTGACCGGCTGGACCGGTTTTAATAAATTTTTTTGTGTGTTTCAGTGGATTCGAGAACGGTTTAGATTCACAATTGGACTTAGTAGGGGGCGCTGCTAGCGGGTCCCAGATTTTTTTACTTTTGGGGCAGGACGTTGCCAGGCCCACTAGTAGTATATAAAAACATATTTGTTTTGGATCCCTTTGCTTTAACATAGCAGTCTAATTAAGTTTAGATCCTACGGCTTCATCCACGATGACCATAATATTAGAAGAAGCAAGAGAAATGAAACGTTTCTAAGTAAATAGTGTTCCTTAATAAACGTCTTTCTATACCACTTTTCAAGGGTATAGGTCCTGCAGTACATTTTTCGATATTCCCACGGAAACTTATCTATATTTTGACAGGATAGCTCTAGGTAATTAACTATTGATGTACTAAATTTATCTTATAAATAAACATGAAAATAATTTATTTATACTTATTACTTTAATTATATAAAAAAATATTATATTTGGTAATCCATATAATAAGCTATCTATATATGCTAAATTTTATCTAAATCAGTTTTTCGTGATAAGTAACAAACATACAAACTTTAATATTTATCATATTAGATGGATTAATTAAACTAATGATATTACTTGTAGGGTGCAAATTTGTTGGTTCTGGAGCAATATAGGTGCGAGATCTGCGTTCTTTTTCTTTCTGTTCCGCTTCTGATTGGCTGAGAGCGAGAGCCAGCTGTAACTCTTCCTCCTCTTGAAGTTCCTCTGCAGATTTCCCAGGACGTTTCTAAAATAAATTTTAATTGTTAATGCCTATAATCGTAAAGCCACAAAGTTACTCATCACAAGAACTCTGAAACTATACCCTCGATTGACTTGAAATATTGCATAATGACTCTATTTGCGATATAGACGATACTTTTACAATACTGCGATATTTACGATGCTACATTTTTTTTGTATTATTATTAGTAAAAGAACGATTTATAGTAGTTACTAAAATAACAAAACTGAAGCTTGATTTTTATGTGCTAATCTCAGAAACCATACACTTTTTGCATTAATTAGACGGTTTCTTGAGACTGAAGGAGAGTGAAGTTACTTATTATGTTATGATAGCCAAGCAGCAATGCTGATGTGCCTATATCTAGTAATCTGTCGTTTGGACCCATCCATCCAGTTTGTTCTTAAAACTATTTACTGAAATTGTCTCAACAATTTCACAAGGAAGCCTATTCCAGACTGCCACAACCCTGTTACTAAGCATATGATATGCTGGTTAAGTATATGCTATGATCCTTAGAAGAGAGGTGATCATAAATGACCATCTGACAAACAGTACACAAGTATCTATGCAAAGCAAGTTGTGATAGTGACAAAGTTTGTTGTGTTGCAGAATAAATGATCTTTATCAGCATTAAAGACTGGTTAATCTAGTTATTACAGTAACAATATTGTTGTATTTAAACACTAGACGAAATGTAAATGAATATGAATAGCAGTAAAATTATTTCATATGTCTTTTTCAAATATAATAATATCAATGAACATTAAGATAGTTATAGGAAGTAATCATTTAGTTGCTGTTTTTTTAGTTTGTCTTAAAATAAAATGTAGGAGAATAATTGCATGTCCACAGTACTTAAAAAAAAAAGACAATGGTTTTTAAAATGTAAATGTATTTAAAAATTATTACAAGGTTAATAATATTGAAGAAATAAGTCAAAATTTTGTTGATGTCAGTACATTTAACAAAAGTTACTTTATTTAAGCCTAAGAAATATTATGTACTAAAACATAATCATTATTTATATTATACCATTTCAATAACTACATTTTATAAAAATAAAATTAATTTTGCTTCAGTCTCCTAATAAATTTAGGTGTTTCCGGAACTGTGATAGGGGCAATAGACTTCTCTGGAATAAACGGATTCAATGGAGGGACTGGTTTTGCATGATGTACAAGTTTAGATCTTAGCTCAGCTATAGCGCGTTCCTCAGCTGCTCGCTCTTCTTTTTCTTTCTGCTGCTTTAATTTTTCATTCTCTTCTTCTTTTTCCTTTAGTTGTTTTTCAAACCGTTCTCTCTCTGCAGCTCTTTTTTCCGTAGTTAAGTCAAATGGAGCAGGCTTCACTACATGTAAATGTTGAAGAATTGGCTTGAAAGGTTCTTTATAAAGAACAGTTGGGGGTTTAGCTTCAAATTTAATAATATTTTCTTTATTCTCCGAAGAATCATTTGAGCCACTGCAGGCAGAGCTACCACATTGCATTCTCTTCTTCACCGCTGCAGGCAAAGGTTGTGCTTTGAATTGAGATGCAAGCCGACGTTCTTCTTCCATCTGACGTTTAATTTTCTCTTCTCGTTTACGCTTCAATTCTTCATCCCTTTTTGCAAAAGAAAATGGCTCTGGTTTAATAGGTCCATGTCGCTGTACCATTTTTTCACATTTAACACTTTTCTTAGTATCGTCAGATAGGTCCTTTTGCTTTGAATAATTTTGTTTAAGATGGTCAGCAGAGTGTGCACGTTTATAATGAAATTTAGGGCTAACAGGTTTAGTTACTTGCAGAGTTTGCTTAATCGGTAATTGTGGTTTTTCGAGAATGTGTTTTGGTGCTGGACGAGCCTTAAAACTATGCACTTCTTCTGATGACTGAGCAATCTTTTTATGAACTTCAGTTAATTTAAAAGGTTCCGGCACAGTTATTGGTTTTCGTGTCACTTCTGGCAAATGCTTGGGACCTTCAATAACTGACTTAGGAATTGGATTAGCTTTGATCTTAAATTTTTTTATTTCTTCTAGTTCCATTTCTTCCTTCTCCTTTTGTGAGAGTATATGTTGTGGTCGTGATCGTGCTTTGCATCTTAACATGGGTGACTGAGGCACGGTAAGACCTGTTGGCCCCTTTCTTCCTAACGGGCGAAAAGTTCGGGGCTTAGTCGAATGAAAGCGATCAGGTGTATCTCTTTGATAATGGTAAATAGCTTCAGCCATGGAAACAAATTTAGTTCTTGATAAATCATGGGATAGCCCAGTCTGTCTCTGATGTCTGTTGCAAGCATCTTCTGTATCGTCTGAAAATTCCAACTTTACCATATCTTCTCGGAGCGTAGCTATATCACTCATGGATAAAGATTTCTTCATTCCATGATCATTTTCCATAAAATCAAAATTATTATGTTCGCCAAAATCTTGGTCGATTGGTGTTACAGGTTCGTCTTTTATGTGTAATTTACCACTCGGTGTGAAATAAACATCACCTCTAAAATTATTTACATAGTTTTTAGCCATTGTCACAAAACAAAGATGTTGTTAAAAACTTTGAATGTGCAGATACGTATTGCACCGTTAATTCAAATCGAAAGTTTACTGTTGTCAGTTGTCACTTAGTTTCTTAGTTCAAAATTCATGTTGTCATTATTAAAAAATATGTGTATATACTAATATTTTCGTTCACTGCATAATTACATTTGTCATAATTTAAAAATCACATATAATATTATAAAACAATTACTTTATGCTTATATATTGTTTTCAATAAATAACGCGTTGCGTGAACTTATGAAACTATATGAAACGACCATAGACCGACCATATCTATAGAAACGTCAAGTTATCAGACATGACATATGTCAAATTTTATATGGAAACTTATCGGATAGAAGCAGTGTTTGCAAGAAAAACGATTTATTAGCTTAAATTTTTAATCATGGCGCAAGCATTGCCGAATCCTAATACATTATTACCGCTTGAGCTTGTAGACAAATGTATAGGATCTAGAATTCACATCATAATGAAAAATGATAAAGAAATGGTGGGAACGTTGCAAGGCTTCGACGATTTTGTAAATATGTTATTAGATGATGTCACAGAATATGAATCGACGCCTGAAGGAAGAAAAATCACTAAATTAGATCAAATACTACTGAATGGTAATAATATAGCAATGTTAGTACCGGGAGGCGAAATGCCGGGCGAATCTTACGAAGGTCAATGATGAATAATATTCTTTTAAGTTTAATAAACGTAATTTTAAGCTAGTTTTCTGTGTTTTATTTGTTATTTTATCACCAATTACCCTTTTTTTTTACCTGTGAACACTCACTACAAATTTTGTGAAAATATTTTGAGGTTTCTTTCCTTTTTTTAATAAGCTCTCATATCTTCTCATGAAACATGAAAATTGTTCTGTTTCTTTTTATTCTCAGTATTTTTTTTTCCAAATAGGTAAGCTCTGGCATATTGCCAAAAAAAAATAACAAAAATTTGTATGTTAAAATCAAAATAAATTGTCACTAGTTGACTTAACGGAGCTAAGAGTCTTGGATGCATTAGATGTTTCCGGTAGAGTGGAAAAAATATTAAGTATGGTGAATTGGTGATTATGTGCTGCAATTGCCTAATTTAATAACTCAACATTAACAAAATTATATGCAATACTTTTTTTCTAGTTTCCGTGCAGTAGAAACACAAAGTACAATATTGAGTTATAGAAAAGACTTTAATTTTTATTTATAAATAGCTTTTGTTTTTTACCTACATGGAATGATTAAAACAAAAATAATTAACATTATCACAACAAGATATAGCATATATCAGTCATTAAGTCTTATCATAAGATATTAAATGAATAAAATTTCATTAAAAATGAGTCTTGACAGACACTTCAATTTATTATTTGAAAAGATAAGGCATTCTTTAGTCATAATTGTCTCATAGGTTCAAAAAGCGTAATAAAACATGATTATTATTATGCCTAATTATTTCATACTGGGTGAGAGTCCACCCATTATTATAATTTGAAGAAGTACTTATGATCATTGTAAAAGTATAGTAAAGAAATTAATTTTCTCTAGTAAGAATTTATATAAAATACCTTTTTATTTTATATAAAAACGTTTTTTATGAAAAGAACAAATAAATAAAAGTATGAATTAAATACAGTATACATACCTGTGCTGGGGCTGGACCATAATCATTAGCTGTATCTACAATTTCCAATTTGGCAGTGGAGGTTGGAGGACGACTTACTTTGTCAAAACATGCATCACACACACGGACCTAAACAATTTCATAAAATATATGTCACCTAATATATTACTACAGAATTATATTTGACTAACTATGATAGAAAAATTTCTTAGTGCATTTGCATTTTAAAAACAACATCTGTGAAAATATTCAGCTTACTAAGTCCAAGGATTTAGTCTGGGCGTTGACATGTCAGTGAGTCTGTAGCTTACCTAGGTACTACACCGTTTATATATGTATATAAATAACATCTAGTCTTCTTCTTTTTCCTACCATTTTTCCCGGTATTTTATCTACTCAGCATCTGCTTCCTTAGCAAATTACTTATCAAGAGTTAACGATTATTATCAGATGTTATGTGATAACAACCGGGACCGACAGCTTAATGTGCTCTCTGAGGCACGGTGGGGAGACCCACAAGGACAAACGCCCAGACTGAAACAGATATCTGTAAGATCAATACAAACATCTGCCCGAGCGCGAACCGAATCTGATACCGTCGAGGTTAAAGGTGGACTCGTTACCAGTACGCCACAACGGTGTCAGATTATCAATGTAGTGTCAAATAATTGTGAAAATGGTGTTGTTAAAAGAAATAACAAAAAAATTTAATACTTTATATTACACTAGCGGCCCGCTCCGGCTTCGCACGGGTATAAAATATAGGTATAGCCTATGTCATTCACTGAAAAAATTATTAAAATCGATCCAGTAGTTTTGATTTATTCATTACTGCCCGTGGCCCGCACGCGTAATGTAATTATTTACGACATTACATTAGAAACCTCAGAAATAACAGTATTTCTCCACTATTTAATGGATGTTATTATACATATAAACCTTACTCTTCAATCACTCTTTCTATTAAAAAAACCGCATCAAAATCCGTTGCTTAGTTTTAAAGATTTAAGCGTACATAAGTATAAAGATTTAAGCGATATAGGGACAGAGAAAGCGACTTTGTTTTATACTATGTAGTGATATAAATTGAGATTTTTTAATTTATTTTCTTACCTCTTTCTCAATGCCAAATTTAGGCAATGTTGATGTTTTTGAACTGCACTGCTGACAGAATACTTGGCCGCAGGCGCGACAGTGGTGACGACGCACCATCAATGTGAATGAGGTACGGCATCTAAATATAAGAGTTTCTTGATTTTATTTCTAATATAGCCATATATTCAATTATGATACTGTTTAAGGAGAAATTAAAAGAAGATTCATATATAAAAAGGGATTCCGAACCTGTGACAAACTTCCCCATCAGCCCACTCTGGAGCTGTATCGGCTGAAAACATTGCGTCTGATTCCTTGAGCGGTGGGAACTTGTGCCCTTCAGCTTTTAGAATATTAACTGTATCCTGTTAACAATAATTTAAAACATCTAGATTCAAATATATGTATGACAGTAGCTATTTAAATTTCTAAGAAGAAAACTAATCTTTACCCAGCAAAAATTGATATGACAAAACATTAGATTTTTTATTATCTGAGATATGACTCAAGCGGTAACTGATAATGTGATAATGGAAGGTGGAAACGTCATTGTGGTAAAATCGCAAACTGCAGTTCAACAACCTTTAATTTTTTTTTGTCAAAAACATATTTAATTATGTTATTAAAAGTATACATAATAATTCATTGTTGCACTGTTTACATCAATCGCTATTATAGGATTATTGACTTCACTATCTAGGTAAATAATTACGCGTAGTCGAAAGTAAATAACATTTTAATCAACGTATATACGTTAAACGACAATATAGATACACTTACTTCATAAAACCAAGTAGCCACACAACAGACGTAGGTATAATAAGGTTCTGAGGCATTGCGCTTAATTAGATAAAGAAAAGATCAATAATAATATAGAATTACTAATATAAGTTAGCAATGTGTTCCATCAATCCATTGTTACATGATATACTTAGGCATAAAGATTATCAGAATGTCAATTAAGCCAGAATGAAATTCGAAAAAGAAGTACCTATACTATGTACTTCTTTGTACCTATAGTATGTACTACCTATTATTTCGTATGTATATTATATGAACTGAAATAATTATGGCTGTATTTTTAAATTACGTCGCGAGTCATTAGCGTTGAGCATTATATTATTCACTTTTCTAGTAGGTAATGGTGACTCTTCAAAATTAATTTACTTGTATAAAGGAGAATAAATGTCTTAGAAGTTTGATTCGTAATATTAATTGAATTATAAATTATTATTGTTATTGTGTAACTCAAGTACGTAAGTAAGTAGATGTAGGCTCAAAAGACATAAATGACGATTAGAACACAAAACAAACAGATGTCGAAAAAGTGACGTCAGGCCAATCCGAAGAATATTCTCCCAATTTTAAAGAGCGCATTTTGACTTAAAAATAATTACATTATTCTGCGCATAGTATAAACAAAGCATGTATATCTTTACATAAATTTAAATCCTTATGATGCACTAAAATAAACAGCATATCCGTCAGTACGTCCGTCTGTCACAGCTTACTTTATCCGAAATTAAATTTATATTTTGGCTACTTAGAAAACTGAATACATCCATGGGTAAAGTTAGATGACCCGGTAACGAATAGTACGGTCGTCTTATTAAAAGAATTTCGATTATTAAGAAGGCTTATTTTCGGAAACAAATATGAAAAACAAAAAAAAACATATGTATTATTATCAAAATAAGGATTTCATGTAGAAATACAAATACATATTTTTAAATCTTTAAATATAGCTTGAAATATCTTAATGAAGTTACACGAAAAAATGGGATTTTTAAATTTAAGGTAAGATTATATTAAATTACATCTATTTCTCTATTTTTTCCACATCTTATATATGCCATAGCACGTGCTGTAATGGCGGGATCACTTATGTTTGTCATGGAAACGTTTGTCTACCATTTGTGGCATTTGTACATTGCCATGATAAACACGAATGGCACCTACCTAAGATACGCACGCGTTTAAACCCAAATTTAATAAAATTCCATTTCAAATTTAAAACAGTTGTGACATTTTTTGATTTCATAATGGATGGATAGCTAAAAAATTGAGATATGAAGGGATTTTGATTTATGTTTTACACTCAATCTTTTTTTTATGGTGGTTATAGTTTTTATTCAATACATATTTTTAACCAGTAAAGATGTGCATACAGTATTATGACGAGTGTAATAATACTCAGTAGTAGTAGAGCCCTGCTTCTCCAAGGACAAATGGACCAGCTCAACCTGGAAAGTCCTACACACTCACAGAAAATCGGCGTAATGTAACAGAGAAAGAACTGTTGCGTTTCGTGAGAGGAGTGAGAGCACCAGAAGCCCAATCTCCCTCCCATTGCTGCCTTCCTTCAATCAGTTGGGTTGGCAACACGCATTCATGGGTTGCGGTAATTACTTACCACAAGGCTGATACAATCAGCCTTGTGGTAAGTAATTACCTTGCTTGTTTTCCAACCGTTTTGAAATAAAAAAAAAATTACTAATTTGTCTGTCTTTGCAAAAATGGTTTCAATATAGCATTCCTTCAAGTTATATACCTCAAACAAAAATTAACAAAATATTGTAGCTAGACAAATTTAAATTTTCTGTGTACTGAACTGTGTACAGAGTCTGGTGTGTACAGAGTTTTCTTTATTATGTTTTTAAGCTAGACATATTAAGTGTGACTCATACTGTTTGTAAGAGGCTTTGCTTTTACTTGTGAATTGTGACACAAATTTTCCAATTTACTTTATTTGATAAAATTGGCATACCCAAGATTTAGCAGAAATTGCATGAAGGCGAGTTGAATAATGCTAATTTTTGCCTAAGGGGACTAGAGGAATCAAAATGACTATTTTCTTTAATACGCATTAGTCACATAGTTTTACCTGAATTATATTCAAGTATTTTTCACTATTTAGTAAGGTCCGAGGTGGGGTACAGTTGCCTACCCCTACTGCAGTTTGCCATTTCATCTTTAATAAACAATAAAACATACAAACCTGCACAGCTCTATATTTAGGATTGTTGCGGAAAGCAAATGCCCAAGCTTGTGTCAATTCCAAGATTTTGGTTTTCAGATTCTCATGCTGTGTTGTTTTCACCAAATCACGGAGCATTTCACAATAAGCTTTTGATGCAATCTCATCATGTACTCCCGAACCTATGAAAGTAAATAACTTGATTTTTTATATGTTCAATTATTTTTATTGCATGAAAAAAGATTTATATATTATTATTAACTTTTCAATAAAGAGAAAGACGGCATTTAGCTGTCGCATTAGCCAGAACTAAAACCATGAGACCATAAATTATATGAGTTTCATTTCTTTTTTCTTTGAACAGTCGGTAATAAGTATATATATCAATAGTAATAATCAGTAACCATACATATTTATATTGTGTATAATTAATGGGGTCACAGTAAAATTATTATTTCAACATATAAATGGTAAATTTCTATTACAGTCATGCAGCAATAATTATAAAATTATAATAGAAGCTAATTTTGAGTTAAGCTTTTCCTATTATAAAAACAAACCTATTATACATAATCTAGCCAAAAATAAGAATAGTAGCTCACCACAATTTTTCACAATACTTTCCAGTACAAGGAGACCAAACATAGCCTGATGTGGATTTTGTGAGTAAATCTTCTTGTTCACAGCAGTTACAGCATATTTTGGTCTAAAATATAAACAATTTTACTAATAAACGAAATTGATATGACATTGAAATTAATTTCAGTTGCATGTTATCACATTTTAATTTATAAGACGCTTTAAAAATTTACTCACGAACAATCATTTTGTCTAATTAAATCACAAATTTGTAAGATAGAGGGCCAATCGGGATCTAGGCGGAGATTACTTGTCGCTTTATCTAGAACAAATTAGAAAATATTTCATCATATCGTCAACAATTGCAAATGTTAACAAAGGATATCATTGGTTTTTTTAGCAAAACAAAACCTCTCACTGAAATCAGTGTCGTACAAAAAGAAAGTGATGCAAATTAGATAAAATAATCATCGATTTAATAAGGGAAAAAAATGTTGAAAATCGCAACTAACTATTTATAGAATCTATGTACTAGAAAGTAAATATACTTACCTAGCAATTTATCAAAATTATTAGCTCGAAACATTTTTAATAATACAAACTTTTGCAACAAACAAGGTTTTGTTTTATAAAATCAACTATGATGATTCTTCGATGGATAGAAAAATGACAGCTCACTTTGTCATTTTTTTACGTTGTTATTGATGTTGGCTATTCTGAATGTCATGTTGAATTTAAATAGTTGCCAGACTCATAATGATGATGTCCGCCGCTTAGCCAAATAATTTTTGTTTTACTTATCATTCATTTTACAATAATGTTTACTAATAATAACTTTCTTGATAAATAAAAATGAATTATTCGTTAGAAGAGACTAGACTTATCTGTCACACACGACGTGTGTAATGTTTAGAAAATATAATTAATCTTCAAAATTAAATAGCAAAAAATTAAATAATATTTTCAACAGATTATTTTATTTAGAGGTCGGTTTAATAGAGTAGTTTATATTAAAAATATTTTTTTAGGTATGAGAAACACTGTGGCTACGGGTGGCAGCCCCATCTCTCTATCCTCGGGACCCCGTCAGAATGTGGCGCTATGATTCTTTACAGTTTAGATTAAAACGATTACCAACCTCAACTTTTCGACATATTGTCTTTTTGAAGGTGTGACCTAATGAACTATAATATCAAATTGACCTCATTGGATTTTCCCTAAATTTGACTGCTGTGTTGCGTCCTGCTGTTTTTTGTTGAGTCTTCTCCAATACCAGTTCATTCGTATATATTTATTTTATTTTATTCAATACGTATAGGTATGCTCTAGAAAATCATAGCAACTTAAGTAAATTTTAAAAAGTACACAAAAAGTCGAGTAACAAAGGCAGATTTATTTATTATTGATATGGTTAGCAATTTATAGCCATTTTCTTTATAAAGCAACATTAGGTACCTACATGTTGTTTTTACTCCTCCCAAAAAGATAACGAATATAAATATGTAATCCTGAATGTATTTTTTAATTAATCATTACCAGTATTACGTTATTATCACTCTTTTATTTCCAAAAATTAGTGATAAAGAGTTTATTCTCTGAATATCTGACACATAAGTACGATATTCTTTATTCCGGAAAAATGTTAGATTCCTGTGGAATTACCAAAAAATATAGGGCAAATCCATTTGTAATTATATAATAATAATAATAAGTTGGCCCACTTGGTCGAGCCCGTGTGTCAGCTATTTACCCCCTTAAATGGGAAGAATAAAAGAGAACATAGTCAAAATAATAACTTTTATTGGTCAAAAATTTTCGTTTTGAATCAAAAATGTTTAGTTAACAGCCTAATGGATTGACGTAATGTATAATAACTTATAAGTAATCTTTATTTTTATATTAATGAATATTATTTAAAAAATATCACTACCACCCATTCGTTATACCTTTATCATTCTTATCTTCTATGCTTCGTTTAGTCACCGTGCATCGGCCTGATTAAATGAAACTTATCAGTTTTTACCTAGTATTAGAAAGCGGGGAATAATACTGTTATTCCGATTTATTTTTTTATTAAGACGATTTCAAAAGTGATACGATGACGATTCACAGTTATTTTAAAGAAAATTTAGATGCCAACAGCAAAAAATTGTTAAAGTTAGATCAAGATTTAAAAATGTGTACGAGACAGTTAACCGCCATAAAGCTGAGGTTATCAACCCTTGAAATACAGATGTTCGCAACGAAAGCAATATATCAAGATGCAATGGAACTTAGAAAATTAGTGCTATTTCTAAATCCACATCTTAAACCAAAATCATTTTAATTTTGGGATAATTTATACTAATTATGCTGATAGTATGTCACGTAAGTATAAAATATTTTCTTGTTTTAATATTTTTGTTCTATTTTCATAATACTCATCAAGTTCTCTTGCTTTACAAAGTGGTGTATTTACGCGAAACGTTTCATCAAACTTCGAATAATCTTTAATAAAGCCTTGCTTGTCTTTTTGAAAATGTATCACGCCTGAAAAGCGACGTCCCCAAATAATTTCCTGACTCATGTAACTTGTTATAGCTTGAACTGGTTGACCCGTTGACTCAATAATTCCTTCCAATACCACTATTATCTCCAAGTCTGACTTCAACATGTCTGTGGCTGACATGTCGTAGAAAGGGCTTTCTCCGTCAATTTTATGAACAATAGATATAGGGGATAGAAAAAATATATCATCACTTTCATCAACCTTTATATTTAAATTGATTTGTTCACTATTTATTTGGTGAGTTGCATTTCTTTCATGTTGAATTAGATAAGCGTTTACTTTCACTGCTATTATTCTAGATTTCCTAGCATTACCCACTCTAAATATCATACATAGATGACCGTCTCTTTGGTTAACGATTGCATTTTTTGAAAATATAAGCGTTTGTACTCGATTTTTCGGTCTGGTTAGTTTAGCGAATATAATTCCAACAATTAGGGATTGCGTAAAATGTCCCGCTATACTTTCGATGCACATAGTTAACATTGCTGCGGGACATTCTAATGTGATAGCTCTCTTACCGTAACCTAATGTTGTATGGATTTCTATACTAAATAGATATACAGATGTGAAACTGTAGATCTCTCGTACGCATGGCTTCCATTCTGTCGTGTTATAGATACTTGGTAAATTTTCTTCTTCGAGATCACCGTGTGTGTAAAGAATTACCCACCAAATTGCTGCAAACATTAACCAAATTAGGTTATATACGAGAACACAATATACGAGACTCCATTTCCATTTAGCGTCAATAAATTTAGAAAAAATATAAGGGATAATGTTAAATTTGCTTTTGTGTATTGATTTTTCAAAATTAAAATCTCCAGTTTTGAATACCACTCGTTCATACTGTCGGCGTATTGAGTTTCTTTGTTCAATATGTCTGTAACAAAATCAAATAGATTGTTTATCGTAAAATCAAAATGGCTACTTTAAACTATAATAACGCCGAAATAATGCATAGAAACTGAAAATAAATACTTCGTCCCGTACTTTGTTTAAATAAAAATACAAGTGCACGTATCCAAAAAACCATATACTTTCATATTTTCTGATATAGACCAATAGAAAATTCACATCTATACTTTTAAAAGTCTAATTGTAGTAGGTCCTACTACCATAGCATTTATATCATTGTATTTCTTTGATGAATGTGAGTGCCGGAAGAGCCTCATCACCTCTGGTACCATTCTTTTCGTTTTCCTATCCTGATTTAAGGGATACTCAGGTGGTAGGGCGGTGATGTTTATAGAACTTCCTGCGCAGTAATCTTTATGGAACAGAGGCTACGATAATTGTTTTCTATCAGGCAAACCGTAAGCTTGTTTGTCATTTTGGTGTTCTTAGAATTCAGTAATTTACGAAAAATTTTACAATTAAAAATGTATTAGTAAGTTTTGGTAGTTTATTGTGAATTGGAAAATAAATCTGTCTATAAAACATCAGTGATCTATTTGTGGTAGTGGTAAAAATTAAGCCTCCTCAAACCGCTGATAGATTCGCTACTGATAATAATTATTATTATACACTAGTTATATAATAAGGAAAAATTCAATTGTTGCCTTACCTTCTATGCCTACAATGAGAACGATGATTGTCCGTACAACTGCCCAGTATATGGTTCATTTAAAATTATATAAAATATCTCCTCAGTTTATACATTATACATGCTTGTATAAAAACCCAGAAATTACTGTTCGACTTCCGTACTTATAACACTGGTAACCTTACTATGAGGAAAGTATTTACTGTTTGCATAGTAGATAACGATGATATTATGTGTAATTCATGTATTGTTAAACGTATTTGATTTTATTTAAATTATAATTTTTGTGTAAAACATCTATTGAAATAATTAGAGTATCTACCGTTTAATAGATTAATTATTACTATAAAAAGTCTTGCTGAAATATTACACGTGAAAATATGTTTTATGACTTATGTAGGTATAAAGTTAATTAATAATTGATCCAATAGAATAAGAATAAATTTAGAAAACTATTGTTTTTATTATCGATTTTTAATTTATCCAGGACTGTTTTGTGAAAAGATGAAAATATAGTAGGCCTTGCCTACCTAAATCAAGTAAATTATATAGTATTTAGTTTACCCACTCAACACTAGATGTCAGTAATCATACATTTAATTGTTCATTTTTTACAACACGTACTAAATAAACATTAACACGAATTTTATTTTCCCAAAAATATCCAAATTCAATAAAGTCTGTTTATTTGTAAGTCAATTTAAAAACATGTTCGCTCAATATTGCTTCTTACAGTTTTTAATTTTTCAGAATATTCCTACAAATATTGCGATAAATATTAAAACAATCTTAAAAGTCTTACTTTTGTCAATGGACAAAGACCAAATGGCGTATGCACGTCTCAATATTTATTCCAAGACATGCGGGCTTCTTCATATTACCTCATATTATATTCCTCATGTTTACCTCCACCGACCGCATAGTAAGAGGCAAAAGCACTTGATAAAATTGTTTGACCGCTTCTCACGCGATCTTTGGTTAAAGTTTAGGTTTTCTATCGCCTGGGCACACTTCGTCATATCCTGGGTTCATCACTTAAATATCCGGGAAACTGTATGTCACATTAACAACATAACAGTGTGAAATGAGCATTTTCATTTCCAGTGTCGCGACCCTCC
The DNA here is from genome assembly GCA_023373885.1 of Hestina assimilis. NCBI lineage: Eukaryota > Metazoa > Arthropoda > Insecta > Lepidoptera > Nymphalidae > Hestina > Hestina assimilis. Next base: position 6,147,980 of record CM041749.1, on the reverse strand, counting down.
CGGGATGCACCTGAGGCCGCCCGGAGGCAGGAATGAGCATCGGCCGTGACAATCGAAAGAGCAACTACGATGAACGGGGAACGTAATTTGATAATCGCGTCGCTCTTGATCGAGCCTCGACGATCTGTCTTGTTCTGACACGTTGGAGGACGTAATTGTTGCGAATGTTAGGGGAAATGTTGACTTTTTATAATGCTTAACATTATAAACTTGTTGATTTAAATACTAAATGAGTATTAAAGAACGATATTCAATGTTATTCGCTCAATAAATCCGTCGATGATATTGAAGTGAAACTTCTAATGCGACTTCCAACAAGGTAGCGTTATTCGTTTAACGTACGAGGGAGAGAGAAAGAAAGATACACAAAGGTAAAAAATAAGTGAGAGAAAGAGAGTGAGTCGGATGATGCGATCAATTGTGAATTGTAAGCAATGTTAATAAAGTTTGTCTTAAAGAAACAATATGATTTCGCTAAAAATCAATTTCTACCCCTTCCTATTTTCATTTCCGAACAAATTTTACGAAGTTTCACTTTCCGAACATTACGAAGTTTCACTTTCCGAACATTACGAAGTTTCACTTCTTCCACGCGGAGGGACTCCAGGCACTTTTTTTTTCACACTCTCTCTGTATCTTTCCTACTTAAGATCGAGGATAATAAAAGCTTATTTTTGTTCTAATTAAATATAATTATAATTAACAATATCTCTGTGTATTTTATTGCTTGTGTCAATGTGTCTATATATAATTAGTTTTATTAAATGTAATAAACCTGTTGGTGACTGTAATGTCGTAAATGAAAAATCTTACTTGTCGATAAGAGTGTGTCCACATCTTAATAGCCGAACAAAGCATAAGTGTTACCTTGGCCGCCAACATCCCGTCCGCTTTGTCAGGTAATTTCCACATTAGTACCTGTCGCAATAGGACAAAGTTGAAATGGGAATAAAACGTAAAAAATGTATGACACACACAAAATCTACGGTATGTGTGGTAAACTATATAATTTTACTTACAATTTAAGCTTATGAACTGCTATGAATTATTAAAAGCATAGAAACTTAATCCTAAAACTAGTAATATGTTACAAATTTTACAAAATACAACACCTAATTTACCGCGATCTGCATCCACATTGTCATAGCGTAGCTGCTCTATGCTTTGGAGTTTAGGTGAAGGATGTCATTCAGTGGTGTTTTATAACATTTCATAATAGTAAAGGTTAAAAATGGTTAATTATACTTATTTTATTGAATTGGTTAAATATATTGCCTCTAAGTTTTAATAAATATTCGGACCAAGTAGACATTTAAACGATATCTTAAAGTAATAATGAGGTATCCCTGAAAGGCCATTACGATCGCTTGCTTGTAATTTGTTATGCAAATTATTGACTGACAATAAAATATTACAATATATTTGTTACAAGTGACGCAGATAAATTTTAATAGTTATTGGTTATGTAGCTGTTAGTTATAATTTATTTTTAGCTAAAATTAAATACGCGAAGAAAGTAAGCGTTTGTATGTCTGTGTGTTAAAATACATTTTCAGTTTCTAAAATAATGTGGTGTTGTATGGTATAGTAGGGTTACGCATTTTGCGCCAAAACAATGGCAAAACGGAAATTCAATTTTTAAAGGATAAAATTGTGGATGCAAATTGATACTATAAGCACCATATTTAAAAAAAAATGTACGTAAATTGTACATGTGTATCTAAAACTGACATTTAAATCTTATCAGCGGTGGCTAACAGTGAAACACCGTCAATTGTTTCCGAGCGCGTGGCTAGTTAACAAATAAAGTCGATTCACAATTGGCGTAGGTACCACGAGGCAAGAGTTGTCTGCACGCTTGACAGTCAACGCTATCCTGGCTCTCTGACCGCACGCAGAGGGTCCATGCAATCCTGGAACCGAAATGTTCATTTTTCTCTACGTTAAGTGAATTTTTCGGATGTTAAAAGCATCTTATTTTTACTCTATCTTCCTAGTAATGTACTAGATATATGATTAATATTTAAAGACAAAAACATGTTATTGTACGATGGTGCTGATTGTGTATTTTGAATGTGATAGACTATATTTTAATGAATTTCATGGAATTTAAATATGGTAAGTCTATCAAATACGGGCCTTTATAAATCACATATCGAGGGTAAGCATGATACAGAAATTTACGTTTTTATTACAATCAGCTGTGTATACACGGTCACGTGGGTGCTTTCTGCGTAAATTAGATCATCTTGGAGCAAGAATGACATGTAATTTAAATGTAGGCAAGAAGTGGTGTTTGAACTATATACATACATTTATTCTCAACGCCTAGTCCATTTAAATTGTAAATATATGTATCCTGTACATACAAATTTATTATATTTATTATTTAAAGTAGGTTTTATTACAAAGTCACGTTTTAAAGAATATTTTGCACGATATTTAAATTTTCTGAAGAATTTCCTGTTTATGCAAAAGATTTTGGTATGTCTTTTATGACTTCAGTTTTATTTGATTTTTAGTCAAATAAAAAAATACGTTTCACGTCTCGTTGATGAGTAACTTACGACAATAAATTTGAAATTAAAGATCATGTGTGAAATGTCAACGTTTACTTTACATCAGCTAAAATATTTTTTATTGGAATCATCATCGGTTATGTTGTAGGTGATAATGTAACATACAGATTTTAAATATTTTTGAGGATTGTTAGTTTTATAATAATATTATGAACTTAATTTAGTACTGCTATTTTTTCAAGTGGTCTCCTTGGTATACATAAAAACGCTTGACACACCAGACAACATTATAAGCGTGTTGTGGGTCCATGGGTTGTTTAATGAGAAAAATTAACTGTGGTACTCAACTTCATCGAAGTAAACGCAATAGTACGGATAGGTGCTGCTGGTTTACGTCAATATTTTTTATTTTAGTATTTTCAAAATTTAGTCGTCTCATTAACTCCGAATACAGCAGGGGTTTACTAGTAATGATCGTTTCATTATTAGTTTTACTATTATTTACTTATTTTTATAAGTTTTCTTAAATATTTTACGACCTTTGCATATATTTTATGAACAATGTAACATATTAAAAGTTTTAGGATCTTATACATACCTATTATGTATGTACTGTATGTACAAAAGATTTTCCAAAAATCTATGAAGTTAAGTATTCTCCATAATATTCTATTTTTATATTCATGGATCATTGAACAAGGTAGACAATGCAAAGTATTAAATAATTTCTTTAATTGCATTTACCGTGTATGGTGTCAGTCATCGTGTTGACATCTAATTCTGCGTTGAGTCATAAATTACTTATGTCAGAATTTTTAAGGAACGAGCCCTTTTCTTATGTAATTTATATTAGATAATTATATTGGTTAACGGTTGTTATCATAACATCGGATAATAATCGTTTAATCTTAATTGGTAATTTACTCTTATCCAATGAGTTACTGGTTCGCGCTTAGGGTTGTGGAGGTCAGATGGCAATCACTCTGTCTTAAAACTAAGCAGTTATAAGCAGTCCCTGGGTAAATACTGAGAAAAATGCTAGGAAGAAGAAGAACGGATAAGGCATGTAAGTTAATTAGAAAAGACGTTAATTTTCATTAGGTGCAAGTGAATCTATAATAACGCATTGCAATATGTTCCCATCCAATAGTACAAGCTCTTTCCTCAGCAGAAATAAGTCAAAATAACTCTCTCTTTATGTCCAAGAATTTGACATTGGTTTTTGGTGTTAATACAATTCAATCTTTATTTACAAAGGTAAGCTCAGGATTTCTATGTTATATAACCTAACGCTTGCGAAATAACGGATCCCAACGCGTGATAAGATTTATAATAAATAAAAAACATACAGGTACATATGCCTTTGTAATCATGTATGGTTTAATTTAAATGAAAATGAATAATTTTTGAGTTTAAAAATGTTATGTGTTAGTTTCGTTTTAATAAGCTTAAACAGCTTGACTATATAATCTTACAAAGAAAAAGTTTTTAGTTAAGAGAGTCCAAAAAAAGCTAGGGGCTTTCATATATTTATTGAAGAATCTTGAATCGATATATAACTGATAGTTCTTAATGTTACGTGATAACGAAGATTAGAAAATGTATTGTAAATATCTGTCAATGAAATCTATGTCACAAAGTGGTGTTATTTGACAAAATTATTGCACTAATACGAATCGAATGTTCTGATCGTGATATAGCTGTTATCGGTTGAAGAGTTCACAAGATCATCGCCAAGTTATAATTATATATTGATGGTGGTAGGTCTTTTTTGTTGCAAGAGGCCGGCTAGGTAGGTACCACCGCAGTGTCCAATATTCTGCCGCCAAATAGTAGTGTTTAGGCACTACTGTGTTCCGGTTTGAAGGGCATTGTACGCTAGTGAAATTACTGGGCGAACGAGATTTAAGAACTAATATCTCGAGGTTGGCAACGCGTGAGTGGCACCTACTAATGGTGCTGCAAGCGCTCATAGGCTGCGGCAGCCACTTACCATCAGGTGGGCCGTATGCTTGTTTGATAACTTCTAACATAAAAAAAAAGACTTAAAAGGCCCGTCTGCTTAGCTACCATCGTACGTTGGTGGAAAAACTCGTGAAGTGATTGCTCGTCAGCCAGCGTATAACCAGTTGTATCGTAAAAAGGGCGGTAAAGCACCCTATACCCTCTGGTGTTGCAGATATTCATGCGCGGCGGTAATAGCTTTACATTAGGCGATTCTTGCCCGTTTACCCTCTGACATAAAATCCAAATTTCTAAATTGTCGGATATGTAAGGTATTAAATACGCAAAATTTGGTAAAGAACTTGTTATTATTGCTTAATGTCATGGGTTGAGGTCAAACTAATGTGATTCCATCGCTACTCTAACGAATTTAGTTAAGAGTTTTTGATGATTTTTATTTCGGAATGTGTATGTTGGCCCTACTGGCCTTGACAGCGTCACCAGGAAGACGGTCAAACTTCTAAAGAGTATATATATTACATTTGACAGATATCCTGTAATTTGGTTACGAATGGATTATTATGTACAATTGTATAAGCGATTAGAGTTAACCAAATCAGAGTTATGCGAAGCACCGGGAAGTAGCCCTGTAGTGCGCAATCTATGCTTGCAATCAATTGACTTCCAAAATAGAGACTTCCTCTATGCTTATTGTTTAAATTGTTTCTACATTTTGTTACTGTTTAAAGAGTTTACCTGGTAAGGGTAAGAGAATTTCATCCGAAAGTTGTTTCTTTAAAAAATGATGGCAAAATTGCATAATTTTTCAATTTGTTTTTTTTTTTTGTAAATCGGCTTGAACTTAAGTACTTAGCCCAAAAAGTACTACTAAACTAGTTAAATAAAATACCTTATACAAGTTAAATAATAATTAGGGCAATTAATTTTTTTGTCAGGAATATTTAATATTGATTTCAATATCTTAGCAACAACACGTATTTGCAAAACTATATTTATGAAATGTCATATCCATCACGAGCCTAATTCATTATAAAACTTGTGCTCTTTGATTACATTTTATTGAATTAGCTGTGATATTGACAAGATATTTGCATAAATGAGAGCTCATTTATTAATTGAATGATGTGGCACTAATAAAAAAAATACCAATATGTGTCTAATGTACACTACATCTCTTTCTACAGAAGAATGTGTTCGAGTTCGACAAAGCGATTTTAAGAATTCAATCTTCACATCGGTTACAGATAATGAAAAGTTATTTAAATTTTAAGACGTTAAAATAGGACTAATTTAATAAAAATTATATCATTTCTGTCACTTTTATGTATATCTGAATCAAATCAAACTCATTTTTGTATGTTGATAACCAACAAAGCTTAAAAAATATGAATTGACTGTATATTATGTTACGTGTCATAATTTCCTGTTATAAATACGTAAAAGTCTATGGTCTATGGGATGTATTATTGTGTTTATCGTGTGTATCACACAATATAAATCAATCTTTTGTTCTGACTCACACACGTGGTCTAGTAGCATTTTTAAGTATTTTAAGTTTAATCATGTTTGTGCATTTATATGTAATAAAATAAAAAAAAAAATTAAAATAACATTCTTTCTTTCTTAAGTTATATTTTAAAATATAAAATAAAATAAATATATTTTAAAAATCGGAACTTACTACGTAGCTTACGTAATATAAGATTTCATACAAGTGCCTTCTTTTTCGTCCTAGTATTTTCCCGGTATTTTATCTACCCAGGGTCTGCGTATTATTCTTATCCGGATTTAACAGGTTACTAGCTTTTACGGCTTAATCTGCTCTCCGGGGCACGTTGGGCAGACCCAACAAACACCCAGACAAGAACAAACACCCAGACCGAAACAGATATTTGTAAGACCAATGCAAACATCTTCCCAAGCAGGCAGACGTGCTACCCACAGCGCCACAACGTTGTCAAGATTCCATACAAGTGTATCGATCGATAAGCGGGTCTACCGAATGCATCATGTTCTCTCAGTCCCATCCTCTTTGTTCCTTTCTTTTCCTCCTCCTCCTCCTTTCAGACCCCTCGGGAAGGCAACATTTGTGTGATACAATATAGCAAGGGTCTATAGGTAAAATTGCCTGCCTTTTATCAGGCAAGCTGTGAGCTTTTTAGAGCTATCGATAATAATTTGCTAGGACAGATCTTTGTGTCATAGTCGTAACCCTTATAGAGCGTAATTTACGTATGTCTTCACGCGCGCTCACACCGTCGGGTGAGTCTATCGTATAGAATGCACTCGGAGCGCTGCCCCATCTCCGATGACGTCCTTAGCCGTGGTTCGGCTTCGCAGGAGGCACCCTAAGGACGGAATCAAATTTGAGCCCCGTGAGGGCTGTCCCTTTATCACGGCTGAATTTCTGTACTCGGCCCCCGCCCGGTGACGCTGTCAAGGCCAGTAGGGCCAACAGCAATACACATTCCGAAAAAAAAAAAAAAAAAAATGTCTTCACGTGGTAGTACAAGACAGTAGGTCACAATGTGATTACTAATTACTGTTCAGACACGGCAATTTAGATTGGCCTTCGCGATCGGTCCTGGTATACGCCTGACAAAAGCTTATGATCTATGTTACAGAAATGTCACACGTTCGCGTCTTATTTCAACAGTCGCCTTCGAATGGTTCATCTGGTCTCATTTGACCGACTATGACTCAAACGTTGTCACGCCCAACTTAAAATTAGTGAGAAAAATGTACTAGTGTAAATAGAACTTCCTTATGACTAATCTGTGATATCTGTTTAAAAAGTTGCTGGAAAACAGCATATTTTTATTGTTAAAGTAATATTACTGTATTACCTAGTCTCTACACTAGAGGAGGAGTATAAAAAAGATGTATGTATTTGAAATTTTTATTATTTCACTACCATTTCGTCAACCTACGTAGATCCCGTTCTTAGAGCTCTATCACGATAAAAAGTATCCTACGAATTAATCTAATGTAAGGATTATTTGTGAGCTACCTAACCAGAATAGATCAAACTACGTCTTACTTCTTAAGCCGTGGTCCGGCCTCGCAGTAAGTACCTTAAGGACGGAATCAATTTAGAACACCCGTGAGAGCATACTTTTTTGACCAACGGCCGGTGACGCTTTAAAGGACAGTAGAGCTAGAAGCAATACACATTCCGAAGAAAAAGGTCGAGCAATTGCGGAGATTAGCTTGCACAAATTCTTGTAAAAAATCCTGCTTCGTGCTTACGATTTTATTGTATGTTTAGATAATTCTAGTTGAGCACTGTAAAATAAGTAGAATAGATGGTTATCGTTACAGTAGGACGAAAGAAGCAGTTAAATAATGAATCAAAATGGAATGAGACACTGTATGGTGCGGAATCATCCAACAAATAAGTGGAATAGAGCGAAGTGTTTTACGAGGTTTTCCGCAATATAACTGAACAATCTTAGTGGGAGGAAATAAAAGCATCCGTCAGTTGTCATGGAGATCGAGCACATCCTAATGAGTGCAAGGACGTGTCAAAACGTCGGAATGAGCCGCAGTATGATAACTATTCAAGAAAAATTGGCCGTCATAATTGATCGTTGGAAACACGAGGTGTTGTAAAGCAAGATACAGATGCCACGCAAGTTACATTTAGAATCTCACATCTCTAGATGGTTTTATTATCTTTAATATGAATATATCTATTAAAATATGAATTAAATAAAGTGATAAATAAGGAATAACTAAAGTATCTTAAAGTTAAGTCATTATGTTATTACATTTATAAAATCGAAGATATTAAAAAATAGTTCTGATATAATTACATAGATGGCAGCACCAGGAATAACAATTAAAGTACCAAAAAAATATTCCACGTAATGCATTATAATAATTTTTCTACAATATTTATCCAAATATATTGTGTTATTATTTTAATTTAATATATTTATGATCCAGTAGCTAATTAAGTATTATTTTAATTTAATATATTTATGATCCAGTAGTTAATTTATTACAATATACTATAATTTAAGCTACTCGATAACAGATGTCACTACCTAGCATATGTATGTATATGTATTCAGAACTATTATTTATTCTATACATATTGAATTACAAAGTCCGTCACCTTATTATATGATAGAAAAGATTAATTAAGGGTTTTGAAAATACCGGAAATAGTCTTCAATAAGTACATACTATTGACACACACAACACAGAAGATTATAATGAAAAATGTTATGGTGGATGTAGTTATTTGTAGTTAGAATTTTTTTTCGACATAAGATAGATTGTACAACTTTATCTACGTGAAAGTACACTTACAACTTTTCCATTCGAAATTATTTTTTAAATATGTAAGAATTTTAACACAGTACCTACCCCTGGAATGAAATGTTACACACTCTCATAAACTACGAGTATATGTTAGTTGCAACTCATATATTGTCATATTTTTGTTTCAGATATTCTACACGAATGATTTTTGATAAAATAAATCGAAACATAAAATCAAAAATGATATCCGACTATAATTACATCATAATTTACTTAAGCGGAATCAGTAAAGTTCTGGAAAACTCAAGAGTGTCGTGACAGTAAATATTTACATCAATATGAGTACAGAAACCGCGACATCATATGAGATGCAAGTGAGGAGAGATGATGGACAGAAGGAGAGTAAAACGAAGCCTGCACTCTCTTCTGGAAAGATCTTCTACAAGCCAGGTCTTATTGAAGAGGAGACGGATGAGACGAGTGTTCTAGAGAGTTCTGTGGTCGAGTCGCCGATGCTCGGGGTTGGGTATGGTGACGGTGGCTTCCTGAGACCGCCGCTACATCAATCCAGCAGTTTGCACAGGATTCCTACGTATAGCAGTTCTATTGGACAAAGCACCATTTATCGACACGACACTTGTAGGTAAGATAAGAATATACATTATTTTTCTTAATTACTAATTAACAATATTCTAGTAATTGCTTATATATAATACTGATTTTTATAACACGAAATGACAAAGTATGATCTTATGGACTGTAACAAAAATACCCTACTCTATTAACCTCACTATGGTATTAATTTATTAAGGAACAAATTAAAAATATTAAATATAAATTTATGCATATTTAATATGTTTATATTATATAAGTATATACTTGTCATATAAAGCCTGCGACAACAATTTGTGTAGCATACAACAGCGTCGTTATGATTTTGACACAACCAACTTTATCTAAGTGGTTGCAAAAGCTTTATTAGTATATTTAAAATGGTATATTATTCAAGATATTTACAATTGTAGCAATTGATATACTAAATAAAATTATATATAGCTTAATAATAATCATTATATTCTTTTCTATATTAGAAACACTAGTCACTGCAGTACTGATTTAAGGTTAATTTATCATATTTTCAATCCAAATCCGACATTTCAAAAGATAACGTTTATTATCCAGAACTGTAATAGACGAAATTCTAATTAAAAAAAACGTATTTAAAGTAAATACGTATGTTAAATAGATAAACTCTTTAGGTGTTTATTTTATCTTTTAAAGATGAGCTCGTGACGTCTGCAATGACAAACAGGGATTAGTATCACATGTTATCTGAGTCGATTCACTTTTATACAGATTTATGAATGTTGAAGTCTTTGTTTGAATAATATTAATTAGAGGCTAAATATTGAATTAAGTCTGATGAAATAGGACTGAAAATGTTTTACTTTTAATAGATGCAATTTTAAATTTATATTTACCATTTAATCAGAATTGAAATTTGTGAGCAGTGAAATTACTGGGCAGAGGAGATTTAAGAACTAATATCTCGAGGTTGGCAACGCGTGAGTGGCGCCTACTAATGGTGCTGCAAGCGCTCATAGGCTACGGCAACCACTTACCATCAGGTGGGCCGTATGCTTGTTTGCCAACTTGTAACATAAAAAAAAAAATTCAAACTAGCTATAATACTATACAAACCATGTTTGTTTGAAGTTGTGGCAAGAATGTAGGTAGCATTTTCTCGTTGAATCGCGATCTTTAATTTTTGAACCGCAAAATTTAACTGCTCCTCCTGTCAATTATAAGGCAAGGATTTTATTATTATACTATCTTATCTATGGTATGTTAGAATATAGATATCGAAAAAGTCAGAAATTATTAGGACAGGCCCATGGACAAGCAAATTACTCTCAGCCTTGCCGTCACTTTTGTGTGGTACAGGTGAGTGATATAAGAAAATTACTCTCTACTAACTAATTCATAACTAATTCATAGGTCTGAGAGTTAGTTTTCTGATATAGTAACAGCATATACATTAGTACATAGTATCCCATGTACATAGTACATTTCACGGTGGGTCATTCCACATGTAAACTTTTGCCAAGGGATTGTAGTCTTTAAGGATTACCGAGGAATTGCCAAAAACATGTACATATATATAACAAAAAAATAACATGCGCGAAAGCATTTATCTCCTTAAACAATATCGATGCGGTAATAATAAAATATATTATTACAGTTCTAGAATACATCACAATGCCTGTTTTCTAGGTTCATCATGAGTTGGATTTTATCTTTTGATAACAGATCTGGGTGATATTCAAGTAGGCATTTCTCTTATTGTTATTAAGAGAATGAGTGAAGTTATCGGTTTCTTTTGACACCATTCCGGTTAAGTTCATTCACACGAATTGACTGTTCATTTTAATTACCAAGTGTAAAATTATTAAATTCTAATTTTAATTAAATGTGACTCGGTCATACTTGGAAGTTTCGAAGGAAGTAAGATTTTGACAATATCTTCTTCTTTGCCTAGCCTTTTCCAATTACAATTGGGGTCGGCTCTCTTCGTCATTCTTCGCCAGATGTTTCGGTTCTGGGTCGTCGAGTTATTTACTTGGGCTTGCTTGAGGTCATTGTTGACTACAGACAGCTCAGTGAGAAGGGTCTGCCCCCCTTATTAGGTCCAAGGTTCATGAGGAGGACTTTCTTTCTAATGTTCCTCAGGCCTTCTCATTACATGACCATACCACCCTAGGCATACTTCAGAGAGTTTCTCTTCGATTGGGCGGATCTTAAAACACTATCCTCGGATATGTCCAAAAGCGTGACTGGGTCTTTTTTATTGACCAGCATTCGCCACATTCGGGTTTTGACAGTTTTATTTTTTATTTGATTTTCATCAAGTGTTTGTCATTCTGGGGTTTATAGCAGTGTGTAGAATTTCGACGCGACAGATATCTAAGACACACTGATAGTATTTATTAATTAAATCGGTATTCTGCATTCATCAAGTGATTGATTCGTTGAGTGTGTAGCGTTTATTTATTTTATTTATTTATCAAAGGATGGATTAGATCTATTACTTTCTTTGGTGATGTATAATGATTTATATTGTCATTAATTGCATCTTATCAATTCACCTACACTGTACACGAACGATGTTTTAGAATCCTTGACGGCCCAATATCTAATCAGTAAGAAGATAAATAACTTACATATCGAAATAGTTTTGTTAAAATTCGCACAAGCGGCCACATGTGCGTTGCATTGTTCTAAAGACTTTTAAAAAATAATTTAAAATAATTAGTGTTCTTTCAAAACTAGTGTTTTAAAAAATGATGATTCAAAAACAAGTGAAGTGTTTGGCGATGCGGCGTAGATGTAAATAATATTTGTGATAAGATATCATCATTGTTGACCAAGTTTGTTCCACTTACACTTAATGGTATTGGAGTGACAAGGTACATCTTGATGAGTAAATTAATAGACCGTCGTTAATAGTTTATGATTGTATTATAATTTTTTCATATATTTGTTACTAGTAATTGGTTTAAAAAGAAAACTTGACAGCCTTTTTTAAACATTCTAACTAAATACTCATAAGATCAAAAGTGCCTATTTTGAAGTACATGCATATTATAATTTTAAAACGTCATAAATTTACGTTGAACAAAAAGTAAATAAAAATTATCAAGGTTTACATTAAAGATTAATAACATTTTTACATAGTCAGTAGAAGGATTAAAATATACGAATGCAATTTATGAGTGCTAAAACTCAGGGTTTTACCATCAACTGTGATAAACAAGCATGGGCATGCCTAATAGAAAATAATTACTGTAGCCTATTTACTAACCACACTAGAGGTATCGATGTGTGTCACTTGTAATAAGGAGGAGGAGGAAAAGGATCAAAGGGAGGGACCATAATCCTTCGATATGTATTAATAGGAACCCTATTAATTCACGTCGATATCCGTCAGTTGAGCCAGTCGTTGCCTTGTCACACTGAAAAATAACAACCACTATAACTCCTGATAATTTAATGATCAAACTGGTATAATAATATATACATACATACATACATACATACATACATACATACATACATACATACATACATACATACATACATACATACATACATACATACATACATACATACATACATACATACATACATACATACATACATACATACATACATACATACATACATACATACATACATACATACATACATACATACATACATACATACATACATACATACATACAAAAGAGTTATGTAATGTTGTCCTAATAATTTTAATTAGTTCAACCTTATTTCATAACTTAAAAATAATGTAATTTTTCCTTTGTTATAAATTAAATACAAAAAAAAGATACTACTAATGCATGTTAAGTTAGCCTATAATTGGATTATACAATTTATGTCATAGACACATAAGAATGTACTATAGAAATAAGAAAAAAACTGTATACAACGTTGGCTTCCTATTAAATAAATAAATAAATAAATACATTCATATTCAATCTGCTCCGAGGGGGAATCAAACCGATGACTTTTATTACCAAAGAATATAATACGGGAATTACTGTACCTACTACGACTTTACAAAGTTCGAATCACTGACCTTAGATGTTCAATACCATTCTATGCTACGTACCCACACTAATATTATAAATGCCAAAGTAAGTCATTTTGTTGGAAGGGTGTAGTCAGAAAAATTTTTGAGAAAAGGTATGGAGATATCTTTAACTTTGAAGAAGCAATAGGATTTTTTTCACCATAAATTGTAGTCAAAGCGTACGAAGTCGCAAGCGATATCTAGTCTCGTAATATTTTCACGTGCATAATCCTAGTCTGCTGAAGTTAATCTTTCACCTTAATTCCTCGTCATATTTCAAGGTATACAAATAAATTTGGAGACTATTTGAAAATTTGAGGATAAACTTTTAATCTACCAAATCCACGAGAAATCGGTAAACAAAGATAAGTGTCGCGATAATCATGATTAATCACACCTTAACATCTTTCCACTGAAAAACTCGGTACTTTCATGAAGATCTTTGAAGGAATAAAATTGACATTGAAAGTTCATTGGTTGTTTATACTAGTGAGTAAAATAAACACATACCTAGCCATATATACATAGGTTTTTTATATAAACATTACATAGCAGTATTCCTACTGCTGCATTTTGGACCTCCTATATTTTTAAATTTACATAATTATGGTATTTGTTGTTATACGGACAACAGAAAAACACATTAAATTAAATTTTCAAGTCTCTGTCTATTACTGTTAAGTAAGGACAGCGCAGGCTTAGTTAATAGAGTTCCATTGGACCCTAAAAATTAAGCAAATTTTACATCGTTGCACGTTTTAAGTTTTACTTATGTATATCACACTATTACTTATTAATATAAGTAGATAGCATTGTATTAACTGTGATCAAATAATAATAAAATGTAATCTAATATAATAATTATCATAATATTTTAAATGAAAAGTAAATACTATATAATCTTGGAAGATTATCAGATTTTACTATATAAATATAATAAAACATTACTTCGTATTATTTGACAAGTAGGAAATCTGCAAGCAGTATAACATTCGTGAAAAGTTAAGTATTAAAGGTTTAGTATAGGTATATAGAAAATGTTATGTATTTTACATTAAGTCGAGGAATATGTCTTATACATAATCAAAACAACATTATTAAGTAGTCATCATAAGAGTTCGTATTCAGTATCCTTAAGGCATACGTATATGTGAACTAACCTAAAGTAAAAGTTACTGATAAGGATATTAATTCTCATGAGGTATTGAATCCAAAAAGTATTTAAATGTAAAACCTATTTTCTCTGTTTTTTTTTTAGCTACGTGCTAAAATGATTCGCCTACAATGTTTAACATAAATTAAAATATATTTAACTGCTAACCTCTTTATTTCATATGACACTTGGGCCATGGAGCGTTAGTGCTGATAAATTTTTAACAGAATAGCACCGCGAGTCATTGCCTCTACCAGGAAGGCTGGTTCTTTTGTCACTCAATTATTCGGGATTGTGATATAGCGGGCAAATGCAGCTAGCATTCTTGCCACAATTTCCCGTGGCCATGATTTGTACAATTGTAATTATTTGATAACAACCGGGACCGACAGCTTAACGTGCTCTCCGAGGCATGGTGGGGCGGCCAATAAGGACAAAAGTCCAGACCGAAATAGATATTTCTTAGAACAATGCAAACATTTGCCCGAACGGGAATCGAACTCGCAACCGTATGGCTAAAAGCAGAGTCGCTACCCACAAAGCCGCAACGGTGTCTTAATATTATTTTTATATAAAAAATTTGCTTTATATTATACAGTTACCTCTTGTAACGCACTTGACACGCGCTTCACATAAGTGCATGATTGCAGGCAACTGGCAATTTGCAGGGTGTCACGACTCTATTCATTTTGATTTATATCACTTTGATCGGGATGTGGATCTGATTACTGCGCTATTTTTAGAATACTATTTTATGTTTAGAAAAATATCGATAGTTTTACTTGTAAAGACAGCGCTTAAGTAATGGGATCCTTAAGATCCTGAATTGTCTAAATTAGAATACCTTTAGAGGCTTTTATTTCTTTTTGTTGTTAAAGTGTAAGTAGGCTACTAGCATGTAATTTTACACAATTTGAATCGTCACATGCGATTATTATCTCTTTCTTATTACAAAAAATATAAATTAAAACATAATTGAGACATTTTAAAATTTCTATAGAATTTTGTGTAGTCTATCTGTCGCACCGTCAAGGAATTAATCTCAAATTGTTATTACTGGCCAAAATTATTTCAAAGGAAAGGCTGCACGAAATTAATAAAAAAATATAAAATAACTCATCAAAATCTAGCTAGGCCTGGGCTCGTTCCTTGCAAAAGGTACCATAACTAAAATAAGGCTCAGAACTTACGGTCGTAAGTTTCCGCCGCTAAGCTTTAGTCCGCCATTGACGAAAGAGATTATAGAAATGTTGTTATTCTTACTATAATTACTGGATATTAGAAACACCGGTTCATTAAAACTGTGAAATAATATGGTCCAAAGATAGGTCTAGTAAGTTTAGTTTAATTATTTTATTTTATAATTTGAAGCCTGTTGTGCTTATAATTATATTGATTGTATGACAACTTTCAATTCATGTCAGACATAATAAGACAATTTAGACATTTGTTTCAGCGGACAAAGAAGCTCTTTGTTTTCTCTCACTCCGTATTTTGTACTACACGCCCACATTCATTAGGTACAATTTATAATGTAAATATCACGTTATATTTGGAATATTTTCATGATCGTACAAACAATAAACATCGCAAATCACTTCATCACGACAAGATTGCAATATTTATCTATGAATATTAATATTAAATAGTAAATCGTGTTTTTAAATGTTTGTTCGGAGGCGTGGTGCAAATTAGCAGATTGGTTTAAGCTCTATTGATACATGGAAACTAATGAAATGTGAAAATATTTTACGTGGGACATAACTACGTCAAACGATTTAGATATGTCAGATTTGCTTTATTGTACAGATTAGATAATTTTGTCCTACTTTTATTTTGTATGACTCACACAACTAAAATATATCTTATCTTAAAAAAACTAAAATCTTCAAAATCACTAAAACGTCTAAAATTGTATTTATTGATAAAAAAATTATGATAGTTATATTTTAATTTTCTACTGCATATCCATCATCAGTAACATCCATCTGTAACATATATCCACCACTGCTGAACACAAGGCCTCCTCTCTTATTAAGGACTGTGACAAAGAGCTTAATTTACCACGCTGTTCCACTGCAGTTTGGCGGATGTACATGTAAAAATTTCTTGTAGGACGTGCAAATACTATTACATTTCAATATAACAATATTTTTGGTCGTTTAAAAGATAAAAGTTGGGAAATTCAAACCAATAGCATTATTTTTTAAATAGCCTTCACGAATAATGGTTTGAAAACTGCAAATTAGTACTCTAACGATGCACGTTAACCGTATTCATTTGCACTGTGCAATCAGTAATGTAGTAAGAATATACTCGTAATTACTTGGCAAGTCATTTTTACAGAGTAGTTTTAAAATCAATAAACAAATTTCAAACACTCAAGTTCAATGTTATTGGTACAAACAATGTGAGTGAAGTAATCATCGCCTCATACATTTGGGTTCTGTAGCCAAATAACAAAATAAGGTTTCCTTATAATTTCGTCAAGTCCAGATGTCTGTCCTTGTAAAACATAAATATGTATGATATTTTTGTCGTCGATTTTAATTCGTAATATTCAAAGTCCTAAAGATTCAGCGCTTCATCATCAAGCTGAGAACTGCTCAGTTTCCACTGTGCGGGGTCCATTACGCACTTGATCGATAATTACTATATAATATTTTTAGGTATTCATTCCATATCTCCAAAGTCCTTGATTTAATATGTATATGTGGCTCAAACGCTACCCAATTTAACTATGATAATCAAAACTAGTTTACGGACGGTGATATTATGGCGTATTATATACACAAAAAAGTTAGACTACTTTATAGCCTCCTCCTTTCTAAATCAGTTATAAAAAATAATTAAATTCTCCATATTAACAACCCAATTTTTCTAGTAAGAAGAAGACAAGCACAAAAATAAACACAACGAATGTTTTGTATGGCAAATGTACAGTGAATCGAATCTGACGGTTAGATTAACTGCAAGTAACCTTAACTTTTAAATACACTACTTACAGAATAGAATAAAATGTATAAAATAAAATAAATTCAAATATAAAAAACATATTTTTGTCTTTTTTTCAATTTCACCAAAAATCACTCATAAATATATATCTTTAAATAAGATATTTCAAAAACATCCTGTATAGGCATGGACGTCAAAATAGGCACTAACAATATTATGTTTTCCGATGTAAACTGATAATTTTTGATATAGAATTTCGCGATACAATTATAAAACGTTTAACGCGTCGTTGAGAGCACGATAGAGGCAGTCGTGATCGCGACATTATCGCGTGCGATGCTTCAGGAGGCGCGAGAGCTCCGGGGGATGGTGGCGCATACGATCGGTTGCGAGTGAACCGCGCGCACGACAACATGCACGTCGACCCGGAGTCGCCTGCCAGCCGCGAGGAGGCTCACCTTCTACCCGACGAATGGCTCAAAGTCAAGCCAGTACCAGGAAATGGCAACCTCTCCCCGGGAGTATATTATCCCACCGGCAGCAAGAGGTTCGTCGACGGGCGTCAACCTGTGTCTCCGATTGCCAACTTCCCGTACTGTCGCTTTTCGTTTGTCTAAATTTATTTTATATCTTTTTGTGGTGTCGGTCTTTTCAAAAACAATACAAATCATTCATGTTTAAATGTTACACATTAAGAATATTAACATTGACGAAGGTCGTAGCATCGTAGCGACTAAACGAGCGTGATCTACGCGTTCACACTTACAGTTGATCATCTACATATTATGTTGAGAATCATTGAGTTAGAACGATGTAATAAATATTTGCGTATTTGTTCACAGAAGCCGCTCGCATAGACATGGCGCATCTAGGAGAACAAGAAGACGAGCCATTCTTAAAAATGGCGAATGTAATATTCTCAAGTCACGGATCTCACAACGACGATTGCGATTTCTTCAGGATATGTTCACGACACTCGTGGACGCTCAATGGCGATGGACTCTGCTAGTATTTACGCTTTCCTTTATTCTATCGTGGCTGGGATTTGCCTTAATCTGGTGGCTGATAGCATTTACACATGGAGATCTTGAACCTGACCATTTACCACCAATGCAGGAAAGCAGTAACTGGAAACCGTGTGTATTTAACATTTTTGATTTTACCTCATGTTTCTTATTTAGTATAGAAACACAACACACAATAGGATACGGTGCCCGAACAACGACAGAAGAATGCCCAGAAGCAATATTCATAATGTGCCTACAAAGTATTGTGGGAGTAATGATTCAGGCTTTCATGGTGGGCATTGTGTTCGCTAAGATGACGAGGCCTAAGCACAGAACACAAACACTTTTATTCTCAAAATACTGCGTAGTCTGCCAGAGAGACGGTGAATTGTGTCTTATGTTTCGAGTCGGTGACTTGAGGAAATCACACATCATTGGAGCCAGCGTCAGAGCTCAATTAATTCGATCTAGGACAACAAAGGAAGGAGAGCTGTTATCGCATTACCAAACTGAATTAGAGCTTAATGCGGACGGTTGCGATAGTAACCTTTTCTTCATCTGGCCTATAACGATGGTCCATAGAATAAATGCCAGCAGTCCTTTCTACGGAGTCTCAGCAGCTGATGTTCTTCAAGAGAAATTTGAGATCGTTGTGATTTTAGAAGGAACGATCGAGTCGACAGGACAGACAACACAAGCGCGATCTAGTTATACAACCAGTGAAATAATGTGGGGACACAGATTTGTGCCATTAGTGACATACAACCGCGAACGCCAAGGATACGAAGTAGATTATTCCAAATTCGACGACACGACGCAAGTCGACACTCCGCTTTGTTCCGCTAAAGAATTGGATGATTTCTATGGGAATCAAGCTGACCGTAGATCTATTGGTAAGTTGTTTATATGTTTACACGGTAGTGGGCATGGTGATTCGTTATTTGTGCAAAATTATAATCTATAATGACAAGGCTGCTTGCTATTTGTGTCAGCTTATCGTAACATTGAAAGTCTTATCTCGATCTTCAGTGATAGCTTGACGAGCATTATTTTGACTCCCTAAAAATTTTTCCGTCATCAAATTAAATTTTTTTAATATAATTACAATATTTATGCTGTCATGAATTTGCATTTCCGCGACGAGCTGTTTAGAATTATCTTAGACACAATTTATCTAAGGTCAACAAACGAACTATCTCGGTTGTTGCTTTGAAATAATAATATATTATTTATTACCTAAGAATTTATTGCGGAACAGAGCAAAAGTGCAAATATTAATATGCTTTTTAACCCACTTTGCACGTAAGCAGTGTTAATAAAAAATAATTATAATAATAATATTTTTATTATTTATTTAAATACGATAAAATGTTATTATTTTATTTACTTCTCTTTATTTATGTAGGCGTATTATGATAATAAAATATTATACAATATTAATTAAGTGTACACAAATAGGCTTTTTTAAAAATACATCTTCTTGAAGAGGTTATAAAACCACCTAGAATAGTTAATATTAAGGAAGTTTTATTGTTATTTTCTCTGAATCATCGCCAGGTTTCAAAGAGGTAAAACAAACGTGGGATATTAACTGATATAGTACGTTATTATTCATAACTTGTTAGTATATTCACGTGATCTCTACAAAGCACGTCACATAGAACAATATACTTATATTAATATATATACTTATACGCATTAGAATAACTGATATTTCGTATTACTTTTAAACAAAGCCCTTGGTCACCCTATAGATTAGACTTATCATAAAATCCAAATATTCTGATTGATAAAAAGTTATAAACGCATTCCATATTTTAACGTGATAACGTTTTGTCTAAGATAAAAATAGGAACAGTAAGAAATTTATTTCGGAAAGTTTATTATTTTGGTCTTAATTATAGTCCTTTCAAATTTTTAATCACATCATATGATTATGTGATATATTTGTACAATATTTTGTTATAGAGATAAGGGTAAATATTTCATTGTTTGCAGTATAAATAGTTAAGTTATATAATGTGTGTCTTATATAAATATTTTTAGAACATGGTCCGAAATATTCATGGCTAACTGATAGTCTAACGATTGAACTTCAGTTTCTAACAAAATTGTACGTATTGTTACGTTTATAATTATTATCGACTAAATAAAATCTAGCTAATAACAACCGAGACAAGTAAACCTTTTAGTTGCGAATAATGTGAAAATGAGATAACACCGTGCCTTATTTTAAAGTACACTCAGAAAAATTTATACTATATAAATTCTTTGCATTGCATTTTTATCTGTACTTTTCCCATTTACTAGTTTTGGACACAGCGATTGCCTTCTGACCCTAAGGGTGAACTCGTATCTTAAATTATGTTTTAAATATTTAGACACTAGAGGCTCCAGCATATTATATTCTATTGAACGAAATCTGAAATGGCAATTTTCATACAAAATTTCCGATTCATTCATTCATTTTGGGTTTATCGGCAGTTCTGGTTTCGGATTTTCCTATTTATTTTCGAAACCACAAAGGCAGACAGTAGAGCCAATAAATCAAAACGGTTGGGCTATGTTTGAATTTTTATGAAACTAACGCCCAGCAATTGATCTCTAAAAACTGTTCTTTCCCATGGTATCAAATCTTAACAGCAGGAAGCAGGATGTACAATAATGTCAAATAATTCAGCACTCCCCCCGTTTTGAAAACAGGATACATATAATATTTCGCTCACGTTTTAAGAACGATCAGCAGTGTGAACGGTCGAATTAGCCTATTATCCTTACGAACAATTTAAATTGCTTTTATATTTATACAAATTGCCAAGCCAACGATTTCATTTACGACTTTTTATTATACACTAATCGGCTTTTTAAACTGTCTAGAAGTTTACATGAAAACATAATAAGAGTATAGAATAATGATTAAAATATTTACACTACGCAGTAAATTCGGAGAATTTTGAATCACCATATTTGTTAAATACACATATACATATAAATATTAAATTTGTAGTTCACACGAGCGGAAGCATTAAAATATTTTTTTTATTGTTAATATTCTTTGAAAAAATGAAAAGAAGAAGAAGTAAAAGTTTAAATAAAGGTATGATTATTACCTAACAGACGTTTTAAAAGTCTTTGAGTTAAAAAAAAATGAAATCAATAAGATATTATTTTGAACTTTTTATAATAATTATTTCAATATGGAAAATTCGCACAATACGAGACGAGAGATAGGATAGGCATTCGTCCTTGCTTGACCAACTTTTAATTATTTTTTCCATGCCCTTTATTATAGGGATAGATGCACACATACTATATGTATTTTAATAAGTAATATATTATACTTTGGAATGAATTGCTAAACCTTATATATAAAATAAATAATGGTTTAAATAAGCTTACGTAGGTCGTTTTCAGACCAGCCTTTTTTTCGTCATAGTCGCTTCGGCATACGAGCTTACACGCGCGCTTCATTTCGTGCTTCTTAAAGTTGGACACGCGTACACGGTCTTATTACGGACTTCGGGGGATTGTCAGTAGCATATTATTAAAAAAATATTGCACGCATATAAGAGCCTATAAACACACATTAATTAATATTAGTTTATAATCCTGTCAACGCTCGTACAAGTTATACATACCTAAGTTAATACGCGCTTCGAAAAATATGATAAATAAAACGCTGGTCTGAAACCGCTCTAAGTGCCTTTTCACACGTGCCGGTTGCCGGGTATCCGGTGACAACTTTTCGGTAACTCATTTCACTTTTACGCGACTCGATTTTAATCTAGTAGCTCGTCCGCACAATGGTAAATCCGCCGTGCACCTGGCGACTGCTTTCCGAGCAAAATTACGGCGGTACGAGTGAAAACTGCCATACATACCCATACAGTTCGCTACCAGATACCCGCGCCGGCTACTCGGCAACTAGAACGTGTGAAAAGGCACTTACCCTCGGTTTCTCGAAGGTTGATCAAACTCATGTTAACTTAACATTGGTTATCTGTTGATCATCGATTATCTTTAACCAATGAACGTTCTATAATTGGTATGTTAAATTGACATGAATTTGATCAACGTACGAGGAACCGGGGGTTATCATGCATGATGATATATTACGCATGTCTTTTGAATTATGAAACGTAACAAACACTCAATTTTATGTTTAATAAATGTCACTAACAAATATTTATTAGTATAAAAATGTAAAAACATTCACTAAAGTATTAACAACGACAATCGTTTATTTATTACTTGTTCTGTCAATAATGTTTTTAATCTTGATTAAATATTTATATAATTAATCAAATATACGTACATAAGTATGCGTTCAAGATTTATGATCATACACATGTCTCCGGTACTGTATATTATATTATTTATGATTGTGATTATTATTGTTCTTTTAAATAATTTAATTATAATATTTTTGTATGCCTTCTCTCTTCAAAAATTTCTTTATAAACTTGTCATAACATTTTTTTTATATTTGATTTAATATAGTAATATATTAAGTTGATATATTAAATTATTATAATAATTTAATATATTAAGTTGACTTATATTATAATCGAAGGCTAAAAATAATAAATCTGGTTATTTAATTAAAGCTAATTCATGATTTAACCAACTTCAAAAGTGGTGGAACTTAATTAGACGCTGAGATTTGTTAGTCCATTTCTCCGACCTGTGTGTCTGTCTTTATTCATAATTCGACTCAAAAACGCAAAAAGGTTAGGTATAGTGTTC
This sequence comes from Hestina assimilis, assembly GCA_023373885.1. Lineage (NCBI taxonomy): Eukaryota > Metazoa > Arthropoda > Insecta > Lepidoptera > Nymphalidae > Hestina > Hestina assimilis. The sequence continues at coordinate 6,124,730 of CM041749.1, read as the reverse complement.
TCAGCCAATTAGCCCCTACAGTTTGAGGAGTTCTTTTCTTTGTTTCGTGTATCATCATCACTAAATATATACTGAAGCAACCCCAAAGAACTCCTCTGCAAAAAAAATCAATCAGACGATTAATCTGTTCTTTTCTGAAGTCAGTAAATAAGGATAGGCTAGGTCAAATATTGCTTCTGGCCTTGATATACATAGATTTACAATGTATACCATCAGTTATGTGTTTGTGATGTGTCGCAGAGAGTACGGAACCAATGGTTTTGAAGCTACCTGACCGCCCTCCCGCACCCCGCACCAGCACCAGCCCCCGAGAGCCCCGCGCCTAAAGCTGAACAGAAGAATGGAGATTTTACCGTAACGCTTTAAAATTAAAGTATTAGCAGTGGCAGATTTATTATATTATCAAATTATAGTTACTAGATAAAATAATTCCCGACTTTACCTCTGTGATTGTCATTTTCTTAACTAAAATGATTCGATTTTCCATGCTTAAGCTTATTCAGCCAGCTGGTAAATCCGCCACTGCGCTAACAGGAATATATTGTAATGTAGAATCTCTAGCAATTAATTACATTTAGATTTGAAACAATTCCACTAAAATAATTATTACTATTATTACTTATAATAATGATTAAGTTCGATTTTTTAAGCCGATGGCGCTTATTTAGCGAAAAACAAGAGCTGTCAGAAATTTTGAATTCCGAATACAAGGCCTTCTATCAGAATGTATGTGACTTATTTATGACAGATACGTAATAATAATTAGTATGTTTTCTTTTAAGTAATAAAAATAGATTTTTAATTTGCCTTTTAATACAACATAAATTAATGAAATGCATTTGTACGTTTTTCCCCTTAATGAGCGTAATCGGCTATTGAGCATACAAATACTATCGCTAGTCTCAAATAATAGTTTATTTTTTTTATTTCACTAGTCAACATATGTACGTTCGATTGAATCTCGTACAAATAAATGAAAATAAGGAATAAAGAAATTGTAAAATTGTTGAATAAGGAAATTGTATTAAAGTATAATCGTCTTCCTGTAAGGTTGTTTTTCGAATACATTCCAATATATTTTTATGATGAATATTTTTATGATATATTTATTAAAAATTAAATATATTTTTAATCGCCTAGATCTAAGTCAATATTGTCGATACATGTAACTTTCCATTTGTTAAGATAAATATTTACTAGTATTAGATATTTTATTCATGTTAAAATATTTTTAGTCATGGGCGTATGCAGAATTTCAGGAGATATCAGCGGAAAAAAGAAACAGTACTGGCAATCATTTTCGAAACTTAAGGGTACAAAAAAAATCTATAAAAATTATAAATATCAAACGTTAACAGCTGGCTTATTTTCACTCAGCAAAAAAAAACGTTGAAAACAAGTTACTTAACCGGCTTATTAAGTATGTATTTTGGATGATCGAAGTAAAAATGAATAAATCCGCCAAAGAATAAAATCAACGTATCCTTAAAGTTTGCAAACCCGACTTGGCCTTTTCGGGTCACATATGTAGCTTAATTTATATTGTCCAATTGCTCCCTCTGCGTACGGCCACGTTTGAAATTTGTATTTATAATATTGTTACAATACAGGAGATAACATCACAATTGTATGACTAGATCTTCTTCGATGTAAATATTGAATGAATAATTTATGTTGTGACGTTGATTTGTGTTTAATTTACAATACCTTTATAACTGTTATATACCAGATACATAAGTATTCAAAGATATATAAAAATACATCTTTAAAAAACTTTGCAACTATACAAAATACAGATAAACAAAAATTGATATATTAAAGAGAAAAATATTTTAACAAAACCAATGAAGTTAAATACAAAATTGAACAAAACATATGAAAAACTTATTGAGCCATATAATATAAATAATAATAAAAATATGATTTCTTGACTATCATAATAATAGCAGTAACAAATTCTACGAATAGCCTACATAGGATTTCACAATACAGTAAAATAAATTTAAAATAAATTAATTACAAATATACACACACACAAGGATACAAACATTATGTATTTACTATTTGTGTCTTAAGCGTCAATACGATACTATTACATTTCAGTCATCAGTATAGAGTTTCATTGTAATGTGAGAATGATCCTTGCTCATAGAAGTAATGGCCTTGCTTAGGTTGCTTCTTGTGTGTACTTGATTTCTTTCAATGGTTATTGATTATATATTGGGTTCTTCTGGTGTTGGAAAACGTGTCTTGTAAAGAATGCTATTTAAAATTAAATAGATAAAAAAATTTAATTTTATATTGTTTTTGTTTTGCAAAATTAATTTATTATTAGCGCATTCTCTACAAATTTTTCGTGTGCAATTATTGTTTATATCTTATTTTGTATTATGTGCAGGTGATGTTGTAAAACAATAACCAAAGTAAGTAATTTCTTTAAAATTGTCATATAAACGTGTCGATTTTAAAATAACTTATCATAGCGTAATAAATGTCAGAGAAAAGTGATTCGTCAGGTGTATTAAAAATTACATTTACAGTCCCGAAAGTAGACAACTGAGTATGTACTGAGGCAGTGAACTGAGCCATATGTGGTACAGTGGACAGGGAACGTGTTAATCAATAATCGATTAAAAAAGTAATGTAATGAGTCGACCGGGGTAGTCTAAGGCCAATCATGCCTTCAACGGTCCCTTTCAACAAATCTTTCAAGATATTGAATTTGCTAGTAAGTTAGAAAATAAAGTGGCGCCACCGATCATTCCACTAAAAAAAATATAACAGAGCGAGTGTGAGAATGGGGCTGGGCCCATTCTTACACTTACAATCGAAATTCACCAATGATATTCAACGTTTTTGTGACGTATGTATATGACAAATTTACCGTGACTGTAGCGGGTTCTAGGGGAAGTTGTTTCGATTGACCATCCATGGTTGGCATGGTTTCCGGTCTGAGTTGTAGTGCTTGTGTTTATCTGTGTCTGTCATGACTATCTTTATGAGGACCTTCAATATGTAGCATTTATTTATTAACTATGACAAAATCTTATCATAGATTTTTCACCAAAGTAATCCTGTTATTTCAGGTTATATGAGCGGTTCACAGCTTCCGGGTATTTTATTCGAAAAAGCAGTATCACCACTAGCGAATATAGCCGACAGGCTAGTGGTTGACGCCATAAGACGGGCAAGTCTTACTAACAAGCCCACTGTAGTAAAATACCCAGATTACTTCAACAGTGCTGATGAAGTGTCCTCATCATCCAGCGACGATGAAAAGAAGGAAGTTGTGAAGAAGATGGAGAAATCGTAAGGTTTTTTCTAAAGTTATATATTTTTTTGGTATACAACCACAATCTATTGTTGTGTAGAAGTAATTATATATTTATTCCAGTAGAGTGTAGATTATACATAAGTGTGATAGCAAAATAAATATAGCTAATAGTTTGTCTTTTTTCTCGATGTATCGGAAAATCACAAGCACAAACAAATAGAAGAAAGATCAATTGCATATGTATGAGAATTTGAATTCGTAATCTTCGAGAGTCCAAACTTGATAGTGGATACCTTTGCAGAAGATGAACTGGACTAGCTGCCCTCGCTTTTATACAAGCAAAATGCAGTTACTTCGCGAGTTTTTCATCATCGTACGGTGGTAACTAACCAGGCGGCCATTAAGGTTCCACACCCATTAAAGGACCGCGACTAAGATTGGCTATATGTCTTACTTTCTTCTATGATAATGTTTATGGCAACAACATTGCCACAAGATCGTAAAACCTTTCAGGCATAGAAAACTATAATTAAAGTAATCCGAAGAAGCCAGCTTTCTCATAACGGCTAACTACCATTATTTTTGTACAGCAACGCCATCTTTTGCCAAGTAGTGGTAATTATCTAATAATTTTTTAAATTATAATAATTGGACACATATTACTTTTTTATAACTACTATAATTGTAATTTTATTACATATATTTTGTTAATTATAATATAATTAAGTTATTCAGATGTATTTAAGTTATTCAGATACATAGTTCGGATTAAAATGCAATATTAATTTCAATGAAATTTTGTAACATAAATGAATGTGGGTTTGCAATAAAACTCTTGTAAGGTTTATATATATATCTTGTTTTATTATAAATCTATAATACATATCAGCATATTAAAATAAGCTTCTTTGAAACACTAAATACTTGGCGGCGCCAGCGCCGTTTTAGGCCCCTGATGTCTTAATTATTTTAACGCATTTTATAAACTAAGATAACAGCCATATTCATACAATTTAGAAAGTTTGAAAAGTACATAATTTGTGATACAAGAAACTGTATTATAAAAATATTATAAACTGATTATAAAAACAAGTTATCTTTTCTGGAAAAATACTATAATTATATCCTATAACTATAATAAAACAGTATTAATTGGAGCAATTTCGGTACAATTTCTATGTAGCATTAGTCTTACTAACACTAGCTCAAAATGTTAAAAGCATTTCCATACAATGGGAAAGAAAGTCACCTAATTATAATTAACTATTCATAAATAAGTACTTAATATGACTATAATAAAGGAACGCGCAATTTTAAAATACTTTTATTTCATGGCATTAAAAACAAGCGTAGATACATTTTTTATTTTTTTCCAATTATTCGATAAAATTACTGTTTGAATCAATTTTATACTATTTTAGTAATAAGATTTGGTAAATTAATACAGTAGAAACTGGTACGACACATTTTAAAAATTGAATAAACATTTTGTAACAGGGGCCGTATTTTGAGGAAATTCTTTTTCTCAAGGCCATTTGACGGCCTCAATAAGACATTGAACTTTGTAATGGAAAATTTTCTATCTGTAGTTTGACTGTTGATAGAAAAAAATAATTATATCTAAATTTTTTTAAATCTTATACACTAAAGGGAAACGACTCCAGCAAATAGATATTTGTAACTGAAGATCTCGTTTCTAATTTCGCTAGTACAATAAATAAATACTTGGTCTAAGTGCAACCCTGTATCAATCATTTAAGTTGGAGTAGACGAGATGATGAATAATGATACAAAGAATAATTAGAAATCATTATTTTGTTATTGTTACCTACTTAATAATACTTTGATAGCCTTTTGTAGCAATATTTACAATATTCATTGCAGATCATTATGACTTGATTTGAATTTTAATATAATGAAACAAATTCCTTATAATGATATCATCGTAGAACCAGTTAAACGCCAGTAAATTATTTGTCTTACATAATATTGTAAAAGCAGCAAAACATCTGTTTTTTATTTATTAAAATTTTTCATCCATTATTATTCTTGGGTACAGTGGATTTAGATAAGTTACATACGATCTATTGCCCTTTTTTCACAAAATTTACTTCTATCCGAGCACTTCGATGACCTTTTTTAGGGATTCCAATCAAGGCGTTATAGTTTTATTACAAACTTCTACACAGAGACATGGCACCTATCTAATTGTGATTTATAATTTTTGTATAATCAATAACCTTGGCGCTTAGCCAGTTTAGTATAAATGCATTCAAACGCTTTCCGCTTCGTAACTAAATAAGTATGTATGCAATTCAACAATTATTTGTCTTTCTGAAGCACAATTCTCCTAATTAATATTATACGAAATCTATTGAAGCGCAAAAGAGTTCGATAGAGCATAAATTAATTCGTATTTTATAGTAAACATATTGTCATTTACTTAAAAGATATAAATTAAGTTAAAGCTATAAGGCGTTATGGAAATTTAAATGAGATTTAAAATTTCACTTTTAACTTTTTCTAAGATTGATGTGTCTTATCGACATCACACTCTATTGAAACTCTATTGAGATGTTTTTGATTAGCTACATTGAGTCAGATACTATTTAGTACTATATTATAATATATATAAAATATACACATACATTTATTATAATTGACTTTTACAATAACCAATCAATTAAAGGAATTTATCACAATATTTTCTGTATATATCAATATACATAGTTATTGGTACAATTTTGTTAAATAAAGATCTTTTATTTAATTATTATTTATATCTACAGATAAAATTGACAGTCTTTCTGTCTGTTTGTTAAAGTTTCAATCTTCATAGCTTCTGAACAGCTTCTGATTTAGATGAAATATTCATCATGGAATAATCTAGGAAATATTTCATGGACTCGCAAGGGGATATTTTAATAATTTTTTTTTTTCCAAAATCGAAGCGAAGCAAAGGCGAGTCGCTATAACGATCCTTCACATGCCCAAAACTACATAATTAAAAATAATTTCAGCTATATAATAATTAATAAAATATATATGGTAGATAATTGTCTATGGTTTAACCAAATACGTATCTCTGGTATCATATCGTCTACTTCAACGCCTTCTTCACTAAACCGGACGTGCGTGTTTCTCGGGCTGTTTCTGCGTCAAGCTTCGCTGTCTGGTGACGTCACAAGGATGGGGATGACTGGAGTCTGATCTGTTATGTGGTTCTCACTAGGGGATCTGGAAATAAAAATATATATTATAAAGATATGACATAAAAAAGATAAAAACAGACTTCAATAGAATCTGATAAAAATAGTGTTTTTTTTTATTTTATTCCGTGACGTTTGGCAAACAAGCACGATGGTAAGAAATCACCGTAATCTACGACCGCACTCCATACTTGAAGTATCGCAAGAGATGGCAGGAAAGGGATGAAAGGGAAAAAGGCAGGGAACAGACGAGATGGGAGACTGGGCCTCCGACTCGTCGCACGAAACGTTACAGTTACTACAAAGATTAAATATTAAAAATGAATCACTCAAATCTTTTCAATAATACTTAATAATACTTTGATAGCCTTTTGTAGCAATATTTTGAGTTACGTTGAGTGTGTAGCGTTTATTATTTATTATTGTAGCAATATTTACAATATTCACTGCAGATCATTATGACTTCGATTTGAATTTTAATATAATGAAACAAATTCCTTATAATGATATCATCGTAAAAACTAAAATTGCTATTTACAAAAATTTAAGAATCCATGTAAACTCTACACTCAACATTGGGATAGTAATATACTTTGTTGAGGATCCGGAAACCAAGCCAGAACCGGAACACGTCATGTCTGAATGGTTAATATAAGCGTCAAACATTTTGATATATTAATCAATAAATTGTATAAAGATGCGAGCATTCTGTGTATGTTAAATAATTGCAGTCAAAAGTATTTGTATAAACAAGAGAAATATCAACAAAGTAAAAAAATACTCACTTTTTAATCTTATTATGTTCAATTTTATGATCGTGTCCATTATGGTTGATACCATTCGGAGTTAGACCATGTGCCCTTTTCATGCTAGCGTGGCTGTGGCTTCTGTGCATATGTTCTTTATCAAAACCGACAATAGAGTTGTTCTTGATGAGGTCCAGACCATTCTCCACGGCTAAATGCGTATGACTGCTCCTGACCTTCTCGTTGACATGTTGAACGAAGTTATTCTGAGCCATAAGTCGGTTCTCTCTGACTCTTGCTTCTGGTATTTTGATTTCGATATGCTCATCCAATGACATGGAATCGACTGAGCTCATGTCTAACGTGTCGTTTGAGAAGGTCTTGGGTATTGTACCTAGCATGCGATCTGTAAATAAAGCATTTACATTACTATAAATTGGTAGTTACTATTTTTCAATATTTACGATATAGAATATAACTTTTTTAATGAGTAAGATTAAAATTTATCGAAAGCTACTAAAAATACAAAATTATGTAGCAGTTCATCGACTAATATTTACTTCATTTCGTATACATAGAGCCAATAGTGTCCGAGTAAAATGGCTCGGAAAGGCGGACGGACAGCCATCACGAAATTATAAGGGTTCCGTTTTTGCCATTTGGCTACGGAACCCTAAATTAAAACCGGTTGACGCACAGAGAAGAAAAACAACGTTTTTTTGGTTGTTGTACGACGGTTGTACCCGTTCAAAAGATTAAAATTAATTCCTCTTTGTATTAAACATAATGATGAAAACGCAGTTATATGAATTTTTTTTTACTTCATTAATATAAATGAACAATATGAATGGAAAAACCGTGAATAAATAACAGCCTCAATGTTATTCTGAGAATTATCGTTAGATATATCATGGATTATCCTTAAGACGTTGTCAAGGAAAAGTTATACGGACCTAATTTCTGCGAAGTCGAGATCGTGGCCCGCAGCTCGTCCAGCTGCTTTGCGGAACAAAGTGGCGTATCCACTTCGTATGTGTTGTTAAACCTCGTGTAATCAACCTGTAATAAAAGATTAACATCATAAAAATATGTTATATTCGCATAAATAGAGCCCATAGTCTCCGAGTTAAATGACTGTGACATACGCACGGACGGACGGATAAACGGACTTGACGAAATTATAAGGGTCCGTTTTTACCATTTGGCTACGGAACCATAAAAACGTTTTACCGATTATTCAGCTTCCATAGAATCTTTGATCTCTCCAATTGTTCAATATAATTTTGTATGTTAATATGCTTTACATGAACTTCTATAATGTCATTTAAATCTTTAAGACGGTTCAACGCAATGCAGAACTTCTTGAAACTTTATGAAATTCACATAAAAACACATAACAACCACAGGCTTGCGTCTATACATTTAATTTAAAATTTCATGGTAATTATTGTTAAAATAAAGCAATATACGTAGATCTTCCCTTAAGACACGCCAATGTATCGAAATATGTAAATTTTAAGGATTACATTATAAAATTTATGGACTGTTACCTCTATATTTATAAAATATAAACCGTTTCGTGTAAGTATTTAAAATAAAATTTATGGTAATGGTGACGTAACACTTTCACGTTATATGACGAAAAACCAGTTATATTCTTTTTGTATTGAATGATATCAGTGGTGATGTCATTCAAAATTTATACTTGCAACATTCTGATACAAAGTTGGCAAACGAGCGCACGACCCGTGGCCCGCATGATGGTGCCTGCATTTACTGCTAAAAAATATAATGAATTCGATATTCTAACATATAAATCGATTTTAGATTCATCGATACTAAAAATATCAAATATTTTAATAGATTTTTTTATGAAAAATAAACGATATTTTTATATTATTATTTTGCTTAAGCCTTATTTGATGTATGATATATTTAATTACAGTTACAACTCTATATTAATCTTTATTAGCTGAAAATGTTTATGACTATTTATTTTAAGATTGTCAGAAAAATTATGTTTTTATTTTAAATAACAGGTAAATATTAGTGTCTTACTAGAATAGGAAAAACAATATAATACTTAGTGATAAGTAATATTTTCTGAGAAAAGATACAACGGTAAACAATATTTATTGTACTGGTAATAAAAGTAGCGTTTATTTTAGTAACAGTTTTTATTGTAAAAGTATATTTAGTGAGTTCTTTATGTGAAACGTGGTTATATTAGAATTCTGCGTAAGGAGAGTTAGAGGGTAGGAGTTTAAAGCGACAATAGCTTTTTAATTAATCTTCATTGGACATTCGTTCGGGAAGGTTCCAGAGATTTGAATAGACTAATTTATAAAGATACGATATTTGTATAAGGTTATTATCATATGGTTATGATAAAAAAAAAACTCTATTTCTCCAACTTCTCTTCTATTAAAAGTATCTAAAAGTATGATGTGTGCAGAACAAACCATTTAAAGGTTGAGAATTTATTTCATATCGTCAAGAAATCAGTAAGTATGTACATCAATAGGATTATTATATATGTACAAGGGGCTTACCATTAACTCTTATTGCGATTCAAATGACTTAAACTGAGCTACATCGCTATTTCGTACCATGATCTATATATTTACTAGCGGCCCGCTCCGGCTTCGCACGGGTATAAGATATATAGCCTATGTCATTCACTGCAAAATGATTCAAATCGATCCAGCAGTTTTGAATTTTTCTGCCTGTGGCCCGCACGCGTTAAATGTAATTATTTACGAAATCACATTAGAAACCTCAATTTTTTTTCTCTCCACTATTTAATGGATATTGTTATACATATAAACCTTCCTCTTCAATCACTCTATCTATTAAAAAACCGCATCATAATCCGTTGCGTAGTTTTAAAGATTTAAGCATACATAGGGACAGAGAAAGCGTCTTTGTTTTATACTATGTAGTGATACGTCATGCGCACATGAACTCTCAATCGCTTTACTGTCAGAATTAAATTAGGATGTGAATTTACCAGTAAATATTTTGACATTTCGTTAGTGTGGAAACGCTTATCCATAGTTTATAGTCAAGCCAATGGGTACATCACATTTTTTTTTTTAATAAAATATGTTATTAATAAAATTCAAACGTAAAGATCGCTCCGTGTTGAAACTAGTAACTTGCCAAATCCGGATAGGAGTAATAAGCAGACCCTGGGTGAATAAATAACCGGGAATAATACAAGGACGAAGAATAAAATTCAAAGGTATAATCTAGTCAGTATCAATCTCAGAGTTTATTCATGTTTATTTATATTAAAATAAAACTAATATCAAATATAACTGGGAAAAACTTGATTAAATATTTATTTTATAGCAAGATAAACTAAATTATCTTTAAGATTTTGTTGCAAGAGGCCGGCTAGGTAGGTACCACCGCAGTGTCCAATATTTTGCCGCCAAATAGTAGTGCTTAGGCACTACTGTGTTCCGGTTTGAAGGGCATTGTACGCTAGTGAAATTACTGGGCGAACGAGATTTAAGAACTAATATCTCGAGGTTGGCAACGCGCGAGTGGCACCTACTAATGGTGCTGCAAGCGCTCATAGGCTGCGGCAGCCACTTACCATCAGGTGGGCCGTATGCTTGTTTGCCAACTTCTAACATAAAAAAAAAAAAAAAAAAAAAAAAAAAAAGATGTTGCCATTGTAAATTAACGCTTTTATTCAGCAACATAACGACGCAAATCCCCGAGACAAATGTTTCTTTGAATTATAGTAATTTATTAACGTATTTACAATATAATATGACGATTTAAGTCCTAATACAAACAAAGGTGTTGTGGAAATCTTTAGAATTACAAAGAAAAATTGTCAAATAATTTCCATACAATTTTTCGATTCATTGAGATAATTTCGGCGCTTTGAGAACAAAATTTAGTTTTGTATATACAAGGCCGCCTTTTGAACATTGTTTGAAGATTTTTTTTTGCTTTTGTTAGACAATGTATTACATTTAACACATTTTATGTCTGCGTAATTAATTTCCGGTAATCTTTCAGGAATAATAAAATATTCATTCTCATGAATAGTAGAATTTTGAGACTTTAGGTGTAAACTTTTGCTACTTTAGAATATCGAGACAAGACAAACAGTAGTCCTAACTAAACCGAATGTATTTGCAACCGTCTATATGCTACGGTGTTCTACTATTAAGTTGTCCGTATGTTTATTTACCATTTTTGTGGTAAAAAAATGTAATCTGCATATAGAAACCTTAATGTATAACATACCTCATACTCTCCTGTGTCTTTTCGGAATGATACCATAGTCTCAAAACGATGTCCCCATTGGATTTCTGATGGTAAGTAACTGCTTCTAGCCTGCGTCGTCATGCCGGTTGATTCAATTACACCCTCTGGAAATCCACAAATTTGATTTATTATACAATAATATAAGATTTTTTTTATATAATATATCCTCAAAACATTTGTAAAGGGAACCCAGGTGTGGTAAATGTACCATAAAATATTTAGTCTTTGAACCTTAAATATACGTTAGTAGATAATAAAGAACAACAATTATTAATATATCTATCATTTACAATATATAGATGAAATGTACCGTAAAGTAAGTAGTAGTAGTGTAAGTAATGAAAAATACTACTAATATTTTAAATTTTATTACAAACAAGAGTTTCAAATTATTTTAATAAATGTTCAAAATGATTAAACTTATTTCTATATTAATTATACCAATTATTTATTAATAATAATAATAATAATAAATGCTACACACCCAACGGCCCCCACTAGGATAGTTATATCATATGTCGGGGATCCGGAAACATACACAATGGAAAGGACAAACACACCCATACCGGAAAAAATGCCTTTATGGTCAATACATACAATCATCTGTTCCGAGCGGGAATCGAACCCACGACCTGTGGCGCTTAAGGCACGTTCGTTACCGCTGCGCAAACAACGTCGTCAAATTAATCAAAACTAGAATAGCATCAACTCACCCAACATAACCACAATTTCGAATCTCTCTCGCAACATATCCGAAGCAGACAAATTGTATAATGGAGACTTCTCATTGATCTTGTGCACTATTGTCATTGGCCATATGAACATTAACCGGTCTTCTTCCCCATCAGCTCCCACTTTCAACTCTTGCTGGTAGAATGGTAACAGCTCCCCTTCTCGTGTAATCTGCTGGCCGTTAACAATTATTTATTATAAACCTGAACAACTAAAAACTCTTTTCCAAAATTTAAAAATAAATTACTAAGTTAGGAAGAATCATGCATTACAAATCATGCAACGTCTACTGTGTGAATGAGGTTTTAAGTTAAAACAAATTTAATGTAATTTACGTATGGAATGTTTGACTTGAATTACAATTACTTTTGTTAGTGCTACAATTAATTACACGGTATTAGTAAACGGTTAAATATATCATCATATAACAAATGTAACGTACATATTTCATGAGCTGTTTTATTCAAAACATAGTTTACATGAAATCAAGCAAAATTTAATTTTGATTTTACAAAGTGATTGTACGTAATAAGTGAAGTTAGGCAATCCATAGATGGGTCCAATAAAACAAAACATTAAACAATTGAAACTCAAAGAATTATAATAATATGTACAAAAGTTCAAGCTCAGTACATAATACACCAACACAGTTCTTATGAATGGTATCCCACCTTTTTCCGAATTAACTGAGCACGAACGTGCGCTTCCAGAATATGTGACTTTCGAATATCCCCCACTCTAAACAGGAGACAATATTCCCCATCTCTGAGACATATAACCGCGTTCCTTGAGAAGAGAAGCGTGGTGTTTCTCTTTTTGGCGCGCGCCAGCTTTGCGAATATTAGACCCACCTATGGACAAGACAAGGAATATTTGTTAAAAATTCCACGTTTCTTTTGGGAATAAAATCTGTACTATTTTAATTCAACTAATAATGGACTGTACAGATTTACATCCCTTTTCATTAGGTGGTAAGAGATTTAAAGACGGATAAAGGTATCGAAGCGTGCTGACTGAAATCCCCAATCACTAACCAGTCTCCGCTTTGTCGTAATAATATACCTTGCGGCGGATTATTTGCGCTCTTATATGTGCTTCAACAATATGAGATTTTCTCATATCACCGACTCGAAACATGAGACAGAGTTGACCATCTCGTAGGCAAATGACAGCGTTCCGGGAATATAGCAGGGTCTGGGCACGTTTTTTTGGTCTAGACATCTTAGCAAATACGATTCCCACCTAAAATTAGAACATCTTACATACAGAATTGTAGGCAATAAATCATTTTGATGTGCAATTCATGTCGTTTCTTCCAAAATATTTTTAAAAACTTCAATCAAGAATCGTGTATATAATTATTAAATGTTTTGAACTCTATCAATTTAGATTAAAATTTCATATATTTGTCGACAAAATAATAATTGCGTAAAATGAAAAATTTGTAAGTGGATATATTTAATTTACTAATTATTTTTAAGAGAGCATCTGGATCACAGAACCGTACATTTGGCTAAGTTCCAATCTTATTTTGATATTATATTATCATATTGGCTCCGAAGCAGGAAGATTTCTAAATGAAAAAGTATTTGGATAATCTGATAAATGATTATAATGTCATAATACTGTTGGTTTCATTTGACTTTTCTTATGTATATACGAGTAAATAAACTGTTGCTAGGTCATTTTATGCAGAAATACAGTTATTGGCAGACGACATTGTCTTTTATCATTACGTGGCTAGCAAGAAATTCGCCTCTCACATTGTTGGGATATTTTTAATGTTTGTCATTTATAATGCTGTAACATTAATTTCTTCTTTTTTTATTTATAGGCTGCGGCACGACTTCACTGCATTCCGATTTTTTGATTTTTACGGAAGATTTTAAAATAGCTTACTGTCTGAAAACTTTTGTATCCGGCATTTCAAACTTCATATTAAGACGGACCAACAAACAGAAAACAATTTCTATTTTATATAATAGATATGAAATAGTCTAACATTATACGTTTATTAACCAGACAAGTTTACATTACAACTCGTAAATAAATTCCTATCTCATAATTATATTTGATTTATCTTTTAGGTCATTATAAAATTAACATTTATACTCGATGACTTATTTAAATTCTGAAATTTAACTAGTTTATATTTTTAAGAATTCACAAGAAAAATCAGCTGTGACCTTTATTCATAAAGATCTCTCTATACGTTAAAAATTAGTTTTACTAACAACTTTGAAACAATATATTTTAGATGAAATGGAATAATCTGTATTAGACATTTGAAATCTATAACAAAATACAGGCAGCGACATCTGTACGCAAAAATAGCTTTGATGCCGTAATTACGGTTAATTTTACAGTTTGAAAAGTTTCGTTTTATATCTGCGGTGGCCTTGATTGACCGCCATGAAGTCTAAATCTAACTACCCTCGAAGTATAATGTATCAAACAAAAAGTAGTCCAATCAGTTGATATTAGGAAATAATATGAAAAAAATCTGCTGAATTGAAAACGACATCAGTGTCAGACATACTGTCGCCAAAATTGGTATTTAAAAATAAATACAATCGATTCAGTAGGTGATGCAAATTTAAATTATAATTTAAAGTTTTTAATATAATTTTAGGCAATAATAATCAAATAATAATATAGTGTTTATAATCTCACCATGAAGGCTTGGATAAAGACGCCAACGATGCTCTGAATGCACATTACGAAAATCGCTTCAGGACATTCTTCATTCGTGGTCCTCGAACCGTATCCAATGGTGTGTTGGGTTTCCACAGAGAAAAGGAAACAGCCGGTGAAGGAATTGACATTGTTTAGACAGGGGATAAAATTTTCGGTGCTGTTTTTTGGAGGATTGAGGTCGCCGTGGGTGAAGATGATGAGCCACCAAATTAAGGCAAAGAGTAGCCATGAAAGGATAAAGGATAGTGCGAATACGAGCAGCGTCCAGCGCCATTGCGCATCGACAAGGGTGGTGAAGATGTCCTGAAGGTATCGGCGCCTGCGCTTCGCTACGTTCCATTGAACAACGTTACAGTCTCCGTGCTTGAAGATGACGCGCTTGCGAACACGTCTCGCTGCATAACGGGCATTGCGGTATCTGGGGAAGATATAAAAAATTATTAAAATACTTCTTCTTCTTCCTATCGAGTATTTAGTGGCCAACTTAGAGTTCAAGTTGTATAGGTAGAGGACTTGAATTATTGACTATAATCAAATTGATAGCAGCCGAGACCGATTTTTTACGTGCCCTCCGAAGCACGGGGACGCTCAGTTGAATTACCACTATCCGATCATCCATCTAGTGACTGACCGCGCCTAAAGTAAGACACCGATAGTTTACTGATCGAAGTACTTAAAATATATATTTTATGGTTAAAAAACTCTTAGAATCCTATAATTGCTAATCGAATAGATAATATATTTTCTGAATGTGTATTGTTGGCCTCAATAGGCTCGACAGACTTACAGGATATGACAGCCATGTATTGAGTGGTACCGACCGTGAAAAAGTGTGTCAGGCGTAGGCTGAAAGATGCCTCCGTCTCTGTCCGAGGGATCCTGCTACGAGGCCGAGCAACGACTTAAGACGCCATTGTGAAAATAGTCTCTATTTTGTATATAATAGACTATTTATTTTACTTAGATTTATGGAACACAATATTATTTTTGAGGTTGATAAAAAGAATACTGTAGTGTACTGTAATTTACCGGTAGTCTTACGTTGTACAAGTCGGTTTTATTTAAATGTTTGGATCTATATGTGTAAAACTATTTTTATGTTAACTCTACAACATCGTCTATTACACTTAGTCATGAAAAAGTTTATAAGAACCTATTTTGACACTTCATTTCTTACTAGATTATACCTCATGAGTGATTAGATTTTGTTTTTCGGATGATCTGATCAAGGGTTCTGAAATATAGAGCAAATCCAAGCGGAAGCGCATATTAAACATGAACGTGGTATCCAAGTTGTTGTGTACCCTTTGCTTTAAATGCTTATTGGTTTATTTTTATTAGTCCATATATCACTAAAAGGATTTTAAAAAGTGTATAAAGTAAAATATAAATATCTTTACGATTATTATACAATGATGAATAAAGCAGATGTGCATCAGCCTTGAATGAATTTGATAATTTCAATTCATATAATACATATACTTAAAGGAAAATGATGATTAACGATAACATTGTAAAAAAAAGGTGACAAAGAGTTAAAGATTAGATTACCCTTCTTCTCCGGTAAAAATGAAATGTCACTGCGTATATTTACGGAAATAATAGCTTTAAATCACTAATCACTTGATATATCTTCTTGCTTTTGTCGTAGTAGACTCACAACGGAGCGTTTAAGGTCACATTATAGGTTTTTTTAATAAAAATAAACTATATCCAAATCTTATTAGAAGTTTTTTTGTGATGCCTGAGCACAAAAACCAAAAAGGCTAAAAATGACTTTTTTCGGTATGTGTGTATTGCCCGGCCGTGAAAAAAGAGAGCAGTTACCCCATGTAAAATTAATTCCGTCTTTGAAGTGCCTCCTGCATGGTCGAAACGCTCCTGAATACGTCATCAGGAATGAGCTATACAATACTCTAGAGAAAGTTCGTTAAAAACATAATTGTTAAGATAACGTGCCGAAACATACACATACAAATTATTAAATAGGTATAATATTAATTATTGACAAAATGCTGTTTCAATAGTCTATGAAATTATTATAAAGCATCCGCATTCCATTTAAAGATTAATTTCGACTTTTAAAAAATCCCCAACGAGGCTCCTTATTATATTTATATGAATCGTTTACAATGTCTGTCCATGTCGTAAATTTCGTCGTTTTTTACATCACTTGCTCATCAAAACAACAATTTGAATGGAAATGCACGAATTCTTATTGATAACTTTAATTCTAATATATTAGTATTAACTAGAAGTTTCGATTATAAAGATGATTACTATTCATATTATAATTAATTACTCTCAAGTACGGTTTTCGTTTCATACTGGCATCAGTATCGAATATAAAATATTGAATAGATTAAAAATCACGAATTGTGTTATACTTATTTTCTAATCAAAAAAAGATGGTACTTAACTGTGATACGTTCTTAAGCCCATGATATATTCTTTTATATGAGAAAGGTGACAGACAAGCATAAGGACAGTTCAGAAAAATAGTTACTGTGAGACTATACTTTCAGTAGCACACACGGCATACAAATGCAGTAATAGTTATTATACTTTTTATAGATATTCCTATCATAAGTGGATATCACAAAATACTAAGTGAAAGCAATCCAAAATTATCTATGCAAAAGCTTTATATGTCCTTTTATCTAAGAGTACTTCATATTGCTGAGTGCTGTTATAAAAGGGATAAAAAGGTTTTCTATGTAAAAGAGGCCGTACTAATGGAACTAATTTAATAAACCCGTTGGACCTGTTTGGACTAGTTATTTACGGATAACTAAAGTGAAGATTTAACCTTCTATGACGACTTTTATAAAAATAATCACGATCATATGTACGTCATTGTTTTTGTCGTATTTCAGTTTCTGTAATTTAATTTATAACTACTAGGCCAGTTATATGAGTTGTGTAGTAAGTTATTGATTCCATATGTGATCGATTTATTTACGGGGAATGTTTTTATGATTATAGATATAATTAAAGTATCTTTCTGATGTTGGTTTTTTTGCTAATTTCAGTATCTGCCTTCATAACGATACAACCATTTGTGATTAAAATCATAATATGATTAGAAATAGAGCTGGTGTATATTGTAACGAGGACATTATTGTTTTTCACATTTCTAGCAATGTTTTCTTAGACATATTAGGTTTCAAAAGGATGATATCTATAGGTGGCTGAAGAAATGAGTCAGCATCCCACAAGATTAGAACTATGTTGTGTCTTGTATGATAAATATTGAACCTTTGTTTAGAAATGTTTTTTTACTTTTGTTTTCACATTTTATATTTTATACTTAGCCTTACACTAAATTACATTCTTTTGCCAATTGCACTAGAAAAACATAGTATTTGGAGTTCTAAAACCATCTTAAAGGTCTCATCAATTCGTCTCAAAGGGATAGCAGAACAGCAGCCACATTTCTTTCGAATAATCGAAATAGTGACTCAGCTGTGAAATGCTGCTGACATTCTTGCCACCATTCCAAGCTGACATCAATTGTATAGGAGTAATTATTTGTAAATACATAGTGTTTCGAATTGTAATGTATTGTTATATTTCTTGGAAAGAAAGTCTACAGAATAATTACTGTTTTAAAAAGACTAATATAATACGAGGACATGATGTCAAAATAATCTCTGATAGTGCTGCAGTGATCCAGTCCCTTTCGGCCAATAGTGTTAGATCGGGACTCATACGTGAATGTCACGTAGCTCTGGGCGAGATCTCTGAGCACAATGAGGTCACGCTCCAGTGGACGAGGAGTCACTGCGGCTCTATAGGGAACGATATGGCAGATAAACTTGCAAAGTTAGGATCTAAGGGCAAAGTGATTGGACCTGAACCCATGTTACCAGTACCGTTCAGTCAGTTGAAAAGATGGCTTCATATCCAGTACATGGACAAGCACACCAGATACTGGACTGAACGTGAAGACTGTAGACAGGCCAGGGCGGTCCTTCCCGACATAGATCGAGGCTTTGCGACTAAACTTCTACGACTGAGTAGGAAGGAACTACGATGTATGATAGGACTCCTGACGGGTCACTGTCAACTTAATAAGCACCTTACTAGCCTGGGGGTAACGGACAGCCCTCTTTGCAGAGGTTGCCTGAGTGAGGAGGAGACTCCTACTCACGTCATGCTACAATGCCCTGCGGTGGCTGAGTACAGGGCTACACACCTTGGGAAGCCGAACACGCTTCGTGAAGCACTGAGAGAGCCGAGGGGCGCTCTTGGTTTTTGGCGGGAGCTGGGGTGGCTGTCTTGACTGCCCCCATGCCGCACCTCTATCTCACGCACAATGGTCCAACAGGACTAAGTGCGGAAAAAAGAGACCGCGAGGAAAAAAAAAAAAAAAAAAGACTAATATAATGTGTGTGTACGGGAGCTATATGCTCTCATATTTTGAAAGGTTCCAGTCTATATATACGAAATCCTTTATCAGATCATCTAAAAATTTATATGGGACTGCTACAGAAGTACGCCAATGTAATATTGTCAAATAAAAATCAGCTCTGAAAATTAATACGAGCACTAATTACTGTACTGTACTGCGAATAGCCGGTGAAATGAACTCAGCAGGGCGGCCTTTTTGTCTTTCTTAAACTTAAAAAATCATAACGTTTTTCTATGCTTATCGAGCTGGTTTTTCGGATTGTATATTTCCAGGGTTAGCTGTTGGCTTTGAGACCGTCGCCGGGCGGAGAAATAGCTTCCAAATTCCAGGCGACCTGTTTCTTCTACTCTTTATCTATTATGCTCAATGAACTCTCTAATTTTTGAAATTTTAGCCACCGATTTTTAGATTTCTCTTAAAGTTTCCTACACGAATAACAGGCGTTAGAATTGGCCTTTCCTATTATGTACCACAATTTTTAGAAAAAAAAAATTTTCCAGTCTTCTTCTTCTTATCGATTGGTTAGTGGTCAACCTAGTGTCAGAGTTGTTCAGGTCGCCCGTAGGCCTCTGACTTGACTTATCGACTGATGTCTAATTGTCAACAGCCGGGACCGACTTTTACGTGCCCTCCGAAGCACGGAGACGCTCGGTTGAAGTACCACTATGCGATCACCCATCTAGTGACTGACCGCGCCTAAAGTTGCTTAACCTACCGACCGTTTACCGATCAGCGGGTGCACTCGGCTATGAGCGTCTCATAAAATTTCATTTTTCCAGTAAAATAAAAATAAGGAAATTAGAAAAATTAAATATTAGAATTTTTTTTTTACTATAATATCTTATTACATATATTTTGTTTTATGTGTATTTAAAACGTAAGACGTAATCAGTTGACTCGATTCATGCGATTTGGCTAACGTACTTATCAACTCGTAATCTGTCATTAATTTATGTGCAATGATCTGTTAAAGGTGCTTACATATTATATTTAGGTAAATAGTACAGTACATATTCGGAATAATGACAAAGCCGGAGCAATGACGTCAATCCGGACGACGCGAATTAAAAACGACTATTATGGATATTATCTATTATGAAATATTATAGATTATATGAGTGTTTTTTTATTTTCTAAAACCATTTGCGTCTTTCTAAACGGAAATATTTTTTAATCAGGTCCCACTTTTTAAGAGTCACACCCTCTGTTTTTTCCTAATTGAAATCAGTTTTACATGCCGTCATTTTTAACAAATATTTACATCGAGAATTGCGTATCATTTAACGGTTAATTGATTTGTTGATTACGACCATCGAGGAGCATTAGGCGGAGTTGAGTGAATTTCACAATAATTGACCGCTAATGTCTAATGATACGCTACAATCACGCAGAAAAACCACAGGACACGTTTTAGCATGGTTTAACTAATTTCTACTTGCAATTGTAAACAAAAATACAAATATGAAATAAAGCACGTTTGTCACAAGATTATTATAGGAAACATTTAATAAAGGCATTGTCTTTTCGAATTGCATAAAAGAATAATTACTATGAAAAGTTAATTTGATGATTCATTTATATTTTAAATTTTAAAACGTTGATTTTTCGTTTTAGCTGTTTCTTTGTTACTTTATATATAATATTTTAGAACTAACTTACTTCTGTAACTCTTCTCTCCAAGCAGATTCTGATGAATTTACGGGCTTCCCAGTCATAAACATCGATACTTGACTTATACATCTTTTTAATCCAGACATTCTCTTGTTCATAAATAGCTTGCTTCTATCTATATTAATACTGGTGTTAAACGCTTAAAATACACTATAACAGCTGAACGCTTCTGATCAGACTTTATAAATGTTTTTTTTTTATTAAAAAGTTTTTAACTCATTCAGATGCAGTACCAACTTTAGGAATTACTCATTCATTACGATTCTTATAAGCCTAGTCTTTTTCGAATGTGTCTTCAGTAGGAATGACTGTAATGATTACAGGATTTTCTCCGTTCCATCTCTCAGCAGCACATTAATAAGAGATTCACTGAACACTTCCTTTATATCGAATAATAGTACAACAAACTTTTTCAACGTCTTTATCAAAAACATTTTGAAAAGAAACGCACTATAATGTACTAAACAAAAATGACGTCGCAGAATAATTGAAACGACTTTTTCAACTGGCACTGATTGTGAGATTTAGTCGAGTACTGAAACAGACGGATGTTTAATGAAACAGATGCGAAGACGACACAAACAAACACTACACGAGCGCTGGCGTCCCGTGCCAACGCTGCCAGTGGCGCCGCGGCGCGTCTTCCCGTCGCCTCACCTCATCTATTTTTTAAGTATTTACTCGCATTACTAATTATATTAACATATCGCAGTTCAATAGGGTATTAAGATATGAAAATTATTAACATATTTAGCCATTAAGATAAACAATAACCTCTTGAACTGTACTAACGTTCTAACGACCGTTTACTTGCTTACAACGGCTGCGCATAAAAATTTGGACGAAATTTTATGACTCCCTGGATTTTGCGAATACGACATTGATGACGCATAAGCTAATGTGACGGGATTAGCTACCTACTTAATATTTTATTACTTATCCCTTATACAATATTAATTGCTTTTTTAATATTACATAGGTGGCAATCAAATATACGGCTTGATGGAAAGAAATTACTGTACACTGCGTTCACTAGCAATTATATAATATGAATTATCGTATCGTTGTTTTCTAAGATAAGGTAAGAATAAGGAGGTCTTCGTCACCTCCCTTCAAACCTAGAAGAAAGGTGACGAAGAAGGTGCTAGGTTACTTCAAATCGATACTGCATGAGAGAAGTATACTATCACGTCGAAAGCAACAATGCTCTACTAAGTATTTTCTTTATTTCCATAGCACGCAAAAGGAGAAATGTTCTGAAGTTTTCTAAATAATTTTTCTTTTAACAGCATTACTTGGTCGATAGGGTTGTTTTTAGTGCTGACTGATATTTCTTTGTGTTGTACAGTAATTGCGAATAGCAAAAACATTATGTATTGCAATGATCGTTATAAAAATAAAAGACCTCAGTATCGATGGATGGGTGACAAGTGACTTCATGGCTGTTTAAAATTAAGTTTTCAGAACAATAGGTCGCATTATATAGCATTATATTTGCAACAGTGAATTATTAACGCGGTGAGCAGTGTATAATTAAAAGCCTTGTTTCATGCGAAGAGAATGTGTAGAGTTTTAATTTAATTGTAGACAATTACTTCTTCATACTAGTCAATAGAGTTATGTATATGTGGTATAAATTTAACAAATATATAAACTTGTTCTGTTTTACGTCTTTCACAAATTTCTGACTATGTGTAACAGTTCTAAAATGGGAAATATAATTATTAAGAACTATAAAAAGAGTTTCTTAAAATTTTATTAAAAAATAGTTTAGTTAGTTATTTTTGACTAATAAATTCAACTTTTCTAAAGTATTGTTTGGTACTTTGTTCAAACACCAACGTAAAATTAGGTTTACCAAATATCGTTTTTTTAAGTCTAAGATTAATGAATTTCGTGTATCTGGCTATAAAGGGATCCAATAAATAATATAAACGCTACACACCCAACGGATAGCTATATGCTGTGTCGGGGGTCCAGAAAATTACACAAGGACAGGAACAAACACAACGAGACCGGAACATGTTACCTGTTTGTTTAATACAAACATCTGCTTCGAATAGGAATCGGACACGTGACCTGTGGAACTTAAGGCCTGTGCCAGAACGTCCACGATACATAACACAATATATAATTATTTTTGCTGATGTTGCTGCGAACAAAATCTAATGATATATAGACAATGAAGAAGTTCTAGGTCTCATGACACAATTTCACGGGAATATGTTCTCTACAGTAATTAATTAATCATTAGTAATAAGATTATATGTATGACATTTAGTAAGTTTATTTGATATTCGTTTGATTTAAGGTCACTACGATAAAAATCTATGTAGCACAATTGATTTTATAAGTAGATTAGATGTACTTGATTTTTGGAATAAAGATAATTAAATTAGTTCTGATGGATGATAAATTCTGTGGTCAATAGACTGTTAAAAATATTGTTGTTTTTATAAAATATTCGTATCGTTATACAAAAACTGTTTTTTGAATATACTTAATGTTGCACTTTGCAACACTTTAACATTTTTTAAAATATAATACGCTATTTTCATGAATAACAATTTAAATATTTGGAATAATAAGTAAGAATGTAAAGTATAATTTTGTTTTCTCTATATTTGTGTTTTATAATTTATTGATTTTTAAATTTTTTTTTTATATTATTATTTTCATAAAGTAAAAAACTAAAATATTAACGAATAAGACTGTCCGTTTGTCACGACGTTGATTTTATTTGTAAGCTGAAAAGGCACCACTTGCTGGTGCTTAGCTTTAGAAAAAATGTCACACGAGACCCTTTTACTATAAATGTCGTTGTATTGGATATATTGATGTATTTTATTCGATAAAAATTCGAATACCGATATATCGACTTTTTCAGTTATCCATCCCGTCTCTACTTGAAAATCAGTGTTTATGCATATAAGTCATAACAATACAAAAGATTGTTATTTTATTTTTAATGTTTTTTTTAGAAACCGGAAGACTTCCAAGGTAAAGATGGAAAAGATAATTCAAACTTTGTATAAGGAAATACTGGTATAAATACTTCGCAATCAAATCACATAAACAAACATTTATATCCAAGACTTTGAACATTATAACGGCGAAATGAAAAAACAAACAAGCCTCAAAACATTTACGATCATCATGTTAAGAATTTTATACGCATTTTTTGGCAAATAACAGTAATTTCTAAAACATTAGACATTTTTATTCAATAAGATATATAACATTATAAACGTTTCTTGAATAATCTAGCATTGCTAATGTTATGCTGATGATTAAATAATTATCAAATTAGGTTTTCGATTGAGGTTATCAATTGTATTGATCATTATCCAACCAACCAAATATATTTTGATAAATTAATAATAAATGTTTAACTTAAAAACACTAATAGCCTAATGACCATAACATAATCCTTTCATCATTTTTCCGCGATGTCATAACAAACAGACAACCAGACTAAACAACTAAAAATAATTGTTGAGTTCTGTGTATTCTAATTACCTAGTCAATTTAAAATTAAAATATTTTAAATTTACATACAATACAGTGCCGTTACAAATTTATAATAGCATACATCATTATATAGATATTTATATTTACGACCATTCCAGCGCAGTGGCAGTGAACCTGCCGTAAGTGGCAATGATTGCAGGAACCATTCTCCTAGAGGCATATGCTTGTATGGGTATGTGATCCGGTTTTGGTGGTCCTTCTTGTGTGTGTTTTCGGACCACAGAAGACATAACAATCCTAATGCTTTCTGATTTAGTAATGCTGTTGGCCTTAATGGCTTTGACAGCGTCACCGGGCCCAGTACTGAGACCTGGCCGAGAAAAAGGGACCGCCATCGCGGAGACTCAAAGTTGTTTTGGTCTATAGGATGCCTTCTGCGAGACCAATTTACGGCTGTGGACGTCATCGGGGATGGTGTGGCGTTTGTTTTACTTTATTTGTAGCAGAAATAAATCATACTAAGAAACGGGCTGTAAAGACAATAGTTGTGTACATTTAGACATCACCACAGGCGGTTTGTTTAAGTTTGATCATGCGTCAGCGTTACCAGGCGGACCAATGTTTCTGATTGTTTGACAACAGTTAATTAATTACTCGTTAGCTCAAAATTACAAACAAGCGTACAGCGTACAGATGATTTATTTAGTGCTTTGATAAATGCAATGGTATTGATCACTAACCCCTGCAGGGTTAGTAATCTTATCACCATATTTACTTTACCTTATAAGTTAATTTTTTTTACCTACGTCTTCACTTGCATTGATTTATGATTTTTCCAAATCTATAGCCTCCAGAAACGCAGATACAAATCCGTAGAATATATATAATCTATGTCACTGAATAATTTTGTAGTTTTCTTTTTTATAACAAGCATAAGCCTACATGGTAGAAAGCAATTATAATAACATATCTTAACTAACTACGTGCGTTGCCACCTTGAGGTGAGAAGTAAGAGAAGGAGGAAAAGATAGATGAATAATGGAGTAGATTTAAGTCTCGTACATATGAATAATAATGCTACTTCATTTCGATATTCCGTATGAAAAGACTGAATGAAGAACGAACGAAATGAATGAACGCGTGAACGAGTCGAAGGTGTGTTTTAGTGAAAGAATTGTAATAAAGTATATTATAATTTTAAAGTAAGTAATTTTAAAGTAAAAACGACTATTTCTGTATTGCCTCATTAATATTGAATGTTTTTCGTTATAACTAATGTCGATACAACATAGGTATATCGTGCCCAAAACGATTTTAACTCGTTCACCTGTCGACCATGTCGTGTATTACGTTATTTAATCTTCACTTCCTACTTACAACAAACAAAAATAGGACGTCAGAAAAAAACAATTTATTTATAAAATACCACGACCATGAGAATTTAGCTCATCCGATTTCACATGAATTTGATCTATGGGAATTTCGGTACCTGTATCTATATTTCTTGTATAAATTTCGCATATTTGTATAATTCTACTTTCTATAAAGAAAGAAGAAAATGTTGTGCATAGCATTTTATTTCACACCTATAGTCATGGACATGAATATTTCAGGATGAACTTCGTCCTCAGTGAAAACCGTTGCCAAGTCGCTTCAATGGTGACATGTGAGTTTGAAATAGTCTTCGCTATAGCTACAATCCTATTTCAGTATCACATACTTCATGGGATAGCCTTAGTACTGCTATTCCCTACTAGATGGCATTATAAGTTACAAAATACAATAGAATTTGAAAAATGGTGTCAATTATTTTTATAACACTGGAGTTTTCTACATTTCGTTACATGCAAACGAAAATCGTATACCTAAACCACATTAATTTAGAGACATTTTATTTATCTTTATTTTTTTAGATGAAGATGAGTTCAAGACTAGATTATTATCTATAATAATTATGATTATGATGTAAAACAGCCACGTGATTGGGTATGAAACACGAACATATGAAACGTGTTCTATGATAAATGAGACTTGTTTAATCTCAATACAATATGCATTGCAAACTGGATGTGCTCTGATTTCTTTCTTGTTGCTAAGACATAACCTAATTTGTATCCAATATATAACGTAGCTATCTAAGAAACTACGGGTCTAATTAAAAAAAAACGTTGGATAGACTGTTTATTGAAGAGCGTAGTTTATTTAATACGACTCTATGACCTCTACAAGAGTATCACTAACTATAGATCAATCTGGAAAACAATGCAATGCGAGTACTCAAAGCATCGGTGGCTGTACAAAAATAATGTATCGTTCTAATTCTATTAAGATAAAGCCGCTTTAGCAGCTGATAGCTAAAAAAACAGCTATAAGTCTAACTAGTTTCTAATGATTAGGTATAGACTAAAAGTCAAGATGAAGTATATGGATGGAGGACTTTGACCACAAATTTGGATATATCATGGCAACGACATTTACCGTACCTAATTTTTTGCTTTTATCCATTATATACTTCAACGGTTCTTTGAACTGGTTTAGATGAGTCAATCTTATCGAATATTCGCGGCTAAATTCAGTCAATTCCATGTAGACGCAAACAAAAAATTCAATAAAAACCTTATACCTGTGTCATATGCGGTAGTAATTAATGGCTATTTATAAAAATAAAAACACTGACGTCTTGTGTCGTCACAATAAATAAAATAAATAAATAAATAAATAAACGCTACACACTCAACGGCCCCCATTAGGATAATTATATCCTGTGTCGGGGGTCCGGAAACATTCACAATGACAAGGACAAACACAACCAGACCGGAAAACATGCCTGTACGATTAATACAAACATCTGCTCCGAGCGGGAATCGAACCCGCAACCGTCGAGGCTTAAGGCAGACTCGCTACCCACAACGCCACAACGGTGTCTAAACAATATAACCAAAACGAGTTTTTGTTAATGTTATTTCATTCAATCATTTTTATCAGTTTTGTTTAAAATTAACACCTTTAAATAGAACATTAATATTCGTAAAAAATTACAAAAATTATACATCACGCGATATTTTCAAACGTTTTCTAATAAATTATATCTATTGCCTTAGTATTTTACCAAAAAAGTAGCTTCTGACTAGATCAGAATCGATCTCGTGACCATGAATCGATAATTACATAATGTTTAACAATCTGCTTTATAAAACATTTTATAAATATTGTTTTCATTCATTGAAATGATTATAACATATAGATAACGAACTTATATATGTTTTATTAATAATTAAATCAAACCTCTGAATAATTCAAAGGAATATCTTAATCATATTTACATCAGCTAAAAACCTGAGTAATGATGAGGTAGCATTTTAATAGAGACAAAATGTAACAAAAAGTTTTACTATGGGATTTTGTTGTGAAAAAATATAAGGATAGATATAGAAGCCGTTTGTCATTT
This sequence comes from Hestina assimilis, assembly GCA_023373885.1. Classification (NCBI taxonomy): domain Eukaryota; kingdom Metazoa; phylum Arthropoda; class Insecta; order Lepidoptera; family Nymphalidae; genus Hestina; species Hestina assimilis. The sequence continues at coordinate 6,096,778 of CM041749.1, read as the reverse complement.
GTTCTATACCAGTCTCTCATAATACTAATATCATCTAACATGATTCACTAGATGACGTTATTTCCATTTGAATTTTGTGACGTATTGTTTCTAGGCGAAATCTTAAAAGTGTTATCATAGTACTAGGTGCAGCTGACTTTATGCATCAATATATATTTATTTAACGTCGTTAGTGCTTTATGAGTCTTTTATATTGATGCTTACTGTCTGCATCTGAAATTGCTGATTTAAATTATAGGTGACACTGTCCAAGGTAAGTTTTAGTTATAAGTCAATACTGTAGTACAGCCTTGCCGTTTTTAGTAAGACCTAGGGAGTAATATCCTCTCACAAGATATCGACTTGGAGTATCAGTATGCGACGGCTGCGAATAGCGGGCACATCTCATCTTCCTTTTTTGTCTTTTCGCTATCCTCCTAAACTCATCCCTAATATTCCTTATGACCACTACTTCTGGTTGTGTAGAAAATCTCTAAAACTACAAGATAAGAAGGTTAAAGATGCTATTTTAGTTTCGACTAAGTGTTGATGTATGTCATGACTAACTGTAGTATTATTTATTCAGGTGACAGAAGAACGTCAACATTTTGGAACCGTAGCAACAGTGTGGACGTCATTAGTTTCTATTCCAAAATGCTTTCCAAATATGCAAGTGACCACTTATTCAAACGTCTAAAAAATTTGATTGACAGAATGAATAACAATTGTCTGAATTCAACATCTTTTGCCAAAACATTTTTCAATTCTTCACAATTTATGATTATTCAGTGTATAGCTATATTTAGGTGGAAATTACAGACGTGCCTAGCAATCGTTATTCAGGTCAACCGTTTCTAAACAGCGATAAGGCAGGAAGCAGGGGAACTGTTCTATTGCAAACATTAACATTGGCGCCCGCCACATACTGGCTGACCACCCGTAAAACCCATGCCAGAGAGATATAGTCTTTATTCATGTTGAAATAAGAATTTTTCTGCAGGACTAATATTCAGGAATGAGTTCCACATACGTTAATAACCTCATTGTTGTGCGGATTGGGCATCACGAGTATTAGTTCAGAGGAAGCGTACGGCCTCGCAACGTTCTTGGTACAATCGTGATGAGAATTCGCACAGTCTATATAAATGTCAATAGATATTTATTACTAGGAACTTTCTATAATTTTGCACCTGTCTATGACTTTTATACGTGATCACCTTTTTTATACATTAATTGTCTTTATTAAACGCTCCTTGAAATAATAATTTAAATTGTGTACAAGCGGGATAGTCAGTAAAATAAATAGGTAATGATAAATTTATCCTTGTTTATTAGAAGGGTGTTATTAAACGTGTGCAGGAAATTTTAAATAAGCAACAAATTATCGTTCGCTATATAAGGCGGAAATTACTTAATTATTTTATGTGCAGTATTGTACTTTGCAACAGGATAAGTGACAATAACCCTGACCGACAAATAATCATAAGGCTGCATCAAGATTCCTACTCGTTTTAAAGGAGCATTGTTTTGGTAGAGTCTTTGCGGCGACAAGTTTCCTGTACATCATTACCGATCGTGCTAAAAAGAAGGACGTCCGTTTCCTTTACGCGAATTTTGCATACAACGAGAAAGACACTAGATTTTTTTGCCATGCGTCAAAGTCGTACAAAAACGGATGAAGCTTATGGTGGTTACGAGAATAATAAATTCCATTAATTAACCATACCAATCATTGCAAAATAAAACTCATGAGACGAAGCCTTATATATATATACAAGGGTAATTATCTTATAGGGCATTATTGTGTATGGAGGCTGTAGAGAGTGGGTCGATAAAGAGGTAATAAACACTGGCGACTACGAAGCCATGTGGGCGCCATTGTTCTTGACCTCCATGTCTTTTTAATGAGAATTCTTGAGTAGAAATGGGTACTTAACGAGAGACATTCGCACTAAGAAATAAAGGTCCTGTTTTTAGAGCTTTACTTAAAAATCCTTTAAAATTAGCAACGCGATTTCATTGTTTTGTTTTATTTGGCGAGGCTATCGGGAAAATAGACAAAATAAAATAAAACTTACCTAAGAAAAAGATTGAGGGCACTATCATTTCTGGTAGTTGGAATGTCTTTGACACTGGAAGGTTCACTACGTACTCCTCTGAGGGAGAGTCTTAATTGCCTAGGAATTGTGCTGAGGAGACCACTGCTGTTTCTTCGCTGATTAAGGCTTTTGGATCTTGTTAATTTGTTAGCTTCAAGGTCAACGACAGGAACCGCCACTTCATCACCACTTCTCGAAATCGTTGCACTCGACGCATTTGTTTGAATAATTGTAGGTATAGCAGTTTTGACATCCACCAATAATTTATCCCACGGCGATTCGCCATCCTCCTCGGAGATCGTCTCGAAACTTCTTGGGCCAACAGATGATGATGTCTTGTCCGACATGTTGAAGGTATGTAAAAATATAGAGTAAAAGCAACGGAACGCAACAGAACAGACACCAACACCACTTCGTCACTTTGGATTTTTAGTTTCTTGACAACACTTCACTCTTATCATAATATCCATTTGTAAATCATAATGTTTGGGATAAAAATGTTGACACTGAAACAAGAAAGAGAAAAAAAAATTAAAATACAAATAGTAAATACATGCAGTAATATTCATCAAGTCTGGTTGGTTTCTGACACAGGTGTAGAAAAGAAGATATGGACTGGTTACGACTTAGCTTCTGAATGCTTATTACTTTTACTTCACTAATAAGCCTTTCTAAATATGTCTATTAGAGTAATTATGTCCAAGAGAAAGGAGTTTTAGAATAGAAATTAGGTGTATCAAACGTCTAGTTAGATTAGAAAACTTTTTTGTTACTTCGTCATCTATTATTTGACAAAGAGTTTTTTGCTACAGTTTATATATAACCGTGATAAATTACTGTTAGATTGATTTGATTAAGGCTGTGAAAGTGTGCTTTAAATTATATGAAATCTGGTCTCATCAAGTATGTGTTATTTAATGTAGGAAGTGATAAAATGCTCGTTTCACATTTACGGCTGCGTTTATATCGTTTTCTCCGTACGCTGTGTAATTAGCTTTTATGGTATCATCAATTTTCGCTGCTTTCATTACGTTTACATATTTGAAAATTTAATTTAATGTTACGATAGTTCGATGTTACGATAGTATAAATCTGTATTAATTTTTTAATATCTACTTGGAACTTTATGTAAGTGAAGAGTTTAAACAAACCAAAATAAAAAAAATTTAATATTGTTAAATTATGTTTCTAACTGACTCTATGCTTGTATCACCAATAATATTATACGTGCTTCGTCGAAGAAACGAGTCTTGTATTGGCATCGAAAGCAATTAAAGGGGGTAAAAATTGGGACCTCCTTGGGCCTCACTCATCGAAAGAAATTCAACAGGAGGGATACCAATATTTGAGGTCTATTCTTAAAACAGTAAGCATTTATGACTGATAGCTTGTTATTCACACACAGAAATATATATTCATACTAGCGTCTGCCCAAAACTTCGGCCGCGCTGACGTTTAATTTGGCTCCAGAGAGACACGAATCATTTGTAAATTAAATAATGTTCCTTAACATATAATTATGTATCTATACCGGATTTAATTTGAATACGTCTTGTAGCATGTCTATATATTGTCTCACAGGAACCGAACATTTTTTCGGATTAAATTCTTCGTGATAATCCAGATATATAATATAAATTTGTGCGTTAAAAATTTCAATATCAAGTAACAAGCATCCAAGTGTAATATCCAAGTGCATAATCTCTACAAAACGTTTTTTTTTAAAACCCATAGAAGCCTAATTTTTATCCGGAATAAAAGTACCTCATGTGCTAATCTAGATTTATTTATTTATTTATTTATAGATAGATAATCAGCTATCTGTGTAGTAAATGTCATCCCAATCCGTTAATCCGTTTATGATTTATTCAGTAACAAACATCCGAACATACAAACTCTCATTATAATATTAGCATGATAATGTATATGGAACGTATTATAAATTGATGTATGATATTGTATGTACCGAAGATTTCGCAAAGCTATAAATATTTTAGCTCCATTAGACATACTTATTGTTCAAACTCCAAAGCATATGCAATGCATCGTGTAAACGTAAACAAAAGCGATAACATACAATTCTCAATACACCTTAATTTATACAAATAAATAAAATTGAAGCGTCTGTTTGTAATTCCAAATTATCAACTAACTATTCATATATTAAAGTATATACTTTAATATATACCCCCGCATATACGGTATATACGGTACTTACATAAAACAATTTTAAAATTTTTTGTCTGTCAATCTGTCTGTATGTCTGTCTATCTGTTTGTTTCGGCAAATCTCTGAAACGGCTGCACCAATTTTAACCGAACTGGCAGATGGTTGATGTTATAAGGAATAACTGACTGAGCTTTGACGACGATGTGGCGCAGCCGTAGCGAACCTGCTTAAAGCGCCACAGGTCGCGGGTTCGATTCCTGCTCGGGCAGCTGTTTGTCTTGACCATACAGGCAGGTATTCTGGTCTGGGTGTGTTTGTCCATGTCATTGTGTATATTTCCAGATCCTCGACATAGGATATAACTATCCTAATGGGGGCCGTTGGGTGTGTAGCGTGTATTATAACTTAGACTACTTTTGTTTTAGAAAAAGAATTAGATTAGATTCCGTGCAAAAAGAATCGGTGTTAAAGAAAAATCGGTACAGCACACGAGCGGAGCCGCGAGCAGATCTAGTACAAATATATAATTTGATAACGATTCTAATACTTAGCACCTTAATTTCATAAAATTCATCACGAATATGACACCTCTTGAAAACGTTTAATCGTTAATTATAATATTCTCAGAACAACTGGCGCCTAAATGATTTTTCTTATAAGTAATGTGACTCACGACTATATTTTATAAAAACCACTAATGATTCAGTGTATTACAAAGTTTATTAATAGTATAATAACAGTATCGGAAATCTTGACCGCTAAAATTATATTTTATAACAATTTCCGTTGAAATTTCTATGAGATTCTTTATATCGTTCTGATTATGTAATTTCTGTAAGTTGGGCTATTTGACTGATATTAAATATGCTTATTTTCTCAATTAGGCAGAACAATATTGCTAATAATTTTAGTATTGATGTAAATACGTCCGGTGTTTTCTGGCGTCGGGATATGACGACCTCATCGCCCGCTGTTGGGATAATCTCACAGTATAGATTATCCACCAGTGCAATCAGTCACACTGGGGGTAGGTCTTTTGTTGCAAAATATCGCCTAGGTAGGTAACACAACAGTGTCAAATATTTTACCGCCAAACAGTAGTGTCTTAGGCATTACTGTGTTCCGGTTTAAAGGACACTGCATGCTAGTGAAATTACTGGGCAAAGAAGATTTAGGAACTATCTTGATATCTCGTGAGTGGCACCTACTAATGGTGTTGCAAGCGCTCATAGGCTACGACAACCCCTTACCATCAGTTGGGCCATAGTGGACCATAGTATACTAAATACGTACTTTGTGATAGTACCTCAATGGGTAAAGTTTAAGGATTTGTTTTACATTTTTTACTGAATGGTATTGGCCTTTCAAGCATTGACAACTGAGTGCGGAAGCCTGTGAAAAAGGGACAGCCCTCGAAGGGAAATAAGGTGCCAGCTATAGAAATTTTTAATTACAAAAATTACAGCTAAGTTACGAATTGTTAAGGTGTTTTAATAGATTCTTTGGTGTTTTAGTAATATCAGCGCGATTTAGATGACATTTTCTTCCTGGCACAACCACTTTGTGAACTTCCACCGGCGGTCTTTTCGAACCGATGTGACCTGGGAACCTTCAAGAGAAGAGCCTATAGAACCTATGTATATATCGCGTGCGTCTTCTGCCCGTTTGCACCCTCCAACAACCAACCTTGTAATGTTTATTTGTTTTGTGATTTCAGGCTTTAGTTTAGTATATGTAATTACATCACTACTAAACTTAGGTCTGTTATAAATATAGTTTTAGATCAAGTGTTACCAAAACGGTTTCTACTTATCTTAGTAACCCTACCGACGAAGTTCGCGTGCAAACTGAGATAATTCTATCTCACCTAGTTTCACTGTTGCTATGAGATCAAATTATCTGATTATATTTAAACAAAGATGATTCTTAGTCATCGAAATGGGATCATAATATAAATTGTGGCATGGTTAATAATCATTATGTCTTTCAAATGATTTATAAACATCCGTGGCCAAAGCGAGACATGACCTGCCCCAAACTGGACCTTGTGAAATTCTCAGAAACGGAAGAATATGATAAGTTTAGAAGTATTTAATTTATAACTATTGGAGAGAATAGTAGGAAGAGGAGGGGCCTCCTTCTCTAGGCGATAAACGAAGATTTGGCCTTCCTCGGGCCAAATCAAGTATCAAAAGTAAACTACATATTATATCATATATAATATCACTATAACGATTTTTATATCACGAGTAGTAGTACCGTTAAACAGTACGAATTAAGATTTTGGTTAAAATGACATAACAAGCTTCAACGTTACGTCATAATTAAAAATAAAAATTCTTAAACATATCTAAAATTCTTCGTCTTATTTTAATTGCGATAAGGTTGACTTTCCTTTATCATATACATAGATATAGAGTGAGCAGCATTAGCGTGCCAAATGTCTCATCCGGCGAATGTAGGTCAATGCTCCAGGGAGCCCAAATCACCGCTATCATGAACTAGCATTTTATACAAATGCTTCTTCTTATACCTAGCATTATTACCGGTATTTACCCATGGTCTGCTTATACTCTTATCTGGATTTGACGGGTTACTAGTTTTTAGACATTGTGATTGCCGTCTCACCTCTCCAACCCGGGTGAACCAGTAATTCATTACTATTAGATGTTATAGTAACAATCACGACTGATCAAACATCTGCTCCGAGCCGCCTCTGCTCATACCAGCACAGCGCGACGGTCGTCAATATTATATACAAATGCATTGATATTATTTGTGTAATATTTAGCTTATTGAACGTATTCAATTGTATTGACCGATTTACTGGTACCATTTATAGATCTTGCTAGCATCTGCTTGCAATACAGAGTGTGCAATTAATTTGTATATGCGATCTGCATTAATATTACTGAACGCTTCAGCCTATAACGAGTATCCTGTCTGGCTTCGAATAGAAATTCGTGTAATCGGTTTTTTTTAATGTTACAAGTTTGCAAATAAGCATACGGCCCACCTGATGTTAAGTGGTTGCCGTAGCCTATGAGCGCTGGAAGCACCATTAGTAGGTGCCACTCGCGCGTTGCCAACATCGAGATATTGGTTCTTAAATCTCGTCTGCCCAGTAATTTCACTAGCGTACAGTGCCCTTCAAACCGGAACACAGCAGTGCCTAAGCACTATTATTTTGCGGCAGAATATTTGACACTGCGGTGGTACCTACCTAGCCGGCCTCTTGCAACAAAAGACCTACCACCAGTGTGACTGATTGCACTGCTGGAAATAATCTCTGCTATGTGACAGAGGTTATCCCAACCGCGGGCGATGGGGTCGTCACATCCCGACGCCGGTGAACTTTATTGTATGTGACATGATATCTTTGTTATTTGTGAACCAATTTTTGTATCTTTATTTTGTATAAGTGACTAAGTATGTTTTTAAAGTAGTCCTAAATGCTTTCGTGGAGATAAAGAGCTAAACCAAAGAAAAAGTTTAAAGTAGATATTGATAATTACTCACGATCACTATAGTTAATCTAAATTTTAATTGCCTTGTCGATTGAAATCTGCTGTTCTTTTTTTAAAAAATATTAAAACAGTACAAGGTTTGCGAATAAAGAATAAAAAATAACGACTTGGACACCCATTACAAATTATAATTAAAAAGCATTGAATTTTTATTTTTAAGTAATTATAGCAATTGCTTTCAAGCTCTATTATAAGTTTGAATAAATTTATATTTTTACACGCAAAATGATAAAAAATATTATCTATATAAATCACGTGATGTCATTATTAGAAATTCAACAAAATGTCACAATTAATTACAATATTTTGTGTTAATAGTAGAATGAGAAAGAAGATAGAAGGAACATTAAATAAAAGCCACGTGACAACATTTTATGTATTTTATATATACGTAATGTCAAATTACCTATATAATTGACAAATGCACCTATATAATTGATAGTCTTGCCCAGGTATAAAACATGCTAACATAGACATTTAGGAAATAAAAACATAAATTGCCAAACCTATATACGTATATTTACTTGTTTAACTCCTATTAGTGCTACGAGCAACTAAGACTAAGACTTCTAAGACTAAGACAACAACATCTCCTTTGAAATAACGTTAAAAGAGCGGCAACATGGTATGGCTCAGTTCATGAGATTCTCAGTCTAAGGTGTTAACATTTTGTGACATGATACAAACGTTTCTCTAATTCAAATAATTATTACTAAATACAAGAGGCATTTCAGGCTTATATTTAACTATTTTGTTATTGCTACATTGACTTCGATGCGTAATTTTAACTGCGCATTGTTTTTTTTACAATTACCATATTTAATATATGGGAAATAGTCAATAATTAATTTATCGTATCCAATTACAATTTATAAAATAATGTTCATAGTGAGTGTGCGACTTATTTGAAATAATACCATCACTTAATTCAAATAGACAATATTTTTATTTTATGGAAAACTGACTTATATTTAAATTCAAAACTAAATTCTGATGTAATCTATATCTATACGAATAATAGTTAAAATAAAACAATCAAGGCTTATTATCATTGACTCACTATAAACTAAAGACCGGCCCTTCTATACTAAACAAAATACCCGAGATTCGCTGGTGCTCAAATCGAAAATCGAATCGAAATTAATAAGTAACTAGCTAACTATATTCGATTATGTTACAAACTTGTAACTAACTTCGTTTCGTTGCGTCGCTGTTGAATTTGCAAAGGAGCACCAGCGAGTCATTGACTTTGTTGATTTCTTTATATGGAGGGGCATGTCATGGTTGTTCATAATTATATCATAGTATATAGTATAGTCTATGCTTCTTGTTATATTTATATTATAGAGCTGAGTGGAAGCATAACAAAAATAAAAACAAAATAAATACATTTATACAAAATACCGCGCCAGGACTCCGCGTATAATGACATAAGTGCCGGGCTTGCAGGCGCCATTGCCTCTTGATTAATTTTATACCGCATTTGTAGACATTTCGTTACGATAAACACTGGTAACTGGAAGTCGAGGCCAACAAGTGGATACCAGTACAGGATACCAGTTACTGAATTCCATAGAGCCTATTTAAATCATATTTGTCATAATAAATTATGTAATTGCCGTTTGATTAATTGTTAAGGAAAGAGTCCTAATAGCGACCATTATTGATGAATTTAATATAGATACATATATAACTTATTATATAAATTATATTATAAATTGTAACCAATATATCGCACAATATTTCGGCAATAAACTATTAGTTTTACGAATACAATAACGACTAATAGCAGTTTAATATTATATTACCGCTACTTACATTCCTTAACTTTATCAAACTAAAGCGCTCTAATATGAGCATTTAAATATATTTTTAACGGCAAATTTTTCATTAACTAATGATGAAAAACCGTATTATAAAACAACCATTACTTTATAACTTCAGATTTCAATTATTATAATATTTTAAATTATTTCTGACCGGCGTCGGGACGTGACGACCCCATCGCCCGCTGTTGGGATAATATGTCACAGCAGAGATTATTCACACTGGTGGTAGGTCTTTTGTTGCAAGAGGCCGGCTAGGTAGGTACCACCGCAGTGTCAAATATTCTATCGCCAAATAGTAGTGCTTAGGCATTACTGTGTTCCGGTTTGAAGGGCACTGTAGGCTAGTAAAATTACTCGGCAAAAGAGATTCAAGAACCAATATCTCGAGGTTGGCAACGCGTGAGTGGCACCTAGTAATGGTGTTGCCCATGTTCATAGGCTACGGCAACCGCTTACCATTAGGTGGGCCGTATGCTTGCCTGCCAACTTGTAATATAAAAAAAAATTCAAGATCCATAAATGACCATAGAAAATCAAGTACTGATTAGGACAAAGCTCCCACGTAGCAAGCTATTAACAATCTTTAATAATATATAATTGAGGACGTAATTATGTAGAATCATTGTATCAACATATCTTCCAACAGATCAAATCCAGTATTTTATAAAACGCCTCGTGCAGAACAAATTACATCTATTTTATTAAATAAACAACATTGTTTATGAACTTTAAGAATAACTCTATATAATTTAACTTAGCTCTAAAGTCTAAGACAGTGTATAAGAATATACCGGTCAATGCGTGTCGCCCACACACATAACGATTTCCGCACCACATATAAGTTAAAAAAACATCAAAAATATAAAGTTTCTCATATGAGGAGCCTTTATTTTTTAATTTAATTCTGTTGTTAGTATTTATAAACAGAAATCATATTCTGTGAAACTTCAACTCTACCAACTACCCATTACGGCTCGTAAGATGTTCGCTGAAAGACGGACAGTGGAGGCTTACTAATACGTATTTAAAATTTGGTTACGGAGCTCTAATAATGCGGATTACTTAATGACGAGCTTACGGTGACTTAATTAGCTCTCATACTTTGTGTAGTTGCGTTCTATATCTTAAGAGTTCTTGATCTCGAGGTCGGTAAAAAATTTATATGAGATAAACCCTATCCATATAAAAGAATCTTCTATACAAATTGAAAAAAATCAATAAATTGATAAGTTTCTCCTCGTAAAAGACGTTTTAAAACAATAAACACGATATTTACTTGATGTCTGTTACACAAATCTTTTATAAAATAACGCTTCAATTGAATAAACAATTATTTTAATGAGTATCATATTAAAATAAGATAAAATTTAATGAAATGTCTCGTGTTGTTGCCGAATGAAAATAGACAATGTTACATCACTCATCACATCACGTGAAGACAGAGTAGCGTGGTTAAAAGATTATCATTATTTCAACTAGTTCTGTATTATATATTTTTTTTATAACTGAGGAGGTAAACGGGCAGGAGGCTCACCTGATGTTAAGCGATTGGTTAAGGGCATGTAGGTGCACTGCCACCGTTTCAGGATACAATTTGAGCAATCACTTCACGAGTTTTCACTAAGTTTAGGTGTGTAATGGAACATCATTTACCGAAAACTTGTTGAATTTCCTGTGGGCCCAATTCTAAAGCCCACGCGAACGAAATCCCGGACGGATGATTGTATTATTTATAATACATGTAAATTTTTTAACTCCCATTGTAACATACTTATTTATCTCTGCGGTTAAAACAATACATATAAAAATAAATTGTTCTGTATGAAATTTACACGGTAATGACGGTAAATGTCTTTTTTTGTGGCGACCGTGAGGTAATTTTCCATTGCAAACGGTAAGAAGTGTTAATCTTAAGGATATTGGCACAGAAATAATGTAACGGTTCCGTACGTGCTTCCATTTAGGTTCGATTCTAAAAGATCGTTGCGGTTTTTTTTACGCGAGAGTTAACGTTTTATAACAATTGCTTGACATCATTCGTGTGTCAATTTTTAAGTCTGCAGTACACATAAAACTATATCGATAGTTTACAGATAGTGTTATTAAAATTAATTAACAATTTTTCATTAATGAGACCCTCACAGCCAAGTGCGCTCAGGTAAACGATCAGATGGTTAAGCTTTAGGTGTGATCAGTTCATAGATGAGTCATAGTGTAGTGTAGTATAGTGGTATTTCAACTGAGCGTCTGTGTGTTTCAGAGGGCACCTAAAAAGTCGGTCCCGGTTGTTATCAACTTGATAATTCAGAGGCCTGTATAGGCGACCTAGACAACTCTGACACTAGATTGGCGACTAACGACACGATAAGAAGAACATGTTATTAAAAAAAAACATAGATTTAATTCTTTATTCGCAGCGTTCGTGATTGAGTTTCGTAATCTTTTTATGAAATGTAAAGAAATGCTCTTATCGCCGACCGTGACAGAATTTAACACGAATAATGAGGAAGCATATGTGTGACAACTTATAAAGAGAAATATATTTATAATTTGATATTCGTAACCTAAATTGTGATTTCCGTGTTAATGTGAAATTATTTCGCAGCAAGGGAACCAGTACGTTGGCCCGTCGCGTTCGTTCACCGCAATTTCGCGATAAATAATCACAAAGAGATTCATTCACCAAAAACCAGTAATTTATCAGGACAAATTAGGTTTTACACCCGATTTCAATGAACTGGTACATATTTTTAAATTGCGCCTTCGTTACCTTAATTTTTCTTTGACTATATACTTCCGAGAACTAAATGTCAAACCCATTTAGGATTGTCTTCTCTTTAACTTGGTTACACGAGATTCTCTCGAATTCGTTATAAATCATGTTGACTTGTTGAGGGATTGATGTGCGGTTAATTTGAACGTGACAGCTTTTCACGCTGACTGTTCTTCGCCCGTATGACCTTTGGACTCATCCCAAGGTGTAATGTGACAAAACCCTTGAAAAATTGCATAGAAATTAGCATTTTAAAGTACGTGATACAATATGAAAGGATAATTTTATATAATTATAATTTTTAGGTATTGGGTGTACAAATAGGTAACTTATACGTAGGAAAAATGATAATTTTTAAACTATTTCAATGGTAAAAATTCAGATAACAAATGGGTTTTATATCACTGTTACTATGCGGAAGTATTACCTAGAATAACATAATATTATGTATGTTAATAATTTACTCCCTCTTTTTCGGAATGTTTTACTAGTACTACACTCACGCATACAAAGAAAAGTTCGAACAATATGCGTGAGTACGAATATCTTTACCTTTTCAATACATAAGTTATAAAAGTTGGATTCGGAAATTACAGTGTCAATGACTTAAACGAAAATAAAAAAGAAATTCGTATTTCTGTTTATCTGTTGATCCGTGTATTCCCAAATTAGTAATCACCTTCTGACGATGTTTACTATAAAAATATATAATTAAATGTTAAAGTTATCAGAATAACGAACAATACGCTTGTTTCGTCATATTGACGCGGACGCATATTCTTGGTAAAACCCGCTTAAGTTTTAGAATCGGAGAACGGCTGAGTCTGCGCTAAAATTGATTACTTGCTACCCCGTTACGAAGGTAATACAGGTATTAGTCATCAAATAACGCAATCTATTGTGTTACCGTGTTACACGATTGAATTGATACATTGACAGTATAATGTATACAATCAATTAGCAAATGAGGATTTTTATATGTTTCAAAATGGATTTAGCGATTGCGGTATAAAATTATGAATAAAAAATATTGCAATATTAGTCTTTAGATAATAACCTAATTGCTTTTAATAAGTCATAACTATATTAAGTTTTTAACCGACTTGGACAGTTCATATATATTTTATATTAATCTAATGAGTGTTAAAAATAGGCTGTTAGACAATTAGGCGATGTTTTTTAAAAATGGTACATTTTTTGAAAATTTTCTGATAAATATAAGTTTCAAAACAAAATTACAAAAAAAAGCTGACCACGCAAGCGAAGCTGCATGCGCAGCTATAAAAGATTCACAGTTTTAGTATAAAATAGTAGTTCTTACAAAACTTAAAAATATACAGAAAAGAATTTACAAATTACGTAGAGGAATAGTCAACAAAAATTTCATGCACCTAAAAATAACTATTACAAAATTATATAGACGAGTATATTTAGTTTGAAGTTATTTAGAATATTTAAACCACGGTAATTTAACAATAGTATATGACCGGCCTTGGCGTACTTGTATTAGATTCAATAAAACATTAACGTGTGGACACTTTCGAAATAAAGAGCTGTTAATTCACAACCAATCTGAATGTAAGATTTGGAGAAAGTTGATCCTTTCCGTGTTATGTAAACAGTTGAGCGAATATTTGCTAAAAGATTTTGCATTTCTTGAAATTAAACACTGGTATTTAACTTTAAGTATTTAACAATGTGAAAGTTTCTGGGCATAGGTTTTATTTCAATATCCCTAACAACCGTTGTGGTGTGCTGGTACTACTGGTAGTCGGCTTTGAGCTCCCGCTCGGAGCAGATGCTTAGTATAAATATCTGTTTCGGGCTGGGCGTTTGACTTTGTGCGTCTTCCCACTACGTCTCGGAGATCACGGTGAGCTGTCGGTCCATGAGTTACTGGTTCGCCCGTTGGATTGCGGAGGTCAGATGATAATCGCTTTGTGTAAAATCTAACCTAACCTAACCTGTCAAATCAGGATGAAAGTATAAAGAGACTCTGGGTAAATATCTGGAATAATGCTAGGAAGTAGATGAAAAATAATGTGCCTGTCAAGATAGATAAAACAGGAAAAAATATAGGCTACTTTTATGTCTGGAGTAATTATATTTTTACGAAACCGTATTAAAGTTGGGGCGGTTTATTAATCTCTAATAGTCCTATTATTTATAAAAAGTGTGACAACTAAAGTTTGTCCTGAATACGTCTATTTGTTTATACGAATCTCGGTCAAAATAACAATCCATAAAAGTATATATAAAATGTAGTTGAGATGAAATCATATCGGATTAGCATCGCTAAATATACACGCTTTTTTAGAAGTGAGATTAAATATAACTTGTTTTTTAGACGACTTTTGAGAACATGGACGAGAATTAATTTTAAGGACGCGTGACATTTCGTTAGATGTGAAAATGGTCTAAGCTTGAGAGACAAAACAAAAAAGATATAAGGAGTCGAAAAAAAGAAAGGATATCTGTATATCTCATACATTGTATATCTATTTAAGAAACACTTCTTTTCAAGTATTTTTTACACTACAAAGGTGGCAAACAGATAACGGTCCGCTTGGTAGTAAGCGGTTACTGTAGGCTATGTTAACTTGAAATAACAAAGGTTTTACTGCGTTATCAATTAAAATGAGATAGCAGAGAAGAATGGAAGAAGAATTGAGAAAAACCGGAAGTATAGAACATCGAAAAGACCAATATTATCAGCCTGCATAAAATAATTGACTATCTTGTTACTTTATTCTAATTGTAAGTAATAAAAATGTATAAGTCATAGAGCCCTTATAATGTTAATTGTTAGAGATAAAAGAGTTCCGACTGGACGGCGTTTGAATAAATTTTCGTTGCCAGAGGTTGTAGCGTTGTTCGTTGGATTCCTTATTTGATTTTACATTCATTTGTATTTAATTTTTAGCAGACTCTATTTCAGTTTTGATATTAAGGATCTAATCGAAGACGTTGAAAATAAAGAATGAAACTTGTCATTATATAAGAGCTAATTACCCGCTTCGCTTGATTAAAATATGGAAACCTCTCGAAGGCTTGAATTGCGAAAAATGATAATATTCGTCATTCTTAATTGAGTCAGTCTTATTTTTATTTATGTATATAAACTTCAGGTTGGTAGGCATATACGATAAACATTTATCATACATGTGTGTGTTTAGGGGATTACCATTATCGAGGGTTTTATGGTTCCATGAATGTGGATGCCGGAGACCAAAACAGCAACCTTCCTCCAACGACCATTGTAGTTTGACCGTTGTGGCACCAGGGATACTGAACCCGCCTTAAGTGCCATTGGTCACGGGTTTGACTCCCGTTCGGAGTATATATTTATATTGACCTAACAATTGATGCAATGATTTTCTCGCTGATGCTAATGGTTTTGCTAGTAAACAGAGAGTGCAGCAGTAACTTACTTCCATATAGGCAATTAAGCTGATAAAAAACTCAACCACTCTATCCTTACCGAAGTATTATACAGTAATTTTGTATATTTAGGTATTACATCTTAAGTTAAATAAAGATTATAAATAAATAAATAATAAATAAATAAACGCTACACACTCAACGGCCCCCATTAGGATAGTGATATCCTGTGTCGGGGGTCCGGAAACATTCACAATGACAAGGACAAATACACCCAGACCGGAAAATATGCTTGCATGGTCAATACAAACATATTATGCTCCGAGCGGGAATCGAACCCGCGACCTGTGGCGTTTAAGGCAGGTTCGCTACCGCTGTGCCACAACGTCGTCATTATTATTATTATATATAAACATGTAAAGCAATTTACGTTAGTTTCGGTAAAACTCGAGAACGATTTGGCTAATTTAATTTTGAAATATATGTGGAAGTCCAGGGAAGGTCTGAAAGGTGAAAAAAAATGGGATAACATTAAAACCGCACTTTCTTGTTACTTTGCTCCTAAGTATCGTATCGTGAAGCACACAGCCTTCCTCGAGAAACATTCTATCAAAATCAAAAATAATTATTCGAATTTTCGAGTTCTAGAAACTAGCACGTTGAACCAAACAAGCAAACAAACTTTTCAGGTTTATAATATTGGTATAGATAACCATGTCTGTTTCGGTTTCATTATGTACCTATTGTAATGTTCTGAATCGTTGACGTATGTACATATGGTACAATGTAATCTGAATACATTATGTGATAAACTTTACTCTTATGTACAAGGATAGTGACGCCATGATAAATACCTATATATAATTGTGCATTTTGTTGTTATTTCATTATAATTACATAATATATAATAATTTCATGTATGAGATGGCGATATAAATTTACTATACACTATGAACATGCCCTTCCATTTCGAAAAATGTCAAAGACTGTCTAATACTTAAATTCAACATCAACGCAATGAAACGAAGTTGGTCGCACACTAACTTGATTCGATTATGTTGCTAGTTTGTAACTAACTTCGCTTCGATGGATTGATGTTGAGTTTACGAAGCAGCACCAGCGAGTCTGACAGTTTGTTTCTATGGTCCTGTCTATAATATAGTAAGTCTTTGGATGGCGAGCAATCTTTGTATAAATTAATTTTAAAGTATATATTGTTGATCACTAACGTAGCAACCAATTTAAAAACTATAGACTCGACTGCTATCCATTCTATTAATAACAGTAATTGATGCTTCTTAATTTTTTAATAATTTGTGTCATTTCCACGAAACTAATGACGAAACATTTCATTTTGTCTACAAACGGTATTTTTAAGGATACAGAGCATGCAAATAGCTCTAAAAATACATTTCCTCTAGCAATATTGGGTGGAAAAGAGGCTAGCGTACCTCTGGATTTTAATCTGAATATTACAAATAATATAATATAATAAGAGGTAAAATTTGTTTGTATGTTGAGAGTTAGAGAATTTTTGTTTCAGAAAGTAGTTATATATTTCAGACATTTTATAATTTTCATTTGTCTGTGTGTTTGAATGCTCTTAATTAGAGACTTTTTATTATACTGACCATTTTCCGTAACAACCGCATAAAATATAAATAGCTTATATTTAAACTTTTGTCGTCAGTGACATAATATAAAGCCACAATTAAAGAACAGTATCAACCACATAGTTACCTACTTTATATAAACATTTTATAAATACCACATATTAATAATTAACCTTCGTATAAAATATTTATATGTTAATATATATAATAAATTGTTATCAACATATTTATATACCTAATGCTAACCAACTAATGTTTTAATACAATATTTGTGTAATAAGTCTCATCATGCGAATCAAAATATTATCAGAAAACTCTTATCAATGCCACACACGCTAGACTGTTATCAACGACACATATTATACAAATAACAACCCTATGTAAAAATAATAAAATTCATATTCGGATACAAACGATTGCATGTGAAACATACATATGGTATTCATGAGGTGTTAAAATACGCCTTTTGAGTATAAATGGCCTCGGAACGTAAGAATGACGTCGTACATCTAATTCTTTACTTTAAGAATACTTTGATTACCTATTGAACGCATGTAAGAATATTACATCACCACCCAATGCAATAATATTGATGCAGAAATGATTTGAAAAACAATGATTCACGGCAAACGTCGTCTGTTTATATTATTATTCTGCTAATTCTTATAAAAAATAATAGCAATTAATAACCTATTTTTTATAACTCTATACACCTGACTGCCACGCAAAATACGCACGTTTACTTGGATGAAGCATTTTTTGCACTTATTTTTATTTAAAAACCAATCTACTGAACCGATTTTAATGAACACCTTCTCTTTTTTCGTAGTCTGTACAAAATCCAGTGATGATTTTAGGAAACTATTTCGCACCTTTAGAACGAAAACGACGTAACTCAAAATGCAATTTTTGGGAATTAACAAAAAAGTTTTAAAATATTGACATCTGCACAGTCTTTCGTATATTATATTTTCCTGGTTACGCTCTAATATGGCTATGTTTGGACTATTGTTACATTCAGAATTTCGTTTTAAGTCATTTTACGCTAACTAAATTTTCGATTCTTTTTTTAATTGTGGTATTTTCGTTCTAAAGGTACGATTTAATAATGTCTTTAATGCCCTTTCATTATATAACTACAAGCTCACGACGTTTCAACTAAAACTAGTAAAGTAGCCATAAATTTGAAAACATAAAAAATCGCAATAACATCTTTTTATTTTTCAATACATAATTATCAGGCGTTGTTTATAGTGATCTGTTAACGAGTACCAAGCGTTCCAGTACATGCCGACGTATCCGTCTCGGATGTTATTATTTTAACCTTGATAATATACCCTAAACAAGTTGTATTATGATATAATAAAATCAATGATCACTCTCAATAATATCTCTCATTAATATCAATAAGTTAAAAGTCTACCATACAAAAAGTTAAATTTAGAACTTGTTGCTTACAAAGAGTATCAAAAGCACTTTGTAGGTATCATACATTATATTTTAAATCTAATTATTGATGATTAAATATAGATAAATATCTATTGATACGTTGAAACCCAAATAGATAAAAACCCAATTCCAGTTTAAAAAACTGTAATAAAAAGAACTTCCTTGTCCCTTTCATTTTTTCTTAGATTAAAGAGTTTTGGATTCTCCTATGAAAATAGAGCCACTATTTTATTTAATTTAAAAATATATTATTTGCACGTTGTTTTTAGGTAATATAATAATTTATATTACCAGCAAACAGGACAATTTTAACAGTACGTAATCGCGAACATTCCGCAATTACCGATAAAACATTTGAATAATTCCTGTTTTCCCGTTTTAAGCATAAAAATCGTTACATTTGAAAATTTGTATTTCTTTAAAGTGAAATCAGTTCAAAATCAGAAACAAAATTGACAGTTCAGTAATTAAGGACGATTTAGAGAAATGAGACTGAAATCTAGTTATAAAGAACGAATATGAAAAAATATAGTTCAGATTTTTAGCTAAGCCTCAATCTATCAAACGGCTACTATAATACGTTTAGATGTTTTTACGTGATGCCATAACAATTAGACAGGCAAACCTACAGAAATTCTAAAAATAATTCAGAGACTTTAAAATCGTCGTAACAATTGGTTTTTCTTTAGAGTCTTTAATTTAAGTCTTCGTTACAGTTTTGGTATAGCAAAGGTAATATAGCTATACTTTAATAAGCACCGCTAATGATGGGAATTATTGTAGTCAAAGTCTTTTTGAATTATACCGCCTGAAGTCAGTGTCACTTTTCTTTTATGTTGATAAGTTGGCAAGCAAGTATACGTCCCACCTGATGGTAAGCGGTTGCCGTAGCCTCGAGGTATTAGTTTTTAGATCTCCTTTGCCCATTAATTTCACTAGCCTACAGTGCCTTTCAAACCGAAAGACAGTAATGCCAGAGACACTACTGCTTTGCGGTAGAATATTTGACACTGCGGTGGTACCAACATAGCCGGACTTTTGAAATAAAAGACCTACCACGAGTGTGACTAATTGCACTAGTGGAATAATCTCTACTGTGAAAGAGATTATCACATAGCGGGTGATGGGGTCGTCACGTTCCGACGCCTAAATCCGCCACTGAATGTCATAAAGTTCAAACTAAACTTGAACCAATAGGATCGAAGGATTTCTAGATATAGTAATAAATATCAACTAAGAACAAAATCTGTATTACATGAAGATAAAGCACATAGAATCATTTAGTGTTTAAAGATAATGATCGTTTTTATCTAAAGTAAGTTGTTAAAGTATGTAGAAACTTTGTTATATACAAAAAAATAAACACGTTATGTTCGGAAAACGTTTTTTGATTCATAATTTGGCTGATTTTACAACAATAAAATACGACAGCTGATTCCAACAGCGAGCAACCAAAAATTGTAATTAGAGTATTTGAGTAGTTTCGTTCTGTATCTGCAAAGGCCTTGGTCATATCATTAATATATTTATATGAGACTATCACGGAAACATAACCTATCCAACTAAAAGAATTGAGAAGATAATGTTATCTCGTTACACACACTAGATAGGTATATGAAATGAAAAATATAAATTTTACTTATAAGAATATTATTTTTATAATATTCAACAATCGAGCTCTATTCTCTAATCATTTAAAAAAAATTGATAAATTATCTTCACGCGTTATGACGCTTTTTTGCTTGTTTTATTTTTATATTATATTATATCTTTACCCTTCAGTTAATTTTCTTTCCTATTTTTTCAAACAATTCTAAATTAAGTATTATATTAAAGTAAGCTAAAACTACAAGAAAACAAATGTTTTTATTATGACAAATACCCAAATATTTTCAATTGTTAAAAAAAAAAATTCAAAATAAGACCATGCTTGTTCCCTTGGCGTAGAGTACCTGATTATTAAAAAAAATAGGTATATTTTATATTGTTATGATGGAAATTATAGATATTTACGACGAATTAAATAAGACTTATTATTAAGGCATCTCTACCCATCATTAATATTTATAGAATTCTTCTTTGCCCGTCTATATAATTTCTGTTTATATTGGCTTCATGTAAAAGCTACTGAACTGAAGATAATGATGCAGTTTTCTCTTTTCATAGCTTTGCTCAGGAGGTTGTATTAAATATCTAACATATATTTCATTCAATTTAATATTGCAAATACGGTGCATTTTCTTTTTAATGATTATAGTTTCATAAATAGTCCCAAGTTTGGGGGCAAAAGTCTTGCCTAAATTATAACTATGTTTATTCGTAACAATATTATGCTTACAATTTAAAGTAAACATCAATTTAATGCGTCATATTATGTTCATATCAGAAGACGACTCCGAAACTACGAAAAATCTAGGTTTCTTTCTCAATATTTAATTAATGCTGTTGCAAAATTTTCTTCAGTGAGAATTCCCTTTAAAAACATACTTTTTAAAGTATTTTACAAATTATTCTAATATCATAATAACAAAAAGCTTTACATGTATTGAGTTATTTCAAACCATCTTTGAAAAATGTGAGGAACGTCAACCTCGTTCATCCATAATCTTGAAGAATGAGGTTAAAACTGAATTCTAAAGTACATCCTACACGCGTTTTATTAAATTATTCACGAGGTACGAAAATACTGATACACTATAATTATAGATTAAATATGAATTAGTAAGAGCACTAATGAGTTTTAAAAGAAATAAATAGTAAAACCTTCATGTAAAAATTAGGTATTCGCTTTGTTTTAGGTCAGCAGTAAAAAACAAATACATAAAAACACAAGGTTTTCCATACAGCGCGTAATTTTACGGTACAACAATAAAAACAATTAGCCATTTAAAAACGATTTAGCTTCGAATGTTTTAGTTCCATTGATTGAATCGTCGAACCTTGATTATTTGCGTTAACTATTTTTAGTTTTTTGCATTTGTGTTATTATAATTATTTTTATTTTTACCACGTCCTATATTTAAAACATGTTAAAATATAACCTAGCACAGTCATTGACAGACAAGCCTTTGACCTGGTTTCGTGCTCTAAAAACTTTTTCAAACTACTATACAACGAAGCGACGTTTCATTTATGTGAATAATTTAAGAAACAAATGAGGTTAAATAAATAATTGACTCACCTTCATATATGGACCTATCATAAAGACCGTTTATTATAACGTTTCGCGAAATAAAATTTCACGAAACTATACGAAATGTTAAACAAAAGTTTAACAAAACTGACTTAAAAAAAGTTTCACAACAATTATCACAGACTATACACGAAAACGGCACTATTTACATTAGCCGCAAAGTCATCCACGATTTCACAGTTTAGCACATGTCCTGGATGAAAGATATTAAAAACAAATCAAAATTGTCTATTTCTTCTTAGGCATATTTGTACTACGAATGGTATACGCGGGAATGTAACGTATAAAAATATTAGTATTTTTAAATAGTAGCGGGAAAAATAAATCGCGTGCGCGCTCCGCGAATGTTCACCGTGCGTTGTCTGAACAGTGACTGGCTGAATGTTGTTATATCCTACACTTGTATATTCGCAGCCGTTAAAAAATAAATAAGTCGAGGTGCGATGATCGAAGGCCTGTGGAACGTTTAAAAGGAACTGTTATCTAACTAGCGTTTCCAATGGCTTCGGATAAAAATCGTGTGACGGCATTACCAATTTCCCAATGATTACTCGGTCTTTCACGGTCAGTTCTGAAAGTAAACACAGAAAACATTATTATACAAAGCTATAGGCTACAGGCATCGAGTATCTTCAGTATACATATATACATATATAAAAGAATAGGGCTATTGACTTACTATAAACTAAGGACCGGCCATTCCATAAAGAATAAAGATCCAAAGATTAGAGAAAGGGATACAAGTTAGTAACACGCTAACTTCATTGAAAATTTTGCACGTTTGTGACTAGCTTCGTTTCGTTGCGTCAGTGTGTTTTGACGAAGGAGCCCCGGCTGATCTTTGGACATTTTGGTAGTGTAGAGTCAAGTCTATATAATTTAATTAGTCTATGAATAGGGCATATACCTTACAATTTAAATATTGCTTTATTATTTGTTTGTTATCTTGAAACTGAAGTTGTCCCACCTCACATAGAGATACTAATATTTCAAATAGTAGTATAGGCGAAGAAGAATTAGACTTTCGCAATCGGGTTGGCAGATTTATGGCGAAAATTGTTAAGCTCTTTTATTACTTTAAGTGTTTCGAGGAAAACTTCAATAAAAAACAGACTCGTATCTGATTCTTAGATAATATTGTTTACTATATTATTCATATTATTACAAATATTTACATACTTATTTCACAATAACGCATTAAACTGAAATAATTCATGAGTTAAATGAATTATCTATACTAGATACTTTATTTACACATACACTAAAGTAGAGCATACATTAAAGGTTGAGTATACAGTTTATATATTTTAACTCATTTATTAACTAGATGAGGAAATTTTATATATAAATAAATAATTATTATAAATAATTAAGTACTTAAGTAAGTTATGTTAGTGCTATCTTTTTATAAAAATGTGAAATAAATAACGACTCTACACTAATTAAAGGAGTAAAAGTAATACAAATTTTCATACATTTTTAATTTTAATATTTATTTTTATCTAAGTACTACTCTACCACTTAAGTAGAGGCATGCTCTTCCCGGCACAAATGGTTTGGCTCGATCGAGGAAGTACTCTCTTAAAGAAAATCGTCGTAAAGTGACAGTACTGATGCATTTCGATGAGTGAGAGCGCCGGATGCCCAATCTGCCACCCACTGCCACTGTTCCCTTCCTTTTATCCTTTCCCGTTCCTATCCTCCCATCCCTTGGGTTGACACCGCGCATGTGATACTTGAAGTAGCGCAAGCGTTCATAGGTTGTCATAGGTTGCGGTGATTGCTTACCATCAGGCGGACCGTATGCATGTTTTTCAACTTTAAACTCTGCACAGTGTCACAGACTCGTTGGTTTAATTTCTTAGATTAAATAAAAACTCAACGGAACGAAGGTAGTTATAGTATAAGCTAACTAAGAACTACGAAATACATTGTCATATTGCACAACATCATTAATAAAGTTAGTACGGATCAGTGTAGTATATAACAATATGTATGTAGTAAGTATATACTAAAACGTATTTTATATTTAGTATGATTGCAACAGTGATTTCGCAGCGCGCACTACCAAAAACGAATAATTTTGATTTCATAATTACATTAATTATTAACAGTTAACAGCATACATATTAACCGTGATTGGTAATATAATATAAATAATATCCCTTGCAAAGAACATAAACCTTGAAATAAAAATACATGAACTTGAAAACGACGCCTGATAACCTATGGACGGTTAATTTTAGTCGGTTTGACCTTTCCGAGAAAACAATATGGAAGTTACGTATTTACGTAATTTATATTCATTTATTAATCGTTGTTTTTAAAAACGTGCACATGTTTATATTATTGCATATCAATAATTGTTGGTTATGTTTTATAAAAGGTTTATAATTACTAGCAATACCCGCAGCTTTGCGTGTACAAAATTCGTATCCGTTGTAGCACATCTCAGGATAACCAATAATTAAAATCTCTACCTCCATTGGTTTTTTATATATTACATGTATACATACATACATAGATTGTTACCTGTATTAAGACATAGGATACATTATCCCAGAAGAATGTTAGGTTCCCGTGGGATAGTTAAAAGAGTGCTGCAGGCCGTGTTTACTGATAGAAAGATATGAATGTATGGAGCACTTTTATAAACTTAAAAACAGTTTTATTTCCTTCATTTCTCTCTGGAGCCAATTCATAGGTCAAAGTCACGGCCAGATGCTAGTTTTAAATAAACGTCACGACACCTCATTTAGTGTAATTGTTATAAATGTTTATTTTACAACGTTATCAATAAAATAGAAAATGGTTACTGCAATTTATTTTGCACATGTTTTTGTTCACGTGGCGGTAAACGATTTTCCATGTTATTTATAATAATATTTGTATGTTTATTTTTAACTTGTGATATAAAGCTAAGATGTAGAGCTCGATGGAAGAAGGTCTGACTATTACGAGAATTGCAGTTTCGATCCTGACACCTCGGGTTATTGATATACCCACTTATTGCACAAGCTACATAGTTATTTTGAGGGCAAATAGAAATATAAGAAGTATCTTCAAAAAGTATTACTATAATATGAAAAAAAAAGAAACCTTATTAGCTCACAGTTGTAAGCAAAAAAATTAAACAGAAATATTAGGAAAGTCACATCCGTAAAAGAATTAGTCACCAGTCCGTTTCTTTTTATTACTTCATCAAGATTGGCAAACAAGTACTCGGTCCGCCTGATGGTAAGCAGTCGCCGTAACCTATGAACGCGTGCGATAGTTGAAGTTCACATGCGCGTTGCCAAGCCAAGGGATAAGAGAAAAGAAATAAAACTGGAAAATACGAAGAAAGGTTGGGAGATTGGGCCTCCGGCACTCTTACTCATTGCACGAAATGCAGCAGTACTCTGTTTCTTGACGCCGATTTTTTGTGAGAGGCCCATTTATGCGAAGAGCATGCCTCTACTATTACTTTATTTATAAACAATCCGGTCAGTTAAGTTTTGTTACTGTAGTCTTGTAGGTGTATACTTAATGTTACTGGCAGCGGCAAGCAACGGGTTGTGGCGGGCGGAGTAATAGACGGCTGCTCTATTCTCGTCAGAGCTGGATTGAAAAAAATGTTGGGCTAGTGTCCCGCCAGCCGTTGTGTAACGACACGAAGTTAGCCACAATCTAACTTCACAACATAACAAAATGAAGTTTGCGTGTGACAAACTTCGTGCTTTCCCTTTCGTTGGTGTTAAATTTACAAAGGAGTACCAGCTAGTCTAACCTTTTCTGTATGGAAAAGCCAGTTCATAATATATAGTAAGTCCATGCATAAGAACCAAAAAAGAAACAACAGTTAACAATGTTTTAAAATCACATATAACAAAAAAATAGAAAGAGTTAAATTACGTAAACAATATTTCGCGTTAAGGATATTTTTACCATCAGCAACACGGAGTCGTAACACAAATATTTTGACTTTTGAACAACAATGTTTTTACGTCTGCGCGAAAATATACAAGCTTGGAAGAAAGAAAATAGAGGCGTAAATCCGTTTTGATGTTTTAAAACGCTATCGAAAATTCTCACTTCTGCTGAGTTTTGTTTTGTATGCGTGCGTGTTGTTACGTGATTATAAGCCGATTTCTTAACCCTTTTTTCTGTGTGGTCTTAACGGCTTTTACATATTATTATTTTTTTATGATTTAGCTATATAATTATATACATTGTAGATATTAATCGATTTATTATTTATACTACAAATATTTTTAAGATTTTTGTTTTTTCTTTTATATCTTTTTTCTTTTTCTCGGTTAATTTCTTTATGGTACCGACATCCATCATTAATATATATTAGATTAAATAAATTGTTCTGAAGGTATGATGCTTGAAATATATACTATGCTATTCTAAGTACGTACTAAGTACAAGCAATTCATACTTAGTTAGGAAACATTAACACTTTATACTAGCCAAGTTAAAACTTATATATGCCGCTTCAAATACTATTATTATATTAATTATAAGAAGTTACCGTTTAAGTAAAAACGTACGTACATAAACTTAAATAAATAAAATAAAATAAATTAATACCAATGTATCTCTACATATTATAAAACTAAACGTTTCTCTACATTTTCAAACGAGAATCACGTGTTTTTAATTTTTTATTTGTTTCTATGTAATTATGCATATTCAAAGAATATATTATACATTGTTTTACAATAAATAAGTAGCAACAATTGACCAATTTTGTTGGATTGGAGACGGTACAGAACGATTATTTTAGCATTTAGATGATAACAGTTAATAGCGTAAGTAAAATTGTGCAATATTTTGCATAAATTCAGTTAAGTCATTTTAGGAATTGGATCACTGTTTAAAATTCAGTTGCACGATTTTGATTGTTGCAACGCAAGTTAAATAAAAACTCTTACTAAACCTAACAATACCACAGACTGTAATTTGATAATTAATTAAAAACGAAAATTTGATAATTAATTAAAAACGAACTAACTTCATGTTCATCAAACTTATAATTATTACCGCATAGAGAATTACGTCAGATCACGATGCCTTAGAATATTGTAAAAGAACGTTCACAATATTTCTCAGAATTTTGCATTTATAATGTTTTTGACGTAAATGAATATAAGCCTGCAATCGTTTTGTAGTGGTAATCTAACTAGATTCCATAAAGTACTTAGTACTATAAAAAGATTTTATTTGCTTCGAAATTCCGGGACTCGAGCTTTACAAAAATTTTAACTATTAACGCTAAACGGTAAAAATACTTATTTCCTTTAAATGACACGAATACGGCAAGGAAACATGAACATATTTACACAGATTGTAATAATACCTACCTACATTATTTCAGAAATGGGTATATAATATTATGAATATAATAATCAAGAAATATAATAATCAAGAAATATAATTTTCCTAAAATAATAGAAGTAATTGCACTCATTAACTTAGTTGACAGTAACTACTTGATCTGTACATTGCAAAAAAAAGATTTATTTAGCCTGTACAAAATCTGGAAAAATTATAGTGAAATTTTGTACAAAAAGTTTTAAGGAGCAAATGTAAAAAAATTAAAAATCTTCCCGTACCGGGAATCGAACCCGAGCCTCCTGGGTGAAAGCCAGGTATCCTAGCCACTAGACCATACGGGATATGACATATGTAGTGAAAAAATATTTAATAACTTTTTTATAATATTACATATTATATTATGAAACGTAAATATATCTATGTATATGAAATATTTTTCTAAAAAAATTATATATTATTTTCATTTGCATATATTTGCATATTAAATATGTTATTATATAACATAGAATTATTAATATACATATATTTTATAATTATTATTTTAAACTTTGTTTATATATATTAATTGTTTTTGTTATTACTTATAAAAATGCAGTCATCAATAGATATTGTATGTATTAAGTACCGATTTCTAGCCCTGCCCTCTATTGCATTATTGAATCAGCACTTTCGATAGTTTCTATAGTAGTTTGGCTATCCGACACTAGATGGCTCTTTCTTCAGTAATTTAATTTTATATTTTTCAAATGCGTAAAATATAATATTCAATATATAAATGCATATGAATTAATCAATGGAATGTAATAAAATTAAACTGTAAAAAAATTTCGAATTACTTCAACTTTAACTGCAGGCACAGGTACAGATAGTTTTAATAATAATACAAAGATGTCACTATACGTCGCTCGCTTTCGTTTTATAATGAGTACTGCTAAACAAATATAAATGGCGTTATAATTATAATTGCAAATAGTATTGAACTACATTTTTATAAAACTTTAAGATTCTTAATTTCTTAGTAAACCTTTGTGCATTGCAATAAAAATTTTTACAAATTTGCTAGATTTTCTCAAAGTAATGTAGTTTTAATTTCCTCGTTATAGTTTTGTGATTAAGTTTAGCTAGTAACGATGGAACCGAAATCTTCTTCCTATAAAGACCCGCAAAAAAAAAATTAAAAAAATATCAATTTTTCATTTAAAGCTAATTATAATATTGGATAATCAAATCACTATCCTTAGAGGTACTAATAATAAAATTGTAATATTGCATTGTAAAAAAAATAACTGCCCCAAGTGATAAATGAATCTGCAAACATCCGCGTTTACGGAAGTTTCGCAACCACTAGCAAACTAGGGTGGTTTGTTTGTTCGTAAAAGTTGGTAGAATTAGGGTCCCACGCAAAAATAAAATAAAACAAGAATTGTGTAAACCACACAAGCGAAACGGGCACTGCTAGTCTTGAATAAAGTTAAACCTACAAGTTCTAAATATATTATATTATAATACGAAATCGTAATACCTATCAAATCTTTCTCTAAGTTTTGTAAGCTCGTTATATCACTGAATCTTTTTAAGGTGGCTCCAAAGTGATTACAACCAAAAATGACTTCCAAAGCAATGAAAAGTTGCTAACCGAAAACACACTGAACTAAAGTTTTAACTTAAGAAATATTTTATGGTAATATATTTACAAAAGTCTAATTAAAAACCATTCGTATCAATAATTTATGTTCTTATAAGAATTTGCTAATCACTCTACTATAATAAAAACATTAATATAAAACATGAATTACTAAACCGTAGAGTAATCGAATAATAAGCGGCAATACAGCAATTAGCAATATTATAACACATTATTATGGTACAATATGTATCTAGTGCCAGCACATCCCATATTGCATGCGTTTAATAGTAAGGAAAGAAATCGCTTCCGTCTTGAAATATTTCAATTACTTACTACGTATAATACATGCATGGCTAGCTATGATTGGTACTATACATTAGGCATTGACGATACGTCATTTAATAATTAGAATTTTGTAGAATATGTTTATTTTAAAAATTTTTTTTATTTAGCGCGAGACGCAGATGACTCAAATCCACCTGATAGTAAGTGTAAGAGGGTCTAAGCCTGACGTGGAAGTAGATTCTGTACTAATACCTTTGTCTTGTTTACCCGTAAGATGCAACTGGTTATATGCTGGCTCGTAGCTGTCCATTGGTATAAGCAGTTTAAAAGATAAATGAAAAATGTTACTAATACAGGAATATTTTATTTAACACGAAGTATATATTTACAAACGTATGTCCAAATGTATATATTTTGAATTGAATAGTTCCTCCAGAATAATAATAAATAATTGCCAATAATAATTTATTGCGTTCGGAGCAGATGCTTACATTAACAATCTGTGTAAAAACTAATAGTCTTTTGAATGTGAGAAAAACAACAAAAACAAGCTTTACGACAAGACGTTCTAAACTCAAGCGGAGTTACCTCATCGAAGGTGACGACTTCAAATTTGAGTAACCAATTAATCATAACTTAGTACATGAGAATCGGCGTGCTCGACAAGTCGCGTGCTGGCTAGTTCTGGGACAGAACCCGCAACCTGTCACGCACTAAAGTCAGCAACCGAGGAGTTTAAGTGGGTCCCACATAACTCAGTTTTCCTCCTCAAATAGCCGGACATGTGTTTCAAGTACGCTAAAAAGGACTACATCGGGCGGAAACCTGAATGTCTTGATATTTCGAGATCTGTTTATCCATCAATCCGCAATGGAGCAGCGTGGCTCCGCTCTTAGCTCTTAAGCATTTTTACTGAAGAAGTTTTTTTGTTTTTTTGTTTTTTTTTGTGGAATGTTAATACGACGTTACTTTGTCATCTACTGTTTTTCATAAGCAATCTATAGGTAGTTTTTAACACATAGCGATGATTATAACATATGAGCAATACAAATGATACATAAATGAGGAAGGAAAATCAATTTATTTGAAGATATACAAGCAGGTGGTCTACCAAGAACTCTTATTGCGATTCAAATGCTAACCTAAACTAAGCTGCATTGCTATTTCGTACCATACCATGACATGACATATAATTTTTACTAAAATTTCTTTGTAGACCCCCACATTTATTAATTGTGTGTCTTGTTTGAGGACAAGTTTAGTAGTACAGTTCTATAATGGCCCAAGATCTTGTATTGCAGACAACAGCCAATCGTATTGGCTGGCTAATAATAATTCGAAGAGGCCTACAATAGTTGACACAGCACTAAGATCGTGGGATTTTAGACCTCCTTACAATGATCAAAAAAAAAATAGTACAGTTCTATGACTTCAAATCAATGATTTGTGCCTTCCCTTTCGTACTTTCCCGTTCAAGCCACGACAAAAGCAGCAAGGCTCAAGTACATATAAACATTAAAATGTAATAAAACAATGAACTCTTTGACATTGCTCATCTATTAATGATTCATTATGATATCATCAGAAGATGATCGGTGCGAAAAATTATTATTAATTTCGATTACACCATGAGGGTATTACTTTGAATGACATATAATAAGGATGTAATGTAATGATAGTTAACACTTTTACTTAAATGAAGTTAATAAATAAGTAAATATTAAATACTGAACGGCCCTATTAGGACAGTAATATCCTGTATAGGGACAACAGAAAATATATACAAATGAAATTAGTATAGAGCCACTCAATGCCGATTCCGAATCAATATAAAAGCATTTTAGCCACTTGTGTTCAAGAATATTGCCACTATATTAATAAATTCAAAAATCCATGCCTAATAAAACCACACCCATCAATAAAAAATAAAAATTAATTAACGAAATAAAATTTATTTTATAAAACGAAAAATATAATTTCGTTTATAGTAATAAACCTTAGAGCTTTGCCATGTTTTCAATACAATGTTAGTATCTTCACTTCCTTGATTGATTTTATGCTATTAGTATTACGTACTCCACTATACAATATTGACATGATTACTTAAAGCATCAGGGACCAAGGTTAAGCGTTAACAACAAATAATATTTGAGCCAAATAACCTTGAATGAAATACATATTACATATAATAGTCAATAGGTCAATAGTCAATGGTTAGGTATACGAATATATATGGAATGTGCAAAATTAGCTCCCCGCCGAGGTTTTCCCAACACGCTACAGTTTGGAGTTCTTTAAGGAAAGGTTGAAATAGTTTTAACGGGTCGGCAGCCCTCATGTGATAACTCTGGTGTTGCAGGCACTCATAAGCTAAGGCCATCAGGTGGGCCGTACGCTTGTTTGCCACCATCGTATTATAAAAAAAGCTGATAGATTGGTGGACTGCATAGAGGAATTTTAACTGAGCGTCTCCGTGCTTTTGAGGGTACGTAAAAAGTCGGTCCCGGCTGTTATCAATTTGATGATAGGGGAAAAGTCAAGTCGGAGACGTGTGGGACCCGAAAAACTCTGATACCAGGTTGTCTCTTATCGAGTATAAGAAGAAGTTCCGGTAAACTAAATGCAATGTGTTGAATTGTATTACAAACTCAGATCTGTTCAAAAGTACATTACTTAAAATATTCAAACGATTGAAGTCGATATTTGAGGGCTCCGTACCCACGTCCGTCCGTGTGTCAGAAAGCTGTATCTCTTGAACCGTAACAGGTAGTGTTGTAATTTTCATGCAATTTTATCCTCATACAAGAAACATGATATTTTGGACTTCTTTTATTTTGCCTCCTCATACCTCAGTAAATGTTATAGATAAATACTTTCTTACGGCAATCTCTTATATTTTACGGAGGTACGGAACCTTTTATGTGCGATATCCACACGCACTTAAAATTAAAATGTATTTAAACAAAAAAAAAAAAAATTTATATATATATATATATTAAACAATTCAATTGTTCATTTCACACGTATTTATTATTATAATAAAACATGAATAGATATGCAAAACGACAATACGTAATCGTGATATAAGGAAAAAACAATACTGTTATAAAAAACTTATCGTAAACGATTTTGTATTGAAACTGCCGATCGCGTCCACGGAAGATCCTTTACAGTCGCGCGCAAGGCGCGATATTGAATTTAAAATTGCTATTTACTTTGAACACTTATTACAATGGCATAGAGGTCATATTCCAATGCTGTAAACGTCATAGAGTTATTTATGATGAAGTGCAGCCAGCTTAATATATTGAGGTCGAATGCCAGCTCAGCTATAAGTAAAACTACTTATAACCTTCAAGTAATACGCAACTAAAATTTTTAAATTTATACTGACGCATTTGTTACGTTATAAATAATATCATCTATCTATATATTTATATAAAAGGCTTTGTCCTGAATGACTGACGGATCAACGCACAGCCTAAACCGCTGATCGTAGAGGCCTGAAACTTGGACAGTGTGTTCTTTGTATGACGTAGGCATCGGATAAGAAAGGATATTTCAAAATTCTACCTCTAAGGGGGTGAAAAAGGGGGGGCAAAGTTTGTATGGAAAAGGGATTCCTTAGTCCAATCTACTACAAATTTTGCATAAACCTTTTTTAACACAATTGATGGAAGACGTATTGCTTTTTTTATTGAAATTCATCCCATTATATTCCATTTATATCAATACTCTTTCGTGTTTTAGATTTAAATTACACATTATTTTCACACATGTTTGAAAACGGAATGGCATATCAAGGCCTAGCCTAAACTTGAAATATTTTTTTTCACAGCTGTTTTTTCTAAAACGTAAACAAGCACCAGAAAACAATGTTTCGGAATTCAACCCATAACAGATAAAAAGGATTTTGTAGAAGCATGAAACTGTTTTTTGGCGAACGATTAAGACGTGTTTTAACATTTTCTGAAATTCCACAACTAAAGAGGTGAAATGTTTCAAAGTTTGTACTAAAATTCACGCGGGCTAAGCCGCTGGCAGACGCTCGTAATATATAAATAAAATAAAAGAATCTGTCTGTTTGTGCGAGATATCAAAGAATTTAATCCATACCCGCGGCGGGTATGGATTAATTTCGACTCTTATTGTTAAAGTTAATAGGTACCTATATGACAACAATATATGCTTGCTCTAGTTTCTACAAATTTTCTCTTCAACTTTCTTTTGTATGTCTTTTTCCTTGCTAATATTAAAAGGAAGGCTGTATTGTATAACGTAGCGTGATGAATCATTAGGGCACGGAGAATCGATGAGACGCATATAGCCGGGTGCGCTCACTGATCGGTAAACAGTCGGTGGGCTGAGCAACTTTAGGCGTGGTCGGTCATTAGATGGGTGATCGCATAGTGCATTTCAATTGAACGTCTCCGTGCTTCGGACGGCGAGTAAAAAAGTTGATCCCGGCTGTTGTCAATTTGACAATAGTCGATAAGTCAAGTTAGACCGAAGCAACCTGAACAACTCTGACACCAGGTTGGCCACTAAGCACTCGATATCTAGTAAAATCAAAACTATAATAATTCAAAATTAAACCTTTATGAGTATTTTAAATAATCATCATATCATTACTTCAAATGTTTTCTCACCATTGTTCTGAATTCTGCAAGAAAAACTAATCTTTCAAAAAGTCTATTTTTAATGCAAACTGGTTCATCGCTCGTGTAAATAGCGAGTAGCCTTGACTTTGCCAATTATTTCGTTTATACTCCGTGAATATCTTGAGAACGAAGCAAATGAGAAATACAAATAAAACAATTGTAATTACATTGATTACAAAAACGAAAATCTAATTTCAAACGCCTGAGCGATAAGGCTATAATTACAAAGACAAAGTGTATGTAGGGATCATGGATTCGTTCTAATATAATGAGAGGTTGAAAGAGAAACCTTTTATCGTTTAAGTAAATGTTATCGTTGTTCGTATCGTTGTAAGTAAACCTGTTGTTGTTGTTTAAGAACACACTATATTTAAGAACTGAAATGCGAAAAGCCTCAATAGCTCAACAGTAGAAGGGCCGACACCGCTCCGTTAATGCGAGAGTCGCGGGTTCGATCCTGACCCCCTTGGGCTATCTTCGTACCAACTCCTAGCGCAAGCTTCGAACTTATTTGGAGGGGCAATAGTTAACGTGGGAGTCGCGGGTTCGATCCTGACCCCCTTGGGCTATTGTCGTACCCTCTCCTAGCGCAAGCCTCGAGCTTATTTGGAGGATCAATAGGAATATTAGTGATGTCTTGAAAAAAAGCATTGCTAATATTCTTAAAAAAAAAAAATAGTAGTAAGTAGCAAAAAATTTGTAGTACTTTGCCGGTCAAGCCGGTCCATTTGTGCTCCTCCCAGCATAAATGGACCGGTTCTACCATCTCACAGAAAATAGGTGAATGAGAACGCCGGAGGCCCAATCTTCCACCTTTCCTTTTTCCCTTCTCATCCCTTCCTTCTTATCCCATGGGTTAGCGCGCTTGTTACTTCAAGTATCGCAAGCGTTCATAGGTTGCGGTTGTTGCTCGTTTGCCAACCGTCATGATATTAAAGAA
Source organism: Hestina assimilis (assembly GCA_023373885.1). Lineage (NCBI taxonomy): Eukaryota > Metazoa > Arthropoda > Insecta > Lepidoptera > Nymphalidae > Hestina > Hestina assimilis. The sequence continues at coordinate 6,061,928 of CM041749.1, read as the reverse complement.
AAAAATAAGCTTATTCGTTTTATTCGTTCGTTATTACAAACGTGATGTGCTTCCGTAGTTGCCCCTACCCGACCTACTAGGCTTACCAATGCCAATGCGTATAATGTAGGCTGCATTTAAATATCTCGTACATTACATTAATACCTAATGTATACCTTTGTATTCTAACACTTTCCCCATAAATGTGAACCTCGTTCCAACAAAAAGATACTGTGGCATAGAATGAGTAATAACATTTTTGGTAAAACAAAGGAAATCTAATTTGGTTTCAAAGTTGCTTAGGCATGACTGTGTTCCGGGTACTGTAGACTAGTTAAATTACTGGGAAGAGGAGCTTTATGAACAAATATCTCGAGGTTGACGACGCGTGAGTTGCACCTACTAATGGTGCTGCATGCGCTCATAGGTTACGGCAACCACTTGCCATCACGTGGCCACTAAGCTTGTTTGCCAACTTGCAACATAAAAAAAGTAATTGAACACATTTTGACCGACGGCTATGTGCTTTGTCCTTAGCCTGTGACAATCGTAAGACGCAACTAAATACAAAAACACAAAATATTTTATTGTTATATATTTTTTGTCATCATTTATACTATTTCCTCTACAAGGCTATAACTATGCACATATGTAGCTTGATTTAGATGTGGGTACGACAATAACCTTACGGAATCAGGATCAAACTCAAATAAAAAATAAAAATAAATAAACGCTACACACTCAACGGCCCTTATTACCATAGTGATATCCTGTATCTGGGTTCGTGAAACACACAAAGGCAAAGACAAAGACAAACACACCTAGACCGGAACACTTGTCTGTATGGTCAATACATACATCTGCTCCGAGTGGGAATTGAACCCGCGACCTGTGGAGCTCAAGGCAGGTTTGCTATCGCTGCGCCCCAACGTCGTCTTCAAAAATCTTGTGTTGATAGATTCAATTTCTAAAATTGAGATATTTTATGTATAAAAATTTTCAACAATACGTCAATTCGACTAAAACGATTTATCGTCAAAAACATTTCGATTAAGACATAACGTATGTAAACGCTGATGGTCGCGAGTTTGATTCGCGTTAATACGTAATGCTTTTCGTCAAGTTGCTTCAACGATTAGTCTCATTTAACATTTTAATTCAAACTTGTACCTAATGAGGAAAACGAATAGTAGGTATTTTAACACCAAAAATTTTAAACACAATTGTAAGTGTGCGCTGAAAATACCTTGATATTTTTTGTACATTTTTTATTAAACAAAATTCAAGACTATGTATCGTTAAAACTGTAACAATAATAAAAATAAAAATGCGAACAACATAATTTCTACCCGGTATTTTTCCAAGATCTGCTTATTACTCTTATCCGGATTTGACTGGTTACTAGTTTTTTTTATCAGCATTAAAAATGCTTCAACGAGTTAACAATCATTGTATTATCTGCACAAATTAGTCACATGGTTTTGCTTTTGACATGAGCGTGTTAAAGAAGATTGCTAAACAATCGTATTAGTATCGAAGTGGTATAGAGATGCTTGTAAGTAAATAAAAACGCTCGTCGCTCTTACGATTCCCACAGCCGAATTAAGAAAAGGGCAACCGCGGCGATAGCCCCGGGGCCACCACAAAATCGCAAACCACAATTGAGACTTCGGAAAAAAATATTTAAAGCTCCGACTAGTAAACACATTTTTATTTGATATTTTTTTGTCACTGATATACATTTACCTACTAAAATTTAATTTCAGATAATTCTTGTTTCCGATTATAATAGAATTACTTGTTTGCCCAGTCAATTATTTATTGAAAAACTAGATTGAAAAAAAAATGTTTATTTTATTGGGAAAATAATTTAGGGCTAGAGGGCCTCCACTCCTTTGCTGCCCCGAGGCCTCCAGACGTCTAAATCCGGCCCTGATTGATTCTGTACGAGTAGAGCGGAGAGTGCATTAGAAACCGGATTACGAGAAATTTCTGATTAAAGCTTACTTATAGTTGAATCTCTGTCTGAAACCAAGATTTAGGTACCGTCTATCCTATTTCTAATTTACTTTCTAAATAAATAAAATATAGTAGTCAAACGGTGTAGATTATATATATACTTTACATTCATAAGAGGGAGAATTTTATGACATGTACATACATATATCATAAAGAATATAATTATTTTTAGACTTTTGATTATTATAATCAATAATCAAAAATTAAGGTAATTTTGATGAGTCCATTTTTCCGAAAGTGAAGGGAATTTCCCATTCTCTAATATGTAATTTATCTTTAAAATTATTTACTTATTACTTCGCTTAAGGTAGAGTAGAGCCATGGTTCCCCCCAGTTCAAATAGGCCGTCTCGGCTGGGGAAGTACTACCCCCTCACAGAAAATCGATGTAAAGTAAAAGTATCAGTAGGTACTATTGCATTTCGCGCGATGAGTAAGTGCGCTGGAGGTCCAAACTCCCACCTCACTGTTCCCTTCTTTTTTCCCTCCTCATCCCTTTCCTCCTATCCGTTGGGTTGTCAACGAGCATGTGCTACAGCCTCGCCAACGTTCATAGGTTGCAATGACTGCTTCCCATCAGACGGACTGTATGTTTGTTTGAAAACCCTCATTATATAACAAAAATATAAGGAAAATGTTACAGGTATTATTATTTTCCCACTTTTATAGCTTCTTGCATTTAAAATATTTGCAATTTTATAAGAAGCTTAGACGATATGACGCAATCTTCGTATGACGTCATTAAGGAGGTTTTCTTAGAAAATATTGTAAAGAAGGATTCACCCACGAGCTTCTTATTGAACACGCCCGTAATAGGTCTTTATAATTGAGCTCTTGATATATTCTTGCCTTTAAGCCATCATTAATTTTTATTCATATTATTCAAGTATTTATGTTTGCGTTATAATTATTTGGATACTGGGAATTAAGTATCTAACTAACTATCGTTTCGTTCATAATTGACATAATACCACTAAGTTTTTGAAATATATTTAAATTTATACATATATAAAACGCTTTTTCCTGAATGTCTGACGGATCACCGCACAGCGTACACCGCTGATCGTAGAGTCCTCAAAACTTGGAGGATATGTTCGACCCTAAATTCCATATTCCGTAATTAGGGGTACCTAAGGGAGTAAAAAGGTCGCATCTACTTCAAATTTTGCATAAACCTTTTTTAACAAAATTGATTGAAGACGTGCTTCGTTTTTTATTGAAGTTCATCCTCTAACGGGATTAAAAAAGGGTAGAAACATATCTTGGTTGAGATTTGCTTCGAAATTGATATACATGCTTGAAAACTCAATTCGATTTTATATTTATTTAAATATCTATACATACAAAAACAGAAGACTAGCGTTCTTACCATTAACTTTTAGTAAAAATTGTATTTCGGTCCAATTCAAATTTGGCAGTAAATCGATTCGGATTTTATATGAGCATGACGTATAAATATATATGTCATGGTACGAAATAGCGATGCACGATGTAGCTCATTTCTAGGTCATTGGAATTGCAGTAAGAGTTAATGGTAAGCCCCCTGACTGACATATCGACGCCCAGCCTAAACCTTAGACCTAGAAAGATTTTTATTTTATTTTTATTACAGGTGTTGTTTAATAAAGAAACACGTGTTTTTAACATTTTTTAAAATTCGACGCCCTGAAGGGGTAAAATGAGGGTTCAAATAAGCAATACCATGTCAACACACAAAATTGAAAAAACTGATGCAGAAGTGTTGGTGAATGGCTGAAGAACATTTTTTTAAATATTTGTAAGGTTTTAAGCTTTAAAACTTCTAAAAAAGCCATTTTTTAACCATGCAATTTATGTATTATTTTAAACGTTAAAAATAACTTACTATCTTGAAATTGCTAAAAACTTGACCAATACATTAAAAAAAATCATATAAAACAAATTGCTCAAAATTTTCAAACGCGTTTTTTTGAAATGACATTCGTGTGGGTTGACATGGTATTGCTTATTTGCGTCCAAATATTTTATTAAATCGTTATTCACGCGAGCGAAGTCGCTGGCAGAAGCTAGTTTTAATAGTAATGAGTATCCATTAAAATAAACTTTACAATAATGTATTAATCAGTTAAGACAACCTTTTAAGTATTCTCTACTTGTTTTCTGTAGCATTATTTGTCTTTTATAAGCTAGTCTTCTACATACTAGTTATATTGTGTACATGATGTTACTCTAAGATCTTTTGTTGTGATGACTCGTGGCAAATAAACCTGTTCCCCTTCTGAGTCACTTAACTACGTACAACAAGCCAAGTACGTATCGCTTGACTATTGAGTCCAAAGATTCATTTGTTCTGGTTTTGGGAATTACTACGTAGTATTACATATTATTCATATTAATTAACTCATCATTTGTACGACTTATAATGTGTATTAACAACCAATATTAATTCCCGTGACTCCGTCTGCGTATAATTTTGTACATTTGTACTTTAAATTTACTCTACGCGTTTGGAATTTACTGCCTCTTACCATCAGGTGGTGTAAAGTCATTCGGCCTTCGTTTCAAATAAAAAAAAAAATTAATGTTTCTTTCGTTAACTAAAGGCTTTTAATTAAATGAAGCTTAGATTTTTACTTGATATTCAAGCTATCAAATATCAACTTGCATCATAATTAGTACAGCATTTATTATAGTGGTAGTATAACGAACAGTCAATTGTTTCGATCCATAGCTAAATCAATTATTTTACAAAAAAATATTGTTGACTTCAATTTACAGACAATTCTCATATAATTCTTTAATATAGATAAATTTAATATATACAATGAATTATTCAAAGATCATATTAATTCTTTCAACATTAGATATACATTAAATATATTTGACATATATTATTACGTTTTATTTATTGAATTAATCTATGTAGGTCAAATAAAAACAATCCCTTACTTACAGCTTATTGGATTTTCAAACAACCGAAATAAATTTTAAGTGACTTTAAGTGCTAATTAAGAGAAAATGTTAGCGGGATTTCAAATGCTAATTTTGTCGACCAGTTGAATCGATTCCCTGTACGATTTATACATAGCGGCGAGACTAGCGGACCCTCCGTCTAGCTAGGGTGAGACGAATGACCTTGGTGCACCCTTTCCGGAACCCAGTCGCTTATGCACTATGCAAGCACACCATACATTTTAAATGAATCGAGATAAATCTTATTTCAAGGTGCAAGAATCTATTAATCGTAAGTTGTCAATAACAATGACGTATTGTGGTGACACACGCTTTACGAGCCGGTAAGCAGAGTCCGCGAGACACGCAAGGCGAGGTGCCAGAGCGTCAGTCGCATCGCTCGCGCCGCCAGCGTTGAACGCTTCCGAGTCAGACCTCTAGAAACCATGATGTTACTTGTGTTCTTTGCCATCTTCGCCGTCGCGGCCGCGCAACAACCCCTTCGCCCATCCACACAACATCGTGAACAGTTTCGAGTTTTCTACGAGTGGCATACCATTGATTTCGAATGGGAATCACCAAAGGACCGTGAATCTTATATAAATACGAGTCGATACATACCCCGAAATGTTTTAATATCGGGAATAAATTACTACGGTGATAATATATTTTTAACTATCCCGCGTCTGTTAGACGGAGTACCGGCCACCCTCGCCTACATTCCTGCTCAACAAAACGAAACGACGGCCCCGAAATTAAAGCCGTTCCCTAGTTGGAGTGATAACACCATCGGTAATTGTGATGCTCTACAATTTGTGCAGAATATTGAAATTGATCGCAACGGTATAATGTGGATTTTGGATAATGGTCGCGTTGGTACTTTAACCTCGAACCCGGTTTCGAAATGCCCGCCTTCGATCGTTTTAATTGATTTAAAAACGGGTGAAAACAAATTAGAGCGTATACCGTTATCTTCGGATGTAGTGAACCCTAGCACAACGTATCTCAACGATCTCGTTGTGGACAATCGTGATGGTGATTATGCATATATTACCGACAACAGCGCTGTAGATCCCGGCATCATAGTATTTCGACTAAGCGACAAAAAATCTTGGAAGTTGCGTGACAAAAAATCGATGTCATCGGTTCCAGAAGCAGCTCTGTTCCGACTTAATGGTACTACAGTTAATTTACCCGTAAACATTGATGGAATTGCTCTTGGACCTCAATTTTTAACCGATGACGACAAAGTCGATCGTACTGTTTACTACTGCCCGCTTGCAAGCTTTCACCTGTACGCGATAAAAGCATCTGTTTTACGAGACGAATCATTAGCTACCGGTAGCGATGGTGCTATTCGCCAATTCGTTGTCGATCTCGGAACAAAATCGTCACAGACAGACGGAATGAAGATGGATTCCACGGGCGTACTGTTTTACGGCCTAATTGGCAACTCGACCATAGCAGAATGGAACTCAACCACATATTTTGGCAATAGTCAGCGTACTATAGCTCGCGATACAAATTACATCCAGTGGGTCGATCGTTTTACTTTCGACGATCGCGGTAACATCTACGTCGTAATAAATAGGCTGTACAATTTTGTCAAAAATCAAGTATCTGTGGACGAGGTGAATTACAGAATTCTGAGGTCCTACACTGGTTTGAAGAGCTACGTTTATTCTGAGGATCTTAAACCTGTAACTCCTCCGCAAAATGCAGCGGCAACTAAAACGATCGCTGCGTCGATGGTGGTATTCGCGTTGGCCCACCTCATCGCTTAGTCATGTAAGATTCTCGGTCATACCTTTGACCCCGAATATACGACGCTCAAATGATGCGTGTAACATTACCAAATATTAAGAGTTACCTTGACCTCATGGTCTTTTCAGTGATAATGCGCAATGTAGATAGCTTTGTATATTATTATAATATTTAAGTATAAGTGTAATTTTATGAAAATTCGATCTTATGGCCTTTGCGATGCGGTATCGAAGGCGTGTTGAAGACGATCCGTGTCGTTGCATGTGAAACAAAAGGTCGGGGACGCATTACAAAATGCCGCGATTCGATTAACAGTAAACATTCCATCTATATCTGTAAAACGTGTTATTATATGTAGACGCTCAGAAAAACAATAAAAAATGAATATATTTTTCTTACATGGTATAAGTTAAGCGAAAAATTAATTATAAGTTCTTTCCCGAGATAATCTCATTGTATAAGCCCTCGGGAAATATATTTATTTATATCATACCATTAATGGAAAAAGTAGTAATATAAAATGTATATTAAACCTCATAATATATATAACATAATGCGTGTTTGTTATGTATGAATGTGTCTGTGTACGACTTGGAATAAACGTGTTTATCACATTATATTGTTTGCAGTTTTTATTTGCTCTTGTACTGGCTTAACATAAAGTGTTAATACTCTAAGTAACTTTATTGAGTGCTCACTAAATTTTTAAACAAGGTCGGTGTAAAATTTACGTAACAAGTTTCGTTGCTACCAACAAATGTTATCTTTACAACATGTTAAATAACTTGTTTTAGTTCAAATTATAGTTTGAATTTGGATTAAAGTAATGTAATAATGTATCTCTAGACCGATCATATAGCGATAAAAGTTGCACTTATATCAAACTTAAAGTACCTAACAAAACCTTTATATGCTAATATTGTTCTAAAAAAGTTCTTGTATAGGGACGTTTGTTTTAAAATTTTATTTTATTTTAGGGTTCCGTTAACCCTATGGGTATGGAACTCGGTTTTTCAAATGCTTCAGCCTCTAAAACGTAGGTAAACAAAAGCGATGTAAATGCAGTGATCGCAGGTTATTTGCTCATACTTTTTTTTTGAAGTTCCGTTTAATATTTCCGACGTCATTAATCTTATGATCAAAATTTTTATGAGACTGTTCTAGAAGCCTATACCCTTTCAAATAATAATAAAAAAATCCTTGTGACGGTATTCCACTGTTATAGTTCTACATTCAAAAAAGAAATTCAGATCCTGTTCGTTTTTGAAATCAATTAATGTACTTAAATCTATAATTGATCATCCAACAATTAAATGTGACAGCTCGTATATAGCATATAAATTATAAGCCTGTTTATTGAAAGCATTTACAGAGAATCTAGCTGCACCCGTGACTCCCCTCGCGTTGTGTACTGATGTATCGTTATTACATGGAAGCCTAATGCATTCTCTAAAGTAAAAATAGCCTAAATACTCCTTGTAACATCAGCTATCTGCCAGTTAAAGTTACATTAAAATCGGTCCAACCAGACAAACAGACAAAAATTTAAAAAAATATTTTTCTATGTAAATATATACTTTTATATGCATTTAGTAAAAGGCTTTTAATTTGGAATTACAAACAGACACTTAATTTTTTTGTGTATAGATGTGAGTCGTTAAAATGTAATGGAAGTTGACACAATTTAATAAATTCCATTGAGATATTCAAAGTGACAGATGTCAACAAACGAGTTTCACTTTTGTTTATTTCCGATCGATATTAATATGGCGTACTCTTTTTTTTAAGAATCTTTATTAGATCGAGAGTAGAAAGTTGTGCTGTCAATAATGAAAGTATTTGTTCGCGGTGTTCTTATGCAAATAACGTACCTAATGCTAGATAATACTGTTGATATACATTAAATTAATTAACATTTTATCTAGAACGAAATATAAATGTTACTTTTATAGTACGAATACAGACTTGTTGATTTTACGCGGCTAGACACGCCCATGGACGTGTCGTATCAGAAGAATATAATACATTTTGAACTATTTAACCGATAGCTATTGGAAATTATTGTCATTTTGACCCTCTCTAGGCTACAAATTAAGATTTTGCCCTCCCTTATATCATCCTAATTATATGTTTGTATATATATAATAAACAATCTAAAGATATTTTTATAAGCGCTACATACTTATCGTCGCGCATTGGGATAGCTATATCCTATTGGCGGAGGGCGGAAAACACACACACAAGCACAAACGCCTATATCGGAATACCTGCCAATATGATCATTACAAACATTTACCAAAAACGGGAATAGAACCATCGGCCTATGCCGCTTAAGTCAAATTTGTTACCAATGGGAAACAAAATTTATATTCAGTTAAGTCATGAAAAGTTAACTAACTGGCAGAAATAGGTATTTACAATATTAGTATTGATAAATAATTGAGATTCAAAGAACAGTGACCTCATTTTAGCACATTCTTTCTGCTATTAAGAGGTCATTAAACTTAATAGTAAATAACCAATTTTAATCTCAATATAATAAAGCCGTAATGTGAAAATTTAGGACATAATATGTGTTAGGAATGCAGTTGATAGCATTTTTATGCTAATCATATATTAAGATTAGGACATTCATAAGAAACTGCCTCCCACATTAACAAGTAATTTTTCACCATTATACATAAAACTAGCTCGGTATTTCACATCTGTTTAATCGGCTACCTTCTTCAAAAACTACTGAACGGATTTCGATGAAAATTAAACGATTACGGTATCTTTATTTTTAAGTATAAGTATATAAAAATTGTTCAAGCTCTAAGAACATGTGTATACATATATTAAAAGTTGATTTATCAATAATAAAACAAAGCGAAGCAAAGCAGAGTGGGCTGCTTGTTAAACTTATACGCAACTTGGCAACTTGAAGTTAGCGTATGACTTAGGTACTCATTGCACAATTTGGTTATGATTTTTACAACTTGGTGTTAAATTTACCAAGGGATACCAACGAGTCTGTGACATTTTATTTGTATCACAGTGACGGTTCATAGTACTTCATCCTAGCATTATTCCCGGTATTTTTATGTACCCAGGGTCTGCTTATTACTCTTATCCGGATTTGACAGGTTACTAGTTTTTACACAGAGCGATTGCCATCTGACCTCCGCAACCCTAAGGGCGAACCAGTAACTCATTGGATAAGAGCAATTTACTTATCAAGCGTTAACGATTATTATCAGATGTTATTGATAATAACCGGGACCGACAGCTTAACGTGCTCTCCGAGGCACGGTGGGGAGACCCACACGGACAAACGCCCAGACCGAGACAGAAATTTTAACAAACATCTGCCCGAGCGGGAATCGAACCCGCAACCATCGAGACTAAAGGCAGACTCGCTACCCACAAAGCCACAACGGTGTCGGTTCATAGTATGTACTAAATCAATGTAAAACCTTATTATGAGCTTAGTTGGAGGGGCAATAGGAATGCCTTGAAAAAGCATTGCTAGTATTATTTATAAAAAAAGTTAAAAAGTTAAAGTTAAAACCGATTCAGCAAAGTCAGACATATTTTAATGTAGGCACCCTTACGGAAATAACGTTTGCTAAAGAAGAAAAATTACACCTAAACTACTGCTTATTATATTACGATCTGTCTGCCCACGCTTCGCTACGGCTTAATAAAAAATTTAATAAACTCCTTTATTGCAGAACACTATTTATTTGTATTAAACATAGACTTGACTTGAAATTTATTAGGCAATAAAACGGGAGCTGTAAGACTGGTTATTATATACGACTTTTAAAACGATGTTTCTGGAACATCTATTATTATGTCCCTGTAGGTAAGAATTAAATATAATAAGTTTATGTAAGTTTTTTGTAACAGTAGAAAGAGAACAAGCCAAGCAAGGCAAAACTGCGCCTTATTATTTGAGGAAAACTATTAGAAACTTACTAGTTGGATTACCACTATGATACTTATATAAAAAACTGCATTAATTCGAGTGAAGACGAGGTTTAAATAATCCCACCATTCATCATTCATTTCTCCCTAATTCCAAATCAGACCATTTTGCCTTGTAGTAGAGACCTTACTTTAAATCATTGATCATCTTAATTATAGTTACAGATAACAAGAAGTATTATATCTTTCGCCTAAAGAAATGAAATAAAGTCAATAAAAGCATTCCATGCCGATATGATTTATATGGCAGTAATTACTTGTTTATATAGTCAGTGTTTTAAATTGTAAATATCTTATTATATTTATAGTAAGTTTAATAAACATATTTACAATTATATAAACAAGTTATCATTTTAAACAAATTATTTAAAATTCTGAAAATTAAAATTAGTGATGAACGCTACCTTTTTAAATATTTACCCTGCGTCGGGATGTGACGACCCCATCGCCCGCTGTTGGGATAACCTCTGTCACAGCAGAAGTTATTCCACCAGTGCAATCAGTCACACTGGTGGTAGGTCAGTAGGTAGGTGTTCTGAATTAGACTTTCTTTTTTACTTGTAAATTTATTAAAAATAAATTTCATCAAAACCGATTCAGTTGTTTGATTTTTAAGTTAGAATGACAGGACAAAATTTGTCCAATACGTACGTACTATAGCTTAGTACCTGTCCTGTGACTTTTTTGCTTTAAATTTGTTAAAATTCTTTTAGGACAAACCAAGTATGTGTGAGGTTAGTGCGGACTCGAGCAAGCTGCTTCTTTCAGGCCGGTAGAATTAAGCCTTCACAGCTACTATTTTAATTACTTTTTCACACTACTAAATTAATAATTCGATCGATGTTTCTATAGTTTGGAAGTCCATAGAGGAATAACGAAAATAACAATATTGTTCATAAAAGACTCAATAATCACTAATATTCACTATTATAACTTTTGCTTACGTAGTATAATATATTCAATTAGAATTTTAATGATTACTTTTTATGCAAACATAATTTACATAATAGTAAAAATTAAACAGTTCTTTTTTATTGCAAAAATGTGAATATTATGACGATTATTTTGTTGATAAGTATTAATAGCTCAACGGAACGGTAGAAGGGCCGACTCCACTCCATTACCGCGAGAGTTGCGGGTTCGATCCTGACCCCCTTGGGCTATTGTCGTACCCATTCCTAGCGCAAGCTACTAGTTTTGGAGGGGCAGTAGGAATATTAGTAATGATTTGAAAAAACATATATTATCTAATGACGCATTGCGTCTTATCGAGGAGAACTGGATGCTAATATCCTTTCAAAAAAACGTAGAAGAATTTTCTTTATTATTTATAATATTTAGTTATATGTTATCATACCAGCTACTTCCAATTGACCGCATCCAACGTAGAGCGGCTCGAATTGTCGACGATCAAGCTCTTTCCGATCGGCTTGATCCTTTGGCATTGCGTAGAGATGTCGGATCACTCTGCATCTTCTATCGCATATATCACGGAGAGTGTTCTGAGGAATTGTTTGGATTGATCCCGCCGGTAGAATTTCACCATCGGACATCGCGACAAAACTCTAAGTTCCATCCATACCACCTCGATGTCTGGAAATCCACAACAGCGCGATTTAGAAGACATTTTCTTCCTCGCACAACCACTCTGTGGAATCAACTTCCGCCGGCGGTCTTACCGAACCGATACGACTTGGGAACCTTCAAGAGAAGAGCCTATTCTTTCCTTAAAGGTCGGCAACGCGCCTGCATGCCTTCTGGTGTTGCAGATGTTCATGGGCGGCGGTGATCACTTAACATCAGGTGAGCCTCCTGCCCGTTTGCCCCCTCTTACATAAAAAAAAAAAAAAAAATTCATTGTTTATTTTATACTTACTAGCGCTAATGGTCAAAGTTTCGATACCCACTCAGTACAGGTATTGGTATTGACAGTATAAACATCTATTTTAGTTTAGGTGTGTCCTTGTATGATAACAATCGTTAGATCTACTGATCCTAATAAGTAATATAACAACAGTCCAATGTTATTCTGGTTTACCCTTAAAATGTTACGAAGGTCAGATAGTAATCGCTCTGTGGGAAAACTAACAACCTTGTCAAATAAAAATAACCCTGTCAATTACTAATAAGAAGAAACTTTATGTTTCTGTATACATAAGCTTCTTTTTTTTTGTTGCGCGGAAAACTAACTGATTTTTTTAATTAATTTTAGCTGAAGCTATTATTCATAACATTAATTATGTCAATGAAAGTCTGTGAAAATCAATCGAACCGTGTAGGAAAGTAGTAACAAACAGACTGATAGATGAAAAAAAAAAAAAAAAAAATTGGCCGTTTGTTATAAGTATATACTTTCATATGCATTTATTATAAAGCTTATTTTGACATTACAAACAGATACTTCAATTTTATTTATTTGCAAATCCATCCAAGCAATATTAAGTTTTATTGCTAACATTACTCACATACCGACCACAATATTAACTTCAAATTACGTCATTTTATATGAATTTCAATACGTTATGAGTATCTACATCACGATCGGTAATATAAACAATTGTTTATAAGTATAGCGTGACATAAGCTATTATAACTTATTCTAGAAACTTCGTACAAAGAACTAAGTTTTGATATCGTTTTTTTTTAATTATTTTCGATGGCAAAAGAAAGCTTGCGGTCTGCCTCATGGTAAGCGGTCAATGTACCCTATATTTAGTTAAAATACGTAATATACATATAAGTATCATTGTGCGTTGTTTACTGGTTGGAGTTTAAACCCTCAAACCTCATATTCTTTGAACCATATTTTTAATTTATATTATTGCTAGCTTCTAGGCAGAAGCTAGTAATAATATATTATATTTTTTATTATATTTTTACAAACTTTGAATGTCATATTTATTTATATCGAATCAATAACCTAAAAAATAAGTTTCTAGCCTCTAGATTTAAAAATGACGATACGCCCATACAACTTTTCATCCCCTCTTTCAACCCCTTACAAACCTACTTTCGAATTCAAAAGTATGTCTTTTCTCAGGCTCTAGACTATCTGTGTACCAAATTTCATTTAAATCGGTTAAGTAGTTTCGGCGTGAAAGCACGACAGACAGTAAGACAAAGAGGTTTCACTTTCACACTTAAAAAATTAATATTTTATAGTAAAAATTGGCCATGTTGGTGTTGACAGCGTCACTGGGCGGAGCAGTGAGTATTGAGAGCCGGTGATGAAAAAGTGACAGACCTCGCAGAGGCTTCTAGTTGATTCCATCCTGAAGGGTGCCTCCTGAATAGCCAGATTCTTCGAACGAAACGCGCCACGACAACAATACAAGATACTATCTGATACTTTACTTAGATAATGGAATATATTCAATTCGAGCTCGCTCAGTCATAACTAAGGCTTTAAGTTAAAATTGTGATTTTAAAGTTATTCCGCTAAAAACATATTCAGGTAAAGTAACGCCAAGACGAGTACGATTATATATTGGTCGTTCGATACATAAATCAGATCTTTTGGAGAACTAAGCTCATAGTTCTACACGCCCTAACCAAATAATCTCTAACTCTCATCATAGTTTACGCTATATAGCGTGCTGCATTAATCCTAGTCTTAAGTTCTCTACGAACTCTACTCACCTTAGGCAAAATGTGTGGCTTGTCCGTTTCGAAAAGAGACGTATACACGCCTTCGAGCTTAATTATGTACCAAAAGGTTTTTTTTTATTTGTAAAGCAGGGCAGATGACTCTACTCTATGACCTGATGGTAAATGGAAATAAAGTCCAAACGCGAAGGCGGCTAACAGAGTTGCGGAATGCAACCGTGTGAGCCACCCTCGCCCTGCCTAGCCGCAAGATGCCTCTTCACGCCTCGTTTGAAGGAGCCCAGGTTGTAGGAAGGAGGAAACATATGAGCCAGCAATGAGTTCCACTTTTTGGAAGTACGACAAAGAAAAAAAATTGGCAAACTTTTTTGTTTGTGAAGGAATTGATGGCACAGTTAGAAGGTGACATCGGAGACCGGCACGCGTAGTTCTTCTATAGGAAGGGTTGGGAAGTATGAGGGAGAATAATTCCTCTGAACACTCGCCGTAATACAGTCGGTAGAAGAGGCTTAGGGCGGCTCACGACGCAGTTGAAGAGATTCGAGGGTGTTGGAGACCTCTTCATCGCCAATGCTGCGAATCGCTCGTCGCTGCAACCTATCCAGGGCTTAATTTAATTAAGGTCCTTGACGAATAACACTTTTTGCCTTAAGACGCATGCGATGACACATCATAATAAAAACGACACCGTAAATATATCATACATCATATATTTCAACAAAAAATCACCTTCAAACAAAAATGGAGTTCACCATTAAGGCCGTCTATTATTAAAATGAAAATTGTTACTTTTCATTTGTAAAGCTTTTTAAAAATAATAATTTAAGTAAGCACTTAGTGCTCGAAATATGCAATCCATATTTTATTTTTGTGGTTAAATGAATCTTCGTCTTATAATAAACTAGCGGCCCGCTCCGGCTCCGCACGGATATAAAATATATAGCCTATGTCATTCACTAAAAAAAACGATTAAAATCGATCAAGTAGTTTTGATTTATCCATTACTGCCCGTGGCCCGCACGCGTTAAATGTAATTATTTACGACATCACATTAGAAACCTAAAATTTTTTTTTCTCCACTATTTGATGTATGTTATTATACATATAAACCTTCCTCTTCAATCACTCTATCTATTAAAAAAAACCGCATCAAAATCCGTTGCGTAGTTTAAAAGATTTAAGCATACATAGGGACAAAGAAAGCGACTTTGTTTTATACTATGTAGTGATATGAACTAGACTTGAGATAATTTATTGAGACATTTAAGAGAAATCGTACCTACATGATATTTTAAGGTCCAACTTCGGTTTCATTTTCAACTCAATATTTTTAACAAACCCGATAAAATAAAATTTGTTAAAACAACTATACATAATCATATACATTTTATAGTGTTCTCTACATTTTGATCGAAACGCTTTTTCATTAAAACCGCTAAATAATAAAAAAAACTAATGTTATATTTTTATTTTTTTTATACATTTATCTCTATTTAAAGTTTGAAGGTTAAGTTTTTTTAATACATGTAGCTCAATGTAAGTCAAGCTGATAAGAAATGCACAGGTCGAAGATATCGTGTATGCTAAGTATGCAAACGAGTTCTTAAGGTAAACCGCTTTTTAACATATTTGAAATTTTTGCAAATTTAATACAAGTCAAGTTGAAAATTTTTATATATTTTAACTTACAATTGAATTGTTTGGTGTGAAATCAAATATAATTTTATCTCATTTACTTGTACGTTAAAAAAAAAAAAACTGGCCAAGTGCATATCGGATTTTGTACCATGGTAAAATAATAATATCAAAGTTTCTTGTATGGCTCCTCTTTAAATTTTGATTTTTTTTGATCATTTATTATTAATGGGGTCATAAAAATACACAATCTATTATATTGATATATATAATATATGGTTTGGTATCATTATACCAATTATTTATTACAAGTTCATGAGGTACAGCAAAAAACTTCAAAATTATCATGTTCCTTGTATAACGGCAACAGAAATACACATTCTGTGAAACGTTTAAGTATTATTTTATGTATTTATTTTTTTGCTCTAACTAGTTATTACGAATCGTGAAATCCACGATGACAGATGGACTTAGACATAGTAATGGGGTTCTGTTGGCACTCTGTGTACGGGACCCTGAAAACAAACTCCGATGATGTAACGAAAATAATTAGAAAAACAAAAATTGTTCAATAGTCATTAGGTTTCAACAATATTATTGTTTTTTCCTTCTATCAACTTACATCACGCAACAGCATGTCGGAATAGAGCATCTATCGCAATGAACAACACAAACGCAACAACCGGTTACTGGTGGCATTTACACTTTTCCGAAATAATAATCAATCACTCAATTAATTTAACACTTAGAATCTCAATATTAAATAAGATAATACGTATAAAAAAGTTTGTAAAAAGCAACGACAGTTGTTTGCATTCTTGATTCTAAAAACTAACCTTCCTCGAGGCTACTTAAAAAGGGACGGGAGGTGATACAGAAATAATGAAAAATCTATTATATCTGTAAAATCGTGCAGAGATTTAAATTAAGGTTAGATAAAAAGCAAAGACATACTAAGTTGCTATACTTAGAGGATAGATCTTAAGCATGTTAAGGATGTCAGAATGGCTACCACCAAACGGAACGGTACAATTTAACACCAAAGAGAAAACAACTTCAAAGGTCAAGCCAGGATTTCATAAGAATTTTTTATAGTTTTAAATAAGGTCATCGTAACAAAAACGTATTTTATTTTTTCACATAAAGTTTTTCTTGCGTTTTTTGTATCTGTTTTGACACCGTTGTGGCGTTGTGGGTAGCGAGTCTGCCTTAAGCCTCGACGGTTGCGGGTTCGATTCCCGCTCGGAGCAGATGTTTGTATTAATCGTACAGGCATGTTTTCCGGTCTGGTTGTGTTTGTCCTTGTCATTGTGAATGTTTCCGGACCCCCGACACAGGATATAATTATCCTAATGGGGGCCGTTGAGTGTGTAGCGTTTATTTATTTATTTATTGTTTTGTTTTTGCCACATTTATTCCTATATTGCTTCGAATTATCAATTACAATTGATTTATATGTATATTTATTACCACCGGTTATAAGATTTTTATTGCGTAATTACACACTTGTTATACGTTACATACATGACATACACCTACTAGCGGTCACGGCAGACGTTGCCCTGCCTCGAAAAAAAAATGGAACCCCGACAGTAGCGACCCCTATTGGGTTCAATTGTGAATCCAAACCATTCTAGAATCCACCGGAACACACACACAAAAAATCATCCAAATCGGTCCGTTAATACGTGGAGTTGAGACACCTACACACGGACAGTATTATATACATATTATATATTTTTTTATTATAACAAAAGTATGTTAATTGGTGTTATCGTAATTAGAAAGAATATTCTAACAGCTAACCCACTATTCAACTAGGTCGCCCTTAATAATTGTAGAGGTTAAACAGCAATCGCTCTTTATGAGAATAACATTAAAAACCTTGAAATAACCTAATTCATGTATAACAGTGATGTTAGTGTAATTATAGGCACGAGGGACATTCCAATTAATATAGTTGGTATAGTAAGCAATTGTATTTATAAGTAAAGGCATTGAAAATTGAAAATCCCTACTAGTCCCTATAAATAAATAAATAATAAATAAATAAACGCTACACACTCAACGGCCCCCATTAGGATAATAATATCCTGTGTCGGGGGTCCGGAAACATTCACAATGACAAGGAAATATTATAAATGCGAAAATAACTGCATCTCTTTGATAAACCGATTTTGATGAAATTTGATACAGAGATAGACCTTGGGCTAGGCTACCGCTTATCGCGATAAAAAAGCTGTGAAATAGGGTGTACAAGCTTGTATGGGGAACCAATTATTATAACCAACCAGTGAGTCCCGAAGCGACTGAAGAATGAAGTGTCAGATACCTTTTTATCTCATTTTACGTGATGATTTGCATAAACATAAAACAGAGAACTATAGAGAGTTGTCTTTTTTTTTCAAGGCATTATAGTATTCCAATTGCCCTTCCAAATAATCTCATTGCGCTAGGAGTGGGTCAGAGTCGAACCAGCTAATCTCACGTTAATAGAATCACTCCCTACAGCCGTTACTAATTGATTTGTGTATTTTGTGTTTTTTTTAGAAAAGTTTACAAATTTTTTTTTCAAATAAAATAAGTCTCTTAATTTTCCACGACGGATAAGAGTCTTGCGTGCTTGTTTAACGAGCGCCGTAAGTCTTCGTTTTCTATCTACTGGGACATCTTAGAAGAAATGTATACATGATATAATGTACTTTAACATTATGTAACTGTATCCGTTCACCTACCTTCGTAAAAGCTAGTGGCAACGAACGAAAGTCAAACAATTACGTTTCATGTAACTAGGAAGTGAATTAGCCTCCACGCTTTTAGGGACATCCGTTGACTATTGACTTGTTGGCTCGACAATGAAACGACTATTATAAGATTAGTTAAAAGCAATTTGTAAATAAACTCAAATACTGAACACAAGGTCAGATGTTCGTTTAGAATCTTCTATAGAAACATTATCGGCTATTGTTTCCGCAATCTTTTCAAAAGTCATTCATCATGTTTATTTTTAAACATAGTTTTTATGTATATTTTATTTAAAGATATTATATGATATATTTTATTTGCATTTTAACTCTATATACATCGTTAATTAAAATTGTTGAATCTCAGGTCAGGTCACGATTTTTTTTTTATATATTTAAACTTAAAAAGTTACACACTCTTACTGCCATTTTTAGGATAATAATATAAAGGACCCGTAAAAATACAAGGACAAACCACATGCCTGTATGATTAATATAAAAATCTGCGAATGGGAATAGAACCCGCGTTGAAGGCAGATTTCAAAATTCTACTTCTGCCGGCGGTCGTTCCGAACCGATACGACTTGGGAACCTTCAAGAGTAGAGCGTATTTTTTCCTTAGAAGTCGGCAACGCGCCTGCATGCCTTCTGGTGTTGCAGATGTTCATGGGCGGCGGAGATCGCTTTACATCAGGTGAGCCTCCTGCCCGTTTACCCCTCTCACATAAAAAAATACTACACCACAACGCTATACAAATAATATAACATAAATAATTATTACTACTTACAAATGGTATTGAAGTACGTATAACGACGACGATGTGGCGCAGCGGTAGCGAACCTGCCTTAAACGCCACAGGTCGCGGGTTTGATTCCCGCTCGGAGCATAATATGTTTGTATTGATCATGCAAACATATTTTCCGGTCTGGGTGTATTTGTCCTTGTCATTGTGAATGTTTCCGGACCCCCGACACAGGATATTACTATCCTAATGGGGGCCGTTGAGTGTGCAGCGTTTATTTTTATTTTTTTTTATTTTTAAATACTTTTTTTGTCATACTGAATAGAGTTATTCTATGATTTAAACACATTTTATTAGTGCTACAAGCTATGACTATCTATCTATATCTGCGTGGTAACTGCTGTACAAATCATGTCCACGGGGAATGATAGCAAGAATGCTTGCTGTATGTCCCCGTTGAATCGCAATCCCGATTCTTTGGGCAAGATATGGACAAACCCTCCTGTCACCAACATGTCACCGGTGGAGGTAACGAGTCTGTTTTAAATAAATCAGACACTAAAAACCTTACCTCTTATATCACTGCGAATAAATCCAACTATTCATTGTAAATATAAGCTTGATAAAAATACGCCTAAAAATTTTGCTTAATAATTATTACGTTTGTAGAAGATAGTCGTTTCAGGTCAATTAAATGTTGTATAAACAGTATTAATTGGTGTAGCGAGTGATAACGCATAAAAGAAAATAACGACATAATTTAAATAACTAGTTTCATAAAATGAACTTGCTTGATAGTTAACTTTACATTCATAACTTCCCGTTTTAATATTATTATAAGTAATATTTTCGATACTATAGTATAATTATTTTTAAATACATAGTTAATTTAGAAAATTACTGTTTGAAGATGTCATTATAAAGATAGCAAAAATACCAATAATATAAATTCCGTGGCCGAGGGACCCCCGTCAGGAACGAAGTTCCTTACGTTTTTTCTTGAGAATATAATTCCAAATAAAATATGTATATTTCAATAGGTTATATGATAAAAAGAGACAGGGACAGAGAGAGTGAGTAGCGTACCCGGGTGCGCACTCACTTGCTCTTGTGCTCATTTGCTTGTAGTAGGCTCGATACATACACGCCCACACACACACACACATCATAATGTATTTCGTTACGTGACGATTTCTACCAAAAAGCGGCGTTAAAGAAATTCGTTCCAAAAATATCAGATCCAGCTCAATTGTTCTACGGGGTGTATCACACGAACCGTAATGGATAGAAAATTTAAATTTTCAAAGAATGTGTATTTCATGGCCGCTACAAAAATACAAAAAATAAACAATAACAAAAACAATTTTTTATTCCAAATCGCAGATAGAAGAAAGTTGATATTTTTATTCGACGGTGGTACGGAACCTTTTATGTGTGAATCCGACACGCGCTTGGGCGAATTTTTTTACACAATAAAACACTAAATATAATTTGCTCGCATCATATTTTTTCCGCATTCGAAACATACAGATTAATACGATAACCTTTTCCAAGATCCAAATGACCTCCTGCTTTTGATACCATTTAATGGTAAAAGGTAACAAACAAACAAACATATTACTTTGGAATTACAATATTGGCGCGAATGCGCATAGATAAAATGCTTAACAATGATTGACGTTTGAATTGAAATTAGTATTCTGAACAGTTGAAAAACCAACGGTCATGATGTCATCACTTTGACTAGGTATTACTCTTAATTACATATAAACATTTAAATGAAATAACAAATATCCGATTTCAACAACCTAGATTTCTTACATAAAATAATAGAAAAAAAACGCAGGTAATTAAAGAATATTATAGCTGTTTTTAGCAATTCCATTATATATCTCAAAATATTAATCAGATAATTACAATATTCATGTTGTGGCGAGCGATCGGTAAAAGCGTTTCCCAACGTTAAATAAGGCCTCTACCACTGTCATATACAAGCTTGAAGTGATTCTTTATTCAAAATTAGTCAAAATATAATAGATTGTGTTCTAAAATGGAGGCTTGCGGTGTCGGAACCTCGGAAGAATGTCATTGGATAAGCAAATTACTTATCAAAAATTAACGATTATTACCAGATGTTATGCTAGCCACCGGGACCGACAGCTTAACGTGGTCTTCGTGGCACGGTGGGGAGACCCACAAGAACAAACGCTCAGACCAAAACCGATTTTTGTATGAATAATATAAACACCCGCCCCGAGCGGGAATAGGACCCGCGAAGGTTGAGGCTAAAGGCAAGCTCGCTACCAACACGCTACAACGGTCGTCATGAAAAAGCATGTCTATGTTATATACAATACTAGAGGTACTACTATTGTATTATTATAATAACCCGAATCACTTAACGAGCGAAAAGCAACAGTACAAATACTGCTACTTCACGTACTTCGTCGGGATGGGACGACCCCATCGCCCGCTGTTGGGATAACCTCTGTCATAGAAGAGATTATTCCACCAGTGCAATCAGTCAAACTGGTGGTAGGTCTTTTGTTGCATGAGGCCGGCTAGGTAGGTACCACCGCAGTGTCAAATATTCTGCCGCCAAATACGACGACGAGCCGAGATTTAAGAACCAATATCTCGAGGTTGGCAACGCGTGAGTGGCAGCTACTAATGGTGCTGCAAGCGTTCATAGGCTATGCCAACCACATACCATCAGATGGGCCGTATGCTTGTTTGCCAATTTTTAACATAAAAAAACGTCTATATTGTACAAGAGGATTAAAGTATTTGCCCAGTAGAGCTAGACTATTCATTCTAACCAACTATTAATTGATTCTTGCCTACGCCCATGTCTCGATACAATCTTAATTGTAATTGTCTGTTTCTTCAACCTTTTTTATAGCGTAATTAGCATATATAGTTAATGGATATTTATTATTTACAATGTTTGTCTGTATCGTGTTGTTTTAATTTGTACAATGCACTCTTGTTTGTATTTATAGATTGTAGCGATACATTGTTTGTTTCATCGCTTTGTTTTTCACAACAGAGATATTGTTATATTATTAGTAAATAATTATGAAAATTGAAAGCAGAAGAAAGGACAGTGAAGACAATTAACCTTACAGAATATTCATATGGATTTTGTAATAAAATTTCCTAATGATCTTATTAATTATCAAGCTTCTTCTTATCGAGTGGTTAGTGGCCAACCTAGTGTCAGAGTTGTTCAGGTCGCCCGTAGGCCTCTAACTTAACTTATCGACTGTTGTCAAATTGTCAACAGCCGGGACCGACTTTTACGTGCCCTCCGAAGCACGGAGACGCTCCGTTGAAATACCACTATGCGATCACCCATCTTGTGACTGACGGCACCTAGAGTTGCTTAACCGACCGTTTACCGATCAGTGGGTGTACTCGGCTCTATCAAGCTTATAAATTTAAACGTAATTTGTTTATTATATTTATTTATATTGTCGGAAGACTATCTACGCCGAACGCGATATATTTTTAGACAAGCTTTTTTTTTAAATAAAAATTTACGTAAAATACCTTTTATGAGTATCAACATACGCTTATTATGCATACATAATAAAAAATAACTTAAAGTAAGACCAGACGACTGTAAATTACCCTTTTATAGTCTACCTGCCTATAATTATTAACATAAATACGCGCGTCATTGTCTTATACAATTCTAAATTGCGCATCTAATCTCTAGTTTACCTCCGCTCTCTACCTTGGCTATACAAGGCAGCCCTATTATTTGTTTATTTAAAACTAGCGGCCCGCTCCGGCTTCGCACGGGTATAAAATATATAGCCTATGTCATTCACTGAAAAAATGATCCAATAGTTTTGATTTATTCATTACTGCCCGTAGCCGGCACGCGTTAAATGCAATGAATTACGACATCACATAAGAAACCTCAAAAAAAATTATTCTCCACTATTTAATGGATGTTATTATACATACAAACCTTCCTGTTCAATCACTCTATCTATTAAAAAAACCACATCAAAATCTGTTTCGTAATTTTAAAGATTTAAGCATACTTAGGGACAGAGAAAGCGACTTTGTTTTATATTATGTAGTGATGATGATGCACCTACGACTGGAATTGTGCATCAAGATACTCGTATACAAACAAGTGATACGAGATAAATCGAAGAGAATCATACGTGAAATAATTTCAATTCAATTTCAATGCGTTAAAAAGATTAAATCAAAATCAATTATTTTTTCAAGTAGATTTTAAAAAGTACTTTTGAATCGTTAAATGCTACCGACGGTTCGGATGGTTGTGGCACAGCGGTAGTGAACCTGCTTTAAGCGCCAAAGATTGCGGGTACGATTACCGCTCGGAATAGATGTTTGTATTGACCATACAAGCATGTTTTCCAGTCCGGGTGTATTTGTCCTTATCAATGTCAATGTGTTTCCGGACCCCCGACACAGGATGTTGCAATACTAATGCGGGCCGTTGAGTGTGTAGCGTTTATTTAAAAAAAAGTTGTTGCTACCGAGAAAAATAAAATGCGAAAATAACATGAATATAGTTGCTCTTTTAGTAGACTTGTAACACGTAGTCAGTAAAGAAGATTCTAGATACAAATGTGATAAACCTAGTACAATGTTTGTATTTTGATCGTCACTACTCTACTTTTTAGAAATGTATAAATTGTTTCATCCGTTTCGTATTTGGGGACTAGGTCATGGTTCAGGGTTACGTACTAATCCGACCGGTTATACGACGTACCGACGTACGCTACGTTCTAATTGACATGTTTTTCGATGGAAAAATGGGACAAACACAGTTTGAGCAGTTTAGTTTGCATTAAAAATTAAAGTGACGTTTACTCTGTGTAGTGTCAGTTAGGATAGACTCAAAACATGACGAAATTATAAAGGTGTCTGGTCACACACATGAACACACGCTGTCTGGTCAATACAAAGCTCCGAGCGGGAATCGAACCCGCAACTTGTAGCGCTTTAAGTCACTTTCGCTACCACTGAACACTAAACAGAGACATTCTGCACATTCAATGCAATGGTCTGTTGAAAATGCAACTAGTGGTCTCTATTACATTTCCCTGCTAAGCAATTACTTTCACTGCCCACGTGATGTCGGTATATAAACTGGGAAAACCTTATGAATAACATTTTTATATCTTCTTGGAAAGTCAACCTCAAATTTCATTTTAATCATGAACTGGCGTCTGCCAGCAACTTTGCCCACGTGAATACAACGGTTACAATACGAAATTTGAATCCTCGCCCTGTCAGGGATGGAATTTTAGAAAATGCTAAAACACATGTTTCTTTATTTATAATTGTTCGCATAAAAAGTTTTATGCTTCTAGTTTTAACAATGTCGAACTTCCCATACAAACTTTCAACCCCAGTTTCACACCCTTAATGGTTGAATTACAAAAAATTTTTATAGTGCGCGGTTACGTTTTAAAAACAACACCTGAAAAAAATCAGCTAAAAAGGTCCAAGAGTTTAGGCTGGACGTTTATGAGTCAGTCAGGTTTTATAAACGCCTTTCTTCTTTTATATGTATAGATAATATCGATCAGATAAATAAGATTATTTCATATTTCCTTTGTAAACGATTACATTGTTTAATTAGTTATTGAAACAGTCCATTTCTTACACAATATTATTCTTTTTATGTGAAAAAGTAATTTGCTATCACGATTTTAATTATTTTCATAGATATTACTACAACACTTTTTAATACTTTTCAGTGTTTTTTGTAATTTTATCTAAATTGTAAATCGCAATTTACAAGTATTATGTCATTTTCAGTTTGACAGACAACAAATTTTTCATATAACAGTTTTTATTCCCATACAAAGTACGTACGCAATGACGCAGATCCCACGGCCTACATTAACCTAAAAATAAGAAAATTACTGAATTATTTATGGCCTCGCATTTCACGTAGCTGGCCCTCGACACTGCATGCAAATAGGTGCAACCTTATTAACGCTTGTTTGTATAAAATCGTGCGACATTTTTAAAAAATAAAAACAAAATTCTCTTCTGACGAAACACGTGCCCGTCCAACCATGTCGCGGCTATTATCGTTCGTTTTATTTTATTTTTAACCGAAACTCACGGATACTGAACCTCTTTCGTAATGCACTTTAATGCATTTATTGTTAACTGCACTGATATAATTTTTAATTGTGAAACGAGAAATGTTTAGAAAGTTTGAATTAACTCTAGAATAGAATGGATATTGAACTTATTTTTTAAATTATTGCACATTAACTTCATTCGGTTATGCTGTGGAGAATGAAGCTAGCTTGTAACCAACTTCATTTCGTTGCGTTGGTGTTGAATTTACGAAAGGAGCACCAGCAAATCCTGGACTTTTGTCTGTATGGAAGGCAATTTTTTATTATATCATAGGTTGCAGCATGTATGCTTCTGGAGAGGACATACATCAGTAAACTGAATCAGATTATTAATGATTATCATTACTGACATCGAATAATATTATTGGGGATGTTGTGGCGCAGCGGTAGAAAACCTGCCTTAAGCACTACAGGTCGCCGGTTCAATTCCCGGTCGAAGCAGATGTTTGTATTGACCATACAGGCATGTTTTACGGTGTGGCTGTGTTTGCCCTTTTCGTTGTGTATGTTTCCGGATCCTCGATACAGGATATAACAGCTATCCTAATGGGGGACGTTGGGTGTGTAGCGTTTATTTATATTTATTATTTATTATATGCCTATGCTATGGTATGCGTTTATTTATATTTATTATAACTCAGATTAGCTTTTATTTGTGGTAAATAATTTTCACAAAAGTTGCAGTACTGGCCGTAAATGCAAGCAGTTAAAAACAAAAAAGAGCATTAATGTCTAGTGAGAGCTGTTACCAAAACACATTCCTACAGTTTAACTAACTGTGGAACTTGTTCTCTTCACACCGGATATAAGCGCCATCAATTACCGTTCAGAGGTTGCGTGACGAAAACTAACTCATAACATTTTACCTCACATTTCTTTAAAATCTTTATTGTTTTAGAAACTTTTCACAAAGTTAACATTGTAGGTATAACGCAAGGGCCATTAAATTTAGCTTTTACCCATTTATTACGAAATAATATTACACAGTGAACGGTTCGCTTAATATTGACGCCATGTTTTTTGTTATATTACTTCTCAAAAAGCTTTGTATATATTCTGCACTATTGATATGCGCACCCGGTTATGAGCGTCTCATAGCCGGGTGCACTCAGTGATTGGTAAACGATCGGTGGGTTAAGAAGCTTCAGGCGCGGTCAGTCACTAGATGGGTGGACGCATAGTGGTATTTCAACTGAGCGTCTCCGTGCTTCGGAGGACACGTAAAAAGTCAATCTATTTAAAGTCAAGTCTATCAATTGGATAACAGTCGATAAGTCAAGTCAGAGGCCTATACGGGCGACCTGAACAACTCTGACAGTAGGTTGACCAAAACCTCTCGATAAGAAGGAGAAGAATTGTTGACTTTTTTTATTTATCATTTCGCCTTAGAGCCAATATCCTTCTAATCCTATAGGAAATCAGACTTTGACAAACAATAACTTAATTTGTTATTACCCACGGGCCTTTCTCCGTTCGTGTCTAATTACATTCTCTTTACTCTCAATGTGTCGGCATTGTAGAAATTTCTAAAAATTTGATGCAGCCTAATAACAGCTGCAGTAACATTTAATGTTAAAAACATCAACCTACCGAGTAGTATAATTTATTGTTACGATGTTTTAATGGATTGAAAGAAATTTATTTGTATTAACACCTAAGCCAAGCTGTTTTCTACTAATATGTACTTTACTAACCCCTCACAAAATATTAAAATGATGAAGCAGTGTCCCTAATGTTGTGTTTCGTCCGATATATGTGAGTACTAAGCCCAAAACTCTTGCCCCGTTCTCCGTAAACTGAAAAAAGAAAAATATCGTCGCGTCGCCTCGATAACACGTCACGACCGAACGGTGGATGGTATTTTGTGATTAAATAAAATTTACGATTAATAATATTATAATAACAAAAATATAAATGTATTATGCGTATGTCTGACTGACATCAGGACAGCATTCTTTCAACGACCAAAATATTTTTTGTAGATTGTTTCATTTTTACTTAAGACATGACCTCGGGACAAATCATAAAAAAGAAACTATTTTTTTTAATAACTTTATGAAATCGGATTATCGACGTTAAATTTTGAGCAACATTGGTTAATCTACTGGCATTAAATTTTAGTTTTTAGTATTGTCATATAATTTCAAATGAGACATATTTATGATCACAGCCTGTGGAGGTACGCCAAAATTACTTATAACACTGATTATGAATGTCTAATTTCAGTATTAAACTACTTTCTTACAAAACCTTATTAAAAACCATCTTTAATTATGCTCTTTTATTTTATTACGTCTCTGGCCTCTAAAGTTTAATACAATTGCAATAAACATTGCGACAAATGGAAGCTATTTCTATATGCTATACTTAAGTGCTGTTACATGTTTTCCCATGACCTTATAACAGCGTAATATTGAGAAAAGATTTTTTATTTTCTTATTATATTTATTATTCACTACTAGCAATGTCCGCAGCTTTGCTTGAGCTAATTAAATGTTATGCCGGACAACCATCTAAAAGGTATTACTTTTATTACAGCGAATTTAAAAAGAATATATTAAATGGCTATCAAGATACCTGCTAACCTGAATGTGTATCTAACTCACCCATTTTTTCGTAACTCAATAACAAACATATAAACATATAAAATAATACAAAGTATATAAACTTTCTCATTTATTTTACGAAGTAGAATTTTAAACATAGTCTTAATTTTATAGTAAAGAAAATTAATATTAGAGTACGTATTGTGTAATCGCAATGTAGTCCCCAAGTTGCGTTTGAGCGTGGACGAATTTTCATAATAATTACGTCTATTTCTGTCATGCACAAAGAAATTGCAGCTCTGTTTATAAAAATAAGGAAATCTATATTGCGGTGTTTTATTATTACGCAGGTCGACGGTCGCACTGTATAAAGTGGTGTTTAAATTGTACCACGGCACGCTTGGCCAATTTCTACCATTCAGACACGCGATTGAATATGTTATATGCTTACACAGTTAAAAATCTAAATAGTCTGGGTAGATTAAGAATAAGATAGAACTTTTTAATAGCTAAAGAGATTAACATTAAAATGCACACATTTAAACTTTACTTCTCTTCTTATGGAGTGGTTAGTGGCCAACCTAGTGTCAGAGTAGTTCAGGTCGCACTTATAGGCCTCTGACGTGACTTTTATCTAATTGGTGACAGCTGCGAGCGACTCGTTGCGTGCCCTCCGAAGCACGGAGTAGCTCATTTGAAGTACTACTATGCGATTACACATTACATCATCCAGTGTCCAACCGCCCCTAAAGATGCTTAACCCACCAATCGTTTACCGATCAGTGAGCACAGCCGGCTATGAACTTAACAAACAAAGTAACTTGACTTATCCCTGTTATAAAATAAAAGACTGTTATAAAATAACAGAACTCCAGATCCAGACAGGTAGAGTCGTGTACAGAGGCTAGTTAGTAATGAAATCTTTTTCGGCATGAACGGGACGCCACAAATGGGGAAGTGCACATATTACAGAATATCGACGTGAAGTAAGAGCATGAACCACTCCTCAATTGCTTATCTTTTACATCCTTTCTATCTACTCTCCTTCGTTGGGTCGGCAATTACACACTTTTTGCCTCTAGCCCCTAGGTATTACAAGCGTCTTGCTTGCTTGACTTATTTGTAGAGTAAAAAATAAAATATTTGTATTAAGCTTTTAAATTCTAAATCTAAAACATTTTTGACTTAATTTATTGAGATATGTTTTATATATTTGGTTATAAGAATACAATAATCAAAAACGTTAAGAATATATTTAAAAATGTTTTTAAGGCGTAATACATTAAAAAAATCCTTCACTTTGAACAATTTTGTTAATGTTTATAAATACCTAAACAACATTAAGAAGTACAATAAAATCCTGACTGAGAAAAACAATTAATATAAACGATGCCATTTACTTGGATTTTCCTGACAAAATAAATTATTTTTCAAAAAGTATTTTTACTTTTAAGTTTTCCTTCACCTTGAATAACGATTTGTTAATATTCATACAAATACAGACAGTATTAAAAAATACAACAAAATACTGACTTAACAAAACAACTTATATATACCGACGATGCTATATACTTGGATTTTCCTGATAAAATAAAATGTTTTCCACAGAGTCTTTTTAAATTTTCAGCCTGATTTATATGGTCTTCCGTCTGTCTGTAACTAGTCTGTGTATTCACGCTTCATGCTTGTTAGTTTCAATGTTAGCGGTAATGTTTAGCGTAGAGACTGTAATTGACAGACAACGATCCATCGATGCTTTTATAATAATGTTTCGTAACGAATTCGAATAACTGAACCAAAAATAGGAATAATATTGTAACAAATATAATATAAATTTTTAATTATAAAAAGTTTCGTATTTCTTCGCTGATATTTCAACAAGTTTTACGTCACATTCTTCTGCTGTACTGAATAGTTTTATAAAATTAATGACTGTAAATAACTATGAAAATTAATAATAAATTAATTGACATGGTGTTTTATGCTCTTTCCACTCAAGGTATAGTGAGAATACGTTCTGTAACTTTCTGATCTGAAAATGTAAGTGCCGCAAACCAATAATTACTTTTAACTTGAAAACGCATTGCTAATATTTAAAGAAAAATGTTTACTATTCACTGAAAATATTGAAGATTGTTAAGTTCTACGACATAGCTCTTTCTAGTTATCAAAGTTTGATATAATTATGAAGATTGTTTATACTATATATTTTAAGAAATCATAATAAGACATTTTATTGTTGGTTTTGTGCTTTTTGTTGTTGTTTCGTTGTTTTGTGTGTGTATCTTAAGATACTAATAAGATTGTTATGATTAAGTTATCTGATTGTCTTGCGATATTAATATTTCGAAGCAATATAAACAAAACAAAAGTTAGTTAGGGAAAAGTAAAGTTTTCCGAAAGCAAATAAGATATTTCTTTCAATCAAATCTGAAAGAAAATATGGAGCTTACAATATTTCAAAATAGCTGTTCAAAATTAAGATTCAGAAATAACTAGCTTTTTCGCCGCAGCTTCGCACGCGTTACAAATAAAAGAAATACATGATTCCCAATACAAACAGGCTTTCATCCCCGCTTTCTCGTAAATATATTATGTGTAAATTTACTCTAGTTGTACTTCAAGCTAGTAACTCGTTAGTCACAACTAATTCTTTCTGTACGGCATATAATATAGATGATTTGTAAATATTTTATTCGCCTGAAAAGTACTCATTATAGTATATGACCTCCTAACATCAAAATATAAGATTGACGTTATAGCAGAGCTTAGACCGTCTAATGTCTTTCAAGTCGCAAAAGGTTTTTTTCTATATACTTAGACACAATTTATGGTATTGAAAACTGTATTCTTGACGTTCACATTAAAGTTTGTAACTCAAGTGTTAACTTTGATGGTTTAGCAGATAATAAATTAAACCATTGTTCCATTGTTGAAAAACACATGGTAATACGTTAGTTAATTGTTAATCAAAATGTAAACGCTTCGACCTTGACGGGTCACACAGTTCATGTGGCAATAGCAGCTTATTTTATTATATATTGAGTACTTACTTCGTAACTTTATTCACGCGACAAAGAAATTTTTCATAAGAAATTCATATGTAACCTATTAAAAAGGCGAAAACAACTTCACAATAATCGCTTTAGTCTAATCTGGAGAAATATAATAAAAATTTAAAAACCACAAAATAAAACTTATTTCCACATATTTTTTTAAGGCAACAAATAAATATAATATATTCGCATGTAAAAATGATTCATGCAACTATGCAACGACAACAAAATAGTTGTATCATTTCTTTCTAAAAAAGCTTGGATTAAAAGAGGTGGCTTCCTTCTTTTTGGTGGTGTATCATCAAAAAGTGCCAAACAAACATACGGATAGCCTGGAATGCAGAAACCGTAAATTATTTTCCCTAGCAGTTGCCATTAACCACCATCTTGCGTTGCCAAAAGGTGGAAACGAAGCGAAACAGTACGATTGCTGCTACTTATTACGTTATTCAGTGTGTAAATAGTACGTGCTCGGCAAAGCCCATTCGTGCCTTAAACATGGCGGTACTACAACTATCGGTATCTAAACATCTCCTTTTTTTCTTATTGTGTATTGCTGTTGGCTGTGTGTGGCCTTGACAGCGTCACCGATCTAAACATCTCCTATCACTTTGATGGTGAGGCCTATTTTAGAGATAGTCAAATTTAAAACCCACCGTGGCAGAAGCAATTGGGAGCTATTCTTTCTTGTAGACCTTGCTAAACATTAAAAAATGCATGAATATAGTCCATTTTCAACTATTTAACTAATAACATCTATACAATAAAAGTTTTTCATATTGCAAGGGGACAAAATTAGAATTTCGCTCTCCGCTGGACTAAATACTGGGTAGTTGGATACATTCATGCATGTTTAGTAAAAATCAATTTAAACATTATAATATATACATTTTAAGGTGAATTGGAAATTACGTTTTTGTCAGCTATGTTGTATTTACCTATGTGATGATTCACATACAACGTTTCCGTCGATGGAAAAAACTTAAACATATGTATTAATTACTGATTTATTTATTTAATTTCTTTCAACCTCATTTTTATTACGTCATTGTGAATGATATACAACTTATATGCCACTATATATTATGAGTAACTCTATATATCCAGGTCTTGTGCCACAATCTAATGAAATAAATTACCTTAAAAATTCAAAACACATAATCATAAAATACCTTTAGGTAACTTCGAATTCATTGTTTTGCGTTTGATATTAGGAAAAATTCAGTGGAAAAATTTGACATTTTATATAAAAGCCAAAAACATTTTATACAGGACGCATGAATATGTATTTCTTTGGCAGACTTTGATAGACGGGTTGTTGGATTTTGGCGCATGAGATTATTGTTAGAATGCTTAGATTAGTAAATTTGATGGCAGCCGCATTTATTGATATTACTTTTATTTTATACTACTATATATCTGTGCTACTGATGCAAAAAGTCATAATAGTTCATAATAGTCGATATCTCAAGCCTATATGAGTGACCTGCACTTTTTAAACGAGGTTGGCTATAAGCACGACTATAAGAATAAATTATGGACGCTTGCGACGCAAAAGTATGACAAGCGTCTTCCGACCCAACGGAAAAAGAAGACGTAGAAGGGTCGAAAAGACCAGAACCGAGGGATTAGGCTCTAAACACTTGAATTAGAGTTGACGTTTTGAGCGATTGTAGTACTTCGTAGATTGTAGTACTTAATAGTAGATTGTAGTACTGTAAGCTCTGCTAATCATATTTAATGCTTTTTATGCAACTTTTTTAGGTAAAATGTACCTTCGGAATATATAAACTGAATCATTTTTACTCATTCAAAATATTACGAATGTAATGACGACGTAGACACGTGAGTCATAAAGAATTTTGTCGTGCAAATGTATGTATATTGACACAGATGTAAAATAATTAGCAGGTTTAATTCATCATCGGTATATATTGTAATACCTTTGTTTCGATTGAATACGTACAATATTATCTTGTATTGAAATAAATAGCAAGACTAATTTAACTCTCGTTTGTCGAGAGTTCAATTGTTTGACGACGTTGTGGCGCAGCGGTAGCGAACCTGCCTTAAACGCCACAGGTCGCGGGTTCGATTCCCGCTCGGAGCATAATATGTTTGTATTGACCATGCAAGCATATTTTCCGGTCTGGGTGTATTTGTCCTTGTCATTGTGTATGTTTCCGGACCCCGACACAGGATATCACTATCCTAATGAGGGCCGTTGAGTGTGTAGCGTTTATTTATTTATTTATTTAATTGTGATAAATGAAGTGAATGGTAAAAATTAGCAGAACATTTCATATTTATATATTTTTTTATTTGTATTAAATATATACGCAGAAGCTTTTAAATAAGCTTAAAAGGATATAAACTATGCAACTCCAATTTTATGTCATCTTCGAGCATTTATAAAGCCGAAATGTTAAAAGGCCATTGGATAGAAAATGTAGACTCTGTCAGGTCGTAAGCTTCTAAGTTAAACCGTTTCGTGCTTGACAGCGAAGTAAAACATCGTGAGGCAAGATAGCATAAGAGAGATAAGAGATCTAACTAACTAACTAACGTTTACATAGGTATAGGTCTATATCAGGTATAGTGTAGGTCCTCGTTCCTTTGCTGGTGGTTAGGTTTCCATGTCCGCCTATTTATATACCACCGTTACTTTCGCGATTGGAGTCTACTTCCACTGACCATCAGATGGGCTATATAAAAATATCTACGGTAAGGCTTTTTTTATTCCACGATGGTGGCAAACAAGCTTACTGTTACAGTGGTAAGTGTGGTAAGCCTGCTGTCAGATTGTAACAACAGTGAATTGTCGCCATAAGTACTTATTATACAATAAATAAACTATCAACAACGGAGAAATAAACTCTCTTTTGTTTTATTTTTTGTGATATAGTTTCTACTTTCACCAAAAAAATACTCATTCATTGATATATAATATATATTAGAACTATCCTTCTATATTAAGTAGAACTACCTACTTTATGTTATCGACGATCCTTTCTCTACTTTTCCTAAATTAAAACTTTTCCTCAATTAAAATTCTAAAAAAGTTACAACATTGAACAATTAATTTTGCAACGTTGAAAATCACGTGAAAATCAGTGCAGCATGTTTTACGTAATGCACGGCCGTTGCAATAGCGTGTACAAGTCTTTGTATAGAGTAGGCTAGGTCAACAAATCTTAATAAATTGCACATACATAGATACGACAAAATATATGAACTTAAACCTTTGTTACCTAGTACAAAATGTGTACATGCTCGTTTAAAATGTATATATATATGTTTTAAGATTATAAGCAATTTTTTTCAAGGCATTACTAATATTCCTATTGCCCCTCCAAATAAGCTCGAAGGTTGCGCTAGGAGTGGGTACGACGATAGCCCAAGGGGGTCAGGATTGAACCCTCGACTTTCGCCTTAACGGAGCGAAGTCGACCCATCTACTGTTGAGTTATTGAGGCTTCAATTATATTATAAAAAATAGTGTCATATACCAAGAACATTAATATTTTTAAATTTAATTTTGATGTAATAAATATGGAAAACATGGTTACGAAACGCCTGATCGCGTGACCCTTCTTTAGTTAATGGGGGAAAATCAGCTACCAGATACCCGGTTACCTGTGGCGGTAGCGTCATGAGCACCAACTAAAGCCTCCTGGGTAGCTGAAATTAATAATTGTGACAGATTACGGAAACAGGTCCCAAAACGACCCACCCAACGCAAAAATTCAAGCACTATGCTCCGCTCATGGCTGGTGGAACTCGGTCCCGATGAGCAGTCGTCCTTGGCTATGATCAAAAGGCCTTATGTGGATGCGCATTGCGCAATCGCCATGTGTTGCACGAAGCTAGAAGGTAAAGGCTATATCTAGCCTATCTATCGATAAGGCGAGTTTATGCCCTCTGGATGAAAGTTTGGACCGACGTCGCTCTTAACCGTGGAATGAAACGTACAGCCTATTCATTCTGAAGACAATTACCTTTTCGTAACATGCAATTACCAGTGACTTTAATTCTGAATATAGTAGAATATCAAATAATATAGTGATTTACGATTACGTAATGGAAATCTAGAATGCATTGTATATAGTTGGTATTAACTTTATAATTGAAATGCGAAGCGACTCAAACGGGTTTTGAAGAGAACATACCTACATAGATGCTCGAACAATGTATTGTGTAGGACACAAAGTATTTATGTCACATGCACACTGCCAAATACTACTAAAGAAATAATATACATGTACGCAGACTTAGGTCAAATACCAGGATCCTTATTTAATCTATATGAATCTATAAATTAAATAACTTTTAATAACAGATGTTTATTAGCTCGAAATGTTGTCTTTCTTCTATTTTGTCTTTTGACCTCTTTTTAACGACGTTTTTAAAAAATAATACTTTGTAATATACCTATAAAAACGTGGGTTGCATACAACCGATATACAGTTCCCATGTTTTTTTATTACGTTTTAGAAATGTTTTAATTAGTATATTATAAAGATTTGTTTCATTCAATCTACATATATCTAAAACCTTAATTAATTTTAAAATATTTAACGCTAGAACAAGTCGTATTATATATATCGAAATATTTAAAACCAAAGGAATTAAAACGATCTACATTCATTTAACTTGACAAGACTTCGAAGGTTTAGAAAAAATAAGAGAAATCGTTTCAGCGGCGTTACAGAATGATATCAATGTCAACGGAGCATTGAACCGTGATGACGACGCTGATATAGCTAATGGCATTTCGTTAGCAGTAATCAGGTTTATTGAACTATTGTAGAAAACTTCTGTTAATTTATTCCACGTGATTGTTTTATTGAATGTCTAAGACCCAGTAATTGCATTTTTTATCTTAAAGTATAGCAACATTATTATATTGGATGACAGTAATTTCTTTATCCTCCCCCTGTAATAATGTATTTTATGATAATAAACAATGTAAAAGAAATATAAATAGTTAATTTTATTAATAGTAGGACAATAAATTAATACTGATTAAAAATAATTGTTTCCTCTATGATCGGTAAAAAAATTAATTTGAGTAATCTTTTAACATTAGTTCACTTA
Source organism: Hestina assimilis (assembly GCA_023373885.1). Taxonomy (NCBI): domain Eukaryota; kingdom Metazoa; phylum Arthropoda; class Insecta; order Lepidoptera; family Nymphalidae; genus Hestina; species Hestina assimilis. The sequence goes on along the minus strand of CM041749.1, from coordinate 6,025,691 downwards.
CTTTCACGTAACCATTTCAACGGTAATTTAGTTTTTAAGGTAAAAGTTAAATTATTTATTAATAGAAAGCATAAAAATTTCATTTCAAACTTCACCGTAAACACGAGTACGCTATACATTTTTTATTGCTACGTAATTCGGGTTCCAGTTTAATTTCGCTACTTATTTATAAATTCAACACGAATCTACTTAAATGACGCATTGGTATACTACAGACATGAATGTTAACCCAGTCACAGTCCAGACAGTAGACACTGTAGTGAAACAATTGAACTGAGCCATATGTGGTTCAGCAGACAAGCAACGTGTTGATCATTGCTTCGGCTTCAGTCCATGACAGAATGTATGAATTATATTTCAAGCATTTTTTCTCGGTACTTGTTCTAGGGATTTGATACGTTAGTTTTTACACAGAGCAATTGCCATCTGACCTCGCGACCCTATAACTACAACTTTACAATACATTAACTCGTTGGATAAATGCAAATTATCTATCTATCAAGCTTTAATGATTGTTGTCATGATGTTATGTGATAATGACTGGGACGGATAGATTAATTTAATCTCCGAGGTATAATGGTAAAACTTATAAGAGCAACGCCCAAACACAGATATCTATTTGATCAATAAAATCTTCTCCCCTGAGCAAGACTTTCACCGGTTACTATTGAGGCTAAAGTCAATGTGGACGGCGGGATGTATGAAATGTCCCTTCAACACAAAGGAAGGATCCTCCGACCAGGCGGATGATATTGGTTGGCGGGCCGAAGCTTTTGGGCGAAAGTTGTTTATATAGTTTTACGAGCGTAGAAAACTCTGATAGCGTGATTTATGATTGTTACGATCTTTGTTCGTCAATATCGTTGCGTAGTATGCCCTGTAGGTGTCGCTGTAGTTTGATGCAAGATTGTGACAATCTTGTCTTTCTATCGTGTTACGTCGTGTTGCGTGTAGATATCGGTACAGTCAGGTTCACTACAAAATTTGAAAAATCTTTCTCGTGTAAATTTTATTACGTTCTCCAGTAGAAAAAGCAAACGTTCACTAACATTCAAAAGTCCGAATAAAATAAAGTCAACTATTAAGCGAAATTTGGATTAGAATCGTCAGGAATCTTAAGTACTTAGAACCAATAACCTTCTTACCTCAATTATTATATAATGATTAAACAGATTGGTTGATAAACAAATGGATTTGTTAATTATCGTAAATAATTTTAACCGTGTAGCGACTTTATAAGTGGGGTATAATATTAATTAGCGTGTCCCTAAGACGTTACATTTTATCCCATTCCCTGTCCTATTATTATATCCTATCCTATATTCTAAATAAGAGACAGGGAACCGGATAATAAAGATTATTTACGATTATGAAATTTCTTTGTTGAAGGAAGAAGTAACTTTGTGTAAATGTATTATAGGGTTATATTTATGGGTGGCATATCACTCTTGGTTTAGTTAGTCAAAGAAATTATATAACTTGCAGGAAGTTATATATTGCTGGAAAGACTTATTAAATAGAGGAAAAGCTTAAGTAAGTATGAGTGTATTCTTTAAAATCTAATTAATAATAATATGCAAGGCTTACTGCATTTGTAACGTATACAAACAATTTTATAGTAAGTTGTTTCAGTACTTGCGAAACAAACGTTTCACCGACATCGGAAAAGGAAGCAACTTGAACGTTACGGTCCGACAGACATTAGTTGTGTTAGCTCTTTCGGTTATAATATGTGAGTCACGTATTCCCTCTTTGAATGTACAAAGGATAATAATTAGTACTTGTACTACTAAACTTGTCACGTTATTGTGTGATTATTGCTTGAATAAGTAACGAGTTTCAACGTCACGTTTTCCGCTATCTTATATCTGTTGACACTTAAATAAATGCTTCTTTTTATATAGTAATTAGTTACTTTTCTTCAGTAATTATAAAACATACAATAATATACTTTTAAATAGCAGATGATATATAAATACTTACGCTTTACGTAAGTTACATACAGTAAAGAATCTATTTTATTATCCTTTTCAAAACGAACAATAAGCCATTAAATATTTATACTGATATTATTTATTAATTGTATGTAAGTATATTTAAATATTTATATAAACTGTTATCAACACGTTTTCAATAATCAATACTTGAGTATTATAAGAATTTATTCATTAGAATTTCATTGTACACTATCTGCGCATAGAATATAATTTTATAATTTATAATACACTTATCTGAGCCCGCGGCTTCGCTCGAGTGGAGAAACCCTGATTTTTAAACATCAGTGATTCATAAATTATAATAATAATATTCAGTGAAATTCCCATAGAAATTGGTCAACCGTTTCGACGTTCGATTTGCCCAAACAGACAGGTAGACAGACATAAAGTTAGACAGACACATAGATGGATGGTCACAATGATGGACAGACAGATATAATTTAAAAATTGTATTTTTGATATGAGTACCGTATATTCTTTCATATTTTGACTACGTTATGGCGCAGCGGTAGCGAACCTGCCTTAAACGCCACAGATCGCGGGTTGTATTCCAGCTCGGAGCAAGTATGTTTGTATTGGCCATGCAAGCATATTTTCCGGTCTGGGTGTATTTGCCCTTGTCCTTGTATGTGTTTCCGGACCCCCGACGCAGGATATGACTATCCTAATGGGGCCGTTGAGTGTGCAGCGTTTATTTATTTATTTATATTGTAAAAACACGTATAAGAGGATGTTATTTTGACATTTTATTTATTTTAAAGTCATTTATTTACTTAAATTTTATTTTTTTATTATGATTGATGATACTAAATAAAATATAAGTACGACATCATTTTTTTTCGTTTTTATTGATTGCCAAAGGTATGTTTGCTGCGCATATGTTGTAAAGCTAAAACTTTAACCACGTAATTGTAATTTTATTTCGCACTTAAATTATAATTTTTTCACGAAGTGGGTCAAGAAAAGCGGTCAACGTAATAAGAATGATTAAATTTTTTTTTATGTGATAACGATCTTTTTAGGAAAATAGCAACAGTAATAATCAGTCAGTAATTCATATATTTTGATCTCAAGTAGCACCGAAACCCTTAAAAGCTTGAGAAGTTATTATATAAAATATTTATTGAAATTATAACGATTCTGTCCAATCTTAAGCATAATAATAACACCTTATAAAATTGAATATCATCTAAATTATAATTCAAAAGTCTCATTTCCATTCATTTAATTCATCCAGCTTATTACAACCAAAGTTCTGTGAAGTAGGTACCTAGCTAGGTACTCTAAAATTTTTAGGACTTTTTAATTAACTATTATAATTATATACAGAAGTTATGGTTTGGTAATTACAAATGGCTATTGCACTAATAATTATATAGAATATATTCATAAAAAATATTATATAAAGCAAATTGACGAAGCCCATTTTACCATTGTTTTCTAATGTTTACGACAATTATAGCTCAGATCAACAAATTTAGTTTATTTCTAAGTAATAATCAACTATCTGAATGATGGATATAAACATATTAATGATCAGAATTCAATTTTTTTGTAGCTAAACCATGATGGTTTTCGGAGTTTAATAATATTTATAACTCAACAAATGAAATAATTCGTCTTCACACAGAAACTGTCTTATTAAGTATATAAATCAATTTCCAGGAATAATTAGTGCTAGCGAGCCGTCTGCTCTTCGCTTTCGGGAAGATTTAAATAGACTAATTAAGGAATTGGGGTTTAAACAAAAATCAGTCAAGCTTTAAAAATTAAACTTACTGTAGCGGATCTGGGCTGGGGGTTGCGCTACTTTAATTACAAGCAATAATAATTGAAGCTTCGCAATCATATTTATTGTTCTCAGTGGTTTAATTAAATTTACATGGATATAATGAAGTAGGGACCCAGGGGCATCAAACAATATTTTTTTATTTTATTACAATATTATCAATGCTTTTTCAAGACATTACTAATATTCCTTTTACCCCTCCAAATAAGCTCGAAGTTTACATTAGGAGTGGTTACGACAATAGTCCAGGGGGTCAGGTTCGAACCCGCGACTCTCGCTTTAACGGAGTGAAGTCGGCCCTTCTACCGTTGAGCTATGAGGCTTCAATATTGAAAAATCAAAAACTAAATTCGGACTACCTGACTCGTTTTTAGGGTTCCGTAGCCAAATGAAAAAAGCTGTAACCTTATAATTTCGTCATGTCTGTGTCTGTTCGACTTATTTATGAGGTATTACAACCAAAGTTCTGTGAAGTAGGTACCTAGCTAGGTACTCTAAAATTTTTAGGACTTTTTAATTAACTATTATAATTATATACAGAAGTTATGGTTTGGTAATTACAAATGGCTATTGCACTAATAATTATATAGAATATATTCATAAAAAATATTATATAAAACAAATTGACGAAGCCCATTTTACCATTGTTTTCTAATGTTTACGACAATTATAGCTCAGATCAACAAATTTAGTTTATTTCTAAGTAATAATCAACTATCTGAATGATGGATATAAACATATTAATGATCAGAATTCAATTTTTTTGTAGCTAAACCATGATGGTTTTCGGAGTTTAATAATATTTATAACTCAACAAATGAAATAATTCGTCTTCACACAGAAACTGTCTTATTAAGTATATAAATCAATTTCCAGGAATAATTAGTGCTAGCGAGCCGTCTGCTCTTCGCTTTCGGGAAGATTTAAATAGACTAATTAAGGAATTGGGGTTTAAACAAAAATCAGTCAAGCTTTAAAAATTAAACTTACTGTAGCGGATCTGGGCTGGGGGTTGCGCTACTTTAATTACAAGCAATAATAATTGAAGCTTCGCAATCATATTTATTGTTCTCAGTGGTTTAATTAAATTTACATGGATATAATGAAGTAGGGACCCAGGGGCATCAAACAATATTTTTTTATTTTATTACAATATTATCAATGCTTTTTCAAGACATTACTAATATTCCTTTTACCCCTCCAAATAAGCTCGAAGTTTACATTAGGAGTGGTTACGACAATAGTCCAGGGGGTCAGGTTCGAACCCGCGACTCTCGCTTTAACGGAGTGAAGTCGGCCCTTCTACCGTTGAGCTATGAGGCTTCAATATTGAAAAATCAAAAACTAAATTCGGACTACCTGACTCGTTTTTAGGGTTCCGTAGCCAAATGAAAAAAGCTGTAACCTTATAATTTCGTCATGTCTGTGTCTGTTCGACTTATTTATGAGGTAGATATTAATTTGCTATTATCTAAAGTTCTAAAAATTGTTCATCATCAAACTGCGAAATACTTTAGTTTGAACTGTGCGTGCTCCAACAAGTCCACACAAATATTTGTGTAGACTTGTTTGAGCTATAACAATTAGTATATAGTAGTTTTTGACATATAACAATTAGTATATAGTAAGTCTATGAATATTGAATTGCAATATTCTACTGGCCTATTCATACAGGTCAAATGACACAGACGTTGGTACCCCTTCGTAAATCCAACAGCTAACTTCATTCGATATTCAGTTGACCTTATGAAATAAGTATGCGTTGGTGTTAAATATGGGAAGAAGCGTCCATAGTATTTAGTAGGTCTATGAGAAAATAGACATCTATCTTATCTAATATAAAAACATTTTTATATTTCATCTAAAATCATGAAAAATCAAAAAATCCATATTATGCATCCATAGATAAATGGCGTTAATAGGATTGTAATAAGATTATAGATATAACAACGTTGTGGCGCAGCAATAGCGAACCTGCCTAAAACGCCAAAGATTGCGGGTTCGATCGCTCGAAGCAGCTGTTTGTATTGACCATACGGGCACATTTTCCGGTCTGGGTGTATTTGTAATTGTCTTGTGAATGTTTTCGGACCCCCGACACAGGGTATAACTATCCTAATGGGAGCCCTTGAGTGTGTTGCGTTTATTTTTTTATTATATCGATGCATACAAATTCAAATCAATTACAAATTCAAAATTTTTACCGGCGTCGTTATGTGAAGACCCCATCGCCCGCTGTTGGGATAACCTCTATCCCAGCAGAGATTATTGCACCAGTGCAATCAGTCACACTGGTGGTAGGTCTTTTGTTGCAAGAGGCCGGCTACCGCAGTGTCAAATATTCTGCCGCCAAATAATAGTGCTTAGGCACTACTGTGGTCCGGTTTGAAGGGCACTGTACGCTAGTAAAATTACCGGGCAGACGAGATTTAAGAACCAATATCTCGAGGTTGGCAACGCGTGAGTGGCACCTAGTAATGGTGCTGCAAGCGCTCATAGGCTACGGCAACCACTCACCATCAGGTGGGCCGTATGCTTGTTTTCCAACTTGTAACAAGAAAAAATAACATCTCACAAAATATTAACGTCGAACAAACATATTTAATATATACCCACTCTTGAATAGAAGTATACAACATAAAAACTTGTTATTCATTTATATGAGGAAGAACACTAGAAGTAAAAAAACAACGCAGTAAATAATGATAATAATGTATTTCTCTCATACAAAATTTATTTACAACACCATTATGCACATATCCATTGTCATAAATCATTACAATAATTGAGATAAATTAATATATATTTAACGCAAATTTACACAGCTTCAATAACTAAACTAACTTACCTTATAACAGATCGTTAGGCACCTTTCCCTAATGTGTTAATAACCTATGACCATAGATTTACTATATACTATGGAACAACATTTCCGTACAAACTAAATATCAAACTCGCTGGTGCTCCTTTGTAAATGCAGCACCAACGCAAGGAATGAAATTAGTCTCACGTTATTCGGTGTTGCGTTCAAGTCAGCTTGCGACTAATTTTTTTTTCTTTGCGTTGGTGTTTAATTTACGAAGGAGCACCACCTAGTCTCTGACATTTTATGTGTACGGAAGGAGATAGTATATAGTAAGTCCATGCCTATTATATTATTATAAATTCTATTTACATACATTCATTTATAAAATTGACGATGTTATGCAAAACCTGTCGTGTATTATTTATTACAGATAGAATAGAAACATGAACAAAAAAGATATTTTTCGTTTCTCAGAATTATTTTTCAGCATAATTACACATAACATTTTAATAATATTTTATTAAAAATTGACAATCACGATACAAATGATTTTATTTTATAAAAAAAGACATTCTATCAAAACACGCAACAATCAAATATTATTCATTACGAAACCACAATATACATACAAAAAAGGTAATTTTAATGTATAGCATTCCCCGGTGACGCTATCAAGGCCAGTAAGACCAATTGCAATTCAAATCCGGAAAAAGAAAGTAAAAGATGTCACGTATAGTTGAAGAAAACACATTTTAGAAGTGACTGTATGAGACAGATAGAAATTAGTAGTGAATTTCATACAGATAAAATGTCACACCAACGCAACGGAATGAAATTATTGACCCTTTATTTTCATTCGAAATTCGGTTATGATGTACACAACATACCCGAATAAAGTTAATGTGCGTTGGTGTTGGATTTTTAACAGGGCACCAACGAGTAGGTGGCATTTTGTATGTATGAAACGGCGGTTTAAAGTGTATAGTAAGGCTATGCCAAAACGACATAGTTTGTGACTATTGGTTCGATAAGTTTTTTTAATTTTGCAATACTAAAAAATCTAATTTCTAAGAAAATTATGAAAAAAGAAATATAAATAAAATTTACTAAAATAATTTCTTCCCCCTTACATCGTTCTATAATCAACTAACAAGCAATATTTACATCATAAGATATATTACACTATATAAGAACTATCTCTAAACTATTTTATACATGACGTAATACTTTCAATGAATACAAATTTCGACTAAACGGGTATATTGTGTATACGACATTAACCTATGGTTAGACCGTTTTCTGGTAAACCATTTTGTAACAAACGAATTATTGTCAAAGCAACGAGAAGCATCAATAAATTTGTAAAATCCTATCTATATATCCAATAAAAGAATCACATTAAAAACATTTCAAATAACTAATAGCAAAATAACAAGGCGGTAACACGTATTGTAAACTTCAATCGACTATTTCAGAATTTATTGGTTTAATTTTTTTTTAAATTTTATTATAGGCCAAAGATCATATTATGTTTAGCTTTGGATATAATTTTTTTTTATTGCTAGTAGTTAATGACTCGCAATTAAAAATTTTTAGCCAGTGTTTTATTATTGAATTATATAGTATATTATTTTCATTCTAATTCTTTGATCTAATCGATTCAAGCATCAATAGTTTACATACATATGTTTCAGTCTTGCTTCAGTTATTTACATGGACAATAAACATCGTGCGATGTACTAAAGTATTGTTCAACTACAACTATAATCACTTGTTGTAGAATTTGCTGTAAATATCACAATTTTTTATTCATGTTAAAATGTTATTACGGATGAAAACTAGTACGAAATACCAAAAATTCTAGAACTTTATTTCATTTTTTAAATAAATTTAATATAACATTTTTTGTTGATTTAATACACAAAAACATTGATATAATAAGAATTTTTTAATTAATAAAAAATTAATCAAATGTTATAAGTATTATCGCATATCGTTTGACGACCCTTGTTTGTGGTGTGTCGGTAATGAACCTACCTAGCCTTGACGGCCGCGGGTTCGATTCCCGCTCGGGACAGATGTTTGTATTAATATTACAAATATATGTTCAGGTCTGGGTCTCCCCACCATGCTTCGGAGAGAACGTTAAGCTGTTGGTCCCGGTTGTTATAATAGCATCTGATAATAATCGTTAGCTCTTGATAGGTAATTTGCTCTTATCCAATGAGATTCGAACAATTGCTTTGAGTAAAAACTAGATAAACCCAGATAAGAATAATAAGCCCTGGAAAAAATACCGGGAGTAATGCTACGAAGATTATCGCAAGTAGTTTCATCCATAACAAACGTTTAAAGTAATTCCACTACATCTAGATGGACGTCTACATCTTGAATTGCACACCTTGAATACGGTCAACAGTGCAAAGGCATTATTTTATTGTTCTGACAACATTAAATTCAATTAATGATCAAAAATTCAGAAAAAATATAACGTGATATTTCAAATTTATTTAGTTATGCTCTGATGACCAAAATGTATAGTTTATGTATGATAAATAATTAATGACAATCCAAGTGTGCTTGTTAGTCCGATACTTTTGAGCATTACAAAAACACGTAAATACTCATGTTTTGATATCAATTTTATTACCGTAGCGGATAATAAAAGTTCAACTTGTGTTCACTTTCCTTCAAACATTTATGTACACATTTAAACTTAATATCTTTTAACGAACAACATTGTTTATATTAATTGTATTTCTTCTGATTCCTTTCATTTTCAAACGGCACTTCAGCAGTACAAAAAGAAACTAGCTCCTTACAAATAAGAATTGGTGTTCTTTATATTGGTAGGCCGAGTTCAACTCGTATTAAAGTTTACTAGTTTTATGTATATTATCTATAGTGCGCAAAATGCTAGTTATTAACGTGCGCACTAATTATATTTGGTACGAGCTATTGCGCGTTTTTAAGAGCTCGTTATCGCTAGTAGGGGCTTATGGCCGCTCGTTTTCGCTAGATGGCGCTAGTGGCCGCTTGGGGCGAGCTAGTGCGCGTTGGTCGTTAACTGGCCCGGACTCATGCCATACTAACATCCATTTGGTGCGAGCTTGTGCGCGTTGGTGTCTATCTGACGCCGCGCTAGTGTCCATTTGGTTCAAGATACTGCGCACTAGTGGCCCACTGACACGAGCTGGTGCCACGCTGGTGTCCATTTGCTGCGAGCTAGTACACGTTGGTGGCTAACTGGCACGAATTGACATAAGTTGGTGCGACTTAGTGCGGTAGTAAGCGCCTTATCCGAGCTAGTGTGCGCTAGTAGTGTAGTGGAGTTTTGAAGTAGTTTGAGCGCGCCAGTGAGCGTGAACTAGTGCGATCCGGAGTGCAAGTTGTGCTGAGCCTTCTTCTTCCGCTGCGCGAGCATGTCGTAGAACGGATTGTGACTGATAGAACGCCGCAAACATTCGATCCATTCATCACGTTCCTCCGCTGTCGCTGCTGACATTCTGCAATAAAATATATTCATTTAAGTTTCGATTTAAAAATTATTTTACTTAAATATAGCAATGATTTTAATGAGTTTTCAAGTTATAGTAAGTTTGTCTATATGGTTCAGAAATATATATTTCCTGGGGCTGTCTCTATTTACATACTTGTCCCTGTAACTTAACTTTATCGTTTGATTATTATCTTAAATACGTCGTACGACAAATACATTTATTTATATCAGTCTAGACATTCATTTATTTTCTAAGGGAAAAGAAGGAAACAGAGATTGGGCCTCCGGCGCTGTCAATCTTCGCACGAAAAACAACAGTACTGACCCTGTTGCTTAACACCGATTATCTGTAAGATTTCCTGTGAGTGTATTTCCCATCGAGCCGGCCCATTTGAGCTGAGAGGAGCAGTGCTCTACAACTACAAAAATGCTTTTTAAAATATTATTGAGTATGTCAAGCAGTTTTTCGGTACCTGTAGACTGTGTGCTTCCTCCACGACCTTCCTCGGAGTCGGTCTTGCACGCCTTGATGAGGTCAGCGCCCCCGCTCGCATACAGCTCCAAGCAATGCGGCCGCTGACGGTCACTCGCCGCGCGGACCTATAACAAAAATATCCACACTCTTCAAACCTGATATATATATCCAGACGAATTAAACCTAGAATAGGTTCCTACTGATATTATTTTTAGAAAAACAATTTAATTTTTGCAAAGTAAACATTTTTTGACGAAGTTGTCTTGCATCGGTAGCAAACCTGCCTTAAGCGACACAGGTCGCGGATTCGATTCCCACTGCGGGCAGATGTATGTATTGACCATACCATACTCATGTTGTCCGGTCTGGGTGTATTTGTCCTTGTCATTGTGAATGTTTCCAGACCCCCGACACAAGATATCACCATCCTAATGGAAGCCGATGTGTGCATTTGTATATTTATTTTTAAATATATTGCCTATGGTAATAAATTTCTGTTATTATTTTTTCAACTAAACGCTAGGGCTTGCGTGTTCTTGTTACTGCTGTGAACTATGATGTGAAGCTACCTAGCTACCTGTCGCCGATTAGACGTGAGACGCAGACGGAACGCTACTATAGTCAACAGCTATTATCGCCGCACTGACAAATAATAGACCAAGGGTTGCCACCTTTTTCCTCGGTATTAAAGTACATTGGTGATTACAGCCAAGAAAACAAGTACATAAAGCCAATATAAAGTATTTTTGATTTTTCTTTAGCGTTATATTTAAAAATATTTTTTTTTGTTTATATAATATAATATATATAATAAGGGTCAGAGACCTTTAGTTTCTAGCCCTCTGTAAATGCTGATGTCGCAGGAATAGACATTTTAATATGTCTAAAGTATAGAGTAGAATTGCCCGAAATAGCGTATAGTACGTTATTATAAAAAAGGGTGGCAACCCCAAAATATATCCCTCAACAACTATTATAAAAGTGAAAGTTTGTACGTCTTGTTTAAACGAATGGATGCTATTTACTGAACGAGTTTAGATGAAATTTATATAGAGCCACCACGAAAGCAAATATCCGTAATATCATTATCATAATCAAAATCGGTTCCCAAATGAAGAAGATATTGCGCATCGTAAAACACTTTCTTAATACAAATCGATTATTGATTAAAAAAAAAACATAAAAAATGTTTTTTAATTCTTATATCAAGATTATTTAATGATAATCATAATTCGTTGTAAAAAGGTTTTATCTCCTTACATTGTTTCGACTGAAAAATATATAACAATACAGAAAAGATAATTCTTATTTATCAGACACAGACATTTTATACTCACAACATAAATGATACTAATACTAAAAGATTTAAAAATGATCGAAAGTGTCTTTACAGTATCTACACAAAATATTACGAAGGAAGAAGATGTTAATTCCGTCCTATTCATTAATATAATTTTCCAATTTATATTAATGAATCGCTAAAATTATTTATTTTATTTAAAAATTTTAATATCTTACATTGTTTATTTTAATTTATACCTTATTTGTACAGTAAATACTAAATGAGTCTCTGTTACTTGAAATAAATGTTTTTTTTTATTGGCTTTAACAGCGTCATCGTACCAACGGGTGTACTGAGACCCGATCGTTGAAAAACTGACAGCTCAGACAAAATTTCATCCTTAGAGTACCTCTTACGAGGCCAGTACGTCTTCGCGCATGGAGGATGCGCTCTGAGCGCATTGGACTCACCCGACGGTGTGAGCGAGCCGTAATGTACGAAATTATTACACATTTGTTTTTTATTTTCCCTGGGGGGCAAATGCGCTAGCCACCCTCGCCCTCCCTACCCTGCAAGATGCTTCTTCACGCCTCGTTAGGTCGCCTCGAGGGACCCGAGTGCCGGTAGTGAATTCTACTTTTTAGACATGCGACTAAGAATTGGGAAACTAATTTGTTCGCGATGGCATCGATACACCAGTAGTAGTTAATCGTTTATATAAATGTCGGTATATAAAACTTACAGATATGTTTTCTAATGGAATGATGCCCCGCGGCTCCTTGTCCGTCGTGTACTCGAAGTAGTAGAGACAGTTATCGTTCAGTATGAACCATCGTCTCTTCCATGACTTATATCTGCAAATATAAATTACCACAATATTAAAATAAATAAACGCTGTACGCTCAAATGCCCCATTAGGATAGTAATATCCTGTGTCGGGGGTCCAGAAACATACAAAATGACAAGGACAAGCACACCCAGACCGGAAAATCGAGTTCGAGCAGGAATCGAACGCTACCGCTGCGCCACAACGTAAAATTTATTTTTTGTTCGTTTGCCCTCTTTGCATTTCTAAACTATTGATCCGATTATGTTGAAACTTTGAAAAAGTGCTCTGCATAAATCCTAAAGGGTTCTTGGCCTACACAAATTAATTTTTCAACCCTTTTTCTTTACGTGGCGTTGCAGTGCATGCCGGGTGCAGCTAGTTACTTCCATTTTTATTCATAGTGGTAAAAACAAAAACCTAATTCTGATTAAGGTCAGATTTTATAAAAGTTAATTTAGGTAACATAACAGTGAATTTCCAATTGAGGTTGAACATGAAACATAATTTTATTTATAAATAAAATCGGATTTGGGCCGACATTGATCTTTCAAGACGATAAATTAAATATAAGCTTTTATTTTATATGGAAATGCTGTTTGATAATCAAATAAAATTTTAATATAAGTTCAAGCGATTCATACACTTTTACATCTAAATGAAATATATGGAAATAATTTTGTACAATTGATCAAAACGATTTAGAAATTAATTCTAAGGAATCATGAAAATGGTAAGCGAAAAAAATACTAATGATTTTATCATTTTATTTGAACACGATTAGTTATTCATAATCACTATTCACTAAAATCACAACTTTGAACGCAACAAAAAATATTTTTTTATACATCACTACAAAGACAAAGTTAAATAAATCTGAAAGCTGTCAAAACGTATTTCTTGTTTAATATTCTGTCACATTTATAACAACAAAGTTCTGTATAAACTTTATGAATTTGATTGAACATATCCATTTTATCTCTTAATTGGTTAACGAAATTCTCAACAAACCTGCCCCCCTGCTTCCAAAGCCACCCCTCTTTATCGGGATTGAAGAAGGTGTGCATCAGGTCATTACCGTCGTCTTCAGGTATTTTGAAAGGCTCCGTCTTTATCGACTCGTATAGAGACTGAAATAACAAAAAAATACATCAATTATCATTCGAATCGTTTCGAAACGAGTGCTAATATCAATATTTCACGGCTGAATCGATTTAGTTGAAACTGGTACACTTATGTGCATCCGTCGAATGAGCAAAGCGGTAAAACAAATTAAAACATTAAATCTTGTATTACAAAGTTAAATGTAAAAGTCAAGACGACAATGTATACAAATTATTAAATGATCTTATACGAATATATTGATTATTGGCTCCTCTCGTGTTGTCAGCAAAATTACAATAATAGTTTAGATTTTTATTGCGCTGAAGTTACTCCCCAAACTATTTGCCAGTAAATCTCGTCGAAATGGGTATAACCGTCTCGGATTGTGCATATATTAATATAAGAATAACATATTATTAATAATATTATATAAGGTATATTACTATGTTTCAATAGCTCAACGCTTAAAGGGATGACTCCGCTCCGTTAATGTGAGAGTTGCGGGTTCGCTTCTGATTGAGCTATTGTCGTAACCACACCTAACGCTAGCTACGAGTTTATTTAGAGGGACAATAGGAGTATTAGTAAAGATTTGAATAAACATTGGTAATATTTAAAAAAAAGTATACATTAGTAAGACGCTGTTATTTTGACATCACAAACGGACAGTTCAATCTAATTATTTGTATAAAGATAACAATTTAATAGCACAGTTCTGACAGTCAGGACATCTTATCGTTGACACATAACATACAAGTAACATACCTAGACTTCAGGTCCGTAGTCACGAGAACAAACAAACAATGATATATCGAAGCTAAAACAACGCGTACGACCTACTTGTGTCGAACACTATGCCACGACTAAATTGTCAAACCTTACGTTTATCAATGTAGTTAATCTATAAGCATAATAAAATCGTCCGAACCGGTATTTTTAATAACAGGAAACATCGTTAAAACTTATTTTAATTAGAGTCATTATAATTTAGGTGTATTTATTGCATTTAACCGACTTCAAAAAGGATGTTCTTAATTAGGGTGATTTTGTGTAGGGATCGCTTTAAAGATTAATTAAGAATGATTTTATTGAATCATTTTTAAGATTTTTAAGATGTTGATATTAATTAAAATAGGTATACAACTTAATTAGCTGAGACTATTGCATTAATTTTTTTTCTTATGCTTTAGGGCTTAGACGGTTGAAGTTCGTTTTTAAATTTTTTAAATATATTTAGACGTTAGAAACCATTTTTGTTAATTATCTCTATTCTTAATTACTAAACTGAAATAAGTCTTATATATTACGAGTATATGTTTTCTTTTGTATACAACAAAATCACTCAAAATGTCTGTCCTTAAGAAAGACCTAATTATTCATTTGATATATTTTAAAATGAGCAATCAATAAATTATATCGACGGTTCGTAAGCCGCGTGTTAGAACTAGTGTTGTAGATAACGAGCCTCTTTATTGACACCACAATCTATAGCGGGTTCACTATCAGAGTGCGTCATTAAGTGTTATTTACTTTATCGAAACAAACAAGGTTGGGTTCACAGCAATTAGCTTGATCTAAATATATTAAATAATATTTTGTTTTCATTATTACATCATCTTAATAAAGGGTAAAATTTTAGATTGTTTGTTGGTTCAAAAGGAGGTATACTTAATGCCTAATGGCTTTATTGAATTAGGTATTCGGCCCTTGGGGAAAATGTTTGTACTAATTACACAGGCATATGTTTCGCTCTGGATGGTGCCTGTCTTTGTGTGTGGTCCTCCGGATAGTCTTAATAGGGTCCGTTGAGGTCGTTTATTAGGTTGTTAAAATCGCTAGTCAATTAATTACACAAAGCAACTTATACTTTTAAGTAGTTACCTTCCGTGTCTTAACTGCTAGTCAATGATAAATATTAGATATCATGTTTGTTAAGTGCTTTATGTCTAGACTATCAAATAAAAAAATATTTTATTATATAAGTAAATAAAAGCTACACATTCAACGGTCCCCATTAGGATAGTGATTTCCTGTATCAGGGGTCGGGAAACACAAGGACAAGAACAAAAACACCTAGACCGGAACACTTGCCTGTATGGTCAATACAGACATCATACATCTGTACCGAGCGGGAATCGAACCCGCGGCCTGTGACGGTTAAGGCAGGTTCAATTAAAAACATTTAGATATAGTTTAAAATAAAAACTACAATAACGACCATCACAATTCGCAGGATGATAATACCATCGGAAAATGATTTAAAATCAAAGATCAAAGTTCCAATTTTTTATTGATAATATCAACTCGTCAACAGTGATTAAATATAAAATGCGTATGTTTTGAATAAAAGTTAGTTTTAAAAATTGATTCGTTTGCAACCGTAAACAATAATAGCGCTGACGACCTCACATACGCTTCTATTTATTTAATGTATTTAGATATTAATGCTTATTAATATTATAAATGTTAAAGTAACTCTATCTCTCTGTCTGTCTGTCTGTCGCGCTTTCACGCCAAAACTTCTGAACCGATTTAAATTTGGTATACACAATCTAGAGTCTGAGAAAGGACATAGGCCACTTTTTTGACACCGTTGTGGCGTTGTGGGTAGCGAGTCTGCCTTAAGCCTCGACGGTTGCGGGTTCGATTCCCGCTCGGAGCAGATGTTTGTATTAATCGTACAGGCATGTTTTCCGGTCTGGTTGTGTTTGTCCTTGTCATTGTGAATGTTTCCGGACCCCCGACACAGGATCTAATTATCCTAATGGGGGCCGTTGAGTGTGTAGCGTTTATTTATTTATTTATTTTGAAAAGTAGAAATAGAAGCTTAAAACAAATTTTTAGGCCGTTGGTTCGATATTAATAAATATGACATTCAGAGTTTGTATTAAAATCGTCATAACGCGAGCGAAGCCGCTGGCAGAAGCTAGTAAGAAATAATTAAGGTCTTCTTAATAGTGAACAATTTGTCAAGTTAAGATCCCGTTATTTCGAGAGTAAGATAGGTTGCAGGAACTCGACTCGTTGACAGTTAACGGTAATTCTAGGTAATACTGCAAAATGTACCGCAACTCGATTATTTTGCATTGAGCAAATTACTTCAATGATTATTAATTATAATAAAGTTAATCCGATTATAAAGAAAAAGAGGTCCATCGAAGCTTTACTTGATGGAAATATTTTTAGCTTTTTCTAGAGAAATATTGAGTGCACTAATAAAACTTCTATGTACCTAATTGGAAATTCATAATAACGAACGTATAACTCATTTTATAAGCGAATATAATGTCCACCCTTATAGTGAAAGAACCTATTAGAATCGCATCGATATACAAACAAAATTGACCCCTTTATCTATATTATTATAAAACTACAATTGAAGTGCGTCTGTACATAGAAGATATTGACGAAAAAAAAAGTAATATGATATGTATAATTTTTAAGCGGACGTCCGGTCTAACAATTCCGCCTACTATGACATGAATAAATTGCAAAATAAATAATCATGCTTGGAGCAACATGATGCCTGGAGCACAGAACATATGCTTCAAGTGAAAAAATAACCATAAAATTAAAAAAAAATAGCTAAAATTGTTCTGACACCTTGTTTCTGTCGTAACAATACAGATCATGCTGTTGAAAATCGTGTCGTTGTAGGCGCGCATCGTAAAGATTTACTATAGTACTAAAATGCGTCTAACGAAGTATAACTTCAAAAAGTCCACGTAGTCTTCTGAAGGCCACGTAGACCAATTTGATAGTGGGTGCTAAATACTAACCAAGAGCAACTCCTGAGGTAGATCGCCACCATTATTGATGCCACGATTCATCGCGACGAACTGTTCCGGCGTCGGTTTGTCCTTCACACTAGGGTTATGGAGTGACGTATTGAGCATTATTATAGCGAAACTGAGCACATAGCACGTATCAGCGTTCGTGAATATATCCGGGTTCAGTTGGCAGTAGCGCTGAGCGAAACTCTCCATCATTCTATCGATCTTCTGCGCTTCGCCGGGAAGACGAAAACTCCATAGGAATTGTCTGTAATTGAATAAGTTTTAATAAGCGAGATAGCTTTCGTACTACAAGGATTCCGATATTAGGAAAAAACTTTAAAACTCAAATTGAGTCATGTCAAAAAAGAGAAAATAAGCAATTATTCCTACGACATAAAAGACAAAGAAAGCTAAGTTCATTGTGTACAACATAACCGAACAAAGTTAGCACGTGGCAAACTTCGTTCCGTTCTATTGGTGTGGAATTTATTATGGGGCACCAATGAGTCTGACATTTTGTCAGTAAATTTGTTAATCAGCTTTGTCATTTTCACATAAACACTATGATAATATAATACGAATATTTGGCTATATACCTTAACGCTTGTACTAGTATTAAATCCGTGAAATCGTGCAATTCGACAAACGCCCGAAGCACCGCCTCGTTGAAGTCCGACCGCTCGCCCAGGTAGTCCCCTATCGCCGTTTTACTAAGACCTTCGCCTTTGTGGAGGAATTGTGCTACGTCTTCTGGCGTCCTTTGTAGAAGTCCATTTTCATACAGGTATTCGATACCTAGACAAACAAAACGTAAGCCTCTTTAGATCCAATAATATAAAATCGAAAACACAATCCAAACAAAATCTCTTATAAAACATAGATCAATGTGAATGAATTGATTTGATGCGCAATTGTTGCTCAAATATGTACCGTAAAAAGCAGTATCTCTGTGTACTAAGTAAATCAAAAATTTATTAGGTCACCTCGCCATCTGCTAGATCTGAATATTTATCTTATGCATTGCATAGTAAAATATTTTGATATTGATCCAAATACACATAAATATTTATCACTCAATGACTTTGTTGTGAAGTTGAAAAACAAAATCACAAGATTTCTTATAAAATATAATTTACGGTTTTATTTATATTATATTTTTTAAGATTTCATGACTCCACAACTTCTATAGTTACATGTTTTATAATAATAAGAAATTTAAGCAATACTAAATGATTTCTTTTTTATTAGATGCAAGAAATAACATCAGATATTTCTTGCAATTCAAACAAATTATGACACCAATGCATATATATATTTAACACAAAAACCACTCATACATATTGTATCATAAAAGATAAGCTTATTGGTATAATGGAAACGTAAAAGTTTTATCAGCTTGACGTCACAGGACCCTTGAATCGAGTTCCTTTTTGACGTCAGAGTTTATCCGCAAATTTAGATAGGCGTGCAATACGTGGGTTGACTAAACCACATCATTCGTCTTTAAAAACCTCTAGATAAAACCATTATAACTTGTATAATGCAAAACCTAATGTATGTTCCTAACGACGATTTTAATTTATTTCAAGTTAGAAAACCCTTTGTTCATACAATTCCCTGGCAATAAAAAACTCATCTTGGATATAATGATGTTAAAAAAGATGATAGCTTTACATCAGTATTTATATATTACGTATACTCTAGGCGTGCAGAATTGGAGATGACTATGATAAATTATCCCATAATGATAGACGCATCAGCAATTGCTATATAGACGTTAAACGACGCTTATATAAAGGGTAAAGGGTCGGCACCAAAAATAACAAGCTTGCTTGTTAGCGAATGTTTCTCCTTCACTGCCAAATTGATACGGCTCCGCTGCGATTTCTGTACATGCAGTGATTTTATTAGCCTTGATGAACAATATTAATGATGATAAATAGCACTTGAGGCAAGAGTGAATCTGAATACGTTCATATTTAACTCTTTATAGCGTGAAGGCCAATAATGTAACACACCCTAAGATATTTAATTATAAAGCAAACATGTGCATTTAATCTTTTTTATATATAATTGAAAATTATATAAATTGGCGTTACTATACAATAGAAATATGATGATAAAATATATATATTTTAAAATGGATCATAATTATTATGTCGGTCCAACTGAGATCTTATCACTTCCGCACTTGTCATCCATGTAGATTGAAACGGTTTAAAAAATAATAACAAATAAAATTATAAATTATGAACATAAAATCGATGGCAATTGCAGGCGTCGTTTGGATTACAAGGAAAATCCTTTTTTATATTCTTATTTCAATTATCCTGCACAAAACGGTAATGTATCCATCCTTATATGAATTGAAATTATATGTAAGCGTTAATATAACCATACTAGGTAGTTACTAACACACTGGGTAAATTACATATTTTATAGCCGCAAAAGACGGAATGCCACTACCAGTATTTCCCTGTGGAGTAAGACATCATAATGTGTTGCGTGAATTATGCATGTCCATTGCACATGCAATCTATCAAGTTAGATTGCGCCATAGAGTGAGGGGCGCATTCTATGTTGTACAAGTTACTTATCGCGAAATGAATATAAGTTACAGGAGCAAATAAAAAAAATATTCGAAATTCTATTTAAAAACGTTAGAGTACGTGCAATATATCACGTATTTTAAAAATTGAGTAACGAAAAGAGACTATTTTATTAATCATAGCTCTTTTCCTATAAAGGAAAGCGCACTGTCAAGAATTTCAATACCGCATACATCTGCACACGATTAAATGGTAAATAGTTCATTAAATGCATTTCGAAATACCAAGCTTTTAACCTAAACTCAACTAAAGAGAACGCTGAGAATAAAATCCTTAAGAGACCTATTCAGACTAGATCTTACACTTTACATAAGACGTGAAAGATTACTATCTCAGATCCTAACAATAAAAACCGTGATTAGAGAGGCAACGAAAGAGTTACATTCGATTCAAAAGAGAATGAATAAATTTTCGACCACAGGGAACATGATTTCATTATTATCTTCTGTCATATTATTTACGTAATGAATAATATATTATGTAATAATCATTTGCAAATAACGAATTGGTGAAACCTTTGTTAGTTCAACTAATATTAAAATAAACGGAGCACGTTTGTCTTTAAAGTGGTACTTATTAACAGAAGGGTTCAGTTGTGTCAAGATCACTTGAGTAAGAGAAGCTAATAGTGTCAAAGATGCTTCATCCTGGCACGTTATCAGCAATTTTTTTGCTAGGCCGTTTGTTATAATTGACTAACGTGGTAACCTACATTTTTGTATGTACCTATACCTATAGATTGCGTCCTTATTTAAACCGCAACAACATAGAACAGTTTGTTACCATGGCAAAGTGTAGGTATCATAATTATGGATACAGAGCTTCTTTCTATCGTCTGGTTTGTCGCAAAATTTAATGTCAGGACTATGTAGGTCGTCAATAACATCACCGAACGAACCTATACGTCCGAATATTTCTCTTTAAAGCATGATGTTATTAAATCAGTTATATGTGTTCCTAAGACTGAGCATGGCTGCAGTTTTTATATCATTCAGTCCGTTACTAAGCGGTAAATGCACCTGGCAATGAACATCTTAATTCAATACTAATGAATTTTACAATTATTATCCTCTAAAACTTCGATAAAGTTTACATTACTTTCAATCTTCCTATAGACACGGCTTGCTATGCAACATATTACGCGATTCACATGGCATGTATAAAAATGTTGACATAGCCGATTTACAGTGTATGTCAACAATGCGGACCGCCCATCCGTGGGAAAGGCGCACCTGTTGTATGATATATAGCGCAAACGTTGCAGTGAGACCTTCATGAGTTCATACAGAACGAAAGATATATATGTCATTCTTATATGATTAAAAATCGAGTTTAAAAGGCTTCGAACTCGTTAGTTTGAAGTTTTTTTTATCTATTGACAGCATATTTAAATAACGATAAAGTATCACTACATAGTATAAAACAAAGACGCTTTCTCTGTCCCTATATCCCCATATATGCTTAAATCTTTTAAACTACGCAATTCATTTTGATGCGTTTTTAATAGATAGAGTGATTGAAGAGGAAGGTTTATATGTATAATAACATCCATTAAATAGTGGAGAAATACTGTTATTTTTGAGGTTTCTAATGTGATGTCGTATATAATTAATTTTTTACCGCTTACATTGCAAAAAACGCAGGCTGCACCCGTGATTTATCAAAATAATATATTTTATACCCGTGCGAAGCCGGAGCGGGCCGCTAGTTAATTATAAAAATAACGACTTATTCTTAAGCCAATCGCGACCAAACGAAACTTCTCTAATGTTAACGATAACGACAAAAATATTTAATACATATATCGCACAAGTATAACAGAACAATCTTAATAGGTCACCTTTCTTAGGGTCCATATTAAATTTCTTCCTGCCTATGCTCATCTGTTTGGCTTTACTATTCTGCTTGCACTCCTCCTGCCCGTCCAGAGCCTCCAACTCGGCCACCACCTCGCCAAGCTCATCTTTAAGTTGCTGGAAATAAAGAAAACAACGTTCAATACATTTATATACTTAAAATCAGCTATAATATTAATTTCAAAAACAAGTTTTTTGAATATTACTACTATCTCATGTGAAACATAGCTGTAACGGTATTGGCTTGTCACATGTTCTGGGAATAATTAACAAGGCCACATTATCGGATTCGGCAAACACATTAGTTGTCACGCAATATTGCGTTATTTTTGCTTAGTCTAGAGTACCTATGTATATTTTACTCGAGTAAATGTACCTATATTTCAACACTCCTTCCTTAATAAAATTCTACATAATCGTTATTAGAACTGTTTAAATATAAAGCAGCTAAGATAGCAATCTAGCTACGTTACTTAATATTATAAATGTGAAAGTGTCTGAATACTCTGTCTGTCTGTCTGCGCGCTTTCATGACAAACCTACTGAACTGATATAAATGATATTTTGAACACAGATAGTCCAGAGTCTGAGAAAGGACATAGGCTACTTTTTATTGCAAAAAAGGGTTGTCAGGGTTGAAAGGATGGATGAAAAGTTGTATGGAAGTATCGTAATTTTTAGAGCTAGAAGCTTGAAACATATTTTTTAGGCTGTTGATACGATGTAAATAAATATGTAAGTTGTAAAAGTTTTACCCTCAAGGGTGTAAAATAAAAACAGGGATTAGGGGATGAAAGTTTGTATGGAAATAAATATGTAAGACTTATGTAAATGTTTTACACGCAGCCGAAGCCGCAGGCAGAAGCTAGTATAAAATATAAAGCGAGTAAGATGGCAATCTATGTACAATTGTGAAAACTGCTATTGGGCGGAAGCGAAGATTCCGTATAGTCTGTGGATTGTTTATTTGTTTACGCCGACATGAGCTATACGGTTCGTTAACAATTCACGAAACTAATTTAATTTATATTCAAATTTTGTTATGCCTTGTAAAAAATCTTAGTTATAACAGTATAAATGATTATTATAAAATAACCGATTCTAATTTTTATTGTTTTGTTATGTAACAAAATAAACTCGTTAAGTGCAAGTTGGACTCACGCACTAAAAATTATGCATAATAGAATTTGAAAGAAAGAATAAAATTAGCAATGCATGTTTTCGAAGTTTGCTATATGAAAGGAGCCTCTTGCATTAAGTTTTGTACCTGTATCATTATGTGCCATAGTAATCGTAATTACTCATATTCTAAAAACTTTTCAACCGGCTGTTTTATGGATAAAAAAAGTTAGAAAGAACCCTGTGAGAAATCTGTCATGTTGACCTCGGTTACGGATGTTTTCGAAAACAAATCCTAAATAATAAGCAATACGACAATTACAATTGATAAAGCAAGCATAAATTCCGTGCTTAGCAATAATTTAACTGTAACACAATTTTGATTAAATAGATAAGTTTCTAGCCAATAAATTATGAATATTTCTTGTAAATCTATCTATCTATATTTTGAGGCTATATTATGTTTAAGTTCCCTATAGACTCGAAGACGGTTGGGCCGATTTTGATAGAATTTTCAGACAATCTCTTCAGATTACCCCAGCAAGTGATACTTTGAAGTTTGCTTATTATATTGGATCAAAAGTCTATGCAGACAAAATGTTAAAGCCATAAAACTTACATATTCTATTAAAATATCAAAGCAGGCAAATATTTTCCCCCTTGAAAGTCGTGTTATGACGCATTCCTCTTGCCCGACTGAGTCAGACCGCAACGACAAGGGAAACCGCAAATTGAGTGAGAATATAACGATTTATTTTATTTGAAACACTTTAAACTAATAAAGGCAATTGTTTGTGTCATACATTTATTGAAATTATATCCTAGACGACGGAAAATCTATATTAATATTAAAAAGCTGAAGAATTTGTTTGTTTGGTTGAACGCGCTAATCTCCGGAACTATTGGTCGGATTTGAAATATCTTTTTGCATTTGTTAGTACACTTTTAAGGCAGGCTATAGGCTATGTAACATCACGATACGATATATAGAAGCCGAGCAATAAGTATAAAAGCGGGCGGGCTATGCAAAACGGTGAGCTGGTGGAAAAACAACACAATAATGAAGCGAAAGATATGATTGTTTGTTTGTTTAAACATTAACTACTTAGACCACGCGAGCGAAGCCGTGTACACGTTTTCATAAAATTGCAAGACATGATGAAATGAATGAAATGAAGCACCACATAGACAATACTTTAAAAGCAAATTAACATGAGCGTCCTTTAAAGGCCTGAAATTCACGCGAATGGAGTCACATGTAACAAGGCTAACTAGGTATATGGTTATTATATAAACCTCGAAGTAAGAAGTAAAGATGAATGACTAAATATTAAATGAATCTTAAATACATATATAACAAATAGGATGTCGACATTCGAAAGCTCATCCAAAGATTAATAAATGTTGAAAACTAAGTTTAATTTAAAAAAAACTTGAAGTCAAAACTCTATTCTCTAATACTGATAATAAAGTAGCTACATATATAAAGCTTATTGTAACGCAAATAATTGATATGAATAAATTTACCGTATATTAAAAATAAAAACTTATTAATATGTGTATGTTATAGATACGTATATTTAAAAAAAAAAAACATTAAAATTTCTACATGAATAATTAAAACATTACAGCACTCGTTGCAATGTGAAATAGGATTGAGTAAATTTAAATTAGACGTATGAGAGTTGTATAATGACCGGTGATAATAATTATAACGTCAAATGTAGCATCGTAAAGCAATAGCGGTGCATGCATTCAACGCCTCGTGGCGAAATAAAAAACACTAATAAGTAGGCCATTGAAAATTTTTAATGAAAAGTTTTCTTTGTTAACTGCAGGCCTTTGTTTCTTAATCCATATTATTCTTCCATATAGACTTTAAAAAACACGAATACGCTTTTAGTTCTGAGCGTAATTATATAATTCATAATAATTATAATTTACAATAATAACTTCAAATTCTATTATTCTGGTAACATAATTTTTCGGCTTTAAAAGGAACCATTTTTTAAAAAAGATAATTATTTTCTTTGTGAGAAGATAAAGAACGGAATCACGACAGCCAATTTTTCATCCGAACATCAGCTACTACAATGCAGAGAAGAGATTCTACATTCACTAACGCTGCAACAAAAGTAACTCTCAAATAATAGCGAACATCGCAGGGGCACAACGTACCAGCGAACAACTCATTCTTTAAAATTATGCCTACACAACCTCGTTTAAATGTAGGATACCCACAAGAGAACGTAGCTTTTTGCATTTACTGTAAAGAGAGGATAATGGACGGGCTGCAAGTTTTAAAAATTTAAAGATCTGCAATTTTATTCATCCGTAATTTTGTATTTTCCCTTTTTTTTTAATTCTTTGAAGATTTAAAATATTTCTACTGGAGACGAGAGTATACTGCGAACATCACTAGCACATTTCACTTAAGCTGAGTGATGAGAGCGTTGTTGTTTACCGTTGTATGTTAGTGTAACTTTTTACTTCCGCATACATGTGAACATTTAAATCATATTTAATGCATGAAATATGAAAAACAGTACATTCGAGCAAGGAATGACAAGCAATGAAACAAATTGAAGGCAATTATATGTATCGATCTCGTAGCACATTTGAAAGTAGACCACAAGTAAATAAGCAAGATAGGTCCGTCCTAATCAAACACTGCGCAATTCGCTATAATAAAACCACGACGTGATAGTGTAACATTGCCACATGCTCGTATTAGTATAATAATATAATGAAACTGTCATTAAACATATGACTCCAGACGCAATATAGTATACAAAGAGAACTCGCACACAATGCTCGGCCCGCTACGGTCTAGCGACGCGCTAACATAATTTGCGGTCGGCAACCCATTCCTCAAGGGACATGATACCGCTCTTCCTTGTGTCTAGACGATGTAGTGATGACAAAACTATAGTTAGAAAGAGATAATTAATTACATAACGACTTATTGCTACGTCTGTTAAAAGCTTATATCGGTAATTTGACAACAACTTAAAAGATTTTAAGTTATGATGGGGAATTATTGAGCAGTGATTATTTTCCAAACAAAATGAGTTTATTTTTTTTTATAATTTCTTCGTAATCTGTTATAAACTTAGTCATATTTATAAAACGCTGTTTAGTATCAACCAGTTTACTTACCACTCAAAAAAATTGCTTATAATGCAATATCTTCATAATTATTATTATTCATTTAACGAAACGCAAAAATATATTAAGAAGCGTGTTTGATCTCTAATTTACTATTAAGTACTTTCAACATCTAACCACATAATTTAAAGAAGAAAATCTTGACAAGGCCATGAAACCTGTGTAAGCTACCAAACGTATAAATAGCCTACAAATATCTTAAATGAAAGTTTCAACTTTCTAGTTTTCAAAATGCAACTACAACCTAAAGTGTTTATATTTTAACTAGCATCTGCCTGCGACTTCATCCGCAACGACCTTAGAATTGCTCCATAGAGAATTGGATCATTTATAATATTCCATAAGATGCATTCATACAGACTTCCAAGTGGATATGCCGTGCAATACTCTTTTGTTAATCCCACAGGAACCTAACATTTTTCCGGCATAAAAGTATAATATGTGTTAATCCGGATAATAAAT
Organism: Hestina assimilis; assembly: GCA_023373885.1. Lineage (NCBI taxonomy): Eukaryota > Metazoa > Arthropoda > Insecta > Lepidoptera > Nymphalidae > Hestina > Hestina assimilis. Next base: position 5,998,923 of record CM041749.1, on the reverse strand, counting down.
CATCTGTGTGCTAAATTTCATTCCAATTCCTTACGCCGCTTTTGCTTGATTGAGTAGCATAAAAGATCTAAACATACAAACTCTCACAATTTATAATATTAGTATTATTACCTATCCTGATTGCAAGAGCTAGTGCTAGAGATTTTGCGGAGGAGGCTGAGTGAATGTCAATGTGCCAATCTACGTCCTTGCCTTTACAATTTACTCATTGTTTCTTTCAAACAAGATTGTCTTATGAAATATATCTCGATACTATTAACTCGTATATATTTTGTATTTATTAGGTATTTGAAATAGTTGACTTTATGGAAAAATATGATTTCAATTTTTCAAAACCAAAAACAAAAATCTCCCTAAGCCCTCTTTACTTATATTACTGCTATTTATTTAACATGTAACTTATGATATTATAAAACAGTACTATATGTTTAAAAAAAATCCAAATTTAATAAGATGTTATTTTCTAATACCTAAATGGTACATAAAGGTCCGAGTTCATAAAATCATTTACAAAAAAAACCATAGTATATGTAGTTAATAATGTTGTTTGCTAATTTGCTTCATTTACATTTAAAAAGTTTAAGGAAAATGCTGATATTTAACAAACGAGGATAATTAAAAATAATATTACCGAAATAATAGCAAAAATTACTGCACACGTAAGCTATAATAGTGCCAACATCGAGTAAAAAAATATACTGCCTCCATTAATAAAGTCGACGACATTGCACAGCGTGATAACAATTATATGATGATACATTTTTACGCTCTTCTACATCGGTATAGCAGTACTATGAGAGCCTATAAGAGCACTTTGTTTATTACGCCCGGTCTAGACTAGTTTTTGCCGAGCAGCAGGTGCCTGAATGAATTCTTATATGCACATGAAATGTCGCTTAGAAATCTCGATACTCTATATAGGAATCTAAACTAGACGCATTATTTATATGGTATGATGGTAGGTAAAACACAATTATATTTAATGTTGAAAATTAAATGTATTTTTATATAAATTGTTGCTACCCGTGGTTACACCTGCGTCTAATTAGGAAGATACATGCCGCTTCCTACCAGGGTAGGCTCCAGAGCCACCGTGCCACAACCGTTTCGCTTGACATGCTTCCCTAACAATGTTCCAAATTACTCAATAAACAAGCTACCTAAATCAAAAAGATTATTTTTAATTGGACGGATCGCTACTAACGATAAGATTATAAAGTGCAAGTGAAGGAGCTTTCCAACTTTACGATATTAACTTGGATTCAACGACATTGTATTATATTGTGGCTAGACTATCATCTTGTAAAGGTTGTAATGCTCAAAATATTATATTTTTACGAGCGATTAAAGGAAAATATATAGCCGCTAAAAATTAGAACGTCGCGTCGTTTCCGTTATAAAATGAACTTTCTCAAAGTACAATAATTGTAAACATATCTTGTCAAATTCATTTAAAAGTGAACCTTTCACCGATAAAAGTGAATGTATTGAAGCAAGAGTTAATAAATAAAATTGTCGATAAGAAAACTTTTTATGCAAACTTACATAATACATTTTATGTAGAAATAATTTATACGTAACAAAAAATGTTACAATCAGTTCTCAAAAAAAAAAACATGAACACAACAAAGCTATTTTTGGGGTTGTTTAGAAATATAAGAAAGAAGAAATGACACCTCATAGTATTACGAATTACCGCAATAAAAATAAATAATATATTACAGAATACTCAGAAATAACTCAAACGAATATCCCGCATTAGGAAAACTATAAATTACTCCAATAAAGTTATAACATACTTTATACAATATCTAATCAATAACGTATTTTTACAAATTCCCTTTTTATTCAGGGAATCATTTAAAGTATGTACCACTGATAGTGAATACTATATAATTATATTCAGTTACGGGAGTTTCGCGTAACATCGACACTGTTGCGGATATTAGTTTACAGACAGACACTCGTTCAATCAGAAGGCTTCATCTCGTCTAGACGCACTCAACGTATAACGGTTTTCTACAACCAAGATAGAATCGAGTGTGACACAAAAATTTATTCTAAGATTATATGTTCAAGTTATATACGTAGATCAAATAAAAATCTACAATCATATTATAAATTAGTCAGTAACTGCTTGTTTATTACCTGTTCATGACTAAACGGTTGGATTGATTTTAAAGAAAATAAATGTGGTATGAAATAGTTTATAGATTAAGACATCGGACAAGATCACGGTAATTTGTGTACGACTATAATATTAATAAGAGCCCTCGATATTTCAAATAGGTGTACTTTTATCAAAGATATAACTTTTGAAATGGCTTATCGTATTGTCTGACTTTTCACTATAATAAAAATGGAACATACGCTGGCAAGCTGCATCAATAAACCATCATAATATATCTATAATAGTACGAACGTGAGACTCGTCTGCTATATAGTAATTAGGATTAGTCGATATATAAATAGACGGTATGGCATTTATAAACAGTCCGCGTGTTTACGACAAATCACAAAAATCCCGCGGCCAAGTCTGACAAATTATTAGCTGGTAATAGCTTCGCGCTCACTAATGATGTATTATGCGACATAAAAGAATTTTAATTACTGTGGACATTAACACTAATAGTTTTATATTTATGTAGCTCTCTCAAAATAGCAGCATATGAGTTGTCTTTGTTAAAACTGATTAATATTATTCATAGATTCAACAATTTATAATAATAGTTTAGTAGCGACGAGTGAGATTTCTCCGCAGTCCATTGTCACAGTTCGCATTGCGCTTTATCTGCAATTATGTGTCGACCCGTGAAAAGTATTGCATAACAAAAACCGTAGACACGGTTTAATCAATTCAGTCGTAGACACCGAAATATAGTATAACTAACAAATTACATTTTTTATTATAGTGTTTATTATTGAAAAGCGTACACGATGGAAAGTGTTAAGAATTTTACAACGATATAAAAAGTTTAATCGATCGAATCCGATACGCGTTATTTACTTTCTTATTCTCAAGAGAATATAGAAGATTTAGCTGTGTCTTTATGAAAACCTTTCTTGAACAGTTCCTTTGAAATATCAAAGTACGGCGTATGAACGATGCCGGTTCATTGAATTGGATCATAAATCTATATCAAGTGTAATAGTGCAATTGGCAATCACGCTATTCAAACTGCAAGATCTATTCGCAATTTCATCTGTAAGCGACCACCGTTCGGCCCATTTATTGGTTAACCGCATTACAAGTTGTTATTTAATTAAGGCCAGGTTTTTGAGCTTCGGGCTCGCTTAAGTGATTTATCTAACAAGTTCAAACGAGCCTTTACAAGACATAGTTCTTTAAATCCGTTTTAAAAATGAATGTAACTACATTAAATATTCAGGAAAGAACTCTGTACTTTTTACACATATTGACTGATGTTCATGAATGTATAATATAACCCATGAATAAAGATATTTCAATCAAAAATACCGTAGCGATTTCGATCATTACATATTCTCAAACAAATGCAATTTTTAAATCTTTTATAAGACAAAAACTTAAGACGGCAACGTTTTAAAAATAACCATCATCATAAAGAAAAGAGGATGAAAAGAAAGGATTTAATTTTCGGTTCGAGATCCTTCAAACAAATTATAAACGAAATAGAATTTTTTTTTACGCGTATCGAAATCTAAAGTGAACGAGTTCGCGAATCCTTAGAGACTTTCCCCTATTAATTCACTTTCCCCAAGTTTAGCATCGGTATCGTAGCCGGATACGCATGGGATTGTGCTGTGGTTGCATAAAATCGATGAAAGTCTAGACAGCTCGAGTTTTTTTTAACCGAATTCAACCATTAACACGTACGCCATGCTTTCAAATACTCTGAATGAACCTCATTTCAACCACAAAAGTTCAATAGTAAAAATAATCATTCATAATTCCTCCAATATATTCACTCTTTTTAATTTTAGCATCGGTATCGTAGCCGGATACGCATGGGATTGTGCTGTGGTTGCATAAAATCGATGAAAGTCTAGACAGCTCGAGTTTTTTTTAACCGAATTCAACCATTAACACGTACGCCATGCTTTCAAATACTCTGAATGAACCTCATTTCAACCACAAAAGTTCAATAGTAAAAATAATCATTCATAATTCCTCCAATATATTCACTCTTTTTAATTATGAAACATCAATCACGAAATACAGACTAAAATTAAATTAGACTAAGTTTAGCCAAGCTGATCCGTAAATTTATGCTGGGTCAAGTTTCAAAGTAATGTATTCTAAAAGCATGAGGGGATTTTGAACAAGACATATTGATATTAAAAAGGTTGTCATAGGGGCTATAATTGCTTGAAATTATCATGTGTTTATTGGTCGCATGCTACAGTCGGTGTAACGAGTTGTTTTCACGTGTACAAATAAAGTCAGTACCGAGCCCCAAGACGGATGTTACTTTACATATTTTTAATACATCGTTCTGGAAACAATGTATTTTTTATCGTTTTTAATAATTATATGAAAACCATTAATTATAAATATCATAACCTTTTGTTTCTATTAATAAAACATTATTTAAGTATTACGCAAGATCCTTATCCTGTTAGCTGCAATAATGATTGACTACTGAATTCATTTAACTGTTAAAATTGTTTATATTCTGGATTATATAACATTTTTAGTTCTCTATGAATTCGTTTGAATAAATTCAAATTTACAGAAAATATGAAATGGAATAGTAAAAGGAAACTCAGTATTAATACTAGGTCCTCATTAGTAGATCGATCAGTCTTTGGGCTTTAGATAGATACAGAAGGAAATTCCTCAAGGTAAAAGACTATTAAGTTAATAACCCCCGATCACTGCATTAATACTATTGTGGTGTTCTTATCCCTTAGAGGTTAGACAAATGAAGACGACGGTTTTTTGTTTTGTTTGCATTCATGATTTTTAACAAAATCATTTAATAGGTAATTTACTTTTTGTCAATTTTAATAAACCAAATTTCTCGATGGCAAGAAATAAAAACTATAAGTAGATATTTTGTAACAATATTACTATCTCAATACGGTTAAAGTTACGTCTTTACCTGCTACAAGTGGTCGGTCACTGATCGCTATCACAAAAAACTATTGAGCGGCCACAAAAACTACAGTCAAAAGGTTTTAAGTAAGAGTATAAGCAGACTAGGAGCAATCATTTTTTGTTTCGAACAAAAAAGAATCATTTAGAACTCGAGAAGAAACCTTTACATTAACATAAGGAAAGCGAGTACCTCTCACAATATTACATTATAAAGTAGCTAATACAAATTTATTTATATTACGACTTATTAGAGAATGAGAATAATAACTATTTTGACTTTAGAACGTATATATTTTATTCTAATTTAGTCACATTAATGTTAAGTATTCAACTCGACGTTTCTAGAAACTTTTATATATTTGTTATGTTGTTTTAAAAATGAGTAAATTTAGTCTTTTAACGATATAACTTTATCGTAGAAAACACTATTATTTCTTTTAAGAATTTCAGCAATTTGTTCTTTAAAAGCTTAACGGATATTTTTGAACACAATTCGGTTTGCCCCAGTGATATTTAAATCTGCTCCGAAGATATTTTGCCTAACTGCCAAGTCTTATAATGTTAGACCGACCATTTTAGGATGAACTGTGATATTTACAAACTAATTCGAGAAAGCAGAATTTAATAACAATTCTTTGGGCGAAATTTGTCTCCATCTATGTTACAGAAGATTTCTGATGGTAATTATAATAAAATGAGCATTAAAAAATTAACATTTTTAGAAAACTATGAATAAATTAATATTCTCTAAATAAATATTTCTTGAATTTATATAAGCTCTAAACGATTATTCGTATGAATATTCATCCTAAGGTTGCTATAATTATTTACTACTGGCATTAGCTTGCACTTTTAGCTGCGTTTAATGTAGATTTTACAGGTCCGTTTCATACACCGCTTGTTGGTTTGCGTCCTAAATGCCTACAACTTCTCAGATTTATTTATGCTTTATTACTTTTCCGCTACTTTGTTTCAAATCGGACCGGAACTTCTAGAGTTGTTGTAAAACCAACTAAACTCGTCAGCTTCATGATATAAGTATAGATTTATTATACATGCGTCAGAAATGAGGCCAAGAACAAATGCAATCGAGCCTTATGCAAGTGCATGGTGAAAGGTGATAAAAAAACTTCGGTCTAATATTTCAAACATCAACGAAATAAGACAATGGTACGGGAAATTCAGAAACATAAAAGAAATCTTAACTTTACGAAGAAAATTTTACCGGAATAGATATACAAGTAGAATCTTTTATTTATTTTGTAAGAGACGTTTCATACTAATGTGAAAATGTCAGATGGGGCTGGCGTTGAAAATGACAGCCCCGTCGTTCTCTCATTCAAAAATCAAAATCAAAATCTAACCATAGGCTATGATAACAGCTTACCATCAGCTGGGCTGCATGTTTGCTTGCCAACTTATTGACATTAAAAAAAAAAACATTTATGTATATTACTATTAAAATATTTTTAAAATATTTATAAATAAGCTGAAGTCAAAAGATCATAAATGACGCATATACGGGGACCCTAAGTGTTACATAACATTTTATATATATTATATATTGAATGAGAGCTAGTTTTTATTTTACTTTGACAATTTCAAAGATACGATAAATGATTATTTTCACTTATATAACATATTTATAAAATTTTAAAACAATGTTATAGGTTCTGTAATGCAGTGATTCATATTATTGTGGCGTATTAAGTCTGCGTATCAATTGTTCTTCAATCACAAGGTTTCTTGGGCATAATTTATGCCGAACAAACAAAGAAACTAACATCCAAGTAAAATAATTAATATTAAATTTTCATCAAATTCTGAGATTCTGAGATTCTATAAATCGTATTTTATCTGTAATAAGAAAAATGCTGGAGGCTGATTGTTATAAAGAAGGCGCGATATTGTAGGGGTTCCGTATCCAATGAGAATCCATATAATTTTGGTAATTTAAGCACAATCCCTTACTTGAATAGGTTCTGTAATTTAAGCGTTTACGATAAGCCGTGCCTTACACGCACATGCAAAAACAAAATAAAAGTTTTTCTCAAATAATTCATAGTATTAATTTTCTCATGTCACTGGCAAGGAACTCCGTGCACCAGGTTCATCCCAGACCCATCAATCAATAATTTAATTATTTTTTATGTATACAAATCGAAGAATAAATAAGTATAAAGTATATAGCCTTTCCATTATAACTGTTCAGAGCATTGAAATTCATTTAAATAATTAATATAATATATCGAAGAAAACATCTAATCAGTGTATTACGTAAAATATGACATTCATTATTAACAAATGCCATTCACCCGAAGGAATATATTAAAAAATCTTATCGAAATCTACATATATTATTTTGAAGATACATAATATAATGGAACTTGGCACTGTTTAATATAATCAAACGGATTAATTACGTATAAAATGCCAATGATAACAAGATATCTTCGAGACGTAAACGAACATAGACGTCGAAGTTATATTAACTTCATCAGACAACTTCTATCGGCAGTTCCTGAACATTCCATCATTACTATAGATAACATACGGTACTAGAAAACTTCATAATAGAAGAGGAGAAAATGGTTGACTTTCAGAAGCAGACTCAAAAATATGTTTTCATATTTAAAAAACAATCATTACACAAGTTGAGACGCTTTTAGCCGTCTGCTCCGGTTTATGGATTATGTGTATTGGTACTGATTGGTAAACGATCAGTGGGATAAGCAAGTTTAGGCGCGGCCAGTCAATAGATGGGTGACCACATGGTGGTATTTCAACCACTGAGCGTTTCCGTTTTATCAATTTAGTGATAGTCGAAAAGTCAAGTCTGAGGCCTGTACGGATGACCTGAAGAACTCTGACATTAGGTTGACCACTGACCACTCGATAAGAAGAATTGCATTTTGCAATTGCAAAATTTAATTTAATTTAATATGCACAAAACTTGGAATCTGAACTATTTATTACTAATATTGTGCTATAAAACTCATTACGCCGATTATTATTATTTTTCACATTGTACCTATTGTATAATTATATAGACAAACACAAATATCAAGGAAATACAAGATAAGTTAATCAAAAGAAGGATATATTATGTAAACAAGATTATAAGATTGCGTGATGAAGTAATACGCAAAGAATTTGCTTAGAGGTATCTTTGTATGACAGATACGAAACTGACCTTCGGGTTTATTTCCGCTAAAAATAACTCGATAATATTGAAAATTATATTTATATTTTTTAAAGGAAATATCAGTATAATTATCATACTTATTAATATGCAAGTCTATCAAAATTATATAACTCTGGCATTAGAAATTATTCGAAGTCCGTTGACCTTTATAACAAAATTCTTTGACACAAAGTAATTTAGCATATTAATATAAGCCGGGTCCTGTCTACAGCTTATAAGGTTACGTTATAAAATTAACATATTAAACATTGTAACAGGTGACTACCATTAAAAGCCGTAAAACTGGCTCATCCTCACATGTTGTACTATAAACAACCTACAAGTACATCGTTACGTTTTTGTACGTACCTTATATCCTGTGCGATAAAATACGAATAACATTCTGACGTCTGGATGTCCGAATAAAAAGTTACAATCTAGTAGCTCTAACAATATTCTTTATGTATACAAATAAATAGAATTGAAGCGTTTGTTTGTAATTCCAAATTAAAAGCATATGTATATGACAGTATATACAGTACTTGCATAAAAAAATATTTTTAATTTTTTTGTCTGTCCGTTCGTTCCGGCTGATCTCTCAAACGGCTGGACTTATTTTAGCGGGACTTTCACTGGCAGATAGCTGATGTTGTAAGGAGTAACTAAGGCTTCTTTTATTTAAGAAAAAAATGTAGGGTTTGCAATAAAGAAAAATATGGAAATAACGCGAGCGAAGGCGCGAGCGAAGCTATTACTTCAATAATGTTTTAAATAAACGAAGCAATTATACATAGGCGCAACGACCTTTGTTTGTTTGTCTAGCTGTTATCATATTTATTAATAAGAAAACCGTAGAACCGATATTGATAAGAAATAGCTAGCACTTAGTTTGATCTTTAGGAAGTTAGGTTTTAATTCAAAGATTAAAGCAAACAAAGGAAATAAAGATTGTTTCGTTATCTAGTAAAGTTTAAAAAACATTCTAAAATTAATACTTGAAATAAAATAATGATTAAAACTGTAAACTGAATTACTCATAAAATATTGTGAAATAGTTTAAAATACCTATCGGTAATATAGCGATGTCGTATTAATAGTATTATGGTACGTATGGTACGTATGGTACTCTATAAAACAAACATTAATTTTGACGACGTTGTGGCGCAGCGGTAGCGAACCTGCCACAAACGCCACATGCCGCGGGTTTAATTCCCGCTCGGAGCATATATGTTTGTATTGAAAATGCTAGCCTATTTTCCGGCCAGGGTGTATTTGTCCTTGTCCTTGTATGTGTTTCCTGACCCCGACACAGGATATCTTAATGAGGGCCGCTGAGTGTACAGCGTTTATTTATTTTTATTAATATATATTCACGTAATAGGTATATTATATATAAAATGCTCGTGTCACATACAACCCTAAATTTTTACCCTTTTACCGTCAACCCCAAATTTTTCAATAGCGATATCAGTAATTCAATAATTTTTACCGGTGTCACTTCTGTTCACAATTAGACTCCGTTAGGGGGCGCTGGTATCGCGTCGATTTTTTTTTTTTGGGACAAGCCCTCTAGTACTACATATATGCAAGAACAAGTATATTTATATTCGGACTCTGTATTTGTTTTATTATTCAGAACGTGTCGCTCTTTAAACGAGGTGAATCAGTTAATAATATTTGCACTATGAGTAGTGACATTTAGATAGAAAACTGATAAACTGCCTTATTAAAATAAATGACATTATTTGATATACACCTATGATATTAATAATTCACTTCATAATGTAATGACGACAGACATTTTTTTTCACTATTGATAAACGGATAGAGTCAAATGAGCGTATGTCAAACAATATACAACACTAGTTGGGCCCGGCAGACGTTGACCTCCCGCGAAAATAAAAAATCTGGGACCCGATAGCAGCACCACGTACTGGGTCCAATTGCGAATTTAAACCATTCTCGAATCCAATGGAAATCACACAAAAATTTCATCAAAATCGGTCCTGAAGTTTAAGAAAAGGTTATTCACATATACACGGACAAAAGAATTATAAATATTAAGATTAGAAGAGCATAATGTATTATAAAACGTTATTTATTAAATGCAAATACAACATTATTTTTTAGTATTACATAAAATTTTATCACATATCATATATTCTGGTATCAGTAACTTGAAGTACAATTTTATGCTTGGGTGGTAAAGGAAACTTCATCTCGATATGACTAAACATTTTTAATGTTAGTAACCTATGACCGGCAGACAGACGCATAAGATGGATCAATAAGTTCCGTTGCCTTATTCTGTTAACGAACTTAACAGAAATAAATTGCACTTTAATACACATGAAGAAAATTTTATTCAATTTGGAAAACATCAAATAGCAAATAAATATGTACGGTTAGTAAAATCAAGTAAGTGTAAGATGCCACGTCTAATTTGCGGTCATCTCATCAGTTGATAGACACTCGAGTGCCCCTCGACCACGATCGGTTCCTGTCACCGCATTCTTGACCCGCGCATTCACTCCTCGCCCCGAGATATTGTCACATACCAATAAGTAACGTTTCATGACACAGGACTGCGAATTGAATCGGAATTCATTGATTAACAGACTGATCGTGTTTTATAGCTTGTAATACCTAGCGTGTATGATTTATTTCCAAATGTTTTTTTTTCTTATTTTATTACATTTGGCATACAAGCATACGGAATGCCTGATGGTAAGCAGTCACCGCAACCTATGAACGCTTACGATACTTGAAGTATCATATGCGCGTTGCCAACCTAAGGGATAGGAGGGAAGGCATGAAGGGAAAAGAGAAGGAAAGAGAGGGGGTGAAAGGTGGGGGGAAACGCAACAGTATTGGTACTTTACGCCGATTTTCTGTGAGAGGGTAATACTTCCATGGCATGCCTTTACTACCGTATGATTTATTTCGAAATGATTTTCAACTCAGTTTAAGTGTATTTTAGTTCGTTAAATGAAATAAGTATATGCAAATGGATTCACACGATGCAATGTGGGTACCGTGTTCTAAGAATAAGTGCACATAAATAAAAGAAATGTACATTACAATGACAACAAATGCAACACGTACCATGAGCAAAAAGACGAAGCAAACAATGGGTTCATATTTCCGGCCGGGCGGTCAACTGAGCGCCGCGCCGGGAGTTCCACAGATTTTCGCTTCACAGACTCTTATGACAATGTGTAAATAAATGTCGAATGGCTAACTGGCTGGTGTCCAAACCTAATGAAACAAATACTTTCGACATCTAGCGTATATTTTATCGAACTGTAATACTAATTCTTCAAGTTTTTATTGCTAGAATTTCGTCTTAGTATTGAGTTAAGTTATGCCATTATAGTTGTTATTGCACTTACTACTTTATGTTTCATTAAAAAGCAAGAAATTTCCCAACGGGTCGCTAGTTAAATTAAAAGCGTTCTACAAATAAAGTGAACACAATTGCTTTGTACATTATTTTCATATCCAACGAGGGCTAAGCAGACGCAATAAAAATAAAAATATTTGCGGAGGGAGCTAATGAGACAGTCAGTATGAGAAGCGGCGCGTGGTATTCATGCTGAGACCTCGGCCAACGCCCCCACAAATTCAAACAACGCTATTGACATCCCGCCCTTTTTAAATAAGAAGTTATAAAATAGACCGAAAAACCCTATGTGAATAAGTATATAATTCGCTGTGAACTTCACACATACTTTATCTTATGCGCACGTGGTCTCTATCTCTTGGAAATTGAATACAGCATGGATAAAGATCGGTTTAACACCAATGAATCATCTATTTTATCTAACTGTTTTGCTATTTTAATAATGGCCAAGTTGAAATTGTGGACGGAATCGTTGTGCGGAAAATCAACTTACCAGTAATTGCAATAAAAATGCAAATTCTACAACCGTTACTTTTTAGCCTTCTTAGAGATTTTTACAATCTGTTTACTTTTACCAATACCACAAAATATATACTTTAATACGGATATGTGCTAATATTTTAATTGAAAAACTAATTACCTACTAGCGTTAAAACTTCTTATGAAATTATCGAATGCTTTTTTACCTAAATACATCGCTAACCCAAGTTTCAAAACGAATTCAATTAAAAACTCACAAGTTGGTAATAACCTATCCGCGACAGGTGTAGTAATTAGAAAACTGGAAAGTTGGAAAAATATATAGTTTTTATATCAAATGCCATTCGTGCCAGGTGAAACAACGTAACGGCTTTTAAAACGCTCACATATTATATCCTACGAAATAAAACAAAATTAACATAAGCCAACTCATTTATAGAAACACGTAGAGATAAACGAGATATTTGTGTATTTTCAAGTGGTTCAGACTTCAAAGAAGCCATGTGGCAATGAATAATAACATCAATATATTAAATTCATCATCTTGTAACTATAAAATATACATACGTAATATTTTACGTTAACTGTGGTTTAATATAAAATAATTGGCAAAAAACGTCATCTGGCGCCAAGCGTGGAGTCATAAAAAATACACGTCATATACTAGGAATGTTAGCAAGTGGTCATAGAAACTATTGATTAATAACAACAATAAGATGTCGCTTACGATGACCCATTTGATGGTTTGATACAGACATGACTTCATTTCGTTCGACGTTAAGGACGGATTTATAACACATCTGTATGGTGCTCAATTTATTTGATAACTAAGTTCAATGGCGTTGAGAGGAAGTGACGATTCCTTTTATTACTTGTTTAATTTGTTTTGTATTGTTCGTTCTCAAAGTATGTTGTCAATAAGATATGCGGGTGAAGGAAGTAATGATAATATTCTTGAAAAAAATTGTGCAAACTGACGTAGGTGATTGATAAAGAGTTAAAGTTTTGACGTCCTCGGAACAATATTTACTGTTAGCAATCCTTATCTATTTGGCGATTCGCGAAATGATATCTAACCTGTTTTCCTAACGGCTTATGATGCCTCAGTTATTTAAGAATATAAAAATTATAAATTACTATTTAAAATAATAGAATATTAAAACATCTGGCGACTATAACAGAAACCAAAAAGAAGGACATACACAATACAGTTTTCGTGGGTAATTAACGAGATATATAATATACTTAGAAGAATTAAGTTTGTTATCTCTAAAATTCTTGATCGGATCATTACAAAATTTTAAAGTAAAATAAATAAAGTAATATAAAATCGTTTCTCAAACAATATCAACTTGTTTGACAAGAAATCTTTTCATATTAAAATTGTGTAACTAGTGTCCACGTCACATTCTTACTTTCATAAATATTTGTATAGTTTAGATTGTTTGCATGGAGATGACAAAAACTAAAAATTAATCCATTGACATTCAACATATGCCCAAACATTCATGGCAGAGCTTGGAAACTGTGAAGAAGTGCGTGTGTTTTCTGTTAAACTCTAAAAATAGAGTTCATAATGACAAAATGACATACGAGGAAAACATGTCTGCGGAACGTACATGAAATAAGGGGTCTGGTTTTAAGAGAGCGACATTTCTCACAAATATAAGCGAGCAAAAATGAAGGATAAATGAGCTAAAAAACATAGATAGTGGGCATTTTGGGGCGTTACGCAGCGTGAGTCCAATTATGTCTTTAGCCTTTTGAAATTGTCCTAATGTGTGCCATGGGAAAATGGCAACGATTCACGCCATCTTTAAGTAGTCATTATAAGTGGTTTATATATTGGCCTATAATGTTCCCTCTCGACTAAATGTCATGGCTTTTGCTTATCACATAAACGTTAGACCGTAACAACCAAGATAATATTTTTTCCATGAAATCTAGAAATACATTTTCATGTATGTAAATTTTAAAACTAAATTATATGTTTATTTAAGATGTTATCTGAGGTTCTGCTCATATTTACGTAACATTAACGCCAAAATCCTCAGAATTCTCGAGAAATGTAAAGATAAGAAACAAAATATGTCATAACAGGAAAATTTTAGGAACATTAGAATGTGCTTACTTTTACACTTATTTAGGACTAAATAATATTTATATTATATAAACTTTATATTAGAGTTATCCTGTTAATGTAATAAATGTTAAAGTTTGTATGTTTGGGTGTTGGGATGTATGACTCTATCACGCATAAAGGGCTTAACGATTTGGCATGATATTCGGCGCACAGATAGCTTATTGTTTGGATTAATGCATAGGATAACCTGTTATCCCGGAAAAATGTTCAATTCCTGTTTGATTATAGAAAAACATGCTACGTAAAACAAGACGTATTAAATTGAAATTTTGTTATGGAACTTTATTTACTTATAAATGATCCATTTCTCTCAAGATCCAATTCTAATGACACCGCGGACGAAGTCGCGTGCAAATGATAGTAAATCATAATGTAGAAAATGTTGTATATAAAATACCACTTACATGATTGGGCCGTTAAAGTTAGAATATTAAGACGATGATAAGTAGTTTTACCGGAGATTAAACCTAATACACTAATGTACCATTGCACCCATAGTATTAATAGAATAGGCGTCATCCGCGATAAGCCATCTAAGGTTATTGTTTGATCATTATGAAGCAATGCAAGCTAACCCGTTTGTCGAGTCGGTGACCGTGCTGTACGTTCGCGAATCCCCCGTTCCCCGGCAAGGTCAAAGCACCTCCCCGCGTACGAGCACTCAACCGGGAGCATACCTTTACATTATTATTTATAGCCTATTGAATTAAGCTACGTTCATGTTGATACCATTTCATTGCAGTCAAAATCGGTTTAAAATTAGTCGGATTCAATAAATTTTGTTAATTATCGTGTTATTATAAGATAGTCGTTAATCAGTACATATGATGACGTGTGGAAAAATTAAAACTGTTGAAATTAGAAGCTTTTTAAAAAAGAAATTTTATTTCAATATACGGGCAAATGACCCTTGGCTGTACGCCCAAACTTTCTCTACAAGCCTTGGCAAAGCGTCTTGATGTTATTGGCATAAATCCTAACCAAACTTTGTAATAACTAAAAACAAAACAAATAAAGCTTCTATATAGCATAAAATCCAAAATACATAGTGTTTAGCCGACTTCAAAGAGAAAGAAAGGCTCGTGTGTTCAGGGCATAGCTAAGTCATTTATAGACCATTTTTGAATAATTTTTGTTCGAAAGATGTTTATGCCGTAATGGTGTTATTTAAATTTCATTAAAATCGTTTGAATAGTTTGGTTTTCAATTCAAAATAACTGGAAAATGTATGCCTTACGAGTGAAAAAAAATCGCGCATTTTGCCATCTTGTTACTTTTTGTGTATATTATATCTATGGCTTGTCTGCCAATATTTTTATTAAGCAACGACTTCGGAATCAGTCAAGTATTTTTTTACTGACGGAAAAACCGTCAACAGTAACTCGAACGTCAAGCGAAAATACACCATTTTGTCCGTGAGACAATAAGGATAAAATGTACACACCTGGCTTAGGTTAAGTCACGACCACAAATTAGCATAAACGGCAATTAGGATACGCCTTAATATAGAACAGCGGAGAACGTTAGCAATTTACATAGAAGTGGTAAACATGCGT
Organism: Hestina assimilis; assembly: GCA_023373885.1. Taxonomy (NCBI): domain Eukaryota; kingdom Metazoa; phylum Arthropoda; class Insecta; order Lepidoptera; family Nymphalidae; genus Hestina; species Hestina assimilis. Next base: position 5,983,077 of record CM041749.1, on the reverse strand, counting down.
CAACTTTGTGACCAAGAGTTTAGTATTTTTTCATTAGCACCACAGTGAATGAACTAAGGTCAACTTCGTAACTGGATCTATTTGGCATCGTTTTAAACTAGACTTTCTATCAATCTAAAGTTTTTCCCTTGCCAATCGCAATGCGGATGCCGTTACTCTTTTGCTTATTTTCAAAGCAAGGTCAGCAACTATTTCAACACTTGGACGCAAATAAGCAATACCATGTCAACCCACAAAATTGAAAAAACTGAGTTATATATGCAGAAGTGTTGGTAAATGGCTGAAGAACATTTTTCTTTAATATTTGTAGGGTTTTAAGCTTTAAAACTTCTACAAAAGCCATTTTTAATCATGCAATTTATGTATTATGTTAAACGTTTTGGGTTATATTTTATACGAAATATGCAGTTTGTATACTTATTTTTGTGAAAATAAGTAAAATAACTTACATAAATCTAAAATTGCCAAAAACTTGACCAATACATAAAAAAATTCACATAAAGTTGTTCAAAATTTTCAAAGGCGTTTTTCTCGAAATGACATTCGTGTGGGTTGATATGGTATTGCTTATTTGCGTCCACTTATTATATTGTTAGAATATAATACTTACCTAATATATTTTCTGCAGAAAAGAACAATTGGCTCTACATTAAACCATAAATCAGTTTTTGGCGGTGAACGTAAAAGATGCTTATACTTTGTAACAAGTTCAAAGGAAACGCATTTCCAAATGAAAAAACATTCGTTTTTTGCGACATCTTCGTTAAAGCAATGTTCACAGCTGGTATAAACTAGACCACGTATGAATATTTGTTGAAAATTCAAAGCAAACCGACACAAAGGGAAGTAATGTATACCCGTATGCATGAACGAGTCCTTTTTGAGGTTTTCATTAAGGATAATTCGATTTCGGTTTATTTAGTCAACTTTCCAACCATTTTTATATAACCAAAACTCCGCATCATGACGAAAATGGTAATACCGAAATGGTCATGAAATGAGGTAAACATTTTGAATTGCAACATCAAAACTATTTATACTTTTAGTTTGATGTAAGCAATTTGTTTGCGTAATCAATGATCAATAAATATAAAGTATGTATTGCTCCCTTTATATTCAATACAACCTTTAGTATGTACACATAGCATAGCCGTCTCTAAAAACAAATGACGTGAGTCACGATTGGCGAGTGCAATCAATGCGGATGCTTTCATGCAGGCGCCGCGCACTGACATCGCCATCAGTGCACAAACAATAGGCTTCTTTGAACCACTTAATATGTCGGCCATTAGTAATATAATAGCTTTTTATCAAATTGAATTATTATTTAGGTTTATAGAGTTTATACCTACAAGTTGGACGATAAAATATATTACAGATGAGCACACAAAGTGGGAACATGCTATGAACCTACCTACTGCATGTTAAAACGGCAACGGAATCAAAGTTTAAAGAACATATTTATACCTACCTTGTACCGATTTTTCTTGACGGTAGGAAAGTAGCCTGAGTAAAATCAGTCCAGCCGTTTCAGTGATTAGCAGGAAAAAACAGAGAGACAGACAAAAATAAAAAATAAAAATTGTTTAAGTACCGTATATACTTTCATATATATTTAGTGAAAAAACTGTTACTTTGGAATTACATACAAAAAAATACTTGAATTTTATTTATTTGTATAGATGAAAAAAAGTTTAAACTTAGCAAAAAAACTTAATATTTAATAAAATTGAAGTCTTAGTTCAAAATTTTGATGACCATACAAACAGTCTTGTATTGCCGACGCGCAACGCGGAGGTTATTGTTTTTAAGTTTCACATGTATAATTGGGTCGCGCAAACATTCCGTTTAGTTACACGCTACCGTATATTTAATGATGTCATTCTTGGCAATGCTCTACCATACACCTTTGTTTCGAAGACATTCTTATACACACCTAATCTCATACTAATACAAAGGTAAAACGACAATGACCGTGATTTGCATACAAACACAAGGTAAGTGATTCTGATCTCATCTACGTATAAATAAAGCCTGACGCATTGAAGTTCAAACTAAATCCCGATTTGTTCAGCCTTGAAAGAGAAAATATCTTTACTCGGTACTTGTCGATTTAACGAGAAAAGTATTTTTGTGTTTTTTTCAGTAATTTTACCGCTATCAGGTCACGTAAAAGAATGTGCGTTTATAACATTTTAAAAATCTTACGAAATAATAGTGATAATAAATTATAGATAAAAATGATTGTAGATTAATCGAGTATCTGTGAAAATAAAGATAACCTATATGATTCATAAACACACAAAACACGATTACCTACTTGAGTATTGACCAAAATAAGTCTTTTCTTTTAACTTTTTTGTCGAGATAGCGTTACAAAACAATGATGATTAAAAACATTATAGTTTTGAATTAACCGCCGTGTAAGTTTGTTTGATTACACTAATTTAGGTGTGTCATTACTCTAATGTAGTTTTTCATATTATTTCCATAATAAATGAGGGATTTAAAAAACATAACACACTAAAACACAATACCCTCGATAAAATTGAACGGCACCCGCATTTGTTTTGTCAAATGGGTAAAAGTAATATCAAAGCTATAGTCTCCAATCAAGTGTTAAAAAATATTGAAGATATGAAATGAAATATAAAAGTAAAAGGTCGCTGAATCTTTTTCAGCAATCGTTTTACACGCAGACTCAAAAAGCGTGATCGATCCAGCGCATTTGGATTACTGCCAAAAACCGTAAGTCTCCAGTGGTGTGCATATGAAATGCCTTTCACTGACAGATAGTGAAGTTTATAATTATACAGACCAGTCTGGTGACGGTGGTAAGATCCCAGGCCGATCTCGTCTTGCCGCGCGGCTGGGCGCCATCCTTCCTTCTGCCTAATGAGCCATAACCGACCGGAACAGCACTGTCCTCGCGTTTACGACGACCGCCACGTCTCAATGACGAAAACCAATTAGAAACTGAACCACGACGCTCCTCTTCAGCGGCCACGGGCACGGCCTTGATAAACATAACTCGAGGAGCACTAACGCACCACGCACATCACAATATCACAAAATATGGGATTTACCCTCAATAATAAACCGATATTAGCCAAGCTAAAAACCACACGTACACGTACCTAAAAACAAGCCGCTATTGTTAAAATAAACTGGCGTAAATAAAGCAAAATAAGTGAAAAGTGTATGACTATAAATATTGACGATGAGACTCGTCAACGCCTACGTCATTTGTTGCCAAATTACAGGTGAAGCTATACAGTATAAAAGGATTTGGTTTCATAGTGCACAACAAGCAGGGTCGGTGACAGATGACACACCTGATCATAGTCGTCGTCATAGGTGCGCGCGGCGCGAGCGCAGCGCATCAGCACCGGCCACCAGAGCGCGCCGCACAGCAGCCGAACATGCAAACACATTGCGCGCCATACACTTCCCGCTAAGGAACGCACTCGACTGAAGAGAAGCGCGGGCGCCACCGAGTTTGGCACCGTGACAACTATACGTAGCTGATTATCTTTCTACGCCTCTACGTCTGCGACTGTCTTACAATTATCGCTATTTTTGGAAGACTAGCAATGTTTATATACCTTATCAGATTATTATTTTTGCAATAAAAGAATATACTACGGTAAATTGCTTAAATAAAATGTGGATGGTAATTATTGTTAGTTATGTTGCCATTTTGTATAATCATGTTTTATATTAAGTAACATTTCGACCTTTGAAATTTATCGATCATTGCGATTTCTTTGTGAAGTGGGTAGGTAGATACCTATTATTATTTTTCTATTAACTCATAGAACATTATTTTACCGCATTATGAATTACTAAAAGCAGAAAAACCGGCTTACAACTTCAACTATTATCGTTAATCAATGTATACAAAGGATAATATTAAACGTAATAGTTAATCTTAAGATCTTTCCATTGTATGAACAGAACTGTGTTTTTATCATGAATTATGAAATAATATAATCAAGAAAACCTGTATAAATTATTTTTTATAGCAATCATAATATACATAGCTGATATGAAAATATTGTATAGGATTGATCATTCAAAATTTGTTGCAAAACAATTTGAGCATTGAGAGTCGTTATCAAAGCCGCCAGCTTCAGTCCGGAAGCGGTCAAAGGAAACTTGATAAAAGCGTTGATTCGTTCATTGTCCACTACTAGGGTATGGGACATTATAAAATGCGCAAAAAACTTGTTACTGTTAGTCATGTTAATTATTTATCAGTGGGGAAAAACATGTCAACGCGATAACGATAACATTTAAGTTTTTACCAAAAGCAGTCAAAATTATAATTTCAAACTCCCAATTATTATTATACATAAAAACAGTATTATATTGCTCTGCTCTGCTCTTCTATCGAAAGGCAATTCGAATTAAATAAATAGCATTCCCATACGTAAAGAAGGAGTTTGCAAGTGTTTAAAATTTCAACCGCGAAATATCATTTTTTTTACGACATATTCATTGATTATTTTATAAATTAATTTTTAATTATTTTTTTCTTTTGGTGGTCAATTAAGGTTACAGTCAAGTCTCGAATTTCGTCATGCAATTTGGCACAGACATTCCATTGGACAATCTAAGGATACAAGATTTTTTGTCGACTCACAATATTTTACGAGAAATCGAGTTTTTATTATTTTGAGAAATTTTTAACTTCCTTTTTACGTAGGTATAAATGTTGGGTAAACAATCGAAGTGTCCCTTTTGGAAGAAGAGCCCGTATACATGGTACTATTAAGAACCTAATTAAATATTCAATTATTATATTGTACGTGCTATTTGGACACATTAATTAAATAAATGGGTTTATCATCATGCTTTATACATTTTCTATTCAAAATTAGCTAACACAAAAGTTATTTTTATATATTACAGTGCAACAAAACTAAGAAATACCTTTTGACATTTCATACACACAATATTCGTTCCGCAATAAATTTTTATAAGCGATACACACGACTTCAAAAAATATTTTACATAAAGTCAAGGATAATTTAGGAAGTTATCTAGATTTCGTTGTAACAATTAAAATTTTCATAGCAAAATTTAAACAAAACAAAAAACATATAATTTAGCCAAGCCAATATTTACTTATATTTAGGACGTTCTTCCGTCTAATCATTCAATAAATAAACGACTCCAAAATGGTGGCTTGTACTTTTGAGTTAACATAAAATTAAATCAACGAAAAGTATGCTTAATTTTGCTTTTTATTTTTAAACATTTTTTATCACAAGTAATAAATAAAGTGATCTCCATACAAGAAACTTAATATTTTTGACTTTTTATGCTGTATCTCATGAACTGTGTGAGATAAATAGTTCGAATTTTCATAGATTGAGTATATATAATAAACAAAAACTAATTTAAGTTGAAAATAAGGGGAGGTTGCTGTTTAAAACTGAAACTTAAGTGGTCGGTTTTTACTAATAGACCAAGACCGTACAGTCAACAAACATGATACAAATTGTATTTATGAAATAAAAATCAAACTATCGGTAGTTATGACGAATATTACACATACAGATATTGTGAAACAACATCGTCTTTAGTTAGGAAGTTTTAAAATATTTTTCTTTTTTGTCTACAGTAAGCGCGTCTGTGGATAGCATTAATGTGCAAAGATGATTAAAGCCAACATTCAAGATTCGCTACTTTAATTAGATGAATGATCATTATGTACCTACTTTATGCAACGTGTTAACGAAGTCCAATTAATAACTAATAACAACTGTCAGAGTTGTCGAAAAGTATACGATTTGGAGAACTTATAATATTAACTTTAAACTATGACAGACATTGAAAGGGCAATGATAATGTTTGACATACCTATGTAACAAGTCTGTGACTCATATTTAATCCAAGAAATGGTATGGCGAATATCAATTACGTTAATGACTAAAATCATCGAACAAAACATTAGCTGTTAAAATTTTATGTATGGAATTTCAACTTTTTAAGTCTGTCACAGAACAAACGTTATTTGCATAAACAAAACTTGGTGATGACTATTTTAAAATGGGCAGTTAAAGTGAATCCTGGAATTTAACAAGATGTTTGTAAATGATGTTGAAGCAAAAACATTTTTAGACTAAATTATTACGTAGACGTCAAGTCCACGATCGCATTACTATAGTTTTCAAAAAGGGGTTATTCCTAGATCGAGATTCGAGACCAAACATTAGTTCTATTACTCAAACACTATAGATTATTCATATTATAGCATGAAGGTTAACTTGTTTCAATTGAAAGCTACCCGATAAAATAACTCATTTGCAATAGAATAACACTCAAAATTGAATGAATATGTATGAGATTACAAGTTAGTCATACAAAGACAAAAATATTATATTCAAAATATAGTGATCAATAATCCACATAGAAACCAAATACAATAACATTCACTCCACCTAAATTTAGCCAAAATCTGATCAAAATGAACCAAAGGCAAAAGAAGAGGTAGTCATAGCAATTTCCACTTAGCCGCCTTATCACTGACAAAACTTACGATTGACAAATAAAACTTCACTATGCAAAAAAAAACAAAAACCTTATTTAAACTGTGTCTAGTTTAAAAATTTAACAGTTTTTATAAAACGTCACAAAACCGCGAGTTTTAATATGTCTATTGTGACCCGCCGTAAAGTGCTAAACACAACACACCCGCACCGCGGTCCGATGGTTACTGGCAAACCGGCTGAACAGCTGAACGACATACCTCTCTTTCTGTCGTAGGTCGTAGTAAGGAGCAGTGATGGCTTACGTCAGTGATCCGCAGTATTTTGAATGAAAGGGCCGCCGGGGAGTTGTTACTTTACAAAAATCCTTAGAGAATTTTTGGTCCTTTCAAGGGCGCTCGAGGTTATTGACTAGTAGTTAGAGTATATTTCGTGAATTAGGGCATTCAATGCAATCAAAATTTAGATTTCAATTAATATGGTCTTTTATTTAAGAGTTCATATTAAATTATTCACTCTTTTATATAAAAATGTTATTCAACAGATCATATGCACAATTTTATATGTTATTAATTATTATGCATATAATAATTTTTACAAGTTTTATAAGTATATGAAGACTACAACTATACTTTAATAATGAATAATTATAACAAATTAATATTTTTGCAAACATGACATATAAGGTATCTATAACAGTTTTTGCTGTTACCTATGTGTCATTGATAGCAGTATCAGCAGTTATTATCAATAAATTATGATGATTAAAATCTCAAGTAGTTTTACTTAAATACAATTATTAAATCTATTGTTAGCTATATTAATCGCAAGTATTTTTATGCTATTTTAAAAATAGTATTACTACATTCATTTTCCTAAAAGTAGTTTCATATTCAATTATTTCATTAGTTCCTTAATGATATAATTTTTAACATCCCACATGAAATATACATCCCAAAGCATTACAAGATAATGATATAATGACGACGTTGTGGCGCAGCGGTAGCGAACCTGCCTTAAACGCCACAGGTCGCGGGTTTGATTTCCGCTCGGAGCATAATATGTTTCTCCGTGTATTTATCCTTGTCATTGTGAATGTTTCCAGACCCCGACACAGGATATTACCATCCTAATGGGGGCTGTTGAGTGTTTAATGCTTATTATTATTATTACTAATGTTCTACTAATTTATCTATTTGCTTGCAATTTTGTCAATGTAGTTTAGGTACCCCGATTTCTTAAATATTGCCCTCTAATAAAACATAGATAGCTTGTTTTCATTCATGGAATAAAATCTAATGCTGAGGGCTGTAATTATATAAATAAAAACTTAACTTTAACTTTGACTTTTATAATAATTAATTAATATAACAAAAAGGAAAAGTTCAGAAGAGAATTTAAATACAAAAATCAAAGAGGGAGTAGCAATGAAAAGAAAAAACAATACAATGTAGGCAATAGGCATACATTATGCGCGTTTATTTTATAAATAGTAGAGCCTGACACGCCAAAGTAGAAATGGCCAGCACTACTAAGGAAGTACTACACACAAAGATAATTATGAAGAGAAAGAAAAGTATTGATTGTATTATTATGTTTCTTGAGCAACCCACTTAATAAATTAATATTACTGACATTCACAAGCTAGTTGCCGACCCAAAGACAGGATAGGAGAGAATAGGAAAAGAGTGGAACACCCCAACTCCGGTGCATACAGTATACAAACGAAACACAACAATACAAATACTGTTACTTTATGGTGATATTCTGTGGTAGAATTTTATCCATATTTTACAGTTTACTTGTTTTTACACAGAGTGATTGCCAACTAGCCCCTGTATCCATAAAGGCAAACTAACCCATGGGATAAGAGCAAATTACTTATTAACAGAAAAAACATACAAACACCTACTCTGTGGGAATTGAAACTTCAACCAATGTACCTAAAGGCAAGCTCGCTATTGACACTTTACATAGGTTGGCGAAGAGTTTTACCACCAAAATCCTTGATCATTGCCCTGTATATGGCCATATCCTACCCAATAATAAAATAATCATTTAGTTTGAAATAAGCAAAATTAGTGTTACATAAAATATTCACAAAATAGCAGCTAAACTATATACCTTCTTTTGATTTTTATTTCAATAAAATATTTTGTATGAGTTTTAATATGATATTTATTTTTTAAAAAATTTCCAACCTTTGATTTTTTTTTTTGGTTGTACATAAAAGTAGTTAAGATAATTTTCAAGAATAAATGAATTTGATTCAATTTGTGAATTTCACAGATATTATATGTTTCAAAACTCATTTTTTGTCTTTCTGGATTTTGCTATATTTTTTTATTATAATTAATTACCATATTATTCTTTTCCCATTATCATTTCAGCACTTATAAATATTTATTTTTCACTTTTTATTTGTGTTTCATCAATTTGTTTAAATTAACAATTGTTGCACTTTGTTTAAATAATTTGGGCACTAACATTTGTATACATCTCTTTGATATATTCAACCAATCTTAGAAAAACGATGTTATAAGATACGTTCAGAATTCGCGGTATGCCTTTTATTTTAATAAATTTAAGATATTTTTATACATGAGTATACATACAACAAGTGTTTTTTTTTTATACTAACCTGTATTTCCAACAATAATTCAGTTTTCCGTCGACGTATGTCAATGAGAGTCTTTTGCTGTTCTGGTGTCAGCTCTGAAAAACAGTACTTTATGCTAATACGAAGACCATACAGGTAATCAAACTTCAGAGCCTTGCCTAACAGCAATTTCATCGAGGTCAAAAAGCAACAACGCCTCTGCAATAACTTACACATTGTTTACCTGTATGAGTAAATGGGTCCGCATGGTTACTCGAGGCATTGTTTCCTCCAAGAGACAAATTCTCAAATTCACTTATCATTTCTTATATTTACTAAAAACAGTAAACAAAAGTTTACATCGTTAAAATTGACTGGCAGCCATATTTATTTACTACATAGTCAAAATCATCAGTCAAAAGACCAGTCAGCTAGCTAAGGATGCGTTCAAAATCTAAGCAAAAACACTACTTAACAACATCAAATCAGTAAATTAAGTTTTTATCTCATTTTTTGCAATAGAGTAATTTTTTTTAAATTGTTTTGAATATTGCTAAATAAACCACTATCTTACAATAGACTATCATCCACTACGTTACATTAAAGCACCCACTATTCTACGATTGTGTTCATGTAATCTATTCAATACCACACAATAAATGAATAAATTTTAATTTGCTTAATACTAAATTTCTGTAAAATATTTTTACTTTGATTTCGTTCATTTTAATTTATTTGAAAGCATTAATTTTACATAATGCGGTAGTTGCGGTATTTAATTTGTCTGAACTAAGTAATACCAACGTACACATACACTACGAAAACCTTCAAAGTTCAATTCAAAGTGTTATCCCCATTCTTACTCTTGCCTTCGCACATGCATCGTGTACCTAATTTAGTTCTAGCCACTCCATTGGTGACGCTAGTTGATGCTTCAAATTTTACACATTTTACACTGGATAATCTGTTGTCTGTTCTCAATCAATCTATTCTATATGTATTTTTTTCTATATTTATGATATGAATAATATAATTTAAAATGTTTAAAATTTGAAATATCAAAAATAAGTAGGTATGAGTAAACGATGAATAACAGAATAATTAAAAAGATTGATAAGAAAATAATTAGTTTTTAATAAAAAGTATATAATACCGTATATAGAACGAATATGACTGCTTAATATTTTAATAAGCAATTTACTATTTAGTATTTAGATACAATATAGAATTAATTAATTATATACCTAGGTAGGTAGCTGCAGGGCGCACCGGCCACCGCGCATTCGCGCAAGCTGCAAATCAAGCATTCCCATTTCCCTGGTTTGTGACTTGTGGAGAACAGTACAGACGTCAGGCTAGAGACTACAGTCGGGCGAAACGATCTGTGACTGTGACTTGTGAGTACTGAGTATAACTAGATGTAAAATCTCGTCTTTGTACTTTGTAGTGTGGCCTTTTCCTGGGTGATTTTTGATTTATCTTTTATTCAGAAAAATTAGCACGCCCCCGTTCACTGTCAGTTTTGTTATTTATTTTGCGTCAAATATAATTATTTAATATTGGGTCTTTAAGTGTAGTGAAAATAATGTTTTTCGTTTTAGCCCACTAAATAAAAGTCGCAATTTGCATAGCCGGTGCTGTAATTTACAAGCGAAATAATGAATGACAATGGGTGCATACATTTGAACAACTTTAAAGCTGCAAAGGGTACAAATCCTTATAGAATAGTACATGCATTTTTTGTGTCGTGCACTTCTTCCGAGGCAAGGAGATACAAGGTAAATGAACTAAAATGTAGTTTAGCTATTTATGATCGTAAAAATATATTATAATTATCAGATTCTCGTGTTGTTTTAATTTATAAGCTTTCTATATCAATGGTTGTTTAGAGGTTCTTTTGTCAGCTGTGTGTAGTAATCAGTCAGCTGATTACTAATCTTTGACCTCTTAACAGCTGATTATAATTTATGTACTATTTTGTAAATATTTTGCTTTAAAATAAATAACTTTATATATTGTATATTATATATATGGTATATTGGGTAGTCAATTATAATAAAATAATACTTAAATAAATTTATTTAACAATAGAGGATATAAAAATTACATTTCTTGTTCAGGCTACATCATGTTTGTGTTTTGCTTGTGGGCAAACAGGACCACGGATGCATTCTTGTCTCCATTGCATATATTTTGCATGTTATGGGGGTCACGTACAAGATCATTCCAAGGCTAAAAAACATTTCTTATATGTTGACTTAAGCTATGGGAACATATTCTGTGCACAATGTAAAGATTACATTTATGATAGAGAATTGACTGATATATCTAGAACCCTGAGGACAAAGGAATCAAAGTAAGTACTTAACATTAATTAAGTTTTATTTTATCAATATTATTTCCAATTAACCCCAAATAAACCCAAGAGTATCTGGAAGATATTTCTATTTATGAATCACAACCCATATGTACTACTATTAAGAGCTTAAATGTAACTCATGCTGTAAAAAGTTGTGTACAATGAAGTTATTCTATTCTATTTTACCATATAAGGTTAAAACAATTAGTTTTGAGATCAAATGTATGGTATACTATTATTTCAACCATAAATTGACAGAAACATTTATTCTTAGATCTTTGGGTATTAGTGTGCCATATACCCCATGGCTACCTAATAACAATGAGGTTATGGCTCTACGGCGTCTAAGGAAACGTCGCCTCATCGGGCCTCATACCACTATTGGTCTGAGAGGTTTGCAGAATCTTGGCTCGACTTGCTTTATGAACTGCATTGTTCAGGTATGTTTATTTCAAAGAATTTAAAGTAAAACTAGTAATCTGTCAAATCCGAATAAGAGTAATAAGTAAACCCTCGGTAAAATAAAATACCGGGAATAATGCTAAGACGAAGAAGAGCTGTAAGAATTGATTTTTTTTTTGTTTTGAGGTTAATTTATTTACTGGACAAAATTGCATAAGCATTTAATAAATACACTATGAATTTGAATGATAATAGATTTTACATAATGATAGCTGCTCTGCCTATAACTTTCATGATTTTAGGTTTGAAAAGCCTGCAGGAATGTTTGAGATAGAAATTTTTTGTTTAAACTTAAATAGAAAATAGTTGTATTGCCAAACTTATATAGTCTGAGGCATTCAAGCACCTAATTTCTTTGTTTTCTGGCGAAATATATGATCGCAAAACCTTCTCATAGATTCTGGGCTTAGGAATTTTAGGACCATATTATTACGAAACTATGGGAAACTGATTAAAAACCTGATGGATTAGTAATGGTCTCTGTTGTCCATGCAAACACAGTCAAGTGCTTTAATTTAAATATAACTATCAAGCGCACATATCGGTCTATATGGGTTGTTGTATCTGCTGAAAGCATTCAAACCGTTCAAGTGTTTCAACCTCAGTTAGCCTCCTTCACAAAGTCAGCCGTGTTTCACGGAAACCCGGCTGGCATGCGCTTGTAGACAGCATTCAAAAAGATACTCGCTTTGTCTTGGATAGTCCGACGGTTTTTGATCGTCGTGTTGGAGTGGATTCTTTTGCAATATTGTCCTTCAAAATCGTAGCTGGTTGAAAAAATTGGCCGATTAGTTTGTTTTTTGCTTTGTTTTAGGCTCTTCAAGCAGTGCCTAACGATATTTTCAAAAGCGACAAAATCGCAATTGTGAAAGCTTAAAATTTTTTCGAGTTTCAAAATAGTAGGTATAATGGATTGAAATCGTTATTGAAAAAAATCTCCGAATTCTTTTGTCTTATTCCCATATTAGCTTTGCGAATGAAATTACTCGCATTGACATATAATACTGAGTTTAATATTAACTCTAAAGAAAACGATTAATATCGACCAAAAAAGCTTTATACGCTTTGCCGCTATTGATTTTATTAATTTTTAACTCAACGACGTGCTAATAATGTAACGGAAAGTTAGCAGCTGTTGTTATTTTTGTAACTGTATTGGATATGTTAATAATTGATGTATGATGAATGTATTAGGTATGAAAGTTTCTAAATTTTTTTAATGTAAATATATATATGTATATAATTACTGGAAGAATATTATTTTAATTATTAAATTTGTTACAGACATTGATACACACGCCTCTATTACGCGATTATTTCTTAGGCGAGAGGCACAAATGCAAATCACAGGGATCGGGAAAATGCCTTGTTTGCGAGGTTTCGAAGCTATTCCAGGTAACGCTCGCGCTATAAATACATCATCGCCCACGTGAAATATTGATTTTGTCAGGGCATTACTAGACCTGAAATCTGTACTGAAGTTGCAGATTTATCCAGACTATGAAGTCAATAGAGCTACGTTTGTATATATTTTATTGATTTTAAATGGAAGCGTCGCTATCGTGTTGCGTTTGTAATTACACTCGCGCTTATGGCTAGTATGATTCTTTTGTTCTCCTTTAACAAGGTTTTTAGTGTTATATTATTTAGACTACTTTTAATTTTTAACAAAACTTAAGTCAATTAAAGTATATTATAATAAATAATCTATTGATTAGCAGAAGATGAATGGACATCCAGATACTATGGAAAAACTGTTAAACGTTAAAAATAATTGTGCCTGTTAAACGTTTAGCTATCAGACTTAACTATGTATTTATTCGAATTACTTTAGTGTGATAATGTCATGAAATTCTACAGATAGGTAATTTTTTTATTGGAAATTTTTATGGAAGTTCTTTTTAGCGATTAACTGCGACATTACTCATGTTATAATTATAAAATTTAAAGCTCAATTTCAAATCTCAATTTGTTTGCGACATTTGTGTTGGCTTTAATATTAATATGTAATGTTACGCTTATGTATTTGTGGTTCTTCGAGGGCCACGAGTAAATAATCAATGCCTCGATAAGATAGATAAATATAATATATACAAATAGGATTGGTTAGCCGAGTAGTGTTTATTTTATATTTAATTTCACAATCACAATAATATCCGGTGTAATGAGCGAATTACCACTGGGCTCGGCAACATTTGCTCATTAATTTCTGATCATACTCTGTGATCTGTACAATTCGAATAAAAAAATATTTGTGATTCACCGGAACGAAAGTAACTGTTACACTGCAAGAGGATCGCCACTTGAATTGTCAAGATATTGAGCTATTACTATTTAACTACCACTATTTAAGCCGAGGTGGCCCAATGCATAGAAAACGTAGAATTCAACCGAAGGTCGCGGGTTAAAGTATGGGAAAGTTCCTCAGAGTTTTAGAAGTGCCTAATTTGGGTTTCAAATTTATCTCGTGCTTAACAGTTAAGGAAAACATCGTAAGGAAACCTGCATCTCATAGAAGAAATGAATGCCTGACTGGTTGCTTACCAGGCCATTTAAGCCCTACCATCAACAAGAGACTATCTTTAGGATTGGAGGATATATATGTTTTAGAATAACCAGGCGGGCAATTAAGGCACCGTAAGTTGGTTGTTGTTGTAAAAAAATTGATCGAAGCCTTTCAAGGTCAGTCACTGTAAAACAAGTTACATCTATAAGGACGGCAATGCACCTTCATGCCCTATAATGTAACAAATGTTCATGGGCGGCGGTAATCGCTTACCATCCGGTGAGCCTACTGTCCGTTTGCCCCCTCTAATACCAATAAAAAAATACCCAGGAGTTCTACTCGGGCGCGAAGACCCCACTAACGCTGCACCGCCTGCTACACCTGATCTGGACGCACGCGCGCCACCTCGCCGGCTATGAGCAGCAAGACGCACACGAGTTCTTCATCGCTACTCTCGATGTCCTTCACAGGTGGGTTCCGCTACTATTGATCTAGTAGTTAAGTAAAGATCGTCTAATTAACGTCAGAAATTACGCTACGTTTTCAGGCGACTTTTTGTACTTTATTAATTCAGATTTAAATAATTTAAATTTTTTCTAAAATTCCACCTCTAGAGAGGTGAACTAGGGGTTAAAAGTTTATTTGGAAGTCAGTCATTTTTGAAATTAAAAGCACGAAACTTTGTTTTTGGCGAACGATTAACGATAAAGATTGCGTGTTTTCATATTTCTTTAAATTCCAACCCTGAAGGTGTAACGCATTTAAAACTTTATATGAAAAAGAATGTCCTCAAATGTAACACGAGCGAAGCCGTGAGCAGAAGCTCTTCAATCATAAAACTTTTCTAAAACATCTATTTAACAATTTCAGACACTGCTTAAATGGTGTTGAGGATACAGAGAAGAAAGAGAACGGTCGCTGCAATTGCATCATAGACCAGATATTCACTGGCGGCTTGCAAAGCGATGTCGTATGCACATCCTGCTCGGGGGTCTCAACCACCATTGACCCCTTCTGGGACATCAGTCTGGACGTCGCCGGACCGGGTTCCCTACAAGCTTGTCTGGAACGCTTCACTAGAGCTGAACATCTCGGATCAGGGGCTAAGATCAAGTGCTCCAACTGCAGAGCTTACAGGGAATCAACAAAACAGTTGACCCTTGAAACATTGCCTATAGTTGCAAGTTTCCATTTGAAACGCTTCGAGCATTCTTCTCAGATCGACCGCAAGATATCCACCTTTGTGTCGTTCCCCGCTGAATTGGATATGACGCCATTTATGTCTACACACCGCAGGGCTGTCGATGCTGCTGATAATAATAATGCCCCTGAAGGGATATTTGAGGATAATCGTTACTCGTTGTTTGCTGTTGTGAATCATCTGGGCTCGTTGGATGCTGGTCACTACACGGCTTATGTCCGCCAGATGAAGGGTAGCTGGTTCAAGTGTGACGATCACATGATCACTAGAGCGTCGCTGCGCGAGGTCTTGGATAGTGAGGGGTAATAATAATAATATTATTTATTTATTTATTAGTCAATATAATGTTCGCAATTGGTTTTATACTATAGTCTCACAAAACCAGACAAATAGTTTGACTAGGTAAGATCAGAGTTATATTACTAAGTCAAATAAATATACTAATAACACCATTTAACATTTAAATAAAATATAACGTACCTATATCTGAGAAAAAACGAGAAAATAATTAGAATTATAATAAATAATATATATTATACAAATAACTGTAACATAACTATGACAATAATGTAAGTAAGAAAAATAATAATAATAAAACAAAACCATTAACACATAGTCTCAACATCTTAGACAAAACATAAGCTTAAAAAATAATAATAATGATAACAATAATAAGAGTTTTTTATACCGTTACATAAATTTGAAAAATATTTTCTTAATTTTGTTTTAAATGAGTATTTATCTGCTTCACATCTTATATTCTCTGGTGTTATATGTATTATGATCATTTTTTATTTATTTATGTATATCTCAAATAAAAATAAATTCATTGATAATAATGATAGCTCACCATCAGGCGAGCCGTAGATTGTTTGCAACATCGTGGTATATAAAAATACGTTTTTTTTTTACACAAATCAAAAACGTAAAATAGTAGACTATTCTTGTGCTGTGTACCTTTGTGGTAGCAAGCTTGCCTAACTACTTCTACTTAAATCGCGGTTTCAATTTTCGCTCGGGACGGATCTTACAAATATCGGTTTCGGTTGGACGCTTATCCTATTGGAACACAGTTAAGCTCAGTCTCGGTTGTATACATAACATTGATAATAATCAAATGTAAATACTAAGATCGCGGAGAGAAGATGGCAATCTTTGTCACTCTTTATGTACGGAACCCTAAAAACATGCTTTAATTTATTTCTTATGTTTCAGATATCTCCTCTTCTACCACAAGACAGTCCTGGAGTACGAATGCGATGTCTCTTAAATCACAACTCATTATGAAATGGCGTTTTTATTTCACATTCGGTAGTACGCGATGTCGTCGTTTTAAATTATGCTTGTCAGTAATCACTTTAAAATTGTATACTTATGAAATATGATAAAAAAATACATATTTCCTGGCGTGATATTAGTGCGTATGGAATGGAGAGTTTGAATTTACGAATTTTTAGTTTTAAGCTTTAATGTAGATATTTTCTTTGATAACCTGTAAGGTAACGTACCCATAGTACGTGATTCATTTTTCGCAGCTTTTAAGCTCCTCTCCCTCGGTGACCACCCGTAGTATATGCCAAAATCTTCCTCCCACTCTTTAAATATTTTTTTTGTTAACAGAAAAGGGGAAAGAAATTGATCATATTTGTCATTATTAATTGCGGCGCTTGCCGCGTCACGAACTAAATTTAACAAGTCAAAAATTTAACAAAAACAAGTCTTTTAAGGCGACGTTGTGGCGCAGCGGTAGCGAACCTGCCTTAAACGCTAAAGGTCGCGGGTTCGGTTCCCGCTTGGAGCATAATATGTTTATATTGACCATGCAAGCATATTTTCCGGTCTGGGTGTATTTGTCCTTGTCATTGTGAATGTTTCCGGACCCCGACACAGGATATTACTATCCTAATGGAGGCCGTTGAGTGTGCACGTTTATTTATTTATTATTTATTTTTCATCTCTATTAACTCATGTAACGTAAACCTAATAATTTCCCCCCAAGCGTGGTATAATGACGACGTTGTGGCGCAGTGGTTGCGAACCCACCTTAAGCGCCACAGGTCATGGGTTTGATTGTGTGTGTTTCCAGACCCCCGACATAAAATATCACTATCCTAATGAATGCCGATGAGTCCCCGCTTAATGGGTCACGTAATATGTATACGTTGCCTAAATGGTTTTATGCGGACTGAAATAAGTTTCAACTATTATATTTAATTTTCTAACGCATAGCTTTATTGAGCAGAAATCCAAAATGGCCGTTATATTTTCGTTTTGGAATTTCAACTGACATTACCATTTTAGATTCATTAAATGTAAAATCCATGATGAATTTAGTGATATAAGTAAAAATAGTTTAAAACAAAAATTAGTCGATCATTTTTCAATACAGAACAAAAAGACTACCTCGATTGTTTAGTTGCATTTGTTTTTTTTTTATTGGAATAGTTTTTTGTGCAAGATACATGTGTATGAGTGTGTGAAAAACCAAAAAAAAAGTTATATAATTATTGTGTATAGGACTACTTTATATACAAAGAAAAGCCATTATTACACATTCCTTTTTTGTTACCTGAATATTAACTGGTAACTTAGTAGGTGTTGGTTTTGTCAAAAATGTAATCTATTTGTCTATAAAATAGGTCTTATGTATATAAGCGGCCATCTATAAATTATGTCACACGTAAAACGGGAGTGAGTCGACGAAGTGTGACTTTGTGTGACAAGGGGTCTTAAGATTCGTGACGTCACAATTTAAAATCTCATATATCTAAATATTAAAACTTGTTAACTGTAATTAAAAACACTTTTGTGAAACACAATTGAAATGTTTCACTAATTTAGAAACTGCGGTTTTAATTTAATAATTTCTAGACGTAAAATTGCAAAAATTATATGACGTCACACTAGGGAGGGATGACCAGCTGTGAAAGGGATGGGGTTGGATCAAAAAATCATGTAATTCGTGTCTCGTAATTTGTGGATGGCGCATAAACTTAAAAATTACGTGTCATATGTATAATTCTATATCTGATTTCAATACGAAAGTCAGAATTAAATGTTAAATTATGCTTATTAACGTATTTTAAACATATTAAATTATGATATTGGTAAGAACTATTAAAGAACTAAAAATTAAGGTCCTGCTGGGCAAAGGCCTCCTTTCCTGTTAAATAGTTGGTTTGAGCTTAATCAATCACGCTGCCGCCACTGCGGATTGGCAGATATTAAGTGACAGAATTTCTTTCAAGACATGCAGGTTTTCTCACCATGTTTTCCTTCATCATCAATGAGGTGAATTTGAAACATAAATTAATTGGTTTTTAACATGGTCAACCTTGCAACCTTTTTTTATGTGACTCAGTTAGCAAGACAGCATAAGGCCCACCCGATGTAATATTGTAAAGTAAGCATTTGTCGTAGTCTATGAGCGCTTGCAAAACCATTTGTAAGTGTCTTGCCATAAAAGGCATATCACCAGTAAGTGAACCCTTTTTACAACTTCTACCCACTGAGTCATCTGCGTAAATTATGATATAGTTCTTTCGTAATGAAAAATGTTTTAGTGTTAATTGTATCCGTATCGTAGAAATGTTTCGTAGATTGTAATCCGACTGAACTGACATTAGCTTTATGTGATATTTAATATTTATCTATTTAGTATAGATAGTTTTTATGAATTTAATTTTCTCGTAGTACCTTCCTATTTCTTTAATTAGAGCTTGATTTTCTAGCAAATTGTGATAAAAAAATTTAAAAATCTAAAAAAACTATGGATGTATATCACTTATAAAGCTATAAAACATATTCTATTACATTTTCACTATGTATACCTGTATTTTAAATAAATGTTGATCTATAAAATTAGCTATAAATGTGTTACCACTATGAATAAATAGGAAATTTCATGTACATTAATAGAGTCTGTACATTGCAAACGCGAAGGTCACGTCCACTACACGCCTGGCGTGGCGGCGACGAAATCTCTGATGAAGTCTGTCGCGCTTGTTATGTATAGGCAAAAATATACATTTTAAATACTTGTAAAAATTGCACTTGGCGTTATGAGCTGATTTAAGGTGCGTAGTATTTGTCTTTGGTAAAAAATATAAAACCTTGCAAAAAAATACACATTTAAATATTTTTCAATGTTAAACTTCAAACTATATAATAAATACTTAGCCATTGTATTGTAACTAAATATTCAATCTAAAAAAAATCTTAGTATATGAATGTCAATAAGCTGTATAATTATAACTTAATAATGAATAAAAATTACCGCTAATCTCTTTAGCATGTCTACGATATCTCAAAGGACCCATCGAAGACAGAAATAATAGACGGAGCTTTGTAAAGGAGATATTGTTATCTTAGTCTATTTCTCGAAGTTCTGAAAAGAGTGAAAGAAATATAATATATAATTATAAGCTTAGCAACGTTACACTTGTCATAGTTATCAAGTTGTTACTTGTGTGATGTCATATCCAGTTTTTGTTAAACATTTAATTTTTTTTTCAATTCGATTGATTTTTTTTTATATCAACGACAATACGATTGCGCAACTTAAAACCCATTAATATAGTTATTTTGGCGTTTAGGCTTTTTTCCGTCAACGGGACTAATTGTTTAAATATTGATGCGCTGAAACATAACTATTATTTTTTCACTGATATTGAACTATAATTTAATCATCAGTTTGCTAGGTTTAAGTCACTTTATTTGCATTTATTATTATTTTTTTATTTATTCTAATACGAGCCTAATCGAATAATTTTTATTTAATTGAGTGATAATCTGTCGCAAAGGTATACTAATTTATTGATCTCTGTATTATGGAATGCGACTAAATATCAATATTAATTCATGTTCAAAATGCCACCAAAAACGTGTCAGCATGCATGTGCTGTGTGTGCTTGTGCCCTCCCCCCACCGGTGACGCTATCAACCACTAGAATCTACATTTGCAGACAATCGTAAAAAGAATGTACTTTTTCGAATATTATCGTTTTGGTTGTGTAATTACACGCACAGACACACACACACACGTTGTCAACTTAATTATCAGGTAAACACAAAGTCACCCTCACCACTATTACAATCCATACAGTCTGGAAAAATTTCATTTGTACACATTTTTGCCACTGGGCAACCGCGCGTACATTTGTACATTTACGTTTGACACCTACAATGTAAATTCCGATCAGGTGGAAAAATGCTGGAGCACTTTTTAAGTAGTAATTCAATATAAACCTTATTCCATTCAGACAATGCATTTTGCCGCCTGATCTCAATTGACACTTACACGAGCAGTGAAGACATAAACGAGTTTCCAAACTGAATGTATAATATACCTTTAGCTTATAATATAATGATAAACTGTGTTACTCAATGAACAGCACTAAAACATATTCTTAACCCTATCTGTGTAATAGTTTTAAGTCTGGTACATTTATGTAAAAATCCACTGATATCTGATTTCCATTCACATGTTGAAATAGATTAAATATTTACTGATATGATACAAATGTGTAAGTAAACGATATATTATCTATTTCTTTAGAAACTACCCTTGTTCCTAGAAGCTGGTATGAAATAAAACTTGGATTTTAAATATCTTTAGTATTTCTATATTCTTACGATGTGTTAGACTATTGTTGTTGTGATTATCTGTGTAACCAGGGCCGGCTTTGAACATCTGCGCTTCGTGTGAGTCATGCATATAATTGGCGCCCTTTTTCTCTGTGCTCATTCATTCAAAATTATTTTTTATTCCAAGTAATCGAGACAAGTATTACAATTAATTGGTTAAGTTGTACTGGTGCGTGTGGCTATAAACCTCTGCACCCAGGGTTGCTACACGATACACAGCCCCCACCTCAAAGCCGGCGCAGTATGTAACAATTTATCTCCTGAATGTCATGACACATGATCTAATAGAAATAAAGTGTATAATCGTCTAAAAGTGTTTTTTATTTAAAACCCCATCATCGATTGGTTTTGATAATTCCCTTTTTGTCTGTTTTGCAAACTTAATTTTTTTAGTTCAAAGGTGGCAAACAACGTTAATGGAACTGGTGTCTAATGGAAAACAGTTGCTTATTTTATGTTCACAGTAACATAGATAACATGCCGTTGTGGTTAATTATTTGTTGAGGACTCGTAGTTATAAGTAAACTCTTCAGTGGAATGTAGTGGAATAATTTATTGAAAATGAACACGGGTATATATACAAAAAATGAAAAAGTAAACAGCCAATAGAAAAATAGAAAATAAAATTAAATATAAAATTACAAAATAAATTCCCAATAAAAATGGCTACTTTAATACGCGGGCCTCTCATAGGTGGCGTCCTGCGCCCCGCACGCCGCTGTCTGAAGCGGGAGGGACGCGCGCGAATTAATATAATTGACCGCTGCGACCCGGCGTCGCCTTAGAATCGTCGAGCGACGAGAGCAGCGAGGTCGTGTTGTCCGTGTTCGGTTCCCGCGTCGCATATTGTTTGAAGTAGTACTGTGAAGATTCTTATTGGAAGCTTGAAGAAAGAAGAAACTATAGATCTTCGGATCTGCATCTTAAAAACGCTCTTTTCAGAGCGACGCTGTTTCGCATACCAACCACGCCTTATAATGAAGGCATATAAAAACAGTTCTTTTCAGAGCTATCTACGTTCATCTATTCCGAACGATGACGTAGAAAATAAAGATAAATAAAAGATTTGTAGCGTACAATTATTTCCTATAACTGCACGTAGGTGATGCTGCTACAGTATCATAACGAGTTGCCACTTAAGGATAATTTATACTTTTACTTTCCATCCATTCTATATGGAAGCTGAGTGAGTGTTTGGATCACTTCCACTTAACATCTGGAATGTTAATCATCTGCCTTAAGGTCTAAATAAAAAAAACATAATGCCTATATGTATTTATAATCCGTAAACGAATTATTTTTTTAAGGAACCTTTAAATAAAACAATTTTCTTTTCTATGACTTTATTATACTACAACTAGAACCAATATTGCTTTAAGCAATTACTATAACAACTAGAAAATTTAAATAATAATGTTTACAACAATATTACAATATACATTTAATAATAGATATACCTTTTATTTTTTACTCTAAACACTTTTGTGTGTATTATAAGTTTTACAACTCTGATATTGAATCTATTCGAGCTAAACTATTACAATAAATTTATTGAGATTTTCCACTTAGTGAGATTGAAGACTGGAAGGTTGTCAAGAACCACATGAGAGCTACAAAATGTAACCAAACTTTTACAAATAAAAATTTTTTTGATGCTTTATATAAGAAAAATAACCTTTTTTTGAATTTTCTTTTATATAACTTTGACTTGTTAATTTTTTAAATATTTTATAATAATTATATTACATATGTCAATTTTATGAGAGTCACTTATAACTACATATATGAATATTAATATAGTATTTATAATTTATGTTACTAGAATTATTTATCGAGATACAAAATAAGTATAATCTATACGCGTCGTATTTTATCATAGCATGGCTACATACAAGAAAAAATAAATATTTGAGATCTCTGTGATGAAATAAAAAAAAATATTTAAGAAATATTACAGATATAGAAGGTAACTATGCCACTTAATGATTTCAATTTGTTTTATCAATCTCCATACAATTTGGGAATACAACACGTACAATAATTTATTATAATAATATAATAATTAATTATAACTTCGTTTTTTTTTTTTTCAAATAACAAAAATCTCTTAGAATAATAAGGACAACATACTATGTGATTTTCATTGAAAACAAAAGAAGAATTGAAATCAGTTACAAGCAATGCTTTTTTAAAGCAAAAATAATTAACAAAAAATAAAAATCTTCTGCAACTGGTCATGAAGACGATATCTCCGTTCATTATTATTGTACGGTAAACAATGTTTCGTAATTATTAATTTAGAATGAAATACACAAAATAATGAGTGATAAAGACGAGACGAAATGAGACAAAACAATGTTTAATGTAAGTAGTAATCATAGAACTATTACACATAGGACAACTCCTGTTGCCAATGTAACGCGACGAAATTTTTTTTCGAAAGTGCAGGTCTCTGCGTAGTAATTCTATGGTAGTAATGTTATGTTCATTTATTGTTTGTGTGATGGTTGTTCATCCAGCAGCTCCTCGAGCTGTTTGACGTCGGTGACGGGCAGCGAACACGCGTAGCGCCGACACACGTACGCGGCGGGCACGTCACCCGCGCTGCGTATGCGAGTCAACACTAAGAGGAAATAACTTGGTGTATCATTTTATGATTGATTAAATTCTATTTTCATATAGTATATTATTTTCAACATGTTTTGTATATCCTCCGACACTTGATTAACCTCAGGTTCCGCACGCACATGGCGTGCGTTCCATTCCAAAAAGAATTTATCAAAAAATTTTGACGACTTTTTGTTTACATAATTTCTTAGTGCAGTGCTTATTGATTGCGTCAGAGGCAAACGTCGGAGAGAGCTCCAAGAACTCCAGACAACTGTCTAAGAGAGGTTCGATGTTAGATTTGAATAACTAACTAGCTTTTGCCCGCGATTTCGTCTGCTTAGAACATTGGCCATTTAAAAAACATTGTATTTATAGATAACTCTGCTTAAAGACGGCTTATTAAGATAAAACGTGCAGAATTTAAGGTACACCTTGCAGGCAACGATACAATCGTGAAGACTATACAGAATTCAAAATTGTCATTGAGTCATGAGTGTACAACCATACAGACAGACAATATTTTTTTAGGTATTCCCAAATATCTTCTTTTTACAAGCATCAGTTAGTTACATATCTAATAAACGTTTCAAGGCCTGCGCTAGTAATACTGTCCACAAAGAACAAAGTCCGCGGAGCGCGAGGAATAAACGTCTAGCGGAAGTTATCAATGACTCGATTATTTTTTAATATTTTTAAATTTTGTTTTTTTCCTGTATTCCATTTATCGACTAGATAGAGACTAATTATATAATACTGTTATATGAGATGTATTGTAATTTGTAGCCCATTTTAACCATAGTCTTATTTAAAAATACTATGCGCTAAAATACATATTTCAATTTTATTTTTTATAGTAAGACTATAAATGAAATGGGTGGATAGAATGAGTGAAGTCGCAATCGTCTACTGTTGTAGCGGAAGGACTCACGTATGTCGGACATACCGGCGGGCCCGTCGGCTGCGGGGTCGGACACGGCCAGCACGCGACCAGGCAGAAGACGTGAGCGCACCACGCGCACTAGTTCCAGCGTTCGAGGGTCCGAGCAACCACCCGATATCAATACCTAATATACCAAAGTAAAGAAAGGAATATTGTGTGTCCTGCATTAATATTATATCAAAGCCAATGTTACACAGTTAGAATAAATTAATCAATACCAATATTGACTTCAATCGCGTCTTTTTAGTCGTCCGATAAAAAAATGCAATTTTGCAAAAAAATAAAATATTTTAAATAAATTACTTTAATTTCTTCCCTTTCAACAGATATCCCACACAACTGGACCTTTAATCAGCTAGGAAGTTATCGTCGAACAAACACAAAAGCCCCAGGACAAAATACGAGAAATTTGTTAGGCAAAATGTCATATTCCATGTTGATCAGATGTTTTTTAGCAGCGTTATGCTGCATAGTACATTTAAGGCACACGGCAAAAAAAAATCTACATAAAAATATAATTAATTTGTTCGAACCTGAGTAGGAGAATCATTGTAGAACATAAGCGCAGACATCATTTCAGGCAGGGCGGTAGGAGAATCCTTCAAGCGCTTAGCAAACGCTATCAGAACTCGCTTGGCCATTTCCCTTTCGCGTTCTCCTCCTTCGGGTGCCGCACTTTTATCTGCATATGCAGCTAGGCGTTGCAAGTTGTGACATGAGACACTGTTACCGGATGGCTCCGCGCCATCTTGATCTGAAGAAAAAATCTTCTTAATAGTAATATACTCTTCTCCTGCGAAGTGGTATCCTCTCACAGAAAATCGGCAGAAAATAACCGCAACAGTACTGTTGTGTTTCGCGCGTTAAGGCAGGGCCCCGGAGAGCCAATCTCTTATCCCCTCTCTTGCCTTCCTTTTTCCCTTCTCATCCTTTACCCCCATTCCCCTGGATTGGCAACGCGCATGTCATACTTTAAGTAATGCAAGCGTTCATAGGTTACGGTGACTGCTTACCATCTGGCGGACCGTGCTTGTTTGCCAACCGTCGTGACATAAAAAAACCTTTAAAAGAGTAATTTAATTTTAAGTCTATATTTATATTTAATGATTTATTTAAACCAACCTGGCTTTAATCTTAAAACGACGGTACTATCCTCAGTAGAACAAGCAAAATATCCCCCATTTTCTTCGTCCCAAAATAGTTCATTTTGTTTAATTTGTAATTCACGTGCCCAATTGAGCCACTTTAGATCAAGAGATGCCTCATATAAGTCTAGCAAGCCTTTGATCAAGAATGCATAGTCGTCCAAAAACCCTTGGATAGGTTGATTACTGAAACAAGTACATTATTTATTTTTAGTACTGTTAAAGTAAACTATCCCTACAAGTATTAGTGTATTCAGGTAACTAAACCACTTACGTTTGAGAAATGGTGCCATCCTCAGCTTTGTAGCAAGAATGAAGAAGAGTTTTATTGTTTTGGTCATAAAGATACTCTTTAACGAAATTGGCAGTTTTTATGGCATCTTCAACAAAGGATTTTTCTCCTAAGCCTTGTCCAGCCTGTGATAAGCCTGCTATGATCAATCCATTCCAGGAACAGAGCATTTTTGTGTCTAAATGTGGTCGAGGTCGCTTGGAACGTGCTTCGTATAATATATTAATACAATCGGATATGACCTCGTTAAACTGTTCCTGAGTAAGTCCAAATTTCGACATAATGTCTTCTTTAGATTCGTATATGATCAGAACATTTTTATTTGTAAGCTCTTCGTGAGGGTCACTTTCAGGAGATATGTTACCAGTTTCTTCTACGCTGAAGTAGTCGCAGAAAATTTCGAAGTACGACAATGCTCCAATATGCTTTTCGCCTAGAAGTGATTTTAGTTCCTTGAACTCCCATACACAGAAAGCCCCTTCTTTCTTTTCAGGAGCGTCAAACGTTGGATAAGAGTCAGCATCTTCGGCACTGTAATAGCCTCCGAAATCGTGCCGTAGATCTCTGTTTACATATTTAACTATGTCACGAACAACTTCTGCATAGAAGTTATCTTTAGTAGCAAGATAAGCGTCTGTGTAGGTGACCATTAACTGTGCTTGATCGTAAAGCATCTTTTCAAAATGTGGGACATGCCAATGATTGTCTACGGAATAACGAGCGAATCCACTAGACACATGATCGTGAATACCCCCTTTAGCTATTTTGGTAAGTGTGTGCAGACACATTTCCAAACATTTCTTCCCTTCTGGATCTTTTTTATCCCGAGCATAATAGTGAAAGAGAAAGTTTAATACGGAGGCCTGTGGAAATTTTGGTGCTGTCCCAAATCCTCCAAAATCAGGTTCATAACTCAACATATAACGTTTGACACACTCGTTCCATGCTGCTTCTCCAGGAACAGATGATGATTCCACATCAACTTTAGCAATGTTTTGTAAAGCATCCATGATATTATGACTTGTTTCTATAAACTTAGTCTGGTTTTCTTTCCATTTTCTGGCTAAAGACAGTAAGATGGTTTTAAAACCTGGCCTCCCCCAGCGATCTTGTGGTGGGAAATAAGTACCACCCGTAACAGGGCGCAAATCTGGTGTCAGGAAAACTGACATTGGCCATCCACCCCCTCCAGTGGTTGCCATAACGAAGAGCATATAAACCCGATCTATGTCAGGACGTTCTTCACGATCTACTTTTATGTTAACAAAATGCTCGTTCATCACTTTTGCAACATCTTCACTTTCAAATGATTCCTTTTCCATAACATGGCACCAGTGACATGTTGAATATCCCACAGAAAGAAATATCAGTTTATTTTCTTTCTTAGCTTTATCAATTGCCTCTTGGCACCAAGGATACCAATCTACAGGATTGTGAGCATGTTGCAACAAATATGGTGATTTTTCATTGATCAATCTGTTAGTGTGTTTTGTATTCTCCGGTAAGTTAGGGTCAGAATTTGTTGAGGCCATCTTTATGATGTTATCACTAATGCTTCTTGTTAAATGTGGTGGTGATAAGTGTGTGTGTCCAAATGAAGATAATCTATAAAAATAAGAGATTAAGATAATAGTATATAAAGAAGTAAATAGATAATCTATTATTAAACATTACAATTCTTATGAGTAAGCTCACTCCACCATAGACCTCATCTATGCCTTCGCACTCAATGGAGGTTAAGCTTGGTTTAGCTCTTGACCTTCATCCTCTGTTGTTATCCTCTAGTTATAATAAAAAAAAAATTTAATTTTATACACATTTATTTTTTGTAGAATAAATGTGTATAAAGGTTGTTCTTAGGTAAAAGTGAATAGCCATGATCCTCCCAGCGCAAATGGGCCAGCTCGACTGGGGGAGTACTACCCTCTCATTGAAAATTGGAGTGAAGTAAGATTACCAGTGCTATTGTTTTTCGTGAAAGCACCAGAGGCCCAATTTCCTCCCTGCCTGGCCTTCTCGTCCCTTCTCATCCCATCCTTCCTTGGGTTGGATACTTCAAGTATTGCTAGTGTTCATAGGTTGCAGTTTCTGCTTACCATTAGGTGGACCGAATGCCTGTTTTGAAAATTTCATAAGTGCTAATGATAATGATTTTTTTTTTGGGATGTGTATTGCTGTTGGCCCTACTGGCCTTGACAGCGTCACAGAGCCGGGGGGCCCAGTACAGAGACTTAGCCATGATAAAGGGGCAGAACTCACAGGGGCTCAAATTTGATTGTGTCCTTAGGGTGCATCCTGCGTAGCCGAACCACGGCTAAGGACGTCATCGGAGATGGAGATGGAGGCAACCCTCCCCCATAACGATAGAGCCTAATATATACCTATTAAATGAAGATAAATGTCTCTTGTCTATGGTTAATGATTTGTGATTGATGATTTGTATATTTGTCTAATCTGCCATATTGATTGTTTATAGTTATTTGGCCCCATTACATCATATTATTTAGAATATTTTAATCTTCCATAGTGTAAAGAAGGCAATATTGTTTAGTTATTTTTTATTTCATCAGTACTACCATTCCTGATATTCAAACAAATCCTTCTGATGTATACCAAAATGCCTATAAATATCATAAACTCAAGAGTTGTGGAATTATATATACAAATAAAAATTACACAATTAGAAATTAAAATAATGCTGAGTGCTCTAAATATTTAATATAATTTTTTGCTCAGAATCCAATTGCAATAGTTTCCTACTGACACAACAGGAAACTAGAAAATGGAAATTTTATACTTGTTATAGTAATTTAAATAACATAAATTTGATCTCTGAGTTGGTATGTAACATGTAAATACATCTATTTTTACTAAGCTAATTTAAATTAAAATTAAATGGATTTTCTTTATTAATAATTATTTTATTTCTACGAATAATATAAACATAAAAACCAATAATAATACTATATGCAACTATACAAATAAAACAAAACAAGGTCACACGATACAACAACAAAAAGTATTAGCTACTATTCTATTAATAGGTATTTCCTTATCTTATACAAGTAATTAGAAAATTTTAGACACTAAACGATTCGTAATCTATTATGTAATGACCTATATATTTAGAAGCTCTTTACCTTTTGTTGAAGCTTAAATCCCGATGTAAGCACACCGGGTTTGTAAATAAAGATTCCTTTGACGTATTTTGATTTAGATTGATGTTTTTTAATCTATTATCACCCGCCGACAAACGTCTTAATAACAAAACAGCGCGGCCTGTAGGCATAATAATTGAATGAGATATTATTAAAAAACGTCACTGTTCCATTAATTCCAACAAAATAATTTTACATTTGCATAAATGAAAGTTACTCACATCACACATGACATTTGACAGCCAATGCCTGACACCCTGACAGTAACAGAATAATAATAATATATGAATGTTTTTGCTTAGTAAGTTAGTACCTACTTTGTAGATTAAAATCATTTAAAATAACATACAACATAACATACATGTAGGTATAAAATGTACCTATGGTACATTCTGATTTCTGATACATTTTCAAATAACTATAATATTTTTAATTCAAATGATAATTATTGTAATTTAAATTCTATAAGTTTAACGGTATTGTGAATCAAACAACTGTTTACATTACTTACGAAAACCATTTTAAAATACCCATAATATGCTTATTGTGTATTTAAATTGGTTTAAACTTTACCGAAACTTTATTATTCTATCTATAAAAATTACTTATGTTCGAAACATTGCTATTTCAATTTCATATTCTTGAATGATCTCAAGATCACTTTTCATAACACAATATCCTAAAATCTGGTAGATAAATGTTACATACCATAGACTTACTATTTACTATATATATGTATAATAATGTACTAAAGAGCAATGGGTAGATAACATTATTAATATATTTTCAATTGTTCCAATAGACTTCTGCACATTAATGGTTCCTTGCATGCCTTAGTAAAGATTTTTAAAGAATAACTGTATTGCTATGTTATTTTTACAGGCACTAATTAAGTTAAAGTTGCTAATTGAGTAGTTGGTACATTGTTATCGTAGGCGCTCAACATAATATGCTTCAATTCCCAAGCATCACACCAAGATCGTACTAACACCAAGATCATATTTTTTTGCATTTAACGGATAATTTCTCTGTACGCATGCGCGTAAATCTGGACGCCATTCTCACTTTCTACATCACACGACATGTTTTGACGTGTCTTAAATGTTCACAATCGTGAGCTTAATGAGATCTTGACACGAAATGTCTTATTACAAAATTTTGGAAATACTATACAGTGAAAACTTCCCCTTATGATAGTGAGTGAACAATAGAAACACGGTAAGTGATTTAATGTTCAATTTAGCTTAATAGTTTTGTTGTCATTATTTCTAAACGTAAACACAATATGTTGTATATTTTAGAAATGTTAATATTATATGAAATGCTGTTATATATTAGGAAATAAAATTAGAACTATTTGTAATAAACTTCAAGAGGATCTTTGCACATAAGCCTAGGTCACGTTAGTTAATTGGAATTAAAATGGGTAATCAACTGTAAACCTACTACTGGGTGGTCGGTATTTGGCATTTAAAAGTAAAAAAAGTTTGACTTTTATTTGGTCCTAAAGTGAATGATTAGGAAGCTGCAAAAACGAAATTAGCTAGTTTTTACAAGTGGTCACATAAATTATAATGATTGCACGTGCTTTTAAGCAAGGAGGGTGTTGCACGATGAATGAAACTGCGGCACGTTGCCATGGTAACGTCAAGGGTCCTTTCCCTTGGCCCGATGCGCTTTCCTCTTGTTACTTTCCCCTAAAAGATTATATTGTGATAGTGGTTTCATCCAATTTTATACTGTTATTAGCGTTGATGAAAACTTTCATATTTTATGTATTATCGGTAGGTAATAAAAAATTATAATGTAATGAAATAAAAATAAAAGGAGAAGGCCTGACTCACATATCAACGTCCATGCTAAGCTCTTATACCTAAAAGGCTGAATTTTTTCGCAGGTGTTATTTTTAAAACGCGAACGAGCATTATGAAAAGATTTTTCAAAATTTAATTAAAGCGGGTTGAAAATCTGTATGGAAGTCCCTCATATTTGAAACTAGAAGTTTAAACCTTTGTTTTGGCCGAGTAATTACAGATAACGAAACATGTGTTTGAACGTTTTCTAAAATTCTAACCTTGAACGAGTGTAAAAGGGGTGGTATAGAAAGTCACCACGTTACAAACGAGAAGAA
Source organism: Hestina assimilis (assembly GCA_023373885.1). Classification (NCBI taxonomy): domain Eukaryota; kingdom Metazoa; phylum Arthropoda; class Insecta; order Lepidoptera; family Nymphalidae; genus Hestina; species Hestina assimilis. Next base: position 5,951,531 of record CM041749.1, on the reverse strand, counting down.
CGAAACTTTGTTTTTTGGCGAACAAACAAGTGTTGGTGAACAATTAAAGATAATGAAACAAATGTTTTAACATTTTCTAAAATTCCACCCCTGGGGGATTGAAATGGGTATTAAAATCATTTAAATCGTCCTATGTTTGTATTAAAATCTTTATTTTTTCAGGCGAAGCCAGTGGCAGAAGCTAGATTAGTTAGAAAATCTTTTAAAAATTAAAACGTTTTTACACATAAGTCGAGATGATTAATTTAAAGTGTAGCGACCATAGACATAATATTGTTTTCTCTGTTTCTGTCGGAAAAAGTGCAAACTTTTTTTTTTTTCTAACCAAATTAACAAATTATTGCAAATAGTAGTAGGTATGTGCAAATATAAGTACGAACTTTGAATTTTATACTTAAGGTTGCCAGACATCAGGATTATTTTCAGTACATAGAACACTTAGTATTTTTCTAATATTTTTAGTTTAAAAATTAATTTTTATGTCGCAATTTCTTTTGTTTCAGGCTCTTCAGTCGCTAGATAGAGCTTTATCGAAAACGTGCCTTATCTTATCTTTTTGGTCTATCTACATCCAAAATTATTACTTAACAAAAATAAAATGTCCACATAAGCTGTCCAATATGTACAGTAAAGTTTCGGTCCATATCTGTCCAAAATTTCCACTTCGAATTCAAAATGACTTCCAAAAAAACTTTTGTTAGAATCAAGTGCCAAAAAATGCCTTTAAAGTAGTAATTTAATTAAAGAATATAAATCAAATTGTGCCGTGTGGATGGTTTTGCTAGTAAGATGTCAGTGTGGGTGGGCAGTGGCTGCGGTAGCGGCAGCGATGTACGCGCGCCGCCCGTCGCCACTGTCCTTTCAGCTAACACCTCCATGGAGTCTGGGATTGAGGCCGGGGTACTTCCAACTGTCACGGGGTCGCTCGCTTCAGCGCGGGATTCATTGGGCTCGCTATCGAGAGCCGCGGAACCTCTATACGACACAGATCATACAGACCTCGGCTCGGAGTTGGACGAAGCGGAAATCAGAAGAGAGCTGATGCACGATGTAAGAAATTAATGTAAATTTTTGGATCAATATGTTTATAAATATGTTATTATTTTTTAAGTTAGATAGTTGTAGTTTTCTGCTTCTAAGGAGTATAATATATACTTAAACACACTACTCCAAGTTATAATTTTTAGTTTTACGATTGTTCGCTTATTATTAAATATTTTTTGTTATTGTTTGCAGAAATGGCGCCTTCTTTTCGATAGAGTAAGTTAAAGTTTTGTTTTTCCTATTTTTTTAACTCAATTTAAAATTTTAGCTAGTATCCCATAAAAATAAATAAAATTAAGTATTAAATTAATATGGAACATGATCAAATAACATCAAAAACAATAATAATGCTAGCACTATTTAAAAGAACTTTCCTTTTTTTCAAATAATGATAAAATTTTCTTTTCATTTCGCCTCTGAAAAATACAACCCTACTTACATACATAATATAAATCAAGCATTTTCAGAAAGAACATCATTAGCGCCAAAAATCTCAACATTGTATCTTTAAAGTAATTTTTGGATAAATGAACTGTTGAGTTTGAAATAATATGTAATTTTTTTATTATTATTAATTAAGAAGCCCTATTTGTATACCTCAATGATATGCTAACTTAGCACGCATATCTATTTTTATATTTTTTATTTATTTCATTTGTAACAAAGAAAGACAAAAATTAGTACGTTCTTTGAAAAAAATAATTTAAGATTAAAGTAATTAACAATTATTACGTGAACATAAAATACATCATACATACACATTAAAAGAAATAAGAATAATTGTTATTACAAAAGAAAATGCTATAAATAAAACCAGAACAAAAACTTTAAGCTATCTGCTAAAACTACTTAGACAGAAATAACAATATGTTCACAACATCACAAAAAAATTAACATTAGGTCATAATTTGGTTAAATACTATATCATGAAAAATCACATAAATATCAAAAATACTTTACACAAAAAAACTGTAAAAATATTAATTTTCGGTTAGATCGACCGCAGTCGGGTCGTACAGATCATTAAAAATAATTAAACAAGTAGTGCTAGGCTATAATATAATAAGTATACTTTCAACTGTAGCATATTATTATTATTATTATTATTATTATGTATGTTGTATATAATTTGATAAGCTATGAAAGAATTTGTTACCATTATAAAATTCAATTCGTTGGTCATGAAAGAAATCGGAAAATGCTGTGTATACAAACATTTATTATAAATACAATTTAAGAATACTTCATGATTTTTTTTCAAAACGGGGTTACGTTAGTCTCGACGACACTTTCAGCATAAACAAGAGAGTTTAAGCATCGCATATTTCATAAGTGTCGTTTACGACGTGGAAACGAATTTCAAAGAATTTTTTTTAGTTGATTAAAATGTACAGAAGCGGGACAAAAAGTTTTATAAGCAGATAAAAAGAGGCGGTAGCGCCGACGATCAAACGATCTCTTGTCACGTAGAAAACATTGAGATAATACTACTGAGCTGATAGGGGCGCTTTACATTTTTTGTCTTCTTCTTTTTGGAAATGGACAAAATTATTATAACAATATTATACAAATAATAATGCGAAGTCCCAGAACCGTTGGTGATTATGACGTTTCAGATGCTCCGTTGAAAACTAAATCAGGTGGCTCGATACGTGACCGCATCCGACACTGTAGGTGTGAATATTATATTAACGATTATTTACGTACGTTATCTGCAGTTTGATCCGGAGGGCTTCGGCGAGATTCCGTGGCCAGACTTCCTACAGACTCTTCAACATCCTGATTTTATAGCGCAGGTGCCACCCCACAAGCGTGAGGTAAATACGTGAATAAGCAACTTCGTACAAAATTATAAAGAAAATAATCTATAAGCCATAGATAGATAGAAAGCAAGATTAATTTAATACTTTTTGATATCTTTGCAGATACTTTTGGATAAGGCTCGTAGTGCAACAAGTGTAGCAATCACTTTTCAAGAATTCGTGAACGTGGTAAGTGCTTAGACACATAGGAAAATATAGATTCCAAAATATAAGATTTATTTTCAGTCGAGATTTCTTAAGTTTTGGGTCACGTGATTGAATTATTTCGTTCTTCAGATACGATAGCGATGCAACGCAAATTATTAACCCTACATATTCATCGCATAGAAATACAGAGTCACTAACAACGGGTTTAATATTTTTTAAAAGTTATGTCTAGTTTTCGTTTTGTTTTCCTTGCATTATTTTAATATCATGGCGGCATTCGTTAGAAGATAAAACCCCGTGTAACTTTTTGGGTTAAATATAGGTCACCCGTAGCGCCGGACCTCGATAGACACGACAACTAAATTAAGATCCAAACACCGATTACATTTAACTTGCAGAGATCCAAAAAGGAATGAGTCTCTATAGAAATATAAAGCCTAAAACGTTTTAATCAACTGAGACAAGGAAAACTAAACGTAAACGCAAAAGTTACGAAAATAAAACGCGTTTGGAAAGGGCCCGCGTCCTTATCGAGACCTTACTGTCGCGACTTGAAATGAGATAAGGTCCAGGACGATTTATTAGGTGGACATTTGTTTTTTTTACTGTGAAATATATTATCTTAAATGCGTATTAACATTGAGCACGGTCGTTTATTATTTGTTTTATTTGATTACAAAGTTTGCGTGGTTGTCTTTGACTTTAATACTATTTCTGTCAAACTTACCATGTACTTTTCGTTGTCTACTTCGAGTTTTACAGTATAATAAAAGTACATAAAATGAAAACAGATTTATGATATAAATATATCTTTATCGAATCGCAAAATGTTAATAAAACGAAGATAATGATAATGCCTCATTTAATATAAAAATAACCCAAAAATCTATATAAATCTTGTAATGATCGTAAAATTAAAGCTGTTATTATGATCAGATAAAAGGTTTCGAGTCAATTTAGGAGCCGTTTTAAAATAATTAGACGGTCTGATTAAGGAGCATACATCACTATAATGTCAAACGCAAGGTAACCCTCGCTTCATTATACGGGTACATTTCCAGCAATATTTGCATAAAGGAATCTTAAGAAGCGCTTAATTATGTCGACCAAAAGTGCCACGTAAATTATTGCAGTCACACAGAATCGATTTTAAAAATTAACTTATTTAGTTTTTAAAAGGGTCAGGGTCGGAGTATTTTATGTGTTGTTCTATCAAAATAAGCATTACATGGGAAATACTTACCTTATAAAAGAGTTTTCTAACACACTCTTTCTTGCCATGCCATGTAAATAATTCATATAATTTTTTTGGTGATATTATATGCTAGTACAGTAAAAATAAAAAGTATGTTTGTTTTTATATTATCAATAAAATGAAATCGTTAAGATGACATAAAACGGTTAACATTTATCGAGGGTAACGTTTATGGTGTTAAGGCACCTTATATAAAATCAAATTATTAAGGTCCGCACTGACGACATCCATTGTCGACTTCTGGATAAAATTTCTTAGTCGCATCAAAAATGTTTTGCGTACAATTGTATAGATAATCGTAAATCAAAATTAAATTCGACGTATAAAGAGACAACGAGGTACAGTGGAGGCTCGTGGGCGTCCGTGATGCAGCATTCTTATGCTAATCCAACCATCCACATTCGAACGGGGTGGGCCAAATTGTTATTTATATTGTCACCTCCTCTTTTTTGTTCGAACTTACCAAAACTCGTCGGGTAAATTACTGTCTGACTTCATCTCGATACTTCATATTTGAAAATTCTGCTTTATAATCGCTATACGTTAATAGTGATATCTAATAAAATATAAAAAAAAACTATTCATTCGGAAACCTAATTCAAGTTCGATAATTTCATTAAACCAAATTTTGTGCCTTGTTATATGGCCTACGTAAGTTACAAATTATGTTTATGGTAGTTTTCTTCGTTTAACACAAAAGTAGATGATGAATGTTAAAACGGTGACTTGAAGTCAAGCTCTTAGGGAAATTGTACGCACTCGTCAAGAAAAGCAATTTCCTGACAGGAAATTAGTTTACTCCATTATGGCGATTTAGCTGTGAAATGCTTTAAAAGCGAGTTTATATTCTATATAATCGGTAATTCAAGTTTCACATACGAGTTCGAGTTTTGGGTTGACTCGAGAGGAGTTGAGTGTTACCTGTCTCATAGCACAAAAAACTTTTGAGCGCCGCCGCGGACCCTTAATCAATTTATGGGGCGCTAACTGGAACATGGAAAATGTATTAAAGCTCGCTGTGGGAACGAGCCACACGCCAAACACTTTAGAATCCTCATAATATTATTCTTATGACGAAGTTTATCTCTTTATACAATCTATGCGATCTAATTGGGGTGTTAATTACCCCGAGCTTGACAAATATGCGTGTGGCATAAAAAATCTAAAATTAATTGTTATCGCTGGTCATAGCGAAAATTACTTGCTTCCAGGAAACTTGCGCGTTAGAAGCTAACTGGGTTTTCTTTTGTTTATACCTATTAAGATAAAAATTACTGATAAATTAAAAACTATAAGCTATTTAAGACAATATGTAACCGGTATCACACGTTACGCAATATAATTTGTATAGATATTACAACTTCACGATGCGTTTCGAATTCACATGGGGAACAAAAACAATTACTTAATAAAACACACCTCAATCAAAATTAATTGCTTTACGCATTAATCTCTTTATCTCCCCTCACCTACAAAACAACGTGTCTGTTCTCCGAGGTAATGGAAGCAATCATTTCAGATAAGATACCTCTAATGTGAGAAAAGGTAGACGTTCGGCTCGGATCGTTAATTTAATTTGAAATAATAAAAGTTATATCCATCATTTATCACTTTCGACAAATTTATTTTTAAATGCCCACTTCGACGTCCTTCTTATCTCTCACGACATGGTGGTGGCAAAAAGACGACGGAGTCTTTAATAAATACGCGTAGGCGTGCTGCTGTCAGCAATGTGTCAACTCTTCATTAATACGGGTAGTAGGCGATGTGTATATAAGGTAAACGGCAATGTTCTCACATAAAGTAAAATATCCTCCCAATAACGATGGCGATAGTCAAGTCATTTAAGGGAAGCTTATCTTAAGAAATCGTAAATTAAAAAATAAAATTAATGTAACGCCCAATTTGAAGTACCTAATTCGTTAGCAGGTCCTGTCGCGACGCATTCCTCCGTCAAGTAGGTTTTCGTGTTCTTTCGGACTGTCCGTCCGTAACTCAGCTGGTATCGGTGCCATCTAAATTGAGATTTTATTGACGATTACTGTTCTATCGACGGTATCGTTGCGATCTTGGCGCCCGGCCGGACCTTTGCCACAACGTCGTCGCCCGCTTCGATCCATTATCAGTTTTAATGACATTTTAAAACAAATGCATTTAATACTTTTGCCCTATTTTTCTGAGAAAAATAAACATCAATATCTCTGACATTTCAGTATTTAAACATGATATGTAATGCCGTTTTAAAATTAAAGTTTAAAAAATGTTGTACACAAAAGTAAATCGTAAATACATCCAGTTTCGTTATATCACCTATTGTTTCGATTTGACAATACGAGTTAGATATCCGAGTTATCCAGAGATAATTTAATCTTGTTTTTGACGGTCCAACTGATAGCCATCTCGAGAGATGTGCATTCCGATTATCATACAAAAGCGATGATATAGATATGATTGGGAATTCGAAATAACCAAATATAACTTTTTACTAAAACCTATCGAGCTGTGTCGTGCGCGTGACATTAATACCTAAACATTATGTTTGGTGGACAAAGATGATGGTATGATTAATGGTAGCTAATTTTCGAGGTTATTTTATTATTTTATTTTTTATTATTTCGATGACGTTGTGGCGCAGCGGCAGCGAACTTGCCTTAAACGCCACAGGTCGCGGGTTCGATTCCCGCTCGGAGCATAATATGTTTGTATGTACCATGCAAGCATATTTTCCGGTCTGGGTGTATTTGTCCTTGTCTATGTATGTGTGTGTCCGGAGTCCTGATACAGGATATCACTATCCTAATGGGAGCCGTTGAGTGAGTGTACAACGTTTATTTTTAACTCTTAGGGTAACTTTTCAAATGTTAACTATTACATTATTGTCTTCTTCCTAGCCGTTTTCCCGCAACTTTCCCTAGAGTATGCTGATTATTCTGATTGATCTGACAGGTTCCTAGTTTTACACAATACGATTGCCATCTAACATCCGCATCTCCATGGGCGAACCAGTTACTCATTGCTTAAGAGAAAATTATTATCAGATCATATGCGACACCAACCGGGACCGACAGCTTAACGTGCTCTCCAAAGCACGGTGGGGAGACCCATAAGAACATCGCCCAGACCGAAACAGATAAATGTATGATCAGTATAACCATCTGTCCTTAGCGGAATTGCACCCGCGACCGTCAAGACTAAAGCTCAGTAGTAACTATCACATTATACATATTTAAATCACAACACTACAAGATGACATCATTTATTTGTTATTTTTTAGCCTGAAAAAATATTAAAATAAACACAACATTTCCTAAATATCCATTATAATACAAATACGTCATCCCTTCGAAATAACCTCTCGGGGACAAATGATGATAGCTTCGGCGGTCACCATGAAGAATCGTCGCCAGGGGTTGATGGTTCGTGTAATCGTAACGATTTTTTCCAGGACCACACCGCGGCAAATTTACACTCATTTCACGGACGGTGGTCACACACCTGTACCATCTTTCAAACTTTTTATCTAGGTGAAAGTAAATTTTGTAGCAACTATAGTTGTTGAAAGCCTAATTAAAGATTAATTCTATTAATTTTGTAATCATATTTACAATATCTTCATTATCCTAATTGCCTTCGAAAACCCGTGTTACTGATTAGATAGTATATATTTTAAAGACTTTTAATTTTATCTATAATATTTCAAAGCGAGAGTAAAGCTTTCGATTATGTTGTATTACAAGTAAAACAGGTATTAAAATATGTGATAAGTTACTCTCTGTTTCCGGTATGCATAAATTGATGATATAATTATCAGCCTTGACATGAATTTGATTATGATTTAACATTAATAGTAAGTGTACTCAACGCTTCCAAACATGGCTGTCTATTACGTAATAATACTAACTATCTATAGACCTGGTTGACCAAACTTTACTCGATTTTTTTTTGGTAAATCGTGTTTTAGGGAAATTATATTTAGATTAGATTCCTTAATGAAGGGGACAGAATAATAGTTTTTCTCACAAAAGTAGGATCTTAAAGAAAGAGGGAAAAAATTAAATGCACTGGAGGAATCTGAAACGGTGTTTTCATTGCCTGAAAACACGGATACAACGACAAAGCCCCAAAACCCAAACCCAAACCCAACTCAAAACCCCATGCATACCCCTATCTCAGGCGTCGTCGTACAGTTTTGGTACAGTTCTGGCGCTACAAGTGAACATAGGCGATGATAAAGGCTTATCACCCGCTTTAGTCTTATCCCTTACGCTTTCCACCTCAGTGGAATCATTCTTTGTAAAGGCTGGTTACTATAAGAAATTGACTCTTATGATTATAATTATATACATAGTGTGTAAATAAAGGTAAGTTAATACACACACAATATGTTTTAATATAAGAAATAAAGAGTAACTTCTTTAGTTTTTAAAGTGAATAAGGTTAATTAATTATTTTGAATTAAATTATAAATAATTAAATAAACGCCGCACACTCAACGGCCCCATTAGAACAGTGATATCCTGTGTCGGGGTTCCGGCAACATACACAAAGACAAGGACATATACACCCAGACAACACATGCCTGTAAATACAAACATCTAATCCGAGAGGGGAATCGAACTCTCGACATGGGGCGCTTAAGGCAGATTCGCTACTGCTGCGCCGCAACATTGTTAAGTTAGTCAAAACGTCGTTAACGTAGTCAAAATTATAATAAATGACTTGTATATATAGGGTAAAAAGAAAACAAATGTTTGGGGTTTCGATATTAAAAGAAGCTAATGCTATGGATAATTCAGTACATTTATTATTTAAAAATAAAGTATAGTTATTGTTTTCATAAACGAGTCGATATCTAGATATATCAGGATACATTATATAGTTAAACGTGATTAATAAATAATAACAAACAACAAAACATTAAACATGAAAGGCAATGCGGAAGTTCAATAGATGATTGCAAATAGATATGATATGTAGCTACATTGTTGAATCGGTGAATGAACTGTTGCTAACATAATGTGGAGGTGTCGCTCGTAAAGATTCCAAAACGGGCCCTCTCGTGATGATGTCGCGCCCGGTGACATCACCCGGTGACGGCTGTAAACATCATCCCAAATAAGCGCTAGCTCCATGCCACCTTCGAGTCAAGTGACATTTAAATAAGTGAAATAAAAAAAATACAACAAAACAATTAAAACAGTTAGCCGAGACGATGGCGCCCATGGAATGCCGCTCACTATATTTAGCGAGCTCGTTTGCGAGTGTATCGAAATGAATAATATCATATGAGAAAACAGAAGTTAAGCGGTGCGTATAAATTAGCAGATAATCGACCGATATCACCTGTCGATGCCCACGCGCTTTTCGCCCTCGCTCGCTCCTGCTCATGTACACTGATACCTGATTTACGGTGAAATCACTATTCCTATCGCATCAGCACGTGCCTACATCTAGTGTAACGTTCAGGTATAAATAAACAAACGGATAGCGTCCGAGGAATCTTTCAAGAAACACACTTCTGGGTGCCATTTTCTAATGATTATTTACAAACGTGTATCCTGTATGTCGGTGCGGAAAGCTCGATCGGTTCATGAAATCGTTTACAGGCCCGATTGAGAGATAAGACAAGGGCTACGCCAGACGCGTCCAGGACTAAATATTTACAGTGCGACTGTGAGGAAACATAAATAGTGTCCGCCCGACAGTATTCGTTAGTGCTGTTAATTGGATTCGTCATACTGCCTCGAGCGTTTGTTCGCCGACAGCGTGGAATCACCGCGGACAATCACAACAGACCCGAAATAATCTTCAGTCTCCAATAAAATAACAAACGATTTAAATTTCAAACAGAGATAAAATGATACAAATATCTACAAACATACAGTGATTTAGACTGGCGTTAAAAGCGTAATTTATTTGTTTATTAATTCATTGTATATGGAGAAATGTCATTATTATTCAAATGATTTTTTAATTTAGTCTTACATATAAAACTCGATTGCCATGCTTCGGTCTCACAAAAACTCAAAAATGGCTAGACTGATTTATTTCACTTATTCGCCTCAATACTAGGGTGGTGTAGGAATGAAGAAAATTCAGCAAAATCAAAGGAACAGCTGAAAAATCCTCAAAATCTTACTGACGCTCTCTAATAGCAGGGCAAGCTTGCTAATTATTTATTAGTATAAAATATTTAAACACATTTGTTGATATAATATTTAAATACAAAAATCAAAATAAGAAAATGTATAATAAAATAAAAAAATTGGTCATTAAAATAAAAATAACATTGTGGAGCACAAAACATATTTATTGAAAAATAAAATAAATTTTATAAAAAAAATATATTATTTTTATTTCATAATTATATACTTGCAACCTTAATAATACCTTGCAATTTAGTAATTTATATTCTACATTAGATTTGATTTCTTACGATTTTAAGATCTCATAGGTTACCTATTGCTTTATCGAAAAAAAATTGTTGTTTCTGATCTGATCTGGCAAATGTGCTAACTGCCCCAAATTTACAATTTCAACCTACCCTTAAATCAAAACCCGCTTGGGTGTGGTGTGGCTTCAATGAAAGAAAATTATGTTCAACGCCATAAAAAGCATACAAAATTCGCATACTGCACCAAGATTTAATGTTGCCTTGCGTTAGTGATCCGTTATCATCCGAAACGTACCATCCAAATTTATTACCTACCTACAACTAATAATTAATAAAAATACTATTACACTATTATCATTAAGCCTCAACAGCTCAACGGTTAAAGGGCCGACTTCGCTCCTTTCGGTTCGATCCTGAAGTCCTTGGCCTATTTTTGTACCCACTCCTACCGCAAGCTACGAGTTTATTTGGAGGGGCAATAAGAGTATTATTAATGACTTAAAAAAAGGCATTGCTAATATTCTTAAAAAAAATGAACATCTGTCTTCGTGGTATTTTGCCAACGGTGACACTGACGAGGCCCAAGCATCATAATCTCAGTTGTCTTATTGAACAAGTGATTTCGTGTCCGATATATTTTCAAGTCTGTTGGTATGGTTTAACAAAATATAATACACATCACGACAGAATAAGAAATTCATTACGAGTTTCTAACGAAATGGTTACTTACAAAATGGTTAAAATTTTCAATTAAAGCTACATCTCTAAAACTATTTCCGGCATTATCACCGAATTTATTAATATTACGTTGACATCACAGACGCATGACAAAATTTTTGATAAACAAAAAAAATACATTGGAATTTGATAAAAACGACAAACGTCAAAGATGTCTCATAATACAAATTAATAATAAACAAACAGAAGACCATTAAATCTATCTTTTTAAACTAAGATCCACTGAACAGAAGGCAAGGGCGTAATGAGAACATAGTAATTATTATAATTTAAAAAAAATGTGTACCACTAAGTATGTTCATGATAGTACAGCTGTAGCTGTAAGATATGTCTGCGTTTCAAGTTTTCTCTTTGTCTGCGCTACATTTCTTATCAATCAAACGTTTTAATTATAAATCATACAACAAATATTATTTGTAAATAGATATTAAAAAAACAACAATAAAAAAAAAAAGTTTACAGTTCACGTGGTTGTGAACCATAACGACGCATTATCAGTAGCTCAACTTTTGTCAGATGTGAGACTATTCACTATCAGACTATCAGAGTCACACTGGTGGTAGGTCTTTTGTTGCAAGAGGCCGGCTAGGTAGGTACCACCGCAGTGTCAAATATTCTGCCGCCACATTGTAGTGCTTAGGCATTACTGTGTTCCGGTTTGAAGGGCACCGTAGGCTAGTGAAATTACTGGGCAGAGCAGATTTAAGAGCTTATATCTTGAGGTTGGCAACGCGTGAGTGGTACCTTCTAATGGTGCTGCAAGTCCTCATAGGCTACGGCAACCGCTTACCATCAGGTGGGCCGTATGCTTGTTTGCCAACTTGTAACATAAAAAAATATTTAGATGTTTCATATGTCCACAGTGATCATTCTGTTAGTTAAGTTTTAAAGTTCTATTAAAACATTTCTTATATCGATATTTCCACCATCATCCGAATCAACTATGACGTACAAAAGTATATATTCTGGCAACATTAAAAAGCGAACACTTAATAAGCATTGCAGGTCATTGTTTCGAAGCATACGGGTAAATGTAATAATTTCATGGCGGGTGAACAAAGCAATTAGTTACCGCGACGTGAGAGTAGCGAGAGGAAGATAACATCTGCCACAGCGATGGGAGCTGGTCACACATCATGCGCTGTTGTCGTTCCCACGAATCATTGCAGACTTTTACATTAAAGATTAATTTCATAATAATTGAATTTTCATATCTGCGAGTTTAATGACCCAATAAAAGAACATAACTAACTGCTTAGTGAAATAAGAATTAAGATTTCATAAAAGTATTTTGTTGTAATAATGTTTAACTCTTTGATTGATTGAAACATTGTCATAGATATTTGTTAATAGATTTAGATTGTTTATAACGGTTCTATGGATTAAGGATTATCAGAACAGTTTAATTTCTTATTATTGGTATGAAATGTAATAGATTGAAATACATATAGCTAATTTAAACTTTAAATAATATAATGCTGATTTATTTACTTTAAATATGTTTGAATGGAAAATGTACACAAGGGTAGCTAAATGGTGGCGTGGACGTGTATTTGTGAAGCGTATTAGCGGAGATGCATCAGCGCAACTTTCTCACGCCCACGCCTCAGGCTTTCTTCATCAACACTATGGCTTATTGTTCCTACTCAAATACTTAACTCTTAATCATACTATTGAGTATAATTCACGGCCCCGATTTCTAAATAGTATACAACACCTACTTATAACTTTATTAAAATGTGAATGTTAAAAACGAAATCGTAAATAGCAATCATGTGCTGTAAATCTTTTGAGATAATACAAGTACGCAGATGACTGTATCGTGTATCAATGCTTTTAGCGAAAACGGAACTAAAGTTGTCCTCCCTCGCGCCACACAAGATGTTCCTTCTTCCTAATCCGCCATTACTGAGAAAGCGTCATAAATACACCATAAGCCGTAGCCCCACCGGACATAGTGTTCAATTGTTCCTTACTGCTAATGCGATGTTTACTTTACATTAGTCGCTACAGAAATAGACGTCTTTGTTCCATATTCGCAAAGTGAATAATGACATTTTGTAAAGAATTTATGCCAACGCGGTGTGGCCCATCGGCATTTTAATCCGACATGACCATTCAGGATTTGCGAGTGTTGTGTGAAGGTTTTTAAATTGTTACGATTATGTTATTTTGAAAAATACATATGGGTTATATCAATATTTCATTATTGCTTCTGAGTTTTATGTACGTTGACGAACACAAGTAGTGGCTTAGCATTTCCCAAGAGTATCTAATGAAGAATCTGTCAGCAAGCTTAATTTCAGTGTGTTATTTTGGTAGATTAACAACCTATTTATGTATTATATATAGTTAATTAGATCGTTAGGTGATCGAGTGAGATCACGCTTGCACGTCTGCATGTGGGTAGACAATAGACGAGGGTGGGCGGAGCGGCGGCCAAAACGCGAGCCTACGCGGTCACCGCCACCGCCCTGACCCGGACTGCCTGCACGTGATATACATTGCCAATCTCTTGCGATAACGTTATTTAAATTTCAAATATATATTTATATCTATGAACTTGTCTGAGATATTAAAATATGAGTACATTTTTCAAAGCAATAAAAATACCCCCTTTTTAAAAGACAGTTTCACGCAGCTGCGGGCCAGCTACTTCAGTAGCGGCGTGTTTATACTGATGTAAAATTTGTGTATTATTATATCCAATATTACAACATATTTACATTCAATACTAACTATAGTTACAAATAATTACAACTGTACAAATCATGTCCACAGGGAGTGGTGGCAAGAATGCTGGCTGCATTTCCCCGCTGAATCGCAATCCCGATTCATTGGCAGAATCTCTATTATATTCTTCTTCGTTCTAGCATTATTCACGGTATTTTTTTTTCTCACCCAGGGTCTGCTTTTTACTCTTATCCGGATTTGACAGATTACTAGTTTTTACACAGAGCGATACCATCTGACCTCCGTAACACTAAGGGCGAACCAGTAACTCATTGGATAAGAGCAATTTACTTATCAAGAGTTAACGATTATTATTATGATGTTATGTGATAACAACCGGGACCGACAGCTAAACGTGCTCTACGAGGCACGGTGGGGAGACCCACACAGACGAACGCCCAGACCGAAATAGAAATTTTTATACAACGGTGTCTCTGTGCTTCATTCATAATCCTGGGTTGGAGAAGGTAAAAATTAGTTGATTTTATACAAAAATTAGTATCCCGAGTGATCTGGATTCAAGTATACAGCCCTCGTGAAATCCGAAAAATTCTTGAGTGTAATTAATTTTTAATTTTGTTTTCCATAAATATTTATTTGTATTCGAATAAGCTTTATAATCTGTCTCAGTAAACGCGTTTTGATATGGATAAAAAAAGATATGATCAAAGTGTAGGTGTCACTAATCAAAGGCAATAATTCAGTCGCCTTAGTGTCCAAACTTATCATATATTTTGAGAATGTTGCGTTATTACTAATATCACAGTGGCGCGCGTTCAGTTGGAAGCGGTGGCCGCACCCCCGGGGGCTTTGTCGGTGCCCTCCCGCTGTTTGCGTCTCCCACTTACTTGAAAAATTACACAAATAAACACTATTTAGACGTCCTTAGCAAATGAACATGAAGAATGATATTGTACCCTATCCTCTTTAATATAAATCAGCAATTGAACTTAGCAGTTTAGAGGCTTTTAAATCGTTTAAAGTTTAAGCTTGTTTATTTGTCACCCGTACAACAAACATACTCCGCTCTGCAGTGCACATCTCAATAAAGAGTTTGGGAGCGTGTCGAGCGGTCCCGGTGGCCCGCGGTGATATATCACTGACGACGTTAATAAATAAAGGACAACCGCTAGTTAAGGACGCCTATTTAATAATGTCGTCCTTTTCCATACAATATCATATCCTAATTTTGTTATTTATGACGCACGTCTCGTTAATAAAAGTAAACATAAATAAAATCTATATTTGTTTACGTAGTATAATCTTCAATTTTGACATTAATTTATAATTTGAATCTTTTAGTAAAAGATCGTTGCGATACAGACATTCTTTCCCATAAATAATCTCATCTGTGTGTAAACAATTGTCAAGCTCGGATGGATAGGGATGTACTAAATCGGTATATAGTCGAATTCCGATGGAGTCATCAACGATAGGAAATCAATTCGTCATCGATCAAACGTTGTGATCTACCGTCACGTCGCGACAGGTGCGCGGAGTCGCATCGATACGCTTCGAATTGATAGCCATTCGATCGATTTCAAAGTTCCGAGTGATATTGAGACTTCTTACGTGGCGTCGGTCGCGATACTTCGGTCACGTTTATTACCAAAAAATCGATGGGAAAATCTTCTTGCTCAATAAGATCTTCACTATACTTATATAATATTAATAGACTTTATTTTGCTCTAAAAATATTGTTTAAATTATATTTTGCCTTTTAGTGTCATTGCAAATCATTACAATATCCAAGCTAAAATAAAAATGTATATACATTTTGTTTTGTAAAGCATTGCAGTATATTTTAATTATTTATAAAATTGCTTAAAGCTAGTCGCTTTAGTAATACTTATTATTATGTCCAATTGGCCAGTACCCATAGACCCACTTTGATGTTTTCGTCATAAAGGAGTGAGTACCTCAGAATAGCAGCTTCCGCACTGATGGATTTCTTTGTGTGTGATGAAACCTCTCACCTCTCTGTTCTCTTTTTTTTCCTCTCTATCCTTCTCTCTTTGGGTTGGCAACTCTTTGACATGTTATATACGTTTTTAGGGTACGGTGACTGCTCACAATCAAGTCTGACCGCACACTTGTTTACCATTTTGGGGCAAAAATACTATACATGTATGTAGATATTTGATATGAAGATAATTTGAATTATGATATAAATAGTTTTTATTACGGTGAACTGATAATGGCAAAATCTAGTTAGGTACTTTTATTATTTTTAATAGACTGTTGTTATGGCGTGTTTATTCGATTCTCGCTTGGGGCAAATATTTGGTCTTACAAATATCTTTCTCGATCTAGGAGTTTGTCCTTCTGGGTGCCCACCGTGTCTCGGAGAGCACGTTAAGCTGTCCGTCACGGTTGTTATCACAACATCTGATAATAAGAGTTAAGACTTGACAGGTAAGGTTTGATTGCTCTGAGATTGATTAGCGTGAAAGGTAAATAATGAGTTATTGGTTCGCCCTTTTTGTTACGGAGGTCAGATGGCAATCGCTCTGTTTAAAACCTATAAACCTGTCAAATCCAGAGAAGAGTAATAAGCAGACTCTTGCAAATACCGGTATTAATGAAGCCTCAATAGCTCAACGATACAAGGTCTAACCTTGTTCGTTAACGCGAGAGTCGCGGGTGCGATCATGACCGCCTTCAGCTGTTTACGTAGCCCCTCCAAGCTCAAGCTTCGACCTTATTTACAATAGTAATGCCTTGAAAAGCATTCCTTGAAAAGAATTCATTGAAAAAAAAGATGAGTGTTGTTATATGAGACAATATTCCATAGAATCCTAATAATTAATTGTCGCTAAAAGCGTATTGCTTTCTCATTTTCATTTCTTTTTAAATCAAATTTCCCGGCAAGCTTATTCTACAATTAATACTTTTTTCAATATTAAGTAGGCTGATATGAAAGGCAACTCGTAATACTGTAATTTCTCAAGAATTTGCGTTTCCGGCTTAGATCATAACGTGACAAATTAAAACACATATGTACATAATTAACAATAAGTAATAATTGCAAATTTATATTTTTAAGGACGTTTAAGTGATTGCGTATCGTTGTTTAGATTATGGAGGACGTACAGCTATTCCTGTCTTGTCCCGGTGTAGTTGTTCCCGGAACGTAGCGGAAGCGCCTGTCCCGAGCCGTCTCCTTATTAATGGCCTGTTTAAACGAGCTCCTTTGTTACTCGCTCACGTCGCGACACTCCAATGTGCTAGTGAAATTCACTATAGCTCTTGTAAATCTGTATATAGCTGTACTTTGTAGGTCTTAGATGCAATATTGTACTTTTAAAAAAATATTCTTTTGAGTAAAAAATCTTTTAACTATTAATGTAAAAAATAGTAACAATTGGTAAATAATACTATAGACTATACATATATCTATATAAATATATCAGATACATACTTTTATTTTAGAAAAAGAAATTACGATTCCGGTCAAATCAATAATTCTGTAGACCACGTGAACACCATAAGCACCAAAAGCACAGCTAGTTCTACCATATAACAATATATAATTTTTGCATAATTTTTGATTGCCAAAAATATGTTGAACCGAGTCAAACGACGATGTTTTCGACGATTATTTATTTAAGTTTTAACTATATTTAGATTCTATTATTAGGTATCCTTGAGTTAATCATTTGTTAATCACCTCGCATATATCACCGTAGAAGTGCTTAAGAAGTTTTTGATGTTGGCGCTAACTTAAACGTGACACGGTCGGACGCATTCATGCTTTCGATTTCCGCCGACGCGTCGTTCTATTTTGACTATATTAGTAGTTTGACTATATTTGTTATAACGATCTGTGATAATAAAACATGTATCCTTTCTTTATTAATATCTGGAAATTCACGACCGTTCACGTGCTACTAATAGCCGAATCCTACAGAAATGCATTATCCACCTTGGCTCCTGGTTAGTGATGCTGAGTTTTGTTTGGCTACTACCACTCATCTTCGGTTAAAGGTTTTTTTTTATTAATTAAATGTAGATTTATATTCAGTGGTAATTATAATAAATTATAATTATATTACAATAGTTCTTATAGTTAAATGTAATCTTTTGAGGTTAATAACACATGCTAATAAAAGTTAAGAAATCTTACAATCTAATCTAATTCAATGTAATTAAAATAAAAAAAGTCAAGTAAACAAATTAAGAATTCAGTATTTTATTATTTTTGCAAAAGCGTCGGCATTTTTCTTTGAATGAATGGAAATTTTTGTAGTGATTTGATACATAATAGAGCCAAATAGTTACCAAAATCAGTTCTGCGAGAAGGCGTTACAAATAAATTTATAGGTTTACGTGGGCAGATAAATTAAAAATAAATAGTTAGAAAATGCAAAACCAATAAATTACTTTTTTCCATAGTTCATTTAGGCTTAGTTTCATGATGTTATATTATGACATCCACATGCAAGATCCCAAAAATTTCTTCATATTTCCTTTAATAATATAAAGACAAAATTTTGATATCTCTTTAGATTATAAAGCGCTATCTAAACGGTATTTTAGCGTTCCTATTGCAAAGAAATGGCGTTCCATGTTGAGCGACGGAGGCCCAAATCCCTACCTCTTCTTATTATTTCCTCGTTTTTCCTTTCTCTGTCCGATTCTTCCACTGGTTCGCCAGCATGCTGTATTCCTAGCGTCTACGGTTTCTGGTTACCATTATGCAGCCGTTGTACTTGTTTGCCACCTTCATGGTATAAAAAGGTCTTCATTTACACCACAAAGTGTTATAAAATATTAACGTAAGAATGAAATATAGAAGCTAATTTTATTTTTATTAAAAATAGTCTTAATATATTGAGTTTAAGCTCAGTGAGCGTGCTGTGTTCCAAAAAAACTTGATTCGTTGTAATTTAGTATAGATATAGTATCGTCGGCGAACTGTAAAGTGGTATCTAAATCAGAAAATAATTCATGCATGAATCATTGTGCACCGGAGCCGGGTCCGGCGACATTCGCAAGGTCGGTAAGTGCCACGACTCGCGTGAACCATATCGTCTATTATTAGTTTAACCCATATGTGTTAGAACGGGTTAGTTTATTTATGTATTTAATCTAATTTATATTTCGATTATAAATTTAAAAAATATTGTATTTGGACGACCATTACGTAGTGGTAGCAGACCTCTATTAACCGCTGGAGGTTGGAGGTTCGATTTCTTTTTTTTTTTCTATTGACCAAATACTACATGTATTTACAGTCTGGGTGGTTGCACTTGTGGTGGTTGTGGTTGTATCTGTGTGTGTTTTCAGATCTGATGATCTGAATAAATTCATCCTATGTAGGTACACATGATATAATTATTCTGATTTAGCTGTTGACTGTGTTAAGTTTATTTATTTAGAATGTTTATTTTTATATATTTCTATTAAGCACATGGGGTTTCCTTTTATTTGATGACGGTTTGCAAACAAGCATATGGTCAGCCTGCCTATGAAGCGTTGCCAGCCCAAATGATGGAGTTCAGGAATGAGAAGGGAAAAAAGAAAGGGAACAAGGGGGGAGGAGACTTGATCCTCCGATGCTTTCATTCGTCGCTGGAAACACAATTAACTACTGATAGGTTGTAAACCACCATAGTTACCTGAACGTTACATCTGTACAATATCATGTGATAACGCTCTCCAAATACTCACTAATTTCTCTACAAAACTTCTTAAAAACAAACAAATAGTAAATTTAATTTCTTCCAATGCATTGCTTACCGCAACCGCCTAGAGTAGATGATTGCTCAATTACCAGGACCTCCTTAGTAGAAGGCATGACAGCTGGCTACTTTCACATTTTCGACTTTATGTGTAATATAAATAAACTCTAATTTTTGTCGCTAGTGTCATTATTCGCGTCGGCTTTATACAAAAGATGGCTTCGTCTCTGCGCCTTGTCATTAAGGTACAATCAAACATTATGTTTAGGGATCGCCGACAGCTTAACCGGAGTTTTTCATCCATTTCATAATTTGTTATTTCGGATTACCTATAGGAGCGTGCCGTAGCGACAAAGTAAACATTACCGCTGTTGGAGCTGTGGCCGGCGGCAGCGGGCGGGCGCTGAGTGTAAATTATAACTTGTAACGATGACTGATGGTGCCTCCTTCATTTTTTTGCACTTTGTTGGTATTTCGCGTTCTTTGTTTATTCGTCACATTCAAGATGCATTGCAAATGATCTTTTTATAAAAGCACAAAATATCGAAGTAACATTAGGTATATTAATTTTTTGCGTAGAATTTCCTTAGCTCATAACGTATGTAATTTTATAAATTTGAACGTGACTTTGAGTGGCATCATAGTGGCATCATGAAAATCTGCAAACACGTTCTCACGAGTACAATAAAAGACTTAGGGTTCCTTTCATCCAGAAAAACTCAATATTCGTGAGGGCTAGAAAAATATTGTTTAGGCGTTATTCGTTAAACTTAATTATTATGACATAGTATTTTTACATTTAAAGGTAAATTAAAGTACCGGTTTAAAAATGCAATCTACTAATATGCATATAGTATAAAGTTATGGAGCGGTTTACTGTGGATTTACCGTAAATTACCGTAAATGCTAACACGAATTGTTAGTTCCGCCACATACCACCGCGCAATCGCTCTGTTTCGCAGTTACGCTTGGTGACGCTTGTAAATCATTTCACTATTATCCTATCACCGGATACCGTACTTACAAACAAATTATTGAAAATATCTATTTTCGTTTAAATTTTATTACTAATTAATGTTGTAATTTACTGGTAATGTCAATGGCCTCCATCACGTTAATGTAAATATTATACCGGACGACCGTCTCAACGTTATTTCTATGCCATAACACACGCTTAAAAAATATTGCAAGAAAGTTTGAACTTCGTTTTCTTATCCACAGGAACCTAGCATATTCCGGGAAAAAGTATTCTATGTGTTAATTCAAGTAATAAACCACCGGTGTGCGAAATTTCTCAAATTTCCTAAATCCGCCATCTTTCTGTGTGATTGAGTAACAACCATCTACACATATACTTTTGTATTCATAATAATAGTAAAATCATTGTTTATTAATAGGTATATTTTTAAAAGTGTA
Source organism: Hestina assimilis (assembly GCA_023373885.1). Lineage (NCBI taxonomy): Eukaryota > Metazoa > Arthropoda > Insecta > Lepidoptera > Nymphalidae > Hestina > Hestina assimilis. The sequence goes on along the minus strand of CM041749.1, from coordinate 5,930,297 downwards.
ACCTAAATGTATTTGTAAATCAAAGTAAATATTAGTCGCCAATAAAATATGGGATAAAAGAACGCGTGTTAGGCATCAATTGGCCGCATAACGCAGCTGATCTGTTCTGACAGTTATTGCTTCCCAAATTGCGAATTTGTAAACATAACAAAATCTCAAGAATAGCGTAACACAAAGGCGCACCCGGATCTAGGCCCTCTACCTGCGGCTTCCGAATCCGCGAACAAAAAACATCAAAATGATTCAATGGGACGATGCGACGCAAAATACCTTTACGTACCTTATACTTAACGACGCCGATCCGAAAAATAAAGTTATATCGCTTGGAAAAAAATCCGAATTATTGGTTTAAGAGCTCTGCTCTACTATTGAAAGGAAAATAGAATATCGTATTGAACTTGCTCTCGTAACAATGAAATATCTAGTTCTCATTGTTAGCCGATGCATTTTGATTGACAATCAACCTGATTATCTCAGTGTTCGAGGAATATAGGTCAGTGTTAGATCACTCGTAGGAGTAGGAAATTGAAGACAGGATGAGGGTAATAAGCGCTCGTAAAAGGATCGCATGACTCGCCTACGCCCTCACTAGGTACACTTAAAAGCGTTCGCTAATAATTCCACTCATAAATGCGAAACCAAGAAAATATCGATATTAGTAATAATTACCAACAATATAAAAACTAAAAACAAAATGGAAACCAGCAAAAGAAGCTGTAGAATATTTCGTGAAAATATATATTTATATAATCGATTAATATCTTTTTTATAATTATTATTATAATTTTGTGCGTTGGAGATCCGAAAACACATATAAACAATTATAATCACCCAGGCAAAAACAGATTTGACGATATTAGTTTGATACATTTAACTGTCGGTGCTAAGACACTTTCGCTTGCAGGCAGTGCTCATTAAGTTTTCTAAAGTTTAAAAAGATGAAAACTATTTATGAAAACAGAATGATTTTAAAAAGAAAAAGAGGAATTACGCTCATTAATATTGCAAGTACCGTCACAAAAAGAAAGCATGGACGTGCCGGCGCGTGCGACAATGAGGAAATGCTTTAGATGTCAAGTGAATGACATGTGTTTGTGATGTACTTCGTACACGTATTGCTATTTTATAGTCAATACACTACATGATTCCTAGAGGGCTATGTAATGCCTAAGTTTATGATTGAAATGCAAAATCTATATTCATATTATAAAAAGGTATTTATCGTTTTTATTTTCATTTGTTTGTTTGTTTGTTCAGTAATTCCAGAATCAAATGGGCAATAAAAATTCTTTCATAGGTATTTTATCTCTTAGTATTACTAACTAACTAACATACAATATACTCTATATTGTATGTTAGTTAAAGTGAATATTCAATATTTGTAAATCGTAAGTAAAAGGTTATAGCTGTTTTTTTAAGCAACCGCTCATGAATCGGTATACGTGAAAATAATGTTACACATAAACATTTATTATTATACAAATATTTTTTTATAAGCAGTCAAAGCGGTGGGCAAAAGCTAGAGATTCATATCTCATAAGTAAGTCGTGACGCTTGCTTAACTTGTAAGGTGTTCGAATTCTTCTGCCCCACTGGCTGTAGTGTATTATCGGTTATGTAACGATATTCTCTATCATTGATGTACATATAAGTACTCAGTCCGACTTATTATCGTTTATTTCAAAATTATCTTAGTTAAGATGTCAGATATCGTGATAATTTAAAAATAATTACCAATAGCGTTGTTGAAACTAAAAAGTTCCGCAGCTTGATGATGAAAAATCTTAAGGACTAAAAAAAAAATATTAAAATCCACCTCAAAAAAAAATTAAAAGTAATATGAAAAACAAAGTTATGGGAAAAACTTATATATATATATATCTAGAATTTCTAAATCTAGCTATCTTCCCTAATAATTGTGCAATAGTGTAGCGTTTCATAAAGTCAAGAAACTAGCAGGCCTTGATATAAAATATATATCAAGAAAATAATGTTTCGATAACCGACCTGGTGTAGTCGTACCAAATCTAAAATCAACGCCGTCACTTGCAGATTTGTTTACCACTCTTATTGTTTTAACAAAATGAATATCAGCACTGCTTTATGATGATATTACTAATGTTATATTTCCCTTTTAACTAAGCAAGAAGATTGTCCAAGGGTACGGCAATAGTACAAAAGATCAGAATAGATCCTGCAACTCTCGCATTAGCAGCAGTTCTACCGTTGAGGTAATTGAATATCAGAAAGATAAAAATCTTGTTTCACTCGTAAAGAGTTGAAATTCCATATAAGTACTAAACAATAATAGCGAAGAATATTACAATTTTCTTGTCAAGAAAAAATAAAAAATCAAAATCAATATTTTTAAAAATATATATAAATCCATTTTACCTGCAATAATATAAAGTAAATAATGAAGAACTCGTTCGGCGCCAGTGTTTATTGGATAATAGCGGTAATGAGCAATCCCGCGGTGTCCCGTCTGCTCCAGACTCAATTGATTACGTGATTGAATGATTGTTCGTAGTCATAGCTACCGGCCGCATAATGCGAGCTTCCTTTTACGTTCTTGTAAACAACTAAACAGCATGTACTCTATATGAATTGAGTTGATTAACATTTATTGGTCTAGGAAAAAAAAATGCAGCCATGGATACTGGCGATAACTTCCTTATTTATGTATTATAGGTATAACTTTAACATTCAAAGAGTCCATTAAACACGTTATTTATTTTTATTTATTTGGAAAGTAGGGCAGATGGCTCTACTCCACCTGATGGTAAGTGGAAATAAAGTCCAAATGCGAAGGCAGCTAACAGAGTTGCGGTATGCAACCGTGTTAGTCACCTACGCCCTGCCTACCAGCAAGATGCCTCTTCACGTGTCGTTTGAAGGATATTATATATTGTAGGAAGATTATCATAGATTGTAGGAAGGAGGGAACACCGGGGCCGGCAATCAGTTGAGTTCACATGGTTTGCCATTGTGAAGTATCACGTACATGAAGCATGTTGAGGACTCAAATCTATACGTATAGCCCAAAAATTAGAAATCGCTTAAAGCGTCTAAGAAGTTATCACTTCAACAAGCGCAATACGTCACGAGCATTTCCAGGGTATCGGTTAAAGAGAAAAGTTTTTCTCCTACCAAAAATCGCTAAATGCTGCTAAAGAAATTTTCCCTTCAATATAATATTTTATTAAAATACCTCTCACGAACAATTAAAAGCATTATAATATTAGTATTATATAGGTATATGTAAAAAAAGTTTTTACTTAGAAACAAGAAGAAATATTTATCGCGGTGAGAATAATTAGATAAAGCTTTGCATTGTTTGAAAATTTTAATTATAGAAAAGGAAAAAAATCTATAAAATTAAATAACACTTGAGTATCATCATACTTGACGTCAGGCGCCAGTGTTTATTTGATAATAGCTCTAACGCGCAATCTCGTACTGACCCCTGCTCCTGACTCAATCAATTGATTGAATGATTACTCGTATTCAACTACAGCAACGCACGTCGAATCATGCAAACTTCCTTTATACTTCCACTAAACAATGACTTACATACTGCATTTATGATGACATATACTAAACGCTATACACTCAACGGCCCCCATTAGGATAGTGATATCCTGTGTCGGGGCCGAAAACACCCATGCCCAATACAAACATCTGCTCTGAGCGAAAGTCGAACCCGCGACCTGTAGCGCTTAAAGCGGGTTCGCTACCGTTGCGCCACAACGTCATCAAAAAATACTAATAATGTAAATGCGAAAGCAATCTACCTGTTTATAAACTTTTTTAAACTCTTACCATCAGATAAATTGATCGAGATCCCTTCATGAAAGAAAAGGATCCATGATTAAATCACCACAAAATATATATAGGACCATCCCAAAAGCATACCTATTGAAGAAAAAATAGTCATCAAGACTCGATTCATGGACACCAAAGTTACCTCGTCATTATTAGCGGCCAAAAACAATATTTAAATTTATTTTAATTTACAGATGTATACCATTGTTATAGGTGTATTTAAATTTATTTTATATTTTAATTGAAGAATTGAATAGAAAAATTCAAAATTTGTAGTATGATATTCAATGTTTTCAATAGGGTAATTTAGTTGTCATGGCGGGTTATGCTAATAACGCAATAATTCCATGATATCTCGGTATGAAGTTACAGCTATTTAGATTGTGGACTACTAATAAACTGCCCTAATTGTTTGCGGCCCAAGGTATCGTGTGAAAATTATGCTAATGAAATTATCGCTGTTGAACTTTTAATATGTATGTATTTATAAAATAATTGTCTAAAAAACTTACACGGTTAATTTTTAATATTAATGTAAAACTAAAGTTTATGAGCACATTAATAATAATTAGTTCTTGTAACTAATTCTGTTTTTATTAATATTTTGTTGTAATGTTGTGTGTGTGTGTGTGTACACCAAATCATTTTTTAAATAAGGAAATAAACAAATTATTTAAAACGATCTAGATGTTATTTCAACTTTGTAAATTCACACAACTATTAAGGCGTAACTTAAAATAAATTTTAAGAGCAGCCTATATAAAATGGGTAAGGGCTTGGGGTCGTGAACTGACATTTGCCTGACCTTAGATTATTACGTTCTAGACTTGCTGACAACATCGCCACCACGGACCTGCAATTAATATTGATATTTCGACTTCGGTGAATAATAAAGGCGGATTATTTGATGTAATCAATAATTTTCACAGCAAGTCGATTATACATTCGAAAATAAATAATTGTGACCAAAACTAACTACAGAATAGCTAGCATCACATAATGTAGAACGTCGTGAAGCAAACAACAAAATCACATTCACAACATATAATATAATTATGTTACCCAATCTTAATTGTTCAAATTTATTAAACATAAAAATATGTGAAAATAAATTTGCCCTATATCTGTAACCTCGATGCGGCAATGATATCAGAAATAAGTGACAGACCGTTGCGCTTTTGCGATTTTTGTATGTACAACACCAGTAAATTTCGCATCGTTAAAATTTTAGCTAAGAAAGATGTGCATTTTTCTTTTTATTCGAGTTATTTTCGGACAGATAATCTTTCTCATAAAGATAAACGTTACATATTAAGGAAATGTGATCAAATACACCGTGCGCACTGTCATGGAACGTCGTTTACTTATTTTATAAGACCGTTCCTCTTCATGTTTATCAAGTCGAATTAATCGCAAAATTGTTCTCGGAAACAGTGACAGCGATTCCCAGCGAATTACTCGCACTAAGGTGAGACTGTTTTCCGCATTTTTTTTTCTACAACTTTCCGTCCATCGATACGCTCGCTGAGCCACGTGAACTCGGCCAGTTAATTGCTTCGTTAGTAATTGATTACCGCGACTGTGAATCAAAGTATCACGTTAATTATTACGGAATGACATGGATTAACAATAAATGGTTGTAAAATTGTAGTTCAGTTAAATTATACCTAAGCATTATAAGGTAGTTTTAATTTATGTTTTTAATTTTAATAATTATTTCCACTGTCATTTGTATTTTCTTGATTGACAGAACGAAATTATTTTCATTTATTTACGTAGATACCTATATTTTTAAAAACAAAACATAATATAGACTAAAATTAAATTCCACTTCATCGCTATTCATTATTTAAGTGCCAAGGAATTCGTTTCATCAACTCTAAAAACGTCAAACAAACTTAACGTGACTGATCATTCGAGTTTTCGATTCCCATGACAACAAATACTTCGAAAACCCCTGTGTTGTTTCTCAGTTTCCCATATAGTTTGAAAAATAGTATTTGTTGGGAGCGGCAAACTGTCAACGCAAACAACTCGTGGTCAAATCTTTTAAGTAGGCAGCATGTCAATATTTTTGTTAATAATTTACTGTAGGCTTATTCCCACGATCCGTAATGGAGAAGGCTCGGTTACAGATCACACCCCGGGTAGGACCCGCTTTGTTTGGACAGGGGCGGTTCAAAGTTCATCGTGGAAAGCCTTCTGACGCTTGTGTCACGATCCAAGTTTTTACAAACTTTCCATTCATTTTTTACACCTTTTTTCCTTTATCTAAAATATTTTTCCTTGAAGATATAAATAAAATCAACGTTAAAATTTCACAAAATAAATTACCAAAACCATTAAGTAAAAATAAAACACAAATTATATTTATTTTTTTCTGCAAACATATTTTAGAATATAATAATATGTTTTCGTAAATTTTTCTAATAATGAAGTCTAATTAGAGATACCAACGTAATAGCTATTTGCAAAAAAACTATTTTCAAACAAAAATGAAAGATAAGTTGAATTGTAATTAGAAAAAGATAGGTATGTAACCTAATTCACAGTAGAAGTGGAAACAAAAGGTAATAAAACCCCATGCAACAACAATGAAATATGTTCATGAATTGCGAAGAACAGCCAACAGGAATTCAATTGTTAATGTTTACGTAAGATAATAAAAGTAATCATAGTGCAATAAACTTGAAAAACCACGATTTTTCAAAAGAACGAAATTTTTAAAAGAAAAAAAAACATATTTCCTAAAAATGTTACTTAATAAATATGAAAATGGTAAAAAATAAAATTTAACTTTCTTTCTGATCATAACTTACAAACAAAATTGCTGGTCGCTAAAAAAAGTGAATAAAAAAGTAAGTCTTAAAATATAAATGATAAGAAGTTAGAGTAATTTTGTGTGTTGTTTGAATATTCAAATTGAGTAATTTTTTTATGATGTTTAATAATTTAAATATTTTTTTGTTCGATAGCTATATTTTACAAATATCAGATCAGAAAGAAAGTTTTTCAATTTTCTTTTTACCAATTCAAAAAATACTATTTATGTGTTAAATTAATAGTAGTGGGAAAAAAACAAAGATGAAACGAAACCAATAAAGGATCGCTTATATCAGCTGTAGTTCATCAGAAGTGTGGCGCGGGTGCGAAGTAGCCGGCGCCGGCAGGGCAGGGTCGCGAGGTGCAAATTGCAAACACCCACCAAACCACGGACCAGATTCCCACGGTAACTTAATATAACAATACGTACGCTGTGCACACAGAATTTCTACTTAGTTTCTATACAATTATGAGATATAATTATTATAAAGATATCAAGATTTTCTCGAGCGTTAACTGTCTCTAAGGCAGATAAAAGAGTTACGATTGCGTCCATTAATGCAGATAAGGTTTCTCTGTCGGAAAAGATTTCTGTTTTAAAATTCTCTTGCTCCATATTTGTAAAGGCGTGAGTACGTTGGAGTGTGCACTTAAGCGAAAAGGCTTTATCTCTTCTTCTTGTAAAACTTAAGGCGCTTTGAAGTTATACATATCCTACATTTGCTTACTTAGAAAAGTGGAAACTGTACTTAACTATGATGTAAATTTATTTTACAAAAGAAATATAAGTTATACATTCCTTAACTACTATATATTTAAGCTAACACTAAGCAAGTAATTGGGAATAAAAAAGATATAAACAAAAGTATATTTATAATTTGTCCTTAAACTTCAAGAAATATTCAAATGTTTGGTTATGTAACCTTTAAGATACCGTAACGAAGAAAAAATTTGTTGGAACAAAACCAAGTAAAAACGGTGTAAAATCACGTTAAGTGTTCAGTACAACATTGATGTAACGTTTAAGTATAATTCGATACAAGGCAACACTTGTTTGAACGACGTAAGTGCAAAAACTAGAGCGTCGAGCTCCACTTACGTTCACGCTACTGTTTACAAGTTTCAATTTCGAAAATACTATTTTAACGCTACGTACTTTTAAGATGTACAAGTTATCTAGTCTTTACCATTTAAAAAATGGTAAAATTAGTTTTGACAATTATTGAAAACTAGCTTCTGTCATCAGCTTCGCCCGCATGGTTAATGATTTCAATCATTCATTCATTTCACCCCTTTAGAAAATATAAAACACGTGTTTCTTTAGCTTTAATATTTCAAAAATTACGAACACCCCGTCCAAACCCCGTACCCTTTTTCGGTTGAATTTCGAAATTCCCTTTCTTAGCGCTCGTTTACGTTTAAAAATAACACCTGTGAAAAAAAAACCGCTTTCTAAGTCCATAGGATGGCTATATTTCAGTCAGGTCTTCTCTAGTTATATATATAGATGATATAAAAGGATACAGACCATGGACATAATTGTTACAATAAAATAAAATAAACCTTTTCCTGCATTTTCACCCCCGAGCTTTGACAATTATAGCAATGTCAATCAACGCTCTACTCGTGAGTCATACTTAACCCGTTGACTTCCGCAGCGGATATCCCATGCATCCATCCATGCACTTTAAGCGTTATGAATGAGACACAAAGGGCGACACCAGAACGTTACCGCCGACTGCGCGTGCGCAGCGTACATAAGCCGTAACAAATTGTTTCAAATGCGCACACATCTTTATTAACATAAAAAATATGGCTCTCTTTAATATTAACGCAATGATCTTATTAAGAACTAACGGTCATTGCCTCAGAGCGAAGACAATGGGTATTTATATTATTCAATGAGTTTTAGAATTAATTTGGTAGAATGAATTAATTTGAGTGGGAATGTTTGATTTAAATGAGCTTTTCAATATTTAATTTTTTTCCTATGCTATTGTTCTATGTTAAGTTCAAATGCGAGTTAATTTTATTAATTACATCAAAATGGATTTACAATTCACAATAACTTCACGCATGGTTCGGAGCATTATTACAGAACTATTTAGACTCCGCGATTTTACCCACATAGATCCAGATTTCAGAGATGATTGATCAGTGAATGAAAGAATGAATGAATGAATGAAGGAAGTAATGAATTAATGAATGAATAAATGAATGAATGATTTTGTATCCAAATCTCAGCTAAATTGGTTTAAACATGTATGTATGTACTTAACATACAGAAATTCTGCTCACGATTTGCCGTAATATATTGTACGGATGATTCAAAGTATGTAGTTTTAAACGTATTAGTAAAGCTTTCATTATTCGCCTTTAGTCATCAAAGAATCGAAAAATATTTACTCGTATAAGATTGGAATTTACAATAATATCCTGCCTTTATTGTCTCGTGGCGGAAACTCTAGTACGCGGACGGAAGGCCGCACGGTGAACGTACCGGACACAAGTGACGTCGATTCTCGTAATGATTTTATCGCGCTGTTTGATCACTAGCGGTGCCACCGACGACACATTACACGTGGTTTTTTGTATTATTTCATTACGGTTGGCAAAAAAGTATACGGTTCGCCTGATGGTAAACGGTCACCGAAACCTATAAACACATGCGATACTTGAGGGAAATGTGCGTTACCAAAGGGTAGGAGGGTTGAGGAGTGGAGAAAGGAAGGGAACAGAAGGGGTGCGAGATTAGGCCTCCGACGCTCTCACTCATCGGACGAAACGCAACAGTACTCTGTTACCTTACCCCGATTTCCTAGGTGAGGGTAGCACTTTCCCAGACGAGCCGACCACACGTGTACTGAGAGAAGCATGGCTCTAATACTATAAACAATGCAAACAATTAATTAATCTTTAAAGCTTGTTGCACCATACAACAGAGCGTATGGTATATTTTGTCATACAGAAGTATACTGTTATGTTAATAAATTTTATAGAGTTATATGATACTTAATATGTAGAAATTGCGCGACGATTAGATTAAACATGAATGACATCAAAACTGGTTATGGTAATGTTGAGCAGTCGAGACGTAAGTTCGTAATCAGTACCGATGTACTCGATGCACTTGCCCTCAGCCAAAGACTATAAAAAGTCGCAGGCATAGTATCTACAATACGTAAATTTTACTTCAATTAGGTACTATGAAGCTATTAATGTGATGTAGTAGTAGTCAGTGATGTATTGTTTTTATCTAAATAGATTGTAAAATAAGAATTATTCTCAGATACACTACGTTCTTAATGCGATATGGGTGTTTTTTTATTAATTTAAACAAATATGACAATATAATATTGGATTGAGAATAATTATGTTTGCTACGTACCTTTAAAAAGTATTGTTCCGTCTTATTGATTGAATCATTTTTCTAGTTGGCGTTTAGTCTATGACGTCAGTCAATTGAAAATCCCAACCGGTCGTAGAGCGCGAACGTACGTGAGTAGATTACCAGAAGTCGATTTCATTCACAACTCCGAACAATCTATGATAAGAATTCATGAAATTCGTTCCATTTATTTTTGTAAACCGTTTCATTCACCAACATGACTTTTCGTACCGTTGTTTACATTTCACAAGCGTAGAATAGAACAATAGAGGCAGTAAACGAAACGTAACGGGCGTCCCCCGGCGTTTAGTGTTTACAATAGATACGGAACGTGAGAATGTTGTTTTAAAGCAACTTTATCCCGAAGGTGAGTTCCTACGTGCCCATTACAAAGCCGGCACACGACAGACGAACCTTGCGTTTATTGTGTAGGCGGTGTTATGTAAAGGTGTCATAAACAATGTATATTGCCGCTCCGCCAGACGCCTTAAGCTGCCAAACTTGCGTATAATCACGTTACAACTTTAAGGTAATGCAATTAAGAGAGTTAATTGTGTCGCTCGTGGGAAAGAATCGTGGTATTTCACCTCTTTTATTGTGTTTCCTGTTAATTCAACGGGGGATGAAATTGAGTATAGTTCTATAAATAACTTATATAAAAATCTTTATTGATGCAAATAACAATGCTACATACAGACGTGACCACAATGTTTTTAAATGGCGTATTTCATATATATTCGGATTAAAAATTTATAATAGAATGTGAGCCATTACTCGGCGTCAATGTTCGACGGTGTGCTGGCATCCGGCGGACATACGCAAGCTTCCGTACGTCCATTGTCCTTTCCCCTCATTAACAACATTACCTCCGCAAGCCCTCCACATCATGAGGATATGCTTATGTCATCTACATGGAATAATAATGAGAGAAAATATGTTAAACATATTTATTATATTAACAAAACCTTGAATGTTATAAATCTTTTCTGATTTTGATATCATGAAATTATTCTCTTTAACTACTTTTTTTTAATGTGTATTGCTGGTGGTCCTACTGGCCTTGACAACGTCACCGGGTGTGGTAGCTGAGTAATGAGAACTAGCCGTGAAAAAGAGGCCGAGCCACGGCTAAGGACATCTTCGAGAATTCAGGAAGCGCTCCAAGCGTATTCTGGTCGATGGGCTCAACCCATCGAGCTCAACCCATTGAGCCCATCGACATCACACAGCTAATTAATACAATTCAAAAAAGAAAATAGTTAAATAATATTTGCATAAATAATTTATCTTAAACATAAATAATTGTCATACTGAAATTAATTATGAAATGATCTCGCCGATTATAATATCTCCGATAGTCATAAACGCACAAACTATAGTAACATACAACCATGCTTACTGTAATTTAGCGTTTCTTTTGAACATGAAAAGGGAAGTTTTATAAATGCTAATTGGCGCTTAACAGCTTTTTAAACGCTCGTAAAAACAACTTAATTGATGACGGCACCGATTAAGCAAAACGATATCTGTTTAAATGGATATAAATAAGCAATTTTAAATAATTTTAACGTAAGAAAATTTAGCATTAAGTTTTAAATATGTGAACATGTTGGAGGAATTAAATTTCTTTTTAAGAGCTATTTTTAAACCGTGCAGTAAAAAATGAATAATTGTATCTAATTAATGGTATATTTAGATCAATTATTTCTGACTTTTAAAGAATACTTGCGTAATTTATATCTCTACACTTTTTACACCATGTCCTATCTATGGATATGTGTATGTATATTTAATTATCAACTAGATAACATTGAATATAATAGTTTTGCTACCCCGGAGGCGGGGCGGCGCTGACGGTGTGGCAGGTGCGCGGACGCACGTGCGACGTACACCCAAATGTGTGGATTAACCAAATATCGGTTTCTATTTTAAAATTGAACCCTCCGAAATGGATAGCAGCTTGGGATAAGTAATACATGTGTTACGCGAGAGCATTATGTAACAAAATAATGTTTGACAAGAAGGCGATTCGATTTGCGATACAGTAAGTTAAGGAGTATTCGTTATTAATTATCCTAATAAGATACGATTAAAATTATCCCCAAAAACTTTTTAAATACTGTCAACCTTTGACTCACTCGTGGGTCTGATGGACCCATACTAAAAAAATTACTTCACGTTACTCGTTGATTCATGCGCCTAAGCTTTCGTATACATGTGTGATGTGTCTGACGCCCCAAACGCATTATCGACAAGAGGTTTGCGTGGAACTATTCCGAAGGTGAGCAATGCTAATTATGCGGGTCACCTAGACCCATAGTAGTAGTTTTTTTTTGTTTTGGAGAACTAACTACACTTTGTTCTGTTTAACACATTTATAGTCATTAAAAATAATAGTTGAACAATTGCAATGTACCGTATTTGGTGCACTGGACTGTTAACGTTAAAGGGATTGAGCTAAGATTAGATGACATAAATTATGTAGGTGCCTTAAAGTTAGTAGGTATACAAAAAGAAATAATTAAATTATGCGTTGTTTATATCACTATAAAAATAAAATAAAGAAACTTCTTATTTTATACATGCATAAAATCAATGTTTGTTAATTACCTTACGCGGCAATGCTATTCTAAGTCGCAACTTGTGCCACTACATGTGCTCTTTTTTTTTAAATACATATTTCTGTATATTTAATAGTTGTATTACATTTTGGTTGGTAGGGAATCGAGGGTTAAGAAAAACTTAATAGTCTGGCGATTGCATAAAAATTAAAATCGCTACTGCTTTTTTAGTATTAAATATGGAATATTGATTATACCTTAATTAATAATGATTGATGCTTTACTTTTATCATTTAGCACGTCAATCAAAAACTTAAATAGTTATAAAACATACAACAAAATATCATTGTTAATATTTTTTTACTGATGTCTTATTATTTAGTCGTAAATCTTGCATTTATTTTTCGTGTATATTTTCCCACCTGCTTCCGAAATAGAATTTATTTAACGCTTCGGTGGTAATGCTGGAATTATAATGGAACTTGTTCTTTCTCCGGTCATTACTACGATGATGGGGCACACGGGTATTTAAATAGGTCGCGTGCCGCTCTCAACCATTTCTAATTGTTGGGACAAAAGTATCAACTTAAGTATATAATTAAAATAAACTTTAAATATGTAAAAATAATGGCATATAAGGTATACGTAATAATAAGGGTTTTTATTCATAGAGCCTTGATGTTTGAAGCATTATTAAGTCGGATTAACGGGGAACGTGGTATCGTCGCATAGAATATCACCGTCTTTATATCGAGTGGTTAGTGGCCAACCTAGTGTCAGAGTTGTTCAGGTCGCCCGTAAGCCTCTGACTTGACTTATCGACTGTTGTCAAATTGTCAACAGCTGGGACCGACTTTTACGTGCCCTCCGAAGCACGGAGACGCTCGGTTGATATACCACTATGCGATCACCCATCTAGTGACTGACCGCCCCTAAAGTTGCTTAACCTACCGATCGTTTACCGATCAGTAGGTGCATTCGGCTATGAGCGTCTCGTAAAATGTCGCCGTGAAGGATCTGTACCTATGGGTATATTACGATGTTACCTTTCATTTTATTCGATGAGAATGAAAGTGAGCCCTGGTAAGTAGCTATTGGTATTGCAATAATTCATAGGCTACGGTAACTGCTTACATAAGCTTAAGCCAGGTTTGCCACCACTTTGGAATAAAAAATAATTTAAACCTCCATTAATGTTTAAACAATACTTAGTTTAGTTCTACGATTGATTGATTAATTTAAAGAAATCTAAGATTAAATAATGTTATCACATTAACAATCCATAATTTTATGTACCCGTTAAAGATACAGCGAAAAATAATTCGCACACTATTATTTATTTCTTAATTCTGTATGTAACTGCTCTTAGCTTTCAATAGCTTTAAAAAGTAAGATATAATAGATTATATTAGATATTCCCTGCCACTGATTAACTATTTAAATTTATCAGATGATGGAATATCTCCATCTGGTATTATTAATAATAGAGTCATGCTTATCCCTGAACAGATTGACCGCCTCGACGGAGAACTACCCTCTCACAGAAAATCGGCATAAAGTAACAGTATGTACTGTTGGATTTCGTGAGATGAGAGCCCTGAAGGCCCAATCTCCCACCCCCACTGTCCCCTTCCTATTTTTTCCTTCACATTCCTTCCTTCCTATCTCTTGGGTTGGCAATGCGCATGTGATATTTCAAGAATCGCAAGCGTTCATTTTTTAGGTTAGGTTACGGTAACTTCTTACCATCATGCGGACCGTATGCTTGTTTGTCAACCGTCATGAAATAAAGAAAAAGCGCTTAGTTGCAATTGATGTTATGCAACGATTCGTATGAGTGGTACAAGAATAAAATGTCATATCACATAACTCGTAATGTGATCCAACTGCTTTGTAAATCAAGTCAGGTTAATATCTCGACTTGTTGCTAAACAATGGTGGGCGACAATGCATAAGCAGTTACCGTGGAAGCCGGCCCAAGTAGCGTGTTGTCACAATGTCACAATGTCTGACAAGCGCTTCTAAACGCCTCGTATCCCACACCGGCTCACGCATACATACATAGCTAGTAATCAATATGTACTTGAATTACATTACGTTAATAGAGCTATAAAACTTTATATATTATAAAAATACGACGTTGTGGCGCAGCGGTAGCGAACCTGCCTTAAACGCCACAGGTCGCAGGTTCGATTCCCGCACGGAGCATAATATGTTTGTATTGACCATGCACGCATATTTTCCGGTCTGGGTGTATTTGTCCTTGTCCTTGTATGTTTCCGGACCCCGACACAGGATATAACTATCCTAATGGGGGCCGTTGCGTGTGTAGTGTTTAAATAAATGTGCTTTAAATTTGTCTTTAATTTCCTCGTTTTCAATTTTAATCCAACTTTAATAATATACAATTTGACATTTAGCTTTATCGCTCTGATTTCTACAAAATGGTTAGGTTTAGGGCGTTATAAAACTTCCCTTCAGTTGCGATTAAAGTATTTATGCAAACGTTGATAGACATATTATAATGCCTTTTCAATAAGTAGGTATATAGGATGTAGTAGGTATTCTGAACAGAAAAAATGGTTCTATGTACGTTCGATTGTGCTATTGGTACTGTAGTCAGAGGAAATGAATACGAACAATGGAAAAACAAGACGTCCGCTGAAATCGTTGACTTAAGAACTTAATAAAAGCTCCCTAACCGCGGTATTCGCGATGTCAATACACATTCGCCCTAAGTGGTACCAAGTAAAAGAACACAATCAGCCGGAAGCGGAAGGCGCGTTTCGCGATCTCTCGATGAAATTCGGCCGACAGCTGCGCGTGCGCCGCGTCAGCTGCTGCGCCATCTAATAGGTCATTTCCGTTTAGCATGCTTCGACGTTCGAATAAGTATCGCGGTGTACTTAGAAGACTTCAATAAACTTAATATCTGTTAAGGAATTTATAAAGAAGATACAAAACTGTCCCTGTTCACTGGTTATGTTAACGTTCGTTAATAAATGAAAGCTCTACTAAGAAACAGTGAAACTTATTCTACAAAATACTTAAGTAGAAACAATCGCAACATTATCTCGAAGTTTGAAATACCGACTTGATAAAATGATCGATAGCAATCATAGAAGTTTGACAATCATCAACAATTGGCTATATATTTTTTATATATCTGTTTAGCTATATATTTAGTTGGTAAGCAAGCATACAAACCACCTGATGGTAAGCGGTTGTCATGGTCTATGAGCGCTTGCAACACCATTCATTTGTAGGTATCACACACGCGTTGCCAACCCCGAAGTATTAATTCTTAAATCTCCTTTGCTCAGTGATTTTATTAGCTACAGAGTCTTCAAGCCGAACCACACTAATGCAAAATGCACCAGTGCTTTGCAGTAGAATATCTTACACTGCGGGTGCAATAAAAGGCATAGAACCAGTAATTTATTTTATAAATATTTCTAGAGTTATTTACGAAGGCATGTTTTTCATGCGAGATCTACAGACGAAATGAATACGCGCTGAGTGTTCAATTAATAACAAGACGTACAAACATTTTTTATCATTCATCGTCGCGTTGCATCTGTCTCAAACTATATATAGAAGAAATTAAAATGCTTATGCTGCATAAGAAAAAAGGTAATGTTTATTTTTAAATATGCGGGGGAGTAATATAAAATCACACCTTGTGCATAAAAAATTGTAATTTTTAGACACAATTGTCTTTTATTATTAGAAATTTGTACCAGTATCGTTAATAAGAACCATGTGGTAAAAGCTACAAATATATTAATGGTAAAGCTAAAAAGTGAAGCATAATAATTTCATTATATCGAAATGGTAGTATTATGATATTAATCATCTCATATGATGAATATATATTGGTCTATTTCTATGGCATGCTCTTTAGGCTTTGTGGATTTCAAGAAATAAGATATCTTAAGATTAATCTTAATAATTGCAGAGTTAGTCTAATTGAAATAAGTAGCATTCATTGCGACTTTTATTGAGATGGTAATATAGAAACTTTAACCTCTCACTATCTTTTTAAAATATTGATAATATCATAAAAATGAATTCCTTAATTATTAAATCTCTAACAATAAACTAAATTGAATTTTAAATGTCCGCACACAGTGACCCTGCCAAACCCAGTAGGGCACATAGCAATACACATAACAAAAATAAAATGCTAAAATAAAGCTTTTTACTAATTGTGTATGAGAATTTGAAGTAACAAGAAATAATCATTAAATTTTTGTCCATCTGTCTTTTTGTCTGTTTGTTTCGGGTAATATCCGAAACGCATGGACCGATATTAAAAGATTTGCACTGGCATTATCCGATGTTATAAGGAGTGAAATAGGCGACTTTTATTTTAGAAAACGAATTAGGATTCTGAGTAGTTATAAAAACTAAACAATAATATTCTAGTCAACGCGAGCGGCACCACGGGCACGGCTAGTATTAAATAAACTTAACTAAATAAATCTTGGCATTAAAAACCGCTACTCACGGAAGTACTTCGGGAGCGGAAGTGGAGGGCAGCAACCCCTCAACTCCTAGACATATTTGCAGTGTACTATATTTAATGCTATTTTCATTTTATATAATAATGGTTTTTAGTGTTTAATAATATCGCTAATAACCAACTGAGTAAATATTCATTTCAATTTGTACTTATTTGTTGAAAATAATAAGGGTGATTGTAGATGAAACCTCAATGTCAATTATTCGTTGATTACGCCGGTTCTCGTCCGATCACCCAAGTTAAACAACGTCGGGTACTGTCAGTTCTTGGATGGGTGACCTTTGGTTGGTCTTTGCCAACGTCCATACCACGTTGAATACACCGGTTCTCTTCAATTTCAACTAGATACTTGCGTAAATAAAAAAGAGGTATCCAGTATACATTCCATCGGAAGATTTTTAAAGTACAATATAAAATCTAAATTACTTTTTTTCATGTCGAATTTTATTAATTACTTAATTATTGAATCGTCAAACGCTACCACCGGTTTGGAAAATTGACTCTACCGGAAAGAACCGGCAAAGAAACTATAGAGTATTATGGTTTGTTAATAAGATTATTATAAATAGAAGGACACGTTGTATTGCTTCCTTCGTTTTCAAACGTTTGCGTTTTCAAGATCCGGGTTTATTAATCGCTCTTCTTGTAAACGAAAGAAATTTAATAAAGTTCTGGATTTATGAACTGACGACACGGGCAGGAAGCGTTTGCAAATGAAAGACTTATAGTGCTTTCTTCACTAGAACCAAAGTAAATTAATACTTTTTTGGGCAAATTTGTAAAAAAAGAACTCTTATAATTTGATCCTGTCCTTCTGTCGCACCCATTTTACTCGAAGAATATTGTCTATAATACAATGACATTTTGAATGTGGGTGTCATGAACCTGTAATATATAGTGTCGTAGTGAAACATTAAAAAAAATTTAAGATGAATAGGAATATTTCCATTTTGAATTTAGAGATCCCCGTTTAACAATTTCTTTGAGAAGCACTTATTTTTAAACTGTGAAATTAGGTATTAAATGTTTCTCCAAAATTATTTTTCTCTTTAAACTTTTGTTATGTTATAAGCACAAGTAGCTTGCGACCTAACCCTTTCGTTCATCTGTCGAGGAAACCCTCCGCTGTTTTAATAAGCGTAGAAATGTGAAAAAACAAGCGAATACGTAAAAAGTGTTTCCGACAGCTTTTTAATGGTATAAAAACGACAAGATAGTTTTTATACATTTATATTCTACGAGCTTCTGCCAGCGGCTTCGCCCGCGTGAATAACGATTTTAATACAAACTTTGAACCTTCATTTCACTTCTTCAGTTGTGGAATTTCAGAAAATATTAAACACGTCTTAATCGTTAACAGAGTTTCATGCGTCTACAAAATCTTTTTATCCTATTTGATTACCTATGGGTTGAATTCCAAAACATTGTTTCCTTGTGCTTGTTTACGTTTTAAAAACAACACCTGTGAAAAAATCTGAAAAAAAATATTTCAAGTTCAGGCTAGACGTTGATATGCCATGTATCGGATTGAGTTTTCAAACATGTGTCAAAATAAAATGTAATTTAAATCAAAAGCACTAAAGAGTATTGATATAAACTTCGAAGCAAAATCATTTTTTTACCCGTTTTTAACGCCGTTAAAGGATGAATTTCAATAAAATACGAAACACGTCTTCCATCAATTCCTTTAAAAAAGGGTTATGCTAAATTTGAAGTACATTGAACCAAGGAATCGCGTTGTCCCATACAAAGTTTGCTCCCCTTTTTCAACCCCTTAGAAGAAGAATTTCGGAAAATCTTTTCTTATCGGATACAAAGAACAAACCCTTCAAGTTTCAGGTCTCTACGATCAGCGGTTTAGGCTGTGCGTTGATACGTCAGTCATTCAGGACAAAGCCTTTTATATACCTAGATGATAAGTAATTTGAAAGTGATTTGAGGAATAGAGAAATATGCATACTGATCGTTCCAAATTTTAACTAACATTTTTTTATTTAGTTTTAAATGTGTATAAAAATATCTACAATTTCTTAAAATGAATTTTCTTTTAAAACCTAAAATTGTGTTTAAAAAATACAGTAAAGTATTGTACAAAATACAGTAGCTACCTATTATAGAAGGTACAAATAGGATTACAAAAATACATTAATTCATTCATCGTTATATAATCTCATCGAATAGTTAAACCATTGACACAAAAAGTTCGTCTCGTATTTCTCAACAAAAGATTTTATCTTTATCAAATCATCAGAAGCGCCAGACGATAAATAATGTTATTCTAAAAGCTAAAGTAAAACGAGATTAGTTAGCGTTAACCTTAGCTATGATCCATTGTACTTACCTTGTAATCCTGTTGTCCTTTTGTCGTATAATCAGGACTAGCGAAACATTATCGGGCGAGTTATCTGCTTGCATCGAAACTAGGGTTTCCAAACTTTGTTGTGTTAATGGATATTCCATTAATGTAAGTTTATGCTATTTTAAAAGAATATCTAATCTTTTTCCACGTCTTTGAGAATTGTTGTTTGCTTGTTTTTAGTCAAAAGCTTCCTATAGATTCGATGATTCATAGTAATTCGTTTTTATTTTGTAGCCCTTTAAATCATACAGCGATCAAATAAAATATACATAGCTGATACTTACTTTTGGCTGCGATTTTCGATTTCGACTTTTTTTTTAAATGGGTAACCACTTGACTTCCATCGAGCGCAAAGGCATAGATGAGGTCTACAGTGGAGCGAGCTTACTCATAACAAGCCTGTGTACCTTGTAGAAGTTCAGGTTGTATCTGTGTTAGGGAATACAGACGCCGGAAGTGCATTCCACTCCATGGCCGAGCGCATTATGAAAGATGATTGAAAGCGATGAGTGCGAATAATAATAAAATAATAATAATAAATTATGTAATTACAATATAAATCATTAAATATTCTTTAATATTTACAAAATAGTTTCTTATTATTAAACTACTGAGACATACTTTACCCAACCGTTCGTACCCAACCATGAGCCTCTATAACGTAATTATAGATGGTTTTAATATTTCATCAGCTTATCTGAGCTTAAACGACTACATCCGCACGATGGTCACAAATTATTTCATTTAATGCACTCCTACATTAATTGACAAGATTGTTGAATAGCTAACATTACGTAACGAAAAACTCGGAATAATAATATTTTTCTCGACGTCTGGCTCTCCTACATTCATCAGAACTAAGATAAGTATATTATGTAATATGATAATTCCATAGACTTATTTATGATTTTTATCGATTGTTGTGTGATTCGCTATCGTTACAATATCCTAAATCTTCTCAACAATTTTATACCTGTTGCTTATTTTTATAAAATACTGTTTTATATATGTTTGATATCAACGTAAAAAAGGATGAATTTAAATGCATTCTAAAAGGGAATCTGCTTACTGAAGAAGTTTATAAGGTTTCATTACATATTAAATCTCGCCACGACTCCTAGGAGCGGAGAAATACCCATAAACAAAGTACTCTATAAATCTTCCAAATTTTACGGGGTTGTATCTTCCAAATTTTACGGGAAAAATACTGCACGTAGTAGCTACTTCACTGAAATTCCGTTAAATTCGTTTGTCTCGACTGTTATTAATAACAATTAACATATGACAATAATCGGTAGAGAAATATTCTAATCAAATATTCTAATTATTAACTAGTTTGTTCGCTAAGGTGTAGAAGGTGAGATGACAATCGCGATGCGAAAAATTTAATTAGTCGAACCTAGTTTAGAGACCGCAGCAAAATTGACTAATTTAGTATAATTAAAAATAATAATTGTTCCGGCCAGTTTTATCAAGATCTACTCCTAATATTAACGGAATATGAAGAGCAAAGTAAATAAGACATGTATCTCAATAATAAAATATCCATATAACAAAATCCGAGGTTTTTTTTTAAATTTAAAAATCAAAGTTAAGCATAATAAGGTACATATATATAATGATATATTTTTTTAAATATTTAAAAATTAAAGTGCTATAATTTGGTGCCTTGGTAGTGTTTGCATTAATAAGCAATAATTACAGTCCATCTAATCCCGATGGATGTAAGAACAATAAACTAAGCTGGTAAAATCACGAGATTATTCTATATAATTAACATACATATACATGCTATAAACAAATTACAACGTAATCTTTTTGTGGTATAATAGTATGTAGAATATATATAATATATGAGTTAGTAACACACAATGTGCGTTTAATACATCCATAACTCGGCTTAGTATGAATTGTGAATGTGCAGTCACCAAATCAATTCACTTTGTTTGGCCCACTTCGGTAACATCTGGCGCAAGGACAGGCTAAGGTGCCAGCCGGAATTACTATTCAAATATTTGACACACATGTTTCGACGGCCTTCATATTTTGCTGGTACCTGAGAGTAATTAACTCATTCACAGTCCAGATAGTGGACACAATAGTTAAACCATTGAACTGAGCCATTTGTGGTTCAGAAGAACAGGGTATATATTAATACTCTCTAGTTATGTTCTATGACCATCTCAACTATCAACGATAAAATTAACTACTCAATGCTTTTTACTCAGTAGATAGAAGAACAAAGAAATGCCAGATATGCCAATTATCTCGCTTTTCGTCTTTTAGTTTAAAGTCATTTTCATACACAAAGAAGCTCCGAAATATGTGTTATTTAGAAATGTGAAATATAGAGATATAGAGATTAAAAGTCTATTTTGGTATTCGATAAAAAAAAACCTAAATGAACCCAAAAGTAAAAGCACAACTTAAAACGATTTCGAATCTAAACAAAATCAAAAGCTCTCCGTTATTTTTTAGCGAATATCTCCTGTTTGTCAAAATGAATCTTGTTTTAAATCAACATAATTTAGCTCTATAAACAAACTGACAGCGACAAGGTTGCCTGCCTCCATGTCCGATGCCGTCTCTATTCGGCCCCCACTATGTGACGCTCAAGGCCAGTAGGGCCAACAGAAAACACATTCCGAAAAAAAAAGACAAAGTTGATCGATACTATCAAATGTATATCTTTCATCCGGCGTTTAATACGGCGGCACACCCCTTGAGGACCAATCTAAAGCATTAGCCGGGTGTTAATACGTTTTTTCTATGACATGTGCTACTGCCAATTTACGGACGGCAAGGTGTGCTCGAGGCGCCTGTGCCGTGATTTGACACATTTCATTCTAGAAATGACGAATTTGTTTCACATGTGTTACAACTATTTTAGTTTGTAACGTACGACAAGAACTACTGTTACTTGAATAAGTTACTACATATGACTTGTGTTGTATAAATTTAACATTGATGTAAGTTTTTTCTTGCTCAAAATCAAAAATAAATTTTACATGTTATGAATGTAACGCTACTTCAATACTTCGTGACAACTTTCGTCACATCAATCATAGTTCGTGACATGTTTGTTTAAATATGTATTTCCAAGCACGTTATTATAGTTTCTGCTGTAATTAGGTGTACGCTTATATGATTTAGTGGCGTTTACACGGGGGCACGAAACTTTACACCACTTTACTACCAATGACGCTGCTTTCGTGAAACCCCGTGACACAGCGGTCATTAATACCAAGAAAAGGGAGCATAGACGCGGCCAATACACCTTCAATATTAATGTACTTATATACGCAGGTGGACAATACAATTTAGGCTTGCTCCAACCATTATTCAATCATTGCACAATACTTAACACAAACTTTGATATTATTCTGCCATCAACAGTATTGCACAACATTATTAAAGGTGTATAGACTCCTAAGATATCAAAACATATTTTTTCTAATTAAATAAAATTCAGTAATTTAACTGTATTTTAATGAGATACTATTAACACCTTTGTTGTTCAACATGTATAGAATTAGAAACTTTTTTGCGAGAACATTTACGATTTAGGACTCGATGTTTATTGTAAAATATTGATTTTTTATCTCTGGAGTTAATAAAATTACAAAATAAAGAAGTAACCTCAAAGTAATAAAAGTTATTATTCAAGTAAGTGTTATTCAATAAAGATTCGTCAAAATGCTGTCAACTGTAAACATATCGCGTATTATACAATAAGTATACATTTTTTTTTTAAATATACAACCAACAAGCTTTTGAAATCGTTGAATAATATATAAAATATGTAATAATTGATATAGCTTCAAAATGTTTTTTTATAAGTCATTAATTTGCTTATTCTTTTGTATTCCACACAGTAGCATTCAGTCTATTGTCAAGTCAATGTACAAAATACTTTAATAGTCCCTTAAATGGAAGTTAAAAGGATTACATTATTACGAGTCACATCGTTATTTCGTCCCAAAATTACGCTCAGTGGGTCTTTTGTTAAGTCCAAAGTATTTAAGCACCTAAATTATTGTAATCGTAGGTAATTCACATAAGTAATTCATAGGTGACTATTGGACTGAACGAGCGTCGGGAAGATATTTTCAAAGAATAAATAACGTGTAATTGCTTACTTGACTATTGTATACAAATAAAACTGATAAATACAAAAATGTTTATGGATTATTACAATAAAATTGGACCAAAAACAGAGGAATCTCAATGTCTACTCTTAGATTATTAATTAATAAATAAACACTACATACTCAACGCGTTCAGCACTCAAATTAGAGTAGTTAGATCTTGTGTCGGGGTCCGGAAACATACACAATGACAAGAATAAACACACCCATACTGGAAAACATGCCTGTATGGTCAATACAAACATCTACACCGAGCGCGAGTCGAACTCGCGACCGTCGTGGCTCAAAG
The DNA here is from genome assembly GCA_023373885.1 of Hestina assimilis. NCBI lineage: Eukaryota > Metazoa > Arthropoda > Insecta > Lepidoptera > Nymphalidae > Hestina > Hestina assimilis. The sequence continues at coordinate 5,906,379 of CM041749.1, read as the reverse complement.
CAGGCTATTAGGTTGTTAGCTGTTAAAATAAATAAAAAATATCAATTACTAGCTTCTGCTAGCGGCTTCATTAATGATTTTAATTCAAACTTTGAACCCGATATCACTCCTTCGGGTATGGAATTTTAGAATACGTTAAAACAAATGTTTCTTTATTTGTGAAAAATTCAGCTTTCTAGGTCCAAGGGTTTATTTAGGCTGGGCGTCAATACGAGTATGCTAATCAGGTCTTCCCCTTTTATATACGAGTATATAGAAGATTTATAAAAGTTATAAATATAATTTTTCAAACATCTAAACATTTTCTTATTCTTAAAGGTTCAGTGTCTCAATGCCGTGGTTATAATATAAAGTCTTATATCTTTAAAATGTTGCTTATTGTTGATTATATTTTTCAAATATTTCGCATGATTTCGTCAATTGTTTTTCCGTATCGAAAATTGGCGATGCGCCATATCTTTTGTGACTATACTGTTATATTGACTTAAAAAAGCATTGAAAGCACGTTCAGTTATACTTATTACAAACGCGGAATTTATCTCTCTTTACATCTAATAAATTACTATTTTGGCATAATACTTTTGACATACTGCCAAATCTTAATTAGACACTAAAAAGGACCTAAGCCTGAGAATCATAAATTATTTTTATTTATAGCCGGTTTTATCTTTTTCTAGGTCAATGAAAGATCTGGATAGACGGCGCCGAGGAGCCTGATATATAATACGTACCGTAGATTTTATCTTAAAGGTTTTCTTTAGGCGTTTTTTTTTGCTACGAAAAGGTTTTTTATCGTAAATATCAACATAGGTATCAATTATCAAGGTTTATGAATTTTGTAAGAGAGGCAATCGCCTGTTATTAGCACTTATTGATATCAGAGGTAAGAGAGGAGAGGTAACAGGGGGAGTTGAATCTTGTGCCTTGGTCACATTAATAAAAATTATTAAACGCAAAGCATCAGTAAATAGACTGCTACGTTACGTTTCGACGTCTGTGTATGTATACAGAAGTCGACTTTGTGAAAAGGTGCTTCCTCGTTCTAGACCGCCGAAATATATCTTCTCCTTTTTAAGATCTTCAGTATCATTTTGGCTTTACTTAAGGTATAAACGCTACACACTTAACGGCCTCCATTAGGATAGTTTCATCCTGTCTCGTTGTTCCAAAACATACAACACACCCAGACCGGAAAACACGCCTGTATGGTGAAATCAAACATCTGCTCCGAGCGGGAATCGAACCCGCGACCTGTGGCGTTTAAGGTAGGTTCACTACCGCTGCGCCACTACGTCATCAACAACAAGCTTCTACTATTAAAAGTTGAAGCAAGATAAGCCTCACTTTTCGTAAAAATGTATAAAAAAAAATAATAATAATGTATGATAAAATAGCGCTCGACACCGTTGTGGCGTTGTGGGTAGCGTGTCTGCCTTAAGTCTCGACGGTTGCGGGTTCGATTCCCGCTCGAGCAGATGTTTGTTAAAATTTCTGTCTCGGTCTGGGCGTTTGTCTGTGGGTCTCCCCACCGTGCCTCGGAGAGCACGTTAAGCTGTCGGTCCCGGTTGTTATCACATAACATCTGATAACAATCGTTAACTCTTGATAAGTAAATTGCTCTTATTCAATGAGTTACTGGTTCGCCCTTAGGGTTGCGGAGGTCAGATGGCAATCGCTCTGTGTAAAAACTGGTAACCCGTCAAATCCGGATAAGAGCAATAAAAGCAGACCCTGGGTAAAATAAAAATACCGGGAATAATGCTAGGATGAAGAAGAAGATAAAATAGCGCTAACCACTTTAGTCTATAAGAACATATATACATATTATAGCCTTACACTTATTTATTCGGTCTATTGCCTAGTTATATGGTCAAAGGATACAAATCGAACTTTTTATTTAGAAGATCTCAATCGTTTAACACTTAATTAATCGTTGTGGCGCAATGGTAGCGAACTTAGCTTATGCACTGGTCGCAGGTTTCAATTGCCGCTCGATCCCGATACAATAGGTACCTGTTCATATTGGATGGTTACCTTGTTAATACGGCTTCCATTAGTATAAACTAATGGAGGCCGTTCAGTAATAAACGTTTAATTATTTATTTTTATAATAAGTAGTAAGTAAGGTAAGAGGTATTTTTCTCTAACACCTATGATCTATCTAAATAAACTTTGAATGTAAAACATTATTAATCTAAATAAATTATTTCATACAAATCGTTAAAAATGTTTCTAAATCATTATATATAGGAAAGTTAAGATACGCTAAAGCGTAGTAAATATATGTGAACATGGATCCATTTCAAACAGTAGCTAATCTTACATATATACACCACAAATTATTAAAAGAAATTTCCACTTCGAAGTCTTTTTATTACGACTGATCAATAAGGGTTGCCTTGCATTATCCATCATTTATGAAATGTCTAGAGCAGTGATTGCATGAAGCCCATCAAAAGCGGAAAACATTAGTCGCGACTTGCGACGTCCGGGCCCCGGCGGTTGTTCCCTCCCCTTCGAATTTATCGCAATTCGATACCAATAGCTCGCTTACAGAATGGGGGAAACCGGATGCTATATAAGTATAATTTTTATGTTTGTGTTTGAGAAATATTATTATTATCTAATGTTATGTAAGATTGAGTAATATGTTCTATAATTTTCTTAGCAGTTTTTATGTTTGAAAGTTTCGTACCCAAATAACGATCGAGATATTGTTACGCTGACATACGTGTGTCCGTTTGTCTGTATGCCACATGAACATACTTTTGGGATCGTAATAGCAACTTGCAACTATGATAGTTGAAATTATGAAATAGAAACTAGAATGGAGCACCAAAAATTTTTAAAAAGCGTTTTAAATATAGTGGTAAATTGCGGAAATTAGACTCGCATTAGACGGTATTATTAATATTTTATTGTTGGCCGGGTCCAAAACTTGAAACAGTGGAAAAAATAAAGAAAATTTAAAAACAAAAGGTATATTGTTTATAATATATACACTCATATAAGTGACGTACATATACTCATACAGAAAATAAGAAATAAATAATGCTTAGAAACATATTCAGAAAAGGTAAAACGTTGCCATGTTTTGCTTCCGTGATTCGCGTACAATTTTTACAAGCCACTGAAAATAATTCCAAATACGACATGTAACTGGTATCGCGGCCTTAAATAACGGTTCGCATGTTCAGCGAGAACCGTTTTATGGAGGCCAATATTTCCATAGGAAATATGACGGTGAAATTATTTGAATGCGTGTGAGGGCGGGCGGTCATTGCCTCGCCTTGCCTAGACGGTCTCGATAAGCGGCATTTATTGTTTTTGCTTATATAAAAATATTTAATAACACTTAGTACTACGACCCGGTTTAATATATCAACAAAAAATATTTTGTTATAATACTACAAAAATATTTCTTTCCAAATAATTGCTTCAAGTTTAACAAATATATTTTTACTTGTTTTTCCAGAGTCTCCCAAGGAGATTACGTTTTCTATAGAGACGTGCACTAGCAATACGTTTTACTGAATATTATTACCCTAGGTATGCCTACCATAACCAAATGTATACCAGTACCTCAACCAGTCCATGCATCATACCTATAGCCATACATAAAAACAATCATGCCATCAATCAAAAATGGACGATTGGAAATGCATAAACGGCAAGGCAGATAGAGAGGCGATGTTATTCTAATTATTATTGTAAAGAAGACAAATTGAGAAAAATTAAAAATATAGGTCAAAGTAAAAACGATTTTAATATATAATTACAATATACGAAAAACAAGACAAAAATATTTTAAACATAACATTCTATACGAAATCTAAGGAATTCTAGACTAGGCCGTAGGTAGGTAGATACTTTCCATAATTACAATGGTGGTCACATAAATATCACGGATAAGCGACATCGAACTTGTATCGTGACTTATGCGGGTTTTAAGATGCATAACATAATAGCTTTGTGTTTTTGAGCTATAAATTTGTCATTAGATACATAAATTTGTCTTGACGGGCTCAGTTTTAGAATAGATAAAATAAAAGACACAACAAAACTAAAGCTAATTAAAAAGTAGACAACTTTTAGAAAAAAAAAATGATATGCGACTAGGTTAGCGCGGAAAGGTTCTCGAGTGGCGACCACGTACCGGAAGGCGTAGAGTAGGTAGACCCTTTACAAGGTGGGCTGATGACCTGGTAAAGGTCGCGGGTCTCTGCTAGATGCGGGTGGTTTAGGACAGGTTATTGTGGCACTCATTGGTGGAGGCCTATGTCCAGCAGTGGGCGTTCTTCGACCGATGTGATAAGGATGATGAAGTTGGCAAGCAAGCCAGTCTAAATGATGGTAAGCGGTTGATGTAGCCTGACTGGCATATCAACACCCATCCTAAACACTAATATTAAAGAGAAATATTTTTGATTATTATTTTTAAGTCACAGTCAATTAACGCCAGGATCCTTCTTGCCTGGAAGACAATAAAAGTAGTGAAAATGAAATAAAAGTCGACGTTGCGGCGCAGCGGTAGCGAACCTGCCTTAAACGCCATAGGTCGCGGGTTCGATTCCCGCTCGGAGCATAATATGTTTGTACTTCCGGTCTGGGTGTATTTGTCCTTGTCATTGTGAATGTTTCCGGACCCCCGACACAGGATATTACTATCCTAATGGGGGCCGTTGAGTGTGCAGCATTTATTTATTATTTATTATTAAAAGTAATTAATCTGTATGTGTTAGGATATACTTTTAGCTGGTAGACTTTTGTCCCTATTGTTAGCTATAACAAGTAAGTGTAAGTAAGGAAGATTGGTGTTATATCATTAGTATAACAGTAGAGTCGGAGGTCTTGTGCTTTACGGCTGGATCTCAGTACTCCAAAGGTGATGCTATCAACGCCAATAGGGCTACACAACCGCCAACCGGTAGCAATAAAAATTTTTAAAAATGGGTCTTGTATGCCAGTGGTAGAGATGAAGAAATATCACATAATTTGTTTACATAACTTTCAAGCACACTCCATCTCATAAATAGTTATTGCTATTTTATATACACGAGAGATATATCTTTTACTAAAAAAAGTAACATTAATATAACTTAAAGCACACAGCTTATTATACTACAAAAGGACATGAGAAAGTTTGTATTTTTGAATGTTTGTTCGCAATCGCGCAAAAACGGTCAACAGAATTTGGATGAAATTTAATACTACTTAAGATATTTTATACGTTGTATTAAACTTTTATGTCAAAGAAATGTTTTTCAACCTTACGTTAGGAGGAGGTTGAAAATTTATATCATTTTTGAAACTAGAAGCATAAAACTTTGAAAGAAATGGGGGTTTGTATTCAAAGTTTATATTAAAATTTAAAATCATCATTCAAACGGCCGAAGCCGTGAGAAGCTAGTTACTGATATAACAATTATTATTGTGACTTCACAGCGTTTTGTTCGCCTCAGTTAGGTATTATCGATGATTCTATTGATCAAACAGAGAAAGCTTCCGATAAAGGAAATCGTGGGAGATTGCGACGAAAGAAAGTAAATACGAAACGTTAACACACAATGACACCCATCATAATTATCGGGTTTCTAGTAGCTTACCGTTTTTTGGCATTATTTGTATAACAGAACAATCGTTTGTTTGTTCGGAGAATAATTAATGAGTCAATTATTATTATTTTTAAACACTACACTCTCAATGGCCCCCATTATGATAGTCATATCCTGTGTCGGGGGTCCGGAAACATACACAATGACAAGGACAAACAAACCCAGACCGGAACACATGTCTGTAGGTTAATACAAACATATAATCTGCCTCATCTGCCTCAAGCGGGAACTAAAACTGCGACCTTCTTCGTCCTAGCATTATTCCTGGTAGTTTATTTTATACGGGGTCTGCTTATTACTTTTATCTGGATTTGGCAGGTTACTAGTTTTTACACAGAGCCATCAGACCACCGCAACTCTAAGGATGAACATGTAACTCATTGGATAACAGCAAATTCCCTAACAAGAGACAGCTTAACGTGCTCTCTGAGGCACGGTGGGGAGACCAACAAGGGCAAAAGGATTGAAACAGAAAATTATAAAAAACATTTGCCCGAGCGAAAATTGAACCCACAACCATCGAGATTAAAGGCAGACTTGCTACCCACAACGCCACAACGGTTTTAACTAAAACCACGACCATCGGCGCTTTGAGCAGTTTTGTCACCATTGCGCTAGAATGGTAGTATAAAATATGTAAGCCTAAAATAGATCGATAATCATGGATATACAAAATGGATTTTTCTATAACAACATTCTAGATCCGTTCTAACAAAAAAGCCTAATTGTGACGTGCAAGGACGTTAGATACATAACAAATCTATGACTATTAAAACCTTTCTATTTTTGGAATGGAACGGCTCGATTGGGAAAATACTATCCTCGCCGTCATTGACATTGTATTGAAGTACCAATATCCGTACTATTGCGTTTAAATAAATAAATAAATAAACGCTGCACACTCAACGGCCCCCATTAGGATATTGATATCCTGTGTCGGGGGTCCGGAAACATACACAATGACAAGGACAAATACACCCAGACCGGAAATTATGCTTGCATGGTCAATACAAACATATTATGCTCCGAGCGGGAATCGAACCCGCGATCTGTGGCGTTTAAGGCAGGTTCGCTACCGCTGCGCCACAACGTCGTCGTAAAGACGTGAGTGTAAAGTTATCGGAAGAGTTTGACGTAATATACTAATAATACAGTGATAAGGGATTTTGTAACCATATGGCAGTGGCTCCCAACCTTTTATTGAACAGGGACCACTTTGATTTACTTTTTGATAGGAGAGATCACCATTTACAAAATAATTTTTAAAATGTTTGTTACCTCAGAACTTCGACATTTATGAATCGATTTGGATTATATTTCTGTTATAATAGAACCAGCAGTAATATAAACGAGTAGAATCCGTTTTGATCAAATAGAGCTATTGTTTCGAAATATTCTCGGAAGTAGTGATTGAATTCGTCAATTAATCTATATAATATATAAAAATGAATCCCCAAATCCCTTGGTCACGCCATCACGCGTGAACGGCTGGACCGATTTCACTATTTTTTTTTGTTGTGTTTGTTATTGTCAGGAGAAGGTTCTTATGACAGAACATATTATGTATAAAGTAAATTTTAATTTTAACAGTAAATACCAGGTTTGTACAGAATCGACGGGTAGGAAAGTTCGTATGGAAAAAAATGTATTACTCAATGTTTTTATACAGGTAGATAGTTTATAAGTGGAAGAACCAAGAACGGAATTAAAACTCCCACGGTAACGGGATAAACGGAACAATTTACTATGCATCCGGACGAAGTCGGGGCGGGTCGCTAGTATATTTATAAAAGTCTCTTATGGCTCTTGTGTGTTTGCTCTATTCAGGTCATACTTTTAGTGTCGTGAAAAATTAAATCGTTCATGGACCATATTTTGCCTCCTGCGAACCACTGGTGGTCAGCGGTCTGGTTGGGAACCACTGCCTTATAGAGGCATATTTGCTAAGCAAATAATCTCTTTGATTAAATAAAAATCAAACAGGTAATAATACAGACACATATAAACACATTGATCTTGCTTAGTGATATACAAACAATATATTATAATATTTTTTTGGGATTTAATAGAGCGTTTATAATGTGTTGTTTATTCGTTAGCATAATTTCTTGGCCCCCACGCACAACTAAAGTATTGATTTTATTATAGCTATGAAAAATAATATATGAATTAGTGGCAGAGACAATCGGTGATGACAAATAGGTCAAATGAAATATGCACAAATTATGTCTTTACCTAAGGACATAATTTGTGCATATTTCATCGACAATAATTATTAACATATATGCATTAAAATATTAAGTCAAATTTTCAACATTATAGGTTCAATTAGTAATATATAAATGAAATATTATATTAATATATTAATACAGGTTTATTCATATATTTTTAAGCATAAATGCTTATATTTTTAACATTTGCCGTAGGTTTCGGAAATGAAATCACTATTTTATTTAACGTTATTTCATTAGTGCATTTTTATCAAAACAATCTCAAAATCTCTAGGCATTTTATAATTACATCATTTAACTATTATTATACAATTCGTAAGATTTTTGATACACAATAGTTGTTCATTCCGCATTGTTGAAATATCAGCACTGAAATAAATCTAAGGTATGTCGACACTGCAGCAGGAAACGAGAGAAAAACCCGTAATAAGCGGACGATGTATTGAATATCAATGGACAGTGGCCACCTGCGCCTGCGCAGCTTCATGTGCCACTGAATGAATGACGCGTGCGCGGAAAACGATGTAGATCGAACATACCGGTTTGTTTACAAAACACGTTTCGGACCGCTGTCTCGCTCGCCAATTACTTTATGATTTAAAAAGAAATTCAATAAAATTTCTTTAAAATAAAAAACACTACTTTAAATTATAAAACAAATGGTAACTTTTATTTTCTTTTTCTAAATAAAAACGAAAATGACGTTGTGGCGCAGCGGTAACGAACCTTAAGCGCCACGGATCGCGGGTTCGATTCCCGCTTGAAGCAGATGTTTATATTGACCATACTGGCATGTTTTCCTGTCTGGGATTGTAAATCCTTGTCATTATATATGTTTCCGAACCCCCGACACGGGATATCACTATACTATTGAGGGCCGTTGAGTGTGTAACGTTTGTTTATTTATTTAAAAAAAACAAGCAAATATTGAAAATCATGAAAAAGTCAATTTTTTAATTCAACGAACAAATGGAACATTTGCACTTATTTATTATGTAGGGAAGCTGGAACACGCTTCATTATACTTTTATTACATACGATTCAAGTTGCGTAGTCAGAAAAACATGTAACATGAAGAACTTTAAAGACGTTCGCGGCACACGGAGCGGATTCTCCGCAGACAGCTTGGCTGCACGTTGTTTAACTTGAATGTTTACAATATCGAATAAACATAAGATAAGCGAACTAAAATACACATAGTGTGCTCCGATCCATTGAAAAATTCAAGTCTTGTTTTAAATTGCGGTTTGTCATCTCTTCGTTCAGAGGTTTTTTTTATTTAATCAGTAAGCACTTAGCACCAATACATTGAACCTTACATCGGACGGATGCTTCTATTTAAAAATTATGTAATTATGCTATTCAACCGCTGTGAAAAAATGTATTTAAAGCGTCATTATTTTATCTATCTACATAAGCAATTAACTCGGTTCCGCTTTCTACACATTTTATCATACTGATGTACTGATAATCAATTCCGTATATCTAAAGCTACAGATTAGAAATACTATAATATTTGATACCATATTATGACAATTCAGTAATCCAATTTTGGTAATTCAATTGGATAATTGGTATCCAGAACTGCTCATACCATATATACATTTATTAACCCGATGGTATCGATTCAGTCTTAAACGCCAATGGTCGTTGATTCGATTCTTGGTCTGGGCAGATATTGGTATTGGCCAATCAGAGATGTTTTCCGGTCCGCATGGATACACGTTGTGTAAATTTCTTATCTTGTCTATTTGTTTTGTCGTCGTCGTTGTGCTACACGCTAACTTCATTCAGCTATATTGCAAGATTCACACGCTCACTTGTTTCGCTTATGATGCAAGCTTGTGACTAACTTCGAGTCTTTGACATTTTGTCTCTATGGAAGGGGATGTCTTTACTTAATAGTAATTCTATGCTTATATTGTAGTGTTTTGGCCTAAATTGCTAGGAAGTTTATTTGCATACATGGACAAATTGGACAAGCGTTACCTTCGCTCCGTGAGAATAGTTTAGAGAGTGCGTGTGAACCATGCGTTACAATAGACCGTGTACACCATAGACATAAAAGAATAGACCACGCTAGTAATAGGACTATCGTATAAGTGGACGTTCAAGTTCAATAAAAGAGAGCGAATGATAACATGCTTGTCTGTTCTATCGTGGATGAAACATTGACTGGAGTGGAGACGAAAGCAGCCATGCCCACGTTCATAACTCGCCGAACGTGAAGTTCTTGGTCGAAGCTAAAACGAGAAGCAAGGAGCGTTGTAAATCGTTCTGTTTTTACAAAGTCAACACATATCACGCTCACTTATTCAGTCTATTCTTGTATGTCTATGTGCACACACATGATACACTGAACAACCCTGATTTAGAAGAGGCATTACGATGGACAATGCCGCATCGGAGTGCCGCAATCATAACATAATTACGCATTGCGTAGGAGTCATGGGAACATGTATATATTTTCCTTTTACAAATGTTTATTAACAATAGCCACAAGTAGAACTATAAATAGTCATTAAGATTGTGTAATGACATTAATTAGTTATGTTCTGCGTTAAGTTTTTGTTGTTACAATTTTATTATGAAATCGCTAAAGCATTTTACAAGATGGAAGCCAGTACTTTATAACATTATCTTTACATACATTTTATTTATTGCAGCGAAGTTAATCATTATTTTCTACGGTAGAATTTTAAATGTTCTACCGTTACTAAAGTTAAAATATGAACTTTGATAAACATATTACCTTAATTAACCCGTTTGTAATTTTAAATCTCGATAAGTCAAACCATTAATTTAAGTTTTTACATATCAAGGATATTAATGATTTACTTTGTTATTTAACACTTAACCGCAAATTCTCAAATTATATACGTTTATATGATAACAATATGAAACTCGGTAACGTTATATGAGAAATTCTAATCTCGTATAAAATACTTATTTGTTACACGGTTTTTGAGCTATAGGTCTCTAGAGACACTACAATATAAAAAATATAATTCGGTTTATAAAATTAAGTAAAAAAGTTAAAAATTTAAATGCTTTTTTGTTCATATTACCGAAGGCCTAAGATTTTGAACCTACTACAAAATAAGGAGGAGGTTCTCAATTCGTTTGTATTTTTTTTATGTTTGTTACCTCATAACATTCGACTTCACATAACATAACATTATTTTCGTGAACCAATTTTGATGATTATTTTTTTAATCGAAAGCTGGTACTTCACGTGTGGTCCCCATATCAATTTGGTCCAGTTCTGTCATTGGCACGAAATGAATATGAATAAACGCTACACACTCAACGTTTATTTATTTACGAAATGAATATGAGAAAATTATATATGTCTTAAATTTACATTAATCATTAAGTTCTATCATTCGTAACTAAAAAGTATAATTTACATCCAAATTCGCCAATTTTGCGTCATAGTAACAAGTATTGACATAAAACCCACCCACATTAGATAGTGACTTCATGACAAAAATGTGTTTATTACAAAAAACACTTCGCTTATCTGTCTACAAGCATTCAATATTGCGAATAAAATATCATGCCTGTTATAAGAACGTTTTGTGTTTACTGCCCAACTCGTATAATTTAGACATCACGAGACGAAGGCTTTTATTGTCCTGGCTATTAATGCGCCGCCCACAACGATACGATAAATTATCGTATAAACTAACTCGATACCGATCTGTTATTTGGACGTCACATGGAATATAAGATTGTAAATATCTCAGTTATATCGTACGATCTCTTGTACAAATCTTGTATCTCTTAAATTCAAATATATTTTTATTTTTAAGAAAGGCTGATTATAATTATAACATTATAACATGACGACGTTGTGGCGCAGCGGTAGCGAACCTGTCTTAAACGCCACAGGTCGCGGGTTCGATTCCCGCTCTGAGCAAAATATGTTTGTATTGACCATGCAAGCATATTTTCCGGTCTGGGTGTATTTGTCCTTGTCCTTGTATGTGTTTCCGGACCCCAGACACAGGACATCACTGTCCTAATGGGCGCCGTTGAGTGTGCAGCGTTTATTATTTATTATTAATATTAATTTCCCGTATTTTTTGGACAAAAAAAAACAAAAATAAAACGCAGCTACTATTTCAGATTATTATTTGAACCTCAAGCTATCAATAGAGGAACTGTACCATAATGCGTTTAAATATTTTTACAGACAGACGGACAAACAAAAATTCTAAAAATATTTGATTTTGGGGCTACAAGCACCTTATAATTTAATTGGACTTAGTTCCGAATTATTTTTTTTAGTTTGCTTTCAGTTTTTCTAACACATATTTACTGTACGGAAAATGTACGCAAAACGTTCAATTTTGAATTTCATCCATTCTATATTTGACTTCTTTATATCGGAAATCCTATACCAAAATTCCGTTTTTTTTCTGAATCCTTACCTGGTGACGCTGTCAAGATCAGTAAGGCTACCAGCATTAGACATAAAAAAAATCTGTATACAAAGGAAATAATATACAAGTCACGTACAAAAAATCCCAACATCAAAATATAGATAGATAGATAGATAGAATAGTCTTTATTGTACACCACTAAAAACGAGTTACATTCAAGAACTTAAAAACTATATATAAATGTACATGTAGGCGGTCTTATCGCTAATTAGCGATTTCTCCCAGACAACCTCGGATTTAGGAGAAATGAGTAAAGAGATATAAGATTATTAGATAAAGATAATATACAGACTAATTGCAATCAGGAGACCGAGCGGAGAACGAACAACGCTTCTCCGTTTTGCAATCGGTTAAATAGAATTGTTATAATTTTCTTTGTTTTGTTAAATTTTGTATTGAAACGCTAAACTCGTACCTTTTTTATTTTTATTTTTTTATTTTGGAAAGTAGGGCAGATGACTCTACTCCACCTGATGGTATGTGGAAATAAAGTCCAAACGCGAAGGCGGCTAACAGGAATGCAACCGTGTTAGCCACCCTTGCCCTGCCTACCCGCAAGATGCCTCTTCACGCCTCGTTTGAAGGAGCCCAGATTGTAAGAAGGAGGGAACACGTGAGCCGGCAATGAGTTCCACTTTTGGAAGTACGACAAAGAAATGAATTGGCAAACTTCTTTGTTCGCGAAGGAATTGATGCCACAGTTAGACGGTGACATCGGAGACCGGCACGCGTAGTTCTTGTAAGGTAAGGGGAGGGAGGTATGCCGGAGAATAATTCCTTTGAACACTCGCCGTGATACATTCTGTAGAAGGCTTACATTCCTAGTACTCTATAAAAGTAATTATAAACAAAAAGGCAGTTTTAAGTGCTTTAGTAGGGCTCTATAAGTAATTATATTCGGTGAACTAATAAACATTGGTCGATATAAGCAGACAGCTTGATGACCTACCTCATTTTTGTCAATCATATACCGACGTGGCGTGACACACGCGACAATTTTCACCGTGTAAATTTTTGTGGCAATTAACTGCTGACCTCTACGTATGACCTAAGACAGATAAGTCAGACCATTCGTCCCTAAACACAAGCTAAATAAATATAAGTTTAAAAACGATTGATTTATAAACGCTACACACTCGACGGCCCCCATTAGGATCATCTCCCGCGACTTCGGCTGCTTGAATTTATGCCGATCAAAAGTATCCTCTGACCTTCTCTGATCAATTGCATACAAAATCATCAAGATGATTCGTTTAGTTGTAATAAGGCAACAAAGAGACAAAATGCTTTCGCACTTATATGAGTGTAGATTTTTAAATTAGTATTTAGCCCTTAAAAACTCCTTAGCTGTGTGCTGTTACTTATTATTTTCATACGTACATTCACATATTTTCATTAAATACATTTTATTTTAAGATACGTTAAGCTAAATGGTAACAATGTAAAGCAATAGCATCGAAACATCATACACATTCCGCCGGCCAGATTTATGTATCCGGCGGAATTAATGAAGAAGAAAAAGGCAAGTACTGCATATATTAGTTGGAGTTGATGTTAAAGAGAGCAAGTGAATGAGGCGACGGCGACGCGGATGTCGCCGGATTTAGACACTTGTAAAGGATTCGCGACGGCCGGCGTGCCCCTCGTGTTGCGAATTGTCTGAACTAATTCTGGCCTTCGAACGCTTTACGGACGGAAACGTTAAAAGCTACCGAGATACGTAGCATTTTTATTTACTTATCGAAAAAGAATACGAAAAAATCTGGACCTTTTATAAGTATTACTTATTTATTACAAATTAGGAACGAAAAATTAGGACTATGTTCATAATTAACATTATTATTTTACTAGCCTTTGCCCGTAGCTTCGCCCGCGTGAATAATGATTTTGAAATTTTAAACTGCATTTCACCCTCTTCAAGTTTTCTTTTCAAGACAAAAAGTATAAAATAAGCAATTATCCGTCTCGATAATCAAATCTATGTCTATGCGAAAATTCGTCATAATTATAAAAAAATTGTCCAAAAAATAAAAATAATATTGGGGTGGACCACCCTTAACATTTAGGGGTATGAAAAACAGATGTTGACTGAGTCACAGACTTACCCGATATGCACACAAAATTTCATAAAAATCGGTTGAGCCGTTTCAGAGGAGTTTGGTCACGAGAATTTTATACATTAGATAATTTATGTAAACATTTGAAAACAATTTAACGCATACCATTAACATGGACGTTCACATGGATAGTTGAAACGTTTACCTCAGTATATAAATAGAATGCAGGTGAGTGCAGTCCTTGAATTGTTGCAGTAAGGCGCGTGCCAACGACTCGGCCTTGTGACCTATAGCGCGGCCTTGCAGATGCTCTCTATGCAGGTGCCTTAGCGTACACAATTAAAGAAATTCACTCGTACACATAACAGTTACCATGAATTGCAATTACAATTACTCAGAACCAAAAAAAGCACAAACTAGCATCTGCCTGAGGCGTCGCCCGCGTGAATAACGGTTTTAAATGCAACTTTTAAAGGCAACTTTTTTATTTCTGGACACATATTCATCCCCTATTTCACCTTCTTCAACTTTCTCGAACAAAAATGGCTTTTTTATATTTCTATACCGTAAAATATGTTCAACAGTTTAGGCTGAAAAAAGGAAAAGGACAGACAGGGTTTTTGCACATTTATAATATTAGTCCATATCTATATTTAAATCCGAAAATGTAATATTTTTTTATTAATGCGTGATTGAGTAACACACATCCAATTTTGTTATTAGTATATTTATTTAACTTAAATAGTAACTATGATCTTACAGTCAAACTAATTGTCTGGTTTTGTGAGTCTATAATATAAAACAAATTGTAAACAATTATATTGACTAATAAATAATATAAATATAATAAATAAATAAATCAATCAATAAATAAATAACACCTAAAACAAATCATACAAACTGTCACATTTATAATATTAGTTGACGACGTTGTGGCGTAGCGGTAGCGAACCTGCCTAAAGCGCCACAGATCGCGGGTTCGATATCTGCTCGGAGCAGATATTTGTATTAGCAGTACACGTGTTCCGGTCTGGATGTGTTTGTCTTTGTTGAATTGTTATTTCCGGACCCCGGCACAAGATATAACTATCCTAATGGGGGCCGTTGAGTGTGTAGCGTTTATTTATTTATCAGTAGGATATTTGAATGTAGTTGTTTGTTTTCTTGAGTCAGGAACAAATAAAGCTTGAATTGACATAGGTGATAAATATAATTTTACAGTTCTACTTCTTCCTAGCATTTTTTCCGGTATTTTATCAACCCTGGGTCTGCTTCTTACTCTTATCCGGATTTGACCGGTTACTAGTTTTACACAAAGCGATTGCCATCTGACCTCCGCAACCCTAACGAACTAGTAACTCATTGGATATGAACAAATTACTTATCAAGAGTTAACAATTATTATCAAATATTATATGATAACAATCGGGACGACAGCTTAACGTGTTCTCCGGCGCATTTCGTTATTAATAGCCAAATTATATTTAAGGCTTCTTTTTCGATATCTGAAACTTTTACTGCTGGCGTTTTTGTTAAAAATGTAAAAATAAATAAAAAGTAATTACTTCAAGTTTTTAAGTTAATTTTCCTCGACATCTATCTCCTATAGTTAGATCATCACGAAATTTGAGGACATAGATATTTGCCTAAATAGAATACAGCTTCAATTATGCAAATTGGATAGACCGCTTCTAAGAAATATGAACACATTAAGTATGTTAAAAAAATACAAACATACATGTCGATTTATTTATTTTATTATTACTGCATTGAAATTTTCATATATATCGTGGTATTGATTGCATGTGAACGGACCGGTATGCGGACCGTAATGCGACAAAACATCAGCATTGTATAAGAAAATAGCATTTTATATTCACGATCATGTCTTTAGTCACGATTTATATTGCACTAATATTAACACTGCTAAGTTGAACAAGCATCATTCACCTGTCTTATATGACACACTGATATCAACAATAGTGACATTTGCCGATTTAGAGTGCAAACAGTGAGTGACGACTTCGAAATTCTGTAGATAAGTCTCGTCGCGTGTCATGCGAACGATATCATTCTGTGCTATGTACTAAAAATAACAATACCGATTTCTCAGTCGAGGAAATTGGATGGTGCCGTATGTTTTGGTTTGTTAGGTTGAATTTCGTTCGATACTATGTATATGATAAGATAATGTATGAAGAAGTTGCGTCGGTTGGTTCAAACAAGGAGGTGTTTGCGAGAGATAGCGGCTATCGCCTGGGAACCTCAAACAGGCGGGTCCATCCGCGTGCCGCTGCCACCGCCTCGCGCCCTCCACACTTGCGCCACGCTTGGGGAAATACCTCAGATAAGGTCATACATTATAACATTTAAATTCTATTAAAAATTGTACCGCCATTTTTTAAAAGGGTGTCCTTAATAACAGACTCTTATATACACTTGTTAATGAGCTAATCCATACAATAAATCAGATTTTAATAACTTTTTTTTTAAAAGCTCTATCGTGCATTTACTGCTAAAAGATAAATAGCATAAAAACAGTAAAAGAATTGTATACATATAAGTATTTGCTTGAAATACAAAAAAAATATTAATTTTCTGTTTGCATTTCATTACGAATGATTACAGTTAACCATCAGAAATAAGGTACAAAATCTGTTAAGGAAAAGTTTTTACTAATTGATCGATGCTAAAAAAGATTGCCTTTTTAATTGTTATATAAAATATAATGATGAAAGAGGGATAGACTCTTTATCAAGGAAATACAGTTGATCGAAGTTGTAACAAATAAAAATTGCAAAAAATAAATTAAAGATTTAGTCTTCAGGCCTGCACAGGTGGAATTAATTCGAGGAGCTTCGGAATTGCACCACTTGGTATGCAAGCGACCAATGTCGCATCCGTCCGGCGCGAACGCATCTAACTGAGGATCCAAATAACTGTATAAGTGAGCAAACATGCAGAGTTTTAACATAAACATGAATTAATACAAGAATCTTTAACTGGGGGCTTACCATGAATACTTAATGCGATTGAATGACGACCTAAATCGAGCTGAATCGCTATTTCGTACCATGACATATATATTTATACGTCATGCTCATATAAAATCTGAATCGTTTTACTGCCTCAATTGAATTGGATTGATTTGGTTGTCATTTAAATCGCAATAAGATTTCATGGTAGACCCCCTAAATGTACTTATAAATATAGTCGTAAATGCCCAATTTCATAAGTATCTGTATGTTTCCTGTAATATAATTTAATTGTTAACAATAAGCCTTAACCCCTTATACGTTTCCTTTTTCTTTAATAAGGTTCAGCGATTCAGTCAGATTTCAGTATCTCTGAGATAAATCTAGAAGACGTTAAAGATAAAATTCTAAGGAAAACTTAAAGCACGATGATAAAATCATAGCCCCTAGATAAAACCCCTTACCCTGACTCTGTCTAACTCTTGTTTGAACTGGTTTGTCATTTCTAATGAGACTGTTCTCGCTTTAACGACTGGCGGAAAACAAGATCTTGTTATCACATGTAGCGGGAAATAAAGCTTACTTCACAAAGCAGAATATTAGTTGAACTTGTTACAGTTTAGTCAATAAAGGACTCTTTCGCGCGGATTATAGTTCACCAAATAAGTATTCTATATCTTTCCGGTGCAATATGTCTTAATTACAAAGTCCTTTAGATTTAGTTTTAACAATCAGACTTGTAGACACTTTCGCATTTAGATTCTTCTTCATCCTAGCATTATTCCCGGTATTTTTATGTACCCAGGGTCTGCTTATTACTCTTATCCGGATTTGACAGGTTACTAGTTTTTACACAGAGCGATTGCCATCTGACCTCCGCAACCCTAAGGGCGAACCAGTAACTCATTGGATAAGAGCAATTTACTTATCAAGAGTTAACGATTATTATCAGATGTTATTGATAATAACCGGGACCGACAGCTTAACGTGCTCTCCGAAGCACGGCACGGCGGGAAGACCCACACGGACAAACGCCCAGACCGAGACAGAAATTTTAACAAACATCTGCCCGAGCGGGAATCGAACCCGCAACCATCTAGACTAAAGGCAGACTCGCTACCCACAACGCCACAACGGTGTCAAACTTTCGTATTTAGATTATTAACATGAATAAAATTAAGATATATGAGGTAATTCTACTTCGATCAGAATGTGACGGTACGTAAAAATTATTGACTGAAGTAAAGCGAGAAAAATTACAAAACTTCAAATATCACATTACTTAGTAAAGCTCTTTTTCGTTTAGTACTTTTAATATTAAAGTTAAAATATGTTTTTATTACTGAATGTGTATTTCTGTAACTAGCCTTTGTGGGTAGTCTTATTTGTGAGACGTGATGTGTACTAACGCTATTACATTATCTCAGTTTTGAAAACCTCATGACTCATATAACTTATAAACAAATAAATACTTTTATATTGTTGTTTTCTTTTATTATAAATTATAAAGTAAAACAATGACTTGATTCATATTTGGAGAAGCATAACGCAACGTCACCTCAACACAGAGACAGCATCTTCCCGGTAAATCAACACCAAGGTTCTATTGTATTGTTATATAAAATAAAAATAAAATATCAAAACCTTCAGGAGAATATATGTGTTCTACAAGCAAAATATGCTTACGTGTATATCGAGCTTTATAAAGGAAGAATCCTGATCCCGATAATCTAGAGTCTGCGGTCGGCAGTCAACATCGGCGGAATGCAACAATCGTTCGCACAGGTGCGCCCGCACCTGCCTCCAGACGTACCAACTTTGTATCAATAACGATTTCGATTCATCGCTAATATATCGATAAAAATGCTCGAAATTATATATCAGTGTTAATGTTAACGCAATTATATTATGGTTTTATTGATTTTATATTACATGTTAATTTTAAATGCTCGTTTCCGATTCAACAAAACGTACTCGTGGGCAACAGGAATTTAAAATACATTTTAAAATAGATTAACAATTTTTATTCTCTAAGCTATTTATGTCAAAATAAAATATTATATAAATTATCTTTTCACACGCCCTTTGTATAAAAATTTTGTAAATAATTACAATAAAGCATTTGTTAAAGTGAAAAGTCATTGTCCAAATATCTAAAAGGTCAATATCATCACGAAAGCGAAACCATACAAGATCAAAAAATTGACAGACGGAGAGCATAAGAATTTTATAAAATTAATCACTTTTTTGCGGGACTAAAAATAATTTTTAACACGAAACGCACTCGCTAATTAACTTTCACGCGAAATTTTAACGCTCGAATATGCACGTAAAATATTCAAGTAAACAGAACGGATAGAGCACAATGCCGGCTTATTTGAATAAGCCATGTCCGTGTAAAGTAAACCAATCAGATTTATTATCGACATAGGAAAACTATACGAAGTGAACAAACATCATAGAACATGAGAATGATGATCGAGCCGTTATTGCGGGGGCGAGCACACTCTACCGACCCATATTCGCAACGTTGACCCGAACCGTCTGAGTACGTGATATTTTTCATTATTACTATCGTTCATTTTCTTAGTATTGAAACAGTATTATAAGTAAAGAGAACTCTTCGAAAACCTTTTTATAAAACTGTGAATTTTGGCATAATTAAATGTTATAACTATAGAGAAGAAGTCCATAAAGTTAATATTATGTTATAAATGCATTAAAGTTTAGTTAAATAAAAGGTCTACTGTTTACATTCAACCTGCCAACGTTGAACACAGGTCTCTGTCATTTCATTCAATTCAATAAAACTTTTGTTACCACAGCGTGGCTGGGTCTGCTAGTACGCATAGTTAGATCTAAAGTATCTCTGTGATATCATCTTTTGATGATTATTTTTATTTGAATATCTCTAAGTGGATAACCAGCATAGCAGTATTGTCCAGCGCAAAAACCGCAATCATCGAGAGGTTGTTGCCGTCAAAGCCGGCGCCGGCGCCGTGAGAACTATGTCCGCCAACACCTAGACCGTGACAACAAACAGCCGACCGACACTCCTACACTCAAATATGACACGGGAATTGAACGAATTGATTTGCATCCGGACCGTGCGATTGTCGCAGATAATGTGGCAAAAAATAGCTTTTTAATGTTATTGTAAAATCCGCGAAATTGTTTAACATTAAACATGATTTTCTCATTCTCTGATACCAGGATATCCCGTTAATATTATTATTATTACAGGTTGTCGTTAAATTTATAAACAATATCGTCAATACTAACAGATCTTCAAATTATTTGTCTTTCTTGAAAGATCTTTTGATTCTTTAATTGAACTGAAAAAATATCGTAATTATTAAACGTGAAATGCGTTGTTGTTAACTTAATTTTTTTGTAAGAACGTGAAATAACTGTTTTATAATATAATATATTGTAACATATATTTATGAAGTTAGTTACCGGAACGCGGGTGTGGCGCCTACTTGGTGCTTCGGCGGACCTCGGTAGTGTTTTACAGCAGTTAGCCTGGGTTTAAGGTGATTAAAAGCCGACCGGCGCGTGCCCCCGGGCTCATGCGTATATCACATTCCAATATAAATTACTTTTGGACGGCAAGATTAGGCACCGAAAAAAGCTCAAAGTTATTTTAAATATAATGTACCTGTACTTATAGTTTAAGGACAAACATAACCAACTCGATTTTTATTATTATTTTGAAATTGCAATTCTAAATGTTTCTTGTACTTTCTTTTCATGTAATAAGCATGTTAAGATAAATACAAGACAGGTAGACAATAAGTTAACCTCAGTCGTTGTATCGTCAATGTAGTGGCATCGGAATTTACGATTGATAATTGAAGAGTGCGTTTCAAGACGCCGCGGCTTGCGGTCGACCAAGACGCCCGCCACGCGCACGCGATCTTCTTATAGTGTTTGGTCTAAGTAAAGGATATTTTCCTTTTATGCTACAGATACAGTTTTATTTCAAAAAAATATATAGATTTTTCTTTGCAGATACTTTTTATTATTACTGTTTTAAGGAACATTTTGAAAATAAGTCATTTGTATATTTTTTCTGAGATGAGGATAGAATTTTTGGTATTTAGAAATTGGATGAATATGTACAGCGGTCACTTGTCCCACAACTCACTCTTCAAAGATGTGCTGCTGAAACAGCGTAATTTTTGCATGAGCCCTCAGGGCATCGGCAAATTATAGCAACCGCCAGCGGCGTAATTGCGAGCGATCCTGCCGCCTGTGGGAATTCAGCCGATTTATTAAGATTTAATCATTGCCAATTAAAACACACCGTATTATTTTAACGAAACACAACGTTAATAGTAACATATCTTACTTCGAGCTGCGACCATGCTACGGTGCTACGATTTGGACGTAGCGCATAGACGCCGTGGTTACACAGTTACACACTAGTCTAACTCAAACAAGAGCATGCAACGTCTCTTAACACTGAGCAGAAAAGCAATAGCATTGTATTGAAAGTGTACTAATACATTTCACATTTCAGACAATTATGAAGTTTAATGGTAGGCGTAGGAACAGCCTAATGGTACCAAATACGGCACCTGTCTCAATTGTCCATTATTGGGTAAAAGAGAAAGGTGTATGTGGGTTCGGTCTTCCCACGTGGAGGACCTCCCTGGCGCGCATATATTACAGCAAGCATTGTCGCCGCCTCACGGCCACACGCATGCCCTAACACCACGGCCAATTGAAAATGACCTTAATTATTCTCGCTTTGATATTATATTAATTTAACGAAACCATCGAAGCTGTTAAATTTAATATCCTTTGTTTTAACTTTATAACTTTTTAATTACCCATATCATTTCATATCAAGCTATACCGTCGTTACTCCGTTTTATGATTACGTTTCATTGAACCAACACTATAACGGCTATAATAACTAAAACCGTTTTAAAAAATTGTCGTTATGTTTTAATAATAATATTTTCCTATAATTTTGAAAGGTGGTGTTAATTGTATCACATCATATCAATCCAGTGCACCGCCAGCGGCTACGGTGCAAGCGAAGCACCAGATAGCATTAGCATGTTAATGAAGGGGCGTGTCGGGCGACTCCAGTCTCCCACGCGCCTTCGCCTCTCCGCACTCAGCGCCCAGTGATATATGCACTTTTTAATAACTAATTATATCGTCCTAATCCTTAAGTTTTTATGGCAAATACTTTAAACATATGTATTTACTTCTCACTTCAATATATTTATTGTAAAATAATTTAAATAAATCAAATAAATGAAATGCAAAGGTATGGAAAAAGACAATGAAAATCTATACTGTATAATGTAGAGGACTATATGGAAAAAAACATCTACATATATGTACTGTAAACATTATGATTTTCTACAACATGTACAGACTACAAAAAAGCCTAAGTTATAACTAAGTTGTTTGTTTATAAAGAAAACGCATTAGAGCAGGTATGGCTTTTAGGTAGCTCGATTAACATAGTAACGAAGGGGCGGGCCGGCCGGTAACTCACGCCCGCACAAAATAAATAATTTCATTCCGGAATTCATCTGTAATGGACCACTCATATTTGGTATTTAATGAAACAATTTGAAAAGATTTACAATGACCTTACAAAAACTTAATACAAAATTAATAATTAAGGTATTATCTGTTCCAATAAAATAACGTTGCTCTTGTGTTTATATTTAAAAAATCTGCTACAGAGTTTTAAAAAAATCCATAACTTTCTATTTTTTGCGTCCCAATTTTATGGAAAATTACATATTGTACAATATTTAGGATTTTTAAGATATATTATAATGCGTAATATTTTAAACTGTTTGCCAACTGATTCATCAAAAGCGAACCGAAAACCTTATTTCAAAACAAAACTGTTACAAACGTAAAAACGGTATTTCTAGCATGATATTTAAAAAAATACCTACTTACTTTTATTTGTAAACACCTTCAATGAGAAAAAAACCTTTAAATACAATCCGCATTTTATTTTTTTGTCATTTAAAGTTTTTTTGTCATGTGATTCTAAAATATTATGAAAATCCACTATTTTTAAAAGTCATCCGTTACACATATAAAAAACTCCTGACATGTTACATATTATTTTGGGAATATACCTATGCTTTAAGATGCTGAAATCGAGTACATGTAGAAATTACCGTTACTTGGCAGTTCTGGAAAATAGTATAATTAAGTATAGTAGGTAATATTATATTGGATGAAATTTTATATCGGTGTTATACCTTCTAAAACTGATTCGTTTAGGTTTGATGAGATCTTTTACTTTAAAATCTTAATACAACCGAAGATCGAGTGGTAATAATAAGTATTATTATTATTTAATAAGTATACTTATAATAAACAACCGTTCCATTTTATATTATTTCTAAGATGATTATAGAACACGAAAACTTATTCAATTTAAAGTATTTTTGACTAGAAATAATTTTATAAAATAAACAGCTTATCTTGCAGATCAAGTTACAAAATAGTTTGATATAAAAAAGTAAAATGCAATCCAATTTTTTTTTATTCCGTTCTGTATCTCCTGAGTCTTTAATGAAATCATCATAAAATTTACATTACCTTAGACACATCTACCATATTTATATTCTTACATATCTACCTACAAAAATTATCTACAAAAAAAAGTTTCACAAATTAATAAGCTGCTTCTATTGATGCCATTTAATAGTAAAAGAGACAAATTATTCGAATACTAACAATCTATAACATTGACAATATAAAACCATGGCCTCGTAAATTAATGTAAAAAATAAAGAAAAGTGCAGTCAATATTCAAAACAGTCGCATTTTGCAGAGTCACTATTCGCGCAATCGAGATTAACCTCGAGATGATAAATCTGAGATCGGCGATCAACCGTCCCTCGACGGTATATTTTTATATTGTCCTCTAATTTACACGCTGGCCAATTAAGTATTGAAATAAGCTCCACGTCGGAATTTGCTTTAGATTTGCGTACTGAAGAATTTTAATTGGTTATATTTTTACGTTCCAATTAAGTTACTACACCCGATTCTACTGAATCGTAAGATGCAGTTTCTTAAAATATTTTCTGTACATCATACACAGAAATTATATTAATATGTAAATCTAATACAGAACATTTATTTACTGATCGTAGTATTTACTTATAGTAAATTAAACGCTACACACTCAACGACTCCAACTGGGATCGTAATATCGCGTATTTAGGGGTTTTAGAAACACACACGAAGCGCAACCACCTTGGCCGAAATAGAAGCATGTTCACTACGATGATTATCAAACTTTAAAACAAAAATACAATTGTAACTAAAATCATGATAGCATGTTTAATATATTTTCTAGGATTCGGATGTAAAGGAAACGCATTGCATTAGGTTCTAAATTGAGTTGCCCGCAGTGTGGATGCAAAGTTGTCGCAGCGGAGAATTCAATTAAGCGACTAAAATAAATAAAAACCAAGAACATAAATATCGTATTTGTTGGAGCTGCGGCAGATGGGGTCGTGCGTACAGTGGGTGGCATCTACATTCGTCACCGCAACCAAAGAGTGGGTTTACCGTGAGCAAAGCATAGACAAGAATACACTTATATACTCCAGATAAACAAATCAAAATTGTTCGTCAGTTATGCGTCAACTGTTTTAATAATATTTACTACGGACATGTATATTAACCTCTTTTCTATTTTACTTTCGTTCTATTTTCTTAATGTACAAAAGTTTTAAATATTTATCATCAACGTTGATAATCAGAATTCGGTTTCAGTACACTATGTATACAGACAAAAAAAAACAGAAGATTCTAGTTTTTTAACTTTATTAATTGTCATTAACCTAATCGATTAACGGCCTGTTTCAATATCAAAACTTCAAACTGACATCTTCAACAGATCGCGTTTTTGGATTGATATTAAATTCTTAGTAATATAATATATATAATCTTAATAATACGATTTTGGAACCCTTTTACGTACCGTAAGTTATTATAGCTTATCCATAATTTCTTCATCCTAGCGATGAGAGTACAACCCGCGGTGGCCGTTATCACAGGCATCGCGCTCTATGCAAATGTAGTTTTTGCAGCTACCAATTGAGGAGCAGAACGAGCAATCTCACAACTGGGTGGCCCAACTTATATCAACTGAATTCTTCATTTACCTATTTTTTTGTGTCATGACGATTGGCAAACGAGCATACGGTCCGCCTCATGGTAAGCTGTCACCGCAACCTATGAAGGCTTCCGATACTTGAAATATCAGACGTACGTTGGCAACCCAAAGGATAGGAGGAGAGGGGTGAACAAAAGAAAGAGAACAGAGTGGGTTGGAAATTGGGTGTCCTGCGCTCTCACTCATCGCACGAAACGCAACATTACTACAACCTACTGATTCTGTTACTTTACGCCTATTTCCTGTGAGATGTGTATTTCCCGACATGGCCCATTTGTGCTGGAAGAAGCATGGCTCTATTACTATTTTCCATTTATATTTCCAATAACCATCAAATAACCTCGACAACTTATTTTATATATTCATACAATTATATTGATTGATGACTTTCTTCAATCTATTAACATTGTTTATGCCCATTGTAATTTTTTCATGCATAAACACATAAATATAAAAATATAAACAGTCATTCATAGTAACACAATCGCTATTCTAATAAATGTCACTAATTGTATCTATAGACGACAACAGCATGAATGCTCCACTGAACAACAACTACTTTACATATTATAATATTCAAAAATTGCTCTCAACGACTGAGTCATCCTCCGGCAGACTTGTGTTCAATTTTCTTTAAGGTGAAGTGACGTCTAGTTATTTATAGCCTGAATTGACAAAAACAAAACGAATTATCTGCATTTCGAAATTTATTTCACTTAGAAAATTTAATTCTATAAGGTGGTTTTAATTCTTCAAAAACCTTTTTAATTCCCGTAACGCGAGGGAGTAAAGTGCGTGACGTACTGCGTAGGTATGTTTACGTTTTTTATAAAACAAACAACACTATATGTATAGAGATTTTTTCGTCATCCTCTACCGATGGCCTCTTATCAGAGATCTCGCACGTGACATTATCGAGGTGCGTTGCAGTGCTGCTCCTTAAGACAATATTTTTTGCGCGCACGCTCACTGCGACATGACAATAAATTAGATGCGTTGAAATGTTTGTGTTGTGGCGTCGCGGCCGCTGTCGGCGACGCCGCGCACGCATACATTATCGCACAATACCGCGGGGGTGCCCATTGTGTCCTCACACCAACACCCCCTCCTCGCCCTCCTCAACGCCCGACCTGCCCGCCCCTAATGAAGGATTCAACGCGAGACCTGCAATTATGAGATAAAAATCGGACCATGTGTGGTCACAGACCATAAGCCTCTTATCCCCTTTACATTTCTCCTTAACTTACCTCAATTGTCCAATGATCGAGTTCGCGGAGTGCGATTAGGGTTATGCACGCAGTAATTTTGGGTTTCCGCGGGTTCCGTGCCGACTAATGACCAGATAATTGTACGGCAGATGCGCGCGCGCCGACGCACGCCAACCGCACACGCCAAACGGATTAGACGGTCGATTTTAAGTTTTTCATTTTGGGTATTTATCTTTTAATATAACACAATGATATATAGTATTTTTTCACTAGCAATTTTAAATGAGATGCTTCTTATATTAATAATATACTATACATAATGTACATAATTGTTATATAAAAAAATGTCAAACCTAATACATATTGGTTAAATTATTTTTTTTTGTCTCGCTATCCTAAAATTCCTGTAGGGCTATAGCGGAAGACAGCTGACTGACTGTAAATAAGACTTCTTTTGACACTTTTTGTCCTCATATTTATATAAAAACACAGTCATGTGCGAGTTAAACGAGAGGTCATCCACTTAACAAAAAAGAGTATCTGTTTCTTGGTCTTTGTCGGCAAGGAAATTTAATAATTGCCACGTATCAAATTAATGAAATCAACGATTTTGAAGTAGCCGCAACGCAAATAGCCATTATGATTATCAAAATATCTCTAAGAATTATTCTATCTAAACTTTTTTTAAATACTAGAGGCACGAGTGACCGGCTAAGTTGGCTACGTATTACTCTAATACTGAATATAGTCGTAAAGTAGCAGTATATATACTGCTGAACATGTTAGAAAGTCGGAAGCCCAAACCTTTTATCCTCATAATAAAACTTCCTTTTTGAGGTTACAATGAGCGATTGGGCAGGGAATACGCCTCTGGTATTGCCAGTGAACATATAGTATTTCCAGAAAAGAGTAATTGGAAATGAATTTTAATATTATTATATGTTTATGAAATGACACTTTAAAGTAACAGTACAGTGCAGCAATAGTATAATCGTAGCATAAACCGCAATTTTTTTTTGTATGAATTAAAAGACTTGGCATTACGTACTCAAAAATCAATGTACATAGGTATAGTTTATAAGTCTATAAATATAATACATATTTTTTCAAGATTAAATAAGTAATCAATATATTGATTCCCCCCAATTTCCTAAAATGATATTGACCACATAGTCGAAATCTATATACTAAATAAAACATGTAAGCAAGCTGTTACAGCAAAAAGAAACTTTTTTCCAAGACCACCTGGTACGCACCCGCCAGTCAAATATAAAAAGTTGAAGAAAAAACGTCATAATATTTGAATATTTCACAAAAAACAATTAAGGCTGCCGCACGTCACCTGTCGCTGGCACGAGATACACATTTGCATAGAGACTATTTTCTAAGAGTCGGCATTAATCTTATGCACCGAAAATATTGTGTCCCTTACAATCAAAGACATCTTGCACTCGCGATAACAGAGCAACGACGTTGTGTCATGTGTGATAGACTTTTTTTTTTCTTCATTTCAATATGAAAAGATAGAAAAATAGGGAATTAATGATAACTAAACAGCCGCGGAATTATAATCGATTTACAGTTCTTTTTAACTGACTGACTTAAGAAAAGTAGTTTGTTACCTCAGAACTTCATCGTTCTTATTTGAATATCTCTTTCGTAATGTGTGTGTTCAATGGTGTGGTTCATGTCATCCAAGTAAAATTGCAAATTTTGTTTTCCCCTGACTTTTCGTGTCTTATAATAAGTCTTAGGCGATTTAAATGGGATATTTTTTATTTATTGCAATAAAATAATAAAACCTGTTTTTTTTTAATTTACCAAATATATTATAATAATTATTATGTGTTTTTTGAAACCACAATAGCTTTACGTAACATTAATAGAAAAAGTGTAACTGAATGCTAGAGTTGCAGAATTAACCCCGAACCTAAGGTCACTGTCGCACCCAGAAAAATAAGTTATAATACATAATATCAATGTGGTTACATTACCGTTCTTGTGCGCCATTACCAAAATATAGTTTTTGTATTTATTATTAACTAAAGTCCAAGTCAAGAAGAAAATCACAAAAAGCTGATTCCCAAGATAACTGTTATAAAAAATCTGACTTATTTGTCAGGACTTATATATTATTATTGTTACGGAGAACCTTATCACAGGGGCATAAGGTTCAAAATCGCTTGCTAATCCCTTTTGTTTATTTCTACTACCGCCGCGCGGGTTCGAGAAAGATGTATTCTCGAAACATGTAGAACAGCGTTCCGCGGACGGAGCTCTCTCGAACCCGTGTCCGCGTATATAAGCGGCCCGCCGTGTCGACGGATTCATTCAGTTCTGAGCAACAAGCGAAGACACTACAAGTGATACCAGTGAACAAGTGCGATAATTAGTGACCTCGGCTATTCTTTTGGACTGTGATTGACCCGTGATTTGGACCTGTTGTTTGTGAAGTTCTGTTGTTTAATCTAGACCTAGAATAAAGTCTTGTTTAGAGCCATCAGGTGTTTGTTTCCAAATTACCGAACCCCAGCCCGTAACAATTGGTGTCAGAAGTGCGATTTGGAAACATGCCATTGACTCCAAGAGACGATACCAGCAACAAGGGTGTCAGGACTAGAGCGCAGTGTGCTGCAGAGGACCACCTGGAAGACTCTGCAACAGCTGGGACCCTTCATCAGGCACCACCCACTGGCCACACCCACCAGGCCACGCCTACTGGGTCGGATGCCCCACCCACTGGCCCCGCCCACCGGGCCACGCCCATCGAGGCTCCGCCCACTTTCATAGAAGGTCCTACCGTTGGCCACGCCCACCGGGCCACGCCTCCTGAACAGGCCACGCCCGCCGCCTATCTTTCGAGTTTGATGAGAATGCTCCAACTTCAGTCCACGTCGCTTGACACTAAGTTTGCGTCACTCGACGCTAAGTTTGCAGCGATTCAAGAGAATCAAGACAGCAAGTTTGCTAAGATTCAAGAGAATCAAGACAGCAAGTTTGCTAAGATTCAAGAGAATCAAGACAGCAAGTTTGCTAAGATTCAAGAGAATCAAGACAGCAAGTTTGCTAAGATTCAAGAGAATCAAGACAGCAAGTTTGCTAAGATTCAAGAGAATCAAGCGACAGCAGCTGAGGTACAACAAACCCTCTTGTCAACTGTTAGTGAAGTGAGCGGCTTGGTGACTAAAATGCGAAAGGATTTAGACCTCGTGGACGAACGGGTCACAAGCCTAGGAACTGAAGTAGAAAGCATGAAAACTGGCTTCACCGAACTCCAGAAGAAGTTCGTGCGTCTCGAAACCACGGGGGTTACATCTAGTGGAGCTATTGGCACAATTCGGGGACCTAGTGTGAAGGTACCTCCATACGACGGCAGCACATCCTGGACCGCTTACAGGCAGCAATTACAAACCGTCGCTGCTGCCAACGGATGGACGGATGAACAGTGCCTGACTGCCCTTACCGTTGCGTTGAGAGGGCAGGCTCTGACCGTTTTGGAGGCCCTGCCTAGCTCGGGTAGTGGGTACAAGGAACTGTTAGAGGCACTCGAATCCAGGTATGGAGAACGACATCTGGAGCATGTGTTCCGAGCCCAGCTACGTGATAGAGTCCAACAGCCTGGAGAAGGACTACAGCAATGGGCGTTGGAAATAGAAAAACTGGTTCGGAAAGCGTACCCATCGGCCGACGCCAAAATGATTAACTTAAACACCGTCCAGGCCTTCGTTGATGGGATCAGGGACCTAGAGGTAAGAGCTGCCGTCAGACTTCGTCACCATGCCTCATTGAAGGAAGCATTGGCGCATGCCTTAGAAGTCGAAGCAGTTCGACATGACATTCGGCAGACTCACAAGATTCGTGAAGTATCGGAGGCGGTTAAAGAAGTTAAGGCCACATTTAAGAAAAACTCTGGCGCGATGTGTTATAGATGTGGTGACCGAGGCCATCTGCAGCTCAATTGTCCTCAAAAAGAGTCGCACGCGGCCAAATTAAAGAAAATGGACGAAAAATTAGACGAGCTGATGAAAAGGAGCGAGGCCTCGATGTCTACTCGACATCAGGGAAACGAGTAACAGCCAGGACAGAGGGGCGAGTACTGGCTGGCACGGAGGAAGCCCCAACAATAGTTATATCACAGGCATGCAACAAAAATAGTCTTGCAATACTTGGCACTGTTAACGGATCGGACTGCAGAATTACGATAGATACGGGAGCCTCTAGGACAATAGTTCGGCCAGACCTTGTGAAAGCAGCGATGAGGCACAAGAATCAAATCACCTGTCGACTTCTTTCTGCCTCCGGCCAGCCAATACCCGTCTTGGGGGAAATATCAGTTACGATATACATAGGGGAATCGTCGTACACGCACAACGTAATCGTAGCTGAAATTATGGACGACTGCATTATGGGTTTAGACTTCATGAAAAAGCATAACTGCAAAATTGACGTTGCCGACGGCGTATTTAAATGTGGTGATGAAGAAATCTTCATACTCGGGGGTGCCAACGGGAAAGTAACATGTCTAAAGAAAATCGTCATTCCTGGGCGAGCGGAGGCTCAAGTGTTGGTAAAGCTGCCATATTCTAGTAAAGTCAAAGAGGGCAGATGTGTCTTGGATTGAGGACATACCCCCAAAGGACAGCATCTCAAGGGTTAATGACAGCAAGAACTCTTGTCAAAGGAAGTGACAAAGCTATAGTGAGGGTTGTGAACCTGGATGCTCACGAGGTTAGCTTGAATGAGGGGGATGTCATAGGAAAATGTGAGGAAGTTGTCTGGCTGAAGAAGTGTATTTCAATGCCAAGCATGGAAGAATCAGGTTCCTGGAATAATGCTACAGTCAATGGGCTCCTCGAAGACTGCAAGAGTAACCTGACTTATTCACAAAGCGTCAAGGCTAAGAAGTTTCTATTACGCTTCGCAGACATCTTTTCTAACCAAGAAGGAAACGTTGGAAGAACGTCGTTAGTACAACACAAGATCGATACCGGAAACGAAAGACCCATCCGTCAGCGGGCGAGACGGATACCTATAGCAAAGGAAAAAGAGGTTAAGGATTTGCTGGATGAAATGGAAAAGAACAAAATCATTGAACCGTCCTCAAGCCCATGGTGTTCACCTGTTGTGCTAGTAAAGAAGAAAGATGGAAGCACCCGGTTCTGTGTAGACTATAGACGACTCAATGACATCACAAAGAAGGACAGTTATCCGCTACCTCGAATCGACGACACTTTGGATACATTGAGTGGAATGAAATGGTTTTCAACTCTAGATCTAAAATCTGGCTACTGGCAGGTGGAGATCCATCCAAAAGACAAAGAGAAGACGGCGTTTTAACTGGAAAGGATTATGGCAGTTTAATGTAATGCCTTTTGGATTGTGTAATGCACCTGCAACTTTCGAGCGACTCATGGAGTGTGTACTAGCAGGTTTAGTAGGAGACGCCTGCTTGGTGTACTTGGATGATGTCATCATCGTGGGCCATGATTTTGAAGACCATATGCGAAACTTGGAGCGAGTCTTCGCTAAATTACATGGAGCCAAGTTGAAGCTTAACCCGAAAAAGTGTCATCTATTCAGGAACGAAGTCAATTACCTCGGCCACGTTATCACCAGCGAGGGTATCCGGACTGATCCAGAGAAAGTAGAAGCAGTTCAAAAGTAGCCCACCCCAAAAGACAAAACAGAGGTGCGAGCATTTTTGGGCCTGTGCTCTTACTACAGACGTTTTGTCAAGGGATTCTCTGAGGTCGCCAAACCGTTACATCGACTGACGGAAGAGAAAAGACCATTTTGTTGGGATGAGACCTGTCAGGATTCTTTTCAAAAACTGAAAAAGTATTTGTGTGAAACGCCAATTTTAGGGTACCCACAATCGGAAGGCCAGTTTATCGTCGACACCGACGCGAGCAATACAGCGATCGGAGGAGTATTATCTCAGAAACAGGGCGATAGAGAAGTTGTTATTGGTTACTTCAGCAAGTCACTATCGAGACCTGAAAGGAACTACTGTGTAACAAGAAGAGAACTCTTGGCTGTGGTAAAACGCTACAACACTTTTTAGTAAATATCTCATCGGCAGAAGATTTTTACTACGTACCGATCACGCAGCATTGAAATGGCTTCTACAATTCAAGAATCCTGAAGGTCAAGTCGCTCGATGGATCGAACAACTCCAGGAATATGACTTCGAGACTCAACATCGTAGTGGAAAGTCTCACGGCAATGCAGATGCACTTTCACGGAGACCCTGCCCTGAAGACTGTAAGCATTGCATCAAACAGGAGTCAAAAGAGTTAGTGGTGAAACTAACAAGGACAAGTTCTTTAGGACCCTGGGAGGATGATGCGATGAAGACAGCTCAGAATGGTGACGATGATCTTCGGCACATCATCACATGGAAGACTCGGGGTGATGCTAGACCAGCATGGAGTGAAGTCGCACCTGCGAGCGCTGTCACTAAGGCGTACTGGGCACAATGGGACAGCTTTATTTTGCAAAACGGGATACTCTACCGGAAATGGGAGAAAACCAGTGGCAAAGAGTTCCATCTTCAAATAGTTGTTCCGAGGGGCAGAGTACCAGATGTTCTCCGTGAAGTACATGACGGTGTTTCAGGAGGTCATCTTGGCGTCAAGAGGACACTAACGAAGGTACGGGAGAGGTTCTACTGGCTCCACTGTCGTGAAGATGTGCAGGACTGGTGCCGTAAATGTACGTCATGCGCTGCCGTGAAGGGACCACAGACAAGGAGCAAGGGGAAGCTGCGGTTGTACAACGTTGGTGCACCCTAGGAATGCATAGCCATTGATGTAGCTGGTCCATTCCCTGTGACCGATTCGGGAAACAAATACTTCGTGGTTGTTATGGACTACTTTAGTAAGTGGCCAGAAGTATTCGCCATCCCTAATCAGGAGGCTACAACCGTTGCAACTAAATTAGTCGAGGAAGTCATATGTCGCTTTGGTGTACCCTTAGAAATCCACTCTGATCAGGGCCGGAACTTTGAGTCCCATGTGTTTCAAGAAGTATGCAGAATTTTGGGTCTGCATAAAACGCGAACTACTGCATACCACCCGCAGTCGGATGGAATGGTTGAAAGATTTAACCAAACACTTGAAAAGCATTTGGCCAAACTAGTGGATTCCCACCAGAGAGACTGAGACAAGTACATTCCACTCTTCCTCCTTGCCTACCGGACAGCGGAGCACGAAAGTACACAGGCGACTCCGGCGTTTGTCAATTTTGGTAGGGAACTACGGCTACCACTAGACTTATTGACGGGAGGATCACCGGAGGAACCTAATAATGTACCAGACTACGTCTCCGATTTACGAGAGAAAATGCGGGAAATACATGCTTCAGTACGGGAACACGGATTGCTGTCGAGCGAGAACATGAAAACCAGATACGACCGGAAATCGAATACAAACGCATTCGAGGAAGGCACATTAGTCTGGCTGCATAATCCAACTCGGCGGAAAGGGAAGTCTCCGAAATTGCAATCCAGATGGGAGGGCCCGTACAAAGTGATTACCCGTATGAATGATGTGACTTATAGGATCCAACGTCAACCAAGAGGAACGTTTAAAATTGTTCACATCGACCGCTTGGCGAGATATCACGGCAGCAACAGTGATGCTCGGGACGAACATCTCTAAGAAGGAGGCAGTGTTACGGAGAACCTTATCACAGGGGCATAAGGTTCCAAATCGCTTGCTACTCCTTTGTTTATTTCTACTACCGCCGCGCGGGTTCGAGAAAGATGTATTCTCGAAACATGTAGAACAGCGTTCCGCAGACGGAGCTCTCTCGAACCCGTGTCCGCGTATATAAGCGGCCCGCCGTGTCGACTGATTCATTCAGTTCTGAGCAACAAGCGAAGACACTACAAGTGATACCAGTGAACAAGTGCGATAATTAGTGACCTCGGCTATTCTTTTGGACTGTGATTGACCTGTGATTTGGACCTGTTGCTTGTGAAGTTCTGTTGTTTAATCTAGACCTAGAATAAAGTCTTGTTTAGAGCCATCAGGTGTTTGTTTCCAAATTACCGAACCCCAGCCCGTAACATTATTAAAGCTTTCATATTACTTTTATTAGGATCACAAGTGGTGAAGTGTATGTCATCATATCTAAATGTAATAAATAGATTCAGTATTCTATGTATAGTGCAAGCGTTGTCACGGTCATTGTCTATTAAAAGCACCTAATCACGCGAGGTAATGTAAATACGAGATCTATTGTCAGCGGGAACAATCCTGTGTTTTGGATGCCTGTCGCTGACTAACGCACTCAGATAATAACGTGAACTACATATATTTAAAAAATATATTTCTTGATTCTTATAACAATATCATTATTGTATTGTTAGAATTTTTTCTTTTATCTACGATTCCAATTTCTTCAAAAGAATAACTTTTAAAATTGTTAGAAATTATTGCTCTGTTTACATTTTATTTTTATAACAGCGGGCGCGAGATTATTAGACGATTTTAAAAAGGAAGTTGTTAACATCATCACATTTTTTGTTGTTTGCCGGCGACATATTCGGTGTTAGTATTTAAGTTTCCCAATTTCTTATTATAATTATTAGTCTATGATCGGGGGTTATTAATGAATCAAGCCAGACATATCTATAGCGAACATTGTGCGGTTTTTGACTTCAATATATTCGTAATAGTCAATCACCTTAATCATAAGCTCATCAACGTATTATTTATTTATTCAACTTAATTCATTCCATAGCTGGATCGAAAACGGCCCTATTTTCAAGGTCACCTCGACCGGGTTGGTATTATTACACACATATTATATATGCACGACTTTGTGACGCAGCGGTAGCGAACCTGCCCTAAGCGCGACAGGTCGCGGGTTCGATTCCCGTTCGGAGCAGATGTTTGTATTGACCAAGCAGGCACGTTTTCCGCTCTGTGTGTGTTTGTCCTTGTGTTTGTGAATGTTTCCGGAGCCCGACACAGGATATAACTATCCTAATGGGGGCCGTTGAGTGTGTAGCGTAAATATTATAATATTTACTTAATGTAATTAAAATATTTGAAAACCTATATAGAATTTATAAATATTATAATTATAAAAATAATCTTCGAACACTCAAGTTACTAATTTTTAACACAATAAAACTGTAACGTTGATATAAGCGAAGGTAGTGAAAATGGAGACTAAATAGATAGGTACTTTAATTATTGATAATAATCTACGTTTTCTATACAATAGAATCTGAAAAATTTACATTAACATTTCGTTAGTAACTTATGGAAAGTGATTATGGTACGCGAATTGTTAATTTGAAATTGCTAGTATTTTTGCTTTTATTGTTTATATGATCTACCATTAGGATTGGTAACGGTTAAGAGTTGCGTGTATTACATACTTATAAAAATCGAGAGGGATTTAATGCGTAGAGGCATTGTGCAGTCAGTAGCGTCGCCGCGGGCGCTCGTGCCATTCACGCTCCAATTTAAGATGCAAATCAAACTTCAAAACAAAACAATCCTTCCAATACCACTCCTTCCTATATTTTTGGACTCATTACGAAACTTCGCCAAAATCAAAATATCTTAAAATAGCATTCAACTGTTTTATAGAAAAACTTTAACCGTGCATTTATGACATGACATGACAAAAATGCAGTGATAGTGGGTAATTAGCTTTTTCATACTTTGATGAACTTCATTCTCTATCTCTAACATTTATCGCCATCCGCAATTATCACAACACGTAATCATCCTGCATTACGAAAAAACTAATCATCAAAAAAATTATTGAATGACGCTATCTCGATATTTTATGTGTGCGTACTTGTATAGGTATATAACACAAGAAAAATATCACCCAAATTGAGAACTTTGTTAAAGTACGTATTGAAGTCGGCTAGTAAGAGCGTATCGATTATCTTGATACATAATAGCAACTGGTTCTTGCGAATAGTTTCGTGGTAGAGCAAGGGTAAACGTAACGTCGGGATTTTGACCGATTGCGTGTCAAGAACATTGCACCGCGCATCCATAGCCTCCGGGATTTTTTTACTAAACTTCCCCCTTACGAAACCAATTTATAGGAAATGAAAATAATTATACGAAAACTTTCATTGCTTTTTGACGACGTTGTGGCGTAGCGGTAGCGAAACGCCACAGGTCGCGGGTTCGATTCCGCTCGGAGCATAATATGTTTGTATTGACCATGCAAGCATATTTTCCGGTCTGGGTGTATTTGTCCTTGTCATTGTGATTGTTTCCGGACCCCCGACACAGGATATTACTATCCTAATGGGGGCCGTTGAGTGTGCAGCGTTTATTTATTTTTATACGTACAATACCGAATAATCTGTTATACGTTTTTATGGCACGCTACTGAACTGAACTTTTAATAAGCGAATTAAATAAATAAACCCTATAAATAAACCCCTGATAAATTTTTAGTGATTTAATTTATTTCTTGGAAAACAAATGATATATTTATTGATTTTCTAAACGGTGACTATTTACACAGACTTAGATACGTCATATTTCTTAAGAATACGATCAGTTATAAGCCGGAGTGGTCGGCTCCGTAACCGAATTTCGGTTAATGCGAGCAGCAAGGCCGGTCAGTCACATTAGCAATAGACGTGCGTAACGTGGTGTAACACATGACTCATTGACTGAATCACTTTCACATCTCAGGCTGCTGTAGTCCAGTTTTTCTTTAACCTCTTATCTCATTGTCTCTACTGTTACGCAATTTACGATGCAAGAATTATGTTAATGAAAATTTTCTTTGAATTTAACTGTTAGTAACCGCTGAACAGACATAATAGCTTTTCTATTTAGCTGGGCTTGCCGGTCTTATCCAGCCTTTTTAGCAATTATGAAGATTTTAACTATAGTTAAATAATTAATTAGGCAAGAATCGTTTAATTTTTGAGAGCACATTTAAAAATATATATAAAAGTATTTTTACAAAGTGTATTTTAAAGATCAAATAATACATTAATGGTCTCAGGCATTTATATTTATATAATAAATGTTAAAGAAGTTAATATGTATCCAACTTTAGCTATACAATGTTATAATAGATGTGTTGTACTAAAATTACAGACCGTTTAAATTCAAATTCTTGTAATTGGCATGAGGTTGTATGCGCAGGTCCGAGGTATCGATTTTAAGTCGATCAGGAAGGCCCAATTTGTTGGTGCTACTAAATCATTCGACAAAAGCGCCGCCAGATATGCACCCGATCTAAATCGATTTGTTCAAATTATAACGGCGGAGGCTAATTGACTCAAACCAGCCACTAGCCTATACTTCTGATATCGTCGCTTATTAACTGCTTTGTAATAAAACGTTAAGCTTTTGCTAATCGATACTTATACGGTGATCGAGTGATCAATTGCCAAACAACGCACAGACTATACCGGGTAGGTCTTAAAAATAGGTCGCAGGTCTTTAAAATTTAAAAAAATATTGTCTTTCTTTAGGTGCAAACTAAGATTTTTTTAAATTCTATACCTAAGGGAGTGAACGCGAATATAATTTCTTTATTTTTAATCTGTTGTTCTGGAATACCTGTTGTACCTTTATATTATATGCAAGATAAAAGATCATGAAAATGGTTAGATGATTTCTTATTTTCACGATAGAAGCCGCGAGCAAAAGCAAGTAGCGTAGTTATACGACCCGCATGTTTTGGGAAACCCGAACCAGAGTAACGCCACTATAACGATTGGATCAATTAAAAGTATAACATATTTAAGTATTAAATATTACATATTACATATTACATAAGTATTTTTCCACATAATACGTTAATAATTTCATACAAATTTAAACGTTAATTTTTGTAAATTATTCCAAACCGTTAATGTTACAATTATCTTTAACTGTGACTACTAATGACTAAACAAAAATACAGGCAACATGAAGTAAGGGGAATGACTGTGTGTTTGGAGTAGATTAACAAAATTTCGATATAAATACGACAGGCTCGCACCATATGCTGGGGTCGTTAACTAATGTTGTACCTTGACGTCCCGTTAGTTTAAAAAAAGGAGTTCCCAATTATGAGTTTATATAAAATACTTGCAAGTGTTTAATTTTTAAGATAGAGTATAAATAATTGACCCAGTCCAGATCACAGATTCTGGTTGGACAGTCTAGTATTTCTTTATTGGTTGAACAATAAATACCGAGATTTAAACCCAAGCCCTGTGATTATTATGCAGCCTTTCCCTAAGAAAACAAGTCAATACAACTGTTATAAAATGAAAGAGTGATTAAGCAATACCATGATAGTATATTATTTTATTATCATCTATTAATTTTTTTACTACGAGCATATTTAATTTTTAACACTTATTTCATTTCTACATAAGATATAAAACATTAGAAAGAAATTACTGAAACGTATTTACAACTGAATTACGACTGCTAAAAAAACTTTACATAATCGATCCCCATATGCATTAAAACTACTTTGGGCCAAACTGGCCTTGACAGCATCACCGGGTGAGGCAAGTATTTGCAATTGCCATTAAATATATGTATGTTTCTAGACTTTTTACTAAACACATTTACTGAAGCGCAACATCAAACCTACAAATTTACAATTTTAAAAGTGTAAAACCCGACATTATTCATATTAACCGACCCCTAAAACAGTATTTCTCACATTTAGATACCAATACATTAGTAAAGCCACCTCAACAAATGGCGATCATAATGACTTTCGATTTGTGTCGACGCCATCTTGCGAATAAATATTGGGCAAATTAGCCTCATGGCGCCCACCTGCCCTTGTTGCTAATAACTAGGCACCCATGTGTTGACTGATAAGCTCTTTGGGAATTTTTGTTAACAAACCGTGAAACGTCATTACGGATCAATCGTTTTGCCGACTCCATCTGTTACGATTGTTTACATAAAATAATATAGCCACTTGATGCTTTTTTTTCTGTATTTTTGATAGAATTCAGAATGATCAAAATTATCCTTAAAATTGAAAATAAAAATTTTAACAAAAAAAATTACTGATATCTGGTTTTATACATATTTTCCTTTTAATTGTTTTTATAATTAATTCGCTATATACCTGAACCTGTTACCTATGTAACTTCGTTCCGAAAATAAAAATAATGATTTATGCTAATTACTTTATTTTCAAAGCTGCAACTACTAAAACAAGCATACCTTTGTAAGCAGTCGCCATAGCTTATACTTGTAACAAAAGTCATGCGAGTCGTCTCCAAAGGATTGGAGAGGAAGGAAGAGGAGGAGGAAGAGGAAAAGGCAGCGAGGGTTTCTAGCCTATGAAACTACCATTAGAACGAAACCATATGCATACATCTATTTCACTACACTGAAAGATGACAGTACATACTATCTAGTAAATCTTTTTTTGTTCATTTTGTATGGGTACTAGGTACTTATAATGTGTTATTATAAAATTAAATAATTAATATATAATTTAAATGTATATTTATAATTGTTTATAGTGTAAAGGTAAATTCAAAGCGGAAATTTCATAACTCTTGAATACAATAGACATAAACAGTTTCTGGTAAATTTCAGGAAGGGAACGAAAAATAAACATTGAAATAGAAAGCACGTCGTTATTAAATACAGAAAAATAAATAATAGCGAATAATTAATAATGGTATGTTATAAAACGAATAATTAATAATGGTGTCCATTTGTCAAGTATTGTCGAATGGTTATTAATTTTACAAGTTTCACGGGTAGCTGAAAGGAGCAAGTTTTACGACATTAATATTTTTTTCTATTAATATTTAAAAATATATTGATGACAGGTGTGGTGTAATGAAGTCTGTGCTAAACGGTCGAGGGTTTGTTCAAGTTCAAGGTTCAAGTTATTTTTATTATTAACTATACATAATTATAAAAGTCGCTTCTCCGTTAACGTTAATATAGGTTTTCCGTAATATCCAGGGAACCTAACATTTTTCCGGAGTAAAACTATCTTTTGTGTCAATACAGGGACTTTTTCAGGATGGGTCTACTTTAAATTTGGTATCATCAGATCATCAGGCATAACAGTTACTATAATTATTATAATAGTATGTACTATAATGCGAAGCCGAGGGCATTGCTAGTAACAAGTATTAATGTGGTCCCTTTTATATCCAAACAAAAGTAATGATAAATAGACCCTGGCAAAATTACGAGAGGAATTCTGGTAAAATAATTATTAGAAAAAAAGACATAGACATATGGGATATAGAGTCAATTAAATTAAATTATTTATTTATATATGTTGTATAATGAACAAAATAATAAAGATTTTTCATTTTCTTAGGACATTACAATTATGTGTAGATAGAAAAACTAATACTTGGTAGTTCTGTGAAATACACGTAGACATTCTTTGTAATTATATCAAACTCGAGACAATAGTTAATACAGCTTCAAAATCGATTCCATGATTCCAAATATGACCCCTACATAAAAAAAACGAATGCACAGGTTATAATCTTGGATTTACACACATTACTGAAATACTAACAGAACGTAGTATTTGGAGTTTTTCAATATTCATATTTAATATCCTTCAATTGATAACAAAATATTTTCGATAAAATAAGTATTGTAGCACAATATATATATATTTACTTAACCATGCAAAAATC
Organism: Hestina assimilis; assembly: GCA_023373885.1. Taxonomy (NCBI): domain Eukaryota; kingdom Metazoa; phylum Arthropoda; class Insecta; order Lepidoptera; family Nymphalidae; genus Hestina; species Hestina assimilis. Next base: position 5,865,016 of record CM041749.1, on the reverse strand, counting down.
AAAACACGAACAGTCATAGTAATTGTAGTCTGTGACATTAACTTTACCTGAAACAACCCACTCTAAATAATTACTTACCAGAACGTTTAACATCTGGAATGGATTATAGATATTAGTATAATAGTTTAAATACTTCAACATTTTGCAGATGTCCTTCCATGAAAATTAACTACAAATAATAAACTAACAAAAATAATAAATAATGAAAATAAATACCCGTTAATAGCCTTTTACAACACTTCTCAGCAAGCATCTCAAAAAGCGTACAGAAACACATTACAGGACACCACATTTTGGGAATGAGACTGTCACCCCAGGAGTTACGGCATTCAGTATATATAAATTTAAGCAAATTTAACAATTAAAATACCTTACATTGAAAAAAGACCCTTTTGACCGCCTGATTTTGTTTCGCCAGTTCATTTTAAGAGGTTAAATTTTAATGCCGGTGATAGAACCTTACTTTCAATAAATATGTTCTGCTTTTTATGGTTCAACTATAAATTACGTCACACGAATTTCATGATTTTTTATCCCATCCTCGTCTTGTCACATTTGGTCACGTTTGGGAGATTCCCCTGTCCCTTGTGTGACGTCACATAAATTTTGCAATTTTATTTCTAGAAATTATGAAATAAACGCTGTTCAGATATTAGTTAGATTAAGTAATATTTTTAAGTTTCTTGTCAGCAGATCCGATTTCGCGTTTTTATACATAGGTAGATTTTAAAATGTGACGTTACGAAACTAGGGCCCCTCCGCTCCTTGTCACACAATGCCACATTTTGATGACCCCTCCCTCCTCCTTTACGTGTAAAAAAATTGTGGATGGTCCCATACGTCAAATAAAATATTTTATTTTATTTCTAATAAAATCGGACAAAGAACTCTTTACCTTCATAGATTTACGGTTATTTTAACGTATGTAAATTAGTATAAATAAGTATATTATGTATGTCTACTATACGTCCGTTCCTTTCCTTCGAAAGTACAAACGTCTCAAAATTAACATATTAATAGATAAAATAACCTACTTATACATGATTCAAACTATGATTAATTAAAAATATAGATAATGTAACGTTTTATTAAAATTATTGTCTGTAGTGTATCAAATTATTTTTGTATATTTTTTGAATAATTACAAAAATAATATTAAGTTTGTAACATTTCGTGAAGCATCTGGTTTGGCTTAACAACATTACAATAGAATGTATTCTATTGAAATTCAATATTTTCTGTTAAAAGCCTCATAAAGTCATCATAATAAAATCTTAATGTGAATATTTTTGAAAGAGATCTTCACCATATGGTTAAATTTTGAAAAGTAGTAATATTCAATATAATAAAAACGCTTTCCTTTGACAAACAATGTCGTGTTTTCATTGCACTTTTTATTATTTACTTTTATAGTATTTCATCCTTTAAATATGTTTAATTATTTTCAATTTATCTCAACGATGTAAAAATACTATGTACTTTGTTTTTTAGTACTTTAATTTTGATTGAAATTTATTTGTTTTATCCTTCGTATTGTACGTATCGATTCGTAATTTCTAATAAGATTATTGCTATTAAATCCTAAGAGCATATCATGTATTCATACGTTCTTTATAAGTACATAATGTGGTTTATCACGCTGATATCAGTAACAGAAAATATTCAATAAAGCTTTAATTTCTTGAGGGCTTCATTGACAGTATAAAAATTCATAATTTACGGTATACCTAAATTACAAACGATAATAAAACAGTCTGAAGCTTTATTAAACTCACTTTATAGAAAAAGCTGTAGTCAAATCACTATCCGCCCGCGGAACCGGAACCACCCTCTCAAATAGCAACCACCACTCTTAATCATCAAAAAAATTCTATAGAGCCGAGTATAACAGACTGAACGAAATTAAAGTCGGACGAACGACGATAGCCGGCAAAATCAGTCTGCGCGGAGCGTTCGTACAAGGAGGTCGTACTTCACATACTTCCAACACCACTTACGATCGCGTCTTCAACATCGAAATATAAACTTACCAAATTGACTTTATTAACAAATTTCTACCTCATTAAAAGTGACAATAATAAAGTGTTGTGATTTAAAGGATAGTTGAAGTGACAACTATATTTTATTGAAAGAAACGAGATGGGTAAGTTTGAAAAATCCATTTGACAGGTTATATTGTTTTATTGAAATTCATCTGTTAAAAATGTAACAATGTATATTTGAAGTTAATAGAGAATGTATAGTTATAAATTTGACCCCGATTTCTGTAATATTCCCTACTTAGAAAAATTTCGAATTGACATTGACGTTTAATAATAACAAATCTGAATGAAATTTTAAAGTTATAGTTACACAGATTGTTGTGTTATGGTTTCTCTGTTTATTTTGATAGGTTTTAAAGTGTTATATAAACTTGTATTATTAATTTTAAAAATATATATTGTATTTATTACCATAAATTTTGTATGAGAAAGGGGTATGCTATTTATTTATTAACAAATCATAATTATATTAATTATCAACACATCATTACTTTAAGGATTTAAATTTCGCCGTGTAAATGTCTTTACAGCAGTAAAAAACAATTATTATGAAAAAAATCTTTATAAAAATTATAAAAACTGCACCCGCGATCACTAATTAATCATTTTAATTTTTATTATTATTAAAATTATCAAAAAAGACATACGTGTCAACCGTATATTGCCATTTGTCAATATTCGATATTTAAAAAATATTAGTTTTAGAAAACGATTAAAAATATCGAACATGATATACAGTTATGAAATATTTAAATAATTATTAGTGCTTTTACAAATTAAAAGATTATTAGATACCCATTTAAAAAATGGAATGGTTCTGTTTAGGATTTGATTTTGACATCGATAATCGAATCTTAATCGATTATTCTGTACTTAAATCACGAGCGTGTAAAATCACTTGGGAAATCCAAATCTTGATTTATGCTCTATTTTTCTTGTGGATCAACCGCTATTTAATTAGATTATAATAGTAATATTGTACACAGTTACAACATAGTATTAAATGTCGAATAAATTTTCCTTTACGAAAAAGTCAAAATGTGCAAATACATTACATGCATTGTTTATTTCACAACGAATTAAGTATTAAGTAACACAAAAATTATGCACGCTGTTTTCTACTTTGAACGGCATAGGTACAAGGTCTTCAGTAAAATTAGTACGAAATCAATATCGTGTGGTCGAAGCTACACATTTTAACAACATGAATATGAACTATGTAATATAAAAGTACAGCTTCAAACCGGAACATTTTTTATTATATTCTATAGTATATTAAGGTATTACCTGCATAAATTAATTGAAAGTGACGCAATAATGTTTTGGAAACTCCGGAACTAGTATAAACATGTCTCAATAAGCTTATCATTATCATTTAGGGCTTAAAATCATATGAAAAATATTTATTAATAAATCTGATCGCTGTTTTATAAAGTGAAATTTAATTAACATAATCTAATTATTAATCACTAACAAATACTAGACCCAGAGGTTTATTTATATTTTTATAAGCTTACATTTCGTAATTAAGTTTACTCTTGCAAAATGTATGGTGTACTTTCACGGTATTGTAATAATGCAAAGAGACTTGAAGAGATTAGAACATAATAATGCGGAGGTGGGCGCGTGGGAACGCTCCCAGCGTTCACGTGCCCAACACATCAGTTCCACACTAAATCTACCATTTAATATGCTAGATTTAGATAAATTTCTCGTTAGGATGTACGGTTAAAGAAGTCATTAACTTCCAGTGAACGGCTAACTGGCGCTAACCATCTAGACTTCATTGTTACCTATTATTTTGCATTAAAATTAAAAGTTATAACGGCTCGCAACTTTATAATTTGTTTGCATTTATGTCTTTTTTTTACGCAATGTCTTGACCATTTGTCACCCATTTCATTTATCGCCAATTTTGACGAATCTTTTGTAAAATGGTTGTCCGATATTTCAATATCATCACATTAAGGACTTTGGAGGGTGAAAACAACGAATTACCTGGGATTACTGTCTGTTAATCGACCTGGTACCATTGAAATTTATTAAATTTACGATAATCAAAATATAAATGCAATTTATATTTTGATTATATGTATTTCGTATTTTTTTATTTCGATAAATTCCAAAACATGTTTGGTATATTCGACTTGAATGAATATGAATGAATAACAATATGGGTTATTGAAATGTGTAGTTCGTCGCGTAGGCTCGCGCGGGCTTTTGACGAGACGGCAATAGTGCCTAGTTAGTGGTTCCGGATACGAATCGGACGTGTCGGATGTCGGCGTGAGTCACGCGGCGCCCACGCCGGATTCAAGTGCGCCCACTGGCGCCCAGCCTGCGCAAATCCCGCGGAATATCGATTTATTGTTCTATCATAAAATCGATTAATTAGAAGTCAATTGAGCACTAACTATTAAAGTTATATATTTAAAAGTTTGATTTAACATTTTCATTGTTCTTAGTTATTATATTTATTTATGATAGTTTTTTTTTATTATTACAACAAAATAAAAAAATAACTTGCATTTATATAAAAAGTTAAAAACATCCAAACGTTGTTAAAATATACTATAGGTGTTGGGTTAGGTAAGTACATGCGTGCTGTTGCCGCGACAGATATAGGCGGTGTCTGCAGCGCGTCTAGGCTATTTAGGTTTTGGCATTGGGCATTTGCAGTGTCGTGGGAAACTGAGTTGAACGACTGCGGAGACAATGCGGTGGCCTGCTATGGATTGCGAGCCGGCTCGCGCCTCGAGACCAGTCGTTCACCGGCACACCGCCCGCGCCGCCCACCTGCGACCTGCTCTTTACCACTGCCCCATAATAATACGGACTTACTCATAAACGAATTATTATAACAAAGCTAGTTCCCATAATGCTTCATTTCTGCGACCACTGCAATGTTTAAATATTTAGTACATGTTTTAATTTACAATTATATAACAATGAAATAAACAAAATCGTAGATAACAGCAAAAACCTAAATAATTGTTTCAGATTAATTGTGTCAATAACAACGTATTTTTCGAAAATATTTACATACAATCGTTAGGAGTAGACCCATTCTCCTATGCGTCTGCTCGAACGGGGAAGTACTACCCTTCACAGAAAATTGGCGTAAAGTAACAGTATCAATAGGTAATGTTGCGTTCTGTGCTATGAGCGAGAGCGCCGGTGACCCAATCTCTCACACCCTCTGTTTCATTCCTTTTTTATTCCTTCCATTCAGGGATAAGAGTATCTCTTTGGCTGGCAATGCGCATCTGATATTTCAAATATCGCAAGAGTTCATAGATTCCGATGACTACTTACCATCAGGCAGACCGTATGCCTGTTTGCCAACCCTATAGAAATAAAAAAGCCATTATGGTGTGTTACCATAATGCCTTTTTTATTGAGATAACAGATAGGAAAAGATGACGATGAGGAAGAAAAAGAGGACGGACTGGGTAGTTTTGGCCTCTGGTACTCACGCGCCCGATTCATGCTGAAACAGCAAAGCTCTACGACAAAACTAAAACTTTGCTCTCCTGTATCTATATAAACATTAAAATAATAGTAAAATGACACAAAAATTAGCTTTTAACGAACAAATATGAAATACATTATTTTAGTAAAACACCGAACATTGGCTAGGCTAGGTGGCCTAAAAAAGCTAAAAAGTCGGCTAATGTGTGTTATCGATGTCGATGGTGTCTCGAGGGTGGCGGTCGATAACTCGATAGACCTGGCCGCGTGCCAGCCCGCCGCCGCCGCCGGCCGAACTGTGCGACATTAATCCACCCTCGCAAAGCTTAAGTGCCGTCTCGCAAATACTATTTGTCATACCGAAATAATAGTTTTGTTTAAAATAAAGAGTTCTGTTTTTTTAATGAATGGTAGCAGCTGATAATAAGTTTCGTATTATTGTTTTTTTTTTTTATTGAAATAAAGACTAATTAGATAATTTCCAGTTGGCAAATCGTCAAAGTAATATTTTAAAGCATAGTTATATAAAAAATTATGCTCCAATTTTTAAGCACGATTTAGAAAATAAGCGTCCAGCAAAACTAATGGCGAAAGTTTTCAATTGTATTTAATTTTTTTAATATAACAATAAGCCGAACAAGAGTAGGTAAATAATAAAACCTTTTTCGCGATGACAAATAATGAAATGCATTATTGCATCCACATTATTTTAACTTAAAATGTTCGTAAAATAAAGGCCAAGACGATTTAAATGAATGCTATCAAGAATATATATTAATCATTTGTGATATCGACAGACTTATTAGAAAGCGAGTATAAAAAAATAATAAAGTGGGCTTTTACATAGTTTCCCTTATAATCGATTTCAACGCTGGCAGAGCGGCTCTACCACAGAAATAATTTCACTAAAACATTCCTTCTACGTTTAATTGCAACAAATAAAAAATAATCCTTTCCTAAATTTCCTTTGGGATTTTTAAGAAGTTGATAATAAATGCTCCGGTCGAAAAACATTAAAATTAAAACATTTTCTCACACAGCAATACGAGTTGCTCTGTCATCATAAACATATAAATAAGTAATAGGTTTTAGTTTGACGTAAAATCAGTTGTTTATTTACCTACTATAATCTTTCTCGTAATTATTACGTTTATGTGGTTAGTAAGGATATTCATTCAGTAATTGCGAATAATATGGCCTACATATTATTATAAAAATTAAAGTGACTAGTAGTGAAATTCTTTGGTGAATTTTTTGAAACTTTATTTTTCGTTATGGTGACTCGATTATAGTACAATGAACTTTTAGCTCAAGTTTTATTATTCTGAGTCACACCCTTATGGTCAATTGTAAGCGTAATGGGTATTTCAAAAGTACTATGTTTTTAGAATAAAGGCTTTAATCTCCAAACAAACTCACAAATAACTTAGCTTTGAAATTAAATAAATTTAACATATAATTTTTATTCTTTTAGCAGTCAAAACAACGCATGTGTCAATAAAAATAATAAAGGTAAATTTATTTCAGATGAGCGGCAAGCGCACACGTAGCTATAGATGCGCAGTGCACCAGAGAGACCGAGAGGTCAGCTCTGAAAACGATTTCCATCTCCTATTAGAAGATCCTACACTTTTTGCCAGGTAATATTGGTATATCAAATTCAGAAATTAAAAATAAATTAATTTTGGTCAGTATTTTTCTTGTACCAAAAACTCTGTCTATTGTCTGTTGATATATTTATTTACTGTTCTTGTTCTTGTTGTATCTTGGACTAATTATATAAGAAACCAAAAAGGTTTGTCTCATTCAATGTACACCATGACTCTAACTCATTGACGTCAAGTCAAAGCTATTACAATGTTTGGTATATAAAATTTTCCAGTGCAATGTGACAAAACATTTATTGCAATAATAAAATCAAAGTAACAAAATTATAAGTGTTTCATTTAAATAAACGATTGTAATGATTGACGTTGCTACAATTTTTTTATGTCGATTTGTCGTGTCACTCTGACATGTCGTGTGCTTTCTTGTAATAAAACGGTTAATAAACTGCTACACCGTCAATAAACCTCACAAATAACTTAAAAGTAAGAAATTTATGGACACGTTTCATATGTGAAGCTGTATAAAAACCCTACTACATTGCTAATTTTAATTACATTTACTATATTATTGAATACAAAGATGAGTAACTGCTAAGACGTTAGGTAGTCACTCACGTAAAAGTTTAAATAATTACGTCAAATTAAATGTCATGAAATTTCTTAACAATTTTCTAAAATTGTTATATTTTCCAGAATGGTGCACCTCGTTGCTATGGAGGTGCTCCCAGAGGAGCGGGACCGTAAATACTACCAAGAGCGGTACACATGCTGTCCACCACCCTTCTTCATTATCTGCGTTACGTTATTAGAGGTAAGCCATATCTCGGTCACGGTTCTTAATCGCAGTCGTTAAACGATCAGAACTGTGGTCATACATTTCAATTATGCACAGTTTCTGTTAATATGAATTATATGCCGTTAGGGGAACTAGAAAATCGGTGCATCACTTTCTACGCGCCGAACACCGCTGTTCCGATCCCCGCTCCAGTTACCTCGGTTAATTAAAAAGTGTAATTGCGGATTTCACATCCGTGCAAACAAGCGTTTTACGTGAATCATAACAGTCGACCGAACTGTTCCGAGCACGGGCTTCGGACGCCCGTCACACATTGATTCACTACAAACGCACGACTTCTGCAAGGTGCACTACGCTGTAGATAAGTCACATAGGCCGCGCTAACGGGTTTTCCTTTATGAATAATGATGCGCATGCGACTTCGTCTGTGAATGGCGTAATTTGCAAACTTACTTAACTATTGTATCATCGCATCATCATGTCATGCGTTATAAGTGGTGACTTCCCGTATTTACATATTTTTTTCGTTATGAATTTTAATTTCCTGTCCAAGAAAATCATTAACCTTTCACTCAACTTTCATCTGATAAAATTGTAGAAATTTTTCTGTAAGTGCTTTTCGCGTGTCGGACGCATATTTCACATAATGTTAATTACGTTTTTATTGTGAAGTGGAATAATACGCCAGAAAAAAGGTTGTTAGAAAATATTCGTGTCAAACCATTGTGTTAACCCAATCCATGCTAAATTAATAGTTGTTTATTACATTTAGTTTTCATATAATTAGATTTCTAATACATTTGCATGCTATGGAAAATGAAAATATGTACAAACCTTTACTTACACATAGCACATTCGTTAAGTAAGAGTTATTGTTATCAGCTGGGAGTGTTCGCGTGGTACGCGTGGGGCTCGGGCGGTGTGGCGGCGGCGGCGGGCCCCGTGCCGGTGGACTCGCCACTCGTTTACCGGCCCGACCGCCGCCATGAGCTGTGGCGCTTCCTCACATATAGCGTCGTGCACGCGGGCTGGCTTCACCTCGCGTTTAACCTCCTCGTACAATTAGCGGTAATTTCCTTACTTTACTATTTATTATGATTTATAATTACTCGGTTAATAGTTTTCAATTGAAACGGGGACAAGCCATCTGATTGCCTACTTTTTTCTATTTTATTCCAGCTGGAAAACTACCGTCAAGCCGTAATCATTGCTATCGGCCGTGACCTAATTATTTTCATGCAGGTCGATAAAATTGCTCGAATCCATCGATATATTGCTATAGGATCCATGTAAGTAAGTGGCAAAATCGTAGTCTTATTTGTTGGTCGTTATCAGGTGGGTCTGCCGCTGGAAATGGTACACGGCGCGCTGCGGTGCGGCGCGGTGTATCTGGCGGGCGTGCTGGGCGGCTCGCTGGCGGCGTCGGTGCTGGACCCCGACGTGTGCCTCGCGGGCGCTTCGGGCGGAGTGTATGCTCTACTCGCCGCACACCTCGCTAACGCGTTACTCAACTTCCACGCGATGCGCTATGGCGCCGTTCGGCTCGTCGCGGCTCTCGCTGTCGCCTCGTGCGATGTCGGCTTTGCGGTTCACGCTAGATATACTAAGGTGAGTTCTACGAATCTTTCATATGTATCAAATCTTACAATGATTTAATCAATAGGGTCGGCTTTATATTTCAATCCTTCATCTGTCTGTCTGTTTGGTCAGCTAATCTCTGAAATGGCACCGATTTTGTCGGGATTTTTATTGGAAGGTAGCGGATATAATAAAGAGTAACTAAGACTACTTTTATTTTAGAAAAAGAATTAGGGTTGCGTGCAATAAAGATGACAGACAGACAGACGCGAACAGAGCCGCGGGCGCAGCTAGTAATGAATAAATCTAGACTAGATATTATAATAATATTTAGAGCGAACGAGGTATAAATGTAACGGTTGCTATTCGAAGCAGGAGGCGCCGCCGGTGTCGTACGCGGCGCACGTGGCGGGCGCGCTGGCCGGCCTCACCATCGGCCTGCTGGTGCTGAAGCACGCGCAGCAGCGGCTGTGGGAGCGCCTGCTGTGGTGGGCGGCGCTGGGCGCGTACGCGGCCTGCACGCTGTTCGCGGTGCTGTACAACGTGTTCAGCGCGCCCGTGGACGAGCTGCACTACATGCCGCCGGACCCGCCGCCCGACGCCGGCTACTGAGCGCTCGTCGCTCCGCCGACTGCTCGTTGCGATACCGAACTCGACTATACATAGAGCAGTCATACTCCTAAGTCGAAGCCTAAAGTTATAAGTCACGTCAGTGTGACCGACTCACAACACGCCTAGTCAATTTACCTTAGTGTGATACGCGATAAGTAGCATTATTTGAGGAGGTCCGAGAGCTCAGTATCGAGTACCGGCATGTGCCAGATTTAGTGAAGATTTATGAATCTTTGTTACTATTATCTTTACTCTTGAAGTTTACAAGAGATAGTTTGTACCGTTTCAAAGTTTTGCACTGTTATTTCCTAAATTGGCCTCCTCGCGATACTTAATTGTTAAGTAGTCTTAATTGTATTGGATAGGTGAACTATTTTTGTACCTACTATCTGCGTCCGTAGTATATAGGTTGAAGGCGTTACCGCAACACAGTATAATATGTTCCGTGTGGACTGACAACTCGACCAAATGCCGTGTCTATTTAATTATAGGTGTTTTATACATACATAGGTGAATATTGATTTTTATAATGATACAGTCGTATGGCATTTCGTTGAGCGTTAGCGTAGTTATGCCCAGCACACCAAAGATTAGAGTAACAAGCGTCCATGCTTCGTTTATAGAAAAATTTCTTACATTCTCATACAATTCAAACCAAAACATTGCTTCAAATCGATTGCTCATATAAAAATAATGCTTTACGAGTGTTAAAAACGCATATATTTTGTAATTGCTCAATCGCAACGATTATAATTTGATATAATAATGCTCAAAAGCGAGTTTTTGTTTTATGTGATTACGTTTCCACCGCGATGTGTAAGTGAATTCGTCCACATGTTTACTTTCGTATACCTCAGTATACTTCGTTGTTTTAACAATGTTACTACTCACTAGTAAATAAATAATTTTATATAATGTGCCTGATTCCTATTAATGTAAAATTAATTGTATAATTTTTTAATATGAATCAAATAATGTCACAAAACGACTGATTTTTTTTTGTATAAATTATTGCAGAGTGTTGTCATTTAATTTATTTTAAAAATTTATTTTAAGCGTGAATCGAGATAATTATAATTATGTGATTATATGAAAAAAATAAGATTGAATATGATTAAAAGTGATTGATAACGAAATTAAATCTTTAATTTTTTACTTATGTTAAACATAATAAAATACCCACAAGAAATAAGTATAGCTAACACAACACAATATACTCCAACACTTCAAATCCTCACAAAGTCAATTCAATAATAAAAACCGCGATACCCTTTTAATTAATATAATTTATTTTTAAATTCCTATATAAACAAGCGTAATACTGGATTTGTATTGTTTTTACGTAAGTCTTGACACATATTAGAATCTAAGACATCTTAGACAGTCGTTGGATTTCTTATTTTTGTTCATCAAAATTTATTGCTTAGAATTGATTGGTATATCCACAAGCACTGATATACTAAAAGTTGAAAAACCCTCCTATAGACCGAATGGTACATAAGTACAGGGGAATTCCCGAATAAAAATGCGTCAGGCTACATCAAGTCATACTGTATTTTAGTCCGCGCGAAACACTCAACATATCGATGCGTTAACTCGAATAGCTGGTTCCAGTATTTTCGTTGAAAACGCCTTAAATCATAAAGCGCGCGCTTCTGCTTCTTTATATTTGCTTTTTTTTCTTATATCAGAGGTGGTAAACGAGGAGGCTACCCGATGTTAAGTGATTACCGCCGCTAATGAACATCTGCAACACCAGAGGGCATGCATGTGCGTTGCCGACCTTGAAGAAAGAAATAGGGTCTTCTCTTGAAGGTTCCCAAGTCGTATCGGTTCGGGAAGACCGAGGAAGAAAATGTCTTCTTAATCGCGGTGTAGTGGATTTAAGTGCTTCCATAGTAATCGCTTTACCAATCGTCCTGCGAGCAAAGGATCGGCCATAGCCCATAGTGTTTGTTCAATCCGTGGCAAGTTCTTGTAGTCTTGCGAACAAAGTTCCTCGTCGGCGCAAGTCCTTATCTATTCCTATAAAATCTATAAATGTTCGTGTGTGTGACCCGACTCTACCACGATGTATATATCTATCTATTCTCTATCCATCTTTCTGTCTTCGGCTCTCTGGCTGTCTGTCCGTGCTTGCAAGATCTGTTTGCCAGTTAAAAAGTTGGCCTTAACCGCTCAATTTCTAAACATGTAGAGCGGAGAAATAAACGCTAAAATGTACGTATATCACAAGCGCGAAGTTTAAAAATATGTCCTAAATAGTCGTACTGTAGCTCGTACCCATAGTGGTGTTTCTCTTTCTTCCAAGTCCTTACTGCATTCTGAGGAGTAATCGTGGAGACTTGAACATTCGTTGTGCAGTCTTTCCTGATGAATAAAAATAAAGAAAATGAAAACTTCTGATATTCGAAAACAAAACTACTTATGTAAAACTACTTATGGAGTTGTGGAATTAAATAAATTGATTACGTCAATACATTTTTGCAATGAAGTTCTTTATCGCGGCTTACGAGTAGTCCGATTTAGTAGAAATCGTCACGTAACGATATATGCCGTATACTGAGTATTGTGTGTCGAGCCTACTACAAGCAAATGTGCACACGAGCAATTAAGTGCTCAGACAATTTCATTTCGAATTACATTTCGAAATTCGAATCAAATTTCATTTCGAATTACAATCGGAGTTGAACGTAAAACGTAAGGAACTTCGTTCCCGACGGGGTCAGACACAATTTTTTGTTCATATATAAACTTATTTGGAAGATGTAGAGGTAGCAAAAAAGTGTCATAATCGTAGCAAAAAAGTGTCATAATCGTGTTACTCATGATATGAATTGAAGAAAATAGAATAATGCAAAACAATTTCTATTATTATACAATGGAGATAATAGTTTATTTTAGCATCAAAAACAATTTTTAGTTCTATAAGCGCTACATTGTGAGATCTCAATTTGGGAAAAGTACTTTTATAAAAACGAGAAAAGTATGAATAGATAAATAATAACATAAATTATAATATTAATAGCTATATTGTAAAATTTCATCTTCTTATATCTAATCTTACTTGTAAATCTGGAGAAGATGTAAATATGGCAGCCTGCGCTTCCAGATCGCGACGCACCGACCGCTCGCCCAAGTTCGCGGAGCCCACTACCGTAGCCCACGGCACCCCGCTGCCGGGAGGGTAGTACCTAAAAATAATACAAAAATAAACGTTACACACTCAACGCCAACTAATGGAGGCCCATTAGGATAGTTATATCCTGTGTCGGAGGTCCGGAAACAAACACAACGACAAGGACAAACACACCCAGATCGGAAAACATCCCTATATTGTGAATACAAACATTTGCTCCGAGCGGGAATCGAACCCGCAACCTGTGGCGCTTAAGGCAGGTCTGCTACCGCTGCAACACAACGTCGTCAAAACAATGTTTTTTACATTATGCGTAATCCTATTTAATATTATAAATACGACATTGAGTTTGTTTGTGACCCTTTTACGCTTAAACCACTGAACCGATTACGCAGTTGTGGCGCAGCGGTAGCGAACATGCCTTAAGTGCCACAGATCGCGGATAAATTCCCGTTCGGGGCAGATGTTTTTCTTGTGACAAGCTTCCACAGATTGCAGGTAAATGAGAGGAATGATGTAACATATCAAAAACTTTTTAAAGAAAAGATTAATCTAGTAATGGAGCCTTGCAATTTTCAGCTTGAATGAGCCATCTCAATAGGGGAAGTATATAAATTTCATGAGGTTCCCACTCACTGGGGGCCCCAACCCTTCACTCCTTCTTATCCCTTCCCTTTATTTCTCATGCTTGCCCTCATCTTACCTTTGATTGGCATCGCACTTGTAATGCTGCTAGTAGTGCATGAGTCTATAGGCTACAGTGACCCTTTCCTATCAGGCAGACCTTGTGCTTAAATAAGGTATAAAAAAACACAATTTAAACTAACCATAACCCCTTTGCATGAAAAGTCCACCCCGGTCTTTGATATTCCAATATCTTAACTCTGCTTATCTGATTATAATTAACAACTTGATGCCAAAATCTAAAAAAAAACATAATTATAAATTTTATATAAATAGAAAATATGTTAAATTCATTAGTTGGAAAATACATATCATACTCTCTAGCTATTAAAGAATAAGCATGAGGTATTCCACCAGCTGGTCCGGCCGCACCCATGAAACCATTTGCCTGAAATATTAATAAGAATTTTACAAAGAGAGACAAATAAGTGATCACACATCTTTTATTATTTAAGACCTTCTAACAAACTTCAAAAAATTAGGAAGTTCTCAATTCCATTGTATTTTTTTTTATTGTGTATGAGACCTCTATCATGTCAATTAGAATTTTTTATTTATTATTTAAAATGTTAAACTTTAAAGAATCGCATAGAAATTTCATCAAAATTAGTATGGTCGTTTACTTTTAAATAAAAGTAATTGGAAAAAATTGTGCATAGTTTAGGTAATAATTCATTATACTTACATTTGGATGTGCCATTAATAAACTTATGGAGGCTTTACAATTCCTTAGTAATATATTAGCATACTTTTCTGTTAAATTAAAATAGCCAGTCGCTAGTCTAAAATATGATCCCTTTGGGGCAGAGGATAAAATACCACAAGTTGCTTGTTCATCTTGAGTTATTTGGAATTCACCCATTTGTATTAAAGGAAATATCCATGTGTCTATCTCATTTGTGCCTGATATAAAAGAAATAAGTATACATAAAAGATATAAGAAAAAAATCCATTGATATATTTGTAACTAGGACCCTGCGCTCATTGACATTATGTATGGTCTGGGATTTTTATGTGAAAAATTGAAATAAAAATTTAATTTTGATACAGCATACTAATAAATTTATAAGACACACTCAATATGCCTTAGCCTGCTGCGGCTCAATCAATCATCAACATTGAAATTTCAAATCCATTGTCATAGTTTTAAGTTTTACTTTTATTTGCTGCATAAAAATCCATAGTGTGCCTCCAATGGCCACAGGCTTTAATTGACGTCATGAGTAGCAGTAGCAGTCTTACTGTTTTTGTTCTGTGTTGTAAACAGTCACTTACTTTTACACAAAGATGATAACTTCGAAGCTTGCGTTTCTTTCCATCTGTCAATAATATTCTCTATATTTTCACCAAGTTCTTTTATCATTACTGCTTTGGTGGTATTACTTTTATGTGTAGTGTTAATATATTCTACATCTTGTTTACTATGTTTTATTACTTCATCTGCATAAATAAATAGATTATGTTTATATATAGAAATACATAAAATTGATCTAATAGAATAAATTCAATTAAAGTTAAGGACAGTAAAATAATAATATAACTTACAGTTGTCATACCTATTATATCACAATAAAAATTTGCTAAGTCCCCATCTTCTATTTCTATATACCGGTCTTGCCTTTGTTGGAAATAATCATTAGAACAATTTGCACCACTTATAATTACAGAGTCATCAGCAATATAGAGTTTCATATGTTGAAGACCCACGATTTCATTGTAACGAGAAGGAAGAACTTTAGACCATGATCCTTGAAGTCTCGGTGTTTGGTACAAGGCCAAATGGCATCTATCAGAGATACCACTTACAAAATGACGAAATAACGTTTGTGAGTTAATTTTGCCCCGAGTGCCTCGTTGATGATCAAGCAGAACTTTAAAATTCAAATCATTTTTATCTTTAACGTTATTTATTGTAACCTCTAACAATTTTTTCTCTATTGCACCAGTACCTATGTATAAACTAGCAAGCGAAATTCTACGCTTAGCATTTTTAAATCTATCGTAAAGAGTGTCATAAAATTTACTCGGTTCATTTATTATTTTTATTTTTGAGGCATTAACAGGGAAACACGGAGCAAGATTAAACATCCAATTAAAATGTTGTAGCTCGGCTGGTTTAAATCGAAAGGACATCTTGGTAATAATTATTAAATTTTCCCAAATTCACACAATATTACGATTTCATTTAAACATGATTGCTAAATTATAATTTTCCTAATAGAATTCGCAATTTGGTAGTTTCGAATTCGTTGTTGATTTAGCATTTGGCAGCTATCACGAACTGTCACAAACATCTGTGATCAACATAGACCAGAGAGTAATAATAAACAATATTATTAATCACTATACTTCGTTGAGCGTAGACATGGAGGAGGACTATATTGCTTTTTTTATACACGTTTTATAAGGCGCAAAATGACAGAAAGTGGCTAAAATTAAGCACCACAACGAATTATCCGGAACTAAATAACATCATCGTATGCCGCTAATCCGCTAAAAACAAAAATTTATGGTACTCAAGCGCAGACCAAGAACCAAGAGAATGGTTATTTTCGCAACGATATGAACAGCTGTGTGTGACGGTTTTTCTATGTGTATTTCCCATCGCTATACACAATTTCTAAGGCATGCGCAGTCTAATTTTTTTTTTGTTCCAGTTGATTCGCTAAGGGCGACAGTTCATCTTTCACTTTCTACTAATTTCAATGAATGGGATCCTATCTATTGTGTACATAGTGTGTAGATATATGCACAATATAGCATAAAAATAATATAAGAACAAGAACAATCACTTGTAATTTAATATTATAAAACTCATACTTTATAGCTAAATATTAATTTTAAGTTCAATTTTCAATACTTTATACTAAAACGAAAATTTGTTCGAGATCGAGACACACAAAACGGTAGCCATGTCTCTTTCCCACAAGTTGATCTTACAAAACAATAATTTGATAAGGTAGTTACACAACTTCCGAATATATTTATAAATTTTGCGGCTATACGAAAGTGTTTTATGATTAATAACAATTGTTACTAAAATTAATAGTTTTGATCGTTAATATAATAAGCCTTTAAATACACAATTTTCGGTTAAATGATTTTAAATAAAGGAAATATTATTACTATTCTGACAACACAGTTCAAAATTTACAAACAAATTGGCGTTATTTTGGTTACTATAGTAACGTCAAATTTTCAAATCATAGATTGGACTCTTCAAAGCTTTTTTAATTATTTTTCTTAGAAAAATGGTGAACAAACGCGTTATACTTGGTTGTAAGAATGAATCTTATCCAGGTTGTGGTAAATCTTTCCACCTGTAAGTAATTTTGTTTTATAAGAACCAGGGTGACTCTGCTATGTTAAGTTCAAAGACGATTCTTGAATTTTTTATCAATTGTAATTAATTAAAAATGTAGCAGCATCACCTACGTGCAGTTATAGGAAATAATTGTACGCTACACATCTTTTATTTATCTTTATTTTCTACGTCATCGTTCGGAATAGATGAACGTAGATAGCTCTGAAAAGAACTGTTTTTATATGCCTTATAAGGCGTGGTTGGTATGCGAAACAGCGTCGCTCTGAAAAGAGCGTTTTTAAGATGCAGATCCGAAGATCTACAGTTTCTTCTTTCTTCAAGCTTCCAATAAGAATCTTCACACAATACTACTTCAAGCAACACGCGACGCGGGAACCGAACACGGACAAGACGACCTCGCTGCACTCGGCGCTCGACGATTCTAAGGCGACGCCGGGTCGCAGCGGTCAATTTTATTAATTCGCGCGCGTCCCTCCCGCGCGCCCCTCCCGCTTCAGACAGCGGCGTGCGGGGCGCAAGACGCCACCTATGAGAAGCCCGCGTATTAAAGTAGCCATTTTTATTGGAATTTCATTTTATAATTTTATATTTTATTTTGTTTACTGTTTTCTCATTGGTTATTTACTTTTTCATTTTTTGTATATATACCCGTGTTCATTTTCAATAAATTACAGTCCTCCGCAGTCAGCCGACTCGGACGGACCTCTTGAGCACAGCTCCTTGTTGTGCTCGCCCCAGCACGCGCTCCTTGCCGCGTGCACCCCGTGCGCTCCTTGCGCACCCCGCCGCCGCCTTGAGTGCCCCGCACTCGAGGACCCGCTGCGTGCTCCGCACGCCCAGCCGCGTGCCCCGCACGCCCGCCTCCGCCAGGACCAAGTGCTCTTCGGACCTTAAGTGATTCTGTGTCGTGTACGCCCGTTGCGTTCGCAGAATAGTGCTAACGGACTACGTGCAAGTGCCAGTGAGTGGTGAAGAACAGGACCGATAGTGTAGTGTAGTAAGTGCAGCCGGTTCCCGGAGCCGTAAGTACTCACACTTATTAGTTTAGGCACACACCCCCGTCACCTACGGACAGGGATTCCGCAGGGAAAACACACCGTAGGCACTCATCTCCCTGCCGCCCCAGGCAGGGAGGAACGAACGACCTCACAACCCCGGCTCCACCATGGACGCCCTTTCCCCGGCCGAGCTCAAGGCCTTTTTGAGGTTCTTGGTGGCAAAGCACCCTGAATCTATTGCGGAGTTCCGCTCGTCCCAGGCCTCCTCAAGGCTGACCGAAAAACCCTCCCCGCCCCCGCTCCCGCGCCGGCCCCCAGTGGCCCCCGCAGCACCGGTGTCCCCCATGGACACCGACTCCCGAGGTCCCCTCGCCCCCGCCCTCGCCGACCGAGTCGACCTCCTCGACCTCTTCCGCCTCCTCCTCTCCGACCTCATCGGACAGCGAGGAGAACGACGGTTTTCAGACCGTCGGCGGCAAAAGCGGAAGGCAAAAGCCCCTAAGGCCCCACCGCCCCTAAAAGGCGACTGCCCCAATCGTCGCCGCCCGCCCCCCGGTCGCCCGCAAGGCCGACCCCCCCTCACCCAGCCCGACCGTCGCTGCCCCCGCACCGAACGCGGACACAGCCGCCAAGGCCCTCCCCATCTTCATCCGGGACAAATCGTGCTGGATGAGAGTATCCGCCGCCCTCGCGGCGAAAAAGATACACTTCACCAGCGCCCGCCCCACTGCACAAGGCATCCGCGTCCAAGTGCAGAATACTGAGACCCACCGCAGGTTCACTGCTGCCCTGAGAGTCGACAAAGTCGACTTTCATTCCTACACCCTCGATGAGGACCGCGAACTACGCGTGGTCATCAGAGGGATGCCAAAGGAGATTAGCTCCGAATTTATCAAAGAGGACTTAGTGTCCCAGGGCTTTCCCGTACGGCAGGTACACCGAATGTACCGGAAAAACACTGACAGCACGACGCTGTTCAATACTATCTTGGTCATCCTCGACCTCACTCCCGAGGGTAAGGCCAT
Source organism: Hestina assimilis (assembly GCA_023373885.1). Taxonomy (NCBI): domain Eukaryota; kingdom Metazoa; phylum Arthropoda; class Insecta; order Lepidoptera; family Nymphalidae; genus Hestina; species Hestina assimilis. The sequence continues at coordinate 5,845,739 of CM041749.1, read as the reverse complement.
CTTTAACGTCAAGACCGTGGCTCAACTGTCCGGTCTTAGAGTAGAGGTCCCCACCACAGGGGACTCCCCGGGCAGTGTCACAACTGCCAATACTACGGCCACTCGGCCAAGAATTGCGAGATCCGCCCCAGGTGCGTCAAGTGCCTGGACGATCACGGGACGCCCGACTGTCCCAGAAAGGTCCCAGACCCGGAAGTCACCCCCAGCTGCATCCTCTGTAGAACGCAGGGACACCCTGCGAGCTACAGGGGCTGCAGCAAAGCCCCGCGGCGGCACCGGGCCGCCGCGAGGACGGCACCCGTCAAGCGGGCCATATCCCGCCCCAAAAATTCAGCCCCTCAGGCGAAAGCCCCGGCCCCTCAGGCCACCACTTCGGCCCCCGCGGCCTCGTTCGTAAACACGAACCTCCCCGCGGACTCCGTCTGGAGGAAACTCCCAGCCCCCAGACCAGCGACGACACCCACAACGGCCGTCGCTAAACCCCCTCAGCCCAAGCCCTCCCAGGCCGCCCCGGCCTCACCCTCGTCCTCCTCAGACTTCGCACTCGTGTCGAAGTTTCTGAAGTCCTTCGACATGAAGGAACTTAACACGTTCGCCGGCAAGCTCCGCGACCCGGCCATCTGCAACGTCGATGCGCTGACGCAGCACATCGACCTTGTGTCGGTAATCATCAACTTCAATGGCAGCGACTAGTAGGGTAAAACCACGGTCCCTGAGCCTCGTCACGTTCAACGCAAACGGCCTTATCCAACAGATCGACCTTGTTCGCGAGTTTTTAAAATCCCACCAATCCGACGTCATGCTAGTGCAAGAGACCTTCTTAAAACCGAGCATGCGCGACCCCAAAGTTTCAAATTACCGATCCATCCGCGACGACAGAGCCACCCGCTTCGGCGGAACTCTGATCTATTACAAAAGGTCCCTGCACTGCGTGCCGCTGGATCCTCCACCGCTTTCGAGTATCGAGGCGTCGATTTGTCAGATCAGTATGACGGGCCATCAGCCTATCGTACTCGCTTCCGTCTACCTATCGCCCAACAAAACCCTACTCGAGAGCGACCTTAGGTCGCTCCTATCGATGGGAGGCGCGGTCCTTCTGGCCGGCGACCTCAACAGTAAGCACCCCCGCTGGCACTCTAGCGTATCCAATAGTAACGGACTAATTCTCGACAGACTGACTTCACTGCCGACTCTCAACTTTGAGGTCATAGCTCCCATGACGTTCACTAGATACCCCAACAGAGGAACGAACGACAGACCCGACGTGCTCGACATAGCCATCTTGAAAGACGTAACGCTCCAGTTGCGCTCGATCGAGACGCTATCCGAGCTAGACTCCGACCATAGGCCGGTCCTAATCCAGCTAGGACCCGTCGTGCATTCCACCCCCCGACTAAGACCCTAGTGGACTGGAGGAAGCTCCACGAGCAACTCCGGTCGGTAGAATCGACACCCCTAGACGGAATACCTGACGAAATCGACTCCGTCGAGACCGCGAAAGCGGCCGCGTCTAAACTCACCGACAACATCCGCGACAAAATAGACAGTTGCTCCAGGGAGGTTCCAATCCGCCCGGACGGGCGCTGGGAGCTCCCGGAGGACCTGAGGGATCTCCTCAGACGTAAAAACGCGTTCACTAGAGCCCATGACTCCTATCCGACCGACGACAACCGGAGGCGACTCCGGGCCCTACAGAGGAAGGTCAAAGCTCGCTTTGCCCAACTCAGGGACGACCGACTCGGCAGGTATCTCCAAGAGCTAGCGCCCTCTCACCTGGCCTACTGGGCGATGGCGCGAACTCTGAAAGATCCGACCGTCTCCACGATGCCGCCCCTCTTGCGTCCGAACCGACCCCTCGCATCCGACGACTCTGATAAGGCCGAGTGCTTGGCTGACAGCCTCGAATCCCAATGCTCCCCCAGCTCCCAACCAGTCGACCCCGAGCACCTCCTCAAGGTGAACTCGGAGGTCGAACGTAGGATCTCCCTGGCTCCGACGGACGAGCCGCTGTCGCCGACGACAGCGGACGAGGTCGAATCCATCATTAAGGCCCTCAAGGTCAAAAATCTCCCGGACCCGACCGAATCTCCAATAGGACTCTGAAGCTCCTCCCGACTCAGATCATCGAGCTATTAGTGCTCATTTTCAACGCCCTTCTGGCAGGATGCTCCTTCCCGGACCAGTGGAAGGAAGCGATAGTCATAGGGATCCCGAAGCCCGGGAAACCTAAAAACCTTCCCACCAGCTACCGACCCATATCGTTGATCAGCTGTCTCGGTAAGATCTACGAGAGGATCTTACTCATTAGGATCAAGGCCGTCGTTGAGGCCAAAAACATAATGATCAACGAACAGTTCGGCTTTCGAGCCCGTCATTCATGCACCGATCAAGTGTACCGCCTAACGGAACACATCCTCCAGGGCTTCACCCAATCGCGCTCCACCGCAACGGTGGCTCTCTTCTTCGACGTCGCAAAGGCGTTCGACAAAGTCTGGCACGACGGCTTGATATACAAGCTGTTCGATTACGGCCTGCCAGACAGACTCGTGCTCATCATACGAGACTACCTGTCCAACCGCTCCTTCCGCTACCGAGTCGAGGGTACGCTGTCTTCCCGACGCACCCTACGCGCCGGAGTCCCCAGGGCTCCGTGCTCTCACCCGTTCTGTACAATCTGTACACCAACGACATACCAAAGTCGAATCCCAACGATCGCGTAGGCTTAGCTCTCTTCGCTGACGACACAGCCCTCTATACCACATCCAACAGACCCGACCTTCTGACTAGCCGCCTCCAGACCGCGGTCAACGCCTTAGGCGATTGGTTTAGGAAATGGAGGATCGAAGTCAATCCCGACAAAAGTGCAGCGGTGCACTTCACCAGACACGCCGTCAGAAACTACTGGAGGCTCGGTCAACCGGGAGACATCCTGCTCTTCGGCCAACCTATTCCTTGGAAAAAGGAGGCCAAATACCTAGGCGTCACGCTCGACGCCAAGCTAAATTTCCAGTCCCACATATCGAAAGTTAGGAACAGAGCCGCCTTCGTGCTCGGAAGGCTCTACATGATGATAGGCGGACGGAGTAAATTGTCGCTTAGAAATAAGCGAACACTTTACAAAACCGTCGTTCGTCCTATACTAACGTACGCGAGTCCCGTCTTCGCCCATGTCAGTTCTTCGCAATTAGCGAAATTTCAAGTCATTCAGAATAGGTTTCTGCGCATGGCCACGGGCTGTCCGTGGTACATGCGCAACGTAGATCTCCACAGAGACTTCGATCTCGATTCCATAGCGAAATTCATGAAAAAGCTCTCCAAGAGCTTTTTCGAGAAAGCCCTATCCCACCCGAACCCCTCGTCAGACAGGCCGCCACTTACACAAGTAGAGGTGACATACCGACACGACTCAGGCGTCCCAAGCACGTCCTGCAAGACCCAGACGATAGCATCACTACAGCTAACGCCCCATACACGAACAGAACACGACATCAGACACACATGCTGCAGCGTCTCCGCCGGCGGAGACGAGGACCCTTGTTTCGCACAGCCCGACACAACGCCAACTCGACCGCTCACCCCGGACGGTGAGCACCGCGCCGCGTACGGTCGCTAGACTGCGCTCCGGAGCGCTCCTCCTCCCGATGACGTCCCAAGCCTAGGCTCGACCTCGCAGGAGGGGCCCTTGGGACGGATTCAACTTGTGCCCCGCGTGGCAGTCCATCTTTTACCGGCCGAGGTCTCCAGACCCGGCCCCCACCGGTGACGCTGTCAAGGCCACTAGGGCCAACAGCAATGGACACTCCGAAAAAAAAAAAAAAAAAAAAAAAAAAATCAATAAATTATTTCCACTACATTCCACCGGAGAGTTTACTTATAACTACGAATCCTCAACAATAATTAACCACACTGGTACAGTGGTTAAAGTGGTGACCCGACCGAACAACAGAAGCACCCTTCTGAAGAAAAACCTCCCAACGTGGAATCTCTGCCCGACTGCAAATAGAAACTTTCTATTACCAGCTGCCGTGACGAATCTCTGCTCGAATACCGCTACGCTGCTTGACCACCCTATCCGGAAAATGGAGGACAGCCAAGCATCAGCCACATTGAACAACCAGACCGTCACACAATATCTCACCGACGTCCTACGTACTTTACAAGCAGAACTCGCAGAATTGAAATCAAGACCGACGCATAAACCTCACCAGCGATACCCATCTCATCATAGAACCACATCGCAACGTCATTCCCTCTCTCATACTTCATCTTCATCTGCACACTCATCACTCTGCTATTACCACCGTCGATTCAGCAACGCAGCAACACGCTGTACAACCCCTTGCAGCTTCAAGAAACAGTCATCACATCACAATCAAACACTGGCAGAAACGGAATCATTCGGCGATCATAACAAGTCCTACCGCCTGTTCGTCAAGGACAAAAGGACATGCTACTCTTTCTTGGTAGACACGGGAGCTAATATATCCGTTTTACCTCGAAAACCAGGCCAGAAAGCAACGCCGCTACCATTCAAATTATACGCCGCAAATAATACAACTATATCTACCTACGGCGAGAAAACACTCGAACTGGATCTCAACTTACGACGTCCCTACAAATGGAAGTTCATAGTCGCTGATGTCTCGAAACCGATACTAGGAGCCGATTTCTTAAACCACCATCAACTTATCGTAGACGTTAAAAATCGAAGATTAATTGATGCTGTCACAAATCTCAACGTTAAAGCTCCGATGATGTCAACTAACATCCCTACAGTCCGCAGTATCGACATACATAGCACGTACCACGACATCCTAGCCGAATTTCCCGGAATCACACGTCTCACCGCAATGCAACTCGAACCGAAGATCCACGTCGAACACTACATAGAAACAGAAGGTCAACCTCTACACTGCCGTTCTCGTCCTATACCGCCGCATCGCTACGAAACAGTCAAAAAAGAATTTGAAAACATGATGCAACAAGGACTCTGCAGACCCAGCAAAAGCCCATGGTCATCACCACTGCATATAGTACCCAAGAAGAACGGGGATATACGAGTGTGTGGTGACTATCGCAGGCTCAACGCGATAACAAAGCCCGATCGCTACCCAGTACCACGAGTCAAAGACTTCACTCATCACTTATCAGGAAAAAGAATATTTTCAACTATCGATCTCAACCGCGCATATCAACAAATCAACGTAAGAAACGAAGACATAGAAAAAACCGCTATTATTACTCCATTCGGTTTATTCGAGTTCCCGCGCATGTGTCCCGGTTTGAAAAACGCCGGACAAACATTCCAACGCTACATACACGAAGTACTCCGTGGACTCGACTACGTGTTTCCATTCATCGACGATGTACTCATCGCCTCATCAAACGAAGCCGAACACCGCGAACATCTGAAATGCGTTTTAAAAAGACTAGAAGAGAACGGGATCACTATCAACCCAGCCAAATGCAACCTAGGCCAGCCGGACGTCAAATTTCTCGGTTACATCGTTTCTCAAGAAGGAATCAAACCGCCACTCGAGAAGGTCAAGGCTATCACTGAGTACACACAACCGAAAACCATTGAAGAATTAAGACGTTTCCTCGGTATGTTAAATTTCTACCGCGATCACATACCTAACGCCGCGACGCTACAAGCTCCATTGAACGCATACCTACACAACGTCAAGAAGCGAGATAAAACAATCATCGAGTGGACCAACGAAGCACAGCAAGCATTCGAGGCATGTAAAGCCAGCATCACAAACGCAGCTTTACTTGCCCACCCTTCACACCAAGCCACCCTCGCAATCTTCAGTGACGCCTCAGACACAGCAGCCGGTGCCGTCTTACAACAATATATCAACAATACATGGCAACCACTAAGATACTTCTCGAAAAAATTCTCCGACGCACAACAAAAATATTCAACATACGATCGTGAATTATTAGCAATTTATATGGCAGTAAAACATTTTCGAAAAATATTTGAAGGACGCGAACTCATCATATTCACGGATCACAAACCGCTGACATTCGCTATGAACAAGATTACAACATCAAACGAAACTCCGCGCAGAACGCGACAATTATTATTCATCAGCGAATTTACTACCGACATACGTCACGTAAGCGGCAAACATAACACAGTTGCCGACGCTCTCAGCCGCATAGAAACAAGCGACATCGCAACAAGATCCGCGGAACCAAACCGCATAGCGACAATAACTTGTCCTTCACCGATCGATTACGAAGAAATCGCGCGCGCGCAAGACAAAGACAGCACTATACATCAATTACGTCATCAAAATAATTTATCCTTCAAGAAGATTAATATACCTAACACTAACATCGAATTATACTGCGAAATATCAACTTCATACATACGACCATATATACCTATCGAATACCGAAGAAAAATTTTTAACAGCATTCATAATATTAGTCATCCCGGAACAAGAACTACTCGAAAATTAATAACAAAAAATACTTTTGGCCTTCAATGAATACCGATATAGGTCAGTGGACTAAAACCTGTTTATCGTGTCAAAAAAGTAAAATACTACGTCACACGCACAGCAAGATCGCAACATTCCCGCCAACCGAACGATTCCAACACATACACATCGATATAGTCGGACCGTTACCTACAACTGCGCAAGGACATCGCTACTTAGTAACAATGATCGATCGTCACACGAAATGGCCCGAAGCGATCCCGACCATTGACATATCCGCAGAAACAGTCGCCGACTCCATATACACGCATTGGATAACTCGCTTTGGATGCCCCGCTACGATAACGACCGATCAAGGACGACAGTTCGAGAGTAACCTATTCATTCATCTAACAAAAATACTCGGTATAGAAAAAATACGTACTACGCCCTACCATCCGCAAAGTAACGGAATCGTAGAACTTTGGCATCGTTCATTCAAGACTGCATTACGAGCGAAACTATCAAATACAAATTCATGGATGAATGAACTCCCAACCGTACTACTAGGACTACGAGCCGCCTTACGCACCGACACCGGCGTAAGCGCCGCCGAACTTACCTACGGATACAACTTGCGACTTCTTTGATGTAAATACTCCCGCTAATTCATCAATGGACTACAGCTACGTCGAAAAACTACGCGCGAACATAGCAAACAACAAGCCGAAGCCAATGAACACACACCGAAACAATAAACACATATTCGTACATGAAGACCTACACACATGCACGCACGTATTTATTAGAATCGACGCAGCAAAGTCAACCTTAAAAGCACCGTATGAAGGTCCCTATCGAGTTGTAAAACGAACGGATAAAGTTTTTACAATTCAATTACCCGATCGTCAAACAAACATATCAATCGACCGATTGAAACCTGCATATGTACTTCAAGATACCGATTACCTTTTACCTTCAGAACCTGTTACCAAGATTACCATACCATACCAACCAGAAACCATTACCAAGAAAACCTCATTACCAGAGCAAGCGAACAACATGACGTCACAACCTAATCTCAAGCAAACACGATTAGGCCGTACCATCAAGTTGCCGGTACGTTTCACTTGAGGGGGATTACTGTAGCAGCATCACCTACGTGCAGTTATAGGAAATAATTGTACGCTACACATCTTTTATTTATCTTTATTTTCTACGTCATCGTTCGGAATAGATGAACGTAGATAGCTCTGAAAAGAACTGTTTTTATATGCCTTATAAGGCGTGGTTGGTATGCGAAACAGCGTCGCTCTGAAAAGAGCGTTTTTAAGATGCAGATCCGAAGATCTACAGTTTCTTCTTTCTTCAAGCTTCCAATAAGAATCTTCACACAATACTACTTCAAGCAACACGCGACGCGGGAACCGAACACGGACAAGACGACCTCGCTGCACTCGGCGCTCGACGATTCTAAGGCGACGCCGGGTCGCAGCGGTCAATTTTATTAATTCGCGCGCGCCCCTCCCGCTTCAGACAGCGGCGTGCGGGGCGCAAGACGCCACCTATGAGAAGCCCGCGTATTAAAGTAGCCATTTTTATTGGAATTTCATTTTATAATTTTATATTTTATTTTGTTTACTGTTTTCTCATTGGTTATTTACTTTTTCATTTTTTGTATATATACCCGTGTTCATTTTCAATAAATTATTTCCACTACATTCCACCGGAGAGTTTACTTATAACTACGAATCCTCAACAATAATTAACCACACTGGTACAGTGGTTAAAAAAAATTTAAAAATAAAGTTATGTTATCTTTATTTTAGTTATAAAATGTTATTTTCAGTTTTTCTCGTTACGAGGAAAGAAAAAAAGAATGGATAAAAATAAATATAATTTTATTATATTTTCCGACTTGCATGCCACTACTATAATACCACTGGCTAATTCTAATAAAAATAATAATATTCCAATAAAATAATATATTGGTTCTAATTTAAATATATATATAGTATGCAGAATTCAAGATGATTCAAGTTTGTATTTTGTCCTCAATTATTAACAATTATGGTGTTTCGATTAGATAGGGACAAAAATACCATTTGGAACCTCTCTTTTGTCACAGAAATGTTGCTTCAGTGAGCTTTCTTGTTCTTATATTATTTCTATGCAATAGAGTCACTTGATCACTCGAGTACATCTCCTGTACCTAATAGCAAAATTTAGTGAAATCGAATTGCATCTTATAATATATTACCTCTTCTGAAGATTATCTAGATTAATAATAATATATTATTAGTAATATAGAGATGAAAAGCTGGTGGTTGTAACACAGGTTTTTCCGAAACACCTACCATAGCCACCAACGATTCACAACAAATTTTTTTTTACTAATAAAGTTATTATTATTATTATTTATTATTATTATTATTAATGATAATGTCCGCGATAACGGATTACGGACAGATATTTTAATAACACACTTTTTTAAATATTACTAATTAAAAGTTATATTACCGTTATATTTACTTCCATAAGCGTCGTACATTCTAAGAAGCTTGTAAATAAAATATCATGTTAAACGTTATAAATATTTATGAGGTCAAAATATATACCTAAAAAAAATACAATAATGATTATCAGTATAGTATACCATAAATAAGTCTTAAATTTTTTCCTGTAAATATAATTACAGCAAATTAATATAAATACTTAAAAAAAGGAAATTTATTCAGGCACATAATTCTCTTCAAGAATTTGATTTTTCTCAATGCCATAAGATATTTTGTTTGCCCAAATATATGCCCAAGCCATTCTTTTTGAGCTAAAATGTATACCAACTTCTCCATTCTTTGATAGAGTTATAGCACCTGCTGTATTATTAAGACGAGTAGTCATTCCTGTCAAATAAAAAACACTTGATTATTAAGATTACTAGAATGACGATAAGACTTTCTTCCAGTAATATATTTACCATCAACAGCTGTTGTAGTCGCTGATTTCGCGTCTATTCCGCTTTCCATCAACTTTATAATACTGTGCGCTAAGCAGTACTTCAGAATTGATTCTCCATGGCCTATTTACAAAATAAATACTTAGATAAATCTTATTAAAAATATTATTTAATACTGAAATTCGTCTATATTCTTGATTTATACTACGAAATGTTATGAAGGAATATAATAACTGTTTTCATAACAATAACAGAGAACTTTGGGCAATCTCAAAAGTTAGTGTGGTGCGGGTTCTTCTGTTTAAACTGTCAAATTCGGTCTAAGTCTATCTGAATTTTTTCACTCATATGGTGTATCGTATATTAATTATAAAAACCACTATAGGCTAAAACCTTATTGGAGACCAACATAAAACTCATAAGAATTTTTGCAAAGCATCCAAAATAGACTACCAAGCTCTCAAGTCAACAATTAGCCAACAATTTTAAATTATCCTAACCTGTCGTAGATACTCCACCAATATTGTTATCTGCATAAGTACCACTACCAATTTGTGGTGTATCACCAATACGACCCACAGCCTTTCCACTCATACCTCCTGTACTAGTAGCCACTGCTACATGACCATTACGGTCAACTGCAACCGCACCCACAGTTCCAACACCTCCCTGTAGAATCGTCTTAATTTTAGATTATAGATTGCTTTTGATTATATGCTAAAAAACTTTAAGTCAGATCAGAATGATCTGAGTCACAGATTGTGTATGGACTCTGTTTTCATAAACAACATCATAACCCCAATTTTCTTTACAAAGCTATGTAGTAACTTTCATAGAAGTTGATTAAATTGATAAATTATGTAAAATAATATAAATACCTCATCTTTCATTCCAATTTCTGTTTTACCAAATTCTCCATGCTGTAGAAATTCATTCAAAGCATGTTTAGCATTTTCACTTATTAAAGATTCAGGGGGAACTGTTTGAAATCCCTGTAATAAATAAAAATATAAAAATTTACAAAATGAAGGAGATATGAAATATTTGTGTTTAAACATACGAGCATGTACATAAAATACAATAATTGTATGATAATTGGTTGGTTCATAACGCTTGAATACTTTTAAATCATAAAAATTTATAGGTTTTCAAAAATAATAAAATTTGTGTTCCTCTTTAAAATAAAATATCTATCCTGAGAGTTAGAACTAATCCATAATGAATACCATCTACTTAAGCACAGTAACAATTCAAACAGAAATAATGAAAGAAAAAATTTAATTTCATTAGAATTTAAAGATACAAAAAAATATTTTACCATTTCCAAGGCAAACAATTTAGCACCTTCCCCTCCTAGTAGTGAATGAGGTGAATTAGTCAAAACTTTATGAGCGATACTTATTGGATGTAGAAAGTCTTTAACTAATGTCACTGCTCCAACATCAAGATTCTTTCCACACATAATACTAGCCTCCATCTCCACTTCACCACGCAAATTTAATACAGAACCATAGCCTGTAACAATATATCAATGGTTTATTTTCAAAAGGTACTGGACCTATTGTTAAGGAGGTAGGCAATGGCCAGCTAAATAAACGGTGAATAGAGAGAGTATACATCTAATTTTTAATTAGGAATCGATATAAAAATGTTACTTAGTATCCATATAAAAACGTTATATAGTTATTTTATTAATTAGCTATACTTATAAATTAATTAAAATTGGGCACTTACCAGCATTAAAATATTCATCTTTTTCCATGAGTACAACTGCCGCTTCTACTGCATCTAAGGCACTGCCTCCTTGCTCTAATATTTTTTGTCCGGCTAAAACAGCAGCCTTAACTCCATTTAACTTCCCTTCGACCCGACTTTGTGGAATATCACCAGCACCACCATGAACAATAATTATAGGCTCCATTTCTGTATTTAATGAATTCATAGAATTCACGAGAACTTTACAATTAGGCTATGCCATGTATAATCTAAAATCATAATATTCAGTATTAATTTCTTATCAGACAAACATAAGCTTATAACAATAAAATATTTAACTACTCACACATTAACACTGACATTATTAGATAAGAAAATGAATAATTGAATAATAAACATTAGTAAACACAAACAAAACTATAGATATATCATATCATATTATAATAATCACAATTACATTGTCATTGCTACATTAAAAAAAATAAAATTCAAAGCTGATGATAACAAAATCACAGAGCATATAAGTAAGAGACTTAACTCCCATACATTGACGTGACCATAGTAAAATATAAATTCTTGTGGCACGTTCTCTACCAACTATTAAAAAAACATTCAATTCTACCAACATTACAATATAGCAAATTAGTGACGTGCTATGTCGATAAAATACATCGATAAATAATACGATCGATAGTGGTGTCCACTCCGCTATTATTGTATATTAGGGTTACTGGATTATTATTTATTACTGATCTTTGGTAGTGGTTAATGTGTATAAAAATTTAGGATGTTATTTTGTTTTCAATTTACCACTAAACCAAAATCAGTAACAAATTGTTATGTTGATAAATAAATCGAATCGAATCAAACTATAATTTTATTAAAATAGAATTAGACGAAAATGTAACAATAGTCTCAAGATAACTAAGATTTAATATGGATTAGAACAAAATATTTTGCGATTATTATTTATATACAAATGTGTATATATCATGAGATCTAATTGAAACTCTCTTTTATCCATCGATTTCTGGAATCTGAAAGAAAATGGAAAAATGTAAGAAAACACCTTACTAATAATAAAAAGAGGAAATACATATGATACATTATTATATATTTTTCTCTGTAACCCTTTTATACCTCTTCTTTATCATGACTGAAGTGAAGACTAACAAAATTAACAGAAAAAAAATAGTCGAACAGTTGTATCGAACATTGTAGTCAGATGTTGTATGTATAGTATGTAATTTGCTTAATATATATCTTATATATTCTTATTATATCTTTATTTGTCAAATTTGGTTACATATCAAAAGAGAAATTATTTTATTATAAATGTTTAATATGAAAGTTATATCAAAGTATAGAAGGTATTTTCAAATAAATGTTCACCTTTTTGTTATATATAGCCTTTCTTTAAATTCAAGAAACTATATGTTTAATTCAAAGAGATTTAGGTATAATATGAATTGGCTATTCAGCCATAATCTCATCTGTAACCCTTTGATATCTGATTATGGTGGAGCATTGAGTAACAGATTGGTTTAGCTAGCACTCTTTTTTTAAAATCAGTCTTTAAAATGTTTAACACACATTAACTTATTTTGGTGCACTCTCTGCATCTGGAAAAAAAGCATTGATTATTGTATTTTTACAGTTAAACCTTTTTTGTATGGTTGCAGAATTTTCCTAAAAAAATGTTGTTTTTATTAAAAAATCATCTACTATACAAACAGACACATATATCATAATATAATAAATTACTATTACAATTTATAAGTATTTTATGTTTTAAATATATTAGTACAGTAAAATTAATGTAATATTAGAACTATTTGAAACTTACATGTTATCCAGAGATTTATGTTTAATATGTATAAAACAAAGCAAAGGTTTTTATTTAAAATTACTTTTAAATTTAAGTTTTTGGTAAGCCTTTGAATTTAATTAACAATTCCTAATGCCAGCTCACTAATTTAAGATGTCTAATACTATAATAATAATTGTTTAAGATATAATAATAGGTAGGACCACAAAAATTTAAAATTTCTCTTTAAAAATTAAGTTATTATGAGTTTTGTGATTTTCGTTAAATAATAAAATTTTCAATGAATTAAATAATAATGAAATATGTAATAGAGCTACTTAATTATTTTCTTAAATAGGTTAGGTTAGGGCATAATGATATTTTGTTCTCATGCCCTAACAGGGCGAGGAGGGTCTGCGTCCTACTCGACGCAGACAACGCTGCGACGGTCAGACGGGGTCAAGTGCACGGCACGAATGCCCCCGGCCGTCGCCCGGCGTAGAGACGAAACCTGGTGGAGTTTTAGTGAGTAAGAGTCTCACATAACCCCGGCAGCCCCAGCTCCGGGGTATCCATGAGGATTTCTCCACCTTAAAAAAAAAAAAAAAAAAGGGCATAATGATATTTTGTATACAGAAAACTTACCGAACTTTTTTCAATTAAAATGTGAAATAATCACATTATTTCATAAAATACCTTCTTGAAAATCTTTTCTTTACGTCTCAAGCCTACATGTTTCACATTTTCCATTAACCATGTTTGTTTACTTCACATTACAAACGTAATAATATATTATACAATAAATAAATAGCAATTAAAAGACACGTCCATATGTGTATATAACAACTTAGATATAATAACTTCTTATTTTTATCACAAACTAGTAGAACACAATTTATATTTCATAACAACAGCAAGTCATTAAAAACAAGATGGCACAGAGCAAATAAGTAAGAGACTGGAGTCCCATAGATTCAATATGACCATCGTGAATAGTCAGCCTAAAGAATCGCTCTCTTACCAACTATAAAAAACAATCAATTCTACCAACATTACAATAAAACATAGTGATTAGTGACGTGCTATGTCGATAAAAAATTATCGATATCGATAAATTCCATCGATAGTGATGTGCGCTTAGCTTTTCAAAACTTTTTGGGATTATTTATTACTGATTTTGTTGTAGTGGTTATTGTTTAATAAGAAATTAAGTCATTATTTTAATTTCAATTTACCACTAAAACAAAATCAGTAATAAATTGAGATATAGTTATGTTGAGAAATAAATCAAATCGAATCAAACCAAAATTTTATTCAAATAGAATTGGTAAAATATTTTAATAGTTATAACTGTTTTATAATTTCATCTCATCTGATTAGGGTGGAGCATTGAGCAACAGAAATGGTATAGCATTCTTTTTTTAAATCAGTCCTTAAAATGTTTACCACTCATAAACTTATTTTAGTGTAATCTCTCAGTTGGTAAGTGTGCCAAATGTTCTTTTCCTGTTACTTTTACCCACTCTCTGCACCTGGAAACAAAAGTATATACTGTTAATGTAATGCAGCTTGTGAGCTAGCATTTTTGCCACCATTCGCTGTGGACAAAATTTGTAGTTTTAATTATTTGTAAATATTGTTAGTATTAAATTGTACAATGTTATATTGGGTGTAAACAAATGTTAATTTATGTATTGATACAATTACATAAATAAATAAATAAACAGTACACACTCAAAATTATTTTATAACATTATATTGTATGGTTATGCATTTTTCTAAAAAGATGTTGGTTTTATTAGATAATCATCTGCTATATAACCTGACACCTACCATAATATAATAAACTTCTATCACCATTGAAATTCGTAAGTATTTTATGTCATAAAATACATTAGTTCAGTACAATGATTGTAAGAATAATAAAACTATTTAAATTTTCTGTATTATGTTATCCAGACATTATGATGAATATGTAGAAAATAAAACAAGGGATTTTATTTACTCTTTCATTTTAAATTTAAGTTATTAATAAACCTTCGAGTTCAGGGAATAATTTCAAATGCTAGCTCAAAAATTTAATGCAAAAGTAACATTTTTGTATTAGGTATAATGTAACGTAGGACCCTAAAATATTTAAATTTCTCTTATAATAAAATGAGTAAATTTTTCGTTACATAATAATGTGCTATTTATTGTAATTAAATAATAATGAAATATGAATAGAGCTAGTTAATTGCTTTCAGTAACAAAGTTATATGAATTGTTTTAAAAATAGGTTAGGTCATAACGAAATTTGTATACGACAAACTTACCGAGATTTTCTTCAATGAATATGGAAAATTATCAAAATTTCCTTTACAATCACTTCTTGAAAATCTTTTCGTCACAAGCCCAGACACATTCTGTTTCTCTTTACACTTTCTACTAGCCATTATTGTTTATTTTACAATGCATGGTTAATAATATATATTAGACGATATATATAAACTATAAATAATAAATGAGGATAATAACTTCGTTATTTTATCGCAAACTAGTAGGACACAATTTGTACAAAAAATTAGCAAAACAAGATGGAGAATTGGAGATAAAATAAATATTTACTCATAATAAAAGAGCCGAAAGAGCGAGACAGATAGCGTAAAGAGTGAAACGAAAGAAAAAGTAGAAGTCATTACGACTTTCCTTAGGCAAGGACCAATAGCAATCGCTCATTTTTTCTCGTTGATCTTTCAGTAGACTGATTGAACTGATTGTGATTACTTATTACTGAAGATAAAAATTAAAATAAATATTATTTATAGTAAAAGAGCGAGACAAATAGCGTAAAGAGTAAAACGAATGAAGAAGTGTCAGACGCCATTAGAAAAGCCCATGTCTCTATAGATCGTTTTTTTTCTGTGAAATTTCAATAGACTGAACAAAATAAAATATATCAGTATATTTACTCTGTGGTAATAAACAAAACATTTTTGGCGGATAGCCACAGATAGCCAAACAATGTCGGATAACCAGATGTCTTTTATCTTAACTTAGACTATGTTGTTAAATGGTCTAAGCCCATTCTAGTAGTAACTAGAACCTCAAAAGTATTAGAACTATTTTTGAGAATCTCAAAAATAAATTACTCCCTTAATTTGAGACCTATAATCAACAAATTAACTGCAATTAATTATTATTTAACTTGCGCGAGTTGGAGTAAGAATAGGGATGGTAAATACACATGTAGAAAAACAAAACTTATTATAAAAAATTTACATTTCAAATATTACCGAGATGTTTACTTTGTCAGTAATATCTTTTTATTATAAAAATCAATGTTAAGAACTATTAAATGGTCTAAGAGAATGGGTAACCAGTTGTGGGGCTAGTTAGTAAAAACAATATTTTTATTTTTCAAAACTACAAAATATTTAGGGTAGCGATTATTACGAGAGCAAAAATATAACGTAATCTCCATTCATGTTGAATTGTTTTTCATGATATCATGTATTTTGTTGTTAAGAAATAATGCTGTGGCTAGTAACTAAAAGTTCAAAATGGAAGTTTTTGATTGTTTTAACATTTGATATTTGATAGTTTTAATTGTAAAATTTGTCATTTCCCTTTTCAACTATTACCAACTTTTCTTTCTATTCAGTAATAATTATTTACAACAATAAAATTTAATAATTATTTGGATATACAACTGGCAATTCACTGCCTTAGCATCTGGGTTGTGGCGACTGGCAATAAAAAATTGTTTAGTGAATAAAATAAAATAAAAATGGTGGTCATAAGTTTGTAAATTGAGTAGGAAATTTAATAAAATGTACTAAATATTTACGGTGATGATTTACTAAAATAAATGAAAATGTCTACTCCAGTGTCGAATCGTAAATATGGAGCACAAAAAATTCGACTTACAAGTAAGTAATTTATCCTTTCACTGCTTGAGTTCCAAAAGTTGATGTGAATTTTAGAATGACTGTCACTCCCTAATTAACGTGATTATTTTCTTTTTAGTTCTGTGCGCAAGAAATTTAGTCCGCAGAGATTTATTTCGTAAGTGTTTATTACTTAATTTTGATTTAATTACGTTGCAATAATTTTATATTATTATGTTTCTGGTATTGAGTAACTTCACAGGAAGTATTGCGATCATATGATACACACATTTTAATGAATTTTAACCTTATACTTATATATAATTCTTATATAGATCATTTCATAATCATTTCCATTATTCTATTTAAATTGTTACAAGCGTTTTTATTATCTTATGGTCACAACCTTATGTAAGAAAAAAATCTTCGTCTTTCAGCTTGTAGTTATAGTTTTTAAAACATGTATATTTGAACTCTGATGTAAAGTATAGTTTGTTTTGTTATACAGAAACCATGTAAAGTTCTTATATCTGCATGCTGTTTTGGTACTTAACGAATAAACAAAAATTTAACATTTAATCATTTTCAAAAACGTTTGGATTAGTAATGGATGTACTTGAGGCTTGGATGGACCTAGGGTACATTGTAATTTTACAAAAGTATTCATATACCTACGGGATATGAGCAAATCTTGCGTCATCAATAAGTTGTTTGTGCTCGACCTATTTTCTTCATCTCATCTACATAAATTTGATAATCAATGAAGTTTTTGATAAAAATGTCTTGATAAATCAAATTCATGACCTGCTGTTTAGTTTATTTCAACATCTCTTTTATTGAATAATTTAACCTGTTTTGTATGATATTAACCGGTCTGTATTGTTTAATAATTGTCAATCCATTACATACATTTTTTATCCTGTTCTAATTATGTAAAATGAATGTATCCCTGGGAAAGATTTGCCTGAATAAATATCAACCTATTTATAAAACATTAATCAAATATAGTTTTTAAATAAATGAGTTTTTAGTTATCATTCTGTGACACTTAAAAAGTGACTGTTTTAAAAACATACTGAATATTTGTAAATTATTTTGCATATTGAGTATGTTTTTTACAAAAATTGATTACCTTTTATGGTTCTTGGTAGCTATTATCACAAGTTCTCTGCCTTGAATTACTAATAGAGGTAACTAAGGTTATATGTATGCAAAAATAATGTATTATGAGCTAGTGTTTGTGGTTAATATCACAAACATTTTTCATTGTTTGTGCAATGAATAATCATTGCAAATTTAGTTGAGCCGACCTTTTATAATCTTTAAAATAGGATTTTATTTATAATATCGACAATTAATTTTACAGGATTACCGGACCCATTCGCAAAAATATCAGTGGATGGCAGTGGTCAAGTATATTCAACTAATGCAGTAAAAGCTACTCTAGATCCAAAATGGAACACCCATTATGACCTTTACTTAACAAAAGGTGATGGCATCACTATTAGGTATGTGTTATACCAATCAATTTTAAAAAGGAAACAATGTATGTTATTATTATAGAAGGACATACAGTCCCTTGTCTTTATGATATGTATTACACAATCCAATACCTAAGTTTCCTGGCCTTTCATGACTATTATTTAGATATGATATATATTGGTCCAAAAGCTTGCCAAAATAGTTGATTAAGAATAATAACGATTAATAATATTAACTTTTTTCACATAGTCAAATAAAAACGAATTTTAAGTACTGGGTAATCAGAATGAGAAATCAATACTGCCTTCATAAAATTACTATCTTAGTGGCGTGCTTGTCACTAAGTCTTTTTAAAGGAAAAATTATTTATTAATATTTAGTCACATAATATGTTACTAGGCTTACTTACATATGGCTAGTGTATTTATGTTATGTTATGTTGTAGGGTATTTATGTTGTTATGGCTGCTGGAGGCATTTATATGTAGTAGCCTTGGTTTTTTTTGCATGAATGTGCTGGCTTGACTTCGTATTGACTGGGTATTACCTTTATTGTGTTTCGTTTAGAAAGTGTTAGTATGGCCAAACTGAGACCTTCCTTCTATCCTAAACTTCTATTATACCCATGACATGGGTTAATGTATGGTAATAAAAGGTTCCTCTGGTTTTGCTAGTTACCAGGTTACTGCTTTTAACCAGGCAGATTGTATGCTTCTTAAACTTAATACTAATTATAATACGATTAAAAAATGGTTTATTTATCAATAATCTCCTAGGTACCATGTTCAGTCAGTGTTGGTTGATTCATTTTTATGAGATTTGTAACATAACCTAACATATATAGGATTAGGCAATATGATTTCCATTACACATGGGGTACAGAATTTGGAAGTTGTGTGGAGTATTGAATGAAATGTAATATTTTGGATGTTTGCAGTGTATGGAATCAACGTAAAGTTCACAAACGTCAGGGTTCAGGTTTCCTTGGCTGTGTTCGAATTCTGCCATCAACAGTTCATAAGTTAAAAGACACTGGATGTAAGTTTACAATTGTAATTTATACTTATATAAACTAAAATAAAATAATTTGAGCACACGGAAAAAGAGGTATTAATGTATTTAAATAAATTTTTATTTAAATTTTAGATCAATGCTTAGAGCTTTGTGAGGATAATTCCGGGGAGACATGTGGTGTCCGTGGTCAAGTGATAGTATCACTTCTGTCTCGGGATGGTGCGAGAGGAGAGCCGGCGTCAGCTGCCGGCGAGGGCTCACCACTAGCAGTGGTCGGCCCAGCTGGGGAAGTTCGGGCGCCCAGGGAACCGGTTACATCTAATTTTCCAAATAAACCATTGCCTCAACATTGGGAAGAGAGGTTTACATCCAGTGGCAGGTAATATTTTTGTGACTATAAACAAAAAATAAGTGAAGAGGATTATTTTATTATATTTTAAGAGAAGAGACAATTGAAAGAATTTTAAAGAAATTAATAATGATTTAAAAGCTAGTTTGATTCCCTCTCGAGGCAGAGGGATGTTAGCAATATCTGTTTTTGAATGGGTGTTTGTCCTTCTGGTCTTCCATCTTCCCCGCAGAGAGCTCGAGAAAAGGAAGAATAATAATGATTACAAAATTAGTGACTAAAAATGACGAAATGATGCCTGCTGTTCTAGTGCACTGACAAAAATGGTTCTGGATAGTGACAAAAAATGTTATTTGTATAAAGAGAGGCTTCGTATTACATGTTCTTTTTTTGGTAATTTCAGACCATATTATGTAAACCATGCATTACGACGCACGCAGTGGGAAGTTCCTGCCGAACAGAACCCTTCATCACCTCAGCCTACATCAACGCCGCCTTCATCTCCATCACCAGGGCCCACGAGTCCTGTAACTCCCACCTCTCCTATATCACCAGCATCCCCCTCCTCTCCCACATCAGAGAGCGATGTTAGCCATGCTGCTTCTATATCTTTAAGGTACATAAATTAATTTCAAAAAACCTTTTTAATTTATATATAATTAAAAATAACATTAGGGTAAAATCATAATAACTTTAGTAATAGAAAAAATGAGAGTAATAAAAAAAAAGTTTTACTTGGAGAATTTAATTTTTCTTTTGAAATTGTAATGCAAAACTACTTTACAAATTAAACTACTTATTATTTCTGCTTACTCCTGAGCTACACAATGGATTTTAATTTGGTTTTGACCAAATAATTTTTCACAGACAGTTTACAACTTTATATGTATGCATATAATATTCAGAGTACCAGCGCAAAGCGAGGACGGGTTGCTAGTATCTTTATAAATTTATTATGAATAACAAAAAAATTATATATAATTTTTTTTTAAATTGCAGACCTGAACCTCAGCCACAAACTGCAGTACGAACTCGACAGCCGCCAACACCGGCATCGCCGACTCCCGCTAATCAAATAGCAGCTACAGATTTACCACCTGGATATGGTTAATATATATTTTTTATTTAGCAATGATAGTAATAAATAATCCCAGGGATACACTCATATGCTTGGTCTTATTTAACCTTAATACAATTAAAAAATGAAAATAATATGTATTATCATACAGTGTTTTCATAGACCTTTTTATAAAATCGAACTTGAATGCTTTGCAGAGCTATATCTAATAGTTGACTTACTTGACTTTATGTTCTATGTCCCCTAGATGGGGCAGAGGGCGTCCACAGTAGTCCTCCATCGCGAACGGTTTTGAGCTTCACGCTTTATTTCAGGGCATGTCATCCCGATGCTTGTCGTTTCCGCCAATACCGAACGACGCCAGGTTTGCCGAGGACGACCACGCTTTCTTTTCCCTTCAGGATTCCAATCCATTGCTTGCTTGGGTATGTGATTGGAATCTCCGCGAAGTGTGTGGCCAATCCACTTCCATTTGCGCCGCTTGATCTGTTGCTCGATCTTGGACTCATGGCATTTTTCTAACAGATCTTCGTTAGATATGATCTCGGGCCAGTGTATTCCGAGTATACGACGAAGACAGCGGTTGACGAAGACTTGGATTTGGCGTGAGATGTCTTTTGTGACCTTCTACCTTTCGCAGCCATATAACAACACGGATTTCACATTTGAACCGAAGATTTTTAGTTTTAACTTTTCTGGTGAGTTTCTGTGATTGCCATATAGGTCTCAACTGTGCGAAGGTTGCTCGGGCTTTGGCAATCCGCGAAGTGATGTCTTCTGTTCCTCCAGATTCTGACTCGACACTCCCGAGGTAAGTAAATTTGTGGACTCGTTCCACCTCCTCATTACCAATTTTCATCGGTGTTGGATTCTGCATGCAAGTTCGCATCTCTTTGGTCTTCCGGATGTTAATCTTAAGTCCTGTTTTAGCCGCCTCCCGACGTAATTCGTTCAGCTTAGATTGCATGTCGGTATGAGTGTGACTAAGCAGGCATATGTCATCGGCATAATCCAAGTCTTCTAAGACGTCGAATAGCCCCACACTCTATCCGCGGCGCTTGTGATCGGTGATACGCAGCATGATTCCATCCAGGACGATTAGAAAGAGGAGAGGCGAGAGGAGGCAGTCCTGTCTAACACCTGCGTGAACTGTGATGTCATCCGATATTAAGCCGTCATGAGTTACCTTACAAGAGTATTTCTCGTAGATGCACACTAATAGGCGAACAATTTTGGGTGGCACCCCTATATCAGTTAAGCGAGACCATATACTTGACCACTTCAACATATCAAAGGCTTTTTCAAAGTCTACAAAGGTAAAGAAGACCTCTCTCTGCCATTCTGATGCCTGCTCAAGTATGATACGTAGAGTGTTGATTTGGTCTGTGCATGAGCGGTTCGAACGAAAACCAGCCTGCTCCTTGCGTAGAAGGGGTTCGACGGCTTTCGACAGCCTATCAAGGATAATCTTACAGAATACCTTCGAGGGTGTCGATAGCAAGGTAATGCCTCTCCAGTTATCACATTGAGTTAGGTCACCCGCCTTGGCACAGTTATTAATAGCCCCTTGTTCCAGTCGTCCGGGAGTTCATCAGCGATCCAGATCTTCTCAATCAAGGGCGTCAGAACGTTGACAGCGGAGGATAGATCTGTCTTGAGCATTTCCGCAGTTATAAGGTCGAATCCTGGCGCTTTACCTGTCTTCAAAGAGCGAATAGCTTGAGCAACTTCAGGAGACGATGGTCTTTTTCAATGTGTAAATAATGTATGAGGAACGTTGTGGCGCAGCAGAAGTGAATCTGCCTTTATAGTTCGAATCCTGCTTGGGGCAGATGGTCGTATTTATGTGACGCTAGCCACTCATTTTTTGCAATTTTAAATCTAAAAATTGTTAAATTAAAACTGATCTTTTAGGTTTTTCCTTAGCAGTAAATATTTCATGTTTAAATACTCAAATATGTTAGATTTTGAAAACGTGAAATGTGACGTCACGGTACTTAGGACCCTCTCCAGCCTCTTTCACACAATATGACACTTATCAACTTCTTCTTCAATAAGATGGGACGTGTGACGGAATGCCTCTAATATAAACACTAACTTCTAGTGCAAGCTTCGAGCTTATTTGGAGGGGCAATAGGAAGGGATGGGGCAAGGATAGTAGTAATGCCTTGAAAAAAAGCATTTCCAATATTTTATTATAAAAAAAAAGAATTTCGAAAACTCCTTTATTTCTAAAAAAAAATCTGGCTTATATCAACAATATGTCAGATAGCTCTTCCCATAATATAGATTATATAAAATGTTAATTGTAAATAACTCCCCGTCCAGAGATGCGAACGACGGCCCAGGGTCAGGTGTACTTCTACAACAGCGTGACGGGCGCGTCGACGTGGCACGACCCGCGCGTGCCGCAGCACCTGCGCCACTGCGCCGCCGCCGCCGGCCCGCTGCCGCCCGGCTGGGAGATGAGGCACGCGCCCTCCGGCCGGCCGTACTTCGTCGACCACAACAACCGGACCACGCAGTTCACCGACCCCAGGCTGGCGCTCTCCGCCCGACTCGTGAGTATACATTGTTGTGAATACGATAACCTCCTAAGCCAGGGGTTCCCAACATTTTTTAATTTCAGCTGCTTACATGTGTTGCAAAATTCTTGGTACACCCATCTCTGATGAACCTACACAGGTAATGAAGTATATAGTTCTAGCAGATATAATAAATATTTTTTTATGAATTTAGAAAACATTAAAAATCTTCAAGATTTTTTTGATCATAGCTTATAGAAATATTAATGCATTCCGCTTCCCTACGCTCTGAAGACGTCTTGACGACACAAAAAGGTGTCACAACGCACAATTTGGGAACCCCTGACATAAGCCGTGATTCGGCAATGCAGAAGTCAAGCTGACCATGTAATGAACTTCCACCTTTCAGCCTCCTTTTCATAACCGGTCATTTTTTATCAACACCAGTAGATGGGAAAAAAAGACGAATCGAAACTTTAACAAATATTTCTATCACAATAGTACATTTAAACACCAAATATTCCCTACAGACCCCACCAAACGACCCAGCCCCACCAGTAAGCACGCCCGCGGCCGCCCCAGCGCCGGTACCGAGCAGCGAACCCCCCGATGCAGATGCGCTGCCCAAGTACAAACGTGATCTGGCTGCCAAGGCGAGGGTACTGAGAGCTGAACTGCAGGCTCTGCAACCGCAGACAGGCCATTGTCGAATCGAGGTATTTATTATATGATAATTTATGCTTGTTTTTTTTATGTTACAAGTTGGCAAACAACCATACGGCCCACCTGATGCTAAGTGGTTACCGTAGCCTATGAACGCTTTCGGTACCATTAGTAGGAGCCACTCACGCGTTGCCAACCTCGAGATATTGGTTCCTAAATCTCTTCCGCCTAGTAATTTCAGTAGCCTACAGTGCCCTTCAAACCGGAACACAGTAATGCCTAAGCAATACTATTTTCCGGCAGAATATTTGACGCTGTGGTGGTACCTACCTACCTATCCGGCCTCCAGCAACAAAAGATCTACCACCAGTGTGACTGATTGCACTGGTGGAATAATCTCTACTATGACAGAGGTTTTTTTTTTGTAAAGAATATTAGCAATGCTTTTTCAAGGCATTACTAATATTCCTATTGCCCCTCCAAACAGGTTATCCCAACAGTGGGGATGGGGTCACATCCCGACGCCGGGAAAACGCCGTTGTTTTTTTTGTAATAAGTATATAATTTTTTTTAATTCTTAAATTGTCATAAAAAAATTCCAGGTATCACGTAACGAAGTACTGGAGGAATCGTACCGACTCGTGATGAAGTTACGGGGCAAGGAATTACGGAAACGATTGCTCGTCAAGTTTCGCGGCGAGGAGGGACTCGACTATGGCGGCGTTGCGAGAGAGTGGTTACATTTATTAGGAAGGGAATTATTTAATCCCCATTATGGATTATTTCAATATGCAAATGCCGGTGATGATAGATACGCTCTACAGATAAATGCTGATTCAGGAGTAAGTTAAAATGAAATTTAATATTTATAATATAGCGGGTTCGATTTCCGCTCGGAGCAGATGTTTGTATTGACCACACAGGCTAGTTTTCCAGTCTGGGTTTGTTTGTCCTTGTCATTGTGTATGTTTCCGGACTCTCGACACAGGATATACATATTCTAATGGGGGCCATTGAGTGTGTAGCGTTTATTAATATAAAAATATTTATTTATTAATATATAATATTTATTCAACGATGGCTACATGCTTAGTTTGATCAGAAAATGGACGTAAATAAGCAATACTATGTTAACTCACAAAATTGAAAAAACTGAGTTATATATGCAGAAGTGTTGGTAAATGGCTGAAAATTTTTCTTTAATATTTCTAGGGTTTTAAGCTTTAAAACTTCTAAAAAGCCATTTTTTAATCATGCAATTTATGTATTATGTTAAACGATTTGGGTTATATTATATACGAAATATGCAGTTTGTATATTTATTTTTTGTGATAATAAGTAAAATAACTTACATAAATCTGAAATTGCCAAAAACTTGACCAATACATAAAAAAATCATATAAAGCAAGTTGTTCAAAATTTTCAAATGCGTTTTTCTGGAAATTACATTCGTGTGGGTTGACATGGTATTGCTTATTTGCGTCCAAATAGAAGTATGAATCACTTGAAACACCATTGCAATTGAAATATTAATATTAGACAAAGCCAGCCATAGCTGGCTCTAGCTAGTATTAATAAGACCCTTTTTTTTTTTTTTTTTTTTTTTTTATGTTAGAAGTTGGCAAACAAGCATACGGCCCACTTGATGGTAAGTGGCTGCCGCAGCCTATGAGCGCTTGCAGCACCATTAGTAGGTGCCACTCGCGCGTTGCCAACCTCGAGATATTAGTTCTTAAATCTCGTTCGCCCAGTAATTTCACTAGCGTACAATGCCCTTCAAACTCGAACACAGTAGTGCCTAAGCACTACTATTTGGCGGCAGAATATTGGACACTGCGGTGGTACCTACCTAGCCGGCCTCTTGCAAACAAAAGACCTACCACCAGTGTGACTGATTGCACTGGTGGAATAATCTCTGCTGTGACAGAGGTTATCCCAACAGCGGGCGATGGGGTCGTCACATCCCGACGCCGGTAAATATTATAGGAATATATATATATATTGTCTTTGGCCAGGTAAACCCGGAGCATTTATCATACTTCCACTTCGCGGGTCGCATCCTGGGCGTTGCGTTGTTCCACGGACATCAGCTGGACGCTGCCTTCACTGCTCCATTTTACAAGCAGTTGCTCGGCAGACCCATTACTTTGAGAGATATTCGTGACGTAGATCCTGAATTACATCGGTCTCTATCTTGGATGTTGTGAGTTATGATTTTATAATATTTAAAAACTTACTAACGTATTAACCAAATGTGACAGTAATGAAGCATTCTAAAAAAGCCAGCTGATCGCCTTAAAGTAAAGAAATAAAACAATTGTATTGTTGTTCATTTTAACATTTTTATTTAAACACCATCAACTGTTTACCAACTCAACAATTATCTTGACCCCACTTGCAATAACTGTACTGTGTATTATTAAAGCAATATTTATATTACAGATAATCATATCACCATAGTAGATATTATAGAGTTTATTTTTAGCTTTTTCACAAGTTTTTTTAATCCAGAGAGGTTTTTTCATTTAATTATTATGAATATGATTATTCTTTTTACCTACTCCTTAATTTTAATATTGTCATATGCTAAGCGACAATGAATGACTGAATTTGTAATAGGTATTCTTGGTAATGTACCTAATTGTCATGTTCTGCTCTGCATAAACAACCTTTGCTAATAACATTTTTATTTTTGATTTCAGGGACAATAGTATAGCCGGTGTTATAGATACGACGTTTTCCGTAGAATGTTCGTCATTCGGAGCCGTACGAAGTGTCGAACTGAGGCCGGGCGGGACCAACGAACCAGTCACCGACACCAACAAACGCGACTACGTTCGACTATACGTTGC
Organism: Hestina assimilis; assembly: GCA_023373885.1. NCBI lineage: Eukaryota > Metazoa > Arthropoda > Insecta > Lepidoptera > Nymphalidae > Hestina > Hestina assimilis. The sequence continues at coordinate 5,818,995 of CM041749.1, read as the reverse complement.
TCATAGATTTACACGAGGCGCCGAACGGCAATGGCTGGCTCTACAACGAGGATTGGCAGATATCATCCCACCACAATTACTAAGACCGCTATCACCACGTGACCTTCAGCCGTTACTAGCTGGTCGGGCGGACCTCGACCCGACCGATTGGCGCCGACACACACGACTGAAACACGTCAACCCGGACGCACCTCTAGTCGGCTGGTTCTGGGAGATCGTTGAAGAATTTGATGCTGAAATGCGAGCTAGGTTACTGCAATTCGTAACTGGTTCCCGACGCGTCCCTCTCGCAGGGTTCCGCGCCTTGCAAGGATCGACCGGAGCGGCGGCACCGAGGTTGTTTACTCTACATTTGGTAGCCGATGCGTCACCAGATTCACTACCAAAAGCTCATACTTGTTTTAATCGTCTCGATCTTCCGCCTTATCCGAGTAAAGAAAAGTTTCACGATAAACTAAAACAAGCCGTTCTAGAGACGGCTGGTTTTGCAGTTGAATGATATTATATACTTATGTAGCTCTGATGTGTTCTGTATTTATAGCTGATACTGTATTGTTACAGTCGTATCGTTGAATGAAATTTATGAGACTGATGAGACAGGATTGTACTGACATGACAAAATGTATGTAAAAGGAAATATTTGGGATGTATAGGATGCGAGATATCGATAAATAAATATATTGTATACAATTTTTACACTATAGAACTCAATTATAGCTTTGTTAAAAATATATTACCCATATAAGATATAATCATATACACCTTACATAGTTATGAAATACTTCCATTATTTTTAACTTATTATAAATAATTTTCTAAGTTATTTATCATCTGGTTGATTTTGTAATAATTTAAATTGGAAAAAAGTTTGCATTTTAATAATGTTTAAGGCTAATTTTAGTCTCGCTGACATTAACAACGTGCAATGCTCAAATAAAAGTATACTTTCAAATCTTAGTTTTAAGATTCAATTTGTTGTGAAAAAAATATCGAATTTTCATCAAAACACTTGAAAATTAAATGTTATTATGCATATATTTAAAAACTTTTATTCTTAATATTTTTTTTAAGAATAAATCTAATTATTTTTATCAAATACATACATGGTAAATGTTTTAACACCTATATAATCATTAATAATTATTATTGCAATGAATATACGGCCTAATTGTCTCTAAATAAAATATATAACTAGCTTAGATAATGTATAGCTAGTACAATTTTATTTACATTAAATGGTGAACAATTAAAAATTTAAGAGCTCATTCACACAGATCTGATTTAACTGAATCGTGAAAAATTATTAAATATTAAAGACTTAAAAATGAATTTTAATTACTTATTACATTGTTAGAAGTATATATGGCTATAATGACAATTCGTCGTGATCATCGTTTCGACTTTGCATTTTTTGGACGTAACCTGTGATTTTTCACGACTCGTCAATGTGTGAATCAGCTGGAACTTTTTATTTGTGACACTATTGCAGTACAAAGCACAAGTGATGTGTAGTAAGATATTAATTTTAACACAATTAATTGGATTTGAGGCGATTACTCGTGAGGTGCCTTATTGTTTGAAAACAGGAATTATAAATATTATATGTATATACTTATACAATTAACAAATGAATTATTCAGTTAAGATAATTATTTAATTTACTAACATATATTCAACAGTTTTAGTATAAGCATAGTTGGTTATAAATGTACGAATGTAACATAATTATTTTATTGTAGACGGGGTCGTGAATTATTATACAGTATTTATAACATGAATGAGTGCCTTTTATCTATTAAATAAACAATATCGATATCACTTTAGAAATGTATGACTGTGAGATACGTAAAATGATTTAATGGTATCGAAATTGCATCAAAATAAACTGATATTTTTGCACAATACCTTGAGTTTTTTTTTTCATTAATCGATATATTTATTTGGCTAGTAAAATTTATAAATATCAATTAGCAAAAGCTGGTTAAGGTATGGGTTTTTTATTTTTTGTATGTTAGATATCAATATAATACGAAACAAGAATATTAATATGGAAATTATATTAATGTGTATGAAGCCAATCATTTTGAATTAAATATGAATTTTTTAAATTGATTTATTAAATACGTAATTATAAACGATTACTATACCGCTCATAGCAAGTTGTGACCGCAGTGTAATTTCATTTGCGCATACCTTGCTGGGAAGAGCAGTTAAAGCTAAACAATAAAAAGCTGGCATCGTTATAGAATTTTTATTGCGACGTCACTAGAGCTTTATTTTTTTTTTTGCTTCTACTAAAGCTAGGGTCACATCTATATGAAGCCTTGCAGTGGTTTGGTATTACTTGTTGTATAGGATTTACTCGATTAAAAGTTATAATAAATTAATGCGGTGATTCTCCAGCTGAGCCAATCTAGTTATATTAGAAGGAGTGCGACTAGTGTAGAAAACATTTATTTATCTAAGCAAAGTAGCTTTCACAACGTCTTTCTGATAGAATTAGTCCGAAAACAAATTTAATTTAGTAAAGTTTTAATAAAGCCTTAGATGTCATCCAAGTGATAACTACAGCCACAAGCCCAAAGTTTCAAAAGGGTATTGATTTATGGTTGATTTGATCTGCGCGTTGCATTATTGCGTGTCTCGTGTCGATAGATGCAGATACGGTCCTAGCGTAACAATCCGAAACCATAGCCAACAATTTTTTAGCTGACGTTATTTGTCTCACAATATATTGTCCTCATAGAAGTAATATAATATAGTGTGTTAAATATAAATTGAACCATGCGCAGTAACACGTTTTTGGGTCTCAACCGTATGCGGTATGACGGGGGCCGCGTTTAGTACACTCGCTCACGGTTGTTTTAGTTCTTTAAAAATAAATTATTATTAAAAATTAAATTAAAATATAAATTATTTTTGTCAGGTGTGTAAACATTTAATTTTATTTCAAGATAAGATGTCATCCCAATAAGTGACAGTGATTAAAAATGTTCATTAACTATTATTATTTTTTATATACCTTTTTCTATACTATTTATTTTTTTAAGTAATTAAAAACGATAATGAATAAATAATTAATTGAATTTAGAAGAAACAATAACTATATTATATACTTAATTCTGTTTTCCCACTTTATAAAAAAATATTTAAATAAGACGAAATCAATATTTTTGTCCACGATTGTACCTGAGCAGAAGCGGCCATTTCGGTTCATTTTAAATTTAAGGAACTTTAAGAACAGAACATCAATTCTATGATTGGCCTTGGATGTTGTCACTGTCAAGTTGTCATTTTTGATGCCTGTTTCTGTGTTACATTTTCATGTCACTTTTGACTTTGTGACTTTGTCCGAAGTTCCGAACCTCGACGCGCCGTAACCACTCTGATGGAATAGCGTCCTTTTTATTGTGTTTATTTTGTAACAATAAAAAGTAGGTAGCCATTCATTTAAATTGTTTTCAGAATAAAACAAACAATTCGTAATTCCTACACCTGCAATACGTATAATATAATTATACGGTATCAAATATAAATGTTCGATTGATAGTGTAGTGAGTGCGCATATAAGTGGTGAAATAGTTTTTGTGCATTTTATTAATCACAATGCCTACGAGCGCGGTTTATCAGCCAACGACGGTGACTTATGAACAGCAGCCTAATGATCAGCGATGGAATTGTCCCATCAGTTACTTCTCACGACGTGTGACAAGTAGTCTGAACCGGGCAGTATGCATAAGGCTGGCGCTGTGTCTTTTTGGCAGTACTTTGTTTATTATAGGTAAGATAAATACATTATATATTTTTTTCTAATTAGTATTTTCCTTTTTGAGTCCAATTGGAGCATTATTTTTTGTTCTACAGTCCAGGAATGAATCTCTTGTATGAATCTATATAGCTAGTGTTTTGTTTCGCTGTGAATTGAAGAAAAGACAAAACACAAGTATATTTTTTATTCAAAACCTATTATTCTATAAAAGCTATAGAGTGTAGTATTTTTACCTATATTACTTGATTTATATGTTATCTACATCTTTTGTCCTGTATTTACCCTTTTAGCAAATGAAAAGAGCACAGATGTGTATTTAGAAATGTAATATTATAGCATAGAGAATGATGACTTTTATGTTATAAAGAGCTTGGACTAGACATTATTATTAATAAGACTAACTATTAAGAATTTCATTAATTAGTTAAATATCAATCATTTACTCGTTAGGATCTAACTCCGCTAACAAGGTGATTTTTGTATAATTTAGACCAATATTTTCTAAAAGCTTCTTTATACTTCATACTAAAAGTACTATTTTTATGTTGGCAAGTAACCATACAGTTCACCTCCTGGTAAGCGATTGCCATAGCCTTTGAGTGCTTACAATACCATTTTTCAATTTTTAGGCGTCACTCATGTGTTACTAACCTCGAGATATTGGTTCTTAAATCACATGTCTTGTAATTTCACTAGTAGTCTTCTTCAAACCGAAACACAGTAATGTCAGAGACATTAATGCTTTGCCATAGAAATATAGAATATCTAACACTGTGGTGGTACCTACATAGCCAGCCTCCTAATTATACTGATTACACTACACCAAATCAATCCACATTTTGAGTGTAATCAACTGAACAGATTTGACAGGTAACTAGTTTTTACACAGAGCGATTGCCATCTGACCTCTGCAACCCTAAGGGTGAACCAGTAACTAATTTGATATCAACAAATTACCTATCAACACTTAACGATTGTTATCAGATTTTATGTGATAACAACCGGGACGGACAGCAAAACATGCTCTCTGAGACATGGTGGGGGGACCGACCCACAAGTACAAACGCCCAGACCAAAAAATAAATTAATATAAATATTTGTGTATGGAGCATCACCCTTAATTTTTATTTTATTTGTGACCACTATGCAATAGTGTAGCTCAGGGTAAAATATTAAGAGTTTTAGTCTTGCTATTTGAGTATGTAACCCTAAACACAATATGAACTCCAAACCACAGAATATACTATATAATTATTACATTGTTGAGTTTATTGACGTCCAATCTACAAAGCTCACTCCTGTTGTCTCTGTCTTATTTGTTGCTGCATTCTTAGTCCAAAGTCCCAAATACTATCATATTTTCTTTACTTAATTCTTTATTATGAAGCTACGCAATTTAATAGGGATGATCATGACATTGGCTAGTTACGATTCTAACTGTGCTTATTATTAAATGATTTCCTTTCCTAAATCTAATTCAGAATTTATGATTTCATACTTATATAAAATGTACCATCGCTGCTGTTACTCCTTCCGTTTCCTGAACTTAAATTAGTGGTAGCCAAACATGAATACCGACACCGTCACGTCCTTGAATACGATTATAAAGACGTGCTCTTGGCAATGACGTCACTTAAACGTACGTATAATACATTGACGTAACATGCGAATATTATGACCCCTGAATGTTTTATTTTGTGTTGTCTTTTTATGTATTATTAATATAGTTTAGACGAACATTAATTGTTATATTGAGCAATAATAATTTCATTGCATGTCGCGTCGTTTTATTGCCTTGATATTTCATATTTTAATTGTTCGTAAAAAATATTCACTGTACGAAACAATAACTTTCAAGATCGTTTCTTAGAATTGAGTCTCATTAAATTCGTATAATGAATACGGTTAAATGTAGAATTATTGCGAAAATGGGTCACAGCAGCGGAAGTAGTAGGCTGAAGGAGTGGGCAGTGAAACATAAGCGTCGAAAGACTGCTTTCACTTGAGACCGTTCAAAAGACAATAATCATTATGATATAACCGCTATTCGAAATAACAATAACATCAATTTAGGGTTACGCACGAAATATACCCAAATAGAATCTTATTTTCATATTCCTGTATCTTCAATATACTTATATGATAAAATTTGGCACTGATTTGACAAATATCTGTGGCACGATTAGTTTCAGTTAAAAACAATTTTACTCAAATAAGTTAAAGAAGTGTGAATACAATATCCTTGACTCGTCTCAAACACTTCAACTAAACCAGTTCATTATAAACATAATGCCATCTAAAAAGTTCTCTTAATACGTAAACCCGTTTTAACATACCATAAATCTGCGAATTAATGCTATTTTGAATAGAAACTAACTCATAATGCCAAGCGGTGAACCTTTAATATAGGTTAGGAGTTAGTATTTTATGTGTCAACGATAAAATTTCCTACATCAATGCCCGAGACTTGTTTTTTGCTCTACAAGGTTCTGATATCTGCAGACTGCAGTCAAGATTTTGCACTCAGCTAGTGACATTTTATTTCAAAATCGAGAAATAGTTTCAACCATTACACATTGTTATTTAATTGATACTTTTGTGAACAATTCAATACAAAACAAATTCTGATGAAACGTTGTTGGTGATTTGTTCTAGTAACTTTGAGAGTCCATACAATAACTTTTACGTTTTGCTACGGTTCATCGATCTCAGTTACTATTGGTAGTATTTTTTTATTAGTGACTAGGCGAGAATATTGTACCGGATTTTCTTTACGTTTATTAGGTACGAAAGACGGTATAATGTATCTCTGGTAGATTTCTTTCTATAAGCTCAAACTCTCGGGGTCGCTACTCCTACCCTTCTACGGGCAAGAGAAAATAGGAGGCCTCTACTTCCTCTTCCTACCTTTTCTACCCATTATAATATATGAATAACATAGTTTTTTTATTTTTGTGAACATGGAATACAGTTGCTTTCCATCCGGTTAACCCTATCCTTGTCAGCTAAATTTATGGTAAAGAAATAATTGTCAATGTTATTATTTTATGATAGAAAACAATAGAGGCTTTAAGGATGAATTTAATTTGTATTTCAAATTGTTATCGTTGCGGTATTTCAACCATAATGTCATTTTAAGTATTATATTTTTAGCTTCACAAATACGTTTTAGTTTCACAATGGACTACCGATAACGTTATGCCACAAATATTTGTTAGAGAAACATAACATTAGTTAAGCATTTTATTTTCATAATCATCTATTTTGTAATTGCATTTTACAAAATATCGATGAGACGTAATTATTGGTAATGACTTTATGTAATTTAGTTTTCGGTAATGAGTCAGAAACAAATGAACATCATTTCTTGGTATTTTTAATGATATCAGAATTTGTTTTATGATTTCGAAAACAATCAGGGTATTCGTATGAATCTCAGGGAGGAAGTAAAAGGTACTTACACTACGGAAACGTGTCGGAGCCGCATTCGAGTTTGTCGACCTTCGTACGAGTACGAGTAAAAAAGATTCTGAAGGCGAATAGAAGTACCTAACTACATCAGAAAATTACGCCGCTCTCTGAGTCACTGTAACGCAGTATTGTTCATTTTAAATATCAAAATAGTGATTAATACGGTTTTGTAAACAAAATATGTTTGTACTCGTTAATTTTGGTTTTTTTTTTTTTGTTGTAACAAGATAATCATGAAAAAAAATCTTATGAAACCATCAACATTATAAAGAAAGTTTTTAGAATTCTAAAGTTAATGCTTCTTCTACCTAGCCTTCCGGGTATTTATCCAGGGTCTGCTTCTAAACTCTTATCCGGATTTGACGGGTTACTAGTAGAGTAGAGTTACAGTGTTTGACCTCCGCAACCCAAAGGGCGAACCAGTAATTCATTGGATAAGGGCAAAATTTTACATGAATAGGTATGACTATAGAATACAATAATTGTCATAATTTGCAGCTGAATTGATAATATCGTTTTTTGAAGTCGGGTAAATATGTTTATCAAGAATATATCAGAATTACGTTTACTTAAACCTATTATAAATAGAACCCTAACTTGTTCTACAAGTAAATTGCCTAGTCTAGACATTATATATATCTTTATATGGAGTCGAGTTCGTGATCCAACCACACAGCCACCGGATGAGTCACCATTGCCCGCAAGCGCCGCACCGGACACACGATACCATAAACGTATAACTAATTATATACGATACGCACAGGCTTATCTTCGACACCATGCTACTGTATATAACAGTCCGATTTCTTTAAAAAGAAAGACTCCCGTAACGGCTGTCTTAGTTACTATATAAGGGGTGAGGTGTGTATTGAATTAGGTCACAAAGTAAGCGCTCTTTTGTTAAATATCTATCTACTCAAGGCATAATACGAATATGTTTATATTCTATGTATATTACGATAACTATTTAAGGTATTGAGGCGTAGTTTGCTTTACGATTGATTATTTTTATAATTCCTGCAACGTTTTCTACTGGCACAAGACATTAGACAACAGGAAAAGATTATAGTACTCTTTATAAAAAACCGATACTGGTTTCAACCGCCGCCGGCAGTGTAAGTAGATGAAATAAAATTGGTGTAGTGATCGAGTTTGACCTCTTACAATGTTTATATGTGACCTTTAAGATAAAGTGTTTCTAATGGATGAGTAATTAAAATAGTTTGGCAATCAGCGATAGCATGGATTATTAACATACAAGAAAAATAAACACACTGGGAAACTCCTTTTTAGCATTCCGTACCAAATGGGTGCCACCGGTTCCGACTAAGTCTCGTTCCTTCCGTCAGCGGACTGTATTTAGTAAACCGTAAGAGGTAGAGTTGAAATTTTGAAAAGTTTATGTTTAAATAGTATATAATTATACGGAAGTAATTATTCATTATTATTGGCATTCTGTGAGTGTTCTCTTAAAGAATGCTCGGTGAATTAAGATAATTTATAAGATCGTTTCAATAACATTTACTAATCGACACTACCGCAATCGCGCTACCAGAGAAAACAATGTTATGTAGTTTTCCTTGAGGATATGTCTTGGGAATTGATTATATCCGCAATCAGTATTATCCGTGAATTATTATAAGATTTTATACACTGAAAAATTAAATTAATAATACTTAAATAAAACTAGAAACTAGGATATTTATTAACATCATACCTAATAAAATGATAAGTACATTATTAATGTCTCTAGTTTTAATTTTTGTTTACATTTTATCCTTATTGCGACTAGAACAAACATCTAGAACGTACTCAAAGCACTGGCTCCAATCCTGACGAGGTCTTAAGCCGTGGTCCTGCTTCGTAGCACGCAAGGGTCGTACTTTTTCACGGGCTTCTTCACTACTCGCACACCAAGGTGACGCTGTCAAGGCCAGTAGGGCCAGCAGCAATACACGTTTGGAAGAATTTCTTGAACCAAAGTAACCCCAGGGCGTAGCGATAAATAATATAATAAATGTTTAATTGTAATAACGCGTTGAATACTGTTTTTAATAACTCATCCTTGAAGTTTTTTTAATGAAACGGTTAACTAGAACCAGTGTCGTGAAATCGATATTCATTAAGAATGCACGGGGGTTGTTTCACGTTATATATAACTGAGTCATTGCTAGAATTTATACTATGTAATTTTTTTGTGCAATATTGGGTATATCGCAAAGTATAAATGTTCTTCCCGTTGTTAGATAATACACGTAAGTAGGATAATTGCATTCATACAAAATAAATGTGATGTAGCGTTAAAAGTCTCGCTTGTTAATTCTGTCAAGGCCAGCAGGACCCACAATACGCAATACGCATTCAAAAAAAGAAATACCACATTAAAATCAGCTTGTAGACTCGGATTACATAATAATTAGAAGTTATGCATTTCAATATATTTTTTTCAATATTATTTCGAAAACAGTTTAATTATATTATACTATAAGCTTTATGTATTGCAAACTGTTTTTTACCAAATACACATTTTTTGCTTTTAATGTATAAGCCCTATTAATTAGTAACAATTATATTAAACTCTTTTCTTTTCTAATAATTGTAAAACTATCCACCACACTTACTTTCCTCCAAATTCTAAGGTTTGCCTGAGCAGAACGCAGTAGTAGCGTTGAGACCGCCCTAAGTACACTTACCGGTTTCTTGAACGTTCATTAAAGTCGTGTCAATTCAACATAGCAAATACAAAACGCTCATTCGCTGCCTGTTGATCGTCGATTATCTTTAACCAATGAGCGTTCTATATTTGGTATGTTAAGTTAACATGAATTTGATCGAAGTTCGAGAAACCGGGCGTTAGTGCATTCAAGTATAAAAATGTTTAATCTCGACGATTACGATACCTTTTTTTAAGTAAATAGATTAATAAAAAAAACTTTGACTCATCCTAAAAGAAAGTTTATGTCAATAAAGATCTATTGCTTTGAACAGGTTTTTTCTTAAAGATAATTACGTCTGAATTTCTCCTATTAGATCGCTATTTACTTTCACGGTCATTATAAGATGCTCGCCAACAAAGTTACAGTAATAATATTATACTCTGAAAATTTTAAATTATTTCATATTTTTTCATCTATTACATACATTACGAAAAATATTAAATAAATAATATTTATTTTACATGTTGTTATTACCCTGATTGGTAAATGATACAACATAATTTGAGTTTCTTGAATGTTATTTTTCTGTTAAATGTAATGGTAATACATAAGGCTATAACATTATGTTAATGTAGTATTGCATGCCAAAGATCTCTTTTCCTCTTAAGAAGAATAAATTGTTGAACACACCACGCGGCTTTATTGCGGCTTTATAGATTTACTAGTGCATTTCTTCAGACATCGTTTCAAAGACAACACAAATTAAGTACGTCTTACAACACAAATTAAGCATTTGAAAATCTTTTGAAAGGTTTTTATCCGGAATTGATTTTAATTGAATCTTATTTATAGTTTAGAGTTTGTCACTGGGTTATTTCGGTTTTATAATACAAAATATGTATATTTTTGTACATACCGATAGCCGAAAGGGAAAACATGTAAAACTTTGTTGTTCGTAGTATGGGTAGTTAGTGCAAAATGCAATTATAAAGCATATTTGCTTTCAGTCGAATATTAATAAATATACAATGAATCATCAATATATATAATCTTACAACACTGACCTAATGTTTCTCGAATTATTTGAGAATGTTAAATTAGTAACCTCGCTGCTCATAAGCGTTGTCAAGGTGAGTTCGTTTTCAAATCAGTGTATTTAAAAAAATATTAGCTTTTGCCCATCTTCGTAGTTTTAAAATATTTTTTTATTAAATTATCATGTTGTGGCAATGGTAGTCAAAGTGCTTCAAAACTATACAGGTATGTTTCGGCCTGTGGTTGTGTTTGTGTGCGTTTTCGGACCATTTTATTGATTAACACATTCCCTTCAAATGATTGCACGTGCGATTAAAGGGACAGAGAATGTTTTAATGTGTAAGATGATTTTCATACTAAACTATATGCCAAATGTATTACACTTTGTAATAACACACTCTTAAAAGTAAGTCCTCAAAGTTATCCTAATAATGAGGCGGTCTGTTATGTAGTATCTTTATTCCCTTAACGAAATAAAACCAGCGGTATTTAGGTAATTTTTCTTATTAATTTTATTGTCTCATCTCGATGCTTCAATTTTTTTTTCAAATGAGGTTGCTTAATTCAGTAGGTAGCTCTGGCCTCTAATCCTCTATCCCATTATCTTATTCTTTATGGAGGTAATAATTCTGTCAGTACCTATGGCTGTAACTATTGCTTATTAGTCTTGTCACGTATACGTTGAAGTTCTGGTTGTAATTTAATATATTTCATATTGTATATCGTGTTCGATGTAAACAGTACACTTCAACCGCAACCCGCTGTCGGATAAGTTAAATGTTTATGAAATAAATTTCATTACGGCGTATACATTTGCGTTGTATCTTTCTGCTGGCAAAAGGTTAATGATTAAGTTAAGATATTTATATAAATATACTCACTCTCGCTGACTCGTTTTCTGAAAATATCTTTGACACGGTTAAAGTGATCGGAAATTTGAGTAAAAGATTTGCACATAATACATGAATCACACGCTCTCAAAACGTATTCTTGTAATCACGCAACGACATTTTAGGAGCAATTTCTCAGTTTTCAAACAGTGAAAATATTTTTTATGTCAGTAAATTCGTAAGCAATCATACGACCTACCTGATGGTAAGTGGTTGTAGCCTATGAGTGCTTGCAATACCATACATTTGAAGATGCCAACCTCGACATATTGGTTCTTAAATCTCCTTTGGCCAGTAATTTCATTAGTTCCAGTGTCCTTCAAACTACTATGCGGTGGTACATACATACTTAGCCAGCCTCTTGCAACAAAAGGCACTACTACCAGTGAAATTTATCTTGAATCAGTATTTATTTATAGATATGTTAAAGGTATGTGTAAAGAAAAGGCTCTTACGGAAATGTATGAAGTAAATTCAAAGCGGAAGAATTGCTTTGGGAATCGCAAGTACATACGCTTAGGTCACGGCCATTCATTACTGTTCCGTTCCGTTATACATATTTTGCGCAGAAGCATTCACTGCAGTGTCAATGAAAAGAAATTTATATATGTTGACATGTAAGACATGTTTAACCGCAGCCGAAAATTTGTAATGTTTTAAGAGTTTATTGTAATGATAATAAAGGCGAAAAAACCCACCCACCCTCACATGAGTCCCGTCCGGGATATTAATATCCTCATGTGAGGGTGGTTCGGAAATACATGTTCGGAATCACCGGATTGCTTGTCGTTAAACGGTCATTAAAAGTATCTGCTCCGAGTCAAACCCGAGACTGGGTGGTGGGTTCGATAACACTGCGCTGCGTCAATTTTTTTGGCATATCGTGTAGCCTAAACGGTTTGATAGATTTAAGAAAATGAGGTGTCGTTAGATTCGCCTTGAATTGTGGGAGTGAGCTGTTAAAAATATATAACGGTAAGGTGCCTAGTTTTATATAGAACTAGCTTTTGCCTTCGATTACGGCCACTGAAAGAAAATATTGTATAATTTTGGAAATCCTCTTTTAAAAAACATTCTCAGTTAGAACACGTACACAATCTGTTGGAAGATAAATGTACAATGCCTATAATTTTCGCGCAAGTGCAATATGTTAATAAGTTAGCGAAATTCTATCGCATTGAATGGGCATTGATTTTTATGTCGTTATACTAGAAAGGACCGCCTCAGTGTAGTTACCGATCATGCCGGACGTCCGTCTCAAAATTATTTTTATATGATATCCATAACACAATATACTATATCAAAATTTCTAGTGGATACACGTGCTGTACCAAGTTAATTTTTTGGTTAACCTACAGGAACCTAAAACTTTATCGGGATAAAAAGTGTCTTATGTGTTAATCCAGGTAGTAAACTATGTCGCCAGGGCGGGGATTGCGCAAGCGACTCCATGACGTCCTACTATGGCGATGAGGGTTCCGCTGAGTTTTAGTGGTTATTGCCGCTTGACTAACAGGGGGCCGAGTCCCACACTACCACTGCCTAGTGTCGGTATCTACTTGACGAGTAAACTACGTGCAGTGGTAGTGCTCGTTTATAATATTAGTATGATTAAGTAGAATAAGCAAGTGATAAAAAAGGAATTGGGCAGTCCTGGACTTGTCAATTGGCCGTATAGGCCCCGGCCTATGGGTGGCAGCATCCCAGGGGCTAGATTACAGAGGAAATCCACTCGATTTCAGAGGAGAAAATTCAAACAAGTTCACCGGTTTCCTCATGGTTTAGTGGAAGCTTATTTGGAGGTGCAATAGGAATGTTAGTAATGCCTTGAAAAGCATTGGTCAAAATTCTTAAAAAAAAACTTGAGAGGTGTCAAGGGACACCCGGATGGAACGAAGTTCCTTTCCATTAATTAGTGAAGGAATTGTAATAATTTTTTTTTAATTTATAATAATATTTTTTTTATTATTAACATTATTTATTATTTACAAAAACCTGTATACACTCAACAAAAATAATCGTCGCGACACCACACTGTTCAATGCGAAATAGAAATGAAAATATCTGGCTTGTTTTCTATAAGAGAGAGAGACAGACAGAGAAACATGCGACGCCGCACAGCTTACAATAGCTTACTATAGCAAAGTGTCGTGACAACTTTTCGTAAGAATTTTTCCGTCTAGCCCCCTTTCACAACGCGCGATAAGGAACTTCGTTCCAAAAATCATCATTCAGGGCCTAGGGTGGCAACAAGTCTAAATCCATTACTGGAATTGGGACTTATTTCACGAGTGTACCTATAGGTAACACTTGTTAAGTCAACGTTGCACTTTTTTATATTCTGGTTCCATAAAAGGCGCCAAAGTGCGGACTTGTTTTTGTTTAATATTGAAAACTGTGGGAATAAGAGTTGTTAGTCAACGACTTGTTTATAACCTATGAATCATGTTTGCAATAAAATTACAAATAATGATTATTATTCATAAGTATGTGCTGTCAAAAACATGATGTTCGTGTTTTTATCGTTACTCTATCCGAGTTTATTAAAAAAACTTATGTGATTTTTTTTTCTTTACTCACTATTAATGTCATGCTAATACTTTTGATAAATTTACTAAAGATTAAAATACTTTTATCTATTTTAAAACATGTACCTAATACATTTAGGTATTTAATTTGTCAATATTACCAATAATCGCTTTTAATTAGCTCTTTAGCAGATGTTTGTATTGACCATACTAGCATGTTTTCCGGTCTGGGTGTGTTTCTCCTTGCCATTGTGAATTTCCTATTTCCGGACCCACAACACAGGATATAACTATCCTATTGGGGGCCGTCGAGTGTTTTGGCGTTTGTTTTATTATAAACGTGACTAAGCTACCCAAAATAAAAACAAAGAATCATACGTATCGAATATAAATTTTCTCCTTTTTGAAGTTGGTTACTTTACATGTATTGAAACATCGTCATTAATTCCGATTTTCGTAGATTTAATCCTTAACTTCTCCTCCAGGACTAGCACTGCTGATAGCGGGCGGCGTACAGTACACAAACTCGCCGGCGACGCCCACGCCGCAAGACGCCGATAACGGGTTCGGAGCGCTCATAGCCGGCGGGGTTATATTGTGTATCGGACTGCTGTTTACAGGTTAGTTTTTTCACACCTTTTTAACGAATGGTGTTGCAAGCGCTCATATCAGGTGTTACGATACACCGATCTTTGCTTCCCAATTTATTTACATAACATAACAAAAAGTCTAAAGCCGGGTTTTAAAGTGCTTAATTTATTGGTCTCGCCCTTTACGGCGAAAGAAAACATCATGTTTACTAGAAACTTACCTAAGTACTACATTACCTTAGAAAAAAATCTGAGACATGTATATTTCTTTTTATGTCATGACGGTTGGCAAACAAGCGTACGACCCGCCTGATGGTAAGCAGTCACCGCAACCTATGAACGTTTGCGATACTTGAAGTATCACAAGCGCATTGCCAACCCAAGGAACAGGAGGGACGAGATGGGAAGGGGGAAAAAAAAGGAAGGGAACAGAGGGGGGTGGGATATTGGGCCTCCGGCGCTTTCACTGATCGTACCAAACGCAACAGTACCTAATGATACTGTTACTTGACGTCGATTTTCTGTAAGAGGGTAGTACTTAACTGGTCGAACTGGCTCTTTTGTGTTGAGAGGAGCATGCTTCTACTACCATAGGTCATTAGTCAGTGGAGCAGCCTGGTAGATTAAAGTCTCAATCCTTTTTTTGTCTCGAGGGAAAATCTTCTTAAGATTCTCGACTATCTGGGGGGAAAGCCGAGTTATGTGGGGTTCATACCCACTAAAAACATTATTAGTCGCCTTTTACGACAAGCAGGGAAACACTGAACTCCTATTCTTTACCCGAAACTACTGGGTGAAGCTCCTAAATCTATTGCTTAACAGGAGAGGAGGCGTTAACCTAGTGTGACATTAATACTAGGTTACATTATAAGAACTAAACTATGCTAATTGTAGTGAGGCTATTCCTGATCAACTTCATGTTTATGGATCAAGATATTTTTGAAATCTCTTAAACGTTGTTGCGGACAGCAAATCATAGAAATAAGAAATAGAATATAATTATAGATTAAGCACGCTTACTAGTTGTAGACACTAGTTGCGCGTACTAGTTGCGCGGTGGTGCGGGAATGTGCGGCGTCCCCGCCCCCTCCCTCACCCCGCGCAGACGCAGGTGAGCGCGATAACGCATCGTGCGTTATCGCGCCTTTCAATGACAATAAAAGCGGACGGTCAGAGAGGCGAGCATGGCATTCACTCTCCGACCGTCAGCCAGTACACACTAGCCACGGGATTGTATATCGAGAGAGAAATATAGAAAACGGATAAGAGCCGATTGGGTTTTATTTTGGTTTGTCCTTAATATTACCCGATTGCTTGGTCCTTCGAGCCGGATTGAAGAGTCTGCGACCCTACGAACGCTGAAGCAAGACAGCAGGAATCCGCGATCCTCAGAACGCCGCAAGCAAGACAGAAGGAATCCGCGATCCTCAGAACGCTGAAGCAAAGAAACAGGACACCGCCGAGACAAGCATCCGAAATGGTCATCACAAGGAGCCAATGCGGTGACGCAGAGGCCGCGAAAAGCGTACCACGCCGCTTTGAAGAAGCGCCACGCTCTCCATCAGCGACGACGTCAGGGCAAGCCCATCGAGAAGCCGACCGGACTGCGCCACCTGCCACGGAAACAAGAACGGACGTTGTTGAGACAGCACAACGACAGTATCCACCGGCGCCGGCATCAGTTCGATCGACAGAAAGCACCGCTCAAAGGATGAGGGAAGCGGAGCTCGAGATGGAGGAGCGCCTGCTGGAAATCCGACGCCGCGAACTGAAAATGGAGGAAGCAATGGTCAAGAGACGTTTCGCGTTCAAAATCGCGTCACTGCAAGACGAAGGAAGCCGAGTCGACCCGAATGAAACCCGAGACGTCGACGAACAAGTCGAACAACGGGTCGACAGTTGGCTCAGGAGAAGCGCGCCCGAAACCGCGACGGAGTCACGGAGAACCGAGGACAGACAGCCGTTACCTTTGGAACAACCGGTAGTAGAAAAGACGAAGCCACGGCATGTCGAATGGTGCGAGCCTACGCCTCAGAGGGAACGTCAGCGATCACCTACTCCTACGAGAAAAAACAGGGGCATCGAGCAGCTGGCAGAGGCGATTGAAAAGATGGCACGCAACAGACCGCCACCGCGCCAAGTCACGGATTTGCCTGCCTTCTCCGGGGAACCGAACGAATGGCTGCCTTTTAAAGCAGCTATGGAGGATAGCACGCGCTTGTACAACTTCTCATCGACGGAGAACATCGCCCGCCTCCGGAACAGTCTACGGGGGGAGGCACGTCAAGCGGTCGCCGCGCTCTTACACAGCGCTGTAGACGCCAGAATTATAATGAAGACACTGGAACAATGCTTCGGCAGACCCGAGGTATTGATCGACCGATCCATAGACGACCTGAAGAAGCTACCTCGCCCAGGATCATCGAGCATCGAGCTGAACAGTTTTGCAGTTAAACTGCAAAATATCGTTTGCGTCCTGCGAAGCATCGATCATCGGGGCTACCTGAATAACCCGATGTTAGCTCGGGAAGTAATCGAAAAGCTGAGCCCACACTTGAGAGCGCGTTGGTGTGACTACGCCGAGGAACAGGCAGGAAACACGGAGCCGGAGATCGTCACGCTAGCCGACTTCCTGATGCGCGAAGCCGACAGAGGCCTTCGCCATGCATATGCAGGGACAGCTACGACCGCTACCGCTGCCCGCAAGGAAAACTACACGGCGAAGACATCAGCGCGTCGAAGCGAAACTAGAAAAGCGTCGTTTGCTACCACGACGATGAACGAAGAGCACGCACTATGCATCTGTTGCGGCGAGACTCATCCTCTTCCAAAATGCGCTAAATTCAAGACCATGAAGATGAACGACCGATGGGAAGCGGTGAAAGGCTCAGGCCTTTGCTTCAAATGCTTAGAGAGAAGACATAGAAGATATTTATGCAAAGCGAAGGCATGCAGCATCAAAGATTGTGGACGGCCGCACCACAACCTCCTTCATCCGACGACGAGTACGCCAGAGAACGAGACGACCACAGCAGAAGCAGTGATGACGGCAGCCGTGGCACACAACAGCCATCAAGACGTCCTGTTGAAAGTCTGTCCTGTCACTATATCGGGACCAGCAGGCGACGTCGACACATACGCCCTGCTAGACGAAGGCTCGACCGTCACACTAGTCGACGAGGCTCTCGCGAATGAGATCGGCGTAGACGGGCCGACAACGAAACTCAACTTGCTCGGAGTAAACGCATCAACGGAAGAGGCAGAAAGCAAGACCGTTGGCCTTTCGATTAAGGGCAAGAACGCGGATGAATACCGCATAAAGGCGAGAACGGTCAAGGCCTTAACGCTTTGTAGACAGACGGTACCCCGGGGGGTTTTGAACTATCGTCACCTCCGGGGAATGAAAGAGACAGACGTCTGCTATGAAGGTGCGCGCCCGCGCCTTCTGATCGGAGCCGACAACTGGCATCTTATAATGACGAGGAAGGTGAAGATCGGAAAAAAGAAACAACCGGTGGCAGCCGAGACTAAGCTCGGATGGGTCGTACTGGGGACGATACCCCGTCAAATAATAAACGAGGCAAATGAAGTAGTCCACCACTTACATCACCGATACCGAGATGACAAACTGGAAGAGCTGGTGAAGGAGCACTTCAACGTAGACGCACTGGGGGTCAGCTTACTGGAGGAGAAGCGACCCGACGAGGGAGGCGCGTTGAAGATCTTCGATGCAACGGCGAAGAGAATTGGGAGAGGTTTCAAGATCGGGCTGCCATGGCGTCGTGACGACGTGACAATGCCGCCTAGCATAGATCAAGCATTCCGTCGCCTCCGCATGATAGAAAGAAGAACGGATCAAAACAACGCCAATGCCGCCAGCCTCAACCGCCAGCTGTTGGACGGACCAGACCTGCTACAGTCCTTACCCGGCTTTATGTACAGGTTCAGAGAAGGAGCAGTAGCAGTCACTGCCGATATAAAGGAGATGCTCCTCTTACGGGATAGAGATAGAGAAAACCCGCCGAAGAGATATAAGATGACTTCGGTCATATTCGGCGCATCGAGTACCCCCTTCATCGCGCACAGCGTTCGGAATAGGAACGCACAGGACTTCATACATACGACGATGTATTGGACTGACTCCAAAACAGTCCTCATCTGGATCAGAACGAACGCAAGAAGATATACGCCGTTCGTCGCCCATCGGCTTGGCGACATAGCCGAAGCGACAAGCCCGAAACAGTGGCGTTGGATTCCGACTAACAAGAACCCAGCAGACGATGCGACGCGCACCAAGTACGTAGAGGGGCCCCGGGACGAATGGCTAAACGGGCCGACCTTCCTCCGGTTACCCGACGCAGAATGGCCTCGAGAGACAACCACGGAAGAGACTGAAGAGGAAGTAGTCTACCACGCTACAAACAAGTCGAGCCCGTCCCACTGGCAGGCGATGCCAGACCCGAACCGGATCTCCAGATGGACCACCTTGCAGCGCACCACAGCTATCGTCATCATGATGGCCGAGAAGTGGCTACGCAAAGCGAAGACTCTGGAGGTGCGGCACATGAAACTCGCTGAAAAACTATGGCTCGAAAGAATACAGGAAGAAAGCTTTGCAGACGAATGGGAAGCGCTTACACGAGGACTGCCCGTCTCTCGCTCCAGTCGCCTATATAAACTGGATCCAAGTATAGGCGAAGATAGACTTATGAGAGCAAGAGGAAGGATTAATGCAGCCAACGTACCGGAAGACATGAAGAAGCCAGTCATCCTCGACGGCCGACATCAAGTCGTGAGAATGATCATCCAGCATGAACACGAAAAGGCAGGGCACGCTGGTCACGAGCGTGTGATCAACGACCTGCGACAACGATACTGGATCGTTCACCTGCGGCCTTCCGTCCGAGCCGTAGCCAGAACGTGTCAGAGATGCGCCGTCAGAAAAGCCACGCCTCGAGTACCACGCCTCGGTGACTTGCCGACGGCCAGGATGGACCCGTTCACCCGCCCTTTCACGAACGTCGGGATGGATTACTTCGGTCCAATGGGCGTCACCATTGGAAGGCGC
Source organism: Hestina assimilis (assembly GCA_023373885.1). Lineage (NCBI taxonomy): Eukaryota > Metazoa > Arthropoda > Insecta > Lepidoptera > Nymphalidae > Hestina > Hestina assimilis. Next base: position 5,798,987 of record CM041749.1, on the reverse strand, counting down.
CACGAGAAGAGGTGGGGTGCCATATTCACCTGCCTCACGACTCGCGCCGTGCACATCGAGCTAGCAGCGAGCCTATCTACGGACTCAGCTATAATGGCGCTAAGAAGGATGGCGGCCAGACGCGGTTGGCCCGCGATCATATACTCGGACAACGGGACGAACTTCCGAGGGGCCAACGCCGAGCTTCGCGCGGCGTCTGAAGAATGGGACGCGGCGCTGGGAGAATACTGCGTCAACAGAAGCATCAGCTGGCGATTTATACCGCCAGGGGCTCCGAATCAAGGTGGAGCATGGGAGCGGTTGGTCCGCTCAATCAAATCTTCCCTGAACGCAACGCTACGAGAGAAGTACCCGCGGGAGGAGACTCTACAGACCCTACTCATCGAAGCTGAACACTCAGTCAACGCTCGTCCATTGACCACCGTCTCAGTGGACCTAGATGATCCCGAGGCCTTAACGCCGAACCACTTCCTGCTGGGATCATCATCTGGACTACCGGTGACCGGACCCTGCTACCCTGCGAATCGACAGGCATGGCGAGCAGCACAAGCGCTGGCAGATGAATTTTGGAGGCGATGGGTACGAGAGTACTTGCCCACACTCGTACCTCGAGGGGACCCAAGCAAGGGTCAGAGACAACTTCGCCCTGGAGATCTGGTGGTTATCGTCGACGCCGCACTACCGAGGAATGTTTGGCCACGCGGCGTGATCGAGAGAGTCTTCCCTGGACCCGACGGCGAAATAAGAAGCGCTGAAGTTCGCACGAAAGGAGGAGTCTTCAGGCGACCGACTAGGAAGATTGCTGTCCTCCCAGTAGAAGTCGAGGCTGCGACGAGTCTGCGCCGGGGGGAGAATGTTGCGGACAGCAAATCATAGAAATAAGAAATAGAATATAATTATAGATTAAGCACGCTTACTAGTTGTAGACACTAGTTGCGCGTACTAGTTGCGCGGTGGTGCGGGAATGTGCGGCGTCCCCGCCCCCTCCCTCACCCCGCGCAGACGCAGGTGAGCGCGATAACGCATCGTGCGTTATCGCGCCTTTCAATGACAATAAAAGCGGACGGTCAGAGAGGCGAGCATGGCATTCACTCTCCGACCGTCAGCCAGTACACACTAGCCACGGGATTGTATATAGAGAGAGAAATATAGAAAACGGATAAGAGCCGATTGGGTTTTATTTTGGTTTGTCCTTAATAAACGTGATAGCGTTAAACTCGTGATAGGTAAGAATCGTACTAACTAGCATAAGCTGTTAGCTGGAGCTTCATAATAAATGCTAATTTTACGTGTTCTACATATGACGTAAGTTGAACCTTAAAAAAATCATACGTGCATATCTATACAAATAAATAAAATTGAAAGAGAGAAAGAAATGTTTAAACGGTACAAACCACACACTATACAGAGTATTCATGATTTAGGAGTAAAAAAACAAAAATGTTTTCAATAAATAACTTATTTTTTATATAAAGATACATATCCAAGAAAATGTAAAGAGGAAAATCGATTTATAACCTGTCTGTACAGTATCTTGTACCAAAATGGTGAAAAAAAAATTGTGTCTGTTTGTACTTCAAAATTAACAGCTTTTTATTTAATCTATATGGAAGTATAACGGTACTTGCATACAATTTTTAAAAAATTATCTGTCTGTCTGTACCAGCTAATCTCCGAAACGGCCGGACCGATTTTAACGAGACTTTCACTTGAGATAGCTGATGTTATAAGGACTAACTTAGGCTACTTTTATTTTAGTAAAAGAATTAGGGTTCCGTGCAATAAAGAACAATCGGTACACCACGCGATCGGAGCCCCGTAGTTAGGTTTTAGTATAAAATTATAATAGGTTTGGTTTAGTAATAAGTGTAAGCGCTAAATTTACCCATTGATGAATATTTAAAAATACTACAATTTTTTTATTAGCCTTTCTAAGGTATGAAATTTCAAAAATACCTGTAGTAGGGTGCACTAATTGGGTACTCAATTTTCTAAATCTTTAATTGTAACTATTTCAAATCTCTACATAATATTTCAAAACGGTTGTATGTTGCTTGTAATTCAGTCTATAGGCAAATTCATAACGTTTCTAGACTTTAGACCTCATTTATTACTGCACTTATATGTTTGGTATAGAATTTATGTACAAGGTTATGTAATAAATATTCTACTATCGTCTTTCCTGCTTTTATCGTTGTCACTATTAATAACTCTATCGTTTATATTGATTTAACGAGCGTAAATGTGATTGTCTTATCAATATACATACAATATAGGTCATTGTACAGATTAATTGCGGAATAATAATTATAGCAATTTCTATTGCTATCATAATAAAATCAAAGTTCATTATAATACGGAAACTACGAGATTCTACGCCAATAAGATTTTCTTAGTAAAACTTTTCGGATTGAGACAATTTCCTAGTCTTTTTAACACATTGCGACTAATAAGTTTCCGGCTCGCCTGTTTCTAAGTGGTCACCTATGTTCACTTGTAATAACATAAGCTTCACCATACGTTGCCTTTGATAAGTAGAATTGGATGAGAAAATATTATAGTTGAATATCCATGGCCCTTTTCGGCTCGACAAGGGAGATCCTACCCTCACGTGGAAAATATTGTGTAGATGTGAAAATATAGCAATATTCGTATAATACTTGTTCTATACCTAATTGCAAACGTAGGAGAACCAAACCCTATCGGCTCTTTCTTATCCTCTCACAATTCCTCATCGCACGGCGATACCGATGGTTTCACGGTTTGGTCATAGACTTACTATATTTTTTATTTATTTATTTATTTAACTACAATGCACATTAGTAACGAAATAGTCACACGTTAACTTCATTCGGTTATGATTTGCACAACAACACCGAATGAAGTTAGCGTGCGTTGGTGTTTAATTTACGAAAGGACACTAGCGAATCTTTAGACATGTATGAGACATGAAGGTATGTCTTGTTTAACATTTTTTTTTATTATGAAATCATGAACTATAAGTGGACGCATATAAGCAATACCATGTCAACCCACACGAATGTAATTTCGAGAAAATCGCGTTTGAAAATTTTGAACAAAAACTGCATATTTCGTATATAATATAACCCAAAACGTTTAAAATAATACATAAATTGCATGTTTAAAAAATGGCTATTTGGAAGTTTTAAAGCTTAAAACCCTAATATAAAAGAAAAATGTTCTTCAGCCTTTTACCAACACTTCTGCATATATAACTCAGTTTTTTCAATTTTGTCGGTTGACATGGTATTGCTTATTTGCGTCCATGTAGGGTAGATAATTATAACTCTATTAATTATATCAATTGCTAATGGGCTGGTCGGTATGCAATTATACGCCAAAAGTATGAGAGAGGTTTGGACGGTCCGTACACCAAAACGCAATCGTTAGAAATGCGTACAGATGTCAGATACGCGGCATGGCTATTTATAGAAATGTACTGACAATGAACCAACATCTAATATCTACCGCCATTTTAGTCTAGATAAGATCAAATAATGTTCAATAATACTCAAGTACCGCAGTTTGAATGTAGTTGACATCGAAGATTTAACTACGCCTGACTGTAATTTTTTTTGTATGGAAGGCCCGGTCCTTAAGTTATACTAAGTCAATGGTTTTATATTTTTAAATATTATAACAACGAAATCAGGAATAAGTGTTTTCCATTTGTTTTTTTCTAACGCTATTTACAAAATGCAAAAAATATACTAGAATACAATTTACCTGTGATAGGTTATCCAAGGTTTATCAATACGTTATCATATAGATAAGGTCCCACATGTCAGTTTTTGCCGGTCAGCTAAGTAATGAAGTCGTTGGCTATGACCTTATTGAGACATATCGTGTTTTATCGTGATTTGCTTTATGTTATGTAGAATAGATTTAAAAGGATTAAATGTTATACCTTACATAATAATTAAAATGGTCTCAAATATTGGGCGATTGACAATAGTCAGTCAAATGTCGAATACGACAGATGATTTTTCTTCATACTAACGATTCCGATTGGTTTCATTGTTATTATTTCTTTTATTATAATATTTTTTTGGTTGTTATGCCGGAAGACCTTTAAAAAGTTTTTCATTCCATAACATACATCTATACTGAATTTCACGTGGGTACGTGGTCTTTTGTAATGAACTGTAGGTGTACCTACCAAACTTCATCCAAAACCTTTCAGCCGTTTTTTGCGTAATTGAGTAACAAACATCCAAACATACAAATTTTCATATGTAGAATATTAATAATAACACTTGCTGGATGTACGAGTATTTCGACGTCACATTTCGATCGGTCGATAACCTTTAGTACGACATCAATTATTATTTATACAGAATTTTAATATAACCTAAATAATACAGAGTACTAAACATCTGTAACAATATTTTTTTTAACATTCCATACCGCTTGTGAAAATTCATTTTTGGAGGATATGTTTCCTTTGTGAAGCAATTGGCCAACGTAACGAAGCACGATATCTGTAATATTTTACTGAATACTAAATTTTACATAGTAAAATAAACGTGAGGAAGGGATTTCGTATGACGTATCATAAGTTTACTTTACAAGTTCTTTGTTCTAAAGGTCTTTGTCAATTTAAATTGTGCAAACGTTCAACGAACGCAATAAAAACAATGGAAAACGTGATGTTTCCTTAAATATTTATTTAAAAAAACTTGAAAAACCGAAAGAAGTTTTTATTATAGGGGCTTTTATATCTACTTAGGCTTTGTTGTTCTTATTTTCTTAGTAAGAATTATTACTTGCCTTTATAGTGACATAGTTTCACGTAATCAGCCAAAATAAATTGGGTAGGGATTCTTGTGTCTGAGGTCGTCCTTTCACCTAAGACAAATATGGAACACCTTTCTTTCTCGTTCTTGATACGCATCCCCAAAGTCTGGATTACCCTCACGACCTCTGTATTGTTCACCAGCTACAATGTGGTGTTAAGTTTAGATCAAAAGTGAATAGGCATCTTCTAGACCAGTGCGTTTTACGTTAGCTGTCCCATCGCTTTGCATCAGGTGTGATAATAGTCAACCGCTAGCCTATATATTAAAAACAAAAGACAAACGACAAAAACTTCGCTATTTTCTTGTATTATTAATATGAAAAAATACAGTCTGGTTACTCGTATCACGGAAATACATCAGCGTGTTTTTCAGCTATAGAAGAATAAACTAACCAAAAACTAACACAATAGGAACTTCGTCCTAGAATAAAAACTTGTCTTCATATAATAAAGCTGTTATTTATAACTACTTGAATGCAATGAAGGCTCATTATTAATATTAAGTTTAACCTTTAAAATCAATATTCATTCGTAAAGCGCCCTTCACTCTCAATTCGGAAGGATTCTCGAAACGTGACAAGATAATACAATTTTCGCTACACTAAGCGGAAATTTTAAAAATATAAAGAGTAAGAATATAATGGATAGATAACATAAGAGAAAGAAATATGACGAAGTTTTGGACCAGCGGCAGTGAACGTGCCTTAAACTCCATACGTCGCGGGTTCGATTCCCGTTCGGAGCATATGTTTGTATTGACCATACAGGCATGATTTCGGGTCTGGGTGTGTTTATCCTTGACACAGGATATAACTATCTTAATATCGTTGAGTATGTAGCGTTTATTTATTTATAATATGTATTACAAGCTAACTTTATTTAAATTAATGTTATACTATTTGAGAACATTATCGAATCTTAAACATGTGTTATTGTGAGGTGTTCAAATAGAACGCTGTTTATTACGGAATTTATCAAATTTTATGACAAATTAATAATAATCGATATTTTGTAAAATAAATTGGAACAAAATGCGTTATTATATAATTGCATAAATGTGAAAGTTTGAGTGGATGGATGTTTGTTTTTTTATTTATTTTTTTATGTTAGTACAATGCCCTTCAAACTGGAACACAGTAGTGCCTAAGCACTACTATTTGGCGGCAGAATATTGGACACTGCGGTGGTACCTACCTAGCCGGCCTCTTGCAACAAAAGACCTACCACCAGTGTGACTGATTGCACTGGTGGAATAATCTCTGTTGTGACAGAGGTTATCCCAACAGCGGGCGGTGGGGTCGTCACATCCCGACGCCTTTAAAACTTACTCTTACACGCAAAACCTTGTGAACAGGTTTGGATGAAATTTGACACACTTATTACACACATTTGACAGCTTATTACCTGGATAACATATAAGGTATGTACTTTTTATCCCGAAAAATGTTGGGTTTCCGTGGGGTCATCACAAAACTACAATTTCTACAATGGTAAACGCTCTGTGTAATATAAATTGGACTGTACAAAAATATTACATTTGATTTCAATAGGTACATAAAAATAATTTGAAAATCAACTAAAATAAATAGACTGAATAGTGCTGGAAAAATTTATAATGGAAATCTTAAGCCGATGTCTCGCTAAAAACTTCTACATTAAATAGAATAAACATTTTCCTCCGAGAATACGTGTCTCAAGAAAGAGAACACAATCATTTTCAGATTGTGAGATGCTTGACCGGATTTCTAGGTTGTCAGTTCAAACGATACAGAATAAGCTTTATTCTTTAGTTAGCTATGTATTAAAGTAAAGACTAAAATCCCTTGACCTTTATTCTCATATTATTATTCTAAACAAACCTATCGTCTTGGTAATAAAAATATAGAGTTTTAAATAGAGAATTACTAAAAAAAGTTTAAACTGGTTAACTACACTTACAAATAAGAGAATTCTTTATTAGATTGCTTGTTTTCAATATCTTTAACAATTAAAACTTTCCGGAGAGCGTGAAATGTAAAGTAGACCTTATTAATCTTATTCTGCCTAGCATTATTTCCGCTATTTACCCAGACTCTTCTTATTATTATTATTCTTATCCGGCTTTAAGAGGCTACTACACAGACCGATTGCCACTTGACCTCTGCAACTCTAACGAACGAATATTAATTCAATGGATAGGAGCAAATAACCTCTCAAGAGTTAACGGTTATTATCAAATTTTATATAATAACAGCTTAACGTGCTCTCCGAGGTACGGTGGGGAGATTCACATGGACAATCGCCCAGAGCGAAACATTTGTAAGAACAATACCAACATCTGGCCCGAGTGCGAAAATAACCCGCAACCATAGAAGCTAGGTAGGCTCGCTACCGTTCAATTAGGTATTTCAAGTTACTTTTGTGCGCCTATACCACTATTATCTGCTATGGTACTGTACAGAATAATAGCATGATCGTATATTCCACAGGTGTAGGTGGTTGGGCATGGTCTGCTCGCTGGGGAGGAGGTAAGGAGGCACCAGCAAGCGGTGCCGCGGCTCTAACTGCTCTCAACCCGTCCACGGACCCGCTGGTTGCGGCGCAGTACGCACCCGTGAGGGACGCACCGCCAGCGCCCGATGATGAAATGCGCAACCTTATGGACAACAAGGAATGGTAAGATTAAATAGAACGAAGCTTAAAAGTAGATTTTACTTGAGTAGGTTCTAAAACTAGCTTTCGACTACAACTTCGTCCGTGAGTCATGTTGATGTAATCCCAAACGACTGTCCAAAAGCCATTTTTCTATCCTTCGGCAATATTTTCTCTGGATGTTAAGATACCCAATGACCTTTTCTGTACTGCTGACATTTCACGATGATCGGTTGATGATGAGCTGTTAAGGCGTGATAGCATAACAAACATATCCATTCTAATATAAGTTACATCAAATAAGTCCTATGATCCTTGTGAAATAACAAAAGTAGGTATAGGTATGGAAGGTCCTATATTTAGGAAATTATTCAGGTCATTCTGTCGACAATCAAAGCTAAAAAAATTTATGATTCAGAAAAAATTTAAGAACGAAGAACTATTACATTGTGGACAAAATACGATATCTGTTTGTATGTAGGCTTATAGCTACACTTTGATTACATTATTAATGAACTATGTCTTTCATCGAATGTAGGTCGACATTATTGAATAGTCTATATGATTTAATAAAGTATAAAATATGTTTATTTATAAGTATTACGTAGTAATACTGGAGAATAAAATCCAATAAACATTTATTTAAATACGCATTAGCTCCTTCCCCCGACCTGATCTCCGGCTGCGTAGAATGACTGAATGAGTACCTACCTAACTACTTACAGTTTTTTTTGCCATACTGAACCAGTTTCTCTTCTTTTTAATTGCTTGCTTTATAAAGGGTCGTGACTTTAAGTTTTTCGATGAGGTGTCTCCGTCGTTTAAGTTTCGTCGCCAGACAGAGTGCCACGCTAAGAGGCTTATCCAGATGTTCGGGAATTTGATCTGTCTACCATTTGGGATTGCGGCCTTTAGGCCTTGTCACCATCAGACATTCCAGGTCATTCGTATTTCTTCTTGAAACTCGAGCAAAGAACGATAGAATGCGCTGTGAGCAGATTGAAGACAACCGCTGAACCAGTTTTAAAGTCACCATTTTTTTATATCTAGGCTTTTGGGTGACAATACAACTGTGAACTACTACATAAAACCGCGTACAAATATACGGCCGGCCAGGCAGACGAACAAACGAACCTAAAAATATTTTGTTTTCTAATGCTGTTTTAATGTCTCCTCAAGAAGAGATTTAAATTAATTCCTGCATGTGAACTAGTGTTTATTTTAAAATACAAAGGCCCGGGCATCTATTGTGACAGAATAATCCTCGATCGTGTCTGAGGTTCACGTGTTGTACATTGAATAGCATTGTCCGCTCTGTTTACAGTTTACACTTTACTGAGAATGTCTTCAATAATATCAGACAAAAGATCTAGTCCTCTAGATTAATAGCATATATTTACTATATATATTATACTATGGGCAAGTCCTCCCATATAGACAGAATGTCAAACCGATATGACCTGGGAACCTTCAAGAAACGAGCGTATTCCTTCCTTGAAGGTTGGCAACGCACCTGCATGCCCTCTGGTGTTGCAGATATTCATGGGCGCCGGTGATCGCTTAACATCAGATGAGCCTCCTGCCCGTTTGCTCCCACTTACATTAAAAAAAAAGACTCTCTAGTGCTAGTCCATCGTAAATAAAACGCCAACGCAACATTGGGTTATTGTTAATTGACTTTACATTGACATAAGGATCGATTAATTCGAAGAAGTAATCGATTCCAAATTCACTGGGTCACCCTCACACGCAACATACTTTTGTAGTTTTTTTTTTTATGAAATAGATATTGGTTATAATATTTTAAAATTAATAAATTGTTCTTTACGATTTTGTAGCGCAGCGGTAGCGAACCTGCCTTAAGGGCCACAGGTCGTGGGTTCGATTCCCGCTCGAACCAGATGTTTATATTAACCATACAGGCATGTTTTCCGGTCTGGGTGTGTTTGTCCATGTCATTGTGTATGTTTCCGGATCCCCGAAAAACGATATACATATATCCTAATGGTGGCCGTTGACACTAAAGCGTTTATTTATTCTTCATCCGATGATGTTCTTGTTCAGATTTGTCAACATATTATATAAAGAAACGTACATTTTAACCGCTGTGTGGTTGTCTATTATAGTATTATGTACATTACGTTTCGAGCAAGCCTGTTCTCAAATGATACTATTTTATCAACATTGACTTAGTAAGTTGTTATTTACTGATAATTTTATATCGTTCTTTGGTGTATCGATATAAATAACAACGGTAAAAACTTGATATTGGTCATATTTTTTATCAAACTTTCTCTAAACTTTGCCCATACAATAAATGTATACTTTTTTTTTCAGCTTGAGCAGTGCCGAAGAAAGCGACAAAATGCTTGATGGCCGACCGTCTGTGGCATAAATACATGGCAAAAAATACTCTTGTGAACAGGCAAGCCCTGGTAAATAATGTCCACCTATAATATTTTCAAACAGTACATTAGTACGTATGTAAAGAATTTATTTTTATGACAATTGCCTTTTAAATTGGATTTTGTATAACCTGTTTCGTACGCGGTAATGGGACATTGCTGTACACAACAAACGAATAATATTTTTAGTTTATTATATTTTATATCTGTAACATTTATATTATATTTTACGATAATCTTATGGTACAAATTGCACGCGACAGTTTTTTTTTAATTGTGTGATATTTTTATTTACAATGTCAAATTGGCTCACGTTTATTTCGAGTGTTCTTTCGCAATAAAATCTCTCATAGATAATTATATATCGTCACTATCTTTACGTATTGTTTTTAAAGTGTTCAATATAATTCTACTAAGGTGTAGAATGACATTATATATTTTCTTGATTATTATACACACGGTTAGATTATTCTAAGACATGATTATAATTTAAATAGGAAATGATAGTTTTGGTAGTCGATAATCATAACTTACAAGACATGTGGCCAAATTATCGTCCAGATTTTAAAAATTAGATGTAATGTCCATATGTATGTAAAAAGTCTCGTTTTATTGTGTATCTGCGTGGTATTGTAGTATTTTCGATGTTTCAAAAATAAAGTAAGATACATAATTTAAGATTACCGATAGAGGAAATCTCTTAAAGAAAATATTCAGTATTCAGACTATTTTTTAAACATTTTCAGGTTTACCAAATTTTGCATCATTACAATTTACGGATACTTATCTCTTATATACGTTTAAGTGAATTATGTTTACAAATATTAGAAATGGCATTTATATATATGTTTCGCTAATAGGAAATACATATATAGGTATATAATATGGGTTAAAGAGCCATAGGATAATGTAAAGCGTAGTGCCGGCAGCTATCGCGGTGAAAGGAGTTTTTATTTGTTTCTTTTGGAGTTTTTATTTGTTTCTTCTGACTTACTTTCTTTTGTGTTGTGTTTAAGAATATTGAAAAAATTCAAACATATAAAGTTTATAATAATATGTAAAACTTCCAGCCATACCAAATTTTTTTATTTTGGTTGTCATCAAATTTTATGAACTTACAAGAGAGGTATTTTCTTATTTTTGCAATCTTCCAAGCTCCTTATTTTCTTTATTAATATTTTTACAAAGCGACATCCGTGTTAAAGGAAAGGAGGAAGACGTAAAGCTTAAAAATATAGTTATTTAACTAAATAAAATTTCTCCTAAAATTATAATTTAATCAATTAATTTGGTTGTCAATGCTAAACTGTTTGAAATAATCCCTTGCGTATATTTTTACTTTAAATTCGAACTAGCTATAATTAATCCTAAGTATAAAATGTTGTGTTAATTTTGTGTTGAAGCCGTCCTGATTAGTTTTAAGCGTAGATTTTTTATTCCCAAATAATTTTGAAAAAGTTGTATGGTTGTATTCTGAATAATTTTTAAACATTTGACTTGAAATAACGTGCAAATTATTTTACGTTTATTTTAATAATTCATGTTTATTTATAGAATTCATTGTATCAAAGTTATGTTTCTTTTCCTATTTGAGTTTAAATCGACTGTCTAGCATTTAATTGGAATTGAAAGCTTTGATCATAGACTTACTATATTACTGTGCGTGTATTCAATACCAACGTAGCGGAACGATGCCGTCAAACGCTAACTTTAGTTATGTTGCAAGCTTGTGACTAACTCCGTTCCATTGCATTGGATATTAATTTACGAAGGGGCACCAACGAGTCTACGATATTTTGTCTATATGAAAGGGCAGGTCCATAGTATATAGTAATTGTATGGGATTATGATTGATATTAAATAAACTAATAGCTCTCTTCGATAAAAATCACCCCAACAATAAATAATAAACGAATAATACTACAAATTAAAAAATTAAGAATGTAAATAAGCAAACAATATTTACTTAAGCAAATCACAATGTAGCCGTAAGCATATTATATTTTAATAATCAAAATAATATAATTTGTTTAAGTATCTATTAATTATATCGTATTAAATTTTATTTACATTTTATTTTGTTTGTGGTGCAAATGAGAGTTCTATGGTGTGTCGGAATGTATTAAGTTATAATTACGTTTAGTACTTAAAGTACATTATTTTGTAATATTTATGTGTACTTAATGTCTTCAATCTCCATTTCAATAAATAAAAACATCTTAATGTTTTCTTATTTATACACCCTTATATAAAAAAAATAAATTCGATTTATTAAACTTGCAGATCAGCTTTTTTGCTTGTAGCAAAACATTTACTCTTTTGTCAAAATTTTGCAACCATGAATTTACTGTAATAATTATAACGTTAAAATATTACGATTTTGTTTTATTTTCTGAGATAAATATTTATTTTTATATTTAGATAAAATCAAAATTTCAAGAAAAATAAAATTTTGGAGGTATATCTGTGCATTGAGCGCAAGAATCCCGCTATCCCACTAATATTATAAATTTGATATTTTGGATGGATGGATGGATGCATGTTTGTTACTCTTCAAAGCAAAAACTACTAAAAGGATCTGAATGAAATTTGGAACACAGTATATAGCCTGGATCAACAACTAGGATACTTTTTATCCCGGAAAATGTTAGGTTCCTCTGGGATTATCAAATAATGTACTACAGAGCGTATCCTTTTGGAAATGTTTGGATGTTGTTACTCAATCAGATGGCTTATTACAAAACGCTGTTCATGCGGGTGAAGCCGCTGCCAGATACTAGTGTTTAATAATTAAAGGTGTCTTATAATAAAAAGATAAACTGCGTTATAAAGCATTATTTATTTTTAACAAAAATCACACTAAGTATACAAAAGTATTTCATTTGTAAATAAACTTAAAGCTAGTCAGTCTCTAGTAGTTCGGCGCCACCACGGGACTCCGATTATATCTTCTTCAGGGCAAACATTGGCAGTGGTTGGTCTTGAAAAAAAAACAAATCATCTTTACTCAATTTGTAAAGGTAATTATTTGCCAACATCAGGTGTTTTTTATTCTACTAAGATGGCAAGCAAGCAAACGGCTAATCTGTTGCTGCTGCCTATGAGCGCTTGAAACACCATCAGTAGGTGCCACTCCCGCGTTACCAACCTCGAGATATGATGATTATTAAACCTCCTTTTCCCAGTAATTTCACTAGCCTACAGTGCCCTTCAAACCGAAACACAGTAATGCCAAAGACACTACTGCTTTGCGGTAGAATATTTGACACTGCGGTGGTACCTAATTAGCCGGCCTCTTGCATTAAAAGACAGATATTTGTGTTATTATATTAACAATATCTGTTTCGGTCTAGGCGTTTGTCCTTGTTGGTCTCCCCACGGTCCCCGTTGTTATCTATATAACAACATCCAATCTATATATTTTATAAAAATGAGTTGCTGTTTGTTAGCTTCGCTGAAAAACGAGGGCGCTTGTACCGAATTGGATAATTTCCGTTATGAAGTAATTGTGGAAGTTCGTGGAAAGTTGAAATCGTGAGAATATATGAAAAAATTGAGAGGAAAATAGTAAAAACAACACTTTTTTAGGTATATAAGATGTTGTTAATACGAAGTTCACGGGGTCATTTAGTTTCTATATATTTATGATGGCAAATTTAATAAATACTTGTCTTCAGAAAATAATCATACCTGTACACTTGACTATGAGGTAATGTAGACGGCAGCAATGGGCAAGCTTGGACTGGCGGTTCCTGTGATGAAATAACTTAATTCATTTTTTTGTTGGCAAATAAATTCTTTAAAGCCACACACATTTTTTGATGGTCGAGTTATCACTCGTCATCAAAATTATTAGGTATACATTTTAAAAATGCAATCAAAAAAGTCCTACAAATACCAAATTTCTATATAAAAATTTAAATTCCCGAAAAAATAATAATACATATTTTTATTACTAATTATATATTTTTGCCCTAACTAATAATTTACTTTCTATACAAGGTCAGGTAGAAGATGATAGTATAAATTTCTTTTAACTTGTACTAATCTTTTTTTAAACTTTTATTAACTTTCCTGCTAAATCAATATTTATCAAAATGGTAAGGGTAGCTTGAATCTTTTAAGAATACATAGTCTAAGTGTTATTCTAAGAGTTGTTTTAAATTTTGAACACACTTTTATTAGCTTTATATGTATGTAATGGTAACTAGACATGATTTTTACCTCCTTGAAAACGTCGGATCAAATCGAAATTGTACATACTTATCAAGGACAGGTTGACAATTTAATAATTCAAATAATCCAACTAAAAATAAAAAAATAAATAACAGTTACAAAAAACCTAAAAACACGTTTTATAGAAAATCCATATCTGTCAATAAAATATAACTATTAACACAATGTACCCCTCACATTTCTTACAAAAAAATACAGATGTATTTCTTATTTATTTCTTTATTTTTTTGGATTTCTATAGAAACGTGTTTTTTAGTTTTTTTTTCAATATTAGTTATTATTTTATTATTAAATTGCATTACCTGCATGGATTGCATTGGAATGTGCAAATTGGCACGAAGTTTCCTCTGTCTAATCTCGCGACGAACGCAACACTGGACGCCGAGGAGAACACCACAAACGCACGAGGACAGGCAACCTGTTTAAATTAATTGTCTATGTTTTAATTAAAATTTAAAAATAGTTTTTTAAAATGCAATTTATTTTTTATACTGGTTAATGTAGCGGCAACAGAAATACATATTCTGGCAAAAGTTCTAATTTCTACCTACTATGGAGTATGAGATGAAGCCTGCTTATATACTGACGGATGGATTCTAGAGGCTTAGTAATAGGAGAGAAGCATGGTTTTACTACATTGGGAACTAGGGTTGACCCCTTGGGGGTGATATTCTAGAAAATGTTAAAACAGATGTTTCTCTTTCAAAAACGATCAACTTCCATACAAACTTTTCTTTAATCCCCTTTAATTGTTAAATTTCAAAAATTGTTTCTTAGTGCTTGCTTACATTTTAAAAACAGAACCTGTGAAAAAATTCGGCTTTCTAGGGCGAAGGGTTTATGATGAGCATTGATAAATCAGTCTATTCTTCTCCTTTTATATATAGATAGTTAAATACTTACCTATATATACTAACACACCGAGATCACCATTACGATTTGTTCTCCTTAGCACAATACCAGCAATACATAAAGAAATTCCCGTTAATACTCCTACTACAAATATGACCTGAAAGAAATTTTTTAAAATGGTTTAGATAGAGAAATATTATATTTAATTTACAGTAAGCTTTTATATTGTATAGAAAGAGAGAAATAAGAAATAATTATTTAAATTGGTTTGAATAAAAATAATAGATATGGACTTTAATTTAAATTGATATACACATAGAAACCTAGTGAACATACTACAGGTTTTTCTTAAATACCTACTATAACGAAATGAGAAATAAATAGTATTATTATAATAACTATAAATTAAAACTTGTGATAAATATAAATTATAAACATTTACCTGTAAAATATAATAGCACACATATTCAAATCCTGGGCAATGGCCACCACAAGCACCTATTATAGGAACTTCAGGGCTAACTGACGGCACTGTCGGTGCTGGTGAACGATTCACAGTTCTCGCATGCTCTACATCATATAGTGGTAACGAAAATGATGAAGCACATGGTGGAAACTGATAACTATTGGACGGGTATTGTTTCACTGGCAGGTTCTCACTCTTTTTATAATTGTGCCATGTTCCTGTGGCGTATGGTGTTTGATAAACAGGCGATGGAGGTCCATACTCTCTACGGGTGCTTTGGTAATATTGGGGAACCTTAAATAAAAGATAATTAATGTGGCAATTCGTAGAATTATGGCTATAGGGTACATATAATTCTACAAAACTTACATGGTATGCATTTTCAGAGGTGGAGCTATCTGTACCAACAACATGGCATGCCGGTGTGCTTATGCCTTCTGCCCAAGGATATTTCGCTCGTTGTTGTGTGGCTGATACAAATTGTTTTTCACTTCGTGGAACAACAGTTGTTTGATACGGATGAACGCTCCTCGGTGATAGTTGTTGTTTAAACATTTTAAGAGATCTTATAACACTACCTAGGGTTTAATGTAGTATGTATTTTACCATGACTTATTTATATAAAAATAACCCATAATAATTACACATGTGATATATTTTACCTCATCATATTTATTAATAAAGTAAATTCACTTCGTCTTCGTACTTAATCTTTTTAAAATTATAATTCTCACACACATTTACATTTAGAAAGAGTAATGGAAGTTAAAAATATTTATTTTATCTAATTGTAACTTATCTATAATTATTATCTCAGTGTCAAGACGCCATTTTACAAAATATCAAATTAACAATGTTGCCAGTTACCAATTGCGGAATTGCGGATTGCCATTGCAAAGTAATGACTGGAATCATAGACATAAAGAACAGTAGATTACTTGTCTGTATAGTGTAAAATGGTAGACGGCGTGCTGCTGCTGACTGAAATTGCAGCGCTACATCGAGTGTGCGGAGAACTAATTACCACCATCGTGCGCATGCACTACAAAAACCTTGATGGAACCCAAGCACATATAACCAAAAGAAAGGTTATTTTCGCAATACTAAGAATAATAACGGCCAACTGTAGAAATTAAAGAATCTTGTTAGATAGAAGAGTCGTAATAGTTAGAAGAGTCACAAATCTAAAAAAATGCATAACAACTTTCCAAAATTCATGTATAACATCGGTGTTTTAATACCTCTAAACTTATGTCCTACTTATATAAACAAAAAAAAAAAATTTGGGTAACTTAGTATAAAAGATTTTACAATACACATAAGTCCGCTTAATTTTCAAATCTTTATTTTACGTTGATGTCTATCCTTATTCTTACTCGCACATCCGCACTCCATCGTTTTTTTGTTCCAGTTAAATTGCTGATAGCGCTAATTTGCCCTTCAACATTTATCAATTTCTTATAGGTACCTATGTGTAATGGGATCCATTATTTATATCAATGCCAGTATATACTATAAATTCACCGGAAGTACGGTTGTCTGTTTTCGTAAGTTTTAATTTTTAACCTGTCTAAAATTGGATAATGGTTTCCGTCTTTGATTAATTATTGATATTAATACCTCTGGTTTTTCAGTAATATATTCAGTATTCACTCTCAGTCACAATGATATCTCAGTAAAAATATTTAAATTTTTATTTTATATACATTTTGTAACTGTGCTGACAATATGACATTTATCGTAATGAATATAATGAAGATATTCTGTTGAGTATTTTTTTACCTTTTATTATTAGCAAAATGACAATAATCCAAACGAACCTATTCTTTGGAAATGGAAGAAAGAAGTAAAGAGAAAACGGAAGAATATGTGTGTATACGAGTAAATTAAGGAATGTTTCGGTCTTCCGGAAGTTATTAGCATAGAAATAAACAACAATAAAACCATGATTGGTAAAGGTGTACCAAATGCAGATATCATGAATTCATTTGAAGACACTGAAAATCTGCGGCCTGCGGCTAATAGCTTTTGCAGAGATTTTATTAGAGGCTGCTGTCAACGTGACAATTGTAGATTTCTACATGAAATACCACCAAAGTGTTATTTAAGAGAATTATTCCGTTTTTGTCATGACTTTCAAAACAAAGGTTGTTTCCGGCAAAATTGTAAATTCATGCATAGTACTGCAGAAGACGAGGAGCATTTCTATGCTACAGGAATACTACCACGCGATCCTCGTAACACACCGGCTGTGTGCCAAGCTTTCATTCATGGAGTTTGTTCTAACCAAGATTGTAAATACATACATGTGAAAGAACTATCCGGGAATGAGGTAGTCCCGAAACGCAATATTCAAGCTACAATATATAGAAATCAGGGTCCTTACATAAGAGATGATGATTCCCCACCGGAGGCTAAATTTAGAAGATATACATATGAAGAAACTGGGTTAGATACACAACAATTAACTACACCCAATTTGTGTGCCAATTGTGAAGTCTTAGACCATAAAATAAAATTATTACATGATAATATCAGTGTTTTGTTAAAAAAAGTTGCAGACTTGTCAGAAAAAAATATCCAACTAACTTCAATGAATGAGTTTCTACTAGAACAAACAGCATCTGTTCGCACTGATCAACCATGTGTAATAACATCTAGACATGGAACATCGGCGCCAGTCTCACTAGCAACGGTTAGTGTTACACCAGTTGTGAGTCTTGCGGGTGCTTTACCTACTCTTGTGCCTACAGCAGCAACACCTAATTTGGCTCTCGGCCCAGCGGCATCTCAAGCTCAGTTATTGACTCCAGCCCCACAAATTCTTACAGTTAGTACTACACAGCAACTTGTTGGCAATTCGGGAGCTTTAATTGTTACAAGTGCCGGTGCCCAGCAGCTTATGCAAGTTAGTGATTCAGGTACATTAATGGGTGGTGGACAGACAGTTGTTGCCGTGACTCCAGCTCAGCTCACTTTAGCACCACAAGCACAACAATTAATGAGTAATGCTTCCCAAAATGCTGTACAACAATTAGTTCAAACATCAGCTCTGCAACCACAATTAGCTTCTCAACATCAAGCTTCCCAGTATGCAGCTGCTAGACAATCTGTACAACATTTAGCTGCTGCCCAGCAATCTGCTCAACATTTAGCAGCACAGCAGTCAGCACAACACCTTGCTGCTCAGCAATCAGCTCAACATCTAGCTCAGTCGGCCCAACACCTTGCAGCAGCACAACAGTCTGCTCAGCACTTAGCAGCCGCAGCTCAACAATCAGCACAACAAATGGTAGCACAGCAGTCTGCACAACAGTTAGCTGTTCAGCAATCTGCACAGCAACAACTTGTGCCTTCAGCACCGCAACTGGTGCATCAAACTTCTACACAACAGATAACAATTTCCAGCACTAGTCAACCAATGGCATTGCCCAACTCACAAGCACAGCCATTAACATTCCCCATAATCTCACAGAGCATCCTGCCCCACTGAATATTGTTTGTTAGTGCTGGATTATAGTATGTGATAGTAATTGCATTATTATTTCTGAATGCATTAATTGTTATAATTATTTAGATTTATAAGTTCCTGTTTAGTCTTAACTATGCCTCTAATAAAATCAATTGATGTAATGGATATTGCACAAATTGCAATAAAATGTTAGATATAATCATAAAAATATTCAAATAAAGTGTTATTTGAAAAAATATAATATTATAATATACAACAAAGCTAATAATGGTCTTGTAGAAAATGTGTTTGCCTATTTTTAAAGCTAGAAATAGAATTGATTGTTCAACCTAGAATAATTGATTGTTCAACCTAGAATAATTGATTGTTGAACCTAGAAATGGACTTCGAAGTAAAGTAATAAGGAATCATTGACGATTGTTTACTATTGCGAATTATGCTTTATTTGTATAATTTATTAAGAATATAATGTGTGTTTCTTTAAAATGTTTTGATAATACTTAAAAACTGGCCCATATTTTTGTGCCATCTTTGATACTCAATCATTAAATTTTTTTATTGGAAAGTAATTGTTTTGTTTTACAAAATTGGATGTAGATGTGAATAGTTTGGCTTTACGTGAATATTCTTTTCGTATGTTATGGAATTGTCGACGTAATACTCAAACGTCATTCATATATCTAAGTAGAACTAATTAACTGGGAGCGCTTGATTCGGAAGCACTTTTTAAGTCTACTTGAATAGAAATATTTTTGATTTTTTTAATAAAGTAGAAAATAATCGTTATGTTATTCATAAAGATTATTTCATTTCATTGCATTTAATTAAATATATAAAACAAAAATTCAATTAAATGCAATCTGGAAGTTTAAATACTTCACTATTTACTTAACCATGTCTCTCATATACATATTTGTAAGTACATATCTATATACATAGGAGTTGGTAGAATGTATTCTTTGTCTGTACTCAATAGACTTATTAATTTGAGTGGCGTTTGAATATTACGACAACGAAATTATAATATGACTAATAGCTATAACATCAGTCCAGTATTTTTTTAAAGTAAAGAGAAATTAGGGAGACCGACACTTACATAATATGTAACCATACGTAATTTTTCAAGGCGAAGTGTTTAAATTACTAATAGATACTTTTTTTGATCATGATAACTGGTTTAAAATTCATCTAT
The DNA here is from genome assembly GCA_023373885.1 of Hestina assimilis. Taxonomy (NCBI): domain Eukaryota; kingdom Metazoa; phylum Arthropoda; class Insecta; order Lepidoptera; family Nymphalidae; genus Hestina; species Hestina assimilis. The sequence goes on along the minus strand of CM041749.1, from coordinate 5,778,914 downwards.
AATAGGATAAGATAGGTAATTTATTTTATATTATTAAAAGGAATATTTCCAATACGCATTATTATTTAATTTACACTCAAAATACAAAAATATGATCATATATTATTTCAATGTTTTCTGTGATAACACTCATTATCATTTACCTTGTATTTAATTATTTTGCCGTAAGTGCCCAGTATAAAATTACCGGAATGGTCAAATGATATGGCTGATACTTTGCCTGGAATGTTTTTGACCAGTTTCAATGGGCCAGTATCATTTTCATGAATATAAGACAACGTTTCACTTGCGACGTAAACAATTTCTTGATGGAAGGATATTTGCGCAAAGCCTTCGTAAGATACGTTACCTATTAATATAGCTTTAGATAGATTAGACCTTAATACGAATAATTTATCCTCTTTAATGTAATAGAAATTATTTTTATCATCAACCGCCATTTCATTTAGGGATTCGAAACTTTTGAATCTTATTTTCTTATCGCCCGCCAGCAGATATAGTTCTTCTGTGCCGTCAGGGCTATCAGTTATATATTTGTTACCATCTTTGTCAACAAAAATCATGTTTAATTTAAAACCAGGACCTGAGACGAGCGTGACATCGTCAGTCTCATAGTTGTAAACGAAAATCCCATTATTTGTACCGAAGTATACTTTTTCCTGCCTTTTGTCTACTGCAATCGAATAGCTCTCGCCTTCCGGCAAACCTGAAAAATCATGAAAAGCCTAAAAATGTGGTAAAATTCTCGCCTATTCTCGAAGACTAGAACCATCCTAACTTAAAAAAAGTTATAATAATTGAAAGTCTTCTAAAAAGCAGAATATAAGTATGTATTTGAGTTTGTGGACAATAATTTCGTAATATTTTTGGGCCAATTTGAATAGAATTACAACATAAATAGTCCATACCCTGAATGAACTTGGTAATTTTACATTTCGATATATCCCTATCGATATATACAATCGCAAGGCTAAACTAGACGTTGTATATAGTAAAAAAAACTTACCAGATATCTGCTTTGGTTCAGTTGTATTCTGCTTTATAACTTTGATATTGTAAAAATAACCGTTAAGGTTGCGTCCATATTCGACGTAGAAAAGATTACCGTAAGTATCGTAGTGAGCGTCAGTTGGATATACGTCGCCTACATGATAGGTCTGCGTTGCGTTATAATGATCTTTATCTATCGTTAAATCAGTTTTACAAGCACTTTTAGGAATATCGAAGGCAACACATGATTGTATAAATATTAATATAATAAGTATATTTCTCATTGCGAATTAAATGTTAAAAGTAAACTGTACTACTGAGCTTTCAAATAGCAAGTGAATCTTAAATGGTAGTTATTAATTTTATTGTATGGGTTTTATTAGAAAAAATTTATCATGGAAGTTATTGTCCTTATAAATTAAGATAAAAAGTAGCATTAATGATAATGTCAAATAAATAAATCAATGTTTAGTAAAAAACAAAACAATTTTATTTCCATAAGCACATAAAAATGATAATGCCCATTAAAGAAAATATATAGATGCTAATATAAAAATAAAAATCTCATGTTAAAATAAATAGCTATTATCATATTATTATTAAACATAAATTATTAAGTATCTATTGTAAGTATTCTTATAATATATTGATTGCTTCGTTTTAATTCGACTTATTCTCACTACTATCATCTAATTGACATTGTAAATAAGACGGCAGACGTCCATGTCTCTCCCCTTTAATTTTGTGAATTTTCCACCGATGACCTTGTAATATTTTCCTGCCAACAAGAACGCAACATTGTAGTTATCAATCTTATCAACTTTTAAAAACATCAACTCTTATACACAACACACTTTATAAATATAAATAAATAAACGCTACACGCTCAACGGCGCCCATTAGGATAGTTATATCCTGTGTAGGGGGTCCGGAAACATACACAATGACAAAGACAAATACACCCAGAACGGAAAACGTGCCTGTATGGACTATACAAACATCTGCTACGAGCGGGAATCGAACCAGCGACCTGAGGCACTTGAGGCAGGTTCACTGCCGCTACGCCACAACCTCATCTTATGTTGATGTTTAAAAATAATTGAATTTTTGAAAGTGCTACAGGTTACGGATTCGATTTCTGCTCGGAGCAGATGTTTTTATTAGCCATGCAGGCATTTAATCCGGTGTGGGTGTTTGTCCTTGTCCTTGTCTGTTTCCTTACCCCCGACACAGGATATCCCTATCCTAATGTTGGCCGTAGAATGTAAACGTTTATTTATTGTAACTCCTATAACTTGAAAAAAAAAAACAGATTTTTATTAACGAATTTTTATAACGTTTTTATTGAAAAATTATATTAGATGAAAAAAGGACCATTATTTCGCACCCGTGCACCAAAATAATTATGTTCTATAAAGGAAAAGAAATGCGTAAAAATAAAATAAATATAATTGACTGCATCTTGTCAGTGCAAGTACATCGGTGGGCCTTATAAAATGTCAACGTATGAATAAATAATTTACAATATTTTTCATACTTACTTCGTATTAAACTTTTTAAAACAAACGTCGCATTCAACAGTGCCTTGCCTCAGATGGATGTCCTTTATATGTCTTTTCATGTCATGCTGGTATGAGAAAGCCTTATCACAATAAGAACACTGAAAATGTTTATTTTTATTAAGTATAATGGTATAAAAAAGGTTTTTGACGGGTATTGTGGTGCCGTAGTAGCAAACTTGCTTGAAGCACAGACGGTTGCGGGTCTGATTTTCGCTCAGGGCAAATAGTATTTTTTGGGTATTTTTCCGGTCTAGGTTAGATTAGGTTGTTAGGTTGTGTTTGTGATTGTGTCGGACTCCCAACGCTGGTTCCTAATAACCTAATTGTTAAGTGCGTAGCGTTTATTTATTTAATAAATCAGATATTTATGCAAACTTCCGATTTTTTTTATCATGCGGTTGGCAATTATGGTACGATATATTCTGTGATAGGGTAGTATTTCCCAGGTAGTAATTTCCCAGCCCATTTGTGCTGGGAGAAGGAGAAGCATGGCTCTATTACTACTTACTTAAATTAAATTAGAAATTCATAGTACGAATTTGCAAAGCAGTTAGTTCACTTGATTCCGTAGCCTGACTGGAATTAAGAACTCGTAATAAGGCCCTTTATCAACAGGGTATTGAACGATGTACTTTTTTTCTTATCGAGTTTTTCAGGTTAGTGGCGGAATTTTTCAGGTCTTGACTTGACTTTTCGACTATTATGAAACTGATAGCAGCCGGGACCAACTTTTCACGTACTCTCCGAAGCACGAAGACGTTCAGTTGAAACACCATTATGCGATCACCCATCTAGTGACTGACCGCCTAAAGTTGCTTAACCCACCGATCGTTTACCGATCATCAGTGAGCACACCCGGCTATGAGCGTTTTAGAACGCCTAACGTTAGTCGCGTTGTCTGGATTTTTTTATAAAACTGGGGGCAAATGACTCTGCTCCACCTGATGGTAAGTGGATGTGGAGTCCACACGTGAAGGTGGCTAATATGGTTGCAGAAGGCGAACTGTACTAGCCATCTTCGCCTTGCCTACCCGTAAGATGCTTCTTCACGCCACGTTTGAAGGACCCCAGGTTGTAAAGAGGGAACACGTGTGCCGGTAAAGAATTCCATTTTTTGACGTGCGACAAAGAAAAGAGTTGGCAAATTTCTTTGTTCGCGATAGAATTGATGCCTCAGTTAGTCGGTGACATCGGAGACCGACACGCGTAGTTCTTGAATAGTCAAAAGTGAACTTTTCCGAATTTATTTTACGTTATTAAATAATTAATTAAACAACATCACACGAGGCTGAAGAGATGTGATATCCCCAGTCTCAGCTCTAGATTCACACAGAGATAAGAGCTCTCTCAACTAAAGAAAGATTTCTCATACCATAAATAATACCTAAACAGACGAGAAGTTATACAACAGAGTGGCTTATTGTCTTGAGACAGATTGCCTCGTAGCAGAAATAAAGAAAGAAAAAAAAAATAAAAAATAAATTTTTACCTTATATGGTCTGTTAGTGCTATGAACATGTCGCATATGTTTCGCGAGGTTACTAGATGTGGTTGTAGACTTCGGGCATTGAGTGCATTTGAATGGCTTATCTGTCATGTGTGTCCGTTTGTGTACTTTCAGTAAGTCCATTGTCCGCCCTTGGTAGGGACACTGATCACATTTGAAAGGGAATATGTTTTCATGGATAACCCTGCAAATAATGAATACATAATATTAGCATATTAATAAATAAAGGTCGGACTTCTTATTTTTCTAACTGAACAAGTTAATATTGATTTTTTGATTGACTAACCTAATTAGTAACAGCTGAAATAAGATCCGTTTGAGCACTTCTTGAAAACGAGCAGTAACCAGAATAAAAATACTTAGCCTCATAAATCAAAATCAAAATTAAATTAAACAGTTCTAGTAAACTTAGGAGTATTCCTTGTGGTAGACTTTATAGGTGGCAAATTTGGGTGGCATTTATTTCAAAATGAGTATTGCAGCTGCATCGCAAAATGAAATGAATGAAACTACTTCTTGGGTAATTAGACGAGAGTCAGTTTTTTACAAGTTTTATAGACAATTTTAGAGATAATCGGATATCTTTAACAGTCTTTAACTTACACAATTCTTCATAAATTTTAAATGAGATTTATAGACTTTTCAAATACAAAAAATTTAGGATATATCATAGCAAAACACAAAATGTACAGAAGCTAAATTCTCGTAATTAACTAGGAACTTACATATGAACCAGTAAATTAGCATTCGATCGTGCAGTCTTTCCACAAATGTCACATAAAAATGCTTTCCTATTTCCATCTTCTGAAGGCTCTTTTGTTTCATCAGTCCGTTTATTGCATTGCGATAAGTGATTATTATAAGACCCCTGAAAAAAAATTTTTCAATGTGTACTATGTACGAAAGCCATTTAAGCCTATTTTATATTTTCACTGAAATTTGGTTAAAATTTGACATGGACGTTTTATTCGGTCTATATTATATAAGAATATAAGATATTGTTGGTGTTCTCTTCTTAAAGAGTGCCCTATAGTCCATCTATCCGTCAGTCAGTGGGCTGTATGTCAAGAACTGTAATAGACAGATAAAATTTTTACAGTATTTTCCACACATGGATTTCTCTTTATGTGTGACGTAACATATCGACACCCTCAATAGAAATATTACCTTCTCATGGCATATCTAACTTTCCAACCCTCTTTCTTTCTTCTGGCATTCTCTTCAGTCTCCTTCACAGCATTATATAATGGTAAAGATAGGCTATGATAACTGCTTTTAACGGGCATATGGTATATATAAATCTAGTGCTATAGCTGGATTTACTACCAGTATTTCACAGCAGTAATCATAGTACTTGTTCCTATTATTAATCTAACAGAGCATGCTTTAAATCAACATCAAAATACCATGTCTAGAAAGTCTCTATTACATGTAGTGCAACCCCATACATCTGAATTGTCTTCTGAGAAAGTTGGGGAAGGTATGTTGTATGAGTCATCACTGTCCTGAGAAGTTGCTGCCTTTTCTTTGTCATTATTTGTTTCAATTTCTATAAAAAAATTGTAACAAACTTAACATTTTATCAATAAAAAACATTTTTGTATTTGAATTATTTTTATATAATAATCTAACATTATAAAAAAAATATTTACTTGATAATTTATATTGATGTAAGAAAAAAAAATACTTATTTTTAACTTCAAAAGGATAATCGATTTGGTTTGATTATGCAAATGTGTTTTGTAACTAAATTTGTTTAAATTAACAGTAACAAAAATAATACCTTTTTTTATAGAAATTTCAAGCAACATTTTATTATTTGCCTGGCACATATCCCTGAACACAATACATCCATTTAATAGGTCCAAGCAGTTTTGACAAATATGTTTTGAAAACATGTCAGTTTTATTTATCTGAAAATTATTATTTATTTATATATTATTATTCTATCTTATAAACATGCAATTTGAATTATGCTTAATTACAAAACCATTTCTTTAAATTCTTTTATAGTGTTAAATGAAATATATATATTTTTTATATTCAATTTTTGAAATATAAATTAAATATTTTATGAATTTTAAACTGAAACTATAACACTTAATTAATGCATGTTTTAACCTTGTCTTTGTTATGTTTGAATGGCTTTTGATGAAATGTATTGAATAATCCAAATATACTTACGATTACACCTGAGAAATGTTTTATTTCTTCTGATATGTTAGGCTGAACAAAATTATCAAATATGGGAATCTCGCCTTTCTTTTCATTACATATTCTGCATATTTTCAAATCATTGTCTATAGATGGGATGTAGCTAAAATGAAAGATTAATCTTAATAATTTTTTGGTTCATTTGATTGTTTTGAAAATAGGTATAATTATGTATTTGTGTTATAACAACAGTGTTAAAAAGTATTCTGGGCTTACGATTTTTTAGTTTTTAATTTCTTTTTCTTTTTATTTTTTTGTAAGACACTGGCGAATAACATTGACTTGAGCAGTAATAAAGAAGTCATTTGGTTGGGTTAACAATTCGTTATTGTCTGTATATATTTAGTACAATTAATTAAAAAAACTTTGTTTTGTAAAAATACTAATTTTGACACTAAATACTAATATATGTTTTGCTGTCACTTTGAAGTTTCATTTGATATTTTGGTTTGTGTACACTGTATCCAACTACAGAGTATAGAAGATTTAGGCAATTTTCTGTAGACAAATAGGAGATGCGCTATTTATTTAGTATTATTGTAGTAATTATTATAGTATTCATAAAAGAAGAAAGTTTAGATATTACGTTCAGTCTCCAACTCTCACCTTTTTTAATGAATTGGTATTGGTCAGAAATATTGATTAAATTGACGTTTTTTATATCTATTTTATGAGATCTATAGTATAAATAAGATAAGAAACAAGCATTGATATTTTAGTCACTTTTATTCTGTTAAATAGAAACATAGAGAACAACATTCAATTCATGAATTTGACTGCGAAGTAAAAGAAATTTGACGAAAATTTATAAATTCCAAGAATTTTAAGAAAAGGTACTTTTGAATATCAGAGTTTATGAGTTCAAACAGCATGTTTGCCTAAAACATCAATAAGGTCCCATAAAAAAAATATCCATTATTTATAATCTAAAATCATAATGTACTTATATTGTTTACTATTGCCCTTTGACTATACGTGTTGATGACTTGCGTAACAACTAATCCAGCACTTAGCAACACGGCAATGGTGCGATCACTGCCATCGTACAAAAATTTCTTAAGGAAATTAGTTAGTCCAGAATTTATGATTTTTGGTGATACGATTGCAGTATTGATTTTGGCACCCGTTATGTCTATGTAGGGCATCTCCACATGTTTTCATTATCCTGTTGTTTGTCATCAAATCAACTGCAAGACTGCCACTGTCAAGTCGCATAATTTTCAAATGTCTAATGACCAATGTCATCAAATTGTCAATTCATTATTCAACTCCTAGTTTACATTTACACTAATGCACTTTTTATAGATGTACTTGTTTATAAAAATTTTTTAATAAATAATATTAACAGTTATATTCTTAAATAATACTTTCTCATAAACTATGTCAGAAAATCGTATGGAACTAAATAAAAGCAGAATATTGTAATCTGTACATGTACATTTTATTCACAAAAAAAAACTATTTGAATAACATAAACTTCACAAACAATATATAATGGCTGTCTACTTAACGAAAGCAATGATGTCTAAATTAAATAAAGTGTCTTATCCAAACACCAGTTGCAGTACTATGGAAGACGAGACTAATAATTATAAGGATCATTGGGAAAAATTTACAATTGACAGGTAAGACTCTTAAAACAGCTGATATATATATATTCATTAATTATATTTGACGGTTGCTAATAATTTTTAATATTAAATTTTTAGTAAAATAGGTACAAACTTATCTAAAGACACAATATGCAGAGTTTGTGCAAGAGATGGATGTATACCTTTGAGCAGCAAAATTAATGATTGTGATATCATGGGAGCTATTCGTAGTCTTACTAATATTACGGTAAGTTATTAATATTATAAAATTATGTCTTGAAATTTTTTTTATCTATTCATGATTAATTTTTAATTATGTTTATTACAGATAAATGTAGATGACTCTTTACCAAAATACATTTGCTCTCAATGTTTAGAATCGCTAAAGATTGCAATGACATTTAAAAGGAACTGTGAAATATCAGATAAGAAGTTTAGGAAAATATTAAATCCTATGGGTAAGCGATGTTTTAGTAGTCTCACTCAAGCTGGCTTGATAGCGGAAGTACCATGTAAAGATGTGAAGGTGTAGTATACTCATCTCAAGTAGCACATGTTTTTGTTTGTGATTGAACAAGTGAACAAGTATTTAATTAAGCCTTTATTGCTTAGTTTCAGGATTGTTTATTTTTGTTACCATTATTATTTAAACAAAAGAAAATCTCAAATGGTATAATAACAACCCATTATTAAGTAAATTATAACCTTTAATCTATAAATAAATAAACAGTACACACTCAATGGCTCACATTAGGATAGTTATATCCTGTGTTGGGGTCCCAGAAACATACACAATGACAAGGACAATTAATTTGTAATAAGATGGCTTGCTTTATTATTCCAATGATTGATTTGATTTTGGCTACTGTCTCTTTCAAATCAATCTGCTGTTAAAATAAAAATAATGAAGTCTAAAGTCTGAAATACATTTGTCAGCATCAATTTACATTTTCTTTATAGAAAATAGCCATGAAGATAAATAGGCATCAATTCTCAATTCAGCATTGATTGTATTTCGGATTATTTTGTTTATATGCTTATAAATTTAATACTCAACTTTCCAGATAGATGTAACAAATATTCTTACAGCCCTTGGAGTATTATTAAGCATACATATTCATAAGAATGGATAAATCAAAGATAATCCAATGTAATTGGCTGATAACTAGATGAGGGAGGTGGAAGGATTGCATATAGCACCTGAAAGTATAGTATATATAAGTATATAAGCATGTGCAAGCATGTGTGAGCATGCACTGGCATCTTTATGTATACAATGCTTATAAGTGTGTCCAAACCATGCAAGCTAATTGAGAATTGATTCTGATAAATGTAATTCAGGCCTTATAAAGCAGTGCTTTTAATGATCAATAATGATGAGGTCCAATCTCCCACACTCTCGGTTCTCTCCCTTTTTTCCCTTTTCATCCCGTTTCTCCTGTTCCTTGAGTTGGCAACGCGCTTGTGATACTTCAAGTATCGCAAGCATTCATAGGTTGCGGTGACTGCTTACCATAAGGCGGACCGTATGCTCCTTTGCCAACCATCATGACATAAAAAAAAAATGAATTATAATATATTATTTTGTTCTATATTCTTATTTTATTATTACAGGTGATCCATCATTACATTTATATCCATATTCCAAACATGATTTTCAATTAATATTACATCAGATGAAAATGAAGAGAATGGAAGCTGAACAAAAGGCTGACAAGGAACGGCGACGGAAAGAAAGACTAATGCAGAAGAAGGATCCAAAATCAAAAGAGTTCAAGTGCTCCCCTTGTGACATGACATTTCCTACCAAGGTGTGACAATGAACAGTTTTATAAAATACTAGCGGCCCCGGCAGACGTTGTCCTGCCACTAAAAGGAAAAAAAAAGTGAGACCCGAAAGCAGCGCCCCCTCCTGGGTCCAATTGTTAATCTAAACCATTCTCATGTCCACTGGAATACACACAAAAATTCATCAAAATCGGTCCAGCCATTTAGGAGGAGTTCAGTGACATGTACACATACATTAGGATTATATATATAAAGATTTATTACTGTTAATTTACATCCAGAGTCCCAGACAGACAAATAAATGACTTATCTACTTGTATATAATATAATGTACACTTATAAGCAACTTTATGTAATTGTTAAAGTATTAAAAAAAAGGTTGGCTAAAAACAGTTTAGTTTTGTATACTAAATGTAACAAACTTTCTGTTTTCAAAGTATAATAATGCATGTTAAAAATTAAAAATGCATCAATTCTGTACTTCTTGATTTCTTAAGATTTTTTTTAAAAGATTTTTCTCAAATTTCGCAGTTTAAGTTTATCAAAAATCAACAAAAAATTGAAAACCTTGAAAGCATAGCCGCATAAAGCAAAAAATTGACATTCAATCATTGTTGAGAATATCCAAGTCATTAAGAGTAATAAGGTTTGTTTTTAAAATATGACTTTTCATGTGCCCGTCAATTTTGTACTTTTGTTACAGGAAAAGCTTTTAGCCCACCGTCGTGAAAGGCAGTGTACGCGGAGAGCTTGTGATATATGCGGACAGCTGGTCAGGAGCATTGCTCAGCACATGCGACACAGTCACGAGCAGAAGGTAGTTCACAAGTGCCCTACCTGTGGTAAGGAGTTCCCAATCAGCGCACGACTCAAGAATCATATGTAAGTTTTACTAAGATTTATATTGTGAATAAATGGTGTGAGTCAAATCTAAAAAAAACATGTTTTTGTAAATTATCAATCTCGTATTTTTTTTGTAATTATCTAATAATAATAAACATGACTTACATAAATTGTCTTTCTATTTATGTCTACATTCTATTTTTATTTTTTTTCTTCATATTAGTGTGATATTGAAAAATCTAAAAAAAAATTACATGTGCATGATAATGAAATGCTAGAGCTATGATAGCTTAGGTTTAAATTATTAATAAATTATTATTCATACCGTTAAACAGTGCAATAGTCCATACAAACACATTCAACTTCTTCTGCGACCTGTGCCCGTACAAGTGCAAGCACAAGTACTACCTGGTGATGCACATGCGCACACACACAGGCGAGAAGCCTTACAAGTGTGCGCAGTGCCCCGCCACCTTCGTCAACCCGTCTAACCTGAACAAGCACAAACTAACCCACCAGGAGAAGCAGTTCAAGGTGAGCCTTAACATATGTCAATACACAAATTATTATGTATTATATAAGGTGGTTCAAATTCGGTTAAGCACCTCTGAGTTTTCAAGTGCTTAGTTTATTTCGAATTTATCTGATGCTTAGTGGTGAAGGAAAACATCGTGAGAAAACCTGCATCTCGTAGAAGAAATTCTAAGTATATCCGGCTTAAATGTCCTGGTTAGTTTCTCCTGGACCTGGTGGAAAAACTCGTGAATTAAACTGTACGCCAGCCACTGTGTTTTCAACTTTTCAGCTTATAACAAGTTTCATCTTGTGGGTAGCAGGGGCGACTAGGGCAATTCACGTTTGTTTTCCTTCCTAGCATTACTCCTGGGATTTATCAAAGGGTTGCTTTTTACTCTTATTCGAATATGACAGACTACTAGTTTTTACACAGAGTGATTGCCATCTGACCTCTTCAAGACTGCAAAGCACTTCAGGTGACATATTTATTATATATTTCCACAATCAGGTGACCACTGACACCATACACATGTCTTTATATCAGTAACTAAATGATGGGTAAACTTATAACTTTCTTCTGCAGTGTATGCTCTGTGAGAAGGCTTTTCGGACTGGAACAGCGTTATGGGAGCACCACGACGCTAAACACATGAATATCAAACACACCTGTACATTCTGCGGAAGGGACTTCTGTTACAAGTGAGTTTTCAAAATTGTATGTCTGACCCCGTTTTTTGAGTTACATAAAAAATAATTCTTCCTTTTTGTAATTTTGAAACCTATGTAACTTTGTATTTTTTGTATTTAGGGCGTACCTAATTACTAAATCAATTCTACGTTTTCTTCAGACCTATTAATTTACTAAAATTTTTACTGCCAGACCAGATAATGTATTAACCTAAAAAGTGTTTCTAAAGTTAGATGCATCTAATTTTTTAACACCAGATCGTATCAAGGAAAATACGAGATTCACAACCCAAAAATTGAAAAATAGACAACGAGACAGACGCAGAGATACGTATTCTGTATAACCTTTAAGTTTATCGTCAGATCGGATCTATAGAAATATAAGATCTGCAACCACCCAAAAATTGACAAACAGACAGACACAGACAGAAAGATACCTCTTCTATATATTTTTTTAGATTTATAACCAGATCGTATCCAGGCAAATATGAGATTCACAGCAATCCAAAAATTGACGTTTGTCAATGTCTGTTTAGACAATAAGACAGACGGAGAGATACGTCTTATGTATATTTTTTTAGGTTTGTCATCAGATCGAATCTATCGAAACATGAGGTCCGCAACCACCTAAAAATTTACATTGTCATTGTAATTGAGATAGACAGAGAGATAAGCCTTCTATGTAATTTGTTAGGTTCATCTCAATTTTCATTCCCAGATCTGATCTAAGAAAACACGAGATCCGCAATCATAATCGCGTTAAACGAGATTATATCGGCGGTGAACCGACTTACAAACAAGTCGAGAGGCTGCAGAAAATGCAAGAAGAGAATGAGGTCATGGAGAAATGGCGGCAACAGCAGATGACACAGCCACAGCAGGCGACCTTCATCGATCAGACGAAGGAGTTCATACAGACACACCCAATGTACGTCTCTGACGTCACGGGCATCATACAACAGCCGGCAATTGGTAAGTACATGTTCTATCTAATCATCTTTATAAGAACTGCTACTGGTGTCATTTAAATTGAATAGATATTTCGAAAGTAATAAAGTTTAGGAACATAATTATTTTTATTGTATCTAAGATTTTTAAAAACATATACAAATAGATAAAGCAAATAGTCTCCTAGCAGACTGTGATGATAGAAGGACGGAAAAACGGACAGGATGAAATTATAAAGGTTTCGTTTTTGCCGTTTGGCTAAGAAACGTTGAATATGGCTTCTTCGTTTCCGATATTGTAGGAGTTAAGCAGCTTTGCTCCAATTTTTAAAATCAATTACATTCAGTTAAAATAGTATTAACAACTCTATATAATTAATTCCAAGTCGATTGAGACCGTCCGGTCTGCACCAAGTCCAAATGTCAACTGATATAAAATCCGACGATTAACGAAATACGATGTTTGCCGAAGGACCATTAAGTAAATAGTTTTACTGCACATATATTAAATAATCTAAGAAATAAATTTTCATTTTGACCTTTGACTCACACGATTACAATTGAAAGTAAATAATAATAACAACTAAATAATTACATACTTATCTCTACTTCATTACAGCACAATTTCACATCTTTAACAGTTTAAAATAATTTACTCGCGGATACGAATATGACATAAGACGCTTAGGATAGGCGCCTCGTTTGACCTCGATAATACTGATTTGCGATCGTATGTATGTAAATGTGTTTATGTAAATTCGTTTAAGACGTCGTTAAAACTCATTGCCCCATCTGCTTTTATTAAAACTGTTAACACTTTACACTGTATTCCGCAACATGCACGAATTTGTCTTTTAGTTTATTGGTTTTGGTAAGACACAATATACTTTTAATTCTAAAAGGTTTAACCAGTAATTTTGAAAATTAAAATATATTTTGTGAATCGGTTAAAAAAATAACCGATCCCAAACGCTCTAACTTCGTCAATTCGGAGTTTATGCCCCCTTCGGTAATTATAAGGGGCTCCAAATTTATTATTTCCAGTTTGACAGGTCTATTATATTTGATTTGATCTTAGGCGCTGTCAAGTTTTTGCCCTGACTTGCCACTGATAGCCCGTTAACGCGCCATTACGAAGCCCAATATATTTCTTTTTTTTTGATGCCCCGTTTTTTCCTGAACTCCTAAAAATCATAGTTTTGGGGCAGAATAAAGATAAAAGTCGAAAGCAAAGTTTGTAAACTTAAATTACTATGAAGAAAGTTTAACACTTTTCCGAACTTTGGATATAAATCTTTTAATAATATAAGAATTTCTTTGCAGCCCAGCAGCAAACTGTACAGCTGACTTTGTAAGTATTTGCTTTAAAATTTTATAAGTGGAACAAATTAATTTGTTGTGTGGTTGGGTTTAAATAATTAATTTTTATTCCAGGCCTGAGATGACTTTGAAGAAAGACGAAGTTAAAATGTACGAAACACAACAAGGAATGGCCTATTTTTAAGATATTTATTAAGTGTTTATGTAAATCTAAGAGAAAATCACGAATATGTAAGCGATCATATTATTTTTTATAGATTTGTCACACGTATTTTTAACAGCAGTACCATTAATTATCAATAGTGCCATGAATACTTATGTCGATTAAAAAATATATACCACAGTTTTAAATTATTTTTGGGAAGTTCAAAAACCCAACAGTTAAATTATTACTTGTTTTGAACCATCGTTAAATATTATTAAAAATAGATACTTAGTAATCTAGAAGGCTGAAATATTATTAGTGGTTTTAAAAAACTCATTATTTTAAAGTAGATATTACGTATTTTATTTTCAGTGTTAGAGACTTCCTATTTTCGTCATCAACGGGTCGAGGTCGGGAAGTACTTCCCTTACAACACAATATGTGTAGTAGTAATCATACTGTAGTAGTTCTACGAAAAAGGAATATATTTTTTCTCTTTCTCCCTCTAATGTATTCTCCCTTTCTCGGTCAATATGCTTGTCATTTAAGACCGCAAATTTTTTGCCACCTTAGTGGTGTCAAAAAATATTTTACTATTTCGCAAAGAGTCAGGAGTCAGATAAATATCTGATTATCGGACTAGTATTGCATAACTAAAAAGAAATACAGTTTTAAGTTACGCGATATATAAAAAGTATTATTTAAATTTTAACTATGACTGAATCCTTTTGTAACAACTAGGTACATAAAACTACTAAGTTTAAAATAATTGGACTGTTTTGTTTAAAAATGGGGGTCATTCTTAAATTACGTCACACATTGACGGGGAGAGGAAGTGTGACATTATGTAATTAGAGGTGGGAGGGTTCCTAAGTTTCGTGACGTGATATTTCAAAAATCTATGATTACTAGTATTAAATCGAAGATTTTGAACTGTTAATATACTTTATCATCATCATATCAGCTGACCTCCCCCAAACAATGCCACAATGACCGATCCTGGGCCACCCGTATCCAGTATTTACATTATATTTAGTATTTTTTAGATATAAATATAAAAAAATATGACGTCACATTAGGGAGGAGGGAGTCTTACAAATGTGACCAGTTGTGACAAGGATGGGGCAGGGCCAGAGAAATTTGTGTGACGAAATATATGGATGGGCCCCTTAGATACAAGAAAAATTGAATTTCTATTCTGACTCTGACATGTGCCAGAATACATACATATACAATTCAATGACGCCCTATTGTAAATATAGTACTTATAAGTATGCCATATAGTGTAATTTTTACCTTAAAGATATATATTTAGATTTAGTTGAGATTTTTGTACGCTAACAAATAGCTTATTTAGGCTTATACTAAAATAGGTCCTTATTTAATAATAGATGCATACGTATAGTTCGATGCAACGAATTCGTATTAAATATTAACCTTTAAATATTTGCAATTGGAGCTGATTTTTGAATATTCTGCGGTACAAACATGAATAAATAATTAAAAATTAAAAATAAATTCTACGTGGCCGGAATCGAGTGGAAAAGTAATGATTAAATTTTTACTGTGTATGTATGTATTAGTAATATCGTTATCTGTAATTACTAATTTTATAACGTAATTTTCATCAAACATAAATTATTTTGGTTTGATATCATATGATATCATAGTCATTATGTTCAAATGTTATTAAAATGAAATATATGTACAAGTATATATTATTACAGAAGTGAATCATATTGTGCTGTGTAAATTTTTTTATTTTACTCAAAGTGTAATAAAGATCAAAATAATAAAATACTGTATTTTTTTAAGAAGTTTTCGCAAAGCATATGGGCATTTCTCCAAAAATGTCATTCATAAACTTAATACATAAAGTTAGTTTTACATAATACATTATATGGGGCAATTTTTATAATTTTTTTTCCTCGTATCAATTTATTATATAATAATAGCGGCTTATAAAATATATCGAACTTCCAAGTTATCCTCTTCTTTGCGTCGTTAACCACGATGTTACGTCTTCTGACGACACATTTATGTACTATTTTCTATATTTTAAATTAACAAAATAATCCATAAATAAAGTCTACTCTAGACAGCTACACTTCCTTGAGGGCTACAGGCTGGGTGGGCGCCACGAATACTGCACGCGGGTCAAAAGCCACTTCGCCTTTACCAGCGCCATACCCTCGCGCAGTTTTATCTTTCCCTCGCTGGACAGTGATAATGGAAGACCTTTAATGGAAGACACATTTTTTTATTTTCTTTGTTAGTGAATTATGTTGTAGGTACATAGTTGAAATTTCACAAAGTTAGGAGGGAGGGAGAAGAGATAATTTTTTGCTTTAATTATTATATATGTTATATGATAATTCCTATATGATGCCGGGGTCATATTTTTAAAGTTAAATATTTTTTCTTCAAATTTAACCTTCATCAACATTTGAATAGACGCTGTCGTCTATTTATTGCTAAGCTCGGAGCGAGGGTCTATTCATACAAATTTAAAATTAAAATTCAGATGCGAAAAAAAGTCGGCTAAAAGTTATACCTACTCTACTAAACATTTTTAATTACAAGTAAGACAATTCTACTGCCCGCATGAGTTCATACTTTAATAAATCTCAAAAACGATTCTCTCTTGTCTATATGCCATCTATATTTTAACAGTTTACTTCTCTGGATATATCTTGCATATTTGATGGTTATTTAGTGATTCTGAGGAATTACAATATTTTTATAAGCTGTATTAAAGCCTCGCTCTTTCCCACTTTAATGGCAAGGCTCTTCTTTTTCACTGAATATAAAGATCAATAAATAAATTAGAAGTATTGTATCGTATGTTATAGTTTGCCAATTAATAGGAGTCCTAGTGTAGTAAGCTATTAGCTATCATTACCGTTTCACACCAGGAAAACCGAACGCTTTTTTGCCATCTTTGTTATAAAAAATTCTATCCTGGGTTTATAATACAGTGTTTACATAAATGTAATAGAATACAAAAAGAAACGAGATAGCGCAAGAAAAACAGCAGGTAATTTGGCGAAAAAAAATGAAGTCTTTCGTGTACCTACATACTAGTTACGTTTATTTGGTGGAGGTAGTCTAGAAATTAAAAGAAAAACGCTTAATTCTAAAGACGTAGAATTGGTCTTTTTTATGATTGTCTGAAATTGCCTCTAGTCAATATTTTTTCCAGATTGCTTGATTTCATGTTTATATTATACATAGGTCTTTATCGGTTATTGCTAGTCATTAGGTTTCATAGGATAAAAGAGACAACTATATATTATTTACATATATATCTCTCTCTGTTTAGTTTTTTTTATTTGATTATTTAATTTAGGAGTTTATTATAATTGAAACTGAAATAAATAAATATTTTTTTTTTAAATATTAGCATAGATAAATAGTACGGGAATATATTCAAAGGGATAATGAGATTTATTCCCGCCGTAGCGTCGAGGAATGTGCGGGTGTAAGACAGTTCTTTCCCCCGGGATTTCTAGATTGTCAAATGGCTAAGGATTTTTCCTAAATGGAACTCGTATCTCGGGTGTCTGATATTTTATACGGCTTTGGTGCAATACTTTATTTAATAAAAACCTAATCAAGTTACTGACGCGGCGGGCATCGTCTGTATTGCATTTTTTATTTCGAGTTCGTTTTACTCGAAATATAGTGGATAGAATTTACAAAAATGGTATCTCATCAATTTTTAACCAATTGCACATATTCATACATTTTAAATTTTTGTTTTTTTTTTATTTTTTTATACTTGTTATAGCAATAATAATTGTTAGGACTGTTGTCTTTTTAATAATTATTCATAATATACTCGTAGGTACGTAAAAACACACAACAAAGCCTCACAAATCTCGGCTTAGAAGTAAATAATCTATGCACACTATAAAAGTACGAAAACGAAATATTGCCTATTATATATATCAAAGTAAAACAAAAATATTGTCTACAAAATTACAATCCACATTGCCAATAATGTCAGGAAAACAGATGCGCTAAATTTAATTAGAAACGCTTCTCATGGAAGCATTTCAGCATTATAAAATATTTTCTTGAATTAAGAAAATGTCTAATAACGTATCACATAGTTCCTGCTACATTAATAGGATATGAATAAATATGATAATGCTTTGGCAAGATGAGAAAGAAACTTGTAAAGTGAACGAAGATTATTGTATAAAAACTATGAATTAATTATTATTTGTTAAGATGAAAGTATGTAAAATCTATACAATACAATTGTATACTTAAAGTGATTTAAATATTATCACAGTTGTTCATCAGAACCTCGGATAGCATGTTAAGCAGTCAGTACCGATTATTATAATAACATTAGTAACGACCTCTTGATAGGTAATAACCACGAGACACTGGTCCGCCCCTTGGGTCGCCGAGATCAGATGGCAATAGCTCTGTGTAAAAACTAGTAACTTGTCAAATTTGGATAAGAGTAATAAGCAGATTCTGGGTACATACATGGGATTATGCTAGGAAGTAGATGATTCTAGTGGGCGAAAAGAAACCGGGCCGATAGCTGTGGTTATAATATTAAGTATACGTCAACCAATCGTAGTAAAAAACCAGGTATAGGCATGCGTTTAAGCTGAGGTTGCAGGACTCCATTTCGGGTTGTGGTCTGAAACAGGCTTCATAACTCAAATTTAAGGCTGGTAAAAACGCGGGGCACAGTTAGTTATATAAATGGTCCTAGTATCACATTACGTCATACACGTGATTACGTCACTTAACATGAATAATGTCCTGTACTGTTAGGAATGACTTTATATATTGCTCCATAAACCATCTGAAGCGTTAATTACATTGTATGTTATCATTTAATTATTGTGGTAGCTTTATTTATATTGACAGTTATAACAGATACAACATTTCATAGCTGCAGATCCTGTATCTGTCATCGAAGTACACCTTCAGGTCACTCCAACAAGTTCGGTGGTAAGGCCTTAGAATAACTTACAAAACAAGACCAAACACGGCGGACGTAGCATTACTCTAGCTGCAGATCCTGTATCTGTCATCCAAGTACACCTTCAGGTCACTCCAACAAGTTCGGTGGTAAGGCCTTATAGTAACTTACAAAACGAGCCCAAACACGGTAGACATAACCCAACTCATGCCGCAGATCCCTTATCCGTCATCGAAGTACACCTTCAGGTCACTCCAACAAGTTCGGTGTTAAGGTCTCATAGTAACGAGTCCAAACACGGCAAAAAAAAATATAATCATCCGAGACTTCTACTAGCAGTCAGGGATGTATACCTTCAGGTCTGAGCAATAAGTCGAAGACGAATTAGAATTTATAATCTCTAAACAAAAAGAAAATATTTATCAAATTATCCTTAAAATAAAGTATCAAGAATTGTAGTTATAGTAATTTTTTTCTATATATAATTATATTCTAGCGATCTTATTTAATATAACCTCCTGCTTACAAGCGACATAACGTCCACTCACGAAGGCGTCTCAGCGCCGACTAATATTTTTAGGGTCCGACCGAAACTGGTTTTTCAGCCGAAACCGAAACCGAAACCGAACTTTCGGTTTCCTCTCAGTTTCGGCCGAAACCGAAACCGAAACCGAAACTTTTTAAAAATATTTAAAATTACGTTTTTTTTAATGAAATTTGAATTCCCAAGTTTTTTAACATTTATTTGCATGTATACATTCGTAGTCAACTAATTAGGAACAGAAAATAATTTGATTAAATATTTTAAAAGTTTAATTTTATGAGATACTGTTTGTTATAAAGTATACTGTTCAATGCTGTGTACTTTTTCGAAGCTAAGAATATTTTATGGTAGGTTTATTTAAAAAGAAATCCCTCGGATTGAAATTGCTCATTTGCTGGCTAACCGTAGGGATAGCAAGAGTTAGTGTTTTATTTTCGATTTTTTAAAAATAAACCTGAAATACAAAGACGAATAGACTTTCTATTTTTATTAGGCGTCATTCTTTAGTTTATAGTTCTGATTTCTGAAATTTATATCACAATTTATTATTTAAACATAGTTTACTTATTTAACCAAGCGAAAACAATTTTATCTCAACGTAAATGGCCATACAGTAAAATAGCTTATCATTTGATTTGTCTTAAAAGTATGGTTTTCAACGCTGTGCAATATTTTCAAACCTACCTAGAAAGAAATTTAGCTAATTTAATAGCTTTATAAAAAGTTTCCTTTGTGGGCTCTGTAATTATTAAAAGAGAAATATTTGGACTAGAACTTAGTGGCTAAGTTACATGGGCGCTATATCACGAAAATGATCCAAAATATACTTCACTGTTTATTAAATGATCTCTAGTCGGTGAACTATTTTTTTGGCCTGCCAATAGCCTAGACAAGAATTCTTTGGAACATTTGTGGTACAACAAACTGGAAATATAAACCAACTCTATAGTAAATCCAAAGACGCCTGGAAGAACTTCACTGACGAAACTTGTCATTATTTGATCAAGTCGATGCCGCGCCGATGTCGATATGGCTATGGCTAATAATAGGAATCACATTTATTGTTAATTTTTAATAGAAAACGTTGCTTTTTCTGATGAATTTAATAATAAATGTACATTTTTCTCTTCCATTACATTCTGCGTTCATTATTTCTAACGTTTTCTTAAGTGTCCTTAATTACTTGTCCAGTGTTATATTAGCACGAAGGAGAAGTAAAGTTGAATTTTAATTGTTATTTTTAATTATAATACATTCCAAAATTTAATTAAGAAAACATTGGTTAAATGATCAAGATCAGATCAACATTAAAAACGTAATGAAGACTTCATGTAAACTGAAATTACGGAAAATATAAATAAATCAAAATCAAAATTATTTTTATTCAAGTAGACTTTCAAATTCAAAAGTAATTTTGAATAGTAAAACGCTACCGACGGTTCGGAAGGTTGATTCTATCGAGAAGAACCGACAAGAAACTCGACAGTTACTTTTTTCAAATATATGTTTTTTACAATTGTATTCTTTCATATAAAATTTGGTTCTTGAATGAGATCCAGCAATATTAAGAGTCCTAAGCATTTTTATCGGAAAATATTCCTCTAACGAATAATAGGCTTTATTGATAAGTTTATTTTTTATATACATTTGGAACCTGCTTGTTGGCAGTTCTAATAAGCAATCTGGAATTTTGTTGAAAATGCGAATACCTAGCCCCTTAAAAGAATTACTGACTTTACGCAGACGAAAGCTAGGATTACAAAGTTTGTTTTTGTTTCTAGTGTAAATTGAATGTACATCGCTATTTTTGCTAAAAGACTTTAAATTATTCCTAATATATAAGAGGTTAGAATAAATAAATTGTGACACCACAGTCATTATGCCTATATTCTTAAAAACATCTCTTAGAGAGGCCCGCGCTCCTAAATTATAAATTGCACGAATTACCTCTTTTTGAAGAATAAAATAGTATTAATGTCAGCCGCCTTTACCCAAAGAAGGATACCGTATGACATAATACTATGAAAATAACTGAAATATACGATTCTCGCTGTTTCTACGTCAGTTAGTTGTCTGACCTTCCTTATAGCATACGCAGCGGAGCTGAGCCTACTCGCTAGAGATGACAAATGAGCGTTCCACTGTAGCTTGGAATCCAAAGTTATCCAAAGTAAAAATAAATGTAACTCTTATTATACCAATGTCCCTAATTAGTTGAGCACCACTGTATATAATATAGACAGTTAAATAGAGTTAAATAAATAAAAATTAAAAATTCATTAAAGTCAAAACCATTTTTTGTCATGAATACACAGGACTTACTATTGGGAGTAAACTTAAAAAAAAGAAACAACTTGTACTTAGATATACTAAGTACATAACTAACTAGTAATACGTTGTGTTCACAATATTTTAAAGATCAATCTAATACTTATTTCTGTAGATTTTTGGTCGCGTCAGCGAGCCGTCACGAGTTGGCTGCCAAGTTTACTGCACAACGCACGAAAACTCAAGAACACTCGAGTTTCGGCGAGGCGCGAAAGTTTCCTGGCTGTATTTTGGCCGAAACCGAAACTAAAGCCGAAACTAGATTTTTGGCCGAAACTGGCCGAAACCGAAACCGAAACCGAAATTTCGGTCGGTCCCTAAATATTTTACTAGAAAATGTTGAACAATAAATCATGGCAGTCATCAAACAAAATAGGCCTTAATGCAACAACTTAAGGTACAACTTTAGAAGCAAAATATGTGAAAAAGATACATTTGATATTTATTTTTTTCTGAGCTATTGTGTCGTATTATTATAAATATCTCTACCTAGGGTTTGAGTTGAACATGTCTTACTACTAGAGGTATTTTTTTAAAAATTAATATCACTCCCTCTGCAGTTCCTGTATCAGTCATTGAAGTCCACCTTCAGGTCACTCCAATAATTTCGCAGCTAAGTTCTCGTTGTAACTTACAAAAAGAGCACAAGCACGGAACACATAGTCCTACTCATTTTGCAGTTCCAGTAGCAATCGTCGAAAACCATCATCAGGTAACTCCATCAAGCTCAGGAGTACTATCTTATTATTATTTTTAATTGACAATAATAAAAATATACATTATTATTATTACCTATAAATAACCTTTAAGTAAAAATAATAAAAATATCAAAAACAAATAGTTTTTACAATTTTTATGTACTCGTACACAAAGTATAAAGTATAACAATATTAAAACTATTACAACGTTTAAAATATAAAAAAAAAAATAAACATTTCAAGTCTCAAAATTATTTTACCGTTCATTATTCCCGCCGATCACAGTCGTGCGCTTGTGTGATCGATTCGTGTGAATGTAGTGGTGCGATTCGGTACCTATCTATTTTGCAAACGCGTCCTTAAATTTGACTTTTTTCCTGAGTCCACTCTTACATTGTGGATGCAAATTCATCATTGCCACTGAACAATCTCCTTCGTGTCTTCTCAATTCTACGTGACATTGTAGAAGTAATCTGTGCTCAATTGACACAACGAAAACCAGTAGCCTAAGAATTGAATTGAATTGAATTGAATTTCCTTTCCTTTCCTTTCCTTTCCTAATTTTTTTTTGTTTAATTTTGAAATTTCATTGTTATACCCTCATTTTTCACACTAAGGTCTACGGAATATTAAAGCTCTCTCGAGCCCTGACCTCCTGTTGGAAGCCGAGATCATGTCTGAGCTGTCATGGTAGCTGCATAATTTATATATAGAACTATTTGTAGTAAACATAGATTTCATCAATAATAATTTTTGAATTCTTCCGTGATTTCGTGGTATTGAAATCACTAGGGTTTTAAACAAATCCTTGGTTTCGGAATAGCGAAATAAATATATTTTCCACAATATACGTCAATTATACAGACAAGGTTGAAGATAAAATAAGCAGAAAAAGTTTGTTTTCTTGTTAAAAAACGAATTATTTGAATTATATTCGGGAAATCAGCATTTTATTTAGGAGAAAAGTCTTGTCCCTCGTTGATTTACTTTGAACTAAAAACTCCAATGAATAATACATCGAAGATAAAAAGCCGCTGCGGAAATTTATTGCTAGACCCTTAGGCGTAAATCCCTAAATACCAGGCTTAATGTTTTCCTTTGTTGTTATGTTTTAATAATAATGATATAATATAATTGTATTTTTATATACTGTATTCACATACACGGTTCCTGAGTATAAACTTTATAAGTCCCCTATGGAGTATTCAAATATTAATTAGCGTTCCTTTTGGGAGAGTTTAAATTACTTTAATATGGATAAAACAAAGGATAAATCAAAAATACAAAAATCGAATATAACTGGTTTATAATAAGAAGGATTTGTGAAACCATAGATACAATTTTCACTAAGTGATAAATATATATAAAAAATACGTTGTCCACGCTCCAATCAACATAAATAAATATGTTTATAAGTGAAATGTGTATTACATTTATGAATATAAATATAAATCGCAGTTAGTATTCATAAAAATATATTGTCTCATAAAGTACTCATTTGGTTTTAATATGATGTGACGTAAATAAAGATGAAGAGAAGAGAAGTGAAGTTGATGTGGCATGAATTTATTGTGAAACGAGACGTAGCGTTCAGGAAATTCATATAATAATATTATATATATTATTTAGTACATAAAAATATTTAAATAATACTGTAACAAGTGTGGTTGTACATTTAATGTATTCATTGTATCAAAATGACTTTTTACATTTTTTTCGGTACCACCGTTCATATGTTTGTTCAAGCGTCACACGAAAGCTTCGACGGCTTTTTAATTAGACATTTTTATTTGCACAGAATTTACTTAGGTACTCTGTGTAGCGTGAGTCGGATTTTTTTTTCTGAAATGAACAAACGCTATTGAGTTTTTAGGCGTACAACCGGATCTATCCGGATAGGATGTATCTGTCTAGATAAAATTATGTGTTTTAAATTAATTAAAGAAAAATAAGGATGAAGCAAAATTTAAATCACTAAACCTATAGAGTGTCTACGATTAAAAGTGAATTCCATAGGCGACATCTATAGCTGCGAATGCTCCTTCCATCACATGACTGTACTTACTATTATGAGTATAGAAAAATGGTATACATAATTTTAGTTTATGAAGTAGATTCATAAAAATAAATTTTCTTCTTTCTAGCTGTTCACGCATACATCCCGCAAGCGTCAAATGAAACGTATATTAATTATTAATCTGTAATTTAAAATTATATTTGCATGATATAAATCTATAAAAAAAAATCTTCTATGTAATTGTCGTTCAAATTTAAAATAGATACGTTTCCATTTCATTTTCCCTTCCTAGTTCGCAAAAATAGCCTAAATACTAGCATTATTCCCGGTAGTATACGAGTATTTACCCAGGGTCTCTTACTCTTGCCCGGATTTGACAGGTTACTAGTTTTTATACAGAGCGACCGCCATCTGACCGCAACCCTAAGGGCAAACCAGTAACTCATTGGATCAAAGAGCAAAGAGAATCATAAAAATGAATATACCATACATTAGAATATGTTGATAAATAAACATCAATATAGTCTATAATGGTAGACCTACATTTATCAGTCGAGTCGTAGTCGTTTTTGCCATGATAAAATAAACATTCTTCAGTGAATTCGCTTACGTTACAACAGCCATGAATACACATTAACATGTTGAATAAGAGCTATTTGGGGTATATAACAATACAAGACTGGATTTTTGTACGAGTTTATCTTTATTATAGAACCTTCTTAGAATTTTTATTCTTGGCATCTATTCATCGTATCCTACTCAATATTAAAAATAAGAAAGGTTGTGACGATGGATGGATGTTTGTTACTCTTTCACGCAAAAAAATACTGGAAAGATTTGAATGAAATTTGGGACACACGTAGGTTATTACCTGTAACTATGTCTCTGTCCCGAAAAAATGTTAGGTTCCCGAGAGGTCATCACGAAACTACATAACGAGAGCAGAGCCGCAGGCACAATTAGTAATAAATTAATAATATAAGAAAATTTAGAAGTCACATGGTCTAACTATGTGGTCTGTTTATTACATAGGCTGTGCTGTGGCGAAAAAATCTTAAGTCCGTTCTAGTCTTCTAGTATGTCTTGTTTATTACTCTTTATTTAAAGTATTTATGTCAGACAGAGAGTAACTGTGCTAGACATGTATTTATAAAGAATCGACCGTATCTGGTCGAGTAAACTTATTTCCTTCACTCCTAACTTAGCAAATACCAGAGCGCCCTCTCTGTGAACCAGGATGTACTTTGGTAGTTATGTTGTACGACATAATCGAATGAAGTTAGCGTGTGACTAAGTTCGTTCCGTTCCGATTATGTTGAGTTTAGAAAGCGGCACCAATGAGTCGGTGACGTTTTGTTTGTTCAATGGGTCGGCCCATTGATCCCCGGTATATTTCTTGCTGAACTAGGGAAGAATAACTGTCGCTTCGAAAGCTTCCTCCTCTTCCCTTATTTCTTCTCCTGTTCCTTCTTATCTCAGATACGAAGGTTTGTACTGGCGTCGGTAAGTAACGATCGCCCGCTGTTGGGATAACCTCTGTCACAACAGAGATTATTCCACCAGCGCAGTCAGTCACACTGGTAGTTCTTTTATTGCAAGAGGCCGGCTAGGTAGGTACCGCCGCAGTGTCAAATATTCTGCCGCCAAATAGTAGTGCTTAGGCATTAGTGTGTTCCGGTTTGAAGGGCACTGTGTGCTAGTGAAATTTCTGGGCAGAGGAGATTTAAGAACTAATATCTCGAGTTTGGCAACGCGTGAGTGGCACCTCGTAATGGAGCTGCAAGCGCTCATAGGCTACGGCCACCACTTATCATCAGGTGGGCCGTGTGCTTATTTGCCAACTTATAACATTAAAAAAAAAAAAAAAAATGGTGATGTCTCAAGTGCTACTACTAAACATTTGTGGTACCTAACTGTTTTCTGCCAGGTTATTTTTACAAAATCTTGAACCATATTAGATGAATTTCAATATTGAGATAGTTTGAAAATTTGAAAAGACGGCATTTATTTAGTATATAATTGATAAGAGTATTTTTATCCTGATGAACTGTATAGGCCTTCCAGATGAGGTCGTTGGTTACATCGAATTTTTTATTGAAAATGTTATCAAAGTAACATCGTGCTAGGTAAATACAAATATATTATTAATTCCTAATGAGATTTAAGGGCCTCTTTAACTTCAGATATTGGCTTGGGTCAAGCATTCTTTGAATGAATTATAATGACCTTTTTCAACTGAAAGAATTTATAAATCCCACAAATATTCTACCCAGTCTTGAAGTCTTGTTAAAACTTTTTAATCATATCAATAATAATATCAATTTTATTTTTCTTATATAAAAATGTATCAAATAGAAACACGAGATGCTACCAGAATAGAACTGCATTGATTATGTATACATTTTTTTTTTTTTTTTTTTTTTTTTTTTTTTTTTTTTTTTTACAGATACTACATTAACTTAAAGTACTAAAAGACTATCTTTTGGTTTCCTCACTAGGCAAGCCTGTATCGAGGAAAACCAAATACAATAATCGAATATTTTATTTTGCTCAGCAGACAGTTATGTAGACAGAATAGAAAACTAATTAACAAAGTATATAAGAAGTAATAATTAAACTATATTTAAATACAATAGCTTAAACTAAATTTTCCGTATAAATAATGTTATAATGTTTGCAACATGAATCCATTTACTTATTTACTACCAATTCCACGACAGCCATCTATATATTGTGTATTTAGTTTCGACTAAAGTTTTATCTTTTATATCACAATACCTAGCGACTCTATTGTACACACTATGTCTAATGAATTCTCCAAAACGTTGGGCGAATTTAGAGTTTACAGAATGTGTAGTCAATTTGTAAAGTCTGCGATTTGTCCATTTCCTGTGCTCAGTGGAACTAATAACCGATTTGTGCACCGAGATAGCGATTTTAAAAATAAATAATTGGCGGACTGTTAGAACTTCCGCTTCCCTATAAACATTCGTGGTAGGATACCTAAAAGGCTTATGGAGCATTACTTTCAAAACTGACCGCTGTGCTCTCTCGGCCTGAATCATGTAGGTTTTTGCAGCACTACCCCAGGATGTTATGCAATAGACAATAATGGACTGACATAGTGAGTAGTATACCGATTTAAGTGTGGCCATGCATGCGACATCGCGCAAGTTTCGCATTATACATATGATTTTACGGATTCTAGAAGAAAGTAACCCTATATGAGACTTGAAATTAAGGTTCTCGTCAATAAGTACGCCAAGATATTTGATGACGTTCGTGCGTGTAAGTGTTTCACAAGAGCAAGGTAGCTTACTACAAAATTCTTCATGGATTTTAAGGTTAGTTTCTAGTTTCGGACCTGAGGCAGCAGTCTTGTGGAAACATAAATATTGTGTCTTTTTAGTGTTTAATGTGAGAAGATTATTTTTTAGCCATGTAGATATTAAAGTTAATCCCCTCTCTGCGTATGAACAAACAACAGGCCATGTAGGACCGTAGAAAGTCAATGCGGTGTCATCCGCGTAGCATAGTATATGCGCATTTTCGATCAATACGTCATGGATGTCATTAATGTATAATAAAAATAATGTAGGGCCAAGAATACTTCCCTGTGGCACTCCAAAACGAATGCACTTAGGGCTACTCATAAACTGACCAATCTTTACACACTGCTTCCGCTCAGTCAAGTAGCTTCTAAACCAGTTCAAGGCGATTCCCCGTATTCCCATGATCTCCAGTTTTTTTAGAAGAATAGGAATGGATACAGTATCAAACGCTTTTGCGAGGTCTAAGAATACACCAATACAGCATTGATTGCTATCCAGTTGTGACGACACTGCAGTAGTGAGTAGCGTGACCGCATCCTCAGTACTCTTTCCCTTACGGAAACCAAATTGTTTTGAGGAAATTAAGTTTAGGGAATCTAAGAAGTTAACAAGACGTTTATTTACAAGTTTTTCAAGTAATTTCGAAAAAGTTCCTAAAAGTGAAATTGGTCTATAGTTGTCAGATTTTTACATCCATTTTTAAAAATTGGGAAGATAGATGCCGTCTTCCAGTCAAGTGGGAAAATCCCATTCGATAAGCTTAGTTGTAATATGTGCGTGAGTGGTATCAAAATTTCATCTTTGATATGTTTAATTAGAGCATTACCAAAACCATCGATCCCTGGCGCTTTATCCTTTTGTAGACTCATTATTTCGGCCTTTACTTCTTCGTGGTCCGTTGGAACCATAAAAAATGACTGGGCTGGAGAGTTTTCCAAGCGTACAGCATTTGCAAGACCTTCTTCCGTTTGATTAGTACTGGACAAAATTCGATCGGCTAATTTTTGACCCACTTTAGAAAAATGATCATTCACGAAATCAACCGATTGTTGTGAGTTCAGACAACCTGGCAGAGCAAGAAGTTCACTAGGTTCTTTTTTAATATGTGTCAAGTTACACATGTTTTTAATAGATCGCCATAATTTTTTTGGATTATTTTTATTTAGCTGAAGCTCACTGTTTTCATATAGACACTTTATTTTTCGTAATAAACTTCTGAAAAAGTTACGATAACGTGTGTATGTTATTTTGAGCACCTTGTTTTCTGGCTCATTACTGGCACGCAAATGTAATCGGTCACGGTTTCGCATACATCTCATTAGGCCAGGGGTGATCCAAGGCTTTAAATTATTTTTAGATCTACTTATTTTAATTTTATGTGTATGCTTGTTAACAGTGTCCGATAAAAGCTTTGTGAAAATTTTATTAGCACTATTTACATCAAGCGAATCGGTAACAATAGACCAGTTTACTGCTGAAAGATCCTGTTTGATGCCATTAAAATCACGTTTAATAATATAGTTATTAACCTTTATAGGTTTCGACTTTCTAATTGAAATACCACCAAGAACGGGATAATGGTCTGTAATAGCATTTTGGCATACAATACCAATTACATTATTATATCCACTTGAATTTTTAACGAAGATGTGGTCAAGACAGGAATAGCCTCTTGTTGGTTGAGTAATTGCTGGAATAAAGCCTAGTTCAGCCATAAAACATTGATATTCTAAGCTAAGTACATTTTCAACAGTATCCATTATATTAATATTTAGATCACCAGCAATGATGTATGTGGATTCACACGTTTGACTTACATAGTTTTCTAAAGATGACAGAAAAAGTTCCAGGTTTCTAAAAGATGGTGGGCGATATATTCCTAGTATAGTAATCATACCAGGTATATGAATAGCCAGACAATTTGCTTCATCTATTGACGGTTCAGAGACCTCAGCATTCCAGACATCTTTCACGTATGCAATAACGCCACTGTTTTGATTAATTTGTATATTTGTTTTAAATGAATTAAAACCGGGTATTTGGGGGACAATTAACGAATCGTGTATCCAACATTCTGTTAATATTAAAATATCAATATTAACATCTAATCGCTTAAGAGCTACAAGAAGGGCATCAAAGTTTTTAAGTATGCTTCTAATGTTTAGGACGAGTAATTTAAAATTGTGTTCTGGTCTGAAATAATCTTTACATTGGTTTGAATCACTTACAACCTGACAGTTAATTTTTATTGAATCCAGTTCTGAGCCTAAATCGTCTGTGAACGTCATAGTTGTTTATATTTTCTTACAAAAATCTTGCCGTGCCGCTCTAACTTTATACTAACAACGAAATTAGTGTTCATAAGTAGAAGAGTTTTTTTCAGGCGTTTGATCCATGTGATATATTTATGAAAAATAATAAAGTATCTTAGATTATAAACTAAATGACAAAAACAAAAACATAATATTAAGTACATACAAAAACGCAAAGCAACTTTTAAACAATATAAAACAAGTCGGTCATAAGAGCTTAGATTTTCTAAAGAACGAAATAGGTATATGCCAATTTTATAATCAAACATTTTTTTACATGATATTGGTTTTGGAAACGAGATCTTCTGGTTTACTAGTATTAGAGTAGGGCGGCAAAAGGCGATCCAGGTCGAGTTGTGACTGTATTTGCATAGCAGCCTTACCTTCTTTTTGTCTGACGTAAATAGCTCCTTGGTTGCACCAGCAGAAGGCGTAGCCAAGTTGTTTTGCTCTAAATCTAGTTTCACGAAATAATATTCTATTTTCTTTGGTCAGCCTTTCATTGAAAAATACTCTACGGGCAGTGCCTGGTACATCCAAATCAGAACTGCATAAGTTTCTTCGAGACTTACTGGCTTTAAGGAATTGATCACGCTTGGATCGGCGCAGTAAACGGACTACTATTGGACGAGGCAATCTAGCTCCATCTTCGGGTAAAGTAGTAGTCACAGGTGGTCGGCGTGGTCCTGCACGTGATACCCAGTCTAGATCTTTGTCTTCCAGCTCTACTCCTAGTTTCGTGGCTGCTACCAGCACAGTGTGATGTAGGTTTTCTCCAGGATTCTCCGGAATTCCAACAATTTCGATTTCATTTCGCAAGTTCAGTTGGGTTTGCGTTCTCAATTCATTCTGCAGTTGGCACACAGTAGCTTGTAGTTTATTTACTTCCTCGTCACGCTTTTCTAAGTATTTTATGCGTTCATCGGCAGCCACTAACCTGATCATCAGTTCGTCCATTTTTTCATAGCTATAAGTAAGTGATGATGTCGCATCTTCTAATTTTTTCTCCAGAGATGAGAATGACTCGGTTAGCAAACGCAACTGCTCAGTAAGCTTAGTCAAATCTGGTTCGGTAGATACTCTAAGGGGCTCTGCTTTCTTGCGGGTTGTGACATTTTCTAAACCTGATCGAACTGGCGTAAGGCTATTGTCTCCGCCTTTTTTTGTATAGCACAGCACTCGGGCACTTCCAAATTTTTTCCGTTCGGCAGTGAGGCTCGATCCATTAACACAGAGAGCACAAAAACTTTTTTCGCAATCGGTTGATGTGCATCTGACAGTATTGGGGACCTTCGTAAGCTTCATACATCCAGCACAATTCATTTTGACTTTTTAATTAATCTTTAAATTTTTACCTTATCACTTTCCTCACAGAGACAATTGTAAAATTGAATTTAATTACTGACCGGTCTGTGAAATTAGTCTTTGTAGGAGTTGCGACGATGACGTACTGCTTATGCTTTACGCATATTGCACGCAATATTCACGGTTGTGCAGTGAGCGTAACCGTGAAAATGCTTTGTGTGGTAATAATGGTAACTTACCCACCACTTATGTTTATAATTGATGAATTTTTATATCGTTTATTTATTTGTATGATTTTGGTTAAAATGCACACTGTTTTTGTTGCGAGTTTATTAAAATATCAAGCCAATATTTTAGTGATGAGATTATATAACTTTATTCACACACTAGTAACTTTTATATTGCTAATTTTAAATTAATTTACAGAGCTCCGATAACACAAAGTTGCCTGTCTGACTGAGGCGTCAAAGAATGCTATAATATTTTATTGCTTATAATATTTTGATGTAGATATTTTGCTGTGTTTTTTTTTGAACCCTTTATAATTTACCACATATTACACACATACTTGTATAGTTATCCTATTCTGTAGGTCAATTCGAAGAACAGTCAAGAGGCTGCAATCAACTATAGAACTAAATTCATGGATCAACTTCAGAATTACTCAAATTAGGAACTTAATATTAACTGCTCTTAAGGCACTAACTATATAAGTTAATAAAGACTAATTTAATTAACATTTATTTAGCTTCAGATATAAAGGGAGGAGATAAATAATAAAAAGCTCAGTTTTAGGTTGAAATGCGCAACCATCTTCATTTATTTGTTTTGAAGTTTCATAAACACGTTAAGGAGCTTGATAGCTTTTATATATACACTTGGGCGCAAGCATTAGAAGTATTAGCTCGTGCGAAATGGTCAATAAGCGATTGCGTAACTTTGATATAGAAGAACAACAACGTCTCCCTGAAAACCAAGAACGATATAGAAGAATAACAACATTTCCCTAAAAACCAAGATACATGGTGTTATCTTTATTATAATATACATATAAGTGTGTCTAAAACCATATAGCTAGGAAATGCGAATCGACAACTAATGACAGCTTTAAAGTAATATTTCATATCGTAAGAGACGTGTGATAGATGTTATCTTTTGTCCAATTATTAACTATCTTGCGGACTTGTCCGAACTTGTAGAAATATCCGTGAAGCTAGATTCTCTTTGGACGTTAAAGGGGTCAAAGTCACGTCCGCGACTTTTTGCAGATACATAGTTTACATAGTTTATCTCAGGCAGATTTGATTTAAGTCATGCCCTAAAATTTTTATCAGGTGCTTTAGCCAGATGTATTCTTCCAACGGTAGGATAATAGTGGTTAGTATTATCCTTATTATTATAAATGAGAAAATAAATTTGTTTGTTTGTCTGTGACAATTTCATGCCTAAATCGCAGAATGAATTATGATGAATTTTGGTATAGATATCAAAGGGAAATAAAGACGGTTATAGGCAACTTTTTGTCGAGAAAACAAAATTTTAGGTGAGTGAAATAGGGATGTTCTTTTTGCGAGGAACCAATTATTTCTATATTGCATTAAACGTCCTTAGATTCAATCAATTAATTCAATTCAAGAATCCTTATTAAGGCGTTCAAAGCCGCAGGAAAAACCCGGTAGTAAATATAACGTAACTATAGTAGGTATTGTATTCCTCTCATGAAATATGAATACGATAAATATTCATCCAATAAAAAATGTTTTTTAGCTAAAGCTTTTTCTTTGTTATGTTTTTATCGAGTAAAGTCGCTGTCTAGATAGCTTTTGTTTTATCTAGATGCTATATAAATAAGCTACTAAGATATTTAGTCAATGCTCGTCAGCATCGACTAAATATCTCCTTCTTCAATTTCATATAGGGGAAAAATCCGGCAAAGTGGATGACTGATTCTCAATAAAGGGTTCCGTATCACCGTAAAACAAGAAATAAAGTTTGATATTAAATTAGTTTTTATGATTTGATATTATAGCGGCCTTAGAAATACACAATCTATTAAAATTTCCACACTTTTCCATTTCAATCATGAAATATTTTAACTAAATTTTATTTTATTTTGTTTTTATTTCTTGTTGTAGCGGCAACAGAAAAACACATAGTCTGAAAATTTCAACTCCCAAAATTTTACTAAGATAGTGAGATAGAGCCTGCTATCTGACGGACAAAGGAGTTTTACTAATACGGTTCAGTTGGCATCCTATGGGTACGGAACCCTAAAAATAAATATTTGTTCATTACTTAGTTTGTTCATTCGTTTGTCTTCTTAGACCATTCATTTGATTACGCGGAAACTTTGTTGGATTGTTGTTAGGATATATAATCTTTTTCTAGAACAAGAAGAACAAATATATAAATAATAAACGCTGCATACTTAACGGCCCCCATTAGGATAATGATACCCTGTGTCGGGGGTCCGGAAACACATACAAAGACAAGGACAAACACACGCAGACGGGAAAATATGCTTGCATGGTCAATACAAACATATTGTGCTCCTGTGGCGTTTATGCAGGTTAAATACCGCTGCGCCACCATGTTGTCATGACATCAAATATATAAGATATAAAAGAAATATAGTTATAAGTACTTGTAACTTGAAAAAAATATAGGAGCATGGAGCTTCTTTCCCAGCAATGAAAAGATCTCAACTGTACGTAAAGAGCTCCAGAAACTATTTAATCTTCAGTTTAGTAACAAGTTTCATAGATTTCTTTCTTTCTTCTAGAGAAGAAAAATCAGAATTATATTTCTGATTTTTCTACTAAAAGAAATAATCATGTTGACAAAGGCGTAGGCGTAGTTATAAGATTCTTTCTTACAAGCACAAAACCCTAAAAAAAGCGGCGGTTTTTTTTTACTTGGAGAAATGCAGTTACGCACTCGAGCGCCGGGACGGGTGCAATGGCGCAGGAGGTGTGTGGACTCGGAGCCGAGCCCCCTACCCACTAAAACTCCAAGGTCCCATCTAGCGCCATAGTGGGACGTCGCGGGATCGCCGAAGCATACCACCGCGACGCCCCGGCGCTTGCCCCGAGGGGCCCATCGGTGGCGGCAACCTACTGCCGCCATACATACATTATAATACATACTAGTACTTACATAAAAATACATAACTCCGCGCGCGAACGCGCCAGGCCTTTCGGCCTCCACCTTGGGCGGCACCATACTGCCGCCATACATACATACTAATACATACTATACATATATAAAACACTCCACGGCGCTTTCGCGCCCCTCCGACCGGGACCGAAAGGCCCCGGCAAACCCAACCAAGGGAGCCCTGGGTCCTAGGGCTCTCCCCGCCGAGACTAACTTTTTAATGAGGTTGTTTCCCTCTACGACCGACCGTCGTTATTTTTAAAGAGGTTTTCTTCCTCTACCGCCCGACCGGGGCTGAAGGCCCTGGCTAAGCACACCTCCGGTGTCGCAGGAGCCGCCCGCAGTCCATTCTGATAAGCAGAAAAGTACCGGAGCGACCCATACGACACCACCCTCCTAGGCGCGGTCTAGCCCGTCCGACCCTGTTAGCTTCACCGGGCAGTCGAAGGTGCCACCTGCACAATCGACTCCCGGCTACTGAGCCCCCGGCACGACAAGCCCAGGGTACCGCAGAGTTTGACCTCTGCGGTTGGGGGGAGCGGTAGCGAACCTGCCTTAGGCGCCACACGTCGCGGGTTCTATTTCAGCTCGGGGAATTTGTTTGTATTGACTATATAGGCTATATATATTCAGGACTAAAACACCCAGAGTGTTTTTGTCCTGGTCAATGTGTATATTTCCGGACTCCCGACACAGGACTTAACTTTCCTAATGGGGGCCGTTGAGTGTGTAGCTATTATTATTATTGTTTAAACGCAAAATTATTTAATAAAATTTGACTAAAACGTTATATTACAACAAAATTGTTTTTTTACATGTTCTATTTAATTGAATATAAGACAAAATAAACTTTTATAATATCTTGGCAATATCATATTAAAAATAAAATAAAGTTTTAAAATAAAGTAGTTCCTATACAAATAACTTAACTTTTTAAAAGTTTTTCTTTGAAATTCTACAGTGGTACGCATGGGCGTAGCCAGCATCTGGCGTGGCTATTTCCTTCAAAAGTTATTAGTTAAATAATTCAAAATGAGTTATATTTGTTTTTAGTATTTAGCAAAGTCTTAGTGGAAGGGGGAATACTGTCCCCCTTGCTCCTACCTCGCTACGCCCATGGTGTTACGAGACCCTTTTTATGCGAGAACGAAACGTACGTGGCCGGTTTCCCTGTCTTGTTAATTATAAAACGTTAACGTTAATGTTTCATTGATGCTGTCATTAAATACTTATTTTGTCACAACGCAATTTATCAGTATAAAGGCCATTAAAAGCTCTTTTTGTTACAGTGACGTTAAAATGTTATTTTTCTTTCTTGACGTGACACGTAACAAACGACTTTGAAAAAGTTAAACATTGTATTGCGTTTCAGTTTTAACTATAATTTTAGAAATTGCCTGTCTCTTTTTTATAGAGTATGTTAGCAATGCTTTTTCAAGTCATTATTAATACTTCTATTGCCCTTCCAAACAAGGTCATTGGCTTGCACTAGCAGTGGCTTCGACATTAGTCAAAAAGGGTCAGGATCGAACCCGCAACTCCCGCGTTAACGGAGCGATTCGGCCTTTTCATCGTTGATCGATTGAAGCTTGTCCAGTAGACATTTACACAGGTTTAATGTCCACGGAACTACTTAGAAGAATGACTGTTTACATAAATATCAAATCCTCTTCATCGTATTAAATTAATCTTTAGAGGCCGTAAATTTTTCGAATATTGCTTATTCGAGCGAACAACGATACAAAAGTATTATTTTAAGAACGAGGTCCCAAATATGGCTTAATGAGGCGAGAGAGATAATCGGGCCAAAGATGTCGAATATAAAAATAAATGGATACAACAGTTTTTTTTAAATTAATTTTATTTATTAATTCCTGCGGGTAACGTCACTATTCGCTGAAAAATATTTTTCAATACTCGCGGGTTTATAACATAATTTTTGATTTTATTTCCAATCAAACACTTTTGACGGTATAAAATGCGATTTTGATATATTGTAAACATGAACGAGTATAACTCGAAAGGTAAGCGTACGCCAGTGCCTCAAGCTTTAAAAATATCATTAATTTGGTTTATAAATTAAATGCTTTTGTGAACTGTAATACAAGCATTTTGTAATTTACTTATTATTCATATTTACTTAAATATGGGCATTTTTTATCGCCTCTCAAAATAAGCTCGTGGTTTGCTAGATACGACAATAGTCCAAAGGGGCCTAAGTTTATCGAACCCTCAACTCGCGTTAACAAAACAGAATCGGCCGCTTAGCAGTGAACCATTGAAGCTTTGCAGATATATACAGTAAGGAAGATTCATAGTAATAATCATAAATTAGTCATTCCGATGGAAATTTACTGTATTAAATTTTTATGACTTAATTACAAGTTGATTCTTAAATATAATTTATATTCAGTGAAAAAAAAAAAATCGTCATCCTGTTAATATTATGTCATTATGTATTTTACAAAAATACATAAAGACATTTGCAACTTACAACACGAGTTATGGTCTTAAAATCAAAAGCAAATAAAATAAAGTATCTTTTCTCAAGTGAATTTCAGTCTCCGGCAGCTGTTATGCGAAGGTAAAGTAATAAAGTTATAATATTTTTAAAATATTTAATATTCATTATAATGAAAACATATCTTAATCTAATTACATAAGTCGACTCTTCTTCATCCCAGGATTATTCCAGGTATTTTATGTATCCAGGGTCTGCTTATTACTCTTATCCGGCTTTGACAGGTTACTAGTTTTTACACGAAGCCATTGCCATCTCACCTCGCAACCCTAAGGGCGAACCAGTAACTTATTGGAGATGAGCAATTTACTTATCAAGAGTTAACGATTATTATCAAATTTTATGTTAACAACCAGGACCGACAGCTATACGTGCTCTCCGAGGCACGGTGGGGAGACCCACACGGACAAACGCCCAGACCGAAACAGAAACATCTGCCCGAGCGGGAATCGAACCCGCAACAGTGGAGACAAAAAGGTAGACTCGCTACCCACAACACCGCAACGGTGTCAATTAATGCTAATTAAAATAAATAATTACGTAAGTCGACTGAAAGGGTAATATAAATTGTGCATAATCGTAAATACTATTTTAATGTAATTAGTTACAGACATTAATGTGCAAGTTATATATTTCTATTTTTTAAATAAAAATATGAGATTTCTTAAAATAATTTTGTTAAAATTAATTATAGTATAATATTTTTAATAAAAGATTTAAAAAAAAAAACGAAACATGTATAACATAACATACAAGTTTCAAAAAAGTATAACTACAAAATAAGCATAAAATTAAACATTGTGAAAAAATGTTCTTATTATATGAAATAAGATTGACCCGGGAGTCGTAATAAAAAGTCCGCAGACAAACTATCGCAAACAACTTAGTGTCTACTTTATCGCCATCATAATAATATGATGTTTGCTAACCTCTTATTTTTTATGTTATCATAATATGCGTCAAAACAAAATAAGAATGAGCAGCTTGGGGACCCCCTGGAACGAAGAGCCTTACGTTTTTTCTTCAATTCCGAATTTAATTCGTAATGAAATCTGCATATTTCAATAGGTTATATGGTAAAAAGAGACAGGGATAGTGAGAGAGAGAGAGAGAGAAAGAGAGGTGCTCACCCGGCTTCGCACTCACGTGCTCGTGTGCGCATTTGCTTGTAGTAGGCTCGATACACACACTCACACATTAACGGTTACGGTAAATTTCGTTACGTGACGATTTGTATTAAATCGCACTATCCGTAAACCCCGTTAAGGAACTTTGTTTCAAAAAGTGAATATCATAGACTTACTGTATATCTAATATGGACCGGCCGTTTCATACACACAAAATGTCGGACTCATATTGTAGTTGTAAATTGGTCACACGCTTCCTTCATCGATATCTTTATATAAATAATTCTACTGTACGTGTGTATGTACCTGAACTCCTCCTAAACGGCTGAACCAATTTTGATGAAATTGTTTGTGTTTGTTGCAGTGGATTCGAGAATGTTTTAGATTCACAATTGGACCCACTAGAGCAGGACAAAGTCTACCGGTTTCGCATTTATTATATATATTTGTAGAGTATCTTCTTACCCATTTATAATACTTACTTGTTCCAATTAAAGAAACGCTACAAGTTGCTCTATATTGAAGTCAATTATTATTAAAGATAATATCAAGACAACGAATCATAGGAATTGTAAGTCTTTAATAAGTTCTCGAAATAATCTGTGAAGTTTGCGAATAAGATGAAGGAATTGACTTTCGGACGCCAAAGTTTTGAAGTTCAAGATTTATAATTGTTGAACTTCGTTGAGGGTGGAAAATTAGAATGTTATTTCAGCCGTTTCCAGCCAAACCATTCCCGCAGAAACAGCAGAACTAAGACTTCATATTAGCTTCAAAAGTAATGATCTATTCTACTTAAAAATATACTGATATTAAAAAAAAATGATTGAATATAAATAAATAAACGTGACTAAACGGTCCCCATTATGATAGTGTCAGGGGTTCGGAACCATAGACAAGGACAAGGATAGACACACCCAGGCCGGAAGTCATGCCTGTATGGTCAATAAAAACTGCTGAAATTGGGAATTGAACCCGCGACATGTGGCACTTAAGGCAGTTTCGCTATCAATACGCTATAACGTATTCATTAAATTCAATGAACATTCAATTATTACACTTCATTTAAACACACGGTAGTTTTTATTTAAATAAATAATCGTGTTGTATGGCGAATGAAATTTTACGCTTTTGACACATGAATTGCAGACCACTTATGGTGTTGGTTAATAATTTTTAATCCATACAATTGATTTACTTTACATGTAGTTATTACTTTTACTACATGGCAAATAATATTATGCTTTTTGACCGTCTCTTAGCAATTAGAATTAAAGTTTTTAAAATTAACATACAATTACTTTCAAATAAAACAAATAATGTATTGATAATAATCAAATTAAAACGATTGAACTTCTTCTTCTTCTTATAAAGTGGTTAGTGGCCAACCTAATGTCAGAGTTGTTCAGGTCGCCCGTATAGGCCTCTGACTTTATCGACTATTAAGAAATTGATAACAGCTGACTTTCTTACGTGCCCTCCGAAGCACGGAGGCGCTCAGTTGAAATACCACTATGCGATCACCCATCTAATGCCTGACCGCGCCTAAAGTTGCCTAACTCATCGATCGCCTACCGATCAGAACGCACCCGGCTATAAGCTTCTCATGATTTATATTAATGATACAATATCAGTGTTTTGTTAGCGGTAAATCAAAAAGGTGTGTATTAATTATTTAATTATTGTGGGTTTAATGAATTAGTTATGTCCCGTGTTACCTAAAGCAACGGTGAATATTAATGAAACTGTTGTCTAATGTTATTTAGTGATTTTGTAACTCGATATATTAGCGAGGGAAAACTAAGATAAAGTTGTAAATTATTTTGTATTTTAGAAAATAAATCGTTGAATAAATTATCGTATTTTCGAAATAAAGTCGAATCCGTTTAAGCGTTTTACAGCTGTTCTTCGGCATTTGCTTCAACACTATAATTCAATTTCACGTGATGGAAATAACCGATGGTAGTTCTTAGCATAATAACAATTCTTCGCATAATATAAATAGGGATCGGGACTTGACGGTATGGTCGTCACTTTTGGTACAGCAGAGATTATAGGTAGGTTTTTTGTTGCAAGTGGCCAGCTAGGTAGATACCACCGCAGTTTCATATATTCTACCGCAAAGCAGTAGTGTCTTCGGCATTACTTTGCTCCGGTTTGAAGGCTATTGGAATTACAGGGCAAAGGAGAATTAAGAACCTATATCTTTACTACTACTAGGTGGGCGGTATGCTTACTTGCCAACTTAATAACTTCAAAAAGTTAATACTTAGGATATTTTTGTTGAAAAACTTATTTTTTCTGTCTAGTTTTTTCTTATTTCAATCGCACTCGTACATTAAGTCTCCATAAGTATGTAAGTCCTTGGTATTTCATTGTAAAGACACACACATTCCTCGTTTGATTCGCCCCTATCTATATAGTTTTGAAATGGACTAATACCTTTTAGTCTTTCATACTTTTAGTGCTGAATATACGATTTAAAATTGGCATATACTTCGTAAAATATGAGGAAGCGGACAATCTGCAATTGAAAAACGTGGTGGATTAGGAAAATTTTTTCTTTGCCAAAATAACGGGCACTTTTGATATTGAGGGTACGAAATGTTAAACTATTTAGTATAATCTGTAAAACAGGTAAAATTAAGTTGACCTTTTAATATCCCCTTTGCCCAGGCAAAGGCCTCCTCTGCTGTTAAGGACAAGGTTTTATGGCCACGCTGCTCCACTGCGGATGGGCGGACATACATGTATCCGAATATCTGCCAAGACATATAGGTTTCACGATGTTGTCCTTACCCACCAGGAGATGAATTCGAAACACAAATTAAGCACTTGTAAAACTTACATATGCTTGCCTAGATTTCAACCCGCGACCTTTAGTTAAAGTCTACGTGTACGAAGTTTCAGCCATCTCGGCAGCATAATCTGATATCTTACTTATCAGCTTTTATTAGGTTGTAAATATAGAGAAAGTTAATGTAATCTCATTTCAAAAATAAATGCAGTATATACCCAAGTGTTACGAGTGCCCTGTCGCTCGGAGCGTGTCACGATGGCGATTACTTTCAGACTCCAGATGCCTTATACATGTATCTCTAAGGTTTTCCTTGTTCAGAAGAGCGTTGATATTTAATATTAATGTTTGGGGAGGACTGTGCGATAATATAAAATATTGTTATAATCTCATGTTTATTTATCTTAATAATATTAGAACGCTTTGTAATAGAGTCAATTTTTTGGACGCAAATTATGATGTACCAGTGTGTCTTACAATAATGGTAATTATAATCGCTTAAAAGTTATTTGATCATTTATTAAAAATTGCAAGGCTTATAATTATAAACTTTATCCTGGTACTAAAAGTTTGTGATTTTCTTTGTTTTTTACAATATAATAATAAGTAGGGTTGCAGTCCATGGATTAATAGTATTAATTAATAGTACTACGAACGTGCTTCAAAGAGACTGAGGAGAAAAAGGGTAAGTGTTTAAGTGTTTTACTCATTGAACGAAGCACAAAAACATAGTAACACAAAACTGCTAACTCTCATCTATATTCTGTGAGAAGGAATTACTTTTCCAGTCAACACTTTGACTACTTCTTAAATCTTACTATTCCATTTTACTTAATATCAAATAGCATTGAATATTTTTTTCTAGTAATATTTGTTTTGGTTACATATTGAGCAGAAAAATGACATCAAAATAGTTTCAGAAGCAATCATAATAATGGAAACACAACCGCTTCGGGTCAGCTGACGGCCATAAAGAGAATGACTATGCCATATTAACTTCTACTTCTATTACTGGACCTCAAATGATGTTCTGAGAAAATTGACTTCATTGTAGACTAAGTATAAGAAAGTTACCTTATTTATCTATATATATAATTACGTGTAATAAATACAATTTTACGTGTATATCTTCCATCCATCTTACCATTCCTTTCCAAAATTCTTGAAAAGCTAGTTTACCAGCAATTGTGTCATTTCCTTAACAAACACTCCCTTCTCAGTACTTTCCAGTCC
The DNA here is from genome assembly GCA_023373885.1 of Hestina assimilis. Lineage (NCBI taxonomy): Eukaryota > Metazoa > Arthropoda > Insecta > Lepidoptera > Nymphalidae > Hestina > Hestina assimilis. The sequence continues at coordinate 5,736,482 of CM041749.1, read as the reverse complement.
GGCTTTCGTCCTGGTCATAGTACGGTTTCAGCGCTAGTCAAGGTTACCGACGATATTAGATGGGCAATGGATAATAAACAACTCACAATTTTGACTTTGCTCGATTTCAGCAATGCTTTTAACACCGTTGATCATGCAATATTGTTGAGTATTCTGCGTTCTATTAACATATCTCCATCAGTGCTAGAATGGTTTCAGAGCTACCTCTTTGGCCGACGTCAACGTATTCGTAGTGACGAAAGCTACTCGTCCTGGCGTGATATCTCGGCAGGGGTACCTCAAGGTGGCGTGTTGTCTCCTTTACTATTCGCGATTTTCATTAATTCTATCACTCACAATATTTCTTCTCTCTATCACATGTATGCAGATGATGTCCAAATATATCGTCATTCAACTCTCGAAAATTTACCTTCCGCCATTTCGGAAGCTAATAATGATCTAGCTTCTATCTGCTGTTGGAGTATGAAGTATGGTCTAAAAATAAATCCTTCAAAAACGCAAGTTATTGTAATAGGTAGTCCTAGTATGACCTCGAGGGTTGAATGGCAGAATATTTCTCCAATTATTTATGATAATGTCATAATACCATATAATTCCATGGTTAAAGACCTTGGAATATATTTAGATCGAACACTGTCGTGGTCTGTTCACATGAAGGAGATTAGCAAGAAAACATATATTGCACTGCGCTCGTTACGGCGATTACGATTTTTCTTACCGATTCCTACCAAAATTATGTTAGCACATTCTCTTCTACTTCCTATCTTCGATTATGCTGACGCAAGCTATGTTAATCTAACCGAGTGTCAACTCAATAAACTTGAGCGACTTCAAAATCTTTCCATACGGTTTATATTTGGCTTGCGCAAGTATGACCATATTTCTGAATTTCGTCGTAAGCTCAAGTGGCTTCCTATACGTCGTCGCCGGGATTCACATATATTGTCTCTTCTGTACTGTGTATTATTTAACCCAAATACCCCGGTATATCTCAAAGAAAAATTTGAATTCATAGAGTCACGAACAGATTTACGAAGTATCAGGCAATATACTCTAAAAGTACCCCTACATCATACTAATTTCTTTAAGCACTCCTTCACAGTAAGTGCTATATTATTGTGGAATACTCTGCCTTTAGCAATACGGCAATCAAAAACTTTAGATTCTTTTAAAAATCTGTTAAAAACTTTATCTACCAGAGACTGAATAAGACGGCTCATATATTATCACCTAATATTATATAGTTTATTTATTTATATTATTTTCTTTATTATTTTTTATGTTTATCGTATAATTATTTATTAGTTTATTATTGAATATCTATTGGATATTATTATGTATGTAAGCAAGTCTATGTATTAGTGTTTAACTATTGGTATGTATGTCTATTATACCGGCACGACCTGCCTAATTATATAACGACAATTCTCCTTTCCCAAAGGTTGCCTGGGAGAGATCGCTTTTAAGCGATAAGGCCGCCATTTGTACTCCCATATTTTTATTTTTTTTCTCCTCTTCTTGAGATTGTGTATTTTTATGTGGTGTACAATAAAGTGTATAAATAAATAAATAAATATATCTGTACATTACAGATAGTTGTAACAAATATTTCACGTAACTAAAAATATGTATTTAATCACTACATAATATAAAACAAAGTCGCTTTCTCTGTCCCTAAGTATGCTTAAATCTTTTAAACTACGCAACGGATTTAATAGAGTGATTGAAGAGGAAGGCTTATATGTATAATAACATCCATGAAATAGTGGAGAAAAAAATATTTTTTTGAGGTTTCTAATGTGATGTCGTAAATAATTACATTTAACGCGTATGGGCCACGGGCAGTAATGAATAAATCAAAAATACTGGATCGATTTTAATCATTTTTCAGTGAATGACATAGGCTATATATTTTATACCCGTGCGAAGCCGGGGCGGGCCGCTAGTACATTATAAAATTCGCATCAATATTGGCCTACAAAATTAGAAAAACCCCAAAAGAAAAGCCGTTTTCATAAAACGGCAGTAAAGAAACAAAATCTAAAAACTATGTAATTTATAAAATTATGTTATATTGTAACAGCAAAAAAACAAAAATAAGAATAGTAGGTAAATAATCTATGTTAAATTCAATTTTTTTCGTTAAAATTATAGTAAATGGGTAAACGAGGTCACTGTAAAGTGAACGTAGATGGCCAAACATATTTTTCGTTTCTAGAGTATCGAAGCAATCCTTGACAGTTTCTTTCAATCAAGAAGAGTAATATTCAATTAATATTAGCTTATATCAATAAATAATAATATTTCAAAAAGCGTTAAATGAGTAATGTAATTGCCAGCTAAGTGTGACGACGTATATTCTGGCCAGATGGAAATTTATATAATACTGCTCATTGCTTTCTTATAGTCCCTTTAAAGGTAATACACAAGTTAATTATATCATAACATATGAAGCTTGTAAATTTTGTTACCCTACTGATATCCGCGACGCTTGCTTGATAGACCCAAACCGTTTTATGACTTAAAGTTTTGTTCGAGAAATTTAATAGAGATTATAAAAGACAGTACAAGGATGTAAATGATAGAGAAGCTTATATTCCGTCGTTTGTTTATTCATTGAAAGAAATAAATGAAAATAATTTGAACACGCGCCACAACGCCATCGCTTCCATCTTTGCCTAGCAGTAGAAAATTAAAAAGCTATACCACGCCAAAATGAAATCTGTTGTAACTCATATTAAAGTGACATCTAACTATGTAAAAATCAGTCAACTCACATTCTCTCTCGGCAAGACGACATTATCTCACTTTCATCGTAGCTTCGGTAGGTTAATTGTTGGTATCTAAGTATGTGGTAGTTGGGTTAATAATTTAATATATTTTATTTAACGTTTTTGGTGGACAAAATATAATAAAATATGTTTTATCCACCAAAGTTATAAAATAATAAGAAATCAGAATTACTATGTACCGGCCCATTTATACAACTGTCACAGACTCGTTGGTTGTCCATTTCGTAAGTTCAACACCAACGCAACGGAACGCAGCTAGTCAGAAGCTAACTTTCGGGAATGGGTTATCTGGGGCACGGCACGGCACGGCGGTGCCCCGCCAAGTCGAGCAAAAAGCGGCACGGCCGTACTATCCTTTTCTCGAAGCACTTCAGGCCATTTTCGACGCTCTATAACTTCGTTGTGGATAAAGCTATAAGCCTGAACTTTCAGTAACCGAGCAGGCATTGTATAGACACGGTATATTTCAAATTTCATTCAATTTGAACCAGTAGTTTTAGAATTATAACTAGTCAAATTTCTTAATTTTGTCACTCACTGACTGACCGATCATCAAAACTCTAAGGCACTTCTAGCAGACATGGAAGCTTCAAGTTTAGAATATAATTAGTGTTTAGTGTATAAGTAAAGGAAAAATTAAAATATTTTGTAATTTCGCTCTAGTTTTCTAGATACACCAACTGCATAAATAACTTTGTAATCTCATATAAATGTATAAAATTACAAAGTTACATTTGCAGTCAGATACGCACTTACATAATTTTCAACCTTTTATAACTTCGTTGTTGCTAAAACTAAAAGCGTGAATTTTCAGTAACCAATTAGGCATTGTATAAACACGGTGTATATCAAATTTCATTCAATTTGAAAAAGTAGTTTAAGAATTATAACTAGTCAAAAATTTCTTAAGTTTGTTATACATTGGCTGACCGTCATCAAAACTCTAAGGCACTTCTAGCAGACATGGAAGCTTCAAATTTAGAATATAATTAGTGTTTTGTGTATAAATAAAGGAAAAATTAAAATACTTTGTAATTTCTGTCCAGTTTTCTAGATACACCAACTGCATAAATAACTTTGTAATTTTATATAATTGTATAGGATTACAAAGTTATATTTTCAGTCAGATACGTACTTACATAATTTTCAACCTCTTATAACTCCGTTGTTGCTAAAACTAAAAGCCTCAATTTTCAGTAACCAATTAGGCATTGTATAAACACGGTGTATATCAAATTTCATTCAATTTGAAAAAGTAGTTTAAAAATTATAACTAGTCAAAAATTTCTTAATTTTGTTATACATTGGCTGACCGTCATCAAAACTCTAAGGCACTTCTAGGAGACATGGAAGCTTCAAATTTAGAATATAATTAGTGTTTAGTGTATAAGTAAAGGAAAAATTAAAATATTTTGAAATTTCAGTCCAGTTTTCTAGATACACCAACTGCATAAATAACTTTGTAATCTTATATAAATGTATACGATTACAAAGTTACGTTAGCAGTTACATTTGCAGTTAGATAGGTATTTAGATAATTTGCGACCCCATATAACTTCGTTGTGGATAAAACTGAAAGCCTAAATTTTCAGTAACTAAACAGGTATTGTATAAACACGGTATATTTCAAATTCCATTCAATTCGAATATGCAGTTTAAGAATTATAACTAGTCAAAATTTCATAATTTTGTTACTCACTGGCTGACCGTCATCAAAACTCTAAGGCACTTCTAGCAGACATGGAAGCTTCAAATTTGAAATTTAGTTAGTCTTTAGTGTATAAATAAAGAAAAAATTAAAATATTCTGTAATTTCAGTCTAGTTTTCTAGATACACCAACTGCATAAATAACTTTGTAATCATATATAAATGTATAAAACTACAAAGTTATATTTACAGTTAATCATTCAGTGTACCTGTATAGTATAATATGCATAATATAATGAAATAATAGGTAAGTGGGTAAAAAAGTAGACCTTTCAACAAAAAGATATGAGATCCCATAAAAACATAAAATGTAAAAAATTGCCAGTCTCGTAAAGCAGTTCTTCTACTACAAAAAGTGGTGAGATCTCATGTATAACTACGCCTGAAACTTGGCAGTTTTACGAATCTAAAAGTATTTGTATGAGTAGAATAAGTTGCCGTACAACTGGCAAGTTTCAGGCGTAGTTATACATGAGATCTCACCACTTTTTGTAGTAGAAGAACTGCTTTACGAGACTGGCAATTTTTTTACATTTTATGTTTTTTATGGGATATAGTATCGTCACATCATCTTATGGAAGGAATAAAAGTAAATATGGGTAAAGATGAAAGAAAATACATATATTTGAAATTTAAAATTATTATTAATTTCAAAAGCATTATGTGTTTATGATTTTATTTACAAAGTAGGTTCAGTTGGTAACATAATTTGAAAAGACTTCTCAAAAAAGAAAGTCTCATTGTAAACAAAAAAAATAGACTTTGAAAATTCATGACGTCTTAATGGTATTATTAATTTAAACATTAATTAATCGAGGTGTACAAAATGCTGCAGAACTATCTTAACGATAATAGACTTGTCGGGGTCCTGTAAAAAATACAATTTATAAAGATCGAAATCCAATAAACTTTCAGTTACTGACGTCTATCACACCAAGTTCACATATGAATATATATATTTTTTTATAAATGTTTTAAATTATATGAACCAATATAGGTTTAATTTTAATGTGACCTGTTATATTTTTACAACTGCTTCTTAAGTTATGTATCAGAAATAAAGCTAAATCCGCTGTACACACACAAAGTAGCAAATATATTATTATATCGCTTTCGATTTTATTCCGAAAAAGTTAGTTTCTTAGGGACAGTTACATACTAGCATTTTTTTAGGCTTTTTTATACGCTCATTTCGGTCGGTTTCGGTACATGTTTGCTTTATTTCGCGTTTCAGAAAGCCGAACACGGGTACACGGGCTTATTTCGGCTTGTATGTTCAAACCAGTGGTGGCGAGTGTCAGTAGCGTTTCATCTATATTACGTGCTTACGATCTTATAAGCGCGTCAACGCTCGTACGAGTTGCTGATATGCAACTTAAAGCGCATTAAAATACGAGCTCATACGCTACTATAACACGCTGGTCTGACCACGACCTAAAGATGCGGATTCATTTTGTACTTGTATAGCTTACCGGGATTAAAATCTGGTGAAATGATTAACTGAATTTATTCTAGTTAAGATGTAATAAAGAGATACTTACTTTGAGAATCGATTAACGCCCCATAACTATGTTCCATTTCCTCTGGAGTGTAGTCGGCAAACTGGTTGATATCATAAATTGCAGAAGGACCGAAAGATTTCGAATTCCTTTCGTTTATTTCTATCAATGAATTAACAAACGCTTGATAATGAACTTCTCTATCAGCTGCATCCTTGTAGTGTCTATTGTAATCTCTTTCGAATTTCTGAAATAAAATCGGAGCGTCGCTTAAGTTGTAAAACGGTCTGGGTCTGTCACTTGACACAAACGTCGCAGCGGATATCAGTAGTATAGCAAAAGTTGCAGATTGCATTTTGTATGATGTAACAGCGAGTGATATCGCTGTAGTGACTATGTGTAAGTATTGAGAAGACTTATATAGTTTTTCAATAATCACGTTATCGTCACACTTAATGGCTATAACATTATTTATTTAACGCTTTCATGTATTACTTGCTTTGGTTCGCGACTTCACTTGCGTGAATAACGATTTTACATGTAAAATCTTTCATGCAATATAGAAATAATTGGTTCCCTATACACACTTTCATCCCGTATTCGCTTCAGGCAAAACCTTCAGGTTTTGTTTTTCGACAAAAAATAGTCTATTACCGTATCCATCATTCATCGTAACTATCGCCAAATTCATCATAATCGTTCATAGGCTTAAGCGTGAAAGCGTCACAAACAAACAAACTAGTAGAGCCATGAAACTCCCAGCACAAATGGACCGGCTGTTTTTAATTCCCTTCCTTTCCCTCCTATCCATTGGGTTGGCAACGCGCATGTGATACTTCAAGTATCGCGAGTGTTCGTAAGTTGCGGTGTCTGCTTATCATCAGACGGATCGTATACTTGTTTGCCAACCGTCATGACATTTAAAAAATCTTTCACATTTATAATATTAGTTATGATATGGTAATGAATATATATTTAGTTTGTAACAATGGAGCTGATATAGATATAGATACTAGATGTGCTTCGCGGTTCCACCTGCGTTGAGTTTGAATGAGGCTTCTTGACTACAAACTACAAAACATTCTTATTCATCGTATAGACCAGAAATTCGGACGAATCAAGCGAAAAAGTGGCATAAGGTCGAAAACCATCCCTCTAGTACTTAAATAGCACGCACACACATAATATAAAAATCACTTTGAATATTTTATTAAATATTGCTTTATTGAGCTGGGTAGAAAATTCATGAAAGGTTGTAAAATCACAGCAAAGTAAAGAAACTAATATTAAGTTAACGTGGAACTAACGGGAGTTTTGATCGGTAAATCTGAGCGCATAAACTGCATCTGTTTGTCTCATTTTTGTAAAATATAAATCCAGAAGCAATTCCGTGCCATCCGGCTTCTTGTGATCTATTAATTTTGTATAAAATTTGTAATTACGATGGGTGATAAATATATATTGTTGTTATTCAAAGCTGAATATGATAACGTCAATCGTTATATTCTATGAGTATAAATTTCTTATACAATCTTTGCAAAAAAAAATTACAATGTGGTTTAACTTTGGAATAATTTCTCAAAATTATAATCAGTACCTTATAACTTATTAAGTTTTACTTGTTGATCCATTTGAATCACAAGCTGTGATTATTAGTAACAGAAAACGGTGTTAAGTGCGGACGGAAATTAAATTGCAACCTAAATTTTTCTTTATTAGGAAATCATTTAATATAACGGAACTGTGAAAAATATTGTGAATATTTCTTAACTTAAATAGTTCTAAAGCCGAAATAAAAATAGTCTGAAAATTTCTTTAAAAGAAATTCTATGAATAAATATAAATTTCACTTTATAATAGTGCATGACTAATGTTGCAGTCTAGAACAATAAATTTACAATCTGTGTTTACTCAGACGATATTAGCTTATCTTAATAAATCATAAAAATATGAAAGGCCGTAGTGAATATTGTGATTGCCATTCAATATGACATTATTCTAACTATTGAAAAACTATTCATATAAATTTTAAAAATATGTGATTTTGTTAGTCTCTTTTTTGTTTTATTAATATCAGAAGCATCCTTATTTTATTCGAAACAATCGAGGTCAAGGTATTTTAGGATTCCGTAGTCAAATGGCAAAATCGAAACTCTTATAATTTCGTCATGTCCGTCTGTCCGTACGTCCGTCGGTCACAGACATTTTACTCTGAGAATGTTGGCTCTATCTATTCGAAATTTAGTAAATAGGTGTATTCTAAGAACCGCTACACGATTTTGTAATGAAATCCTAATATATTTAAAAATTAAAGGTAGCAATTTATACAGGAAACTGGAGGTTGAAAAAAAATTCAACATAATATGGCAAAGTTTTGATTTTCCCTCTTTTCATTAAGTCAGTAGTTGTTGGGATATAAGCTCCTAAAATATTGTGTTCCCCCGCTCTAACTTTTGAACTGTGGGATTAAAAATTCGAGAAAAATTAGAGGCTGTAGAACATGAAATGAACTTTCAACCACATTTGGTTTGAAGGTGATAGGTACTACATATTTAAGACATATATGTTTTTCGAATATTTTTTTTTCTATTATTTTTAATAACTACTATGAAATTACGAACTTAATTTTGCGGTCAATTTTAATTCGTTGCTATTTTTAAAGTTCTGAAGATTCTTCATTACAAGCCGAATCTTTTAGTTTCGACTGTGCGTGGTCCACAACCCACTAACTATTTATACAGTATAAAAACTGATTAATAAAAAGATATTACTTTTGCGGATTCGTTTTATTTTCGTTTTATTTGAGTCATGATATATGATAATTAAAGAAATAAAAATTGCATCTAGACGTGGTAAATAGTAGTTTTCGTATTAAAATTTCAGAACGTTATTTCCAGATGTAATTCCCAACGCTTTGAAATATTTCAAAAGTTTGCACGTGTCAGAAAAATATACATTTTTGTCCACATTCTTTTGAAGAAACAATTTAAATATCTAACACTGCCAAATTATTTTATTTTGCATCTGTTTTCATAATTCTTAACAAACGATATTTGGATTAGGATAGTGATATCCTGTGTCAGGGTTCCGGAAACACACACATAAGTAATATATATGACATTTAACATAACATGGACAAAGACAAATTATACTGAAATTAGGTTTCACCTTTAAAGACGTTTCTATTTTATACACATAAATTATTTCTATAAAGATTAAATTAGTCATGTCTTTCAGACCAAATCGGTGCTGTGAGTTGTGACGTCATATAAAGCACAATGCGTCACGTACGCTACATAGCAATTTTAATTTTATTATTATATAAGAAAGAACAAAGATTTAGCGGCGTCTGGATGTGACGACCCCATCGCCCGCTGTTGGGATAACCTCTGTCACAGCAGAGATTATTGCACCAGTGCAATCAGTCACACTGGTGGTAGGTCTTTTGTTGCAAGAGGCCGGCTAGGTAGGTACCACCGCAGTGTCCAATATTCTGCCGCCAAATAGTAGTGCTTAGGCACTACTGTGTTCCGGTTTGAAGGGCATTGTACGCTAGTGAAATTACTGGGCGAACGAGATTTAAGAACTAATATCTCGAGGTTGGCAACGCGCGAGTGGCACCTACTAATGGTGCTGCAAGCGCTCATAGGCTGCGGCAGCCACTTACCATCAGGTGGGCCGTATGCTTGTTTGCCAACTTCTAACATTAAAAAAAAATGCTTGACTTTGTTACTGATTATCCGTCAAATTCCGAATTTTGACGCAAAACCATGGATGCTAGGTAATTATATACATTTGTATTTCATTAATAGAGTGCGGGAGTTTCAAACCTTATCCTCTCTGTCCCCTCGCTATTCTGCTTCCTACTCTTTCCCTTTACTTTACAATTTTCGTGATAACACACGATATAAGCTTTGTTTTCAACCGACTTGTAAAGAAGGAGCTTATCAAATCGACTGAATTTACTTTTGTTATTTATTACTCGATTATTCAATGACAATTGGACTGATTGTGATAATTCCTTTTTTAGTAGTTAGGTAGGTAGTCCCATTATAATTTGGTCCGGATCTGATTATGGGATTCTGGAGATATCAAGGAAATTTTATAGGCATGTTAGCGAATTGAGTATATTCTAATGTAAGCTACATGTTATGTTATGAAAAAAAAATATTTGATGAAATGGACATGCTGATGATAACCACAAATGGCTGCTAGAACTACTCAATACTAATAAATACACAGGTTAATGGTTTTTTTGCTTGTGATCGCAAAATAACGATTTCCTTTCAGTACTAAAAACGCATTTATTAATTTTAAAAGAGCAATATCCAAGCAGTAAATTGAAACGTTAAATATGTTTTCAACACGAATGTACAGGAAAAGTTCCTCACCCCTTAGTACATGAAGCAGATGTTCGGCACACGAAAGTACTTAATCGGCTTCTACCGTAAAATGTTACCGTAATATTAGATCTTTACATACTGGTTCACTTGCGTATGAAGCATTACTTGTGACGTCATAAACGTTGAGAATTTTGTATATCGTTTTTAAGATTTAAAAATCGGACTGCAGCTCTAGCATTTGCCAGCTGCTTCAACCACGTGACTAACTGATAATTACTAATATTTCATTGTATTTAGTGAAACTATACACAATAATGTGGAAATAGCAGGTTTACATTGGTTTATTAAAATCTTTTTTGCCTCAAATACTGCAGTGCAAGTGTATTTGTGAACCTATCAATATGGGGACATCACACCTAAGAAACGTTAGCTTATTATAAACTAATGGCTGGCATTTTCATACAGGAAAAATGTCCAAAGATTCGCTGGTGCTCCTACGAAAATTAAATACTAACTAATATAAAACGTTATTCAATTATGCTACCAGCTAGTAACGCCAACTACTTCTAAATTCGATTATGCTGCAAGCTTGTGACTAACTTCTTTTCGTTGCGTGTTGGATTTACGTAGTAGCTAGTTTTTGCCATTTTGTTTGTATTGAAGGGTTGGCTCGTTCATAAATAAATAACGCTACACAGTTAACGTCCCCAATTAGGATAGTTATATCCTGTGTCGGGGGTCCGGAAACATACACAAAAACAAGGACAAACACCCAGACTGGAACACATACATATATGGTCAATACAAACCTCAGGTCCCAGTGGGAATCGAACTCGCGACCCACGACGCGACGTGTAAGGCAGGTTCCCTACTGCTACGCCACAATGTAAGTCTATGCAAACAACTCGTTGGAATCGTTTTCATTTGAAAGCATATAATTTTTAACATTCTTATCATTTTATGTACAAGGATTTGTTTTATGTTTTGTGTTCGCAAACATTTTTACACATAAATTTTGTAAATTCTTTAAAGCATTCCACTTTAAATTACAGTATACTTTAAACGTTTCGTTCGTGATCTAATATCTCAACAAGCTCAAAGCGCAGACACGTTGTCTCTACACGATAGAAATTTCAAAAAGTTGTATAAGATAGAGCAATTCTATCATTTTATGTTGAAGACGCGAAATGTCTTAAGTTTGTTCTTAAAAACCAAAAGAATAAAAAAAAATTCTATATTCAATGTTTAACTATGTAGAAAAATTTTGCGCGCACGATATAGAATAATCAAGGGCAAAGGAATTTAAACGTATTCATTATTGTCTTAAAGTCTACATTTTATTTACAATTTTGTTGTTGGTAATTCTATCCTTATTTCTATAAACTCTTACCTAACGGATTAACGAAATTAATTGTTTTCTTTGAACTAATTTGAACGTTGGGGTGAAATTAACGCTAAGTCAAATTAACTTAGCCGTTAGTAAAGATGATATCTTGTTGTTTAAGATAATAAAAGAGATAAAGTAAAAGGTATATAAGTATATTTTAACTATTTTCTATCTATGTGATATCTTATCAAAAGATATTGTACATTGGATAAGTAAATTTTGATTTTGAACTTTACGAGTGAAGTCAGTTTCTGGAGTCAAAATTGGCCCTAAAATTCCCGTGTAAACGTGCTTTGAGTGTCGTCATTGTTGAGTATAAAAGGATTTCCCCGAAAAAATATATTTCTACTAAAAAGACAACTTATTAGTAATTATCTCTGTTTTAATCTATATTTTTATCTTTTAGAATTTTCTAATGGAAGTTTCTATAAGAGCTTCATATCTGATTAAAAAAAATTGCTACACTAACTAAACAAAAGTAGGCTTAAATGAAATCCTAAATATGCTTCGACTAATTCAGAATTTTAGATGCCAAACAATATTCAATGGGTTTAATAAGCATTTGAAATTTATTTTACTACGAAATTTTATTTGTTTCTAAAAACTGAATACTATTTTCGATTATATTTTTAATATTAAAGTGGCTAGTGTTATGTTAAGAATATAATATACCAACCATAATAATTAGAAACGTGCGGTAGCGTAAATTATAATACAATAACGTAGGAAATTCAATACGGTTGATTCGTCAAACAGGTGTATTTCTTTCATAAATCATCGCCATTAATAGATTTTTTGATAAAATAAAAACATATTTAATTGGTCATATATTTTAAAATCAGTATTATCACATAATATTTTTAATAAATAAAGAAATAAATAATTGATTTCTAAATAGAAATTGAAACTTTCGACGGCTTTATTAAATCTAGACTGTGAGGATCTAATTGTATTAACTAAGCAAGATTTCAAAAATTCAATACTGAAAAGTTATACCCTTTAACGATTGTACATTGTATCAGTTTCCTGTAAATTAATACCACAACTTGTAAAGATTGAAATTCAAACGCCTTTATAAAACCTTTAGACATTAATAGTTAAAACCAATTCCTCCAAATTTTGATCTTGTACTGAATATGATAAATAAGTATTCCTAAAACGCTATTGCAAATCATGTTGGTGGATTGGAATGGAATGGTCCAGAATTACTGCCGAAACATATAGGTAATATAATTATGATAGATTTCTTTGAATGCTAATAACTTTATAATAAAGGAATCATAGAAAGTAAAAAGTTTGATAGAGTGTAGAAATGCAATTTTTTAATTCATATTTTAATGACGGGGATACATATATGACATATCCTTTATGCGGTTCCTATTTTGTACTCTTATAAACAGGCGCGAATGTAGTATTAAATTATCTGTTGTTTCCTGTTGTGATATAATTTCTATTGATTATTTTAATTGTTCATAGAATTTGATCAACGTGTTGTCTTTGGAAGAAGGATTATATAAATCTAAACCATAGACTTAGAATTTTTCGCTACACACATCCTAAGCCTTTGATCTAAGCTAGCCTATAATAAAAAAAGTATTTTTACTTAACAATTAGAAGCGGCTGACACGTTTATTCAAATATCATATAATTTAGCATAATATCAAATATACTATGCTACACTAATTACATTTATCGTTACGCATAGCATTCGAGAACTTATCAAGCGCTAACAGCCGGTCGTGTGACCCCCATGTTTGCATTTGTTTAATTATTATGTCTATTGTCTGGATTGCTAATGTGTTAGTATTGGGTATATATTAATTATTAAAGAGTAGATTGCATCTAATAGTGTTTTCTTTCTAATCTTGGCGTAACATCGTAAATTATAAAATTTTAATTGATTCTCAAATGTTTTTTTTTTCGCGCTTCACACAATAATTATTTTTATTTTTATTAAGGTACTTTAAAAATTATAACTTTTATTATAGTTTCGAGATTAAAACCCTGAATATTTTTTGTTTATTTAAATTACGTATTTTTTTAATTCACACAAAATATTATTTAGCAATTATAAAATAATAATAATAATAATATTCTTTATTTGTACACCAAATGTATATAGTAAAACAATTTTAATACAAGGATATCGGTACAAAAGGCGGTCTTATCGCTAAGGTAGCGATCTCTGCCAGACAACCTTTAGATATATGTAGACCTCGGAGATTAACTTATTAATCTTCTTCTTATCGAGTGGTTAGTGGTCAACCTAGTGTCAGAGTTGTTCAGGTCGCCCGTAGGCCTCTGACTTGACTTATCGACTGTTGACAACAGTCAACAGCCGGGACCGACTTTTTACGTGCCCTCCAAAGCACGGAGACGCTCGGTTGAAATACCACTATGCGATCACCCATCTAGTGACTGACCGCGCCTAAAGTTGCTTACCGATCGTTTACCGATCAGTGAGTGCACTCGGCTATGAGCGTCTTTGACTTACTAATTAAACTTATTAATTGTATATGAATATGACACAACGAAAAAAAAAAGATAAATATATATATATATATATATACATACACATCACTATATACATACATACATACTACATATTATGGGGTCACTATATACATACATATCATATCACTATATACATACATACCAATGGAGCTAAGGTCCTTTAATTGAAACAAAAATAGATGAAAATTCATATTATTATCCTAACACTGATTATGGACATGAAAACAAAAGTAAGTACATTTTGTTTTGTATGTAAGAGAACGTTGAAGGCTCTGACTGTGAATTCTTTCATTTCCAAATGTCCATTTTCATTTGTGTTGGCAACACTTTAGTGAGCGTTCACCATTAGGTAGGACTGTCCATAAGCTTTAGTGAGCGTTCACCATTAGGTAGGACATGTATTTGTATACCGCTGTCGTGGCATTGATAAACAGAAAATGTTATGAGACATAATGAATTATATTATAATGAAAACCCAATCTTTAATTTAAAGTTCGCAGTCGGTAGGATTCGAACCTACGCTACCAGAGGGAATCTGATTTCTAGTCAGACGCCTTAACCGCTCGGCCACGACTGCCATATCATACCAGTTGTAATACTGGTATTTATATATGTAGTACTCATATTATTAAAACGACTGCATAAATTTACAAGCGAAATATCAAAAAATGATATAAATAACAAATTTCCGTTTAAAAACAACGTAGAATTGCTTCAAACTCAAGTCTCAACATTTTGAAATATATCAAACAATTTATATTTATCCAGTGAAAAACAACTTTTTTTGCAAGTGCTTAAGCACATTTCCATAAAATATTGCTTTTATCCATCACCGTTCGTAAAACTAAAAAATTGCAAATACAAATATATTTTATTTCGTGAAATGAGATTTTAGATTTATGTCAATGGCGCTTTTAAATATTCTCAAACAAAAATATAAACATTTGAATTTACGTGTAAAATTACTAATATATTGCCTATGTTAACGCTTCGCTTGAAAAGCGAGCAATATCAATATAAATTCTGAACAGATCTCAGGCAGTTGTTCTCAGTAATTATGTGTCCAGCTGGGTTCCTATACCTAGTGGCGTCCCCCAAGGCTCACTAATCGGTCCTTTGTTATTTATCATTTATGTAAATGACATCGACCAATGCTTACAATCTTCCCGCCTATTGTGTTTTGCCGATGATATGAAAGTTTTTGCTGCCGTCTCATCTTTTAATGACATGATTGCACTTCAGGAGGATTTGAATCGTTTAGAACAATATTGTACATTAAACAAACTCGATCTAAACCCCGCCAAATGTTCAGTTATTACTTACACTAGAAAGATTTCACCAGTAGCCACTAGTTACACTCTCGGAGGCCATACATTACCTCGGCTTAATTATATCAGAGATCTAGGTGTTATCCATGACAGCAAGTTACTTTTTGATATGCATGTCGATGCTATAGTAAAAAGCTTCTAAATCACTTGGTTTTATAATGCGGATGTCAAAAAGTTTTAAAGATGTTAAAACCCTTAAAATATTATACTGCACATTTGTTCGTAGTAATTTAGAATATGCATCCCAGATATGGAACCCGCAGTATCGTAAATATATTGACCGTATCGAAAACGTTCAAAAACGTTTTATCAAATACCTTTGCTTTCACCAAAATGTTCCCTACCGTTCCCACGAATATCTTCAGCTCTGTAGGAAATACCATTTATTGCCACTTCACTACCGTCGTGATATAGCTGACTACATGTTCTTTTCGAAAATTTTTAATAATAGTGTTGACTGTCCCGAACTTTTAAGTAAAATATATTTTAATGTTCCATATAAATCAATTCGCTTTAACCACCCTATAAAAGTGCCTAATGCTTCGTCCAAGTACAGACAAAATAGTTATTTAGTTCGAGCAAGTAGAAATTTCAATATTCTTTGTAAACAGTATGAAATGGACCCTTTTGTATCAAATATTGCATTGGCTAGGCAGCGCTTAAGCCTAAGTTTTTTCAATTAATTAGTTTTAAAATTAGTTACATTTTTCTTGAAACCCACAACTACATTTGTATAGCGTTTGTTGCTCTCACCTGATTCGTGTAATCCGTTGTATATAAGCGAAAACTTGTTATTGGCTTACTGTTACCTAATTAAGTTAATATATACTATATGTTTTTATAGCTGTAAGTTTTCCATGTAATAAATAAATAAATAAATAAATAAATAAATAAATAATTATTACCGCTTGCACTGTTGTGAAAACGACTAATAAATTATTTCTTTGGACACTAACCATAAAATGGTGAATTTATATAGCATACCTATTTTAATAACGAGAATTTCATTAAGAGCGGCTTGAGTTTAACGCGATATACTAAAATGTGGCTAAGCTTTAACTACAATTTGTGTTGTTGTTTTTAACTACAATAAGCATTTAGGTCTCTTGCAATTTATAAGTCGAGTATTGTAAATAAATAGCTACAAGTTGTAGAATTGCATATTTTATCGTTTTTTTATAATTTTTTCTTGCCGATTATCTATTTTAACACACTCTGTCAATTCAATTATTAGGTGAAGCTTTAAGTTGTGTAATACTCTGTCAATACGAGCAACGAAGATCTTAAATAATTCTTTTTGACTACCGATCAAAAAATATATATATAGATAACTTGGCGAACTTCGTATCATTTACATCTATCTATCTATCTAAAAAATATTTTGACAACTAACAAATGTATGGATATTTTGTACCTATACTGATACTATTATGAATTTTTAAAATCTAAATACGCGATAAAACACTTATTACGTGATTCGTAACACTTATTCAATATGTCCTTTAAATTAAGTGGAGCCGACTTTATCGTACCGGCGAGACGGGAAAACAAAACTGTTAATTTCTTTTCCTAAGTTAATATTTTCCTTTCCTTTTTTTCGAAGGTTCTCACCATTTAGGCTTACCCTTGAAAGATTTAGCCAAATCGGTTCAATTGAGTTTTAGTTAAACTAATGAACAGCGATGAATTTAAATATTTATAGAAGATAATATGCTATTAGAATGGCCTATAAGAAAGGATGAAAAATTACTTCCATTTTGGGTTCCATAGTAAAAAAGGAACCCTTATAATTTTGTCGTGCCGTCTGTCGTCCGCATGTCACAGCAATTTTACTCAGAGACTATTGGGATAATGATGATGGCAGTAGATGAAATTTGGAACATAGTTCCAAACTATGATACAATAATGTTTTGTAATTATTAATACATATAAGAGAGAGAATTATATTATTACCAATGGTTGCAAACAAGTATATGGACTGCCTGATGGCGAGCATTTACCGTAGTCTAGTCGGTAGTGCGTTGCCACCTTGTGACGTTTACCTTATATAAGTATATACGGTACATTTACAACACATTTTTAATTTTTTTTTGTTGGCTTGTTGGCGCTTATATTCAAAATAGTTGCACCGATTCTGACAGCACTTTTAATTTTCAACGTCAACGTTGAAATCTAATGTTAGTGGGTGTAATTTATAATGGCTACTGTTATTTAAAAAAAAAAGAACTAGGTTTCCCTGCAACTGAAAGTTTTCTTTGAAACTCAACACACTCAACGACCCCCTTTAGGATAGTTATATCCTATGCCGGGGGTCCGAAAACATACTCAAAGATAAGGAAAAACACACCCAGACCGGAACACATGCCTGTATAGTCCATAAAAACATCTGCTCCGAGCGGGAGTCGAACCCGGGACCTGTGGCGCTTAAGGCAGGTTCACTTCCGCTGCGCCACTACGTGGGTCAATATTGATTCTGTTGACCAAAGCGAGTGAAGCCGTCGGCAAAGTGAGCTAAGAATAAATGTAGTTTCTTCTATTCGATAAAGTGACAGTAAATCTTATTACATTTGTGATGGTAAATCGATTTACTATTTTTTATGCCACAACATGATTTCCAAAGCAGTCGGAAACAACTTCCGTGTATTTCTTTAGAAAATTCATAAAAGCAACTGATTGACGTAGAAAGTCCATTGAAAATTCTACGGAGCTCAAACATAAATTGTTATCTGCGTAAAAATATGCTTGCAATTACAAAAATTCCAATAGCTTGTCTTTTATTGAAATTTTAATCGATTTCGTTAAAGTTTTAGTTAGAGATGTCGAAAATTAAATTTTTTATAATATGTAGAAAAAAAATACGAAATTTACATTAACAAGATACAAACTTTCATTCCTCGTTTTTCATCTTTATAGTTGGAATTTTGTAGGGTTGATGCTCTGTATTTTCTCCTTTATTTGCAGTTGTCTGTAGTCTCACTGGTATGTAAGTAGAACAAAAGAATTAACAAAACAAGATAACGCATTTTATTTATGTTGAGTTAATGTTTAAGAAAGTACGCTTTTTTGTATTAAATTGGCAGCAAGCCAGTTCACTTCAAACGCTAAAGTAAAAGTTATAATAATAAAATATGAACTCCCTTCTCTTACCCCCTTCTACTTTTCGATCGACAATACGTTTGTAGTGCTACAAATATTACGAATGGTGATCGCTTACCGTCAGCTAGAGAATACAGAAACTTTAATAACAAGTTCCTAAAATGTTAAACATCGCTTATTACTTACGAAACTTCTAGATTTCTGTCACTCAGGCTACCCAGGACCACCCATGTCACCCATTAATACATACGGAGAGCATGAAAATATCGTAAGTTTCATATTACATTGTTATGCGCTTATACAACTTTAGATATTAAACTAGTTACACAGCAATGATAAGCAAAGTGAATAAACGACACTAATGCATGCTCGTACTGCTCGTGGCTTACAAGTCACAATTTGCAGATATGACATTTCTAGTAGCTAATTATTAAGATTTCTAAGAGGAGACCTTATTCTTGTCTGTCACCATTGTGAAGTATGAAAAACATAAGTCTTCAATCATCAATGTCCTTGATATATCGTGGTCATAATTATAAAACTAAGAAAAACTATTTTACACCCATTTCGACTAATTTTAGGTCTTATAAAATTGAAAACTGTCTGCTGAATAATGTAGAAGTAAAAAGTAAATAAATATGAATTGCCGAATTATGTTTTAAAAGTAATTTTTGTAAATGTCTTAGATACATCTACGTAAGCAGTGGGCTGGAGACACGAGTGAAAGGGCAAATATTAGATCCTGTATTGATTGAGCAAACAGCGCCTTAGCAAATATTGTGCAAGCAAAATTTAACATCTTGATATACGAGTACGAAATTTATATAGGCTTAAAATCATACACCCTTCATAAATTATCCTTGTAGTTATAGATAATACAATTATTTTAAAACATATGTAATATGAAATATTGAATTATTATAATATTATTGTGTATGATTTTAAACATTTATTAAAATTTCAGGAAAGATCTTAGTCTTCTTCTTCTTCCTATCATTATGTCCGGTCTTTACCCAGTGTCTGCTTATTACTCTTAACGGAACGACAACTTAACGTGTTCTCCGAGACATGGTGGGGAGATTCCCAAAAACAAACACCCAGACCGTAACACATATCTGTAAGATGAGTACAAACATCCACATAGCTAAAGGCAGCCTCACTATCAACACGCCACAATGGTCATCAAAAGTTTAAGAAAGGTCTACGTGTCTCACATTATCTAAAGATTTAGGCGAGTCGGCTCAAGTTGTATAGTGCTAGTTCTCTCTTTTTTTTTTTTTATGTTAGAAGTTGGCAAACAAGCATACGGCCCACCTGATGGTAAGTGGCTGCCGCAGCCTATGAGCGCTTGCAGCACCATTAGTAGGTGCCACTCACGCGTTGCCAACCTCGAGATATTAGTTCTTAAATCTCGTTAGCCCAGTAATTTCACTAGCGTACAATGCCCTTCAAACCGGAACACAGTAGTGCCTAAACACTACTATTTGGCGGCAGAATATTGGACACTGCGGTGGTACCTACCTAGCCGGCCTCTTGCAACAAAAGACCTACCACCAGTGTGACTGATTGCACTGGTGGAATAATCTCTGTTGTGACAGAGGTTATCCCAACAGCGGGCGATGGGGTCGTCACATCCCGACGCCTTTATCCATAATATATAATATACTCTCTCTATCCATAATATATAATATACTGAAATTACTTTTTTTGCACAGGTTTTTATAAAATTCTGGAATATTATATATTACATTTTTTAGGTCGAGTGTAAACATACATTAATGTAACAAAAATAAATCGTCACTTGAAGGACGAAGGTCTCTTATTCCATGTACAATTTTACCCGTATGATGGAAAAAGAAATTTGTTCCATTTTATAATTAAAAAAATAGCTGTTAATGTAAAAATTGCTATTGGATTTTACACGTTACACCAAAACATTCTTGTTATGTGTAACGTAAATAAAATTAATTTATTTTATTAATTATATAATCGACAATATTATGATTTACCAAATATAATAATAAAGTAAAAGAGCGTAGTGAATAATAGGCAAAGGATATCCTTTGGGAATTATTCAATACTAATTGCGAAGAAAGTTATGTTGGATAACTGAAATCTCCGTATTATTTATTTGGTAAATAAATCGTAAATATTAGAAAACATTAGACAAAATAAATAACCTGGTAATATTTTTTTTTATCATGGATATTACCTTGTTTTATTTTTTATCTGTTTTTGCGCATCAAAGAAAGATCATAAATAAATAAGCATAAAAGTATGTGCGTACTTTAAAGATACACGGATTTCGGAAAAGGCTTGAGAAATTTCGATTAAATTACTGTAGAGATATGCCCCAGTTACGTAAAGTATGTCAAGCAAATTTATTTTTAATACAAATTATAGCCTTGTACATTGTTTCAACCTATATCCGTACCTAAGACTTTGAATTGATGTGTCCCAAGCCAGGTTCACTAAGAAGGCAGTAATGCGAAGAGGTGTTTTAGAAGACAATTGTGTAAATAAAAGTGAATATTCGTATGTTTGTCTTATATATGTTTCTATACCATTGTTTCGATTACGTTGAAAATTTGGAAAGTTGTTTTGCATTCACCCAAAAAAATTTCTCCTAAAAAAATGAAATTAATTTAACACTTTTTTTACGAGGCATCGCTAATCATGTCGAGTACGGTTACGAATACTTTTATATATGTTAATATTAATATCTTTCTTAGTATAAAGCATCCTATAAAGGTATTAAGATGATCCTCATAATAATAGTGAAATTGCTAAGTTATACATGTCTTATCAGATTCGTTCATTAAATCACGTTATATCTAATCCTATAAGCCTTTAGACTTAGATAAAGCATCTAGCCACTTATCACGGTTCGGTTCAATAGCTCTATAATAACTAATTTATTTAGGCTTTTATATAAGCTTTCTATGGTACCAACTAGCAACTGCTAGTGCCTTGTTCCACCATCACACGTGTTTGTTTGTGTGATTAAGTAATCAACATCCAAACATCCAAATTTTCACATTTATAAAATTAATAGGATCATTAGGTGGCTGTGCTTGCATGGGCTACCGAATTACTGTTATTCTTCTTATCTTATTCTTCTTATATTAAGACGCTCATAGCCGAGTGCACCCACTAATCGGCAAATGATCGGTAGGTTAAGCAATTTTAGGCGCGGTTAGTCACTAGATGGGTGATCGCATAGTGGTAATTTATCTGAGCGTCTCCGTGCTTCGGAGGGCACGTAAAAAGTCGGTCCCGGCTGTTAGTAATTTAGAAACAGTCGAAAAGTCAAGTCAGAGGCCTACGGTCGACCTAAACAACTCTGACACTAGGTTGGCCACTAACCATTCGATAAGAATGAGAACTGTTATTATTAATTATTAAAATCTAATTTTAGTAATAGTAATAATAGTATGAAACTTGTACTACATTAATTTACTTAATTCAATATTTAGACTTTGTTCGGAAAAATTAAACTATATTGTAACTAACAGAATTATTAAAGAAATATGTATACAATGTTGCAAATATGTTAAATGTTACGATTTTCACATTTTATGGTTGGTCATAAACGAAGCCTATAAATATTTTTATTGTATGAAATGAATTTGGGTATTGATCTTCAGTATAATTTTTATGACTTTTGGAGGCAATAGTATAGGTATTTTACTTGACACAGTTGTGGCGTTGTGGGTGGCGAGTCTGCCTTTACCCTTGACGGTTCCGGCTTTGATTCCCGCTCGAACAGATGTTTGCATTGATTTTACAAATTTCTGTTTCCGTCTGGGCGTTTGTCCTTGTGGGTCTCCCCACCGTGCCTCGGAGAACACGTTAAGCTGTCGGTCCCGGTTGATATCCCATAACATCAGTAATAATCGTTAACTCTTGATAAGTAAATTGCTCTTATCCAAAGAGTTTCTGGTTCGCCCGGTGGTCAGGTGACAATCGCTCTGTGTAAAAACTAGTAACCCGTCAAATTCAAACAAGAGTAATACACACGTTGTCATTCGTTATTTTTTAATCCTCAGTTACATGTGTCATGAGTTATATTGTTAAAATATTATGTTCTAATATTGCTTGATTATTAACATATATTAGTTAATGTGTAATAAATAATTAAATATAATCTTACTTATAATCATTTATATTTTGTGAGTATAGGAATGAAGTCAATCGACTTATTTTGATTAAATAAGAAGCTTAACGACTGTCACCCCCACTCATAACAAGACATTTGTTTAGTGACAGTTCGTCTTATTTGAATTCATTCCTATACCGACGGTTGAAGTGAACAGTGATTATTAAAAACTACAATAAATTACTGCAGTTTTCAATATTACCGCACCCAATTACTACTTCGTTTTCGATAATTTAATATCAGAAGTGGGATGTGCCAATCAAAAGTGATATAAATGGGTCACCGTAAGCGAGCAAGACGTTTACACCACAAATATGGTAAACGAAAACGGCACAATGATAGCACGACGAGTGATTCATCGGACAGCTCTGATACAAGAAATGGAAGTCCAAGACGGAAAAACCGACATCATTCAAGGGATAAAAGTGATCGTAATCGAAGAAACAATAGTCATCGTACGGCTGCTACGCCTGAACTACGTGACGATGTGTCTGCGACCGGACGAGATATACCTTCTTCTAATGGTGTAAGAAGAGAAGGTTTAAGAAGATCAAGTACTTCTGCGACCGGACGAGATATGCCCCGGCTGAATTCGAGGCAAGCTAGTGAGGGTGCTTCGATCGAAAATCACAGTGGCGTTGCTGCGACGCTGCACGTGACAGATGTGGCATCCTTAGAAGCTTCCTCTGCTGCTGCTTCCGCTGCGGCTGTAGAGGAACAGAACGCGCAGATACCAGGCACTAGTACGTCAAGTCAGTACAACAATGTTAATACGCCAAATTTTTTGTTGAATAGTAACGACTTTGCACAATTGTTGCAATCCCTTATAAAGCCCACATTATTAACATCGATTAATACGAATGTCAATATGATTCACGAATTCGACCCATCAATTAAAAATCATCGAATAGATTTATGGTCATCGAAAGTAAATGAGTGCGCAAAAATTTATCGGTGGGAAGAAACTCACATTATACACTATGCATTGCCTAAATTAGTAGGTAACGCGAAAAGATGGTATCAGGGACAGACATCAGTATTGCCTAATTGGCAAGAATGGCAGATTCTCTTACGTAAAGCTTTTCCTTCCGAAACTAACTATGGTGTACTCTTATCAGAAATGCTGGAGCGGCGTCTTAAACTTGGGGAAAGTTTAGATGAGTACTATTATGACAAAATAATGTTATTAAACGCTTGTGAAATCTCTAGTAGGCCGTAGATTGTATCATACATGGCATTGACGATAGAACTATTCGCGCTGGTGCGTCGTCGGGTCGATTTAGTGAACCGGAAGATTTATATAGATTTTTGAACGATGTTTGTAAAGAACAAAAAGATACTTTGAGATTTTCTAACGCTATTAAAAATCAACAAAAAATAAATTAAAAATAAATATATTAGATGACTTTTTTATGCTTTGTGTGATACTGTATGATTATTTACAAAATCGTGGTTGTTGTTAATGTTTTGTTTTCTTATGAGAGTATTAACATATTATTTCTTGATTAATTTTTATGAAGTTTATAGTGTTTTATTATGGGAGCAATGGAATAATCTGGAAGGTGTGATACGATCGCATTATCGTGGTATAGTATGCCGAGATATTGCGGTGAGGGATCCACTGCAGATGAATTGTTTAACTGTGTAGCATATGTATCTGGAAGTCGGGCACGGCTGTCTAGTTTTGCAGTCACATAGACTCCTGACTGGACTCCTGTCCGGTGCAGATAAATTGTTGCAATCTGGAAGTCGGGCACGGCCGTGAAGTCCTGCAGCAACAGAGGCTCTTGACTTAACGGTGAGGGGTCCGGTGCAGATAAATTGTTGCAATCTGGAAGTCGGGCACGGCCGTTAAGTCCTGCAGCAACAGAGGCTCTTGACTTAACGGTGAGGGGTCCGGTGCAGATAAATTGTTGCAATCTGGAAGTCGGGCACGGCCGTGAAGTCCTGCAGCAACAGATGCTCTTGACTTAAGGTGAGGGGTCCGGTGCAGATAAATTGTTGCAATCTGGAAGTCGAGCACGGCCGTGAAGTCCTGCAGCAACAGAGGCTCTTGACTTAACGGTGAGGGGTCCGGTGCAGATACGTTAACTGGGATTGGAAGGCAAGGGTGGCCCGTATTGGGTGAAGTCCTTGATGCAACCCAATATATATTATTAATGTTTAGAAGAGTAATTGATCATTATACTAAGTTTGGGGACAAACTTAATGTTGTAAGGATGGCCGAATGTTAGATATCATGAGTTATATTGTTAAAATATTATGTTCTAATATTGCTTGATTATTAACATATATTAGTTAATGTGTAATAAATAATTAAATATAATCTTACTTATAATCATTTATATTTTGTGAGTATAGGAATGAAGTCAATCGACTTATTTTGATTAAATAAGAAGCTTAACGACTGTCACCTCCACTCATAACAAGACATTTGTTTAGTGACAGTTCGTCTTATTTGAATTCATTCCTATACCGACGGTTGAAGTGAACAGTGATTATTAAAAACTACAATAAATTACTGCAGTTTTCAATATTACCGCACCCAATTACTACTTCGTTTTCGATAATTTAATTACATGTTACATGTATAGTTATCGCACTAAAAATATGTAACGGTTTATAGTCTCCGACAAAAAGGATTGTCAATAAGGACGGACAGACTCGCAGACGGACAGATGGAAAAACGAACAAACGGACAGTCGGGCACGACGAAATTATAAGAGTAAATTTTTTCCATTTGGCTACGAAACTTTCAAAAACTCTTATAATTTATTTCATCAAAAAAACATGATGAGATTCAAAATAGAATTGTAAAATGCATTATTTTTCTGATCAAATAGAATTTCGTTAAGTTGATTGTATTTCTACGGTACGTAGTGTATTATGATGTAAGGATCAGGAGGGATCAATGCCAATATATATCAATTTTGGTACCCTAATAGACAACAAAGCCGATACCTTAACAACTGATATTGACAAGGGTCATATACATAACGGACAAATAAAATCCCAGACCTTTATTTTTATATTTTTGTTATAACATGTCGTTGATTATATTTGTAATATTCCTTTGTTTGGTTATAGGCTGATTCTTATTTTATTTTTGTATTATTTAACTTGTTTAAGCTTGTATTATATTAATCCCAATGGATAACCTAGACCTTAAACGAATGTCGCAGGATCAAATCCGGGAAAAGACCTCATGTTAAAACTCGTAAAGTGACTGCTCGTCATCGCGTTTTGAAATCAGGAACCGTATAACCAGCTGCATCTTGCGGTTAGGCAGGGCAAGCTCAGCAAGTGCAGTTCGCCTTCTGCCGCCTTCGTATTTGGACTGTACTTTAATTTACCATCAGGTTAATCATTCATTCAGGTTATAAAAATGATGATAAAGCATTCTACTACATTATAAAAAATCAATCATGAAAGTGCTTTGAGTTTCCTATTTTTGTAGACACTAAGTCGAAGCTACAGTTTTGCCAAAGGACAAAACGATTAACACACGAGCAAAACAAACATTTTGCTGATCACACACGAGCAATTATTTGAAACAATGCCAACGTGTTAAGTGCCTTGCAGTTAGATAAATAAATGCAAAAAATATATTGTATCTTAAATATAAAGATTTATTAATAAACATTTTTAAATTCCGAATGTTTTGTTTGGTATATATCTGTTGTTTTATCTATTAAGACACGAAGAAAAATATCTGCTCCATCCGTGGTTGAGGGTAAGTTTTTACAGCGTTTGCACATTTCGAACCCATCGGAGGTCCTTCATCAGAGTGAGTTGTTTGCGTTCGCGGTCTCGACCCGTCTCGCACAGACCGCGAACGTAGTTCCGAAACTAGTCGATATCTAAACCGATTGTGAGTGAGTAAGAACCGAACGTGAATTTTAGCCGTTTGAATGTTACATAATGTCTTAAACATTTCAGATGTGTTCGTCTATCGTCTTTCCGTAACTGCGGAAGATTGATAACATGTTACATATTTTATGTTATATAAATATATTTTAGTGCGGTTAAGTATTAGAAAATTTCAAACTTTAGTATCTCAAGACATAAAAAATTGTTAAAAAATCTTGGCAAAAAGATTTAAGTAGTTTAAGATTTAAGAAGTTTCGCCGTAGCGAGAATATTTGATTTGAAAAATTCAATTTGCGACTTAGACTTCTTTAATCCTTTCTCTACGAATTTATACTTAGGTATTCTTAATATATATATCCTCGTTGCATCCTAATATATGAACATCATAATATTAATAAAATCGCTCATAATTTTTATATTTATTGATCTTTAACCAAAATGGGGAAAGAAGATTTTTATGCCATTAGGATTGTCAAACAAGGTACGGTCTGCCGGATGGTAAGCAGTCTCCACGACCTTTAAACGCTTACGATACTTGAAGTATCACATGCGCGTTGCCAACCCAATATATAGGAGGGAAGGAATGAGAAGGGAAAACAAATGGAACAGAGATTGTGGGAGATCGGGCTTCCGGCGCTCATTGCACGAAATGCAAGAGTATTGTTACTTTACGCCGTTTTTCTGCGAGAGGGTAGTACTTCCCTGGTCGACCCAGCATTGGTGCTGGGATAGTGCTCTGCTACCCTTAATTTTTAGGCGTCCTCTAGTACATAAGCATTTAGTTACAAACGAAACAACATTTATAGTAATCATTTAAAAAGCATTGCTAATGTAATATTTTTATATTACATTAGATTTATTCAGTTTGTCGTATTATGGCTACAATTTGAATATAAGTTGTTAGTAGTTAGGCTGTAATGAATTTTGCTCTTATCCAATGAGCTTCTGGGTCACTCTTAGGGTTGCGGGGGTTAGATGGTAAGCGCTCTGTGTTAAAACTAATAACCCGTCAAATCAGGATAAGAGTATAAACAGACCCTGGGTAAAATACCGGGAACAATCAATGCTAAGAAGAAGAAGTTAAGCTGTAATTAATTTTGTTTATATTTGGTCGTAAAGGAATATATTCCATATTCCACTCAAATATTTAGCTCCCGAGGGTTAAGTTATTGTTTAAACAAATAATCGTCGGTAAACAAAGGAATGAAATGGATTCCCATATTTACTAACGATATTAGAATAACTTTCGAGCAATGAATTGTATGCTAAAAGCCAATTAATAAGTTTAGACACGATACACTAAATTGACGGCTGGTTCGTTAAAATATATTGGTATTTGATTTGATAAAATATATAAAGTGAAGTCGAATATATTGTTGCAAATGAAAAATATTTTCTATAACTATTGAACCGTAACGAGAATATATATGCGTAAAAACAAGAAAATATTATTAGATTTTTAGAAGACACTAAGCCCAATTTAAGAATTTTTTTTTAGTATCGACCACTTAGGCATTACGAAAAATTACTGAAGATTTTATAAGGACATTTTCGCTAAAGGATATCCTGAGCTTGTGGAGTCCTTCAACCAAATCCGGTCATAAAGAATAGCGGGCTAGAGGGCCGTATTTTGTATTTATATCATTACAGACTTGACTTTTCATATATTCGATAGATATATAATAATTTTTCTTGCATAACGTTTCCAGTACCAAAATCTAGTTAGATTAGTTCTAACTAATATTATAAACGTGAAAGTTTGAATGAATGGATGGATGGATGGATGGATGTTTATTATTCTTTCACGCCAGTACGGTTGAAAGGATCTAGATGAAAATTAGAACGGAGATAGATTATCCCGGTAAAATGTTAGGATCCCGTGGGATTATCAAAAAACGTATTGCAATTATGTTTAGATGTTTATTACTCAATCACGCAGAAACGGCTTAACGGATTGGGGTAAAATTTAGCACACAGATAGCTTATTATATAGATTAACACATGGTTTTATCTCGGAAAAATAAGAGATTCCCGTGGGATTATTAAAAAACGTACGACGAAGCGTATCCATTCAGATGGCTTATTACAAAACACTATTAGCGCGAAGCCCCGGGCAGATACTAGATATATAGAAATATTCATGTATCAAACCACCGAGTATTATAAAGATTTTTTGTTATCTAACGCTACAAGCATCGTCCAATTCAGCTATATGGGTTACTTTCTATTATTATGTAAATGTGTAAAACATTGTATCAACATTGCGTTGGGTAGATAAATTTATTGCGACCAGAAAGCCTAATGTTCACTGGGAAATAAATATTTTACGTGTCATGTACATAAAAACGGACTTCGATAAGAAAAAGGTTTTAGTATTTTAGTACACAGTGATGGGCGAATTTTCTTGTCTTCCCCGGCTCAAGCAAAGTGGCAACACAAGCTCAGGTAAAATGAGTACCTGGATGACCGAGCTTTGCTCGATTTTTTTTTTGTGAAATAGTGTTTTTTGGAAATTTTATTCAGATACGAATTACATAATGATGAAATATGAATAATATTTTTGGATCTTGCCGACATAATAATAAAAAAATATGAACTAGCTGTTTAAATAGCGGGGCTTTCTTTGCCTAAAATCACGGATAAATTTACATTTTCTAAAATGAATCCAAGCTGCGTCGATTCATAGCCTCCGAAACTTAATGCATATTAAATTTCATGAAAATTGTTAGAGCTGTTTTTGAGATTATATATTTACAAGAATTGCTCATTTATAGGTTATGAATTGCTCATTAGATAAGATTTTTTTAATGTTAGAAGTTGGCAAACAAGCATACGGCCCACCTGATGGTAAGTGGCTGCCGCAGCCTATGAGCACTTGCAGCACCATTAGTAGCTGCCACTCACGCGTTGTCAACCCCGAGATATTAGTTCTTAAATCTCGTTCGCCCAGTAATTTCACTAGCGTACAATGCCCTTCAAACTGGAACACAGTAGTGCCTAAGCACTACTATTTGGCGGCAGAATATTGGACACTGCGGTGGTACCGACCTAGCCGGCCTCTTGCCACAAAAGACCTACCACCAGTGTGACTGATTGCACTGGTGGAATAATCTCTGTTGTGACAGAGGTTATCCCAACAGCGGGCGATGGGGTCGTCACATCCCGACGCCTAATTTTAATAAACTACTTTGCAAGTGCATGATTTAAACTATGACCCTAGTTTTATTATTTCAATTTTTTAAGCAGAATCACTAAGTATACCGGAAATAAAATGCAGCATATATTACTCTGCTTCTTTTCCTTATCGAGTCAGACATATTCGAAACATTTATAACTGCATCTTCATCCGAGCATTATTCCCGGTATTTTATTTTACCCAGGGTCTGCTTATTACTCTTATCCGGATTTGACAGGTTACAAGTTTTTACACAGAGCGATTGCCATCTGACCTCCGCAACCCTAAGGGCGAACCAGTAACTCATTGGATAAGAGCAAATTACTTATCAAGAGTTAACGATTATTATCAGATGTTATGTGATAACAACCGGGACCGACAGCTTAACGTGCTCTCCGAGGCACGGTGGGGAGACCCACAGGCAAACGCCCAGACCGAGACAGAAATTTTAACAAACATCTGCCCGAGCGGGAATCGAACCCGCAACCGTCGAGACTTAAGGCAGACACGCTACCCACAACGCCACCACGGTGTCACTTTTATAACTGCATATGAAAGTTAATTAATAATCAATGTAGTAGCGACTAATACTGCCCGTAAAAACCAAGCACACAAAACAATTTTGTATGCAAATATATAGATTAAAACTATTTTAAGATCAAAGTACTCACTAGAGTGTTACATTTTTAATGTATTTTGTTAGTGTTGTATAGGCAAAAGCTGTGTAATAAAAAGTTTATGAAGATAAGGGTTTATTAGATTTAATCCTATAAATCTCGTTTTACGGCGACGAAAATACGTTAAAGCTTTCTTCACCATTTTATACAGTCGAATCACAGTTTTCACATTATAATAAAGTCTTCAACGACACTTAAAAAAAAAGACACTGAGCTTAGTGTAAGTAATTATTTATATTTCTACAGTTTTATTTATTGATATGGAGTCAGTGGATTTACAAATTTTCAAGGTATATGCTGTAAGATTTTTGTTGCCCTTGCTTCTGGTTAATAGTGGGAAGAGGGAAGATACACTTTCTACAGTTTCGTTCTTTTCACTCATACAAAGTGTAGGCAGTGGGTACAAAGGCCGATTGTGGTTAGGGGGCGGCGAACTAGCTGTTTTACTCTAGAACATGGAAGTTTGCTATTTGGATTGTACAGTGACAAGTGAGAGGGAAAAGTCTTAAGCAAATTTGTTACCTGAAAACATCAGAAAACCTTCATGCAGAAATATTTTTGATTTGTATGAGGCAGTAAAAAATTTGGTCCCCAAATTTGACGCCCCAAAAATTTGCCGCCCTAGGCTCAAGCCTAGTCTACAGTGTACTAAATTCGCCACTTTATGGAGTCTGTGGTGTGTGGAGAATTAAATCAATATAGAGCTGATTAACCAATAAGCGCGCAGAATGTAATAGTTGGTCTGACTGAATCGTGTATAATCGATTGAGGCCCCGTACATTTATTTTGCAACAAAAGAAAAATATATTTGAAACTAGCTTCTGCCCACGGCTTCGCTCGTGTTATATTTACTTTTCGGGGTACGGGGTCTTTCTTTTTCAAATAAAGCTTGAAACGTTTAGAGGTGGTATTGTTGTTGTTGTGTTTCTCGTTCTTTAATTGTTCGCCGAATAACAAAGCTTTATGCTTCTAGTTTCAACAATGATGGATTTCCATAAAAACTTTCAACCTCTTTTTCGAATTTTAGAAAGCGTTAAAATACACGTTTCTTTATCTTGAATTGTTAGCATCTATA
Organism: Hestina assimilis; assembly: GCA_023373885.1. Taxonomy (NCBI): domain Eukaryota; kingdom Metazoa; phylum Arthropoda; class Insecta; order Lepidoptera; family Nymphalidae; genus Hestina; species Hestina assimilis. The sequence continues at coordinate 5,704,859 of CM041749.1, read as the reverse complement.
CCTACCTCCGGAACAATTTTATTTTCGAGATAAAAGGTAAGTACCCCATGTTATTTTCTGTACCCCTGATAATAAGTGTGGAAAATTCGATGATGATCGGTTCAGACGGAGATATAGCGTAACAAACAAACAAACTCATATTCGCATTAACAATATTAGTTAGGATTTACATGAATGCTTCTCTATATACGATATAAGACGTATAGCCGTCTGGGAACAAAGCATGGTTTCCTAGGATTGCTAACCTGCGACAAAGCCACATAAAGCTGACCGTGCGAAACCAGCTAATACTTTCAACCTCAGACCTTGGGCTTTATTAATTGTCATTGCGTAACATAGGGTCACTGGAAACTGGACTCGTTTAAAACTAAGCTGAAAATTATTTGGAATGAGAGGAATGCGAGGTATAAAATCACTATTACCTACTCCGCACCCTGTTAAAATATCTGCTTTTATTATATTTCGTGCAAATTGGTCACTTAGTTAGTTAGTTAGTAGTAGGGCTCCCTTTTCCACAATTAGACTCGTAATTTGGTCCATTTTGTGTGTGGGATTGGCCAGTCTATTCCAACCAGCCCAGCTCCTTCCAGAAGTTCAGAACTTTCCTGGGACGTTCACAGACTTCTTGGAGCGACCTCATATCCTTGAGGATTTTTGCCCGTTGATCAGCCACCCCTGCACAGTCCAGGATTACATGGGTGACCGTCTCTTCCTCGTTCAGACAGCCCCTGCACAGGGGCTGTCCGTTACGCCGATTGTAAATAGGTGTTTATTTAGTGATATGTGCCCTGTAAGGGTGCTCACTAAAATTCGGAGGTCATGCTTGCTGAAGCCGAGGAGTCGTCTGGTCAGTCTTGGCGACGGTGCAGGCATCGCTTCTTTCGACTGTCGGCAGCTCGTGAGGTTTGCCCATCGGGCATTATGTTCGGTTTTGGTAAAGGCGCGTAGCCATGTGCGTATTTGGCTGTAGGGTATTGGCAGTAGGGGCATGGGGCCAGCCACCTGAGCCATTGATCCCCTTCTTGCCAGCTCATCGGCTGCGTCGTTACCTAGTGATCCACTATGTCCTTTAATCCATTGCAGGATTACCCTGTTGGCGGAGGCTATCCGCTCTAGGGACTTGTGACATTCGTAGATTAGCCCTGAGGTAATAGTATTACTCTGCAGTGCCATTAGTACGGCCATACTGTCGGAGATGATCCTGATATTATGATCGTTCATCTTCCGTCTCAGTACAGCGGTGGCTGCCTCCTTGATGGCTACACATTCGCATTGGAAAATGGAGCTGTGTTTGCCTAAGGGTATTGATATTTGTATGTTTAGTTCCTGTGAGAAGACACCAGCACCGGTTCCTGGCCCCATCTTTGAACCGTCTGTGTAGATTCTTACTTCACTTGTGTCTGATTGATCTTTCTCTTCTTCGGATAGTTGTATTAGGTAGTGCTTATGGAAAATGTTCACTTTTGGTATCCTGTCGCAGGGGGCCTCGCAAAGGGGATGCTGCTGTTTTGCTCTGTCCCACAACGCTGCGACGGGGCCTTCTTCACCATTCCACTCACCTAGCAGTTTTAGGCGCAGGGCTGACATTGTCGCCTCATGTTGGATGTGAAGGTCCAGCGGTGTTAGGCCCAGGATGGTTTCCAGGGCCATTGTCGGAGTGGTACGCATGCAGCCCGTCATGGCTGTGCAAGCCAGTCTTTGGAATCGCTGCAGCTTGGTTTGAACAGTGGTAAGCTGTGTCCTGGGCCACCAAGCTATCGCACCGTAGGTGATAATCGGTCTTATGACTGCTGTATAGAGCCATCTGCCAGAAGACTATGCTGGCTTTCTCTAATTTGTAGTCAATGTGTTTGTTCCAGAGCAACTTATTGTCAAGAGTGATACCCAGGTATTTGACTTCGTTAGTAAGGCTCAGCTCGACATTGAACATCTTAGGTAGTGTTAACTGACCTATGCTGCGTTTGTTGGTGAAGAGAATAAGCTCCGTCTTTGACGGATTCACCGTTAAGTTGTGTTTTGTGCACCACTGTTCTACGATCTTAAAAGCGCGCCTCATGAGGTCGCATAGCACATTCTCAAAGGGACCCCCTATGAGAATGGTAAGATCGTCCGCATAGCCTACCGTGTACAGTCCCCGTTCATTCAGGTCTACGATGAGTTCGTCCACCACAACGTTCCACAGAAGCGGCGAGAGTACTCCCCCTTGCGGGCAGCCCCTCGCCACCACTGCTCGGGTGCTGGCGTTCACGGTAAATTGTATCGCTCTATACCTTAACATGTTGTCTATCCACCCGGCAATTGTTGTGTTGACTTCATGTTTGGTTAGCGCTTGGCTAATGCTGGTAAAGTTAGTCTTATCGAAGGCGCCTTCAATATCAATGAAGGCTCCAAGGGTTGATTGTTTATTTGATAAACCTTTCCCCACGCGAGATGTTACTCTGTGCAGGGCAGATTCTGTTGACTTGCCTGAACTATAGGCATGTTGGTTAGCGTGAAGCGGCTTACGCAAGAGGGCATTCGTTCTGATGTCCCTATCGCACAGTCTCTCTAGGGTCTTCATGCAGAAGGACGTGAGACTTATTGGTCTGAACGATTTTGGTTGCGTATAGTCGCTTTTGCCGGGCTTGGGGATGAATACTACTTTTACTTCCCTCCATTGGAGCGGCACATACCGGTGGGCCAGACATGATCTGTATATTACAGTAAGATGTTCGGCCAGCATGGTCTTGCCACTCCACTGCAATAAACCCGGGAAGACACCATCCAGGCCCGCAGATTTGAATGGGAGGAAGCTGTTGATTGCCCACCTTACCTTGTCAACATCGACTACACTGTGAGCAGTTGCCCAATCCGCCCGATCCACTGAGCTGCTCTGCATCGCCACGTCCCATGACTGGTCGTTGTCAATACGGCAGTCGGGGAAGTGCGTCTGCAGAAGAAGTTCGCAGGTCTCGGCGTCAGATTTGGTGTAGGTGCCGTCTGGTTTTTTCAAGCCGCCTAGGTTGCGCTCTGGATCACTTGACAGGATTTTCCTAACCTTGGCAGCTTGATTGGTTGATTCTATACTAGTGCAGAAGCGCCTCCAGCATTCGCGCTTCCTGTCCCGGATGCGCTTCTTGTAGTGGTACTGGGCTTGCTTGTAGGCATCCCAGTCTTCAGGTTCACGTTTGTTCTTAGCTCTGTTGAACAGCTTCCTTACTCTGGAGCGCAGTTTTTCCAGCTCCGGTCCCCACCATGTTTGTTTGCTGTTGGAACCAAGCTTGGGTGTAGTAAGTGGACACGCCTGTTCATAGCTGTTGATTAAAGTGGATGTGATTTTAGTTAAATGTGATTCAATACCTGCTGTACAATCATGCTCAGCTGGCAGATCGATGGACTGAAGCCCCTCACTTACCAGTTTACTGAATTTAGCGCGATCCGTTTTGCGCGGATTGCGCCTGGGTACTACAGGTTCGATGGTTATGCAAAGGTTGTACCTAATCCATCGGTGGTCCGAGCATGAAAGTTCATCTGACACGTGCCAGTCAGTTATGTACGAAGATACCCGCTCGGTTGCCAATGTTAGATCGATAATGGTCTGAGCGCGAGACGTAACAAACGTTGGCTCAGAACCCCTGTTAATAATGTTAAGATTGGTTGAGAAAAAGTACATAAGCAAGTCCTCACCTCTTCTGTTCGTATTCCTGCTGCCCCAGATACTGTGGTGCGCGTTGGTGTCTGCAGAGATGATGAGCTCAAGCCCCTCCTTCTCACAGTAAGTTACCAGCGCCGCTAACTCCGGTGGAGGTACATCGACGTCGCCCGGCAGGTAGGCAGACGCTAGTACCACACTAGGCATATTTAAGTTGTTGTCAGGTCGAAGCCTGACAGCAGTCAGATCTCTGGAACAGAACTCGTTTATCATGGCGGTAGTTACATGCCTCGGAGCAAAAATGCATGTACGGGGATTACTTACGGTGGTGTCCAGGAGAAGTTTTCCCCCGATGTTGTTTAGACCACATATTCTGCCCTTCCTAATCCACGGCTCCTGGATTAGGGCTATGGTCTCGGAGTTTACCTCCAGCGTCCGCCGTAGGGTAGCCGTCGCGGTTTGGCTATGCTGGAGGTTGGTTTGGATGACTTTGTAGTTACGTGGGGGGCGATTCAGAGCCGCCATCGCTGCTCAGAAGCCTCTCCTCCACGTCCTCCTCCAGGTGTGGGTCGGTACCCACCTGCCACCAGTCTATCTTGGGTTGCTCAACCACGGTGGGAGCACTACCCTCTATGGACATGGTGGTACCTGGGCTGTCCTTAGTCTCCGTGTTGGTGACCCGGAGCTGCAACTGGTGCGGGGTGGCGCCTGAAGTGTGACCTAGGCCGCCTGCCAAGTCCTCCTCCCTATGGACGAGGGTTGGTATCCCGGTCGTTGTTGGAGCTGGGGGTGTCGGTTGAGGTGTCGGCTTCGTTGGCAGTTTGCCTTCGTCCGACCACCTCACGTAGACCGAGCCGCATTTATACGAGACTCGGCGGTCCCTCTTGTTAATCTCCTCCACGTCTTGGAGTGGTATACCTAGGACAAGGAAGACGCCTTTCTTTTCCTCTTGCCTCTCTGCGTGGTATAAACTCCAGGCGCGTACGTTGTACCAAGGGTTCTGGCCTGCAAAACGGGCTTGCAGAAGCTCAATGCCCTCCTGGGCATACCTTGGCACAAACATAGTCGCCTTCACCTTCGTCGGGATTTCGGCTTGACGCCTCACCACAAGTCTGGTATCCGGACGTGGGGATCGTATCAATGTGGCAGTTCGTCGGAGCCATTCCACCGAGTAGGTGTCCTCGCACCAGAGTTTGAGAACACCCTCGCTATGGAAGGCCCTGCCACGGAAGCTGGGCAGTCGCTTTGGGGTACTGGACGAGTGAGGGGCACAGAGCTCTGCATCCATTGCCGATTCAATCGCGACCTCGATTGACTCGGCCTCGTCCGCGGTAATATCCGTAAAGGGTTCGGTCATCATCGCCACGCACAAGTCGTTTGACTTGCACGCGTCTGCGTAGTTGACCGAACCCATCGTGGTGGTGGGTCGCAAGGTGGTCTTGGGGCGCTTGAAGTCGTCCCGAGGCGACAAGGTGTCGTCAGGGCGAGCCCGCTTCTCGCGCTTGGGTTGGTTTGACCCTTGCGCAGAGCGAGCCTGAGCCTTCTCCCTCACACTCTTGCCTGCACGCTTCCCACGTGGTTTTCGTGGTTGGGTTGGGCCACCTTGAGCTGGGGGGGCTGGGGATTGTCCAAGGGATTTTCCCTCGCTCTTAGCTACGCGGTCTCCCTGCTCCCTTTGGGGTTTAGGGTGACCACTTTTAGCGGCCTCCCTCCTAGCCTTCTTGGCCGCGGCTCGCGCACGGTTGCGCTGAGTCTTGGTAGAGGCCGTGCGGGCCGATTCAGGCATAGGAGGTGGTGATGATGGTTTCGTTTCTGGTTTTTTTGGCTTGGCCTTCCTACCTTTGATGGCCAACTTCCAGACGTCGCCAGCTAAGGGCGCTGTCGGTATTGCCTCCCTTAGGGTAGTGAGGTCAAGCGTGGTAGTTTGTGGCGCTCCTTTCGGATCAGCCGTAGATGAGTTTGGTGGCGCTTCCATTGGAATCGCCCGCCGTAGCGCTCCCGAAGGATCAGCTTGGCCGGTGGTGTTAATTTTCCTCTTGTTTTCCATGAGGTTGGTTTAAGAAAATTCATCCTCAGCGGTGTTCCACCCTCCTTGGAGCCCACAGATGGGGACGCCATGCACCTTAGTGTACATGGACGCCAGAACTACCCTGAGGATATAGTCACCCTCACCGTGAAAGACTGATGACTGACGACCGAGAGACTCCAAAGCTGCATACGGAGGGCAAGAGGCACCCTCCGCGCTCACTCTGGTGCCCGCGGCCGGGCCATAGCCTCCCACATGGATTATTGGGATCCTCGCCTGCAGCCCTCTGACGGGATGCCACAGCCGATTGATCTTGAGTGGCTAGCCCAAGACCTCCCGTTTGAGAAGAAATCCAGGCCAAAGAGGCGTGTTGCTTCAAGCAGGTAACTGACCCGACCCGCTATCCGCTCAGCGTCCAGGTTCCCTTCATCCTCCTGTACGGGTCTCCACGCACGGCACAAACACGTGGGTGGTCGTTTTTCCCTACCCACCATCTGGACCGACACCGACTGGATGATGGGCCCTCAGCCTTTCAACCACAGGTAAGGTGAAGTGTTGGGAATGGCTGTTACCAGTTTTGCGGCGCTGGTGGTTCGCCGTCGCCCTGCATAGATTTGCTACTGTACCCCGGGGAAGTTGGATTGTGTGAAACCCGTTGCAGGTCGCAGTATTTCCAGCGTGCACGGCCTCTGCCGCAAGCAGCAGAGGCCCCCTGCTGCCCCGCGGCGGCAGGACAGCAGGGGCGAGGACGTTCTATGCAGGACTTGGTGGTGGACGCCTGTAGCTTAGGGTTCACACTCCCTTAAGCGTGCGTATTCTGGCTTTACCTGGTTTTTATTGGTGGCAGCTTCCAGCTCCGCCGCCACCCCAGGGCCCTGTACACCACCACCCGACACACGCCAATTGGTCACTTTTAATCTGGTACAATTATAAAGTTTTGGTAGGCTGAGATTTCTAAGAAACATTATAGGTGCCTACTATGGATGAATGATGATTAGATTTCAAAACTAAAAACCCAGAAATAACTATTTTCTACAACGGATATTGGTGCTACGCTAGAATCAGCACATAATGCACCAACTTGTATAATTATTTTGAAATTCGGTATTGGTAATTTAGAACCATTTAAAAGTAAGTAATGATATCGCAGCCCATGAAATATTTATTAGTATTGAGATAGATTCAGCGGCCATTTGTGATCATCATAACCAGTTCCTATTCATTAAATGCTTTTGCGGAAATATCTATAGAATTTGAAGATTTCCTTCAATTTCTTCGAGATACCATTATCAGATCCTGACAAAAATAAAATGAGGCCACCTCGCCTCGATATTGTACGCTTTCAAACAAAAAAAAAGAATTATACAAAACGGTCCAGCCTCGAGTCCCGGTCTTCAAAAAGCGAGTAACAATTATACAAAAAAAAAAAAACATGCAGTCGAATTGATCCTTCCTCTTTTTGAAGTCGGTTAAGACAAAAGATTAAAAAACGAAATAAACTTTGTATTTTGTTTTACTTTAAAGTTTATGACAGGGTTTTTTATGAAATTGGCTGAAAGCCACTGCGGAAGACATAACAGAGACATACTTTTAAAACAGGTTAGAAAAAAAATGTTTAATTTTTATAAATCTTTTAATTTGTATTTGATCTAGTTTTAAATTAAATTTTGTTTGCAGTGTCACCATAAATTAGGATTGTACATGCCTGCTTTTTATACTTAGCCACCGTGCTCCGCTCATCATTGTGTCGCCCTATGCATACACTAGATTGCTCAACATTTCTGGTTAATACTCCGCTGCGTATTATATACTCTATAACCAAAAATCAAAACTGCTAGTTTAAATTATTACGTTTAAACAAACAAACGAGGAAAACGAGAATGTCGTAAATTCAGGATTACGCAGAGAGAGGGGGGAGATACGACCACAAATCATAACATATCCTGATATTGATAAAGTAGACAAAGCCTAGGTAAATATTTTCCTAGCAATATAAAACAATACATTTAAAATGTATAAAACGTAGGCTTTTGTTTATCTCTAAAATATATATTGATCCGAGACGCTATTTACACAAACTCGTCTATTTTTTGTACATTGCATACATATAGTGTTACGCGATATCTTCACAACGAAAATGTACGTTTAACAATTAATTATAAATACTTTTGAAGATGGTTACAATTCCTTCATTTCTTTGAAATTTACTCTTGAAAGTCTGCTAAGTATTAGAATTGGAGAGAAAGCAATCGTTTTGATGATTAACATTTAAATGGAAATCTACGAATGCTAATGAACTAGCTCCTGTAAGTCAAAAATCCCCGAATCCTTTAAGCGCCCATTCAATTTAATAATTGTATACATATAAAATTTTGTATAATATAGTATGGGAGATTTCACTGATGACGTCGTGGCTCAGCGGTAGCGAATCGATTCGTGCTCGGAGCATAATATGTTTGATCAATAACCATGCAAGCGTATTTTCCGGTCTGGGTGTAATTGTCCTTGTATGTGTTTCCGGACCCCGACACAGGATGTCACTATCCTAATGGGGGCCGTTGAGTGTGTAGCGTTTATTTATTTATTGAATTAAATTAAATGTTATTCCCGAAAATACTACATTTTTTAAAAGTTATAAATTGTATCCTTGAAAATAATACTATTATAATAATAATTTTATTATTGATATAATGTGAATATTATGAGACATAAGTACGTCTGTGTTTTCATAAAAAGCCAAACGAAAAACATACATTTAGAATTTATTTGCTTCTAATTATATGATAAAGAGTATTATTTTACATCCACAGATCAGAGCTAAAATAGTCTTTTATGGCTAAAAAGGAGATTGTCTAGAGAAATATGAAGCTTTATACTAAAATACTCTGAAGTGCTCCGAGAGCCTGACAGACTGTAATCAAATTACAAACGAACTAGATAGATATGTATCAACCAGTAGACGTTTATAAAATTCGAAATGGATGGCTTGCTCGCTTTGATCTAGATGCCATAACTACAAAGTAATTAAAATGGGTATTGGCTTAAGGGACTTTTTGTTTATAAAAATTTTGTACAGGAGGTACAGAATTTTATATACGTGGTAATAGAGGTACTACTGTTTATCGATGCAGTGGGGCCTGATGAGATCGGCACGCTTCTGGATTTGTTTGAGACGCAAAAACTATTGTCCAGTTTTTCTGCATTGTTGTGCTTGCATCCATAAAGAGTGCTTGCCAGTTCAGCTAATCAAAATCCTGGTTTATCTTTATGTTCACAACAAGCCGACGGTTTTCGACCTTGAATTGGATTATCAGTTGCGCCGTATACTGGTTAAGATGTTCAGTACGGATCGTAAATTTAAATCATATTATTGTAAAAAGGTTATTTAAAAAGTTAATTTTGAATTTTTATAAACTCATATAATTTTAAAATTTGCGTTTGAGTGGCACGTAAAACAGAAATGGTTAAATTAAGCGGTCGGCGTGTTGGAGATTATTTATTTTAGAATGGCGGTCACGTAGCTACAAAACGTAAAAAAACGTTCTAAATTCAACGTTGCGTGAAAACAATGACAGAAATTAAATTAAACCGCTGACCGGATGTGGATATTGAAATCGTTATGCACAGGATATAAAAAGGTTTTTATTGAATTGGAACCCCTACTAGGTTTGTATAAACTAATTGTTAATGGTTTTTCAGCGTTAGTTTTAACAATAACAAATATCTAAAAAATACAGGAAACAATCAAAATTAAAAAGTCAACTGCCAAGAATTTTATAGGTTTCTAAAATCAATAAAGTAACATAGTAAGAAAAAGCAATAACGCATAACTAACAATAAACTAAGAAAAATGTAGGTCACATAGACTTTCTTTGTACTATAAAAGACATGCCCATTTCATACAAAAAAGTACAAAGATTTGTTGTTTCTCCTCCGTAAATTCAACACTTACACACGATAGCTTTATTCGGTTATGTTATAACTGACGCTAACTTTATCCGTTTATGTTGCAAGCTTCTAACTAACTTCAGTTCGTCGAGTCGATGTTGAATTTGTCGAGCACCAGAGACTTCGCTAGCTCTACTACTTGGTTGACATTTTGTTTGTATGGAAGGGTCTGTCCATATATAAGTCTCTGCTATGTCTATTTTTATAATAAGAAGACAACATTCTGATGTAGTTAAAGTAAATACCTTCCACTTTTTTCAATAACAATAGCAAAGAATAACATTGAAAAAAGTATTGTTTGTACCACATTAATTACGATTTTGTGCTAGGAACAACCTTATTAATTAATCTAATTAATGAGTTACGCAACTCTTTCCAAGCCATATTTTTAAGGTTCCTTAACCAAAACCAAAAACGGAGTTCTGAAGTATATTTGCGTCCTGTCTTTCTCTCAGTAAGTCCGTACTTCACAGTACCGTACGATTGAAATCTTGAATAAAAAAGCATACAATATTCATACGGATTAAAAAAAAATTAAAACTTTAAATATTGCAATCTTCCATTATTCCTTGAAATATGAACATGATAAATCTGAAAAACTATGAATATACGATCCATGTCAATCTGTCTCACTACAATACTTTTGTTGACTAAGAATAATGGTTAAATAGCTTTTGTATTGTATATTCGGTACACAGCATCCCAGCCATTAAGACGTCGACTGGCGGAATAAATGGACTTTTATATGTATATAAAGCAAAGGTCTTGACTACTGGCATATCATGTTACGGTATCGGTATTATATCTAGAGAACATCTACACCAGTACGTTATATAAGACGCTCATAGTCGGGTGCGCTCACTGATCGGTAAACGATCGGTGGGTTAAGCAACTTTAGGCACGGTCAGTCACTAGATGGGTGATCGCATAGTGGTATATCAACATAGTATCTCCGTGCTTCTGAAGGCACGTAAAAAGTCCCGGCTGCTATCAATTTGATAATAGTCGAAAAGTCAAGTTAGAGGCCTATAAGGGCGACCTGAACAATTCTGACACTAGGTTGGCCACTCACCACTTGATAAGAAGAAGAAGAATACGAAGTACCTTATATGTTGTCTGTTTTACTTATTTCTATTGTTATTGAACTGTAATATACTTTAACTGTAATATAGCTTTATAGACATATAAATAATCAAGGTCTGTAGTACCTGAACTCAAAGTTATTCGAGCGCTGTATTCCAAGTAATCGGTCTATGAAGCTCTTATACTATTGTTCCGCTACAATTGAATGGGTTGGTTCAATCAGGGTAGTATTATTATATCACAGAATATCAACATGAAACAGCAGTAAATGAACTATTGTATTTAGTTCGATACGTGGTAGCGAAAGGAGTCTAAACTACTACTCTCTTGCTTTTCATATTCTTCCGCACCCTCCTACTCCTCACAGTGACATCTCAAGTGTTACTGTAAATATGGACTTCTTCGTCCTACCATTATTCCCGGTATTTTATTTTACCCAGGGTCTGCTTATTACTCTTACCCGGATTTGACGGGTTACTAGTTTTTACACAGAGCGATTGTCATCTGACCTCCGCAACCCTAAGGGCGAACCAGTAACTCATTCGATTACAGCAATTTACTTATCAAGAGTTCACGATTACTATCACATGTTATGTGATAACAACCGGGAAAGCTTAACGTGCTCTCCGAGGCACGGTGGGGAAACCCACAGACAAACGCCCAGACCGAGACAGAAATTTAACAAACATCTGCCGGGAATCGAACCCGCAACTGTCGAGACTTAAGGCAGACACGCTACCCACAAAGCCGCAACGCTGTCACTGTAAATATGGACTATGGGCGGTAAACCTTAATGGTATATAAAACTAAATTTATATAACAACTTCGCTTTGAATAAATAAGTAAAATAAATACCGGCGTTCGATCACTTTACTATCTCCACGCCAAGTAATCATTCTCGCTATTAATGCTTCGATGTATTATAATATTGGTACTACGATTTATTCAGGTCTTACACAACATATCAATTTTCGAGACGATGGTTAGTTTCATAGCTATGTGAGAATTCGATAAGTGGCGTTGTGATCAAATCAATAAGATAATCTACAAATCAACGAACCAAAATTTTCATATTAACAATATATGTATGTGTGTAAAATAACTGAAATTACACTTGAAATCCATAAATAAACTATAACACTCAAAGGGTTTCTGGTAGAGATCTCTTAAAAGAGCTTAGTTCATCTTTATGTTTTTTTTTGTAATTTTGGTGCATAAATAAATGAATAAATATACATTAGATCAGCGCTCAAACTGGATGGTAAAAGTCATGTTTGGCGGAATTATGAATTACTAAAAACTCGTCGCGAAGTCTACCGTATAAGGCAGAATGACCTAATTAGTAGCTTAATATAAGTTTCTATGTGTAAAATATAAAATGCTGCATCCTACAGAACACATCTCAAGTATTGTACTACTTCTACTGCATAAGTATCGTTAGATGAATATGTCATACGTGCTGTAAAATTAATTAATATTATTTCATAGTAATTATTGAAGCTCTAGGGTTTAATATCCATAATTATATTAAAATATAATATATGTATAAAATATAATATTATGTTAATAGTTCATAAAAAGGCATTTAAAATGCCTTCTTCTGGTTGCATACGAGTTTTTAGGTACATTTCGAATTTATACAATTAGTTAATTTAGAATTAAAAGAAAGGCTTGTAATGATTTTATAAAACAATATGAAATCCGTATTAAAACCATCGATCGGTCTATAAATAGTTCCCTGTCCGTGAACAACAGATTAAAATGTACAGGAGCACTCAAATTTAAGAGGCTTACGAGAAACCCGTGATATTTATATCTGACGTGAAATGATTTATCAATATCTTTCCTTTTATATATAAATGCTGAAACTACTTGAGATATTTACTAAAATTTTAAAAGAAGAAGTTTAAGAACGATGCTTTTCATATCCTACTTAAATACAAAAAGATATACTTAAAGATTTAATTTCCGTTCCAGTTTGTATTCTGACGAAAGAATATTCATAAGATTCATAGGCCAGTAAAGTTGAAGAAATATGAATGTTATTTTTGTCATTTTACAGTTCTGAAATAATATTATTATAGGCTCCACTTTTGTTATAATATGTCCGGTTGGCGTTGTGAATCACGCACAGTAGAAACTAAAGACTATCGCAGCTTGGCAATGATCTTATAGATAAAAATCTTATAGACTTTCAATTATGAATTAAAATCGACCGCAAAAATAAGTTGGTAATTTCATAGGAATTATTAAAAATATTATGAAAAACTAAGTTATGGGAAAAGCTTACATATCTCTAAAATGTGTAGACCTATCTTCATAATAAATGTGGTTGAAAGTTTTGTCACTACAAAATTGTGTGGCGGTTTGTAGAATGCACCTATTTACTAAATTTCGTACAGATAGGGCCCATAGTCTCCGAGTAAAATTAATGTGATATACAGACGGACAAACGGACATGGCGATATTATAAGGTTTCCCTTTTTGCCATTTGGCTCCGGAATCCTAAAAATAAATATTAGAAAAAAATGTCAAAACAATGACTCAGTGTATAAAAATTATACTGTGTTTTGAATCAAAGGAATCAATACAAATATGTTTTTATTATTATTATTATTATTTTTTTTTTTTTTTAATGTTAAAAGTTGTCAAACAAGCATACGGCCCACCTGATGGTAAGTGGTTGCCGTAGCCTATGAGCGTTTGCAGCACCATTACTAGGTGCCACTCACGCGTTGCCAACCTCGAGATATTGGTTCTTAAATCTCGTCTGCCCAGTAATTTCACTAGCGTACAGTGCCCTTCAAACCGGAATGCCTAAGCACTACTATTTGGCGGCAGAAAATTTGACACTGCGGTGGTACCTACCTAGCCGGCCTCTTGCAACAAAAGATCTACCACCAGTGCGACTGACTGCACTGGTGGAATAATCTCTGCTGTGACAGAGGTTATCTCAACAGCGGGCGATGGGGTCGTCACATCCCGACACCGGTAATTTATTATATTGGTATTACTTGTTTTTTTTTCAATACTCTTTGAAATTGGTTATTAAAAGTGATACTCTTTGAGGGTGAGTAGTGTCATAGGAGGTCCATTACCTGTAGAATATTCGGATGGAGCTGGCTGCGAGCCAAAGATGTCTTATCGTCATTTCGAGTAATACGGGCGAATATGTCACATCTAAAAATCTCTGTAAAATATTACTTGAAAATTCCGTTAGAGATAGGTAATTTTATGCCAAAAAGGTGATAAGCATATGACGTGCCGGATAAAAGCTCGCAGTAACATCAGAGGTTAGGTCAGGTAATGATTTGTGCACCGCAGGCAACACCGTGCATCACCACAATAGACAAGGAAAAGGAGGGAACGTTGAAAAGGAGAAGGAAAAAGGGGACAAAGTGTAAATTGTGACATGGAAAGCTATGAATTATTAAATAATTTCAAATTACGCCTCCTATAACCGAAGGACTTGCAAAACAAAGTTGTTGCTGGATATGAATAAATGTATTAACTAGGTTAAATCAAAGAGAAGAAATGTGTAGGATATTTTGAGTTAACATAGTACATTTACAATAAACATAAAAGGAATTTATGTCATGGACGATTTGATTTCGTGTCATGTAAAAATGCGGAACTCGTATCACGTCGCTGTTACAAGTATTCTCTGACCATAGACTTACTTTTATGTATATATGTAGACAGGCCCCTCCATACAGATAAGCCTCAATAGCTTAACGGTAGACGGGCCGACTTTAGCGTGGGAGTCGCGGGTTCGATCCTGATGACCTTAGGCTATTGTCATACCCACTCCTAGCGCATGCTTCCATCTTATTAGGAGGGGCAATAGAAATATTAGTAATGCCTTGAAAAAGCATTGCTAATATCGTTTAAAAAATTAGATAAACTGCCATACACTCGCTAGCCCTCCTTCAGAAATTCGGCATCAATGCAACGAAATAAAGTAATTTACCAAAGAGCACCAGCAAGTCTTAGGACATTTTGTGTATATGGACCTGTCTATGGTATATAGTAAGTCTATGGCTCTTCACGATCAAAGCATGTCACGTCGGTGATTACATTCACATCTTTAAATCTCTTTTTAACAGTCTATTTGTCTATTAATCCGATTTACTAACACACTGTCTCGTCTATCTCTTTGTTCGGTACAAAAAGTATTTAATACTAACTTCTTAAATGACAACATAATTTCTGTTTTATACATCTAAATTCAGTTTTAGTTACAGGAATGACATACGACTTAGGAGCGGTATAGTTCAAGACAAAGGCTAAAAGGTTGAAAATAGGTGGGCATATTCCTTGTTTTTACATTTCTTTTAGTTTAGGTGTTTATAAGAAATTACAACAAATTATAGTAAAATCATAATTTTGATTTGTCGTTATTATAGCTGATATAACCGTAATTAATGGCTGAATTAAAATATTGTTTTAGGTTTCTATATAAAATTAAGAGCGCAATCTCCTACTCTTACTCTAATGAGAATTGGGGTACAACAATAATATTTAAAAAAATATATTTCTCGACGAAAGTTGGAAGTAATTTTGATATTCAAAATAAAGCAAATAACTTGTCACATTTAGGTAAAGGGCTAGAAAATGTTAGAATGAGGAAACAAAATAAAATATATAAAACTATTTTAAAAAAATTTAATAATATACATATGGGATAAAATAATGCTTATTAGTGTCTTCTAAATGATGAAGGATTCAACTAATTGTGTCCTGAAACATAATGAAAATACAATAGGCTAAACTTTGAGTAGGCTAGGTTTAAGGCTTCGGGCTTAAAGGTATTCTTTGTTGTAAAATTTCTAACCAACTAAATATAAAAACAAGCATTTTCATATTAAAAAAAATTACACACATACACTAAAATAAAGTTCCTGCTCGCTACAAATACTATCGATTAAGATTGAATGTTAATAAGGAAATATTATGTAAATAATCATATTACACAAAAAAAAAAACAAAGACAGGTATGTGGTTGAAAAAAGAAAATTCTATGAAAATTTAAATGTCATCTTTGAAGTTTTCATTACGTTCCACGCCTATTGTTTTTAAATTAAAAAAATACCAATCCGAAGATATCCCAAACGCTAATTAACTGCTACGCTTAGATAAATTATAGAAAGTATACAAACTAAGCTGCTATCTCTGGTTTTCATTTTTCGTAATTACTCTACAGCTTTATTCATAAACTGATAGGAAAAGAAAATGTAATAGAGAGGTACTTACTTGGCAAGAGCCCAAACAAATGTTTCAACTCCTTGGGAGTATAATCAGCAAAGTCGTTAATATCGAAAACAGCAGAGGTTGAATCTGCATTTGCTTCATTTATTACATTTAACGTCTTAACAAACATTCTATAATGAAGTTGTTTGTCGACTTCGTTATCGTAGTGTCTATGATAATCTTTAATGAACTTTTCAAAAAGAATTGGAGCGTCCTTTAAATCATAGTGTGGCTTTGCCGCGTATGTCACAGTGGCTAGTATTAGTAATATACAAAAAGTGTATGGTTGCATTTTATACAGTAAATAGTGTAGCACCGTGTAATCTAAGCTTATGTGAGTGTGAGAGTAATAATATGAAAATCTTTTATAGTAGTCAACAATCAGTTAAACTTCATGCTAATTGAAAACTACAACATTCATTATATGCTGCTTTAAATATATTATTACATTATGATATAAATATATATTATATATATATATATATATAATTATAAAAGTATGCTTTAGTGAAGTTCACTTTCTAAACGTGTAGTAATAAAATATATGAAATTGTTTTCTTCTTCTTTCTAGCATTACTCCCAGGGTCTGCTTATTCTCTTATCCAGATATGTGGGGCTACTAGTTTTGAAACAGAGCGATTGCCATCTGACCTCCGCAACCCAGAGGGCGAACCAGTTACTCATTGGATAAGAGCAAATTAGCTATCAAAAGTTAGCGACTAATATCAGATGTTATGCTCCGAGGAACGGTCAAATATATAAAATTGTTCTACTGTATAAAATTGTAACAACTGCAATAAGCTGTATATAATACTGTAAGAAAAAAAAAGCAGTTGGAAATGCATTCGTTATTGATAAATAAATAATTACTTAGAATAAATTGAGTTGATAATTATTTCAAAGCAATGGCCTGTATACTGATATAATGGTGTAGACTTAGAAGTTTTTTAAACATTTTTTTATTAATAGGCTATTGGAATTTTTTTATCTGTCATAATATTTTAGTTTATCGATCCTGTCTCGATGATTTTATACGTAAACACAAAATGTGTATTACAATAATTATAATATCGACCGAAGAAAACTAATTCGATACAGAGTAATAAAACAAATAATTGCACGAGCACAAAAATTATAAATGATTTAAAGTAACTCTGTCTGTTTGTCGTCTTTTTTACATGATATTAAATTTATTATTATTATTAAATTTTTTATGAAAACAGGTTGGAGACGGACATTAATATTTTTCCTGGTCGGTGGAAAAGGAAGACAATCTTTCTAAAAAATCACATCAGTCGTTCGTAGTGGGAAACAACCACATGAAAAAGTTAGTCCAGGTGCGGGGGGCTCTAAGGCACCATGCATTGACGATCGGCACGGGGGAGTTGATTGCGCAAGCGAATCAGTGGCGTCCCTCTATGGCGCAATGCAACCGCCCTCGCCTATGGGTTTTAGGGAGCATAAATATTTTACAAAAATAAACTATTAGAATAATAATAAGTTTAAGTTATGTTTGCCCACTAAAACTCCAAGGTCCCATCTAGCGCCATAGTGGGACGTCGCGGGATCGCCGAAGCATACCACCGCGACGCCCCGGCGCTTGCCCCGAGAGGCCCACCGGTGGCGGCAACCTACTGCCGCCATACATACATAATAATACATACTATACATAAATAAAATATATATATACACCTTGGTGCGCGAACGCACCCAGGCCGTCAGCCTCCGTCTGGGGCGGCAACCTACTGCCGCCATAAATACATACTATTACATATAATACATAAATACAATATACGGCGGCGCTTTCGCGCCCCACCGACCGGGACCAAAAGGCCCCGGCAAACCCAACCAATGGAGCCCTGGGTCCTAGGGCTCCCCCGCCGAGACTAACTTTTTAATGAGGTTGTTTCCCTCTACGACCGACCGTCGTTATTTTTAAAGAGGTTTTCTTCCTCTACCGCCCGACCGGGGCTGAAGGCCCCGGTTAAGCTCACCTCCGGTGTCGCAGGAGCTGCTCGCAGTCCATTCTGATAAGCAGAAAAGTACCGGAGCGACCCATACGACACCACCCTCCTAGGCGCGGTCTGGCGTAAAACGCCCCACGCCCGAACCGTCTGACCCTGTTAGCTTCACCGGGCAGTCGAAGGTGCCACCTGCACAATCGACTCCCGGCTACTGAGCCCCCGGCACGACAAGCCCAGGGTACCGCAGAGTTTGACCTCTGCGGTTGGGGGGGAAGTTATGTTTGCCATCGTGACTCAAACAAACCCTGGTAAAACTACTGTATCCACTGGCTGGCATACCACCGTTTAAGATCATTTATTTCTATAAGAAATACAATTTCACTTATATGAGAAAGTATAAGTCTCATTATAAGTGATTTTTTCTACTTTTAAAAACGTCAAAATTATCAAATTGATTGCAACTCAGATTTACCATTCCAGTCATTAAATGATTAAATTTTTGAGGTATTTTATACTCATGATAAAGTGCGTCGAACAGTTTTTGTTTCGGTTTTTTTTACCGATTTGCATGTCCCTTGGCTAATTTGATATTTCAAAGTCAAATAAATTGGCTCTAAGCCAACAAGTTTAATCCCGAAAGCCTGACAGATTCAGGGTAAAATTTTAAACCAAATATATAAAGTTGGTTTGTTTTACTTTTTATGAATATAATTTTAACTTTTGACTTAAAATGTTTTTGAGTGTGGAATTCACCTTAAACTTCAATGTATTGCTTAAATAAAAGAGAAATAAACGCTACACACTCATCGACCCGTAATAGGATACTAATTAATATCCTATGTCGGGGCCGGTTGGAGGTCCGAAAACACACACAAGGACAAGCTAAACACATTCAGATCGACACACATGCTTGCATGGTCAATTCAAACATCTGCCCCGTGCGGAAATTAAACCCGCGGCCTGTGACGCTCATGGCAGGTTCACCACTGTCGTTTTTAAACAATTTTAGGTATTCGTAAATTAGTTTGTTATAGTTTTATATTTATTTTCACCGTGCCCTATGTATATAAAAATAAAAAAATTTACAAATAATAAGTAAATGATATTTAGCACCTAAGTTATCCTCACTATAATACTGATTGTACAAAACCTTTTATCTAAATTACAATGAAAGTTCTTTAAGTAAACTTGTACACGAGAACTAAGGATTGTCTACAACAATTGTCTAACAAATATAAAGTATTTGTTAAGAAATAAGATAAGAAAATAGGATTATTGCGAAGAAGGTGGTACCTTACATAATTATAGTGTCTGCTTAATTCTTTCAGTTTTTATATTGTTTACTAATAACTCATGATTTATATTCATTAACCAATTTTGATTTGAATTAAATATATTATTCAGTATTAGCAGGCTATGGAATTTTAGATATTATTTATTTATTTATAAATTACATGCTTTACATGTATTTGGTCCATATTAAAGATTTTATATTTTCTTGAAATATTAAGATATTGTATAAATAGTATTAGTGTGTTAAATGCACATGAATATTATGTCTTACGGAAAAACCTTTTATGATACCCATCCATAGGATCGGAGTTTGCTATCGGATTACCGAATGAATATACTCAGTTAAGACAACCATCAGTCTAAAATGATTCTTCAGCTCAACATATTTGTGTGAGTTCTTTATTTCCACGTGAATTGTAACTAAATTGTTGATATCAATCAATTTTTTGCACTCGGATTATAAAGTATAATTATATAACAATGGGCGGGTATTTATATATCCAAAATATTAATAGCAACACTGAAAACAATAAAAACTACTTTATTACGGCGCTTATATAAAAAAAATCAATTACGCAAGATCCGTACATCATTTAATATGATCTTGACTTGATCAGATTAATTAAAATGTCGCAAGTCTTCGTAAAGAATCCCATTACTATATCCTGAAATTGAATCGGACGTTAACTGTGCGGTAAATTGCGAAGAATTAGATTTGAAGCTGTTTCGTATCGCAGACTTTTATCTCTGTGACATTATTACTCTCTTAGAGATAACGTACTCGCTGTCATGGTAGCTTTACAATATTGAATCCATTTCCGAACATTATTCTTAAGTATGGTTAATTTTTTAATAAATTTGACGTTTATAGTTAGCTCTAAAAGTATTTACTTTAGACCCTGACTTTACTTTAGAATTCTGGGACAAACCACTTATTTTTAACCAGTTAAGTCCACTTAGCCATATTTATTACATATTTGATTATATATTTATTTAAGTGTTTTAAATAGTTTTTTTCATTTATTTATCCACTTATACTAAATATACAAATATTTTGTCTAATATATAATATTCTGTTCTACCCGTATGTCTCAGGTTGTCAGGTAGAAATTGCTTTTTAGCAATAAGGCCGCCTGGTTTTACCAATTATCCTAAATTTATGTGGTTTTTGTTTTTCTTTTTGTCTATTTTGTGCTGTAAAATAAAGTATTATTATTATCATTATTGTTATTGTTATTCTAGTCATAATTTCTAAGAATATTAGGCTCTTCGGTCCCGATATTCTAGTAACGCTTATACCTGAAGCTAGCCAGGCTGGCCAGTTTGGCTTTATCTTCTTATTTACATCAATCTGAATCATCATCATCCATCTGAATAGAGTAAGAGTTTTCAGTAAGAGGCTAAGGCTGCTGTCATAAGTACTAAGTTCTTCCCCGTATGGAAGTACAGTTTCGTAATCTCTGTCAATACCAGCTTGAGTATTTCGACTTGGATTGTGTATAGTTGACGTTCCCAAACTTACAAGCAGAAAAGAATCTAAAGATATTTTCTTGTGGGTATTCTACCACTTATAGTCAGATACATAATTATTCTGCCTATGTCTGATTTCTACCATCGTCTTCTTCTTCTTCCTAGCATTATTTCCGGTATTTTACCCAGGGTTTGCGTAGATTTGACATGTTATTGAATTTCACACAGAACGATTGCCACCTGACCTCTGCAACCTTTAAGAGCAAATTAGATATCAAGAGCTAACGATTATTATCAGATGTTATGATAACAACCAGGAACGACGGCTTACTGTGATCTTCGTGGCACGTTGGATACCCACAAGGACAAACGCACAGACCGAAAATTATATTTGTTACAAATATCTGCCCCGACCAAGAATCCAACCCACGACCGTCGAGGCTCAAAGCAGCACAGCGGTCGTCGAACTAATCATCGTCGTGGTTTCTACCTTCGTACCAAAAAGAAGAGGTTTTTGAGGTCCGTAACATTCATGTGATACTCCGAATGCTACATGTGACATACCTGGTGTATGATGTAATACTTTTTTAATGTTACAAGTTGGCAAACAAGCATACGGCCCACCTGATGGTAACTGGTTGCCATAGCCTATGAGCGCTTGCCATTAGTAGGTGCCACTCACGCGTTGCCAACCTCGAGATATTAGTTCTAAAATCTTCTCTGCCCAGTTATTTCTATAGCCTACTACTACTATTTGGTGGCAGAATATTAGACACTGCAGTGGTACCTACCTAGCCGGCCTCTTGCAACAAAAGACCTACCACCAGTGACTACATATGTACAAATTGTATATAAAGCCTGAAAAAATATAATATAGAATAAAAAACGCAGCTCAATACTATCTGTATTGTAAATCGTATTATTGGTGTATCATATCGCACTGATTTTCCCGTGAACACTCAATTCCTATAGACGTTTGAAATGATAATTAAATCTGTTTGGATTACTGCCAGCTTTTTCAGAATATTCTACAGGTAAGAGTTTTATTTTCTTAATCCAACAACAGTAATTTTAAGAGTCTGTTTCACAATCGTCAAAAAACGTTATACGTATATAAGACATTTTTTTGGAAAAAGGTGCAAACATCAATTTTTTTTAGAATTTTAAATCCCATAATTCAAAGTTTAGAGGGGGGATGAAATTTTTCTGACTTAAGGGAGCTAATATTTATATATTAAAAATTCTGAAAACATTTGAGGTTTTAGAACGTCAAAATAACTTTCAACCACATTTATTTTGAAGAAGATAGGTCTCCAATATTTTGAGATATATATAAGCTTTTCCCAAAACTTCTCTTTAACATATTATTTTTAATAATGACTATATATTTACCAACTTACTTTTGAGGTCGATTTTAATTCGTTAGCATTTAAAGTCCTTAATCATCAATCATCAAGTTGCGGAACCCTTTACTTTACACTATGCGTATTCCACCATGCACTTGATTGGATTATCTTTAACTTGGATAAAAGATGAACTATAAAAGCTTGCATGATTTGAAGAAATTACAAAATATTTCACGAGTTGCACCACCATTAACTTTAATACAGTTGCCTAAATATCAGCCTTTGCTTAAAAGTATAAAATAAAATTTAATTATGACAAAAAACATCAACCAACACAACACAAAATAATAATAAGGAGTAAGTTAGACTTATTTGAGAAGAACAGTTTTATTTCAGAAAAAGATAAGTATATTTATGAAATTATCAATTATTGGATTATCTTTCCATGTTACAAGATTTAAAATATGTTTTTTATGTTTTACATAGTAGTTACTTATTCATAAAGTGGTTCACCAGCAAATGCAGGTTCTTCAATTTTACAGTGATTGTTACCTCGGAGAAATTTAAAGAAGCCATTTTCTCCCCAATTCGAACCCCAAGAATTTGCTATAAGCCAGTATTTTTCTCCATTTTCAACTCCCCATCCCATAATTTTGATTGCGTGACCTCCCTCTTTTTCACCGAATGTGTGTTTGTAGACACCACTCTTATAACATAGAAAATCGCTGAATACTTCAAAAGAACCCTCCACAGGACCATTATTGAAAATTTCCGCTTTGATATCATCCTCTCCAGCAACTTTATAATAATTTTTCCCATATTTTTTGTCTGCTTCAAATTTACTAGGATAACTCTCTTCGCAAGTCGTTTTACATTCTGGAGTATCCACTTCGTGACAAGCGTCGCTATTGTTTGGATCACAGGGAGCTATTTCATATGGTCTGCAACCCTCTGAAGAATTGTAGTTGCCTCCAGAAACTATACCGTTGTCTTTCCAGTATTTCCAAGCAGCAGATGGATAGCCACCTTGACAACCAATATGATACCCGTCGCCGCAAGTTGAACAGCAACTGAGTAAATCTTGTGCGGAGAAATGGAAATGTTTCACACCGTTTGAATAAATACAGTAACGATCAGTCATTGTTTCAACGGCACCGAAAGCCCAGCAGCTCCCACAGGGTCCTTGATTTCTTATTTCGTCTAATGACGGACAATATGGCCACTTGTCTCTAGGGTTAAAACTTTCTGGTAAATTGGCTTTTACTTCTTCGCTATGCTTTACGTATGCCAGATTCGTTATGTTTGTATCCTCAAAGGCACCCATTAATTTTTGTATTGCGGGTAATGTCATACGGCTATTTGAAAAACTGCGACCAGCTCTCCATGAACTTTGTTTCGAATTTATCATGTCTACAAAGGATTGGGGACATGGATCATGTAGTTGAGCCGATGCAATAGTTAATAATAGCACAAAAAAAGATACATGGTAGATATTCATGTTTCAAAATATTATTCAACTAAAGTTGAAGCAGTTGGAAGCCCCAAAATTTGAGAAAGCAGTCTGTGCCGTTTGAATAGGAGTTGGTCCGTTAATGTTCCTCTAATGCTCGTATTGAACCACACCGCAGTGGTCAATGGATGGAAGTGTGCTTGATCGCTGAAGTCGATGGTTAATATACTACATATCTAGAACAAAGAACGTAAGCAGACGATGTGGTATAACTATCTCAAAATCCCTAGTTTGTTATGTAGGTACATATAAAATAAGTTAACGCACAATCATTTGTACTTCACAAGCAATAAACCAGTCAGCGATAGACCGTCTTTCATTTCATACATCACAATTGGCGCAGTCGGTTTTGTTTAAAAAGTAATCATAAATTTCAAAAAATAGTTTTCGAACCATGCCTTTCGGAAAAATAGAAACTTTTGAAGTTGGTTCACATAACTGGGATGCGTATTGTCGAAGAATAAAACAGTTTATAGCTTTAAACGACATTAGTGAACATTTGCACGTGGCCACATTAGTGACTCACGTCGGTGTGTCTTGTTACGAATTAATGTGTGATTTGTGCTCCCCGGTTTTACCAGAAGATAAAACCTTTGACGAACTCGTAGATATTGTCAAAAATCATCTCGAACCACAGAGGTCGGAGATCGCTGAGCGGCATATATTTCGGCAACGGAAACAACTTCAAGGTGAAGCTGTGGGTGATTACTTACAAAGTTTGAAGCACCTAGCAAAAACATGCAATTTTCGCGATAGTCTAGAAGTGAATATAAGAGATCAATTCGTTTCTGGGCTGAATAATGAAGATATGAGGTCAAGGTTGTTTGCCGAGCGAGATATCGATTACAAGAGGGCCATTGAACTTGCTTTGGCATTAGAAGCAGCGGACAGGCACGCGGCTGAGGCGGCGTCCGGTGCGAATAATGGAGTTACAGAAGGATTACATGTTGTGAGAACAAAGCGCAGCGTAGTTAATTACGGCAGCGGCGGCGTGGCTACGAGCGGAGCAAGCAGCGCGGGCGGCGGCGGCGTTGCCGCCAACAGCGGCAGCGGTGGCAGCTCGCAGCGCGCGTGTACGCGCTGTGGCCGTTTGGGGCATGGACCGGCGCGATGTCGATTTAAGCAGTACTCGTGTAACAGTTGTGGACAAAAAGGTCATCTTAAAGTGGTATGTCAAAATAATAAAAGTGTTTGTGATAGTGAGTTCCAGAAGTATTCAAAAGGTCAGTTCTTTTTAAATGATTCAGACGATAGTGATTTAAATTTTTATAATTTATTCTGTAATGGTAGTGACAAACCCTATCATATAAATTTAAATGTTGAAAATATTTTTTAAAGTTTGAGATAGATACCGGTAGCAAAATATCTGCAATTTCTAAACAATGTTATGATAATTACTTTTCAAATATTTGTATACGACAAAAATCGCTTAGATTAAAATCTTATACGGGTAATATTATTGAACCTCTTGGCTACATTATAGTCAATGTTAATTACTGTAATCGCTTGTTTAAATTACAATTATTTATTATTAAAAACGGTGGCCCGCCTTTATTAGGTCGTACCTGGATTAGATTTTTACAACTAGACATTACAAACTTTTTTAAGATGAGTGAAAATAAGATTAATTATAGTATAGAATTATTACGAAAAGAATTTCCTGAGGTTTTTGCTGATGGGCTTGGGACTTTTAGAACACAAATGCAATTACATCTCGCGGATAAAACTCCAATATTTATTAAAGCGAGACCACTGCCGCTCGCGTTACGAGCGCCGGTCGAACGTGAACTTGAACGATTGCAACGCGAAGATGTTATATATAAAGTAGATCGTTCCGATTATGGTACACCGATCGTTCCTATAATTAAAAAAAATGGTTCTATACGTATTTGCGGAGATTACAAAATAACTATCAATCCGCGTTTAAAAGATTTCCATTACCCTCTTCCCCGAATTGAAGATATATTTGCTACACTAGCGGGGGGTGAGCAGTTTTCTAAGCTTGACCTATCCCACGCCTATCAGCAGGTTCTTCTAACGGAAGATTCGAGGCCTATGACGGCAATAACTACGCACATAGGTACTTTTGTATATAAGCGAGTGCCGTTTGGAATTAAATGTATTCCTGAGAATTTTGAAAAATTAATAGAAGAAACATTAAGTGGTTTAACATGTACTGTTGCTTTCCAGGATGATATATGTGTCACTGGAAAAGACAAGGCAACGCATTTTAAAAATTTACATTGCTGTTTTGTTTAGATTAAAAGAGGCGGGATTACGAGTAAATTGGTCAAAATGTGAATTTTTTAAAAATAGTGTCACTTATCTGGGATATACGATAGATAAAGAGGGCTTACATACTGATACAAAAGAATTGAAGCCATTGTATCAGCGCCATCACCAAGAACGTTACACAGTTAAAAAGTTTTTTAGGTTTAGTAAATTTTTATAGTAAATTTTGTATTAATATGAGTATTGTTCTAAAGCCCTTGTATAACTTGCTTAAAAAAATGTAAAATGGTATTGGAGTTCGGAGTGTGAATGCGCTTTCAATAAAATTAAACAATTATTAATTAGTTCTCCTGTACTAGCCCACTATGATCCGAAATTACCACTGATCCTATCGGTAGACAGTAGCGCGTACGGTCTGGGCGCAGTACTATATCATCGTTACTCGGATGGCACTGAGCGACCGGTTAGTTGCGCCTCGCGTACACTTAATGATGCCGAGCGTAATTATTCACAAATCGATAAAGAGGCACTTGCAATTGTTTTCGGTGTTAGCAAACATCATCAGTATGTATTTGGTAGACATTTTATTCTACGAAGCGATCATCGCCCTTTAAGTTATATTTTTGGGAAGAATAAAGGCATCCCGCAAACGGCAGCTAGTCGTTTGCAGAGATATGCCATACGGCTAGCAGCTTATAATTTCGATATTGAATTCGTGCCCTCCACGCAAAATTGTTTTGCAGATTTATTATCTCGGTTGCCATTGCACACGTCTTGCAATCTTCAAATCAAAAACCAAAATAACAGTTATTTATTTTATATTGAAGATAAATTACCTGTAACTTTTCACGAGAGTTAAACCGAAACTAGTAAAGACTTAGTTCTAAACAAGATAATAAGTTTCGTTAAGTTTGGTTGGCCTAAGCAGTTAGATAATGACACTTACAAACCATACTTTATAAGAAGGGATAATTTATTTTTAGAACAAGGTTGTCTAGTATGGGGTTACCGTATTGTTATACCTAGTAAACTACAAGCTTTCGTTTTAGACGAGTTACATGCAGGGCATATAGGCATCGTTAAAATGAAGCAACTTGCTCGTAATTATGTCTGGTGGAGCGGGCTTGACGCGGATATCGAACGCACTTGCCGCGAGTGCAAGCCTTGTTGCGCGCAGCGCTCAGCCCCACCGGCGCCCCTTCATACGTGGGAATGGCCTATCGAACCTTGGTCTCGACTACACATAGATTTTTTAGGTCCGTTTAGAAATAGGTATTATTTGGTACTATTAGATGCCCATTCTAAGTGGTTGGAAGTAGATTGTGTTGCTAATACATCTGCTTCTGTTGTTATTGCCAGTTTGCGTAAAATATTTTCTAGATTCGGCTTACCTAAGTGTATAGTAAGCGACAATGGACCGCCATTTTCTTCAAATAATTATTTGTCATATTTAAACAGTAACGGTATTAAAAGAGTCTTAGTGGCTCCGTATCACCCCTCTAGTAACGGTGCGGCTGAGAATGTAGTCAAAACAGTTAAATTAGTATTGAAGAAAGCAGTTTTACAAAATGAGAATATTGATGAGGCCCTTTGTAAATTCCTATTCACTTACAGAAATAATGAGCATTGTACTACAAATAAAGAACCTTCGGTAGCCCTTCTGGGTCATAGGTTACGTGGAAGGTTAGATCTCTTGCGTCCGAGTACCCGTGATGTAGTTTTTGACAAGCAACAGGCACAAGAAGCTTGTAAGGGCGGGGTTATACGAGAGATGATCCCCGGGGATCGAGTTTTGGTGCGAAATTATAACGATAATCTTATTAAATGGAAGGAAGGGGTAGTGCTAGAAAAAAAGGGACCGATATCCTATGTCGTTAAAACAGACAATGATGATCGCATTTGCAAAAGACATATAGATCAATTATTAAAAAAAAATGTACGACTATCTCGTTATTCATTACCCAACATAGATAATAGTTGTCCGTCCAGCCCCAGTAATACAAATTCCCTAATAAAAAGTCCATCAACACCAATATTTCAGTCTCCGTTAAATGACCAAAATGCTGATTCAGACCCGGTTTATGAATATATGAAAGCGCAGTCACCTCAAGTTAGTCCTAATGAACAATTAAATTCGAAATTAGCGAAGCTTCAAAAAGAAAATATTGTCACTCATAGCATGAAGTTGAGACCTCGCAAAGAGAAATTATTTTAAGATTACATGATTTTTGTTATTGTTTTTATTTTAAGTTTCTTTTTTTTTGTACCTTTTTATCAATTAATAGCCTGTAACATATAATATTATATTTGTGTTTAACATTAATAAATATTTTTTTTAAAAAAAGAAAATTTACCTACATAAATTATGATTGTTAAATTTAAAAGAGGGACAAGTGTTATGTAGGTACATATAAAATAAGTTAACGCACAATCATTTGTACTTCACAAGCAATAAACCAGTCAGCGATAGACCGTCTTTCATTTCATACATCACAGTTAAATATATAATATGTTTCATATTTGCGAGGTTAGTGCTACGCATTCAATGTTCACCAGAATATTATTCTTGTAAAAAGTCTCTCGCTGACAAAATATTGCTATTTTAAGCTCAATAAAAAATAAAACAATTGTTATTTATTGTAACCCACTAAATAAAAGAAATTTCTTTTTCACCCGTATTCATGTAAGTGTCCTAAAATTATTTTGACAACCATTTTGGCGCAACTGACGTTGCTTTGATTCATTCTCAAGGTAGATATTTGTAACTTTGCATTACGCTCATAGTTGTTGTGCTTGTTTTATGTGTGTTTCCGGACATGACATCTGATACATGATAATACCATCCTAATAGAGGCCATTGAGTGTGCAGCGCTTATTTATTATAATTACAACTAAGATAAATCAAAAATGTGCGATCTAAAAAATTGTCGACGATATTGAGTAGGGATCGATTTAATCACCTTCAAAACTTTTAAGAAACTAAAATAAGGATTTGCTATAACAAAACATCTGTTTTCCATAATCTATGAGAATTATCATTATCTACATAGATAAAGAAAAATAATAAGGTAAAATTCTTTACATTACATGTTTATGGAATGCATTAATTTTTTTTTACGGCAAATATGCTATCGGAAGTACGTCAATTAGACACGTGTGGTTGTAATCGGTTGTCATAACATTTACGAGCTAATTAATTATTCAACCTACTTTGAAAGGTAATAAGGCATTGTAAGTTGTAAAGTGTGCTGGGCGCATATCTCGTGTATTACATATTTATAGACACTAAATAACAGTTATACACTGGCACATTGGCAACGATACAAATATTTCCTCGTGTATTTGTACAATAAACTATGTAATGTTCTCTTTTCGGTTGCCCTTGTCCTTTGTTACGTACACATTGCATTGAATTTGATATAACTTGGCATACATTTTCTTTTTCGCCTTACAACAAGTTTTAGGACCCTAAATTCTTGCCATATTCTTCGCCCACATCACGGTGTGCTGGCACCCGCTATGGGTGTGTGGTAGTGGTCTAACCACACATGTCCTACTGTAGTCATGCAGTGCCCGTTTCCTACTGCGATCGGTAGACTTTCTTAGATATCTTTGGGAACCATATTGTGAATAAATAATGAAATTTAATTTTCATAATTGTTTTTATTAATTTCATGTTTTACTAAATTAACTCTAAAAATTATTGTGTTTATATTTCTAGACAATTATTACACAATAAAAATAATATTAATAGTTATACATCATATTTTAAATGAAAAAAAAAAAAAAAAAAACTTTTTTTAAGTCAGTTAAAATTTATACAGTGACCATTTTGGTCGTTACAAAGCCTGAACTGCAAACTATGTTATTCAAACAAACTTCAGTACCATAGCCCATACTTTGCATACATCCTCAAGCTATGAAGCCAAGTGTATTGTTATAATATAATATATTAACGAGGCTTATTCATTATGATACTTTTGAAATCTTACAAGAAGTCGAAAAGCGTATAAATCTATTATACTTATTTATTAAAATCAAAAAATAAATAAAATAAACACAATCTAATTACAATTCCTTGTAATAAGCTTTATAGAGATGTTGTCAAAGTATGTATTCGATCATCTTAAATTGCTGTATTCTAAAAAATCTCGAAATTACATTAAAAATGTTCGAGTAACTAACACAAGCATGAAACGATGAAAAACATCTTTTTTTGGAGTTGTTTGTTAATTGTTATTATCAAACAAAGAAAAAACGAAGTAAAGAGAAAAACTTTTTAATGGCCTTTGTTCTTCTATAAAGGACTTTTCGGGAATGTTTAGTAAAAAAATATTTAATAGAGATGTTAAAAGTTTTGATGGGTGAATATACATTAAATATTCAGTTTTTAAAATAATTTATTTAATAATTGTTTTGGATGCTTACATTATACATTATGTATTACATATATTATGAGTATAAAATTCTAATAAACAACATAATTAATATTATGAAAAAGGAATGGAATTAAAAAGGACTTTCATAATTTTCTAATACCTAAACAAATCAGGCGTCGGGATGTGACGACCCCATCGCCCGCTGTTGGGATAACCTCTGTCACAACAGAGATTATTCCACCAGTGCAATCAGTCACACTGGTGGTAGGTCTTTTGTTGCAAGAGGCCGGCTAGGTAGGTACCACCGCAGTGTCCAATATTCTGCCGCCAAATAGTAGTGCTTAGGTACTACTGTGTTCCGGTTTGAAGGGCATTGTACGCTAGTGAAATTACTGGGCGAACGAGATTTAAGAACTAATATCTCGAGGTTGGCAACGCGCGAGTGGCACCTACTAATGGTGCTGTAAGCGCTCATAGGCTGCGGCAGCCACTTACCATCAGGTGGGCCGTATGCTTGTTTGCCAACTTCTAACATAAAAAAAAAAAAAAAAAAATACCTAGAAAGATTTCTTTTCACTATCAATGGGCCAGCTTGCATAAGGAAGAGAAGTAGAGAGATACGAGAGATACTAAGGTTGATGAGTTTAACAAATTTATATAAATTATGCCACTTTCGAAAACAATCTTTCAAATACATAACTGTATATCTTCTTTTGCTCTTTCTTACGTAATATCTTGATATTACATTCTGTAATTTTCAAGATAGCCTCGAAATACAAACAGATAAATAAATATTGTCGAAAATTTCTTATAAAAATGACATGAAACATTCGAAGAAGGTGAATGTCTTTCTAACTTATAAAGAAATCGGAATCGCATTTGTTACACGAGATTTGTGTGGCATTTCAGAATTGATAAATCACGTCGTAAAGTACAAGCTTCCTTCCGACGCAAATAGATGTTATCGAAATACAACATCAATTATTAATTGCGTCTATATTTATAATTAAAATAGATAAGTAAATAAATTACATAGTTTTTATGTAATAAATTATTAATTACTTAAATATAAAGATAAAATTGTACAAAAAGAGATACATCTCAAAACATCTTATTTAAAGAGTCTTCGAAGAGTTTCTATCTTTTTCCTGGAGTATTAAATCAAATCATTACTACCACTATAGAAGCATATAAATATATATATGTGTATATATTCTGTTCAGCAAAAAATAATCACGTAAAATTGTTTCCAAACAGCGAAAAAGCGTAACACCTAATAAATCAGTCTTCAAAGGATTATATTTTATGTAACAAGTTGATTTTAAAAGTGTAACGTGTTTGCTGACCATCCTGGTGGTGTTTTCCCTCAAAGGAAGATAATAAATTAACAAACATACATTCATTTAATTATTCAGTCAATTATTTGTAATTATTCTTTTTGTACATGATTGTAATATTTTTCTTAAGCGAAATTTAGTTTATAGTTATACAATTTGAATGGTAGTTACAAGTGGAAAATATAATAATAATTCCATGGTAGATATTTCGTACGAATTAATAAATTCTCTTCGTTGATGTGAAGGAGGTTATAATAAGATAATTTATTCATAGACAGCTTGACCTACTCCAGATCAAGTATTTTACGAAGAATTCATGCTTCTCAAGGAATTTTCATATGCTATGAATTTTTATTAAAACACTTTTCTGAATGCACTAGAGCCGTATCTTACAAACCACACAGTATTTTTCTTATGCTAAATTATTTATATTTTTATTATTTGGATATAGTGATCGTGGATAAAATTTTATTGCTAGACATACCACCTAACATTCTAAAATATAACTGAGTCGGAAATCTTATCCTTCTTAATGAAATCGACTACAAAATGATCAGAAAACTAATACTTCCGAGGAAAAAGTAAAGTAGTTTTTAAGCAAATAGCTGCAATGGAAATCATTGTTATAAAACTTTGTTATTAACTTGTACCTTGGCTAGCAATCTAACTTTCACGGAACTCCAAGGTTCAGCTTTGAATTTTCATTAAGGCGATAGAAATATTACCCTAAACAGTAAAATTGATTGAAAGCTAAAAGCCCGTTTTTTGAAAATTTTCTTGAAAATATCGAAAAAGAAGGCACTGGCTTTTGAAGAAGATATTCTCCAGGGAATCATCAGATTCGGACCAGATTATAATAGGCCACATCGGGAGTTCAGCCTTTCAGAGAAAAAAAGAATTATTCAAAGCGACCCAGCCTTCTTCGGGTAGTGAGGCAACCAAAATACAAAAAAAGCAAAATACGATTGAATTGATAACATCCTTCTATTTTATTCGGTTGAAAATGCACTATTGCGAATGGTAGTGTTAGTGTTCATATTATGGCTAAGCTAAAAAGTGTTTATTATTCTACAATGCTCGGAGCCAACTCGTTGTTGCTAATTTTAACTAAGCGCCTTTGTTTCATTGTGAATAGGATTTTTTGCAAACGAAATGTTTGCGTTGTTTCTTGCAGCAATGCCAACTTTTCGTAACTCTGATTTAGAGCGGTTCAGATCAGCATTTATACAAGCGTATAAGCTCGTTTTTCGGTGTAGTTGCGTATATACGCGCTTTTTACTACTCTCATCTATAGGCGGGAGCTCGCCAGTACCAACTACTTCCAATTGACCGCATCCAACATAGAGCGGCTCGAGTTGTCCTTTCCGATCGGCTTTATCCTTTGGCATTGCGTGGAGATGTTGGATCACTCTGCATCTTCTATCGCATCTATCACGGGAATGTTCTGAAGAATTGTTTGAATTCCACCCACAGGATTTATGCCATATTCAAATGGTCAAATTGTATTTATTTTAAATTTAAAAGAAATGAAAATGGTACGACAAACGAAAACGACAAGGTAAACGAATAGGGATAAAATCCCCGAAATCTACATATCTTAACACGATCTTAGACGTACATTAAACACGTTAAGCACTTTTAAAAATAAATAAATAAACAATAAATAAACGCTACACACTCAACGAAAGAGAAATCCTTTTTAAAATAATTAATGACTATTTTATTCACTTCTGAGAAACTCAGGTGTTCAATTATAATTAAAGGGTACAGATTTGGTTCTGAATTATCAAAATGAACAAATAGAGAATTATTAATACTATAAAATATACCCGTTTCGATAAACTTATAACTATTCCTTACTATTACTGTACATAAATATTTATTCTGAGCCGAGAAAGCATCAGAGATCCATTAAATTTTATTACAGATACTTGGCCTTATTTATAGAACGCCAACATAGCGGAGCTTACTCGTTTGTATAAGATGATCGAAGCTCCTTCGCTTCGTATCGATTTCATAAAGATTTTAATATTATACTTTATTGCGGTTAGGAATAAAACATAGTATACATTTGTATAAAGCCATCCAACCTTGTTAATTTTTATTCTGAAAAACGGAAATGAATGTTAAAATACAAGTTTGAAAAAAAATTTCAACTACTGCTATTTTAGTGTTTTAGTGATACACAGAGGTGCGTTTTATTTGTAAATGCAAGATTATATCGCAATGAACTTACACAAAATTACACAATAAAATTCTAACTTTCCTTACATTGTGACATTAGCCAGTAGATAATTTTTTTTAAGCTTATTCGCGGGCTTTGAGCTCGGCGACCGAATCAAGAAATTCCGTAACGAAAATAAAACCTAACAAGAAAAATTATAGCAAATACCTCAATAAATGTATTGGAAAATGATCTTTAAATAATACTTTTTTTAATGTTACAAGTTGGCAAACAAGCATACGGCCCACCTGATGGTAAGTGGTTGCCGTAGCCTATGAGCGCTAGCAGCACCATAAGTAGGTGCCACTCACGCGTTGCCAACCTCGAGATATTGGTTCTTAAATCTCCTCTGCCCAGTAATTTCACTAGCGTACCGCGCCCTTCAAACCGGAACACAGTAATGCCTAAGCATTACTATTTGGCGGCAGAACATTTGACGCTGCGGTGGTACCTACCTAGCCGGCCTCTTGCAACAAAAGACCTACCTAACAGTGTGACTAATTGCACTGGTGGAATAATCTCTGCTATGACAAAGGTTATCCCAAAAGCGGGCGATGGGGTCGTTACATCCCCGACGCCGGTAAAATACGCTATAAATACTAATCTTCAATTTTCAAAAAATAATATATAGCCTTTATACATTATTCTTATATATGCAAAGGATTTTCGTCTTTAAATCAAAGAGAATGAAGAGGAAGGAAATCAAAGAAATTCTATAAAGTTAAAGTTCCATATAAATGTATCTATTGATGATGTACTTACATTCCAAATTTAAATATTTTGAATTAGTTACAAATTTTCTTAATTTATTTCAATCAAATTTTGAATTATAGACGAATTTGTATCTATCGTTTCTAAGGCAATAGCCTTGAAATTAATGTTCGATTTCATGTGTATTTTATTTTTTTTAAAACAGCCAATATTTTATGTATTGCATAAGGTGATAAAAAATGCTATGCAACAGCTTTACCACGGCAGTCCCCGAGTGCCACATGTTTTTTGTTCTTACGCTTGACTTCAACTTGTAATTTTTAATAGCGTAGTAGTATAGAACAATTTTTTTTTACATGTATGATTTTATGACTTTGAAGCGATTGCTACTTCTTAATTTGTTTCTTACAAATATATATAAATAACACATCACGTTTAAATATCTTACTCAAATCCAAAAAGGTTTCCAAACATAATAAATGAATTCATGAGAAACGCTCGTGAGGGTTGAACAAGAATGAAGAAACGAAATTCGACGTGTGTTATTTGTTATCTTTAATTTATTTTTATTATGTTTACATTTAAAGTGCTAAAGAAAATGATTAATTTTAATTGCGTGTGTAAGTATAATTGAGGAATAAACTATTGATGGCATCGGTTAAATATTGTTGTGGAAACCAACTATGTATGCTTTTTTCTTATCTTTAAATAAATCACTAATCATTTCGTCTGGACGTTTTTTGTATGGATTTTGGTGGAATGGAGTACGCTTTCGTCGTTTCCTTAGATTCCTTAACTAATTTGAGATATTCGGTTTTAAGAATTTGGTGATAATGAAATATATAAAACTGAAATCCTTAAAGTACATGAGTTAATTACCAGCGGTATCTGCATCCATATTGTTTCCGTGCAGTATCCTATCTATATTCTTAGAGCTCAGGCGGAGTTATACAAAAATCCGGCCAAACATGTGTCAGACTCACCCACTGCGGTTCGTACCATAGCAAATTAAAGAATAATTTTACAAGCTTTGTTTTGTGGAATTCATTAGTTATTTATGATAGGTATATTGTATTGGACGTACATCCTTCAGGATTGCGATTTTTGAGGTTATTATAGTATATTTCTTTGTTATTTATTAAAACGAAGCTCCTTATCACGGGTTGGTAGTAGACCGAGCCGCCAACAAAAAGTTGGGTGGCAAAATAACATATTTTATTTTATTTTTAGAAATTGTTTTTGTAGCGGCAACAAAAATACACATTCTATGAAATCCACCTATAATGTTACGATTAGAGAGATAGAGCCTGGTGCTCATTGGGACCCGTTACATAAGAAACCCACACTTAAATTATTCTCAGTAAAAATAAAGAGTCCAAATTGACCGCATCCAACGTAGAGCGGCTCGAGTTGTCGACGATCAAGCCCTTTCCGATCGGCTTGATCCTTTGGCATTGCGTAGAGATGTCGGATCACTCTGGATCTTCTATCATTCTATATATCACGGGGAATGTTCTGAGGAATTGTTTGGATTGATCCCACCGGTAGAATTTCACGATCGGACATCGCCACTAAACTCTAAATTCCATCCATAGTGATGATTCCAACTTGAACACTCCACAACAGCGCGATTTAGAAGACATTTTCTTCCTCGCACAACCACTCTGTGGAATCAGCTTCCGCCGGCGGTCTTTCCGAACCGATACGACTTGGGAACCTTCAAGAGCGTATTCTTTCCTTAAAGGTCGGCAACGCACCTGCATGCCTTCTGGTGTTGCAGATGTTCATGGGCGGCAGTGATCGCTTAACCAGGTGAGCCTCCTGCCCGTTTGCCCTCTTACATAAAAAAAGAAAGAAAGAAGAGTTTCGTAGAAGAATATTCAAAGTCAACGAAATAGCTTAGTGTTGTGAAACTGGAGCGCTTATGCGGCATTAGGGTCCAATCTACAGCTGAAGATACAAAGTTTGCCGGTTATTTACTAAACGATATTTAAAAAGTATGTAGGGGCGTAAGAAATAAGCAACAAAATATCGTTTCGATTGTTCTGCAGTCAATTAAATGAAAAGAAAGTGCATGCTACATCACACCAAAATGACTTAGAGCGACTAATATTTTGTATTATATTACATGTAAAGGAGATTACTTATTTGTGTTTCTTCTTTTTTCCTGAATGATGAGTAACTAATAAGGATAAAATGCTGTTTAATTTTATTATGAAATAAAAATAGTAAAATAAAAGTTAGACGAACAAAGAAAGAAGTCTTTTTACGTGTTTTTAAATTCCAAGCGTTGCAGTTTCTGTCACGTTTAGCGCATACGTAGAATGGGTCTCCTGAGGGCTGAGCTCTCTGCTGTTATACATTGCTTGAGGGCTCTAACTGGGTATGTGAATTGTGTCTCTAATTTGAATTTAACGGGTAAAATTTCAGGTCTCCATACATTTAGGTAAAAATATAAGCCAAAAAATGTATCTTTGATTATATAAATTAATTTAAAGTGTGGAAGTTTTTATCTTGCTTGTCTTGCTTGAAGCGATGCTTAGAAAATCGGCCTACTTTAAGATACACTTATTTCAAAAGGATTTTAATTTTATTGCATAAAGTGATTTTTTTAAATTTCAGAATGATTAAAAATGTGTTTGCGTGGTATTTTATTACCTTCAATTTATATCGTTAAAAAATATTTAATATTTTGACGAAATAAACCTTTCTAGACAAAAGTACAGCTCAAAACTGACGACATTGGGGTGAGTATTATAGCAGCAGCCTCCTAAATGTAGTTCATGGTGGGTCATTTCGTACATAGATTTTTACATAGGCTCGTGATCTAAATCGAATCGCAAAAGTAATAAGAAGTTCTTGTAATTAATCTTATTTATAAAGTTGCTAACTATTATAGTATCGTCAACGACTTACAACAGGTAAACTTAGTGAACGCTGGGGATGACTTATCAACAATTTGCGTAGTTTCACAGTTTGACTTTCCAAAGGGGCTTAATCAAACGATGACAGATTTCCAGGGAAAGGTAAATCGTTAAACTTTGTTCTTCTTCAATACGAGACGGAGTAAATACCGCCTCGCTGAACTTTGTGATAATTATAATGGAAATAAATTGATCAATTTGAATTGTTCAAGCTCATGTTTAGAGAGTTTATAATATTTTGTATTTTTTGTTAATTTATTTTTGTTCGTCTGTGATTTTCATATAAACACACAATAGATTTTTCATTTTTTCGACCGCTGTTGGCTCGCAATTAATGAAATATGTTAGTATCGTTTTAAAACTCAGTTTGAAATTAAACAAAATACTTTATTCCAATTTTTTTTCATCTTTGTAGATATGATTAACAGTTTATATTAATATTTTGCTTCGTCGATATGTAATCGTCTAAGTCTGTGGCTCAGCGGTTGCAAACCTATCATAAGCGCCATTGGTTGCGGTTACGATTGCCACTCGGCGCAGATCTTTTTAATGGCTTTATACAATTGTACATAAATACAAGTATGATGACTTTGATTTTATTTTTGTATCTTTATACTAATGGGGTTCATTGAGTGTATAACGTTTATTAGTTTTTTTTATGATAAAAGCATAGTTTTTATTCAAAGTTTAAGTTATCAAAAGTTAAAAACACAATAACAAAATACTTAGACACCAGTCACAGTTTTGTAATAATATAAATTGGCAACCAAATGTTACGCTGTACGATACATAAATAAATATATATTTTGATAATGTTTTATTTTCTAGGACTAAAGTTTTTAAAGCACTGTTAACTTAATAAATTCAAGTTCAAATGTTTGCCTTTGTCACTCGACTCCCCAGACAACTGCTTACGTAATTCTAAATTAAGGGCACATTTCTTTTGCCAGATATAAATTTATGACGAGACAGAAGTGGTGTTTAATCGTCTAAGTATTTGGTAAAACGCCAACATTTAATATTTTATATCCATTTTTTAAAACCTAATAGTAAAACTAGACTATGTAGCAAACTGTAAAGCAAAAGGATGTATTAAAGATTGTTTTGGGTTATAAATCTAGCATTATTTATTTATCAAATCATATCTCGACGGATTGGTAGATTAATATTAATAATAATAAATATGATACCAGTATTAGTTATAGAATTATATATAGTGATTATTATATCTAATAATATAATATAACAATAATAGTTATAAAAATAATAATAACAATCTTATAAAATAAATGATACATAAAGTTATTATTTATTTAATATACAAAATTTATAGGCTTACTATTTCACTCCTTGGTGCGTCATAGTGTGAAGTTATATAAGGCCCAAATTTTTTCATATCTGATAGTTGTATTCAAGCATACTAATTCTACTTATGTAGACCATCATAAGGTTAGTGTAGTAATGGAAAATGTACTAAATGTCATTTAATTTATAAATTATATCGAGGAAGTAAATAGTTAATATTGCATTCACGTAGAGACTACGTGCTTGGTTCTGCGACTTATTGAGATAACATCACGAACGAAATATTCAACGTGAGGTCTAAATTGAAGTTAGAGGCAAAACCGTTTTAAAATTTTACATTATGTAATTATAAAGTCTGCGCTTTTATTGCGACTCAACAGAATTAGTCTATTCAGAATGAGCACGTTATGTTAGTTCAACAATGTAAGTGGATATCATCATAAGAATATCCCTAAATTGGGAAGGTGTACAAATACAAATCTTTATTTTTTCAAACTTAATTTACGTTACATTTCATGGGTTTGAGAACCTCTTTTAAGTATTAGGATACTTGTGTTAGACGATCTCGCTCTTCCGTAACATATATATATTTTATTATGACCAAGTTAAGTATAAATAAAATTTATTATAAGAAAAGTTTGCAGTTACAGATCTAGAGTTTAAAAAGGTTAAGATGTGTTTTTCTTTTCTGGTAAATGTATAGATTGTCAATTGTACATCAATTTGCCAGTTTGTGTAGGAGGCAAATGGTTGTTAAACTATATAGAACAAAGTAGGTGACTAACTGTTATCACGATTGATAGATAGTTTCAAATCGGTCAGGTCTTAAGCTCTTGTCATACCTATTCCTTTTCATTTTCTTTATTTGAGTAAGTTGGCATGCAAGCATACGACCCACCTTATGGTAAGCGGCTATCGTAGCCTATGAGCGTTTAAAAACCATACATTTGTAATTGTCTCTCAAGCGTTGCCAACCTCGAGGTATTGATCCTTAAATCTCCTTTGCTCAGTAAATTCATTAGCTACAGTCTCAAACCGAAACACAGTATACTGCTTTACGGTAGAATAACTGACACTTTAGTGGTACCTACCTAGCCAGCCTCGCGCAATAAAAGTCCTATCACCAGCATATTTTCGAACCTTTTGCACTAAGAAGAAAAACAAAATGTATTTACAAAAAAAGACGATCGATTTCGAAGACAGTAGAAAGTTTTTGTTTTAAAGTGTGTTATATTTAAATAAAACTTTAAATTAAAATCATAATAAATATTCCTATAGAAGTTTGAAACGTTTGAAATTGTTCAGAGCATTGAAAATTCAGTTTCAAGCGAACAGCGTGAATTTTTAATAATTAAAGTTGCGCTTTCATTTCATCATGCATTTGCGCTCGTATATGGTTGCAATTACTTTTTACGTAAAAATGTTCATCAAAAATACATAAAATAAAATAAATCATACAAAGTCAAGCTTCGTTTAACATTCAACTTTTTTTAACATAAACTAAATTGCTATAAACAGTTATTAGCGAAGCACAGCTATACCAACATAAATGCTAAAATCACCAAGTTTAAATGCGTGGTGAATTAGTTTTTATTTATGGAGACTCTTTTTATTTTTTCTGCATTACCGTAGCATTAATATACGCTATATTGTAAAGGTTTTACCCTGAAAAGATGGACAGAACAAGTGGGGAAGTTCCTTTGACAATTAAACTAAACGAACGAAACGAAATATACGAATACTTCACGTTGGTGTGCTGTGGAAGAGAATACTTTCCGTCTCGAAACGGGTCATTTAAGCCAAAAACAGCAATGCTGTATAAACAATTCTACGTTGAAATCGTTCAATTGAAAATCGTTGTGGCGTAGTAGTAGTGACAGATTCATTTAATCGACACAGGGCGCGGGCTCGATACTTGCTCGGAGCAGATATTTATATTGATCATACAGGCGTATTTTCCGATTTGTATGTTTTGTGGTTGTCTTTTTCTGTGGAACCCAACACAGGATGTTTATTCTCTTCACGCAAAAATTATTGGATAGTTTAGATGAAATTTGGTACACAAATAGTTTATTACCGGGATTAACATATATAATACATTTTATCCCAAAAATTATGGGTTCCTGGGGTTACCAAAAAATACATACCGCGAGTGAGGCCGCGAGCAAAGCTAGTATTACTAAACTAATGGTGGCCATATATATATTCGTAATTGTAGTGGAACATTAATATAAAGAGCTACATAAATCGCATACCTTAAATTCAGTATCCGAATAGCTTTTAGTTCAGGCACCGTGACTACAGAGCTCGTATATATACTTGAAGTACACTACAGTCCAGTTATTCGAATAGTTGTTGGAGTGTAGCTAAAGGATTTAAGTTTCCAATTTATACAATTATTTGCTACAAATTGTTATGTAGTTTTCAGGGCTATTTTCTATTTGTAGAGTATTAGTACAACAAAAAATTATGAAGAACCAATTGTATGCTTAAAACAATACATAAATTGTCTGCGAATGTAATTGTGATCAAATCAATAACTCCTCAAATAAATTTCACTTTATGTACTATATTTTTATTTACCGATGCCTTAGAGCTACAAAGACTGAAGTTGGTTGGTCTGATTTTTTTTAAAAGTCCAACTAAACAGTAAATGGTTTTACGTTGCAAGCTATTTATAACACATCTTAAAACTATACTTTGCTAAGCATCAAATATAACTACTAATACTCGCGGTATGTTTCATAGAAAAGCCTTTTCATTATATTATTTAATTTTTTTAAATAAAACAAAACGCCTACTTTAAAAGTAGTCACTTCGAGGAAAATTTTCTTCTACGATTGGCATTAACTCTTTGAAAATATTTGAAACGTGTAGAAAAGTTGCAGTTTAAAGCGTTCCAAGCTAACATCGTTGACTTTTTGCTTATGGAAGTTATTTATTCACACATCTGTTTGAGTAAAAATTTGACTTAAATCGTTGTACTAAGTGTTAGTCCTGAGTACAAAGCTAATGGTTAAAGATTCTTTATTCACATAAGAATTAAAAATTAAAAAGTTGATGAATATTATTAAATGCTTTGTTTTTGACGACAACCAACATTTATTTTGTCGTTTAAATCCAACGTAATAAATAGATTCTATAGCCGTAGTCACACGACACGTCGCCATGCGCTCACCAATAGATAATTCGTAAACTTAATATTAATCGTTATTACTCGTCAACGTCGTTGAAATCAAAAAGTTAAATGTTCGAAAGAATTTATAGCCCTCGTAAACCATTCTCAACTAATAGCTCGGCGTCGCACGAGGGAAACTAAGTTACTTGTTCCGACGTCGTGATATTTGTTTCCAATTTCGACTTCAAATTTTCTATCGCTTATATTCCTTTACTGCGCTTGAAAGATTCCTTTACAGCGCTTGCATTACTGAAAATACGCTTCATGTTAAATAGCCTCGAAATTGAAACTTGTTTAGTATAATCGAAATGTCACAACTCGCAAGTTGTCGTGAAATATTGCCATTATTAGTACGTTAATTTGAATTTGACATTTATAATATTAAACTGATAAATTAGATAGCATAATTTTGCTTTATATTATGAGTTTTATACAGTTAATAATAATGTGTATAGGAGCCTTGCTGTTTTCGGTACAAATGCTTCTGCTTGACCCGTAAAGTACACTCACACGAACATTTCGACATTAAGAAGTAAATGCTTTCGATTAGACAGCCTTAAGTCCTATACATTCCTCTTTTTGTTTTTGTTTTTCTTCTTTTTGTGTTGTTAGTCGCCAACTTAGTGTCAGAGGTTTTCAGTTCACTCGTATTAGCCTCTGACTTGACTTATCGACTATTATTAAATATATCTAAAAAGCTGGGACTGGCCTTATAAGCACCTTCCGCTCAAGACGACTTCCGCAGAAGACGCTCAGTTTGAAACACCATTACGCGATCACCCATCTAGTTACTGACCGCGCCTAAACTTCCTTAACCCACCGCACGTTTACTAATCAGTGAATGAGTTAAAACATCCGCGGTTAAAACTTAGTTTATTATTATTTGTCAGTTTACATAGATAAATTGAAATAAACTAAGCTCTCCAGTAATATTTTTAAAATCAAAAAGGCCAAAATTAACATTTTTTTCGTTTTTGTGTTTTAGTACAGATTTCAGGAAGCTAAATGATGTTAATTAATAGGTGTCTTGAACTCAAGCGCCATTCCAATATTTTAAGTGGCTAAATTTATCGACCCAGCGTCGAAAGCTGAAAATGTCAATTACAGTGTAACGTGATTATGAGGGGCCGCGTCTATGATGATACTTATAGCTCAGCTTTATACGGTATTAAATTATAGGATGTAGCGAGACATTAGACCCAATTTCCATCTAGTAAGTGAAATTAACAAACCTATTTGTTAATATACTATTTTATGGCTTCGAAAATGAATTTATAAATATTGTTTTATTTAACCTTACGTTTCTTAAAATAACCCAGTATGGCACAAAATTACATAAAATATAAGAGCCCACGACCATTGCAGTCATATTACTTGGTGTCCACCTATGCCGTAAAGTTTTTTTAACTCTAAAATGGGTAAGCTCTTGACCTCCATTGCGCGCAAAGGCATAGATGAGGTCTACGGTGGAGGGAGCTTACTCATGAGAAGCCTATGTACTCGCACCTTGAAGAGTATAGCAGTCGCCAAATAAAATACTGAATGTAGGAAATAAGAGTTAATCAACTGATTAGTAACAAGTAGGTAATTGTGAAATAGGGTATGGAAGTTTTCTCGTTAAGAACATATTAAATGAGCTCTCAAGCGTAAGACTCTTTAAACTTTGCTCTATAGAAACTATTTTATGTGCAGGAAGGGGTAACGTTCATAGATAGAATTATTTTTTTTCAACTCATGTTGAATTTTTCTCGTCTTTTGTTTAATAATGAGAAATTTGCAGCGCGAACTCGATATAAAACTTGGATGAATACCGTTTATACACATGTGATCAAATGCGTATAGTTTTTACGTTCTCTTAACGAAATTATTTTCGTAATTATATAATAATACTAATTTTTAGTGGCGTGTTGGTAGCGAGCCTGCCTTTCCACTGCCCTCGGTGTTCACGATTCCCCCTCGGGGCAGATGTTTGTATTGATCTTACAAATCACAATTTCGGTCTGAGCATTTGTCTTTGTGAAACACCCCACCGTGCCTCGAAGAGCAAGTGTAGCTGTCTGAGCCGGTTGTCACATAATTTATTATGATAAGAATCGTTAAACTCTTGATAGGCAACTTTCTCTTAACCAATGAATTATTCACCCGGCTATGCTTGCTGCAAAGGTCAGATGGCAATCGTTCTATATAAAATATTATTAATAACCTGTCAAATTCGGATAGCAATAGTAAGCAGACCCCGGGAAAAATACCCGGAATAATACTAGTAAGAACGAAGAACAATAATTATATATATGGTAAAAGTGTTGTTTTAAATATTAGATGCATTCCATTCCAATATAGATGCATAATCGTATCGAAGACGTTTCGATTGCCAAAAATCTTAAATGAATGATTTTATGAAGTCCTACATTGCTACAAAAATGCTACGAAGCTGTAGCTCTGCGTTTACGACGTAGCAAATTATCCACTCCGGTAACGCTACAACGCGCGTGGTCGATGAAGTTACTCGTGCTACAGTAGACATTCAGGGCAAAGCGGTCTTGCAACTTACATACATATATAAAAACGTACTAGTTTACTTATAGACCATTAGACTCGATTTGCAAAAGATTTTCTTTTTTTTTTTAATTCATTATTCGTTATTTCAATTTGTTTTTATATTTGACAACAAAATACAAAACCTTTTTAAGATAGAATATACAGAATATTGCATTGGTAGCTCGCAGATTCTTATCGTAGCAAATTAAAATGAAATGGCAATGTAATCTCCATTCAATTTCTGTAAATGTAAAGATTAACGAACGCGACGTTCTCGCAATAAATTGTGGCGGGATCACGTTAAAGGAATTCTTAACGTCATATCTTAAAAATTA
The DNA here is from genome assembly GCA_023373885.1 of Hestina assimilis. Classification (NCBI taxonomy): domain Eukaryota; kingdom Metazoa; phylum Arthropoda; class Insecta; order Lepidoptera; family Nymphalidae; genus Hestina; species Hestina assimilis. Next base: position 5,660,175 of record CM041749.1, on the reverse strand, counting down.
TAAGGGGTCTTGTTACTTTGAATGTTTATCAAATTAGCATAGCTTATACAAGATTTATGCTACATATTTTTATTATCTATCAATATTAATAATTCGGTCATGGGTTACGGTAGACTCGATTGAAGCCTTACCTAAGTAATCCTTTCCTTACTAATATTATAAATGCGCAAGTATCTCTTTGTCTGTCTATCGCGCTCTCACGCCAAAACTACTGAACCGATTTAAATAAATTTGCTACACAGATAGTCTAGAGCATAAGGAAATACATAGGCTTTAATGCGAAAAAAGGATTGTAAGGGGATTGAAAGCGGATGTTGAAAAGTTGCCATACAACTTACCATACAACAAGTATCGTCATTTATAGAGCAAAAAGCTTGAAACTTATTTTTCAGGCTGGATAAATATGACATTCAAAGTTTGTAAAAGTATTATACTCAAGGATATAAGATATCAATATTATGTTTTATGGGATAAAAGCAAAACGTTATTCATTCTGGTGAAGCCGCGGGCAGAAACTAGTTAAACATAAAAAATAATGACTTGGAGTCGAGCAAAATTCGGATTGTCGAGTATTTTGTTAAACTCTAATGGTGCAAACGGCAGTCGCCATATTAGGTACTCGGATGCCATCTTTAATTTTTGGCGCATCTGTCAATGTCATATACTAAATAAAAAAAAAAAAAAGCATCAACTGCTTATATTCCGTAGAAAGAGAAAGATTCAAATTGTCATAGTCAAACATGTCTGTCATTTGATTCAATTCAATAAATCCTTTGTTGCCACAGAAACGCGTGGCCGGGTCTGCTTGTGTTACTAAATTTTCGTTTCAGTTGCTTGAAAGATTACATTAAAGTCGGTTTTGTCTGCATTATTTTTCTTAAAACAAGACATCTGATAAGTCCGAAGCCTCCTCCTTTTTAACAATTCGTGCGGGCCCCACTGTATCTCGAAGAGCACTGTTTTCATGTGCGGGACAGAAATATTTACTTTTAGGAAAATAAAAATATATAGTATAAAATATTACAACCCTACAGCGAAATTATAAAACAGATATACAATAGATATTGCTTATATTTAAGCCCCCTCGCGATGGTTAAGTGAAAATAAATACACAGCCTAAGTTTGGATCATCCTAAAATCCATTGAATTTTATTATGATGCTCGGCCTTACTACCATAAAGCTAACTTAGCTAACAAAGCTTAGTTGTTTATATAAGAGAAACGAACCACCCCGCTTCGATTCTATTTTGTAGGGATTTAGATGCATGAGTTTATAATGGAACCACAGAAATAATGTGGAACGAAGTTTTTTTTTATCTCAGATATAAGTTTGATAAAATAAGGTATTTTTTCCTCTTCTTCCGAGTTATTATTCCCAGTATTTACACAGCGTCTGCTTATTACTCTTATTTGGATTTAACAGGTTACTAGTTTTTACACGGAGCGATTGCCATTAGACCTCCTCAAGCATAAGGGCGCACCTGTAAATCACTGCTCTTGAGCAAACTATCTATTAAGAGTTGACGATTATTATCAGATGTTACGATAAGAACCGGGAAACAACCGGGAAGTTTAACAGGTGTGAAGACTTACAACGACATATCCAGACAGAAACAGATGTTTTGCTGCGAACGGGTATCAAACCCACGACCGTGGAGGCTTAAAGCAGACTCGCTACCAGCACGTCACAACCGTTATCGTAAAACATAGTATTTTTATTTTAGAAAAAAATTAGGGCTTCCAGCTCTAAAAAAACTTAACAATGACTCTGTAGACATCGCGACACCATTAATTTTGTAAATAAATGTCCAAAAATGAACAGGACACTTTCCGATCACATGAATTAAATTTGATAATGTTTAAAATATATTTACGTAGTAATATACCTTTTTTTTTTTTTTTTGTTTTCGCAGAGAAATGCATTTACGCACACCACTCCCTAGCGTGTTCCGAAGAGCACGCTAGCGAGTGGTAGTGGGGACTCGACCACCTGTGAAGCAGGTGGTAATACCCACTAAAACTCTGCGGATCCCTCTAAGCCATAATTGGGACGCCACGGGGCCGCTCGCGCATTCTACCGTGACGTCCCGGCGTACAAGCCTGCTTCAGGCCACCAACTGAGGGGGGGCCGAGGGGAGACGTGTGAGGAACTTTACTGCTCCATCACACTCTCCCCCTGGGCCTGGCGGCTAGGGACGGCACCTGTCTGAGCCGTCGCGCCCTTAGTGGTGGGAGGGGAACAATTGTTCCCACCCATTATATGCTCGGAGGGGCGCCCCGCATCTGCGCAGACTGCACAACGTAGTGGCCTGCTGCAGTTTTTCGCGTGGTGGCCTTCGCCACCACAGCGGAAGCAGAGGTGGCCCCTCTCCACCTTGGATGGACACGTCGGCTTAGTGTGGCCGGTGCCCATACAACGAAAGCACCGCAGGGGGCGCTTCTCCAGGACCTGGACCTTGGCCGAGGACCAGCCGACAAGGAGCCGACCAGCCTCGACCAGTAGTTTGGCTGCCGTAAGGGGGCACCTTACCACAGCCGCACCCATCCGCCTAGGGCCCTCAGTGACGTCACCAACCCTCACCAATTCAGCTGGACAGCCACAGGCGCGGGCAACCGCCCCGTAGTAATATACCTAAGCTAAGTTCAAGCAGCGTTAGAATAGTAGTAACTAACAGGATCATCTCGTTCTACGTCAGATTAACACGGCTTTATTTGATAACAAAAATAATAATTTCATTATTTTTTATATCTTTACGTTTACAAATTGATATTAAAGTGAGCGAAAATTATATTTCCAACAGGAATTTCCAAAGTTTAGCGTAACGACCTCACCAATACTGCTCTTTGACTTTTTACTGAGGAATTTAAAATTTAAACTTAAATTTATGAGTGGTTCTTGTCCCAAAATCCGGCCTAATGAAGTTTCCTCATTAAAAATGCTAAGCATTTTCAATGCTGTATGCAAATAAATATTTATATAAGAGCTATATACATACTTGCTTTTAGCCCATGACTTCGCCCGCGTGAATAACGATTGATAATGAGTTCGTAAAATATAAATGATTGGTTTCTAATTTCTTCTCAAGGTCGCATTTATTTCTGTACCATAACTCATCAAAATTGGCTTAGCGGCTTAGGAGTGATAACATAACAGACGGAATTACTTTATAATATTAGGTCTAGCAGTAAACGTCCTTTGGCTGATATAATGATGATGATTCATCTGGATTTTACATATTAATGACCAAAATATATCAAATACTATAGAAAATATTATTATTAAAATCTTCATACTTAAGTCATGTCGAATAAGTAGTGTTTTTACGTCGAATAGTTAAGGAAAACCTTAAAAATTTTCTATAGCAAATATTTCCGCACTTTTCTTAAAGCTTATACCCATAATATATATTTTCCGGTGCTGTTTGACGAAAACATAGCAATAAAAGGAGGGTGGGTACTGATTATGGCCTATTGTTTGTTACAGTGCCAAGCAAAGTTGGAATAACATGGATATAAGCATTACCATGTCAACATTGAAATCATTTTATTGCTAAATAAACATAAAATAAACCATTAACAATAAAAATAATACATACAAAAATTTGTTCTTTAGTAAAGATAACTATAGTTCATCACATTGCATTATTAAACATGTGACAATTGACATAGGCAGTTGCTGTACTATTTTATGTATTTTCCCATGCAAAGACCACATATATTCACATTATTTGAATTATCGCGTATTTAGATTTTAAAAAAGATTAAGTGATAAAATTCTTTATTAAAATGTTTATGACACGAAGCAAAGCGACCAAACGTCGCTATAAAACTGCTATGATTTTTTGACATGAAAGTGTATCTTGCTATCTCTTTCACACGGTATATTTCACGTTTATTCAGCTTTTAATATCAGAAGCCCAGAAAAGACTTCAGTTTCCAAACCATCTCGTGTCAAATACATTCTTTTACATATTCCTGCTATATTAAAGTTCAGGGCAACAATCAATTGTTCAGCTAGCGGATATTAAGGCAATGAATGAATCGTTCGAGAGCAATTCATTTTAATTTCATGTGCTTAAGATCTATTTTGAATTGGCTTCAAAAAGAAGAAATCTTTAATTAATTTAATGTTTCTAATGTGCGAAGTCTTTTGCGTTTGTAAACCTAATTCGATAATTCTATTGTCGGATAGGACATGCTGCCGTGATAGTTTCGCATACATTTTGTAATGACAAGATTAGGGGAGTTTATATAACTGAATTGAACATTAGAAGTAGTAAGCAACAATAGAAGTATACAAAGCGGACATTGTGAAATTAAAAGAACCTATAATCACCCTTTTTTAAGAAGTTTTGCAATGCTTTTCCGGGTCATTACACAATTTCCGGTCACAAATACAGCAATGCTCCTATTGCCCCTCCTAATAAGCTCGTAGCTCGCGCTGAGCGGGTACAACAATAGCCAAGGACATTAATACTGACCGTATTAACAGAACTCTAGCGTTAACAGAGCGGAGTCAGCCCTTTAACCGATGAGCTATTATGCATACCTTAGTCCTTTAAGTTTATTTGGTTAGATATTTTTTAAAATAGCCCAATTACTTTTAGCTTTTAATATGTATTTTAATCATGTTAACGGCTTTGAAGTTTTTAATGCACTATAAATTAAAATATAAGGGGCAAAAAGAGTAAAGTTAATTTCATATGAATCATAATTATAAATTTACAATGTAAAATACATTTGATTATGTATGTACTGGAATATAATACTACTGCCCAAAATATCGCGGAAAAAATGAGACAAGAGAATTGCTTATTTCTGTTATTGACGTCAAAAACATTCCGTTACGAGAGCGACCCTTGTCAGTTGTCAGGCAATCACCAAATGTGAATTTGGCGACACGTGTTAAATTGCTTTATTTTATTTTGTCTTCTACTCTATACTAAATGTTTGCTGCGACTACGTGTGCGTGGAATTTTACAAAAGAAAAATCAAACTGTATCTCTAGTAAAATAAAATAAGCTTCCTTCTTTAGATTTTAATTTTAATATTAGCCTGTAAAACAGCGAATAAGTATTCATTTAAGGTTCGGAGACGTAATTTGATAAATACCAAGAAGTTTTTCAAAAAAAATTTCAAATATTTTATAATAGAATAAATTCAAATTTTGTGTCAGCAATTTCCAATCATATGTCGGTATGTACCTATGAAAGAGTTTTATGGCCAAAGTAAGTTTGAACATTCCAACTCAAAAGAATGCGCGGGTAAGACGTAAGCTTAACTTAATGTATTAAGTTCAAGGATATTCCTTTTCTTGGCCGATAGCCATTCAATATATCGAAATGATTCATAACATTACGTGTCAAGAATGAGATGAGCTTGTGTTTGATTAGTTTGTGCTATTTATAAATAAGATATATCTTACATTTGTGATTGAAAACCAAAGGTCACTGATGAAAAAATAAATGTAGTTGAATCTTATTTTGCTATATATTTCAGCACTTTTTATAGCGCAACGTTTGCATAAACTCATCAAAGGCGTTGTTATCCTCAGACATGAGATGGAGGAAGAGGCAAAGAAAGAGAAGTTGAAAATTTGAAAAGAAGAGGCAAAGTTGAGAAACGAGATAAAGTAGTACGATATCTGCTACCTCACTTCGTATTCTATGTGAAAGCAGTACTTCCCCAATCGGGCCCACCAGTCATGTCAAACAGTAGAGTTTTAGTCTTAGACTAAGAATCCCGTGGTCGGAGCCATACGATGTTGTTGCTCTTGTAACGTTATTTCACAGGAGATGTTGTTATCTTAGTCTGTTGCTCGAAGCACTAATACGAGTAAAAGAAATTTATATATATATATATATAGGTTTGCCAACTTATTATATATATTTATTTCTTAAATGTCAATAATGGCATGTTTTATACCCGCTCAAGGCTTTCAATACCTATATCATTGATAAATGCACATATTTCTACGATTTTAGTACTCTGGGAATTAAGATACACATTCCGGAAGAAATTCGGCTTTGGATTATAGTTAAGTAGCGTGGCGAGCTAAGTTGTTAATCTTAATCCCTCATGTAAATGAGCTACCGTCCAAACAATTGAGCATTTGATTAAACTATTTCATTAAAGTAACTAAGATTAATTAACAAACTAAAATTAATAATCAACACTTCATGTAAAAGAAATTCAATAAAATTTACATGAAATAAACGTAGACAAGAATATGTTATTTAAATTTTGATTAGAGATAATTGTACAGTATCATAAGGCTTTCTAAAATAACAAATAAACACATTTTGTGTTTAAAGAATTTATTCTCATAAGAACACTGTTCATTTACAATTTTATAATGTGAAATTGTTTTATTGCTCGTTTGGACGAGTAAATCAAATACGTAGTAAAAAATTTAAACTGTAACGACCGCGTCCAAGTGTGATCATTATTTTACTCATCAGCGCAGCTTTAGCCTTCATGTTTAGCGGTTAGTATAAAATATAACTGCCGTATTTTTATTTCCTTCTTTGTTTATAACATACTAGCTTCTGCCAGCGCCCGTGTGATGAACGATTTTAATACAAACTCTGAAGCAATTCAACATCGCCCCACCCCCTTTAAAAACTTTATATGTTATATTTATTTACCGAATCAACAGCCTAAAAAAGGTTTTAAGCTTCTAGCTCTAAAAATGACGATACTTCCATACAACCTTTCGCTCCCCCCCCTTTCAAAGGCTTACAACCCTTTTTCGCATTAAAAAGTAGTCTATGTCATGTCTCAGGCTTTAGACGATCTGTGTACCAAATTGCATAGAAATCGATTCAGTAGTTTTGGCGTGAAAGCGCGACAGATAGGCAGAGGACAAACAAAGAGACGTAGTTACTTTGGCATTTTTAATATTAGTAAGGATTTTTAGTTTATCATATTATTTGAATTCGTTTGTTTTGTATATATTATAATTAGCTGAAAGAGAAGAGAAAAAAACAACAAGACAAAACGAAATTATTAGCAAAAACTAAAAGTGAAATCGAAACTATTATTCACAAGATACGAACTTAACAGAACCCTTGGGAATAGAACTATTGACAAAAGACCCTTGTCTTTTCAGAACTATTATAGAGATACTTCATTTTATAACCATTCAATTGTATAGCTTTATTGGACGCTTCTTTTTAGGGTTCCGTAGCCAAATGGCAAAAACAATGTTCGGAACCCTTATAGTTTCGTCATGTCCGTATGTCCGTCCGTCCGTCTGTCCGTCTGTGCGTCTGTCCGTCTGTCCGTCCGTCCGTATGTCACAGTCATTTTACTCGGAGACCATTGACGCTATCTATACGAAATGTACTGAAGAGGTGTATTCTATAAACCGCACAACGATTTTGTAATAAAATCTTGACATATATATATATATATATGAATTAAGGGTAGCAGTCCATACATGTAACTAAGGATTGAAAAAAAAAATTTCAACATATGGCAACGTATGAGATATCTTTGGATAGGTGTTTTGACAAAACAAATGATAAGGAGGTTTGATTTTGAGTTTTTCATAAGCCAGTAGTTGTTGAGATATTAGCTCCTAAAGTCGTAAAAATCGTGTCGTCGTCCCCTCTAATTTTTGAACTATGGGATATAAAAATCTTCTGGAAAAATGGAAATTCTGGAAAAATTTGAGCTTGTAGAATACCACATGAACTTTCATCCACATTTAGTTTGAAGAAAATTGGTCTATAAATTTAAGAGATATATAAGTTTTTCCCATAACTTTGTTTTTCATATTACTTTTAATAATTACTATGAAATAACCAACTTATTTTTGCGGTCGGTTTTAATTCGTTATTATTTTTAAAGCCATTAAGATTCTTCATAACCATGCTGCGGAACCCTTCAGTTTCAACTGTGCGTGGTCCACAACGCACTTGACTGGTATTTATTTAAATGATGTTGTTATACTATATGATGGATTTATATTTGATGCACGAAAATTATATAAAAAAATGCTTAAATCATAACTCAGATTTCATTGTTTCCGAATTATTAATTAGGATCCAAGTTAGAATGATATATACCTGTATAATAATAAGCCCCGAACAACCTTAACCTAGCGCAACACCCGTGTCAGTTTACTAGATTGATTGACGTTTATGGTTACTACTGCGCTCCCGAGGGTCGTAGCGTTATGTTATATAGCCTGTAACCTTCCTCAATAAACAGACTATCTATCGTGTAAATATTTATTCCGATCAGACAACAGTTCTGTTCCTGAGATTAGCTCGATCATATACCAAACTTCACCACCTTCTTCTATCTTAAACGCCACAGGTCGTGGGTTCGATTCCCGCTCGGAGCATAATATGTGTGATCAATAACCATGCAAGCGTATTTTCCGGTCTGGGTGTATTTGTCCATGTTCCTGTATGTGTTTCCAGAATCCCGACATAGGATATCACTATTCTAATGGGGGCCGTTGAGTGTGCAGCGTTTCTTCACGTTTATAAAATGTACCAGTAAGTATAGATAAAGAGGTGTAAATTTTAATGCATGATTACCTATTTGCAAATAAAAATAAAATCTAAATGATAAGCCAATCGCTATCTTAATTGTATGGAATTCTATCTGAATACTGATTGGAGTAAGACGACAAGTTAGTCAGCTATCTTTTATTAGGCTATTGTTCAAATTCGCTATTGTACTTTCTATGGTGTTCTGAATTTCTTGAATTATTTATGATAAAAGATAAAATCTATCAAGTAGCCATTCTTGTTGATGGTGACATCACGTAGCTCGAAAGGTAATTTCAGTTTATTCACCATTTCCTGAACCTTTTATTTAAAAAGAATATGTATTCTTTATCTTTATTACACACGATTATTTTACCAACATGTAACTAAAAATAAAATATTATTTTATAAAGTTTATTCAATTAAACCTATTGCAAAGCAACAACAATGAACAATAGTGCGGCAGAGCAACTCAACGTTGTTACATCATTGTTATGGTGGTCTATCTAGAGTATAGACTCTATAGGATTATTACTGCCCATGGTGGTCTATCTAGAGTATAGACTCTATAGGATTATTGTTGCCCATGGTGGTCTATCTAGAGTATAGACTCTATAGGATTATTGTTGCTTGCTCCTTCAATTAATTTTCTACCTTCATTAACATTTTAATTATAACCCGTGTACCTATTGTAAGGCCATCACTGTTCACAATACATAGCAAAGAATTTTCGCTCTTTATAGACCTAAAATAGTAGTTAAGTTTGAATATTGAATTAATTATACTTAAAAACCTACTTTATATAATAATAATAATAAATAAATAAACGCTACACACTCAACGGCCTCCATTAGGATAATTATACCCTGTGTCGGGGGTCCGGAAACATTCACAATGACAAGGACATACATAACCAGACCGGAAAACATGCCTGTACGATTAATACAAACATCTGCTCCGAGCGGGAATCGAACCCGCAACCGTCGAGGTTTAAGGCAGACTCGCTACCCACAACGCCACAACGGTGTCAAAATATATATTTAATATTTATAATATATTTATATATCTATAAATATGTAGTAGTGCAGGTATTGTAGATTCGTTATTTTATAACGAATGATCCTAATAAAGTACAAAATCCTCATCATTTCCGTCACCTACCTCTTCTCTTAAGATTTTATTAATAAATTCAGGTTGTCCTTCAATATATCGTGTGGTCTAAATTCTTTATGTTGAAGAGTGAAGGTTCTTTACTCCAGGATTCATGTTGCAATTTACATGTAAAGACACGGCACACCACTGACCCAACGTAGACATACGTTGTAAAACTAACGAACCGATCCAGCTATACATTCGTTGCGTGGCTGTGCACAGCGTGCGCAGCAGGTATGTAGCTATGTATTAATATTTTTAATAAACATATTCATAAAAAACTAACACAGTAAAATAAATACAAAATGATATTTGTCGGCTATACCTCAATAACGAACTGATGTTATAAGAGGAATCCATTTATCATGCTTTCATTCCACGATAAGGGGTTCTTAAAATGTTTCCTCGTATTTTGAATTGCTCAGTATTTACGAGACAATTGATAATAAAAACTCGAGGAATGTTTAAACGGCCTTCATTTCTATTGTCACATTTTATTTTGTTTTAGTTATTTCAACAATTAAATGTGTCGAAATGATAATTCCTATAAGTCCCTGTAAAATCTTTTCAATACAAAATTAACACTAATATGACACTATTTTCTTTTATTAAATTAAATTAAATTTAATTTAATTTCAAATTTAATTTATTTACAAATTTCAAAGTAAATTAATAAAAGAAATTAGTTTTAGTTCATTTGTAAAGTTGTCTCAGAGTTTATCGTCACGAGAACAACAATTTCAGCTAAGAATTTCACGGTAAGACAGATGGAACTTCAGAACACTGTTAATGATGCTATTTGTTAAGATAGCATTTGCTTAGTACACAAGTGACGCTTTCAATTAGCCTTCAAATAACCATTCATAGAAGAAGAACCTTTGCTAGAAGTTTCATTATGAAGTATTTTATTACTTGCAAAAATAGCATAAAAATCTGTACTGTTATCGACACCTGACTACGTTTGCAACCTGCGTTAAGCGCAGATTAAGGGTTCGATTCCCAGTCGGAGCAGATGTTTGTATTGACTATACAGGCATATGTTCAGGTCTGGGTATATTTTTTTTGGTCCTTGTATGTGTTTCCGGATAGTGATATCCTATCCTATATCACTATCCTAATGTTGAATGTTTATGTGTATAGAAAATAATTGAGAAGTTCTGTCGATTCATCATGGTTTTTACCATAAGAATTTCACTTTTCTCCATCTATGTGGAAGTACCTTTTTCATTGTAGCATATTTAATTTAAGTTTCAAAACTCTTTTCTTTGTCTCGCGTCAAAAAATTGAATTCCTTAACGGCCACGTCTTCGTCTTACAACCTGCGGTCATTCCAACGAGGCGTGAAGAGCCATCCTTACGGGTAGGCAGAGTGAGGGTGGCTAGTGTAGTTCGTCTTCTGCAGCAATATTAGCTACCTTCGCGTGTAGACTCCACTTCAACTTACCATCAGGTACCTTACATACACTTACCATCACTTACCTTATGTTATCATGAAAAGAAAGCATGGAAAAGAGGCTGGGATGGTAGAGGAAAGGAAAGGAACAGAAGGTCGAATTTTTTTTTTTATGTTAGAAGTTGGCAAACAAGCATACGGACCACCTGATGGTAAGTGGCTGCCGCAACCTATGAGCGCTTGCAGCACCATTAGTAGGTGCCACTCACGCGTTGCCAACCTCGAGATATTAGTTCTTAAATCTCGTTCGCCCAGTAATTTCACTAGCGTACAATGCCCTTCAAACCGGAACACAGTAGTGCCTAAGCACTACTATTTGGCGGCAGAATATTGGACACTGCGGTGGTACCTACCTAGCCGGCCTCTTGCAACAAAAGACCTACCACCAGTGTGACTGATTGCATTGGTGGAATAATCTCTGTTGTGACAGAGGTTATCCCAACAGCGGGCGATGGGGTCGTCACATCCCGACGCCTTTAAAGCCAAATTTTAAGCCTATGGCTCTCACTGACCCTGACCTGCTGACCAAATATAAATACAGGAAGGAGTAGAATGGATGGTAATATTTTTGCAGTCAAGTCAGCCCATTTATGGTAAAATAAGAAAGAATACTACCGTGAACCTTTAGTGAGTATGAATGAATAAATATTGTGTCACGTACGTCCGTCGGTCATACATGGCGGTCACGTACGCTTAATCGATTCTTCTGTATTTTTGAATACACATTATAACTACTATAGTTATCCCAGAAATATTGTTTGTACAAAAGTATGCAGTATTTTAATTAAACAAGCCTAAATTATTTAATGAAAAAAAAAACCCGACTGCATTAAATGGAAAAAATTAGCAGTCAAGTGCGTTGTGGACCACGCACAGTTGAAACTAAAGGGTTCCGCAGCTTGGTTATGAAGAATCTCAAGGCCTTTAAAAATAATAACGAATTAAAATCGATTGCAAATATAAGTTGGTAATTTCATAGTAATTATTAAAAGTTATATGAAAAACAAAGTTATGGGAAAAACTTATATATCTCTTAAATTTGTAGACCTATCTTCTTGAAACTAAATGTGGTTGAAATTTTATTTGATGTCCTACAAGCTCAAAATTTTCCAGAATTTTAAATCTCATAGTTCAAAAGTTAAAGGGGGACACAATTTTTATGACTTTAGGAGCTAATATCTCAACAACTACTGACTTAATGAAAAAATTCAAAATCAAACCTCCCTATCATTTTGAAAGACAGACGGATGGACGGACAGACGGACATGACGAAACTATAAGGGTTCCGTTTTTGCCATTTGGCTACGGAACCCTAAAAGAAAATGGAAAAAACAAACTTTAAACATCGATTGCTAGAAAACCAATATATCAATCAAACCACCAATCAGCAATATATCGCAAAATTTTATTCTTATTTTTTTGTCTTATTTTGTCGAGTTTTACAAGGAACCATTATCAGATATTGGTGTTATAAGAATTGCAATATTAATTAGTGAATATTTTTTTCCCACGGCCACTATATTGAAATAAAATACCCTTTGTCGCTCTCACAAGACGAGTATAATGACACCTCATATGTCAAAAGGTCTAGGCTATAGAGTTAATAGGCATACAAACATACATACATATGCTGAAAAACATTACCCTCCTTCGGCATTCGGGTAAAAAACACATTGCATACAACGAATGAAAGAGATTTGCTGCTTTGAAATTTCAATGTTGAATACTAAATTCTGTGTGTGAAAGTGAGAAATTATATCCGGCCGCTGGTCGATAACGTAATTGAAATCGGTATGTGTAGAACATAAAAGCTTTTATGTAAAACAAGCTTCTGCTAACGGCTCCGCCCGCTTAAATAAAGATTTCAATTCAAACTCTTAACTTCTTCAGATTTGTTTTAGAAAATGTTAAAATACGAGTTTCATTATCTTTAATTTTTTGGCAAAAAACAAAGTTTCAGCCCTTTTTCACCTCTTTAGGTGCTGAATTTCAAAAATCCTTTTTAGTGCACGCTTACGTTATAAAAACAACACCCAAAAAATCAGCCTAAAAACCCTTGAACGTTTCTTACGTTGTTGATAGAGCTATAAATAGCTAGGCGCTAAGTCAGTTCTTCTCCTTTTATATAAAATATAGGTTGTTATCGGTTCGAATTATTCATGGTGATAAAATTTCCATTAAGATTTTCTTTTTCAGTATGATAATAAATATATTCTATATTAAGACATTTATGAAATTATTATTACACTCTAAAAGAATTGAGGCAACGTTTTAATTTTATTTGCATAGCATTAAATTGTTAATAACAAGTATATATGTATATATATGACACCTGACACCGTCGTGGCGTTGTGGGTAGCGAGTCTGCCTTTAGCCTCGACGGTTGCGGGTTCGATTCCCGCTCGGAGCAGATGTTTGTATTAATCGTACAGGCATGTTTTCCGGTCTGGGTATGTTTGTCCTTGTCATTGTGAATGTTTCCGGACCCCCGACACAGGATATAATTATCCTAATGGGGGCCGTTGAGTGTGTAGCGTTTATTTATTTATATATGTCATTGTAGAGATTAATTACATGACAATAATCTGACAACCATAAAAGTATAACGTAAAGAACCCTAACTTCGAAGAAATTTCCTCGCGAAACGTAGACCAAACGACAACCAATATGTACCTGAGTACATTCGCTGATATGCGCAATAGAGCACTTTTAATGTTGCCAGCGAAACGAAATCTTTTAATTTTGGAAAAATTATTAAGTCATAAAATATTAATTAAAATTATATATTAATAAATCAATTTCGCCTACTAGACTGAAGTTAAAAAATAGTATTTATATTGCTAATAAAATTAATAATTGTTGAAACAGTATAAAAAGTTCTACGTTTTTACCAAATTTTTCATAGATACCGTCCTGTTATTTATATTTTACTACTTTAATGCTTATGTTTGATGGTACGCACAACCATGCATACACACTCAACAGCCCCACTAGGATAGTTATATCATGTGTCAGAGTCCGGAAACATTCACAATGACAAGGACAAACACACCCAGACCGGAAAACATGTATGTGTGGTCAATACAATAATCTGTTCCAAGCGGGAATCGAACTCACGACTTGTGGCGCTTAAGGTACGCTACCGCTGCGCCACAACATCGTCAACTTATGTCAGGTGTTTTAACACAACCACAACAATATTCAGAACTATGAAGGTAATTAATATTCGTTTAATATATTTTTTCATACTTTGTTATTTGTTAAATTCGTTCTGCTAGGTTATTTGATGTTTTATGAACATTAAAAAATGATATCAAATCTAGGCAATTTAGTACATAAACAGCTGGCAGGACTGCGTTCGAAATATGAGTGACATATGTCACTCAGTCACTTAGTACTGAGACAGCTGACACTGCTGATCTAACTGTCATAATTGGACTCCAGTTGATGGTGTAAATTTTGGGCGTCTACTATACTTCTTATATGTTATATGTCTATGCTGACAACAGTTATTATTGAAAGAGTTAAGCTATACTTACTAGCGGCTTCTCTCGCATTTATGCTGTTGAGACGCCGGACGACGACGACATTTAAAAGTTATTTTTTTGTACAGTAAAACAAAATGGCGCCAAATCCCACAGAAAACTAACACTGTCGAGAATAAAAAATATCGTATGTGTTAAACTGATAAACTATCTGTGTGCCGAGCTTCCTCCAAACCCTGTCAGCTATTTTTGCGCTGTTGAGTAACAAGCACCCAATTAAACAACAACAGACGTTGATGTGATATAAAAACTAAGTTTATTAGATTCATTTGCAAATAAATTAAGCGATAATGAACGTTTTGTTTCTGTTCTAAATGTTAAATAATTGCTAAAACGTTTAAAGAAATAAGTGTCCTTAAAGCATCGCTCGGAGCGCGTTTCACATCGTTGCTAATGAGACAAATTTCATTATCTTTTGTACTTTTTACACGTAGTTAACTTTTATTGAAATTCTTGTATTTGATGGTTGAATAAAAAAGTATAAAATAGTATAGTATATATGTTTATAGTATAGGGATATTTTTTTTGTCTAAAAGTCTCGTCACGTCAAAAATTCAATTTGTATTTTTTTTTCACAAACAACGTTTGTCTTTTCTTTTATACAATAAAAAATAAGTTCTACGACAATTTAAAAATATCAAAAAAAAAAACAAAAAATAGTGAAATAATGTCAATTAACTTATAATTTTACATTAAAAATGTATGTTTCTTCAATTATTGAAATACGTTTTTTGTTTAAAACTTGAGTCTGTAAGAGGAATTTTAGGAAATTTTTCAACCATATACCGTATATATTTCTTCACAAAGGTTTTTCAACAAAGTATCAGGGTACGTGTATCGGGTATAAATATTTTTATAAACCTTATAAGCCGTTGGAAAGCCACGCTCGTTGTAAGAGTACGAGAAAGATAGCGGGATAAAAATGAGACAATTTATAACTTTTCTATTATATTTTGATGCAACGTGACGATTGCAAACAAGCGTATGGCCTACCTGATGGAAGAGACGCTGACTGATCTGTAAACGATCGGTAGGTTAAACAACTTTAGGCGCGGTCAGTCACTAGATGGGCGTAGTGGTATTTCAACTGAGCATCTCCGTGCTTCAGAGGGCACGTAAAAAGTCGGTCCCAGCTGTTATCGATTTGATAATATTCGAAAAGTCAAATCAGAAGTCTATACGGGCGACCTAAACAACTCTGGTACGTTAGCCAATTATCACTCAATAAGAAGAAGAAGAACTGATGGTAAGCGGTCACAGTAGCCTATGGGCACTTACTACACCAGTAAAAATAAATTCCTAACCAGTGGTCACAATGGACGGCAGAAGATAAGGAAGACGGACAGAGAGGAGTAGTTCCTTCGATGGTACCATTCATCGGAAAAAGTACAACACTCGAATACTATTATTTCTTGTAGATATTCTCAGGGAGTACTTTTCCGACCCTATCAACTCAGTCATGCTGAAAACAACAAGCTTCTTATATTTAACAAGACATAAACTTCAATATATCAAACAGTAATAATAAAATATATTTCATTGTTAGTGAGCGGAAATTGTTTGTTTACTAGAAGTCTGGATTTTTATAATGTACATTTTTATCTTACGGCATCCTTTGTTATTTCTATGTAACGCATTTTTGTTATTATTTTATACTTTATATTAACATAAGTTAACACATTTTGACTGCTTTTATCACTATATAATATTAAACAAACTCTGAAAACTGTTTGCGATAAACTCAAAAACTACTGAACTGGTTTTTCACGCTGTTTACTTCAATGGATATATTAGTTCACGAGGAAGGTTTTACTATATAATTTGTCAAGTTTTTGTATACATTGGCTAAAATATAATGATATTTGTTAAATTTGACGAAAAAAGAAGCTTATCTTAGGAGCTTTCAACGGAAACGCTGTCTAAAGCTTTTGAGGTATAACAAAATGATGTGTGTTGGAATTGTGTGTCATACAGGTCTAATTAAAAATGCGCAGTTATAAAGGGGTAGTTGGAAAGCTATATAATATCATTTAATAAGGAGAAAGTTTATATCGGGAACCACTTCGTCGTATCGTAATAAAGGTTCTCATTACAAAACGTTAGTCACGCGGGCGTAGCCTCGGGCATACGCTACTAGGTATAAATGTAATTAAATGTTATTTGATAGCTAAGCCCATAAATTATTCCCACAATATAAGTTAATCCTTCGTGTTACTGACAACTTTAAATACGATAACAACCGGGCATTTTCTTGTTATATGTTGTTTACATATACAGTTTACATGTACAGACAGTTTATTTGAAAAGTAAATAAGGTTTTTTCATGTCATCATGTTAATCATTGTTGTAATTATTTAAAATTATCTATTTTTAATTAAAAATCGCTTATGTATTTGTTGTCATAAAGAATCTTTTGCCTTTTTAGGTACAGATAATATCTTTGTCCGTATTCTCCGGTTCTGATAATGGTTTTAAAGTTTCTACCAGCCGATGTCTTGACTTCAAAACGTAAGAAAACTATAGAACTAAGTAATCGTGGCGGTCTATTTGAATGTAGCTTTTCGTTGCTTTTTCTCTAGGCAATAGAGGTGATAAATTTTTACAGACATATTATATAAAGTTATTTAGTTATCACCTACGTTTAGTTTCGACTTAGGTGGCGAACTTTGACAATATTTTAATTTTAGCATAACGGATCAAATTTTTTTGTAACTCATGACACTTAGCAAACAAGCATGCGGTCCGTCTAATAGTAAGCATTCACCGCCACTTATGAACGCCTGTATTACTTGAAGTATCTCATGCACGCTGCCAGCCCAAGGGATGGAATGGAAGAAATGATTAGGGATAAAAGGAAGGCAACAGATGGGTGGGAGATTTGGCCTCCGGCACTCTAACCCATTGCACAAAACGCAACGGTACTCTGTTACTTTACGCCTTTTTTCTGTGAGAGGATATTACTTCCTCTGTCGAGCCGACCCATTTGTGCATGCCTCTACGACTAATTACATTACATCAATTTCATTAGAACTCGATTAGCTAACTAAAGACGAGATTACAGAAAGTTAAATGAATCTCCGAGTGATTGTCTTTCCAAGCCGTATTGTAGTCATAAACTGTCGACCCACGCACTGATAAAAAAGCGCCTTCTGGTTACAAACGTATTTTTGCTAAAGATAAACAAAATGAAGCTATATCCTTTAGAGAATGACGTTGTTTAAATGAGTAGATAAGGATTTCAGATTAGAATATTGTCATATACCTCAATAGCAATGTTGTAAATAGAGTATATATATTTTTATATGTTATAGACAAACTGTTTTTCTAGACAAAACTGTTATGATTACTGTCACTGTTTCTTTACTTATTGATCTGAAATTTAAAAGTGAATATGTACATAACAAATCCTTATCACATATGTTAAGTAGTAAGGTTTTGTTAGTAATTATAGCGCTAGAAACTACGTAGCGATCGTAATTAATAATGCCTTAGAGTCCCTAGAGTTGCAAACTATTCCAGATTTGTAATCAGTGCTGTAAAGCAATCAATTTCCGGAATTAAATGTACCCTGGAATTCAATGTATCTTATGGATATACGAGTTCAAAGACAAACCAGAAATAATAATATTTAACGTTGAATGAGCTAGTAAAATACATGAAAATTTATTTACAAAATTTAATATTCACTAACGGTAGATGTTGAACCTCAAGAAAATCGAAATCAAATAAAATAAAACTATACAAGAAGCGGAATTATATACTTTTCAAAGTACAATATATTTTTATCATATATGTACATACCGCTTACAACTGACAGTGATGTATTTAAAATCGAAAAATGTGGAGTACTTGGAGGTCATCAAAGAGGTATTAGTGGGACGCTATGGTAGTTGGACATGGAACCCCACATACCCTGCTACCATTATCTCTGTTTTCTTCCCCAGGAAACCGGCTATCTGGCGGCAGATTTCCTCCCGGTCAGCCAATAAAATAAAAAAAACGTATATCTCAACTAAAGTCATTATTAACTAAAGATAGCTGGCAAGAATAAAACAGTACTTACATACTGAAAACGCTACAGGTTGAGTTATATGTTTGCATGAATATAAAAATCATTTGATAAGTAGCAAAAGTATCTGTTTAAAATTATTTCATTATGTAAAATAAATGAATATCATAAGATGTAGTATATATAGTGCATTCAAGATTTGGCTTCCGAATCCAACTAAGTAGTATTTGCAATAATTAATGGGCCTTTGCCTTTGTATCAATTCGATAATTACAAATGGGTTTAATTAATGAAATCAAGAGCTGTGCCAACAAGGTCGTCGAGCTATTTGCGTTTAAATGGTAGCTCTCAATTAAGTGGATGAAAGCTCTTCGAGTACCATTTCGACTCGAAATGATATATTTGCAGATTGTTGAAAACGTTTTGAAACTAATAAAATTCATTTTAAGTTTCTAATGGCTTACCATTAACTCTTACAGCGATTCAAAATCAATTCAATTCAATTCTGACATTCAGGTTTTGTATGAGCATGACGTATAAATAAATATGTCATAATATATATTGGTGGTCATTTGAATGGCAATAAGAGTTAATGGTAGCCCGCTGAAATCGTAAAAGAATATGAAATTTATAAAATTTGTATGTTCGTATGGTTGGGTGTTTCAACTCAAACACGCATAAACGGCTAACGGGTTCGGATGAAATTAAGCACACAGATAGTTTATGATCTAAATTTAAATTATAGAATACTTTTATTCCGGAAAAATGTTTCTTATGGGAATATCAAAACATGCAAAAGACGTATTTAATTGAAATTCGGTTTAGATGATATTATAGAACAGTCAACGCGGACGAAGTCGCGGGCAGATGCTAGTATACATTTTTTAATTTTATACAATAACTTGTATATCGTTCACTTGATGACTAAAAAACCTTGTTGAGTTAAAGCCATACGCGTGAAGGTTTCTGGAAAAAAAGATTGATTATTTACTTGTTATGAACGAACCTTAAAAACAGGCCATACGGAGAATCAAATGAATGGCGAAATAAAATACAATACGATTTTTTTTATATATTATTGTATGCCTTACAGTATTTAGATAAAATAAATTATTTTTCGAACAAAAGGGGTTCACATCACAATTTTATAGCTTCTGATTTGTTTACGTTTTGGACAAGTTCTCTGTAATGGATTAATTCTAAAAATTTTTGATTCTCTATAAAATATACAATTGTAAATATATTTAAAAAGTATTTTAATAGCATCAATCAGGATTGTAACGTACAAAGGAGTAAATATTATTACCTAGCAATTTGTAAAAGGTATTAATTTCATAACTCATATGGCTGTTTAACAAATATTTTCACAAAAGAATAAGTAAAAACCTACATAATTATGTATTTTATGGTCAATTGAAGCTACGTGCGGACGCAAGAAGATTATTATTCATAAAATGGTTAGGAAATTTTACTAAATCGATTTGACAGGGACGAAGATGTATTACGATTTATGATAAATTGTATGAATAAACTGGTAATCTTTTATATCTTAAGTTATTATATTTTTACTAAATGAAATATAATAGCGTTGTTGAAAAATAATAAATTTCAGACGTTCTTAGTGAGGCGATAATTACAAAGTGTTACTCGATAGCCTTTTCTTCTTTTTTGTTATATTTAGCTTACTGTTATCTTTTATGCGTAATATTATCAGATTATTTAATATTGTCTTATAAATACCTCGTATAAGAAGTTGTGCTCAGAAATAACCTTAAATGACGACGTTGTGGCGCAGCGGTAGCGAACCTGCCTTAAACGCCACGGGTCGCGGGTTTGATTCCCGCTCGGAGCATAATATGTTTGTATTGACCATGCAAGCATATTTTCCGGTCTGGGTGTATTTGTCCTTGTCATTGTGAATGTTTCCGGACCCCCGACACAGGATATCACTATCCTAATGGGGGCCGTTGAGTGTGCAACGTTTATTATTTATTATTTATTATTATTATAAATGTGGCTTTATCATTTGTAGCCCTGATGTTTCTCACCCCAGGAACGTTACGCGTTATTATTATTGTTATGACCAATCGTTGTTATGTGCTTCATATTTTAGCTACGGAGAATGGAAGTTTTTATTATAAGATATAGGTGTTCATAATATCATTTTTTTTTAAAGTTGAAAATCATTACACCCAAAGACTACACGCTAAAACGTGGCGTTGTGGGTAGCGAGTCTGCCTTTAGTCTCGACGGTTGCGGGTTCGATTCCCGCGCGGGCAGATGTTTGTTAAAATTGCTGTCTCGGTCTGAGCGTTTAGCCGTGGGTCTCCCACCGTGCCTCTGAGAACACGTTAAGCTGTCGGTCCCGGTTGTTATCACATAACATCTGATAATAATCGTTATCTCTTGATAAATAAAATTGCTCTTATCCAAGGAGTTACTTCGCCCTTAGGGTTGCGGAGGTCAGATGGCAATCGCTACGTATAAAAAAATAATAACCTGTCAAATCCGGACAAGAGTAATAAGCAGACCCTGGGTGAAATAAAAAATACCGGTAATAATGCTAGGACGAAGAAGAAGACTACACGCTAAAACGTACAACTACATTAAAGCGAGTAAAACCGCGGGCACTGTTTATGTTGTTTTTAAATTATTGACTATGTAATTATTTTCTCAGTATAACAATATGGTCATTCATTAACTGAGCAGTCATGTTTCAGCTTTCATCAGAATCCGCTACGTGACTAAGCGTAAGCGTTTATATGTAAATTATGTGCTAAAAAAGCGGCAAATGTTATTGACTAAGCAGCTCACATACATTAAATATAATGATGTCATCATCGTCATCTTAAAGCTTTGGTATTTTTATTTCAGTCAAATCATCTCAGTTAGTCTTTTTTTATTTCATGACGGTTGGTAAATAAGCATACGGTCCGCCTGATGGTACGCAGTCACCGTAACCTATGAACGCTTGCGATACTTGAAGTGTCTCATGCTCGTTGCCAACCCAAGGAATTTCAAGAAAGCAGCGATAAGAAAGGAAAAAAGGAAGGGAATACAGGGGTGGGAGATTGAACCGCCGGTGCTCTCACTCATCGCACGAAATGCAACAATAACTACTGATACTGTTACTTTATGCTGTTTTTCTGTGAGGGTCATTTGTGCTGCGAGACGCAAGTCAATTTTTATTTCGTTGTGGTAAATATAAACAAAACAACTGATATTATGGAATACTTAACCATGCACTTCTTTTGCCTTTATCCCATTCCAAGTTATTAATTTTATCTGCTTACGTATTTAGCTTGGTTTTTTAGTATGCGCCACACGTATTGAGGCATTACACTCACAAATTACGCTTCACATATAACATTATCCTCCATTAATAGCATTTGATATTATATTTATGGGTTTTTGATTAATTGAAAATATTGTTAAGTTGAAATATTGCATATTTAAGAACTTATTATAGTAATACTTTGATGTCATGTAACTGAAGTAAGAAAAACTGATCATAGCAAATATTTTGCAACGTAAGAAGAATTTCAATTAAATTTAATAGCATTAATTTGTATGTACTATTCAAGTTAGTAAGGTTACTTCGCTTTGTTTAAAATTTGTGAGTAAATTACTTAGTTTATGATGTATTGTATTTTATAGCCAAACGCTTACTTTACTATAATACTCAAGTTGTGGAATCACTATATACTAAAATAGATTAAAATAAGAATTCCATGGAAAAATATCTTAAAGTCAAAATTAATTTGAAGAATAAAATTGATAGTAGTAGAGGAGCAATGCTCCTTCCAGCACGATTGGGCCGGCTCGACCAGGGAAGTACTACCCTGTCACTGAAAGTCGGCGTAAAGTAACAGTACCAATATTGTTGCGTTTCGTGCGATGAGTGAGAACGCCGGAGGCCCAATCTCCCACACTTTCTGTCCTTCCTTTCGTCCCTTTTCATCCCTTTCCTCCTATCCCTTGGGTGAACAACGCTCATGCGATACTTCAAGTATCGCCAGCATTCATTGGTTGCGGTGACTGCTTACTATCAGGCGGACCATATACTTGCTTGCCGTCATGACACTAAAATATCTGAGAATTGTGAAACAGGCTTTCAAAAAGTTATTTTCAAAGTCATTCCCAAAATTGAAATGCGCCCGTTAATTATAATTAATTATTTTACACGAAGTATTTATTGATATAGACCGTTGAAACGATATAGTTTTTTAAAGATTTACCGTTTCAATATACAATATTCTGCGCATAGTAAGTTTCCTTTTCCTAACCTTTCCTAAGTTTGTAAGCTCTCCTTTTCCAATTCTCGGCGCGGCGTCACTCTGATTTATAGGACTTTTTAAATCACATGTAAGCCGTTCACGTACACTAATGGCTTATACGAAATCCTTTCTTAACAAATACCCTTCTCAATGATGACAATCCTGGACAAACCCTACTGTTTTCCCTTTTTATCATTTAATTTGTAAATGAGAAATAAAAGTTGGTAATGAGATTTTGTTTTTTTTATCTAATTTCCACGTGCTTTGTCCTTGTTCTTTCATGACGGTTGGCATGATCGTAAGCAGTCACCGAACCTATGGATGCTTGCGATATTTGACGTATCACATACGCGTTGCCATCCCTTGGGATATGAGGGAAGGGATGAGAAAGGATAAAAGGAAGGAAACAGAGGGGGTGGGAGGTTGCACCTCCGGCGCTCTCACTCATCACACTAAACGCAAGAGTACTCTTACTTATGCAGATTTTCTGTGAGATGATATTACTTCCCAGGCCGAGCCAACGCATTTGTGCTGTGAGTAACATGGCTCTACATTGTTTACTTACAAAAGATTCAATTGTCTCCGGAGCCAATATTATTTCACTGCGAGCAAGTTCATAGGCAGATGCTAGTAATACATATTTAAAATGTATAAGAAACCTGCAGTTCCATAAAACGTTTACTATCTGCTGTAGAAATGTTGATGTTTTATTAAATTATGACACGTTTTAAAATATTGTATGCTTTAAATATTCACAGTTCGTAAAGTCAGCTCTAAGTGAATTCACCTTTGAACCCAACTTCGTAAAAGGCAATGACTGTATTAAGAAGCTTACCTTACTTCACAGACTGCCTAAAGTACTGAAGTTTGCTTTGAGGATAGTCAAAACTTTAGATATATGCTCGTATACTTTACAAAGAAGTGAATTATATAACACTTATTCATTATAATAGCCAAAAAAACAATACAACATTAATTACTTAGTAATAAAAAGTAACTACTAACAACTCGTTTTATTGAAATGAATCTTATATCACTTGTTTCGTTGGCGAGCTGTACCCTTGATAATCACAAAATGTTTGTGTTCGGACGTTAAAAAAATTATCAAAACCAAAGTTGTGTATATCTATAAAATTTCAAGTGTTCCCTGGGTTTGTCCAAGATCCGATCATATCTTGACCAATTAAAAAAATTAGAATCTGACCAACTAGAGAGTGCAACCTTTAAAAAAGATCGGTTTACAATTGATGGAGTTATCGTTGAACAAAAATCTAAACATAGAAGACGCTCCTTTTTTGAAATCAGTTAAAAAAATCTGTTTACATAAGAACAAAATAACATTTTCATCACACTAAACATACTCACACACTCTCACATTATTCACACGCACATAAGCTGATCTTAATGCTCAGACATAATGTAATTTGTTATATTACCGTAGAATTTAATTTAACTTCTTTCACCTTCGAGACTCGTTGCCTAAAGAGTTCAAATAAATTATGTAGACTTCATTTACTTATGTATTCATTATACTCAATTAAAACATAATGGTTTTAACTAAGAATTCGACGACCGTTGTGGCGCTGAGGTACCGAAAGTCCTTAAGCGCCATTACCTTTCACCTATCTCAGGGACTTGACACCTTGGAAAAAAATTACATAACCTTAAATTATGTGATCAATTTTAAGTTAAAAATTATCACTACAATATTTATACATAATGTCGTAGAGTAGTTTGTCTCATATTTGTAATTAAATATGGCAAACAGTTCCTTCTTCTTCTCCTCGGGGTTTAAATGTGAAAAGCTACATTGAGCGCTGACGGTCATAAAGCGCGTCGTACGATTGATAGAAAATAATTTAACATAATATGGATTGGATTGAAAAGCATACGATATATATAAATAATGTGATAAATGAAATCTTCACTTTTAAAATGGTCACTTTGAAATAAAAATTTAATAGTTTTGTGATGATACTCCGTGTAAGTGTTGATTGCCTATTCGCAGACTATACAAGGCTTCTAACATTTAGATGCTGTAAATGTATCGCTTGACAATCGAACCTTCTACAAAAAAAGTTTTAGTTTGGCTTTATAAAATTCAATACTTAATAAGATTTATTGATTTCTATCGAAGGCAATAACGTCAAAATTGTATCAATTTAAATAAGACGTTTTTTTTTTAAACATAAATAAAAGCTTAATTGAAAAGCAAATTTTGCCTCCAGCCTGAAAAATGATCCTCATTAAATACCTCCACTTGAGTTGTTACGGTAAAATTTACACCTTAATTATAGTCGTTCGTTGGGAATACGTTGCCTTTGTACATTTTTCAATTAAAAATAATGAGTAAGTTCTTAGACGACCCGTTTTTACTTGACGAGTCACTTAATATTAAAAAACCAACCAGCAAACAATCTGGGCAATGGGACTGTAAAATGTAGTGTTTAAAATGTTTGTATTTTCTATTATTTTATAATAATATAACATAGTATTTATATAGTCAAGTTTTATGATTCGATTTTCCAATAATAGTGGATCGAGAGAACGATTATGCTAAGGGCGCATTTCCACTTTGTCGTGACGACAGATAGTCGTAGCTTGTATATTTAAATAGAAATGTTTACGCATAAAACGGCATGACTATCTAGTTCTGTTGTTTGTTGTTGTTCTTGATCTTTTCTCCACGACTTTTTTAATGTGACGACCGATTGTCAAGACAATGGCAACGGCTAGCCCGACGATCGTAAAACGACAAAAAACGATGACAAGTCCTGTGTTGTAGTTGCGACTATGTATCATACCTAAATAAAGCCCATAAATAAGTAGAATAGCGTAAAGGCAGCCGATGTGCAAAGAACAAGGCGATTTCCGTAAACCGATAAAATGTCGTCGCGATACAATGTGAAGCTAAATAAGATAGTCGTCGACGATAAAAAAAATTGACGAGACAATGAGTCGATATATGCAGCTAGAGGTGAAAACCGTTCAACAAAAAATTAAACGTTACGACATAGTGAAAACGCACTAAGCACGTCGCGTCACTTCACTTTGTAATATAATGTGGAACCTATTTCCGACTGAGTTCTTATTACGAATGCAATATGTTAACGTCATAGGATAATAATTCAAAAGCGTTCTGCCTTTATTTGGTTGAAATATTACAACAGATGACGTAGAAATGAGAGTTTTATTAAGCAAACCTGTATATATATGTATTTAGACTGTACAGTCTTGTTGTTTTGGTATAAATAAACGATACGGCAGCTCAATCAGGTAATCATTTTTGTGCTTCGTTTGATTAGTGACAGCGCTGGTGGCAAATTTTTCATCTTATTTCTTTCGCCTCCCTCAACCTCCTTCCCTTATCTCAGGTAGCTTACATGGCAAAATCACTAATTAAATAACTTGCGATAAACTTATACATTTTTTTTTTTCGGAATGTGTATTGCTGTTGGCCCTACTGGTCTTGACAGCATCACCGGGCGGGGGCCGAGTACTGAGACTCAGCCGTGATAAAGGGACAGCCCTCACGGGGGCTCAAATTTGATTCCGTCCTTAGGTGCCTCCTGCGAAGCCGAACCACGGCTAAGGACGTCATCGGAGATGGAGGCAGCGCTCCGAGCGCATTCTATACGATAGACTCACCCGACGGTGTGAGCGCGACGCGACGTGCGAAACAAAGGACCTCATCCTCGCCGGCGTGGACGGTGTTGTGTGCGTGTCTGTGCTGTGTAAGGGGCATTTTCTAATTACACACAATCACAAAGCAGCAACTTATATTGCTGCTTTCCAATAACTAGACCAAACAGTCATGATGTGATTATTTAAAAATCTAAAAAAACTCAAATAAAATTGTTGTCTTTTATTTTTAACGTTTTTGTTTCTTTATGTTTCTGCGTCTAGAAAACTGTATGCCAGGAATTTTCGATTCTTTCCAGGAAGGTTTAATACTAATATTGTCATCAATGAGCTTAATATTATAAGAAGCAGCAGTACAGTTTTGCTGTTTCCAGGATGAATGGGTTGAGGCTCGAGCAGGCAAGTACTATCATCTTACAGAATATTAACGGAGAAGGACTGTAGTGTAGTCACTGTACGGCGAAATCGCATCCCTTCTAATAAAAATCAAAATTATTTTTATTCAAATAGACTTTAGAAAGTAATTCGGAATTGTCAAGCGCTACCACCAGTTCGGAAAGCTGATTCTACCGAGAAGAACCGGCAAGAAACTCGATAGTTACTCATTTCAAATCCTTTTATCCTCTCCTTATATTTCCCTTCCTAGTTTCGTATTTATACTTAAAATTTATTAAGCTAGTTCTAAGCTTCGAAAGTTGAAAACGATATTAGTAACTTTTCAACCTAGTTGGATGTGGTTTAATCTCGAGCTTAAGGGTGAGAAAGCGTGGGCTTTTAGAATTCATTGAATTATATCGGGTTTCTTAACATCTCAACATTAAACCCAATTATTATTTCATTATTATTTCTCTTTTTATAGATTTTTAAATCATATTTATTTACATTACTTACCTCATTATAATATAATACCCTCTGAATTCATTTATTGATAATCATAAATAAATAAATAAATAAACGCTACACTCTTAACGGCCCTCATTAGGATATCCTGTATATATTAGTGATATCCTGTGTCGGGAGTCCGGAAACACATACAAGGATAAGGACAAACACACCCAGACCGGAAAATATGCTTGCACGGTCTATACAAACATATTATGCTCCGAGAAGGAATCGAACCCGCGACCTGTGGGGTTTAAGGCAGGTTCGCTACCGCTGCGCCACAACGTCGTCATTATTATATATCATTTATTACTTAGTTACTTAAGAAAAATAAATTAATGAATAAAACTCTCAAGATATTTTGAAACACAAGCAAAAAAAGCCATTATTTACATTTTCTCAAATTAACAAATAGTTTTTAAATGGAGATTCAACTTTTATCGTTTCGTTCTTTTTTAATTAAAAATATTTTCTTTATATTGCACGCATTTCATTTATGCTCATGCTTAAAATATCGTAACACATGTCAAGTTTTTTTTTTTAAATTAATTATAACAACACAAAAAATAAATAAATTATAAATAAGTACTAGGTCGATATTAATTGAAAATACTTTCCTGGATATTATTCTCTCTTTATTCCATTCATACTGAAAGTAGCAAGTCTCTTTAGTCTTTTCACGTATTTTTTGAAGAGTTTAAGACATCTAGAAGCCAAGCAAATGAAAATTCACTTATATTTTAAATTAAGGTGGACTGATGACCTAGTAAAGGTCGTGGGAGTCCGCTGAATGCGGGTGGCGCAGGACTGGTCATTGTGGCACTCTTTGGGGAGGCCTATGTCCAGCAGTGGACGTCCTTTGGCTGAAATGATGATGATAATGATGATGATTTTAAATTATAACATTTTCGTAATATCTTAACGTATATAAAAACGCTATAAATATATAAACTAGGCTTTAGACAAGTGGGCGGGTTTTTTTTTTATGTTAGAAGTTGGCAAACAAGCATACGGCCCACCTGATGGTAAGTGGCTGCCGCAGCCTATGAGCGCTTGCAGCACCATTAGTAGGTGCCACTCGCGCGTTGCCAACCTCGAGATATTAGTTCTTAAATCTCGTTCGCCCAGTAATTTGCAACTTGCTACACACTACAGGTTGTAGCAACTTTGTACATAACTATAAAAATTGCTATAAAAATATAAGCTATATTGATTTAAAATTGGGTACTAGAAAGACGAGCGCGTATAAAATTATATCGGCTATTTCTCTCGTCCTTCGTCACTTTGACAACCAAATTTACGTCTCAATCGCTGGAAATATCTCTCTTCAATTGACTTTATGAATAGGACTTTATAAAACGTATAATATAAAACCGTAATATTAAATTATTATTGGTTCACAATGAATAGGAATTTAATGCCTCAAAGTAATTTATAAGGGTACTATATTTTATTATAATTATAAGGTAGATCTGTTTTTCCTCTGTCTGGCGGTATAGCGGTATACGGTATAACGATCAGACGCGTTTTTTGTGTTCCCATATTACAATAAGTCTATTAAGTAATTACTTTTTGGAATATTCTAAATATTCAATATATAATATATATTTTGTTTTTAAAGCGCTTGATTTATTCATTCCGTATGCTTATAAGTCTGTAGCCGATGAGCGCTTGCAACGCCATAGATTTGTAGGCTATTTAGGTCTCCTTTGCACGCTAATTTCATTAGCTACAACCGTGTCAAGTGTATTTCAAACCGAAACACAGTATACTGCTTTGCGGTGGAATAACTGACACTGTGGTGGTACCTACCTAGCTGGCTTCGCGCAGTAATAGATCACTACATTGACTTATGTTTATGAAGAAGTAATTTATCCAATCGTACGTTAGAAAGATATTTTCACTTTTAAGTACCTATAAATATTAAAATACTGTTGTAAAGGTTATATAATTTTGGTTTCTTGTACAAATATGTATGTTATTTTATAAAACTTATACTACTAGCTTATCAATTAATTTTATTTAGCAATATGTATTTAAATAATTTACCTCTAATTACAATGAACGGCGCGGCAAATGTGCAATTTAATCATCATTTGGTAGCATGTAGTTTATTACTACGAATACTGGTTTGGATACGTTATTTTATACAAATGTATGTAATGCGCAATAGGCTTGTTACAACACGCTTGAGAATATATTTTTATCTCTCGAAACATTTACTTATATTTCTCCCTAAGATTTCGCGATGAATCGTTTTCAGAATCTCAAAACACCAAGAACCATTTTACTATTTACTAAATTTCATAATAATTTCATCAAAGGTTTGGCTCTCATTATCATTACATACCTACATTAAATGATTGGTTTTTCAAGCAGACTCTTAGAACTTGCTCCGTTGTAATAATATAATTTAAAAAAAATAAGAAAAATCACCACATCATCACATGTAAATATCAAAAATAAGGATCTCCCTACTACACATATTTTTGATATCCAATAGAAACATTATCCGAAAATTAGTAGTAGACCCTTGGTATTTTCAGCAAAAATGGAACAGCTCCACTGATGAAGTATTCTACCAAAGCACTGCGGTCTGAAGTAGCAGTATCAGTACTGCTGTTTCGTTTGGTGATCCCTTAAGGCTCCGCTACGGTAACAACTTTCCACAGGCATATAGCGTGTGTGTTTTCCTTCACCACACTGCGTGACACCTTTGTGATGCTACGGCACAGCAGTAGCAAACTTAGCTTAAGCGTCAAAGACCTCAGGGCCGATGTTTGTATTGAACACAAAATGCATAATGTGTTCCGGTCATGATGGTTGTGCTTATGTTTATATGT
Organism: Hestina assimilis; assembly: GCA_023373885.1. NCBI lineage: Eukaryota > Metazoa > Arthropoda > Insecta > Lepidoptera > Nymphalidae > Hestina > Hestina assimilis. The sequence goes on along the minus strand of CM041749.1, from coordinate 5,629,868 downwards.
TTCAGGACCATCAACTAAAGATATTACTGTCCTAGTGCAGGGCGATGAGAATAGTATTTAAATATGTATTTATTAATTTTATACGAAAAAATCAAATACAAGTAATAAAAATTAGTAAAAATGTATTACGTATTTATAAGTAAAACTACACCTGGTCTCGACGTCAGCTAATTATCTGCTCTGTAAGTGGGACGCAGAGCAAACAGCTAACAATACACGAGTCTATAATACGTTGCATGCGACAGCGAACTCCACTGATAATTACCATGCATAAATTTACTTTGTATTTCAGTATTCTAGGTAATATTGAATTTTGAATTTAAGCAAAGGAATCTTCTGATACTGTGGAATGTATATTTGTTGTATTTTAATTTAATTTATAGACTTAGGAATTAGCTATTTCATTCATTGTTATAATGATTGTTAAAAGAGGCATTACAGATGTTTATTTCGTTTAGTAAAATATACAACTACAAATTCATAATTTTACGTATCGCAAGAATAGGCTTAGCTAATTCCAAATACGTTTGTATTATTTTGTGCTCTTTACTTACTATTAATCTTAATACCTCTAAACGAGCAATTCTTGTATACATACATATAAATGTATAATCTGAATCTCGGAAACGGCTCTAACGATTTTCATGAAATTTACTATGCATGGTGTTTCGGGGGCGATAAATCGATGTAGCTTGGATTCATATTTAGAAGATGTCGTTTTATCACTGTTTTTCCCAGTTCGAGTCTAGATGTCTCCAGTCCGATAATGTTTTCCCTTTTTCGTTCCTTATTTTGTGACAAAAACTGTCATTGGAAGCCCTTTATCAACGCATCTAAGTATATTTTTCGATTTACAAAAAAAAAACCGTGGTAATCTCGGCCATCCAGGTACTTATTTATAATGTGTAGACTGTAGACATTGAATAAGTTCAAGCAAAGTTGGGGACAACGCATCAAATTAATGAAATGAAGTACTTAGTCCAACCGCAGTTCGTATATCGCTATTGGCGTTGAAAAATTAATCTATACTAATATTATAAACTAGCGGCCCGCTCCGGTTTCGTACGGATATAAAATATATAGCCTATGTCATTCACTGAAAAAATGATTAAAATCGATCCAGTAGCTTTGATTTATTCATTACTGCCCGTGGCCCGCACGCGTTAAATGTAATTATTTACGACATCACATTAGAAACATCAAATTTTTTTTTTCTCCACTATTTTTATACATATACACCTAACTCGTCAATCACTCTATCTATTTAAAAATCGCATCAAAATCCGTTGCGTAGTTTTAAAGATTTAAGCATACATAGGGACAGAGAAAGCGACTTTGTTTTATACTATGTAGTGATGTAAAAGTTTGAATTCATGGAAGCGTGTTACTCTTTTAAGCAAAAACTACGAATACTCACGGATTCGGATAAATGTTATTGATTGTAAAAGAAAGGCAACAAAAAGCTATTACTACTATTAGAAGTAGGTCAAGATGATAGTGGAGAAGGGATAAAAGTATTCAATTTATTATAGGCTGTAAAAGTTCATGATGAAGAGATACATTATGAAGAGATACATAATCTAATGATCTAATCGCTTCCGTGAAATCGTCATGCTCCTATGACCAACTACACCACTCGTCTTGTAAGTTAGTGACTAGTATATTATATAGCTTCAAACTCCATTCAACTTCATACTCCATACATAAATGTTTGTTTTCATAAGTATTTTTAACAGTAGTAGAGTTTTTACTTTATTGATATTTAATAATATTTCAGAGAGATTGAACAGAATGAACCTATGAAGTACATAATGCCGTCAACATATTGTATTCATAAATATAGAACGGATCTTTAATAAATGCCATAACTAATAATATATTGTATGGTATCTGTAGTGTGCAGGTAAGCTTTCCTTTGAGAAACTAACCTTTGATGTTATAGGAGATTGGAAATACCTCCTCAGACCTTTATTTTTAATAATGTTTACGTTATACTTTCGTAATATCCTCCTCTATCAAAATGATCTGAAATCATTTTACTGAAAAATGATCAGAAAAAACTTTGTTGCTTTTGATTTTTAGGGTTTAATAATAAATCTGCGGGGTTAATATTAGGCCGATAGAGAGTGATATTTTTTATTTTTTTATTTTAGTAAGTATTGAATAATCTAGTACCAATTAGTATAACAAAAATATTCTCAAACGATATAAGTCTCTATAAAACTCTATATTAGAATATCTGTTTTATCGGAAACGTTTCAAGTTGTTCATTATATTGTTTGACTTGCAACTCACGCAGACTATGGAAGGAAGGAATAAAAACCAATTGAATATATCCCAACGTTTTATTTATTTCATTTCATTATTTCACTTTAGAGCACTTTCAGACCACCGTTTTTCACGCGTATATGTACGGTCATTTTGGCATAAGCGCTTACACGCATACTTCCTTTCGTCATATCTCGGACGAGTTGCGCATCCGACAAAAAGCGCGCGTATACGAACTTCACGAAGAACGAGCTTATACGTTTTTATAAAACGCTAGTTTGAAATCGCTCCTACAGCAATAGAAGGCCATTAATTTAATTGAATGATGAAATATTCTATTACAAATGTGATCAATGGAAATATTTTACATAAAATATATTTATTTTTGTCGATTTACATTAAGGCAGACCAATGTTTGAATTGAAAAAAAATATTTATTTATATTAATATAATATCGTAGCTAATACACAAATCTCAAATATTATTTTACTATTATGGTCGAAGACTTTCTTACATATAATAAACACGTATTTTAATCACCCTATTTTCTTGTAAAATAACAATTCTTTGAGATATTGTTTTTTATTTTATTTACAGTTTCTTGAATACTTTCCTTAGTTTAAAAAATAATTTTATTTATAAATACAATATAATACGGATATTACTAGCCGGTTTTCCTACGATTAGCGTAACTCCATTTGGGAAGTACTACCTTCTCACCTCTCTAACCAGTTCTGTAGGCTTTAAACCCCATCGTGCTAATATTAAATAAAGATTTACAGAAAGATATGAGATTCGATAAAAATGCATTATTACGTGGTCTTGTATTAATATCAAATTGAAAGATTTTGCTTCCTACATTCATATAATTATACCCAGTCTGAGAATGAAACTCAGATCCTTAAATCCAAAACTTCTATCACAGTGAGGATTATATCTGCATTACAAAAGGTGTACAAATTGTAATTACATTTTAACATTCATGCATTTGTAAATATTAATATTTTCCATTCGTTTCACATGTATATTTGTCTACAATTAATCTAATACCTAGACATTTACATACTATATCTACACATAGAGTAATTATCCTCATTAAATAAATTCAAAGTTACACTTGGCGTATAATATACGATTGTTCATATATTTAGAAAAATTGTTTTGAGCCATTTCAGACACGCTAACTTTCTATAAAATCACGCATTGATGAATATATCATCTTTGCCGCACGAAGGATAATCTTTAGGTGGTAATTTAAAACTGTCCCTCAAATATGTGAACCGATGGAAATTATAGAAATATTCCGTTCCATCTGGTGAGTATTGGGGGTATAGAGTGTAAGCAGGGAACTCGATGTCGGTGAGGGAGTCCGCGAGTGCGTGCTTCGCGAACTCCTCCTTGTATCGTCATGACTGCTCTCGGTACGCCTGCCGCTTGCTACACTTCTCTTTCAAGATGTAACAAAGTGCGATTGCTATCAACACAGCAATCGCGATGGCCATGCTTATACTTATCCAAATAATCTCTTCGTTGATACCACTTGTTGATTTACCTGATAATGTAAAAGAAAAGTCACATTATAATAATATATTTAAAAACTCTCATATGAATAATACAGTTTATTTAATTTTGTTTTTTTATAATGCCACTACAGTGCAGTGGGAACAAGCGTAATGGCCGCTTGGATAATTACCGTAGCCTTTTAACGCTTACAATACTGGAAGTATCCAAGCGTTTTAACGGCAGAAGGGATATAAGAAGGGGAAGAGAAGGATAAAAAAAGAAGCAGTATGATGTGGTGGGAGTGTGGGCCTCTAACGCTTTCATTCATGTTTGATGAAACGTGCAAATTCTAAAGTTCTCTGCGTGAAAGACAATGGGGTCACCGTTCATGCCAAAAACGAAAAAGGCTCTGCTATTACTTGGCCTTACATTTTTATGAATACAATATAAGAAATGTGTGTTTAATTTATATAAGGTTATATAACATACGGAAAAAACTCGTAAGAAGCCCAAAGAAACTAGGTCACCCAGGTACTTTTATTTTAATTGATAAACCCGCTAGTGATAGGCCGGTCTCATATCTGTAATCTGGGTTATCTGCGAGAAGTTAAGACATTTGTCCTTATTTTCCAGCCTCAAGGGATTTTTTATTTCTTAATATCTTGTTCAAAGTACCAAGATTTACTAAAGTCATATTTTTGAAACATTCATTTTGAAACCTTCTACAATTAAGGTCATATTAAACTGTAGAGTACGGTTCATGAAAACCGTATTTTCTATCCCTGACCAATGGCGATTATAAAACACAACAATTGTGGGTACTAAAACTACTTAAAAATTAATAAGGAGTTTTTGTAAGCTATTATTAATATTTAATGATATTTGTCACATATTATGAATTTTTGGATGTACTTTTGATTTTCTTTTGTTGTTATAATCTAACCTCCCATTTTATTTGAGTAGCCCCCCATTTTGCCAGCGACTCGCGCGGATGCTCCGCTGACGACCACCAGCAACACGGCTCCCGTCGGCACGCATCTTGAACCTTAAATGAAACAAATATTTAAATATATTTATGAAAAAGACATAAAAAGAACACCTGTTTTACTGAAAAAATAAAACGTTTTATAATCCACGAAATTACCAAGATGGTTTGCCAGCTGGTCGTTTAATAACAAAGAGCCTCGTCTAGCAGAAACGACTCTCCTTGGACCTCACTCGTTATTTTTAATTGAAAAAATGTAAAAACACCGCCGCAACAGAGGCTCACCAACTGTCATAATTAAGGTATAAAATTTATCTTGACAACTCAAGTGGAGGTATTTGTTGAGGAAATATTTTCTTCAGAAACGAGGCAAGTGTCTTTCTCTTTAATTAAACTTTTTTCTACGTTCCATTTTGTTTTAGTTAGATATAATTATGAAATTGAAAACTTTTTTGTTTTACATTGATGTTGTCTTTAATTATAATTAGAATTGTCTAACTATTTCATCACTTACCGCTTATAATCGCCATATTGATGTTATATTAAAAGGATGGTTTTATTATTTCCAATATTTAAGTCGGTTATCCAAGTGAGGTGGACAACCACATTTTCCAAATAACTTTCTGTAACAAAATGTACAAAGATGTGATAGAGTGCATAGAAATATTTTGTATATTTACGTGAATGTTTTATCCTTTGTGTTACGAGCTCCCTCTTCGTGCGATTGATGACGTGAATGAAATAAATTGCGTTCGTACCGAATGCTATTTCATTTTACAATGGAAGGAATTTGCTGTTAATAGTTTGAGTTTGTAGGGGTACTGTAGTGTAGAAAATTAATTTAGGAGTGATCCAATTAAAATCAATTGTGTCGGATTTCATGTTTGTCGTCCGGCTTCATGTTTTTGATTAGAAAATATAATAATAGTGATTATTATAAGGCTATTTGGCGATTTGGGACTTAAAACATTTGATTATATATCTCAATCAAAACTTGAAATATATCGCGACACCTAGATAATAACATATGTACATACAACCAATGTTATCAATATATATCACATAATACCAATGTATATATCAGCAACATAAAAAAAGCTTTATGAATTGTCAACTCGCATTTAAAAAATAATCTTTCTCTCATCTTTCATTTTCACAATCGATGGCAACGTTTATAAACTTTAAATATATATATCAATGCAGCCGTATTCATTATTTTCGAGGTTATTTTGTTTTAAAGCTTTTTTGATAATCCATAAAATCTGTGAGACAATAGCAAATAAAGATCAAGGGGTCAACCATGACAATTTAGTATCAATTCTATTGCAGTCTAATTCTGTCAGTAAAACGATTCAGATTTTATATGAGCATGACGTATAAATGGACGCAAATAAGCAATACCATGTCAACCCACAAAATTTAAAAAAACTGAGTTATATATGCAGAAGTGTTGGTAAATGGCTGAAGAACATTTTTCTTTAATATTTGTAGGGTTTTAAGCTTTAAAACTTCTAAAAAAGCCATTTATTAATCATGCAATTTATGTATTATATTAAACGTTTTGGGTTATGTTATATACGAAATATGCAGTTTTTATACTTATTTTTTGTGAAAATAAGTATAATAACTTACATAAATCTGAAATTGCCAAAAACTTGACCAATACATTAAAAAATTAATATAAAGCAAGTTGTTCACAATTTTCAAACGCGTTTTTCTCGAAATGACATTCGTGAGGGTTAACATGGGATTGCTTATTCGCGTCCAAATATATATGTCGGTATTTCGTACCATCGAAATATATAATCATGCTCAGTTTAGGCTGTCATTTGAATCGCAATAAGAGTTCATGGTAAGCTATATGTCTAGACTGGTACTTTAGTTTTTATTTACTTTTTGCTGGACTTTGCTACTATCATTATTGAACGTTAAACAGTTTTGTTGTTAGGATAAACATACTTGTTAAATACATAATATTATGACCTTTTACTTCCATACAGTATAAAAAGAAACTAAAACAGGCATAGCAAACTCTTATCTTATATTTACAGAATGTCGCTCTGAAAAGGGTATGCCTTTATCTTTCATAAAAATACATCTGTAGTGAGCGGCACTGTTTTATTGGCACACTGCTGGCCATTCTATGCCCATTGTGCGGTGACGCACGATTGAGATACTTAAACGAATTTAACAGAGTAGAGACTGTTATATTTTAAATAAAAATCATATACGTCCGTTCCAAACAACCGTTTATTTCAACTGACAGGAGTAACAGATGCACTGACATTATAAGTGTATACAGGTTAATACAAGTTACATAGATTAATATCATAGTATATTACAGAGACTTTGTCGAAGATTTTGAGGCAGTTGTAGGTAGTTGTTGCAGCCTCTATTATGTCATAGTTTTTGCTTTCATCAGTGTCAGTGTCAACTATGTGAATCAATACAAAAATTGATTATATTCCTTTGATTGTGTATATTCATCTCTGTCCCAACAATTCCATCAAAGTCTTTAGTAAAATAAAATTTAATGTCACATAATTGTAGCCATTAAAGTTTTGTGTTTTTAGAGGAACTAAATCAGCCATTTTATGACTTTTGACTATTAAGTTATCAAATTGCTCGATAATAAGAAGTAAGCCTATTAATGCCCAACAACAGAACAAAGATCTCCCGTCGTACTAAGAATAAGAGTAGAACCTTGATTCATCAAGCTGCTCTATTGCGAATTGGTGGATATAAAAAGGGCTCGGATTTTCTTCAATTTATTCACCCACGATATTTTCTTTAATCGCAGAGCAAGACGCAAATAATTCAATTTATTAAGTGGTAAGTCAAGAGAAACTTGGTTGGTACATCTTTTTAAGCCTACTTCGCATTCAGATGTGTGTGCTTCGGCATAATGTAAGTTTATATAGAGATGTAATATAATAAGTTAAAATGTATTTTTGAATAAAAACGATATATCAAATATTTTGCTACCCGACAAGAACTAAACATGAGCGTTTATAATTCAAAAGAACTCTATAAAACTGGCTTTATTGCTATACCTATAAGTTTACGAATTATCGTTCGTCAAAGTTCTTTAATTTTGTAACTCACTCATAGATCACCAACATTCTAAGGTCCTGTTAGCACTCTCACAAACTTGACAATTGTGTGGCTACATATTATTTTACTCATTAAAATACTTTAAATAAAATAAAATAAAATAAAAAATAAAAAGCCTTTTATTTCCTACTAATAACCTACTTTACATTTATTTTTGAGTTGCTTATCTAATTTTTATAAATACAAATATAACTAATTTACTTATTATATAATAATATAGACTTAATATTATAGTTATAATAGTGTTGTTTTAACTTGTCTAGTTTGATATAGCAATATCTGTAGGAACCCCATATCGGGTGAAGGCCTCCTCCAAAGATGCCCATTTGTCTCTGTTCTGTGCGATCTGTCTCCAATTTGCGCCTGCTGTCCTTGCAATCTCTTCTTCCCAACGTGTCAACGGTCTCCCTCTGCTCCTTTTACCGGGAGGACCATTCCAAAAAGTCACTTTTAAGGTCCACCTTTGATCTTTAAGTCTCGCAACATGTCCCGCCCATTTCCATTTAAGTTTTCGTGCATATATCAATGCATTTGTTGCTTTTGTTACTGACCTTATTTTTGAGTGTCGTATTTTTTGTAATTTATTTATTTTAAGCATGCTGCGCTCTAGTCCTCGTTGGCAGGTCGTTATTTTATTTTTTAGCTTCGAGGTGAACTTCCACGTCTGGCATCCGTACGTCAAGCATGGTAAGAGACTAGAGTTCATAACTTTCGTTTTGATGGTTATAGGAAGGTTACTTTTAAAGATTTCCTTTAAACTCCAGTATTTTTTCCATGTCTGTTGTACTCTTCTTTCGACTTCAAGTTCGTTATTTTTCCTATCAAAACTGATTTGCTTTCCTAGATAAATGTATTTATCTGTATACTCAAGTGGCTCTCCGTCAATTGTTATTAATCGTCTCCCCGTATTCGTCATTGCCATAGTTTTAGTGAGATTTATTTGTAAGCCCACTTTGACACTAGCTAGATGTAAAGTTTCGATCATGTGCTGTAGCTGGGAGCTGGACTCCGCTAATAAAACTAGGTCGTCTGCGAATCTTAAGTGGCTTAAGTAGACGCCCTTTATACACAGACCTGTCTTGCTCCAATCTAACTTGCTGATTACAGCCTCCAGGATGGCTATAAATATTTTTGGGGATAACGGGTCGCCCTGCCGTACGCCTCTTTCTATAGGAAAACTAGGGCCTAGAGTTTCTAGCTTGATTCTACCCCTGTTATTTTTATATATACTTTTGATGGCCTTTATATATACGTCTTCTACGCCCTGTTGTTTTAAGCTTTCCCATATGCTTATGTGTGTTACCGTATCAAAAGCTTTTTGATAGTCAATAAACGCTATATATAGCGATCTCTGTTGTTCTTGATACTTCTCTATAATTAGTTCTAGTGTGTGGATATGATCTACTGTAGAGAATCCTTTCCTGAAGCCTGCTTGCTCTACTGGTTGTTTTGCTTCCAAAGTACTACTGATTCTTTTGTTTATAATGGTTGAGAAGAGTTTGTAGAGGCTTGGTAACAAGCTTATCGGTCTGTAGTTGCCAATATCCTTCGGGTCGCCCTTTTTGTAGAGAAGTATGTTATTTGACTCAGACCATTGCAAGGGTGTTTCAGAATTTTTCAGTATTAAGTTAAAAAGTTTCGCTAATGGTTCGGCCAATGTTGTATGTGCTGTTTTCAATAATTCATTTGTGATGTTGTCAGAGCCAGGGCTCTTTCCTAATTTCAAACTCGTAATTGCTTCTATAATTTCAATTTCGTCGACTGGTTTAATGGCTGGTTCATCAACTTTTTCATTGATAGTAATTGAAATATTAGTCTTTTTGGTCTTGTCGCTATACAACTTCCTATAGAAGTTTGATGCTGCCTTTATAATGTCAGTTCGTTTGCTCAAACATCTGTCTTGCTTGTCTAGGCCCTCTATCCAAGTCATGTTTGTTCTGAGTTCCTTATAAGCTTTCTTTATACTTCCTGTGCATTGTAAGTGTTTTTCTATAGTTTCTTGCCTATACTTAGAATAATCTCTTTTTATGTATTTATTTGTTAGTTTGTAGAGAGCGGAGAGTTCATTTTTCATAGATGTAGTTTTATTTTTTGTTTCTTGTAGTTCTTTTCTCCTTTTTAACAACATAGCTGTACGATCTGATAATATTTTGTGATGTTTTTGTGTATTTCTCCTTTCTTCTCTAGCTTTTTTCAAGCTCTGCCTGATTGCGTCTGTTATTTTATCATAGTAGGTTTGTACTGAGGTATTTTGTGAGTTGATAGTTGGGTAGAGTAGCATTGACCTTAGGTTTTCATTATATCTTGCTACTTCTTCTTTGTTATTTAGTTGGATTGCTTTTTTATTTGTAAATTTAGCTCTGCTTTGTTTTTGTTTGTTAATATTTAATGTTGCTCTAATTAGTCTATGGTCTGACGGATAGTTTAAATTCATGACTTCAAAATTTAGGAATAATTTTCTTTGGTTGGATAAAATATAGTCGATCTCGTTTTTGTGTTTTCCATTTGGGTATCGCCAGGTCCATCGCCGGTTATGATTTTTCTTGAAGCATGTGTTGATAATGGTTAGGTTATGTTCAAGTGCGTAATCTACAAGTCTCTGCCCTCTATCGTTTCGTTCCCCGTATCCATGCTGTTGCACTGTTAAGTACTCGCCTTCTTTGGGAGCACCGACTTTCGCATTGAAGTCGCCCATTAATATAATATTTTTATATGTAGTTTCCATAGCTTTGTCTATGGTCTTATAAAATTCTTCTATTTCTTCCTCACTCGCTGCGTCGGTCGGAGCATATACTTGTATAATGGATATCATACACCCTTCAAAGCTTAAGTTTAACATTGCCACACGATCTGTTAATCCAATAAAGCTCTCTATGTTGTTCTTAAGAGACTTATTTATAATGAAGCCTACTCCATATTTACCCGGTATACATCCCATGTGGCAGAGTATTAAATTCTCATATTCTTCAATTTTGTTACCAAGTCGTCTCATTTCTGTGATACCTATGATGTCATAATTAATTTCCTGTATTGCTTCTTGTAATTCCAGCAAGCGTTCATATGACGATAAGGTCCTGACATTATAAGTTGCGATTTTTAATTGAGTTGATAGTTTTATGTTATCCATTTGTGTACTTTCTTTCGGAGGGTTGTGGTCATAATCTTCCACGGTGACCAGCCGGGTTGGAAGATGTTTTGTGTTTCTGGTTGTAATAGTTTCTTTTTGTTTATATCTATGTAGGAGGAGGGGCTTAATTGCTATACATTTGTATCATTTATATCCTGCGTGCTATTTGTCTTAGTTGTATTTTTATGTACTAAAAAGTTTAAGATACCAGGTTTTATTACTCCTTCTGAAATGCTATTTGATCTCTGGGCGGTCGAGCCTTGTTGTTGTGGCTTATTCTTTTTATTAGCTTGAGTGGTTTTATTTTGTTTTGGTATGGTGTTATTTTCGGGTGATATAGAAAGTTTTCTTTTATTCAAGCTTTCTGTGATGATCAGTTTGTCATATTTGATTGTGGCTATGTTTCCCTTTTCTCTCTCTGCTTTTAGCTGTTCTTTTAATTCTTTTCTCTTTTCTAGCACATGTTTCGGATAGTCCGCTTGAATGTAATATGAGGTATCTTTCAGTGTCTGTTTTTGCTTAAGAATTTTTATTTTTATTCCTAGTGTTGAAAAGGTCACAACTATTGGGCGTGGCCTATCACCTTTAAAATACTTTAGTGTCATGCAATTCAAAGGATAAGTAATGGTTTTCGAGAGAAGGTTTTTTATACATTTTATGAACATTTATGGAATTTTTTTAAAGACTTATATAACGGATACAATGCATTCAACATTGATATTCCTATGTTGTGAAAATATACAAAATATCTTTTTAATATTAATAATGTAAGGCTGGAAGGCTGGATATGGAATATGATAAGCGTTGCTCAGGACTTGCAAGTTTCCTTTAAGTTTTCAAACTCCGATTAACCTGATGAAATTGTTTACTTGTTGTTAGAACTACCAACCTATGTAACTAAATATAACAGATTTCAAGTAAACTTTATAAATTAAAATAAACAGTTTATGTATTACAAAAATATGCCAAAATTTTTGTAACAAACTAAAGCAAAATCTATAGTGATATATAGTGTTTCTAAATACACTTTCTGAGCTTAATCTGTATCTACATTATATGAATGTATGATCATGGAAAAAAATGAATAAAACAAAACGTGGTTATATTAATTATATAAGTATTATTTACTTTTTACTTCGTTTCGCTTTTAAATTGTGATTTTAACTATAATTGCTTTACAATTTTTAACAATTTTATTTCAGAAAAAAAAGTCATATTATGAAATCAAAATAATTATATACTTAGTTTTGTTTTGTTTGTGTAAAAAATAAGTTTAACAACTTGGCGATTAAAATTTTTCTATAAAAATATTATGGATAGAATACAAATATTAACTACGTATAAATGTATTTAAAAATAAAATAAGGCTCAACCTTACGTTACGAAAGTTTGTGACAAGATTAGGGTATGAACAATGTTAATATCGCATTCCGGATGGTAACTATTTGTCATAGTGGACCCAAAAGATGCGGTTGCCAAATGGAAATGGGCTATTTCGCCATTTCCCATATAGAGTATTCGCAAATTATTGAAAATGGACATTTACGTATTATATAGTTACAGTATAAGGGATTAATGTCGTACATTTTTTTTCCACCGAAGTCAAACAGTCAAGTTAAATATATACAAATACGAATATTTGTAAGATCATTACAAACAACCGCCCGAGCAGGAATCAAACCTGCAACCGTCAAGACTAAAGATCTCCCTACGACGCCACAGCGGTAATCATACTTACAATATTTAACATAGAAAGTAATAATTTTTGAACGTGAATAATAAGCAAAACATGAATATTTTATTCAAGTTAATATTAATTCATTGTTCTCGAATTCTAACACGACTTCTTACTTGAAACACAAGTATCTTCCGGCAAGCTGAAACTGAGGCACACTGCAAAATTGATGGCTTTTGTCTGACAGTCTTTATGTACTCCAGGCTTTCAATAGGAGCTTTAAGGCGTAAATCGCTTATCTTTTGTTTGTCTCTGCCAGGAGGATTAGAGATGCAGAGCTTGATAGAAAATGTAGGCCATATTTATATTGCCTTTTTCAAGGTTGAATCATTATTTTTTTACAGCCAGTGTAAATAATAAGTCATACGGTCGGCTGATTGAAAAACAGGTAGTGTTCATTAAGTTAACAGTTGCTTGTTTTAAGTCTGTATCAACAGAAGCTTAGTTCGTAGATACCAGAGATGATAGATAAGAATGGAGGTATGATGGGAAGGAAAAAATAAATTGGTCTTAAGAATGATGTCTTTACCGCTTTCATGTACCAAAAGAAACCAAATTGAACTAATATTTCTCCAGTGAAGCCAGCCTGTCAGTGAAAAAGAAACGGGTCTATTGCGGACATTATTTTATATATTATCATACATTTATTTATGTTTATACTAGCATCTGCCCGCGGCTTCAGCCACTTGAAAACGATCACGTTGCATCGTTTTATAATGTGGCACCTTTACTGTAATACAACTTCCCGATACAAATCTTCGTCCCATATTTCACCCTTTTCAACTCTCTTTTTCGCAAAAAAGTAACATACGTTCTTGTGCAAAGTTCCATCTATTTTGAAACCAATTCATCAAATTTATTATTATTATTATTCTGAATTCCATAAGACCGATGAGAAAATTATATGGAAATTTAAATCTTGTGGTTCGTTTTTTTTAACCCAAGGGAACTTACATTTTTCCGGGATAAAAAGTATCCTGTGTTGTTGTGTATTCTAGGTAACAATTCATATATGTGATTAGTTACGTCGATATTCTTTTAGCCGTTTTTGCGTGATTGAGTAACAAACATACAAATTTTTATATTTATTATATTAGAAGGATTTAATTTTCTTTTAACACTAATTATTGTCTCATATTATTACATATTACATTTAATTGCCTTTATATCATCAGTTCTTGTTTTAATAAATCTAAAGTATAGAAATATTTATTAGCAAGAAATTCTAGATTAATTACGGTAGTAAAGATATAACTTAGAGGCATAAAATAAATTAGCCACGCCAAGTGTTTTGGGTCCGGTGTTTTAGTCGTACAGGTGAAATGAAAATAGAGCGAAGCTATCCTCGGCCACTTCAAAAAATTACTATAAAAGCAAATAGAGCTGGATACGTACACGACCTATTTTTTTATTATTTTTTTATATATTTTTGAATAATAATTTTATTTGTATACTTCGCGGTGTGATTTCATATTGAAAAGTGATGAAAACTATCTAGCGTGTACATTATAGTAGATTAGTAGACAGACATATCATCTTGACTGATAACTGGTAATTTCATAGCGATCGACGTGAATTAACCTAACTGTTGCATTGAGTTTATACTGGAAAATACTATTATTGCAATGGAATATTGGCTTTAGTAAGCAGAATTCTTACGTATTCTTTTATCCATTTTATACGGAAGCCCAAACACGACCCACTCGTAGTATGTACCCTTCCTCATCTCTCCTTTCCCCATATCCCTCATCTTGTGTACCAACTGATTATACTTCTCCTGTTCTGCTTTCCATCAAGCATACCGTGTGCTTATTTACCGATGAAAATAAACGTAATCCTACTTATATTATATTGTCTTTAGTTATTTTTTACTTGAGGTATTTTTTAACATGAAATTTAAACAAAGATACATATTTATAAATATCTTTTAAATGACATATATTGTATAACTTCTAAAGTTTTTGTTACTGAACTCGAATTTGTCGAAAAGCAATCTTTGCTAAGACAAACCCCAACAATAATTGCTATGTACATAATTGTTGATGTTGATATTTGTTGGGGATCGTGAATAAAGTTTTAATTGGAAATCGTTGTCCTGAACTGGCATAATAAATTGGTTAAGATGTTATTGGTCTTGCCCCTTTTTGGTGAACAGTCTTGAGAATGTAATTTATGAATATGAATTTAAAAATTGTCGATAGTAAATTAAGAAAAAAAATCGACTGCTTTCCTGTAAATTTTATTTTCAAAATATGTTTTCTAACGTACTCTAGAAGTACAGGTAGAAATTGTTTTCTTTCAAATTAAAATATTGTGTATTATTATTATTCATCTTTATTTTTAGAAGTTTTTTATAAGCAAATATAATATAGTAAAAAAAAATGTTTTTAAATAAATAATATAGCTGTTGAAAATATTTATTTTTACCGTCTTCATTTAAAATGTAAATAAAAGCTAAGCTGAACACTACTGTATTTTATTTCTATTTCATTGGGAAGAACACAGCATACTAATAGTAATAGAACCTTCCTTTACCACAATAGTTTTTGTTACGTCACTAGTTCTAATATGGCGTTTCACAATGTGAGTTCGACGAAAACTACAAGTAGATAAGTGAACTGAAACGTTTATATGCCTCTTTATGTTATGGTATGAATCGGCTAGGTACGGTTTTTTCTAATCGAGGGTGAATCAATTACGCACCTTTTTGAAATGGTCCGAAGGTTGGATATTTGTTTAATACTCGCCCAAATTAACGTTTTATAATTTAAGTCAACAATTATTTTCGTTTATTTATAGTATTTCGATTATATATAGAGGTGAAGTATGTTTTTAAAAGAGAAAATGATGTATTTATATTCCATTGTAAGGACAGCACGTTAAAGCGGGTTGAATGAGAAATGTATGGAGTACATTCTTGTTATTGTTCGCAATAATGAAAGCCACGTGGGTGTGGTAGAAAAGACGATACTAATGAGGATGTCATTACAGTCTTATCGTATTTTTTAGTTAAATTATTTTGATATTCATTTCTTTATTACGAAATATAGAACTATAAAATTATAGTAATTTAATGTTCAAACCATATCTAGGGGCACATTTCAATCAGCTGCCCTGAGCTCTCAGTACCTAATGAGTAAAGACGGTCAATGAAGTTAGGGTAGTTGCGCAACCCCAACATGCGCGCCTATTGATAGTTTTAGAGACAAAGTCGAGCGAAATCTGAAGAGGTGAAGTAATCTAAAGGAAGCGGGTGGAGCAAGTTGATGAACTACATTAGGAAATCTTTGCTCGGCTTGAGGTTTGTGTTGATTTGATGAACGGACTGTGATTGTCAATAATTGTCTCAGTCTAGCCTCATCGTTTCAAATCAGGACAGAACAGCAGATCTGTTTACTGGACGATGATGGCAAGTTCTTCAAACAAATTTTACTGAAACAGCTTATTATACTAAAACACATTGCACTAGGACACTGTGATAGTTGTGGACCAAAACTATATCGGAGTTAGAAACAAAGTATGCTGATAGACAGCCAAAACCACGATATTGACCTGATGTCAAGCCAAAAAATATTAATGTAAAATTGTAACTATATAAATTAACGAAAGGATTTTAAAATTTTTGTTATGTGAAACGATAAACACTTTGCAGTATGAGAAAAAAATATAAAAATGTTCCTTTTGTTTTTCAATTATAATGTAGAAAAACGACGAATTTGGTAGGTATGCTCTCTTTTATATTCTCTCAGTATAAGATTCCTTTTTATTCAACCTTTTAGCTTAGGAATGTCGCAAAGACAATCATTAATGCATATCAACAATAGACTTTATTTTATAATACAAAATCAAATTTTGGATGAATAAACATACAATTAAGTATTTTTTAAAGAATATTAGCAATGCTTTTTGAAGGCATTACTAATATTGCTATTGCCCCTCCAAATAAGCTCGAAGCTTGCGCTAGGAGTGGGCACCACAATAGGCCAAGATGGTCAGGATGGAACCCTCGACTCTCGCGTTAACGGAGCGAAGTCGGCCCTTCTACCGTTGAGCTATTTTATTTAAGATAACCTCTGTCACAACAGAGATTATTCCACCAGTGCAATCAGTCACACTGGTGGTAGGTCTTTTGTTGCAAGAGGCCGGCTAGGTAGGTACCACCGCAGTGTCCAATATTCTGCCGCCAAATAGTAGTGCTTAGGCACTACTGTGTTCCGGTTTGAAGGGCATTGTACGCTAGTGAAATTACTGGGCGAACGAGATTTAAGAACTAATATCTCGAGGTTGGCAACGCGTGAGTGGCACCAACTAATGGTGCTGCAAGCGCTCATAGGCTACGGCAGCCACTTACCATCAGGTGGGCCGTATGCTTGTTTGCCAACTTCTAACATAAAAAAATAAAAAAAAACTATAACAACGAGTAACTCCACGTCATTTCGCTTAAATAATAATTCGTTTTTATACTCTACATCAGTTCTCTCAAATAATCCTACTTCAAATTCTATTAATTACAATTAGTGGCTCGGTCAGCTTTTTATCGGAATATATGAATATTAATACGAGCTATTACCATGTTCAAGAAAACGCATAAAGAATATATCGTTTAGAAAATATTCTAAAATTTAAGGAAATGTTAAATTTACGTTTGTTTATTAATATTAAAAAGAATTTTGGTAACTTATTGTAAAATTATATATCTAAACATACGTGTTTAATATCAGAAGCATTACCTTCTATACTTTGTTAGCTATGTGTCAGAGGCCTATTTATATAATACAGCTTATACTATACTTGATTAGAATCATAATTACCAATATCATGGGAAATTAAATTCCAAATCCAAATCAGCGTTTAATCCTTTAACCACAGCATGATCCAGGAAAATCTATATAACTGTTACTCCATTCGGTTGCCGCAGCGATAACACTTCACATTTTCAAATCGGAAACATTCGAAGTAACGTTCCGATTGGTAATCATAGCGTCCCGAAGAAGTTCGATCGTGATAAATTTAAAGACCAGAAAAGCGTGCGTCCGGGACGCTATCCGGGTGAGCACTGGCGTTTGCTCGAATCCCGTGTCCCGGGTGTGTCGCCGCGCCCAACCCGTCAGCTAGATTTGTCGAGGTATTCTCGTGTTTTCACCCCCAACTTTTACGTTTAACGCCTTGCATGTCAAATCACATTGTTTGGTGAAAGGATTCAACCCTATGTGATTTTTTGTCCTTTAGAATTGTCTGTTCTATTAATACAGTTATAATTTTGGGTAGTTAAAGAAAGAAAGATTACTCAGCTAGAAGTAGCAATAATAGTAACTGACCTGTAATGAAAATGTGTTTTTTTATTTATAACGAAGAATAAATTAGTGTATTGGGAATAAGACAATATAAATCAAATATTATGAATCTAAGTTTGTATCAATGCAGGGAACGCATGATATTTACACTTAATTCGTTATAGCTAATAAAAATAAATGAATACTTAGCCTATAAATAAGTTACGAGCGATGCTTATGAGATATAAATAAAAATGCGCGTCCTAGAAACGCCAGCCCTAACAAGCCATGTGTTGAAAAGGCAAACAATCACTATAGTGATGGCGTATATACTTATCGCTTTGAATCAGAACAGAAACTACGATTGCACAGTAAGGCCTTCCCGATACAAAGGTTTAAAATAAATACAGCAATTATTAACAAAAAGAATAAGCACGTTAGTATTTTTATTCAATTTACGGAAATTGGGAGCTACCTTAAAAATTTTCATTCAAAATTGTATTTAGAAAGGAGCTACCTGTTTGATTATGTTTAAATAAAAACAAAGGCTAAACGTACAATTTAATCTGTTTGATTATGTTTAAATAAAAACAAAGGCTAAACGTACAATTTAACCTGTTTGATTATGTTTAAATAAAAACAAAGGCTAAACGTACAATTTAAGACTATGACCATTAGGACACTAATATTCCGTGTAGGGAGACTGGAAACACTGCTTAACACAAACTCAACGACCACAGCTGGTACATGTATTTGTATGGTTAATACAAAAATTACTTGTCGCCGGAATCTAACCTGCGATTAACGGCACTTCAACGTGCCTCCCAACCACTGCTCCACAACGGTAGTTATGTTTTATTTATATGAAATGAAACCCTTAATAAATATAATATTTATTGGTTTTCTGTGAATCAAGTGTACAGTATCGGCCCCTCATATAATATTTATAATCGATCCAACTTAGATCGACCGCTTTCGTTCCAGATCTAAGTATTATACTCCCGTTATTTAAGACTTCTATTATTTCTAACATATATAAAACCATGCCTGTGGTTTTATCAGTATTCATTTTGAATCAAACTAAGCTATTCTCAATAGCTAAGAAACTTATCAATTTCATCCAAGTATGTTAACTTTATGAACAACTTATAGCCAACAATGCTTTTAATACCTTTACGAGATTACACAATGAATTACGCAGCACTGTAACTAGTAGGTCGGATTTCAACGATTCGTCCTTTTATATGAAGTACGACAATAATTTTCTGCATAGTGAAATATTGAATTAACTGGAAGTAACCATCAATGTGACGCTTCTTTAGAATGACATCATTTCAAATATTGTCTTTCTAATCCAACTTATTAAATAGGTTCTATACTTCGTCATGTGCCAACATATATCATATGGGATATTTATAGCATGATATCTAGGACATGTAGAAGTAGTTTATAAATAACTTCCCTGTGATTCCGTAGACAAGGATTTTACACTAAAGCAATCAACATGCTTATGTTGTTCTGTCCGTTATCAATGTTAAAAAAATGAACTTTTATATTACTACTGGCAAATAGATAGCTAGATTTAGAAACACTTAACTACTTAATATAACATACTTTTTATAAAAATCAAAGAAAAAGAAGGGGTTTTGCACATTAAATGATTAAACAAGAAGTAAGTGTGCAATTCTCTATTGCTTGATAAAATTAAAATGAAATCATTAATTTTAATTTAAATATAAACTGAACATTTTAAAATACACTGAGTTTTTATCACAATGATTTTCAATGTGGTGTAAATAAAGTAAAGCAATAACAGCAACACTTTGCCAAGCATTCCACTGGTGGTAGACCTTTCATTACAAGAGGCCGGTCAGGTAGGTACCACCGCCACCGTTATTCTATCCCAAAGCAGTAAACTGTATTTCGGTTTGAAGGACACTGTCGCAGTGAAATTAGTGGCCAAGAAATATTTAAGAACCAATATCTCGAGGTTGGGAACACTTGAGTAACACCTACAAATGTATGCTGTTGCAAGCGCTCACAGGTTACGACAACCGCTTACCATCAAGTGGGTCGTATCAACTTAGTTACACAAAAAAAAGCTAACCTACTCCTAAGTATATAATATTATAAAGTAATGTTCAATTAAGTTTTTTTGTTTGTGACGCTGTCACACCTAAACCGCTGAACCGATAATTCTGAATTTTAGCATAGATAGAGACAATTATAGACTACTATACTTTTTGTCACTAAAATAAAAATTGAAGGAGGGATAAAAAGTATGGGAAACCAATGATTTCTATATAGCATTAACTCAATCAATAACAGATTAAGTTATTGACGAAGACAAAGCCATGGTCAGAAGCTAGTATGTAATAAAGGCATATAAAAGTCAAGTATTTGTGTTCGGTGCATGTATAAATGTAGTAGTTAATAAAACTCAATGTCTGTTATTATACTTACGATGTTACATTGCATTCGCAATTTATTTTAACAAAAAACAAATAGAAAACACGGTAATGAATTTTATATTGTCCACTGAGCATGAGCTCACGAGTAAAATATTTTTTACTCGTGGACTCGGTCGTAATGTTTTAATATTTTACTAGATTTTTAAACTCACTTGTTTAAAGGAGAGGTAAAACAATTTAACATTACAGAATGTGTTTAATGTTTATATATTATATTTATTATGTTATTATGTGTGTATTTGTAATTATGTAAGGTAAAATATAATTATTATCGTTAATTAAAACAACACAAATATAATCAGAAATTAAAGCTCAAAATCTGTGAATAAAATATTCATGTCTGCGTCATGTAAAATTTATTGAATTTCATTTACACGGCGAACTAATTAAGTGTAGTCTCGTTTAATGAAAATGTGTCATCGCTTTTCTTTTGTTTAGATTAAAAATTTGGATTTAAGATTTAGCTTTTCACACGACTAATTGGGATCCTACGTACTATTTCTTACGTATTGTTTTAGCTATCGTTATTTCCACGTTCAATTCTCACTTTTTTAGTATTTTCCTTTGTCTCCACCTCTTCCATCTCATGTAAGGGAAAAACTCAAATCAACGCAATATTATCTGTATTGAGTACACGTAGACATGGGCTACGCCACTTTCTCCGATGATGCAGATGTTTATGGGAGATATTAATCACTTTACATCACATAAGCTTGTTGCCCGTTTGCCACCTCTAGTATAGCGACATCTACACACAACACGACGTAACTCGATAGAAAGACAAGATTGTCGCAATGTCGCATCGAGCTACAACGACACCTACAGGGCATACTACGCAACGATATGGACGACCAACGAACGTCACGATCCTAAATCGCGCTATCAAAGTTTCCTACCCACTTGAGGTATATATACAACTTTCCAACGTAAGTCGTTGGGAGTCCTCCGCAGTCAGCCGACTCGGACGGACCTCTTGAGCACAGCTCCTTGTTGTGCTCGCCCCAGCACGCGCTCCTTGCCGCGTGCACCCCGTGCGCTCCTTGCGCACTCCGCCGCCGCCTTGAGTGCCCCGCACTCGAGGCCCCGCTGCGTGCTCCGCACGCCCAGCCGCGTGCCCCGCACGCCCGCCTCCGCCAGGACCAAGTGCTCTTCGGACCTTAAGTGATTCTGTGTCGTGTACGCCCGTTGCGTTCGCAGAATAGTGCTAACAGACTACGTGCAAGTGCCAGTGAGTGGTGAAGAACAGGACCGATAGTGTAGTGTAGTAAGTGCAGCCGGTTCCCGGAGCCGTAAGTACTCACACTTATTAGTTTAGGCACACACCCCGTCACCTACGGACAGGGATTCCGCAGGGAAAACACACCGTAGGCACTCATCTCCCTGCCGCCCCAGGCAGGGAGGAACGAACGACCTTACAACCCCGGCTCCACCATGGACGCCCTTTCCCCGGCCGAACTGACAGCCTTTCTGAGGTTCTTGGTGGCCAAGTACCCCGGAACGATCGCAGAGTTCCGCTCGGCCCAGGCCTCCTCAAGGCCGACCGAAAAGCCCTCCCCCGCCCCCGCTCCCGCGCCGGCACCCCCAGTGGCCCCCGCAGCACCGGTGTCCCCCATGGACACCGACTCCCCGAGGTGCCCCTCGCCCCCGCCCTCGCCGACCGAGTCGACCTCCTCGACCTCTTCCGCCTCCTCCTCTCCGACCTCATCGGACAGCGAGGAGAACGACGGTTTTCAGACCGTCGGCGGCAAAAGCGGAAGGCAAAAGCCCTAAGGCCCCACCGCCCCTAAAAGGCGACTGCCCCAATCGTCGCCCCCGCTCCCCGGTCGCCCGCAAGGCCGACCCCCCTCACCCAGCCCGACCGTCGCTGCCCCCGCACCGAACGCGGACCCAGCCGCCAAGGCCCCTCCCCCCATCTTCATCCGGGACAAATCGTGCTGGATGAGAGTATCCGCCGCCCTCGCGGCGAAAAAGATACATTTCACAAGCGCCCGCCCCACTGCACAAGGCATCCGCGTCCAAGTGCAGAATTCCGAGACCCACCGCAGGTTCACTGCTGCCCTGAGAGTCGACAAAGTCGACTTTCATTCCTACACCCTCGATGAGGACCGCGAACTACGCGTGGTCATCAGAGGGATGCCAAAGGAGATTAGCTCCGAATTTATCAAAGAGGACTTAGTGTCCCAGGGCTTTCCCGTACGGCAGGTACACCGAATGTACCGGAAAAACACTGACAGCACGACGCTGTTCAACACTATCTTGGTCATCCTCGACCTCACTCCCGAGGGTAAGGCCATCTTTAACGTCAAGACCGTGGCTCAACTGTCCGGTCTTAGAGTAGAGGTCCCCACCACAGGGGACTCCCCGGGCAGTGTCACAACTGCCAATACTACGGCCACTCGGCCAAAAATTGCGAGATCCGCCCCAGGTGCGTCAAGTGCCTGGACGATCACGGGACGCCCGACTGTCCCAGAAAGGTCCCAGACCCGGAAGTCACCCCCAGCTGCATCCTCTGTAGAACGCAGGGACACCCTGCGAGCTACAGGGGCTGCAGCAAAGCCCCGCGGCGGCACCGGGCCGCCGCGAGGACGGCACCCGTCAAGCGGGCCATATCCCGCCCCAAAAATCCAGCCCCTCAGGCGAAAGCCCCGGCCCCTCAGGCCACCACTTCGGCCCCCGCGGCCTCGTTCGTAAACACGAACCTCCCGCGGACTCCGTCTGGAGGAAACTCCCAGCCCCAGACCAGCGACGACACCCACAACGGCCGTCGCTAAACCCCCTCAGCCCAAGCCCTCCCAGGCCGCCCCGGCCTCACCCTCGTCCTCCTCGGACTTCGCACTCGTGTCGAAGTTTCTGAAGTCCTTCGACATGAAGGAACTCAACACGTTCGCCGGCAAGCTCCGCGACCCGGCCATCTGCAACGTCGATGCGCTGACGCAGCACATCGACCTTGTGTCGGTAATCATCAACTTCAATGGCAGCGACTAGTAGGGTAAAACCACGGTCCCTGAGCCTCGTCACGTTCAACGCAAACGGCCTTATCCAACAGATCGACCTTGTTCGCGAGTTTTTAAAATCCCACCAATCCGACGTCATGCTAGTGCAAGAGACCTTCTTAAAACCGAGCATGCGCGACCCCAAAGTTTCTAATTACCGATCCATCCGCGACGACAGAGCCACCCGCTTCGGCGGAACTCTGATCTATTACAAAAGGTCCCTGCACTGCGTGCCGCTGGATCCTCCACCGCTTTCGAATATCGAGGCGTCGATTTGTCAGATCAGTATGACGGGCCATCAGCCTATCGTACTCGCTTCCGTCTACCTATCGCCCAACAAAACCCTACTCGAGAGCGACCTTAGGTCGCTCCTATCGATGGGAGGCGCGGTCCTTCTGGCCGGCGACCTCAACAGTAAGCACCCCCGCTGGCACTCTAGCGTATCCAATAGTAACGGACTAATTCTCGACAGACTGACTTCACTGCCGACTCTCAACTTTGAGGTCATAGCTCCCACGACGTTCACTAGATACCCCAACAGAGGAACGAACGACAGACCCGACGTGCTCGACATAGCCATCTTGAAAGACGTAACGCTCCAGTTGCGCTCGATCGAGACGCTATCCGAGCTAGACTCCGACCATAGGCCGGTCCTAATCCAGCTAGGACCCGTCGTGCATTCCACACCCCCGACTAAGACCCTAGTGGACTGGAGGAAGCTCCACGAGCAACTCCGGTCGGTAGAATCGACCCCCTAGACGGAATACCTGACGAAATCGACTCCGTCGAGACCGCGAAAGCGGCCGCGTCTAAACTCACCGACAACATCCGCGACAAAATAGACAGTTGCTCCAAGGAGGTTCCAATCCGCCCGGACGGGCGCTGGGAGCTCCCGGAGGACCTGAGGGATCTTCTCAGACGTAAAAACGCGTTCACTAGAGCCCATGACTCCTATCCGACCGACGACAACCGGAGGCGACTCCGGGCCCTACAGAGGAAGGTCAAAGCTCGCTTTGCCCAAATCAGGGACGACCGACTCGGCAGGTATCTCCAAGAGCTAGCGCCCTCTCACCTGGCCTACTGGGCGATGGCGCGAACTCTGAAAGATCCGACCGTCTCCACGATGCCGCCCCTCTTGCGTCCGAACCGACCCCTCGCATCCGACGACTCTGATAAGGCCGAGTGCTTGGCTGACAGCCTCGAATCCCAATGCTCCCCCAGCTCCCAACCAGTCGACCCCGAGCACCTCCTCAAGGTGAACTCGGAGGTCGAACGTAGGATCTCCCTGGCCCCGACGGACGAGCCGCTGTCGCCGACGACAGCGGACGAGGTCGAATCCATTATTAAGGCCCTCAAGGTCAAAAATCTCCCGGACCCGACCGAATCTCCAATAGGACTCTGAAGCTCCTCCCGACTCAGATCATCGAGCTATTAGTGCTCATTTTCAACGCCCTTCTGGCAGGATGCTCCTTCCCGGATCAGTGGAAGGAAGCGATAGTCATAGGGATCCCGAAGCCCGGGAAACCTAAAAACCTTCCCACCAGCTACCGACCCATATCGTTGATCAGCTGTCTCGGTAAGATCTACGAGAGGATCTTACTCATTAGGATCAAGGCCGTCGTTGAGGCCAAAACATAATGATCAACGAACAGTTCGGCTTTCGAGCCCGTCATTCATGCACCGATCAAGTGTACCGCCTAACGGAACACATCCTCCAGGGCTTCACCCAATCGCGCTCCACCGCAACGGTGGCTCTCTTCTTCGACGTCGCAAAGGCGTTCGACAAAGTCTGGCACGACGGCTTGATATACAAGCTGTTCGATTACGGCCTGCCAGACAGACTCGTGCTCATCATACGAGACTACCTGTCCAACCGCTCCTTCCGCTACCGAGTCGAGGGTACGCTGTCTTCCCGACGCACCCTACGCGCCGGAGTCCCCAGGGCTCCGTGCTCTCACCCGTTCTGTACAATCTGTACACCAACGACATACCAAAGTCGAATCCCAACGATCGCGTAGGCTTAGCTCTCTTCGCTGACGACACAGCCCTCTATACCACATCCAACAGACCCGACCTTCTGACTAGCCGCCTCCAGACCGCGGTCAACGCCTTAGGCGATTGGTTTAGGAAATGGAGGATCGAAGTCAATCCCGACAAAAGTGCAGCGGTGCACTTCACCAGACACGCCGTCAGAAACTACTGGAGGCTCGGTCAACCGGGAGACATCCTGCTCTTCGGCCAACCTATTCCTTGGAAAAAGGAGGCCAAATACCTAGGCGTCACGCTCGACGCCAAGCTAAATTTCCAGTCCCACATATCGAAAGTTAGGAACAGAGCCGCCTTCGTGCTCGGAAGGCTCTACATGATGATAGGCGGACGGAGTAAATTGTCGCTTAGAAATAAGCGAACACTTTACAAAACCGTCGTTCGTCCTATACTAACGTACGCGAGTCCCGTCTTCGCTCATGTCAGTTCTTCGCAATTAGCGAAATTTCAAGTCATTCAGAATAGGTTTCTGCGCATGGCCACGGGCTGTCCGTGGTACATGCGCAACGTAGATCTCCACAGAGACTTCGATCTCGATTCAATAGCAAAATTCATGAAAAAGCTCTCCAAGAGCTTTTTCGAAAAAGCCCTATCCCACCCGAACCCCTCGTCAGACAGGCCGCCACTTACACAAGTAGAGGTGACATACCGACACGACTCAGGCGTCCCAAGCACGTCCTGCAAGACCCAGACGATAGCATCACAACAGCTAACGCCCCATACACGAACAGAACACGACATCAGACACACATGCTGCAGCGTCTCCGCCGGCGGAGACGAGGACCCTTGTTTCGCACAGCCCGACACAACGCCAACTCGACCGCTCACCCCGGACGGTGAGCACCGCGCCGCGTACGGTCGCTAGACTGCGCTCCGGAGCGCTCCTCCTCCCGATGACGTCCCAAGTCTAGGCTCGACCTCGCAGGAGGGGCCCTTGGGACGGATTCAACTTGTGCCCCGCGTGGCAGTCCATCTTTTACCGGCCGAGGTCTCCAGACCCGGCCCCCACCGGTGACGCTGTCAAGGCCACTAGGGCCAACAGCAATGGACACTCCGAAAAAAAAAAAAAAAAAAAAAGTAAGTCGTTGGGCTTCGATCCGCCAGGCAATATCACCCGCCTGGTCGGAGGATCCTCCCGTTGTGTTGGATGGACATTCCACACGTCGTTGCCTCCACATCTAGTATTAACCGATTCACGAACTACATAACAATATACTCTTAAGGTGCCTCCACATCATACAAAGTTCTTTAAGCACTCCTTCGCTGTTAATGCTGTAATGTTGTGGAATGCACTGCCTTTAGTAACACGACAATCAAAAACCTTAGCTACTTTCAAAAATTCCGTTAAAAATTTCTATCTTACAGAAACTGAATACGACAACTTGTATACTTTATTTCTTGATATTTATTAATTTTACATATGTTTATCGTATAGCTATTTATAATTATATTTATTAGTTTATAATAGAATATTTATTGGATAATATTATATATGTAATTATGCCTACGTATTAGTGTTTAAATATTTGCATGTACGTTTATTATACTGGCACGACCTGCCTAATTATTTTTAACAAATTCTCCTTTCCCGAAAGTTGCCTGGGAGAAATCGCTTTCAAGCGATAAGGCCGCCATTTGTACTCCCCTATTGCTTTATTTTATGTTTTTTCTTTCCTTTTTGTATTTTTGAGGTTGTTACGCGGAGCTAGTATAGGTATACTGCTGAGGTTGCAATTGCATAAGTTATTGTTAAATATGTAATTTAGGGCATGGCTGATGCAATCTTGCGTCAGCCGAGGAAATATTATAGATTAAATATTATATAAAATCATTATTAGATTCATCTTCGATTTAGAAGTTAGTCTAAATTAATTATAAGTTTTAATTGTAAAATTATTATTTTAATAAATTAATTTAAGAAGATTGGTTTTTTTTCGACCATCTGTCTGCTACCAACGTAATTGCCAATTACGTTGGTAGCAGACAATGGCAAGTAATTCCTTTTCGATAGTACTGTAATTAGATTCACTCTCATTTAACGTTCGAGATGCATAACATATAGGTTTATCCGTGCCAATGGGGCCTTGAGATAAAATAGCGGCTATGGCTACATTTGAAGCATCTGTTGTTAAGTTGAATTCTTTAGTGAAATCTGGGTATTGGAGGATCGGATCATTGGTTAATAAAGTTTTACATTTCTCAAAGCATTTCACATACTCAGAGTCAAGAGTAATCTTTTTACCTTTCTTAAGACACTGCGTCATTGGCTTTGTAATTCGTGCAAAGTCAGGAATGAATTTTCGGTAATAACCGAGAAGGCCTAGGAACTGCTTTATTTCTTTTGGGGTCTTAGGAATAGGGTACTTTGCTATCGCAGAAATCTTATCAGGATTTGGTTTAATACCATCTTTACTAATGATGTGTCCGAGATATGCCGTTTCTAGTTTCAGAAACTCTGATTTGTCCATCTGTATTTTGAAATTGGACTCTCTGAGTCTCTTAAAAACTTTTTCTAGATTGATCATGTGTTCTTGTAGTGAAGTACTAAACACAATGATGTCATCTAGGTACACGAGGCAGATATCATTTTGTAAGCCTCTGAGGACATTATCCATCACTCGTTGGAATGTTGATGGAGAGTTTTTAAGTCCCATGGGCATTCTAAGAAATTCAAAATGTCCATGTTCGACATTAAATGCGGTCTTAGGAATATCTTGGGGATCCATTTCTACTTGGTAGAATCCACTTGCCAAATCTAAGGTGGTGAAGTAATGGCATTTGCCTAATTTGTCTAGTACGTCATTGATGTTGGGGATAGGGTACTTGTCATCTAACGTTTTTTCGTTTAATTTACGAAAATCAACCACTAGGCGCCATTTCTGTTTGCCTGAGGCGTCCACTTTCTTTGGAACAATCCAAATAGGAGAGCTCCACGCGGAGTCAGATGGTCTGATAATACCTTGTTCCAACATTTTAGATATTTGATTTCTAACCTCATTCCTATGCACGAATGGGTAACGATAACTTTTTGAGTGCACGGGCACCTCATCGGTTGTTCTAATTCTATGTTTGATTTTATTCGTAAACGTTAGGGCTTCCCCTTCAATATGAAAGACGTCTGAGTACCGTGAACAAAGAGTAATAAGGTTGACCTTCTCCTCTTCGTTTAAATGATCTGTACGTAACCGCGATATTACATCTTTTACGCGTATGGATGATTGTTGAGAACGCGTGCACTCGATATTTAATAATTCAGCACACGCCGGACGATCGAGCGAAAATATAATATCGTTCGGTGTCGGATTTTCAACCTCTAAGTATCCGCGGCTATTCAAAACGGTTGTCACGCATTCATGAATGATACAGTTACAAGCAATTTGTTCCTTAATAAAAACTTCACCATCAGATGTATTGATAGGAATTCGAATGATTTTAGAACTATTAGCTGGGATTATATCCTCATATAAATTTACATTTCGCGAATTATACATCTGTATTGGATTCGATGCTGTTCGAGTTATTAACTGACATTGTTTCAAGTCAATACGGGCTTCCCAGTTAGTTAATAAATCTAAACCTATTAATCCATCGAAATAATCGTGAAAACGATAAATAAATAGTTTCATATTACTGCGGTCATTAAACTCAGAAAAGCATGGTAATGTGATCGAATAATTATTACGACTTGTGGCATGTATGTTTGTTACTTCAAATGGATCATAGTTAAGTGGGAAATTATAAAAGTATTTTTCGACGGCTTCGGGACTAATAAAAGACTGATTAGCACCGGTATCTATTAGTAATTTTAGCGGGGGGTCCGTGATCTGAATATAAGGTAATTGTCTTTGAGTTTGCAGGTTTAATTCTATTTTGGTTTTGGTGATTTCGGAACTTTCCGAAAATCCTGCTCCTCATGGCTTGGGCCTGGTTGAGTTTCATCTAGCGGTTGGTTACCTTCAATCATGTTATAATAAGTCGAGTTACAGGCATAGTCGGGGTCAATTTCGTAGCTATAGTCTGAATAGTCAGTGTAGTCATTGTACTCCGGTTCTGTATAGTAATCATTATAATACGGGCAGCTGTTGTAATATGAATCGTCATATGATGCACACTCGTTCATATGCATTTCACGAGTTTTAAAGTAATTACTTGGTGGCGGGTTACCGAACCTATTCCAGTCATGTCCTGTCAAAGGTTTAGGTAATGGTTTCGGGGCAAAATGGTGAACTCCACTCATTGGTTGGGATGACTGTTGGCTTTGATGTTGGTTGTTTCGGGGTGGTAGTCTAAATACATTACTCCTAGGGTTATAGTTAGGTGGTGGTGCAGCGAACATTCTTTGTGTGTTAGTTGGCAAGCGTCGTTGGTTCGGGTCAGCAAATTTAAATGGTTGGGTCGGTGGTCTCATAGGGCGCTGTCCAGTGGGTACTGGCCAGTTGGGTACCGGTAAGTGAAAGTTATGAGGTCTAGGTGTAAAACTAATAGGGGGTGTGTGTGTCGGTATGTTAGAGGGTTTAAAAGCCATTTGATTTTTTGAGGGTTCGTTTCTTTGCTGCAAATATATTATATTGAGTTCTTCTTGAACGAACTCCAGTGCTTTCTCTATTGTATCAGGACGCATACACCTAATACGAGAACCAAGTGGTTCTTTTAAACCTCTAACAAAGGCTTGCATAGTAACCTTCTTGTATAGGTCCCGTTTTGCTTGGATGGTCGTGGGGATAGTTTCGTGTAATGTTACGTACGTCATTATAGTACTAAACAAAGTTTGGCAATGTTCGTAAAATTCCTGAGGGGTCTTATTGCCCTGCTGTGCTACAGAAAGGTCATTATACAGTGCCGTTTCGTCACGCTGATCCGAAAAGTTATTAATTAAGGCAGTTCTTATTCCTAGCCAACTATCAGGAATTCCATTAGAATTGATTGTACATGCTGCTGTACCCGTGATTTTATTTAAAATTCCGTTTAGCAAGCATATATTGGAAAATTCGCCACCGGGTGCAGAACTTAAATACTGCATCGCTAATTGGTCACATAACTTAATAAACCTAGTCAATACATTTGGGTTCCCATCGAATTCCGGAACAAGGCGGAGGGCCTTGAAGATCATGTCCGGGTCGTAAATTATTTGTTCATGGGCCATAGTGTCTAATGAAAATAACGATTCTAAATTAAAATTAAAATCTAAATCTATATCTCTATTACTATCGGCTAAATTACGGCGGGCCTGACGAAATTCAGACTTCCGAGACCTAGTGGCTCTAGGGTGATAAATTTTGAAAACTTAAGACAAGGACTTATAAGGTATAAAGGAAGCAACACGAGAATGATTCAAGTGTACTTACATTAACTGCATCTGGTTTCTTTCCGGTAATCGATGTCTTGATTCCCTCTGACTGCTGCCGGTCCGTAGATTCTGGATACTCAATGCTGGAGCTGAACCTCCCGGGTTATCCTCGATGTGTGAGAATTAATATATCCCTTGAGTATCCTACCGACTGCGCCAATTACGTTGGTAGCAGACATGGTCGAAAAAAACCAATCTTCTTAAATTAATTTATTAAAATAATAATTTTACAATTAAAACTTATAATTAATTTAGACTAACTTCTAAATCGAAGATGAATCTAATAATGATTTTATATAATATTTAATCTATAATATTTCCTCGGCTGACGCAAGATTGCATCAGCCATGCCCTAAATTACATATTTAACAATAACTTATGCAATTGCAACCTCAGCAGTATACCTATACTAGCTCCGCGTAACAAGGTGTACAAAGAAGTGTATCAATAAATAAATAAATAAATATAAAAAAAAACGCTTAAAAGCCTAATAGCTGATATTAAAAATGCGAAAGTTTTTTTTTTTTATGTTAGAAGTTGGCAAACAAACATACGGCCCACCTGATGGTAAGTGGCTGCCGCAGCCTATGAGCGCTTGTAGCACCATTAGTAGGTGCCACTCGCGCGTTGCCAACCTCGAGATATTAGTTCTTAAATCTCGTTCGCCCAGTAATTTCACTAGCGTACAATGCCCTTCAAACCGGAACACAGTAGTGCCTAAGCACTACTATTTGGCGGCAGAATATTGGACACTGCGGTGGTACCTACCTAGCCGGCCTCTTGCAACAAGAGACCTACCACCAGTGTGACTGATTGCACTGGTGGAATAATCTCTGCTGTGACAGAGGTTATCCCAACAGCGGGCGATGGGGTCGTCACATCCCGACGCCGGTAAAAGTGAGATTATTTGCTTGTTTTTGAGACATTTTCACTAAATGACTAAACCGATTATGATGAATTTTTGTATAGATACGGAAACGGTTATAGGAGCGAATTTACGTTGCGAAAACAAAACTGGATGAGGTTGAATAGGAAATGAAAATTTGTATTGGGGAGCCAATTATTTCTACATTGCGTTAAATGTGTCTCATTGAAAATCGTTATTCGAGCGGGTGAAGCCGCAGTTAGAAACTAGTTGTGATATAAAAATGAGCTATAATTTGTTTATTTAAAATAAACAATTATATGTATCATGTAGATTTAACCCCACGACCTTTGGTATTTAATCCAAATATAAGATATAAATAACACAACGCAAATCGTATATAAGCTTATCTCATTCTTGACACGTAATGCTATAAATCATTTCGATATATTGAATGGCTATCAGCCAAGAAAAGGAATATTGTCGATGTTTAAGATAGGCTTAAGTCTTGACCGAGCGCTCGTTTCATTAGGAATGGTTAAACTAAATAAATAATAATAAATAAACGGTACACACGCAACGGCATCCATTAGGATAGTTACATCCTGTATCGGGTGTCCGAATACATACACAAACAAGGAAAAACACACCCAGATACGTGCATGTATGGTCAATACAAATATCTGCTCCGAGCGGGAATCGAACCTGAATCGAAGATTCGCTACCGTCGTAACTATTGTAAAAAAATCATACTCTATATTTTTAATTTGATATGCAATTTCATTGCCTCAGTGGTTAGGCCTCCGTGTTTCGTTTATTAATCACCAACCGAAGTTCACTATGAAAACATTAGTATAGGTTTAATTTATTCTGTAATAATATTCTAACGAGTCCACAGACATGAATCGAGATTAACCTTAAGTTCTCTGAACTTATATTCACAAACATCAACGAACAGCTATAATTATAATTATTGACTGTTTTATACTACCTACTGGACTCAAAGAAATAGAAGCACAATTTCCTAGTTCGCTTCAAACAAACCACTGTACGAATGTCAATGATGTACCAATTTCAGAAATATATTGTAGTTTTCGGAATGAAATATTTTAAATTAGTTAAATTTTATTTCCACAATTAAATTCCAATTTTTTTTAAAGATTAATTGAAGTAATGCAATTACAGATTCCCATATAGATATTAATCGGTTTATGTACCCCAGTGTCCCTTTTACACTTTAGCATCGCCCTTAATAGCATAGTCAGACAAGCACAACCTCGCAATCAACCTAAAACGATCAATGCATCCTGATCAATATCTTTGTTCAGTACAAATATCTGACGAAAGGGGAAATCGAAACACAATGGTCGTCAAATAGTCATTATGGAGGTCGTGACCCGTTTCTCATTAAAAAAAAAAGAGTAACTGTCGTGTTCTCAGAAAAAAATATTTTGCGAACCGTCCTTATTTGAAAGTACCTATTTAAGACTCCATTTAGATACAAATATATACATTCAATATACAATATTTTCTAATTAACGATAATAAAAGCACAATATTATGTATACACTAAAGTATATGTAGTAATAAAAAACGGAAATAGTGGAAGGAAAGAAGAAAAAAAATTATAACTATGTATTGTATTCTAAAATACATTTTTACTTAAAGCATAGTCATTTTTATTACTAACTTAAGTACTGTTTGACTTATGATTTAAATATAAATTTTACCTCGCAAATGTCGACGTTGCAAGAATGTTGGCTCCGCCCTGAATATCTATTGTAGCTAGAGTAACTTCATAGACCACGTTGTGGCACTACCGGAGTGGATAATTTGCTACGTCGCAGAGTTACAGATTCGTAGCATTTACTCGTAGATATGCAGATTTTACACTTCAGTGGAAATGTGTTTTACTATTGTGTTCATAAAGACCGAATATTATTTTATTTGTTTAAGCAATATATTTTTGATTAATCTGAATTTAAAACATTTTGAGTTTTTAGATTAGTTAACAATATGTACATAAAGTAACACGATTATCTTCGGTTAGCTTTGACGTTTAGTTTGAGGATATTATTATTTAAATTTAATAAATTGGTAAGAAAAGCTATCGTGTTCATGACACATGAAGACTTTCATAACTATACAATTGAGTCAAGAGGTTAATTTACACAAACCCTATATATATTATGATTTCCAAACGTATCGCTTGTAAGCGTACTTTTATTTAATCACTCAACTCACTGGTGATTAGGACACATATAGTGGAAGTCTAAACATCTTAATTTTAATTAATAAGTGTTCCCTTTTTCCATTAACAAAAGGGTGCGTCCCTTTTGTAAAAAAACATCAGTAAGTACACGATTTATTTATTTTGTAGCAATATTTGGGCGTTTAGATCACATAAATAAATAAACACACAGAAAACTTTTAACGACAATTTCATATAACTTTCAAAAGGCAAGCGGCCTTACTTAAGAGCTATTCAAATGCCGTTTGTATTTGAATCCAGTCCATTGCTTTGTTAGGACGAGATTAATTATTCTAACTGCGACTTACCCTGAGAGTTGACTATTCAGTTGGAACTAATACAAACATATTTAGATCCAACATCTATTGTTGCTGTTGAGAATAAAATTGCAAATAAATGTCATTGTTATGTTTTTAATCACCGAACAAGGCAATGCCACCACCATGTGGAACAAGGGGCGCAGCCATAACATCTTTTCTCGAATTGACTCGAGACACTTTTGACCCTCCTGTAACTTTTGTTGTGGAAAAAGCAAGTTTAAATTTTTAATGATTATGAGAACTAAAACGAAGCTAACATAATTATAAACACTAAAACGAGCTATATTTCCAAAAAACTAATAATAAGATTTTATAGCTTACGAATTATTGCTAGTCAAAGTCTTTCATTTTGCCACTTACTCATGATCATCAAAATTAAAAGGTTTTACCGCAAAAACAAAGTATGAAAAATAAATTAGGACAGAAAAGTTTGCATGGGGAGCCAATTATCTCTATTGTAATAAAATTGCCTAAATCGTTATTCACGTGGATGAGCCCACAGGCAAAGGTTAGTATACAAAATTGGTTTTATAATAACTTTTATTGATTGACGACGTTGTGGCGAGGCTTAAGCGAATTTGCCTTAAGTGTCACAGCTCGCAGGTTCGATTCCTGCTTTAGACAGATGTTTGTGTTGATCATACAATCATGTGTTCCGGTCTGGGTGTTGTTTTACGTGTTTCCGGACTCCCGACATATGATATTCCTATTCTAATGGAGGCCGTACAGTGTGTAGGGATTATTTATTTTATTTATTGATTAGTATATTCCTTTACACTCCCAAAGTCAAATAATCCAAAGTCGCTTTATAAACTTGGGCTGTTATTCTTTCATTAAGTTATTGAGTTCTACTTAGTAACTTTATTCATAATTATAATTGAAAGCAACTTAAAATTAAGCACATGATTAGAATAATAAGTGAAATATTTGATTAACTCCTTATTATATTATAAACTTGGAACGAAGTAATATCAGGATAGGCAGGGTACTGAGGCAATTATAACTTAGATTACTAAAAGCGTCTATGTTTGTTCTTACTCTACGTGTTTGATTACTTTAACGGAAATTTAACGCACATCGAATTCATAACCTTGACACTAATTCTACACGTAATATATAATAAAACAAAATCATGATCTATCCCTATGTCAGAATGTGCGTTTATAACTCCAGAAGCAGTATTTCGATTTACATGATAATTTAAAATACGAAAAGATTAAAAGAATGAAACTTCGTTCTAATCGAACAATTATAGATAAAGAAATATCTCTTTTAACGTTTTCTAAAAAACTAATTACTACACGTGAATGGGTGAAAATAGGGTTGAAGTCCCATACAAAGTGATATCCGTAGGATATCCGTAGGTTTTGGAACAAGAAGCATGGAATTTTGTTTTTGGCAAAAATTAAAGATAAAGAAACACGTGTTTCAACATTTTCTAAAATTTTATTGAAATGAGGGTTCAAATTTCTATTAAACTCCATATTCAAGCGGGGGAAGCAAATAGCAGAAGTTAGTTTATATAAAATCGCTTTTAATTTATTGTAGGGTGGGAGAGTCGAATGTAAGGAATCATTATACAAATAAAACTTGGATCGTGATAACGATTTTATCTAACTGAGAGCCAATGACGAAATCTCACATATAAAATATTTATATTTTATTGCGATTCTAAGAAAAGCCCATCAAATGTCTTGGATACAAGAACGTGAGTTTTTCGTTACTATGATATTTTAGGAGTTTTTATATGTCGGTGAATATTTTATGATCCATTTATTGCCATTTGGCAATAACATAACATATCCATGGGATTTTCGATTGTGTTATTGTATATTTCGAAATCAGCAAAAATATAACGTAAGAAATTAAATCATATACATAGCTCGGCTACATGGTCACATACATACTTAAATCACCTATGACGTAATTGTTTTATTTAAGCTCAATAAACATTTAATTCGATTTAAAACAAACATTTAATCAAATTATATATTTTAGTTTGTAAAATTTAGCTGATTGTAGGGCTACAATTCCTTGGTTTGCTACTACCATAAGCTGGTGAAAAAGTCGTGAAGCCAGCGTGTCGATAGTTGCATCGGAAAAGGTCGGCAAAGCCGCTGCACTTCTTCTGCTGTCGCATTTGTTCATGGGCGACGTAATTGCTTAACATCAGATGAGCCTCCTGCCCATTTGCCTCTTTAACATATAAAAAAAAGGTATTGATTATAGCGTTAACAAATAATCAAAAAAGTAAAATAACAATATCACGATTAAGAATCGTTATAAGATTTGCAACTTGTATGGTTCGTCTGTGGTTTTTTCTTTGTCTATATTTCTGTCCGCGTTTAGTAAAATATTGCGATGACCGGCTGCTACAATTTATGCTACGATTTGTCAAAACATTCCGAGTAGCAAATCAGATTCTGATTTCTTTTTAAGTAAGACAGATTTATATTTATGCAAAGAATTCTTTGTACCTTGAAAATAAATAAACGTATTGTATAGTTGTATAAACTATTGTATTTAATTTTAGAGCAAAATTGCACATAAATCAACATATATTATAAACAGAAAGATAATGTAGACCTAGCTATTAAATTATATAAGTAATATAAGCATATGTCTATAAAAAATATAAATATCATATAAAAGAAATCTCTCCAGCGCTTACCAAAGGTGTTTCATAACATGGTCAGTGGACATGTTATTAAAGCGATTCATAATAATTCGTGGCATTGAAATTAACGAAAATAAAATCATTTTATTGCATTATTTTAAATAAAAATCAGTTTGAATCCTCAAGTCTTAAATTGCATAACAAGCGAAGCAATATTTGATGAATATCATACATAATTATTAACATAACTTGTTACTTAAATGTTAAACAACAGTTCGGGCGGTTTCAAACTAGCATTTTTTTTTGCTTTCATTTCGCGCTTAATATTAAACAGTATTTACACACATTAAACAGTATTTTTTAATATTAATTTGTCATGTAAATTTGTAGACTCTTTTTATCTTAAATTTAAATTTTATTTTTCAAGCGGATTCAATTGTATGATATGTAAATCACTTGGCTTGAAATAACCTCGTGTAAATTGAGCTTTAATGAATTAATTTCCATTCCTTTTCATACTCCAATGAATAGAATCATCATAAGCAAGCAATTCATATTGAATACCGAGTCGAATAAAACATATTTTACGTGACTTTATTGTGACGAAAAAAACTTATATAAATAAACAATAGAATAAACCCTCTACACTCAAGGGCCATAAGGGTAGTAATATCCAGTGTCGGGGGTTGTGTTTCCGGACCCAATGACAGCCAACCGACGCCCAACCGCACAATGACAAAATGTGTACGTATTTGCACAATGACAATGTGTGTCTGTGCACACCCAGAACGGAACACATTTCTGTAAGGTCAATACATTGATGTATAAAAAACATTGGGTTTTCTATACATCAAAGGGTCAATACAAAACATCTTCCCTGAGCGGAAACCGAACCCTCGACATTTGCTGTAGGCAACTTAAGACAGGTTCGCAATCGTTGCGCAACAGTGTCGTCATAACATTCATTAAAAACTATAAAGAAATTGAATGAAACTATGTTTTTCTAATAATAACTAATACCTCATATAAATATAATAATAATAATAATAATAAATATTTGACGTTTCAAAACTGCTTAAAAGCGTATTTCAATAAAAAATATTTTGCAGGTCTTAGATCGATACCAGGAACAATTTGGACTATTGGGAGTAATAAACCTTTTTTATAGAACATTAACTTTTAAAAACACCAAATAAAATTCCCAACCGATTTAATAAACGATTAAGTTACAAGCATCCGTACATCTAAACTTTTATTATACAAAATTTTAGTACATCCAAAGTATAAACTTACAATGTTTATAGAAGACTTCGAACAAAAGTAATATAAACAGATATATGTTTACATATAAATCAGACGGAATCAGAATCTCAAATTCTTCTTCGGCTCATCAAGCAATCGATTGATATCTTGGCGCCAAGTTTTTACCATGATATTTGGTCATTGTTATGACATAATATACAAATATATTATATTTCCAAAGCTGTACACTTTTTTTTAGTTTTTATAAATATATTGTTTTATTTTATTTTTGATGATGTTTGTTCATTGTCATGGCATATATGTGCCATATTTTTTAGGTCAAGTTGTATTAACAGGATTTCGATTTCCACATCTGTACACTTTGTTTTATTTTTATAAATATGATGTTTTATTTTATTTTTGATGATGTTTTTTCATTGTTATGGCGTATATGTGCCATATTTTTTAGGTACAGTTGTATTAACGAGATTTCGATTTCCACAACTGTACATTGTGTTTTATTTCTATAAATACATGTGTTGTTTTATTTCATTATTAATGATGTTTCTTCATAGTTATGTCATATATGTGCCATATTTTTTTAGGTCCAGTTGTATTAACGAGATTTCGATTTCCACAACTGTATATTGTGTTTTATTTCTATAAATACATGTGTTGTTTTATTTCATTATTAATGATGTTTCTTCATAGTTATGTCATATATGTGCCATATTTTTTTAGGTCCAGTTGTATTAACGAGATTTCGATTTCCACAACTGTATATTGTGTTTTATTTCTATAAATACATGTGTTGTTTTATTTCATTATTAATGATGTTTCTTCATAGTTATGTCATATATGTGCCATATTTTTTAGGTCAAGTTGTATTAACAGGATTTCGATTTCCACAGCTGTACACTGTGTTTTATTTTTATAAATATGTTGTTTTATTTTAGTTTTGATGATGTTTGTTCATTGTTATGGCATATATGTGGCATATTTTTTTAGGTCCAGTTGTATTAACGAGATTTCGATTTCCACAACTGTATATTGTGTTTTATTTCTATAAATACATGTGTTGTTTTATTTCATTATTAATGATGTTTCTTCATAGTTATGTCATATATGTGCCATATTTTTTTAGGTCCAGTTGTATTAACGAGATTTCGATTTCCACAACTGTATATTGTGTTTTATTTCTATAAATACATGTGTTGTTTTATTTCATTATTAATGATGTTTCTTCATAGTTATGTCATATATGTGCCATATTTTTTAGGTCAAGTTGTATTAACAGGATTTCGATTTCCACAGCTGTACACTGTGTTTTATTTTTATAAATATGTTGTTTTATTTTAGTTTTGATGATGTTTGTTCATTGTTATGGCATATATGTACTATATTTTTTTAGGTATTTTTAGATCCAGTTCTATTGATTTAGCTTTCGATTTCCAAAGCTGTACACTGTGTCTTAGTTCTATAAATATGTTG
The DNA here is from genome assembly GCA_023373885.1 of Hestina assimilis. NCBI lineage: Eukaryota > Metazoa > Arthropoda > Insecta > Lepidoptera > Nymphalidae > Hestina > Hestina assimilis. The sequence goes on along the minus strand of CM041749.1, from coordinate 5,590,220 downwards.
TTTAATTTAATCTTTGCAATTACTAAAAACCAAATGTCTAATAATTGCCAAATTATGCTTAATAATGTATGAAGCGGCAATATTTACAAAACTTTATATTAAATGTCAGTTGGTTAAATCACATAAGTCACGGATTCTAAAACCTTAGCCCTTAGGACTGCTTCACGACGCCCGAAAATGCTCATGTTGATTGTAAGCGACGTACCTACTAGCGTGTGATTAGCAATTTGTAGACCTTTTCCCGAATCTATAAGCTATAATCAGAGAAGCAAGCTTCTACAGCGTGTATATTATAGAGTTTTTTAATATTAAAAATAATATTTGTTCCATCTGCTGGACGTATAATTATAGATACTTTACTTAGTACCTGTGTGTAATTAACTTAATATGGAATGGAAAAGTAAATGGACCCGTTAATCAAAAAGATTTGGAAACGCAGACTTTTGGTTATCTTGACACTCATTACTATTGAAATATTTCTTTCACTTCAGATAAACTTTTATAATACATCTCTTACATACAAGTGAAATACAAAGTGAAATAAAAAGAAATTCATTTTTACTTTAACCCTGTCAATAACAATAAGGAGAAAAAAATAATGGTCTCCAATAAAAGCTATGTAAAGTTGAGTGGTCTGAGTGTAAGATACCGATAAAGTACCGACCCAAAGATATTAGAAATTTCTTATTTCTATATACCGACTTTTACTGAATAGGTTCTATGTTTGGAATTCGAAAATCTTTTTCAATGAGGAATTTTGTTATATTTTATATATCACACATACACAAAAAATTCATTCATCCTATTATCTATACATTTTATGTATAAATAAATAATTTGAAGAAAACAAAATAAATAAAAAATAATTCTGTAGACCACGCAAGGAAAGTCGCGAGCGCAGCTAGTGTACTGTATATATTTAAAAAACAATTAATAAATATAAAGACATTAATATTAAAATAAGGATATTAATCAGGAAAATTTACTTGTTAAAAGATGTGTCAAAAACTTTTTGATGTTTGGTAGCATTATTCCAAAAATCTGGCATTCGTATTTATGATTATATTATGTACAATGAGTATTTTATCCTTTTTAATTAAGATTTACAAAAAAATATTAAATTGTGAAATGCATAATTTTCTTCATAATCGTCCAATCGCCTGACATATAATTATATTGGCGAATACTTAAATCGTATAAGCTATTACAGATATATTATTTTAAAGAAGTCTAGAGAACAATATATTTAAGGGCCTTAAATTACACAAACTATTTTGCTCGGCGTAAAACTTGTTAAAGAATTCTCAAAGTTTATTGTTTGGAAACAAAAACCCACGCAAAATGCTGTCACATGCCGTTACATTGAGTGGATATTTCTCAAAGTTTTACAACGAACATATTGTGGAGGGTAAGACGTGAGAAATGCCTCCAACACTACGGGAGGATCCTCCGACCAGGCGGTTGATATTGCCTGGCGGGTCGAAGCCCAACGACTTACGTTGGGAAGTTGTATATATAGCTCAAGAGCGTAGGAAACTTTGATAGCGCGATATAGGATCGTGACGTTCGTTGGTCGTCCATATGGTTGTGTACCCTGTAGGTGTCGTTGTAGCTTGATGCGAAATTGTGACAATCTTGTCTTTCTATTGCATTACGTCATGTTACGTGTAAATGTCGCTACAATATAATATTATAAGAAATAAGCCTCTTAATTTATTCCTTTGCCTTTTTTATTTTTAAAAAGGGGATGGTAGTTCGCATTCAATTGACGGGAAAACCAAAATGTCAGTCGGGGCCATATACTCGGTTGGGTCGTGAGCCATTTTATTCATTGATTATTGTTATTTACTAGTTACGTGCTAGAAAGGCCAGTAATTGTTAAGAAATATTAAGATTGTTGCTTTCGGAAAGTCTACTTACTTCTGATTCCTAAAACTATACTAATTTCTGATAACGTTAAGAAATATGACTTGAAATAAAAGTTTTTAATCAACTCAAGTTTGAAGAGCGTGCGTCAAATATTTTAATGAGTTAGAGCTAGAAAAAAAACGTTTATTTCCATCGTTTGGGTTCCATCTAGGGTGCCAACGGAACATAAAAACATAATAAAATAAATTATTAAATTAAACAAAAAACACAACTGCATTAATAATAATTCCTAAAAACCTAAAAAAAAGCTCTATTATTACTACTACAATATAAATATTACTTTAATGTTAGTAAACGTACTGCAGACGGGGACAAGCTAATCAATCAATTTGTAAGTAGATGATGGAGTTTAAAGGGAAATGCTTAAATTAGGGACAGATATAATGTATTTTATTTCAAACTTTTTAGTTATATAATTAATTATTATGTAGGTATCTATATATATATAAAAGTAGAAGACCTGAATTACTTATAAACGCCAAGCCTAAGCCATTCGACCTAAAAAGCGATTTTTTTTGTTGGTGTTGTTTTTTACAAGAGCAGTAAGAAAGTATTTTTTAAAATCCAATCCTCAAGGGATTAAAAAAGGGGAAAGTTTGATTGGAAGTTCATAATTTTTGAAACTAGAAGCATGTAACTTTGTTTTTGGGGGACTATTAACAATGACGAAGCACGTGTTTTAACAAATCCTACCTCTGAAGGTGTAAAACTTTATAACAAAAAGAAGGGCTTTGTTTCTCCAAATTTAACGTGAGCGAAGCCGTGGGCAGAAGTTATAAGTAAAATAACGTAGTTTTATGCACCATGCAGGTGTAACTAAAATTTGGATTATAATTTTGGCAAGTTCTATCCCACAATCTTATAATTTATTTCGAGCTAGTTCTGCGCGTGATTTCGTCCGCGGTGACTTTAAAATTGGCTCCAGAGACAATTGAAACGTTCTGTAGCATGTTTTTTGTTAATTCAAGGTAATAAGCTATCTGTGTGCTAAATTTCATCCAAATTCGATCATCAGTTTTTGCGTGAAAAGGCTAAAACTCTTTGTTACTATTATCTCAAACTTAGCTTACGTTGTCATAAAAATTGCAATAACTTTTGATGGAGTGAACGTACTTTTACGAAACAAAACTAAATGTTACTCTACAATATGCTTTTTTATTTCCTGAAAACTTAGAAGCTAAAAATTTGCAGTTTTGCAGCAATGCGTGAGAGGATAAGAAGTGCGGACAGTCGAAAAATAGGCAGACATTTCCAAAAATTATAAATATATTAAATTTCATCACTTATTTAGTCCCGAGCTACATTGTAAGAATTGGAAATGTACAGGCAATTAAAATTATATTTTTATATATTAATTAAATTACATGATTAGGAATCGAAGAATACTTTTAATATAATATATTGTGCTTATTCCTAAATTTTTTTATCAACAAAATTTGTGTACCTAATTATACAACACATTGAATAGCATATAATATATAATATAGTAGCGGCCCGCTCCGTCTTGGCTCGGGTATAAAATATATAGCCTATGTCATTCACTGAAAAAATGATTAAAATCGATCCAGTAGTTTTGATTTATTCAGTACTGCCCGCGGCCCGCACGCGTTAAATGTAATTATTTACGACATTACATTAGAAAACTCAAAAATTATTTTGTTTCTCCACTATTTAATGGATGTTATTATACACATAAACCATCCTCTTCAATCACTCTATCTATTAAAAAAACCGCATCGAAATCCGTTGCGTAGTTTTAAACTCAAACTCAAACTCAAAATATTCTTTATTCAAATAGGCTTTTAAGCGCTTTTGAATCGTCAAATATACAGTCTGTTATGTCCGCCTAAGTGAAGCTACCGCCGATTCGGAAGGTAGATTCTGCAGAGAAGAAACGGCAAGAAACTCTACAGTTACTCTTTTCAAAAATAATCACATTACATTTGTCAAATGTACAATTAAGATATATATCCCGCATGAAACTCAACGTATATTAATTCCATGCCACATTATCTGCAATATATTCATTAACGGAATAATAAGCTTTATTTAGTAAACACCGCTTGATATAAGATTTAAATTTCATAAGTGGTAGATTCAAAATTGTCTGCGGAATTTTATTATAGAAGCGAACACCTTGCCCCAAAAAGACATACTCACTTTGTGAAGCCGAAAACTTGGTGTAACAAGTTTATCTTTTCTTCTTGTATTAAAGCAGTGTCTGTCACTGTTTGTGTCAAACAAATCAATATTTTTATGAATATAAAGGATATTGCTAAGGATATACTGCGAAGCAACCGTCAGTATGCCTGCCTTAGTAAACACATCCCGAAGAGAGTCTCTAGCTTGCAAATTATAAATCGCCCGAACAGCTCTTTTTGAAGAATAAATACAGTCTCAATGTCTGTAGCATTACCCCAAAGTAATAGGCCATAAGACATAATACTGTGAAAATAACTGAAGTAAACTAATCGAGCAGTATCGATATCACTTAATTGTCTAACTTTCCTAACCGCGTAAGCAGCAGAGCTGAAAGATTTAAGCATACATAGGGACAGAGAAAGCGACTTTGTTTTATACTATGTAGTGATAATATATAATATAATATACAATATATATAATATATAATATAGAATATATAATCCGTACTAAAAATAACCCATATTAAAATAATGTACCCTATGTCACTCTCACAACTGAGACGAATCTAATGATAATAATAAGTCATATCCGTCCAAGTCCAAATCCCCATAAAAGTTTTATAACACAGATTTTAAAACGTTCAATAGGCTTATTAGATGTTTTAATTAAAACGTTCATAAGTATTCAATGATATATTTTTAGTAATAAGACCATAATTATTTATTTTATGTATAATTTAACACGTGATTCGTTCATGTAACGTAAAACTTATTAAAATTATATTCATCAAAAGTAAGACAAACAAACTTGATAAATTTGTTTTAAACTTTTAGCCTGAAAATTTCACGCTTTTGGGATTAAGGTTTCAGTTTGTAATATTAAATTAGCCCTACGGATATTAAAATATGCAATAAATGTTTTGATGTTTCTTTAAAAAAAATACTTCAATTTTAAACACCATCGGTCTCTGTACATGTATAATAAATAATAAATAAACGCTACACACTCAACGGCCCCCATTAGGATAATTATATCCTGTGTCGGGGTCCGGAAACATTCACAATGACAAGGACAAACACAACCAGACCGGAAAACATGCCTGTACGATTAATACAAACATCTGCTCCGAGTGGGAATCGAACCCGCAACCGTCGAGGCTTAAGGCAGACTCGCTACCCACAACGCCACAACGGTGTCAATTGATGTATGATCTTTATAATGCTGAAGATATTATAAATTCATATCTATAACGCCGATGGTTACGGGTTCTATTCCCGCTTAGAATGGACATTTATTTACATTGTTGTTCAAGGTATTAGCTTTGGACTGGGTGTATTTATATTCTCTTTTCTGTTATTGTAGGACAATAATTCAATTCAATTCAAATATTTCATTGTCTGTCAAACTGTCATTACTGGGATGACTCAAATATCTTAAGATGGAAGAGATTTTATTATCTTAACTTTCTAGCATTCTCTGGCTTTTTAAAATAACAAAAATACCGAGAGAAAACTTTCAACTACTAACAATATAATTTAAAAAAATATCCAAATCGCAATAGGCTGGCCAATAACATTTGAAATAATTAGCAGTCAAGTGCGTTGTGGACTACGCACAGTTGAGATTAAAGGGTTCCGCAGCTTGATTAAGAAGAATCTTAAGGGCTTTAAAAATATAACGAATAGTAATTATTAAAATTAATATGAAAAACAAAGTTATGGGAAAAACTTATATATCTCTCAAATTTGTAGAGCTATCTTCTTCAAACCAAATGCGGTTCAAATTTTATTTGATGTCCTATAAGCTCAAATTCAAACCTCCTTATCATTTTGAAAGACCTATCCAAAGATATCCCGCACGTTAATATACGTTAAATTTTTTTTTCCAACACTCAGTTACATTTATGGGCTGCTACCCTTAATTCATTTATATTTTAAAAATCCTTTACAGAATCGTTGTGCGGTTCATAGAATACACCTATTTAGTAAATTTCGTATAGATAGAGCCAATGGTCACCGAGTAAAATGACTGTGACATTCGGACGGACAGACGGACATGACGTTCCGTTTTTGCCATTTGGCTACGGAACCCTAAAAATCCCTCGATTTCTCCAAGATCCAATTATCGGATCGAGACCAAATAAATTTGACTTTATTTAAATATTAGGTGAAGGTGAATTTAATGTGCTGTCCAATATAAATTTAGAATTTCAATCACTTAAGACTATTATAGAACTTAGAATAAATATTTTCTATATCCATTTTAACAACGTTTTTTTAAAATTATATATACTAGCTTCTGCCTGCAGCTTTATAACCATTTTTAATGAGACAACTTTTTATATTTTATATAGTAGGCAATTAATAGAAATAATTAGCTCCGCATACAATCTTCCATCCCCTGTTTCGCTTCCGAAAACATACACAAGGACAAGGAAAAACACATCAGACCGGAATGCATGACTGTATGGTCAATACAGAAATGTGCCCGCGACACCCACAACGTCGTCAAACTAAGTGAGTCTCAGTTCCGCATTTCTAATATTAAGTTAGGATTATAATATAATGTACTTATACTACAATGATTATAAGAATATATATCTTTACTGCTAGGTATTTAATTGCAAGGGACCGCTTAGGTAGGAACCACCGCAGTATCAAGTATTCTACCGCAGAGCAGTATTACTGTGTTTCGGATGGATAAATACTGTATCTAGTGCACTACTGGACAAAGGATATTTAAGATACAATTTCTCTCGTTGGCAACGCGTGAATCACTTATCATCATCGTTTTTGAGTGACATGACATGTGGGTCGAGTGCTTTCTTGCCAACTTATTAATATAAAAAACCGATTTCCTAAAAACATAATCATCCTATAAGTATTTCGAAGAGAGTATTAAGTCAGAGGCTTTGATTACACTCTCTAAATTGGAGGCAATCATTAGACAATCGCAATAAATTCTGAACGTGACTTTTTTAATAAAAGATAAATTAACTTTCGTACCTCTATGTATTTACATCGTTAGTATTCGTAATACGTATAACGAAAGAAGTCCATATAAATAGATGTAGCAATTGCGGACGAGAGGTAATTCAGCCTGAATAGAATTCCAATTACCTCTGAAACCGTACACTGAAGGTTACATTCTAATCCTATCAATTGCAAAATAAGTATTTCGAGCTACGAATCCAAATCCATTTGCTTATTATTTTTTTTATTTCACGACGTTTGGCAAACAAGCATACGGTTTACTTGATGGTGAACAGGCACCGCAACCTATGTAATGCTAGAGACACTTAAAGTATCACATGCGCGTTGCCAACCCAAGGGATAGTAGGCAAGGGATGAGAAGGAAAAAGAAAGGGAAAAGAGGGGGTGGAATATTGGGCCTCCAGTACTTTCACTCATCGCACGAAACACCTACCTACCTACTGATACTGTTACCTACCTACTGATACCTACTGATACTGTTATTATACGCCGATTTTCTGTACGAGGGTAGTACTTCTCCGGCTGGGAGGAGCATGGCTCTGCTACCGATAAGAATATTACATTGTTATAAAGTTGAAATCAGTAGTTGCTTGAACTAGGTCGTTGCTAGAAAGATGATACCTCGTCCATATTCTCGAATTTCTTATTAGTGCCCAGAACACGACCCTCACAAAATACATAGTGCAATTGCGAATCATTTCAGTGTCAGTTTATTGGGAAACACACACTAACGAATACACATTTGTGTATTATATTAACTTAAGAGTAGCCATATTAGGTCTCACAACAACTTTACTTATCTATGATCTACCAAACATATTGTTTTTGACAAGGATATAAAAATTAATTTCCCATTCACTGTAACCGGTGAAATATCGGCTGGACTAATAATTAGTAGTTAGGCAGGGTTTACTACGTAGTAACTTAGTGAAAGATATATTTCGGTTTTTCGATCATTGTATTTAATTTTTTGTTAAGTAACCCATTTTTTAAAAACTTTATATGTTATTAAGATATTGTATATTGTATCATAACAGACTAGACTAGCTAGACTAGAGTCATGGAGTAGAGTCTTGCAGAATTGCCTTCCGGGGTATTTAGATTTAAAAAATCCATAACAGTTTAAAGATGGAAAAGCTTATGGACAGAGTCTATTTGTTGGTTGTCAAATATTTATGGGTGCATTCAAAAATTTATTTTATGAGTCACGTAAACTTGAAAGAGCTATCATACTACATAAGTTTCTGTTACTAATAATGACCAGACACCGACGAAAATAATCCGTGACGTGTAAATAAGAGAAACTATTAATTATTTATGTATGTAGGTGGTAAGAAGATACTGGGTCATCTAGTAGAAATATAAATTTTTAATTAAACGGAATCTTTGCCTCACCATACGAAAATATTTCTTAATTAGAATTCTCCACTTCAGCTCCGGAGATAAATTTAACACCTTAATTAAAGTACTTAGTCGATAAGGGTCTCAGGCGACCTACGAACTTTTTTTAACCAAAAACAAAGAAAATTTTGTGTTATAATATTAACATTGCAGATTCAATTCAATTTTTCGTTAGATGGCTTTCAGTTGTGCCAATTTGACACAAAGTACTTCTCAATAATCACCGTTTAATGTTATTACATGTAATAAACTTACACAAGAACGAATAGAAAGGAAGATGAAACACAGTATTCAATAATTCGGATAAGGTCATGGGGACCAACTAAAACCTCCTCGGTGTCCGACCTCAGTGTGTTTGTCAAACACTCAATTCTTAAAGAATAAGGGACCTAACGCGGGAGTATATCTGATAGTTTGTTAAACGTTTTCATCTTAATATTAATTTATTATAGGATCTTTACGATCTACAGTTGTAAAAGTATTTAGGACTAGGCGATACTTTTCAACGTTGAAGTTAACGAATTAATGATTTTTGAATCTAGCACAATTATTTTTGGATTTATGTTTGATATCACTTAAAAATTACTTGTGATATTATACTTCGGTAATGAGTTTGTCTACGTTCAATAAATTGATGCTAAAACGAATTAAAATATACACTTCCATTTATTACAAATGGTGCTACACTTTGATTTCTATGTAGAACAGAATTAAACGAGGACGGAGTCTACAACTACTAATGAAATCTCTTTCGGAACAAAACCCATTTATCTTTTTTACTTCTTCAGCCTTCACGAGAATTGCTGTTGGAAGTGGTTTGGGTGAACGGTCAGTTTTCCCTCAAGTCGTTGTGACCCTATTTTATCTATTTATGCTTCACTGGTCTTGTATATGAAAACGACGTAATATGAGCAAGTTTTATACATTGTTCTATTATATAATAAATTTATGTTATATGGCAACTTTTAAAAGATATAACCACTTTTTTATTTTTCCTATTTCATCGAAAATTCTAAGTGTAAGCAAATTCTAAAGGTTGTATCAAAGTTTCTTGGTCTGAACTGAACTGTCACAAACATAACTACAAGCACCTAAACTGGACCGGAGCCGGCTTGACCGAGGAAGTACTACCCTCTCACAATAAATCGGCGTAAAGTAGTAGGTAATCAGTAGGTACTGTTGTGTTTCGTGCCATGATTGAGAGCGCTGGAGGCCCAATCTCCCACACTTCTGTTCCCTTTCATTTTTCCCCGCTCTCTTATCATTTAGGTAACTGCTTAAACGAACTCTATGCCTTTAAGGACATTAAACTTAATGATCTATATATACTCGTAGTATAACTCTTCTCAGCCTACCCCAGCTGAATACCCAAAAATAAACACCTTTTTCTTAGAACATTTATCTCCATACGCTCATACCCTTTTTTATCGCCAAGGGCGATTACCGTAATAGTCTGAAATAAATAAGGAAGTCCATTTCGCTCTTTGATGCCAGTCTGTGGACTTAGAGTGAAGACAATCTTGAACATTCTTGTGAAATACTTCTGTTTTCTATCTTCTTTTCTATCGTTTTGAAGTTTTATTTATATCACATATTTTAAAATAAGATTCTTTTTTGTAAAACGATAATAATAATGCATCTTATAGCTTTTTGTCAGTACCACCCATAATAAAAACTACTATAACCCGCCTCAATTCAGAAACAACAAATCTCGGATCTCAGCATAACGGACGAAGAAATACATTCCAGGGACAAGCCTTTGACCAAAATATTTGTAAATATGTATATATAACTCTAACCCGTCCAATATATAAACTGAAATTCGTTTGAGGTATCCGCAATATGCGGAGAGATTATTGCATACCAAACGTTCCCGCATATGGAGATCACAATATGACATCTATAGATTTAAATATAGAAGCTTAGCCTAGCAAATAAATTAATTTTAGTATTTGCTTATCCCATATACATATTGTACAATGTACATACATCATGGACGAATTCTTGATAAAAAATGGGGGTAAAACGCTTAATTAATTCGATTATGTTGCAATTTTAAAGTTGAATTGATGAAGGAGCAGCTGCGAGTCTTTGCCATTTAGTCTGTTTGGATGAGCCTGTTAGTATAAAGTACGTCTATGTTCGTACATTATTTATTACTCAATTTCAGAGAAAAAGTACGGTTTTTTACATAGTGATATGGTTAAAAAAGTTTGGCACCGTTGTGGCGTTGTGGGTAGCGAGTCTGCCTTAAGCCTCGACGGTTGCGGGTTCGATTCCCGCTCGGAGCAGATGTTTGTATTCATCGTACAGGCATGTTTTCCGGTCTGGTTGTGTTTGTCCTTGTCATTGTGAATGTTTCCGGACCCCCGACACAGGATATAATTATCCTAATGGGGGCCGTTGAGTGTGTAGCGTTTATTATTTATTATTTATTATAAAAAAGTACATTCTCTGATGATACAATTTTATCATTTTCACATTCATATATGATGTGTCACTGCGCTAAACGCCATTAAGATAACACTTTAGATACAGTTATTCTGTTTCTACAATAACCATTATTTATTTTTGTTGTTCATGTTTCAGTAAATTGAAAGTCTTTTTTTTATTGGTATCGAAGGGCAAATGATTTTATTCTGCCTGATGGTAAGTGGCAGTAAAATCCAATTGCGAAGGCGGCTAATACAGCTGCAGATAGTTATTTCGCCCTCGCCCTGCCTCACACAACACAACACACACACAAGATGCTTCTTGAAGCCTCGTTTGAAGGGGCCCAAATTAAAGGAAGGAGAGAACACGTGTGCCGGCAATAAGTTCTAATTTTTTGAAATACGGAAAAGAAAAGAATGCAGAACCCTACCAAACAGCGTAGTAGAAGATGATAGGCTAATTCAACACTTTTGAATAATAAAGGCTTGTTTCACCACGAAATATAAGGTTTTAGTCATATTATAAGTATTTTTCTTTTTCAAGTAAATTTAAAGCTATTTGCAAAGCTCTTTTGTTCAGTAGATAAATGGTACCTCAACGATATTACTAATTACTCCGACATCATTAGCTCTGTTCTGAATTTCAATCTATTTGTCTTTCTGTAAAATTCCAATACCGACCTTCATTAATTCCTGTGTTTTATCTTTAAGCCGATTTTACAAATTAGCGTAATCGAATTACAAAAGCTTTGTCTAACTTTTACTTATTATACAAGACTGTATTTAATATAATTCGATACAAGGTTACGATATTGTGACAAGGCATTGGTGAATAAAATAAATTGTATTAATACGTTGAATATTATGTTTATACATTTATCTTTATACTTGATTATTTTTAGTACATTCAGATGAGAATTATCCATTCATGTAACGCAACAATAATTGAATTATATAATAATAATGAGAAGTTGCATGAAATGAATGACTGAAAAAAGAATCTCATTAAATTAAAAACAGAAAAAAACGTAAGTCTCAATTGTATTGTATCGTTAATCAGCAACGGGTTAATCTTAGCTAGCCTCACTCACCATCCGAAATATTTTTGAGCCCCCGTGAGGGCTGCCCTCTTATCACGGCTGAGTCTCTGTACTCGGCGCCCCCCACGCCCGGTGACGCTGTCAAGGCCAGTAGGGCCAACAGCAATACACATCCCAAAAAAAAAAAAAAATTTTTATTTAAGTAGACTTATAAAAAGTTCTTTTAAAAAGTCAACCGGCTTGGAAAGTTGATTCTACCGAAAGGCAAATAAAAAGCAACAAATTTTCGTAATGGTTCTCTACATCCAGGTTAAAAAATTCACCGTTATTTTATTATAGCCTTGCAGTTTCTCTTTTAACCCCAACTACTTAGTCTACAATTATATTATTACCACGCAAATATTACCAGCAAACTTTAAGTACCAAAGCGTTTAGAATTCAACCCGACATATATAATATTATCTTCCATGAACGCATGAGCTAAATAATAAAATATGAAGCACATAACAATTATTTTTCATAGCAATAACAATAACGCACAATATTTCTTGGAAACATTATGTTTACAAATGAGTTACCCTCATTTGAGGTAATTCCTAAGCACGGCTTCTTAAATAGATATTAACAAGGAACAGAAAACAATGTCGTAATAATACCTATGTGTACAAATGTGAACAGTAATTTAAATACATCAAAAAGATAATGAGAATGTCTTCAATTTATTATTTTTCAATATCCTATAAGGCTGTTTAATTTAGAAAAAATAAAAAACCTACTACTACTTGTCTATTATATATATATATATATATAATAGATATATATATATATAAATATATTGTTATTATATATATTGTAGATATTATTTTTCGTCCAAAGCTTCGGGATTGCGATTCAGCGGGGAAATGCAGCTAGCATTCTTGCCACCATTCCCCGTGGACAGGATTTGTACAGTTTTAATTATTTTTAAATATAGTTTTTTTTTTTTTTAACGCTAGTTATAAAATTGTGAAAATAAAAAAATAACTATTACTCATATATATATTTTTATGGCTATTTTACAAATGTTCACGACACAATAAATACGCTATATTAAACTAAACCGACGCGAGGAGGTATAAAGTTATTCATAAAATGTACGAGAAATCTTACTAAATTTTACTTGACAAGGACGAAGATGCATTAAGATAAAATATAGTAATAAACGTTGGCTGTAGTAAGGTTTCCGTATTACTAAGAAATTCACTAAAAATCTTAAGTTCTGTATTTAATATAGAACTAGATGCAAGGTTGTCTTAAGCGTTAGTACAAATGTAAGTTTTGATTAAACGATTTTATTATATTACTCTATAAATACTCGTACTAAATATCTGTTAACTTATTGATTAAAATGTATAAAAGATAACATTGTGGCGTAATGGTAGTGAACCTGCCTTAAGCGCCACAAGTCGCGGGTTCGATTCCCGTTCGGAGCAGATGTCTGTATTGACCATACAGGCATGTTTTCCAGTCTGGGTGTGTTTATCTTTTTCATTGTGTATGTTTCCGGATACAGGATATATTTATCCTAATCGGACCGTTAAATGTATAGCGTTTTATTTATTTATTTAGTTTTATTTAAATCGAAGACAATTATTTTCAGTATATAATTGATTTTACGTATTAAACGCCGGGTCTGCTGATTCCCAATCGGGGCTTATGTTAGTATTAACCAATAGCCATAGAGTAATTTGGGTATATTGGAGTATTGCCTCTTCTTCACACCATGCTTTTGTATGATTATTATTGTATAACATCTCGTAATTCCTAAATCGTGATAAAGCATTAATTCTTATCTAAGGCACTGCGTTAAATGATTGTTGAGGTCATCTGGCTAATGTAATCTCACGATCCATACAAAAACATTAAGCTATGTATTAGCTTTTCAAAGAAACAATAGTCTTGCAAACACTAGCAAAATTCTTAGAAAATAGCTAAGTTGCAAAAGTTACTTGTATGAATGTTTCATTTCATTTGGCGGTTAGTTAAAGAATTAGTTGCCCTAGACTACTTGCCACGCCCTAGACTTCTTGGTTACGTCACATAATATTAACACATTTAGAGTTCATAGAAATTCGTTAAAGTATACGGCACTGTAGAAGTGTAGAAGCCTTTCACAAATCAAATATTATGTTTACAAATACATAACTTGGTAATAATATTTACCCTTTTGGAAGTTTCAATCCGTATCCATATTAGTTTTAGACTGAATATATTTATATACGCATTACAGCGAACCAACAATTTTCAGAATTAATCCATTACGAAAGAACTTGTTGGAAAGGTAAACAAATCAGAAGCTATAAAACTCCGCCACGAATTGGCATATGTGAACTAATATTTTTTGCGTCAGTAATAAAAATCTTTACGTCAATGTTGTGAGACATACAATAACATAAAAACATCGTATTGTCATAATTTTCTTTTCATTTCGCTCTCCGTATGACTTGTTTATTCCTGGACTCTTGAAAAGTCTTAACCAACAAAATATATTATTTTGTAGTGGCATGAGGTGGGGTGGAGTCGGTGGGGATTTTCTAGGGTGGCATAGGGTGGTGCTTGGTGTAGTTGAGTCAGATGGAGTGGAGTTGAGTGGAACAAAGGCAAGCGAAACGAACTAAGTATGAAACAATATGAAAATAGGCATGATAAATGCGTAGGTTGTATATATCTTCAAACTAGTATAATGCTTAGCAAATTCAAATAATGGACGAATGTTTAAAAACCCTACTGACAGTCAGTCACCTGCCCGTGGTGCACCCTCAGCAACGGCACGACGCGACGGCTGGCGTAGGCCGTTTACCGTCATATCCGTTGCCGGACTCCGGTAATTTTCTGACTATCGGAAAAGCCTTGTGAGCGGTCCTGTGAAACCAACATTTTTACCAGGCCCCTTGGTCTGATCGGTCAGATTGGTGAGGAAGACCACTTTGTTATGAAATCAATTTCTTCTTGGCTTATTCTCATTTTATTTGGGTCTGTTGTTATTTCTTTAGCGACTCATAATAAATAATAAACGCTGCACACTCAACGGCCCCCATTAGGACAATGATATCCTGTGTCGGGGTCCGGAAACAATATGTTTCCGGACCCCCGACACATACAAGGACAAGGACAAATACACCCAGACCGGAAAATATGCTTGCATGGTCAATACAAACATATTATGCTCCGAGCGGGAATCGAACCCGCGACCTGTGGCGTTTAAGGCAGGCTCGCTACCGCTGCACCATAACTCATTTTCCTAGAAATACGATTCAGCTTCTAAACATAAGGGTAAAGGAATAAATATCTCATATTATATGTATTAAAAATACCACAGATTTCGTGAATACAACACAATTGCTTGAATACTAAAAGCTAAAAGTCAATTTCAGTGCAGCGCAGCTATGAATTGCAATGTACGCTATTACAGTTATTAGTTTCTCCCCATTATTGGATTTTCTGATGAACTGTAAAATTTTCCACCAATTTCTATGCAATATTAACTATCCAAATTATTATTTTAGAAATATGTATTGAGATCGAAAATTAACATTATTTCGTATTTAATCGTTTTCTCACTATTTGCACGCGACTTCGTCCGTGTGTTCTTTTATATTACTAACAGTTTTTTTTTTCATGTAATATAATTTGTAATTCCCAACACAAGGGATGAGAAGGGAATAGAGGGGGTGGGAGTGGTGGCCTCCTGTACTCTCACTCATCCCACCAAAGTCAACTATAAAACTTATATTTTAGACCGATTATTTACGAGAGGTTAGTACTTCCCGGTCGAGCCAGCCCAGTTGTTCTACTATTACTAATTTCATTCTACAAATTATAGAAAATGATAATGAAATTCTTAAAACATGGCGACTGCAATATATTACATAGAGATAAAATAAGAAACTTATTTTACAGAAATCCTTTAGCATTTCCAAAAAAAAATCAATGGAAAATCTATACACTTGAACACTTCTCGGCGGGAATGGATTTCATTCTGTCTCCTATTATATTTAGATACTAGTTGTGACCGCGACCTCGCTTGCCTAGCCTACAGAATTATTGTTTACTTTTTTTTATGTTCTAATTCTTTTTTCTAAAATATAAGTAGCCTAAATACTTTTAATAAAACCTGCCATCTGCCAGCAAAGACCTGTTTATTTATTGTAACCTTTTGTATTAGGAATAGTTTAAGAGCAAAAATAGTAATGTACATTCATTTAATACTAGAAATAAAAATTAACTTGTTAATCATAGCTTTCGTCTGCGTAAGGTTAGAAACACTATTAAGTGGCAGGGTATTTTTTTATTTATTAATGTTTTACAAATTTAAATTAAAAATTAGTGAACAATTAATAAAGCATAGCATAAAAGTTTACTTGATTAAAAGAATTTTGATTTGATTTGTTAAAATCGGTCCAACCGTTTCGGAGATTAGCAGGACCAAATTCTTGTAATAAACAATTTTAAAAATTGTTTATCACAAGAATCGTAAATATCTTCATTAAGTAAAAAGCTTTTATTTCGCCATACGTAAAGACACTTCAAATTTATTTATTTGTATAGACTAAACGAGACCATCAACAAAGTAACTTACTTGAAGATACGGTTTCAAAAAGACACTTTCTTCAATATATTGTTTCAGCAAATAAGCTGAACCAGCGAGAGATGATTGAGAAAATAAACGTGCTACTTAAATAAACTAAAAAAAGAAATTTATTAATTTTACTCATGTATGTATTGAATTTTTTTTTAATATTTGTATATTCTTCGTTTTAGTAGTATAAGACCCACGCTCCCCCAACACTAAAGTGCTAGCCGGGGATGTACTACCCTCTCGCTGTCTCGCTATGTGTCTGTGAAATTCTAGCCCAAGGATATTAACAACATCTTTAACACTCGTATAAAAAAGATTTTTATTGAATTTTACAATTTCTTTATAAATTTTGATAAACACCGAAAACGATGTCGTTATTATAATTTGTTATGTATACATTATGTTTTGAAAGCTAAAAAATAATCAGGTATCAGGTACCAGTCCTCAAACCACTCTCATTAATATGAGGCATTTATCAGACTAAAACATAATCGCGGGGCGCGTGGAATAATTTCGATTGAACATTTGAGTCTCATATTTAACAGTAGTAACCGACCGAAATTTCGGTTTCGGTTTCGGCCAGTTTCGGCCAAAAATCTAGTTTCGGCTTTAGTTTCGGTTTCGGCCAAAATATAGCCGAAACTTTCGGCCTCGCCGAAACTCGAGTGTTCGTGAGTTTTCGTGCTTTGTTCGGTAAACTTCGCAGCCAACTCGTGACCGCTCGCTGACGCGGTCAAAAAATCTCCAGATATAAGTATTAGATTGATCTTTAAAATATTGTGAACACAACGTATTACTAGTTAGTTATGTACAAGTTTTTTTTTTTTAAAGTTTACTCCCAATAGTAAGCCCTGTATATTCGTGACAAAAAAATGGTTATGACTTTAATGAATTTTTAATTTTAATTTTATTTAACTCTATTTAACTGTCTGTATTATATACAGTGGTGGTCAACTAATTAGGGACATGGGTATAATAAGAGTAACATTTATTTATATTTTCCGTAATTTCAGTTTACATGAAGTCTTCATTACGTTTTTAATGTTGATCTGATCTTGATCATTTAACCAATGTTTTCTTAATAGAATTATTAAATTTTGGAATGGATTATAATTAAAAATAGCAAAAATTAAAATTCAACTTTACTTCTCCTTCGTGCTTATATAACTCTGGACAAGTAATTAGGGACACTTAAGAAAACATGAGAAATAATGAACGCAGAATGTAATGGAAGAGAAAAATGTACATTTATTGTTAAATTCAACAAAAAGCAACGTTTTCTATTAGAAATTAACATTAAATGTTATTACTATTATTAGCTATAGCCATATCGACATCGGCGCGGCATCGACTTGATCAAATAATGACAAGTTTCGTCAGTGAAGTTCTGCCAGGCGTCTTTGGAATTACTATAGAGTTGGTTTAAATTTACAGTTTGTTGTACCACAAATGTTCCAAAGAATTCATGTCTAGGGTATTGGAAGGCCAATCTAAAACTGATAATAGTTCACCGGCTAGAAATCATTTGATATAAAGTGAAGTATATTTTGGATCATTTTCGTGTTAAAGCGTCCATGTAACTTCGCTACTAACTTCTAGTCCAAATATTTCTCTTTTAATAATTACAGAGTCCACAAAGGGAACTTTTTATAAAGCTATTAAATTAGCTAAATTTCTTTCTAGGTACACAGTTTCAGTAGTTTTATAGGTTTGAAAATATTGCACAGCGTTGAAAACCATACTTTTGGAGCAAATCAAATGATAAGCTATTTTACGGTATGGCCATTTACGTTGGGATAAAATTGTTTTCGCTTGGTTAAATAAGTAACCCATGTTTAAATAATAAATTGTGATAATAATTTTAAAAATCAAAACTATAAACGAATGACGCCAAATAAAAATAGAAAGGCTTTCCGCCTTTGTATTTCAGGTTTATTTTTTTAAAATCGAAAATAAAACACTAACTCTTGCTGTCCCTAATTAGGTGGTCAGCCAGTAAATGAGCAATTTCAATACAAGAGATTTCCTTTTAAAAGGTACGTTACCTTAAAATATTCTTAACTTTGAAAAAGTACACAGCATTGACTGTTCAATACTTTATAACAAACTCATAAAATTAAACTTTTAAAATATTTAACCAAATTATTTTCTGTTCCTAATTAGTTGAATACGAATACATGCAAATAAATGTTAAAAAAACTTGAAATTCAAATTTCATTAAAAAAACGTAATTTTAAATATTTTTAAAAGTTTCGGTTTCGGCCGAAACTGAGAAGGAGGCCGAAAGTTCGGTTTCGGTTTCGGTTTCGGCTGAAAAACCAGTTTCGGTCGGACCCTATTTAACAGTATGCTTACGAAGTCATGAACCAATTTCAGATCTAGACGATATTTGAAAAGCTCTTTAATTAATATTTCTTTACTAATATTATAAATGCGAAAATGAGTTTATTGGTTAGTGAAGCTTTCACGCTTATGCCGCTGAATCGATTATAATCTATTTTGATATCTTTATATTATATTTTACATAGTATAAAATGAAGTCGCTTCCCGTGTCTGTTCGTTTATATCTTTTAAACTATTCAATGGATTCTAATGCAATTTTTAGCAATATAGCGAGTGATTCAAAAGGAAGATATAATACATACACATTATAGCGTGGAAAGCCGGGGCGGGTTGCTAGTTTGGTATTAACAACTTAAAGGTGGTGTAAGAGGGGATGAAAATTTGCTTGGGAAACCAATTGTTTCCGTATTACATTCAAAGTACATCATTAAAAATCGTTACTCCCGTGGTCAAAGCCGAGGACAAAATTCAATAATTACATGTAAGTATTAACAATATAATATAGAAATATTTCAATATACTATATCCCTATTGAAAATACTCTGTCTCGCATTTAGTATTTGGTACATTTTAGAGAAATATATATTTCATAATTTAATAATCAATTAAATTTGTGTTTAAGCCAAAATTAGAGCAATTAATGCATCTACAGTTTAAAATAAAACAACATAATACAACAAATCGTAAATTAAGGCTTTACTTTTGAAAGACATTTGATTTTATAGGTAAGCATGTGTATACATAGTATTACATAGTAATATAGTAATAGCGTTGAGCTCTAAACTCTATGATCAGATATTTTTACGACTAAAGTTATTTGCAATTTAATATTGTTCGTTAAGTTAGCGAAAAACAGCAGCCTCAGAAGTAGGTAAATGAGTTTGACGGGAACATAACAAATTACTCTGTCGAGAAATTTTTTACCAGAGTGAATAATTTTGTGAATCGTTTACGCGAATATATTATTGAATATAAAGCATTTTTTTCTTAATTTCAGCAGCCCGTCATATTTTGTTTCAAATCAATTAAGATGAAGTTATTTAAAGGGTTGCGTAGGTCAGATGGCAGTCGCTCTGTGTAAAAAATTGTAACCTGTCAAATTCCGGATAAGCAAACACACTGGATTAATGCTAGGAATAAGAATAGGGTTTCTCTTTCTACCCGGTTTCTCCGAAATGAAAATAATGAATACAATATAATATGATATTTCAAGATTGACTTGGTTAAAAAAAAGTTAAAGAGTAAAGGTGTAATTATAGCGAAGCTGATATTTTTTTCTATTAATAGGTATTACCTATAACGAATTTAATTTTCACATTTAAATCTCAGTCAGTCACATTAAATATCAATTTACCTTGGTAGAAAAGCCGACTCCATTAACACGAGAGATTCGACTCTGGAGGATGAGAGGATTCGACTCAGACCCCTACTTGAAAAATTTTTGCTAATATTCTTTAAAAAAATTAATGGGGCTATTTTTCTCCTGTAAGATAACGAAGAAAATTAAAATATTTTGTTATCATAAAAGCAGCCTCTGAAACAGGCACGTGAATTTGACGTAGACATAATAAATGAGCCACCGTTAAATTATTTTCAAGGCAGTAAATAATTTCGGGAATCTTTTAGGCGAGAAGATTTTGAAATAATCAGGGAAGCTTTTCACCTTAATATAATCAAAATGAATATTAGACGTATGCTCTGCCGAATTATTTTCATACAGAATTCTTAAATATACTTTTATAGCTACATTCTACATGTCAATGAGGAACACATAATTCCATTGAGAATGTATAAGAGATATTTCAACCAATAAAGAACATTATTATTTATTAATGTCTTTTATAATATTTTAACATATTTTTCTGAAAGCCATTTTTTAGAATCCATAAAAGTTTCTAACTCTAATTAGAAAAAAAAATTATAACAATTCTAGGGATTTTTACAAATTCATATTGACCTGCTATTTCATAGAAGGCACAATTAATGGGCACTCAACGAGCACTTCAGTAAATTTACACAATACCACAAGTGGCTCAAGTTACTCACAACAGGGTTAGTGAAGGTCTATTGTAAATAGCAATTGATGTGATTCATTCATCAAGACTTTATGTAATTTGAAGTTTTTTCCGTACTTACAACATGATTAAGGTAGGTTAATATATTTCATTTGATTATTTTTATCATATAGATTATTTTTTATCGTATGAAAGAAGAAAAATGAATGCATAAAACATAAACACATTTACAAACTACATGTTTGATGCTTTTTTTTCGGAATGTGTATTGATGTTGGCCCCACGCGCCTTGACAACGTCACCAGAAAAATAGGAGGTAGGAGAGCCTATCCAGTTCACCTCACAAATATTTTATGAGGATTCTTCATTTAAAAAGTTCATGGTTCTGACAGCAACAAATAATAACATCAAAGATGGCCTGAAAATTGTAAAACTGACAAATTCCTTTTGTCACGGACTGTGGCAAAAAAAAAAAAAAGCGCACAGGCGTTAAAGAAAACGGGAGATGTTTTGAGATTCAAAGACACCCCAAATATCAAAAAAGAAAATAATTTAAATAGGAAACCGAGAAACTGGAAAGGCCTACTGCCTCAATATCAAAACCAAGTACGCAGTGGGCCTCCAAAAAAAAAAATCCACAAGCCCAGATCATTCAGATCAACAACCTCAGTCCAGAACACACCAGAGAGAGTGGAAGCAACCAGGGAATTCCACTTGTTAGGAAATGAGGTTTGTCATGCAGGTAAACTAAAGTACTGTAGTGCTAACTGATTATAAATTACAGATGATCCGTTAATACTAAATTGGATTCAAAGATATAAAATCCCTTTTTCTGAGCCACCACCACCTTACGACTCAGGCTTTCAACACTGGTCTAGAGATGAAAAACAGATAACTGCACTGGAAATTAATAAATTAACAAACTTAGGTGCAATCTCAAAATGCAACAGTTGCATAGACCAGTTCATATCTCCAATTTTTTTAGTACCTAAGCTTAATGGTTCATATAGATTCATATTAAATTTAAAAAGGCTTAATGAATACATATGCACTAATCATTTCAAGTTAGAAGATATCCAAACAGCTTCTAAGCTAATGACAAAAAATTGTTATATGGCTTCGATCAATCTAAAAGAGGCCTATTTTTCTGTACCCATAGTGGGAAGTAGCAAAAAATTCTAGTAGTAATTCAGATTCGATAAGACGTTGTATGAATTCAATGCCCTACCTTTTGGTCTACGTACAGCCCCTTTTGTATTTACAAAATTGAAACCAGTATCTACTTACTTAAGAAATCAAAATTTTGTTTTGACAAGTACTTAGATAATACTTAGAGTTAGAAGTACTTAGATGATAGTCTATATTTTAATGAATCAAAAATTAATTGCAAAAAGGATATCGATATGGCTCATAAACTGTTGTCTGCTTTAGGATTTGTTTTTAATGTTGACAAAAGTAACTACAGTCCTACTTAATTTTGCAAATATTTAGGTTTTATTTTAAACTCTGAAAATCTCTCCTTGTCAGTTCCCATTGAGAAACAAACAAAAATTATAGAAACTATTAAGAAAATTAAACACAAGAACACAATTATTAGACACAAGTCCTAGGAACCCTTAATTCAATTTGTTCGGGCGTATGGATATATATATATATATACTAAACAATTAGAACATGAAAAATATTTAGCCTTACTACAATCAAACGAAAACTAAGAAGCAATCATGCCAATTTCTGAAATTACTATGTCAGAACTGGTGGTGGTGTAGCAACATTCACAAATTTAATTTAATCAGAAAATACAAATTCAAATTAGAAATTCATATCGATGCTAGCATTACTGGCCGAGGCTGTGCTTGTCAAAACGGAAAAGCTTCTGGGTCATGGTCACAAATTGAAAAACAATATGATGTAAACTTTTTAGATTTTAAAAACTGCCTTCTTGGGACTCCAATGCTTGCAAAGAATATGAGTGATTGTGAAATCTTATTAAGAATTGACAACACTACTGCCATAGGATACATAAATAAAATGGGGGGGGTACAATTTCCACATCTTAATAGCATCACACGTGACTTATGGAACTGGTGTGAACAAAGGAATGTATAGATTTTTGCTTCATACATTAATACAAAATATAACTTGGTAGCTGATAGAGAGTCCAGAAAAAATAATATTGAAAGGACACTCTCTGCAACAGCTTATAATAAAATTATTAGAACATTTGGATCCCTAAAATACATTTATTTGCTTTAAGAATAAATAAAAAATGTGAAAAATTTGTATCCTGAAAATGTGACCCAGAATCATTTGCTGTTGATGCTTTTACGTTAAATTGGAAGAACATGTTTTCTACGCGTTTCTCTTTAATTTTGAAATGCTTACAAAAAATTCGTTTTGATAAAGCTACAGGTATTTTAGTTTTTCCTTATTGGCCTTCCCAGTCATGGTTTCCACTTATTAACTCTATGCTCATTAATGACCTTATACTATTAAATCCTAGACAAAGACTTACTACGGTCACCATCCATTTCATCAACAGCTTACCTTGGCTGCTGCAGGCTGGCTGCAGGGCTGCTCTCAGCCAAGCCTACATGAGGAGAGGAACTCCTCCTTCCGTAGTTCCGGTAATGATTAACTCAATTTCCAGCAACACAATGAAACAATATGATTCATGTCTTAAGCGATGGTGGCTTTTTTGTAAGAAAAATAGTATAAAAACATATCAGGCATCAATACCGTTTATCGCACGGAACCCTAAGCACCACTACATCGGCATTATCTCTTCTTATTGTACCCCGAATAGAATCGGATGACAGATTAAAAAGATTCATGAAGGGAGTGTATAGATCAACACCTCCAACGCCAAAATTCAAAGTGACCTGGGACCCTGCAGCGATGCTTGACTATTTAGCAGGACATTACCCAAATGAAGAAATATCTCTAGAAATGTTAAAAAAATTTGTGACATTACTGGTACTCACAACAGGCCACAGAGTACGAACCATTTCATTAATGAAATTGAGTGGTATAAAATAACCGGATATAATTAAAACCTCTAAAAGAGGAATCGCACAGCAAACATTACATTTTAAGAAATTCTTTGATAAAATAGAAATATGCACTGTCAGCTCCCTAGAAGCTTATATAAACAAAACAAGTACAATCCGAGATAACGTAGATAAGCTCATTATTACATTCAGAAAACCGCATCATTGTGCATCAACACAAGCCATAAGCCGATGGATAAAATTATCCTTGCTAGCTGCTGGAATTGATATTACAATTTTCTCTGCTCACAGCACCCGACACGCATCAACGTCGGTAGCGGCTAAATCTGGACTTAACATTGATCTAATCAGAAATGATCTAAAAACTCTGAAACATCCGCAAAACAGTATAATAGACGGATGAATAGACAAATGCAATAATTAACATAGTTAATGATAGTTTTTTATTATTATTATTAAGTTGCTTGTGAATTTTACATAGATATATTTTTGTGTCTGTATTCCTATTATTATTAATTTTATCTCTATCTTTTTTAATAATATAATTAACATTTTTCTTAAACTTTTTAAAAAATTATTAATAACTCACAACCCTAACTTCAAACATCTACACGTAAATACCATCTCGGACAAGGATAAGTATAATTACAAGATTAAACGAACTTACCTTAAGTGAAGTTCTATCGTAATTATACGTAGATCCTTGTCCGAGATGGCAGTCCCAGAAATCCCACCCTTTAATACTCAGTATTAACCCTTTAAACGGGTTGTTCGATTATAAAATAATGCTTTAAACGAAATGATATTCCAACACAGTGTTGCCAGCGAGAGAAATTAAATAGTTTTTTTCTTCAGATCTTTAAACATAGTGATTAGCACTGGGCTCATGGAGCCTACTACACGTAAATACCATCTCGGACAAGGATCTACGTATAATTACGATAGAACTTCACTTAAGGTAAGTTCGTTTAATCTTGTAATAAAAGTACACTGCGTGTAAAACGTAAACCGGAAAATGAAACTTTTCTCATTAGCAACAATTTAAAACAGGCTCCGAGTGACGCTTGAATCAAGGACGCTTCTTTTTTTATTGTTTCAGCAATTGTTTAAGGTTTAGGACTGAAGCAAAACGCTCTTTATCATTTAATTTATTTACAAAAGAGTCCTGAGTTTTTCATTTTATAACAACGTAAATGTTTTGTGAAATAAAATTCTAGTACCTGGATGACCGAGCTTTGCTCGGCATATATTTTTTTTTTTTTGTAAAATCGAGTTTTTTGGAAATTATAATTATTTAAATACGAATTGCATAATGATGAAATATGAATAATGTTTTACAACGCTATCTACTGAAACAGCTTTAGTTTATAATGTACTTAACTTGCTGGGTCGTTAAATAAAATATTAGTATTATTACACGCCCATGGATGTCAGGAAGAGTCATATATTCTCGAAAAGGAGTTTTCATTGCCTGAAAACATGGACAAAACGTCATTTTCTAAAAATGAATCTTAGCTAGATAGATTTATAGTCCCCGAAGCCCCCATCGTACCAAATTTCATGAAAATCGTTAGAGCCGTTGTCTATGTAAAAAGCAGCTGAATAAAAGGTATGAATTTGTACGCCCGCTATTTATTTTAAAACGCTTAATCTGTTGATTGTTCTTAAGAGGCTAAAATAATAATAATAATAATAATAATAATAATAACTCTTTATTGGACACAAACATATGTTACAAATAAGAAGGATTACCCAGACTTCTGCACTAGCAGGGCTGTGTTGCAGAAGCCAGTTTCTTCCCCTTAATATCATCTTCATTACATGTTTTATGCCCTTAGGAATTAATCATTTTGACTAAATAATAATAAAACGTTAACAAAAAAGAAATATGTCATGGCATGACAATTTTGTTAGACTAACCCATGAAAAGTATAAAATTTTAATTTAATATACGGGAGCAATATATATTGCTTGAAGACTTACTCAGGCGTATTATATTGCTCTCAGATAGTTCAAACAATACAGGCCCGGTCGGTCGGTTTTGTCGACCTCGCCTCTAGTAGACTATTCGTAGAACTTATTAAGTGTCTGCGATGAACAATATTGGTATAACTTAATAGCCGTTTGTGCTTTGTGCCAACCGATTATATTAAATACAAGGTTTGTACACTCCTTTCTTGAAATAAAAAAATGGGTCAAGAGATCTTTTTATAATATGTAAAGAACTGAATATCATTATTTTTCTCCGGCGCTCTCACTCAATGCGCGAAACGCACTGTTACGTTTAACATAATGTTACTTTAAGTTGATTTTCTGTGAGAGGGTAGCACTTTCCCGATCGAGCCAACCCATTTCTACTGGAATGAGCATAGGTCTAAAACTGGGTTCTAAGTATGATTTTTGGTCTTTGTTTTTATATACAGACGCTAAAATCTTCCCTATAAAATGTAACGTAATATTGAAATGGTTTTAAGACAATTCCCAGAAGAAGACTAAAACATAAAATATTTTCTTAAGCTCTTTACTGAAACTGCACTCTTACTAATTAGTGAAGTTATCCTCGTTGAATTAAAAGCTTAGAGTAACAACACTCTTAAAAATGTTTAAATTAATACTCCAATGCCCAGTGTAATAAAACTTCCATTAATGTCTTCAGTGAATAAATATATTCTCATATTATAATATAAATTCTTAATGGAACTTTTATTATAATGAATAATTCAAACCTATTAGAATATTAGAATTTAGCGTAAAAGCTTTTTTATATTGAATAATTAATATATCTGATACATTTTAACGACGTCATCGATCACCTGATTTATTTTTCATGTTAATACATTGCTAATGCATTAGATTTAATAGTAGATCGTTTAAATTTAAAATTACAATTCTGTATCAGTGCATAAAGTCTTTAATTTATAAAATATTAAAAATATTGCCAATCAAAATAAAAATTATTTATATGCCTTACAATTGATAATAATAATGATAGCAACTTGCATGCATATTTGCAATTTAAAAATGCAATGCATATTTAAAAATACTAAAGAGATGGATTAAGGCTACATCGCCGACTGGCGGAAAATATACGCCGAAATGATGTATGTGACGTAATATTTAGTTGTAGCCTGTCTAAGGTTACAGTATTAGTCTAAAATACTACCACCTATTATTTTACAGAATGTCGATATGAAGTAACAATATCAGCACTGTTGTTTCGTTCCGGTTCTGTAAAAGCCGTAGGCTCAAACTTACACACATGTCCCTTTCCTTTCTTCATCTTCTCCACAAATTTCACTTCTCTGTCTCCCACCCCTTACCATGTATCAATACACAATAATACCTGGTGATGTAGTAATGTAAGGTTTAGATTCAATAATTGCTGATATATAATCCATATTTCGAATATAAGCGCGTGCAAATATGATCAAATAAAAAAATTAAATAGTTTTCGAGCCCATTTCAAAAAACTAAGTACCTAGATCAAACAATAATAAAAATATGACAAGTACCTTATTATATCAGAACTTGGGACTTAAAATGTGTTGAATTATTTTTAAGAAAAACGATAAAAAATTCTCAGTCCTCAATCAGTTATTCTGGGTACAACTCTTTGTAAAAAATACACATATAAATAACTAGAAGGCTTTGATATAAATTACACTTTATATGTTGCACATAAATTATTTACATGTTCGAAGCTCCGGAACTTCAAAATGAAATTAGCAACTTTTCAACATGGTGAAGTGTGGTTTAAAATTGAATCTATCGGAATATATTAGACTAGTTAACATGTTAATATAAATTTAATACTATTTATTATGATTCAGTATCTTTAGAAATAATTCTACAGTAATTTGAAGCCAAACTGTACGTCCAATTTATTCGTTATATGCATAGGACGTTTGCTGTTTTTTTTTTTTTTTTTTTATTTATTTATCAATTTACATAACAATACAGATACTTAAACAATAATAACAACTAAAAACCACTTAGGTTTAAACATGTGCTATTATCAGTCTAGATGCAATACATAGAAATTAACTAAGGTATATACATAGAAACTAGTCGCAAAAGTATTACATAAATAAAGATAGAAAAAAAATTAAGAATTTTAAGAGATTATAAACACTATTAATAATTTTAAAGTTTAGACATATTTACGTATAAAGGTTACCTACCTTTGACCGATTGTCAATTATTTATAATGATTTAAAAATATTTTTTAATATAAATTTAATGTTTTTATTCGATATATTTTTAAGAAGATCTGAAGGTAAGTTATTAATTATTCGGGGAATAATGTATGCGGTAGTCCGCTTGCCATACATATTGTTTGCACGCAGTGTGCAAAGGCGATTCGCAGAAATGGCCCGGGTGCGTACAGGATGTTCGATTTTATTAAAGTTTAATAAAGAATTTTTTATAAATTGTTCCTTCAGCAATAAAAAATTTACTTGAGAGTGTACTGGTAACACATTACAATATTTAAAAAGGCCGCTTTCATTCTCAGAAAACTGATTTTTTATTTTAGGGGATACTAATGTTTTAAGAATTCTCAATTGAAGTTTGTAAATAGTATCAAGATACGTCTTGTAGGTACGACCATAACTACTAAGACCGTACTGTATATAAGAGTCAGCGAGTGCGTAATAAAGCATAATCTTAACTTTAAAAGGAATTCGATCTTTGAGCATTGTGATATTCGCAAGAAATTGTCTTAGCTTACCGCCAATACTCTCAATATGATGGCTCCGGTTGAACTTGTCATCTATAACCAATCCGAGGTATTTTTGGCTTTTGACAATATCTATAGAGGGACAGCTACAGCTTATCGCACTAATTGTATGTAAACATGCATGGTTGTGAGCTACTAGGTTTTGTACTGTCATTTGATTTTTATGCGGCGATTTAATAACCAATAGTTTGGTTTTACTTGCGTTGATTACTAGGCCGGCATCATGACACCACCTTGATATGGCATCTAGATCAGATTGCATATGTAAGCATGCGGTGTGTGGATTTCTGTCAGCAATTACTAAACACGTGTCATCGGCGAACTGATAACATGTGCTATGAGTGATGCAGTTGCCTATACCATTAACATAGGACAAGAAGTGTAATGGGCCTAGTACGGATCCCTGAGCTGTTCCTCGGTTACCCGAATGGGCTCACTGCAGATGTTATTAATTTTACAGAAAACGTACGATTTTTTCAGATAATTAGCACACCAGGTCTTTAATGGACCACGCACCTGCAGTCATCCAATCTATCAACTATTTGACTATGTATCAATGTGTCAAAAGCACGTGAAAAATCGATTAAAAGAGCAAGAACATATTTTTTCTCGTTTAGGTGCTTATTGACTTCATCGGTGAAATCTGACAAAAGTGAAACTGTACTTTTACCCGTCTGGAAGCCGAACTGGAATCTGTTTATTACGTTATGCTTCTTATAAAATGCATGTATTTGCTCACACACATATTTTTCAACTATTTTATCAATAGACGAAAGCAATGTTATTGGACGGTAATTAAAATAATCGTCTTTTTTACCCTTTTTATAAATAGGTCTAACGCAACCTACTTTCAGGCTATCTGGATATATTCCACTCTCAACACTTCGATTTATTAAATCAGCAATCGAACTAGATATACTCGCGCCTATAATTTTAATGTCGGAAATTCTTATATTATCTGCACCCGGAGCTTTCATCGAGTTTAGTTTATTAATGATTTTATGAACACTACTAGTTGAGGCTTTTTAAACAAAAATACTTGTGTCGAGAGGCTTGCGCGTACCATTAGGGTCAATTAGTTTAATATCACATTTCGGAATTATATCTTTCACCGCTTTTTCAAAACTGAGAGCAAAATTATCAGCAATACTTTTAACACAAATCCCTTGCGCATTAAAGGCTCTAAGTATGGCCTGGTCAATTGACAAAGTTACTCTTCCTAACATTTTATTAACGATCTGATATATTTTTTTAACATTTTTAAAATTACTATTGATATATTGTAAATAGTATTGATTTCTTCTATATTCTAATATTTTATGAATTTTATTACGAATTTTATTGTATTCTAATTTTATTTTTGAGTCATTTAGACTCTTTTTCCAATCGGAAAAAAGTTTACCTCTTTTATCACAAAGCCGAGTAAGATTGTCATCGATCCAGGGTAACTTAAGTAACTTGTTGTATCCTTGGAATGAATTTTTCCGTATTTTATTTTTTATTTAAGTTGAATTCTCAATGAAACTTCTAGGAAACGTTTTTCATCTATGAATAGTTCATTACAGGCTGTTTGTAAACGTCACTCGAGTACTAGACAAACGACACGCTAATTGCACCAGGCATCATTACACTGTCTGAATTTCCATCGTTCTTTAAAATGACATTCTATACTAAAATTGTTGTTCTCGTGACGATAAACTTCAATGCACTTTACAAATGAACAAATTTTTTCTTAACATTAAAATTTATAGTAAGAATACACAATAACTAGAAAATTTAACTCACAGTGTTATATTTTGTTCTCTAAAATAATTAATTGAAAAAAGTTTACAGATAGTTATAGCAAACATACTTTCATTAAACTAACTCACAAAATGCTAAGCGTGTCAACAGTAGGTATTTGTAGTTATTATCGTGAACACAATAATATTAAAATTAGCAGTGCAGACTAAAGCACAATAAAATATTAAATAGGCGGTTTCGCTGCAGCATTCATCGATTCCCGTATCAATAGTCTCGTAAAATTTTCTGAATAACTCAAAATACGAGGAAACGTTTTCAGAATCTTTTATCACGAATTGAAAGCAAATTAATGGATTCCTGTCATAACATCAGTATGCTGAAGAGATTTTATAGATAAATGTCATTTTTGTTTTTGAGAATTACATTCAGTAACATTTTTTTAGGAAGCTAAATAAGGGTAATACGTGAATATATATTATGTATTGTACTGTCTTCATAAAATAGCGACTGCTAAATTTACGCCGCTTTTATAGTACTGTCTGTTTGTACATTGGTACAAAATTGTCAAGGTTTTAATGTAGACTAGACTCTATCACAAACAAAAGTGACGGAATGTCTAAAGTACTATACCTATAGTAGGGCTGACTCAAATGCCTGCCTGGTTAGCTACCACCGTTGATGAAAGAACTCGCGAAGTGAATGCTTTTCAGCCGCGTTTTGAGGTCAGTCAGCGTATAACATTGCGGGTAAGGAAGCCATTTCGCCTTCTGGCCCCAGGCTAAAAAACACTCTTTTTAATCACCGACAAGATTGTCTTAGAAGCCGTATTTTTAATACACACAAGTTCAAACGCCTTTTCCAACATGGGGTACAATCACCAAAAACTGTGTACAGTTTCTTTCCACGGTTGAAGTAGAGAACTTTAATGAGAAAACATCTCAATTGGTGTGTTCCCTCTTAAAGGAATTTCGCCCCCAAACTGAAAAAAGGGGCTTAAATAATATAAAAAAATTTTTGTTATTGTTTAACTTTTCATTCAACAATTCACAAATTAATATATTATAGCAGCGATTTAGCTTTATGTATAAAAATAAATACAATTTTTGGCTTTCTGTCTTTCTGAGTGCTTGTTGGGGCTAGTCTCCGAAAGACGGACTTATTGTAACAGGTCTTCACTGGCAGATAGACAGCTGATTTTATACAGAAAAACTAAGACTGCTTTTATTTGACAGGTTCTCTATCTGCTGAACCACATATGGCTACGTTCAATTGTTTAACAATTGTATCTACTACTGTCTGGACTGTGAACAGGTAAAAAAAGAATTAAATTTTCACAAAATAAAAAATAATTGAAATGAATTCTGTGGACCTCCGAACGCAACCTCGAGCGTAGCTAGTTTGAAATCATAAGCAAAATTATTCCCAATTATCATTTATCATGCGGTTGAACAAATTGAGCTCTGATGATGATTACGCTTGACGTTTTGGGCTGATTGATTATTATTGTATTAAGTGCGATTACGATGTACAGACCTTGTCAATCCAATCTGTCCAATCTGACCAATCTGTCATTAATCGATCAATACTCATTGCGTACAAACAAGTACTGAGGATCTTAAAATATCTAAATTATTTTTCAATACAATATTCGTTTTGTTAAAACGAGTACGTAGGTGTTAAAGACTAAAGTAAGCCTAAACTAAGATCAAGATCTCTAATTTAGAGCACCAAGTCTTACCGGGTCACTATACCGAGTATACCGTAATTAAGAATTTATCTCACCAATTTGTAAGACATATTACATTAATCCTTACTAACCGTATTACAAAGTTTTCATTTGTAGTTACTTAAAATTATAATTTTTAAAACTAAGATAGTGTCCTTGACTTAACTAATTTAGCGTATTTCACAACATGTAATCTATTCTAAATAATAGATATACAAAGATATAGATAACCTGTGAAACTGATGTTTTCAGCTTTTATCAGTGTCCGCTACGGCCTACGTGACTAAGCGTAAGTAAGGAATTGATAAGTTATTTGTTTGCAGGCTACTGTTGACATTTTGTAATGTATATAAAAATTGTATATAGTAACAATTTTTCAAGACATTACTGATAATTCTCTTGGCCCTCCAAATACTGGTAAATTTGTAGCATCCGGCAGAAGTTGGTACGGCAATAGCCCAAAGAGGTCAAAAACTGGACTATACCCAGCATTGGGTGTGGTCAGGCTGCAGATGATGATGATGATTACGTAGTTTTAGAGTCCACCTGTGTTCGACCTCACCGAGTGAATGGTGCTTTTCTAGAGCTAATGGCCAAATTACTTTAAAATATATCCAATTTCCTAAACATAATTATGATTTTATATTCAAGAAAAGTTTTGAAGAAAACATAAATTAAATAACCATCGCCAGGTAACAAACAAGCACTCAGATAATACATAATAATAGTAAGAAAAAAATTAATCATTGTATTAGTGACTGATCTACTTGCCCTGTCTTCCGAAAAGGCAAATTGAACCCGTGACCTTAGGCGGCACAGAATATCTAATACCTACCATGATACAAAATCCGTCATTAAAATTAAAAATATTATGAAGACATTAATATTAGCACAGCTTGTCTCTTGACTTACAATATAGATAAAAATATTAACCGTATAGAAAATTAGCAACAAAAGAATAATAGCTTAGGGTATTTAACGGATTTCCACATCATTTTACAAGCCATTTACTTTCAATAACATAAATTTTCCTGAGCACCACTGTCAGACAAGAGATAACAAAAGGTCTTCTGGGAGCCATTTAACATTTCCAGATTAATTCGAGTAGGTATAACTTGAAAGAAAAATATATTTTAAATAATATGCATCAGTGCTGGAGATTTAAATTGACAACTTTTGATGTTGGAGCTGTTAAGTTTGGGCCATTTCGTCTCAGACCGTGATGAAATATAACCATTGTCAAACCAAATCTTTGATAAACACAAAAAACTTATTTTTCTTATTACAAACTTGTCACTACTTTAACAGTTACAGCTTCCCCTAAACTCCCAGGAAACTCTTTATTTTACTTAGAAATTCTTTCAGATTCTTTGATTTTCTTTTATTAAATTGCGATAGTGACTATAAACTATGACTGAATGACAAATACCATTGATACTGATCATAATGTGACCCAAATATACCCACCGTCTTTTTTTCATTGAATTAAAGAGGTTTCGTTGAATCCAAAAAACACGAAATTACTGGAAATAACCGTCCATTGAATTTTGTAAGACCCTTATGATTTTAAATTACGCGAAGAAAAAAAAAGCAACCGTGAAAAAGACTCTCAAACGCTTCCCTTTATATAAAAACTTTCAACGCCGTTTTTTCTCGTTTAAAATTTTATCTGTTGTTTGCCAATTCAATTGAATGATTCTTTTTTTCAAACACACAACGAAATTCCCGGGATATAAAGAAAAAAAAAAATAAACGTTGCACATTCAACGGTCCCCATTAGGATAGTAATATACAGGATATTACTATCCTAATGGGGGTCCGGAAACATTCACAATGACAAGGACAAATACACCCAGACCGGAAAATATGCTTGCATGGTCAATACAAACATATTATGCTCCGAGCGGGAATCGAACCCGTGACCTGTGGCGTTTAAGGCAGGTTCGCTACCGCTGCGCCACAACGTCGTCAAAACATAGAGATCATCATAAATCTATGTGTAATTACCAATCCGTTCAGCCTGACTCCAATAAACAAACAAAACCAATCACAAATAAACGAAAATTCGTTGATTTGTGATCTGAAGAGTACCTATTGTTTTTTTATAATATTTTAACGTAGGTGTAATAAATACATGAGTGTTTATACAACTTATGTTATCCAAAAGATATAAAGTGAGTTGGGATTACATTACGTGCTTACTTACTTCATACAATTAATCTAAATATATCTTCGTCACTGTCAGGCTGTGGTGTCATTCGGTTAATAGAACTCCGCTAAAGCGTGCGAAAAATGTTTCCACATTCTTATATTTTTTCACATTACGAGTATTTAGTTATGAAATTAGAATATAATAAGACAGCGTCATCGCTGCAAGTTGGAGCATGTTTTGTAGAGTTTTTGATTATTTTTAGTAATATGAATTAATATAATATTTGCCAAAATTTCTTTGTTGAAATATAATATTTTCCACAATAAAAGAGTATTATTTTTTAGATAAACTTTTATTTTAGATCTTTTTAATGGCATGCTTTTTCACATTCAATTTTGAAATTAATTCAAAATCTCATTATTTACTGATAAGATAATACTTTTGTATCTTTCTTCTCGTCATTTCAAATTCATATTTTTATTTCTTTAAATTAGGGTTTTTTTGTTATATTACTGATGTATTTTGGTTCGTTCAAAATATAGTATTATTGGGTACTATATATTTCTTCAACAGTAACAGTACGCAGGCCCAAAATATAATATAGAAGTACACGACTATTTATAGAAGTACAATTGACAACCCTAACTATATTCGTATACCTACTTAACCTACTTGTCTACTCAGTATCGTACTCAGGTTTCAGCCTCAAACAGTCGGAATAATTCTATTAACAATTAAGTCTGTTATCGTTCAATTAATGTTCTACTCTACACTCTTTGTTGTCGTCATTGTTAATTAAAACAAGCACACGATGTTGTTAAAGGCCCTGTGAGGCCTCATAATTAAATAGGTAGTGCAATTTTAAAAAAAATATTTGTGTATATGATGCACAATAAATGTTATCAGGGATCAGGATCAAACTTGTAACCTTGGACCCTTCTGGCGGTGAGCTGTTGAGGGCGGTGTTAAATAAATTATATTCTAACAAAATATGTGAAACATGCAATTAAATTATTTATCCAACTATTTATATACAATATTTGAAAGAGCTTTATCAGATCTATATCTGATCAGCCGTATTATAAGCGTATAGTTTTAATTCAAGCTGAGCTACCTTCTTTTACTGACTTCACTAGGATTAAAATTTTGAAATTTACTTTCACAAAACGAGGTAAAACATCAGTATTATTTACAGCTGTTTGATTCACGAATCGCATTGTAATGCGAAGTTGTTAATTGCAAACTATAGCAAACCAAAAATTTGACCAGACTACTACGTTTCTATAAATATCGTCGTTGATCATCGATTTATGGAAAAATCAAGTGCTCTCACTTTGACAGTGACAAATTAAAGCTGGAATTCGTCTCAATCAAGGATAAAGGTCATAACTCATTGCATCCACCCGGCGCCCGACTTTCATCGCTTCTTGCTCGGCGTTTTCATTCGCTGTCGACAGGTGGTTCACGGGCTAACTCCGCATTACCAGTGAGCCTCGCGCAGTCAAAACAGACACGCAGACAACACCGTTGTTCGGAAATATTTTATATTTTTACTGCTACCATAGACGATGTTGTTGTTCTTTGGATGGCAGTATGTTTCTTCGCGCCTTTTACTCTTTGAAAGTTGCGGCCGATAGCCGCCAGAGCAACGACAGCTGTCAAAGTTGAAGGACAGCAGTCGCCCTTCAGAACTCGGCGCTTACGCACAGATACCGCTACACGTCACCACTCGCTATTGGTTTGCTTACAAAGTGCATATTTCGTTCGTTCTCGAAAAAGAAGGATTTCGTCGGTTTGGTACAAGAAGTTAGCTTACGGAGGCCTCCCACCGACTTCTATGCTGGCGGCTTCAAGAGGTATCAGGTTAGTGAGAAACTTCTACATCTTAAAAATTGCAACATCGTATATTAAATGGCCAGAACGAGGTCCTTTGCTTCGCACGTTGCGTTGCGCACACACCGTCGGTTGAGTCCATCGTGTAGAATGTGATCGGAGCGCTGCTTTCATCTCCGATGATGTCCGTAGTCGTGGTTCGGCTTTGCAGGAGGCACCCTAAGGGCGGAATCAAATTTGAACCCCCGTGAGCGCTGTCCCTTTTTCACGGCCGGATCTGTGTACTCACCCCCTCGCCCGCTCAGTGACGCTGCAAAGCGCAGTCAACGCAAGGCATCGACTACGAAGTTATTGTGTGTATATTAAGATTTCCATATAAGGACAACAGCGCGAGGCGAAGTTGTGCGGGTCGAGTGCCAGGTGGCTCTAATAAGCTTTGGCGTTGAGTTCACAGATCTCTCAAACTCTCAGCTTTTGTCTCATGTATTTCAGTGAATAACGATGATTCAGATATTTATACTAAGAAGTGCTGTTGGTTGGGCGTGGGGACTGGAATAAGCCTTGTAATAGAATTTTATACTTCATTCACACATTGGTGAATGTGATACACAGAACATAAAAAAATAATTATAAGTATCTGCTATTACAGAAGTCGAAAGATCGAACTTTTTTATATATATAAACGGAACCTTCGATAATATTTAATATTGATAGATTGTTAATTTGAAATAGGTGATAAGAGTTTAGTTTAATTATTTTTTATTTCAGACAAATATAGCTGAGGAAAGTTGCAAAAAAACTATTAATCGCCGAAAATTAATAATATTTGCAATGTATGTGCTGTGGTAACTATCATATATTTCAAAATTACGAGATAAAAATGCATACAATTACTATACAAATCGTAGAATTGTTATCTTAGACAGAGAATGAGATCTTCTGTCTACGATACCAATTAATCCAATCAGTGCGTATTATCAATACCATTGCAAATTTCCTTTTTCACGCTATTGAAAGACTTCACC
Organism: Hestina assimilis; assembly: GCA_023373885.1. Lineage (NCBI taxonomy): Eukaryota > Metazoa > Arthropoda > Insecta > Lepidoptera > Nymphalidae > Hestina > Hestina assimilis. The sequence continues at coordinate 5,553,079 of CM041749.1, read as the reverse complement.
ATTTGATAAGTAGATTAGGGCACTTTATATACGCTTGTACACTGCTGAACAAAGTTTATTTAAAAATTTCCAAAGATGTTCACCGGTGATTTTATTGCGAGGAAAAGCCGATTTTTGCTTTTTATTACGATATTTTACTTGAAAGATTGCGGCCTGGCTCATAGTAATCCAATTTTTGACTTCGATTTTGATTTTATATCAGACTTTCTATCCCTGACTGAAGATTTGATGAATTTATCGAGAAGCTATGGTGGCTACGAAATGACAAAATATTTTCTGCCACGACCCAAATGGATAGTTAGAAATGAAGATATTCATTTGAATTACACTCAGCTGATTAAGAAATATGGATTATCTGAAGAAGAGAATAGTGAAGAAAACGATGAGGCTGCTACTTCTGCATTTCCGAAACTTTCGAGTACTAGGAGGGAAGTTGTTTTAAATAAATTGTTATCCTGTGCAAACGTTTGGATTATGGCTAATGTGGAAGGTAAATTAATCTATCATCTCGTATCCAAAGGATATAAAGACGGTATAGAAAAGGTTCCACTTAAAACAAAAGATATTCACCAATCTCCCTCAAATTCGAAATTTCTGAATTCGGGGCGAGAAGAACGCGGTGATATAGCTGAAACGGGAAGTGCTTTTTACATGGGCTACTTTCATGATTCTGAGAATTCAGAGAATTCTGATTATAATAGTAAAATAACTTTAACAGTTGCATTATCTACTTTAGCTTGGGTCTCACGCTTAATCAGTATTGTTACCAAACTAATTGTTAAATTTAACCTCAATAAGTATCTCATAGTTTCCGGGTCAAACTGTGATAATACATGTAATTTAACTTTTGACAACCGTATAGAGTGTATAATACGAACTTTATTATATAATAGTTCGCAACTAGCCATTATAGCGTATGCAAATTACATATCAACTGATTGCTGTAAAATAAAATTAAGGCGTTTAGCGTTAACAGATTCATCGACAGAATCTAAAGTGACTGCTATTATACGTTTCATCAAATTGTCGATATCAAAATTTCTAAAATATATTGGTGGGAAGTGTTCTCTATTATATTGTTTCTTCATTATGAAATATATTGATAATGAAAAAACAAGTTTGGTTTTATACAATCAAATAGAACAAGCAAATGACAAGCGAAAATATTGTAGTGAATTTTCTATTTATTATAAGTTTTATATTTTGTACGTGAATCGGAGAGTCTTAATAAATTACTACTCAACTCAATTATCTAATTGCAATTTAGTCCAAAACATACTTAATTTTAAAAATGTTGTTTTTGATACATTTTCGACACTATTTAAAAAAGCTGTACAGACTTTGTTTGTTGTAGAAAATTCGAATTTCCTTAATATGTAAGTTAATAAAATATTGTGTTAATATACCTGTAGAATATCGCATTAAATTGCATTTTTATGATGTTAAGTAGGTAATTTATTTAATTAAAATCCTAGACCATTTAACATAGGAATAATAATAATAAGGCAATAATTATACTAAAAATAATTAGACATGAAATTTAGCTCTATAATTTTATAGATGTAAGGTAAATTACATTTTCTTGTTCAGTTTAATAGTGTGATTCGGCATATTGCATGGAGCTCCGTTCAAAATCAAGGCGATACTGACATTGATAAAATCGATTCCAAAACAGTTTTTACAAACGCATTGGACTTGGATGGATCAACCATTACATTTCCAGAGAGGAACGGTCAGTAAAGCGTGTCCAGTTGTTAAATGGTCTAAGATTTAAAAAGATATGTAACTGATGTGATGATATTCAAATAAATATTTTCCATATATTCTTGACTTCTTCTTCTACCTAGCATTTTCCTGCCATTTTCATATTATATGCTGTTTCTTCTTTTCTAAATATGATTATACTATGATTTTATGTGACTACTTCAATTCGTTCTCGGACAGCCAGTAATTTATTGGATGAGAGACAAACAAAAATTTAACGAAGAAATAGCTATTATATAATTATAATATCATCATCCGCCTCGAGGGAACCAGTAACTCACTGGATAAGAGTAATTTACTTATCAAGAGTTAACGATTATTTACTATCAGATGTTATGTGATAACAATCGGCACCGACAGCTTAACGAGCTCTCCGAGGCATGGTAGCCACAAGGAAAAACGCCCAAAATTTGAATATATGTTTATAAAAATACAACGATTACTGTCGAAGTTTACGAAACATAGTATATACGTAGAATAGATTATTAGCATTTTTAGATTTGAATATGAGCTGAATCAGTTGGAAGATTTTAGGTAGTGTCCTACGAGCCTTTAAAATAATATAATATAATCATTTCATGCGTTATATAGTATAATTTTATATGAAGATAAGTTATTAAGACGATTCCATTTCAAACGCAATAAGAACAATAGGCAAAACGAATAGAATATCTTTCTTAGCAACTACTAAAATGATTAAGGAAGGTCGTTTAGTAATGAAATGAAAATGAAAAGATTACCTACTCTTAATGCTTATTATTATTGATGAATGACGTGACTAATGTTAGTCATCCGTAACCCATTGTAAGTATATTTTAATTTATATTCAAATCAGTATATGAAGGTACGTATTTTAGTTTACGTATTTTAGTTAACTACGTAAGTTCTGGAAAAGAAATCGTATGAATTATGCATATTATCAAAATTTATTTTCTATTAAATTTAATTAAATCCCAATAATACTTTTCTTCACAAAAGAAAGAAGTTAAAAAAAGGAAAAAATAATCGGACTGGAGACATCTGAACTCGTAACGTGTTTTTAATTGCCTGAAAACACGGATAAAACATTTTCCAGATGAATCCTAGATAGATCGTTTTATCATCCAAAACTCCCTGCACACTAAATTTTTGTATACGTGAACATTTTCAAGATTCAGGTTATATGTATATACATATATAAGAATTTCTCGTTTAAACTCATTAAAAGTATTAGATTTTGTATGTAATATAATAGAGGTATGCTTTTATAAAATCGAAGTCTAATAACTATTTTCTGTTACATTGCGAAGAGGACGCTATTTTTGCTAGAACAATAGCTACTAAAACTATTGAGCTCCGTATTGTTCACAATAGATGTAAAGTTAGTTAAGTTGTTCGTAAGTGATATTCGTTCCAGCACAGCTAATGCTACCATAATTGTGTTTGCGACAAACTTTCCCATGTTGTGTAAATTGCAAACAGTCTTTACGTTTACCAACTTGTTACACAAACAGCAAAGACCGGAAAATCAGAGACATACTAGCGCGTAAAACTTTGCCAACTAATTTCAAAAACGTTTTCAGTTTATATCAAACTAGCGACCCGCTCCGGCTTCGCACGGGTATAAAATATATAGCCTTATATCATTCACTGAAAAAATGATTAAAATCGATCCGGTAGTTTTGATTTATTTATTAGTGCTCGTGACCCGCACGCGTTAAATTTGGAGTAAAACAATTCCCTTTTCCCCAGGAATTAAGCGGAAAAAATGTAATTATTTACGACATCACATTAGAAACCTCAAAAATAACATTATTTCTCCACTATTTAATGGATGTTATTATACATATAAACCTTCCTCTTCAATCACTCTATCTATTAAACAAAACCGCATCAAAATCCGTTGCGTAGTTTTAAAGATTTAAGCATACATAGGGATATAGGGACAGAGAAAGCGGCTTTGTTTTATGCTATGTAGTAATATGGTAATTTTTACATGTCGTTTAGTATTGTTATAACAATTATGCGTATGAAGAAAATAGTAAGGAGACTATTCACATTTAGACAGACAATTTAAGTTCATAACCGTTAGATATTCGTAAAATAGACATGGCCATATCAGGAACAATAGCAAATATTTATCATTATCCATTATAAATTACAAAATTTGTTCCGCTGTGATAATAAAGTGCAATAAAAGAATTGATTATAAAAGTCGAAAGGCATATTGATTATAAATGTCCAAAGTCGCAGAAGGCACCGTTATAAGGACGGAGTCAAATGCCACTTTTTTACGGTCGGGTATCAGTGCTCGTAAAAAAAGGTTTTAGTTGTATCGAAAAAATGTTATACATGTCAGAAATCGTTCTCTTATTAACATCGTTACAATTTTCGAATTTCTGAGTACAATAATTTTCAAATATCCCGTACCCATCGCCTCGGAAAACTAAAGTCCTTACCTAGTACGTCCCTGTCATCTACTTAATGTTTATTGAAACCTCATTAACAATAACGTTTGAAGCAATATTTACATAACAATGAGTTACAATATATAAATAGATAGGCGTAATATTTAATAAGAGAGTTCAGTACAAATGCACTGCGTCCTAATTATACTGTTTACCAGAAGATTATATTGTTAAGCTAAAGAATATATGGAAAAAAATATTTAAGCCTTTATTGATATTGAGATTAATACTAATGGGTCATTCGTCAAATGCTATAACTGTATTTTTTAAACTATTGCATAGCTTTTGTCGTGGGCTTTGAGCGTGGCGACCGAATCAAGAAATTCCGTAACGAAAATAAAACCTAACACAAGAAAAATTAAAGCAAATAAAATAATAAATTATTTATATTATACAAATGTATTGGAAAATGATCTTTAAATAATACGCTATAAACACTAATGTTCAATTTTCAAAAAATAATATATAACCTTTATACATAATTGTTATATATAAAAGGATTTTCTCTTTCAATCAAAGAAAATTAAGGCGATTCTTATATAAAGTTACAGTTCCATATAAAATGTATCTATTAATGATTACTTACGTTCCAAATTCAAATATTTTGAATTAGATACGAAATTTCTTAGTTTATTTCAATGAAATTTTGAATTATAGATGAAATCGTATATTATTGGCTTGAAATTAATGTTCCATTTCATGTGTATTTTACTTTTTAAAATCAGCCAAGTTTTTATTTATTGCATAAGTTGATACAAAATGCTATGCAACAGCTGTACCGTGGATGTCCCCGAGTGCCACAGGTTTTTTTTTATTATTCATAAATAAATATCTATTATACTTTTTTTTACCTATTATTAGGGATAGAAGAAAGGGTAAAAGGGAAGAGGAGTTGATTTGAGATTTCCGGAGCGCATACTTACTGAATGACCTACAAAATACACTACAAGGAAACCTACTCTTATATTTTAATATACGTCGATAATTTCCTTTCGAGTGTTTCCTTTGAGTAAATGAAACCCTCTAAAAACTTTTTCACATAGTTATGTCTGATTTTTAAGGTTTTTCCATAATACCACTGGTCTTCCTATTCAGAATCGGTATTATGTAAAGAACATCGAAGGAATCACGTTATGTCCCGATATTGTCGTATCTTATAATGGCATCGAGACGCTCATAGCCGAGTGCACCCACGAATCGGTAAACGATCGTTGGGTTAAGCAACTATAGGCGCGGTCGGTCACTAGATGGGTGATCGCATAGTGGTATTTCAACCGAGCGTATCCGTGCTTCGGAGGGCACGTAAAATGTCGGTCCCAGCTGTTGACAATTTGACAACAGTCGAAAAGTCAAGTCAGAGGCCTACGGGCGACCTGAACAACTCTGACACTAGGTTGGCCACTAACCACTCGATAAAAAGAAGAACGCATCTTAACAACGCGAACAAAAAATTAAAAATGCATCAAAGTCCGCATTATATCCTGAAACAAAATTTCATATTTTACTATATTTTTTAAAGACTAGGGTTTTTGTTATTTCAAAATCATAAGGTACCACTAATCTTGATTATTATTACTTTATTATCAACTGTTAACAAAATAAACTATTCAAGCAACTCATTTGTTATTTTGACATTTGAAAATATTTGTTTTAAAATAGTCGATCGTCTGATATCGTGACCTGAGTTCATTCTAGGCTAATAATATTGTGCAATATCTTCTATTTTCCACCATTTATTAAATGATAAGGGTAATTAACAATTATTTAGTGAGAAAAAAAGTGTGTGAATATTATCATTACAGGAATCACCAAAATAAATTGCTGTGGCACTGACGTGTCGATTTCATTTCGTTAGTTTGATTTGAAAAGTATAAAAACCATTAAACGAAAAATCAGTCAATAAAAAATTATTAATAATAGCCTTCGCTCGCGTAGCGAAGTTGTTATGCTGGCGCTGGACGACCTTCTAAAATTGATTTTTAATTCCAATTTTCATAACACATTTACATCCATTTCAAGTCATACTGCAGTTTATTCTTTAATAATCCCCTTTCTTCTTTTATTTTTACATCCAAACATACAAACTTTCATATTTATTAGTAGCAGTAATTCGAGGAAATCACACGCAAAATAATAGTAATAGGTAAATTACATCAGCATATTAGAATTTACGACTGTAATATAGTATTCATAATAATACATAATTTCATACTCATCATTATTAAGTCTATGTACACAATTACAATTTTTAATGTTGGTACTCATGTGTTCTAAGGCGGTAATTCAATATGTCAAAATAGAGTGAAGGCAAAAGATTATAAAGTTCATAATGGGTTATCATTATTGATAAAAATTATACTTGTTTACGAAAAGAATCGACACAACAGAGTTTATTTTGAACAGATCTGAAGACAAAACGCAATATAATGGATAAAAAAATCATGAAATATTGTTTTCACTATGTCGCTCGAAGAATTCATACTTGTAACTTACAAACACTGCGGAGTTCATTTCAAAAAGAGCGAGCAAAAATAAACCTTAAGGTAAGTGTCGATTCAATTTTAAAGAAAACATTTTACGAATACCAAAGTTTAACCACAAGTCGACAACTTTTTAACTTAGAGGTTATTGCATGTGCAAGGTGCACAATCTTAAATTAAATATTGAATGAAAAATAAAACATATTACGTCAGTTGTGAGTTACATCTAATTATTACTGTTATCAGAACATTACAATACTTACTTTTAAACATTCCATTACGTCAAATATTGCGTACAAAAGCATGATCGCAATGATTTTGTGTCGAAACTCGAAAGAGACTTTAACTTTTGTTTACGATTGCGTTACATCGATATCAGTGTGAGGTCAATGTTTTAAGGTCTCCTTATGAATAGACTTTTATAAAAGTTATCACTTCAGTTGATATTCTATATAAGAACTGTTTTCAAGTACAAATAATTTGTTAAATATTAATTTACAGAAATCATTTTCAAGCAGGCAGTTGCATAGCACTTCAATAATGAACAATCTTTTAAATGGAAACTTATGGGACACAGATCCCGAATTATTTGCTATAATCGAAAATGAGAAACAACGGCAAGCAGGTAGCCTGGAAATGATAGCCTCTGAAAACTTTACATCTGTTCCTGTCCTTCAGTGCCTTAGTTCGTGCCTCCACAATAAATATTCAGAAGGCATGCCACATCAAAGGTTTGTACAATTATAATATTTTTGTTAATCAGTCTAAATATTTTTTTTGTATATATTAGCAAAGTAATGCTTTAAAATAGTAAACAATGTACTATCAAACATCACATGAACTATCATAAAATTAAAAAATGATTGTCCATTTTTACAGGTATTACGGAGGCAATGAATTTATAGATGAAATAGAGATTTTAGCGCAACAGAGATCTTTAGAAGCCTACAGACTGAAGGGAGATGAATGGGGTGTAAATGTGCAACCTTACTCAGGTATTGTTCTTTTCATAATTATAACAAATATACTAGAAAACTACACCCTACCAGGAATTTCTGAAGATATTGTTAAAAGAAAACTTGTTACAGCTGTGCATTGTCTATCATACAATTATGAAACAAGTGTCATGAAAAGTTTTATATACATAATATGTACTATGGAGACAATTAACAACTTAACCTGTAAAATTCATGAAACATCTTATTTTTTGGAAAGTTCAGTTATGTCATTAAATTAATTCCATTAATTAGGATAAATAATTGTTAGTATTTCATTGTGTAACATGAAATTACCTTCATTATTAGTAATTAACTAATTCATGCTCATACTTTATCAATATTTACAATTTTTATTATGTTGAATATTATTATTAATATTATTAACTGCACTAATGCAATGAATGCAGAAATCAAATGGCAATTGCTTCATTTCAAAACCTTGTAACATAAACACCATGAAACATTAAAACCAAACTTTACTTTAGGTTCGCCAGCAAATTTTGCTGTATACACAGCAGTTGTTGAACCCCACGGACGCATCATGGGATTGGACTTGCCTGATGGTGGGCATTTAACTCATGGATTTTTTACTGCCACAAAGAAAATTTCTGCAACATCTATCTTCTTTGAAAGTATGCCTTACAAAGTAAGTTTGGGTAAATTTCATTTCCATTTTGTCAATATTACTAGATCACACCAAAGGTTTCCCTTAAACTTATTTATAGATCTATTTTCGAATTCAATACCTATCATCAATTTGACTGTTTTTTTTAAAATCAATACTTAACATCTTAACTTTTTTAATGATTATTTATTATAGAATAAGATATGCTTTTATGGTAACCCCATATAAATTTTGTATTGTAATTTTGTAATTAAGAATAAGCACAACATCACTGCATTCACAATTTTTGTGTACAAGTATGGTTTATGCAGTTGAAGTTTTAATGTCCTTTTTTTTCATAGTGTAATTTCATATTTTTTGTAAACTATAATAAAACTCCATCTTCCATTTCAGGTTGATCCCAAAACTGGATTAATAGATTATGATAAGCTGGCTGAAACAGCTAAACTTTTTAAACCTCGCCTCATAATTGCTGGCATCAGCTGCTATTCACGCTGTCTTGACTATAAACGTTTCCGACAAATTGCTGATGATAATGGTGCAATCCTGATGGCTGATATGGCACATATTTCTGGACTTGTAGCAGCAGGTATAACTATTAACAAATGTCTTTCTTGTGTCCCTAATATAAATTTAAATTAAGTTATATACATTTTTTTATAAATATTTAACACTTGGTAGGTTTCATGGCAATAATTTTTGTACAAAAGATTGGAAAATTATAAAAAAAGTAATTAATATAAATAATAACTAATTAAGATAGTCTCAGTCATGTATGGACGTGACACAAACACAACTGCTCAGACCAGACATGTTATTGTGGCCTGCATTGAGCGGGAATCGAACCTGCTATCACTGCACCACTTGTTTTGATTATTCATTACTTATTTTAAGGTCTATAACAAAAAAGTTATAAAAATGTATTTTATAAACCTTAGCATTAAAATATAATAATAATTAAAGTAATAATACATATTTTTAAACAAATTTTGCACTGGTTTGCTTTGGCATAATTAAAGCATATATTATATCTATAAAAAGTACTGAAAGTTAATACATTCAATAAAACATTGATTGTTTAAATTAACGCTGCTAATGTCGAACAAATGTATGTCATTTCAATCAATTCATTTCATCAATTCATAATTGCCCTGGTATGATAGTGGGTCAATAGTTAAATGTATATAAACATGTGATGCAATAATCAGTGAAATATGAAAAACATCTTGCATTTTAAATCATTGAACTAAGATGCTAATTATTATCATTCATTTTTAATTTATTTATCTTGAATGATTATTCTGCTATAATTATACTATTATAAATAAATTCATATGTTTTCATTATTATGAAATTAATCATAAAAAAAATCGTGTAGTTGATTTTTTTTTGTAAATTAAATTAATTATTTGTACTATAGTCTCGTTGATGATAATACCAAGTCTGATGATGCTGTCAAGGCCAGTAAGGCCAACAGCAATACTCTTATCTATTTATGACCTTACTTAACTCATTCAAATTATAATAACCTTTAATAGATGAACAGATTTTAATGAAATAAATGCTTTATAATTTGCTAGCTGACTTTTTATAAACTCAGTACTTTGCTAAAGTAATAATAAACAAATAGTTAATTTTATTACACCATTGAGATTTTTTAAATTAAAATTTACATGCAGGTGACATTTTAATTTGTAATATGTATTATTATAGATCAAAATCATTTTTTTTTTATTTAAGTAGACTTAAAAAGTACTTTTGAATAGTCAAACACTACCAATGGTTCGGAAGGTTGAAGATAAATTAACAAAATATTAGCTAAATTATGGAACGAATTAAATATTCTTTAAATCCTAAAATGTAATATTGAATAATCTTTTGATATATAATTCTACTGTACCTGTTTATGTCAGTGAATTCCTAAACGGCTGGACTGATTTTGGTGATTTTTTTGTGTGTGTATTCCGGTGAATTCGAGAATGGTTTAGATTAACAATTAGACCCAGCAGGGGGCGCTGCTATCGGATCTCACTTTTTTTTTCATTTTCGTGGCAAGACAATGTCTGCCGGGCCCTCTAGTAGTTATATATATTATGATTGAAATTTCCCGCAAAAGTAGTTTATATAAAATCATATATTTTTCAGGTGTAATCCCAAGTCCATTTGAATACTGTGATATTGTGACGACAACCACTCACAAGACATTAAGAGGTCCTCGTGCTGGTGTTATTTTCTTCCGTAAGGGAGTTAAATCAGTCAATGCTAAGGGTGAAAAGATAATGTATGACTTTGAAAGCAAGATCAACCAAGCAGTATTCCCGGGACTACAGGGTGGTCCTCACAACCATGCAATTGCAGCTATCGCTACTGCCATGAAGCAGGCAACATTACCAGATTTTATTGAATATCAACGTCAAGTATGTTTAAATATTTTATTTTTATAAAATAAGTTTTATATGGTATCATATTTTACTTTAGCAATACTGGTTTTAAATCATATAAAAATAACAAAACATATTTATTTATGTATTAATTTATGTTTCACACAAACACTAACCCCCGGTTTCTCATATGTTGATCAAACTCATGTCTATTTAACATACCAAATACGAAACGCTCATTGGTTGCCTGTTGATTATCTATTATCTTTAACCATTTAAAGCATTTGGTATTTGCTTAGTTGATATGAATTTGATCAACATACGAGAAACCGGGGGGTAAATACTGTATGTTTATGTTTTTGAGTTTTATTTTGACATTCGTTAAAGGCAGATTCAACAACTACCACAATGGTACCGTAGCTGAAATACTGAAATCGATCCTGACAAAAAACCAGGCTTTCGAAGTTTAGTAATTACTGCTTGTTTCCATAAAACAAACCAAAATAAATATAATCTCATTACAGTATTATAAAAGTAGAGTATTGTCCAGGTGATAAAGAACGCTCAACGTCTATGCTTGGGTCTGACGTCACGCGGGTACGCCATTGCGACGGGTGGTACGGACGTACACCTAGCGCTTGTCGATGTACGCAGTGTCGGACTCAGTGGTGCTCGAGCTGAACGCATACTGGAACTCGTCAACATCGCCTGCAACAAGAACACCGTGCCAGGAGACAAGAGCGCTCTGAACCCCAGTGGGATTAGACTTGGTGAGATATTTTCTTTATTAGGCACTAACTTTAATTTGTCCACTGCTCTGCCAATGTCAATGTAGAAATTTTCGTCTCGTATTTCATACTCTTCAAGTTTTGTTTCCTTGACAAAAATTAGACTATGTCCTTTTCAAAGGTTCCTTCTATTTCTATATCAAAACTGACAAAAATTGTTTTAGCAGTTTGGGTGTGAAAGCATAACAAACAAACTCACTTTTATGTCTATGATTTTAGTTAGGATTCTATGATTAAAACTAGATTCTATCAGTGGCTTTTTTTCATATAATTATAATATTAGTTGCATTTTCATAGTTCACTATGATAAATGTGTATGTACTTTAATTCAGTCAACTCAAGCTGTTGCAGGGGTTGTCCCATTTTCATGTTGTCAGGGCAAGTAAAGACAATGGCAATACACATTCTGAAAAAGTTTTTGGAAAGCTTAACTATTGTGTCCATTCCAGGTACTCCGGCATTAACAACACGAGGATTAAAGGAAACTGACATAGATAGAGTGGTTGAATATATTGACAGAGCTTTAAAATTGGCTCAAGACATTACAACAATATCTGGACCAAAACTAGTTGACTTCAATAAAGTTATAGAAGAGAATATTGACATTAATAAGAAAATAAATGCTCTTAAGGAGGAAGTTGAAAACTTCAGTAAATCTTTCTCTATACCTGCATATGAGACTAAATAATATGTCACTGATAACATATTTATATCAATATTATTCATTTATATTCGTTTTTTAATTTTATTTAAACAGACATAAATGCTAAGTTTTATTGCCTAGTATGCATTTCTTTTTCATAAATATTAAATTAAATTATAACAACCACAGAATTGTTGCGAAAAGAAAAGGCCAGAAAACTGAAATTAAAATAATGTTATCATGATATTACCATTCTCTCTCATTAAATCAAGATATTATTGATAATCTCAAATATAATTAATTCCAAAATATATTTAGATTTAATTGACTTATAAGTTTATATTAATTTTATTTTGTTTGTGTTAAACAATGATATTATTATATTTTTAATTAATTATGATAAATGAATCATAAGTTCCTTTTATTCACTAAGACTCTGTATTTTTATAATAATAAAAATTGAAAAATATTTTATTTTATTCATTTCACTCTATATTCATATTTAATTTTATTGGGCATATTCTATTATAATGTATGAGTACCAGAAATAATATGAAAAAAAAACTAAAAATTTTAATTAAGTAGTGTGACCATAGAAGTATAACATAGAACCTCAGCTTCGAACAAATTTCCTCATGAAACGTAGACCAAACTACAACTAATGTGTGCGTGAGTACATTCGCTGACATGCGCAAATTGCGCAATAGCGCACTTGTAATCCTGCCAGCGAAACGAAATCTTTAAATTTCGGGAATATTATTAATTTATAAAATATTAATTAAAATTATAAATTAATATATAACTCTCGCCTACTTGACTGAAGGTTGGAATTAGTATTTATAATACTTATGAATTAAATAATTGATTAAATTGTATAAAAAGTTCTGTTATTTATATTTTACTACTTTAATGGTTATGTTTGATGGTACTTATAAATAAGTGAATAAACGCTACACACTCAACGGCCTCCACTAGGATAGTTATATCCTGTGTCAGGGTCCGGAAACATTCATAATGACAAGGAAAAACAAAATCCAGAGCGGAAAACATGCGTGTATGGTCAATACAAACATCTGTTCCGAGCGGGAACCTAACCCGCGACCTTGTGGCGCTTAAGGTACGCTACCGCTGTGCCACAACGTCGTCAACTTAGTCGTTGTGTGTTTTAACATAACCAAAGCAATATTCAGAACTGAACGTAATTAATATATATATAATTTATTTATTAATACTTTGTTATTTGTTTTATTCCTTCTGCTAGGCTATTGTATATTTTATGAACATTACAAAAACATATATTATAATCTAGGCGATTTAGTAGATAAACAGCAACACTTCGTTCTAAACATGAGTGACATATGTCACTTATTTAGTGCTGACGCTGCTGAAAGTTCATTGGTGTCCAACTGCCATAGTTTGACAGTAGGACTCCAATTGAATGGTCTATAATCTATGTTGTGGGCGTCGACTATACTTTATACTTCTATATGTTATACTTCTATGATTCTGATACAATTTTAATGACCTTATCAAGAATTCAAGATTACAGAAGATGCTTTTCACATAGAATTCAAATAAGAACATGCCTGTGCCAAAAGAAAGGTTCCAAATGATAGCTTTGCCCCTATCTAATCGAAACACCATAATTTTTAATAATTGAAGACAAAATATAAACTTAGAATCATCTTGATTTCTGCATACTATTAATATATTTAAATTAGAACATATATTTTATTTTATTGGAATATTATTTTATTAACCAATATATTATTTTATTGGCATGCAAGTCAGAAAAAAATAATAAAAATATATTTATTTTTATCCATTCTTTTTTTCTTTCCTCGTCACTAGGAAAACTGAAAAAAACATTTTGTTACTAAAACAAAGATAATTTTTTTTTTTTAAATTTTTAATTAATTACAATTGATAAAAAATTCAAGAATCGTCTTTGAACTTAATAGCAGAGTAAGGGTGACTGCTATGTTTTTATAAAACAAAATTACTTACAAGTGGAAAGATTTACCACAACCTGGATAAGATTCATTCTTACAACCAGGTATAACGCATTTGTTCAACATTTTTCTAAGAAAAATCAATTAAAAAGGCTTTGAAGAGCCGAATCTATGATTTGACAATTTTAAGGCGTCGGGATGTGACGACCCCATCGCCCGCTGTTGGGATAACCTCTGTCACAACAGAGATTATTCCACCAGTGCAATCAGTCACACTGGTGGTAGGTCTTTTGTTGCAAGAGGCCGGCTAGGTAGGTACCACCGCAGTGTCCAATATTCTGCCGCCAAATAGTAGTGCTTAGGCATTACTGTGTTCCGGTTTGAAGGGCACTGTACGCTAGTGAAATTACTGGGCAGACGAGATTTAAGAACTAATATCTCGAGGTTGGCAACGCGTGAGTGGCACCTAGTAATGGTGCTGCAAGCGCTCATAGGCTACGGCAACCACTTACCATCAGGTGGGCCGTATGCTTGTTTGCCAACTTTTAACATAAAAAAAAAAAAAAAAAAATTGACGTTACTATAGTAACCAAAAAATAACGCAAATTCGTTGGTAAATTTTGAACTGTGTTGTCAGAATAGTATTAATATTTTCTTTATTTAAAGTCATTTAATTGTGTATTTAAAGGATTTTACAATCAAAAGTAATAATTTAGTAACAATTGTTATTAATTATAAAAGACTTTCGTTAAACCACAAAATTTATAAATATATTCGAAAGTTCTGTAACTACCATCTTATCAAATTATTTTTTTGTAAGGACAACCTGTGGGAAAGGGCTACCAAATTGTGTGTCTCGTTCTCGAACATATTTTCGTTTTTGTGTGAAGTATTGAAAATTGAACTTAAATATCTAGCTATAAAGTATCAGTTTATTTAAATCACAAGTGATTGTTCTTGTTCTTATAGTAATTCTATGGTTTTGACTATTCTATTCTCTTTATTGTTGCATTGACTGTTGACAATACCTGTGTGGTATTGTAGACTACACTACTTTAGACTCTTTTCAGTGCTTCCAACACTTATTATTTATTCCTCTTAAGAATAAGATAAAAAAATCGCAATAATTACAATTTTATAATAATTAGTAAAAATAATTATTCACGGGTTCAAAATAATTATTCATATCCATGAGATGCTGTTAACTGATAGTCACATACTTTACATTCGTTTTCTATACACCAGTTTGTCAGTCAAGAATAAGATATAATCTTATAAAGGGCTAAAGAGTATCTCATTAAACTTGTACTGAGACAAAATTGAAATTGAAGCCACAATAGCTGAATGGTAGAAAAAACGATTTCGCTCGGTTAAAGTGAGAGTCGTTGGTGCAACAAGGGGGTCACCTTTGGGCTATTATCGTACCCACTCTTAGCACAAGCAATGAGCTTATTTGGAAATATGGATATATTATAATTTTATTTAACATTATTCTTATATAATACTTCTATGATTTGTTGTTTGGTGATCGTTCTTTGTAAAGAATGTAGACTCGGCTTTATAGTCTAGTATGATTATTATTGAATAGGATCTTTAATTTTTATTATCTGTGCTTTATTACCTAAAAGTTAAACATATACTGTGTTGTATTCATTTTATTCTATAATTCTTTGACCATTCACAATATATTATTTTCTTGAAAATTAAAGTTTTCGTTGTTTTTGTGATGATCGAAATATATTGTGCTCATAATATGATATGTCAAGAATAAAAATGATCATTGTTAATTATAAACGCTCACATTAGAAAACTGTGGTGCTTAGAAGTGACGACCTTGCGTAAACGATAACGTATGTGTATTTCTGATGGACTGACAGTAAAGTGAATATTTGTTGCATTGCAATAAAAGAGGCACCAAATCTCTGCCTGGATGTTGTCGTATAATATAATTAGCATACGTTACATGGATAACGCAAGTGATTAAGCATTCGACGATATTATGTATACATTTGCGTGGGGTAAAGACCACCTGGGAAACAGGCGAGTTACTTCGAAAATATGTTTACCACGACTGGGATGGTAGCGGCACCACAGCAGGCGACTGGGCAGGTCGCTCAAAATGGTAGCACCACCTTGCCTCGATCGCATCACCAGCGAACAGGTAAACACTGTTTGGTAATAAAATTTCGAGGAAATTTTGTTTGAAACTATTAGTTAGATACTATTATGCATGATTGAATAGTGAATCTAATCAAAAATATATTTAAAACAAATCAATTATATAAAAATACTGGGACTATCCAGTATGCCTAGTAATGTCTGATGGTCCTAAGAGTGCTTTCTGGCACTTCATAATAAAATTGCTGAAGTGATAACAAATCACAAAGTGACAAAGAAATGACAACAGAGATATTTAATAAAAAATATAAAAACAACATTTGTCTATAACAATGAAGTGCATATGTTAATTTGTAATATAAAGTTTATATATTTTTAGTTGTGTACTGTACTATTTTTTGTAGTGTTTACATAGGTGTGTTAGACGTGAGCAACAAGATATAATTCTTTCAAAGACCTTCCTATTTATTCAACTTTACAAATAGATTTCTTCTTTTAATATATTGTTTTTTTTTTAAATATTGTAGGGAGGCCTCCAGCTGCTCCAAAATCTTATGATTATCTTTTGAAAGTATTGCTTGTTGGTGACTCCGATGTCGGTAAGCAAGAGATATTGCAGGATCTCGAGGATGGATCTGCCGACTCGCCATTCTGTAGTGGAAGTGGTAAGTTATCAGTGAAGTGATGTTTTATCATGAACACATTAATTTGCTTATAAATATTTAATTGACTTATAAGTAACTTTTTTAATTCTTCAATAATAGAAATACCTTAACTTAGTATCATAATTACTGTTTTACAATTCTATTCTCTGATAAGCAACCATGGTTTTATTAACCCATTAAAAGCCCAGTTTAAACCAGTTTTTTATTTTAGAAATTTACATATTTTTTACATACGAATATATATATTTTATATTATACGATATTTCTTTATATACTTGTAAATAAGTTGTGACACCTTGTTTTGTTGTATTGTTGAGACCTTCTTATTCTTAGGAAGGGTTAGTTGCTTAATCTGTTGCACTGTTCAACTTAGGATTGGTGGATACCCATAGACCAGAATTTCTTACTAATTACACAGGTTTCTCTACAATATTTTCCTTCACCATAAAGCAACTATCTGACACAAATTAAGCACTTAAAGACTTAGCTACCTGGATAAGAACACAAAATCCCCCATTAAAAATTGGTGGATTCTATCCTCTGTAGAATACCCCTCCTAAAATGAACTTTGCTTTTAATTAAACTTTAATTTTTTATTTTAGCTTACAAAACCACTACAATTCTGTTGGATGGAAAGCGAGTTAAACTGCAACTCTGGGATACTTCTGGTCAGGGGAGATTCTGTACAATCATTCGTTCTTACTCAAGAGGAGCCCAAGGCATTCTGCTTGTGTACGACATAACAAATAAATGGTCATTTGACAGTATCGATAGATGGCTTGAGGAAGTTGAAAAAGTGAGTTAATTATAATCATCATTATTTTAAATTTCCAATTTTTATTATTGATAGATCTGAAATTTAAAATTAAAATAGTGTAATTGTGTAAATTAAATTTTTTCCTATAATGTTAAGTACTTCAAAATTGTGATTTGAATATATAAAAGTTGACTTGGTAAGAAATGATTTTATATATTTTTTCCTTTAAGATCTGAAGAAATAAATCATGGGTTCTTCAAAATTTAAAGTTAATTTACAAGAAATTTAAAAAAATAATGTAATAATCAAATTATTATTACATTTATTAATTTTACTAATTATCCTAATGTGGGCCGTACAAATTAATTAAATTAACTAAATGAAATGAATATATTCTTTTTTCATTTTAGCATGCACCAGTGTCCCAAAAGTATTAGTTGGCAACCGTCTACACCTAGCCTTCAAGCGGCAAGTACAAGAACGTGATGCAGAGCTGTATGCTGCTAAGAACCACATGGCTTTCTTCGAAGTCAGCCCTCTCTGTGACTTTAACATACGGGAGTCTTTCTGTGAACTTTCTCGTATGGCGCTCCATCGCAATGGCATGGAAAGATTATGGAGGAGTAATAAAGGTAATTTCATATTGATAATAATTTTATTGTATAAAGACCAATTGAGTTTACTTAAATATCTTAATTGACGATGTTGTGCACAGCGTTGTTTGGGACGGATGTTTGTATTGACCATACAGGCATGTGTTCCAATCTACGTGTGTTTGTGCTTCCAATTGTGGGTGGTTCCAACACAGGATATTCCTATCTTATTCAAATCTTTGAATTAGTTGGGTTTATTTATATTTAATAATTATTTATTTACTATTAGCACATGTTACTTAAAACTTTGAACTGCTTTCATGTAAAATTGTTGATTTTCAGATCCAACTTTTTGTTTTAAAAACTTATTTACTTACAGCCAATAATATCACAACATAATATTTACAATTCTATGCTTACTATATGTATAAATAATTATAACTACAAATCATGTCCAAGGGGAATGGTGGCAAGAATTCTACCTGAATTTCCCCGCTGAATCACAATTCCTATTCCTTGGACGAAAACGAACCAGCCCTCCTGTGACCTTAATAATTAAATTGAATTAATTTTCTTTCAGTATTGAGCCTCCAAGAGTTATGCTGCCGAGCTATAGTAGCAAGAACATCGGTATACGGATTAGAAAGATTACCGCTACCAACCACACTAAAGTCACATCTAAAGTCGTATGCGATCTCCGCAGCGCCGAGTCGGACTCGCGCTCGAGCCGCCAAGCACGCTCACCACACGAGACTCAATTGCACCGGGAGGAATTCTTGTAACATCGCATGAACATACTCACTCATTGGATCCATCATCCTGTCGTGCTAAGGAATCATCCATTAATTACGTGAGGGTCAAAAAGGAGGGGGGGATATGGTGCGTGTTTGGAAAAAATTACAAAATATCTCAAGAGGGGGTGTGGGTGTAGTGCTATATAACATGTATTTATTTTTCTGTGGAATCCCCATTTTTTCTAAAATTTTTTGAGATACTTTTACCAAATAGACGCACGTGATTTTCGAAGGGCGGGCTAGTCAGAAACCTCACCAGGGCTATAAAGTTGCTATAAAATATCATCTGATTATGACCCTTAAACCACAGCAGTGGTGGTACCACATTTATGGATGGTGGGGACTGCAATGGTCGATTCTTTTATAACTTCTATGTTATATGACTAGACTGTACTGGCTGCTTTGACTGACTCCATATTTAATTTTATGGTATTTCTAAGATAGTATGAGAAATACACTTTCGATGGACATATTGCATGTAGTATATCAGGACGTACTTTTGGTGAAGAAAAAAAAAAGATTTTGTAAAATACCTATTATTCAGTTTCAATGACAGAACGAAACATTACCCTTACCTCAACATAAAAATGCATGAAATGGAAAAATACTAAAATTATAATAATTATATAATAATAAATAACATCATATTTGACATAACAGTGTATATGTATCATCAATTTTAAAACATTTAATTAATAATTTGGTATAATCATAGACTTCTATGGCCAGGCCCTTTCATATAGACTGTGAAAATGTCAGACTCGTTGGTGCCCGTTCGTACATTAAACACTGAAATAACAGTATGAAGTTAATACGGTTATGCTAGAAGTTAGCATGTTACTAACTTCATTTTGTTGCTTTTGTGCTGAATTCACAAAGCAGGACCATCGAGTCTTGTGTCATTTTGTCTGTATGAAAAGGTTCATAGTAAGTCTACATAGAGCATATCGCACCTTTAGAATCAATACCCCACAATCAAAAAAAAAAACAAAAATGTAGTTATCAGCGTAAAACGACTTAAAATGAAATTCTCAATTTACCATTATTCCAAAAATAGCCATATTGGAGCGTAAATAATTGACGTAAATAACCAAGAAAATATAATGTACGAAAGATTGTGCAGGTGTCAATATTTTAAAACTTATTTTGTTGATTCCCATAAAATTGAATTTTGAGTTACGTCGTTTTCGTTCTAAAGGTGCGATATGTTTTCTTTATTGTTTACTAATTAATTTGCATTGTATAACAGAGTGTTTATTCTGACCATTATAACATAGTTTGAACAATGTAAGCCATTCAGAGCATTTCTATGAAGCCGGAACAATACAAAACTATGTCCCAAATGAATCCTAACAAAACATACAGGCTGTAACTGACAACGGATTTGTGATTAGAATTAAGTTTTAGTATTAATATATTGTTACTTAAGATATATTATGTATTGTGAATATAAGTGTTATTTAATTATAATAATATGTGAATATTTTGTAGTATTGCAACTAGACATGTCCATCTATTCGCATAGACTTAACTTTGTAATATCTATATTATTATGTGCCTAATTAAATGGTGAAGGAATTAAGCTTATGGAGATCAGCGCAGAGTGTATTTAAAAACATGACATAAATCAACCTCTATATTCTATAGAAAAATAACAATGCGCGCTGCTTTCCCCGCGTGATTGCAGTTTTTTTTGCCAGAAATTTAACAACGTTTAAGCTTTTTTTCTATTTCACACGATCTATGTCGTGTAAATAAATCAAGTAAATACGACATATATTTCGTTGTTTTGAAAATCCCACAGGAATCTAAAAAATTATCTATATCCTAATAAATAATCTGTGTCCCAATTTCCATCTAAATTCGTTTAGCTATTTTTTGTGATTGATTCATAAAACAACAAATTACCTTTTAAAATGGTTTATTAAAAAAATATGGCATAATCAAGAACAAAATATTTAATTTAAAAAAAATGTAATATCATACTAACCACTTAATAAAGGCATAGCGTCACGACGCCAACCGCCGGTCTGAGAGGAAGAAAAAATAAAGTTTAATGCTTGTCACTAAAAATGTGCTGCGCTGTGCTCCGTTAGGCTTGCATCACCTCTTAACAATTAGTTCTCGTGATATAGACATTGACATTCTAAAATTTTTAAATAATCGAGACCAATAATCTGTCCGCGGCTCCTCTGAACATATTAAATAACATCTGCTTGCAAAAAATCTCGAAACTTCAATAACGATACGATACGAAAACGACGATTTCCTAAATAGAGAATAAGCTGCAATAAATAATTAAATCTTTTATTAAAAAAAATTTTGATTATGTAAAAAGTTTTTTAATATATAATATTCAAATATTGATAAGTAAATAATGAATTATTTCACTAAAACTTGACAGCAAAGTTCTATCTTTGTAACCAATTTTTTTTTACTAAATTAGCCACATTTTGAAATATCACAGATAAATTTAAACATGATTAATTTTTCGATTTACCTTTCGTCACTTTATTCAATGCGCAAGTAAGTACAATTCTAACATTTAATATATGTACTGGATAATTATAATCAATTTAAAATATAAGCCATTTTTGTCCATTATAATAAGAATAGTTTTGACGTAATTGTCACAAATATTTTGGTTACATTTACAACTTTCTTATAAAAAAAAGAAACATCTTATTGCCAAATTCTTATCATGCTGTGAAACCGGCTATTTTGTGAAAATTTATCGATTTGCGGGATTAGATAATTATGATAAACATGAAGTTATTTTGATATATTTTCTAATATGATAACGGTTGTGTATGTTTTTATCATGTGACAATACATCCTTATTTTGCATTTATCATTAGGGGGAATACGTAAATAGCGTCACAATTTATATATTAACAAATTAACGTAACAACAAGTTACGGACCTTTTAATGTTTCTACAATAACATTAACACTTAATTTTATAACGCGTAAAATATAGAAACACAAAAAAAATTGTGATGTGTCTCTTTTCACCGGAGACGTAATTTATCAATGACCCCTTTCAACATAGCATGTTTGATAATATGGTTAGTAATCGTATGTAAATATGAAACCAAACATCGGAACTGTGTTAAATGTTTGGTTCGATCCGTCCCTAGAAGGTAAATGAGTCATTAATTATTCGTAGTACAACCTTCGTTAAACTATAACCAGCTGTTCTTTATCAAAAAACGCATTCTTCATAACACAATGTTATATCATAACATAGATGTTTGTAAAGCACTATAAATTACACAAAGCAATTTTGACGGATTATTTTTTTTAATATATGCAAACTTAGGAACTTCGTATAATAGCACGAGTTTTATATTAATATACCGAAATTTTGACTTAAATCACGAATTTTAATTTTATCAATTATTTACTAGTGCACAATGTATTTAATGCTTTAGATAAAATATCTATATTGTAACTCTTATGTATAGACTGTATTATTTTTACATGTAGTGCTCAAAGGGAATAGATAATCAACTTGCTAGCAGCTTTGATTGAATAGATGAATGATATTTGTTTTTTAAAATGAATGTCATTGAAAATTATCATAGTTAAGTTTTCTTCTGGACAAACACGACACTTACTCGATATTATTATCGGATGTAATCGGATGTTTTAACATGTTAGCAGTTGTACTAACTATGATCTAAATCGTAAGACTTCATCCGATCTGTATTCGAAAATCGGTAGCTGTATTTATTTTTGAAATGATCGAAATATCTTCTGTCTGTCTGTATAATATGAGTTATCGTCTTTATTTTATGAGAAATTAAAACAATAACTGTCAATATAACGCAATATTGTTTTGATTAATTAAATTGTATTTATAACACAAAATTCCAGAAACGCTAAATTAACTTTAAATTCCTAACATCTCTCGTTTTTATGTATACATTAATTGAAATTGTAAACTTATGTTAGTCTTTACGATTTGTGTAAATACGTAAAAAAGTCCTTCTCTTATTTTATTATTTCAAAATTTTATAAATGTACCGAAGCTAACTTTTGTATATATAATTTCCTTTATTTTAAGCAACATGTTTAATATGTGATTGATATTTAGTACATTATTATATAATCCAAATATACTAATGCCAGCTAAAAGTTCGGTAAATACAGTCATTATCACTACTATTGTAAGTTGTGAAATAAAACTAATTTAATAATATATTTTTTATTTATTGTAATACATTTATTATTTACCCATTTACGTTTATTTTTAGGGAATTATTTAATTCCTTCAATACTGCAATCGATTTATAATATAAAAATGAATACCGGCCAAATGCGTGTTGAACACGTACTTTAAAGGTTCCGTAGAAAAATATAAAAAAATATATACTTAAAATAATTAAACCAACTATCACTTGCATTTATTTAGTTATTGGTTACCTAGTCAAGAATTTCCTATATTTTTTTAATTAAATATCATCTTTAAAAGTTATCGTCCAAATTGGTAAAATAATTATAGAGGAACAAAATTAGAAATCAAGGAAATTCAATTCAATTTTTATTGTCAAATATGATCAAAAAATACAAATGAGAACATAAATAATACCCACGATATAGGAATTTCATAAATTCGACTGGTATGCGAACTTAAGCTAAAAAGTACGATTAGGACAAACAAAAAAAAAAAAGGACAAATTTAATAACTTAAATCTCTTCAGAATGCTTAGAAAACAACATCCGGTCCGGAAACATACACAATGACAAACCCTACCCAGATCGGAAACGGGGCAGCGTAGGAGGTGGTGGCACCAAGCTACGCTGCCCTAGTGGGTGGCCTGCGGACGAATGTCGCTGGGGCGACAGGAGTCCGCATTGCACAGGCCCCCGCGAGGATGAGAGCGAGCCTTATGGGTTTCTGCTCGCTCTCATGCCCAACAGGGCGAGGAGGGTCTGCGTCCATTCTTGACGCAGACAACGCTGCGACGGCCAGACGGGGTCAAGTGCACAGCACGAATGCCCCCGGCCGTCGCCCGGCGTAGAGACGAAACCTGGTGGAGTTTTAGTGAGTAGGAGTCTCACATAACCCCGGCAGCCCCAGCTCCGGGGTATCCATGAGGATTTCTCCACCTTAAAAAAAAAAAAAAAAAAAAAAACCAGATCGGAAAACATGCCTGTTTAGTCAATATAAGCATTTGCTCCTAAGTGGGAATCCAACCAGTTAACCAATGAAAAAGTTGTCATTGAAGAAATATTTGTTAAATTCTCTGTTAGTTCTGTTTAGAATTATTATTACCTGTGTTATATTACATTATTAATTATGTGACTTAATCTAGTAGTTTATATAGCCTAATACAAATTTTATTTTCATGGCTTTCATATTCTATTGGTTTTATTGAATGATGTTCTGATCAGGAAAGACCTTCAAAATGAATCGCTTGAATATAAGAACATGCGCGTAACGCACCGAACAAAAAATCGATGCAAAATATCATGCGCTTTCTTGTGGTACTTAAGCTTTCTGTTCAGACATTGTTTGTAACTTTCACTAGCAATGCATTAGTGCTATAAATAAACCAAATGTTTGTTAGAACCAAGCAATGTAAACTATCTCACAAAATGATGATTCGCCTAAATAACTTTTTATATGTTTTTAATTTACGACAAGGCACAATTCTAATTGCCGTCCATCAAATTGTAAGTATGATAATTTTAAAATTAACTGGAAGTGTTTTTAGAGTGAATGTAATAAATGCAATATAAATTGCTATGTATTTTTTGACAGGCGCTATCGTCATTCGTTCTTATAATACTCCTAGTTGGTATATCGCATGTTGGCGAAATGCTCACAATGCTTAATAACGACATGGAAGACGATGCGGAGCGACGAGGATTCTACGATGTTGCTAATGGAGATCATTTAACCTTCCATGAAGGAGATGTCGTGAGCACTAACAATCAAATGAGATTTACGAAAGCCCAACATTTAGCATCAGGTTAATTTAACTAAATATTTATTTACATTGTTTTATTTGCTTTTGAACTGTGTTAAGAGATATTGGTATTTCATAATAATATACTGTTACATTTTTCATTTTTCAGCGACGGTGATGTTTTTATATACGAGCACGATTCTTACGTCGATATATCTTATGTGCTGTATTTCTCTTCTTCATGGAGCTGTGAAATATAAGAGGGAATATGTATTGCCTTGGATAATGGCCGCTTGCGTAGCTGTAGTACTCCTTATTATAGCTATTGTTATAGGCGACGGCTATCCGTGCGTTGTTAATCTCTTTGGCGGACATAGTCTCTATCGTAAGTAGAAAGTCGACTTCTGACTATATAACACGTACATATACGTGCAAGGATCTTTTCGATTCGTAAGAAGATATATTTACATTAAAATTTTTCTTTATTTTTCAGATTTCGGATGTGCGCTATTTGTTCTTACATTTATATATGCTATCTGCGCGGTAAGTAGCTTTGCCCTTGAAACTGGCGGGGGACGATGTGCGCGAACCTCTCTTGCTAACGACGAACGTGGAGAGCGACTTCTTTTATTAGACCATGCGACTCATTCCAGCTTACTCTCCGCCGCACAATTAAATAAACTCTCCCATGGCACAAGAACACAGTTCGTGTAAGCCTCCTTTACGTCAATAACGTCTTGGCTGACATTATTATAATAATTATGCTTGAGCAATATTGACGAATTTTTCAAATCGATATTTGTTAGTGAATAGCATCACAGCCATTATATTATAATAAATTAGAGACTTTGCTAATGATAGACTTTGTTGTATCAATGCACAAAAATTATAACGCATAAATTGTAGAATTTGATCCACATAGCTTAGGAACTAACACCGGTCTTTGTCCACGTAAGAAGTATTTACCGCTGATGTTAAGGAATTAGATATTTTATATCCATTTTATGAATCAAGTTTAGTTTTCTGATTATCGCGATTGACTATACTTACGTCCATAACTCTAGCGCTTGAGTAGTCCAAGATTAAATACAGTAATGTATTCTACAATAATTCATTGTGATATTTTAATGATAAAATATTTTAAAATATAATAAAAACTTACATTTTCTTTATCATTATTTTATTTTATACATTTGTGAATATTTTACTATACAGGAAATTGGAACTGCTACTGTTATAAAAGCCTTAATATGCTATAATTATTTAAAAAAATAAATAAAACATTTAATTTTATAAACGTTAATTTTATTTTACGACCTTTACAATAATTTTGTAGATATATCAACTTCATATGAATGTAATATGTTTATATTGCATTGCTCCCGATTATATTATATAACTATTTACACTTGAGCATTCTGTTAACACTAGTCTTATATTTTTTTACAATTGTCTATTTTTTATCATTTTTTAGTACTCATGTTTGAGCAAAATAAATTTAGACATCATCACATTATTTGGTTTTAATTTGACTATTGGTTAGTAATTTGATCAAAGTTTAACTCTAACTCTCCTTTCTAATGAAAAAAAAAATTCAATTGAAAAATATTGAATATTATATGAGGTAGCAGAATGAATAACAAAAAATAATAAAACCATCCAGACATAGTCTCAAATCTATATTTATAAAACAAATACCCTTAGTGGATAGATTCCACAATATAATAATGATAAATTAATATCATCAAAACTAATTATTCTATGAATTATATATTATTAATATTTGTACATATAAGTGGAAGACTATATTACAATATTATCAACTTGCATTGTTCATTTTATCCTTAAAAATTAAAATTATGTCATTTATTAGCATTGTAATGAGCAAATCATCATTCATACAATATACTTATACACAATTTATTATGCAAACTTCAATTTTTTGTTAAGAATGCTAAGCAAAATATATACATCTTCAGTTTTGTAGTTATTTATTGAATAGTTACGATTGATCTTACTTTTTTAATGATTTATTTTTTCTGTGAACACTGACTAGAAAAATATTTATTCACCCCAGCGACCATTTTGTAACGGTCTCTGAATACCTCTGAAACCTCTAGCAAGGATAAACTTCTCAGATGAATCGGACCTACTTGCTTTAGGTTTCATAATTTTTATACTTTTATAAAACCTTTCTAAATCAATTTCCAGAATAGGTACTTCCTTACCATCCCAAACTTTAAATAAAAGGCTACCATCTATTCTAGTTACTAAAGCAGCAAATCTTATTGCCATATAACATAGACCTATGATTCTATCTTTGTCAAGTTCTTTAACACCTGTGGCACTGGGTGCCATATCAGATAACACTAGATCAACTTTTCTGCCATTGAGGGAATTAACTACTTTTTCATGTGCTTCTATAGTCGAAAAATCCATATTGCTCATAATTGTTGCTCCCTGTTAATAAAAGAAATTGTAATCATTATTAATTTATATCATCGTTATTAAAAATAGGTTAAGCTAATTATAGCAGATTATTTTATATTAATAATTCTTATGACTGATTAATTTAGGTCAATTCAGGACAATAAAACTATGAATACTATAATAATAAATATATTTGGAAGCCTTACCTCAATTGGGAATATTTGTAATTTATCTATGGCTAGAACTGTTCCTTTTGGTTTTGAAGTATCAGCTCCATCAGCATTTGTCTTCTGAACTGCTACTTGAGTCCAGGAACCAGGACAGGCACCAAGATCAATGACAGTTTGTCCAGGGAAGAGTATGTTAGTTTTTTCATTCATCTCTAACAGCTTAAAGGCACTTCGACATCTTAAAAACATCAAAGAAATTAATATGTTAAGAATTATATAATTTGAATGTATACGAATTCAATAATAATTTATAAAAAAGAATTATACCTGTAGTTATATATCTTCGCTTTCTCTACGTAAGGATCTGCCCTTTGTCGACTCAACCATTGTTGTGAACTTTTCAATCTTTTTAAGCAATTCACAAGGAAACACATTCTAGCAAAATTTATATCTTTACATGCGAATGGCCGCACAGATTGCATTATATAAAATAGATAGTTTCAAACGTTTCTTATGATGCTTATCTTAAAATAAATATATAAATTCCTTCCAAAACAACTTTGTTATTTTTTTAAATGTATATTTGAATGTCAATTGTCAAAACTACAAAATTACAAAACTGTCAAATGATATGACCTTAGAGTAATTAAACCATATGGAGATGCCGTAACTAGAAACGATGGGTGCCTACATGCAGCCAAGGAAAAACATAATGAAAATAAGTAAGATGCTTATAATTTATCTTATTCTTTTATATTTATTAAATTTTATCATTATTATTTAATCTCAATAAATTATTTTATTTCCTTTTATATATTTTTTTAATAAGTTATTTACTGATAATGCTGCCCAGTAAATAGATCAAGTAAATAAAATAAATAATTATTGAAGTTGAAACTTCTTTATCGGCGTTGTAAAAAATTTACCGTCACATTTTTTGGTTACGCGTCACATTTTTCCATTACGTGCCACGTTTTTCTTGTCCGGTCACGATTGATTCGAAGAGTACTTTCTCCAGCGGAGAAATGCTATAATAATATTAGTAGTAATAAGGTAATATGAAATAATTCTATTATTTGTATTCTTGTCTATGATAATAAAAGTCTTTTGTTCAACTTTATCCAATTTAACTTTATTTAACCAATTTCTTTCAAGTTGCATATAGTAGATCATTTTTCGAAAAATAAGGTCACAAAGAAGTGTCACTTCTTACGTGTGTACACTAGTACACGCACTCACTTTTTATATAATATAAATAATAGCCCAGAAATAAGAAAACTTTCTTATGCTATATGTTATTATATATATTAATTATTTAAAAAATTATATTTAGTGAAGAAAATTAATAAATAATATGCCACTGTAGCCTATGTATGTAGGCTACATTCGACAAACTCTGGATTAGTTGGCATGCAACATGTAGGCAGAAGACAATAGTTTGTGAGGTATATACATTTATTTATTTGGGATTTTAGCTTTTCTTGTTTTCAAAAATAAGTAGACTTACTGATAAATTGACAATTATTTTAAAATAAATTATAAATAGTGTATATTTATATATTTTTTCATAATATTTTAAACAAACTCGATTAAACTTATAAACCCCTGAAAGCAACTCTTTAAAAAATTCTTTGAAAATTATAACTTTTTCAAAAAAAGTTGTTTACATCAACTTGCTTACACGCGTATATTTTTGTTTTAAATTAACAACTAACCCGCTCCGGCTTCGCACCGGTATAAAATATATAGCCTATGTCGTTCACTGAAAAAATGATTAAAATCGATCTAGTAGTTTTGATTTCTTCATTACTGCGCGTGGCCCGCACGAGTTAAATGTAATTATTTACATTAAAAACCTCAAAAATATTTTTTTCACTATTTAATGGATGTTATTATACATATAAACCTTCCTCTTCAATCACTCTATCTATTAAAAAAACCGCATCCAAATCCGTTGCGTAATTTTAAAGATTTAAGCATACATACGAACAGAGAAAGCGACTTTGTTTTATACTATGTAGTAGTGAAGTAAATTAAGATCGAATTAATTTTAGTTTCATACTAATAATGCTGCATGAATCAAACGCTACACACTCAGGTATAAAATATACAACTTAAAATAAAACTTTGATAATCAAACTAAAAGAAAATATCGGGGTGTTTGTGCTCATACATGTGTATGTTTCCAGACCCCCTAAACAGGTCCCGACACAGGTTATTCCAATGAAAAGTCTGATGTGGCTAGATATTCATTTCTTAATTTAAATTATAAGAAATAGGTAATTACCCCACGGTAAGCATCACTAATCCGCACTAATCAATATGATCCATGCACCCCACCGGCGCAATCAACATGACGTTACAAATATGATGGACATAAATACGAAACTAATGATCCCAGAAAGAGAAAGAAGATAGCAAGAACATTAGATAAAAAAAAACCCCGTGCCGGTCTTTTATGTATTTTATGTGTGCGTACTACTAAGGTAGCAATATCTCCTTCGGAATAAGGTTGTTTTTTCACACGTCCACGCCAGAAGAATTAATCAATTACAAATAATTCAGAACCGTTTCTTACGCATGGCCTCGGGCTGTCCGTGGTACGTTCGCAACGTAGATCTCCATAGAGACTTTGAAATCGATTCGATCCCCAAACATTTGAAGCGCTTATCGCAAAACTATTTCGATCAAACTACTTTCCATCCAAATCCTTTGATTAGACATGCTAGTATCTACACAGACCGATGTAACCAACCGACAAAAGTAAGGCGTCCTAAGCACGTCCTGCAAGACCCTGACGATAGGATTACATTAGAAAATGCCCCTTACATAGCACAGACACGCACACAACACCGTCCTCGCCGGCGAGGACGAGGTCCTTTGTTTCGCAAGTCGCGTCGCGCTCACACCGTCGGGTGAGTCTATCGTATAGAATGCGCTCGGAGCGCTGCCTCCATCTCCGATGACGTCCTTAGCCGTGGTTCGGCTTCGCAGGAGGCACCCTAAGGACGGAATCAAATTTGAGCCCCGTGAGGGCTGTCCGCTTTATCACGGCTGAGTCTCAGTACTCGGCCCCCACCCGGTGACGCTGTCAAGGCCAGTAGGGCCAACAGCAATACACATTCCGAAAAAAAAAAAAAAAAATCGGAATAAGGTTACAACAGTCTAAGAATATTATCCTTTGGCAGTCGGCTAAAATGTCAGAAAGAAACAAAAACTCTAATTGTATAACTACATTTTTATTTTTAAATAGGGCATCTCTATATGTCTTTCTTACTCTGTGGCTACAATGCACGAAAAATAAGAAACGTCACTTTGACTTTGAAGTTTGAAGAAATTTTATGATATGATACTGAACAGAACAACACGCAAGATAGCAATAGCGAGTTTCATTCATGATTCAATTCGAAAAGTTAAAGTGAAAGTTATTCCGGTATTTTATTAAATAAATGGCTTCAAAGAAACAACGTCAAGAGCCACGATTAGAAGTGTTTTTTGTTGTTCGAAAGTAATGGTAAGTATATTTAAAGTAAAACAAGATATTTTTAATCATAATGTTTTGGGGACGAAATAATTATATAGTGATAAGCAGTTACTTTTAAAATTTCAAGGAATTTAACTTTAGGAAGTGCTTTTTCCATAAAAATTTAAAAATAAATCTATTTTTATATATTTTGTGTTCATCGTTATAAAATGATTCATCGGAAGTTGTCTCGTCGAGTGGGTTTTTTTTATTATATTATATATTTACATCGTACATGGATAGATAATTTTTTTTTGTTTCAACACAATATATAAATTATTTATGTAAGTTTTGTTATGAACTCTTGAATAATAAAAACATTATTTTTTAGGATCCTTTGCAAGGTAATGGAGAAATAAGGCAAAGGAAAAATAACATCAGTGAATTTTTGAATTCAAAAGAAAATGATTTAGCACTGAAAGTAGAGAAGAAAAAAAATAATGGCAAAGTTATTGGTTTGGTGTTTGTGTCTCTGCTACTGGATCTATTAGCATTTACTATGATTCTGCCACTCTTGCCTTCCTTATTAGACTATTATGACAAAAATGAAGGGAATTCTAATACCCTTTATACATCACTACTGCATGCAGTGCAGGGCTTTCAAAAACTAACTGGAGCACCAGACCGTTTTGCATCAGTTCTTTTTGGTGGTGCACTCGGTTCTATGTACAGTTTTTTACAATTTCTTACAAGCCCTATTGTTGGTAGTCTCTCTGATGCCTATGGAAGAAAACCCATGTTACTAATTTGTTTAGTAAGTATTCTGTCACACTTTAATAAAAAAAATTAAATATTAAGTACTTAATACAAAAGAATTTTTAATGTTTAATAAAATATAACATTGTTTAAACTTTAAATTGGGATTACTTTGAAAATTTGTGCCATGTCTTTATCAGCACTTATAGATAATTTTAATATAATTGTTGATAAAAAGACATAACAAGTTGACTAATAAAAAAAGATGAATTTACCAAACAAAATATATAATAGAAACTCAATAGTTAGTACTGGTCCTTGGAAAGTAAAAACAGCAAAGCATTGGTTTTGCTGCAATTAAAGTTTGAAAGTTAACTAAGGATTTATTTAAACATACATTATTAAATATTTTTAACATAATTATATTATTACAAGTTGCAATTAATGTTCATGTTTTTAGTCTCAAGCTAGTAAATGTGTTTTATCTCATCAAGGTATAAATTGTAATCCTTACATAAACAAATTCAAGGGAAAAACTCTAATGTAAATAAAAAATTATAAAAATTATAAATTCTCATACTGTGTACTACACACTAAAGTTCAATATTAAATGCACTAAGGAGCTTTTTATGACCTATATTATTATACATTTTAATAAAAAATCTATTAAAACCGGAACATTCACAATGACAAGGACAAACACACCCATACCGGAAAACATGTCAATATAGTCAATACAAACATCTGCTCCAAGTGGGAATCTAACCCGCGACCTGTTGCTTAAGGCAGGTGTGCTACCGCTGCGCCACAACTCCGTCATAATTGAGTTAATGTGACAATATTATGTACAAAGTATGATGCAAAAGTATGATAACACCCCTGTCTAATGTCATATATGAGCCTTTCTGTTGCTTAACACATTTGCAGACCTGATAGCAGACACATTAGTTAAACAATTGTCATATACAGCGTACAGTACACTGGACTGTTAAACTATTGTGTCTACTGTCATTGAAGTTGATAAAGTAATATGAATATATTATATTTACTTTTTAGCTTGGTATAGCGTTGTCACACGGCCTATGGAGTTATGCAAGCACATTCAGCTTGTTTGTCTTGGCAAGATTTATTGGAGGGTTAAGTAAAGCCAATGTAAGCCTAAGTATGGCCGTGGTAACCGATGCATCTGATGAAAAAACCAGAGCAAGGGGAATGGTGAGCTAATTACTTTCAGGCTAAACTGATACTTTAATTATGTGATAAAATTCATTGAAAGTGGAACCCCCATATTTTTGGATGTATTCACTTTTCATATTACTCTATATATATATATATTGGTCTATCATTAATCTTTCCTAAATCTTAATATCTTGTAATGCACAACTTTCAAGCATAATCTTGTATACATTAAAAATTTCAATAATGTTTCAGGCACTAGTAGGTCTAGCTTTCTCTATTGGTTTCATAGTAGGCCCTTTGGCTGGAGCTTGGTTTGCCAAAAATAATGACGTTTCCTCTGGTCTATGGGGTGAACGACCAGCACTATATGCACTCTCTCTTTCACTCGCTAATGTTGCTCTTGTAACATTCTTGGTACCTGAAACTCTTGGAAAGGTTTGTATGAGCTGTTTTTAACATTTGATATGTTTGATGTAAAAACAGTTAAAAATATTGAAATCATTGTGATCATATTATGTTTTCATCTGAGTTAATGTAATATCAGGGTGCAAAGGGATTTAGGCATGGACTTGCCTCAATACCCATAAAATTTTATATATGGCATTTAATTAATCATATTGATATTGTTAATTTGGGTATTATTTGAGACAAATTCTTGTTAAAAATCAAGACCCCCCTTAACACTTTAAAAACTTTTTTTACATTAAAATTCAACATTAAATAAGTTTCTTTGAAAGGCAGAGTACTGTTTGAGCTCTTGAAGAAGTAAAAAAATGTTTTTTTAAATATTTTTAAAGACTCAATAACAACCAATGTTGTGCTAAAATAAATTTAAATTTATACACATTTTGATACAAAAAGAAGTAATTCAACTTAAATTTATGTAAATTGCAATGCAAATATCTCTTATCAAAGAGGATATATACATTTTAGAGAGTCCAAATATAGACATGATAACATATTTTATTTTAATATGAAATATATTCATAATATATTTATATTTTTTGCAGGATAAAAGGACGCCGCTTTCTTTGTCTCTATCCAAAGCGGTAGACTTCATATCACCTTGGCATTTATTAAGATTTACCGCTGTCAAGAATCTATCCGGCCATCAAAACAAAGTATTATCTAAATTGGGACTGATTTATTTTTTATACCTATTTATTTATTCTGGACTTGAATTCACAATTACTTTTCTTACCCACCATACATTTGGGTATTCGGCAATGCAGCAAGGAAAAATGTTCCTTGTTATAGGTAAGTAGCATTTATACAATTAGTATGGACATTGGACATGGCTTTCGATATAGGCAAAATTTGAGACTTGCCGGTTCTTCCTTATAAATTCAACACTAACCCAAAGGAACAATGTTAGTCACATGTTAATTTCATTTGGTTATGTTGCAAGCTTCTGACCTAAACTTTTTTTACAATTTTCGTTAGGTTTTTTTTGGAAACAACGGTTCTGTTTAATAATTCGGAGCTAAGTATTAAAGTTTTTGTTGTATTACCTTTTACCATTTAATTTTATCTCAAAACTCGCAGATAAATTATATAATGATGAATTATATTATGATTTTTTTTTAAATAAATGCTACACACTCAACTTCCCTAAGTAGGGTAGTTGTATCATGTGTTGGGGATCCGGAAACATACACAATGACAGGGACAAACACGCACAGATCGGAAAATATGCTTGTTTGGTCAATACAAACATATGCTCCGAGAGGGAATCGAACATGCGACCTGTAGCGCTTAATGGAGGTACGCTACCGCTGCGCCACAACGTCGTCTATTTTATATTATATTGTATTTAAATCTTATATAAAATATCAGCAACATAGAAATAAGCAAAATAGCAATAAAATTGAAAGTAGTTCATAAAATTCATTTCGTGTACACAATATGTGACGAAAAAATATATTTGTGTTATCATGTTTATCACTATTGCTGCACGTTTTCGGTCTTAAATTCTTTTACACCACCTTCCGATGACTTCCCAAGGCTAGGCTCGACCTCTTTGGACCCATGGGACGGATTCAATTTGAGCCACCTCACTTCACTGAAGTGAGGTGAAGCCATTACGGCCAGGAGCAATAGAGACTACACAAAAAAATCTTTTACTTACACAATTTACCAATTTCAAAATGAAGATTTTTAATATATTTGCTTTCTGTTGAAAACATATAATATTTGATCAAAAACTCCTGATCTGATCTGATTTGGAGGACTCCTTAGTGTGAGAGTTCGAACCTCGGGTTCAAGAATTTAAATTTTTCGACCATCTCGAAGTCTTTTACATAAAGATTTATTTATTTAATGTTATTTTTATAAAAATATATCATATTAAAATATCATAGGAGTGATAATGGCGGTGCTACAAGGCGGGGCCTCGCGTCGTCTCGGCGCTCGTGGGGCTGAGAGAGCGGCTAAGCTAGCTCTGCTCCTGACTCCGTTCTCGTTCGTATGCGTCGCCCTCGCGGCTGTGGGACGACCGCCGCTCTTCGCGCCGATAGCGTGGCTCTGGGCGGGATTGGTGCTATTCGCCTTGTGTAAGCCCCACCTTATACTTTATTCGAGAACTTTCCTATTCTCTTTTTTCTGTATGTAAATATTTCTCGTAAGTCCAATTAATTTTTATTTTCAGTTTTTATATGTTATGCATTATGTAAGGCAAAAATGTTTGAATGAAAGTAATTGTTTATGTGAAGTTTAAAAATATATATATATCGTTTTAAATAGTAATGTATAAGAAACAATTATTTCATAGTGATTAATTATTTCTGCATGTTATATTCAAAAATTATAATGTTATATATATATGTACCATATGTAACCAATATTGGAATGAAAGAGTGCGAATTTAAAGTATATTAAAATCATTCACATGAACATAGCTTTTTATGTAATTGGACATATTTTAAAATTACCAAGCAGTCTATTTAGAAACGGTGAAACCGGATCGAAATGTCAAGCGATAGATGAAATTTTACACATTTATTCTCTATAAACATTTGCTATTTCTATACACAACGATTTTCAAATAATATCTCGTAGTATATCTCTTCTAAAGGTCATATAGATTTTTATTTCACTTGTACGGCAGTGAGCGATTAATAGTTATTTTATTGGTTTCGTACTGAAAGATTTCCAAGGGATCTATTACTAAGCCTCCGCTATATGTCCGTCCGTCTGTCAGAGGGCTGTATCTTACTAACCGTAATCGTTGAGATACGAAGAAAAAAATAACATTTAGAAATATAAGGTATCCCAAAACACAAAATATCTTGATATTTTTGACTTTTTTTCATTATGTCATGAACATATTATGTAATACATAAGAAGTTGAAAATTTCATAAATTGTGTATTTCTATGGCTGCTATATTATGATATAATAAAAACAAATTTAATTTCAAAATCAATACAAGGAACGTGATATTTTTATTCTACAATGGTACGGAACCCTTTATGTGTGAGTGTTATAGTTCTTTCAATTTAAAATGAAACAAAATGGCCGCTTCTGCGCAGGTCCAATCATGGACAAAAATGTTAGACGATAATATTTATTTCGTTTTATTTAAATAGATTTTTTATAAACTGGGAAAACGGAATTAAGTATATAATATAGTTATTGTTTCTTCTAAATTCAATTAATTATTTTTTCATGATAGTTATTAATTACTTAAATCGAATCAAACAAATAAATAGTATAGAAAAAAGGTATATAAAAAAAATAATAGTTAATGTAAATTTTTAATCACTTTCACTTACTGGGATGAGACCTTATCTTGAAATAAAATTAAATGTTTTACCCTGACCCGACCCGACGAAACTAATGTTTATTTTAATTTAATTTTAAAAATTAGTTTTAGCTCTTTAAAAATAAAGAATTGAAACAACCGTGAGCGAGTGTACTAATCGCGTTTACGGTACCGCGCATGGTTCAATTTATATTGAAAGAGTTATAACTTTATTGCTATTGTAAACAGCTACGGCATTCGCGGTATCGTGCATGACGGCCATGGCGGCCGCGCAGGCGCCGTGCGAGTCGCGCGGGGCGGTGCTGGGGGCGCTGCGCTCGCTGGGCGCTCTGGCGAGGGCTGCGGGGCCATTGATCGCTTCCACGGGTAAATCGCAACATTCCTATTATTTATATAAATTAAGTCCTGATTTACTAATAATTAAGGACCGGCTCTTCCATACACAAATACTGTCAAATGATTCGCTGCTGCTCCTTCAAAAGTTACCTATATTCGACGATGTTATAAGCTTGTATCTAACTTTGTTTCGGTTAGTCGACGTTGAATGTATGAAGAAGCACCAGCATGTCTTAAAAATTTGGTTTGTATAAAAGAGCCTGTCCGTATATAATAAGTCTATGAAATATAGGCTTCAAATGGTAGTGTTCAAGTTTTGACGATCCTTGTGGTGCAGTAGTCGCGAATCTGTTTTAAACGCTCATTCGTGATTCCCACATGTAGGCATGTATGGTCAATGCAAACATCTGCTCCGAGCGGGAATCGAGCCCGCGACCTGTAGCGCTTAAGGCAGATTCGTTACAGCTGGTCGATCGCTGCTACAATGTCGTCAATATAATAATAGTTTAATCGGCGATTTCAAAGAAGCTGTGATACTGATTACATTACATAGTAATTCTATTAATGTCAGGTAAAAGGTGGTCAAATTTTGACGATGCTATGGCGTAGCGGTAGCGAACTTGCTTTAAACGCCACAAGTCGCAGGTGCAATTCCAGCTCGGAACATAATATGTTTGTATTGACCATGCAAGCATATTTTCCAGTCGGGTTGTATTTGTCCATGTCCTTGTGTATGTTTCCGGACCTCCGACACAGGATATCACTGTCCTAATGGGGCCCGTTGAGTGTGCAACGTTTGTTATTATATATAAAATTTATAATGTCCCACATAAATAAAGTGTTGTTCAATTCAACTTCAGCTAAATTATTCAGCCGCCTTATATATATTTTTATCATTTCTAGTATATTGGTGTTCAGGGGCCGCCACCACATACGCCATTGGATCAGTCATCCTCATTTTACCAGCTGTGATGTTAATGAGACTTAAAACTTAATGAACAAATGTTATTTCTTTCCTTTACGATAAATTAAAATACATATTATACTCGTATTATAATTGTAAGATATTTATTGTATACATCTTTATGGTCTTATTTATTGTATTTAATCCATTTTTTACACTAATTAATTTATCTCAAATAAATACAGTATTAAATTTTATAGATAATGTTTTTCTTGTTTTATTTAAAAAATGATTAATTCCCATCCATTGATTAATATTAGTTTATTGTTGACGTGGCATGGTATATTATTACACAAAATACGAAAATTGTAATGTTTATGAATAAATTAAGAAAACGAAATAAGTTTATGAAAATATAGTATTTTTTTACAGTCAAGATATAACAAATACAGAACTTATAACGTTTGCCTTTAAAACAAATTCAATTTAAGAAAAAACGGTTACCATGACAACGTTATAGTTACAACAAACTCGCTTATAAAGCACATAAATAAAATGCCACTGTTCGGTAATAAATTCTCACAAAGAACTATTCCTGTGAGGAAACAAGATACAGCGGTTATTAAAAACGAATTTGGTAGCGATTACGCTTCAAGAGAGTTAG
Source organism: Hestina assimilis (assembly GCA_023373885.1). NCBI lineage: Eukaryota > Metazoa > Arthropoda > Insecta > Lepidoptera > Nymphalidae > Hestina > Hestina assimilis. The sequence goes on along the minus strand of CM041749.1, from coordinate 5,514,493 downwards.
CCATTGATGTTGGACCATTGAAATTGAAGTTGGGCGATTTTGAATTATCCTTCGATGAAGGACAATGGACACCTGGTATGGGTTTGTTATATAATTTATAGTAGGTCAATGTTATAAAGTAAATTTTCTCATCTTTTAATGTAACCTTCCATATAACTATTGGGTATTTTTGTATAGTAAATTGGTGTTTCTAAAAAACTATCATAATATAACAAAAATGCGAAAAAAAATTTAAATTTATTGTTGAATGCACGGTAGGATTGACGTTATTTCATTTCCCACTCAATTTTCACCATCAGCTTCGTTTTACATTCCAACCCAAGCCCTTGCCAGTCTTTGTCACTTTATTCCTTGCAACCCCTTACCACCTCACCCCACGCCAATCGTTGCTAGATTTAACTGAACTTTCTAATTTGATTTGACTATTCACTTCAATTGAAAAAGCTAAAAATATAAACATCACTCTCAATAGCGTCGGGCAGAGCTGGTGCAGCATATAAAGAGAACATTCGACTGAAGAAGGAATTAGAACAATTGGAAGAGGAAAACAACATGTTGCGGTTGAAATTCGAAATATTACTCGACATGATGACTGACAAAACCGTTGAAGCTGAACAAGAAATGCAGAGAGCTCAAAGTTTGGGATCACTGAAATCAAAGAGTAAAAGACAGAAGTGGTAAAAGAATTAGGTTTGGTAAAATAGTAGCTATACGACAATTCTCAGTTAAATTAAGTTTGTTACTATTCGATTGCAGAACATTTTATGATAACGCAGGCTACTCTAGATTGAATCATGAGTGCTGTCAATGCAAGTGGGAGGAATTGTAATCAGAAAACCTAGTACGATTAAAGTAAGGTCTGGTAATAAAAATAAGATTCCTATATCTGAGATAACCGACTTTTTTATTTAAATGACATTACGCCGTGGCCGCCTTAATTGAGATGTGGCCATAGAATTATAACAGAACCGAAAAATTAAATTCATGTGGTGGCTTTTTTCACACATAGGATTTAATGACCATTCAATAATAAACATTTTAAATTAAAGTAACAAATTTATTTCATTACATATAAAAATATAAAGTATGTATTTATTTTTAATAAAATGTATGAAACAAGTAATCAAATTGTTTACTTTTCGACATTTAAAAAAACATAAATACTTATTAATAATTCAACTATGAATAAATAGCACAATAGGCGTGATGCAATCACGACGATACGCATAACACATTTTAAGAAACTCTAAAATAACTTACTGGCACTATGGCACTATATGACTTACTATAAACTAAGGACGCGCTGTTCCATGCTCCTTCGTAAGTTCAACGAAACGAAGAACATGCTAAATTTATTCGATTATGTTGCAAGCTTGTGCCTAACTTCGTTTCGTTGTGTTCCATATTTAATTTACGAATTAGCAGCACCATCGGGTATGCAAGAGCCTGTCTATAATATGACAAGTCTATGGATTCACACCACGCCTTAAAAAATCTTATGCAATTAAAATTAGTTTCGCTTCATATATCACAGATAATAAAACTCCTAACTATGAGCATATATACTGCAATTTAAACCTAAAGTGTATTTATTAAAATAAAATATGTTATGCTACAACTTCTAATGACAAGTTTTAATTTAAATATTTACGATAAAAGATAATATTATGGAAACTAATAGAATATACATAAATATGTACACAAAGACATTAAAGATAATTTTTATTAACAAAAAATATTTAAAACTCATAAGTGGCAGAGTCATCAAGATGACGAGTTCTCAAAATCTCGTTTTTAATTTATTATTAAATTTACCGGTTTTGTCTGGTAACCTCTGCTGCCTGTCCGTCCGTCATTCAGCGGGCTGTTCTGACGAACCGTAATAAATAGAATTGAAAGTGTCACAAAAGGAGTATTTCAATAATTTATTATTAAATTAAAAATCAATGTACTAATGTAATTTTATTACAGTACAAAAAAAAAGTTATAAACACAAAAATATAATTTATTAAATATACAACATTTCTTTGATAATGAAAATATTATTTTTTTATAATACTTTCAATCAAAACCAAATCTTAAATAACTAGTTTCAAGACACAATGTTCTGATAACAGTCCTCTTGACACCTTCTGGAAGCGGCCATTCTTGCTTCGCGCCCCTCCATAACGACCCGGGTCCGTAGCAGGTCTATTGTTCCTCGTGTGTCCCTTATAAGGGTCATTTTACCACTCCCCCTTCCTCCGGCTCGGCGATTAAGCATCGGGACATCGGTTCCTCGTATGCCCCTCGCGGCGACACAGCCCGCAACGCCGCGCCGCCGCCTGCGCCGCGCCCCCGCTCCCTCCGCCACGCCCCCGATCACGCCCTCGCCCTCGACTGCTGGGGGCGCGCCATTCTGAACAAACACATTCTGTTATTATTTATTAATATATTTACGTCGTTGTGGCGCAGCGGTAGCAAACATGCCGTAAGCGCCACAGATCGCGAGTTCGATTCCCGCTCGGAGATGTTTGTATTGACCATGCAGCCATATGTTCCGGTATGGGCGTGTCTGTCCTTGCCTTGTTTATGTTTCAGGACCCCTACACAGGATATTACTATCCTAATGTGGGTCGTTGCGTGTGTAGCGTTTATTTATTTATTATTTATATTACTTGTTATAATGACACAATAAACAAATTCCATATTAAAACTGTTAATATGGAATTTCTTGCTGGACTATGGCATGTGACAAAGGACGCTTCTTCACATGGCACATTACTTTTTTTTTCTGTAGTATAGATTCTAAATGTTTTATTTATATAACATATCAAATAATGAGGAATATTAACCTGTGTTAACTTCACTATCAGCCCATTGGAAAAAATTACATCGCGAGCTAAAATCTTTCGAACATCCATAGAAAGGCCGGCCCCTATTTGGTCCCTCCTTTTGAACTGTTATTCTGAAATTAAAAATAAAGCAAATAAATACCTGTTATATAATACATTTCAATAATAAATTATAGAAATAGAAAATTTTTTTACTAGTGGAGATGTCTACAATTTTATTATATTTATATGAATATTAGGCATACTTTTTAAAGTCATTACTAATATTCTTATTGCCCCTTTAAATACACGTCTAGCTTGTACTAGGAGTGGAGTCTGAATCGAAACTGCAACTTTCGGGTTTCTAAAGCTCTGCATACATACATTGTGTACAATTGTTTCAAATATAGATTTTAATGAAATATTTAGTCCACTTTGCAATTCTTTTTAATATCGACTTTATCACGTCTGTATAAAGTCCAAACCAGTTTATCAGCACACAATGTTTTCCCAAGGTTGGGACTTACTTCTTGCAAGGTAGTCCACAGTTGCACATGACGTCACCATCCTGCGCGGGCGCGTCGCCTCCAGAGTAGGGGGCGCGGGAGGCGTGGCCGCTGGAACTCGACGAGGGGGTCTCGAAGCGATTCAGAGTTTCCGTACCTTCCGTCGAAGGCGCCCAGAGGAAGAAATCACATCCACCATTCTCTAAACCCACCGGACATTTGTAGAATTTTTTGCCTGAAATTATTAAAAATTTTAAGTAAAGTTAATTTTTTTTAATTTTCTTCGTCTAGGTTTTTACTTTTTTTTTGTTTGTCTTTCAATTCCCACTATTAACCCTATTATGTTAAGATTTGCATAACATGTTGTTAATAATACTACTTTACTAAAAGAAATTTGTTTAAGGCCGCCAATACACCTTCAATATTATTTTGAGCTTAGTGTCAGTTAAATATAATATATTTTTGTAATTAAATTGTTTAATAAAATTGAGGAGAAATAGGCGTCAATATTTGCATATGCGCAACATGTCTTAACAACACCTAAAAATATAACACAATATTAAGCCTACATGGAGTAATAATAATATTGGGTAAAAAAAATTAAATTGCTCAATCTTTAATGTATAGTATTATGGAATCGTCAGTATTGTGCAATATTAATGAAGGTGTATGGGATGGTTTAAAAAATAAATACCCTGATTTTCGTTTCTCTTCCGTACAGTCAACAATATCGCAGGTCTATTGCAACCACAGATTATAGTATCATCACTGTTTCCAGAATTTGGTGGCGTTACGTTATTTGCAGGCATTCTCGTTGTATTTGTATTTTGAAACCTATTAACAACGGGCGGAGGTACAAATTGCCTTGGCTGGTTTTGTACTGGCAATGTAGTCTGCACTGTATTCCTATGATTGCTTGAAGTGATTATATTCGATTGTGTATTCTGTGCTCTGTTCGTCGGTACATTTTTCACTGAAGATATATTTATTTCCAATAGATCCAGGAGAGAAATGTCGCAGCCGCCGATACATGCGATACAAGGTGACGGGTATAAGTGACTTAGCGAATTATTCCTCCATTCGAATTTTAGTTTCTTATAATTAGGACCACACTGAAAAATAAAAACTTATTAATACATCCATTTCATATTTATTACATTTCTTAAAATGTTCGATTTCAAATTCAACCGAAAAAAATTTACATAAAGCAATTACCATCTGACCTCCATCAATTTAAGGGCGAATCAGTAACTCATTGGATAAGAGCAATTTACTTATCAAGAGTTATTATTAGATGTTATGATAACAACCGGGACCGACAGCTTAACGTGCTTTCCGAGGCACGGTGGATAGACCACAAGGACAAACGCCCAGACCGAAACAGATATTTGGAAGATCAATGCAAACATCTACCCGAGCAGAAATCGAACCCGCAACAGTCGAGGCTAAAGGCAGACTCACTACCCAACGCCAGATACGCCGCTGCATGCTAGCTTCACTTTATAAGAATAACTTTATCTTCAATACTATGAGTATCCGTCATTAATAATAAACTAGCGGCCCGCTCCGGTTTCGCACGGGTATAAAATATATAGCCTATGTCATTATTTAAGACATCACATTAGAAACCTCAAAAAAAATTTTTTCTCCACTATTTTTATACATATAAACCTTCCTCTTCAATCACTCTACCTATTAAAAAAAACCGCATCAAAGTCAGTTGCGTAGTTTTAAAGACTTAAGCATACATAGGGACAGAGAAAGCGACTTTGTTTTATACTATCTAGTGATACAGTTTTTTTTTAAACCGAATTATCTTACATGTAATATAAATATATGCATACTAACTGTATTGCACGGATCCGGAAGGACGTCTACAGTTTTCACAATGCTTGGCAACCAGACTGCGTTCTTGCATCTAGGGAACGAAACGCAGCTAATGTAGAACTTATCCGCGTTGTTCTTTTGTCGTCTCACCACCATGTCTGATTTACACTTCGGACACTTAAATGCTAGAAATATAATAACATCATCATTAGAAATGATCCAGGTCACAGTTTTAGAGTAGGCTAGATATCGCAAAGGCTATGCACAATTTGGACGCACTGCTACTTTAATATTGATATATCGCACCTTCAGAACGAAAACGAATTTTTCGCATAAATTTTTTTTCACATATTATATTTTTTGGTTACTTATGTTAATTATATTTGCGCTCGAATATGGCTACGTTTGGACTATTGTTACATAGAGAATTTCGTTTTAAGTCATTTTAGGCTGATAAATAAATTTTCGTTTTTTTTTAATAAGAGCGTTTTCGTTGTAAACGTGCGTTATTTATTCATTTCTTTGATTTTTTTGGCCATACACCTTCAATAATGAACGCGTGGGGTTAGTATTGAAATATTGAGCAACATTTTCTTGCACAGCGCTTAATATTGCGCAATATTTTGAACGGCCGTAGCTAACAGTTGTGTATGAAATAGTGACGCGAATGATTCCTCAACTTAATTGTCTCAATATTATTCAATGTTCTGATTACAAAGAGAATCATATTATGTAATAATATTGTGCAACATTATTGAAGAAGTACTAGTCGCCTTAGGATACTGTACCAGGAGCCGATGGCGGTAAGTTCTCTACAGTGGGCGTGTAGTCCAAGGCTCGTTCCCGAAGCCTCTCCGCGAGCGCCTCGTCTATTTTATTTGCTTCAGCCGTCACTGTCTGATATACTTCTTTATATTTTGCTATCTGAAATTAAATGTTACTTATTTACTTATATTTTAATTATCCACGTGTGCAATCAGTGACACTACCACCACCACAGTGGTACCACAGTACATAGGTACCACCACAGTGTCAAATATTCTACCCCCAAACAGTAGTGCTTAGGCATTACTGTGTTCTGGTTTGAAGGGCACCGTAGGCTAGTGAAATTACTTGGCCGAGGAGACTTAAGAACCAATACCTCGAGGTTGGCAACGCGTGAGTGACACCTGCTAATGATGTTGCAAGCGCTCATAGGCTGCGGCAACCGCTTACCATCATGTGGGCCGTATGCTTGCTTGTCAACTTATAATATTAAAAAAAAAACCTTAGATATAGAGCATACTAGACTACCATATTGCGCGTTTATATTACATAAAATGACAGAAATCGTTTAAGATGGAAGCGCCATCTAACAAGTGGCTGGGAACTAAATAATAACATCGTACGTATACGCTACAAAAACCTTTATTGGTTAATATACCAGACCCATTAATCTTACTTTCGGGCGCAAGCCTAAGTATTTTTATCAATTTTATAACGGGTACAGTATCTATTGTCCTCTATATTTATGATAATTCAAAATGCGTTTCATAGTTTTTATAAAGTATTTATTGTAATTATACAATTGCTTGTAATAGTTTGGTATACTACTTATTAGAATGGGTTTCTTATGTTCCATTATAAATTTAGAAAATAATTTCAATACAAAAAAAAGGTTATCCTACCACTATGTTATTAAGTTTATTACGCTTATGTACACATGTTTCATTTGGCAATAGGAATATTAGTAATTCCTTGAAAAAGCATTTTTTTAAATTATAACCTTTACCTGTTCAGCTAAAACAATCTCGGGTTGTTTCCGGCCCTCGCATATCGCCTTCAGGTCGGCCTCGAGCTGGGCCCTCAGGTGCGGCTTGGAGATGTTGAGGCCCATCGCGTCGTAGCCCTCCACGAGGCCCATCCCCAGCTCGGCGGGCACGAAGTGCACCGCGTCCGCGAGCGCCACGTACGAGCGGCTCTTGATCGTCTCGATGTGCTCCGCGTGCGTCGCGTCCGTACCTAACAGTTTTAGGTTTGATAATCCCACGAGAACCCAAACTTATTCCGGGATTAAACGTATCCTGTGTTAATCGAGGTAATAAGCTATGTGTGTAGCAAATTTCATCTAAATTAATTAAGTAGTTTTTGCGTGAAGGAGTAACAAACTTCCATCCATCTAAAGTTTCACATTTATAATATTAGTGGGATATTAGTGAGATAGTGGGATTAGTGCGAAGGATTATTAATTAGCTGCGCCCGCAGCTCTCCTCACATGGTCTACCAATTTTTCTTATTTCTAAAATAAAAGTAGCTTAAGTTACTCCTTATAACATCAACTATCTCCCAGTGAAAGTCCCGCTAAGACAGTCATTTCAGAGATAGCTACAACAGACAGAAAGACAGACAAAAGTTTAAAAAATTGTACATTTTATACTTATACATAGCCGGGATATTTGTATTTATTTAGTATAACATAACTGGGATATTTGTATACATAACCGGGAGCTTAACGTGCTCTCCGAGGCACGATGGCCCACAAACACAAACGCCCAATCCGAAAAAGATATTTGTAAATTCAATACAAACATTTTTTCCGAGCGGGAATCGAACACACAACCGTCGCGGCTACAGGCAGATTCGCTACACCGGTTTGAAGTACACTGTAGGCTAGTCAAATTACTCAAACAAGCGCTCATAAGCTTACCATAAGGTGGGTCGTATGCTTGCTTGCTAAATTAGTAAATCTATCCTTCTGTCTGTCTGTTGCGCACAAAACTACTGAACCGATTTAAATGAAATTTGGTACACAGATAATATAGAGTTTGAAAAAGAACATAAGTTTTTAATGCGAAAAAGGGTTGTAAGGGGTTGAAAAGGGGCATATGAAAAGTTGTATGGAAGCATCGTTATTTTTAGAGCTAGAAGCTTGAAACTAATTTTTTAGGTTGTTAATTCAATATAGAGTTTGAATGATGACATTGTAAAAGTTTAACCTTCAAGGGTGTAAAATAACAATGGGGAGTTGGAGATGAAAGTAAAAGAAATATATAAGGTTTATGTGAATGTTGTGCGGATGAAGCCGCTGGCAGAAGCTAGTTATATATACGGTAAATCTTAGAAACACAGTCAAAATCGGGGCGCAATTAGTTATCAAATCAAATCAAATATTTTTATTCAACATAAAAAGCATTACAATTATTTGTTGAAAGTCAGATTCTACCACCGGCTCCAAAATTAAACCTCTACCTGAGAGAACCGGCGAAACAAACTCAGGGGTTTTTATCTTTTTTTATATGTATTTTTTAAACTGATATTAGTTTACATATTATAATCACTGAAAAGCCTGGAGTGACTGTCTCATTCCCAAGGCGTGGTGTCCTCAAGGTATTCACCAATTTTATAATAGCTTTTACCACACAAACGTTCTTTGACCTTTTTTTAATTTTTTTATAGAAAGTTTCTGAACGCTTTCTGGGATCTATTAAAACCGTATACAGTTACCCTTAAAAGAGTTACAAATTTTATGCAGTCTAGTAACTGGCATTGTTAATTTATGTTTGTTCCTAGTGTTGATGTTATGATTATCACTACATTTTGTAAATTCATTGATGTTCTTAAGTACATACATAACATTTTCTAAAATGTATTGAGAAGCAACAGCCAATACATTAATTTCTTTAAATTTCTCCTTTAAAGAATCTTTACAACTAAGATTGTAAATTGCACGAATAGCTCGCTTTTGCAGCACAAAAATAGAATTTACATCAGCCGCGTTACCCCAAAGTAAAATTCCATATGACATAATGCTATGGAAGTAACTAAAGATAAAGATAAAGATAAAGAACTTTTTATTTGCTTTAACATGAGTATACATACATATGCATGCAAGATGTTAAAAGATATATAAGAGACAGTCATGTTTAGCCTCTATGGCGTACAAATATTTAACACCAGCCTTATAAATTTATATGGATAAATTATACAATATACTTAACATTTAAATTTAAAATAAACTAGTTTGGCTGTTTCTACCTTCGAATTTTTCTTACCGCGAATGCTGCCGAACTAAGTCTATTCGCCAATTTAGCAATATGGGGGCCCCATTGTAGTTTAGAATCTACAGTTATTCCAAGAAAAACTGTAGAATCCATAATGTCTAATACTTCTTTATTCAATATTACATTAGACTGAACTTGTCTCACATTGGGCATTGAAAATTTAACGCATTTAGTTTTTTTACTATTCAACAGTAAATTATTGACACTGAACCAATGAAGTACCTTAGAAAGAGTATTGTTTACATCATCGTAATTAATACTATGTCGTTTAAGGTTAAAAATAAAAGAAGTGTCGTCAGCAAACAATACTATTTCTTGTGCTCCTTCCACAAAATATGGTAAATCGTTAATGTAAACAAGAAAGAGAAAAGGGCCGACAATGGAGCCCTGTGGGACTCCCATATTTACATTTGTACCTGGAGATCTCTTACTGTTTACGTCGACCTTCATAATTCTATGTTGCAAGTAGGAAATAAGAAGATCGAGCGCAGTGTCACATATACCATAGTGCTTCAACTTCCTGACTAACGTCTCGTGTTGTACGCAGTCAAAAGCCTTAGATAAATCACAAAAAACATCAAGTGCATCCCGTGACTCCTCCCAGGCATCATAAATATTAGAAAGAAGTTTAATACCTGCGTCAGACGTCGAGCGACCCTTGGCAAAACCAAATTGATTTTTATGCATTAATCTATATTTATTAAAATGCAACAGCATCTGATTTAACATTATTTTCTCAAAAATTTTACTAAGAGTCGGTAACACCGATATGGGTCTAAAGTTAGATGGGTCTGACGTACAGCCAGACTTAAATAGCGGTATTACTTTGCTATATTTCATTAAGTCAGGAAATATTCCACACTTGACACAATCATTAAATATAGTCGCAAGATACGGTGCAATAACATCTATAATTGAGCTTATTATTTTTACAGACATGCCCCATAAATCTGCTGTTTTCTTCATATCAATCGTTTTGAATACATTAATAATGTCCTTGGTGCTCACGAAACTGAAATTGAGCTTAGCTTCACATGATTTAACACTATTAATAAGTAGTGATTCAGCAACGGTTGGAGAGGAAATTAATGATTCAGTTGTCAAAGCTGGAATGTCAGCAAAATACTTTTCAAAAGCTGCCGCAACATCCTGGTCTCTTGAAATATTTTTATTATTAATGTTTTAAAGAAGAGTTAGTGTTGCGAGATTTGACTTTTACAGTTTCACAATTAATCACATGCCAGGTTGCTTTTATTTTATCACGCGAATTTTAGATTTTTTCTTTAATATGTAGAATTCTAGCCGCGTTGCAAGCCTGTTTAAAAATTTTAGAATACATTCTGACATAATTAATAAAAGATACGCTATGATTAATTGTTTTTTCAGCATAAAGTTCATATACCTTTTGCCTACTTTTAAATATTCCAACTGTTGCCCATTCACCAAATGTCGTTTTATTACCTACATAGACTGTTTTAGAAGTAAAAATATTATTAAATTAGTTTTTTATTAATTTGAATAATTTATTATATGTTAAATTTGGATGGTCATAATCTTTAATGTATGGGATTATTGATAGAATATTACTTCTAAATTTCTCAATACGTTTTGTATTCATAGGAACAAACATAAATTTTTTGATTGTTATTTTTAACAGTTTTTGTTTGAAATGTAACTAATTGTCCACAGTGATCAGAGGTAAGCTGATTAATTATTGATTTACTGAGTGGTACTAGATCACTGAAAATGTTATCTATACAAGTAGCTGTCGAGTGGGTAATTCTAGTCGCCTCTAAAAATAAATTTACAAGGTTATATGATTTTAACAATGATCTGAATCGAATAGTGGTAGAAGTACTGTCTAACAAATTAATATTGAAATCACCACATATTAAAATATGTTTATTAGATCCAGATAGTTTTTTTAAGTATATCATCCATAATATTTTCAAAACAATCATATAACCCACTGGGAGGTCTGCATACGCTTACAATAATGAAACAATGAAACAATGAACAAAGTTAATTAATATACCTATGCCATGTTTTTCCATGAGTGCTATGAGATCAGCTTCGGTCAGGAGATTCGGTGGTGAAGTGGTACCTTCTACCATGTCTATACTGGTAGGATTGAAGGTTTGCCCATTCTGTAATTAATAACACATTAAACACTATCACAAAATTTCATGTTGATATGTAGTACTTTTGACTTGATTGAATGACACATAAAAAATACAAAAATATCCATTTATTTTTCAGTGATATTTTAGCTTATAACCAGGTGCAAATTTCTCTGCCATATGCTCCAATGACCAGCACTTTAAGGAGTCAGTCTATGTACGTGTGCCCATAGTGTGTGTGTGTCGATGTATATGTAGTGATATTTTACATAAACGTATTTGCACTTCGGAGGTAACGTAAAAGGTCAATTATGTTGTATTAATTTTATAATAAACATCAAGTAGGAGGTTTATGGCTTTAGCTTTGCTGATACTTATAGTACAGGGAATCCACCAGACTCACTGCCACTAAATTTTCGTAGCATCTGTGTATGCTTTGAGAACATATATGCATGTAACGTTTTTGTTTAAAATAAAATTTGATTTAATTTATTGATTGATTTGATATTTACGATCTGCAAAAGTCTGCTACTAGGTCACTTCACTCGCGACACAACAACGTTAAGAAATGGGATCCGAGACAAATGTGTCCTCACCTGATTATATAAACAAATTTAAAAGACATACCTGATAAACATGTATCTCCTTAGACGACCATTTATCATAGGGATATACGTCTAAATAATTACGTTCAGTGATCATGAGGCCGCTAGCACTGAAACCTTCCCCGGCCACATCTATATTAACGGTTGTCTCCTGTCCTTGTGCGTCTTTTGAACAACATGCGAGAAACGAACGAACAATGAACTCATATACCCTTTGCTCGTTACCGTTTAAATCTACAAAAAAATATATATTCTTATATACCGAATAACAAGCCTATAATAACTACGGTAACTATGATAAAAAATAAATACATTTTGTTTTTAATTTAATTTTTAATAAACGCTACATAGTCAACGGCCTCTATCACAGATCGGAACACGTCCTTGTATGATCAATACAAACATCTGCTCCCAGCGGGAATCGAACCCGCGACCGGATATTCTATATAGCGACACTAATGCAGATTCACACCACTCGTGGCTCATAAGTCACAACTGCAGCTACCAGCTCCCGCGGATATACTACTTCTAGTACCTTACACAAGAAATGTGTTATCAAACGCAAAACGGATTTTTAGCTTCATTATACTATGACAAAGCTTCAGCTTTATTATATTATAACAAAGATGTATAACACTTACTATTGGCATACTTAATAGGATGTATGGGAGGGTGAGCCTTGTCAGTTTTATTCCCCTGCCGAGGTGTCGGTCCACCGCTGTCTAGAATGTTCTGAGCAAATTGCCCCCAATTCGGGTCCACGACTTGATGCCCTACAAGCTGTCCCAAGTTCATTTCCTTGGGAAACTCATTGGTTTCCGTACGAGGGTAGCTTATGAAACCTTGGGTGTAAAGTTTTTCTGCTATTTTCATTGTCTCTTTAGCATTTATTTTTAGTTTTCGAGATGCCAATTTTTCTAGTTCCTATATTTGTATAATCAATTATATTTTATTCGTAACTAAAATAATAACTTATATTCGAAAATAATCAATCACGCAAAAATGGCTGAACGGATTTGAATGAAATTTGGCACAGATATGGATTGTAACCTGGATTAAGACATGGGATACTTTTCATCCCAAAAAATTTAACTTTCCTTTGGGATTATCAAAAACACGATGCAAGACGTGTTTAGTTAAATTCAATACAGATGCGTCTTAATTACTTCAAAGTTATTAATTTATTTGTGGAGACAAAGTCGTGGGCAGATACCAGTATAACATAAAAATATCGAAACAATTTAAAAATAATGAGAAAATCTATATAGACATTTCTATATATTCGAGATGTGACGACCCCATCGCCCGCTGTTGGGATAACCTCTGTCACAGCAGAGATTATTCCACCAGTGCAATCAGTCACACTGGTGGTAGGTCTTTGTTGCAAGAGGCCGGCTAGGTAGGTACCACCGCAGTGTCCAATATTCTGCCGCCTAATAGTAGTGCTTAGGCACTACTGTGTTCCAGTTTGAAGGGCATTGTACGCTAGTGAAATTACTGGGCGAACGAGATTTAAGAACTAATATCTCGAGGTTGGCAACGCGCGAGTGGCACCTACTACTGGTGCTGCAAGCGCTCATAGGCTGCGGCAGCCACTTACCATCAGGTGGGCCGTATGCTTGTTTGCCAACTTCTAACATAAAAAAAAAAAAAGACAAAAACAGAACATAGGAAATCAAAGACAATTTAGTGAAGGCTCAAAGAATATTTAAAAGTTGATTAATAAAATTATTCATTAAAAAAATTTTAAAGGCACTTTCTTATTTATAACGCAGAACCATTAAAATATAATGCTCTTTCACAATACCACCTGAATTATGAAGCAACCTTAGTTTCTCCAACAATGCCCTAATTATAACGTCATACAATCCCAGTGAGGGGCTTCTACAAGAGGGATTTATTTCTATTATGTAAATGTAAATTAATTTCTTTGTATACATACCACTGTGTCCAATGGTAGTGGTCTCCATTTAGATTTCGGTTTAGTTTTGACATTAGTGACTTTAGCTTGTGGGCTTTCCAAGCAGATGTCGTGCAACACTTGACAGGCATCCTGATCAAACAACCTCACCCTTTCCCAAGCGAAATCAACACTCAAGCTATTCATTGTGTGGTTTACTGTAAATAAATAATAATAATAAATAAATAAACGCTACATACTAAAACTGTTTCTTTTCATTAGGTGGGCCTGATTCATGCACCTACTAATGTCCTGGGCTTTACTAAATAGGGCCCGGGCAAAAATAAACACTGCACACTCGACGGCCCCCATTAGAACAATGACATCCTGTGTCGGGGTCCGGAAACATATACAAGGACAAGGACAAATACACCCAGACCGGAAAATATGCTTGCATGGTCAATACAAACATATTATGTTCCGAGCGGGAATCGAACCCGCGACCTGTGGCGTTTAAGGCAGGTTCGCTACCGCTGCGCCACAACGTCATCAAAAATTGTGATTTTGCTTTCCAGTTCTAAATTCGCCTGTGGTGTGATTGCCAACTTTGTATTGTTTAAAGAAGATCTATTCATAAAAAATCATTAAGCGACTTAATTCGAAAAAATAAAACGAATTTATTCACTCATTATTGTTTTTTTCTCTTATTTTGTCATGTTATTTTATTGTAACAAAACAATATTTCCCGTACAATGAAAAACAAAATGCATAAAAAAATTAAAAAATTTAGGTCCTACAAATTATTGTTTTTAATACCTTTTATTTTCCAAAATGGTTCTATAACGAAGTTTTCAATAGCTCTATATCTCTCCACAACGAATCCTAGCGTAGGGAACTGACATGAGCCGTAGCTAACCAATCTTTGTGCCAGTGAAGCTGGAAAAACTCTTTGCAGTCTCAGCGTTTGGAACCTTGTAAAAGCTGCACCTGCATGTTTATAATAATAATAATAAGCACTACACACTCAATGGCCCCAATTAGAATAGTGTTATCGTGTTTCGGGGGTTCAGAAGCATATACAAGGACAAACACACCCAGACTGGAAGACATGCCTGCATGGTCAATACAAACATATGTTTATTTTTATTACAGTACAACAGTGGCAAATGATTGTAAGGGGTCATCCATTAATCATGGGATGTTTGTGTGATGTTATGTGGTAAGGTTTCAGGATAATCCCCATCCCCATTTATCAAAATAAACCCTATTTCAGGTTCACTCTATCCAAAACCACAACATTTTTTGTACAAAGTAGATTTAAATTGTTTACTCATTTAATTCTGGGTAAATAAACACCGATAAAGATTGTAGGTTGTTTCTGATTGGCATAAAATTATGCAACAATACACAAAAATAAGTACACGCATTGTTTCTAAACAAACTCCAATCATTAATGGATGGTCCCTATAGTATGGGCATAATAGGTCTCTATTTAAACAATTAACTATTTTCATAAAATAAAAGGTCAACCATGTCGTCTCATATCCTCAATGGAACTGTAAAGTTAAATATTAGATAATAATTTTTTAATCCACAATATAGAAAAATATATGCATATTACAAGATTACTTTCATTATTTCAAATGAAGATCAGTTACATAATTACTATTATTACCTATTCTTAAATCTAATTCTTGCCTGACATCCACAGCATCACTGATATTCTTGTTAGGTTGTTCCAAGTTCTGCAATGCTCTCCTTACAGATACAGATGTGATCTCGGAGAACTTAGCCCTGAAGATTCTTAGATTATTTTTAATGGCTGTACAGACTTGAATTATCTCAAATCCGATATTTTCACCTTCTCTATCACAATCAGTCCATATAATAAGCCCTTGACAACTACGTACTTCTCTTTCCAGAGTTTTCTGTTATCAAAAATAAACAATATGTTTATAATGTATGTCATAATTTTAAATAATTGTCAATACTTTTGAATGGTATTGTGAGACGCTCATAGCCGAGTGCACCCGCTGATCGGTAAACTATCGGTAGGTTAAGCAACTTTAAGCGCGGTCAGTCACTAGATGGGTGATCGCATAGTGGTACTTCAATCGAGCGTCTCCGTGCTTCGAAGGGCACGTAAAAAGTCGGTCCCGGCTGTTGACAATTAGACATCAGTTGATAAGTCAAGTCAGAGGCCTACGGGCGACCTGAACAACTCTGACACTAGGTTGACCACTAACCAATCGATAAGAAGAAGAATGGTATTCTTATAAAACTTTCAGTTATAAAGATAATGCAAAATTTATCTTTTTTTTTATCTCATTAAGTGTATACAAAATGTTTATATGTTTTGGGAAGCAAGTATGAAGTAGATCTTGCAAATGCACTTGCAACAATGGTAAAGGGTTGTGATTAAACGAAGGCCAAGTAAAAAGAAAAAAATTACTATCAGTCTATTTATTTATTTATTTATACTCTTAATTTATTTATATTTTTCCAGGATTTCTAGGGTTTATTTTAATACTATTACTAATAAAAAAACGTAATACCTTTATTTTATCATAGTTTTCAGGGCATTCTTTGAACACAGGTGCATCAAAAAGTGTCAAGGGGTTACAGGACTGCCAATTCTTGTAAGCATGAACAAATTCATAGCCAAGAAGATGTCCGGACACTGAAGTCATCACCATCTCACATTTTTGTCCCATAACTTCTGCTTCAAATTCGTAAATTTTATTATACTGAGACAATCCTTCTCGCTGAAATTTTAAACAGTATATATTATTATTATTAATTAATTGAATTTGTACAATGGGGAACATAAAGTACCATTTGTTTGACCATTTATTAAACACAACTCCTACAATAATGTTATGTGAATGTTTTGTGTTTAGATGTTTGTAAGTTAATGACGCTGAAATGAAATACAGTTGAAAAGATTTTGATGACACTTAGCACTTTTTTGTCTCGATCAAAACATAGGATTATTATCTTACAAAATTCATATATAAAAAAGCATACAACAGGATGTTTGCACTTAAAATATGGTATAAAATTATATAAAATAATAGACAATTAACTTTTCATTTTCAGACATAACAATTATAACTATTATAACAAGAGTGAAGTCGCTGGCGCTGCTAGTAGGTATTACTTCATTTACCATTGTTTAAAAATTGGTTATACAAATTTTATACCTCAAAACCTATTGTAAACCTTTGTAACCCACATCCTACGTTTTATAGAAAGTTGAGTCCTTTATTTTATCCGAATGAACTGTTATCTCAATATTATATCTTACCCTTCTTGATGTCCCTCGGGATAAATGCTGCGCAATATTTTTAGCAGCATCATTTTTCTCAGCAACATTCAAATATTTCATTATATCGGTTTTTAATCGAAATATTAACGGAAATACTGTATTATTTACAAATAAACTATGTTTAAATCTAAATCTACATTTCAAACCATTCTCTAAAAGATATATCATAATCATATTTTTAACATAATATAGTTTATTAAAATGTAGTCTACAGTATTTCTTCTTGTTTACATTTGAAGTAACGATTTAAAGTGAAAAAACACAGAAATCTCCGAAAATCGTTTTACTTGCCGCCAATTCTTTTAAGTTATTTAAACTTCAGTGATTGGAATCATTACATTTTCATTCCTCAAGTTTTAAGTACTTTGTGAGTCAGAATTCACAATAAGTGCAGACTAGTCGTAGTTTCAAGTTTCAGCTATGAGCCTTAGATTCAAGTGTAAATGTGTAATTCTTAAATAATTAAAAATTCAATCAACAAATTCAGTAGTGTTTTCATTCCAGATTCCGCGACTTTTCTCTTATATGCTCTGTGACTTTTCTAATTTCTTATCCTTAGTTTTTCTGACATTTCAGTTTTGACAAATGACAATCATTCGTCAGTCGCGTTCCACAGATGACCGAATTACGACAGTCGAAACCAAACATAACCAAAATAAAAGGCTATGATTTTTACACAGATATGGACAATATACTAGATTGCGTGTCTATAGATATGGCGTTAATTTAAACCATCAAGAGAAGAGCCTATTCTTTCCATCTCATCCTTCTGGTGTTGCAGATAACCATGGGCAGCTGTGATCGCATAACATC
Organism: Hestina assimilis; assembly: GCA_023373885.1. Classification (NCBI taxonomy): domain Eukaryota; kingdom Metazoa; phylum Arthropoda; class Insecta; order Lepidoptera; family Nymphalidae; genus Hestina; species Hestina assimilis. Next base: position 5,496,541 of record CM041749.1, on the reverse strand, counting down.
AGGTGACCCTCCTCCTATTAAATTTAAAAAAAAATGTTAATAATTACCTAATAAAGTATAGTACCTTCATAAACATGTATTACACGAACCTTAAATTTAAGTGATCAATTTCTTATCGCTATTTTTACTCTTGCTTTCGCCCAAGTACCGTTTTATTTTTTTAGTTTGAACTAATTCGTAGCGCTAGTTCATCCTTAAAAACCAATAATGTCAATAATTATGAGATGCACTACAAACTGTCCTCTATAACTATGATTTTTAATTTCACCAGATTTTTTATGTGAACACATTTAAGTGAATATGCTTTGCAATTGTATTATTTTAATTAACTGTGAATACTTACTCAACAAAGATTTCATAATTGATATAATATACTACGACTATTATTAAGGTACATTTTATATTATGGGCAGCACTATAATACATATTAATAATAAGTATGGATGTAAAATCAATTTTCGAATCGATTACCGAATGAAATCTGTTTTAGGATTAATCGAACATTCTAAGATCGATTAAGTTGATCGATGTTTTTAATAACTTTTTTAATTCCACGTGATGTAATTAAAGAGGTTATATTTATATTTATTATATTTATTTATAGAATTTTCACTTTCAAATGGCTTCTTTAGTTCCGAAGCCCACTCCTAGCTGGAATAACTGCTCTTTCCATTTCTTGCAAATAATGTTAATAATAGAAGTTACCAGTTTCAAGTAATCGATTTTTTAATTAATCGATCTCTTGTTGATCTTTTGACATGCCTACAGAGTACAATCAACTCAAGCAGAATGCCACCAAAAAGGCAAAACTAAACGACGCCATTTTGTGTCTTACATGTTTAGAAAGCCCCGTGTTTAGTATTGAAACTTTTATGCCGGTTTATTTATAATGGGTGAAGATAAAGGTAATTAGATATTATATGATTTTATATATAAAATTAATTATTACCATTTATACACTATGCAAATCAAAAATTTTACTCTTAGATCGTCGACGTAGATCGCGTTCCAGAGAAAGAAAACGTTCACGTTCTCGTTCAAGAGAACGCCGAGAAAAGAGAAGAAGTAAATCCAGATCCCCATCAAAGAGATCACGTCGACGCAAGCCTTCTTTATATTGGGATGTCCCGCCACCTGGTTTTGAACATATAACTCCACTCCAATATAAGGCTATGCAAGCGGCCGGTCAGATACCTGCGAATATTGTCGCTGATACACCACAAGCTGCAGTGCCGGTAGTCGGTTCTACGATAACGCGACAAGCACGTAGATTATATGTTGGTAATATACCATTTGGTGTCACAGAAGAAGAAACCATGGAGTTCTTTAATCAGCAGATGCACCTCTCCGGCTTAGCACAAGCTGCTGGTAACCCAGTGCTTGCATGTCAGATTAATTTAGATAAAAATTTCGCATTCCTTGAATTCAGATCTATAGACGAGACAACACAAGCCATGGCATTTGATGGCATAAATTTTAAAGGTCAAAGCTTAAAAATACGACGGCCACATGATTACCAACCAATGCCAGGCACAGAGAACCCAGCTATAAATGTACCAGGTAAGTTTTATAAATTAGAAGTATTTAGGCATAATTATATATTATATACCTGGCTTGATCTTGGAACTTAGACTCTAAGCAATATTTTGTATCACCTTAGTTACCCATGACTTTATTAATGTATTTTATAAGACATTTTTAGTAGAAATGTGAAATAATCATAGTAATAGTTGTATTCATTTTTAGCTGGTGTTATCAGTACTGTAGTTCCAGATTCACCTCACAAAATTTTTATTGGTGGTCTGCCTAACTATCTGAATGAAGATCAAGTAAGTTCTATTTATCGTTGCGTTTGTTCTGTTACTGATAACATTAATTTGTATCAGAAACTGTCTAACATTCATTTAATTCTGATATAAGCCCGAAACTGTATTGGTTTAATAATTTTAATAACATAATTAGTTAGTAAGCGATATTATTTAAAAGATGTCATCTAATACAAATTAATGTTTGTTGGTGCATCAAAATGTTATTCAACATGATAACTATAGGGAAGTAATATTTTAATTGATATTGACTATACATCAAATATAATTCTCAAATTAGAAATTACTGTATTGAATGAAAAAAAGCTAAAAAGTTTCTGATAAATTTGAATTTTTTTGCAAAACTTACTAAAATTTATAGAATTCATCAAATTCTCAATTATTAAACAGGTTTTATCCAATTTGTGATTTAATTAAAGTAGATTTATAAAGATGCTGGATTTGGTGTAAGCATAGAATTCAATTATATTAAAATAATTATTACAAATTTTATAAAACTCTAAATTAATTCAACAAAAATATTTTAAGATATAGATTTTAATTATAATAATAACTTGGGATTTGGACAAGATCTATTCACAAACTATTCAACCAGAATTGTGACTCAACTAAATCCTCATGTATGTTAAATTGGTTGGTGCGTAAACTTAACTGTTTTCAAATTTCTATACATTTGCATCAAATCATATGAAAGATAAATTCTGGAAATTAAAATATTTAAAAAAACATTGTATCTTAGTGATCATAAAATTATACACATAATTTTTAATATAATGATAACAGTATGTAGCTTTCTTTGGTTATATAATATCAATACCTACTATCTAGCAATTAATTTACTAAGTGGATGATATAATTGAATTAACAGAATAAAGTAAATAACAAGTACTATCAACTCCAGCATCTTAAGTTTCTCTAACTTTTGTCAACTTAAAAATATTGGTAATATTAATTTGAAAAAAGTGATAAATAATGCGTCATGCTTTATATTTGGCTATTATATAAAAATTATGTGTTGCAGGTCAATACCAAGTCCACATTTTTAACAAATTCTTTGGTGAAGTTTTTTCTAATTACCTAATGCGGGTAATACATATACATTTATTGCAATCGGCCCTTCATAATTTTCAAATGCTAACATATTATTGATATCAAAAATCTTAACATTAAAATTATTATATGCCATTGGAGCATTAACCCAGAACACATCCTTGTAGTAATTGTTCCCAATTTGTAACAAAAAACAAGAGTTAGGACATCTTAGTCAGTTCCCATACAATAGAGGTAGGAGCCGTTGCCATTTCAGGGCGAGATTCAACAGTAGACAGGGCTACGGTGGAGCCAGCAGTGAGCCGCGTTTTTGTTCCCATTTCAGGAATTTTCAGGTACCCTATCTGGGATGAGCGTGAGCGTTCACGCTCGAAACATTCTGAAACAACTCACTGATATAGTTTGCTTTCTGCCCCTCCCTAGCTTAGATTTGGCACATTCGCGGCCCGCGTGTCACTGTTGTCTCTCATTCTCACCTAAACGTCTTGTACTCGAACGAGACGTCGGCACGCCAAGGCAAGTCTCCACCGTTCACATCTGATTTTAACATGCGGCTAGACACAGGTCAGATTACATTCATTTATATGTTTGCTGCCTTTGCATAGCAAATGTTAACGGGAACAATAAGCGTTGTCTAAATGTTTTTACAATTGAGAATAGAAAGTCTTTATCATATAATATTTAAATATTTATACAAATACCACAGCACATATTATTATATTACAATTTAACGTAAGTGCTGATATACAGGTTAAGGAACTCCTGATGTCATTTGGCCAGCTCCGAGCCTTCAACTTGGTGAAGGATTCATCCACAGGCCTTAGTAAGGGCTATGCGTTCGCTGAGTATGTCGATATTTCTATGACTGATCAGGTACATTAAAAAATAATAAAATAATGTATTAAGGTATCCACCTTAAGCGGTTTTGATACATAAGATATCTTCTAGGCCATTGCTGGTCTGAATGGCATGCAGCTGGGTGATAAGAAATTAATTGTTCAACGGGCCAGTATTGGAGCCAAGAACTCCACCTTAGGTAGGTCTTGGTTATTTCACTACTCATCTAATACAGATATATTAAAAAAGTCTTTATAAAATCATCAATATTGAAATTATAAGTAATCTTTTTAGATAACCGTAATAAGTATTATAAATTAGGTTACAAATTATCGTAGACAGTATATTCGTTGTGGTATTGCTTAGAGTCTGATACATCTAAAAATCCAGGTGAAGGCTTAAAAAATAAGCTATAATATATTTATGATATGGTTTCAACTTTATCATACAAAAATAAAAATAATACTGGTTATTGATATTTGGCTTTCTTAAGTTCCAGAACCAGATGGGGGGGAAAGGTTCCCGAAATGTTTATAATTAAGTATTCTTATGGTCATAAAACCTGTGAATGTCCTTCGCAGCGATGACGGGCGCGGCCCCGGTGACGCTGCAGGTGGCGGGGCTGACGCTGGCGGGCGCGGGGCCGGCCACCGAGGTGCTGTGCCTCCTCAACATGGTCACACCCGACGAGCTCCGAGACGAGGAGGAGTATGAGGACATCCTTGAAGATATCAAGTACGTTACATTCTTGTATATCTATTTTTTTGTTTTTGGTGCAGCGGTAGTGAACCTTCTTTAAGCCTCGTTGGTCGCGAGTTTGATTACCGCCCATGGCATAAACCACCCGGTTGTATTGACCATACAGGCACGTGTTTCAGGCTGGGTGGTTTTCACAACTTTTTCATTGGGTTGTGTGCTTCTAGACCCTCAGACACAGTATAAGATGTTGAGTGTGCACATCCTTTTATGGACAACATTTTATTTCATATTTGATAATTTATGGGTTACAATTTGTCATTCATATTGTTGCTTAATGGATTGCGATTCCACTGTTTGGAGATCAGTTCCACGTGTTTTTAATTTCGCTTTGCAAGATAATGTACGTTATATCGTTCATTGCAACCCACGAACACGCTACGCACTAACAAGAGATTAATGACGTCATTTTTACGCGTGGCTTGCTCAAATATGTCGTACACGCAGTTCAGGCTGTTAACGCTATGCTGTAGTGGGCTAATATTCGTGTATAGCGTGTGTTGCAGTGGATCTGCGTCCAAAAGTAGAACTCACTCCGATAAGAATATTTTTGTCTTTCTTTTCGAATAAGCAAATTTAAACAATTTAATTGCTTTGTAAAGCTATTATTAGCTATGACTAAAAAAATATTTAAAACACCAATTATTAATGAAATCTATAATTAGTTTGAAACAATCGTCCGAAAAAATTAAAACTTTTATAAGCTCGTAACAATTACCGGCTGTCCATGCAAAATAAAATAATATTAAATATAAAATGGGCATTTAATAGATTGCGAAAGAATTGTTATCCTGTTATCATATAATTTAGCCTAAAAAGAAAGCTAAACCTTTGAAGAAACTCAAGTCTAAAAGAGAGATACAAATTTTCACATCATTTAAAACCTTAACATCAAATATTTATGAACGCACAAAACTTTTGTATTTACATATAGACAATAGGATATGACCAGACCTACAATATCAAGGTGCTACAATCGGTTCAGAAGGTGATGATGGCTCTGGTTTCTTGGATACTTGAGAGAACTTTGTTAATATATTATTGAAAATAAGTCATGTTAGGGAACAATTTTAAGATGCTCTTTATGTTTAAGAAAGAGGGAAAGTGTACTCAAGGTGGCCTTTTGCAATAGTCAAATTGTGAAAGCTACTGTAAGAAGTTTCTTGTGTGTAATATCAAAGCACTCAACCATATAATTAGAGTCCCGATTTCGTCCAGATAATCTCTATTAAAAAAAAAAACGACAAACAACCGAAGATTCTTTGAATAAATATTTTTATATAAATGGATCGACGACGGACGAGGTATAAATGGACACAAATAAGCAATACCATGTCAACCCACACGAATGTCATTTCGAGAAAAACGAGTTTGAAAATTTTGAACAACTTGCTTTATATGATTTTTTTAATGTATTGGTCAGGTTTTTGGCAATTTCAAGATGTATGTAAGTTATTTTACTTATTTTCACATAAAATAAGCATACAAACTGCATATTTCGTATATAATATAACCCCAAACGTTTAAAATAATAAATAAATTGCATGATCAAAAATGGGTTTTTAGAAGTTTTACAGCTTAAAACCCTACAAATATTAAAGAAAAATGTTCTTCAGCCATTTACCAACACTTCTGCATATATAACTCAGTTTTTTCAATTTTGTAGGTTGACATGGTATTGCTTATTTGCGTCCAAATAAGCCTGTCACAAGCTGTAAGGGATAACTTCGGAGTATACTTCACTCTCCTTCCACCCACTTAGCGCAAACGTTTTGATCTTTCCTCGTCTTTAATTTCAGCAGTGGTAGAGTTGATGTTGTCTCGCAGTGTTTATAATTAAATATTATTTACGTATTATAAATGCGAAAGCGAGTTTGTTTATGACGCCTTCACGCATAAGTCGTTGAACCAATTATGATGAATTTTGGTACGAATGTAGATGAGACCTTATAAAATTTGTATGGGGTATCAATTACTTACATATTGCATAAAAGGTGTTTTGTTATAAATCATTAGTCACGCGGGATAAATTATTAAATTTATTGCGTAGAGTTTTTTTATTATTCTCTGAATCAGTATGAGTTTAACTTTATTTGAAGAATAATAACTAGAACGATTACAATTAATTCTTAATTCCAGGGAGGAATGCAATAAATATGGCTGTGTGCGCAGCATAGAAATTCCCAGACCTATTGAAGGTGTGGAAGTTCCTGGCTGTGGAAAGGTAAATATAAAATAGCAAGTTATTCGTTTATATTGATGATAAATTAGACACAGCGACTTTTGTATAGATCAATAAAAGTGTCGTATAATTTTCCAGATGTTAATCTGTTTTGAAAGTGTGCGATTTATGCTAAAATAGAACATTACTCACTTAGGGTGAAAAGTACGACATTATCACCCGCCGACATTACCATCCGATTCGATCGCGAGTATTGACAATTGCGACAATCGAGGGTGGCAATGTCATACTTTCCTCCCGTGTTGTTTATCCAATTTTTTACCTACGATGAAAAGTTCGCTTTTAGCACCTGGTACGAGAGATAAACATACGGTTGCTAGGTTCATAAATAGGGTGAGATAATTAATGGCATCTTGCCGAGAAAGAATCGGGAACTTTTCTCTATCGTACAAGGGACAAGAAGCGAACTTTTCATCGAGATAAGAAGTTTGTGAATAGGTTTATATAACATTTTGATAGGTAGGATATGCTTTCGAGGAAGTCTTATATAAATTACGTCATGATCTGTCTGCGGAATCTAAAGAAAAAAATTAAACTCTTCAAAGTATAATAGCCAATTAATCACTTAACTGTTTTTAAATTATTTTTGTTTTTTTTACTTTAGTTATATATTAAATTTTGTTTTACAGGTGTTTGTGGAATTTAATAGCATTGCGGATTGTCAAAAGGCGCAACAAACTCTAACGGGTCGAAAGTTCAGTAATCGCGTCGTGGTCACTTCGTACTTCGATCCTGACAAGTATCATCGCCGGGAATTTTAACTGACATCCGTCTTCTAAATAATTAACATAAATATCACAGATAATTAAAAATATCGTAAATATGACATGATTTTGTGAATGAACTTCCTACACGATTAAGTGTAATTTGCAGATAATAAAGATAAATCTAACTTTAATATTAGTTTTATTTCGTATTAAATACAAACGTATTCGTTACTTTAAAAATGACAAGTCTTAAATATAATTTTATGTTATACGCTGTTATCGTTTTGTAAAGCTGGCTGGTAAGTATTGAGGGAGCCAGTTTCCGATGCAAGAACGATCTTCCTCATTATTATATACAATGCACCTCCAATAAATAACATTCCTATTCCCGCAAACAAACTTATCGCCCATGCTGGTATAGCGTTCCCACCTGCAAGTAAAAAAATAATATACTTAGTATAGAATTATGTTTTTAGCCAAATATAATAATCACAAACAAGAAATACACATTACTAGATACTTGGCCAGCAAAAAACGCATAATTGGAATTAAAAACCAATTCTGCTTATTCACCTTTTTGGTACAAACAAATTCAGCGACATGATTCTGCCTTTACTGAAATATTATCAGGTTATAATATTTAACCATAGATAAATATTATTTTTATCAGTCCTTTACTTAGATGTTTCTTTGTTTTCACTACTATATGCTTAGGCTACATAGAATTATTTATACTAAAAGCATTATAAAATTTGTTTTTAAATTAAGAATGAATAGCATAGTAGAGCATAGTAATTTGGACTTCCGGTTCAAAAGGCCAGCTAGGTAGGTACCACCGCAGTGTCGAATATTCTGCCGCCAAATAGTAGTGCTTACTGCTTAGGCGTTACTGTGTTCCGGTTTGAAGGGCACTAGGCTAGTGAAATTACTGGGCAGAGGAGATTTATGAACCAATATTACGAGGTTCGCAACGCGTGAGTGGCACCTACTAATGGTGCTGCAAGCTCTCATAGGTTACGGCAACCATTTACCCAATCATCCGTAGGAGCGCAGCAGTAACTATCGACGCTAATAATTTGACGAAATAGTACACACAACAAAACGAGTACTTATTAAACGCTGCGCTGGTGAAAAAGCAGACAAAAGTTAGTCATTAATGATTACTCACGATAATAAGTGCGCGTCATCACACGTCTACCCCTCAGAATTCTTCTTCTCGCTTCGACTTCATGTGAAAGAGTACTGAGAATTACTGTAAAATAAAGCAATACATAAACGTTACTAAATACATTGGTTAACATCATGACAAACGAAAAAAAGAATAACGCTGTACGAATTTAAAGAAACATGCTTAGAATTGTGCCAATATGTTTTATTAAAACAAAGGAAAATTTATGAAAGTATTCTTATAAGCATAAATATTAATATATCACGAAAACTAAAGTTATATTAAATGTAGTACGAAAATCAATATTAGTACTTGTGAACCAGGGTAGAAGAGATGAGTAAAAGTATCAATGGGAGATCCTATATAATTAAAAATTACATAAACATTAGTACTTACCCAATACAACAGCGAGATAAAACCAAATTGATTTCTTTTGTGCCATTTTTAATATTTTTACAACTAATAAATAAGCAAAGGAAATAACATACAACTGACAATGAATTGTAACGCAATATAGGTGTGTTATTCAGAGCAGGATTCTTATCTTTTAAAGATAAGATAATGATTACTAATATACGGTAAGTAGTACATAGTTTAGTGCTATATTCTCAAAAAAGGATTTGAGAATTACTCATTTATTTGTATTTATAGTCATTGTTGATGTTATTAAATTCAGACGTAATTTTTTATCGTTAGTAAAATTTGTTATATTTAATTCATAGACTAAAAATACCTTAAAGCGAGCTGCGACCAGTAAACTCGTGTAACAAAATAAAATATAAATTTCCACCAGTGTGACTGATTGCACTGGTGGAATAATCTCTGCTGTGACAGAGGTTATCCCAACAGTGGGCGATGAGGTCGTCACGTCCCGACGCCGATAAATTTCAAAACCCAAATCTCAGTTCACTTCAAAAAATGTAGATTTGAATCCATTGTCTTTGGTTACATGAACATCGACACCGTTGTGGCGTTGTGGGTAGCGATTCTGCCTTTAGTCTCGACGGTTGCGGGTTCGATTCCCGCTCGGGCAGATTTGTATTGATCTTATAAAAATACACGTGTATTACCGGAAATAATGCTACGAAGAAGACTTTGGTTACATGAAGTCATAGTTCGCCTAAGGTTGTAATCGGAAATGAAGCACTACGAGCACATGCTAGTTGATAGATTTATCAGACTATGAAAAGCTTGTCGCGATCTGCGATTACGACAGCAAGGCACTTTGTTTTCACCGGCAAACATATCGTGTGATACGTATCGGTATCGTGTGCATATCTGTATTGCGTTCTGAGCAATGTCAAAGATCACATTCTTACCGTGTGTGTGTGGACACCTTTACCTCCAGTGAATCTAAACCACACACATTTTTAAATTCATTTTTAAGATTTGCGAGCGGAAATCGATCTCGCGACCGGTGCAGTTTAAGCCAGGTTCGCTATTTGCGCCACAACGTCTTCAATATACGAACTTAGGGTGTATAAAAAATAGGTAAAAGGTTTGTTCATTAGAAGAAATAAAAGGTCAAATCCATTTTCTATTATTTTATCTAGATTAACAATAATTAACTAACAATATAAAGAAGGATAAAATACTTTATTATTCTTTAAAAATATTTTTAAGGTTGGCTTCAGCTAAAATATGGGAGGAAATAGAGTCAGGATTCTTGGCAATAGTTTTCGAAGCTTCAATTTGTCTTTCACTGCCAACAGCTGCAATACTTTTCTCAACTAATTCTTCTTCAGGAACACCCTCTGACTTTAATTGTTCATATTTTTGTATAAGCTTCGTAGTGTGCGATTCTCCAGTTTGATTTAGCATGTTTGAACTTAATCCATGACCAGCATTGTGAAATTTTCTGTGGAAAATTATTTAAATAAAAAAGAATTAACTTATTCGTAAATATTTTTTCCTAGTCTTTATGAATAAGCCTATAACAATATACTTACGCCCTTAAAATATCTTCCTTATAAAGAATTTGTCTTATTGGTTTGTTTTCGGGTTTTGGTCTTGCAAATTTAGGTTCTAATGTTGGTGGAAATGCTTTGTAAACATCAAACCATAACGGCCTTTCATCTGGTTTCATTGCTCCGTGCAAAAGCAGACCTTCAACTCTGTAATAAGAATAAAAATAACAATAAATTTTTGAGAAGTTACAAAAATTAAAGCACAACAACAAAAATTATTTTACAATGAATGAAAGAGCACAATAATCAGGCTATAACACCAATAGATTGTCATCCATAGCAAATAGCTTTCTGACACATGATTACAAAGTGTGACATGACTGTTGGCAACCAAGGAGAAAGAGTTTCAGCCACGGGTAGGTCCCATGTCAATGCTACAGTATAAACACTTCACCAAACAATCTGCTGACTTTATGTCGAAAATAACTATACTATTCAAGTGAGTTGAAATTGTCATCACATGAAAAGTTAAAAAGATAGTACATATTTAAAAGAACTTGGAAATAGATAAAACTAAATTTATTTTAAATAAAACAATATTTATGTTAGAATTTTTTTATTTGAACAGTTAGTTTTTATAATTTTAATATTTAATTACAAATTAAAACATACTTTTAAGTTTTTATAATAATAATTAAAATATCTTTTTAAGACATTAAAAATCATTCTGCATAGCTTGTAAGAATGATCTTCTTAATGTCTCCCATCCACTACGCTTTGTTTCAGATATCAATTTTTGTTTCAACTTATTAATGTCCTCTTCTAATTCATCTCCAAGTTTATCTACTTCAGCTTTATGATCTGCCTCCATTTCATCACATCTATAAAAATCCAGTAAATTGTAATTTCTTACTTACAAAAATTATAATTAAAATAATATAAAAATATTAAAAGACACTTGCTCTTTTTTAAAGGTTGTGTGAATTTCCTTGAAAGCCCTTAGTTTTTGTTTATGAGCAGCAGTAGCCTGTTGTATACATTTCATAAATGAGCCAGTAAGATGTTCTATCTTTTGTTCATTTTCTTTTAGAGCATTATAATCAGCCTCAAAGTGAGTAAGTACTTCCGATAGACTTTTTAGTAAGTTTTCATTTATTACTTTTCTGAAATATTAACCACAGTAAAAAGCTACTAACAGCAAATATTGAGGTACACAATCAATAAAATTATGGAATTTTTAAATCAAACCTTACCTTGACTCTAATTGCTGGCTCATAACATTTAATATTTTTTGGCGCGATTCACCACAAGCTTCAACTCCTTCATTTATTTTTTTCTTTTTAATCGCACTCACATTACTTAAGTTGGCTATATCTTTTTCAACTGTTTCCGCCCGTTGTCGCTTTGGTTGTTTCTTAGCTTTTGGAGAATCATTTAAAAACTGAGACTCATTTATAAAGTCGCTCAAGTCTTCTGAAATAAACTTAGATTTCGCGGACTTTTTGAGAGTTGACATTTTTTTCAATCGTAAGATATTATACAAAGCGCAAATATTATAATATTTAGAACTCTAAAAAACTATACTAGCAAATTTATATTATCACGCTAAGATTTTGGTGTTCTAAATTGTAAAGTTTCCCGCTCAAACTATTTAAAAAAGGAACGAAAAATTAATGATTGTATTGGCTAAAGTAATAAATTTTAATTCCAATATAATTTTACGCACCTTGTGAAAATTGTCCCAATTCTTTCTAAACGACTTGTAGCCATTATGTATTATTAATTATATTAAACTTTTATATTATATTCTTTTTCTAAATGATATAAATAAAGTAACTAATGTTGATTTAGGTTATGAAGTCCTATTTTAAGTCACAGAGCAAATAAGTAAGAGACTGGAGTCCCATAGATTCAATATGACCATCGAGAATAGTCAGCCTAAAGAATCGCTCTCTTACCAACTATCAAAAAAACAATCAATTCTACCAACATTACAATAAATCATAGTGATTAGTGACGTGCTATGTCGATAAAAAATATCGATATCGATGAATATTCCATCGATAGTGATGTGCGCTTAGGTTTTTAAAAACTTTTTGGGATTATTTATTACTGATTTTGTTGTAGTGGTTATTGTTTAATAAGAAATTAAGTCATTATTTTAATTTCAATTTACCACTAAAACAAAATCAGTAATAAATTGAGATATAGTTATTTTGAGAAATAAATCAAATCGAATCAAACCAAAATTTTATTGAAATAGAATTGGTAAAATATTTTAATAGATATAACTGTTTTATAATTTCATCTCATCTGATTAGGGTGGAGCATTGAGCAACAGAAATGGTATAGCATTCTTTTTTTTTAAATCAGTCCTTAAAATGTTTACCACTCATAAACTTATTTTAGTGTAATCTCTCAGTTGGTAAGTGTGCCAAATGTTCTTTCCTGTTACTTTACCCACTCTCTGCACCTGGAAACAAAAGTATATACTGTTAATGTAATGCAGCTTGTGAGCTAGCATTTTTGCCACCATTCGCTGTGGACAAAATTTGTAGTTTTAATTATTTGTAAATATTGTTAGTATTAAATTGTACAATGTTATATTGGGTGTAAGCAAATGTTAATTTATGTATTGATACAATTACATAAATAAATAAAAAAACTGTACACACTCAAAATTATTTTATAACATTATATTGTATGGTTGCGGCATTTTTCTAAAAAGATGTTGGTTTTATTAGATAATCATCTGCTATATAAACTGACACCTACCATAATATAATAAACTTCTATCACCATTGAAATTCTTAAGTATTTTATGTCTTAAAATACATTAGTTCAGTACAATGATTGTAAGAATAATAAAACTATTTAAAATTTCTGTATTATGTTATCCAGACATTATGATGAATATGTTTTATTAGATAATCATCTGCTATATAAACTGACACCTACCATAATATAATAAACTTCTATCACCATTGAAATTCTTAAGTATTTTATGTCTTAAAATACATTAGTTCAGTACAATGATTGTAAGAATAATAAAACTATTTAAAATTTCTGTATTATGTTATCCAGACATTATGATGAATATGTAGAAAATAAAACAAGGGATTTTATTTACTCTTTCATTTTAAATTTAAGTTATTAATAAACCTTTGAATTCAGGGAATAATTTCAAATGCTAGCTCAAAAATTTAATGCAAAAGTAACATTTTTGTATTAGGTATAATGTAACGTAGGACCCTAAAATATTTAAATTTCTCTTATAATAAAATGAGTAAGTTTTTCGTTACATAATAATGTGCTATTTATTGTAATTAAATAATAATGAAATATGAATAGAGCTAGTTAATTGCTTTCAGTAACAAAGTTATATGAATTGTTTTGAAAATAGGTTAGGTCATAACGAAATTTGTATACGACAAACTTACCGAGATTTTCTTCAATGAATATGGAAAATTATCAAAATTTCCTTTACAATCACTTCTTGAAAATCTTTTCGTCACAAGCCCAGACACATTTTCTTTCTCTTTACACTTTCTACTAGCCATGATTGTTTATTTTACAATGCATGGTTAATAATATATATTAGACGATATATATAAACTATAAATAATAAATGAGGATAATAACTTCGTTATTTTATCGCAAACTAGTAGGACACAATTTGTACAAAAAAATTAGCAAAACAAGATGGAGAATTGGAGATAAAATAAATATTTACTCATAATAAAAGAGCCGAAAGAGCGAGACAGATAGCGTAAAGAGTGAAACGAAAGAAAAAAGTAGAAGTCATTACGACTTTCCTTAGGCAAGGACCAATAGCAATCGCTCATTTTTTCTCGTTGATCTTTCAGTAGACTGTTTTAAGTTCTAGTTTTTATATTAGATGTCATTGTCATGTGATTGTCATCGTGTGACATATCATATCATTCAATATTGTGAACTGTCATGCTATTATCTATATATTAATCCAGAAAAATAAATCAGTTCCAAATAATTTAAAACCGGTTCTTACGCATGGCTTCGGGCTGTCCATAGTATCTGCGCAACGTAGATCTACATAGGCTATATAATTGATTCGACCTCTAAAGATATTATTTTAATATACTTACTATTTTAATAAGGCGTAAAACCTTGATGATAAGATCGCAATAGACAATTATAGTCCTCGCCGCCAAAGTCGATGTCCGTTGTTTCACAGGCCGCGACGTGTTCACACCATTGCATGAGTCCATTGATTTGAATGCGCTCGGCCTCGGAGGAAACTTAGGGGCGGAATCAAATTTGAGGCCCCGCGAGGGCACTCTTTTTCATGGCTGGTCAGTACTCGGCTCCCCCACTCGAGTGGTAAGGAGTGTCAGCTTTGGTCTATTTAATGTGTATAAGGAGAAGTTCAGATTATAAGGAGAAATTTTAATTACATGATTACATTAAATATTTGAAATTAATAAAAACATAACTTGACGACCTTGTGGCGCAGCGGTAGCGAACCTGCCTTAAACGCCACAGGTTGCGGGTTCGATTCCCGCTCGGAGCAGATGTTTGTATTGACCATACAGGCATGTTTTCCGGTCTGGGTGTGTTTGTCCTTGTCATTATGTATGTTTCCGAACCCCGACACAGGATATAACTATCCTAATGGGGCCGTTGAGTGTGTAGCGTTTATTGTTTATAACATAGTTTACATTCGAACTGCCATCGTCAAACACATACTATGTCATTTGATTCAATTCAATAAATCATCTTTAAAACCAAAACGCTACGATAGCGGGTAGGTAGGGTAAATAAATATGCGTATAGTCTGTTAAATGTAAGTTGAACCATGCGCAGTAACACGTTTTTGGGTCTCAACCGTATGCGGTATTTAGTACACACGCTCACGGTTGTTTTAGTTATTTATATTCATTATATATATGTATGTATTTTGTATATTGATATGTATATATGAACTTGTGTGATTTATTATATATATATGTACGTATTTTGTATATATATATATATATATTTTATTTATTATAAAACTTTGTATGTAGTATATATTCTCTTAGTCCCACAGTACACCTCCTTACCGCTTCTCATTAAAGTCCTCTAGCCAAAGGTTGTCTGGCAGAGATCGCTGCCTTAGCGATAAGACCGCCTTTTGTATTACCACTTTTTTGTTCGTACTTTCTTTGTTTTTAATTTCTAAGTCGGTGTACAAATAAAGTATATTATTATTATTATTATTTAAAAATAAATTATTAAAAATTAAATTAAAATATAAATTAGTTTTGTCAAGTGTGTTAACATTTATTTCAAGATAATGCCTCGACCACAATCAACTTTAAAGAGACGGGATAGAAGGATGGTATTTGACGTTTATAGTTATTTTTAAAAGAAAATAATATATCTAATTCTCTGAATAAAATTGCGGAAGATACGAAGAAGTCTGTTTCACTATTACTAATGTACATTAGCTTTTTATTATACTATACCTAGGTACCTTTTTCTACACTATTTATTTGTTTTATTCTATTTAAGTCATTAATAACGATAATAAATAAATAATTAATTGAATTTAGAAGAAATAATAACTATATTATATACCTAATACCGTTTTCCCACTTTATAAAGAATCGATTTAAATAAGACGAAACCAATATTTTTGTCCATTATTGTACCTACCAGAAGCAGCCATTTTGGTTTAACTTAAATTTAAGGAACTATATATTGTTTATACTATAAAAAGATAAAAATAAATGTTAGGTTTAGATTTTTATAATTTATTTAAGTAATATGGAAATGAATTTGAGAATGGACGAGCAGTTTTGAAAAAAAAAACAAAATTATTCTATTATTCAATATTATATTCATACGAAATAAGTATTATAACATCACAACACAAATTGCATATCATTCAAGGCATTCTTCAAAAATAGAAAAGATAGACATTCTTATGTTTATTAAATGACATATTTCTATACACTATTTACAGAAAAATAAATTTACTTATCCCTTTAAGGTATTCATTAAGTTTAAAAACAACCGCAATAGAATAATCTATTTATTAAATCTAATAGCAACAAGCGTCACATCATGACATCAATCAGGATAATATCATACCCTGCGCTCATTGGCGGCACGGTGTGATTTTTATGTGATCTATAGGAATAAACCATACATTTATAATCAATTTGAATCTTCAAAAGTGATGATTGATTGAGCTACAGCTAATTTCAAATTTATCCTCATACATTTAAAGTTTATTTCTATTCGTCCCGTAAACAGCCCCTGCCGGATGCCGTGGTGTGCCGCCAAGGAGCGCAGGGCATTAAGCACTTCAATGTAAATTTATCTTGTTCATTTCATATCACAATATGAAATTTATATTATTTGACAGTGCGCTTTTGTCTTTTGTTTCTTAACTGCTATGACTGCGACCGATGCTTCCTAAAGCACCTCTTGTCAGCTTGACGGGTAAGAATATCGGATACGAAATTCCTGTGCTTAAATACGCGGAGAATATCTTCACGTGCCTCTTGTATACCCTCACAGACTATTTTACTCCGTTGAATGTTGCCCTATAAAAATATATACACAACATGAATTTTGATAAAAATTAATATTTAAAGAATTGAAAGAAGTAAAATAAAATGTTCATAATTAAAAGAAAATAATTTGTGTACCTTAATGAGTTCGAGTAGCGTGTGTTGTAATGTTTGTATCGGAGAATGCGCGCGCGCCGCCGCCGTCTCTAGCGCTCGTAAAACTCCAACTAGCTGCTCACCTACATCCGCCTCCAAAGACACCTAAATTCAGACTCTGTGTTTTTATTACAGATAATAACGACGTAACCTATAATGCGTATTGCTACATTTTTATATAGGTAAAATTCCTTAACAAGTGATCACAAATGTATCACATAAAAAAAGCCATTATCAGAAATGGTAAAAATAAAAAAAAAAGTTAATAAATAAACGCTACATACTCAATGGCCCCCATTAAGATAGTAATATCCTGTGTCAGGGGTCCAGAAACATACACCATGACAAGGACAAGCACACACAGACCAGAAAGCATGCCTGTATGATCAATAAAAACATCTGCTCCAAGCGGGAATCCAACCTACGACCAAGTGCATCTGAGATACATACGAGGTCGTCCATCTGAGCGGTGAGATGGTGCACCTTCCAGCCCTCGGCGCTGGTGAGCACGTGCTTCTGGCTGGCGATGGCGACGATGTCCCGCGCGCGCTGCTCCTTGCGCCGCACGTCCGCCGGCCGCGTGAAGTGTCGCTCCGTGCTGCGCCAGCCGCACACGTACGTCGAGCTCAGCGATGGACCTGATAACAATTTGTTTTTAAATAAAATTAGCAATGCTTCTTAGTCATTACTAATAATCATATATACAACAACTAACTAACAATTTTAATATTTCTTCATTACAAATAATCGTAATACAAATAAATCGGTGAGCGGATATTATCACTGTCCTTTCTAACAAATAACTACTAAATAACAATAATAAATGAATAAAGGGTTCACGACCCAACCGAATATATCGACGTCAAACTGGCATTCTAGTTTTCCCGCCTGTTGATGTTGAGCTACCGCTTTCTTTTTAAAAATAAAAAAATTAAGATGTTATTTCTTATAATATATATATATATTGATTTTATATATAATAACAACGCTGCACATACGTTTCGGAAGGGGAGTAATGGAATCCACTGTCGGCGGCGATGGAGGGTTGTCTTCCGCTGGGAACTCGCATTGTCTGACCTCACTACTTAATCTGCAAATAAATTTGGATTATTTGTTAAATTAAAAGATGTGCTAATAATTAATTATAAAATTAGAAGTATTGTTAGTTTCGTCAGTCAGAAGACATGACATGATATGATATGACGATGACAATAACATTTCAGAAAGTTATTAAAAACTCCCCCTTTTTAACAATAAAAGTGTGCATGTGTGTTCTTACATATATAACTTCATGGCGTCGACAGAAATAGCTGTGATTATCCCACCATCTTGCTTTTTTCGTAACAACATTGACTAGCTTCATGACGTTGAAAATCATATCCCTGAGCGCGCGCATGATAAAAAATTAGCTCTCACCATTTTCAATGCCCATCTATCTAATATCTTTACACAAGCAATTTGTGTATATATAATCTGAATTTCGGTAACGGTTCCAACGAATTTTATGGAATTTAGTATGCAGGGGGTTTCGGAGGCGATAAATCCATCTACATAGCTTTAGAAAATGTCGTTTTATCCGCGTTTTCAGATAATGAAACCCCGATTCGAGTCCAGATGTCTTTTATTGTGTAATGCGTATCTAAATATAATTTCCAAACAGTATATACCAAAAAAAAATTCGAGCTAAGTCATCCAGGTAGATATCAAGTTCAATAATCGAAGCCACTCACATCTGCTTCCTCGGCTTCTTCCTGGGCGAGAGGTCCTGGTCGGGCGTGGGCGGGTCCGGGTCCAGGTCGGGCGCGGGCGAGGAGGGCGCGGAGATGGTGGTGGAGCCCGAGCCGGCGCCCGTGGGCACGTCCTCCCAGCCCGTGCCCTCCGAGCGGTACACCTGCCCGATGCTCATGCCGAGGGTGCCGATGCCACTCACGATGCTGTTCCCGACGATCGTCGTCACGTTGTTCGATGTGTTGTGCGACAGCGGTTTGGTTGGCGACCTGTATTATTTCATACAAAGGATTACTAGCTATGCAAAAGTAACGCCAATAGGACAAAAAAATTAACTTGACTTTTTAAGTTCTTAGTTTTTATTAAAGTACATGACACAACTTAACTAATAAGTTAAAAATAATGAAATCCATTAAACGATTTAGGCTGTAGAGTGTTACAAAGAAATAGAAATACATACTCTCGAAAATGACTTTGTTTTCTTCATGAGAAAAATCGACAAACTTTGACAAAGGTTATAATGACTTTTTTTATGGAAAATCATACTTATGTTTTAAATAAATAAATAAATGCTACACACTCAACCTCCCATAAGGATAGTAATATTCTGTATCGAGGGTCTGGAAACGCACACAATGATAAGTAAAAACAGACCATGTGTTTTGGACGATTGCCTGTATAGTTAACTTGTGAAGCAAGAATATTTTAGAATCAATAGATTCACTATGGACATACTATGGACTATGGACAGGCCCTTCAATACAGACAAAATGTCATGTGCTGATGCTCCATAAATTGAACAATGCAACAAAAAGAATTTAGTCACAAGCTTGCAACATAATCGAATGAAATTAGTGTGTGACTAACTTCGTATTGCTACGTTTACGTAGGGACTGTCCATAGTATATAGTAAATCAATGAATGAGTCAGATAGATTTTTTACCCATCAACTTCCTTTTTCCGTAATATAGAAGGTCGTCCCAGTATAGAGGTGTTCTGAATGGACGTCGGCGCTTGACGGGATTCAGGTAGAGTTTGTGCTGTATTCACAACACTCACTGCAAAAAATGAAAAAAAAAAAAATAATAATCCTAACTAATATTATAAATGCGAAAATGAGATTAATAAACAAATAAATAAAAGCTACACACTCAACGATCTTCATTAGGATCCTGTGTCGAGAGTTCGGACACAAGGAAAAATTTGGTTGATTGCCACGAGTTTAAGCCGCTGAACCGATTATTATGACATTTGGTGCTGGTGTATAATGAGCCATGGAGACGGTTATAAAATAAACGCTACACAAAAATAAAATAAACGCTACACACTCAACGGCCCCCATTAGGATAATTATATCCTGTGTCGGGGTCCGGAAACATTCACAATGACAAGGACAAACACAACCAGACCGGAAAACATGCCTGTACGATTAATACACATCTGCTCCGAGCGGGAATCGAACCCGCAACCGTCGGCAGACTCGCTACCCACAACGCCACAACGGTGTCTCGGTTATAGGGATCAAAGTTTGTATGGGAAACCAATTATTTACTACCCCCCCACAGAAAACGTTACGTAACAGTACCAGTAGGTACTATTGCTTTTTGTGTGATGAGTAAGAGCGCCAAAGGCCGAATCTCCCATCCCATCTGTTCCCTCCTATCCCGTGGGGGTCAGCAACGTGCATGTGATACTTAAACAAGCTTAAGAGTGGGACAAATGGAAAAGGCTGATGGATGATGAAAGACCTTCACGCTGGTTCCAAGAAGACACGATCAACAGACATGAGGCTATGACTAAGAAGAAGAAAATATAATTGTATCACTTCTAAACCAAATACTAAAGACTCACCTTGTGCGGGCTGCACATGCACATGTGCGTACGGCGTTAGCGGTCGAGAAATTTGGTGCGACAGCTGTTGTTGCGGATGTGTTTGGTGTTGTTGTTGTGGAGGCTGTTGTTGTTGGTGTTGTGGTTGTTGTTGGTGTTGCGGCTGGTGTTGCTGGTGATGGGGCGCCGGACGAGGCACTTCATAGTAGAGCTGCGGTGGTGCGCTGTTGCCTACACCTCGCACACCCACGCTTGCAACACCCACCACCTTTGAAATGTAAACAGTTGTTTTATTTAATGATTTTTTAACCAAATCAAATTTTATTTCTCTTTAGCTATTTATTACTAAGAGCATGGAGACATTTAGTTGAAATACCACTATTTGGGCACTAATACTTATTCTGACAGCGCCTAAATGTTACAACAAAAAAATATATATAAACAACTGAGGTTGATTTGCCGGTTTTTCTCAAGTAGAGATTTCATTTTGGCACCTCTGGTGGTGAATTGTACTTTGAAAGTCTGATTGACCTTCCATACAGATAATTTTTAATTAACCCTGAATGATGTTTCTCAGGAGGGCACTTTTTAATATTAACTTATCATCATCACCGTCCGCAGCCTGACTTCAGCCACTGCTGGGTTTAAGTCTCTCTTTGTTGTCGCCATTCTACGCGATCCTGTGCCCACATCACCTAGGTTCGACCCATTGGGGATATAGATCACTCATCTTGCCACTGGACTTCCGATAATAGTTAGGTACTAACAATTATATAGCGTCTTTGTATTGTAAAGTACCATTGTGGGTTGTGAGCCTTCTTTGAGCCACGGCGCTCCCATTCCCGCTCAGAAATCTTTGTTATAAATATCAGTTTTCGTCCGGCCGGCCATTTGTCCGTGTGGTTGTTATAATAATCGTTAACGCATGATAGTTACTTTGCTCTTATCCAATGAGTGACTGAATCGCTCTTAAGGTTGCAGAGATCAGATGATAATTGCTCTGTACAAAAACTAGTAACCTGTCAAATCGGGATAAGGGTATAAGCAGACCTTGGGTGAATACCGGGAATAATGCTAGAAGAAGAAGATGTTGAACAGTAATAATATTTAATTTGATTTGCAAATCATTTGACTACCACTGGTGACAAGTGAACATAGTTTACCTTAGCGGGTTGGTAGTTCCTCTGCAGTAAGGGCAGAGGTCTTGGTGCTGTCGATACGGGCGGCGTGGGCGTCGGAGTGCGCGGGGCGGAGCCTCGCACAGTGCTTGATATCACTCCACTGGCTGCATAGATCATTTTTTTTAAAGAATATTAACAATGGTTTTTCAATTCATTACTCATTAGTAATACTCGTATTGCCACCTCAAATAAGTTCTAAACTTGCGCTAGGACCTAGACGTGGATACGATAATAGCCCAAAGATCGAATCCGCAAATCTCGCGTTGAGCTAATGAGCTTACATGATTTTAATTTTTAGTTTATTTTAACAGTGAAGCAGCTTGCCTGACTGTTCCATGCTAGTCCCAAGTCAACCAACCCCTGTGGGTCTGTGCTGGGTTCTATTACTATGAAGACCTATACAACATTGATTGATATTTATCGTTACTATCTCTAAATGCCTACCGGTTCTAGAGATTAACTTGTTCAAGCAAGAACAAACACTCGAAGCTTTATAATATTAGAACAGAACCTACTTTGTCTAGTGTAGGCCATAAGACCATGAAAACAATTTCCTTTTTTTTTTCATGACGGTTGACAAACAAGCATATGGTCAGCCTGAAGGTAAGCAGTCACCGCAACCAGAGAACTCTTGCCATACTAATTGAAGTGAGCATTGCCAACCCAAGGAATAGGAGGCTAGTGATGAGAAGAGGAAAAAAGAAAGAGAACAGAAGAGACCTTATAATTATAATATTTGACTACGTTGTGGCGCAGCGGTAGTGAAGCTGCCTTAAACGTCACAGGTCGTGGATTCGATTGCCGCTCGCAGTATAATATGTTTGTATTGACCATGCAAGCATATTTTCCGGTCTGAGTGTATTTGTCCTTGTCTTTGTATGTGTTTGCGGACCCCCGACACAGGACATCACTATCCTAATGGGGGCTGTTAAGTGTTTAGCGTTTATTTATTATTTATAAAAATAGTAACTTACAGGCGAGCACGGTGGTGGCGGGCAGCGAGGGTGGTGGCGCGGGCGCGAGCGCCGGCTGCGCGGACAGAGACGCGCGGGGCGCGGGTGCGGGCGAGCGCGCGCGGCATCCGTACACGAGCGCACGGCCGCGCCCGCCGCGCGACCCGCTCGACCACGCACCACCTTTTATAACACCTTTTTGACGTTAATACATTGCCTATCCGAATTTAAAATACATTAATAGCAAAACAAGATTTAGAGTGAAACGCGCCTAGTTTAGATTCAATTTAAATTCGGTGAAACTGCTCACCATTTGCTTAGTACTGCGACTCTCATGCACCCGGGTTACGATTTTTTAACAAGTCCTGGTGCATTGTCAGCACACATCCCAAATGGGGTGTATTTAGAAAATATTTTAAATGGTAATATATTTTGTCGGTATACCAGTGCTATTTTTAGCAAATAACATACTATGATTAATTGCCAGATTTCAAAAATAAAAGTGAAAGAGGAAGCAATATCTTTACAAACAATATTCAATATAAGTCTTAACTAGTATTGTATTTACAATAATGAAAAATTGACTCTGTCCATTGGTAAGAAAAATATAAGATAGAATAAAGACGGTTATAGTCTCGACAAAACATAGAACATGTTTGTTTTTAAACAAAACTGGAACTAGAAGGGGTGAAAATTCTTGAATTAAATTTATTTATAAATTTAAAAATATTAAAGATTATTCTTATTATATACTAATTAAATATTGTATAGCTTAAATTTTCATTGGCATATACCTTGACTTGCAGCGGGCTGGGGATTTGTAACCGGTCTCACAGCAAGTGAAGCACCGGCTGCAAGTCCTCGTGGCACATGACTTGTAACTCCTTTGCTGACAAGAACTCCACCAGCGTTGTTTACATTTACGTGAGATAACACTGCAAATATTCATCAAAATTAGTACATTTAAAGAAAAGTATTAGCAAATTTTTCATTATTAATATTCTTATTAGTTTCAATGAGAACTCAATTTTGGGTGGATTCATTTAGATTTTGGATTTTTGTAAATCAAAATTAAATCCCTTAATAGCAAAACCCTTCTATATTTTATTTTTATAAAATATAATTTCTAATATGTTTTTTAATAATAAAACATCATTATTAAATATAATAGCTGGCTGATTGTTGATTGCTATAAAGGGCATTAAAGCTATCTTTTGTTTATTTTTATAGAATGTACAATTTTATCCATCTTTTAGTGTAAAATAATTTAAAATAATTATTACTATGCTTTAAAATTATCAATATGTTTAATACAATTTTTAGAAGCAAGAGCAATATTATTTATCATGGTTTGACTTATGATTTGAGAACAATATTATTTTAACAAGCTCTTGACATTGACTTAAGTTTGAAACTAATCATTTTAAGTGTCTTATCCAAAAATTTAATAAATGAAACTAATGTTAATAACTTACCTGGTCGAGTATTATTTTGTGGCAAAGGTGGCGGTAGTACCCTAACACTGGGAGGTAGAGTACGTACAGAAGAACTAACTACTAAATTGCCAGCTCCACTAACTAAGCTTCCTACATTTAGTAGCTGGGCACCATTTCCACTTGAGGTATTGCTTGATTGCACATTACTTGAATTATTAGCATTTGAAACTTGAGCTGAAAGCTGTGTTCCCTGACTTATAATTTGGGTCCCAGGACTTAGAATTTGGCCACTAGGTATCAATTGTGACTGTGAAATTATTTGGGAGTTCTGCCCTAGAAGTTGTGATCCTTGACTAACAATTTGTGTTCCCTGCAAAATCGGCGATCCACTCACTATCATTTGAGGCTGGAAAATAATATATAATATAGTATTATTTGTCCGATAATATATTGCTTTGAAATTTTATATATCTTTTAAAAATAAAATAGCATCATTCTAATAATATTAATGTTAAATAATTTTAGTAATTACCTTTTATAGGTAAATTTAGATTTAAAGCATTTTTTTAAATTATCATTGAATCATGTAATAAGTTGGGTTAAAGATGTAAAAAATGACAACCACAGTTAGGAGTAATATTATAAATGTGCATTCTGACATGAAACACACAAAAGTGTCTTTGCATAAAAAAATATTGCTAAATAGATATCAAATTTTATAAAAGCAATCGTTCGGTTAGCTTACCTGAGAAGTGACGCCAGGAGAGATGATTTGTGCAGCTGTACGCATGAGGCCCATGGATCCAGTACCACCGTGAGTTATTATCTGACTAGTATTTGTTGTTTTAGTCTGTCCAGAAAGCAAATGTGCCATTTTAACCTCAGAATTCGACATGCTCTTTACGATAGTTATTTTTTGAGGTGCTAAATCAATTGGATACATTTTTCCAGTTGTGACTGTTCTATCGTTTTCTAAATTGTTACTCATTTTGTACTTTTCACAAGTAAATGTTGTTAAATTAACATTTTATTTAATAAAAATGCTTTCATTTGTCACTATTCTCTTAGAAACTTTAGTTTTTTCAATGAAAATCTTATGAATTTGTAAAAATTCGAACTTTCTTGACGGACCCAAAATAAAGCCTTTCAATTTGTCAAAGATTAAAAATAGACATGTTATTATAAAAAACCGTAGACAGTGAAAAACGTGGACGGAGTCTGTCCACAGACAACTTCATTTTCATAGACTATAAGTAATGCAGAATAATGGCGGCTGGCGTTATGCGTTATTGTGCGTTTACTGTCTAGCAAAAATTTAATAAACAAAACAAAGTTGGTTGTCTATGATAACTAATATCATATAGCCATGGCGGGTTACGTAGGAGACGATGGTTTTCCTGAACAAAATAGACATAAATTTAATAATGAAAGACGAAGTAGTAAGCAATGGGTTAAACTTAATGTAGGTGGAACTTATTTTCTAACAACTAAAACTACACTTTGTAGAGATCCAAACTCATTTCTTTATCGATTAGTTCAAGAGGACAGTGACTTAATTTCAGACAGGGTGAGTACAGTATTCGCGTATTTCATTGTATTCCAATTTTGGAATGATTTTTAAGTGAATTGATTACGTATATGTGTGAATAATTGTCTTGCAGGATGAAACAGGTGCTTATTTAATAGATAGAGATCCTACGTACTTTTCTCCAGTGCTCAATTATCTTCGTCATGGTAAACTCGTTATTAATAATGATTTAGCAGAAGAAGGAGTCCTAGAAGAAGCAGAATTTTATAATATTACTGAGCTTATAAGATTAGTTAAGGAAAGAATATGTTTAAGAGAAAGGAGGCCACTCAAGGAATCTAAAAAGCATGTGTATAGAGTATTACAATTCCATGAAGAAGAACTTACACAGATGGTGTCCACTATGTCGGATGGTTGGAAGTTTGAACAGTTGATCAACATTGGCTCCCAATATAATTATGGTACTGAAGAACACGCAGAATTCCTTTGTGTTGTTAGTAGGGAATGTGGCAGCTCACTGAACAGCAATGACGTAGAACCCACTGACCGAGCAAAAGTATTGCAGCAGAAAGGATCAAGAATGTGAATATACCTCAAAATTTAAAGCTGATGATTTAAGACATTATGTGAAATGTGTACATACATTTGTAGTGTGAAGTTTGTTATAGTCTGTTAAATGTAACTTGAACCCTGCGCAGTAACACATTTTTAGGTCTCAACCGTATGCGGTATCAGGAGCACCGGGTTTAGTACACTTGCTCACGGTTGTTTTAGTTCTTTAATAATAAATTATTAAAAATAAATTAAAATATAAATTAGTTTTGTCAAGTGTGTTAACATTTATTTCAAGATAATGTCTCGACCACAATTAACTTTAAGGAGACAGTAGAGAAGGATGGTATTTGACGTTTATAGTTATTTTTTAAAAGAAAATAATATAACTAATTCTCTGAATAATACTGCGGAAGATACAAAGAAGTCTGTCTCACTATTAATAATGTACATTAAATTTTTTTTAATATGGATACCTTTTTTCTATACTATTTACTTGTTTTATTCTATTTAAGTAATTAATAATGATAATAAATAAATAATTAATTGAATTTAGAAGAAATAATAACTATATTTTATACTTCATTCAGATTTCCTACTTTATAAAGAATTGATTTAAATAAGACGAAACCAATATTTTTGTCTAACATTTTTGTCCATTATTGTACCTGCGCAGAAGCGGCCATTTTGGTTCAAGTTACATTTAAGGAACTATATTCTGTTCTATAATTCAAAGTAAAATGTAATTTTGTAAAAAAAAGTTTAATGTAGTCCAGTTAGGCCAATTAAATGGCAATTGATATTTTGATTCCTTATTTGTGGAGTTTGATGTGAATACTCAGATTTTTAATAGTAAAGAGCTAGTTCTTATTTTCAATATGTATTTGAAATCTTTTAAAGAGATAATAATAAGAACCTTTTGTAATAGTGAAAAAATACAATCTCAAATATACTAATGTATTTCATTCTCAAGTAAAAAAAATTGATTCATTATTCAATAAAATACTTTTCTAGGGAGTTAGTCATTAGAAAAGGTAAAGGGTATTAAAATGATTTTATTATAGCTGATACCTTTATTTCACTGATAAAGAATTGACTGAAAACAATGATTTATTTGACACGCTTTTACTTAATAGATGCTAATTTCTATGTTAATTCAATAACTACATAATATATAAATCTGTAACACAAAGTTTTTAAAAAAATAAAGATTAGAGCTATTTAAAACTTATGTTATTAAATTACAGAATTTATTATAAAATATTGCATTCAACTGCATTAAATACAAGTTAACATGCGAGTATCTATATTAGATACCCTTCTGTATACATTACATTAATTATCAAAATACAGATATTTCACTCACACATGTAAGGCAATGGGGTTTTTATTTAATTATAAGAATTATACTAACTTTAAAAATTATATAATATGTTATGTATTATTTTTTTTAGCACCAGTCTGCCATATAGGTAAAATCTGAAAATAGTTTATGATCTGTATTGCTTAGAGGGCGAGGCTCTTTAGGCGGTGTTAAGACAGCTGCTTCCGAAGTGAACTCACTATCAAAGTTACTAACATCTTCTAAATTATTTATAGTTGGCACAAATGGTGGTTTAACTTTACGTAAAAGTAATTGCTCCCAGTCAACATTGCGGAAGAATGCTTGCTTTTTTACATCCTCAGCATCTCTTTCAGAAGAGCCTAAACGTCTTTCGGGATTTTTTCTGAGCAGGCGACGCATCAACGCGATCGATTCTAAAGATAAGGTTCTAGGATAACGTACTTCATCATTAACAATAGAATCAAAAACTTCACCTTCATCCTCACCAGGGAATGGTGATTCTCCCACTAACATTTCAAAAATTAAGACACCAAGACCCCACCAGTCAACAGCTCTAGTGTATGAAGTCTCTGTCAAAACCTCAGGGGCTAAAAATTCAGGTGTGCCACAGAATGTGCCAGTGCGATCTCCCCAACCCATTCCCTCTTTACACAGTCCAAAGTCAGCAATTTTAACATATCCTTCAGTGTCAAGTAATAAGTTGTCTAACTTTAAATCCCTATAAATTATATTGTTTTCATGTAAATACTGTAAACCTAATACTACACAAGCTGCATAAAATACAGCCCTTGGTTCAGTAAATACATCAGCGTGTATATGCATCATAAGATCACCTCCAGCTGCATATTCCATAACAAAGCAAACATGTTGTTCAGTTTGAAAACATGCAAATAAATTTACCAGAAATGGGTGTCTGATTGCATTAGCTACCTCGAAAATTCTCTTCTCAGACAATAATGAGTCTACTTCATCTCTGGCTATTATATCACCTTTTTTTAGAGCTTTAATTGCAAAATATTCATTAGTTGGCCTGTATTGGGCTAGAATGACTTTGCCAAAATGTCCCCTCCCTAAAACACTCAACAATCTGAAGCTCTCCATTGACATTTCTCCTGACAGCCTTCGTGAATCTGTCTCCTTGCCCAGAGTTTCTATAACAGATGAAGAGCGAGACGAAGAAATTCGTATGTTACTGGTAATCTCAACTATCTGGTCTTCATTACTTGGGAATTCAAGAACAAATTTAGGCGATGGAGATGGTGGGTATTCAACAAGTGGGGTGTTGCATGATGAAGACTGTGGCTCTTTAGCAATATAACTATCTCTATTATAAGTATCTTCCAAAAATGCAAATGCTTCCTGTAATTCTTTTTCCATTCTTAGTGTAGAGACATGAGGAACTGTTTGTAATGGCAAAGTTGGTTTTGGCGGAGGTGTAACAGGTACAGGTGGAACTGTTGGAGCTGAAGGAAGACCCAGGGGTCGTACACCAGCCATACCAACAAGGGTGGCATGTGGGTTTTCAAAATCTTTATTATCAGGTTCAAAGCTGTGTTGCTGTGATTGTAGATGAGCGCTCTGAATATTTTGAATTGATGGTGAAGAACGTTTTAAAAGTCTTCCAAGCACTACAGCTGGTATATGCATGTCTCCATATGAAGGCCTAGGAATATTCTTGCCCTGTTGTTTGAAAATCTTTCTTTGACGTTGAAGTTTTGGTTTTCTTGAAATAATAGGGTTTAAAAACTTTATTTCTGCAAACAATAGACCTTGTGGTTCAAGCTCAAGCGCCATTCCATGTCTAATATCATCAATAAATTCTTCCAGTCGAAGGAATTTCACAGCACATAATCCACGCCAATCTTTCCAATGTATTCCAATCTCAAGTTCTCTAGATTTGTCCAGCTTAATTGTAAACCTGTAACATTTATTTAAGACCATTAGTTAAATCTCATATTAAGAGAAATGTAATGTATATGCAGATAAAATAATTATGCTTTATAAACAAAAAAAAAACATTATTAGATTTTATAATAATTAAATTAGATTGATGTTTAAGTATTTATAAACATGAATACCATCTGCAAGTGACTTCGAGCATGTGTGCCTGTGAATACCTTAGAATTGGCTCCAGAAAGAAAGCAAGAAAATAATGATGCTTAGGCATTTTCTGGGATAAGTATTCTATATAATAAAACCGGCAAGAAATATTTGTATACTAAATTTCATGGAAATCTGTTTAATTGTTTTTGTGTAAATGACAAATAATAAGAAAAATAGAAGTGTAAACATTCTGTAGTACTTTCTTTGTCTGTCCTACAGGAACTGAACATAATTCAGGGATAAAACTAATCTATATGTTCTGGGTTTCATGCAAATCATTCAGCAGTTTTTGTATGATTGAGTAATAAACATACAAATATATAATAGGATAATAATTACTAAAAATATTCTAATCCTTTTCTTATTCTTAAGCAGTTTTAACTTTAATTCCATGAAAAAAAAAACATAATAAATAAATAAGCATTAAACAGCAGTATTCACAAAACATAGGGCAAAACCTGTAAATCATAACAATTAAATAAATTACACAAAATATAAAATTAATCATGACATTAAAATAACAAATCTCCTGTATAATAGTTGACAGAGTAAGGTTTCTTAGTCACATAACAAATATGTGAACATGCCCTATACTGATAAGATAGTATGAGCAATCATGAAACAAATTGTATAGATTAAAATTCAAGGAAAAGATTGATGTTGCACACATACAAATTGTTGCTAAATTGATTATTTGAAATGCAATAATTACTCAATTAATAAAAAAATAACATTTAAGTTCTATTTATATTGTATCATAAAATGTTTCCTAACATAATAAAATGAGGAATAATAGTAACCAGTAAGGAATGAAGTAATTAAAAAAATAACATGTAAATGAAAAAAAAAATACCTTTGATCCCAGGCTTGTTGAGAGCAAGGTCTCCAACTTGTTTGAGCAACTGTGTGGTTGTCTAACTTCATAACAGCCATGATCTCATTACTTGTATCCTCCTTAATGCTGTATGTATATTTCATAGAGTTACGAATTGTAACTCCTTTCACAAAAGATTTTAAATCTGAAGGGCTAGCAAGGGGGTCTCTGCGACTACGGCCAGGCACATCTTCTAAAAGATCTTGACATCCCATCAGTCTAACCTCCAATGTGCCTGTAACTTGAACACAGGGACTGATCATTGGTGCTGGTGACACAAATAAACTACGTTGCCCACTAGCCCCCGATAAACTAACATAACCAGGGCTGGAACCAGTGCTTCGCAATTCATGTCCTAATTCTATAAAAGCAGGACTCTCAGTGGGAAGTTCTTGTCGACGCATATCGAGTGACTTGCGCAACAAATCTAGTTTTTGTGTTGATTCAACAAGACTTGTTTGAGCTTCCTGTAGGGCTTTTTGTCAGTTACTTTTTGTCACTTTGCAAAAGTCTTATAGCATTCTTAGACCCTTCTACTACAGCTGCTTCTATACGAAGGCGATTTCTAATCTCAGCAATCCTTTCATCAAGCAGTGCATCCACACCACTTAAATCTGTACTTTTTCCATCACCATTTGTTCCTGTATTATCACCTTTTTGCTGTTTACTTAGCTTAGAAATACGTAATTTTAAATATTCAATTTTATTCTTTGAATCTGCAAGCATTTGGTGAGCTTCAGCAAGAAGCTTCTTATCTCGTGATTGATTACTACTGCTTATGCTTTGAATCATATTTTCAGCACCCTGCTTTACTTTTAACTCAATATTTAGCTGTTTTTCCAACGATGCCAACTTACGATCTGTAGTGCCTTCACCCAATTGACGCTGTTGTTGCGCCGCTTCTGAAGCCATTATAATTTCTTCATCGTAGGATAAGTCTTCTGGTGAAGTTGGAGTTGACTGACCGCGTGACAAAAGTAGCTGCGATTCCAGTTCTTGCAGATCAGATTTTAATTCATTCAGTTTTAAATTTGTATTTTTAACAATATTTGCTACATGTGCCAATGATCTTCGATCAGTAGCAACTTCACGTAATTTTTCGGCGCCTTCCTTTATTTTGAGTTCTTTACGTATCTCTCTACGTATGACATCCTTGAGTTCTTCCAACTTAGACGGCAATGCTATTTCTGGAATACATTCCGTTTTAATTCCATACTTGACGCCCAGCTCATACAGGACTGGGTGACGAATATAATCACTGTGGTAATAACCTGGGTCTGCCATAATTGAGGATGCACAGTCTAACGTCAGTTAACCATAATTATGTGAGAAAATATCACTAGTATTGCTTTTTGATCACAACTCGTAATTGTCTATATAATTTATTATAAAACAGACTCTTTTTGAAACGAAACAAGAAATCATTATGTAAAAACATAAATTAAAAACTTATTTATTAAATTAAATTAGAAAACAATTTATAAACAAGTTGGTCGGTCAACGAAACCAACGAGACGATGAATTTCTACCATATCTACAAATCTTACAATACCATAGATATCGTGATCTCATAGATAGCTTAGGCTACGAATGGGCTTTCGATCATCGAAGTTCAAAAAAATAATTATTTACGTTAAGAATAAAACAAAATTGTATTTTAAAAGTATTGATCAAATTCTTTTATATAAAATATAAATAAAATATTTTTAATTTTTTTTCCAAATCGCAACAAGTAAATAAACCTACCTATAGAATATACCTGCCATAAGAAGCTAGTTAAGTTTATTAAAAGAGTTTCCAAAACATATTTTTCTTGTCTGTTATCTGTCTGTCTGTTTGTTCCAGCTCATCTCTGAAACAGTTGGACTGATTTTAACGGTACTTTTACTGGCTGGATAGCTGATCAGCCATTATTGAAAATTAAAAAATGCTACACATATATAAAACGTTTATACAAATTTTTCCTTACAAACTTCTCGACCCCGTTGATTCCGTTCCTGAGAATTGTCCCAACAATAACAAACACAACAAAAAAAGAATAATCATTTGGTGCAGTCATTCTGTAGTCCTGCGCGTACATACATTTCGACGATTAATTTTATTTATATAACTAGATTAATATTTTTATCTATAATTATTAATATTTGTATGCTTAATTAATCTGCAGCCAGCAGTAATAAATATATTTATGAAATTTAGCCTACCTCTATGGTGTACACTTTAATTTTTTTTAAAGTATTAACAGAATAGCCAGAGGAAATATTGATATTGATATACCTACTACCTACCTACCTACTTGATTCAAAAATTATCAAAATTTGAAGTTGAATATGCCCATTATTTTCAACATTCTTATTTAAAGGGAGGAAAATTATCTTTTTGTTTTCCTTTAATATGAGAGTAGAAAATTTTCGAGTAGAATATACTGGAAAACTGGAGACTTGATTTGATGACACAAATCCAACTGTCAACAGTGTTAGGTTTATTTGGCTGTGTGCCCAGTGTAGAGTACCAATCGTCTGTCAATAACATACTTTTATTATATACAAGCTGGGTCATCGTTTTAATGGATAATAATGCCCGTTAAAGTTGATATTACTCCACCACCGCCAGCCAATTCAAAACAACCTGGCGTAACCAATTCTCTTCTTTACAACGGATCCAAATTTCAAGGGCACCAGAAATCCAAAGGAAATTCTTATGAAGTAGAAGTTGTTTTGCAGGTTAGTAAAAACAAATACGCAAAAAGTGAAATATTAGTGGCATGTGATGATTTAAAATGTATATTGCATCTTCTTAGTGCCATTTTGATTGATATTAACAAACTTTGATCACACAGAACTTAAAAAGTGTGTTATAGAAATTTATTTTATTCATCATATAGCTGAATTTCATAATTGGTCGGAGTTTTAGAATTTGTTTTTAAATTATAGCATGTCGATGAAGAAAATTCGTATCTTTGTGGATATTTAAAAATAAAAGGTCTGACAGAGGAATTTCCAACGTTAACGACATTTTTCGATGGCGAGATTATATCTGAGAAATATCCTTTTCTGACAAGGAAGTGGGACGCAGATGAGGATGTTGATAGGAAGCATTGGGTATGTTAATAAGGTTTACTCAATTCTGTATTATATGTAAATAATGATTTAAAACATTGTTTAATAAGACAACTCTTATCTTTCCAGAGCAAGTTTGACCTGTTTGTACCATATTTAAAGACATTCAACTCGGACTCATTTGATTATGATTCTCTCGAAAAGGCTGATTACGTATTTATGAGATGGAAGGAGCATTTTTTAGTGCCGGATCATACAATAAAGGATATAAATGGTGCTTCCTTTGCTGGATTCTATTATATATGCTTTCACAAATCGGCAGCTACAATAGAAGGATATTATTATCACAGAAGCTCTGAGTGGTAAATATAATAATCAAATTAAATTCTCAAATTGTGTTTATAATATTCTTAAAGGCAGGCTTCCACTCCTAGAAGTTCAACTAATATAACCAAACATAATTTAAAAATTGAAATGGCAAAAACTCATGTTCCAAAAATTTTTCATTAAGTTAAATAATGTCACAAAATAGTTTTAATAATTTAATAACCAAGTATGTTACAAATAGCAAATAATTTCATTGAGATTGGTTGAAAAATAATAGTTATAATGACAATAAACATACATACAGATTAAAACTTAAAAGAATTTTCTTTATAACTTGTAGATGACTCATCATGTTTTAAATTTAATTAAATTAATTATAAAACTATAAAATAATAATTAGAATGAGATGAAATAATTGTCTTAGTCATTACTCTAGACTCTCATCATTAGACTTTGTATTGAAATAAGTAGATTGTTTTTTCTATCAACATTATTAAATTAAATTAAATTAATAATTAATGTATCATTTGTCATTCACAGGTTTCAATCATTGACTCTAAGCCATGTACCAGAACACAGCATCCAAATCTATGAATTCAGATGAAAAATCTGCCGCAACATTATTATTGGATTGATATTTGTTTCTTATAGTACTTACATGTTCCTTAAGTCATTATTTCATTTGATATTCTTTAAAATGACTTGTCGGTCTTTGATAGATCTCATTTTATTGATAACATGATCAATGATCTACGAACAATGTCTGATTAGCCTGTCTTTGCATATACTTAAATGCATAAATCATTACAGTATGTACATATTTCATTATTTAATTTAGTTAATTCAATTATTGTTAATAATTTTTTTATAGATATCATTGTCATTTGTAATATTCTTCTCATGTACTATTTCTATTATTGTGATATATTGTACAAATTTCTTGTTTGTAAGTAGTTTTATGTTAAAAAATTGACATTTCATGTGTTCCTTTTATGTTTAGTTACCCCCATCGCTCATGTATTATATAAGTATGTGCAAGATCAGGTTATTAATTTTAATTGAACAATATTATATTATTTTGACTACTTGTAGGAAATATCAATTTAAACAGTGTTATTAAGGAAATTTAATATTTTTTTTCAATAAAATCTTGAACGTATTTTTTGTTTTTTATTTTATGAAGTTGTCAAGGGAAAATGCATTGTGTAGTATTTAAATAATTTTATTATAACACATCCATATTTACAATAAAATACTGGCATTGATAATGTTTTTTCATCAAATGGAATATTAAGCACATTTGAATATTAATATTTCTATAACTATGTAAGTTTTTAAGTATTTGATATAATATATTTTTATTAATTTAATTCTTATAGCTATTATTTGTACAGTACAGATTTGACACAATTGCTATTAATTTTTGCTTGGGACGTTCATTTCATTAAAAAATTTCGTCAATTTAAATGTAACATACAGTGCAACTTGACTATATGTATGTATATTAACTTCTTTTATTTGGCGTAAAATAAACGAAAGTCCCAAAATATATTGATAAGAATATATGAAATATATAATACAAAAACGGTTTTATTTAATAAATACATTTGAAATAGCACACCGTTTTTGTATATATTAATTTAAAATGCATTAACACTGGTTTAGAAAATATGCGTAATAAAATATTTATATGGCAAGTTTTTTTATCACCGTGCATCTAAAGAGTCGATAATTATATTATTAGTATTAAATAATTTCAAACACTTATCAAGTTATCAATTTGATGTTATTTACGCGCTTCACAATATTAAGAAGATTTGATTAATCGATAGTAAAAATTATTCAGTAAAAAAAATACGCATAACAATACATCTATTATTCTATATACCTACGAAAATAGTATTCAATAATAATGTTTCGCTGTTAAATATCTAAGACTTAAACTAAGCTTTGGTGGGATCGATATATGAGTAAAATAGTTCGGTAGTTAGCGTAAAATACAAGAAAATATTACGTTTTTTTTCTTTGTATTAATCATTTTATATGCATGTTACGAAGAATACAAAGTGAATCTAAGACATTTGATTTATATAATATTATTTAAATAAGTGTAGGAGGTAATTACTATCAATATTATTAGGTAGTAAGCTTCGTATCGTATCTTGTTAACTTTCTCCTAGCTCTCATGCATGTATTATGATTGTAGGTGGGTTTAAAATGTCCGAAATTAAATTCATAAATTTTTCTCGATAAAACAATGTTCTAGTTAGATGTCTACATCTAAGTATATTCAAAACAGTATATTCAGCTGAACTATCTACATAAGTACTTAATTATAATAAACATTCACATAATATTTATTTAAATGGGCAAGCCAGTGCCAAGTATTTGTAAGGTATCCACTGAAACCACAAATTTGCATTACATACGACTATCTCATGAGTTATAACAACAAGAAATATACATCAAATAAACATAAATTAGTAATACAACGATTTACATAATACAAAACAACGATAATACTAATTGATAAAAAATTAAAATTTCAGGAGCAAAAATTAATTATTAAACGCTTAGGTATCGAGCGCAAGAATATTTACAAGAACTTAAAACAGCTAAAAAAAAATGTTACAAAACTATGACTGTAATATTTGGCTTTAAAATAAATAGGCTATATATAGTGAAAGCTATGGCAGATATAACTAACATCTATATTGTTTAGTTCTAATATTAGTAGCTATCAAATCCAAAAAGATATAGAGTTTAAAATGTGCGTAGAGTATAATTTCCCATAGCTTCCATTATATGACGTCGGGTAACATCCAATTGTCTAAAGAGTAGTGATGTAATCTATCTTTTCGATGCACCTTCGCTACTGAACCAGTGCCTTAACCCGAGAAGGCTATATAAATCTTGGTTATTAGCGTGAGATCTTATTGGACTAGTGTTATGGTCAGCAATCTTGTGAGGATAACGCCGCAGTCCAGAGTAAGCCTCTTGTGCACCAGGGCTATTTTCGAGATAGCCTGCATATGAAGAGCCGCGGGGTCGAAAATAATGGGGGTATGAATGATGATGGCGACGCGGATTGCCATGCATTGAGTTGTAAACTCCTCCAATCTGATTACGTCCAGGCCAATAGTCTTGTAGATGTCGGAAAGGATAGTTAGGTGGTGGTGTTTCAGCGTTTTCACTCTGCCAAGGATATCTATAGAATACAACATTTTTTGGGTAAAATTTATCATTGGTTTCTTCGTTGTCGATAATTTTATCTGAAGTATGACTTTCTAAATCTTTAATTTCATCTGATAGCATTGGTTTTCTGCGTCTATATTGAATCTTTGTGCGAGTTCCTAATATACTATCTTCTTCTGTTGAAGGAAGCTTTTTATCGTCTTTGGCAAAATTATCATCTGTAGAAACTTCAGCGTATCTGCTTATTAGTTTGATAGCTTCTCCAATATCAGAATAATCATTTTCAGGGTTAAGTTTAGCATCTTCAGTATCTTTTTTTAAGATAGATACTGTTGAATTCGACATCTCCGTCACAATATCTGAACGAGAATCGTTTACGATGTGTGAAACTACCTGTTCCTCAGCTTGTGGTAGGTTTTCATTTTTTAAACTTTCATCGATAGCCTTTTCTGTTTCAGATTCCGGATTGTTGATGTTTTCTGTATCGTAAATAACCGGGTCAACATTTACATGTCCAAAAATGAGCTCTTTTTGCCCTTCGTCGGTATTGTTTAATTTTGTATCAACCTCGCTAGAATTAACCATCGGACTGTCACGCTTAGGTTTATCCGAGTAGGTTAAATAATTATGTAGCACATTATGAGTTTTGTTCAATTTAGCTTGTTGTAGTTTTAATAACTCTAATTCGGCTTCGACGCTAGTGTCAGTATTTTCTCCCTTCTTGTCGAGTTTAACGTAGTTTGGCTTAAGGTCCTGTGCCTGTAATTACGATATGAATTAATTATACAATTTTATGAATTCGATATTTGATTGGAATTTAATTTCCTAATTTAATCAAAAATTATCTAAGTTTATAAGAAGGTGTACCTGTGCTGACGGATCTTGTGGTGAGTTTTGCTGATCTAGGCCAATTGGTATAGATAACTGAAGGGGCCCATGATCTTCATCACCATAGTCATAGAGCACATCGGCATTGTTAGGAGACGCAGTAAAAAGAGCATTCAGTTGCTCTAGTAATATGCGTTCATGTTCAGCTTTGTTTACAGTCACCACCTTGAATTGAAAAAATAACATTTTAAAATATTATCTATATTTATGCTATACATTAAAAATAATAGAAAATGTTTTCGTTACGTGATAATTAATGTCTTGTTGTGTTTGAAGTGTGACAAACAAAACAAGGAATATTAAATCGTTTGAATTACTATTTTACAATAAAGCCTCAAGTATTTTGGATATTTGTGGACCAGTTCGGCTAGGAAACTTCTATTCCCCACACAGAACTATTCGTACTAGTACATGTGAATGCCGGAGACCCAAATCCCTGTCCTATCTGAATCCTTTTTTACTCAATCTTCTCTCTCGTCTTAAGTGACAAGGTACGGTGGCTAGTGTTACTAGGTTACGGTAACTGCATTGGATCAGGTGACCCTTATGGTTGTGGTTTTCTAAAAATAATTAATTATATATTCTACAAAATAAAAAATACCTGTACACAAGCGGTTCCATCCTGACGATGCCCTTTAGGACAGACTAGAGGAGTAATGAAAAGCGACTTCGTTGTAATTCTTCTAGGCGGGGTATTTTGGTTTCCGTTTTCAGGGCTTTGAAGCCAGGAGCGCCAAGCTAGTTCGCCTGCTTGCCGGTCGAGAGTACGCGGCGGCGCGCGGGTGGTAGTGGCCACTGGTCCCTCGGTTTTTTCTGCCCCTATCCCCTCGGTTCGCTCTGCCCCCACCCCCTCGGTTTGCTCTGCCCCAACCAGTGCACATGACACCAGCAACGCGATCCACGGATACCACATCGCAAATACCTGGAACAGGGTAAGCATTTTATTAATACATATACAAAACGAAGAAAACATTTTTGCAGTCTGGAGAAATCTAAGTTATTTGCTTTTGAGCGTCGGACGCTGGATAATCTCTAAATAAATTTTGAAAGTCGTGTTACCTATCTCATATTTGCTTCTAAGGTAAGTAAGTGAATCAGAGTTATAT
The DNA here is from genome assembly GCA_023373885.1 of Hestina assimilis. Taxonomy (NCBI): domain Eukaryota; kingdom Metazoa; phylum Arthropoda; class Insecta; order Lepidoptera; family Nymphalidae; genus Hestina; species Hestina assimilis. Next base: position 5,457,248 of record CM041749.1, on the reverse strand, counting down.
GTTCATAAACTTGTTGTAAAACTCGAACAGATAAATATACAAAAACATAAATCGGTGTTTATAAATCAGGGACACTTAAAACATTACAACAAAAGCTCTCTTTGAATAATTATCTTCAATATACAGAAATTTCTGTTATATTTTTACATTGAACTTAAAAGCTTTATCGATATTTATTTATATCATTATTATTAGCAATATAACATCTAAATAAAACAACAGTATATAATTTCTCAAAAGTACCTCGGTAGTACTAATAAAAATAATTCCATAAATGGACGCAAATAAGCAATACCATGTCAACGCACACGAATGTCATTTCGAGAAAAACGCGTTTGAAAATTTTGAATAACTTGCTTTATATGATTTTTTTATGTATTGGTCAAGTTTTTGGCAATTTCAGATTTATGTAAGTTATTTTTCTTATTTTCACAAAAAATAATTATACAAGCTGCATATTTCGTATATAACCCAAAACGTTTAAAAATACATAAATTACATGATTGAAAAAAGGGCTTTTTTAGAAGTTTTAATGCTTAAAGTTTACAAATATTAAAGAAAAATGTTCTTCAGCCATTTACCAACGCTTCCGCATATATAACTCAGTTTTTTCAATTTTGTGGGTTGGCATGGTATTGCCTATTTACGTCTAAATGCAAATTACTCAGGAAGATGTTAGAGAATGATCCAGAACTCATCATGTCTGAACTGGATCAAGGTTTGGCCTTATCCATTAGCTCAATAGCTCGATGTCAGTGACGAGATACGGTTAATAAGAAGATACAATTATTGTTGTTGAAAATAATTTTGTTAATTATAATACAGTTTGTTAAAATCTTTTCAACTATAATATAATGTTGTTAGATATTGTGATGCAAATGAAATGTAGATCCTGATGATTTTATGGAAATTAGAAGTCCAAATAGCAACAGATATTATCATTAATTAGTCGTTATAATACTTAAGTATTTAATTTACTATGTCTAAAACAAACTTAATTAAAGTCAAAGTTTTAGTTGAATTTTATTTTATCTTAATTCCATCAAAAATGACCTTGAGCCCTTTATCACTTGAGAAAGTGAAAGCGAGCCATAGATAAATAACAAGTTTTTATAAGTTATCTTCAGGTTTCGTGACGAATTTTATATTAACATAGAATTGAAATAATTCGTTTTATGCATTTTTTATTAATCAGACTGTTTAACTAGTTTGTTAAAAGTATGACTCTACTTTCAAATACCTACTTGAAAGTGAAACACAATAAAATGTCACACTTAGAAAAACAACCTAGCCTGTTGTGAATGAAATCTTTGAAATTATAGATATAAAAACATATCTGTAATGAAAGTGTTACACAAAACTTTTAAATGTATTACTTATATATTACTGCAATAGATATTATAAATTGAAATAGTGAGTATGAGTATTTTATGAGACATATTTGTGGGTAAGAAAAGAAAATATTAAAATTGGTGTAAGAACTTTGAAAAAACGTATTAAATTAAACCATGTGAACGTGTCGCCTTATCGAATTACATCTTCTAAGGTCTGGAATCCTTTTCTTTGGCATTTAAGTGCTTTCAAGGGTGAACTGAGGGTATATGCGAAATGGTTTGACAAAAAATTAGACATGTGTGACTTAAAAATACTCTTATATTTTTTGTTGCTTAAAGTAACCGTTGTTCCTGTTTTAGTGAGATCAGACATGGTAATTATAAGTTTGTACATGCAATAAGTTATAAAATAATATAAATTTCCACTTTAAAATAATTCACATAAACTTAAATATTGTATGTTTTATTCAAAATTGTATTTTACATAATTTACTTTGACCCGCTTCGTGGGAAATAAATCAGTATTTGATACAACAAGTTGAATTTTTTCGCAGAAATGCTTAAAAATTTTACATAATAGAAAAATTAATCATGACATAAGACGTTCCTACGATGGTATTTCATCATATCAAAAAAAACTAAAAATAAGTCACTTCCAGTTCCTTCGTCAGTTCTTCTCAAATTTTAGGTTGTCAAACGTGTACGACTGTACGTGTACTTCTATATGAATAATAAATTTGAATTTGGTACAGTCGAGTTATTAACTAAGTGCGCAAAACAAGGGCAGTGGCTGTTGACCCCGTCGCGATCTATTGGCAGCATCTGGCAATGATCTTTCCAGGCGCCGACGCTGCGGACGCGCATACGGAAGCGCTTCGCGAGATTTGACCGTGTTTCAATGGGTGCTTGATTGGAGATTACTTATTTCAGATGTGCTACGTTACAGGAGGATTAATTTATACAAGTGTGTTATTAACTCTCAAATGTTATAAGAATAAACCGTATCTTTATAACTGCGTCTCACAAGATCGCTTGTGACCTAATGAAATGATACCAGTTTACATTGACCAGACACAAGATGGGTATACCGTTTAGATACGTTATTATAATCGCGTACCAAATCCTCGATTATTGAACCCTACCTTGACACGTATGCGAGAGTGAGATGAAAGTTGCGGAACAGAGGTGCGTAAGCGCAGGGTTGCACACAAATAGCTTCTCAGTGAGAACATAAGTCGAGTGATTCCGAGAACATTCGGTGCCTACCCGTATATTTTATAACTGCATTAAAACATCAATGATAACCATTCCGTTAATTAGGCACGTATTCGGTTCTGTTGACTGACACGCACCAACAACTACCCATAAAAGCGTCATGTTATCCTCAATACACTAACGCACCTACCCATTTAGATATGTGTCTACTTCCTTTAATTAATACGAATGCATGAATCAACAACATTGAACATGTAGGGGATCGTGTGGTGGTAACTTTCTATAGTCACGCTTGGCCTGCATCACAAGACCCTCGCTAGGACTGACAGGTGTTACAAATGAATAAAGGACCATGGTTAAGTAGACATTTTTGAATTTGATCCAAAATTAATAGAAAGAAGGATTTTTATCGTATATTGTTTTCAGGTAACACATACATGGATGTTATTCGTGATGCATTCTCGTTCTTGATTCGATGTGATTATAACAGACTAATTTCTAAATTTGTGGTAAGTCGGTAAAAACGTGTGTGAGTTAATTTTTGGTTGCAACAAGAATTTATTTCGAAGGCGTGGCTATAATTTCCATTAATGTCCATTGTATGATAATAAAGTGGACAGCTTGTGGTGAAGGTGTCGAGAAAGTCTTGTCCAGTCGATGTACAAATACGATGTTGGTCGAATTTGCATGTTAACTATTTGCTTCATGGACAGGATATTGATTATTTACACAATGGATAAATAAATTGCCCTCAAATAATTAACAAGGTTACAACATCGCAAATTAATTTCATAACCGATGCGATTTGGATACCAATTTAATTATAATTACAAAGTAGAAACTATTCGTGTTCAATATAAAACAATGAAACGGGAGTGTACATGTACAATGGAACTATGATGCTAATTGAAGCTTTCATTGGTAGCTATTACACTAATTAGTTAAACCCAACAGTGAAGATTACAGAGTGTGCTTGTGTGCGTGGCTTTTGAAAACGTACGTTATATTGTCCCAAGTTATCAACTGTTTATATTTATAAATATAACATTTCTTTTATCGGGTATTAAGGCCAAAAAATTACCTTTAATTATTGCTTTACGTTTAGGTCAGGTTATAGTTATACTCACCGTGGTCACCAGCAGACTGGCTCAACAAATCCATTCCGTGCGTGAGTGTTATAAATACTAAACGCTATAACTTAAAATTTAATAACTGCTTATATTCTTAAAATATAATTTCTACAATATTTACTAAGTCATTTTGATATAGGTAAAGGTTCTGATTATTTATTGTTTGATAAGTTTTCGAAGGTGATAATTGTGAGATGATGGTCTCTAATAGAACGCAAGTCTTCTCTTGGAGTCTAATTTAGTTCAGTTCAATTATGATTTTATGAATAATTATAAAGACTGATACTGTTTGAATTTGAACATTTAAAAAAATACATAATAGATTTCTACTATTCCTATCAAGTGCACAAAAGTTTAATTATTCGCTGTCAAAACAATTTCATTCATTATAATAATTAAGTATTTAATTTAGATTGGACACGCACTAATTGTATTACAAACTAACTTTTAACTAAATTAGTTACAATGAAATAAAATGTAATAGAGTTTACAATGGTTTAAACTTACTTGTTACAGTTTGCAACAGAATAATATTATGTATTTTATTTTTCAATCATTTTTTATATGTATACAGATTATGAAAATGTGTAACAAGTACCAAAGCCTTGCGGTTATCGCGTTAAATAAACTGGCAATATCGACTTAAAGTAGCAGTATCAGTAGCTTTTTATTCGATGAGTGTATGCTTCAGTAGCCCAAACTCCCACGTCTCCATTCACCCTTCTTTTTCATCTCTCTCTTTACAACTATCTTCGCTCTCATCTTATGTGGTAAAGATGATATTTGTCACCTTTGATGATTAAAAAAAAACAAAATCTTGTTCCACAAAAAAAAAAATGAATATTGCAATATTTAATTAATTGTTTTTTTTTTTAAATTAATTGTTGTCAACGTAATGTTCTATGAATGATCGTGGTTCGTTTTTTGTTCAAACATTTGTCTATTCGTTAAGTATGTCGAAGTCTGCTGAGATGAGTTGCCGACCTAGTGAATGAATGTTGAACACATGTGACATTTCACTATCATTACAATATTTGGAATAGCTTTCGTATGCTGTCGACTAGAATGATTTTCATCGCGAAAGAATTGCACTTACCTTATCAACAAAACATGCGTATTAAAACTTCATTATGATTGAATTTTAAATTATGTTGTTTTTCCTTCACATAATTTATATTGTCGTGTAGCTTCGTTTATATAGCCTAAAATGCGATTAAAAGAATATAATGCTATTTGAAGAACAATGGCCGATACAAATGCATTTGTCTCACGCATTGGGTGTAAAAGAAATTAGTGTTTTAGGGTTCAGTTATCGGTATTATACTCGTTTCTGAAAACTCGTAAGTATGTTAAATAAATATAATAAATAAATAAGTATAAATTTTCTTATCTGAGTTTAAATATTTATAATCTTTTTAGATTATAAAGCTATTTTATTTCATCAGGTTTTATGCAACACTTAACGCCTGAGAATGAACTTAGGTAAGAGTACGTTTCAACGTTAAACTTAAAATGAATGGCACTTAGGGATCTATTTAGGAGGTGCTCGAAAATGGTATAAAAGTATAAAACCGATTTTTTCTAAAATTGTGCGTAAAACAACCACACAAGTAAAACCATCAAAAAACGTAACAAATAGGTACTTACTATCTGTATGGCCAATACAAAGTCGAATCGAATCGACGTCCAACAGCGTTCTAAATATATAGGAAGTAACTAAGAATGGTAGTTAAATCTATAAGAACTTATTAAAACAATCTTTTAAGTATAAAGAAAACATATTAATATAAAGCCTGTTGTTATGCGAATCAAAGTATTTCCATCGCTCCCAATATAGTTACAAATGTAAGGGTTAAAACTGAAAGCGTTAGAATGTTAACGAATACAAAGCGAATACATTAATGGAAGATATAAACAGCTCTGTAACAAATGGGCGGCATCAATGTCCAAAACAAAAGCAAATAAGTCCTAATCAGTGAAGTGCGTAGTGGGATGCGGCCTCCGACGCCCGACACGAAGTATGGAGCAGACGGCAAAGTGTGTTTATTTATAAAAATAACTCATTCATCTCCCTTTTAAATTAAAGTCTCCCCGATTTAAGACGCGGCACTTATAAGCAATGTATAAATTAAGTTTCGTTTATATGTATATTAGGTATTTAATATGATTTGTATATTTTTAACCCAAATACATACAAATGTAAATCTCTGACTTCAAAAGTAGGTTTTATGATAATGGTATAATTTTCGCCTTTAAACGAATATATCTTGTTATACATTAGTAAACTAGATTCTAGTTTAGATTTTTGTGTTCATTTATTGCTTCTAATAAATAATAAATATAGTACGTTGCTTTATTTAACTCAACGAAGTTCAAATTTGTTTTAAATAACATACTAGATGTAAATGCTTACCACTTGTTGCGACTGTTGTAGCACATAGTAGCGGTTCGCAAATATGCCTTTTATTACCGTAATTGAAGCCGTTTAGTTTATTTTTTATTTAATTTAACAATGGCAGAATTAATATAACATTAAATAGTACAAAGAACATAGCTGTATAAAATTGAACCAGTTATATTTTATTTGTGCTATCTGTTGTCTAAGGTCTTTATCCGCTACTGCTATTGATGGAATCGTAACAAAGGTGGCTATGTCTTAATAATATGAGAATGACGAACTAATGAAATAGCAAACTTAATTATATCTCTCCTTAACGAAATTTTTTAAGAGCCGTTATCATCTATGATTTCTTCTATTGTTATACTAACTGTGCTCGTGTGGTCTAAAGATTATTCTTTGTGTTTTTATTGCACTGATTCTTTTTTTTATATAAGTGGAAGTACCGCTAAAATCAGCCTATCCGTTTCGGAAACAAGCTCGGAAAAACAAACAGATTAAAATTAAAAGGCAATGGCATTTTATGCGGCATAAGTACCACGTATACATGCTTTTATATAGATTTTTTGAAAAGGTTTTGTGTAGATATTACAAACAAACGTCAATTGTATTTATTTGTATAGATATAATATATATATATATATATATATATATATATATATATATATATATATATAGTATATTGTTATAATGTAATTTTTATGTTTTATGTATATTTAATTATCTATACATGAAATACTATTGCGATTTAATTTTTATTTGTCTGATTGTTTTTGTCCGGGCTTGTTTCCGAAACTGTTAGGCCGATTTTACCGGTAATTCCACTAATATTAAAAAAAGAATAGCGCAATAAAAAACACAAACAACAAACTTTAGACCACACGAGCACAATTGGTTTACAATATAACAAACCACGCTAACCAGACTAGTGGTTCTAATAATATAACAATATAGTATATAAGTTAATAAGAAATTTTTGCTTAAAATAGGTAACTTAGTGTATTTGTATATGTAATATATAATATAAGTACTGAGTACCTTATCCAATGTCCATAGACTAGCATAGAAAAGCATAACTTTTTTAACTAGATCACTGAACATAACATCTAGATCTCCGTGAATGTGCTAAACGCGTCTTGTATTGTGTATCGATTATCGTCTCCTATACTTGTTGAGTGTCCAGTGATGTCCCAAATTTAAGGTAAATTTAGATAAATGAGACGTCTGAGGGACGTATGGTAGCGGACTCTGTTGTTTTATGATAAGAAACAAGAATTTCGTAAGTAGCTTAGAATACCTAACATTACAAAAAATTAAAAATGATTTTATTGGACATACTTGTAATAAAATGTTAAAAAGATTTTTCTTTAGGCATTTGTTTTAACTTATATTTTATATAGCAATAACTGTGTTCCAACTTTTACCCAAAATTCGGAAAACAGATATTATTTTTTATTTCTATATATTCCCATGGATCGCGCGGGTAAAATCGTGAGTTTCAACTAGTTTACACTGATATTATAACCGCGAAAATAGATTTGTCCATTTGGTCTTATTTTACGACTGCACCGATCTCGATGATATTTGGCATGAAAATATGTAGTTTGAACTAAAACTGTATAATAATTCTTTATTGTATTTAACTATATTAGGCTGGGTCATCTTTATCTATTTAATAATAAAAAAAAATTATGTTAAAATCTTAATTTTCTTCACACAACAGCTTAAAGAAGAGTCTTAATGAGATGTATTGAGTTGATCACAAATACATCTCACGGTCGCTTGCTCTATGAATATGCAGACGCTATCTACAAAGCTTACCTGAATGTGTCGGGCCCTTTAATAACAATGATTTCACGGTCGTATTGTTAACTATACTTAAAAAAAGACGATAAAAAGACATAACCGACACCAACAGCCAGCAGGTTGTGCACACAAAAATAATGCGGATGTAGCGATTGTGTGGTGGTTAATTAGTTCTTATTTCTTTAGAAGTTTTTCTTAATGTAAAAATAGGTCCTTCAATGCTATGTAGCGTAACTTGGGCTCAGCGGTTTTGTTGTGAGTGAATTATTGCTGTAAACAGCAAACTTAAAAGTCATATGATTGGTTTTATAGGTTTAAGCCATGAACGAATACTGCAAGACATACGGAAGTTTGTAAAAAAATAATTAAATGACATCTTAGCTAAAAAGATTTAAGAATACTTTTTATTTTAGCAACCTTCAATGATTTATATGATATACATTTTGGACAAAATTAACTGTAATTATTATTATGTTAAATTTAATGCATTGTCGTGATAGAGCTTAGATATCTTTTAAGGAGAAAGTGGAAACGTTATGACACAGATTTCATTTAATGTTTTGATAATATCAATTCCAATAATATAATTAAATCATAAGATTAAATTTAATGTTTAAGTAGAGCAAAACAAGTTGACAATAAATTATTGTATATTCTAGTTATAATTACTAATACAATCTAAGTGTAACAATAGTATGATAATTATAATATGAGATCCAGGAACATTTTACAGCTAGCGATTAGGGATGAGTAAGTTAAAGTTAAAAATAAAATGTATATCGATAAGCAATTTTTTATTTTTATTGAGTCGATTATTGTCGAGTTAAAATATTGGTATATCGAGATTTCCGGTACCAGTGTATTGAACTTTTTTTTAAAAGCAAAAAAACATCTGCACTTGTACCTTGTATTTGGTGTTATTGGAACGAAAGAAGTCCTCTACCGGGGCTTACGGGTAGTACGATTTGGTAGAAATCGTCACGTAACGAAAAGCCTTATGCTATGTATGTGTGCGTGTGCGTATATGTAAGTACGCTGCCAGGTTCACAATTCTCTCTCTCTCTCTGTCCTTGAATCTCTCTTCGAGTTAAATCCGGAGTTGAATTAAAGACGAAAGGAGCTTCGTTGATGACGGGATCCCCCGATCGCATAATTTAAAAGCGTAATTAATTAAATTTTAAAAGCGTATTTGGTGACCATATTTTATACAAAAGGCCTATACTTTAACTTAACTAGTCCGAGGATCTATATCTACATTTGATGCTAAAAATATCATTAATATCGATAGTCTGATATATCGATTATTTTTACCCAAGCCTACTAGCGTTTATATAGCGATATAGATTTCGTAATATCCTTGAGCGCTTTTACTTTTATGTTTAAAGAGGCTTACCTTGAGGGAAAACGCGCGTCGTCTTGCACCGCTTACATTATAGCGGGCCCGGCACCGGCTCGGTCCTGCAACCAGGAAATAAAATTAATAAACAACTATTAATCTATGTTAAACACATTGTTAGTTATCTAGCAGTTTTATTATTTTATTGGTGTCATATTACCTCCCATGTGTATTATATGAAAATCGCTAAAATGTATTATGGACACTTGGACAATGGACACTGGACAGACCCTCTGACTCATTGGTGCTCCTTCGTAAATTCAACACCAATGCAACGGAGGAACGAAGTTATTTATATGCTACCTTTATTCGATTATGTTGCTAGATTGTCAAGCTAACTTTATTCGTTTATGTTGGTTAAACTTGTTTCGTTGAGTTGGTGTTAAATTTACGAGGTGGCACCAGCAAGTGTATGGAAAATCGAATATAAAATTGTTTCAATTTACATAAGTTTTGTTTGCACCAATTTCTGACAGATTTGTTGAACGATTATATCTATTCTTCAGTGCTTTAAGAAATATATGTAGCTTTTGTGAATAAGAATGAGCACATATTTGTGCTTATCAGTATTAAGAAATATTTTCAACTTTAACAGATATGAAGTGAAGTTTAATTATCACATGAAATTAAAATTATTCTGAAACTTTAATATTCTTATTTTTTAGAACTAATAATCTTATCTATTAACTTTATTTCTTAATGGACTTGAATTGTGTTTACAACCAGGAAACAAAGATAATTCATTTGTCCATTAATGTGATGAGTATGACAAATCGTTTGTATGCATCTGAGACCATGAACCAATTTAAGGATCACATTGTGTTTTTCCATATTGTCTTTCTGATCAAGTGACAAATATTAAACTATATCAAAATGAATATAATGCTAGTATGTAGCTTCATTAATAAGAATTAATATTTTTTTTGTCAGAGCTCCGCCAACTGTCGTCAACCACCACAACAGATAAAAAAAACCATGTAAAATCGAAATTTTCGCAAAATTGGTCATGTAGTGATTTTCTATCACTGCCAACAATTAAACCGACAAAGCAGATCCAAAAATGATTTTTTTTTATTTCAGGGACACATATGCGTCATATTTTGCATTTTTGTGAATATTTTATATAAAACTAAGAGAAGACTAAGCGAAGTAGTGTAAGACTATTAAAATATTATATAGACAAAATGTCTATATGTATCTGTAAGTGTAAAGCTCAAAATCAACAAAGATTGTTTCTAAATGTCCGGACACGAAGAAAGCGAAACTGTTTACTTTTCTATTAAAGTTTGACCTGTCGTGGGAACTTACTGATAAACTTTTCATCAGTATTCCCTTAAGAGCGATATTCGTTTTTGTTGATTAGCGAAGAAACAATAAATAAAAATCTATAGGAAGTTTCGATGTTGTAAAAAAAGTAGGCAATAACGTACGACTGACACACAAAGGTTTTACTCATACATAGATCTGCGTAGCCTTAAACTTTGCTCTTCTCCGAGAGATGTTTTTTTATTATAAAAAAACTTGTTACTTCTTTTAAAATTAGGAGGCAAATGCCTAAATTATTTTAACGTTTTAAATATTACACGTCCATAAATTAATTATTTCGGCTGGTTTGAGGAAGTTATGTTTTTATAATGTTCAAACAGGCGAAAGTAAACAGAGGATTAATATAAAGTTTTACGATATACAATGACCACTTACCCTCTATAAAACTCCCTGTAAACACAAGAGACCTTTCCAAGAACATAAAGGTTTGGTGCGGAGTGGAAAATTCCAATAATGTATTTTATTAAGGCCTAGTTAAGAAACATATAAAGTTCCTACTTGGCGTCCCAGAGACATGATTCGTCTGGAACGCTTTCTAGTAATATCTGTGTGATGTACGCGCCACGCAGAATGTGGCGGCGCAACATTGACAACGTGCGGGCAATGGCATACAAACTGCACGAAAGTGGACCGGCTTAGCCTGCAGCCAAGGCCGAAAATCTCACAGTAGCTGATATTGATATCTTACTTGCTTGACCGAATCAACTATCGGTTGCTATTATAACGACTTCTAAATGTAAAGGATGATGAAAACTCTACAAACATTTAAATTTATTTCATGTCAATTCATGCCATGACATTAAATATTAGAATCTATTGATATCTCCTAATGTTTATTGTACAAAATAAATAACCTTCACTTATAATTGTTGAATAGAGTCGGATTATTGTAATGTTTGTGATTATTTAAGATACTTAAGTATTATAACTAGATTAAAATTTTAAACGATTTAAATTTATCTTAGTTGTGAACAACATAACTTGAATGAAGTTAGCTTAGCGTTGGTATTGAATTTACGAAGGAGCCTTAGGGAGTTTTTGACATTTTGTCTGTATGAAAGGACCGGTCCTTAGTATATAGTAAGACTATGGTCAAAGCCTTTCTCATAATTCGACTTTAATATTAAATTGTTAGGGCTTTAATGAAACGAGAGGAATGTAAATATCATTATACAATACAAAACACAAAAGAGTCTCCAGCACAAAGAGATTAGTCGTCAGTAGTGTCAACATGGGCTTGTATGGTAAACAGGCGACTCCGGCGTCCGAATCCCGAGAATCTATCTGTACTTTGCTATAGAAGTGTGTATGTAGGGTAGATTTCTTAAAGGTTAATCTTTTACATGACTATCACTAGTTTAATGTTTCAAAACAATTTGAATGCGTAAAATTATTGATAACTACCAGGCTTGGACTGGGATAAACGGGCCAGGGTGGCCCCGTGAAGCTCGTGGCCCGAGACTAGAAAATGTTAGGACACAAGAGCTGGGCCCTTACCTGAGCGGGTTCCCTAACCTACTAGCAGCCTGTGAAGGCACACTCTGGGACCTGGTTGGTAAACGTCTCTTCGACTATAAGGCCAGTCCGAAGCTGATAACGACCCTATAATTCTTTCTCCTTCCAAAATTTTTAAAAATACAAGTAGTCTTTTTTAAGATTATCAAAAACATGTAATGAATCACTATAGAGTTATAATTTCGTATAAAATAAATTTTATATCCTTTCTTTAGTCCATTCTGATTATAGTTGAACTTGTTTAAAGCCTAGGTTGCTTAAAACTTCAAAAGAATATAAACTTAAATAAATCCTTGAAGTTTCTAAAATTTTTAAAGTGTTTTATCTAATTTAATAGTAAATACTTACTAAAATAGCGTTACTTAAATAGCGTTTTTTAATATAAAAATTTGAGTTATAATGTTACACTTAGAAAGACGTCTACAAGAACGCTAATGCTTTTTATATTTTCTTACTATATTAGTTAGAAACTTTGACTAAAACATGGAGTTTACACGGTCAACCTCTTTGGTTTTGTAACTTTAGACAGGTAAAGTGTAAAGTTTCAAGAGCATGTGAGTGCATTAACGATATTGTATCTCGAAGATAAGATACTTCTACGTAAATGTTTATATTTTCCTCGTACAACCTCTTAAGGGTGTAAATTTCCGACAACAAACTTTAATTTACGACAGTTTCTTCTCTTACCATATTATATAATAATAATAAATAAACGCTACACACTTAACGGGCCCCATTTGGATAGCGATATCCTGTGTCGGGGGTCCGGAAACATACACAAGGACAAGGACAAATACACCCAAACCGGAAAATATGCTTGCATGGTCAACACAAACATATTATGCTCCAAGCGGGAATCGAACCCGTGACCTGTGGTGTTTAAGGCAGGTTCGCTACCGCTGCACCACAACGTCGTCTACATACATATTTATTATTATTTTTAAAAGAATATTAGCGATGATTTATTTGAAGTCATTACAAATATCCCTATCACCCCACAAAATGAGCTCGTAATATAGTATAGTAAATTAGTACTATTATATTAAGGGTCTGCCTGCTTGATGTTTGTGTGTGCTCTAAATTTCTCTCTTAATTTACTAAACAAACCTTTAAAAAGTATCAGTTCTATCAGAAGTTTAAGATATTATAAATGATTGGACTTAAAGATTAATACCAAGATTAAATCTCAATACAGTTTTTATTTTAGCAAAATAAACTTATGGTGACAACCAAGGGCGCTCCTGATTATAAATAGTATTTCGCGGTTAAGACAACCCATTTTTGCCTGAAGCAGGTATTTTGAGTAACTCATGAATAATGACAAAAAATGAAGGCAGGCCGACATATAACATAATTATTATGTATCATTCCAGCGTATTATTCTGTGTGTCTATGTATATTATTCTTCATATCATTCCACCGGATTAAGGTACAGCAGCTTTTTAATAAAAATTAAAAATAATACTTATTTCCACGCGCTTACAAACTCAAACACATTTCTCATAAACAGTTTTATCCCATATTTATTCACCTAATGTAATTTTCCACAGATTTAACCCATTCACTGTCCAGACAGTAGACGCAATAGTTAAACAATTGAACTGAGCCATATATTCACCGAACAGGAAATGTGTTGATTAAAAAAAAATATTAACGTAATGCTCTTCATAATTTAGCCAGAAAACATATTCTTTCATAATGCCTTTTATATTTGGTCGATCAATCAGTTGTACATATTTACGTTAGTTGGTCATAAAAATATTTTATTGTATAAATATTTTGGTGGTAACTATGATATTTTAATAGTCTTATAAATCATAAAACTTCTTTATATTTTAAGATTAATACGTCTATAAAATGTTTATAGTTCATCGCGTAAATATTTACATATTAATCGATTAAGAAATCAATAGAAGTGTTCTTTGTCAAAATAAAGAATAGATATATTGATGTAAGCAATAACAGTTTGTTCCCAGACGTCGGCGCAAAAGCAGGCGCGAGTCAGAAAGCAAAACATCGGGACCGTTTGTTTCTAAACATTGTGTGCAAATCGTTGCCGATAAAACCATATATGCAAATACAAGTTTATTGTTTGTTGTCTTGTATAAATTGCATTCGGCCTTCTCACCCACTATATAAAGTTCATTTACACAATAGGTAACGCCGATTTGGGAGTGGTTAACAAAAAACGGGATAATAGTAGTGACGTAATGGATTGTTTTGCGAGATCACAAGCCCATTTTTTAATACTTATGATTAAGTATTGTAATCTATACTATCTAAGCAGTAATTGTTCTGAGAACTATTCTACGAGAAGCTAATTATGGTGTCCATCAATCTGAAAAATTGTATGAAAATTATATGTATACTATATTCCTTCGTCCTAGCATTATTCCCGGTATTTTATTTTACCCAGGGTCTGCTTATTACTCTTATCCGGATATGACGGATTACTAGTTTTTACACAGAGCGATTGCCATCTGACCTCCGCAACCCTAAGGGCGAACCAGTAACTAAGATAAGAGCAATTTTCTTATCAAGAGTTAACGATTATTATCAGATGTTATGTGATAACAACCGGGAGAAACAGCTTAACGTGCTCTCCGAGGCACGATGGGGAGACTCAGACAAACGCCCAGACCGAGAAAGAAATTTAACAAACATCTGCCCGAGCGGGAATCGAACCCGCAACCATCTAAAGGACTAAAGGCAGACAAGCTACCCACAACGCCACAACGGTGTATACTATATACATAGAATTATAAAGCGACATGCGTAGGCACTAGCATTGCGTGTATTACGAAACAGGCATGTAGCATCCTAAATCAAGGCAGACGAAACCGAGGGAAAGAGCTAGCATATATTGCGTAACTAAGCCTGCATCGAATTACTCTTTAATTAATATATGGTTAGAAATATTATTTACTTAGTTTATAATGTAGGCCAGGTATTTGAACTATTTAAAAAATTAAAAGAATATCATTTATAAATAATTACATTTCAACACGTTTCTTTACCTTTAACTGAATAATGAAACATTTTTTCTTAGTTTTCGTAATCTTGACACTGTTCGAACCCACGTCGTAGTTATTTGCGTTATATACACGTGAATGCACAAAATAACACGCCGTTCCATTACAACGACTAGAAGATAACTGAACAAATAATTCGATAGTACGTTGTTATAACTCCAGATTTATCTTAAGTGATTTCCACATTACAGAAACATTAGATATATTTTATATAAGATTTAATCATCATAAACGTTTTGGGTGGTTTATCATTGTTTTAATACGATGTTTATTAATTAATTATTATCACTTTATGAGGGCAAGAGGCTACTTGATAAGTAATTAAAAAATAAAAGAGAATAAACTATATAATAGGAAGCGATGTTTGTACTGAGCACACGACATGCAAGTGATTTTATAGCTTCATAAATTAAACTAATAGCTTGTGATAGGCAATCATTAGGTTTCAAAGCAATTAGTACATGCTGATAAGGTAACAAAATACCACATTTAACCAAATTACTACGTAGAACTTGTTTTGCAATTAATGCACTGGAAAAGTTCTGTATTATTCTATCGCAATTATCGTACTGGTTAATATTTTTAATCTTATAATTCTTTAAGTATGTAGAGTTTTTTTTTATTATTATTAATTTATTTTACCAGTAGAATTTATCGTATCTTTGTTATGTATTTACAATAATCATTTGTAAAATTTTCCACATGAATACGTAATCTTAATATATTATATTTAATTGATAACATCCTGAACATTATCACGGATAGCGAGATATATATAATATATAAAAATAAAATAATATATAAGTATTAAAGCATATTTAATATATACAAAGCTGGACAAATTTAATCGAATTTTTACCATGATTTCTAGTGGGATGCAACCGAGAAATGCAGCTAGTATTCTTAACTCAACATGTGTAAAGAGTTTGTAAATTAATATTAAATAGATACTAAAATAAAGGTGCAATTAAACACTAAAAGTTACTTGGCCTCTCAAATCTAAAAGTTTATTTCGTCTTACAAACAATTGAATGAACAAAAGTATGTCAATAAAAGATATTTTATTATCTAAATGTAGCACAGTTTTCTACTTTATAACAAACATTAAAACCGATATGAAATTTAGTAAAATAATAATACATTTTAAATTTAAATTTAGTAATAAATTAGTTTAAAAGATATATTTTAAACATTATTTTGTAATGTTTATTAGTTTATAATGTGTCATTAGTTGTTCTTTTGTAAAATAAACTATAATAATTTATCATTACAAACAACAACTAGTACAAAGTCTTAGTTTATATAAAAAGGAATATTCGACTATCTTTTGCAAAGTGAACATTGAAATGTAACTAACGTAATTTATACTTTAAAAATAATATATTTATATATATATATAATTTTTTTATATGCTTGAAATATTGATTTTTTCCACTACGCTACTAAACTAGCAGTGCAACGTTATAAATAAGCCATATTGTCAATTGAGCTGTAATATTTTATTGAACAGGCCAGTTGCCTTCATGAAAGTTGCTCCCGTAACGAGAATGCCAACTGGCGCCGGCGCACGAACGAAGCCGTTGGTTTAATAGAGATTTTATAATATTTATTAGTAGAAAACAGATAATCGTTTTACAGATACAACGATAGTTTTATACTATTTTGTAACTTTACCGTGTTAACTATTTAATGAAATTTTTGTTCCTAAAAAAATAAAAGAATTATTCTTTATAATAATTCTTTTATTAACTATTTGTATGGAAGTCCACCATTTCTGAAACTAGAAGCGTGAAGCTTTGTTTTTAGGCGAACAATTACAAATAAAGAAACATGTGTTTTAACGTTTTCTAAAATACTGAACCCCCGAATGGCTGAAAAAGGGGTTAAAAGTTGATACGGGATGTCCGTCATTTTGAAACTAGAAATAAATATGAAAGTTTATTTTTTGGCGAAAAATTATAAATAAAGATCCTTGTATTTTGACGTTTTCTAGAGTTCCACCACTGAAGCAGTGAAATGAGGGTTCAAAGTTTGCATTAAAATTGTTATTCACACGGGCAAAATGAAATATACAATGATACTTTTAAAAGAATGTTAATATGATTACATATTGTTATAATTACAATATGAAAAAATGGTCACGTACTAAAGTTATGAATTAGTGTAACAATTCATAACAGCCGATTACATACATCCCATTCAATATGCGCTTCACTTTTACTATTTCATATTGCGACACACTTAACATGTAATAAGCTATTTTGCATTTGAATGGTATCCATTGAGTTAGATGTAATCGATTACAGCTTTGGTACGCGGATGTCGTTTACGTTTGAATAGCGAAAAGCCCTTGGTTTACTCAGATAATATACAAGATTTTTTATCGGATTAGTTAATTAATAGTTAAGTAGTATTAATAGTAATAGAAAAAGTAATAAAGATTCTTTATTAGAAAAAGTAAGTTCTTAATACTGAAGAATCTTTATTACTTTTTTTTGTAGAAAAGAAAACAAAAATAAAGTAAAAAAAAAACAAAAAGTAATAAAGATTTTTTATTACTTTTTCTATTGTTTTTTATTATTTTCTATTACTCGATCGATCCACTTTATAGATTTTAATCGATTATTAATTATAAAGTGGCCCTGGAATACACAATTGCAACAGCAATACACTTTCCAAAAAAAATTTTGACACATACAAAATTAGGCAGCAAATTTGAAGAGTATTTTAACCACTCGAAAATCTTCGAATGAAAATAAAATTTTAAATATTTAATTTTCATTTAATTTTGTGATTTTTTTGGATATATTATTTTAATTCCACGGCGGTGAAACTGAATGCAAGTGCTAGTATTACATATATTATAGGAATGGTTAGGTCATTAAAATATTTCTCATGAAATGAACGTGGGTGTCGAAACTTTGTACTAAACAAAGTTTGAATTCTAAGCTTATAATATTATGTTTACATAACTCAATGTTGTTGTTGTTTATGTTGCTTTATTAGTATTTAAATTCATAAAGCTTATTATACAAACAAAACTTTACGAATTCATAAAGAATACCGAAATAAGAAACGTTGCGCGTCTGATTCACCATTCAATGAGACCACAGTAAATAATATACAGTATACAATAGGAAGAAATAAACGCGTTTACCATTGAATTGTATCCAGTAGCAGTTTTCACTTTCGTCTGCAATGATAAATGAGACTATTAACAATTCCGGCTGCGGCCAGGACGTCACGTCGCAGCTTCCGCATTAGTATGCCCCTTTAGGAATACATAGGACAAAAGTGGACAAGCCTTTACTTTCTTAATTATACTTTGTTAATATATATTCCTTTTTTCTCACTTTACAAATACGTAGAGTAGGATTGTATCACACTTCTTTGATTGTAAAATGTTACCTATTTACACTTGCAGTTTTTAACATTAAATATAGACGATAGGTCAAGATTAGGCTTTTCTTTCTCAATTTCTTCTTACAATTCCTTAATAAGATATTTATAGAATAATATGGTGATTATTATGTAACAATTTACTTTCTATTCATTGAATCGGCGACAATAAGTGTTCGCGACAGCAATTAATGTTTGATCTTCATTATAATTTAAGATCGGAAATTGCGAATAATTTACGTAGGCGGATGACTTACGCGTCACTTTCACTACTTATCAAGTTATCAGTATTGAAATTATTGATAATGACAGGATATTTTTATCCCCAACAATAATGCATAAAACATAGTTTAATTTTTAGCGCGAAAGTATTAAGTCTATTAACTTTTGGATTTCTAATAAATTCTTAAGTATTTTCATTAAATTATATCGATTTCTTTTAAAACACTGTTAATATTTATACCACTGTAATGTCATCGTATATTTAAACCAAATACCAGTACCAACGATAGATGTATTTTGTATAATATTAAATTATTGGTACAATATTTCCAGATATTAATCAGCTATTTCTGGAGTCTATGAGACATACACATTAGTAGAAATTGCTTCGAAGAATTAACTATGAGCCAAGATTAGAATAACGAATCGCATTAAGTTTCTCGAAAGTGGGTAATGTTTGGACAATAATCAATAGCAAATTGCGAATATACACGTTAGATATTGTTTTTTGTCTAATTATCATCGGGTTATACAATTTTGTACGATACAAATGTTAAAAATGGTTTTTATTTAAAAAATATATAATATTATTGCATTTATAAAATAATAAAATGTAAATTTGTTATATTCAAACTCTGTGAATAAATTATGATAAAGACAGCTTATTGAGATCAGAAAAAGTAATTTTTACGGTCACGTGGTCAAACTGGATTATTGCGTTTAGCTGATAGTCAATAAAACCAGATTGTGACCTACAATTTGGTTGGCTATTTATAAATAGAAGTTCATTGTTAAATAGTTTATAACAAATATTAATATAAACGAAAAGAATAACTCTTAATTGTCAGTATTAAGCTAACTGTTCAACTTTCTTAACATTTTCATCATCTAATGTAATCTTTTAAAGTCTAAAAGAATATAAAATTTTATATGATCTATTTTAGGAAAAAAATCTTATTACCGTTTCCTCTATTTCAAATGAAAAGCAATATCTTAGTACGAGTATATTAGTTATAAAACGGTTCAACAGATTTTAAATTAAAAAAATCAGATATTATTAATCAGCACTCACTTGTGGTTATTCAGTATTTAAAAGCTTTGTTATTATTATTACAGCATGTTATAATTCAAAACTAATTAGTTTTTAATAATAACAACCATAAAATAAGTGCGTAAAGCTTTCTTTTAAATCAATAACATACATAAGTTATATACGATATATTACTTTACCTAATCATTGACCAGACAGGAGACCAGACACAATAGTTAAACAATTGAACTGAGCCTTATGTGGTTTAACGGTCAGGGAAGTTGTTAAAAAGCAGGCGAACTAAATCTGGCAAGTTAGGATCAAGATAAGCTTATAGCTTATTGGAAGAAAATTGATAATAAACTTGTAGTTTTGACGTGTTGACATCGATTTGTCAAATGTTTTTATGAAAATAATAAAAAAATGTTCAATTATAATAAAAAAATTAACATTATAATGTTATTAACATTTTTTAACATTATAATGTTAAAAATTATAGAAATTCATTACACTCCTTTTTAAGACTAATACTGTAGCGAAATACCAGCTCTGATATTAAGCGGTTAAAACACGGAAGTATCTAGTATGTTAAGCTTTTAACGGGAGTATCACTTTAATAATTTCTTTATTAATTGGTAATTATTTCATATTTATGACCAGAATCCGATAAGGTAGGACAAGGTAGTTAGCTGAGACGTATTATTTACTAGTTGTAAGAAGAAGAAAACTCTGTGGACTATAAAAACTATGCTTTTAAGCGATGAATGAGGAATTAATTATAGGGTTGTTGTATACATACTGCGCCTCCCTACTGCTACTCCCTTATTTTAATTCTCAAAAATCAAAAAGTACGAAATGAAAGTTAAGGGGGTTATTATATAAGTTATATAATTGAAAAGGCTATAGAAAACTTTAAAAAATAAATAAAAATTCTCTTTTTTTGTTCTATAATAATGACTACATGCCGACACACGCTAGACCAGGTAATCCGTTTGAACCAAATAGGTTAAATACTTGAGATAAACAGTAAACGTCATGTCTTAAGATATACTAATTGAGGTAGTTGTAACAAATACATTAGAATCGGTTTTTTACTATTTACACGTAACATTATATTATACATTTACGTACTAATACTGTATTTCTTTTTAAATGAAGTAATCTTGGAATCAGTGACTCTTTTATTGATCATTACTATATTTGTAAGTAACTATACATATCTTCTCGTTCATATATAGTTAATATATGTAAATTCTAAGTTTTCAATTGCAGAAACACGTTTATCTTATCTATAATTAAGTGATTATTTTTTATTTCTTAGCTAAGTTAATTTATTTTATAAACAATTGAATTATCACACACATTTCTCTACCACAGTAATGAGAAATTTAATATGATTTTGGAGTATTAGAACATAAACACATCAAACTTTAGGAAGTATACATAAAAACAATAAATTAACATTTGCGTATTATAGGTGGTTTCTGCAGAAATGAGACTTTATAACGACGTCCTCGTTAGCATGGATTCATGCCAAAATTATAATTTAACCGTATCTACGTCAAACTTCTAATAATACGTATAAAATGCGGAATCATGAAATTTATATACTGCTAACTGGAATATTTATCACATTTAATCTTTTTACTTTTGCTGTACTAAATTACCTAAAGAGAGAAATTATATCGTTTGGTAAAATTAACAATAAAAAAACCACAAGAAGGTTTATTAAACATTTTTATATATATTCCTACTTTCTGAGCCTACTCATTAAGGCATACAAACAACTTGGAAGGCAAGAAAGTAAATGTTTTCCATCGCCCGTACTACGTTTTCATAGTATAGTATTAGTAAAATATATTGCTCTAAAATGTTTTCAATAATAATTATTTAATCACAAAAAAAAATTACTATTCTGCTTTTAATCAACATGTGTTACTATCTGCAGTGATTAATGGCAGATACTATATTTTGTTGGCCATAAATCAATCGAAATATTTACACAACCAAATGAAAAATAGCTCACGTACTTATCATCATGTGAATTAATATGTTTTAACTTTACATTGTGGAGATAAATGTATAAACTTGGCACGAAACGTTTTGTATTATTCGCCAACATCTGTTATAAACTGTCAACGATTTTAAAACGCAATAAAATATAACGATAACGTCAGATACGGTTTAATTTATCCATTTCTATATACAAATAATATATTATTATCTAAACAAAAGATCTATTATCTATTCAGATATAAACGTTAATTTTATTGTCGTTTTACAACTTTTACACGCGTAAGTTTTATATTATACAATTAATTTCCTTATAGTTCAAATGGTGATTTACTGATCCGGTTTTACAAAAGTACTAAAGTAGTAAAACATAGAATTTATATATTTTTGTACGAAAAGGTGAAAATATCTTTTTTCACATAAAGGAAAACATTAAAGGGTTTAAAACTTTTTTCTATTGTATTACAATTACTAACATGATAATTCATATTCACATATATAAACATAGAATATAGATTTAATATAAATAGAATAAAGTTGGCTACAACAATATGTAAATTGAATTTTTATCCTGTTCCGGAGTCGTAGTGTCCAACGGAAATATCGTTGAAAGGCGAATCACGTGTAAATCGGATTTTGACATCCGCATACAAGAAGTTCCATCCTTCTAATACTTTTTAACTCTCATTGAATGTACTCACTTTATATTATTACATTCATAATATAATTGTTGTTTATATATTGTATACATTAGTTAAAAAGATGTATATGAATAAATGAAATTTGCTAGTTTATATTATATCTATGGTCAAACTTGTGGCCTTCTAGCCTAAAGCATTCATATGCAGTATTTATAAGTTATTGGTTGTCTATTGGAATTTAGTTAACAATAGAGAATATTTAGTGCTCATTGTGTCTGGATTATAGACATTTGTGGGATACTCATCGTATCTGTTGTCGGAAAAATGATAAAAGGGAAAGCGGAATCGAAAAGGCATCAGATCCATTGTTTGCTTCTGCCTTTGAGAAACCAGTCTATCTTTATTGTATAGTCCGACTTGCTCATTTCTGTTCTCAGACAATACCTGATATCGTTTGAATTTGTACCCTTGGTCGGACAATAAGCAGGAGATCTAATGGACGTGTCTCGATGAAGCCGATAACTTATAAATATCTTTGCATTCTTTAGCTGGAGGTATATTAACTTGTATTTGAGCTGCCCGTGACATCGTTTGCTTGGAATAAGTTTTTTTGTTTTGACGATTGGAAAACAAGCATACCGTCCGCCTGATAGTAATCGCATGAAACGTAACAGGACTGAGACTGATACTTTACGCCGATTTATTACAATCTTCTATTGATGGTAGTAAGCTTTTATTAGAATATTTACTTATTTGGTTAACTGAGTAACCTATGTGGCGACCATACCTACACAACAAACTAAATAACATACTCTACGTTATCGCGTTGTTTTCATGTAAGTGATTTTGAGAATAAAGATTCTTTAATCTTAAATTACAGCATATTTACTTTATATAAAAAAATCGATTCCGTTTTTTGAGCGAATCGGTTTTTGAGTTGATTCGCAATCAACGAGCAGACGGACCGGGATAGTTTGATTTTAGTTAGTTAGTTTGAGTTTAGTAAGACTATTTATAATTTGTATGAAACTTAATTATAATATTACTTGATATTTTGGTATGGGTAAGTAAAAATATGCTAAACAGCATACAATATTTTCGTTTATATCGAAAATGGATTCGAAAAAGGGCTAGGCAATTAAAAGGTTAAGATAACACAAAGTTATAATAAATAAACATAATAAACATTACACACTCAACGTTATTTTGTTGAAATTTCGTATGTCATAAAATTACTAATTATACATAAATTAGTAGACATCAAAAAGTAAAACCAATTTTTATCGGCAGCTCTAGTTGTTTATGTAATTATTTAAGTAATAAAATGTTTGTTTTTTGATTTCACACTCATATAAAATTTCATTTATATCTAAAAACTTTCAAGGTATTCGCTCCTCATACTTATTGTCGATTTATAATTTGTGTGCGGAAAACCGTATGAGTATAGTATTGAATATTTATTGATAGACGTGACCTGACATTGGTTCCTCATTGCTATTCAGAGGAAATTCTCAAAGGTAACATTATAAATGTTTTTTTTAGGTAGCGAAACATTTATGGAGACTTCTTTTGTGTTAAATATAATTTGAAACATAAATAAAAAAATATGAGTGTAAATTATAATAATTTTTGACTTTAAATAGTCATTTACAAATTTCCAGAATTTTTCAACTTTATTTAAAAAAATTATATCCTAATTTTGTATTTATCTGTGATCTTCTTCAATGATACTTATAATTTAACCAATGTTGTAATAATAATTACAATTCTTATACCATTATATATCATTTGTATTTCTATATGCCACGGATGTTAATTTAGGTCATGGAACCTTGACCTAGGATACTAAGTTACGTTAGAATATAAGCGATGTTTATTTCATTCAATACAAAACAAGGATTACACAATATTAAACACACAACACACGTTCAGGGGAATTTCATTAACTGCGTTTTGGCTTTCACAAAATGAAATGTGACAGAATAGTTAGCATAACACAGGGTTGCCACATGCCATGTTTTATATATTCGTTAAAATTCAAATGGCCTAAGTGGAACTTCTGAAAACCAGCTTAGATGACAACCCTGTTAGACGAAACGAATGGGAACAGCCTTGATGAAAAAAAACAAATCAATAGCTCAGTACTTTGACCGATAAAGTAACGTTCTGAAAATAAAAAGCGTCGTCATTTTATTAACGATCGTTAGGTTAAGCAACTTTAGGCGCGGTCAGTCACTAGATGGGTGATCGCATAGTGGTATTTAAACCGAGCGTCTCCGTCCTTCGGAGGGCACGTCAGTCCCGGCTGTTGACAATTTGACAACAGTCGAAAAGTCAAGTCAGAGGCCTACGGGTGACCTGAACAACTCTGATACTATGTTGGCCACTAACCACTTGATAAGAAGAAGAAGAAGTCCTTATTCTTATTGGTCTTTTATATCCAGTATTAATTCAAGTTGTCACAGGTCTTAGTCAGTTTCCTGTTTTCGTCAAACGTACTTTTCAAATTCATTTTGTTCAGAGAATGGCATGACAACTCTGACATAACACAGCAACGCACTCAGGTTACTTGAAATTCCTTTGTAAATTGACTTAGTTGGACTAATTATCACCATTTACGTTGCAAAATTTACAGTTAGTTAGTCAGTCAGTTGGGTGTTATTATTTGCTTTATCTAATGATCTCGAGCCACGGAGATCGTTTTGATAGTTATATTATTGTTACTGTAAATGTAATTAATTTAACTACAACCTTAGTTATTATTATACAATACTTAATTATTCTGATGTTATACTTGATAGTTTTTTCTAATGCAACTTTACAATCGAAAGGCGTTTCTGTAATGTAAATTATAGAAATAAAATAATTGTAGTACGGGTTTTAGTTGTTATATATGTCGCCGCGCCGATTCATCACTCAATTAAATAAGCATAGATAAGTCATAAAATTATTACGTAAATTCTTATTGTGAATTTACTTCATTGACATTTGTAATAAAAGCCATTTATTTAAGAATTAAAAGAATTCAGATTAAAATTTGATCCTGGCAGCCTTTAATTGTATTTTCGAAAAATTATTAAAAATCGAAGCAATTTTGAAATATTGTTTTAAAATATGTTGTAACATTAACTTCCATTGAACGCTTTATAAAGCAAATGATTTGTGTTGTGAAATCACTTTTGCTCCTGACTCTCGGCCAAAAACTCTGTAAGTAGTCTGTATGGCACTTTTATTAAAAATTGTAATATTAATTTACTTGCTTTTCATTCCTAAAATCTTCTTGTTTAAATATGTGTGAATTTAGTATCAAATTAGCTTACTTAATCTCATAATAATTAAAATCAAAATGTGATACGCAGCGTATTGCTATTATTGTGTTTAAAAAGCATAGCAGAGCCGATGACTTATATAGGTTCAGCGGTTCTGCATATTTATTTTAAATAACCTCACTTCTGGTATGCGACATATAAATAGAGAGAGCAATAGTAAATGTAACAGAAGAAAAAAACAAAGCAGCGATTTTTAGTTTGCGTTTTAATCGTAGTAACAGGGGTGGTCGTTCACCTCGTAGCCTTCCTGTCTCGCTCTTCGCCCATTAAGTAGAAGTAAACAAACCAGGGGACTGAAATTATCCCCGAGAGAGCACGCAGGGGGCAAACGCTGGTTAGCGTTACGTTTGCTTCTAAACATAAGACGTAAGCTTCTCTATCTTAATATTGTTAGAGACAGATATGAAAGAAATATTACCGTCATTATTTACATTTAAAAAACGTTTCGTGTTGCGATGATTCTGATGTTTTGATTGTTTTTAATAAACATCGCGTACTGTTTCGACCGACAATAGTATACAATTTCCGTTTGTTGTTGTTTTTATTAACAACAAACACGATACGAAACAAATGATGCGAAAACAGAATTTTAAGAACAATATTTTTGCAAGCGTATATCATTAAAAAAAAACTGTGCGGTCGGGGTACCCCCGTCAGGACTTCTTCCATTCCTTTCGTTTTTCTTCAACTTCAGACAGAGATAAAGAGAGAGACAGTTGCATTTGCTTTTAGTAGTCTCGAAACACACACGTTCACAGAAAAATCATACGATATTTCGTTTTCGTTATGTGATGATTTCCAATAAATCGCACTACCCATAAGCCGCGTTAAGGAACTTCGTTCAAAAAAAATTTTGTACTCTATAGATTTATATGAACGTCAGTGCAAAAAAAGTATTCAAACAGCCATTCAAGTGCAAAGTGGGACTTAAGACAAGTGTAACTCTATTTCTGTCGAGCTGAACACCCCACTTCAAATTACTATTACGACTTCCATCTTTTGGTGATATTGATGATCCAATTTGATACTCTCTTCCTTTCGAATAAAGATCAAATAAGATCAGCTCGATTTTTAAAATGCTCACGTATAACGATTTACGAGACAAACGAAGTTCCCCTAACGAATATATGGATGTAGGTTTGTACGTAGAGAAGATAGGGGTCCGGAATACATAATGATACATTTTTGATGACTTCCAACTGTTGTCCATTTCCTGTACTAGGTATTTTGTAAAATATTATTTATATTCTCAAATAATAATAATCCATCTCTTACTTAATATTATACTAGCGGCCCGGTCCGGCTTCGCACGGGTATAAAAAATATAGTCATTCATTGAAAAAATTATTAAATTCATCCAGTAGTTTTGATTCATTCATTACTGCCCGTGGCCCGCACGCGTTAAATTTAGAGTAAAACAATCACATTAGAAACCTCAAAAATAACAGTATTTCTCCACTATTTAATGGATGTTATTATACATATAAACCTTCCTCTTCAATCACTCTATCTATTAAAAAAACCGTTGCGTAGTTTTAAAGATTTAAGCATACATCTGGATATAGGGACAGAGAAAGCGACTTTATTTTATACTATGTAGTGAAATACGAAATAAACTCTTTCTGACTGTCTGTCTCGCTTTCACGCCAAAACTACAGAACCGATTTCAATTAAATTTGTTACACATATAGTCTAATGCCTGAGAAAGAACATAGGCTACTTTTTAATGCGAAAAAAAGGTTATAAAGAGTTGAAAAGGGTGATGAATAGTTTTATGGAAGTATCACCATTTTTAGAGCTAGAAGATTGAAACTAGAGCTAGAAGATTGAAACTTATTTTTAGGCTGTTCATTCGATACAAATAAATATGACATTCAATGTTTGTCAAAGTTGTTGACAGGGTGTAAAATAACAATAGGGAATATGGGAAGAAAGCCAAAGGTTCTTCACGCGGGCCACGCCACGGACAATTTCTAGTTATTATATTTACAAACTTGTGTGCTCAGCAAAGATTTCATGTAACAATATAAATATATATTTTTTCAGTTTTAGATCTGCACGCAATTTTAATATTGTGCGTAAATTAATCTCGGTTTTTTTTAAGTATAATTTTAACAGGAAATAATGCTAAGAGGTATACTTTTAATATAATTAATAACACAGGGTTCTAAGAGGGTAGCTCTTGAGAATAGAATATTAAAAGGTTGCTTGTTTTCTATGTACATAAACTTAAGAAAAATATCTTATTCAAAACTTTTTTCATTTTAATAAAAGTAAAAAAATATTTCACTCAATGATTTTCAAATAATCGAAATACTTCCTATATACGTTGACAATACTAATAGTTATTAGCTCCGGTGAGGGCCAAAGTATTGGAAAGCCATGATTCATTAAACTTATTATGCTACTTCTAATCTATACACTTTAACATATTTTAAACTATGTTGGTAGATACTCTATTAAGCATGCATGGAAAAATATTAGCACTAACTTGGACAGAATTGGTCTACTACTGATAGCCATGTGGTCAGCTATCCTCAAGAAGATGCAAGGATTGTATCACTCAATATAAACGTTATGAAGGTTAGCGAACCGTGATAACAAGCCTCAGAATATTTTACAGACATCATAAAAATTATATTCATATGTCATAATAAATTAAATTGAAGCGTGTATTTGTAATTCAAAATAAACAGTTTTCACTAAATGTGTATAATAATATATACGGCATTTACATTAAAAAAATTTTTTTTTTTTCTGTTAGTCTGTCGCTGAAACGGCTGCACTGATTTCTAATTTCACTCGCCAGATAGATGGCTGATGTTAAACGACTACTTGACTATTTGACGAAGTTACGTTTACTGGTTAAAAGTTACGGTACTGGTTTAAGTGCCACATTATTATTATAAGGAGTAACTCAGGCTACTTTTATTTTAGAAAAAGAATTAAGGTTCCTTGCAATAAAGAAAAATCGGTACATGTCGCGAGCGGAGCGGCGGGCGTAGTTAGTTATCGAACAAAGTTTGAAACCGCTTTTTTCCATATATGTCCACGTCGTAGATAAGTAGACCCTACAAACAGATGGCATTAGTTTTTCTTCCACAAAAAACTCATTAGTGCGTTTGCGAGCGGTCTACCGTATCTTCACATTGTTCATCATTTACATTTTAGTTGTATAATATATACAGCAACTAGAGGGCTCGGCAGACGTTTTCCTGCCACAAAAAAAAAACCTGGAACCCTGTAACAGCGCCCCCTAACTGAGTCTCATTGTGAACAGGACGGACACCGGTGAAAATTATTGAATTACTAATATCGCTATGAAAAAACTTCTCAGAGTTCTATTCATTCAATAGAACTATATAATACATAAAAAATTTCATCAAAAACGGTCAAGCGATTTCGAAGGAGGTAATCAAAACTGTAAAACAAGAATTTTATATATAAGAAGATACTGTTATTACATTAAATAAAATATTGCTATTGATAGTCGCGGTTATACATACATATTATAGATATCGAAAGAATAACTTGGAAGCTTAATAACCACGTAGTCCTTCGGAAGTTTGAATCATCATCATTTTTTATATCCACAGATAATATTTATAAAAACAGGCTGTCTTATTATTGCTATTTTATTTTCACATGTTGACTTACGTATCTTGAGTAATAAATTCAATAATAAATTAATTACCTTTTAGTTACATAGCAAATTATAAGTTTTAGTTGTTTTAACGAGTTGTCAATGTTCGTTTTACATTCTAATTAAGACAATTAGAAATGATTTATAACACAAGGGCTAACTCGGTGTTACGTTGCGGATAATGCTCATATCTAAGTACTTATGCAATTTACGTGACAACCTTTACATTATATAATTAATATATTTTTTAAGGTAGTAGAGCAATGTTTCTTCCAGTACAAATGGGCTGGCTCGAATGGGGCAGAATTACTCTCTCAGAGAAAATCGGCGTATAGTAATTGTACTGTTGAGTTTCGTGTGATGAGTGAGAGCGCGGAAGTCGGAATCCTCCATCCCTGAATTCCCTTCGTTTTTCCATTCTTATTCTTTGTATAGGCAACGCGCATGTGATACTTTAAGTATCGTAAGCGTTCATACGTTACGGTGACCACTTATCATCAGAAGAAATGTATGATTGTTTGAAATATCTATATTTTAACTCAGACGTGACAGTACCATAGAGCTATAGCAAGCGATCTTAAGATTTCTTTAAAATTAGTTAATCATTTAAAACTTTTTTCAGTAATTACCTCGAGGTGGCTCTAGTTTTATTTTGTGTTGACAAAATTATGTTTTGTTTTTTTTTTTGACCAAAGATGATAGTACGGTCAAGTCATTATCAGACAACTGGTTCTGTTATTGAACGGTAGCAGCTCGTTAACATACCTAAAGATATCAAAAATAGTTTTACTTTCTATAAAAGGAAATCGAAATTATCTCAGTACATGGACACATTCCATTTCTCTCTCGGCAGTTTTGATAATTGAACATCGTCAGTTTTTACTTTTATCGCGCGATTGTCGTAACAGAAATACATTGCAGTCGAGATTCTTTACGATAGGTTTCAGACAAGCGTTTTTTTGTATACAGCCGTTTTGGCATACGCTCTTACAAACTTGCTTCATAAATCTGAACGCGCGTACACTGTCACGTATACGTATTCTAGCGGGTACGCTGGCACTCGTGGTTGCGAGTGTCGGTAGCGTATGTATCGTGTTTTATATTAAACACTAAAACGATATGCTACCGCTACCGCCACAACGTGACGTAGCGAGCCCGTCTCAAGCGCCACAGGTCGCGGGTTCGATTCCCGCTCAGAGCATATGTTTGTATTGACCATACGGGCATGTTTTCCGATCTGGGTGTATTTTTACTTGTCATTGTGTATGTTTCCGGACCCCCGACACAGGATATTACTATCCTAATGGGGCCGTTGTGAAGCGTTTATTTGTTATTATTATTTGATATATGCGTTTAACGGTCGCACGAGTTGCACGCGTGGTAAAAGGTGTACGCGTATACTTAAACGCGCCTCGGTATAATCGAGTTTATAAGCTTGTATAAAACGTTTGTCTGTAAACGCCCTTATGTGAAATGTCGTTTGATCGTTGATGACAGTTCCACTAGTTTAGTATAGATAGGAGTTACAAGCGTGCAAGCGCGCATGTAATGCTTTGATTCACTATAATTAGAATAGTTTTGTTTTACTTCTATGAGATCTCTAAATGTACAATGTTGTTGAGCGTGTATTACTCAATGGTACGGCATTTACCAGACGTCAAGTTGCGTATTCAGTGAGAGTTATGTTTACGAGATAGTTACCTTGCTAGCCCTACGTAGTAGATATATAACCCTTTAAACTATTCGTTATATGATAAACAAGCCATAATGTGTCGCACAATTCGATTTCCTGCTTCTATCCGCTATAATGGACAGAGTTGAGAGATACGATCAATTCTTATATTAAAATTGACAGAAATAACTACCGTGAACACTTTCCCTTGGTAAATTTGCAATTCAACGTTATGTTTAGTATATTATTCAACAATAAACAAAGGGCTTTAAAACGCAGGTCAATGTCCTGGTAGAAAAAAAGTAAGTTGTTGTGACGCGACTTCAGACAGGTAGGAAGACCGTAATCGGCTATTCATTTGAACAAAGAAAGCAAATAAAATGTCTCAATGTAATGAACACGTAGTTAATTGACGTCGGGCGCGCAGTACAAATTCTAGTTTGCCGTAGATGGAGTCAGATCTTCGTCCGTAGTGATATAAATAGCGGAGCGGGCTGGGCCACAGATGTAAAGTGGACACCAGTTTTAGAAGTGCTCGTGTCTATTTCGAACAAGTGTAAATAAATCTAGTCACTTTCGTCCGCGGTTGTCACTTTCATTGCCCACCGCCATTCGCCTTATCCTGCCGAGCGATATTATACAACCTTATAAGGTGTTGTGGTATCGATTCTAATATAATAATATAATAAACGTTAATGCCAGTCGCAAGTAAAACTGACCGCGTGACATTCAGCAACTCCGTCATCATAAAGTTTATCTCAGAATATTATTATTATGTGCTTTTTAATATCAATGTACTCATCAAAATACCTAAAAGTCGTGTCTTATAATACACCGATAACCTCGCATTGAGTGTGACAAACTTGTGTTACAATTACGACATATATTTTTTAGTATTAAAAACTGCATTTTAAGTTGAATTCCAATGGTATATACTCTCAATTACCAACAAGAAAGGCACCCACGTGTTGCCGGTCTCGTCAGATTACAATGTTGTGTCGGCGGATTCCTCGCGAATCGTTCTAATCGTTTCTCACGATTTATTTTTTACATTATTCATTACTATATCTATGGAATAAAAAGCGGATTCCATTGAGTTTTTAAACGACTGGCGCCGAATAACTGACGATGATATAACTACCGTTCAAATATACGATGTACCGCGACAGACTTTGAAGCGCGATCTGTGACGAACCAAAACAAATGAACGCAAGACCGTTACAACACTTCGCGGAATTAAATAAAGAAAAAAAATGTCGACGTGCAACGGTAATCTTTGTTCGCTGCGTAAAGTCGAAACAGAGTCTTCACAGTAAGGCACCGGAGCGAGCACACGAGATACATGATATTGCTAATTACTAAGCAATTAAAATCGAGTCGAGATCAAATGGCTCTTATAATGTCATCGTCCGCGAATACAAAGCTACATTTTATAAGTGCATAAATACATTGAAATTGTTATTTGGGAAATGTAAAAACAAATACACTTGGAGACGATACGTTTTAAAAGGGTAATAAATACGAAAAAGTCGGTCGGTTGTCACCTTAACCGCACCCAAATGGCACAGTTCCCAGTGAAAACAGTTTTGGCTTGTCTATATTCACTCAAGAGTTAAGGCGTAAAGCGGCGCCTGTGTCGGCGTAAATTTAATTGTACATATACTTAACTAATGAAGCAAACAGTCTTATTTAGTTCAACGTCTGATTGCCACGCGGAAAATGATTATTCAAGGCATACCTAATACATGTACTATTAAAACAAGGAAGCATTACGTATATTAAAGTAGCTTCAATTACAAACAAATCGTATGTCGTAAAATGAAGCGACATATTCAACGTAATATAGACCATCAAATGATATGTTCCAGATCTGAATTGGATCAGGTCAGCAATCGCTTTAAAGGACTTGATGGGTGACACGAGATGTGAAAAAGTTGTAACACGGAAGAAATCTTGTTTGTATAAAACATCAGAAAGATCGAAGTCTCGCTTCGAGGAATTATTGACGAACGATAACGAGTAATATACAACAATGATGGAGAAAAAGTGTGCAGTAATGTTGCTATTGTGAGTCCATGAGGTATAGACGGAAGGCGGCGTGGGAGTGAGGCGGCCGACCTGCTCCGCCGCGGGAAAATCTCACTCCCATATTTTGTTCACATGGTCGAACGATAAGAAAAAACTTCGAAATCTCAATTACAAATAGCGATCACACATATAAAGCGAAGAATGTGAGGGTATCGTTTACATTTATTGTAGTTTCTTTGATAAATGTTATACTAAATAAAGAAAAGGTTTATATAATAACAATACATACAGCATATCAAAATTTTGACTTCCGATAATGATGTCGATTGGTTGTTAGTAACATTTCACTCAAATTGTTAAATAAGATCGCAACTTTGTTGCTTGTTTTGGCCATTTGTTTCATTAAACTATAAAAATAAACGTTAACCGATTCGCAGCACGACGACGGACACGGCTTTCTCGGATCGCTTTGATGTCGTATTGGTTAACGGGGCCATTTTAACCTTTATTTATCGAAACATACTGCGGAAATAAATAAACTTAATCGATATTTTAATTATGTACAAGAAAATCAGTGTTAGTATGACGTCGGCCTGATGTTCGACCAAAACAAACTGTTAAGACGGCAGTGGATGGAAATTTCAAATAACATGATTACAGGCCTATGGTAAAATTTAGGTGTGAAATGATCCACAGTGAATTACGTTTAGGAGGCTTCTACTCTATAAGAAAACGACTCTCAGCTTTGTACCGTAATTTTTGAGCAGTACATACGAGAACAAGTAGAAATTGAATTTCCTTGGTGCAAATGAAGAATTACGAATTAGTTTTACATAATTACTTAATTAGTCGTAATTGACATATGATAAGTAATATAACCCGAAAGAGAATATTGAATGTATATAAGCTTTTATGAATTCATTTATTCAACTAAAGTTGTGCTATCAGTGTTGATTGTGTATTATTGAGAGGAAAATACACACACATTTTAGGGTATTTCTCGTGCAGTTCTTTACACGCTTTCAGACAAGTTAAAATTAATAATAATACAAAATCGTATAGCATCTATCAAAAAATACAAGAACTGCATGAAACGGGGACGGGTTATATAGGTTTTAAACGGTGATAACAAGTCCAACTTGAATTGAAATTACATTAATTTTTAATTTTCAATCGACTTTCTTTTTCGTACCAAGAAATTATTCTGGTTTGCGCCTAAATCGCCCCCATATACTGTTAATTTATGATAACGCGTTTGAACAGAGCTGATATCGGCCAGATATATTCCGTTTCAATTTCACTAATAATAAACAGCAATTAATGTCGGATCATCAGTGCTGAGCGACAGGTTTCTTAGCCGCGGGCTCTTGTGTCAATGTCATTGGCTACCCATTGAACTTATACAGACTTAATTGCCGGCCGAACTACCAATGTAAACAAGACTGGTGTGTACCAAAAATGAAAGATATGACATTGACAGCTATTCTAGGGGAAAACCGATCAAAAGTTAAATTTATTTTAAGAATGAACCAGTCTCAAAAGAAAACAGGGTCTAAAATGTTTTCAATTATTTTTTTTATAAAAGACGATATTATAATGTATAATATTAGTTTAGTTTTTGAATACATGTCGTTTTATATAATCCTTAGTTTTTTAATAACGAATGATTGAGTATTTAGAATTAAAATATTCGTTCCAGTAGCAAATTTTAATATTTCCTTAATAAATAATTATAAACATATTTTCATTGAGCAATATAATCTATAATGTTGTTAAAGTGGCACGAACTCAAGTTTACAATATGGCTGCTTCGTACACACCATTGTGTCGTTAAACGTACTACTTATTACTGGAAAAATGTCTTCAACCCAACATCGATTAATAATAGCAGCCTCACAAAAGACATTTGATATATGAAACTCTGCTGCAGTTCTCTAAATAGAAAACCAGTTGAACTGATTTTTATTTGTCAGTCCATTCATAAATTGGTACACAATTTCAGGGTTACAACGGCTACAACTAATTATATGTTTTCGATCGATAAAATCTATCCTGTAAAAATTCTATGACATACTCATCAAATGAAACTGAAAACTGGGTTGGTTTGAAAGCCTTTATCTAAGGAATTAACATTCGATTTAGGATTATTTTATTTGATAGCTTGTTTGATGAAGAAGTTTAATCTTTACATTATATCTTCTTTGGAGCGTAGCAATATCCATAAACGTCAATCTGCCAAACTGTACGCAATTACGCAAAGCGTTAAGGGTGCGGCGTGGTGGCTGCGGTATAAAACAAGAATGTAACATCTTAATTTAACGAAAATGCACATTCGATTTAGGATTATTTTATTTGATAGCTTGTTTCATGAAGAAGTTTAATCTTTACATTATATCTTCTTTGGAGCGTAGCAATATCCATAAACGTCAATCTGCCAAACTGTACGCAATTACGCAAAGCGTTAAGGGTGCGGCGTGGTGGCTGCGGTATAAAACAAGAATGTAACATCTTAATTTAACGAAAATGCAACAGCGAACACAAAATAGTTGATTTTATAGTAAATATATATATATATATATATATATATATATATATATATATATATATATATATATTTATTTTTCATATCATGACCTCTGGGAAAGAAGAATACGGCCCATTAGACGGTAAGCAGTTACCGCAACTTATAAACGCTTGCGATACTTGAAGTATCAGAAAGAGGGACCTGCTGCGCTATCACTCATCGCACGAAACGCATCAGTACCTCATGATACTGTTATTTACGCCGATTTTCTGTAAGAGGGTCGTACTTCTTCGGTCGAGCCAGCCCATTTTTGCTGGAAGGAGCATGGCTCTACCACCATTAAAAATAAAAAAGCTATATTTTGAAAAGTTCCATTAAAATAGTAATATCTGTGGTAGGGGTCCAGAAATACACTAACGCAAGCACAAGCACCGAATACGAAACATCCAATTGCTTGTGACTAATGTTTCCACGATCAGTACAAGCATTTGTGATGAGCGCGAACAAAACCACGATTGACTATAGATTGATTATCACTTTACTACAAGTGTTAGTAAAAGAGTTTAAATAGTAAAAATACACATAACTAATCTTAGAAATGTTTTTATCCTTATTTATGACATCCTATCAACTTTTAACAAGACTGGGAGCTTAAAGTATGACCATAAGTGGGATTACATTCGATATATTTGATGCATTAAAATAGGTCAAATCCTGGTAAACTGTGGGAAGGCACGTGTATTATACAAAGTAAGGTAACAAATGCAAACGCAGGTTAAGCGCGTGAACCTTGTCCTTTAAACTTGACTGTATGACCATAAATAAAACAAAGTTTTAGTTTCGTGTTCAAGAATATTATATTTATGAACGGCACGGCATATATTTTATTACTTATATATAAAGATTTTAGAGGTTAACATAATCATCACAATTATAAACTGGACAACTACATTCAATTGAAAAATAGTGACTAAAATCGATTAAGATATCTTGTAATATAAAATAAAAAATCGATTTGAAAACCTACTCCTTTTTAAAGTAGTAAATAAAGCAATTCAAAATTTTAGTAAGTACTTATTATTTATTGATATTTATCGCTATCTAAGGTTAGCATATATTTTATTACTTATATATAAAGATTTTAGAGGTTAACATAATCATCACAATTATAAACTGGACAACTACATTCAATTAAAAAATAGTGACTAAAATCGATTAAGATATCTTGTAATATAAAATAAAAAATCGATTTGAAAACCTACTCCTTTTTAAAGTAGTAAATAAAGCAATTCAAAATTTTAGTAAGTACTTATTATTTATTGATATTTATCGCTATCTAAGGTTACATATTTTCATATGACGACACGCATTATTTGTAAACTTTTGTGATTTAACTGATTTTTAGAGTATATTTTTTGATTAAAAATTAATTTTACAAAGTCAATTATAATATTTTGTAGGGATAGAAATGTTCCTACGACCATCGGCGTTAAAATTAAAACTCAATAGGTACTAAGTACTTCATTTTAAAATTGCTTCTGCGTAATTCTGACGATCAAACGTACGTATTGAATGTAGAATGTACTTATTTCTTTCTAATACGCATCTAGCAAAGAGAAATTTTAGATGTTTTGACAAGAAACGCCTAGAGATATAAACTATGTTACAATTTATTACTTCTTTCATAGCAAAGATACATTAAATGAAATGTATTTCCACTTACGTGCACGAGACACGTGTTGTTAAATAATTAATAGATCTCAATGTAACTCATTTTTAAAACTATAATTTTGAAGTTGTTGAAAATATATTTGGTGTTCGCTAAGAGATATTGTCAGAATAAAGTGTATATAAGACGTAAAGGGTAAGAGGTCGCCAAAAACTAACTACAGCTTGAGACGACTGATTTATTGTCAATGTTTTAATAAATAACACTCTACTTCTGTTGAGGTAAGATCTAAGCCCAACAAAGGGAGACAAGTTACAATTAGCACCAATAGAAAACTTAATAGGCATGATGATGGAATTGAGGCATAATTATTAGTAACGTAACGACAGATGCAGGCGATTTTGACAGCAAGGGGAGATAACACTATTTCACGACTATGAGAGTCCTTACAACTATAATATTAAGGTAACTTTTTCTGTTCAAAACTGCAGATAATTTGGTCAATAAACAATAATATACGTATTTTATTAAAAGTGTTCCAATAAATATTTCAATGATTGCTAATATTTGTTCGTCTGGCATACAACGGATATATGAGAATATGATGCAAGTAAAAATATACAAGCTTTGTGTATAAAGCCTTTTATTAAACCTTAAAGGTTTTTAAGAATACTTTTCTTAGGAGCATACTTACTTAATTACTTTACACGTATTCCCTTAGTTATCATTTCTTTAATTAAAAGGTTTATAAAATGAAAAAGTTATAAACTTTATAATTAATTGGTAGGTAAAACTATAGTTACTGTTCTAGTAACTTCGAAACTTCGAAACAATATTAAATTGTAACACAATATTTAAATGGTTTGAAACTACCTTTGGTAGTGAATTACGGAACTAAATTTTGAATTGCATACAATTTAATGAAATAATGAATTGCAACATTTAAATCATTTTAGTAATTACTAGCTTCTGCCAGCGGTTTCACCCGTGTGAATAACGATTTTAATACAAACTTACAGACCCCATTTTAACACATCGGGGGCGGAATTTTAGAAAACGGTAAATTTGAAATTTAGTCATCATTGTCAAATTCAGTCAAATTTCAATACAAACTTTCAATACTTTTTCACCCCTTAAAAGGTTGAATCTAGAAAAATCCTTTCTTAGTACACGTTTACGTTTATTGAAACAGTCTTGAATACGAAATAATTCATTTGCTTAAGAATTAATACAAAAGTATGGATATCATGGTCTGATTTTGATCGGCATTTGTATCAACTGCTAAAATGTAAAAATAATATTGAATTAGAAGTAATTATTGATTGCTATAACTTGTTTAAATTGTTCCTATATTTAGTCATCAAATAATTGATTTATTATTATTATTATTAATTATTAGATCAGCAACACGCGCATACAACGCAGAGAAATCAAAAAGCAGACTGTAAGTTACTTATTGGTTTAAGTACTCTTTAAGGTCTCTCTATCTTTTTTATATATAACCAATGTTACGACATATTTAAAATTCAATATTAAGTGTATTTACAAATAACTACAACTATACAAATCATGTTCACAGGGTATGCTAGCTGCATTTCACCGCTAAATTGCAATCCTGATTCTTTGGCCGAAAAATGAAAAGCCCTCCCTTCTGTCACCCGTGGAAGGGTGTAATAAACGTTTAAAAATTGTTTTGCACTCAAGTCTTTTTTGGGACTTCTATTAATAATTACATTTGAATATTAAAAACTGAAATGTGCAAAACTTGTGGTATCATATTAAAACCGGTTATTAAAATTAACCGGTGACTCTTATTGATTAGTGACCTTAAAACGTTGAGTAACGATTTATAATCACGTAAAACGATTGGAAATTGTCCGTATATATATTTATGATCATAATGAACTTTATTTATCCAATAACACTGCGATTATTATTGTAATTATAAGTGATATAGTTCAAGAGAGTTTCCGTGTGGGAGATAATTTTTAATTTTTTTTTGTGCTAAGTTATAATATAATAAGAGTTTAATAAGATCGTGAAATTTTAAGTAATGAAATTTGGACTTGATAGCACTTTCTTTTTAACGGTTTTAAAGTAATTTTGATAATTTTAACATTATGATTTGATTCGGTTTTCCGTTTCCATTAACTTTTTTATTGTTTTGTTGAACAGAAAATTTTAATTAAAGTTTTTAGTTGCAATAAGATTCCAATATTAAAGGCTAACATAATAATTGATATACCTACTATTTTGTTAATGTAGCTAACATAATAATTAATATACCTACTATTTTGTTAATGTAGCTAACATAATAATTAATATACCTACTATTTTGTGTATGTTTGGCAGCTGTTAATGACTAGTAATATTATTTCTAAATCACCTGCTTTTAATAGTATGATTACATTTTAATCACTTGCGTTAAAAAGAACTTGTAGTTCTATGAATAAGTTCCTATTTGCTTAACAATTAGTATATTAACGAAATCAAAGGCTAAATCGGTCACTAAGTACATAATTAAGAGGGCCAAGTCATATACTAACAAGTGCAAGACATGTAAATATGCACTAGCCGTAATAATATTTACTTGTAACTATGTGATTTATCGCTATTGTTTGCAAACCTACCGTTATCAAAAGAGAAACAGAATTAACCAACAGGGCCATAACAATATAAACTATTTTGTTATACGTATAATTTTCACGTAATAAATAATAGGAATGTATTTTTTTTTCAAATGAATTAGAAAAGCCTAGAAAAGAGTTCAACGCACGCCTTAGGTGACAAATCGAAAAAGTAGCAGATTGTCGGTAAGAAAAAAAACTTGCAATTAATTACGGTTATTAAAAGGGTTTCGAAATTATAAGTGTTACTACTTATTATTATGTAGATTATTTCTTAAAATCGTCCTTGTTTTTATAAATTGAGACATAATAATGTTTGAATACTCAGATACCTTAATATTTTCTTGTTAGTATTAGAAAATTTGTAACGAATACGAATCGAATCAGTGTGTCATAGTAACCGACTAGATTGCGAGGAAACGTACGACCTTCGATCTGTAATGCAGTTCATGGCGCGATCTCCTCTCGTCCGCATAAATCAGCTGGACAAGATTCCTATATAAATATAAATTGAAATTCAACACGTACTCACCGTAAACAGACGGCCGTAATGAAAATAAACCGTACACCTCCAATGTGCAAAGTCACAGAACAGGGTAAACAACACAAAGTAAAAACTGTTCGAACGTAAATAAAATGAAAGTATCGGCGAACTCAAAAACTTATCGTTCAAATACACCACTTTTACGAATTATCGAACGCAGCGAGACAAGTTTTGCTTGCTGGAGCGTACGCGGCACGTGTGCGTTTAGCTCGGCCGAGTCGAGACGAATGGAGCCAATGGCAGCGGCGTTCACGGCGGAGTGGAGTGCGCGCGAATTCGTGCATGGTTTGGACGCGCTGCCAGACAGGCCGTTTCCGTACCGGCAACGCAACGCAAAAGAAAATTGACTGCATTTACACACTAATATACATATAATCGGAAATCTCCCGACATCCGCTGGGCACGAGCACCTTAAAGGACTAACTCCTGACAGCTCGAATACTTAGCATAATATTACAAAAACTGAGGCATTATTACCATTTTGTGTCAAATTTAATGAAATATTAGGCTGTAAAGAATTTTCTACTTAAACCGGGTTTTATTTTGAGACCACAAATGCGCTATAAAATTTAATTGTTGTTATTTCGCATATTTATCTTCTAAGCAATCTTTATTATCCCACGAGACTGCAATTATGGGACTTATCTCGGACGTAACTGGTGTCTTGTGATTTGCAAACTGCTATTATAAAAGGCTAATAAAAATATCAGCCTCAATTTCAGCAGCGAAATGAGGGTAAAAATGAAACCCCTTTCTATTTCGGGACACCATAAAATTTCCTCTTTCAACTAAAATATGCCATTCGAAACATGAGTACAAGGTTTTGCTTTTCAACATTTTACGTTTAATTTTACGTATATTAAAAAGTTTTTCCGGAAACTATAACTTATTTTGTGACACAATGATATTAACGTGAGATATTAATTTAACGTATATTGCTTGGTGAAATATTTTAACTACATAGTTATCATATTTTAAAAAAATGATCATGAATAAAATTAAATATTATTTATTTAATAATTAAAATAATTTGTAAAAGTAAAAGTAGTGTAGCCATACTTCTCCCAGCATAAATGGGCCAGCTCGACCGGTCAAGTAGTACCCTCTCACAGAAAATTGGCGAAAAGTAAGAGAGTACTACTGAGCTTTGTGCGATGATTAAGAGCGCCGGAGGCCCAAACTCCCACCCCCTCTGTAACCTTCCCTATTTCCCTTCTCATCCCTTTTATTCATATTCCTCGGGTTGCCAACGCGCGTGTTTGCGCATCCGCCAGCGTTCATAGGTTGCGGATCGTATGCTTGTTTGCCAACTATCGGAAAGTATAAAAATGTAGTATAACTTTATTATAATTATTATACATATTATAATTTTTAAAACAAAAACAAATTATTCCCTCGAAGCCTGGGAATGCGGCGTATGGTAAGTGTATTTTTTGTATTTACGACCACACTAATAAAATACAATGTTTGTATAGAAAGCTCGCTTCATTTGTTTTACATTGAAACTACCGCATATTCCTTCCGATAAAATCAAACACGCATTTTATGATCTTTAGAGTGATGAAGAATAGAACGACAATATGAATATATTATTATATATCACAAAAAATGATTAGATGTATTTTTTTCAAATCTGGATCTGAAAAATTCTAGATTTAAATATTAAAAATGTTATTGTATTTATTAAATAGTCATTTTAATAAATAAATTTGAAACTTTTTTATCTGTAAATATAAATATTGAGATTTATTCATAAACATATTTATTATTAATTAAAGTAATACTGTTTATGATGTCTGTAATAAAAGTAAAGAAATATTGAATCAATATTGATATCAATTTCGAGATCGATAATTAATTTATTAGATTGTAGACCATTGTTATTTGTCTATAAAGAAACTAGGATTTTCATAAATATGTTCATAGGTTCATAAGATTGTATTAATTATAATAATTATTTGTACTTTGTCCAATAATTCTGTAATATTGCCTCGTTTAATGGACCTTTGAATAGGAAAAACGACTATGCGATTTTCCCAGGAATGAGTTGCATTGTTGTAAATGTTATGTAATAATGGTGCGGAAAATGTTAAAATTGCTATATTTACATTTTTATGGGAAAATCTTAGCACGCAAAAGCACTAACCACAATTTAACCTCTATAGAAAGCGCATCTCACAACAATCTAATCTAACTAATATTATAAATCTGAAAGTTTGGATAGATGGATGCTTTTTACTTTGTCACTCAAAGATTATTGCACGGATTTGGATGAAATTTTCTACATATATAGCTTATTGGATTAACACATAGGATACTTCTATCCCCAAAAATGTTGAGTTTCCATGGGATTCCGCGGGCACTGCTAGAAGTAAAAGTTAAACCTGACTTATTCATTGTGAGTTGTTATTAAACGTCGTTATGCTCATTTAATATTATTTTAAAAACATTCGGAGGAAGAATTTCATTTGACAATACATAACTTTACTTGTGATGACCGACGCTTAGCATGTGAAAGTGAAAAGAGATGTGATTGTCCTGGTCTAATGTCGATTATAAGCGCGGGCGCAATAAGCAATAACGCAGCACAATGTCTGTTACAATAATTTCGGACAGTAGAAAGCCGTCGGTTTCGCCGGTAATCCGATGAGAGCGACGACAGTTATCACGATCTTACTTTCTTTAATCAGGAGCAGTACCTTCACACTTACTAGTTTTAACTCCACCTACGCGTATATTGTATTAACAGTGTCCGCGGTTTCTCGCGTATGCTATACCGAATTATTTTTTATACGTGGATCGCTAATTCTTAGATCCAAAGATTTGTGTTAAAGAAATCAAGGATTTAAGAAATGTTCAAGGGGTCGGCAGCACATATAGAATGCTTCTGGTGTTGCTAAAGGCTATGGTGATCATTAGACGACACGAAACCGTGTGTTGTTTGTTTGCCTCCGTCGTGTTAAAAAAAACACATCTTCACAATTTATTAATAAGCTGTTATTTTGACATTACAAAAATACACATCATTTAACAAACAAACATGATTTAAGCATTTATCTTAGTGTTGCTTTTTAAACAATATATATTTATAATTTACCAAGTATTTGTTTGGGTATCTTGTAAGTAAATCAGTCGAGTTGAGATATTTATTTGCTTTTTAGGGTTCCGTAGCCAAATGGCTAAAACGGAACCCTTATAGTTTCGTCATGTCCGTCTGTCCGTCCGTCCGTCTGTCCGTCCGTATGTCACAGTCATTTTACTCGGAGACCATTGATTCTATCTATACGAAATTTACTAATTAGGTGTATTCCATGAACCGCACAAGAATTTTGTAATAAAATCTTAATATATATATGAATTAAGGGTAGCAGTCCATACATGTAACTGACGATTGAAAAAAATTTCAACGTATGGCAACGTGTGAGATATCTTTGGATAGTTCTTTTAAAATGATAAGGAGGTTTGA
Source organism: Hestina assimilis (assembly GCA_023373885.1). NCBI lineage: Eukaryota > Metazoa > Arthropoda > Insecta > Lepidoptera > Nymphalidae > Hestina > Hestina assimilis. The sequence goes on along the minus strand of CM041749.1, from coordinate 5,413,289 downwards.
TTTTGACTTTTTCATTAAGCCAGTAGTTGTTGAGATATTAGCTCCTAAAGTCGTAAAAATCGTGTCCCCCTCTAACTTTTGAACTATGGGATTTAAAATTCTGGAAAAATTTGAGCGTGTAGAATACCACATTAACTTTCATCCACATTTAGTTTGAAGAAGATAGGTCTATAAATTTAAGAGATATATAAGCTTTTCCCATAACTTTGTTTTTCATATTACTTTTAATAATTACTATGAAATTACCAACTTATTTTTGCGGTCGGTTTTAACTCGTTATTATTTTTAAAACCGTTAAGATTCTTCATAACCTTACCATCACCCATTTACGCCTGTTTTCTCGATTTATCCGAGGCATTTGACCTGGTTAATTACGATATCTTATAGCAGAAATTAAAACGCACTGGCACGCCTGAAGAGATCAACAGGATTTTTAAGTTTTGGTATAAAAATCAGGTTACTGTTGTGCGATGGTCAGATGGTCTACTCAAGGTCTTACAGGTTGGAATGTGGGGTGAGGCAGGGTGGCCTGACCTCACCCAAGTTGTTTAATCTGTATGTGAATGCCCTAATACAGACGCTCAGTAACACTCGTGTCGGATGTCATATTGACGGAGTCTGTCTTAATAACATTAGTTACGCAAACGACATGGTTCTGCTGAGTGCATCTGTCTGTGGGTTAGCAAAACTGCTAAGTCTTTGTGAGAACTATTTCAAACGTCATGGCTTAGTCTATAACATAATATAATATATAATGCATGGTGCATTCGCTTTTCTTACAGTTATCAGTTATCAGTTTCTTACAGCTTTCAGGCCAGGGGAAAATCGATTCCATCTATTGTACCTGCTATCAAGTTACACGGGGTTCCAATAAAGAGAGTTGAATGCTTTCAATATCTTGGCCATGTAGTATTCTATGACTTGAAAGACAATGCAGATATTGAGAGAGAACGCAGGGCTTTGTCTGTTAGGGCAAATATGGTTCGCAGGTTTGCTCGTTGCTCAGTGCCAGTCAAAATAACGCTTTTCAGAGCTTACTGCACCACATTTTACCCTAGCAGCCTGTGGGCAGACTATACGCGGAAACAGTACAACGCCCTGCGTGTACAATATAACAATGCTTTCAGGATGCTAATGGGTATGCCTCGTTTTTGTAGTGCATCAGAGATGTTTGCTGAGGCGTATGTGGACTGTTTTTATACCATTATGCGAAAGCGGTGCACATCGTTGTTGCGCAGGATTCTTTCCAGCTCAAGTGGAGTCCTGAGAGCATTTGTTAATAGAAGTTGTTTGTATGTGAATCACTGCTATCGGATTCACGTGCTGACAAATTAATCCTGTCTTAGGTTAAATAAGTTTTAGAAATTACTAACAAATAGGCGTAAGATACTTGTATTACTAACAACATATGATCCATTGTTGGTCGAAATAAAGTTATTATTATATATATTATTATATAACCATGCTGCGGAACCCTTTAGATTCAACTGTGCGTGGTCCAGAACGCACTTGACTGGTAATTTTTTTATATTGTATATACAAAATCGTTCTATCAATTTGTATCATTTTACCTAGCGAGGTCGATTTTCGAAATTTATAAACTGTATCAATAAATAAATCAACTGTAATTGTTTTTTCACGGTTTCTCCGTACGCTTCTTGAGTTTTAATTATTTGTTTTCATGCATTTCAATATTTAATTTCACAATTATTGTTATGTAAATATTAAGTAATTGTATATATTACAATTTCCGAAGGCCATTTAATTAGAAATACTCATTACATTAATACGCATCCCATTTTTTAAATCTTAAAACTTCTCTCTATATAATCATGTTTGTACTGCTATTTTTAAGTCATTCGAATCTCTTTTAGTTTCATTTACTGTAAAGGTGCTTTAATAAAGTAAGGAGTAAGCATTGTTCTTAGTTGACATTATTTTTATCGCAAAGTAAACGTGCTATATGTTGTTTTAAATCGTTTTCTATATCTTCTTCTCTTCATAAATAAAAATAAATCTTTGCATCTTACAATAGCTAGCACATTAGTTAATATGATACTAAATGTTAAAAGTTTTCTTGTTAAAAATTTTGTCATTTTATTTAAAAAAATTTAACGACTGTGTGGAAGCAGCCTTATCGTAACATTATTATTATTTTATTGTTTTTTATATAGTCTATAAAAATCACATATTATTTTAAAGTTCAAGCATAAAGTACAGTTTTTTCTTTTTAATTAATATATACCAACCGGCACCCGGCCACTGGCACATACTTCTTTGTTGACTCGCGAGTCCACGTGACGAGATCATTCCAACTCTCCGCTTATAAGTACCTTGACAAGTTTCCTTTTATAACATTAATATGAGAATAAAAAAACAAAGAAAAATTATTTAATGAAACATGGTATATGCATTACCAATACATACAATAAAATTGTAAACAGGAGTTTTACATGTGTTTTTATAAAATTGAATCCGTAAAATAAGGTTATCTTACTGAAAGCCTTTTATGAGAACTTAGAATTTATGGATTTGGTTCTAAGTGTGCTTTGTGAGAATTCCTGAAAAAGACTATTGCTTTGTCCTAATTAGCTATTCTAATTCTACATCCTGCTGTTACAAATTTTCCATGCGATTAATGGTTCACGCGTTAGAGCGTGAAAATATTTTCAAGATGAAGACCAACCCAAAAGGTTTGCGACCCCACGAACTCAGATTTCATACCTTGACCTCCAAAAAAAAAATTGAAACGAAAATAGAATTTTAGTCCTCTGACAAATGTAATACCAAATGTAACTTTTCGATGGACTGTAGTGTAGGTGTCGTTTATGAACAACAACAACCTAGTGTCAGAGTTGTTCAGGTCGCCTGTATAGGTCTTTGACTTGACTTATCGACTGTTATCAAATTGATAACAGCCGGGACCGACTTTTAATGTGCCCTCCGAAGCATGGAGACGCTCAGTTGAAATACAACTATGTGATCATCCATCTAGTGACTGACCGCGCCTAAAGTTGCTTTACCCACCGGTCGTTTACCGACGTCAGTGAGCGTACCCAGCTATGAACATCTTATTTTATGAACATAAGAACAAGGAATGCTAAAGCTTTTGGTACTATAGAAGTATGTAACAATATAAGTGTGAAATGTCAACATGATTTTTAATTTCACCTGTGTTTTGCAATTTCTTGCGACAAGGATCAATACGTAACAATATTTATATGACATTCAATCATTTTGGTCCCACTTGAATAATTATGACATGCCATGAATCAAATATAAAATTAAGCTTTACACACCTACTTCAAGCTTAAGACTTAAATGTCTAGTATCATTAAAATTATAAGGAACAATTGCATTACATATTTTTATTTATGAGTGAGGGAATAAAAAAAAAATATTCACTTTGAAATCAGGTTTATTTTTGATTTGAAAACTTCTGTGGCCATGTTGAGCGATTGTTGATAAGCGTCTGGATTCGCGTCACCGACATGCTTCAGTGACGTGTTACGTCAGACCGGCGACGCGCTAAGGCTATTTGGTTGTTACCGGACTGATGTTAAAAATTTCAAACTATGAAATTTTAATTATTGGTAATATAATTCATTTATAAATATAGTCTAAAATACAGTTATTCAAATTTTCACTTTTATCGACAGTTTCCACGACTGCTTATTTTGTTGAAATCAGTAATTTATTTGTATAGAGTCTCTTTAATACAAGGACAGTGATAATAAGTATTGTATTTCAACTGTCACTGGTAACGACTCATAAGTTTAACATATTTTTAATAAAATCCATTTTTGACGAAACTTTTCGTAATCTTATGAGCTTGTCCTGTTATATTAGATTACAATTTATGAAATATCACATATAAATTTTAAGTATCAAAATTTCTTGTTTTTTTTTGGTTCACCGTAAGGCTGCGTTTTCACCAGATGTGGGAGGAGAAGTAGCGAGGGATGTGTTTATTAAGAACCAATAGAATCGATTCATTTATTTAGCATCGCTCCGCTAAGCCATTTCCATAGGAGCTGCGCTGACAACCTCAGAAATCTGAATTGAAATACTGCAAGCGTATTTCCATTTCGCACTCTGCTCCAAGCGACATTATTAAGGCCAGTAGAGTCAACAGTTAAATATTTACGAGTATGTTCGGTAATTCCTATCCTTCTAATAAGTAGGAAATGAGGTATTTGCCAAGCTTTTGGTTTTACTTCAGTGGAATAAAATATATTTTTTTGTACTTTTTATTGCACCATTGTCAATTGTCAATTATTTGACATAGAGCGCTGAATGGTGGAAATTAGAATGGCAGGCGTTCCCTCCTTTAAAATAGTGAATTGTTTTTTTTTCGGATTTTCTATTGCTGCTGGCCCTAGTGGCATTGACAGCATCACCGCTGGTGGGGCCGGTTCAGGAGACCCCGAAAGGAATCATCGAAACATGTTTTGCGTAAAGAAAGTATCTAGCATCATTATTATTATCGTCATATCAGTCGAAGGACGTCCATTGCTGGACATAGGCCGCTCCTCGAAAGGGAGCCACAATGATCGGTCCCGCGCGCAGCGGACTCCCGCTACATATTCCAGGTCATCAGTCTACCTTGTAGTGGTCTTCCCACGCAACGGCTTTCGGTACGTGGTCGCCACTCGAGAATCTTTCAGCGTCAAACAAAGTGTCTATATAGCAACATAATAGGTTATTGACATAGTACATCGCACAGGATATAGATACAGGTATACATACGTATCGTGTTCATGATACGTATCGTGTGCCAATTTCTCAATGTCAAACTTCATTTATGTGATAATTGGTGACATTTATTAATTTCTGTTATCTGTGCACTTGAAAGCCTTCGATAACAGTTATGCATATATGATAATATTCATGGTTGATAGTATATCACGTTCACACCTTTTTTACGTACATTTCCAAATTAATAATTATGTACACATGATATGATAAAAGCTAGCCTGATATCCTTTCCCAGGGTCTAGTCTATCTCTTTATTACATTTAATCATAATCGGTTCAGTGATTTAGGCATGAAAGCGTAAGACAGACAGACAGAGCTACTTTTGTATTTTTAATATTAGTAGAGAAAAAGAGATGTTGTATGCTAAGTTTTCTTTTAGAGTAGACCTTCTATCCAATTATGGCTTCTTCTCGGCATTGTACCTGAGTTTCTTTTTAAGTGTTCATATTCTGAAAAAAAATCAAGGGTTTTTAAACATCGACAAGGTTGATTAAGAAAATGCATTAGGTTGTAATGTTGATGTAAAATCAATAAATTTTTCAGTCCACTGACTTCGTATAAAGTTATCACTTAAATTGCAGTTTAATCATATAAATGCAATTGCAATCAACGAGAAATACAACGGTTGACACACGCTAATATTCTTAAAAGCTTATGGAGTTCATTTGGTTTTATGACTGAACTTTGCTTTGCACGAGAAATTCCGAGAAATCTAATAAGTTGATATCATTTATTTATTTACAATATTAATACATATATATTATGTATGACTACTATATACATTCATGTCGCTCTCATATACAGACCTACCAGACATTGGCGCACTATAACAGTAAGAAATTAAAGAAATATTTTAAAAAAAACAGCAATGAGAAGTTAGTATGCGAACAAGTATATAACTATTTCATTTTAATAGCATGCTTCTGAAATATTGTGCTTATTTTTTTCAATGCAGCTTATATAAAGCTGTTGGTCTGTGCGTATGTTAATGTTATAAAACACAGCATTTGTCTGTCTGGTTTTACGTGAGTTTATAACTTGAAAAACATAAATCGTATTTGTATTTTTTTTTCGGGATATGCTACTTGGTTACGTTAGAGTATACATTAGTTTTCAATACACAACTTAAATAGCAGTAATACCGCCGTTGCTGCACAGTGATTGATTGAGTGAGTATGATTCCCGCTCGAAGTAGATGTTTGTATTGACCATACATGCACAAATTCCAATCTGGGTGGTAGTGCTTGTGTTTGTTTTAACCTCTGATAGTGCTCTTAATATCCCCACGGGGACTGTCCAGTGAGTAAGTTATTGTCCATTATAGTACTAGTACAAGTACGCAGGAACAAGTACACAGTTTATACGAATGGAGCCAAAATTCTGTTAGTATTGAACGTGCATATTATGTTCATAACAATTCAGTGTGAGTGTACGAAGTATTTGTTAGTGAATCTGCAAATAGTTATACGATATTGGTAGTGGCAGACTTCGCCACATTCAATTAACTATCTGGCCGACAGACTGTTTAGTCTGCGAGTCTTGTAGTTAATGGAATACTATGACAATATATTTCTATAATGAGACGTGTTCGAGGACAGTGGTTTGAATTTAAAATATTTAAGCGTTGACAGATTCTTCCTTATGCCGGTGTATCCGGAAGTCCCGCTAATCAGCATTCAGTGCAGCTAGCATGGGGAACGGACGAATCAATGGCTATTGGCTCAAACAGCTGTCTGCTCTGCTTTTTCTTTACTGTTGATGCTATTATAGCTGTTGTTGTTGATAATGCTGGTATAGATATAACTAAAATATTTAATTTAGGGTCGATTATCGATAAACGTGTTATTAATTATTGGATACAATGAAAAGCCTACCTGTCCCATTAATGATATGTCATCCGGTGTAACGGATTACATTCTAGAAGCTGAGCTTGTAAAGGTCAGACGTGAGTGTTCCTACGTTAAACCGTTTGTAATGTAATTACTTCTCAATTTGACAGCATCATGTTTCAATCTCCTGAAAATATAGAATTTATACTATCATTAAGGCCCTTCGTCATAAACTAGTCATAGTTCGTCTCGTTGAATTTTTGTTATAAACTCATATAGAATAGTTACTTTGGTGTTTGTTTTTATTCGTCTCGACATAAATAATTATTAATTCTAAGCATATTTTTGGAATATAAATACTTTTTTTCATAATCTATAGGGTTTTTATTAAGGGTCTGTTTCACAAGCCAACGTCAATTTTTTAATAAATTGGATGGTTTAACAGATACATACATAAATACATAAATTTATGTGTTATATGAAAAATCTTCAAATTTACTTTATGAAACAAGTCTTAAAAGCTTTATTTTCGAAAATTGGATAATTACAATGTTACTATTTATTTACGGAAGCAAATGCAGATATAACGAAAAATTATAAATTCTCCTAATTACAACATAAAAAGGAATTCATTAAAATAACTTATTAGTATTTTTTTTAGAACAAAGCATTTGAAATACAAGGAAAACTGAAAGAAATTTTCAATCGTAATTAAAGTGAGTCAACCAATATTTTTTTAATTAACTTTATCAAGAACAAACCATTATTTTAAAAAAGTATTATCGCATTTTGAAATGTAATACTCAATAACACCGCGATTGGAATAAAAAGCTATTCCGTGTTTTTCGTAAGAAATAAGGTATTCGATCATTTAGCAGATGTCTCTTTACAAAATAATTAGACGTATATTAATATATGAAGATGTTTTTATTTTAAATATCGTTGTATTTAGTAGCAAGAATGGGCTGCTCTATCATGAAAATACTCGCTAAAGGAGTAATAACGTGAAGTAGTAGTATCCGTACTATTGCGTTTCGTTCGATAAGTATAGCTTTGGAGGCACAAGTTCCACGCAACCGGCCCTCTTTACATTTCTCCTATTCATCCCAACCCTATTTCATGAACAATAGATAAAGTATGAAGAATAAATTTTTGAAGTGTAAAATACATTTCACAATTACTGGCATTGTAAAATATGAAATTTGAGGTTTTAGTGATATTCCATAATTTAATCATATTTATTAAAAAAATGAATTAATTTAATATTACATATACATATATTTGAAAACTAATTCATTCACGATTGAACAGCGGATAAAATACACTTTAACAAGTCTCAAATATCATAGCGGAGTAAAAGTTTTAATGATGGCAAAAATTTATATTGTTACCAAGTTAAAATTTAAAATTATAATGATTCGCTGTGTTATTTATAAACGCAAATATCACAAATGTATAATACAATAATATACTAGATATTTATATCAACAACATCGTTTAGCACGAGGTTTTATTACCATTTTACGTGCTATTCTCACATATGACACAGTTATGCTATCTATAACAGTATAGCTTCGAACTAAGCTGAAGTGCTTATTGGTACTTCCTCAATTGGTAAATTGGTCTGTCACCCATATTCCAACTTATGCTGATTCACGATATGAGGGCACTGGATTTAGAACACCGAATCTTAGAACAACAAGATCGATGTGTTTTTGTTATGTTATCGCAGCAGATCTACATAATGTTTATATTGTTAAAGTTCGTTTAAATTGTGTTTTGAATACGAATACTGTTTGTGGGATATACAAATATATAATAGAACAGAAATACGCTGAAATTCATTTAAGAGGCATACTGGCAACATTTATGTAATAGATACATTGAGGAACGAAAGAGGTTTGAGATTTTAGGATAAATGGAGGTAAAATTCAGTATCAGTATCTTAAACTTAAAAACTTGTACATATTTTTATAAATAAAGAATAATATGAATAACAATTCATATTATTCTTTTAAAATAAAGACTCATTGTAAGTACCATAGACATGGGTCGTCTTCTTTTTCAATGACTAATTAATAACTATTAAGATGTATTCACTTCAACCTAACCTGAGGATGTTTTAAATTCAAGCATTTAAAAATTGATAAAGAATATATCTTTAACCATAACAAAACTCTATATTACACATGAAACGAATCTTAGAAAATGTAAGCGTCGTTCTATCAATTGACTTAATGACAAATAAACAGGCCGAAGTGATTCAAGGGACACGATTCAATACCATAAACGATTACTTGTACACAAGATATATTTCATAATAAAGTTTTATTGCTTCGAGATCGCCAGTATTTTATTTAAGGATGCGTACCCTCAACGAGACATCATTAAAAAAATCCCGGTCAAGGGCAATTCCCTTTTATTTATATGGTTCCGTGAGTCAAAACAATCAACGTGTTTCACTTTTTAATGTTGATTGATCGATTTGTTGGCATTTAATTAGCATTGTTGTTTTTTACAGAAACATTTTAACTCCCAAAGATATTAACAGCGTTCTATAAGAGCGTATAAGCTCGTTTTTCGAAACGTATATAAGTACCGTTTACGCGCGCCTTTTACCACGCGCGCAACTAGTACGAGCGTTGACGCGCTTATAAGCTTATATCATTGTTGAATAATATGCTACTGATACTCGCTACAAGCGGTTCTAGCGCATACCCCAGAATAAGTCTGTGTACGCGCGTTTGACTTTTTGAAGCGCGGAATGAAGCGCACATTTAAGCGTGTATGCCGACAGGACAATAGACGCTCGATAAAAAAACGCTGATCTGAAACTGCCTTAACAGAATAATATATAACAACAATTTTTACATATTTTTCTTTAAAAGTTATATACATAGCTTTGTAAGAAAGTAAAACACTTTCAATGATTATGGGTACCTACTGGGAAAAATTATTATTTTGACTTAGACTTTTTTAATAAAATATTTTAATTTAATAAATGTATTTTTTCAATATGTAGTTATGCGTGTAAATATTATTCTAAATTTATATATATATATGTTTAATCTTAGTTAAGATATAAATAATTTTTCAATCACAAAATTGTGCATACAATATTATTATTACTATATGTAAAATTTATTGAAGTCATTGCATACCCAACAGTGAGAAATATAATATAGATATTTTATGAAAATATCATTACTTTTTCATATACTCGGTAAAAATAATAAGTTTATGGAAGTGTATTTTAAAATAATGAGCACCCATTAGTGTCAGACGAAAGTACTTAAAAGACTGGTGGACATTTCACTACCGGATTACATTGTTAATTTGCTTTCCGAAACACCATCGTTACTGTTGGGTCATAACCATAACGAGAGATATACCTAAGAGGAGATTTTTTTAAATGCATTTTAATTTATTTTTTAAATATTTATCTTAATTTTTCAACACCTAATCAATGATAAACTATTGTAAATGAACGATTATATATTTAACAGATTACTCTACGTAATACACAACAATCACCTCAAGTCTTGGTAAAGATGTGAAACTAGTATATTTATTTTATTTAATCATATTTTGTTAAGATAGTGTTGTTCTTACAAAGGAACACTAGAGTTCACAGGAAAACATAGTTACGTTGTAAAACATAGTTAAGTGCAGCGGTTGTTGATCATGATTTTTTTGTATCAATTACAATTTGTTATTTCTGGCGTTCGGTTTGTGTTTTATCTTTTAATGGTGTCGTTCCGGACGTCCCACTTATGATTCTCTTACAAGTCGCGACTCGTCATACTGTCGAGAGATCATTACCTTTTTCCCACTGAAGTAAATAAGCAGTAATTGGTCGAAAGAATTTGTTCGGCGTCTTTTATAACTAAATATATTTTTTGCGAGTCGGTATCGCAGTTGAAATGAAAACTTGAAATGACATTGCTATTTATTTTATATTAAAGTTTTGTAAATTAGGCTGGTTTTAGACCAGCCTTTTATGCGTATGAACTCGTTTTTTGAAGCGCGTATAGGCGTGACTTTTACCACACGCGTAACTCTTACCCGTAAATATTATATGCTACTGGCACTCGTCACTACTGGTGAGAGTGTACACGCTGGAATAAGCCTGTGTACGATACTGTACGCGCGTTAGGCTGTTTGAGGCGCGAAATGAAAAACACGCGTATAAAAGCGTATGCCGAAGCGATTATATAAGCTGTAAAAAAAAACGCAAGTCTCAAACCCTTTTATATTACCTTTTATATTAACAGTTTGTTTTGATACCTTTGGTGGTATAAAAAATACTCAAAATTCTTTATGTCATGATATTATATCATGACGGTTGGCAAAAAAGCGTGGGGTCACTGCACCCAATCGACTCTTGCAATACTTGAAGTATGACATGTGTGTTGCCAACGGAATCGATAGGAGGGAAGGAAACAAAGGTGGAGGGTGATGTTAGATTGGACCTACGGTCGTTCTCAATTATAACACAAAACGCAACAGTAATTTTGTTGCTTTACGTCGACTTTCCTTTAGTTCTCCCCAGCCGAGCCGGCTTATTTGTGCTGTGAGAAACATGGCTTTCTTACTACTGCTTCTAAATTATCCCAAATATATTTTCAGATTCAATACGACTATTAAAAAAATTAAAAACCATAAAAAATTGCTTAGTTTCTTAAAGCTGATAGCTACTTCCTGTATATGGACTACTAACACGTGATAGTCTGTAGATTGTGGCACGTGTCATCGTGTGCTAGCATAAAGCATGCGCGCGCGCCACACGTTTACAAACGCATTGCAAAAGAGAGTAATTATAAGCTTAGCTTTATATCAAACCTTATTTTCAGTGGGATAAAATCTACGTTTCTATTTTTTACTCATTCTGCAGATGAGTATTCATTGCAATATTAGACTCTTGTATTTTAGCGTTTATAGTTAATGTTATAAGGGTTATATTTGAATTTATTTAAACCTCCTTCTGAACTTGAATACTATGCGGTTACCATTCCACACATCATTATCACATGTTGAGTCATTAGTCATCGTGAGAGAAAGAATTTGTAGCTAGACATGAGTCAGCCTTTTTAGTGATTTATACAAATATTTTTATATTATATCGATAATAATATTACGGATTTTGTTATATAATGTAATAATTATCATATTGACAACATTGTGGCGTGATGGTCGCGATTCTACCTTTAGCTGCGACGGTCGCGGGTTCGATTCCCGCTCGGAGCATGTTATTGTCTTAGAGTTATTAAACAAAGAATCGGAATTAAGTAACTTTCAGGTTACGAGGTTTTGTTTTGGTTCCCGGGTGCCTATCATGAATTCCTATTGCGATTCAAATGAAATTTTAAACTGAGCTGGATCGCTATTACGTACCTAACGTAATATATATATATATATATATATATATATATATATATATATATATATGTAGGTATATAGGTCATGTTACTAATAAGATCTGATTTTTTTTTGGTTTTGAGATACTTTATCTGGCTATTGATTGTAAGTAGCCTAGAGTATTAACAATTATACTTTATGTCAAGGAAATGAAAACGCGGTGCGCTATGGATGTAATAAAAGCTTAATTTGTATAAAACGTAGTCCGCGTGAGCGCCTTTCAAAATTTTAGCAAGCAGGATTTTATATCTTTTCACTCGGATTTAACGATCGAATGGCAGATCAGTTCAACCACCTGATCCTTCTCACTATGTATTATGCATATTCTATTCACAAATATAAAAGTATTATAATCTTTCTTGGGCATTTCATGACTATCCATTTATCCTGGTATTCACTGTTATAATATTGTTGGGATAAGGGGCCCATAAGCCTTCAACAATATTGCGCAATATTGAAAGATTGTGCAGTGATTAAATAAAATATTTAGCAATCTTAATTTTAATTTAATTCTTTTAGCTAATATTCCGTTGTCAGACGTGATGCAGGAAAGAAAATATTGAAGCGAAAGGCTACTCATTTTAATTGTCTATACATTTCTGAACGGTTTAATTCCAAGGAAACATTAAATATTACTTCACCATAATTTTGCTATATTTTTATTAGCCCTATTTTTAGGTATTAAATCGACGTGAAGTGACACTTCAGTACCTTTTTTATTTCTCGTCCTTCTCTTTCTACTACACCTTGGGTCGGTAACATACAAGTGATCATCTGACGTTGGCTATAGTGACCCCATATCATCAGGCCTTTTCCTATAAAATAAATGCTAAAAGAAAACGTCAATCCTCACAGAGGGTGGGACACGGTTTAACTTTATTAAATTCACTTGAATAGGAAAACTCATAAGTGTTGCATGCGCTGTATCTAGGTCGTGGAGTAAAGGCTTTTCCGAACAATAGGTCATGCGGACAATATATTATTCAAATAAGCTTACCATTTACGAAATATTAACGATTAGTTCAATTAATTTGGTATCAACGGCAATACGGTAAATTATTTCATTAAAGTAATCCGTGTATAAGGTAATCAAGTAAAAAAATCATAAAAATATTCTATTTTACCCATTTCCTTACTGTGGACAGCCGGAGGTCCAGACACAAGAAAGAAACTATTATGTTTATTAAACTTTATATTAACATAAAATAGATTGCGGAATTTGAAGCCTCAATAGCTCAACGGTAGAGGGCCGACTTCGCTCCTATAACACGAGAGTCAAGGGTTCGATCCTGACCCCCTTGGGCTATTGTCGAACCAACTCCTAACGCAAGCTTCGAGCTTATTTGGAGGGGCAATAGGAATATTAGTAATGCCTTGAAAAATCAATACTAATATTCTTTAAAAAAAATGGCATTTATGTCATATATGCAATTTCGGTTCTTTAAAGCTAAGAGAATAAATTAAAGAAAGTTTAAAGTTATTATTTCAGAACAAATTCTCACAGCACAAGCAATATTTTAAATAGAAATATAAAACGTAGATACATTATCATTTTAAAATTTAAATTAAGATTATATTATACCACATCGTAATAAGATCTTAACGAGATATAACTTACGTTAAAGTGTTTTAATTTACATTAATATTTAAGATTTTCGAAAAATACTAATTACTAGATATAGTGATCAGTGATTACTGAATCGATTCTAAGCATTATTTACTAAGAAAAGAAGTTTCTATGCACTTATATGTTATAGAATTCGAAAATACCGGGTCCACATGTGCGAAGCCTTTGGCGAAAGGTGTAAAGCAAGTATGAACAATGTGAAATGATTTGGCAACCCTGTACGGTGGAACTCCACGTGATCGATATTTACAAATTAAACGTGCAAAACATAATGTGATCGGCACGCGTGATTAACGACGCGCTTACTGCGTGCACATTTTAATGACTATTTGTTGTGATTAAAATAGTACTAAATTGAATGCATCAGTTTTTTTACTTCGTGATCGTTAGCAAACAAGCAATTACCGTAACCAAGTAACGTTTGCGATACTTGAAGTATCAGATGTGCGTTGCCAATCTAAGGGACACGAAAGAAGGGATGAGAAGTGAAAAAGGAAGGGAACAGAGAGGCTGGGAGATTAGGCTTTCGGGGCTCTCACCCATCGCACGAAACCCAACAGTATCTATTGATACTGTCACCTTATGCAGCTTTTCTGCGAGATTATTAAATTAATTAATATTATACACTCAAGGGACCATGCTAAAACCTTTGGGCTCCAGTGTCCATCGACAATATACTAGAAGTCGCGGACTGATGACATAAAGAGAGTCGGTAGAAATCACTGCATGCAAGTGGCGCAGGATTGTTCCCGGTGGCATCATTTAAAATATACGTATGTCCAGCAGTAGACGTCTATAGGTTCACGACGACGACGTCGGCGACGATTCAACGAGCCCCATCCTTTATACCCTTTGTCGACAATTGAAATACACACATAAAGATTAACCACACCGATGGAACTTTTTTTAAAAATTATGTTACAAGTTGGCAAACTAGCATACGGTCCACCTGATGGTAAGTGGTTGCCGTAGCCTATGAGCGCTTCCAGCATCATTAGTAGGTGCCACTCACGCGTTGCCAACCTCGAGATATTGGTTCTTAAATCTCCTCTACCCCGTAATTTCACTAGTCTACAGTGCCCACCAAACCGGAACACAGTAATGCCTAAGCACTACTATTTGGCGGCAGAATATTTGACACTACGGTAGTACCTATCTTGCCGGCTTCTTGCAACAAGAGATCTACCATCAATGTGACTGATTGCACTGATGGAATAATCTCCGCTATGACAGAGGTTATCCCAATAGCGGGCGATGGGGTCGTTACATAATAAATTATGTACGGTGGTTAATACAAATATATGTCAAAAGTCCGAAACCGAGGAATCGAATTGGCGGCTAGCGTTATCGTTAGTTTTCTTACCACTACAGATATGTATACTAATTTATTTCTTTTTACCATTCAAAGAGTTTTTATTGCAACTATTAACTGCTTTATTATAGATATTAGGCATAATTGAATAGAAATCTATATGCCATTAAGTTACACAAAAATCGAAAGTATTGTGAATATTTAGGGCTGTCAGACAAGGTAACAGGGTAATAAAATCAAAGCGATGAAATTAGGTCAGGGTTGGCCAAAACGCAAACAGCTACCTGTTGCTAATCAGAACAACGTTCGTATTTGTCCTACTTTTAACGAAAGTTTTGTTTTGAGAATCGTTTATCAACAAATTTACATACAAATAAACAAATTATCGTTTTCCTGTTTTGATTTGCTTATCTTCGAAAACTAGAGCAATAATAAGACTTTTAATTATTATCTTAAAATATAATTTCTATTTATTAATTATAGTTTCTTATGTATAAAATGATCTCACTCAAATAAAATACGTTTTCAACAGCTCAGAACGAAGGCGTGTGCCATGAAATCCTTTACACTTGAGTCACCAAGATGGTTTTAATAAAAAAATAGATCAAGCCTCTCGTTTCCTCTTCACTATTAATTCAGGAAAAGGTATCTTTCATTTCATCCGTATCGATGAGTCACGTCAGAACTAACCGCAAATTGGTCGTTCTTGTTTTATCCGACGTGTATTGTGCACACACAGTGGCCCTGACTCATGATCAGACACCGTGATTTCTGTAAATCGTCTTAAAATATGCGTGAACTTTTTAACCATTGTTTTTATGCAAACAATGTTTTTAGAAAGTGCAATTTATACGTAAATATTTTATGTTGGTTTATTAGTATATAAAATTGTATTAGTATAATTAGTGAAATGACGTATTTAGCAAAACGATTGCCATCTCACCTCTGTAATCTTTCATATAAGAATAAATCATTTGATTGTCTATCTATAGTCAATAATGACATTTCTTAACGTTGGCTAGGAGGTGGTGGGAAACTTCATTTTTCCAACAACAAACGAGGCCAAAAATATAAAAAAGTTGAAAAGTAATGTAAATTTTGGTACTTACAAAACAGCCTTTGTTTCAAAACAAAAACTTTGATAGAAGAATAGAGACTTTGATATCTTTAAGTATTTTTATAGATTAAATTTTATGCTTAAATTTATACAAAACCAAACTTTGTCTCTTTATGTTTAGTTGTGTTTATAAAGGTCAGTAATATTTAAATGGAACACGTAATAAAGATACTAAAATATAATTACTGAAAAAGGATTTTAAAACAAGTACTTGGTAAAAGTTTTTAATTCTAAATGCCTACTAATGCTGGTTATATACACCGGTGCAAAATCAGTGTAATTCACAAGTTACTAAGTTGATGTAATATAAATGTATTAATTTCTATTATGATGTGAGTTGTATAAGAGAAACAGTGAATATCGTATTGCCTTATTATTGTTCTGTAAATAATGAGCGTCAAAATAGCGAGAGAACACAAATAACCAGTAGTCATAACTTAAGTCATGAAATACGAGCTTTCGATCTTCTTCCACAATAAAGTTTTCTTAGTTTCATTTTTGTTCAGTTAATATGAAATTTATTTATTGTAAAAAATCATAGATCACGTACTTATATACTATATCCGCCGTTAAGTAATAACAACTTCTTATAACACTAGGGCAAACACAAACACACCCACACCGAAAGAAACGCCTGTATGGTCAATACAAACATTCGCCTGTTGCGGGAACCGAACCCGCGACTTAAAGGTAGACTTTTCATAAGGAATAATTATTGACAATGAAGACCTTTCCTGGTGGTGATGTTGTTGAATTGTAATTTCAAAGTTAGATTGATCATCATCATCATTATCATCCGCAACCTGACTTCCCCTGATATCGCCAAAGTCATGGGCCGAACCTGGATGACACGAGCACAGGTCCTTGTAGAATGGCGACAACAAAGAGACACTCTTTGTACACCCAAAAAGTTAGATTACTTGTTATTTATTATGCATATATTATGCTTAAGTGTTAAAAAAATTTAAAATTTTACTTCACTCAAGGAAACGGAATAGCAGGGAATTGCGATTATAAATGAAATACGAAGCTTTTAGAAACTGCTGAAACTGCATTTGTAAGACCGCTCACCTGCGGATCAAATATTTGATTTCAATTTTGTTGCACACTGCGCTTTGATTGATTCAATGTTTATTTTCATTGATCGTTGTTAAATATTAGGTCCATCAGACGTTTATATAACTGTTATTTATCATATTTCGTTTTTGCGGCAGATACGTGGTCCGAGGTATTTGAGATGGCCCAAATAGGATTTAAGCAAATAACTACATGGCTTCGAAATAATTTTCTATCTTTAAATACCAAAAAAACTAAATTCATGACATTTACTATAAGAAATACCACTCAGTTTGAAAATGATTCTAAATTGTTTTTAGTCTCCCACATATGCAACCATAACAGCACAGCAGATTGCTCTTGTCCTTGTTTAGAACGTGTGGAAGTAATAAAATATCTAGGCGTCACATTGGATTATAATTTGAATTTTAAGAACCATATTAATACATTATGTGGCAGAATGCATAAAATGACTTATATTTTTAAAACTTTAAGGCATGTGGTAGATCCGGTAATTTTAAAAAGAGTTTATATAGCACTGTGCCAATCTCTCATCACGTATTGTATTTCGGTATGGGGAGGAGCCTCGAAAACTGTGTTGAAAAAAGTAGAAATAGCTCAGCGAACTATTTTAAAAGTATCGCATTTCAAGCCTTTTCGATATCCAACATTGTTACTGTATCAAGAAACCGAAGTCCTTTCAGTAAGACAATTGTTTATCCTAAGTATATTAATTAAACAACACTGTGAGCTACCATATGATCCGTTAAAACTCAGACGAAGAAGACATTACCATGTCATCGATTTACCTCATGGCTTCAACACTGCATTTATACAAAAATTTTACGTTTTCCTAGGGCCTTTTTTTTACAATAAAATTAATGAATCTCTAAATATATTTAGCCTTAATAAAAACTCTTGTAAAAATAAAATAATCACTTACCGTAATAGTTTATCTTATGACGCCACTGAAAATCTGCTTCACATTAATAAATAATAAATTAATTTAAAATAAATAAATAAAAGTAAAATACAAAATTCTAAATTCTGAGTATACGAATAGATTACCTACGAGTACTAATCATAATTACTTATATACATAATTACACGAAACATGCTACTCAACCTCTCTTGGTGCAATCACACACATGCACACAAACATAAACGCAAACACGCACACACACACACACACTCACATATACACAAACACGCACTATCATGTGGAGGAGAGGAACACTTTTAAAATTAAGATACATAGAATTAGGATATTTAGTTTATTTTGATTTCTACTAAATTTTATATTGTTTTATTTGTTAGCGAGCTAAATTTGTAAAAACCGAGAGGAGTTGGCACTGTAAGCCGAAACACAGGGTATCCTAGTTCGGTTACAGATGCTTTACTATTTTTAAGTGAATAATTGTTGGCTATAGCATTAAGTAAAACTGTAAAACATTTTTTGGTCAATAAACTATTATTATTATTATTATTATTATATATTCATTGATATATTCATTGATATATGCATCAGTAGTTAACACTGATATTACCCTTTTGTAAGTTCTAAGTGGTGTATAAGGATTATTTTAGGTAATATGTAAAAGGATAAATTATGCAATTCAAAACTGTGTAAAGTGAAGTTCATGTGGCGTATAACATTTCTGAATACAAATGCTGCTTAGAAGAACAATATGCCATGGGTGCGATGACATAATATTATATTCATAATTCAAATATAATATTTAGAAAATTATACAGATTATTAGCTGAGGTCGTTACTTTACCAATAATAAGTGTCTCTAGAAATTTTACGAATCTTAATTATGCAAGAATGCGACCTTCATTATAAATTTTTAACTAATCAGTTGCATATTCATTAAAGTTTGCGTAATAAAAACATCGTATTTACCATAAAAATTGCTTGTCAATCACTTTTTAACTTTGGATTAATTGCTTATATAAATGTAATGAATTACATTCTTTTGCACCAACGCGAAAAACTGATAAAATACTTTAACCACGAAATATTTTTTTTAATCAAGGAAGCTACGAAACTATTTTCACAAAAAAGATTGAACAAAAGCAAGTATTTTAGTGTTACATTTTTTTAAACTACGGTGAGCGGAATAGTAGGAAGTAAAGGAGAGTGACGTATTGTTTAGGATTCTGGCAACATTTTTCCCTCCTTCCCGATGACGTTCTAAGCCTAGGCTCGATCTCGCAAGAGGGGACGCTTAGAACGGATTCAACTTGAACACTCCGTCATCCGTGTGCTGTTACCCTTTCACCGTTTGGGTCTATTGACTCGTCTTCTATTGTCGCTGTCGAAGCCAATAGGACCATCAGTAATAGACAATCCGGAAAAAATAATTGAATGAAGCGTGATATTTTTAATACTGCTACTCCACTTTTTCGTAAATGTTTCTTGGTCGAGCCGGGTCATTCATACAGAAAACAGAAATATCTTATACAACTTTATTAAAAACATTGTAATTAATAATTTTTTAACCAGCTTGAAGCTTCAATTGTTCACTTTGTTCACGTTAAATTGTTAATTTGTTGTGGTTGTGTTGTCATAATATCCATACCCATAAGATTAGATAATTCGGCCTTTCTTTAACACATTATATAAACTCTTTTAACAGTAGAAGATTTAGATATTATGCTAACGTAACACATTAAATCATCAAATTACAATCTATAGCTTCCGATGATCGCGTGCATTAATAACTATTTTGAATGCGAAATTTGTTTTTTCCGTTATAAGATCAACACAGGAAAGACAATAACATTGATTCGATACCATAATATGTAAATCGAAGGTTAGATTGGATTATAATATGACGTGTTTCCGCCGATTACATGATATTTTGACACCTTTAGGCGTGTTGCGTAAGTGTAGTCAGTGATTGAGGCATTTTTTATACTTTAAAGGTATTCGTTTTTATCTTATAAGCCACGAGATTCATGTATTTAATTCTGACATTCATATCCGCTTCTCTAATATTTGAAATGAGTTTTTTTATTTATCTCTGAAATTCAAATTCCTACTGCTACCGATTTCAGTTTAAAGTTTTTGAATTAAAATTTTAACAGATTTAAATTTAGTAATGTTTAATAGTTTATTGATAACATTGCTTTTATGTGATCGTCTTAAGGAAGTTAGATTTTTAATTTGATAAAAATGTATAAAAAAGTCTATCTGGTCCTTAATACTAGCCTATACCGAAGTAAGTCTTTTCGCAAAGTTGAATTAGGATTGGACTTAAGAGGCTTTGTCATGGAAAGGTAACAGAAAGAGAGAAAAGTTGATTAAAAAAGCCTTTTTTATACTTTTAACTAGTCTTCGCCTCTCACTTCATATGTTCGTTCGTCCGTTCATAGTAAGTATCCAATGGCCATTTTGAAGGATCAAACTGGGTTTTTGAACATGTCGTCCTAAGGTATATTATGTCATCGGGAATAGATGGATTCACTCGACGTATTAAGCAAGGAATCTCGTATTTGCTGAATGAAGAATATGGTATATGATCGTGCTATATATGATGTAATAAATAATGAATCTAATATCCATTCAATCAATCAATTCAATAATCTGAATTTCGGAGACAGCTCCATTCATTATTAGAAAATGTCGTTTTATCCCTGTTTTTTTCCGGTTCGAGTTCAGAAGTCTCCAGTCCGATTATTTTCTTATATATAAGTATATTTTTCGATTTACCAAAAAAAACCATAATGCAGGTACTTGTCTCGACTTGTCTTGAATCAATAAAATTAATTTAGCAGGCTACCCGACGATAGTACATTTTTATTGTTTTTGATTGACGCATCAAAAGGGTTAAACGTAAATAATAAGGTACACGCATTTAATAAGGTTAAGTTTCCGGGTTGTTGAGCTTCACGTTGCAATAATAGGAATGTGTGAAGACCAAATAAGGTTTCTTATTCCAATGTTCCAGGAATGCCTGTATTGATACGATTAGTACCACTATCAGGTTTTCAGAAATATACGGAAGTGAATTAGTTATTTAGTTTAGTACATACATGTATGTATCTGGATGATAATTATATAAATAGCCTTGTTGGCCAAAGTAGTTCAGGATATTAAGTCATAATCAAATCTTTTCTCTGTGATATAATTTACAGTAATTAGTTACTATACAAATTGACAAGGTATTTAATTGAATGATTGAAATAAAAGTAACAGTCGACTTTACACGTCTTCACATTAATTGTTCCATAAATTCTGATGCAGTGATCGAAGATATACATAAATAAAATAAATAAATAAACGCTACCCACTCAACAGCCCTCAATAGGATGGTGATATCCTGTGCCGGGGATACGGAATTGTGCACAATGACAATGACAAACACACCCACACCGGAACACATTTCTCTATGGTACCGGTACCGACCTGTGCCGTTTAAAGCAGGTTCGGTACGTCATGGAGAACATGTCTTATACTTTAAAAGTGTCGTCTTCTTTCGCCTAAACTTTTTAACAAATCAATACAAAATGATAGCGTCAATAAATATAAAAATTAGGCTTTGTGCACAAAACGCAAAGACTTCGCCTAACATAAATATGTGAGAGTTTGTTTGATTTATTTATTTTTAATACCATGTCACAATATAGACGAAAGGGGTTGTAGTCTTAATATAAAGTAAAGCTAGTTGCTTTGGACATCTATCGTATCCGTCATTACGTGTTTTATTCGAGAGATCATGGATGGTAGTTTTTCTAGGCAGCGGCTATGAAGACTGAGGTACTGATTAATAAAATTGTTATGGTGGACAGAAATATCAACCACGCAGATCCTAATCTAGAGGAAACATCATTCTGATAGGCTGTAGAAACTATTAGCTTTTTAAATTGTTTATGAAGTTGTACGCTCTTCGTATTTGAGAAGTAATGCCAGCAATTTAAATTGAGCTTTATTTTAGTGAAATATAGAGAAGGCATCCTGGCGGTGATTTTAAGAAGATTTTTGGGTCGTGCGAAAAAGTGGTGCACGCCTAACGGTGTCTATGTTGTTTGTTAACTGAGATAAAGATTTTGGGGTTCCGTTAACAAAATGTGCCAACGGAACGAACCTTATTACTGAACTTCCGCTGTCCGTCTTTCTGTCCGTCAGCAGGCTGTATCTCACGAAATGTAATACGAAGAGTAAGTAAATATGGATGTATCTAATGGACTGTAATATATGAATAGCTGGAATTTTCACGGATTGTGTATTTCTAATGTTGTTATAATAATAAAATTAAATAATAAAATCAAGTTATTTCAAGTTCATCAGATTCAAAGATCAGAAACCCTGATTTTTGAAATCCATATAAATAAATAAAATTGTAGTGTCTGTTTGTGCTTTTCACTAAATGCATATGAAGGTACATATATATGGTACTTACATTAAAAATCTATTTTTAAAATTGTTGTCTGTCTGTTTGTTTGTTCCGGCTCTCTCTGAAACGGCTGAAACGATTTTAACGGGACTTTTACAGATAGCTGGTATTATTAGAAGTAACTTGGGCTACTTTTATTTTAGAAAAGGAATTGGGTCCCGTACAATAAAAAAATCGCTACACCAGCGGGTAGAGTCGCGGGCGCAGCTAGTAAGTAGTAGCAGTTGTAGTAGACCAAGTATTAATAGAAGTGTTCTTTAGAAAAAACTCAGGACTTCGAGAGCATTCGATTTGGATTGATGCAAAAATATTTACCAATAGTCATAATAACTTGACTGACTATTCTAACCTAATATTTCGGCAAGCCACAATGGGTGTCGGAGTTCAAAAGGCAATCGATCTGTAAAAACTGTTAACCAGTCAGATCCGGGTCAGTTCCGTGTCCATGGTAAAACCATAAAGTAATCTAACTAAATGTTAAAACGGGGAAATACATTTGACTTCATTCTACTAAAGTATGTTTGGATGGTTGGTTGTTTGTCTCAATTACGCATTAACGGCTTGAAATTGGGATGAAATTTATCACAATTTTATGCCGGAAAAATGTTAGGTTGGATTATCAAAAAAGATAGTTTATGACGTATTTTATTGAAATTTCGTATAGATTTTTTTAAAAATTGAAAACGATTCATTTATTTCTGGAGCCAACTGCAAGGTCACCGCGGTTAAAGTCGCGGCGGAACCTAGTAAAATAATACATTCTCGATAACTCAAATGAAAATCCTCACGGTACCGTTATATTAAAAAATGGATTGTAAATGTACCTATGACACATTTTTAAGGAACATTAGAAGGTCAGGAGGGTATAATGCCGTCTCTTAACATAATAAACTTTGGGATGACACTTGTATTCGGGTCGGGGATTTAACTCGTTACAAATATCTCCTATACAATACACGACGAATAGTAATAAGCTTTGGTTCGCATTCATATCATCTTTATATTACAACTAGCATATGCTCACGGCTTCGTCTGCTTTTTGTTAGAAGTTTTTTTTCTTGTCGAAAACATCACCCTCTTGAAGTTAGTCACAAGCTTACAACATAATCAAATGATGTTAGCGTCACAAGTTTGTCGAATAAAATGAGCGTGTGACTAACTTCGTCTCGTTGCATTAGTGTGAATTTACAAAGAAGCGCCAGCGACTTCACTTATTGCTGGGTATAGGCCTTTGATTCAACGCATACCCATAACTTTGGAGATATCTTCCACACATCTCACCGTTGGACGTCCGAAGCTACCTTAGAGTTTAAGCAAAATATGCAAAATTTAATCAAGATCGGAGTTTATTTTTTTATATGTTAGAAGTTGGCAAACAAGCATACGGCCCACCTGATGGTAAGTGGCTGCCGCAGCCTATGAGCGCTTGCAGGACCATTAGTAGGTGCCACTCACGCGTTGCCAACCTCGAGATATTAGTTCTTAAATCTCGTTCGCCCAGTAATTTCACTAGCGTACAATGCCCTTCAAACCGGAACACAGTAGTGCTTAAACACTACTATTTGGCGGCAGAATACTGGACAATGTGATCTTAATGAGCGATGTAGTCGTGAAAATATTATGAACAGACATAGAGACAGTTACTTTAGCTATTATAATATTAAGTATAGATAATAGTGCAATGTTAATGCCGTGACGGACGGTGACTAATTTGAACATTATGCGGGTTTAAGATTCTATTAACGGTACTCGGGAGAGGCATCGGCACGGTGATCCCATAATTTATAATTATTTATCGATGTAACCTATTTGCATTTACGTTATGTTCTTTTTGTAGCACCTAAATTGGTTTTAGACATGAGTGATTTAAGCCGTTGAGGGATGAAGACACAATTTATTAAATTAATTTGTAATTTGAATTGTACTAGTCTTAGAAAGCAATTGATAATCCTGTTTAGTTCATGTTCTATATATTACTCATTTATCCTGACAAATTATTTATTCTTTTAGCGTATTGCTTAAATATAATTTTAGGTGGCAAAATCTTGTAATGCCTTTTTTAGTAATTCTTGTCAAATATTATGGCCGTAGAAATATTATATTCGCGTTAGTTGTAACTATAAGCGAACCAGGGTCTCACCTAATATCTTGCAAAGTAAAAAAATATATGTTACAGTTACCGTACAGAATAATTATGTATATAATAGTACATTACACCTAGGGAGAAAAGTAGGACATTCTCATCAATAAAAAAATCATACAGTTTATAATACAGATTTAAAAAATGTTATTCAAAAGTTGTTGAAACTTTATTGAATAAATAAAAATAAAAAACATATATGGCAAGCCACAACTGTAATAGAATATTGCACATAAGATTATAACAAGAATCTTTATTGTATAAAAGGTCTGAGAAATAAAAAAAACATTTAGGTTACTTGTAAATTAATCATTTTACTTATTCTTTAATAAATATAAATTTCTAATTTCATAATAACGAAACTCCGGGTGCTGTTAGCTCATTAGCGAAAGTGGACTACGTGACGTCAGACGTAGACTCAACTAGGCATTGACTGATGACGTAGTTAGATCTATCGAGGTGATTGTCTATCTCAATGTATGACATAAATCATACTATCATCGCGTACATTATCAATCAATGACAAGGCAGTGTTCGCCTTTTTAAGATATATAGTAATGACGTAATTATTTTAATATTCCTGTTTAACGTTTAAAAAAAAATAGTGACGAGTAAATAAGGTACATAATATAAAAACAATAGTAGTTGTAGGCTATGATTGTCGCGTATGTGTTTATGGGAAGCTAGACCTTTTGTTTTGACGATTTTAATTTTTTGTCTCCGAAGTTCTTAATGGGTCATACCAATTAAATTATCAATTGAAAGTAACAAAATGCACAATTCGAAATACAAAAACAAAAGAAGATCATAATCAGTTTACAAGCAGCGACGATATCCCGTGTATAATATAATTAAAGTACATAATATACGTTACTAAAAAGTAAATGGGACATTAAAATAGTCTAGGTTCTAGGAAGGTTATATGATAAATAAAAGGGAAACTAAATCAAAAATATCAACATAGTAATTTAGTGACATTCAAAAGATTATAATTACTACTCAACGCTATGTTGACAAATATTGATGCAAATGATACACACGATAGAGGAGTAACAATAATGATAAGTCATTTAAATCAAAGTACACTATCTCGACCACTCGTCGAATCGTTTGTGGTAAAGTGGCTTAATAAAGCTGTGTGATGAGGCAAGAGGCAGAGGCGACGCGTCAAATCGGCATTCCGGATTGTCCGCGCACCGTTACGATACCCGGACGCTGCGTTTGCGTAAGAACGCATTCGCTCGCTTATGTAACATTGACTGCACTGCGCGATTACATTAGGTGGTTTTATGGCTATAGCAGACATGCTACGTTTAGTTTCGGCGATCAGCGATTCAGACCACAAAAGAGACGTCAGAAATCGAGTTAGCAATGAATACTGATGGGTAACTTTAGATGAGGATGAGGGAGTCCCTCATTTTCTTCGTGAGGTACTCGCGAGGTATACCTCATTTGAGGTGAGGATTTCCTTACGGCTTTAATTTTCACTTCATAGATCTTAACTCTCAAATATCGCTTATTGATAATATCCATTTGCAACAACGGGTAATGTTGCCAGGAACAGCTATTTTATTTTAAACTAGCTGCGCCTTCGGCTCCGCTCGCTTGGTGTACTGATTTTTCTTTATTCCCTGGAAACCGTATTTTTTATAAATTTAAAAAGCCTAATTTACTCCTTATGACATCAGCCATCTGCCAGTTATTTTCGTTAAAAATCAGTCCAGCCGCTTCAAATATTAGAAAATCGTTTTTTTTATATGTAAGTACCGTATATAATTTAGTGAAAAATTGTTAAAATTGGAATTACAAACAGAAACTTCAATTTTATTAAATCGATTCGTAAAATCATAACTCACTCACTCATTTATGTAAGAATACTGAATAGTGTCGAGGCATCATCCTCTTTTCTCATATCCTCATTATTCGCCTCAACTCATCAACTCGCCTCGCGCACGACACTAGTCGTGCGACGTGACGAATGTTGCCAGTCGAGTCGGCCACAATCTCGCCAGAACGATGAGCGAACGATGATGGTCCATTGTTGATAAATGCTTAACTCTTTCGATTTGTTCTCACGAGTATCTCGAATGAGGCAGCTCACGAGTGAGGAACGCATCACTAGTAATGAAGCATCGATTTTGATACTGCGATCGAACCCTAAAATTGCCAGTACCCAGAAATCCCAGAGATGTCGTTTAGGTAAGAAACGTAAATATTAATTCAGGTTATAGATTATCTTCTGTGTTTCAAATGACATCCAAATTTGTCTTGCTATTGTGAAGATTAGGGTGCAAAAATGAACATGTAATAATCGTGTTTTATAATTTTATAATAATAATTTATAGTAAGTGTATATAAATACATGCTATAAAGGCTTTGACTTTGTTATAGAGTTTCCTGATCATTAAAGGTCCCCTAGGACGATACACAACTATGTATAATATGTAGGTACCAATATATGACTTAGTAATTCGTCATTTTTATTAATAGTTTGAATGAATATTTTAATGAGCATTTTCAAATATTGCATCAAACTTTATCGATAGTCAAATACTGTGAACTTAGGTAATGAAATATAGAGCTTAATTTGTAGGCGAATATTGAAGGCATTATATAATGCATATATACACTTTTAAGGTGCTATTCCAATAACTCTTGCAAGGGTAGATTTAAATACAATCTCGATAGAATTTAAAAAAATTTGAATAAATTAAAAAAAATCTTTAATATCCAAAAATAAAATTTTTGTTTTAGTTTTACTTAGTATTATATATTAAAATTCTTTATTCTTTAGCTTTAATAATTAAAGACAGTTGCAGATTTACATAAACTCATTAAAGTTTCAAAATTCTTATATTATAGTTAGTTGTATTCGGCATGAAAGGCCCTTACTCCTCCTCTTCAAGTAAATAAGGCTACAAACGTCCATCACCTCCACACTCACAGCGAGATTACACTTATTTAACATTTCTGTGGTAAAAATATAAACAGGACACTTAAAAGTAACATGAACTCTTAACTTAGAACACACTGTTAAAGCACTTAAATATTGCATTGTTGTAATGTATTTTCTAAAACAAAAAGCGACTAGTGTGGTGCGCGCTGATGAGTACGGTGTAGTGCAGAGCGAGGCTGCGCTGGCGCCGGCGGCCTTGACAATGTCGTCGCGAGCGCAATCAGCTTTCTTCACTGAGCCGCTATGAACATTAGCTGTTCTGGAATAACGTAAAAGAACTTTTCTACTTATATGTACACGCTTTTTTGGTTGATGTATATAGTTTTTAATAACTAATTTTTTTATTAGGTAATTTGTCGTTATTCGAATTATTTTTTTAAGTCAGAGGGGTGTAGAAGGCTCACCTGATGTTAAGCGTTTGTTGTTTAAGCGATTACCGATTACCGCCACCCATGAACATCTGCAACACCAGAGGGCATGCAGATGCGTCGCCGGCCTATATTAGGACACAAATGTCACTTAACGAGTTTTTCACTAGCGTATGGTGGTAGCTAACTTTGTTGTAGCAAATGATAGTTTTATTAATATAAAAAACGATGTACAACACAAACTTAGAATTATCAAAATCCCAAAGTTATCGCGTATCATATACAAATTGATAACTTCCTCCTTTATGATTTAAGAGCAATTACATTGTTGTAAAAATTCAATTGAAACTAATAATACTCCTAATCAAAATTATACAAATCTGATGAAATCTTTTATTTTGAAATTCTGGTTTCGAAGCAGATAGAAGTAAAGGAAAAAGGCTTCTTAAAACCTTTAAATAGAAAAAGCTGTAGATATTAATGATATACTCAGTACTGAACAAAGATTTCTATAATCAATTTACAATACAAAGTTGCTATTGAGAAATCGCTACTGTAAAGTGCCAACGGTCGTACAAGATTGCCGTGAATAGATAGTAGATTCTAGTGTTCATAAATTAAAGAGCGTACATCTATAGGTGTATACTTCACAGAACAGAAACAAACGGGTAATGGTTTATACATAAAATGAAATAAGAGCTAAATATTAAAAAGCCGGTGGGTACAATAAATTTCGTTCGTGTTTGTATGGTTTAAATCGTAACGCTTGATTGTTTTACTGGATGCCCGCCAAAAAGCCGTGCCATTAATCTCCACTACTTCGATGATACGATGCGTACGGAAGTGTACGTGTATGCTCGTTATAAACATGTTCGAACGGCTTTGGGTAATCCCTTAATATCGATATAATTTCAGGTTTATTTATGTTTTATGAAGTATGCACTAGCTAGCATATTTATTTACTAATATATTTGGGTAGTATTGGCTGTATTATTGTTGAATTGAATTAAGACTTATTCAAATCCCGCTCGGAGCAGATGTTTGACCATATAGGCATGTTTTCGGTCTGGGTGAGTTTGTTCTTGTCATTGTGTATATTTCTGGACCCCCGACACAGGAGATAACTATCCTAATGGGGGCAATTGAGTGTGTAGCGTTTATTAAAAAACAATATAATTAAGCCACCCTAAATAAAAAATTAAGTAACATCGTTCTTATTTTATTGGTATTTTTTTTCAAAAATGTTCAGGGTCTGTGTATTACTCTTATCTCTTTTATATATACTTTAATTACCTATCAAATGTGGATATAGTTTAGTACAGAGCGGATGGCTATGGAATATTTATATTGATAAAGTGAGTGGAGTACGTGCAATCGGCGTGGAATGTGAAGAAATAATATTGGTAAAATTAAGATTGACTAAAAAAAAGCTACGTTTGTTCATACAACATTCGAAAGTACGTTGTATGTTGGTTTGCCTAAAGTATTTGTGTACAGAGTTGTAGAGCCTTGGTGTTTCGGGATTTGGATTAACCGATTCAACGTAAGAAGTAATACTACAACAAATAATTCAGTGGGACTACTTACTCAGCGAGTGAGTGAGAAACGAAGATCGGTAGAAGTCACCGAATATAAAAATTTACAGTAACAAATAAAATATTGTACGTTCTAGATGTTTCTTGAATGTTCGCGTCACTATTATTCTATTCAATAGTTTTAGTTTAGAGAATCCTTGTTAAGGAGTTTTACCTTCGTGATTTTGTCCATTTGTCAAAACGATGCTATGTCCTTCTCTAATGTTTAACTTACCAAATTTCTTCGGCGTCGAGACGTGACGACCCCATCGCCCGCTGTTGGGATAACCTCTGTCGCAGCAGAGATTATTCAAACGGTGCAATCAGTAATACAGGTGGTAGGTCTTGTGTTGCAAGAGGCCGGCTAGGTAGGTACCACCACATTGTCAAATGGACGCAAATAAGCAATACCATGTCAACCCAAAAAATTGAAAAAACTGAGTTATATATGCAGAAAGGTTGGTAAATGACTGAAGAACATTTTTCTTTAATATTTGTAGGGTTTTAAGCTTCTAAAAAGCCATTTTTTAATCATGCAATTTATGTATTATGTTAAACGTTTCGCAAGCACTCATAGGCTACGGCAACCGCTTATCATAAGGTGGGCGCTATGCTTACTTGGCAACTTAGTAACATAAAAAAAATTAGCAGTTTAACTGTTTGTTGTTGTAAGTCGTGAAAAGGCTTTTTTACACACAATATTATGTATATTAACTATAAAAATATTAACTCTAAACTAATATAAGCTATATGAAAACAAATCTCAACAACTCTCTACACATTTTATATTTACACACAAGACGTATTTGATATATTGATACTTGTACTCATTATTTAAAAACACATAGTACGTGCTCTTCAATAACGAAAAAAATTGCCTTCACGATCGTAATTATTTACGATTTGTTATTAACAAGGGGCAAGCTGTATTGTATATTGATGTTTAATTTCCCAGAACTGATATCTGTATCGATTCGTATCGTTGCTATATTGTAAGATGTACAGTTGAAAAATAAAGCAAAACTTATTAGCAATAACATGATTCGAGTTCCGAGTTACAATTTTATATTCAAATTTCTTGGGACTGCCCAGTGCCCTGGTAAACAAATGCGTTAATTTCAAGACAAGAGAATATTTCTTGAGGGGACGGGATTTTAACTAGTATTTAATAATTTAGGATCCATACAGATGTAATATTATAAGCATTTATTTAAAGGGCTACTTAAAATATAACAATATTACTCTTGAGGGACGACTTAGACTACTTGAGTCGCAGCGGTAGCGAACGTGCCTTAAGCGCTACAGGTCGCGAGCGGGACCATACAGACATGTTTTCCGGTCTGGGTGTATTTGGCCTTGTCATTGTGTATGTTTCCGGACCCCCGACACAGGCTATAAATATCCTAATGTTGAGTGTGTATCGTTTCTTTATTTACTATTCGGTGTGCCGGATCTGTAATTATTCTACTTCTAAGCGGCTTGGTCGATTTTGATAAATAATATTTTTATTTTCAGTGTCACCTGGATGGTTCCTACATATAATACGACTCAGTAGTAGACATTGCTATCTAGATCCCGATTTTTGTTGATTTGACTCTTTCTTTTTTTTAATTATCTGTTGAGTCACAGTATTTTATATATACTAAGGTAGATAAGTTAAGGTCGATGTAAAGATATCGTCTGCGGCTAATGTTACTTGTAAATACATTTTTTACTAACTGTACACGTGTGTTTGAGTTCGTCTGGAGTCTGGACAGCGTGTCGGCAGAATATTTACCCGTTGAATAACACCTATCAAAATATTTTAGTTTTAGAGAACGGGCATGAGTCAGTACGGTATCTAGTATATTAAGGTTAAACGGAGATTACGGACTTTTTAAACAAACTCTCTATAAAAATGTATAGGTAAGATCACTGCAAATTTTGCGTTAGAGAAGTAAAAATAAAAACTCTACCTATTGAAACAATAATCATTTTATTTAATAAAGTTTAATTACAACTACTAACTTACTTATAAGTTCTATGTGCCATTAATTTTCATCTTCCTTTCATTTTAATTGAGTAAGTCTTTACGAAATTAAAAACCAGTAACCCCACTATCCCACTATATATGTGAAAGTTTGAATGGATGGATGGAGGTCTGTTACTTTTTCACGCAAAAACTACTGCACGAATTGGATGAAATTTTGGTACACACATAGCTTATTAGCTCGATTAACATATAGGGTACTTTTATCCTGAAAAATTTTACGTTCCTGTGGGATGATGTAGCCGCGGGCTTATATTATAATAATTCCGACATGGGAATTTAAAGTTTATATTAGAATCGTTAACACGGGCGAAGCCACAGGCAGAAAGTAATATGATACTAAAAAACAAATAGTAGTAGGAGTAGCAATGCTCTAGCTGTGTTCATAGGTTGCGGTTACTGCTTATCATCCGTATGCTTGTTTGCCAACCGTCAAGATAAAAAAAAACAAACGAAAGGACTCATGAACTTAATAACATAATAGCTAGCTTATACTTTTATACTTTTTTGTCTTAAAGTAATGATTGATAGGATGTTCTCAATAAACAAAAATACAAAATTATGGCGCACAACATGTGAAGGTTTGTTCGTACACACGTCAATATCAATTTAAATCCATCATCAATATCCAATGGCTGTTTGATGTTTCAGTCATAAATTTGACGGACGCGAAAAGTTCCATTGACGCCACAGTGGCTACTGCGTTTTAGCAATATTTACACGAGTAAAATTGATCATTGTAAATCTAGTTATAAGTATCACTGTATAAGCTACGGGCCTTTTTAAATTTTGCAAAAAAAGCAAAAAACTTATTTGTCGTTGTTCGAGTCGGGGCATTAAATATACGCCTAAATATTTACATGTCTTACAAAAAGGCTTTTAATACATGTTCTCTCCTACGATAAAGGAATCTAATCTAATATCTTCTTCTTATATACCTATAAACTATAAACGAGCATTCTTTGTGGAATCTTGGAAGCGGCTCTATCGATTTTCATGAAATTGAGTATGCAGGGTTTTTCGGGGGCGATAAATCGATTGAGCTAGGAAACATTTTTAGAAAATGTGGTTTTATCCATATTTTCAGGCAATGAAAACCCCGGTTCGAGTACAAAAAAACATTCGGACTAGGGGTTGTTTTGTTTGTACCGTCCCGTCCTTTGTGAGAGAAACTATTATTTTTATACAAAAAGGAATTTACAAAAAATATCATCCATCAGTCATCAGTCATCCAGATACTTCATAAAAACGACACACTGGCATTTGTAAATGCCAGTGTGTCGTTTGTAAATTTGTAAATGTAAATAACACTAAAAATATTATTATTTTGACAAATTCCGGGCAATTTATACAAAGGCGTATTTTTAATACAATATTAATAATCGCCACACCGTATAGGTATTTTTATTTTAACGTGTAACAATTTCGGGTGTACCACCATCAGAGTGATGACGACGCATCAAATACGAATTGAAGAAATATAACATATAAATAATCATTTTTTAAATAGTTTAATTAATTGTTGAAAATTATTTGAAAAATATTTAATTCAAACATTAAAAATTATAATGTGCCATTCATAGAAACGATCTCATTTTTTGCTAAAACAGTCTGCGTAGTTCATTATTTACATTAACTTTATAATGTGAATGTTTTCGTGAAGAAGCAAGATAGTGAGTATGTTACTTATGCACACAAATAATTAACATTGAAGTGTGTGTTTCTTATTCCAAATTAGCAACTTTTCACCAATGCATATAAAAGTATATATATACTTAAATAAAAAAAAACAATTTTTAAACTTTTTTCTGTCTTTCTGGCAGAAAAATAATAAGAAATCGGTACGCCATGCGAGTGGAACCGCGTACGTAACTAATAATACATATAAAAATTTATTATAGATTTGTACCAAAAACAATAATGATCTTAATTTTCAAGAGAATCGTTTATTAATATTATTGATCATTGACGCTTCATCATAATGTACCCCACAGGTTCAAAAAACCATCAGTACAGGAACGTTTACCTCTAGCGGATCGC
This sequence comes from Hestina assimilis, assembly GCA_023373885.1. Classification (NCBI taxonomy): domain Eukaryota; kingdom Metazoa; phylum Arthropoda; class Insecta; order Lepidoptera; family Nymphalidae; genus Hestina; species Hestina assimilis. Next base: position 5,379,663 of record CM041749.1, on the reverse strand, counting down.
AAATACTTGCGAAGTCAATCGAGAGCTGAATTCATAATAACATTTATGCGTTATCCGTGCCAAACGCGATTATATTTTAGAATTTAGAGAATTCAACATTCAAGGAATATTTATGCTGCATATAATGTTTTATAGACAACAAAATGTTATTGTATACGAATAGATAAACTCTTCCGTGTACTCAACATATAACAACACACAACATCATACATACACAACACAATACACGTTAATGTAGATAACGAAAACAAAAATAAACGACCAAGTGTGTGTCGAATTCACACATAAAGGGTTCCGTACCACCGAAGAATATATATGATTATCGTAAGAATGTATTTATTTTTTACTGATACTCACGATCGTAAACGATCGGCGGGGTAAGCAACTTTAAGCGCGGTCAGTCATTAGATGGGTGATCGCATAGTGGTATCTCAACTGGTGTCTCCATACTTCGGAGGGCACGTAAAAAGTCAGTCCTGGCTTTTATCAATTTGATAATAGCCGAAAAGTCAAGTCAGAGCTTTATATGGGAAACCTGAAAAGCTCTGGCACTAGGTTGCCCACTAACCACTCCGTAAGAAGAAGAAGAACTATTACTGAGAAAAAAACATGAAAAATATCAAGTTTCTTGTCAGTGGGACCCCCTTTATTTTTAAAATATATTTTATTTTTGTATCCTTCTACCTGTTACGGTTCGTGAGATGGAGAGCAGATGCTTAATAGTAGGGTTCCATTGGTAGACTTTGGGTATGGGACCCTAACAACAATATTTTATTTACATACATGAAAATTACGAGAAATTAATAATAAAAAGTTATATTTCTAAAGGCAATAGCTTCATTGTTTTATGTAAATAAAATAAAAAATTAGTCTTAGAGACATCCGATAAAAAATAAGAACTAGAAACTTCGGGTAACTGTATTTTTTTACCAGAGTGTTTGTAATAGAGAGTCCAATATGCTCACACGCCGCCAGTCTGACGTAACACGTCACATTGAAGCATGTCGACGACGCGAATCTACATATATGTTGAGCCTCTATTAAAACTTGCTCAACGTGGTTTAAAGAGTTTTCATTTCAAATAAAATTAGTTAATTGGATTGTTTCCCAATCGAAATCGAATAAAATAATAAGGGCTATTAGGCTGTTATTCGTTCAGTTCCGTGTTTCATTTCCGAAGTCCTTCATCAAATTTTCCTTATCTTTTACGGTAAAAATTAATGCCCTACTTTTTGGGAATTATTTGATTCGATATAGCAATGTCGGGAAGGTAACAATGATAAAAAATAAAGATGAAATGAATTCCTTTTGAAATCGGTCAAATATTTAACCACGTTGTTCATCGTTGTTATTTTAATAAGGTCAGTTGTAAATTTAAACGAAATTAAATCCTAAAATATTAGTACGAACTGATTTTATGGCTGAATGTAGGCCGACTACAATCGACATATTATCATCGACAAAAAAATCAGACTATATTAGTTTTTATTTCCTGACTGAGACTTCCAGTCTTTTTTCTTTTTAAATAAATAAATAACACAAATAGTGTACACACTTAACGGTCCTCATTAGGATAGTCATAACCTGTGTCAAACACACCCAGACCGAAAAACATGCCTGTATGGTCAATACAAACATCTGCTCTGAGTGGGAATCGAACCCGCGACCTGTGGCGCTTAACATAGGTTCGCTACCGCTGCGCCACAACGTCATCAAAAAGTGTCATTTTTCATCAGATAGTATTATTTGCTCACCATGTGATCTAAAAATGTCTGATTGTTAATTCCTTCCCTTCCTAGATATCTTCTATTACATTACGACGACGTTGTGGCGCAGCGGTAGCGAACCAGCCTCAAGCAGCACAGGTCGGTTTCGATTGCTGCTCGGAGTAGATCTTTGTATTGATAATACAGACATGTGTTATGGGTTTTTTGTCCGATCCTTGTGTATATTTCCGGACCCCCGAAACAGGATATTACTATCCTAAAGGGGCCCGTGGAGTTTGTGAGAGAGAGTTTATTTATATTTATATATTTGTTACATCTTATGTAGAATCAAGAAAAAAAAGGTTTCGATTATGTAATAAAAATATATGAGGAAAAATCGTTAGTCTGTAAGAAGCTTTATAAGCGGTACATTCATTCAAGCCGTTGGTGGTCTGTTATTCCGTATCGTTTTGTTATTTACCAAAATGTCAATTCCCATGAAGTGTCGTTCTGTTCTTTAGAGATAAATTACAATATTTAATGTTGCTACACTCTTGAATATTATATAATTTGCCTTTCATTCTTGTAAACTAATTATATGAATAGAATATCTTTACCACTAATAATCCTTACTGATATTATAAATGCGAAAGTAATTCTGTCTCTCTGCCTGTCTGTAGTCTGTCTGTCGCGCTTTCGCGCCAAAACTACTGAACCAATTTAGCCTCAATAGCTCAACGGTACCAGGGCCGACTTCGCTCCGTTAACGCGAGAGTCGAAGGTTCGATCCTGACCCCTTGGCTCATTGTCGTATCCACTCCTAGCGCAAGCTTCGAGCTTATTTGGAGGGCAATAGGAATATTAGTAATGCCTTGAAAAAGCATTGCTAATATTCTTTAAAAAAAAAAAAACCAAAAATTTTAATGAAATTTGGTACGCCGATAGTCTAGAGCCTGAGAAGGCTACGTACGTAACCTACTTTTTAATGCGAAAAATGTTGTAAGGGGTTGAAAGGGTGAGATGAAAAGTTGTATGGAAGTATCGTTATTTTTAGAGCTTGAAACGTATTTTTTAACTTGAAACTTATTTTTAATATGACATTCAAAGTTTGTAAAAGGAGGGGGAGAAGCGGATTTCAGGGTTTGTATTAAAATCATTCACACGGGCGAAGCCGCTGGTAGAAGCCAATAATGAATATACCAATATCAGCTTGCCTTTATTCCTATCCTTTGTATGACAATTATATTGGCATATATGATATTCTGAATGATAAATGTTGTTAGTTACGCATACAACATTGGCATTCAATAAACAAATATCTGAGCAAAATGATCATTACCAGCTAAAACTACTATTATTGTATTAATAACTTGATAATTATTGATTATAAAAGGATTCTCATTATTTAAAAGGTCAAAAAGTAGCATCAAATTTGTTTAAGAATGTCTCAGTAATGTGTCTATCGGAATAAAATTAATAGTAACTCAGTTTGTAATTTATCGTTTCTGCAAGGCTTTGTAGGAAAATTGCTGGGTAGCTAATTTTATTGCACATAAATAAGGCTTCTTATGTATAGTAAAGGTATCGGCTTCTTTGAAACTACCTTTGTTGTCGTGATAAATGTTTGTTACTGCACTTGCATTTTTAAACCAATTTGAAGGAATGAATATTTTTTCATAACATAAAGATATAGATATTTAGTTATTGTGACTGTTTTATTTTGATGGTAGTAAAATTGTCTAAACTTCAAGTCGTCAGGCAATTTTATTGACGATATTTAAAAGAAAAAAACCTCTTTCTTACTTTTATTTTTTTTTATCACTAGTATGTCAAACGAAGTGTTCGTTCTGCCTGGTATTAAAATTTTAATTAGTCTATTTTCGCAGTAAATATATCAAACGAAACACATCGTGCAACGGAACGCATTATCGTGCTGTCCAAATCACGAAGGAGACCAATGAGATCATCAGACCAAAACTAATTTCTTAATGTCTGTTCAATACAAGCATCTGGACCGGGTGATATTGAATCCAGGATAATGCAGCTTAAGGTAGACTCATTAATAACTAACTATTCCAAAATAAAACGCTACCTGCATAATTAGACAATACAAGGTTAAAATTTATAATGGTGATATAAAATAAGTGTATTGTTTGTAGTAGGATTACGATTTGCATAAATCAACAATGGTAATATGTTATCAGTATATTTGTCCTTGTGAAACTATTTGTATTACCAAGATGGCCCTATGGATCGAAAACGTAGACTCTAACCTCTGAGTTTTAAGTGCTTGATTTGTGTTTCAGGTTTATCTAGTGCTTAACAGAGGAGGAAAACATCTTGAGGAAACCTGCAAACGTTGAAGAAATTATATACTAGCAGTAGGGCTTACAGGCCCGCCTGATTAGCTGTCACCGTACGTTGGTGAAAAACTCGTAAAGTGACTGCTCCTCAACAGTGTTCCGTGATTCTAAGGTGCAGCAACGCACCTGCATGCATGATACTGCAGATGTTTGTCGTAATCGTTTAGCATCGGGTGCGTCTCCTGAATGCTTGTCCCACTTGATATAAATAAATATTAAGATATAAAGTTAAGTAAATTTAATAATAATAATAATAATACACTTTATTTGCACACCAATATAACCAACACAGATAATTTAACAAGAAATAAAACGGTAGCACAAAAGGCGGTCTTATCGCTAAGGCAGCGATCTCTTCCTGACAACCTTTGGATAGAGGACATGATAGTGAATAACAAGCGGCGGAGGAGATGTACAGTGACACTAACAAGCTGAAATTGAATAATGATATAAATAATAATAATAATAATAATAATAATATACATAATTACATAAATATATACATATATCATACATAAATAAAATAAAATACATATGTATGTAACATATAATTAAGGATATTATACAGTCTAATTTCACCCCAGTTTTATTGCGATATATTTATCACTACATATAATAATCATGATATATTGCCAGTGACATTATCAATGTGTCGGCTACACACACGTGTTTCAGTTATGCAATATGTCGTAAATTCCTTGTATATAAATTAATTCATAATGACATAGCTACATTGGTATGAAACAGTTTGATTGCTTTTGCAATTGAACATTTATATGACCGTAGTGATACCAATAAATAAATAATTAAATCACCTTAACTTCTACAATATATATTTAATCTTACTTACCGAAGACTTTATATGTAGTTAAGTTTTCTATTAAGCTGTGCTCGCGTCTCCGCTCGCGTGGTCTACAAAACTATTGCTTAGTTTTTTATTGTTCGGAACTATTTCTAAAGTAAAAGTATCGATCAGCCATTGAAATTCTTGTTAAAATCTGTCCAGCCATAAATAAACAATAATAAGAGATTTTTTAATAAAAACTACATGCACGTTTTGGTCTACATACTACACATATAACGCGTGGCATTTGTTAACTTGTAGAAGAGCTTAACAAAGGAAATATACTGTCGTATATGTATATGTCTTATATCTACATCGTATGAAGCGGAACTGCGTATTTGTAGAATTATGACAAGATAACATTCCGTTTAATAGTTTACACCGTATCCTCACCTTGTATTGGGGGCGTGGCGAGCAGAGCGCGGTGGGGCATCTCATGCACCCTTTAAAAATAAATTAAGTCATAAGATGTAGCGAGAAATCTTATCATTTTGCAATAGTATATTATAAACGCAGACGACGTTGTGGCGCAGCGGACTACCCTTAAGCGCCACAGGTCGTAGTTTCTTTTCGCGCCCAGAGCAGATGTTTGTATTGACCATACAGGAACGTTTTCCGGTCTGAGTGTGTTTGTCCTTGTCATTGTTAATGTTTTAATGTTTCCAGACCGCGACACAGGATATCACTATCCTAATGGGGGCCGTTGAGTGTGGCCGTTTTTAGGCCGCTTAAAAAAAATCGGTACCTATCTAGAAGGGTATAATAAAAAAATATAAACTACAGGATTTATAGGTATGAGAATACAACCGAGCCAAATTACGAATATTCAGGCAAACGTAAATTTCGCGACCATCGTTGGAGCTTTAGGCAGTTTTCTTTTCTCAAAACTTTTAATATTTTTTATTCAATGATAATGATTAAATTTGAATGCTAGATTTTGGGCGCACTAATTTAGTGGCATACTTTTGCGTGATAATTTAGTTTTCTAAAATGTTCTTGAGAATGTTGGTGACACAATAATACTTAATATAATAGTGTATATTTAATACTATTAGTATCATAGAACATATTTGGTACTTTCTTTTTAAACCATATTGGTAGTAAATAAGCGTACGGCCGGTCTGATAGTAAGCTGATCGTTTACTATAGCCCCGTAGCATATAGACGTTTGCAATATCAATAGCGTTACAAGCACGTTGCCAGCCCAAGGGAAGAAGGGTACAGAAAGGAAATAAAGGATAAGAAGTGTTGGGGTTTTGGGCCTCCGGGGCTCCCATTCAACGACCGAAACGAAACATCACGTATGAAGAGGAGGCTAGTAGTAGTTCCCCAGTCGGGTCGGCCTTTTCATGCTGGTTCCACTGCTACAAAAGTTTATACGCAAGTTTGATACTAATTTATATATGAAGGTCGTGCTATCTAAGTTGACTAAACTTAAGCAGGTTTCGGACTTTCGTGCCTCAAGTTGTTAAATTCTATGCATGCTATAATGAAGTCTTATATAACCAAGAATTCTCCAGAGATTGTTGAGTGTATTTAACTAGATTTTCAAAGTTAACTAGTTCACACTAGTGCCCTAGCGCTAATTCTAAAATTTCTTTTGCCCTCGGCTTAGTCCACGTGGTATTTTTTATTATAGAGAAATAAAAACTGTGACACCGCTTATAATGAACTAATTAGATTGAAATATAGCTAATTATGAGTGATGTCCCAACAATCATATACTATTTACAGTTTAAAAAACGTTTAAAAATAATTGTTTGGTTCGATTTGCTAAGGCAGTGAATCTTGATTGATTTAGCAAATATAAATTCAAATATAAAATGTCGTACAAATCAATATGCAACAGCTAATGTTTTGGACCATATCATTCTAAAGCAGTTCAACAATGCACACAAGGTGAGGCAACCTGCCGAAAGGGTAATTTAGGCGAATATAAAACGTGTACATCCCTGTAGACAGTATTCCATCGCCAGAGTTCAAAGAGTGATCGACTATCGAAAAGAAACGGAATTCACAATATGTCAAAACTGGTAAGCTATTTAATTAAGACGTTCTAACATTTGGGGGAACAACATAATCAAATATATAGATATGTACAATTAGCACATATTACGTCTTGATAGACCTCGTGTTAATTACAAATAATATTCCCAGCTCCAAAACGGCTGAGTGATTATTTTAAAGCGATTTTTTCTTTTTTAGCTAGGAGTTCTATGTTAGTTCGATATAAATTTCATGATGATCCGGGGATATTAAGGATTCACCATCCGTGTCGTTTTGTGGGCTTATGCCGTAGCTAAGGCAGTTTAGGTTTTTTGAAATTCCAATTATCTTTCAAAGTTCTCTGTATAAGTATAATACAAATCTAGCTTATCTTGATAGTTTGGATTACAAAATTTGAATATTAGGGAAAATATCATAATAGGTCTTCGAATTTAATAAGACAATGATTTCTAAATGACAATTTCAGATCATCTTAGTCTCTCTGGCTGTGATGGCGTCCGGCGCTCGACTGGACCACTTGGTTCAGGGAGGTTACAACGCTGGGAACAGCGCGCCTTTCAATTTCGAGAATGTCAACAATGGCGACGGGTCTTATCGCTTCAGGTGATATTAGAAATTACAATTTATGGTATAATTCATCAGTTTCTTATATAAAGGTGTGTCGTTTATGCAATAAGGATAAATTTATTATGGAAATGGAAAACTTGTAGTGATAATTTTAGCTTCTAATGCGATATAAAATTTGACTGTTAGTGTTCCATATACTTAACTGGCGTCCTTACATTTACCATAAACCTCTAGTCTTCTAAGTATTCTTATTGTATACTTAACGTGTAATTTATAAGAAAAAGATGAGCAGAAGATACACATGCAGTTAGTATATTGTGTATTTAGATTATTAGATAATTAATATATTTCTTCTTTTGTTTAAAGCAAAAGCTTGGGACTATCATCTTAATGGATGTGAATAAAAATATTAAAAAGCAGGGTATTCTTTTTAGGTTTAATATATTTGCGGTAACATAAAAAATGTTCGCAGATTATTAGTTGTTTCTATAGATCGTATATATAAACGTAGTATTAATTATAATAATATATTTATATATACGATCGAATGTAAGAATTATTTAAGTAATAATAATCAATTTAATTTTGCGATGGCTTCGTCCAAATAAGTACATTTTCAAATTCTAGCCAATATTAGTAAATTCATTATGCTTATTACTTATTACCAAGCACGATTTGTTGTTTATTGTCAAATTGTTTACTAAACCTTTAATTTAGAAATAATTAAGATGAGAAGATCCGACGACAAAACCTTAATACATTTTAGTAGTAAAAACCATAATATTTTCCAGTTATGATACTCCGACCGGTATATCGGCTCACGAGAGCGGAGCTCCTCGTGCTGCGGGTCCCGAGGGTCCCGCAGTCATAGCTGAGGGTGGCTTCTCTTACCGAGCACCCGATGGGCAACAAGTATCGCTCACCTACACCGCCGATGAGAACGGCTTCCACCCCACGGGCTCGCACATCCCCACACCACCGCCCATCCCAGAAGCTATTCTACGATCGCTCGAGTACAACAGACAGCATCCTTCGTAAGTTAATGATGTGTTTCTTACTTATATACTTATCTATAGTTTTCATTTCTTAATATACAATTTTTATAACATAATATCATTAAATGTATTTGAAAAATTGACGTAAATTGACGTCACATTATGTGTGTCTATACCAAGAGATTAGTTTCTTTTATTTGATTTCAAATTTTTAATTTTTGCGAACGTCCAAGCAAATTTATAAATATTTTATAATGAATAACATAATATTATATGAAAACTATATATTATATAAGACCCTGTAACGAAAATTAAAAGCACACAGTACATACGGTATACAAATTTTGTTTCACCTTAGTGCTTGGTGAAATCAACCACAAGTGAAGGACTGAACTCATTAAGAAGAATGTATGGCGTATCGTCGAAATATCTAACCTTGATGGAACAAAATAAGATCTGCATAACTGAATCGTTTCCGCTTACGAATAATAAGTGTATTAAGTACGAAACAATATAGACGTACAATCTTAATCTACAAATTTGAATTTGATATTACAATAGTTTATTTATTCAATAGTATTAGTATTGTTTACTTGCTATGCGAGTAAAGTGGAAATCGAGGAATTTAAAATTATAAATTGTTATTATTATTTAAGATATATAATATATTAATCCACTTGGTCTCCATACTATATTAAAATTGAATAAATAAAGCGTGTCGTATTCCCTCATAAATGGTTCCTTACTACTATAGAATATATAAGAAAAAGACGTGAAAAATATGTATTTGCACATATCTTTATTGGATAAATTTAGAAAAGGTTTCAATTATACTTTATTTTATACATTTTTAAAACGATTTGTTATATTATTACAGGAACGAGGGCGCATACAACGGAGGCCGCAGCAGTTACTACTGAGCAACCATAACGCCATAGATATTTTGATCGCGAGTACCTCTGTAAACCATGCACTGTGATATTGTCGCAAAATTGTGTTAAAATTATTTATGCAAACTATCTAACTGTGAATAAAGTTAGAGATTTCTAAATAACAAATGTAAGGTTTATTTTCCTACTGCTTTAAAATATTACATTTACATATTATATATTGTTACGGGCTGGGGTTTGCGGATTTGGAAATAAACACCTGATGGTAACAATATATATCAATTTTTAAATGACAATTACAATATTCGTAGCAAATAGAAAAATGTTGTAAGATTCAGATCGTTTTAAGATCTTCAGTACAAAGAAAAATAATATATTAAACAGAAAATCAAAACTGAACAGATGTCATATTAGTAATTATTTTTAACAAAAACATATAGAACCAATTTTATCCTTATTACGAAGCTTACAAAATTTTAGTGTTATTTTTAAAGGAAATTTTGTTGTCAAAATCAAAATCAAAATCAAAATTATTTTTATTCAAGTATACTTTTAAAAAGTACTTTAAACGCTACCGACGGTTCGGAAGGGTGATTCTATCGAGAAGAACCGACAAGAAACTCGACAGTTACTCTTTTCAAATATATGTTTTTACAATTGTATTCTTTCATATAAAATTTGGTTCTTGAATGATATCCAGCAATATTATTGTCGTAGCTTAAAATATCTAATTGATAACATGACTAACATATTTTCATTTTTACTATACTTTGTTTTAATTTAGAACAAACGGTTACGACACAAAAACCTTTTACTCTACCATCATAAATTTTCCGAACACTGCTTATGTTTATGTCCTTTCTTAAGATGAATCCTAAATGTTATGAATATAGAATGAGTTGTTATATCTTGAAAAGGTTTCATGAGCTACTGTTCTTTTAGTATAGTTATTATACTGTTATATAATAAGCCTTGACCTAGAAACCTATTAGGTGTTTCGAAAAACGTGTATTACAGCCACTAGCTTTTCATCTCTGTATTAATATTAAAAACATATTTTTAAATTTAAAAAAAACTATTATTCAGTATAAAAAAACTAAATCAGGGAAAATGAGATCGCTTAAGGTTTCAAACACACCCAACCTGTACCTGGGTTATTTCTTCCATTTCAAGTGACGGTGATGCTGCTGGTGCTATTATGAATAAAATGTACCTTAAATGCTTATATCACCATTTATATTTAAAAAATATGAAGAATTTCATATGCCTGCCTATTACATCACTAGTGATTTCACTAGTGTGTATTTCCAATAACGTAGAAGAATGAAGATTAAATATTTAGTGATCAAATCGAACAATTAGTTTTGTGATTAATTTTAAAAGTTACGGGACTTGGTACGGTTTTTTATTTTCATATATGAGGCCTGATAGGGCGTTGAATTTCTAAATATTCTCTCGTAAAATCTGTCTCTAATCATTGTTAAACGAAGCAGAAGGATGTGTTGATCAATCTATAAGTCAATAAGAAGCACTTTTTATATATAATAATAATAATTATATATAGTATATTATTAGGAAACTTACATTTTCATAAAGTCTACTTCAATTCGGTGGAACTTTCCGAGCTAGTAATTTTTTTTTTTTTTTTTTTTTTTATGTTAGAAGTTGGCAAACAAGCATACGGCCCACCTGATGGTAAGTGGTTGCCGTAGCCTATGAGCGCTTGCAGCACCATTAGTAGGTGCCACTCACGCGTTGCCAACCCCGAGATATTAGTTCTTAAATCTCGTTCGCCCAGTAATTTCACTAGCGTACAATGCCCTTCAAACCGGAACACAGTAGTGCCTAAGCACTACTATTTGGCGGCAGAATATTGGACACTGTGGTGGTACCTACCTAGCCGGCCTCTTGCAACAAAAGACCTACCACCAGTGTGACTGATTGCACTGGTGGAATAATCTCTGTTGTGACAGAGGTTATCCCAACAGCGGGCGATGGGGTCGTCACATCCCGACGCCTTTAAAATTTTTCTTTATCAATAAACAAGTAACTATAGAAGATATTACACAAATGTTGTTTAGTTTTAAAAACAACAATGTTTTGTTCCAGAACAGAGCAAAGTCGATATTCCCCTTAAACTTATGAACTGTCAAAATATTATATCAATCAAAACAAAAACTCGAAATTCATATAAACACTTTTTTGAATTTTTAGAGGACGAGTTTTTCTTCATTTTCACACAGATTTCCAGCGTAGACAGAGAATAACATACTACATAAATAATAACAATAAATAAACGCTACACACTCAACGGCCCCCATTAGGATAGTAATATCCTGTGTCGGGGTCCGGAAACATCCACAAAGACAAGGACAAGTACACCCAGACCGGAAAATATGCTTGCATGGTCAATACAAACATATTATGCTCCGAACGGGAATCGAACCCGCGACCTGTGGCGTTTAAGGCAGGTTCGCTACCGCTGCTCCACAACGTCGTCGATAAGAGAGACATAGAAATCTATTATGAACAATAAACAATAAGCTGACATATTGCAAATAGTGCTTCTTATGAATACATTGCATCGCCTAAGCGTTTATCATATTTGCTATTATTATACAAAAGGGGCTAAAATACGATATAAAGCGTTACGAAGTAAAACATTCAAAACATATAAATTTCTATCTATTCATATTTCTGTCTATTAATTTATTTTTGTCATTTAACACGAATATTTTTTTTTCCTGTTTTCCGACTCCAATTCTTTTTCTGAATACTGAAGTGCAGAATGAGTTATGTCTTTTCTCGAAGCTTTTATATCTATTTTCACAGTATACTTCTTTGGTTTGAGTATTCTAGCCACACTTAACAAGCCAGAAGACTGCGCTTAAATCCATTGAAGGACTTCTGAGTTTCAAGTTCGTAATTTGTGTTTCAAATTTAATAATCTCGTTCTTAATGGTGACAGAAAACATCGTGAGGAAACCTGCATGTTTTAGAAGAAATTTTAAGACATGTACATCGGCCAATCCTAGTGGTGATGCACTGTTGGTGATAGGACTTGCTCTCCTCGTTAGCTACCACCGGTATGTTGGTGAAATACTCGTGAAGTCACTACTCGTCATCATTATAACTAGTTGCATCCAAGACGTCAGCAACGCACCTGTTTGGCCTTTTGTTTTACAGATGTTATTAATAATAATAAATAATAAACGTTGCACACTCAACGGCCCCCATTAGGATATTAATATCCTGTGTCGGGGCTCCGGAAACATTGACAATGACAAGGACAAATACACCCAGACGGGAAAATATGCTTGCATGATTAATACAAACATATTATGATCCGAGCGGGAATCGAACCCGCGACCTGTGGCGTTTAAGGCAGGTTCGCTAACGCTGCGCCACAACGTCGTCAATGGGTGGTTGAGCCTCCTTCTCCCCTCATCCTCTTATATCCTCTCTAACATAAAAACAATTCTTGGATGGAATGCCATTTATCACAAGAGTGCTAACTACTATCTAAATAATAATCGTTGATTAATATCCTGCTTGACTTGAGATAACCTATGCGAGTATGATATAAAATAGAAATAAATCAATCGGATGTAAAAATAGATTACTCGCAGATTTTGACAAGGAGTTAAATTAAATTGTAAACAATTTCTAATGTTACAATTTTCATTAATATTATCATTTCTTTGAAAAAATTGATTTACTTAGTAAATAATTTACTACTTAAAAATAAATCACTAAAATGTAAGATCGAATTTCAGGTCTTCTCTTCAGGCACAGTTATAATAAAGACTAAATTATACTCAAAGTATAATTAATAAACTTTCCTCTGCTAAACAGCATCAGTTTATAAATTATTATATTACAACCGGATAGCCAGGAATACGTTAGTGTTTTTAAAAGTTGCAAAAACGTATTGTCAACAAAATATTTTATTTGAAAAAAAAAATCTAAATCAAGACGATTAGTTATATAACGAAACGAGTAATATCCTTTAGTATTTAAATAATATGTTTGTATTGACCATGCAAGCATATTTTCCGGTCTGGGTGTATTTGTCCTTGTCATTGTGAATGTTTCCAGACCCCCGACACAGGATATTACTATCCTAATGGGGGCCGTTGAGTGTGTAGCGTTTATTTATTTATTATTTATTTAATAAACTTATTACATTTTATGTCTGTCTCCAATGTAAAAGTAATAGAAATAGTAAATTGAAAATATATTATAAATTATAATATAATTTAAATTTTAAGTATTCTATGTTAAAATTCAGGTGGCTACTTTTCGCTATGCGTCTGTTATTGCTAATAAACATAGACTACGTACACAGTACATGTTTTGCTTAACGTAGGCCGAAAGCTTCAATGTTACATATCTTCTTCATCCTAGCATTATTCCCGGTATTTTTATGTGCCCAGGGTCTGCTTATTACTCTTATCTGGATTTGACAGGCTACTAGTTTTTACACAGAGCGATTGCCATCTGACCTCCGCAACCCTAAGGGCGAACCAGTAACTCATTGGATAAGAGCAATTTACTTATCAAGAGTTAACGATTATTATCAGATGTTATTGATAATAACCGGGACCGACAGCTTAACGTGCTCTCCGAGGCACGGTGGGGAGACCCACACGGACAAACGCCCAGACCGAGACAGAAATTTTAACAAACATCTGCCCGAGCGGGAATCGAACCCACAACCGTCGAGACTAAAGGCAGACTCTTCAATGTTACATATCTTATTTGTTAATATAATTAAAGAAAATTTCTTAGCATTTTAACAAATAAATAGTAAGATAAGAAACTGTTCAAAGTAACTATAAAGAAAAAGTATACTACTTTTAATCGTGGTTTGGACCACGACATTCCAAAGCTATACAACAATCCTCACAAGGTCAAATCACCAGCAGAAAGGGCAATTTATACGGATATAAAACGTGCACATCCCTGTAAAGTGTATTCCGACACAAGAGTTCAAAGTGTGATCTACTATCGAAGCTAAGTTTAATAGAAGATAAAGTTATGTCGAAACTGGTAAGATTTCAAAGTTCGTAATCTGGAACAAGAGGTGTTACAACAATACAATCGTCAATTTGATAGATTATAGGTTGAAAGCTCATAATTAATCATGGTTAACCTTTTAAGAGTACACGCCACGTAAAAATTAGGAACGGTAAATATCTTAAGAATTCTAAATGTTTTTTACTTGACGACGGTGTGGCACAGCGGTATCGAACCTGCCTTAAACGCCACAGGTCGCGTGGTGTTCGATTTCCGCTCAGAGCATTATATGTTTGTATTGACCATGTAAGCATATTTTCCGTGTGGGTGTATTTGTCCTTGTCCTTGTATGACCCCCGACACACAGGATATCACTATCCTAATGGGGGCCTTTGATTGTGTAGCGTATATTTATTTATTATTATTTTTCATGTCCCTGTAAAGTCCTGGTTAAATTAATATTTAATTTAATTATATTTCAGATCATCCTCATGTCTTTAGCTGTCATGGTATCGGGTGGTACATTAGACCACTTGTTGTCTGGGGGCTACAATGCTGGTAACGTCGCGCCTTTCCATTTTGAAAATGTCAACAATGGCGATGGGACTTATCGCTTCAGGTGACTTGAGAAATTACTATTTATTATATAAATATTACCTTCTGTGAAGGTGTGTCACTAACATCAGGAATTTTAAATGCTGTGTTTGTTGAGAATGTTACCTCATAATGAATGTATGTTTTATAAAATATTTTTATTAGGCATTTTAGATACTTTTTTTAAAGAATATTACTAATATTCCTATTGCCTCTCCAAATAAGTTCAAAGCTTGCGCTAGGAGTGGGTACGACAATAGCCCGAGAGGGTCAGGACCGAACCCACGACTCTCGCGTTAACGGAGTGAAGTCGGCCCTTCTACCTTTGAGCTATTGACGCTTCATCATACTTTATTTCATATCATTATTACGGTATGAAAGAAAAAAACTTATAAATACAATACCGAAAAAAAATTATATTGTAGAAATCATAATATTTTCTAGTTATGATACACCAACCGGAATATCGGCCCACGAGAGCGGAGCTCCTCGCGCTGCTGGTTCCGAGGGTCCCGCAGTCACAGCTGAGGGTGGCTTCTCTTACCGAGCACCCGATGGGCAACAAGTATCGCTCACCTACACCGCTGATGAGAACGGCTTCCACCCCACGGGCTCGCACATCCCCACACCACCGCCCATCCCAGAAGCTATTCTACGATCGCTCGAGTATAACAGACAGCATCCGTCGTAAGTTTATGTTATTTTGATAATAGTTCACTTGTAATTTAATATTGATAATAATGAGATCAATATGTGTTCAATATAAGGATGTATCACGTTTCTTCAATGAATGGTTTTCCCTTGAGCCAATTGAGAGCGCAATACTTCGACCATGTCTTCTGTAGAAATTCAACTAATTACGACATATAGACATAGCAAAGAACATTAAAATAACTTAAATTTTATCTCAAACAACCAGCGTTTAATCTTACTATTTCTGTTTTCTTTTTAGAAGTGAGGGTTCTTACTACGGTGGCCGCAGCAGCTACTACTGAGCCCGCCCGAGTATCCCTGACCGCCAGTACCTCGATAAAGCACGGACTGTGATATTGGAATAAAACTCTGTAAAACATTATTTAATTAGAAATTTAAATGTAAATAAATGAAATTTTGTAAGATTTATTTTTCTGAAATCTGTCTCATTTATTTATTTGTAATTGCACTGCTTGTTGACGAAATTGATTTATCGTATCTAGTTTTCCTATGTAAGGCGGTCTATACACCATAATAATATTAGTATATTGAATGAAATGAAAGTTTGAATTCCGTGAAATTAAAACGCTCAATAATATCGAGTCAATAAAAATTATGACGACGAAGTTTAGCTTCACGTAGTAAAAATAAGATTTAAGACTGCTCCATCTTTATTCAATCATTGCTCAATCTTTCTACACTAACCCCATTCGTTCAATAGTATTGTGCTTTTGTCAGTATTACGCAATGTTATTAAAGGTGTGTTGGCAAAACATTTTTCAACCTCTTCGTGCAGATTTACTTCTCTACAATTTTCCATGCAGGTTCAATTTTGTTTGACAATACACAAAATTTCCAAATGGCCATTGATACATGTGTTTTATGTCTTTATAGATTCAGGGTTCAGACTTATAAAATACAAGGCAAGATTATAAAATTAGATGGTAAGTAAACAAAAAAAGAACTTTACAGTCCAGCTTATATAATGTATAGTTTTTTAACACACCGGATAGTTTTTTTAGGAAAGTAATAAACAAATAAATCTTTCATGGATTTGTGTGTTGAAGCGATTATATTTTGTAGAAAAAGTTCAGTCCCACAGGGCTCTATTCCCGGCCCAATTCTGTTTATTATCTATATTCACGATTTATGTAAACAATGCTCTCTCTAAGGTGCTGCATTGATTTAGTGTTATATGTAGTGTTAATAACTTTCTTGAATTACTATTTTTACTAAAAATCAAACGTGTTAAATTTACAACGCCTAATGCAAGACAGGTTGGATTGGATGTAGTCCTGAATAAAACTGTGTTAGATTTGGTAGAGTCCACCAATTTTCTTGGTATAACTACTAATTACAAGCTACAATGGGGCTCTTATATTGCTAAGTTTGCCAACAGACTTAGTTTAGCAGCATTTGCTGTCAGAAAAATTCGGCAATGAACAGATGTTGTTGCTACTATATCTGGACATTTTCAGCTACTTCTACAGCATAATGTCATATAGAATAATACTAGGGGGTAACGCGGCTTATATAAATAAAAACCACGGGCGTGGTTTTATCAGTAATCATTTTCAATCAAACTAAGCTAAGGATTGCCTGGAGCCTTTATGAATTTCATCCAAGTAGGTTAACATTATGAACAACTGAATAACCAATAATGCTATTAATCCCTTAACTAGATAAAATAATAAATTGCACAGCACTATAACTACTACGTCGGATTTCAACGATTCGTCCTTTTATATGCGCTACGACAATAATTTTCTGCATGGTGAAATATTGAAGTAACCATCCTTGTGACGCTTCGTTAGAATGACATCTTGTCAAATATTGTCTTTCTAATCCAACTTATTAAAAAAGTTCTATACTTCGTCATGTGCCAACAAATACAACTTTAATGCTGCAGAAATATGCTATTCTTGTAATTTAGGGCCTAAGTAGTCTCATCAAGAGAAAAATTTAAAGAAATTAATATTCTGACGGTTGCTTCTCAATACATTTTTGAAAAAATAAAATATACATATATATATAATATATACTTAAAATTTTAATGAACTTGTCAAATCTAGTGATATTCATGATACAAATACTAGGAAAAAACATAAACTAAAATTTCCAGTTCCTAGACTTCATAAAACTAGCAACTCTTTTAAAGTTATCTTTTAGGTTATATAGGGTATGGGGTACCCATACTCTATATAACCTAAAAGAATGCGATCCTAGAAAGTGTCCAGAAACTTTATATCAATACATTTAAAAAACAGTAAAGGACGCTTGTGTGGTAAATGTTATTATAGAGTTAGTGAGTATATGAGGACGACCCACCTTGGGAATGAGATGATTTCTCCAGGTTCTTCTTTTTCCTTCTTATTTAGTGACTTCCAAATAGATTCGCCAGTGTCAGAATATCCTGGTGTAATTTAGATGAAAGTAATCTCTGATATCGACTTGAATTGGTATAGTCTCACATCGCCGTTATGTCATGCTAACCTTAAGTTGATGCTTTGGCATCAAATCAGGGTCCGCCCCACACCCCGGCCGACTCTGCCCTTTTAACTTCAAAAAGTACCTGGTAATTTTTTGATGATGATCGTCGCCACATCAAGAAACCGCTTTGTTGATTCACCACTAAATTACACAAATCTATATAGAAAAACTCGAAGTATTAGATAAGTGATTTACAATAAAGAAAATATTATCGAAGAATTGAGTATTTATTTTGAAGTCTGTGGTAAAATAAGTATTACGTGTTCGGTCTTTTCAAACATGTACCCTTCTATTAAATGTAAGTAAAGAAAATTTCTTTTTCTACACAAATAAAGTTTCTAATATATTATTACTAAATTTTGTTTATCTGAACTTTATTTATTATGAAATCCTTATAAATTATTAGATAAACGTTATGAAAGTATAAATAGGAAATCGGTTAAATTCCTTTTCAAATGTAAATGTTCGAACTTATAAAATCGATGATTTGAACCATATCATTTCAAAGCAATTCAACAACGCCAACAAGGTCAAACAACTAGCCGAAAGGGCAATTTAGACAGATATAAAACGTGTACATCCCTGTAAAAAAGTATTCCGACGGACGAGTTCAAAGTGTTATCTACTATCGAAACGAAACCAAATTTAAATGAACATTATGTTGAAACTGGTGAGATACTTTTTTTTTTCGTGGGAAAATCCTCGTGGATACCTGGTTACGGGGGCAAACAAGGTTATGTCAGACTCCTACCGACTAAAACCTAACTTTTCTTCGTGACGCCTAATGTCGGGATGTGGGTGCGCTTAAGCAATCTTACACGATCCCGACGGCTAGTAAAATACTTAATTTAACTTTTTGGTACTAAAATGTAAAATCGAAGCCTTATATACCTTATGTAACAACGTAGTAAAACTTCCATCTCCTAAATTGTGATAATATATTAGCCGACTCGAAATAGGAAGTAGATTTCAAAACGTCTTTTTTGTGTTTCTTACGCTATTCCGATTGTAAACTTTAAAATGGTCTTTTGAGTTTCTGTTTTTATTGGCAAAGCTGTGCCTGGATCGTAGTTGCGATTGAATTTTGTAGTAATTTGAATAAGGACTCCAGCGATGAAGATTCGAACTTAGAAGTAATAGAGCCATGCACTTTCCACAGAAAGGTCACAGAAAATTGACGTAAAGTAACAGTATCAGTAGGTACTATTGTGTTTCTTGCAGTGAGTTAGAGCGCTGGAGACCAAATTTCCTACTCCCTCTGTTCCATTACCTTTTCCCTTGTCATCCATCCCTCCTAACTTTCGGGTTGGCAACGCGCATGTGATACTTCGAGTATCGCATGCCTACATAGGTTGCGATGACTGCTCACCATCGGGCGCGGCGTGTGATTGTTTGTTAACCATCATGATAAAAAAAAATAACTCTTCAAAATATAAGAGCTACTTAACCGTATTTTTAATTCTAATAGTCGTGTCATTTGGCCGCTAAATTGTGATATCGTTTTGAAACAGTTTAATTTTTTAAATTTTGTTGAAGGTGCTTTTAACATCTCCTGGCACTACCTCCAAACTAAATGCTTTGTTCATATTTTTTTGCTTTTGGTTTTGCGAATGGTTATAATTATCGTTAACACCATGGAATAAGAAATGACGACAACATTGCATATTTAAAGGCAATATAAATATCTCAAAAGTTTACATTTAATAATTAATCACTTTTCAGGTAATTCTAATTTCCTTGGCTGTGATGGCGTCAGGTGCTCGACTGGACCACTTGGTGCACGGTTATAACACCGGTTACAATGCTCCTTACCATTTCGAGAATATAAACAACGGGGACGGAACTTATCGCTTCAGGTTAGAATTATTATACTGTAAGTCGTGAATATCATACCTTATATGAAGGTGTGTCGTAAATGCAATAGGAATTAAAATGTCTTCTTGGGATTGGAACAACTTGTGCAGTAATACTGTTAGCTCATAGAGAAAGCAATGTTAAATTTCATTTGTATTATTCCGAAGCCATAAGCGGCACCGGTACAGTCATTATGTAAGATTGTTCGATTGTACACTCGTCAAAACATGGGGTGAAATTTTATGATGTTTTCTTGTTATTTATATTTTTTATCCATAGTTTAGTTTAATTTTGTATTGATTATAAAAAAATCTATGGTGCTTTTAAGAAATCTGAGTTTGTTTTAATATTTTAGAGAGCCTTTTTAATAAAAAATAATAATATTTTCTAGTTATGACACACCGACCGGTATTTCGGCTCACGAGAGCGGAGCTCCTCGCGCTGCTGGTCCCGAGGGTCCCGCAGTCACAGCTGAAGGTGGCTTCTCTTACCGAGCACCCGATGGGCAACAAGTATCGCTCACCTACACCGCCGATGAGAACGGCTTCCACCCCACGGGCTCGCACATCCCCACACCACCGCCCATCCCAGGAGCTATTCTACGCTCTCTCGAATACAACAGACAACATCCCTCGTAAGTTTTAATCATTTTTGATTTCCTTTCCTTTTCCTCCTGATAAATAAATATATCCAAAATATCCAAAATCAGATAATTATATCATATTGTCAATATCATAGGTTAAGACATTTTCTTTGTTCTTTACGACGTGAAATTGAAGCCCGATTATTACTAAAATTGATTATTGTTTATTTTTCAATACTGTGTCAAAATATATGTACCGTATAGAATAGATCAATACAATTGAAATTTCCAGAATGTTGAGTACCTACATTCTGGAAAAACAAGAGCCGGCCCTACCATAGGGTAAATAGAGCGGCCTCTCCAGGGCCCAAATCGTAAGGGGCGCCTCAACTAAATAGATAAAATAAAAAATGGATGCTTATTGTTAGCCACTAGTTAAAGGCCGTACGCTTGTTTGCCACCATCGTGGTATAAAAAAAAAAGGTGCAGACATATACGTATACTAACATAAAACTTATACATTTTGTAGTCAAAAAGTCTAATTCACGACAACAAATATATAGTATTGCCCTTGTTCCTTCTGTCAGTGGTGTCGGCGACAGGATGCTTTCATTGACGCGGTTGGATAATTTTGTTTTCATAACAATGTTACAAGTCTGAATAAAAGCAAGGCTACTGATAATAATTTTTATTGTAAGCTTAATAATCATTTCAGGAACGATGGTTACTACGGAGGTCGCAGCCGTTATTACTGAGCTTGTTACAGGGTCTTAACTAGCCAATATTTCAATAAAGCAAATACTACAATTTTTGAAGCTTTCTTATAAGAAATTATTAAAGTAACATAATAAAGTTTATGGATATAAAATGATGTTTGTGTTATTAAGTTACCACTCTGCTAAATCCTTCTACTAAACACAAAGCTATGTTGGCTCATGACGAAGTCGCCTGTGACTACAGGTATGGAACCTATTTTTTTTTTAATACGTTTGATTAGAATGACAATATTTGAAAAGCTGTCATTCTAAGGAAACGTCACATTGATGTTATAGTTCTTTCAATTTAAAATGAACCAAAATGGCCGCCTCTGCACATGTACAATCATGGACAAAAATGTAAGACAAAAATATTGATTTCGTCTTATTTAAATAGATTTTTATTAAATGGGAAAACGGTATTAAGTTTATAATATAGTTATTGTTTCGTCTAAATTCAATTAATTATTTATTCACTATCGTTATTAATTACTTAGATAGAATAAAACAAATAAATAGTACAGAGAAAAGGTATATATAAAAATAATATAATTTAATGTACATTTTTAATCACTGTCACTTATTGGGATGACATCTTATTTTGAAATAAAATTAAATGTTTACACGCATGACAAAAATAATTTATATTTTAATTTATATTTTAATTTATTTTTTATTAATTTATTTTTAAAGAACTTAAACAACCGTTGCTATACTTCATACCGCGTATGGTTGAGACCCAAAAATGTGGTAGTGTGTTTGGTTCAATTTATATTGAAAGAGTTTTTGCGCGATGAATACTTTAAAACTTCATTATACAAAAAATCATCATCGTACCACATAAAGGACGAATCGTGGAAACCGAAACATTAGTTAAAGTGCTGCGCAATTTAATATGTTATCTAGTAAAATTATTAAAAGCATTGTTGATAATAATTAGTTGTTCATAAAGTTGATCTCTCTACAGAAATGATGGATGAAATTGATAAAGGCTCAAGGCTATCCTTAGCTTAGTAAGATTCAAAATGAATGCTGATAAAACCACAGGCGTTATTTTAGCTATAAAAATACGAATGCTTAAGAGGTAAATGACATAAAAGTGTGTTTTTACAACTAAGTTAACCCTTTTTACTATTGTTACGGGGCAATAAAAGATGGTAAAATTTATAGATGTATTTATTGTAACGGTAAAATAATTGTTATACAATAAAAATTTTAACTTAAATATAATAGGTTATATAAAAAAAATGCCAGCTAAACTCATCGGTGGGTCACTAGAGATATTTTAAAGCTTAAGGTTTGGTTTTTCAAAATAATTAAAAATAGGGCGCCACTGTCAAGTACAATGTATAATATGGGTTGACAGTCCCATTTAAATTTAATACGTTATAGTAAATATTCTAAAATCCAAAGAAAGGTCCGTCATTAATAATATTTAAACTAAAATTTTAAATGTCACCGTCCTGTGAGTGAGAATCAAGAAGATCGCGATGCCACGTGGTCACCACTGGCCACGTGCAGACCGCAACCACCTCGACGCCTCGAGCTCGCCGAGCGCCGGGCAGTCCAGCACGGGAACAGAAGAGACGGCCCGCGCGGTAATAACTACTCGCACAGCACGATGCAGTCTTCCAGGAAGAAGAGTCTCGCCGACTGACGAGCACCCTCAGTAATGAAGATGAGCCCCTTATAAAATATTATGAGCCCCTTATAATAATAATGAAGATGAGCAACTTCGATGTAATATGCCTCGGGAACAGATGCCCCGAAGTGAAAATAAGCGCCCCCGGTTGCAAGGTGCGCTCCCACGGGAAAAGATGTCCCCGGTGGGAAAACAAGGCCCTCGGTAGAAAAATAAGGCCTCGGTAGAAAACGAGGCCCTCACTTGACAAACAAGGCCCTCACTTGACAAACAAGGCCCTCACTTCACACGAGGCCCTCAGTGGACGAACAAGGCCCTCCGTAGACAAACAAGGCCCTCACTTGACACCTCCTGGAAACGAGAAACACACATGGGTTAAAATCAGTACACCTGGTACCCACGTTGCTTCCCGAATCCCCACAATAACTCAAACTTTTAATAAATTATAAAGAAACACTATTATTTGGGTTTAAGACCCAGAAAACAATATGAAACGACATACTATCACTAAGGTCTGAACTGGTTCTAATAAGAAAAGGAAATAAATACCTTTTGGAGGAAAAAGACCCCGCTTACAACTGGCAGGCCTATGTCAACCTCTTCTGCGCCTCCAGTGAAACGAAGTCAAGCACCCTACCGCGTGGTGGACAGACCCACGGCAGTCCCCAGCACGTGGTCGACACACACACACGGATGTGCACTATAATTATACAATAGGAAAGGTTTAATGTAAAACGAATGATATTGCCAAACACATCACTATGGAATAGTAAAGTAAATATGCAAAACTTACGAAAGGTAGTAACGAAACGGCTTCAGGCCAAGGTGTCGTTGGCACGTGGATGATGCTTGAGGTTTATTGTACCGCACTACGACTATATGGGCAACTGTCGGCAACTATAGCTCTAGAAAAGGAGACACGAGACACAAAGAATTAATATCCCGTACCGGCGAGACCGGGTAAACACGCGGCAGCAATACTCACCAGCTGATGAGCTGCGCACGACGATGCCGACAGGAGACCCAAGGTGAAAATGTTGCAAAAATAGTGCAAAAAGGTCGAATGGGCCCGGGCCAGGGTATTTATACCCTCGCCACGACCGGAAGCCCCACCAAACAAAACACAAAACGAAGCTTCTCGAAAACTAGCGGAAACCGGCACAAAACAAAGCATTTGCATAGATTAATTACAAACATTAATCAAAACAAATACAGATGACAACGACCTGTCAAACTACTACGCATCGACAATGACGATCATTGTCACCTGGAACGAAACGTTCTAAAATAAAAAGTAATATAACAATTTAATTCTGAAAAATTATAAAATTAATATTTTAATTATTAGTTTTAATTATTTTAATAAAATTTAGATATTTAATTATGATTGTTATGTTTAATAACGGTAGGGTAGGGATAAAAAAATATAATAACACGACTCCTGCGCAATGGCAAGATGTCAGGTGTCAAACGTCAAGTGCATTGACCTACTTTTTGTTTGTTTTGATAAAAAGTAAAACGGAAATTTTATGTAACAGTACCCTCTCCCGGTAGAATTTTACGAGAGAAAACGAGGAAAATTCGAGCTGGGCCCACCAGCTCAATCAAACAAACAAGAGAGTATAATATCTCTGCCAACCTTACCTAGCCTCAGATCAGCGAAGGACAGAAAATATCACCTTAAAAGAAAAGAAAACAAGTATCATTTGAAAAAGGTAAAAAAAAACTTTCTCAACCTCCAAGATAAAGAATAAGAAGGAAGTAAGAGAAAAGGATAAAGGATAAAGAAGAAAAGGTCTTGCTTAAAAGCAAGAAGAAAAATTTTAACAATTTCCCCCACAAAGAAGGAAAAAGTAAAGTCAAATGATACTAAAGGGAAATATTTTAATTTACGGAATGTCACCGACCTTCGTAACAACACCGACCCGAACTAACGAAAAATCCAAAAATAACCTTTCCTGACTATTTAAAAAAAATTAAGTGTTCCTCCTAAATTAATTAAGCAAATGAAATTAAACCAGACCCATGAGTGATAGTATTCCTGTTTAAATAATAATAAAATGATGAAAATAGGTGAAACCCACCAAATATTAATAATAAAAAAATTAAATTAAAAGTGACTTATTATTCACCAGAGTAAATAATAAAAAAAAACTCGCCTCCATAACATCTTAAATGTCACTTTTAATCATCCCTACAAACTCCATCAAAATCGATACAGCAAGTGAGTTCTTTCAGACTACAGAACTCACTCTTCTATCCACACCTGAAACAATCAGCAAAACATAACTTGCTAGGGGTGTACTCTAACCCCTACCAGCAAAAGTACTGGAACCACAAGCTAAAGTGGTCTGCCCCACAGCAGAAGACTACTAAACATGCCAGCGGTATATACAACCACTTGACACGAAATCTCTCAACACAACAACTCCTAGTGGTTTACTTAAAACCACAAATTATAGTGGTCTGCCCTACAGCAGAACACTAAACATGCCAGCGGTATATACAACCACTTGACACGAAATCTCTCAACACAACAACTCATAGTGGTTTACTTAAAACCACAAATTATAGTGGTCTGCCCTACAGCAGAACACTAAACATGCCTGAAGTATATACAACTTCTAGACAATGAAAACTCCCAGCAAACACTCCTAGTGTTCTGTCGCACCATGGACAGAACACTAAAACCTGTCAGAGGTATCTTCAACCCTCGACAGTAAAAAAACTCACAACACATCTAAATGTGGTCTGCCTCCCAATAGACAGAACACTAAAAAAACAACCTAAAAAGGTAGCCTAACAATGTTATGGTAAAATAATACTAAAATAAACAAATTAAACTCAGACTTAGTTTATAAGAGATCAACATTTAATGCAATGTTGACTCGAAATAGGGCAAAAAGGAAAAAAAAAGTAACTAAAAAAACTAACTAAAAAAATATAAAAAAGTACTTAAACTACAACTTAAAGCTAACTGATCGAACCTAATTATAATATGCTCAACGCTCTCATAGGGTGATCAGCCGTTACCGCTTCCATAGACATTACGAAACCATTCCTATCTAAGCCATCTGTCAGGACTATTCTTTCAAACCGATATTATTCTCTGCTGTCCGGACGTGGACCATCTAACCTAAAGACATTTCTAAACCTTACCTAATTAAGCCAACTGTCAGGACTATTGTTACAAACCATTATTATCTCTGCTGTCCGGACGTGGTATTAGGCTTTTCAGTTCCTAACGTACCACGTCCCAACCTTTCCCCTTTTTATTTTTAAATATATCTGGCGCCAAACTAAATGTGCGCCAGAAATCTACACCTAAAATAACTGGCGTAGTTATATTTGGTATAATATAAAATTTAATAGTTTTGGTTACTTTATTAACAGTAACCGGTAAAATTACATGTCCTAATACCGGAGATGTAGAATTGTTGGCCGTAGAAATTCTGGGGACATCAGTGCCAACCTGCCGAGTAACACCCCGACCTAAAAATGAGTTCCCTAAAGAGGAACCTAAAATTGAAATACTTGAACCGGAATCAAGCAGACCTACGTGGACCTTTATCTTCCATAGAAAATTTTAACAAGGCCGTGGATCCTTATTTAAATTAGAGGCGCCGTGGGAAAATATATTCGACACCTGCTTTAAATGTTTCTGCCAACTTTTGGATCAAAGTTCCTGGAGGCATTGGACGGAGACCTTTTCAGTTTTTTCGAAACTGAAGCATTTTTAGGCTTACATTTGGGACAAGAGGCACTAGTAAAGCCTTTGTTCCCTACACCTAAAAACAAACAACTGATTTACACCTACAATAAGCTTTAAAGAGTGTCCGTTGACTCGACAACGAACACAAAATTCTTTATTATTGTTCAGAATAGACTCGACCTTAGTAACCCTATCTGAACCCCTTTATAGTTAAATCACCCGCCAAAGTTTGTTTAGAAACTGTGGGCGGATCCCTAAAATCTGACATTTGCGAGAAACTGTTTTCCAAGACTTTACATTTGCTTTTAAGGACTGCGATCGAGCTAACCTCCTCCAAAGCAAGAGCCTGAATGAATTTTGGCCTTAGGTTGCGGCGGATAATTTTTAATTTATCAGCCTCCGAGAGAGGACATGACAACCGATTAAAAAAATTAAGCATTACCGCCATATAGAGGGAGCTGATTCATCTCGACCCTGGGTACGTTGACGGATTTCTTGCATAAGCCTCTCATCATAGTCCAAAGGCAGAAACTCCTCCACAAGCTCTCTCATCAATGAGGCCCAATCGTTAATTTCGAAGCAAACGCTCCGAACTACATCAAGGCGTCGCCTGTAAAAAGATTGAGTGCAGATTGAAAAAGTTGTTTTTCGGTAATGCCATAGCAATGGCAGAGCTCATCCAGCCTTAATAAGAACAAGCGTACACAGGACTTCCCGTCAAATTTGTGATTCCAACTAGAAATTAAATTAATTTTATTACAATCGCAATGATTGCAACAAGTTTGAAATGGCAGGGATGGTTCCATAGTTACAAAGTAATAATAAAAAAAATGAAAGTGATAATTCAAATAAAATTAAATTAAAACTCAAATAAATGGGTCGAGCTGGCTTAACAATAATAAGAATCTAAACACTAAAACAGTTTTAAAAGTATAAATGTATACAAATATACAATTAAATTAAAAAAATTGAAAAACCAAACGCTTTAAATTTC
The DNA here is from genome assembly GCA_023373885.1 of Hestina assimilis. NCBI lineage: Eukaryota > Metazoa > Arthropoda > Insecta > Lepidoptera > Nymphalidae > Hestina > Hestina assimilis. Next base: position 5,351,955 of record CM041749.1, on the reverse strand, counting down.
CCAGTGTAGCAAAAAGGACACACTGAGTATCTTCCTAGTCTGCCCCCACGTTGGGCGCCACTGTTACGGGGCAATAAAAGATGGTAAAATTTATAGATGTATTTATTGTAACGGTAAAATAATTGTTATACAATAAAAAATTTTAATTCTTAAATATAATAGGTTATATAAAAAAAAATGCCAGCTAAACTCATCGGTGGGTCACTAGAGATATTTTAAAGCTTAAGGTTTGGTTTTTCAAAATAATTAAAAATAGGGCGCCACTGTCAAGTACAATGTATAATATGGGTTGACAGTCCCATTTAAATTTAATACGTTATAGTAAATATTCTAAAATCCAAAGAAAGGTCCGTCATTAATAATATTTAAACTAAAATTTTAAATGTCACCGTCCTGTGAGTGAGAATCAAGAAGATCGCGATGCCACGTGGTCACCACTGGCCACGTGCAGACCGCAACCACCTCGACGCCTCGAGCTCGCCGAGCGCCGGGCAGTCCAGCACGGGAACAGAAGAGACGGCCCGCGCGGTAATAACTACTCGCACAGCACGATGCAGTCTTCCAGGAAGAAGAGTCCTCGCCGACTGACGAGCACCCTCAGTAATGAAGATGAGCCCCTTATAAAATATTATGAGCCCCTTATAATAATAATGAAGATGAGCAACTTCGATGTAATATGCCTCGGGAACAGATGCCCCGAAGTGAAAATAAGCGCCCCCGGTTGCAAGGTGCGCTCCCACGGGAAAAGATGTCCCCGGTGGGAAAAACAAGGCCCTCGGTAGAAAAATAAGGCCTCGAGAAAACGAGGCCCTCACTTGACAAACAAGGCCCTCACTTGACAAACAAGGCCCTCACTTCACACGAGGCCCTCAGTGGACGAACAAGGCCCTCCTGTAGACAAACAAGGCCCTCACTTGACACCTCCTGGAAACGAGAAACACACATGGGTTAAAATCAGTACACCTGGTACCCACGTTGCTTCCCGAATCCCCACAATAACTCAAACTTTTAATAAATTATAAAGAAACACTATTATTTGGGTTTAAGACCCAGAAAACAATATGAAACGACATACTATCACTAAGGTCTGAACTGGTTCTAATAAGAAAAGGAAATAAATACCTTTTTGGAGGAAAAGACCCTGCTTACAACTGGCAGGCCTATGTCAACTCCTGCGCCTCCAGTGAAACGAAGTCAGCACCTACCGCGTGGTGGACAGACCCACGGCAGTCCCCAGCACGTGGTCGACACACACACACGGATGTGCACTATAATTATACAATAGGAAAGGTTTAATGTAAAACGAATGATATTGCCAAACACATCACTATGGAATAGTAAAGTAAATATGCAAAACTTACGAAAGGTAGTAACGAAACGGCTTCAGGCCAAGGTGTCGTTGGCACGTGGATGATGCTTGAGGTTTATTGTACCGCACTACGACTATATGGGCAACTGTCGGCAACTATAGCTCTGAAAAAGGAGACACGAGACACAAAGAATTAATATCCCGTACCGGCGAGACCGGGTAAACACGCGGCAGCAATACTCACCAGCTGATGAGCTGCGCAATGACGATGCCGACAGGAGACCCAAGGTGAAAATGTTGCAAAAATAGTGCAAAGGTCGAATGGGCCCGGGCCAGGGTATTTATCACTTCGCCACGACCGGAAGCCCCACCAAACAAAACACAAAACGAAGCTTCTCGAAAACTAGCGGAAACCGGCACAAAACAAAGCATTTGCATAGATTAATTACAAACATTAATCAAAACAAATACAGATGACAACGACCTGTCAAACTCCTACGCATCGACAATGACGATCATTGTCACCTGGAACGAAACGTTCTAAAATAAAAAAGTAATATAACAATTTAATTCTGAAAAATTATAAAATTAATATTTTAATTATTAGTTTTAATTATTTTAATAAAATTTAGATATTTAATTATGATTGTTATGTTTAATAACGGTAGGGTAGGGATAAAAAAATATAATAACACGACTCCTGCGCAATGGCAAGATGTCAGGTGTCAAACGTCAAGTGCATTGACCTACTTTTTGTTTGTTTTGATAAAAAAAGTAAAACGGAAATTTTTATGTAACACTATAAAGGTTTGTGTCTAGGCCACTTAAACATCCAATCCAAGAACATCCCACTAAAAAGTCGAAAATTGAAACCTATTATTTTTGTAGCTATAATAATAATACTATTATTTAAGTAGATAAGAGAATAAAAATAAAAGTAGATATTTAATTTTTTGTGTCTTAGATATAACAGATTTGCAACAAATACAAAAAAAATAACACAGTTATTTTCGGTTTTATGAAACTACGAAACAAGTGAAACTTACTTAGGTATTTTACTGAACATTTTACAAAAATTATTTAGGGTATTAAAATAGCATTTTTAATCTTAACTATAAAAAAATTAAAGATACAAAAAATTTAAATGTCAATAAATTAAGAAAAAACAGGCACGTAAACATGCATGCAAACAAACACACATAGATAAAAATAGTAAATAGTAAATAAAAAATAAAATAACTGAAGTCTCCACAGCCGGCTGTAATCATGCTGTAAACATGCTAAAGATAAACGAAAAAAAAAAATTGAGGAATTTTGATTAGGTAATAATAGCTTCACTTTAAAAACAGTTTAAAAAAAATCGCTAAAGAAATTTACAATTCCTAGAATGTTCATGTTTCATTGCTACGTCATTTTTACTGATAAAGTAACTCAACTTTTAAATATAATATTTAATAAGTAGTTGTGTAACATTAAACATAGATGATAACAGGGACGTTAATGTGATTCTGATAAGTGTCATCGGCAGTATTGTGTGTCAGTTCCGTAATCGTCCTTCATTTCCTCGGAAACATAGTAAATAGATTTTGGAAGTCGTAATAATATTAATTATTAAGTAAATAATATTAACCTCATTATGATACAAACATACGAACATACAATCAAACGAGAAGTAAAAAAAAATTCTTAAATATCTTCTAAGTACATCATCGACTACTCACAATTTTGTTATAGAAAAATCTATAAATATTGCTGAATAAGGCCTCAATAGCTCAGCGGTAGAAGCGCCGAATCCACTCCGTTAACGCGCGAAACGAGGGTTCGATTGTAGCCCCCTTGGTCTATTGTCGTACTCACTCCTAGCGCAAGCTTTGAGCTTATTTAGAGGAGAAATAGAAATATTGGTATTGCCTTGAAAAAGCACTGCTGATTATCAGCAGTTTTTATTATTAGAAAAAAAATTATTGTTTTAGAAAAAAAAAGATTATAACCGATCGAATTTCAAAAGAAAATATATATTCTGCATTTTTATAACCCGCTTATGGGCTATAATAAATCTACGGAAAAAATACGAAGAAGATTTATTAAATTATGTAATTATTATTAATATGATTATTGTAGGGTATTTTTATAATACATTTTAATTCTAATATGATGTAATCATAAACACGCTATTTATTAAATTTAGCTAAAAAAACTGAGCAACACAATATCCTAATATTGTTTGTCCTTTGAGTAGACATGTAATAGATAGAATAGATATTTTATATTATAAGCAATATAAGAAGGTTTTCACGTCCTCGGGATTATATATATTGTCCTTAGACCATTTAACAAGATATTGTCACATCAATATCATTTAATAAAGGTAAAGCGCAAATGCTTTAATGAACAATGAAATGCGTTTTCAGATAAGTTTCTCTAATAAATTATAATATGAAATTACACTTAGTTATAGTTATCCAATATGGTTTTCCAGATATTATATAATTACGAATTATTTAAAAAGTAAAAGAGCTTATAAAATCATTCATATTTATTCACATGCCTATTTACATAGGTATAGTACATTTTGAAGCCTTAAATAAATTATTGAGTGCTCGCCTGTTTCGTGGTATCACAGTCCTCGTACTCTTGGGCTCATCAACCCTTAACTCTATTCTTACATACAAAACAATATAAAATGATAAGATGAAACATGAAACTTAGAAGTAGCCATTATCTAATTATAGCTTAAATAAAGCAAAGAACATCGCGTAAGAGAATATAATAAAGCCTCGATTATTTTATAGGTCGACTATTCTACTAAAAAACCTACTGAATCGTAATAAAAACATCAAATAGGTTAATCTTATCCACTTTAAATAAAATCTAACCTAAGAGTTTGTTTAAAATAGTATCGTCAATTGAGAATAGTGAAAAAGTGAAAATATAGTACAGATATAGCAATAAATAAGTAAAATGATCAACTACTTTGTGGCTTTATAGGGAATAACGAAGTTATTTTTGGAGATATAATTATTCTGGAGTATATACGGTTGTATAGCACCATAATATGTTATAATAACTAATATCGATTTGTAACTACGATTCAGCAGCGTGTCTTAGCGTCATGAGTGCATGAGATCAATAGTGGTAACCACCGGCGCCTCCTGAACCAGATCCGGCACCACCAAATCCGCTTTCAGAACCACCGCCGAATCCATTTCCACTGCCAGATCCGAAACCATTGCCTGAACCGCCAAAGTTTCCACTTCCTGATCCACCATTATAAGAGCCCTCACTGTAAAAAAATGGGTGAATACTGAGTTAGGATGATCTCATGATAACTATTGACATTCACTTGATTGACTTTGGAAAAGCTTTAGATTCACATTGAAGGGTAAATAAGGCTTGAAATAATTTTAATAAGGCAACAGTTGTGATTAATTCCTTAAAGAATACTTGTAGCATCAAAGTAAATATAATAATAAAAAAATACTGTAGTATTTAGTAATTGTGTAGTATGTGACTTACGATGATGGGTTGCGTCTGTTGAACTCTAAGGATTGCAGGATGGCATCAGGAATGGGAGGGGGAGTGGGAAGATGGGCACCAACGGGATGGAAGCCGTTTTCATCGGCTGTGTAGGTGAGGGAGATTTGCTGGCCATCGGGAGTACGGTAGGAGAAAGCGCCTTCAGCGGTCACAGCAGGTCCTTCAGGGCCTTGTGCACGTGGGGCACCGCTTTCTTGAGCTGAGATGCCGTTACCGGTTTCGTAACTATAAAGAAATTTAAATAATGTATAGTAATTATTTTTCATGTTATTATCAAAACGTGTCTTCATTATTAAGCTAATAGATCGGACTAGCTTTTGCCCGCGGCTACGCCTGTGTGATTTTTAATAAGGCATCTTCATTGAAATAGGCATATACAGTTCCCGTTCACATTTATTATACAATAGTCTGTATAATAATACGACACCGTTGTGGCGTTGTGGTTAGCGAGTCTGCCTTTAGTCTCGACGGTTGCGGGTTCGATTCCCGCTCGGGCAGATGTTTGTTAAAAATTTCTGTCGGTCTGGGCGTTTGTCCGTGTGGGTCTCCCCACCGTGCCTCGGAGAGCACGTTAAGCTGTCGGTCCCGGTTATTATTAATATCATCTGATAATAATCGTTAACTCTTGATAATAAATTGCTCTTATCCAATGAGTTACTGGTTCGCCCTTAGGGTTGCGGAGGTCAGATGGCAATCGCTCCGTGTAAAAACTAAAAACTAGTAACCAGTCAAATCCGGATAAGAGTAATAAGCAGACCCTGGGTACATAAAATACCGGGAATAATGCTAGGATGAAGAAGTCTGTATAATAATAATTAATCTAGATGCCATAAGACCCATTTATACTGAAATTCAACTCCTGTAGTGCTTTTTTGTTAATCTCACAGGAACCTAACACTTTTGAGGGATGAAGAGTATCATTTGAGTTAATCCAGGCTATAAACTGTGTTCTAAATTTCATTCAAATCGGTAGTTTTTGCGTGAAAGAGTAACAAACATACATCCATACATCCATAGTCACAAACGTTCGCATTTATAATATAAGTAGAATTCTTAAGAAATTTCAAATTAATTATAAGACTAGTTATAGAAGATGTGGTAGGCCCTAAACTGAAACTAACTCTAAGTTTGTGATTTCTACTCTGTATTCCTTAAAGATTAATCAGCTTCGTACTGAGAACTAATTTTGGCTGAAATTGGAAGCCGCTTATTTAACCACCTACGAAATAATTCAAACGAACCTAGATTGTAGTCCCTGCATATGACATTTATAACAACACATACATGTACAATAACCTAATTCTTGATATGATCACGTTAAAATGTCACAATATCATTTAGTGCTATTAAAAATAAGCACATGGGTTTTACTTTTAAGTTAGCCTTTTGTCTAATATTAGAAAAACAAAATTGATAAAGGATATGCCTGTTTGTTATTCTGTTGTCTGTTTCGAGCTAACTTTAATTGGGTCAGTTAAATGCTTGAAGCGTGATCGCTTTACAACCAGAGAGACAATCTCAACATTTGCCTTTCAAATGTTTGAACCACAAAATGCACAATGCCCTATTGTAATCATTCGAGTGTCGTGTCATAGTAATTATTAACTAAAATTAGTAGATGTATGTAATTTAACGCAATGCGAAAGAGTTTTCCGGGTAAAATTATATAACGCAGTAACTTCGATGCGTCTCTTCTGAAGCGAAAATTCTTGCTTATTAGTTTATAGAAATTTATATTCTTCTTTCTAACATTGTTCTTGATATCTACCAAGAGCCAGCTTGTTACTTTTATTCGGATTGGACACGTTACTAGTTTTTTTTACAGAGCTATTACCATCTGACTTCCACAACCCTTAGGGCGAACCAGTAACTCATTGAATCAGCAAAATTACGTATCAAGAGCTAACCCAAAACTAAAAAAGGAAGCTAACCCGCAAAATTATTACCTGAATCTATAAGTGCCATCGCCGTTATTTTCATTCTCGTATCTAAGAATGGGGATATTCGCTCCCGCTGAGCCGCTGCCGAAACCGTTTCCTCCACCAAATCCGCTTCCGCCGCCAAAAGATCCTCCGCCAAGTCCTCCGTTGCCAGCTCCTCCTCCAGCTCCTCCTCCAGATCCTCCCAGTCCTCCCAGTCCAGCGTTACCGCCTCCACCACCAGGCCTCGGTGGTAGATACTGAGGTTCAAGACGGCCACACGACGCTGCAGCGACTAACGCCAGTAACGTAATCTATCAACACAAATAATTTATTGATAATAATTAATCAGAGTGTTATTAACGATTACCAGGTCCGGACAGAATGAGGACACCAAGAAAATGTGTGTTAGTGAATCTTCCCGTGTGTGACGTAATTGCGAATATTACGGTCTATGTTGCTAACGAAATACGTTCAATAAAATAAAATTAAATCAAACATTCGTATTTTAATAAATAGTAAATAATAAAATAGTATAATGATAAATAACTGGAAGGTTTAAAAAGCAATATCTAACGTTAATCGTTAACGAAAACGTTGATAAATCTTCTCTTATAATCATAGATTTTTTCTCTTTATTTACATTACATTGGAACGGAAGTCTGTTTAAAAAAATAGAATAATTGATATTGGTTCCAAGTCCACAAAGATGTATCGCATAAAAAATCGGATTAATATAAATTTCATTTCGAAATCCGTTAAAAATACATAACATAGATTGTAATTTGGAATACCAGGAAATGTTTTTTTTAAATATTTTGTAGCTGTTGTTTTAAATGCAAAATGGCGGAAAAATTTATTTTCAAGAACAGTAGCGGACTACCTACGCCTTCATTTAAATTTATTATAGTCTTTAGATTTTGCGGGAGTTTATGTCGTGATATGCCATGAAGATTATAACTTCTAGTTTTAATTTAATACGTAAGATGATGAGGATATTAACTTTATTATACAGAGATATAATAATGAACGCGTTCTTCTGCAAAACCTATAAAATAAGAAACGAAGAAACTTTAAATAAATAAACGTTGCACACTTTATAAATCTAAAAGACTAAATTTCGATTTTAAACAAGATTTTTTTATTGTTTTCTGTCTTCTACCTCAGAAGAACGTATTAATTACAGAGTAAGCTCAGGAACAGAGCTTAAAGAAGTTAGAATAATAGAAATAGGTAACAAGCTATGTCTGTCTGTTTGTTTACCTTTTATTAGATAGCTTTATTAAAAAAGATTCAAAGCAAAATTTTGCTCGAAAATAACTTAAAGATTCAAGCTTCTCTCTTCGCCTTAAGCTTATCTTTGGGATCGATAAAGGAAACATCTTGACAATTCAACAGTCCTATGAACCCTTATGTGGGTACATTACAACTGCTTAATTATTACGGCTACTATATTGAAAGTAAACCAATAAAAAAAAAACATGAAATATCGAAAATTTGGAGAACAGGATGGAAATCAGAAAAGAAAATTGACTATTTCTTAATTGGAACCTGGGAAGCCGTCAGTAACGCTAGTTCAATCTGATTATTAAATAGAGTACGAATATATTTGCTTTTTACTAGATTTTGCTTTATGAGAAAAATCCTGAAATGGAAAATTTATCAAATTAACTAACGAAGTTAAAAATTAAAAATTTTCCGTCTCACCATGAATATTTGACATAAGAGAAACTTAAAATATAGAATATTTATAAATAACTTACCGTTATAGAAGACATCTTATAGTGTGATTCTGTTATTTTGTACGTCGCAGGCACTCTTCGTTCAGTTGTTTGCAGAATAATGTTTGCGAAGATGTGCCTCGTTTTATATTGCTCCGTTTTGCCCTTTCGCGGTTGCCTCACCTTGTGCGTGTAGCGATATCGGTGGATCCGAGCTTCAGTCTCCGCCTAAGGACTATCTATACAATGCGGAATAACTAAAAAAGCTACTGACCATTTTCGACTTCTCATCTTTATGACTAAAGAATTTTGTAATTGTCCATATACAAAATAGAAAATCATTTTATTGTATACAAATAATGTAATAGTTATAAATTACTTTTGGTGATGTGAACTCCTGATGATGGTGAGAGGTGGTCAGGAAACTACACATTACTTATAAATATTTCACGGTTGCGATACATTTAGGTCCTTAAAATATGGTTGGCTTACAATTAAATTTAATGCCTAGCTAAATAGTAATAAGTATATAATTAAATAATTTAAAAATAAATGTTTGCTACAGAATATTTTACAGCTCACCTATTTCACTTTAATTCTTATCCTACTTCTAAGGTGGACGTGCGAGATGATGCTGATGATGATGAGGGTGTTGGTGAATGATGATAATTTTGTTCATCAACATACGCTACGGTAACCACTTACCTTCAGGCGGGGCTTACACATTAGTGTCATTTAATTATTTTGATGTTTATTAAAATATACGTAGTATATTAGTGACTTCATTTAATTTAATATATAATTTTATTGGAATAACACCTGATTAATCAATTGAATTAATCAATTAATCACATTATTATCGAAATACTGATTTAGTGGAAACTCAGAGAGCATTCTTGATATCATACCATGCTAAATTCATGAGTACAGTAATGCGAATTGCATTGACATATATCTTAATAATAACTAGTAGAATTTCATGACTGCGTCGATAATCATTTTACTGGAGTGTGTTTGTCTATGCGAACACCATTTTAAAATCACACAAGCCTTTTAGGTGATGTTTCCAATTAAAGCAATGAACAGAATGACATACAGTTTCTATACTGTATTAATATAATTGCATTCCTAAATGCAAACTTTTTTCACTAATGTAACGGTAGCAATTTTGTAGACCCACTGGTTACCTAGTTTTTGGTGATTAAATAATTGCTGACCAATTCAGACTATGAACCCTTAGAGCTCAGAACAATAGTTAAAGATCGCCCGTTTATTACGAATAATTTTGAAAGTCAATAAATCAATCTCGAGTTTGACTGGAAGTTTATTATCTATTTTCATTCTACTGTATAAATATTTACTTTGTTTTTGAATACGAATAGAAATCAAAAATTTAATCAACTTGAAATTTTTATACCTGCGTAGTTAAAAGGAATTTTTATTCATAGATGTGAAATTTCTCACATAACAAACAGTAAAACAATTTTCTAGTGGCAAAACTTTTACAATAAAGATCTAAAATACGGTAAAGTTTATTTAATATCCTATTTGAACTTTATAAATATGATAATGAAGCGTCTTTCAGTAAGTTTATTAACATTTCTTATATATAATTAGTTTTTATATGATGATAGTTGTTTTTAATTAAGTGATTGTATTATATGAGTTTGATTATAATCTGATGCTTTATTTTGATTATATAATCAATTATATATAATATAATAAGAATCATAAATAGGTCAGTTGGCAATCTCTCTGTGTACAATAACCTAGTACTGGTAATCCGTCACATCTCGATAAGAGTAATAAGCAGATCCCCGGTAGATATAATACCGGGAATATTGCTAAGAAGAAGAAGAAGTTGACTTAGACAGTTAGGTATTTTATTGAGAAATAAAACAATTCTGCCTTTTCGATCGTTTCATTCGTTAAAATAGTAAGTGTTTTTACATCTACGATTATTAAACGTACAACTTACGGTTAATGTAGTAATTTATTAAAAGATCAACGAAACCGCATGAAGCGAGGGCGACTCATTTGTATTCACATAAATTATTACTTTCAGACAGAATACTGTCACGTCCCTAATAATTTTCCAGTACTCGATGATTAAGCTTTTAAGCTTATATTTCGTAAGTCTTATGGATGCTATGAGTAATATTAGGATAAGATATAATATATAGGAAAATATTAAAATAAAATACAATCAGCTAATTTTGCAGTAAAAAAATTAAAAAAATTTAATGATAGACTTTCAGTACTTCTAATTAACAATATAATTAAATTTTCTTCGTCTTATTTTTCAACACTCAGTTTAACAAATAAACGCTAAACACTCAACGGCCCACATTAGGATAGTAATATCTTGTGTCGTGAGTCCAAAACACACAAAAAGATACAGACAGAAACACCCAAACCGGAACACATGCCTGTATGGTCAATAGATACATCTGTCCCGAGCGGGAATTGAACCTGCGACCTGTGGCGCTTAAGGTAGATTCACTATCGCTGCGCCACAACGTCATCTATATAACAACAAGTACATTTTAATTGTATTTTTGCACTGTTTAAATATCAAACGGAATATACTGAAACCGCTCCGTTCACTTTAATGTAGTTTTTTGGAACCTAACATTTTCCCGATATAAAATTCTATGTGTTAAACCAGGTAGTAAGCCATCTGTATACAAAATTTCATCCAAATTCGGTCAGTCGTTTTTGTGTAAAAATCCCTTGTTACAATCTTTCACGTTTATAATATTACTATGTAGGATAGATTAGAATCAAAATACTTATTGTCTGATAATTTAAATGTAACTAAATCGTCACTGTATCCACTTATTCACCGCATAGTTACGTAATGTATTCTGTATAATTGTATAGAGTAGGTAAATGACAGTAGAGTATCAGATATTGGAACAAATGTCACATAACTGAAGTTCGCGTCCGTGACCAAACGGATGCTGCGCTCCTTTCTTGTTTCTCTACGATTATTGAAAACAATTTGAAATGGAAATCGAATTAATCTTTATCCACATTCCAGCCGAAAATAATACATTTCACGTTTTGTTTATTACATAATATAATATTTGACTAGTTGCGCCTCGCGTATATACTGTCCTCGAAGATATACATATTGAGATTTAAAGCTAATCAAGGGTATAGACAATTTTTTTAACATTGGGGAACGCATTTACGAGCACCACTGCAAGTAGTGGTAGTGTGGCATTCACCGCTTGCTAATCGAGCTAATTTATACCCACTAAAACCCAACGAACCGCTTGACGCCACAGTAGGACGCCACGGGTTTGCTTGCGCAAAGGGTAAGGACCATGTATAACGCATAATGACTCGATTGATAGGATCAAGATCACGCCTGTGTACGCATGTTCGGTTTTTTGAAGCGCGAAAAACGCTTGTCTGAAAAATATAAATATGTCAACTCAATAAAAAGTTTTTAAAAAGCCGACTGCAGCAGCCGAATGTAGCTATACAAAAAGCTCTACCACTTTAATCAGATTATCAAGAAATTTAGATAAGGTCACTATGGAAGCATATTATGTAGGTTATGCTAATTTAACTAAACTATTGCGGTTGCGAGTCGATTGTAGAGTTTGTTTTAAAAAGTTTTTTTAATATGAAAAAAATATCGATTAAAATCAATGACGCTCGTGTCGCGACGAATAAGAGTCATTTAGTTCTGGAAGGCTCTCTTCGTTCCCGATGACGTCATAAGCCGACGCTCAACCTCAACCCTTGGGTTTGAATCCAACTTGAGCCCCCTATATCTCTGGCCCTTTAATAAGATCGAATCTCAGTAATCGGCAAGGCGACGCTGTCAAGGCCAGAAAATACACATTCCGGGAAATAAAAAGTTTTATTTACCAATATTTATTTTTATAGTATACATTTTAAAACACAATATGCGATATAAAACGATGAAGGGCAATGGGATGCACTCGAATTCTCATTGTCATTTAAAAGTAAGCTTTAATTAGACTCAAAAAGCGTGGTCAAATTTTTATTGTATGTAATAAAATATTTTAAATAATATATCTTTTTATATTGCTGGTGCTGTATAATAATAATAATAAACGCTACACGCTCAACTGTCCCCATTAGGATTGTTATATCCTGTGTCGAGGGTCCGGAAACAATATGCTTGCATGGTCAATACAAACATATTATGCTCCGAGCGGGAATCGAACCCGCGACCTGTGGCGTTTAAGGTAGGTTCGCTACCGCTGCGCCACAACGTTGTCAAATATATTTTGTTTGTGTTGAATTTACGAAGAGGCAGCAGCAAATCTTTGATATTAATTCCTTATGGAAGGTTCCATAGTATATAATACGTCTATGGTTTAACATTTTTATCAATTGTTTAAGACCTAACTAAGCACGACGTAATAGGTACTCCATTGTGATTGAGATATCTTTACCGTTCTAAATATTATTCTTAAAGGTCCCTTCCTTCATCAGCCGTGAACGGTTTTACGAACATAAAATAAAACTTAAGCAAAATAATATTATTATAATGTGAAAAATATAAGACAACAATTATGAGACCATATATGTATTTAACTAATAATAATAAAATAAATCTTTAACAGTTGCACATATAAATTTACTTTACTTTAGATATTAAAATAATAGATTCTTTAACTTCGATATTGTTGTTACGAATAATTTGTTTTTGTTGTTGAAAATATGTAGTAAAAATAAATCAATTGTGATCAAAATAGTAAGCTTTATTTTAACCTTTAAAACGCAATTGGCTTTTATCTTTTGTTCGACCAAATAGTTCTAGGGACTAATCGTTATTATCAATACCATTCCGCATGTTACATAACAAAATGGAAGTTTTGTATAAAATATTAAACGTATCTTTATTATCTTTCCACTTATCTACCTATTGCATTAAAATATCATTAATGTCCTATTACTCTTCCTTTGAATTCTAATAGGATCTTTTTCGTACTATTACTTTCTTACATTTCCCTTCCTCCCTTAGTAGAATATGTACACAATATTGGTCATATTCAACTGTAACTACTGTCCATTTTCAGGTTGGCTTGTTTGCCGCTTTTTGGATATTAATAGCAATATAAATCTCGCCAAGCAACAGAGTATCCTTTTGATAGTGAGTTTGATTCCAAATGATCAAAACTATCGAGATTTTTGCGAACTGACGCTGATAATTGTGATTAGTCCCTTATTAGCCTTTGCTTATTAGGTACTAGCATTTTGTTGCACCATCTCCGTGCCACGCCTACTATTTATGTATAACAAAAGCTTTATTTCTGTACATAGTATCCAGATAATAATTAAACTAAAAAAACCTCGACCTTACACTATAGAATATATTTTGGTTTTTAAAGATCACCACATGAAAATAGTCACTCAAACTAATAAGTTAAATGAAATAATTAATACGATTATGTATGCTTAATTACGTTATCATATATATATATATATATATATATATATATATATATATATATAAAATTATGAATAAAATTACCAGTATTATTTGAAGAAATATATAAGTAATTATAATATGTGAAAACGGAATAAGAAATGCATAGATTAAAGCACCACATAAAAGAAAAGCATAAATAGGAAAAGTTAAAGTTTAATATTTATTATAAAGTAATAATGAAGATAATAGCACCAAACACAATGTTAATAGGAAGTATGGAATAATGGAACAGTGTCGACCTCGAACTGGCGCTATTCCGTCATGATCCTAATATTTCACGAAACACGATCACGCGTAAACTCTCTCACGATGAGTCGAGCTGAATGTGTCGAACAAGCCCAGGAATTCAATGAGGAAAGCTTAAACCAAGACTTTATTAGATACTTGATCATTGTTATATGTTACTAAATGTATCTGTATCTGGTTGTATTTTGAAAAATTGTTTTGCATAAAATATGTTGAGGCGTTTTAAATGTAGTGTTATTTTTAACAGTGTTTTTTTGAAAATACTAAGAAATAAAAACTTATTTTTGCAGGCTTAACTGAGAGCTCAGTTTCACCGTGTTTGGTATTTCCGAACAAAGAAAAGTTTTCGGTTGGAAGGTGAAATACCACTTTCATCGTCCATCTAATTGGAGTTGAGGTCTAGCGTCGCCCGTATTGCGGAGGGCGATGAAAATGTTCCCAAAGCTGTTAGGTATGAGTCTGGCATAACCTATCCTGTACCCCGAAAATGGAACGATATCCAAGTCGGATTTCCCCAAAAAAATTAAAATTTGCAGTAATATAAGTTAATAAGACGCATTAAGTAAACCGAAATAGAAGTTAAAGACTGTGTGAAATGGTTGTACCTTATTATAGTAGTAATTATGTTTTACTTAAAATTTTCTTTAATCTTGGTTACTCGAGTGTAGTGCAATAATATGGGAAACATAACTAAGCACCATAATAAACAATCCGTAAGAACCACTTATAGTAAGACCTGGCTACGATGAAAGTTAGCAATAGCAGATCAGTTATTCAGACAGACAATGAAAGAATACCTGAGATAACTATCATAATAACGTATATTTGTAGACGAAATGACTGCCGTAATACCCATTGTGTAATACTAAGATACTCCATATAAAAGGGAATAATCTTTTCATTTCAAGTGAGGCTGATAGTTTTTCAAGTGGGCTGTAGCCATTCTTGTGTTCACGAAATTGGCTTTTTATTTATTTCATCAAACTTGAATAACCAAGTGAATGTATTCTGAAGATTGAATAAGTCCCAATTTTCGAAAGGCAAAAAATAAGGATTTTCTCTACGGATTTCATATATTTTTGGACAAATTTGATAGTTTCTGAATATCCCTTTAGAAGGTCTGGGGCTTATATGTAAAACTTCATACTGTTCTAGGATTTTTTTTATTTGTATAAAGCCTCCGGAGACTTGAGAATTTGTTCAAATAGATTGATGTGTTCGGTAATAATTTATAAAAAATAATTCTCTAAAAGATAATATTAAGTTTTCGGACGTCAAATTATAATGTTTGTTGTGTGGTACTTTTATTATTTTATTTAAAATATGCGAATGCGATGTAGTCTGTTTTAAAAATCCGTTTAGGATGCAAATGTTATCAGAGTTTAATGGTCCATTACCGCCATTTTGTCATCAATTTAATCTCGCTTGAAAATGAAAGATTAAAAATGTAATTCCTCGCCGTACATAGCAATTTTTTATTTTTTATTTTTAAATATATTACTTTTAGGTTTTAAACTACTAGTTAGCTATATGGGATAATTGTAATCTATGATTTATACTTGAGGTGAGTTCCCATTGTATAGTCAATTAGTCGCATAACCATTGACTTCCTATAAACTAAGGACTGGCCTTTCTATAGTGAAATATCTAAAGATTCGCTGGTGCTGCTTCGTACATTCAACGAAAGTAAGTTAGTCACATGCATTTTCTTAGTATCGAAATACTAATAATAAATAACACAATATTTTGTATTGAGAGTAAATTTAATTCTAACTTTTTTCTATTAAGAAGTACTTCATGCAACTGCGGAAAATTCACGGTGACTGATTAATTCGTATAACTTAATTAACATCGATTATAACCTTTATATGTACTTAACCGTATCAATATTTAAATGTTAAAGGAATAAACCTTTGAACGAGTTGTTTATGACTATTCAACTTTTACTGTCTAATAAAATTGCTAACCTGCATAAAATATGAAACTACTTGTAATACTTGAACAGAAGTAGGTAAAATAATGAAGGTGAAAACGCCGTCTGAGCAAACTTTGAATACTGTTGAAAATTTAATATGCAAAAAATTTTAAACTATTCACCTGAAAATATACGCGTGTAGAGAGGTTTTAGACTAGCGTTCTTTTCGAGCGCATACGGACGTTTCAGAATACGCCTACGGTCGTTTTACAAGCGCGCTCCATATCATCCTTTTTTTCCAATGTTGGCTTTTAGTCATTTCATCCTTTAAAAAACCGAACACGCGTTCATGGGCTTATTTTGACGTGTACGCTCTAACCGTTGATGATGAGTGTCAATAGCATATGCATAGCGCTTTATATTCCGCACTTATAAGAGCTTAAAAACAGCGTCAGCGCTTGTATTGATTGCGGCTGCACATACCTATAAGCGTTTCGAAAAACAAGCTTGTATAAAACGCTGGCTTTAAACCGCCCTTCTATTTTCTCATTTGGTAATTGTTTATTAATGGATTTCACGTAGACGTACAACTATGCTTTGACTTCTCCAATACTCAAACTCTCCCAAATCTGTTATACGTTTTAGTCTTGAAAATACAGTTATTTTCGATTTTTTTTTATTTTCGTTTCAATTTACCATAAAAACAACGTTATAGAACAATTAAACAAATAATTTAGGTAATGTTATATATAAATCGCTCTTGCAGAGTTTTCATCACGATTTCTATGGCACACTATGTCTCATAGTTTTGAGACAATTTGCATAGAATTTTCCCATTAGAGCCGCTATTTTAGATTATCTTCTTTGTAGTATTGTTTAATTAATTTATTAAAAAATACGTGAGAGAAAGGTTTTATTTACAAATTCAAAAATTTAGTTATCTATTGGAATATAAAAAAAAAAAATTATTGTCGAAAGCTGTCAATTTTTACGTCATGAATTAGAGATTTCAAATTATTTTACTCCGTTATAAACTCAACAAAATATATATAAAATGTTAATACCGACATGTATTATTAAATTTATGGAGTTGGTAAGTTTTCAGAATACCTATACATAACCAAAAGCTTTGATACAATACCATCATTTTCATAATATTATATAACGTAATGATAAATAGCAAATGGTTTTATTAGTGTATTCAATTTGTAGCGCGACACACTTTCATAGAATTACGAGGCCTATAATTATACTGATATATTGATAAATAAGTGACTACATGAAACTGCAAATTACATAATATTATTGATGATATTAGACATCTAGTAATTACAATAACTAGTATGGCTCATTCTCCTTAGCAATTTGTCGATGAGTAAATTAATATGTACATATTTTAGTTCAAAAATCAAAATCGAACATTTTTTAAGTCTTACTAGATAACGCGCTCGGTCTAGTGGAATTTCAGTTTTAAGTACACAGATAGCACAATACATAGAAAACTTTAACTTTAACCGAAGATCTTGGGTTTAAATCTGGGCATGCACGGCTAAGGTTTTAAGGGCTTAGTTTGTGTTAAATCTCGTCCCTAACGGTGAAGGAAAACATTGTGAGGAAACCTGCATGTCGCGGAAGAAATACTAAGACATGTATAGGGAGGCACATGTAAGGGATTGTGAATGACATAATCCGTTATTGGTGGTAAATAAATAAATTAATGGTGGTGGACCTAAATGCTCACCTGGTTAGCTACAACCGTACGATGCATGCAGTGGTGAATAATTCGTGAATTGCCTGCTCGTCAGCTGCGTTTCAAGCTCATCCACCGTATGACCAGTTACATTTTCAAAGGTGAGTAATCTACCTACATACATTCTGGTGTTGCAGATTACGGTTTGCGGTAATCGCATCAGGAGAGTCTTCTGCCCGTTTGATACTTCTCTCGTTTCTATACTATGTAAGGAAGATTCTGTAATTTTTGTATCAACGTTTTTGTTTCAGATGTTAGCAGTAGCCTGTCTCACTTTACATCACTATAGTTATGATCTTACCGATATACCTACGTTAATGTTATGTTCGGGCACTTACGTGGGATACGTCATCGTACTCTCAGGAGAAATAGTTGGTAAGTGATTTATGCACTGACTATAGCTTCTGCTCTTAGATCATACGCCTTGTTTGTCTAAGCCTAACATTATCATTTTAATGTCATAGCAAAGTGAAATACCTCTCATTCGGTATCTTGATGCCTAGGTTATCGAAGCGTAAGTTGAAATAGCAAATATGAGATATGTATATTGGCTGTACTTGGTTTAGAAAAAGTAATTCGAAAAAGCTTACGATTTGAAGTCTGTGCTTAGAAAAATACGATATAAACTCAACTTTTTCTACGTAATTATCTTCGTAGCTCAGACGGGCTTCTTTTACAGCTTTAATCGTATGTAGTCAGATTGTGTAAACTTTTGTCTGTTTTTACAGACAAAATTTTAATATATTTAAAATAATATTTAAGTAATTTTTTACTTAAATATTTTTTTATTGTAGTATTATTCTCAGTTAATTAATTTATTACTCTATTATTAAATGGAAGTCGCATTTGTACTTTAAAAGTAGCATCTTAAAAATACTTTCTAAAGTTCTTTCATTAAAAAAGTTAAGTTGGAAACTAAAGAGGTTCATTAAACAGTAAGTTATCACTAACGAAGTTATCACTAACGAGGAAGAAAAGTTATAGTATTAAGTTCTGTTAAATGTAGAGAAAGCAAATTTGCATGCATTTCATTTTAACTTATGCCTTTTCTCAAGCTGTATCTTTAGGAACTTAATGGCTAGCTACAATTACAAAATACTTATAAGATTGACCAATTAAGAATTAGTTCATATTGAAAGCTTTGACCTTTAAATATGTAATTTACGTATACGATCGTGTGGTCATACAAAAAAAAAGTTTTTGACTATTGCTAGAGAACTCTTTTGGATGCGAGGCCAAGTTATATTTGGTTATTTTATTTTAATCTAAACTTGGTAATTTTAGGGGAAATGCTATTCGCGCCTCTTGATCTCGTCCAGGATATGTTCTTTGGAATGCTTGGAGTCGGATTGTTCTCCATCAGCGGTGGTTTAGTGCTGTCTGCAAGGACCAAGCCCTCTATGTATCCTAGGACGGGAGATTATAACGCTGCCATGATAGTTGGCTCGTTGGCTGTTCTGAATGCCTTCGTGATGCTATTCGATTTGAGCTTAGCTTATTTGGACAGTGAACAGTTTGATGATGAAACGAGCGTATAAGGTGCATTTAACATTCATTTATTTTTATTGTTGTTTTTGTATGTAATATTTTAGCGGCCATAGAATGTAATTAAAAAATATTACCTTTTTTTAATATTCATTTTGGTAAAGTATAAATGCGACTACGTACATATTTTACAATATTTAATTTTATTAAAATTATATACTTATTTTATTCGCTCAGTCAATTTACAAGAATGTACGACCTTTTATGTTAAAAGGCTATATAAAATTCCCTTTCTACAGAGTTTATAATAATTCGATGCGATGTAAAGTGAATCACTACAAGATTGTGAAATAAGCAAAATTTTTAACAGACGATTCACCCTAATGAAAGTTATTTTGACAAGGTGAGGCGGTATCGGCGGCGGCAGACGCGTATATTGATGCTTGGTGGTCGGCTGCAGGAGCCGTGTTATTCGGGGCATGCGGTGGTCTGACTTTGCAGTCGTGGCGTGATGTACCGAACTGTCCACGTCGAAGTCATGCTCAAGCTGCAGCTGTGTGTTCTCTCGCCTTGGCAGCTCTACTTATTTTAGATGCGTTGTTTTCTATATGTTCCGTGCATAAAGACGATGATAGCGTTCGGTCTAAATCTTCGAAGCGATGTAGTCCGTGAAATGTTTTACAAATTTCAATATAGATGCATATTTATCTTTAAACTTTTGTTTTCTTATTAATATATAACATCTATATTTAAGTCGAGATTACATTTAACGTAACAAATCTCGAAGCCTATAAATGTTCTTAAATCTAAATGAAGAAAGACTTAAATTAAACTTTAATTTAGCATACAATTAAACTTGTTCTAATTATTCAATTTTTATATCACAAAAATGGTTTGCAACGACCCGACAGGGAGAAAGCAGTTACAATGAAATAAATTGAAATATTTTTATTCTTTAACCCACTGATCTTTTTCCGACTAGTATGCGCACTTAGCTATGAGCGTCTCAAGAGTATCAATTGTGTACCTCTAATGTGTGATAGGAAATAGCGGTAAAAGAAGATGAAAAGGTAGGAAGCAGAGAGTGGTGGGAGTTTAGGCCTCCGCGCTTAGAGTTAGACTTCTCCTTTACACCGATATTCTTTTCGGGCGTTGTATTTCTTCAGTCGAGGTGGTCTGTTCATAACGAAATAAGCAAACCTCTCCTAGTCCTATCTTCAAGATTTAAACTTAACAATCGGAAAATAGACCGATTAACATCATAGGAAGTACTTAAATTTATCCGTGATTGGTAAATTTAACAGTTGTAGCATTCTTAGAATAACAATCGGAAAACGGCTAGTAAAAAACCCCAAGGCTTGATGTTAAAATATTTACAATGAAATATACCAGAACTGATATCAAAGACCTTTTGTTCAAAAGACGCAGCAATATTTTGCTTATTGTAAAAAGTCAATTGTGAAACCAATATTGGGCTGAATTTACTGAAAATTAATTTTATTCCTTATATACTTAGTGGATTAATAATTATTTGTTCATAGAAACATTGCGTGTTCTAATTGGATGATTGTCAACTAATATAATTATCTGGGTGAAAATAGTATCCAATATTTTCAGACCTCCTCCATACTAAAAATTTACTAAATTTAAAATTAGTTTTTATGTTTACCAATTTCATATTATAGCGCCATCTATCAAGTTAAAGTGTTACTAAATGTTGTTATTTGTAGCACACAGAGCTTGCAATGCTTTCTTAGAATAAAATTCGAGAGTTTGACGCTAGGTAGAGCTCATTGGCGGTGTGTCACGGCAGGGTTTTATTTTGACAAATACGATATTATGATGTATGATGGACGTATGATAAATTTGTTTTTTTTTTTTTAAGTTTAGGCAATTTTTTTATAATACCTCGTAAAGTCATAAAAATTCATTCCATTTATGCCTTGATTCTTACTTTTGGACTATGTGATTAATACATATATCTGGAAAAGTACTTATTAGAGCTTAAAAACAGTTTTGGTGAACAAAACTGTTTTGAAGAAGATACCTTTACAGTGTAGGTTTATTTTATTTTATGACGTTTGGCAAACAAGCATACGGTCCACCTGATGGTAAGCAATCACCGCAACCTGTGAACGCGCGATACTTACTATACTTACTATGCGCGTTGCTAATCCAAGGGATAAGATGGAAGGGATGAGAAGCGAAAAAGAAGAGGGGTGCGAGATTGGGCCTCTGGTGCTCTCAATTGTCGCACGAAACGCAACAGTACTCTGTTACTTTTTGCCGATTTTCTGAGAGACGGTTGTACTTTCTCAGTCGTGCCGGCTCATTTGTTCTGGATAAAGCATAGCTGTACTTATACTAAGAGTAGTAGAGCCATGCCATACTACTACTAAGAGTAGTACTATTGTTTGTTAAAATTATCTAACACTGTTGTAGCAAATTCTATTGCCCCTTATATTTATGAAATATAATGAGACATGGATCTTTGTTTTAGTTATTAAATCTATCGGAATGAAGAAGAAAACTTATGGAATTTCATATTATAAAATGAAGATAAAAGAAGTGTTTAATTAGTAGTTAAAAGTGTTAATTGAGAACATCTTACTTAGTTTGTGTGTTCTAAAAATTTGAGTCAATGAGCGAAGGACGAATCATTTAGCGGATTGCGTAAGTCATGTATAATTATTTAAGCTCAGATATGTGGCTTACGCGTTTTTTCGTATTTTGATGTGTTTGTTTTTTTATATCGTCACGGTATGCAAACAAGGATACGGTCCGCCTGGTGGTAAGTAGTCACCGCAACTTATAAACGCTTGCGATATTTGAAGTATCACACGTACGTTGCTAAACCAAGGGATAGGAAGGAAGGATGAGAATAGAAAGGGAAGGGGACAGAAGGGGTGAGAGTTTGGGCCTCTGGCGCTCTCACTCATAGCAATATACGCAACACTACTGTTACTTTAAGCCGATTTTCTTTGTGTGTGTATATATTTTATGTTTATCACATATTAAAGTTGGAATTTGTGTTGTAAAAATCTATTAAAAACGTGTTTATAAATAAATCAAAAAATATCCTCAAATAATTTATTAAGTGTATTCATAAACAGTATATTTTTGTAAGTTTTTATTTAACTTTTATCGCTCGTATGTCCCACTTTCCGCTTGATTGTTGCTCTGATAGAGTGGAAGCTTAGCATTGGTAATTACGTAACATTAAATATTGCAATAATATTTTGACATCAAGGAGCTGGTTTGATAATAGAGCAAAAGGAAGGTCATTAGTAGCTTTTATCGAGGTGATAGCTTAGATAATTTAGATTCTAAGATATGATGTTCGTTTAAAAGCAAAATTGTTGCAAAGATTATTTATGGAAAATCGGGCTCTTAATTCGAGCCCTGAGGAATACCTAACAATATATATATATATATATATATATATATATATATATATATATTTACATATATAGGCCAGCGCTTGGCTGTTGTTAACACCTGATGTTAAATGTTCACATAGCCTATGGTGGAGTGCGCTTACTTAGAAGATGCCTATTCACTCTTGATTTGAAGGTACCTACACTGTAGGTGGTGTGAAAGAAAGAGGTCGGGACGGTATTCCAGACTTTAGCGGTGCGTATCAGAAAAGAGGAAGCAATTATATATTGGCAGGAGTGGTAATCTTAAATTACACAACAAAGAAAATAGCATATAAATGTCGTATGGAAAAACTCAAACATCACCATGTTCATAGCCAGCATTTGGCCTAGGGCAGGGCAAAATCTTAATTTACGGTCCAGATGGGTGCAAAATGACTATTTTCTTCAATAGTTGTTAGTTATAACGTGCAAAATACCTTCAGCGGCCCACCCTTGCTCCTACCTTGGTACGCCCATGTATATCACCAGCTAACGTAGGTTGTCCATAGCGTATGATATCAATTTAATCTAGATTCGTACTTCACCTAAGTAAATGATATGCTTTGGAAAATTGAATAAATGTCCACGGCACGGTCATTTTATGTAATTTTCTTTTATGTGTACATAAAATAACAGTACCATTATAAAAACTGTTACATATATTATATCTTAGAAATAAAGTCTAATCATAAATAATCAGACGATCAAATTATACTGATAAATAATAAGCTTTCCGGACGTTCGAGAAACACATATTGAGACTATGAAAAACATAAATCAATAATGATTTTTTTAAATTTTAAAAGTTGGCAAACAAACATACGACCCACCTGATGGTAATTGGTTGCCGCGTAGCATATGAGCGCTTGCAGCACCATTAGTAGGTGCCACTCACGCGTTGCCAACCTCGAGATATTGATTCTTAAATCTCGTCTGCCCAGTAATTAAGCCGGGACACAGTTATGCCTAAGCACTACTATTTGGCGGCAGAATATTTGACACTGCGGTGGTACCTACCTAGCCGGCCTCTTGCAACAAAAGACCTACCACCAGTGTGACTGATTGCACTGGTGGAATAATCTCTGCTGCGACAGAGGTTATCCCAACAGCAATGCAATAATGTAATAGCCTAATACCTAGAAGAACTTTATGATTTGATAATCTCATTGGAATGTCAATTGAGTTTCAATTGTCAAATGAGTCGTACCGACGTCGTCTACTGTCGTTTATTTTATCATCATATTATTTTGGCTACCCAAATTTAAAATGACTAAAAAACGAAAATGGAAATAAAGTAATATCAATATGTTTTTGGTTTTCATCAATGAGACGTTTATTTATATTTTTCTGCCATGTATAAGTCAACATCATAAAATAGCTAATACCCGACAGTATATAAAAGGCACTGAATGGCGGGTCAGACATTCCCCTACATTACAAAAAAATTTGTAGAAAATACCAAATATGTGTATCCGAAAATTCAGGCGCGTAGATACCTACTCGGTTGAAGCTATATTTAAAAAATAAATAAATAAAGTAAGTAAAATCAGGGTCCTGATGACAATCATCAGTTTTGTTTAGATTTTATTGTAGTAAAATTTTAACACTCAAATCTTTTGAGTAAACATACAAATATATATTTTTTCTGGTACTTAACTTTCAAACGTATTTTATTGCTTGTAGTTTAACGAAAATTTATTGTACCTACCTATTGTTTGACTTTCGTTTACAGCATCGAAATGCGTAACTATCATTAGTAATATTTTTCAGTGTAATTTCGATCTTATCTTATCTTTATTCTTAAGAAAAATAATTGGTGCCGATAGTACTAGTGAATCATTTAAAATGAAAGAAAAATTAAAGTAACAATAGCTGAAGAAAAACCAAAATTTGATGTATAGTAATATAATATGAAATATAATTTATTTGTGCATTTAAGCTTTTGGTAGAGTAGCAAAATACGTGTATATCGATTCACTGGGTGATGTCATGTACGAAGATAGGGTGGTAACTGCTTCCCGTCCTGTGACCGTTACTTATTAAATGTACGGACAGTCTCCAGAATTCAAGGTCAGGCTTGTTTAGGGAGCGAAAATATGTTTTAAGATTTTATGCATATGAGATTTTATATTTTCGATCACTGCTATTAAAACTGGAAATAAAACGGTACTAACGGTATATAATTTTCATTGGAGCATTTATGCCTACATATATATATAAATAATCAAGAACATATTATCAACAAATATTTAAACTAAGTAAATCTTAAAATAGAAAATGGTTTAATAAACATAATAAGCTTTAACGCATAAAATAAGCAAAACTGAAAGAAGTACGTGTTAGATTTCGAAATAAATTAATCGTGGGCCCACTAGCCATGATGTCATGCTCCGTCATTCACGCCGCGCCGGGCAAACTACTCTCGTCTCTCGTACGCGCACGATACGACACAGTCTACGTTTCGCTCGCCTCTGAGTCGCCAGTGTAAACAATTCGTGATCTACAAGTGAATTGAAAATGGCTATCAGCAGATTATCCATTGTTAAATTTTTGGAACTGGTAAGTTTGTGATTATTTATTTATTTTAAAGAGTTTATCTAGAAATTCTAGTCAGTAATATCGTTTAAGGTATTGGGTGTGGGGCTCCTCTTTTGATTTTATGGATAAACCGTACTGGATTTTTCGTATCAAAATAAACTTGAGTAAACACAGCGTTCGTTTAAGTATTTTGGTTCGGTTTTATGGTCGTTCATGATTTAATAATAAATAATGTATATACACAAGGTTTTCTTGTGACTCATTGCTGTTTACGTGTTTTTTAATGTTCCTTGGAAAATTTAATTTATATAGTAGGTACCTAGTTTCATAGCAAAGTGATACGCAGTTAAGGTTTGAAGTTCTGTCTCTGCGTATATACAGACACAGCATATAATTATATACGCTTGTGGGCTTGTAACTCGATCACTAGTCCGAAATGCATGGTTCTTTTTCTACGAAGATAAAATATTTGGTTTCGCTTCTGGTTTTATTTGGTACTTCGTATTTTATCAGAGAAAACGCCGCTCGGGTGATAAGTTTTGTATTCCAAGCGAGTCGAGTGGCAAACTATCCCTTTTTTTGTTTAATAATAAAATAATTTATTACTAAAATACTTATAACTGGACTTGTAATAAAAGAAACATTAAATACCTACCACATATGATTACACACATTATTCATACAAAACTAAAGCTTAAGTCATAAGTCAGAATCACTAATAACGCAGGTATGTACCCACCTACACAATTCTTATTTTCCTCTTACAATATTTATATGGTAAAGACTAAGTTGTAGGTTTGATATTTAAGCCTAGCCGTAGTAGAGCCATCCTTCTCCCGACACAAATGGACCAGCTCGGACGGTGGAGGTACTATCTCTTAACAGAAAATCAGGCGGACCGTATGCTTGCTTGCCAATCATCATGAATTAAAAAAATGCATCTGAAACTTCCGATGACTAACAAATGACAGTCATTCTTTTGATAACGATCTCAAATACCTTGAATATCATAGTATAGATTAGTGCTATCTTTATTCTTGGATTTTACGATCGTTTTATAGGTTATAACCATTATGCATTGCCAGGCTATCGTCGAAAGGATGTCGCAATTATCTTAAAACATTTACTGTTCCAACAAGACATAATAGTTAAATTGCTATGTTGGTACCGTATTAGGTTCACTTGACTATTAACATGTTAAAAAGCACTACTTTACAAAAGAACTATTTAATTAATTATAAGTTAACTGTAAATACGCATTATGAATTGTATACATAAAGCCCCTATTATCTGTATCAATGTAAATTACAATATTTCAATACAATGTGTGTACTGTATAGGCCAGTGGTTCCTAACCTAACCAGTGGTTGCTTACCCAACCAGTGGTCCGCGGGATGTAAAATTTGGGTCGCGAAAGTTTTCAAACGTCACGACATTAGCACTTATGTAGAACTAAAAATATGAAGCGAGTAAAGCAAAGAAGAGTCATCTAATAATATTGAAAACGAATTCAATCGTTACTTCCCAGAAAATTTCGAAATAAAAGATAAAGTTGATCAAAACTGGTTCGAAAAATATTTTTCCAAATCGGTTCATAAACGTCGAAATTCAAATTGTTCAGAATGCAATCATGGTGTTCCCTGCCAACAAGAATTTAATCAAATTGGTCCCTGGTCAGTAAAAGGTTTGGAGCCACTGGTACGAATAGGCTATGAAAATATTTGGCATAGCGATTTTCGTATCCGTTTAGTGCTCATAATATTATAACCTACCAAATGTCGGCAAAATTATAAAAAGAATTCATTGAATTTTATAATTTTTTCAACATGATTAAAAATTTTAATGTTTTTTTCTAAAAATAAATCAATATATTCTTGGAACGGTGACATGATGTCATGCAATTACGAATTCATGTATACATTATTACCTCCCACCCCTATATCGTGCTAATTTACTCATGGAGCTTTTTGTTGTACCTATATTTTTATTATTTCATTTTCATTACTTTTTTTTTTTATGTTAGAAGTTGGCAAACAAGCATACGGTCCACCTGATGGTAAGTGGCTGCCGCAGCCTATGAGCGCTTGCAGCACCATTAGTAGGTGCCACTCACGCGTTGCCAACCTCGAGATATTAGTTCTTAAATCTCGTTCGCCCAGTAATTTCACTAGCGTACAGTGCCCTTCAAACCGGAACACAGTAGTGCCTAAACACTACTATTTGGCGGCAGAACATTGGACACTGCGGCGGTACCTACTTAGCCGGCATCTTGCAACAAAAGACCTACCACCAGTGTGACTGATTGCACTGGTGGAATGGCGATGGATGGGGTCGTCACATCCCGACGCCTTTTACTAAACCATCATGACTCATAATTAATGATGACCGACCGTTTTGGTGCACATATAGAGAACCTACTTTAAACGATCACCGATTCAATTCCTACTCGGGGCAAATGTTTGCATTGACCAAAAAAAAATGGGTTTTTGTTTCCGGCGTTGTGGCGCATCGGTGGCGAACCTGCCTTAATCGCAAGAGGTCGCGGGTTCGATTCCCGCACGGAGCATAATAAGTTTGTATTGACCTTGCAAGCATATTTTATGGTCTGGGTGTATTTGTTCTTGTCCTTGTATGTGTTTCCGGACCCCCGACACAGGATATACAGGATATCACTATCCTAATGACGGCCATTGAGTGTGCAGTGTTTATTTATTTATTTATATTACATATTTTATAAAAATATATAGTTATATACTTATCTCCACCATCAAACAATTTTTTTAAAATCTTATTATACATAAAATAATTAATCAGCATATTAAAAAAACGAAACCACCTTAACCTTAATACATCGTTGCGAAATAAATAATTCGCCATATTTGCGTTTGATATATGTATATAATTATCAAAGCTACGTATGACCGCCAACCGTAGAAGCCAACTACACTAATGCTAAGTTTGATCTTAGTACCCAACAAAACTGGTTCAAACACACTTGCACATTGCGCACCAACGACCAAATCTACTTATCGTAGTAAAAGTAGTAAAAACCGTGCGCTAAGTAAATGAGCTTCGGCTATTTCACAAATAGGGTTCTTATCTATATAGATCATGCCGTCAACATGGGTGAGGCAACCCATTTAAGGTGGTTATAGAGAAATCGACAGAAAGAAATCAAGTACAAAATGTATTAGTATATCATACATAAAAGGTACCTATATAAAATATGTACCTACAAATAAATAAATCATAATGTCAAAATAACAGCATTTACGGAATGCATACATAGAAATGGTTTATAGCTTTATACAATCAAGATTATAAATTACTTAGCTACAATAAATTGTTATAATATAAATTAAAAGGTCGCTGCCATTATGTTCGAGTTGTTTCTAATAGCTAATGAGTTTTTTAACCTAAAATATAACATTATTTTTAAACTCATTAGTAGATAAGGTTTTTTAGCACGTTCTCTGTCCGCTGAACCACTTATGGCTCAGTTCAATTGTTTTACTATTGTTTCTACTGTCTGAACTGGGACAGTGTTAAAATATATAAATAATAGCTTATAGCTACGGCCGCGGCTTCGTTCGCGTTATTGTAGTTGTGTGTCTGTGAAGTTAGCATCTCAATTGTTAGAATCTTAAAAAAAAACTTCAGTTCTAGTAGCATCCAGCATAGTTCTACAGTTCTAGATAGGTTTTAACAATAGTTCAGCCATAATCTAGATTTTACAATCAAAAACGTATTTTGGCCTAATGAGATGCTAACTTCGCAAAATGCATCTTAGCATCTCATCGGATTTGGATTCTTTGACTTCTCAATAATTAAAATCCGAAGAGTTCTACATCCTCAAGAAGTTATAGCAATAGTTCTAGCCATTTTAGTCTTAAAATCGCAATTTTAATGTATGAAAAACCAACTTTTTAAGATATATCTTATTATTAAAGTGAAATCTGGGTCAGAGCAAACCTTCATATGATGGACAAAACTATTATACACGATTTTTAAAAAGTTCTACTTCCTTGACCAAAACCACTAATTTTATTTTTTTTTATGAAAAATCTAACTTTTGTGAGATGCTGGGTTAAAATTTTGAGTTCTGGGTCAGGTCAAGCTTGAAAATGATAGATAACGATGTCCTACACGATGTTCCACAACAGTTCTACTCCCTCGGCCAGAACCCTAATTTAAAAAAATTTAATGAAAAAAAATCAAACTTTTGTGAGATGCTGGGTTAAAATGTTTTGACGACGTTGTGGCGCAGCGGTAGCGAACCTGCCTTAAACGCCACAGGTCGCGGGTTCGATTCCCGCTCGGAGCATAATATGTTTGTATTGACCATGCAAGCATATTTTCCGGTCTGGGTGTATTTGTCCTTGTCAGTGTGAATGTTTCCGGACCCCCGATCTAGATTTTACAATCAAAAACGTATTTTGGCCTAATGAGATGCTAACTTCGCAAAATGCATCTTAGCATCTCATCGGATTTGGATTCTTTGACTTCTCAATAATTAAAATCCGAAGAGTTCTACATCCTCAAGAAGTTATAGCAATAGTTCTAGCCATTTTAGTCTTAAAATCGCAATTTTAATGTATGAAAAACCAACTTTTTAAGATATATCTTATTATTAAAGTGAAATCTGGGTCAGAGCAAACCTTCATATGATGGACAAAACTATTATACACGATTTTTAAAAAGTTCTACTTCCTTGACCAAAACCACTAATTTTATTTTTTTTTATGAAAAATCTAACTTTTGTGAGATGCTGGGTTAAAATTTTGAGTTCTGGGTCAGGTAGAGCTTGAAAATGATAGATAACGATGTCCTACACGATGTTCCACAACAGTTCTACTCCTCGGCCAGAACCCTAATTTAAAAAAATTTAATGAAAAAAAATCAAACTTTTGTGAGATGCTGGGTTAAAATGTTTTGACGACGTTGTGGCGCAGCGGTAGCGAACCTGCCTTAAACGCCACAGGTCGCGGGTTCGATTCCCGCTCGGAGCATAATATGTTTGTATTGACCATGCAAGCATATTTTCCGGTCTGGGTGTATTTGTCCTTGTCAGTGTGAATGTTTCCGGACCCCGACACAGGATATTAGTATCCTAATGGGGGCCGTTGAGTGTGTAGCGTTTATTTATTAAAAAAAAAAAAAAAAAATTTTGAGTTCTGGATTAGGTCAAGCTTGAATATGATAGGTAACGATGTCCTACACGATGTTCCACAATAGTTCTACTCCTTCGACCAAAACCCTAATTTTAAAATAATTTTTAATGAAAAAAAATCAAACTTTTGTGAGATGCTGGGTTAAAATTTTGAGTTCTGGGTCAGCTCAAGCTTGAACATGATAGATAACGATGTCCTACACGATGTTCCACAATAGTTCTACTCCTTCGAGCAAAACCCTAATTTAAAAAAAAATTTAATGAAAAAAATCAAACTTTTGTGAGATGCTGGGTTAAAATTTTGAGTTCTGGGTCAGGTCAAGCTTGAACATGATAGGTAACGATGTCCTACACGATGTTCCACAATAGTTCTACTCCTTCGACCAAACCCTAATTTAAAAAAAAAATATTAATGAAAAAAAATCAAACTTTTGTGAGATGCTGGTTTAAAATTTTGAGTTCTGGGTCAGGTCAAGCTTGAACATGATAGATAACGATGTCCTACACGATGTTCCACAAAAGTTCTACTCCTTCGACCAAAACCCTAATTTTAAAAAAAAATTTAATGAAAAAAAATCAAACTTTTGTGAGATGCTGGGTTAAAATTTTGAGTTCTGGATTAGGTCAAGCTTGAATATGATAGGTAACGATGTCCTACACGATGTTCTACAATAGCTCTACTCCTTCGACTAAAACCCTAATTTAAAAAAAAATTTAATGAAAAAAATCAAACTTTTGTGAGATGCTGGGTTAAAATTTTGAGTTCTGGATTAGGTCAAGCTTGAATATGATAGGTAACGATGTCCTACACGATGTTCCACAATAGTTCTACTCCTTCGACCAAAACCCTAATTTAAAAAAAAATTTAATGATAAAAAATCAAACTTTTGTGAGATGCTGGGTTAAAATTTTGAGTTCTGGATTAGGTCAAACTTGAATATGATAGGTAACGATGTCCTACACGATGTTTCACAATAATTCTACTCCTTCGACCAAAACCCTAATTTTAAATAATTTTTAATGAAAAAATCAAACTTTTGTGAGATGCTGGGTAAAAATTTTGAGTTCTGGATTAAGTCAAGCTTGAATATGATAGGTAACGATGTCCTACACGATGTTCCACAATAGTTCTACTCCTTCGACCAAAACCCTAATTTTAAAAAATTTTTAATGAAAAAAATCAAACTTTTGTGAGATGCTGGGTTAAAATTTTGAGTTCTGGGTCAGGTCAAGCTTGAACATGATAGATAACGATGTCCTACACGATGTTCCACAATAGTTCTACTCCTTCGGCCAGAACCCTAATTTAAAAAAATTTAATGAAAAAATCAAACTTTTGTGAGATGCTGGGTTAAAATTTTGAGTTCTGGATTAGGTCAAGCTTGAATATGATAGGTAACGATGTCCTACACGATGTTCCACAATAGTTCTACTCCTTCGACCAAAACCCTAATTTTAAATAATTTTTAATGAAAAAATCAAACTTTTGTGAGATGCTGGGTTAAAATTTTGAGTTCTGGATTAGGTCAAGCTTGAACATGATAGATAACGATGTCCTACACGACGTTCCACAATAGTTCTAATCCTTCGACCAAAACCCTAATTTTAAAAAAATTTTAATGAAAAAAAATCAAACTTTTGTGAATTAAAAGTAATCGAATAAAGCTAGAATGAACGAAATCGGTTGAGTTTTGAAAAATGTTATATATACGTAGTATTAAGGAATAATTAAAAGTATAAGATTTGTATGAAGATTTAAAAATATTCTATAAACGGATATTGTGAAACTGCTTTAAATGGTTGGTATATACGGTAAATAAAGAATGCCAAAGAAATTTTTATGCTTTTAAGACTTTAGACAAGATTTTTATCGTATGTTTGCATTGTAATTGGTAATCGCTTAGGTAGCCTCGGTATCTATTTGATTCGATTATAGCAATTTTTCAAGTAAAATCCCGAGGAAAAGCTATATGAACATGTTGAGGAATTTAAAAGTAATCGAAAAAAGCTAGAATTAACTAAATCGGTTGAATTTTGAAAAATGTTATATATACGTAGTATTAAGGAATAATTAGAAGTATAAGATTTGTATGAAGATTTAAAAATATTCTATAAACGGATATGGTGAAACTGCTTTAAATGGTTGGTATATACGGTAAATGAAGAATGCCAAAGAAATTTTTATGCGTTTAAGACTTTAGACAAAATTTTTAGCGTAAGTCTGCTAAGAATTTGTTATCGCTTAGGTAACATCCGTATAGATTAGATTCGATTATTGAAATTTTTTCAGTAAAATTGCAGAAAAATGCAATTCGAACACGTTAAGGAATTTAAAATTAATCGAAAAAAGATAAAAATAGAATTTGTATAAAGATTTAAAACTATTCTATGAAAAATTATTTAAAACTGATAAGAGTAATGCTCAAGAGAGTAGAACTATTATTGAATCATGTAAAACATCTTTTTCTCATCACAAGTTTGATTTTTTTTCATTAAAAAATTATTTAAAATTAGGGTTCTGGCCGAGGGAGTAGAACTATTGTGGAACATCGTGTAGGACATCGTTATCTATC
This sequence comes from Hestina assimilis, assembly GCA_023373885.1. Classification (NCBI taxonomy): domain Eukaryota; kingdom Metazoa; phylum Arthropoda; class Insecta; order Lepidoptera; family Nymphalidae; genus Hestina; species Hestina assimilis. The sequence goes on along the minus strand of CM041749.1, from coordinate 5,318,894 downwards.
ATGTTCAAGCTTGACCTGACCCAGAACTCAAAATTTTAACCCAGCATCTCACAAAAGTTTGATTATTTTTCATTAAATTTTTTTTTAAATTAGGGTTCTGGCCGAAGGAGTAGAACTATTGTGGAACATCGTGTAGGACATCGTTATCTATCATGTTCAAGCTTGACCTGACCCAGAACTCAAAATTTTAACCCAGCATCTCACAAAAGTTTGATTATTTTTCATTAAATTTTTTTTTAAATTAGGGTTCTGGCCGAAGGAGTAGAACTATTGTGGAACATCGTGTAGGACATCGTTATCTATCATGTTCAAGCTTGACCTGACCCAGAACTCAAAATTTTAACCCAGCATCTCACAAAAGTTTGATTATTTTTCATTAAATTTTTTTTTAAATTAGGGTTTTGGTCGAAGGAGTAGAACTATTATGGAACATCGTGTAGAACATAGTTATCTATCATGTTCAAGCTTGACCTGACCCAGAACTCCAAATTTTAACCCAGCATCTCACAAAAGTTTGATTTTTTTCATTAAAAAATTTTTTAAAATAAGGGTTTTGGTCGAAGGAGTAGAACTATTGTGGAACATCGTGTAGGACATCGTTACCTATCATGTTCAAGCTTGACCTGACCCAGAACTCAAAATTTTAACCCAGCATCTCACAAAAGTTTGATTTTTTTCATTCAAATTTTTTTAAATTAGGGTTTTGGTCGAAGGAGTAGAACTATTGTGGAACATCGTGTAGGACATCGTTACCTATCATATTCAAGCTTGACCTGACCCAGAACTCAAAATTTTAACCCAGCATCTCACAAAAGTTTGATTTTTTTCATTAAAAAATTTTTAAAATTAGGGTTTTGGTCGAAGGAGTAGAACTATTGTGGAACATCGCGTAGAACATCGTTATCTATCATGTTCAAGCTTGACCTGACCCAGAACTCCAAATTTTAACCCAGCATCTCACAAAAGTTCGATTTTTTTCATTAAAAAAATATAAAATTAGTGGTTTTGGTCAAGGAAGTAGAACTTCTTTAAAAATCGTGTATGATAGTTTTGTCCATCATATGAAGGTTTGATCTGACCCAGATTTCACTTTAATAATAAGATATATCTTAAAAAGTTGGTTTTTCATACATTAAATGCGATTTTAAGACTAAAATGGCTAGAACTATTGCTATAACTTCTTGAGGATGTAGAACTCTTCGGATTTTAATTATTGAGAAGTCAAAGAATCCAAATCCGATGAGATGCTAAGATGCATTTTGCGAAGTTAGCATCTCATTAGGCCAAAATACGTTTTTGATTGTAAAATCTAGATTATGGCTGAACTATTGTTAAAACCTATCTAGAACTGTAGAACTACGCTGGATGCTACTAGAACTGAAGTTTTTTTTGAGATTCTAACAATTGAGATGCTAACTTCACAGACACTGTAGTTGTTATGCTGGACGTCCGTCTGTTTTTTTTTATTCAGCGCTGTACACATATATTTTAATGTTCTACTACTATGTTCCAAGTTGATACGTCTGGAAGTTGGTTTATTAATAATTCTACAGAAACCTTACATATTTCTGGGATAAAAAATATTCAAAGTATTAATACTAGTAGTAAACTACCTTTAAGTATGTAAGATTTCATCTAAATCTGCTTAGCAATTTTTCCATGATTAAGTAACAAACATCCGGACATCATAAATGTTAAGTACTCACAAGTAGCCACTAGGTTACTTCTATACTGTGTCGGGGGTCTAAAAACTCATACAAGCACAACCACTCAAACAAAGATAAAAAATATGCGTATGGCTCGTACAAATATCTGTCTCAAACGGGATTTGAAAACAGGATCATTCAGTTTTAAGATAGTATAAAATATCAATGTTTATAATTCTTTACAGATTGTGTATTATTTAAAGATGCGAAGATCGAATTTAATGATCGCCTCACTGAAAATAAGATTACTATAATTATTTACCATATGGAGATTTTCCTCACTAAAATGTAATGATAAAGCTACGATACAGCCGCTTTTAATGAGTTAATAATTATTAACTTTGTAAACAGTTTAATTAATTTACGCAACGAGCATTACTTATCAAAGCGAATTTAATCACACAATAAACAAAGCTACACGTTAAATGCGGTTTAAACAATCTATGCATTTTTCACTCTTCATTCTTAAAGTAAATAAGTATAATTATATACATTCAATGACACAACAGGCACATCCATACAGGTCGGAACACATATTAATTATTTTCTGTTGTCTGTTATGATCACCATAACAGACAACGGTTATACAGATAATGGTTATTTTTTTCACCTTTGAAAATCCCTTTATTTGTATCTAAGTCGACGTTATTTTCGAGCTGGTTTATGTTTTTTTATGTTACTAAGTTTGAAACCTAACGATAAGCGGTTGCCACACCATTAGGGTGCTCCTCGCATTACAAAATATTGGCTCTTAAATCTCTTTTGCCTTGTAATTTCACTAGATTACAGTGCCCTTTAAACCAAAACACAGTAATGCCAAAGACACTACTGCTTTGCGGTAGAATATTGGACACTATTGTGGTACTTACCTAACCGGCCTCTTGCAACAAAAGACAGTAGATCAATGAGACTGATTGCACTGGTGGAATAACCTCTGCTGTGGCAGAGATAATCCCAACAGCGAGCGTTAGGGTCGTCACGTCTCTACGCTTAATTGTTGTATAATTATCGTGCAACACATAGTTATATATACCTAACATACATACATACATACATGTTGTGCAACTTTTGTAGTATTTATATATAATTGTAGAAAAAATTTGCATGAATAAATATTTGTTATGGTCTTGAAACCCAATAAAATTAATCATTACGCATGACTATGCTAAGTATTGTAATTACTCATTTTAATATGGTGAATCATGACATTCATGTCCATATAATATATTTATATGTATGATATTTTTTTTACTGTTTTAAGATAAAACAAATCTGTGGGCAGGTGATTAGGGCTAAATAATTTGTAAAATAACTTACATCCTGTCTCATTGCCTCCACAAAAATGACAGGAGGACTCACTTTTCATAAAGAATTATACCATTCCGCGTTGACCACCTATTCATTCATAATGTGTATTATTTTTATATATGGTTAATATTTTCAATTGTAAATTTTATGTTTTAATATTTTTTATCAATGAAAAATATTTTTTTCCTTAATTAATCTACAATGTTACCTATTATCTACTAGCAAAGGAGATAGAAAACATTATTTTATTCTACAAATTTCTTCATTAGGTCATCATAATATTATGAAAATATGAAAATCCTGTGATGGACAATTATATTGTTTAATCAGCACTATGCCATATAATTTCGTGTTAAATCAAACATTTTGGAGATACATAACGAAAATTTGTATTTAAATGTAATGATCTATAGCGCCTACTCCACGTTTAACTTAAAATTTATTATTTTCAAATTTCCTAGGGCTTCTGGAAGAGATTTTTTCTTAGAGATAATATATCCTCTGTACCTATATTTTGTGTTTCCAATGTCCTTGAAAGTATATCTTTTGGTGGATAAATAAATAAAATGTTAAAAACTTTAGAGTTAAGTATTAAATTACTTGTGAACACTGCGAATTCTCATGATTTTTGTGTACATAAATCTCAAGGGGATAAAGCGTGTTGTTTTTTTTAACTAGTCTAATTATCGTAAAATCACGAAGACATCTTTTCCCATTTCTATAATGAAATAATGACACACTTTGTAAATCAACGTTGCGATACAAGCGAGGTCCATTAACTCGATAACCTTGCATGTTCGCGACCTGCATTTTAAACTTAACCGAGCAGTGACATCATCAACCAGTTTATAGACCTTCAAACTCGGACATTACGTCAACTCATCTATATGAGAATGATGTTGTTAAATTATGTCATTGTTTACAAATCCACTGATTTTGGTTATTTAAGATAGCTAAATTGTTTCTACTAATATTTAAAGAGCAAAACTTTTTACCCCTTTCTAAGCTTATGTCGCACATGGCGGAGTATGAGCTATGACATAGTGAAAGTTTATGGAAAAGGAGTGTTCAATTGTATGTAAAATTAAATTGAATATCGATTGTTTATATTCCTTTCTTACCGACACTGTTAACTCCGGAGTTATAGGTTCAATCAGGCTCTAAACTCATTCGGAGAAACAATAGAAATATTAGTAATTGCTTAAAAAAAGCATTGTTAGTTCAAAAAAAATACATTTGGCATATGGAAGCGTAACGAATGTGGCCTCCGTTCAATCCCACGCTGCTATAATTGAGTTGTTCACAGTTACTTGTCTGTGTTTCCCTTATAACAAGATACATATCCTGTAATGTACTTATAATAGAGATATAATATATATAGCATAGGTAAAAAGAAATTGAGTAAGGTGACTCTAAGATTAGGAACTGTTAGTCCGATCATCTAAATTTTTTTATGATCTAAATTATATAAATAAATATATAATCAGTTTTATGTAAATAAAATACTATATATATATATCTAAATAATAAAAAACCTTTTTTTTTTTATGTTAGAAGTTGGCAAACAAGCATACGGCCCACCTGATGGTAAGTGGCTGCCGCAGCCTATGAGCGCTTGCAGCACCATTAGTAGGTGCCACTCGCGCGTTGCCAAACCTCGAGATATTAGTTCTTAAATCTCGTTCGCCCAGTAATTTCACTAGCGTACAGTTCCCTTCAAACTGGAACACAGTAGTGCCTAAGCACTACTATTTGGCGGCAGAATATTGGACACTGCGGTGGTACCTACCTAGCCGGCCTCTTGCAATAAAAGACCTACCACCAGTGTGACTGATTGCACTGGTGGAATAATCTGTTGTGACAGAGGTTATCCCAACAGCGGGCGATGGGGTCGTCACATCCCGACGCCTTAAAAATTCGCCTTCATTACTAGACATATATATTTTATTTATAGTTAAGATTATTAAATTTGTCATTTTAAGTATATCTTTCCTCGGCGTCGGGATGTGACGACCGCATTGCCTGCTGTTGGAATAACTTCTGTCATAGCAGAGATTATTCCACCTTTGCAATCAGTCACTCTGGTGGTAAGTCTTTTGTTGCAAGAAGCCGGCTAGGTAGGTGAGACCGCAGTGTCAAATATTCTGCCGCCAATTAGTAGTGCTGTTCTGTAGGCTAGTGAAATTACTGGGCAAAGATTTAAGAATCAATATCTCGAGGTTGGCAACGCGTGACTACAGCATCCACTTACCATCAGGTGGGCCGTATGCTTGTTTGCCAACTTGTAATATAAAAAAAAATCTCTTTCAAATCTCAGATTGACATAACGTATGTATTTCTTATAACATCATTGTCCATGCCGTAAATTTTTTAACACATTCACTGTTTAGACAGTAGATATAATTGTTAAACAATTACAATGACTCATATGGGGGAAACAGAACTGTTAAAGTATTAGGTCGTCAAATATATTACCATAGTATATATAAATACTTCTTTCAGCTTACATTAATTTAAAAAAAAATACTTATAACTTACAAATATATTAAAACGTGTAATGACTTTTGATATACGGATATATTAAAACAGTAATGTCTTAATTGTTCTATGAAATAACGCTAAGAAAATACGTCTTTAAAACAATATAATTGTAATACGCTGTATACAAACGATGATTTTCAAATATTAAAATATCTTTTTCAAAGATTAGTAAAGCGTGACATCAATTAGTTTTTTAAGCGCCTGTACCTGCGAGCTTTGCAGCTTTGAGCATTCTTAGCTTATTAAAAATAATACCAGCACGTAGTACGCACATAAGGAAGATAATTGTCAAGGACAATATATTCTGTTCTAAATTAGAGCTGTTGTTTATTACTTATAATATACATTTTGTTTTTGTTATTGATACATTTTTAGTGTAAACGAATTTTGAATTCATTAAAATGTATGTTTTCTTGGCAAAGCTGCTTAATATTTATTTATTTATTTATTTAGAAAATAAACAGTAAAAAAGTGCTTAAAAATATAACAATAGTGACTTCTAATTACAGTTTTCATGTTTTTACTTATAAAAAACAAAAATTACGCTAATGTTTGGTTATACAAACTCAATAATAACAATATATATTTGTAAAAATTGTAATAAAATTATCAAATTTAAAGGGTGCTATTAAACCACTTCGCAGAGAGTAATATTTTCAATGCATCTGCGCTTGAATTAAATAAATCTAGTTCCGGTAAGTTATTCAGCTCATTAATTTGCTTTGCCGATATTATGAAAAATGGCGTTAGGGCGTTCCATATGAATTGTTCATTATGAACTTTTAAGGAAATCTATTCTCATAACTATCGTGTAGTTATTATACTATATTTACACACATACATACAGAAATATTCAACAATAGGGCTAAGTCTAAATCCTTCTTTCCTCTCCGGATATCGCATCAGGATGAGGCCTCTGGTGTTCTTTATAAACCAGGCAAATCGTATACTCGTTACTATCTACTTGATGACGTTGTGGCACAGCAGCAGCGATCCTATCTTAAGCTCCCTAGATTGCGGGTTCGATTCCCGCTCGGAGCAGAAGTTTATTTTGACCATGCGGGTATATACTCTGGTCTGGGTGTTTGTCCTTGTGTATGTTTTTCCAGAACCCAGACACAGGATATTACTATCCTTATGGGGGCTGTTGACTGTGTAGCGTTTATTTATTTATATGTAACGATTGCATGTAAAGGAATCCTTTCCATAATATTTCATATATAATTCAAAGGCATTCTTTACTTTCAGGCGTTGACGTGTTCTTGCGTCGCGCTGCATTACTACAGCTACAATGCCGAAGCTGATATCGGCATGCTGGTGACCGGCACCTTCATCGGTTTCCTCATCATATTCGCAGGGGCTGCGGCTGGTAAGACCTCAAATTAATGTTGATTTAATTTTTAACATGCTTTGAATTTTTTGTAAATAATCGGGCAACCGCGAGTCGGTCTCGTGTACGGACGGTTCCGCGCCATAATAAATATTTTCTTTTATTTTATTTCACACAATAGCACAATTTTATTTATTTACCTTATTTGAGGTTGTTACCAATTAAGCTAGATCTCTAAATTGTATGAGCGCCCATATAACTCTGACGGACAGTCTTAACTATGGGGCCTTAGAAGTTTCAACATTTTTATTTTATTTTTCTATCTTTATTTGTGCTGTTAGACGTAGCTTTTTGCCAAGATTGATTGTATTATAAGTCAACGAGAGTTACCATATAGGTTTTTGACCCAAAACCTATACCTAACCTTGCAGTTGACCTACAATTGTCAATTTTGGTTAAAAGCTAGATCTTACAGTACAAGTAAAGGTAAAATCTCCGAAAGATAATAGGTAAAAGTTGGTATCTAAGATTTTTCGCGAAAATGTAAATTTGCCCATTTTTTACCGTATTGACTCATCTTGATTTTATACACCTCAGTCTCCGGTATGAATTTCAATTTATTAGGTTCATCAGGTTCCTGAGAAAATCGGTGGTGACACACGGACGGACAGACGGACTTTATAAATATGAGTGATCTTATAAATATAAGGGTTCCATTTTTTTACCTTTTGACATATGGGAACCTAAAACAGATAAAATACTACTACGTTACTAGTTATAGCTGTTAGATGTTAGATATAACTTTGTAGGTAGCTTATTAACTATCCTGATATTTTGTGGGTTGTTGATAATTGTACTGATGTTTGAAAAGTATAAAAGGGCTTGTAATCGTGTAATTAAGTTAGTTTAAATTGTGTTATGAAACAATAAACACATACTACGTTTCTCTGCCGTTTCTTTTAAAAATATAAGAAAATTGCTCGCTTCGTACATAGCTTTTTATCTGAAAGAAAGAAACTTCTATCAAATTAATGAATAATAATACTAAATTATATAATTGAAAGAGATATTCGAAAACTGAGATAATTTGACATTCCTTAATTTTTCTTCATCTTCGATTTCTAAACACCGTAGATTCTTAGTTCCGCTTTAATATTTTATACTTATACTATGAAAAATAAGAAGAATTATGGTAATTACATGATGTTTATTTTGTTTGTGTAGGTATGTCCATGATTATTGTTTTGTTTCTTTTCCTTGTACTATTACTAAACTAAGATAATTAACACAACTATTCAAAAAAAGTTGTTATTTTTCTGTTATGCACTATACATAATTAATAAATATGTCGAACCATGTACTGCAATTTGCGCCAAAAAAAGTTTTTGTATTTTTTTTTGTATAAGAAAAACTGTCATTTTCCAGGCTACGTGCTGCAGACGCCAACGCATAAACGCATCGACGTTTTCTACACTCTCGTGGGTGTCGTTCTGTTCGTCGCTAGCGGAGCAGTACTGATTGACAGGTGACTTTTAAAACATACCAATATTTGGACCCAAAATAGCAATACCATGTCAACTCAAGTTATTTTACTTATTTTCACATAAAATAAGCATACAAACTGCATATTTCGTATATAATATAACCCAAAACGTTCAAAATACTACATAAATTGCATGATTAAAAAATGGCTTTTTAGAAATTTTAAAGCTTAAAACCCTACAAATATTATAGAGAAATGTTCTTCAGCCATTTACCAACACTTCTATATATATAACTCGGTTTTTCAATTTTGTGGGTTGACATGGTATTGCTTATTTGCGTCCATTTATGATTTACTGATTTTGGGTTAATCTGAACAATGTCAGATATATATTGTGCTATATATTCTGGTGTTTTTCCTGATGGTTGGAAAACCAGCATAAGGTCCCCCTAGGGTTAAGGAGTCACCGCAACCTATTAACCCTAATACTTGAAGTATCAAAGGCGCGTTGCCAACACACATAGGAGAGAAAGGATCAGAAGGAACGGAAGTGTTGGGCCTCCATTATTCTCACTCATCACACGAAACGCAACAGTACCTACTGATATGGTTACTTTACGACGATTTTCTGTGAGAGGGTTGTACTTCCCCCGTCAAAGCGGTCCATTTATATTGGGAGTAGCAAGGCTCTAATTTTACTAAGAATATTCTGTATAAAATTGAGCTATCTAACTTGAAAAAGTGTATGTTCGCCAAAATACCAAGTTTCTTGCATTGAAAGTATAAAAAATTATGGACTTTCCAAAAAAACTTTCAACTCCTTCACTCCCTTAAAAGTTAAATTTCGAAAACTCTTTCTAACCACCAGTGATATCTCAGGTCATATTACGTGGGATGGTCGGCTTAAATTTTGTAAGCGGCAAGAACGACTGCGACAGAAAAACGAAAATTGCCTTACGGGTGATTCGTAAATAAAATTCTTCGCATGATTACTTCGCAGATACAGTTATCCACTTTTTTCAGCCTAGAATGACATAGGAAAATATCTTTGTTTTACAGATTCCAGCACTACTCGAAAAGCGAATTCAGGGACAAGAACCTAGCGAAGGCTTCGCTGTCCATCATCAACGGCGCCATTTTGTTGATCGACGCCGTACTGACACAACGTGGAGGTTAATGCTTTTCATCCGCATGTTTCATTACAGCGAAATATTTTTTATCGTTCTATCAACTATAAACAAATGCTTTATGTAATTAACGATTGGTCACTGTTGTTATAACCAAGTTTTGATATTTAAAAAAATATAATACGATATTATATATGTTTAGGTGTAAGTACAGGGAAATGTTATAAAGAAATAATGTACCTTCTGATCATTCCATGTTCAGTCAAACTACATTACAATATGAATAGTTTAAATAGTTGCAGTGATTAAAGGAATGTAAAATTATAATTTCGTCCACATATAGAATAAGAATTTATTAAGTACGTTTTTATGTTAATATTTATTCAAATTACAACATTGTACTGATATTTTTTAATTTTTTTTAAAGATAAAATAGTTTTGTACCAAAACAGTACTACTAGTCTACCGTATATGTCACGAACTTACCATTAACTCTTATAGCGATTCAAAATCAATACAATTCGATTCTGACATTCAGATTTTATATGAGGATGACGATTAAATATGTATCTCATAATCATAAATATATAACATACTAGCGGGCCCGGCAGTCGTTGTCCTGCCCCGAAAAAATCTGGGACCCGATAGCAGCGCCCTCTACCCGGTGAAAGATTTTGATTTACTAATATGGCTATTAAAAAGCAGCGGTTGGTGATAACAAAGTGAAAATTTAGGGTCGTATGTATTTTTTAATGCCACATAATAAAAAAATAAAAAATTAAAATTTTATACAAAAATTAAAAAAAAAATTTGCGGTGGACACCGCTTATCATTTAGGGGTTTGGAAAATAGATAGTAGCCGATTCTTAGACTTACTGAATATGCATAAAAAAATTCATAAGAATCGGTCAAGCCGTTTCGGAGGAGTATGGGAACGAACATTGTGACACGAGAATTTTATATATTAGATTATACTTTTATGGTCATAATATATATTGAAAGACATTTGAATTGCAATAACAGTTAATAGTAAGCCCGCAGAATATACAATAATTTTAACAAATAGCAGCCGCAATAGTCTATGGTCGAATCAGTACATAATTATCTATATCAATTGTATACAGCATCGTGTAAGAGACTAATAATTATACAAAAATGCTATTCGTATGGTACTTTATATATACATGTGATGGTAAAACGTCAAAACATCAAATTATATCAACCTATACATAAATAAGATATTTTAGTAGCAGTTTTCATATTGTAACATTTACGGCGCAGAGATTTTGATATATTTTTTTAGTTCTAAGCATCACTTTGCATTTTTAATAACCACCAAAATGTTTTTGATCTGTTTTAATAAATTTAATTTATTATAGAAATTGATTTTAATAATAAACTTTAACCTTAACCTATATAAGACGAGAGTCGTTTGTGTGACCCAGTGATATCCATGAATTGCAATTGATTAAAATAATAACGATAAACTAGCATTTGTTCACTCACAAAGTTAGAGAATGGGATAGGCGTAGACAAAGAAATAAGATCATGGGGATGGGAATGTGATCGACACTGATTGATTCAAAATTTGTAGCGCATGCGCAGAGTGGTAATATTTAGTTCCCAGCCGTTCGTTACGCTTCGCTTCAATATTAAATACTATGACTGTCATAGTACGCCAGATATGATTGCCAATCCACGTTCTAAAGATCAGTGGTTCTACCGTGTTGTCTCAAACTTTTGAACTTTCTTACCCAGTTTTTTTTTGTTTTCATATATCCATATGTAATATTAGGGTAATTCCACGTAATGAACACATATTATTATTTAATATAATTATTTAAGTTCAGGTGGGAGGGTTCATAATACTTTTTGAAAAGTTGGATTTTCTGGACTGCATTTTATAGCATATATAAACATGTTTCAATTTTTGTTTGGTACGATGATACTAAAAAATTAATAATTTGTTAAATTGACCTTTGGTATTTAGTTGACATAGGTGCTAATACTTAGCTAAGACATCACCAGTAGACGGACATTCATCTTACACAAATATAAATTTTAGGAAAATATTTCCTGTACAATCAAACATTCAAGGGTTGAATACTGTTTAATCGAAAAAAACACAGGGCTAGATCGGCATAGTTTTTAATCATATTGGACAGAGGAAAATGAATCATTTGTATGTTAATAATCCCACTAATATTATAAATGTAAAAGTTTGGATGGATGGATGTTTGTTACTCTTTCACACAAAAACTACTGCATGGATTTGGGTGAACATAGCTTATTACCTGGGATAGGCATGGGATAGGCTACATATGGGATAGGCAAGTCCTTAATATTTTTTTTGTTTAAGAGAAATCTTAACTAATTTATCTAACAATACCTACTTCATTTTCATAAATTGACAAAGTCGATCGGGATCCATAACGTGCCTCATGAAAATATATTATGTACATGCATATATTTATACACCCAAACTCGTTAAACCTTAAGCCTCTTCTGACACAGTTAGATAAAAAATCGCTTAATTGCCAAGTGATCTCACTACGCAAACTGACATATGTTCATTTCAACCATTATCTATCCACTGCTGGACATAAGTCTCTCCCAAGCTGTGCCACAACATTCTATCTTTCATGCTGTTTTCATCCAGCCAACACCACCTGCCTTCTTAAAGTCTTCAGGCCACCGGGCCGGAAGACGTCCTACACTACGCTTACCGATTTGCGGTCTCCATTCTAGAATTCGTCTGTTTCAACGGCCATCGGTTCTACGACAAAGGTGACCAGCTCACTGCCATTTAAGCATGCCGATTCTTTGACCTTTATCAGTTACTTTAGTTCTTTGCCGGATCTCTTTGTTTAGGATTGTTTCCCGCAATAAAACACCAAGCATAGCCCTTTCCATCGCTCGCTGTGCTACTTTAATCTTAAGAGCTAGTATAACATATATGTATTTCATTAATAAGAACTACACTAAAAGAACAAACAAAAATATCAGTGCCATTATGGAAAGTACAGTTAAGTATTCCTTCAAATATTTACAATACTACCAATACGACAAGTAAACAGATATGACCTATAATCAAATGAAAGTACCACGTGGCACTAGCTAATGCAGTAATTAGTTATTTCTTATTTTATGAAAATATACATAATTGTTTCGGAGGTCGTAACAAGCGGACGTCCATTAATTGATAATTATTCAGTATATTTTCAAATATGAAAAAAATAATATTAACCCTCATTTTCGTTTTGAAATTAGTACATTTATCAAAGTGTTCTAATATAATTGATCAAGCAGCATTGATTGCTAATCAAGTATACACATGTCATCCTTTGACTTCCGTTGTATGGTGGCGGTATAATCATGATGACGTGACGGCCTTTTTGAAAAAATTTAATGGTACTGTAGTAACAGTTGATATTAATGATAAAAACTTAAACTATACGAATTTTCACAAAATTGTTTCATATCGTCAGACTGTTTTCTTTGCCACTGATCCAAATGAATTTGAATATTTCCTCGATTGCATAAATAGTTTTATAGTGCAACCTATACGAGTGATAGTAATTTTATCAAACGAAAAAGCTAATTCTGTCGATGCCTTCACTGCAATAGCATGGCACAAAGATGTTGGTGATATAATAATACTAAGCAACGATGCTAATAATAAAATCAAACTTTCAACCTACAAGCCTTATGGGAACGGAGTTTGTGGTAATCATACACCAATAGATTTAAAAAATGATGGAAAAAAGTTTTTTATGGAGAAATACTACAATTTTCATAAATGTCCCATTCGACTGGTAGCTTTGGATTTCATGCCGTATGTTCAAGTGATAAAAGAAAATAATACTATAACGGGAATTGGTGGGATTGATGGAAACCTATTGAAGCTAATAGTAGATAAAGTAAATTCTTCGCTAGTTATAATAAAAATCTTAAACTTGAATGATTACAGTACGGTCTTTAGTGACCTTGTCTACAACAAAGCAGACATAATGGTACCGGCCCTTATTATGACTAACCAGAGGTATTCCAATTTACAAGTGTCGTATATTAATAACGTATTAAAGGTTATTTGGTGCTTGCCCAATCGTCGTGAAATATACGAGTGGGCTAAAGTACTACTTCCTTTCTTCAATTTAACAACTCCATTTATTATGGCGGCATTCCTTATTGTGTATGTTATAATAAAGCTTGGTAGAAAATTTGGAAGAATTATAGACAGATCAAGAAATGATATAGTTTACATAATGATGGGATTATTTTTTGGTCAAGATATCAATTACGATTCACGCTATTGGCTAATTAACAGTTTATATATGTTTTGGATTTGGTTCTGCATGATTGTTCGTATATCATATACAGGTAACCTTGTCGAAGGCTTACGAAAATCCATATTAGAACCAAAAATAACGACGGTCAATGAAGCGGTAGATACAGTAGAAAAAGTTGGAGGCACATCATCACTACTCCAATTCTACCGCAATACAACAATTGAAAAGAAATACGTGGTTATGACCGTGGAAAATCTTCCTGATTTCGTCAAGAATATTGCGGACGGAAAAAGATATATGGCAGCCGTCGATACGGATCTGTTGATGTTTTATTATCAAAATGTACAAATTCTCGATGAGCGTGTTACCACCGTACCTACGTGTTTACATATGCGGCCTCGCTGGCCTGCTGCTCCGGAAATTTCTCGTCTCATCACCCATATAGTGGAGTCAGGGTTTGTTGATAAAATAAGGCTTGATATGGTCGCAAAATGGTTATTGCGTTTTGGTAAGTACTTAGATGTCACAGAACCACTGAAAGCAATGGAAATTGAGACGGTTAAATCGTGTTTCTATGGACTTATTATGATGTATCTAGTTAGTTTAGTGGTATTTATCATTGAAATTTTATGGAATAAGTATAGAACGAGAATCAATAATGCGTAGATTTATTCTATTAATTTTGACCTTTACATAAATATACATAAATATAATGAGTATAAGACGAATTTTGAAGTAGTAAAGATAATTATAAAGCACGAGTCATTTATTTTTATATAAATAAAATACATTGAATACAATCATATTATTTAAATTTTGATATTACACCAAGAAATGAGAGATCCTTTTTGACGAACGAAAGATGTATGTAAATGCAAATGGAAAACGATTTACAAACGGAATATTTACAGTATAACAACAATGAAACTATAAATGTTCCTGATTGTATCGTACTTTAGAAGGACTTAAATAAAATAGTAGTTTATTGTATTTTTTTTTAAATTAACTATAAATAAAATATGTGTACTGTTTAAAAAAAATATACATACAAAATGTTTTTATTACCAGAATCTATATTTATGAGACTCCCTGCCTCTCAATTTTTTTTTTTGGTCTAAGTGTCAGGGCCCTTGGCGTTTGTATATATTTGTTACGCCTGTGACGTTTATTAACATTTACATTTTTTATTCCGTTGCTGTGTTTGCTGCGTGAAAATATGGCTGAAAAATGATGTTTCATGCTACTCGACCAAATTTATATTGAAGCTTGGCCAGATAATGTCCATATTAATAAAAATATCACATAAAACAAACTAGGGGCTAACTTATAAGCATAGACGTGGACAAAATGACAGACAGGGAGACTTTGGGTTTTGTTATATGTAAGGGTATAAATTATTTAATATTCAAGTACGTGCCTAACGGGTTCATGTAAATGAAATTTGTGGTTCGCATTATCTCGGTAGCGTATCTTTAATAACCATAAATCAACAAATCGAGCCGAGACAATTATTTATAACCTACAAAAACCCTGGGTTTCATTTCTTCTCTTTTGTTGGGAGAGTTAAAAAAACCAATAGCCTTCTCCTTTCCTTTAAGTAATAAATATTTTTATCTTACCGCTCCTTTTCTCACACACGGGTTGCAGTCCAACCCGCTTGTACTGCTACTTTTTCTTCGTCCTAGCATTATTCCCGGTATTTTATTTTACCCAGGGTCTGCTTATTACTTTTATCCGGATTTGACAGGTTACTTGTTTTTTATACGGAGAGATTGCCATCTGACCTCAGTAACCCTACGGGCGAACCAGTAACTCATTGGATAAAACAATTTACTTATCAAGAGTTAACGATTCTTGTCAGATGTTATGTGATAACATCTCCGAGGCACGGTGGGGAGACCCACACCGACAAACGCTCAGACCGAATCAGAAATTTTACCAAACATCTGCCCGAGCGGGAATCAAACCCGCAACCGTCGAGACTAAAGGCAGACTCGCTACCTACAACGGTGTCATGTGATGCTACTTTTTATTTGTCTATAAATTGTGGTGACCGCTAACCATCAGGTGAAGCGTAGGTTTTATTCTAAAGAGTGCGTGTGTTTCAGTATATTTATGTTGACGTCTAAGATAACGCGAGCCAGGTATATATTAGCCCATTTACAATCCACAAAATATACACAATTATTAAACAATTGAAATTTTCACATATGATTCATAGGACAGGGAACCTGCTAATGAAACAATTATAATTTTTGTTTTCGTCCGCTAAGTGTATTTCTAATTCAGAATTCTTGCAGCAGACAGAAGCTAGTGTAAAATTTAATTTTAATACAATATTTATTTCAATATTGTCACTACTACACAACACATAACCTAGTACATACACAATAGTTATTCAAAGTTATTTCAAGATACGTAACCAAAATGCACGGTCAGTGATAGAAATTAAAATGCGTCCAGCCCCTTGAGAGTTTCCCGATTCATCCCAGTTAACATATCGACCCGCATTTATCTAAATTGGGACTGTTAAGGTTCACTGCATTATTGCTCTACACTAAAAGCGATTCTGTGTTTATAAACAAGATAGCATGTTATTTTAAAAGTAACTAACCTAATATATTATATTGAAACAGGGTATTTTATTACAAAAGAGTAGAAAGACTTTCCACGTATCTATCTATTCTATTACTAACTAATTACAGCTTCTACCAAGATATGTGTAGATACGAATAAATGTCATGGGCTCATGCAATATATTATTATGATTTCCTTTTGTTTTTTTTTTAACAAGTTTTAGGGCATTAAAATGTAACATTCCTTTCTCAAAGCTCGACAATGCACTTGGATGCCCTATGGTGCTTAAATGTTCATGGGCGGCGGTGATCACTTAACAAAAAAAAGCTAGATGCTAAATAAAGGCCAACAACCAAACAAAAATATATAAATAAAATAATTCTGTTGATATATTTGTGTGTGTGTGTGTCAAGTGATACCAGTGAACAAGTGCGATAATTAGTGACCTCGGCTATTCTTTTGCACTGGGACTGACCTGTGATTTGTGAAGTTCTGTTGTGTAATCTAGATCTCAATAAAGTATTATTTAGAGCCATCAGGTATTTATTTCCAAATTCGCCAACCCCAGCCCGTAAGAATATTATCCTGGCTGCGCCCGTGGCTCTGCTCGCTCGATTTTTCTTCAATGTTCATAACCCTAATTATTAATTAAAATGCTTTATATTTCCTGTACTAAAACCTTTTCGATCAAACCAGTGTGCTGTCCCCAGGACTCTACATATCGCTGTATGTGTACATTATTTTATATTACTTAATGAAATTGTTAGAACCACTGGACATACGCAAACAACGTTCAATCAATACCATTTGCCAATGAAAGCAAACAGGTATCCCGCCTTTGATCCACAGACTACAAACTATCTGCTAAATATGTATATTGGTATCCATTACTAATATAATATTAATTTACAATTTTATATAAAACCACGCATGGGGTTTTATCAGTATTCATTTTGAATCAAACTAAGCTACGGATAGCATTGAGCCATAAAATAAAGATATGTCTAAAGTTCTGTGTAAACTGTGATTAATACAAAAAGATAATATTGTAAAAATATTATGGATTACGGTCATTGCCAGTGAATACCCCATTTGTAATATCGAAGCAGCGTATGGAGTTAACAATACCACGCGTGTTGCCGTCAAAAGCCAGTGTTGTCCGAGTGAATTGTTGTGCCAGTGACTCCTATTTGGATACCGGCGATAAATCGTCGAAAAACAATAGGCTAGTAGCGCCGCCTAGCGCTGCGCCATTCAATGTACATAAATCAGTCGTTCGCCAGCGCGGCCCATGCTGCATGGACAACTAAGCGAACATTCTTTAAATGTGTCACGGACCTTTGAATAACAAAATTGCTTTAGATCATTCTGTAATCCAATTTGGTTACAGCATGAACCATTTAACATTTTAGTAGGTATTATTTGCAAAAAGCATATTGGCGTAACTGTATTTATGTTTATTCTTAAAACTCCAAAATTTACTATTTCGTTCCATTCAATAAGTATGACGTCTTATCCCACTCTGTCCCCTTCTTTTTCCTCTTCTAATTAATAATCCTGCCGTGACCGTTCCGTGTTTTTGTGCAACCTTTGTTGTAACAATATTTAATAAAAGTGCATTCTCTATTATTTATTACCTTTCAAGTTTTATCTCTATTAATCTACAGTGATTTATTAAATGATAACTATAGAAGGAATAAGACACATCAAAATAAAGTTAATAAATTATGTTGAAGATAAATTTCTCAGAAGTTTCATATCAATTATATAAAAACAATTAAAAATATTTTGATAATCGAAACGTTTCTACGATACTAATATATAAGCATCGTTGATACCTAGTATATTTCGATATATTTCTGTAGGTTTGACAATTTGTATTCCTACAATCAGGAAGCCCGAAAGAAATAATAAATAATAAATAAATAAACGCTACACACTCAACGGCCCCCATTAGGATAATTATATCCTGTGTCGCGGGTCCGGAAACATTCACAATGACAAGGACAAACACAACCAGACCGGAAAACATGCCTGTACGATTAATACAAACATCTGCTCCGAGCGGGAATCGAACCCACAACCGTCGAGGCTTAAGGCAGACTCGCTACCCACAACGCCACAACGGTGTCTAATAAATTTTGTAGACGATGTTTTGAAAACATTTTATACGGATCTCTAAGAGCTTAGTATTTTAAGAATGCAAAAGCAAGATTTTAAACAATAAAGCCGTTTACCAAATTCACTAAAATATTCAAAAATACATCAATGTAATTAATAATTAATTTGACTTAAAGCATTTCTGATGATTAAAACTTAAATAATTATAGAAATATTTCTGTAACAAAAACAGTTATGTCCAAAACAGAAGCGAGTGTAAACAATGCTTTCTTATTGAAATGATTAAGTTTCTTGTGATTGTGCGCCAATTTAACCATTATATCAAAAATCTGTCGTTCGCTAAAGAAGAATTGTGCGACGAATGGTAATAATTACAGTTTGTTTACAAACGCGAGTAATTCTTAGTAACTCGGAACAACTGTCGTCGCGTTTCACGATAATTTTCTTTACCCGAATCTCGATGGCGCCCTTCAATTATTTAAATATTCCTTTTAATAAAGATCCTTTATCCAAGAAATCCTTGAACTGTAAATGTTTGCTCTCAATTATTAAATACGACTTGCACAGAAATTATAAAATATTTAAGGCCTTTATTACAACAAGCTGACAAGGATATTGCAAAAACTCAACAAAAACTTAGTCTTTACTTGATTTCATTTATGGAAAAAAAAAAACTAAATAATTGTGTTATCATAAAAAAATAATAACATACATAATTTTTTTTTCTTTTTATTCACTTTTTTAATAAACAGAGCAAAAATTTTTTTGAGATATGAATTATTGATGGATGAACTATTCTTCAGATATAATTTAAATATTCATTATATAATATCCAAGTGGAAAATGGGAATATCCTTTTGGATTCGTTCGAAAATTGTCAATTTTTGTGATGCTATTTCCCGCCATTCTTGTTATTCAATGTATGACACGGAGTATAGGAATTGATATGATCGTGTGTCTACTCAATAAGAGGGTTTCCGAAATTGTGTAACGGAATCAACTTGCAAAATCTTCAACACTGAATAAGAAATAGGTAAGTATTGTCTTTCGTAATGTTAGTAGCATTTAATTCGTAAAATAGCAGTAATTTTTAATCTCCAAATAAATACTTACATATTATAAAGTAAATTTGTTAAATCACGAATTAAAATTTTTATCATAGCTAATTTTTTCTAATTTTTTGTGTTACAGCCTAAGTTCGGCCTCTTTGAAATTATTTTAATGATTCTTTCTTTTAAATTATTAAAACTATCGTGAGACATAATTAACTTAATGTAAAATGTGCGAGATGGGTCGCGACCGCGAACGTAACTCACTCAGCCTGATGAAGGACCTCCGATGAGTCCGAAACTAGTCGGTACTTAAACCGATTGAACGTGAGTGTTTAGCCGTTTAAATTTTACATTAACATTCTTTCTTTATTCAATAGAGTCAGTTTTTAGAAATATAATTTGAAAAGGTGTACCAGTTTGATTAGGTTTCCAAAGATATCAAAATTACTGCCGTCTATCGGTCCGTTTTATATGGTATCTAGTAAAAATAAATAAATTACTGATCCGATTATGATTTAGCTTTTATTTGCACTTTGATTTTTTGTAGCGTACGTCCCGTTTCAAAAAATCGATTTTGTTGTAATATAAAAATCCATACATTTTTTTTTAAATATAAAGTCAACAAAATATTCAAAAGAAATTGTATTATATAATAAGCATGAATAATAAACGATGAAAATATATATTTTATTTTAAATAGAGCATAAACGTAACCACATCGAATGTTCATTTTCATATTTATGTAAGATAAGAATATATTCTTTCTGATAAAATGTGGATAAAATATATAAAATCAAATACAAAACGTTTTCTATACGATACCATATATGTGTATTGACATTTATAGAACAATGTAAGCAAATTTATCGTTTAACTTTATAATGAAAGCGAATAATTCTTGTAATTCTGTATTACTTGATATTAAAATGAATATTATTATAAAACAAAGTTACTATTTAACGCTAATTTTCTTATATATTTTGGCATAGAACGAATTTATAGTTAATTGTTCAATTAATTCAAGTACCTTGTTATAAGATATTACCCAAATCAGTGTTTGTTAGTAAAATAATATAGATAATTTTGTTGCGCAGTGGTAGTAAACCTGCCTTAAGCGCCACAGGTCGCGGTTTCGATTCTCGCTCGGAGCAGATGTTCGTATTGACCATACAGGCGTGTTTTCCGGTCTGGCTGTGTTTTTCCTTGTCACTGTATATCTTTCCGGACCTCCGTCACAGGATATAACTATCCTAATGGGGACCGTTGAGTGTGTAGCGTTGTTTCAATATAAATGACAAAATAATAATAGTATAATATTTTTTATTTTTTTATGTACATATTAAATAAGAATTAAAGGTTGATTGTTTGTAAAAAATATTTATTTTAACGTATTATTCCTAAACACAAAAAACTTTAATCTCTTAACTGGAGAATTGAAACCGAGGGTTTTTGTAGGATATAAATAATTGCCTCGGCTCGATTTATTGATTTATGGTTATTAAAGATACGTTGCGGAGATAACACGAGCCACAAATTTCATTTACAATTTTATATTCAAACATCTCTCTATTTCCTGTCACATAGATTAATTTATATGACAAAAAATACAATAATTATGTACATACTAAAATATGTTACAACAATTTTAATATAATGTTTAAAATTACGACGTTGTGGCGTAGGGGTAGCGAACTTGCCTTAAACGCCACAGGTCGCGGGTTTGATTCCCGCTCGGAGCATAATATGTTTTATTGACTATGCAAGCATATTTTGATTGAAGCCTCAATAGGTCAGCGGTTAAAGGACAGACTGCTCTCCGTTGATGCGAGTGTTGCGGGTTCGATCCTCATCCCTTGGGCTATTATCGTGCCCACACCCAGCGCAAGCTACAAGCTTATTTTGGAGGGGCTTATTTGCTTATTAATATTCCTATTAGTAATGTCTTGCAAAAGCATTGTAAATATTCTTTATAAAAAAAAATCCGGTCTGGGTGTATTTCTCTTTGTCCTTGTATTTGTTTCCGGACCCCCGACACAGGATATCTCTATCCTAATGGGGGCCGTTGAGTGTGTAGCGTTTATTTATTATTTATTAAAATACCTGAGATTTTTACTTTGAACATATACTTTGGTTCTGAAATAGAATTTTCGGTACTGACCCACCTCATTAAGGAAGTTGTAATAAAGCAGCGTTCATTTTGGGAAGATTGTATGCGACGTTGCAAGCGGAGTAAACTGTCCCTTAGAAATAAGGTAACATTATACAAAGCTCGTATACGTCCCATACTGACCTACGCGAGCCCTGTTTTTTCGCACGTCCACGCCCGAAGAATTAATCAATTACAAATAATTCAGAACCGTTTCTTACGCATGGCCTCGGGCTGTCCGTGGTACGTACCCAACGTAGACCTCCATAGAGACTTTGAAATCGTTTCGATCCATCCCCAAACATTTGAAGCGCTTATCGCAAAACTATTTCGATCAAACTACTTTCCATCCAAATAAATAAATAAACAATAAACGCTTCACACTCAACGGCCCCCAATAGGATAGTAATATCCTGTGTCGGGGGTCCGGAAACATTCACAATGACAAGGACAAATACACCCAGACCGGAAAATGTGCTTGCATGGTCAATACAAACATATTATGCTCCGAGCGGGAATCGAACCCGCGACCTGTGGCGTTTAAGGCAGGTTCGCTACCGCTGCGCCACAACGTCGTCGAAATCCTTTGGTTAGACATACTTGTATCTACACAGACCGATGTAACCAACCGACAAAAGTTAGGCGTCCTAAGTACGTCTTGCAAGACCCTGACAATAGGATTACATTAGAAAATGCCCCTTACACAGCACAGACACGCACGCCATAGACTCTTCGCCGTCGAGGTCCTTTGTTTCGCACGTCGCGTCGCGCTCCCACCGTCGGGTGAGTCTATCGTATACAATGCGCTCGGAGCGCCACCTCCATCTCCGATGACGTGCTTAGCCGTGGTTCGGCTTCGCAGGAGGCACCCAAGGACCGAATCAAATTTGAGCCCCGTGAGGGCTGCCCCTTTTCCACGGCTGAGTCTCTGTACTCGGCCCCCCCAGGCCAGTAGGGCCAACAGCAATACACATTCCGAATACACTACACAAAAAAGGAAGTTGTTTTTTCTTATTAGAAAGAAGAAAGAGTATATTGGGTATTAGGTACCTACTACTTTTTTACACTTACCAAAGTATCAACAGCAATTACAAAAAATTATATTGTAATTAAAATTGTTTTGAAATTTATATTTGATCACGGTTAGTCACGGTCTTAAATATTATCAGTGGGACTATAATTTTTAAGACATATTTTTAGAATATCAATATCTTTCCAACTATAAACCCTCTAACAAAGATCTTGCATAACTAAACTAATGTTTCTAATTATATACAAACTATATCTAAAATACCCATTATCGTGGCTTGATAGACAGACGGACACCAGCAATTAGTCCGATGTGCTCCCAAATCTATGCAGCGAATAAATACCTATGCATTTCAATAATTCAAAGAATCTACGAATACCCTACCAATGAATAAGTAAGGCAATATTCTTGCCTTTAGCTAATGGTGAATGAACACTCATTAAAAACTGTGAAATAATTATATCATTAAGTTTATTTGATGCAAAAAATTAACGTATATTTTATTGTATTAGAAAGATACTTTCTTCTACATTTCTTTTACTTTTTTCTACTATTCTCTATTTTTAGTTATTCACTATAAGTTTTAAATGCTATATTGTACACACTTATGCCCGCATTAATTATATCGTGTGCCCAAAAACAAACAGACAGACAAGCACAACTACTAGATTAAAATAGATGTATTTACGGTACGTCCGTTGAGCAAAACGACCAATCGCCCTTAGCCATCCAAATATAATGTGTGATAAGTGGCGTCTTCTTAGTATTATTCCCGGTTCTATACGAGTATTTACCCAGGGTCTGCTTATTATTCTTGTCCGGATTTAACAGGTTACTAGTGTTTACACAGAGCGATTGCCATCTGACTTCCGTAACCCTAAAGGCGATCCAGTAACTCATTAGGCAAGAGCAATTTACTCATCAAGAGCTAACTATTATTGAATGATGTTACGTGATAACAACCGGGACCGACAGCTTAACGTGCTCTCTGAGGCACGGCGAGAAGATCGAAACAGATATTTGTAAAATCTGCCCCAGCGGGAATCGAATCCGCAACCGTCGAGGCTAAGGCAGACTCGCTACTCACAACGCCACAGCGGTGTTAAGTGGCGTCTACTGGTATTAGATGTCAAGATCCTCTTTTGTCCACTGAGCCAGCGTAGTAAGTAAGTTAATGTGAAAAATCTTTGTGGGTAATTTGTTATACGCATAAATTATCTTTTAAACTTTCAACTACTATATTTCCAAGATAAGTTTAATCTACGAAAGTTTAGTTTTGAAACATTTTTAAAATGTAGATAGAATTCGTTTAAATATCTATGTAGCTTAGCAAAGCTCAGTCTTATATTGTTTTTCTTTTTCATGTTTTGTAAATTAACATTTATGATATCTGCATTCTTATGAAATCATATTTCATTGAACTACGCAATAAAAATAACCGGCCAAGTGTGTGTCGGGATCACACATAAAGGATTCCGTACCACCGTTGAAAACATGACTAAGACTAAGAGTTTTTTTCGCTATTCTAAGCTTATGGCCCTGATGCTTACATTACGAAGAATATAGTTATTAATACTTCATATCTCTTTCTGCTTATACTCTAGTAGTTGGACAGTTTGCACTGCAAACTAGGAAGCCTGAACGAGATAGGTTTTGTAGTTGTAAAACTATAAACGCAAATACAGCAATATTGTTGAACGAACAAACTTTATGACAACATTTCAACAACCATGAACACTGTAATATGTTTCTATCAGTCAGTTTATAAACTATTTTGGGAAATGGGGATCAATTACACGCTATTTGCGCATCTTTTAATTTTACTATCGGGATTCACGCTCGATGGAGGTCAAGATCTTACCCATTTTTAAATGAATTAAAAAAGTTTTTACACAAAGTTCGAGGAATGTGCTCTCGCAGCTAAGTAGGGTTTGACAATTCCTATGCTTAACCAATGTTTGTCTTTAACGTAGACTTTGGAGGCGTTTTTGGGAGTCAAATAACTGATGGATGGATCTGTTTTTTCTTTTTTTTTAAATTTGACTCTCTCTGACTCGTGTTACTTGTAAACTAAATAGTTTTTAACTTAATTGTTTAGAGCATCACAAAATTTATTTTAAATCTTTAATTAGCCATAATTACTGTGTTAAAAGTTTTTTTTTAATCAAATTATTTTATATACATCTTATTCGCATACTATCAAAACAAATGTTGGTTCTTATAGGACATCCTATATATATATATAATTCGTTTGAAAGCTGTAAATTTTTCCTTAACCTTTTTCCCGCTCTTGTTATACAACGGTGTTCGGGAATTGATATGATCATGTGAATACACTATCGTGCTGTGCAAAATTTTCAAGAATAACATCAGCTTGCGAGCGTCACCGTCGTGAAATCTGAATAACAAATGGGTTGTTTTGTAGAGTTTGTATATACTAAAATGCAGACCTGGATTTGGTCGTTTACTGTTTTATATCTATAATTGCTTTGAAATCGAGACACTCGTAATGCTACTAAATTTCAGGCCATAAATATTAAAAGTTAAAACCTTTTATTAACCTTGCCGGAATGTATGAGATACGATGTACGCGAGATTATGTAGATAAACAAGAATAAAATTTGGTTACTTGATTTTGACATAAGAAAATCGGAAAAAAGCATACCTTTGATAAATACATCCATTCAGGTATATCTTGCGACAATCTTTTATATTTTAGTCATATGGGTTGATACAATTTAAAATTTATTATTTTTCTTTTTAGAGCAATTAAATAAAAGCTTGTTTTAAAAATGTTTTTTTTTAATTATAATTTATTGAAATTTTCCTTGGTAAAAAAAAAAAAACTATTTGGGTCACTGATTTACTATAAACTAAGGACCAGCATTTCCATACAGAAACAATGTCAAAGATTCGCTGGCGCTCTTTCGTAAATTCAGTACTAGTACTTTGAATATTTTGCAAGCTTGTGACTACCTTCGTTTCGTTCCGTCGATGTTGAACTTATGAGGAGCACCAGCGAGTCTTTTGACGTTTTGTTTGTATGGAAGCCACATATAATATTTATACAGAAAGTAACACTTAAAGCTTAACGTTGAATGGAAATCTGGGGACACTAAAGTATATGAATGAGCAGAATGTGCTTCCGTACAACTGCCAAGTTTCAGATATAGTTATACATGAGATCTCACTTTTTGTAGTAGAAGAACTGCTTTGGACTAGGATTTTTTTTTACATTTTGTGTTTTTGATGGGATAATATCTACTTTTACCCTATTAGTTTACTAAATGTAAGTTTATAACTCAATCACGCAAAAACGGCTGAACATATTTAGATGAAATTTCGCATTCCTATCTGGATTAATACATAGGCTACTTTTTATACCAGAAATATTGTTTTTGGTTCCTGTGTCATCAAACAAACACTATTGTGCGAAGCATGTTTTTTGTGTATTGAATTGAAAAATATAATGTGTCTTATAAATCATTTATGTTTCAAACGATTAATTTCTTCTCTGGAGCCAATTCTAAAGTTGAAGTCGGGCAGAACCTTGTATATAATATAATCAAGGGTTAAACAAAAACAACATATTTCTTTATTAATATGCAACAAAATGGCTGTAAAAAGTTATGACAAAGTATTTTGCTATTCATATTCCATTTTTATGGAGGCCGCCCATATCTTTGTGTTTCTTCGGGTTTATATGACCTTTATGTGATTACGTCAAGGATCACTGACCCGCGAGAACCCTTTTGTTGCCATATAATTCGCTTTATGAAATTTGATTTAAAATATAAAACGTTTGAATAACACTTAAGACTATGGACATGTTTTTTAAAAGGACAATTCAATTCATCAAATTCCATATCTTATAATTTAACAAAAGAAGTATCATGTGCTTAATCGTGGGTGTGACATAGATATTAAAAAGTTATTTAACGACCCCACGGCGTGGTTAAGGCATGTTCCAGCAGTTTCGTTACCGCTGCAGTACAATGGTCTTCGCGGAAATAAAACGAAAACCTCTTATTAAGCTAAAAATTAAACAGCATAAGATTTTAAAAGTTTATTAATAATCAACAGACACGCATTACAGTAGCGTACATTTTATACATCTATTAAACATAATCATGAAGGTACATCTTTGGCAAGTAGTCTATTACGAACAGCGTTTCAATTGAAGCCTCTTACCAACTGACCTCGCCATTTATTAAAATTATTTTAAGTAGGATTTTTCTATAACATAATTATATTAACTAATAAAATAACGCTTATCGAGCACGCCTTAATTCAAGTATAAGATCTACACAATAAATATTCAAAACTAAATAATAATTTTTTTCTAAAAACGTTAATGAGATATTTTGCTTTTTTTTGTATGAAAATAGAAAATGTATAGAATCAAAGTAAATAATTCAGAAAATCATATTAAAGCAACTTTTGATTACCGCCAGCGGTAAGTCGATAGTAATATAAATATTATTACACAAAATTTTGAAAATATTTTAATCAACATAGTAATAAAAACGTGCTAAATTCGTAAAGTTATGTTTCATTTCTATATTTCATTCGTGAAGATCTACGAAAACGTCAAAATTGCATTTCTTTACTTACAAAAATTCTAACAACAGACAGATAATAAAAAATATCTAATATATAAATATCACCTGCAGAAAAATCGCATTATGATATGTCTTATTGAGCTTCGAGCTATGGTAACAGATTCACAACAAAAGTTTTATTATACTTAACATAAAAACTAAAGTTTGCATTTCACTTATTATGTACAGAGTCGTTTCAGACTTAAAACTTTCAAAATATACAAAAAAAATATTAATTAACTAAGCTTAGAAACTAAAACACACGTTAATTCAAACTATTGACGGCATAATAGGCTTGTACCAACGAATTTTTTAAATGTTTTTTTTGGCATTTAAAATGGCTCATTAGTCAGTGGAATGGTTAAACGATTATGCAGAATACATTTCAAGATTTTCATTTGGACAATCTTTGGCACAAAATCTTAATTCTAATAGTCTTATTGGACCAAAGACTTGCGATTGCATTGAATCCTCTCAATGTGTCAGGAATACAAGAGCTGGACTAGTAAGTCATTCAATTGCACCTTCCCTGATACACTTTATAACATTGCATATCACATAGTTATCACTATCACGCGATCCTTTAAATGTTCACACAATCTTCACTATGGTCATACAAAATCGTTCACTTCATTCTGTAGTGGATTTTCTGATTTATCTATACATTTCCTGATAGCGTCTAGTACTGTAGCTACACGCCGATCTATTGCCGCAAGATGCGGCTCCCATAGAATAGGAGCTATAGGATCAGCTTTCATCGATTCACGAAGAACTTTTGACAGAGGAGCTCCATTGTGATGTCTGGAATGTTTATTAAAGTTTATTACATTTTTTAATTAAAACATGTAGCGAACATGCCTTAAGCGCTATATGTCGCGGGACGATTGAATTCGAGATGTGTTTTGATTTGAGTGTGGGTATGCTTGTCTGTGGATGTTTCTGAACCCCGATACAGGATATCACTACCCTAATGGGAGCCATTGCGTGTGTAGCG
Organism: Hestina assimilis; assembly: GCA_023373885.1. Lineage (NCBI taxonomy): Eukaryota > Metazoa > Arthropoda > Insecta > Lepidoptera > Nymphalidae > Hestina > Hestina assimilis. Next base: position 5,290,589 of record CM041749.1, on the reverse strand, counting down.
TTTATTTATTTAACTGTCAAGGAAAGCATAGAAAGATTAGGTAAGATAAATAAGTAGAAGTTACTACTACAGAAATTTGGAAATTAGAACTCTAAACAATAGAAACCGAAAATAATTATTTTGATAAAAAAGTTTTCAACACTACACGTTTTTATAACTGACTTAAAATTATTTGAAAATATGTGTAAGCTCCTTCACTCTTTACTACTATTATTTAAAACAACAGTATGCTATTTGCTCTTGACATTTTTATTTATTATTTTCTGATTGTTACTTTTTGTTTGGGCTAAATGATTTTATCGACTACACAAATATTAGTTGGTTTGAGTTTTATTCATGTATACCTTCCGATCGACGTGCCTACGTACCTCTCCATGACAAACGGTTTAACTAACGGTTCCGGTTATAATCAAATCATAACAATCATTAACTTTGATTCGCAATTTACTCTTATCCAATTAGAAACAGTTTGCGCTCAAAGGAACAAATCAGTTAGCCATTGCACTGTTTAAAAACTAATTGGCTAGTAACCAAATCTGAATAAGAATAATAAGCTGACCCTAACAAAATACCGTTGATAATGTGTGGATTAAGTCTAGTGTGCGATCGTGCTTATATCGAGAGAGATAGAGAGAGAATAAGATTTCTTACTCCCTCTATGACGCGATAATTTTTATGAAAATTTGCAAGCATAACAAGTTAATGAAAACGTAGCGTAATAAAATAGATAAAAAATTTACTTTAGCAACACGGCGAGCGTAGTGTGCCTCACGAGGCAGCACTGTAACAGCGGTGCGAGGATGCTGAGCTCGTCGTGGAAGGCTTTCCCGAACGCGCGGCCCTGGTCCAAGTGCAGTGTGAAAGTTTCATTGCCGAACATTCTGGAACAAGCCATTTCCATATTTATGATTTAGAAAATAGTCTTTTTATCATAAATAAACGTATACGAAAAATAAAAACCTACATCAAGGGCCTATTTCACTCTTACTTCATAATCAAACAAAAAAAATCATCAAAGTTAGTTCCGAAAGCTAAACACTACCATATATACTTCTGATTTTTGAAGTTAGTTATAAAGTTTTAGTAATCCAGCTGTCAACAATCATTTACTTCTATTCAAGATTTGTACGGAATGTACATTTACTTTTCAAGACTGAATACTTATCTTCTAGAATTACGTAACGCAGATATTGAAAACCAAGTTAAATCGGGTATACTATACTAACTTGAACGTCTCGTAGTGATGTCTGTCCATGTTACCGGTGAGGAAATCGAATATGGACATATCCATCAGATCCAAGAGACGGCGCCCGGAGTCGTATGGCGGTGTCGTACGTACCTGGCAATGATATGACAACCTTAGGTTAGGAAAGTTTACATTTAATATCGAAAATAATATTATATTTCATAGACAGAAATGTGACAAACAGATTTAGAATTGAAGATTTGATATCGTATGTTAGTATAGTTATTCTCATCGGCTGGATTGCTCGACGACGACGGTGGCGACCACCGGGTTACCTGGGCTATATAAATAGGGCATGCCTCCGGGTCGTGGACACACAGCGTGGGGAATCTGTGCATCTGTGTTGAGCAGCCCTGAGGACGACGGCAGTCAGTGTGGTTCCTACTACCGCTTTTACCCCCACATACCGAGCTCCGCTAGCCAGCCCACATTTGACACAAGAACATAAGTATAATTATACGACTTGTAAACAAATCTTTTGTTTTAATAAATAAATAGTCCCATAATAATAGATCTGCTATACAAATAAATGAAATTGAAGTGTCTGTTTGTAATTCCGAATTAACAGCTACTAAATTAACATTTACTAAATGCATAGTTATGATAGTATATAATTATCTATGGTACTTACATGGGACAGTAATTTTAAAATATTATCTGTCTGTCCGTCTGTTCCGGCTAATCCCTGAGAAGGCTGGACCGATTTTAACGGGACTTTCAATGACAGATAGCTGATGTTATAAGGAGTAACTTAGACTACTTTTATTTTAGAAAAAGAGGGTCAGGGTTCCGTGCAATAGAGAAAAATTACTAGACGTAGACGCAGTTGGTAATACATAATTCTTTAAACAGCTGCGTGTTGTTTGATAAGTAAACAATGCTTACCGTGTTAATATGTAATAATTAATTACTTACTGTATCACAATAATCGGACTGAAGTTCCCATTGAGCTTTTCTTCGCTTATGGTATGATCTTCTCCAAGGATGTCGCCATACCTAATAAAAAATTATAGTTAGCCTATGTTACTCAGTATAAGGAGTTCTTAATCTTGTATTCGTTTTGTATTTATTTATTTTTATTATTTTTTTTATGTGACAAGTTGGCAAATAAGCATACGCCCCACCTGATGGTAAGTAGTTGCCGTAGCCTATGAGCGCTTGCAGCGCCATTAATAGGTGCCACTCAGGCGTTGCCAAACTCGACATATTAGCTCTGAAATCTCCTCTGCCCAGTAATTTCACTAGCCTACAGTGCCCTTCAAACCAGAACACAGTAATGCCTAAGCACTACTATTTGGCGGCAGAATATTTGACACTGCGGTGGTACCTACCTAGCCGGCCTCTTGCAACAAACGACCTACCACCAGTGTGACTGATTGCACTGGTGGAATAATCTCTGCTGTGACAAAGGTTATCCCAACAGCGGGCGATGGGATCGTCACATCCGTCGGGATGATTCCGCCGGGAAAATTATAATTTAGTCAAACCAATAACAATACTTAAATACATTTAAGCAAAAGATTTAAGATCAATCAATTATTAATTGCTTTTTGTTTTAGATAAGAGAATAAGAAGAATTTAAATAAGATTATAATATCAAGACATTATTGTGAAGGGGATATAATATATAAAGTATCCGGCACCCTTAGAAGTTTCACAACATCTGGACGCGGTGAAAAGACACGCATTGAGGCTACCCACGTAATTAGCTTGAACCCCACTAATTACGGGCAAGTTTCGTCCTTTAACAAATACTAGGAATTTCGCTTTCAAAAATAATTAAGTAATAAAATTAATTAATAATTAAAATTCTAATGTTGCTAATAATAAGGGACTAGACTAAGTAACTAACTAGAGAAAGCCAGCATAGTCTTTTGGCAGTGCAGAAGACTCATGGGTAAATCCTGGGGTCCTGCCCCAAAGATTTGCAGATGGCTCTATACAGCAGTCATAAGACCGATCATCACCTACGGTGCGATAGCTTGGTGGCCCAGGACACAGCTTACCACTGTTCAAACCAAGCTGCAGCGGTTCCAAAGACTGGCTTGCACAGCCATGACAGGCTGCATGCGCACTACTCCAACAATGGCCCTGGAAACCATCCTGGGCCTAACACCGCTGGACCTTCACATTCAACATGAGGCGACAATGTCTGCCCTTCGCCTAAAACTGTTAGGCGAGTGGAATGGAGAAGACGGCCCAGTCGCAGCGCTGTGGGACAAAGCAAAACAGCAATATCCACTTTGCGAGGCCCCTGCGATAGGATACCAAAAGTAAACATTTTCCATAAGCACTACCTAATACAACTATCCGAGGAAGAGAAAGATCAATCAGACACAAGTGAAGTAAGAATCTACACAGACGGTTCAAAAATGGGTCGGGAACCGGGGCTGGTGTCTTCTCACAGGAACTAAACATACAGATATCAATACCCTTAGGCAAACACAGTTCAATTTTTCAATGCGAATGTGTAGCTATCAAGGAGGCAGCCACCGCCGTACTGAGACGGAAGATGAATGACCACAATATTAAAATCATCTCCGACAGTATGGCTGTCCTAATGGCACTGCAGAGTAATACTATTACCTCAGGGCTAATCCACGAATGTCACCAGTCCCTAGAGCGGATAGCCTCCGCTAATAGGGTAATCCTGCAATGGATTAAGGGACATAGTGGATCACTAGGTAATGACGCAGCCGATGAGCTGGCAAGACGGGGATCGATGGCTCACGTGGCTGGCCCCATGCCACTATTGCCATTACCCTACAGCCAAATACGCACATGGCTGCGTTCTCTTACCAAGAACCAGGATAATGCCCGATAGGCTAATCTCACAAGCTGTCGACAGTCGAAAGAAGCGATGCCTGCACAGTCGCCAAGACTGACCAAACGACTCCTCAGCTTCAGTAAACATGACCTCCGAATTTTAGTGAGCACCCTTACGGGGCACATATCACTAAATAAACACCTATTTACAATCGGCGTAACGGACAGCCCATTGTGCAGGGGCTGCCTAAACGAGGCAGAAACGGTCACTCATGTAATCCTGGACTGTACAGGGGTGGCTGATCAACGGGCAAAAATCCTCAAGGATATGAGGTCGCTCCAAGAAGTCTGTGAACGACCCAGGAAAGTTCTGAACTTCTGGAAGGAGCTGGGCTGGTTGGAATAGACCAGCCAATCCCATACACAAAAAGGACCGAACTATGAGTCTAATTGTGGAAAAGGGAGCCCTACTAACTAACTAACTAACTAAGGGTGAAATTTTAATGGTTGTTTGTGGTGAATCCAAATCGATATTTTTAATTTTCTCCCGTAGCAGGTGTTTGAATAATCTATATGGATTTTTTTCGGTTACTTATTTTTTGAAGGCTTATTACATACCATAACATAAAATTTATAACATATTATATAATTTGTGATAAACAATTCACTCTAATCCCCAACTCATTGCCGGTTCGAATCCCTCTAAAAATGTCACGGTAAGAGGCAAACGCTCTACGTCAAAATAAATAGCCTATTCAATCTAAATAAAAGTCATCAACCTGGTAAAATTAAAAAAATTAAGAACATTTACAATTATACATCCACTTAATAATGCAATACTAACTATATTTACAACAATACTGTACAAAACATGTCCACGGGGACTGCAAGAATGCTAGCTGGACTTCCCCGCTGAATCGCAATCCTGATTCTTTGGGCGACAAATGAACCAGCCATACAAATGAACATAAAATAATTATTGAGAAATATTATCTAAACTAAACTCACCTTTCGTTCAGCTAAATCCGCAGTTGGCAGGAAAGCGGCAAAACTCCCTTCTAACATATCAGGATTGCCGCAGATCGCATGTCCCGTGTCGCAGTAGTACGAGCACTTGCCGTGGAAGCAGAAGTTGTTCGCAGGCGACACGAAGAACGTCTTTAGGATGTCCCCCTCAGTGACGTCATAGATCTCAGTAGTCATGTTGAGTACACGACCCACGACCGGCATAGCTCGACGGAAGCCGAGTATCCTGATTTAAAATGTTCCAATTGTAATGTCTAACAACAGATGTATAAGAAACTTTAAGAAATTGTAATTAGGAACTTCACCACAGTCCGGCTCATTTTTAGAGTAGATAAGAATGCTACTTGTAATAACGTAGGAAATCAACGGAAATTACTATTGCCGAGTTGCGTTCACGCTTGCGTGTACGAGCCATTATGAGTAATTAATAATTTTCCGTATTAATATTACAATACATATCTTATCGATAGAAAATCGGACAGTAATTGTGGCGTGCTGGTAGCGAGCCTACTTTCAGCCTCGTCGGTCGGAGGTACGATTCCAGCTCGGAGCAGATGTTTATAAATATAAATATCATTCTGGGCGTTTGTCTTTATGGGTTTTTCCCACCGTAACTGCGTGCAGCACGTTAAGCTGACGGTCCCAGTTACCATAACATCTGATAAAAATCGTTAACTCTTGATAGGGGATTTGCTATTATCCAATGAGTTCCTGGTTCGCCCTTATGGTTGTTAAGGTCAGATGGCAATGGCTCTGTGTAAAAACTAGTAACCCGTCGAATCTGGATAAGAGTAATTAAGCAGATCCTGGCCAAAATACCGGGATACTACTAGGATGAAGAAGACATCGATAAAATTATATTTTATTATGGTTGTCAACGAAATAACCTTCTGGGAACACTCGCGTTGGGCCTACACTCATTACACGGGATACGACACGGGGCGGGGTTTTTATGTGACAAATATAAAAATAATCTAAAATTGTGACGATAAATTTGAAATTTTAGTAAAGGAAAAGATATGTAATGAATCATGTATCACAAAATTGACACCATGATGAGACATAATAACATATCTTATGTTTACTGTGTAACATTTACGTGGTTATTGACGAACGCTCTATTTATTTGTCATTAGCAGATAATTATTACGACTGTTAAGTTCTGACTCACAGACATTCGCTATTTCCATAATATAACATTTATAAAAAAATATAACTAACACATAATATTATTGTCCAAAATCTCTTCATATTTTAAAAGATCTAAAATTTTCTACATGCCGACGAAAGTATCGTCAAAATCATTTTAGATGTTACAGAAATAAAGAAATAAAAGACACATTATTTTATTTGTAAATTACAAACCATCCATTTTAATAAGACCCCATTTCTAAAACAACAATAGTAACTTTTTTAACCACACGCAACGTGAAGTTAACTTGAAAATTTCTGTCATTTTTCAATTATTATTTTTAGAGTCGTTATACTGATAACAACTCTAAAAATCTCATTCTCATTTCTAAACTCTAATTTACCTAAATTTTATTTATATAGAGACATTTCAATTTGGTACATCAAACCACAGCACCAAACCATTTAACCGCTCTAAATTGCTCTATTCTGCACTACGTTATATTTACGTGTAATCATTTAATGGTAGCGACAATCCCTAATTAGCTTTACGTCTTATAATTTGCGTTGTGTTGGCCAATAGTGTGCTATTACATCTAGAACACTGTCTATTAATTTAGCCTAACAATCATTTGTCATCGGTTTATATTTCATACTAGCTGTGCCCGCGGTAACGCTTGTCTGCTATACAGACTTTTTCATTTTTTTTATTACGGGGTGCTCAAATTCTTTTTCAAAAATAAAAGCTAGATACTTCTTATATAATCAGTTTTGTTACAGTAAAAGTCCTTTCATAGAACGAAAGTCGCAGGATAGCAACAATAATTTAAGAACAAAAATTTATAAAGAAAGTCTGTCGTCAATATTTTGTTACTCCAAAAATAAATTAATAATTAAATGTACCGTAATCTGTACTATTTTTCATTAACAAAAAATTCCAAGTAAACAATTCTAGTTCTAAGGTGTAGATACCACCGTTACACATAGTTTTATTATCATTTGTTGCTAGAACCCCTAGCTCTCAGCTAGAACGACTAATTCTTACACCCCTGTTTTGTGTTCCAATCATTTTTCATCTCTTACCTTGGTCGGCTATATAGCCCATAGACGGTTAATGAACGTTGCCGACCAAGGTAAGAGATGAAAAATGATTGGAACACAAAACAGGGGTGTAAGAGTTATAGGTAGGTATATTATTATAGTCTGAGCTCTTACCGGTCGAGATGAAAAGCCGCAATTTCAGCGTTGTGTCGCTCGTAGTCTGAGAAGTAGAAGTGGTTGGGCAATGTTTGAACGTCCCGCGCGAATCTGTCGGCAGAAGGTATTACTTAGCGCTGGCGTTGTTTTCTTTGTAATACAAAACGAAAGCTTAAAATAAAATACGAAAGTAATGATATTAAAATGAAAGAGTAGTTCAAATCCATTGTTACAAGATAGCAATGTTTCTTTAGATTAAATAGCATTAAAGACATTGCAGTAAGAATACACCAGAACACAACTGCTTATATTAAACCTATAGTCTATTTTATAGGAAAAGAATATTAACGAAGTTTAGTTGACCGTTTTGGCGTATTGGTATCGAATTTACCTTATACGTCGGTGATCGCAAGTTGGATTCCCGACTTTTGTAATGACTATACAAACAGCGACTGGGTATTCTGTTTACATTCCCAGCACTGGACAATTGGACATAGATATACTAGTGGAAACCGTTGAATATGTATTTATTTTGTATTTCTTTTAGAAACTAAAAATTACCTTTAAAATTAGCAAACCAAGATTTTATGATTTTATCAAAAAACTGTTGATTTTTATTGTGACTTCTTCTAAAATTACAATTTTTACAGATATATCAAACAATGGTCAAGAATTGAAATTGAAAGTTCTATTAGATCAATCAACCAGTCGCTTAATAAATTACTATTTATTACTTTATACGATATATTAAGAAATAATCACAGTTAATTTTAAAAATACTAAGTTAAGATCATGATAAAAATAATTATATGCCTACTCCGTGTCACTCATACGAGATATTTTTTTACAAGAAAGACAAGTGTAGTATCTAAGATAAAGCACGACACTGCGCTCTGATTATTTCATTAGCGTATAATCAAACGCGATTATCTAATAAAACGTGCTTAACAGCGGCGGTACCGATCTTCATCGTTTAGCTTATATCAAAGATTAAGGCTAATAAAGTTATTTATAGACATTATAATATTGACGCCTTATAATACATAAACTATGTAGATAGAAAAACAAAGCCTGATTTGTACCGCTTAAGGCAAAGGCATACATAAAAAAAAGTGTGTGTGTACTTATTTAATACATTTAAAGTTTTATTATAACGCATTATCTAGTTAAATAAAGTTTATTTAAACATCACAAAAAAAAATGTTGACTATAGCTAACTTCAGGGTGTCGGTTTTTGTGACGGTGTGCGCGCGCATCGTAAAAATTTACACTCATCATTTTTCAAAAATATGGACACAATGGTAATTTACTCATATACTTTAAAGTTGAAACTTTAATTCTTTACTGCAAAAATCCAAAATTATGATGTTTATGTGGGAGCATTACAGAAGCAATCTTTTATGAGAACGATATAATCACCAAAATAACTTATTTTGGACTAACAGCAGTAACATTATCATTTATGTAACATAACAAGAAACATTCACAACAACATAATTTTTAAGTAAATAATAAACATGCCAACGTTTAAAAGATTACTCAAAGCAATTACGTTCAGTGAAACAGATAAATGTATTGACAAATAAAAAAAATACAACTTTAATAATTATATGACGACGTCGTGGTGCAGCGGTAGCAAACCTGCCTTTAGCGCCACAGATTGCGGGTTTGATTCCCGCTCGGAGCAGATGTTTGATTATTAACCATAAGCATGTTTTCCGGTTTGGGTGTATTTTTCCTTGTCATTATATATGTTTTCGGACCTCCGACACAGGATATAACTATCCTAATGGGGGCGTTGAGTGTGTAGTCTATATATATAAAAGGCTTTGTCCTGAATGACTGACGGATCAACGCATAGCCAAAACCGCTGATCGTAGAGTTCCGAAACTTGGAGAGTTTGTTTTTTGTATGACGTTGGCTTCCGATAAGAAAAGATTTTCCGAAATTCTACTTCCAAAGGGTTGAAAATGAAAAAGGGGGCAAAGTTTGGATGTTTTGGTTAAATCTACTTCATATTTAGAATACACCTTTTTTAAAAGAATTGATGGAATACGTGTTTTGTATTTAATTGAAATTCATCCCCTGACGGGGTTAAAAACTGGTAGAAAATTATTTAGCTTCGAAGTTAATATCGATACTCTTTAGTGCTTTTGATTTAAATTACATTTAATTTTGACACATGTTTGAAAACTCAATCCGATACATGGCATATTAACTTTATTCTGATTTTTTTCACAGGTGTTATTTTTAAAAAGTAAACAAGCACGTGGAAACAATGTTTCGGAATTTAACCCATAGGTAATCAAATAGGTGAAAAGGATTTTGTAGAGTCATGAAACTCCTCAACTGAAGAGGTGAAATGAAGGTTTAAAGTTAGTATTAAAATCTTTATGCACGCGGGCGAAGCCGCTAACAGAAGCTCGTATTTATATAACGCTAATCCATAAAATACAAATCCCAAAGTTACAGATTTCCGAAACTAGTTGAACGTGAAGTATTAAATAGAGACAAATAATCCTTTCAGATATAACGATGTACTATATCAATACGTCGGAAGCAAAACGTTTAAAAAGGCGCTTAAATCCTGAAGCTGGTTAGATAGCAGCGATTCAGGTAATGTATGGCCATGGATGTCATCCAATTTATTGCGCTCTACTGGATCAGATCGATGAAATTTAAACCTTTTATACTCGTGCTCAATAATAACATTATATGTCGCAGGAAACCTAGAAAAAAAACAACCTAATATACCCTTACAGTACAGTAAGTATCCATCTTAGACCTCATCTTCGCCTTCCATCAAGCGAGATTGAGGTCAAACGTAAGCCTATTTTGCATTAAAAAAAGTAGTACATAACTCAACGGCTCCCATTAGGATAGTGATATCCTATGTCGGGGGTCCGGAAACATACACAACAAGGACTAACAGACCCAGACCAGAAAACATGCCTGTGTGGGCAATACAAACATCTGCTCCGAACGGGAATCGAACTCGTGACCTGTGGCGCTTAAGGCGGGTTCACTACCGCTGCGTCACAACGTCGTCGAATACCTAATAATAAGAGCTTTTACTGTCATCGATGTATCCAAATTATTGTTATATCCTAGCCGCTAGCGTGTAAAATCACTCATTGGTATTTTGAACATACCAATAATCTATTAAATAAGAAAATGAAGAGCAGACTTAACGATAACAAGTACATAACAATCGTGTCTCAGTACGATATTGACCGTACGTCAAGATCGTGCGTCCGTTAACGAGTCATTTGTGATAAGAGCTAGTGTGATAACTCCGTAGAGCTCCCAATCATATGATAAATAAATCAAATATTATATTGTAACCGATATATATAAATTGAAACAAAACTAAAACATCTAAAGATCAATTTAGCTTTAATAATTGTAAACGTCCCTTATAAAATAACAATAACATCTTTTGCTTAGTTTATTTACTTACAAAAAAAAAAAACTTTGAATTGATTATATTTTATTATAAAAAATAAAATATTCTGCAATACTATGTCCTCTTCTATCGCATAGGATAATAAGCTCGGATCTTTTGTCCCAAGTTTCCAGTCACATCAAAATTTCACTTTTAAAAACTTGAATAGCTGTCATTTAAACTACATTTTTGCAGAAAAAAAGATCGTGTTCACAATGAAATACTGCTTATTTATTTGAAAGACCTGTTACGCCAAGAAAAAAATAGACGATCCAAATTTTGTATATTCTACATACGCTTCATATTTTCGGTTGATATTTGATATATGAACTCATGAATGCAATGCTTAATAAATATACATTTTTCATCAATAGTTTAGTCAGGATTTTCTCTAACCAAACCACTACATAATATGTCTAAACACTTTCCAACAAATGGGTGATGATCTAATTCGAGTCATATACTATAAGGAAATATAAAACAAAAGTCATTGGATTTCCCACATTTTAAATTCAGATAAATTTTTTTTTTATTACATAGCGGAGTTTAATAAATAAATAAACTCCACACAGTCAACGGCCCCCATTAGGATAGCTATATCATATGCCGGGGTCCGGAAACATACACAATGACAAGGACAAATACACCCAGACCGAAAAACATGCATGTATGGTCAATACAAACATCTGCTCCGACCGGGAATAGAACCCGCGACCTGTAGCGCTTAAGGCAGGATCGCTATCGCTGCACCGCAATGTCGTTAATCAAATTGGTTTCAATTAAAATATAGTATGTCAATGAAACATATTTAATAACAAGGTACGATAAACGTAACTCGGATAAGCCGGTGACCTATAAACCTATCACAAAGAAGGGTTGCCACTAGCTTATCGACTGTCGCAATTTATCGTCCCTATGCGAATAGTGAGGCTATCACTTCGCCCCTTGAACTGTCACCGGGGTGACCCCTCGTGTATATAATTTTTCCGGTTAATCTTAAAACGTAAGTCGTGTATCTGTTTGACATATAAAAGCCGACTTCGAAAAACAACGCACTGTCACCAGTCATTAAACCTTAGTTTTCCAGTACGGTCCATACAAATATTGGTATCTAGAGGGAACCGAATCCGTTATTTTCAACATTTATTTCCAGCGGTTCCATTTACTACAACAGAGTTTAGATTGTAAAAAAAGATACTGATCCGATTTTATACATTACATATAATGTAGTTATTTGATAATTCCACGGGAACCCAAAATTTTTCCCCAATAAAAAGTATCCTATGTACTAATCCAGGTAATAAGCTATCTGTGTGGCAAAATTTCATTTAAATCGGTATACTAGTTTTTCATGAAAGAGTAACAAACATCCATCCATTCTCAAAAACTGTCAGGTTCATAATATTAGTAAGATTTTAAATATTTATTCCTCGTGAAATATTTGGATGTAGAAAAAAAACGGACATTAATACTATCATGAGAATAATTCACTGCTTGAATTAAGATGATTTTAAGTCGTCACGATGTCTTAAAAGCTTTGATATTTGATACGTTTTCCTTTTGGGAATGTCAAAGTATCCCTTAAAAAAATTCGTGAATTAATATCAAACTGAATTATGTGGTAATTTGCAGCAAAATGTACATTTCGTCGTTCATAGTATTTTCTTTGAATCGATAACATCTAAGTTCTAGAATGTACGCAAGTTAGTCCACACTCGTAGTTTGAACAAAACAATATTACGGTAACAATGGTCCGAGTGTTGAAGAACTTAGTAAAAACTCCCTACTTACTTCAATAACACTTCTAGTTCAAAAGAGGGTAGGCAAGCCTCTAAGCCGATCGTGTGAAAGAATGTTCTCGGAGTTCGGTGAATGGAACCAACGCATACAATCTGAACAAGGTGACAGAACTTGTACAAGAAACAACTACTCGAAACTAAAGTACTTGTAAGTTACGGCACAATGTAGGTGCACAAAAACATAACTTGGGTAATTCTCAAAGAACACGTTTATACGATACTAGCATATGCCCGCGACTTCGTCTATGTAGATTTTAGAATTATGGTCCGTTCAGTAGTTTAAAGCGCTGGTTCTACTGTATCGAGTTGTTATGTCGGACGATCAGCTAAACATTAGTTTCCTATCTCTCGAAAACTCAACTTTTCCCTGGATGATAGGTACCTACCCTATTTCCCTTTCTGTAATCTAAAAAACTGTATGAAAAATTTCATGATTATCGGTTGAGTGGTCAAAGCGTGAAAGCGTAACAAACAAACAATATCACATTTGCATTTATAATATTAGTAAGGTTTAGCTATAATAATCTTACCTCATTGGTTTGAATAATGCCTGGACGCCGTTAGGGTAATCTATAATAAGTTTCAACTGCGTTCCACCTTCTTTTTGCTCTGTTAACAAAAAACACTACATTACTTTTTAATGTCTTAATAAACCTAACAGGAAAAACATGTCGATTTTATCTTTTTGTCTGTGACAGATTTGGAGTGCTTAGCATTTAAATTTTTTATTATTATTCCATTTCAAGAAGTCGGATTACTTCAAAATAATAAATTCAAAATAAATTTACGAATGCTTGGCCATTTTTATGTTTAAATTTCTTTAGCACGCTCTGAAGCTTAAAGTTGTTATACGCATCTCAATCATTAGAATCATCATTACAATCTTCGGTGAATTAAGTAATACCAAAATCGCTTCTTATAAGATTCCTTTTAATTTCATGTATTTCAAAATAAGTATTTAATTTCATTTCATCGGGTTTTAATAGGTATATATTTATGACATTCTCAGTTATTCTTATAACAACAACAAATTAAAGTACGACCTTCAAAACAAATGAGAATTCACAAGTAAGGCTAAGCTTGAAAGTTGTCTAAGAGACCCAACTGGCAACGCTATAAATACCTATAAACAATCAAATCATTCTTGATCGTATTACTGAAAATGGAATTGATCTATTTGATACTTGATTTTAACAATGAAATCCATTTAAGTGGTTTAAATATTAAAGTCCAATTGGAAGTAAAGGGCGAGATTGTTGTGGCACCATTGTCCGCCGACCGCTAACCCTACGCTGATTGCAGACCCGACTTCATTTAATATACATTATCCTTGCTGCTTAAGCTTTTGTATACACGCAGGTGGACGGTCGCCACGTATTGAAGCGACTTGATGAAGCTCTGGCTAGACTTTGTTCAGTAAATTTAATTAAATCTTCCTTTAGAATATAAAAAATTTTCTTTATGACTTTTTAACATCATATTTTAACAAATAAATCAAAAATAAATATGGTGAAGACGAAAAAGCTATTTAAGTCAACCATTATGAATATACCCTTATTTTAATTATTTATAACACGATTGTAGTCTGTCTATTGGATAGAACAATTACGGAACAAATTAAATACGAATAATAAAAGCTGAAATAGACTACGTGGAAAACCGAGATACCGAGATAGAAAACACTGACTTTGAACAAAGGTCGCATATTTAAAATCGAACAAGCGTCGAGTATATTTACGATGAAAAAACATGCAATTTTTTCCATAATTCGGAGACTTGTATGTATGTATTTTATTGCAAGAGGCCGGCTAGGCAGGTACCACCGTAGTGTCGGTTATTCAACTGCAAACCAGTACACTTGTTTCTCTTTGAAGGAAACTGTAGCAAGTGAAATTATGAGGCGAAGGAGATTTAATAACCAATACCTCGAGGTATGCATCAACAAATGAATGGTGTTGCAAGCGCTCATAGGCTACAATAACGGCAATATCATCAGATGGGCCGTATGCTTGCTTGCCAAATACGAACTTGCCAAAAGGCATAATATATCCATCAACCCTCATCGAAGGAACATGGAGGAGGATCTTTCCCCTTCACGTGAGAGAAGGACGGAAGTATTCCCGTCGTGGGACGTTAACAAGCTGTCACTTTAATAACATAATAAAATTTCGTAATTTATTGGACCACAGTCGAAAATAAATATGATTGGCTATTTAAGTAGGCGTTATTTGGTATTCAGATCAACTGCAATTTAATTTTATAGCTAGATAAAGATATTAGCGCATAATATAATTCTTAGACTAAAACCTATCTCGATAGGTGATTGTTGGGTTTTGCAATTTGACATAAATATTAAAACGATAGTTACTAATCTTTGAATAATTTAATATGTTATGAAGTAATCTTATACTACCTAATGATTATATATAATAATATTATTGAATTTTTATACTAGATTTCTCCCGCGACAATGTCAGTTCATTGCAATCAAAAGTATAACATGCATAGACAGGACAATTCAACACTAACGCAATGAAAGGAAGATAGTTACAACCTTGCAACATGAATGAAGTTAGCGTGCGTTGATGTGGAATTAACGAAATAGTACCAGCGAGTCTTTAAAATTTTTTCTGTATGGAAAGGTCTGTCCATATTATAAGTAAGACTTAACCATATCCTTCAAAGTATATAATATCAAATTTCGTCAAAGATCAGTTCAGTCGTTAAAAGAAAAGAGAAAGTTACTTTCGCATTTATATTAGTGTGGAATGTTGATTGTCCTTTACCTGCAATGTACAATACAACAAGCTTCCAAGGAGGATAATAATTTGCTTAAGTCATAAATGGTAACGATATAATATAAATATTATGAACAAACATATACATGTGTAACTACACATATATATGTGTGTAGCTACACACTCAACGGCCCCAATAGGATAGTTATATCCTATGTCGGGGGTATATGGTTTATATATGGTTATTTAAAATATACTATGACATTACTATAATTTAAAATTGACTGTACGTGCATTGCCTACTTAATTTTGTTAGAGGTACAAATTTGACATTGAGATTGAGGAAAATAATAAAAAAATAGTTTCTGTATGTTTGATAAAAAAAGATTAAAATGTGTGTTTCCCTAAATGAAATGTCTATAAATAAATGCATGAACCATTTGCAAATTTTCATTTCATTTATATATCAACAAAATCAATTAAATAGCATTGTTAAAAGTAGAATTTTTCGTGTCTACAAATGGAAACTAATTATTTCAATAAGTAAGTAAGTTTCAAACTTAATGATTGAACCCTCAATAGCTCAACGGTAGAAGGGCCGACTCCGCTTCGTAAACGCGTGAGTTGCGGGATAGATCCTGACCCCCTTAAGCTATTGTTGTTGCTAGGGGCAATAGGAATATTAGTAATCACTTGAAAAAGCAACACTTCTTTAAAAAAAAATAGAACTAGAAGATCAATAAATTTATCATCAAGCTATCTGATTGTACGTACCAACATGTAAAATAGGAGCAGTTGTCATATCTTGAAGTACAGCGCCAACCAATGGTTCACCTTCTTCATATAGTTCATGTTGTGCAATTCTCAGTTGGAATTTTTCTAAATTGGATGCATTTACACTGAAAAAGACAACAAAATATAATATACATACTACAAGCAGCAATGCACCACGCATTGAATGCAAGCTAAAGTTTGTAAACAAAAAAGAAAGTAACCAGTTCAATAGGACAATGTAAAATCTATCGAGGTACTTTAAATTTACATCACACATTCTTAAACCTCGTCGTTAATGTCGAGATTTACATGGAAGATTTTCCGATCGGCGTGTTGGTTTTGGCTGCGTGGAACACATAAGTGGACGTGATTTGGTTGCTAGAGGCGGGCAAGACTCCAGGCGACACGACGCAGGAAGGAACTGAATACTAAGGAGCCTCCGTGTAGCGTTCTCGATTTGTGGCATGCCCCGATAACCTGCATTTAGAAATCAAGCCGTCTGCTATAAAATTTATTGACTCTCTTTCAGTGTGAATTGTGCTCGTGTCAAATGGGAATTCAAAACGGTCGATTCGATTTAGTACAAATGGACGTTTAGAATTCAGAATGGCTAACTTGATAGATTGCAAAGACAACTTTTACTCGGCAGGTAATACTTTACATTTTTAGCAGGATATAGATGTCGCATCTGTATCACTTTTTACGTCGAAAATTTGTTTTGAATGTTTCCAATGATGGCGGTTTTTTATCTAAATCTGTCAGTTAAGACTTTAAAAAACATGTTTAATTTTCTATTGTGTTTGCACGGCTGGTCATCTCCTAATCAATGAATTAAAATTGCTTATTATAGTAATTAGTTTCATGTTATAATTTCATAGACACAACTTTTCTATTGTGTCTGGACAGACTGTCAACTGGTATGAAATGAACATATTTGATTAATGAACATATTAATTTTTAAATACCATAATACAAATTATGTATGCCAGCTTGTCGATGTAAAATTTTATATTCGCTAAAAGCATTGCGTGAAGCAGAAACCTTTTATTTGAAGACATTGTCCTAATTTGCAGTAAAGAAAATACCTTAGTGAATGTGGCCATTTCATTTCACATTTTCGTAGATGAGCCGAGAATATTGTAAAAATTATTCATATATCAAAGCAACCCTTTTTGTACGATACATGAATTGAGCTATAAGGCCCCGTCATATCTTGAGCAGCGTTTGAGGAAGCCCTCATGCATTCATTCCATTTAGTTTTATTGTCAAAGGCCCGCGCCTATCTCCACACAGCCCCGTAACTGGATTTTAAATAAGATTCCTGGCAAAGCTGGTAAAATTTGCTTTACAAGATAAAAAAGGTCACCCTGCCTGTTACATTATAGAATCAGACCATCTTTCAAGCATGATCCTTTTATAGTTATATCGAATATTATTATTACATTTCTCCTTTAAGGATAGTATACAGCTAAAAGCGAACAAGTATGTAATATTTTTTCATTCCAGTCGCCGTGGTCCTGTGAGATTTGGTCTAATATTTACTTTGGTGAAATTACGTCAACCACTGAACGACCAACCTGTTTGGTTTTGATGCATACTTCAGCACTCAGCCGGGGTTGTTCGTTGTGAATGAAAAGCTTTTAGGATATAGGAACAGTCTACTATTCTTGTAATGTTGAATGCCGTATATTCTATTTTAGTTGAATTTTAAAATTAACCAGTATACTTCATAAGTATAATTTTAATGATCAAACTTACACATTCAAAACTCAAACAAATTTTGTAATGTGCTTATGAAATTTGGAAACGAAGCAATAATGTAATGTGAAACGAAATGTCTGAATCCTTAAGTGCAATATTCATTTTATCAAAGTTTAATTGCAGCAATAACGGAGTAGCTAACAATTTAATTCGGCGACTTGCCGTGTTCCATAAATTGTACTTGTGGATGTCAGCTGTCGACAACTTTCCCAAATTTTCCTTGTAATGTCCTTTCCGAGTCGTTTTTAGTGGAACAATTTTAATTAATATTTCTTAATGATAATTTTTATATATTCTTGAGTATTTAGGTTAATGTACTTAATATTAAACGAGGTGGTTCAATGAAAAACTGTTATATACGCGTATAGGTCATAGACATAAGACAAAGTGTAATTGTCTGAAATCCACAACAGCGCGATTTAGAAGACATTTTCTTCCTCGCACAACCACTCTGTGGAATCAACTTCCGCCGGCGGTCTTTCCGAACCGATACGACTTGGGAACCTTCAAGAGAAGAGCCTATTCTTTCCTTAAAGGTCGGCAACGCGCCTGCATGCCTTCTGGTGTTGCAGATGTTCATGGGCGGCGGTGATCACTTAACATCAGGTGAGCCTCCCGCTCGTTTGCCCCCTCTTACATAAAAAAAAAAAAAAAAAAATTACCTTGGTTCTAAGTCTTCCATTTCTCCAATGGTAGGGTTTTCCGGTCTTAAGATGTTCAAGTCTCGGTGTGGTGGTACTATAACAGGATTGTCATCAGCTTTGCCTTGGAGCTGCAGGATAAGTATTCTTTGCAGGTCTTCAAAGTGATCTGCCGGCATAGCTGGAGTACGGGGCTCCGTGTCGCCTCCACTCGTCTCGCTAGGTGCTGATTGCTCGTATTCTTTTGAGCCGTTGCTGCCATTGCTGCTGACAATAAATTTTCAAATTATTAAATATAAGTTTTTATAACTTAATAATACACACATTTTTAAAACAATAATACTTATAAAAAAACCAACGTCGGACTCGCACATAATAGGTTCCGTACCACCGTAGTCCTCATACAATAAACTATTGTATGAGGACTCTCTTTATTTAATTTTTTTTTGCTGTTGTAGCGGCAAAAGAAGTATACATTCTGGGAAAATTTAGACTCTCTACCTATTACATAAAAAGGAAACATTTTAAGCACCCTACAAGCACCTCGACCTCAACACATGTAATCTATGATTAATACAAATTAGCCTCGGGCCGGGAATCGATCCGAACCTGACTGAATTGCAAAGGCGACATTTGGCGTTAAGGCATATTCGCTGTCACTCCACTGGCCCGCAACGGTTGGGCTAAGAGTTGAGTTTAAAGAATCGTGGCCTCTTATATATTTTTAATATATAGGTATGCAAATTGGCCAGTGTTACGGACTCTATGAAGTCAAATCAGTCAATTCGTTTTACTTTATTTGATTTTTTTAATTCGTCAAATATTAATTTTACAGACTATAAAGACAAATAGTAGATAAAATTTTAAAAAAATAGATTTATATTTAAGGACCAATATCTTGAGGCTAGAAACGCGTGAGTGACACCTACAAATGAATGGTGTTGCGAGCACTTTTAGGTTACAAGTCGTCTACGACCACCGCTTACCATCTAGTAAATCGTATGCATGCTTGCCAACTTAGTCACAAAAAAATGTGTGGTTATTTATTTAACCTTAGAATAGATACAACATATAAAAGCCAATTAAAAACAACCGAATTTTATAAGTAGGCACTCTTAAAGATCTTAAGAGGGCTTAAAAGATTTAAGCCAATTAGTTTTATGAATTTCTATTCACAAATTGACGCCTACCTCTTTTCAA
This sequence comes from Hestina assimilis, assembly GCA_023373885.1. NCBI lineage: Eukaryota > Metazoa > Arthropoda > Insecta > Lepidoptera > Nymphalidae > Hestina > Hestina assimilis. The sequence goes on along the minus strand of CM041749.1, from coordinate 5,270,865 downwards.
ATCAATTGTTTTGTTCAAGGTTCGTATTCAAAATATTCAATTCGTATTGTCTAATTGTTTAGAAATATTAATATTATTTAGGAATTATTCATCATTATTTATACGTAATCAAAAACTAATATTGATTTTCATTGTTTAGTTACTAAGAAAATACCTATTATTCTTGTATCTTTGAAGTATAATTTGCCTTGGCGGCGTTGTTTCGGGATGAATTTAAACTATAAAGATAAACGTAATATATAAATACAACACAAATATTCGACATATATTATGTATTTTCTTTACTAATATTTTGTTAAGGTGTAATCTAATTTTAGTAGTTTTGACACGGATTCGATGAATGTGTCATAAATTTCTTTTATAAAAATATGAGAGACGACAAACATGTACATTAAATGATATTACATTAAAATTACTAAATACATTTTAGATACAGAAATCATGTTATCATCAAATCGTTTTACGTCACAGTATTTGAAAGACTGTTTTAAAAAATTATGCAGCCTCTCGTACGGCTCAGAACAAATTAAGCTAGACATTTCTTCGAACCTTTTGTTTTGACATGAATAGTATCGTTCAGCTGAGGGATACTACCATCGCATAAAATATAAACGTGTAGACTAGACATACGCCCTACATCAACGCACAGTTTTTTTTTAAATACGTCTTTTTGTTACAAAACCACATTGTTATGGCATTTGTTATATTTATTAGCGACACTGATGCGATAGTAGTGATACTAGGTCATTAATCTCTACTAAAATTATGTGATTTTGATGAAATTTAGTACAGATATAGACTAGACCTACCAGTAGGCTACTTTTTATTGCAAAAAAAGGCTTGAAGAGTTTGAAATAGGTGATGAAAGATTGTAAATTAAACCAATTATTTCTAGGTCTAGCCTTAAATAATTGTTATTGATGCGGGTGAAGTCACGGGCAAAAGCTAGTGTTTATGGTGCTTTTGTTTAATATATGTATAAAATTATAATAATACTAACTCCCTATATTAGAAATGCATGTTCCAAGATGCGAAGCGTGAACTCTAGTACAGTGTTATAATAAGTTCCGCTTACGCGAGGATGCAAATTTTTACTACTAATTATCTCGAGGAGCTTTTAGAAGAAATGTATGGACTATGGAATGAATTTGTTTATATTTTAATATATAATAAGTTGGGATAACCTCTGTCACAACAGAGATTATTCCACCAGTGCAATCAGTCACACTGGTGGTAGGTCTTTTGTTGCAAGAGGCCGGCTAGGTAGGTACCACCGCAGTGTCCAATATTCTGCTGCCAAATATTAGTGCTTAGGCACTACTGTGTTCCGGTTTGAAGGGCATTGTACGCTAGTGAAATTACTGGGCGAACGAGATTTAAGAACTAATATCTCGAGGTTGGCAACGCGTGAGTGGCACCTACTAATGGTGCTGCAAGCGCTCATAGGCTGCGGCAGCCACTTACCATCAGGTGGACCGTATGCTTGTTTGCCAACTTCTAACATAAAAAAAAAAAAAAAAAAATACATTATTAATTATTAATCATAATATTGTGATCTTAATATTTTATCTAATACTTAACTTTCACCGTCTGGGCTCCATTCTAGATCTCTAGTCTCTTATGAGAACCCCTAAGCTGTGACAGACTGTGATAATGCGTCTGAATGAGTGACTGACTGACAGACAAGACACAACTTCAAGCGCTGCAGCGATATAAAAATTCTGAGAAAGTTGTTTTTTTCTAATTTTATATTATAATATTTACATTTCGAACTAAAAGCAACATGAGACGTAAAATTTATAACATGAGAGATAGTAAAAATTAGCTATTAGAATCCAAAGCCTAAAATAGATATCATTATCTTTTTAATATTAGCGGTGACAAAGCCGAAAGCTGAAGCTAGTTTATTATTTTACTTATTTATCAACTTGAGAATTTACTTTAAGTAGATTAGTTAGGTGTTGGGATCCCGTTCTAATGACCGGCTCCGACTTATATTTTAGTGACGATTATTATTTGCTATTTTTAGTGGGACGTCATAGTCAAATACTCAACAAAATAATTGAAGATATTGAACAGTAGCCGATTATAAAACTTATATGAGACCAAAACAGAAACATACCTATCAAAAATATCATCAAAATCAGCATATCGCGTAGTAATAATCAAAAAATCATCCCAACTGAGAATTTTATGAAATTATGAAGAATATGAGAAGTTTACTAATAAACGGTAGAAAATATTTTAAAAATTAATTTACACGTACATTGAAGCCGGTCTTTGATGTAAGTATTAATTCTTAAGATTTTTGTTTGCAGCGCCATTGTAAAGATATGACGTTTCGATTGTACACAGCTATTGTTCTAAAGTATAAAAGCATTGAGTGGCAAACTCATATTTCGTTTACTTCACGTTATTTACCCAGCGGAGGTGACAAATTAATTAATGCATTGTTCTATAACAAAAGCTGTCATTTCTATAACATGAAAATAAAGCTGTTTGCTGACTTTTAGCAAATATAGTGCTGAAACATAACACCCAGATGCGTTGACGCAATATGCAATACGTAATTAATACCACAATTCTTCTGAAATCGATGACTAGGCCTGACAAATAACAAGTAATATAAAAGAATTTTGACTTAAATAAAAAAATACCGCATTCTAAATTAAAATAAAGTTGTAAGAAAAACATTAGATGTGGCACATTTTCTTAAAATTAAACAGTCGTAAGGCTTACAAAATATGTCGGAGTTTTAAAGTAACAAACATAAAAAGTAAGACAGAATTGATAATCAAGGTGGTTAAAAGTCGATATATATGTGTCTCTTTCAGATATCTCGCCGCTGGGGATACCAGGAGAACCTGGTGTCCACGGAAGAATGTAGTCCTTTAAGGAACTCTAAACTCCACCACAATCGTCGTGCTTCATCGTCGTAGCCGATTACTACGCAGCGATGGTGAAAATAACTGAATTCTTTTTAACTTTTAAATATTTACTTATATTTAAAAAATGCTTCAAAATCAACGGCGCCCACTAGGATAGTGGTATCCTGGGTCGGGGTCCGGAAAATGTACAACTCGGACTCGGACAAACACACCCAGACCAGACTTTAGGGCTAATACTCCAATCGCATCCGTGACCTGTGGCAGGGCACACACACACACACACAAGGCAGGTTCGCTACAGCTGCGTCACAATTTCGTCGTCGTTTTAATAATTTATCTACAATTTAGTCATAACATGAATTTTTAAAGTTCTGAGACTCGATATTCTTCTAGTTATTTTTTAAAAATAAATTCCCATTGTAAATACGTGGATTATAGTTTTATATAACATAATACTATCAAACAATCTTCCTATATACATAAATATGATAATGTATTCCCCGACGACCTTTCACATCAAGTTTACACACTCTGATAAGAATAACATTTTAATAACTAATATCATATCTTTTTGTATTTAATTATAATTTAAATCGTCTTTTCCTTGTAGTATATAAGCAATAAGCCCTTACACTCGGTATCTCAATGCTTCAACAAAAGACAGGATGAAAAAAAAATACATTTTCCCGCTGACATGCTGTCCCGTTGCCTAGGTCGCTAATCGTACACAATTTTTACGACTTTAGGAGCTAATATCTCAACAACTACTGACTTAATGAAAAAAGTCACAATCAAACCTCCTTATCATTTTGAAAGACCTATCCAAAGATATCTTACACGTTGACATACGTTACATTTTTTTCAACACTTAGTTACACGTATGGACTGCTACCCTTACTTCTTATATATTTTAAGATTTTATTACAGAATCGTTGTGCGGTTCACAGAATACACCTATTCAGTATATTTGGTGTAGATAGAGCCAATTGTCTCCCAGTAAAATGACTGTGACATACGGACGGACGGATGGACAGACGGACAACGGACGGACGGACAGACGGACATGATGAAACTATAAGGGTTCCGTTTTTGTCATTTGGCTACGGAACCCTAAAAAGGAAATAAATAAGTTTATTTTAAAAATAAATCACAAAAACCGTTCTCCTGAAAAGTTTGAAAAAATTTGATACGCCCCTTCGTATTGCAAGCGTCGTTTTCATATTATTGTAGTTTAGTAGCATATTGCGAAAGTCCAAACCTCGCTTATCTCGAATGTTGTGCCCTAGTGGTAGCGAATGGCGAACCTGTACCTTAATCTAAACGCAAACGGTCGTGGGTTCAATTCCGATTGACAGGATATTAGTATTATACTGGAGGCCGTTGAGTGTTATTTATTTATTTGATATCCATCAGTCTTTAATATTTGTATTATAAGCGAGAGGGCTTCAAATATTTTTTAATCTTGTTTTTTGTTCGATAGCTTTAATTGATTCTTTTTATTTTATTGTTGTGAACTACAACAAAAAAATAATTCCATTTTTATTAAGGAAATATACACAAATAATACTCTCATTTCAAACATATACTTAATAAAATGTTTTAGACTAACTTTTTTATAGCGGCCCGAAATTTTCTTTATAAGTGGCCAGTGCTTTAGCCAAACTAGTAATGTTTATATTTTTTAAAATTCATTAATAAAAATAAAACTGAATAGGTTTGTACATTAAAAATTATATATAAGTATTATGTAAATTTCTTTGTACTAAGTAACGTTTCAATCCTATAATAATAGGAACAGTATGAAAGGTAACATAAGAACGGGTATTTAATAAGCCAGAGCAAGTTTGCCTTTATGCAATATATTCGTCGAATTTATACACAACCATTCATAATAAGGTTACTGTGTTGTTGGTAAGGTTTCTGATATTATTTAAAAAATTAATAATTACTTGTATTTTTACGCAATTTAAAATAGACCTTAATTACGGGAAAAGTATCTCGTTTCGATGTGATTTACCAATGTATACTTTTTAATTTTAGCAACGACTGTTCTGAGTTCGATTCCGCTTGGAGTAGATGTTTGTTATTAATATCTGTTTCAATTTGGGCGTTTTGTCCTTGTGAGTATTCTACCGTGCCTCGGAGAGCACGTTAAGCTGTCGGTATATCCCTATCCCTCGGTATCATAACACCTGACAATAATCTTTAACTCTTGATAATATGTAATTTGCTGTTATCGAATGAGCTACTGGTTCGTGAGATGCCTATCGCTGTGGAGAAACTAGTAACCTTGTTTGCCAACTTCTAACATAAAAAAAAAAAAACCCGCCAAATCGGGATATTAGTACAAAAAGGCCCTGGGTATATACCGGGAATAATGCTAGGAAGGAGAAGAGAGAAGAGTTTTTAATTTTAGCAATTTAAAAATTAAATGCACTCAATAAAAAAGTATTACTTTAATACATTTGGTCACTCTGAAAGTTATTTTTAGTTTTTCTCATTGTAAAAAAAATAATCGCTAGTAAATACCAATGTATACATCGATCGTATGGTATGAGTTGATAAAAAAGTTTGATAAATGATAAACAGGTAGATTGTGAATTCGTGACATGCGCCCGATATACGAGTACAAATTCGGATGTGTTTGATGATTGATTCAAGAGTATGATATTTCTATTTTGAACTGCCAACTTAGATTAAATTTTTCATTTTTTATTGGGACTAATTTAGCAAACACACATACGAAGCTTGATGGTAAACGGTTGTCGTAGCCTATGAGCGCTTGCAACACCATACATTTGTAGATATCACTCACGCGCTCCCAACTTTGAGATATTGGTTCTTAAATCTCCTTTGCCCAGTAATTTCACTACATTCACCGAAAAACAGTAAACTAATTTACGGTAGAATAACTGACACTGCGGTGATACCTGCCTAGCCGACCTCTTGCCTATAAAAGCCTACCATCAGTATTTTATACATAAGTCTCTCATCTCTTATCACTCGACTTATTTCAATAATACAATACTAGTACCTACTTCATTAAAAGGGCATACTTAAAGATGAAAACAACCACTACTGTTAAGTGGCAGCTAATCTGTCGTTCGCCTGGGATGTTACATAAAATTATAGATTATAATTATCAAGTGATTACTATCAAATGCCTGCGCCCATTGGCGGCATGGCACGGCAGAATATTTTTCATGTTTTTGTAAAACGGTATAGTTCCTTAAATGTAACTTGAACCAAAATGGCCGCTTCTGCGCAGGTACAATAATGGACAAAAACGTAGACAAAAATATTGGTTTCGTCTTATTTATATCGATTCTTTATAAAGTAGGAAATCGGAATGAAGTATATAATATAGTTATTATTTCTTCTAAATTCAATTAATTATTTATTTATTATCGTTATTAATTACTTAAATCGAATAAAACAAATAAATAGTATAGAAAAAGGTATCTATATTAAAAAAAATTAATGTACATTATTAATAATGAGACAGACTTCTTCGTATCTTCCGCAGTATTATTCAGAGAAGTAGTTACATTATTTTCATTAAAAAAATAACTATAAACGTCAAATACAATCCTTCTCTCCCGTCTTCTTAAATTTGATTGTGGTCGAGGTATTATCTTGAAATAAATGTTAACACACTTGACAAAACTAATTTATATTTTAATTTATTTTTAATAATTTATTATTAAAGAACTAAAACAACCGTGAGCGAGTGTACTAAACCCGGCCCCCTCATACCGCATACGGTTGAGACCCAAAAACGTGTTACTGCGCAGGGTTCAAGTTACATTTAGCAGACTATAACCGGGCGAATTTTTTAAAGGCTTATTAGTAAAATTGATTTGTCTTAGCGGTGAGGATAAGCTATTCGATCTAATTAAAAATACAAGCAAACTTTACCTCAATTAGAATTTATTTAACAAAAAATTGTAAAGTAATAACTGTGATAAAAATTCACAACTATTGAGTTCTAGGAAATATTACTTGTCGTAAAACACCTTTTTGATGATTGAAAAATATCGGACTATTGAAAATAATACATGCAGCTGAACGAATAGTCTTTCCGTGTAAAAATTCATATTACTCTAATTAATAATTGATTGCGTTCAAAGAAAAAACAAGGTTCAAAGAAACCCTTTATAGATAAACTAGTAAAAGGTTATTTAGAAATAACCTAAAGTTATTTTGAATTTCTATATTAAAGTCCTTAAGAAATCGGATTGAATTAGTTAGGTATAGGTATAGGCAATATTGTCGTATGTTACGAAAACTTCTGTTGTAATTTAGCTTATATCGTATTACATCTTATAGTATAAATTTATATGACATATTAACAGGATTCTATTCTTTTTTTAAAGAATATTAGTGATTGTTTTTCAAGTCATTACTTAATAATCCTATCGGTCTTCCAAAAAACCTCCTAGCTTGCGCTAAGAGTGGGTACGACAAAAGCCTAAAATGGGCAGTATCGAACCCGCAACTCTAGCGTTAACAAAAAGGAGTTGCCCCTGTAATCGTTAATAAATAGAAACTCTAATATTTTACACTTTTAAAATAATCACACAAAATACCCAAATTTAGCGATAATAAAAACATTTAATTTGACATGATTCAATGGAAGACAAAGAACTATTAGTTAATGCGTAAATATATTATATACTCGTTAAGATCTTTTATTTACATGATGAGAAAACATATTTGCTTATCACCAGAATGCACTATCAAACCAGTAAACATATGATAACCCACAGCATAACAATCTAATATTACCGAAGAAGTAACATTACATTATTAATTATTACATTGAAACAATTAGACATTACACTCAATAATAACCTCTTACGTTAATAAAGTCTGTCTTAGTAACAATAACTGACCTACGAAATTAATAATCTGTAGTTAAATTAGTTATTTAATTATATTACCATTAAGCATCTAATGTTTCTTGAAGTAAAGTCAATAATTATTATCGTATTCTGACCGCTACCGGAGGTCGGCCTATAAATTTTTGATAAGATTAATGAAACAAATAAAGGAAAATATTTAGCTTCTACTTCTTATATTGAATGCTTAAGCTTGTAAAGCAAAACTACTTACCTCAAAAGAAAACAAAAATCACTAACACAAATCACTTTAAAAATCAAAACACCGCACTAACTCACCTTTTCTGAAGGAATCGTTTCCTAAACTCTATATAAGCGGATCGTCCTTTATCGGTATCATCGCCTATTTTCACACGGCCATGCAAAGGGACCCTGTGTCCCGAAATGCCATAGTCCATTTGTAGATCGACAAGGAGCATGAGCGTGAAAAGTACGAGGAAGGCGCTCAGAGCGAGCGCAAGGCGCTCTTTTAGTTTCATGTTGAGCATGGTGCGCGCGATCTGGCGGCGCGGCGCGGTCGCACTGTCCCCAGGCGCATGGTCCGGCGTCGGCGAGCGCTTACAGTCGCGCGCGCAACCGCCGCGCCACCGGCACCGCAACCGCCGCCACCGTGCGCGCGCCGAACCGCTGACGCTGTAACAAATTCATCACTTATCACTCTCAGAGCTGCTATCGTGATTAATGCGTATCGCTTTATAACATCTGTCTACCGCTGATAAGATTCATAACGCACCTAATTTACTTTTAGACGCCTTAAAAAAATAATCATCTCAGTGCGTTTGAACTTTTATTTGAATATAATGATTATATTTTACGATATATTCACTATAATTAAACCAATTTAGATAATCCTTTTTAATTAAGTCTGCTTTCTTGGTTACGTGAAATATAAATTCTTTTGTGTTAAACAATTGTGTTTCGTGATTAATAATAATAATTATTTACAGTAACAATGAGACGATTACTTATAAAATCAAGCTAGGTACTTTTTTACAAATGTAAATTGAAATTCGAAGCACGTTATTTAGGCAAGATCAGGAGTCTATTTAGTTTTATATCTAAAAAGTTGCCCTTCATAAAAAGTAAATGTGAAAACTTGAAATAATAAGTAATGCCAACTTGAAATAATATTAAAGCAATCCCGATATATCTACTAGAATTATAAAGACACCGAATGCATTCAATCAAATGCCAGAAACGTGACATTTTTAATAAAAACCAGTTCATATAGTGTTCAAATACCAAGGAAACGGCTAATGTCGCCGCCAACACTATAACAGAGTTCAGTAATACTAACTCACGACAGTGAGGTTAAAAGATTACGCAAGCAAAAGTAATGACATTATGATAGTTTTGAAATAACTAAGAAATTACTTGTAAATTTTGATTAAAATTGTCATCTTGATTCCAAGCTTCCTTCATTCTAGAAGTTTCCGATTTTCATTTCAATAAAATTAATACGGACCAAATGCTTGGTAGAACACGCACAGCAGAGACTAAAGAGTTTCGAAGAATCTTCTGGACTTCAAATATTAAGTAATTAAAATCGACAGCAAAACTAAGTTTGTATATCATAGTAATTTTTAAAAAATATATGTAATAACAACATGGGAAAAATTTCTATAGCTCTAAAATTACTTTTTATTATTTATTATTCGAAAATTATTTTTTTGTGCGCTATTGTAGTGTTTTTAAATTTCTACCACCTCCAATTTTTCCAGAATTTTAAATCCTAAAGTTTTAGAAAGCGTGTCATAATTTCTATGGCGCGTATCTAATCTTAGAATACACCTATTTATTAAATTCCTTATAGAGCCAATAGTCTCTGAGTTAAAGGACAGTGTCATAAGGACGGACACACGGACCGGAATAAGCAAGCGACGGTTTCGTTTATATAGTATTGTGTTTTTAAGTACGGCGTTTTGATACAAAATTCTAAAGATTAATATTACCTATATAATTTAATGCTTAACTATATATAATATATGCAGTTATACACGACGTCAGCAAAACTGACTCCTAGATAAATTTAGCTGACTGTAAGAAATAAGATCGCTCTACTATTATTTTATACTTAGTTTCAAATATCGCTGCATCAGTTATTTACAATTCCAAACACGACTTCTGTGCATGATGATGCTAATTAATAATTACACGAGTTATCGATTTAAACTATATTATTCTAATTAACTACATTGTAAGACAACTGATACTAAAAGGAAAGATTTAGTTCAAAGTTTAAATTATAATTGTTGATGACTATAACAGTTGAATGCAGCTATATATTTGAGGAATTAATTCTTTTGTCTACAGCATCCTTGTACGTGAGGAGCTTACTCAGTAAAAAAAAAATCTTACAATACCGTGTGTGTCACCGAAAAATATATTGCGTAGTTTAGGATTAAGAAAGTTAAAGGCAAAAATACCATCCGATTGATTTGATTTGTAAATGTTTAAATCGAAGTATTTAAATCTATGCTTAGAGTTTTTTGTTTTCCGTTGCGAGTAGGTATTTATACTGACTGATAAATATTTTAAACAAGATTTTTGTACTTTTTATTTAACTTAATAGATTTATATGATAGAAATCTGGACTTATTATTAATGAGTTTATGCACTTTTTTCACAAAGGTGAGGCAAACAAGCGTACTGGTTACCTTATCTCAGCCACAGTGTGTTCACCTTTAACACCATTGTACATTCGCACCCTAAATTCGTCCTAAGATGAAATATATATTTAAGATGAGGCAGGACGTAGAGAAAAACAAAAGATAGGAATTTGGACCCTCCATACCTCCTTCATTGATCGACTCTTTCTTATTGAATAGAGTAAAAAAAGTAAGCTAGATTAAAATTTTCTCTAAATATCTTCTTAGTCCTAGCATTATTCCCGGTATTTTACCTACCCGGGGTCTGCTTATTACTCTTATCCTGATTTGACAGTTACTAGTTTTTACACGGAGCGATTGCCATCTGACCTCCGCAACCCTAAGAGTAAACCAGTAACTCATTGGATAAGAGCAATTTACTTCTCAAGAGTTAACGATTATTATCAGATGTTATGTGATAACGACCGCAACCGACAGCTTAACGTGCTCTCCGAGGCACGATGGGGAGACCCACAAGGACAAACGCCCAGAGCGAAACAGATATTTACAACAAACATCTGCCCGAGCGAGAATCGAACCCGCAACCGCAGACTCGCTACCCACAACGCCACAACGTGTTCTAAATATATGCAAGTATAATCACTTGGATAATGTTAAATAATGCAAGATATAAACTGAAATATAGAGGTGTATCACAAAAAAAAATATAATAAAAGGTTTTAATTTTGAGCAATGGTTTTCACAAATAATTGCATAAAGATTATAAAAAATGAAAACTATAAATTATAAAAACGGTGTGGTTTTAAGAAACCACGACGCAAGTGAAACTTTTGACTTTTTTTATTATTCGATTTAGGGTATTGAAATGGCGTTCTTAATCTTAATAGAAAAAAAAACAAACAGAAAATTAAAAAAATATATATAATTAAATAAATTAAAAATATTTATATAATATATATAAATTAAAAAATAATAATAAAAAAACATGCAAACAAACAAGCATACAAACAAACAGAAAATTAAAAATATATATATAATTAAATAAATTAAAAATATTTATATAATATATATATATTAAAAAATAATAATAAAAAAACATACAAACAAACAGAAAAAAATAAAATAATAATAATAATAATTTTTAAAAAACATGCCCGCGAACAATCATACGTAAATAAAAAAAGTATAAAGTAAAATAATTATAAGTTTTTGATTACTTACGATAAAATAATAATTATATAATTATAAATGACAAGACAACTGAACTATATAGCTATCACATGATTATATGTATGTATATATTAAATCCATAAATTTTTCCCTTAAGTTTAGTTTGAATTTTATGGAACTATATCTCGCTACTGTTTTGCGTATCAAATCCGTAACGAAATAAAGAAAGATATATAGAATTAGTTATATTACGTTAAGGTTTCTAGAGCACGTTGAAAGTAAACACACTCATAAAAATATCGTAATATTTTCAGGTTACGAAAAAACGCGTCCTCTTAAAAGAATCGCCTTACTAAATATTTTCTGTAATGGAAACGAAACAAAAAGGTTTTTTTGTGACTGCGTGTGTGGACGTACAACGTAATGCAATTTATAATATGTTATTTATAATAGTTCGCGTTTTTAATAAACTTCAAAAGATAAGTTTTGCTGAGATGAAGAGGGTATTTTTTTTCATTAAAAACGGTAGTACGTTATCTATAATCTGTGTGATTATACGTATTGAATGACTATGGAAATAGAGTAACATTATTAATAATTTTATTAAGCTACATTCGTATTGTGTTTATTTACCTTTGTAAATGCGCCATTGGTGGATAAAACAAAAAAAAATATTTACACAATTGTTACAGAAATACAAAATTATCAAAATATTGACTATATTAGAGACATGTGATGTACATGTCCTGACGAGACATTCAATATTAAATATTTCTACAATATTAACTAACTTTAATTATCTAGAAGAAAACTAATTACTTTTTTACGTGCTCAATATTTCTTTACATTGATTTCTGATAGCAGAATAATGTTATTATGATCTTTTTCATACGATAAAGCGTATTTTATAGAATCATCCCTCTTAAAAGTAAAAGTGTTTTGATTTGGAAGGCTTAAGTGTTTTCTTTCCCAAAAAACAACCATTTTTCATGTATAAACGAAAGATACGGCAAAAATATTTTAAAGTATTCTGTTACATTTTTGAGCAAGTTAAATAGCTTCAGTTTTACTTTCAAATGCGTTACAAATTCAAATTTTATTTCAATTTTATATCTGATTTCCATAGCGATCATCGCTGCAACAACCAATTACAGATGAAAAAGAATAAAGTTTTTAATTTGTTCGAAATAGTATGATGCACCAAAATCTCTGTTTTAGAGTTAAAAATTGAAATGAAAGGTTTTATGCTGAAGAACGTAACAAAAAATTACACGCTTATAATTACAATTACCGTTTATAATTAATTTTCATTGTTATGTTTAATGTTTTTAGTTTATTAACTATAATGAATTAAAATAAATTAGGTATGAAATTCGAAGTACAATCTTTACAAAACTGGCTAGCAAGACCTAAATTCAACGCAATTTCTCCGTCAAAGAGTTTTTGAATTAATACGTTTTAATTGCATAACTAATATAAAAAGAATATAAATAAAAACACGTGGGAAATCTCATGTACAATCATGTAACGTACGCGAATCTCTTCAGACTTGCATACGAGTCTGATAGCGCCGAACAAAAAGACTTCAATTATCCAATTTGCAGCACGCTACGCAGCCCTCGTTAATTTATATAAGTTCGCAACTTGAGCCAATTTAATTAGTGCTATTGACATAAAATTGAAAAATTCGTGACAATGTTTGAAAAGAAGAATAAATTTTTTCGACTCTACATACAAAAAATAATTAATTTAATTTTTGTTCATGTTAAGAAGAATAGTAGAGTTGGGGTTTTGTTCATTATTTTTAAGAACTGTAATAAGCGTATAAAATAACATTTATTTTCCGCTTGTTAAATCATATTACATAGTTTAGTGAGCGCGTAAGTTGGGTACATTCTCATTACACTCGCATTATAAAAAAACCTGGCACACCGCATCTTGAATCTTGTAATAGGATTTTCATTTCACCTCTTCAAGATGAAAATCTAATTAGAAGAAATACATTTATGTAATGGAAAATCCGTAAACACGGTTTGTTAGAAACATGGATCACTCCATATTGAAGACGCAGGCAAAAGTTAGTACATAATAATGACGCGATGTTTCATATTTCTTCTAAATTATACAAAATTATACATAAATATATGGATGTTCAGTGCACAATGGCTGGATTCTATCTGAAATAATCCGACAATATGCACCATTGGTAGGCATTACCTACTTGTACGCATTTGTGTCATTGAAAGTGGTATTTCACAACATCATACACAAACATTTCGCAATATTGAAACTACATAGACAACTTTTACAACACGAGTTTATAAATGTCTACTTTTTATCATTGTTTGGTAAAATTGTAATTGGAGTAATCAATTAAATTGGAGTAATAAATTTTGATATTTTTGCCACAAATTGACAAACTAAAGCACGGCCCGCCCGATGGGAACCAGTCACCGAAGCCTGTCGACATTTGTAATACCAGTAGCATCATAAGCCGACCCAAGGAAAGGAGCAGACAGAGAAGGGAAACAAAAGGAAAGGATAAGAAGGGGAGAAGGTTTGGGAATCCGGCGACTCCAATCACTAACTGAAACGCGACAGCACGGATACTGTTACTTTACGTCAATATTCTGTGTCTGAGGTTTGGTAGAGCCAACCCATTCACTGAAATTTTAAACTATTCTAACCTAAATAATATCATAAATAAACCATCATGTATAAAATAACTTGAAATGTTATTTATTTTAAGAGAAATACGTAGTGTGTTTTTATTTTAGTACGCTAAAGAACAATAGAAGTTGCAGGCAAACATAAGCACCAGAAGCACGCAATGATCGCTTTAGTCATTGAATGAGGAGATAAACAATGGTAGAATAACAGCTATTCCATAGATAACATCTTGATCACAGTCTCCATTAGCCGAATGTAGGTACTTTCTGCAATATACGTTTACCTAGAATAATAGAACGACAGCGGCTATCGACCGTGAATCCGGAACAGATGTAATCATTGTTATATTAATATGTGACCAATTGAAGTATATGTTTTCTTAAATGCTTTTTGATTTCTGAAAAATTGCTACCGTCTATAAACAAATGTCGCCTGTTTTGGTCATTTTGGAGTTGGAATGATTATTTTTATTCGCAATTTTATATTTAAAATGTCTCATGAAAATTTTGATATGTTTTAGGGCGGTTACAGACCAGCCATTTTTTTCGGGCGTTGTGATGTCTTTTAGGCATACACACTCACAGGCGCACTTCATTTCGCGCCTCAAAAAGTCGAACACGCATACACAGCATTATTCCAGCGTGTACGCTTGTAATGGTGGTGATAAGTTTCAGTAGCATATTATTCAAAAAAAATTATAAATTATAAGCGTGTCAACGCTCGTACCAATTACGCATATGGTAAAAGGCGTGCCTATACGCACAAAAAACGAGCTTATGCGGTAGTGAAAAACGCTGCTATAAAAAGGACAAGGAAAACCTATAAAAAGGATTTCCAAAATTATTCTGCTGAATACTTTCGTTTATGAAATACTATCGGCCCGCTGCGGCTTCGCACGGGTATAAAATATATAGCCTATGTCATTCACTGAAAAAATTATTAAAATCGATCCATTAGTTTTGATTTATTCATTACTGCCCGTGGCCCGCATGCATTAAATGTAATTATTTACGACATCACATTATGTTGTTATACATGTTATTATACATATTAACCTTCCTCTGCAGTCACTCTATCTTTATAAAAACCACATCAAAATCCGTTGCGTAGTTTTAAAGATTAAGGCATACATAGGGACAGAGAAAGCGACTTTGTTTTATACTATGTAGTGATTTAATATATTTGATCATGTAATTATATAATGCTAGGAAGAAAAATATAATTTAATAATGTTTTGATATTGCACTAAAAACAATACAAATAGTGTGAGTATAATTAGCGTTGGTCTTAAAATGCATGTTAAAACATTCGTGATATACTATTTTGTAATTTTTTTTAGCATTTATTTCCGTAACACGTAATATTTATCTAGGAGTTAAATAATCAAATACAGAATCATGTCTATTTACTCAGTTATAATCTTACATTAAACAAAACATGCGAGTGAGTAGATAAAACACAATTCCATAGAATAACGTGGAAAGTGTGCTGTGAAATAGGCCATTTTTTAGAACATCGCACCGCTTCTATGAAAGTTCGTTCATATCGAATTCTGCGAAAATATACGTTATAAATAGGAAATCGTTAAGATACTTATTATACTCAGAAACCAAGCAAATAGTACGCCTTTGGCGGGACATCTTTCTTTATTGTTACCATAAAGTGGACTCGCAGCTTTGTTGTCTTATCATAATTTTAAAATTTATACTTCTGTGTCTCTGTTAGTAATAAAGAAAGCAATAACACAGTATTGAAAGTTATCTTACGTAATAAATAACAAAGAAATTTCAAAGAAGGTTTCATCTCTAATATGGCAGATATAAGACCCAGTAAGGAAATTAATGTTGAGCTTAAGAAATATTCCATTCTTTCCTTAATAATAAAAAAACGAGCTGACAAATAATTGCAACTAAAATAAATCATAAGGCTCCATTTTTTAATCATGCAATTGATGTGTTATGTTAAACGTTTTGGGTTATATTATATACGAAATATGCAGCTTGTATACTTATTTTTGTGTAAATAAGTAAAATAACTTACATAAATCTGAAATTGCCAAAAACTTGACCAATACATTAAAAAAATCATATAAAGCAAGTGGTTCAAAATTTTCAAACACGTTTTTCTCGAAATGACATTCGTGTGGGTTGACATGGTATTGCTTATTTGCATCAATTTGTTATTTACTATAAGATTTCAGTTTATTGCCTACTAACAGTGCTCGAGGCTTCGGCTAGTATTAATACTTATACTCTTGATATCGGATAGCTACCAAAAAGTTATTTTTCTATTCAATGAGAGATATCTGTACCAAATAAATAAGTCATGTAGTTTGTTTTTTTAATCAGGAAACCACAATAACCTAACATTTTCCTTAATAAATCTGTGCCTAATTGCAGGCATGTCACAAACGCATCCAGGTAACAAACTTTTTTTTTAAATATTAGCAATGCTTTTGAAGCCTAATGCTTAGTAATCTAATATTCCTATTGCCAAAAAATAAGCTCAAAGCTTGCGCTAGGAGTGGGTACGACATTAGCCCCAGGGGGTCAGGATCACAGTGAAGTCGGCCCTTCTACCGTTGAGCAATTGAAAATTTTAAAAACAAACGTTCACATTTACCAAATAAAAATATGATTACTATAATATGAGTCGAATCTTAATTCTGATTCGTAAATGATAGTGGGCGAAATTATGTTTCGCCATATTTGCTTAAAAATTATAAAATATTCCAAGAAACCTTGAAATCTGTCTGCTTTAAATTACCTTCCACATAAATTACATGTAAGGTATATGTGAAATTTGTAAATAATTAATTAATCATTACATTTAGGTACTTCGTAGAAACTTTGCTGATATTCGATATATTATTTTAAATTAATAACTACTTCTCATTTTATTGAGATAATTTTATATTTTATTTTGGGATGAAAATATGCTCAGTTTTCTTAAGAGCTGTGCAGTGAAAAAAAACTGTGCAGTGTGACCCGATTTGTCCAAGGGGTTATGTGGGGGGGGTATTATGGGGATAGACGAAAACCTCCTCAGTGGCTGAGCTATTTTTTATTTTATTTTTTCGGAATGTGTATTGCTGTTGGCCCTACTGGCCTTGACAGCGTCACCGGGCGGGGGCTGAGCTAGGTGAATGTTACAGGTTCCAGGAAGGGAGGCAGAAGACGGTATTGCTCGCCGCCTACGCTTTCCTCGCAATCCTCATTAAGAAACATTATCTTATCTTGTTTATTTTAAACGAAGTAATATCAAAATCGAGACCTTTCTATTAATTAAGTGACAATATAATAATTTGACAAACGTTTAGTTGTATATATTTCTGAATTATGATTTTATTATTTTTGGACTTGCTCGTATTTAAACATATGAGTAATAGTACCAATGCAAGCTGGTAGCAATATTATAGGAAAAACATTATTAAATGGTTATTTGCAAGATAATACTTGTAAAGTATACCCGACAATATATTATTATAAAGGTGTAAGGGCACCTGCCTTCATTAACATTTGATTATGTCCGTAATGTGTAGCGCATCCTGAATGACAAATAGTTTCCTGCGCCTGCGCAGCATCTGTTTTTATTATGTACGAGAATAAACGATGTACGTAATAACGGATGTATAATTGTTTTGAAATACGTAAATTAAAAAATTCCACGTATTTTATGTACTTTTTCTGGTCTACCAGTTTGGCATAGGTTTCATTTTAACCAAAACGAAACCCCAAAAAATTAAAATTAAACACATAATTTGCATTGAATTAACAGCAGATTTAGAGAAAATTAGTATAATTTTTAAATTTCTATTAGGTTAGAAAACTTAGACTTCAAACGGAGCTTGTAGAGTGAAATCGAGGGCATGCCCTCCTAAGATTACAAGTA
Source organism: Hestina assimilis (assembly GCA_023373885.1). Classification (NCBI taxonomy): domain Eukaryota; kingdom Metazoa; phylum Arthropoda; class Insecta; order Lepidoptera; family Nymphalidae; genus Hestina; species Hestina assimilis. Next base: position 5,252,736 of record CM041749.1, on the reverse strand, counting down.
AATTTGTGTATCGAATTCCTGTCGTGCATTAGGGTGGAGAAAAGCATCCTGAGAAAAACTGTATGTCTTTTGAAGAAATTCTGAGATATGTTTATTTTTTATGTTATAAAAACGGACAGGAGGCTTGCCTGATGTTGAGCGATTAACGCAGCCCTGGAACATTTACAACACCAGAGGGAATACAGGTGCGTCGCCAACTTTTAAGATGCAACTGGTTATACGCTGGCTGACCTCGAAACGTGGCTGACGAGCAATCACTTCACGAATTTTTCAACAACATACGGTCGGAGCTAAGCAAGTGAGCATAAAATCCAGCAATAATTTGTACCAAATAATCCGAAGTTCAGTTGCGTGGTGCATAAGGCTTTACCGTAACAGTAGAGGGAGAAATTACCCAGTAAATGGGACAAATTATTTTGTTTACTTACGTTTTTAATGTTAGTTTTTGTTCATTGTAATACTTTTTAAATTAATTTACAATTTGACGACGTTGTGGCGCAGTGGTAGCGAACCTGCCTTAAACGCCACAGGTCGCTGGTTCGATTCCCACTCGGAGCATAATATGTTTTTATTGACCGTGCAAGCATATTTTCCGGTCTAGGTGTATTTGTCCTTGTCATTGCGAATATTTCCGGACCCCCGACACAGGGTATTACTATCCTAATGGGGCCGTTGCGTGTGCAGCGTTTATTTATTTATTTATTATAATGATTAAAATATCTAATAGATTATAACCTTTAAAAACAACTGTCGGCTTGCCGTGTTTACTTTTACATAGGAATACGCCTTTAAATAATAATTATTAAAAACAAGAACAAGGTTGATATTATAAATTCTTGTAAGTGAACCAAAGTTAATTGCTTAAATATTTTATAATCTAACTATTGCATTTGCCTTGCAAATTGAAACTTGTACTATGGATATAATTATTATTAACCAATTGTATATGAATGAATAATGTATGAATAAAGATATTATTCATAACGCCTTTTGATTTATCGAAGAGACTGTTTTAAAATATTAGAAGTTATATTTTCTATTTATATGAAACCAATAATACGCGAATTTAAGTCATGTCGCTTTAGCGTTTATCCGTTTTCATTATTTTTAATTATGGATTTATCGGAGTTTGTTATGGATAAGATAATTTTTCACGAAAGTTTATGTTTACCCAAAGCGAGGGTGGCTCGCTACTATTATTACAGGTCCGATCCAATTCACACAAAAATACTAATAATTGGCGTTAAATATGTTATACCGACTTTATTATTTACTCTATGGTGCTATTACAACAGACAGGCAATGCTTTGGTAACAAAAGATATGCTTGAGTTTATAATATTTTCAATTAACATATAGTCATATTTTAACTAATTTACACAAAACCTATAGAAATCATAAATGACAGAAAGATGCTGCGAAGGACTTTATTCTATAATATGTACCGATTTCGTCAAAAAGTTAACAATTTCATGTCAAAATTTATTGTATAACTCTGAACCGCAGGCCGTTATTAATAAAATTATAATTGCTTATAGAATGAGTTTAACAACTAAATTGTCCCCTCAAATGACGGAAGTACAAATTACCTGCCTACAAGATAGCTAATGACTAAATTGTTATGTTCCAACCGGACAAACGGACGGGATTCTCATGATGCATACGCGACAAACAAGGATTATACCGGCCAACGCAAAAGTAAGTTGAACACGATAATATTAAAATTGTAACGTACAATTAGTTATTTACTTTGATAGTTAGATTTAAATATTTTTAAATATTAGAGCTGTTTTTTTTTTATGTTAGAAGTTGGCAAACAAGCATACGGCCCACCTGATGGTAAGTGGATGCCGTAGCCTATGAGCGCTTGCAGCACCAATAGTAGGTGCCACTCACGCGTTGCCAACCTCGAGATATTAGTTCTTAAATCTCGTTCGCCCAGTAATTTCACTAGCGTACAATGGCCTTCAAACTGAACACAGTAGTGCCTAAGCACTACTATTTGGCGGCAGAATATTGGACACTGCGGTGGTACCTACCTAGCCGGCCTCTTGCAACAAAAGACCTACCACCAGTGTGACTGATTGCACTGGTGGAATAATCTCTGTTGTGACAGAGGTTATCCCAACAGCAGGCGATGGGGTCGTCACATCCCGACGCCTTTAAAAGTTAGAAGTCCAGAAAGAAAGAAGAAATTAAAAAAGGAAGGAAACAGAGAGGATGGGAGAAAAAAAAAGTCAAATAGAAAACTTGTATAGAACCCTCTTAATTCTTATTTTTAGCAGTTGTGGTTGCAGCGGCAACAGAAACAAATATTGTGTGAAAATAGGTAGACCGATTACGGTTTGCGAGATATAGCTAGCACACGGACAGACGGACAGTGCAGGCTTTGTAATAGGGTTCCATTTCCAACCTTTGGGTCCAGAAATCTAAAAACGATTAAGTAAAAAAAGGTAATAAATTCACTCAACATATACCTAAAATCTGGTATAGACCGATAAAAGCATTCCTTCGTCTTATCCCACGTAAGGAGTCAATGTGAGAAATTAAACCACTCAGTCAGCTCTTAAACGCTTTAAAGAAATTTAAATGAAATGTATTGAATAAACGGCGGAAATGAGGTTCTTTTAGCTTAGCTTATTCCGTCTTCTGAGTCCTGACTGGTTCAGTCCGACTATATTTCTTAAATCTTTATTCAGTACTTTTTAAACACTTCAAGAAGTAATTTTGTAAGTACATTTTATTTGTCTGTAACGAAATTAAATGAAAATTCAAATTAAGGAATTTTACACCATATTTTTTCATAATGATAATTTATATCACTTATAATTATTTACATCCAAAGTCCTACCTAAAAATGTAATTTACCAACAGCTTCTAATCATCTATAGATTTATGACTGAGTCATAGTCGAGACAATTTTAACAACAATATGCAACATTTATATGTTACCCATCCAATAATTGACCGCACTCAACAGCGCTTACCCTTGCTAAGATTTGCACAGATAAGAGACAAGAAAAACACGTGTGATAAATCTATATATTTATAAAATACTCGTTCAATTTTTTTGCACTTTAAAACCACAATTATATAATCTAAATAGTAAAAAATTCCCACCTTTATGTCAGTTTGACATTGAAATTTACACAATGGCTTACACTACACGTAATTAGGTTAGTTTACAATAACCGGGGCTACCGAATCAAAGTCATATTATTTAACAAGCCTTCGTTTTGTTATATGTTAATAAAATTATATTACTTTTTCGCAATTGTCACTTAGAACCTTATATTGTTATGACATTGTCTAACAATAGCTAACATTTATCACGTAACTTAAGTAATCTTATGTTTGATTTTTACTGAATTTAAAAATTAAGGTTTTGCATTATTCTAATTTTTTGTTGTATCTTACAAGATACCTTTCTTGTTTGAGATACGATTTTGTTGTTGTTGTTTTTATAATGCAATCATTTAATAACGTACGACGTTTAGGGATGGTTTTTTACTAAATACTTTAAAACTACATAAATTATACTTTGTGACGTCCGACGTCTCGTTCGCCCAGTAATTTCACTAGCGTGCAATGCCCTTCAAACCGGAACACAGTAGTGCCTAAGCACTACTATTTGGCGGCAGAATATTGGACACTGCGGTGGAACCTACCTAGCCGGCCTCTTGCAACAAACGACCTACCACCAGTGTGACTGATTGCACTGGTGGAATAATCTCTGTTGTGACAGAGGTTATCCCAACAGCGGGCGATGGGGTCGTCACATCCCGACGCCTTTAATGAATAGTAGTAGCTTTTAATGCCTGTGATGAAATAGTAGCGAATTTGTCTCTACCGCCAATGTTCGCGGATGCGATTTCCGTTCGGAGTAAATATTTGTATTGAACTCAGACATAATTATTGTGGTTATTACGGTTGGAGTGGTTGTGTTTGTGTTTCGAGACCTCCACACAGGATATATGAGTAAGTCTCATGTTACCGGTAACTAGGGCTGTTCTTCTATTTATTATATAGATTTAGAAAAATCTTGTTCGATTATTGAAGCAGCGAGCAAAACTATTAGTAAAAAATCGTGTCATTTATTCTTAACGTAAAGTAAAATATTGTTTTTCAAAAAAAAAAAAATCTGACAGTAACTTTTGAAGACTGCGTGCAAAAGTACATTTATGATATTAAAAGGTTTCATAAGACTGATTTAGATGAAAGGAATCGTGCACACAAACAATAGGCATGAACCATTACAATCTCCGATACATTAAATCTCGTATCACTGATCGTATCTACAAGTATGTCAGCCGTTTAATAACCCATGCAGCGGTCGCAAGCCGTACTGCATACAAACGAACATCACTTCCAGTTTCACGGATGTAAGCATGTAAAACAGCGATCTTTATCAATGTCACGCTAAGGGAATTTAGAGAAAATAGCCGAAATGAGATCGTACAATTTAAATTCACCGAATTATTCCGCTCTCACACGTAGTGAATAGGTACATCCGAGTCGGGACACGCGCGTCGCGCTCTATGAAATTTTTTATCGTACTCCATTTGGGTTGTTTACTTTATTTTGAAAGGATGCGACTTTTATTTTTGATTGTATATTTGTGTAGGAATTTTTATAGTGTATCAACTAAATTAACGGAAAATGTCACGTATTAGGGATGTCTTTGTTAGACCTAATAAATATGTTATTACTTATATATATTCTTCTTTTCATGTTTTGGTTACATTTGTTTGTCATTAATATTTTAGTGCAATAGTAAACTCTATGCTATATACAATAAAAACAAATAACTGTAGAATTTTATAGCAATTTTGCAATAAAACGAAAATATTAAATGCAACGAAAATATCAATAACTTACAATTTTGTTACAACGTTTTACTTTTAAATTAAAAATAGTCTTTTGTTTTTTGTAAAATTTTTAATTTAATAATGGATTTTTGAAGTGATATTTTTGTATAATTAATATTTTTGATTTGATTTAGAACAAGGGTTGAATTGATCTCTACTATTCTCCGTAACAAATCTTTTGGCCCGATTGTCACTAGACCTTTTCGTTCTAAAATTTTAGGAATAGACAACAAATTGATTTAATAAAAAAAAAAACATAAAATAAATAAAATTCTCTAGAATTTTTTCACAATTAGTAAACACATTTTTTACTATGAAAATATTTTTCTACATACAAAAAATGCAGCACAAACTTTAAAAATACAATAACATTCTACGTTTGTACGTGACTATTTGTCAATTTCACGTCTTAATAGTTATAAAGCAAAAATACTATTCATTAGTTCTTACACTGAACGTGCCCGTAGCAAATGTTCAGCTTCATCGTAAATGATTACGTCACTCACAAACAAACATTTTATGCATCCTACTAATATAATAAATGTAAAAAATTGTATGTTGTTATGTTTGTAACTCAATTACGCAAAAACGGCTGGATTTGGATGCAATCTGTCACAGATATAGATTGTTCCCTGGATAACACATAGGATACTTATAATCCCGGAAATTGAATTGGATATTAAGTTGCCGTGGGATAAAACAAAAACGAACTACAATATTTGAATTTGGATATATCTATAAGGTTCTTATAATATTTATTACTGAATAGTAATTTAATATTTCACCTTAAAATATATAAATATACCTTTTCACCCCTAAATCGCTGAACCTAATTTTGATGAATTTTAACAGAGCCAAGAACAAGAACATAGGCCACTTTTTAACGAAACAAAGCGAAGCCGCGGGCTGGATACTAGTAATAAATATATTTTATTTCATATACTATATACAGTAGTAAAATTGTATTGTTTTCAAAAGAATTTTTAAATGAGGATATTATTAAATTATACGCGGTTTTTGTAACTCTAATTTGACAATAGATTTTTTGAGTCGAGTTTTAACATCCGTAACATTCCAATTTCTGTGTTTAAGAAGTTCAATTGTTTATTTTTACAAAGTAAGAGGCAAAAACATTTACTTTTCAATATTCCTTACTTTTTTTATGTTAGAAGTTGGCAAACAAGCATACGGCCCACCTGATGGTAAGTGGCTGCCGCAGCCTATGAGCGCTTGCAGCACCATTACTAGGTGCCACTCGCGCGTTGCCAACCTCGAGATATTAGTTCTTAAATCTCGTTCGCCCAGTAATTTCACTAGCGTACAATGCCCTTCAAATCGGAACACAGTAGTGCCTAAGCACTACTATTATATATATTATACTTTAACGGAGATTTAGACAAAACGGTTTTAATGAAACATTAGAAAACTACTAAAAGTTTTTTATAACTCAATATTAAACGAAAAGTAACCAACAAAATATTAATACAAAATAAAACTAAAAAGCCGCCAGTCTCCAAAACAATGTTATTTAAGGATTTTGACTAAAATTCCGTTAATAATTAAATATATCTCAATTCGTCTGTCCGTTGCCTCGTGCATCAGAGCTTTTTTAATCGAAGAATGTTTTAGATTTACTTACGGATGTAATGGCCTACAGCTTGACACCGTTGAGGCGTTGTGGGTAGCGAGTCTGCCTTTAGTCTCGGTGGTTGCGGGTTCGATTCCCGCTCGGGCAGATGTTTGTTAAAATTTCTGTCTCGGTCTGGGCGTTTGTCCGTGAGGCTCTAGTATTTATATACCCATCGTGCCTCGGAGAGCACGTTAAGCTGTCGGTCGGTCCCGGTTATTATCAATAACATCTGATAACAATCGTTAACTCTTGATAAGTAAATTGCTCTTATCCAATGAGTTACTGGTTCGCCCTTAGGTTTGCGGAGGTCAAACGACAATCGCTCTGTGTAAAAACTAGTAACCTTGTCATATCAGACCCTGGGTACATAAAATACCGGGAATAATGCTAGGATGAAGAAGTAATGGTCTACAGCGACGAAAACTACGTAAAAACCTCAAAAGAATCCCTAACCAAAATCGAAAAGCACATAACTCTTAATTTTATTGGTTTAAGTTACTACCAGATAGCTTATACAAATGTTCAATCTCTATATAAATGTAAATAAATATAAAAAACTGTTCATTATCACACTATATAATATAGTCTGCTTAATAAAATACTCAAACATAATACTGGCTTAAGTGTTACGAAATAGAAAATCAAACAAGGCGATTCACGTCATACCACCAAATTAGGTTTCGTTTACACAAATAGTGTATAGTTTTCATCATCATAAAAGCATAAGCACGATCGATAGCTACCTACTTATTATTTACTTATTACCTACAGTACTTAATAACAGAAGTGTTATAAATATACTTCAATATTATTTATCTTTCTTACTTATCGAGTGGTTAGTGGCCAACCTAGTGTCAGAGTTGTTCAGGTCGCCCGTAGGCCTCTGACTTGACTTATCGACTGTTGTCAAATAGTCAACAGCCGGGACCGACTTTTTACGTACCCTCCGAAGCACGGAGACGCTCGGTTGAAATACCACTATGCGATCACTCATCTAGTGACTGACCGCGCCTAAAGTTGCTTAACCCAACGATCGTTTACTGATCATTGGGTGCACTCGGCTATGAGCGTCTCAATATAATATATAAATACCAGTATGGCCCTGCGACTTCGTCCGGTGACCTTAGAATTGACTCCAGAGATAAATGGTTTATTTGTTATTAAATTAATGTTCTGTAAGACCCATTTATAACAAACTTCAATTTAATAAGTCCTGCAGCTTCAACTTGTAACCTTACAGGAGCCGAACTTTTTCCGTATAAAAGGTGTCCTAAGATAATATTAATAAATAATAAAATCTTGTTACAAAAGTTGTAAAATTGACAAAATTGCCAAAAAAGCTTCGATTGCATATTGATACATCGATCAAAACGAACAATTTAATAACTTTATGCAAATAAATAAATTTGAAGTATCGTGTCTGTATGTAATATCATAATGCGTATGAAAATATTACGTAAACAAAACAATTTTTTAAATGTTTGTCTATATGTATATATCTTAACAGTTTCGTTTGACAGTGTGCTCTGATGTTTGCGGCTAATTTCCGAAAGGGGTAGATACATTTTCAAGGACTTTCACTGATTATCTGATGCTATAATTAATTAATTAGTATCAAAGGCTTCTTTCATTTGAGAATTAGGATTCGGCTACATAATAATTCTGTAAACCCCGAGCGAAGCAGTGGGCACAGCTAGTATAACATATGTAATTGTGTGATAAACAAGAATTAGTCACAGTATTTCCTCAGTCACAACACCGCAGCACGTGATTACACACGCGACTATCACGTATCGGTTATAAATAACTTTCAAATCTGGTTTCATTGGTTATTTTAAACCAATATTGACAGATACGCCTTCCTATTCCGCAAACGTTTCACATTACCTTCATTATATCAGACGTGTACAAATCGAAGCACCTATATTATAGAAGTTATTTTTAACCGTATTCAAAAATGAAGAGTGTCTTAATTTTTTGTGAGAAAGTATCTTACGCGATATTGGCGCCGGGATGTGACGACCCCACCGCCCGCTGTTGGGATAACCTCTGTCACAGCAGATATAATTCCACCAATGCAATCAGTCACACTGGTGGTAGGTCTTTTTTGCGATCTAGCCGGCTAGATAGGTACCACCGCAATGTCAAATATTCTGCTGCCAAAAAGTAGTGCTTAAACCGGAACACAGTAATGCCTACTGTGTTCCGGTTTGAAGTCCATTGTAGGCTAGTGAAATTACTCGCCAGAGGAGATTTAAGAACTAATATCACGAGGTTGGCAACGCGTGAGTGGCACCTACTAATGGTGCTGCAAGCGCTCATAAGCTACGGCAACAACTTACCATCAGGTGGGCCGTATGCTTGTTTGCCAACTTAAAACATAAAAAAAGAAAAAATCTGTGCCAATTGTAGACCAAAAAGGATACCTAAATAAAAATGACCTTAGATCAATTTTATGACAATGTGATCAAGGATTCCAGAAATATTATAGACAATAACTTCTCAAATTATGAGTAAACAGTGCTTAAATCCACAGTCATACATACAGAGTCAGGCCCTTTTGCTTGTTTCCACTGAAAAATGCATTTACGCATTGCACGTAGTGTACTCATCAAGTATTGCACTTAATGTACTCCACCACACTACCACTGTCTAGGCGGTGGTAAAGAGTAAGGGCGGATGATCCCACCACCATGTGGGATACATCATAGCCAAGAAGAGAGAGAGAGACATCATACCGCATGTTGTGTTGTCTGTGTACCCGTGTCGTTTTAACAGTTTATTATTCTTACTTGCGATATTAACTAAATTAAAATGTAACATAATTTTTTAAACTTAAACCATTAAGTCAAAATTCTCAGTTTGTGTACCCATTGTGTACGACCATTTTGGTTTTTACAAATACAGTCATTAAATAGTTTTAAATAATTTATTAATTATACTAAGCTATAGGTTAACGATCTACCTCACAAAGATTATAATGTTAATACACTTTCAAAAATCTAGCTCATTTAAAGATAGCTATTAATTTATTGTCATTGTTTATATACATTGGCCTTTGTCCAATTAGCTTGAGCTGTTAACCTAGAACTACATTTATAAACAGAATCGTTTCGGTATTACCACAGATGCAAAAACAGTTTTTAAAGCTTTTCTTTTTTTCATGTCAGCTAGCAAGCAAACGGTCCTCCTGATGGTAAGCAGTCACTGCCACCTATGAACGCTGGTGATACTTTAAGTATCACATGGGCGTTGCCCATTCTAGGGATAGGAAGGGAAATAATAAGCTATCTGTCATCCCAATCTGTTACGCTGTTTATTCTTGATTTGATCACCCCACAGCATCTTAAAAAATAACAGATATAAAAAGTATCCTATATGTATTAATACAGATAACAATCTATATCTGTGCCAAATTTCATCCAAATCCGTTTAGCCGTCTTTGCACGATTTAGTAACAAAAATACAAACATCCAAATATACAAATTTTCATATTTATTATATTATAATAGTTCTATTATTATATAGAATTGATGTCCATCAATTATTATTTCTTTACATTAACAGAAAAACGACATTAACGAAAATTCTATTACCTAGTTTTAGAAAGAATTGTAATGAAATTTTAATACACTCCTAAATTCTAATTTTAAGACGAAGCGGTGGTTTTACTTTTCGTTGTACTGTTTGTTTTGTACATATTTATATTATAATCATCTATATACTTCAGCAATAATATATCGAAACTTACATTGTTTAATTAATTGGGCGGGACATATTCATCTTCAATGACAATCGCAATGAATTAACGTACAATTAAGATATAAAAGTAATGTGACCATTTTTTACCGTCAAAATGGGACAAGATTCTCTTGTTACCATAATAGTATAGTTACAATATTTTTAAAAATAAAAATCCTTGCTGTTTCCAGGAAAGTAGATACTGAACTCGTGCAAAATATTTTTGTGGAATAGCAATAAAATAACTGTTGCGCATTATTCGAATAGGTGGAACGCTGGAGGCTCTAACTCTCACTCTCTCCTTGTCTGAATTCATTTCCTCTTTTTCCTCTCAGTCTGCCTTTCATCAGATAGCCAAGGGCGGTGTTTTCGCTCGTAGCTCTTAATCATGCTTGTTTTATACTAAATAGCACTTTAGTATTTAAAAAAATGTTTGGGAAAAAGGACTATCTGCGTCACGATAATATCGCCGAAGACTGTTACATTGATAACGAAACGTATGGTTATGCTACATATACATCATATTGAATTTGGCACGCGCGGCTACAGGTGTCGTCGTCCTTTCGTCGCTATTCTTGACGACCGTAAACAATAGGCAAAAATATTGTTTGTTATTTCGATAACGATTCAATGTGGAGTTGGAATTTCATCCAACGATAAATGTGTGCATTGCTTGCTTGGATTTGATTTATTTTTGGGAAAGATACCTTTATGAAATGACCATAAAAATTGATTTTTCTGACGTGTCTGTGTTTGAGGGGGCGAGGAGTGCTTAATATACTTATGTTACATGCAAATTTCTTTAATGTTCTAATAGACATGACAGCGAATTTATATCGTGGTCGCTTATTCGATTTCAGCAAACATTTCTTTATTTTTATTTGTAATCTCCCGTATTCCTCATAGACAAGTTGTAGTAGAAGTTATGTAAAAAAGTTACAATATTTTTTTTGAATATTGACCAAATACCCTAAAGTTTCTTTATATTGTAAAGTATACAATAAACTATTTTTTTAAGTTAGACGATATTACTTTAGGTGTGATTGATTTGATTTGATTTTGGTATACCATTCCGCTACCTCTGCAGCCCAACGGTAACGAACCCGCCTTAAGCGCCACGGGTCGCGTGTCAATTACCGCTCGGAGCATATGCTTGTATTAACCATACAGGCAAGTCCATAACATATTCCGGCCTGGCTGTGTTTGTCCTTGCCGTTGTGTGTTTCCGGACCCCGAAACAGGATATTGCTATCCTACTGTGGGCCGTTGATTGTCTAGTAATTTATTATTTATTATTGTACACAATAAGTCATCCTTGATGTTATATAAAAAAATTAAATAATTTCGGTTACCGGACGTGCGCACTCAGCCTCTCATAGCACGATATCAGCTTACTTTTACGGTACTTGAGTTAATTTGATTTGTAATTTTTTTTCATGTTTTACGTCGCACATTCTAAACCTACACAAACCGTGACGCGCGGTCGTTAAAATGAAACAATAGCCAACACAAACAAGCTATTGGTTCAAACTTTTGGTTTCAAATTATAATGACGAAAATAATATTTGTATTGACGCAAGTAGAAATACGATTGAAGGCGACTGAATGAAATCTATATAAAAAATTTAATAGTATTAGTAATATTTTAATTGTTGGCAAAATTCTTATCTCTTCCCTTTCTAACTCTTTATCTCTCTCTTTCTCTCTCTCTCAATCTCTCATTCATTCTCACATTTATAATGGATAAATGGGAACAACAAATGACAGCCTACTAGAATGATCGGTAAACTTTGTCTGCGTGGGCTTCAGAATTGGATCAATAGAGAAATCAAAATGTATGTTTTTATTATTTTTACATGCTTTTACTATTATTACATTCTAGACAAGTTTCAAAAAACGAATATATACGCTTCTATAAAACGCTGGTCTAAACCGCCTTTAAAAGTATCCATTTTTTTTTATCCAGATTATAATTTATCTGGAAGTACCATGAATTTTTAGTAACAATTCTATTGCGAACCAAATTAATTCAGGTAGTAAAACCATTCAGATATTATATGAGCATTACGTATAAAATATGTCATGGTACGAAATAGGGATGCAGCTCAGTTTAGGATGTTATTTTAATCACAATAAGAGTTCAGGGAACCTCCCTGTTCGTCACTGTACGTATTTCGCGAAAGATTATATTAAAAAATGTTATCGTTGAAAGCACATGATATATTTTCTGTATACCATATATTATATACCTTTTTTAATATAAGTATATCAAATTATTTACACATAAAAACTGTAATTGTATAAATTCTGCCGTGAAATTTTTAGCTTTAACACATGGTTTAACGGGCGTTTATTGATGAAATAAAAGTACAGCGAAATGTAAATTGAAATCAAAGTGTATTTCGGAGCTATAAATTCTACAGTTTTATGTGTCACCGTGAAATCGGAGTTTATACGGTCGATGGGCAAGGAATAATACGCCGTGCGAATTTGATTAGTTTTGATAAACTATATTTACTAGAAGAGTCAATAGCAGACATTATTTATAAGTTATATTATTTTAGGACGATTGACCTCGCTACGCTTTGATTTCCCATAATCAGACATTCTCCATTTAACTTCATTACTATTAATGCTTAGTTCAAAACTTTTGTAATATGTATGCAATTTTGTTACAAAATAAAGTTATAAGCAGAAATTTTTTGTTTGTATCAAATTTACCGACTAAAACATTTCAAATACATATTTATATTTATATAGTTACAAATTACTAATTGTATCTCATTATAAATATTTTTAAAACAAATAATTTTGTTTCATTCTTGGCAATTTCATTTTAGTTCATTACTTTTCTATACAACCTGAAAAGAATTTCCTCTTACTTATAATTCATCTGATTTATACTATCGTTCTCTTGGCACGATTTAAAAGCCGGTACTGTACTTTAAAAAGTAAGTAAATGAAAACAGTGAGTTAAGTTAGTTGTCAGCTAAGTTAGTTTAGTTAAGTTGTTAGCTTACCTTACTTATATTAGCTTACTATAGCTAAGAATAATATACTATATTTTAAACCGTATAGGTGGATAAGAAGCCTCAACAACTCAAGGATTAAAGGATCGACTCCACTCCGTTAACGGGAGAGTAGCGGGTTATTTGGAGAGGCAATAGGAATATTAGTAATGTTTTGAAAAAGCATTGCTATTATATAAAGAATAAAGAAAATTACCGTTATTTTATATGAAGTTCAAAACAAACAAAACGTTTTATGTATTATTGTATGTTAGTATCGCTAATAATTAATCTAATGATATAAGTAACATTGTAACATTATAATAATAACAATAAACGCTGCACGCTCAACGGCCCCCATTAGGATAGTGGTATCCTGCGTAGGGGGTCCGGAAATAGATACAAGGACAAGGAAAAATACAACCAGACCGGAAAATATGCTTGCATGGTCGATACAAACATATTATGCTCCGAGCGGGAATCGAACCCGCGACCTTTGGCGTTTAGGCAGGTTCGCTACCGCTGCGCCACAACGTCTTCGAACATTGGTCACATTCGCACGCTGTGTTAACGCATAGGAAGCGGAACAATGTTAATATCACGCGATGTTATATACAAGGCGGCTTCTTCGTTACTAGGAATATTGATTACAATTATGTATACATTCCATTAAAATTTATTATATTGTTAGCAAACTGGGGACTTACCATTAAATCTTATTGCGATTCAAATTACGACCCAAAACATACCAAAAACTGATATTACCTCGTTACTTCGTATCATGACATATCTATTTATACGTCATGCTCACATAAAATTTGAATCGATTTACTATCAAAACTGAATAGAATTTTTACTAAAAGTCAATGGTAACCCCGATGTGGTCTTTTCAACTCAAACCGATGTTTGTATTTTTAATTTAGGTAGAGTCCCAACTATTGCGAATTGTGATCGTTTCTGAAAAGGAGTTCGTTCAAAATAAATAAGCAGCATTAGGATAGTGATGTGCTGTGTCGGGCATCCGGAAAAACATACACGAATAAATTGGGTGTATTTATTCATGTATGTTTTTCCGGAACATATGTCTGCGTGGTCAATAAATATCTGCTCCGAGCGGGAAACGAAACCGGGACCTACGGCATTTAAGGTAGATTCGCTACCACTGCGCCATAACTGTGTAACGTTTATCAAACTGATCAAAATCATAGCAGCCAATAATAACAATAGCAACACCACAGAATAGCAGTAAATAACCGCGGCTGAAATAGCTAACTCTAATGAGAACCTGTTATTACAGTTATGTTACTGCTACAATCACTTTTCACATATTTAAAAATTTGACCAGATGAGAATATCTTATCGATAAATTATTTACATCTCGATTGCAATATCTATAGTGTTCAACACTATATTTCATACACTAAATAATAAAATACTAAACAGCGCTGATGAGTCGATCATTTATGCTTTTAAAGTAATAACCTGTCTATTTCGAATCGTACATAGAAGCTCTTAATTGTGACGTGACGTTAAAGAATTCGGTAATTTAACTTTTGTCATTTTTATGTCATTTTAGATCATTTACTAATTACCTCCGGGCATCCACATAATAATTTTTATTTACATATTAAATGTATTTGAACATGAATTATTTTTAATGCTGAAAATCTCACAAGTCTACCATTGAAAAAACAAATATAACGGATTTTATTTAAAATTAATCTGAGACTTTATTTAATTATAAATGATCTAGTTAATTGACATTTGATATTGCAGTACTGAACATGTATTATATGGAATAGCAGTGTATCGAGTTTTCACTCAATAATAATCTACTACAATCCAATTATATCAACTATAAAATTACAGCACTTAGAAATTACAAACATGTTCCAAGATTGTTACTTTCTTTTTTCTACCTTCTACCTTCCTTAATTTCACAATCTCAAAGGATATAATAGTTAAACCACAGCTAATACCCAACATGTCACCACTGGACAGTGAACGTGTTTAGCTTCTGGTCAGTAATACACATATGACACTTCTAGGTTTCATCTGTAGATGTAACTACGATCACTGCTTTCAATTATACAGGCCGTACGTTTAATTTACTCTGAACACCCTAATCAGCTGTTCCTAAACATACCACGACTTGGCCTCACTACTTTGCCTTGTCCCGGTACGGTCAACAGCAACATACCACCACCACTTACTACCGCAGTGTCAAATATTCTACCGCCAAATAGTAGTACTTAGGCATTACTGTGTTCCGATTTGAAGGGCACTGTAGGCTAGTGAAATTACTGGGCAAAGGAGATTCAGGAACCAATATCTCGAGGGTTGGCAACTTGCGATTGACACAGACAAACGCTACGGCAACCGCTTACCATCAGTTGGGCCATATGCTTGCTTGCCAACTTGTAACATAAAAAAAACTTACCCAGAAAAAATGTTAATAAGGTAGTTTGCGATAATCGTTAGTATACAAAAATATGTTATATAATTCTTAAAAATATTTCAATTTCCTCCGACATTCCGTCTACTTCTCGTTCTCGGTCAAGGTTGCACTTTAGATATGAGTATCTGCATCCATCTACTTGCCATCCACTTATTTTTTACGTCTTATGTAATACACTATGACAGTACATACAGATTGCGCTAATAATACTTAAAGAGTATTATTACATGGTAGTAGTTTCACTGGCTTGTATCTTTAATTGGTGTTTAACAAAGGAGGCGGAACCAATCAGGTTTTTGTTTCTTTTTTAATTTGTTTCTTTAGATGGTTCAGACGGGTTGGTGTCGAGATGTGACGATCACATCGCCGTTTTTGGTATAATCACTGTCACAGCAGAGATTATTCCACCAGTGCAATCAGTTACAGTAGGTGGTGGTGGTAGGTCTTTTGTTGCAAGAGGCCAGCTAGTTAGGCACCACCGCAGTGTCAAATATTGTACAGCAAAGTAGTAGTGTCTTTGGCATTACTGTGCTTCGGTTTAAAGGGCACTGTGGGCTAGTGAAATTACTGGGCAAAGGAGATTTAAGATCCAATATCTCGAGGTAAGCAGTGCGTGAATAGCACATAGTTGTTGCTAGCGCTCAAAGGGTACGGTAACCGCTTACCATCTGGTGCGCCGTACCTTCGGCTTGCTTGCCAACTTAGTAAAATAAACAAATAGGAATAATCTCTATCAATTATAACAATATTTTGTTTATATGAATCAAAAAGGAACTTATTTTCTTAAGGAAAATTTCTTTAACACTTGCACTAGATCTCTCTCTTTACATTGGGGACTTATCAACAACAGTTTTGCATATATATAATGAACGGAAGAAGTTAACAGTAAAAAAAATTTCACGTTGAAAACATTGACAGCGCAGGTACAATCAGTGCACTCATACGTGTAATCACTAACTTTCCAATGAAACGTATGTTTGTTGCTACTAAAATAGTTGTTACTAACAATCATATCCGAGGAGAGAACTTGGATAAAGAAACTTGAATGAACTGAGTGGAAAGGAAGAGAGTTCAGAGATGACGTGAAAACAGAATGGAAGAAGACTTACTGTGCCATTCTCACTTTATTCTCACTTTACCGGCGTCGGGATATGACGTCCCCATCGCCCGCTGTTGGGATAACCTCTGTCACAGCAGAGATTATTCCACCAGTGCAGTCAGTCACACTGGTGGTAGGTCTTTTGTTACAAGAGGCCGGCTAGGTAGGTACCACCGCAGTGTCAAATATTCTGCCGCCAAATAGTAGTGCTTAGGCATTACTGTGTTCCGGTTTGAAGAGCACTGTACGCTAGTGAAATTACTGGGCAGACGAGATTTAAGAACCAATATTTTGAGGTTGGCAACGCGTGAGTGGCACCTACTAATGGTTCTGCAAGCGCTCATAGGCTACGGTAACCACTTACCATCAGGTGGGCCGTATGCTTGTTTGCCAACTTTCAACATAAAAAAAAAAAAACTTGAATTTGTATTGAATCACATTCGGCAGGAAGAAGAGGAATTATATCCATATAAAATATTATTGTCACAATATCGTTTACGTTTTTGTTTTTGCAATGCTAAGTAAAACCGACAATAGTAAAGATAATATTTGAAAAGTTTTAAATATGGTTACGACCACATAAACAATGTGGAAGGAAGCAGTGTTCACAGGTAATACGCTCTTAACAATTTAATGAGTTCCATTAAATATCTCTGGAGTCCTTGATTAAAGAATTATAAAATTTATGAGAAACTACTTTAGAAAAATAGCCAACAAATACAAATCATGATAAAACTTTCACAGTGTAAGATATCTTTACATACAACAACGTGAATTAATGACGTCCTTTTTTAAATTAGCAAATAATAAATTATTATCGAATCTTAAACTAAGAGCCGACCTACTTTTTGTGTCCAAAGGTCGTATAGTACTTTATTATTACGATTACTATAAACGACTATTTATAACGTAATTAATGTATAGTACTTATATATTTTTATTTTATAACCTTACATAATACTATAATAATTATAATAAAAAAGGAGATCTAAATCTTTTCTCCACATATCATAAAAACATAACCGGGATAGTAATGTGGGATCGACCTACAACTCTAGCTCTATTGTCATATTGTAGTGTCACAAATGAGGATGTGAAAAAGTTTACGTTCAATATACGAGATATACAGTTTTGGAACCCGATTTTACCTATAAAAGATATTATATAATAAATATATAGATTGCGCTATATAAAAACTAAATAATACCTATGATGTTTTTGTGTGTTATTAGTACTTTGTATGTCATTCTGTTTTGATGCTATTTTGAGTTTAAATATAAATAGAGGCAGTAAATAGAACGAAATTAACATAATTATATTTCCATTAACATTGAATTTTTATAATGGTTACCTACTATGAAACATATATTAGGTATTTAGTAGTAGAGCCATGCTTTTTCTAGTAGAAATGGGCCGGCTGGACCGGGAAAGTACTACCCTCTCACAGAAAATCGTCTTAAAGTTCCTATTACTGTTGCGTTTTCTGCGATAAGTGAGAGCCCCGGAGGCCCAATCTCGCACCCTTCTACTCCTTCCTATCCCTTGGATAAGCAATGCGCAAGTGATCACACTTGAATTATCACGCGCGTTCATAAGTGACTGCTTACCATCAGATGGACCGTATACTTATTTGCCAACCCACATGAAATAAAATAATTAGCAGTCAAGTGCGTTGTGGACCACGCACAGTTGAAACTAAAGGGTTCCGCAGCATGGTTATATAATAATATATATAATAATAACTTTATTTCGGTCAACAATGGATCATATGTTGTTAGTAATACAAGTATCTTACGCCTATTTATTAGTAATTTCTAAAACTTATTTAACCTAAGACAGGATTAATTTGTCAGCACGTGAATCCGACAGCAGTGGTTCACATACAAACAATCGAATCTATTAACAAATGCTCTCAGGACGCCACTTGAGCTGGAACGAATCCTGCGCAACAACGATGTGCACCGCTTTCGCATAATGGTATATAAACAGTCCACATACGCCTCGGCAAACATCCCCGATGCACTACAAAAACGAGGCATACCCATTAGCATCCTGAAAGCATTGTTTTATTGTACACGCAGGGCGTTGTACTGTTTCCGCGTATAGTCTGCCCACAGGCTGCTAGGGTAAAATGTGGTGCAGTAAGCTCTGAAAAGCGTTATTTTGACTGGCATTGAGCAACGAGCAAACCTGCGAACAATCATATTTGCCCTAACAGACAAAGCCCTGCGTTCTCTCTCAATATCTGCATTGTCTTTCAAGTCATAGAATACTACATGGCCAAGATATTTAAAGCATTCAACTCTCTTTAGTGGAACCCCGTGTAACTTGATAGCAGGTACAATAGATGGAATCGATTTCCCCTGGCCTGAAAGACCATGCATTCGCTTTTCTTACAGTTATAGACTTAGCAGTTTTGCTAACCCACAGACAGATGCACTCAGCAGAAATATGTCGTTTGCGTAACTAATGTTATTAAAACAGACTCCGTCAATATGACATCCGACGCGAGTGCTACTGAGCGTCTGTATTAGAGCATTCACATACAGATTAAACAACTTGGGTGAGGTCAGGCCACCCTGCCTCACCCCACATTCCAACCTGTAAGACCTTGAGTAGCTCTCTGACCATCGCACAACAGTAACCTGATTCTTATACCAAAACTTAAAAATCCTGATGATCTCTTCAGGCATGCCAGTGAGTTTTAATTTCTGCCATAAGATATCGTAATTAAAATGCCTTGGATAAATCGAGAAAACAGGCGTAAATGGGTGATGGTAAGGTTATGAAGAATCTTAACGGTTTTAAAAATAATAACGAATTAAAACCGACCGCAAAAATAAATTGGTAATTTCATAGTAATTATTGAAAGTAATATGAAAAACAAAGTTATGGGAAAAACTTATATATCTCTTAAATTTATAGATCTATCTTCTTCAAACTAAATGTGGATGAAAGTTCATGTGGTATTCTACAAGCTCAAATTTTTCCAGAATTTTAAATCCCATAGTTCAAAAGTTAGAGGGGGACACGATTTTTACGACTTTAGGAGCTAATATCTCAACAACTACTGGCTTAATGAAAAACTCAAAATCAAACCTCGTTATCATTTTAAAAGAACTATCCAAAGATATCTCACACGTTGCCATATGTTGAAATTTTTTTTTCAATCGTCAATTACATGTATGGACTGCTACCCTTAATTCATATATATATTAAGATTTTATTACAAAATCCTTGTGCGGTTCATGGAATACACCTAATTAGTAAATTTCGTATAGATAGAGTTAATGGTCTCCGAGTAAAATGACTGTGACATACGGACGGACAGACGGACGGACGGACAGACGGACATGACGAAACTATAAGGGTTCCGTTTTAGCCATTTGGCTACGGAACCCTAAAAAAGGCATTAATGCTTCTATTTAATATATGTATTATTTACCTGAAGCAGAAGAAGAGTGCTGTTCCTAGGTTCCTGGAAAATAGGAAAATAATATTTTTAGACATATTATAGAAAATGTAGTAATGTAGCGAGTAGATGTGTATAAAAAGTATGAGGGGTACTTTAGCTTTTACGAAGCAAATCATAAAAGATGGATAGGAAATTACGCAATAAATATTAATAACGGACACTAAAACGTCGATAAACACAAATGAGTACCAGGCATCAAGCTCCATTAAGGAGGTGGGGTGGACCCGAATTGGTCATTAGTGCAAAAACGTCAAATCAAACAAACTTGGGGAACTGACTGAACTTCCCCTTAATTACTTGAAACCACAGTCGCAAAGTTCAATATTAAATAAAATACTAAATTATACATAAAAGGGTATCATTAAATTTTTTCCAATAAGGTTTGTTGGACAGAAATTCAATCTTTTCGTTTAATTGCGTCCAGAAAGTTTACAAACCTGTGAAATTATTGAGGAATAAATAAAATTGCTTGATTTATTTATTTACTGCGGCTTTTATATTGGTAAAGGTTCAGAGACCTATTTATAGGTCTTTGAAAACTGTTAATACTTCATAAACACTTATTTCATTTAAGATTTGACGCTTCGTTAAAGATTGAATAATTACATTACAAAAATAATTTACATTTAATGATTTTAATTTAACATGAAGTTAATATTAATCATAATACGAATGATTTATGTTTTTAAAAAATTAATGTAGAACATAAGTATTCTGCCAAAACCAATCACTGGTATTGACCTAGTTTTGTATAAATTTAAGACGAATAATTAAAAATGTACTTTCATATGAATATTAACTTTATACAAACTAAGTGAAACTTAGTTGTTCTAAACAGCTGTTCATACAAAGGCTCTTACAGTTTATTTGGGTACCAAGACTAATAAAATAAATTGCTAATATTAATTTCGAAAATCGAATTTAATTAATTAATTTTATTAAGAGAGCGGATTATATAGTAAGGTACCTACTTGATGAAAATAAGACCACTTAAAATTTACTTTTCGAATATTCAAAGGCTCTTATATCGACGTGAACTTACTGATCGTTTACCGAAGAAAGGGTTAAGTAGCTATTAACGCTGTTGTCTATCCACCGATGTGGCGTTGTGCGTAGCGAGTCTGCCTTTAGCCTCGACGGTTGTGGGTTCGATTCCAGCTTGTGCAGATGTTCGCATTGATCTTACAAATATCTACTTCGGTCTGGGCATTTGTCCTTGTGCGTCGCCATCGTGCCTCGGAGAGCACGTTAAGCTGTCGCTCCCGGTTGTAATAACATAACATCTGATAATAATCGTTAACTCTTGATAAGTAAATTGCTCTTATCCAATGAGTTATTGGTTCGCTCTTAGGGTCGCGGAGGAGAGGGATAAATGATATAACCATATTTGTGTTAGCTAATATGTACTATTTTCTATGAACGAGCAAGTTAAAAAAATTGCCTTGTTTATATTTTAAGTACTTTTGGGTCTGTGTACCGGACCTGCCAGTAAAAGTTTTTTTCTACGCTACAAATTTGAGAAGCAAGCACAAGGTGAACCTTAAGGTACGTGGTTGCCGTAGCCTGTGACTGCTTGCAACACCATACACCATTGGTAGCTGCCACGCACGCGTCGCCAACGAGATATTGGTTGTTAAATATTTGCCCAGTAATTTCACTAGCCTACTTTGCCTTTCAAGTCGAAACACAGTAATGCCAAGGACACCACTGCTTTGCAGTAGAATATTTGACTTTTTAATAGTACATACCTAGCCAGCCTCTTGCAATAAAAGACCACCAGTGTGACTGATTCCACTACAATCAACAGCGAGCGATCCTTACGCCGTAAATTCAAATATATTTGTTACTGACCTATACGATAACTAACTATATTATAACTATATTAAGAATAATAAAAACTATAATTAGAACTATATTAAGAGATACAAAGGTCAGAGCCATGATATAAAACCTTTAATAAAATGATAATAGTAAAACAAACTCACAATCAGGAAATGCTTAAAAATAAAAAGTTAAATGTCAACGGCAATACTTTTGAAAATAACAGGAAAAAGCATAGTAATTGTGTGAATTAGCATAAAAATCATTGTGGATTAACGCCAACAACCAACATAAGTTATTAATATAGGTATCTGTAAAAATAAATAAAATTAAAGTGTCTGTTTTTAATGAGAAAATAAATGCTTTTTACGTTTACAATGCAGTTAGCATCAGAAAATATATTATACGGTATTTATAACAAAAACATTAAATGATTTTCTGTCTGTCTGTTTCACATACGATTACGCGCAATCAAAATAATTAAACATTTCTGTGAGCCATGCGAGCGAAGCCGCGGGTAAAGCTAGTCTGGAGTAAAGGTATACAATATAACAGGAATACATCAATTTATATGTATACAGTATCAAGAGATCGTACGCAATATACATCATACTCGTAACAGAAATGTCATGTGCATTTATCGTTATGTTTACGTCAGTACCGGTTTATACCCGGTCATTAAACAGCCAAGGTCGGAGACAGGTTTCAAAGAGCCGCCGTAAGTACCACACGACACATCATTCATCATACATCTCACGTACTCGTAAAATAATCTTTCACATTATTTTGACAGATATGTTGAAAGAAAAGTTTTGGACTTTTCGAAGATTTCAAAAGTTACATTGTACAAATTGAAAATAGAATCCAAAATTTTGTATTGCTGTGATTATAGCAATTGTGGAAGACCTGAATTAAATATATCAGGTTCGATCAGCATTCTCTCTATAGAAAATAGTTATTATGCGTGAAAATGCGTACGCATCAATTGTCATTTCAGCATCGATTCGCTTTTCGCATTTTTCTATTTTAAATACTTATAAGTATAACACTCGATAGAATATGTTACATTACTAAACAACCGTTCAAGCGTGCTGAAGGATACGTACACATGCTAAAGCATGCTTATAAGTGTAACACTTGATATAACACATTACAATATTAGTGGGCTGAAGGATGCGTACGAATGCTTACGGATGCTGCAGCATTCTTAAGCGTGCTTAGGGTTACTTAAGCACACGATGCTCACAAGTGTGTCTAAAACCAGCTAAATGCCGGTCGATGCTGATAAATTTAATTCAGGCCTAAAGATTTTGTTGGTGTTATATACATATAGGAACGTTATGATAACGCAAATGGGTAAGGAGATAAAATATACTTTAAAACATACACCTATTTCATGAATATAGACTATATATTTAACAAACAATAATTTCAGAAGTTTCGATACCTATGGGTTTATGGGTGTTTTACGAATATCCGACAAAAATATTATGTCTATTAAAAACGTATACAAGCAGATCAACATACACAAAAATATACCCAAAATGAACCTGTTTTTGATTTCGATTCAAACATGCTTTTAAGTCTCTATAAAATACAATATTATGAGACGCTCATAGCCGAGTGCACCCGCTGATCGGTAAACGATCGGTAGGCTAAGCAACTTTAGGCGCGGTCAGTCACTAGATGGGTGATCGCATAGTGGTACTTCAACCGAGCGTCTCCGTGCTTCGGAGGGCACGTAAAAGTCGGTCCCGGCTGTTGACAATTAGACATCAGTCGATAAGTCAAGTCAGAGGCCTACGGGCGACCTGAACAACTCTGACACTAGGTTGACCACTAACCAATCGATAAGAAGAAGAAGACTGACGAAGATTGATTGACATGATTCATCGATTTTTTTGTGAAAAGTAAAAAAAACTAAACACAAAAAAATAAAATAAAGAAATCCATATTTAAATTATTAGTTCAAGAATATAAATTATTATGGTTTGAAATCGACAAATAGAAACGAGTGTAAATCGCACTTTTGCAACTTATGTGTGTAATAATGACAAGTTGTTGCATTAAAGATTTATATCGGTTTATTCAAGCGTTCATATGCGTTACGTATTATTTTTTTCCAATGAATGAACTTATACATAATGAAAGGTAATTGCATTGTAAACGTAATATGTTACGAATTATTTTTTTATTAGTGTCTACCAATATCTTTATAATAATTAAAAGCAAACCAAAACTAGAGTTTAGGTTAAGTTTTTTATGTGTACGCTGCTATCAAATTAAATATTAATTTTTAGAAGAAAACGTTCTGATATTATAAATTTTTACTTTCGAAAAATATATTAGTGGTATAGAAAGCATTATAAACTGATTAATTATTTAGATGTAGTCCGCTAAATATTAATCTGCTCTCTATCAAACAGAAAAAAAATATTACTATTTATAAAACCAATTTGAGGTGAATCACAAAAAGAATTTCGTTTTGCTTCCATTGATGTGTATAAACTACGAAATAAGTTTTGTCTAAAAACTAATGAAGTGCCTTTCTCTATATTTGAAGACTGTTAAATGTATGATATATGTTTTACTTTTTATATTTTATTCACGTAAAATAATGCCTATTTTCAATCTTAATTTTAATACTTCGCATATTATGACTTATCAGCATGCATTAATAAGTGTCATCGCAAATACGTATGCGATGATATCATTTGGTATAGCGGTGTAGGTAGAAGAAACTATACATAGTATTTGTTATATATGGCTAGAAATTATATCTTAATAATTTTAAATTTAAATATAAAGAGACGCTCATAGCCGAGTGCACACATTGATCGGTAAACGATATGTAGGTTAAGAAACTTTAGGCGCGGTCAGTCACTAGATGGGTGATCGCATAGTGGTATTTCAACCGAGCGTCTCCGTACTTCGGAGGGCACGTAAAAAGACGGCCCCGGCTGTGGACAATTTGACAACCGTCGATAAGTCAAGTCAGAGGCCTACGGGCGACCTGAACAACTCTGACACTAGGTTGGCCACTACCCACTCGATAAAAAGAAGAATAGTTATAAACAAGCAATATAAATTTGAAGGTATATATTGCTGTGTAAGCTGTTAAATAATTACGGTGCATTAAATATCAAATAATACACATGGAAATTTTAAACATAGATACACTTTCAAAGTTAAAATAAGCCGACACAAAACCAGTATTATATGAATCATTCAATGTACTTTTAAAATGAAATACAATTAAATAATGATTGGTTTTTTTTTTTTAATAAAACAGCTTTACATTCTGAGTTGGTAATAATTTGTTACGCTAATGTCAAATTTGAGTGAATTAGAAAACAAATTTTTGGCGTTTTTTACGTATCCTATGAATTGTAATTGTTAAATATTTTCTTAAGTTAATGTTATAGTACCTGGATGACCGAGCTTTGCTCAGTATTTATTTCCTTTTGGTAAATTGAAAAATATACTTAGATACTTAAATAAAAGGCTCCCAATAATGGATTTTCTCACAAAAGGAGAAACTGGAAATATTAATAATTCGGTCAAGGGGTACGGTAGACTCGATTGAAACCTCACCTGAATAACAAAACATAGAAAAATAATGATTTCGAGTCGACAACTTTATCCGCAAAAATTAGGTTTGTCGATTATTTAATATGATGCCATGATAATCGGTGAAGCCTTTTTGAGGATCCCAATTATATATAAATATACAAGAATTGCTCGTTTAAAGGTATTAGATATTCTACTTTTATGTGCGAGTCGGACAGGCACTTAGTCGGCTTATAATTTACTACAAATAACAAAAACGCTTTCATATAATCTATAGACATACTATATGTAATAATACAAAAGCTGTTTCGTAAACTACCGGTTAACGAGCAATAAATATCGATAGCTTGAACCTTATATCTTGCAAGTTAAGGATCAACCATGACTGAATGTGGTCATATGTTTCGTTGCAAAATTTACATTTACATTATGGACTCTTATTATTACCTGACACGTGATGAAACGATGTTGTTGGATTGCCTAATTTTGAGTTTTTGTATACATTTAATAAACAGTGAAAATGTTATATAATTTTTTTCCTACCTTAATGAAAAGTTCGCTTTTAATCCCTGGTATGAGGGACAAAAGTACCCGATTCTCTCCCGGCAAGATGACACTAATCAACTCACTCCCTCTTTATCACTCGTACCAGGGACTAAAAGCGAACTCTTCATCATAGGAAAAAAATAGTACACGCACCACGGGTGAAAAATAGGACATTACCACCCGCACTTGCCGCACAATAATCCGCGGGTGAAAATATCCACCCGCGACTGTCGCGATTATCATTGGGTTGGTAATCTGCGGGTGGGAATGTCCTACTTTTCTTCCTAGATGCTTAATGTACTATTATTTATGTAATTAAGGCAACTTGGTAAGTAAACGGACGGTCCATTTGATTATAAGTAGTATAATATGTACTTGTAATACAACCTTGTGTAATACAACCTTCTACCTTTCATGAAAGGGAGCATGATAAAAATTTCTCACTCAAATTATAACAGTTAGATATATCTTAGAGAACCAAACTGGTGATCTACCGTTTCAATTTATTGACATAACGACCGCTCCTGTGTATCGGTAGTGCACTTGCCGTAAACACAGTTGATCGCAGGTTCGATTCCCTATTGAGACTGATATTTCCATTGACCATGCAGTGATCATGTAATTAGGTATTAATTTATGAAAATCCGTTCTATACTCTCCAGATTAGAGGATCAACCAACTATCAAAAGAATCTTCAAATTCGGTTCGCAGACACCGAAGCTATCACGTAACGCACAAAAAAAATACAAATCGATAACCTCTTTTTGAAGTCGGTTAAAAACCGTAGCTCTACTCCTATTTGATATCCTATTTGGATGATCCTATTTGGTATATTTGAATAAAATTGATAAGAAAAATATTCAAAGTTATAATATAATAATAATAATAAACGCTACACACTCAACGGCCCCCATTAGGATAATTATATCCTGTGTCGGGGTCCGGAAACATTCACAATGACAAGGACAAACACAACCAGACCGGAAAACATACCTGTACGATTAATACAAACATCTGCTCCGAGCGGGAATCGAACCAGCAACCGTCGAGGCTTAAGGCAGACTCGCTACCCACAACGCCACAACGGTGTCATCTTATTTCTCATCTTATTTATATGAAAGCTTTTAGGATTACCTTTTAACACATATTCAGTCATTCCGTTATTTTTGTTATGTCACAAGATCATTATTTTATATATAAATATAAGTAAGTTTATTTTTCTTATTTTTTTCTCGCGCTCTTGTTTTTTTTTGTGTCAAAAGCTAAGATAAAGCCAGAGATGTAAAACTTCCAACATAGCTCTGCTCATATTTGTCTGTATGCTTATGTATTTATCTTTATGATTAAAATATGGAAAGGTTAATTCAATGGTATATTATAAAGTAGTAATAAAAATGATTATAAAATATTTTAATAAATTGAAAAGTAAATTAATTAATTTTAAAGTTATAAAAAATGTTACTTTCTGTTGATGTTGTTTGCAGCATTTAAATTATTATTGTACATATTTTAAATAGATAATTTTGATATAGAATAACAGGTATGTACAAATTATATTGTTTTAAAATAATTTGTAAAGGCATCGGAAAGGAATGTTAAGAATCGCACAAAGATAATGGTAGATAGAGTTTTGTCCTTCGTACAAAATTATCCATGTATTCAAACCACGTAACACCTAAATTTCCGTCAGTTTAAAACGACGATTAGTCAAGATAAAAAAAGTAGTTAAAAGCTTAATAACAATCCAATAAATTTACCTATACAATAAAACGATACAGAACTGTAAATACCGCATCACTGTAACCACATGAAGACACTGCAATAAATTATACAAAAAATTTCACTTCATATACACAAACACATTTTCACACAGGAAAAGTAAAGAGAAAAATTCATAAAGTGTTGCAAAATGAGCTGCGCGCGAGTTGTTTTTGAACGAATCTAGTTGTAGAGAAAGATCACGCGCCCACGCATCGTGCGAAGCGCGAGCTATAACGAGAACGTGTGTCGCCGGCCGTGGGGCAAGGTTGCCTGGAAAATCGCTTCTGACTACCAAAAATCAGAATAACTGGGAAAATATACCTTAGACAGTTAAACGTTACGTTTTCCCATTATTTTTTACACCCCTTCTTCTTAGTTGTATTTCAGGTCATTTCTTCAATCTTTTCCGGATTTGGCAGGCTACTTGTTTTTAATAAGAGCCATTTACTTATAAAGAGTTAACGATTATTGTCAGATGTTATGTGATAACAATCTGGACCTACAGCTTAACGTGCCCTCCGAGGCGCATCTGGACCTACAGTTTAACGTGCCCTCCGAGGCGCGGTGGGGAGACCCATAAGGTCTCCGATGTCACCAACTGACTGTGGCATAAATTCCTTAGTGAACAAAGAAGTTCGCCAATTCTTTTCTTTGTCGTACTTCTAAAAAGTGGAAGTGATTGCCGTCACACGTGTTCTCTCCTTCCTATAATCTGGGCTCCTTCAAACGAGGCGTGAAGAGGCATCTTGTGGGAAGGCACGGCGAGTTGCGCGGTTGTCTTTCGCAATTGTAGTAGCCGCCTTCGGGTTTGGACTTTACTGCCACTTACCATGAGGTGGAGAGTCATTTTCCCTTCTTGTCAAATTAAAAAGGACATACGACAAGACCAAAACAGATGCTTGTAAGATGAATAAAAACATCCACCCCTAGCGGAAATCGAACTTGCGAGTTGCGAGCGGTGAGCAGGCAGCTTCGGTACTTAGACGCCACATCGGCTACCAGTCATTATTTTATTACATTGCTACCGGTACCGGCAAACAAGCATATTTCATCTGATGATGTACGATCATCCCAGTTTATGGACTACTACTAGAAGCAACTCATATTCATAGTATGACACCGTTGTGGCGTTGTGGGTAGCGAGTCTGCCTTAAGCCTCGACGGTTGCGGGTTCGATTCCCGCTCGGAGCAGATGTTTGTATTAATCGTACAGGCATGTTTTCCGGTCTGGTTGTGTTTGTCCTTGTCATTGTGAATGTTTCCGGACCCCCGACACAGGATATAATTATCCTAATGGGGGCCGTTGAGCGTGTAGCGTTTATTACGTTTATTTATATTAGCAATTTATTAAACTTTTTTATAAAAATTTGCAATAACCGACAGAATTAGCATTTCTAAATATTTGCACTTGCACATGAGTCAGAAATATTCTGAACGATATTAGCTGAAGAGCAATTACAACTCAGTACATTTAAATTATTTGAGATTCTTGAAAAATTTAGAAAGTATTGACGGCCTTGTTGGCGTTCTGCCAGGAACGAAGCACATTCCTAAGTTCATATCCCCGTGAGATAACTGGTGTAAGTTGTAACACTGATTATTATATACAGTTCCATTTTATGTTGAGATTATTTAACTTTTTAACCTCTTGATTGGTCAAATCGCTTTATCGAATTAGTATATTAGCCATTATTGAGACAAATTGATTCCTGCCCGGTGACGCTACCACAACCAGAAGACCCAACAGTAAAACACGTTCAGAAAAAAAGGAGAATTATTCCAGTCAGTGTATTGCTAGCTAAACGAATCCAATGATCGTAGTTTCAATTCCCGCTCGTATGTATGTAGGTGTTGTTCTTTAAGGTTTTGGAAGTCAGGTCATAATCATGTATATAGTATATATCATATTTTGATTAAGAAGAAAAGCCAAAAAAAATCGATATATTTAAGGTATATAGATAGATAATACCTACGCTTTGTTTCATCTTAAAGTAACATATAATAATTTCTTAGAATAATTTTAATTATATTTTACTGTTATGATATAATGCTGACAGTTTCTTGTGATTATGAAGCAAATTTAATTGCGTTTACAGTAGCCATTAGACTTACTAACCTTTTCTGGTAATGTCAAATGCTAGACGACACTCAATAAATTCTCATGTCCATATTCGAATAGTATCGTATGCGCGCGATGTGCGATGTCTATGAACATCCAATAAAAATTTATACATCACTATACCTACGTACGTATAGTAACTAAAATTAAGCGTATTTCATTTTAGTTATTATAATTATAGTAGTTTACTCATCGGTTCAAAAATATCTTACATTATTTAATAAAAATGTAAAGAAAATTTAAAAAATATATTAGTTATATACCTACCTCCAAATTTAAAACTTCTAAGAATTTATTTGTTAAAAAACATCAATATGACCTACAACGACATTGAATTTACTACTTACATCATAAGACTATACACAAGATTTTATAGCAAGAAAACATTAAATTTTGAAATAGAAAAATACCAGTAAAGTCGAGTCATAAACGAACTATTTCGATTACGTTAGACGAACGCTTTCAATGCTACATAAAAAATATTATGTATACAAAAACATACGTTCTTTAAAATTCTCATGAAGGTTAAAAGTGAAAGATACTATAAGCGTATTCATTTCGACTCAAGATACTCAAGGATCCAAATGAGTGATATTCAAAATTCAAATGAGGCTATTTGATCCATAAAACTAAAATAACAAGTTACTCGCAACCACAAATCACAAATCGATATATTATAGCCGGTTTTAAAATATAAGAGAAATTTTAGTATATTCTCAAAACTTTTTAGCTATATTATACAATTAATTAGAAAGGATATTTACTGTTATAAATTTGTACATAACAATTACATCCATTAATATGTAAAACAACCTATTTGACATTCATATTATTTATAAACTGGACAAGGGGTTTTTATTTGTATTTTATTGACTCGAAATTTTGCCAGAATAATCAAGTAGGTACAAATGTGCTAAAAATTGAGAGAAGAATCACTTTTACCGCTGACCGAATTTTTAATAATTTCAGACCAAACGTTATCACTACGGTACCCTGCATCGTAAAGCATTTTATTGCACTTTCCATGGCGATGTCACTCGAAGCCGCGCCGGGTCGTAATGTCGGCTTTAAATTGTGACGTAATAGTTCACTTGCATTGGGACGAGACGCGAAAGTTGTAAAGCTTGTTTGAAACAGTGCGATGCGGTTGCCACTTCCCACAAAGGTTGTCGCCTTTTATATTATTAAATTTAAAATCTAATTATATATTATTATTTACTATTTTTTAACATTCATCCTGTTTTGAAACCATGATTAAAAAGGAGCTAATATAAATAAATATATTTTTGTACATAAATAAAGCCTTTTATAACAATATTCGTACTTTAAGCAGTCTATTTATAAATTTAACATGAATACAAAAAATATAGACTTTGACTTTAGTCGATTCGTTGGTGCCATTTATCAAATTACACATCTTTTCCATAACAGATACCATGTGTTTCCAAAATCCTAAACAAAAAAAAAGTTTTCAACACTTTTCACTTCTTTCATTTTAAAAAAAATCAAATTCAAATTCACTTCTTTAAATTGCATCGCAAAGCACGGTGGGTACAGGAAGTCGTATATAAACAACAGCGGATGGGTACTTCCTAGCGTATCCTTACTAAAGTCACTGTTACTTTTAAACCAATGGCGCAGGAGATAAAATTTAGTTATCTTTAAATATTGCAATTTTTGTTACCAAGTTTATGGTTAGCAACCCTACAGCTACAACTTGTAGCACTGCTGTAGATTGGCCACTGTGTCAACAGGGCAAGGCGAATAAAGCGAGTAAACTGCTGACCACAGTTACGGTGAAATGTTGCCGCATTAATAGTTTTATTCATTTCATAATACTTAACTTCAATCTTTTTGTAATAACAATTTTAATACAAATATTCGTTTCGGTTTTGTTTTGGTTGTTGTAAATATAGATAAATAAATAGATGCTACACACTCAACGTCCCCTATTAGGATAGGTATATCTTGTGTCGGTGGTCCGGAAACATACATAATGACAAGGACAAAATAAATAAAATAAAAAAATATAGATCACATTGCTCTGCCTTGGAGAAAACATTGAGCTGTCCGTTCCGTTCGAGATCATTACATATTTGATATTATGGTTATAAATTATAAATATTCAAATTACTGATACCCCAGACGCCAGTAAAAGACTGCAGAGTTGATCTATCTGTGCATGAACAAGCAAAAAGTGAACCTTGATAATATACTAGAAAAGTTCTGGTAAAAAGATCGCGTTAAGCACTATTTACTCAAAAAGGTACAAAGCGCGTATTATCCTTTCATTAGCTTAGTATGCTAATTGTTCGACTAATTAATAATATACAGCTTACTAGCTTAATTATTATTATGTAGCTCAGTCTTTCTCTATTTTTTTTTAATGGGTATTGCTGTTGGTCCTACCGTCCTTGAAGCGTCACCAAGTGGGGAACAGTCTTTCTCCGTAACGTTCGTATCGTACCGGTCGGATCGTTATACTTTTATAGTTTTGCAAAAGTAGAGCTATGCCTCTCACAGCATGATTGGCCCACTCGACTAGGGAAGTACAACCCTCTGAAAGAAAATCGGCATTAAGTAACAGTATCGGTAGCTAATGTTGTGTTTCGTACTCCAGAGACCCAATCTCCAATTCCTTACTTCTTATCCTTTGATTTGGCAGCGCGAATGTGATACTTCAAGTATCACAGGCGTTTATAGGTTACGGTGACTGCTTACCATCAGGCGGACCGTAAGGTTGTTTGCCAACCGTCATGAAATAAAAAAGCTGTTACCATTACCATTATTGTAATACATGTTTTGCAATACTCAAATAACATACACAATCCGGTCACATTCAACGGGTAATGTAATTTATAAATGCCGCTATAGTTTAAAACAAAAATTTTATAAATAAATAAAAATCTTAATAATAGGCTCTCAACCATTCATGTGTTGAGGTATTATATATTCCTTGATTTATTTTAACACATTCTAAAAAAAATTACTGTATGTTATGAAATTAATAAAACAATTACTGACATTGAAGTTAAGGTTGCTTTCATGTCTTTTTTATCATTGTTTCTTTACTACGTTTTAATTCTTTACAAATGTATTGTAGTATATATATTAAGTACTATACAATGGACAAACAATCGTGACAAAAAATTACTGCCTACTTCAAGATTATTTCTTCAAATTAGGACCAATTAAATTATACGTAGGTGCAATCATGTCCAGAGGTTTGAAACAAATTAATACATTACATTTAACTTTAAATTATACGCCCAATTAAAATGAATCTTAAGAAATAAATTGGTTCATGTAACTGGAAATGATTTATCATAACAACCTTCAAATAGACGTGCATTTATTATAAAATTAATAAGGAATTGTTATAAAAATTAAATTAAAATATTTCCTTAGACTGAGACTTATATAAAGTAATTATATAGGCTATACTTCTATATAGCTTATAGTATTGGGTTACGTTTATGTTTTTACTACTTTGTATATATAGCTTTCTGTACATTATGTGTTTAACCTAGATACTTCTTATGTTTTCACATACAAATATCGAATAAAAATTGCACGCAATACCATTAATTCCGTTTTGTAACGACGATAAATAAAATAAATTTTATTCATTAAAAAAAGCAAGTTTCAACACCAAAGAAATGGTACCTACCAATAGTAGCTGCAAACATTGACTACTCCAATAATGTCACTTTAATTTTTGAGGATAACATTAGAAATGTATGTTGGACAAGAGGCATAATTAAACACAATGCATTATGTCATTAAAATTAATGCAGCTGTTTAAAGTTATTTACTAAGAAAATATGGTGGAAATGCTAGCTTAAGACAGTGTAATGATAGTTAAATCCGTATTATGAAAGTCGGGAATGGTTAGATATTGACCACTGTACTGTAACTCTAACGATTGCGTCTTGGTGTATGGACCACCGGCTCGCTCAAAGTTTCGTCCCAACTTATCCAGATTGTCATTCTTTTGGGTATAGTTATTTCCCTGCCAGTCTATGTAATTGACATTATAACAGAATTACCCTAAATATAGTTCTTGATTGCCCTAAATATAATTGTTGAATGAGAAAAAGACCTATAACCATTTCGGAATACCAAAGGTTTACATTCTGAAGGACGATTACGAACACATACTTCCATATTTCTTCCATACATTTGTTTATTTTCCTTTATAGTAATTTTTATTCCACTACGGTGACAAACAAGCATGCCTCGTTTGGTGGTAGACGTACGCGAATACCTAAGGATCATCGTAAAATAATAGTATCACATGCATATTGTCGATCGACGAGAAGTTACTTAGGAAAGGAAACGCAGAAGAACCGAAGGATGGAGATTGGAGGCTTTGACGCTTTCACTCATCAAATGAAACGCAATGATACGGATCCTATTTTACTTATTTCTCGGATCGGATCTATTCTTCAAAACTAAGAAAACTTTACAAATATTATTAAAAGGCAAGAACAGGAAATAATAAGAAGAATCTTAATTTAACGGAATACTATATTTCTTGAATTCGTTCCAGTATATTTCTAAACAGTATGGCGTTCCAGTATGGTTTTTCTGTTAAGAAATCATATCTTGTTTTTGTTTTTATAAACTCTGTTCTGTCATAATCAATAGCAGCAATGATTTCTCATTTTCAATCCGCACAATTCTCATCATACTTATTTTAGTAGCGCGTATATTTTTGTACTCTTTGGAGTACTAAGTGTAAACGACTTGTTGCAGCTGTGCTACAGTTCTGTTAATGCTAATAAATATCACTGAAGAAAACTAATTGATTTGGCAATTGAGTCTGCTATTGGTGCTGAATATAATTTTAGATTAAGGATGTGAGTCAATTTATAAAACAAGATAATGTAATAATAAACACGATGATTTTATTATCTTTCTTTCACTTTTTACGCATCATTATATTTAGTTTGGTTTCTCATCTGTTGGTAATCTTAATATATCAGGGAATGTGAATTTAAAAATTGAATCGGATTGATTTTGAATCGCTATAAGAGTTGATGGTAAGCCCCCAAATTGTTAAAATATAATATCTCGATTCAGTACAAGTTTTTAATTCACCAATAAATAATGAATTGTAGAAGCAATAAAGGTAATTAATGTCTGTAGACCTTTCGTATTGATCATTTTTTATACTAATCCAGCATAGATACATTATGTTTAGGGCTTTTTATTTGCACCTCCGAAATTCAATTTTACTATGTAGTCAGTCGCCGGTACCGCTTGAAAAGTGACGCGAACTGAGAATTCTTCAATTTCGACAGTAAAATGATTTAGATTTTATTTGAGCATGACGTATAAATATATATATATATCATGGCACGAAATAGCGATATAACTCAGGTTAGCTCATCATTTGAATCGCAATAAGAGTTCAAGGTAAGCCCCCTGATATCGTTGCAGCTCCCCTAAGAGTAATTCACGGTGTGTCATTTCATACGTAGTTTTTTTGACATGAATCTTTAATCTGTAATATTAGGAAGGTAAAACTGTTTTGTTTGAAATATTTTAACGTCGCATTTTAATGATATTTGGCAAGGAGATTGCGTCATTATAATGGACAAAGAGTACTTTTTATCCCACCATGATTTTCAGAAAATATTCGCAGTTAGAAAATTTCTAATAGCGTGCAAGGTCAGTAGAGTTGCGACTAGGCCTTTAGACAAATAACATTGTTATGTAACTGTAAATGAAAAACACTATAATATTATTTACCACTTATTAACGGACTGGGCTCCTCGGTAAGCGGTACCGTAGCGTAGCGTAGCGGTAGCAACTGTTAAATGTTCCGTTGAAAGTAATTGCAATCGCTAATACATAAATGAAGCGATGAAAATCGAACAATTCTTTATGATGTACAAACGTCTACATCAAACGCTTGTATAATACAGTTTAAATCTCATTACTTGTAATGGTATGGTTTCATTTGACAAAGGCCATGGTCGTGTGATACGTAATATAATACATTTAGAAATATATTGTACATTCTAATGTCTAATGCCCGTTTTTATTAACTTCTTGTAATAGTAACAGCGATTTACTTTTATAATGAGTTTCTAACAAATTTCCAAGTTTAGGAGAGAAAATGTAGATATCATTAAAATTATGAACGTGTCCGTTAATTGGCTGGATATGTCAGTCTTTTTATATATGTTGCACTAGCCGCCCGCTCCGGCTTCGCACGGGTATAAAATATATAGCCTAGTCATTCACTCAAACTGATTAAAATCGATCCAGTAGGTTAGGTTTAATTATTACTGCCCGTGGCCCGCACGCGTTAAATGTAATTATTTATGACATCACATTAGAAACCATTTTTTTTTTCTCCACTACTTAATGGATGTTATTATACATATGAACCTTCCTCTTTAATCACTCTATCTATTAAAAACAACCACATCAAAATCCGTTGCGTAGTTTAAAAGATTTAAGCATACATAGGAATATAGGGACAGAGAAGGCTTCTTTGTTTTATACTATGTAGGGATTGCATAAGTGTGAACTATACTTACATTTTTATTGCACTCATTATTTAAATATAATTAAGTAAATACTCGCTAAGTTCGTGATGGACCACGCACTTGAAACTAGAACGTTCCGCAGCTTGATGAGGAAGAATTTTTAGGGATTTAAATATTAATAAATATTAATAATTCTTAAAAAAATGTATATCCATCCATTTTATTTATACTTATTCTTCTCACAAACGTTTTATGTTTATAATAATACTAGGATTACTCCATGGTTAAGTGTATGTATGTTTATCTATCTGGCACGTTATACAGCCTAAAAGGCTTTTTCAATTTTTTTACAAATAAAGTAGGTATCGTTTTGTTTGTCTTATAAACGTAGGAGTAACAAAGAATTAAAAAGTGAAAAAAGTGAAAAAAGCTTAGGCGGCTATTAATAGAATAGGTAACAGGGTATATTTAGTTTCCATTAACAAATCGGCTGTCTGGTACATTTTTGTTCTATCAAACGCACCGTGTATATAAAATACCGCTTCGCTATATTTTTTATCTAGTAACCTTCATATTCTTATAAAAATAATTTATGCCATCTTTAAAAAATGCAAGGAAAACGGTACGAGGTCAATAAGTATGCAAAAATGTTACATTCAAACGCACATTTTTTTATATTAATAAAAATTTATTGACACCGTTGTGGCGTTGTGGGTAGCGAGTCTGCCTTAAGCCTCGACGGTTGCGGGTTCGATTCCCGCTCGGAGCAGATGTTTGTATTATTCGTACAGGCATGTTTTCCGGTCTGGTTGTGTTTGTCCTTGTCATTGTGAATGTTTCCGGACCCCGACACAGGATATAATTATCCTAATGGGGGCCGTTGAGTGTGTAGCGTTTATTATTATTATTATTATTATTTTACTTTTATTTACATTTAGTTTAACATTTAACATTGTACTTTTTACTTATTCACAATACACAATAGGAGATACACAATACACAAATAGGAGGAGAATATCATTTCATCTGTTTTTTTTGTGTTCTGTCGCTCGTGTACTATAGATTTTTTATTCTTTATATTACAAGTTGGCAAACAAGCATACGGCCCACCCGATGGTAAATTGCCGTAACCTATGAGCGCTTGCAGCACCATCAGTAGGTGCCACTCACGCGTTGCCAACCTCGAGATATTGGTTCTTAAATCACTGCCCAGTAATTTCACTAGCGTACGGTGCCCTTCAAACCGGAACACAGTAATGCTTAAGCACTACTATTTGGCGCCCGAATATTTGACACTGCGGTTGTACCTACCAAGCCGGTCTCTTGCAACAAAAGACCTACCACCAGTTTGACTGATTGCATTGGTGGAATAATCTCTGCTGTGACAGAGGTTATCCCAAAAGCGGGCGATGGGGTCGTCACATTCCGACGCCAAAAATTATAGATACGTAAGTGTGAGCATACTTCCGGGATGTTTCCATATAAATTTGATAAAATTGATCTAGAACTTCAATGAACGGAGAACGGAACTCTTCAAAATATAATAATTAATTATCCAAACTATCTACGTCAATTTTTTTTTAACGTATTGAACGCGTTCGAACTAGGGTGGTTGAAGTCGGTTAATAGTTTTTTTTTCTAAGCCGTAATTATTTCATAACTGTCAAATTATATGTGAAAGTTTCTTTTTTAAAAATATCGTTAGTATTTTAATAATTTGATTCGTGGTAGAATTAATTTTGTATGAAATAGTTTATTATTACATAAGGAAAACACAATTTATTTCCTACTAATAATAAGTAACCAGTCTTCTTCCCTACTAAAATAATAAACGTAACGCAAAAACGGCCGACAATAAACGTTAAACACTCAACGGCCGCAATTATGATAGTGATATGTCCCCATTATGATGTGTCGGAGTCCGGAAACATACACAAGAAAAAACACACCCAGACCGGAAAACATGCCTGTTTGTTCAATACAAACATCAGTTCCGAGCGGGAATCGAATCTGCGACCTGTAGCGCTTATGGCAGGTTCGCTACCGCTGCGCCACAACGTCATCGATAATGAATGACAACCTAGTGTCAGAGTTGTTCAGGTCGCCTGTAGGCCTCTGACTTGACTTATCGACTGTTGTCTAATTGTCAACAGCCGGGACCGACTTTTACGAGCCCTCCGAAGCACGGAGACGCTCGGTTGAAATACCACTATGCGATCACCCATCTAGTGACTGACCGCGCCTAAAGTTGCTTAACCTACCGATAGTTTACCGATCAGCGGGTGCACTCGGCTATGAGCGTGCGTCGGATATGAGTATACGATATTAGAGTGTAATAAAATGTCAACGAACACAGCCCATGTCATTATTAATACTTTTTTTTTAATTCGTCGTTGTGACAAGGTCTCAATGACCTTAGTATTATTAACCTACTTAAAAGAACGTGCTGAAATAGATCATTTTAAACCTTCCCTTTTTAAACTATAGCATATCTCGGACAGTTTTGTTAGTAATTATTTTAATAATCAAAACTCAAAAGGCAAAGGAGTCCTATTAGAAAGCCTAACCCGACTGTTTGTATCTAACAACACTACTATATACTATATTTTATAGCAAATATTAAATATAAAACTATTACAAAATTATATTATTAATGCTAGCATAAGCAAAAATAATGGTAGTGTTTTTTTTTAATTCGTAGTTTCAGGATGACCCGATACAAATACTTTCATTGTATTGTATATAACAGCCATTGAACCATTAGAGTTATATTCTTTGATTTAATGCGATTCAATTATTGGATTAATGGATTTATGTGTGCCAATGGAGATTTTTTGATTTAACCGCATTACTATTAAAGTAATTATTCTGTGGCATTACTGCATTCGTTTTATTGACAGTGTCACTTTTTTTATTTATATATATTTAAGTGACTAAAGCAAAGACTTAAAATATACATATATTTAATGTTAGTAAATAAAAATGAATTACGTTCACTTCAGTATAAGTATTTTTTGTATTTAATGGATTAACAAAACAGAAGTGGTTAAAAAAGTTAACGAATATCAGTCAAGGTGAAAAGTTCAACGGATAGGTACGTCATTCTAGGAAATGTTTCACTTTCACTTTGCGATGCTGTATTCCAGGGCCGCATTTAGACTTCGAAGACATGTAGACTAAACATTCAAATGTTAGATAAGCGGAAATATTGTTGAGCGAATCGTGGTTTCTTTTATTACTATAACTCTCACTAGTGTAAGGTTCAAAAAGGGTACTATCGGAACCCTATTACTAATCCTCTGCTGTCCGTCCAGCCGTCAGTAAGTGGGCTGTAACTCACGAACTGTATAGGTAGTTAGAGTTTTTACTCCGTTGTTTTCATTTTCAAACAGAATGTGTATTTCTGTTGGCGCCTTAACCAAAAATACGAAAAATAATTATATTTTGATTTTGTGAATCTCACACGCATTTGGCTGGTATTTTTCATTTCTCAATACGTTTTTTCCGCTTTACAATATAAAAGAACTGAAACAATTATTATTTATTTCAATAAAGCCAACTTTAAATACGGCCCTGATGTATTACTTATAGGTGTTTAGTTTTCGCTACAGACGCAAAGCGACCTTTTCAGATGGCTTATGTAACTCTTAATGTATTATTAGTAATAGAATATTATTAAGCAATACGAGATTACACTTATATATTATGAACTAGTAACTAATGTATTTAATTGCGAAGTTATAACTCACGCCTAATTATTGGTAGATGAGTTCAATGACCGGTTATAAATGTCAAAACCTTTGAACTTTTTTTAAGCTTAAAATTCGTAATTCACGTAAAATTAACAAATTAAGTTTCAATAATGCAATTAATTGATTTGTCAAAATATATTAAAGTACTTTTGATACTATATAATTGAAAAAGAAACTTTTTTTAATGAATTACCATTTAAATAATAAATAAATTATAAATGCTACACACCCAACGGCCCCT
The DNA here is from genome assembly GCA_023373885.1 of Hestina assimilis. NCBI lineage: Eukaryota > Metazoa > Arthropoda > Insecta > Lepidoptera > Nymphalidae > Hestina > Hestina assimilis. The sequence goes on along the minus strand of CM041749.1, from coordinate 5,212,145 downwards.
ATTAGGATAGTGATATCCTGTGTGGGGGTCCGGAAACACACACAAGGATATGGACATTAACACCCAGACCGGAACACATGTCTGTACGGTCAATACAAACATCTGTTCTGAACGGGAATCGAACCCGCCACCTGTGGCGCTTATGTCAGGGTCGTTACCGCTGCATCACATCGTCGATTATTTGGTATAAATATTTAAAAACTTGGTATAAGTGTTTTTTATTCAAATAAATATTTATTTAACTTTTGTGTAGATGTGAAGTTATTATAATAATGTATTGCAATCTAAGTGTTACTTTTGTATTGAGAAGACTAGAAAGCAACCAGACATGAAAGTAATATAAAACAGTACTACAGTGAGGTTGTCTGGAAGAGATCGCTACGTAGCGATAAGACCGCCTACCTGTACAATATACGTGCATTGATACTTATAATAAGTGTTTCTAACTCATACTGTATATTAGTGGTGTACAATAGTTTTTTTTTTATGTTACAAGTTGGCAAACAAGCATACGGCCCATCTGATGATAAGTGGTTGCGGTAGCCTATGACCGCTTGCAGCATCATTAGTAGGTGCCACTCACGCGTTGCCAACCTCGAGATATTGGTTCTTAAATCTCCTCTGCCCAGTAATTTCACTAGCCTACAGTGCCCTTCAAACCAAAACACAGTAATGCCTAAGCACTACTATTTATGGCAGAATATTTGACACTGCGGTGGTACCTACCTAGCCGGCCTCTTGCAACAAAAGACCTACCACCAGTGCGACTGATTGCGCTGGTGAGATAATCTCTGCTATGACAGAGGTTATCCCAACAGCGGGCGATGGGGTCGTCACATCCCGACAGCGGGAATTTTTTTTCTATTTCATTTATTGAAGTGGAATACGAATACAGAAAAACACACATGAATTGTGTAAATGTGTGGACGGGAGGTACCTACGAGTAGGTCGACAAACCGACATTTGCCACGTCTCGATGAATCAATTGTCTCGAAATGACCCCGTGTCCGGACTGACAAATAGCTGCTACACGGGACTGATTTGTATACCTCGCACTATATAGTTATATGTTTCTCTTGTGAGTATATCATCATGTTTTTTTTTTCATTTCATTTAGAAATAATTTTAAGATAATTAATTTAATAATGAATCTTCTGTCCGTGATCGTTGATAATAAAAAAAATATTAAAGTAAACAAAACGCGACTGCATAAAAAAATACTAAAAAGAATTTAAAAATTGGAATAAAAAAAATCGAACTTAAAACATCGATTTCTTGAAAACCAAGCTATCTTATTTTGTCAAGTTCTACAAGAAACCATCACCAGATTTTGGCGGTGTAAGAATTGCAATATTTATTATGATTTTTTTTTACGGGCACCATATTGAAATAAAATGCCCTGTGTCACTTTCACAACTGAGACTGACACTCGTTAGATTCTAACGACACCTCATATGTTGAAATCTGCCAAAGGGTCTAGGCTGTTGAGAATCACAAAGAAATAGACATAGATACATACGCTCAAAAAACATTACCCTTCTTCGGCAGTCGGGTATTAAATAATAGTAACATATGCTGTATGCATTGAAACATTTCAATTACAAATAATTCGGATTCTGTACGAGATTTAGCAGAATCCATTGCATTCATACATAGAGATCACAGATCAACAAAACCCCTGAGTTCTAATTATGAAACGTGTGTTCATAAGAGTATATTATTACTGTTACTATGTCTCCGGTTACCTCTAATGATTTGAATGATGGTGTTCTTTTAATATTACTCTATCTCAAGTTTTAGCTGATCATCAAATGTATACAAATCAAGTAAAGAGGTCGTGGACACGAATATAACATTCCTCACATGTTCTAAATGTCACCAGGCGCTTATCAAATCCTCGATAATAATTAATTAATCAACTATAATTAAGTTTTTATTACGTTTATTTTCTTATCGACATAGCAATGAAATTTGAAATCTGCTATTTCTTTAAACTTAGTAGTGTTTTTTAAAGTGGAGGAATATGGCTGTATGGATAGTAAAATGCTATTGATTAAGACAATAACAATTAAATTTTTTATATAAAATGTTATACAATTATAGACGTATCTAGTTAATTTTAATTAATTTATTTTTTTACTGTAATAGATTATTAGATACTCTTTACTCTAATAGACACAGTACGTATTAAAAATTCTAAATTGAAAGTATTAGTCTAAATATTCGCTGTATTTTAAGGCTGTACTAAGAAACAGACGGTCCGGTAAAAATGTGAACGACCTCCTCTTGTACACTCGTCTTGTTTTCCGGTATTAAAAATTCTTAACTCATTTGAAATAGCAACGTACGCATTTGGAAAAATAGTAGGTAGGATTAAAAACAAACGAAATCCATGCCGAATTTTACTGGCTCCATGTCCTTGTGTAGTAAATCGATTTATTGCCATAAGCAAAGGGATCTTGGAGGTTACATTAGCAGAAATTAAGACCCCGTTGTGGCGTTGTGGATAGCGAGTCTGCCTTTAGTCACGAAGGTTGCGGGTTCGATTCCCGCTCGGGCAGATGTTTTTAAAAATGTCTGTTTCGGTCTGGGCGATTGTCCTTGTGGGTCTCCCCACCGGGCCTCGCAGAGTACGTTAAGCTGTCGGTCCCGGTTGTTATCACATAACATCTGATAATAATCGTTAACTCTTGATAAGTAAATTGCTCTTATCTAATGAGTTACTGGTTCGCCCTTAGGGTTGCGGAGGTCAGATGGCACTCCGTGTAAAAACTAGTAGTACTAGTAGTAGCTGTCTGTACCTCTGTCCGTCCGTATGTCACAGTCATTTTACTCGGAGACCATTGACTCTATCTATATGAAATTTACTAAATATACACCTATTCTATGAACCGCACCACGATTTTGTAATAAAATCTTAAAATATATGAGAATTAAGGGTAGCAGTCCATACATATAACTGACGATTGAAAAAAAAATTTCAACATATGGCAATGTGTGAGTTATCTTTGGATAGGTCTTTAAAAATGATAAGGAGGTTTGATTTTGGCTCTTTTAATTAAGCCAGTAGTTGTTGAGCTCCTAAAGTCATAAAAATTGTGTCCCCCCTCTAACTTTTGAACTATGGGATTTAAAATTCAGGAAAAATTAGAGCTTGCAGAATACCGCTCGAAATTTCATCCACATTTAGTTTGAAGAAGATAGGTCTATAAATTTATAGATAGATAAGTTTTTTTCATAACTTTGTTTTTCATATTACTTTTAATAATTACTATGATATTAGCAACTTATTTTTGCGATCGATTTATATTCGTTATTATTTTTAAAGTCCTTAAGATTCTTCATAACCAAGCTGCGGAACCCTTTAGTTTCACCTGTGCGTGGTCCACAACGCACTTGACTAATAACTTTTAATGATTTTTATCGATATGTGATCTCGGTGTCAAAATTGTATTTTGTTCTATAATTTATTGTTTGTACAATATTATGTTTTTAAAAAAATATCTTATGCCACAGTCTAGCAGAAATTGGTTACATTAAAAGTTTCGCATCTAATAAGAAGATTCCTATCATGTTTCATCATGGCCGTGTGAATTTACATTCTCATACAGCAATTTAATAGTCATTGATGTTAATTCCATATTTTTGTTCTTGTTGCATTCACTAAAAATTATAAAATTAACCTTTCATCGCCTTGACAAAAACCTTTGTCTTATATATGTAATACGTATGTATATAAATAAGAAGCCACAAGTTTATATATAATACACGAATCGTGTGTTACCTCATTTGATAAATTCTAAAAAGTCGTCAAGAGCGTGGAAAAAAATCACGCGTTCTTGGAGCAGTCGAGTGAAACGTACAAAATAGTAGTACAAAATATTACAAATATTACACTCCAATCAATATAGTTACTATATTAATGTATACACTTATACATTGTTAGCATTCAATGTTCCTTGTTCCTAGAACTACTTACTTCGTCCAAGTAAAACATAATTAGATCGTGGGTTGCAACAAAAAACGACTTAATTAATACAAACCAATTTATTAGACTCGGTGGCGGTAGACAATTCATTTGAAACACCATTTCTTTCGAGGCGTATTAAATCATGTAATGTACATTTCTTTAACGCTCAGTTGATTGAAAAATTCGTAACAGTACATAAGTAATTTAAGATTATCATTTAACACGCGCGGTGCGTAATCGGTATTAATTATTGAATCTAGAATTAAATAGACTGCATAATAGCATAGTTAATTTAAATTCTTTCATTAAAATTAAGTAATTCAGTTATTGAAGCTGGTAATAATTTATTATAGTGTCCACAAGTGGTCCGTCCCCAGCGGACAGAATGGCAGTTCGAAGCAGCGCTACGCGACTCGACTTCAGCGGAATCTGAAGCAATGTCTGTTAATATGTACTTCGCAAATAACATTCCCATTCGCTGATGCCAAATTACAAGAACAATCGCACCCATCAAATACGGATCCGTATACGATCTAAATAATATTTGTTTATACGAGATTTTCCATACTTTAATTATTTTTTTTTAAAAAGTAACACTTTCCGCAGCCTTTGGATAAAATACATATATATTTATTATACCAATAAGATATTGTCATAGAAGTTGCAGTTGCAGCAATACGACCATAGCTCTCGGTTTCGCATGCTTCAATAACGTTTTTAGGGTTCCGTAGCCAAATGGCTAAAACGGAACCCTTATAGTTTCGTCATGTCCGTCTGTCCGTCCGTCCGTCTGTCCGTCCGTATGTCACAGTCATTTTACTCGGAGACCATTGATTCTATCTATACGAAATTTACTAATTAGGTGTATTCCATGAACCGCACAAGAATTTTGTAATAAAATCTTAATATATATATGAATTAAGGGTAGCAGTCCATACATGTAACTGACGATTGAAAAAAATTTCAACGTATGGCAACGTGTGAGATATCCTTGGATAGTTCTTTTAAAATGATAAGGAGGTTTGATTTTGACTTTTTCATTAAGCCAGTAGTTGTTGAGATATTAGCTCCTAAAGTCGTAAAAATCGTGTCCCCCTCTAACTTTTGAACTATGGGATTTAAAATTCTGGAAAAATTTGAGCTTGTAGAATACTACATTAACTTTCATCCACATTTAGTTTGAAGAAGATAGGTCTATAAATTTAAGAGATATATAAGCTTTTCCCATAACTTTGTTTTTCATATTACTTTTAATAATTACTATGAAATTACCAACTTATTTTTGCGGTCGGTTTTAACTCGTTATTATTTTTAAAACCGTTAAGATTCTTCATAACCTTACCATCACCCATTTACGCCTGTTTTCTCGATTTATCCGAGGCATTTGACCTGGTTAATTACGATATCTTATAGCAGAAATTAAAACGCACTGGCACGCCTGAAGAGATCAACAGGATTTTTAAGTTTTGGTATAAAAATCAGGTTACTGTTGTGCGATGCTCAGATGGTCTACTCAAGGTCTTACAGGTTGGAATGTGGGGTGAGGCAGGGTGGCCTGACCTCACCCAAGTTGTTTAATCTGTATGTGAATGCCCTAATACAGACGCTCAGTAACACTCGTGTCGGATGTCATATTGACGGAGTCTGTCTTAATAACATTAGTTACGCAAACGACATGGTTCTGCTGAGTGCATCTGTCTGTGGGTTAGCAAAACTGCTAAGTCTTTGTGAGAACTATTTCAAACGTCATGGCTTAGTCTATAACATAATATAATATATAATGCATGGTGCATTCGCTTTTCTTACAGTTATCAGTTATCAGTTTCTTACAGCTTTCAGGCCAGGGGAAAATCGATTCCATCTATTGTACCTGCTATCAAGTTACACGGGGTTCCAATAAAGAGAGTTGAATGCTTTCAATATCTTGGCCATGTAGTATTCTATGACTTGAAAGACAATGCAGATATTGAGAGAGAACGCAGGGCTTTGTCTGTTAGGGCAAATATGGTTCGCAGGTTTGCTCGTTGCTCAGTGCCAGTCAAAATAACGCTTTTCAGAGCTTACTGCACCACATTTTACCCTAGCAGCCTGTGGGCAGACTATACGCGGAAACAGTACAACGCCCTGCGTGTACAATATAACAATGCTTTCAGGATGCTAATGGGTATGCCTCGTTTTTGTAGTGCATCAGAGATGTTTGCTGAGGCGTATGTGGACTGTTTTTATACCATTATGCGAAAGCGGTGCACATCGTTGTTGCGCAGGATTCTTTCCAGCTCAAGTGGAGTCCTGAGAGCATTTGTTAATAGAAGTTGTTTGTATGTGAACCACTGCTATCGGATTCACGTGCTGACAAATTAATCCTGTCTTAGGTTAAATAAGTTTTAGAAATTACTAACAAATAGGCGTAAGATACTTGTATTACTAACAACATATGATCCATTGTTGGTCGAAATAAAGTTATTATTATATATATTATTATATAACCATGCTGCGGAACCCTTTAGATTCAACTGTGCGTGGTCCAGAACGCACTTGACTGGTAATTTTATTTAATAATGTACCTTTAATAAGGTCCTATTTACATTCCAAAATTCATCACATTCCGTTCAGCGGTTTAAAAGTGTAACAAGCAAAAAATGTCACTTTCGAATTTATAATATTAAATTAAAAATTATATAAAAGCCTAAAGGATCAAGAAACGTAATACTATATTTATATACATAGTGATAAACGGGAATAGCATTTTTTATAAAACTTTACTATCACTACAGCAAAAACCAGTTGACCATGACCGCAAGATTATTGTCGAATCACAGTCTACGTAATGATTACTGTTTTTATTTTATACACGCTCTATCGTATAATCTATTTCTTTTGTATTTTTTTTTTTGCTTGTATCTAATTGATATTGAACGTTCTTCGTAAATTTCGTGGTTCTTTTAAGACTAAATTCTGCAATATATTAGCATTTCTTTTGAATAGGACTATAATACGGTCTATATTTTGAAAATAATATGATTTTGTTAGTTTTTTTTTAAATATTTATATTAATGCCAGTTCTCCTGTCATTCTATTCTCAAAAGATCTGTGCCAGAATGAAGAAATTATTGTTAATAAAGGTATTATGTGTTCCGTAACGACGTCTGAAATCCATTATATGAGATAGCCTCTGCCTCCTTACGTCACTTCCTCTAATCCGTCGTCCAATCACGTCTCGTGTCCCCCCTCAACTCTCTACCTGTCAAACTCGAACAAACGCGTAACCAACAAGCCGCCTCAATTTGTTGCTTGTGTCACATTATTGCGTCTACCTTCGTAGCGTTCGTTTCCTACTTATTATAAAGTTCTACTAGCTATTTAGTTAGTTATTTTATTTCTTGTCGTCGTTAATTTTATATCACGTTTCGTGTTCAAAATGGAAAATGAAGTGTTAAATTCAAGTGTTGTGTTACGTGAAAATAGTGAAAAAATAATTCCTGCTGGGACTTTTTCACGTTATAACAGCAGTTCTTCAGAGAAATCTAATGACCGTGAGAGTGATTATGTGGTTGAAAGGGGAAAACGAAAGAGCTCTCGTAAGCGGCAAGGCTCTAGATGCAGTGGTAAAAAAGATAGCAGCTCATACTCGGGCTCTGACTCTTCTCAATCACAGCCAAAGCGGAAGCGACGTCGCCGCCATGGTAGTCGCCGTGAGTCTTCGTCCTCGAGTACTTTAGAAGCATCGCTTAACCAAAAGTTTGAGGTACTGTCACAGCAACTTTTTAATAGCATGTATATGTTATTTAATCAATCAACTTCTCAATCTAAAACCACAGAAAGCGAGAATACCCCCTTTTTGCATTTGCCGGGACCAACCCAAAATAATTTTGAAAATGTTAGCAACTTATCTATTACTCTTAAAGACCCTATTATAGCACAAGCCTTAGAAAGTAGAATTAATAAACTCTGCGAATATCAGCGTTTCGATAAAAACGATTGGAAATCTATACGTTACGTGGACACTCAGAAGAAATATGTAGCTACACCTGCTTTTGTAGAATTAAAAGTGAATGAAGAATTAGCCTGTTTTGCGGAAGAATCATGTACATTTATTAACTGGCATCAAATGGAACGAAGCTTCGCAGCTTTGTCCAATGCGTTTATAGCTCAGAATGAAAACGTTAATTCTTCTTTACAAAATATAATTGAGTGGGCCTCGTCTTGTACTGAACCTATAACGCCCCTATCAATTTTTAACAAAATGAAAGAAGTTTTTGACAACAGTTCAAAATATAAATCAATTTCTCAAGATGTGCTTCAAATCATTTGTGGTAAACGTAACGAATGTATTGAAGCTCGAAGAAGGTTTATTCTTAAAGGTATTAGTGATAAGTATATCCGCATTGGGATTGATAATATACCACCGTCCTCTGAATATCTTTTTAATCCTGTTCTTTTATCTCAATACATAAATAAGATTGGTGGAATAGATAAACTAAAACGAAATTTTACATACTCTAACCCTAAAATCAGAACAGAACCCAAACCCTCAACTTCGACAGACACTTCTTTTATACCTTCTAGGCAATATAAACCGAATCTAAAGAAGTTGCCTGAACAATCTAAGAAAAAGTTTTTTCATGATAAGCAAAAGAGGGGGCGTAGAAGCAACAACTCAAGCGACAGAAACAGAAAAAACAGCAATAATAAACGAAGATGACTCGAAATTTTCGGGAGGTTGTCTAAAAAATTTTTACAAAATTTGGAGAAAGTTTTCCGCTCCCCGAACAATTTTAAACTTAATTTCAATGGCGAAAATTCCGTTTTATCAGAAACCACCTTTAATTATGCCTTCAATAGAGAACATGCTAAAATTTCAAACGCCAAAATCAAAACGAATGTCCAAGCTTATTTCACAGATGATAGAATCAGAGATACTCGAGCCAGCACCTCTAACACCAAGCTTTATTTCTCCAATGTTTCTGGTGAAGAAAAGCTGTGGCGACGACAGACCAATTCTAAACTTGAGGAGTCTGAACCAGTACGTATATGCCCAAAAATTTCATTTATTCAACCACCTAAGAATGCACAGTTTTCTTCAGCAAGGCGATTGGATGGTCAAATTAGACTTGCATCAAGCTTATTATCACGTAAGTGTATCCCCGTCTCATCGACGATTCTTACGGGTCTTTTACCAGGGCAACCTGTTACAAATGACCTGCTTACCATTTGGCCTTGCATCGGCTCCGAAGATGTTTTCATCAATAACCAACTGGATAGCAGAAACTCTTCGTTCAAGAGGGATTCGCCTTATAGTTTATCTCGACGACTTTTGCATTGCGAATCAAGACTTCCAACGTCTTGTCAATCATCTGAGCGAGGCCATTCACCTGCTACAAAGTCTCGGTTGGAGCGTAAACTACAGAAAATCTGTAACGACTCCAACCAATTGCATAGAATTTCTAGGAGTAATGTGGGACACGGACGCAAACTGCAAGTTCCTGCCATACTCAAAAGTCGAAAGCATACGTCACTATCTAAATCGTTACCTGACGTGCGGCAGTTGGACCCTCAAGCAGGCTCAGTGCCTCTTAGGGAAACTCAACTTTGCAGCCTTCATCACCCGGCGGGGAAGGCTGCATTGCCGGCACATGCAACGACATTGCAATCTCCTTCGAAAGACTCCTCAGTCTGCTTTGCCTTTACCGACGGAGGTAGTCTTAGAGATGAGATGGTGGTATCAGCACATCCAGTTGGAGTCCTCTATTCAAGAGGTATGTCGAGCTCAATCCAACTTCTTGACGACCGATGCCTCGGATTTAGGTTGGGGTGCTCAAGTGAACGACTACAGCTTAACAGGTCAATGGAAGCAGCACCAAATGTCATGGCATTGCAACATGAAAGAGATGTTTGCTGTACAAGAAGCAATCAAAATGACAGCTCCCATTCTCAAGAATACAACTGTCGTATTGCAAAGCGACAATCTGACCCTATTAGCATACATCAAACGCGAGGGCGGTACCAGGTCAGTGAATTTACTGAAAATGACAATACAGCTGCTGAATCTAATAGACAACCTCGCCATCGTGTTGGTACCACAATACCTACCAGGCAGGTACAACACGGAGGCAGACAGCTTATCAAGGCATCGACAAAGCCCAGAATGGCACCTTCGAGGACCAGCAACATTAGACATATTCAAGCGCTTGGGAACTCCCGAGATAGACCTGTTCGCATCCTCAAAAACAAACGTTGTCCCCAGGTACGTATCTCTCGATATAAACGATTTGAACGCCTCATTTCAAAATGCGTTCAGCAGGCGCTGGGACTACAACCTAGCATGGGTTTTCCCGCCTCCAAGTCTAATTCCACGAGTGCTTCATCATCTAAACTCTGCAACGGGTCGGTACATTGTCGTAGCTCCCAAGTGGACAAAACCCTTTTGGATACCGGATCTGAAAGCCAGAGCCATCTGCAATCCACTTTTAATCGAGAATCTCCCCCACAATCTAGTCGATGTGACAACATCCAAGCCTCCTCCTCAAGTAAGACTTCTGAAACTTCAAGCTTGGCTTGTTTTGGGTGGGAGTCCCTTCTAGAAGGGTGGACAGAAGCCGAAAAGCTTCTTTTGCAGGGGGCATGGCGTAAATCTACGTTGAAGACGTACATTCCATTATGGAATAAGTGGCGTAACTGGTGCCTTAAACTAGGAGTTGATAGTTATGCACCATCCCCTTTATATGTGGCAAAATACTTAGCACATCTTTTTCTTGATAATGGTTTGTCATATAAATCTATCCTGCTTCACAAGTCTGTTATTGCTAGCATGTGTAAGCCTAGATGTGATAATAGTCTCTCTAGTAATAGCATAGTGAAATATATTTTAAAAGCAATTTCTTTAGCTAAACCCATAGCCACAAAGTCCCCTATTTGGGATGTTAGAATTTTAATTAATTATTTAAGCATTTGTACTCCAGATACCAAAAGCTTGTACGAGGTCTCTGGAAGAACCGCTATACTGCTTCTTTTAACATCTGGACGGAGAGTTCATGATTTAACTCTTTTGAGATATGACTCTGATCATTTCATTGACCAAGAAGATTCAATCATTTTGCATCCTGTTTTTGGTTCAAAAACTGATACATATAACCGTCAGCAGTCTAGTTGGAAACTTCTTTCAGGTGCTTCTAAAAACATTGATGTAACCTATTGGTTAAGGCAACTTTTGAGAGTTTCAGAGAAACGCAGAGAGAAGAAGCAGCTTGCCGAGTTGTTTATAACCTGTCGAGGTGTACCAAAACCAGCAACCGCCACTAATATTGGAGGCTGGATACGAAATCTATTTAAAGATGCTGGAATTTGCGCTACACCGGGAAGTACTAGGTCAGCTGTTTCTTCCCTAAATTGGTTAGAGAAACATTCAATTACTGATATTTTATCTAGAGCTAATTGGCAGCATGAATCCACTTTTCATAAATATTATCAGAGGTCTATTCAATCGCCTAATTTAAATGGCAATGCATGTTCATTATCTACCTTTTTTGAACCAGTGTGATTATTTGTTTTTCATTTACAGTTAATTGTTTTTATTACCTGTTAATTATAATCATAAATTTTGTCTAGCAATACAAACTAATTTTAAAATCAAACTGAAGTTTAATTGTCACATTATTGCGTCCCAACAATCCGCCAGGAGATAACAAACATTTCTCATATAATGGATTTCAGACGTCGTTACGGAACACATAATATTAGAGTTTTACCTGAAATTAAAACTCTTATTATGTTTCCAACGACGTCTGAAATCCAGGTAAACTCTACCTGGCATACCATTATTATTCGCTCTATAATGACACAAGCAACAAATTGAGGCGGCTTGTTGGTTACGCGTTTGTTCGAGTTTGACAGGTAGAGAGTTGAGGGGGGACACGAGACGTGATTGGACGACGGATTAGAGGAAGTGACGTAAGGAGGCAGAGGCTATCTCATATAATGGATTTCAGACGTCGTTGGAAACATAATAAGAGTTTTAATTTCAGGTAAAACTCTAATATTTTGTTTTAATAGCGTGTTTCTAATTTTCTACCTACATGTATTAAAATATAAAAACAATAATTCACTTTTCTGTATGTTTGTCTATTTACATATATAAGCACATCGCTTCCTACCCAAGATATAAATGAAATGCCAAATGTCACAGAGTTTTAATGATTACTATACATATTATTATATTATGTCTTCTTCATCATAGTATTATTCCCGGTATTTTTATGTACCCAGGGTCTGCTTATTACTCTTTTCCGGATTTGACAGGTTACTAGTGTTTACACAGAGCGATTGCCCTCTGACCTCCGCAACCCTAAGGGCGAACCAGTAACTCATTGGATAAGAGCAATTTACTTATCAAGAGTTAACGATTATTATCAGATGTTATTGATAATAACCGGGACCGACAGCTTAACGGACAAACGCCCAGACCGAGACAGAAATTTTAACAAACATCTGCCCGAGCGGGAATCGAACCCGCAACCGTCGAGACTAAAGGCAGACTCGCTACCCACAACGCCACAATATTATTATATTATGTATAATATTTTAATAAAAAGTACAACTTTTAAAATTTTTGATAACATAATATGCGGTGATGAAGTAGTTCTAAGACAGTATGAGAAATAGATTTATTTGTATTCTCATATTTTTGCGGGGCTTTTATAGAAAATATATATTTCGGCCCTACCGTTACTGTAAATTTAGTCATAAATCTATAAATAGGGAATTTAAACTAAATTACTTTGAGGAAATCACTAATCACTAACAAATTTATACGTTTGTATTGGCTGAATGCTTAAAGGTTTACTATATAGTTTAAAATGTCAATCTTGACAAAATTTATAGTTCACAGTTTAGTATTCTATCAAAATCTGACATTTTTATTGACATTTTGTTGTTTCGTTACGTAAAATCATATTAAATTTCCATATTCCGGCGTCGAGATGTGACGACCCCATCGCCCGCTGTTAGGATAACCTCTGTCACAGCAGAGATTATTCCACCAGTGCAATCAGTCACACTGGTGGTAGGTCTTTTGTTGCAAGAGACCAGCTAGGTAGGTACCACCGCAGTGTCAAATATTCTGCCGCCAAATAGTAGTGCTTAGGCACTATTGTGTTCTGGTTTGAAGGGCATTGTACGCTAGTGAAATTACTAGGCGGACGAGATTTAAGAACTAATATCTCGAGGTTGGCAACGCGTGAGTGGCACCTACTAATGGTGCTGCGAGCGCTCATAGGCTGCGGCAGCCGCTTGCCATCAGGTGGGCCGTATGCTTGTTTGCCAACTTCTAACATAAAAAAAAATTTAAAAAAAATTCTTGTATGCATATTATATATACTCAAATAATTTTTTCTATAAAATTAAATGTACATCGTTTGAACAATAGATAAACTTATAATAATAGTTAATTGTACATAATTGATGCACAAGGTGTGATTAAAAAAGGATAACAGGAAATCATATTTAATCATTCAAACGCCTGCGAAATAATTGCTAATAAACTATTTCAGTTTCATACCCAGTTACCGCAAATAACTGTTTACATCGATGACTGCACAAGGAAACTTGCCGTATTATGGGCTAAAGAAATTTTGACGACGTTGTGGCGGCGCGGTAGCGAACCTGCCTTAAACGCCACAGGTCGCGGGTTCGATTCCCGCTCGGAGCATAATATGTTTGTATTGTCCATGCAAGCATATTTTCCGGTCTGGGTGTATTTGTCCTTGTCATTGTGAATGTTTCCGGACCCCGACACAGGATATTACTATCCTAATGGGGACCGTTGAGTGTGCAGCGTTATTTATTTATTTAAAAAAAGAAATGATTTTACTCTACATCAAATAAAACGAATATCCGAATACCTAATCTTAAAAAAGAAACGATAGCAGTTTTAACTTTATTTGGATGTAAGCAAATCTTCAAAATAAGTGATTCTAAATTAATTAAAGAAAAAAAAATAAAGGGATTGAACCAAGTCTATTCATTAGTGGAGGGCACGTTCAGTCGTTCAGAAATGTCTCTATAATATCGCGTGACGTTTGAACCGCCTTGTTTTCAAATAGGAAATGCGTTAAAAAATGACTGCATTTTATTGTTCACTAGATTCTGCCAGTGGCTTGGCCCGCGTGAATAACCATTTTAATATTTTATACAAACTCTGAACTGTCATATTTATTAATTTCGAATCAAAAGCCTAAAAAATAAATGTCAAGCTTGTAGCTCTAAAAATGACGATGTATCCATACAACTTTTCAGACCCCCTTTCCATACTTTACAACTCTTTTTCGCATTAAAAAGTCTATGATGTCTAAGTACCCAATTTCAAAATCAGTTCAGTAGTTTTGGTGGGAAAGCTTTCGTTTTATAATGTTAGTAAGGATAAAAAGGGCAAAACTTAATAGAAAATTATGATTTTTCAAATGGAATGCAACACAGGCCATTTATCCCATTTATTAAGTCGAACCATCGCCAATATTTACAAAAGTGATTAGTTCAAGAAAACGGCAACTTCATTCTTCGTTTTTTTTTTACCATGACGGTTGGCAAACAACATACGGTCCTGATGTTAAGCAGTCACCGCAACCTATGAACGCTGGCGATACTTTAAGTATCACATGCGCGTTGCCAACCCAAGGAATAAGAAGGAAGGGATGAGAAAGGAAAAAAGGAAGGGAACAGTGCTTGGAGAAGCATAGCCTTACTACTACATTAATAATAATAATATAATAAACGCTACACACTCAACGGTGCCCATTAGGATACGTTATATCCTGTGTCAGGGATCCGGACACATAAAAGGACAAGGACAAATATACCCAGACCGGAAAATATGCTTGCATGGTCAATACAGACATATTATGCTCAGAGCGGGAATCAAACCCGTGGCGTTTAGGGCAGGATCGCTACCGCTGCGCCACAACGTCGTCAACATTAGACATTTATCAGGTATGTATAAATATCTATTACAGTAAAATTCCTCATAGAAATAGCATTAGAACTGATGTGTGTAGTACTAACATTAAAATATAGCGTATAAATATAAAAAAAGCTTTATTTATGACATAGTAAAACATTTAAAGCGTTTATGTGCGCGTAGGCATACATTTATAGCTATACGATAAATGGATAACTTGTAATTAAATTTCATTCCAACTCTTGGACTCATTATACATTGTCGTCCGACACTAAGTGGATATTTAGTGAAGACCGTAATTACACTACGGAATCAACAATTTTCCTCGTGGAAAGTGGAACGTAAAATTATGCTGTTGTTGATGCTATTTTGACGAAGTTGTGGCACAGCGTTAGCGAACCTGCCTTAAGCACCACAGATCTCAGGTTCGATTCCCGCTCAGAGCAGATGTTTGTATTGACCATACATGTTTTCCGGTCTGGGTGAGTTTGTCCTTGTAATTGTGTATGTTTCCGGATCAACACAGGATATATATCCTAATTGAGCCGATAAATCCGTGGAGTGTGTACCGTTTATTTATTTATTTCATTAGCAACTTATTACTGAATATAATTATCACATTATGATGATATGATTTTTTTCCTACCAATCTTTGGGTATGATTAATACTTTTAACTCGAGTCGGTACATAATAATTATATTTAGTAGCAGAGCCTTGCTGTTTTGACGTATAAGAATGGTTTCGAGAACCCGACAGAACCAAAGAAAACCTGAACCGAGAAAGTGTTTTCACGAAATATGGAACTTAAGTAACAGTATCAGTACTATTGCGTTTGGTTCGGTAAGTGAAATCGTTTCCTCACTGGTACTCCTATCCCTCATATTGGGGGCAAAGCATATTAATGCATCAGGTGTTGTTCGTGTGCTTGGATGCCTATTGCTTAATCGTGCAGACCGTATGCTTGTTTGTTAACTGTATCTATACCAATATTATGTACCTGAAGAGTTTGCTTTTTTGGTGAACGCGCTAATCCCTGGAACTACTGATTGATAGCACATTTCTTGAGGAAGGCTATAGGCGATACAACATCACGATACGAAACTTAGAAGCCGAGCAATAAGTAAGAAAATGCGGACAGACGATATGATGCGGTTAGTTGGTGGTACACGGGCGGGAGCGAAGACGCGGGCACAGCTAGTAACAAAATTAGCTTGGGTTGTTCATCAACTCCTAATCATTGCATCTAAAATCGAAATCATTTAGAGTATTTATGCCTTAGACGGTTCAAGCTGACACTTGTTCTCATAAAACAGTCCAGTAGGCTTACCATTAACTCTTATTGCGATGCAAATGACGACGAAATCAATCCAATTCAATTCTGACAGTAAATCGATGCAGATTTTATATGATCATGACGTTTAAAATAATGGACCCAAATAAGCAATACCATGTCAACCCACAAAATTAAAAAAACTGAGTTATATATGCAGAAATGTTGGTAAATGGCTGAAGAACATTTTTCTTTAATATTAGTAGGGTTTTAAGCTTTAAAACTTCTAAAAAGCCATTTTTTAATCATGCAATTTATATATATATTTTAAACGTTTTGGGTTATATTATATCATATACGAAATATGCAGTTTGTAAACTTATTTTTGTGAAAATAAGTAAAATAACTTACATAAATCTGAAATTGTCAAAAACTTGACCAATACATAAAAAAATTCATATAAAACAAGGTGTTCAAAATTTTCAAACGCGTTTTTATTGAAATGACATTTATGTGGGTTGACATTGTATTGCTTGTTTTGTGTTTAGCGATGTAGCTCATTTGAATCGAAATAAGAGTTAATGGTAAGCCTTTAGATATTTTAAAATATTTCTTTATAGTCGCTTTATATAGTCGCTTTTTACTAGCGTTGTACAAATAAAAGTGGTTGTTTTCTTGTCATATTATACATGCAATTATAAGTACTTTAATAAATTACACCTTATTCGTAGAAACGTATAAGATAATGAGTGGCATGCATAGAATGCGGTAGTCCGTTTGACAGTTGTCCAGTGATCTTGGCCGAATAACAATCTTGGTAGCCTTTCAACATAATGCCTTCATTTGAATCTTAATTTTATATTTCGTGGTCAGATTTCGATAAGATATTATCATTACCGGCATTTATAGAATGGAAAACCGCTCTTTGGTAACCAAACGGACTTTGTTACTCAACTAAACCTATAGTTTCTTTTAAACTATAACTACAGTAAGTTAAATAAATAAATAAACGCTACACACTCAACGGCCCCCATTAGGATAGTGATATCCTGTGTCGGGGTCCGGAAACATTCACAATGACAAGGACAAATACACCCAGACCGGAAAATATGCTTGCATGGTCAATACAAACATATTATGCTCCGAGCGGGAATCGAACCCGTGACCTGTGACGTTTAAGGCAGGTTCGCTACCGCTGCGCCACAACGTCGTCGTCGTCGTTATTTTGAAAAAATGAAATTCAGAAGAATATGGAGGACATTTTTTCCATATTTTTTGCTCTTTTTACTTTAGCAATACTATATATTATCAAATAAAAACGGATAAGCGGATTTGTATTTTTAGTACACAGACAGTTTATTACATAAATTAATTAATGTAGGATATTTTTTATCCCGGAAAATGTTAGGTTCCTGTGGGATTGCTAAAAGACGAACGTATACTGTGCCTCGGAGAGCACTTTAAGCTGTGTGTCCCGGTTTTTACCATAACATCTGATAATAATCTTTCAATAGGTAATGTGCTCTTATCTAATGAATAACTGGTTCGCCCTTAGAGTTGCAGAAGCAAAAGAGGGTATAAGTATAGTATAAATGTGATCTTTTACTTATTACAGATAATGTTTCCCCGGCGTCGGGATGTGACGACCACATCGCCCGCTGTTGGGTAATAACCTCTGTCACAGCAGAGATTATTCCACCAGTGCAATCCGTCACACTGGTGGTAGGTCTTTTTGTTGCAAGAGGCCGGCTAGGTAGGTACCACCGCAGTGTCAAATATTCTGCCATAAATAGTAGTGCTTAGGCATAACTGTGTTTTGGTTTGAAGGGCACTGAAGGCTAGTGAAATTACTGGGCAGAGGAGATTTAAGAACCAATATCTCGAGGTTAGCAACGCGTGAGTGGCACCTACTAATGGTGCTGCAAGCGCTCATAGGCTACGGCAACCACTTACCGTCTCGTGGGCCGTATGCTTGTTTGCCAACTTGTAACATAAAAAAAAAGATAATGTGGCACGGAATGAATAGACGTTGAATTTCATGCGGGATATATAGCTTAATTGTACATTTGACAAATGTAATGTGATTAATTTATTAAGAGAGTAACTGTAGAGTTTCTTGCCGTTTCTTCTCTGCAGAATCGGCGATAGCTTCACTAAGACGGACATAACAGACTGTATATTTGACGATTCAAAAGTGCTAAAAGCCTATTTGAATAAAGAATATTTTGAGTTTGAGTTAGAGTTTTGAATTTCTCAGATTATACCATTGGTCACATTTTTACACTAACTGTTTTGACGGTTTTTCAACTTTTTCTAAAATATAATATAAAGGAAGTTTGTAAAAACAAACGATTACCCGTATCTACGATAAACGATTACGGTCTGACGTCTCAATACTTTAACGACTTTTAAGTAGGTACCTAAAAATTCTGTAACCTGCCTTCTAGGAAAAAAATATGAATCACTATTGTGACTCAGTAGTTCATCTACAAACAACTTGCTTTTATTACAATGAATGATAATAATAATCTACTCTTTAACAAGTTTGTAAATACAAGTTTCAACTTAAATTTCAAACTTTTAATAAAGAAAAACATTGTTTCAATGTCAGACAGAACAATCCTACGCGTTTACTTTTAGTTTTGTCTGTGTATATAAGAATTTTAATAGACATTATTAACTGATTAGATTTTAATTAAATATTCATTTCTAAAGGCATATAAATATGTAGGTATATGATGTATATTTACGCTCAAGCATATGTAAGTAAACAGAGGAATTTTCCAATAAGGAGGTTTTATAATATTTTTGTTTGCCAGGATATTTGACTTTGGTTATATGTTTTTATAATACATCATACCTATGCCACAAAATCTGTCACTAATGTAAGCGGTCACTAGCCAGAAGACTGTAGTGGTGAGGCAGACAACATCGTAAATAATGACCTAGAAGACCTAGAGGATTGAGGAGGAGAATGCATTAAGCATTTCTAAACCCCTAAAAAATGTGAAGTCTACTTGTCCAGTTTTTAATTTAAAGTACCTTGGGTAATTTGAATATCTGCCTAATGAGAATAAATAATGCTAGCCTCTACGATATAGGGTGTAGAATAGTAACTACAACACCAGGGTCCTTATAAGAAACATGCATTGTCCTTATCAATATCGTCTATGGGTACGAAGAAGATTGGGAATAGGAGAAAAGGATGAGGACAGATAGGTATTTGGGCCTCTGAAGCTCCAACTTAGTCATCGAACAATACTAAACAGTTGGAATGCTTATAACCTTCAAGCGATCTTTTAAACGAAGCGTGAAAAATCTTGCGGGTAGGAAGAACGAGGATGGTGGAGTTTACCTTCTGCAATCCTATTAATTTATTAGCCACCTTTGCGTTTCGTGCGGACTCTACTTCCACTTGCCACATCAGGTGGAGTAGAGTCTGCCCTACGAGGGCATAAAAACGACAGTAATGTACTACAGTCGTTTTATGCCCGTGCCGATTACAAATTACAAAAAAAAAACAGTGAACCTTAGCTTATTTCGTGCTATACGTGTTTGTAACATGAAACGTTTACTCGTAAATGAATGTCGTGAAGATGAAATTTGCAACAGCTTAAGAGTGTATTTGTCAACACCGCGTTACTGCAGACGGATAGTTATTTTAACAACTTTGACGAGTTTCAAATAACCAAATATTCAGTGAAGTTAGTTCTAAGTTTGGTTAGAGAACAATGATGTACCCTAAGTTTCTTTGGACTGTTACCGTGGTTAGATACTAGTTAGAATTTCAATCAAACGCTTCCGTTTATATTGCGAACTGATCTATGAATTGAATTTTCAATGTTTAAATTTAGATATTTGTTATTAGTTGAACTTAGTGGCGATTTAATTAATTCATATTTGATCCGTTGGATTTGAATTTAAATTATAGAATCGTTTATCAAGAACCCACTTATGCAATAGACAAGACTTTTTTTAAGATAAGATATTTTTTCTACATTTTTATGCAAGTATTATTTGAAGCTTGAAGAAATAGACAAAATTGATTTTTAAAAAAATTTAATTTTAAGGCCTACTGATGGCAAGCGGCTAGCGCAGCATGAGCGTTTGCAACACCATTATTAGGTGCCACTCACGCGCTGCCAAGCGGAGTTATTGATTCTTAAATCTCCTTTGCCCAGGAATTTCACTAGCCTACAGTACCTTCAAACCGAAACACAATAATGCCAAAGACACTACTGCTTTGCGGTAGAATATGCAATAAAAGCCCTACCACATATTTCTGTAGTTATAACAATTGATAATTTACATTATTACCAAAGATTGTTAATTTCTCCAAGAAAAATTTCAAAAATTCCTTTATGATATAACAAAAAAAATAAGAACAATCAAATCGTATTGAACAATCATAAAACCCAATAACGCAATAATTTATAAACAGTGCATGCTAACAACAACAAACCAGTTATGTGGACAATCCTTTAGGAAATATTTTAAGGCAAAATAGCTTTTATTATTAGCGACATTAAAACCTATAGAACGTAAAATCGTTTAAAAATTGTATAAAACAAGTTTTGGATTATGTAAGTCTATGAACTGAAACGATACTGGCAAATGAATTGGGCTAAATGTTCATTAGGGTATGTTTGGCAGCGAAGTGTCGTAACCAAATTACCTACTTGATTTTATCTTTTGACATGACTAAGAAAAATATAAATTATGGTCGCGCAAAATACCCGTAGGTACGTTGTAAAACAAAATCTACGTCAATATTGAATTGTTTCGAAGTGATAATATTTGTTATTCTGATACCAATTAGCAGTTCCTAACTCATGTTTCTCATTTAATGATAAATTAATAATTAATATCATGCTCTAGTTTAACTGCAAATTTTTCCTTAACATGTTATATATTTATATACTTAAAATGTATGTATTCAAGCCTCAATACCTGAACGAGTTGCAGGTTCGATCCTGACCCCTTGGGCTATTGTCGTACCTACTCACTCCTACGGCAAGCTAGGAGCTTATTTAGAAAGGCAATAGGAATATTAGTAATGCCTTGGAAAAGCACTGCTAATATTCTTAAAAAAAAATATATAGTGGAAACAGATAGGTACCTACGTGAATTTAATTTTTGTTAACATTTTTTATTTCATTATCGTTTGGGTACTATTCCGCTCCAAAATATAATAATTATAATTGTAAAATCTAAATCCTGATCTTTTCATCTAATCACGTAATATTACAAGCATAAAAGTGCATGCTGTATGTATCTATCTAGATTAATTGTTTACCTAATTGTACTTCAAGATATCAGTATAATTTATCTTTAAAAAGTATACCTACATGGATATAAATTTATCTATATTTCATATTAGATTATTTATAAAAATGAATGACGTTAAATATAGCTAACAAAACCACGTTGTCTCAGATTAAAGATTTGAAATAGGTTAACATTATATCAATACACACAGCTTGGACTTGGGCTTGCATTTCAAAGAGGTAAAATATTTAAATGCAAACATTGTACGTAATTGTATGTGGAACTGTATGTTTCTACAGGCGGATAATGTTTGTACTTATTATATTTTAGGTTCAATTATTAACACTACAATATTTGTATAAATTATTAATCAAATTGCACAACTTTATTATAAAAATCATATTATTACATATCTACTATTTATATATTTGCCTAATTATAATAAGGTTATGTAAACATTTTAGTTTTGATCGAAAAATCTTAGTTAAAATTTTTAAAATACTTCAAAGAAGAATTTTATGGCCCAGGCGAAATTACTAGTTTTCATTTGTGTAGATAAGTTTCCCTTAACAAATAAAAGTTTGTGGTTAAAGACCACAACAATTTCCTTTCTGTCAAAACGCGACACATCGTTAAATAAAGTTATATTATAGTAGAGAAATTGGCAATTTACCAACAGACGCGACTATAGACAGAATCAAATAACAAAACATTTTTATCAGCACATGAACACCGATACTGACCTGCGAATTGATGACCACCGGCAAAACGATGTTTCTAAACAAACAACAGCTGATTAAATTACGTTTTCGCGTAATAACAATTGCAAATATAGTTGCGAACCGGTATTTTATTGCCGAATCACTTTCACGATTTTTTAAAATATTATCGTGAATATTTAAAAGTTTCTAAAGTTCTCGTAAATGTTTACGCGGAGTATGGAAACGGAGGCGCGCAACCCAGCCAGCCTCGCAGTTATTACTGAGTTGGGAGTTGGATGTTGAACAGCGAACTTAGTCGAAACTCGGAGCATAGTTTGCCTCAAGTTCCTTACTACTACAGTCTACGGCCGCGTGAACGCACAAATTTGGATAATTATTATCATTTAAACTGACAGGATTATTATATTATAATCTGTAACTACCACATGGACCCATACTATTTTCGATTGAATTCATAACTTTAGCTTCAGTTAAAATGAAATTTTGTAATGTTAACACAAAAAGATTAAAACGGCTTGTAGCCGACTTCAAAAATAGAAGGTTCTCAATTTTTGTGTACTGTATTAAGCTTTATGTCCTGATATGACTTATTTTTTCGGATATGTATACCAATACATAATTTTAATTACAGATTTACATGTTGATTTCATATAAATTTCGTAATTATTACGTAAATAAAAACGAAACTCTTCAAAACATTTAATTATCGAACATTGTATTCTAATTGCTATTGTGTACTCTGCCTTAGGTGGTTGAAGTTAACCGTTTTGTTTTCCAAAACAGTGCAACTATGCAATTATAAAACTACCAAATTAAGGAGTACAGGAAATTACTGATTATTATTGATTTGATAGAATCATTACGACAGATACAAATAAAATTGGTGTTCCTTTTTAAAAGAAAAATTATGACATTTATTTACGATATCAAAAAAACAAGGTTTTTAATTAACATTGTGCTATTATCATAAATTATTACCTACTCTTTAATTTGGATTGCAGTTCTAGTGTGGAAAAGACCTGTATTCACCAAACGATTCCGCAAACAATCAAAAATGCAAAGCCGAACCTCGGCTAGCTACAGTTACAATTCCAAGTTTCGTTTTAATATTTTTTCCATCTAGTTATCATTCAATGTCGGATTTTTGTAGATGTTTTTAAACCTAGAGTGACATATCAATATAAGCTATACTTTACTTATGTGTATTTGTTTATATTACACTACCTATATATTTTTAAGAAAAAAGATGCACCTCTTCCTCGTGCACGCAAAGTACAATCTTTAGATCCAAAGTCATAATTAAATTTTACACTTGAGGTGTTAATGAATTAAATTTCTTTAAAATATTTACTAATTTATAACTATACCTGCAGTAATATATTATATTCAATTTAATTAAAAAAAATTATAACAATAGCCAATGATAAGTCTTTTTCTATGTAGCATCATTTGGCTATAGCCATCAGTTACCAGTTTTTTAAATGGAATAAATCGTAAAAAATGCATCTTCAAAACAATTTAAAATGTTTTATTGCAGGAATATTGATAACTATGTAGGTAAAATAACAAACTTTAAAGTCGGCCGACGCGATTTCCCGTTCTATTATTATCTGTGGCGCAGCGGTAGAGAATCTGCATTAAGCGCGACAGGTCATGGGTTCGATAACTAATCGGAGCAGATGTTTGTATTGACCATACAGGCGTGTTTTCCGGTCTGGGTGTGTTTGTCCTTGTAATTATGTATGTTTCCGGACCCCCGACACAAGATATATGTATATCCTAATGGCGTTGAGTGTATACCGTTTATTTATATTTATTTATTATAATTGTGCACTTAATTTAATAATATTACATTATTTAGGGACATAGGTACGTAATAAATTGATTAATAACCTGCAGCAATTTTAAAATATTCAGCGATACCTAATTATTATTTCTAATAATACATCTAAATCGATATTGTTCTTAAGATTCACCGAATATTAAAATGGCAAAGAATATCTATAAAGTCTGGAAAAATTGGTTGATAAATATATTGTTGTAAAATATACATATATAAATATTGTTCAATTTCAAACAAGGAAACAGATAGACAAACAAAATTGGCGCCGTGGTGTGTTTCCAGTGCACAAAAAATAATATATATTTTTTTCAATATTTAATCTTTATACATATTAATTTTAAAGCTTAATAATGTGTGTTCACTTTTCATAAAACTTTCACTTTCAGATAAGTAATTTCATTCTTATGGGAATGTTGCCTAACTTGTCACCAAATAATATATATATATATATATATTTATTACTATTTAGTGCCATCTGTTGAATTGTTTTGGTATCACGCTAAGCATTACCATCAAATTAAATACTCACAATTTTAGCAAAAGCTTTTATTTAATTTTATAAATAATACGGTCACTAAAAATAGACAAATTAATTTCAAAAATAAGAAATAACCAAAATTACCTTTTTTGAATAAAACTGAAATTTAAGTTTTGTAGTTGACTTAAATTGGTTTTAAATGTTGGCGAAACTGTTTATGACAAACTTTCATTCCTCTTCCATCGTGAATATGCGTAAAAATTTACGAAAATGTCTAGTAATTACAAATAATGTATCAAAAATAATTATTAGTTATGTGTGTAACTGAATTGTCAACATTTGTCTGAAGTTAAAGCAATTGTGACTACATTTGTGACTAAGAAAATACTCTTACAAGGATTGTTGAGAAAATGTTATTGTGTGCTAAGTTTCATAATGGCGGCCCGTCGCGTCCCCCGCGCCTCCATTTCGATGACAGTCAAATTATGACAATGCCGATAAGTAATATTCTAAAAACTGTTATGTTGTTATAAATTTTAAAAAGTGCTTATAGTTGATATATATAAAAGGACTAAAAATGAACCCTGAACATCATAATATTAATACGGGTGGTGGCCAGCCTCCTGGCAATTCTGAGGTTTGTATTTCTTGTTGTTTTTAGTGGATTTTTTCTAATTAGTCATTGGATAAAATGCTTATGTACAATAATTGCAGACTCAGAACCAAAGAGTTCAACCTACACAACAACAGCAACAAGGACAAACCAATAATTTGACTCCGACAACATCTGCTACCGACTTACGAGTTAACTCAGCGGCGGTAAACGTTGCTTTGTCAAGCGTGGCTAAATACTGGGTGTTTACAAATTTATTTCCCGGTCCGCTGCCACAGGTTTCCGTATATGGATTGCCCACTGGTGCGAGAATTGAAAATGGGAAGCCTGTTCAGGTAATTAAAAAAATAACTATGTTTTTTTATCAATAGCTTAAATTTTTTAAACCCAATATAGTATATCTGGTTACTTTTTGAGTATTAAATCATCATATCATACCAAATAGAATAAAAGTCAATACTTTGTTAATCAACAATATAAAATATTGCTATAATTTACTCACTCTTAGACTTTAGTGTGTTAAATGTAGTTTTTAATATCTACTTATTATTATATATTATTTTATCTACTAAGTGATTCTTTCAGGATCTTGGCCAAGCCCATGCAGGCATATTGAACGGTGATCCCAACATTATATTAGGACACGCTGGACAACCCCAAGTGACTGTATCAGCAGCAGGTCAACAGATACCTGTGTCTCAAATTATTGCAAATCAAGCAACACAGGGACATGGTAAAAATTGTTATGATATTTGGTTATTAAAATTTACTTTATTCAAATAACATCATTTTTCCAATACCAAAGTAATAAAAAATGCTGTTATTTTAATTTCTGTGAAGCCATGAATTTATACTATAATATGATCTTCGACAATTATTATATAGCTTAATGGCTTAGTATTGTGTTGTATTATGAATAAATAGGTAAGACGAAACAGCACTTTCAGTCGTAACCATAGTCAAGTGAATTCCTTTTTTTTTGTACTTAATGTAAAAAAAGACAATTTTCAACAAAGATTATGGTAGAATTTGAACACTAGTTGTTATAATTAATGTTTAATATATCCACCAAAATCCAGTTAGTAATTACAAGGCAATTACATATATAATAATTATGAGTATTGTACTATGTTTTGGCAATGAACATTTATAAATTTTTATTGTTAAACATTTTTGTCTAACAGACCATTCTTTTTACAACCTACATAAAGGTTAATAATAATATTCCAAATAACAAATTTTGCTATCTACATGTAATGCCAAAAATAAACCACCATTACCAGGTTCTATTTTCTGGTGCTACAGTAGTGTTGCAGTAGTAAATGCATGCAACGGTATAGACTTCTTTTCCTCAAGGGTTTTATCTTGCAGAAGACACAAAGCTATCCTGACTGGAAAGACTTGAATATTTAAAAGCTATTGCATTCAATTTTTAAGTAACGCAACACCTACTGTTTACAGTGCACTATTGTAAACATATAAAATTAAAAAATATGTAATTGGCATCAAGGTTTCAAACTCCCTGCTGAGTTTTCTCAGGGAAAATTTATCCTCTGGTAAACAAAATGTACATTGGCTAGGAGCACTTCAGACTGATCATACCATTGGTAGAATATTTTTTAATAGAAGTTTTTGATTGGGTAATAGAATCGCTGGTTTCTCACGCGACAGCGGGGGAGGCAGGCGGCGGTACGACGCTGGCAGTGGCCGGCGCGGCCTCCCAGCAGGTACCCAATAATCGGGTCGAGTTTGTACAACATAACATTGATATGGTAAATCACGTGGTAACACTCCATTAATAGCGGGAATGATATATGGCGCTGCCTTTTAGATCATAATACTATAAATACTATAGACAATAAATGCATGACCATTTCTAAATTCGAAAACTGTATCTAACAGTCTGTACTTCTTACGATATTATGTACTATGAAGTAAGAAATGTTTGTTAAAATTCTGCATGTAGATTAATTTATAAGTAGTTTTGTATGCATGATTTATATTTTATATTCAAAATATTCTAATTATTGTCTTTCCTAGTTTTCTATAGATCATTTTTCATTCATTATTCAACCAAAACGTAGAATTCAAGTGAATGATGATCAAGAAAATATATAGAATTAGCAAATATTGCAGTTTAAAATTTTTCCTTATTTAACAATTCTTATAGATAGAGCAAATTTTAATCTTCAAATAAATAAAAATCAAGGTCATATACTTGTATGTACAATTCTCTTGTAAACTATATGTTTGTAGTTAAAATAATTTACTTTTTCTATTATACTATTGTATAATTGTACTGTTGATGACTGCTGTAACCTGCTGGTAGTGAGCCCGCTTTGGATCCCGGTTGTGGGCTTGACTACCGCTCAGAGCAGATAATTTTTATAAATATCTATTTTGGTCCGGGCAATTGTTCTCGTAGCTCTCCACCATGACTGGTTGTTATCATAACATCTGATAATAATTATTTACTCATAATAGGTAATTTGCTCTTATCCAATAACCTACTGGTTCACCCTTAAGGTAGCAGCAGTCAGATGGCAATCGCTCTGTGTAATTAGTAACTTGTCAAATGCGAAAAGAGTATAAGCAGACCCTAGGTAAGTAGGAAGACGGCTATTGTATATTATAATGTTATAGTAAATAATAATGCTATTTAATGTCCAGGGTCATCATTCCCAACAACATATAATGCAGCAACAGCTGATGGCAGCTACCCGTCCGGAACATTCTAATCAGCAGGTTTGTGTATTATATATTATATTTTCATATAAATACTATAATAATATTTGTGAAGTTTTCATGCAATATTTATGTATTTTAATATTTGTATTAAAGCACTATTTATATGTAATTTTTAATATATTATGTCATGAAATAGTGTATTAATATATTCTTTCATGTCAATGTACAATAAGCCTTACATGTATTAATGTATTTGTATGACAATTGCCTTTTGTAAACATACATTTCTGTATTCACGCTGCTTTATAACATTATTCATCAGGTTAGTGAGGTAAGCAATTGCTTTGTATATTTACTATTGTGTTAATTGTGAATTGTTTGGAACCATAACAGTTGTCAAATTGTATTTATATATGAAGATGTTTTTTTTAAATAAATCGAAACTTTAGAAACTAGAACTTTTTGTACTATTATAATTGCCTGTATTGAATTCTGTATTGGTGTAAAGAAACGGATCACAAATAATGTTTGAATTTCATGCTACATATTGCCAACTGCAGACAGTCAGATCGATATTCTTCAGCTATATGAAAATTCATTAATTCAAACAAAAATTCAATACCCAAAAAGATTGTAGAAGAATTAGAACCTCCTGTTTTTGAAACCGGTTAAAAATGCAGCACTGTGCAGTATAGTTTAGTAAAAACGAAGTAACTTATCGTGCAGATTCAGCTGACGGTGAGCGAGGACGGTATCGTGACGGTGGTGGAGCCGGGCGGCGGCAAGCTGGTGGACAAGGACGAGCTGCACGACGCCATCAAGATGCCCACCGACCACACGCTCACCGTGCACCAGCTGCAGCAGATCGTCGGCCACCACCAGGTCCTCGCACACACGACCACACATACCCACGGGCACACTCGCACGGGCTTAGCAAGCGCACGCACACACATACTCGTTGGCACACAGACTCATACAAGCATGTGCATCTTTTTTAAATTTGAATTAAAAAAAAATTACAACATCATATTATAACATGGGCCCACATGCTTTCAAACAAGGTGGTCGATTCGATTCCCACTCGGGGCAGATTATATAACGTTTATTTACCATTAATAAAACAGCAACAAAAAGAATAAAATAAATAAATTTTATCAAATCAGTCTCTACTTGTGACCTTTTACAATAGAAGTTGGACAAAATTTATGTAAACAATATTGTCAATGCAATGCTGGATGCTATAAATTACATTGTGATTTATATTATTTCATGAGAACAAATAGCACATCTTAACACAATATCAGTAACTAACCCTGTTGCTAATTATAAGCCTTTGTTGCTAATTAGTACAAGTCGTGGAGCCCATTTAAAAATCAACTTTATTTCTTAATGTATTTTGGCTTATATTAGTTTGTGTACAAGTAGATAGTATTTTTATGTCAGGAAGGTGACAATCAAGCATATAACCCGTCTAAAAATAACTGGTAACTTTAGCCTATTTACTTCTGTAACATCAATCTAATGTGGCTTTCCACAGATGTGAGAGTTTTGAGTAAAAGATATAGTACAAGGGGTGACTTTAAGCCTTCGGTATTCACATTATTAAATGAAACTCCATAGTTGATGTACACCTTGTGTCGTTGAAGACGATAATAATCGTATTTCAAACAATCGCGACTAACTGAAGACGTAGTAAGTAGTGTTCGCGCGTCATGAGTTTTGATATATCCAATTGTTTGATTTAACCACACACGAAAACAAAACATCACCGGTTTTTTATATATTTAATTTTGAATTTTTTGCCCAACTAGTTTATCCATATAATTTAATTTAAGCCATCGTATCTTTTTATCTACCTTGTATATTCACTAGAATAACAAAATTAGGTATAAGTACTTATTTAAAAGACCAAATCGTTGTCTTAATATATTTATTTTATACTTGTAGGTGATAGATAGTGTGGTCCGCATCGAGCAGGCGACAGGCGAGCCCGCCAACATCCTCGTAACGCAGAACCCCGACGGAACCACATCCATCGAAACAAGCGCGGCCGACCCGCTCATTGTTAAAGATGAGAAAAATGTGGCCAAAATCGAGTCCACACAGTTCGCGATACCAGCTGAGATTAAAGACATCAAAGGGATTGACTTGAAGGTGAGCATATGAAAATATTTAAGTATCATATTATGTTGTAAATTAAATCAGATTTTTTTGTGTCATGACATGGTTGGCAAACAAACATACGGTCCGCCCGATGGTAAGCAGTCACCGCAACCTATGAACACTAGCGATACTTGAAGTATCACAAGCGCGTTGCCAACCCAAGGAACAGGAGTTACGGGATGAAAACGGAAATAGGAAGGAAACAACGGGGGTGGGGTATTGGGCCTCCGGCGCTCTCAATCATTGCACGAAACGCAACAGTACCCCAAGATACTGTTACTTGACGCCGATTTTCTGTGAGAGGGTAGTACTTCCCCGGTCGAGCCGGCCCTTTTGTGCTGAGAGAAGCATGGCTCTACTACCGTAAGAATAAAGATCGTCATAGTTTAAAGCTCAAAACTGAAGTGTCTTATTAGCTTCTTCATGCGGTCAGTAGCCAACCGGCAACCTAGTGTCAAAGTCGTTCAGGTCGCCTCCAACTTGATTTATCTATCAAATTGATTGTGTTATCAATTAAATGATGGTTTACATACCCTCTGAAGCACAAAGATGCTAAGTTTAAATACCATTATGCGGTGGTCACCCATTCATAAATTGACCGCATCTAAACCAGCTTAGTAACTAGTGTTTAACCAACCAGTGAAAGCACATAGCATATCTTAAAACTGAAAAGAATTGGTAAGCAGAGGTGAACAAGCAGTTTATGAATGATCTTGATAGTGGTGGAAGGTGGTCATATCGTGCTGTGTTGCAATGTTTACAATTTCAGCAATTTTTTTTAAATTAATTATAGTATAAACAATTAAAATTTGTAAATTGTAATTATTAACCAAGTATTATGCAAACTTTCGTCTCCATAATTATGTTTAATTCCTAATAAAAAATCCCTTACGTGAACGAAAGAAGTTTTTACTTCAAAAATAACTTTACTGCATTGATATCTCCTAAACAATAAACATATTATATATTCAGAGTGCAATGGGCATGGAGGGAGCGGTAGTCAAAATATCAACGGGTACTGAGCATGATCTCCACGCCATGTACAAAGTCAATGTTGAGGACCTATCACAGTTATTGGCATATCATGAAGTATTTGGAAAACTTAATGCTGAAGGACAGCCACAAGCTAAGGTATATTGAGTTTATTTATAAATGATAGATTGATGTTTATGGACGGCTGTTGATGTGCAACGGTAGCGAACATGCCTTAAACGTCACGGGTCCCGGGTTCGATTCCCGTTTGGAGCAAATGTTTGTATTGATCATACAGGCATGTTCGGTCTGGGTGTGTTTGTCCTTGTCATTGTGTATGTTTCCAGACCCCATCACAGGACATATTTACCTATATACTATTGGGGGCCGTTTAATCTGTAGCATTTAGCATTATTAATTGCCTGTTTTAAATGTATATGTTATGTGTATTTTTGTATTACAAATTGAATTATCAACTGTAAATTAGAATACTCGATATTATTTGCTCTTAATTGAAGGTAACATATTCCATTGTATGTGACCCAGTGTGTTGGTTGTGAGTTTATGGTATCTGCTCTCTATATAGATAAAATATATATTATCATTAATAATTTAATTCTGTTAAATAAATCCTAGAAAATGTGGCCCATGTCTTATTAACATCAAAATATGGTTATAACAAAAGTTTAGGCCTAGGTCTGAAGTAGTTCCAGTGGTAATATAAAGGTTGAATGCCGTCAGGTGATAAGCGAGGTGGAGGTGGAGGCGGGCACGAGCGCGGCGCTGGCGGAGGCGGAGTCCTCGCCCGGCCACCACTCCTGCGACATCTGCGGGAAGATCTTCCAGTTCCGATACCAGCTCATCGTACATCGGTACATATATGATACTATTAACCTTTGTATCTAAATTATTCAATTACACAAAAATAGCTGAACGGATTTGGATGAAATTGAATTAACCAATAAGATACTCGTATCCTGGAAAAATATTCAGTTCCTGTGGTGTTATCAAAAACCATTATAGAAAACATATTCACATGAAAGGTTTAATGTGTGGTGTAGATTATTATTTACTAAGGCGGGCAAAGCCTCAATAGTTTGAAGGGCCAACTCCGCCCCATTAACGCGAGAGTCGCGGTTACGTTCCCGACCCCTTGGGCCATTGTCGTACCCACCCCTAGCGCAAGCTTCGAGCTTATTTGGAGGTGCAGTAGGAATATTATTAATGACTTGATAAAAACCATTACTACTATTGTCTAAAAAAATGCTAGTAATCTTTATCAATGGCTTATTTATGTATACATTTTTTTTTCTTTGTAGCAGATATGGAAATCATATTTTAATAATAATTAATTTACACTAATTATGTATATTTATAGTCAAGGTTGTATGTTTTTATCAGTTTCATACATCGCTCCTAATTATTTTTGAAAGATAATAATATATTAACTGACAGTATTATTTAGTTTTAATATATTTAAGACCAATTGTAAGATAAAAATAAGGAAATTAAAATATTCCTAATATGTCTTTTTCTTATTTAGACGATATCATGGTGAAAGCAAGCCATTTACGTGTCAAGTATGTGGTTCAGCCTTCGCCAATCCTGTAGAACTCTCAAAACATGGAAAATGTCACCTCGGTAAGAAGAAAAACTTAATATTTCTATCATGCAGGAAATACCGATTTCATAATTAAGTAATTGGTTATAATTAGACAGTTTGTTTATGGCAGGCTGTGTATAAATTGAAAGCTTCCCAATAACCCATATAAGTGAAGCAAGTAAGTATTTAAAACGATCGTATATTCTCGTAGTGTATGTATTCTGGCATGTTAGCTTTTAATTCATTATGTTTTTAATTCACGCGGGAAACTGCGGCAGAAGCTAGTCAAGTATTATTATACTCTTATCTTCTTAAATTATTATAAAAATATGTATGTATTTCAACATTCTTTGTAATGTCATGATGTATGTAGTCACCGCAACCTATGAACGTGCGCGATACTTGAAGTAGCACATGCGCGTTCCAACTCACTTTTCCCACGAAACGCCACAGTACTGATACTTGTTACTTTTGCGATTTTCTGTGAGAGGGTGAGAGTACTTTCCCGGTCGAGCTGGTCTATTTCTGCTGTAATTTATGTTATATCTTGTGTGCTATACAGCTGGTGACCCTACGGAGCGTCAAGCGAAACGGTTAGCCCAGGACAAGCCGTACGCGTGCTCCACTTGCCATAAAACTTTTTCACGTAAAGAGCACCTTGACAACCACGTTAGGAGTCACACTGGAGAAACACCATATAGGTATGAATACACATTGATAAATGAATTTACGTAACAAAAGGGAATTCAGAAAGAAAATCTAAGTAGCAAAATAAAGTGTTCTTTACTACTTAAGTGTAATTTCATTTAGTTCACTTAACATGGCTTATCTAATGGTAAATTCGTTCCTATTGTTTCCTATGAGTGTAGTGTGCATTCGTCGGGGTCTCAATTTTTAGCCTACAAAGCCTACTATACTGTTACTAATCTCGTCTACCGTTCGTCAGTAGCGGATTTACTACAAGGCTGAGTATGCTTGAGCCTGGGGCGAGGAAATTTGGGAACTGAATTTTTTTTTCTCATAGAAATCAAAAAGATTTCAGGATGGCGGTTTTCTGATGTTTTACAGATAGAAATCTACAACAGATTTGCCCATAATTTTCCGAGGAGCAAACTTTTTTTTTATGTAAGAGGGCAAACGGGCAGGAGGCTCACCTGATGTTAAGCAATCACCGCCCCCATGAACATCTGCAACACCAGAAGGCATGCAGGCGCGTTGCCGACCTTTAAGGAAAGAATACGCTCTTCTCTTGAAGGTTCCCAAGTCGTATCGGTTCGGGAAGACCGCCGGCGGAAGTTGATTCCACAGAGTGATTCAAACTTTCATATTGTAGATTAAAACAGCTATTTCGCCCTCTTTCCGTTCCTTTGAGCTATTGAAATACCCACTCCAAGCGCAAGCTACAAGCTTATTAGAGGGGCAACAGGAATATTAGTAAAAAAATAATATAATTAAATTTTGTGTTCAGATGTCAATTCTGCGCGAAGACGTTCACTCGAAAGGAGCACATGGTGAACCACGTGCGCAAGCACACCGGCGAGACGCCGCACCGCTGCGAGATCTGCAAGAAGAGCTTCACGCGCAAGGAGCACTTCATGAACCACGTCATGTGGCACACCGGTACCTACCTGCTCCAACTATACACACACCCTGGACAAAATCTATATCGAAAATGAAAATAAACTTAATACATTTTAAATTATACGACATGGAAACCTTAAAGAAAAACATATAAAAGCATATAAAGGGCACAGCGTAAAAATATGCAGTTTTACATTAAAATCTTCTTAAGTAACAAATCTATAATAATAGCTGCTCCCGCGGCTCCGCTTCTGTTGTTAACCGATTTTTTTTAATGGAAATCTAATTCTTTTTTAAAATAAAAGGAGCCTAACTTACTTCTTGATACCTTTAGCTAGATAGATTAGCTGGAACGAAAAGAAAAAAAGTTTTTTTTTTTTTACGTTAGGTGCATTCTATACTTAATATGCATTTAGTGAAAAGCTGTGTTACTTTGGAATTACAACCAGACACTTCAATTTTATTTATTTGCATGGATGTAGGACGGCACGCCAAAATACACTTTGTAGTAATTGCAGACTTACAAAACAATCTTCAAAGAAAAAATATTTATAGAATAAAATGAAAACCAATGTCACCAGCTCATTGACTTTGTGAAATTGCTTTTCCTCTGTGCCCTTCATAGGCTTTCTTAAAGGTCAGTAAAGATAAACATAAACC
The DNA here is from genome assembly GCA_023373885.1 of Hestina assimilis. Lineage (NCBI taxonomy): Eukaryota > Metazoa > Arthropoda > Insecta > Lepidoptera > Nymphalidae > Hestina > Hestina assimilis. Next base: position 5,177,365 of record CM041749.1, on the reverse strand, counting down.
TTTTTAAGAAATTAATGAAAACTGAGGTTATTTTTATTTTTGGTTAACTTTTGTCCAAGTTTAACAGACATTTTGAATATAAGATCTACTTAATGTTTTTTTTAATTGATTGAATATTATTTTTAGTACACCTTAACATATTAAAAATATTTATGGCATGTTATTTAAACAATTTTAAGGATATTGAAATTCATTATTTATTTTAGAAATCCTTTAAATAGGACTTAACTTTGGTGTCTGTGTTGCTAATTTTTTAAGAGAGGTGTACTTGTAGAGAGCATGTTGATGTATTCTTCATTTTGTTTTCTAAATCTTTTTTATTTAATTTAACTTTTTAACATATTTATAGTTTAGCGCTACACTGACTGGTTTAGTTTACTTTTAAATTAAAAAATATAATTTAATGTATGTAGCTTAGTTGTTCGGAATATCCAAGCCTGCACCAAAGCGAAAGGTTTGTACCAGTGGTGCAGAAAGTAAAAGAAACAATTTAATGATTCAACTAAAATTACAAAAACCGGTCGTTCGAAAAATCACTCTACATTTGCATATCCATTACTAACAATTATTCATTTATTAAATATATATCAGTAAAGATTATTTGCAAACTGTTACATAATAATGTAACTTAGTTGCATCATTGATTGTTAACATATTATTTTCTGCCCCACAAAACTAGGTGAAACGCCACACCATTGTCAAATGTGCGGCAAGAAGTATACTAGGAAGGAGCATTTAGTGAACCATATGAGATCACATACAAATGACACTCCGTTCAGATGCGATTTGTGCGGCAAGTCCTTCACCAGGAAGGAACACTTCACCAATCACATATTATGGCACACGGGTCAGTATTGTTTTCTATTATGTAACATTTTAAATGTTCATAGCGATAACTTTCACCAAAGCAGGCTTGGTTTTCTGCATTTTTATATATTTCCATTGAAAAGTATAACCAATTCCATTAAGAAAGTTTTTGTTTCCTTGTTTACAGTCTTTTTTCTTTGTATGTTATTTTTTTTTTTAAATAAGTATGTTGAGACTGATGACATAAGTGAAAACTTGAAAGTTTGGAATAAGTTCATTTTTGTTTATTTATGCACCTCCAGTCTAAGGTAACACGTCACATGAAGCATGTCGGTGACGCCAATCCATACGTCCCATAAAAATCGCTCAACACGACTAAAGAAGTTTTCACTTCAAAAACAAACAGCTTAATAAAAATGTTTATACAATAATGACTTTCTAATGGAAATGGTTATTAATATAACTCATCAAGTTTCTTATACTGTACAATTTATTTTCAGGTGAAACACCACATAGATGCGACTTCTGCTCGAAGACCTTCACTCGTAAAGAACATCTACTTAACCACGTCCGCCAGCACACGGGCGAGTCTCCCCACCGGTGCAACTTCTGCGCCAAATCGTTCACACGACGGGAGCACCTCGTCAATCATATCAGACAGCACACTGGCGAAACTCCGTTCCAATGTGGATATTGCCCTAAAGCTTTCACACGGAAAGACCACCTTGGTATGTAAATTATTTTTTTAGCCCACGGCAATTTTAATTACAGCAATGATTAAGTATTAGAGAAAAGTAAGTCTTTTCAAGTAAAAGTTACTGTACGGATGTAAATGTCAGTTAGTGTAGAAAAATAAAATTAAAATATTTTTATTCAACATAAAAGCATATCACTTATTTATTGAAAGTCAGATTCTACCACCGAAATGAAAGCTACAAATAGATTATTAAAACACATACTGACTGCGCCTGGACTTACTTAACCGATCACCCATCCACATACCGACCGCGCCTAAGGCTACTTAACCGGTCACCCATATACATACTGACCGCGCCTGAAGTTACTTAACCGGTCATCCATCCACATACTGACCGGGCCTAGAGTTACTTAACCGGTCACCCTTCCATATACTGACCGCCCTAAATGTCGCTTAGCACACTCATCGTATACCAGCTAGTGAGCTAAACTGCTAATTAGCGTCTCATAATTCAGATTAACAACTATTACAAAACGAATCATAGTATCAAAATTTAAACTAATTCTCTTACAAATTAACCAGAATATAAAAATTAGCCATTGAGCTGGTTAGCCGTTAGCCTATTAACTAAGCTAGGCCAGCTTAGCCGACAATGTTAGCCAAGCTAATTTAGCTAACTTTTTTAGCTGCTAATTTAGCTAACTTTTTAGCTGCTGCTGCCGGCCTAATTGTACAGCCCTAATAAATATATAAACTTTTGCAGTAAATCATGTCCGTCAACACACGGGAGAGTCCCCACACAAGTGTTCCTTCTGCACGAAGTCATTCACCCGCAAGGAGCACCTCACGAACCACGTGCGCCAGCACACGGGCGAGTCGCCGCATCGCTGCACATACTGCGCGAAATCCTTCACCAGAAAAGAACACCTCACTAACCATATCAGGTACCATATTATCAAAGATTACTTATTGATTGGGGATGTCTATAGATGTTTTTTTAAATCTTTTTATATGCATATTTGTTCATTAAAATAAAGCATGCTTCATATAGAGTAATAAAAAATCAATGCTGTGCTACAAGCTATTATTTTATAAATTATTTGCATGATAACAAGCATGTGTTAGAAATTAAGGTAAGGTTCTTTTATATTGATGTACAAAAAAATGTATCAACAAAGCTTTGTATGAACTGGAACGGTATTTGTGGGAAGTTTCCTAACAGTAGCTGTAGCACAGCATTGTGCATTCCGATTTGGACCTTACAGAGCTAAATTCACATTCCCATCCCGCAAGCGATTGTAGGTTTTAAGGGTTAAACAATAGTAATCGAATCGGAATGTACTTTGTTGTGCAGACAGCATACGGGAGAGACTCCTTACAAGTGCACGTTTTGCACTCGCGGCTTCACGCGGAAAGAACACCTCAACCAACACATCAGACAACATACCGGCTTGTCCCCGCACACTTGTTCCTTCTGTAACAAGAGTTTCACCAGGAAAGAACATCTCGTGAACCATGTCCGGTATGTATTTAGATTTGAAATCTGTAGTTTCATCATGTATTTTGTGTAATATTTTATATATAACAATGTTAAATAAAATAAAACAGGGTATTCTAATATAGATATTGTTTTATGATGTCAACAATCTTGTATCATTATTATTATAAAATACCTAATAAATCTTACTATTCTACATTTTACTAACTTATTTTTTAAATATTTAAAAAATATGTATTTTTAGTTGCATTATATTCTTTATTATTGGAATATCAGATAGTAGAATACAAATTAGAAATTTTTTACAAACCGCATGTAATGTTTTTTATTTCATGTATGTATTTTATAAATACTATAGTTAATATTGTTAGCTTGCGTTAGCTTTACCTTTGCATAACCGTGCAGTTTTTGTATCTGTGGAATAGTTAATACTGTTGCGATCATTCAATGAATAGGATGGAGCACCTGAGACCCAAACCTCCACTCGTTCTTATCGTTTCCTTAATTTTTCCGTCCTTCCTTTAAGTGAGCAATATACTTTTAATACTACTGGTATTGAAATCGTCTAATAAAGCTACGGTGACAAAACATAAACAATTTTTCTAATGATATTTTTTTTCAGGCAACACACCGGCGAGACCCCTTTCAAGTGTACATACTGCGCGAAGTCGTTCTCGCGCAAGGAGCACCTCACGAACCACGTACACCTCCACACGGGCGAGACTCCGCACAAGTGTCCCTTCTGCACCAAGACCTTCACGAGGAAAGAACATTTAACTAACCATGTTAGGTAAATACAAGACTTTTTTGATAGATTTTCTTAATTCCAGCATATCCTTAAACATAGTAAACGATCTTAAAGATGCTTGGGAAGCTTTTGTTATTATAAACTAATGTTAAAGCAATTAGCATACATATTTAATTATGTATACTAGTGACCCGCCTTGGCTTGGCATGGGTACGATGTATATAATATCGATCGAATTATACAATGATACAGGATGAACTGCGGCCATCGATGCGGCCTCTATTTATAAGCAAATTACACACCCTTTAAACAACAACTTTAAATCTCTGATATCTTTCTAAGATATTTTCCATTTTAATTGATGTATTTAATTGGATATGTTCAAAATCATAACTTAAAAAAGTAACCTCAATATAACTACATAAAAACATTTTTTTAAATTATAATATGATTTAAATTATTAATAATAATATAATTTAAATATGACCATCACAGGGTACACACGGGCGAGTCTCCGCACCGGTGTAAAACCTGTCAAAAGACATTCACACGCAAGGAACACCTCACGAACCACGAAAAACAGCATGGTGGCGACTCGCCGAACTCTTGCAAGGTCTGCTCGAAACCGTTCACGAGGAAGGAAGACCTTATTGCACATATGAGGTCAGTTACTAATTAGGGCCATAGTGTACATGAGGCAATGGGTGTAAAAAAAATATTGAAAACTTTATTTATATGAATCAGTAAAAGATATATAATTTTTTTATGTCATGTTTGCTAATATAAAATCTCTGTAAAATTTAATTTTTTAGGATGATAAATGTCTTGTTGTTATTAAATTGTATTTGCCATTGTCATTGTAAAGTAATTAAAATATTTTTTCCTTTTTTCTTAGGTCGCACAGTTGTGGGGAGCGGCCATTTAGTTGTGGAGAATGCGGCAAGTCATTCCCCTTGAAAGGAAATCTTCTATTCCATGAAAGATCACACAATAAAGGTTCAGCAAATAAATCTTTCCGGTGCGAAGTGTGCTCGAAAGAATTTATGTGTAAAGGTAAAATACTATGACTTTGTTTGGTTGTAGTTTTCTAACTTGAGGGTCAGAAATCTAAAAAAACTAGATGTGGAATATGAAATCAAAAGGAAAAAAAGTTGGGAATTAAAATTATTAAAAATATCCAGTTCTAAAATTCGCGTCGTTAGGTGTCGTTTCCTAATGAAAGAATAAGAGAAATAATTATTATTTCAAAGAATTATAAATTTTATGATTTTCCTCTAGGTCATTTAGTAACACATCGACGGACGCATACTGAGGCAATTGAAAATGCAGCAAATACGGAACCAGCAGTGGAGGGAGAAGACTGTGGGGACTACGCCAAGTGTGAAAAAGATGCGCCTGAAATAGTCGAAAGGAAACATGATACGAGGTATCAATGGTTTATATTTTATAAGCAATAAAACACATGTTAAATAAAATCTAAACACGCATCTCTTTATTCTATGTCTAGAACACAAAATTCTTGAAAATCATACTATTCGAAGTCTGAAAATACTTTTGTTCATTCATTCCAAATGTCTCTTATTGCAAATTATATCAATTATTGCCTATTATTTTGTATAATGTTTTAAACAAAAAATTAGTAGTAAACAATAATTATAGAAGCATAAATCAGTTACCATTTATAACATTATTTTTAAATAATAACAGGTCATCAACAGAGAATATGTCAACTGAAGTTAATGTGACCCAAAATCAGGCATCTAACACGGTCATGCAAATAACAAGCCAGGTGAGAACTACTTTATATTATGATGGTTTAATGATTATATTAATATATTTTTTTCTTATACATAATGTATATAGGTAATGTCTGAGAATACCTTTGCAGTGCAGTGGTAGCGCACCTGCCTAAAGCCCTATTGATCGCGGGTTTCATTCTCACTATGAGTAGATGTTTGTATTGACCATACACAAGCCTGTGTTCCAGTCTGCGTAACACAAGCATAACCACAATAAAACACAAGCATAAAACACAAGCATAACCATGCTTGTGTTTTTGTGCTTTCGGACATAGGATAATACTATCATTAATTACTCTTGTGTGCACTTAATCGAACTAATCCTACAAATTCCTACATAAAAATCAAGCTTCACTATCTTAATCTTGTGTCTGAACCACCTCAAATTTTTAAAATCTATAATTTTCTCCGCAGCAGGTTCGAGCGGGAACAACAACGAGTACAGCGAGCGTAGCTGCTGGAACGTTTACACATACCGCCAGTACTCAACACCACGCCGGTACGACTATAGCCCATCATCCGGTCACTGTGAACTACTAGCACATGCCTACCATCACGGATTCGGAGACTATCTCCGATCCGATGATCCTGTTATTAGACAGCTGATGATAGCCGTCGCATAAGAACGGCAGAAACCAAATAATTGTGTAAAAAATGATGGACAAATAATTATATTTGGTCTATTCTTTGTGAATCAACAAGGACAAGACGACAGTAACCAAATGGGATAAAAATGAAGATTAAGTGAAATGTTAATATTGAAATTATGAAAAGTTCAACATTTTATAAAAATGTTTGGTGTATAGTATACAAACACATATTGTTAAACGGATTTTGAAATGGACATTGTAATGAGTGAAATTTTATACATATATGTGGAGTGTCAAATATAATTGCACGAAAGAATAGTTCAAAAATAATAAGTCACTGACTGACATATAGGACATTTTTAAATGGAAGTGAGATAAAAATACTTAACAATATTTTTCAAAATATAGTTTAATATTAACGAAAAAATATATGACTGTGTATTATATATGTAAATTAGAGTCTAAAGGTATAAACTTGAACGATGAACTGCAAGATTTTAATAAAATTTATATCAACATTGCACTTGTTAATCACTTAACATTAATTAATAATAGTGGTATGATATTAATGTTACAGATAATATCTATTATGTGATTTCAAATAGTGATATTGGTTTAAATATTTTTCCTTAGAATTTATTTTGCAACTAGAACTTACCTGTTTACAATAGTCGTATTTTAGGTAAATAAATAACCACACCATGTACGGAGGTTACCACATATTTTTCTTTTGCCTAATAATATTTTACTTTTCATCAGAAACCTAACTCCAATGGTAACTGAAATCAATTTCGTAATATACTACCTTATAAATATATTACTTAATAAATTATACATTCCTAAATAACAAAATTATCAATATTTTCATTGTGGAGTTGCAAAAATATTTTTTTTTATCAATTTAGCAATCATTCGAATAAATTGTTCCTTATTGAATGTTAAGTAGTTAATCTAGAAAAACAAATATTTGCAAAAATTTATCGTAGTACACTTTTTATATGGCCCAATGGTGTACCTTCTGGTACTAACTTTTAGAAACACCATGACTTTGTGCGACAATAGCAATAAGAAACAGTAGAAAATTCCGTGTGTAAGCGAAGATTGACAAAGCGCCATGTTTTTTGTGTACTACAATATCATAACATATTTTTGTTTATATTCTAAATAGGGACCAGAAAGCGAGAAACTTAATTCTTAGAATAATCTTGCTTCCTCCCTTATAACAAAACCACCACACATTAACTTATTTAATTAAGATTTATTTTTTTAACTTAAATATACTAGTGGTTCTATTATGTAGTTATTTTTTTTGCCATTTATGTACAGTACAAGTGTGATAAATATATAGTTAATATGTTAAGAGTTAAAATTGTATAGATGTTACACAACACACACTGGTGGCAGTTGCTTAGCTTAGTCGATCCACCAGTATGAGAAGTGGTGTTGTAATCACTTCCATGATTACTGTTACACAGCTTATTAAATAAAATAGCCTGTAATTACATGTAAATATTTACTTAGTAATGATAGTTATATTTCGGTATTTAGCTAATTGTAAGGCTATATCATTTGTTTTAACTTGCTGAATTGTGGATATGTGTACATTATTAGGAATTCGGCGATTTTGAATCGTTCTGGTTTTACGTTTTGTTTTTCAATTTTGTGAATCATTGAGATAACTTCTTATAATTTGTATGTTAAGTTCTATCTGTAGCTGATGCCACGCCTTATTTATGTTTTATCGAGTCTAAATCCATTTATAGATATATACTTTATTATGTATTAAAATCTTAAATTATGTTCAGTAATTTGATATGGAAGAGATTAAAATGTGAAGGACACATAAGTTTTTTTACTGCAGCACTTTTTATAAGTCCCATTATCCATAATCCTTGTGAATCACACAAGGTGTCCTGGTACCTCCATTGAATTACTCTTGTTGTGGTGATGAGTAGGATTTTGGAAATGTCGGATTTGATTCCTAACTAAGCCTTAGCCCTTTCCTAAAGTCCAGCTTTAAGGATAGAATATGCAAGAGAAAATGTGATTCAGTAAAATGGTCTAAAAATATAAGCTACTGGTATCTTAACACTATTGTTGGTCATCATTTTTATAAAGCTTTAAGCTTTAATGGTTTCATTGTTTTGTTTTAAAGTATATCTAAGAGTATCATAAATACCCAGCACGAATGAAATATACATAATAAGGATATTATGGTGGAACCAGTCAGATATGTGATATTTTTTTATTTTGTATAAGTTGGCAAGCAAACATATTATGACCCACCTGAAGGTTAGTGGTTAACGTAGTCTATGAGCGCTTGCAACACGATGCATTTGTGGATTTCAATCACCCTTTGCCAAGCTCGAGATATCTTTCCGATAGAATATCTGAAACTGCAGTGGTACCTACCTCACCAGTGTCTAACAATAAAATGCCTACCACCAGTTGAGTTTTTAGATTCAATTGATCACACAGAATTGATTACCTCTTGTATGCCTTTTTGTGTCATAACTTTTTCAACAGGATGTTCATTCTCAAACTCAAACTCAAAATATTCTTTATTCAAATAGGCTTTTAAGCGCTTTTGAATAGTCAAATATACAGTCTGTTATGTCCGTCTAAGTGAAGCTACCGCCGATTCGGAAGGTAGATTCTGCAGAGAAGAAACGGCAAGAAACTCTACAGTTACTCTTTTCAAAAATAATCACATTACATTTGTCAAATGTACAATTAAGAAATATATCCCGCATGAAACTCAACGTATATGAATTCCATGCCACATTATCTGCAATATATTCATTAACGGAATAATAAGCTTTATTTAGTAAACACTGCTTGATATAAGATTTAAATTTCATAAGTGGTAGATTCAAAATTGTCTGCGGAATTTTATTATAGAAGCGAACACCTTGCCCCAAAAAGGACATACTCACTTTGTGAAGCCGAAAACTTGGTGTAACAAGTTTATCTTTTCTTCTTGTATTAAAGCAGTGTCTGTCACTGTTTGCATCAAACAAATCAACATTTTTATGAATATAAAGGATATTGCTAAGGATATACTGCGAAGCAACCGTCAGTATTCCTGCCTTAGTAAACACATCCCGAAGAGAGTCTCTAGCTTGCAAATTATAAATCGCCCGAACAGCTCTTTTTTAAAGAATAAATACAGTCTCAATGTCTGTAGCATTACCCCAAAGTAATAGGCCATAAGACATAATACTGTGAAAATAACTGAAGTAAACTAATTGAGCAGCATTCTGTTATGGTACTGGTATCATATCTGCTTATTTAAATTTAATAAAATTATAAATATGTTGAATATTATCAATTTTTCGACTGGCTTGAATAGAAGCATGTTGTTAAACAAAAACTTCACTTTCTATTCATTTTTTTCTCCTATTATTTTGCATGTGTTAGATATTTATAAGAACTAAATTCAAGTCAAAACTAACCTATTAATATCATGACTACAAGTAAATGATCACATATTATAGCTATTTTCTGTATTGTAGTTGGTTATGGTTAAGCCGTTATCATGAAAATAACAATACACTTAGAAATATTGATCGCACCTAGGATTTGGAGGTGTGAGATTTTTTGTAGTTTTAAATTTTGACCTTTCATAATCACAGACCACTGCAACATTCTTATGACATTCATACACCTAGAAAACATGACCCTTTGTAATAACAGATTAAAATATACATTATAAATTTATTATAATCATTAATTAACTACAATAATTATTCCCAAAGTCATTAAGATAAGCAAAACATTTATTCCTTTCTTAATTCATTAAAAAAAATATATTAAAATAATAACTTTAAACTTTTATATAGTAATAGTAGGATATATTTTACTTAATATCTTATATACTGTTTTATTTATATACAAACAATTTATGTTAAGCCTCAACAGCAATCTTCTTTGAGCTAGTTCTTGTTCTTTGTGGTCTTTCTGGTTCTTTTTCCTCAATCAAATCTGGCAATTTATCGGAAGGTACATCAGGCAACTCATCTTTCACATCCAGCATTGTTTCTAGCTCAGCTTCAATGGCAACATCATCTTCTTCAGTTAATTGACCAGATATTAACTCATCTATTTCCCTCTGTTTATCTATACCTTCTCTTGTTTCATCCAATATCTTTTCTATTTCATCTATGTTAAGAATATCATGAACTTTTTTCAGTGCCGCATTTCCAGTCTTCAAACCATCAAGTACCTAAATACAAATATTACGATTATTAACAAAATCCTTTAAAAATATCAATATAAATTGTTTTATGATTATTTTCAAAATATTATTAATTTTACCTGTACTTCAATTTGTGTAAACTCTAGATCATGAGTAAGTTGTTCCAATTTTTCTAACTGGATATCAGCATTGTGCAAAATGTTTTCTTGATATCTTTTCTTTTTAAGAAGTAGCTTTGCTCTCTCGCGTTTATCCTCTGCTAGTAATTTTTTAGCAAGTTGCCGATCTCTCTCTAAATTGAGCTCTATTTTCTTTTGATATTGTTTTAACTTATCTCTTTGTTGTTTTAACTGTAAGATGGCTTTATCTTGTTCGGTCACCCTACTAACAGGTTTCTTACTTTTACTGAATAAGCCTCCCATTTTACTTACAATAGAATAGCAAATACCATGAAATAATTATGATAAACTACCAAAAAACATGATCACGTAAATTAAAGTTGTTCGTTTTACTTTTATATATCAAAATGAAATAATAAAAATTGAAATTGTCAAAATAAATCAAAAGTTGAAAACTCGTAACCATAGATTTATAACACAATACTAGAGTGCGTTCAAATAAGAATAGGATTAGGACGAAACCTGACTAATTTCATGGTAAAAACATAGTAAAAGTAGCGTTAAGACAACAAACCAATAAGCCAACATAATAATTTGGTTAAAATAAATAGAGAAACGTTTTATATTTGTATATAATAATATTTAATTTTAAATAATTACATAGCACAATTAAATTACAGTAATAATGATACATTAAAAAAATAAAAAAAAATTTAACTCTATACTTTTATAGATGTAACGTAAACTAAATTTTCTTGTACAGATTAATAGAGTGATTCGGCATTTTCCATGGAGCTCCGTTCACAGTAAAGGCGATACTGACAATGATAAAATCGATTCCAAAACAGTTTTTATAAACGCATTATACTTGTTGTTCCATTACATTGCTAGAGGGGAATAGTCAGTAAGGCGTGTCCAGTTGTATTAATGGTCTAAGCATTTCTGTTACAAGAGGTCCATTATCTATTGTCCTCCATGTCTATGATATGACTACATAATTATATAAAAAATGTACTCTGTGGTTATGGTATACATAATATATTTGCTTTTTATACAACCATTATTATTTATATTCCGCAACTCTGTTAGCCGCCCTCGCGTTTGGACTTTATTTCCACTTACCATCAGGTGGAATAGAGTCATCTGCCCTACTTTCCAAATAAAAAAAAATAATAAAAAAAAATGAATACAACTCTAAAGTCTACAGCGCGGAGAGTATAATATAATATGTTCTGTCACAGAGCATGTTCTGTATTATGTGCTCTAAACTTAAAGTCTGCACTCTATGACTCTACAACTCTATTATTAGTCTATTACTTTAGTAACTCTACTCAGTACACTTAAATGCTACATAATCTTTAAATAATAAAATTGTGGTGTAAAGTTGCAGATGATAGTGTCATAGTGCATATTTTATATAAATTCAAATGTAGTACTAGCATTGACAACTTTTATTTCGTTGTAAAACTTTAGTTGCAAGGGTCTGCAGTAGACGGGGTAAAATCAATCTGAACAATGGCAGTTTTAGCAGCGGCACAATTATTGGATGAGTTGATGGGAAGACACCGAAATACTAATCCAAACGAAAAAATTAAAAAACCAAATTGGGAAGATCCTGAAGTAAGTTTGTCATCTTAAATTTAACAATATTAATGTAATTCAAACGTTATCTTAGATAACCTATATCGTAAAAATCAGTGTCGGCATTTTTAAGCGGATGCTTGCAGCTTAGCCTTTCTTTAAGGGAAACCTAAAACATTAAAATAAAATAAAAAAGGTTAGGTCATTGACGGGCTACATCACCACGGTAACATCAATATTTAACATTATTATTAAAATATTATTATCAATATTTAATTTTGAAATGTTTTGTCGTAAATCCATTAAAACATTTTTACATTTTTAATTTCCAACTTTAATGGATTAAAATTGTTTGTTACAGTATTGTAAATATTATATGGTCAAGTTTTGTCCCCATGATCTTTTTGTCAATACACGAGCAGACCTTGGTGCCTGTCCGAAAGTACATGATGATGAAGTTAAGGAACTTTTTGACAAGGCAGAAGGATCGTATAAGAAAGCTCAATATGTTGAGGAATTCCTGCGTTTTTGCCGTCACATGATTAGTGATGTTGAGAGTATGTCAAACATTTATATATTTATCTTTTAAAATTAATGTTTTTTTTTGGTATTTTTACATTTATTCCTGATGGTTTCTTATTAATGATTGTATTCTGTTTAGGAAAAATACAAAAAGGTAAACAAAGATTAGAACTGATGAATTCGAAACCTGAGGGACCGCCTATGACCCAGGCTCAGACCGAGAAGAATCAAGAACAGGTAATTAGATAATTTTTTAATTAACTAGGAGAACTTTAGGAGAGGGTATGATAATAGCCCAAGGGGGTCATGATAAAACCGTCTCTCGCATTGCCAGAAGCCTCTCTACTGTTAAGCTATTGAGGCTTTAATACAATATATAAATACCTTATTTTCTGTCAAATATATTTCAGGTGCAATTGCTATCAGAAAAGATAAGTGCTTTGGTACAAGAGGCAGAAGAAGCTGGCACTTGTGGAAATGTGGAACAAGCCCAAGGGCTCATGAAGCTGTGTGACAGATTAAAAGAGGAAAAAGAACAACTTCTAAAGCAGCAGGAAAATAGGTATTCATAAAAAATTGTTTTCTTGCAATACTGCCAGTAAATTAATTCTTAATAATTCAGAGTAATGTACTAAGTATGAAAGTGATTTATGTTTGGGAGGCTGCTACTTTTAAAAAAAGTGCTGCTCAAACTGGTCAACAAGAAAAAGGCCTTTTTGTTCTGCATCATGCACAGCTAAAAAAAAGCAATAGTTGTGTCTCATAAACAGTGGGTTTTCTAAGAAAATTTGATAAAAATTAATATAATCATTTACAATTATTTTAGTCACTGGTCGATGACAGCTGAATTGGCAGCAGCTCAAGAGAAGCAGATGGAAGTGTGTCCTGTTTGTGGAGCATTTCTCATTGTTGGTGATGCACAGCAAAGAATTGATGATCATCTTTCAGGAAAACAACATGTTGGGTAGGTTTTGTTTGAAAATATCAAATGCTTATTTTAAATAAAAAGCTTTTTTCTAGCATATTAGTGTCAAAATTACTTTTAACTGCAATTTAATTTATAAACCTACTAGCTTTTGCCTGCGACTTTACCCATGTGAAAAATGGTTTTTACTGGCTTGGTTATAAAATAAAATACCACTTCAAGTAAGGAACTGTATTGAAAGACAAAATATTATTAACATTACCAAACGTCTTATGCTGCTACTGACACTATTAATGCCAGCTATTGAAATATATATTTAAACAAGCACCTTTAATGCATTATAGTAATAATTGGTTCCCCATATAATCCTTTTTTTCTGCTTGTATATTCTGTTGGTACTACTACCCTTGACAGTGTCAATGGGCGGGTCACAATATTTTATCCCCTATTTTATTTTTGAAGGGGGGCCCTTCAAGCTTTATTTTTGTAATAAAAAGTATATAACTGTCTCCATGGTATTCGTCTATATCTATGTTATCTATATCTATATCTTAGTTCAGCGGTGTAGATTTTAAAGCAAAGGATATGTCGGTAATGTACCTGCATGTAAAACTGCTTCACTCGTTATTAAAACTGCTGACTGAAGTTTTTTTAAAAAATTAGAAAATTATTTTTTCAGTTATTTTAAACTGCGCCAAGCGTTCGAGGAAATGAATGAAGCTCGTGAGAAAGAGCAACAAGAGAAAGAGAGAAGGAGGCGCGAAGAGAGAGATAGGGAACGTAATGTTCGTGGCGGCGGGTTGGGATCCGACAGACGGGACCGTGAACGAATGGAAAGAGACCGCGAGCGTGACAGGGACAAGGATAGAGACGTGAAGGATAAGGACAAGGAGAGGGACAAGGAAAGAGATAAGGAAAGGGATAGTCGTCATAGGTAATTATTTTCACAGGTGTAGCAAGAAGGTTGGGGCAGAGGGGGGGCAAGTGCCGCCCTCTGGAACTTTCTAAATACTGACAAAATGCTGGCCAGGCCCATGATTTTTACTGACAAAACTTATGTTGCAACTATTTTATTTTACTTGTAAATTGTTCTTTATATGATTTCTTTATAAAAATTAATTAATTTCGCGGGAAAGTATTCATTATAAAGCTGGTATTGATGATTCTTAGTTGGGTAAGATAAAATTAATAATGAATGTTCTTTTATAAGTTTTGTTTTATATTAGTTTCTATTTCTCTAGCAGGAGGTCTAAATTAGATATAGGGTAAATCGAGGTATAACTGGCCACTTTTAATAGCTGGCCAGGTCTCCTTAAAACTCTCAAAAATAAATTTATTTATTTATAGAATGTAAAATCTGTCTGTTTTCGTTTTGTAATATTATTTATACTATAGGTTTTCATTTTAATTCACAATTGCGTTTCTATAATTAAAATATGCGACAAAAATTATCGTTTTCTATCGACAGTCGGGAAAAAGTATGTATTTGTGCGATTATACTAACAAAACGATAATGGTTAATGAATTAATTATTTTTTATCTTGACGTTCTTGCTTTGTAGTAAATGATTAAAACTATATTAATTCAATATTGGCATTATAAACCATTATTATTTATTTTATTCTATTGAATATCTTTTAATAGGGTGGCTAGTAACTGAAAATAAAAATAGTACATTTTTAGTTACTGCTCTATGTATGAAACTTAATAACACAACAACAATCTGTTTTCATTTTGAAAAATAGCTACGTAAATTGAAAGTTTAGAGGACTTAGTTTATCTGGATCATGACTACGCTTTTCCTTTAAGTAACTAGTATAGGTGTACAGTTAAGATTACAGGTAGTTATAAAATCCATATTCACATTGATTTTTTTAATAAATAAATAAATAAATAAACGCTACACACTCAACGGCCCCCATTAGGATAATTATATCCTGTGTCGGGGGTCCGGAAACATTCACAATGACAAGGACAAACACAACCAGACCGGAAAACATGCCTGTACGATTAATACAAACATCTGCTCCGAGCGGGAATCGGACCCGCAACCGTCGAGGCTTAAGGCAGACTCGCTACCCACAACGCCACAACGGTGTCGATAAATTGTTTTTCATTTCTTTTATTTGTTGTTTTAACCAAGTTAAACTGTGGCTAGTTACTAAAGGATCATCATGCCAGTTTCTGATTTTGATGGCCAGTTTCTGGTCGAATTCGATAGTTTCGACTAAATATACTATAAAACTTTAACAACTGTGCTTTTCGTATTTTCATCATTCCCTTTTCAATTATGACTGTCTTCTCTATTCGGCTATAGCATACAAGTATAATTTAAATCATAGAAATCAAAACTGTATCAATTTAAAGTAGCCAAGGTGCTTAAGTGGCCAATTACTGCAGGTTTTACCCTACATATAGGTCAATTTTTAGCAAAATCAATTTTGACAGTATTTACTTTCGTTGTGTCTCATATTTTCTTATTTATCGTATTACGTATAATTCCATTACAACAATGATTATAAAAATGTTTTCAAGGTCAAGCCGCGATGAGCGTTCGTCTCGTCACGAGGAACGAGACCGCGACCGCGAGCGTGACAGGGAACGCGACCGGGACACGGGCAAGGAGCGCGAGCGGGACATGGGTAAGGAGCGTGACCGGGACACGGGCAAGGACCGCGACCGGGACTCTGGCAAGGACCGCGACCGGGACATCGGCAAGGAGCGCGACCGAGACTCGGGCAGGGAGCGTGACCGCGACAAGGACCGTGACCGGGAACGTGACAGGAAACACCGCAGGGAGAGAAGTTAGTAATTTTAGTACCTGACGTGTTGTATGCTGAGAAATAAATAATGGAATAACGTTGATATGTATCAGTAATCTGAACTTATTTTAATCTTGATAATAATGTTTGATTGACGACGTTGTGGCGAAGCGGTAGCGAACCTGCCTTAAACGCCACAGGTCGCGGGTTCGATTCCCGCTCGGAGCATAATATGTTTGTATAGACCATGCAAGCATATTTTCAGGTCTGGGTGTATTTGTCCTTGTCATTGTGAATGTTTCCGTTTATTTATTTAATTTGTTAGTTTTTGTACAACAACATAAGAATTATTATAATTTTAAAGAGGAAATACAAGAGTATAATTAATGGTGGCCTTATCACTTATAAGTGATCTCTTCCAGGCAACCTTTAATAATAATACTAGCAACTTGAGGAACTGACTATAGAGGACATCTACGTCTGTGTTTTAAATTATATTTATGTATTTTTATCAGGAAATTCACACGAGCGTCCCCGTCGGCGTTCTCGCGACCGCCACTAGCGAATGACTGAGGTATCACAAAAGCGCCTCGAAACGGTAAGCATATAAAATTGTAAATATATTTTTTATCATTGTCGCAAGTAATGCTAACACATGAAAATTCAACACAACCACGACACAATAACACTTACGAGATTATGACATGTTGAACAAACGATTCACACCCAATCTCGTTCCGAAATGTTGATACAATATATAAGTAATAAATTGAACACTGTTATTTTACAGCTTTAGTAACATACCAAAATAAAACTTCGGTTTATGGCAAACATATGGGGAGTAATGCCCTGTTGCACTCTCGATTCGATAGTTGTCGTCACACCGACGGACATGGCAGGTATTTGATACGTATTATGAATAGCTGGAGGCCGAACAAGTGGGGAAAGGCTTTTTGGTCAATCGCAAATATTTTTCTAATAATATCGAACGCGACGTAAAAAAGAACCCAACGATTGACCAATGAGATTTTAGATGAGCTGTCCCACATTAACGACGTCTAGTTGAGGTATTTTAAATGTATGTTTCGTCGTCGTCAATTTCTAGTTGCTACGTTCGAGAGGCTGGTGCGGATCGCGTATGCCTTGCCAGGTATTTGTTAGGATTCCGGTATTGAGAATTAGGTTCAATATGGATAAAGTGCAGCAGACTTAATATAGGGCAACATTATTCTAAAATGTCGATAAATTTTTCACATCGTCGTCGCTTTTACAAATTCACATCGATTATTTTACAAAGATGGAACAAGTGAAGGGAGCATGTTTAATATGCTTCTTCTTTCACAAACGGAAGCTGTTTTAACATCATCTTCTGTGCATTTCCAGGTACCCTTATATGGCAACAAGAAGAATTATGTCAAATTTTATACTCTATATTAAAATTTGAAATGTATCACTTGATGCCATATTAAAAATTATCTTATACCCTTCTTCCCGAATGAAATAAACTGTGAATGATTGATTACAAAGTAAACATCAATATTATTTCAATCATTGCTATGCAAGTACGCAGTTTCTTTCATACAAAAATTGTTTCAATATTCTCGTTACTAGCGTATCGATGGACTTTTCAGTTGGCAAACAATCGACGTCGGCGGGCCTTCTCAACCATAGACAAAGAGGTATTTTTGAAATAAGACTACAGAGCTGCTGAAGAGGCAAAGGCATTCGTCAATGTCACTTGGAATTGACCGGCGGTTTCGAGGTGACATAGAATAATATCGTGCTGTAATAATAGTTTTTTAAATTAATTCCATAATGGTCTATTCCAATGCATGTAACGTTTTGCGTTTATAAATAAATTTGTTATAATTTCGATTTAGGTTATAAATATGTGTAAAATGTAGCTACCTCGGTAAATGTTTTTTCCCTAGGAAGGTTATTACTGTAAACCAGATACCACTGAGGAGTGACTTCAGGTATTTATCGAATCTTTATTTTGTTATAATAATATAATTATTGTGCTTAAGTTGTTTTGTATGACTCTAAAGTGTGAACCAATAGGGATTGTCCATATTAATAAAATAATATTCATATTGGTATGTTTGTTTTATTTATTTGAAAATTCAATTGTTACTTGACCATAGGGTTTATTCGTGAGTAATGTTGGAAGGTTGTAGATTAGGATAAAATTATTGTCAAAATTAAGATTGATTTTCAAAATAGTATAATAGTAAAAGTACTTGAGCAACTAAAATGTAAAATAAATTTATTGCTCAAATAATGGTACTAGTTTTGGTATATAAAATTTAAGAACTGGATCGGTTTGATAATATTTTGGTTAAAAATATTAGGATACTAAATAAGTAGCAGGGATTTTGAAATGTCACGTGACTTGATATTTTTCGATTTCGACGACGTTGTGGCGCAGCGGTAGTGAACCTGCCTTAAACGCCACAGGTCGCGGGTTCGATTCCCGCTCGGAGCATTATATGTTTGTATTGACCATGCAAGCATATTTTCCGGTCTGGGTGTATTTGTCCTTGTCATTGTGAATGTTTCCGGACCCCCGACACAGGATATTACTATCCTAATGGGGGCCGTTGAGTGTGCAACGTTTATTTTATTTTATTTTATTGATATGTATGGTCGCTATTACCGACAGTGTTAACTGCTGTATGAGGCCGTACTTTCATTTGGCTTGTGCTCAAATCGAGAATGTATGATTTCTCCTTAAAACTTAAGTAATTGTCCATGTATAACTATGTTATATTTTATAAAAACAAATACGATTTGTATCATTTTGGTTTATTTTTATAGTCTATCTATTATTTAGTTCCCAGCGACTCTGTTTGTGGCGCTGGGTCTCATCCAATAAACTAAACTGCGTTTGTGCCAAGGTAAAAGTAAGAATGTGGGAAATTGATTAATGACATTCACATTTCAAGGTTTTTATTTAGTTCTCAGCCAGTTGTTAGTGTTTAAATATTAGACACTCTAACAATTTACGCCACATAGACCCGTAATTTAGTTGCTGTGGAGGTCAGTAATTTTGATAGAAGTTAGAACAAGTATTAATGTTCTGTGGTTAGAACTAAGAACAGTAGCTCGTAAAGTATGTGTTCTGCGAACTGTTGTCACTGTCACTTGTCAATGTAACTTGGTAGATGACGTTGTTTTTAATAAAAACGTAAACATCGATAAAAAGTATAATTATTTAATTTCATTAATTAATTGAATGATTATGATGTTTATTTCTTTGTCGATAATCGATGTAACGCATATTAAACTTCATGGCTAGCAAGTGCTTATTTTAATGAAATTTAGGTAAATTTATATTACTCCTAAATGTCGAAATAACTTCGAAGTATATAAATATACACTAAGAAAGTATACACCAAATCAAATTGATAATATCCCAAATAAATATTTTTTACTTTATATTTATTCATATCAAATAATTATATTGTTATGATTGCTGAAAATGAGTCATTATCACAACAAGAAGCGAGGGCAATGTTACGAGAATCATTTCTCAAAGCTCTCATTGAGTTAAAGGGTAAGTTCATATACATTAGAATAGTGTATACAAGTACTAGTGTATTTATGAGTTTAAAGTCATATCTAACAAAGTATAAAAACATAATTGACAGATTTCATAATATCTAGATTGATAATAATTATCTGTTTGTTTCTGATCCTTGGCTTTAATTTCTGATACTTTATGCATATTCTATTATAGTAAGTATGCTTTGACTACTTAATATAACTCATTACATCATAATAATAGAAAACCTATTTTTCGAAAAAACAAAATTGATCTGAGGAATATATTCATAAAATATGTAACATAAGATATCTATTACAGGAGAGCCATGTAAAATTGTAACATATGAACAGTCTACACTTGAAGCTACATTCACTGGTTGGAATCCCGATGGTTCAGAAATACTAGTCAATGATTTAAAGACACCAGCCAATGTCAATATATCGTCTGCTTTATTGAGAACTCCTGACCTATTAGCGATAAAATTTTATAAAACATTACAATTACAATAAAAATTATGTATTAATATAAAAAAGTGGAGTTTTCTTTAACTTATATAAAGGTTTCCTTTAGGTGCATATTTTAAAGCCTTTTTAAAATAAATATAAATAAAGTCACTGAACTTCTATATTTGTTGATAGATCAGAATGATTTTCTGCCATAAAACGAAAATTTGATCACAATTATTATAAAGACAAACTTTACAAAATTTTTATTTAATTAATTTTTTTATATAACTTTATAAAATGCTTATGTTGTTCCAAATTACAATATATAACAAAGATATAAAATGTTACAGAAAGTTTTTTAATTTTATAATAAATATTATATTTAGTATCACTATTTGAAATAAATTTAAAATACACATAATAAATAACACTTTCTAGAAGAGAAATCAATTTAAATTAACAACATTGCATGTCATAAAAGACACAGACAAAAATCTAGGCGCCTTGCTCCCTCATTTACCCCTCTTGTGGGTATATGATTAAATATGTAGGTACATACAAAAATGATGCGCAAATATGTTTTAACATAGCTAAGAAGTTTATTTTTTTTTATCGTAACAAAACAAAAGTATCTGTGTTGAGGAGACCAATATAACAAGGAACACGTTGGTATAACATGTATGATGTCAGAAAAAATGCCTTGCCATCTTGTTTTGTCGTTACAAGTTTAGAAGTAATAAAGCCATTCTCCCAGCACAGGTGGGCCCGCTCGACCGGGGAAGTACTACCCTTTGGCCTTTTTACAGAAAATCGGCGTTTTGTGCGATGAGTGTGAACTCCGTAGGCTCAGTTTCCCACCCCCTCTGTTCCCTTCTCTCCTATCCCTTGGGTTAGCAACGTACATGTATTTCTTCAAGTATCGCAAGCGTTCATACGTTACAGCGACTGCTTACCATCTCGCAGACCGTTTGCTTGCAAAAAAAAATCGACAACTTTATGTTGTTGAACATCGTGTGGCTGTGCGTGCTTAATGTAAATATTTCATCATTTTTCCAAAACTCGCCTAAAGAAGTACCTATAACTGCAAAAAGTTGAAGTATGTAATTTCCGTAATGGGTTGTGGGTGTACGTAGCTACAGCGTACATGCTTTAACGGGACCTGTTGCTGAATCGATTCGTCTGAGGCGCACACTCCACTGACGACTTCATTTCCGAGTCACTCTAAATGTTAAATTCACAAGAACTGATCGCGAATGATTCGCAACAAGGAAATGATATGTGCTAATTTATTTATTAATAAATTGAAACCAATAATTGAAGCTACTTAAATTTTCAGACCTTTACGTTTATTTTGAAAAAACAGATTAATTTGATTAATTTTAGAAATGATATTTATAGATTTAATTATGTACCTCTATCGAAACTGATATACCTAATTAAAGATCTAGCCTCGTCTACAAGGAAAATTTAGAATAGTTTATTTACATTATTCTTTTAATGAAAAATCCGAAATGAAAAAGTATAGATGCCACGAAAAGCTATTTCATATTTGGCTGTAAAAGAAAAGTGCAAAAGTAAGAACAGAAATGCTGAAAGGTAATATTATTATTCCTCATTACTTACCGTTTGTAGTAAAATTTAAAGTATTATCTAATAATGAAGAACAATTTGTTATTGATATTGAGTTTTTGTGTAACTAATATGTGTTTTAAATGGCTGCATTTTTGAAATTTTCGGTATTCAGTTAGACTCAGGTCTTATTATATTACCTAGGTAGGTAGCCTAAATTCATAAAAATAAAACTTATTATTTACATTATATATATATTTTATGTTATAAGTTGGCAAACAAGCATA
Organism: Hestina assimilis; assembly: GCA_023373885.1. Classification (NCBI taxonomy): domain Eukaryota; kingdom Metazoa; phylum Arthropoda; class Insecta; order Lepidoptera; family Nymphalidae; genus Hestina; species Hestina assimilis. Next base: position 5,155,270 of record CM041749.1, on the reverse strand, counting down.
CGGCACACCTGATGGTAAGTGGTTGCCGTAGCCTATGAGCGGTTGTAGCACCATAAGTAGGTGCCACTCATGCGTTGCCAACCTCGAGATATTGGTTCTTAAATCTCTTCTGCCAAGTAATTTCACTAGAGTACAGTGCCCTTCAAACCGGAAAACAGTAATGTCTAAGCACTGCTATTTGGCGGCAGAATATTTGACACTGCGGTGGTACCTACCTAGCCGGCCTCTTTGCAACAAAAGACCTACCACCAGTGACAAAATACCTACCACCAGTGTTTCTATATAAGTAAACCTATATATCGCTACAGTTTAATTTCAAACAATAATTACTTCACTCGAGTACTCTTCGTGCAGCGTATTGTTTAATTTTTGACGTAATCCATTACCGTGGAAGTAGGTATATAAAACTACGTACTCTATACTTCAGAACGGAGCGGAGTTAGGAGTAAAGAGATTCTATTACGTAAAAATTATTTTTCCTTTGTACCGGTTATTTTAAAATGTGTGAGGAAATAAGATTTCCACATTATGATAAAAGTGCTTCTGTTGTAGACGATTTGTTATCTTCTTCATCTAATTTGTTTTGCGAATAAAATTATTAATATTAATTATTAATATTAAGTATTTTTCTAATTTTTTACATCTGAAATATAGCTATCAAGCGCAGGGTTTACCGGATAGAAATCTTATACCGTACCGTAATTTTATAGTAAGATCAGCAACATAATCGTACGTAGGTTGATGTGGAGGAGAAAGGGAGAAAGAGAATTAAAAAGGGTGGTTACTCGATACTGAAATATAAATTTAATATTTGTAGATTCAGAAGTACATATTTTATCGATAGATTTGGCAAGTTTACTAAAATACATACAAGGTTCTTTTTTAAGTCAATTCTAGTTTGAACAAAGGCAAGGATCAGCGTTTAGCTCCGGTGGCGGTAAACGTAAGCTTCTCAAATGTTAAAGCCCTTTTAATCTTTGAAGGCTCTACATAAAATGTAGGTGGTTTTATGTTACCAATTGTAACATAATATATGAAAGTAAAAGCAAAGTGAAAAAGTTGGATTTTTGGGTTTTTAAATAGTCTCTGTTAGTTTGCATTTTTATTTAATGATGATGAACCTAATATATGTATAAACGTTATACACTTAACGGCCCTCCTCAGGATAGTGATATCCTTTGTCGGGAGTCGGGAACATTCAGAACGAAAAGGACAAACATACCCAGACCGGAAGACATTCCTGTATGGTTAATACAATCATATGCTCCGAGCGGGAATCGAACCCGCGACGTGTGGCTCTTAAGGCAGGTTCACTACCGCTGCGCCACAGCGTCGATGATGAACCTAATATATGTATATGTATAAACGTTACACAGTCAATGGCCTAACTGAAGATAGTGATATTTTTTGTCTTTGTCGGAGGTCTGGAAACATACAGAAGGACAAGGACAAACACACCCAGACCGGAACACATGCCTGTATGGTTAAAACAAACATCTGCTCCGTGCGGAAAGCGAACCACCACCACGTGGCTCTTAAGGTACGTTGGCTACCGCTGCGCCACATCTTCGTCGTCGTGTATTAAATTGGTTGAATGCATTAAAAGTGTCTGAAATGAAAAATTAAGACGAGAATGAATCTGTAGTCTGTGACTGTGATTTTGACTGATGTCACTTATTTATTTATCCTGTATTACGTAATTCGTTGATGTGTTTCGCAACTTAAAGTATAGCTTTTAACAAGGGCATTATTTAAAATGTGCGGAATTCATAAAAGAATAAGATGCACTTACGATAGAAAAATATTAAAGGAATATAATATCTCTTATTTTAAATTATATATTCATTTGCTTATTACAACTTATAATTATGGACGAAATTTTAATTTCGTTCAATGTTTAAAATTTTCCACCTTATAAATTTTAAGTTTGCTCAACTGTTATTTTACCCTCCTGCGAGAACGTTTCAAAGTAAATACTGCTGTGTTGTTTCAGGTGTACGCAATAGGTGTAGCAAAATATCATTCCTATCATTAAAAATTCTAAGATAATGTTTTTTTTTTTATTTTTGTAAGTGTTTTTTTTTTTAATTTTCGAGCAATAAATTCTCTCAGAATCTGTAAAAGAAATGCAGCAAACACGCAGGAAAAATTTCAAAGCTATGTCTTGTGCGCATCACAAACGGTTCGAAACCTGGGTAAGTTCTATAATACAACGTTGTTCAGAAGCCTTGCATTTGACTTCTGACTGTCTGTGTTTAAGCAATCAGCCACTAAAATAAATGAAATTTGAAACCTATTGCTAAACGTTAAATCTGATGATTTTCATTCATTCTGTATACTTTTAAGCAATTGGTAATGAAAGTGACGCAAATTTTAGTGAGCAAGGAATTGTTAAAATTAAATGAAGAGGAAAAACAGGCTGCTTTACTTGAGCTACCCATAATATTACCGGAACAATTTCCACTTGTCTTCGGACTAATCTACATATATATATTAAGTTAATATACGTTCCATGAATAATGATGATGAAATTCTTATTTCACTGAAACTTATAATAATTATAAACCAAATTTTAGTTTTATTCGAGCCAATGTACCTTGTAGGGTAGGATTCGAAAGATGAAAAGGACTTAGCAAATATTGGTACTCGTCTCTAACTTCTGAGACCTCAACAAACAGAGTTAAGGGTCAGATCGGTATACAAAGAGCTTAGTGAATTTAATAGTGAAATTATAATGGTAAAAATCAATAGTGCCGATCGTAAAACAAATTTAAGTAGCAAATAGTATTTATTTAAAAAAATATTATATAGGTAGCTCTATTAATTACAACATAAAGTCATATACAATTATTTTGTATGTGAAAGTATACCACCTCCGGAACATAACAAATAAAACGGCAAAGATCACTTCTTAATTAAATAAGAGATTTATTCAATTCCGAATTATTTTTTGGAGTTAATTTACACATGACATTACAGTTTCTTTTATATTGCTTACAAAATGTATATTAAATTATGGTAAATATTGTCGATAATACATTTAATATGTGACGACGACCTAACAACTTCCATTTTATATGAAAAGGAAAAATTCAAATGATCTTGATTGGTAATCTTTAATTTGAATAAATAAACTATTTTAGGTGGTAAACTACTTAATTATATTTTTCGTATATCACACATAATTTTAGTATTGATATTTAAATATAAATTATAAACTTAGTATTATATAAATTTACCAATATAATTTGACAATGTCATATGTACAAACAATAGTTTTTTTAATGTACAACGTAGATACAGTCATAATCTCAGTAATAATTATAGTGTGACCTCTATTCTATGTTCATTGCCGTGACGCCATATAAATATTATTGTATGGTATTAATGCTATGGCTAAAGCTATTAATATGTTTTATTAAGGTCTGGGCGTTTGTCCTTGTGGATCTCCCCACCGTGCCCCGCAGAGTACGATAATCTGTCGGTTCCAATTGTTATCATAACATCTGATAGTAATCGTTAGCTCTTGATAGGCAGTTTGCTCTTATCCACTGTGTTACTGGTTGCGTTGCGTTGGGTTGCGGAGGTCAGATGGCAATCGCTCTGTGTAAAAACTAGTAACCCATCAAATCCGGATAAGAGTATAAGCAGACCCTGGGTAAATACCAGGAATAATTTTAGGAAGAAGAAGAGTCTCCTTTGTGTCTTTTCCATTCTACATGATTGGAGAAGTAATCTTTGTTTCATTGAAATTTGAGCTCAATTGGAAGCCATTAAGTTAATAATTAAATTGAAAATGTTTTACAACAGCTATATTATAGATAATATAAAACCTTTGTCCATATCGATATTCTGTTCAATGAAAATACAGATGAGCCGGGAGTGAATTTTGATGGTTTATACTTTGATAATAATATAAGATATAAAGTAGCGTTTAAATTATAAGGATTTCATTTATTTAAGTACTTTATGTTTTAAATAGATAAATTTCAATATTTAGACATCTGATAATCATCTATATTAGTGGTTTCTAATTAGTTTGTCCTGCTTCCCATGTTAAGAAATACCTCGAACCCGAATACCATTTCCAAAACAGGAACCATATACGTTACAGGATTACACGAATAAACGTTAGACACTCAACGGCCTCCATTGAGATAGTTATATCCTGCGTCGGGGGTGAGGAAACATACACAATGACAAGGACAAATACACCCAGACCGGAAACATGTCTGTATGGTCAATACATCTGCTCCGAGCGGGAATCAAACCCGCCACCTGTGGCGCTTAAGGCAGGTACGCTACCGCTGTGCCACAATGTCGTCAATGATAAAAAAGTGAAAATTGTCATACGTTTTCATTCCATTACTCTGGAAAATTTGGTTGCCTTTTGGCGCCGCTCTGTATTCAGTACTTGATGCATATTAACCCTAATCGATTAAAATGTTATGTCGGCATTTGCTTGGTCATCACTTGTCCCGGTACGGCGGGCCCGTCGGGCCCGGCAGACGTTGTCCTGTCACGAAAATGAAAAAAAAGTCAGACCCGATAGCAGCGCCGACCCGAATGCTGTACTGGGTCCAATTTTTAATCTAAGCCATTCTCGAATGCACTGGAATACACACAAAAAAAATCATCCAAATAGGTCGAGCCGCTTAGGAGTTCAGTGACATACACATGTACAGTACAATTATATATATAAAGGTTGTTATATACACGGCATCTCTTTGACTATCTGTCAATTTACATTGTGTAATCTTATGTTAAAATTATTAATAAGTAAATACATTATTAAATTCATATTTCGCATGGGATTTCTAAGAACAAGGGCTAAGAATATTAGTACATACCAGCCATTAAGCAAATTGGAGCAAGATTTGAATAGGTTGTCGAGGTCATTGTTGTATTTGTACAAGCAATTATGACCATTACACATACTATGTTTAGGTCGTAGATTGATAAGACGTCTTTAATTAAATACTGGTTTATGTCAAGATTAAATCTTAGATTTGTTTTCAGGCTATACACACATACATACATTATACACACATGCGCGCGTGTTTGGGAACGTTTAACACACATAACAGTTTCCCTATTTTTTCCGATTTGTCACCCGACTGCATGAGGTCATAAATAAATACTCAAATAAGAATACATCATTTTTTGTTTCTTCAAACATTTCAATTGTAATATAACTATGAATTAAGAATATCGTTTCAGTGAAATCAAAGTATGCTTCTTTTCTGCTCAAAGTTTTACTAGCAAAGATGAAAAAAGTTTCTCAAACCAATAAATCTCTTTGGAGTACGAACAAAATCAATTTAAACGGAAACATGGTAGGCTATAATAAGTTACCGCTACTGAGGGTCTTACACGAATAGCATGAAGCTTTTTTTAAAATCTTTTAGGAAAGTAGCGTCACTTATGCTGTATTTAAACTAAAAGAGATCTCCAAATTCTTTTAATATTAAAAAAAAAGTCGTATTAAAATTTTTTTAATTAAACATATACAATGAATTGGTTTAGAAAACGAGCGCAAGCAATTACATTATTAAAAATAATAATTATAATATGTATAATTGAGCGTAAAGTGCTTGGTCACGGCTAAAAAGCAAGGAACATTACAAATCGTTGTCTTTTTACAGAGTTGGGATAATCTGTCACAGCAGCGATTATTCCACCAGTGCAATCAGCCACACTGGGTGTAGGTCTTTTGTTGCAAATATTCTACCGCCAAGCAGTAGTGTCTTAGGCATTACTGTGTTTCGGTTTGAAGGGTACTATAGGCTTGTTAAATTACCAGACAAAGGAGATTGAAGAACCAATAGCGGGAGATTAAGAAGATTTAAAAACCAATGCGTGAGTGGCACTTATTAACGGTGTTCCAAGCGCTCATAGGCTTTTTTTATGTGAGGGGGTAAACGGGCAGGAGACTTACTTGGCTGTATGCTTGCTTGCCAACTTAATAACATAAAAAAAGAGTCAACGTATATTAAGCCCACCTCCTCGGCTTTTTTTCTAATATGTCTATATTTATTTCTGTCTAATACAATAGGCACAAGTCAATATAATCAAAAATTTGCAGAATATTTTCTTTTTAGTTTTCTCAAACATTTTTAAAATATTCGTGATATTTAAATGTACAACTTCTTAAAATGCGAATTAACTATTTATTGAACAGCATTATGCAAAAATATGTAAAACACAAACGACTACAAAGACGTAGTTCTGTTTATTTGTGGAACTTGTAATTTCCTCAGCTATTTTCAAGTTTAATGTTTATAAAGAACAAGTCATTCCATTGTCTGTAGCGCTAATAATACAACAAGAAAACACTAGTTCAACAGGTATAAGGTACCGTAACAAGAAGAAAACATATGTTTCTTACAGGATCAATGTAAACTGTTTTGATACTTTTGGCTATTAACTCTTTGTAGTTGAAGTTTAATTCACTACATGAGATTCGTAGCTATTTTTATATGTAATCTTCTTTCTTCTAGAATTATTCCCGGTATTTATTATAGATAGATTTAAAGGCGTCGGGATGTGACGACCCCATCGCCCGCTGTTGGGATAACCTCTGTCACAACAGAGATTATTCCACCAGTGCAATCAGTCACACTGGTGGTAGGTCTTTTGTTGCAAGATTCCGGCTAGGTAGGTACCACCGCAGTGTCCAATATTCTGCCGCCAAATAGTAGTGCTTAGGCACTACTGTGTTCAGTTTGAAGGAATTGTACGCTAGTGAAATTACTGGGCGAACGAGATTTAAGAACTAATATCTCGAGGTTGGCAACGCGTGAGTGGCACCTACTAACGGTGCTGCAAGCGCTCATAGGCCGCGGCAGTCACTTACCATCAGGTGAGCCGTATGCTTGTTTGCCAACTTCTAACATAAAAAAAAAAAGATCTGTGTAAACTCATATCCTAATTTAACGGGTTATTAGTTTTTATGCCATCTGACTTCCGAAACCTAAAGGGCGAACCACTAACTCATTGGATAAGAGTACATTAGCTATTTAGTGTTAAGTTAGTATTTATCACATGTTACAAAGGCCCAGACCTAAACAGATATTTATAACAAACGTCTGCGCCGATCGGGAATTGAACCTGCTACTGTCGAGGTACAACGGTTGACGTTTTTTTTTAATTTTTAACATGTGAAGTTATAACTAGGAACCGACATATTTTCAGTATATTGTATTTTCACTATATCAAGAGACAATAATAAAATTTGCCACGGATTTTTTTACATACAACAGTTTTGTAGTGGACGAAATCGGAAGCACTACTCACTAAGTGAATATCGATTTGAAGTAGTAATATTCTTACTGTTAGAGTGCCGGTAGTCGAAGCCTTGTCTTGTATTACGTGTAATGTTTTCAACTGATCATTTAAGCTCAGATGGAATCGCGGGTAAAAGTTTTTTTATAACAAGTGGCAATCGCCGTAGATAAATTTATTTTTCAAATAATCATTGAAGGGTTCTTGATTTATAAAGAGGTCACAATTTCTTTAGGGGATATATTACACTCATTTATATCCCTTAGAATTCTCATGAAAGGTCAGTCATAGTCGTCCATTACGACAAATCTCAAGTTAATTTGGATAAAAGCTTTACTCTTATGATTAAATAAGTTTGTATTAGATAGATATATACGTATATCTTCATAAAGTACGTAACTCCTTTAATGGTCAATACGAATTTTTTTTTATGATGTGATGCATAGCTTTCAGGATTTTTCAACAAAATAAAAAGCAAAAATAAAATAATAATTGAACAGAAAATTTTCTGCAGAAGTCGTAAGTAAAATATCGGCACAGAAAGCATTTTTATACATTATGCGTAGCTAACGCATAATGATTAGGCAACCATATTATTATTACCTGATTTTATCGCATTCCGTGAAATATTTATTTGTATTGTGTCGTTTCGGTGGCCATCTGTGATCATCATAAATAGTTTCACATCACCAAAAATCAAAAATCTTTTCCGGAGCTGATGGAACCGTTATTTTAAAAATACCGAAATCGCAATAAGTGTATCTATAAAATTGGAAGAGTTTTCTCAATTTCTACAAGATCCATCATCAGATCCTGGAAATGTTACCCTTTCAAACAAAAAAGATACAAAATCAGTCTTGCCGTCTCGGAGTAATCGAGTAATATAAATACAAAAGTATGAATGTTGAGACGAATTGAGAATCTCCTCCTTCTTTTTAAAGTCAGTTATAAAATAATAGTCATTTAACTATTGTGTGGAGTTTAAAAAAATTGCATTTAAATAATTATTTTTATAATAATTATATTATTTTGATTTTCCAACGATCCGTTTTCAGTTTTTTATATAACCCTATATAAGAAATTAATATTTTAATACATGTTCTTCTTGTGAAATCTGCTCACACATCAATAACTGCTCGTATTACTAGGCTACAAAGTATGACATAATCTTTCATCACTCTTATGATATAATATACCAGTTTATGAGAATATATTATATTATATCGTAGACGGATTTGGTGCGACGGACTCAGAGCCGTCGGCGCTGTCGTCTCTATAACATATGATTATTAAAAAAGAGGAATTATTTACTTTGGGAAATAAATGTAATGTTACTTCTGTCGTGTTTACTTTCCAATTTATCTCCCTTAAACTTGCTTTGTAGACTACTATGAACTTGATAACATCCGGGAAAAACAATACAAGTAACACGTTTAGTGGATTAGGGCTTGAGTTAAAGCACACCATTACTACGTACCTAGGTACCTAGGGCTCTGCTAGCTCTTCTAGCTGTTCTACCCACTAAAACCCAACAAACCTGCGTCATAGTGGGATGCCACAGATTCGCATGCGAAATCAACCCTGACGCTTCGACGCGATCATCTAAGTAGGGTGCCCTAAGGTTCCTGTGACTTTTTCTACGACAAAGCGCGCTTTTTTTTTAAATCTTCTTCCCTTCTTTAAAATCAAGCAAGGGAGCCTTAGAGCCTTCTTCGCCGACATTAATTTTGGTGATGAAAAATGAACTTTCCTCACCCATAGACGGACCCATTTTTAGTGAATTACTATAGTGAAATAACCAAGTGAAATAAAAAATTAAGTAAATTGCTCGTTTCGACATCTCAATTTCCAAAGCAATACAGTTTGTATTAGCCATTTTCTCCGCCGTACCATTACTTCGGCTTACCGGGAAATGTATTGAGACGATAAAAATTAATTACCTCTTTCCAATCCTTAAGTTTTTATAACTGAATAAAACACCTTTTTCTTCGGGACAAGAAAGTATTTAAGGTTTTATTAAGTACTAGCTTTAATGTAGATTTGTGATAATCTCTCGGTAACCTAACATTTTACCGGGATTAAAAGTATCCTATATGATAGTACAGGTAGTATCCTACATTTTGTGTAACAAATTGCATCAAAATGGGTCTGTCCACGTCTGATAGCGTACACAAACACACAGACAGATAAGTAGATTAACGTCTCTTTAAAAAAACCCTATCTTTTTCCATTAAAATTGGGAATGAATGAACTGTTATCTAATTATGCGAATCTTTGCGAAATCACTCAGGTTTTTGCGAAAATTCAAATTATCAAATAACCTTGCGACATATATACTACCTATCTTTCTCTGAGATTTTTAATACATTATCCCAGAAACAGTATCTAAGCCGTTAAATTTCGGAACACAACTAATATTGAAATAACTATGTCTACAAATACAATTTTAATTTACAAACCTGGGATTACGGTGTGCATACATTCACAAAGCAAACAATTTAGGCAAAGTTCTAACACAAAGATTCAAAGAGCATTTCAAATTGTAATTTGTCTTTGCGACATAACTTTCTGTTCATATATCAAAAAGTGGCAGCACCTTTTTAATTAGGTACATACATAGGCTTTGATAGTGAGTAAAGCAAAATTATATGCAATTAGGAATTACGAAAGAATCTGGAGAGAGCCTTAATTTTCAGTAATATAATCTTTTAATAATTTAAATTATAACATATAATTATAATAACTACTTTAATTATATCAATATTTTGCAAACTGGCTACATTACCCTATAGATCCCTGCGCATGAGGTTTTTTATTGCACAGAGTTCAAACTGAAACTAATAATAAAAATTAATTTTGGGTTTAGTAATTTATGACGACGTTGTGCCGCAGCGGTAGCGAACCTGCCTTAAACGCCACAGGTCGCGGGTTCGATTCCCGCTCGGAGCATAATATGTTTGTATTGACCATGCAAGCATATTTTCCGGTCTGGGTGTATTTGTCCTTGTCATTGTAAATGTTTCCGGACCCCCGACACAGGATATTACTATCCTAATGGGGGCCGTTGAGTGTGTAGCGTTTATTTATTTATTTATTTATTAATAGTCTTAATTATTTTTTACTTACGAATGTGTTTCTGTCAGCGCGTCTAATTAGAATTTATTCAGAGTCAATCGATCGAAGAAATAAACATACATTTTAAAGTGCAACCCTTTATCAGAAAAGGGCATTGAGGGCTGGTGTTTGAGCGAGTATAAATAAGAGTCTAATAAAATACCAAACGTTTTATTATTTTAAATTTGTTGTTTTTTAGTAAATGTCCCTTTGTGTAGGATAGTCTTTAATTTATTTCTTTGTCTGTGTTTCATTTTAACTTTGAGAAGGTTTCGTAAATACGAATTGCTAGGGGAATTAATGGTCCACCTCATTGTTTTACCAAGTTCGGCAAATCCTAGAAACAGTCTTGATTACATATAAAGTTTGTTGTTATGAATAAAAAATTAGTGCTGTCAAACTTAAGTAAACTTTAGTAAGTTAGTACATTTTAATTCGGATTTCCTAAAATTAAAGATTTTCCTTCCCGTTGTTAATTCGATTAAGACGTTAAGATCTTCAAGAAATTGTGTTTCCACTTTCAAAAACTGGAGTAATCTACATATTCATACATAAAACGACGGTGCACCGGTAGCGGACCTGCCTTAGGCGCCACTGGTCGCGAGTTCGATTCCCGCTCGGAGCAAATGTTTGTATTGATCATACAGGCATGTGCTCCGGTCGGGTGTGTTGCGTTTATTTATCTAAAAAAAAACGTGAAACCACACAATCGATATGCCCCAAACCAGCTTCATCAAAAAGGCAATCATGCGCAAATGGTTTAGACTACTAATATTAAAATAAAAATGAATTTTTGCATGCTTGGCCTCCATGCGTTTCTAAGCCATTGCTTTGCTGATGTTTAAATTTTAAAACATTTATTGAATTAATGTCTCAAAGTAATATTTTTTCACCATCCATGTGATTTCTAGCTAGCAATATTTATTTATTTAAAACATTAAATAAGAAAGAAAAGAATGTACGTAAGATTTTAAATTTTTTCAGATTTTAGGTATGCTTTTTTAAAGAATGCCTGAATTTCATTTCGTTATAAAATATTATATAATTTTACTTTGTTGTACAGATCCCGCAGTACCCGAGTTTGAGTCACACTTGACCTGATTTTTTTAACCGTCGTCCTTGCCTTGTATCCATTTATATTTATGGGTAAATTTCATTTAATTCTATTTTATTTTATACATTTCAGCCACCTGAAAAGCCTGGTTGATGTACAATAGTCGTCTACGTCTCTGTCAGTGCTGACTCATGCGTGAAAATATACGGCTCGAAGAACATTGTACTATTATAATAAAATGTATCTCTCTGTAATATATAAAGCTAAAAGATGAGTACATAAATACATACAACAGAAATAACACTCACTCACTCATCGCGAGATCTTAGAAACTATACGCTCGATTGACTTGAAATTTTGCCTAATGTCTCTATTTGCGACGAGGAGACTTACTCAGAATGGATTTTACATGTATTTTATATGTGCATGTGTTGAAAAAAATGTTAATAGTTTTTTTGCTTAGTTGTGTTGATTTTTATAATCGGTCTAATAAATTAAAAGGTTTTAAAAAAGAGCTCTAGCTGAAAAGTAATTAAGAGTCTCTAAACAATAATGTAATTATATGAACAATGAAAAAATTAAAAAATATCTTTACTTAAAATGTTTAAAAAAATACTACCTTCAAAATTAAAAAAGCACAAAAGAGAATTTTCTACAATATAATGAATATTTTCGATAACAGAAGTAGACATTTTTATAATACTTACAAAAACCTAAACTAAACTAAACTAATTTATCGTTGAAAGTATTGTATGATCTTCAATCACAAACATAAAATCTTTACACGCGTTCCGCAGACAATTATTGATGTTGATGACCAGATACCTTTCAAGTATTTCTTTACTTTTTACTTAAAAAGTGTTTTGCTACCCAAAATTTTGCAGGCGAAAGTTTTAAAAAAAAGTTTATATGGAGGACCATTTTTTTAATGTACTGTAGTTAAAGTTTTATAAATATGTCAAATTTACGAAATAAAATACATTAATTAGTAATTATTGTAATATATGAATTTATTTTTAATCCACTTAAAAGTGCAGGTCCCATGATTGGATGGAAAAATGACAGTTTAACACATAAATTCAATAGGTATCGTTTCGCCTCGTTTATTCCGGGATAACTCCCGTGTCGGAAAGTAGAGACTGACGCTCTTGAACGACTTAACTTCTTAATCGAATTAACAAGCGGAAAGCGTAAATCTTTTTCGTTTAGAAAAACCGTATTAAAAGAAAAAGAACTTAATAAACTTAACTAAAGTTTAACAGCCCTTGACTTATTTCTTATTCATTTCACCCAACTTTCTATTTAATCAAGACTTTCTGTGGGATTTGTAACTAGGATTGGGGATGGGCGAACTATTAGTACCACGATAAAACACAGCCTTAAAATTATATAACTTTAATTTTAAAAATCTACAACTCTTTTAAAAAAACTTTGGAACTAAATTACGGTACAATGAAAAATGATCATTTAGAATTTTATTTCACGTTGTCTATATATTTATATATATAACTAGCGGGCCCGGCAGACGTTTACCTGCCCGAAAAAATTGTGGGACCCGATAGTAGCGCCCTCTATTCGGTGAAAGTTTTTGATTGAAGGCTATTAAAAAGCAGGGGTTGGTGATAGAAAAGTGAAAATTTAGGGTCGTATGTATTTTTCAATGCCATATAATAAAATAATAAAAATTAAAAATTTTACTCAAAAATAAAAATAAAAATTTTGGGGTGGACACCCCTTATCACTGAGGGTTTGAAAAATAGATAGTAGCCGATTCTCAGACTTACTGAATATGCATAAAAATTCATAAGAATCGGTCAAGCCGTTTCGGAGGAGTATGGGAACGAACATTGTGACACGAGAATTTTATATATTAGATAAACGGAGAGAAGTTGATGTAATACTGGTGGCTAGATTTTCTCAAACATTCGACAGATCGATTAATTAGAAACCAACAATTTTAAGCGATTTTTGCTTAATTTCTACCAGTATAATGAAAACATTGAAATCGAATTCAATATGCTTTACAAACTCAAACAGAAATAATTAAAAGGGGTTTTTGATATTTGTACCTCCCACCGCGAACTGCTGTCGAAAACAGGAACGCGTAATTATTACTTTTCATGATTTCAATTATTTATACAAAAGGATTATTTATCTTTTAAAATACTGAATTATGACTTACAATAATCGTTTGAAAAATTGTAGTCAAAGCGATTATTTATTTAATATATATAATATGATTATGAAGTTCTTATTTAATTAAAGAAAAATTGTTGTGTTACTTAGCTTGTAAACAGTAAAGATACTGCTACTTTACATCGATATTCTGTGTGAAGGCAATACTACCTTTGTCGAGAAAACCAATTAATGTATGCAAAAAACAAAAATACTACTATTAATTTACACCGTCGGGAGAGTCCTTCGTGTAAAAGGCGCTTCGGAGAGGTTTTATTTCCTCCGATTCCGGAGCTATGGTTCGTCCTCGCAGGAGGCATACTAAGGCTGGAGGAAAAGAAGAATCAATTTGGAGCATCCGTGAGGACTGTATTTTTTCACACCGGAGTCTCAGTTCTCAGCCCAGTGACACTGTCAAGGCCAGCATATTTCGAAAAAAATAATGACTACTAAAGTTAATAAATTCAAGTAAACTTGGATAAAAAGAACAGTTACGTCGTCACTCTATCGACAGAATAGCTAAGCTTAGTTAAATCACTGAACAAGGTTCTTTTTCGTGTCATTTGAGGTTCGAACAAAGGCCGGGATCAGCTTTAGCTACGACTGCGGTAAACGTAAGCTTCTTAAATATTAAGCCTCCTTTAATCTTAGTTTCAACATGAAACGTTGCTGAACTTTTATATTATTAAAATAGAATGACAAAAGTATACCGAAAGAAAAATGGCGTTATTGAAAGCCATTATCAGATTATCATTCTGTTTTTCCATTATAAAGTTGGCACACATGCTCATTGCAGATTTTTTGTTTTTCTTTGCAAATATATATATTATTTTAATACATAATATTTATCAGTTGTGTATTTTCCCAATACTAGATGCATGCGAACGAGAGGAGGATTAGAAGGTTGAAAAGGGTCCGGTAAATATTGGTTTCCAATTTTTGGGACGATGGTAAATAAAATAAAAGTATGGACGTTATGCAACTTATAAATGAAACAAAAATTACACACACATTATTTGCTGGGTAGCTCCAGGCAATTAATAAAAATATTTAAACACTACTGCTCTATAAACTACTATTAAAAAAAAAAAGATCCTCAAATTATATTTCATTATTACGTCATAACTTAATGTAAAATTGTTCTCCCAATATTCTATTTTTGGGACATTATTTGCAATTATTTAAGGACTTCTCTTTGCGATATCTTTTTCAAGGGCCGGAAAGCCGACCCGATTGCGATCCGAGAGACTATTATTCTCGGTAAATTGACAGCTGTGATCTTTATTTACGAAAAAAATATAGATTACTTAAGATTAAAGGAAGAAATACAAAGAAAATAAATCTTAAAATTAATTTTTTTAGAGATACAAAGAAAATAAATCTTGAAAATATTTTATTTTTCAGATTTCTTTGGATTAATGAGGACCGAGAAGAAAAAAATAATGTTTTGCCTACCATATACAAAAATTTTATACCTACTTAAACAGTTTTGCACTGGTGACGCTGTTAAGGCCACTAAGGCCTATTATATTAGACACTCCCAAAAAAACTCAAAACTCAAAAAAAACTCAAAACTCAAAAAAAACTCAAACTAACTGTAATTTAACTTTACCTCACTAATAATGATTTTTCTTTATCAAAATGCTTCAATAAACTATAAAGTCATAAATGGACTCCTGCCAATTTATCTAGCCCTTCGTAATACAGACGGCATACATATTGGCTAGGCTTGTTTCTTTGTTTTTACCCACCAAAATAGTACATATATTCTATTTTATATCGCTTTTTATATAGCATTAATTATATATCTTATTCCTTAACTTAAATTCTCAGAGCACCAAAATTTCGTAAACATACTCATTGTCAATGTAAAACCTATAATATGTAAAAAATTAACGATGACTCTTAAAATATATCGGAGTCGTGTGTAAAAACGGCTAAAGATTTTTAGTTTGTTAAATAATATTCAGGACATTGTTTTATTTTTAAGACGAAAAGAAAAAGCTGAAATGTTACTTCGAAAGTACAAGGAATTCCTCTAGGGAAATCTATCTTTTAAGATCCTAAATCTCTTTGCTGGAAATTTATTTGAGTTGGCAGTTAAATTGTTTAATGAGATAATTTATGATAACGTCATGATTAGTTTCAGCAAAAATTAAGCATCTTTGATTCAAGTAAAGTCTCAGACCCTAGTTTTTTTTTTGGAAATTTATAAGTAAGAGTTTGAAAACATTTTCATAATAAAACTTAAAAGTATTTTCAATGAAAATGTGTTTGAAAAAATGTGCTGTGTAGTTTTAGAGACGAGAAACATTTTTCTACAGTTACATAGACTTATTATATACAAGGACACTTGGACACTTGGTCAGGCCCAGGACTAATAGTATGAAAGGGCCGGTCTTAGATCTTAGTAAGTCAATGGCTACATATTTGTACACTTATAAATAAAATGTAAATATAAAATGTGATCGTTTTATGCTTAATTCATGTTAGGTTTATATGAAGTTTTACTTTGAAAATAATATTAGCTCTATTTTCAAGTCATTACTAATACTCTTATTGCATCTCCAAATACGCTAGGAGCGGCTACAACAACAGTACAAGAGGGTCAAGATCGAACCCGCAACTTGTGTTAACGGAGATGAGTCGGTTTTTTAACCGTTGAGCTATTGAGGCTTAATTAAAAAAAAAAAACTAGGAATCAATGAATAGTGATATATATTTTGCCATAAATATAACTACAATAGACTATAGTGTTTCTGTAATGTTGTATGGCACTTAAATATGCATACGACACGAACGCTTTTAGAGATATTTATGGTAACGGTAATATCAGGCAAATTGGAAACGAGAATTTACTGTGTGTTCACGTACATCAGTATTATAGTAAATGTTATTTGAAAACTATCAACTCCTATTCACTTTTCCAGCTCAGTATACAGTTTAATATTGTTTTGCTTTTCAAACTTGTGGCCTGCTTTGAGCCTCGAAGGTCCCGGTTTCGTTTCCCGCTAGGAGCATATATTTGTTATAAACATCTGTTTCGGCCTGGGCTTGTCCTTCTGGGTCTGCCCAGCTTGCCTCGGAAATCGTGTTAAGCTGTTGGTCCTGTTTGTAATCATAACATCAGATAGTAATCGTTAACTTTTGATGGTAATTTGCTCTTATTCAATGAGTTACTGGTTCGCCCTTATGGTTGTGGAGGTCAGACGGTAATAGTTATGTATGTGTAAAAAGTAGTAACATGTCAAATTCAAATATGACTTAAAAGCAGACCCTGGATAAACACCGGGAATAATGCTAGGAAGAAGAAGACTTTTCAAACTTTAATGAAAAAAACACACATCTAAAGAATGTATTCGAGAAAAGGATAGTAAGGCTTTGCCGCTTTTTTGCTCGACTTGGGTATTTTTAAATTAAGTTTGTTTTGTACTACAAAGTTGTTCAGAAATAATACTACAACATTTCTATCAATTCGAGAGCCTGACTGCAATGCCTCATAACATTAGAACGGACGCAGGTTCCTGTAAAGAAAACTGCGTATAATTTTCTTCTTGCATTATCGTTAGTTTTATTTTTAATTAATTTGATTTTGTCTGTGGGGTAGATGATCCTACTTCATACGATGGTATGTCCAAACTAAAAGGTGGCCAATACAGTTTCAGAACGTAAACTGCACAAGCCACCCATGCCCTGCCGGAGCCGGGTGAGCTGTTGATCAGTGAGATCGGTAACCGATCGGTGGGGCAGGCAACTTTTGGCGCGGTCAGCCAACAGATGTGAGATGCATAGTGAATAACTCTGACACAAGGTTGGTCACTAACACTAAGAAGAAGCAATATTATTTTAGTATATATAAATATAAGGACACATACAAGAGTATGTAAAAATATCTAAAACATAAATGACAACAAAGTAGCAGTGTACTTTATTCAAAGAACTTGCCATACAGCAAGCAATTTCAAAAACAAATGTTTAGAAAGGGCTAGCAATTCTCCTGTAAAATACACTATACGAAAACGTTTGTTCAACAGGTACGAGTATAACGCTACAGTTACAAAAAGCTGTTCTCAAAGACCCAATACAAACTGCTACGAAGCTTTGTGTTTGAACTATGCTTTGCTATGTTAAATATGTAGATACTTTCACTTTTTACGGTTACGTAGCTAAAAGGCCAAAACGGAACCCTTATAATTTCATCATGTCCGTCTGTGCGTCTACATGCATGCATATGTCACAGTCATTTTCATCGGAGATTATTGTTCCTATCTATACGAAAGGTATTCCATGAACCAACATAGAATTGCAGTGACATAATAAAATTTATAAAAAATATCGGTAGCAGTACATTGACATAACTGAGGGTTCAAAAGAAAATTTCGGCGTATAACAAACAACCTGTGTGTCTTTCGATAGGTTTCAGAAATAATAAGGAGGTTGGAATTTGACTTTTTTCATTAAGTCGGTAGTTGTTGTTATATTAGCTTTTAATTAAGTCATAAAAATTGCGTAGAGTGATCAAAATTATAGTTATTTTATGTAAACTACGTGTGAATTTATATGGACAGTTTGACGTTTTGAAATGAAACTTACAGTTTAGAAATAGCTATAAAGATAGTAAATATTCATAAATCGCCTGGTTTATGAATCCCTTTACATTTTGAAGTTCTGTTACGAAAATTCCGTTACGAATATTACAGCGCGTACCGTCTTTTCCGACATGGTTCGAGCGTCTCAAAAAGTTGTTAATCTGGTTAAGGAGTTGAGTAATTAGTGTCTGGGGAAAATGGAAATGTTGTAATCTGGGTTGAGCGTCGTTGGTATGCGTACGTGTGATGTTGACGTGTGATTTTATTAAAATGAATTGATAATATTACGAGCTTAGCGTGAATAAATTCAATTCGATTTTGAATTCGCATATAGCATTTTGATTATGGCATATCATTTTAATATGGTTTTATGACAGACTGAATTTTATATTACCTTCATTACATATTTTTTGTCTTTCTGGGAAAAATATAATAATCTTGAAGACTATTGTAGTAAATAAAATATTCACTAACTTTGAAAAGAAAAATAAATTCCATTTCTAGCGTGCAGTCATAGACTTACTATATACTATGGACAGGCCCTTCCATACAGACAAAATGTCACAGACTCCGTGGTGCTACACAACGAAACGAAGTTAGTCACAAGCTTGCAACATAGCAAAACGAAGAAAGCGGGTGACTACCGTGTGACAATTTACAAAGAACACGTAAGTCTGCGTCTTTATTGTGCGAAAATAAAATACTATTATTTTCGTACAACAAATAATATACTATTATTTTCGTACAACAAATTATATACTATTATTTTCGTACAACAAGGTACGCCTTAGTAATAGTGAATGTGATAACTCTAGTGTTACAAAAATCATTTTTCTACTCTTATGATGATGAATGGTTTTATTCTTTTTTCGGAATGTGTATTGCTGTTGGCCCTACTGGCCTTGACAGCGTCACCGGGCGGGGGCCGAGTACAGAGACTCAGCCGTGATAAAGGGGCAGCCCTCACGGGGCTCAAATTTGATTCCGTCCTTAGGGTGCCTCCTGCGAAGCCGAACCACGGCTAAGGACGTCATCGAAGATGGAGGCAGCGCTCCGAGCGCATTCTATACGATAGACTTCGGGTGAGTTTATTGGTGCGGTTTTTATTCTTGTATATATCTGATTGTATATATGCTTGTATATATGCGGGAAAAGAATGCCAGGTAGTATCGATGGCTGCTTTGTGAACGAGGCCTGCTATATTGACAAGATATTATAACTTTTTATAGATATTATACCTTATGATCTGTATAGGTTACATAAAAAAGTTGTGTCATTTTTCAGTCGTCAAAATTATAAAAATTAAAACAGATTTTTTAAAGCCTTTAAGGCTTTATGTGATATATGTTAATGTTAAAATCATAAAAGACGTGTGTGCTACGGAAGATAAGTTGGAATGAAATAAAATTGCTTTTAAATTCCGAGGCACCGCTGCGTGTATTAGTCGTTTTCCCGGTTTTCCATTTCTTCGGCTTAACGACAAATGGATTGAGGAAATAAAAACTAATTAGATCTTCCTTTCCGTAAATTACTGTTGCAAATGAATCATCATAACGGGGTGATAACGAATTTAATGAATTAGAAAACAGTTACAGGTTATGGTATCTCAATAGCTCAACGGTTGACAGTCCGACTCCACTCCGTTAACGTGAGAGTTGCGGGTTTGATCCTGACTTCATCGGGTTATTATCGTACCCACTCCTTCTTTTTACTTGGGGAAATGCTGTTACGCATCCCCGCACTGGGACGAGTGCAATGGCGCGGCGAGTGTGTGACTCGAAGCCTGCGCAGTGGTCTTTATAGGACCTGGCCCATACTCACTAAAAGCCCAAGGTCCCACCTTGCGCCATAGTGGGACGCCACGGGTTCACTTTCGCAATCAACCGCGACGCCCCCGGCACAAACCACCAGTAGGAGAGCTCTAGAACTCCCTCCACCGAGACTAAATTTTTAATGAGGTTGTTTCCCTCTACGGTCGCACTCCTAGCGCAAGCTACGAGCTTATTTGGAGGGGCAATTGTAGTATCAGCAATGTCTAAAAAAGGCATTGCTAATCTGCTTTTCTATCTGCTTATCTAGCAATAAAATTATCAACAACTTTTACAAGTTCATTTGATAAATTTTTAACTAATAAAAAAATGAAATATAAAAACGTAGTTTTCAAGTGCATAATTTGTCTTTCAAATTGATCTTATGCTTAACGATGAAGAAAAACTTCGAGCAGAAACCACATGTCGTAGGAGAAATTGTAAGACATGTATATCCGGCAATCCTAGTGGTCCCTTACTGGTGGGTTTAAATGCCCACCTGGCTAGCTATCACCTTGTTGGTGATAAACTCGTGAAGCTTACTCGTTAGCTGTGTTTCGAGAAATAAATTACCAGTTACAGCGGTAATCGTTTAACATTAGTCGAGCCTCATGCCAGTTCGCTCCTGTGGCATAAAAATATTTTGTTAACTAATAAAAAAATCTATTTCGTTTAGTTTTAGGTTTTCGTACCCCTTTGTCGAATCATCTTTGAGATTCAAAATAAATTTCATGATCTAAATTGAAAACTACGTAAACTCGTGGTATGCTTAACAAAACAAGCAATTTGAATTTCTTACACAAAGAGTCTAAGAGATTAGACTTTGAAACAAGCTTTTCTCGAACATTGTACATGCATATTTGAGCTATAGACTTAGTGTTCATGTAACCATTTATCATGTTACATTTTTATCTACAGTAAAGTACATTTAAATAAAATATTTTATCAATGTTTTACTTTTTCGATAATTATAAACTCATACATTATTTTGAAACATAATCTAAATTATTTAAATTGCTTGGTGAACTGAATGATCTGATGGTCGGACTGCAATCTAGTCAAGGGAAAAACTTCCAGGTACAATTGCAAGATGATAAACGTATTTAAACATATTCCATTATTCATACACCCAGAAAATCATGGTTTTAGATTTTTGAGCCGCGTTGAGCGATTTTTGTCAAGGGAGAAAGTGATGGGTTCGCGTCACAGATGTCCTTGACATGGTCCTGAAGTTGTTTGAGGATAAGATTCTATATTTAATTGGAGAAGATTTCTATATTTAATTGGATACGTTTTCATTTCAGGAGTTAGTTTTTCCTTCGTATATTTTACCTCCCAGTAAAAACATTCAGTGTAGCGTTTATTTTTAGCTGATAAAGGTAAAATGGAACATAATTAAAGATAACAGCAGTAATAAAGGTAACAACGAAGGTACTATGTGTTTTTAGGTCAGATAACCCCAACTAAAATATAAGATAACGGATGGCTAAGCTTGAAGCTTGCCGACCTTTAAGAGTGTTTTAAATTCGTAGAGTTTCAAGTTTGTTTCATTCGAGAGCGAGGTAATTTCACGCAAACAATAGTTTAATTCAGCATTAAATTACATTTGTGAATGTTTTGCTTAATTACAAAAAACTAGGAGGCACAATGTAATGGTATTTCTCTTTAGTTTTAATTTTTGTAATTATAGTTTCTTTCCTGCAACAATTTTGACCTTAAGGGTTAATTTTCAAAAATATCTTTCTTATAGTCGTTAAAATTTATCAAGAAACCCGAGGTACAATATTTCAATATCACATCTCATTCATAAGCTTGGACTGCTATGTCGATTGATTACCTAATAATTTTTTATGCAGACAGAATAATTTCCACAAGAAATATAACGATCAAAAAATTGTATAAAATAAATTCCGATACGGTTTTTCCGATTTTCTCGGGCTCTAGAGTAATCTAGTAGCGCTTTCTCAACCACGTAAGACGGTACCAATCACGTGAAAATTGGGAAAACTCGTTTATTTTCTTGTGACTCGAAGAACGGAATTCCGTTTGGTAAATATTTACTAATTAAAAACTTCTAAAAACTCGTAAACTGACCAAGTTTTTTCAGCGTTTTGGGAGTAGCTGTGACGATTCTCGATCAAAAGATTTACCTTTTTCGTCCTATTTTAATTACAATATTTAGTTTTTCCGAAAATTTTTACCTTCTAAGAAAATATCTCTAGTACTTAGGGAATAAAATCTTATAACCAAACCTTAAGTCAAGGCTTACTACGAGTGCTTAATAATTCTCTTCTACCCTGATCGACAACGCAAACTCCATAGAGGATTTGTAACCAATTTATAACATGAAGGTATTATGTGTAAAGGTCATCATCATTAGTAGCACACGATAAAGGTCTCAGTATTCTATTTAAGTACTTTAGCCTAACCTTATTTTGG
Organism: Hestina assimilis; assembly: GCA_023373885.1. Lineage (NCBI taxonomy): Eukaryota > Metazoa > Arthropoda > Insecta > Lepidoptera > Nymphalidae > Hestina > Hestina assimilis. The sequence continues at coordinate 5,132,807 of CM041749.1, read as the reverse complement.
GTCATTACCCAATGGGTAGCTAATATTGTAAGACATTGTTCTTAGAACTTCCAAGTCCATTACCTTAGGTGAAGACAGATTACGACAATCTTACTTAGGGTAGGTATATTTTGAGGTAAGTATGTATTTTGTGTTGTGGCGCAGTGGTACCGAACATTTTAAGTGCCACACGTCACGTGTTCGATTCCTGATCTGGGTGAATCTGGCACGGTGGGGAGACAAGGCAAACACGCAAACCGAAACAGATATTTATAACAAACATCTGCTCCGAGCCGAAATCGAATCAGCGACCGTCGGCAGGCTCGCTACCGTCACGTGCACGTCACACGGTCGGTCGTCATCGTCGGTGCTCCTGTGAAAGATATAGATATCTCTTGAAATAGATAAGCACAATACAAATATATGAAATCAATCGATATTCGATCGAGTCGAGCGGAAATTACGACTCCTGTCTGTAAGCTGACGGCAGGCTATATAAGCAATACAAAATAAGAATATTAGTACGAAAATGATTTCGAAATGTTGTCTATTTCGAATCGAATATAAAGCTGAAGAGTACGTTTCTTTGTTTGGTTGAATGTAAATGAAAAAAAATTCTTTTTGCGTTTGATAGCAAATTTCTTGAGGAGGACTATTGGCTATATTATCATGATACTTAGAAATCGATAAAATAATAGCCGAGCAATAAAAAGGAAAGTGTGGGCGGACGATAAGATGCGGTTAGTTGGTGGAAGAGTGCGGTCTCACCTGACGGGAGTGAAGCTGCGGGCACATATTAGTTCCACCGAACTGAATTCTTGAGGTAAAATATCTTAGGAAATTTTCGTTAATGGTATTTTAGAATTATAGAGAATGAAAAAGATGTTCTGAAATATTGAACAATTAAAATGAAATAACTGTGTATGTATATCTATTTCATAGCTCAAAACAAACTATTTCCTAATAGTTTACATGAAGATTTTTTAAAAGTTTTTTTAATCACTTAAAACCTATTCTTTTTTTTGTCGTCACTGTCATTATTGCAGTTCATGCGTAAAAAGTATGCACCTGAAAGAGCACTGTCGAGCTATCGCTTTGTGAATACGGTGGGTCTAAAAGCTGAAAAAAATATAGGAACAATGACAGGTACAATACATAGCACGCTTAAGCTTTTGAACGAAAACCACGATTAAATAAAAAAAAACATCATAAAATTATGATTATATTGCGACTTGAAGATATTATTTTGTTTATTATTCATTTCTTTATTTTTGGATATATTTATTTAAACCTAAAGTATAGCGTTTAGATTTTAATAAATTTTGAATATTCAAAATCAATTCCATCAAGCTAGTAGTAGAGTAATGCTTCTCAGCACAAATTGACCAGCTTTACCGGGAATATACTATCCTCTCGTAGAAAATCGGTGTAAAGTATCAGAATACTGTTACATTTCGTGCGGTGAGTGAGGGCGCCGGAAGTCCAATCTCCCACCCCTTCTGCGCCCTTCCTTTTTCCATTCGTATCCCTTCCCTCTTATCCATTGGGTGGGCAATACCCATGTGATACTTCAAGCACTCATAGGTTCATAGGTTCGCATTCATAGGTTGTGATGCCTACGTAACATTAGGTGGACTATATGCTTGTCCGCCAACCGTCATAAGATAAAAAAAATTAAAACTTAAGTCAGAAAGCAATTTACTGTTTTTTTAATGAACTTAAGTAAAGAGTGAACGAATCTTTTATACATAAATATTTAGTCATTGAAACTATGTTAAAATTCAATCCAAAACATTTTTTTTAAACAAATTTTCTTTAAAAATTGACGACAAAACTTTTCCTTAATAAAATACAATGTTTATGATTTCATTTTTCAATTTTAGGCGTCTGGTTGGTGAAGTTTTATAAGTACTTACCTTCAAGCGCGTCAGTGTCATTATATACCTGTAGCTTCTGGTAATATAATCAATAAAAAGTAGCAATATTTTTAATGTCAATTTCTTACTTAAAAAAACCCAATTAATATTTGTTCGAAGGCATTTTGGGGCTTAAAGGAAGACCGACCCGTGGGACCTCCGCACAGATCAGAGAGCATATTCAGAAATCCAATTATATAATACGTACTCAGATTTTAAGAAGGAATACGTAATTGAATTCCTGTACCTATCTAACTCCTTTAAAAATCATTATCAAAAAGTTAAAATTATCAAGAAACATCAAAACTTTTCGAACATTTCTTACTTATAATTTTGTTCAGTAAGAAAGTGTCGAGTATCCTTGAAAAACATTTTTTTTACGTTGCCGGAATACCTGTTGAGCGAGCGTTCTCACATTGTGAATTCTGTACACGTACAAGGCTGGCTCTTTGTAAGCTTTAAGTTAAAATTTCTATGTAAATTTGAATTTACGTGCATGTAAACTGGAGTTTGTTTTGTAATCGTTTATATTTTTCGTAATGTATACTGACGTATTCGTTATGTTAGATGCAGGAAGTAATCGAGGTCTGTACACCAATATTAAGAGCTAATTGGCATTTGTAGTTGTTTACTAAAAAAGCTTTCAGAGAAATTATATATGTCAGCGCGAATACGAATTATTTGATCATGTCACTGGCAGCCTTTAATTGTATTTTCGAAAAAATTGTTTAAAAATCGAAGCAATTTTGAAATATTGTTTTGTAATGAGATTATTCAAAAACAAATGTAAGGAATAGGTTTAGATAATGCTTACTATTGTTTGGTTATTTTAAAATATATTGTAACATCAACTTCTATTGAACGCCTTTAAAATCATGTGACTTGTGTTGTGAACTCACTTTGCTCCTGCGTCTTCGGCCACAAACTTCGTAAGTAGTCTTTATGTCACTTTTATTAGAAATTGTAATATTATTTTACTTGTTTTTCATTCCTAAAATTTTCTTGTTTAAATATGTGCAAATTTAGTATCAAATTACCTTACTTAATCTCATAATAATTAAATTCAAAATGTGATATGCAGCGTATTGCTATTATTTAGTTTAAAAGCATAGCAGAACCGATGACCTACATAGGTTCAGCGGTTCTGCATATTTTTTTAAATAACCTCACTTCTGGTATGCGACATATACAATATATAACAAGACATTTTTAATAAATTAGATTAAAATATTCGACGGCCGTTGTGGCGTGTTGTTAGCTTGCCCATCGTAGCGTCTCTCCATCGTGTCTCGGAGAGCATATCTGATGATAATCGTTAGCTCGTAATAAGTAATTTGCTTTAATAATACCGTTGTAACCTTGTGGGCAGCGAGTCTGGCTTTAGTTTCCTGCTCGGGCAGATGTTTGCATTGATCGTATACATATCTGTTTAGGGTTGTGCCTCGGAGAGCACGTTAAGCTTTCGGTCTTGATAAGTAAATTGCTTCTATCCAATGAGTTACTCATTCGTCTTAGTTGCGATTTAGGGACAGAAATCACTGTAAAAACTATTAACCTGAGAAATCCGGATAAGGGTAGGTAAAAAAACCGAAACTACAAAGCGAAATTAACTATACTATGCACATAATCAACAAACCGTAAAATAACCGTCTCGAGAGTAAAGGAAGCGGAACATTTAAGCAGCTTATCTTTTGTTTCGCATTTCTTAAAACTAAGCTGGAAATTACACTTGAAGTGCAGCTGCTGCAAACAGCTTAAAAATATTATGCATTAAGTCACTAAGCATTTTCAGACTTAAATCTATTTATTTACTTCATTGTGTATTTTGTTTTCTTTTATGTGTAGATAGCTTTAAAGAGAGCATAAGAGATTTATAATTTTTTTTAGTCGTCAAAAACTTAATAATTTGCATAGTGTACTCATTCAAAGGTTATATTTTGAAAGCAATAATTAATATTAGAGCTATTTTCTATTATATATTTTGATAGACTAGATTTGAAAACGTTGAATGAGTGTACATTTTTAGCATAGGATCGTAAGTTGTTATATAGTGCTCCTTCATAGGTTATATTCTTTTTAACATCATTTGTGCTCGTTTTTGGCAATACTAGTAAACTCTGGATAACCTCTGTCACAGCAGAGATTATTCCATCAGTGCAATCAGTCACACTGGTGGTAGGTCTTTTGTTGCAAGAGGCCGGCTAGGTAGGTACCACCGCAGTGTCAAATATTCTGCCGCCAAATAGTAGTGCTTAGGCATTACTGTGTTCCGGTTTGAAGGGCACTGTACGCTAGTGAAATTACTGGGCGGACAAGATTTAAGATCTCGAGGTTGGCAACGCGTGAGTGGCACCTACTAATGGTGCTGCAAACACTCATTGGTTACGGCAACCACTTACCATCAGGTGGGCCGTATGCTTGTTTGCCAACTGCTAACATAAAAAAAAAAACGAAGACATTTACAATTTTGAGATTTTGTAATGACAGTTAAGTTGGTGTGGATAGTTTTTTCAATAATTTCCTAATGTTCCTATTGTATTATAAAGTTGTTTAATATTCATTAATTTTTTCTCTAATTGATTAACGTTTGATACAGATATTGTTGGTCATACAGATATTTTTTTCGATCTCAGTGGTTGTGTCTGTATTTATGTTTTTCGATCCCGACACACTATAATTTTTTTTATCAATTTAGTAATTTAATCATATTTTTTGAAATTTCTTGTATTTAAATACTAAACTGAAATTCACAGAGTTATTACTCATATTTTATTTAGTATATTAACTATTAAATAAATATATGCAAGTTTAAGTTCTATAAAATATTTTTAAAACACTAACACGTTAAATAATTTTTGATCCAATATCCAGTGATTTTGGCACCTACCTAATAATTATTATCTATGATTATATTGTCTCATATTTAATCTTTGATTCAAATACAATCAATCTAGAACTATTCTGGAGATTCCAGCTCTTGGCTTGACATAAACGTTGCACACTCAACGTCCCCCATTAGGATAGTGATATCCTGTGTCGGGGGTCCGGAAACATATACAAGAACAAGGATAAATACACCCAGACCGGAAAATATGCTTGCATGGTAAACACAAACACCCGCGACTCCGTGAACCAGTGACTTGCGGCGTTTAAGGCAGGTTCGCTACCGCTGCGCCACAATATCGTCAAATGGCATGGCATGGTCGTTAAATGACATGGTATTAAGATTTCTATTTTGAGGTAATGATTATGTCGACGTTATAGCGCAGCGGCAGCGGAACATATCTTCGTGCCACAGGTCGCGGGTTCGATTCCCGCTCGGAGCAGATGTTTGCATTAACCATGCAGGCATATGCTCTGGACTGGGTGTGTGTCCTTGTTCGTGTGTGTGTCTAAACCTCTGACACGAAATTTCATTATCCTAATGGAGGTCGTTGCGTTTGTAGCGTTTATTTATTATTAATCATCTGGCGAACTGCTTGCTTCTTTTTTTCAAATTGCAAGATACAAACAAAGCACGGTATACAAACCTGGGTATAATTTTTACAATATCATCAGTAATGTACATAGAGAAACTTTCCCGTCGCCGTTGTGATGGTCATTACAGTAATATCTTTGACCTTATCTGCATAATGACAGCCATTAGAGAGGACTAGTCCGATTTGCATTTGTTTTTTATTCAGAATATAATCGTGTTTTTTTCTTAGAATGGTTTAAAATTAGTGTTTTTGTTACATTCCTACACGCGTGCTTTATTTCGCGCTTCCAAAGTAGAACGCGCGTATACGGGCTCTTACCAGCGTTTACCCTCGAATTAGTGTTGCCGAGTCTTAGTAACATATTTATTACGCCTTATACTACGCGTCCGTATGAGTTTATTAGCGCGTCAACTCTCGTACGAGTAGCGCGTATGATAAAAGGCGCGCCTTATTCGCACCGATACGCAAAATATAAAAACACTGATCTTACGATACCTACAGCTACAAGTTTTCTTTCCAATATAATTTTTGATACCTCTCCTGAAGCGGTACCCAGGGACCACGTGGTTACGTCACTCGCTATTATGATTTTTAGCAGAAAAGGTAAATAAAACTATAGTCAAAAAGATGTATTCAAAGTTAACTACAAAGTATATAGTTTTTGGTGTCGTAAAATCTAAATAATAATTGAATTCTAAGCTATACTATTGAGCAAGTTGATCGTTATCAGACAAATTCAATTACATCTTGGACTTCGTTTTGCATCCCTATCGATCGAGTCTAGAAAAATAGAGCAATAGTTTGAAGATTGAACATGAAAACTATTTCAGTACCTGACTTTTGAATCTTGCAAATTTAATTACCATTATTATTAACATAATGTTTTAATTTTGCTGAGAAAATATATTTTGTAAGTAATATTGAATTTTTAAGATAAAGGCTATTTACGTATTTTTAAAAAATCATAAAAAATATTATATTAAAATTCATTACATTTTCGTAACTTAACTTAAACGCGAAGAGTTGTTTTTTATGATCTTAATAACTTAAAGCTAAAAATTGGTTTGGATAAAGGTGATTATTTGAATTGCTTAGTAAAAATATTTTAAACTTTAAGCAATTTAAAAACCTTTTTTTCTTAAATAATCATTTAAGCTTTAACCTTCTTTGGTTTTCATCTGTATGATGTACATAAAACATAGTTTATATAGTGTTTTTTATTGCCATAATTTCTCGTAACAAACTTTGCAAGCATAACAAATGCCATTTGAATTGTCGAAGATGGCCTTGTTTTCTGCATATGACACTTGAAAAGATCTTTATCTATACATGAGTAGTAAGAAAATGTGAATACAGAAAATTTCTCATATATAAGTATTACTTTTTGTCGAAAACAAACTTAGTCAATTAGAAGTTTTGTTTAATATTGAACAAAGACAACTAGAGAAATTTGCATTAACAGTATAAAAATAATTAATCTATAATCGCGTGGTCAGTGTAAACTAATCGAAACGCCAAGCGATAATTAAAGGTAATTTTTACCCGTTAATTCCCGATAAATATTCATAAATATTAATATGAAATGCGATAGCTTAAAATGTATTGATAATATAAATGCCATTTTTACATTTTCTCAGTTCCAAGTCCAGTTTCTCATTAATTAACAGTGAATAATCTATGGTCCAGCTACGTCCAGCCTGAATCTCTAGTCCGATATACATAATCATTATTTTAGTATGTAAATACTATTAGTAGTATAGAGAATAGTATCATCAATATAATTAATTAAATTTTGATTATCTACCCTTTTTAATTCCAAAATAGACCTATGTCATAGACTTACTTTATATTATGGACCGGTCTATTCATACAGACAATGTTACCTACTCGTTGGTACCTTGATGTCCCTTCGTACTATTCTTCTGATGTTCAAGAGCTAAACGTTACTACTATTTCTCCGACAGATATTACAACTATTTTTAACAAATTTAACAGACGCAAAGAATAAAAACAATTACCTTGTGTAATGTATTAATAATACAATTGAACAATCATTTATTAATGTCATGTCAAATATTTTAATCGGACTTAGCGGTTCTCTCCGGGTACTGGCTCGTTAGCACCCGGTTAATGATTTATGACCATCGCACTGATATTAAGTTGCTGAAGTTCAGACGAATACAGATAGTAGACCTTAGATATTGATGTAGTCAAAAGATAACTTAAGTATTATATTAAAATCTTTAAGATCCATATGTTATGTTATAGATTTGTTGTAATTAACCACAACCATATCATTTTTATTATGTAAATAAAGACTTTCGGGTGTTAATTTAAATCGGAACGGAGGGAGTCCCTCGGATAGGAACCGGGTGGGCTTTCGGCCCTTTATACAAATGATGTCGTACTAAGAGTTCCTTAATTAACTGTACTTAATGTCTCAGAAATAGGATGTTCAATAAATTCATACTAGTAATAGAAAGTATTTCGTGAAAGTAATTTTGTAAAAGTAATGATTACTAATAATTACACATTTGAGTCATTAGTGCCTTCGCGGACCTCGCTTCGAATGCAACCGGGATTTAATGCTAAGATAATGATGATTTGTGCCTTGTATTAAATAATATGGTTTCAGACCCATTGATTTATGATGATATCTAGAATTACACGTTTTTAATTTTGCTTTATACTTTTCTTTGTTAGGAAGTTATCGCAATGCCAATTTTACTTTATTTTATTTTTGGCTCCAAAATTCCATCCCTATTGAATAATAGGTTTGAAGTTACCCTTACGATAAAAATACAAAGAAATAGATTATATTATATATATACCTGCGTTATATCTATCTTAAGTAAAAAAATATTGAGTTAGCTATGGTTCAAAGACCTCTGCACAGTCTGATATCTCAATATCGATCACGTTAGAAGCTTTAATTTCCGGCGTTATCGGTACGTTTATATTCAGCTTTTGATATCCTGCGTCTAGGTCTCGTTATGAGGTAGCCCTTACTAAAAAAACCATTGTGTCTGTTGAAAGTTGAGCTAATTACTTATGTGTTGCGAGCTTTTTAATTGTAACTACAAAATCTAATACATAAAAGTTTCGTGTCACAGTTTTAATTATCATAGTCATCCGAAACAACTTGACGGATTTCGATGAAATTAAATTTCATTGAAATCCTTCAATTAATATTTTTCAACGTTTTCAATATTTTTGTACGGTACGTTTGAGAATAGGTTGATATCTATTTTTATACCCCTAAGTGATAAGAGTGGTCCAACCCAATTTATATATTTTTATTTTTTGGAAAATATTTTTTTTTGCTTATGTGTTTTTTTTAAATTTATTTTATTTACAAGTTATAAGTAAGTTAAGTATATTTTTTATGTTACAAGTTGGCAAACAAGCATACGGCCCACCTGATGGTAAGTGGTCGCCGTAGCCTATGAGCGCTTGCAGCACCATTAGTAGGTGCCACTCACGTTGCCAACCTCGAGATATTAGTTCTTAAATCTCCTCTGCCCAGTAATTTCACTAGCGTACAGTGCCCTTCAAACCGGAACACAGTAATGCCTAAGCACTACTATTTGGTGTACATAAATTTTCTCCCTTCTAAGTCACGCCATCTTTCCGTCGCCTTTTCTCTTATGCTCGTTATCTTTATCTGGGTTTCAGGTGGCAACGCATAGTGATGTTTCTGTAGTTACCAGTTAACTGATTATTCTCAGGCGAACCGTATGCCCTTTTTGCTGCCTTTGTGATCTTATTGAACCCAAATAAACCGAACCTTATTATAATACAATAAATAAACGCTACAACCTCAACGGCCCCCATTAGGATAGCGTCCAGGGTCCTGAAACATACATAATAAAAAGGACAAACAGACCAAGACCGGAAAACATGCCTTGTTGGTCAATACAAACATCTTCTCCGAGCGGGAATCGAACCTGTGGCGCTTAAGGCAGGTTCACGCCACAACTTCGTCACTTACAACTTTTGACGTCAAATATAAAGAAAGATTTATATTTCAAGATATAATAAAAACCTACAATTTTGTAAAGATTTTGATTAATATAAAATATAAAAAAAATTAAAAATCTTTTCGGTAGAAAGTCAGATTCATTAAATATTTTAAATTTATTGAGCTATTGTTTTCGACAGCAGATCGCGGTAGGTGGTGTAATTAACAAAATCCCTTTTAATTAATTCTGTTTAAGAGGCCGTAAAGCCTATTGAATTCGATTCCAATATCTTCTTTTCATCGTCTGAACGTTCATACAATTGTACTGAAATCTATAGATACATAAAATTTTATATTAAAAGCAGGCCATATTTATGTTATAATTAAATATTTTTTTAAGGGTTCCGTAGCCAAATGGCAAAATGAGAACCCGAATAATATCATTCGTCTGTCCGTCCGTATATTGTTACGGTGTATTCTATGAATATATTCCGGATAAAATGTTCGATTCCTGTGGGATTATCAAAAAACATTCTACAGAAAGTTTTCAAATAAAATTCGGTATAGAAAATTAGAAATGACTTATTTACTTATAAATAATTAATTTCTCTAAGGAGCCAATTCTAAGGTCACCGCGGACGAAGTCGCAGGTAGATGCTAGCATTTAATATAGACGCGATTTTACTACTAATTTAGATAAGTAAAAATCAGTACACTGCGCCCATCATGAGCAATAACTTACATATGTCCGTACTACGACACAGACCTTATGTCATAAGTCACTACATATTGTTACGGAGAACCTTATCACAGGGGTATAAGGTTTAAAATCGCTTGCTACTCCTTTTGTTTATTTCTATGACCGCCGCGCGGGTTCGAGAAAGATGTATTCTCGAAACATGTAGAATAGCGTTCCGCGGACGGAGCTCTCTCGAACCCGCGTACGCGTATATAAGCGGCCCGGCGCGTCGACTGATTCATTCAGTTGAGCAACAAGCGAAGAAACTACAAGTGATACCAGTGAACAAGTGCGATAATTAGTGACCTCGGCTATTCTTTTTGGACTGTGATTGACCTGAGTTTTGGACCTGTGATTTGTTAAGTTTTGTGTGTAATCTAGACCTCAATAAAGTCTTATTTAGAGTCTTCAGGTGTTTGTTTCCAAATCACCGAACCCCAGCCCGTAACAATATGTTGTCATACACTAAAAAAACCTACTCCAGAAGCATTGGGGTAGAAAAACAAATGTAAAAGCTTGGAGTACAATCGATTCGACACAAGTCACCTAACGAGGTACTTACGTCCTAAATCCACTTTCATCCAGTATTATGGATGTCCCTTTCCCATTAACACACTGATTCTATAGTATCAGAGAAGGCCTCGAATAAGCCCTGTAATAGGTCATTTATAGACTGCGTTTCTGTTTACGAGTAAAGAAAAATCTGACAACCGTGTTACGGTAACGAGCCTGCTTTGAGCTTGGACGGTAGTAGGTTCGATTCCTGCTCGGACAAGATGTTTGTATAAATATCTGTTTCAGTCTGAGCGTTTGTTTTTGTGGGTCTTCCCACCGTGCCTTGGAAAGCACGTTAAACTGTCGGTCCCAGTTGTTTTGATAGGTAATTTTCTCTTATCCAAAGAGTCACTTGTTCCCCTTTGGGAATTAATTGTAGGAACTAAATTAAATTATAATTTTGATATAATATATAATGATTAAAATATAATTTTGATAATTGTATTAAGTTCGTTTTTTTATTTGATTTAATATTTTAAAAGATTTATGCTCTTCGCTGGATAATTTAATTATGAAGATAATTTGGTGAAGGGCGTCAGTTTCTATTTTCGGGGATTGAAGCAATTAGAGAATTAAACGAGAAGCAACGAGACCCGAATAATTAGGAACCTGAAACCGAAAAAAAAAACAGAATAATTGAATTAATATTATGTTACGAGAATGTTAATTAATGCTGGGCAGTAATTAGTTTTCTCATACTTGTATTCTTTTCCTTTACTAATATTATAAATGCGAAAATAACTCTGTCTTTATCTGTCTGTCTGTCGTGCTTTCACGCCAAAACTACTGAACCAGATAGTCTAGAGCCTGGGATAGGATCTAGACTACTTTTGCTGTGAAACAAGGGTTGAACGGGGTCGAAAGGGGGAAGAAAGGTTGTATGCAAGTATCATCATTCTTAGAGCTACAAGCTTGAAATTTTTTTAGGGTATTCATTCGATATAAATAAATACGAAATTCAAAGTTTGTAAAAGGGCGGAGGGGAGGTTCAGAGTTTATATTTAAATCGATATTCACGCGGGCGAAGCCGCTGGCAGAAGCTAGTTCATAATAAGGTTTTTTAATGTATTTTCTTTATGTATTTTGAAGTGAAACTTCTAATGCGACTTCCAACAAGGTTGCGTTGAACGTTTAACGCAACCATGGAGGGGGTATGAAAGCACTGTTGCGTTAAACGTTCAACGCTCCTGAGGAGGGGGAATAAAAAGAGACAGAGCGAGAGTGAATGCGTTGCACTCGAACGCATGCGCGTAGTATATTTTCATTTCCACATTACGAAGTTTCACTTCACGCACTATTTTTTTATAATAAGATTTTTCAATATCTTTTCAGTTAAACCATTTTTGTTAAGAATTAAGAGTTTACATTTATGAATCAATTACCGAATCTGAGTATTTATATTTATAAATTATATTTTTTTTGTACGGATTAAATGTATCGGCAAAATATTCATGGGCCACATTTGGGCACGTAGCTCGTCGAACCGACGGACGTTGGGTTCACAAGGTGCTAGAATGGCGACGCCGCACTGGACAACGCAGCGTCGGCAGGCCTCCCACAAGGTGGCACGACGACATAAAAGTGTCGTTGGGAGCCGCTGGATGCAAGCGGCACAAGATCGTTCCCGGTGGCAGCATTTGTGCGAGACCTATGTCCAGCAGTGGACGTCCATAGGTCGATGATGATGATGATGATGATGACATTTTAATACGACGACGTTGTGGCGTAGCGGTAGCGAACCTGCCTTAAACGCCACAGGTCGCGGGTTCGATTCCCGCTCGGAGCATAATATGTTTGTATTGACCATGCAAGCATATTTTCCGGTCTGGGTGTATTTGTCCTTGTCATTTTGAATGTTTCCGGACCCCGACACAGGATATTACTTTCCTAATGGGGGCCGTTGAGTGTGCAGCGTTTAATTATTTATTTATTTATTTATTTAATAGTCTATTCTCATTTCACTTACGTGTCAGTAAATGAAACTCGTGTTCAAGCTAACAACCCACAGGCTTTGCTTAACCTCATTACCGGGGTTAGAGCGCAGGGCGTGTATCAGATGTTCAGTGGAATACGTTTCAGTCTTGATAGCTGACGAAGTTTCTGGATATTATAAATCTAACATCGATATTGAGATACTTCAGAATACGGTGTTAGATTTAGAACCTATTCCTTATTATTTTAATATTAAGAACTAGTCCTCTGGAAATTGCAAACGACTAACATAATAGGTACCTAGTTATGTCGAAGCCTCAATAGCTTAACGGTAGAAGGGCCGACTTCGCTCCCTTAACGCGACAGTCGAGGGTTCGATCTTAACTCCCTTGGGCTATTGTCGTACCCACTCCTAGCGCAAGCTTCGAGCTTATTTGGAGGAGCGATAGGAATATTACTAATGCCATGAAAAAGCATTGCAATTCCGAAATATGTATCAGTCATTTAATCGTTTCAATTAATTAAATTAGCGGTCGGTCGGTAAAAAATAGGTCGCGGGTTCGATTCCCACTTGGAGTAGATATTTGTATTACCATACAGGCATGTTTTCCGGTTTGGGTGTATTTGCCCTTGTTATTCTGTATGTTTCCGGACCCCCGACGCAGGATATGATCCTAACGTGGACCGTTGAGTGTGTAGCGTTTATTTATATATTTTATTTACTTAACTTTTCATAATTTTCTGATAATGGCTTTTTTATTTAATTTAATTTAAAAATTAGTATGTAATAAATTAATTTTAATATCTTGCAAAAGTTTTCTTTAAATAGGGATCATTAGAGTTGTTCCGAGTGAAAACTGAAGGCCATTTATTTAGTCTATAGTCAGAGCTGCTGTTATGAATGATGTCGCTGCTGCAACTTATTACTTTAATGTGCTACGCGAAACACTGCTTTTAAAGCTATGAGGATATTGTTTTAATTAATTAATAGAAACTTCTTCTTCCTAGCATTATTCCCGGTACGAAGAAGCTTAGTCGGAATAAAATTAAAGAATATATTAAAATTAATAAATTCATTCATAAAACCCAAAAACTTATCAAGAAAAAACGTGCACGTTCCAGTGATGTTGTCACCATAAAACGAAATATTGAACTAAAAACAGAGTTGAACACTTATATTAAGACAATAGATGAATTAGAAAATAGATACAAGACGGATACAGAAAATTTTATGACCGAAATTAATATCTTAAAAGACACTTTAAATTCGTTAAATAAAAGTTATGAGGAAGCGCAAAATCAAATACGTGAACACATTTTAGCCGCAGACCATATTATTGAGCTGTCAAATTATAACATGGCTCGACTCGAATCTTTAAATATAAAGCAATGCGATTGTGACTGTACCCCTACGAAATTTATTCAAAACAAAAATACCCAGGATTATATGACATCTCAACACGAACCAGGTTTAAGCACTGGTACAAGGGCCGAAGCGCCAAGTACTATAGTTATATCGGATAAGCTAGGCTGTGAGTTCGGTACCTGCTTGAATGAAAGATTGCCTCAACATGTTATAAATTATTGTATGCCTAATGCATCGCTCTCGGACTTGATAAGTAGCATTAATCGAATGACATTTCATAAACAAGACTCTATTGTAATTTTATTTGGAAATAGCTTAACTGTAAAAAAGTATCATATAAGTCGTCTTTTTGAAACTTTACATAGCATTAATGTAAAAAAAGTGATCGTGTGTACGTTGCCGTACTCAAATTTATTAACCAAGAAACAAAATAATTATATTCACTATTTAAACAATTTTATGTACACGTTGTCATTCCGCTTCAATAAAACAATAACATTGATTGACACGAATGAATTTGTGCACGGCTTCTATTTGACAAAATATAATCTATTTATGCCAAAAAAATCAATCTGTAAGATAGCTACTTTAGTAGCAAACACTTTTATAAGCTCGTCTGTATCGAATTGTATTAATATTATAAATTTAACGAGTGATTTCAAGGATAACATTTATGACAATTATAAAAAGTATAACTATGATTCTAGTAGTGATTGTAATAGCAATAAAAATGACAGTAGTTTAAACTAATTGGAGAGACAAAGGAAAAGCTAAATTGTATAAATATTTTTCACCAAAATATTCAAAGCTTTTCCTGCAAATTGCTTGAAATAGAGTTGTTTCTAGAAAATTATAATATTGATATTTTTTGTTTAACGGAACATTGGCTGAAAGAATATGAGTTAGGTTTTAATATCGAAAGATATTTGGTAGGCAGTTATTTCATAAGAAAGACTGCAATACATGGTGGATCCATGATTCTGTTAAAAAATAGCATTAGATTTAAGACAAGATCAGATATTGAAAATCTTTCTATTGAAAGACACGTGGAGTTGTCCAGTGTAGAGCTAGAGAAACATGTAATCATTTGTGTATACCGTCCTCCTTCTGGTGACTTTGAACATTTTGAAACTGCTTTAGAAGATGCTCTTAGAATAGCATCACGCGGATCCAAAAATATTGTACTAAGTGGAGACTTTAATATAGATATACTGGTAGAAAGTTCAATTAAAGATAGGCTTATAAATTTACTTAATTGCTTTAATTTAACTAATGTTTTTAATGAGCCCACGCGTATAACTTCACATTCTGCCACTTGCATTGATAATATTTTCTGTGACTGCGAGTATTTCATTCTTCTTCGTATAAAATTCTCACTTCCCAACGTACGGCAGGTTGACAATGAAATTCTTCTAGGACACGAAAAATTAGAATTTGTTCAGAAATCCAAATTTCTTGGGCTATGTCTTGACTCTAAGCTTCAGTGGGGTAGTCATATCCAAGAACTTTCTAAAAAACTGAGTTCTGCTGCGTATGCTGTTCGGAAAATAAGACAGTTAACTGATGTGTCCACTGCTAGGGTTGTTTACTTTAGCTACTTTCATAGTCTCATGTCATACGGTATTTTGCTTTGGGGCCGAGCAGCCGACATAAAGACTATATTTATATTGCAAAAACGAGCAGTTCGCGCTATCTATAACCTAGGTCCCCGGGTATCATTAAAAGAAACTTTTAAAGAAAGTAATATAATGACAGTCGCGAGCCAGTATATTTACGAAAATATAATGTATGTTCGTAAAAATTTAGAAAATTTTAAAATAAATTATGAAAGGCATCAAAAAAACTTAAGAAATAAAGATAATTTGGAAAACCCAACATACAGGTTAAAAAAGTTAGTACGTCATTTTTGGGTAATTGTACCCTTTACTATAATAAAATGCCACCAGAAGTTCGAGGTTTATCGGAGGGACGGTTTAAACGTTTTATTAAAAAAACACTTTGCAGTAAAGGTTATTACAACTTGAATGAATATGTATCTGACAAGGACGCTTGGACGGCTCCACTTAATTCAATGAAATAACAAAAATTTATCAATGTTAGTAATTATTTATATGATTGACATTTTATGATATATAATTAATTAATTTATTTATTTGACTAATTTACTTTATTATTTAAGCGTTTTATAGGCAATTTTTTCTAAAATGTAATGATATTATTTAATCTTTTAATTTTCAATAAGTATTATGACGTTCAATAAGTGTACATTTATGTATTTACATTGAATAAAATATTTGAATTTGAATTTGAATAATATCTTGCAAAAGTTTTCTTTAAATAGGGATCATTAGAGTTGTTCCGAGTGAAAACTGAAGGCCATTTATTTAGTCTATAGTCAGAGCTGCTGTTATGAATGATGTCGCTGCTGCAACTTATTACTTTAATGTGCTACGCGAAACACTGCTTTTAAAGCTATGAGGATATTGTTTTAATTAATTAATAGAAACTTCTTCTTCCTAGCATTATTCCCGGTACTACACGAGGGTCTGTTTATTACTCTTTGTCCGGATTTGACAGGTTATTAGTTTTTACATAGAGCGATTGCCATCTGACCTCTGTAACCCTAAGGGCGAACCAGTGACTCATTGAATAAGAACAATTTACTAATTAAGAATTACCGATTATTATCAGATGCTCTGTGATAACTTTGTTTAGTGATAATAATGTACTTAACATAGGCTTTAAGACACTACTAATATAATCTTGTATGATTTTTTTATTGTATAAATAAATAAAATAAATAGAATAACAACCGGGTCTGACAGCTTAACTTGCTCTCCGAGGCACAGTGGGAGGACCCACAAGTAAAGACACCCAGACCGAAGAAAATATTGTAAAATCAATGCAAACATCTGTCCGAACGAAAATCGCAGCCGCAACCGAGGTTAAAGGCAGACCCGCTACCCACAATACTACAAGGGTCTCAATAACAAGAATAGAATACATATTTTAAATAGGAAGCCCGACTCGATTCCCTTAGTTATTTTCTTCGTTCGTTTTCCGCGACGACCGTTGCAGTGCAGTGGTAGAGGTTTGATTCCTGATTAAAACAGAAGTTTATATTGGTTACTAGCAGATACTCACGACTTCGTCCGCAGTGCCCTACAATTGGCTCCAGAGAGAAATGAATCATTTGTAAGTATGTATTATGTATATATTTTGTTACTTAAGACAAATTTGTACAGAATTCTAAGTGGATACAACTACTGCATCTTACAGTACGTTTTTTGACAATCATTATTAGTAAATGTATGTAATTTAAAGATAATTGAAATTAAACCTTATGTCATAAAATTTCTAACTCGTAATCCAGGTCTATCAAAATCTATATCTGTGCTAAATTTCATCCAAATCCGTTAAGCCGTTTTTGTGTGATTGAGTAACACCCAAACATTCAAACTTTCATATTTGGATGAAATTTGGAACACACATATTACCTGGATTAACATATGTTGAAATGTTGTATGAAAAGTATACTACCGGAAAAATATTGGATCCAAAAAACTACATAACGCAAGCGCAGCAGCGGGCATAGCTAGTATGAAATATTTTAGAAAAACGTAATATTTCCCTCTTCCTTCGTGGCGTGGTATGGGTTTCCATATTATCTGTACACAATGATTTCGATAGTTGTCAGGAGTCCTGCGACGGCTCACTTTTTCTTCAAACTTTAATATAAGATCCTATAATAAAGAAATAGAATTTTGCTTAAAACTTGTTCTTCATTCTTAACTTCAAGACTATTCATTTGAGATAATTACTTTAGGACTTATAAAGAAGTAAGAATTTATATGAAATTACACTAATTTATATCCCTTACAAATTATACGAAAGGTCACTAGCGGTACGACAACTGTAACTGACCTTCAGGGCAAGACCAAACCCAATTTGGATAATGCTCCCTGTCCCTAATGCTCGAATAAGTTGATATTACTACACAAAAGTAATGATAATGTGCACTTTAATTAATGAATAGTTCCAAAATTTGTTGATTGTGCGTTTTTGATTTTTTTTAAATGTGATAAGGTATTTTTTGTTAGGGCTTGAATGCTTATAAGAATTATTTTCTTTTGTTTTTATATTTTGTTTAAATAACTCTTTATAAATTAGTCTTTTTTTAACTCTTTTAGGGAAGTGTGTAAGAATGGGGTCAATCAAGTTTACTTAAATAGAAGAGCGAAAATGCTAATGATTTTGTACTACGATTAACACTTGTTTAACATTTGAAAAGCTTGACAATTTCAATGTTTTATATAACTTTATAAGCTGCAAGGCGGTTTCAGGCCAACGTTTTCTACAAGCATATAAACTCGTTTTTCAAAGCGTGTATACGAACTTATGCGAGCGTTGATGCGTTTATGAGTTCGTATAGATGCGTAATGTTAATAATTATGCTACTGATATTAGCTACCACCAGTTCCAACGTACACGTCGGAATAAAGCTTGTACGCGCGTTCGGCTTTTTGAAGCGCAAATGAAAATCGCGTATAAGAACATTTCAAAACGACCATAATTATATGTTCGAAAAATTAACGCTTGTCTGTCCTTACGCTCGCACCGAATGTATTGCCTGTTGCAGTACATTCGGTAGGGACGCTGCTAAAAATTTAAGTTTATTCTTTTAATTTTTTGTGCGATATTAGCAATAGAGAAATGATCATAGCATTTGTTCAGAATGAATAAAATATTTTTATCTTTAAGAATTAGGGACAAAGATTTCTTCCATCTTCGACACCTCAATTTCCGAGGCACCACGTTTATGAGTCATTTTATCCGAAGATCCATTTCTTCGGCTTATCGGAAAATAGATTGGGAAGGTAAGAAACTCATTACGCTTTACCTGCTAGTAATTATTGTTACAAAAAATATGTTCCAGACGAAATTACGAATAAGAACATAGATATGAAATGATCGTTATACAAAATATAATATTTACCAGCTTACAGACATTTTATATCAACATCAAAGATGATTTCATATGGATTTCATTTTTAACCGACTCAAAAAGAGGAGGTTCTATGCTATGCTCGATGAATGTATATATTTTTGTATCTTAACCTTCGTCAATTTAGAACTGCTTTTTCAAAAATCTTTTTATTTGAACGGGAGTGCTTTGAAGTTCCACTGTAATTTGGTCAGCATTTAACCATCGAATCTCTCTTTAAATATTTTTGGCACACCTATGACGCTTTGGATATTTTTTATAAAGTGTAAGATGGCCATTTACTCCGGAAAAGTAACATTTGGTGACGTGGAACTCCTAATGATGATGACATGTGTTCACCGAAACTACACAACACTGATAAACATTTTAGCGATTGCGATACAATTAGTAGTAGTAGGCTAGTGAAATTACAGGGAAAAGGAGATTTAAGGACGAATATCTCGAGGTTGGCATCGCAAAAGTGACACCTACTAATGGTGTTGCCCGCGTTAATAGGCTACGGCAACCACTCACTATCTTAGTAACATAAAGAAAGTACTTTATTTATATTTTATATTCGATTAATTCAATCTATTTAAGAGCAACGTTAACATTATATGTGTACAATAGTGATAAGTTTGAACCAGGAAAGATAACAACGCCAAGGTGTGTAAATACCTCACTATGCAGGTAGATATCCTAACCGAGGTTAAACCCACCTTAAATATAAGATAACGAACGGTTAAACTTTAAAGCTCGGGCGACATTTAATGTATTTTAAAGCGGTCGAGTTTCAAGTGTCTTAGTTGAGATCCAGCCAATTTTAACCAACACTTTACATAAGCATTACATTACATTTACAAATGTTTAGTAAAGCCTGGTTCTATATATTGAGATTAGCTGTTATTTCAATGAAAGAGACGGAGAGAATGTTCGACCGCAGAAGTACATACTACTTTTCCAAATTTGTTTTGCTTGACAGCGGCATCGGACGGGGCTGTATGTTTGTTTGGAATCTTTGACGGTAAAAAACAAAAACAAGTTTTCCTCACTATATCTCCTCTGTATGTGTCTGTCAATCTCCTTGTCTCTCGGTAGGTACATCATTTTAGTTGTAATTTATTCTCCATTTGTATTTATGGCACTGTTATTATGTTATTGTTGTTTGTAGTTCACTGTAGGCTAGTGAAAATACTGGTCGAAGGAGATTTAAGAACCAATATCTTAAGGTTGGTACCAACTAATGGTGTTGCGCGCGCTCATAAGTTACGGCAACCGTTTACCATCAGGTGGGCCGTATGGTTGCTTGCCAACTTAGTAACATAAAAAATACAATTTTCTTTAATAAAAGCGTCATTAACTTGGCACAGAAAATGTGCCTTGATTTTTTAAAATTGTTTTTATGTAATTACCATTTTGTCATTATTTCCGATATAGACTGCTAATACACTTACTTTAATTATATTAAATCAATTTTCCGATACGTAAAGAACTACAGGCTATCACATATTAATAAGATAATTTAAATGTTTAAGATCTCAATAAAAATAAGTACTATCAATAATAAAATCTGTGGCTATAAAACTATCTACCTAACTTAATAATTAATATTAGTTCCTTGCATAGAATTAACTTACCAAAATACTTATTATCTTACCAATTTATTACTAAAATATACTGTGTTTAGCGACCTTTATCATTTATAGCACGATAAGGCACTTAATAATGCTATGCAAGTTCTTGAAGTGAATTGCAATTTGGTTGGGTAGCGGCAACAAATAAACTAGTTCTTATCAAATGCGCGTTTTAACAATTTAATCATAAAATATAATGTAATCCGCGGGGTCTCAGTAATCAGCCATCCCAGCTGGTGATTCTGTTAAGGCCAGTAGGGTCAACAGCAATACACAATAAAAAAAAACGATAGTTGGTGATGCATTTGACGTGTATCCGTTCCTGACACCAACGGCCGCGAGTTCGATTTTTCGTTTATTTCAGGTATTTTAATTTTTCATACAAACATATATTTCAATCTGGGTTGGTTATTTTTGTATGTTTCTGGACTCTCAATCTCAATACAGGATATATATTATACTTTTATTATGTAAAAAATAATAATGCCTTCAATATCGAAATTCAATACAGAAATAAGAGTCAAGATAATCGTATTATTTGTAGAGAGAATTTATTTCTAATAATAGTCTTTTCTTCTAAGGTCGTTTTGAAAGGCTGTCTTGAGGGAAGGATTCGCATACATCCACGCAGGTCTGGAGAGGTACTTAGAAATCCAATTTCCTACGCACTCCCATAATAAAATGATTTCAGTCTATTCGTCGTATTACTTATTCTTACGTAAAGCAATTCAATATTTATTGGAAAAGGAGTTTTTTTAATATTAATAGTTGGAACAAGATGACGTCTTTTAACAACTTAATGGCCATAACCTCAGTGTTTACTATGGACAGGCCCTTCTATACAGCCCATTTTCAAAGACTCGCTGGTGACATGGCGGTGACTAGCTAGACTTACTGTCTATGTTAATGGCCTTATTATCTAATTATTAAGACGCTCATAGCCGGGTGAACTCACTGATAGGTAAACGATCGGTGGGTATAGCAACTTTAGGTGCGGCCAGTCACTAGATGGGTGATTGCATAGTGGTATTTCAACTGAGCGTCTCCGTGCTTCGGAGGACACGCAAAAGTCGGTCCCGACTGTTATCAATTTTATGATAGTCGATAAGTCAAGTCAGAGGCCTACGGGCGACCTGAACAACTCTATCACTAGGCTGGCCACTAGCCACTCGATAAGAAGAAGAAGATTTACTTATTTATTATGATAATAAAATTGTAATAATTTTTCTTTTTTTGCGTTAGTATATGGTAGACTGTACTGATGTCGATGGAGGCATACAAATATATATTATATACATAAAAAGGGTACCTTTTATATCTGATTTTATTCATTCGTAATATCGCATACGTTGTTAAAATGTTCAAAAAACTTTATCATAATGTACTATTAAACTCGTGGAGTACATTTTGTGTTGTTAAAAATAAGGCTTTCACTATACAGTATTGGTGAAGATAACCAATAAATAATTTCAAGCAATAACATATTTCTCCCTTACGGATGCTGGGAGGTAATTGGCGGAAAACTTGCAAGAAAATATTTATTGCTCCTTGCACGTTATTTCCCAGAAATATTTGTACAGGAACAAAATTCATGAATGAGATCTTTATAGCAATTATGTTTAATAGATTTTGTTTGCGTAGTTCATATTCGTTGAGTGTGTAGCGTTTATTATTATTATTATTATTATTATAGATACATTTTCTTGTTTGCTCAGTAAGCGGTAAAACTAACTAAGTTACTGCTACATGGATTTAATTTATTACATACTTTAATAAAGTGTATTATGATATGTAAAAAAATGTAAAAACATATTAAAATATTGTTGGCTTTTGTTTTTTGTTTTGTTACTTGTTATAAAATATATTTTTATTTTCTTACTAGTTGTGTGTTAATTTTATTGTTTTTTTGACGATTTTTGACGACGTTGTGGCGCAGCGGTAGCGAACCTACCTTAAAAGCCACAGGTCGCGGGTTCGATTCCCTCTCGGAGCATAATATGTTTGTATTGTCCATGCAAGCATATTTTCTGTTGTCTGGGTGTATTTGTCCTTGTCATTGTGAATGTTTCCGGATCCCCGACACAGGATATCACTATCCTAATGGGGGCCATTGAGTGTAGCGCTTATTGTTGACTGTGTGTGTTAATTTAATTTTCTTTTATATGTTTTTTATTATTATGGTGTATGTTAGTTTGGTCTAAATAAACAGTTCTTCCTTTCTTTCTTATCATAATTTCGAATAACCCTAACAATACAAATTACTATAAAATTATTGCTCTCCATAATTTAAAAAAATATATATTTTATTTCGTAACAATATTGCCAGGGGTCCTTGCACTAGGCTTCGCCTGTATCGCGAGGAACCAATTAAAAATTACATAGTAGAAGTAACAAACGTTAAGTAAAAGATACTTGATAAATCAAAAATTACAAATTAAAAACTCAAAATTGCACTTATTATAAAAACATTACAACATATAATTAAACATTACAACATTGTATAAATATTTAGAATTTTTAATTTACAATGTGTAACTTAAGGCTTAGGCTTACAAAAGTTTCTTCAAACTCCGTGTACTTTACGTTTAAGTGATTCAACAGGTACGAATCAAATGCCTTTGTGTTATTTCAGGTGTTCGGAAGATAAATGTAGCAAAATACATGTAAAATGTTCGGAAAGGTCCGATATTTCACTTTATATTGCAAGAATATAACTTCTGAATATATAAATTTACTCGTGTTATTTTAAACTTCATTAATATAGCTTTTGAGTCCAGATTCAACTTTTATAATTTTACGGAATATTTTTACTTTATCATAACTGTGTTATGAATAATATTACTGCAAATTTTCGTTAGTGAGTTTTAGCGCTACAGGCTTAAACTATATGTTATATCACTACATAGTATAAAACAAAGCCGCTTTCTCTGTCCCTATGTATGCTTAAATCTTTAAAACTACGCAACGGATTTTGATGCGGTTGTTTTTAATAGATAGAGTGATTGAAGAGGAAGGTTTATATGTATAAAAATAGTGGTGAAAAAAAAAAAAATTTTTTGAGGTTTATAATGTGATGTCGTAAATAATTACATTTAATGCGTGCTGGCCACGGGCACTAATGAATAAATCAAAACTACTAGTTCAATTTTAATCATTTTTTCAGTGAATGACATAGGCTATATGTTTTATACCCGTGCGAAGCCGGAGTGGGCCGCTAGTATGTTATAAATTTGACAATAATACTTACTGACAGGCAGGCCATATGAATGTGGACTGACGAAAAGCAAGCCACTTTTGGCGAAAAAATCCTATAAACCATGGTGAAGTTATACACAATTACAAATACACTCACAAAGAAAAAAGTTCAAGATTGTTCGGGCGATGACAAAGGTTTTGTTAGAGTTATATATATAGTTTTATTTATTTACATTTGTTGCTATTTATTACATCTATTCCTTCTCATATTTGTTGAATATGAGAATTGTATTTTAAATAAATAATAATAATAAACGCTATACACTCAACGGCTTTCATTTGGATAGTTATATTTGATTCACAATGACAATGACAAACACAACCAGACCAACAACGACAACATAACAACAACGCTCCGAGCGGGAATCGAACCCGCGTCCTGTGGCGCTTAAGGCAGGTTCGCTACCGTTGCGCCACTACGTCGTCAACCTCGTCGTCAAAATTGTATCCCAAAGTATATCCTATCATTATGATAAGTAAGAGAACTAATTAAATAAAGTAATCTGAGATACCGAGTCTAGCTATGCACAGAGCTTCATCCATTAATATTCTTGTATTGTAATAGCAGAGAAGCTTCTTAGTTAATATCTTAAGTCTGAATGTTAGATGATAAATGAAGTAAGTCTATGTTGTAGCGAAGTAAATCTACGAAAATCTGAGTCGGGCGAGATTTATTAATAACATAACATGACTTTGACATAGATAATCGTGGATAATGGTAATTAGATTTAATTGTTGCTTGTTATGACTTAGTTACATGAAAATTTATATTTATTTATAGTCAAAATCGTGGTGCGTCAAAAACATTGATATTGCGCGAACGAGAAAGTCATAGCAAATTTAACATGGTTAAAGAATTCTTTAGAAGTAAGCAATTGAACATAAGCCTGGGATGGCTTGGATTATAAAAACAGCTGTCACAAAAAGCTAAAATCGTGAAAGTCTTAATGAGTTTCCATTTTTTTTTTCGACTTTTTATTACGATAAAGGAAAACATGTTGAAGAAGCATGTATGACTTGCACGAAATACTGAGATATGTGTAGCTATCCGATATCACGCAAGCAAACAAAAAACAAAAAAATGTCGGATAGAATTCCTATTTTTTTCCGTACATTTCGTTCCGTATTTCTCGTTTGACGAAGTTGTGGCGCAGCGGTAGCGAATCCGCCTTAAGCGTCACACGTCGCGGGTTCGATTCTCCCTCAGAGCAGATGTCTGTATTGACAGGTCTGGGTGTGTTTGTCCATGAATATTTCCGGACTCAGGATATAACTATCCTGATGGAGACTGTTGAGTTTGTAGCGTTTATTTATAAGAAGGAAGGCAGTTGTTTCTGGAAATTTCTGGAAATATGTACAATACAATGAATGAACAATAATAAATTTTTCATTGTTGAAAGAATATTTTCAATGTAAATTTTTAAGTGAAACTAAATTTACGATCGTCAAAAACTAGTAAAGATAGTTTTATGCATTTCAAGCGTATACTTATCTTTCAACGATAAAATACTTTGTCTTTGAAACATTGTCAGTTAATGCAGCAGTTTTGGCAAATGGTATACGAGCAACTTATGGAATTTTTATGTTCTTAAGTAAAAAATTTAAGCTTCTGCATTAAAAATTAATCATCGTTGTATTTATGTACATAAACCTAAATAGTTCTAAGAGATGTTTTTTAGGATGTAGGTATAATGACTGTATCGTCATAATTTTTTTTTTTAAATCTTTTATATGTATACTAGCGGTCCGCTCCGGCTTCGCACGGGTATAAAATATATAGCCTATGTCATTCACTGAAAAAATGATTAAAATCGATCCAGTAGTTTTGATTTATCATTATTTATTACTGCCCGTGGCCCACACGCGTTAAATGTAATTATTTACGACATCACATTAGAAACCTCAAAAAAATTTTTTCTCCACTATTTAATGGATGTTATTATACATATAAACCTTCCTCTTCAATCACTCTATCTATTAAAACGCATCAAAATCCGTTGCGTAGTTTTAAAAATTTAAGCATACATAGGGACAGAGAAAGCGACTTTGTTTTATACTATGTATTAATATTTGAATAAAAATTCATATAATAAATATTCTTATTAATAAAGCATATTACACAGTTCCAATAAAAAGGCTTGAGGCTCTTAAATCGCTGAATCTCACTCAGGATTCAAACTTTGTAATATTTATAAAACAAATTGATTTTTTTTGAACAAATTAATTTGATTTTAAAATTTCAAAAAAAAAAAAAACAGTCTTTATTATAACGGTGAAAATTAACATTTCAAATATCCTCCAAATTTTTTCAGTTTTCTTGTAATAAGTATAGATGTTCAGATACTCATTCCTAATGTCTGGAATACCAATTTCTGTCTTCTGCAACCTCTGTCTTCTGGATATTATACTTTAGGTTAATAGTGAATAGGCATCTTCAAGGCAAGCACGCTCTACCTAAGGCTGTATATATGTATATATAGTGATAACAGTCAAAGGCTAGCTTATATCGTTAAAAAAATTAATCAAACTCAATATCAAACAAAAATATCCTATTTAGTACAGTAGCTGTTTATTTTGTAAAGTAATACAAAAAAGAAAATATCTACATGATGTTTGTAGCAGAGCAAAGTTGAAATACAAAGCTTCGTAGCAGTTTGTATTGGGTCTTTGAGAACAGGTTTTTGTTACTGTAGCGGTATACTCATACCTGTTGAACAAGCGTTTTCGTATAGTGTTTTGTACAGGAGAATTGCTAGCCCTTTGTAAACATTTGTCTTGGAAATTACTGAGTATATTGCAAGTTCTGTGAATAAATTACACTGTGACTTTTTTTCTCGCTTATATTTTACGTACTTTTATTGACATAATGACATTTTGAAATGTTGAAAATTGTACCTCCTACTGACGCTGTCAAGCTTAGTAGGGGCATCAGGCAATACATATATCTATAATTAGAAGGAAAGGGTGAAACTTTAGAACGTATTAAAATAAATGGAGGTCGCTTTTCGGAGTTCTTCTTTCCTTAAAGGTCGGCAACGCGCCTGCATGCCTTCTGGTGTTGCAGATGTTCATGGGCGGCGGTGATCACTTAACATCAGGTGAGCCTCCTGCCCGTTTGCCCCCTCTTACATAAAAAAAAAAAGTTTCTTGTAATTTTGATAAAACCTAAATGATAGTTATACTACACTTATCATGCGTCACCTGAAATAATACCGTTCTATTTTTCTACCGTACCGTACCGTACCGTTCTATCACCATTTTATTAAAATACTTATACTTTTATAAGGTGCAAAATTTAATAAATTAAATTAGGATTTAATGAAATTATATACAGTACCTACATAAGAAGTCCGGAAGTTCGGAAACACACGCATAGAAACACCATACAAACAAACCCATATAAACACATGTTTGTATGGCCAATACTAAAATGTGCTCTGAGGGTGAATTAAACCCTAGACTTGTGGCGCTTAGGCAGGTTCGCTACCGCCCAAGACCCTTTGCATAGTTTGCGCAAGCGACCCCATGATGTCCCACTATGGCGATGAGGGTACCGCTGAGTGTTAGTGGGTATTGCCGCTTGATTAACAAGCGGCCGAGTCCCACACTACCACTGCCTAGTGTATTTGATGAGTACACTACGTGCAGATGTGTGTTAACGTATTAATTTACTCCAGTGACACTATTAAAAATCTCTGCTTATTACAGATTAAATTTGATCTCCATTTTTCGTTTCAAATTCTTGAATTCGGCCAAAATTTCATTTTATATAGCCAATTCAAAAATTTGCTCCGAAAGGGAATCAAACCCGCGACCTGTAGCGCTTAAGGTAGGTAGGTACTAATGCTGCACTACAACGTCGTCTACATATAATCTGCTTTTTATCTTATAAAATATACACTTATCATTTGAAATATGAAAGACTTTTCAAAAGAAAAATAATCCTACTTTCACTTTGTAAATTTTAATATTAATGTTGCAATAACATATAACATATAATTTTAGCAACGTTTTATGTCGAGTCGACAAAGATTAAAGGAGGCTTTAGCATTTGAGAAGCTTACATTTACCGCCGTCGCTAAGCGCTGATCCTTGCCTTTGTTCAAACCACAAGTGACTCGAAAAAGAACCTTTTATTGAATTTAGTAAGCTTACCAACTCCATGTTTAAAGTGAAGTTGTCAAACCACAAATACTAATAATATTTATTTTTGTATTATTTTTTTCAAAGTCATTACCAATATCTCTATTGCCCCTCCAAATAAGCTGATAGCTTGTGCTAGGTGGGTAAGACAATGACGCAGGGGGTCAGGATCGAACTTGTAGATTTCGCGTTAATGTAATCGGCTCTTATACTGTTGAGCTACTGAGGTTTTTTTGTTAGACACTCTTGTAATATTTATGTTAAATAAATAAATACGTTAACTTTTCAAAATATTCCCATTCCCCTTTGGCGCATTATTCAAAAGTATACATCTTTCTGTATTTCATAATGTTCAGTGTTGAAAGCTCATATACCCTAACAAAGTTAAAATTAACTTTAATAAATGAAAACTATTTTGACGTATTAGAACCTCTCTATTTCTGACCTTACTCCGTTCTGAAGTATAGAGTGAGTAGTTTTATATACTTCCACGGTAATGGATTACGTTGAAAATTAAACAATACGCAGCACGAAGAGTGCTCGAGTAAAGTAATCATTGTTTGAAACGAAAATGTAACGATATATAGAGGTAGATTTATTTAAAAGCGTAAGTATTAAATAAATATTTAGATTTACTTATCTTCTTTCAATAGCATTGATCTACTTACGTTTTATTTATATAAGGTTTTTTCCCAGGGTCTGCTTTTTCTCTTCCGGTTTTGAAAGGTTACTGGTTTTTACGAAGGGTAATTGTCATCTGACCTCCCTAACTCTAAGACCCAGGGATAACCCAGGGATAAGAGTAAATTATTTATAAAGAGTTAACAACTATCATCAGATGACGACGTTGTGGCGCAGCAGTAGCGAACCTGCCTTAAACGCCACAGGTCGCGGGTTCGATTCCCGCTCGGAGCATAGTATGTTTGTATTGACCATGCAAGCATATTTTCCGGTCTGGGTGTATTTGTCCTTGTCCTTGTATGTCTTTCCGGACCCCCGACACAGGATATCACTATCCTAATGGGGGCCGTTGACTGTGCAGCGTTTATTTATTTATGTGCTAACAACCGGGACCGACAGTTTAACATGCTATATGAGGCACTGTGGAGAGATCCATAGGGACTAACACCCAGATCGAGACAGATTTGTAGGATCAATACAAATATCGTCCTCGAGCGGGAATTAAACCCACGACCACCGAGACTAAAGACAGGCTCGCTACCAACACGCCACAATGGTCGTCCATTTAGATTTTCTTATATTCTTATCGCATTCAGTATGGTACTCGTAAGAAAATGGTGTTTAATCAGTTGTAAAATTAATAAAATGTACACTAAAATTGTGTAAACATATGTATTACAAAATATTATCCAAGTATTCCATATTAGCGTTCATGTCTTAAAATAGTATTAGCTAAGGCGTAAGGGTTTCTGACATCTCAATATCGATCGAGTTGGATATTATAATTTCCGGAGACACCGACAACGATGAAGTTTGAAATAGATTTCGCTCAACATTTTATACGCCCTGCACGTCTGACATGTAGGAAATACTAAAATGGCGTTTCCAGATCAGCGTTTTATACGAGCTTAAAAGCTTTTTCCAAACGCGTATTGGTAGGAAAAGCGGGCTTTTTACCATACGCGCAACTCAAACGAGTGTTAAAGTGCTATAAAGATACTGTTGACAGTGGCCATCACCGGTTTGAGCGTACATGCAGAATAAGCTTGTGTACACAAGCGCATTCGGCTTTTTGAGGCAGGAAATGAAGCACGCGTGTAAGAGCCTATGACGAAACGACCGTATACACTCAAAAAATCGGTAGTGTGAAGCCGCCGTAATGAATAAACTACAAAGTAAGCAAAATTTTTTAACAATACGTTCAAAAATAAAATTGTAAAAACTAGGTTAGGTTTTGAAATGAATAACAATTATTTAAATTAATGCTGTTTAAGGAACCGAAATTAGATTTTCATCATCTCCTTTCATTAAATTAAATAATAATAATAATAAACGCTGCACACTCAACGGCCCCCATTAGGATAGTAATATCCTGTGTCGGGGGTCCGGAAACATTCACAATGACAAGGACAAATACACCCAGACCGGAAAATATGCTTGCATGGTTAATACAAACATACATGCTCCGAGCGGGAATCGAACCCGCGACCTGTGGCGTTTAAGGCAGGTTCGCTACCGCTGCGCCACAACGTCGTCTGAATTTTAAATTTATACTACTATTTATGCTACTTGAAATAGAAACGAAATAGTCATCTTTTTCGATTAAGTAATGTCTACATGATAACATCCTAATTACTACATAGTATAAAACAAAGTCACTTTCTCTGTCCCTATGTATGCTTAAATCTTTAAAACTACGCAATGGATTTTGATGAGGTTTTTTTAAATAGATAGAGTGATTGAAGAGGAAGGTTTATATGTATAAAAATAGTGGAGAAAAAAAAATTGAGGTTTCTAATGTGATGTCGTAAATAATTACATTTAGCGCGTGCGGGCCACGGTCATTAATGAATAAATCAAAACTACTGGATCGATTTTAATCATTTTTTCAGTAAATAACATAGGCTATATATTTTATACCCGTGCGAAGCCGGAGCGGGCCGCTAGTATAAGATATAACTTTCCTTAAATTATTTAACAAGCGTAACATAGACATTATATAAAAACATAATTATAAGGTTACATAAAACATAATTAACTACAATTGAAATAGAACCAACGAGTCCATTATTATTTCGTTCAATCATCAAGCAATAAATCAGTGAAATTAGTCTTGCAAGCACAGCTGATTAACAAAACTAATTTTAATAGGTTACTCGGCAAAAGCGGAATTAATTAGGTCGGGCTGCACAATACATTTACAATTTCCGGGTGCTATTATCACTGGCTTCGTTCTTCCATGAACTATAACAAAATTATAGACTTGTTCTATACTATACTATGGTTCGGCCCTTTCATACTAGTCCAATGTTCCGGACTCGGCGGTGCCCTACACCAAGGCAACGGAACGAAGTTAGTTACACGGCTTGACTACTACTAAATAGTTTAATAATTATTATATAGGTTAATTATAATACTTACTAATATTATAAATGTAAAAATAACTCTGTCTCCCTGTCTGTCTGTCTGTCGTGCTTTCACGCCAAAACTACTGAACCGAATTTACAAAATGAATGTGAAAAAGAGTTGTAAGGGGTTGAAAGGGAGATTAAAAGTTGTATGGAAGTATCGTAACTTTTAAGCTAGAAACTTGAAACTTCTTTTTAGGCTGTTGATTCGATATAAATAAATATGACATTCAAAGTTTGTAAAGGAGGGAAGGGGGTTCAGAGTGTGTATTAAAAACGTTATTCACGCAGGCGAAGCCGCTGGCAGAAGCTAGTGTTACATAAAAACGGTGAAGAAAGAAAGTGATTTTATTAGGAAAACTGTGTCTCGATTTTGCCTCTGAACCTAACTTTCATTTTACATCTCTCAAATATAAGATCTTATCAAAGTTCTGATCAGTAAATCTATTAACTTCCATTTCTATCTCCTTCATCTCTAAAGCCTTAAGACGTTTAGAAGCTCTAATGAGATTTTGATTATCTGAAACACTGATAGACGTTTATGTCATCATCATAGATGACATTACCAAATTGTTGTTTGGAATTTGTAGAAATAATAATATATATACTACATTGTATTAGAAATTTAGTCATATTTAGTCATTGAAAATAGAAGCTTGTTTGCGTAAAACCAAGCGAAATACATTCTTCTGGCGAATCCGTGATTTTACTGAATCCGCTATTTTTCTGAAACTGCTGAGAGCGATAGAGAAATATCTACTAGTACAGCGATTTGCACCAGGAGTACTGGGCGTCTGAACAGAGGCTTACGTTAGTGGATTTGGGTAAATCAGACACCTGAAGCATGAGAGCTTCGAGAAGGTGCACTTTTACCTTAGAAAATGCCACGTATGAAATATGGCATAGAGAACCGTGAAGAATTACAAGGGTTTTAGGCAAAAATTCCGACAAGCCTTCTATTGCTCCTGTTTCTGAAAAGAACCCATGAGAATGTGGCTTAGGAAAGCTATACGCTAAGGCTGCAAGTTGATGAGTTCCACTTGTAGCCAATATTTTAATTGAAAATCAAAAAATGGATGCTTATATAACTTATAAGAAATTGCACCAACATAATATTGCTGATATATGGTATACCTGTAGTGAATAAGATTATGAAAATCCTAAAGGTTTGTTGTGTCCATACCCTGAGGCCAGCGTTGTTAATCTTCTAAGCTGTCGAGATAGCGAAACAAATAGCCGATGACAGTCACATAAACAGACTACGACGATCGCTATCAGATAAGTTCTACGCTTGTTTGTTACGATTCTAGCTGAATTTGCTATGGTCTATTAGTATTGTACTTATTTATTTGATAGATTATGAATTTAAATTAAAGAAAAGGTGAATGAAGCTTAAACACGTTTAGTACACCTGAACATATTTTAAGTAGGCAAAAAAATTAGATATGCAAATCGGCTTAGTCTTGTCTAATGGCTGCTATTACGCAGATAAGGTTAAAGGTACAAAAACTAATTTTTCACAGAATTTACCAGCGACATGATGATCTAAGTGCTTAAAATTGTTTGTAAGCTTCTTAATTTTCAGCTTTAACGTAATTTCCAGAGTTTTACATTTAAAATACTAGAAGAAATTTCATCGTTATTATATTTAGAACACATTAAAGATATCAGTAATATTTAGGTCTTTGATTTTGATATCAAACTATTCTCCCATATAAAACTACGTAATACCATGAGATAAACAAACAAAATGTAAAAAAAATCAAAGTCTCGCAACGCAGTTCTTCTTCTACAAAAAGTGGTGAGATCTCATGTATAACTATGACTGAAACTTGGCAGTTGTACGGCAGCTTATTCTACTCATTTAGATATTTTAGTGTCATACGGCCGTGCCGCTTTTTTGCTCGACTTAGCGACTTTGCTAATAATACGAGTACATATCGCAGCAAAACAGAAAAATCAATGAAAAAAACCAAACGATTAGATAGTAAGGTTTGTAATCTGGCAATAGTTATCCATACAAAAAACCAACCGAACACAACGCTCTACTAAACACAATATAAATGTTGTTGAGTTCTTTTAAATTGATTTAATTAACAACTAAGAATATAATGTGAAGTGAATTTAGATTGACGTCGTTGTATCCGAGATGTTCGCTCGTTAACGCCCAAGAATTGATTTATGACCTTAGCCCAGATGTTAAGTGAACTTTAGTTCAAGCTGTGAATATAGATACAAAATTCAGGACATCAGTAAATAATATGGGATTCGGGGTTTGCTTCAACATCCAATATTAAATTTAATTCTTATATGAACTTCACTCGTTCATATATCCACTCGTAATAAAGGTTATTTGTAGTTATTAGTAACATAAAAAAACTTTTCAAGACATTTTAAAATTTTTCAAATTCGGGATTCACGAACCTGTACCTAAGTATCTGTAGTTTACGTTCAGGTGCATCACCAAAATTATCACCTTGAGGAGGGCGTTGCGGTAGGAGGAAAGGGAAAAGAGGACGCGAAAACGGTAGATTTGAGATACACTCTAAGGAAAGAAATTACACTAACATGGTATGCAGCTGAATCAATCATCCTTGAAACAAAATCCCCTGCCGTGCCATCAATATGTTTGGTTCTTAAATTATACAAGAATCACTATATATTATATGATAATAAAATTTTGTCGTTATTACACTTTTTTATATTTGTTTTAATAATAATTGTGTTTGAATTAACTGAAGTTACAGATCAATGTTTTTAAAAAATATTATATTTACATAGAAAAGTGTTCTATACAAATATATATATTTTGTATTCACGTTTTATTTTCTATTGTCTTGAATAGGGACGTTGTTTCGATTTGCAGTTTATAACAGTTGAGCTGTTGCAACGACCTGATCGGTTGCTACTCGACGACGCGAAAGATTGCAATCTATGCTCGCTGTAAACGTTAACGGGTATTCTGATGTTGGAACTACAGAATGGCTTCTATTTCTTGCATTATTTATATAGGTACATTTCTTTTTCATGCAATGCTTTTAATTGATTCTTTCGTCGATCTATCGAGGCTTTATTACTAGCTGTGACTTTTGAAATAACTCCAGAGAGAAATTAATCATTTGTATGTAAACAACAATAATGTGTACATCTATCGATGTGTTAAGTTTTATCCAAACCCATTAAGCCGTTTAAACATGATTGACTAACAAACATCCAAACATCCAGACATCGAAATACACAAACTTTCACCTTCATAATATTAGTAGGATCTATTCTTATTCGCCTTTTTCAAAAGTGTTTATTTTTCTGATTGTGTATTGCTGTTGGCCCTACTGACCTTCACAGCGTTACCGGGCGGGAGTGGCCGAGTACAGAGAAACTAGACCCGACCATGAGAAAGGGTCAGTTATTGAATAATACGGTCAAGTTAAAGGGTAGAGGGAGAGAGGGAGTTGAGAGGAAAAGTGGGGGATAAAGGGACCCACTTTTAAGCTTTTGCCGTTCATTTTTTACTATTACTTCATGACGATATTCTGCAAAGGCAGTAAGGAAACTCCTACAATATTAATCATAGCGTTTGAATATTGAATAAATATTCAAAACAAAAACAACCAAATTGAAATATTATTCAATTATTCTTGTTATTTTAGTTTCTTAATAAAAATCTCAGCTGTCAATTTATCATAAATAATCCCTTGGTCCCTCGGCTAGCAATTTGAAGGGCTTTCCGATCTTTGTAAAGGTAATCACAATAAGAACCTCTTTAATAATAAATGACAATAATATTCCGAAAATATTACAATGCTCAAATTAATTCTTAGAACGAAGTAATTAACGATGAATTTTAGTAGTATTTAAACATTTTTTTTGTTTCATTTTATTTATAAAAACCAGAAAGAATAAATCTGTTCCAGTTTTTAGCTCCAATAAAAATAAGAATTTAGGTTAAAGCTTGCCATCATCATGACACATCGTGGTAGTTTTTATCTTACATGTAGAATTTTTACCTAAACAACGAAGTACCTACTAATAAATCCAGTCCAGCATCCTGGCAGCTCGTCCTAAAGAAAAAGAATAACAGCTTAACCACGTGAACTACAATAATGTTGACGTGTATCGTGTTAATGTATTACAAATATTTACCGGCATCTGGGCGTGACGATCTCATCGCCTGCTGTTGGAATAATCTCTGTCACCGCAGAGATTATATCACCAGTACATTCAGTCACACTGGTGGTAGATCTTTTGTTGCAAGAGGCCAGATAGGTAGGTACCACCGCAGAGTCGAATATTCTAACGCAAAGCAGTAGTTTCTTTGGTATTACTGTTTTTCGGTTTGAAGGGCACTGCAGTCTAGTGAAATTACTGGGCATAGGAGATTTAAGAACTAATATCTCGAGGTTACCAACGCGTGAATGTCAGCTACTAATGGTGTTGCAAGCGCTCATAGGCTACGGCAACCGCTTACCATCAGGTGAGCCGTATGATTGCTTTCCAACTTAGTAGTATAAAAAAAGAATATATACACCAGTTATTTGTTAAATTTATTTTGCATACGCCTGACATAGCAAACTCATATTTGTTTCGTGCCCGCATAAGGGTAAAGTACATTTTTAAAATACGTTTACAATCATTTATTTTTTTAATCCGCTAAAAATACAGAATTTTTATGCCTTTTCTAGTATTTAAAATACGTTTGTGGCGTGGTAGTCATGGTTTTACATGAGATTTCACAACTTTTTGTAGTACTTTGAACTGCGATGTGTGGCTTGTATTTTTTACATTATATGGTTTTAATTGGATTGGGATCGTTATACAGGAAGTAACTGTTCCCACGGCTTCGCTCGCCTGGTTTTCATAGTTATTGTTGTGTTGGTGTTCCACACGCCCAACGCCCAAGATTTCTCTCTTATAGCTCACCCTCTAAGTATTGTATCGTGATGTTATATAGCCTATAGCCTTCCTCGAGAAATGTACTAAATGTGAAGATTTTTTAAATTTCGACCAGTGGTTCCAGAGATTAGCCCATTGAAACAAACAAACTGTTTAGCTTAAAAGAAAACACGCCTCGTTTGTAAGCCGCTTTTTTTTATAAACGCTACACACTCAACGGCCACCATTAGGATTGTTATATCCTGTGTCGGAGGTCCGGAAACATATACAAAGACAAGGACAAATACACCCAGACCGGAAAATATGCTTGCATGGTCAATACAAACATATTATGCTCCGAGCGGGAATCGAACCCGCGACCTTTAAGGCAGGTTTGCTACCGCTGCGCCACAGTGTCGTCCTTCATAATATTAGATTTGTTTCGGTGGAAATCTAAGTTCATGTAGTTTTAGGTTTGTGGAGATTAATATTATAACGCATCCGTTGAATATGTAGCGATAAAAGAAAATTAATATTTTTTTAACGTACCATATTTTGTAAGCGCTCGCTGACATTATTGTGAAATATTTTATGAACTACTTCAACCCTTGCACCCAAGCGAAGCTTGAAGCTTATTTTTATAGGAAATGAGTAGCAGAATGAAAGCCGCTTAAATATAATGGTTACTTTAATCTTGAAACTATTATTTACCGTATTGTTATCCATATTGAGTTTGTTTATAGTTTTTATTTTATTTTACCGCATATTTTACCGACTTCAACGAAGAAGGAGATAATCAATTCAGATTTTATATTTTTTATCGGGCACAACTCCATTTTCCGAAACGGTCGCCTTTTAAATCGTTTCAGTAGTTTTGTTTTTAAATCAAAATTACTGCAAAATGTTGTTGCATTAGGTTTGAGTTTACGAAGGAGCACCAAGAAGTATTGTAATATATTATAGTAAGTCTATGATAATAGCATTTAAACATGTTAAAATTACAAAAAAATCTCGTACAGAAAAACAAAAAAATACATTTAAAATCATCACAATTTGATATATTATTCCTAAATCTCACAAATAACGATCTCATGTAAAGATGAAAACATTTCCAAGTTAATTAATTACCCAACTTATTAACAAGAATAACAACAACTTTGTCGATGATCAACGTCATATATAGTATCCTGTTTGCTTTATATAACATAATGCCTTAAGCAAACTTGTTTTGTGCTAGATTTGACGCGCGGGTTTTAGTGAAATCCAATGTATTTAAAATAAAAAAAGAACTTATTATATTATAGGATTTTCTTGATTATTTTATTGAAATATATGTTTTGTTTTTTTTATTAATATAGAAACTGAACATCGTTTCGTTAACGAAAAACAACCAAAACGGAGTGATAGCTATATAATACATGAGAATCCTTAATGTGAGACTAAGTCACTTTATCACTTCATCACTATGATACTTTTGTAAAAAAATAAACAATATTTTTGCGATGTTGTTTCAGTCTTGCGTTTTCAGCGTATACAGCGCGTATATGCGTGTATGCATCCTGTTAGCATACGCGCTTATACGCGCGTTCATTTCGCGCTAAAAAAGCCGAACGCGCGTACACCGGGTTATTCCAGAGTGTACGCTCGAACCGGTGGTGGCGAGTGTCAGTAGCATACTATCCTAATAAACATTAAGTGCCTATGCGAGCTTAGAAGCGCGGTATATCGTAAAAGGCGTGCTTATACTTGGTTATACGCGCTCGAGAAAAGCTTATACGCTCGTATAATCCGATAGTCAGAAACCGCCCCGAAACCAAGACTGGGATATGGCAAGAGACAAGCTAGATTTAGTTTGCGATATTGCCTTACAATAAATGTAAGCTATTCCTTTAATTGGTACTGGTAGTGCGAGAAATAGACTCTTTGTAACATAACAATATCCCTTTGATATGGTATGTATTGGTTCCGTCTGACAACGTTGTGGCATTGTGGGTAGCGAGTCTGCCTTTAGTCTCGACGGTTGCGGGATCGATTCCCGCTCGGGCAGTTATTTGTTAAAAATTTCTGTCTCGGTCTAGGCGTTTGTCCGTGTGGGTTTCCCCACCGTGCCTCGGAGAGCACGTTAAGCTGTCGGCCCCGGTTATTATCAATAACATCTGATAATAATCTTTTAAAAAAATAAAAATAATAATCGTTAACTCTTGATAACTAAATTGCTCTTATCCAATGAGTTACTGGTTCGCCCTTAGGGTTGCGGAGGTCAAAAGGCAATCGCTCCGTGTAAAAACTAGTAGCCTGTCAAATCCGGATAAGAGTAATAAGCAGACCCTGAGTACATACAATACCGGGAATAATGCTAGGATGAGTATTGGTTCCGTCTATGTTTTTTTCTCTTCTACGACCGAGCTGTAGCTATAAATCTCTTAAATATTAATCAAATTAAATAGATGTCATGTTTTCTTAATTGATATCTGATATTTTTTAAACAATATTAAGTAGAGGAGATAATTATCACGATAAAATATTAACTAAGCGAACCTAAAAATATAATATAGACGTCGAAAATAAACCAAAAAGTCTTATTTCCTTAATAATTCGAATATTCGGCTACGTTTCGTATTGAGTAAACTTTAGTGATTAGTAACTTTAGATGCTGAGTTTGAAATGTACTCCAGTTTGTTATAAAGTTATAAAGCCTGACCTTACGCTCCTCAGAAAAGAAACGAAATCGGAATTTAAGCAACATTTATGTTATATTTACATATTTTTGTGACGATACAGTTCTAAAGATACATTTTTCATGACTCTGTATAAATGTAAATTTAAAGAATATTTAGGCATAGGTCAAAATATTTTTTCATACCAGGCTGGTGGGCATATAAGTGACAGACCATTGATTAGTGGCTACAGCCATTTTAATGGTCGCTGGTAACTCAAGCAGTATCACGGTAACGTTGGCAGATGGTAGGAAAAAATGGAGGGAGCACTTGGTAGGATTTTGGGCTTTAGCTGGAGTTTATGTGTGTGTGTGTGTGTGTGTGTGTGTTTAACTTCCTCGTTTGTATATTCTATAATATCACAACGAAATTATATATATATATATATATATATATATATTATATATAGTATCTACTTATTACTTACTTAATTATTAATAAATTATTGTTAACTATTCATAGATTTTACAATTTCACTGCGATACATATAAATAACCAGTATCAAAAATAAGGTCGGTGACTTACAGAAAAAACAGCCTCTGGCCAAGTTCCAAGCCTTATATTAAATATTACTTCGTCCCTAATCTTGACCGAAACC
Organism: Hestina assimilis; assembly: GCA_023373885.1. Lineage (NCBI taxonomy): Eukaryota > Metazoa > Arthropoda > Insecta > Lepidoptera > Nymphalidae > Hestina > Hestina assimilis. The sequence goes on along the minus strand of CM041749.1, from coordinate 5,093,588 downwards.
TCTTGATAGAGGCCGTCTTGTCCATTTATAACTTAAATATATTATTTAGTAGTAGCATGTTTCGTTGTGACTCTGTCTGCGTATAATTTTTGCATTTTTTTATATGCATAGATTTACTATATACCGAATTCCAAAACATTGCAAAAAGCTGCTATCAAATTCAGGGCTTGTATATTACTTGTAAACAATTATTTTGTAATAATACAAAAAATATATGGATCGGCCATACAGACAAAATGGCTTAGACTCCTTGGTGCCCCTTCGTAAATTCAACACCAGGGCACGCTTACTTCATTCGGTAATGTTGTGCAAATCTTAACCGAATGTTGAATGTAGTAAGCCTGTGATTAAGTTCGTAGCTATCAATGTGTATATATAGATGCCTTATAAATGTAACTTAGATTTAGAAAATGTGAAACTTAAAAATAAAAAAGTTTAAAATGCAAACAAAATCAAGTTTATTTTACGATTTTGAATATAGAGATAGCCTCGTAACAGCTGTATAACATTATAGATAGATAGGGGACATTATTATTTCAAGCCATAAAAGACTTAACAATGTTTTCAAGCCTTTCAAATGAAACCCCATTTGCCTAATGGTAGTGTGGGTGGACTATTAATATTCTTAGTACTTGTTCTTATAAGTTCTTAATGTATAAGATTATATAAGAACCATTTTAGTTTAGTATGTAATAATAGTTGGCCATTATTATTAACCTCCACTCAATGGGTGAAAAAGAAATAATATTCATCAATATTATAGAACCTAAGATTAAGTCAGTAGTAGAACAATGACATATGGGCCGGCTCGACGAGCGAAGTACTATCCTCCCACAGAAAATCGGCGTAAAGTAACAGTATCAGTAGGTACTGTTGCGCTTCGTGCGATGAGTGAGAGCGTGGGAGGCCCAATCTCCCACCCCATTTGTTCCTTTCCTTTTTTCCCTTGTCATCCTTTTCCTCCCTTTCCTTGGGTTGGCAACGCGCATGTGATACTTCAAGTATCAAGCAAGCTTTCATAGGTTGCAGTGACTGCTTATCATCAGGCGGACTCTATGCTACAAATACAGGTATAGGGATATAAGGAGCAAAATTAAGTGTTTAAGTTTCTGCCTCTTTAGACACCTGAGGTGGATTTACCAGTAGGCTGAGCGCCTAGGGCGGCAGATTTATGGGGTGGCAAATTTAAAGACTGATTTTTTTTTTGGTACCTCATAGAAATCAAAAAGATTTCGGCATGACGCTTTTGTGATGTTTTACGGGTAGAAATTTTCATTGTACATTTTTATTAGCAAACTTCCGTATTCTAGAGTAAAATAGCTACCAGTTTTCTTCTTCTTATCGAGTGGTTAGCGGCCAACCTAGTGTCAGAGTTGTTCAGGTCGCCCGTAGGCCTCTGACTTGACTTATCGACTGTTGTCTAATTGTCAACAGCCGGGACCGACTTTTACGTGCCCTCCGAAGCACGGAGACGCTCGGTTGAAATACCACTATGCGATCACCCATCTAGTGACTGACCGCGCCTAAAGTTGCTTAACCTATCGATCGTTTACCGATCAGTGGGTGCACTCGGCTATGAGCGACTCATAGCTAGCTACCAGTAATCGGCCTTTTGTTGTATTGCAAAAATAATCTAGGACATGACAATTGTAGAGATAAGGGCGGTAAAAAACCCTACAGCCTATACCTATACCTTGAAAATTTGTAAATCCGCCACTGTTGGATACTGTAATTTATTTTGTTACTACAACCTTTTGCCCAAAACCGTTAAAGATATGACACAATACATGAGATGATGATGTTAATAACACTGTTTTAAAAATCTATGACTATGACTGACCTATGGCGTTATCTTAAAGCACACCAAAAATTTTTGCTACTTAACTTTTAGTCCTAAATCATTTCATTATATATATCATCATATCACCATAAACATTATTTGGACGCAAATAAGCAATACCATGTCATCCCACAAAATTGAAAAAACTGAGTTATATATGCAGACGTGTTGGTAAATGGCTAAAGAACATTTTTCTTTAATATTTGTAGGGTTGTAAGCTTTAAAACTTCTAAAAAGCCATTTTTTAATCATGCAATTTATGTATTATTTTAAACTTTTTGGGTTATATTATATACGGAATATGCAGTTTGTATACTTATTTTTTGTGAAAATAAGTAAAATAACTTACATTAATCTTGAAATTGCCAAAAACTGGACCAATACACAAAAAAAATCATATAAAGCAAGTTGTTCAAAATTTTCATACGCGTTTTTCTCAAAATGACATTCGTGTGGGTTGACATGGTATTGATTATTTGCTTCCATTTGTGAATTAATTAATCCACATGCTAGACATATTATGTATAAAGTATATGAACTTTTTGTTTTTCTCTTTTGTGTTGCGGCACTTAAAACTTTTGGCGTATATTCATACTTGTCGAGTTCAAAGAGAAGGAGTACTTGAGAGGTGTTTGCCCCTCACAGCGTCTTCATAGTAAATAAAACAGTAGTGCTGACAATTGTCTGTACCGAGAAAGGAATCATACAAAATTAAATAAATATAACAATCAAATATGAGTTTCGACTTTCCTCAATTAATTAAGTTTTGTTTCTTAAAATTAATTAAAAACTTTGTTTTAAGGACAAAAAGATTTTATTGTGTCATTACTTTCTTAATAATTAATAGAGTGTGTTATAATTTCTTGTAAATTATTTTCTTAAACATAATTTCATAACTTTATACTTATTATACCACACTAATACCTCGAGATTGAGAATTTAGCGAGATCACTAAAAAATAGCAAGTCGATTTAACTTAATAATCTTAATGTTTAATAGTAAAAGTATATTTGGATTACGTCACGATTGGAGATCACAATATGACAACTACCAAACCCATTTCTGGTAATAAGCGCTTTATATATTTTAACTTTGTAGTGTAATAGATATTTTGTGGCTTATCTTTATCTTTAAATTATTATAATAGAAAAGAAAATGTAATACTTTTGACCGATATCCGTTTTTAGTTTTTTATTTTTCTTTTTCAGCCTTTAAGCTCAACGTGTTCACAAAGCAGTAGTTTCACAATGGTCTTTAGAACTGGGTTTTTCTTACGCATGAGCCACTGCTGACAGAGGCGTATAACGACTTTTGTATTTCAACTAGGCTTACAGTTGACTGAACTGTACGTAATATTTACTATGAAATAAGAACAAAGAATATAATGTAATGGATAGTTTTAAAAGCACTAAATATTTATATTTTTCAAGAGAAGAGCGTATTCTTTCCTTAAAGGTCGGCAACGCACCTGCATGCCTTCTGGTGTTGCAGATGTTCATGGGCGGCGGTGATCGCTTAGCATCAGGCGAGCCTCCTGCCCGTTTGCCCTCTCACATAAAAAAAAAATAGATTTTCAAATGATTTGTGTTTTATATTATCAATATTTTTAGATTACGAAAAAGATTAACATAATTTATTCGAAAGTTTTATATCCTTATGAAATATAGACGTAAAGTAGTAGTTGCGATTTTGGGATAAAGTATGCGTGGTTTCAGACTAGTTTTTTTTTATATCCGACTTTTAAAAAAGGAATAGGCTCTTCTCTTAATGGTTTCCAAGTCGTATCGGTTCAAAAAGACCACCGGCGGAAGCTGGTTCCACAGAGGAGTTGTGCGAGGAAGAAAATGCCTTCTCAACGCGCGTATATGGTTGATAACGAGCATATTATGCTCTTATAAGCGAGCTTTTTTACGTGCTTCAAAGAGTTGAACGCGGGCTTATTTCGGTGTGAGAGCACCTTATATATTTATAGAGATTTATAGCACCTTATATATTTTTGTTTTTAATTATTCGATTATACAAAATTATATGCGAATTCACAAAAAATAATTGAATGTAGCATTTTCTACATGCTACATAACAGTACACAACGCGATTAAAGACAACACGTTCAGGGTCCTGTATCGCGTGATGAAGTTTACTGTGCCGATAATCATATAATATGAATATTAGCAGTTGGGTAGCGGGCCTATAAGTAATGTGATTGGCCTGTTGTGTATATTTGTTACAACTACGAACACTAGTATGTGTAGGCTACAATACGAGACATATTATTTTATACCACTATAAAATTTTTTAGGAAGAGCAAACTGTAAAAAAACTTGATGTGAAACTTGCGGTACCTATTGATAAAAACTAGAACAACATTACTCATGGTTTTTTTACTTCCATCGAAGCCTGCGTATGACAGGTCAACTTACCGTTAGCTCTCAGGCCAGTTAGACAGGAGTGATAATTTCCGTTTGACTACGACAGAATAGTTATGGATTCTATTGCTAAAAAAAATATATCGATCATAGAAAGTATTCTTTTATGTATTATAAAGAAAGAAAGGACAGCTGAAGCGACAATTACATTGTATGACGTCTGCACTCATTTAATAAAACACAACAGCATAAATAATACTACTTAACCGTAAAGTTCAGTCTTCATGTTTATTTATAATTATGTAAAAGGATAGTATTTACCTGACTGAGTCATTCGATACATGCCAATGAGTGAGAGCGTCGGAGTCCCAATCCCCCACCCTCTTTGTTCCCTTCCTGTTTTTCCCTTCTCATCCCCTCTCTCCTTTCCCTTGGGTTGGCAACGCGCATGTGATACTTTAAGTATCGCAGGTGCTCATAATAGTGACCATCAGGAGGACTGTATGCTTGTTTGCCAACCGTCATGAAATTAAAAAAAAAAAGTTTATATCTCGATCCATTTATTCGATATATCGGGCTAATCTTATACCTAAAATAGGATTCGGGATATATAGGAACAAGATCATAGAATAAAATGAGGCATTATCTACGTTACCATTAAATAAATTGGGTTTCGGTTAAAGGGTTCCAAAACATTTTTGGGACGTTATCGCGTTTTTCAAACAATATTGACCGTTGTACATAATATATTTAAGTAATGAATTGGTAAGACGTCCTCTAACAAGATTGTGGTTTTGTTCAGGATTAGGGACGAAGTATTATTAAGTATCAAGGCTAAAATTTGGGTGCTTTGGGTTTTAATGCTTATACTAGCTTTCACCCGTGGCTTCGTCTGTGAACACTGATTTTTTAATGCAACACCTATATTGTAGTAGAACTAAATGGTTCTTGATACACATTTATATCCACTAATTTTCTTTAAGATTTTTTTGATGTGAAAAATTTATCAAAATCTATTCAGCGAGTTAGGTGTGAAAAGTTAACAACAAACTTTCACTTTTACAATATTAGTATGAATAATATCTATTTGCGAGTCTGTATTCCATTTCCATTCCATCGTTCGTACTTCGATGAAAAGTATTGTATTTGTTAATCCAGGTAACACTCTATCTTTGTGTAAATTTCATTCAAATCCGTTAAGCCGATTTTGCGTGATTGAGTAGCAAACTTCTAAACCACACAAATGACTAAAAATGTAAGTTGTCATCACTATCACTACATAGTATAAAACAAAGTCGCTTTCTCTGTCCCTATATCCCTATGTATGCTTAAATCTTTAAAACTACGCAACGGATTTTGATGCGGTTTTTAATAGATAGAGTGATTGAAGAGGAAGGTTTATATGTATAATAACATCCATTAAATGGTCAAGAAATACTGTTATTTTTTAGGTTTCTAATGTGATGTCGTAAATAATTACATTTAACGCGTGCGTGCCACGGGCAGTAATGAATAAATCAAAACTACTGGATCGATTTTAATCATTTTTTCAGTGAATGACATGACTATATATTATACCCGTGCGAAGCCGGATTGGGCCGCTAGTGAAATATATAACTCAATTTTCAAACATTTACAGAACTAACAGTAGACACTTTAGTTAAGCAATAATTGATAACAACCCCATTCAAGTCACAGGATTATTAATGTGTTAACTTATTGATTATTCTTACATGTAAAAATAATCGGTAAACGAATCCTTCGAAGCCTCAATAGCTCAACGGTAGAAGGGCCGACTCCACTCCATTAACGCGAAGGTCGCGGGTTCCATTATGACCCCCTTGATATTAGTAACGCTTTGAAAAAGTATTGCTAATTTTCTTAAAAAAAAAAAAGCAAAAGAAAATTACAAAATGAATGTCCCGTAAAGAATCACTAAGTCGTATATAATCTAGACAGCTGTAGTAGATCAGTCTTTGATCGTAAACAGAAAAGCTGTCCATTAAACACCTATTAGAAGATTTTATTTGAGACCTTTTCTCTGAGGATACTACAGAATCGGTGCGTTAATGGTGTAGGGACAAACATAATGGAGAATAAGAATTTACTTGTGAACCTAAGTCTCTCGATGGGTGACTTATTGGGAATCGATCGCACCAAGATATGCTCACTTTTCTTTGTACGTATTTTAGACTAGAAATATATGTCTGACTGTCTAGACAGTGTCAATTACATTGCTACGACCAATTTAGTGTTTCATTAATTAGTATTGATATATTTTGTTTTCTTTATCTATCCTTTATTGTAATGGAATAGACATAGATAGATACCGTTTCGATACCGAACACACACTCACACACGCACACACACACAGAAAGAAACGAAGAACTGTGGTCTCATTGCTTGATAAAGATGTCTTCCAGACAACCTTTAAGGTATATTATTGGGCAGGGAGATTGATAGGTGAGGCAAAAAGAGAGTATAATACTGTAAATATAAACTTAAATTTAATAAATGATATAATAAATAAACGTAAATACTAATGCTAAATATGTAAATAACCAACTAAATAAATATTCAATATAAATTTATAAACAACTATACAAACTATCATAAGCTATATACAATAATTGCGTCGTCAATCAAATGTAAGGTTATGTGCTTTTGCGCAATTATTCAATACGTCAGTAGATAGTGATTGGCGTGGGTTAGTATGGAGTGCATTCCACAGAGTGATTGCTCGAAATGTAAAAGAACCACGGTAAAACTTTGTGTGGTGCAGATAGGGTTAATTTAAAGTTTGCAGAGGAACGCAATACTGTACTGTGGTCAACAATAAATTCAAACTTCTACTTTAAATACTCAGGACATGTTGGATTTAACAGAACACAGTACAGGCGTTTTAAAGGCGTCGGGATGTGACGACCCCATCGCCCGCTGTTGGGATAACCTCTGTCACAACAGAGATTATTCCACCAGTGCAATCAGTCACACTGGTGGTAGGTCTTTTGTTGTAAGAGGCCGGCTAGGTAGGTACCACCGCAGTGTTCAATATTCTGCCGCCAAATAGTAGTGTTTAGGCACTATTGTGTTCCGGTTTGAAGGGCATTGTACGCTAGTGAAATTACTGGGCGAACGAGATTTCAGAACTAATATCTCGAGGTTGGCAACGCGTGAGTGGCACCTACTAATGGTGCTGCAAGCGCTCTTAGGCTGCGGCAGCCACTTACCATCAGGTGGGCCGTATGCTGGTTTGCCAACATCTAACATAAAAAAAAAAAAAAAAAAACAGAAGACTAATAGTATGAAGATTCCGGCGAAGGCGGATGGGTAATCACTTTGTTCCATATTAAGAAATTTGGTCATACATGCGTCATCTACATATGAGTAGCAACGTGAATACCCAGGTTCTTAATACTATGTCCATGTTATTTGAAATAGTAAGTATATCTGAATTTAGTGTAAGACTATGTATTATCGCGAATTACACCGACGTTTTTTCTACGGTCTAGGTCATTATATCATGTCAGTCATGAATTTTTTTTATGATACTTTTGCATTTATAACATTATTGTGGATGAAACTATACCATCAATGAGTAATACTGCAAATTGAAAAAGAATTTTAAAGTTAACGAATGTTAATTAAATGAAATTATTTATATTTTTCCTTTAAGCTGTATAAATTATGAGAAGTTTGAAACTAGCTCCCAATTGAAATATTAATATTATTTTTATTCCTTACTCGCCAAATAAGGTCGATACATATATGAAACTCCTATTAAATCAATCCAAAAGTTTTAGCAAAAGCAAATGCTATAATTTTAAATAGTCTCCGACTAAAATGACTATAACATACAGATGGACAGACGGACATGACGAAATTTTACGGGTTCTGGTTTGCCATTTGGCAATAGAACCTTATAACAACAAAAATTCAAATTCATTCAACCTTCATAGAACTACACAAAAATAAAGTATCTTCATTTAATTACACAAAATAAAGTATTTCCAGTTAACACGGATAATTCGCAATTAACTTTCAACATTTCTATTTTCTTTCTCCGACATCGTTAGTTAGATAATCATGATTATTTATGGTGTATTTATTAGCAGGATTTATCTTAATAGATAACATTTAAAAATGGATACAAACCCTTATAAAGAAACGTTTTCCTCGTAACTAAGTATCTTACACAAACCTTTCCAAAATGTAACAAAAAAAGATGTAAGTTTTATTTATTTATTTATTCTTTATTTACACACTAGGCGTTCTTTGCTAGTCAACCTTCGTTGCAGAAAAATAATGAATGAATGTTTAATATTTTAGTTTCTAGTTTACTTGTGAAATGTTCGTTTTACCATTTGTTGAAGGCATACTGATCAAAACAATTGAGCGAAATAATTACATCTTAAATACAGAGATTAAAGAAAACGACCGACAATAAATCGCTTTGTTCCAGCGATATCGCATTGACCTAAATAACAACTTCCCTTTCTTAATGAATACCAAACAAAGCAGTAAAAGTTTTACGACTTCGTGAATTTATTTTGCCAAATTTTAATTAATAATTTTCATATTTATAATTTAGGTTAGTGTTAATAATATTATTTAAATATCAGCAGAGATAATAGTGTTTCTATTATTGAAATTTGTAAGCATATCATGGTTTAGCTGCGCCCGCGGCTCCTCTCGCGTGGTGTACCGATTTCGCTCTATTGCATGGAACCGTAATTCTTTTTCTAAAATAAAAGAAGCCTTAGTTTTTCCTTATAACATAAGCAACCTGGCATTGAAAGTCTCCTTAAAGTAAAAAGTCCAGCCGTTTCACAGATAAGCCGGAACAAACAGATATACAGACAGACAAAAATTTTGATTTTTTTTTTGTTGGTATTGTATATTCTTTTCCAATGTTTTAAAATAGCCCATGTTTTGTTCATTTCTAATATTAAATTCGAAATAAATTCTTAAAAGCAAGATAAAATAAACATCTCTAAAATACCGCTGCTCGTTCGAAACACGAGGAAAATATTCCTGAACTGAAACAAACATGAATACTAAATGTATTCGGAAACGAAAATTCGTAGCACGAATTCCTTATTTTTCTATTGTCGATCGAACTATTTTTGGGTAACTTGCATGTAGAATAGTAACGCAACCGAATTCAAGCGGAAGAAAACAACAATAGTAACTATTTTATACGTAGCCTTAAAGTTTCTATTATGAATAGGTCAGTTTGCTGTGAGAATTGAAAGCTAATTTTGTTGCTTGAAAATTAAAAAGAGTTCAAGATAAATCTCGTTCGTTCTCGTTGTATATAATGGAATTAATAAAGACGGAGAAAATATTAAAAAGGATAAAAACAATTCCCCTAATTTTAATACAAGTAAACACCTGGCTGAATTATTATTTATACCATCACATTAATCATACCAATAGTTTTGATTTGTTATTAAATTATGACAAACTTTTAATAAAATGAAAATGTTTACTTAAAAAAAATTAATCAATTTTGCTCTCCCGTTATTCTGTTAGAAATGGAAGAAGAAATTCCTTTAAAATCTCTTCAAGGTCTACGGGCGGTTTTACAAATATATGCATATAAATTTAATGTTATATAAAATGAATAAAGACCTGAAAATTAAGCGACGTTAAGATGTTGAGAGAAACGTATATAAAATATACGCATATGTAGAATAGCAACAGTTTGGTAAAGCGATTTTCATGTTGAAAGTTTCTAAGATGTCTTAAGGGCGACAAAGTTTGGGATCATTTTAAATTCGAAATTCGACGAAAACATACGTTAACTTCGTTTCTTCAGTACAAAGTTTATAAAAGTCTTTTGATGCGTGGCATCGAGTATCAAAATATACATAATTTGGGTAAGGATTTATTCCACCGCCTTAAAAAAGTCGGAAACATAATTTTTCCTGTGTATTCTATTAAAAAGTGCTTCAAGAATGAAAATATTTCTACTAGTATTGATTGCTTGCTGGTCGTGTAGTTAGTCAGAGTATTTTATAGCTCTGGAAACTTATCTATTATTATCAAGTTGAAAAAAATCTGCATTATAATCAAATTATTTATGTAATAAATAAAAATAATTTTCGAAAAGTATGTCTGGAAGAAATCGCTAACTAGCGATATGACCGCCTACATGTACTAAATGTACATGTAGGCGGTCTTGTCTATACGTATATACGTATACGGTACGTAGCTATTAAGTACTTGAATGTAACTCGTATTTAGTGGTGTACAATAAAGACTATTCCATCTATCTATCTATCTACGATTGTACGCACGTAACTGACTGCACGAAAACTTAATAATGTTTTTTTTCTTGTTTGTAATTATCAGGACGATTTTTATGGGATCGACGGGATCGAAATTCCCAAGGGAACAGAATCAACGGGATCGGGAAATTTGTATTGAAAAATGTGTATTACCCTATGTTTGTATGTAGTTAGGTAGTTTATACATAGGAAGGTGACCCGCGGAAAGGAGTAAAACTCCCACCGGAATGGGAGCATATTAGGGATCGGAAAGTTTGCATACAAAAATTTGTATTACTTAATGTTTGTATGCATCTTATAAGTCCGAGAAAGGGATTAAATTTAGGGTCGAAGGCGGGCGCTAGTTATTAATAATTTATAGCAAATGTGTTGAAGCATTATTAACAAGTTCGTGTATTGGTAAAGGCTTAGCAAAAGTGATTGTGGCAAGCTTGTGCATCCACTGTTTGTCAGAACACCCAAGAATATTATGTGTTAATTTTAAAAAAATCAATATGATTTGATATTGAAAATTATATTGATTTAAACACAAAAAAATCTATAAATATATATGTTGATGAGTCTCTCAGTAGCCGTCTGTTAGTGTTCTCATTCCACACTTTAAGGCTGCGTTTCATTAGAGAAGGTCGTATTTCTTGTTAAGTGCTAATCATATTTAAAACAGTCCAGTGTGTAGTATGTGTATACACACATAGAGTAAATAATAAAGTCCTGTTTACAGGTATGCAGCAATTGTTAATTTCTATCTCTGTGAATGTGTGAAATCAGTAATAACATCGAGAAAGTCTGTTAAACTCTCAAAATATTTCATAAATCATAATAAATTCGCTTAACACAATAAAGCTAATATTACAATTCGTTTCGAGAAATTATGCAAATAAGATTATAAGCGCTCGCTAACAAGGTACGATATAGCCAAGATTGTTGCTTAACTCAATTTTATCCGCCCCTTGCGAATCCTTTGTGCCTATTGAGGTGGCATGTATTGTTTTGTAATTTGTGATGTTATCAGAACTTTTTATTATTAATTCAATTATTTTTGTTTTCCTTTGTTGTTAGAATAATGTATTAGATTTGAAATAACGAATGAGAGGATAAATTCTCATAGTTTCGAATGTAATTATTATAATGTTTTTCGTGTACAAGTTTCATGTAGCACCGATTTAGGCCTGTGGTTTATTTCAGTGTATCATACATGGTGCTGATTTAAGAGGTATGAAGAAGGTAGACAAAGGAAGAAAGACGTAGGAGTTGGGGTCACCAGCACCCTCACACATTACCAAAATATAAAAGTACGGATGAAGAGTCAAGAAGTCGGAAAATTCTACGCGGCATGTAAAGCGGTAGACTAATGTTAGTTTAGCTTGAGATTTTATTTTAGGTTAATAAAACACAGATTCGATTTTTCAATTTATTTTTCAACCTAACATTTCGTAACTTCCATAACTCGACAGAATCACCAGCTAATTTTAACAGGTGTACTCAACTAATGAACATTGTTCATACCACTTAAAATTATTATACAGTCAGTACCGAAAAAAATAATCAAACGTTTTATCACGAAATTTGCTTTTATCACGAAAATACTATTACTTAATTTTACTAAATTCCATTTAATCAATTCATTATACATGACATTTTAATTGTATTGTAATGTAATGGAAAAATTTCTATTTCGATAATGATTATTTAATTGAAGTAGAAAGTAATGAATTGTGGAAGACAAATGTGATAAAGTTTAAGATAAAGTAGATAAAAGCAAGAAAAATGCAAGATCAGAAAATGCAAACGTTCAGTGAACCAATTCTGGTAATTAACAAAACCTTTTATATATTTTCAAATGCTATTGTACTATTTTGTATTCTATACATCAATAATTATATGTCATATCGTATCGTAGGTATGATACATTGGCTATATCCATATATAGTTTAGAAAACTATTTAAGCTTCATCGGTTATCAGATTTGGGTCTCATTTTCCCACAATATGTGTTACATAAATAAAAAAAGTATGGAACAAGTTTAATTTAATAATAGTGCAGATTTGATAGATAAAAAAATTTCAGAACCGATGAGAAGAAAGAAAATGTGAAGGGAGCACATAGCGTCAAATTTTATAAAATTATGATAGATACAATCTAAGTAACATTTTATTTATATATTTTGTCACAACTACCATATACATCAAGTTTTGAGTCTATCTTCCATCGATTTCACAAGCTAATATTATTAGAAATAGGAAAGGCACAGTTGAAGTATAAAATTTATTGCTGACACCCCTAACTAATACTTTTAATATAACAAGAACTACATAAGGGGTTTATTATAAAATAAAAACTATTAAGGATAAACACGGATAGTGTCTTTCGTATTCTCATTCGCTTGTAACATTACTGAACTAAGATTAAATTGTCAAAAATGGAACAAGACATTACCGTAAAATACACTAAATAATTTGAATAAAAAAGAGTAAATTTGGCACCGCTATTAAAATACATTGCTAGATATCAACACTAAGATTATCCCAATTTACTAAATTCTGCCCAGTGGCTCACCACAGGTTTTAATGTTGTATCTGTTTCGCTGAAGTTGTATTCTATATTCTAAACTTGTAACATGTGCGTATTGCCAGTAAAATCTAAATAAGTAGGTACATGTTTTTGTATGAAAATAGGATTCATTTATATTCAGAAAATATTATTTTGCCTTAAAAGAGATTAATACTCAATTCGCGAACTTTTGGTTCTGTTTTTAATACTAATAGATTGACATAGATTTAACTAGATAAATGTCCACTACGAGCCTAAACAGTCCTTTACTAGAAGTAATTATAATATTAACTAAATATTAACATTAAAACAACAATATAAACGATTTTTAAAACCTTAAACTTATATAATTTTTTTCAATGATTCGAAACCCGTACTTAAAATTTAAATTAAATCTAACATCCTTTTAGACATCTAAAACAAAACTACAAACATCAACCGAAACTATATATATTATCATCACACACAAACAGATTTATTATTCGTTGAGGATTTACAAAGAGTCCTATAGTATATTTTTACACACGAATCAAATATTAACAGCAAGCACCGTACGAATAAATTACTAAAACAAGTTAAGAAGTAATTAGCACTCGTAGAAAACATCCCACCACCACAAATTGACTAGTTCTAACAACTACCTAACTAATTTAAAAAACAAATCTTAAATTTATTAAAGTCTCTTGATAAAAATGTAGAACCGGCCGCGGTGGGAAAATAAAGGTTTTTTTTGGTGCGGAAAAGGTGCAAATTGAGTTAGGTCCAAACATTAAAACAATCACTGTCACTCACTCGGTTAAAAAATATGATCAAAGTTTAATAATCTTGATATCACTAAGTTTTAATAACATTTTTGTCTCTTTATAACCGACTCCAACTATAAACATTTCAGCACTCTTGAAGAGGAAGAGGAAAGAAGGAGAGGGAGAGGTTTACATCTAGGTTCCCACTTTATTGGTTTATTTAGATGTAAACTTCATGGTGTTGCTGCGGCCGGCCCTGCCTGGACTAGGAGCCGCGCTCTGATAATTCCACATCTTCTGGCTCTGGTCTTGCGGAATCGATCTTTCTTCTTTCTGCTATTACAATTCTTATCTTCTCTTCCTCAGTTATCGGTGGATCGTCAGGAGATAATTGGGCTCGGAATGAAGCATGACTAACATCACTGGCTGCAGCTGATTCAGTAGACGATCTTCGTTTCGAGCCTGTTCTTCTAATGCTCGATCTAGTTGTAGGAACTGCGAGTAGAACCGGCGCCGGACGTAAAAGTCTAGTTTCCTCACCACGAAGAGAGTTTCTTTTATCAGCGCGCTGTCTTCTGTTTTGTGCGAAGGAGTCCCTTCTTGGTGGACTACCCGGCTCTAATTCCTCGATATCATCAGCATCTATGAATCGAGCGTCTTCTTCGTACAAGGCAGCTGGAGTTTCCGTTGAATCCTGCCGACGACGTCCAAATGCATGAGGTGATAGAGAGGCTCGTCTCTGTGGTAAAGCGGCCGGAAGTAAAGCATGGTGTGAGTGTAATGTGCGTCGCCTGCGTGCTGGGGATGGTGTTGGCTGAGGCTTCGGCTCACTATAAGTGAAATTTGCTGGAAGGGATGGTACCTTATTCAAAGGTCTGGGTGGGGAGGTAAATTCTTCTAATGCTCTGCAGAGCGCGCGGTCTTCTTCATCGTCTGCTTCTCGTTCTAGTTCCCGCTCAAGTTCAACATCCATATCAATTTCATCTTCCATTTGTTTATGGGATTCTTCTAGGTGTTTCATAAGAACCTGAAAAATTTCACCCCATATATAACTATTTTAAGGCAAAACAAAAAATGGGTATAGTAAGAGTTATATGGAAGACAAAGATTTTTATGTAATATTTTGTTATGTAAATTAATGTTGTATATATTGCGCTTTACGAACAATACTATAAAATTTAATCTCTGCTACAAAGCTTTAAAAATAGAAATAAAAATATTATTTTTGTATTATGATGATACAATACTAGAGTGACTTTAAATTAATATACTTACCGCTACCACAACGTTGACGAGAACAAATTGCGCCATAAGAACGAAAACGACAAAGAAAATAGGCGCAATAATAGTCGACACGCAACAGTTTCGCACGCAATCAACTGAGCTGTCACAGTCTTCCCTCAGGGTATCTTTCATAATGCCGTTCCAGTTGTCACCCGTAGCCACTCGAAATAATGTAAGGAATGCCATTCCAAAGTTAGCAAAATGGGCGTGTTCTCCAAGACCTGCTCATAAGAATATCGAAAAATTTATAAAGAAAGCTCAAAATATTAAGAAATATTTAATCTAGATTGTACAAAAGAATATATTAAATGTGTAAATATATTGTAAGTAAGCGCTTCAAGGGCAATTATTACGCTAAGTGATCAATTATTCGGAAACACACACAATAATAAGCATAATCCTACCGACCGAAACAAATTTATTTATTGTCACTGTAATATAGATTAATTTACTGTCACAGCGCTCATCGGAATAAGTACAATGTGTTTGTATGATTTTAAAATCAAGACGCTTACATAATTTTTGGGTATAAAACTAAACAATTTATGTTAATGAATAATAAACCTTACAAACCTTGACAAGGAATGTCATCAGAACATTCAAGACGACCAAATAATTCGACACCTAATGCTGCAAATATGAAAAACAAAAGAAAAAATAAGAGCCCCAAATTTCCAACTTGAGGCAAAGCTTGCATGACCGTGTCTAACAACGCCCTTATTCCCTTCGCCATCTTCAATAACTTCAGCACTCTAGCAATCCTCAATACCCGCATGACCCTCATTATAGTCGGATTTATTGGTATAATATTCGTTTCGAGTTCCTCTAGAACTATACCTACTATTGATAGGATTACGATTATCACATCTAGTTGATTCCATTTGTCTTTTAGATAAATTTTGAATCCAAGTGCAACAAGTTTCATTGCTGCTTCGAGTATGAAAACAGCGGTGAAAAAATAATTGAATATCTTCAACGCATATTGTAAAGCTGGAGGCATTCTGTAGTATTCTATGGCCATAGTTACAACATTAAGGCCAATAACTCCAGCGATGGCTAAGTCAAAATACTTTGACGTGACCACGTTATGTACGAAGAGTCGATATTGAGAATAATCTGAATAGTATGGACGTTGATGCATTTCTGTAACAATATTATACGTGCCGTTATTATTTCATTACATTTAAAAATTTAAATCTATCAAATTTTAAACTGTATCGATTTTTTTAAGCATTACGATTAATACATACTTCGTCTTTTCTTCTCCATTTGTAGAGCTCTTTTGGCCGCCCTTCTCACTCTTTCTTCCTTCTCTTGTTCTTCACGGCAGCGGTGGAAGTTCTCAACTACGACTCCCACAAACATGTTTAGGACAAAGAATCCCACCAATAGTATAAACGCGATGAAGTATAGAAGGCGCCATTCCGAATAATTTACTATCGGCTGTTGAAAAGTATTTTACTTCAAAAATGCGGAAAATATTTATGGTAATCTTTATTGTATGGATAAAGTATAAAAAAAAATTGATGGTGACACACGGACGGACAAGAAAGTGATCTAATAAGGGTTCTTTTTCTACCTTTTGAAGTACGGAACTCTAAAAACAAACCATGCCTATAAGGAAAAAAATGAAACCAACTGATTTGTTTTTCAACCTTCAGCTTTAACAAAAATAACAAAGGGAACCAACACCCATATAAGATTAGTTTATAGTTTGATAACTTTTATAAGGGAATTTCTTAGTTTTATATTATTTTCCTCAAGAACTCTTTGCATACTTACCAAGAACTTTTATTTATTTGATAACTCTTTTCCATAGAATTCAATATTTGGTAAGTCACTAACTCAAGATGGACCAAGTATAAATAAAGTTGACATTAATTCTTATTCCTTCTACATACAGACCTGTTGATCAACACCGACAGCATCAAGTCCTGTATACATAATATTAACCCAACCATCCCTTGAACTAAGCACGAACAGTGACATCAGAGCTTTGCCCAGATCATCGAAGTTATACTTTCTGTTCACCCACACATTGCCCTCAATAGCGAGACAATCAGATTTGTTCCTAACATTTTTTATATTCGCACCCTCACAATAAAAGAATGCTCCTTTGAATAGCTGTAAATTAAGAAATATAGTTTAAATACGTTTTCTCGATAAACAATACAAAGACGAGTATGAAGTATTTAAAGTCATTTGAAATTGACTTAATTATAAAACTGAGACTAAATTAAAAGCTGATATAGATGATCTATAAAATGATAGCTGATAATGATGAATTGATTTAGATGTGTTTGTATCAATTAAATAAATATATAACTCTAAGATAGACAAAATAAACTTTATGATGGTTAATTATTCAATATATTATAAAATAAAAGTATAACATTACGAACCTGAACTCCGAGTATGCCAAAAATTATAAAAAATGTGCAACATATAAGTACAATGTTACCAATTGGTCTTAGTGATGATAACAATGTTTGAACCACCAATTTTAAGCCTGGAGCTCTGTTTATTACTCTTAGAGGTCTTAATGATCTAAGTAATCTAAATACCTAAAAAATCCAAAGATATATATTAAAAATTTGACAACAGGAGCTTACGAATATATTGTTGCATATTTTCATATTTTTAATATATATACATATGTTAGATATTTTTAATGAGCTTGTTGTAACAAAGTACCAAAGCAATATAAAATCATCGATTTTGTTGTTGTAATCACTGCAAAATATCTAATAATAACTATAAAGCTTTCATTGATGTATAAAATCGCAATAGAATTTAAAATTTCGGAATCTTAAGTAGTTTACAAAATATATATTTTATTTTTCGCTCTTACCCTTAAAATCCCAAATATTCTTGGACTGGATTCAGATACCAATGACATCAGTAGATCAATAATGGAGATAATAACGAGCGAGCCGTCCATTATGTTCCAGCCCGAAGTGAAGTACGCTTCCGATCCGTAAAACATTCCAGATGCTACCACCTTCATTGATAAAAATGGAATGAATACTTTTATAAAACAAGAATAAATAACGGTACATTTAGGAATAAAAGTGTTTTAATATTTATATCTGAAAACAATTTTTTTAAGTATAAGAAAAAAAATCTTTTATTACGTATATTTCTGTGATTATATATCAGATTTTCACTCACATTTTTATTACATAAAAAATTAGCTGTAAATCATAAATTATTTATTCTATTTATTTTATCATATTGTTTAAAATATGTAACAACCTTAATAAACATTTCGACAGCAAAGACAACGGTGAAAACGTAGTTAGCACTACCGAGGAAGGCTCTCTCCTTAGAATCAGGGGGAATGTTGGGTCGTTCCATAGCCAATGTAATACAATTTAAGGCTATGAACAAAAGCACTATATTGTCAAACCAACTTCTTGTTACCATCCACGTACATAATCTTCTTATCCTGAAAAATTTCATTTTTGAGAATAGATTCAATTTGAGAATAAATTCAATTTGAGATAGATTTAAGAAATTAGGTTTTCGTAAGGCCCAAATATTAGAAGCCTTAATAATTGTAGACTTTTAATGCCCTAGCAGACTCTAAAGCCCTCTGATTCCATCGAACTTTAACTTGATTTCTAAATATACGTTTAACTTGAAATCATTTGAAAAAGAAAATCAAAATACACCAAACAATCCTATAATGTATCATGAACCAATATATTGTTAATTTCTTGAAATCCAATTAAAGATTCAAAAGCCGATAAGATATAAATCATTCATGGCTGCAGTTCACTTCAAGGAGGTAATTGCAATATATCCTCTGAGAATTCGCAATCTCTTCTGGTACGTTAATTGAAATTCCCAAGTCGGATAGACGTCAAGTCTCAAAGCCAATAATACAAATTCAATAAGCGTCACTTTAACCGATGTTTACTTTGCATTTTGGTTTGTGATATGATCATCCAAGAAAATAAATATAGAACTTGAACAAATATATCCATGTTTTATTCCTTACTTGTTATTTGGAGCAAATATATAAAGAGAATAATCCTCTTTTTCCTTAAGGCACCCCGTCGGTTCCATAAATCGAAAAAGGTCCTTAAATCTAAACCGACTTCTATCGAATCTCGATGAGAATATACAAACATTGTTGTTTATTGCCACCTGGAATGAGTCTTATATTAATTCAGGAATTTTATTATTAAAAAAGGTAACGAATTTATTATTTACAAGTATAATAGTTGGTGTTATTTTGTGTCTGAAAATTACATACTAAATAAAAAGTAAAGTCAAACTTTGTTCAGGGTTCAATTTAATCAATTGAAAATCGTTACTTGTGATTGTAATCATTAATTACTATTGTTATTAGCATTCCAATACTTAATAAGATACATATATAGTTTATATTTTAATGTAGAAATTTTTTATTGAATTAATCGAGTTTATTTAATTTACCTCTTCATTTATTTGCTTTATTAATGGCAATGCTTGGTTATTTGGTCTTATAGATTCGTTTCTTGGTCGCGGAGGTATTGCTGCGAGTTGAGGAGTCGCTGGCGCTAAATTACTAGCCTTTACTTCTGATATTGATGTCACTGTAATAAATATCTTACAATTTTGTAAACTGTAACTTGAATGAAATAAAATGATTATATAATATATGCAGTAACTTACCAGTTAAATAATCATTGGTAAGAGATAGTCTGTGTGGAGGTGCTTTAGTAGTATCTAATCTTACAGTAGAGTCTGTTATGAAATCAGCTTCTGGTGCTTTCCATGAAACCTGAAATGATTAATTATAAATGAGATATAACAATAAAAAAATACTATAAGATATCGCAATATCTGACTATGTTATAAATAACAGAATATTTTACTTACATCTGGCAAAATTGGAGTAGTATGAGCTGATACCCGCCTAGCTGGTGGCACTAAAACTCTAGCTGTTGGCAATTGTGCTTTGGGTCTGTTATTGGGAAGCTCCGATTGGGTATCGTTCTTTATCACCATTGACGATGATAGAAGTAATTCGTTCTTTCGTGAACTTGAACCTAAGGAAAAACATTATTATATCTAATTTTAATAATTATTCAGCTTATGAATATGAAAAAGTAATTGAAAGAGGTACTATTATTGTTTTATTAAGTCTGATAAAGACTTAGAAATATGGTTGAGCTTTTTTTATGTCATGATGGGTGGCAAACAAGCACATGGTCCGCCTGATGGTAAGCACTCACTGCAATAATACTAGCAATAATAATAGAAGGGATGAGAAGGGAAAAAAGGAAAGGAACAAAGGGGATGAAAGATACAGATACAATAGTACTAATACTGTCACTTTATGCTGATTTTCTATGAGGGTTAATCTTTCACTCCTTAAGCCGACGCATTTATACTGGGAGAAGCATAAATGGCCCGGCTCGAGGAGCCACTGGTTCTACCATTACTATAATTCTTGCTTCTTACCATTGCAAGCAGCGTGATCGCGTCCATTATTTAGTACAACGGCATCTGAATCAGAACCTGTTCTTTGCTTTTTACGTCTCAAGCTGGGTCTTGCGAGACGCCAGCTGTATCCTCGTTGTACTCTGCATTTATCATCTCCATTTACAGTCGAAGTGGTAACAGTTAGACTTCTGTAAGAGTGCTTGTACTATATTTTGTGATACAGAATATCTTAAAAGCAGTAAGACATTACAAAACAATTTACAAAATAAAACCATGTACACTTTAATTGTTTTGACTAATTAAAAATTGCCCAATTTTGTCCATGATTACATTAAAATGCTATTCATAAATATAAAACTAAACAATGTATCTTACTTTTGAGAACTCAGCAAACTGGACTTGTCACTAATATTAAGGCAGTTATCATCCTTAGCAACAGTGACTTGAAGATTTTTTTCTGGAAGCATCGGTGACGGCAAGGATCTTGGGGTAGTTGGAGTGGTAGATCCGGGAGATGTAGACCTAGATGGTGGAGGTGCTAAGGTTAAAGGTGGAGGTGCCAGAGTCATTGGTGGAAGTCTGGCCTTTTCAGACCCTAATTGAGCTGCAGCAGAGTGAAGGGTGAGAGTGTAGCTATTGGGTGGCTTTAATAAACCCGGTATACTTGTACACTGGAAATAAAATCAAAATATTAATTCTTAATGAGTATCATTTCAGTCTTGAATTGAAATACAAAATAAAAATTATAGTAAAATACATACAGAAGTTCGGTCGATCGAATCCAAGCTTGATAGCATAGTGGATCTTTCTAATGTCAAAGCTACATTAAAATCTTTAAATGTCGCTCCAGGTTCTAATGTCGTAGATGGTGAATCTTGTGGTGTTGCTGCTGTATGCGTGATCATAGGCACTACAGTACTGTTATCTGCGGCACCGGTGCTTGATGCTAACATTTTTGATTCCTACAAATTTTGGCATAATATTCAAAAATTAATGAAGAGTTTTGTAGTTTCATCATAGAATGTGCAATCAAATGTCATCGCATTAAATATAATCTTTATTATTAGTTTATAACAAAATGCTTAAAATAATCGTCGAAAAATCATCTAAAGAACTATTTTTATTATATATATTTTATGTTAAGAAAAAATCCGAATTGCGAAAAAAATACTACCGAACCAACTTATACGAACATCATAATTATAGCATAATGTTTATTTGGTACATATGATATTTATTATATATGTATTCTATTGTGATATATACGTTAATCTTTTCCTATCATTTCTTCTCAGAATCATTTCACCATTCATACAAAGCTACTTTAGTCGCTGGATTGATTAAGCTTTCTTTCTTTACTGTACGATATATTTGATATTATCTTTTGATCTTAAGATTGAAACATGTTAAAATCGATTGGACCAAATTGAAAACATTTTATACTGATTCAAAACCCTTTCAAACGATAAGCTCAATAGAAAGTCTGGATTTAATACGTTTAGGTTTTCTTTGTTACATGCTTTATTCGTATACATGTACAGGAGCTATACGAACGGAGATTGTTAAATAGATTTAGTAAGAGGAATGTGATATTTTTAGAACATAACAAAGGACATTTTCAATGTGTAAATGTATCTTAGATATTCTTTGAAATTTAACACTGAAAATTCGGAGTAAAAAATTACTTTTACGCAACTGACTAGACAAAAACAACAGAATTAGATTGTTGTTCCATTACTGGGCTTAGCGTTCCACTTCAAATTCGCAGTATATTTTAGGTTCCAAATATATACTTTGTTTCGAGATCAAGTAAAAAGATCAAATTGTTTTTAGTTCTTTTCAGAATTAATAATAATTTTACTTAATTACAGTTTATTGAGTAAAAGCAGTAACTTACTTTTTGTATATTACACTTATTAGACTGTGCGCAGTCTTTGCATAGTGACGGGTGATGGGCTGACAATTTTGTTTTGCGATGAACTTTTGAAGTCTTATCTTTATGCCCATTAACGTCATCTTTTGCTTTTCTTACATCGTCTGCTGATTTCCAGAAGTTCTTTATTTCATTCTGCTATATAAACAGTTTAAATAAAATGTTATTAATATTACGTTATTCTAATACAACTAATTTATTTTGGAAATTTGTAAGGGCAATTAACAATTTGCATATATTATTAGCGAAAGATTTTTAGGGATACATTTTTATTCTATAGAAATACTGGACCAAATTTCCTCGAAAGATAGTCGGGATGACTAGAGCATTTATACTTTGCAGTTTTTACGATTGTTACAAATCACCTGAGAAAAACTGTCGCTCGAGTGAGATCCAGAATTGGATTCGTCGTATTGGAGTTCGTTATTGTCAGAGAAGCAATCGCTTGACAATTTCGATTTAGCTAATTCACGTTGCTCTCGTTCCCTTCTTTCGTTTCTCTAAAAATAGCCAATGAAAAAGAAAATAAAAATTGTATTTCTTGTTGTTAAATACATAATATCACATATAATGTACCTCTGAACTAAATCCTTCTACAAGAATAGCTACAAGTAAGTTGAATAAAACGTAATTTCCAAAAGTCATTAACGCCACAAAATATAAGGCAGCCCAATGACTTGTTTTTTCCATACCGTTAAATAGCACAATATTCCAATCTTCCTGTGTTAACACCTGGAAATTTAGCAACTTATTAAATATCCTAAGTATTAGGTACAACGTAACAATCTACCACAACATGTATTCTCAAATATTATAAATCTTCTTAATAAATCATAATAAGCGAGGTGTGCTGTCGTATTGTGTATAAGTCGTGCCTCAACGTTGTGGAAAAGTTGTTAGTATAAATGTAAACAAAAATTGTCAAACAAAAAACAAATGTAAGTAAATAAAGTGTTAGTGTTATTAAGTATCATGTTGTCGTGTTAGTGTTCACAACAATTTACACTTCAATGAAAGGTAGCACAGACGGCGATTGGAGTACACAAGCAAAAGGGTCCATTGACTAATATTCTATAAGCAAGATGCACTAACTACTAATCGCTTGTTATAAATGCATAGCATAAAACTAATAGGTAACTCGAAATGAACTATTTCAGCGAGTTTCTCGTTATCGCGCTTAATGAATCTTGTTTTAGATTTAAATAGAACACCATTGAATGAAATAAGACGTCAATTTCATATACGAATCGAGTTGTTGCTAATACGAGAAACACGCAAGGTCTACCCTCTAAAAGCCAGTTCGAACGGGATCGCAAATAAATCGACAATGTAACTTTTTATAAGTCTCTCAAGACTTACCTGGAATACGGTGACAGTAGCCCATAGAATATTATTAAAATGTTTCCTGTCGCACTCACACTTGGGGTGATGTGAAACGATCTCGGGGCAGGTACAGTCCCGTTCGGTTCCATTATCTTCGACGAACTTGCAAAACTTACCACCGAATAGATACATGCCCAGAATACTGCATGATGTGGGCCCGATGAAGTAATGAAAGAAAAACAAAATGCTATGCGCATACGCGACCGAGATGTCTAGACGATGTAAAGTGTAACGCACAAGCGACGCTAACACTGCAAATCCTTGTCCAATGATGCATAAATTAATTTACGGTGGAGGATTAATTATTGTTGCTTAGTACAACGATGTTTCGTTACACTAAAAATAAAATATTAAATTTCGAAAAATTACTATTGTCATAATAAATAAATTTTTACAAGTTTCTTTTGTAAATGATATTTATTATAATATATCTTACGAATATGTGTAGTGTAAAAATATAAATATATTGTGACTACCGTAAATTAAATTAGCAGATGCAATACAAAACAGATTACAGTCAAATTAGTTAAGCAGTGTTATCGCCGTTGATACGCAACCACCAACGGGTTTGTTAATAAATCTAAATTAAATAATGTATTTAATACAACGTTATTTAGTGCATGTTCCCCATAAAGAATTATCTTAATTAGCATTCATGTTTAATGTAATACTGCCTCATCTTTGAATAATAAAATGCAATAAAAAATAAAAATTGAAAGACAAAATAGGCAAACGAAAGTGCATAAAAATTTATTGAAAAGTTCATTCAAATACTTTATTATTTATTGATTCATTCATTTAAATGCATAAATGGTACTTTGATGCGAAAATAAAGTTTTGTTTTAAAGTTAAAGTCTTATTTAAATATAAATGTAAACAATTGAATAGAATACTTTTAAGAAAATAGAAATTACCGTAAGAAAAAAAAGAATAGAAACAGAAACAAGGTCTCTATTGAAATGAGGAAAATGCAGGATATTCTGACGAAACCAGAAAAACTTGCTGAACAAAAGGAAAGCTAAACAGTGGGAACGTAAAATTGGCTTAAAATCGCCAACGTAATAATTCATACATAACTAAATAATAGAAGCAGCATGCTAAGTGATAGAGAGTTGTTTCAACTGAGTACAGCTGTAGTAGTGGAAACAGAGGAACTGACGAAGGGTAACCCGCGACTTGGCTCGATCAACCTATTCTAACCTACGAATTAACCAAGCTCTCAGACTAAATAATGTGCTTCGACAATTTTAGATGGGAATACTGTACGGCACAACAATTATGGTGAATCGTGATTCTAAATGATGTTTGAGCTATCTGGTTACCAATGGTACTATTTTTTGTCTACGCGGGTTCTAGGATAGCGGTAACGCGTCTGAACGCCTGTTTGACAACGCACTGAGCTGCAAGTTGGTTTTGATTTATGACACAATTTGTAGTCTATAAAACTTTTTCCAAACTTAAACCAAGGTCTTGAAGCATAGTGACGAGTCGTTTGTGTACTCGCGTGGTTAGTCGATAAGCTGTCACAAGGACAATCTTCGAACAAAAGAATTGTCATTCTGTCGTGAGTGTTTACTGCTAACGGACCCGTAGGTGAGCGTTTAGTAATGTTGCAAGTTCTGTCTGTTTTTGGATTGTCTGTTAGGTACTTTAATTTAAAATGTTCAATACCTGAAACACCGTGACAAAGGCCCACAAGAGCGTATCAAAGTTTTTTCTGTCGCACTCTACATCGCCCTCTTCATCTTTCTTGCAGAATTTGCACCCGAAGAGGTTCATACCGAGGATGCTAAACGTTACGACGCAATATACGATTAGATAAAAGTGCGGTTACTACAGACCTTTCGATATAACAGGAGGATACATTAATAAGTGTATAAAATATATTTAGGTGAAAATTAAACCTAATATGAAAAGTGAAGTGCAAGGTGTAAATTAACCGAGTGGATAAAAAGCAGGAAGCGTGAAAGTCTATTACAAATAAGATAAAGAAAAAGAGAAAAAGTTGTACAGAGTGTGGATAGTGGTGTATGTACCGTTAAATGTCAAAAGTAGAAGTGGCTAACAGATAAGGGTAAGGCAGAAATGAAACCAGGAGAAATCACTCACAGTTAGATAGTGCACAGGTTAGGATGCGGGTGTGACAGTTAAGTTGAAACTATTTTATATTTTATGAGGTGTCGTATAAATCTTCACTTTCTACGAAAAAGAAAATAAAATCAAAGATAGCAATCTCACGATTGCTATTATATTAATCTCTACTAGATTCTACTTCTGCTACTATAGATAAGTTAGGTTAAATATGATGGTGGGAAATAAAATATCGGCGACGGAATTGTCTAAAACTTTAAGAGAGTTATATATCAGCGAAAAATAATAATATAGAACTTAGATAACAGTATCCCAGAGTGAAATAAAAGACTCGTTCTTAAGATTAAGACATGTTAAAAGAAAATTGCAATTAGTTGCTAAGTTGTAAATCAATTTTGAACATTAAAGATTAAGATTAAACATAATAAATTAAATTACAAACTAAAAATTCTACTGAATGAAAATAAAATAAACGAAAATAGACTCAAGATTCTTTCCCTTTATATTCTTTTTAACTTCATGCATTTTAATTAAACCATTTTAGTTCGTGTTTAATAATTTAATTTAACTTAAAAAAATATTTCCCTATTCAATTTACCCAAAAAATGACTAATTTGATCGCATTATTCGTGAATAAACATTGCAAATATAATTACCTGAATATAAAAATGAATAAAACCAGAAGAGAGAAGAAGATTGCGACGTTGTCCATTGTCCGTAGCATTACGAAGAGTTGGCGTCTAAGATTAGGCATAAAGCGCACTAGTTTTAGTATGCGCAAGAGCCTGAATGTTCGTAATACTGATAATCCTGAACTTCCAGCCAAATCGTGTTCGTTACCCATACTTTGCGCTAGTTCAAACGCGCTATATAAAAACGGATGTATTACAATCTTAACATAAAGTGATCTTTCACTAATAGTGGATGATTTTGAAATACAAATTTTAGTAAGCAGCTTTCGGAAACATAATTATAAATTACCTTAATATAACAATAACACCATCAAAAACATTAAAACCATTAGATATATATCTAAAAGGTCCCTCGGCGATGATTTTAAGAATCATTTCAACTGCAAATACAGCAGAAAAGACAATGTTGCTGTACTCAACAATGACGGTTAACTCTTCGGGTTGATTGTGATATTCGATTCCCATTGATAATGTGTTAATCAGAATAGCCAGCAAAATACCTGGGACCAAATAAAAATAATGAATCACACATCCTAAAAATTAAACTTATCTTAAATTATAATTTTCCGTTTTTACAATACCTTGTTGAAAATACTTATGATTTACAATTGCCTTTATATATTTTCGTAACAATGAGAACCGTTTTGATATAAGCCGCCATAGTCGCACACATGCATTTGAAAAACGTCCTTTTTTCTTTTCAGCCGCTGCTGCTTCAGCTGCTATCAGTTCAGCACAACATGAAAAATCATCAATTTCAACAATCTGTAACAACATACGTGTTTATAGGTGTTAGGATGGAATTGAGATCTTATAGTAGAAATCTAAATAGATTATATGCATTGCTGTTATTACCTTTGTTTCTTGTTTATCTTCACCCGCTCGTTTGCTAATCCCTTTCGTTAGCTCTTCAAAGAATGAATCTAATGCAACTTGTCCAGTAGGTAAAGCAGCTGAGAGTGCTCCTGATAACGCTAATAGTTCTTGACAGGACATTGTTCCTCCCGCAGCTGCCCGTTCTTCTGCAGTCTCTCCTGTCGGCAGGTCGAACTCTATGCCCAAAGTAAATGTCACTACTGTGCAGTTTTACTATTATCTATATATTCTAATATTATCTAAATATAAAGTTAAAATTTGCACGGTTTCCGATTAACTTAGAAGAGTTGCACATGAGTAGTTGGAAGCTGAGAAGGATCTATTTTAAGAATAGAAGTAAGGAAATTGATAGAATTTTTATAAAGTAATCTGCCCTTTCAAATAAAATTCGAGGATTGTAACAATCGTTGTTTTATAAAACCCATATATATAGCCAATAACTATTTTGCTACTAATATCACTTTCGTAGTAAAACATATTTTGGCCCGTCTTACACATATTTATGAAATTTAATTTCGTTAATTTCGGTTCAACAAATATGGTATAATCTAGAAGAAGAAAGGTGAAGTTATTTGTGCATGCCCGTCTAACATCCTGTCTAGATCTACCTTTCTAGACTTACCACTTTGGCTCTTAAGCCAGTCACGTTGGCACAATGAATCTATAAATATTTTTTTTAGTTGTTAAAAAGTAATATTATCTTTGCTTAACAAAACAAAAAAGTTGATAGACTATGAATAGAAAATAGGATTAGTTAATGTGCGACGTTTCATTATAAGGTTAAAAGCAAATATATTTTCTTTGCGTTATAGTTGAAGTATGTATTATGTTCTGATGTTTTTGCGCTTACCAGTTTGTGTCATCTTCTCAGATGAGCAGACATTATGCGGATGAGCTAAATTTTGTGCGTTTGGCACATGAAGAAGAACTGTATCACTGAACATCACTGAAGATCGTCTTCGGGCCAGAGATGGAGGTGATAATAGTGATAGATTCGATGCATTCTGCATTTAAAGAAAGTATTATACAAATTGATGTTAACAAGGTTTAATTATTTTTCTTGTTTAAAAACTATTCTGCTTTGAGTTTGATCTTGAAAATATCACCGTGTGTCTATTTTTTTTTGTCTAGCGCCGTGTTGCTTAAGGTATATAATTATTAAAATTCGTAAACGAAGCACAAGCTAAGTTACTATATCAAAATTATTGCATGGTTTTTATATTACCTCAAGATCTGCAGCAGATAGAGATGGTACTCGTAATAGGCTCGGTCGACTAAGAGGTTCATCACCGGTATCTTCGGCACCCTTCCCATTGCCCTTGATTAGGATGTAGAAAAACTTTTATAAAACTTAAACCTCTCTGATATTTTGGAAAATAATGTATTATTTCCTTTGGATAATGGATATAAGTTTTAAAATTGTACCTGTGGATGCACTCGAGGACATAAAGGATGATGCTGTTTAGGACGATTTGCTGGTAATTGAAGTGTTTCACGACTAGTTCGCCATTTTAGTTGAGCTCTTTGATATTTATATACTCTACAATAATATAAAACAAAAGATTACAACAATATAAAACAAATAGCATTGAGAGCATATTGGGACTCAGGTTGATAGTTCTATTATTACCTAATTTTCTTTGCCATTCGCCTTTTGAACCTTCTCCACAAATGCGCGACATACTTGACTATTTCAGCATAGCAAGTAGCTGGCTCACTATTGTTAGTTGATGAAGCTAATGTTGATGAAGATGTAAATCGTGCACGTTCAGCCCTCATTCTTTCCATTTCACGTTTCTTTGTTTCACTGAACTGAGTCGCTATTACGACTAAGCAGAGATTTATCATGAAAAATGATCCAATCTATAACAATAACTATACTTAGAAACTAAACTAATGTGATAGCTTGATGTCTTTGTATTGAATAAATTTATTTACCACAATCAGAAGGACAAAATAAATCCAATCCCAAAAACTGTGAGCATCTTGAACGTAGTACATGATGTCTGTCCACCCTTCCAACGATATCACCTAAAAGTAGAATTTCGCTTCAATAAAACTAAAATATGTATATAGTTGCTTCTATTAATGAAAATTTACTTACCAAAAATATAGCAACCCATGCCAGTCCAATATTATCGAAAGATATCGTTCCTTGAAATGGATTTGAACCCCTTTGGGTACAATTGGTATAATATTGGTTCCAATTAACGCAAGACGAATTGGTAGGACGATTATAAGAAAACGATTTCGCCGTTTCATTACACACAAGAGGTCCATAGCGATAAGGAGGGAAGTTTCCACATTGGTGCATTCCACTATCGTCAGACGTCGTGCATATGTAGTCCAATTCTTTCGAGAACTCGTAGTGAAACGAAATGCTGTATATAATAAAATATATATCATCTCTGGATTAAAAATTTGTACAAATAGCTGAAGAATAAATAATTATTTCAAAGAACTTAAGCTCAAAAATTTGATTCATTGAATATTTTATGGCATTGTAACAATTGCGGTTAATCCGGTAATGGATGAATGATATAATTTTAATTCCATAAATTAATTAGGTTAATAATATAATGTTCAGGGGTTACAGATATTTATTATTTAAGACTCTCAAATGGATATTAATGATAGCTTATATTTTATTCATCATATTGATCAATATTTAAAGGGTTATTATGTGAATTACTATGATATTTGCATTTGAATATATGTACATAATTATGTATTAATGTTAAATAAAATGCAGAAATACAAAGATGGTCTATATCAGTTCTACATAATACAGGTAATGATAATAGCGGGAACTGTTGTAATTCATGCAATTAATAATACAGAAACAATGACACATCAAAGACAGCATGCAGACAATGAAAGCAAAGGGAAAGGATAAACTGATGAAAATAATTAGCAAATGACTTTAATAAAGAGCTGACAAAGAAATACTGGAGAGTCAGGTGAACATTAGTGAATTGAGGAGATTAGCGCCAATGACCTTTCGGCCATTATCCGTTAACGGCACGAACGCAATATGGACGTTGGGAACCCAAGTCATTTAGGTCCTCGGTCGTTATGATACTTGTCCTTTTGATGACCGCCATAAGGCTTATTGTGCTTTTACTTTGTGCGTTATACTCACACAAAATTACAAACTACATATAGATCTGGGTATTTTTGTATAATATTTTTATGTCATTCAGTGTTTGTAAATTCTGATATTTTTGATTCCTTCGAGAAAAATTCTATTTGTTATATGTACATTACTAAGTAATGACTTTAGTAATTATTAAAGTATTGAAATATAAATATATAATATATTATTTTTGTGTTTTTTTACAGTGCATGTTATAAAAAATGGGTTAGAAAATAATATCATTTTATCTAACATAAAATATATGAAAAACAACAAAAGAAAACCCAAAAATAAAATCACTTTTGTTTTAAAAGTAAAACAAACTGGCAGTTCTGTTGTCAAATGTCCATGCAATGTGAAATGTGGTCGTGACATAAAGAAACTGTTTAGACCCTAATGTTGGTCATAAAACTGCCAATTCGTAAAGGAAAAAGCAGATATAGCACATCTGGACGGCAGATGTGTAAAGGTACACGTTACAACAGATTTTATATTTTCAATAGTAACACTTATTCTGATCCTAAATTCTTACGAGTTCACTCTGACGCGCACTCTGTACCATTCGGACAGGTCTCTGTAAAATAAATTTAGGAAGCAATGACGGGTGTTATGTTCCCTAATTATGGTTTACTTTGTAATTTTGTATATTAAGAAATCAAATATGAAATTTTATGAAACAAATAAAGTATGACGTATATTTAATATCAAAATTGTTTCTTATTCCATATTTGGCTTCTTATTCTATCGCTAATTAGGTTCTACTAAACGAATATACTATACTATCAACAATATATTATTCTGTAACTTGTTCACTGGTTCATAGTTACTAGTATTTCAATGCTATGTGTTATGTTACAATTGTTAGTTTGTTAACCATGTGATGCAGTAAATTTGTATGACATTTAGACTACATGATACGTCTAGTTTTGCAACGTCATAAACGATTCGACATGCGTGTACTCGAACTGGGTCTCGTGTGAGTATTGACGGAATGCAATATTAACGTGTGGCTAAGTAAGTTATCTGAACATGCGCGTTTGTGTTATCGATAGTGAGAAAGAGTTCGTATCAATAAATTATAATATTAATGTGGCGCAGCCTTGAATGTACTCTTTGTGATGGAAGCGTTAAATATTGCATGCAGTCAACTTTAGCAATGGGACGTGCCTCTAAAACGAGCGCTCTCGAGCAATGGTACAAAATAATAAATGTCATTAGGTATACTGCTATTGTATCCAAGACATTCTCAATATTGATATTCCAAAATTCTAATGTTTTTGTACTATTTATAAATCGATAATAAAAATTACAATACCATATCTCCAATTCAAGTTAAAGTTTAGCGTCATAACAGAAAAATTGAGAATGGATCTACTATTAATATTATATATTCCTGGCATTCGTAATTCATAACTCGTTATTCTTAAATCCAATTGGATTCGATGTAAAAAGCTTATCAACATTACGGATTTCGTGCAGTAAATAACAAATACATACTTGGGTCGTAGTACATTCGGTGGTAAGACCAGTTCGCATCGCTGCCTCAATATACCCTCCCATAGTTGGACGCCAACAATTCCGAATATGAAGAATACGAAGAAACAAAGTAGCAATACATTTCCTAACATCGGTAAAGTGTCCAAAAGCAGCATGACCAGGATACGCATACCTGGAATAGAAATTTAGATCAAAAATTGAAGAACTAAAAAGTTATGATAAATTTTGGTATCGATATAAATGGGACTATGAAGACCGTTATAATTTTTCTGTGGCGAAAACAAAATATAAATATGTTGGCTCATGACGAAGCCAATAACCTATTTATTTAATACGTTGGATTAAAAAGACAATATTTTGAAAAGATGTCATTCTAACGAAGCGTCGCATTGATGGTGACTTTAATATTTTACTATACAGAAAATTATTGTCGTACCCCATATAAAATGACGAATCGTTGAAATCTGACGTAGTAGTTACAGTGCTGTGCTATTTATTGTGTTAGCTAGTAAAGGGATTAAAAGCATTGTTGGTTACAATAAGTTGTTCATAATGTTAACATACTTGAATGAAATTCATAAAGACTCGAGGCTATCCTTAGCTTAGTTTGATTAAAAAAGAATACTGATAACACCGCAGGCATGGTTTTAAGTATAATATATAATTATATAGTTTCCTAAAATATCTACTAAACCAAACCATAACCAGTGAGTTTTGCTTGTATAGAATAATATAATCACCGACGCGTGCATGCTATTCCCATATGATCGGTTTATTGATTTTAGCTTAACTATGTTACGGTAATATAAAAAATATAAAATATATCGCTGAACACATTAGCATGCGTGGTTCTATAATGAGGAAAGCTAAATAAAGACTCCTCCGATGCCCTTTAATTACGCATGTTTAATCGTGAACAAATTAAATAAACCAAGCTGGCTTATTGGTTAAATTAAATTGTGAAAATAAAACAGCGATTAGCAATACATCCGCCGACCCCAAAATGAATAAGCTATTTAAATAAATTACAAATGGAAACAGATATTTTTATACATATTCTATGTAAGATGACAAAATCAAAGTTGTTTTTATGAGTATTTTATAGAAGCGTTATGTAAAAAAATTGGTTTCATATAGAAATTTCATTCCTTATTTCATCATCTGTAAGTTTTGTTTTCGTGACAAAAAGTATATATCTAACGTCCCATCTATTATACTAAAATTCATTTAAATCGGTTAAGCGGTTTAGTCATGAAAAAGACAGAGTTATTTCCGCATTTAACATTAATTTGGAATTCGGGAAGTCTGGATGTGATGGAAAAGTTAGACAATAAATATACATATGACTTTCTAATTAATTCTTAAGTAAATAATTTGTGATGAACTTTTTTATCCGCGTAACAAATACAAGAAGTTTTAATTAGACCGGCCTTTTGTTCCTCGAAATGAAGCCTGCAAACATCCAATTGTGCGTGTGAACAAAGAACTTGTAGGGTAATTTTTAGAGTTCCGTGCGGAAGGGTCTAAGTCCAACAAACGGAAAAACATTTCCTTCCTTTTGTTAATACAAAAGTTATATGTATCTTATAGAACAAACAAAAAGTTTTTAAGGGCATAATTTTTCATGTCATTACAAAACTAAAAGATATTTTTGCATGAAATGATTTTAGTAGTAATAGACCTAAGCATTTCCCAGTACAAATGGGTGGGCTGGACTGAGGAAGTCTTTAACTCGAATTATTATCCTCTCACAGAAAATCGGCATAAAGTAACAGTAACAGTAATACTGTTGCGACTCGACGAGTGAGAGCGCCGGAGGCCCAATCTCCCACCCTATGTGTACTTTTCCTTTTTTCCTTTCCTCGTTCCTTCACTATTATGCATGATTTTGGCAACGCGCATGTGATACTTCAAGTATCGCAGGCGTTCATAGGTTGCGGTGACTGCTTACTATCAGGCGGATCGTCTGCAAGCGTGCGGAGTTGCCAACCCTCATGAAAAAATATTTGAAATTTATCTAAACCTTGCGTATGAAATCTTCACTTATGTTATAAAGCTTTGGGACCGTTTTCTTATGCGTTAAATCAGTTTATTGAGAAATGGGCATTGGATGTCTGTTATATGATCACATAAAAATCGCTGAACGGATTTGATTGCAATTTGATACTTATACCTGGCTTAACAAAAATAATACTTTTATCCCGGAGCAATTTTGTGTTCCTTTGAGATTATCCAAAAACATTACAGGATAAACATTCTCTGTAGGCTATTCTAAGATCATCGTGGACAAAGTCGCAGGCAGACGCTATGTTATTCTAAGTTCACGCGTTTGAAATAACTGATAGCAGTTTGTTTAGATATTTATAGTTGTTTTATATGTATTGGAGCACAAATAAGCCAAGGTCCGAGAATTTCGACACGCCATCTGTTACTTCTATTGTGTAGGGCAATCTTAATTAGAGACGCCTTACTTGTTTTATTTGTCTTGTATATTTTGACCAACTTGCAAAATTGAAGAGTTTAATAAGTCTGCCTTTTTTGTTTATGCAAAACATTATCAGAATTAGTAGACGAGTTTGGAGGCTTTATTTGTTGCATAGGATATGTTTTTGAATAGACTCTAGAGATAGGATGGAACTTCTGAAACTATAAAGACTGAATTAAATTTATCAGCATCGACCAGAATTTAGCTGGATGGTTTTGGATACAGTCATGAACAACGTATGCTTAAGCATCCGTAAGCACGCGTAAGCGTGCTTCAGCATCCGTAAGCATGCGTACGCATCCTTCAGCACACTTTGAGGGCTGTTGCATTGTGACATGTTAAATTTAGTGCTATTTACACATATAAGCATTAAAATGCGAAATCCAATACGAATTCGATTCTGAAATGAGAATTGCATATGATCACACAAAATAGCTATTTTCTATAGAAAGAAAGCTAATCGATGCTTTTTTTTTCGGAATGTGTATTGCTGTTGGCCCTACTGGCCTTGACAGCGTCACCGGGCGGGGGCTAATCGATGCTGATGTAACGCAGGCCTAATTATTGCAGCAATAATTGCTTAATTTTTTTATTTAACAGTCTAATTATTATAAAATAAAAAGAAAAGAACTCAATTTACATCTAAAACATCTACTGAATCATATTAGGGTGAGTTTAGATCAGCGTCTTTTTTCGAACGTATACTATCGTTTCGGCATCTCCACTTACACGCGTGCTTCATTTCGAGCTTCAAAAAAGCTGAAGGCGCGTACACTGGCTTATTCTGGCTTGTATACTCGAAACGTGGTGGCGCAATATACGAGCTTACACTCGTGCGAGTTACACGCGCGGTAAAAAGCGCACCGTACTCGTATACGAACTTATACGCGCTTCGAAAAACGAGCTTCGAAATACGCGCGTATGAAACACTGTTCTGAACCCGCCCTTATACTATTTTCAAATTGTAACAACTTTCCTGATCTAATTTCCAACAAAACAAAATTTCTCGATGATATTTTTTGAGAAAAACTACGATGAATAAATTTATATACGTCACGTCAACGAAATATCGCCTTTATATGAAATTTCAAGGGTAAAGCAAAGTTGGTTACAGAACAGCTCCCGTGATATAATATTCTTTGGAACTACGTTCGTGGATTCACTTGTTGCTCATCGATCCACCGTCCCACGCTCTCAATTTTGTTCAGGGTTAATTTCTGTAAGTGCCTCGACAGGGATTTTCTTTAAAACCAGGCAAATTGCCCGTCTGATGCGACGATAACTATGTTTGGGGTTTTGTAGACCGTACTGCCTTTGAATATATGATTATGTCATTGTGATTAGGTATATTGTGCTAGATAGGGATCTCATTATATTTTCAAATCGATTCAGATGGATTGACTTGTCTGTTTCTTTACAACCAGCTATTTTAACCTTTATTTTTTTAAAGAATATTAACAATGCTTTTTCAAGGCATTACTAATATTCCTATTGCCCCTCCAAATAAGCTCGAAGCTTGCGCTAGAAGTGGGTAAGACAATAGCCCAAGGGGTCAGGATCGAACCCTCGACTCTCGCGTTAACGGAGCGAAGTCGGACCTTCTACCGTTGAGCTATTGAGGCTTCAATATTCAATATTTAATTCAATATTTATCTATATGGTTTAGATCGGCGCGGTTTATTCGGTTAAATTGGTACTTCTCTTTACGAACGGTCCGGTTAAACTGTCAACTCCCTCCACCGAAACTGTAAAAATAGCTGACCTCTGCAGAGGACGGGATCGTGGTCGTTATATATAAAATTATTAAAAATTAAAAATACAAATAATTGATACTTTATATATATATATATATATATATATATATATATATATATATATATATATATATATATATATATCTGTATATATCTGTATATATATTAAAATGTAATAGATAGAACATTGCCTGATGAAGGAAACAAACCAACGAAACGTTGCAATAGTTGTTTGAAATAAAAGTTTAACGCTATCCCTTATTCGAGTTCACGAGACTAATATATAAAATTAAACATAAAATGTATGAGAAATTATACACAGTATATACTGTATTGTGTATGCTTTATCATAATACCTTTGTTTATCTGAATATTTAAACATATGACATACGAGTATGTCAGAGCACAAAATTGTTCTCAGATAAATATACAGGTTTATGAATTAATTATAAAGTTATACATTAGCAGCTGCGCCTCGAAGTTTTACAACTGGCTGGCTGAATTGTATGACTATTGCATAGGGAGTCGATTGTGAGCCGTGGCAATGAATCCCATTTATAACACTAAGCTAATTGATGTATTAATAAATATTTCCCAAACACATACACTTAACCACAATCGTGCAGAACCTTAAGAAATTTTTCCTCATTGCAAGCACTACGTGACGCTTGGTACTGATAAGAACATTTTTTCAATATTTTATAACTATAAGTAGGTTGTGCGTTGCTTTTCCCTTAACTTATAAGTCACAGTATGTTCACAGTATTGTTCTAATGGCAAATTATTATGAAAGATTATATTAAGCTTATAAGTACGTAGAAATAACGTATACGTATAAAACAAGAAAACGAATAATAACTTTTACTTTATCTATTAGGTACTTACATAAACTTACTATATAATATAGATAGGTCCTTCCATACCGAAAAAACTAAAGAGTTGCTGGTTCTTATTCGTAAATTCAACATTAACGCAACGAAATGAAGTTAGTCACAAGCTTGCAACATAATCGTATAAAGTTAGAATGTGATTAACTTCGTTTTTTTGCGTAGGTGTTGAATTTTTAATCTTTGCAATTTTGCTTGTATGGAAAGGTTGGTCTGTAGTACATAGTAAGTCTATTGTACATGTCATATTTTATATATTGTTGGGTATAATGACAATAGACTCACGCGCGATTTACTAAAGAATATTATCTATAAAAAACACAAAAGGATGATTTAAGGGCGGGATAGAAATTCTTACGTGAATGGGATATTATATACTCACTAGGTATCCTGTTGATAGCCCTTAAGGGTCTTAGTACTCTGATCGTCCGGATGGCAGATAAATTAATATTTTCCACGTTCAAAGCATATTCTAGTGCCCTGAAAATTTAATCACGTTATTCATCTGACGGAAAGGGAAAATATCGGTTTTCTCCAACAAAATGAAACTTTTGCAGCACAATATGGAATGTTATTAGAATAGTTTGGTATGGCCACGTAAAGGACCTATTTTCTATTTGCACATTTTATTAAATTTAGACATGTTATAGATAAATCAGCTGGGATACCTATATAATGTATACTGCAGACAGTGACTAAAATTGGAATAAACCAGTGGAGTAAAATCCTACATTTAAAAATTTGGCGGTACATTGTACTTATATTATTAATAATTAATAATTTTTAATAATATAAAAATTATTAATAATATAGTGGGTTGAATCCTGATCATACTTTTATTTACCGACGATCTTATTATTGTAGTGTGTACTGTTCTCGTAACATTACACACCATAGTAACTATAACGATTTAAAAGGTATTGGATGAAACCTCCTGCACTCGTGGTCAGAGGCAGCGCAATACTCCAGTCAGTTTGTGTGACCACGATAGATGCACCATAAAATATGATCGGTAGGCAACTTTAGGCGTGATCAGTCTCCATGGTTAGGAGGACGCGTAAAAAGTCGGTCCCGGCTGTTATCAATTTTCAGTCAGAGGCCTACATAAGCGACCTGAACATCTCTGATAGTAGATTGGCCACTAACCACTCGATAGGAAAGAGAATAAGACTTACCCAGCCATTACAATAAAAAAGTCTAGCCTATTCCATGAGTCGGCAAGGTATGTCCCGTGTCCGTAAACACCCATTGCCACCATTTTGATCGTCATTTCAAGAGTGAAGAATGCGAATATGATGTCATCAAATACCTGAAACAATTATAACATTTTAATCTCTATTTCGAAATTACGTGTGCAGCATAACGCGAACAACATGATGGAAAACAGTTTTCAGCCATACCAAATATTATAACCTTCAATGCCTCAATGCCCAATGCCCCAATACCCTCAATGCAGATGCTGATGCCATTTTTTTAATACATGGTGGTCCGCCTGATGGTAAGCAGTCAGCGCAGACTATGAACGCTTGCGATACTTACAGTATCCCATGCGCGTTGCCAACACAAGGAAAACGAGGAAAGGGATGAGAAAGGAATAAAAGGAAGGAAACAGATGGGTGGGCGATACGCCCTATCGCCCTTGTCGCCCTCACGCATCGAACAAAACGAAACAGTACCTAATGATACTGTTACTTCACGCCGATTTTATTTGAGAGGACAGTACTTCCCCAGTCGAGCCGACCCATTTGTGCTGGGAACAGCAGGATGAAAAACTATTTGGCTAAATTTTAAAGTGTGTACTACCCTAATTAAGATGGTGGCTGGCGGGTCAATAAGAGGGTATTTGAGCATCGGGGCGCACACGTATCACACGGAAACACAACAAAACTAATGCTTTTGAGTCAATATTCTGTATGAGTGTTTCCCTAGTAGTGATAGCTCATTCGTTCAGGTAACAGTTAGATTTTAGTTCGGAAAATAATTGTGAAAAGCGCTTTGAAATATTTAGATATGATTTAATTACCTGTAATATTTTACACCTGTTGGTGACACACTGGTCGTCGACACAGGGCTGGTACATTCCCAGCGTCACGCAGTTCAGCAGGATCACCAGCATTGATATTCTCTCGAACCATGTATAGCTTAGTTAAGGAAATCCTTTGAAGATTGTAATGTAGAAATTGAAAGTTGCAAAAAAATACAAATAATAATATTTGTTATTTTATGACAACTTCTGTATGTGAGGTTTAAATTGTCCGTTATAATCATAGCCTTTGCGTAGCAAGAAATTCCTAAGTCTAATGTTATGACTGTGTTGTTAGAATCAAACCTCTTCAGTGCTTATAATATGTTGATTATTGAGACTGCAGTATAAATAATAAATAAATAAACGCTGCACACTCAACGCTCTCCATTAGGATAGTAATTTCCTGTATATTGATTCTTTCAATAAAATAATGGAACGCCTGCTATTTAATTGATATAAATATACATATTTAATAAAAAATATAACTATAATTAGTTACCATAACTTCTTAAAAAAATTAAGATAACTTTATAATTTGTATAGAAACACAAGTCAGAATTAAAACTCCGTTCGTACCCAGTCACCGTCACCGTCACCGTAGTTTATGAACGTTTGCATTAGAAGTATCGTATACGTGATGACCCTAACCTTCAGACCTTTCACTTTTCCTGTGAAAGCTATATAGCTCTTTAATTAAATACGCAGTGGTAGTTCTTCATTTACGTACCATTTTTTTTAAATTCCCATAAAATTAAATTATAAACTTTACACAAAAGCTCTGAGCGCCGCTCGATTCGATTAAGACTCAAACGAGCGAAAAATGCGAAATAAAATACGAGTAAAGTAACTTAATTAAATTAATTAAAAAGTAGTGCACTGAAAAGCTTGATTATTGAATGCAAATTTTGTGTTTCAAACAATTAACAATAAATTTATATATTCTGTTGTTTTACCAATAAAAGCAATTAAATGTTAAATTTTTTATTTATTTTAGTTAGTTTAGTTTACTTGATGCTGAAAAAAGAAATATTCGTGATTTTCTCGACAAAAGTTTTATGCCTCTATTATATCTTTGTTTTTATACGGTACCTAGATGGTAAAAACCAATTTATATGTTATTTAAAGTGTATACTTTAAAATCACTTCATAAATATGTATACTGAAATAATATTATGATTTTATTTATTCTGTTTGTAGTGCTGCTGTTGATTTTATTTGTACCAGCGTAAATATATATATAGGCAAATCGGAATAGGCTTATATTAACATAGAGCAGCTCTTGTATTTAATATTAACTGGGTTGTATAATTATATCGGGAAAATGTTTAAAATTTATAAATACTTTGTCAATGAATACGAAATGTTTAATTTAAACATAAAAGCATACTAAAATATATTTTAAATATATTGAGACTTCTTTATTGAATTTAGTTTGGAGTTTGAATGTATGAAGGTATTTAACAATGGTGAACTAACTTCTGCCAGCGATTTCACCCCCTTGAATAACGATTATAATACAAAATTTCAAACCCCATTTTCACCTTCAACCCTAAAGTTGAATTTCAAAAACATATTTCTTAGTGCATGTTTACCTTTTAAAAACCACACTTATGAAAAAAATCAGCTTTATAGGTCCCATGTCTTAGGCTGGGCGTTGATATAGAATATTATTTAGATGTGTTTATAATATAATTACGTTAGTTGATATTCGAATGATTTAAAAACCACAATACGATTTCACAGCTCGTAAAATACCGAAATAAAAAGTACAACATTTTATACAAATCAAATAAATTAAAATATTTATAGTTTATTTATCTTTTTTCTTTTATCTTTGGTAATGGAATCTCATTATTTCTGAAAAAGAGGTTTTGTATTTTTTAAAAAGAGGTCTATTCAAAATAAATTTCATCGCTCGGTATTTGATAATAATTAAGGTATAATAATTTATCGATAAACGTAAATATAAAAGTATGTATTAAAATGTTTATAAATTATAATCTAATTAGGATCTTTATCTAACCACATTCTCTGAGTACTGTTTACCATAATTTGCTTAACGTAATAATTAATAAAAATATTCATTTATAATATCCATATAATCTCCTCGACAAAAGATTAATCTTTCTTACATTTGCGATTGTATGCAGAATTTAACCGCAGGAGGCACCCTAAGGACGGAATCAAATTTGAGCCCCCGTAAGGGCTGTCCCTTTATCACGGCTGAGTTTCAGTACTCGGCCCCTCGGTGACGCTCTCAAGGCCAGTAGGGCCAACAGCAATACACATTCCGAAAAAAAAAACAGAATGTAATGGTTTAGATGAAGCTATAATACATGCAATTATCATATCGTTTCATCGAAACATCCGGCCAAGTACCTGTCGGTAAGAAAGTATTTATCAATAACTTTATTATTAAATTTTATTTTATTTGTTAATTTAGCAGCAACAAAAATAGACGTTTTGTGGTAATTTCAAGTCTCCTACTTCTACTGGTTAGTGAAATACAGCTCGCTTACAGACGGACGGATCGACGCACGGACAGTGGAGGCTTAGTAATACGGTGATAGCTGAATGCACCCACTGATCGGTAAACGATAAACTTAACTTAAGCAACTTTAGGCGCGGTTAGTCACTAGATAAAATGATTTTTATTTTTACTTCATGATTAGATCGCATAGTGGTATTTCAACTGAGCGTCCCCGTGCTTCGAATGGAACGTAAAAGTAGTTGCCGGCTGTTATCAATTTGATAACAGTCGACAAATAAAGTCAGAGACCTACGGGCGATATGAATAACTCTGACCCTAGGTTGGCCATTAACCACTTGATAAGAAGAAGAATAAGTAATACGGTTTCGCTTGGGTATGAAACATACAAGTCAAAGAAACAAGGAAATAAATAAATGCTCTCAAAAACTTTACTGCTTAAGTTATCAAAATATACTTGATATTTTTCTCTTAATAAATTGTAACTTCGAAATTATATACAATTTTGGCCTGTATTCTACGATTTCGAATATAATTGGGTGATTGTAAAATTCATTTATTTAGTAACATATTTTTGTTTTAAAAATAGACGCGACATGAATAATATTACGGCAGAAAGTTAATAAATGTATTTTTGTTCCAACATTTTTAATTTAAACTCACTTCATTATCTGTGAGAGGTTTATGTTTGTTGCGAACGCGGTTTAATTAGGATTTCACTGTAGCAAATACAGTTACATTTTCCAATTAATCCCGGAGGAGCATTAGTGATTGATTAACAGTTTCTAACGGATGAGTGAAATCGCATATCGGACTGAATTAATTAACATTTGATGCACTACGAATGCAGGTGATAAATCTAAAACATTGGTATACAAGTAATTGAACGTTTATCTACTAATATATAAAAATGGGTTTCATCAAAATAAAAACAGAAATATAACGTGATAATTGACATAGTATCATAGTAGCCATGACAGTGATTTTAAAATATTGATACCCTATCTATCAATACTTTTGTAGTATGTGTATGCCCTTCATGGTGTAGTGTGTGTATGCATCCCACCAACAATTGACTGTTTAAACATACAATTGTTGGTGGGAGGCATACACACAAATCGGCAAAGCCATTTCAGAGATTAGTCGGACCAAACAGACAGATAAACATGTTTGGAGAAACGCTGAAAAGCAATAAAACTTATCTTTGAAAGCTAGAATAAATGGATAACAATAATAAATGTAAATGTGTGTAAATAATTTATTATTGTTAAAAAATACTTTCTTTGTCATGTAGTTTCTTATGATATATTATTATAATAAAGTAATAAAGTCCGATATATCTATGATATTATTATTTGAAAAATAATCTTTTATATCTTTTAAATATAAATAGATTGACTGGATGATTAATTAAGGCCACAACAGCTGAGTCTTACTAATTATCTGACCAAATTAAAAAAGAAATTCTATCTCTGTTGAAATGCTCGTTTATTGTAAGATTTTGTAACTTCTTTTTCTTAAATTTAGTAATAGCCTTGAAGTGTTTATACTGAAATAAAAAACATTTTTTTTCTTTATTTATTTTGGGATTTTTATTCGAGACGAACATGTCAATCCCATTATACCCTATCTAACATAGTTTTTTTATGTTACAAGTTGGCAAACAAGCATACGGCCCACCTGATGGTAAGTGGTTGCCGTAGCCTATGAGCGCTTGCAGCACGATTAGTAGGAGCCACTCACGCGTTGCCAACCTCGAGATATTGGTTCTTAAATCTCATCTGCCCAGTAATTTCACTAGCATACAGTGCCCTTCAAACCGGAACACAGTAATGCCTAGGCACTACTATTTGGCGGCAGAATATTTGACACTGTGGTAGTACCTACCTAGCCGGCCTCTTGCAACTTGGTGGAATAATCTCTGCTGTGACAGAGGTTATCCCAACAGCGGGCGATGGGGTCATCACATCATATTTGACAAATACACAAAAGAAAAAGTAATTATAATTTATATAGTCTACATATAAGACTACACAGAGTGGCTGGGAAAGAATTTCATTTATCTATATTCCGAATGAACTCTGATACAATTAGAGAGGTTGAAGAGACTTTTTCAGTTAGTAAGTTACTTTTACAGTTTGTGAACGGACGGATTGACAGTGAAGGCTTACGGCCGTTTTCAATAACCTATCTAAGATTACGGATAGATTGATATCGCCGGTTACCGATAGGATATTATCTATCACTAACCTACGTTTCACAATAAAGGATAAGTGCTATCTATCTGTAGTCAACTAGAGATAACTTTTTTCCTCCCGTCTATCCAAGCCACTTGAAACGTTTCGTTCCTTGCACTAAACAATGCGAATCTCAAAATAAAAAAGTTTTTTATCATTTATTTTATTATATATTTGTTTTAAAATATATATTTTTATTATATATATATTTTCTTGGTTAAGTATCGCCACATTTTTTCATTAAGTCAATAGCTAAGGTTTTACAGCGCTACGAAGTGAGTACTATTTTTTAGTTCTCTTAACTATTCATATACGTGTGTACTAATAATGAGTCATCAGTTATTGTTTTTTTTGTTATTATAATTTTTTAATTATTAATTTTGCAATATTATTAATAATTAATTATTGACTCTTTTCCACTCCATTACATAATTTTACAATTATTGATTTTTAAAAATAATTTTATATCGGATAGCCGTTACCGAGAATACTGTCCAGGTAAAAAATACCCAAGTGACCATTAGGGAACAAAAGAACATCTGTCTGCTATTATTATGCCAAAGCAGTGACAAAAAGTACATTTAACTTATCTTCACTTCCGCCAACACAAGACACAGCTCGCTTTCATACTTTCCGAGTCTACCATCAGGTCCAGTCGTGGCTTGGTAATAATAATAATCCTGAAGACTGGGGCTGGAAATTAATTTCTTCTGCAACGGTATGTTTCCGGGATTACTATCGCTGTCTTCATCACAATCTATTTTAATTTGAAATAA
Source organism: Hestina assimilis (assembly GCA_023373885.1). Classification (NCBI taxonomy): domain Eukaryota; kingdom Metazoa; phylum Arthropoda; class Insecta; order Lepidoptera; family Nymphalidae; genus Hestina; species Hestina assimilis. The sequence goes on along the minus strand of CM041749.1, from coordinate 5,048,815 downwards.
TTCCATATCGCTATCATCACTACTAAAATATCCCATAACAAAAATAAATATTTTTATTATAATAGCGTCGAAAGTCAAGCTATCCGTCCTATTATCGGCCGATTATGACCGATAAGTAAGATGACGTTCCGATAGCTAGCTCTGTCTATCGGAGAGTAAGAAAAACTTATATTGAAAAGCAAGTAAGGACGATTTGTATGACCGTTCCTATCCTTAGTAGGTTATCCGTCCTCTCAACGATAGATACATAGCATCGATAGGAAACACTTATCTTGAGTGGGTTATTGAAAAGCAAGTAAGGACAAAACGATAGATTTGTTTATCTTTAGTAGCTTAAACTAGCGATAGATAGGTTATTGAAAACGGCCGTTAATGATAAGGATCCGTTGGCAACCTTTGGCTACGGAACCCTAAAGTATATCATTAGCATGTTTATATTTGTTTCGAAACTTACTCCTGACAAGAGAAATGAATCATCATATTTGCTTGAAGAGTTACATGAATTTACGGATATAGTTTTTCGAGTATAATACGATATTTGTATTTGTGTTAAAAGTTTTGATGCAAAACTGTATTGTATAGTAGTTTTGCTTAGTGCACTTAAATCTGAGACTGTAGTAATACTGAGATGTTGCGTAACAAAGAACACTGCCATTTCGTATCGCCTTTATATAAAGATTTAGGAGTATGAAGTTTAATTTGGTTGTATTTTCAACACATTTATATTACATTCACTAGTAATTAACAATGTAATATGATCTTGGAATCTTGTTAGTTATTTGTACTTACTTATAATAGTCGTATCGATATGAAACTTTGCAAGTATAATTATATCGACATTACGATACAGGCATTTTGTACCATCGAGATAATATGGCGATGGAATGAGAAGGTGGATAGTGGAAATCTTCATTTGATCATATTAAGCTTCTCATATTCAAGAATTTGAGCTCATATGATCTGTTTTATCGAGTCCAATAGATTGAGGTTTGTAATGAGTCTGATAACTGTGTTTTTTTCTGATATTTTCATTTAAAAATAATACGATGACTTACAGACGGACTGACGGATATGACGGAATTATAAGGGTTCTGCCAAGAGTTTTTGCCATTTGGTCATGGAGCCATAAAAAATAAACTATATTACTGAAGACTACCCGTGCAGAACCGCAGTTAAAGAGCTACCGTGCCACAAACACGTAGTGGTCAAACTTATAACAATCCTCTTTTTGCGTTGAGGTTTAATGAATATATAAGACATAATCGTATTGAGGTATAGACAGTGGTTTTAAAATGGATAAAAACATTTTAAGAAATTTATCTGTTCTAAAGTTAGAATGAAATAAAACAACAACAAGATGTAACATGTTACACTAAAACGCCGTAATTCTTCCTACGAAACTACTAATCAAGAGAACAAAAACCGTTAAAAGATTTGTAATGGCGTACTGAAATAAATATGTTTTATTTCATGAATAATACCCTATAATACTTTATAGATCGCGCTCCTATCCCATTACGTCACGAGAACGAAATATGCCTCGTAAATATACTTTTTAGTGAACAAACAGATTCGGACGAAATGGGGAGAACAAACAATGCTGTCCGTAATTATTTATTGTCTTCAAAATGATCGATGAAAGAAAATATAATGAAAATAATCGCTCAAATATAATAGTGTTTAGAACTTCGCCTACAATGGTCTAATGTATTTTGACTCAAATTATTATTATATTGAACCATATATACCTATCGTGCTTAGTGGCGTAAAGCTGAGAGGCCTATGTTCAGCAGTGGATAGTGCACCGAAAAATGCTGATGATGATGATGACTGAACCACTAATTTTGTTCACGTGTTCAGAACTTTCTATTACAAACTCTACTAGATTTCTACGGTTTCATTTCATTTGCGTAAACTTTCGTTAATCATGATAAGGAGTATCCTAAGTCCATTGTCCAATGTCCATAGACTTATACACACTATAGACAGGCCCATATCGACAAAATATCGAACTCACTGGTGCCCTTCGTAATTCAACAGCAACGCAACAAAGGAGCACCAGTGAGCATTTTACATTTTGACCGTATTGTAGGGCCTGTTTATATTAAATAGTAAGTCTACTCCTATGGCCTTTTTCTAGGTTAAAACAATATTCATTTATTTTTCCACGATTGGTTCAGTCATAAAAATTTGTCGATAGATACAGATATTTTCGTATATTCATTAGTGTCAGGGAGCATGCAGACAAAAAGCGTCTGACTGCATTATGAACATTTTTTTCCAATGAGATACTTTGATATCGACTTCTACCATTCTTGTGTAGATTTGGTACACACATAGTCTAGACGCTGAGAAAGGACATAGGTTACTTTTTAATGCAAAAAAGGGGTGTAAGGGGTTGAAAAGGGTGGATGAAAAGTTTTATGGAAGTATTGTTATTTTTAGAGTTAGAAGCTTAAAACTTATTTTTTAGGCTGTTGATTCGATATAAATAAATATGACATTCAAAGTTTGTAAAAGGGGGTTCAGACTTTTTATTAAAATTGTTATACACGCGGGTGAACCGACTGGCAGAAGTTAGTAATTAGTAAAAGCTTAGTAGCTTAATAAACATTAAGTACAGAATAGTCAATTGTTTTAATAAAAATACTACTAAAAGAGATCTTTGCTCTTATATTTTCAATCAGATAAACAATTGGCAGAAATAACTTGGAAATTACAGTTGCTAAATTTGTATTCATGAATATTGCCTTTGTTTCACCACCCTTATTATTAATTTCCTTACGTTTCGGACCCTTCACCTTAAACTTTTAACATCTGCTTTCTCCGAGTGTAATCGTGATCTTAGCACAAACTTTGGAAAAACGTTCAGGATCTAATTTAATATTAAGGTACTATCATTTATATACGGGACGGTAGTAGTTGTTTACGAAGGTATTATCTCGTAAAATGCAAGAGGTTTACGGGAGCTTCGCTATGCATTAAGAAAGTCATTGGATATTTATGAACATCAAACATTGTAAAAAGTGTCTCTTACAAGCACTAGCTGTGTCCCCGGTTTTGCTTGCGTTGTCTATGGAATTATTGTTTAGCTTTTTTGTTGCTTGGAAACCATTTCTTTTAATTAAAAGTAGCTTAAGTGACTTATTAAAACATCAGCTGTGTATCTGTTAGTGAAAGTCCTTTCAAAATAGCAGATTAAGAACGCACAGGACTATCTACTCACACACACAGCTATGAAAAAACACAAGCGTTCACACTAATGCACGCACACACAACTTCACGAGTAGTAAATAGTATGTAGCTCAAAATTAACTTAGCATGTATGTAACATTGCTAGGGAAGAGCGGAGTCTCATAGCACAGGCAATATTTGTTTAATGAATGGACATTAGTGCTGATTGTGACAATAAATAATTTTTTTTAAATTATTATGTCTTCTTCTTATCGAATGATTAGTGGCCAACCTAGTGTCAGAATTCTTCAGGTCACCCGTGTAGGCCTCTGACTTGACTTATCGATTGTCGTCAAATTGATAACAGCCGTGACCGACTTTTTACGTGCCTTCCGAAGCACGGAGACGTTCAGTTGAAATACCACTATGCGATCACCATCTAATGACTGACCGTGACAAAAGTTGCTTTCTTAATAAGTAGTTGTTGTATTAGTTGTTTTTTATGTGTAGATAAATATTAAAGTTATGTTTCTTTTTTTTATGTAAGAGGGGGCAAACGGGCTGGAGGCTCACCTGATGTTAAATGATCACCGCCACCCATGAACATCTGCAACACCAGAAGGCATGCAGGCGCGTTGCCGACCTTTAAGGAAAGAATACGCTCTTCTCTTGAAGGTTCCCAAGTCGTATTATAATATACGCCTTTTGTATGCTCCACGTCAACTACCCAGACGCTTAACATGAAATGTTACTTCAGTGATTTGATCGCAGCTTTGGTGAATGGTAAAATTTCTTAGATATATTTGAAAAAATCCTAACCCAAATAGCTAAGTATATCAATTCTAATTTTGTTATTATATTTATAAAAATATTCATTACAAAATTTTCGCCAATCCCATTAAAATCCGAATAATCACGATCGGGGCTATTTAACATTTTCACAGTTAATGTAAATCGCATGAATATAAAGATACCATATTTGCTATGATCTGCTTAAAAATCACAACTTCAACCGCTTAAACGCTTATGAATAAATAGTTAATATAAAAAGTAATTTTATTCTCAAAATATTACGCACAACAATAAAATATTAAAACTTTTATATTACTAAAATCCAATGTTTACGTCTGAGTTTGACAGTTCCGACTGACGTTCAAATCACAAAATATTTTACAAACAACTAACAGCTGACCTATTGTATCACATAAATTAGTCATATTGTAGAGAACTCCTGGTTAAATAACCCAACATTTCTCATGAATTAACATAAGCGTTGTATACTTATAAATTAATGAAAATCACGGCTTCAGCTAGCCCCAGACTAGCGCTGACATTGAGCCAGACCGGCTCCGCTCCCACATAAAACAGTCGTTAAATTACCGTAGCAACGTTTACATAACGTACGCTCAGCTGGTTTTCTTTTGATTCCTAGTACGTACTTAATTTGTCACGGTATTTGTAATTATTTAAAGCTTTGTCAAATCTAAGAAATGGGTATAATAACTGGCACACAATAATACCCAAAACCAACACCGCTTCAATTTTGTCTAACTTATTTTTTATTGTAATCAAATATTTTTAAACGTGACGGTAAGCAGTTGTTGTAGCCTATGAGATATTGGTTATTAAATCTCCTTTGTCCAATAACTTCACTAGCTATTACAGCACCCTGCAAACAAAAACACAACAGTGAAAAATGCACTATTGCTTTGCGGTAGAATATGACACTGCGGTTGTACCTACCTAGCCGGCCTCTAGCAATAAAAGCCCTAGCCATGCCACCAGTTCCATGTCAAGTAAGTGCTGCAGTTTATTCGATTTATTGATGGTTACTGCTCTGATCTAAGGGAAGGAGGGGTGAATAAGGGATATGATACGAAAGGAAAATAGGAGTTGTGTCTTTGGGGCTCCCGCGCTCTCACTCATCCAATGAAACGCACATTTTTTTATGTTAGAAGTTGGCAAACAAGCATACGGCCCACCTGATGGTAAGTGGCTGCCGCAGCCTATGAGTGCTTGCAGCACCATTAGTAGGTGCCACTCACGCGTTGCCAACCTCGAGATATTAGTTCTTAAATCTCGTTCGCCCAGTAATTTCACTAGCGTACAATGCCCTTCAAACCGGAACACAGTAGTGCCTAAGCACTACTATTTGGCAACAGAATATTGGACACTGCGGTGGTACCTAACTAGCCGGCCTCTTGCAACAAAAGACCTACCACCAGTGTGACTGATTGAGTACACTGCGAGTTAACAAACAGGCAATCTAACGTATGAAAGCTTAGATTTGAGATTTGCGTTTTCAAACAAAGAAACACACAAACTCTTCAGATAGTCCAAAGTTTCAAGTTCTCACTTTTATCGGCTTTCTCCATGACTACCTAATTTTTTTAATCTGACATCACATTTACAGATAATCCCATTTCTACCAAGTATCTTGTTAGATTTTTAGCTTCAAAATAATGTTTTTTTTTTAATTTTGTGTAAAATAACACATCGCAGAAAATACACTCATACATCGTACATTGTAAAATCATTATAATGGCTATACAAAACTCTTGTTACTTGTTGAGTCGCGAGTATTTTTCGAATAATTGGACCAAAATAATTGGTGCATGCCGCACGCGACCACAATAACTTGTAAACGTGTACATTCCAGGAGCTCAATTAATTATTATGAAAATATTTATGAAAAATATAAGAATTGCAGAATGTGGGCATACAGAAAGTGACAATATTTAAACGTATTAATTTTCCCACGTTTCAAGGCTTATAAGGTATCTTATAATACTTTTCACCAATAATTTTATCAGTTTATTGGCAGAAATATTTTTAAAACCATACCATGAAATTCCGAAACTAGAAAATGCATTCTTTTCTTTTCAATTAAACAGTTACTGAGCATCCAAGGCGGAAGACTGAAACTTGGTTTTTCCAGTAATTAGATAAAAGAGCTCTTGTTATCAAGTTTCCAATAAGTAAGCATTTAGCTGATTGGGAAAAAGAAAAATTAAACTTGAAAATCATTTGATAGTATTAATTAGTTGTAGACGTAAATGCTCCTCAAATAGTCCGATGAGCAAACAAATACCCTAAGCTTAAATGGTAAAAGGAATATTAATAGCACGAGTCTTAGTCTTATTACTCTTTTGTTACTCATACAAGTAAGGATAGAATTAATATTACAATTATACGCTTCATAGGCAATCCAGGATCGAAATGTAAAAGAGAGTTTCAAAATAACGCTCTGTATCAGTTTCCTTTTATTATTAAAGATATATTATAGGTATATTTTATAATTTTAAGTTTATTGTGTTCAAAACATTGTGGTGGATTTCAAATTTTCCTTGATTTTTTTTTTCTTTACAGTTTAACTTTAATTCAATTTAATTTTGAAATCTGTGTTTTAACTATTTTTTATTTTTGAAGTAAAGAATGAATTTTAAATTCCTTATCGAAAACAAGAAGTCAGATCATTATTCGGTTTTGATGACGATTTGCGCATACCGTTTTAAAAGCATAAACATTTCACAGTGTATGATGTCATTCAGTTTGCAAGCGTACAGAAATAAATTAGTAGTACGAAAAAAAAAAATTAAAAAAGGTCATTGACCCACATCTGTTCACCCTCCTCTCTCTAATGACCTGTAAAATCTACGCCCACCTACGTACCTTTCACGAAAAAGCCGTGAAAAAATAACTACGCAACCTTTTATCTTTCTTTGAGCAGACTTTATTATGTATGTTAAGAGTACATAAAAAAAATTCGTCCGTCCATTTCAAGAGGAACAAAGAAATGTATAATAATGCCTAATAATTATCTTGTTGATATAAGAACTTTTAACAAAAGGTTTTTATTTTTACTTTTGAGTGCCATAAACATTTTACCAACGTATGATTAGAATAAAGTGTGCTAAGGCGAAACTTCCTCACAATATAATTAAAATAAGGTTTCAGGTGGCAAAGCAGCGTAAACCAGGTCTTCCTAATATAAAATAAGCATGTAGCAACTCGAGAGTGTCATCGTTTTTACCGCTCGAAATGAAGTGTTAAAAGAATGAGTAGAGGAAGAGAAAAATGAAGGAAATGCAGGTAGTTGGAGACTGAATATGTCATATGACATACAAGAAGTAACTCAATCTACTCAATTGCGCCGTTTATCCAAGTTCAGTTTGGCTCACATGTTCTTGTTTTTGTATCTAAGTGGTTTATCTTATGTAGTAATTGATATATTTTATTATTATTCTTGATGTACTTGCCATTTGATTTTGTGAAGTCTCGAAGTGCATCTTTGAAGTCCAGTCCATGGTCCAATATCAATGTTATTAAACTGGGACAACCTTGAAGCTATACTGAACCCAATGCAAAATAGTTCATTAAAATCGGCTCATAAATATAAGTAATACGCGTAAAAGCATAAAACACAAATTGAAAAACTCCTTTGTTAATGTAATTAAAATATTATGGTTCATGATTTATTGTGTATTATGTTGTATTAATGGATTTAAAATTCGTTCGTTCGTTGGTCTCAGATATATATCATATCATAGCATTCCCATAGATACATTAGGATTGAAAGAAAATAAAATGTGAGAATTTTAGGATTATAATATTATAATTATTTAAGGTATATGTATGATTTGCAGATATACACATAGAACGGAAGAGTTAATTCAATTAATAAATAATTTATTGTAATTAAAAAAAGCTAATGCTATTTTTATTTAATTTCATTTATTATTTTTTTTTAAGTAGAGTATTTCTAAATTTAAGAAAATTTTATCACGGTAATAATACATTTGCCACACAAAAAACTCATAAATCATGTCCCTGGAGGAAGTATTCGATTTCCTTGAAAAAAGACACCAGACTTAAGACGTAAGTGAAAATGCGTTTTATCGCGTTATCTACAAGGAAAAAGTATTTATTATGAAGTAGACGTTCTTGATACTTTCATCGTCAGATAAAGTGATGATAAATGACTTGAATACTTTCTTTTTTGCATTTATATTAAGATTAGTAAAGACAATGTGTTTAAAAATGAGATATTACATTTTTATTATAATAAAAATTTAACCTTTTTTAAAATATTAAATAGATTTTCACATTCCATGGTCCAGTTTAACATTATAAACGTATATATGGAGAAATTTACATGGATTGTAAGCGAACCATCTAATGGTGCATTCACACTACACTTTTTGTAGAGCAACGTTCTTTACTGAAAGTTATTTTTTATTACTATATGAAGCCATGTCTAGTATAATTGCCGAACATGTGGAAACAATCAACATGCAGTAACAATCAATAACATTTCTGAACACATGCAGTGTTAATCGCTTGTTGATGTTATATTTTGTATATTAATGTTACCTGTGGTATGGATCCGGTGAGCAACATTACACAAATAGTAACAAGTTGTCTTATGCTAGGAATGTTAACGTATTGCATTCAATACGATAACATTAGTAGCATTTTAAACATCAAACAACAACAACACAACAACATGTTTCGCAACAAAAAGTAACTGCTGTGTGGACGTACCATAACGTATATAAACATAGCCGCGAGAAGCAGAAGATTAGGTATACTTTGTATTGTATAAATATTGCCAATCATAAGCGCTATGAGACCAATATCAGCATTTTGAATAAAATTTATTATCTTTCCGATAACTTTCCATTATTTATTTCTCTTTGTTGTATAGATATTTTGAAGTTATCAATTCGTTGTTTTTTGCGTATGATGGTGTTTAAAAAGAGATAGGGGACTGAGGGTGTTATATTTTGGAACTTCGGCACAGACTTACTTTATACTATGGACGCACTTTCATACCTAAAAAAGTTCATTTATTTCATTTATGTAAGGAAACGAAATTAGTCACAGCTAACTTGATTCAGTTATGTTGCAAGAGTTGAATTCCGAAAGGGCAGTCTCTTTTTTACAGATCGTGTATTGCTGTTGGCCCTCCTGGCGTTTACAGCGTCACCGGGCTGGGTTGACTGAGTATAATAATCATTCAAGAAAAAGGGATAGCCTTCGCGAATAGTCAAAGTTGATTTCGTCCATAGGTTAGATTAGGTAGCTTTTGGTGATGCCGTACCACGGCTATGTTGCAAAGTCTATGAAATTTTATCTCTATCAAAGGGCCGTTCCCTCGTATATAGTAATGGCAGCCTTATTTGCTCGATAATTCGGTGCTAATTATATTCATTTCGGTTGTCTGAAGGCAGTACCTTAAATTTTGCTAAGAAATCTGTATATTACGTATAATATTTTTTTAAGTTTCAGTGAGTGTTTTTACAAAATAACAAAATAATAAAAATTTTGCTTAATAAATAAACATGCAGTAATCTTTTACATCAAGTAGCCCATGAACTAAACTAGGTATAGATAAATCCGTTTTTTCCTTTGTGGTATTCAAAAACTAAATATTATATTTGTATTTTTGAAATTTGTTTCGTATAGTAAAATGAAAATAAATCTACAAGATTTATCACATTTAACTTGTTACGTTTACTCAAACCGACATCTGGTTCAATAAATAATATTTCACATCGTACCAGGCCGGCTTGTCTAGGATCACAAAAGGTTGTTTTCCAATACCGACGACCAACCAGCCTTTTGTTCTCACAGACGCCCGTGGCAATGTTTGAAATGTTTCAGTACACAAGGCAAGTTTCCTCGAAGCCAATTTAATTATTCAAATTCAGAAGAACCCTTCAAACCCTTTCCGATGGAGCCAAAACACTATTAAAATTAATAGTCTGAAAGAATTGAAGGCGTTCCACAAATTCATTCCATTGATTTCTAAAGCTCTATACTTGTATATGTAATACTAGCGGCACCTACGGTTTGGCTCGCGAGGTGTGCCGATTTTTCTTTACCGCACTGTATCCTAATTCTTTTTCTAAAGTAAAAGTAGCCCAAGTTATGAGCTTATGACATTGGCTATCTGCCGGTGAAAGTCCTGTTAAAATCGCTCCAGCCATTTTAGCCGGAACAAATAGACAGGCTTACAGATACAGAGACCAACAATTTAAAAGCTGATTTTTTTAAATGTAAATACCGCATATACTTTCGTATGCATTTACAGAAAACCTATTAATTTGGAATTACAAAAAGACACTTTATATATTTTATTTATTAAATGAAAATATCAAGCCCTACGATTTTTTTTATTTTAGAAAAAAAAATGACAATATCTCATTTACAAAAAGTTTCATATACCGCACCAATATTCATATAGCAAAAAGCCACACTTTACTATGTTTTGTACAGAAAATTACGAACAAAAGAATTACATTTGAGCTAACAAATGATACGGTATTAATCGCTTACAGTCGATTAAAAGTACAGCCAACATATGTACGAGTCTTGTGTGTGTGTCATTGTGTGCTTAGTTACTGATAGACATACATAAATCTAAAGATCGTCCTTTTACAACCTCATGGAAACAGTAAACTAAATGAGAACGATTGAATTTATGAAAAACTATGAAAATAGCACTGTAACTTAATTTTGGTATTCACAGATTTAGAGCAGGCTAAATACTGCATGTTCATTAGATAGTATGAAAACTGAGCGTCTTCTTTTTTATAGGTTTTTTTTTTATTTTTGCTGAGAAATGCATTTACGCACACCACTGTACGTAGTGTACTTTTCAAGTAAAACACTATTTAGGCTGTGGTATTATGGGACTTGGCCACACGTTAATCAAGCGGCAATACCTACTAAAACTCAGCGGAACCCTCATCAACACAGTCCCTTACGCAAACAACCATGACATCTTGTCTAGTGTTACGATGACGTAACACTAGCCACTAGCTTGATATTGTTTAAATGATTGGATTATCGATGAATTTTTGCTTTTTAATATATCAATATCAAAGTTATGGCACGTCATGTTTGTGCATAGCTTCGGGTATGCTCGATTGGACGGTTTGCGGTATTTAGCCTACTATAAATCTGTAATTTAAAATTTTTAATCGCAGTTTGAGTTGTTTGTTATTTTCTCTCTTTTCCAGCATTTCAATAGTGTATTCGTTATTCCCATTTAGATTGTAACGTTTATTAATTAAAATGCACGGTGTTTTATAGTGTAACATAAATAGCAGTAAATTGCCTACCAATAGTTAAAGATCACCATCAGACTTTAATAAGTTAATGGCAATGATTTTTAACTTAATGTGCTTTTCGAGTCACCGTGGGACAATCCACTTCGACTCATTACTTGAGTTATACTGGTTCTGAAGCTCAGCGTTTAGCGAATTATGGTTGTTTTTTCCTGATACATTTTTACCAACATTAAAATAGTTATGTTGTTTTGAAGATTTATAAAAGACATAAAAATAATTTTATATTGCTTATTGAAGAATTTTTATGATCTTTACGAATGATGTATGGCCCATAAATATAATACAATAAATTTAAACGTAATAAACCATGAACGTGCTTGATTCTTTAGCGAATATCACAGTTTATTTTAAATGGATATTCATGTTAACAACAATTAATTATTTCTTAAGCTATTGCAGCTTTTGTTTCTTTTCAAAATTCTCATATCTTATATTAAAAAGACGTAGGGCGGTTTCAGAACAGAATTTTTTTCATTTTAATTTCGAGCGTATGCAGTCGTTTCGGTATACGCGTTAGATTTTGGTCTTCAAAAACCCCAATCAGTGAACTCGGTCTTATTCCGGCGTGTACGCTTACACTGGGGTGGTGAGTGTCAGTATATATATTAGAATATTATTGAAATAAATATCACGCGCGTATACGACTTTATAAGCTTGTCAATTCTCGTACGAGTTGCGCGTGTACCAAAAGACGCGTATAGACGCGTTTCGCAACTCGTGCACTTCGAAAAACGAGCTTGAACGCTTGTAAAAAACCCTGGTCTGAAATTACCCGTAGAGTTTTTTTGTTTCAATGCGCTAATGTAAGGAACTACCTGTCTAAAATTAAAAAAAATATTCTTACGTTCGATAGTGCTTAAGAAACTTACAAGGTCAATCACAAGCCCAATCAATGTGACAAATAAGTAAGTAGGCAAAAGTGAGGAGGCGCTGGCGGCATCTCGTTGCCTAGGATTATATTGCCATACACCCTCAATATTATTCTAAAATACGCATATATATAATGCATAATATTGTACAATGTAAATGCACTTATCCAATTAATGTTTTATAATTTAATACTAACCCCACATTATCAATAATACTGTGCAATAACCAGGTATAGCACAATATTATTAAAGCGTGCAAATTATTATAAAACAAAATTTGAGTGTCATTAGAATTTTACGTGGGTGAAACCGCAGAAGTAACTTATTACTTAATGAAATATATTGTTTATTATAAATATGTTAATTTAGAAATTAATATAATATGACGTATATTAAAGACGCGTCTTCACATGAATAAATTAACGCATGAGTAATTGCATGTTTTCACGCTTGAATTAGCAATGAATATTTCATATTCTTATGACAATATAAGTATGTCAACGAAGTTAAGCAATTTTGATGCTCGGTTAAGCAGGATTCTTAAATGATTTTATAAACAGCTAAGTTATTCTTAAGAGGGACGATACGGTCTCTGATATCAAATCATCGACTCTACATTAATATTTCATTTCTATTGAAATGGTTTGACATCTGAATGCGAAAGCTTTTCAATTGAAAAATTCTGAGTAAATACCATTATACCAGAGTTTTATTTAAATATAAAATGCATTTTTTTGCCGTTCTGTAAAAAAATTTATGAATATATAGTGGGTTGGTAAATTACTCAAACTATTTTTCTCTTAAAATATTATTGATAACCTACTTTTTATTATAGGGGCAGGAGGCTTATTTTATGTTAAGTGATTGCAGTAGTTATTTTTAGATAAATAACAGTTTTTTTAACAGTCTTATTATAATTTACTTTAATGTTTTTTGTATTTTTGATGATACTCAAACTAAGGAAAAACCGAAATAAAAATATACTGTGACATTAATTTTATTTCTTACTTTCTTCATACTTTTGAGAGTTATTATTTTCATAATAACGTCGATAAATCTATAGCATTTTGCTCTGTATCAACATTAAAAATTACTTAGTGTGTAATATGCATTAAGATTTTAAAACGTCCAAATTGCATTAAAAATTTTGCATTTCAATCGTTTACAAGATTTTTCTCTTCGCTCGGTATGCTGGTACAGGTCTTGAAACGAATGCTTACATAGCGTTTAAAATAAAACGCATTATGTAGGAAGCAATATTCTTTAATGCGTTTTCATCCCGCGAAATTTTAAGATAAATATATGGAGACTAGGAAAGCATTTTGTGATAAATCTGCAATGCGCATAAGTTTTAAAAATCATCATAATTTTAAAAGGAATTTATTTTGGAATGTCTTGTACCAATATTTAAATAAACGTCAGTTATAATTGCATTCACAGCTTATTTTAATATGTTAATTATATGAAAGGTTTTTTAATAACTTTTAAAGATTTATTATAATCAAGTATCATCTGTCAAATTTTTCTACTGCAAATGAGTAGATAATATTATGATATGATGATTGGTGATTTATTTGATTTATATTTTAATTAATGGTACTCAAAGCCAGGTGCAGGTCATTATTCGGCATACTACCTAAGGGTTAAGCACCTTTTGACGCGGTCAGTCTATGAATGGGTGAGTACTTAGTAATATTTCAACTAAACGTCTCCATGTTTCGCAAGGCACGTAAAAAGCTCCGATTATCAATATGATAAAAAAATTATTCATATATATCAATAATATTCAAAAATATTTCAGACGGGTGACCTGAACAATTCTGATACTAGGTTAGCAACTAACCTTACAAGAAGAAAAGGGAGTGCTTTTTTTAATTTGAAAAGTAGGTCTACTCCACCTGATGGTAAGTCCAAACGTGAAGGCGTTTAATATAGGATGTGTTTATAGGAATTAAAGTATGTGACATAGGTTCAAGTCAGTAAAGCAATCATCAAATCAGTAAATGAATCATCAAATCAATCTTTCACTTTTTTTTTCATTATTTCATATCGCTTTTACAAATGTTGGGAAAAATATACGTAAAATGGTGAACATTCTCAGTCGCATACATTAAATACTATAAAAAAATTCATGCAGCTTTAACAACTGAAATAGCACAAAAACAAATCAAATGCTATTTGCGATATAAATCACGAAGTTGCGTAATGAAATTAAATATTTTTATGAACTGCATGTCGTAAAGTTAAAATTTCATTTTGGTGATAATATTACGTAATACCACTCAATTTTATCGCTCAAAAGCATTTGGCTCTATTCATAGCTATTATAGTTCAATATGAATAAATTCTGTCGTTGTGATCGAAAGGAATTTTCAAATAGCAATCTGAAATATGCTATAATTTATTATTTATCGACGATCCATACCACACTTTATTGACAAATATTTTACGCTCCAAAATTGTTTGCAGGTGTTTGAACGCTTGCAAAATTTTGCTATGAGCTCATTTTATTTGTATTGACAGTGATCTAAGAAACAAAGAATGTAATAAAAGTGCCATTTACCTTGTTTAGATAATAATAATAATAATAATAATAATAATAGCCTTTATTTACGATCACATATTTCATTTCACAAAAATGGTGCTTAACGTATTTTTACTAGACATGTATTAACAAGGTATAAACTCAAAAAAAAAAAAAAATAGTAACAATTGAAATAATAAGTTAAAAAATCAAAACATGCATTAATAATATGTTTGATTGAACATGCATTACAAATATTCATCGTTACGATTATTACATACTAATCATACAGTATTGCAATTATTTAATAATTAAGATTATTTTAGTCAGATTCATAAATTCATTAAATATCATAAATAATTAAATGTAATTAAATTGGATACCATAATTACTAAGAAAATAAAAAATTAATAGATGTACCTAGGAATTAGATAATAAAATAATAATATTTAGAATTAAGAGTTAAAACAATAATACGTTTAAATCAACATGCATTGAATACTAATTATTTTTGACAATAACAATTAACAATTCATTACTATAATAATTAAATAATCAATAATAATATGAGTAATTTAAATTAATTCAACAAGATTTACACATAATAAATAATTAAAATTTTCATTCAATATTTTCATCATAAAGAAAGAATATAATTATAGTAATAATTTCAAGTAATTAATTGTTAATTATTTCTTAATCTATATTATTTCGGTTTCATTGTGATCGTCTCGCCTTTCAGCATAGGCCTCCTCTAGACTTGACCATACACTTCTATCTAAAGCCTTTCTCTTCCATGTTACTCCCGCTATAGCTTTGACGTCATCGTCCCATCTTTTGCTTGGCCTACCCCTCTTTCTCTTACCGTCTCTAGGATACCATTCCGTTACGTATTTTGACCATTTATCTTTCTTATCTCGTATTAAGTGACCTGACCATTTCCATTTAAGCTTTTTAATCGTATAAGTAACATCAGCAACATTTGTTTTATTTCTTATTTTAGTTAATTTTATTTTATCTTTTCTCCTTACATTTATCATGCTTCGCTCCATACCATGTTGACAGGTTTGTAGGCATTTTATATGTTCCTTATTCAGCGACCATGTTTGACATCCGTATATCAAGCTGGGTAATATGCATGAGTTAAATACTTTTGTCTTATATCTTATAGAAATACTTGGATTTTTCATTATCTCTCTCATAGACCAATATTTTTTCCAAGAGATTGCTATTCTTCTTTCAATTTCTTTTGTTGTCTGTTTGTTAGGAGATATTATTTGTCCGAGGTATATATATTCATCCACATACTCTATAGGGTTGTTGTCAATTAACAATGTTCTTTTTTCATCGTTGGTCATTAATTTAGTCTTTCCCGTATTCATTAATAGGCCTGCTTTTCCACTTTCTATTAATAATTGTTGTAGCATGTGTTGAAGACTATTCGGATTATCTGTAATAAGAATAATGTCATCCGCAAATCTGAGGTGGTTCAGTAGCATTCCGTTAATGTTTAAGCCATGTGCACTCCAGTCAAGTTTTCTAAATATCAGTTCTAGGACTGCTGAAAATAGTTTTGGTGACAGTGGGTCTCTCTGCCTGACACCTTTTTTTATCTTAAATTCTTCACCTATAGTTTCTAATCTTACTTTAGCTGATGTATTCTTATAGATATTTCTAACCTTGTTTAGATAAGTTCTATAAATAATTGAACTGCACATTACTTAGTCTTTTATTCACCTGTTTCTGTTTGTTTCAAGTTCACACAGTTTCAAAACTATTTTAATAATAGTGTAATGCTAATCGTTATAGGTAAAAACCTTCACTGATAATTATAGATACAGAGTGATTACTTTCCAATCCTGTTAATCGCCACATAATCATTTAAGTTTGTCTTTAAAAATGCCTTAGTCAATACTTGCACAACGCAATATTTTTGTTGTAAATTTTTCTTTGGTGTTAAATAGTATTCCGTTTGTTTAAGAAACCCCTTCCTAAAAACATCAATAATAACACTACAAAATGACTCAGAGAGGAATAATAACCATAAATGTCATATGACAAACTAAAAGTGCGTAATGTAACACGTGTACTGCGAGGCAGTTATGTGGCTATCCGACGTCGCTCTGGTATGAAACAGAAATGACATAATCGATAACACAGATTAAGCCTCAAGTGGAACCTAGTATTTATATAATATATAAAATATCTTTTACGTCTATGTATTTTATTTTATTGTAAAATATCATTCTGTAAAATATCATTTATTCTTTACCATTAATTTAACGAAGACCCTTTTCGATTTTACATTGTGATAGCAATAAATTGAATGGTTTGATATTCCATTTAATTCATTTATTGGATAAAATATTATTTCGTTTGTACAATTGGTATATATTTCATGATATCGTATCATATTTTTACTAGCATTCTATTCGCGATTTTTATAGATTCGGAATTTTGTAGATTAAAGTACCAAGTGACTCAGATTGTATAACACATAATGTTATTGTTTTTGATTAAGAGACTTTTCACTAATTCCTCTTAAGAAGCTATTTTACGTATATTTTTAATGTACAGAGAGAGTCCAATGTTGTAATAATACACATAATTATTGAGGACTGATCAAGTTTTCTAGAATTTTATGAAATTGTTATTTTGTTTCTTACTAATACTTCTAAAAATCTGCAGTGAGATTCGACTCCTCTTGACCTTGTGCATAAAACACGCTAACATAAACATCTAATTTTAAATAACAAGCTTCCCGGGCTATCGCTTGCAGATGTAGAATCAATTTCGGATGTCGTGGTCGAATCGTGGTTTAACAGCGGAAGTGACATCACCTGACATCACATATAAACGAATATATTAAAAGTTTTCAAAGTCATTGGCATGTTGCAGTCATAAACGCAAGGTTTGTCTATTTATAATGAGAACTAGCTTCTGCCCGCGGTTTATTGCTGCTCAAAACAATGGTATATGCTTATGCAGTAGTGAAATTTTATGTCTGTATAGGGATGAGGGATTCAGATTGAAGATTGCTTGATTGTAGATTTTGGTGATATATTGGGGTAACGATTCCATTTTTTTATGTTAAGACAAAAGACCTACCACCAGGCGAGGGCGAGAGCGATGGGGTCGTCGCGTCCCGACGCCGGTAAAAGCGATGTAAAAGCCTATAGAGCTCTTCATTTTGTAAGTTTCATTGACAGCTCGAAGTCATGAGTAAAGAAACGACTTTCAGTTATTTGTAATTGATTAATTTTATGTAGATGAAAATAGGGCTTGCATAGTCCAGTAAGACGATTGAAATTATTGAATTGTTCTTTTAATAAAATTATTTCTATACATTTTATATTTTAACCAGGGTGTAACTAGCTAAAATAATATTTTATAATTGTTTTAAGTAGGTCATTAATATTTATTATGTATGTAACATATATCTTAATTATACTTTACCATGCATCTCCATTAATATGTATAAAATCCATATACCAAAATCTGAAACCTTAGTTAGCAGTCTATCAGATCAGCCCCATGAAAATATCGCCTTAGTACACCCACCCATAATATGTGGGAGCGGATGTCAGACGGCCGTTCGTTAAGCACAAGCGCCGAGACAACTTGGCAGATATCGTACCCCTTTTATGTATATAAAACGTAAAACGAATGGTATGACATTCGGCACCTATAACTTAATACATGAACTATATCGACATTACACGAACTGATAAAAAAAAATGTACATAATTGTATATATATATATATATACTAGCGACCAGCCCCGACTTCGTCCGGGCGCATAGTAAATTGTTCCGTTTATCCCGTAACTGTGAGAGTTTTAATTCCGTTCTTGGTTCTTCCACTTATAAACTATCTATCCGTATACAAACATTAAGTGATACATTTTTTTCCATACGAACTTCCCTACCCGTCGATTCCATACAAACTTGGTATTTACTGTTAAAATTAAAATTTACTTTATATTTAATATTTTCTGTCATAAGAACCTTCTCCTGACAATAACAAACACAACAAAAAATGAAATAGTGAAATCGGTCCAGCTGTTCACGCGTGATGCCGTGACCAAGGGATATAGGGATTCATTTATATATATATATAGATATGTATGAGTAAATATAAAATGAGTCATTATTATTAATAAACGTACAATATTCGTACGGTTTTTCACAAGGGTTGGCTTGTATTTTTATGTACATAGTTTTCATGTCATGAAATGCCTTGAGGATATTTTCGATTTAAAATATGGACCATTTACACTTAGTGTTGTTGGCACATTGCCAATAACAGCTTAGGCCTAGTATGTTTTATCGGAAAATAAAAAATCTTGAAAAGGTTTTCGTACGACTAAACCGAATTTTTTTCCTTGCAAGGGAAAATATATTCGTTAAATAAACTTTTAATATTATGAAGATTTTCGAACACAAATGAGTAACATATGCAAAGATTATAATATCTAGAAACGATTTTAAATATGCATTTGAGCATTCTTATTGTTTATTTGTAAGTTATTATCTTAAACTAATTTATTTTTAATAATGGTTCTACGGTTAAATTTAGCGTATACTTACGATGGATGGGGGTTCGCGGGTTTGATTCATGTTTTCTGGTCGGAGTAGATGTGGTTGTTTTTGGTGTGTTTCTAGAGCCCCGACATGGCTATACGTACCCTTATCCGTAGAGTGTATAATTCTTTATAATTATTATCTGTCATACCAATATTTTACTATTTTTGGTTAAGGGGTTGTTTTATATAGAACAGAGCTTTGCTATTAATTATTGTCATATTAAACAGGGAAATACTTTCCAATTTTAAATTATAACTGTGGTGGGTGCCGTCACCGTACACCTATAGACTTCACTGCAGTACAGAGGACACTCTCAAATGATGATGGAACGATCCTGCGCCGCTTACAACCAGCGGCTCCCACCGACTCTCTTTATGCCCATCGACTCTCTTTATAAATGTGATGTATCGATATTCATAGTTTTCAAAGTTAAGTTTTTTCAAGTTAGCGACGGTGGTTCGTTTCAACGGAAACCGAAACGATTATGCTTTTAGTATTCTAAGTGAAATTAGATTACATCAATTGTTTATTAACAAAACTTTGTAACAAAACAAAACCACTTAAAAACAAATATTATTAGAAGTGAAACTTATTTAGGTTGTTAAATTTTTCCCTTAGTACAATAATTTAAAAATAAAAGTCTTTACAAACCAAGGGGCCACGACAGCGAGTAAATAAAAATGTTACATTTACATTTACATTTCCTTATTATAGTCATACCAGAAATCGTTTCAATGAGCGATAATCATTGGAAAGCATAGCTATGAACTTTTCCTCACAATAATCGTGAAAAGAAACATAATAATTTTTTTTTTTTTTTATGTTAAAAGTTGGCAAACAAGCATACGGCCCACCTGATGGTAAGTGGTTGCCGTAGCCTATGAGCGCTTGCAGCACCATTAGTAGGTGCCACTCACGCGTTGCCAACCTCGAGATATTGGTTCTTAAATCTCGTCTGCCCAGTAATTTCACTAGCGTACAGTGCCCTTCAAACCGGAACACAGTAATGCCTAAGCACTACTATTTGGCGGCAGAATATTTGACACTGCGGTGGTACCTACCTAGCCGGCCTCTTGCAACAAAGACCTACCACCAGTGTGACTGACTGCACTGGTGGAATAATCTCTGCTGTGACAGAGGTTATCCCAACAGCGGGCGATGGGGTCGTCACATCCCGAAGCCGTGAAAATAATATCTTTATAAGCCTTAAATGTAAATGTGTTTCGCTCGACGAGCATCACATTAGCATTTACTTAGTTTTGGATGTCTCTGTAATCCATTTGACTTAGGATACACGTATAAACAGAATTTATTCGGCGTGGAACAAGGATAACAGGCCGTTAGGATGTAGACGATTGAAAAGAATCGCTAGACAAAGAACACAAATACGGTTGGAAAAATTTCTTTGAATAACAGAATAAAGAGAGTATTAATGTCGTTTTAGGATGAAATGAATAAATGCTCACGTACATGTAGTTTTTGTATAAGATTATCTTGAGTGAAGGGATTTCGTTATAATATATTTTTTTTGTAAAATGTAGAATTTTATTGCCTGTAGCTAAATAAAGGATTTGGTCCTTTATCTGAATTGGAATTGGATATCAAATAATATTGTTTTTAATGACGGTGCAAATTGTATTTAAATGTTATTAAGTTTCATACTTGTTAATATTATTATTAAATACTTATAACTATACATAGTATTATTTTTAATTATTTAATTGAACCCGTGTTTCAATATATATTAGATATTTTAATAAAAATAATTATCATGAAATCTTATACCAACGTTATAACTTTACGGTATTTTGAAAAGTGTAGATACTTTCTTAGTTATAGCAATTCTATATTTTAATTTTCTAGTTGCCATTATTGACACTATATGTAGTAGGCAACGATGACTGCTTGATAACTTCCTTAGGAGCTATAAAAAGCTCTTCATCGCATCAAACTGCTGGTAGAAGTTAGAATCCTGCTAAAGGCTTCATATCAAAACTTAAGGGATTGCGAAATTATTTAAAGATTTTGATTTCATTCAACATTTTGTAAAGTTTTCTTGGGTACTAGCCAAAGCGCTGTTGTTTATTTATTATTACAAATTTTATAAACCTAGCAGAGGTGTAAAAATAAAATATGAGATAAATCAAACCTAACATGCTCAGAATGCCATCGTTGCTGGGGCGAAATGTTGAGAATTTCTGCTATGTTATGAAATTAACGTGAAATTAATATGCAATATAAATATTATAAGAAATATTTCATTATACATTGGACGTTGTTTCGTGTACTAACGAGGTTTTTATTATATAAATAAAAATAGAAAATAGCTACAAACCTCGTAACCTCGACCTAGGCTCCTGATAGAATAGTTATATTCTGTGCTTATATTTTCGGATACACACATACAATTATATATGTACAACCATACTCAGACCAGAACACAGGACCATATCAAACATATAAATAACTGCCATGAATGCGGGAATCTATTCTGCGACCACTAGCATTTAAAACAGTATTTATTACTGCGATGTAACAATCTTCAGTATTAATATGAATTCACAAGCTTCTTATAAAATCAAAACGTCAGGTGTGCAGAAAAGGATATATAGACATCTAGAAAAATGTACTAAGGGACAACTACTCGGCACTCAGGTCTTTCTGAAATTAATTTTGAAGTTCACGGAGATTTATTCGCGGACAAATCTATCATCTGACGGTCTTTTTGTTTTTAAAGCTTGCGCTAGGAGTGGGTACAACAATAACCCATGAGGGTCAACATCGAACGAACGCTCACGTTAACAGAGCGGAGTCAGCCCTTCTAACGTTGAGCTATTGAGCCTTTGATTTGTCTGTTTGTTATAATGGTGTTTCTTAGACGTCTGAAATGTTATGTGAAAAATATATGGAAATGCTAATCATGACATGGCGTTGCATAATGTATTGTATTTCTGTTATATTGTTATGTTAAAAGCCCTGCCAGTCTTTTGTACTTTCATATGCATTAATTTTGTGATACAATCGTCCTTTCAATCTTTCTTATTTAAAAAGATTTAATGGTACAACCTAATAGTAAAATATATTTGATGGAAAAAATAATTGTGTTATAATCCTGCTTAAAGATATTTTCGACTTTGATTCCTTCGAAAATGCTGGTTTGCTGAATATCAACACAGTGCAACATGACGAGTTGTAAACACAATTATATTATTGACCTACTTTTAATATTTTAAATTCAGTTATAGTTTTATAATGGTATCATATTTTATAATTGTATTATAATATTAATAGCGGTCCGCTCCGGCTTTGCACGGTTATAAAATATATAGCCTATGTCATTCACTGAAAAAGTGATTAAAATCGATGAATAGTTTTGATTTATTCATTACTGCCCGTGGCCCGCACGCGTTATTATTTATGACATCACATTAGAAACTTCAAAAATAACAGTATTTCTCCACTGCTTTTAATGGATTTTATTATACATATAAACCTTCCTCTTCAATCACTCTATCTATTTAAAAAAACCTGATCAAAATCTGTTGCACAGTTTTTGAAGATTTAAGCATACATAGGGACAGAGAAAACGACTTTGTTTTTTACTATATAGTGATAGTGATAGTGATACTTTGTGGCAGTAGCTTTCTACGCCCTAAATTAATGTGTAGTTTTATTGTTACATTTCCGACTACTGTCTTAGCGTAACGAAATAAAAATGTATTCCAATACCCAATTTTACCATTTCTTCACGTTTTAGAGGAGGAAAAAGGCAGAGATTCTCAATTCGTTTCATTATTTTATTATTGTGATTATCTGCAATCTGTGTTAGGTACACATATCGTAAAATAATGTAGAACTCGACCAAAGTCGAGTTACCAATTTCCATGTTTTAAAATCCCTAAATTAACATTTGCCGTCCCAAAAATTTTTCCCTCATATTGCAGCGTATACACAAGTACATGGCATTTAATTTATGTAAATGTAGGTCAGTAATAAAAATACGAAAACGTACCATTGTTCTATATCTAGACGATCTCTGTGGCTATTGTCTTGTTAATTGTTCATGTACATCCTAATTGCTCTCGGCATAGTAGAGATACTACCGAGTCTAAATTCGGAGCATTTTCGATGTAAGAAAATGTATTTTTTACATTGTTTTTATTAGAACAATGGTTTCAATCAAGTCGCCGATGGAGCGTGGGGAAAGATCTTTTATTTTAGATATCACGATTTTAATTTTGACATTGATGTCGGAATATTGTGTTTATGTATTCTACACGAAACTAACAAACGCTGAAGTTTTATAAATAAACGTTTAGCGTTATGAAGTGAGGTTAAAAATACTTAATAAATAGTAAGCGATTTTGGCTATACTCGAAATTACATCTTTGTGAAATCATTAGGATTAGTTTTTGGAATTAAAAAAGCAACATAATACTTCATGTATGGAAAACTTCTATTTCGAATGTATTACAATTTAAAAATTATTTTTTATGTAGATATCCTTTTTTCTAATTTAAATGTATTATAAAGGCATATAATTTTATTGGCCGCAATGAATTCAAACAAAATCGCTCCATTCTTACGTCTTTTACCACTTGAATTATGCCGGTATTGTACACATGTTGTTACAATGAAATAAACCAGATTCCTTTTTCATAATTTATACGATAGTTAGCTCCCATAGTAATCTACGGTTAGCAATTTCGTTCGGTGTTTCTTTTAGTTTTTGTTTGAACTAACAAGTTGAGAATTTCTTTCATTTTCATTAGAAATTGGTTCTTATTTCTATGAGTATATAATATTTAATTCAATGCACGCGTCGAAAGATATTTAGAATGATTTCATATGGAAAAAAACGTTTCTGCTTTCATTACCATAAAGATGTATTCACAAATTATTACAAATTGTTACTTTAGGCATAGTCTTAGAGTATTTTTAGTTTTTTTTAATTAATATCAAATAAGGTTCTCATTCTTGGTTTTAATGAACGTGAGTTTTAATTCCTAATTATTTCAGTCAATACACAAAGTTATTTTTATTGTAAATAAATACGGTTGTTATAGATATATTATGTTTCACACTGTTCACATAATTACAATAGATCTTCATTTCGTTTGATTATTAGGGTTCCGTACCTAAAGGGTAAAATGACAACCCTATTACTAAAGGTAAGCTGTCCGTGCGTCCGTCCTTCTGTCACCAGACTGTATCTCATAATAATTGTAAGTAATTTTTAGGATAAGTTTTTAATTAAGTTAATTTTTTTTATATTATTGTTATATTGTTTTGTTTCTCTTAACTGTAATGTTTTTTTTTATGTTTATGTTTAGTTTCTTTCTGTTGTGTCCCAATAAATGAATTCTTTCTTTCTTTCTTTCTTTCTTTCTTTCTTTCATGAACCATGATAGTTAGATTGTTGAAATTTTCATAGATGATGTATTTCTGTTGCCGCTAAAATAACAAATACAGATAAAACAGAATAAATTAAATATTTAAGAGAGCTTCGATTAGGAAATTATTAATTTTTCGTGCCGTTTTTACTATAGATAAAGGTGAGGAATCCTTCGTGCGCGAGTTCGACTCGCACTTTGCCAGTTTTTTAATTATATTGCAATCAGTATTTTGAAAATATATTTATCTGAAATGAATGTAATATCAACATTGCCCTGTTTACAAAAGCTTTTATTACACCTAAAGCCGTCCAACTAAATCCACTGGCTTCCATTTCTGGTCATACGTTAAGTAAAGACGGCTCACAGAATCCCATGGCCTCGCCTACATCCGTAGAAATCCGCGTTAACAAAGTCAACGAAAATGTATTACCGGACCTTTGATTATAAATTTACATAAGCCTTCGTACGCAATGAAATGTGAATAATATAATAGCTTGGATCTTTCTTTATCAATTATTTATATAATAATGTAATTATTGAGACGCTCATAGCCTGGTGCACCCACTGATCGGTAAACGATCAGTAGGTTAATGGGTGATCACATAGTGGTATTTCAACCGAGCAACTCCATGCTCCGGAGGGCACGTAAAAAGTCGGTCCCGGTTGCTGACAATTTGACAACAGTCGATAAGTCAAGTTAGAGGCCTACGGGCGACCTGAACAACTCTGAAACTAGGTTTGACCACTCGATAAGAAGAAGATCAATTATTTATAGCATAAATAAGTAATTCTATTTATTATTACAATTGCCATAACATTTCTGACAATTTACGATATTTACGTTAGTAGAGCCATGCTTCTCCCAGCACAAAAGGGCTGGCGAGGAATTACTACCCTCTCACAGAAAATCGGCGTCAAGTAACAGTATTATTAGGTAATGTTGCGTTTCGTGCGATGAGTGAGAGCGCCGGAGGCCCAATCTCCCACCCCTCTGTTCCCTTCCTTTTCTTCCCTTCTCGTCCCTTCCCTCTTGTTATACTACAATTGCTTACCATCAGGCGGTCCGTATGCTTGTTTGCTAACCGTCATGACATAAAAAAATACGTTAATTTTGTCAAAAATTATTAGCACACGCACGTTAATTGATGACACATTCAAAATCTATATACAAATGAATAAAATTGAAGTGGCTGTTTGTAATTCCAAATTAACAGCTTTCCACCAAATCCATATGAAAGTGTATACGATACTTTCATAAAAATTAAAATATTTGTCTGTCTGTCTGTTTATACCGGCCAATCTCTAAAACAGTTATATCGATTTTAACGATTTTTTTATAAAATTTCCTAAATTAATTTTTAATATTTAAAACGATAATAATGAAAATATTAACTTCATATTTCAATACATCAAAAAAACAATATTTAATTATGTCAATACTTTTACAATTCGACATATAGTATCCCGAAATAACTAACATAAGGTATTGTGGTTTAAACGTTATTAAAAATCACTGTTCTCAATATTTCCAATTTTCTTCAGGTCTATACTACAGCAATTTGAATAAATCAGAAGCTCAGGCACCAATTGGGACATGTGAAGCCACCTGATTACAAACTACTGACTTCCATGGGCCTTTATATTCCACGCACATACTTTCCGTTGAAATCTCATCAACCGATTTTATCCAGTTGAATAATGTATTCTCTTATTATCTATACAAACGAATATATACCCAAATAATCTTTGATAAATTATTGTTAGTAATATATACATATGTCGGAGTATCCGCTAGATTAGGATTTGTTTGGTTGCTGTTTGGTTGGTTTCGGTTGGTTATCTGCCATAATAATTTTATCAATCAATGCCTCAGTCGTCATAGACGCTGCCTCGAAAAACGACCGTCCATGATCCCTTGAATAAAAACGCACCATGACAGACACAACGCCTCTTTTATCTAATTTCTAACATGGTATTAAATAAATAAATGAAACAGACTCTCATATATATTAAAACTGGAATTGGCAAATATCCGAAACTTTTGTTGTACTCTCAAAATATTAAACATAAATAAAATTTATTACTAAGTTAATTACGAAAATTTTGTGATTGAATTACGAGAGTATAACATTATTTATAAATATCTTGCTTTATTTAATATGTTAGCCTATAATTAATTTATTGAAAATAATTTCGAACCTTTATGAATTTTAATGAATTAATATTGAAAAGGATATGGATTCGTGATGAGCTTGAGACACCAACTTCTGGGTCGCGTTTCCTGGGTTAAATACCTGAGGGCGACCGGTGTAAAGCCGGGGAAAGGCAGGCCTTGACCCACCGTGCTCTCAGTACTCAACCCTCCCTCTGAGTCCGATTCCCCCCCATCAGAATCCGAGCACGCCCCACTCGAGTCCGACCCACCCTCGCGGTACCCGTAGTAAGGCATCTCCCGTTCTCCCGACATTCACTTAACTTATAAGCTCATTTTATCACTTATTATATACACTACACTACTATTTCACCATCTTCGGAAGACCTTCAACTATATAGATAAGTGTCACTTTGGATTGGCAAAGAGTGCGTACATTTTTCAGTCATATAATAGGAAGCGAGCGCCATGATTGCGGAAGCTGAAGTTTTAACCTGAAACAAAGAAAAACTATATTAATAATATATTAATAACATACTACATAATAATATACACTTGACTTCATACGTACTTTGTTTATTTGGATATTTTTTACTAGTTTTCTAAGAATTTATTTCTGTGGTTTCTTCCAAATATATAGTTAATGATTGTATGATTACTGAACAGTAGTAAAACCTTACTGTTTCAAAAGGAAACATAACTTCTCTCAAAATATTGACTGAAGTAGTGTTAATAGTTCATCGTAGTATACAAAGAAAGGTTAGTTGATTTACGCTTAATTCTGGCAGCGAATGAACCACTCTGCAGTCGATTGACGATGTTTAGATTGGTGTTGTCGCACCCTTAATAATTTTTATAGATTATAATTAGTCATTTTTAAAAACCACATAAATCGAAAAATTTATTTCCGAAATAAAAACAAGGAAGGACAGTCAAAATGTTCAATGAATAATGGTTTAAATTGTTTATTTAATATATCATGTCATAATTTGAAGAATTTTTATTTAATGTATTGTCTTTGATTATATTTATAATAATAATTGTAAATTGTTTGGACTGATTGATTAATGGCTATTTAAATGTAGTGCTGAAATATAAATCTTTGATATCATTTCATAATTGTTTTAAATTGAAACAAGTGAGTTTGCTAAGTTTTATCATAATAACTTATTTTAACACTAAAATAAATATTTATAGTTGATGATAAAAATACCTTATTTTCCTGAACGTGTATTATTATTACCATTTGTTTTCGCTCAAGAAATGCAAATACTCATACCACTATAGGTACAATTCGTCAAGTACACTAGGCAGTGGTTGTGTGGTACTCGGCCGCCTGTTAGTCGAGCGGCAATACCCACTAAAACTCAGCATAACCCTCATCACCATAGTGGGCGTCCTTAGAGTCGCTTGCGCAAACAATCATGCACCCGATCGTCGTACTAGACTTGTCAGTGTCACCAGGCGGAAGGGGTTTGAGTACTTTATACTTGGCCATAGACAAAATAGACCAGAGTAAAACCAATGGTTGTAGGCCTTTTACTGCAAGAGGCCGGCTAGGTAGGTACCACTGCAGTGTCAGTTATTTTACCGCAAAACAGTATACTGTGTTTTGGTTCACAGCGGTAGCGAACCTGTCTAAAGCGAAAAGGTCGAGGGTTCAATTTCTTTGTATTAACCATACAGGCATGTGTTCCGGTCTGGGAGTGTGTCCTTGTGTGTGTGTCCAATGATATCATTATTATAATGGCACCCTCACTCAACTCTACAACTCTATTCTAATAGAGTTGTAGAGTTGAGTGTTTAGCGTTTGTTTTGTTTATCATTTCACAAACATTAATATCAATGAAAATTTACAACGAGAACACAAACGTTATTGTTTTACGATGTTTTCGTAAAAGCAGGACATTACAACCTAAATGAATAACGAAGACACTTTTATTATGTTTAAGGAGTACTTTTTACGATCTTTATAAGAAATTCGAATAAAATTTTTCATTACCGTGTTTTAAAGGAACCTTCAATATTCGGTCCCTTCATCAGAAAGACGAAGAGTACGGAGAAGTTGGAAAAAATTTAAAGGAAAAAATATAATCTTGATTTAAAGCACTTGAAAGATGAAAGGAACGCTTCGGAAACGAGTGCGATTTTCGTTTGCTCGACGGATGTTGAAATATTTTTAATCACAAACAAACTTTTACAACCCACAATTAACTTGAGTTCAGAAACGTACGCTGCCAAACACCCAAAGCGCACGCTTTGTATGAAAATTGACGACCGAAACATTAAAATGCATGAGCTGTGCTGAAAACTTTAGGTCGAGTTCCATGTGATTTTGCTCATTTAATCGAATGACGATGACGACGACGATGACGAAAACAACGATTACAACGATGACGATGACAACCACCACAACGATGACGGTATTATAAGAGATTAGAAGGCGACACTATATTGCTTACCTTTAGTAATAGTGTTCATAAAGGCGATTGGTATCGATTTTGGTATCACAGTTTAATATAAATTGCCAATTACTACTTGTATTGAGTTTCTTATATAATTCTAAGCACCTGGACCGCCGAGCTTTGCTTGGTATTATTTTGGTAAATTAGTTTTTGGAAATAATATTTAGATACGAATTATATAATAATGAAATATGAATAATATATTTCGATCTTACCGACATAATAATAAAATGGATTCCAACCGGGGTTTTCATTGCCTTCTTTTTCTAAAAAGGAATCCTACCTCGATATGATCGCAGGGCAGACCGTCGCTTGACATATACAATAAATTAACACACAATTTCAAATATAACTTTCTTAACTAACACAACTTATGATAATATTTACTTTTCTAGTTTTAAACGTTTGTTCGGTACCGTAATTATAGTGACGTTGAATCTCATCTAATTTCAATTAAGAAATTGGAATCGGAGGATTTTTTTGTATTGTGACAAAATACCTAAGCAAATGCATTACAAAAAATCTAAAGCTCCTGTAGTTTTTTACTGGTGGTAGGTCTTTTGTTGCAAGAGCCTGCAGGTAGGTACTTCGGTAGGTACCACCGCAGTGTCAAATATTCTGCCGCCAAATAGTAGTGCCTAGGCATTACTGTGTTCCGGTTTGAAGGGCACTGTACGCTAGTGAAATTACTGGGCGGACGAGATTTAAGAACTAATATCTCGAGGTTGGCAACGCGTGAGTGGCACCTACTTCTGGTGCTGCAAGCGCTCATAGGCTACGGCAACCACTTACCATCAGGTGGGCCGTATGCTTGTTTGCCAACTTGTAACATAAAAAAAAAAATTGACTAAAATGCAATTTGTAGTTACGAGTATATTTGATATGTATTTTACACCTCCCGATTTATCTCGAAACGATCTTGAATACGGTGCGGCGGCACGCTTCGTATATTTCGTACAGCTGTCATATTTTTCGCCTCGCTACCGGAGGAAGCATAAAACTCGAAGATACGCAATCTTCAGCTCAATAAAACTCGGTAACTTTGAGTACGTTTATCTTATTATGTTTTATGTATCAGTTTTCATCGCTTAATGCATGTGCTGTTTTGACTGAAACTATCTTAATTTTTTTATTTGTAAAAGTCTGAAAAATTTCAAAGGGATTTTAAATAAAATTATATGAATAGTATTCTTGTTATAGTCGAGTTATTACTAACATGAAATCTTGAATACATAGTTATAATTACATAAATTGTTTCTAGATTATTTGTCAAGCGATTTCTAAATAAGCAATAAGAAGATTTTGTTAGTAGTTTATATTCTAAAATATACATATTCATTAGTGGATAATATATTTTTATTCCATCTCCAAATTTCAAATAATTTCCAAGCAAAATTTCATCGAAATCGTATACGCTACATACTTAACGGCCCCCATTAGGATAGTTATATCCTGTGTCGAGACCTGGAAACACACACAATGACAAGGATAAACACACCCAGACCGGAAAACATGCCAAATATACAATACAAACATCTGCTCCGAGTGGAAACCGAACTCGCGACCTGTGGCCTCAACCTCAACAAATTCATCGGCGCTGGCAAATTTAGCTATCATTTCTGTAAGGTATCACGGAACATCTTATAATGTACTATAGTTTTTGACACCGTTGTGGCGTTGTGGGTAGCGAGTCTGCCTTTAGTCTCGACGGTTGCGGGTTCGATTCCCGCTCGGGCAGATGTTTGTTAAAATTTCTGTCTCGGTCTGGGCGTTTGTCCGTGTGGGTCTCCCCACCGTGCCTCGGAGAGCACGTTAAGCTGTTGGTCCCGGTTATTATCAATAAAATCTGATAATAGTCGTTAACTCTTGATAAGTAAATTGCTCTTATCCAATGAGTTACTGGTTCGCCCTTAGGGTTGCGGGTGTCAGATGGCAATTGTTCCGTGTAAAAACTAGTAACCTGTCAAATCCGGATAAGAGTAATAAGCAGACCCTGGGTACATAAAATATCGGGAATAATGCTAGGATGAAGAAGAAGTTTTTTTAATGTCCATTTTAAAATTGCGAAAAAACTACTGAATGTTAAAATTATAAGAGAGAAGAGTAATTAGCAAACGATTATAAATAAGATAAAACAAGACCGAAATAAAATAACTAACCGGATTAAGATAAAGTAAACCTCCTTAGAAAGTCTTATATAAAAGCCTCGTTACAAATTCGTAGGCGGCGTTTGGAATCATATGTATTTATAACATAAATAAATAAGTGTGTACACCCAAAAAGGTTCATGCTACTGTGTAACATTGAGTAAAGTTTGAAGTACAAATATAATGACTACATATGTACATAATGGTAGATGCTTTTGAATTAAAATCGTGTTTCACAGTGTTGTTGTTTACCCACAGTGTTTGTTCTGTATGTGTTTTCGGACTTTCTGTATCTTAGTGTGTGTTAATAAGGGTGAAATGTAATTATATTGCTTTATACTGGCTGTGTCACGCGATTTTACCCGTTTAAATCCCATTAACAAGGATTTATAGGGATGAAAATAATTATGTTTTAATCCTGAATATTAACAATTTTGATACTATTTTTCATCCAAAATTGATAGAGCTATTGTAGAAATTTGTGTGGACAAAATCATATACAAAAATCATACCTATGATTGTGTAATTTTGACCATAAAAATATTTGGTGACTTGATCGAGGTGGATCGCTCTTTGACTGTTTGGAGGTGAAGTCATATCGGTGCAGCAAAGTCGTTGTTGGAATATATGTGATTTTATTATTTTATTAAAAGTATTGAATCGATAAGAAATATTGAACTGTTTGCATTGTACCCAAATGGCGCCCACAAGACTTGTAACCACAACTAATGACGAGGTCTATGAGAATCACTATTCTCCAAGTAATTTTTCAACTTATTCATATATAATTCCAATTATCAAATAAAGTACGCCATAGATAAATAACAAATAATAAACTAACCAGTGATTATACAAAAAATTAAATAAAATATCATACAAAGTAACGTGTGCCGTGTCGTCTCGCCATTCATCATAACATAACGCATAACTACTTCGTTTCAATAAATTTTAACCCTCATTGAAATAGGTGTTAAAATTATATTACGTTAAATAATAGGACATTTACATGTTATGTTTTTTACGGATATCGGTAGGAATTTATGTTAACCTCTCAATCTGGCGGATAAAAGCTAATAAAGATTGGCAACAGACAGGCGAAGTACGGTATTCGAGCATCATAATTCCCTTTAGTGTACATAAAGAAAGACCTCGCGTATCGCTTTTATGTTAGCATTTCAGAGCTGCGAAATATTATGCTGTTTACATTGGGGCCTAATAGGAATATCAATGTGAAGTAATAGTATCTGTACTGCTAAATTTAGTTGGTATAAATTATTGAATGGGCGGCCCAAACTTCTTGCTCCTTCTACTCTTCTTCTATCCCACCCAAAATTGCCAATACGTAACAGATGATTCTCGAATTGCATACATACGTCGTATATACTGTAGAAGTTGAAGATGACACCGTTGTGGCGTTGTGGGTAGCGAGTCTGCCTTTAGTCTCGATGGTTGCGGGTTCGATTCCCGCTCGGGCAGATAATTTGTTAAAAATTTCTGTCTCGGTCTGGGCGTTTGTCCGTGTGGGTTTCCCCACCGTGCCTCGGAGAGCACGTTAAGCTGTCGGTCCCGGTTATTATCAATAACATCTGATAATAATCGTTAACTCTTGATCAGTAAATTGTTCTTATCCAATGAGTTACTGGTTAGCCCTTAGGCTTGCGGAGGTCAGATGGCAATCGCTCCGTGTAAAAACTAGTAACCTATCAAATCCGGGTAAGAGTAATAAGCAGACCCTGGGTACATAAAATACCGGGAATAATGCTAGGATGAAGATACTGTAGAAGTATATACCCTTTTTTGTTTTAGCTGAGAAATGCATTTACGTACATCACTGCACGTAGATTACTCGTCCAGCACACTGGGCAGTAGTAATGTGGGACTCGGCCGCCTGTTAGTCAAGCGATGACAATTATGACGCCCCGGCGGAAGACGTTTATTTTATATATCCTTGCTTGCAACCATCGTGTAATAGGAAAAGGTCTCATTTTTTTTATTTTATTTTTTTATTTTTTATTGATAAAGTACATATAAAAGATATGCACTTTATAACATTACAATCTAGCCTTGATGGCTAATAAGTAATTTAACTTTAACCTAAACTTGTACTCTAAGCTATTCTAAGACCGCGTTAATAACACGTATCTTATTGTCTCTAATAACTTAAGGGGAAGACACTTTGTTCTTGTGTTTATTATCAACTATATATATATATATATATATATATATATATATATATATATTAATATATTATAGCACTTACACTAATTATGTTTGTCACATATCACTGTCACTATCATATATCATTGTAGGAAAAGGTCTCATTGCAAGAGTTTTTTTTGGAAAATTACATCTGGATAAGTCTAGACTTCCAGCACTTTAAACAATATAAGAGTTATCTATGTATTTGTATGTAAGTAATACCACACTAAAATATTTGAATGAGTAGAATATGTTGCCATACAAGCACCAAGATTCAGTCATAGTTATACAAGAGATCTCGACACTTTTTGTTGTAAAAGATAAGTATTATTATAACACATCGATTTTTAAAGCCGTTTAACTATAATGTAATATTTAAAACAAATTAATAATTGTACTTAAGAACGCCCTTATTTACTGTTTGAACTTTTGTCTTTTAGATTATTGAGAAGCTTATAATGTATATGATCGATTCGTAAACAAACATTTGCACATATTTCAAACACAAATAAAATCCATCCACACTATATCAATAGCATAACAGGTAAAAGTCACGCCACTAGCGATACATCAAATCGATTGTCACCACAAAAATATGCTCTTATTTTTACGTGACAGTTCGCATCGACGTGACAGTGATAATACTTCTAGCATTCTAAGAAAAAAGGATATAAATTAAAAATATACAAGGTTTTGAGACTGCAATTCTTAACTTTTTAAATGTTCGTCTTTCATACACGATTTCGTAATAAAGTTATTATTGGTTATTTAAAAAAATGTTCTTCTACTTATCTCGTGGTTAGGTAAATCTAATGTCAGAGTTTATATCGCCCATATAGGCCTCTGACTTGACTTAGTGACAACTTAGTGTTGTCAAGAGAACAGCCGAGACCGAATACTATGCAGAAAGGAAAGGAAAAAAACGAAGTAAATTTTTTTTTCTTTTTATTTCATTGACATTATAGTGGAGAATCTGTTAAAAATAACAGAGAAAGAGAGACTAAAATCGAAATAGATTTGAAAGGGTAAACAAAAATACATTCTTCAATTTTCTAATCAACATAACCAGGTACAACAAATGAAACAAATACATTTCCTTCGTTACGTCGCTAGAATTGCCTCTATGCATATATTACGTATCTCATTAACCGGAGTACCTTCGGAAACACCGTAGAGGTATGGCAATTAACATTACAGTGGTACTTCGGTCGATATGAGTTTATATGAGCGAGTATAACGCTCGGAATGGCGGCCATAAAGATTCGTCGCCGTACGACTGCGTATGTGTTTTAAAGTAGGCTGCTCCATGGAAATTGGTGCAATTTGTGGGTTCGTGTATCAAGGAAAATCGTCAACAAGGTATTTTTTTTTGGTAAATTCCAGTACACGTACTTGTATAAATATACTGTGATATTTTTTTGTTTTAGACTCACAGTGTACTTTAACGAGTACGTATTCTCGTATTTATATATTAACTAGTAAAACCTGCAGAAGTGTAATTTTAATGCTCTTATTCTTAATTAAGTATTTTAGCCTGTCTGCTTGTCCGGCTAAACGCTGAAACGGCTGCGACTTTCACTAGCAGATAGCTGATGTTATAAGAAGTAACTAAAGTACGTATGTAACGTAGGAACTACTTTTATTTTAGTAAAGTATTAGTGTTCCTTGCAATAAAGAAAAATCAGTACACGACGCGAGCGGATCGACGAAAAAATAACTACACAAATACGAGATTCTTGAGAGATGTGATTTATCAATAACTAAGAAAATGTTGTAAACAGCTAACTAACTCAGAAATGGTCGGAAACTCTATAAAACTACTAAAATATTTAGATTTACTATTATGACATGTTAACCATCATTTCTTTAGCCCGGTCTTAGTTATTTAGAAATAAGTACACTCACTTTAAATATATCAGAGGATTTTGTACGAAAATGACAGGGAACGATTTATCACACTAAAGAGGCCATGTAAATGGACCCGACGTAGCAAGTATTAATCATTTGTGACAAACTAACAACTCCATACCAATCGAGTCAGTCGGTAACACGTAGAACTAATAAATCAAAAGTTTGCATGTAACTGGCATATGCCTAAGGAACTTTACTTATGGCGCTTATGACATTTTAATTCATAGTTCTTCTAGTTATTATAGCAGTCACTAGCTTCTGCCTGCGCTAAATTTGGGGTAACATAGACCTTCTTTTCATATAATTTAATTATTATTACCTTATTTTATTTTTATATAAATATATATTTTTTTACCTTTAATTTTTTTACCTTATTTTATTTTAGGTACAGTTTTAGAAAATGTTAAAATGTATTCCTCTATCATTGATTGTTCGCCACAAAGCAACGTT
Source organism: Hestina assimilis (assembly GCA_023373885.1). Classification (NCBI taxonomy): domain Eukaryota; kingdom Metazoa; phylum Arthropoda; class Insecta; order Lepidoptera; family Nymphalidae; genus Hestina; species Hestina assimilis. The sequence goes on along the minus strand of CM041749.1, from coordinate 5,012,804 downwards.
TTATGCTTCTATTTTTAAAAATTACATACTTTCATACAAAATTTCAACCCCCTTTTCCCCTTTCATACCTTAAGGGGTGATATTTTGAAACATTAAAATACACGTTTCCTCATCTCTAACTGTTAACCTAAAAACAAAGTTAAATGCGTCTAGTTTCTAAAATTACGCACTTCCATAGAAACTTACAACCCCCTTTTTATCCCTTTAAGTGTTGAGTTTCGAGAAATCCTTTCTTAGCGCATTTACGTTTAACACCTGTGAAAAAATTTAGTTTACTCAGTGGTGGAGGGTTTGAGCTAGGCATTTATAAGTCCGTCAGATCTTCTCCTTTTATATATATAAAAGATAAGATTATAAATAAAATAATCACTAATTATTTCAAATCACGGCGAACATAAATTCAAATGGTTTGAATTTGTTGTCATATAAAATATATATATGAAAATTTCAGTACATTACAAAAACCTATCAAATATATAGAGATACGCTCTACTATTCTTTGTTTTTAAAATTACGTTGAAGGTTATACAATAAAACTAACGCTAAAAAAAAATTGCTTTGTCCTGCCAGCCAAAATTCGTAAGCATATTATCCTTCACAAAAAATACGATTTAACTTGTAAAGTAAATAAATTTGTTCATAGACAAAGATTGACGCCTTTATTTTTCTTTGCCCTTTTTCGATTTAGAGAGATATGACATCTTATTACGAAGTTTTTCACAACCTTCAATTTCTGAGAAATATTCTTTCGAGAGGTTTTTATTAAAGAATTTTTCAGAAAAATTGCTTGTTTATTGTCTCCAAAACTTTCAATTGAAATAATAATATCTAATTTTAAAACACAAATATAATAATAATTTTGCTAAACAATATTTCCTATATTATAAATGCGATAGTAATTCGGTCTGGGTGTTGCACGCCTAAACCACTAAGTCAATTTTGATGAAGTAGGAAACAAAGTTTGTATTAGGAATCAATAATTATTCCAATTTAGCTTTCTAATTAAAAATCATTAGTCAAGCGAATGAACCCGCGGGCACATCTAGTTATAATAAATGAAAATATAGAGAATTAAAAATTATCAAATGATTTTTTCGATGTACTAGAAGCGAAATATGATAGCTAGTTTTGAGTATATTTATTTATCAGGTCGTAATAAAAGCCACGAACAGTTTATCAATAGTAGTGACTAATCGCATAGCAACTATAGTAAGGGTGAATGCCAGCTATCAAGAACATTCTCTCTAAAGGTCATTCGTAGCAAATGGGTTACGAATATCTTATAAGAGACAGTCTCAACAGAGTGATATAACTGGTTATTGATCTAAATATGCTAAGTGCATGATACATTGAGTAATGAAATGAAAAATTTTATATAGAAAAACACAACATTTGGTAAAAATTCCGTGAAACTTTCCATGAGGGGTTCGTGATAGTTAACAAATTACATATTATGAAATAGCGATTATTATCAGGTGTTGTGATACCAAACTGGAATGACAGCTTAACGTGTACTCTGGGGTTCTCAAAGACAAGATCAAAACAGGTATTTGAAACAAGCATTATCTGTACGAGACTGAAGGCAGACTTGCTACGACAACGCCACAAAGGTGTCAATTCATATTTCATCATTATTTAATTCGTATCTAAATATAATTTCCAAAAAATACGATTTACCATCATCCTGTATGTATTCATATTAAAAGGCAGAGAATACCAAAGCATTACTTAACATATAAATATTATTGAGAGATCTACTTTCGTCCCAAATTGAGTGAAACACGTGCCTTGAATGTTCGCCTACGTTGGTGCATACCGCAAATTGAAATATAGGTTCAATAATAAAAAGACATAAATAACCAACTATTATTATTATTTTCTGTTTACTTTTACAAGTTTTGAAACACACAAAATTATCAATATTATATTAGTTCTCGAGAGTAACGTAGTCTTCTCTTAGAGAATTAATTTTTAGTAATTCCAAAGGTATTCAAATAAACATTGGCTATTTATAAATATAATGATAGTTGGTTAAAGGCTAGAAATCTCTTTACTGGTTCATAAAGAGAATAGAGTAGAGAGAACTAAATAAAGAAAGCATGTTTTATTTTTAACTATAGATACATCACAATATTTCCGGTACTCATTATTTGTTTTAAAGCAAAATGATCTAACCTCTTAGTAGTTCTCTCTAGCAAGTTCGTAAATAGATTTGAATGAATGTTCTTATCCGAAACAAGTGGAGCATGTGTTACGAATGACCTATGGTTTACCGATAACTGATATAAATACATATTGGTAGAAGGTTTAGGGCATGGCCTTTTCAACAAGGGAATAGTTTACAACCTTAGTGACATGAAAAAAACGTTTTTAAGTCTCCCTTAAAAGAACAACAAGTTTTATGAACCAAGTTAATATGTATTATAATGATGTAGCTTTAAGTTGCACTTGTAAAAAATTGCAGGATTTATCGCGTTAGTGTATATATCCTTTAATATCGATGTATTAAGAAAAAGCTAACGAATCTTACGAGTTACTTCGCAAATAGTATTGAGTCAACTGTTTTCGTTTTAAATGAGTGAAGCACGTGTCTTGAATGGCCGCCTACATAGATGGTTGCCGCATACCGAAATGTAAGTATATACACATCGGCTCGGCACAATAGGTTAACGTTATTTTTAATCGGTGTCTGCGATTCCAGACGGTACACGAAGAGATAAGTGCACTCAATCGCATTGAGTATTTTGAGTGGGTAGCCCTAGCTAGGCACTCTCATAATATAAATCTTTACTCGTTAGTAAGCTGACAAGCGAATAATATCTCTTATATTATTAATAGTCATTTATTAACTAGTACAGTTCAGATGCGTTTACATTACATCGTTAAAGATTGGTGGGTTAAGCAACTTCAGGCGCGGTTAATGAAAAGATGGGTAACCGCATAGGAGTATTTCAACTGAGCGTCACAATGTTTTGAAAGGTACGTAAAATGTTAGTCTCAGCTGTTATCGGCTGTGTTATTTGATAATAGTCAAAAATTCAAAACTAACGAATCGATAAGAAAAGCAAGAATAAATAAGCTTTATTAGCCCTGACTAAACATTCTTGTCTGTGTGTGTGTTCGATTTTTAAAAGTGCTTTCAGATTCTAATAATTCAATTCATGTAGTAAAAATTAATCAGATTTCACTTGTCGAATCTATAATACCCATTTCATCTAACAACGCTCTTAATTAAGTGTGCCTGTTTGTGTTGGCATTACAATAATTTCGCGTCGTAATTTACCTGCTACTGTTTTGGAGGGAAATTAGTCAAATAACTGATTGCGTTCAATGCTATACTATATAGGAGTAAATATGTAACTGTGTGTGTAAATTAATAATCAATTGATTGTTTTCATAGTCTTGGTCGTTATATTAGGTCTAATGAAATATTACTAATATTATAGTCCTACTAATATTATAAATGCGAAAGTTTGTGAGTATGGATTGATGTTTGTTACTCTTTCATGCAAAAAATACTACACCGATTTCGATGAAATTTAGGACACAGATAGTCTATAACCTGGATTAACATAGGATACTCTGTATCCCGTAAAAGTGGTAGGTTTCCGTGGGATTAAAAAAAACGCACTACAGTAGTTGAAATTAAGTAGCATATTATAAATGTGAAGGTTTGGACCTTCACATTTATAATATGCGACAATAGTATGCATAGTAATACATAATTAATCTGGATGACATAAGATCCATTTATACTGATCTCCCAAGAGAAAGGGAGGTTTATATTTTTATTTCAATAAAGATGCCTTATTAAAAATCACGTGGGCGTAGCTACGCGCAGATGCTAACCGCTAATAAAATAAATTATAAAGCGATGTGATTTCATTTTACTTTGACGTATGTCCAATTGATGGTAAATGGTGACAGTAATTTAGAGAAAGTAGAGAGAAGTTGGAGGGAAGCAAGGGGACAGAGAGGATGGAAGCCATGGCGGTGTCACCAATATTAATACTAATTCTTCACGACTATAATGTCTGAGAAAGTAGAAGTGCTACGGAAATGACGGCGTATTCATGCCGAAAACATAAAGGCTACTAAAAATAATATGTTTTGATATGATTATTACTGTTTATTATGTAGGTGCCAGGTATTTGTTGTCATTTGTATTATATTGTTTCACTCTTGACATTGGCTACAAGAGTATTTATCTCATTTCAACCAAACATGGTAAATATTATCTATATCTGCGATCAAAACAGTACTCGAACATTGATACGCTGAACAATCAGTAAAGATATTAACAAAATTATTATTAACCTGTTGCGATGCTAACTTTAAATACATCCATACTGAACTTCTATGGATGGATATAAGCATCAGAGGCCCAAACATAATCTCTTTTATTTCCTTTCCTTTAATGCTCCTCCTCTCGAAATCATTGCTCATCAGCCGTGTATCAAGGCCAGTCAGCATAATCAGCTGCATATTAAGGCCAGCAAAGCACTTACATGCTCCTTAGTGTTCATGGCCGGCGGTAATCACTTAACATGAGGTGAGCCTCCTGCCCGTTTGCTTCCGCTAACAAAAAAAAGTGACAGTAAGGACTTATACACGTCGATATTTAAATCCGATGTAGAACTACTCTTATGTTCTTTAAGCTAAGATCTTTTAACGAGCATGTACTATATATTGTTCCAGAACATATTTGGCGTCTTAATCCTATATAAACGAATAGAGGAGAAAACAATTTGTATACTTATAAACATGTATACGTTATTTTGACACTTATTTTCTCTTTCTCGTAATATTATAGAGTTTCAATTAAATTTTCTCGAAGCTCTGTCTATTAATATAGCTTTAAAACTGTTTACCAAACAAAGCAACGAATAAGAAATGTGAATACATTTCATAACTCACCAGTTCTACTTTTGAGGAAAATTAGTCAAACGAGTTATTACGTTCATAAGTATGAATCGCTACCGTAAACGCTATGTACTCGCCTTTATTTAGGTAATACATACAATTAGTATTGAAAATTATTAATGTGATATATTATTCTCATAAAGTATAATGGAAGAAATTTAAATGGGTTTTATGTTGCAAATTAAAAATAATTCAATGGTACATTGATACAAATTACAGTTACGTTTTGAGATAATTATATATAATACATTTTTAGGTTTTCTTACCTAAAGAATTATACATATAACTAAATTATTGCCTATTTTAAAATTGAGTTTAAGCCGATTTATATGACATAAATGATGTTTAATATGTATCGAGAATAAATCTCAGGTCCACTTTCCTACTTTTCCACTTTCCATTTTTCCTAACGTGGACAACTACCGTTAACCCTCAGAACTCCATTTCTCCTTTTTACAACACCCATAAACGACGTTGAAGAAAAAAGCCTCTTTCGCCAGCGATCGGGTATGTGCAGATTGAGTATTATGTTGCCAAAACGTTCATGTGAAACCTCTCTAAAGTCCATATAGACTTATACAGGATTATTTTTATATTAGAGGGGCCAAAAGGTAGGAAGATCATCTGAAGTTAAGCGAGTCACACTGGTGGTAGGTCTTTTGTTGCAAGAGGCCGCCTAGGTAGGTACCACCGCAGTGTCCAATATTCTGCCGCCAAATACTAGTGTTTAGGCACTACTGTGTTCCGGTTTGAAGGGCATTGTACGCTAGTGAAATTACTGGGCGAACGAGATTTAAGAACTAATATCTCGAGGTTGGCAACGGGTGAGTGGCACCTACTAATGGTGCTGCAAGTGCTCATAGGCTGCGGCAGTCACTTACCATCAGGTGGGCCGTATGCTTGTTTGCCAACTTCTAACATAAAAAAAAAAAAAAAGATTACCACCGCTCATAAACATCTTCAACTCTAAAGTGTATGCAGATGCGTTGCCGACCATTAAGATACATAATAAGACCTTTACGATGGATAGAAGGACTATTTAAATTTTATAATGGTATTATCAAGGTCTTTAAAGCTATAGAACGGAACTCCACAAATTATAAGATCTAATAAGCTATGATCACTTCAGTCAAATTGTTTTTCTGTATTCGTAATTTTAATGTTTATTGCCTCCTACAGTCACATAAATTGCGTAATTCAAATATTTCAAAGCGAAAATAGTATTACATAAATTGTACAAAGATTGAAACGTTGGCCCTAAATACAAAGTTATGTTACATTTGAAATAACAATTTCGTAATAAGCTTTATTTCTAACAATGTCAGTTGGTTTATTTTCATAACTCCAGCGTCAATATTTTCTTTCTTACGAGTTGTTGAACGACTTAATTGAGAACTGAAATGTAAGGTACTATAACTGTTTGAATAATGATTAGTATATTAAATTGTCATGTGGTTTTGTTTTACAAGTTTCCACTTACGGACGAATGTCTTTATTGAAGAAGAATAGTATCGTAAATTTATTTTTAGCGCCACCACCTCGATGAGAAGGCATTTTTTCCCCGCACAACCACTCTGTGGAACCAGCTTCCACCGATGGACTTTCCAAGCCGATACGACTTGGGAACCTTTAAGAACAGAGCCTATTCCTTTCTCAAAGGTCGGCGACGCACCTGCAAGGTTTCTCGTGATGTAGATGTTCATGGGCGGCGGTCATAACTCAACATCAGGTGAGCCTCCTTCCCATTTGCCGCCTTCTGATATAAAAAAACCAGTGTTTTTAATCGCTTTGCGAACAATAGTTTGTCACAATGACTGACGTTTACTTCTTCCCTCCTGTCATTTTACTAATATACTATGTCCCCTCCTTAGACCCGTAGCCTAATATTATATAGCCAATACATTTCCTTATTAAAGAGGTTTTAAACACAAAAATATTTTTATAAGTTTTAGACATCAAACACTTTCTTCAGCTTAGAAATGCTTGGAAATTAAATATGCACGACAATTGCACGAAAAAAAAAACTTAATATTTCACAGATTTGAATTAAATTCGGTAAAGTTTGTTTCAGTATCACAACGATTGTATAATTACAATATTTTATTTTACTATTAAATAAAAATTAAAAGTATAGAATATATATTTTAATTAAAAACCCCTGATAACGTGATAACGTGTTTTTATTGTTACGTCATCGTGTCCGAGTCTTATCGCTTACCAACTGACGCTAAATCCTAACAAACGTGATTAATTGCGTACCAAAACCCATGATAATTCGTGCAAATCCGTTGTGATCGGTATTGACAGCTACCGGTGCAAAGTAAACCGGGGAAATGAGAAATAATAACAGGCTTTACCTGTTGAATATAATATTGATATCTGTGTGGAACAATCTATTCTGTTGTAAAATTGTAACGAAATATACGAGTATATGTAAATAATGTATTTTTTTTTGGAATATCTGAAGCAAATTTTTGATAAATGAGGAAATGGATGGGCGGATTATGGTGCAGTTTTATAGTTTTAAGTAAAAGTTCTCAGAAAAAGCGGAGGTATAGAAGAGAGCAAAGTGTGATAGTTAATTAGCTAATCATGGTCACTGCATGTAACAGATTTCGATAAATAGTTATAGAAACGCTACACACTCAACGCCCCCATAGAACTTTATAGTTGGCTTGTATATATCACTATCCTAACGGAGGCTGTTGAGTGTGTACATATAATAATACATAAACACTATGTATTAAATAAATAAATAAATAAATAAACGCTACACACTCAACGGCCCCCATTAGGATAGTGATATCCTGTGTCGGGGGTCCGGAAACATTCACAATGACAAGGACAAATACACCCAGACCGGAAAATATGCTTGCATGGTCAATACAAACATATTATGCTCCGAGCGGGAATCGAACCCGCGACCTGTGGCGTTTAAGGCAGGTTCGCTACCGCTGCGCCACAACGTCGTCGTGTATTTACTATTTATTATTTATAAAAAATACAGTATTTTAGTAGTTATGATTTTTAGTTCTAGTTTGAAACAAATATCTTTCGTATATTATTTTGGTGTAACAATAAAACGATTCTCGTGAAAATAGACGGTACGTAATTGAGGTTCTGTTTACGTTGCCTGTAATCACCAGTGTGGTACGTGATTGTTATCTTGTTTCCACTACATCACTTGATAGCCCTCAACGAAGTTACCCACTACTTAATGGCACATAGGCGTTTATACCTTTCTTTTATTGTTACATGTTTCGCTACGTGTAAAATAAAGTATAATAGTTTTACACAAAATTTATGCCGAGTAAAATATATGGATATTTTACTCGGTTTAGATTTAATTAATTAAATATAGAAAAATGTAATAAATAATTTAGTGAGTATTTACTATATTTTATCAAAGATTTATTACAGACTTAAGGATTGATAAAAAATGGAGTCATGTAGACTGGCGATAGAAGTAAGAAATTTGAAATTTTGGTAAAATATTATTTAATATAATTTTAAATTTTATTATTTGTAAATTGAAATCATCACTACATAGTATAAAACAAAGTCGCTTTCTCTGTCCCTATGTATCTTAAATCTTTGAAACTACGCAATGGATTTTGATGCGGCTTTTTAATAGATAGAGTGATTGATGAGGTAGGTTTATATATATAATATACATCCATTAAATAGTGGAGAAAAAACTGATATTTTTGAGGTTTCTAATATGATGTCGTAAATAATTACATTTAACGCGTGCGGGCAACGAGCAGTAATGAATAAATCAAAACTACTGGATCGATTTTAATCATTTTTTCAGTGAATGACATAGGCTATATATTTTATATCTGAGCGAAGCCGGAGCGGGCGTCTAGTCCAAATATAAGACGAATTAAAACCACAATTTTTTTTAAGAATCTTAAGATGTAATTTGGGAGGAATAAACACAAGCAATGTTATAATATCGCTAAACGAAATAAAAGTTATAGGAATATAAGTGAATTGTTAGCTTTTATGTTCTTATAATTTGCAGGTAAAAGGTACGTGAGAGGTAGGTAACCTTACATTATGATACGTGGTAAAACATAATGATACACATTACACGTTCCGAATTGAACGTAGGTAAAGATTTATGTCGGGTCGCAAATATTATTATCTTTTTCTACGGTCTCGGATAACGTTCTCATTTTTCATGGATTATATTTCTATTTCTATAATTACGCAATCAGTTTTCCCTTCTGTATGTGACAGACAGTTCACTAATATTATTCTATTCTATAAAATACAAAATATAAGAAAGAGATATTATATATTTTTAACATATATAATATCCCTACCCTATCTACGGGATGAGAAATAAAATCCGAAGAACAATTGTACCTTGTGGTCCTTCTTACATAACGATTAAAGGTTTTACAATGAGTTTTTTATTTCAACCAATATCAAGAGAAGAGAAAGGTCATGAAAGGTGTGCTGTCAATATGAAAATCGATTTCAAGAGGATATGATTTGAAACTTGTTATTTTTTTATGTTACAAGTTGGCAAACAAGCATACGGCCTACCAGATGGTAAGTGGTTGCCGTAGCCTATGAGCGCTTGCAGCACCATTAGTAAATACTACTCACGCCTTGCCAACCTCGAGATATTAGTCCTTAAATCTCCTCTGCCCAGTAATTTCACTAGCCTGCAGTGCCCTTCAAACTGGAACACAGTAATGCCTAAGCACTACTCTTTGGTGGTAGAATATTTGACACTGCGGTGGTACCTACCTAACATGCCTCTTGCAACAAAAGACCTACCATCTGTGTGATTGATTGCACAGGTGGAACAATCTCTGCTGTGACAGAGGGTATCCCAACAGCGAGCGATGGGGTCGTCACATCCCGACGCCAGGAAAAATTTCCTAAATAAAGGATTCTTCACGGTCCATAGTCAGAAATGCACATGGCCAGTTTTTTACTATCTTACAATAGCTTTTTTATTAGAAATTAAGAATGGTGTGCTGCAGTGTTACTGAAAAATGTAATAATGTAATAAACGGGAACGGAGTTATGAGAACAGCTAATGCCGTAATAAAACACAGAAATATCGCCGAACTTAAGTAATTGTTTTCACACAGAATTAGCATTTGACTTTCAAACGTTCCAAGATTAGAAAAATTAAAAAATCCAAATTAAATAGACCCTGTTATGTTAATACAGGTAGTATTAAAGCAGAGTTTTTTATGTGTAATGCTGTTGCCTCTACTGGCCTCGACAGCGACACTGAGTGGAGGAACCGAGTACAGAGACCCAAAATGCAGAGAAAGCTACGCTAATGTGATGCAGGATCATAGCATCTGATCTTTAACCGTGTTGCGCCATGTTACGTACAGAAGTCGATGCAAATGTAGTGATAAACTAGATTCTGCCAGCGTTTTCGCCCGCGTGAAAAACGACTTTAATGCAAACCTTGTAACCCCTTCTTCTTTAATTTTTATTAATTAATTATTAACAAAGTATCATGCTAGTTTCAAAAATATAGGACATCTCATACAAACTTAGAATTCCTTTTTCACCCCCTTAAGGGTAGAATTATGAAAAATCTATCTTAGCGGTTTTTCACGTTTTAAAAACACCTGTGAAAAAATTCAGCTTACTAGGTCCAAGCGATTAGGCTGGGCGATGATATGTCTGTTAGGTTTTCTCATTTTATATAAATAGAAGATTATATATTAACAACATATAAATAATTGTTTATCTTAGCATGAACCAACAAACAAAGTAAGCATTTCTGTTAAATAATATCGGGTATAAATTTGATATTCCAATATTAATAATAGGAATAGTTACGACTACATCGTTTCTCTCTCGGTTCGCTGTTTTGGTATTTCTTGTTCGAAGCTTAATTGGTTTAGTTTATGTTACTATTATTGATACTGGGAAAATGTCATCATTCAAGTTCAACAAGAACTGTGACTAAATCGTATTGCTAGTTTACTTAGATGAAATCAATTCCGGTACCATGTTGTTTTTCTTGTTGTTTACGATTTAAATTAAATTATTTAAATTTTGAGTTATTATTAATTTAAATGTATTATCTATTTTATTTGTTAATCTTTTTATGAAAGTTTTGTTTGTACTGAAACACAACTGAAACTTGTAGTATTTTGAAAGTGTTGAGATAATTTAATAGCTACAAATACTACTTTCATTTGTGGATAATGATGATTATTGAAAGGGAACGTAAATATTAAAACTAATGGTACTTACAATATCAGTGCATTAATGATGTTGCCAGAACCCCATACTATAGTTTTTACATAGCTAATAAAATTACAAAACTATAAAATATATTTTATCAAATATACTAAGTACATGCGTTGATAAAGTAATTACGTTTCATGCGTACGAGTTGGAAGAATAAGTTATTAATAAAATCAAGTATATTATAAACCGATGTAGAAGGTCAAGAGTTGGGCCTGTTTCATCCAACGATCGCTTTGTCCGCACTGTTTATATTATACGTCTATTTTTGCATCATCTGGCCATTGTTAGTATGTTTACGGCACATTGGACGGTGCGGAACATACTTGTGGCCTAACGTGTCTTTTGTGGTTCGATTAGCTTTGAATTAGCAAGCGATTAACGGCCAAGATCTTTTTTATATCATGACGGTTGGCAAACAAGCATTCGGTCCGCATGATGGTAAGCAGTCACCGCAACATATGAACCATAGCAATAGAATTTCTATTGGCTTATATCTTTTTTATATGACCGCTTACGATACTTGAAGTATCACATGCGTGCTGCCAACCCAAGGGAATAGAAAAGAACAGTGAGGGTGGAAGATTTGGCCTCCGGCGCTCTATTCGTACAAACGCAACATTACTGATACTGTTACTTTACGCCGATTTTCCTTAGTATCAAGCCCTTGTGCTTGTGCAGACCCTTAAGTGCTGGGAGAAGGGTAGGACTAATGTTATAACATACATTCGCTCTTTTTATAATGCAGGAGCATTATATCATAGCTAATAGATTGGAGTCGTTTGAGTCGATTATAGGTACTTATTTAACACATTCACTATCCATAATATAGTAGAGATAATAATATGAATTCGCGATCAAACATTTTTGGTAATATTATTTTTGTAAATATTGATGACTTAGTTTGATTTCCATACAGATAATCATTATCACCGTGGTATAACTATCTTTTCAGAGGCCTTTGAAGTAATAATATTATTACTTTCTTACTTGGTTAGTAATATTTCATATGCTAACTAGCTAAGGTATCAAGCTATTTACATATAATAATAATTATATTATTGTGAGTAAAATAGCATAGCAGCATTACATAAAATGTGGTCAAACTCAGATAAATGAACTTGCTATCTTGTATATTTAACAAGTATTATTAGATCATAATATTAATGCAACCACACAGGATGGAAATACCGCAAACATAAAATCAAGTTTGCATTCCTGAACGTTTGAAATGCAAATACCCTGTATCAATGAAAATGTTTGTGGGTTGGGTTAACTGAAATAGAAAAACTGGCTGCTTAATGGAAGAATAAGTTTTTTTATGTCATGATGGTTGGCAAACAAGCATATGGTTTCCCTGATGGTAAGCAGTAACCGCAACCCATGAACGCGCAGGATACTTGAAGCATCAGATGTTCGTCGCCAACCCAAGGGATAGGAGAACAAACATGAGAAGGAAAAAAAGGCAAGGGACAGAGATGGTGGAAGGTTGCGAGTGAAACTGGTCCCCGATGTTCTCACTCAACGTACGAAACGCAATCGTACTTATATTGTTACGTTAATCTGTTTTCTGTTATAGGGTACTACTTTGCCGGTCGAGCCGCCCTGGGAAGAGCATTGCTCTACCACTACTACGATAAGTTTTACTTTAGTTTACTTCAAAAGTATTGTGTTATTGTGAGTAGTTTATATCAATTCGATATTCACCTATACTACTCAATTAAAATGGATGTATAAGAAAATATTAATCTTTCGCCCACTCGATCTTATTTATTCAGTCAATAGCAACTATAGCAATACAAGCATACAGTGACTGTGAATAGTTTATTTTAACAGTTCCAAACTAAATTTAATAAATACGCAAAACATAAACTAACATCAAAGTCATGTTCAGCATCTCACCCAATGTTACGCTATGTTTTGAGAAATTCAGTTAGTCAGCCAAAAGATATTCACTGTTGATTATTGTCTTTCTTTTAAAATTGTAATTCAAGATTTAGTTTTTTAGTGAATCAATTTCACGCATACATAAACTGCGATAACATGGCGCGCCCCTCCTGATTAGTTGCTCAACTAGCACCGTTATTAATTAAAATTACTATTAATATGGCGCTGCATTGACGTTTTCTATGAAAATTACACATGCGTTGTCTTGCGCGTTGGGATAACTATGATTAATTGACCAACTATTCTGCTAATATAACTGCACACACTAAAACAGTAATTCGGAGAGGAACGCCATGTTTTTGTACTTTCTCTACATTATAAGATAGTTCGGTCGTTATTAGAAAACTCTCATTCACTATTAAAATTTTTATGTTCTTCAAATTCATTACTTGGAGAAACTGTTTTCAATATGACACTAATCTTTCAAAATATATGTTCCGGTCAAGCAATTTCCTAAAATTTTTGCAAGATGTGTGTTCTATATGACTAATTTTTTAAGTTAAAGCATTAGCAGAGCCATTGACTGGGTCAACCGGAGAAATACTACATTCTTACAAAATACTGATCTGAAGTATCTGTACTTATTTTTTACAATGATAGAGAGCACGGAATTCCTTTTCCTCCTTTTCTTCTCTTCTTCCTCTTTCGATTTCAATGTATATGCTAATTTATTTTTGTTTTTTTTTGTAAACAATATTAGAAATGTTTTTCAAGGCATAACTAATAATCCTATTGGCACTCCAAATAAGCTCGAAGCTTGCGCTAGGAGTGAATACGACAATAGCCCAGGGGGGTCAGGATCGAACCCTCGTTTCTCACGTTAAAGAAGCGACGTCGGCCCTTCTACTGTTGAGCTATTGAGGCTATCAATTGCACTACGGATACACTATAATAAGGTTACTAATATCGTAGTACATACAAAAAATTGAATGGAATCGTTAAAATAGTTTCGTAAGCCAGCTTTGTAGGTCGTAAAAATACGTGAAACCAAAGTTATTCAATTCATGGTTAGTCAATAGCTGTTTGTTGATGATGTGCCTTTGATTCTTCCGTCATTTGATTGATATGTGTTATTGTTTGTTTGAAAGATATAATCCATTGTAGTGAGCTCTGCAACTTCTTACTACTGGAACTTTGATGTTTTGGTGGAAAGTAAATATGTCATCTTCTATATATATATTATGACGCGATGTGAGTAAACATCAGTTCTATTTACTTGAGGATTTTCGATATATTTTTCATGTTTGTAAAAATATGAACAAGCTTTTTCTGGAACCACAACACACAATAACAAATATGTACAATCTGAAATGGACTTGAATAAAATTTCATCTGCAGTTTTTCTTTTTTCAATGCTTGTTCGAGGAATCCCTACTATTCCTATTGCCTTTCCAAATAAGCTCGAAGCTTGCGCTAGGAGTGGGTACGACAATAGCCCAGGGAGGTCAGGATCGAACCCTCGACTCTCGCGTTAATGGAGCCGAGTCGGTCCTTCTATTGCTGAGTCATGAAGCTTTGAGCTATTGAGTTTTAACCATATTAAATAATGATGGTATAAATATAATATATATATTTCTTATTCCATCACCGAGCTGCCCACGGCGCCACATGTCGCTTTGCAAAGTAATCAAAAATTTGCTGGATATTTTTAGTTGAAGCATGATATTATATAGCTTATAACATCCTCGATAAGTTGTCTATGTGATGGATTTGTCAATCTTACCCCCTGAAATTATTGCGTTCACCTCAGCTTTATTAAGTTAGATATATTAATTAATAAACGCTACACACTCAACGCCCCCATTAGGATAGTTATATCCTGTGTCGGGGTCCGGAAACATACACGTACACAATGACAAGGACAAACAATACCCAGACCGGAAAATAGGCCTGTATGGTCAGTACAAATATCTGCTCCGAGCGTGAATCGAACCGTATCCGAAGCGAAGTGTAACTTTGTAATATGCTTATTTCAAAGGAGTATGTTATCTTAATCTTAAACCGTCAGACCTTTTCACTTACGTTCTTCCTTATAACCGAAACTAATGTACATAGAGCGTGCCTTTTGTATCATAAGAGGGATAAATGGAGGAGATGTCAAGATATCGTTGAAGGACCCTTAGCTGTCCCCAACTCTAGTCCAACGGTCTCTTGAATGTTCAAAATATTACTTGTTTGCTGTTGATAGTATAATGCATTAATACTGTTACTTTGATAGTTTCATGTTTGGAGACACTGCTTAAGAGTTTTTGAACTTTTTAGTTCGTACTAATCAATAATAATTACGACAATTTCATGCAAATTAATGGTATAGGTGTCGGGATGTGGCGACCCCATCGTCCTCTGTTGAGATAACCTCTGTAACAGCAGAGATTATTCCACCAGCGCAATCAGTCACACTGGTGGTAGGTCTTCTGTTGCAAGAGGCCGGCTAGGTAGGTGCCACCGCAGTGTCAAATATTCTGCCGCCAAATAGTATTGCTTAGGCATTACTGTGTTCCGGTTTGAAGGGTGCTGTACGCCATTGAGTGAAATTACTGGGCAGAGGAGACTTAAGAACTAATATCTCGAGGTTGGCAACACGTGAGTGGCACCTGCTTATGGTGCTGCAAGCGCTCATGGGCTACGGCGCTCACTTACCATCTGGTGGGCCGTATGATTATTTGTCAACTTGTAACATAAAAAAAAATTCTTAAAGAAGTTACATAAGGTTATAGGATAGCAGTTTTAATTTAGTTTCCTACAATAATATATAGCGTTCTTGTGCCAAATAATATAAATTTTCATAAAATTTTTAACGCATTGGTATAAGAATGGAAGTGACTAAAGTTTCAGATTAAGTTTTCCGAATTCGTATGTATCTGGCAAATTGCCGGCATTCAATCCGACGAATAAGAAAGCAAACTCTTAGAACGTAACATAACGGAACATTTAATATTTACTTTATGTAATTCTTGCTTTCCCTGACGTAAGGTTTTTATTATATAGCTAGATGGAGAATTAATAAAATAATGAGACAAACTAAATTATAGAAATGTTTGAGTACAAGAAAATACGTGAATGGCAGATGAAAACGTCTAATCGCTCTCCATTAAGAGGATAGAGATTTTTATCGAAAACTAGATATTTAACAGGCTGTTGCTTTACTTTGATTTTATAACTACATATATTATAGAATTCGATCGCGTTGTTGTTGCTATGCTGGAAGGCCATATAAAACTTATTTTTCTATACAGTAACAGAGATAATTATTGTACTTTGTGAATCCACATTTAATCTCTAATCTGTGTGCTAAATTTCATCCTAATCCGTTATGTCGTTTATACGTGATTGAATAATAAACATCCAAACATTCACATTTATAATATTAGTAGGATTGACAATCATTGTGGCGTTTCGTTAGACAGGCTAGCTGTAGCCGCAACGCTCGTGAGTTCGATTCTCACTTGAATGTTTGATGTATTTTTATTCATCTTACAAACATCTGTTTCGGTCTGGGCGTTTGTTCTACTCTTTCCGTGTTACTAAGAGCAAATTGTATCTGATATATCCTTTTTGTAATCTAGACGTAATAACCACAATCATCTGAGGAACTGTATACCAATAACAAAAAAAATGTGTTACGAAATATTAAATAATATTTTACAAAAGCTTTTTCAAATAAATGTGAATAGATTATACCATTTTATTTGTGAAATTGAAATATATTTTATTTCTTACGATACGGAAAAACATCGCACTCAATTTAATGGTAGAGAAAAAGTTCTTCCAATAAACTTGCTACCGCAATGGTTGACCGAGTTTTCAATTTCTGAATACGACATTCATTATACCAGCGTTTGTCGTTTTACAGAACACTTAAAATAAGGTTTAGCGAGGTTTTCCTCACAAAGATTTCATATCATGAGAATCGCAAAAAACAGAATATTTGACGTCAAGGGAGCAAGGTTAAATATTTCGCCAAGCGTTGTCGACCCATATTTTTCGGAGTTTGGAAAGTTGAAGGCGTCATTCTTATTTTTTTTACGTAACAAAGTTTGGAAGATAAACATAATTATGTCATTAACATCAAACATTAGTTGATAAAATTTATCTATGATCATAACAATTTTATTACGAAACTTTCCTAACGACGATATTTGTTTTGTCTTTTATGATAAAATGTAAGCTACATGTTTTATTTTGCACTAGCTTCTGCCAACGGCTTCACTCGACAATTTTAATTTTAGAAAATTTTAAATCAGGTGTTTCTTTTTTTAATTATTTGTCAAAAACCAAATTTTCATGCATCTATTTTCAAAAATGAAGGACATCCAGAACAGAATTGAATTTCGAAAAATTCTTTCCTAGTGTTTGTTTTAAAATAACACCTAAGGAAAGATAACAGATAAAGATAAGATCAGCTTTCTAGGTCCAAGGGATAAGGCTGGGCGTTGATGTGTCAGTCTGGTCTTTTCATTATATGTAAGACCAAGGCGTGAACTGAAAAGTAGCTTAAAGCTGAGCTCACGACCTTACCACTAGATACAACTTGTTAACTTATATTGTAGTAATATGTTTTAAGTGAATAAAGATCTTTAGTATTATTATTTTATATAAGTAATGAGATAATAAAAATTTATAAAATCAGCAGTACATACTAAGAAATAATTATGTATATATTTTTAGGATTGACTGAATCCACTGAAAACCAGAACCGCTCAGGGTCAAACAGTTTTTCGTCGGCAATTTACACGAAATACAGCTGACGTAGAACCAATTGTTATGATGCCTGATTTATCGAGTGCACATTTTGTTTCGAAAGTTTGGCATGAGCCGAATCCGCAATGAATCATGGTAACGGCCGCGGTAGATAAACAGTGGAAAGGTGTAGACTAGCGTAGATTTGCCTGTTTCCCTACAGCCATTTTATGGAGCCAGATTTTGTTTTTGGGATTTTACGTAGCTAAAGCTAGCAACATTATATTTTTGGAACGAAGAAACGAACCTGCGCTTGTTTCTCTCTCTCTCTCTCTCTCTCTCTCTCATAGAAAGCAAGCCAGTTATTTTCATTTCGTGTTTCTATCTTGCATTGAACAGTGTGGTGTCACGACGATTATTAAAATAAAAAATAATTCGTTTTTAATAATTAAATTAATGAATAAATTTAATTATATTCATTAATAAAATTTGATTACAATTCCTTCACTAATTAATCGAAAGGAACTTCCTTCCATCCGGGTGTCCTTTGACACCGCAAGTTTTTTTTATGTGACTTGGCAAGCAAGCAAACGACCCACCTGATGGTAAGCGGTGGCCGTAGCCTATAAGCGCTTGCAACACTTTTTTAAGGAATATTAGCAATGCTTTTTTTGCCCCTCCAAATAAGCTCGAAGCTTGCGCTAGGAGTGGGTACGACAATAGCCCAAGAGGGTCAGGATTGAACCCGCAACTCTGACGTTAACAGAGTGGAGTCGGCCCTTGTACCGTTGAGTTATTGAGGCTTCACTTTGCTCATTTACCAGTACTTTCATATATATTTATAGATAGCTATAGCAGTGTCCTTCAAACCGAAACAATATACTGCTTCACTGTAGAATAACTGAGATTGCACTGACATACCTACCTAGCTGGAGCCGGAATGTATGCAGTTTTATGTGTTTTTCTTCCTTTTATAATGGTTACAAGTTCAACGGTTTCGGTCAGAATATAAAAACTTGTTTTTATTATTTAGAAAATGCTAAAGCGTCGAATGGCTATGAAAGACTGTTACTTAAATAAAAGAAGTGAAAATACGGAAATCAAACGAACATGAGTTATGAATTTTATAAACGAAGTGCATTAATTTACTTTTCTCAATAATTTCTATATCCAATGCAGAGCATGTTAAAGTAATAAATATATGATACCAGTTCTCAGTACTTTACCAATGTCTTACACTTTAACAATCTTAAATTGGTTACAGATAGATTAGATATTTAAAAGTTAACAATGTACTGAAAAAGGAAGAGATTAATGTTTTAGATCAAGACAAATGCTACCAGTATTTCATTGTAGCACACGGGTTAGAAACAAGTACCTTATGTCAACGATGTTATTGAGTGTAGAGAGTATACGTTTTAGTCATGTTCTCTTATGCAACGAAACTTTCTTTATATAAAGTTTTCAGAATGCATTTATTAAGTGTTTGTGTTCACAAGTGTTTTTTAAAATACTTGCATAAAATTAATTAATAATAATTATGGGATATTATTATTAAGTTAACTATCTCTCTATCTCCTTTTTCTTCTATTATTCTACTTTTTAGATGGAAAGCACGATCATGATTTAGATGTTGGTGTCAAGATATGCTGCAGTAACTACATCAGGCAGGCTGTAAGCGGTAATATAAAATTATAAAAAGACAAATATGTGAACATCAAAAGAGTTAAATGTACTTAATGCTTTAGGGTGCAATTAAAATCTCCGTGCTTTACGACTGATCCTAATTTTTTATGTGTAAAGGTTGGCAAAGTGGTAGAGATGGTAAGCTGTTATTGTGGCCTATGAGCATTTGTAGGTGTCACTCACGCTGCCACCACCAAGATATGGGTTCTTAAATCTCTTTTGCCCAGTCATTTCATCAGCAACAATATCCTTCAAACCGAAGCACAGTATACTGCTCTGCGGTAGATTATCTGACACCACAATTACCTACCTAGCCGGCCTCCTGCAATAAAACGCCCAATACTAAAGATTTGGTTTTATTTAAAAATAATTAGCAGTCAAGTGCGTTGTGGACCACGCACAGTTGAAACTATAGGGTTCCGCAGCATGGTTATGAAGATTCTTAAGGCCTTTAAAAATAATAACGAATTAAAATCGACTACAAAATGAAGTTGGTAATTTCATAGTAATTATTAAAAGTTATATGAAAAACAAAGTTATGGGAAAAACTTATATATCTCTTAAATTTGTAGACCTATCTTCTTCAAGCCAAATGTGGTTGAAATTTTATTTTGTGTCCTATAAGCTCAAATTTTTCCAGAATTTTAAATCGCATAGGTCAAAAGTTAGAGAGGGTGGGGACACAATTTCTATGCCTTTAGGAGCTAATATCTCAACAACTACTGACTTAATGAAATAAGTCAAAATCAAACCTCCTTATCATTTTGAAAGACCTATCCAAAGATATCTCACACGTTGACATACGTTGAAATTTTTTCAACTTTCAGTTACATGTGTGGACTTAACTGGACCCTTAATTATTATATATTTTAGGATTTCATTACTGAATCGTTGTGCGGTTTATAGAATACACCTATTTAGTAAATTTCGTATAGAAAGAGCCAACGTTTGACGACGTTGTGGCGCAGCGGTAGCGAACCTGCCTTAAACGCCACAGCCCGCGGGTTCGATTCCCGCTCGGAGCATAATATGTTTGTATTGTCCATGTAAGCATATTTTCCGGTCTGGGTGTATTTGTCCTTGTCATTGTGAATGTTTCCGGACCCCCGACACAGGATATCACTATCCTAATGGGGGCCGTAGAGTGTGTAGCGTTTTAATGGTCTCCGAGTAAAATGACTGTGATATACGGACGGACGGACGGACGGACGGACGGACGGACGGACGGACGGACGGACGGACGGACGGACGGACGGACGGACGGACGAACAGACGAACAGACGAACAGACGAACAGACGAACAGACGAACAGACGGACAGACGGACAGACGAACAGACGGAGGGACGGACAGACGGACATACGAAACTATAAGGGTTCCGTTTTTGCCATTTGGTAACGTAAATTTTTTTACGGAGATTACACGAAGGTAAAAAAAAAGTGTAATGACATTGTGGTCAAGTTAAATTAAAGGCAGCTCAAATATTAAAACCCACATTCCTGGAATAGCGTCGTCTCGGAATATTACATTCCAAAGCCTAGAGAAACAGCAGGATGAATTTGAATGTAGGTGATCACGGTCTTTTAACATATTTTAGAATATGATGCATTTTTGAAATGCGAAGTTTATTTGATTTGTTGCATGATTTTCATAATCTTTAGCATTTTGAACCTAACCAATATGATAAATGCGAAATTGAGTGTGTTTGTTTGTGGCGTTGTCACGCCTAAACCGCTGCACCGATTATGTTAAATTTTGGCAAAGATGTAGAAGGGAACATGGATATGGTTATAGGCTACTTTTTGTCACGGAAATAAAACTTTAAGGGGGTAAAAAGGGTATGAAATTGAATAGAAGGGGGTATCTTATTATAAATTGTTAATCACGACGATAAAACCATGGGCAGAAGCTAGTTATCCTATAAAAAATGAATAGCTTATATCTACATTTAATATTACACAAAAAACTCTAAAATTAATATAAATTCTAATCTTTATATACAATATTGTTTTCTATCAAGCATCGACTTCATACTAAAAATACTAATTACACGCGTTCTAAGAATAGTAGGCCGTTAATATAGTTTATTCTACTTGTTTACTTTATAACTAGATCTTGTTGCGGTGATCATGAAATTTAACATGATGTTGCCTACGTAGGAGTAGCAACGTTAGCTTATTTATTGGAACGAAGTTCCTTATCGCGCGTTGTGAAAGGGGGCTAGACGGAAAAAATTCTTACGAAAAGTTGTCACGACACTTTTTGCTATAGTTGTAAGCCGTGCGGCGTGCGCGTGTTTCTCTGTCTGTCTCTCTCTCTCTCATAGAAAGCAAGCCAGTTATTTTCGTTTCGTCTTTCTATTTGTTTTGAACAGTGTGGTGTCGCGACGATTATTTTTGTTGATTTGTTTTTTGTACATAATAAATAATAAATTAAAAAAATATTATTATAACTTTAAAAAAATATATTACAATTCCTTTACTAATTAATCGAAAAGAACTTCGTTCCATCTGGGTGTCCCTAGACACCTCTCAAGTTTTTTATCTATACATATAAAAAGAGGAAGACTTGACTTACATATCAACGCCCAGCCTACACCCTTGTATCTAGAAAGCTGATTTTTTTTTACAGGTTTTGTTTTGAAAACGTAAGTGAGCACTAAGAAAGAATTTTTCGAAATTTATTTCTTAATGCGGTGAAGAAGGGGTTAATAGTTTGTATGGGATGTCTGTTTTTGAAACTCGAAGCATGAAACTTTATTTTTTGAAGAACTATTAAAGATAAAGAAACACGTTTTTTAAAATATTTTAAAATATCACTCATGAAGGGGTCAAATTAGGGTTCAAAGATTGTATTAATCTCGTTAAAAGAAACTAGTTAAAACATAGTCTTACTTAAGATTGTCAACCGTCATAAAAAAGTAAAAAAATATGTTTTTATCAACTTTAGGGCATTAAAAACTACTAAGTACATGTGTATGTATGTGATGAATTATGTACTTTTAATCATTTAGGATGTATTTCACAGTTAAAAATTCAAACATTTTTGTTTTCTATCTAATAGAAAACTGTTGCCCTAATCTATATTCACTCGCAACAATAGGCAAGAAATGGATGGATGGAATCCTCCAAAGGCTAGTTACGGCCTTCAGCGCCCCAGCTCAACGAATAAGACGGAAGAAAGAGTCCAGCTGCCCACTCATATCAAAAATATAATTAAAATTATTAGTTTAAAATTAATGGCGGTAAAATACTTGAAATGTTGGTATATCAGACGAAGGCTTAATATTTAGTTTATTAAATACGCACATACTGATAATTGTAGAGTTATAATAATGTTTGTACGCAAAGTATTGAATTTTAGAATGGATCTTGACTTATTTTTAGCGATATAAGTGTAAGTGGTAGTATAGTTATAGAGGCTGACATACTTAAATAGCTAAAAGCCACTAAATGAATTAAGAATTAAAAAATACATTTATAAATTAAAATACATATTTCTGTCACACAACTCAAAGTTTCTATGAGAATTTTATAATTTTCACACGAGTACAACATGCAGGTAGCGTGCAATCGAAAACAATGCTCAAACAAGTGAGCGTGCGACCCGATTTTCATATTTTGTATTTACCTATTTTACGCCGCATCAGAATAACGCGCACAATGGTAACGCAGAAGGCGTGCTCATAAAAGATGCTCGCTAAGGGCTGTGGCCTGATTCCTGTCTTTTAACTGGAACGCCTGGTAAATGCGCTACATTTATTTTAAATCTTTTAACATGTGCATGTTGTATGTTCTTGTGGTTACGGAATTTTTGTACAATACCATTTTCGAATTTATATATGTATTTATTTTAATCAACAGGCTTATTGATTTTTTGTCTGCAAGAACATTGGTATTTAATGACAAAATTTTGACATGGTGACGCTTTTAAGGCCCGCAAAGCCAGCATCAGCAATACATGAAAAAAACATCCTTTTATTGTCAAGTTGAGACAAAAAATATTGAAAGAATTAGGTATAAAATAATTTTCTAATTATTTAATCTTTATGAATATAAGAATTATTACTAAACCGACTCGAAAAAAGAGAGATATTAATGTTTCATGTTTATCATATAAATGCTACTTTAAGCAGCACAATATGGTATTTTAAGACCAGAAATTCAGCAATTTTACAGATTTTACAGAACGTGTAGATACAAAATTGCACGCAGCGTTTAGCATTCCGAAGGCATGAGATCATTTTCTCCTCGTTATCCAACACTAATGGAGAAACTAGAAACTATATGAGTGACTATTTTCATCTGCTGTATGAATATGGCTCATTACCATTCCTTTTGATTGCGCCATGGAATAGCTGACGCTTTAAAAGTAGAGGAACAGTGCAGCGAAAACTTACAGCAATAACATTATAAATGCCAATAAGAAAATAGCCCGTATAACATTGGCACAGGTCCCAGAATGGTTTCATAAATTATTACGTTTGGTTTTAAACAATATGGGGCTCTCTTAGCGGTTCTTATACCAAGAAGAGCAATAGATGCAGAATACTCTCGTAAAATAATTGGCTTCATAAGTCACTACGTGTCTCCAAGCCTTGTTATTTATAATAAGCCTTTTCAATAGCGCTTGTTACAGAAAATATTTTATTTTTAGGAAAGAATCGGAAGAAATATCAATCTTTATCATAATTATATTGAGCATATTGTTAATTTGTTAGATGTTCATTCCTCGTTTTTAAATACACATCGTGTATTATTACCAAGGCTGGTTATCGTCAACTAACAGTATTTTACTTGTTAAGTAGATTGACTATTTAAATTATTTACATGTTGTATTGAAAATAATTTTATTTTTTATATATTTCATCACTTATTAACCATAATATTTATCTTATATTCTGCCAAACAACAGCATAATAGTGGAGAGTTAATTTACAGTAAATTCCTGGAACTCGTAATTTTGGATTATGTGTCGAGATTTTCCGCAGGTAAAGAATCTCTAAGGAGGCTTATTCAATATTTCAAAGAATTTTTTTTTTATATTAGAGGGCGAAAACTGGTAGGAGGCTCACCTGGTGTTGAGCGATCACCACCGCCCATGAACATCTGTAACATGAGAGGTGCAGATGCAATAACAGCATACAGATGCATTGCTGAGTATTTTTATTAAATGCAATTATTCACTGGCAGAAAGGTATTTTTGATCATTTTCTTCAGGAGCATTTCGCCGTACGGTGGTAACTAACCACTAAAGCCGTACCAATAACAATCATAGTATAGTTGTTTTTACTTTTGGAGTAGTTTCGAATTATAAGTATAATGCCTAAATTTTAGCCAGTCAGACAGATTTTAGCCAGTAGTGACCTGTGAATGCAGTACTGACCAATTGAAGTAAATGTAATAAATAATAACATTCCATTTTAAAATCATTAATAAAGTTATAAGTATTATTTATTATCTTACTCATCATTTATCTTTACTTCGTTAATGAAATAGGCTCCTAATTATTTAATTTCCTTTATTAGAAGCGATTCTGAACGAAAAGCTTACGTCCCGAATAAACTCGTTAACAAAGCTAATTAACTAGGCTAGCTAAATTACTTAAAGCAAACTTAACACATCAACAGATTATTGGTACAAGCTGTTTCAATCAAATACAAATTTGCAGGATGTGTAATTAGCATATTAGGCTTATATAGATGTAAATACGAAAGTTCGTACTTTTCATATTACTTGCAAACTACAATACTTCAAGCTATGCTTCTAGAATGTTCAGAAAAAAAGGTGCCGCCGTAATTTTTCAAGGCAACAATTAGAAGAAACTACTTCAGTTACTTCTGAGAAAGAACACTATTAAAGCTAGTAGTGGATCTTGTTGAATTTCGTTCGTAACTATTGCGAAGCAGTTGGACAAAATTGAATTTTTACAACACCACTAAAACTCCGACTAAAAAAGTATCCGTACAGACTTTCTTAAAAATGTGAAATGAGTTAAACCGCAGGCAACGATTAGTATTACATACAGTTGGACAAAATGTTTACAATACTACTAAAACTCCTACTATTTAACTTACTACTAACTTTATTAGTAGTAGTAATGGTACTGTGCTCCAAAATAGTATCCCTACATAGTCTAAGGAATGTGAAATGAGTCAAACCGCAGGCAACGATTCGTATTACATACAAATTAATTTATACAATTGGCTATATCTCACAGTGATCAGGTGTGGTTAATTAATTAGCGCGTAATGTAAGCATCTTTGTTTACACACAATTAATTTATAGTGTTAATGTTTCAGATATAATATTGATATTAACAGCGCACGAACACGAGTAACTAAAACGCGTGATCATGATCGTTCCCTTGGCCTTCAGTTTGAGGTAAAGATCGCATTTCTAAGTACGTAGTCGCGAAATTTTCCTGTAATTATGAAATTGCTGCTATTTGCCTGTGACTTTCACAGTTGCTAATATTTGCCGTTGTGGCGTATTGGTAATGAGGCTGCATGGGGCTTGTATTCATATGACAAACGTCTTTTTCGATCTAGGCGTTTGTCCTTGTGGAGCATCTTCCGCGTGCCTCAGAGAGCACGTTAAGGTATCGTTTTCGATTACTATGATAACGTCTGGAAATAATCGGTATCTCTTGGTAAGTAGTTTGCTCTAATTCAATGAGTTACAGGTTCGCTCTTAGGGTTGCGGAGTTCAGAAGTCAATCGCTCTGTGTAAAAACTAGTAGCCTGTCAAATGCGGATAAGAGTACTAAGCAGACCTGGGTAGATACTGGGTAGACTGCTATGAAGATGAAGAAGAGTTGGTCATATTAAATAAAACGCTACACAATTAATAATATACGTACATATACACATGTATATGTATATTAGTAATCCGTATAGGTAAGCACCGCAATCGTAGTAGTGTTGCCGTTGCCGTCGGCACAACATTCTCCGCTGCTCTGGGTGGCCAACCTAGTATTATGTTGTATTTCCTACAGTATTGCAATTAGTGTCAGTATTAAAATTAGTAATTATTTTCTTTTATTTCGTAGTAAACTATTTCTACTCGTAATATGGTAAGAAATATATTATTTTTACATCGTGAGCCGGATTTGAATGAAACTTAGCTTAGATTTTTAGTTAAAAATATCAAGTTATCAAACATTTACCATTCATGTGATGTTTTTGTGTGACATATAATGACGAAAACTTCAAAATAATTGTTTTTTAATCAAAGACAAATTGTAATTCATCAAAGTAATACCAATGAATGTCAGTGTTATAGTTTTATACATAATATACAATATTTAAATTGGGTTTTTACGAGATTTATAGTTTGACCTAAATGACAAATATGAATAGACGAATAGACAAGTTGAGTTTAGACATAAGCGGCTTATGAAATAAACGTCATTGTGGTTTGAGGCTTGTCTCTACTGATGCACAGAATATTTAACCTAATCAGAAGTGACGTATATGACTATGTAATAGCGATGCTAGTGATTAGTAATTTTAAACAACTTGGAAAGTACTGACCTTAAGCATTCCACACTTCTTTAATGTTATTGTACCATTTTATTGCGCAATAAAATTATAGATTGCTTAAATAATTATTAGATTTATTATATATTTATAATAAATTATTAGATTGCTTATGGAATATTAGAGAATAACGACGTGAAGAAGCAGTACTTACGTGATCTTTCATCACTCATTCATTTATTCGATCTCATTCATTCAAGCGGCAGTACCCGCCTCTTGTATGGCTAGTGAACATCAACTCTGGTAACTTTTTCAATCAGATAAGTTACTGCGTACTTGTGTAATACACACATAATACAATTTTAGCGAAGATGATTCAAGTATTACGTAAAATATTTATTTATAATAAAAATAACCAATGTATATATATTCTAGACAAAGAAATGGACTTATGATACTGTTTTACGACCTTTCATTAAAGAAATACAAAATATTAAAAAGGTCAAATGATTTTTTAAGTCTTTTGAATACATTTTAATAAAAGAGTTACACAAATTCTGTCGTAACTTTTTATTAAGGAACAATTAGAATATGTATTTTTTTACAGTGTAGAACTCAATACACCACACAAAATAACCATGTCATAAAAATGAAATCACATTGACTCCCAGTTCTTGAATTGAGTCTCATTACAACTTCAAGAGCTTTAATGACTTTGGATTGCAAAAATAACGAGTTGCTCAAATTACTTCTGACACTTCTGTTACATTTTGTGGAAAAACGTTGCAATAAATTTGTAAGACTATATTTAGGTTTAGAAATAGTTAATAGTATTTGTAAATATAGGTGAAAGTATTGCCTTATATCTAATTTTTCCGAGTTTTTGGATTTTAGTTGACATGAAAGGGTGGTCGTGTGTTTTTTTTTGAGTGCGCTATCATTTGAAAAAAAATTATGTTTATTTGTTAGCTAGAAATTGATTTACAATTGTTATACGAGACGTACATCATCATCGTCGTAGCTTATTTATCATCTAATTTTAAAATTAAATAAAACACAAAGAAACACTTGACCTTTTTTCAATGAAATCAAATCATACCTACTTCGTAACCATGTGAAAGTCAGAGTTACAGAACAGCTTACTTGCGCCCTTTATTTCGCGTTTCAAAAAGCCGGACGCGCGCATACGGGCTTATTCCGGCGTGTGCGCTTGAACTAGGTAGTGGCGAGTTTCAGTAACATATTATTCAACAAATACTACCCGGATAATTATACGAGCTTATTTATTAGTTTCACATGTGTTAAAAGAGGCGCCTATACGCATGTATACGCGATCGAAAAACGACATTATACTCGTTTAAAGCGCTGGTCTGAGACCGCCTTAAATAGTAACGTAGACGTTAGTAGCGAAACCTTAATAAATACAAGTTCGAGAAAAACCAACAGTGGCTGTTTTGTTTTTCCGCCTCATTACGTCTTGCTATCGACTATTGGTACGAGCGGAAATTCGCTCGTTTTCCGTCTCGGACGATCAATGTCGGCATCGGAAAGATTCTTTACTTCTTGTTGAAATCGAATAACAATGTTGAAATTGGTAGTAATGTTACTTAAATGAAGCTTTATTTCTTTTGAAACTGCTTGGATACAGTTTTGTCTCTTTCCATCTTCTTTATTCATCTTCTGTTTTATGTTAGAGGATGCTCACCTGATATTGAGCGATTATCGTGGTCAATGAACATTTGCAACTCCAAAGGGAATGCAGGTGCATTGGCAACCTGTTAGGAAGGAATTATTATTAACAGTAGCATAGTATTGCATATATCGGTATATATGAATACGGATAAAATACCTTCCACAACATCTACCATGATGTAGCAGTATCAGTACTGTTACGTTATATTTTGTCGCAGACGAGTTGGAAACCAAAGCTCTTACCTCCAGTTATGCTTATATCAACAGGAAAATACCAGCCCCTATCGGAATGTATACACAGTGAGGCAATATGAGTACTGTTACAGGAGACTTAAACTTCTACTTTTTGTCTTTTTTCTTTGCCTTCTCTTTAATCTTAGGATAAGGCTACTGCTTTCCAACAGGTAGGCCATAAGCTTATCGGATCTTCAAACTACCACTCCTAATCTTAGGCTAAGTCAACTGCCTTTCAAAATGCCGTGATGCTATGATTATTACCCTTATTCAAAAATTCCTCAAAATAACAAATTGTTTTATTACTTCAAGTTGAGCATATATCCTTGCCTTGCTAATGATTCCAATGACGTAAAAGAAGTAATTTTGTAATCGTAAAAATTTTTTCAAAAATTCTTAAAAATAAAAAAACGTTACAAAATACATTTGAAAGCCCAACGTTATGTAATGACGTTATTAAAAATAACGTTTGAAGTATTAAAAAACCATTCCCATTCACCAGTACTTTTAAAATTTCAACATAAATGGAATTTATTTTTATGACGGCTTTTATTGGCGGTTGCTTTTGTCCGTAGACATACAAATTGTATGTGTATTTACAAATATTTCATATTATTAACGAAAGATAGCGTCAAACTTGTTGTGTTAATAACCATGTTTACTCGTATAGTCATTTGATATGGCGTGATTTTTTATATCACAATATTAAAGGTACCAAACAAGCATACGATATGATGGTAGGCGATCACCGTAGCCTATAGACGCCTTGTATAAGTAGTATTACAACTGCGATTCCAACCCAATGGAAGGAAGGAGGTTCGGGCCTTCGGTTCGTCCTCTCACCCAACAGGACGTAACAGTACGGACGTACGTAACTTTACGTCGATATTTTGTAAGGAGGTAGTATGGAAATACGAGCCGACCCGTTCTTAGTGAGTCTACCATTAGAAACTACTACTATTACCACTTATTATTTTATTTTTCAATATTTAAACACTAGCATTTGAAGAGATACTTAGGGAAACAAAGCGTTAAAAGATCTTGTCTTTCAAACGGCTTATGACCCTTCATGTCTGAAGTACACAGCTCAAGTTTCCGTTCTTATAAGTGAAATAAACCGTTTTGATCAAATACTTGCAAAGTTCAAAGCAGAAAATATCTTTCGTCGAATTCTTGCTTTTAAGATAAATTGCTATCAGAGGACATACAATTAGAATACTCTTTGTATTAGAACAAATACCTTCGTCTCTTGTTTTTGTAATATCCATTAAATACGATATCTATTGTAATGAAAGATTTTTATTTATTGTTTTACTTTTAATGGTAAAATATATTAACGATTTAATTGATTATAAAATTTCGTTTATAATCTATTATTATATTTGTATTTAGATAAGTAAATAAGAAAGGGAGTTATGTTTTTTAATGTTATGAAATTGTATAAGTAGATTACATAATATCATATCGTCGTTGCAAATTTACAATCTCCTATGTGACAATTTTGTCATAAACGAGTTATTTATATATTTTAAAAGCAATTTTGTATACCTACACATTGCAAAAACTCCTATGTGAATATCTTAATTCATTTTTAAAGTATTCGCTAATTTAAAAAACTGAGATTTTTATCCTATGTGCCGAAAAAAATTAAATGCATAAATATATATGCTAAATGATACATTATATAAGACAATCTTTATTTCAATATATTCTAATTCCTTTATACTTAATTATACCTAAAAAAATCAAGAATGTTTTTTTAGATTTTTTTTCAGGAAACAGTTTTTTTCGTTTTTCTCGAAAAGTTACTTTCTACACATAGGAAATTTTAAATTTGCAACGACGATATGCACTTATATAAGAATAGATAGTCTTGTAGAGGTGGTCGTGAAAAAATCACCAATGAAAGAAAAGCAATTTAAATCTGACCTATGTAGACGGACCATTGACAAATTGATTAGTTCTTCGTTGCAAGAACTAAATATTTGAAATAAAAGTCAGGTGCTTTGTCTTTAGGATATTTAAATATTTCAAGAATATTTCCACTATAATTATACTATATTCAGAAAATATATTTATAAAAAGCCTAGTTAGCCTAATGAGATTCTAAAGCTAATTGTATTCATTAAAACCAGTAATTGTATTATTTGAGCCATATTTAATTCTAACATCAGAGTCAACCACTTGCAGCTTAACAGAGAGTGGAGCAGAACGCAATGAGACAGAAGAAAGAAATTGGGGGCTTTATATTATAAAGGCTTTACTGATGGCATTATACTAGTATGAGTGGTCACTCTAACCTATAAATCCTTGCAACACAGAAAGTAACCGAAATATGTTGCTGACACTAGGAAAACGGAAAAGAGGGGGCGTAAACGAAAATGACAAGGGATGTGGGAGTTTTGGCCTTTAACGATATCGCTCGTGGAATGAAACGCATCAATAAGGCTACTGCTACTTTAGGTCGATAAGAGCCGTCTGTATCATTAGTAAAGGCATCAGCATCTACTGCTCAAAAAATAATAAATAAATAATAAATAAACGCTACACACCCAACGGCCCCCATTAGGATATTGATATCCTGTGTCGGGGGTCCGGAAACATACTCAATGACAAGGACAAATACACTCGGACCGGAAAATATAGTTGCATGGTCAATACAAACATATTATGCTCCAAGCGGGAATCGAACCCGCGACCTGTGGCGTTTAAGGCAGGGTCGCTACCGCTGCGCCACAACGTCGTCAAACCCAAAAAAATCCCATTAAAAATAACAAATCCAAGCTAGAATGTTATTATGTTTAATTATTACTAATATTCTCTATACTTCAAGCACGCGTAGAGTAACTTCCCATAAAGTATAGTTAGATATAACCGCTCTTATCTCCGCAGCTTCCGCGATGGAGTCCACAGTTTACAATGTTATGTTTCCTCTGACTCGTGGACCTCGGTATGTTTTGAAAGTATAAAATGAAATTTTCCATTTACATTTGCATAATATTATATTCATTGAATAGGACGCGGGAGGTGTGTTTCTGGCTATGGATGTGTACAGGGTTGTGTTCTTAACGATAGCAATTCATTTTTATGTTCTGCTTTCGCAATACTGTAATTTTACGAAATAACTGAAAGTATGATTATAAATATTTTTGATGTTTTAACTGATTATTTTTCTTTTACTTAGGTAGAAATAAATTTAGTTAATATGATCGGAAATTAATCTTTGATATCAAGAGTAATGTATTTAGCTTTTAATAATTTACGTAACACTGAAAATTGATAATAATCTAACGACACCGTTTATGTGACCTACATGAATAGCCTCATAAAACTCGTGAAAACCTAATAAAGCTTTTACTTTTTAAGTACTTCGACATTACCGAGATTCATTTAGTTCAACATGCGTCATTTCAACGTAATGTGAACCCGCAGAAACAACATTAACACCTTTATAAATGCTGTTTAAAAACAAATTCGTGGAAGTAATTACAGAGGGCTCTGGGAAATAATACAGAGAACCGCAAAAAAAATTCAGAATCCTTTAGTAGCTCCCCCAGCAGTTTCAAATCATTCAAACTTTTGCGCAGTTTGCTGGCGGTGGGACAGTATTTAATTACTTTCAAAGACTTTTCTTGCAGTCTTGGATACGTTTCACGACTTTTCAATAAAGTTTCGATGCCTAAGATAAGAAACTTGTAGTCATGAAAAATAGATAAAATTTTAAATGTCTTGATTATTCTTGTAACTGTCTTTGTGAGTCATCTGAGATGTTATAAAACGATAACTGAAGTATGTCTGTAAGTTGCAAAAATTTAAAAAGATATATGGTTATTATGAGACTTTGTCTTTACGAACACCGATTTTTGCATTTTCATATATCTATTTGTTTATTATAAAAACTAACATCAACACTTATACGATGCAAGTTACTATATTTTAAAATCTTGTGATAAATTTAGAAATTAGGTTGTATTTTGTCTTTCATAGATCAATTTTGTTGCACAACAGTACGAGTAAGCGAAATTGTCGTTAAATAAAAACAGCAATAAAATTAGTTGATTATATCCGTGTACAATTATGGTGCAATTTAATTTGGTATTTTATTATATAAATTGAGTTTATGACGTTCTGATCGAGTCATACTTACCATTTTATTTGAACTCTTGGGGAAACCAAGGTCGAGTAAATCTATCAATATATGGCAAAATTCCAGCTACCCCATTCGAATGAGGGAAGCTACATTGGGTCACTGTGTTGAATTTGAAGGACGCTGGGAATGAGAGTAAAAGGAATTTCGAACTAATTTATTCAGATGCCGCTGAACCGCAAAATTAAGTAATATATTTCGTTTCTGTATCAAGAAATACGTTGACTTGTTTGCGTTAACTCGTTTATTTTATTTTTTGAGTTAACTTGTTGGTGCTGTGAACCTAATAATGTATGCTTTAAGTACTCCCAGTTGTATTAAAAAACATAAGAACACATATAACACTATACACCTCAAATACCAGTATACGTATGCTTAATACTCATACTGAAGTGATACATATATTTGTATAATCTATGTATATTCAAATAAAGCCACAATTTTATCAATTCTATCTAATAAAATGCTAGAATAAAGTAATATTTTTCCTTGTCGCAGAATAAATATAACGTTTCAACTCAAGTCAAGATGCGGGTATAATATAAACGTGTTCCAATTTCGTGACCGTGCCATTAATGCTTTGTTGGAGTGAAAAGCTATATTGAATATGACAAATACAGTTAAAATAAATATTTAAAGTTATATTTATAAAATAATAGACAGGGAAGCCTAGAATTCAACCTGATTAGCAATCGATTACACTATAGAGATTAATACTTTTCTTATAAAATCTGATACGGTAGAAGAGGGCTGGATGCGGTCGGTGAAAGTTAGGGAGTACTCATTGCTAAACTTTTTAAGATCAGGTATTATAAATGGTATCATACGTGCAAAGACATTAATAGGTCAAATAGGTGAATTAGATGTTCAATGTCCTAAATATAAGCAAAATAATACCTGATTCATTCTGACCTAGTATTGGAAATCAGTTTTGAGTCTGCAAGAGATATTTAAAAAGTAAATCCGCTACAAATCCGAGCCGTCCTTTATAAGCCAAGCGATGAATAAGACTCGTATCACACTCATATTTCGTATATGCTGAGTCGAATAGCATGGTTCATAATATGGCATTTATATGAAAAAGATCTCGTATTGGAACCCCGAGCTTACGCTTGATTTAATAAATTTGAGGGTTACTACTCAAATAAGTTTATTGACATCTTTAGATAAGACATAGCTTTTTAGCGTTCCGCAGCCAAATGGCCAAATGTTCGTCTGTCCGTCCGTCTGTTCGTCTGTCCCTATGTCACAGTCATTTTATTGTATTGAAATCTTAAAATATATAAGAATAAAGGGTAGCAGTCCATACATGTAACTGAGTGTTGAAAAAAATATTTTAACGAATACTTACGTGTACTTGACATATCTTTGGATAGGTCTTTTAAAATGATAAGGAGGTTTGATTTTGACTTTTTCATTAAGTCAGTAGTTGCTGAGATATTAGCTCCTAAAGTCATAAAAATTGTGTCCCTCCTAACTCCCCTCTAACATTTGAACTATGGCATTTAAAATTCAGAAGAAATTGGAGCTTGTAGAACATTAAATGAAATTTCAACCACATTTGGTTTGAAGAAGATAGGTCTACAAATTTTGAAGATATGTATATAAGCTGTTCCTATATCTTTGTTTTTCATATTACTTTTAATAATTCCTATGAAATTACCAACTTATTTCTGCGGTCGATTTTAATTCGTTATAATTTTTAAAGTCCTTAAGATTCGTAATTATTATTTTAATTTGCTTTGAGAAATTTTGTTTCAAGCAATCAATTATGTGCAAAATCTTAGTGTCATCTTCTTTCTGCCTTTATCCTAACTCTGTATGGGTCAGGCCTCCTTGTTAGTCAGATGCTGCTCTATCTTAGCTTGCTCTTATTTTGTAAATTTAGTTTCCCTCTCTTCTCTCTCGACAGTAGCCGACCAGGAGGCTGACAGTCTGCCTCGTGATCTCACCCAGGTCTTAATATTGATAGGTGTAGTGTCATAACATCTCTCTGCACGCTACATTGTGTTTTTTTTTTTTCGGAACGGCCCTACTGGCCTTGACAGCGTCACCGGGCGGGGGGGCCGAGTACTTAGACTCAGCCGTGATAAAGGGACAGCCCTCACGGGGGCTCAAATTTGATTCCGTCCTTAGGCTGCCTCCTGCGAAGCCGAACCACGGCTAAGGACGTCATCGGAGATGGAGGAAGCGCTCCGAGCGCATTCTATGCGATAGACTCACCCGACGGTGTGAGCGCGACGCGACGTGCGAAACAAAGGACCTCGTCCTCGCCGGCGAGGACGGTGTTGTGTGCGTGTCTGTGCTGTGTAAGGGGCATTTTCTAATGTAATCCTATCGTCAGGGTCTTACAGGACGTGCTTAGGACGCCTTACTTTTGTCGGTTGGTTACATCGGTCTGTGTAGATAGAAGCATGTCTAATCAAAGGATTTGGATGGAAAGTAGTTTGATCGAAGTTCATTGTGTATCGTAATCTTGTTGTATTGAATTATATTAAAGTTTACAGAATAATGTGAATTTTAGAATCAAAAGACCGCAGGCTAATATACAATTTTTTTTATCCACTATTCAATTATATTTATCAATCACTTAAAACCTCGTCTATTCACCTTTGTTTCTTCTTAACTCGATTCTTTTCTTGATTAACTTGACAACAATTATAACACTAGGTAATGACAATGCTCTCATGATGGTATGGAAGATGATCATAACAACTAAATTTTTTCTTTAGTTTTACTATTACTAGTACAAGCTTAGATTTAAAAATATTTTTTACGTTTATAAGTGCACTTACTATAAGTGCAATACATATATTTTATAATGAAAGAAAAATTTTAGTAATGCATTGTAAAAACTTTCAGTACAGTCCAGTTTTAAAACGTTCTATCAACAACATTACTCCCGTACACAAATTCAAATTCAACAGAAATATAATTTGTTATTCACTTAGGATATTTAGAGGGGAGCAATAACGTGGGATTTATGATAGCATCGTAGAATACGGCTTGTTCCCTTCCGGAAAATCGGAGTCTGTTTTATCTTGTTTTATCCGGTTAACAACATGCATTATGTTTTGGAGTGTCATGGTTATATGTTTTTGGAGACCATATTAAGCTTAATGTAATATTTATGCAATGTGCTGTTTATTTAGTCAAAATTGAATTAGATTGCGTTTTCTAATTAAAATCTGTATTATATAATATTTTTTGAACTGCCTCGGAAAGAGGATCATGTTTTTAGAGTGTTTATATTATATTCTTGTATATTGTTGTCGATATTTCACGGTGAAAATAATAAAATTACGTTTAGATTAGAACTGAGCACAGAGAAAATGCGAATATATACGATTTATATAATTTTAGAAAACAAAAGATCCTCAATCAACCAAACATGGAACACAAGAAAGAATAATAACATATGTTGCCCATATTATAGTTTGACTAACATATATTGCGTTAAAATTACTACTATTCGCTAACAATTGTGTATATAAATCGATTTCTTCAATGAAAATAATTTTCAAATCACAAAACACGTTCAGTCAAAACTTTTATTTTTTATTCATCCATCCCTTTTTAAAAAACCGAGTTGGCTCGTTCTTTTCTTATATGTTTTCTTAAATTCGAGGATACAAATAATGGCTTAAGTTATGTCGAAGTTAACGTGATCTCTGGGGTCTACAACACAATTGCAAGGTCAAAAAAGAAACACTTGTATGCTCATATATTAAGAGCCTATTAAATATTTACAGGCAACGATGATAAAATGGGTGATACACCTAGACCATTTAACATACTAGTTCATGTTATATCTGCCAGTAGTTTTTATGCTTCCGTAGGCAAAGGGCAAAAACAGAAACCGTATAATTTCGTCATGCCCGCTTGTCTTACTGTTTTTGTCTACTTATTAAGATATATTTTTTTAAAGTTCCAATTTAAATATTAACTATCTGAAGCAATCCAGAGATAAGAAACGATCAAAGTGCTTATTTTTCGTGATTACAGTATCCAATTTGTTTTTCTTTTAGAGGGCATATTTTGATAGGTATTTTTACTTGGTAGTCGATAGTAAAGGTTTTGTAATAAATTTCTACTAACTTTACTGAAGACTACGAAAGCCATCTATCAATAAACAAATATACTTATGTCTAAATATGCCAATATGTTCCAAGACGGGTAGATCAAGTGATCATCGGTTTTATGTCATTTGCATTTTTATATCACAATGGTGATTTACACGGAAAGCTTGATAGAAGCACTTAAAATGAATATAAGGAGAAGATGAAGCTGAAATAGTAGCTTCGGACTCCAGGCTTCAGTTACGATTGGACACTTATGACTGGTAAACGATTGGTAGGTTAAGTACCTTCAGCGTTGTTAATATATGAGTGACCGCCTAGTGAGTTTTATCTGAGCGGCTCACTTCTTCCTAGGGTATGGCAAAACTCGCTCCAGTCTGTTATCAATTTGATAATAGTCGCAAAGTGAAGTCAGAGGCCTATATGAGCAACCGGAATAACTCTGTCACTTGGTTGGCTACTAACCACTCGATACAAAGAAGAAGAATTCGACTGATATGTATTAGTATAAATACTACTACGTCACGTCCAAATTCTACTCCACGTTAGTTTTATATATGCCGAAAACAGCAAGGCTCATTTTAAATATATTTTAATAGTCTTCTATATACTCAAAGGCTATAATTGAATTGCTCACATTGCTCACATTGCTCACACCAGTGCAAGAGTTTCTAGTGTTCTAAATATGAATCCCGATGCGAAATTCCAATCCTAAACTTGTTTTGATCTCACTATGATCTGTTTGTTCATTCCGAAATTAGAATCGTTCCCATCCGAGTGCTCTGGAGTTCGGTTTGAGATACACAATTATACTTGTGTCATGTCAGTCAATCAAAAGTGACTTTTGTAATCGCATTCAAATGTTTTGCTGATCTTCAAACCATTGCAAAATTTTTAACGGTCAAAATTCTTTTGAAAA
Source organism: Hestina assimilis (assembly GCA_023373885.1). Lineage (NCBI taxonomy): Eukaryota > Metazoa > Arthropoda > Insecta > Lepidoptera > Nymphalidae > Hestina > Hestina assimilis. The sequence goes on along the minus strand of CM041749.1, from coordinate 4,974,778 downwards.
TTTATGCGTATATCACAACTACAAATGTATAATTATATATTTATACTAGCTGCGCTCGGCATGTTTTGCCACAGTACGTAAAGATTAAAGAATTAAAGAAGAAAAAATTAAACTTTATTTTTTTAAGCACGGATCTTCGAGTGTATGTAGAGCATTTTTTTACAGTTTTAACATAATGGCAATTTTAAATATAATCGTCAAATATAAATGGAAAATAGAGCTACGTATATTTGTTTATAAGATTATTTTTTTTTAGAGAAAAGGAAGTCTGCAATGTTCGAATAGAGTTATGTAACAGTTAATATAATTGTTTAATATGCTTGCATTTATACGCTTCCGGATTTCAGACGCATTTATAAGTTCTTGGAAGCATGTTTGTTTTATTCTTGAAATAGATCTAGGTAATGGAATGGTATTATTTTCTATTATTGTTTATTATATACTTAAATATTATTATACTGCTTGTTTCTTCTTCCTAGCATAGTTCCGGTATTTTTGCACAAGATCTTCACTTTATAACAGCACTTTTAGCTTCTTGTGATTATCACAAGCCATTTAGGCTACATAGTGTGACATAGATATATACATACATACACTCGAAAAACATTACCATCCGTCTGTGACAACCGGATACAATTAGAAGAGTGGTTTGTATATATAACTATATATTTTTATTGCGCGACTTTTCAAGCATATGTACAATTAACACGAAAATTCTTAAATTCGCTAATTAAATTATATTTTTTCAATTTAAATCTTTTCTTTAACCGAATCAAAATTAGTAGATCGTCAATTCTAAAAAGGTTACAGTCATAGACAGAAATACATTTTTTACTTAAGTATAATACTAAGGGGGATATGGACAAAGTTAAAATATTTTTATTACATACTACCTGTGCCCATTGCTCGTTATGTCCAGTTAAAATCGGTCCAGCCATTTCAGAGACTAGCTGAAACACACAAACAGACAGGCAAACAGATAGACAGACAAAAACTTTAAAAGTTGATTTTTTAACGTAAGTACCGTATATACTTTCGTATGCATTTAGTGAAAATCTATTCATTTGAAATTACAAACAGACACTTGAATTTCACTTATTAGTTTAAATTAAATTTGAATTTTTACATTTTTCTCGCAAATTGTATTCAACTTAATATCTAGCTTGTACAGGTTAAGCATGTGTAAGTTTTTTCATATTAAGTTAAGTAGGTAAGTTAACAAGAGTTTCAAGTACGTACGTATGCGGTAACTTCAGCGTTTCTTTTTAATATGTAGACGGAATTAAGGCTGAATTACTTTATAAAAAGCGACTTGAAAAAATTTGTACTTTTTCTGACATATCGTCGTTGCAAATTTAAAATCTCCCATGTGACAATTTTGTCATAAACGAGTTATTTATATATTTTAAAAGCAATTTTGTATACCTACACATTGCAAAAACTCCTATGTGAATATCTTAATTCATTTTTAAAGTATTCGCTAATTTAAAAAAATTGAGATATTTTATCCTATGTGCAGAAAAAAATAAATGTATAAATAGATTATATTTGGTAAGTAAGAAAAGGATAAAACAACAACAAACCCTTAAACAAAGTCTTCACAATTTTTCACCGACATAGCGCAACTTTCACGTAATCTTTTCTCATCTCACAATTTATGATCTTAAACAACTGTTTTGGGTATTTTGCATAACATTTAACAGCACACCATTTAAGAACAAGACATTCGTTTAGTCAAGTAAGCTTCGTAGTACAACGCTAAATTCTCGTCAAATAAGGCTAGACATTATCGAATGACACCGTTGTGGCGTTGTGGGTAGACTCTGTCATTAGCCTCGGTGGTTGCGGTTGCGGGTTAGATTCCCGCTCGGACAAATGTCTGCATTTGCTGTTTCGGTCTGGGCGGTTGTCCTTGTCGGTGCCCCGACTGTGCCTCGGAGAGCACATTGAGCTGTCGGTCCCGGTTGTTATCACATAATATCTTATAATAAATGTTAACTCTTAATAAGTAAGTTGCTCTTATCCAATGAGTTACTGGTTCTCCCTTAGGATTCCGGAGGTCAGATCGCTTTATGAGAATACTAGTAACTAAACTAAATATTATAAAGTATGTTTGTTTGGTTGAAAGCGCTAATCACTGAAACTACTAATGAGATTTGAAAAATTATTTTTGCATTATAGTACATTTCAGAGGAAGGCTATATGCTATATAGCATCACGATACGATACTTAGAAGCCGAGCTATAAGAAAGAGAGTTCAGGCGGGCGATAAGATGCGGTTAGTTTGGTGTAACACGGTGATATCACCCGAGAGAAGGAGCACTGGAGTATGAAAACGAAAATGGGACAAAAATACCTTTAGGTTTTTAAGTAGTGCTTAGCTGTCCCTAGCACTAAAGTGTCCGTTTTGTTTTGTACACACATTAATATAGATTTTAATATGGTATATATTTTATGCAGAGTCACGGAAGGCGATGTCACAACAATTAAAATTATTTTTTTTTATGTTAGGGAAGCTGTAGGCGTAGTTTTATTCAAAGTTGAATAAATAAGTCTGTAGCGGCTTTTAACCAAGAAACCTTCACAATTCAGTCTACGTCGGGTGTAAACTAGGACAAACCACGCCGTTATCGGGCCTTATCTTGCGGTTCCGTAGACGATTTAACTTGACAATACGTTTGTAGACAGTGAACTATCCTATTCATGCATAAAGCCATTTAAGTTTATATTAATGGTGTATGATGTTATAGCTTTATATTAAAAATTCATTTTTGATAATTTATACTTTTGTCCAAATAGTCTAATTTGGACTGCATTCTTTAGCTATTGAAGAATACTCTTGCAGTAAAATTTTAACTATAATATGTGTTTTTTACTTCTGAATTATTAAGAAGAATTTAATTTTGTAACAGTTCCTATTTAGCTATATAAGGGTACCCGGTAGTTATACCACAGTCGAGATTCATTTTTAAGATCCTAAGCATCACTATTGCCAGCAAAGAGAGTGTGTGAAATGACTGGAAGGAAATAAAAAGGCAGACTATAGGCGATGGAGCCAGTCTAAAAATCCTACTCATCGATTGAAATGCAATAGACTTAAATGTTTGTCAAAATAGGATTATAAACGAGCACCAAACAGCTAAACAGGTTTTTTTGTATGTCATGATGGTTGGAAAACACGGTGATACTTGAAGTATCACATGCGCGTTGTCAACCCAAGGGGTAGGAAGGAAGGGAAGAATAAAAAGGGGAAAAAAGGAACGGTACAGATCGCACGAAACGCAAGAGTACTAATTGTTATTTTACGGCAATTTTCCGTGTGAAGGTAGTACTTCCTTGTCTGAGCCGGCAAATTTTTACAGTATGTGTAAAACAATTTGTGTATCATAAATTATATATCATTTTTAATAAGTTAATCTAAAGTTACAAAAAAGTGTGTGTGTACTTATGTACACGCGTTAGAAGTTATACTTCTTTGGCGTAACAAGAAAAATCTTTTCAAAAATTTTATCTTTCGCCTTATTCTACGTTTGTAGAAAAAACGACAGTAACAATAGAAAAAAGGTATTTAATACATTGAAAGTTTTATTATAACGCTTTATGTAGTTAAATAAAGTTTATTTAAATATCACAAAAAAATTGTTGACTATAGCTAAATTCTGGGTGTCGTTTTTTTGTGACGGTGTGCGCGCATCGTAAAAATTTACTCTCATCATTTTCCCTAACGCGCCAAAAGAAGTATAACTTAAACAATCATGTGGCTACTTTTAGTGAAGACAATTCACAATTCCCACATCGCATGTAAACTAGGACACAGCACGATATCGTTGGGGCTTATCTATGGCAACGTAGTGATTATAAAGTTGACAATACACTTTGGTTGGCAAACACCGCCCCATCCGAGGCATGAACGATCGTAATCGCATTAATGGGGGAAAGCCCTTAGTTTACACGCAATTAAGGCAAAGCGGTTTACGTTTAATAATACCTTCCACACGAGGGATGTAATAAAAATAATTACCTAATACTCTGTAAATATATTAAGCGTATTGTAAGCCTTATTTAAGATGTGAAATAGACAAAAATGGGTACTCACCACTAATTTAATTAAGAAGAGGGAAGAGACTTTTAACTTCAAACACTTCACTGTGATGATCTAGATATAATTAGAATTTTTACTACCACAGAACACGAATATCTGAAATAGAGAAAAAAATATATTAATAAAAATTTACGCTGACTTTCACTTACGCTTTACTTTGACTGTCAAAAATTACGGGATAATTTATATTATGCGTCGGGTCTGGAATCACACAAATTTTTTATTTGTTTTTGTCTCGACGGTCGCGGGTTTGTTTCCCTTATCTTACAAGAATATCTGTCTCGGTCTAGGTGAAATCCTTCATCTCACTTTTATATCGTAAATATATTAATATGTATAAGTGACTAAATAAAACTTATTTTCTTTCTTCTTGTTCTTCAAAAAAAGAAACGTAGTTTCTAGTTTTATATAGTGAGATAAAATTAAAATGATGTCGTGACGTGATTTAATTTTTTTGACAAAAAGTATAATGATAATGCATTTAATTTCCAACTCGGATGATAATTTCCTGACACAGTGGCACAGTTACGGATATTTAATTTTATTTATTACGAGAAATATTATAAGACATTTTTCAAAATATAGTTTTGTTTACCATTTTGTTTTGTAATTAAATTACGCAACATAAATAGGAATATATAATTACGTCACAAATCCAACATCTTCATCTTAATTTGACTAATCCTATACCCGTTTAAAATATTCCCTTTGAATACACTGAATTGTTCCTGGCATAATGAGAAAATCAATTATTCAAGAAAAAGGAGCACGTTGTAATCTCCCAACAAGGACTAATCTAAATAAAAATCTGGAAAAGCTCACCAATTTGGCTGAAAATTGGTATGAGATTTCTTTATTATTTTACCTTGTTCAATATGCCTCAGGTATCACTGCGTCTGCGTCATAGTCTTATTATTTTTGGTAGAAAAAGTTAGTTCAGAGAATTTCGTAAATGAAAACAAGTGGTAAGCTAAGTAAGGATGGTAAGCATTGGATGGTCATATAATAAGTCATTAGTAATAATTTATATGATAGTATTTGAACCCGACAGATGTTATCTCAAAGACCTTTTTTATTTTAGATCTCCAAGCAAATGTTTCATAAAAAAATGTTACCTTATACAAAAATCTTCTATTCTTGCAACCATTCCCCGTGTACATCTTTGTACAGTTTTAATTGCTTGTAAATATAGTCAGTATTATATTATAAATATGTTGTAAAAAAAGTCTAGACTTAGTTCTAATCCAGATCTCGAAAACAGGACTACATACTCAACTATAACAACGCTCAAGGGGACTTCAAAAGAATAAAACAAATAAAATTAATCAAGTTGTTTAGAAGTAGAGGAATTACGATCGCATACACACCAGAAACTTATACGTATAACACACATGAGAAGTTAAACGATCAATTCTATCTCTTGGCAATGATTATTTATTTGAACGTAAATAATTGCCAGTGTCAATAAGGAAATATGTTATGGTTTCTTGTATCTACAATTACACAAGTAAGACTGACTACATGAATCGATACATTATTTATAATATAGATGCTTTTGCAAGCGGCTTCACCCGCCTGAATAATGAGTAACGTTTAATGAAGCACTTTAATAATATAATGGAATATATAAACAATTGGTTCCACATACAACTTTATCTGCTTAAAAAGGGGTCTGCAGTTGTTTATTTTCGTAGTAATATATACATAATAATTAAAGTATAGTCTTTGTATGGCGTGATTTTTACTTCAATGTCTTCGAAGTTAGTGTTTTTGTAAAAGGTCTTAATTTTTTCTATCCATAATATTAATGATCGTTATGATATAGGTTATTACAAAGTATTATAAATGCATTTATTAATGAGGTGGCTTGTATAGAGTTGTAAACTGCTATGAGATATTGGAATTTTAATACGTTAAACTGTTATAATATATAGGCTATGGATATATGCTAGAACTAATATCAGCTTACTGCAAACTAGAACATAACATTACGAAACATGTTTGTATGTAGAATATTTAATTAGTAGTTCGTAACTACTCATATGGGTCTTTCGCTCTACAATTATTACAGCTTAGAAGCATATTCCAGTTTTCGCATTCTGGTGCAGGGTAAATCAATAGAATAGAATCTTAAGCATCAATAAACGCGGTTTCCATTTCCCGTTTAGGGTAGATTTTTGTACTGGTCATGCAGACATTTTTCGTTGTAGATAGGTGTGCTTGTGTCCCAGACCCCGACAGAGACTCTAATTATCTTACTGGGGTGTTGGATGTATAACCGTATATTAAAAAAAAATAACATAATAATGGATCCAAATATTTTAAGTGTACCATTAATTACGATATATGTGTTTATCTATACATAACTTTCTGCTTTTTTAATGCTTTATTTAATGTATTGATTTCAATATTAATTCGTGTGATGGATTCGCATTAAAAGAAAAAGAGCGTTAGTGTGAAAATGTAAAGGTTTTCAACGTACTGCCAATCAGCGGAATGTACCATTTCACTTGAACGGATATATTCTGTACAGTCGTAAAAAATAAAATGAGCTCTGTGCTTCTCTTTCAGACCTTTTTTCTATGCATTATATTAATAAAAATATTTAATATTATCATTAATACTTTTTAGAATATTTTTTGTATAAAACATTTGTTTTTTTTTTATCGAAATTTTAATAAGAAAAACTCTGCTTACAATTTTTTCCTACCTCCATGAAAATTTAACATTTCAAGTTTAAATTTAAGTAAGTTGATTAGTTATAGTTGTTAGTGTGATTTATATTTAATTAAGTTGAACCATTATGTGAATGTGAGAACGATGGGACTGACATTCTCACATTAGTGTTAAAAGTCCCTAAATTAATAAAGAGAAAAAAAAAAAATCACTTGTACGAGAGGGAAAGTGCCCGATTGTCTCCCGGTAAGATGACACTAATTAGCTCACTTTATCTCCCAGTAACCTAACAACCGTATGTTTATCCCTCGCAGCAGCGACTAAAGCGATCTCCCCATTCTAGGGAAAAAATTGTATACTCTCCACATATATAAGTAAGTCATTGACACCCACACACATCACGCGCAATAATCGTCATTGAACCGCGGGTGAGAATGTCCAACTTTTCTCTATAGGTGCGTAATGTACTACTAACTGCATTGATCTCAATCTCTTTAATATTTTTGATCGCTTAAATGAAACTTTAAAAGAAAAACTATCAGACAAATAATAAGGCGTCTGCGTTTTATAATACCAGTTCGAATTAGTTTAAATTATTTGTAGCCAAATATACTCAAAACCTTGAACATACACCGGCATACGTAGTGACGTATATGAGCTTTTAGTTATCATGTTATCCATTAGCACCACTCTGGTTTAGTTTATCTAATATGTATTTGTGTTACAAAGTGGAGATTTATCATTGCATTCTCGGATGTAGCTGTTTCATACGATTGAATAGAACTAAATTATTTCTCTGAGCCGGCAAAATCGATAATGCATGCGTAATATTTGAATGTTCTAAAATATTTGAATTTGATATTTTTGTAAATAAATGCAACGTTTGTTGTTTAAATTTAGAATGTAATAAAAATGGCTCGATTTTATTTAATTATATTGTAACCTATTTCATAACAATATGGGTTCTGGTCTTAAAGCTCGGTCTATATAGATGAGTATTGAAATGTTACGATTGATTTATCACAATTCGTCTTCTCAACCGGATTTTCAGAACCGAACAAAGAACGCAGACGGCATCAAAAACGAATTGTGTATTTTCCCATCTCCAGCAAAAAAACGTGTAGTGTGTTTTCTGAACAAAAAATCTTATTTTAATGCTTACATTTTCTGGTTCACAAAAAGGAAAAGCTTGTATGAAAAAAATCTAATATCTTTATAGAAAGCTTTTCTGATGTACGCCTCAAGAATAATAAATCAGACGCAGTCGGTTTTTATAGGGATACCAGCTCAACCCTATTCAAAAATACTAGAGCGAGTACATTTGCATAGCGTTTCTTATTTTTATTTATTTTTAGGTGTTCCAATGTTAAAAATACCGTTGTATCAATATACCGATTTTCCAAAAAAAAAAAAAAATGTCAAGGGTTGTCAGAATTTCAACTTATAAGAAATAGCTATGCTTGCCGCTTTATTCGCGTGATCTACACTACTTGCTGTTTAGTTAAACGAATAAACAAACAATCCTTTCGATTTATTATTGTGTTGCTGTTCTTATTGCTCGGCTATATATCGTATTGTGATGCCTAGTACTATTATATAGCCTATAGCCTTCCTCAAGAAACGTACTATCAAATGCAAAAAGAATTTTTCAAATCCGATCCGTAGTTCCAGAGATTATCGCGTTCAACCAAACAAAGAAACTCTGCAGCTTTATAATATTGATATGCTATAGATACGATATTAATACTGATTAATTAACTCAGTTAAACCATGAATTTAGGCTCTATAAAGTTCTGTATTATTTAAAAGCTAGGCAAATGGTGAAGTTTGGAAATTCGACCTCAATAGTAAAAAGTTTAATGAAAGATCAATAAAAACCAGCTAGCTACCTACCAGTTTTAATAAAACTTCGCTTATATGAAATTCAGTTAGTCTAAATACTAGACTTTCTAGATTATCGTTATCATGACTAGTGGGTCTACCATTAACTTTAAAAATTATATTACGGTCCAATTGAATTCAAATTTTATATGAGCATGACGTATAAATATTTGTACGTATGTCTTGGTACGAAATAGCGATGTAGCTCAGTTTAGTTTGTCATTTTAATCGCAGTAAGAGTTCATAGTAAAGGACGTCTGTTTACGATAAACCGATATGTAGATTTTGCAATAATGATACGAACATACTGAAATACATGTTAATATTGCTAATTACCACAATATTTAAATTTTAATGGCTTAACATTTTGGAATGAAACACTTTTTTTTTATGTTAGAAGTTGGCAAACAAGCATACGGTCCACCTGATGGTAAGTGGCTGCCGCAGCCTATGAGCGCTTGCAGCACCATTGTAGTAGGTGTCACTCGCGCGTTGCCAACCTCGAGATATTAGTTCTTAAATCTCGTTCGCCCAGTAATTTCACTAGTGTACAATGCCCTTCAAACCGGAACACAGTAGTGCCTATGCACTACTGTTTGGCGGCAGAATATTGGACACTGTGGTGGTACCTACCTAGCCGGCCTCTTGCAACAAAAGACCTACCACCAGTGAAATAAACACTTAATAAAAGTAATTTTATTTATAATAAAATTCTATCACTATAGTTTTTGTAATATTTGTGATTTCCATTGATATAAAAATAATTCCATGATGTATTTTTAATTAGCTTAAAATATATAATTAATTGAAAGTAAAAAATACCTCCGGGGTGGATTATCAGCCCAATTTCCAAATCATTAAACCCTTGATGCTGGGTCCATTCGATGACGGATGTCCATGACGGGACAAAATGGATAAAACTTTATACAAATTAAGCAATATTTTATTCTTCTACATGAATTACCAAATATCATTAAAATTTTGATTATTTTTTAATTTTAATAGGCGATTGCTTTATCAAAAGACTTTTAAAACTTATGTGCTTCATATGTGCTGTCTGTGAAAAATGATAAGCTATGTTAGTATAACGCTACACACACAACGGCCCCATTAGGATAGTTATATCCTGTGTCGGGGTCCGGAAACATACACAATGACAAGGACAAACACACCCAGACCGGAAAACATGCCTGTATGAATAATACAAACATCTGCTCCGAGCGGGAAACGAACCCGCGACCTGTGGCGCTTCAGCAGGTTCGCTGTCGCTGCGCCACAACGTCGTCGTAATAATAATTTTATTTTGCTTTCATGGGTACTTTCCATTTATGTATTCTTTCAAAATGTGATATAGCTTTTGTACTGTGTATTTAAAAGTAATTCTCAAAATATACCTCTATATATTAGCGTAAATCAGTTCTTTTTGTTACCTTCGTACATAAAGTACTAGCTGTGCCCGTAGTTTCATGCGCATGTCGTAGCATGTTAGAGAATAAATTTTACTACCATATAAAAGATTGTATTGAGTTAACCTTAAAAGATAGACATGCATGATGCATTTTTGCCTAACATATATCTGCTTGCGCAGCGCAGGCAACGGAAGCTCTCAAAAATATTTTTTTCACATTTTTCATTGATGCTCTGCTTCTATCGGTTGTAGCTAGATATACTATAGCCTTCTTTGATAAATGGACTAATCAACATATAAAGAATTTTTCAATTCATATAAGTAGTTCCTGAGATTTTTTTTATATCAGAGGGTGCAAACGAGCAGAAGGCTCACCTGATGGTAAGTGATCACCGCCGCCCATGAAACAAAAACAAAACAAAAATCTAACAAACACACAAACTCGTCAGTTTTATAATATTGGTTCGTCTAATCTTTTTCTTTCATTTGAGTAAATTAGAAGAAACTTAGATAAAATATCCTTTTACTCTGCATTTTTATGATTCAATCGAAATTTGTAGTGTGATGCGAAAATTCACAAAGTAATACCTACACTCAAGTGAAAACTAGCGCTAGTAGGAAAATGTATTCAAAAAAACCTCATCATGTACACGGCAAAACGTATCATAGAATAAAAACAATACACCTGGCATGTGGGTGGGTCACAAAAATATTCTACTAAGATTTTAAAACGTGTCTAAACCCTCTGTCATATCATGAAGTAATAAAAAGCTTTTACAGGTGGTAGACCTCTTATTGTAAGAGGCCAGCTAGGTAGGTCAGATATTCTACCGCAAATCAATAGTGTGATTTGCATTACCGTGTTTCGGTTTGAAGGACACTAGTTTTTTAAATTACTAGGCAAGGGACGTTAAAGAACCAATATCTCAACTTTGGAAACATTTCAGTGGCAGCTTCAAATAAATGGTGCTGCAAGTGGCTCATAGGCTACTATAACCGCTTCCCATCAAATGAAAAGGTCATATTGCTCTTGAGCAACCCATATGTCCATAAAACTCTTTGTACTTTTAAAAGTATTTTGTTTGTAAAAGTACAAGGAGATTTTTTCTTTTTATGATCCAAAAATATTTTATTCTGAAGTCTATCTATAATGTTTCAATGAAACAAATAGGTATGTAACACTTGTCGTTGAAATTTTCACCACAACCCAAAGATGATTTCACGCTCAAAGTGTTATCATTACCACGCTATTTGAGACCAGACATTGTTCATCTAAGCGGCAAAATATCTATTTATGTTCTTAGCAACCACTGAAAAATGTAATCACTTAATTTTTATTAGTTTTTAACGAACTTACTCTTTTACATTCTTATTATTAATTATAAAAAATACTGCCTTTTTGTTAGATGGATTTTAACAACTTTTTTTTTTGTAATACGTCTTATAGTAGACCTTACATAAATAAAAAGAAAATTAATACTGCCTTTGTTGTAAGATGGATTTTTATAGCATTTTGTTATAACCTCTAATAGTAGCCCTTATAAAATATATATAAAAATATATAAATAAAAAAAATATAAGCATTGCGTAAAAGCTACAAATTCTTACCGAGACAGAATAAATTCTCTGGAATTTACTCCTAAAAAACCGCAAGGAAATGCCTCGGGCTATTTCTTTGAGCGTGACTCCCGTGTGAACGAAATTGGAAAAGTATATTCACTTAGAGGGTCCCGTTGTGAATGGGATCAGCCCATAGATCAGCCTGAAGGGTATACAATGTCATCTAGCCAACAAATGAGGTGGAAAAGAGACTTATTGAGCCGTTGGATTTTATTATCTTGGCTTTAAATTTGGGTGAATTTTATTGATTTGATACGTCGATAATAAATTGTGTTATATGTAATGTCGATCCTCAGTATTGAGGCAGTTAATAAAGCACAGTATAAGAGAATGGTCGTTTCATTTACGCTAACAATATAAATCACTACATGGCGAACCTGTCAGGATAAATCACTACAAAATAATATATAAAGTAAAGTTAGGTTAGGTTAGTCCAATCAATGTCCTATCAATGCCCTATTGCTGGACAAAGACCTTCTTTCTTGTTCAGGAGAAGGATTAGGAGCTTAATCTATCATGCTGCTATTGAACCTGCTTTGACCCTCGACGGTTGCGGGTTCGATTCCCTCTCGGAAAGATATCTGTTTTGGTCTGGGCGTTTTTCGTTGTGAGTTACCCTTCCGTGTCCTGGACAGCACATTAAGCTGTCACTCCCGGCTGATATGATACCATCATTGATAAGTAATTTGCTCTTATCCAACGAGTTACTGGTTCGCCTTTTGGGTTGTGGAAGTCGCTCTGTGTAAAAACTAGTAACTCTTCAAATCAGGATAAAAATATAAGCAGACTCTAAATACCGGGAATAATGCTAGGAAAAAGAAGATTGATGTATCTATAAGCTGTAAAAAACAGTCCATCTATAACTTGAAACTAAATAAAACCATTTTCTATGCTCAAAGAAATCCGTTGAAAAGAAGATCTCATTAAAATTACCTCTTTTAAGAGTTAGTGAACATTGTTTTAAAGAAATAAATTTATTTTTAGTTCAACATCTGAATAGCGAACTGAAATAACTTAGATTTTTAGTTTCAAAGAATTCGAGTTAATGTTCAAGGTTGTGTGAATACTCTAAAATTAAATTCACATTCATTCATAATACTTAGTATATGAGTATTTTTAGTTGTGGAGTTTAGCTATATTTGGCCGTTTTGATCAACATACCTTTAATATTCAAACACCGTGTCGGCATAAAGAAATAATAGTGGTACTGCTTGTTTGAGTTTCGTTAGAAGAGTACTGTCAATGAAGGCATTCTTTTTGTTGACGGGAAGGAAATCTGCTTCCAGATAGCTTCCTAAGAACTAGAAACGTGTGATGTGGGGTTCGATGTCAAGATGGCAACGTTATGGGGACCCACTAAAACGATGGCCTAGCTAAGTGCGTGTGACAGGTTCCATTGTCTATCGCAGAACTATTCAGTTTTGGAGAATGGCTTGCCCCCTGCGCTTCTCTTGGAAGCGTGCATGATAGTCGGGAACACACCAACTGCAGTGTTCCTCAGGGCCGCTCAACACGGATGCACAGTTTCGCGACTCAAACCATAGCCCATAGCGAATCCTTGTCTTTTTATTTTACACTTTACTCAAATAGCAATGCACTGGGATGTCTTAATGAACATAGGTAACGGTATTTCTAATATGTTTGCCACATAAAACATTTTCTAAAAACATCTATCAGGGTACATACATTGCGTTCTAAACATGTCTTTCAAGTGGATACATTTCGCCTCTTGACCTAAAAACCTTGTTCGTTCATAGCATACAGGATAAATACGATGGTGGAAGTTTGCACGTACATTCATCAGTCGGTAACGCATTGTTTAAAATAATAATAAATTCTAAACTAATTTAGACGTAAACTACTACAAAGTAGCGAGTAGTTTCGGAATTCATCCAAATTCTATACCTGAGAACGTTTTCAATAACAAAATTTGATTTAATTTCTTGTATAATACCTGCGGAAAACTTACTCATTGAGTGTATGTACACGCGACACTTAAGCGAAATTAGCTTCTGTGTGCCAACAAACGTAAAACGTATTTATAAGGAGTAGGTAAAACCACTACTGTTCTATTAATCTTAAGTAAATTCTTGGCTTTCAAATTCAGTACTAAATATATGTGCATTATCCTATTTTACTGCATTTGATCACTGATTAAAGGCACGCCAATAAATAGTAAATGCATTTTAGATGCATCTATCAAAACTATTAAATTTGAAGGCAGATATGATGATTTATTTATACAGACTAGGAAGCATCATAAATCATATTATTATAGTCATAAAATATAATATGATGTCTTTTCATTAAGATAATTAATTAAAATATTAATTGGCATAAAAAGCGCTAGCTGAGCGCAATATCTTTTTGAGAAAATATTTAGTTAGGACTGTATAAAATATCGGGGTCTACCATGACGCTATAAGTATACTTATACACTGGCTTTATTTAAAAATCAGTTTCTGCCCGAGACTTGGTCCCTGATGACCTTAAGACTGGCTATATAGAGAAATGAAATGAATTTCTGGCACTAATATATATCTAGGGAAAACGATTTTTATTTTTGTAATATCGAAAAAAAATCTTATTTTTATATGAATAATACGAATAATCTGGTCATTTGCAGGGAAATAAAAATTACAATGTTATTTTATATCGTTTTTATTCCCAACAGGATTTTTAAGACGAATCTTCAAATCACTTAAAAATGTTTAACGCATAGATTAAATATTGGAATCGAAATTTGCACTTCTTAACAAAAACAAAACAGCTTTGACCCTCGAAGGTCGCGGTCATATCAGTACAATATTCGACAAAGCAATCTAATTATAAAATACAAGCCCGCTTTGACTTTAATATATGCTGTTTAAATAGTACCTTTAAGGTATACATATCGAATAATTACAAGTGGTATTTATTTAGGATTCTCAAACTAGAATTAAATTAAGCCCTATAATTACATTACATTCGTTCGTCAAAGTCGTCGAGAATCAATGGTATTGGTTCACCACAATTTTTTTTTTCCAGAATGTGTGTTGCCGTTGGCTCTACTAGCCTTGCCATTCTCACCGAGTATACCGGCCCTGTAGAAAAGGGACAGCCCTCACGGGGACTCAAAATTGATTTCGTCCTTAGGGTGCCTCCTGCATGGCTGAACCTTGGCTAAGGACCTTTTTGGTAATTCAATTTATATCTGTACCAAATTTCATCCAAATCCGTAAAGTGTTTGTAAGTGACTGATTAAGAAACTTTCAAACAGGCTAATTTTAACATTTATTAGATTAGTAGAATTATAAACAGGATTATAAAGACGCAAGAACAAAGTGCCTTCCACTTAATAGAGACAGTAAGAAAAGTGTTGATGGACACATTCTTAGTTTTACTCTACTTAGCAATTTATGTTAGATTTAAATTACTTATTAGTCTTTCTAGGCTAGATCGTAGTATAAATGAAGTGTCTTTAAATAGCTAAAGGACACGTCATTAAAAGCAAAAAAAAAAATAATAAAAAAATAAACAGGACAGTCTAATGTGTTCTCAGAGGTAAGGTATGAAGAATAGTAAGAAAAATACCCAAACCGAGTCAGAGATAAAACATACATTCCTTTTCTATAATCAATAGAAACGATTAACCCAAACGAAAATCAAATCCACGATTATCACAGCCACGTCAGAAGCCAAAACATTTAATGAAAAAATGGATTGCTAGATTAATTAACTGCATTCTCGGTTATAAATGCTCACTTTAATAGCTAATTTTATAAGCAATGATCTAGTAATAATCCATTTTTCGTTCATTAGACGATATTGTGGCGCAGCGGTAGCGAACCTGCCTTAAACGCCACAGGTCGCGGGTTCGATTCCCGCTCGAGCATAATATGTTTGTATTGACCATGCAAGCATATTTTCCGGTCTGGGTGTATTTGTCCTTGTCATTGTGAATGTTTCCGGACCCCCGACACAGGATACTACTATCCTAATGGGGGCCGTTGAGTGTGCAGCGTTTATTATGTTTATTTATTATTTTTCTCGGTTAAACAAAACAATTCAACAAACAATAGAGCTATGCTCCTCCAAGCACAAATTAGCCGTCTCAACCGGAATATTAGTATTAGTATCAGCACTCTCGCGTTTCCTGCGATGAGTGACAACGTCGAGGCCCCATCTCCCACTCCCTCTATTCCTCTTCTAATCCCTTCCCTCCTATCCCTTGGGTTGGCAACGTGCATGTGATACTTCTAGCATTGCAAGCTTTTATAGGTTGCGATGACTGATTACCATCAGGCGACCTGTATTCTTGTTTGTCATCCAAAAAAGGTAATTATTTCCGTAAATGATCTGCAGTTATTAAAAATATTCGGAAATAAATCCAAAATAAACTTTATTTAGGTTAACATTTTTTTTAAACAAATAAATTCACTACAGAAAATATTTCGTAGAATAAATAAATATGTTGAATTTATTTATTCGGTGAAAGCTATATATACATGTATTGTCTATGTACCTATTCGTATCACAATGGAAAATTGTTAGATTGCCCAGTCATTCAAAAGCTCTGTTGATTTTTTCCGGTGGATTATTTTGTTCGTTTCGGAGGTTTTTTTAAATAAAAATTTATAGATAATATTTCATTCGAAATATCGTTTATCATTTTTTGACATAGGCCGCGGGTTCGATTCCCGCTCGGAGCAGATGTTTGTATTGACCGTACAGACATGTTTTCTGGTCTGGGTGTGTTTTTCCTTGTCATTTTGAATGTTCCTGGAAACAGGATTATTTATTATTATTAAAATAAAAGTTAATAATTATCAGTGCTAGACTGCTTCAGTGAGTAGTTTTATGAGGTTATTATGTCTACGTCGATCAAGCAATTTTTGCAATATTGGACTGCTTAAACTTTCAAGAGATATAAAGAACACGTTTATCACAAAAACTACTAAATACTTATAGACTAATAAAAGAATGCATATTAAAGTCGCAGGAAAAGATAGTTAATAATAAAATTGAATATAACTCGCAATATCTAACCTTATTTTGTTAATAGTTGAAAATTAATATTGTCTAGAATAATATTTATAAAGCGCTATTTTTATAAAAAGAAAATCTTCTTAGCTCCGTTTTCAATTTTTTGCGAAAATTGTTGTCCATAAATTATGATTGACTGATGAGCCATGAAAATATAATAAAGTAATTTTTAATTGACAACTTCATTTCTTCCATATTTTTCAATGTACTAACTTGGCTAATGTAAAAATATTATATGTTATTGAGAAGCGATTAACATTTTCCTTGTAATTATATATAACTCCTTTTATTTTCATAATTATTATGAGAGTAGAGCCAAAGACTGGACTTTGGAAAGTTTGATGATAATGATATTTATTAATTCAGATTATTTGAAACAGATTTAACATTCCGTAAAACTATGGTCATAAAAACTATAACTGTCCCCAATTATTTACAATAGGGGTTACAACGTATAGTTTTTCCTAATATATTCACAACTTTTCACATAAAACAAACGGTATTGCTTTTACAAAAATCTATCACTTTTCCTGCTATTAAAATTTGAACTAAAAACCTCATAAGGCTTTATAGAACTAGCGGTCCCATCTTTAGCTAGATCCAGTTTCACAGATCATTACATTGCACTATTGTTACTGAAAGATTAGAGGTTTCGATGTTTCCGCTTTGTCACAAACAATCCTGATTGGAAATAGCAATTGTTTTAGATAGAGCGTTTGTGAAATATTTATCTACTCTGCGGTTTGTATTATTTAGTTTCGTCTATTGAAAAACTCGTATTGGAGTTTTATTCATATTTTTAGTTAATCTAAAATCAATTATTTGGAGTTTACTTCTCAAGAATCGATTTTCATATAAGACCTCCTGTATTTTAATGAAAAGAGAAATTTATTCGAGATTAAAACAGAAAGTGTCACGAAAAGATTAACTCGAAAGAGTTCTTTTATGTATGTACGCGTGTCTGTTTTTACTTAAGAAATAAAATCCAGTCACGCGTCGGAGACGACACACAATTTTTTATTGATTTATAATTAATATGTATAAAATTAAATTTTTATCTTTAATAGAACAAGGTATTTATATATTCCTATAAAATTAAAGCAGAGCTTTTATACTTGAGAATAATTATATAAGTGTAATTTGTGCAAGTTTCATTGTTCCGAAATAATAATCACGAACAGTTTACTTAACTGTAATTATATCGTTAAATGTACTGTTAAAATATGTAACAATCATGTTCATTTAAAATGTACATTATTAACTGAAAATAAATGAAGCGGTCATTTTGTAAATGAGGAACATTAACGATGTATGCAACAAGTTAAATCCACGATAGCGCGTGCCTCGTTGCCGGTAATTATTTCGTTACAATGCTGAAATTAAATGTTAACCATTTTAAACAAAAGAAAATTAAATATATTTTTTTAATACGTATAATTATAAAAAATATTTTGTATTTTTTATTTATTTTATTTTATTATAAGTTTGCATACATGTATGTATATTGTATACCTATATTTTTTTTTACAAAATTAGCAGTCATATAATTTAATATATTATATTTTATGCATTTTTTTAGCTTTGGAACTAGAATTTATTAAACCGTCGGTACAGGTTGTATTTTTTTTTTTCAAAAAATTATTTTTAAAATATCCAATACGTACCTACAAAAAATCCAAACCAAATGAAAACGGCATAGAACAACACAGTTTCAGAACGGGCACTGTTATAGAACGTCACTAACGCGCGTCCGATTCGCGCCGAGGCAGCGGTTGCACTGTTTCTCCCGCCCGCCCTGCCTCAGCCGCCCTACCTGTTACAGGTAAGGTAAGTAGCTCATATTGACGGACAAGTTGATTCGACGATTAGCTATGTCTTTTAATACATTTTCATTTGCAAAATAAAATATTAATTTCGTAGTAATCATATTTCACTAATAATTATATTGATGTACACATAATTATGTTCAGAAAATATATTAGATTTTCACGAATTTAGTATGCCAAATTTCGAATCAGTTTTTTTCGAGAAGACTTTGATTCTGTAAAGACTATGGTTATTCCTATCTCCTAAACTAAAACTATAAAAATAGAAAAATATATTACCAAGTAGCCGTGCCCGTAGCTCTGCTCGCATTCTATAGTTGTTTTATGATTCCAGGGGAACCCTACGTATTTGCGTGTTGAAAAGTACCCTATATATTAATCTACATAATAAACTAAGTGTGTCGCAAATTTCATCCAAATCCGTGCAGTAGTTTTTGCGTGAAAGAGTAACAATCATCCATCTCTCTATAATCTTCTAAAGATTCACACATTATATATTTAACATACAACAACAGTTACTACGTAAGCCTTAAGTTTGATCTTCAACGGTGAGATATCCATTTTCATTCCTCAAAACTGACAAAGAAGCGCATGGCCACCTAATGGTAGGCGGTCACCGTAACCTGTAGAGCAACAGCACAAAAGCATTGAAAGAAAAGCGAAAATGCGGATTGTGGTCAGGGCTTTTAATGCTCGTACGGTTTCTTCTCTTTGACAGTCTGTGAGTGAGTAATATTCTATTCTTGTTGACGGAGAGTGAATCTGCTACCAGATACCCAACTTCCTGGGGAGAAGAAACGGGTTATTTGGGGTTCCATGAAAAGGTGGTAATGTCATTAGGACCCGCTAAAACCTCCTCAGTGACCGACTTCTGTGTATGTCGCAGGCAGGGGTCTCTACTACTATTCTTACTTCAAGACTTACTCACTAGACAATGTTTCTTCTACTAAGATCTATCATTTTGATTATTTATATTATTGTTAAACTTTAAATCATCAATAATTTTCAACAGAAATTAATATTATCACATTATAATATATTATATATCTTTTAAACTAAGTAATTGAACTTGAATATTTCAAAAACAATATGCCGATCTTCAAAGACGATTTCTTAGATTTAATTCTCAGAATTTTTGGTATTGTTTAGTAATTGCTTTTCGCTTTACTTTTAAGTCTTATTCGTTGGTAGCGCTTCTCTCAGGTTTCAAGGCTGTTTGTTTCAGAATTTAATTTAGAAAATTTATATTTTTGTGGTTTCATTATAAAAAAATACGATCGTTATTTCGAGGTAGCTCGAGACAGAGATTAATAATTTCTGTCTATTATTTATTTGATATATATTCGATTTTATATATAGTTTTATTTGATATATATTCAATTTTATTATATCAATGTCTCATTGAATATTTGTTTTTGAGATTGGGCCTGTGGCGCTCTCACTCACCGCACTAAACGCAACAGTACTATGTTACTTTACGCCGATTTTCTGTGAGAGGGTAGTACTTCCCCTGTCGAGCCGTCTCATTTTTCGTGGGAGAGTCATGGCTCTACTAGTAACAATAATCTTTATTGGTAGTAAGGAAGATGTCTTCAAATACTTATTCAATGTATACATAGGCTCTTATTTTCTACGAGGTTTTGTTTCCACCCAGTGTTCGATATCTTTCACTGGGGCGTCATGGTTGCTTATGCAAGGGACCCCATGATGTCCCTTTATGGAGATGAGAGTTTCGCTGAGTTTTAGTGGGTATTGCTTGAACAGGCGGCCGAAAACAGAGGAAAAATAGGTGCTATGGTTTTTTGCCTTTGCACCTAAATATTACAAAAAATATTGTTTAGTATAGGATTAACTATAAATTCATTAATGTGAAAATAATAAATTGATATATAATAGAAAAAGTAACTTCGACCCATAATTTAACTGCCAGATAAACACGTAATCGTTCCCAGCAAAGCCAGCTAACATAATTGTGAATTCGGAAAACGAACATTTACTCTCATTCGAAATTCCACTCATGTTCTTTCAAATATTAACTTTAAACTTGTTGCAAATTTAAATTAATTTTTTCGTATTATCAAAATTTACAATTTTCAATAGTTTAAGTGAATTTCCGTTCACGTTTGACGACCATTGTAGCGTGCTGGTAGTGAGCCTGCTTTGAGCCTCGCTTGGAGCAGATTTTTGTTATAAGCATCTGTTTCGGTCTGGCCGTTTATCATTGTGGGTCTGCCTCGTACCTCGGACACTACGTTAATCTGTCGGTCCTGGTTGTAATCATAACATTTAACAATCATTGTTAACTCTTGATAGGCAGTTTGCTCTTATCCAATGAATTACTCTTTCGCTCTTTGGGTGGTGGGGTCTCGAGAGCGCAAACGTTCTGTGTAAAAACTAGTATTCTTTCAAATGAGGTTAAGAGTATAAGCAGACCTTGGTTAAGTACTGGAAATAATGGTAGGAAGAAGTAAAAACAAAATTTCTGTTTAATAACTTAACAACCCTAACTCCTAATATTATAAATATGAAAATGAATTTATTTGTTTGTTTGTAAAGCTTTCATAGCTTAGCCACTGAACAGATGAATTTTATAGGTATAGACATAGATAAGACGGTGCTTGGTTCGATATTAGTGAACACGATTATAGGCTACTTTTTATCACAAAAACATTATACGGTAAAATAGGAAAATAAACAAACTTTCATTTTGCGGAAACAATTCTTTTTATATTTAATTAAAGATGCCTCATTATAAATGGTTATTCACACCACTTAAAAGTTAGTATTAAATGAAATTGCTATGCAAAAAGTGATCTTATCGTTTAAGAGCGATTTCTTCCTGACAACCTAACGGATAGGAGAATTGCATGCGCTGTAAGAGTTGCAAGTAATTTATATTCTGCATTTAATTTATACTCTGAACAGAGCTGAATATATAATTCATACATTAAAATAAAAATGGTGGCAGTGCAGTTTAAATATCCGCCTAGCTTACTACCGTATGTTGGCGATGAAATTAGGGATTTTGGAAAGTGACTTTTCGTCAAACACGTTTCGAGGTCAGCCAGCGTATAAAACAGTTGCAGCTTTCGGGTAGGCAGGGCTATGGTGGGTATGGACTTTTTCAACGGTATGCTAGTGCCTTTCCGTTTAGCCTATACTCCTCTTATCTTCAGGTAGAGTAGAGTCATCTCTCCCGGGTCAAACAAAAGAAAATAATTTACAGTTAAATTTTCTAGATCCGTTGTAGCAGCGTTGATAATTAATATTTCGAGGTCTTCAAAATTACGTATTATAATATTTTTTACCTAGTGACGACAAATGGCTTCCATAGGCAAATGAAACGAGTTTTTCATCAGTTCATATTATTTTATCTAGACTGAACCCTCTATAGAAGTAATTATGATTTTTTTTTACCTTTTCCGTAAAATATTTTCATTTAGTATAGTATTATGTATCTCACAATTAAAATAAATTGAACTTGATAAGAATTGAAATTGTAAGAATTATTAATAATATTAATATTATTGGATTGTAAGATATTTGGAAGAGGTAAATAAAGGTACCTTTATAGTACCTTTATTTTAAATTTACCACTTCATTTTAAATATAATAATAATAATATATAATATGTATTTCAATAAAGGCACACTAGGCAGTGCCGGTCCCGTGCCGGAAATTAATTTTAATAACAAAGCTATTCGATATTTAAATTATTAATTTATACAAATTAATAAAGTAATTGTAATGAATTTGCAGTATGTTTTTGTTATTTTCACAAAATTGGCATACATTCACATAACTCATTTACCTTAACTATGATGGGTGAAATTATACAGCTCTATTTGTAACTCCTTAGGGAAAATATTAAGCAGAACTTTATTATTAGATGGGGCGGGAATTCGAGTATCTAACAATCAAATAATTGTAATAGAGCCTTATTATCCTGGGCACAAATAATCAAGCTTGACCGGGTAAGTATAACCATCTATAAGATTATGAAGGTATCAGCATCAGCATACTTGATTTGCGTTTACATGAACGAATTTAGTTAAGAGCAGGAGTTCATTTCAAATGTATAGCATTATTCCTGGTATATTATTTACCCAGGGTCTGCTTATTATTCTTATCCGGATTTGACAGGTTATTAGATTTTACACAGAGCGATTGCCTAAAGATACCCTAAGGGCGAACCAGTAACTCATTGAATAAGAGAAATTACTTATCAAGAGTCAACATCCGACAGGTTAACGTGCTCTTCGAGGCACGAAGGGGAGACCAAAAAGGACAAACGCCCAGACCGAAACAAATATTTGTAAGATCAATACGAACATCTGGCCGAGTGGGAATCGAACCCACAACGTTCGAGGCTAAAGGCAGACTCGCTACCAATACCCCACCCACAACGGTGTCAATAATCTACTGACCAAGCATTGTAAACCAGATAATAATTTCATTTATTTGATAGTGATCAGGATATAATACTGCACGATAATAAAGCTAATAAAAATGATTAGGTTTCAAGTTTTACGACTTAATATCACGACTAGCATATTGAAACCGCAGGCAATTACTACAAAACATCTTTTATTAAAGAAAACTCAATGATTAGACAAACTTTAATGCCACTGATAATTTATTTAAGTAGTGTCTTATTTGACAAGCGTTCTTGTGGATTGGTAGAGAGCCAGCTTAACTAACCAATGGTCATGTTTTTTTTTTTTTTTATGTTAGAAGTTGGCAAACAAGCATACGGCCCACCTGATGGTAAGTGGCTGCCGCAGCCTATGAGCGCTTGCAGCACCATTAGTAGGTGCCACTCGCGCGTTGCCAACCTCAAGATATTAGTTCTTAAATCTCGTTCGCCCAGTAATTTCACTAGCGTACAATGCCCTTCAAACCGGAACACAGTAGTGCCTAAGCACTACTATTTGGCAACAGAATATTGGACACTGCGGTGGTACCTACCTAGCCGGCCTCTTGCAACAAAAGACCTACCACCAGTGTGACTGATTGCACTGGTGGAATAATCTCTGCTGTGACAGAGGTTATCCCAACAGCGGGCGATGGGGTCGTCACATCCCGACGCCTGAAAATGTGTTCGATTAGCATTTAAAATAGAGATTGTGTGTATTTCTGGAACCCTAAACCAGGATGTGACTGGCGTAAATTAAGTCATTCTATGGATATCGTTTAATTTTTAAAGTATTAATGTATACTAGCTTTTGCCCGTGGCAACGCTACCGTGAATGTGATTTTTAATAAGGCAATTATATGCAATAAAAGTTATATACTTCTACACGTTCCCGATACCAACTTTTATCCCCTATTTCAACCTCTGCATTTTTGTTGTGATAAAAATTCTTCAAAATTGATTTATATTACGTGAAAAGGTTACAGACAGACAGAATTACTTTTTATTAGAATCAGATTTTATGGAAATGTTTTATTATTGATATTTTTTGAGTACAGCCCGACATAAAAAAAGTCGTGCTCACTCTGTTTTATTATATCTTCATGACGATTAGTATCAAGGGACTCATCAGTTCATCTGATATTAATAATGCCTTATGTAGGCATTATTGGACAGGACGACTGGTTTATTTTTGGGCAAAAATCGATATTGCCACTTCACGGGCACGTAATAATACAATTTTTGTGTATACATGTATCATGTTATGAATATTCTGTCCTAATATATTTAATCATATTTGCATGCTTTAATTGTAATACAAGCCATATATTATATTGGATATTGGAAATATTCTGATGTCCTTGGACATTTATTAATGTAACTATCCTTTTCCTTACGTGATTACCCCAATGCTGGGGGTCATGACCTATCATGAGTTCATCCTCCTCACGATTGGATTGCTTCCTCTCGGTCTCTTGCCCTCTACGTTTCCAGTGACTATAAGTTTTTGGGATATGTGTCCAAAGAACTCACAAATTCTATGAAACTATAATTTACCCACAAATAGTTATTTCTTGTTAGTGGACCGGCTCGACCGAGGACTCTTTACTCTTCTACAAAATATAAACATGAAGCAATAGTATCCGTACTGCTACTTTTCATTCAAAGAATGGGAGTGCCGGAGGTCCAAGTTTCCTTCTTTTCCTTTTCTTTTACTTCCCTTCTCTGTTCACTTCTATCCCTAAGTCGGCAACACGTTATCTATAGGTTTCGGGGACCGTTTACCACGAGACGTCCTTGAGCTTTGTGGGATAAAATGTATTACATAACTTATGTATAAACAATTAATCATACTACCGATTTTTGTGAATGTAAATGGTACTTCTCTATCAATTAGTCATAGACCATCCTTGCATTTGGAATCGATCTCTCAGCTAGAGGTTAATTGTGCTTTATTAGTATGAATATGAGGCTTATAATTCCATAACAAGAGTTAATTCTGATGTCCATCGCATTATTCATTTCAGTAATGGCGCTAAGTGGCAACGGATTTCTCTTAGTTATAAAATATTAATATGAGTTTGCAATCCGTGTGATGCTATTTTAAAAACAAATAAAATATAGGAAGCAAAATTACACTTTGTTAGTTTTAGGTAATCGTCTTAAATACTTCTTCTTCGTCCTAACATAATACCCGTTATTTATATTATTAATTTATTAAATATTTTATTTACTCAGGGTCTGATTATGATATGATTATGATTTGACAGGTTAATAGCTTTTACACAGAGCGGTTGCCATGTAACCTCGGCAACCCTAAGGGCGAACCAGTAACTCATTGGATAACAGCAAATTACCTATCAAGAGTTAACGATTATTATCCGATCTTAAATATAATAAAAATGAATATTTTTATTTTCGTTCTTCTTTTCTATACTATTCATCCAATCACAACGAGCTTTGCTCATTTTTTATACATGTTTATTAAAATATTTTTTCGTTAATAGTCTGAAAACACAACTACTCAGAGCGGATTACATTTTTATTTATTTATTAATTTCTTTATACTTTATTGCACAAAGTGCACAAAAGGCGGGCCTAATGCTAAAAGCATTCTCTACCAGCCATCCCTGGACGTGGAAGAAAGAGTGTGGGAGTGTGGGTGTGTTACAAACATCTGCATCGAGAGGAAGTCCGAGTTCATCTGTGCTTATAAAAATTCCCTGTCACATCATCACATCCTTGTCTCTGCCCTTTGAACTATTTTATTTATGTGTACTCAAAGTGACCACAAACCAAAAAACATACGCAAATATAACGATTTAATGAATTTCACAACAAAATCTATGGATTAACTGAATACAAATGTGGCGAGCGAATGTTACGAGTAAATACCGGCCATGTTTAATCGCTGGCCTGAAAATTTATTTCATTTTATGGAAAAACAATCGTATATTGAAAGATAAGTATTACTTTATCCATTTGTAAATATATAAACATAAAGGCTTCTGAACCCATGTGGAAGGTAAAAAAATTCAAGTTTCTTGTTTATGGTTCTGTACCCTAAGGGTCTATAACTAAGATTACACTACTGTGCGTCCGTCTGTCTATTTGTCTGTAAGCGGGCTGGATCTTTTTTTGTGGGGAGGAAATTTGCTACCAGATACCCGGCTTCCTGGGTAGGAGAGCCGGGTTATGTGGGGTTCCATGACAAGATGGTAAATCCGTGGGGATCGACCTCAGTGCGTTTGTCAGGTTACGGGAACTCTCACAGAACGAACCAACGCGACCTGACAAGCACTGTGGTCTGCTTGTGGCTAGCAGAGCTTAGTCCCCAGGTCGTTGTGGGCGAGCGGGCAGAATCTTACCGTAACCTACTACGAGAAATGAAATTTGTCGCGTCTACTCTGGTGAGTCATTTATAGGATCATTTATTTTTAAACGTACTATTTAATAGTAGTATTTAGTACACTTTCAGCAGTAACGTAACGATGTCTTCATTAGTTTCAAAAGTAGTTTTTTATGTAGGTTGTTAAAACAACGTAAAAATTAATGGAAATAGCTTAAAACTTTTTGTGTTACAGTAAGATTATCTCTTTGTATCCTATTTAGTATATAATAAAAGCTAGTGCTGAAATTGATATTTTACTTTCATATTAAGTGCTTGGAACTCAATAAAGGCTTTATTGCCTACGCTTTTGGAAAAGTTGAAAGCGTAATGTGAATCTCAATTTTGTGTTTGACAATTTTTGTGGTGCACTGGTAGCTTAGTAGCCTTAAAGGTCAGTCATCGCGGTTCCGATCTAGTTTGTTGTGCTTGACTTTATTTGTTTCCAAACCCTTGACACAGAATATTGGTATCCTAATGGGGGTCGTGTGTAACGCTAGTTGTGCTTTAGTGTGTGTGTTTTCAAGCCTTTGACACAGGATATTACTAACCTAATGGGGATTGGTGTAAAATGCTTATTTGTGTGTCTTTTTTTGAAGTAATAATTTAATTTTACTCTTGCGGTTAATGCATCACCGTTGCAGATGTTACTGGTCGTTATACAGCGCTTTACGAAGGCGGACGGCTTAATTGCTTCCTAAAATAAATTACTTCAAACTTGTACAATAAGAAAAAGAGGTCAACTTCATTCTAAATAAAATGTGATGAATTAATTATATTTGTTTAAATTAGTATAATGTTAAATTTTTATACCTAAATATAAAAAGAGATATGGATAATACCACTTCAATTTAGGAAGTGTTTAACAGGTTTCAAAGTTTTCTTTTTATATTTGTTTAAGAAATTATTGATTAAGGCAAGTCATGCTAAATATGTTACACTAGAATTTTTTGTTGTGAATTTAATTTTCTGAAATATTTTGCTCAAACGCCCCCAAAAGTCTACTATAAAAGTCACAAAGACTATGTAATACTGATTAATACCACATTCTGTATTACTAAGAATGAATACCATATTCATATTGACAAGGGTTTCATTGTTTGATGATTCAGCAAATATGTACTGATATACTAAGGAGTCAGCTGTCTGTGAAATTAGATAACAAACACGTCTGCTCTCAACACTGTATTATCTCGCATGTCTAAGAGCGCTTTCAAATTAGCGTTTTATACCAGCGTTTGTATTGTTTATCGAATTGTTGATGCGCTAATACGATTAATAAATAATACGCGTCTGTCGCGAAAACCTGCTTGCTACTAAACACTCTATCACAAGCAAACAATATTAAATATTACTATCACAGTTCAAGTGTTCGTCTTTTTAAAACGCGCGTTTAAGTACGTATGCCGAAATGACTGTATGGGCTCGAAAAACGTTTGTCTGAATCGACCCTAATGTAGTATATTATGTAATGTAAGAATGTAGGAAAGCGTATTTTAGTTTTATATAATAAAACTATATACAAAAGCTAATGTGTTTATATTTTATAAAAATATTATATAAAGTAAAAAACAATAGTTCCGGTTACTACCAAATGTCGGTTGATCGTAATAGTTAGATTTTGATAATTTTTATTCTTGGTATTCTTAGACGAGATAAATAGACTTAATTTCTGACTTTCTGAACAAAAACTACCTGATCCTGCAGATCCTGGTAATTGTAGGAGGAAATACCAGAAATAAGAAGATTTACACGTTATGTCTTTAAGCAAATTCATCAAACATTACATGTTACTTTGCTACTGAAAAACAGAGTAAATAATTCAGATAGGTATTTATACAATACTTACTCTATATACATCGGTAAATATACTGGTATAGAGTAAACATTATTAAGAGATTGAAAGAGTGTGAGGCAGATAAGTCACACAAGGTAGTCTTTATTGCATATATTACAGATTGTACTCTGCCAAAAGTGAAAATTGTATTGACATTTTTACGTACAGTAACAGCCTGTTAATGTTCCACTACTGGGCAAAGACCTCTTCTAGTGTTACGAAAAATGAGCTTAACCCACTACGCTGCTCCAATGGGGATTAGCGGGTACACATGTTTCAGAATTTCTACCAAATTTGCATTCTTGCGATATTTTCCTTCCCTGAAACACGAGACGAATTTTGCAAATTAAGCACTTGAAAATTCATACCCACCTAACTTTTAGTTAAAACCTACGTTTTCGATTCTTTGGGCCATCTTACACTTATGATTTACATAATACCAATGACACAGCCAATATTATAACATATTTATAATTCTATACTATATATATTTACAAATAATTAAATTTGTACAAATCATGTCCACAGGGATTTTTTTTTTCGGAATGTGTAATGCTGGCCCTACTGGCTTTGACAGCGTCAACGGGCGGGTCCACAGGGAAGAGTGGCAAGAATGCTAGCTGCATTTCCCGGCTGAATCACAATGCTTATTCTTTGGGCGAAAAATTAACTAGCTATCTTGTCACTCGGGAGGCAATGAATCGAGGTGTAATTTGTTTTAGAAATTGTATTGCACTGATGCTCTATGGCCCAATATTTTTAGTAAAAAAATGTATAAAATCTATGTTCTACAACTTTTTACAATTCATTGTTTTGATTTAATTTTTTGAATTTATTGTAATGGGTGTCAAGCAAATTTGTTTTTTTGAGAGAAATAGGACTAAAGAAGCTCTCTTTTTATTATGAAGGTATTTTAATCAATAGTTGACTTTTGTCACCTTTTGTCACGTTACGGTTATCTACATAACTTTTTTTGTTTTTTTTTTTTTTAAATTATACAAAAAATATAAAAACGTTGGTTTTTGAAAGCTTCGCATAGAGACTTAGAATAAAATAATTAGATAAATTAAAGAAATATAAAACAAATTATATAAAAAAGTCAATAAATACTACGTTCTTTGGAACTTAAGATTATGTTAAAAGAGCTTAAACTATCAAAAGCTTACGCCAAAAGAACATTTGCTATAAGTAGCAAATTGCGCTTGCAAGGAGTGCATTCAACTAAAAGAGTGAGATAAAAGATCTAAGCCATCTATGTAGCCATTTGTGTAAAAGAGATAGACAGATTTAATAGGTGGTAGCGATGTATTATGCACAGATAGCACTGCCCATAACGCTGAATAGCATAGTTGTGAATGTCACTCGAGCTGTGTCCCAGTTATGCTAGTCCAGAGTTTTAATGAGCATTTAGAATGGAAACGTAACATTTGTGACGCATAAGTTATATAAATGTATTTCAGTTTTTCACTTTAGTAGGTACGTTTGCATGGTTAAAATTTTCTTTAACAATTTTATATACATCCAATGGTCAAAATTAGATAATAATTCTTAAAAATATTTAGTATTCAAATTTGATATATAAGACTTTTACAATAGTAATAGAACCATACTCTTTCTAGTACAAATGAGTCGGCTCAAACGAGGAACATCCTCGTTTCCAGCCTCTCACAGAAAATCTGTACAAAGTAACATTATTTGAAGGTACTGTTGCGTTTCGTGCGATGTGTGAGAGCGCCGGAGACCAAATCTCCCACCTGTGTTTCCTTTTTTCCCCTTCTTATCATTAAGCGGCCTACAACTGTAATGACTTAAAAATATTACACATATTACGTTTTAGGTTTAAAGTTTTATTCGACGATGTTGTCGCGTAGCGGTAGCCACTCGGAGTAGATGTTTGTCAATACAAATAATTAATAGTTTGACTATACAGGCATGTTTTCTGGTCTGGGTGCGTTTGTCCTTGTCTTGGTCTATATGACCCCGACACATGATATCACTATCCAAATGGTGGCCGTTGAGTGTGTGTTATTAATATAATAATTTAAAGGCGTCGGGATGTGACGACCCCATCGCCCGCTGTTGGGATAACCTCTGTCACAACAGAGATTATTCCACCAACGCAATCAGTCACACTGGTGGTAGGTCTTTTGTTGCAAGAGGCCGGCTAGGTAGGTACCACCACAGTGTCCAATATTTTGCCGCCAAATAGTAGTGCTTAGGCACTACTGTGTTCCGGTTGGAAGGGCATTGTACGCTAGTGAAATTACTGGGCAAACGAGATTTAAAAACTAATATCTCGAGGTTGGCAACGCGTGAGTGGCGCCTACTAATGGTGCTGCAAGCGCTCATAGGCTACGGCAACCACTTACCATCAGGTGGGCCGTATGCTTGTTTGCCAACTTCTAACATAAAAAAATATATATATATATAATATATTCCTAATATAGTTATTGGAAAAGTTCCGTCACACAGTTCTGTTGTTGGATTATTCTATTCCGATTATTTATATATCCTGATTCATTGTTTGATAATTTGAAATGTGTTTGTCCAACTGACCATTGACCGCACTCATAATATAAATTGATATTGTGGTTTACCTTCTAAATATGTGTCTATAAAACAGATGCCATTACCACAAATAATATAAACAATAAATACGTTAGAGATATTTAGATTAAAGTACAACGTTTCACTGCTGTGAAAAAGCATTTGGAGATTGGAATTCACAACGCCAGTCCACTGTGAATTGGGTAGACAAAAGTCCAAATTTCCTTCTAAGATTATTCAGATTTTAGATCGATGTTTATTAATTCTCCTTAAAAAAATCGAATATTAAACAAAAATTCAGCTCTTTATAAATAAAATATAAATAAACGCTACACACTCAACGGCCCCCATTAGGATAATTATATCCTGTGTCGGGGTCCGGAAACATTCACAATGACAAGGACAAACACAACCAGACCGGAAAACATGCCTGTACGATTAATACAAACATCTGCTCCGAGCGGGAATCGAACCCGCAACCGTCGAGGCTTAAGGCAGACTCGCTACCCACAACGCCACAACGGTGTCCAAAGCTCTTTACTCATAATATAAAAAATTATATATATTATATAAAAATCTACAATTTCTATCCAATGGACCATCATCGCTTATAATAATTTAGTTTATGTTCGAGTATATATACAGTTTAAATGATGTTACAGGTTGAAACATTGATTACCCTAAGGCAAATGTCATTTACACACACGACAGTAATTTATCGTTCATTTAGATAGTAATGTAACTGTCTGAGGGCTTATTTAACGCTGTCAGGTAATCGCTTACGGCTGGTTATAATAACAAATCTTCGGATTGAGATAGTTACAAATCGATTGATATTAGATTGGAAGAATAGTGTATATTGTAGATCGCAAATTTAATCTCAGACTGGTAAAACTGGATACAGATTGCTTATTGTGTATCATCATCATCATCATCATTTCAACCTTTGTCTATCCACTGCTGGACATAGGTCTCTCCCAGGGTGTGCCACAACATTCTGTCTTCTGCTGTTCTCATCCAGCCAACACCACCCACCTTCTTAAAGTCATCAGCCCACCGGGCCGGAGAGCGTTCTACGCTACGCTTACCGATATGCGGTCTCCATCCTACAACTCGTCTGCTCCAACGGCCATCGGTTGTACGACAAAGGTGACCAGCTCACTGCCATTTCAGCATTCCGATTTTTTGGGCTATGTCGGTTACTTTTGTTCTTTGTCGGATCTCCTTGTTTCGGATTTTGTCCCGCAATGAAACCCCGAGCATAGCCCTTTCCATCGCTCGCTGTGCCACTTTAAGCTTATGAACTAGTCCTTATATTGTGTATAATTTATATAAATATTAGTCTTGCAGTTTTAGCATAAATGGGATAGCTTGACCGAGAGTAATAGTATTCCACACAGAATATCGACGTGAAGTATCAAAGTCTGTACTATGTGAGTGATCCGTAATGTAAGTGAGCGCTTGAGGCCCAAAATTAAACTTGACGCTGATGGTACTTGTGATGTCGCAAGGCTATGATGACCACTTACCTTTAGGCGGACCTTACGTTTCTTTGGCACCATTGTGATATAAAAAAAATACTAACTTGACCTTTAAGTGCAAAAGTAACTGCCTTTTGTTTTTATTACGTATTTTCATTAAGACTTAAAAAAACGAAATCGAGCACACCACATCCAATACAAATATAAAAACACGGCCAAGCACTAAAATGCTATATTCAGTACACATGTATGAATCTAAAGTTCTTTGCATATCATATAATATTGGTAACATAAATATAAAAATACCCAATAGAGTATTACAATTTAAATGTATTTTTTATTCGTACCCGAAGATATTCCTCGCGAAAGGTGAATAAACGGTTTTAGAATTTGAATGGCTTCGTCTATCGTTCGAAATCTGTTTTCTCGAATAAGGATGTGTGATTTAACTAAACGATATCTTTTCTTTTATACACACTAGTATGATAAAACCCTTTTTGAATTAACATAAATGATCTTGAATGATGATTGACACCGTTGTGGCGTTGTGGGTAGCGAGTCTGCCTTTAGTCACGACGGTTGTGGGTCCGATTCCCGCTCGGGCAGATGTTTGTTAAAATTTCTGTATCGGTCTGGGCGTTTGTCCGTGTGGGTCTTCCTGCCGTGCCTCGGAGAGCACGTTAAGCTGTCGGTCCCGGTTATTATCAATAACATCTGATAATAATCGTTAACTCTTGATAAGTAAATTGATCTTATCCAATGAGTTACTGGTTCGCCCTTAGGGTTGCGGAGGTCAGATGGCAATCGCTCTGTGTAAAAACTAGTAACCTGTCAAATCCGAATAAGAGTAATAAGCAGACCCTGGGTACATAAAAATACAGGGAATAATGCTAGGATGAAGAAGATCTTGAATGATGATGTTTGCGTGGTAGTAACAAATCTATGTTGATTTTGAGACGCTCATAGAGTGGACCAATTGATCAGTACGCGATCGGTAGGTTAAGCAATTTTAGGCGCGGTCAGTCACTAGATGGGTGATCGCATAGTGGTATTTCAATCGAGCGTCTCCGTGCTTCGGAGGGTACGAAAAAGTCACTCCAACAGCCGAGACTGACCGACATTGACAACAGTCGATAAGTCAAGTCAGATGCCTACGGGCGAACTTAACAACTCTGACTCTGACTAGGTTGGCCACTAACCACTCGATAAGAAGAAGAATCTATGTTTAGAAGAGTGGCTTTAGCCGAATCTGACCTACACTAAAAGCCAATAAACTTCCGTAATTATAATATTTGTGTGTATGGTCAACACATCCGTCTCGAGCTCTTTATTTTTGTTAACATATTAGCAATGTAATTCTAACTAAATTTTATAAATAATTACAACTGTTACGATCCCACGTGTCACCGATTCCACGCTGATAATAGCTGACCACCATTGGGTATTCAAAGTTAATAAACGATTTAATCAGAAACAGAAAAGATTCTTTATCAATTTTAAAATCGAATAAATTAATGTAATTTAATTATGACTCTTGTTTCCCACATCGAACAAGTAGTACATGCTTTTAGTTTTAAGTTTAGTCATGTAATATATATTTCTAATTCAATTAATATTTTTTTGAATACGCTTTCGTCGTACGTAATTTTGCACAAGTGAAAAATAATATAGATAATAATATAGACAATTAATCGATTAAAAAAAAAAATGATCGTATGTATTAGCATAAATCTTTATTGATTTAGTTAGACGCAAAAGAAATACATCTTCGTAAGGAAACTCATCAAAGCTCAGGTAACAGTAACTTTCTAGTTCCCTTTTAAAATTTCTGTGATAAATGACTGCTGTCTTCTAAAAGTACAATTTCCTAATCCAAAAATATGAAAAACAATCGTAGAGAATTGGGTTTGTTTAGTTCATACTGTTTAAAGGAAGGTACGAACGGGATAATTTAAATATCAGGCCATATGTGGACAGTCAGTATAATTTCCCGGCATCGGAATGTGACGACCCCATCGCCTGCTGTTGGGATAATCTCTCACAGCAGAGATTATTCCACCAGTGCAGTGCAGAGGAGATTTAAGAACCAATAAAAACCAATTTCCAGGTTGGCAACGCGTGAGTGGCACCACTTATGGTGCTGCAAGCGCTCATAGGCTTAGGCAACCACTTACCACCAGGTTGGCCGTATGCTTGTTTGCCGAGCGGCCCTAAGGAGGACGGCAGTCGGTGTGGTCACGACTGCCGTGTGCGCTTGCATGGGAAGCGCTGGGGGCTTACCATCTCAGCCCCCTGGGACTGAGCTCCGCTACCAACCGGAGCCATGTGATTGTCAGGTCGCGTTGGTTTGTTCTCCAAGAGTTCCCGTAACCTGACAAAAACACTGAGGTCGGCCACCGAGGAGGTTTTAGTGGGTCCCCATGACGTTTCCACCTTGTCATGGAACCCCACATAACCCGGTTGTTCCTCCCCAGGACGCCGGGTATCTGGCAGTAGATATCCTCCCCGACAACAAAAAAAAAAAAATGCTTGTTTGCCAACTTATAACATAAAAAAAAAATCATGTATCAGACGAGTGCTAACATACAGTAAATGTAGCCACACTTTCACTGTGTTTAATAACAGCCCTGCATTGAACCTTGCAACATTGCTCATAATTTATGCAAGAGTAAGTATTTTTCTACAAGGATGAATTATTATTAAGAAGACTATAAAAACTATTAAGTCTTATAGTGACATCACCATCGTCTCATAAGAAGCATCGGTGCGTTATAATGTCTTTTCAGACGTCACTCTAAAGATTGAATAAAAGAGCACTTACAATACTAATGTTTCTAGTTATTTTTAAAATTGCCACGTAATATTTCTACATATATTTATTACTAAACTGCAATGAGATGAAACGAAATATATGAAATTAGAAAAAATAAATAAATAAACGCTACACACTCAACGGGCCCCATTAGAAAGCTATATCCTGTGTCGGAGGTACGGAAACACACACAAGGAAAAACACACCCAGACTGGAAAACATGCATGTATGGTCAATACAAACATCAGTTCCGTGTGAGAATCGACCCCGCGACCTGTGGCGCTTAAGGCAGGTTCGCTACCGCTGCGCCACAACATTGTCTAAGTTACAATTGTTTTATTTATGAGTCCGCGTAATCTTTACATTGCAGTAGCTTTTTACGTTTGTATTTCCACTCCTTTTTAACAACTCAACGAATTTTGATGTCGTTTTCACCATCAGTTATATAATTTTTTCTCGGAAGGTTTATTTGTATATAATAGTACTCAAGACAAAGCGAGGACGTTACGCGAGTGTTTTATAGAAAGTAAAAGATTAATGTATATATTAAATTTTATGGTTTTAAAGAAACGTGCATTATAGGTTGATAGTCAATAGTTCAGAACACTTTTTGTTTGTATAAAAGTAATAAACAAGCTTACTATGGATGCCTGTCTGATATTGCCTGATGGAGAGCAATAAATGTCGCCTATGTTAACTAGCAATACCAGAGGCATTATGTTCAACATCACCACCACTAGGTACCAATTGAGATAAGATCAAAGAGATTGAGGAAAAAGAGGTAGCGTTCGAGCCACCGGTGCTCAGAAACTTCAAGCGGAACCAATTTTTTGTTGATATTTTCTGATTGCGTATTACTGATGGCCCTACTGGCCTTGAAAGCGTCACCGGGTGGTACGAAACGCTATGTTAAGAAAGTTCTCTATTAGGATTATATACTTCTACAACCAAGCCATAACAAAAAAAACGTTTTAAAACACCACAACTCATAGGTATGGTTGAAATTTGTCAATATTGAAGAAAAAATTGCTTGCCTGTCTTTTTAAGCTGTTTTACATATGACTTTAACTCTTCTTGATGATGACAATCAATCTGACCTCCGCAACCCAAAGGGCGAACCAGTAACTCATTGGATACAGCAAATTAACTATGAAGAGATAACGATTATTATAAGAGATCATACAACTGGGACCGACATCGTAACGTGCGCTCCGAGGCGAGGCGTGTCTTAATGGTAGTAGAGCCATGCTGCTCAGCACAAATGGGCTGACTCGACCGGGGAAATACTACCCTCTCACAAAAAATCTCCAATCCCTCTATTGCCTTCCTTTTTCTTCTTTTTTCTTGGGTTGGCAACGCACATGTGATACCTCAAGTATCGCAAGCGTACATAGGTTGCGGTGGCTGCTTACCATCAGGTGGACCGTATGCTTGTTTGCCAACCACCATGATATGAAAAAAAAACAACGAAAAACCAAAACAGATATTTAACTCGTGACCGTCGAGGTTCTAAACAGACTTTCTACCAGCACGCATACGTACAGTTTTAATTATTAAGTATTAAAGTTATGTTTCAGCCGGTAATGTTTCGTTATTTTATCCCAAAATCTATTATTATATATATTTTTAGGATATTTGTATATAAAATTAGTCTCTAGAGATTTCTATCAATAAAAACGTAGTTACGTCAAGCACTATTAGATGATTTATGTACGTTAAAAACTTTATTATTATAGATTCTATAGTCTTTAAGGTGTTTAAAAATAAATAGCAATTTCTTTTGAAACATTATTATCTGCAGCAGGTGTTATGAATTACTTCCTTGACGTAAAATAATAATATCAAGATATTTCAAAATAGCGGTAGTGAATATTATATGGAAACAGATAATGTTTAGAGGTTTCTGAGTAATATATTAATACGATATTTATATGACGCCGTGGTGAACAAACAACATAAATATGAAAAAATCAATATAAATTAATAAAAGAATAATAACATAAAAGAAGACTACAAATATAATATCAACATTGGTGGAGTTTTAAAACTATCTAATATCGTGCAATTAGTCACACTTTCGGTAGGTGTCCACCGCAGTGTCAAATATTCTACAGCAAAGCACTAGTGTCTTTTGCATTACTGTTTCGGTTTTAAGGGCACTGTAGGCACCGTTCAACCAAACAAAGAAATAAACTCTTCAATTTTATAATATTGGTATAAATTAGTTAGGATTCCAACTTACTCTACCTTAATAAGCATGTATTGTAGATCTTAATATTTTATCTTTTAATCAATACACGAGTGTTGACATAGATTTTAACACCTATCGGCATCACGTACGTGTATTGAAATGAATGACACTCGAAGCACTGTTGACATGTTGGTTACTATTGTAACTCACAAGTAGCTCACCCAAAACTACAGTCACGCGATAAGACTATAAACTATAATTATACTTATAAGACTGTGTAAGCATTGATTTCTTGTATATTCATTTTTACCTATCATTTTAGGCCTTCTATGACTACGATTATTTTTTCTATTGGGAATATGATTACGCTTACCAAACGACTACAGTCAGACGGTCTATGCAAGTTCTGCAAGACCCTGACGATAAGATTACATTAGATAATGCCTCTTATACAGCACAGACATGCACACAACAACGTCTTCGCCGGCGACGACAAGGTCCTTTGTTTCGCACATCGCGTCACATTCACACTGTCGGGTGACTCCATCGTGTAGAATGCGCTCAGAGCACGACCTCCATCTCTGATGACGTTCTAAGTGGTTCGGCTTCGTAAAATTATTCGGGCTTCTTCGTATTGTGTGAAGGTTGTATTTATATGGTAATGGGAAAGCTCCAAAACCGTAAACATAGTACAGCCATGCTCCTCACAGCACAAATGGGCTTAACCAAAAGTACTACCCTCTCACAGTAAAATGGTAAAAAGTAAGCGATGCATGAGAGCGCCGGATGCCCCATCTTCCACCCCTTCTGTTCCGTTCCTTTTAAGCCTACTCATCCCTTTCCTCCTATTCATTGGGTTGGCAACTTGCATGTGAAACTTCAAGTACTTATTACTAGCGTTCATAGGTTGGTCGTTCTTTTTTGCTAACCGTTATGATACAAAAAAATTAAATTTTCTCTAAACAAATTTGCCTCACAGGGTTTTTTTGATCGTGAATTCATGGTTACTACTACACGTCAGTTAGTATGTAGTTAGCGTAGTCATGGAGACATATTCAGGCAAATTGCTGCCAATTGCCAGTCAGCCTGACTCGGTTTAACTAACAATTGTCTGACTATCGAGGCACTTCAATTCATGTGATAAATTTTACTTTTAAAAATATACGAGCATGTAAATATAACACACAAGGCTTGTGTGATTTGATCAAATTATTTAATGATTGGTGTAAAATTAAGTTTCATCGTTTACATAACAATAAACGTTTTATTATAGAACTTTATATACGACGATTTTTAAATGGAGAATATCTAACGTTACGAATATAACTTTGTTAGACAGTTCTTAATCTCACGCAGCTGCTTATCGCAATCTATTATAATATTAGATCTATTAATGTTATTTCATAAAAGTGCCATTTTGTTTTTTGTCTTATATAAAAATGTATATTTATCCTCTATGCGTTTTTAAGCCATTGATTCGATTATTATTTTGAAACTTATTCTTCTATAAATAAATAAACGCTACACACACACCCCATTAGGATAGTGATATCCTGTGTTAGGGGTCCGGAAACACATACAAGGACAGTGACAAACACACCTATAAATGACCAAAAAATATTGATTTTTCAACACTTTTTTCTTTACTTGACATTCTAAAGCATGGCATTTGCTGCTGGTATATTATATTATTTATTCTGTGACTAAGACAATAAATAGTTTATTCCAATGTTAAGTGGTTAAATTTAAGATGAAGTAGCTGTTTATGTAAAACATAACAATACAAGTTATATGGGCGAGTATGTAATCTGTAGGGAAAACTGTAATGTTTTATATAAACATAATATATCATTTGAAAGTTTTAATTGAAACTGAACCGCCGAGAAGTTACGCTGGGGTCTACGTAGGATTACTTTCATAACAATAAAACTGAGTTGTCTGAGTAACGAATTAGTTTTTATTTGAATGCGTAACAGCTTGACTAGACCGTAATTTATATATTGTTTGTTTGTAGAAAGTTTTAATGCGTGACTAAAACATCTCCTTGTTCACAAAATTATGTCCTCCCAAACTATTATTATTATTATTTTATATAAATAATATAATATATATTTAAGACATATTAAAACATAATACATGAGTTTTAAATGATAAAATAGTGAATGTTTGTAAAATTCATACTATTTCAAGTATCGAAGCAATCAAGCCGATTGCAATCTGAGGATTTTACTGGAAATTTAATTACTACATTTTGATTGCCCAAACGTGCCTTCAATAAAATTTCTTCGATCATTATATTGTTTCTCATTTTCACGACATTATACTGTAATCAAATTTATCTTCTACCTTGCATTCTCTCGACATTTTCTAGGGTCTTTTTTCCATTTTATGCCTGATGGTAAGCAGTCATTGCAACCTATGAACGCCCGCAATACTTGAAGATTCACACGTTGCGTTGTAAGTCCAAGGGATTTGAAGGATAAAAATGTAAGGAACAGAAAGGGTGGAAGATTGGGTCTCGGGCGCTCTCATACACAGCAAGAAAGGGAACATTACCTACTGATACTGTTACTTTACGCCGACTTTCTGTAAGAGGATAGTACTACCCCGGTGGAATCAGTCCATTTCTGCTGGCAGAGCGTTGTGCTACTTGTATTAAAAGTTACATTCTTTTCTAGATTCGATAGGTTGTACAAACAGCTTAAGCACAACGCTTAACAATAATCACTAACAAATTGGATAAGTGTGAATTGTCTGCCAAAAATTACTGATTATTTCATTATTATTATATTAATAGGTAACGTTGGAGAGACACACAATGATAAAACCAAGACCAAAAAAGGTGTCTGGATAATTATTACTTTAAACGCAAATGGTATTTGCAAATAAAAGCGTAAAAGATGGCTATCACTACGCCAAAACTATTGAAGACACTTATCACATAACAAAGGAATAACTTAACAAATACCCCAGATATGAAGTCATACAAGAAAATCAAACAACATACACTCTGTAGCTCAAGTAACACATTTAAATATAAAACCACGCCTGTAGTTTTATCAGTATTCATTTTGAATCAAACTAAGCTATGGATAGGCTTGAGCCTTTATCAATCTCATCGAAGTAGGTTAACATTATGAACAACTTATTGTAAACAACAATACTTTTAATCCCTTTACTAGATAACACAATAAATTGCACAGCACTGTAACCACTACGTCGGATTTCAATGATTCGTCCTTTTATATGGTACAACAACGATTTTCTGCATGGTGAAAATATCGAAGTAACCATCAACTTGACTCTTCGTTAGAATGACATCTTTTCTAATCCATTCTTTCTAATCCAACTTATTAAGTAGGTCTTATACTTCGTCATGCAACCAACAAATATATTTTTCTTTTAATTAATATGCAATTATAATAATTAAACTTCAAACAAAGTGATATTCATAGCAGAGATGATCTCAACTAGACTGTCGATCATTGTTCAAGAACCAATTACTTAGACGTAGCAACAAATTTTCGCTAAATTTCCCATGCGGCTCATACAGACCACTGATTTACTAGCTGGAACTTGCGATATCTCGTTTTTTATTCTATTCACGCCTAAGAAAAGGAAGCACATCATGATTAATATATTTATACAAGCCAAATTATATTACGACTTATGCAAGAATACTTCTAGTCTCTGAGTATAATACAAATGAGTAGTTTTAAATAATATTATTTGTTGACATTTGAGCGAAGTAAGGCGACTTATACCTTTTCAATAATATTGTGCAGTCTTGTTGGTGACGTAGTACTATTGAACGATTGGGGTTAGTATTGATAGATTATGCAGTGATTGACTAAGATATTGAGCGATGTTTAATTATTGTGCATTATTTATGTGCATTTTACAGATTAGTGTTTACTATTATTTTGTCGAAAGACATTTTTTTTTTTTTTTTATGTTAGAAGTTGGCAAGCAAGCATACGGCCCACATGATGGTAAGTGGCTGCCGCAGCCTATGAACGCTTGCAGCACCATTAGTAGGTGCCACTCGCGCGTTGCCAACCTCGAGATATTAGTTCTTAAATCTCGTTCGCCCAGTAATTTCACTAGCGTACAATGCCCTTCAAACCGGAACACAGTAGTGCCTAAGCACTACTATTTGGCGGCAGAATATTGGACACTGCGGTGGTACCGACCTAGCCGGCCTCTTGCAACAAAGACCTACCACCAGTGTGACTGATTGCACTGCTGGAATAATCTCTGTTGTGACAGAGGTTATCCCAACAGCGGGCGATGGGGTCGTCACATCCCGACGCCTGACATGACATGTTGCGCACATGAAAATATTAACGTGGACGGCCCATCAGTTAGTGTAATGGAATGCTTTAGTTTTAATGAGACATTCAATATAATTGTCCACAATAGTATAAGTAATAGAAATTAAGAAGCTAAGCCAAGAAATGAATAGTATAAATTCTATTTAATTAGCCAAAGCTGATTTATAACAAATAAAAATAAATATATAAACGCTGCACACTCTACGGCCCCCATTAGGATAGTGACATCTTGTGTCGGTCCGGAAACACATAGACAAGGACAAATACACCCAGACTGAATAATATGCTTGCATGGTATATACAAAAATATTATACTCCGAGTGGGAATCGAACTCGCGACCTGTGGCGTTCAAGGCAAGTTTGCTACCACTGCGCCATAACGTCGTCTAAATTTATACTCATGCTCTACAGATAAGAGCTGGATATGCTTAAACTCTTAACCTAAGACACCTTATAGCTGAATGAGCACTTCATTCTGTATAATAGCATACGTTTTAAAATCTTGAAAAACTTAATTCAGAGTTTTATCATTCACTCTATGCCTCAAAGAATTCAAAAGAAAGATGCAAATAATTTTATAAACTTTTCGGAATTTAATTTGATGACGTTGTTGCGCAGCGGTAGCGAATTTGACGAGCATACAGGTATTTTTATCAGTCTGGGTGTGTTTGTCCTTATCATTGTGTATGTTTCCGGACCCCCGACACAGGGTATAACTATCCTAATCATTCAGTGTCATTCATTGTCATTGTCGTCATTGAGTGTTTTATAGCATTTATTTAACATATAGACAAACTATTTTTCATTAAATCAAAATAGTGTAACGGTAACAAAATTGTTATATGGAAGCCATGTGTGTTCAATATTGATCACAACTCACTTCAACATGGAGAGATTAAAGCTTCA
The DNA here is from genome assembly GCA_023373885.1 of Hestina assimilis. Classification (NCBI taxonomy): domain Eukaryota; kingdom Metazoa; phylum Arthropoda; class Insecta; order Lepidoptera; family Nymphalidae; genus Hestina; species Hestina assimilis. Next base: position 4,932,330 of record CM041749.1, on the reverse strand, counting down.
GACAACCGTTGGGACAGAGTTGTTAAATCGTTGTACAAAACCAATGGCCGTTCGAAACACTTGTGAACTAAATTGTGTTGTGTACGGATTTTGGAAGGAGACCAGTCTTGAGATTGTAAAAGCTAATTTATGATCTGAACATATTTCGATATACATAATATTATGTATATTATTTTAGGTATTGATAAATAACTAAATAAACTATACCCTATATTATATACAGTGATAAAGATACAAATAACCTAGGACATTATTAGTCCTAAAAAGACCATTTTTTCTCACTTAATTACTACTATCAGTATAAAAATCTGATGAAATAATGTTTTCTCAATGAATTTGAGTATTATGATCTACAAATTGCTGAAGGTCTTCCATATATTACAAATTTATATACATAAATTAATAATACAACCACGAGACTTTTTGTTATGTGCCTGTATAAATTTTATAATTTTATAATTGTTTTTATATCATGACGGTTGGCAAACAAGCATACGGTCTGTTTGATGGTAAGCAGTCACCGTAACCTATGAGGGCATGTGATACTTGAAGTATCACGTGCGCATTGCCAACCCAAAGGACAGAAGAAAGGGAAAAAATGGACGGGACAGAGATGGTGGGAGAATAGGCCTCCAGCGCTCTAATTCATTGAGTGTGTAGTGTTTATTTATTTATTTATTATTATTGCACGAAACGTAACAATTCCTAATGATACTGTTACTTTACGCCGATTTTATGTATAAGAGTAGTACTGACCCGGTATATCCGGTCTATTTGTGCTAGGAAGAGCATGGCTACAAAGAATTCAACAAAGATTAAGGATAAAAATGAAATATAAATCAAAAAATTGCTTTAAAGCTTATAATAATAATTCTTAAGTGATGGGATATTTTAAGGCTAAGTGATGAACCTTCTACCAAAGTTTTATATCTGATAACCTTTACCTTGTCGAAGGACGCTGCGAATTCAGCAACTTAAGATGTTTGAAACAAAGACGACTCAATTGTTTTAAAGAACAATAAGATAGCACTTTACTTTTAAAGTATGCATTCAGAAGTGTTGTTTCCAGTATTTTTATTTAAAGCAGTTTTATTTAAAGTATTTTATTGCGGATGTATATGTAAAATATGTGGTTGATATCTACGTTATCGGCCTCTTCTAATAAATGATCTACCACCAGTAACCTATTAAAATATCTTAAAAAACTGACGCACAATGTGTCGAGTTTTCAATTCATAGTAATTATGTCTTAAAATGAAACCATTATTTCCACCATAATTTAGTGTTCTCTACTCAGCCGTTTTTAATTTGGTAGTATTAAAGTAGAGAGTTTAAAGTTTAAAACTTCCAACTAAAGCGAAGTCTTTATTGACATAGAAACTAACTTGGACAGCATTATAAAGTTCATCTAAAATCTTTTATAAGTTTCCAACACTCTTAAAATTTAATTCAACTTTTAGGATATTGACAACGAGATTGTCCAACGTTCCAGCATGACATATTATACATATTATATTTTGTAAAGAATTTAACTTTTTATTTTAAACTTGACAAGCAAGCAAGTCCTTGCTGGAAAACAGTTACTGTAGCGTATTTTTTTTTTATTTGAAGGGGAGACAATCTAATACTAAGTTTGGATTTCTTTCGGGTATGTTGTTTGTTGGGGTTCCATGACACGATGGCACGTCATGGCGACTCATTAAAACTTCCTCGGTGGCTGACCTCAGTCCATGTGAGTCATGTTTCGGAGTCTCTCGCAGAACGAACCAGCAGCTGAACTACTATACTGTGGCCAGGAGGAGCAGAAGATGGGGTTACCGAAGCCTATGTAATCTAGCAAAAAGAGAGGCATTACTAAAGAGAGGCTTCCAACTGAAATGAGGGATAGGAGTAGGAGAAGGATGAGGGTTGAGAGAGGAGCTGTAAAATTTGGGCCTCTGACTGAAAGTAACGGTATGCGTAGTCTAACCTACTACACAATGATTTTCTGCATGAGCGTAGTACATGAGCGGGGTCATTTAGCTGAAACCTGCAAGACTCCACTCTCCAGCTCTGTTCGCAAGGTTCTAATAAATACTAAATCGGTGATCAATCATTTATACATACATAGTTACTACGTAAAGTTAACGAATAAATTAATGGTCTTCAAATAATCGGGCAGCAATATTTTCTGGTTAAAATGAACGCCTGATTTTTCACTTTTCCATAAGTAAAGTGATATTTTAGACTTTTTTTTTTAATACCGCACAAGGGTATCCATTCGAGTCAGATGACACCCTTGTCATATTTCGCATGGTTTTCTGAACGGTTTAATAAGGCGTAATTCGGTGTGAATGATTTGAACATATTCCTGTTTGTCGCTAGACCGTGAAAAATACATAAAATTGTATCGAATACAATGGTTTTTATTGTATATGCGTTATATTAACATTAGATAGTTTAATGGTTGACCATTGTGGCTTGGTTGGTAGCGAGCCTGCTTTGAGCCTCGACGGTCGCGGATTTGATTCCCGCTCGTAGCAGATATTTGCTATAATTATTTGTTGCGGTCTGGGCGTTTTTCCTTGTGAGTCCCCCCACCGTGACTCTGAGAGTAAGTAAAGCTGCTGGTCCCGGTTGTTGTCATAACATGTGATAATAATCATTATCTTAATTTTTATATATTTTGCTATTTCACGTAAAAATTCTATAATGGTTCATAGAATGCACCTGTTTATTAAATTTCGCACAAATAGATCCAATAGTCTTTGAGCAAAATGACTGTAACTTACGTATGGACAGACAGAAGGATATAATGAAATTATAAGGGTTCCAATTTTCAACGGTTTTCAATTATGATCAACATTTAATATAATATAATTAACGAAATGAGAATAACAAGAAACGCGTGAATCAAGTTCTTCGAAACGTTATCTTTGAAATGAAATTAAAATTTCATTTTACATTTCTGGTAACATTTAGTACATAGAGATACAACTCAGTGAATCATTTGTTTTTTAATTATAATGGGTTTATTCATTTAATGTGGCTTTTGTCGTTAATGCGTTACTTGCAGATGTTTTGGTCGCTACACAACGCTTTGCAATTTCTTGTCTTAATTGGTCCCTAAAATAATTTGCTTTCGCACAATGGAGATAATTTGACTTCATGGTAAGTGGTCATTGTAGTCTATTGACGGTTACAACATGCAACCTTGGTAAGTGTTACAGACACGCTGGGCCCAAAAGACTGACCCCTCGATCGGATCCCAACCAAAGGCCAGAGGAAGGGAGGAAAAGTATGGAACAGACTGTGCTAGATTTCCGGCGTTCTCATTCATAAAACGAAACAGAACGGAACTTTTTGAGAACAAACGTTATGAAGAAAATAGCAAGAAAATAGCATAACAGATATAGCATAACACATATCTTTATTTCCAATAGAAATTTTAAATTAAAATTATAACAAAAAAGATGCGAATTGAACATTCTAAAACAACATAAATCATAAAAATATTGTGCATCTTTTGTTTCTGAAAAATATTAAATTTAGTGATATAAGGTAACGCTGTAGTCCGAAAAACAGTAGTTTAACAGGTCCAGTTCAAATTCTTAACTTGTTTGTACAGTTGCGATGAAAAAGTCTTCACCATCAAGGTTGGTACTCGGTAGTCTTAACAAACGCTGACGATCATTAAGCAAGTAAAACGCTTGACACAGATTCTATACACAATGGTATTTTTTCTTAGCTTAAGTGTAATTATTTTCTTGTACATTACTTGTTTTCTTATTCTTATTCTGAATCTAAGAACTAACTTACAATAATAATCTATTTTAAAATTAAGGTTAGGTTGATACAGTAATAGTCATAAATATTAAAAAATTAAAACATCAAAAAAATCTAACTATATTTAAAAATTCAACGGATTTGAGTCATTCTAGGTGATAAAAACTTAGGAAGTAATGGAAACTTCCATAACTATAATAATCTTCTAATATATAAAATTCTCATGTCACAATGTTCGTTCCCATACTCCTCCAAAACGGCTTTACCGATTCTTATGAATTTTTTTATGCATATTCAGTAAGTCTGAGAATCGGCTACTATTTATTTTTCAAACCCCTCAGTGATAAGGGGTGTCCACCCCAAAATATTTTTTTTTTTGGATAAAATTTTTATTTTTTATTTTTTTATTATGTGGCATTAAAAAATACATACGATCCTAAATTTTCACTTTTTTATCACCAACCCCTGCTTTCTAATAGTCAATCAAAAACTTTCACCGGGTAGAGAGCGCTGCTATCGGGTCCCAGATTTTTTCGGGGCAGGACAACGTCTGCCGGGCCCGCTAGTAATAAATAATATTAAATAGATTTAGTAGCAAATAAATAAAATTACAGAATTCCATAAAAGTGGTACAATATATACGTCTCAATAATTGAAAAAGATTAAAATACAAATAATCATGAGTAAAATGCGGGTACAAAGCAATTAAGTGAATTTAAATCCGATGATTACGATGCCAACTAGTTTAAATAATTCGCAGTCAAGGGCGTTGTGGACAACGCACAGTCGAAACTAAAGGGTTCCTCAGCTTGATGATGAAGAATCTTAAGGACTTTTAAAATACTATACAATTAAAATCGACTGCAAAATTAAGTTGGTAATTTCATATTAATTATTAAAAGTAACATGAAAAATAAAGTTAATGGAAAAACTTATATATCTCTAAAATTTATAGACCTATCATTTTCAAACCAAATGTGGTTGAAAGTTGTATTGATGTTCTACAACTTCAAATTTTTCCAGAATTTTATATTATATACCATAGTTAAAAAGTAAGAGGAGGAAACAATATTTATGACTTTGACATACGGACGGACGGATGGACAGACGCATAGACAGATGGACGGACGGACAGACGGACATGACGATATTATAAGGGTTCCGTTTTTGCCATTTGGCTACGGAACCCTAAAAAGTCAATGAAATAAAGGGCTTATTTCAGACAAAAGCATTCTAGATATATATTTTTTTAATATAATTCATTTAAATTACGAATTCTTATTACAGTTTTAATAATACGATAGACATATTCAAAAGTGAAGCCATGCTCAAAACTTTGTTCTAAAATTCGATCGCCGATCACCTAGAGATATGGCTTATCTGATAACATATCTGTCTTACTCAGTCCATGATTGTAGCTGTGGCCGTATAGTGCCGCGCACGGCTAAATAAAATAATAAAAATAATAAATAAAAGTTAAAGTTAAGTGGCGCGAGTTAAACGTTGTGATTACATTCTCTCTGCCGCGAGTTGTCCAAGTTAAAATGATGTATTATTTTTCAGTGAAAACATTTTTCTTCATTTCAATACTAACATTTTTCACATTTATCTGTATATACTTAAAAAACATCAAGCGTACAAATACCATTTTTTTAATAACCAAGGTAACGAGCCTAGAGAAAACAATGGATGAAATTGTCACAAAATTAGAAAAAACTAGGAAAATAAGCATTCACTGGAATCCAGGAGTAAAATATATCTTACAGTGGACTTCTCCTAAGACAATTCCCTTTTTATACATGAATGAAGGTCAGACGGGTTTTATTAAAAATAACTGTAGTTTTACAAATTGTCATGTAACATCTAATAAAGAAGCTCTCGGAGATTATACTAAATTTGATGTTATTGCATTTCATGGACCAGAATTAGTACGTGACAGTAAATATGTGTTACCTAGTAGAAGATCACCGCATCAAAAATATGCTTTCGTATCAATGGAATCATCAGATAATTATCCCATTTGTGCTGAGAAATATGATAATTTCTTTAATTGGACTTGGACTTACAAACTCGATTCAGATGCAGTGTGGGGGCACATGGTTATTCGAGATTTAAGTAATAATATTATAGGACCTAGTACAGAAATGCATTGGATGAAATTAACAGAAATGGAACCTGTGGACGAAGAATTCAAGAAAAAGTTACGAACGAAAACAAAAACAGCGGCATGGTTTGTTTCCCACTGTTATACAAGGTCCGGTCGAGAGAAATTTGTGGATAAATTAAAAGAAAGCTTAAAAAAATACAATTTAAGCGTCGATGTTTACGGAAGTTGTGGTTCTTTGAAATGTTCATCAGAAGAACACGATGAATGTAGAAAAATTATTTCAAACGATTATTATTTTTATTTATCATTTGAAAATTCTTTTGCTGAGGATTATGTGACTGAAAAATTGTTGCACCCATTGATAAATAATGCTGTGCCGATTGTATACGGATCAGCTAATTATTCAAGGTAAATTAATTATATATCTAGTACGAGAATAATTTTAGTAGAGAAGATTACATTATTTTTGATAGCATATTATAATGATAAGGTATTTTGAAATTCTGTGACAACATAGAGTTACTTGTTCTTTTATTTGAATGTATTATACTTTGGTAAAGAAAACCACACACATTTATTAATATAATTCGAACGTAGCTTATCATAGATGAAATAGAACGAAACAACAATGTAACATAGCAATAAAATTGTTTAGTAGAGCGGAGAGCTTTAAGTTACATTTATTACTTATATATATGATGTTTAATTTATTAAGTTTGATATACTAAAAAATAATTTCATTAAGAACTGATAACTTATTACTGTGAGCCATAAAACCACTGATAATGGGAAATTTCTCTAAAAAGAAACACGAAGCTACCACACCAAAAATAGACTTGCTAATAAATTTTGATATTCATTAGAAAAACTTTCATTATTACAGGTTCATGCCAGACGGTGCTTATCTGAATGCGAAAGAATTAGGCGCTGAGAAGTTAGCGGATAAGATGTACGAACTAATATCAAATATGGATTTGTATGCAGAGTATTTTAGATGGAAAAACCATTACATGTACTACCCTAGATCCGAAACAATATATCAGTTCCCTGACCTTTGTGGATTATGTGCTATTTTAAATAATGAAGATTTAGTTGAGAATATTTCAATGTATCCCAAATTTAGAGAATGGTGGAACCCTCCGAATCGTTGTTGATGTTTTTCTCAGATACGTTTTGAGATTTGAAACAAGGCAAAGGTCAATGTATTTTGCGACGCTATGGCGCAACGGTAGCAAACTTGCCTTAAGCGCCAAAGGTCGCGGGTTCGATTCCCCTCGGAGGAGATGTTTTTATTGACCATAGAAGCATGTTTTCCAGTCTGGGTGTGTTTGTCCTTCTCATTGTAAACATTTCCGGATCCCCGACACAAGATATCATTATCCTAATCGGGGTCGTTGACTCTGTGACGTTTATGTATTATAAAGGCTGATTTTACTGTTACTTTTTAATAATAATTGATTTTTAAACAGTTAAATTCTTAGAGAGTATAAGTACAATTTTTATAGTAATTTATGAAAACTATTTTGTTTAAGGTTGCATTATGGTGTCCAATCGATTTATACTAAATTTTAAATATTCCTGAATTTATTATTAATCAATGATCGGTTTTGTTAATAATTCTTATTAAAATATCAAACGCTTTGTAATAATATGAAGGGGCTATTTTTATTGTTTTTTACTGTTGTGTTTTATATCCAAAAGTAAGTAAAAATTTGATATAACATATTACCAGAATTATTTGTGGTCTGAGAAAAACAAATAAACTTAAGAATCGATTTTCATATACGGCGTAGATTTTTATAGAGGATAAAAAATATGAATAAACTCGAAAGAGTTTTTAATTTTTAATTATTATTTTTATTATTTTACTTTTTGTTTGTGTCTTTACTTGTATGTTAGTTCACACGCATGTTTTTTTATTATTACTATTATTATACTTTTTACAATTTTATCCGACACAAGATATAACTATCTGATGGCTGCTACCCTTAATTTTATTGTATGTTATTTAATAGTATAAACTTCTTCCTAGCATTATTCCCAGTATTATATATCCCGGTATACCTACGAATATTTACCCAGTTTCTGCTAATTACTCTTGTCTGGATTTGACAGGTTACTAGTTTTTACACAGAGCGATTGTCATCTGTACTCCGCAACCATAAGAGTGAACCGGTAATTCATTGGATAAATGCAATTTACTTCTATAGAGTTGATGATTATTATCAGATGTTATGTGATAATAACCGGGACTTTTAGCTTAACGTGCTCTCTGAGGCTCGGTGGGGAGACCCACAGGGACCAATGGGGAGGCCGAAACAGATATTTTTATATAAACAAGAAATATATTAATATTTTTATTATTTTTAATAAATATTTTTATATTATAGCAATTTTTTTCATTATTTAATTCCTTTTTCTGTATCTTTTTGTATCTGTATCTTTTTGTTATTTTTAGTTTTTAAATATTTTTCGGAAGGTAGCAAGGTACCTTGCTATCTTAGTTACGTAAGACAAGTACGTGCCCTACTAATTAAGGTCTATGTTATAACGTTTTCTAGGATACACAAGTTAATCCAGGTTTTTATAGCATTAGTTAAATTGTATAATGAATTAAATAATTGTTTAGATTGTGTTTTAACACTATTTTATTCTTCTTACAGTACAGTTCTAAATTACAGTATTAAAATAAAAGTTGTTTTTATTTTTTTTTAAATAATACACAGATGATAATTATTTTCTAAAGAATATAACACAGCCAAGAAAGAAAGAATACAATACAGAGATAAAGGTATAATTATGCACGGAAGAAGGTCCAAAAATATTTTAAGCCTGACCTTGTGACGAAGTTTTGTCAGGTATAAATTATCGAAGGACTCTTCAAATACAGCGACTTGGGCTTCGTGAGACAAAGACGACTCTTAGCTGTGTCAAAGAACAATACGCACTTTGCTTTTAAAGTATGTATATTCGGAGAGAGAAGTGTCAGTATTTTATGTGCTAGAAATTATAAAATTCTGTAGTCGAGTTGTAAAAAAAAATATATGAACAAAGAGGTTTTTGATATTATGTAGATATGACATGTACGAATTTTACGAACTGCTGTAGACACAGTGAGGATAAAGTCTGTGTGGGTGTTTTTTCTACATTTGTCGCAATATATATTAAAATTGGCGTCGGGATGTGACGATCCCATCGCCCGCTGTTGGAATAACCTCTGTCACTGCAGTGATTGTTCCACCAGTGCAATCAGTCACACATACTGGTGGTAGGTCTTTTGTTGCAAGAGGCCGGCTAGATAGGTACCACCGCTGTGTCACATATTCTACCGCCAAATAGTAGTGCTTAGGCATTACTGTGTTCCGGTTTGAAGGGCACTGTAAGCTAGTGAAATTACTGGGCAGTGGAGATTTAAGAACTAATATCTCGAGGTTGGCAACGCCTGAGTGGCACCTACTAATGGAGCGCTTAGGCTACAGCGACCACTTACAATCAGGTGAGCCGTATGCTTGTTTGCCAACTTGTAATATAAAAAAACAGATGGGGATTGTACGGTTCATGTAAACTTACACGCCGTGCGGTGCCACCTACTAATGGTGTTGCACGCGCCTATAGGCTAGGAAACCGCTTACTATTTGGTGGTCCGTATCCTTGCTTACCAACCTAGTAACATAAAAAAAAGTAATTTGATTTGTTTATTTATTAGAGCGATTCCGCTATAAACTATATTAAAAATATATCAGCACCGTTAAAATGCCCAACTAAAGCTGAATTTGGCTGATAATACAGAAAACAGCTTAAACTGTAAGATGCAATTGGTGGAGTTTATTTCATAGTACTTAAAAATAAAACTAGTTTTATTATTTATTTTATTGCAGGCTTTTCTATAATTGTTCAAAAACCAATCACTTAGTGGCTCATACAACCGGCTGATTTACTAGCTACAACTCACGCCATCTCATTTTTATTCGATTCACGCTTCTAAGAAAAGGGGAAAGACTTAGATTTATGGAAGACATTCCTAGCAAAATATTTTTTCATAAGAAATGAAAATCAAAGGGACCAATGAGAACCCTAATTAGAGGTTTGACATTTTAACCTTATTGAAAATCAAAATATGTCGATGTGTAGCAGTTGCCCGAAATAACAATAAAATTAATCTTTACTTGATTGTGTTGTAAAATAACAAAAAATCCTTATAATAGTGCTCTGCATATAATAAGAAATTAATAAAATATATAAATGTTGCACACTGAACGGTCCCCATTGGGATAGTGAAATGCTGTGTCGGAAACACATACAAGGACAATGAGAAATACACTCAGACCGGCATATTATGCTCGGAGCGGGAAAATACATACATTTGCAACATTTTGTAGCTAAAGTTAACTCTACAAAAGTAAAAAATGTATTGGTATCAATAAAATAATAAAAATTATATCACATATTAAGAAAAAGACAAAATAATAACGATTCACAACCACCTTGTATTATATCTGAAAAAGAAACAAATACAAGTGCAGTAGTTTGAAGTAGTCAAGACGCTTCAGGCCCCAACTCTACTTAACGAACTGAGTATTCATTTAATTAGCATACATGAGGTTTTTGGAACAGTCACTACCGTACAAAAGGTTATTAGTATAGCATCATTCTATAGTATTATCGAACATTTGCAAGAAAAACTCGAACTGATTTCGGCTTCCTTAGATACTGAATGCGTTGAGTTAAATACTGTATTTATATTTGATTCTCTTAGAAAAATCGAAAATGAAGAAAAGTAAAATTATAAAAATAATATATTAAGGTAAATAAATAATAATAATAAATAAATAAACGTTGCACACTCAACGGCCCCCATTAGGATAGTAATATCCTGTGTCGGGGGGTCCGGAAACATTCACAATGACAAGGACAAATACACCCAGATCGGAAAATATGCTTGCGTGGTCAATACAAACATATTATGCTCCGAGCGGGAATCGAACCCGCGACCTGTGGCGTTTAAGGCAGGTTCGCTACCGCTGCACCACAAAGTCGTCAAATAGACAAAAGAAAATTTTTTTTTATTTTTTTATTTTTGATAACATTAAAAAAAACTTATAGTTCTTATAGTTTAACTATGCATAATATACTCGTAAAAAAGAGAATAAATATAGTTAAATTATATATTAAGAATATATAAAACATAATAATATTTCTTACTGTAAAAGTAAACGATTGAATTTGTTTTATTATAAAAAAAAACAAATGTTTTATATTATTGCAATATTATTACACTGCATAGAAAAAAATACGAACTCCGTAGTGACAAATTGAGGTCGAGTCAGTGTCGTTTAGTACTAAGTGTGACCGGGAGGTACGTTTCATTTGCATAAAAGGATTATCCGGACTAGGATGTAGAATTGTAGGTACACTAGACTTTACAACGCTTTAGGATTAGATGTTGTGACATTTGTTGCTGTCGTAAATGGTAAAGCATTAGCTACAAAGGTTCTTTAAAATATGGTAACTTATAAGCAAATCTTAGTAAAATTAACTTTGAGTACGAAACCTTATAAAGTATAAATAGTAATGGAAAAATATATATTATATTCAAAGAATCTTTATTCTTTATAATTTTTTAGCGTAAGTATTTAAACATATGTGAGTTTTTTGCTATAATTAAGACGACATTGTGGCGAAGTGGTAGCGAACCTACCTTAAGCGCCACAGGTCACGGGTTCGATTCCCGCTCGGAACAGATGTTTGTATTGATCTTGCAGGCATGTTTTCCGGTCTGGGTGTATTTGTCCTTGTCATTGTGAATGTTTCCGGACCCCCGACACAGGATATTACTATCCTAATGGGGGCCGTTGAGTGTGATGTGTTTATTTATTTATTTATTTATATGTGAGTTTTTTGGCACGCCCTACCTACAAACCTTTTGACAGATTTCATTAATGTACCTTATTTTCTCGTCAAATACACTCAGAAAAAAAAAATCTGAGTGTATTTTACCCAATTATAATTTATATTTTTATAAATTATTATAATGTAGAATTACTATAATTAAGACGACATTGTGGCGAAGCGGTAGCGAACCTACCTTAAGCGCCACAGGTCGCGGGTTCGATTCCCGCTCGGAACAGATGTTTGTATTGATCTTGCAGACATGTTTTCCGGTCTGGGTGAGTTTGTCCTTGTGATTGTGTATGATTTCGGATCCCCGACACAGTATATAACTATCCTAATGGGGGCCGTTGAATATGTTGCGTTAATTTATTATTATTATATTTAATCTTGTAATCGATATTCAAGTTCTTAAAATTTGTTTTACTTGTTTTTCGTAAAACATTTTCAAACGATATGAAATATAATATAGCCTTTGCATGTCAGCATAAAACATAATATCATAAATACATAAATGTTATTGAAAGCATTAACAGTTAATTGTATTATGTATTTTTCTATTTATTTTAAACGGAGCCGGCCTTAAAATATAACAAAGGATTTAATTATGAAACTTGGACTGTATTTTTTTATGAATACATTAATTTAAATTCATGTAACAATTATAAAAACTTACACCGATAAAGTACCAACAAATGTGGAACTATCCAATTGAGCTCTAAAACCCCTTTAAAAATGTATGCCTCAATGAAGTATTACGAAATAATAATTAATTATTTAGTTACACAAAGCTTAAGTAGAAGTTACATGTGACCTATGGCGAAAAGTGAAATGTACAATTTGAATATAAATCATTTGAAAGTTTTAATTGAAACTGAACCGTTGAAAAGTTACACTGGGTTCAGCGTTGAACTACTTTCATTACAATGAAATGGAATAACTAAATATTTCTTTGTTTTGAAATGTACACTATTTACTGATCAATAGCTTATGCTAGCGGCTTTGCCCGCGTGTATAACGATTTTAATACGAACTTTGAACACCTATTTCAACTCTTCAGGCGTGGAATTTTTGATGTGAAATGTTAAAACACTTGTTTCTTTATTAATAAATGTCTACCGTATAGGAGAGTTTCATGATTCTGGTTTTAAAAATGATACACTTCCTATAACTTTCAACCCCTTTTTACCCCCTTAAGGGTTGAATTCAAAATATGCTTAGTGTCCATTTACGTTTTAAAAACATCTGTGAAAATATTCAGCTTTCTAAGTTCAAGGGTTTAGGCGTCTTACTTACTTTGAAATGTTAACTCCTCTATCAAATACTCTAATGTCATTTTACTATAAAATGATTAGAAATTATTATTAACTGTAAAAAAATATTCCCATCTTTATCATTACCATTTTGTTATTTTTGGTCCTACGATAACAAGTAATAGGATCAATGTTGTAGAAAATTTAATTTTCACCAAAAAATGTTGTAAAAATTTTTTTGCCCATATATATATAGTTTGCTCGATAGACCACGAAAACAATTTTTACATTTTATATTAAATGGAATTAGTGTTGATACCCAAAAAATATTGACATGACTTTGGCAACCCAATATGCAATCTTTCAATGGACTATTTGTTTCTATCAAAATGTATCGTATATTTTATAGAAATTTCTTTACGATGCAAGCTATAAAACTATGAAATGCCTTATCGACCAATATTAGAAAAGGTAAAAGCAATTTAGTAAGAAATCATTTCCTTTCTAGCCAAGTTTAATAATACTTTGTTTTATTTCCTAAATCGGTCGAGTAACGACCACATCTATAATTAGTATACATATATATGTAGTTTATTTGGTTTTAAGGTATTTATGTATTCCCTATTTATTTTGTTATATTTATATATAATATATACAGCTACACCACCTACCTTTTCTTCACTCATTCTCAATAATTATATCATAGGTTGTCTGTATTAGTATTGATAATTACAAAATATACATAATAAGATTAGTATACTAACATTAATTGTTGATAATTGCAAAGTATCCATAATAAGATAAGAATACTAAGACTAATTGTTGATAATTACAAAATATCCATAATAAGATAAGAATACTAAGATTAATTGTTGATAATTGCAAAATATCCATAATAAGATAAGAATACTAAGATTAATTGTTGATAATTGCAAAATATCTATGATAAGATAAGAATACTTAGATTAATTGTTTGTACGGATAGATTTGAATAGGACTTTCGCTGGCACATAGCTGATGTTATAACGACTAATATTACACTTATACAGTATATTTCATGAAAACCTGGATTAAATGGTAAAATGAAAAGAACCTTCTTTGACGACCTTGCAATGAAGTTTTGTATCTTGATAACCTTTACCTTGTCAAAGGACTCTTTGAAAATTCCAGCTTAAAGTGTTTGAGACAAGGACGACTCACAGTTAAATGAACAATAAGAATGCTCTTGTACTTTAAAGTATACAGATTCATAAGTGCTATTACTTGCAGAATTGTGTAGTTTTATGTATATATATATATACATAAAACTACACAATTCTATTTTTTTATTTTTTCAGAGCATATTTTGGTAGACCAAAAGTGAGTTAATTAAAAGCGCATTTCTTAATGGTATTCTATATCAAATCGTGGGTTTTTCTGCTCACTTAATTAACACAAATGGTATATCCAATGATTGACTGGATTCACATTCGTAATTCTTTAATTAATTTCTTCGCAGACCAACGAGATGAGGCCACTCTATACAATGATCTATCTTAACACAAGGTTCTTCAACTCTTAAGAATTTTACGAGCGCTGTCAAATTTATTCGATATAACCATGACCTATATACCATAGACAATAAGCGTGACCTTTACAAAAGATTGACCTTGCAGGCTTACCTGCGGGGCTTGAGTGATCCATCAGGTTTGCGTATACGTTTCATGCACCCTGTAAGTATCGAAAAGGCATTTGAATTCGTTCATATCAGAGAATTAGGTACTTTTAATTTATTTAAAATCCTAGCAAAAAAGCCCCATCCCTTCGACTAGATAAACTAAGCGTATGTATATAATAAATAAATAAAATAAAAACAAAAAAGCCTTTTATTTCTTGCATAAAATGTATAATTATATTTGAAATCATAAGCGTATGTATATAATTAGATATAATTCTTATCGAAAACCATTGTGGCGTGCTGGTAGTGAGTCTTAAGCTTCGACCGTCGTGGGTGTTATACATAAATATCTGTTTCAGACGTTTGTTCTTGTAGGTCTCCTCACCGTGCATCGGAGAGCACGTTAAGCTATTGCTTCCGGTTGTTATTGTAACATCTGATAATAATCGTTAACTCTCGATAGGTAATTTGCTTTTATTCAATGAGTTACTGGTTCGTCCTTAGGGTTGCGGAGGTTAGGTAACCTGTCAAATCAGGATAAGACTATAAGCAGACCCTAGGTAAATATGAAAAGAATGCTACGAAGAAGCCATAGATATAAGTCTTAAAATTACATTTTGTTTAGTAAGTAAATGCAAGTTTTTCTATGAGAAATTAAAATATTTACATTATTTAACGTTCCACATGAAAGTATACATTCAAAGCAGACCTTATCCTCATCCGTTACATGGTTTTTTGAACAATAATATAAGGTGTACTTCTTTGTGAATAATGTCAACATATTCTAAGCTGATGGACCGCGAACGGCGAAAGCGTTATAAAAGGTTGGCTATTCCATTTTTTGGGGTATAAATTATTCAATTAATAAAACATTCAGTAAAACAATATTTCATTCCACACTTTTTATATTAAAAGGGTTACGCTTGCGAGCTATCCAAAGGAAAAAGAGCGATAAAGTACGACCGGAATACTAAACGGTGTACTTTATTACTTGACGAATGTGAATGTTCGGCTGAGTTCACATTAGTAGATCACGCAGTGGGTGATATTACATTCCATCATTGCTAATCTCACTCTCACACTCAAAGGATCCCATTGGGATAGTTATATCCTGTGTCGGGGGTCCGGAAACACACAACACAATGTCAAGGACAAACACACCCAGACCGGAAAACATGCCTGTGTGGTCAATACAAACATCTAATCCGAGCTGGAATCTAACCCACGACCTGTGGCGCTTAAGGTAGGTTTGCTACCACTGTGCCTCAATTTCATCTTTAGTTAGACTATAAGACTTCACTTTCGTTTTACAGGCATGACTAAGAAAAAAGATATTTATACAATCGTATTGGACAGTTTTTAACATAAAAAAGGTTTCAACTTTAAAAGTGGCAATCTTAAAATCTGCCTACAAGAAAGCATTTACTATGCCCTAAGGCACCTGCGCTGCTGCCCAAAATTAGCCGACGTAAAAATCACAATCTACAACGCCATGTTATTTTATAAATCTAGAATAGAGTAATATGGAAGTTTTATTGGTATTATTTGTATGGTAAATAACTATTATTATAATAACTCATGATTATTATAGTAAATAAATCAGCTTAATTAATGGTTGTGTGGGAAATATTCATTTGTCAATATTAAGCTATAGTGGTGGACTGACCCAGGACAAATAAATTAAACAGCTTCCTATTAATTGCGTACGCCTCTAATTCACGGATCACGTGTATAAATAAAATTCTTTACACAATATTGATTCTATTTTTTTTACGTGCCGAACATAATTTTAAGGCTTTACTATAACGCAAGATTAAGTTACGATAAAAATACCTCTTTACCCGACTGCCGGAGGGTAATGTTTTTCGAGCGTATGTATGTATGTATGTATGTATGTATGTATGTATGTATGTCTATTTCTTTGTGACGCTCTACAGGCTAAACCCTTGGACGTACATCGACTTATAGGGTATCATTAGATTCGTCTCAGTTGTGAGAGTGACATAGGCTACATTATTTTAACAGGGGTTCCGCAGAAGCAAAGATATTCAAAGCGGAATATCACAGTTCGCTCAGAGCTAAAATCTGATGTTGTTTCCTTGTAGAACTCGATAAAATAAGACAAAAAGTAAAAATAAAATTTTTCGATATATTGCTTAGTTTTCGAGATATCGATGATTGAAGTTTGATTTTTTTTTTTTGGCCAGTGATTGCCAATTCCACTCCCAATGTCTAGAATAATTAATTAAAGCATTTTCTATAAATAAAAATACGGCATAATTATATAAATAGGTAGATTAATAAAATAATTAAACTTCTAAAACGCAAACTATTATAATATATAATGTTATTCAATGTATTGTACAATTAAATAAATAAATAAATAAATAAACGCTACACACTCAACGGCCCCATTAGGATAATTATATCCTGTGTCGGGGGTCCGGAAACATTCACAGTGACAAGGACAAACACAACCAGACCGGAAAACATGCCTGTAAGAATAATACAAACATCTGCTCCGAGCGGGAATCGAACCCGCAACCGTCGAGGCTTAAGGCAGACTTCACCACAACGCCACAACGGTGTCAAAATTAATAAATACCTAAGTAATAAAATATAGGAATAAGCATAACAAATTATAATAAAAGTATTTTTCGATTCCTAGTCATGTAATTTGTTTAATGTAAGAAAAATATAAATTTTAAGTGTCTGTACTTACATCTCAGATTCTTATAAAAAATGTTAGTCGGAACTAAAAACTAAAAGATGAAATATCATATATTTATATTTTTTGCAAATGTCTGCCTGTTTGTCGGCTCTCCGGACTTCTTATCCTCTGACGCATTGCTGCAAAACTGCAATTTTCAACTTCAAAGTCAGCAAAGAAATGATAAAGCGTATTTTCGAGTAACATTCAGTTTTGTTTCGTAAAAATGCGTTCACTCCATCAATAGTTATTGCAATCTTGATGACAACGTGAGCCAAGTATGAGAGAGGAGTAAGAAAGTAGTTTAGCCTTTTCACGAAAAAGCTGCTGATCGAATTTGGATGAAATTTAGCACACAGAGAGCTTATATTGAATTAACACACCCTGAATTAACACATTTGATACCAGAAAAATGTTAGGTTCCTCAGCATTATCAAAAACGCACTGCAAAATGTTTAGGATGCTTGTTACTCAATCACACATCACATTAACGATTTGATGGATTGGAATGTAACTTAGCACATACAAAGATTGTAACCTGATTAAGACATAAAATACTTTTTATTCCTAAAAATGTTAGGTTCTCGGGATTATCAAAAACACTCTTACAGAACTTTTTTTATCTTTGGCTTATGAAATATTAGCGGGTCTGCCCGGGCTTCGCACGGGTATAAAATATATAGCCTATGTCATTCACTAAAAATGATTAAAATCGATCCAGTAGTTTTGATTTATTCATTACTGTTCGTGGCTACGCACGCGTTAAATGTAATTATTTACGACATCACATTAGAAACTTCAAAAATAACAGTTTTTTTTCTCCACTATTTAATGGATGTTATAATACATATAAACCTTCTCTTCAATCACTCTATCTATTAAAAAAAAACACATCAAAATCCGTTGGGTAGTTTTAAAGATTTAAGCATACATAGGGACTTATACTATGTAGTGATTATTTACTTACAAATGGTTCATTTGTCTCTAGAGCCAATTTAAAGTCACCGCGGACGAAGTCGTGGCAGATGCTAGCTTGAAATAAGTTACAAGCTTGTGGGATAGAACTTGCCAAAAATATAGTCGACATTCTAGTTAGACCTGCATAGTGCAGAGAGCTAAGTTATATTACTTATAACTAGCTTCTGTCCACGGCTTCGCTGGCTAAGTTAAATTTGGAGAAACAAACTTTTCTTTTCATATAAAGCTTTACACCTTCAGGGGTAGGATTGAAGGAAATGTGTTAATAGTTCCCCAAAAAACAATGTTACATGATTTTTATTTCAAAAATGATGAATGAATGATGAACTTCCAACAAAACTTTTAACCCCTTTGAGGGTTGAATTTCTAAAAATACTTTCTAGGTCCTGCTTTACGTTTTAAAAACAACACCAAAAAAAAATAGCTTTTTAGGGTGAAGGGCTTAGGCTTCACGTTTATAAGTAATTCAAGTCTTCTCCTTTATATATATACCTAATCAATTATTAATTATATAACTTAAAAGTTTGAAATAAAATAAATTATTAAATGAAACAAAAAACCCAACTGCATTAATAATAGTTCCTAAAAAGCTAAAAACAAGCTCTATAATGACTACTATAATATAAATATTACTTTAATGTTAGTAAAGGTACTGCAGACGGGGACAAGCTGATTAATCAATTTGTAAATTGATGATGGAGTTTAAAGGGAAGTGCTTAAATTACGGAAAAAATATAATAATTATGTTTTATTTCAATGCTTGTCCTCGTTGCAGTACCTTTTTACTAACATTAAAGTAATATTTATATTATAGTAGTCATTATAGAGCTTGTTTTTAGCTTTTTAGGAACTATTATTAATGCAGTTGGGTTTTTTTGTTTCATTTAATAATTTATTTTATTTCTGTATATTTCACCAACGAGTTCGGAAGGGTTTGGCCTTTCCTGTAGAAAAACCTAAGAACCTACGCTGCATTGTGGTACCAATGATATTTCAGGGACCCGCTTAAAACACTTTTGTATAAGTAGATACTGTTTATAACTTGAATATTCTGTCCCGAATGGGGAAGTATTACTGTTAAACAATTTAAGTTATATTGATTGTTTCATTACTCTTCTTCTTTTCGGTTGGTTAGTGGTCAACCTAGTGTCAGAGTTGTTCAGGTCGCCCGTAGGCCTCTGACTTGACTTATCGACTGTTGTCAAATTGTTAACAGCCGGGACCGACTTTTTACGTGCCCTCCGAAGCACGGAGACGCTCGGTTGAAATACCACTATGCGATCACCTATCTAGTGACTGACCGCGCCTAAAGTTGCTTAACCTACCGATCGTTTACCGATCAGCGGGTGCACTCGGCTATGAGCGTCTCGTCATTACTTATGCTCCAAATCATATTTGTGGGATATTATTTGTACGATTCTATGTTTTAGTAGCTATAGTTACCACTTAATAATGGATCGATTATTCTTATGATTAAGTACATCGTTGGTGAAGGGACAGATAGATAGATAAGAGAAGTACTATTAACTAATATTATAAGATGTCTAAATAATGTACCAAGTTAAAACCGCTGGGGATTTATGTATATATGTATGTATATATTAAGCAGGCAACCGTATAAATTTAAGTCACAATACTCACATAAGTTTCTATGGTCTGGTCTAGCTTCTAACAACCGCTTACCACAAGACAATGAACTTACCAACAATGCCTTAATTCTCTAGAGACTGTTGGCTGGGTTTTCGTATGATATATTACATAGCAACATTAGAAATAGAAACTTAGAGTTTGGGTGATTTTAGTCGGTTGAATGTTAGTCGCAATTTGTCATGCTTCGATACTTTTAACTGACTTGAAAAATGGAGAAGGTCTTCAATTCGATTGTATTTTGTTTATTTTTGTTACCTCAGACCTTCGACATTTGTGAACCGATTTGGAAAAATTAAGGAATGAAATTTTTATACGCTCAAATTTTATTAATAATCTATGTTTTTTACCTCATAATTCCGTTATATACGAGTATAGGCCGATTTATAATGTTATTCTTATTTTATTGGAAAATAGTTTAGTAATTGCTTTGAAATACTTTGATAAATTATGCTTTCCTGAGATTTTTGTTTGTGTGCCACGTTATTATTATACCTATTTGTAGTGCTTGTGCTTGTGTATTGTATGGACCACCAATAAAGAAAGTCTGCTTATGTTACAAAAACAAATTTACGAATCATATATATGACCTTGAAGTACAAGTAATAAGTGTTTGCTCTGTAATGGTGTAGTGATAAAAAATAATAAACAAAAGCGGCTCAGCTCGCGTGGTGTACCCATTCTTCTCTATGCCACGGAACCCTAATTCTTTTTCTAAAATAAATGTAACCTAAGTTACTCCGTATAACACAGCTATCTGCTGGTGAAATTCCCGTATAATAAATAATAAGCGCTACACTCTCAACGGCCCCCATTAGGATAATTATATCCTAATAATTATGTCGGGGGTCCGGAAACATTCACAATGAAAAGGACAAAAACACCCAGACCGGAAAACATGCCTGTACGATTAACACAAACATCTGCTCCGAGCGGGAATCGAACCCGCAACCTTCGATGCTAAAGGCAGACTCGCTACCCATAACGCCACAACAGTATCTAAATATGTATGTATCTAAGATAAGTGGTGTGCATAAATGCATTTCTTAGCGAAAAAAAGGCTTAGTAATAAGGTTCCGTTTGCAACCCTAACTCTCGTATCGTATCATCATTATCATCAGAACATTATATTATGTAGCGTAGTAGCAACAATATAAATAGGAGTCTGAACGACCATTTTATCATTAATTATTATTTGATTGTCTTGGAAAATTTATGATTACGATCAAAGTTTGTTTTCAATTAAATTTTATAGCATTTTCCTAAAATTTTGTACTTCTATGTTAAATTGTTATTTATCACAACAATTTTTATTATTTAAAATATTATGTTCTCCAGACTATGATTTGTCTACAGATTTGAATTGAAGACAATGTATTTAATAATTAATGCTTAATCCTTTGGCACTGCGTAGAAATGTTGGAACACTCTGCTCTCTCTCTTGGGAATTTTTCTGCGGAATTTTTTGGTGATTGCGTCAAAACGCAAAATTCCACCCTCATGACATCGATGTTTGATTGATTATCATCCGTAACAGCATGATTTGGAAGGCATTTTTCTTTATCATTAATTCCTCGGGAACCACTCTGTGAAACTCTGTCCTTCCGAAACAATACTACTTGGTGACCTTCAAGGAGAGCCTGTTCCTTCCTAATAATGGCAAGGCAGCTGCATGCCCTCTGGTGTTGCAGTTGTTTAAGGGTAGCGTAATCGCTTAGTATCAGATGAGCCTCCTACCCGTTTGCTTACTTTTAAAAAAGCATAGAAAAAGAATTAGTCATTTTGAATTAAGTAACTTATATTATGAACTATTTGGCACTTATATTATGTACATATATATGTATGGCAAAGATTTGTATGAAAATCACCAACCCTTAAAATTAATTCCATAATAGACTAGAAAATATGAGCTGAATATTTTTTATTTTTTTATGTTAGAAGTTGGCAAACAAGCATACGGCCCACCTGATGGTAAGTGGCTGCCGCAGCCTATGAGCGCTTGCAGCACCATTAGTAGGTGCCACTCACGCGTTGCCAACCTCGAGATATTAGTTCTTAAATCTCGTTCGCCCAGTAATTTCACTAGCGTACAATATATTTTCCATTCAACAAGTTGTTCGGAAGATGGATGATTTTTCTCATGTTTGTCATTATATTATCTCACCTCTATCCTATAGATTCGAGATTGGTAATATTTGAAATATATTTTTACAATTATGGTAATATGTTTTTCCAAGAAGCGAAACAGTATGTCTTTTTTTGTCGATCGAAATCATTTTGGAAATTCATATTTTTATTCAATTACTATTTACTTCACTATAAATTAATGAACCTCAATCGAATAAACAAAAACAATGTCCATGAATTGACCTCAGATAGTAAGGCTTTTTAATTCTGTGCTGTTATGTATAAATATGATATTTTTGAAGTTAAAATGTTTATAAGATCACTCCAAAATCAAACCATATCCAATAAAGAAAGCATAAGAAAACTGTGGCTTTACAATAAAATAAATATGAATTAATACTCAATAGCTCAAAGGTAGATGGGCCGACTTCGCTCCGCTAAAGCGAGGTGGGGTCGTGGGTTCGATCCTGACCCCATTGGGTTATTGTCGTACCCACTCCTAGCGCTAACTTCGAGCTTGTTTGGAGGGGCAATAGGAATATTAGCAATGTCTTGAAAAAATATTGCTAATATTGTTAAAAAAAATCTCCTCTCTTTCTTGAAATGGATAAAATATAAATGGCTGACACATAACTAACATTATGCAAAGAAAATCATTTACCTTCAATTAAATTTCAATTAATTGAAACACTTTCACTTTTAACGAATTGAACTCAGTGTAAAGGTCAGACGATCTTCCATTTGTCAATATCCGTTCAGTGACGAGCACGATATTGACAATCATGTCCATTTCCATACGCAGCGCCCATCTGTCGCAGATTGGAATTAAACACAGCCGCTGGGGACGCTATAACTGAGATTGAGTTACATACCTAAAGATTGAATGGGAATTACCTAATTTTGTTGTAGACCATCTCAGAATCTTTAGTTTTCATAAAGTTATGCCAAGCCAAGCTGAGACAAGATTTTTCCAGCGATTTCACCCGCGTAAATAAGGTATTGCTTTTTTATTTCGAGGTAAAAAGTAGGCTATGTTTTTCTCTTAGCTAACATAATATTTATATATTATCCTTAATAACTGTTTTAACAAATCATTCAAAATCGCTAAGTAAAGTTAAAACATTTGTATTAACAGTGAACAAAAGTAATACATGAGTACCACTTTTTGTAGTAGAACTGCTTTGCAAGACTTGGATTTTTTTTTAACATTTTGTGTTTTTTATGGTATGTATATATTAATTAGTCATTCTCTAACTAAAATGAATACGCTACGCACTCAATATTTTTACGCATTCAAAATGTTCGTACTCTTGAAACGAACGATTTAATTTTCAGAAAGTGTATATATAATATTAACAGTACTTATTTCTTTGAGTATCATATAAATGTAAATATCCATAAAATGTGGGAAAGGTAATCAAATCTGAGTCGAGCTCAAAATCAACTCGTGCGGTGCCAATTAATTGAATAGGCACTTTATACGTTTTCATACGGGCAATTATGTTTTTACGAGCCGAACGTTGCTGTATTTGGAGCAAAAGTAACATTTTAGTATACGATTTATACAGATAAATAGTTTTTATTGCATAATAATAGTTAGCCTATGAATTTGTTTTATGGAATAATTTGAATATAAACTTTTTTACTTATATAGTTACTAGATGCAAATATTTTAAATGAGCCCTTGTAGTGTTAAAAATATATTATTTACCTATAAAATTACAATTAAGTATAAAAATATAGCTTAGGTAAATAGTTTAATTGAAAATTTATTGCCAGAATAATTGAAGCTTAGTTTAATATGTCGGTTCTATCCCGGACAGAGCAACAGGTGAGTCAAGGACTTTCAACTGAACTGGATGCAATGTAGTACAATGTATTCAGTGGTATTACATAATTTGCTAACATTTGGATAGTATGCTTAAAATTGAAAGTACCTGGATGACCGAGCTTCACTCGTTTTTTTTTTTGGTAAATCGTGTTTTTTTTATTTATTTTTAGATTTTAAAGATACGAATGAAATAATTATACAATATGATAATGACATAATATTTTCATTATTCTCAAAGAAAAAAAAGGGAAAAAATTATCAGAATAGCAACATCTGGACTCAAACCGGGGTTTCATTTCCTGAAAACACGGATAAAATGACATTTTCTAAAAATGTATCCTAGCTAGATCTATTTATCGCCCCCGTCATCTGAAGTCTTTAGATTAGTAAGAATATGTATGTTATTTTATTATATTAGAGGGGGCAAACGGGCAGAAGGCTTACTTCACGAGTTTTCCACCAATGTACGGTGCCTGCCTGCGTAGCTTCTTCGATTAAAGTCTATTTTTTCTATCCTTATAGCCATCTCGACTCAAAATACACTGTGTAATACAGTGTATTGTACAACTTTCCCTATTTCGCACCAAGCTGTCGAGTAAACTTTAACTCCCCTGCGTCTATTAAGGCAATCCGACTAGTCAGGCTTCAGAACCTGCCCCTGACCCTTCTCAATCAGTGTTGTTATTAACAACACTGTTTGATCAATGTATATTTTAATATATTATTAATGACAAAAATTTAATATTGAATTTTTGAGTGAAAATTTCTGTCGAGTTTTATTTATAGTCAAAAGCTAAAATAATATGTTTATGTTGGACATTTAGCTTTCTTCTTGATAAATCAACGTTCAATGACATATTTTTTTATTTTATTTCGTGGTTGCCAAACAAACTTACGGTCTCCTGATGGTAAGCTGTCACAACAACCTTTGAACGCTTGTGATACTTGAAGCACATGCGCTTTACCAACCCACCGCACAGGAGGCAAGGGATAAGAAGGAAAAAAGGAAGAGAACAGAGGAGGTGGAAGACGGGGCCTCCGGCACTCTCTTCCATCGGATGAAACGCAACAGTGATCAACATCTATTGATATTGTAACTTTACGCAGATCTTGACACCGTTGTGGCGTTGTGGGTAGCGAGTCTGCCTTAAGCCTCGACGGTTGCGGGTTCGATTCCCGCTCGGAGCAGATGTTTGTATTAATCGTACATGCATGTTTTCCAGTCTGGTTGTGTTTGTCCTTGTCATTGTGAATGTTTCCGGACCCCGACACAGGATATAATTATCCTAATGGGGGCCGTTGAGTGTGTAGCGTTTATTTATTTTATTATTTATCTTCTGTGAGAGGGTAGTACTTCCCTAGTAGAGGCAACTTATTTATGCTGGGAGAAGCATGGCTGTACTACCGTTAACATAGAAAAGTTTTACTTAACTTTATAGCTACTTACTCATCGATACATTCAATATTTTCAATGAAAATTTAATTTATATTTATGACGACGTTGTGGCGCAGCGGTAGCGAACCTGCCTTAAACGCCACAGGTCGCGGGTTCGATTCCCGCTCGGAGCACAATATGTTTGTATTGACCATGCAAGAATATTTTCCGGTCTGGGTGTATTTGTCCTTGTCATTGTGAATGTTTCCGGACACAGGATATTAGTATCCTAATGGGGGCCGTTGAGTGTGTAGCGTTTATTATATTATTTATTTATATCCTTAATCGTCTGTTGCACTTCGCCAGGCTTCAATATTTCACATCCATTTCATATTAAAAGACCTCATAGTGTTATGAAATCCAACTTAACGCGATGTATGTGGTAAAACTTTGGTGTATAAAATGTAGGTAGAAATAAAATATAAAGAGAGCTTTTTTACCTGGTGGTAGGGCTAAAATGTCCGCCTGGTAAGCTACCTTCATACGTTGGTGAAAAACTTGTAAAGTGATTGCTCGTGAGATGCTTTTGAGGTTAGACAGCGTATAACTAGTTGGCTGAGACGCTGATAGCGGAGTGCACCCTCTGATCGGTAAACGATCGGTAGGTTAAGCAACTTTAGGCGCGGTCAGTCACTAGATGGGTGATCGCATAGTGGTATTTCAACCGAGCGTCTCCGTGCTTCGGAGGGCACGTAAAAAGTCGGTCCCGGCTGTTGACAATTAGACAACAGTCGATAAGTCAAGTCAGAGGCCTACGGGCGACCTGAACAACTCTGACACTAGGTTGACCACTAACCAATCGATAAGTAAGTACTAGTTGGCTGTCCAACACTTAGGTGCTTATGTAAAGCTGTCTTTAAGGACTTTAAGCTTTAAGGACTTTTAACTGACTTTAAGGACTTTAAATTGTTATACCTTATATTAAAAATATCTTTTCAGTTTTCTCTACCGAATGAAAACCTCCGCATTATTTTAAAGTTTCACATGTCACACTTAGTTTTCAGTAAAGGAAATTACAAACAGAGCATTGATTGCACTGACTGTAAATGCACAGATAAAAAGGAAAACCTTTTTTCACTGCAACCTTTATAACTTTATTTCATTCGCATTTCCAATAATATAAACTAAAGATCAAATTTCTGAAAAGTTTCACAGTAATACTACGAAGACCACTTTATGAATTTTATAGTTCTTACTTAAAAACATAGCAAACCACTTTATGAAAAGTCAACTTTGTTACAGACTTTAATATTTATGATAAAATTTTATTCATTTTCTTGACTTCCGCACTTTGAAGTAATGAAAAGTTTTATTGTAGCAATATTTTTAATTCAATTAGAAACCCGTTAAATATTATAAAGGCTATAACTGAATGGTCTCTTTCAGTAAAATAACATCGTTGTGGTGTTGTGGGTAGGGAGACTTTACTCTCGATGGTTGTGGGTTCGACTCCTGTTCGGGCAGATGTTTATTATAAATATCTGTCTCGGTCTGGACGTTCTTGTGGGTCTCCCCGCCGTGCTTCGGAAAGCACGTCAAGCTGTCAGTCCCGGTTGTTATCATATAACATCTGATAATAATCGTTAACTCTTGATAAGTAAATTGCTCTTATCCAATGAGTTACTGGTTCGCCCTTAGGGTTGCGGAGGTCAGATGGCAATCGCTCTGTGTAAAAACTAGTAAGCTGTCAAACAAGACAATAAGAGTAATTAGCTGGGTTAAATAAAATACCGGGATCGATATTATAGGCTGATTCGCTGCAACGACGCTAGACTAATCCTCGCTATACGAATATATTTAATTATTTTTATAATGAAAATAAATTAATATGCGTTCACTCAATGTGAAGGTCAACATGTACTCTGGAAATATATCTCACCCCAACAAGAGCGAAGCTAATTATAAAAGGAATATGAATAAGGCAGTGTTTACAATGTTGCGAGATGGATACTTCATTATAATCTTACGAATATGGGTTTGGCTTAGGGTTGATATAAATAGTAAAACACATCACACACACACTCACACATACACACACATACGCACGCACGCACATATATGTATAATTTTGTTTTAATAACTATATGACTTTAATTTTTGTATTTATTGTTTTGTTTTTGACCAGTGTTGACTCTGTTATAGTCTCGGTGGAAGAACCAGGCATCCAGTAATACGAGTCTTACCTAGTACACTAGTACAGGGGCCCTTGCAAGAAATTTGTAAATACTTTGTTACCAATAAAAGGATTTATATATTTTTTTAGTATACAAAGAAATCAATATGAAGAATACATGCAAAATGGATTTTCATTCATTCTCACCGAATGACTTAATCAACCCCAGTCGTATATCACGTCGGAGGCTACACTTCATTTGCTCTGATACAAATGAAGCGATAGTGAACAGAGCGCGGTAGACCTGATTATAATATGTAAAAGTAAATGGTAGCATATGTGTGCGATAAAGCTTTACCTATATGTCTATCTATTCATGTAGGTTATATTAGTTAATTTTTTTTGTAGACCATATGATTTTTTTTTTATTTAGTCCAGCTTATTATAAATAAAATAAATAAACGCGACACAGACAAAGGCCCCATTAGGATAGTTATATCTCGTGGTGGGAGACCGGAAACATAAACAACGACAAGGACCAACACACCAAGACTGGAACACATGTCTGTATGGTCAATACAAACATCTGCTCCGACCGGGAATTGAACCCGCGACCTGCGGCGCTTAAAGCAGGCTCGCTACCACTCGTCGTCAGGTAAGTGGAGGTCCAATCACAAAGGTAGAAGGTGAAATGCACTATCCACCCTTGCTCTGCTTACCCGCAACATGCAACTGGATATATTCTGACTGACCTAGAAACGCGGTTGACGACTAGTGACTTAGACTTCACAAGTTTTTCAGCAACTTTCGTGTGAAAACATTTATTTTTAAAATTACTGTAATGTAACCTCAGCTTTACAACAAAAGGTTTATTGATCGGCAAATCGTCGTCCCGATCGTCACGTGTTTGATAAGCACGTCTGGCTACTCGAAAGACACTCAAATATTATAATTTATAAATTTTAATCCATTCGCAATATCAAAACGTAATTTTGAGTATTGTTCAAAGTTGTAATCTTTTGCTTTAGTTGTTCTTTGCAAGATTAATGTATAGCTGTAGCGATTGAAATTGTTTGTGAAAAGTGTGACAGCGTTTGTAGGTTGTCAATTATCTTTAAGTAAAGAGTTTATTTCATATTTTTAGTCTGCTGGTATTCTTCTCGCTCTCCTGCTGCATACAAAATATGGACTAAATAGCCATTTTGGATACTTCATTTGTAAATCTCTTAAAGTTATTTATTTCTAATAAAATTTTGTATAAAATTAAAAAATAAATAAATAAATAAACGCTGCACAATCAACGCCCCGATTAGTATAGTGGGATCCTGTGTCCCCGACACAGATACAAAGACAAGGATAAATACACCCAGACCGGAAAATATGCTTGCAAAAAATCCTTTTGGGTGAAATTTAAAAAACAACGCCTGCTCAAAAATTACACTCAGCGACTATACGTAAATAAAAAGCTTGTAATAACTTTATTACATCACAAATACTTGAATTATAAAGTACTCAAGTTCTCTAAATAAAACATAATATGCAAATATACAAACAAATGACTATGAACACCTTATGAATAATGAATTTATAAAATTTGGCTCTAAAGTGACGTTTACATAGAAAGATACTACCGTACTTTCATCGGATTCCTATAGAATATATTTATAATAGTTGAGACAAAAACTTCGCTAACTAAAATAAGCATTTTCCTTTTCTTGTCCATAGGAGGAAATCTGCAACGAGATAACTGATCTCCTGCGGAAGAGAATTGTGTTATGTGTAGCTTACTACCATGGCATCCCACTAAAACCTCGATAGCCGAACCTCAGTGCGTTCAAGAAGTTCCGATATTTCATGCAGAACGCACTCCAGGGCCTTTCAAGCACATTGCAAGAGCGGACGACCAGCATGAAAGTCAATGCCACTGCAACTACCGTCTTCATCTAGACGTCTACTGACCCACAGGACCCTTGGCACCCATGACCTAAGGATATGACAATTTTTACCGTTCACCGTGATTCGAAAACATTTTTGTTTTCTCTTTCTATCGCTATGTTATCCATATATTTTTTGTTATGATCTATTGATTTGATTATTATTTTCTACTTTTCTAAAGGTTAACTGACAGAGAATCCTTTTAGCCCTTTTCAAATTTTCCCCAGTTTCTCTTTTGACTGATGCTCAATAATGTTTCTTACCACGGATTAAATTTTGTGAAGATTGGGTCATTGACCCCGGGGACATAGCGCAGAACCCTTTAAATAATAAAAACAAAAACTCGCTATCACAGCATCTAGTTGTTTTAGTGTATCTAGGTTTTAGGGCTTAGGGGTAGTTGATTGAAATACTCTTTAAAACAATATTTAGTGTTTAACTTGTGCAATAAAGTTAAATAAATAAAAAGTAGCGGTACTAAATTATCAGTACGGGACATTGCACTGATAACAAACAAATAGAGACTGATGATAAGATAGTGTGATATAAAATAGTGCATACTTTACTGACGTTTTGCTGATGTAAAGGGGACCTAACTCTGAAATTCGTCGAGCAATAAACTGACATCGTTTGGTATTCTGTTTGAAGCGGTCGCACTTAATCGGTCTTTTTCGTCTGGATAGGTCGTAACCTAATTCTTTTTTTTTTAAACTGTGGAATGAAATATTCGATTATGAAAGGTTTATGAAAGGTTCGATTCCCGCTCGGGCAGATGTTTGTTAAAATTTCTGTCTCGGTCTGGGCGTTTATCCGTGTGGGTCTCCCCACCGTGCCTCGGAGAGCACGTTAAGTTGTCGGTCCCGGTTATTATCAATAACATCTGATAATAATCGTTAACTCTTGATAAGTAAATTGCTCTTATCTAATGAGTTACTGGTTCGCCCTTAGGGTTGCGGAGGTCAGATGGCAATCGCTCCGTGTAAAAACTAGTAACCTGTCAAATCCGGATAAGAGTAATAAGCAGACCCTGGGTACATAAAATACCGGGAATAATGCTAGGATGAAGAAGAAGAAGTTAATTGAAATGTTACATTTTATTAGGTTTAGTGCGCAATTTGTCAGAGGAGGCAACTATATTTTTGGATGTCGAGGGAGAGATACTGTGATGTTAAATCCAAGTTTGTGGAGTTTTTTCAAGATGGCGCCTGACCCAGCCAAACAGAGGTGATATTTTTTTACGGCAACGTTTTATTTGGCAAACTATTAAAAATAACAAAGCACTTAGCGAAAAAAAGCCCCTTCTTTACCTTGAATTATAAAAATAATATAATTAATCTGCGATTCGTTATTTTTAACTTTTGTATCTAAATAAATTTGATTAAATACTCTCTTCAAATGACAAAATACGTCTAAACCAAATTAGCCATTAGTAACTTTTAAATAGAATCTCTTTTTCATTTCGCCGTTAATTTTATCCTCTCAAAGGACATATCTGACGCTCACTAATTGCCTTCGACTTTTTCAGTCCCATCTATTTTATAAATTTCGTTAATTCTATCTCATTAGTCGTTAAAAGTATTAATTATTTCTTTCGGGATTAATAAGCCATATTAAGAATTTCGCGAGAATTAATTTAAAAAGTTGTAAAGTTTAAATGAAGAAGAAATGTCTCTGATATTCAATTAATTTATTCTGATATTTAATTAATTAAATAAAATTGTAAATAAAAAGAATAGGTATTGGTTACGTTGGTCAACACAGGCAACATGTGAACGAAAAAGAGGATTTGTTTCTCTCTATCTCTTCTGATATATGCTTATCATGCCCACACTCTTCTCTTACGATATGATATTTTAAAAAATCCACCTAATACCCAATGTATATAAAATATAATATAGGCTGCCTATATAACATCATAATTAGATCAATTAATTAATGTTATTTGTGTAATTCCATTTGTCAATATCGAATAACAATGGAAAACTGCCGCCGGCATTATTAAAATACATGGCTCTTAAATTTAAAACCTATTAATTCATTTAAATGATTTGTCTACTATGAACATTTTACTGCAATAATGTTAACAATATTATATTGAAAGTATCATGATACAGAATAACTACGTAAGGTGTTCATAATTTTTAATTATAAATACCAACTGCAAGACATAGAACTAACGGCTTGCTGATGTTCTGTCTTCTGGTATTGTCTCATCAATAACATCTTTTAATTTACAAATACATATTTATAGCGGAAGTAGTAACTCTGTTATGTTTCTAAAATGTGTAAAATAACAAAATGATGACGGCTCGTATTTGGGTCCTGGCAGCGTAACAACGTCTTAGATAGGTCCATACGACGACGACGTACGTACGACGGCTAAAACTTTAAAATTACTAAATTTACAATAAAAATCTCAATTTCATGATGTATGAACTAGTTTTTAGGTGAACTGTTGTATTTGTGCCGACATGTGTACATATAGCTCTTGTATCCCTGTAGATAATAATTGGTCAAGAACCAATCACTTGGTTTAGTAACCAATTTTCACAATATTTCCCAAGCGGCTTATAAATTGATTTATTAGCCCGAACTTCACTAACTTATACTTTATTCTATTCACGCAAAAGAGGGCCCACAGAAGCCTAATATTGTTAATACAAATAAACATTTTAAAAACTGTACCTTTATTTTCTTTTTTACTTGGGGAAATGTAATTACGCACCCCCGCGCTGGGACAGATGGTAAAAAAGGTGGCGTGGGGAGTGTAGGACTCGAGGACATGTTCATTATAGGACCTGGCTGCGATACTTACTAAAACGCCATGGTTCCGTATAGCACCATAGTGGGACGTGGCGGGAACAAACAGAAATACAAGCTTATCTTAAAACTGAGATTGTCGATCAATTTATGGATTAGCACAATAGGTACTCGTAACAGCATCATATAAACAAAGCTATTATACAAGTGGAGTGTGCCCAATATCGATCACAACCCGCTATTCCACGATGACAGATTGAGGCTTTAACTCACAAAGCGATTGTGACAATTCTGTCGGAATTGTGAAATGGCTGTGCAAAACCAATGGCCGTTTGAAACACTTGCGAACCATTTGTTCATGTGTGGGTTTAGTACAATCATCCATCTGTGAAAGCTATGTAATTTATGCATTAAATTATTTTATTCGATAGCTTTAATTAAATACACAATTCACAACTTATAAACAAATTCATTTTTATTAAGCAAAAAAATACACACGAAAAAATATTCTCATTTCTACCATGTTATATTTTATACGACTTTTTTTAATCACTTTTTAAGGCAGCCAGCCAGCAATTTTCTTTATAAGTGGCCGGTAACCTTAACCACACTAATAATGTTTATATAAAAAATTAAATTAAGTAATAAAAATAAAACTGAAAAAACTAAAGCCGCCCCTCAAAAACATCAAAGTTTTTATCTAAAGTTGTTAATTAAACACTACACACACTACTCAAGTTATTAATTACAATGTCAATTATGAGACAAAAGGATAAACATCGTTCTGTGATAATCGAAATATCAATAACTAAGACATACCATTTTAGGCTTACTTAAAGTACATACTAAGTGTGTGAATACATCGACGCTTCTTACGAATAATAAACGCTACACACTCAACGGCCCCATTAGGTTAACGATATCATGTGTCGGGGGTCCGGAAACACAGACAAGGACAAACACAAATACACCCATGTATGGTCAATACAGACAACTGCTCCTGCTGCTCGTAATGCCACGTCGTCGTCACGAAGACATTGTAGCATGTTTCAACTTTCATTTTTACATTACACACTCACATTTAGCACGTTTGGACTTTTTTTTTATATTACAAGTTGGCAAACAAGCATACGGCCCACCTGATGGTAAGTGGTTGTCGTAGCCTATGAGCGCCTGCAGTACCATTAGTAAGTGCCACTCACGCGTTGCCAACCTCGAGATATTGGTTCTTAAATCTCCTCTGCCCAGTTATTTCACTAGCGTACAGTGCCCTTCAAGCCGGAACACAGTAATGCCTAAGCACTACTATTTGGCGGCAGAATATTTGACACTGCGGTGGTACCTACCTAGCCGGCCTCTTGCAACAAAAGACCTACCACCAGTGTGACTGATTGCACTAGTGAAATAATTTCTGCTGTGACATCCATCCCAACAGGTTATCCCAACAGCGGGCGATGGGGTCGTCACATCCCGACGCCGGTAAATTTCACTTTTCTCACGAATACTAGCATAATTCGCGTCAGAAGTATGATTCCGTGAGCGTAGGGGTTTTGTATGACAATGGTTGCAAGCAACCGTACTATCTGAAATGGTAAGGTGTCACCGAAAATGTCTCAATATCAGCTGTGGCACCAGAGTCATAATTGTGCGATGCCATCTGACGTCAAGAGGCGAGTAGTAAAAGGGGACAAGAAGAGGGCGGAAAAAAGATGGAATTTTGGCATTTACATCATACAAGGATATCCTTATTTAACATATTATCTAAATGGATACAATTGCACTTGTACATCACTTCGAAAAATTGAGCAAAAGAAATGTTAAAATATGAAAAACTGAAATCATTCCTCCTGTCATAATAATGCCCTATTAAAAATACGAAAAATGTTTGAATAGAAGCGGTTATACCTAACCTTTTATATCCCTTTAACGGTCCAACTTGGATATGTTTAAATTATTCACACATAAATACACCTTATTATACTGTTCAGAAAACCACGCAAATGATAAGGGTATAATCTGTATCAAATAGATATATTTTAGCCAAATGTAATAAATTGCGGTAAGACTCAGTTAATATTTTATTAAATTTTCGTCAGCGGTCAGCTTAAAATATATAATTGCCCTAATATTATTCCAAAGAATATTTCCCAGTACTTTTTCAACGGTCTGCTTATTAGTTTATACAAAGATCGATTGTCATCTGACCCCATGGCCGGAAGGACGAGCCAATTACTCATTAGATAAGAGCAAATTACCTATCAAAAGCTAATGTATATCATAAGATGTTGTGTGATAACTTGTATCGACAGCTTAACACACAACCCACGAAAGACGACTCTCGACCGAAACAGATCTATTTGTATCTGCCCCAAGCGGCAATTGAACCCGCCGCCATCGAGGTCAAAGAAGGCTCTAGTAAGGTCGTCCTTATATAGTAACGTTTTTTAAGTAAAATAATAATGTACCTATTCAAGTATTTAATAGCTCCACGATTCGAAGCTTCAATAGACTCCGCTCTCTTAACGCGAGTTTCGCGGGTTCGATCCAGACCCCTTTGGGCAATCATCATACCAAATTCAAATTCAAATATTTTTATTCAACGTAAAAAGCATTACACTTATTAGTTGAAAGTCAGATGCTACCACCGGCTCCAAATTTAAACCTCTACCCGAGAAGAACCGGCGAAACAAACTCGAAGGGCTATATTTTTTTATGTAATATTATTTTTTTTTGTAATGTCAAAGTAATTTACAGATTATGTTCTCTGAAAAGCCCAGAATGACTGTCTCATTTCCAAGGTGTGGTGTCCTCCAGGTAATCACTAATTTTATAATAGACCTTACCACACAAACGTCTCTTGACTTTTTTTTTTTAATTTGTCAATAGAAAGTTTTTGAACGCTTTCTGGGATCCTATTGTAAAACCGTATACAGTTACCTTTAAAAGAGTTACTAATTTTATACAGTCTACCTAATTGTATACCCGCTTCTAACGCAAGCTACGAGCTTATTTGGAGGGGCAATAGGAATATTAGTAATACCTTGAAAAAGCATTTTTAATATTCTTTAAAGGAAAAACTTATTATTTTTTTTATTTTAATTTATTATCACGACATTAAAATAAACTTATTTCGTTATTAATTTATTATTCTGAATCCAATAAACCTTAATTGTATACGTTATATGTTATAAGTCCAAACCCAATTATCCATTAGCCTCGTTTATATAAAATATATTTTCATTTCAGTCTTAACTTGACCCTCTCAAAGGACATATCAAACATTACTAATTGCCTTACGCTTTTCCAGAGGTATTCAGAGCTATTTATTTATCGAGTTTCATTAATTATATCGTTATAGTCGTTAAAATTATAAATGAATCCTTTGAGATTAATAAATACATATATTTTGTTGAAAGTTCTTTTAACAACCTTTGAACCATTAATGATTAAAGTTTGAAGCTTTGAAAGAGGTTCTGTGGGATAATACATTACGTCAGCTCGATTTTGATCTTATATTTAATTGAAAGTAGGAATTTTATAGTGCAAAAAATCATAAGCATAATATAACATTAGTTTTTAAAGTCGGTTTAATCCGCAGAGACTCAGATTCCAGATAATGAATATAAGGATACAAAAAGTTGTAACCAAATACATTTAGTAGTCTTTGCGTGATGACCAAAGAAGCAAATCATCAATCAAGTTTTCAGCACGAATAATAATAATAATAATAATATTCTTTATTGTACACATACACACACAGGAAAAAAACAACAAAAAGTTTTATACGACTAAAGCAGTAATATGCACAATCAGGGGGCCTTATTGCTAAAGAGCAATCTCTGCCAGGCAACCTGAGAGAACAGAGATATTAATAAATTAAGTTTAGGAAGGTAGGTGGTGTACAATAGATAAGACATAAATAAACATTTACAGACATGGATAAATATATGTATATACATAGATAAATTAAGTAATAAGTAAATCATAAAATAAATAAATAGATTACTAATAAATAATTATAAAATGATATACGTATATTAACATAAATACAATATATTAAGATATATATAAATACACATACATATACATACATATATATATATATATAGTGTATAGGAGACCATTGCAATGAAATTGGTTAGACATTGGACATAATTAATGTTATTCATTTAGCAAGTGTTCTTTTAATCGTTTTTTGAATATGCCTAAATTTTGAGAGCGTCTAACGTGAATTGGCAGCTCGTTCCACAGTAGAGCAGCTTAACGAATAGACCTTTTTTAAAGTTGGAAAACTCACTGCTCGCTAATTAAGCTACGTAATACCCACAAAACCCGACGATCCACCGGCATCTTAGTGGAACGCCGTATTTCGCAATCAACCACGAGGCCCTGGTGCGGATCGTCAATGCAGGAAGCCCTAGAGGAGTTTTCCTTCATGCTGTTGCGTTTCCATCAATGACAGAAAGCGTCGTTGACCAAACCCCCAACCCTTCTAATCCTTTCCTTTTACTTCCTTTCTCTATGCCCTCTTTCCGTTAAGTCAACACGCTTGTCATGATTGAAATACAAGGGTCTATAGGCTGCAATGTTCACTGAAACAGAAAAATAGCATATGGATAAAACTAAATTCAAAAATATAAGTGATTTAAAAAAATTCATTCATTGAATTTTTTCCTTCTTCCTTCATTTTGTTATATAAATGAAAACTTGGAAAAGTCGTTAATGATTTTTTTTTATCTAAGAGGGGGAAAACGAGCTCCGGCTCACCTCATGTTAAGCGATCACCACCGCCCATGAACATCTGCAACACCAGAAGGCATGCAGCCGCGTTGCCGACCTTTAAGGAAAGAATACGCTCTTCTCTTGAAGGTTCCCAAGTCGTATCGGTTCGGGAAGACCGCCAATAAATAATATTTAATTTCTACGCTTTCATAAATCTTCCATATCAACCATAAACCTATGAATCATCAAATGTAAATATTTCAATTCAAAAACGATTCGTAAGACTATGCATTTCTGCAGAAGCGCATTGCCATCTTATTGTTCTTTGAAACAGCTAAGAGTCGTCTTTGTCTCAAACATCTTTAGTTATTGTCTATGAAGAGTATTTTCGAGTTAAATGCTATCAAGATTACAATTTCCTTTTGAGACAAAATTTTAATCTTAATAATTTGATGGCACTATAGGCAGAACTCTTGATTGAATAAGTTATATTAATTTTTTATTTATTTACATATGTCTATGTATAGTAGATACAGTAATAAGCGGTCACTGTAAGCTATGTGCACTTGTTACACCGAGTGTTTGCCCTAAAGCTAAAGCCGTTTTACCGCCAAATATATACCGTACTATAGTAATTACAACTAAGAGCTTACTAATTATTTTAAGTAAATCCTAGGCGTCAGGACGTGGTAACTCCATCGCCCGCTGTAGGGATAATCTCTGTCACAGCATAGATTATTCCAACAGTGCAATCAGTCACACTGGTGGTAGGTCTTTTGTTACAAGATGCCATTTAGGTAGGTCCTACCGCAGTGTCAAATATTCTGCCGCAAAGTAGTAGTGTTTTTGACATTAGTGTGTTCCGGTTTGAAGGACTCTGTAGGCTAGTG
The DNA here is from genome assembly GCA_023373885.1 of Hestina assimilis. NCBI lineage: Eukaryota > Metazoa > Arthropoda > Insecta > Lepidoptera > Nymphalidae > Hestina > Hestina assimilis. The sequence continues at coordinate 4,894,511 of CM041749.1, read as the reverse complement.
AAATTATCGGGCAAAAGAGATTTAAAAACCAATATCTCGAGGTCGGCAACGCGTACTGGGACATACTAATGGTGTTGCAAGCGTTCATAGGATACGGTAACCGCTTATTATCAAGTGGGCCGTATGTTAGCTTGTCAACTTAGTAACATAAAAAAAATGAGATTACCTTGTTCGAGACTAATATCCTGCTAATAACGCATGCATATTCACCCGAGTTAGAACTAGCATACATATACGCAAGAAAACAACGATTTAAAGTCTAGAGAAAAACAAAATATTAGTTGAGGAAAAAATAAATGGAGCGTTAAATATGGTTGTAATTTAATATATTATTTTGATCAAATTCCGTTCTTGTCGACAGGTGCGGGCTTCATATCTTTTGTATAATGTTAACGTACGTTAAGGGCAGTTTCAGAACAGAGTTATTGTGCTCGTATATAGTTGATTCAGTATATATTTTTGTAGTATTATTGTGTAACTGTACTGGCCATGCTTTTCCCACCACAAATGGGCCAGCTCGACCGAGCAAGTACTACCCTCTCAGAGAAAATTCGAGGTAAAGTAATAGAGTGCTATAGCATTTCGTGCGATGAGTTAAAGCGCGGGACGTCCAATCTCCCAACACCTCTTCCTTCTTATTTCTAGCGTTTGCAACGCGCATATAATAGATTCAATTATTGCACGTGATCATAACTTGTGGTGACTGCTAACCATCAGGCTGACCGCGTGTTTGCCAACCGTCGTGGTGTAAAAAAATTCGCACTTACATGCGCGGCTTATTTTGGTTCTTAAAACGTCGAACGCAAATACACGGACTAATTCAAGCTTATCCTTTTGTACTGTTGGTAGGGAGTATCAGTAGCAGTTTTAGGCGATTTTCGCCGCTCGCGCTTATACGATTTATAGGCGTCGGGATGTGACGACCCCATCGCCCGCTGTTGGGGTAACCTCTGTCACAACAGAGATTATTCCACCAGTGCAATCAGTCACACTGCTGGTAGGTTTTTTGTTGCAAGAGGCCGGCTAGGTAAGTACCACCGCAGTGTCCAATATTCTGCCGCCAAATAGTAGTGTTTAGGCACTACTGTGTTCCGGTTTGAAGGGCATTGTACGCTAGTGAAATTACTGGGCGAACGAGATTTAAGAACTAATATCTCGAGGTTGGCAACGCGTGAGTGGCACCTACTAATGGTGCTGCAAGCGCTCATAGGCTGCGGCAGCCACTTACCATCAGGTGGGCCGTATGCTTGTTTGCCAACTTCTAACATAAAAAAATAAAAAAATACGATATTAGATTAAGCGCTTTAACTGCCGGACGAGTTACACGTGTGGCAAAAGGCGCGCCTGTATTCACTTATACGCGCTTCGAAGAATGAGCTTATATGCTCATATAAAACGCTATTTCTAAACCGCTATCAGGTAGTCAGGACATATTACGCAATGCAATCTAAAGTCATGCCAGTTCTGTTATTTCTATAGGTTTTTGTGTTATTATAATTTAAAATGCCTGTTTTTATATATATGCTATTTTATAATAACGTATACACTTTCTTCTTTTACACTTTTTAAAGGATAAGAAGTATTCGTATTATGAGACCTTGATGAGACAAATACATTTAGTCATCTGATAGAACCATAGAAAAATTAGTCATTAAAGCTTTAAATAGAAAATAATCTCGAATAAATTTCTTCTATAAATCCCCATTTTTTTTCCTTTCTTGCATAAAAAAAACAAACATTATAAGTACTAAGTATCCAGTAAATCAGTCGGCCGTATGCGTTATGAGCCGCTTGGGAAATTGAGTGAAAAATTGTTATTACGCCTAAGTGATTGATTTTATAACAACTAGCAAGCTTTCTATGCGAATAAAACTCCAAGTTTCAAGGTTATAAAATAAATTATTATTATAATAAACAATTAGATATTTTATTTCCTACCTTGATGAAAATTTTGCTTATAGTCCCTGCTACGAGGTAGAAAAGTGTCCGAGTCTGTTCCGGCCAGATGACACTAATTAACTTACTTTATCTCCCGGTAACCTAGCAACCGTATGTTTAGCCCGCGTATCAGGAGCTAAAAGTGAACTTTTATAGTAGAAAAAAAAGTGTGTTTGTATTTATGTACACGCGTTAGAAGTTATACTTCTTTGGCGTAACAAGATATAAATCTTTTCAAAAATTTTATCTTTCGCCTTATTCTACGTTTGTAGAAAAACGACACTAACAATAGAAAAAAGGTATTTAACACATTGAAAGTTTTATTGTAATGCATTATCTAGTTAAATAAAGTTTATTTAAATATCACAAAAAATGTTGACTATAGCTAACTTCAGGGTGTCGGTTTTTGTGACGGTGTGCGCGCGCATCGTAAAAATTTACTCTCATAATTTTTCCCTAACGCGCCAAAAGAAGTATAACTTCAAAAAATAGGACATTACCACCCGCGTTTTTCACCACAATAATCCACGGTACTACTATTACAATAAAGTCAAAATTAAGTTACTAATTTCAATAATTATACTACTCATTTCAATAATACAGCTGACCGACATGACACTTTTCATTACGTCGTCTGCAATCGACAAATATAGAATAGCAGTGAAAATTTACGTTTGAAAGTTTAAATTGAAATTGAATCATAGGAGCTACGCTGACGTAGCTTTTTTAACAATGAATTAATAGCCACGAATTAATAGTTGTACATAACTAGCTGCGGCATGCGGCTTCTTCCTCGTATGACTATTTTGATAACTGTAACAGTTCTGACTATCGTATAGTATCTATCTTACTGAATATCGTGAAAGTCATGTCCTCATTGAGAAAAAAATAGTAAAATTCTTCTAGAAAAGGCTTCTAAGGTATTCCTCGCATTATTATCGTTCCATATAAAGCACGAAATGAAATCGAAACACAAATTAAGCACAAACTTAAAAAACTTGCCCTGGTTTGAAATCCATGATTTCACTTCACAAGGCAGCTTCTTACAAAAACTGACTGAAAATGACCATTATAAAATTTAAATGAACGAATCTACAAGAGAATATAAAACCTAAAAGATCATCAAGAAAATTATGATATATTTTCATTAGCGAAACGTTCAAGTCTTAAAATGCATTTAGCAATTAAAACTTTAACTGAACTAGTCCAATTTCTCAGCATTTAATCATCAAGTTTTAATGGGCACTCGTAATCAGCGTTAATAAAAAGTAAAAAATAAATTGTCTAGGTTTCAGTCCAAATGCTTCCCATTCATTATATTTAGATAGTAATAAATAAATTTGCTAAGATTTTATTGTTTGAACTAAGTATAAATGTGAAATTACGATAAAATATTACTTTTTTAATAAAGAACCAAATCTACAACAAGTTTAAACAAGTTTCGGTTATCATTGAAAGTGTTTGCGGTTTATCATTGTGTTGTTTTCTATTTTCAACGTTTTTTTATCATTTCATCATTTTATCAAAACCTGTTAAGTTATAGCATCAAGAACGAGTGGAGCAACTTGAAATTTATACCAGACTAGAGGCCCGCTCCGGCTTCACACGGGTATAAAATATATAGCCTATGTCATTCACTGAAATAATGATTAAAATCGATCCAGTAGTTTTGATTTATTCATTACTGCCCGTGGCCAGGCGCTAAATGTAATTATTTACGACATGACATTTTTTCTCCACTATTTAATGGATGTTATTATACATAATCTTTCTCTTCAATCACTTTATCTATTAAAAACCACATCAAAATCCGTTGCGTAGTTTTAAAGATTTAAGCATACATAGGGACAGAGAAAGCTACTTTGTTTTATACTATGTAGTGATACTGAGGTCTATGAGGCCTAATAGGGACTTATTAGGTGTATTAAAATCAAGGTCCTGAGTCAACACGATCAAAAGATAATTATTGCTCATAATTTAGACTTCATGAAAACTTATAAATATCAAAAGTGATAATTATAGGTCAGGCGGAAGTACCCCATAGGTTTTGGGTCTAAAACCCATATGGTAGTTCTCTTTGACCCAGAATCACAAACTTTGGCAAAAAGCAAGGTTACAGCACTGCACCGCAGCTTACAGCACCATACATATATAGTTGATGCCAATTAAGATAGGCCTCTGAGTGGTATGGACGCTCATACAATTTAGAGAACTGGTTTCATTGGCACTAACCTAATACAACCAAATAAGGTACATAAAATTGTGCTATTGTTGGAAAGAAAATAAAAGTAAATATTTATTATAGGCCGACCAGACTACTACTAGTCCGAATCACACTTGCCCGATTTAAAAAAATCTGTTGTTATTTAATTGAATACTAGAAATTAACACAATTTTTTGGTTAACGTAATGCTATTTTCCATATTATTCATTAAATTATTTAATTTTTTTTTTTTTATGTTATAAGTTGGCAAACAAGCATACGGCCCACCTGATGGTAATTGGCTGCCGCAGCCTATGAGCCCTTGCAGCACCATTAGTAGGTGCCACTCACGCGTTGCCAACCTCGAGATATAAGTCCTTAAATCTCGTTCGCCCAGTAATTTCACTAGCGTACAATGCCCTTCAAACCGGAACACAGTAGTGCCTAAGCACTACTATTTGGCGGCAGAATATTGGACACTGCGGTGGTACCTACCTAGGCGGCCTCTTGCAACAAAAGACCTACCACCAGTGAAGTGAATTGTTGTGGCGCAGCGCAGTTGTTGTGCTTTAAGCTTCACAGATCACGGGCTCGATTCCCAATAGGGTCAGATGTTTGTATTGATCATACATACAGACATGTGTTCCAATCTGGGTGTGCTAGGTCTTGTGATTGTGTGTGTTTTTGGATCCCCGATACAGGATAATACTATTTTAATGGGGACCGTTGAGTGTGTAACGTTTATTTATTTATTTTATTTTTACTTAAGATCTACCAATGAAAAGAATATAACAAGTACCAATGAAGTTAAGCGCAGTCGAGCGGGAAATGCGTTTATTTACATAATGAACTCAAGAGCGCAGAATAAAGTCTTCTTTTTCATTTTATAAATAAACTTTTCCACAACTATGATAAATTTTCATAATATAATATAAACAACTAAATATTGTTCACTTGTATGTATATGTATATTAATATTTATTACTAGCCCGTGCCCATAGCTAGGCCCGTTTGCATAACGATTTTTAATATAGCAAAGCTTTAGGAATAATTGGTTCCCCACACAAACTTTAAACCTCTATATCAATCCCTTCAAGTTTTGTTTTGGCGACAAAAAGTAGCCTATAACCATCTCAGTGGTCAAATTAAAAATTCATTATAATCGGTTCAGCGGTCTAGGCGTGAGGGCGATACAAAAAAACGAACTCTAACTCACTTTCGCATAATATTAATTATGATAAGCTGAAGGGCTTGTTTGTCTGAACGCACCAATATAAAGAGCTACTGGCTCAATTATAAAAATCAGTTTACGTTAGGGAGTATTATTGATAAAGGTCAGACAGTATACAGCAACATGATGCATCCCAAAAGTAGGGGACTTGGGAACTTGGACTATAAATGTCGATTATACTTGCATAGCAAGTATGCAAAACGGCATGAGTATGACGTGGCATGTTGTGGCATGGTATGTACTATCATAAGCGGTTGAAAATGTAGCCATATTTGAAAAGTTTTACCTCAACATAGCTGGAAGTCTCCCTGTGAAGGTAGGAAGCCTGGAAGTCTGGTGTTACTAATGTCTATGAAGCGTGTAATTGTGAGGGTGAGTAAGAAGAAAAACGAAAATGCCTCCTACATGTTACAACGGTACTCATTTTTACATAAATGATCTAAATATTATATGGACCACGAAAATGCTACTAGCATTCTAAATAATTAAGATTTTTTTTATTTCATGATTATTGGCAAACAAACATACGATCCCCCTGATGGTAAGCAGTTACCGCATAGTATGAACACTTGCAATACTCGAAGTATCACACGTTGCCCCGACCCCAGGGATAGAAAGGAAGGAATGGGAAGGGAAAAAAGGAAGGGTACAGAGGGGGTGTGAGATTAAGCCCCCGGCGGTTTCACTCATTGCACGAAACGCAACAAAATTATAACAGAAATGTATTGTATAGCATTCAGTACGATATTATCAAGTTATTAGGTTGCTTCCGTGTTAAAAGCTGCCGTAGTTAATCACGTATTTAGTATTTACTTGTCAAACATTACGTAGGTAGATACTATTATTAATTGCGCAATTATGAGCGAAACATTATTCATAATATATATTGCTTAAACAATATTCAAAGTAACTATATAACGCTTAAAGCAATTTGGTGTCTGGGTAAATCTGTGCTTTCAATCTATTTGGGACAATATGTTTACTCCAATCAAAATTGAAAACGCTATTTCGTTATTACAGTTGACACAGCCACTTCAAGTTATTAAATAGACCAGAATAGACCATATTCGCTGTTAACTTAAATGCCAAAGAAGATCATTAAAATCCGGATGAAAATGAAAAACGACAATTGGGGCTTTTATATTTAAAATACCGAAGAGAGAACAATTTTATTACACAATAATACTACGGTATACATACGTATTTGCTGAAAAATATGCGCAATAACTTATGTAAACAATATGGGATTTTTACTTACTTATTTAGATATTATGTGTGATATCTTATAAAAATGTATTTAAAAGTCCAGATGAACGGCCATAATTCTTTAAAAATTGCCGCTTATTGACTATTGAATACTGGAAAATTGATCTATTTATGATTTTCATAGAAATTAAATAGTTCTAACTATTTTGTTCAATTGTGAAGTAATTTTTAACATATGTATAAAGGTTTGCTTTGTTCTTTGTTTTTTTTTTATTTAATTCGTATGTAATGTTAACCTATTTAAGACAACAAATGTCATAACAGTCAATCCTAAAGCGTAGTATGTAACGTTGTAAAGTGTAGTATACCCATTATCCTAGATCCTTCTCCGGATAATTCTTTTATGCAAATGAAGCGTACCTCTCGGTCACACTTAGTACTAACCGACATCGGCTCAACCTTAATTTGTCACTACGAAATACGAAATAGTTAATTTACACCATTTTTTTATGGCTTTAGTAAAGAAAAGCTTATTGTATCAGAATAAATTGCAAAAATAATTTAATTATTCCAGGATCTGTACAAGTAGGTACTAACCAAATTGCTTGTGTCGTTTACTTTTTATTTAAGACGTGCATTTTTTGATAAAGAAATATTTCTTTTTAAGGTGTTTTAGTTTTATCATTAAAGGTTTATTAACATTAAAGGGTTACTTTTGAGGTGTATAAAATTATGTAATGTTAGAAAAAATAATGCCAAGCTTGGCATAAAACCATGTGAACTGAACACATAAAAATTATAATATGATCTGTAAGTCTTCTTCAGAGCGCAAAAGACGAGATAGAGTCCTTAATCTTACATTTTTATGGAGTGGAAATGCAAGACAAACAGCTGAACTTTATACTTTAAATGAATACTAAGCATAATTTATCACAAAGTTCTCTATAAAATACTTCTTACTTTTCGCATGCAAAGAATTTATTTTATCGTGGAGTAAATTTATTGTCTCAAGATTTTAGCATGTTTACAAGATCATGTGAAATAATGTTAATCCGATTATGTTGAAATTTTAATATTTATGTATCCGCAAAAACTCCAGACTTAAAAAATCAATACTTTTTCGTTACGTAGCATTGCAAAGCATGCATGTTTAATCAGATTTTTATGGTTTTTTTTACTTTTTACACAATATTTTTATATACAATATGTCTTGCAGTTTTTATATAACTTTAGCATAAATGGGCTCCAGGCTCGGCTCCAGTTACAAAGAATATGGGCGTGAAGAAGTATCCGTTCTAAAAAGACAAAAGAAGATATCAATACATATAAAAGGAGAAGGCCTGACTAATATCAACGCGCAGCCTTAGACTTAGAAAGCTGAATTTCCCAGATATTGTTTCAAAATCATAATCGAGGGGAACAAATAAAGCAAAGAAATATGTGTTTTAACATTTGTGATTTGAAGCCTCAATAGCTCAACGGTAGAAGAGCCGACTTCGCTCCGTTAACGCGAGAGTCGAGGGTTCGATCCTGACCCCTTGGACTATTGTCGTACCCACTTCTAGCGCAAGCTTCAAGCTTATTTGGAGGGCAATAACAATATTAGTAATGCCTTGAAAAAGCATTGCTAATATTCTTTAAAAAAAAAAAATTCACAAAATTCCACCCCTGAAAGTTTGAAAATATCCCCCCCTGAAAATTCCACCCCTAAATGGGGTTTCAAAGTTTGTATGAAAATCGTTATGCACGCTGGTGAAGTCACCGGCAGAAGCTAGGTAGTACATAAAACCAATTATCTAGATCAACATAACCAAAGCCCGCAGAAGTTTTGTCAACCTTGATGAGGTTAAAGAGGTGAACTTCTAATTAGAATTTCTCAGAGAGTAGGGATTTCTATTTGGCTCTTTGACACGTCTCGATGGTCGCGCTTTTATGATCCGCGATAGCAATCAATGAAAGAGCCTGTGAAGTCTTTTATGTGGTTTTACCGTCGAATCTTTATTGTAAGTTGGTTAATTACTTTGAAATGTTAGATTGACAGATATAATGAGTGATTTTTGTTTTAATTAGGAAATATAATTGACACTAATAATAATAGATAATTTATAATTCGTAATTTTTATTGTTTTGATTTTGATGATAATAGTTCTTTTTAATAATAGAGACAGCCTAGTGAGTCTTGTTTTGTGTTGAGACATGTTTTTGGCATCATTGTGAACATTTTTTTTCAATTCAATGCCTATCATTTTTGGAAATACCGGAGCTCAAAAACTCTATATCCCCTTTTTTTTCTCCTTTCTCTCTCTCTCTCTCTCATCCTTCCCTTGGTAAGCAAGACACTTGTAATGCTACTGGTATTATAAGCAATGGCCGGTTACCAATAGGCTTTTCTTGGCACCTTTATTGTAAAAACCTCTCACTGTGTAAAATAATTACGGAAACATTTATTTATTGGTAAAATTTATATACTGAATACTAACTATCAGAGTACCTAAGCGGTGACTGTAATAACCAAAGTTTCTCTGAAATAACATACGAAGACTCAGCTCACAGCCATTTACGCCAAATTGAAAACGTTCGAGTTAACATAAACTGTCATTATGTTGAACATTTAGTAAATTTAAAATGTATTGACCATACAGGCATGTGTTCTGGTCTGGATGTCTCTGTCCTTATCCTTGTGTATGTTTCCGGACCCCGGAACAGGATATTACTATCCTAATAGGGGCCGTTGAGTGTGTAGCGTTTAATTCTTAATATAATAATATTGGACAGTCGCAGATAAATTAGATAATAATTATTTTAGATAATTTTAATATCCATAGGCGGTAGCGGCACACGGTGTTGATATAATTAAATATTATTATAAATATAATAATAGTTGATATAATTAAGTATAATTTCATATGGAATCACAAATTGAATCTCACAAAATTTAACTTTTAGTGTTTCACGGTCTAAAAACGGCATGATGATAAATGTCAAACGATATTTTTTAATGTCTTTTTTATGTCACGTGTGAGAGGGAAAAGCGGACATGAGTATACAACTGGTTATACGCTGGCTGACCGCAAAAAGAGGCTGACGATCAGTCACTTCACGAGTTTTACACCAACGTACGGTGGTAGTTAACCAGGCGGACTTTTTTAAGCAATATCACCAGCGTATACATGCCTTAGAATTTCTTACGCGACCTTCTTTCCTCATGATGTTTCACCGTTGAACACGAGATAAATTTGAAACAAAAATTGTGCAGTAGAAAAGTCAAAAGCTTGCCCAGATTTGAGCCCGCGACCGTCGGTTAAAGTCTATGTTTTCGATTCATAGAACCAACTGGGCTAATAGATCTTCGTTCCATTTGTCAATATCCGTCCAATGTCAAACACGATATTGACAATCATATTCATTTTCATACGCAGTGCCCATCTGTCGCAGATTGAAATTAAACACAACCGTCGTGAGCATCTTGTAAACTAGATTATTATCATACAAATTATTATATTTTTGAATACCACATTATAGGTGCAAACACCTATGAAATCTTAAAATGATAGTCAGATCTGTGTCGAGCCGCAAATCAACTCATGCGTTACCAGTTTATTGAATAGAGCCTTTACACGTTTTCATACGGTCAATTACGTTTTTATGAGCCGAACGCACGTTGCTATATTATTAAAGCGAGACCTCATTTTTGATTTTTTTTAATAATAACATTGTCATCTAAATGTGTATGAGTATGTATGTGTGAGTATGTGTGCTATGTGGATGAGGATTTTGACGAGATATTGTTGCAATGGTGAGACCGTCCATCCATCGCAAGACTGACATACCATTAAAAAAATGACTGTCCATCTGCATGGTGGAAAACACACATAGACGACTGAGGGGTTCCACAGATTGATAAAGAAGATCTTTGACTTCAAAATTAGGTTGGTAATTTCATAGTATCTTCAATAGTATATATCATAGTATCTAACTCTAAAACTATTAAAGGTTTATTAATATATCAAAATATCTGTTGAAGCATACAATAAAGTTAAAATGAAGCTGTTTATTATTTAGAGATTTTTTTATGTTAGAAGTTGGCAAACAAGCATACGGCCCACCTGATGGTAAGTGGTTGCCGTAGCCTATGAGCGCTTGCAGCACCATTAGTAGGTGCCACTCACGCGTTGCCAACCTCGAGATATTAGTTCTTAAATCTCGTTCGCCCAGTAATTTAGAGATCTGTACAAAGTTTGAAATACTTTATGCAAACCTCAGTTCATGTATGGACTAGTACTCTTAATTATTATATATATGATATATTTTTTCATTTCAGTACAAATTTGTGCAGTGATTATTATAATACACCTTTACTATATTTCGTATCGATAGAACCAATAGTGTTCGACTTCAATGACTGTAAACCTTTGATTAAGTTATACGTAAAGGCCCGAAGAATAAAATTTCACATTACAAATCTAATAACCAACTGCTATCAAATCACATTTCAAAACAATATCTTAATTAAATCAGTTCCACGTACTACTTAAACTTTGGGAGTGTAACATATATAAATTATATATATTATATGTACCCATATAATTATATGAGTAAATAAAGGTTTCGTTAAAAAAAATAACTTTTGTCCTCTGAATCTGTGTCAAGTGTTCTACTTGCTTAATGATCGTCGGCGTTTGTTATGACTACCAAGTGCCAACTCAGATGATGACGAAAATATTTTTTCTTGCATTTTATACCTGAAAAAATTCGTTTAATAATAAAAATCATAATATTCTTTTACAGGCTGTTAAAGTAGTGAGAAATAAATAAATAAATAAATAAACGCTGCACACTCAACGGCCCCCATTAGGATAGTAATATCCTGTGTCGGGGGTCAGGAAATATTCACAATGACAAGGACAAATACACCCAGACCGGAAAATATGCTTGCATGGACAATACAAACATATTATGCTCCGAGCGGGAATCGAACCCGCGACCTGTGGCGTTTAAGGCAGGTTCGCTACCGCTGCGCCACAACGTCGTCAAATCCTACTACCTTCTTAATATTTAAAATAATGTTAAAGTTTGTATGTTTGGATGATCCTTATTCAAAATATTCAATCACTAAAAACGGAGTGGCTGAGCCTAAGCTTATTAATTGGTTTAACATAATATATTATAAAGTATCATATATGATACTTTTATCCACGAGAAATGTAAGGTTAGTTTTGTTATTAAAAAAAAAACAATTAAAAGACGTCTTTAATTACGCTGTTTTAACTAAAGACGTGGTGGTGGAAGTGGTGCTCGTTAGCTATCGTACCATCGTACCATCATACATTATACATAACTTGTTTTATCCTAAAGTACGGCAATGCACCTGCATACCCTCTGGTAAAATCAGGTATTTTTATATGACTATTATCAAACAAGCGTACGGTGCCTTGATGGTAAGCAGTCACCACAACCATGCGCGTTGGCAACCCTAGGAACAAGAGGGAAGAAATGAGAAAGGAAGAAGGAAGGGAACAGAGAGGGTGAGAGATTGGGCCTCCGGAGTTCTCACTCATCGCACGGAACGCAACAGTACTGTTACTTTACGCCGATTGTCTGTGAGAGGGTAGCACTTCCCCGATCAAGCCAACCCATTTGTGTTGAGAGGAACATGGCTCTACTAGTAATACTATATATGTGATTTTGATTTTCAATGGCTTAATATCAGGTAAGCCTGATTCTATGCCCTCTTTGATATAAAAAGAGTATTGCAGTAAAGTGATAAAAAAATTTGCAGAAAGATTTCTGTGTAAAAAGTATACGGTATACCGAAGTCTGTGAAGTATTCAGTCATCGTTTCAATACTCTTGATCTAGTATTCTTAATAAAACTTGTTGAATTTATAAAACGTTTTCGAGATAGACGTTCAATCTTCTGCCGCCGCGCTACAATATTTCATATAAATCTTTAAAGACCTTCCAAGTTCAACTTGAACTAAATGAAAATCGATGTTTTCGTTAAATGTTTATGGACAAAGGATTGTAATGAAAATAACTAGTTCGCTCCAAACTAAAACATTTCGTCTTTTGTATAAACAAAAGCTAATTTTCATTTGCAACAACATTTTGCTTATAATGATAAGCTCAAATGTTATTTGCTATATTGCGGCCGCGGCCATCTTGGACTGATTTTCTTTAATCATAGCGAACACTCCCGAATTCACTTTTCAAACATAAAAAATCAAAATAGGTTAATCCGTTCGGAAACTACGATACCACACACACAGACACATCATACATATAATACCCCGACTTTTTGCGTTGGGGTAACGTGCGTGCGTAAGGGGTGCGTGGGGGTTTGGTTGGCTAAACCGTTGGACCTAAAAAGCTAAAGGTTTTCACACGTGTTGTTTTTAAGATGATGAGATGTGGAATAAGACAGGATTATTCGAAATTAAACCCTTAACTTAACAAGGGGTGAAAGTTTGTATCGAAGTCCAAGCATGAAACTTTGTTTCTAGACTAACATTTTGAGATAAAGTAACCTGTTTTAACGTTTTATAATTCCACAACTGGAAGGCTAAAACCGCGGTTCAAAGTTATGAAATTATTATATTCAGATTTGGGTTGTATTGATTCCCGTAGACTTTACTACCAAGAGCGGCCTCATTACTACAGGATCATACAAAGTAGACATAGATATGTTATCCCAAATTTAACGAGCGAAACTGCGGGAATCAGGATCTACCTAAAGTTGTACTACACCTTCAGTTAAATCAATTAAGAAATATATTATTAAACGTAAGACCCTAAATCGACCTGATTTCATTTTCAATGCGTGGTATTGAAACTCGCTACTTGAATATCTATTTCATTCCAGCTTTTTAACCCCGTTTTCAAATCTTACATATCATGCTTACACTACATTATAAGGGAAAATCGAGAGAGTCATAATATTAATAAGATATTTTGATAGGCAATTCGAAATTCCCTTTCTATTCCGTACTGCTGTTAGGCCACTTAGCCCTTATTCAAATATTCATTAGGTTGGAACTATAGATAGCAATTACAATACGACGAACGTATTTGTACGTAGACAGGGAAATAGATAATACTAGAATCTACCCGCGACTTAATCCGTGGTGCCCTTAGAATTAGCTCCAGAGTGAATTTAATCATTTGTAAGTAAATATTATTCTACTAGCGGCCCGCTCCGGCTTCGCATGGGTATAAAATATATAATAAATGTAATTATTTACGACATCACATTAGAAACCTCAAAAATAAGAGTATTTCTCCACTATTTAATGGATGTTATTATACATATAAACCTTCCTCTTTAATCACTCTATCTATTAAAAAAACCACATCAAAATCCGTTTCGTAGTTTTAAAGATTAAAGCGAACATAGGGATATGGGGACAGAAAAAGCGACTTTATTTTATACTATGTAGTGATATGACACATTTATACCGAATTTCAATTGAATACATCCAGTAGCATGTTTTTTGATACTTCCACATAAAGGAACATTTTTCCGGGATAAAAAGTATTCTAAGTGCTAATCCAGGTAAAAATCTCTACATGTGCCAAAAAGCACAAACACAATCAAAGTGGGTAAACTCTGCAATATGTTTTTCAATAATGCCACAGGAATCTAAAATATTTCCGGGATGAAAAGTACCCTATGTTGTAATCCAGGTAGTACTCTATATCTGTGCGTGTAGAGAAAGCGCCATATACCATATACAATTGGGAATATATGTGTAAAAACAAGTCGATTATAATAATAAAACTACTTACTGCAAATTTAAAAAAGTGTTGTCTTATATTTAACGTAAAATGAATAATCATAAGTTTACGAAATTGCGTTGCATAAATTTCCACAGATTATAAAACTATGCAAATCGAAAATCGATTTCAGATATGTAGGAGAGGTTCGCTATGCGCACAAATAAATCAAAAATGATGTAACAGATGTATGATAAATAAATAAAAAATCAGAATTTAACAGGCAAACCATTCTGCCTAAATAGGTGCTTAACGAATATTTCATGAATCTCTGAAATCAATTTACATTTTCTATACCATAATATTGTGAGTTTATAAATTATCAGTAACTACACTTAACTTTGAATTTTATCTTAATTTTTTGTACGGATACAGTACGGATACAATGGATACTGTTAATTTCGGTTGTTATTCTGTTAGAGGGTAGGTTCAGGCTTTCTCGGTCAAGTTGACCGAATCTACATGAAAAATTAAAGACCCACGTACTAGTTACTACAATAGAAATGACTTATTAAAAACTTATTAAAACATAAATCACTGAATCCGTTCTTAAAACTACTATTTAATAACTAGAAAATTTAATATTAAAATTCGCTGAGAAACGAAAAGATTTAAAAGAAAATATGAATTCAGAAATTTTTCATTTTATTACTTGACTTGCACTAGAACAAAGTTACTTTTTTGAACAAATATTGCCTGGTAAAAAAACTAAAGCAAAACTAAGGTTTTGTTACTTGCATTATTGTTTAATTTTTGTTGTAATCTATGCAAATAAATAAAATTAAAGTGCCTGTTTGTAATTCCAAATGCACAGCTTTTCACTATCATAAAAATGCTTACAATTTTATATAGGTACGGTTCTTATATAATAAATACGATGTTGTGGCGCAGCGGTAGCGAACCTGCCTTAAACGCCACAGGTCACGGGTACGATTCCCGCTCGGAGCAAATTTTTTTTTTTTTTTTTTTTTTTTTTTATGTTAGAAGTTGGCAAACAAGCATACGGCCCACCTGATGGTAAGTGGCTGCCGCAGCCTATGAGCGCTAGAAGCACCATTAGTAGGTGCCACTCGCGCGTTGCCAACCTCGAGATATTAGTTCTTAAATCTCGTTCGCCCAGTAATTTCAGCATATATGTTTGTATTGACTATGCAAGCATATTTTTCCGGTCTGTCGGTGTATTTGTCCTTGTCGTTGTGTTTATGTGTTTCCGGATCCCCGATTCGTGGAGTGCAGCCTTTATTTATTTATAAGAAATCTATTTTTTTTCTGTCTTTCTGCTTGTTCCAGATAATCTCTGAAACGGCGGGACCAATTTCATGATTCGATTCGATTCACTAGCAGATAGCTGATCACGCGAGCGGAGGCACTGGGGCAGCTAGTGTTTAAATAAAAAATATCTTTTTAAACAATAACAAGCTATTTAAGTATTTTATTACATTACTATTACGGCAAATATTTTCAACTAACCGCTATCCAACCTGTATAAGAAACTATAGAATATTATTTTAGGGAAAATTTATAGCGGTAACAGTGACTTTTTCCAGCACAGCACAACTCATAAAATTTTCTGACCGAAGAGTCCGACCGTCAACTATCGACAGTGAAATTAAGATAAACAGTTTAAGCCTTTTTTTAATTTTAACAAACCAAAATTAACTACGTATTTAATTATTTAAATTACATAATTATTACTACTATAGCTTATTTATAAATTAAAATAAGCTTATATAGTTCGTTATTAATTAGATTTTACTTAGTCCACAACGATTATTAAATACAATTTTAATCTGAGACCGTTCAATGCGAAGGTCGACATGGACTTGAACCCCGGGAATATCTCACCCCAACAAGATTTTAATTATAAACGGAATACGTAAATAGGCTTCGTTTATAATGTCATGATGTAAGTACGACTCACTGTCGCAGCGAAAGATCCTTAAAATTAATCAATACAATTACATGAAATTCAAGCGTCTAATATTTTAATACTTCGGCACTAGCCAAAATAATAGTAATTTGTCTAAACTCCGAAATTGTTCGGCTGATTTTGAAGAGATATTCACTTACAGATACCTATGTAATTCGCAGTAAAAAAACTTACAATAATTTTGTGGACTTCTCGAGCCAAGTCGCACGCACAGCTTGTAAGAAATATTCTGCAGTGACATAATGGTGTAAATATGAGGCTAATAAGATGTAAAGAATCTACACTAGGCAATATCACTAGCCTGGAGGTTCCTCCCTTTGTTTTTTTATGTTACTAAGTTGGCAAACAAGCATATGACCCACCTGATGATAAGCGGACTATCGTGGCTTATAAGCGTTGGCAAAATCGTTTGTAGGTATCACTCTCGCGTTGCCAACCTCGAGATATTGGTTCTAAAATCTCTTTTGCCTAGTAATTTCACTAGCCTACAGTGCCCTTCAAACCGAAACACAGTCATGCCAAAAACACTACTGCTTTGCGGAAGAATATTTGACACTGCGATGGTACCTAGCCGGGCCTCTTACAACAAAAGACCTATAGTTTTACGCAAAAAAAAAAACTTACATCCAGCTACAGCCTTACAGTATAAAGCTTATTGATCGTTAAAACCCTGTCTGATCGTCATGTGCTCGATAAACACGTCTCGCTTCTCAACTTGCAAAATTATAATATAATTTATAAATATTACTTTATTTTAAAATGGTATTGTAATACTGAAATGTTAAATCTTGACTAAGCGGTTATTTACAATATTTGTAAATTAAAATATTTGGTTCTTTATTGGAAACTAAAGCGTTCTGCAGCTTGATGAGGAAGAATCCTTAGGACTTTAAATTTAAAAAAATGAAAAAATTAAATTTCAAAATGGGAAACTTTCGACTAAACAGTATTTTAATTTCGTGATAAATATAACATAGTTCAGTATTTTACAAGAAATTAATGCAAAATTATAAACATTTTGTTTTGCTGCCTCTAAAACATATTATACATAAATTTTTTGTTTGTCAGTTGATAGACTTTATTTTTTGTCAATAGACTAAGCTTTCGCAGCAGTCTGATTTTGTATAGATATGATCACGAATCGTGGAAACACACGACAAACACCTTCAAGTTATGAGAACCGATTGGTCGCTATCGGTACATCAAATTTGAGATAAAAAAAAAGTGAATGACGTCTTGAAAATTGGTAAAAACTATTGTTAATAAGCTGATAACTAATTTAAAAATACCTAGTCAGTATTATGCCAAAAAAAATATACATTCAGTTATTACATGACCAGTCTGCATAGATTATATTCGCCAAAAAAATTATAGGATTAAATTTAAGAACTCACATTTAATACATTTGAAAATCTTAATAGATTAACATAATACATTAACCTTTAGAAGTAAAAAGTTTTCGTGAAATCTAAGCACAAGAACCGTGTAGTCGAACTTTCAATAGAAAGTTAATACTTCAAAGAATGTCATTCAGCGAATTCGTCCTTTACGATAATAATCTCCAGTCCGGTCTTCGGGGACGTAGCTTATTCTTATTCCAACTTAGACGGTTATAATGAAAAAGTTTTAAGCAAACTCGCTTTATTATACTGCCTTGGATTCATGGGTATTTCAAAGAAAAACAAACATGAATAAAATTATACAAATAATAATGAAGATATTTATTATTTTCTGAAATTATTGCTCTATAATAACTTTCCGTGACAAGGAAAACCTAAGAAAATTTGAAATATATGCTAATTAGTTATTTGAAATATATGCTAATTAGTTTATTTAGGAAAATAATTTGCGTTTTAAGTACTAGCTGTGCCCATAATGAATGAAATTATTATTTTTTATTTAATTATCAGCTAATCTATATATATCTGAACATAAAAAGAAGCTTAAAACGCAAATGCGCACTAAGAGGGGATTTTTCGAAATTTAACCCTCAAGAGGATGAAATAGGGGTTCAATATACATACAAACTGTATGTGACTCCATCATTTTTGAAACTAGAACCATGAAAATTAGTTTTTTGTCGAACTATTAAAGATAAAGAAACACGTGTTTTAACATTTTGTAAAATTTCACCCCTGAAGGCTTGAAATTGGGATTCAAAGCTTGTAATAAAATCGTTATTTGCTCGGGAAAATCCGTTGGCAGAAGCTAGTCTTTAATATACTTCCTGGATTTTAGACATAAATAAACATTATAAAACTTAATGCAATGGGACATGTTGATACTATATCAATCAATATATTATATTGAATATAGATATGACGTAAACTTATCGACCGTTTCGTTATCTTTTTCTAAAGATAAGAAAAGAGTATTGATTCATACGACTAGTTATTTCGTTAAAGGTATCATTTAAAAGATTAAATAGCATCAAAAAATGTTAGTAAATTTAAATTATGGTTAGTTTTTAAAAATATTATTATGATGAATACAACAACTATATACTATAGAAATATAGATAATCCTTTCCTTAGTTTATGTGCCTGTATATTTCATATTTTCAGGCTAAAATTTAAAAATATTTTTTTCATTTTTAGAAATAACTGTATGTCTGTCTGATTGTACAAGCGGCACTGTTGAACTATATAGCATATTCTCTAGTAACATTTAGATTTTGTTTCATAAAAAAAATCTGCTCACTCTATAAAGAATAATTGCAATTTAAATAAGTATAAGTATTTTAGCCTTTTTAAGAAAAAACTAGTGAACAGATTTGGATGAAAGTTTGCACACAGATAGAATTTTAGTATGGATTAATATTTAGGATAATTTCATCACAAAAATGTTAGTTTCATGTGGGGTTATCAAAAAACTATATTCACAAGGCACTAGCTGTGCTGTCAATATTATAATATTTATAAGAATAGCTTCGTAGCTCGCTATAATATATGTTTTATTATAAAAATGCAAATGGACCCACATGCTATCTGTGTTAATACCATATCAATAAGTTAAAATATAAAGCTTAACACACATTTACATTGCTTCAATATTCGTCATCAGGAAAACAGAATTTTGAGCTCAGACACAATAGCTATTGTAGCTGTTAAATCGGGTATAGAAGGGTTTAAGTTACAGCATTGTTTTGAATTGGTGAAGCATCAATTAACTACCTCTGTTTAAACAAAAGGTTAGATTGGGGTAATTAAAAATGGAAATGTTGCCGGTGATCTTTCCGAACCGATACGACTTGGGAACCTTCAAGAGAAGAGCGTATTCTTTCCTTAAAGGTCGGCAACGTGCCTCCATGCCTTCTGGTGTTGCAGATGTTCATGGGCGGCAGTGATCGCTTGACATCAGGTGAGCCTCTTGCCCGTTTGCCGCCTCTTACATAAAAAATTGAATGATAAATTATGACGACGTTGTGTCGCAGTGGTAGCGAACCTGCCTGCGCCAAGAACCTCGTTAAGAACTAAGCAATAAGCCTGTAGAGCACGCGAGTCGCGGGCACAGCTAGTCTTTCCTAAAATACTTAGATGGTATAATCATCATAAAGCCTTTATTTCCTTAACATATGTGAGTATTTACATTTACGAACGAAAGTAATAATTTTTATGAAGCTATATCAGTTAAAGCCATCCCTCGCCAAGCCCTCCAGGTGAAGGCTTGCTGTAATCCAGTTTTTTGCCAGTAATTTGGCGCAATTTTGTTCTTGGACTTTCGACTTTTGCTCTTATTTTTTCTACTCAGGGCAAATATTACGCCGCCTTGATAAATATACGTGTTGTTATCAATTTTCACTTCAAATTATTTCCAATAAACTTGGAACGAAAAAGATTTCCATAATTTGAGTTGTTGTTATACATTATGATAATAAATTCTCCATACCTTCAGGTTTCCTAGAAATTTGCATTATGTGCGTAATAGAGCGAGGTTACAGGCTTACAGTCTACTTATACAGTGTAGCACCTATTTTTGTATGTATGAATCAATGTACGTATATGACTTTTATCTTTCAAGCTGAGTTTAAAAAGGAAGAGGTTTTTAACTAAGCTCTTTTATTTTGTGTGTCTGTCTGTATGTTACGCAATATCTTCGCTGTTGATAAATTATTCTGAAATCTACTTGGGAAGGTTAAAAGGAAAATTAACTAGTATTTTTATTATAAATATTTATGTATGCGTATTTGGACATTATATAAGATGATTAATTTTTAACTTAATTAATTAAAAAAACATCGTGTTATTTTTTTTTTCCTTTCATGAAAAGGACGAAAAACGACGCGCGACCCTCGCTACCAGTCATCAGATGCTAAGATTCGTTAAAAATTTAGTCTTACTTGTTACTATGTTTCATAACATTATAGGTGTGGAGACATAGAACAATGACCTTTATCCGTCTGACAACAAGATCAGACATAGGTACGTTATATTTTATTGTTATGTTAAATGTATAAAATGTTGTTGTTATTAGTATATTTATTTGACTTAATAGTATAACTTTAACTGATCTTACAGTCAAACCAATTGTCAGGTTTTGTAAGACTTTAGTACAAAACATATTGTTAATAAATATTGACTTAATAAATAAATAAAAAAAAAAAAATAAATAAATATGCATTTTATTGATATCTAAACACTATGATAGCTTCCCAATCGTTGAGTGATATTCTTCTTCGTAGCATTATTCCCGGTATTTAACCAGAGTTTGCTTATACTCTTTTTTGACTGGTTACTAATTTTTACACAGAGTGATTGCCATCTGACCTTCGTAACCCTAATGGCGAACCACTAGCTCATTGGATAAGAGTAAATTACGTATCAATAGTTAACAATTATTATCAGATGTGATGATAACAACCGAGACCGACCACTTAACGAGGCACCTCTCTGAGGCACGGAGGGGAGACCAAAGAACAAACGCACAGATCGAAACAGATATTTATAGCAAACATTTGTTCCGAGCGGGAATCGAACCCACAGCCGTTGCGGCTTAAAGCAGTCTCGCTACCAGCACGCCACAATCGTTGAGTGTTTATGGCTATCTTTAAACTTGATAATCATATTCTATCAACGGATTTTTGCAGGCAAGCTATGACATTATTTTCGTAATTACATTATCTTTATTTCAGTATGGGTGAAGTTACATATATTTACTGATTCCTTCATACCGGCGTCGGGATGTAACCCCATCGCCCGCTGTTGGGATAACCTCTGTCATAGCAGAGATTATTCCACCAGTGCAATTAGTCACACTGGTGGTAGGTCTTTTGTTGCAAGAGGCCGGCTAGGTAGGTACCGTCGCAGTGTCAAATGTTCTGCCGCCAAATAGTAATGCTTAGGCATTACTGTGTTCCGGTTTGAAGGGCACTGTACGCTAGTGAAATTACTGGACAGAGGAGATTTATGAACCAATATCTCGAGTTTGGCAACGTGTGAGTGGCACCTACTAATCGTGCAGCAAGCGCTCATAGACTACGGCACCCACTTACCATCAGGTGGGCCGTATACTTGTTTGCCAACTAGTAACGTAAAAAAAAAAAAACCAGCTTACTAAGTACCCATGAACAGATATATCAGCAAGCCTACGAAGGCATGTTCTTCATGTAAAAAACTATCAGTTGAAACTAAAGATCGATTATCAAAAGAGTGAAAGCTATAAAAAATCGACTAAAATGAATTTAATTAAAGATAACTTAAATAATTATGTCAAGATTTATAACATTGGAGCAATAACAGTTTCGTTAAGAATGTATTTTTAGATATTGTTATGCTCTCTTAATACTAATTATGTATGTATGTATGTAGTGTGTAGTAATTATGATTACGAATAAATTACGAATAATAATATTATTATTTGTCATGTTCATTTTTATATTGTGAAATAGTTCAAAGATTTAGCACGAAATTTCATTGTGAAGGTATTTTTAGTATGTAGTAACTTTCGGGTTTAAAATTGGCTCAGTTTTTAAATATTAGCTCAAGTAACTAGCCTATGGATAGTTCGATCCTGACCCCGTTGGACGTTGTTGTATTGACTCCTTTTTTTTTGGAAATCTGCTCCACAGATACCTGGCCTCCTGGGGAGGAGAACCGGGCTATGTGGGGTTCCATGACAGGTGGTCGGTCATGGGTACCCTCTAAAACCTCCTCGGTGGCCGACTCAGGGAAAGAGAGAGGCTCCGGGATCTCTTACAGAACTCACATTCACTTCTAGCGCAAGCTACGAGTTTATTTTGAGGAGCAATAGGAATATTAGTAATGAATAAATAAAGCATTGCTATTCTTTACATACCCAGGAGAGTACATAAAGAAAAAACGGTTGTCAAATAATATTAATAACACATAATCTGGGACAGCTGGGTTTCTGTAGCAAGTGTCTCGCAGCTAGGATGCGATGAAAAGTGACGTTGTGGTGGTGGAGCGGTAGCGAACCTGCCTTAAGTGTCACAGGTCACGGGTTCGATTCCCGCTTGAAGCAGCTGTTTGTTTTCACAATACAGACATGTTTTCCGGTCCAGGTGTATTTGTCTTTGTCAGTGTATGTTGCCCGATCCCCGATACAGGATATAAATATCTTACTGGGGGCGTTGAGTATGTAGCATTTATTTATTTGTAAGTTATCTATTCGATTTGGCTGATATAATCCCCCCGATTATTCAACCAATAATTCTAGCCCTGGGATGTTTCAGCTCCCTGCCAGTGTGCAATCCATCGTTCGCCACGTTTATTGATGTTATGTATACTATATTTAATATAATATATGGACGCAAATAAGCAATACCATGTCAACCCATACGAATGTCATTTCGAGAAAAACGCGTTTGAAAATTTTGAACAACTTGCTTTATATGAATTAGTTTTATGTATTGGTCAAGTTTTTGGCAATTTCAGATTTATGTAAGTTATTTTACTTATTTTCACAAAAAATAAGTATACAAACTGCATATTTCGTATATAATATAACCCAAAACGTTTAACATAATACATAAATTTCATGATTAAAAATGGCTTTTTTAGAAGTTTTAAAGCGTAAAACCCTACCCTATAGAAACCCCTAAGAAAAAACGTGAAATGTTCTTCAGCCATTTACCAACACTTACGCATATATAACTCAGTTTTATCAATTTTGTGGGTTGACAGGGTATTGCTTATTTGCGTCCATATATTCACATAGATTTTTTTTAATTCAAAAGTCTTTGTGTAACTTATTTTAATAAAAACAATACGATATGGTATAAATTCAAACATTGTTTAAGCCTACAAATCTTTATTACAATATCAACAACGATTAGGCGGATCCCACCATCGTCGAAAATCCTTATACACAGATGTTCTTCTTACTAAATCCTCTTCATTAAGCATTGAACAGAATCTACAATAGTCATTTGTCTCTACACTCTCGTCTCTACGATGATAGGAATAGTGGTTCCTCCATCGAAACATATCCGCATACATATCTGGATTTTGTATTAACTCGTGCATTTTCTTTGCTAGTTTAGCCGGACCCAATTTTCTTGCATCTAAATATATACCATCGGGCATGAATCTGTAATTATAATACAAATGATTACAGTAAGTAGAAATATATTGAAACTTCGAAGATCTACTAGTTATCGGCGTCGGGATGTGACGACCCCATCGCCCGCTGTTGGGATAACCTCTGTCACAGCATAGATTATTCCACCAGTGCAATCAGTCACACTGGTGGTAGGCCTTTTGTTGCAAGAGGCCGGCTAGGTAGGTACCACCGCAGTGTCAAATATTCTGCCGCCAAATAGTAGTGTTTAGGCATTACTGTGTTCCGGTTTGAAGGGCACTGTACGCTAGTAAAATAACTGGGCAGACGAGATTTAAGAACCAACATCTCGAGGTTGGCAACGCGTGAGTGGCACCTACTAATGGAACTGCTGCAAGTGCTCATAGGCTACGGCAACCACTTACCATCAGGTGGGCCGTATGCTTGTTTGCCAACTTTTAACATAAATAAATAATAAAAAAAAATAATAAAAATAATTATTATTCCCCAAAGATTACAACGAGGAAGTGATTTATCGTCACATCATATAAATGTCATAAATACAAATAAAGGGCATTGTTTGGTTATTTGTGACGGTTGAACACCTCAACATCTCAACCAATCATTTATGAAATTAAGCTTATATGTTGTCATGGGTAAGGAAAAAACCTGAATTTCCGAGTGAGGAATAGAAAAATAGCTTCTAGGCTGTTGTTCGGCATAACAACTGTCATTATCTTTGAACATATTTCTCAAGTGCATTCAAACGAAATCGCGGCCAAATACTACTCTACTATAAAAGATTTAAATGATAGTCTGTTGCTTATTCATTAATTAAATTGTTGCCACTTCTATCTAATCTTATCGCGTAGGTGAAAAATTATCTGGCATGCCTTTTTTAACTAAACTGTAGTAATTTAAATAACTTGTCATCCATTATTAGCCATCACTTAGTTACATAATTTCAAATTTATTTCAAAGAAACTGATATGGTATTATCTTGGAGAAAACTATTTCCATGAAAAACGTATTATTGAAACGAGTTTTATGAATGTAAGGAAAGAACGTAATGAAAATGTTCAAATAAATCATATAATTTTATGATCTATAAATCAGGAAAGTGAACTATAAATTATTGAATTAATCAAAAATATACACTCAGATGTATATATAAGGTCTATATTGAAATAATCAAGATCAAATATTCAGGCAAATAAATTTTAATATGAAACAATGACAGAAAGAAATACCTGGTATAATTCGCGCCACCATACACAATAGGTACAGCGTAGTTTTGTAATGGATGTAGCAGTTTTTCTGTAACGTAATCCTCTGCAAACGAATTCTCAAATGAGAGATAAAAATAATAATCTCTCTCAATCATTTTATTGCATTCGTCTTGTTTATCACGAGGACAGTAAAAATTACCACATTCGCCATAAATATCAACTGTCATATTGTACTTCTTGAGCCAAATTTTTAAATTCGAAACATATAATTCTCGTCTTCTTTTTGAATAGCAATTAGATAAAAACCAGGCAGCGGCTTTTGTTTTATTTTTCAAACGTTCTTTTAAATCATCACTAACAGGATCCATATCTTCCGATTTCATCCAGTGCATACTTGTTTTAGGGCCGACTATATTATTCTTTGAATCTCTTACAACGATATAGCCCCATTTGGCATCGGAATCCAGTCTATATGTCCAGGTCCAATTGAAATATTCATTGAACCATTCAGAGCACACAGGATAATTGTCTGCTGATTCAATACTGGCAAAAACATACTTTTGATTTGGAAATCTATATTGGGGTAAAAGTTCGTAAATTTCTCTTAAAATTATCAATCTTATTTCTGGACCAGCGAACGCGATCACATCAAATTTAGTATAATCACTTAAGTAGGATTTATTAGATGTAACGAAACAGTTAGTGAAAGAACAGTTCCTGTCTATGAAACCCTGTTGACCTTCACCCATATAGACAAACGGCACATTCTTCGAAGATGTCCATTGCAGTATATATTTTAATTCCACTTGATCACTTACTGAAACATTCCCACTTTGTTGTAATAAAAATTTCGTCACGTCCATAACACTGGTATACGTAAGATCATCAAACGATTTATATAAAAACCAGAATATTGAAGATATACAGCAGTAGATAAAGACTTTTAATAAAATACTGTTTTTCATTTTATTTCGTATTGCTTTTTATTCACTGTAACAAACCACACTCGGCTACCTTTTTAAACGGTATGTTTGTGTCACCGGCATCTAGTGTATACTGTACTAAACAGATAAACAAAGATTGATGTCTGTGGACGCATTTTAAAAATCTCACTGTTTGTTTATAAGAAAAGTTAGTGTACTACGAATAATTGACGTAAATATTTAACATATATTTGTGATTTTGTGATTTTTCTTTGCTTCTTCTTCTTCCTAGCATTATTCCCGGTATTTTATGTACCCAGGGTCTGCTTATTACTCTTACCGGGATACCGGGGAACCTGTCAAAGGTTACTAGTTTTTACACAGAGTGATTTTTGCAGCGCACAGTGTTTTATAAAATCCATTTTTGTGTCATTTTAATTTTATTATTGAAATCGATTGTTTTTATCATTTCAAGCATTAGAGTGAAACTCCGGGTCGATACAATAAGTAGTTTTTTTTTTATAAAAATTCCCAAAGTTCACTAATATTCGGCTCTAAAAGTCACAAAAATAAAAATTAAAAATAAATCTAAAATACTTACGTAAGTTTTGATTATAGTCAATAATTACAAAATATATAATGTTTGATATTTACACAAGTTTTTGTTAATTTAGTTGTGGTAATTAATTTTTTTTTTTTCAATTTCTCTTTATCGTTTTTTTGCTCCGCCATATTGGCGTATTAGATTATGATTTCTAGAGGAAACGCTCGTTTAAATATGCCTTTATCCGTGCTATTTAAAACACAATCTAATTCGGCGTTATCTCAAAGTTATCGCTAATTTTCTTCTTTCGGTCAGGGTTGTAACATATGTTCACTGAAATTCCATTGACTGTTTTCCGGATCAAATTTAATTTTCCTGAAAATGACGTTTTTTGGCGTTTGTAGTAGTCTTGTAGGCTATATGTTATTTTTGGCGCACTTGAAAAGGAAAACACGCAATCTCATACAATCACTTTCATGTCCGCCTGTCAGTGTGTATGTCAACACTTGCACAGTTGAAACCAGGGGACCAATATAGGAACAAAATTCGCTGTAAACGCTGCACACTCAACGGCCCCCATTAGGATAGTGATATCCTGTGTCAGGGGTCCGGAAGAATATACAAGGACAAGGACAAATACACCCAGACCACAAAATATGCTTGGATGGTCAATACAAACATATTCGGCTCCGAGCGGGAATAGCACCCGCGACTTGTGGCATTTAAGGCAGGTACACTGCCACTGCGCCACAACGTCGTCACGTTGCTTAGTTTATGATAATATACACGGTGTGCTAGTCTGTCTATATTATTTTATTTATTATAGGATAACAAAACCAAATAGTTTTGTTCTTTTGATTACTACCCTAAAAATTTAAAAATATTCTATTAATTAACAGAACAAAAGATGATCACCCTTATGTACCTCATCATCCATTAAAGTTGATACTCTTTTTGGGTAATTTTTTCATAATTAAATTTTAATATGGTTAGATTCAGTAAAGGTGATAACCCTGCTCCTTAAAAATCCGGATAAATATTAAATCCATACCATAAATAAAGGAATATTTAAACAATCGTTTCGTTTAGAAATCAAAATCTAATACGCCAATATGGCGGAGGAAAAAAATGAAAAAAGAAATTGAAAAAATATATATCTTTTTAATTACTACAGCTAAATAAACAAAAACTTGTGTTAATGTTTAATTATATATTTTTTTTAAAGTAAAATGTAAAAACTTACGTAAATATTTTAGTTTTTTTTTAAATAAATTGTTTTGTGATTTTGAAGGGGCCGGATATTAGTAAACTTTGGGAATTTTTATAAAAAAAACTGCTTATCGTATCGACCTGGGAGTTTAACTCTAATCCTTGAAATGATAAAAACTATCGATTTCAACAATAAAACCAAAATGAGACAAAAATGACGATGACGATTTGACGACGTTGTGGCGCAGCGGTAGCGATCCTGCCTTAAACGCCACAGGTCGCGGGTTTGATTCCCGCTCGGAACATAGTATGTTTATGTTGACCATGCAAGCATATTTTCCGGTCTGGGTGTATTTGTCCTTGTCCTTGTATGTGTTTCCGGACCCCGACACAGGATATCACTATCCTAATGGGGGCCGTTGAGTGTGCAGCGTTTATTTATTTATTTATTAAAATGGGTTTTATGAAACACTTTGCTCCGCAACCCTAAGAGCAAAACAGTAACTCATTGGTTAAGAGCAAATTACCTATCAGAAGTTAACGATTATTATCAGATGTTATGATAACAACCGAGACCAGCACAGTCACGTGCTCTCCGAGGCTGGTGAGAACCACAAAGACAAACGCCGAGACCGAGACCGAACTAATATTTATAACATCAATACAAATATCTGTCTCGAGCGGAAATCAAACCCGCGACCATTAAGACTTAAGGCAGGCCCGCCACCAACACGCCACAACGGTAGTCTTCAGCTTTGTTTGTTCTTTAAATATTATAAATGTGATACTAGTTTGATGCATATTTAATGAAATTTATTCCACCAGTGCAATCAGTCACACTGGTGGTAGGTCTTTATTGCAAGAGGCCGGCTAGGTAGGTACCACCGCAGTGTCCAATATTCTGCCGCCAAATAGTAGTGTTTAGGCACTACTGTGTTCCGGTTTGAAGGGCATTGTACGCTAGTGAAATTACTGGGCGAACGAGATTTAAGAACTAATATCTCGAGGTTGGCAACGCGTGAGTGGCACCTACTAATGGTGCTGCAAGTGCTCATAGGCTGCGGCACCCACTTACCATCAGGTGGGCCGTATGCTTGTTTGCCAACTTCTAACATAAAAAATAAAAAAAAAAATTTCTATCCCCGATCATTGATGAAATGAGATATATTAACTTCCGCCGGCGGTTTTTCCGAACTGATACGACTTGGGAACCTTCAAGGTCGGCAACGCGCCTGCATGCCTTCTGGTGTTGCAGATGTTCATGGGCGGCGGTGATCGCTTAACATCAGGTGAGCCTCCTGCCCGTTTGCCCCAATCACAATAAAAAAATTATGAACTGTATTTGAGACCAGAAACTGATGTCATAGAAAAAAGGCTTATCATAAATCTATCGATAGGTACATAAAACAATAACAGGGAAGAATTTTCTATGATTACTAATTGAGACAAATAATAGTTTACAGAATTTTTACAACTAAGTTTCTATTCTGATATGGACTTATCTACCTCTTATAGAATAAGTAATTAAAACAAATTATTAATATTATATTATGCTACTACAACAAAGACCAACATATTATGTACATACACAAAACATAGTTTTATATGAGAAAACTTTAAAATAAAATAAGAAAACTAAACGTATAAAAAGCGATTTAAATAAGATATTTTATTTATTTCACATATATCGACTCACTGTAACACATTTAAACACACATTATATTGATATAAAGGTAAAAATAGATAAAAAATAATAAATTATGCACCGAGGGAGAAATGTAGGACATTCTCACCCACGGATTATTATTACAATCGCAATAATCGTGGGTAGCAATGTCCTACTTTTCTCCCGTCAGACTTGTATCATTTTTTTTTCTAAGATGAAAAGAAGCACCTGGTACAAGGGATAAACATACCGTTGCTAGGTTTCCGAGAGGTAAAGTGAGTTAATTAGTGTCATTTTTGTCCCTCGTACAACGCACTAAAAGCGAACTTTTCATCGAGTTAGAAAAAAACTCAATGATTTATATATTTAGCATTATATTTATAATGTTTTAGATTATACTTTCTTATACATTCTTACACCCACACTAACATTCTATACGCATACATTGCTCTGTCTCAATTTTCAAGATTAAACGGTTGGACAAATTTTTTCGCTATCCTAATAGTGTATTTAGGTGTCGACAGGTTTTTTTCATAATTATAACAAATGAGTAATAGACTGAGGTTCGGCAAAATCCAGAACGGTCTTGCAATTTGTATTGTACAAAATTAAGTTGGTAACTTACTAAAACTAATAAAAGTAAGTACTTTTAGTAGTTTTATTTCCACATAAAAATAATTATGTCACCTATCTCGATTCCATGTCAAGATATTGTGGGTTATTTCATATATTTGTTATCATTTTTTTTACAAAATATGCTTCAAATCATAAATTTTATATAAATCATAAAACATAATTAGGTATAACATGTGGAATTTATATAAAAATATGCATGTTACAACAGCACAGCAATACTTAAAATAACTTAAAATAACAGTCTGTTCACGTTCCAATCCAAAGGCATTTTAAAAAAGCCTTGTTGAAAATAAAAATCAAAAAGATAAAATATTATATATTATTATACATTAGATCACCCAAAATACTTAATTTTTTGAGAATATAAAATGTAAGGTCAGAATTTTTTCGAAAAATTTGATCTTTATTCACAATATTCACGAAGCACCATGGGGTGATTTAAGAACCTATGTATTAAAAACTCAGAATCAGGACTCCTAGTCATGCTTATCTCTTTTTAGGGCTCTTAGGGCTCTTCTTGATAATAACAAAAACTTAAAATTACTTGTCATAAAAGATCAACAACGATTTGGAGGATCCCACCATTGTCTAAAGTTGGGGTACATTGAAACTTTTTTAACTAAATGTTCTTCATTGAGCATAGAACAAAATCTACAATAATCGTCAGTCTCTATACTCATAAATCTACGTTGGTATGAATAGTGGCTTTTCCATCTAAAGTATTCCGCATACAAGTCTGGATTGGTGATGAGTTCGTTCATTTTATCCGCTAGCTTCTCTGCGCCTAATTCTCTCGCATTCAGATAAATACCATGCGGCATGAACCTGTAATAAAACAATAGTTCTATGTTAAAAATAATGGATTATCTCTCACCATATTACAAAAAATGGTCTCCAACCATAGAGCTACTATCGACATGCCCTTCCAAAGACATTTACAGAAATTGTCCAAAGACATTTTACCTGGGCCTGTCTATAAGGCCTGTCTATATTATATAGAAAGTCTATATTTCAAAAATTATAACATTATCATTTGTATGATCTAGAAAGTTATATGTATTCAATTTCCCATAACATATTACTTCAATATTAAGACCTAAAAATTTAGGACCTACATCACTAGAACGTACCCAAATTTCAAAAATATTAGGCCTTAAATATTTATCCTTTCCATATGTCTATTCCTCACTATACTTTATGTCCACAATTCATCGATATCTGTACATTATCAGAAGCATTTTATACAACGACTATTGACACTTTAGGTATAAATTTCACAATGTAAATGTATTTGATGAACCATAAATCACGGAGAGTGTTGTGAGGAATTGTTTGGATTGATTCCGCCGGTAGAATTTCACCATCGGACATCGCGACAAAACTCTAAGTTCCATCCATACCACCTCGATGTCTGAAATCCACAACAGCGCGATTTAGAAGACATTTTCTTCCTCGCACAACCACTCTGTGGAATCAACTTCCGCCGGCGGTCTTTCCGAACCGATACGACTTGGGAACCTTCAAGAGAAGAGCCTATTCTTTCCTTAAAGGTCGGCAACGCGACTGCATGCCTTCTGGTGTTGCAGATGTTCATGGGCGGCGTTGATCACTTAACATCAGGTGAGCCTCCTGCCCGTTTGCCCCCACTTACATAAAAAAAAAAATCCTACGAAGGATAAGAAGAGAAGATCTTTGGGTTTTATATGATAAGGATACAAGTAGTTTTTAAAGTTAAAGAATTTAGTTTCTATGTCCTCTCATGTTTGAATTTGTTTTGTGTGAAAAATTCATAAACAAGCAGATTATTTTTCAGCACAATTTGGTTCGAATATAATATCATGTTGTTTTCAAGATAAAAATGCATATTTTTAATATTGTATTCAAGGACATATATAATACATAGCTTTGTTTTATATGTGAATTGTTTTTATAAAGAACTATGGAAATTTTTGTTGCCCATTCAATTAATGAAATTTTGCCTCTTATCTGTGCGTGGTCCAAATTTTGTGAATATGGAGTTATTGTAGTTGTTAAACCAGATGATTTTTTTTTGCATTAAAAAGTAGCCTATGTCCGTTTAACAGGCTCTAGACTCTGTGTATCAAATTTTATTTATATCAGTTTAGTAGTTTTAGCGTGAAAGCGGGACAGACAAACAGACAGACCGAGTTACTTTCGCATTTATAAATTAAGTAAGAATAAGGATTGATCTGTCAGTGAGCTAATCAAAGTTATGATATTTAATTATTCATGAATTATTAAATACAAGAAAATGTTACTTTTACCCTTGCTATATTTGGACGCAAATAAGCAATACATGTCAACCCATAAAATTGTAAAAACTGAGTTATATATGCAGAAGTGTTGGTAAATGGCTGAAGAACATTTTGCTTTAATATTTGTAGGGTTTTAAGCATTAAAACTTCTAAAAAGCCATTTTTTAATCATGCAATTTATGTATTCTGTTAAACGTTTTGGGTTATATTATATAAGAAATATGCAGTTTGTATACTTATTTTTGTGAAAGTAAGTAAAATAACTTATATAAATCTGAAATTGCCAAAAACTTGACCAATATGTAAAAAAAAATTATATAAAGCAAGTTGTTTAAAACTTTCAAACACGCTTGACATGACATTCGTATGGGTTGACATGGTATTGCTTATTTGCGTCCATTTATATATATGCTTGTCATTAATAAATTACTGTTCAGAATTATTTTTATCTTATCGTTTAGTTCTCAATCACTTTATCAACGACCGCGTTCAGACTTCAGCACTTATATTGAAGAAAAACGATAATATTACTCCTTAAATCGATTTAAGCATAATTATACTGAATCGGTCGCAATTAGTACAGTATTTTTTAAGTTTAATGTGTTAATTACATATTTACATAAGTTTTTAAATAATACTTTTACTTTAACTTTATGAATGTGAAACTAATACTAAATATGTTTCAGTGTTTGTTATTCAACTAAGCTAAAACGATGGAACTCCTGGATTGTCATATAGGATAATTTCATAAAAGGAGAAATGTCTCATTGGGGACTTAACGACGTAGGGTCTTAAAATTCGACATAGATTTCTTATGACATAGAAAAATATCTTATATACGGTCGTCCGGTGTAACACCTAGTGTACATTCATGCGAGTGAGCTGCAGACATTATATACAATATGGCCTACAGTTATAAAGCCATTTTAATATAGATCAAATTAAATTACCTTGTATAGTTAGCACCACCAAAAACTATAGGTACTGCACTATTTTCTAATGGATATAGCAATTTTTCTGTCACATAATCCTCAGCAAAGGAATTTTCGAAGGATAAATAAAAATAATAGTCAGTTTCAATCATTTTAACACAGTCATCTTGTTTCTCTGGAGGACACTTCAAAGGACCACAACGGCCATAAATATCTACTTTAAGATTATATTTCTCTAAGTTTTTCTGCAATTCTCTTACAAATTTTTCTCGACCGCTCCTTGAATAACAATTAGAAACGAACCAAGCTGCGGC
Source organism: Hestina assimilis (assembly GCA_023373885.1). Taxonomy (NCBI): domain Eukaryota; kingdom Metazoa; phylum Arthropoda; class Insecta; order Lepidoptera; family Nymphalidae; genus Hestina; species Hestina assimilis. Next base: position 4,860,984 of record CM041749.1, on the reverse strand, counting down.
TTTTGTTTTCGTCTTTAACTTATCTTTAAGTTCAGTGGTTACAGGATCCATATCTTCAAATTTTATCCAATGCATTTCTGCATTGGGTCCTATAATGTTTTTGTTTGAATCTCGAATAACCATATAGCCCCATCTTGCATCTGAACTTACTTTGTAAGTCCACGTCCAATTAAAGAAATTGTCAAGTTTGTTGGAACACACAGGATAGTTATCTGATGATTCTATACTCGCAAAAGCAAACTTCTGATGAGGCGATCTTTTATCAGGTAACGTATATTTACTTGCACGTACTACATCTGGACCGGCAAATGCTATTACATCGAATTTCGTATAATCGCCGAGGTAGCTTCTGTTGCCTGTCACAAAACAATTAATAAAACTACAGTTCCTATCAATGTAGCCCTGTTGTCCTTCACCCATGTATACAAAAGGTACATGTTTAGGGGAAGTCCATTGCAGTATATATTTTAATTCAGATTTCTGCTCTACGATTGGTTCACTTAAGATTGATTTTTCTTCTAATTTCTTTACTAAAGTTTCCATCGTATCATCTATTCTCATTACTTTCGATATTAATATATCATCACTGGTATTTTTAAGATCTTGTAAAGATATATATAGAAATATCAACATAGCTAATATTGAAATGTAAAAAAAAGTTTTCATTGTGATATTATTCCTCATTTTAACTTCACTCCACTCGCGACACTATTTAACGTTACATGCGTGCACGACGCTACGCGTTAACTATTGGTATAATCAGACACTCACCAACAGATATCTAATCGGATATTTGTTTCCTTTATACTAGCTTTTAGTCAAGGCTACGTATACGGATAGTGCTTAAATATAATACCCAAAATTTTTATTTAATCCTTAAAAAATCTATAACAATATTATTATAACATATTCGTAATTCGTAAACGTTTACGTATTTGACATCGTTATTCTATATTTCTTCTTTTTACGGTTATTTGGAAAAACAACCAATTTCAAAAATATATCAAAATGAGATTTTAATGTCTACGGTTTCTATTTAATGATGCCAATTAATCCTTAAATGGACGCAAATAAACAATACCATGTCAACCCACAAAATTGAAAAACTGAGTTATATATGCAGAAGTGTTGGTAAATGGCTGAAGAACATTTTTCTTTAATATTTGTATAAGAAAGCCATTTTTAATCATGCAATTTATGTATTATGTTAAACGTTTTGGGTTATATTATATACGAAATATGCAGTAAAGAACTTACTTAAATCTGAAATTGACAAAAACTTGACCAATACATAAAAAAAATCATATAAAGCAAGTTGTTCAAAACTTTCAAACACGTTTTTCTCGAAATGACATTCGTGTGGGTTGACATGGTATTGGTTATTTGCGTCCATTTATAGAGATATAAGATAATAAGGCAAGTTCAATACCACTGCGCCACAACGTCGACAACAAATATGTTGAAGTTTCACGTCCTGAGGGTTCTGCAAAATCTTAATTACGTAAATAGTTTTCCCACATTCAATAAGAAAAAAAGTCTTTTTCCTATTTTGTATATTTATTACCAATGTTAGTATTCCTTGTTTTTTTTCCTATTAATTATGTTGATACATATTTCATAATTGTAGGCCAAGATAAAGTTCTAATATTATCAATATATATGGTAATTTGTACAAAATAATAGCAACTGTATGTAGCGTATCATTCAAAAAATTTTACGCGTTTATACGCGTAAAATTTGTATATTAACCCATATAATTATTTATATGAGTTAATAAGGGCGCCAATGGTTTTACGATTTGTGCGAAAAGTAAAACGCGCGTATATGCACCTTTACGCGCTTCAAAAAACGAGCTTATACGCTAATATACAACTCTGGTCTGAAACCGCCCTGTTGTAGTAAATAATTACCAGTCGCAAGTGCGCCGTGGACCACGCATAGTGGAGACTAAAGGTTTCCGCAGCTTGATGAAGTATCTTTAGGATATTAACGAAGTAATAGCGACCGCAAATATAAGTTTTTAATTTTATAGTAATTATGAAAAATAATATGAAAAAACAAAATTATGGCAAACACCTATATATCTCTGAAATAATTATCGTTGAAAGTTCTTTTGATGTTCTACAACCTCAATTTTTTCCAGAACATTCATCAACTCATTGATCACGATCTTTTTTTTCGGGGTGTTCTTTTTTCTGTTTGCCTTAGTGGCCTGGACCGCGTCACCGGTAGAGCACGCGATCATTGCATCCATACCCATCCAATGGTTTTGTATGACTATGCCTTAGAGGTTAGGTGATTCATGTCAGGATGTTTTTTTTAAATAATTTTGCGTTATCTCTTTTTACAGTTATTACATTGCTAATATAAAAAGATAAGAAGTTAATGTTTTAAAACATTTAGATATTAATGTGATTAAGTAATAGAATAAACGGTATGTCTAATCGTCCTTTTATATATTTTAAAAAATCTTTTTAACAATTGCAATAATTAAATAATAATAATTCTTTAAAATGATTGTATTTTAGTGCAGTATATTAGTGGTGATGTTTATTTTTTTTTTTTCAAGCAAAACATGAAAAAAACCATGGCAAGATAGACAAGTATCAAGCAGTAAGAAAACATATCTTGGAAGTAAAATTAGAACTTGTATATCTGCCATTTCGCAACAGAGCGCTTCATGGTGGATGAAGCTTCTTCTTATCGTTGCTAATGGTCAACCTGAAGTCAAAATTGTTCAAGTCGCCCTGTTAGACCTTTGGCATTACCTATTGAATATTGACTTATGACTGCTATCATTTGACAATTGATAACAGCCGAAACGGTTTTTTTTTCGGAGTGTTTATTGCTGTTGGCTCTAGTGGCCTTGATAGCGTCAGCCGGGTCAGGAGACCTCAGCCGGTAAATGTTTGCCAGCTCGGGTGGGGCTCAAGTTGAATCCACCCTAAAGAGAAGAGAGAGAAATTGAGGCGTTATCGTTGAATTAGCACTATGCGGACACCCATCAAATGACTAAACAAGTCCAAATTTGCTTAACACATTGATCTTTCAGTGACAAGTGAGCGCATCTGGCTATGAGCGTATCGATAAACCTTCTATTCCCTTTGCCCACATTAATAATTATCAATACTATACTTTGTCAAACGATAATTTATCGATATTGGTATGTTTACAATAGAGCTCATTGAAATTTGTGACCCACAAAAATACTTACCACTTCTTGCTCATAAATTCTTTAATTTATAATATGTATTTTAATAATTGAAATAATTTTCTACTAAAAATAATATTATAAACCAAAACAGGGTATAAGCTACACAGTACATATTATATTATATGTATAATTCACTATCTATATCCTGTAGCTTATCATACTTGAAGTATCTTAACGAAATATCCTACCCGCTAAATAATCGAAAATAATGAGACTAGCCCTTACTAACCAGTTATATCAAACCAGTTTTAAACGTTACTTATAATACTAGGTAGATTAGATAGACGATACAGGTTAGATGTTTGCTGAAAATTGAGTTTTCATAAAGGATACAGAAAATTTACCGAAAATACATGAAATTAAAGATAACAATAATTAAATAAACGATACTCACTCAACAACGGCACAGATGAAGTGCAGATTTTTTTTTTAAGTCATGATGGTTGGCCAACAAGCATACGGTCCGCCTGTTGGTAAGCAGTCGTAACCTATGAACGCTTGCGATACTTGAAGTATCACAAGCACGATGCCAATCCAAGGAAGAGGAGGGATGGGATGAGAAGCGAAAAAAGGAAAGGAACAGAAGGGGTGGGATATTGGGCCTCCGGCGCTCTCACTCACCGCACGAAACGCAACAGTACCTAATGATACTTGACGCCGATTTTATGTGAGAGGGTAGTACCCCGGTCGAGCGTGCGCTTTTGTGCTGAGAGAAGAATGGCTCTATAAGGTACTGAAAAAATGGATTCTCCTAACTGTACAATATATGGTGTGATTGAAGATATTGACAATTTACTATTTGAGTATGCCCGGAATCGAGATTGAAGAAAGCACAGACAAATTAATTAAATGTGAACTTATACAAATATTGGTGTTTTTAATAGTATTTTATTACAGCCTTTAAGTAATTCAGCCATTAAAGCGTATAAGTTTCGATGTGATTCATGGACGACGTTGTGACGCAGTGCTAGCGAACCTACCATAAGCGCCACAGGTCGAGGGTTACTTTTCCGCTCGGAGCATATATGATTGTATTTACCATGCATGTATATTTTCCGCTTGGGGTGTATTTGTCCTTGTCCTTGTATGTGTTTCCGGCCCCCGACACAGGATATCACCATCCTAATGGGGGCCGTTGAGTGTGCAGCGTTTATTTATATATTTATGTGTTTATTTATTTATTCTTCATAATATATCTACCTATTCAATAACATATGTAAGCTTATTTTTAGATTTAATTATTGACTTTAACCGTTTTATTGATTCACTAACATCTATTTGGTGGATCCCACCATTGTCTAAAGTTAGGATACGTTGAAATATCTTGTACTAAATCCTCATTATTAAGCATAGAACAAAATCTACAATAGTCATCGGTTTCTATGCTTTCTGATCTACTGTGGTAGGAATAATGGTTCTTCCATCTGAAATACTCTGCATACAAATCAGGATTAGATATTAATTCGTTCATCTTATCTGCTAGCTTCGCAGCTCCTAATTCTCGTGCATTCAGATAAATACCATCTGGCATGAATCTGCAAAAGAAGTTCAATCTAGTAAATTAAACAGAAAACACATATTCCAAATCTACGTATTACCTAAAAACATTAACAAAATATTTGCAAAGGCTTTTTAATAAATAATCATCTTAATTTGAGATTTTTCTTGATAAGGTGTCATTAGCAATGTGCCAATCACAAATTAATGCTCTTTTTGGTGACAAAGAACGTTTTACAACAAGATGGTAACTTGGTGGGGTAGTTTAAAATTATATAAAGTAGAAAACATAAGACTCGAAATCAGTTTCGGGTTGAAAACTTCAGAGTAGACTTGATGATGACTAAAATATTATGTCATTGCTTCAAACACTATATTTTTGTCAAGGCAATACGTAGAAAAAAAAATTAACATAATATTTTGAATATATTACAGACACACTCCTGATACTGATTTACAATTGAGATTACTTTATCTAAATCAATAACAATCTAACTTCAATTTTCATAAATCTCATAATAATTATTTACCTAGCATGAGACATAACGAATACTTGAATGTTTAAATTGTAAAGAGTACTTTCAGTGAGTAAAGAAATAGAACATTTCTTTTTTTAATGTCAAATGTCAATTATTATCATCACACTATCTCCGAAAATAATTTTTTGATATAGACACATCCATGTCATGCTTATTCTGTATAAATTCTGTTGTCATATTTCGAACTCACCGATATTTTAAAATATTTTGTATATTTAATTTTAAATAAGTACTACAAAAGTTTGTTTGCAAATGGTCAACGTATCCAATTATTACACATAATGTTAATTTATATTTTTGTTTCTCAGTTGGGTGAATTGTTAAATTCTTATGGGATAATAAACGATCTTAAACCGTAAAATGCTTATAAACACTACACAATCCAAACTTAATATTTCATTACCTTGTATAATTAGCACCACCGAAAACGATTGGTACAACGTTATTAACTAAGGGATATAGTAATTTTTCAGTCACATAGTCTTCAGCGAATGAATTCTCAAATGATAAATAAAAATAATAATCGCTTTCAAGCATTTTAAGACATGCATCTTGTCCCTCTGGAGGACACTTTAAATTTCCACAATGACCATAAATGTCGACTTTTAAGTTATGTTTGACTAACTCTAGATTCAGTTCTCTGACGAATATTTCTCGCCCGCTTCTTGAATAGCAGTCAGAAACAAACCACGCTGCTGTTTTTGTTTTCGTTTTTAACTTTTCTTTAAATTCATTTGTAACAGGGTCCATATCTTCTAATTTGATCCAATACATTTCCTCATTAGGTCCTATAATGTTGTTATCTAAATCTCGAATAACAATATAGCCCAATCTTGCATTTGAGTTCAATTTGTAAGTCCATGTCCAGTTAAAGAAATTATCAAGTTTGTCAGAACACACAGGATAATAATCTGACGACTCCATACTTGCGAATACGTATTTTTGATGTGTAGATCTCTTATCAGGCAATGCTAAATTACTGATGCGATCAACGTCTCGCCCAGCAAATATAATAACATCAAATTTTGTATAATCTTCGAGATAACTTTTATTATGTGTTACAAAACAATTAATAAATCTGCAGTTATTTTCAATGAAAATCTTCTGACCTTCACTCGTTAATAGAAATGAACCATCAGTGGAAGATGTCCACTGTAAGATATACTTCATTTTAAATCTTAATTCAATTCCACTGAAAACATTTTCATCCGATAATTTATTGATTAATTTTTCCATACTATCCACCATTCTCCGTTTCGCACTCATTAATATACTATTTGTATTTTTGAGATCAGTGAGAGAAATATAAATGAATATTATCAACATTACTATTATCAAAATATAAAAAAATACTTTCATTGCAATATTGTACCTCATTATCACTCACTTTTTTTTAAAGATGCGTGCAGAACACTAGACGAACGCTATTGTTATTATCAATTATAGTGAAATATATCAAATTTGGAAATCTAATCAATCCGATAATCAGTTGTTGAACATATAAATACTAGCTTTTATGTTTTCTTGTAACGTATATGTAACACAAAAATACTTTTAATTTTTCAAATAACACGTAATTATCTGGAACATTCTAAACGTTTATTTGTGTTTCTCGAATTAAATTAATAAATAAATAATTAAAAAATTAAATTGCGTCAAAATGAAATTAATGACCTATGTCGTGATTTTCATTTTGATTACACAAAATATCCGAGTAATGTCCATAACAAAATACGAAACTTATTTTTTAAAGAATTTATAGAATTTTACTTTGACACCACAAAGGATACAAGGAACGGCACACCTGAGAAAACAGAGTAGCTTTCTGATTGGGTATTTCAGTTACCCCTACTGGACATAACTGCATCACCAGATGGGGATGCCGGAGTCCTGAGATCAGGTCGTGAAAAGAAACTTCGCGGTGGTGGTTGATTTCGTCTGAAGGATGCGTACTGCGAACCTGAAGCACGGCTAAGGAAGTCAACAGAAGCAACGCTCCAAGCGCATTCTAATCGATAAACTCGCTCCATTTCTCTCTTCCTCGCCGACGAAGACGGGAGAGTAGCTTATGAATGCTTGCAATGAGAGTAAATAAAATGTGTATTGTTGACGTAAAGGATAGGATAATGGAGTAGGGAAGGTAAAAAAGGAAGGAACAGGTGGAGTAGTAATTTGAGTCCCCGACTTTTTCATTCGAATACTTCTACCTCACATCGACATTCTGTGAAAGGTCAATAATTTTCCAGTCGAACCGACACATTCTTGCCAAAAATAGATAGGCCTACATCAAAATTTGGCACGATGAATAAAAATACGAGTAAAAAATATATATTTTTTTTAATGTTGCAATTTTTGTTTACAATTTTTTTTATCACATAGATGTTCAAAGTAAATTGGTCACTTTTCTTAACCAAATGCTATATAAAGAAAGTATCTCTCATATTATCAAATATTAAAAATTTAATATATCTTGCCTTTGAATCTAAAATAAGTTCAAACAGTATTTTATTTAGCAATAGAAAACAAAAATGTTGTAAATACAAGTATCTGTGCCAAGCAAAGCCTATTTTCTATACATACATTTTACGCAAATAACATCCCACATTTTGTTTGAATCTAATCATGACCGGATTTTCTCGAATCCAAAGGGAAAATATCACTGACTGTGATCTTTTCCAGCGACAGAGGAACAGGCATTTGTTTATTTGGTAAAAAGTAGGTATCGTGTTTTGTCCTTTGGTTTTTATTAAAGTAATTATACGATGGCGTTGTAGCACGGGTCGCAGGTTCGATTCCCACTCGGAGAAAATATTTGTATTGAACATACAGGCATGTTTTCCGTTCTGGGTGTTTGTCCTTGTCATTGTGTAAGTTTCCAAACCCCCGACACAGGATATAACTATGAGGGCCGTTGAGTGTGTAGCCTGTATTTATTTATAAACAATCTAGATCAAGAATTAGCATCACTATCACTACTTATTATAAAACAAAATTCTCGTCACCGTCTGTCTGTCTGTTCGCTACAAACTTAAAAAACTACTAAACGGATATTCAAGTGGTTTTCAGCAGTACACATAGTTCTTCAAAGGATGCCTTTGGTTTGTAAATTGTTAACATTTTTAATTATAGCTACTCATGTGATGGCGCTAGTTTATCCTTTATATATAGATATCAGTGGTAGGCAGGATAAAAGATAGAAGCTACCTTTAGGCTACAACTCTAGAAGCTACTTTTAGGCTATAAGCAGACCCCGGTTAGATAAAATACCGGAAAAATTGCTAGGAAGAAGATATAGGATATAACTTGGTCATCAGGTTCTCATCGAAAAAACTGTACGTCGATATTCTGTACATCGTATTTTAGGTATTTTTTATATCATGACGGTTGGCAAACAAACATACGGTCCGCCTGATGGTAAGCAATCACCGCAAACTATGAACGCTGGCGATACTTGAAGCACAAGCGCGTTGCCAACCCAAGAAACAAGAGGGTGAGAAGAGAAAAAAAGAAAGGGAACAGAGGCGGTGGGAGATTGGGCCTCCGGCACTTTCACTCATCGCACGAAACGCAACAGTACCTAATGATACTGTTACCTGACGCCGATTATCTGTGAGAGGGTAGTACTTCCTAGTCGAGGGCTCTTTTGTCCTGAGAGAAGCATGGCTATACTACCGTAAAGAAAGTTGAACCATTCGTATAAAAAACATCAAGGCTCTTCAACTTCTAAATAAATACTACAATTTAGATGGAAATAGGCACTGAAAATATATTTTATTGTTTTATTTAATTGCAAATAGAGATCTCGTATGCTAAACATTCCCTATTCATAAATATGCGAACATTATGACAATAACAGAAAATTTACCTTGAAATATTATTATATTGTAAAATATAGAATATTTCTTTACAATTGTGTCACGGTTTCAGTATAAAGAAATTGCTATGAATAATCATACATATTTGCAATATTATAAACAGTTATAACTCTTCATTAAGGAGGTCATCTAAAAATCCATGATTGAGCTATCAACCTTTTTATGATTCCTTAACCAACTGGCAAAAACCCTTGGAAACCTTTTAATTTCATCATGTCCCTTTGTCCGTCTAACCGTGTTCAACCGTATGTCACGAAGACTATTTTCTTTATTTATACGAAATTTAGTAAATAGTTGTATTCTATGAACCACTACACGATTTTGTAATGAAATCTTATAAAAAAATTAAGAGTAGCACCAATTAAGAGTAACACCAGTTCAGTTATATACTGACGGTTGAATAAAAAAATTTCAACGCATGAGCCACATGTCAAATATCTTTTAAAATGATAAGGAGGTTTGATTTTGACTTTTTCATTAAGTTAGTTGTTGTTGTATGTTTTCATTGAGTTTGATATGAACTCCTAAAGTCATAACAATTGTATCTCCCCCTCTAATTTTTTGAACTATAGGATTTAAAATTCTGTAAAATTTGAGGTTGTAGAACATCAAATGAACTTCCAACCACATTTGTTCAGAGTTCAGTTTGTGGACGAAGTCGCTGGCAGAAGCTAGTTAGTTATATGTATGAGTAATCTTGAAAATGAATATCTAAACATTAATCTTAAACTAGCCTTAAACAGTCAATGAAAATTACCAAAACATAATGAAACCGTCTTTATACAAAATAAGTAATAAATCTTTTCTTAGAAGCTTACCAAAATAAGCTACCCTACTTTTCTAAGTTCTGAACATACTCTGCAAAAAACTGAACACAAACGGTCTTCGGCAAAACAGTGTTCCACTGGTGCAATCAATCAACCGCTGTCAGCTGTCGTAACTTGAATGTGTTTATAATGAACAAAACAATTTCATAGTCTTCCACAACTGAACGTTGAAAAGTTAGATTTTCCAATACGAACTCTGTGACAGGTTTTCATGGTTAGATAAAATATAGCTGTAAGTCGGCTCCATCTAGTTATCTGCCCAAATAATGAAATTTTCCTCTTCAGTAGATGGTCTAATTGATCATAATTCGTCAGTATACTTGAATAATTGGTTATCAATTGTTTTAGATTTGTTGTAAACAGATTTTAATAATTATTGTTTTAGTGATGACGGTGATAGTTTTAAGCAAGTAATTCGAATACTGTTACTGCTTGCAATATATGACCTAAATATTGAGCTCATTGTATAGCTTAAATTGCCTTGCGTGGTTTTTTTTTCAAATTGACCATTTTATAGTCATCAATAGTGAAAAAATAGTGTATGGAAAGAAAAGTAAAAATCTATACTTGAAAATTTTTCATTAACTAAATTAAATACTGTAAATTTGCATAATATCTTTAAAAAAGCAAACCATTTTCATTTATGATGTTTTATCTATGATTTTGCAGAAGATATTTGGGTTTGATATAGAATTTTGTAACATAATATTGTGTCCCAACCCTACTTTACTTTTAAGTTGTAAGTTGACGTACAAAGTTGGAAATCAATCGGGTCCTCTTGGGCTATCTATCATGCGATATCCTTATCGTCTATAAGGAAGACCCGGAACTAAGAACTCAAGTCACCCCATAAACAAAAATCAGAAAGAAATGAATGAAGTCAAAAAATAAAAAATAGGGTCGGTCTCGGTCATAATAGTGAAATAAATCACACCGAAGGATCGTCGATCTATCACAATGGCTGCCTGCTGACGCCCGCCACAAATATTGCGAGTTTATTATGGATTACGGAGTATGGCCGTGCACCCAGCTATTATTTTTGACGTATAATTTATGACTTTACGTGTATACATTTATTGCAAACTAAAGAGCAATGATAGGTTAATATTTCACAAAACCAGGCAGGGAAGAAAAAATGCTTCGAACAGCAGTTCTTTCACTATCAGGCTCTTTCTCTCATTCTTTCTTTTTCATTCTACATGAAACTGATTCATCTCTGGGATACCTTTACGTATCTCTACGTGATGAAATCAGGTGTGTCTTGCTCTAGGCGATCAAAAATGAGGAGATCCTTAGAAGAACCGATGTCACCGACGTACCTCCAAAGCACGTAGCGTCCAAGCACATAATTTAACGAACAGTTCGGATGACTTGACTCTGGTATCCAACGATGTTAGTATGGTGACCATACTGAAGACGCGGCATATGACCTCGCACTGGTGGAGAGATGACTTAAAGAGAGTCAGTGGCACTGCCTCTGAATAATAGAGGTGCAAGATTGTTTGGGGTGATATCATTTAAGAGAGACCCATTTCCTACAGTTGAAGTCTATAGGTTGACGACGATAATTTTATATTATGGACCTATATCCATTATGGAAAAGTTCCGGTTTTCTTAATTGGTTGTTTTATGTCATACTAGCTGTGCCCGCGGCTTTGCTACCGTCGGTTCAGACCACCCTGTTCCAGCAAATATCTTATCACTTCCTTTATTATTGCTCGGCTTCTAAGTACCGTATCGTGATGTTGTTGGTCTGCAGCTTTTTAAATGTGCTCTCAAATGTCAAAAGAATTTTTCAAATGGTAGCAGTTTCCAGAGATTAGTGCATTCAACAAAACCAATAAATAAACTAACTCTTCAGCTTTATGCTTCCTTTATAATATTGGAATACATACGAGTATAACAGACCTTCTTTTTCTATATTACTTAATAGCAAGAATAATAATCTGTCATCATGTGGCATATGTATATGGCAGGTGATTAGTTATTTGCGTTGAAATTTAAGTGTAAATATAAAAAATTCAACATACTATGGTCCCTATCTTTGCTTGTAAGAAATACTTCAAATATTTCAAAAATGTAAAACGTGTTGCTTGGTTAGTACTAACAAAAACATTCATCATAAAATATAAACAATATTTTATATAATAATAAATTAAATCATAATCGGTAATGATTATTGCAAAGTGTACAAAATACATTGGTGATCATAATGATAGCCTATTTAAATTTTGGTATACCTCAATGATCAGTCTATAATTGAAGCAATCTAGCTTCGAGCAAATGCCACTAACTGGCATACACAGGCATTTGATTGTGAATGCACCTCCCAGCAGAAATGGTGCTCGACTGGAGAATTATTTCTCTCCCACAGAAAAGCGTCGTGAATGAAAATAAGTGGAAACATCACACCTTTTTTTCTTCTCATCTCTTCCCTCCTCCCTCCCTCCCTCTTAGCTCTTAGGCTGGCAACGTGCATGTAATATTTCAAGTATCGTAAGCGCTCAAAGATTACAGTGACTGCTTAACGTATGCTTGCGTATGTGTTTTGGGTGGAAGGTGGAAGGAGTTCTGTAATATATTAAATTTACTAGGTTATTTTTAGTTTTGAAATATACATTTAAAATTAATACTCGTTTCAAACAAACTTTTTTAATTACATTATATCTTTAATGATTCATCTTCCCATCGGCAATCATTTTTGTTCTTTATTCAGAGCTTGCTTATCCGAATTTAACAGAGTAATAAAAAAGTTATTAATGTTTACACAGAACGACTGCCATCTGGCCTCCACAATCTTGAGGGTAAATCCATAACTTTTTGGTTAAGAGGAAATTAAGAGTCCACGGTAATGATCAGATGCTGTGTTATAGTTTCTAGAAACAATAAGGATCATAAACATAATGTAAATCGAAAACCTAGATGGTAAGACTGACGAAGACAGTGGTCGCCTCTATCGGCGATCCGGAAACATACACAGGGACAAGGACAAACACACTCAGAACGAAACACATGCTTGTATGGCCATTACAAACAAGGCAGTTTCGCTACCGCTGCGCCACAACTTCGTCAGCATTTCTTACAAAATTTATTTGTTTCAGGTACCTTTATTACACATTTTAGATAAATCTTACTGAATCACAAATGTGTTCGAAGAAATTAGTCGAAAATTTAGAATGTTACATAGAAGATTTGGTCGAATGTTTCGAAGATTACGTGAAAAAATCACTCGTTGTGATATCTTGCGGAGTCGGTTTAATAGTTGCTATGCTTATTTATTTACTTAAAGTTGCTTCCGATCGTCCACCTATTCAAAATATACTAGCAGGTTCAATTAAATGCTATCAAAACTATTATAACATTATAATGATATCATACCGAATTAATGAAAAACTTACAGAAAATGCTGTTAGCGCTCAAAATCAAATCCAAAATATGAGAACTTTAGAGGAAGAAAATATATTTCGTAAATTGACACAAAAGGAAAAAAGCGTATGCTGTGAAGAAACACGTTCAGAAATGATAACAACAGGTGTTAATACTACGAGAATTCATGGTATGCCGAGTTATGAAGAAGAAGTTTTGAGAGATATTGGGTTTTCTTCGTATTTCCAAGTTAGTATTTATTAACTTTAAATTTGTACTGCAACGGAAATACATACCTAAAGGTTGCCAACGGCACTCTATTACTAAAGTCCAGTGAACTGTAAAAGGTTCATGTTACAACATTAATACACAAACAATAATTATAAACTAAAATATAAAAATAAAATGGGTCACCTGATATTTTTGGGATTTTTAACTGACTCTCATCAACTATAATCGATTAATAGTAGGATAGGTTCCTAGATAATCGATATAGATATTAGATATAGATCTACGGCTAATAAAAAAATAAAAACAAATTCAATTTCATAATGTAAGTACTTCCATTACAAGTATATTGGATATATCATTCTTTGACGAAACCCTTCTGCGTTTTAATTGCAGTTTGCTTTTATATTTTCTATACGTATCGATTTTAAATTAGAAACAGTTTTTTTTACTTTAAAATCATCTATATATATTTTTCTATTGAATAGTGTGTAATCATAACAGCGATGAAATATTATTATCTTTTTTTCAGCCCGGTTGCAGGAGACGAATGAATGATAACAGTTTACCATCTCGGTATGTTGTTTCGTCTTCTCTATGTTTACATTTTCTTTCTCATTCTCTGTCTTACTCACACACACACACATTTATTTTATCTGATCATGTGTAGTTACTTTAATATCTAAGTTTCATACACGCTAATGATGACGATGATGATGATGATGATGATGATGATGATGATGATGATGATGATGATGATGATGATAATGATAATGATAATGATGATGTTGATGATTTGAGTGTATAATGTTTTGTTTCATACTTTTTATTAATAATTATAACTTTATTATTCACAGAGTCCCAATTCCAAGCTTAACAACGTCACCTCCGAAATATAAGTCCATTCATTCAATGCGTTTAAGCAAACGTAAGAAAAGAAATTGTATTTTAAGTACAAAACCTTTTTTATATAAGAAGGGGCAAACAGGCAGGAGACTCACCTGATGTTAAGCAATCACATGAAATACTGTAATACCAGAGACCATGCAAGTCCGTTGTCAACTTTTAATAAAAGAAATTTTATCTTTACTTTTAAATATTTCCTACAGATCAAAGCATGATATTATTATTTTTTGACGTCTTTTATTACCAATTCTTTTTCAACTCATTACTAATATTCTTATTTGACGACCATTGTAACGTACTGGTAGCGAGGCCGCCTTTATCCTCAATTGCGGGCTCGATTTCCGCTTGGGGTGGATGTTTCTATTGATCGTGCAAATATGTAATTATATGTTTCGATCTGGGCGTTTGTCTTTGTGGTATTTGCTACCATACCGAAGAACATATGAAGCTGTTAGTCTTTGTTGTGATCACATAAGATCTGGTAACAATCGTTAATTCTTGATTGGAAATTTGATTTTATCCAATGAAGTAACTTCAAGGCAAATCCTTGGGGTTGAAGAATTCAGATGGCAGTCGCTCTGTGTAAAGATAGACACCAAAATATCTACTTATTACGATGAAGCTTGAACTAGAAATGAATACGACAAGGGCAGGTCAACCAACTCTTGTATTAACAAAGTCTAACTTACCGTTGAGCTGTTGAGGCTATAAATGTTACTTCTTTTATTACAGCTCATATATCTTCATTAAAATTATGTTCAAGACCAGATCAGGATTCCTGTTGCTCGGTTTGTTGTGATGACACAGAAAACCGATGATTATGAAATTTTATTTTATTATATTGTTTTTTGTGAATAGCGAAGGATATTGTAGAATATATTTTGTGAATTAAAATTTTTGTTCATTAAAATTGTTTTGTTCAAATATACCTACTATCGATTCCATCCTTACTGTTATTAACTGTAGTAGAAGCCGTCTATTATGTTATTTTAGAATAAAATAAGCACTTTTATAACTTAAATTTTTCTAGAAGCTACATTTTCTTATAGTAGTGGTATATTTCTCAGTGCAATTTCTCATAATAGCTTGCAATCTAGTCCAATGGCCGTTCGCGGGTCCAAAGTAAATATTTTTCAGGTTTCCACATCATTTCAATGCATTTTTCCACACAATAGCGAGCTAAATAAATGTCCATAAATATGTTGAAATGTTGTGCGCTTTGTATAAACATTTTTTTGTTTGTATTTACCGTTGAAGCTTTTAGAATTTTATTCAAAATTTAACACTCAATTGTGAGTGAGTGCTTTATTTTTTTTGCTTTGAGTTCAGTAAATAAATAAATTCGTCTTTATTAGCAGTTGGATTATCCAATTTTAATACCAAACATTGCATATCAGATGTACAATGATTGTGTAAAATATGTTATAGTTATAACTACGCTTGAAACTTGCCAGATGTACGGCAACTTATTCTACTCATACAAATACTTTAGTGTCGTAAAACTGCCAAGTTTCAGGCGTAGTTATACATGAGATCTCACCACTTTTTGTATTAGAAGAAGTGCTTTGCGAGACTTGGTAAATTTTTTACATTTTATGTTTTTTTATGGGATCTCATATCTTTTTGTTTTCTACCCACTTCTTAAATTTAATCGTATATTATTTCGGTACCAACCTACACCTATTATTCCATTATATTATGCGTATACTATACAGGTACACTTATTGATTAACTGTAAATGTAACTTTGTAATTTTATACATTTACATAGGATTACAAAGTTATTTATGGAGTTGGTGTATCTAGAAAACTGGACCGAAATTATAAAATATTTTAGTTTTTCCTTGGTTTATACACTAAACACTAATTATACTCTAAATTTGAAGCTTCCATGTGTGCTAGAAGTGCCTTAGAGTTTTGATGACCGGTCAGTCAGCGAGTGATAAAATTAAGAAATTTGACTAGTTATAATTCTAAAACTACTGGTTCAAATTGAATGAAATTTGAAATATACCGTGTTTATACAATGGCTTAAAATTCAGGCTTATAGCTTTATCCACAACGAAGTTATAGAGCGTCGAAAATGGCCTGAAGTGCTTCGAGAAAAGGATAGTACGGCCGTGCCGCTTTTTGCTCGACTTGGCGGGGGCACTGCCGTGCCCCCAGATTTTTTAATACCGGTGTTGGTAACAATCAAGGATACGGCCTACATTATGATGTGTAAGATGATGAAGAGAGGAGAATGAAATGGAAGGGTACAAAGTTATAGGATTAGGGTCTCCAATATACTGTCCATCCATATTGTAAATTTTAAAGATATAGATATAGATATAGTGTTTAATACGATCGGTCGATTTTATAACACAATATTAGATTCGTGCTATGTATACTCCCTTTTGGGAATCCCTGACCTGAAGCAGAAACTTAATTATACTATTTTGATTTGCTAAAAATATAAAGAATAAGTATATATAAAATAGTAGGTATACAAACGCGAAAAGGAAAAATAGGAAGGAAGAGTTCTTATCAGGAAAACTTTCTGCTGTCTTCTGCGTATAGACAATGAAGACCAAAAATTAGAGATCAAGGCTACTTCAAAGACTATGTCAAATTAAAATGTCAAACTAAATTCATTTTTCATTACAACCCCAAAAATGCAATAAAGAAAATAATAAAATATGCTTAAAACGGACATCATTCATTTTTCATATAAATTGCTTGTTTAAAATGTAGTCCGTAATAGAAATGTCGGAACGGCGTAAATACATTGGTGAGTATTAATTAATGCACCTGAAATTCTTAAGTGGCAATTCATTATTGTTACGTATACTAAAGAAATAAAAACGCCATAAAGAGAAGATATTCTGTTTTGAACCGTATGAGTTATAGATGATTTAATGAAGGCTTGTTTTGTAACTAGATCGTCGTGAAGTACCAATTACATTTGATAGAAATCAAGTAATCAACCCATTTTTCAAGTACTAAAGTGACTGCTTCATAACTATACGCTGAGATTGTAGCAAACTAAGTAATTATAATACTACTAGCGGACCCGGCAGACGTTGTCCTGCCTCGAAATTTAAAAAAACTGGGTCTCAATAGCAGTGCCCTCCACTGGGTCCAATTGTTAATCTAAACCATTCTCGCATCCTGGAACACACACAAACAATTTCATCAAAATTGGTCCAGCCGTTTAGGAGGAGTACAGTGACATACACACGTACAGTAGAATTATATATAATAAAGATTTTGCTTAGCAAGGTCCTCACTTTTCACTATTCCGTCCTTTGCCTTTAATCACTGGGTAAATGATTTTTTCTTATGTCATAAGTTGGCAAACAAGCATACGGCCCACATAATGGTAAGTGGTTGCCGTAGCCTATGAGTGCTTGCAGCACCATAAGTAGGTGCCAGTCACGCTTTGCCAACTTCAAGATGTTGGTTCTAAAATCTCCCCTGCCCAGTAATTTTACTAGCGTACAGTGCCCTTAAAACCGAAACACAGTAATGCCTAAGCACTACTATTTGGCGGCAGAATATTTGACACTGCGGTACCTACCTAGCCGGCATCTTGCAACAAAAGACCTACCACCAGTGTGACTGATTGCATTGGTGGAATAATCTTTGCTGTGACAGAGATTATTCCAACAGCGGGCGATGGGGTCGTCACATTCCGACGCCGGATTTGATTCACTGCCTATTCACGAAGGTTGGATTGTTCATAATTACCAGCATGGTTATGTTCACTAATTCCAGCATGGTTATGTTCATTAATCTATTTATCAGGTACCTTCAAAGTATATAATGGATCATCCAGCCCTACACATAGCAGCAATCAAAAGATGGTTCCACAAAAATTTAAAAACATATTTCTGCAATACATATGGTTGGCAATCATGACCGCGGTTGACAACTACGCTGTAGTTGTGACTGTAGCTATTGTCGTCCTCATGAGCTTGCTCTTCCCTAATTGTAAATCAGACAAGAGTAACAAATTATATGTTATTAAAAAAGTTTTGGATCACGTAACGGTAATATCTTTTATTCATTCTCAATTAATTTTTTACTTTGTTGGTTTTTAGGGGTCTAAGCCTCCCATAGCCGTCCGCCGGACATCCTAACAGATAGGAATAAAAAAATATTTCAAAATCAAAGTAAAAATATAGAGAACATTAATTTTAATGGGGACAACATATTTTATAATATTTATATTCTTAGGGTACGCAACTCTTCACGTATGAATCCGAAACAGACTTGGCCTTTATTGTAATATAATAATTAATAAAATTTCAAATTTCTGACAGCGGTTTAAAGCAGCATTAGAAGATTTCATTAAAACCTATAATAATAATAATAATAATAATATACTTTATTGTACACCAGGATTTAAATTTTAAAAACATTTTAAAAAACACACAGAAAATAAAGAATTGGTACAAACAGGCGGCCTTATTGCTAGTAAGCAATTTCTGCCAGATAATAATAACAATAATAAACGCTACACACCCAACGGCAGGGGCCGTTGGGATTGTAATATCCTGTATCAGGGGACTGAAAACACATACAAATACATGGACAATCACACCCAGACCGGAAAACATGCCTGTATGGTCAATGCAAACATATTATGCTCCGAGCGGGAATCGAACCCGCGACCTGTGGCCCTTAAGGCATGATCGCTACCGTCGTCAAATCGAAACAGACATAACACGATAAAATAAAAATAGAAAAGAAGGTAACAAGCCCTATAAGAGCTTATTAACTTATTAACTATTTAATAAATTAAGGTATATTTTAACAGGAAGAAGTTAAGCGAGCTGAAGTAGCTTGCCTTACTGCTATTGAAGACTTGAACTGCTTAAAACATTCACTTTGTGATCAACAAACTGAAACAGTTAGTAATATAATTATTTAATAATATATTAATTTTATTTTTATTTAATAATATATTTATTTAATAATATATTATTATATTAAGTACTACTATATAAGATCATTACATACGTAATGCTACTGAAACTAATACTAATACGAATGTTATGGTTACCTTTATACGGTTACTATTCTAAGACACTTGTCACTTCCCAATTATTATACTCATTAAAGTTTCTTCTTAGTTTAAAAGAGAGAGAGAGAGAGAAGAGAGAAGAGAGTGTAGCAAAAAGCTAAATATACGAGCGCAATATTATATTTCTTTTTTATGTGACTAAGTTAGCAAGTAAGAATACCTGATAGTATGCGGTTGTTATAGCCTATAAGAGCTTTTATGGGTGTCACTCACGTATTGCCAACCTCTAGATTAATTGTCCCTTGCCCAGTAATTTCACTAGCTACCTTCAAACCAGTATACTAATTTTCGGTAGAATAACTGACACTGCGGTAGTACCTACCTAACCGGCCTCTTGCAATAAAAGGCCTACTACCAGTGTGTGTGTATGTATACGACATTTAAAAAAAAACATTTTAATTCAAGGGACTAAGCACTAGTTTAAAAATATAAAATAACAAAAGACTAGAGTCGTCTTATATCGAAGAATATCCAAAAAAATCGTCAAAATCGATTCACAGACATCAAAGGTGTTCAATAGACACAAAACGAGACCCAAACTGGTAACTTCCTTCATTTAAAAGTTGATAAAAAATTCCAGACGGAGCTTAGTCAGGATTTTGCAGGACTTTTAACAATTATAGACAACTTATTCTGTTTACCGATTTCGAAAAAAGAAGGTTCTTAACTTATGTCAAAAAGTTTTGTGTATATTACTCAATTGCTCAAACGCCGTTAAAGCGATTTGTCTGTCTTATTCGTCGCATCGTAATTTGTCCAGGATCTGATTAGATCCCATCATGAAAAAATCGAGGGAACTGTTTAAATGTTATAGGTAATGTTGCGAATGTTGAATACACGAAGACGGCTGCACCGATTTGGACAATTCTTTTTTTGTTTGAAAGGTTATACGACAAAATATAATCCCCATCACTGCAAAAGCGCACAATCAAATAAATATATAAATATCAAAACAATAACTAAATCTTAAGCATAGGGTATTTGCAGACTGAAAAATCATCAATACCCACAAGCAGTGGACCACTCACGAGGCGAACTGAGCCCTTACAAATTGAAAAGAAAGTCGGTTTCTTTCGTAGAATCTTTACCCTCAAAAGAAATATCTCGAAAAAGGTATGTAAAATTTTGCTTCACAATGTGGGACTCCCCACCGTGCTCGACGGGCACATTACGCTGTCAGTCCTCGTTGTCATCATAATCACTACATAGTATAAAACAAAGTCGCATTCTCTGACCCTATGTATGCTTAAATCTTTAAAACTACGCAACGGATTTTGATGTGTTTTTTAATAGATAGAGTGATTGAAGAGGAAGGTTTATATATATAATAATAGTGGAGAATAAAAATGAGGTTTCTACTGTGATTACGTAAATAATTACATTTAACGAGTGCGGGCCACCGGCAGTAATGAATAAATCAAAACTACTGAATCATTTTTTTAGTGAATGACATAGGCTATATAATTTATACCCGTGCGAAGCCGGAGCGGGCCGCTAGTATCTGATAATAATCGTTACTGTTGTTAGGTAATTTGTTCTTATCCGATAAGTTACTGGTTCACCCTTTGGGTTGCAGAGGTCAGATCGCTCTGTGTAAAAACTAGTAACATGTGCAATCCGCATAAGAGTTATAAGCAGAATCTGTATAAATACCGGGAATAATGCTAGGAGGAAAAAGAAACGTGTAACTAACACAGCGTGCCTTTGTAGTAATAATAAGATATCGTAGAATAGTAGTTACCTATATGAATATCAAAGTTCTGCTCAATTCTGTTGTATGTGGTACAAAACAAAAAAAATCGCACTATTCAAGACGGTTTCAGACTGGCAATTTTTTGAAAGTATACGTAATGTAAGGTTGTGTCGGCATTACGACTTATATGTCTATAAACAATCAAACAGGCGTTCGCCCTCAACATTAAGTCAGGATATTCAGATCCAAATTTTCATGTGGGCTGTATAGAGAAAACACTTTCCAAAAATAAATGGATGCAATTTTTTTTAAACTGAATTTATTATTTCTTTGCAGGAAATAGCAATCAAGTCCATAGTATACACAGACTCATTCGATCATATTAAATTATAAAGAAGATTAGTATTCAATATCTATTTTAGTAGAAATCATGATGTAAATAAAAGCGGTGAAAAATTATTGATTTCTTTTATTAGTCAATATAATAAATCCTTATCAGGGTTCTTAAAATTCATTGCCGATCGAAGATTTTTTTCTTTTGTATTCTTTTTTTTATCTCATGAGTATTGGCCAATAGCATACGGTCCGCCTGGTGATAAGCAGTTACCCCAACCTTTAAACGCTTGCGATATTTGAAGTATCATAAGCACGTTGCCAACCCAAGTGATAGGAGGGAAGGGATGAGAAAGAAAAAAAAATGGAACAGAGGGGATTGGGCTTCCAGCGCTCTCACATATCGAAAGAAACGCAGTACTATTACTTTACGCCGATTTTCTGTGACAGAGTAGTACTTCCTCGTTTGGGCCGTACCATTTGTACTGAGAGAAGTATGGCTTTACTACTAGAAAATTTTATTCTTGTGACTCAAAGGATTCGGGCCCCATTGTCCCTTGCGTTGCTTTCAGCCAATCTAGTATAAACATACCTTTACAAGTACATATATAATCTGGCATACATAACACAGATTAAAAATAAATCAGAGCTAATAATGACATCTTTTAAGCAATATTATTTAAGAAAAATTTAAAGTAAATTTTTGATACAAATCGTATACTGATAACAGCACAAATAAAATGCCTCATAGATTTATTACACTTTCGTTGGCAGAAACAGTTTTATTTGTGACAGTATTTTCTTTAATATGGCAGTTAGCTGCAAGTTTTTGGAAACACTATACACTCCGCAATGAACTTTCTAGTATGAAAAATAATTTGCAATGTCTCAAGGTAAGCAATCACCTATAAAAAATAGGTGTAATATCTTAACTCGAGTATCAAAAGTTTTGATATCACGAAAAGCGCCAAGTTATTTATTGTTTCCTTTGACAATGAAATTAACAAATAACAGCCACTGCTAGGACCTTGCAATTTGTATAATATAAGTATTTAATCCAAAAATACGTGTAAAAACTTAATAAAGTTTCAAAAGTTGTAATCTCACAGAAAGAGGCAAGTTAGATAAAGTCCTTTCAATTGTCTAAACTGAAAGCCTACACCTAAGAAAGTGAATTGAAATACTGTTCTTTGGACAATGCAACTGAAGCCATTTTTTAGTTTGTAGGACTGCATGTACCTTGAAAAGACAACTGAGTGAAAGTGTTTCATCAAATAATAGAACTTTGGTGGCGGGGTATTTTAAATTTATTAGATGTTAGTGATTTTATAAAAACTTATTTTGTTTTGCTGACTTCATTTTTATTGTGCATAGTTTCCCTTTTTTTAAACATTTGCCCTTTATTTATACATACAAATATTGTGTTTTTTTAAATAAAGCTGAAAATATACATTAACTCCTTACATTGAAATTAATATTATAATTTCTAATAATTCTATAGATAACTAAATGCTTCATAAAGAAAACCTTATCTTAAATGTGTTTTTAATTTCAGGAAACAATCAACGTAATAGAAAAAACTTACGATCATCTGTACAAGGAGCTATTTAATTTCCTAGTGATGAAAAATTCTAAGCTTATTACTTTTCATAATAATTGTAACAAAGTGTGCAATAAAAACGACGATCACAAAATAATTCCAAATATCGCTTGAAATTATACAAAAGTCATTAAGTGGGGTTAGAAAAAATAAAAAAAGAGCAAACATATTTATTTTTTCTTAATCAACTTTCTTAAAGATTTATTTAAAAATAAAAACAATCTTATGTATATTACGCCGATAGAGCGGCTAACTAGTGTTTACATTGCCACCTGTAGTTTCTGCTTTACATCTTTACCACTCGCACTATTACTTGTCCATTGCCAAAAACTCGTTTGGGCCCTATTCATTCAGCAGGAAAGGCGATATTGTTAAAACTGTTTTGGGTACCATTTTTTTCATTATGGCTGCAATAGCGGCAACGACAAGTACAAATTTGTAAAGAGTATGGCAAAATCTATAGCATCCTCAAACCAATATTCAGAACACCCGGAAAACTTTTTAATTGAGAACCAAATAACTAGGCTATTTAGAACAATGCATTTCAAACAAAATATAATTAATAAGGCTTGTTTATCTCGTTCATGTAATAGGCTATTCTAAAAACAGAGACGGCAATAACATAATAGCTAAGAACTGAAACCGCTATATCCACTATAAATTCAACACTATAGTTCCTTTTTTTTTAATATGTGCGACCTCAAAGTTGAGGTCCTGCAAGGTTCAACCACGGCTTGAAATATCATAGACCACAAATTGTATGCAAAACAGGCTATTCAATTTATAAACAACGTTAAAATATCTTTAAAGACTAATAAAACAAAATTATAAATACTATTGATTTTAATATTAAAAAACTCCAGAACATTCATCCCTTAATTTAACAATGTCTAAATGAGCTTCTAGTCAATCCTTCTCAATCATGATTGTAGGCGTTGAATTGTTCTTTGTATTGTTGCCTGGTTTTGTATCATTCATATATAATTTTTCAGGTTTATTAGGAAGCACATAAGAATTTTTAAATGACCTATTTGATGTTGTTTTCCGTACGTAATCACCTTTTCCCATGCTGTTTGCAAGCGCTTCCAAAATTTCAATTTGTCCTTCAATTTTTGGCAATTCCAACGAAAAATTTTGTATTGACTTTTCCAAGTTCATATACGACTGTTCCATATGCGATATGTTATGCTAGAAAATTAAAATTGATATTAATTATCATAAGAATGTTGCGATATTCAACCAACCGGCGCTATATAATATTCGACAAAGCCCATAATCCTTTGATGACAGGCGTAGTTCTCGATTTTACCCTTATTGCGTAGTTGATCCAAACTTGTTCAAATGTTGGTATAAATATCTAATACGAATTGTGACGTCACTGATGGACTTCATCGAATATAGTAGCGCCGATTAGTCACAACAATTGCAACATTACCGCGATATCTTCTATGCCTTTAGTGATATCAAGTAGGTCACATTTTTTACTGCATAAGTTGCAATGATACTCGAGCATCAAATATACAATTGCTATCAAACTTGACAATATAAGGAAGCTACAGACACTGTTTAGAAAGCATCGTTTTTGTGCACGTGGAATGGATATTGGTATATTCTGGCGAACCCTTGCCCTTCCTCTACGGTTTCTGCGACTGTTGTTATCCATTTTTGATATTTTTTGTTTTTTTCTAATTATAGCTTCCTCAATTTTAGCTTTTATATCTTCATGAATTCATTGCGTTATATTTTATATATTTATTTCTAATTTGTACTTGTTAATGTCCCATTTTCGTAAAAATTTAACTATTGCTTTTTGAAACCATATTGTAATAGATCAAAGAAATATGAAAAAGAAAGAACTCAGAATTAGATCCTAAATGTCAATTTGTGAAAAATTAAAAGTTTGAATATTTTTATTATGATGACCTCCTTCGTATTTTTAGGCAACTAAGAACGTGATATCAATAGCATTTATATGTTTGAATACGACATAAAATGAATTTTGGCACCATGACTGTAGGTCTGTGGGACCGCCCTTTTTCACAGTCCGGTCTTGGTATTGGGTCAAACATCAATACATATTCTGGAAAAAAAAAATTGTTACAGCTGTTCCTTATATATAGGTACATAATATATTAGCCGCTGTGTCGATTTTTAATGTGTATTGCTGTTGACCCTACTGGCCTTGATAGCGTCACCGGGTGGGGGAATCGGGTACTGAGACCCAGCCGATTCCGTCCTTACGGTGCCTTCTGAGACATGGCTCCACGTCATCGGGAATGGAGGATATGATCCGAGCGCATACTAGTCGTTGGACTCACCCGACGGTGTCAATTTAATTTGTCTGTCAATTTAATTCTATAATTAGGGAGGTATATTATGCATTTTTGTCACCACGAGGTTTTTAATTCGGCGTGAACTATTTTTGTAAACTTCGTAAATTTTTCCATGACACATATTACAATGCCATAATCATTATCTGAGTACAAAGAAGGCAACCGGCTAAATAAAACAAAAGAAAAACTGTGGTTGTAAAATCATTAAAATTAATATGTAAAATGTCGCCACCTTTTAAAATATGTAAGAACTTTGTGAGCCTTAAAACGCTGAAGTACAACGAAGGCTCTACGTTTTAACGAGTGTGTTGTGTTGAACGAATGCTTACATAGAGGGCGCTTGTTTATGCTTAACATTTTTTTTTAGAAAAATCATTTTAAGATTAATTCCAATTAGTATTTTAATATATTTATCAAATTACATAGTTGTAAATATTTATATAATTGACTTGTTAATAAATGAGCATTTATGTATAGTATTATTGCACAAAATGATTTTAACCTGAACTTAGTGTTTATTTATTAGTGTTTATTAGTGTTTATTTTCTTATTTATAATGTATAAATTATTATTATGCTTAATTTTCCATCTGAGAACTTCTGTAATTGTATATGACTTTAATCAACAATCCCATGTTTTAGGCTCGCCGCCATTTCGCCGAGACGAAAGAGAGAGAAGTAAAGAAGTAATTGAACTGCTGTCTCCTTCGCTCTCATTGTGTTCCATACTTGGTTTTCATTTTACATTTCGGAGTGATAGTGAAGCGGAGTTGTCGCTATTTTGATTTATCGATGAAAAATAAATTTATAAATAAGTAAAATATTAACTATAATTATTATATTTGACGTTACTTCAGAAAAGGAGAATTCTCTAAATTTGTGGGTATGGTTCTAGATTGATGCCATATAAATATTGTAATTGTCTGATTAAGGACCTTATAATATGAGACTAGATTAATGGGTTGCGATCCTTGCATACATAATTATTGTTTCTATGTAGGTACCTATGTTTTATAGTTTTGAGTACTTTGAAGTAATTTTTTTTAAATTTTTGCTTTGTTTTTTACATATTAATTCAAGCGTGTACGCCTATTTGGACTTACTGGTCACGTTTGATTTACGCCTTACTGGTCACGTCTGTATGCCAATAAAATAGCCTAAAAATTTAAAAATCGGAACAGGCTTTTTTAATTTTACTTTATTTAATGTTTTTTGTAGTGACGCGCAGGTCTGACGTTGTCGTTGTGGCGCAGCGGTAACCTGCCTTAAGCGCCACAGGTCGCGGCTTCGATACCCGCTCAGAGCAGGTATGTTTACCAGTCTGGGTGTATTTGTCCTTGCCATTGTTTATGTTTCCGGACCCCTGAGACGGGATATAACTATCCTACTAGGCCGTTGAGTGTGTAGTGATTATTTATTTATTTATTCTCAGTTCACCACCTAACACACAAAATAGTATCCTATATACTATATATACTACTCCTGTATACTAGTATCCTATCAAAATATTAACTAAGTTCTCATCAAATTGTTTATTTATCGTTTTGTAGAAGGAATTTTAAAGTGTCGATATTAAAACATAAATTGATCATCACTATTCCGAGTCGTGCACCGGCCGGGCGCTGCATGATGTCATTCATCAGCACACACTCACACATCGAACAGGTCAGACGACCGCGCGCCTGTTTACATTACACTGTATATTCTTTCTGTACGCGGTGACTTCACGGCGACAACCCGTGTCTGTGATTTAATTTATTAACTTATTGTACAAAATAGTTATTAGTTATAACAATATGGCCAACAACAGGGCCGCGAAATCTGGATTTGCAGCTGAAGCTCAGAGGAAGGTATGTAGTTATTTTACTAAGTTTTATTAAGGGGTTAAATATCTAACTTTCGCATAGTTTTGCGTAGCGTGTCATAGATATTGATTGGGATGCTGGGTGGTCCAGATCTGTAACAAGGACCCGACCGTGACCTATATTCCTGAATGATCTTGGTTTTTGTGGAAGTATAAGTGTAGTTGAATTATTCACTTCACGTACATTCCAATAAGAAGTTATATTTTGCAATGAAATTATACTTTAAAATAACGTATAAAAATTATAAATTAAGTCTTCCTACTCACACTAAAACACGTTACACGCACGTATAAAATGAAGTATCCTAAACGCCCGAAAAACAGGTTTGAGGTTTGTTCAATATAAAAAATTCAAGTACCTAGGTATAACATCTACAGGTACCCGTGAGGGTACCGCATAACTCACAAACGTGGCTCGATCACATGTACCTAATGGAATTTTACTAGAATTTAACTCGAATGTTAGAAATGTAAAACTTTGAAATCGTTATTTCAAAAGTACGCTTAGAAATTCAAAGATATAATTAGCATTTATTGAGCTAATTGACTCGAGTGCGTTATTTTGACGCTTAGACTTAGTTAGCAATTATGTCTAATTAGCTATTAATTATTATGTTTACACACAAAATACATAATCGTTAAGTAATTTTGACTGTTTAATATTTAACATTATTTAACTTTTAATTAAGTGAGAAAAATGATTATAATTTTTTTATTTCTGATTTATAAATAATAACTTATATTGTAAATGAGTTTGTTTGTTTGATTTCAATCAAACTTTCACGCCTAAGTCTCTGAACAGATTATAATGATTTTTTGTATAGCTAGGTATAGATGGATCAATGGAGATGGCTATATGCAACAATGAATATTGTTGTAAAAATTTTAAGAGGGTACAATAAAGGTAAAAAGTTTGTATAGGGAACTAACTATTTTTAGATTGCGTTAAGGTTGCTTCATTAAAATCGTATTAACGCGGACGGAGCTGCAGGCAGAAGCTAGTATAGAATAAATATAAAAAAAAGCTTCTCGTTCAAGCAAACAAGGCAGCTAAACCCTCAAATTCTTAATTGGCCGAGGTTAAGACACAGAATAAATTTAGAATCCCTTAATCACAATCACTGTGTCTAAGTAAATTTGGTTGTATAAAATATATATTATGTATTCTGCATGTAACTTTTGTACGTTAAATAAATAAAAGTACCTCTTAATAAGGATAGAAAAACATATGATTTTACAACAAACAAACTATAATAAGTAATGATGTAAGACTTCCAAACGTGACTAACAATGTAATGTGTAATAGAATTGTCACTAAACTTACTGATCGCACATTACGTGTCATCATATTGGATATGAATCCATTTTATATATAAAGGAAATTAATAGATGCTTCCTTATTTGTTTGAACATGAAAATATTAAAAAGAACCTTTGCGACATATAAAAACTACCCGCGACTTCTTGAGACGCTCTCAGCTCACTGATCGGTAAACGATCGTTGGGTAAAGCAACTATAGGCGCTGTCAGTCACAAAATGGGTGATCACATAATGGTATTCCCACTGAGCGTCTCCGTGCTTCGGAGGGCACGTTAAAAGTCGGTCCAGGATTTTATCAATTTGATGACAGTCGATAAGTCGAGTCAGAGGCCTATACGGGCGACCTGAACAACTTTGACACTAGGTGGGCCACTTCTACTGTAAACTAAAAATTAAACATGTACCTATATGAATCAATAATTTTGTAATATCACATATCTAAAACAAATTTCACGGATACGACCTGCAGTTCATTATTTGACGAAACACGAACCTAATATTTTTCCGGCATTAAAAGCGTCCTGTGTTATTCCAGATGAAAAACTATCTGTCTGGCAAATTCTGTCAAAAAATGGATTCATCTAAATCCGTGCGTTTTTGCGTGATTGACTTACAAACATCCAAACATACAAACTTTAACATTTATAGTATTACTAGCATCTAGCATCGTCTACGACTTTCGATAAAGACTTCAATGTTTAAAGAAAACTAAGATCGAAATACAATGTAGTATTTAATACCCAATGACACAACAAATAAAAAAAAAAAACTAAAAAACAAGCTTTTATAGAAAATCTAACTAAAAATGAAAAATAAATAAGAAATGTATTTTATAGTAAAAAAGCGTTTTACTTTAATCACTGTAAATTATACATCTTACATAGGTACTAAAATTTTCTCTATTCAAAGTAAGTGTATGCAGAATTGTTTTTGTTCTTGCCAAGAAAATTCCATTGTACCGTGTACGCAATACCGTGGTTTTGTATTTAAAGATTCAAGACGTTTATTTACATTTGCGCTTGTGCCATACATGATGTAAAGTAAAATTATGAAACGTGAATTTAACAAAATAAATTATTGAGAAATATTTATACGATTATACTTATATGTCAAGTATATAAATATGTACATGACGTAATGCTATATGAACTAATATCGTATTTTTTTTTATTCGTCGGTTGATAAAGCACGCATGCTATCAACAGTTTCACATATGATTAAATTTAAAAAAAAAACTATTATTGAATAACTATTAAAATGTTAAGATTAAATAAGTTTATTATCACTCATTTACCATAGAATTTATTTTTACCTTATAATTTATTGACAAAATTTAGCGTTAAAGCTTCATAATTTATTCCTTTGTAGATTATATCATGCATAATAATCTTTGCGTAAAATTTAAAGTGCGCAAAGAGCTTAAGCGTTACCTTATACGGTCAACGGCCTCAAAAAGTTGCCTTAACGTAAATGTACAATTTAAATTTAAATCCAACGAAACGTCGATAACCGTTTGTAACCACTGATGTTTTTCTTAGTAGTATGTGTCAGAGTTTCGTAGAAAAAATGCGATGTAGTCAGTAAAAGGTGTTTTTAACGCCACTGCATCTCTTCCTGCTACATCCGTTCTGGGTCAAGGAGAATCGGTCAACAATTCCGACCGGTTTTTATTAACCAAATAAGACTCGTTATGCATCGATGATGGTAGCAGCAACGTTCAAAAGCTAAAGTAAATTGATAAATAAAAATATATAAAAAATATTGTTGGTATGAAATAGAAAGAATAAACAACGAAAATTTTGCAAAAAAAAATGTGTAGCGTTAAACTATTTAGTTTATATATATTTAGTAATAATGGTATTTATTATTTTAAGTATGTGTAAATAAATGTGTTACATATTTATTATTTCCCAAATCTTTCAAGATAATTAAGTAATTATGTATGCGGCTTATCATGTAGTCTTTTATGAGTACGAAAAGGATCCACGATCCAGATATGTGCTAATATCCATCAGAATAGGTATTTATTTTATAATCTTTATAAAACAGAAAAAGAGAAGACCTAATTGAATTATACACGCCCAACCTAAACCCTTGGACCTAGAAAGCCAAATCTTTCCCCAGATGTTTTTAAAACGTAATCGTACACTAAAAAAGGACAGGAAGGAATTTCGAAATTCAACCCTTAAGTGGGTGAAAAAGAGATTGACAGTTCGTATGGAAGTCTGGATACTAAAAGCATGAAACTTTGATTTTTGGCGAACAATTAATGATAAAGAAACCCGCGTTTTAATATTTCCTAAAATTCCAAATCTTAAAGTATGAAGCGTTTCAAACTTTATATGAAAATGGAGGTCTATGTCAATCTAAATTTAATGCAAGCGAAGCCGTGACCATAGAACATATAAGTGAAAAATAAATCAAATCATACTAAGCCTGTCTATTCAACAACCATCAAATCAGATATCGAAGTCTGCCTTGTCTACTTCATCTATGCCGTCTTCTACTGCATCATTACCAATGAGACCATTGAAAAAATTGTGTGCAGCTTATGGAATTAGGTGCAATTTGGACTTAATATTTACTAACCGAACAAACAGACAGAAAGACTTACAGAGAGACAAAAATGCAATATTGTTTTTAAATACCGTACCGCACTTTCATTATTAAAAATAGTCGTAATTATTTTATCTGACTAATTATTGTTTTAATTTTTTATTTTACTATAAATTATTATACTTCAGTATTTTTATCGTAATTAATTATAAATTACCCAAAATCATTTTTTGCTTCACCAAGGCTTAATATATTTAAAGCGTTGGAAAATACGGATTGAATACTTTAAGTAGTTATGGAAAACAAACAAATTATGGCCTTATATTTGAAGTAGTATTCTAAAAAAAAACAGATGTTCAATTAGAGCAAGAGAATTTATACTAATTCAACAAGACGATGAGTCATAAAAGGCTTGGTTCAATTACAACACCAAACCACACCTAATAAGGTAAGGCCTTTACGCTGGATGTATTTATAAGGTTTAAAATATAGGTTACTTTCAAAACTCCACCATATGTTCGAGATTGACACTTGACCAAATTTCTCTTTGATGACATCGATTGCACTATAGTGATGCGTTATAAATTGTAACTGTAAATTGGAGACTAGAAAATTAATTTGCATATGAGTCTAGGACGTCTTATTTTATGATGGGAAGGAGATATAAAACCTAATAGTAGTAATATTAATAATAAATTATTATTTGCTTTCTTGTTCTTATGCTAATAAAATTTATTTTATTAGTATTATTAGTATTTATTTAATTAGTTTTCAATTTATTTTTTTAATTTAGTACAGTAGTAGCATTACGGTCAGGCTAAACAAAAAGCGGCCTCACAGTGACCCCATTCCTGTACCCTTTTTAATCAGTTAGAAGCTTTGTAGAGGACCAAAACGGGGCCAATTATATCTTATTACTTTAACAAGCAATCCTTGAATTTTATTCATACCTATATTTATTACTGGTACTTTTGAAACAAATTTAACGATTTCACATAACTTTTTTGTAAAAGGTTTTGCTTTACACTTTACAGTCCTGTGGCCCAATGATTATATCATTGTTTAGTTATTTACTATACAATATCTACTATCTGGACTGTTTTTTGATGATCCAACGGGAACTCAACATTATGCGTGAAAGAGTAACAAACATCCATCCATCAAAACTTTCATACTTATAATGTTAGTTAGATTAGATGATTGTAGCGCCATCTTAATTTTTGCTCTGTATAACTTCCTATGATAGTTCCTATAATAGTGTAAGTACGAGTAACATAGGAAAATTTTTATATAATAATCAATATTTGATTCGCATCTATCGAGAAATATATACGCCATTTATAAAAGAAACCAAGCTAAGTTCAGTCACCCGATACTTACACTAAAAACGGTATTAGGCAAAGTAATAATTCCATATAAATACTAAAGACAGAAATCTCAGTCAACATTCAGATACAGTCGTTGATGTTGAGTCATGGCTATTTGCGTCTTCGAACGTTATGTGACTGAACAAGTAAGGCTTGCATCTTAAACGCGTAGAGACTGGCTATCAAAGAACGCTTTCAACGGCTTTAGTAATCCCTCTAACATTGTGACCTTCCGTGCCAGCTGTCGCGCTAATAATACCTTTAGATACATAGTGATATTTATTTTGTATAACATGATATATTTAATAATTAATAATAATTTTAATGATTGGTCTGTTCTAAAAAATATCCGACTTCCAAGCGAATCGATCTCAGGTTACCTCTTTTATTTTGTAGAGCTTCTATATTTGTGCAGGCTTTGCTTAGATCATTACAAAATCTATATAAGTAAATAAATTGAAGTGACTGTTTGTAATTCCAAATTACAGCTTTTGACTAAATGCATATGAAAGTATATACGGTAGGTACAAAATAAAAATCTTCTTCATCTGTTTGTTCCGGCTTCTATGAAAAGGCTGGACTGATTTTTACGATACTTTTACTGCCAGATAGCTGATGCTATAAGGAGTAACTTAGGCTACTTCTATTTTAGAAAAAGGATTAGGGTTATGTGCAATAAAGAAAAATTGGTACGCCATGCGAGCGGAGCCGCGGAGCGCAGCTAGTAGTAATATATTTTAAAATCTATAATGTCCCGTAAAAAAATAAAATCCTTTTTGAAGTTAAGAGAATATTACAATATCTAAGATTTTGTTAAATTAAGCATAGTTTGAAGTTATTAAGAATATCTGTATACTATAACAGAAAATAAATTAGTGTCAATATCAAGGCAGGTGTTACAAAAATGTTCAAAGGGGACATAGCTAACAAGAAACCACTTCCTCTGTATTCAAACACAAATTAGATAAGGCTACGGAATATTAATGAAAGGAGCAACTAAATAACGATCTTGTTATCGGTCAGTCCCATCAGCGTCTTGCGTTCAAATATCCACGTCGCGTTGTCGACAATATAATTAAAATATTTCAATATAAATTAAAAGTAAAAACTTTCTATTAAACTAACTGTGCCCGTGACTCCACTCGCGTTATGTAGTTTTTTGATGATTCCACGGGTATCCAAAATTTTTCCGCGATAAAAAGTATCCTATAAGTTAATCCAGATAATAAGCTTTGTGTGTACTAAATTTTATCCAAATCTGTCTGTTTCGCGGGAAAGAGTAAAAATATCCATCCATCCATTACTTTCACAATTATAATATTAATTGGATTTATAATACATATTATGTGAAGATTAATCTTATAAAAATTCAAATATACTTGTTTCGTATCATATTTAGTTGGGATGAAATTCGTTGAAATAATATACCTAAGTATAATAACTATATTGGAATAGCTTTGAAATCCATTTAGGTCACAGCATTGACCCAATATTTCTCTTTAAAAGGAAAACTTAGTATTATTATTATGACCAATGATGAAGGTTTACATTGGAGTCATTTTTATGCGATTCGTCTGCGGAATTCTGACTCACA
This sequence comes from Hestina assimilis, assembly GCA_023373885.1. Classification (NCBI taxonomy): domain Eukaryota; kingdom Metazoa; phylum Arthropoda; class Insecta; order Lepidoptera; family Nymphalidae; genus Hestina; species Hestina assimilis. Next base: position 4,826,806 of record CM041749.1, on the reverse strand, counting down.
TTGAAATCCTTCGTCGATTGCGTCACCGTACGCTTCATTTAACTTTTTGGTATTATGGTTTCTAACAATTACACAATGACTCCATATAAATATTTTTCTAATCAATGAGTAATTTAATTCATAGAATAATGCTACATTATAATATTTCCTTTAACCTATTTATACCTTCGTACGTTATGGAATTTACATAGATGGCGTACACAAAACATGTACGAAAGTCTGTGCTTCCAAGTCCCTATTACGCACCACACAGGTCTGGATTTCCCTTTTGGCCCCAGAGTTTCCCACCAAATACCTACAAATCATGATGAATAGGCATCTTCTAATCAAGCGCGTTCCACCTTAGGCTGAATCATTACTTTGCATCAGACCTCATAAAAATCAAGCGCTAGCTATGTATTAAAAATCTTTATTCCAATACTCAAATTGCTTTGCATATAAAAGGGAAGTACTATTTCTATTCAAGCACAATCGAAATCGTAATTCATAACGCAAATAATGACAAGCGTGTAAAAAATTTTAATGAACCGTGCTAAATAATTTGTATGTGTAAGCAATATTTGACGATATCACTTTTACATTGAATTTTATTTACTAAAGTTAAGTGGCGGTTTACTTATAGCTTGTCGTTAAATAAAATATAGTATGCAAAATTATATTTGTATACGCTGCGTTTACAAATAACAATTAAGTCTTTAAACAATAAATAAATTATAATGATATATTTTTTTTATAACATCAAAATAAAAATTTGAAATATCGGCTATTTTTCATTGGTGATTTATTCAGCAAGGAAGAACAACTCAACTTCAATAACTTAAAATACATTACACTTTTTTGTTGAAAGTCACATTCTACCACCTACTCCAAAACTAAAACTCTACCTGAGAAGAGCTGGGGATGCAAACTCACGCGTGTTTTTTTTTTAAATTTTTTTTTTTAAATTATCATTTTTTTTCATTCACATTATAAACTGAAGGCTTGAAATTCCTGGAGCGTTGGTCACATTGACCAAGATGTAGTGTTCTCAATATACTCACTATTTTTTCCATACATACCTGACCATGCTTGGGTGTTATTTTTTATATACCAATACAATTTTTCTGAACAAATTCTGGGATTCTATTATACTTTATAGAAGCGTATACAATATATAATATACAATTGGTATCATAAGGCAGTCAATACATATTTTTATTTTCACAAAATCATAATATATTCTTGGAAAGTTCGCCCATTTACATGTTAAACTTTTGAAAGTTATGAAACAAACATGATTCAGTACTGCTTTCCTAAAAAGGGAAGGTTGTTGTTTTGACCTATATTGGCTGCACGCTATTTACGGACCATGTTTATTCAGTAAATATTTTCGCAAAGTATATTATGAACTTGCCAATTTCAGCAATTTATAAATATATTTTTTTACGAAAACAACAATAAATGAAAATATCGTCTGCCATTTCACAACAACAGCCCAATTTAGAAGGCCTTTTTTTCACTGTGTGAAACCAGCTGTCTCCGGTGGTCTTACCAAACCGATACGATATCAGAACCTTCAAGAGAAGACCCTATTCCTTGCTCAAACGCAAAATTCCATCTTTGCTACCTTAATGTTAGCGTTCCACAACAGCGCAATTTGGAAAGCATTTTCTTCCTTGCACAACTACAGTGGTAGTCAGCTCTCTCCGGCAGTCTTACCGAACCGATTCGATAATGGAATCTTCAAGATAAAAGCCTATTCCTTACTAAAAGGTCAACACACCTGCATGCCCTCTGACGTTGTTCAATCTGAAGTAGTTTGTCGTTAAAATTGCGATTTAGTTAAAACAAAACTTGAGACTTAGTTTATATTCATAAATTTACATAAATATTCATGATTTAGAGGGTTCCTTCCCGCCGTAGTGTAAAAAACATAAGTATCTTGCTTCTTTTTTAATTTTGAAATTAAATTGATTTTATATCAATCCATAATAATCTGACTATTTGTCCATTACTGTTCATGAGATATAGTAAGTAATGCAAAAATATTAAGGTTTTGAATGGAGCTTAAATTTTATACACATATATATATATATATTTTTTTTTTTTTTTTAATAGGGTTCTATTGACACCCGTTGGATACGAAACCCTAAAAATAGGGTAGGGTCGCTAACGCTATGTATGAGTCAGACCTTTTAAGTCATGAGTGCCATTACTGTCATTTTATGTCAGAGTGTAATAAAGTCTTCGATAACATTGGCCTACATTTGTACCAAATGGCGCCAGTCGTAAGACGATAAATTTATACGAGATGTCATAGAGTCTGAAAGTTATTTTTTGTATAATTAATTGGTGAAACAATATATTTTATAACCATAAATGGACGCAAATAAGCAATACCATGTCAACCCACACGAATGTCATTTCGAGAAAAACGCGTTTGAAAATTTTGAACAACTTGCTTTATATGAATTTTTTTTATGTATTGGTCAATTTTTGGGCAAAAAAAAATTTACGAAAAATAAGTATACAAACTGCATATTTCCTATATATTATAAACCAAAACTTTTAACATAATACATAAAGTGCATGATTAAAAAATTGCTTTTTTAGAAGTCTTAAAGTTTAAAACCCTACAAATATTAATAAAAAATGTGTTGTGAAAAATTTTGTTGGTTGACATGGCATTGCCTATTTGCGTCCAAATTTGGATGCTTTTTTCTGCTACTCCGGTTAACAAATATCGTATTATTAGAGTCATAGAAAAATTGTTATAGTAATAATATTAAGAACTGCATAGATTGTGAAAGTAATTTCATAAATAAAAGAAAAGAATTTATCTTTTTTATTTTCTATCGTATTATTTTATCGTATTCTGGTTCAAACTCAGATATTTTATTTTATTTACAACCAGTATTAGAACATATTTACAATACAATACTAACTATATTTACAAATAATTACAATTGTACAAATCATATCCCCGGGGAATGGTGGCAAGAATACGAGCAGCATTTTATCGCTGAAAAATGTACAAGCCCTCCTGACATCTGTGGAGGCAATGAGACAGGGTATAAGATCGTTTTTCGAAATTGCTTAGCAGAAATGCTCATGCATGCCCTAAGTGTTTCTACTGCAAAACTAAGATGTACCCAATTCGGAATTAGTACCGAATACTTACGCTATGAGGTATGTGGCGTGCTGGTAACTAGCCTGCTTTGAGCCTCGATGGTTGCGGGTTCTATTCCCGCTCGGAGTAGATGTTTATTATAATTATTTGTTTCGGTGCTTCGGAGAGTACGTTAAGCTGTCTGTCCCGGTTGTTAGCATAACGTCTCACAATAATCTTTAACCCTTGATGGCTAAAAGTCTTTTCCAAAGAGTTACTGGTTCGCCCCTTGGGTTGCGGAGGTCAGATGGCAATCGCTCTGTGTACCAACTAGTAACCTGTCAAATCAGGTTAAGAGTATAAGCAGAACCTGGGTAATAATGCTAAGAATAAGACTTAAGCTGTATTATTCTAAGATACAATGTAGTCTCGTGGTGATACAATTATATATTTTCTCATCATTAGTCGGGTATTATTACGGTTACATATGTATGTATATGAATGTTGCCTTATCAGCGTGACCTTCAGCTTCGCGCTTAGCATTGGCGAAACTTGCATAATATTATTTACTTCGGTAGCTTATCGTTTAACATTTTGTTTGTATGGCAATGTATACATATTATGACTATTAAATTACTGAACTATAATTACAGTTAAATACATAATTATGTTATAATCTTCAAAAGAATACGTTCCATAACAGAAAATTTTGTTCTGAACGGCCGGTGTGAGGGACACCTTACGAGAGAATATGCCTATAATTTATCTCGCTACTAAGTCCAATATTAATTGAAATTCTCATTCATCACACACAAATAATATATTTATTATTTCTTTTATTTCATCAGAAGACTTAATTTTCTAGAAATCACATGTATAAGTAAATCATATTTTATATAACATATTAATTTCCATCAAAACGAACTCAACAACATAGAGTAAGAAATTAATGTTGAAAGCCTATTCTAAAACAAACAGTAAAAATCCAATGGAAATAAAAACAACAATGCTTTCAATTACACTTCTTTATGCGAACCAAAAGAATACGCATATTTTTGCAAAGCGAAACCTTCGAACGCCACCAGCATGAATACTTTAGTGCTCTCCCCTTTTTTAATGATGACTTTCAAGAGGAAATGTTGCTCTATAGCTCGTTGAAGGCTGCATAAATCTGAAACCAGTGGTACATATTATAAAGTGACTATTAATTATGTCTCAAAATTGGGACACCTTATTTTTAGGTAATAATCACTTTAAAGTTGAATCTAATAGCATACTTGTATTGAAACTGCTATATATGTATAATATGTAAGACGCTGACTCAGTTTTTAAAGCTGTGCCGAATCTGGATTCAATTTTTACATATGCCAAAAATCTGCCTAGCTAAATTGCGATACTCGAAGTATCACAAGCGCGTTGCCAACCTAAGGAATAGGAGGGACGGAATGAGATAGGAAAAAAAGAAGAGAATACTCATCGCACGCAACGCAGCGGTACCTGATGACACTGTTACTCGACAATAGTCCAAGGAGGTCAGGATCTCGCTACTCTCTCGTTAACGGAGTGGAGTGGAGGATAAATCGGTGAACATACAAAACAAAACATGCATACAGATAAACATAGAATCTCATTTTTTGAAGTCTATAAATGGATTGAGTCAATCCTAAATCGACATATTGTTTTCGTATTTGATAATAGAAAAAACAGGACTATCCCATTCAAAACGAGTTGTATGGTTACTTGAAAACTGCATACTGATAGAAACACGATATCAATAATTGTGATTTGAAACCATACCTACATTAATCGTAACTGTCGAATAATAATCTCTGCGATTGACGCAATGAATAATTATTATTGTGGTTTTGTTGAAACATTAGACGCATGCGTGTTTATAAATCATTTCTATGGCTTGAATAATATGATACAGAAAAATAGATGCACTTCAAAGAATTCTGTTTTTGGGTTATAATAAGCTTGATAACTATTATAAGCCGATATTGTGTCTGGTTTTAAGATGTAATCATGTAAAATTTATAATTATCTTAATTATGTATTATAGCCAGACAAAAGTCCTATGCAACCATGTAGGTCAATGCAATTGCTTAACTATTATGTCTGCTGCCTGGAATGTGAAGTTTTAAGTCATAAACTGTAGATAAAATGAACACGGGTTGTTAACTCTCATAGTTTGAGTTCCGTTCCATATAATATCTTCTAGATTATTTTTGAAAGCTGTTACCGCCCGTGGATTCGCTCGCCTTTGTTTAGTTTTCTAGGATGGTCGATTGTCTAAAAGTCTTTTCTCTATTCAATTAGCCACATCTATGCTAGATTTTAATTCGGCATCTCCTGTAGATGTCCAGGTAATAAATTGTATCCGCGGGCGCGTCATGGTTGTCAGCGTAAGGGACTTCTTGACGTCTCACTATGGCGATAAGAGTTCCGCTGAGTTTTTGTGGGTTTTACCGCTGAATTATCGAGCGGTCGAGTTCCACATTACCATACCAAACCACAACCAACTAATATTATCAACCTGAAAAATTTTTGAGAATGAATATATGTTTGGATAGAAGGATGAATCGGTCCGTGGCAGTTGAATCAGTAATTTTTTATTGGAAATTATGAAATTATTTAGTAATATTATTTCATCTCGTTTACAGATAAACAGCAAATACAGCGAAGAACTCGCTGAAGAGTGCTTAGAATGGATCAGACAGATCATCGGTGAGCCTGACAACACCTCCGGTGATATGGACAATTTCTACGAAGTACTTAAGGACGGCACTGTACTTTGCAAGTAAGTAAAGAAGTTTCGAGAAAGATACAAGAACCTGTTTTGTCAACTTTGCAATGAACAAACAGACATGGTTTGTGTAAAATGTTAGTTAACAGTGACACATCATCTTTTGCTAAATAACAAATGAGCTTACGTACATATTTTCTAAAATTAATTTCATATATACGACGAAAATAATAAAAATTTAATAATAACTAAATTTTATTTTAATAAGTTTTTTTACGGCAGTCTAGTATAAAACAAGAGTAGGTATTTTTTACAGTTTATACTTCGAAACTTTTTTCATTATTTATTTTATCTTATGTCCTTAAGTTTTTCTTTGCAACCTCTAACAAAGCAAAGCAAACCCTATGCTTCTTGGATCAGGGTGTAAGATTAATTAGAAAAATGTTACTAATTAAAAACCTTCATATTTATGAAATCATGTATACCTTCTTATAATCATGTATAGGGTATATATGATTATAATATTTATGAAATCTAGTATCATGACGTTGGTCTGCGATAAACTCCGAAACAACTTATCCTATCTCAAGGAAATGTTCATTACATTTTTTGATTTGTTCCAACTTAAAAGATAGAAATATTTGGATAAAAATAGTTTTTATCCAAATATTTCCTTTCTTTATTGCAAAATTACTTTTTGCTACTTATCGATATATATATAATCTGAATTTCTAAAAGACTACCATTTCCGTAGCCGTGCTTATATGGAATTCGTATCCAATGCTGAATTGTTTGCGGAGCAACCCTCCGATATGCCTTTCTTTTGACCAAACTTTCGTTTGACTAAACCTGTTATAATCCTAATTAGGACAAAAAATACAAAATATGTGTAAACTAAGATCTAATCTTCTTCTTCTTAGTCTTGAATTTGTCTGAAGACAGAATTTGGTCAGACCTCCGCGTTGAAGGGCGTTCTCGCGATCTTTTAAAATGAATAATCTAAAAGATAGAATCAATATTACTATGTAATCAAACAGCATAGTGTATAAACTTAAATGCATCGTTTAACTGCATTCCATTAAGTTTGACTGGTATTCGAAATTTCTGAATAAAACCGGTAGATAATTTACAGTTTCGCAGAAACACCCAGATCGTGACCTGTCATAAATGCTGTCTGATATCGCGTTATATATATATATATATATATATATATATATATATATATATATATATATATATATATATATATATATATTATATGTTATTTAAACTGGTATTTCCCAGCGAATTCACGTGCATTTATCAAAGATTTAAATTTTTTCGCCGTTGACATATTTATATTTAGAATCTTTTCTCCTTTTTAATTTGAAAAATCGGTCAAGTGCGTCTCGGGCTCGCACATCATCGGTTCGTTACCTTCGTAGGGTAAAACAGAGTTTTAGTCTACGGTGTCTACTGGTCTACCCCAAAAAATTGTTTTTATTATTTGTTATTATATCGGCCATACAAAATACACAATCTATGAACATTTCATTTATTTTTATATTGCAGTTCATGAAATACAGCAAAAAACATCAAAAATATCGAACGTATGGGGACCTTTTTTTAATATTTTCTTTTAGTTTTAATATTTGTTGTTATCCCTCAATATACGAATTTCTCTCCCTGTGACAGGCGGAAAGACGGATGGACAGCAGAAGCTTAGTAATAAATTAGTAAAAAATTAAAGCTAGAAAGCAAACGGTAACCAACTCTGGTTACCGTTTGCACCCTAAAAGACGATAATTATTACGAAAGTTCATAAAGACTCCAATTATATACAGTATAAGTACTGACGTACAAGATAAGAAAATGGGCAATAGATATTATTGCCCTATTTACATATCAAACAGGAATGTTGATAGCAATGCGTTTCGTGTTTGAGATAGTGAGTTTATATAACAATAGCTTAAATTTTTGTTAACAAGGAAAAATTAATATCGATGAAAATAAAATTACCATATACTGTAGACGGACCCTTCCATACTAATAAGTGTTAAAGACTCGCTGGAGTTCCGTTATAAACTCAACATCAACGCAACGGAATGAAGTTAGTCTCAAGCTTGCAACATAATCGTATAGAGTTAATGCATGACTAACTTCAACTGTCTACGTGAAATGTTGATCTCCAATGATGACTCTCAATGAACTTGGTGAAATAAGAGAATTTGGAAATAAGAGATGAGATTCCGTGAGTATCGGAGAGTGAACTAAACACAGCTGTGCAAAGACTCCAGGCTAAAACTAAATTCCCGGGGCTTTTCTGGCTGCGTTTTGGCTTTGGCTCTCACCGCTTGAGGTGACCAATTTCCAGGACTCTTCAATAACTGTGACTAACTTCGCTGGTCACCTAGATGTTGAATTTAGAAAGGAGCACCGGGGAATCATCATACATTGTGTCTTTATGGGTATAATAAGTCTATGTTGATAATATAATCAGCATTTCCATACAGCGTCTGTATTACTTAAATAAATTATGGAAATTCGTCTTTAAAATAATAATAATAGAAAAAATGTGTTTTTTTGTTGTCAATTACAGTACATAAACCAAAATTTCTAAATTTATTTTACAACAACAATACGAAAGTATGATTATAACAATATCATAATTTCTCAAAAGCCGTAAGTCAGATATGATAGCCTATTTTCTTATTTTATTTATTAAATAATCCAAAAGCGTTTCTACATAATATTTTTAGTGCAATGTTCAATGAGAAAACATAAATTTAAATTTATAAAAAGAAATGCAAAATGTTATTGCGTTTGTTTTTTAATAATTAATTAATAAAAACAAAACCAAAGATATTAAACTTAAATTTATCTTTAAATTTCTTTGCATACAATTAATTACACCTATATTTATCTAGGAAAATTTGACTAACGATAGTTCGATTAATTTTAATGTAAATAAAAAATGAATATACTAAGAATCTTGGCTTGAATATTAATTTGTTTTACAAAAACAAAACTCGATTGACTCGAATTTGTCGTCGTCGATCCTTAATTCTTGGGTCAGGTAAAAAATGTATAAGATAAAATTGATTAGCTTTTAATGCATTTTATATCTTTACGTCACGAAATTATTTGAAACGGAATATTTTCGACACATTTTTTTTTATTATAACGCTTTTGAAATGGCCAGTAGGTACTTAGTTTTATTTTAATACTAGCGGGCCCAGCAGATGTTATCCTGCCCCGAAAAAAATCTTGGACCCGATAGCAGCCCCCCTGAGTTTAATTATGAACAGAAATGACACTGGTGGAAATTATTAAATTACTAATATCGCTATTAAAAAATAGTGACTAACGGTAGAAGAGTGAAAATTTAGGGCTGCATGTATTATTTAATGCCACAACATAAAAAATTCTCTCCAAAAATAAAATTGGGGTGTACCACCCTTATTACTCAGGGTTGTAAAAAATAGATAACAACCTATTCCCAAACCCACTGAATAAACATGTAAAATTTCATCAAAATCGGTCAAGTGGTTTCGGAGGATAATGGTAACTAAAAATAGTAAATAAAATCTCACAGAACTTTCACATGCAGATAGATCTAGAACGTTACAAAACCGTTTTTTATTTCATTTTCCGTAATAATTATTGTACTGATTCCATTTCCTTTTAAATTTTCCACTAAATATAACAAAGAGGAAATTATGATTTCAGGCTCGCCAACAACTTAAAACCGGGCATCATTAAGAAAGTAAACGAATCCAAGATGGCGTTCAAGTGTATGGAGAATATTAACGCTTTCCTTGAAGCGGCGAAGCAGTTCGGTGTTCCCGCGCAAGAGACTTTCCAAACGGTGGACTTGTGGGAGAGGCAGAATCTCAACTCCGTGGTCATATGCCTGCAGTCTTTGGGAAGAAAGGTGGTTATTTTTAGCCATGTTTATCTAATCAAAGTCTTCTTTTTACGCAATATATTTATATTACATTTGACGACGTTGTGTCGCAGCGGTAGCGAACCTGCCTTAAACACTACAGGTCGCGGGTTCGATTCCCGCTCGAAACGGATTTTTGTATTGTCCATACAGGCATCTTTTCCGCGGTATATTTGTCCTTGTCATTCTGCATGTTTCCGGACCCCCAACACAGGATATAACTATCTTAAATAAAATAAAATGTAGCGTTTAAAAAAAAAATAAAAAATATATCTTTTTTAATTTATACGAATATTAGAAAGTATTTAAGTCCCATTCAGTTAATAATACTGTATTTATTGATGCAATTATGTTTTCTAGGCGGGTAATTATGGTAAGCCATCAATAGGACCAAAAGAAGCCGAAAAGAACGTACGAAACTTCTCAGAAGAACAACTCAGAGCTGGACAGGGTGTCATCTCCCTTCAGTACGGATCGAACAAGGGAGCCAATCAAAGCGGAATTAACTTCGGTAACACAAGACATATGTAAATTGTTCAAAGATTTAACGGTCAAATCTGGTCTTAAGTTGTCCCTTTCTTTCACATAAGTAAAACTTTCTGCAAGAAAGAGACGAAAGATTAGACCAGTTTTGATCATAAGAATCTTAAAAAGATAATTATGTACACTCCAATAAAAAGACGTTTTGGTAATGAGAATTTTAAAGTCATTATAGTAGTTTCAATATTTGTATTTAAAAGATTAATCTACTTTAGGGTATGTACTTATAAATTCAGTCAATGATAAATAAATAAAAATTATTACACAGAAATAATCTTCAAGACATTGACTTACTAAAGATAGGCTTTTTCATACTAACAAACTGACCAAGGATTCACTGGTTTCGCAAATTCCCATAACTCAACGGAATGAAGTCAGTAACAACATAGTCTTATTTACTCTACTTAGTTCCAGCGAATCTTTGGATATATTTTCAGTATGAAAGGGTCGGTCTTTGTTTATAGTAAGTCATTGGTTCTACGGATCATTTAAAGCTAAATTTTTGTGGCTAAATGTATCGAATCTCCGTATTGTTTATAGTTATAATTTAAAACATAATAATTATGTTCAAATGATTTAGCATTTAGTATGTAATTCCCGTTTCATTCCATATTTTTTTGGAATTTATTTTTGTACTCTTTGAAATATTGACAAAATATGTAAGTTCTTTTTGATCTTACTTAGCATAGTTCTTAGTAATTATTTAATATACTTATTTTTTATAAATTAAAATCACATTTCCATTGTTTTTTTATGTGCCAATAACATATTGAAACTTAATTTTTACGTGTACAACAGTAAGTGATCATTTTAAATATTTATATAAAATTACGATAAAAATCGTGCCTTTCAACCCCATAGGGGATATTTTCCCTTTGAAGGTGACTAACAAATAAAAAGCTTTTAACTTAAAAAGTCAAGGATTCTTGATTTTATAATTTATTAAAAAAACTATTCATTCCATATTATATTTATGTCTACGTTGTAATTAACGATTTTTATAAAAATATCTATTCTTATAGTTATTATATTAAATAATGCGTAATTTTACGTAAATTGTAAGTTTCATAAAGCACATTACTTTGTGGAAGTACGTAGAATATAATTATAAATAATATTAAAATAATGTTGTTTTCTTTTTCATCGATCCCAATACACGACAAAATAATTACCAGTCAATTGCGTTGTGGACCACACGCAATAGAAACTAAAGGGTACCGTATCTTAATGATGAAGAATCTTAAGGGCTTCAAATATTTACGAAATAAAACCGACCGCAAATATAAATTTGTAACTTTATAGTAATTATTTAAAATTATATGAAAAAAAACAGTTATGGGAAAAAAGTATATATATATCTGTAAAAGGAATCAAATGTACTATTTGATTTTCTACAACCTCAAAATTTTCCAAGTTCAAATCCCACAGTTCAAAAGTTAGAGAGGGAGGGACACTTTTTTTTTAAAAATATTGCATTGCTTTTTCAAAGCCATTTTACATTTTGCCCCTCCAAATAAGCTCATACCTTGGGCTAGGAGTGGGTACGACAATAAATGTAGATATGAGTTTACGATAAAAAAAATCTCAAGCGGGACAGATTCGATCCCGTTAACCGAGCGGAGTTTGCCCTAATAGCTAATGAGGCTTCCGATGGCAATTTTTATTACTTTAGGAGCCAATATCTCAATAAATACTTAAACAATAATGTCAAAATCAGACTTTATTATTATTAAAGACCCTATTCAAAGATACCTCAAACGTTACGTTAAAATTTTTATTTTTCAAACCGAGAACAGACAAACATGACAAATTTATAAGATAGCTACTGAATCCTAAAAACCTTGTTGAGTTCAAATGTCAATGCTAACCTCAGGAGCTGGCGAGCATTTCGGTATATGATTTGCACAATTCATGCATTTTTGTTTAGACCATCAGCCCCAGAGGCAAACAAGAATTTTAGTCCCCTACTACCTAAGCATAACAGAACCAGATAAAATACAAGATATCTTATTCATAAATACTGCATTAATTTATCATCAGTAGGTAATTCACCATTTCATAGACATCGGATCAAGATGTCTCTCAAGCTATCGTCAAATTGATATATAATCAACCATCGGGCAATCTGCTTTGCTTTGTTAAACAGAATTATTCCGTTCTTTAAAACCTTTATATATACTTAGCCACTAGGTTCAATACAAATTTAATGCAAAAAAACATTAAATTTGTTGGTCTTTAAATTACAAAGATTTCATTTCCTAGACGGTTCAAACAGTTTTATTAAAATGTTGTATGAAAATTGAAGATTTTTATAGCCACGAAAGATAATAAAATAGCCTGTGAAATTATAGTAAATGGTCACATTAGCCTATGTACCATTACAACATAGTCAAGCGTGTTGCCAACCATCGGGAAGGAAGGGCGAATAAGGAATATAATTAAGCTTCAGGAGTTGCAGCCTTCGGCAATTAAGTGACGTAACAGTCTTGATACTCCAGTTGATTGTGAGTATAATACTTTTTAAAGACTATCATGACGGTTGGCAAACATTCGGCCCGCCTGCTTATTTGCAGTCACTGCAACCTATGAACGCTAACGATACTTAAAGTATAGTAGATAAGTACACGCGCATTGCCAACTCAAGGCTTAGGAGGGAATGGTGAGAAAGGAACAGCAGGATTGAGAGATTGGGCCTCCGGCTGTCTCAGACTCTCACTCATCGCACAAAACGTAACAGTACTGAAACTTTTACTTTACGTGGATTTTTTTATGTAAGAGAGGGCAAACGGGCAGGAGGCTCACCTGATGTTAAGTGATCACCGCCGCCCATGAACATCTGCAACACCAGAAGGCATACAGGCGCGTTGCCGACCTTTAAGGAAAGAATAGGCTCTTCTCTTGAAGGTTTCCAAGTCGTATCGGTTCGGAAAGACCGCCGGCGGAAGTTGATTCCACAGAGTGGTTGTGCGAGGAAGAACATGTCTTCTAAATCGCGCTGTTGTGGTGTTTGTGTGAGGGTAATACTTCTCCTGTTGAGCCGGCCCATTTCTCATTGAAGGGGGAACGCTCTACTACTTATGATTTCCTGTATGAGTGCTGAGATTGCAAGGTTTTTCTATAAAACTATTACTGCATGAGGAATCCTTATAAATTAATCTATTTATGTTTAAGCCTTTTAACCGATGTTAGAGATTCTAGCTAAGTTTAATACGATCATAATCGGACTTCACATTAGATTGTAAATGCATTGAAATTAATCTTATTTATTAATTTAATTAAATGTTAAAAAATATAAATACAGATTAAATTTTATTCATAATTATTGTTTATACAAATAATTAAAATTGAAGTGATTGTTTGTAATTCCTAATCAATAGCTTTTTGCTAAATGCAAATGAAACTATATACGGTAAGTATATATTTTAACTTTCACACACCGAATTTTTACTAATAATCTTTTATTTACTAATAATCTTTTATTAATCTATTATATTAATAATTATTTTATTAATAATCTAGTTGTTGGTACTAAACGCCTGTTGAAATATAATAACCAAATCATCTACAAACTGAATTACATTTGTAAATTGTTAAATATATCCTAAAATTTATACTTTTGTGTGTGAATAATGATATCCCCACAGGATGGATAAACTTTGGATATGGCGAGCTCTGCTCTTTATTCCTTGTTTATGAAACTGTTAAGACCTGTGAAGTGGTTACAATTTTAATACACAATTCACAATTTCAACTCCTTCTTGGTGTAAAGTCCTTTTTCGCTTTTCTGTGTAAAGTCCCCTCTGCGTTCGGAAACGCGTATCTAAAATTATACAATTAAAATCCGAACGCCACACCTGTAAGGGCAGTAAGCCACCAGCAGTACATATAGCAAAGTACCAGCGATAAATAACTGATGTATTTTATCATTTTTAACCACTATAATCATAGTGCACATGAAAGCATTATGGATAGATGTGTTTACGAAATGTTATTGTTAAAGATCAAGTTTCGGGTTTCGTAACACATGGCAACACAGCTCATAAATTAACAATAAAGAATTATTTAATCTTTGGCGCTCTAAAAATAGGAAAATTCAGTAATGTTTTCATTAGGAGCCTTCTAATCTCATCTTTATAAGGATATGTGTATAATAATATCCAGGTCATTATAATAAAAAGCCCTAATTTGGAACCGTCGGGATGTGACGACCCCATCGCCCGCTGTTGGGATAACCTCTGTCACAACAGAGATTATTCCACCAGTGCAATCAGTCACACTGGTGGTAGGTCTTTTATTGCAAGAGGCCGAGGTAGGTACCACCGCAGTGTCCAATATACTGCCGCCAAATAGTAGTGTTTAGGCACTACTGTGTTCCGGTTTGAAGGGCATTGTACGCCAGTGAAATTACTGGGCGAACAAGATTTAAGAACTAATATCTCGAGGTTGGCAATGCGTGAGTGGCACCTACTAATGGTGCTGCAAGCGCTCATAGGCTGCGGCAGCCACTTACCATCAGGTGGGCCGTATGCTTGTTTACCAACTTCTAACATAAAAAAAAACCTGTTTTTACTAAGAGTATTAGCATTGATTTTTCAAGTCATTACTAATACTCCTATTGCCCCTCAAAATAAACTTGTAACAAGCGGGTCAGGATTGAAACCGCAACTCTTACGTTAACGGTTCGGAGTCGACCCTTTTACTGTTTAGCTATTATTATTACATTAGTTAGAAAAATTAATATAATATCCTAGACAATTTGTATAGGCTGGTCATATCACGTCATTCTTATTTCTCCATCATACTTGACACTAGCGAACTAATCAGTGTCTGAGCGTGACTTAGCCGTTGAAACTCACATTAAACAAAGAATTGAATTGAATATTATCGTGTCCCCCCGATAATGAAATATCTGCAGAGCACATTACAATAGGTCGTTAAAACATCGAAAACGTCCTAATCGATAAATGTTGTTGGTATTTTTTAAATAGTGTATTATCTATGCAGCAAGCTCAAATCGTTAAAAAAGCAATTAAATACTTAATTTTATTTACATCTGTCACTGAGAAATGACGACGTGTTTTAATCTGACTTTAAAAAGGATTTTTTTATGGATTCTCGATTACTCAAACGATTTGAATGTTATTTTTAAAGTAAAGTAAATTGTCCATTTGTTCCGGACACCATTTGGTGATGTCGAACTCCTGATGATGACCACAGATGGCCAAAAAATCTACACAATACTAAAATTATTTGATGGGCGATACAATTAGGTATTTTAATATGGTTGCCTAGCTTAATTAAAAAATATAAAATAAAATATTTTTTAGATCCTCTCATCAGATCCCAACCAAAATACAATGTTGGTCGCATTGTAATTCACTGGAAAAGATACCCTTTCAAACGGCAATAAATTTAAATCAGAAACCAGACCAGGGTCTCTGAATAATCGAGTAACATACATAAAAAATTAAGACTATTTGAGAACCTTCTCCTATTTTAGAAATCCGTTAGTTAAACTAAAATTTAGAAAAAAAAATCCAACGTCAAAATTACAAAACAAAAAAATACATATTTTCTGCCGTACATATAGTTTTTGCTTCTGAGTTTTTAAATCGGTATTTTTATGTCATAATATTTTTTTTAAATACTCTACTAACAGCATTGACTTGCTTTTTATTGCTCGATATTTTGAAATGAAAGTAATTGAATATAATATTATAATTTGTTATAAAGCAAAACAAAGCACTGCTTAAAAGTTTTTAATAAAATTCAATTGTAATCAGGGATGTGTAACTTCCAAAAATATCCTCATTATTGAGAGCTTGATTGTACTTATTATGATATCCTCATTATTAAGAGTCGTATAGAGTAGCGCACGCGTGTTGGGTTCAATAGCGACGATATCCAAGTGAAAATGAAGTGTAACTGTTTAGTAAAACTTTTATTTCTCATTTCGGTCATAACGATGTTTTTCTGTCTTCATACATATGTAAATGATAACGCGACCTTTACTTTATTTCCAACAATAAGCCTTAAAGATGCATTGGATCGTCACACAGAGTGCAATTCTAAAGTAAAATATATATTGCTGTGGACATCTCCTAATACTATTCCTTTTAAGTACCTATATGAGGGTCAGAAAGGTTTTATTGAGAGAAACTGTAGTTCAACAAATTGCTATGTAACATCTCATAAAGAAGCCCTCGGATCTTACACTAAATTTGACGTTATTGCATTCCATGGACCAGAATTAGTACGTGACAGTAAATATGTGCTACCTAGTAGAAGATCGCCGCATCAAAAATATGCTTTCGTATCAATGGAATCATCAGATAACTATCCTATTTGTGCTGAGAAGTATGATAATTTCTTTAATTGGACTTGGACTTATAAACTCGATTCAGATGCAGTGTGGGGTCATATGGTTATTCGAGATTTGAATAATAAAATTATAGGACCTAGTACAGAAATGCATTGGATGAAGTTAACAGAAATGGACCCTGTGGACGAAGAATTCAAGAAAAAGTTGGGAACGAAAACAAAAACAGCGGCATGGTTTGTTTCCCACTGTTATACAAGGTCCGGTCGAGAGAAATTTGTGAAAAAATTAAAAGAAAGTTTAAAGAAATACAATTTAAGCGTCGATGTTTATGGTGGTTGTGGTTCTTTGAAATGTTCAACAGAAGAACACGATGAATGTAGGAAAATGATTGCAACAGATTATTATTTTTATTTATCGTTCGAAAATTCTTTTGCTGAGGATTACGTAACTGAAAAATTACTACGCGCTCTGAAGAATAATGCTATTCCAATTGTTTATGGTGCTGCTAATTATTCAAGGTAATTAAATTTTATCTACTCCACACATTTCATAATATACAAACCATGATTATCGTTTGTTTTAAGAAAACTATTAAAATATGAATTAAAAAGCCTATTAAAAATTCTGCTACAACAAAAGACTGCTTAATTTTTTTATTTGGTTTCTCATCAGTCTGCACTTAAATTAATAAAAGTATCGTGAGACATAATTAACTTAATGTAAAATTTAAACGGCTAACGCTCACGTTCAATCGGTTTAAGTACCGACTAGTTTCAGTCTGCACTTTTCTGTAGAGCCGATGGTGGCACTATAGATCGATATTTGTACTTACAAATATTTCTTCAGGTCGAATATTTACTTATTTTTGGGTATGTTTTCGGACCCTAGAAAGAATACTTTCCTCGTGAAGACTAAATGTAAATATATATGTCAAGAGAGGAAACATTAGACAGTTGTATAAAACCCAAACTATATTAAATAATTGAAAAGAAAACTACTATAAAACTAAAAAGCAAAAAGTAAATATTTTGTACAAGAATATTTTCTTCAGAAGTTGGCATAAAATACACAAAAGACTTCCTTCAAAAGAAGAAGTTGTAATTTTTTATTTTATTTTTTGATACCTTTTAGTTACGAAACTTACGAATAATATTAAGGCAACCATATTAACCTCAGTGTATCGCAACCCGTGAAATAATTATTAGCAATGTGTAGTTACATACATAATATATCCATACAATCGTACATAGATCACATCTAGACCTTACCCACTACCAGTCAAAATAATAAATATTTAAAAATTTAAGTTCTAAGATTTAAAAAAAAGTTATATAATAATAATAATAATTGTTTTCAATAATGAAAAAGCCATAATTATGTCAATAAAAATAGTTTAAATTAATGGTTTCATTATGTGAGTACGTATACTAGATAATATTATGTTACATGCGTTGCATAACCCGACAAACTTTATTTATATCAGAATGGGAAATGAAAAATTAAGCGTAGTATTGATAAAACATTGTTATGAAACCTTATGAATCCTTTAATATTCATAACGAGATGTTCGAAATATAGGGATTTAAAGTTTATTTATGTACAGTTTAAACTCTATATAACGAAATTTACGGAAGGTATGCATTGACTTTTAAGAAAAAAAATACTTAATCGTAGAGTAAAAGAAAACAATATCATTTTACAAGTAAGTGGTTTTATTTTGGACTGAATTAAGTGAAGAGAATACAAAATTATAATCTGTTTTTTTTATGCTAAAAGTTGGCAAACAAGTATACGGCCCACCTGATGGTAATTGTTGCCGTAGCCTATGAGCGCTTGCACCACCATTAATAGGTGCCAGTCAGGCGTTGCCAACCTCGAGATATTGGTTCTTAAATCTCGTCTGCCCAGTAATTTCACTAGCGTACAGTGCCCTTCAAACCGGAACACAGTAATGACTAAGCACTACTATTTGGCGGCAGAATATTTGACACTGCGGTTGTACCTACCTAGCCGGCCTCTAGCAACAAAAGACCTACCTACCACCAATGAAAATACCTACTACCTGTTATTTTTGTTTATCGTTTTTAATATGGCAGTTCAAAAATTTCATAGGCAACCCATATTAAGTAGGAAGTAGAGCAGGTACTTCATTAAAATCGTGCTAGGCGATTACAAACCGTTAAATAACACACATTTTTAAGAATTCCATTGTACGTGCGAAATGTTTCTTGGGATCTAAATAATGAACGTATTGTTTCACTATTGATAGTGGTTGCTACGGTAACATATTATATATATAATTATGCAGGTTTCCGCACTGGTTACCACCAGTCTTTTGTTTCAAGAGGCCGGCTGAGTAGGTACCACCGCTGTGTCAAGTATTCTACAGCAAAACATTAGTGTCATTGGCATTACTACATTAGTGTGTTTCGGCTTGAAGGGCACTATTGGCTAGTGTAGTGTAGTTGTGAAAATACTGGCCAAAGGACAGTTAACAATTAATATCTCGAGGTTGGCAACGCGTGAGTGACACCTACAAATGGTGTTGCAAGCACTCATAGGTTACTGTAACCGCTTACCATCAGGTGGGCCACATGTTTTCTTGCCAACTTTGTAACACAAATAGAAAGATGTTCTCTTTCACCGTAAAGGACGAAACTAATTTGAAACATATATTAAGCACTTGAAAATTCAGAGGTGGACTTTTACTCGCAACATTATTTATATTTAATGTTTTATTATTTCTTACAGATTCATGCCAGGTGGTTCCTATCTGAATGCTAAACTGTTAGGGGCTGAGAAGTTAGCGGATAAAATGTATAAAATAATCTCCAATCCGGATTTATACGCAGAGTATTTTAGATGGAAAAATCACTACAAGTATTATCCTGTATCAGAAGAGATTTATCAATTTCCTGATGTTTGTGGACTATGTGCTATGCTGAATAACAAAGATTTAGTTCAAAATATTTCAACATATCCCAAATTTAGACAGTGGTGGAACCCTCCAAATCGATGTTGATATTACGGGCTGGAGTTTTTAGATTTGAATTAAAATATCTGGTGGTTCTTAGAGAGACTGCAATGAGATCTTCAGGGTTATAGAACAGAACTTCCAAATCACAGTTCAATCGTAGTCCAGAATAACAGTCAGCGTCACTAAGTTTCTCAGTTGATTACTTGTACCGTTTGTAGTTTCTTCAGCCGACTTGCCAGCGGGCATACATTGTGCAGAACAAGGGTTCTGTTCCATCCACGGAATTTTATACACCTTCTAGAACGTAGGCGTAACGATGTAAAGAGACAGAGACGATTTTTGAACCTCATGCCCCTGGTAATCAGGTTCTCCGTAATGATATTGTAATGCTTGGAATAATAAATAATTACCAGTCAAGTGCGTTGTGGACCACGCACAGTTGAAACTAAAGGGTTCCGCAGCATGGTTATGAAGAATCTTAACGGCTTTAAAAATAATAACGAATTAAAACCGACCGCAAAAATAAGTTGGTAATTTCATAGTAATTATTAAAAATAATATGAAAAACAAAGTTATGGGAAAAACTTATATATCTCTTAAATTTATAGACCTATTTTCTTCAAACTAAATGTGGATGAAAGTTCATGTGGTATTCTACAAGCTTAAATTTTTCCAGAATTTTAAATCCCATAGTACAAAAGTTAGAGGGGGGAGGCACGTTTTGTACGACTTTAGGAGCTAATATCTCAACAACTACTGGCTTAATGAAAAACTCAAAATCAAACCTCCTTATCATTTTAACAGACCTATCCAAAGATATCTCACACGTTGCCATACGTTGAATTTTTTTTTCAATCCTCAGTTACATGTATGGACTGCAACACTTAATTCTTATATATATTAAGATTTTATTACAAAATCGTTGTGCTGTTCATGGAATACACCTATTTAGTAAATTTCGTATAGATAGAGTCAATGGTCTCCGAGTAAAATAACTGTGACATACGGACGGACGGACGGACAGACGGACAGACGGACAGACGGACAGAAGGACAGACGGACGGACGGACAGACAGACATGATGAAACTATAAGGGTTCCGTTTTTACCATTTGGCTACGGAACCCTAAAAAGGTATAGTACAAGGCCTTCAATTCCTAGCAAATTTGCTTCCAGTGGAGTCAGCAGTCAGAGGTGCTGATCAAATCAGTATGTCCTTGAAACTTTACGCAACAAATATTAATCTAAGTCTGAACAAAAACGAGAAACTAGAAAACCAAACAGTTCAATAAACAGTTCAATAAAATTCCTTTAAATAAATAAAAATCTTTTTATTCCTCCTTTTCTTGCATAAAGATCCGCCTGATATGTAGCCTTTGAATGGACAATAGCATAAAAAACTTCGTTACCTAAACGACAGACGGAAAAAAGGATGGCAATTGAACTTTCGATGATCTCATTCATAGCACAAAACAGAACCGTATAAAGACCGCAACTTCACGTTGATATCCCGTGAGTTGTTTTTTTGTTTGTAATCTCGTCTGGATCTGATGATAGGATTCAGGAGAAATAGAGTGAGGTCTTCAAATTTTTAATTTCTAATGCTTTTTACAGAAGATCTATGTTAAGTAGTCCAGTGTACTAGATGACACGAAGAGTACTTATAAGCATTGGCTTAGCTGGTGTTTGAACTCAAACACAATTAGCCCTGGATTGATCCATGCAGACGAGTGTTTGATGAGTGTGATATATACTTCCAAGTTTCACTTCTCTTTCCGTGACATACTTTTTCTCCCTCTTCTTTCACACCCGCATCGTTACACATTAAACACTCAAGGTCCCCATTGGAATAATAATATCACAGTCACAGTCACACTGGTGGTAGTTCTTTTGTTGCAAGAGGCCGGCTAGGTAGGTACCACCGCAGTGTCCAATATTCTGCCGCCAAATAGTAGTGTTTAGGCACTACTGTGTTCTGGTTTGAAGGGCATTGTACGCTAGTGAAATTACTGGGCGAACGAGATTTAAGAACTAATATCTCGAGGTTGGCAACCCGTGAGTGGCACCTACTAATGGTGCTGCAAGCGCTCATAGGCTGCGGCAGCCACTAACCATCAGGTGGGCCGTATGCTTGTTTGCCAACTTCTAACATAAAAAAAAAAAAACCTGTGTCAGCAGATCGGGACCACACATAAATATAAGCACAACCACCCAGACCATCATCTGACTCACGAGCAATGGCATTTTTAAGACAGATTCGCTACCGGTACACCAGGACGTTCATCAAAGTGCTAGTCGTTAGGTACAATGAACATAAGCAACAGCAACTGCCTCAAGCAGTTTTCTATAAAGTTCTTTTTTACGCTTTTGTACCGCTCTAATGATATTATAAAATTAAAATTTAAAGTCATGTATTAATAATTATTTGCATAAAATATTATCTTTGAAAGACGCACATTTGTCCCCTGCGTGGAATTATCTCCTGAGTTCAAACGATAACCTATACAAAGACCAAATAAGTACGAAAATTCTTGGTAATTATTTCATTTTTATGACTTTGTTTTTTCTATAGGAAATACTAATAGTAGGTATTGATAAAGGAAAATAAAGGAGGACAAGGCAAAAAATAATATTACAATAACGATTTGAATTATAATTATTATTACTTAGTCCACGGTGACCTTAGAATTGGCTCATGAGACAAAAGAATCATTATTTATAAGAAAATAAATATCCGGAAGATATATCTTTGCCAAAATTGAATAAAATACGTCCTGTAGCATGTTTTTGATAGTACCACGGGAATTCAATATTTTTTCGGTATAAAAGTATAGTAGACCACAACTGCTAAGAAATTTCAATTGAATACGTCTTGGTATCCGTTAGCATGTTTTTTGATATATTTTTTTATGTTCCACGTTGGCAAACAAGTATACGACCCACCTGACGGTAAGTGGTTGCCATAGCCTATGAGCGCTTGCAGCACCATTAGTGGGTGCCACTCACGCGATGCCAATCTCGAGATATTAGTTCACAGTAATGCCTAAGCACTACTATTTGGCGACAGAATATTTGACACTGCGGTGGTACCTACTAACCTAACCTAACCTAGCCAGCCTCTTGCAACAAAAGACCTACCACTTGACTTACTGCACTGGTGGAATAATCTCTGCTGTGACAGAGATTATCCCAACAGCGGGCGATGGGGTCGTCACACCCCGATGCCGGAGATAAATACCACAGGAATCGGTCATTTTTCGGGCTAAAAATATATGGGTATGGTAAATTTCATTCCAATCCGTGAAGTTGATGCCTGATTGAGTGACAAACATCGATCCAAACATCCAGTGTTTTGATAATCTCACGGGAACCTAACATTTTTCACAGATAAAAAGTATAATAATTATGATGACGACGTTGTGGCGCAGTGGTAGCGAGCCTGTCTTAAGCGCCAAATGTCGCGGGTTCGATTTTCATTCGAGACAGATGTTTGTATTTGCCATACGGGCATGTGTTCCAGTTGGGGTATGCTTTGCCCTTGTCCTTGTATGTTACCGAACCCTCTATACAGGATCCTAATGGGGCTGTTGAATGTGTAGCGATTATTTTTTAGTTTAGTTAGCATCCTCTATCGCATATATAACGGAGAATGTTCTGAGGAGTTGTTTGGATTGATCCCGCCGGTAGAATTTTGTCGGCGATCCATCTCTTTCCACTCGGCTTGATCCTTTGGCTTTGCGTAGAGATGTCGGATCTCTCTGCATCTTCAATCTCATATATCACGGTGAATGTTTTGAGGAATTCTTTGGATTGATCCCGCTGGAAGGATTTCACTATCAGACATCGCGACAAAACTCTAAATTCCTTCCATACCACCTCGATGTCTGGAAATCCACAACAGTGTGCTTTAGAAGACATATTCATCCTCGCTCAACCACTCTGTGAAATCAACTTCCGTCGGCGGTCTTTCCGAACCGATACGATTTGGGAACCTTCAAGAGAAGAGCGTATTCTTTCCTTAAAGGTCGGCAACGCGCCTGCATGGCTTCTGGTGTTGCAGATGTTTATGGCGGCGGTGATCTCTTAATATCAGGTGAGCCTCCTGCCCGTTTGCTCCCTTTCACATAAAAAGCAATAGTTTTGCCAAATTTCATTCAAACCCGTTTAGCAGTTTTTGCTTGATAGTGTATCAAACATTCAACCTATCATATTTATTATATAATAAGCAGGATATCTGGGGTTCTACATCTGTCTGAGGCTTAGACCTTGTTAAATGGTCTAAGGTCTGAGGTCTGAGTAGAAACTTGGAAGATGTTTCTCGTTGGCATATAATATAATTAATAATTAGTGAAACACGATGTCCTGGAACAAAGACAAAACGCGTAATTTTTTAATTATTTTACGGGCCACGAGTGAAGGTTAAAAAACCGGTTGGCAAGTCTAGTCTAGTCGAGTTTTATTTTATTATTTTATTAAATAATTATTAAAGTTGTATGAAAATGTCACGGTTAAATTTAATAAATGGTTTAAAAATAAATTTTCATTTAGTTCTGATCGCACTGATATGAAAGACAAACGTCATTGTCACGCTTTGACGTATTGTGAACGTCACGTTAACATAACAAAAATATTGAAATCGAAAATCGCGAAGAAATGCGTCAATAAAATTACTAAAATAAGGAAAGAAATGAAATAATTGCCTGTGATGTCGCAGCAGTTGGGGGCGTTTTCGAATGGATGGGCGATAGACACTGCAGCGCCTGTTGACCTCAACAACTCTGATAAAGACGTAAGTGAGGCCCCCTGCGAACTTGTTTGCTTCGATAAGAATGTCCCCTGTGACCCCTCGTGTTGTTTGCCTCCAACGGACTCATAATTATTCCTTTATCGGAGTTCCTGCAATGTTTTATTATAATGGCGTCATATTTTGTGGCCGTAATTAGCTGGTAAGTAAACATACTCATATACTTATTGAGAAGATTAGATGTTTATATAACTAAACGATTTTTTGCGCGGCAAATGGAACCTTATCTCCAGGGTCAGGCGGCAAATGGAACCTTATCTCCAGGGTCAGGTAATGATAAAAAATTATTTTTGCCATAATATTCCATAACAATCTATTCACTTCCTGGTTATTAATTTTGCAATTAACTAAATGAAAAATACATACTTTTAAGATATAAAACTGTAAATACAAACTAGATATTTTAACCAAGTTTTTTTAACTTAATTTTTTAATTTGTCAGTTGAGATAGAGGCTTAGACATATTATAAATACGACTTAAAACTAGAGAGTTAAGCAATGATAACTGGCTTTCTGCTCTTTCTGATTATTTTATCTGTTAAGTTTGTATATATAACAAATAAATATAATTAAAATTACTGTTAAAACTTAGTAATTAAAAAAAAAAGTAGGGCTTATGCACTCATTATGATTGTTATATTTTTAATGACTTATATTTGGACGCAAATAAGCAATACCATGTCAACCCACACAAATGTCATTTCGAGAAAAATGCATTCGAAAATTATGTACAACCTGAGCATATGTTATTAAAACTTAAAACCCTACAAATATTAAAGAAAAATGTTCTTCAGCCATTTACCAACACTTCTGCATATATAACTCAGTTTTTTCATTTTTGTGGGTTGACATGGTATTGCTTATTTACGTCCATTTATTAGTATATATTTTTTTTAATTTTTGAAATTAAAATATTGTATTTAATTTTACCATTACACAAATTACATATATCACAAATTTACAGAATTTTATTAAAAATGCTTTGAGAAATAATTATCAAATTACTACACATGAAAAGACAAATTTATTTGTAATTTGATATGACTATCTATCTGTACATAATTATACTTATTATTATTTCGTAAATTACATATTTAAATAAGTTTGATATCACAATAATATGTATTTTAGTTATAGGCATTAGTTTTAAAGCCTCATTAAATCAACTGTAGAAGGGCTGACTCTGTTAACACAATAGGCTATTGTTGTTACAAGCTACATACTTAGTTGGAGGGGAGTTAAAGAGTATATAGTAACAACTTGAAATAGCATTGCTAATATTCTTTATTAAAAAAGTACTAACCAAATAAATTTCTATGTAGTTTACTTGTATACAGTAGAAGTAGTGGCGAGAGCTATACTACCAAAACGTCTCCCATAACCTACTGTAAGACCTTCGCCTTAGATGTAGTGAGTTCTATTTTAGAGTGAGTATATAAAGCAGCTCCGATAGGCTCCTCATTATTTGGCTAGGCAGGGAGACCTAATGCATTGCACATTTGAAAAGAGGTCTCTTTAAACCTACACTCCAGGTAAAAGTCCCGAGAACTGCTTGGAGTGTCTCCCCCAACCACGAACCACACAATGGACCAGACGCTCACATTGTAAATCCTTGGATGCCAAGCAGCTCGTCTCTCTCTCTCTCTCTCTCTCTCCCTCCCTCTTTCTTAAAATTCTTCAATTCATTTCAGCTCAGCCCAAGGATAACAAAAAAGCGTAAAGTACAGAAATGCAATCCAAAACATAGTAGGTAGGGAAAAAAGCAATTTCATGTCTCTAGATTTTATGTAATTTTTTTATTGTAACTTTTAAAAATATATTTGTAATTTGAAACTTTTAAAAATATATTTGTAATTTGAAACTTTTAAAAATATATTTGCAATTATGTATTTGAATTATGAAACCTTTGGCAACAAGGCATTTAAACATATTCTTTAAGAATTCTTCTTAAAAATGACTTCAAAAAATGATTTTAAATTTGTCTGTTTTTTTTTCTATATATCTATTTCTGTTAAGTATCTTTGTCATTCGTTTTTGTTGAATAGTATATGCTTCCCCCATTTTTGAAATTAAAATTTAAATTTAAATTAAATTAAATATAATTATATATAAGTCCTCTGTTATAAAACTCCTGAAATTCTAGATTTATCCATGATTACTGTATTCATTATTAAAATTAAAAAGCAGAAAGAAACGGTCTTTTGTTTTTAAATAGAACAATTATAAAATTTGTTATTTGTGAATCAATTAATAAATAATTAAATATTGTTTTTTTTACTACTTACTATACACTTTTTTTTTGCACGCCTACCTACTACTTTCTTCCACGTCCAGGGTTGGCTGGTAGAGAATGCTTTTAGCATCAAGCCCGCCTTTTGTGCACTTTGTGCAATAAAGTATAAATAAATAAGTAAATAAATACATATGATTTGGTTGTGTATGTCATTGTTAAATAGTCTAAAATGATAATCAAAATTTAATAATTGTATTATTGTATCATTTATAAAATTAGACAAAACATTCTATTTACTTATTCATATCTAACGTCAATGTTTGACGCATTATATCGTATGATACGTTTATTTAATTAATAAACCTATTATTGTCGGTATAGATATTATTAATATAGATAATTTTATTTATTGCATTTACATAGATTTAATCTAATGCTATAAACAATAAAGTCACAGTAACTGAAATATATTTTTTATTTAAGTAGATCAAACAGTCTTACAAACTTTCGATTTATACCAAGAAATAAAATGAAATTGTTTTTGTGTTATGTGAAAATAATAAATATTTTTACCAAATTCATAAGTATGTATAATATAACAAAAACCCAATCACACCTATAACAATTTCCCATTAATAAAATTTTTTGGTTGTGTTTTTTCCGGCTAAGTTCCAAAACGGCTAGATCTATTATGACGGTAGATACAGGACTAAGTCTGTTTTATTTTCGAAAACTCGTTACAATAAATCAGAATTAAAACAATAATTCCTTAGAACACGCCAGTAAAGCCGCGGGCATAGCTAGTTTTTAATAGCATAATTTTAGAAAAAATTTATGAAAAATTTTTTTAAAAGAAAATAAATAAACACTTTCTATAGTTTAAATAAAAAGAGTTACTAAGTGAAATTGTTTTCATACTATATTTAAAAACAACGTATGATTAATAATAATGACTAGCTCTAAAATGTAAATGTACCTACTTATTTACCCCCTGGTAAGCACGTCTCTGATAGCTGCTATCGTGGGGTCAGCTGACCTTAGACCCTGGTCACCCACGACTCTTGTCTACAACCGATAACGACTCCTATAAATTACCTAACATAATTGCGTGATACTGCTCATTCTTCGTCAGTCGTTGTTCAGACACGTATCGAATCGCACGCTTTTAAACGATTTCGTGTTGATAAAACTCTTTTTATCTTTTTATATTCATCCTAATGGCTAAATTCGTGAACTACTGTGATTTTCTATCTCCAAACTAGTTATTGTTGTGATTTAATAACGTAAAGGACTTGAATTTATTGAAGTTTATTCATTTAAAATTAATCTTGGCGACAGCATACATGCATCACTATTTGAACGAGCTCCTGCAAAAAATGATAATTACTTTGATGTACCGAGTCAACCCTATTTACTATTCAGACTACTCGGATACGATTTAGGCTCGCACCTGAAGAAATTTCAGTTGAAACATATCCTCTGCCATTGGCTTTATTATTTCGAATATTACAAATTTGGAATATACCCGAAAGATATCACCTGATATAATTTTCTTGAAATAAATCAAAAGGCATTAATTTTAAGAAAATGGACATCGTGGCTAATGTAAGTTAAAAATTTTTACTAACTTTTTTTTAAAGAACATCTTAGAACAGCCTTCTAGAGCGAAGAACTGTTATCACGCGCTTAACTCAATAAAACTCGTTTGTCCAGTTCGTTGCTCCGAAATACTCCGACAACTCCTATTGAATGATATATACATTTATCTTCGTTAATAGACGTTGTCGAAACGTATATTATCTGTTAAATCACACCAGACTCGTGTGGCGATAGGCCGAAGTTTATCACTGAGTCCGCAAAGAAAACGTTATCACTCTTAATAATGTATCATTGTAGGTAATGATGATTGAAAGTCATTGACTACATTGTTTAGTCTGTGCAAAAAATTATATGAGACAATGATATACGATTTTTTGTTTAAATTTTTGTGATATAAATTAAAATAATGTTGTCGTACGCTGGGTTCTACGTTAGTAAGAAGGGGTATGAGGCTAATCCTTTTAACAAACTGTTTAAACTAATGCTTACGGAAGTATTGTTGATACATAATTTCTAAATTTTAATACCGGGTTACCAGGCTCACTGCGTGGTACCACCGGAGCATTCGCACTATGCGGTTTCGATCTTCTTCTATAATGCGCACGGCCAGAGAGTGGAATGCTTTTCCGGCGTCTGTATTTCCGAACGCATATAACCTTAACCTCTATAAGGTGTGATTACACAGGTCTCTTATTAGGAAGCTCGCTCCATCGTAGACCTTACGCTGGGTGGAGGTCAAGAGCTTACTCATTCTGAATTAAAACAAAAATAGTTTCAATGAAGAAAGAGCAGTCTTCAGCAGCCCTTTCTCTTATGTGTACGTCAATGAAATGGCTCAAAGTAAATGGTTTGACAATTGTATTTTCTATCAACAGTATCACCCTGTCTTCAAGGCGTTCCTCGCTGGTTCGTTTTCGGGTACCTTCAGTACGATTCTATTTCAACCCTTGGACCTGGTGAAGACGAGGCTCCAGAACCCTAGTCAGCATGTTGTTACGGCGACAGTCAAGTATGTTATTTATTTACTAAAAACATAAAGTCTTACAGTCTAAAGCATTATATTTGTTAAACAGTTAAATATATTAGACATGTTTTTATGATTGTCCAGCAAAAACAATATGCGACAGAAACTAATATGTACATAATAATATTATCGTAGGCAATAAGCTCTAATACTTTGAGAAGTTCCGATCTTTATCTCTAAGGTTTTTGATCATAATATACATATGGGTTTATTAGACACAACCATATTCTGTAAAAATTAAGGATAAAAATCCGAATTGAGAATCTCCTTTTTTAATTTTTTATTAATAAATTAATTTTGGTAAATAAATTCAAAATATATCATATATTTTATTATTACAGACTTTATAACAAACTTTTAATAAAACAATTCGTTTTAAATAATACTGTATTGCTTGCATAATTCTTGATAATTAAATTTCTACTTAATATATAATTTAAAGTTAATTGATATTTAAATAGGATTCAGTACCAATTTTCATTTGTAATATGTTTTTTCCTATGTTAATATAACATTAAAATGGTGCGAAGTCATTAAGACGCCGATAATTCTAAATATTCGCTTTTTTATGAATTTGATGGTCAATGTTTTTTAATTTAATCTTTCGCCCAAAATTTTTTAATTTGCGACAGTTTCTCATGCGTGGTTTTCTACGTTCTCTAGTCATTGTATTTTGTCAAAACTAAAAATAAAAAACTTGACTGATAGCTTAAAACAATATAGAGAAAACTTCACTAACAGCACATATCTTAAATTTGAAGGACATAGATGTAGCCCCATAGACATAAATCCCATGGGAATAATTTACAATAATTACTTTCAGCGGCCGAATCCAACCCGGCATGATAACTATCTTCGTCAATATAATACGTCAGGAGCACATAGCTGGTCTATGGAGGGGGATGGTACCGTCCATAGCTCGTTGTGTACCCGGTGTTGGTCTCTACTTCTCATCGCTGCACTGGCTCAAATCTAAAATGGGCAAGAGTAGACAGGATCTGGGTGCTATGGAAGCGGTCACTTTGGGAGTTGTTGCTAGAACGATGAGCGGAATTGCTTTGATACCGATAACTGTTATTAAGACTAGGTGAGTTTGTGTAATAGAAATATAGACGATTGTGAAAGACTAAGAAGTCTGTGCGAACTTTATCATTATTTTCCGTTTTGCCAAATTTATTGTTGACGACGTTGTGGCGTAGAGGTAGCGGAACTGCCTTAAGCGCTATTGGTCACGGGTTCGATTCCCCCTCGGAGAATGTGTTTGTATTGACCATACAGGCATATTTTCAGGTCTGCGTGTATTTGTCTTTGTCCTTGTATATGTTTTCGGGCTCCCGACACAACCCGACCGATCCTAATGGGAGCCGTTCAGTGTGCAACGTCCTCATAATGTCTAACCCAAAAATTAAGACCTGCCCTTTGTTTACGCTTGACAGCGTGTGTGCAAAACTTTTCGATGATCAGTTCAGTGGCTAGGCGTAAGAGCCTAAAAAACAAACAAACCCAATTTATAATATTAGTTGGAATAAGAATGTAAATATTTACTTAAAATTTTTAAATTCGCTGTACATATATCTAACAGGAAGGCTCAAGAATTTACGATTTATTAAACAACCTTAAAGAATGATATTTATTTCAGATACGAGTCAGGAGTGTACAAATACAATAGTTTAAGTGGTGCATTGAAGGCGATTTATAAGGCTGAGGGGTTCCGTGGATTGTCTTGCGGTTTGGGTCCGACGTTAGCGAGAGATGCACCGTTCTCAGGACTATATCTCATGTTCTACACACAAACTAAACAAGCTGTACCTAAAGGTAAGAACACAATGAAATTACTAATATTTGCTAAGGTTATAACATTGATGATACCATATATAATTCATAATAATATTACATTTAGGAAAACACCTTAGTAATGAAACGGAGTCGGTGGCAGAATTTCTCCTCCCTTTTGAAGTAATTCTTAAGTGTCGTATTAATTTCATTTTCTAATCCAAAACTGACGACAAACTGACGAAAAAGACGGCTGTAAATGTCTTTACGAATCGTGATTATCCTCGATTCATTATATTTTCTATGGCCCATATCCTATCTCCACACATAAACAATAATACACACTTTAATAATGACTCCATCGCGTCAGGGTATCGTACTTTAGCTACGTTAACTTTTACGTCAATAAAAATCGTCAGTTATATCACGATTGGGTTTTTGAAATGTATTATTGAATCGTTATTATCATTTACTCTTTTTCTACACAGAGTACCTACAGTCCCCGGCCGCGGCTAGTGTTGTACATTTCTCGTGTGGAGTATTGGCTGGTATAGCGGCATCACTAGCCACAAACCCGGCGGATGTTCTGAAGACCAAAATGCAGCTATATCCGGATAAATTTCCGAACGCTTTCAGCGCAGCAATGTATGTTCATCAGGTAATTGTTGTTTTTTAAACGATATGATATGTAATCTATATGTCTTAACACAAAAATATTTTAAAAAAATACCTACGTCAAAACTAAAAGAAAAAAATCCATAACAGAAGTCGGTGCTAACTAAAAATTGCCACACATGGCACCGTCTTCTTTGTAGAAAATATTATTTTTTGTTTTTAGTTTTGAAGTAGGTATTTTTTTTCTAAAAATTTTTTTAAATACTTTTTAATTACCAACGATGGTAGTTAATGATTAATGCAAATTTAAGACTTATATGGTTTTCCCATGGATGCCATCATCAGAACTAGACCAAATTGAAATGGGACTTGACATGGGAAACACCAGCTTTCAAATAAAAAAAGAATCTTTAAAGTCGGTTCACCCAGTTGCTTATTTGTCCAAAACGACTTCTGAAATACATTCATGTAATTCTTGTAGGAATGTGCAATGTCCACACAAACCTTATGTGAAAAAGGTTTTTGGACATCAAGATAAATGTATTGGACATTATGTAAACTGATTAATTAAATAAATAAATAAATAAAATAAAATTAATACGTGTTAATTAAATCGTATGCGGAGATTAGCAAACGTGTAAAAACCTACTTTGTTATAAGTACAGAAGTCGTAAAGTCTATGATTTTATTAACGCTCTTGCCGGGAATGATCCCACACTATTTCTATATCAGAGTGCTACAGGTCATATTAAAGTATTCACTTATCTTACTGAGAATTCATTATCAACCCTCG
This sequence comes from Hestina assimilis, assembly GCA_023373885.1. Lineage (NCBI taxonomy): Eukaryota > Metazoa > Arthropoda > Insecta > Lepidoptera > Nymphalidae > Hestina > Hestina assimilis. Next base: position 4,794,368 of record CM041749.1, on the reverse strand, counting down.
CACGTGTTGATAAAAATGCAGTAGGCAATATTAGATTAAATTCTGTTTATTATTGAGTTTCGTTAATAATTATAACTTAACATGTTTGACATTTAAACTTTTAGACCAACTACAAATTTTGAAATCTGTCAACAACACAGTTGTTTTTGTTTTGAAACATTGTACAATCCCACCAACTTATCTGTAGAACGCGTAGAAAGAGAAAGAAGATAGATAGAACATTAGATAAAAACCGCGTGCATAATGTCAAATTACCTATATAATTGACAAATGCACCTTTAAAATTGACAGTCTGACAGGGTATAAAACATGCCAATATTGACATTTAGAAAATAAAAAATAATTTGCCTAACGTATATATATCTATTTCTTTTACTCCTATAAGTGCTCCGAGCAACAGACAAAGACAACAATATCTCCTTTCAAATAACGTTACAAGAGCGGCAACGTATGATATCTTTCCTATAACAAGTTTCGAGACATTGAATGTTTAATGTTTCTTGGTACAAACTCACAGTTAGCTATATTTCAATCGAGGTAGTGTTATCTCAGTCTAATTATTGGAGCATCAGAATGAGTAACAGAAATAGCACATAATATGTAAGCTTGGCAACGTCGCATCCTATGTAACTTATCATAAAAATAACTCAGAATATTACAAATTTTGTATTGTTTCAGACATACGGTGTACGGGGTTATTTCAAAGGAGCGGTACCGAGAATGTTACGCAGAACCCTAATGGCGGCGATGGCTTGGACTGTGTTTGAAGAAATAACTCGCTCTATTGGCTTAAAATAATTTATTTTTTAATATTTCGAATTGAGTTTTACTTAATTGTTTTGGGTATTTTTCTTATCATAATTGACTTTAAAAACAAGTTGCTGTGTAGAAATAACAGGTGATAAAGAATTTTGACAAAGTACTCAAACGCGACGATAGTAGCGTTAAAAACTCGCGCAAGATGTACTGGTTAGCGATAACTGAGGCAGTTTGATAGGTTTTTAAGTGTAATATCTTTACTCTCCCTCTCCTGCAATACGTGGGAGTGATTTCATGAAAATGAGCTTAAGTATGAAACAGGAAGCCGGTAGCGCGCGCTATTTGTTTGGACCAATGAGCGCATGCGATTTTAGTTTGACCAATGAGCATGTACTACTTGATTTGACCAATGAGCGCGTGTTATCTGGTTTGACCAATGAGCGCGTACTATTTGGTTTCATCAATGAGCGCTTTATTTGATTTGACCAATGAGAGCCCGCTATTTGATTTAACCAATGAGAGCGCGCGGCACTTGCTATACACTGCTAATATAAACTGTTGTTTGTTACCAAGGCGAGATGTCAGATGTTACATCATATGCGAGTAAGGCTCCTTGGGTTTAAAAAAATTGCTGTCTTCGGATTTTCTTTTCTGCGTTAACTTTGGTTCTAGCGATTGAAGTCGGTTATAGTTTTTTTTTACTATTTTTATATTTAAATTAGATCCCTTATTAGGGTAAATTGTTCCTTTATATTTATTAATCTACATTTTGTAGTTGTTATGGTTCTAATGAAGAATTATTTTTGTTTTGATATTGACGTATGTAGCTATAAGCCAATAGATTGAGTAAGAAAAGCATATGAATGATATAGATTTTATATATTATAACGAATAGTGAATATGTGATATTGTTATGTAATAAATTTTTGAATTAACATTATTGGTTTTATTTTACGATTAAGACTTTAAAATTTAGTTTTTAAATTTGTATATATAATAATATTATATATTTAATAGAAAATATCATACATAGAATGTAAATTAAAAACATTGAGTGATAACAAAATTATAATTTTATTTACATATTGGCTATACAAAAATTGACTAATGCTTGTGCTTAAATGCTCGGATCGGTTGGTTGTATGAACACAACAATTTTTGCAGGATTCCCAAATTATTTCTTTATATTAAATATATTGACATAGAAATTTAGTAAGTGTTGTCGATAAGCTAAGAAACCTAATATATTTTTAAATAGTTCTCATTATTTGAGTAAAATTGTACTTTTTTTTTAGCACATTGATTTCAAGATTTCTGTACCCAACGGGACTAATTGTACCCAGTACAAAATATCATAGTATACTAAAACCAGGCAAAATAACTTATCTCCTTACTTATAAAATTAATTATCATGTAAATCGAACCAGTTGTTCTTAACTTATAAGCTGTCAGCGGGCTCTATCACACAAATCGTAACAGTAACATAGAGTGTTGAAACTTTTACAGAAAGTGTATATTACTGTTGCCGTTTCAACAAGAAATAGTAAAAATAAAGTTATATTTAAAAATAAATTCTAGTATGGGGTTGATACAAACTTGATATTTTTGACATTTTATGATGTATCTCAAGAAAGTTGAATCAAATATTGTGTATTGCCATGGGTATTATAATGATAAATAATAACAATAAGTTTGATTTCAAAATTAAGGACTCCATACAAGAAACTTGATATTTTTACTTTAAATTTTTTCAGCTTTACTAATAAATATTAGCATCCTGTATTTTACTCAAATAATGTGGACTACCTAAAAAATGTAGTATATTTTTGTCATATTGGGGTTAATTGTCCTAACTTCCGTTGAATGAGCAGTTATCATACCATATTGGCAGATCATTGCCAATGGAATGTTTTAATCATATAAATTCAATTCCTTCATACTTAAGATTCTCAACAAAAGTATCTTCTAGCAGTACTGTCCCATCTGTTTGGAAAGCTGTTATATAAGTTTCTGTTTTACCATTGAACTCTGTTGTTTTTAATGCAACTATTGCTTCGTCCTTCGAGCCGGGGATGAACTTGAATGATGAGAAACCGTGTTTTGGTTGATGTTTTACTATCTGAAATACAAACAAAATCATTTTACTTTTTCGTTTTATAAAATTAATTGTTAATTAATTATTATATTAGATTCTTCCAGCGGCTTCGCCCGCGTGAATAACGTTTTTAATACAAACTGAAGAAAAATTTGAATGTTATATTTATTTAAATGAAATCAACAGCCTAAACCATAAGTTACAAGCATCTAGCTCTAAAAATGACGATATTTCCATACATCTTGTCATCCCTGCCTTCAACCCCTTACATGGTGATGCTATTAGTATTACTGCTTTTCATCAGGTAGGCCATTTTCCCCCCGGGGGCAAATGACTGCTCCACGTAATGGTAAGTGAGTGGAAGTAGAGTCCTAACGTACTGGACACCCTCACCCTATCATTCCGTAACTGTGACGATGACAATATGAACACGTGTGCTGGTAAAGAATGACACTTTTGAGACATTGCTTGTCTAGAGCAACAAACAAAGTGGTTTTTAAACTTTGTCACGATGGAATTATTGCCAAATAAATATAACATGTTTGCAGTTTTCGTGATGCAAAAATTATTAAATTTTTTGTTATTTGTTGTTATTTTGTTGTTAAAACTTAACTATAACTACGTTAATAATTTCAAGTCCAAAGTGTAACAAATTTGTAATATCATGATAATATTATGAATGTGGTAATAAAGTGCTTCCTAACTACTGTTAAAGATAAGCTATTGATTTCGATTAGTTGACATCATCAGTATTTTATCATCAGTTTCATAATATTCACAAGGCAAAAAAGGTGAATGAGTTTTAACTTTTGTCGTAATTTTTTGTTTATTTTTTTTTTTTTGGAAAGAATATAAATACTTGTTCAAGGCATTTCTAATATTCCTTTTACCAAATAAGCTCGAAGCGTGCGCTAGGAGTGGGTACGACAATAGCTCAAGGAGGTTAAGATCGAACCCACGACTCTCGCGTTAACGGAGCAAAGTCGGCCCTTCTACCAATTTTTTTTTTTTTTTTTTTTTTTTTTTTTTTTTTTTTTTTTATGTTAGAAGTTGGCAAACAAGCATACGGCCCACCTGATGGCTGCCGCAGCCTATGAGCGCTTGCAGCACCATTAGTAGGTGCCACTCACGCGTTGCCAACCTCGAGATATTACTTCTAAGTCTCGTTCGCCCAGTAATTTCACTAGCGTACAATGCCCTTCAAAACTGAACACAGTAGTGCCTAAGCACTACTATTTGGCGGCAGAATATTGGACACTGCGGTGGTACCTACCTAGCCGGCCTCTTGCAACAAAAGACCTACCACCAGTGTAACTGATTGCACTGGTGGAATAATCTCTGTTGTAACAGAGGTTATCCCAACAGCGGGCGATGGGGTCGTCACATCCCGACGCCTAAGAACATCCCGACGCCTAAACCATTGACGCATTGAGGCTTTTAATTAAATAATTGTTAAGAAACTAACCTCTTTAGCTTTAATAATACTAAAATTACTATTTGCAGTAATCAAATAGTTGCAGCCCATTACTTCATCCCTAGTCTCATTGTATGCTTCTTGACTACATCTGCGTGGTAGGAAATGCCATTTTTCCGTTATGGATGACCAGACGCCTGACTCGTGTATCATATATCCTGGCCATTTAATACCAATTGAGAGTCTGATGGCTTTAAATTGATTAACCCAGCTTTGGTGTTGTACCTGCAATAATATATTAATTTTTAGCATTTTGTTGGTAAACAATACTATTATGGTATAATATCTATATTAAGTAGTAATAATTATTTATGAAATAAAATAGCTTTGTAGTAAATTAATACTCTTCTTGTGTGGTTAGTAGTCAATCTGGTATCGAGAGTTGTTCAAGCAGCCATATATGCCTAAACTTTATTCAAGTACATGTTCCCACTGGAGCACACAACAACAAGATAAAAAACTACTACTTATATATTGACTGACTGAACCTACAGCTTCTTAGGCTACTGATGGTTTGCCAACCAGCGAGCACACTAGCCTAGTTAAAGCCTAAGCTAAAACTCTTGCATCTGTTTAATAAGTCAACAGATTTATTGGAATAGTTTTTTTTATAGTATCTGTTAAAATATTTTATCAAAATTTTATAATTATTTTAATTCTTACCTCACCATACATATTGATAGCTTTCACCCACATGGGGTCAAAGCTCTCAAATTCTCCACTAGCTGTGGTCCATTCCTTCCCCATTGACCCTACATACAATATCTTATCTTTAACAGTTGCCCACTCAGATTTGAAACCTTTCTCATTATGACCGTTACCGTCTGACAATATTACCCATGGCACCATTTTGTTGTTTAATATTTCAAAAATCTGAAAATTAATAGAATAGTTATAAGAATGTAGTTTAAGTGGCGACGTCAGAGGACAGGAACGTGAGAAATTTTCAGGTTTTCTTTTCCTGTTATGAAAAAAAAAACACACCATGCATTTAGGTTATTTAAATTTTCTCATTAAATGAATGAATTGAAGAAATATAATTAGTATTAAACTCTTCTGGAACAGTTATTGCAAACCCTCCTTAGTCTTCTTCTTCTTATCGAGTGGTTAATAGCCAACCTAGTGTCAGAGTTGTTCAGGTCAGAGGTCCCGTAGAGGCCTCTGACTTGACTTATCAACTGTCATGAAATTGATAACAGCTGGGACTGACTTTTACGTGCCCTCCGAAGCATAGAGACGCTCTGTTGAAATACCACTATGTAGTGACTGAATGAAAACTATGTAGTGAAAGTTGCTTTACCCACTGAATGTTTACCAATCAGTCAGCGCACTCGGCTATGAGCATCTACAGTGCTCTTGCACTCCTCCTTGTTTTGATTCGGTCTCAGTTGTTGTGAGCTTTCCTAACAGGGATAATACCTCAGTATCTACTCTATTTACAATAGCTACTTACCATGCCAGAGCGATCGTCAAATGTAAGTAATCTGCCATTAAAGACTATTAGTTCAGAAAGCTCCATTCCTCGTCCCTTATGTGAATAAGTTGAAGAGAGCAAGGTTGCTGGCTGTTTATCCCATGTTACAGTCACATACCGCTTAACTGGATCATAGGTTAAGGAACCCTTTTTTAAATAACTATTATAGGTATTAGGCTTTGTATTACTTTTTGAATTAGTATCTAAATCTGCTACAATACCTATCTTATAAGTTATTTCATTGCCAGAGTGAAATGGCGCGGTTAGGGGATATGTTGTATTATATGGCCACGAATTTCTAGTCCACTGGTGCACAGATGTCTCAATTTCACTGGTACACCAATTGTAATATAGTAATATTATAAGAAAAACACCTATGAGCACAATTAGAAACATGAACTGTGGCTGGATTCTAACTGCGTTTCCAACTCTATATGTCGCTGGAGTCCGAAGCGCTTTACGCCAATCACGAAAACCTTTCATTTTACGATCTTCAAATTCGTAGTAGTCATACATAACTCACTGATTATTAATTAGTTCATAATTTTATATTACACTTAAGTTAATAACAAGGATTATGTTGATTGAAGAAGCAAAAATCTTAAGATTTTATTTTTCTTTACGTCGGCTTAATATTGTAAAAGGTACTAGCTGATTTCTTTCTAAATAATAGATTTAAATTTCTCATTTTTGGAGGAAACCAATATTTAATCTAATCACAGCTGTTAGGTCCTTATCTGACAATTATTGTCAATTCAACATTTTTGACAAGATGACAAGAGTGACAACTTAGCATTATTGACAACTTGACAGGTTATGACATCATGATCATAGACAAAATTTTATTTAAAAAAAACTATGAACTTAACCGAAGATGAACCGAACCAACCAAAAAAAATTAAAAACCATATTGACTTTGTGGACCAAAGTTGCATAGGACAAAATACTATAAGTATATATAAAATACTATAACTTTGAGCTAGAAATACTAGTTAATTAACACAGTAATATAAAGCACAGAAGGGTCAACCTCGGAATGAGAGTTCTTACAAGTCTCTTAAAGTCTCGTGTCCGCGTCACAACATATCACACACTAAAATCAGTTTTTATTGAAAGTATCTCTTTTCCAATGATTTATATAATTTTTTGTGTTAAGCGTGGTATTAGTGCTCAGCCATACATTTTTAAAAAAATATTATAAATAATTTACATTGTTTATTAGTTAAATACACGAATTAAACAGTATTTTTATATTATATCCAAATCCAGCCTGACATCCATGATCCACCATCCAATGTCGAACTGAGATTAATAATTGCATAGCAAACTGATTTAAATCTATAAGCAATGTTGCAGCGACGGCAAAATCATCTTCAGAAAGATCGTGCTACTCAGCCTGAATAGGCTGACTCGAGCGTTTAAGTACTACCCCTTCACAGAATAACGACGTAAGTATCCATATTCATGTGTGTTCTAAATTCCGTTAGATAACTATGAACGCCTGAGTACGAAATGACCTTTGAAATTATTTGTACTGTACACCCTTTTCTCGTTAGCTGTCTTCGAAGTAGGCAAAAAGCATAGCGTATATATCTTAGACTAAGAATTTCGTGGACGGAGCCATACCTTGTTGTTTCTTGCTCTTTATAAAGTTTAAATTCACATTACTACATACTCATGGAGTACTAAGCCTGGATATTGGAAAAGCGTTTACATCACAGAATGAGAACATTTTTTATTATCTTTAAAAATAATTAAATAATCCATTATCATGCTTAGATAAAAATCAACTGATTATTAGTCAATTTATAAGTGATGATGCGATACGAATCTAAAATAAGTTTTATTCACATGCCCTTTCCTTCAATAAAAAAATTATGTTGACTGTCATTATGATAATTGTAAATAAATAACGTAGAAAAATAGAATATAAAAACACACACTATGCACGGTAAATTCACAAATGTCCTATGGTATTTGGAATTTATTTCGTTCGCTGTTACATTGATTTTATTTTTCTTTTTTATTCTTTATATAGCGAAAATAAATTATACATCATATACTGTTCGCCACGACATGCGGCAAAAGTAAGTTTCCTTTTTTTAAATGTAATAAATATCATTTTTTATGAGCACAGTCAAGTTATTCTTGGATTTTTAAAGTAGCCATAGAATTTCAAAACATTATGCCAATACATATTTATTTGTAGTTTTATATTTCATTTTAATAAGACAAATTAAAAAGCTGGATCAACGTCTCCATTTCAGTTTTTACTCAAGGCGAAAAATTATACCTTTTTTCGTAGACTTTTTATAAATATGAACAGGCCATTCCATATAAGGTACGGACTACTGTAGTAGAGGCATGCTTTTCCAGCAAAAATGGGCCAGCTTGATCCGGGAAATATTAACCATATCGTTGCGTTCTGGCGATGAGTGCGAGTGCCAGAGGTCGTATCTTCATCTTCCCTTTTTTATGTGAGAGGGGGCAAACGGGCAGGAGGCTCACTGATGTTTAGCGATCACCGCCGCCCATGACCATCTGCAACACCAGAAGGCATGCAGGCTAGTTATATATAACATTATATTCTATAACATCCCTCTTGTTCCTTGGGTTGGCAATGCCCATGTGATACTTCAAGTTGTGGTGACTGCTTGCGATCAGGCAGACCGTATGCTTGTTTGCCAACCGTCATGAAAAAAAATACTAACAAAATTTCCAATAGTTTGCCGGCGCTCCTTCGTAAATTCGCACGAAATGAGACAAAGTAAGTCACAAACTTGCAATATATACGAATGAATTATGACTAATTTCGTTTCGTTAATTTTACGAAGAAGCAAAAGCGAATCTTTTGATTTTTTGTGTGAAAGGGCCGGTCCTTAGTTTGTAGTATGTTAGTGCCTTTTTTATTAAAAGTTTCTCATATTTATTCTTTAAAGATTTGAAAGAGCAATAGTAAGTCATATTAGCTAAAACCATAAACCGTGGTGGTGTGAACTTGCAATAATATTTATACGTAAACTGATATCATAAATCTTCTAGATACATGGCTGATGACACGTGGCTGTTGCAAAGTTAGCCTACGCATGGATGGTAAAAAAAACAATGAACTTATAATGTAAGCTTCATTACTTTAACAATAAGTAGTAATAACTTTTTCAACGTATAGAGTGTTTAATTATTGTGATTTGTGAACCATGAAACCATGAGGCCATAGAAATAAATGTGTACATTCCAACAATCTTTGAACATTTGCAAAATTAATTAGGCTTAAGTACTCTGCGCTTTAACTATACATATACATATATCTAATATTGCCACTATTATTTTTTAATTTTTAATATTATAAATATGTTAAAGTTTGGAGGGATGGATGGATGTTTATTACTCACGCAAAAAGTACTAGATAGATTTGGATGAAATTTGGTACACACATAGATTATTAGCTGTATTTATAACATGTACGATACTTTTATTCCGGAAAAATGTTGGGTACCCATGGGATTATCACAAAACTATATAACACGAGCGGAGCCGCGGGCACAGCTATACATTATAATTTTGTAATGGAAATATGCTGGTATTCAGTTATATGGATTTTTAAAAAGGAAAGTAATGATTCTTTCCTTCAAGCTGCTAAAGCAAAGATACAAAAACAATAAATTTGAAATGATGGTTTAAGCAATTCTTATAGTTTGAAAAGTTCCGTTAATCAGATTTACAAAAACGAAAAAAGCGTATACATATCTGAAGTACTCAAATAGAATTAATCATTTAAATCAATTCATAATCGGCCAAGCTATTGCATAATATATACAAAGAAAAAAAAACATTCACCAAAATTGAAAGCCTTCTCTCAAATTAAAAGCGAGCTTTCTATAAAGAGTTGCATACCTTTATAAATGTATAATAATTATTTATATTAGTATACACTACTGGCTAAACTGTATTTTTATTAATTTTAAATACTTATTCCTTAAATGTGTAGCAATTTCATTTACTAAAAGTGAAGGAACCCGTCACTTTAAGTTTGAATCTTTTTTTTAAGACCTATGTATTTTAAAACCAACACACCAGTTTGTGAATACTGTGACTGTGGAACGTGCAATTTATGCTTTTTACTTTTTTAACTGTAGACTAAAATAAATTATTGCCCCAAGAAGAATAGTTACATTACATATTACAGTTACATAGTTTAAGCCTTTATTCCCAAAGGTTACGGGTTGGATTCACGTTCGTGGCGGATATTTGTATTGATCTTTTAAATATATATCTCGGTCTAGGCGTTCGTCCTTGTGAGTCTCTCCACCGTGCCTCGGAGAGCACATTAAGCTGTCGGCCTCGGTTGGTATCACACTTCAAAGAATGTTTGCGTACCTGGTGTCTAATTTTTCTATCCGCTGCCTCCGTTTCCTTTTGTTTCTTTTGAGATAGAAGAGAAGAGGAGTCCTGACGGGTAGTCAACACGCTTGTGATACTTCTGTGTTTCAGCGCTCATACGATGCGGTGACTAGTTATTATCGGGTAGGCAACACGTCTGCCTACGTAGTAGTAAGTACGTAAAACTTGTCAAAAATTAGCTAAATAATAATAATTTATAATATATTATAGCTTAAATCAAGTCCTCTGTTCAAAACCGGTCCAGAAGCAAAAGTTGAAGGAGCCCAATCAGAGACCAGTGTGCTGTGATTTAGGATGTATTTGGTTCTGTAGGTTGATTGGAAGTATCCTGACGATTGCTCTGTGCTACTTCTGTGCTTACGCCTTCATACGCGACACAAAATTAAAATTTGCACTGTTTGTGCCGTGATGTTTTGAGATTGACATTTTGTATAAATAAATATAGTTATAAATCAAATGTTGTTTTTGTTTGTTTCTACATAATAATAATAATAATAATAAAATCGCGATATTTTCTACTTACGTTAGTGTTAAAAAGTGCCATTAAAGAAGCTGAAAGTAATTAGAATAAGTCTACTTATAAATAGAAATGTTAAAGAGGTTCGGAAAAAATCGAAAGGTCTGCAAAAATAAAGTCTCTCGATGTCTCAACCCAGCATCATATCAGTATAATAAATGGATCCGCTGTAAAAAAAATGAAAGCAGTCAAATATCTTAACGTGTGTAACTAAGCTGAAAAGTTGATACTAAAAAAACATTACCTTGAAGAAATAACAAATTAATTACCTTGAAGAAATGACAATTAATCGTCAGTAATTTTGCCATTAAAACTAACTAGCTGCTGTCCGCGGCTTCCCTCCCTTGACAAAAGATTTTTAATTGACCACCTTCAATGCAATTGAATTTCTCCATAATTGGTTCTCCATACAGTTTTATCTCCGGTTTCACCCCTTTCAACTTTTGTCTCCATGGTCCTTCTATATCAACTATTAATAAAAATATAATATGTTAGGCTTGAATGCGTCAAAATCAAACAAATTGACTTTCATATTAATAACATTACTTAGGATTATACTAACCGTGTTAAGGAATCGAACAAGATGAAAGTTGTAATAAAAAAGGACACTGAAAGTAAATTAATTTCCCTTCCTGTACGTAATGGACATTTCTAGAACATAACGTAACAATGAATAATAAATAATAAAAAATAAAACGCTACACACTCAACGGCCCCCATTAGGATAATTATATCCTGTGTCGGGGGTCCGGAAACATTCACAATGACAAGGACAAGCACAACCAGACCGGAAAACATGCCTGTACGATTAATACAAACATCTGCTCCGAGCGGGAATCGAACCCGCAACCGTCGAGGCTTAAGGCAGACTCGCTACCCACAACGCCGCAACAGTGTCAAATAAAATAACAAGGCTCTATCCGGTTTCGTATTATAAATATTTGCTATATATTGTTCAATTAAAGGTAATTTAGATTATATCTTTTGGTTACTAGACCATCAGATAGAAAATTACTTTTTGCTTTAGTTTTAGCTATTAAAATAATACATGTTCGCACTTTCGAAATAATTACAAACGTATGAAAGACAGATCTGCTAATATAATAATTGCTAATGCTCGAAATGAAAGTAAAGATCAAACGTATAAGAAATAAAATAGTACAACAGATAATATCGTTTTGCAAACTTTTTTGCGATCTTTTGGTAGTCGTCCGTGACTTGGTTGTTATTAAAACCGCTTCATCTTTACTAGTTTTGGTCAACGACTATGCTTGATATATGCTAATATTATATTTACAGTTGGTATGTCTTTTATTACCGGCCGGCTAGGTAGGTACAGACATACACAGCACACGATACAGCGTCAGATATTCCACTTCTATTTCAGTTTGAAAGACACTGTAGCTAGTGAAATTACTGGTCAAAGGAGATATAGGAACCAATATCTCGAAGTTGAATAGACACCTACAAATGAATGCTATTGCAAGTACTTATAAGCTACGATAACTTGCCAACTTAGTCGAAAAAAAATTTAACATTCCTAGGCTGATTATTGCAGTCTCGGCCGCACTTGAGCATTGATGCTGATCTATATACTTTTGAGGAGTTGTTTCCTTAACTCCAAAATTCTTGATCAGAACGCGGAAGCATACTCTCTCCAACAAAAAACGAATCATCACAATTGGTTTCTTCACAAAAAAAACTTAGATAGTTTGATAGCCGAGAAGGTTTTTTTAGTCTGGTAAAAAATAAGCGTCAAATTCTTATCTTAAAATAAGCAATTTTAGTCAGTACAGTTTAAAAGTCAGATAGACAAACGACACACCTAAATTATTTCTTATACGTTAAGATTGAGTCGTGATTGCCCGTTCGACTCACGCCTGACAAATTTGATTAGCAGATCCTTTGTTTGAAGAACTGAATGTTTTATATTTTTTTTTGTGTAAGATGAACAATGGACGCTTCGCACGAAAACGTCTACATCGTAATGTACTTAACTTTCTATTCTTATGTTGATCCCGTGACTTTGTCTCTGTAGAATAGTAAAAGTAATAAATCATTTTTTAATTCATTAGACATTGACATTTTGAGCCTATGGCATATTTCTAGAAGTTATAACATTACCTTTGGTTATTTTCTAAAGTTATTCAAATTAAGGTGTGCGTAGCGCGGACGCGTCTCTATGGATTTTTTTTTCTTCTAATGTCTTGACCAATTATAGCTCTTGCATATGTACTAAGGCCTATTTAAAAAAAACATGTCAAATCATATAATTTACATATTTTCGAGTTAACTATAAGTCTACAAGCGGAGTTGTACGAGATATGGTTTACTTTACAATATTTCTATTGTCAATTACTTACATAAAGCTAAAATGTTGTGTATAAATAGAAAAACAATCTACAAAAGTTAGATTTTTGCTAAGTATATGTCTAAAATTGAAATAGATGTTCCAAGCTTATTGAAAGTAAATATTCCAACGCACAGACATGATCCAGTTACAAGTTTTCATTAGTATATAGATAACACTTGAAATCAGGCTATTACTCTGATAATGGCAGGTAAATTGGTTTAATTTAATTTGCAGACGAAATAATTTATTTATGTAACGGTTTTGCGTTTGTCCTACGTTGTTGGCAATTTTATAAAAAGTATTTTACCTACTTCCGGTTCTTTAAGTTGTAGATCTTTAAATATTTTGAAGTAGTAGAAAGTTTAATTTTTCCTAACTATAATTTACATATTATATAATTAAATTTTTTGTATTAATTTCAGAATACCATTTAGGCGGTGTTAAATAACATTTATAGGTACGCGAGTGGAGTAGAAGTAAATGGGTATATTTAGTTATAACTTGATACACACGCAAAGGCTCCTATGAATCTGAGGCAACACACATGTATTTGATAATGTCTGATAATTATATGTGAATTCACGTTATTGCTATCAATAGACACACATTCCCAAAAAAACGAACCATGCAGATAACATGACTGTGTCGCGTGGCCGGGCCCAGCAGTGGCGTCGCGCCGCGCCTTTATGTTATGAAAAAAAAAACCGTATTTAATTTTAAACAATAATAAAAGTCGGTATACCGCAAGTGTCCATTGATATTTTTATTTAATACACAATTATTATCCCACTCATACTGATGGAGGTCCCTGGCCCTGAAAGGCCCTGATGAGTCCGAAACTAGTCAGTACCTACACCGAATAAACGTAAGTTAGCCGATATAATTAATTTATTTAAATATTTACTGGTGATAGTTTAATCAATTTAGAAGATATTTTTTATGTTAGATTAGCAAAACATTGAATTAGAAAAGGTATATTATATTACATATTATATTTCCAAAAAATTAAAAATACAAACTCTTCTGTAACCGACATGCCGGAAAAGTTTACGTAATTTATTAAAGTGTAACAAATCTATCCGCACGCAAGATGCTTTAAGGAAATACTCTGTGATGCGTAATTTTACGACTTAATTGCTTAATGTAATTTAACAAAAACTTTAGTTAAAAATTTAAAGGTGAAAATCTTACGTAATTTTTTATTTTCTTAAAGTATTTAAAAAAACAACTTATGTCTCTTAAGTTTTTGTTTGATAATATCGCGATCAGATTTCGGAAAATCTTTAACTATGGGAGCTATTTATACTCTACGTCAAAAGCCATCATCTGAGCAAGCAGTTATTTACACAAAAAATTTAAAATTTCAATAAAGGAAACTTATTCACAAATTTCGATTTAATAAGATCGGCCTGTTAAGAAATATTTTTTCAACGACCTAAACATCTATATAGCTAGCGACCGACAGACGGACTCACCAAAATTATACGGCCGACGATTGCTGTGTTAAAATGGAAGGTCTAAGAAGCCAATGGTCGAGGGTTCGATTCCAGCTCCGACCACTTGTTTACGTTGAACATACATACATTGTTTGTTTCAAGAACCCTGACTGTCGTGTAAATCGTTATGTGGTCGTTATGTGTTTATTTTATCAAATTTATGCTTTTGATAATTTGAAAATAGTCTCTCTGTAACTACTTTACATCTAACATGCCTTACGCTTATTTTCAACCTGAGCAGATTGAAAATCTGTTAGCATTACGAATATCACCTGGAAGGCCTTATATTGCGAGAGGTCGGCTAGGTAGGTACCACCACAGAGTCAAATATCCTACCGCAAACCAGTAGTGGGTTTTGCATTACTGTGTTTCGGTTTGAAGGACGCTGTAGCTAGTGAAATTACTTGGGAAAGGCGATAAAGGGACCAATATCCCGAGATTGGAAACGCGTCAGTAACACAAGCTAAGATAACCGCTTACCATCAAGTGGACTGTATGCTTTTTTTTATAAATAAATGCTACATACTCAACGGCCCCCATAAGGATAGTGATATCTGTGTCGGGGGTCTGGAAACATTCACAGTGACAAGGACAAACACACCCAGACCGGAAAACATGTCTGTATGGTATGATCAATACAAACATCTGCTGCGAGCGGGAATCTAACCTGCGACCTGTGGCGCTTAAGGCGGGTTCGCTACCGCCACAACATCGTCAGCCTTGCTTGCCAACTAAGTCGAATAAAAAAATCAATACAATAAGACGACATTTAACTCAGGTAACCGTATTAATAGGTACTGTTGCGTATCGTGCGATGAGTGAGAGCGCCGGAGGTCCAATCTCCCACCCCTATATTTTCCCTTCTTACCTCTTCCTTCTTGTTCATTGGGTTGGCAACGCTTCAAGTATCGCAAGCGTTCATAGGTTGCGGTGACTGTTTACCACCGGCGGACCGTATGCTTGTTGCTAACCGACATTAAGTAAATAAGGTCATAATCTCCCTTATTTTAATAAATAAATGAACGCTATTAAAATTATTTTAAATATTGTATTCATCCATAAGTCATTCAGAGTTCTATATAAGCTTCCGCTTGTTAACTATGAAATGAGTGCGTAAAATTCGGAACAAGCTGTATATTCAAGGCACGCGTTTTTAACAAGACAAAAATAAACATTTCGGCCCTGATACCGTTACCATTCAATCTTGCCGTCATCCGATGACGAGTTTTTTGACGGCAAATCTAAAAAAGTATTAATCATCCTGCTAATATAATAAATGTGAAAGTTTGTGTTTTTGAATGTTTCGATGTTTTTTGTTTGATACTCAATCACGCAAAAACTGAACGGATTTGAATGATTTTTTTCACAAATATAGATTACTATCTGTATTAAAATATATGTCAAAAAAATTAGTGTGGTATAGTCAGTAAACAAATTACAGGACGGTTCAATTTGGAATATGGTATAGATATAAATAATGTGTATTTACCCGTCAAATAGGAGTATAAACCAACACTGGATTGTTTCCGGGAATAATGTTAGGAGAACTTTTTTGAATGTGTATTGCTGTTGGTCCTACTGGCCTTGACAGCGTAACCGAGGACTGAGACCCACCGGGTAAAAGAGATAGCCTTCGCGGGGGCTCAAATTTGATTCCGTCCTGACGGCTAAGGATATCATCGGGAAAGAAGAACTCCACGATCATAATAACGTACTCACTTTTCCGTTTCTCAAGAAGGTTAAAAATGGCGTTAAATACGAGTATAATGCGAACGAATCATTAAGTTCTCTTAGAACAGAGCGATGTTCAATCTAAGCGGTCAGCGTGTCAACATGCAAACAAGTGAAGTTCATTTGTTTTACTTTGTCTAACAAAGGCGATGTTTGCGGTTGGGGGGTGATAAATGAAATGGGGCGGATGTTGAGATTCACAGAGTTATTATAATGAGACGAATACTAAACCACGATTAGTCATTACGAAGCATATTTTTTAAACATTGAAGTGGATTAAAGCTTATTTTATTTGTTCTAATTGTCAATGCAGTTGTTATGATGGACGACCGTCTAAAAGTTATTTCGTTACTATATATTCCGTCAAGAGCTAATTCTGTGGCCGGATACATAAAGAAGTTTGATTTTTAATAATTACAAAGGAGCCTAATGATTTTTCGGGATATCGATTTAAGCTACATTATTACACATTCTCTCATAATGTATTAATGTCCATGTTACATTGTAGAGTAAATACAATACAAAAGCCTAATTGATCGAAAACGTAGACTTTAACCGAAAGTCGCGGGTTCAAATCCAGACAGGCAACTCTTGAGTTTTCAAGTGCTTAATTTGTGTTTCAAATGTATCTTAACATCGTGAGGAAACCTGCACATCTGGCAAAAATTCTAAGACATACCTATATATGCTGGTGGTAGGACTTAAAAGGCTGCCTGGCTAGCTACCATCTGCCACCGTACGTTGGTGAAAAACTCATGAAGTGACTTCTCATCAGATGCGTTCTGAGGTCAGCCAGCATAAAACTAGTATCCTAACGGGCGGCAACGCACCTGTATGCCTTTTGGTGTTGCAGCTGTTCATGGGCAGCGGTAATCGCTTGACATCAGGTGAGCCGCCTGCCTGTTTGACCTCTAACATAAAAAACAATCTTTCATCACCTATAATACCTATAATATCATTCTTCTTCTTTCCTGACTATTCCGTTTTATTTATCAGCCCTCCTAGTACATCTGCGCCATTTCGTTCGATTGTGGGTTGTCTCCTGAGTTGTGGTGCTGGCTTTTATATGATATTTTAGAGTTTGCAACCAGGTTATTGGCTATCCACGGCCTCTTTTCCCATCTTCCATATTTAAAATTCTTTATCTGTACCTTTAATATCATAATTAGAAAAATAACAAATTAACATGGTATCTAAACGAGAGTCATCTTACGGTGCGCTCGCGTAGAATTATTAAAGTTAACGATACTAACTTAATAATCCGTCATGGCCAGTGGTGCAAATTATGATTTTTATATACGTTACATATCTATGTTTTTCATTGCTAGATCTTCCGATAAAATTTATAACACCGAAGAAATTGCTCTTGGCATAGTGTTATTGTTTATAGTAATATTAAACATTGTATGTATGGAAGAAAATAAGTCATATAGATTATTTTCGAGTACAAGGGTTTTAAAACTTTCAACTCCTTACCTACTACTACCTATAACGGTTTGTGAGATGCTACAGCCCACTGACAGATGGAGGGATGTATGGAAAGCGGAGGCTTAGTAATCCCTTTGGATACGGCAACCTGAAAATCAGCTATTCAATTTCTTAACATTATCAGTGAATAAATCGCTAAAAACAGCGATCATTACAAATAAAAAAAGACTACGATCTTTATTTTATGGAAAAGACCTTTTTTACATTTTACATGAGCCACGGGGTAGAATTTGACAGGAAATGATGGTGGAAAATGAAGGAACTTCGTTTCTACCGTACGTCCCGCGACACGTCTTTCTTTTTTAAATAACGATTCTTATGATAAACTCGTAGCTTGCGCTAGAAGTGGGTACGACAATAACCCAAGGGGGTCAGGATCGAACTCGCAACTCTCGTCTTAACAGAGCCGAGTAGGCTCTTTAACCGTTGAGCTATTGAGGCTATAATATATTAGAAATTTAATTAAAAACAATGTTATTCTTGTGATGTTTATTTGTTTATATTTTTTACAATGGACAATTTTTACAATCTATTAAAATGGACTAAAGAACAGGTTGCGCAGTAGGCTGTGTCGATAAACGCGCTGAATAAGCAATCAACATTAATTGTTTGAGACTATAAAGTTATTTCAATATACATTAAATAAGGTAAAGATCCTTTGAATTCCTTTGAGCTCTGTTATGGAGTATTTCAACAGTTATAAGGTTAAAATGTTGATATTTTTATGTCAATAAGTTTGAAGGCCTTTGAGTGATACCATACATTTGTGACTGTCACTCACGCATTGCCAGCCTCGAGATATTTATTCTTAAATCTCCTTTGTCCAAATTTTCACTGGTTACAGTGTCGTTCACACCAAAACATAGTTGCTTTATGGTAGAATAATCGACACTGCGGTGGTACCTACTTGGCCGAGCTCTTGCAATAAAAGGCCTACCATCAGTATTTTAATATATCGTTGATAACAGCAGCTTTAACTTTTTATTCTTAGTTAACTAGCATTGCCGACTTAAAGTCGCTCTTTTGCTTTGAGAATTTCGATTCGGAAGAATACAAAATATTTTATAAAATAATGATAATAACTTGTTGCTGTGGAGGTAAGATTCACGGCGGGTTTACCACAACGTGTGATGGGATATTACTCACAAAGGGTTATCCTTCGGCCATGTTAGTTTTGCCTGGTGGGCCGCGGACGCCCGTTCTGGCTTGTTATCCTACAAATATCTGTCTCAGTCTGGGCTTTAGTCCTTGCGGGTTGATCGTTGAGAACTGTCGGTCTCGGTTGTCATCTGATAATAATCCGGCCAGGTTGGTCATATTGCCTGATGACCCGCGGACGACCGTTGTGGCTTGATATCCCACAAATATCTGCCTCAGTCTGGGCTTTAGTCCTTGCGGGTTGATCGCTGGGAACTGTCAGTCTCGGTTGTCATCTGATAATAATCGTTAATTTTTAATAACTAATTTACTCTTGCCCAATGAGTTAGATGGAAATCGCTCTGTGTAAAAATTAGTAACCGGTTAAATCCAGATAAGAGTAATAAGCAGACCCGTTTGTACGTTTATAAGTTGAGAACCACTGGTCCGATTTACATGATAATTAATTTTATGAGTAAGGAGATAAGTTATTTCGCCTGGTTTTAGTATACAATGGTATTTAGTAGTCTGGGGTATTAGCAGTTAATGCTGGTAGAACGCGGCGCGGCGCCGGCGCGATACAAAAAGAGTAACAACTCCGTTTTACACAAATTAAATATTAGCAATATTATGTTGGTATTTCACGACAGCGGTTTATAATATTGAAATTTCTTCTTTTAATATTAATATTTCAGCCTTTAATTACCTGCATATGAAAGTTAAAGATATTGTATGCGGTACCTACTTACTTTTATTTATAACAAAAGCAAACAATATTTAGGATTTTTGTCTGTCTATTTGTTCCGGCTAATCTCCGAAACGGTTGGACTGATGTTGTTCTACATAATGAAAAAAAATAGAAAAATACACATATTTATTTCATTACAATTATAAAGATAAAAACACAAAGTACATCTTATCAAATAAGAAATTAAAAAAAGATCTACAATATTATAAGATTTATTCTCTGGCAATATCAATGCTTTGTTACTTGTACTCGTAATAAAATTCTTTATAAAAGCAAACTGTACGCTTATTTAAAGATGCTTTTAAAATCATTTCTTTCGTTATGGTAAAAATAAATAATCTATATGAAGTGTGAAGTACTATTTCCATTTTTAGAGTTCCGTACGCAAAGGGTGTCAACGTAGAACTATTACTAAGCCTCTATTGTCCTTCCGTCAGTCCGTCTGTCACCGGGCTGTATGTCACTAACTGCAAAAGGTAGAGAGTTTAAATTTTCACAAAGATACATATTGTATTTCCGTTGCCGCCCCAGAAGCAAAAACTAAATACAAAATTGTGCGGTCCGAAGCTCCTTGCATTTTTTCTTCAACTCCGAATGTCCGAAAAGTTCGAAATAATAAAAAGACGCAGGGACAGAGAGAGAGAGAGAGAGAAAGAGAGAGAGAAAGAGTTGCGCACCCGGCTGCGCACTTACTTGCTGGTGTGCTCATGTGCTCATAGTAGGCTCGATACACACACGCACACACTCAGCATACAGCATTTCGTTACGTGACGATTTCTACTAAATCGCACTACCCGTAAGCCACGTTAAGAAACTTCCTTCCAAAATAAAAAAATAAAGAGGTCCTATACAAAAATCTTGTTACTTTTCTTATGTACTGTGGTACGGAACCCGTTAGTGCGAGTCCGACAAGCACTTCGCCGGTTTTTTTGCCTCTGCGGCGTACTTGTAATCTTCATAATAAAAGCCTAATAAATGGTAACGATACATTATTTCATGATATTTTTATTATTCCTATACGAGGTTTTTGATAATAATATCATAATGGCTTTCTACAACATTTACGCTAAACGCTTCTATTTCTATAAAGCAATATCACTATAATATTATAAACTGTAATACTATCTGTGGTAGTCGTAATCTTTTTTAAATTTGTTTTATACAACATGGTGGCAAACAAGCGAACGGCCCGCCTGATGGTAAGCGGTCACCGCGGCATATAAACGCCTTCAACGCCAAAGGTCTCGCATGCGTCATGCCGACCCCTTAAAAACTTTTTCAACCTTCCTTTGAAGAACCCCATACTGTAGCGTGTTGGGAAAACCTCGGCAGGGAGCTCATTCACAAACGGAGGGTATGCGGTAGATTATAATTATGAATGTAAAGGCACAGAAGAAGTTTCTACAATAGTAAATATCTTCTTCGTGATAATCATACATGCATGTGTTCCGGTCTGAGTGTATTTGTCCTTGTCCTTGTGTGTGTTTCCGGACCCCCGACCCAGGATATCACTATCCTAATGGGGGCCGTTGAATATGTTGTGAATTGTGTAATTCTTATTCTTCTTCATCCTAGCATTATTCCCGGTATTTTATTTTACCCAGGGTCTGCTTTATTACTCTTATCCGGATTTGACAGGTTACTAGTTTTTACACAGAGCGATTGCCATCTGACCTCCGCAACCCTAAGGGCTAACTAGCAACTCATTGGATAAGAGCAATTTACTTATCAAGAGTTAACGATTATTATCAGATGTTATGTGATAACAACCGGGACCGACAGCTTAACGTGCTCTCCGAGGCACGGTGGGGATACCCACAGACAAACGCCCAGACCGAGACAGAAATTTTAACAAACATCTGCCCGAGCGGGAATCGAACCCGCAACCGTCGAGACTTAAGGCAGACATGCTACCCACAACGCCACAACGGTGTGTAATTCTTATTATTTTAGTAAATTATCTGAAATTTGCTATGATAATAAAGAATGCTGCTATTTTAAAAAGGTGCTGCTATTTTAAAAATTGAAAAAGTAAATTGTTTTTCGTTTTAGTTTTTAAGTTAATAATTATTTTAATCACAATAAATCAGCAACCAATAATTGTATCTATATTTATTGTTCCCGAAACGCGCATGTAATACTTCATGTATCGCAAGCGTTTAAATAGATAGATAGGTTGCTGAAACTGCTTACCATCGGGCGCACAGTATGCTTGTTCGTCAAAAAATTTGAACAGGATGGGCATTGTTCACCTTCAGCTCTTCAACTTTTAACAGTTTATTTTTGACTTGAAGGTCAAATGCATTTCTAATATTACCCGCGAAAAACCCCCTATTAATCAGTATTGAAAATAATGCCACATATTTTTACAGGCGTCGGGATGTGACGACCCCATCGCCCGCTGTTGGGATAGCCTCTGTCACAGCAGAGATTATTCCAGCAGTGCAATCAGTCACACTGGTGGTAGATCTTTAGTTGCAAAAGGCCGGCTAGGTAGATACCAACGCAGTGTCATATATTCTGTCGCCAAATAGTAGTGCTTAGGCATTACCGTGTTCCGGTTTAAAGGGCACTGTATGCTAGTGAAATTACTGGGCGGACGAGATTTAACAACCAATATCTCGAGGTTGGCAACCCGTGAGTGGTACCTACTAATGCTGCTGCAAGCGCTCATAGGCTACAAAAAAAACCAAAAAGAATTTTTTATTGAACTTATAACAGATGTAAAGTTAAGTTGATGTGTGACGCTCAATATTTATTGAGCGAGTTGAATGACTATTAAATTATCTTAATAGCACATTTGGTACTAATTTTATGATAAGAATAAGACGTAATAATTTACGACATATGAATTAATTTTTCTTGGCTTTTATCAAAGGTAGGATGACATTGTAAATTATAATTTACTCGTATTTTTGAAAAACAAATCTGCACATTGATTTGATTATGATAAAAAAGCATTTTTTATATACACCTTTTAATAAACAGCAATGAAATTGTTACAATAAGGTTTTAACAAACGGATAAGAGCAATTTACAATTAAATTTGATTATTAATTAAAAAACGTTATTACATATTCGGATGTAATTCTGTAATTTGTCTAACAACATTATAGTTTCAATAGTTATTTATCGTGTCATTCGCCTTTTAAGAATGAAAAGATGGCTTGGCATTAAATCATGGTCAATGCGTACTTTTATTAATGGGGTTATTGGATTGAGCGTTCTCTTCTAAGCCAAGATTATTGGTAACCAATGATAAATTCAGGAACAAAATGAAATTGTGCGAAAAAGTTCAATAAACTTATTATACCAAAATATTACCGATGAATTTATTTTATATATTTATTAAATCTTAAGAAACAATAGCATCATTTTTTTTTATTTCATGATGGTTGGTATACAAGCATACGGTCTGCCTGATGGAAAGCAGTCCCCGCAACCTATGAACGCTTGCGATATTTGAACTCATGCGCGTTTCCAACCCAAGGAACAGGAGGGAAGGGGTGAGAAGGAAAAAAGAAGAGGTGGTGGGAGATTGGGCCTCCGGCGCTCTCGCTCATCGCACTAAACGCAACAGTACCTATTGATACTGTTACATTAGGTCGATTTGTATTGGGAGGAGTATGGCTTCACTACCGATTAATTTAAAGATCGGGGGAGAAGATCCTACTACTACATCCTACTACATCGCTAAGAAAAGCCAAAATGTTATAGGTGCTCCAGAACGGGCGTTATTGAAGCTGGAGCGGTTGGTTTCGAGCAATACTACCAATTTCAAATCGTATCTTCTCCAAATTAAGGCTCAGCACAAATCCATGTTCTTCAGTTCTGACTTTTGGGCAGCAGGAGTTGTGTACCGGAAATATAGGTAAGCAAAGACTAAAAGTTCCCATAAATAGTGATAAGTGTAGTGTTGTAGTTATTAGTAATATTTTATTGTATTTTATATATGAATAATATGTATGTTAGTCCGTAAGGTATTTGATGTAATAATCTATATGTGCATGTATTTTTATCTATGGGCCTTGATACCTGATAACAAAGAATTAAATGAATAAAAATAAATAAATTCAAACTCATAAGTTAAATCATCGTTAATCTTCTATCAATAAACTAATAGGATTAGATGTTTTACTTTGTACCTTTAATGAGAGCGGAAGGACGATACGCCTTCGGCGTTCACTGATGTCTTACTGGTCAATAAAGCTTGAGATATCTTTATTACCTAGGTAATATCTCGCCTCTTGACTTTGATGTAGGTTTTATAGTCAATTAAGTGTATCAAAATACATTAGTTTGATATTAAATAGATGATGATTTGATCAATGAGTTGTATCGAGATTTTATTGCATCGTTAAAATTTAAAGGCGTTACAAAAGAAAGTAAAGCTAACAAAACTGAAATTTCTATTGGCATGTAGTTATAGATTTAGTCGGTTTGATGTTATTTGGAATCCCTTAATTCGGAATACGGATATTTGAACATTTTAGTGTGTATGTTCAAGATTTGGTAAAATAATGATGTTCTTATGACCCGGGGTCCTTTAAACGTGAAGAAGCATTTTGCGGGTAGGCAGGGCGAGGGTGGCTAGTGCAGTTTACCTTCTGCAACTGTACTAGCCACCCCCGCGTTTGGATTTTACTGTACCTAGCACCTAGCAGGCGGACTGAAGGTTGATATTAAAAATTAAAAACTTTCATAAACATATCACATCGTATACTACATATATCTTGCTATGAATAATAGAAAATGAAACCGCTGTCTAAGGTAATTAATTGTCAGAAAACTTCGCAAATAATATTATATTATAGGAACGCAAGGGCAAACAAAGAAACATCAATTTATATATATATATTTTATGTTCTACTAGCGGCCCGCTCTGGCTTCGCACGGGTACAAAATATATAGCCTATGTCATTCAATGAAAAATGATTAAAATCGATCCAGTAGTTTTGATTTATTCATTACTGCCCGTGGCCCGCGTTAAATGTAATTATTTACGACATCACATTAGAAACCTCAAAAATATTTTTTCTCCACTATTTAATGGATGTTATTATATATATAAACCTTCCTCTTAAATCACTCTATTAAAAAACCGCATCAAAATCCGTTGCGTAGTTTTAAAGATTTAAGCATACATAGGGACAGAGAAAGCGACTTTGTTTTATACTATGTAGTGATCAATATTTTTTCCTAGTCTTGTATTCCCTCACCCATTACAACAGCTTTTCTATTGTTTCTGGGTATATGTTGTTTCATTCAAAAAAATTGCTGATTAAGGTGAACAAAACAATGATCTTATACTCTGGTGAGTTTTATTCTTTGAGTCTAAGGCTTTGATCAAATCTTTATGAAATTTATATGGGACAGTGAATAAAAAGAAATCAAAATTCAGTTTATCAAAGCCAAAGCTGATATGGCCCATTGGACAGAAAACGTAGACTTTAACTGAAGGTAGGGATTTAAATTGTGTTTCAATTTTATATCGTGCTTAACGGTGAAGAAAAACATCGTGAGGATGCAGGTTGCATGTCGTGAAAGAAATTCTAAGACATCCGACTTAAATGCTAGCCTGGTTAGCCTACCACCGTACGTTGGGAACATTTGGCGAATGTTAGAAGTTCGTTGGTTCGTTCGTTCTGCAACGTTACTAGCCACCATCGCGTTTGCTCTCTAGTTCCATTTACCATCACGTGGAGTAGAGTCATCTGACTCCCGGGCTTAATATAAAAAAAATTGCTTCACAAATGAAAATAATATCGCGTATTGTAATGTGACCTTTTTGAAGCTTTGATCGCAAAGTGAAGCTAGGGATAATAAACAATTTAATAATTTTTACTTAGATGATTTTCTAGCTTTTATTATAAAGGTCTACTTTTAAACGATTCCAAGACGAAGATTACTCTTTTCTTTAAGTTTTATTAACATTTGTTATAAATTAAATCATCATTCAGATCAGTACACTTTTTGCGTCCGCGGTTTTGTCGGCAAGGATTCCGTATCCTATCCCGTTTAGGATATGATTTTAGCTCTTATCAGGTATCCTAATATGTGAAATGAATATCTTAGCGCTGATAAATATAACTTATATAAATCGTCTGTCAACGTTAAAAACATAATTAGACCCTTCGAACCCTTGTTATTCTCAGCGAAAGTGCTCGCACCCCCGTATAAACGCGCGCAAAGGCAGTTGCGCGCCACTCGCGAATCGCACGTCGTGGTGCGCGCGCGCTACTGTGTCGCTGTCGCAGTGTGGTGTTGCCATTTGTGAATTTTTATTTTTTAATTTATTTAAGTGCAATTTCCTTGCCTGGGTGAGTTTTAAGATTTTTTATGTATTTTTTTCAATATTTAAATTTTGAAATAAACAAAATTTTTAATTTAAATAAATGAATAATATTCAAAAATGAAATAAAATTTGGCTTAGTCAGTTTTAAAAAATAATAAAAATTCAAAATATAAAAATACCGAAAGTAGGGTACTTTCTATAAAATTAAAAAAATTATAATTCCTTTCGTACATCATATAATAAAAACATATCATAAACAATCATCACGAAAGTTATTGAACCACGTCTTCCTTTTCTACAAGGTACATTTACCGGCAATATTTTATATAGTAAACACACATAGGGTCTATTTTAAGTCAAAACTAGTACTACATTGCTGTGTGTTGACTAAAAAACTCGCTCACTCCATACAAACATCACTTCTATAAAATGAACTTATAATGAAGTTAAGTTTACATAACTTAGTCTTTTAATGCACAATTTTTTTTATTATGACAAAAGAAAAACAAAAATAATTCAATTTGACCAGATTTAATTTAGATTAACAATTATATATCAAATCATCAATAAAATATTTCTAAAAATTATTCCGGAAAGTTAAAAAAAACGTATATAAAAGTATTTTAAATGTATGTAAAAACTGATTAAAAAAAATTTAATTACAAAAAGTATGTGATTATCGTGAAAAGAACAGCTAATCTTTAAAGAACCAATGCATTTCGCAACTCATCGCTTTTTGAACTAAGATCTACGAGACGAATTAACCATTGATTCTATGAGACGCATAACTCATATAAATCACTCGTTTAAGCGATTATTGTAACAATAATTGGTGTTAATATTTCCATGGCTTGTCTCTCATTACGTTACGAAAGATCTGCGCCAGAAGCTATTTATAACGGGGCCTGATGATTAGACGGTTCGCTTTAAGCTAATCAAATTCCCGTCAACATCACCTTCTATCATCCCAAAAATATTACAATCGATTATCTTTGCTTTCTTAATGAAAATATGATATGAAAAAACGATTATTCTACATTCACGTTACCGTTTTGTCGTTAATCGATTAAGAAATGGTTTTACGCACGTTTCCGTGAAAGTGTCAGTCGTTGGGTGCGAGTGTAGAAAGTGATTATTTGGAACGATTATTTATTTATTCGTACATCATTCCTTAGTGTGAACCTACCTAAAGCGCCACAGGTCGCGGGTTCAATTCCCGCTCGGAGCAGATGTTTGTATTGACCATGCAGGCGTTTTTTCCCATCTGGGTGTCCTTGTCATTGTGTATGTTTCCGGACCGCCGACACAAGATATAACTATCCTTATGGGGACCGTTGAGTGTAGCGTTTATTTATTATTATTTTATTAAAGTGTTATAAGCCAAATTTGTAATTTAATCGATATTGTCACACGATTCCGTAGTTTGAATAGCAATGAGATTGCGAATGCCAGTGCTGTCGGATAATAATTACGGAATTTGCATGCTTATCGATGTAGGAAGATGAATTGCTAGAACTGACTGGGGTTAGTATCAATCAGCGAGTGAATATAAATAATGAGATGGTAGCATGGATTAGTGGTGATCTGTGACTAATGCAATAATATGTAATCATCGATAATAATTGGTCGATTTTTATAGGTTTTATGACACAATTGCAAAATCTATCCATCTAATGACATCTCATTTGTTAAAATTTGTTGATACTACAGACCAGCGACTACCAGACTTAACAAAAGCCTATGCATGATTATACTCAGTGAACTATTTTAAATAATTCGTTCCATATAAAATTATATAAAAACCAAAAACGCTTTATATAGAATTAAATATTTTTAAAAAATCCATTCCTAATTATTATTATTTTTGTCCCAGCATAGAGTAAAAAAGTAAAGCTGAATTCCAGAAACTTTTAACGGCAAATGGATGTGTTTTCTTTTCGTATTCATTTATGAAAATATTTAGAGTTCTTTCGTATAAAATGCAAAGTGTTGATGAAAAAGCGAAGCCCAGCGAGACTGAGTCACTATTTTCCAATAAAGATAAGCCTTCTTGAAAACCTTAGCGCTTATAATATATTGGTCTTAAAATATTTTACAGCATTAGCATTTACCATTACACTAGATATAGATCTATTTCATTAAGGATGCGGAGTGACGGACGACGTCAATTGCTTTGAACAAATGAAGAAAACTAATTCTAAATCCGTATTTAACTCAGCAGTAATTATATACGTGGGTTTCAAGCGATTGATTAGTACTTTATACAGAGTGTTTCTGAATCTTGGAAACGGCTTCAATGATTTTTATGAATTTTAGTACGCAGGCGGTTTCGTAGGCGATAAACCGATTTAGCTAGAATTATTTTTTTAGTCCAGATGTGTCCAGTCCGATTTTTTCTCCTTTTTCAAGTTCATTCTTTTGTAAGAAAAACTATTATTTTCCAAAAAAACATTTTCGAAATGAAAAAGATATTTAAAATTTTCATTTATTGTTAAATTCGAAAATTATATAATAAAGAAAGTAATAAAGAAAGTATATATAATATTCTACTTCAAGGCTTTGAAAATGTACATGGATTTAATAAGAGAAATATAGCCTCCAAAAATTTTTTAGAAGCGATAGAGATTCAATTTAATATTTAATAAGCGCAGTGACTATTATTTAGAAAGAAATGTTTTAGTTTTCGTTTAATAATAAATTAACTATGTTTTAAGCCACAATAAAATAACTCTGAACTGTCTAAATATTTATTAATGTCTTCGCTTTTTTCATTATTTTTATCTTAAAAATATTTGACGCGACTGTACTTTAATTAATCTGTATACGTTTTTTAATCATCTGTATTCATTAATAATAATGAAATGCTTGGATTCCTTGAAATCGCTTCAGTTACTTTCATTATATACATTTTACTTTCCATAGAATTCAATTAAAACTATTAAACTATATAATTTTGTGTTATGTGAATCATATCATGTTAAACTCTTATACGTATCTTAAAACCAACCGTACAACCCACTTTGCAACATTTGCAACCACCATACATTTTTAGGTGTCACTTACGCGTTTTCAACCTCGAGATATTTGTTCTTAAATCTCCTTTTCCCAAATTTCACTATCTACAGCGTCCTTCAAACTGAAACACAGTAATGCAAAATGCATTACTATTTTGCAGTAGATATCTATGGTATCTACGTAGCCGGCCTCTTGCAATGAAAAGTCTTCAACCAGAAAAACTGACTGATTATGTATTCTTTGTAAAACTTCGACTGATTATTATTCTTTGTCAAACTTCCTCTTTGATTTAGTCTCTATCTGTCCGAAATTTAATATGCTATCTTATCCTATATATATATATATATATATCCTTCCAATTACGTATGTAGTGAATATAGTTAAAAGCCTTTAAAATGTACTTCATGTATTCACACGATCTGATAATTCTAGAATTGCCAACATTATTAATTGTATACATATCCGTAATACATCATTTCCACACGAAACGGTACTAATATCTGTCGCACTTATATGGCTCGAGTTAAGTTCGATACCTCTAATGGACCCAGAATAGCCTTAAATAGCGACCATTAAATTCAGACTAGTAAGCTGTCAAAGTACAAGTCGGTTGTTTTTATTCGTATTTTTCATTTCATTTTTTTAAAATTTTCATATTATATATTAAAAAACATTTTACATTTTTTCCTAAAGAAATTCTTAATCACGAACCCGTCAACCAAAAGGTCGAGTGACATGGTGCTGTAAGCTTCTATAGACTGGCTGGCGGGGTAAGTATCAGTCCGACAGTACGACTACGTTTTTTGACACTCTCTTACATTGGATGCTTGGGCCCAATCTCATGATATAAAACCTAGTTTGTTGCCGTGTGGAAAAATTGTTTATTTTAGACTGCAAATGTAGCAAACAGAACACGATAGAAACATGGTAGAAAGCAATAAACGTATTCTACTTTGGATGAGGAGGAATTCTTCGTACAGAGTAAAGTAGTAAAGAGGGAAACATAGTGCATTCTTACGCTTAAATTACGCTTAAAACAGTCGGGATCATGCCCACTGCTATTGGACTTCCGACTACATAATGTATGTATGATAACTGTATGATGGAAGGACGAGGATCAGTAATGGTAAGAGTTTGAGTTTTCTATATCTATCCATTCCCGGATGTAATGCAAAATTGCACGTGATTGCGCCTTAACATAATTCACACGATCGTTTATTCGTATCTTAGATCTTATGTAGAGTAACTTCGATTAAAGTAAACGTTGAATGGGACAGATCAGGTATATATAGAAGTGTCTTTACAGTTAATTTGTAGTGCTAATTTGGCCAATGGGGAAGCAATAGACAGCTTTGAAAAACATTATTTTTCTGTCTCTTTTATCAGTTAATCGTTAATTATTTGAATTTAGGTTTGAAAGGTAATTCATATACGAAAGGTTTTAAATAATAACGGTGAAATTACTTTAGAATCATAAGCGTCAATTATTGTTATAAGAAAACAACGAAGAAGAAAAAGTTTACCACGTAAATTTTCTAAAAATAGATGTACTTTTAAAAAGTCATAATATGTTTATTTTTAAATGCACCGTTTTGTCTCCATAGTTTTATCTCGGAGTCCGTATATTCTTGTTTAATTAGCATTCTTGAGCTCTCGGACAATATTTAGTGCGGAACGATGGTACGGACAACGGTGTCACGGCATTATGCCCTTTAAAACCATCGCAATAGGAAAGTGGTGGCTTAAAATATGTATAAACTGTTTGAAAGTTGTCTAGTAGAGTCGAGACGTGACTGAATCTTAAATAGCACAAATGCGTAAGTCTAATTTGGTTCGTTACTGAAATTTTGATGTCTACAAGTTTAAAATTCATGTGATTACTGTTGCTTATCAGCGGTTTTTTTATGTTAGAAGTTGGCAAACAGGCATACGACCCACCTGATGGTAAGTGGCTGCCGCAGCCTATGAGCGCTTGCAGCACCATTAGTAGGTGCCACTAACGCGTTGCCAACCTCGAGATATTAGTTCTTAAATCTCGTTCGCCCAGTAATTTCACTAGCGTACAATGCCCTTCAAACCGGAACACAGTAGTGCCTAAGCACTACTATTTGGCAACAGAATATTGGACACTGCGGTGGTACCTACCTAGCCGGCCTCTTGCAACAAAATACCTACCATCAGTAGACAAAGACAGTGATTGATGCAATATTTTGCTATTATGTAAAGTCACAGAATCTAATCTTTACTAATATTATAAATGCGAAAGTAACTCTTCCTGTCTGTCGTGCTTTCACGCCAAAACTACTGAACCTATTTAAATGAAATTTGATTCACAGATAGTCTAAAGCGTGAGAAAGGACATCGGCTACTTTTTAATCCGAAAAAAGGTTATAAGAGGTTGAAAAAGGGGGTGAAAAGTTGTATGGGAGAATCGTAATTTTTAGAGCTAGAACCTTGAAACTTAGTGTTCTGGCTTTTGATTCGATATAAATAAAGATGACATTCAAAGTTTGTAATGTCGTGGTACCGCTTAATTTATATTTTATAACAATTTTACTTTTACAATATTGCTGCCACAAAGCAAACACAAGTTCACAGTTTGTATGATGGAAAGCTATTACCGTAGTCTACGTTTCATTGATAATAATTATCAAAGGCTCCGTCTATTCTCACCTGGAATCTGGATTGTCACCACCAGAAAGAAGATAAACATGAGAGTAGAAAAAGACAACTCTATAAATATAAAGAGCTGTGAAATTTACACTTAACAAAAATGTAAGCCAAACGGATATGACATAAAAAGAAAAATGAATTTATTATAACCCATCTAGGTTTCTAGAGATATCGATTATAGCATTATGTTAAAATCTTCTTAAAAGCATTCTCTATTTTACAATTTATGGCTGTAACCATAATAATGCTGAGGTAATATTCTCTTAATAATAATAATATTTTAAGCTAATCGGTTGAAAGCGTCTGTTCTAAAAATAGTTTACAAAATTCAATAATGATTTGCCAACATTTCTCATAATGTTAACATGATTATTCGATAAGAATCGATATTCTTATTCCGATCGATTAAAGTCGATTATAGTTACTCGTTCAGATGATTGCAATGTTGTTCGTTCAGAACACTTTCGCTGAACGGAACATAACATAATAATGATCGGCAATTTGATGTCTCTGTTATGACATTTGACCGACAATCTCACGCGTTAATATACTTTTTCATTTGTGAAATTTCTTTTTTTTGGCGAATGATTCGGACATGCGGATGTTCGTAAACAATGATCTTTATAACTGGATTTGCCTTTTCGGTTTCACAGTCCAAATTTATTTTCTAATGTGTTTAATAATGCTCGGAGCATAATATGTTTGTATTGACCATGCAAGCATATTTTCCGGTCTGGGTGTATTTGTCCTTGTCATTGTGAATGTTTCCGGACCCCCGACACAGGATATTACTATCCTAATGGGGGCCGTTGAGTGTGCACCGTTTATTATTTATTATTATTACATAAAACAAAGCATCAAGTTAAGAAAGTTACAAAAACAATTTGCTTATTTTTTTCTATTTAATAAGGGCTGCTGAATGATTTTTATCTTTCTGTATGTATAAGGATATTAGTATTACCATTGATAAACTGACTTTTCTATGTCATTAGGGTTGGCAAACAAACACACGGCCTGTTGGTATGCAGTCACCTCAACCTATGAGCGATTGACATTCTTGAAGTACTACATGCGTGTTGCCAACGCTAGGGATAGAAGGGAAGGGAGGAGAATGGAAAAAGGAAGGGAACAGAAGGGGTGGGAGATTGGGTATCCGGCGCTCTCGCTCATCACACGAAACGCAACAGTACTTATACTGCTACTTTCAGTCGAGTTTCTGCGAGAGGCCGGCCAATTTGTGCTGAGAGGACCATGGCTCTACTACTACTGAAAATGCATTCATAGGAGTTCGAAGATAAAAATTATTTATGACATCCTTTTCTTTTTTTTAATGTATCTTCTGTCCTTTTATGCATTTAAAAAATATATTATTTTATTAGACATGAAGATATCGATAGACATTCAAAAGTGAAAGAACTTCACTCTTTACGATGCCGCATCCATTTTCTATAGGTCGATGTTAATACAAACGTATAATCATTGTGACAGAATCGTCTATTAAGACGTAACTATTATTTTAATGACTTACTTATTTTAAATTTATTGTGATATAATTGAGTTTGGTAACGAAAATGCGTGCGAGGAATAAAAACATAATAGAAACTAATTTATGATACGGCTTATTTACGATATCTTTATTCGGTTTCTTTAAGTTACATTAAGTTTATACAACTATATTTTTGTTATAAGCAATGCAATCTTGATAATATTAGGGAATGATCCTCCCTTCGCTTTCCTTGTAATTCCTCCTAGGCAAGGTATTTGATATTGTTGACAATTAGAATTTAATGCGTGGTTTATTGCCATTTCTCTAGATTCTGTTACCGTAATAAGATAAAATATGTAAAAATGTTTTCTTCACGAGAAAAATGGACACACTTAGGTTAAAAAGCTTATTTTTAATAGTACTCAAATAATGAGAATTAATTAAGAAATAGTTGATTGTTACTTCTTGGTTACCGATACACTTCTTTTGTTAATTTTTTTTAAATAAGCTCTGACTGATTTGATGTTTTGTGCTCGTATTTACTTCCATGATTATATTTAAATGGATAAACGTACTTAAACATTCGTAGAGAAAGTATGAATCTACATTTAGAATTAGTTTGATACAATTAATTACATTAGCGAAAAATTAATCACCACTAAGGCTCTCTCCCACTTACCTTTTGTATTTAATGACAATCGCGAAATAAATTGACCAAGACGTTTGGTCTACTTTCAAATTTAATTAGAATACATTCGGCCTTTTTAATATAATTAAATTAAGTCTTTTTTTCCGCACGGTGATCTACATACAGCGTCTATCTCTTTTTTTAATCACACGATTACTTACACTAAGAATCTTCTTTCTCTTTCTACGTACGATTATGTGTGCCGCGTTTATTTATTTGACGACGTTTTGGCGCGGTGGTGGCGAACCTGCCTTAAGCGCCACGTGTCGCAGGTTTGATTTCCCCTCGGAGCAAATGTTTGTATTGACCATACAAGTGTGTTATATTAGGCTCGACCGGGAAAGTACTAAGTACACAGAAAATCAGCGTAAAGTAACAGCACTGTTGCGTTTCGTGCGATAAGTGAGAGCGCTGGATGCCCAATCTCCCACCTTTTCCTTTCTCATCCTCTCCTCCTACCGCTCGGGCTCCAAGAACCCATAGTTTTCTTACTCAAAAAAATGATACAATAAAAACATCTAGACAATGTTCCGGTCAAAGACATTGTAATCACTCAAACGATTATAATGATCATAATTGTTGAGTTCATTAAATTATATTTAAATAAAATTACAAAGAATTTTTGTGCAAAATCATTTAAGCTGTATAAAATTATCTTTTCTAATTAAGATAGCAAAATGTTTTTGTGAACACGAGGTATTTTTCTGTAATGTCTTTTAAAATGAAATAAATAAAGTTTACACACACAACGGCCTTCATGGGCGTAGCCAGCAGTTGGCCCAGGGGAGGGTGAAATCTTAATTTAGGATCCAGAGGGGGCATAATAACTATTTTCTTCAATAGTTGGTACTTAAAACACATTGGTACATCACACACACCGGAGGTACATCACACATACCGGAGGTACATCACACACACCGGAACACGTAGCAATACAAAAATCAGCTCCGACCGGGAATCAAAACCACTACCATAAAGTTAAAGAGGCTCGGTAGCTATAAACCAGAAAGGTCCTTGCAAGTTTTTCAAGTTTAAAATAATTTATACATTAGTAAAAATACTGTAAAAAAATGTTCCTTAAATACGACCGAAACAGCGGATCACAGCTAGTAATCACATACTTAGTTATAACTCCAGCGAGACCTGGCTTGGATGACGTTTTGAAAAGTACTGCAGGCAAAAAACAATTGTTTATATTCTATTTTTCTACAAAATAAAAAAATATTAATTGCAATATCTTGATAGGTCCTGATAGTCGTAAAAATTTAAATTGCGAATTATTGTCTTAGTTTATGAATACCACAATATATTTTACATTAATTTTAAAAAAGTTATAAAATTAAGTATTTAATATTCTTGGAATGAACACAAAACTTTTTTGCATGCAGTACGTTTCATAAACGTCACCAAGTCAGGTTTCATGTTAACTCGTCGGAGTTATATATGTAATGTCATAGACGCATATAAAACAGTTTATTACCAATTTCCATAGTAATCGAAACCTAAGACGCCATAACTATATATAATTTGATATATTCTGCACTATTACGTAGAGAACTCGCTCGGAAACGTGTCGTAATTTTTAAATTCACAATTAAGTCCCATGGTGTAAGAACCATAAAATATAATTAAAGCTAAATATATATTATGTACATGTATAAAATAATGAAATTGTAATGATTTATTTGAGCTAATTTCCGTAACGGTTTAATTGATTTTGATGGGATTTTCAATGCCAAATCGAAATTGACTAAAATAATCTTTTAAATTGCATATTAATGAAATTCAGTAAAAATGAATTTAATAAACTATTAATCTACAGCAAAAAAAATATTTTAACCGTCTTTGTATATGAATAAACGAAAGAATAACTTAAGTTATATTAATCTACGGTTTTTAGAATTTTTATATTTTCTATACCAATATAATAAATCTGAAGAGTTAGTATATTTGTTTGAACGCATTAAGGTCTGGAGCTACTGGTGATGGTAAATTATTTTTGAATTTGATAGTACATTTCTTCAGGAAAGCTATAGGCTGTATGGATGCAAATAAGCAATACCATGTCAACCCACAAAATTGAAAAAACTGAGATATATATTCAAAAGTGTTGGTAAATGACTAAAGAACATTTTTCTTTAATATTTGTAGGGTTTTAAGCTTTGAAACTTCTAAAAAGCCATTTTTAATCATGCAATTTATATACTATGTTAAACCATTTGGATTGTATTATATACGAAATAAGCCGTTTGTATACTTATTTTTTATAAAAATAAGTAAAATAACTTACATAAATCTGAAATTGCCAAAAACTTGACCAATGCATAAAAAAAACATATAAAAGCAAGATGTTCAAAATTTTCAAACGCGTTTTTCTCGAAATGACATTCGTGTCGGTTGACATGGTATTGCTTATTTGCGTCCATATAACATCACGATATACATAGAAGCCGAGCAATAAGAAAGAAAGCGCAGGCGGGTGATGCGATACGGTGAGTTGGTGGAACAGCAACACAAAAATAACGCGATAGAATTATTCGTTTGTATGTTTAACAAAACAATAACTATGTAGACCAAGCGAGCCAAACCGCGGGTATACCTAGTCATTTATATATTCGTATATACATATTATACAATATTTATTATTGATAAAAATGCGCTAAATGGACGCAAATAAGCAATACCATGTCAACCCACACGAATGTCATTTCGAGAAAAACGCGTTGAGAAAAAATGGGAATTTTGAACAACTTGCTTTATATGATTTTTTTTATCTATTGGTCAAGTTTTGGGCAATTTCAAGATGTATGTAAGTTATTTTACATATTTTCACATAAAATAAGCATACAAACTGCATATTTCGTATATAATATAACCCAAAACGTTTAAAATTATGCATAAATTGCAAGATTAAAAATGGCTTTTTAGAAGTTTTAAAGCTCAATAAAACCCTACAAATATTAAAGGAAAATGTTCTTCAACCATTTACCAACACTTCTGCATATAACTCAGTTTTTTCAATTTTGTGGGTTAACATAGTATTGCTTATTTGCGTCCATTTAATACTCTGATAAAAATGGGCTAAATGAAAGAGGTATCTTTTCGTAAAAATATACTCATTAAAGTAGCGTGGTGTTTACACTTGGGTTCAAGTGTGTATGGGGCTTTAGATGACGTTATTATTACAAGAATTCCTATAACAAAGCTTATTCGCGATCCCTATAAATATTAATGCGTTGTCTAAAGAAGCTGACCGTGTGAACTGAAAATTAAAATATCCGTAACGTGTGCGTGACGCGATTTCTTAAATATATAACTGTCTAGCTAGTATGGATGCAGCCGGTGTGTACGCGATCAATAAATTGGTCTATTTCTACGACATATTCGTTTTTTTATATTTATTCTTCTTTCTCAGTTAGTATGTGTAGTTCTTGTATTAATATTAATGGTTTCTAAACTATAATAAACCGAGGTTTGATACTTGAATTACTTAGACCGAACGGCGACATTTCTACATTTCATGATGAAGAAACTGGGTTAAAATAATATTTTTTTTTATTTAAGACTCACCCTTCCATATGAACAGCTTTATTCTTATCGAATGACTAACAGACCTCAGTTTCTGGTATAAATTTCAACTCGCTAGATCCACCCGTTCGGTGGCGACACACGGACTCGGACGGACAGACGATGATCAGTGATCTTATAAGGGTTCCTTTTTTACTTTTTGTGGAACGAAACCCTAAAAATACCATAAATTAAAAGTAAGTTCTATAATATTCAACAATTTTATCTATTTTCACAGATTAAATTGTTGAATATTATTGTATGTATAACATTTTATTTCAAAATGAGTTATAGCATTTATCTAGTTTTTTTTGTACGTAATTTAATTAATGTTGGCACGAGTTTCTAAGTATCATATCTTATAGGAGCTAAATCGGGGCGTGTCTAATCGCTCATTTATGCAAAATAATTCATATATTTGCATTAATTTGACAAGGGAACTGTTATTATAATTTATTACGTAGATTTTATCTCTTTATTTAGTCCAAAATATCGCTACTGATTTGAATAATTAAGTTATTTATGTAAGCTTTAAATTTATGTAATAGATTTATTAATGCCTGATTTGATTTGTGATGTCATTATTTTTTGTATATAGACATAACAAGAAAAAAATTATCTAGCCATGTCCGCGGTTCTGTCTGCGTTATTGTAGTGTTATAATACCACGGGAACCTTACATCCTTCTGAGATAAAATGTATTCTTTAGTTACTCCTGTAAAAACGAAATCTGTTTATTAGTTTTTCATAAAAGGATATAATTGTTCCTAAGAGACTTATCGTAAAATACTTTTCGAAAGAGCCCGCGAAATCGCCTAGGTTAGTTTCCATGCATGTATGTGTTTTTGTGAGATGAGAAAGACCGAGTATGATATAACTAAAGACTAAAAAGTAGAAGGGGAAGAACCCTTACTTTATAACATTTTGTTTATATGAAAGGCCCGACCAAAGTACAAACTAAGTCTACTGTCTTATACGAAAATAAAAAGAAAAACGATTTAGAAATATCAAACATTTCTGTACTTTAGCCTTTGAATGATATAAGACGACTTTTTATGTATTTAAAGTTTGGGGCTACCTACTCAAAATATCACGTAATATACACCGTTAATAATTAACTGAAAATGGTTCCATCGATTTCTCCAAGATCCCATCATCAGTTCCTGACCAAATTATAATGGCATCAACTCATCAAAAGTAGTTCACAATTGATAAATAAAAAAAGTATATATATACAGCCGATCATAGAACTTGCTCCTTTCTTTTAAGTCGTTTAAAAATACAATACCTCTAAATCCATCTGTAATAGCTCGTAAGTCCGAAGCATTGCTTATTATTCAACCTGTCAGCTTTGGACAGTTATGTAACCATCATGTTTAGAGGTCACATAGCATAGAGTTCATCTAACAGTAGCTGATCACATATTGATATTGACGGATTATAATTTAGATTTATATCATGTATCTTGTGTTATAACTCTTGTTAAGTATTACGAAACAGAGAGGTACTTGTATATTGTTTATTGATCTAGATTTGCCTGTGGCTCCGCTTGCGTGGTTTACAGAATTATTGATTAGTTTTTTGTTATGTGGAACTCTAGCTTTATTTCTCAAACTATAAGAGCCTTTAAATTTTATTTCGTTATGACTGTACATGCATATTATATTTTTATGGGTAGTATAGGTGGCATAAAAGGCGTTATTTTTACGTCACAAAGAGATACTTAAATTTTATTTAGTTGTATAGTTATAGTTATGTAGATTGAGGTAAGGAAAAGATAAAGACATTTTGTTTGTTAAACATTAGTATTTTCATTTTGTAACTAAATAGATTATGACAATCGTTATGGCCCGGTTGTAGTGATAATAAGCATAAAAGGTTTTAGGGCGAGTTCCGATGCCCGCTCAGGGTAGATATTTGTATTGACCTTTGAAGCACATGTTCCGGTCTGGGTGGATCAGCTTGTTTGTGTTGTGTGTTTCCGGACCCACGGGACATAATTAGTACAAGTGAATTGAATATATAAAAAAATGAATATTAATAATAAAAAATAATTTTGTCGAAGATCTTGTACAAGCACAGTCAGAGAGAAATGATCATTTGTGAGACAAACATAATCACCCCGAGTTGAGAGACAGAGGAAGAAAGAGAAAGAAAGAGAGAGAAAGAGAAAGAAAGAGAAAGAAAGAGAGAGAGAGTTTCGGGCCAAATGTGCCGCTACACAACAGCGATTATCAAATTATTCATTATCGTAAAATGAAATCATCGTTATAATAAAAATAACAAAAATATAATTTTATACTTATCAAGTTCTATACCTACAAATAGATATAAATACTAAAAATTTCAATTAAAAGTAAAAAAAAGAATTTTAAGCTAACCAATAAATATTATACTTTATTCGATTTCACATTAAAAAAACATTTTAATGCTATGCACGTCAGACTTTTGATACGAATCTGTACCAGTTAAGATCACTTCGTAACGGAGATAAGAGAAAAAAATGGTAACAAATTGATTCAACGGTGTCCCGAATTTTATACTACATTTATTTTATTGGAATTTTTAATGCTATTAATATAAATGATGCTTCATAAATATAAAAATTGTATGGTCGGGAGACCCCTATCAGGAACGAAGTTCCTTACGTTTTTTCTTCAACTCTTCGACACAGTATATTACACTATGCTAATGGGGGCCGTTGAGTGTGCAGCGTTTATTTATTATTTATTTAACTCCGAAATGCTTATTTGCTTGTAATAGGCTCGATACACACACGCACACACACAGCATACGGCATTTTGTTACGTGCCAATTTGTACTGAATCGAACTACCCGCAAGCCGCGTTATGGAGCTTCGTTACAAAAATTGTATCTATTACATATATTTAAGTACCTACCCAGTTAAAAATTATTAATCTGGTTAATTGGCCTTTATACTTTGGACAGTTCT
This sequence comes from Hestina assimilis, assembly GCA_023373885.1. Lineage (NCBI taxonomy): Eukaryota > Metazoa > Arthropoda > Insecta > Lepidoptera > Nymphalidae > Hestina > Hestina assimilis. The sequence goes on along the minus strand of CM041749.1, from coordinate 4,754,018 downwards.
GTTTCTAACTTCTCTCGCAATAGCTGACTAAGTTCTTAAGTTGACTTCTGGAAGACCAGACCACGACTTACGATATTATCATATGAGTTAGTGGTAACCGTGTCGTAATAATCTTACCGTATTGTGAAGGATTTTGAGATATAGAGATCTTTAAATTTTGAGACTCAAATAATTTCCTTAAATTTTTTGTACGCTTATGACTTATGCCACTAGCGGGTAAGTAATTTTATTTCAGTCATTCTAAAATTAGCGAAAAATAATAAAATGATTTAAAAGTAAAAAATACGCTTAAAATTCTTATGATTAATCCTTAAAATACATAACTCTACATTAACCTTAAGTAAATCCTTTACCATGATATGACAATCGATAGAAACATTCAGTAGGCACAAGACGAAAATAAATAAGCCGATTGCTACGAAACAACGGCATACTTGAGCGTTTGAACCGAATTCCCGAAGTAGGTGTCTGGGTCACATGTGGAACGAACGTTTTTGCTTTAAATTCAATTATTGATCTGTTCGATTCGGTTTTTTTAATCTGTTCTAAACAGCCTTGTTTATGTTTTAACTTTTTTATTATATTTGTGATGTGTTTTTCTTTTATTAGTTTCATTTTATAAACAAACATGAGTACAAATAAAAAAGTGTGACCAAAACTTTAAAAAACTACTTTTCGATAAAATATAGCTTTATACTTTGGCTGTGCCCGCGGGTCCACTCGCGTGGTCTTTGTCATTGTTTAAACAAACATACAAACGAAAAATTCTTCCGCTTTATTATATTCATATAGGAAATAAAGAAGGCAAACGACCACTCATTGCATCTTTTGGCCCCGCATTTTCTTCCTTATTGCTCGACTTCTAAGTTTTGTATCTTGATGTTATATAGCTTATAATCTTCCTCAAAAAATATGTTATCGGACGCAAAAATATTTTTTAAATCCGACCAGTAGTTGTTGAGATTAGCGCGTTCAACCAAAAAAGTCTTCAGCATTATGATAATGGTATATTGGTATGGTATAGATTTTAACATGGATAATAAAAACTTTCATGTCAGAGTTGCCTGTTACCGCCAAATGGATATCTACTCGGTGGTCTTCCAAACTATAACTAAAACAATAGTTAACGCTAGCATACATAACAGTTGGTTTACATATCTAGACAACTATTATAAACGAATGTCGTTCAATTTTCACGCTCAGAGCACACGCATGTCGACGTAAATTAGATTTTTGTTACGAATTCATTTTATATTTAAGATGAATGAGTTGAGACTTTTGTTCATCCTCAATATTAAAAAAATACTGAAGGAACTAAGTTACAATATTTTCGTTTACGATTTATAATTTTAGTGGTAATTTTTTGTATTATAAAATAGTGCTGTAATTTGCCTAAAATTTGGCTAATCGGCTACAATGAATTGTGAACTTGTTTGTTTATTAATGTCATTGTTATGTAATTTTAAGACCTTTTTTATGCATTAGCCTTTAAAGGTAAGGCTAAGCCTTGTAAGCTATATCAGGAATAGACTTTATTCGTAATCAAAATAATAAACAATTCGTTAAGATTAATTACGTCATAATATCTTTATATTTATTCTTAGTTTTTCTTTTAAATATTTGTCAGTACTTTTGCCAAGTTTTTTTCTACCATATCTTTTATACCAATATTAAATGTGTCGATATAAAAAGGAAAAAATGTGAAAAACAATTGTTCTTAAATTAGTAACATTACAAATCTTTACTGTTATATAATGCGTAACTTAACAGTTTAATGTAAAGTTTATTGAACCATTCATTGAGTTGGGAAAACAAAGACGTAAAACTCTACGTGACCATGGCAGAATGAAGCGTTGGATTGAAGATGCAACATTTTTGGCTTAAGATCAAGAGTTAAAACTGCGTAAAACTTTTGTAAATAAATAAATAAACGGTACAAACTCAACGGCCCCATTAGGATACTTACATCCTGTGTCGGGGGTCCGGAAACATATAAAACGACAAGGACAGGCACACCCAGACCGGAAAACAAGTTTATATGGTCAATACAAACATTTGCTCCGAGCGGGAATCGAACCCGCGACCATTTAAAAAAAATTAAAACATCTATAAACTGTATAAGTCTTTTTGAGACTTGATGTACTCGTATATGTTTTTTGGAACAAAAGGTTTAATTTAATAAATAAGTTTTTGACGTTGGAAAGAATCAACGAAATTCTCAGAGTTCTTAAATTGGCATATTTTATGTACTTGTTCGATGATAGAGCAATTGATGACTTATTAATAAGTAAGTACATATTAGACACTCATAGCCGGGTGCGCTCATTGATCGGTATGGTGGGTTAAGCAAATTTAGGCGCAGTCAATAGATGGGTGATCGCATACCAGTATTTCAAACGAGCAACTCCGTGCTTCGGAGGGCACGTAATAAAAAGTCGGTTTGGGCTGGTATCAATTTGATAATAGTCGAAAAGTCAAGTCAGTTCAGGTGTTAATAGGCCTATACGGGCAACCTGAACAACTTTGACACTAGGTTGGCCACTAACCACTCGATAAGAAGAAGCTTTTACGGCTTGGATGATTTTGAACTAAGGGCTCTTTACGTCCAGTAACGCAGTCCAGGCATAGAATATATACTGTTAGGCCAGTAAGACCAACAGCAATACAAATTCGGAAAAAATAAATCGGGGTGAACTACTCGCTATTTTAGCGTATTTCAGTAAAGCACTGCATATAGAATTATTAAAATGTAACTAAATGTGAACGGATTAAACAAATTCTAATCACAATGTGTAAAGATCTAAGAGCTATTTATGCATCTCTAACTTTCACTATACTAATTGCTTTGAAATAAACATACGTTGTTACATCACGCCATCACGTATCGAAGACGTCTTGCTGGTCACGTTACTTATTAGAATGAGAAGGAAGTCATTAATGATGGTACCATTAGCAATATGAGTAAATTAATTATAAATAAAGGATGTTGTATATTAAATTGAAAATAATTTTATATGAATATTAACTGCATGCATTTAATATAAGAAACTTTTTAATATTGAAACTTGTGAGAGGTCTTTTCAACGTCCTTATTTATTAGAAGAGTCAGGGAGTTATGAAATACTCCTAATTCACTCATGTGCCGGCTCGACCGGGGGAGTCCTATCCTCACAGAAAATCGGCGTACAGTAACAGTATTAGTAAGTACTGTTGCGATTCATGCGAGTGAGAGCTCTGAAGGCCCAATCTCCCATCCCCTATGTACCCTTCCTTTTTTCCCTTTACATTCCTTCCCTCCTATTGCATGTGATACTTTAAGTCTTGCAAGCGTTCTTGGGTTGCGGTGACTGCTTACCATCAGGCGGATCGGATGTTTGTTTGCCAAGTCACATCATGAAGTAAAAAAAATAGCAAATATTTATATATGTACATATAATACTTAATATTCGTTGTATGTAATTGTACCAGGATATCAGATAAGTAGAAGAGTTTTATTTATGAAAATATGACACAAAGATATTTAAATAAATAAACTTACTTATCTCTTAATTTTATTAGTTTCGTTAAGTAAAAGACGTAATGACATCAGCTTTAGCACTATTTCCCTGTAAATGCGAGAGTTCAACCATTAAATTAGTAAAAGAACACAAACATGTGCGCTGTGCGGTGTTCGTATGTACTGTAACTAGAAGGAAGTAATAAATATTGATCTCATTAGTATCCAGATCGGAGCGTGCAGTAAAAGTTTAATCAGGTGCGGTTTACATCGCCCGGTAGTTTCAGAACGATTTACAAACGCGCTTTTATTAGATACATATTCGAATCGGTTTAGTTGTTATTGTAAAAATATAAATTTTATTTTATAATTATACATGCTTTTTATATATTGTTGTTTTATTCGTTTTTAACAAAAATGATCGATATACAAAATTAGCAATTTGTTTGTAATTTCAAAAACTATTACCGAACGACGATAACGAAAAATGATTATCAGTCAAGTTCGTTGTGGACCAAACTAAAGGTAAAGGAGTAAAATGACTGTGACATACGGACAGACGGACGTATGGATAGACGGACATTACATTAATATTAAAAGAATGTAATGACCATATCTATAGCGAGTCTGCCTTTACCCTGTATGGTCCAAGGTTCGATTCCCACTACCGATTCCGAGACTAATACTAGGAAGAAAAAAAACTTTCAAGGATTGAAATACATAACATTCAAAGGCGTCGGGATGTGACGACCCCATCGCCCGCTGTTGGGATAACCTCTGTCACAACAGAGATTATTCCACCAGTGCAATCAGTCACACTGGTGGTAGGTCTTTGTTGCAAGAGGCCGGCTAGGTAGGTACCACCGCAGTGTCCAATATTCTGCCGCCAAATAGTAGTATTTAGGCACTACTGTGTTCCGGTTTGAAGGGCAATGTACGCTAGTGAAATTACTGGGAGAACGAGATTTAAGAACTAATATCTCGAGGTTGGCAACGCGTGAGGTGGCACCTACTAATAGTGCTGCAAGCGCTCATAGGCTGCGGCAGCCACTTACCATCAGGTGGGCCGTATGCTTGTTTGCCAACTTCTAACATAAAAAAATAAAATAAATAGCCCTGTCAATGTCTAAGTGATATGGAGAAGAGCTAATGATACCACCACATAGGTGTATGACATTTTAATACCACAACAATAATTCCTAAATACTTGTAAGTGTGACTTTTACTATACGTGATTGTGCTTTCGAGACATAAAATATTTAATGATAGGTAAATTACTATTTTATAATTGACTAGCGGCCCGCTCCATCTTCGCACGGGTACAAAATATATAGCATAATTATGTCATTCGCTGAAAAAATGATTAAAATCGATCCAGTAGTTTTGATTTATTACTGCCCGTGGCCCGCACGATTATTTACGACATCACATTAGAAACCTCAAACAAAAATTTTTTTTCCACTATTTAATGGATGTTATTATACACATAAACCTTCCTCTTCAATCACTCTATCTATTAAAAAAAACCGCACCAAAATCCGTTACGTAGTTTTAAAAATTTAAGCATACATAGGGACAGAGACAGCGATTTTGTTTTATACTATGTAGTGATGATATATGATAATTGTCGTAGAAAATATTACAATTAAGTAATAAATTATCTAATATTTGTTGCTGTTGGGAGTTGAATTATCGATCACGATTTGGGTTTTAAAGAGAATTAAATGGTTTAATCGTTTATTGAGTGTTTAATGGCTATTTTCACTCTCGTTATAGTAAAAGTGTTATCGTAAGATGTCATAAATTTCTCAGGTATTAAATGTCACAGTTTTATTGGAATGACAAATTATTATTTGACGACGTTGTGACGCAGAGGTTGAGCCTTAAGCCTCATAGGTCACGGGTTGTATTTCAGCTGGGAGCACATGTTTGTATTGACCATACAGGCATGTTTTCCGATCTGGGTGTGTTTGCCCTTGTCATTGTGTATATTTCCAGACCCCATATGATATAACTATCCTGAGTTGGACCGTTGAGTGTGTAGCGTTTTGAAAAGGATTATTATAAATGACTAATTTTAGTTATATATATATAGTAAAAGTGTTGGCATATTCACGATTATTTTTATGTGTTCATAATTATTATAACAATGTGCGACTTTTTAAATATTCTTCAATATCCCGAGATAACAATTAACTGTGTTAAAATCAACTCCTGTTTCCATAGTAGCCACTATGGCATAGACAAATAAAGTGTAACTGGAAGTATCTAATACCTAAACAAGCAAATCTTGTATTTATATTATATAATATGAATCTCGGTAACGGCTCCAACATTATTTAACTTAAAACATAACCCAATCACCCTGATGAAGGACCTCCGATGGATCCGAAACTAGTCGGCACCTAAACCGAATGAACGTGGAAAATCCACGTTAAATACATTGAGTTCATGAAATTTAGTACACAGGGGTTTCTATGCAGGATAAGTATCTAGTATGATTAGGCCCTATGCAATCCAATTATCTTTTAACTTTCAAAATTTTTTGATATACAAAAAAACGGACAAAGCTCGGTCATCCAGGTAGTATTTATAAATGTATATTGTAATAGCTTAGATATAACTTGCATTTTACGCATAAGTTTATTAAAAAGCAAACCACGGAAGCATTGCTCGTTAGTTTTATGTTTTAATAAACTTTACGTTAAGTATTAGAATAAGTAAAGTTTATTACTTCTTGTTCGTTACATGCTTTGCTTCTTTTTCTATGTTGTCTTGCTTCTATTTTTGAATAAGAGAAGCGTCTGACTTTTATGATCGAGCTTCGTATAAATATATAATAGGGTGTGCTTCCTGTTCACTTTCATTTTATCTTTTGCCTCGTTTAAATGAAGTTATAAAATTTGTAATATTAATTTTTAAATTTTCTTAAGATTTGATTGAAGAAGATTGAATGCACTTAAAAAATATGAATTATAAATTATAAGACAATTAAAATTGTGGGCTTATAATAATTCAAACGCCGATAAGTCTAAGGTTCCATAATCATGTTTGCCACTAAATGGGCAAAGTATTATTATCTCATCAAGATTAGTAGACCAGGAAAAATAGATTTGCAATAGATTCCATGCAAGTTATACATAAAATATAGCATAAAATTTATCAAAATCATACATAAAACATAAAATTTTATTATTGTGCCAACTCTTCTTCTTCTTCATCCTAGCATTATTTCCGGTTTTTATGTACCCAGGGTCTGCTTATTACTCTTATCCGGATTTGACAGGTTACTAGTTTTAACACGGAGCGATTGCCATCTGACCTCCGCAACCCTAAGGGCGAACCAGTAACTCATTGGATGAGAGCAATTTACTTATCAAGAGTTAACGATTATTATAAGATGTTATTGATAATAACCGAGGTCGACAGCTTAACGTACTCTCCGAGGCACGGTGGGGATACCCACACGGACAAACGCCCAGACCGAGACAGAAATTTTTAACAAACATCTACCCGAGCGGGAATCGAACCCGCAACCGTCGAGACTAAAGCAGACTCGCTACCCACAACGCCACAACGGTGTCGATTAATGTGCCAACTATTATTATAAATGGCTAAAGTTTATAATTGTAACCCTCACAAGTTAACGTGGATAATAAATTTTTTCATGTTGACGATTGAAAGCCAAAACCTACTTACTCATCATCTAATCAGGGGGCCTGCCATGAACTCTTATTACGATTAAAATTTCATCTAAACTGAACTGGATCGCTATTTCTTACCGTGACATATACATATACGTCATGGATCCCTATAAAATTTTAATCGTTGTACTACCTTAATTAAATTGCATCCGAAAAGAATCGTTACTAAAAATTCATGACAGACCCCCTGATATCCACATTTTCTATACTTACAGTATGAAGCTATATGAATATTTTAGCGGCGTCGGGATGTGACGACCCCATCGCCCGCTGTTGGGATAACCTCTGTCACAGCAGAGATTATTCCACCAGTGCAATCAGTCACACTGGTGGTAGGTCTTTTGTTGCAAGAGGCCGGCTAGGTAGGTACCACCGCAGTGTCCAATATTCTGCCGCCAAATAGTATTAGTGAACGCATTACTGTGTTCTGGTTTGAAGGGCACTGTACGCTAGTGAAATCACTGGGGAGAGGAGATTTAATAACCAATATCTCGAGGTTGGCCACGCGTGAGTGGCACCTACTAGTGGTGCTGCAAGCGCTCATAGGCTACGGCAACCACTTACCATCAGATGGGCCGTATGCTTGTATGCCAACTTGTATCATAAAAAAAAATTGTCTTGATTTCCACACGTCAATGTACCGTGAATATCGCTAATCTATTCCTTTGAAGCTCGGATAGACGCGGATTGAATCTAGTCATTTACTGCATTCCAGTTTTTTTTTTTTTATAAACAGGCTCTTTATAGGCTTATACATGCTAACAATCCTTTTCCTGCAGACAGTTCATCTGCCTTGACGCCTTGTTCAAGTTTTCATGGGAATATTTTTTTGTTAAGATGAAAATGTTTAAACGATTTTTTTGCTTTACAACTAGTAGGTTTTGTTGATAAATGATTCTTAAAAATTTCATACCAGCTTTTTGGAACGAAGTTCCTTAACAAGTTTTACGGATAGTGCGATTTAGAAGAAATCGTCACGTCACGAAATGCCGTACGCTGTGTGTGAGCACGAACAAGTGAGTGCGCAGCTCTCTCTCTCTCTCTCTGTCCCTGTCTCTTTTATCATATAACCTATTGAAATATACAGATTTCATTTTGAATTACAACAAGTTAATGTATATAGTATTATACATTTATTAGGTACAATAACTTTAGTATTTTTCATATATTTTTTTAATAATTAAAATCTAATTTATAATACTTGAAATTGTCAAAATCTGAGAAATTAAATAATTCAATAAAACTTGGTTTTGAGTTCAGAAATAAATAAAGTCAATATAATAAAGTCAATAATGAAAATCATGATCATTTATATTTAATTTTAATGAAGTTATACAAATGTTCATAGCTCATTCATATTAGTATTGTATATTTACAAATTGTTAGAAACATGTATTGTTCTTAATGTTTTCTGTGATGTAGAGACTCCCAGATGTCGTGAGCTGTACTTGCAATATTGAGCGCTTCTAACCCCTTACCCTGAAAAATAGACGCAAAATATCAAGTTTTATACAGATTTTTAATATACAGTAGCACCAAAAAATTACATTGTGCTACTTATCAGCTTAGAAAGACAGAAGAAATTTAATTGGAAATGTTTCCTACAAAGTGCTTGGGATTCTAGTGCTCACACATATCAATCAAGTTACCTATATTATATATCAACCAAACGTAATACTTCTACTTTACTTTATATATAACTAGTTATTCCCGTAGCTTCGCTCGCTTCAATGTAGTTATCATGCTGGACGACTATTTAAAGGTTATTTTTCTATTCCATGATACACATCTATACTAAATTTAAAGCAAATACGTCCTTTAGTTCTTTTTTTTATAAGCCTATAGGAACCTAGCATTTAAACATACAAACGTTTACATTTATAATAATACTAGCAGCAACCGTTATGCTTTGAAATGCTATAAAGAAAAAGTTTTAAAAAATTTATTATTTTGGCCAGCATGCAGATTTTTTTAAAATTTAGAAACACATAGAGGAAAAATTATACAAACAAAATTTTTTTTACTCAGACATCCCCGCCCGGTGACGCTGGCAATGCCAGTAGGGCCAACGGCAATACACGATCAGAAAAAATACATTTTTGAATAAATAGCATAATTTTAATAAATAATAATTACTCACAACAATATGGGCTCCTTTTTTTATAGCGCCTATTGGTATTTTAGCCGGTTTTGCTTCACTCGGCACGAGCAAAAGTGATAGCACACTCATAATGATAAGAAAAAGTGACGCCAATTTCATTTTGAAATATTTTATATCACAGTCCTTTTTATAACAAGATCTTAACGTGTATAATGAATTAACAAAGACACCGACTTATATATGTTGCTTGTTTAGTAAGATAAAATATTTCTTTGAGGGAGGGACTCTACCGAATCCTTCAAGAATCATTTTCTTACGCTTTGTGATGTATGACGATACTTAATCTATATGTTGAAACATTTCATAAGTGTAATCCTTATCAAAAAATAATCTTCAAATTGCCAATTAAACTTGGCCTGTAAGGGATAAGCATTAGTGTATTGATTCAGAGATCAATCTATTATTGTGATCTTGATTAAATATGTTAAGAAGTTGGTTTAATTGTTTACTATTTTTATGTCAATATCTGAAGTAGTGTGAATAAAGTTTTGAACAAATATTGATAACTGCATTGAGTATGGAGCTATTATTGATGATAAAAACTTAATGACTTTTAGCAAATATAAATAGCACACTCATCATAAATAAACTCTTATAAAGTCTGAAAACATACAAGAACATTACCTTGCGTGCACCCGTTGATATTGTTCTTTGAATTAAAAATAACTCTTTGGCTTAAAATGGCACCTATATTCTAACCCTTTTCAAGAGGATTGGTTCAGCACATAAAAACAGTATTATATACCAAAAAGGTCTCCTCTCTTCTCATACTCATTTAAAAATACTCGGTAAAGTCAGTGTTAAGCAACGTTTTGAAGTGTTGACGGGCAACATTTGATAACAAAGTATTTTTGTTAGTACACGTTATTGCAAGTGTTGAAATATAGAAATACAGTCACAATCCCTTTCCGGCGTCCCTAAGAACATCGTGGAGTCGACGTAACCTTTGGTTACCCTCGTAGCCAAGGTTCCATGCGTATTCCCCACAAAAAAATTAGGAATGTTGTCTAAGTCGGTAACATTAGGCAACATTCTTATGTTTAATTTTTTTTGTTTCAACAAAACGTACCTGCGGTGAGTATGCACCATGCTACTTTCAACACTACTTGTACTCATTTTCAATTCAATGTTGTAATTTAATATAAGTATTTATAAGATAAGGATCGGAATCATAAGAAACATGAGTTAATGGTACAGTTTGAGATATTTAACAATGTATGGACATTGCAATTTTCGTCAGTAAATCTTCATTACCGCTGATTGCACGAAAGTATTCGCAAAGTAACGAAAGTGAATTTAATTCGCGGAGGTCGTTAATTAAATACAATAATAAAGAATATCATACAAAATGTTTTATCGTTTTTACATTTAAAGAAAGTTTTAAGTACAATTTTACTTACACTTTTTTAAATCAACTTTTAAACATTGTGACTACTGTTTCGCATCGCTGTTACTGTCCCTCAAACCGAAACACAGTAATGCAAACCGCACTACTGCTTTCCGGTAGAATATCAGACACTAAGGTGATACTTACAAGTCGTATTTTTGCAATTATAGATCTACCACCTGTAAATGCCACCATTCAAAATATCAGTTAACTACTAGCATCTAGCCACTTGGTCTGTTTGGATTTCAGAATTATGTTCTGTTCAGCCGTTTGAAGCGCTAGTCCAGGCAACAGGGTGTTGCGTCATGTCAGTAGGGTTATCCTTGACAACTGTCTAGTAACTATTTGTCTATCTTTTTAATCGTATTTTATTTTAGGTCTTTTTTACACTTGACAACATGTAAACTAAATTTAATGATGATCATTTGAGTAGTTAAGTCTTGCCGCGTAAAAGCATAACAAAAACTCACATTAAATCACATTCACATTTATAATATTAGTTAGAATGTTAGTAAAATTACAAATTATTTATGGTACACTATCGTCATATATAATGCTTGCGTTCGTAGCAAACAATGGAATGATTTTAATCTAATTTCACACTTCAATGAATTTATGGTGGACAAATGTTTAGAAGTTATTCGATAAGAGAGTTAAACTAACGGTGCCTAAGATTAAATTACATAACAATATTCCACTGAGTTTCATGCCAATAAAAATAGGATTCTCGCGTACGATGAGAAGTCTTCTTATCGATTGGTTAGTGGTCAACCTAGTGTCAGAGTTGTTCAGGTCGCCCGTAGGCCTCTGACTTGACTTATCGACTGTTGTCAAATTGTCAACAGCCAGGACCGACTTTTTTCATGCCCTCCGAAGCACGGAGAGGCTCGGTTGAAATACCACTATGCGATCACCCATCTAGAGACTGACTGCGCCAAAAGTTGCTTAACCTACCGATCGTTTACCGATCAGTGGGTGCACTCGGCTATGAGCGTCGGCTACGATGAGAAGTATTACGCATACACGAAACGGGATATTTTATTTGTAAAAGTTTGTATAAAAAAAATTTTTTTCGAATTCTTTTCACACACACAGTTCGCCGTTTTTATATACATAGCGTTGTGTTATAAATATGATCACGTCATATCAAAGCTCTGGAATCGTGAATGTGGATAGCGTTAGATTCTTGCGAATCGCAGGGATTCCGTCACGTAGAATACGTCCAGGGCTGTCAGTTGTCACACTTTTTACTGGGAATTTTAATTTTTAGAATTATAATTGGCATTCAACTACGTTTAAGATCTAAAGCATAGGTATTGGGTATACAGCCACAAATTCAGCAGTGGATAATTATAGAAAATTTTGATCAGTTCAACACGAATTTAATGTGATCAAGCCAGAAGCAAAACTCATCAGATTCAGCTTACTAAGCTATCGCATAGCGTATACAAAAAATTTAGAGTAGTTGATATTTGGAAAACTTACAATTACAATTTTGCATGACTCTTAATTACGGCTCATTGGTAATAATTTGCTAAAGAATCAAAGAATTTGAAGTTTTTCGTTTAAAGAACGTCGATGGTCGCTTTTCGGCTTACCATATGTTTAAATAAATAAACGGAATACACACCAATACAAACATCTGACACGAGCGGGAATCGAACCGGCTACCTGTAGTGCTTAAGGCAGGTTCGTACGTCATATATACTTTAGGTAAGATTGTATTCCGGTTTGGTTGGTTTTGCTTGTGCTGTAGTGATTTTCAGACCTTTAAAAACTTGCTATATGGATAACAATTTATAACCTGTAATGAAAATAGTTACTTGTTAATATATCAATAGATTGTCTTATCAGTACTCGCTTGATTAAACTGAGATTACTATCTGAAATGTTTGATTGAATGAGATTAGAAATTAGAATATTAATTATGCTGTTAGTAAGGCTGTATCTTGTTACCTAAGGGCGATTTTTAACTGTTGTATCAAAGTAAGATTATTAAAATAACTTTCGTTGCTTTCACTTCATTTTGTTATTATATTTAAGGATATATTTTTATATTCAGACCTCTTTCCTTTTTGAAACCAGATATAAATAGTAGCAACTTAATAACGACGATATGGCGCAGAGGTAGCGAAACTGCCTTAAGTGCCACAGGTCGCGGGTCCATGTCATTATGTACGTTTCCAGACCCCCGACACAGGATATATCTATCTAATTTGGGTGCCGTTGAGTCTGTAACCTTTATTATATTATTATTATTACATCTAGATGTATTTAAAGTACTTAATATTAACACCAAGCCAAGACCAGAGGCAGGTTACCAGACTCTTGGTGGCCCACTGTGGAGAATCAACTGATCCACTGTCCACTCAGCTTGGCGCGGACGCACAAGGAGGCCTGACCCCAAATAAATTGGGATAGAGGCAGAAAGAAGAAGAAGAAGACATCTAGATGTTTTTAAGGAAGAAAAAATGGCTTTTAAGTCATTACTAACATTCCTTTTACTTTTCCAACTAAGCGTGTAGCTTGTACAAGGAGTGGGCACGACAATAGCCTAGAGGGGTCAGGACGGTACCATCATTTCTCGCATGTTAAATCGGATGAAGGATAATAGTATTATTACAATAATAGTGAGAACTAGGAAAAAATTGTAAAAGAACGAAATAATGTCTAATACCGAAAATGACATAATGAGTTACAGAACGATCTGCGGGCTTATCATTAACTTTTATTAAAAATTCTATTCAATTTTGACAGTAAATTGACTCAAATTTTATATGAGCATAACGTATAAATATATAAGTCATGATACGAAATAACGATGTAACCCAGTTTTGGCATATTTTGGTCGTCACTTGAATCGCAATAAGAGTTAATGGTAAGCACCCTGTTCTTTGAAGATAATATTTTGAAAGACATTATTACGTAAAAAGCTTTAAAAAATGTTTTATAAACTCAATAGCTGGCGCATAAGACTTGCATTTGCTTTCATTGCATAGCTTTATCACATAATAATAATAATAATAAACGCTACACACTCAACGGCCCCCATTAGGATAATTATATCCTGTGTCGGGGTCCGGAAACATTCACAATGACAAGGACAAACACAACCAGACCGGAAAACATGCCTGTACGATTAATACAAACATCTGCTCCGAGCGGGAATCGAACCCGCAACCGTCGAGGCTTAAGGCAGACTCCCTACCCACAACGCCACAACGGTGTCTAATATACACATATAATACACAAACATAGTTTGATAATTACATATTAAGATTTAATTTTGCTACTAAGTAGCAAGAGCTAGGGATTGAAAATAATATATAGGATACGTGTGTAAAGATTTTATAAAGATTAAATGAAGAGCACATCTACTGTCGACCGAGTCACAGATTTTTTTGTGTTGATTTAAGAAGTTTAGTCCAAGGGCTATGTCACTCCGTAGATATCGAATTTGTCACAATATCGAAAAAAATACAAATCCCAAAAAAAGGCACTCCCAAAACAACACATTATGTACATCGTCTTCGCATACGCACTCTGGCCATTTTATATAGCATTTTAGTTGCTTCAGAATGATGATATGATAGGACTATATTACAGCTTAGCCTAGCTCGTTAAAATCTTGGGCGTCTTTGACTATTCATTTCTGAGATCTCCGTCATAGTTTGAATGTATACTTTTTGGATACATAAATAATTAAAATAAATAAAAGACTGTACAATAGAATGCTACCTATTTGCGGTAAAAGTGATATACTCAATTTATAAATACCTTATAAATACAAACGCATTCTATTTATAGCCATACTTTATATTTATAACATTGCGAACAAAGATCGCTAAACTTGTTTGTTTACTGGGTATGTTTTAATACCCACAGTCATACAATACCTGCGCTGACGCGAGATACTATCTGTGCCATTTTAATGGACGACATAAACGGATAAATATGCCCCTTTTAAATAATAGAGACACTGTTAAAGAAATGGGCAAATAGTAAAAGTAAAAACGGTTCTATTCAGTGTGACAATAAATTTGCATATTTAAATTTTAATGTTCTTGTTAATGTAATGACGATAGGAACACGTGTTTGGATATATTAAAGGATAACTGACATTCAAAATCTTAAAAAAAATCATGTCTACAATTTCAAAAAAGAATTACCTACTATTATTGGTTGACGATGAACAGAATTTGAGGTGTGGTTTCTACTTTTTAGGGCTCCTTACCCAAATTTTCATAAACCGTGAAAGTTAGACAGTTGAAAATTTCACAGATGATATATTTCTGTTGTCGTTTGTCGCTATAACAACAAAAACTAAAAACTAGAATAAAATAATTATTTATCTCTCTCTCTCTCTCATACAACAAACGTGATTTGTTTGCTCGTTCGTTCTGTTTTTGGTATAAATCGTTCGGATTATCCGCGGAAGTACAGCTGTGGTTCGATATGTGAATTTCTTCTATACAAATCATTTTAGATTAAGGTTTTTCTCATCTTTTATCCCTTTCCTTTCCTTCTAACCAAATGATCACCAAAGTCATGTGGCACTGGTGATGCAAGCATCCATATGTGATGTTTATGGATCAACATCAGGCAGGCCGTACGTTTGTTTGATACCATTGTGAGCACAAAAAATATATTTGTTGTCATTTATGGTCTGATGAAGCATTCCAGAGATGTGAAATGAAAATATGGAACATACAGTAATACAACGCACGATAAAGTTATCATTTCTTTAAGTCCTGTTATTGTAAAGAAAGTATCTTTTTTATATGACGGTTGGCAAACACGCATACGGTCCGCCTGACGGTAAGCAGTCACTGCAACCTATGAAAACTTGCGATACTTGCAGTACATGTGCGTTACCAAACCATGGGATAGGAGGGAAGAATGAAAAAGACAAAAGGAGGTGGGAGATCGGGCCGCCGGGCGCTCTCACTCATGGAACAAAACGCAACAGTAGCCTGTTACTGTACGCCGATTTACAAAATTTTATATTGTCTTTTTATCTATATTTCTACGTTAATTAACAAACCATTTCTTTTAGAAGGCATAAAATAGACATAAATCTTTTTAAGTGACGGCATAGGATGTTCTAGATAAAGCGTTTTGCGTGTTGAACAGCGTTTATGCCGACAAACTGCATGTCATATTTCAGTATTCAATACGAAAATAAATGAACGCTCACACGATTATGTTAATTGGATTATCATTTAAAATGTTAATTCCTGTTGTTAAAAAACTCACAGAGCATGTGATGTCAATGGCAATTTGAAATCGCTTAACAAAAACCAGCATTCAAGTCTCGTAAGTGCTCGTTAATTCTACACTACTAGGGTTGCCATAATTATTAACAAAAATAACGGACATTTCTTCAAAAATTGAATTTTTAACAAAGTTATATTTTCGTCTGTATAAAAAAAATTATAATATAAATTTTATTATGAATAGAAATTAATAAAATTAAGTAATTACTAGAACTTAAAAAAAATAGTAACTATTACTAGAACTAATCATGCGTTTTGTTATGAATTATTTTGAACTTTAAGGCGTGTATATTAGGGTACAAAAGCTTATCATATATGCCCAAAACAAATGAGATACCGTAACACGAAATAGAACAATAACGGAGTTTTAAAAATGTGTCAAATACTATGATACCAAAACGTATGGTAGCCCTAGTCACTGCGTACACATTTTTTGCGTCTTGTAACACATTAACGGTAATACCGCGTTTGCATTCGAGAATCCTCAAGCAAAACTCAAGTATCTGTTTAGTCTTTATTTTTGTCGTCTATAATTGTTTGTACACATGCAAACAAGTGTGCTAATATTTGCATGACACTTAAACCGCATGGTCTTGACATTTTTTTAAGGTGAAGTGGGTACTTTTCTAGTATTGTCTAGTATTAATTTTTGTAAATTAATTGAGTGAAAGTATCACATAAAAAGAAACAGTTGCATGATTTATTTCGGTTGTAATAATTTTATACAATTCGGTTTATTTATTTTAGGATAAATAGAGATGACATCATTAATTAATATTATGTATCAAAAATCTGACAATAATCCCACTGTCCCACTAATATTATAAACGTAAAAGTTGGGATAGATGAATGTGTGTTATTCATCACGCGTGAAGGGTTGAACGAATCTGGATGAAATTTGGCACAGAGATAGATTATAGTTTGAAATAGCACATATACTTTTTATCCGAGAAAAATGTTAGATTCCCGTGGGATTCTCAAAAAAATGCACTACAAGGGATACGCCATTTGAAAATGTTTAGATTCTTGATACTGATTCCGATCGATAGCTTATAACAAAACACTATTCACGCGGGCGGAGCCGTGAGCAGATACTAGTAATTATATAAAAGAAAAGCGATAATATATATAAGATAATGCGAAACAAACATCTCTTATTGAAACAAAATATGATTATATTTGTTAATTGAATTGTGTTTAAAAAATTAGGATATTTTGCAGAGCGACTGCAACTGAGCTGACCTATAAAATCAACTCGACTAAATCTATAACTCGTGCAAAAACTTTTTGAAAATATTTTATTTACAAGTAGACTGAAAACAGTGAGCTAATTATCAGTATCAGGGTTCTACCATGAACTTTTAGTAACAATTGCATTGCGAAGCAATTTAATTCAGGTACAAAAACCTATGGAATTTATATGGAACCATGACGTTTATATATGGACGCAAATAAGCAATACCATGTCAACCCACAAAATTGAAAAAACTCAGTTATATATGGAGAAGTGTAGGTAAATGGCTGAAGATCATTTTTCTTTAATATTTGTTATGGTTTTAAGCTTTAAAACTTCTAAAAAAGCCATTTTTAATCATGTAATTTATGTATTATGTTAAACGTTTTGGGTTATATTATATACGAAATATGCAGTTTGTATGCTTATTTATTGTGAAAATAAGTAAAATAACTTACATAAATCGGAAATTGCCAAAAACTTGACCAATACATAAAAATTAAATCATATAAAGCAAGTTGTTAAAAATTTTCAAACGCGTTTTTCTCAAAATTACTTTCGTGTGGGTTGACATGGTATTGCTTATTTGTGTACATATATATCAGGGTAAGAAATAGTGGTACAGCTCAGTTTAAGTCGTCATTTGAATCTCAATAAGAGTTCATGGTAGGTGGGAAAATTATGGATCACACCCAGACTCAAACAGATATCATACACTCTATCATACAAACCTTTACTTCTAGTTGTAATCGAATATATATGGCCTTTTTATTTTGAACTCATATGATAATATCTCTAGCTTACAGATTGGTATTAAATTTAAAATTACAGACAGGTACTTTTTCTTTCTATAAATTAAACTACAAATGGCTGACATGGTCATAAAGTCATGCAACTTCCTTTATAATCTTGATATATTATTACAGATTTTATGAGTTATTATTTTAACCATAAAATGAATAGTATAAGTCGAGTTGGCGGTTTGCAAGAAAATGTTTATTGCCGCTTCTACATTTATATCTCAATTTATGTAATAAGGCGTGAACATTTTTATTATGTGAAATTTGAAATGTTTATTGTTTATCAATCTCAAAGGCAATGGATTTATTTACCACCAAAGTTGTTGGAAAATAGTTTTTTACACCACAAAAGTGTCAAAGAACACCAATATCCTGTACACGAAACTTCTCGGGAAGCATTGTCTAACTAAATAATACTTCCCTGGCCAACCCATACATGCTGTAAACAGCATGGTTTTACTACTATAGACAGAAGTAAGATGAATAAAAGCAAAGAGTGTTGAAGGGGGAACCGGAAGAAGCGCATCCGGGGCGTCCTGGTTGCTTGCGCAAGCGACCCCGTGACATCCCAGGTTTTAGTTGACTAACTAAGAAATGCAACATTACGAATACACGTATACTACACCTCAATATTCTCAGTACGATACACTCTGAGCCTCTATACCCCAGTTACAATACCCACCACATACGCACCCGCAATACCCAGCACATACCCATAAGGATAAACTTCCTTTAACCACGACAAACATTCGAAACAAAAAAACACGATATTCAATTAAACTCTTTTGTCTATCTAGTCTACCATAGTCTGTGTTTTACTACATACTATTAGAAAAACTGGTATTGAAAAAAAAAATTGTTATATCAGTCATCACAGACTATGGACGAAGCTGCGGGCGGAAACTAGTATATACATAGAGTATAATTTGTTTTCTCTTTTTTATTTTGAATTATTCATATCTAAGATTCCACTTCGATATAGTAATAATATCGTTACACGTAAGCCTTACTTCATATGTGAAAAAGGTAAAAATATTCTCTATGGCCACGCCTTTACTCTGTCATAATCTGTAATAAGATAAAGGTTCCTACACATCTGCAATTTTTCTAAAACAACATAAATTTTATTACGAACTATTTAATTGACTATATTGTTTTAATTTTAAAAAAATGTTATTTGTAAACCACTTTTACTTAATTTCATAGTAAATTGTAGCCAATTTCTTCGCTGTATTATTTTAAGTTCTATATCCATTTGTTCTTTTATTTTAATGTCTTTGCGGCGTCTATTATTTTGTGAAAGTGTTTCCGGCTAGCGACCGCTTTTTATTAAATCTGTAAGAACTAGACTTCAAAAGAAACCTATCTTCTTTTAAAGTTTTAATATATTTATATTGAAATTATATATCAAACTTATTCTTCGTCTTCCTAGCATTATTCCCTTTATTTATACAGGGTCTGCTCATACTGATTTGATTGGTTACTAGTTTTTACCAAAAGCGATTGCCAAACTGACCTGACTTATAAAGGGCGAACCAAAAACTAATTGGATAAGTAGATTTTAATAATTGGATTTCAAATTACTTATCAAGAGTTAACGATTATCATCAGAAGTTATGATAACAACCAGGGGATCACAACTTGTGGTAACTTTTGGACCACAAAGACAAATGCTCAGACCGAAACCAATATTTATAACAAACATCTGCAGCAAGCTACAACGGTCATCTGAATATCGACTTGACGACGGTGTCGCGGGTTAGATTCCCGCTCGGAGCATATGTTCTTATTGGCCATACAGGCATGTTTTCCGGTCTGGGTGTATTTGTCCTTTTCATTGTGTATATTTCCGGACCCCCGACACAGGATATCACTATCCTAATAGGGATCGCTGTGTGTGTAGCACTTATTAAAAAATATTAAAAAACTCTATTGTGTACATTTTAATCTGGCAATATATTTTTTGACTTGGTACAGTGTAAGCATACCTTTATGCACTTATGGCCGTAAAAATTACGTACGCGGTGTGACTGTGTAATTGTGAAGATAATGGTTAGCCCCCGGGTGCCCGGGTACGGTGCTAGAACATATATTACTATTTTATTAATAATACCCCTTGTTACTGTGTTGCTTCTGGATATATTCAGAAATAGACACAAATAGTGACATTGTAAAGTTATTTTTTTGGTGCAATTTTTATCGATTACTTAATAAAGGTCCTTTATATTATGAAGATATTAAATTATTTTTATTCACGTGAAGACAAGTCTTAGATATATTTTAGTAAAAAATAGTTAAATTTTATTGGAAACTTTGACAGTATGTTATATATACGTTGGGTATCAATTAAACACTATTTTTCCCATATACAATTTCTATCCAAAGTTCAGCTTTTTCAAAATAATAAGAATTCTATAGTTTTCTAGCGATTTACCTTTAATGTAAGTAGCGCCCTGTTGTGCTCCTACTGCAAAAACTAGCTAACGTCTGTTAAAGAGGAAAATTTCTATCTATATCTGGACTACCTAAGGTATTATGGCTTACTAAAAATTAAATGTAACACACTTAGAACATTTGTTAGCAAATAGAGTAGAGCAATACTTCTCCCAGCACAAATGGGCTGGCTCGACCGGTACTACCCTCTCAACTCAACAGATTCAACCGTACCAGTAAGCGCTGTTGCGTTTTGTGCGATGAGTGAGAGCACCGGAGGCCCAATCTCCCATCCCCTCAGCTCCTTTGCCTTTTTACCTTGTCATCCCTTCCCTCATATCCCCTGCAACGCCCATGACATACTCCAAGTATCGCCAGCGTTCATAGGTTGCGGTGACAGCCTACTATCAGGCGAACCGTACGCTTCTGTGCCGTCATGACATAAAAAATACAGCGGTAGTCTCATGTAAATGACGTGGTAGTTAAAATAACGTGTCCAAATATTGACGCGAATTACTTGTAACGTTACTCACCTTCGTTTCGGTCATAAAGGCGTTAGTCATTAAAACGAGCCGTTAGAAATTATATGGTCATAAAACGTAGGCTAACCAAGTTGTCCATCAGGACTCAGTTCACCCACAAGATATATGATGATGGTTAAAAACTTGAATACCATGGAATAATTGGATTGTTTTAGGAAAATGGCGATTGATCTCTGTTAACTTTAAGGTATGTGGACAGAGCGATTATGCTTAATAAGTTCTTAAAATTGAAAATTATTAGATTAAGAATATGATAGTACATAGTACATAGTAGTTGCACAAAATGATTGCATAAGTTGTAACTCTTCCTCTTCAGTACCTACTGAAGTACCTTTGTTCATATTTATATAGGCCAATTCATTATAGCCCTCTTTCATAGTCTAATCGTTTAATTCGTGCTGATATCAAAAAGTTTAACCACTCATAAAACAATATTTCATATTGTAAATTAATTCGATGCCAAATTGTCTATAAAAACCGCAATCCGAAAGACGCAGTGCAAAGAGTAATAAAGTAAGAAAGTCCGGTTCATAATTCTATGGCTTGGTGTCATTACTTAACAGTAGTAAATGACTTATCAAATATTAGCTGCAAGCAAATTACATTATTTTTCATACATATAATAATGTAGTTTATACTTAATTCCTTTGTAAGTTATGCAGCCTGCGGCTTCGCCTACGTAGTTTTCCGGTTGTCTCACAAGCTACGAGTTATAGGGATATTCTTTATATATGATTTATCGTAATATTTATCTTTACAGAAATGGTAATCTTATACATTTATTATTTTCAAGTTAATTTTTATAAACTCTTTCAAACGTAATAAAAGTCTCACTCACAAAGTAATAGAGTATTTTAATTATTACCGACTTCTTTGAAATTGCTTTTAAGAAAATGTAGGTATCTACCTAAAATGCGTTTAAAGTTTTTATTTTTCCTTGAACGCAGGAAGGAAATGTGAGCATTATAGTACTTGTTAAAATACAATGACCGTCAAAAGTCTGACATTGACAATATAATCATGTGCAGTCACCGTATTTATTGTTATTTATCTTCAATCTGATGAAAGAACTCTTAATAATAAGGTAATAGAAGTTTATTATTCGCCTTATTTGTGATTATCATATTATATGTAACATACAAATTAACAGATTTATAATACTTATAAGTTATAATACGATAATCACTCAATGAATAGCTTGACATATTATATGGCATCACCTCGCGACACGCAGTAATCCGATCACAAATTTAATTTGTTACTGAATTAGTTTTTCAAAATAAAAATGTATTAAGTTTCAAATATGAGATAATACATGTAAATGTTTTAATATAGTCACATATATATATTACTATCCAGCGGTTAGAAAACAATGTGAATTCGCCATTACTTGTCTTGGTTTGTCCTGTGAAAACATTAAATATGGTTTTCTTAGTTGTGACTTTGCTAGTTACGCTACAATTCGAAACTGTTGACAATTTTAAGCACCCGAAGTTAACGGTATTACAGATCTACTAACTAGCTTTGTTAGGCATGTATAATGTACATATATGTCGTAACGAAATTGTGAAATTTGCGAAATTATAATTTCACTAGTAACATTTCACTGATATACTGTAAAAGTTATTTATTTTTATGTTGTTAAAGTGTGTTGTATAAGTTGGCAAACAAGCATATGGCCCACCTGATGGTACGTGGTCACCGTAGCCTATGAGCACTTGCAGCACCATTAGTAGGTGCACCCACTCACTTAAAGGGGCCTCATTAATAATCTCTAGTTAGGCAGGTGAAGCCGCGAGCAGAAGCTAAAACAGTCATAAATGTATTAAAATGTAGATTTTATTTCAGAAAAAGGTTGTAGAATCGTTTGAAACAATTGTCTTAATGGCAGTTCGACAATAACTACAATGTCATGTCCTCAAATCGGAAAACCGAAACTGTTCAATTAAATGATCAAATTAACATTATTAACTAATTAATTAGTTATATGCTAATAAAACCTAAAGTACATTACCGTGAGAAGTACTTTCACTCACTTAACCGATTCAACCGGATATATCAGTCAGTTTATTAACCGTTTTTCATGGACCGGTTAATATAAAAAAAAACCTTTAGAAATTATAGCGGTGTAAGAGTATGATTAATGAAACTTATTTAGTTTTAATAACTTCCTGTAACTTTAAGAATTGATCTTCACGATTAAACATAATATATTCTTCTGCCATATATACTTTTGTAAGGATTAGATGTGGGGTTTTTAAATACTATCTCTTTTATGACTTTCAAATTCAAAATATGTCTTATGTTAGATACAATAATTGCTTTAAAGAGAACGGTAATTAAATCGCTAAGGCAAAGGTACACAAAGCAATTTGGTGTGGTGACGGGTAATAGATTAAATACCTTCAGAAGTTGGGTTCTTTATCTCCAAATACTACATACTCATCCAGTATAAAGTTTTTTGAACATACAAAACTACACAAATAGTTTAAAATGCTATATCAACAATAATATTTTGCTTAACTAATCAATAAGTAGTATGTTTTTAAAATAATTATGCGCCTTTAGAATATGTATATACCAGTATCAAGATATTAGCAAAAGGTTGGAAATTCTTCATTTTAACTTCGCTATTTCGTAGTTGAACTTCATCTATTAGATGACCTTTTTATTGATACTGCTGTTGGGATAACCTCTGTCACAACAGAGATTATTCCACCAGTGCAATCAGTCACACTGGTGGTAGGTCTTTTATTGCAAGAGGCCGGCTAGGTAGGTACCACCGCAGTGTCCAATATTCTGCCGCCAAATAGTAGTGCTTAGGCACTACTGTGTTCCGGTTTGAAGGGCACTGTACGCTAGTGAAATTACTGGGCGAACGAAATTTAAGAACTAATATCTCGAGGTTGGCAACGCGCGAGTGGCACCTACTAATGGTGCTGCAACTGCTCATAGGCTGCGGCAGCCACTTACCATCAGGTGGGCCGTATGCTTGTTTGCCAACTTCTAACATAAAAAAAAAAAAAAAAACAATGGACATTTCTTAAAAGATTCCTATCCTTTTAATTGTAGTTTAATCGATCATTACCGTGAGCAAAATCATCATTAGTTTTCTTGTTAGCTTGTAATAGCTGGTTGCCAACCTAATTCCAGAGCAATTCAGCTCGCCCATATTCTCTTTTATTCAGCTTCTTTGACTTGTCGACTACACGATGATAAGAGCCGGAACCAATTTTCTTACGATCTAGGAAGCTAAGCAATATTAAAATGTGGCTACCAATGTTACTAGTGATTCACCACTTAGTAAAGCTGCTTAGCTTGATGATAGGTAATAATAGAAATATAAAACGAAAGTGTTCTATAGGCCTTAATAGAAATAATATACAACGAAAGTGTAGTTCTCATTAAGAGGAAGAGTGATTTTAGATCAGCGTTTTATTCGAGCGTGCATAGGTCTGTATAGTCGCACCTTTTACCACACACGCAACACGTACGAGCGTTGACGCGCTTATAAGCTCGTATGTACGCGTAATATTTTTTGAAAAATATGGATGCAATAAACGGCCCCACCGGTTCGAGCCGCCGGAATGTACACGCCGTAATACGCCTTTACGGGCGACGCGCGTCTAAGCGCATAAGCCGAAGCGACTGTATACGCTCGAAAAAATGCTGGTCTGTAAACGACCTAATCTTAATAATCACGTGTATTAATTTTTTTGATAGATTGAGACTTAATTATAAAAAGAAAACATACGTTAGCATTGAATGTTACATGTAAGCTGTTGATTGGTTAATTATTTTATTCTGAAGTTAATTTTGTTGTTGAGTGATTTGAACGGAAGAGATTGTACGTGTAATATTACGTAAAGACAGGTGTTAATATATATTTTTAAATAGTACTTAATTAATTATACCTACAAAAAGTTTTCGATTCGGTTTTTTCTTTTTCTGTTCCAAACTTACATAAACATCTTACTTAGGATTTTATAAATAACTACAATATCTTGCTTTAAAGACACTGCGTTTACGGCCACACGGCCATACGGCCCACCTGATGGTAAGTTGTTACCGTAGCCTATGAGCGCTTGCAACACCATTAGCACTCCCGCGTTGGTGGTGCCACTCACGCGTTGCCAGCTTCGAGATATTGGTTCTTAACTCTCCTCTGCCCAGTAATTTCACTAGCCTACACTGCCCTTCAAACCGAAACACAGTAATGCCTATTTGGCGGCAGAATATTTGACACTGCAGTGGTACCTATCTAGCCTCTTGCAACACAAGACCTACCACCAGTGATATAGTCTTAGCATTCTAAACTAAAATCTAAATCGCAGAGATCGACAAATAGAAAATGAAGTAACTTTTTTAGAATTATGAAAAAAGATCAAATTGTATTCCTAGCATAGGATGCAGACCGCACAGAGTGCAATAATTCTAGACATCGGACCTCATTTTAATGCTACCTCATAACATCGGATACGCATCGAGTGTTGCAAGTAATTGCGGTTCACTTCAATTTACCGATATTAGGATTTTTATATAATTAACTTTCGTTTCTAAGGCTTTCTCGAAGTTTTTCGTTAGAGAAAATTATTCCTCAAAATGCACAATTTTAGACAGTCAATAAGCGTGAAATTTGTTTAATCCGATTACATGGTTTACGAACAAATAATATAAATTAATGATGAGCGACAAATCGTTGGAAAGTGGAACATTCGAATCGCATTATTTTTGGCTTGTTACTTTGTTGTTTTTATTTGTATATCAAATTCAAATGAAAATCAAAATTATTTTTATTCAAGTAGACTTTTAAAAAGTACTTTCGAATCGTCAATCGTTACTACCGGTTCGGAAAACTGATTCCACCAAGAAGAAGCGGCAAAAACTCGATACAAAATAAGACGTGGTATATATGTAATATTGTCATCTTTTGCAATTATTTTCATTTTTGGTATCATACTTTTGTATGTTATTTTTCTACTTTAAGTAATGTTTAATTTTTAAAATTTTAGTAATTTAAGTGTATTATTCAATGAAAATTAAATGATAGTACTATAACATTTATTTACTCTTTTTGATTATTTTTGCATCATTTCGAAGTTATCAGAACGATAATTTTTTATAGCGGCA
Source organism: Hestina assimilis (assembly GCA_023373885.1). Classification (NCBI taxonomy): domain Eukaryota; kingdom Metazoa; phylum Arthropoda; class Insecta; order Lepidoptera; family Nymphalidae; genus Hestina; species Hestina assimilis. The sequence goes on along the minus strand of CM041749.1, from coordinate 4,727,855 downwards.
TACGCAACAATTAAATTGAATAGATTTTTTTTTTTGTAATGATTAATTAAACAATGTATCCTATACATTTTCTGTAACTTAACAGATAAAGCCTAACTGTCTTTTATACATAAACTTAGAACTCGAAATGAATTGGTTCGTAACTTAACGGCTATAGTTAAGTGTTGTTATCTGTTTCAGATTGGCCGATAAGCTCCGAGGTGTTGAGGGATAGAAGCGTGAGTACTTTACCTACATACAAAATACTTTGAGATAGCGCAGACTAGCGACTCAACTGATAGTAGGTCTTTTATTGCAAGCGGTCGGCTAAGTAGGTACCACCATAAGCTAAATTACAATGGTGGCAATGGAACTCTGTTACTAAGCCTCCGGTGTCCTTCAGTCCGTCTGTCAGCGAGCTATATCTCACGAACTGTGATAGGAAGGGATACAATGTGAATTGCAATATTCCACTATAATATTTTTTTTTAAATATTTCAATATGAAAGTGGGCTCCCATACTACTTGGATACTTGATTCTTTTTTTGTAGTGGTAAGAAATCCTTTATGTATGAGTCAGGCACTTAGCCTTTTTTTATATTTATATAGAATATTTTATAATTATGAGAACAAAAATGGTCATAGCCCCTTTGAATATTGTACTTGATAGAAATCATTTTATGTCATCATTTTTAAGGTATATTTAGTAGAATGATATGAATACAATATTTTGTGCATTAAATTTTAAAAATTAAATAAGCAATAATAACTATCTAAGGTAATTTATTACAAAAGTTACACATCATATTTTCACGCGACAAATAAGTCTACTAATAGACTCTCCTGTCTTGTGTCTGTGAATACCTAAAGTGGATAAGACTTAGTAATGCTTAGGGCGGCTTCTTTCCCGTGTATCGTGATGCACTTTACCTACATACGAAACAAGATTACAGGCAAGATCAGATGCCGTGGTGGATCTGTGAAAAGTTAAAGTACTTGATGAGAGTTTCATGTAAAATCGCTTCTTTAGATCCGTCGTGTGAATTGGATTTTGAGGTTATATTTTTTATTAATTCAATGTATTTTATATTATAATACACGTAAAAATTATTCTCACACAGCTTTTCATCGAGTATCAATGCATCGACGACTACCCTTTAGATGTTGACAAAAATTTCACGGATATAATAAATATTAAATTATGAATATAAAAATAAGACGTTAATAAAATATGTGATTGCTTGTAAAGAGATGTTTCAACACTAGGAAGTATTATTTATGTAGACCATTATTTTCACGTACATCCAATCGATTGTTTAGCGCTTGCGGAAAAAGCATCCGACAATTACTTTTTCATTCGACTTGGCTTTAAAATATTGAGTTGCTGAACTGAATACTTAATTTATTAAGAGTACCTGGGGTGACCGAGCTTTGCTTAGCCGAGCTTAGCTTTATTTAGATACGAATTACATAATGACGAAATATGAATAACGGCATCTACTGAAGTAGCTTTAGTTTATCTTGCTAGTTGACTTACTGGGTCGTTAAAAAAAAACAAAAATTATTACACGCCAATAGATGTCAGGAAGAGTCATATATTCTCGAAATGGAGCTTTCATTGCCTGAAAACATGGACAAAACCACATTTTCTAAGAATAAATCCTAGCTAGATCGATTTATGGCCCTCGAGAACCCCTGCATATATATATATACATATATATATATATACAAGAATTGCTCGTTTAAAGGTATTAGATATAATATTATATAACTAGGGAGTTTAATAACTTTCTACGAGGGCGGTTTTAGATCAGCGTTTCATACGAGTGTATAACTTGGTTTTCTAAGCGCGTAAAGGGACGTAAAGTGTAAAGGCGTGCGTTTAACGACACGCGCGGCTTGTACGAGCGTTGACGCGCTTATAAGCTCGTATAAGCGCGTGATATAAAACCCTATAAATATGCCACTGACACTCGCTAACACCGGTTCGAGAGTTCACGCTGGATTAAGCCCTGGTACATTGTACGCACTTTCGGCTTTTTGAAACGCGAAATGCAGCGCGTGTGAGAGCATACCTATGCTAAAAAGACTGTGTAACTGAAAACGCCCTTAGTGAAAGAATTTTGAAAATCGGTCCTGTAGATCCTAATATTTTACAAACAAACTAAACCTAAATGTAAATTACGTTATGACATCAATCACCATACTTATTACACATGAAAGTTCGCACTTACTAAGATACATCGTATTATAATGAACCCTATAATTTATCATGTTATACAACAAAGATTAACTTAATCATTTTATGAAACATTTAAACATGTCACTTCTAGCGTTCCGTGTTCCGAGTAGGGTAGCCACCGTTTTTATTGGAAAATTGTACAATTGTGAATGGAAAAAAAAACGGTAATGTCAAAATAAAGTGCAATTGATTCAGATAAGGTTTGTTTCTTTCGTATCGCCATTTTATCACAGAAAGAGTTCTCTCTGTGAATGCTGATATCGCAAGAATATACATTAAAATTGAAATTACAAGTACCAGGATGAAAAATTAAGTAAATCTTCTGCTGTCATTTTTGTGAAGTAAACTCAAAAAAATAAGGTATAGCAAAAAAAAGTATTTTCGCGTACTTTATTGTTGTCGTAAAGTATCGAGTATAATTACCCGAAATAACGTAGAAATATACTTTATTTTAGAGTACAGGTGGTAACCCTAGTTCCGAGTCGGACATTCGTAATTGCATTAATTTGACAGGTTGCGTGTAAAATTATTCACGGCATAGATGAAAGAGGAAAAATACAATAGAAAGTAAAAGATAACATAATAATAGTTTTATATGTAACATACATCAATCATTATCAAGTGTGTGAACTGTCTGTATTACGATAATTTGTTATAAATTATGTCGCCATTACGCGCATTTTATATTTAATGTTATCTTTACACGCTTTATGATAGATTGAGCCATTTAGTTTATGGTAAAATTATTTATAATGTAGAGTTGTTTAGTTAAAGTTACTTTTATAAAAGTGTATTTTTGTTATAAATATAACCCGAATATGTCGATCAGGGGGGTCTACCATGAACTCTTATTGCGACTATTATATATTCAAATGACGACCTCAACTGAGCCGGGGGCCTAGACAAATGGCAATCGCTTCTTGTTAACTCCATTTAGAAAATCAAAAACGCTTGTGTGATGTCATGTATTTCGAAATCTTATGCCAATTCCATACATATATTCCGAGTAGGAGCAAGAAGGAGGAAGGTACCCCCCGAGCCTTAAATACTCAAAAATGAAAGGATATAGTACATTTTAAACTATTTAACCAATAGCTATTAAAGAAAACAGTCATTTCCTCCTCCTCCTGCCCTTAGATCCCTTCTAGGACCTAAATTAAGATTTTGCCCTCCCTGGGCTAAATCCTGGCTAAGCCCATGGACATTTATTAAAATTAAATCGTATTGATGGATAATTTCTTATTAATAAAACAAACCAATAATTATTTGAGTATGAACCTCTTAAATTATCTTAACATTTCCATTATCAAAGTTCTATCAACTATTTACAAGATGAATGGAAACACAGATATGTTACCAAGCTGCCTTATGATAAGCTAAAATTATAATAAATAAAGTTGCAAAAAAGGTTTTTACAGTCTCATTTAACATGCGTTCACTCAATTAAGATTTTACTTAGATAAAACTGAATATGGCGAATACTAGTTTTAGCATTTAAGTTCTTGACCAATTATAATAGTAATTAAACTTTTTTATTAGAACTTGAAGATTAAAACCATAATTTTAATTTATATACCACACAGTGGTGCATAAGCGTACGGCCTGCCTGATCTGGTCACTGCCGTCAAAAAGAAAGAAAATAAAAGGAAAAGATAAGTAGGGGTGGGAGCTTGGGCCTCCAGCGCTCACATTCGTCGTACGTAACCCAACAGTACGGATACTGTTACTTCACAAATGAATCCTGAAAACAGGCTCTATTACCTACTAAATTTAATACTAATAGAAACAAAAGCATTTATACAATGAAAAAGATTACGTTTTGTCGTAGCAAATACAGTAAGATCATTAAGTGTCTGATCTGAAGCCTCAATAGCTCAACGGTAGAAGGGCCGACTTCGTTCTGTTAACGCGAGCGTCGAGGGTTCGATCCTGACCCCTTGGGCTATTGTCGTACCCACTCCTAGCGCAAGCTTCAAGCTTATTTGGAGGGGCAATAGGAATATTAGTAATGCCTTGTAAAAAGCATTGCTAATATTCTTTAAAAAAAAGTGTTTCTGGTTAAGTATTTTTCGGTTTACGCTATAAATAGGCCGACTCTACCCAGTAACCAGTATCGATGTAACTCAGCTCTAGCAATGAAGACTTAAACATATATCCTCTCAGGCCATATTTCAATACATTTGAGTCGCTTGCGATATTATGAATATTGCAAGCATCAGGAGCAACACGGACATAGTGAGAAGACTTAAAAGAACAAAACCTTTAGAGTTAGTGTATTAAAATAGTGTAAATAATAGTTTAGTGAGTGCTACATATATATAAAGACACAAGAACAAAGTGCCTTCCCCTTAATAGAGACAGTAAGAAAAGTGTTGATGGAGACATTCTTACTTTTACTCTACTTAGCAATTTATGTTAGATTTAAATTACTTATTAGTCTTTCTAGGCTAGATCGTAGTATCAATGAAGCGTCTTTAAGTAACTAAAGGGCACGTCATTAAAAGCAAAAAAAAGGAGCACCTTACGCTTTTGCCAATCTGATATGAAAAATAACTTAAAAGTCGTGACATTTTGATATCGTATTACATAAAAAGTGTTATTAATCAACTTAATACAAAAATTATAACTTTTTATTCCTAACGACACTAAGTGCCTCCGAAGGCGTAAACAATCATCCGATTGATAAATTATCCAGCGGAGGTATTTTAATCATAGAATTACGTGCACGTTTAGTTAAAGACTTGTAAATATTTCAAATGATTCAAAAGCCGGCAATCAATTATAGATCACTGGCGTTAGAATAATGCCGCTTCCATTGTTCCTGTCCGGCATCCGGCTAATCAATACCTGTGTATTGCTTCGGGATTTTGTATGAATTATAAGATCAGGTTATGTCATTTCTCAGCATATAAAAAATATAAATGTTACACACTCATTCCCTTAATTTGCATCCCGAATACATGTGTGTGCGGCAAACATATCTGCATAATAAATACAAACAACTGCTCCGAGCGGGAATTAAACCCGTGACCATGGTGTTTAAGACAAGTTCGCCAATTTAAAAACCATCATGTCATCCCATGCCACCCCTTGCCATCCCACTTAATGCCACCCCTTGCCACCCCACTCCCCGCAACCTCTTGTCTATCCACCGCAAAAAACCAAACAAGGGAGGTAACGGTTTTCTGTCAACGCTTTCCGATAACGTTTTTTTGCCGGCATGCTCTCCTAAACCAACCCGTGATAAGGAACTTCGTTCCAATGTATGTAATAAATGTATTCCGACCACGTTAGTATCGTCCGGCAAGTATTACTATTACAACGGGCTCCGATATCCGACGCCGGATCGGGATAGTGGGAAGACTATCGTTAATATATTATATCGTATTTCATACAACCAGTTACGAAATGTGAATTAGTCTTTGTTGTCGGTTGTTTAAGCATCTTTATCGTGTTTTAATTAATACGTTTGCAACACGCACCTTGTGAAATAGATATTTAAGTGTAATTTACTAACAAGTATAGCCTGATATTAGTTTATTATATAGTAGCTTATTCAGCGGACGTTGTACTGCTCTTTCTGGTAGGTAGGGCAATAAAAAGTTTTGATTACAATATAATAATAACTGGACAGAATCCTAGCAACCCATCAGCTTTTGGACAGTACAAATATAATATGTAAAATAATAATCTCAAAAATACATAAGATTTGAACATAAAGAAGATAAGAACTTTCAAACTGCAAATTAGATTAAATCTGCATGAATTAATCTACATTATAAAGTGTTTTGTAAGAAATATTGTGTTGAAATATGCGGTTCTAAGAACTTTCATTAGATTTCAAAAAACATTAGTAAAAAGTTCCGTTTGTTAGAATTTAGTCATTTATAATTCGTTATGGTTTCGTATAAACTTAAGTATTATACTTAAAACTATTTTTGAAAAACAAAAACAATTTAATGACGAGAGTAATGAGGTCTTATACTTTGAGGATAAAGGTTCTATATCCGAAGTCTATAATGAGATCATCTCATATACGAGCGCTTTCACATAAAGTCGCAAGCAGTGCGCCAGCAGCGCAACAGCAGCACTTTGTTACAACTGTTGCCGCACTGCCCTTGACAATCACGTTTCGCACTGCTGTTTTTAATATAGACTTGAAAAATTAGACTGTCGCGAGACAGTTACTGTTGCGTTGCTTGTGATTCAGTGTGAAGGAGCTTGAGAAAAAAATGTTAATCGGTTCCCATGCGACGAAAACATCACGTAACATACTAACATACGTAAAAGAAGAAACATTTACCTAATTAAAGCCTGTTAAAACCACTGACCCTAGCTAGAATTTCAAGAAAACAAGTTAAGGCAGGCACTCATTATATATCATATCGTAGTTTCATGAAAATCAAACAGATCTTTTAGAAAATCTCAGTAACAAGCATTGACTCGAATGATAATTAAGCGAATTAAAAAGTAACTGTTGCCGACTTTTAAACGGTAGTCATCTTCCCATAATTAATGGCGTCAGAACAGACTTAACAATGGAATAACAACCATTATTAATTATTACGCCTCAGTTATCATATTCGGCCTATATTTTACCATTCTTTTTCTTGGAAGCCGAATATGATAATTTACAAAAATTTTGTATCAGCTTTACTTATTAATTTTTCACTGGAAACAATTATATCTTTATTCCAACACAAACAGCCTGAAATATTTTGTGATACAGATATAAATTAATTTAAGTTCTTCACAACAAAAATCCTAGCATAATTACAATAAGCTATTTTTTGTACAGCCATAAAAAGACAATTAAGAACTAGAAAAAATAATACTTAATACATTTATTAGGTGTTCAAAAAGATTTTTTGAAATAAATAAAATTTAATTGTCTGATTGTTATTTTAAGCACAAGCTTTTTAATAAATGCTTATGGAAGTATAATTATATACGTAATGTCTATCTGTCTGTTTCTTCCAGCTAATCTCCGAAATGGCTGGACAGTTTTACACAGTCAGACAAATAATATATTCATTGGCAGATAACTGATGCTGTAAGTGTTATCATGGGCTCCTTATTTTAGACAAAGAATTGGGGAACCAATAATTGCAATAATTAAAAAAAAACTGTATATTTCAATCATAATGAGCGGAGCTGCGGGCGCAGCTAGTTCTGTTATAAATTTATCTATATATTTCTTAAATTATAATCCTTTAAAATAAGTACAAATTCAGTTCGATAATATTTGCTCGACAAAACACTTATTGTTACATAGTTTAGTTAACAGCATAGCTTTCTTTCAATAACTAGTATTTTATATTAATTCTAAACTAACTATTTTATCTGCTGGCGACAAAGTGCTGACATAACGAGAACAAAATAAGATAGTGTTGTGACTGAGGCTGTCGATAAAATGTATTCGGTCCATTAAATGCTAGATGTTATCGTTAAATGTAATTATAGTGTTGTGCGAGTAGATATTTGTTATTATTATTAATATCTCACATAGATTACTACATAGTATAAATCGATAATGAAAATGAATAAAATATCCACAGATAATCAGATGATAAATCAATGTTTCTTTTAATTTTTAAAGAATATTAGCAATGCTTTTTAAAGGCATTACTAATTTTCCTACTGCCACTCCAAATAAGCTTATAGCTTGCGTTAGGACTTGGTACGAAAATAGCGCAAGGAGCTCAGGATCGAACTCGTGATTCTCGTGTTAACGAAGTGAAGTCGGCCTCTCGTTGAGCTCAATTGAGCTTTTTTAATTCTTTTTATTTATATAACTTCATATTAAGTTTCATATTTCATGAAATTAAAATATTTAGATAAAATATATATTTTTTTAATTTAATTTTAGGTTTTTGTATTACGAAAAATATTAAACAAAAATCTTATACCAGCATCATTATGAAGTTTTGTCACGTTTTCCCAGTTCTACTGTTATGGAAATGTTGAGATTTCACAAGTAGATGTTTAAGATAAAGATTTCCATTAAGTTTACACAATTTTCTTATTCTCAGTCTATACATTTAGTTGAGCACATTACTTTGTAAATCGAAACAAAAGCACGGTTCTATTAAAAGGTTTTATGACTGCTTCTTGTTCAAACGATTTTCTCTTTTAACCATATTTAAAATTAACAGATAATAATAAATATTTTATAATACTATTTGCTTACAATATTTATAGTGCAAATACTTTCTAAATCAGTATAGGTAATATATAAAAAGGTGGCATATATATTTCTGTGTCTTTTACTACTGGCCCTAGTTGCTTCGACAGCGTCACCGGTGGGTAAAGAAACATAAAGGACCGCTATTTAAAGCTAATATATGCAATTTGATTCGTAGGTATAAACCTAAAAAATAGGATTTATAGCGGCCAAAAGTAATTTATCATACATTTGAACAGAAAAATCCGCCATCTTTAACAACATATTGACAACTAAGTAAAAGTATCGTTACCACAAATATCAAACCAAACATAATAATAATGTTAAAATAATAATAGAGAATTGTATTTTTCATAAAATTTGTTGACCCATCCGATTTAAGATGGTGGATTTTTAAGTTCTATTCTTATTTGAAAAGCATAATACCTATTATTTTCTAATGTGTAATATCGAAATGAACGGTAAGTATTGTAAGAAAAATATTTTTTCTTACAACTCAAATAAATAAATTGCAAGTTATCGCGCTCTTTCAAAGCTGGCGAAAGTATGCTTGATGGTTGAACATTAACGTATTCCGGTAAGGCATTGATGCTTTTATTTGATACGAAACTGGGGCACTTTTAATTTATTGTGAACAGTAATGTCCAACACTAAGCGAAATATTTATTACAAGCGAGATATGCTTTTCTACATTTGTTTTTTTTTAATGACAGTGTTTTAATTTGAGTTTACAGTTTTAAAACTATAAAGTGACAACTTTTGTAGTGCAAGTGTTTTAGTCCACAGAGGTGTTAAGCAAGCAAACGTACTGTCTGCAGGTTTTTTTTCGGAGTTGTTATTACTTTTAGCCCTGGCCTGGACAGCGTCGCCGATAGGGGAGCCGGTGGAGCCGGTAAAAGAGTGACAAGCGGGCTGACTGAAAGTCGGTACCGATGCCTTGAGCATTGAATAATAAATAATAATTTTCCCGGCGTCGGGATGTGACGACCCCATCGCCCGCTGTTGGGATAACCTCTGTCACAGCAGAGATTATTCCACCAGTGCAATCAGTCACACTGGTGGTAGGTCTTTTGTTGCAAGAGGCCGGCTAGGTAGGTACCACCACAGTGTCAAATATTCTGCCGCCAAATAGTAGTGCTTAGGCACTACTGTGTTCCGGTTTGAAGGGCACTGTACGCTAGTGAAATTACTGGGCGGACGAGATTTAAGAACTAATATCTCGAGGTTGGCAACGCGTGAGTGGCACCTACTAATGGTGCTGCAAGCGCTCATAGGCTACGGCAACCACTTACCATCAGGTGGGCCGTATGCTTGTTTGCCAACTTCTAAAAAAAAAATAATAATAATGATAAGAATACTAGAGGACTAGTATCCTTCACATCAGGTAGCAATTAGGTTTACGAGGGAAAGAAAGAGGAGATAAGAACAATATTTAGGGGAAAAGAGAGTTTGGGCCTCAGGCGATTTATTATACTTTAAGGTATTATAATGAATAATGTAGACTTTGTTAGAGAAAAGCTTTGAGGAGATGTTGGTTGGTAAAATAAAAATAAAATCTTGTGAGTGCGGGTAATATTTGTTAAAATCTCGCAGTTAGTAAAAAAAGTTTGAAATGCAAATTGCGACTTTTAAGTCGATTGCATTCACTAACTTCTATACTAAGATCTATTGTTGGTTATATTTCCTGTATTCTCCTTGTCTATTCATATTAAACAACCATAACTTACCACCTTTGTTTTATAAGAATTTATTGACCTTCGACAGTGCAGTGTGAACAGGGAACATGCATTTTCTGAATTAGAGGGCGGAGATGTATAAATCAGCAAGACAATTCAAAAGATGACTTTGTATTAAATCTATGTATGACGTTTATCGCCTTTAAGTGCCGACTAGACCGTTCACCGTACAAAGTTAAACAACGAATAATATTGGATATATAAAGAATTCAATTTGCATTTCTCATTTCTAGTCTCGCTTTTACTTAACTATTATTTCTTATTTTTAACTTTGAATGCAGAAATCAATTATACTTTTTGCTTGTAATAAGCGTACAAAAGCTAACAATACAACAGTCCATTGTATAATGATTATTAAACAATTTTAAAAAGCAATCGAAAGTTGTCTAAAATTATATCAATGCTGACACTTATTTTATTCAAATTCTCGAAAGGTGTCTATTTACTTTTAATTTACGAACTTTGTGGAATAATCAAAAACGTCTGGTCGGAAAAAATAACCCAGCAAAGTATAATAGTCAATTTCTTCGTCTATAAAAAATATATATTGGCTACTGATTAAAAAAGCTAACTGAATTTGTCACGGTTGTCGCCAACTTCGGATATACCGCCCGGTCTGTAAAAAAGTTTTTTTTTTATGTTTTTAACTGTCTGATAGTTTTTTTCTCTGTTAAAATTTTCACTTTCACCGGTATGTCGTCCAGCAGACGAAAGTGACGCAATTGAAAATATTTAATTTGTTTTAATTGGGTGGAATGTATTATGAATTTAGTTAATGAATTGCCAAATTATCGTGAATCACCATTCAAGCCTCATTTTAACGACAGAACGGCCAAGTTCTAATGTGAAAGTGGCAGTTTCAAGTCATTTTTCAAGAAAGCCAAAGTGTCGAGAAGATCTATTGAGAAAATAATTACTAGGTAGTATTTGCGGTTTTATGCACGTAAAATTTTTATGTTATGGTTTTATCTACCAAAACCCAGGCCGTCGCATCCTTATCACTTGCCAACTTGCCAAAATATTTTATTATCAACGATAGAGACACGGTTGGCCCTTCGATAGAGACAAAATGTCTAAGATTCGCTGGTGCTCCTATATAATTTGACGATCAACGCAATGAAACAAAGTTAGTCACAAGCTTGCAACATAATCGAAAAAAGGTAACCTGTGAGTATCTTCGTTTCAAAACATGTTATTAAAAGTTGTAACCAAGCCTACTTTTATTATAGAATTAGAGTTCCGCGCTTAAAAAAACTTCCTAATAATTCTGTAGACCATACGGGCAAAGCCATGCCTTCAGCTAATACATAGCAAATTAGTAACACAATATCGTAATACAAATAAGTATGAGTTACTTGTTTTTTGATACCATGGAGATATGATCGAAATTATCCAATATCATTTCCGGTTATATAACACTAACAAACATGGCAGCTGTCATTATAGATATCTCAAATACACTTGACAGGGTCACGGTATTCCATTCGCGTGACGAAAGAATATTGAGCAATTTCATCTCAAGTTTCTATAAGGATGACTTCAAACTAGCATTTTTCGGCAGACGCGCTTACACGAGCGCTTCAAAAAGCCTAATGCTATTTGCATGGGATTGTTCATGTATGACGACGTACGTATGTATTATTCTAGCATGTATGATAGCATGTATGGTTCGATTCCTGCTCAGAATAGATGTTTGTATTGACCATACAGGCATGTTTTTCGGTCTGGGTGTGTTTGTCCTTGTCATTGTGTATGTTGCCGGACCCTCGACAGAGGATATAACTATCCTAATGGGGCCGTTGAGTGTGTAGCATTTATTATTATGTATGCTCGAACTGCTGGTGGCGAGTGTCAGTTGCATATTATTTAACCATTATTACGCGCATATACAGGTTTGTAATCGCGTCAGCGTGTATAAAACGCTGGTCTGAAAATGCGCTAAGCATGTACTTAGTCACACATATTTAAGAAGTTTATAAAAATAGGTTTTGCCTATAATTTCATCAAAACCGGCCCAGCATTTTAGAGAAGTTCCAAAAAAACATACGTACGTTAGATTTTAAATGTCAAAAGAAGGTGGTGAGGGTGATAATAAAATCTAAATAAATTAAAAAATCTAAGTAAATCTAAAAAGCATTACCACCGGTTCCAGATGTGAATCTAAACTTTCTAAGGACCTATATATAAAAGTCACAGTAATCAACCCAGCCGTTTAGGAGGAGTTCAGTGACATACACGTTACATAAGTATCGAAGAATTATATGTATAAAGCTATATTAAGTTGTTAAAAGTAATTTCGAAAAGGCAAAGTACACCCTAGAGTCCTAGACTCAATTAGCTTGACTGACCAGACACTTGAGGCTACTACAATCAGTCGTCAGATAAATGGTGTTTTAGAAAATACCCACGCCTTGACGATTATAATAATGAAAAGCCATGACAGTATTTTATTTTTAACTAACATTTCGCACGCTATTTTGCTTAATAGGCCGTCTAGTTGCGCTTGTTTAAGTGTCATAATATGACAGATCTCATTTGACTTCAACTACATCTTGGTGTTTTAATTTAACACGCTATATCCACGCAGTCAGTCACTGCATTTAGAAGATGACTGACGTGGGGAACTATATTTATTTATTACGTAATTCCCTATTCCTTTCATTGAAATTACATATGTTCAAAAGTGTTTATTTTACGCTTTTTTTAGCAAGTGTATATTTTTTATTGGTAGTCATATAGATTTTAATAAACTAATTTATTATGTACTTCTTTTCGAATTGACATCTTGTCTATTCCTTCTTGAAACGGAAAAAAGAAGTCATCCTTTTTCTTAAAATACGTATGTATTTACATATTCTTTAAAAGATGCAACAACGTTACTTTTTTTCTTCTAAATAATATTTTTACACCACAACAATCCCTTCTAAAATATCAGATATAAAATAAATCCATATGCCAATTTTCACTTAATAAGCCAATACATAATATATTGAAATTATGTTATTTTTTTTTGCAAGAGCGTTTTTTTTAACTAGTAGTTAGATATTTTACTTCTCGGTATTAATAGTAAACAAAAATCGTAGGGCAACCCTATTCACGGGTTACAAGTGAAGGTCGAACGGAGGCCGGTCACTGACCGCGCTATTTATACGTCGCTTCAACGCAGAGCAATCGCATAGTAGAGGCGGCGGAGGCGTGTCCGGACATTTTATACGTCCATTAATGCAATCGATTTCATGCATATTGCTAATTGAAATGTTGAACCGTAGTTTATATTTGTCAGAGGTTCAAAGTAAATATTGAAATTTTATTCCAAACGCGTATCCACATACCTTAGAGTTTCTCTTCATATAACATCTATATTTAATTTTATGTATACGACTGTCTTCGTACTTGACAAAACGTTTTTGGATTTTTACTGGTTTATTAAAAAAATACATGTTCCAATACATTAATTATTTTTAGCTGCACGATCAAATTTCTTCTATAATTCTTATTTCTTACTTCTCTTAACCCTCACATTCAGATGGCAACGAAAGACCTTTGATTTTTCAAGTTGACACAGGGTATGGTGACTGTTTAACCTGAAGCGCTCATTTGGCACGTAGAAATAGCAACGTAATTATCTTTTATTTAAGGTATTTAAGGTGCCATGTTCATCGTCTACGTATAATATAAATAAAGCTAACTAGCCACAATTATATCATTGTCTTTATTGTTGTATAATTATTGTTATTTCAGTATATAGATATCTATCTTTATCTATGTCCGGAAAATTGACATGAATTGTAAATTTAATTTTTCCAATCGATAAAAATAAATCTTTGTCCAACATAAAACAATATAGTATATGGCTAAATCTATTTTGTTTGTCATAAGTCGATTCATAATTTTCAAATAGAACCGGTCGATCGTTGCTACGTAATACCGTATACCTCTCGTCTGAAATTAGTCTATGATAGATCTAATGACTTGAATGGTCAGATACCAATCAGCTGACGGTAGTCGTTTCACGGGTTCATACATATTCATTGACAGCTTCATCAGTTTTAAATATAGCATATTTTTTATTAAGATACTTGCTACTTCGACAAAACAAACTCTTTTTGTTGTTCCTAGCATCATACCGGTATTTTGCCCAGGGTCTGTTTTTTACTCTTATCCGGATTTGACAAGTTAGTAATTTTTTCACAGAGCGATTGCCATCTGACCACCGCAACTTTAAGGGTTAACCGAAGCAGATATTTATGACAAAAATCTGCTCGAAGCGGGAATTAAATCCGCAACAATCGAGCCTCAAAGCAGACTCACAATATGAGATTAGCTTGGGGAAGTAAACCAACTTGTTAGTGGATAGAGGATAATTGTGGACATATACCGGCGTTCTAAATTGACTCTCAAAGAAAATAGTTATAGGACTCATATATGGTATGATAGCTTTACGTGCTTTTGTAACGAATGAAATATATACAACCTTGTACCTACTTACATTTGTTAGAACCCGCTCACCCCGGACGGTGAGCACTGCGCCGCGTACGGTCGTTATATTGCGCTCCGGAGCGCTACCTCCCTCCCGATGACGTCCCAAGCCTAGGCTCGACCTCGCAGGAGGGGGCCCTTGGGACGGATTCAACTTGTGCCCCGCGCGGGCAGTCCATCTCTTACCGGCTGAGGTCTCCAGACCCGGCCCGTCCCACCGGTGACGCTGTCAAGGCTACTAGGGCCAACAGTAATTGACACTCCGAAAAAAAAAAGAAAATCGATGTAAAGTAACAACATCAGTATGGTTGCTTTTTTGCGATGAGTGAGAGTCTCGGAGCCCAATCTCCCATTCTCCCACCCCTTCTGTTCCCTTTTCATTCCTATCCCTTGGGTTGGCAACGCCCATGTGATACTTCAAGTAACACAAGTGTTAATAGGATGTACGTACGTACCTCACGGACCGTATTCTTGTTTGCCATGTAATATAAAATTGTAAGCAATGTAATATAAAATAGTACTAAAATTCTCTCTCTTCTAGATCTTAACATTATAACATAATATTTTCATTGTGTCCGTTTGTGAACCGTCTTGACCGAATCAGGTTATATTCACATTATTGGTGTTACGAAGAAGATGCCTTATACACATAATTTGTTACTCGCTGCTGTGATTAACCTTTTAATAAATCGTTTTGTGATCGCAATTTTGAAAGATTTTTGAAGTGAAACTTCTTTAGAATCGTTGTGATATCAAAACGGATGCAACGGAAAAAACGACAGGTAAGAGACACAAATATAAAAATGTATATATCTTAACAAACCTATCGCCGGCCCAAGAATATTAAGAAATTAGAAATTATCAAGGCTCTATTCCGCCATTTCGCTAAGGAACCCTAAAAAAAGTAAAGGAAAAGAGCCGATACCGGTATAGGCATCGGGTGCTTCCATTCATCAAATAAAACGAAATATTACCGAACCTTACTCTTAGTACTTTCCCTATCCAATCGAATCATGCCGAGAACAGGAAATCTCATAATATATATATTCGATATTATTAATTATTGGTCAGACATTATGTATCTCGAGATTAACTTTCATTTACTTGTGTAAAACAATTTCTGGTATAAAATTAGTCAAGTAAAGAATACCGGTTTTGACTTTGACTTGTTGACAATTTGAATGAAAAGAATCTAAAAGTTTTATTTATATAATTAACTCTACAAAAGTTAAAGGGAACTAGTAAATTGCTCACGCGCACCTAAACTAACAATAGCACAGCGGAAAGGTATTCCGTTGTATTTTCTTGGACTATTTTTTTCAAGTTGACGGCTGATTTCACTATCACGGTGGCCAGTTGTGGTTTATTAACACTTTTGAGTTTCGATCGATTTGCGTTAAATATTTGCTTGTAAAAAATTAAATTTAAAGTTACGCAGACGCGGTTTTGCTTCGCGTAACCGAGCGCTCTATTCCACGAAAATTTAATGAAAGCTATAGAATGGATACGGCTTCAACTGATAGTACATCACCGGTTGAGCAGGCCCATACATGCCGGAAACATCAACACTCTACGTATAATATCAACAATATATAGCTAACTGGTGGTAGGCATTTTATTGCAAGAGGCTGGCTAGGTAGGTCCGTTATTCCACTGCAAAGCAAATACTGTGTTTCAGTATGATTGACACTGCTAGTGAAATTACGGGACAAAAGAGATTTAAGAACTCATATCTCCAGGTTGACAACGTGTGAGTGACACCTGCAAACATACCGTACGTTTTGTACGTGGCATGCGCATAGGTTACGACAACCACTTACCATCACGTCATATGCTGGCTTGCCAACTTAATCACATAAAAAAGCTAAATAAAGTCGCAAAGCACTTCAGTGCAAGTGGGACAGCATTAGTCTTTTTTTAAATGTTTATAGCATGTTTTAAATTGTATAATAATACTTTTTACTGCTCAATAAAATCTTGAAACTCAAGAATAAATTCCAATAAATATAAAAGCTAAACGATTATGTTATTATCTTATCTAAGACTATTTTTTATTCTTATAATATAAATAGCTACGTGTATATAAATCAATTATGGCGATATTTTACCTTAATTATACTAGTATCGGATGAAGCGATTACAAACAATTTATTTACACCGTATTTTCTGTCGTGAGATACACTAAAGCCTGGGAAAGAGTAATTTTAATAATCAAGCTGTTTTATCTACGATATATAATTACATTTTTATAAGAACGCCAGTAGTTAACCGGCAACGTCTTGTCGGTGATTTCTTGATTTTACATAGAATCTTAAACGAAGCTTAGCTTTTTTTTTTTCTTTTTAATGTTATTAGGATGTCAAGCAAGCATACGGCCCACCTGATGGTAAGCGGTTGCCGTAGTCTATGAGCGCATTCAACACTATTAGTAGGTGCTACTCACGCGTTGCCAACCTCGAGATATGGGTTCTTAAATCTCATTTGCCTAGTAAATTGACTAACCTACAGTTGTCTTTAAACCGGAACACAAAAATGCATAAGACATTACTGCTTGGTGGTAGAACATTTTACACTGCGGTGGCACCTACCTAGCCGGCCTCTTGCAACAAATTGATAACTATTAAAAACAACTTATTGATAACTAAATATTTCAGAATAAAAAGTAAATCAATATCTAGAATTTTTGCCAAGTTTAAAGGTCCCAGTACACAGTCACAGTTGACCCACCCGGTTGCGTTGTTAAGACCATTAGACCTAACAGCAATAGAATTAAAAAAAAAAACAGCCAAGTGCATAATAATTGGACCACCATAAAAAAAATCAAGTTTCTTCTATGAGGAACCCCTTTGATTTTGAACTACCTATCTAGAGTATGTGGGTGTCTCCTTTTGTACTAAATATATATAATTAAAATTCATTTAATGTTATATCATATGAATTTATACACGTTTAATTATTAAGTAGTTATTTTCTTAAATGTCAATGGTCCATAAATGATGTGCAAATTAGTATTCTGGCCTTAATGGAATGTATGAACATAAGCAAAGGCGCTACATCAAAAGGCTTATAAAGTTTTTATGTTCATCTTATTAGTACATTTTTAAACTTGTACTAGCATAATATAAATAGTACCTTTTATAATCGCCCTACCAATGTTACTGCTACTAGATCTTTTATTTCTTTTTATCTTTTTGTAATCCTGTTGGTAAAAGTCATACAATCATATTAAAAATTGTATTTGTTTTGTCATGACGGTTGGAAAACGAGCATACGCTCCTCCTGATGGTAAGCAGTCACTGCAACCTATGAACGCTTGCGATACTTGATGTATCACATGCACGTTAGCCCAAAGGGATAAGAGGGAAGTGATGAGAAGGTAAAAAAGCAAGGGAACAGTGGGGATGGGAGATTGGGCCTTCGGTGCTCTCACTCATCTCACGAAACGCAACAGCATATACTCTGTTACTTTACGCCGATTTTGTTGTTGTGTGAAGGTATAACTTCCGCGGTCGAGTCATGCAAGCATGGCTTTTATGTTTCGTAAAAATTAAACTCAAATTCTTTAAAATGAATAAAGAAATTTCAATATAAGAAGTAAGTGAACCATGTCTTACAAAATAGCTAAACTATGTATTTTATATTTAATTGCTAGGATAGTTTTTTTTTAAACATACTGATTTATATGATTTTGCGTTTTTTTAATACATTGTAAAAATTTCAAATTATAATGATGGATGTATAATATACTTAAGTAATGAGTCCCAAATTACTGAAGTATAATATACATTCATCACTGGATATTACATTAATATTAAACATAGAAAACAGTCCAAGACAATGGACAGTAATATTAACATTAGTGATTTAATTCTAAACAATTTTAACTTTCACCCGTAATAAATATTTCTATAACTTTTTGATTAGTAAAAGTTTTCATAAATGCAGATAAGTGGTGAAATTTTTAATACAATAGCATTATTTCCTGTCCATTGTTTATAGTAATAAAAATATATACAGTTTCAAATTGAATCTTAAGAAAAGGCATACATTTTCTGAAATGATTACAATATTGGAGTCGTGTTGTTAAATTCGTAATTTCATGAAATGGACAGTCGGGTACAAAAGTCATTCACAGAAATCTATTTTATGTAACATATTAATTGCAATTGACTGTGGTTCAGCTTCTACTACAATTTTATAATAGAATAATCTATTTTATATAACATAATATTAATTGAAACTGACAGTGCAGTTAGCTTCTATTATAATATTAAGAACACTGGAAATAACTTAGTCCAGTACGTCAAATTCAAAGATATCCTACAATTATAAGTATTTTATTAATTATATGTTTCTTTTTTGTATTACTAAAACTGATAATATGCATAAATACAGCGTTATTCGTAAACAAGGACGTTATAACTTTATAAATTATTTATTTAAAAAAAATTGGATATGTTCTGGTACATTGAATATGTTCTCCCCTGGGGAGGAACCCAGGGCATTCATGCTGGGAATGTCCTGGGTTCATTGTGATGCATGTACCTACCATAGAGACTTTGAAATGCATTCCATCCGTAAACATTTGAACCTTTCATCCGAATCACCTGATTAGACAGGCTTTTATCCATACAGACAGTGACATACCGAACAAAGTCAGGCGTCCTACGCCCTTCCTGCAAGACTCTGTAATACGGTCTAGACCATATTACAGTAGACAATGCCCCTTACGCAACAAAGATACACACAACCCTGTCTTTATCGGCGAGGACGAGGCCCGTTGTTCCGCATGTAGCGACGCGCTCCCACCGTCGGATGAGTCCATGCGAATGCGCTCGAAGTGCTACCTCTTTTAACGATGACGTCCTTAGCTGTGATTCGACCTCAAAGGAGGCACACTAACAATGACATCAATTTCGGGATCACATAAGGGCTGTCTCTATTTACCGCTGTCAAGGCTAGTAGACCCAATAGCAAATCGGAAAAAAACCTATACAATAATTCAATGTGAGAATTCTTGTATGTAAATAACCTAAATACGGCCCTGATCGAGAGTTAAAAATCTATAAAAGGCAGATTGTAGAATGCATTCTTGGAGATCGTCACGTTCCTACACCTCATTATTTCCAATTTCATTTCCATTCGCTCCGGGCTATAACTCTCACTTAACTGATACTATTTTGTTTGTTACACATTTTACAACCTTGTTGCATTGATTTGTCAGTACATTGGCTTACAATGAACTTGTTAAATCAGTGCAATTTTAATTGAATAAAGTTCTAAATTATATTGTGTACAACTTGATTGAATTGTAATACAATAGAGAATTTCGTAAATTGGAAAATCTTATATAAAACGCGAAATGTATTTTAATATCAATGTTTTTAAAAACTTGTGTACTGAAAGAACAAGTAGGTAAATTTTACGTTATGTCTCTATAAAAGAGCGCTTGCTGGTGGTAGAAAGGATCTGTTATTAAAGCACATCTTCATCAAAGTGACTATAATATAATTTATACTCGTATATTATACAAAACGAGAAGACCCGACTCACTGACTCATCAACACCCAGCCTAAACCTTGGATCTAGAAAGCTGAAATTTTTCTCAGAAGTTGTTTTTAAAATGTAGACGAGCCCTAACGCTCTTGCACTAAAGGATTTTTCGAAATTTAAACCTTTAGAGGGTGAGCACCCTTTCTCAAGTCGAAAGTTTGTATGGAAGTCCATCGTTTTTGAAACTAGAAGCAAAAAGTGTTTTAAATTTTTCTAAAATTCCACCCATATAAGAGTGAAATGGTTTTCAAACCATTTCAATTGTATTAAATTCGTTATTCAGGGGGACGAAGCCACTGGCAGAAGCTAGTCACTTAAGTCGTTAAATATTTCAAATCAAGAACAAATAAGTAACAAATTTAGTTCAGTTCGAATTGAGACATTTGTGTACTCCATAATGTATGCAAATAGGAGAATGATCACTGAATTGTAAATTAGCACAAATGTTCGTTGAAACCATTCTAAGCATTTTCTCGCTCAATAAAGTAAACTTATTTATATGAACTAGCGTTAAAAGCAAGGCAGTTAAAATGTAAGCCTGACTTCCTGACTAAGATCAATTCTATTGAAGCTGGAAATAACGAGCGGCCAATACTTTTGTTAGGTCTTATCAATATCACTATCGTCGGACGATCGCATTATGTCGGCAAGCGTTCAGAAATTAACGTATCAACCGTTCTGAGATACATCTCAACTTGTATTTTACTTCAGCCTATTTACTTTAAGTACCAGCGGCAACGAAATGCATGCTATAATATTGTAAAACTATATTGTAACCGCGGTATTGGCTTAGTTTTGTTGTAATGGTTTTGTCAAGTCTACTTTTCAGTATGAACTCTTTCCGCTGTCTTAGATTTTTTTATATTCCAGTTCTATTTCTTTTTGTTATTTCATTGCTTACGAGTGGGATGTAGCGGTTGGGCACTAATACCACCATATTAAATTAAAAATATTTTTTTTATAAATAAATAAACGGCCACACGCACAACAAGGAAAACTTAACAACGAAACTACCAAACACACAACTAGGAAAACCACAAATACACAGACCGTAACACATGCCTGTATGGTCAATAGAAACAATTGCCCCGAGCGGGAATCTAACCCGCGACCTGTGGCGCTTAAGACAGATTCCCTACTGAATCCTGTAACCAAACTGTGCCAAACTGGTAAACGTACGTACAGCCACCGAGGAGGTTTTATTGGGTTCCAATGACGTTACCTTGTAATGAAACCTTAAAAAACGGTTCACTACAATTGCGCCACAACAGTCAATCTCATCTCTATCAGTAATACGGTGTTAGCTTTGTAATGATTTATATTGCGTTAGATGATTCATAAATCATTAAGTCAATCGTTCAGTAAAGTATTATTTTGTTTGTATGTACATACTTCCCTGGAGCTACACTTCCTGACAAAGATGAATTCTATTGAGGCTGGAAATAACGAGCGTATACTAGTAGGCTCTTATCACGAAACTAACCCAGAATGATCTTATTATATCCACGGCTCAGAAATTGACGCATTATTACAAAATACTTAGATGAATCTTGGCTTGTTTTGCGTGCGTTATTTACCTAATGTACAGTTAGTAATAAGTATAAACATTGTTTTAAAAAGACGATGACTGTTGTGGCGTATTGTTAGCGAGCCTGCCTTTAGCAACTACGGTCGCGGGTTTGATCAGAGCAGATGTTTATATTGATTTTTCAAATATCTGTATCGGTCTGTCTCGTGTCTCCGTTGCACTTGTGTGTCTAAGCTATCGGTCCTAATTATTATTACATAACATCTAATATCATCAAATCCACATAAGTCTAATAAGTAGGCCCCAGAAAATGTCTGGAATAATTCTAGAAAGAAGGTTAATTTAAAAGGCTTTAATCCATACTATTGAATACGTGCAGGACCTCTTGAGCAATTAGATTTTTTTTAATACATTATTTTTGCTATTTTATATCAAGAAATTATCAAATTAAAACAGCATTAGAACAGTTGAAATTTCGTGTTTATTTAAATAAATTAGATTTTGAAATATACGGTCACGAAACTTATGACCACTCCCACCCCTTCTCACACAATATCATACTTCGTCCATATAACTCTCATGTACCGTGATTTATGAATAGCCCCTTATATACACGTTTCCGAAGTCTTAAAACAATAATATGGTATATATAATATTTATTTACAAATTAACGAATGCGCCTGCGATTCTTTGAACATTTTGTTAATATGAAAGGGCATGTCTATATATAACAAGTTTATGCTCATTAGTTTTTATATTTTTCTCTCGGCAATAAAATACTTTCAATAAATTGCACTTGTTCATAAGAATTGCACTAGTTCTTTTGCTGACAGTACCCACTGCGGGGGGTAGGCGCATTCATACATAGATTTATCAGATGCGCCTGCGGTTCATATTTTAATATATATAGTTACTACTCGTTTACTCGTGAATTATGTCAAATCGATTGAGTTGTAAATTAATGGATGCTGACATTTAATTCATACTTACAATAATTATCATAATGTTAAGCGCGTGAATAACATTATTACTTGAAGCGGAAAGAAAATTATTTTAACATAAATAGAAGCAATATTGTAATTGTAATTTATGATACTAGATAGCACACGCATGGGATATAAATTATTTGTTGCTTCTTTTTTATTTTATCATCGGACTAGCTGCGCACGCGGCTCTGCCCGCATGTTATAATTCTTTTTCTAATATAAAAGCCTAGGTTACTCCTTATAGCATCAGCTATCTGCCAGTGAAAATCCCTTTAAAATCGGTCCACCCATTTCATAGCATGGAACAAAAAGATAAACAGACAGAAATACAACTTTTGATTTTTTTGTAAGAACGGTAAATACTTTCATATTATGCATTTCGTGAAAAGCTATTAATTTTCAATTACAAACAGACTTCAATTTTATTTATTTGTATAGATAGCAAAATACTCCAACCGGGATATTTGGTACTTTAAAAAATACCTACTACGTAATTTAAATGTTACTTTTGCTTAAATGGAACAACATTACTTTAACCTCAAACTGCACCATTTCAACTAAGTAGGAGTTATAAATCTCTGCAAAGTACTATAGTAATGTATTGTTGAACAAGATAAGGCAAGACACCATTCACAGTTAGCCAAACAGCTAAGTATCATTATACCTATTTTGTCCACATCAAGCCTACTCCTAATAAATCTTATTAAAGGTGCCTTTCCAAAAGACAACGCGAGTCAATGCGAAACAATGGCAGAAAAACAAATGGCGATTTTATTTTACTGGCCGGGTTTTATGAAACCTTATTCATTGGCTTTTCTGTTGATAGTTTATATTAGTTTACCGTTTGTATTTATGACAAACTAGCTGTGCCCAAATCTCTGCTCGTATTATGTAGTTTTTTAATGGTCCCACGGCAACACATCATTTTTCCGGCATGAAAAATACCCCATATGTTAATCCAGGTAATAAACTATGTGTGCACTGAATTTTACCCAAATATGTTCAATAGTTTTTGGGTACAAGAGTAAGAAACATCCATCAAACATTCACATTTATAACATTAGTTAGACTAGCGTACGGGCCGCCTGATGGTAAGTGGTAAGCGTAGCCTATAAATGATTGCAATACCAGTAGCATTACAAGCGTGATACCGACCCAAAGTAAAGAGCGGACATAGAAACGAAATAAAGAGGAAGGCTGAGAAAGAGTGTGGATTTGGGACTGCGGCGCTGCCACTCACGGAAAGAAACGCAACAGTACGCATACTGTTACTTTAGGAGTACATCGATGTTCTGCGGAAGGTTAGTACTTCCCCGGTACAGTCGGTCCATTTATGATAAGAATAGAAAGGCTCTTCTAGTACAAAATAATGATACTGTAATACTAATAAACCTTTTTTACATTGATCACAATTGTTCATTAAAAATGGTGCCTTCTAAAGAAACGTTGTATTGATTCGTTCCTCTCGCAATATTAGTGGAATTATAAATATCAGTATTTAAGTGATCAGAGCGACCACAAAAACACTTATCAGATTTTTTAATATAAAAATAAAGTAATATTTTTGTGGAAGAAGATAATTCAAATGTTTATTTCAGTATAGTCTTCATAAACTTTACGGAAATTATAGCAATACCTCGCTTTTCATCGTTCTGTGCTACCGTAGAATTGGAAGCCTTAGTTCGGATTAGCTCGCGTGCCCAGTGCCCTGTTAACATCAGTTCACCTGACAATGAAGCCTACTCAATTTAAATGTAAATACGGCAGCTACACGACATTTCCCGTGTCGGACTTCTAATCAGCACCGTTATGTAGGTGTCATAATTAAGAGTTATGTGCGAATGTATTAATACAGTTCCTTGTAAATATTTAATTTGTTTGTCTCTGTATATTATATCGGTAATGTAACAAGAAAGGAACAATAACGAAAGTGCTAACATCCTCGTGATCTTCGTCAATGAACACATCAATAATATAATGTATTCATTACTGTATAAACTATACCATGAAAAATATAAAGTACAGGCCTGCCCCATGATTAAATTATATAAAATGATATAAAACGTTACAATAAACGCTAGACACTCAACGGCCCCCATTAAGATATTTATTATCCTAATAGCCATCCTGTGTTGGGGGTCCGACAAGGACAAATACACCCAGACCTTTTCGGTCTGGGTCTATATGTCCTTGTGTATGTTTCCAGACACAGGATATAATTATCATAATTATTTAAAGTTTCGGTATGTAAAAATTTTCTAACTAATCTGGATGTGTTAAGAATTGCAGTTTTTTGTGGTTGTAAAAAAGTGGATGATGGAATATCGTGTAGTTTTCGTGATTGGTGTATTTGTTTAGTAATGACGCCTGTTGTAGAGAGTACTATTGGAACTATTGTAACATTTTTATTATTAAAATAATTGAAAGCTTTCATGAAATTATAAATACCTTAAAATAAAAAAGGTGTGTGTGCGATTCACACACGATATAAGTGAAACTTTAGTAAATCGACAAAAGAATGAGATGAATATATGTAACAAGATATAAAAATATTCACAAGCATTGTTAAATAATAACACACCATGCTGACTTCTTACTAAAAAGCTGTAATACGCAGCCGCATACATAGATATATACATACACACCGACATTTGCTCTCTCGCTCTGGCTCACTAAAGCATGGCGCAAAGAGGAGAGACTGATAATATAAAATAGTATGTATATTTCTGTCTCATTCTTCCTACACATTTTTGTATTTGTGTCTCTTACATGTCGTTTTTTGTGTTGCACGATTTCAAATCACAACGATTCTAAAGAAGTTTCGCTTCAAAAATATTAGCACAACCTTACGCAATTTCAATTGGTACCCTTACCATTGTCCCGTTCGGGATAGCACTAATGATATCTAGTTCTGCAGGATACCTTTATCTGGCTAGATTGCATTTCGTTATTCAGAATACATTAGTGCCATATTGGTATTGCATTGAACAAGGAAATTCAATATTTGTGCCTCTACTATGATTTATAATACTATACCATGCCTCTGGATTAGGTATTCACAATGACGTTATTCTTTTCATTAATTTAATTACAATTAAATATAATCCCAGAAAAGTAAATATTTTGTATTGAAAACTAAGTTTCCACCATTGTATTTAATGAGTTAAAGTAATTTACTTATTCGTTATCAAGCTATAAACATCCACTTATTTCTCGTGATAATTTTCTTTCTTTAGTTTTTATAAATTCAACATAAAAATCCGTTCTCACTGCCGAAGATGAGGTCCCTTGTTTCGCACATCGCGACGACCTCACGCCATCAAGTAGAATATACCTGGAGCTCTCCCCTTTTGACGGGTGGGTCTCAGTACTCGAACAGGGTGGTCACTTACTGACAATCAGAAAAAAGAGCTAAAATTTTTACATTTTTCCGACCTCTACAATCTTTGCAAATTAGAACGTCAACCTTAAGTTAATGATGTATATATAATTTAAAATTCATTTCCAGTGGCTAGACGAAACAGCAATTACAACAACCCTAAAATAAAGCCTCAATAGCTAAACGGTAGAAGGGGCGACTCCGCTCCGTTAACGCTTGTTCGATCCTGACCCCCTTGGGCTATTGTCGTACCCACTTCTAGCGCAAGCTTATTTGGAGAGGCAATAGGAATATTAGTAATGCCTTGAAAAAAGCATTGCTAACATTCTTTTAAAATGAAATAAAAAGACACAAAGACAAAGACAGACTTATCGGCGTCGGGATGTGACGACCCCATCGCCCGCTGTTGGGATAACCTCTGTCACAGCAGAGATTATTCCACCAGTGCAATCAGTCACACTGGTGGTAGGTCTTTGGTGCAAGGGGCCGGCTAGGTAGGTACCACCGCAGTGTCCAATATTCTGCCGTGAAATAGTAGTGCTTAGGCATTACTGTGTTCCGGTTTGAAGGGCACTGTACGCTAGTGAAATTACTGGGCAGAGGAGATTTAAGAACTAATATCTCGAGGTTGGCAACGCGTGAGTGGCGCCTACTAATGGTGCTGCAAGCGCTCATAGGCTACGGCAACCACTTACCATCAGGTGGGCCGTATGCTTGTTTGCCAACTTGTAACATAAAAAAAAATTTGCTTTTAGCCATTTCACTTAAACCTAGCGGAAATAGAACCATTGACGAAATCGTTATAACCAAATTAGAACTATTATGTGACGATATCTGTATAGGTACTTACCTAAACCCGTAAAGAAACTGCGTTTTATAAAAACCTTCTTGTAATTTAAAAAATGTGTCCAATATATCAAAAATAAAAAGAAATGGGTTTGGGCGATTAAGTACCACATTTATCATGTATCTTTTTACATGAGAAATTTTTGCTCATTATATGAGATCAAGTATAAATGACATCATCATCTTAAAATTTTATATAAAGTACGTATAATTATAATAAATTAGCTTTCGCTGTTGGTTTCGCCGGTTTGATTTAATAATTTACAATATCGACTTCTTTGATAACAACTTTTTCTCTCAATACAATAGTTAAGTGAGAAGTAATTGTAACTGATTAAAAACATATCCGACTTTTTCGCAAACACATTCGAAATGCAGAGATTGCGATTCACACTATAATGATTTAACGAAGTTGTGGCGCAGCGGTAGCTAACCTGCGTTAAGCGCAGTTTGTATTGACCATACAGACATGTTTTACGGTATGAATGTGTTGGTCCTTGTCATTGTGTATGTTTCCAGTCCCCCGACACAGGATACAGCTATCCTAATGGGGGCCGTTGAGTGTGTAGAGTTTATTTATTTATTATTCTTTATCTCCAGTTCTTTTATCACGTACATCTGACCATTCTTAGCATATTCCGATCCAATAAAATCAACATCGTCTTTGGAATTAATATAATTGTTATAAAACGTCAAATAAGTTGATACCTTTATTTTTCAAGCTTGGTAACCCCATTATAGGTCTTTAATTTAACATGTTCGAAACAACAAAAAGCCAATAAGACCCGCATCTATATTTTTAACATTGCCACGAATTTCCATCTTAATGATAACTTTGAAAGTGACCATACCTTTGATCGAGACTGGTTTACAAAAAAAGTGAAATTTTGAGCGATTGCATTAAATATTGTGTAATTTAATTTCTTTTAAATTGCATCATAGCGATACATATAGCACAAAAAGTTTAATTTTATTACATAACAATAATTCTGTAACAGTTGTTATTATTTTCATCAAATCGTTCTCACTACTAAATGCTATAGACTATCTTTATATATATTTCTACTATATTAACAATTCCACTAATTCTAGATTAACAATCGGACCCGACAGGAGACGCTGCTATCGGGTTTGACTTTTTTCATTTTCGTAGTAGGACAACGTCTGCCCGGCCCGGTAGTATATTATAATTGGACGCAAATAAGCAATACCATGTCAATCCACACGAATGTCATTTCGAGAAAAACACGTTTGAAAATTTTGAATAACTTGCTTTATATAAATTTTTTATATGTATTGGTCAAGTTTATGGCAATTTCAGATTTATGTAAGTTATTTTACTTATTTTCACAAAAAAAAGGTATACAAACTGCGTATTTCGTATATAATATTACCCAAAACGTTTAACACAACATAACTTATTTGATTAAAAATGGCTTTTTTAGAAGTTTTAAAACTTAAAACCCTACAAATATTAAAGAAAACTGTTCTTCAGCCATTTGCAAACACTTCTGCATATATAACTCAGTTTTTTCAGTTTTGTGGGTTGACATGGTATTACTTATTTGCTTCCAATTATGTGTATTTTTCTTCGCAGAAACAAGAGATGAATTCAACCCAAATTAGAATTGAACCCGATCTTTTATCAAGGCTTACATTTTCAATCCATAGTGTCATCTCAGCTTCATGCAGTACATTTTACATTTGGCTTTAAAGATTGATTAGGGTTATTTCTCACCTACAAAACCTAACAAAATTTTAGTTTCCAAGATGTACTTTTTAATTTAAATCTATAAATTTTATTAATAATAATTAAAAAAGTTCCACGTACCTCTATATTTTATGGCTACCCCGAAAGCCTCTTGGTTTTGTTAGGCTTTTACACAATTAAAGAATCCTGCGGACTTTTGCGGATTTAGAATACACAATTGGATAGGCTATACAAACTATTAGTCGAATAAAGTTTCCAATAAATCCTAATTAAAGGGATAATTAATACCGTTTAATAATTACCATATAAGTAAATAACAGAAACTCCCACAGTCCCGTAAATAAGCTCCAACAGGAATTCCTCTAGGATACCGCCATTTCCCAAGCAAATTCTAATTAAGAAATAAACCAAACACAACGTCTACCGGAATTATCAGCGTAGAACAGTGAGCTGAACTTACTAATGAACAAACATATCTCCGTAGGAATGCTTGGATTTCTGCATATAATAACTCGTACAATTAACTTGAGTAATATCATAGAATTTAGGAACTGGAAGATGCGTTTAAATCATTTATAAATTAAGTATCATATATTTATTCATATTTATTCGAAAATCTTTTAATAAAAATATTCATACTGATATAACTTTCACAAAACGTAAAAATGTTGTCAACAGCCGAAGTCGTCGAGCGAGTTACATCGTCATACCAAGACACCGAACAAACTACGGTAAAACAATGATTACATCGGAAGGAGCGCGACTTTATAACAGACTACCCTCAACTATAAAAAGTGCCAGCTCACTTTACGTCTTTAAAAATTGTTAGCTCAACATTTAATAAATATTAACTAATATTATTAACGTTTAAAATTAACATAAAAAGTTTTGTAAGTTTTCCATTATAGGTTGTAAGTTTTTCTACCTATTTTTATTTGTGTTGTTATAGCTATGTATTACAACGACTTCTACTACTACTACTACTACTGACGACTAGTATTTATTGTTAAATATGTTATCACATAAGCGACAAATTTGTCTTAGTTGGTAATAAATATTCTTTAAACCTTAAACCTTAAACCTTAGTACGGACCGAATTTTATTATCATTACCAACGTTGTGGCGTTGTGTTAGTGAACCTGCCTTAAACGTCACAGGTCGCGGGTTTGATTCCCGTTCGGGATTTGTATTTTGTGCGTTCCGGTCTAGGTGTGTTTGTGTTTGTTCTTGTGTATGTTTTACGGATCCCTGACACAGGATATCAATATCCTAATTGGGACCGATTTCTTCAGAACTTATAAGAAGTTTTAAAACTTTTAAATGTTAAGTTTTTAAATGATCTCAGGCTGCTTTTTTTCATTTGCTTTCAATGTTTGTTACCTCTGAACTCCATCATTTATATTTCAATTTGAAAAATTATTTTATTATTTCAAGGAGTAAATTTTGTTATTGTGTTTTATTATTATTATTGTCGCATAAAGTTTTATGATTACCTGATGAAGGACACCAGATATAAAAAAGGAAGATATCAAAATTTAAGAGCAAACGCTTTGAAGCATAAGCGTCAGTTACAAGCGTAAGGTCAGATGAAATGGTGACCATTTTGAAATAGCTATTAAGTTTAAGTTAAATGATCAAGTAAACTATAGTTATAGTTAGGAACAATTACTATTGAAACGGTTGAAACCTACACCGATAAGGAAAACAGTTTCTATTCATAGGAACCGGGAAGAAATACAATGTCATTTTTTTTAGGTATTGGAACAAAATAAGACTGAATATATACTTCAATATAGTTGAAATTCGATGGAAGGTCTTTGATTTGTGGTAAAACTTAATTTTTTATTTCCTATTGTTGTTAAACAAATCTACAAGAACCGTACATCAATAATTATTACTAAATCAGATTTTTTAACAATTTGTGATTTCGTATTTAATATAATATACATATTTATATTATTTGTAAGAAGATAGCTGGACCATTAAGGGAATTTGATAGCGCATTTGATGTTTAATTTCACTGTAAAGAAATGTACAGGAATCCTTAATAATTAGGTTATTAGGTAAGTATTTATATTTAAAATTATGTGATCGAAATATTTTCAGGCTTTAGATTGGGTCGTAAAACCCTTTAAAATTGCAACATTAGAGGATAGGAGCTGACAATAGTGGCTATAATTATTACTTATTAAATTGAGAATTACAAACATATCTTAATATTATTTTATGTAAAATGTAAGGAATTTGATTTTTAAAACCCTAAACATCACAGTCTCAATTTTTTTTTATGTCAAGACGGTTGGCAAACGAACATTCAGTCCGCCTGAAGGTAAGCAATCATCGCAACCTACGAACGCTTGTGACACTTGAAGTATCACATGTGCTTCCAACCCAAGGGATAGGTGGGAAGGGATGAGAAGGGAAAAAAGATGGGAACGGATGGGGTGGAAGATTGGGACTCCGGCGCTCTCACTTGACGCACGAAACAACTCATTTTATGATCATGAGAACCACTATATTAGTTATAGTCTTAAGAATAGCGCAGTCAAAAAAATAAATAAATTGTTCACAAGCATTAAAGATAAGAAAGAAAATCGTAATTTACTATATTAATATTTAATTATTAAAAGAAATATTTCTTTAATAAAAACTGTTTTTTCTAAAGCATTGTTTTCTTGATAGGTGGAAAGTGTCATCGATCACTTCTACTGTTCTTTATTCTTAGGGAATTACGGTAAAATGGCTTTACTGAAACCTTAAATCAATTAATGCAGACATCGTGAGAAGGTACTCCAATCACGTGCTTTACACGGCTATAAATCGTCTTGATGAGGTTAGCACGGTGTACTTAATGTTTTACATTACTGTAAATGACATATTAATTAATTTAAAAAAATGTGTTATTTTCAAATTTCAAAAAAGTTTTCGTTTTAGTCGTAAATAAGCTATAAATAATATTTTTTTCTTATCCTAAACATAAAATAGTCATTCCCAAGGTAGCCACACTGTACGCTTGGTAGCTGTAATACGCTTGGTAGCATTGCGCGTAGTTGAGGAGTTTGGCACTTAATATTCTAATTACATTTGGAACTCAACCTTTTACCCCGTACATTTTTACTTTCTTCACCTTTAACATGGCAACCCATAGCTATACTCTATAGTTGTAAAAAATTTCAATCAATTCACGTTTCTACTTCGTCTAAGTTTTAAAACATCGTCCTAAGTACGCTAATCACTTCCTTGTTAACAATGGAATGTTATTATTAATTATTTAATCCTCAACAGCTCAAGGGCTGACTAGCGCAAGCTACGAGCCTCTTTAGGAGTATTATGAATGATTTGATGAAACATGTCTATGCTGTTATGTATTGATATTAATGTAAAAAAAACCTCAGTGAGCAAAGCGTGCAATTACACAAAAATATCGTAAATTTACCGGTTTAAAAACATATATGGTAGCTATAACTCCCGTGTAAACTTTTGTAACGGGTACTAGTTGTGATATAACATCGTAATTTTAAATTAATTCCGGGTGGAACTCTAGACGAATACGGTAAAAGCGTGACCGATTCGTAAACTGTACGTGTACAATGCAATAAATCCTGATTATCGTAATGTAATAATTGTTTAAAGACTTGATTAATTTATTAATCAATGCTATGGAAGGCTGATTAATAGTTATAAAAATAGTTACTTCAGTTTGTTAGTTCATCGTTTGTAAAACTCGAGTGATTTCTTATTTTCGGACTTTTTTGGCCATTCTGAACTTGTTTTTTAAAATGGTGTTAGTAGCACTGAATTACAACAAAGGGCCCCAAATTCTTCAATTCAACTAATTTAATGAAGTTCGTGTGGTATAGCTAAAATTGTATGCCTTAAATCTTAAACCTTATCTCAATGCCTCCACTGGTGTGCTGATACATTTTTCACGCAAAGAGTCGGAATTGCAATTTAGCGAGTATAATAGTTTGTTTTGAATTGTATATATATTTTAATATTGGTTGTTATAAAAATACTAAGATTTCAAATATTGATTACTTTCGCGCTTAAATACCGTTACTTAATCAATTATCAAGTCAGTACCCAAATAATTTGTATTCGGCAAGTTAGCTCGTGCTAAAGAAATTGATAATGAATGACTATTAACCATAAAAATCGCAATACCGCTAACAATGTATTTCGTAATAACAATTACACGTATGAAATCGTTTATTATTTTTCAAACTTTTTCCGGCTTCTTTTAAAGTACATTATTTATGGTTTTCTTTTAAGTTTTACTCATGTACGTCCCATCCAACGAAGCGTGTAACTTAGTGCTAGGAATGATTATGAAGACTATATAGATAGAATGTACTTTATTGTACACCATTTTTACAAAAAAACGGTCAAATTAAGTTTAAATATACATGTAAGTACAAATAGGTGGTCTTATCGCTAAGTAGCGTAGACTCTAGGAGGTGAAATTAAAACGTTTTTAAGCCGACATTTACATCGAACCTTTTAATTATATTATGTTGAGGTTTTTGTGAGAAATTGTCTAGTTATGATTCCAAGGCAAGTTGAATTGACTTTTGACGGACAGGTATTTGGCTGTGTAAAAATATTGTGCATGTTTCTTACTGAAAATCGGAACCCGACGTCCTTACCTGCACTCCGGAGCACGACACTTACTGTGTTAAAAGAAATCCTTAAGCTGAAATTGAAAGATCTCTTCAAGCGTCGATCAGATCGTCATCGTCCTTTAAACCTGTAATACGGCGTGGTATGCTGGTAATTCGCCGGAACGGTCAACAAAATAATTACATGCTTAGTAGTTAATTAAGTGTTTTAATTACATGGAAAGTTTTTTCGTCTTCCGTTACAACAAAAACTGTATTTTGAAATGACCAAGTAGACTGATTGACTTTAGACTTTTTGTATATTACAAGTCATGTTCCTAGCATCCTTCCCAGTAATTTAACTAGGGTCTTCTCATAGGGTCTTCTCATAGGGTCTTCTCATAGGGTCTTCTCATAGGGTCTTCTCATAGGGTCTTCTCTTCATGATAAGAGTATATCATAATTTAACGAGTTATTAGTTACGAAGAGCGAACCAGTAACTTATTGGTCACGGCTTCGATTCCTGCTCAGAACAGATGTTTGTTAAAATATCTGTTTCGGCCTGGACTTTTGTCTTTACAGGTCTCCCAACCGTGCCTCGGAGAGCACGTTAAGCTTTCGGTCCCGGTTGTTATCATAACATCTGATAATAATCGCTAACTCTTGATAGGTAATTTGCTCTTATTCAATGTAAATAAATAAATGAGTTACTGGTTCGTCCTGAGGGTTGCGGTGGTCAGGTGGGAATTGCTCTATGTAAACCCTGTAAAATCCGGATAAGAGTAATAAGTAGACCCTGAGCAAAATACCGAGATGATTTTAAGAAAGAAGAAAAAATCAAAATTAAATTATGCTATTTAAGTCAAAATAACAAAACGATAAACGGTCTTTTATAGATTTTTTAAAATCATTTTTAATACTATGAAAACTTAAGGCAATATACGGTTAAAAAACATAATTACTCATTGATGGATGTATGTTTTTGACATTACTCAATGTATGAATGCTTATTATAATCCAGAAGATAAGCTAGATAAATGTACTTTTTGTGGACAAGCCTGAGCTAACGGTGACTTTGAACGACGGTCGGATGGCATAAATGTTGAAAAAATGTTTGTTACCTTAAGCCTGTTACACACTATATAACTTTATGAGTAGCAACGCATTGATTTTTGCTAAAATTCTAGCATTTTTACAACAATGTGGATTTCTCTTTATTATGAAAATGCAACTCATCCTACATTATGAATATTTTTAATTTTGTTTGATAATATTTTTAACATGGAGTTTCATTTTATTTCATTCAACTATATAGTGAATATAACTGAGATTTGTGGATCCTTAATTTCACTAAATATAAAAATTAAATATTAACCTTTTCATTAAATTTACACAAAAACGTCCAATTACAGCTTTGCGATAATACGAAAAAACTTTCTTATAAAAATTGTATTTATCTACTTCAATTTATGTTTCAAAGCTCCGGCGGTCTCCTAAAGAATTAAATCTAAACAAAATTCTGGTAATGCCTGAAGGCTGTATAATTATTGTAATTGTACTCCAATAATGATTTGGTAATTTTAAGTTCCAAATAAGCCTTAAAATTGTTTAATTAAGAAAATAAATTCTTAATAAACAAATATACATAATCAATAACCAAAAATAAATAACAGGTGTAACTGTTTTTAAAACACTAAGTAAAAAACTTAAGTCTATTGAACTTGGCTGTAAAATTTATTACTCGTGACGAATGAAATGTCTTGTTAGAGAAACATTGTAACATAGATTTGAATTAGATCGAGATTAATATGTTGTTTTAGGGTTCCGTTTAGAAAATGTTTAAAGTCGAATCTTACTGTTTTCGACATAAATTTACTGGACCTACAAACATACCAAGCCTAAAAAGCTCAATAATATAAAGCTCAATAATATAAAGCTCAATAATGAAAACAACGTATTAATCTCGATCTAATTCAAATCTATCTATAGGGTGGACTTGTAATACGCGAGTTGCAGCTTCGATCCTGACATTGCATTGGGATATAGTCGTACCCACTCTTAACAAAAGTTACATACTCAGTTGGAAGAGAAATAGGTATATTAGTAAAGTGCTTATACTTAAAAAAAAAGTGGTACAGCTTGAGCCAAATCTTTCTTCTAATTCGTAGTATTTTTTTTAATTAAACCCAGTGGGTTAATAGAATTATCCTCTATCAAGCTAGCCGTAACTTTCCTAGTCATCAATACGGTAAACTTTTAATGTTTGTTCCGGAGATAAATGGAAGAATCCTTATAATACATGATCAAACGAACTTCCAAGTGAAGTTCGATCAGTATTATATGAGTCTCTTTATTCGAAGATATAGATTTAAATATGTGTATTTTTAATACACATATAAATATTAACATGTAGTCCTTTCCTTGCCTGGCAGTAATCCGCACGCTTTTAAGAGTTTTAATATCGATTAACGAATCGATTCAAACAAACCCACACCATCGATATTTCACTCTCTAGCTTCATTCTTTAGAGTTAGATCGGTTGTATTTAGGCAAAACCTAGTTGGGATGGGCAGGGCGGGAGCTTAGTCTATATCTTCGAATAAAGAGACTCATATAATACTGATCGAACTTCACTTGGAAGTTCGTTTGATCATGTATTATTATTTCGTCACTTTATTCGAAGATATAGATTTAAATATGTGTATTTTTAATACACATATAAATATTAACATGTAGATGTTTAGAGTAAGTTTTGCCGTAACTATTGATTTAGAAATTAAAAAAGACCAAATTTATGTGAAATGATCAGATTTATTTTAATTAGATTTTAATATAGAATAATCAATAACATAAAGTTTGAAAATACATGTAAGTAGATAGGATTAAAGATAAATTATTATCTATAATAACTTTAAATGCTAACGGAACAGTCAAGAAAGGTTCTGAGAGCACACCGCTCTTGCAAACTGGTTATCGTCTATTATTTGTCTATTGTAAAATTTGGCAAAAGTACTAGAGGCTGGCGTCCAGCCGGCTGTTTTTCTGATGACGTCGAGTGAGACGCCCGCACGGCTGGCGGCGGAAGTAGCAGCGTGCCGCGCACTGTGTGCGCTGAATGTTGCTACGTCCACACCACACTCGGCTAGAACCTGCTTCACCCACCGTGCGATCGTCTGGCTCGTCGCCGGTCGATGTGGCGCCCGCCACGTCAACAGTAACTTGTCTGTATCGCCTGTTCTAAACTGTTCCGTACGCTGTAAGTAGTCTTTGAGTGCGGTCGCTGGACATATATCCTTATTTTCTAAAAAATAGGGAAGAGTCAGCAACGGCACATCTCGACCGACTGCAGATGTCTTTATTGAATCAGAAATAACAATTTTAATATCGGTGCTATATAACTTAATATTATTAATTCTAATCGAAGATAGTGTTTGAGCTCTGTGGGCTGTACATAAAGCTAATAACATACATAGTTTTTTTGTTAATTTTTCAATTGACAAATCATCGTGAGGTTTCCATTCTGATATGTGGTTTAAAACCACCTGAGGATCCCATGTAGCAATATATTTAGGAAGTGTTGGTCTTAATTTGTAAATACCTTTAAAAAATCTTTTAACTAAAGCATTGCTGCTAAAGTTCTGATTTAATAAAAGAGATAAAGCAGATCTGTGTGTGTTAAGTGAACCATAAGCTGCACCTTGATTAAACTGATTAGTTAAAAATGATAAAACTACGGACTCTGAACATGTATTATAAGGGTTTAAATTTAACTCATTACAAAAATTCCACCACAATTTGTAAGTGCAACCATATTGTTGTAAAGTTTTTGGTGCTAGTGAAGACAACATTATATGTAAGGCTGCTTCGGGAGTTCCTTTTCTTAAGAAAGCTTCCCGGACAGCCTCACGGCAGCCAAGGTAAATTTGAACTGTTGTCGTCTTCTGAAACAGAAGTTTAAAAGGTGTTCGTTAGCGTTAAAGTAAATAATTTCCGAGGTGCACATAGTTTGTAACACCGGGAACCAAGGTTGAGATGGCCAATATGGAAAAACTAATATGCCTTCCGCATGGTCTGTCTTTATTTTTTTGAGACATTTTAAAATTAATGTGAAGGGGGGAAAAGCGTAGAAGAAGTATTCTTTCCAGCTTAGAGTAAACGCGTCGACCTTAATCGAATCAGGGTCCTGCCGCCACGAAACATATTTTACACATTTCGCATTGGCGCGAGAAGCGAAGAGGTCAATTTGTGGTTTCCCTAATATACTTATTATATGTTGAAATGCTTGGCTAGAAATTTCTAATTCTGTATCTAGATTTTTGTTACGTGATTCTTGGTCCGCTTCTATATTATCCTTTGTGTTTATATATGAAGCGTATATCCATATCCTTCGGTTCTCGCACCATTGCCATATTTCACTAGTTATCTCATTCAAATGGGGAAATCGAATTCCACCCATTCGGTTAATGTAACTAATTGCTGTGCTATTATCGCATCTTAATAAAATTGCACAACCAGATATATTCCGGGCGAAAACCTTAAGTCCCAGATATGCTGCTTTAAGCTCTTCATGCTTCCATTTTCCACCACATCGAATATTATCACAAAAAGCACC
Source organism: Hestina assimilis (assembly GCA_023373885.1). Classification (NCBI taxonomy): domain Eukaryota; kingdom Metazoa; phylum Arthropoda; class Insecta; order Lepidoptera; family Nymphalidae; genus Hestina; species Hestina assimilis. The sequence continues at coordinate 4,690,022 of CM041749.1, read as the reverse complement.
CCAGCCTTGCCTCGATGCATCCGAAAATATTTCTAAAATGAATGCAGGTTTTTCTATATTATTTTGATAAATAAAAATATGTTTACTCCACCATAATAAGTCAGGTAATATATTTGTGGATGGTTTAAATTTTGCATTGTAATTATTATGAGATTTAATCAAAGCAAGATGTTTCTCTCTTTCTAATAATTTAGTGTATTTCCAGCTGTAGCTAACAGCTGGACAAGCCGCTATTAAGACTCCAATTAAATGTGCAAATTCTTTAATAGTGCAGCGAGGCAAGGTGAGGTACTTTTGAACAACATTAAAAATATACTTCTGTTTTTCATTTGGTAAACTAATAGACTTTGTTACAGAATTAAAGACAAAACCTAAATATTTACACGAAGTACTCGGAATTAACTGACTCTTATTAAAATTAATAACAAAACCAAGACATTCTAATAATTTTTTTGTTTCGGACACATTCTTTTGACATTCATTAAATGTAGACCCTATGCATAGTATATCATCGAGGTATACCACTGATTTAAATCCCCGAGATCTTAAGTCCCCTATAACAACTTTCATTATTTTTGTGAAGGTTCTCGGTGCTACCGAAAGGCCATAAGGCATGGCATTAAACTCATAAGTAATTAGCTTTGAGTTTCTATCCTCGAACTGGAAACGTAAAAATTTCTTATAGCTAGATTTAATTGGAACTAGTAAATAAGATTCCTTCAGATCTATTGTAGCCATAAAACAACCCTCGGTTAGTAATTGAGTTACTGTCCTATAGTCTTCCATTTTAAAATGAATTTTTTCTATAAATTTATTTAACGATTTTAAATTGAGAATAAATCTATAATCCCCATTGGGCTTAGGTGCTAAAAAAATATTAGAAGTATATTGATTTCGAGATGGTTTACAAATAGATATAGCACCGAGATCCAATAATGTATCTATAGAATTAAGCATTAGTATTTTCTCTTTGGCTAATAATCTACAATTCGTATAAGTTACGCGTTTTACTTTTTTAGTAAACGGTATAGGGAATCCATCTCGAATCCAAGACAGAACTACTTTATTATCGGTTATATTACACCAACAATTGTAAAAAAAATGTAATCTACCAGCATGTACCTCTATGTCCGAGGGCCTACACGTTGAGGTCTGTTCCAGATCCTGGTCGGATTGGAAGTGTTCTGAGGTAACTGATATCTCTGGTTCATATAGGGAGTCTTCCTGGCTCCTCCTCGCCCCCCCCTGGTCATCGAGCGAGAAGTACCTCTCCAGTTTCCCTGCGGCTTTGTCGAGCGAGAGTTAGCTGAACCTGGGGTACTCTTAGGATCTGGTTTTTTAATCTGAGAGCCCTGTTTCTCAATGGCCTTAGATGCTTTGATTTTCTCAGGTAAATCTATACCGAAGAGCATCTCGTCTCTTACACAGTCTTGAATTAAATTCAGGAATGACTTATCTAAGCCCTGGGTCAATGATTTCGTTCTGGTTTGGGTTTCTAGAGCGTGAAGATCGGATAAGATCCTAGAAGCATCTGATAGGTATTTAATGGCTTGTACTTTGTCGTCGGATGCTAATAATATAGATATTGCCCTGTTAATAGCTGTTAAACCGACCCCCAACTGTTGTTGTGATGATTCAATTTTCTTATCCCGTGCACGGGCGAATTCGGAAACCGCTGCTGCTATTTCCGGATTTAGTTGAGGGGCACGAAACAACTTACAGTTTTGCGGAACCGCATATTCATTGATTAACTTGTCTTTTTTGTCTTTATCGGCTAAGCCTTTGCGAAGTATTGGAGCCCATCTTTGGGCTAGATCAGAATGTATATCAGGACCATAAATGACCTGCTCTGGGAGTAATTCGCCCAATGCCATCAACATCTCAGGTTCCAGTGTCAGCGGAGGCGGAGGTGACGGCGGCGGTTGCAGAGCGGGCGGCTGCGACTCTTCGAGTGCCACCGGGCTCGCCGCCTCCCTTTCCTCAATATTATTACTTTCATTATTATGTCGAGTCGACGTGTCATTGGAATTAGTCCCGTTTGCAACGTCTAAAATATATGCGATTTAGCATTAGTAATATGCAAACAAATAAATTAAAAAGAAATTGTTTGAATAGTAACTGGTTGACTCACGGTCAACTCTGCAGTCTATAATACATAATATTGTACCCTTTGATTAACTCACGGTTAATTCTTGGGCCATGATTTCGCTTTAGGTTGACTCACGGTCAACTCGACAGCGTAGAAATAATGATTAATGCACTTTAAATATAATAATATCTTTTAAGCATAGTAATATTTTTATTAAATATTGAGGGTACTTGAATAAGATTTGTACTCACCAGATATTTCTTCGACGTCTGAGGAATCAGTGTACGAAATTATTCTCTTACGTCGTTTTGATTTACTTTCTAACTTTTTGATTTTTTTCTTGTATCGAGCAATTTGGTCTTTAGCACTGCGCTTTGGCATTTTGAATGACGCGTGCGTTCAACTGCCCGCACAAAGAAAGAATGAAGCTAGAGAGTGAAATATCGATGGTGTGGGTTTGTTTGAATCGATTCGTTAATCGATATTAAAACTCTTAAAAGCGTGCGGATTACTGCCAGGCAAGGAAAGGACTACATGTTAATATTTATATGTGTATTAAAAATACACATATTTAAATCTATATCTTCGAATAAAGTGACGAAATAATAATTTCTTATTTCTATCTATACGAAGTATAGCAGGTTTATTCTGTGAACCTATTGAATTCTTCTAAATTGTATGAATAGTCAACCCGTGCTAAAATCGGCAATACTACTACTACAAACATAGTTCAAGGGGTTTTTAAATATTTTTAAATGTTATTTCCCAACACAGGATATTCCTATCCTAATGAGGGCCGTTCAGTGTGTTTTTATTTTATAATACGATATTTACATTGTCACATTATATACTAATGTTCTTGGTAAATACCCAACTTAATATTACTTGCTATAGCAATATTTATTATCTATATCGTAAATGTAAGAATTCACCGTCATACGGAAGCCGTCTCTCGATCATTTGTTTGATCAACAAAGCAATCTGTATTGTAATTTCATAACAGGATTTGCCGATAGATTCAATGATAAGCTAACAATAGGGCTAACCACTATGTATGGTTTTAACTGATATCAAAAAGAGACATGAATTCACACTATTTTTTTACAGCAAAACTTCCATTGTCCAGTAAATAGGTAAGTCCGGCTTTAAACGAAGGTCATGACACCCAGGGCAAGAGTATCTGAATTTTCACATGCTTATTTGTGTTTCGATTTCGTCTCGTGTTTTATGATGAAGGAAAACATCATAAATAAGCCTGAAAGTCTTGGAATAAATTCTTAGTATATCCACAAACACATAGTACAGCACGGTCGCCGGCACGCTGACGCTGTCAAGGCCAATGTCAATTAGAAAAAAAATGGAGCAGTGAACTTTGATGCTTAAGCTCCTAATCCTTTCCCTGAACAGTTGAATTTTGTTGTATGTATGATTAGACCCGCATAGATCGGCGTTAAAGCTAAATCAGACCAGACTAAATAAGTGACAGACTCGACTATTATCGTCAAAATTGACTTTATAATGTAAGTGTATCTTTTGGCCAAAATAAAAAACAGTATAATGTTTTAAAATAACATTCCACACAATTTTGAAATTTCTTATGATGTCTTCTGATTTGTATAAGTATTATTTGACAGAAAAAATGTTTGGTCCCATTTTCACACAACAATGAATTATTAATATAAAATAATAATAATAATAATAAACGCTACACACTCAACGGCCCCCATTAGGATAATTATATCCTGTGTCGGGGGTCCGGAAACATTCACAATGACAAGGACAAACACAACCAGACCGGAAAACATGCCTGTACGATTAATACAAACATCTGCTCCGAGCGGGAATCGAACCCGCAACCGTCGAGGCTTAAGGCAGACTCGCTACCACAACGCCACAACGGTGTCGTTGTGGGTATTATTAAAATTATTAGATACAATTTGTACCATTTGAACTATTTCTCTGATAGTTGAAGTTAGATAAAACTTTGCATACAAAAATGTAATGTAAAAAAAACCTTTTCCATTAGAAAGGTTATTGCCATATTCTGTAGTGTTTTCCTTCTGATGACACATTTATTACATTAGTAACAAAGAATTTCTAAGTTCTGAGGGATTTTCCCAGAAGGTTGTTGCGTCGATACATATACTATTTACTTCATGACTCACAACAAAGTTTATCGTTAAAATCAATACAACTTTTTGATCCGTTTCAATAGGAATCAATTAAACATACTATTAAAACATACTTGACTTTTAATTACCAAAAAATTTTTTATGTTAAATTTTTACATATTTTTTATGACTTTTGGGCCTAGGGTGTTCAGTCCGTACATTTTAACTTCAAAAGAGAATGTATTGAAAATATTAGAAAAGTTACATTATAATGATTATTATCGTTCTAAATAAATAAATAAATAAACGCTAGATAACGCATATTGACACCGTTGTGGCGTTGTGGGTAGCGAGTCTGCCTTAAGCCTCGACGGTTGCGGGTTCGATTCCGGCTCGGAGCAGATGTTTGTATTAATCGTACAGGCAAGTTTTCCGGTCTGGTTGTGTTTGTCCTCGTCATTGTGAATGTTTCCGGACCCCCGACACAGGATATAATTATCCTAATGGGGGCCGTTGAGTGTGTAGCGTTTATTATTATTATTATTACAGACTCAACGGCCCCCATTGGGATAGTTTTATCCCGTGTCGGGGATCCGGAAACGTTCACAATGATAAGGGCAAACACACCCAGACCGGAAAACTTGCTGTCAAAAATCTGTGAGCGAGAATCAAACCCTTCGACCTGTAGCGCTTAAGACAGGTTCGCTATCACTTCGCACACAACGTCGCCATGATTTGTCTTCTACGCACGTACACTACAATGTCAATAATTACGTACAACTTAGTCCATTTAACATTCAATGGTCTAAGACATACAATAATGATAAAATGATCCATTTAAATCATATATGGTCTAACTCAATCACATATGTAATAATACTTAATTACTTTTTCAGGTACAACGTGGAATATTCATTCTAAGAAAACGTCATTTACTAATAAAAACGGTGAGTAAATAAAACCGGTATATAATAAATATTTCATAGAAATGAGAAACGAAAGCTAGTACTAGTAGTTTACGCAAGCACTTAATACTATCGTTAAACTGCTTAGTGATAGTATGATTTATGTTGTGATGATAAACAAGTTGTTTTTACTTAATATGATAATATAGTTTTCAAGATTCATTAGTGTTCGTCAAGTGTGTCTGTTACAGTGAGCCTTGGTTGCCTTTTCGTTATATTTTTTAAGAAAACTGAATGAGAATTTGACTGGATTGTATTATTTACGAAAAATTGTAAGAAATTGTGTATTCATTAGTAAATAAAGCATGTGGAATTATAAGGGTTCCATTTTTAACAATTGTCTACGAAACCGTAAAAAGTAAAGAAATATTTCTTAGTAAAATTTTATTTGCATAACTAAACTCTTCCTCGAGTATCTATAGAGATACGTGAATTTAATGGATGAATAATTGAAATAATCTAATCAAGGGATAAGTCCTTGTCCTTATCCTTGTGTATGTTTCCAGACCCCAGAAACAGTATATAACTATCCTAATGGGTTAAATGTGTAGGGTTTACTTAAGTAATCTGATTATAAAGTTTAGGCTTGGAAACCAGAAAATATCAAAGTATGTAATGCATAAATACATAGAGAACTTTCTTTCAGTTTTAATTGCTTTAGAAAAAAGTAACTTTAATTACATTAAAAAAAACACTAATATATATTAAGTGATATAAAAGTTTTTTATATATATAAATTACTAATCAACAAAATCTGACCGTTTTCTATTTGTTTTAAATGACGATCGAAACTGCTTCAACACTATAATTACCAGTTAAGGCCGATGACAGATGTCCTTTGCGGAAAAAAACCATTTTTATCGTTTATTAAGCATGTTTTTTTTTCTTACGGTTTTAAGTCTCAATCCATTTTTAGGGGTTCCGCGCACTATAAACTATATAATGATTACGTCACGCTTTCTTCTCTCATACAAGAAGAGTCAAGATATCCCGCTGTTGCACGGTTTAATTATTTTTGTTTGTTAATGTTGTTAAAGAAAGGCCTTGTTATCTATGTCGGTTATATATAATTGTTTGTAAATTCAAGATTTTCTGTATGCATTTAATCTGATCGTTTTGTGTAAACTGGAACGGACAGCCTACGTGCGATTATAATTATAAAAAGGAGTTGTAGGTCTTGAATTTGTATGCGAATGAGAATTTAGAACAACGCTAACAATAAGACGTATATTAATTATCTCACTGTAATTTATTACAATGATTATACCAAACATAAAAACTTTCAGAAAAATGTACGTTATAAATAACACAATTAACGGATAAGGATAGTTAATATCCTGCATAATAACTATAGTAAGTAGTAGTAGAATTGTTAAGGTGCTGCTTGTTTCAGCGCCGCATGTCGCGTGTTCGATTCCCCTCGGAGAAAATGTTTGTATTGACCATAGAGGCATGTGCTCTGGTCTGGGTGTGCTTGCCCTGGTCCTTGTGTATCGTTTACTTATATTAAATAGCATTTTCGTAATGTTGCGTTTTTTTTTTGTTTCATTCATCTAATTAGATTCTACTTATTTCCCAATCGTGCCGACTAGAAATATGAATCATAACCTTAACTCTTACACAAAATACGTACGTAAAGATTTTGAACAACTTATCATTATTCTTGTGTGTGTCTACCCGTTTAAGCCTAACAATACATGAAAAACCTATCTAACGATAAGTATGGCGTTAGTGTACATACAACAATTTTAACACACCAAAACCTTTGTAAAAATCCCTACTATTGTTACTCAAACCACCAAACCTCATTTAAATAACGAGATACAACACGCAAAGATTTTCAATCTCCATTTCATATACACGGTACATTGATAAGAATCGATTGCTATTCATCATTGTTGAACAAAACAAATGCGTACTGTAAACGGTAACAATTAGAAGCTAACCAGAGTTATAGCTTACCATATACGTAATTACAACAACGAGAAGTAAATTGAACATGCATTTATTATAGGAAATATTTGACGAAGAATAGTTTAAATTCTAATAGCTTTTACACCTACAGGCTTTCTTTAATGATGTCTGGCTAATGAGGATTCTTGAAGCTTACCACTTATCAATATTTGTTTAAAATCCTACTAACAATATAAATGCGAAAGTTTGTGAGTATAGATGGATGGATGTTTGTTATGCTTTCATGCAAAAAGTACTGATCGGATTTGGATGAAATTTGGAACACAGATAGATTATAGGATACGCTTTATCTCGGGGAAGTGGTAGGTTACAGTGGGATTAAATAACTTTCTACAGGATTTGAATTTCGGTAAAAATGGGTCTAATGGCTTCCCGATTAATTATTGCTGTACAGACATTGTAGCATATAATAAATGTGGACGGGAACGTGTAACGTGAACGGGTATGTGTGAGTATCGAAAGGCAAAAGTGCATCCCTTTCATCCCCTTATACTTTATCCATTATATCAGTTGACAAAGCATAGTATTGCCTCTGGAGGTTACCAAAAACACGACTACTGTAATTGCTTTTAATCGGGTCTTATCCTAGTATACCACCTCTATAGTGTAAAAATGTATTACTGTTTATCAAGCGGTGCAAAACATTATTTATTCAATTGTATTGTATGCTGTATGCTTTAGGCAAGGGAACGCCCTCATGTAAATGTACCTTTAGTAAACTTATCTAGGGGACATCTCAATAGGTTATTGAAATAGCATTATTCATTTTCACAGATGATAAAAGGTTCTGCGACAATCTTGACATTTCAAATTTGTAGGTCGCACGAGCGTCCGCATGTTATTTCGCCCTATGTATGTTAATAGCTGTATATTTGATTTCACCTTAGTTCCTACTATGTAAATTCATAGAATAATTGAAATTGTTATGGCGCCATTACTGAAACTAATAAAGAGTAATGAAATTAAAGAGTAAACTATTGGTCACCTGTATTAAAATAATATATTTTTATAAATATTTTTGCGTTAAATTTGTAATATATATTATTTGCAATATACATTGTACATCTATATACTATACATATTTTTTTATGTTACAAGTTGGCAAGCAAGTAGCCTATGAACGCTTGCAGCAACATTAGTAGGAACCACTGACGCGTTGCCAAGCTCGAGATATTAGTTCTTAAATCTCTTTGCTCAGTAATTTCACTAGCCTACAGTGCCGTTCAAACCCGAACACAGTAATTCTTAAGCACTACTGTTTGGCAGCAGAATATTTGACACTCCGGTGATACCTACCTAGCTGGCCTCTTGCAATAAAAGACCTACCACCATTGTGACTGATTGCACTGGTGGAATAATTTCTGCGGTGACAGAGGCTATGCCAACAGTGGTCGATGGGTTCGTCACGTCCCGACGCCGGTAAAACACATAATATATTATATAGTCCATATGATTTACATAAGATAGTCCATCTTAGAAAATATTATATTAGGATTCCACTTAAAGTGTCTCCATATCTACCCCTCTTAAGCTTAAGCCAAGCCATATCTAATATTTTTATAACCGACCCGACCTAAAAGAGAGGTGTTATATGTTTAACGTGTGTGTCCGTTTGTGGCATTCCAGCTCCCAAGTCTCCCAAATGGTAGGACCCATTTTGATTTTTTTTTATTTTAAGGTCACCCTTGTGATTCTAGCAGTGACATAAAAAAATCGGTGCAGCACTCTTAAAAATAGCAGAATATTTCTAGTTGATATTGGATGTCAAAAAAATTATTTATTATTCACTAAATATTACGTACCACTATTTGATTGTGAATGACATTTCGGTATAGTATCCCTCAGACTATTACAAAAATAGTAGTCTGTGAGTATCGCCTTATTCAAGTTTTTACTCTAGTGTAAATATAGCTTCAATGTATTTCATTTTCAAAGGAAAATTGCATTTAGATTTTGCATCAATCCAAAGGTTGAAAAGGCCAATGTTTGTTTTATTAATTCAACTATCTTGTCTAGGTAATGTCGAAGGCGTCTCAAGTCTGTAGTTCTGTACAACAAATAAACAGGTTGAAATATCCTATCGCACTTGCAGCTGCTGGAGTTACATTAATATGTTGATTCAAGCGCTGACTGCTTGAATTTATGCCCGTGATATTGCTTGAGGTGGCCGGAGTTTTCGGCCTATGTGTGAGTAAGAGAAGGAGCGTTTTAGCCACGTTCTTTGAGTTATAATAAAGATAACAATTTATAAGATAAGATGTGTGTTATAGGAAACTATGGTTTTTGCAATTACATTTTATATGGTGGTTTGTATTTTGCAATCCTATTTACAATGCTAAATTAAGCAGCATTACTTTTTACAACTCTTGTACAGTCTAAACGGCTGTTTGATGTTATAGTAGATTAATTATACAAAATTATTATTTTATCGTATCATGTAGAAAACATGTCGTTTATAGCTTATATGGTAGCTGCAAGTAAAAATATATTAATAAATTAACCAAGCTTTCTCCCTGAAATGAATCGCTTGTCTAATAATAATAATAAATAATAATAATAAACGCTGTACACTCAACGGCCCGGTGTCGGGGTCCGGAAACATTCACAATGACAAGGACAAATACACCCAGACCGAAAAATATGCTTGTATGCTCAATACAAACATATTATGCTCCGTGCGGGAATCGAACCCGCGACCTGTGGCAAAGATATGCATATATGATGTAATAAGAATTCATTTTTATAAATTCATAGAAAATCGCTTCCGCTTGTTACCAAGCGCTACCCAAAGTCAAGGCTATCAAAGTGTGCTAGTGGCTGCATTCCACCTACACCGCAGTGCATCAGGTCTGCAACTGTTTTTGCTATTCAGCCTCTACTATAGTCTCGGTAAGAACTCGAAATAAGACAGAATAAATTTTAACAGAATATAAGAATTCGTCAAAATTTTTAATATGAAATATAAAAATATAGAATTATATTTTATCGTATACTAGCTGCACCCGCAGCTCCGCACGCGTGGTGTTCCGATTTTTCTTTATTACACGGAAACCTATTTATTTTTTTCGGAAATAAAAGTAGCCTAAGTTACCCTTTGCAATATCAGCTACCTAGCAGAGATCAGCCGGAACAAGGAGACAGACAGACAAAAATTAAAAAAATGGTTTTTTTAAAAGTATCGTATATACTTTCATTGCATTTAGTGAAAAGCTTTTAATTTGGAATTACAAACAGACACTTCAATTTAATTTATTTGTATAGATATAGATATTGTTGAGTTTGTTTACCTTTGGTATAAATTCTATTAAAATGAACTATAACTTTTTTTACATAAATCTAACGGTAAGTGACACTTCAAAGTATGACAAAATATAATATCTGCTATCCTGTTACGAGGATTGTCACGAATGAGTCACGGTAATTTCTTATTCTTTCCTTTTTTAGTCAACATATTCATATAAATTCGTATGATAATTTTATGTTGTAGAATTTATGATTCGAAGAACATTGACAATAAAATTGCGACTTATGCCATTCTACCTCACTAGAAAAATATCCATTCGATTTTAATTTAAAACGGAAAAGTTTATTGAGCTCATAAATTGGATAATCGAAGCGTAATGGCTTATGATGGAATGGCTCTTATAGCAGTCAATGTACTAATGAATGGTGCTTCCATATGTTATGTAGCATAAGAAAATATTACCTCGTCCGACAACATATAATATGTATGTATACTATGCCCCTAGCAGATATAGAGGGTAGCGTTACATTTGACATTTACTTTTTAGGGTTGCCAAAGGAATTTTTGTGTATGGGATCCGATAACTAAAAAAATTCAAAAAGGCGTCCCATACAAACTTGAGATTCTTGTCGTTTTTGGCTGTATTTTATGAACTTTAATAGATAAATACTTCTTAGGTAATCTTTATTTTAAAGTGATACGGTTTGACGGTTTTAATTATATAAAAAGAAGAGTTCGGCACATTCACGGGATTTTATATAATGAAAAATATACTTTTATTGTTAGATTAAGACTTAAAACCAGCGAACATTGAGAATTGGAAACAAACAAATAAAATTCCCAAAACCTATTGTTCAGTAAATTTTTATTAATAATAATATATTAATAATTATAATTCTTCTGTCCGTGTCTATTTGACTAAACTCCAACAAAAGGCTGGATCGATTTTGATGAACTTTTGTGTGTGATCCAGTAGATTCGAGATTGGTTTAAATTCACAATTGGACCCAGTACAATTGGACACTGCTGTCGGGTCCCAGTTTTTTTTTCTTTCGTTGCAGTACAACATTTGCCGAGCTCGCTAGTAAATTATAATGATAAAGGTCAAATTTCTGTTTCAAAAATACTAAAATATATTTGTGAAATATTCATACCTTTTCTATTATTATTAAAAAGCAAATTTATACGAAATCTTGATAGGGGATACTCGGTAATAACATAAATATACGGCTCGCTTCGATGAGAGGCACTTATAATCGTTACTCTTAACAAATGATGCTGTTGCACAGTTACATATCATTTTAATGGGAATATAAGTGAATCGGGCGTAGGCTTTCGAATAACTAATTAATAAATTTCATTTTGTTTATTTGAATCATATTCTTAAACAGTATTTATATATTATTTTATAATTCTTAAACGTTAAGCTTGTACAAGTTTTTATGTTTTTATTATGTTGTATGTTCAATTAACCTTTTTTTTATGTTACAAGTTGGCAAACAAGCATATGAGCGCTTGCAGCACCTTTAGGAAGTGCCACTCACGCGTTGCCAACCTCGAGATATTGGTTCTTAAATCTCCTCTGCCCGGTAATTTCACTAGCGCTCTTCAAACCGGAACACAGTAATGCCTAAGCATTACTATTTGGCGGCAGAATATTTGACACTGCGGTGGTGCCTACCTAGCCGGCCTCTTGCAATAAAAGACCTACCACCAGTGTGACTGATTGCACTGGTGAAATAATCTCTGCTATGACAGAGGTTATCCCAACAGCGGGCGATGGGGTCGTCACATCACGACGCCGGTTTTATTTTAAACTAGCGACCAACCTTTTCTTTTGACTAACAATAAAAATCTTTACTTGTGATGAAAGTATGGTTGTGTGTACGGTTAGTACTGAGTGAAAACGAAAAGTTGTTTTCATTTTTCGGATCAATATGATATTCACAAATAACGTGGCTTTCTATTGGTAAAAGAATTTTCAAGAGTTCAATTTCTTGAGTTTGTAGCGTTTAATATTATCATTCGCATTATTACCATTTAGATATCATTTGTAGTATCTGATTATTTATTTTCGATTTGACTTTGACTGAGTATAAATCTTCGATTTAAGACATAACTGAGACGGAAAGAAAACACCTGAAAACCGTCTCATCCATGCATATAACCACGTATTTCTAATTATCATCTAAATAACATTATCATACGCTTAGTGCTTACCTTAGAGATGCCTTCAAACCGCAGTCAGCTAATAGGTTGATAGGTTAACAGTCCATCTCAAAGTAAAGGCTAGAGTGACCGTTAATGTGCGGTTTCAGTTTAAGCATCAAGCTAAAAAGTCAAAAGAGAGACGGAACGTAGAAAAACATTCCTATCTAATACCCTTAAACAAGCTATTTTTATAAACATATATATCATCTGAATCTCGGAGACGGCTCCAATGATTTTCGTGAAATTTAGTTCGCAGGGGATTCGGGGGCTATAAATTGATCTAGCTAGTATCCATTTTTAGAAAATATTGTTTTATCCCTGTTTTCGGGCAATGAAACCCCGGTTCGTATCGAAGGCGCTCGACGGTAGCGGTTTCGATACACGCTTGAAGTAGATGTTTGTTATAAATAATTATTTCGGTTTGAGCGTTTGCCATTGTGGATCTCCCCACAGTACCCGGGTAATAGTAATAAGCAGACCCTGGGTACCGGGAATAGTGCTACTAAGAAGAAGGTCTTAGAGACGTTCGAGCTAGTACAACTGACAGTTGCTTAAGTATGTTCCTTAAGTTGCTGTATCTGTAAGGCTAAAACCTTCACACACTTCGTCACATGGCAACGCCTTTCGTTAGCATCAGTTATTTCATCGATTTACATTAATAATTGAAAATGACGATTAAACCTGTTGAATATATCATGTTGTGGTCCTAATTATCATTTACAATAAATGTGATTTACCGAAACATACCAAACGAGCCAAAACTCAAAGACTTTACAGCGAACTTACTGGAGGTCGCGACTCACACGTTGAAAAACCCTGTTATAAGTAATAAAATGCGCCAGGTAATATTTCTAGTATAAGAAAATGGCATTAAAGCTGTATAATCAATTTATTTTACATGCTTTCTCGGGATTAAATGCTTAGTTCCGTGAAACATTAATAATGCGTGTAGACAACGGTTGTACTCAGGTCGTGTATAAAACTAAAATAATTAATAAGGTAGGAACTTCCTTTTGAGTCATTTATATATTAGTATTGGAAAACTCTTTCATTGAGTCCGTTTTATGACCGTTTTGCTTTAATGGACGCAAGCTCTCTTTCCGTTCGTGAAACAAAAAATAAATTAAAATAATAAACATATACGTTATTTATTTGGTGTTATGTAAGAGACGACAAACGGGCAGGAGGCTCACCTGATGTTAAACGCTTACCGCCCATGCATATCTGCAACACCAGAGAGCATACAGGTGTGTTACTGACCTAAAACCACACAACCGTGAAACACATACCATGTTTCAGTCTAGGTGGTTGTAGTTATGTTTGTGTGTGTTTCCGGATATCTAACGCAGCATATGTCAATGCCAACCATAACTTCTATGATGCCAATATGTACAGGGTAGTACATCTTTTGGCGCTGGATTTCACAATAAAACTCTTGAGTGAATTTTAATGTTTAATGATCTGAAGACGGAAGTCGACTGATACCGTGTACTCACGAACCGTCGTATTTATACATACGCTTCCCACCTTAGCTCTGATTGACCGACCAATCAGGTGCCTCCATCTGGCGTTCCGTCATGGCCGCCATTTTAACTAATGATTACTGGTGCGTGATTGGCTGACCAATCAGCAGCCTACATTTGGCGTCTTATTAATTATATATTAAGTAATTTACTATCTTATACTATTAATTCTACATAACTATTAATCTAATTTAAGCATGATATTGTTCATTTGTTTTTCTTAACGCTATCCCGCACATCTCTCCCGCCGTGCGTCTTTGACGCATCCTCGTTCGGTGGTGCGGCTTCGTCTTCTTCTCGTAGGGGCAGGACTACAAGTTTTCGTACTGGTCTCCGTAGTACTCCTCCTCTCGTCTTCACGTCCACTGTGCGCGTGATGTTGTCGGGCCCCGGATATGTAGCGATGACTCTGCCTCGGATCCATACGTTGCGTGGTAGATTCGCATCGACTACTTGCACCAGGTCGTCGACTTTTACTCCGGGTCCTCGCCCGCGTGGCTCCCGCCGGTGTTGAAGTTCTAATCTCGGAATCGGATGTGGCGTCGCTGTACTTGAGATATTTCCTCGGAATCGTCACGTTGCTCAGGTTTCTAAGGTGAATCAACCAATCTTGCCATTGTTCTCCGAGATCTTTATCGAGTTCGTCGTCCCACGATATACCTCTTCGCCACACCTCTTGTAGTAGCTGTTTAGCTCTTATCGTGACGGGTGAGGCAAAGCCCAGTGGGTCGAAGAGAGACATGACTACTCTTAGTGCTTCTCTTTTCGTTGGTGTTTTCTCGGTGATGAGTTTCGGTGCGACACGAGTCAAGTCGAGATTGAAGGTGAACTCGTCTGTGTTTGTCTTCCATATAACGCCTAGTACGCGCTCCGCCTTTTCTTCTGTTCTGTGTAGTTCCACGTCTTCCGTAGGCTGAATTTCACCTAGCGCCTTTTGCAGACATCGTGAGTTTGATTTCCATTGCTTTAGTTCAACGCTGGCCTTAGAGTGTATGTCACAAACGCTCTTCGTGACGCGAATTGCGTCTTCTAGGCTTCTAAAGCTGTCTAAGTAGTCATCGACGTAGTGTTTCTGTATGATGGCGGCTGCTGCTTCTGGGTGACTATATTCATGTTGCTTGGCGTTTAGATTCTTGACGTAGATCGCCGTTGATGGGGAGCAAGATGCGCCGAATATTAAGGATGTCATTCTGTATTCCTCTGGAAGCTTGTTGTCTCTTCGGTCCTCGCGCCATAGGTAGCGAAGGGCGTCTCTATCTTCGACTCGTAGCTTCACTTGCATGAACATTTCTTTAATATCTGCTGTTACTGCTATCTCATGTTGTCTGAAGCGCATCATGACTCCCAGTAATGATGGTAGTAGATCGGGTCCTTTGAGTAGCATATCGTCGAGAGCTACTCCCTGGTTTTTGCCGCTGCGTCGTGTACGACTCTTAGCTTGTCAGGTTTCTTTGGGTTGATGACTGCGAAATGCGGTAGGTACCACGTCTTGCCTGGTGTCTTCTGCTTAGGAGCGGGCTCTGCGTATCCCTTCGTGATGAGGGCTTCCATTTGTTCGTAATATTTTATCTTAAGCTTAGGGTCTCTATCTATTTTCTTTTCTATGTTGAGGAGTCGGTTAAGTGAGTTACAATAATTGTCTGGAAACGTGACGTCTTCTTTACGCCATAGAAGGCCGGTTTCAAATCTTCCTTCTTCTATTTTGTTCGTTGTTCTTTCTAGGATGCGTAATGCCTTTTCTTCCGGGTCAGCTTTTGGTTTCTTTGGCTGTATACCGAGCGCGTCCATCTCGAAGTATTGTTTGATGAGACTCTCCAAGTTGTCTTCGTCGTTGTCTCTGACGTGTGACACGAAGTCGACGCTGTGTCCGATCGTTCTAGTTTGGCTCCCGTGTAGAACCCAGCCCAGTGGAGTCAAAGAGGCGACTGGTTGGTTCCTGTTTCCTTTTTTGATTTCTGTTGTTATCAATAGATGCCAGTTGTCTTGACCGATCAACACGTGTGGTTTTACATTAGCATACACTAGATAATCGCGAATGCTTTGCAGGTGTTCGCATTCGTCTACTAGCTTCTTCGGTACTTGTTGCGAAGAGACGTGTAAATTCCTTACTGTCCGCGCTTGTATTTCCTCTTCCTGTTCGTTGAGACCTCTTAGTTTTATGTTGACTCTTCTTGAAGCCGATTCGGATGTTTTTAAGTCATTAATCGTTTCTATGTTCAGTGGGTCGATCGGTCCTGTTGCTCCTATTCGTGTAGCCACACCGTCGTCGACTAGAGTGACCGTCGAGCCATCATCCATCAAGGCGTAGGTGTTGATCGTTCCTTTAGGACCTTTTACTTGGACTGGGATAATTTTAAGGTACGATTGCTTCTTTCTTATTGTCCACGCAGAGTTAATGACTTCTGTCGCTTCCTCGTTTTCTCTTTTCTCTGTTTTATCATAATGAAGCACTCTGTGATGGTAGCTCTTGCAGTTGTTGATCCCACACACGTTGGTTCGGCATTTATGTGTTCTGTTTCGATAACGAAGACATCTGAAGCATAGATATTTAGATTTCGCTATATCCCATTTCCCGTTCGAGTCTAGATTCTTGAATTGTTCACATTCCGATGTAATGTGTCCCTCTTTGTTGCATATAGGGCATCTCGGTGTGTACGATTTTTCTGCAACGTTGTGAATCCTTTGTATTTTTCTTTGCTGTACGCCTGATTGGTATTGTGTTACTTGCTCGGGTGAAGCGTAAGGACTGCATAGTTCCGCTTCTTTCTTGAGGAACTTTTCTATCTTCGAGAGGTCAGGATCTTCTTTCGGTTGGGTCGTTGAAAAGTCGTAAAATCGATAGCGTAGTATCGGCGTAAGCTTATCGATGATCGTCTTCGATACTTCTGGATTGTACATATAATGTATACAGCTCAGAGACTTCAGTGTTGCTACTACATTAGATACTTTTGTAGCAAAGATGCAGATGTCTCGTGGTGACTCTGTGAGTCGCGGTAATCCCCGTAGTGTCTCAATTTCTGCCATAGCTATGGACCCTGGTCTTCCAAATCTCGATTCTAGGGTGTCCATTATCACTGTAGGGTTTGCGCTTGTGATGAGAAGTCCTTCTACTGCTTCCTTTGCTTTACCCTTCAGGTTTCTACGTAGGCGATTAGTATTTTCTACTGAGCTGAACATGTTTGCGGTTTCATAGTAGGCGGCTCGAAAGGGTAGCCACTCATGATGTGATCCTCCGAAGATCGGTAGTTCGATGAACTTGGGTCTTTGAAATGATTCGACAGCAAGTGTGATCGCTTCGGCTAATTCTGTTATGCTTGGCTGGGCTCCTCCCGCCGGTGAATCAGGTTTATCGCGCCCCTCATGGTGATTCTTTTGCCTTGTGCTGCCGACCACCGGTTCCTCTATAAGAGGGTAATGTTGTGTCTCGGTGATGGCTAGCATGGGGCGAGGTTGTTCTTTCAGCCAGACGTCTACTCTTCTATTAGCATCGGTTTTAGAGTGGACGGAGGCGTCATCTTCGTCTAGTTCCTCTATGTCTGTGTCGATTTCGTCTGCTTCCATTGCGGTGAGACGGGCCGCGGCCAGTTCGACTTGTAGACGGAGCAACTCCTCCTTTGCCTTGGCTATTCTGTAGGCCTTCGTTTTACTATGTGTCGATGATCCTTTTCTATTGGTTTGATCGATGCGGCGGGCTTCATCGGATTTCTGTTTTGTTTCTTTGAAGGTTCGCTTCATCCTTACTGTTGAGGTTTCTATATCTTGAGTGCGTTCCTTCATCATAGATACCGCCGTCGTCGTCGGTGGATTCATCTGTGCTGCGTCGGCGCGCATTGTTGGCGCTGTAGAAGGTGTGTTCGTATTCGCAGCGTTCGGTTTTTCGATTGTCGCAGGTGCAACGGCAGAGGACGCCGTCGTAGCGGAGGTAGCCGCCGTATCTTCCGTCGTAGCCGTCCTTGTACCTGAAGAAGTCGTGCCTGTTTCTGTACTAGTGTCGGTTGTCGTGGTAGCGGTGGTACCCTCCGATGTAGTCGGAGTTTGTTCTGAAGGTGTTCTTCGATTCTTTTCTTGGCGTGTGATCGGCATCGTTCAAATCTTCTATAATTCGATGAATCTTCTATATACTTCGATAACTTCTATAATTCGACGAATCTTCTATATACTTCGATAACTTCTATAATTCGACGAATCTTCTATATACTTCGATAACTTATATAATTCGAAGAATTCTTTTATGAATCGATGATATCACTTCTGATCTTCGCCTTCGAATGTTCGCCGAGTCCTAGGTTTTGTTCGCACAGCTAGTAACTCGGGCAACTAGTAAGCTGCGCCCTCCGGTGTTCTATAGCTTCTTTAGGCTTGCGACGACATATGTTTCAATCGGGCAACTAGTAAGCTGCGTCTTCCGGTCTTCTATACTTTCTTCAAGTACATTGAGGCTTGCGTCGACGTAGGCTTGGATCGGGCAACTAGTAAGCTGCGTCTACCGGTCTTCTATAATTTCTTCAAGGCTTGCGTCGAGATAGACTTGGATCGGGCAACTAGTAAGATGCGCTCTCCGGTCTTCTATACTTTCTTCAAGTACGTTGAGGCTTGCGTCGACGTAGGCTTGGATCGTCGATCCCGTCTTTTCTTCCTTCGGGATTCTTCAAAGAGTTCTTCAGATCCGGCTCGAAGGACCATTAATGTACAGGGTAGTACATCTTTTGGCGCTGGATTTCACAATAAAACTCTTGAGTGAATTTTAATGTTTAATGATCTGAAGACGGAAGTCGACTGATACCGTGTACTCACGAACCGTCGTATTTATACATACGCTTCCCACCTTAGCTCTGATTGACCGACCAATCAGGTGCCTCCATCTGGCGTTCCGTCATGGCCGCCATTTTAACTAATGATTACTGGTGCGTGATTGGCTGACCAATCAGCAGCCTACATTTGGCGTCTTATTAATTATATATTAAGTAATTTACTATCTTATACTATTAATTCTACATAACTATTAATCTAATTTAAGCATGATATTGTTCATTTGTTTTTCTTAACGCTATCCCGCACACAATAAACTATCACTATCGGATGAGTGACACTCTAACAACATGACATAGCTGTATCCGAACGATTGCGTTTTATTCTCCCAAACTCTATTTTTTAACTGCCTGTTTCTCCTTCATTCTCTTTTCCTATACTCTTCATATAAAGTAGGTGATGCCACTAGTATTACAAATGCTTAACTCTCATTCCTTTCCTCCTATCACTTATGTTAACAATGCGCATGTGATACTCCAAGAATCGCAAGTGTTCACTATGCAAGTGTGACTGCTTACAATCAAGCGGACCGTACGCTTGCTTGCCAACTGTCATGGAAAAAAAAATGTAGTAGTTTAAAAACTGTTGTATGTGTTTCATAGGAACGACGATAAAGCTTTCGATCTTGGCTCATTTTTTCCCTTTTAGATTTAACAAGTAAATTTTGTAATGCGAGTATTTTTGTAACACAATAATGTATAATAAAAGTTCTAAGACGCTAAATCGAATAACAGAATTGAGGTGTATTAAAATGGTAAATAAGCGCTTTTACCATGTCATTTTCTTAATTGGTACTATTATATTCGCCTGAGGTGTCGACTAGCATAATGAGCTTAGTAAACACGATTCAAGCTCCTCTTAGAATCAGAGTATTAATGATAACCTTGAGTTCAGTCTTAATTCCTCTCTCACTGGCTATAAATATATCTTTTATAATTAACTCTATATCGTTAAGATATGGTTAGTTTTAAATTGCAGGAAGCAGATATGTCCTGAGCGTTGCTTTTAGTTAAATGGATTACTTCCTAAAGGTTCAGATATAAATCATGGATTTATGTATGTTGATTTTCCAACTGGTTCTTTTAAATTCTACCCCAAATGGAAAATAAACAGTATCAGTAGTACTTTTCTCGTAGGGTTGCCTCGTCGTGGTTTTGCGTTAACGCTTGGTGGAAGCGTTAAAGTTTTACTAAAAATATATTAAAAGTAAATCCTATTTCGTACAGTTTTTTACAGATTCACGAGGTAATTAAAAATATATTAAGATGTATTTAATTTAATTACTTTAATACGAATTATTTGCTCATGCACAGAATGATGCACGAATAAACTAAAATATTAGGCTTTTTATCGAATGGCGGAAGCTTAAATATTAATGACTTCCTTAATTTGTGGTCGACTAGTTATTAACATTTTTTGTAATACATGTAACATAATCAAAAAGTTTCATTAAGTATTTTTTTCACATTCTAACTATAACGATACAGTTTTAATCATTAAATAAACATTTTATTACATAATATCTTTCTTTCCAAGTGTATGTGTCATCCCTAAAAAAAAAATTAATTCGGTGACCCGGACTTTTTTCTTCTTAATTTAATTTAAATTGCAACGTAATTAATAATTTCGGTATCGGTTTCTACTTGCCTATAGATAGAAACTTCGCAGCTCATGTCTAATGTTGTTTTGTAAATAAATTGATAAAAGAAAAATGAAATAATTAGCAATATTATACGGCCAATTACTTGGTTACATGAACACAACTTCGATCCGGCATCCGTTAATATTCGGTTCGAGAAATTGTTCCATTATTTCTATGTTAAAAAATAACGGTAGTAATAAAACAAAAAATACTTTGTGTTACAAAGTATGTAAAGTGTTTCGTATAGCACTTTGTGTTACAAAGTATGTATTTTTTCAACATACTGAATATTGAATTATTTTGATGGTTTTCATTTATCATTTGTAATTTTTTCAACAAACTACATTAAACATACTCACGTATATTTATACGTGCATAGTGCACTCATCCGTCATATCATGTTCATCAGACCGGGTTTTTTCACTTGCAAACCTGGATAAGTATCAGATCAGACAGGGTATATATCATTAATACTGTTAATATTATTGATGACTGTTGTGGCTTGCTCGTAGCGAGCCGGCTTTGAGCCTTGATTATCGCGAATTTGATTCCAGCTCGGAGCTGATGTTAGATGTAAATATCTTTTTCGGTTTGGATGTCACGTTAAGCTGTCGGTCTCGTTTGTAATCACGTAACATCTGATAATGATCTTTACGTCTTGATAGGTAAATTACTCTTATCCAATATGGTACTAGTTCAGTCGTAGGGTTGCGGGGGTCATATGGCAATCACTCTGAGTAAAAACTAGTAACCTGTCAAATCAGGATTAGGTTGGTAAGCAAACCGGACAATATACCGGAAATAATGTTAGGAAGAAGAAGATCATTGTTGAATAAGTACATAGTCCGTCAAGCTACTGATAACAATGTCCGTCAACCAGCACCGGATTGGGACAATGAAAAACGATATTAAGCGCTATTTTATCTACTAATTTACATAACTGTAGTTCATTATATCGCTTATCTAGTTCATTATAATTATATGTATACCGACTACCAGACAAAAGTCATTGATCCTATATTATACACTATTCAATTATACAACTAGTAATCTCATATGAACATCAAATTAGCAAACGAACGTCTACAAAAAGTGTCGAACACAGTGATTAAATATAAATAGATCTTTATTGAAGTATTTAGTAATCAATTGCTTGAGTTTTTTTTTATATCAATTTATAGCGTGTTTTTTTTACAACGTTCCATCATTTGGTCTATGATTTTCTTGGATTGAAGAGCCGTATTTACCGTTTCTTTAATAAGGATACGCAAATTATAAATAATAAATCAGGAGGCACGGCAGTGCCCCTGCTAAATCGAGGTAAAACTTAAAAGCACAGCCTCTCCAACATCTTTTCTCGAAGCTACTCGAGGAACTTTTGACCCTTTTACTTTGTTGTTGATAAAGCAAGAAATTGAATTTTTAGTTATCAAGAGAACTCACTAAAACTAACTATATTCCTTTTATATTTCTAAAATAAGTTTTTTTTTATTCATGTAGTTATTAATATAAAACAAGTTTTTTTTTTTTCTGTTTCACATTTCAATCATTAGGTTTAATTCCGTCATTCATTAGATTCAAAATCTCTAACAGCATAATTTGTCTCTTTATGATCATTCTCAAAAAAATATAATTCTGTATTAATATTTAATAGTGATGTTTTCTATTTATCATCAATTATTGGCTTTTTTTATTATTTACACAAATATTGGTGGTGGCAATAAGTAGGTGAATAGCCTGCTTAATGACTGCTTGTTAGCCACGTTCCGTATAACAGTTGCATTATAAAAGGTCAGCATTGCACCTATGTCCTCATGTGTTACAAATGCTCATGGGCGGCGGTAATGGCTTAGCATGTAGTGAACCTACTTCCCGTTTATCTTCTCTTACTAAAAATATCAATATTAAATATCTAGTCTTCCAAAATTTTCCTTAATAATATGAAATTCACAGTCATTCATAAGTATGAATAAAATTACAGCTTTCATTTTCTGCAATATATTCGTTTCGTTGTAATTTTAGTGGCATCATTAACCATGTGGACCGCAAATCTGTGTGGTTTTCTCTCGATTTCAAGTAAGCTCGTTATGTCTGCATACAATCATTTTTATAAGCACCGTATGTATTTTCTTCATTAGAAATACATTTTTGCTTTATGTTATGAAAGTAATTTTATCATTACCATACACCATTCTATCATTTTGCAGTTTTTAATAAACATATTTTCCTTAAAGGAATATATTTTCAAATTAAAAAACAAGTAAAGCTAATTATGTATATTTGTTGTTGATTAATTTTAGTTTTAACCAAAAAAAAAATTAAGGTCTTTTAATTTTTTTTGGGATCAATCTTGTGAGATAAGCCGTTATATAACACTCACTCGGACAATAATATACTAATATTAATGTTGTCTTATAAAACTATAGCCTGTTTATAATAACGGGAGGTATAAATATATAAATCTAACGACACGGTATTTAATTTCACCGAGACAAAAAAGTGTTAAATATGCGTAAGTGATAAAGATTCAGTAATAAATAAAATTTAATCCAATTGATCATTCCCATCGCATCGAGCAACCACAAACGGATAATTTGAATAAAAAATAGAGCAATGAGTTAAGAGCTCTAGGTAATCTTATGAAACATTTAAATCTAATATTTTGCTATTACTACTGCACGCACACACGCTTATCGAAAGAAATGCAATAGTGCAATGGCCTGTATTCCGGTCTAGGTGTGTTTGTGCTTAGCTTTGTGTATGTTTCTGGACTTCCGACATAGGATATCACTATCCTAATGGGGGCCGTAGAGTGTGTAGCGTTTACAAGAAGAAGCAAGGCAATGCTATACTATCATACGCTTTTATTCAAATTCGCTTCCAGAAGTAAATACTAATTGAAGCCACATCTTTTGTTCTCTCAAACCCAGCAACAAATAATATGATAACTAGCCAACAGAAGATTCTCATCAGAAAAATGTTAAAGATTATTTTTCTTGCATTGTATGAAATTTGCTGTTTTACATTTATTGTAATTCCACATTATTCGACGTGAGAGTTATATTTTTAGCTCGGTGTAAATACCTCGACTTGGAATTTACTTATTTTAAAATAGAAAAAACATACTTTATATCGTTAAAAATGCGAGCCGAACTACGATAGGACTTTGTACTACGATAACCTTTGTAACAAACAGGCGGTTTTAAAAGACGTCACAACATAAATTTCATAGGTTTTTAATTTATAATAAAATATTGCTTCTATTTTATAATATGATTGATTCCAAATAATAATTATTTATATACCTATACATTTTAAAAGTTGAAAGAAATACCGATCAAAATCTGACCATTTTATCAATACTTTTGTATTAATTCTTATCCAAAAAAAAAAATTTCGTATTAAAGACTGTTTCAATGACTGATGATTACTTTTTGAATTATTGAAATCGGACATACCATTCATAAGATATTACGAAATTAAAATACTTGTTTCCGTATTTTAACATTTTGTAAAAAAAATCCATCCCTGACGGATTGAAATGGGGTTCAAAATTTCTATTGAAATCTTTATTCAGGCGGGCAAAGTCGCTGGCAGAAGCTATTTTAAATTATAGAGAGATGCATATTAACAACTTACTTATCTATCAATAAGATCGTCTCATATTACAGG
Organism: Hestina assimilis; assembly: GCA_023373885.1. Lineage (NCBI taxonomy): Eukaryota > Metazoa > Arthropoda > Insecta > Lepidoptera > Nymphalidae > Hestina > Hestina assimilis. Next base: position 4,665,782 of record CM041749.1, on the reverse strand, counting down.
GACATTAACTCCTAGATAATCGCAATAAGTTTTTGTTTCTAACTTACTTTTTACATAAGTAACCGAAACCTGTTCATCGGTTGAGTAGGCTTCATTAATCAATAATATGATATGAGCGATGATCGAATGCTTACATTAGACATTTAATGGATTATTGTGATTGAAAAATCTATGCACGGTTTCATTGACATCGTGTTGTGTAAAAACTAGCAGGTGTTCTGTGTGTGGCTTCTTGTTTCGACTGTGAGTTTGATAACTTAATCGTCTTTGGATAGTAATAAATAATATGTATCATTTTTATCCGAAAACGTAATATAAGTTGCCAGATATAGATCGAAAATTTGTTTTAAAGGTGTTTTATTTTGCAAATCCTTAAATGTTATGAAGAACATAATTATTGAGTGTAATCAGCAACCTAGTCCGAAATAAGTATTATGCAAGAAGCCCTGAAATATTATATGGACAAGAACCTTTGGGATATGGAGATGAAACAAAACTTTACGGAAATAATAAGTATAAACATGAACAGAGAGACACACAGAAAATTTAATTTATGAGCATATCTGAACTTTACAAAATTAGCATAAATACATCGAGAACCAATCGATGAAGGATTTGAATGAATACTGTGTACTATGTCACATTACTTCTGACTTTTATTCAGAAAATATAAATATAAAAAAAATATTTTTGATTTATATTCAGAAAATAGGGACGAAAAATTTTAAAGAATGAAGCCCGAACGTTAAGTTTCAATTAATTTTCTGTGATTATGAGACTATATTATTTATGTATTACTAGAGGTCTGCTCCGGCTTCGCAGGGGTATAAAATATATAGCCTATGTCATTCACTGAAAATCGATCCAGTAATTTTGATTTATTCATTACTGCCCGTGGCCCGCACGCGTTAAATGTAATTATTTACGACATTACATTAGAAACCTCAAAAATAATTTTATTTTCTTCGCTATTTAATGGATGTTATTATACACATAAACCTTCCCCTTCAATCACTCTTTCTATTAAAAAAACCGCATCAAAATCCGTTGCGTAGTTTTAAAAATTTAAGCATATATGGGGACAGAGAAAGCGACTTTGTTTTATACTATGTAGTGATTACGGGGCTTTGCACTTTATGTATGACTTCTTACCAAAAACAGCACGTCTGACAACCCTGACAGAAAGTCACAAAACATAATCAAGTATTTCGAACGAGCATCTCCCACTAATTTGAGCAATCATGTATTTAACTGGTCCAATTACCGATAAAAACGTGTTTTAAAATTTTAATCGTACTGTAACATTAATGAGAGCTATTTAGTTTTTTGTGCCTAATGATAGTAATGAGTTTTCGCTGCTTGTAAAAACAGAATCTACTTTTAATATCTGAAATCATTGAATCTCTGAATTGTAACGATTTAAACACTGAAAATGAGAATGTGATTATTTTGACAAAGGTAATATTGTTATAACTGTTTATTTCATTATTGTTTATGTACATCTTCTTTTTATGTACATCTTCTTTTTATTTCGTGACGGTTGACATACAAGCATACGGACCACCTGATGGTAACCAGTCACCGCAACATAATATAAACACTTGCATTACTTGAAGTATCAGACGCGTCTTGCCAATCTAAGAGTTAGGAGGGTAGAAATGAGATGGGAAAAAAGGAAGGGAACAGAGGGGATGAGAAATTGGACCTCCGACACTCACACTCATTGCAGAAACGCAACAGTACCTACTGCTACTGTTAATTTACGCCGATTTTTTGAGAGGGTAGTACTTCCTCTGTCGCGTAGGCGCATTTTTGCTGCGAGGAGAAGTGCTCTACTATATAATGAATTTTATGTATTTTCCCAAGTTATCGGCTTTGATAAAAAACCAGGTAATACTAAGGTAAGGTTTATCAACTTTGATTATTGGAATTTTTCCAAAACGAAAAATGTAAACCACAAATAGAATGTTTACATTTTTATTTGCCACTATATAGTGCTAAAACAACAATTTTAATAACATCTACAAGCCAACCACTAAAATTGGTACCTATTAACATAAAAAATATACTGAATCGTACTCATTATAATCACACGCTTGTATCGAAATGAACATGATTCGAATCGTAAAACTATGATTTTATTACTCTTCCATCGCTACGTAAATTAATATACCCGTAATCATAATAATGCAACGATCTTTAATGATATTACCATATTATTACTTACGGATTAGACTTGTCGGGCGCATTGCTCCCTAATGATAGACACCGTTCTATACTCACTTTGACGCTACGTAATTTGAAATTGGGTAAGAACTAAAGGGAATACGGTGTGATTTTATTACATAATGTATTAGTATTAATACTTATAATGTAGAAAAGTGTGGTATAATGTACAAAATTATCATTTTTATTATGTAACATTATGGATGACGTCTTAATGTATGCTCACTGTGGATATCACCACTGGAATTTAAGACGCCCCAGTGGACAGAGAAAATTGTTTCAAACCAGGGTAAAGAGCTATCGTTTTTCAAATCCTGGCGATATTGACAACTTCATGTAATTATCGAAGTTGCTTATATCCTCACAAGCTCTTTGCAATGCATCACCATATGTTAGTCATACAGGAGACATCAGACAATATAAATAAAGGATCTTTCGTTGTGTGGCGACATCTATAGTTCTTAGCGTAATTTATATGATTAGTATTGTTACCTGAATTCAGAATTCTGAAGACATCCTGTGTGAAGGAGCCTTTCCCTTTAACATTACTTTTGCCAATTAATTTCATTTCAAAATTAAAAGCTACATTTAATTTAAAATGGTTCTCGAAAGATTTATCGTTTTCGATTTTCGATAGATATAATATTGATCGTATAAATAAAATAAACTTCGCGCAAAATAATCGTGTGAAAACGATCCGTTTACTTCAGAACTGATTTTTACTATCGATAAGGATGCCGTGTTCATAAAATCCGTCAATTAAGCGACTAGTGGGTACACTAGGCGACAATATACATATTCTATATCACGTCTTATTGATACAGTTATAAGGGCTATATTACGATTGAATGATAAACGGATGTTACGCATTGTATTGATCTCGTTTCGATGGAGTAAAAGACTCCGATTGGCAATCGATGTTAAAGTTATGTTGAGCTCATAATGAGATATGTGATAATGAAATGATAAAAATATCCTTTATCAGTTTTATTCGCAAATTAAAAATTCACGATCAATTTAAAATTGGATATAATCTATTATTAAAATAAAATAAATCTTTCATGAGGTATCTTAAAATAAAGTAGATAAGTATTTACGTCTTTTGTTTCTTAATTTCTTTAAATGAAGAATAAAGTAACAAAGTATTATATTTTTTTTAATTAACATGGCTGTAAAATTACGATGCGAGTGTTACGTCAAACAAAAATTAACACCGTTACACATCTTAAAATAATTTTATGTAGCTGTATAATTAAAATAGGTATAATATAACTTCCTGGGCCCGCGGTTCCGCTCGCGTAATTCTGGAAAAATTTGAGCTTATGGGACATCAAATAAAATTTCAACCACATTTGGTTTGAAGAAGATACAGATTGATATGTGTACAAATTTAAGAGATATATAAGTTTTTCCCTTAACTTTGTTTTTCATATAACTTTTAATAATTACTATGAAATTACCAACTTATTTTTGTAGACGATTTTAATTCGTTATTATTTTTAAAGGCCTTAAGGTTTGTCATAACCAAGCTGCGGAACCCTTTAGTTTCAACTGTGCGTGGTCCACAACGCACTTGACTGCTCATTTTTTGATATTACAAACAGGCACATCAATTTTATTTATTTGTATAGATGTGATAAGCGATCACAAGACCATGTAGCTGTTTATAACGCCAGTTGTATAATTCTATAAGTCAACAATGTAGTAATGAAATTCGTAAACTAAGGCTCATCCAGCCAGCTATTCAAAGCGTCTTATGGGGCTATATACTTTTTACAATAATTGCTCTGATTAGTTTTACCGTTTAAGGCAAGTTACGCATGAAGATAATAGACATATAAAATGCATCTTGATCAGATGCTAGGCTTTACGATCTGTAATAGGCAAGAAGCTGGTATATACTGATTTGTTGATGAAAGCCTATGTTAAAAAGTTATAGCCTCTTTTAAAATTCTTAAGAGTTAAATACTCTATATATATGGATGTATATAATTTTAACATAAAAGAGGCCACAATACTGGTGTACAAAATTTCAATTCGGTGCCTTATCATTGAGAATTAAATGCTACATTAGATACTCTATTTTTCTTTCATCACAAAAAAATATTTCGTTACACACTCAACGTGCTACCATACCCCCACCCCCTTTTGACTATCCTAGGTAATATCCGGACTTGGGGTTCCAACAATCGTCATCGCTCAAGGCTGGTTCGCAGTTCGGTCGTTAAAAGCACAGGAAGAATGTATAGTCTGGGACTCTGTTGCTGACACTCATAGCCTAAACCTAAACGAAGCAGCCTGAAAACTGCGAATGGACAAATTTGTGTAACAAGGCCGTACTATTATTATAGGGGCCTCGAATAACTTTATAGTAACTTAAATATTTCTTACTACAAAACAATAGGGAGATATATTTTCAGAACAAATTCTTTCCCTCATAACATTTCTTAAAGATAAAGACATAAAAGCGTTTGATATATCTCACCTCATTTCCGCTATACGTATCGTAAAAGTTTATTTGAAGCAAATGAATCAAACAAATAGCCTCTTAAATAGTTTATACGGGAGCCTAGACATAAAAAATTACCGCCCATTATTAATGTTTTTCTTTGCGTCTGTTTATAAAACATGTTCACTGCAAATCGATTAGCAGTCCATACAAACTCTTTGCAATTTATCTTGGTCTTGTTACGCGATGAAAAATAGTATAAAGCACGACATTGTATGTATAAAATATTATAACTAGTAACAAATAAACTAGCTTATTCTCGTTTTATACAGGTGCAATTTTCTTTTTATTGCAAGAGGCCAGCTATTGTACCGCAAAGCAGTATGCTGTGAAATGATTGGCCAAATGACTTAGAACCTAAATTTCGAGATTGGCAACGCCAGACTGACCTACCTACAAATGATGCTACAAGCGTTCATAGGGTACGAAAACCACTTACCATCAGGTGGATCGTATAATTTATTTATAACAACACATAAAAAGTTTTTATTTTTTATCACTTTGTTATATTTACATTTATTTTATGTTTATTTCTTTATCTTTTCAGAACAATCAAGATGGAAAAATCAAATCTAATGCCAGTTGTACTACTCGCCATAGTTTGCTTCGCTGAATGTGCACCGTCTAGAAGATCTCGTGCTGCTTCCATAGAAACAGGCGAGGCGACTTCAGAACGACAGAGTAAGGTTGAAGATGTCTTCAAAGCTGAAACAACGCCGGCACCAGAACCCACAAATAGAAGAAACAAGGCACTTAATTTATTTGGAGGCTACTTCCCGTCTTATCTAGCTTCTGGATTGGACTATGGAGAAGATGACGACGATGATGTCACATTTTCCGTAAATGACGACCATTTTGATGATGATGATCTGTCTCGGACAATCCCATCGAAACGTCGGCAGCAGAATAAGAAAAAGAATGGAAACGGCGGCGATAACTTCCCTAATGATAATATTAATTCTCTTCAGTACGATAACTCTCCAATCTTCTACATCAGATTGCCTCCAACACCTTACATGTTCGTACCTGGCTTAGGCTACGTGTCGCAACCTCCAACACTTGGACCAGCAATGTCACCAATGCTTCCTCAGGGTGTACCTCAACAAGTTGCCGATCCTTTCATTAATTTGCCAATTGATTTTGTTTCTAATGGCAAGCCAACAGGGGTGTATCAATGGAGTGGTGCATCTGGATACCCTCAAGGACCACAAATGCCTGTTGATCCCTTCGGCTACGGACCTTCTCAACCCATCATGCCACCTAGGCCAAGCTACAGCCAACCATCATACTCAAAACCCAAGCCTCAACCAACTAACTCAAGGGTTACCAATCTTAAAGGACCTTACGTTTTCAACGGAAAACCCGGTGACAGTGTTTATGTTCTAAGAGATACATATAACTCAATATATTCAGACGCTCTTCAAAATTTCTACCCTTAATTAGATTTTGTACCAGTAGGAAAAGTAATGGCTCGTATCGAGTCTTAGTTTGCTTAGACTTTTGCTTAACGTCACTAGACAATATCCACCCATTCCCTTAGTGTTATGCAGGTATACTGAATCATAAATAAAATGCTTAATATACATTTAACAAACATTCACATTGGTGTTATGTGTTTCTTTAAAAACTTTTGCTTGCTTAGTAAAACGATCAAAATCAAAAATTTAATTATATTGTAAATGTCATTATATGGTGAAACCATAATGAACGTTGTACTTTGTGATGCTCCGTTTCAAAATTCAGGATTAAACTACAGTATACAAGGTTTTATTCAAGTTATTTCCCTGTGGAAAAACAAGGATGTATTTTTAATAAAGAAGTAAGATTGCCTACACACGTCGCAAACAATGTACAATGTACCGTGCGCTATGATCACGTGTTGAGCTGCCCTTTTAGTATGGATTTTTAAAATTGACTGTTTTTTTTCGGAATGTGTATTGCTGTTGGCCCTACTGGCCTTGACAGCGTCACCGGGCGGCGGGGGAAAATTGACTGACGGTAGCGCTATTGCCGCGTTGATTGCGACTGTGTAAAAATCTCTTACTGTTAAAACAAAACTGTGAATCTCTGGACTTGTCCATATACCCTCATTATTGTCGTTAATATATACATTAAAATTTTACTTTTTATATTAGGTATGTTTCATACGTGAGGGCGTGCTCTTGCTTGACTCTTTCATTTTTATTAGAAATGTCATTAAATGGAGAAAAAAAATAAAGACTTAAGTAATTATATTTGGAATATTTTAATCCAGGTGTATTTATTATTTGATACAATTTTCTTGGTAAAGATCTAATATTTTTAAGTGTAGGCAAAAATACGTAAGAATAAAATACATAATTATCCTTACTTATTAAAAAAGCTGATAAGAACGAAAATACACTATAAGGTCGTATGAGATTAAAATCACTTTAGAAGTAAGACGTTGATGTTTAGTTTAACTTTTTAATTTATTTTAGGAAATTATGGGCTAAAGTACTTTTTTATTTACAAGACTTATTCGATAATTTAGTCATGCTATTTTCTGAAGTAGTAAAACTAAGAATTTAAGATGTATTTATTTTACTTTAATTTATTTGTTAGAAAGTAAGTTACGTACAAGTTTTAAAATGGAAAACGTTCCGTCCAATTAAATAAAGTATATTATTATTATAACAATTAAGTGTAATCTCAGTGTGATCATAGCAATAAAATTTTTGAAAGTATGCATTTTTATGATATAAATAAATATAAAAAATTATACCTTGTATTAAATAATTTGTCACAAAAAAAATCTTATTATATTATATTTTGTAATAAAACTTTTGTAGGATTTCTAATATATATGCCTACATAATAATTATGGATTAATTCAAATGTCCTGCCGTCCCATATCTAAATGATTATAAAATATTATTGTCATTGTATAAAGAAAGCCAATAAAAATCGCCTACAAATGTAAGAACCTATAATTATATGTAAGAAAAATTGAAAAATAAAATACTCTTAAACTTAGTTAGTATAGTATTTTTAACATGAAGGCTCAGTATATTTAGTATATTCTTATTAGTATAATCTAATTTTTAATAATATATCAAGAAGTTTAACAATATATAATAACAAATAATAATTATGTTAATGCCTTATTTTTAGTTTTTAACATTCTTATTTGAATAAATTATAGCGAATATTAAAATTTGTTTTATTTTAAATAATGTATCGCAATATCCTAAATGACTTATTGACTTAACGCCCAGAATATTATATGTTAATGCTTTTAGAGATCCGAAACTGCTAAAATTCTCATTAGATACTATACTCCATACATAGTATAGACAACACAACACCGTCTTCGTCGACTTTATATCTCACGTCGCGAGGCACTCACAACGTTGGTTGAATCCATCGACCATTCCCGATGACGTCCGATTAAGACGAGGCCGAACCTCGCAGAAGGCACTCCAAGAATGGGATCAAATTTGAGCCACCTCGAGTTCCTTTTACATGGTCGGGTTTACTCAACTTTTCTATCCGATGTCGCCGTCTGGAGCGGTAGGGCCAACATGGTAGGGCAATAAACATTCAGAAGAAAAGGCAAAGATAAAGATATATGCAGTAGGGATATCCTCATCAGGAATGCAGTTTCTTACCTCTTTTCTTCAACTCTAAATGTAATTCGAAATGAAATCAGTATATTTCAATAGGTAATATGATAAAACGAGACTGGGACACAGAGCTGCGCAATCGCATGTGAGCGCGTGTGCTCATTTGCTTGTAGTAGAGGCGACACACACACGCACACATACACAGCATATGGCATTTCGTTACATAATGATTTCTACTAAATCGCACTACGTTTAAGCCGCGTTAAGGAACTTTGTTCCAAAAACATTTATGAAAATGCAACCCAAAGAGCGTAGTAGTCAGTTACCTGTACTTCTTAGTTCGGCGTAAAGTATCAGTTCGTATTGTTGCGTTTCGTGCGATGAATGAGAACGCTGGAGCAATTTCCCAGTTGCTTTAGGCAGTAAATAGGTTCAACACGTGACAGAACCCATGGTCCCTATACATCACACACACATAATAAGAAATAGTTATTGCCTATGATAAATCCAATACTAAATACAGTAATCTTTGAAAATTTTACTATATAATAAACTATCATCCTAGGCGCTTTCCCTATAAAAAATATTTATTAAATTTATTGTTATGAAAAGTGGAAAACATTTGTAGAAAAGACAATAATTATAATATTAGAACTATACTATACTATATATACTATATATACGCTACCATCAAAACACAGCTTAGACTTGATATCTGTGAACGCAGCTGTGACGCAAGTGTCAGAAATCAGACATCTGTATACTTGTCAAGTATCTGTCAGTGTCAAAATTACATTAGCACGTACAAAACGGAAGTGAAAAATAACAAGACAAAAAAAAACAATAAACCTGTATGCAGTTGTTGCTTATCAAGTTTATTATATTTTTACGTATGCAGGCAATTTTGAGTGTCCTTCATAACATGTGAAAATGGTGCTAATTCGTGGCAAACTTCTGTGAGCACTTAAACAAAATGATCACTGAATTATCCATTATTCGTGCAAAGAACATAGTGGCGTGATGTTTCGAAGTCGTAGCTGGTTCGGGGGTGGCTGGGGTCGACCCAAGAACCCCCATTCCTTAGAAAGATTAAAGTATTTACACAATATTCTCTGTAAAAACACGACCGTATCAGAGAATAATAGGGGAATATTAGTAGAATCTTTAAGATGTATAGCAGAAATATTGATATGGGGTGATCAAAACGACAGTTCTGTATTTGAGTAAGTATTTGAATAAACAGATTTTCAGACAAAGAACTAGAACACATTTCAATAATTCAGTTGTGTGCTATTTATCACAATAATTGTTGATCACGAGGTTAACGTAATTATTTATGTAATATATGTCTAATAATATTCATAAATTTTTCCTTGAATGTATATAACATACCATATACAAAAAAAAAAAAAAAAAAAAATTGTCCGTCTGTTTGTTCTGGATATCTCTGAAACAGCTGAAACACTTTTAACGGGACTGAGATGTAGCTCATGTTATAAAGAGTAACTTAGACTACTTTTATTCTAGAAAAAGAAAAATTGGTATACCACACAAGCGGGCCGTGAGCACAGCTATTTCTTAATAAATTTTATGGTTGCTGTTTCTATGATAGTACTTTTTAATGATTATTTTTTTATTATTTAGAAGTTAAAATAATTTGTTCTTACAGCTTTTTCCTAGAAAAGAATATGTTATCATATTTTCTGAAGATAATGAGGCAAAAATGTGGAGGATCCTCGTTTGTCTGTGTACAGCTACTACAAACACTTAATATACTCTTTGAAAATATTAGAAATGAAACATCATTATGTAAGTAAATGAAATAAATAATTAAAAAAACTTACATATAATTTTAATTGCTATAATTTCCACAATTTAAATTATATCTGGTTTTCTTTAATGCAAATTTTGCTGTGTAGCTGTATGAATATTAATGATTTTGCATTTTGGGAAGAACACCGTACTGATATAATAAATGTGAAAGTTTGTTTGTTACTCAATTATGCAATAGCGGCTGAACAGATTTGGATGTCTGGTACAGACATAGTTTGTTACCTGGATACCTTTTATCCTGGAAACTTCCAGGGCTTATGTTATTTTGAATAATCTTTGAGATCAAATATCTAACATTAACATGCATTATGCAGACATATGAACTAGTCACCGAGTTACTATTAAATGGTAAAACAGATTGCATATTTTATTTGATTCTAAATAATCTAGTTCCTATAATTATTATCTGGTTTGTTGTGTATTGGTTTTATGTGATTTATTTAATAAAATTTACATATCCATTTGAAACTTTTTCCATATCTATCTATACAATTAAATTAAATTAAAGTGTCTGTTTGTAATTCCAAATTAACAGCTTTTCACTATATACATATGAAAGTATATACTTATAATAAAATAATCAATTTTGAAAGTTTCTGGCTTTCTGTTTGTTGCTAATCTCGGAAATTGCTAGACCAATTTTAACGGGAGTAACTAAGGCTACTTTTATTTTAGAAAAAGAATTAAGGTTGTGTACAATAAAGAAAAATCAGTACACCACATGAGTTGGTGCCGCAGGCACTTGCTGTGCCTAAAATTTAACTATTTCTATAACAGAGTATTAATTATATGGTATATTTTCTAACATATCTCTTTTTATTATGTTACAGATTATTTATTGAGTAACAATCATGTTAATTCAATAATAGTTCATAAGTTTGACATCTCCGATGAAGAAGTCATGGCATATTATATATCATTCCTGAAGACACTAAGCCTTAAATTGAATAATCATACAATACATTTCTTCTACAATGAGGTAAGACTTAAACATAAAATTAAGGTTTGTAATTTTTTTAAATGACAGTACTAATTCTTTTTAGAAGATAGTATCTTAACAATGTATTGTTATGTTGTTATCTTTTTTTATTTATCTATCTATGTATCTTTCGTTTTATTACAAAAAGTACAAAAAGTAAATAGATAAAACTAGCACACATTTGTATCTTTTTTGTGTTCACAAATTAAAATATTCTAGGTCTGTTTAAAACATTTTAAATTATAATTTTTATTGTTATTGATTTTGTGACACCAAATTGTTTGCTTTATTATCATGGCGTTGTGGCGCAGCGGTAGCGAACCTGCCTTAAGTGCCACAGGTCGCGGGTTCGATTCCCGCTCGGAGTAGATGTTTGTATTGACCATACAGGCATGTTTTCCGGTCTGGGTGTGTTTGTCCTTGTCATTGTATATGTTTCCGTGACCCCGACACAGGATATCACTACCCTAATGGGGGCTGTTGAGTTTGTAGCGTTTATTATTATTTTGATAATGCTTATTTAATCCATTTGCTTTAAATTTCGTAATGACTGAAAAAAATATATAATTTAACTCAATGAAATCGTGTCAATTCTTCTATATGAAATCAAATTAAATATCAAGCTATATAATATAACAATAATCAGATCTTAAGCACATTTACAGTACCAACATTTACACTATATAGAATAGTTAAAAAATATCCGTGTACCTCATATGTATACACCAGTCTGGTAACATTTTTTTTTATTTTCAAGCATACAAAAGATTTTCCGCTATACACCGAGGCTATAAAGTTTTTCAATCATCCAGAATCAATGGTTAGAATAGCAGTGCGGACTCTGACGTTGAACGTTTACAGAGTGCAAGATGCTAGCATGCTGCGGTTCATTAGAGATAGGTAAGACATACACCTCATCCTCAATCATACATACATACAACTACACCTCACACTCAATTCCCTTATGATCAAACTATTTTGAAACTCTCAGTAAACTTGCAATCTTATGAAAGATTGTTCCATTGTGATGGTGTTCAATTTACGAAGGAGCACCAACAAATCTGACATTTTGTCCATATGAAAGCCGGTAACTTGCATATAGTAAGTCTATGGTTTTAATTAACATAATAGTAGCAATAGGAATAGATACAAAAAACTTAACATAACATATCATAAAAAAGAATTGTGAAAGCTTTCTACTGTATATAGTAAACATTAATTTTTTTAACCCAGTCAATGCCGACGCCGCCTATTGGATCAGATTGAAACTCAAATATCTATGCCAAATAACAAATAAACGGAGATTTTATGGATTTTTGTTTGATTTTTGTTTAGTATATCCATAGCTAAAATGGCATGGAGCTAAAATACATATTTTTGAGACGGCAGTGAATGAGAAAGAATATTTACCATATTCTTAGTCTTCTTAGTACAGATTTCTTGACTACCTAATAATCTAAAATATTTGTATGTACTTACATACAATTTTTACCTATAAATTACAAAAATAGTCTTCCAAATGGCAAACACACGTCCTTAGGTTTTAGAACTACATTTATTTATAATCAGTTTCGGCTGTGTTATTAATTAATATTTCTCTTTAGAACGGCGGCCCCGTACTTCAGTAATTTAGTTTGGTTCATCGGAAAGCATATACTGGAACTAGATGCTTGTGTGAGAAATGATGCAGAGTGAGTAATATAAATTATCATAACCTAGTCTTTACTCTATGAATTACAATAAAATACTATATAGTAATATCAGGATCTTTGCCCAGAAATAATTTTGGTCGTATTTGAATTGCGAAATAAAATGTCCAGCAAAACTAGATTTTGTCACGTGATAATTTAATTATTAATGATAAACCTATACTTATGTTTTAACGTTTGCATAGGCTTAGAAAGGTTTCTTCAAACTAAATACGCTAAATTCGTGAAGTTTATTGATAAGTTATTTATTTCCAGTCACCAATCACAGCAGAAATTATCAGATTTGGTAGCCGAACATTTGGACCACTTGCATTACATAAATGACATACTATGCCTTAACATTCCCGATCTCAACGATGTTCTTACCGAACATCTCTTACATAAACTGTTAATACCTTTATATATTTATTCTCTAACATCCGAATCTGTTAAACGTCCAGTCACTTATAATAGAGATCACTTACAAAGTATCGAAGTTATTACGAGAAATCTTGAAGCGATATTGACAGGAAAGAGTACCGATACGCCGCCGAGAATTAACTATCCAATGCAGAGACTTGAGTCTGAAGAAGATTCAAAGCCATCCGTATCTTGCGTTGTGTCTCTATTTCTATTATCACAAGTATTTCTAATAATAACGCATGGCCCAATTGTGCACGCTCTGGCCTGGATTTTATTACAATCAGACTTATCAGTATTCGAAGACGGGGCCACTAAGATATTGGATATGTATGTCAGTAATGCAAAGTCCAATGTTAAATTGGAATTTTCTAAGCCCCAATTGAGTTTGGAAAAAGCGTTGGAGAATACATCATGCCCTGAAAGGGACTATACGACTCCAGAATATTCTGGTGTGAAATCGTTTGGTTCTGATTTAGATAATACAGACCATTCCAGTTGTGATCTTGACCCTGAATTAGTTTCAAATTCGCTCCCGTCCACTTCTCATATAAGCGAATCGTCAAGTATCGCCAATGATTCTACAGAAGATTTGGTGACCCAGATTCAAACGATAAAATCTAGAAGTTCGGTTACTTTAGTTAAAGAAAATATGCCAGATTCACCTTTACCGGATTCTGGTATCGAGTCGAGTACGTCGAAGAATGTTACTGATTTTAATAATATAACGGATGAAGAAAAACAAAAGTTATTAGGCGCTATGCCAAGTACAACGACTGAACGTGTTTTGACCACCGAGAATATTCTAGAAAGAGAAGCAAAGAGCATAGACAAAAGACCATTTTTGAAAACAATTTTAGATTCCTTAGATTGCAACGAGAATGATTATAAAGCGCTTTTTGCGCTGTGTTTGCTTTATGCTTTAATTAATAATAAAGGTATGTATTGCTTTATATAATTTTACATACATTATTTTGTCTACTCTTTAATATCTTAGAATTTTACGAAATTATAATAGAGTTATGACTTTATTTGACTGATTTTCACAAGCAATTCTTATCTATAAGTGTCATTATCATTTAAAATGGTTTTAATATACTAAGCTAATAGTAATTTAAATAATAATAATATATAGAATAAAAAAAAACGAGCAATTTGCTGCTGTTTCAGACTAGCGTTTTATACGAGCGTATAAGCCCGTTTTTCGAAGTCGTGTGTGCTTGTGTCTTTTACTACTCGCGCAACTTGTACGAGCGTTTACGTGCTTATAAGCTAACTACTGCTACTCTCTCACAGAAAAGTAACAGTAACTCGGTGTAAAGTAACAGTCTGTTGCGTTTTGTGCGACAAGTCAGAGCGTCGGAGGTCCAATTTACCAGCCATGTTCCATTCCGTTTTTCCCTTACCACACCTTCCCTCTTATTCCTTGGATTGGAAACGCGCATGTGATACTTTATGTACCGCAATCGTTCATAGGTTTCGGTGACTGCTTTCTAGGCGGACTGTATGCTTGTTTGTCAACCATCATGACGTAAAAAAGCGCTTAGTAATTTTTGAATATGCTACTGATACGCGCCACCACCCTTTCGAGTGTTCATGCCGGGAAAAGCCCGTGTTTGGAAGGCCTAAATAAAGTACGCCTAGTACTAAAGTACGCGTATGTCGAAACGATCGTATACAGTCGAAAACAAAAAAAAACGCTGGTCTGAATCACCCATAAGTATCTCAAGGGATAATTAAAATAAAGTTACCATTAGAAATAGGAGTGGTTAGTGTAATTACGTATTATAACCTCAGGGAATTTGATGTCATACAAATATTAGAGTATTTAAATTTTGTAGCAAAAAATGTAGACTTATTAATAGTGCATGATATCGTTTTTAAATAAGTTCCTTATTATTACATAATTAATATTGTTTTCTTTTTATCGCTGACCTGGTTATCAGTGGGTAAGATTAAGCTTCTGTTTACTATAGTTTATTTATATTACTATAATTATTTTTACAACTGGGTCGAGATCAAGCCCCAGTTGAAAATGAAGATTAACTTAATTTTTCAAGTGTTTAGGGGTTAAACATGTTAATGGTCATGTTACCCCCATGTGGGCCCTTTAATTGCTTAACATGTTTACTGGACTGTAATAGTGTTAAGTATTCAGATTCATCTACTGCTTCATGGTGAAGGAAAACATAAATAAGAAATATTCTATGTATGTGTTGTTTATATCCTAATTCGTTGTGAAACAGTGTGATGAATTAAATGCATTAATAGGAGTAAATGTCTTAGTGGGTACTGCCGAGTCCCACACTACCACTGCCTAAGTGCTTAGTACACATGACGAGTATACTACGTGCAGTGGTGTGCGTATATGCATTTCTCAGCGAAAACAAAAAAAGATCAAAACAGCGAAAACAAAAAAAAAGTTGCCTTCTTGCTTATCAGACGAGATATTAACTGACTAATGAATACTACAACAGTTATTAGATTGAGTATAGTTGTTTCATCTCAAGAAGGCGAGAAGTTCTTAGTCGTATGTGTAGCTCGGGAACGCTCTGAATCGCGTGTCATACATATCACACACACACATAACTACAAGCATAGCTTAATTGCCTTCGTGATATAGAACAACTATATAGTTATGATGGATTGTAATTGTTTGATATTGAAACACTGCAGTTCAACATAGAATTTTCCTCATTTTATGTAGATCCTTGTACATAAGTTGAACTGAATATTAAGTTTTCTGTATAGTTATGGTGGGACACCTTTTAGCAAGTTGAAAAAGAATGATGGTTCCACAGAGTACAGAGCGAAGAAGATAGAAAAAAAACTCACAGATATTTCACTACACTTGTCAATTTTCACATAGATGATTGAAAGTATATATTGCGCTCGGGGTTGCCATTGTCAGCCTTAACAGTAATTATATTTTGTATTGTAGGAGTGAACCCGGAGTTGTTAGATACGTTGTTATACCATGAAATGGATGATAGTAAATCGAATAATCAAGAAGCGACATCTAGTGCGATGTCTGAGGAACAATTATCTCGAACGGAAAAGAAACAATTGGATAGTTTTAATACGCTTTTCATATCGAAACTAATGGCCATAGCGAACCTTTGCTGCAAACCTGGTGAGATATGAATTACTAAGAAAACTAAGACCACATCTTCTTTCTAGCATTAATAAATGGTCGCAAATAAGCAATACCATGTCAACCCACAAAATTGAAAAAACTGAGTTATATATGCAGAAGTGTTGGTAAATGGCTGAAGAACATTTTTCTTTAATATTTATAGAGTTTTAAGCTTGTAAAAAAGCCATTTTTAATCATGCAATTTATGTATTAATTTAAACGTTTTGGGTTATATTATATACGAAATATGCAGTTTGTATGCTTATTTTATGTGAAAATAAGTAAATAACTTACATACATCTTGAAATTGCCAAAAACTTGACCAATACATAAAAAAACATATAAAGCAAGTTGTTCAAAATTTTCAAACTCGTTTTTCTCGAAATGACATTCGTGTTGACATGGTATTGCTTATTTGCGTCCAATAATAAATAAATAAATACCCTGAACTGCCCTCATTACCGATAGTGATATCCTGTGTCGGGGGTCCGGAAACATACACAATGACAAGGAGAAACACATCTAGACAGGAAAACATGCCTGTATGGTCAATACAAACATCTGCTGCGGGAATAGAACCTGCGACCTGTTGCGCTTAAGGCAGGTTCGCTACCGCTGCGCCACAATGTCGTCTATTCCTGTGTCTATAGTATGTCTATAACATTATTCCTGGTATTTACGGAGGGTCTGCTTATTACTCTTATTTGGATTAGACAGTCTACTAGGTTTTACACAGAGCCATTGCCATCTGATCTCCATAACCCTAAGGTTGAACCAGAAACTCATTGGATAAGAGCGAATTACGTATCGAGAGTTAAGGATTATTGTCAGACTTATGCGATAACAACGGGGATCGACCACTTAACATTCTCGCCGAAGCACGATGGGTAGACCAAAACAGACTTTGTAGTAGTAGATCCATGCTTTCCAAGCACAAATGGGCCAGCTCGATCGGGGAAGTACTACCCTCTCATAGAAAATCGGCGTAATGTAATAGAGTATTCTGCGTTTTCGTGCTATGTCGCTCCCTGTGTCGTCGAAAATAATGGGGTCCCCATACAAAAAAAAAGCGCGGAAGAAGTGAAACTTCGTAATGTGGAAATGAAAATAGGAAGGGGTAGAAATTGATTTTTAGTGAAATCATATTGTTTCTTTAACACAAACTTTATTAACATTGCTTACAATTCACAATTGATCGCATCTTTTAATTTTCGAGTGGAGAAATATCAAAATCTATAATAAAACTGCTTACTTCGCTGCATAGCAAGAATAGCACGCGCATGTGCTTGGGATCTACCGACTCACTCTCTTTCTCTCTCCTACTTTCTACCATTGTGTATCTTTCTTTCTCTCTCCCTCGTGCGTTAAACGTTTAACGCGACCTTGTTGGAAGTCGCATTAGAAGTTTCACTTCAAAAACTTGGTATTTTTGACGTTCTTTTTTGCTGTATTTCATATATATTAATCTGTAATAGATATATATTTTTTTAAAGAATATTAGCAATGCTTTATCAAGACATTATTAATATTCCTATTGCCCCTCCGAATAAGCTCGAAGCTTGCGCTAGGAGTGGGTACGACAATCGCCCAAGAAGGTCAGGATCGAACCCTCCACCCTCGCGTTAACGAAGTGAAGTCGGCCCGTCTACCGTTGAGCTATTGAGGCTTTAATTATAAAGCTCTTTTATATTTCAGCATCCAAAGTTCGCCTAGTAACCTGCGAGTTGAGTATTCGTTTACTAAAAACGTCAATGCAAGGCAGTCATGGCGTCGCCAGCTCAAGGCATATCACAGCTGCTGATAATTTGCGAGGGAGATCCGCGGCGTTAGCGAGAAATTTCTACAAATGTGACGATATATTCTTGGATATGTTTGAAGATGAGTTAGTATTTTATAAAACTTAATTGTAATATTTGACAAATGTAATTGATTATATTTGAAAAGAGTAACTGTATTTTGCCGGTTCTTCTCTGCAGAATCTACCTTCCGAATGGTAACTTCACTTAGACGGACTTAGATTGTATATTTGACGATTCAAAAGTGATTACAGCCCTATTTGAATAAATAAAAGGTGCCTCCTGGGACCCTAAGGATGACATCATATTTGAGAAACATCGGAGGTCGTCAATTTTATACTAAGCCGCCCCACCCGGCGACACTCATTGGCAGTGACTCATAACAATAACCGGGAGCGACAGCTTAATGTGTTCTCCGAGGCATGGTGGGAAGACACACAAGGACAAGCGCCCAGATCTAAACAGATGTTTGTAAGATGTATACAAACCGCCCCGAGCGGGAGTCGAACCTGCGACTGTTGAAGGTAAAGGCAGCTTAGCCACACGCCACAATGGTCGTCTCTCGGATATTCTTCTTATTCTTATCGAGTGTTTAGTGGCCAACCTAGTGTCAGAGTTATTCAGGTCACCCGTAGGCCTCTGACTTGACTTATCGACTGTTGTCAAATTGTTAACAGCCGGGACCGACTTTTTACGTGCCCTCCGAAGCTCGGAGACGCTCGGTTGAAATATCACTATGCGGTCACCCCTCTAGTGACTGACCGCGCCTAAAGTTGCTTAACCTACCGATCGTTTATCGATCAGTGAGCGCACCCGGCTATGAGTCCCAAGTTTCTCAAGATGATCACAAGATGCGACCCCAATTTGGATTTAGCATCGCACTAAATAAAATTACATTTTGTGACAAATACACGCTAAGTCCAAAAAATGCAACATTTCAATAGACTTAAAGAATTGTATAGTTTAACAATGACTAAAATTATTTATCTTATCCTAGATCAAAGGGTAAAACGTTGTCGTGTCAGTGTTTGAAATCTAAAAGCTGTACATATTATATGTTCTACGACGAAGGATCTTAAATGCATATCTTGGTTCTGGTAAAAGCCTGGGTGCACTCGGCTATGAGCGTCTCGGATATAACATCCGTTGATTGCTTTCTTTCTCGTAACAGGTATTGCGAGATGAGCAAAAGGCCACTCAACGTCGAATGGCTCTGTATGGACGCAGCGATTCTACTACCTCCAACGCGGACTCCGATGTCCGGGATAGCTTTCGAAAAACGATTACCTAGCGGAGAAGTAAATATTTATTGATTTGATGATTATATTATATATCCATAAATTACGTCACACTAATTTCATAATTTTTGACCCCTCCCAGGGTCCTTCTCACAGCTAGTCATATTTGTGAGACTATCGATTGTGACGTCACATAATTTTTTCGATTAAATGTAGAAATTATTAAAACTGTAGGTCCGAAATTAGTTAAGTTAACATTTCAAGTTTTACGTTTACTACATGTTACATTTTAAAATCTAACATATCACTACATAGTATAAAACAAAGTCGCTTTCTCTGTCCCTATATCCCTATGTATGCTTAAATCTTTTAAACTACGCAACGGATTTTGATGCGGTTTTTTTAATAGATAGAGTGATTGAAGAGGAAGGTCTATATGTATAATAACATCCATTAAATAATGTAGCAAAAAAAAAAAAATGAGGTTTCTAATGTGATGTCGTAAATAATTACATTTAACGCGTGCGGGCCACGGGCAGTAATGAATAAATCAAAACTACTGGATCGATTTTAATAATTATTTCAGTGAATGACATAGGATATATATTTTATATAATGATATATTACAAAACGTGAAACTTAGGAATACACACATAGGAGGTCACACAATACAACAATTTTTCTATAACAGCACCCTTCCTTTTCCCTTTTATATGTGTCGTCATTTTTGAACGGCACCTCACTTTAACTGACACACGCACATAAAATACAATTCACATTCCTTTTTTTAATATTCTTGCCAATGCCAGTTTGAAGGAGTCGGAATCTTTTCTATTGAATATCAATTTTAATAAAGACTATAACTATTTTTATTTTTAGTGTAACCATAATGGTTTTAGATTATTTTATTACATATTTAAATTGTAATTCTATTGAAGATCCTCGTTGAGCCAATAATATATTTATAGATGGAGCGAGCACGTCGTGCAATAAGAACATTCTTCCTCATCAGAGAACTGTATCTAAAGCTGACAGGGAAACCGGAAACCCAATTGCCGCTAGCCAACCCTGCGCCTTTTGTACAAGTCGGTGACGTTTTAGACCTTAGTAAGTATATATTTCTTGTTAACAATTATTGATACAATTTACCTATTCATTCAAATAATTTAGCCTAAGTATCATATAGTATCAGTAGTTGAGGTTCAATTTATTGGTGACAAAATATACAAAATATATATAATCATAATATACATGTAGGATGGTGAAAGTGTCAACGGAACGTAGTGTATGCTTGAAATGGAATATATGTGAGTGAAAGGGAACGAGAGTAAAAGAGATAGATAGAAAAAGAACAAGATGGCGAAGAATGTAAGGGGACGGGAACGAGTATGGTGTGTCTTTTCTATGTTTTAATTAAAGAGTGTGTTATTTTTGAAGTATACGGATTACTGAAGAAACGGCCACTTTTCGTCAACCCGTATTCCACATACATAACTAAATTTTTAATTAACCAAAAAAATATCCATTTTATGAAATTTACGCAATGTACTGCACTGTTTAGTTAAGTGGTATAAAATAATAAGTTTTAATCCTTACTATATGAACTACGTGAAAGTAACTCTGTCTCTCTGTCTGCGTACCTGTCTGTCTGTCGCGCTTTACGCCAAAACTACGGAACCGATTAAAATGAAATTTGATACACAGATAGTTTAGAGCCTGAGAAAAGACATAGAAATAAAATACATATATACATTATACATCACTACATAGTATAAAATAAGTTTAAGAATCTTGAAACTTATTTTGGCTGTTGATTCGGTATAAAAAGGGGGGGAGGGCTTTAGAGGTTGTATTCAAATAATTCATCATTCATTCATGAATCCACGCAATTCCAACAACAATTCCACAAATGTGCAAGTTTATTATTATACTTCTTCACAGATGATTCCGATCTTATATCCTGCGATATAACACAAAAGGACGGGACTTGGCACCATCGGTTCCTGGTCGTGGACAACATTCAGGTGATCCTCGTGGAGCCCGACAAGCAAAGGCTGGGCTGGGGGGTCGCGAAACTTGTGGGGAGCTTACAAGATTTAGAGGTAAACATTTCTAGACAATATTATGGACGCAAATAGGCAATAACATGTCAACCCACAAGAATGTTATTTCGAGAAAAACGCGTTTGAAAGATTTGAACAACTTGCTTTACATGATTTTTTTTATGTATTGGTCAAGTTTTTGGCAATTTCATATTTGAGTTATTTTACTTATTTTCACAAAAAATAAGTATACAAACTGCATATTTCGTATATAATATAACCCAAAACGTTTAACATAATACATAAATTGCATGATTAAAAATGGCTTTTTAAGAAGTTTTAAATCTTAAAACTACAAATATTAAAGAAAAATGTTCTTCAGCCATTTACCAACACTTGCATATATAACTCAGGTTTTTCAATTTTGTGGGTTGACATGGTATTGCTTATTTGCGTCAATTTGTGTTGGGGTATATTGGGGTTAGTTTTTATTTATAAGGAGAGATTCATAGGGAGATATAGTTATAGTTAGCTATTCATAGGGAGAGAACCTGGTGTCCTAAATTCTTAGTGTTTTTGTGTGTTTAGTGGCCAACCTAGTATCAGAGTTGTATAGGTTGCCTATAAAGGCCTCTGACTTGACTTATATCCATTATTATCAAGTAGTTAACAGTCGGGACCGACACGACGGTCTTGGGTTCGATTCCCGCTGCGGGTGGATATTTGTATTGATATTATAAATATTTATCTCGGTCTGGGCGTTTATCCTTGTGGGTCTCCCCACCATGCCTCGGAGAGCACGTTAAGCTGTCGGTCCCGGTTATTATCATAACATTCGATAATACTTGTTAATTAACTCTTGTCAGGTAATTTGCTCTTACCCTATGAGTTACTGGTTCGCCTTTAGGGATGCGGAGGTCAGACGGCAATCGTTCTGTGTAAAAACTAGTAACCCGTCAAATCCGAATAAACGTAAAAAGCATACCCTGGGAAAAATACCAGGATTAATGCTAGGGAGAAGAAGAGCACATCTAATCAGTTTTTCAGCTATTTATTTGTAAATTCAGATACAAGGTGACAAAGAAGATCCCCGCTGTCTCCATCTGACGATACACAAACCGCGCGTGGGAGCGAGTGGAGCGTTGCCTCGGATGGTTCTTCTACGGGCGAAATTCAAGTTTGATGATCATATCCGCAGTATGGCAGCCAAACAGAGACTTACCAAGGTTATTATTTTACTATCCACTAAATATATTTAATGATAATTTTTAGATTTCTGTTACTGTTGGCCTTAGTGGCCTCGACAGTGTCACCGGGGAGGGGTATTGCAAGTTGAATCCGCTCCAGGCGTCCCCTGGAAGGCTCGACCATTTTAGCGGTAGTGAACTTTTTTTTTTTTTTTGTTGACGCAGAGAAATGCATTTACGCACACCACTCGCCTAGCGTGTTCCGAAGAGCACGCTAGCGAGTGGTAGTGTGGGACTCGACCACCTGTGAGGCAGGTGGTAATACCCACTAAAACTCTGCGAATCCGTCTATGCCATATTGGGGCGCCATGGGATCGCTGTCACACGCAACCATGACGCCCTGACGAAAGGCCTGCCAATGCTGGCCACCGGCTTTGGAGAAGCCTGGAGGTTAGTGTGAGAGCCATCAGTGCTCCATCACACTACCCTCCTGGGCTCGACGGCTAGGGGAGCGGTAGTGAACCTGCCTTAAGCGCCATTGGTCGCGGATTAGATTCCCGTATGGGATAGATGGTTGTTTTAACCATAGAGACAATTTTTCGGATCTGGGTGATTCTGATTGTGTTTGATTGCTTAAATCGTAACGGGGTCCCCGGGGTCGTAAAAAGGAAGAGTATGCTTTTAATGTTAGAGGGGGCAAACGGGAATAAGGCTCATCTAATGTTAAACGATTACCGCCCTCTATAAATATCTACAATATAAGAGCGTATACAAGTGCGTTGCGGACCTTTGGAAGGAATATGTACTTCTCTTGAAGTTTCCCAAGTCGTATCCGTTCGGAAACACTTAAATCGGGCTGTTGTCGATAACCAGAAATCGAGGGGGTGAGTGGTGGAATGGGCATTACTATTGTCCTTCCAAATAAGCTCCTAGTTTGTGCTAAGAGTGGGTACGACAGCAGCCCAAGGGGGTCAGGATCGAGCCCACAACTCTCGCGTTAACGGAGTGGAGTCTACCTTTGAGCTATTGAGGCATCTTTTAAGGCGTAATTTTTTTATCAGGGTCGTACGAAATCACGTCAGAAGAAAATGCAACAGATCGGTCGACTGCTGGAGGTGTGCGGCGTGTCAGCGCCCGCGCCCGCGCCCCGCCACCGCCCGCTGTTCGCGAGACCCGCGCTCGCAGCGCGCCGACACTCTGGTGAGGAGAACGATATAATTTATTAAAATCAGGCATCGTAAGTCCGTCAATCGATTCATTGCCAACAGCAATTTAAAAAAAATGTCCAGTCGGGGGACCGCCGTCACGAACGAAGTTCCTTACGAGGACTTATATTTCAATAGGTTATAAGATTATAAGAGACAGACAGAGAGATTTGTGCACCCGATTGCGCACTCATTTGCTCGTGTCCTTATTTGCTTGTAACAGGCACGACACACAAGCACATACGCAGCATACGGTATTTTGTTACGTGACGATTTCTACTAAATCGCACTACCCGTAAGCCGCGTTAACGTACTTTGTTCCAAAAAGAGTCCCCTTGGTAGCCACGCCGATTTCGAAGTGACGCTCGTCATCGGCTTCCCTAAAGGATGACGCCCCAGGAGCGTCATTGGTTCCGGCTTGTGGTTTTAAAAATATCTTAATATTTCAGCAATAAAAATTATTTTAAATGGTTTCATTTGAGAGACAATGGTGTAATTTGCTTGAATGAATCGTAGAATATGTACGCCATTTTAGCTCACAACATGGTGGTCAATTTTTTTTTTTTTATGTTAGAAGTTGGCAAACAAGCATACGGCCCACCTGATGGTAAGTGGCTGCCGCTATGAGCGCTTGCAGCACCATTAGTAGGTGCCACTCGCGCGTTGCCAACCTCGAGATATTAGTTCTTAAATCTCGTTCGCCCAGTAATTTCACTAGCGTACAATGCCCTTCAAACCGGAACACAGTAGTGCCTAAGCACTACTATTTGGCGGCAGAATATTGGACACTGCGGTGGTACCTACCTAGCCGGCCTCTTGCAACAAAAGACCTACCACCAGCGTGACTGATTGCACTGGTGTAATAATCTCTGTTGTGACAGAGGTTATCCCAACAGCGGGCGATGTGGTCGTCACATCCCGACGCCTGAAAAACATATAAAAATATTATTAAAATATATAAAAATATTATTATAATATAAAAATATTAATTAAATGCATTTTTTCCTTCATTTTCTCTATTTTTATTATCTCTCACTTTTTTTTCTTTTTATTATTGGTAAAAAGATTTTTTATGTACAATGACAGAGAATGTTTAAAGTTGGAGCGCCATCTAAATAGGGGCTGGGAACTAAACATACAAATTCTTACTCTTGCCATCGCGCATGCGTGGTTTATTTTCGTTAGTTCAAAAAGCATTCATAGGTGGTGCTTGTTTATCTTTAAATTTTGACCAATTTCAATATTCGGAAATCTAGTGTCCGTCCGAAGGATGAAATAACTTTCACGGTCAAGTCTGTGCATGTCATGGGATATTAAATGAAATTGATGATGAAAAATTATAGTGAGAAATGAAATGTCTTGCCGGAACTTGGTTCGTACCACGACATTTTCTAGTTTTTATGTATGGTTAGGTCTAGATGGCGAGGACACGGAGCGTCGCTTGCGTCGTCCGAGCGGTCACGTTCTCAAAGACGGCATCGTCGTATACCGTGAGCGAACCACCAGCAGAGAGAGGTAAATATTAAATCGTATACATTTTAAGTCCACTGCAAAATAAAAGTCGTCAATTCGAGTGTTTTTTTTTGTGACATCAATCTCGTTTTCAGATTTGCAGAAAAAATATTAGTCGTGAAAAAGAAATGTGTAGATCTGATTGACAATCTCGATTCGAGTCTTCAATCTGATTCGAAAAATCGATTCCATTTTTTAGATCCACGTACGATTTATTGGATTAATTGATTAATTGTATTATTCGATATGAAAAATCGATTCTATTTATCGACTTACTAATCGATTCCATGTATGGACTTGCAGAATCGACTATATTTATTCTAGATTTAATTACTAGAATAGTTGAATCGATTAGTCACCAAATATCGATGATTACAATATCATATAGTAGTTAAATAAATAAACTTTCTTTCTTTCTTTCAAACTACCAAATGCCATTAAACTAAAAATTACAAAGAAAAATCTCAAAAAAATTTTAATAAAACATATCCTAAAAAACCAAACATAAACTGAGGGTCCTATAAAAAAATAGATCTACGCACGAACACATGTTTTATAACCTGTTTTTGCAAAATACGCACTAAATAAATGCATAAAAAATTGTGGCTTTATATTATTTTACGATCACAAATACATAAAGATTTTTTCTATTATTGAGATGGGCTTGTATTTCGATACTGTTACGAGAACTTAGTGTCTAGACAAACCTAGCTTTAAGCCTTAAAACATTACTAACCCTACCTCTGTATGGATTTGTTATTGAATAAATAAATAAATAAGTAAGCGACAAAGAGAGCTAGCTACCTTTAAAAAATCCCCATTCTTAACTATATTTTCTTCTTTCTAGAATGTGCAATATGTTTAATTTCGTTCAGTAGCGTATCGAGGAGCAGTAGCGCGCACCCTTCAAGGGAGAGCTCTCCGAGGTCTCGTTCCGAAGAGATTCCACTAGAGGACATAAGAAGGACATCCGGTCTGGCCGCAGCAGTACCCTCCACCAGTTCTCAACAGGTAATAAAACTAATTTTATATAATTTTTAGATGTGTGTGTTTTTCGTTTCCTTGTAAAAAGTTGTCCAATATCACCTTAATACAGGAGTTGGTTATCGTGCATTTATGGGTCAATTCAGATCACTCAGAAAAATGCTCGAGCACAAATGGATGCAAATAAGCAATACCATGTCAACCCACAGAATTGAAAAAACTGAGTTATATATGCAGAAGTGTTGTTAAATGGCTGAAGAATATTTTTATTTAATATTTGTAAGGATTTAAGCTTTAAAACTTCTAAAAAAGCCATTTTTTAATCATGCAATTTATGTATTATTTAAAACGTTTTGGGTTATATTATATACGAAATATGCAGTTTGTGTACTTATTTTATGTGAAAATAAGTAAAATAACTTACATACATCTTGAAATTTCCAAAAACTTGACCAATACATAAAAAAAATCATATAAAGCAAGTTGTTCAAAATTTTCGAACGCGTTTTTCTCGAAATGACATTCGTGTGGGTTGACATGGTATTGCTTATTTGCGTCCAAATAATACTCTTTTAATACCGATCTTATTTCAATTAAACGAAGCTGAAAATAGTATGCAACATTAAATCTTATGTAATAAGACAGTAACGCTTATTTTCAGCTTTATCTAAACGGAATAAGGTTGATATTGTTGTTATATAAGTAGGTATCTTAATATCCCTTAAAATATAACCCATTTTCGTATCATATAAATTAATATGCATGTATTGTGCGTGTTTTTTTTGTGTGTCATAGAGAATTCGTTTTACAGCCACTAGAGGGCGATACTGGAGAGTGAGGTAAACTTATTGAATAATTACGCGCTTTCACCATCAACATGTATTAATATTGAAAGTAAAACAATATATATATTTCTTATTTATTTAAATACTCATTTTCATAACATAAATCTTCATAATTAACAGTTTCATTATGTAACTGATAGTAATAACCTCACTTCTCAGTGTCTCCATTTTACGACGCATGTTCATTGAATGTAATAATTCATAGCGTGCTTTAGAATATATAGTAGCATCTATAATATTAATTTAGTCCAGTTAAAATAGCCACTATTCCTCTTCATAGTAAATGACGCCCACTGGGAAGTTTTTTTTTTTAAAGAATATTAGCACTGCTTTTTCGAGGTATTACTAATATTCCTATTGCCCCTCAGGGTCGGGCCAGGGTTAGGATCGAATCCTCGATTATCGCGTTAACGGAGTGAAGTCGGTCTTTCTACCGTTGAGCTATTGAGGCTTGATTAATTTTAAGAGGGCTGTCGAAATTGTCAATAACAGCATCGAATTTAGTTAATTGAAATGAATTTAATTTTGATATAGATCCATTCATTTAATAAATCAAAAAATGTCATTGATGGCAATTATTATTGAGTAAAAATATTGATATATCGGTATAGCGATATTTTCAGTACAAGAGGGCGGTGTAGCCTTTTTATTTTTAAAACCAAAACACCTATACTGTTAACTTAACTATTCCTAGGATTTGCATATAAAAAAGAATAAATGTCGTGAAAATAAATATCGTTTATCGATTTTTGGGAACTCAAAATATTTTTATCGATTATTTTATAAAACAATATCGATGTTTCGATGTATCGATTATTTTTACTCAAGCCTAAATGATAAACGATCTTTAAGTGAAATGGAACATGTTCGTACACACAGACACAAAACGTCGTCAATGCTGCGCATGCGCTGATTGACTTTTATTCACCAGATTTAAGCATTTTATTGTACACATAATAAAGTTATAAGTAATATGTATTTTGACTGTATTTTTTCTTAAATACAGAGCACGCCAAGTACTTCGCAACACCTGAAGGTAACCAGTACTTCGTCCGAAGAAACGTCTTTCATATCGAGCGAGCCGCGCTTTAAACGGAAAGGAATCGTCGAAACCATATGATATTAGCCTAAATTTTTTCTTTGAATAGATTGAGAGAGAATTTCTTTGTAGTTCTTTAAATTTCGTCAATCCTATAACCATGATCTGTCATTTTTAATTTGGCTATCTCTTTCTAACTTGCAAACTAAAATGGGACGGGAATATGTTATGAAATAAGGTTCTTGTGTACAGGAATGGATTTTTTTTCTGCATAACGAGCAATTTTTTTTTATTTTTATATATTATTTGTATAAATGTTGGTATTGTATGGGATTGAATCACATGTATTGCAGTAGCTCTTAACCTTTTTTTCATACAATAATTTTAATTTTTTTGTCAAATATTAAATTATATCTATATTGTCCGTTCATAATTTAACTGTGAAAAGGTTAAGAACTTCTGCCTCTAGCCGTTTGGTAAAACTATTAAACGAAACAAGGCTTCGTATTGTGTAGCGTCCATGGAAACGTATTAGGATATGTGTCAAAGTTATTTATTCTGTAGACTTTATACACCCATAGAACTACTATATAATATGAATCGGCCTTTTCATACGGACAAATTAACACAGACTCATTGGTGGGGCACCAACGCAAACGGAACGAAGTTAGTAGAAATTGTATTATGATTTGCATAACATAAGTAAATGAAGTAGGGTGCGTTTATTTATTTATTTATTGCCATAACAAACAATTGTACAAAAAGCTTATCATAACAAATTCTTACAGCTAAATATTAAGTATTTGTACAACCAACACCGTTATCCCCAAATTAAATACTTAAATGGTTATCAGAGATAATCGCTTCCTATACATAATTGTTAAACAAACTACATCATAAATAATGATTAAAGAGCATCGAATATATTAATACACAGTACCAAACATTGATATCCGTTAAAGCGTTGGTGTTGAATTTACGAAAAGGCACCAACAAATCTGTGACATTTCGTTTGCATAGAAACGACTATCCTTAGCATATAGTAAGTATGATTCTACATTAAAATATGACATCAAGATTAGAATGAAAAATAGAAAAAATAATAAGAAAGACGAGTAATATGTTATATATTTTTTTTACTTATTCAAGTCAGTTGTTCAAAAATTCCTTATTTAATTTGACTCTATACGATATAAGTATTTTTTTAGTATTTGGAAGACACAACATATGGACGCAAATAAGCAATACCATGTCAACCCACAAAATTGAAAAAACTGAGTTATATATGCAGAAGTGTTGGTAAATGGCTGAAGAACATTTTTCTTTAACATTTGTAGGGTTTTAAGCTTTAAAACTTCTAAAAAGCCATTTTTAATCATGCAATTTATGTATTATGTTAAACGTTTTGGGTTATATAAATGTTTTTTGGGTTATATGTATTATTTTATGTGAAAATAAGTAATAACTTACATACATCTTGAAATTGCCAAAAACTTGACCAATACATAAAAAAACCATATAAAGCAAGTTGTTCAAAATTTTCAAACGCGTTTTTCTCGAAATGACATTCGTGTGGGTTGACATGGTATTGCTTATTTGCGTCCATATATGGCGTGCCGTCAATCTTTGTTTGCGGAGATGACGAAAACATCCGAAGTACCAAAAAAAAATATTAAACTTACTTTAGGTTTTATTCTATTTCGGTATTCTTTTTTTTTTTTTTTAACAAGGGGGCAAATGTGCGGATAGTTCCACCTGATGATAAGTGGCAACTATCGCACATGGACGTTTACAACCCCAGGGTCGCAGGCGTATTACCGGCCTCAAAAATAAAATTAAAAAAATACAAAAATCGTTGGCGTAGGTACTTCTGTGGGCCATATTAATTGTGTATGTATATGCTTTGACCATTAAGTGGTGTCATCGATGTAAGTAGGAAAAAATTTAAGGTAAATTGTTTGATTGCTTCGGAGAAAAAAAAAATATATATATATTTAAATTATATGTTATGAGATTTCCCGTCCTGACTTTGCTCGACCTACAATAAATAAAATTTTATTTTGTAAAAATTAGGTAAAATATGCAATAAAAATATTTAAATTTTCTCATATTAGCTGCCTGTCGTAGATTCGTCCATAATACTTATTACCTTCAAATTACATTGAATAGTTAGTTTTTGAGATTAACAGTAACATATAGATAGACAAACTTAATAGTAATATTTTATTCCGACGTAATCTTATGTGAAAGTGTAAAAAGATTATTCTGGAAAATAGATTAGAGTACACGGTTTATTTATTTTAAATATTTATGATTGTTAATTTATTTTAGTTTATTTTATATACATAAAAATGATTTTCGATATTTATTTTTAGTATATTTTTGAAAATTTTTAAGTTATCTAATATAGTTATTTATTTTTATAAAACGCTTTGTTAACTGTTTATGGTTCTTGACGCAACTCGTAATATCTAAGTACTCGATATCTTTATAAAGTTCAAATTATTAAATAAAAAAGTTAATTAAAGATCGTTAGAAAAAAACCTAAATTACGTAAAACGTTGAGGAGAGATCAATAAAAGAGAACTTATACGTATGCTTTCGTGATTTCTTTGCCAATTTTGAACAGATAATAGTGATTTCAAAATTAAGATGGCTACTAATCTACTAACCCGCGAGAGTCGAGGGTTCGATCCTGACCCCTTGGGCTATTGTCGTACCCACTCCTAGCGCAAGCTTCGAGCTTATTTCGAGGGGCAATAGTATTAGTAATACCTTGAAAAAGCATTGCTAATATTATTTAAAAAAATCAAGAGCTTCTGGAATAGGGGACTTAAATATAAGAAGTTAAGAACTAATAAATCCCGATTTAAAAAAACCCAATTTCTTGTACCGCTGGCGGTCGAAGTTCATTAAATTTTTTTTCAACGGTTAAAATATTTATATGATCGTAAAATTTAAAATTAAAAACCAGCTAAACCTTTGCTGTAGTTTTATCTGATGTAAATGTTTCTCGTTGTGGGAAATTTGGGATACAAAGAAGGCTCTTGTATAGCTCTTGGGCATAAACGCAACGATCTGACAAAATTTAAAGTTAATCTATGTGAAGTGTAGTCACATCTCGAGTTTTGCGATCTTAAACAAATGATTATAAATAGTAAAATAATACATATAGTATAATTATAGTATTTTGGTAAAGCGAATCGTGATCCACGTCTCCCATTAGGTAAAATTATTTGTAAATATAAAACGTATTATTTAAAAACAACAATAACAATTATTAACATAGATTATTGTAATGGCCAATATATTGACAACATTCTTATGACTTTTTTTGTAGATACAATAGAAACTCGATTATCCGAAGATCTATCCGAAAAATCTATCGTAAAAGTTTAAATAAAGTAATTTCTTCAATTAAATAATGGTAATTAATTATTGCAGTGAACTTTTTTGGGCCTAAGCGTACTGTGGCTCAATCAGTCATCAATGTTGAAGTTTCCTCCTTTTAAGTTTTATTTATATTTGTTACATAGAAATCCTTTGCCTTGCCGCGACGCCAATGGACCTTAGGCCCTAGATCGGCAATCAAATAATTGGAATTCAAAATGAAATGATAAAGGTGTGTCACGTTGTATATTTCGTAACATGAGCGAGTAGAAAGATTTAGAGAGAAAGAGAAGAGAGCTATACATTGTATTAAATATACAGAAGAAGAAATTAAAATATATTAAAGATTGAAGAAGTTTCAACTTCCATTATTAGTATTACGCTGCAAATCGTCGCGTAACGAAATGCCGTAATGCCGTGTTCGTGTACGTGTATGCATCGAGCCTACTACAAGCAAATGAGCACCCGAGCAAGTGAGTGCGCAGCCGGGTGCGCAACTCTCTGTCTCTTTGTGCCTCAATAAAAATATCATATAACCTATTGAAATAT
This sequence comes from Hestina assimilis, assembly GCA_023373885.1. NCBI lineage: Eukaryota > Metazoa > Arthropoda > Insecta > Lepidoptera > Nymphalidae > Hestina > Hestina assimilis. Next base: position 4,633,620 of record CM041749.1, on the reverse strand, counting down.
ACAGATTTCATTTCGAATTACATTCGGAGTTGAAAAAACGTAAGGCACTTCGCTCATGACGTGATCTCGCAACCGTACAATTTTTTTACATATCTTCCAACAATAAATTAGGACAATCGTGTTTCTAATGTAATAACTAATAATGGAAGTATTAATTGTATTTTTTTAAGTTAACATAAAATAGGTACATTATCTTATTGTAATTGATTTAATTTTTAACGTTCGACTTGTTTTGTTCTGTTAGTTTTGTTATTAAAAATGAAAAATTACGATGTGTATAGAAAAAGTAGTTTGAATGTTAACTCTGTCAGTTTTATTGACTTGGAATAATGTAGAGTTGTATTGAATTTTAATTGACTAAATTTTAACTTTAATATACATGTTATAATAATGTACGTTTATTTTTTTCAAAGAGAATATCAGGAAGTAAATGGAACTTTGTAACAGAAAAAAATAAATGGCCATGATTTTATGTTGTGATTTCTTTTAAGATATGCAATAATTGTAAATAATTGTTCACATAGATTTAAAATATTTATATATATATAGCGTTGGAAGTAAATATATTACGTGTTATATTATATTGTTGTTTTATTATATAATATAATTATAAACGAATGTATGATATATGTGCCATAATTTATCATTTTCAATTAAGTACATTTATTTTTTCTTGCCACAGATAAATAAATAACCCTGCGAATTTTGGACAGTGAAACCGAATCATGATTTGGTTAGTAGTGTGTAAAAAAAATTGGTCACAAGTTCTACTGTCAGTGCTATTATAATAGTTAATTCGTCTTAATACGAATTGCTCATTAGGGTTGTATGAAAAAAAAACACTTAACTATGTTTTTGTTCTAATTTATTTGATTAATCGTCTGCTCTATACACATGATATGCACCAATGCCTATAAATAATATAAACAATGACCAATAATGGTATGACAAAAATAATTATATACAAACCAAAACAAAATACATTCCAATTTATAATATAAAACCATTTATAATAACTCGTTTAACGTATTGAGCGCAACGACATACATTTTTTATGAATAAAAAAGACTTATTTTAATATACATATCATATCAACACGTCATCGCCACAACTGTAAACTTTTCATATTCAACATTAAATCACAGAGATTATTTTATTCAATCATATTTCATTTGCACCTTAATGACTGCCACAGATTAACAAAAATGTATTAAGACCGATCTTTGCAACGAGACAAACAACGTCTTAAGACAATTTTGTTACTGGGCGAGGTATACTTAACTACACAAGACGTGTGAAGACGCAACGAACGATCGTGCTTTAGATTTGAAGAAAACAAACATAATAAATACTATATTATAATCCATTTTCAAAGTAGGATAGAAATTTATAGAATAATTAAAATGTGGTTAATGATTTTATACAAACTCCTTTTTTCTTAACTAAATTAAGAAAAAGTGGAGAAACTCGAATAAAAATATAGTGCCATTTTAAACAATGACATACAATTGCAAAATACACACATTACTGAAGAATAATAATAATCGTTGCTGATGATAAATATTATTATTTAAATATGTAATAAACTTTTATTGCACCACAGAAAAATAAATATAATTAAAAATATCTAGGCGTAAAGTATATACTAATCTTATAAAACTACAAATGATAATAACACGTAAAGGAACGTTTTTACATTTGAGATAATTTTAGTCTTAACGAATTAATTGTATATTGAACATCTCATTGGTCTGCGCAACTTATAATATTAGTTCGGTCTACAAGCTGCCTTAGTCGAAATTGTACAATACATAGCTAATTAAATTAACGTTCACTCGTTTTAATAAAACTACTTTTATTGCTATCAGATCTAGATTATTTGCACGCTTTATAAATAATTTATAAATAAAATAACAATATAATTAATTTTAATTAGGAAATCTATTGTAAACAATATTTTTATGGCGTTTATATGTTTTATTACTTTCGCCACGCAAACGATTAAAAAATTTTTCAACATAATAATTGACATAAAACACTTACTACGGGATTTATTATGCTATGGAATTGTTTTATTTTTCAATAAGAAAAACTATTTTAGATTGTTGTGTATCTATAAATATTTAACTTTTTAAAATAAAAATATTGCTTACACACCAAAAATCTTAATAATAATACATTATTAAGAGTTCGTAGCCACGTTTTGATTATTAGATGTGAACTTTGGAATCAACATAAAATCAATCTTTATAAAAAAAAAAAAAAAAAAACATATTGATGAATTAGAAATATATAGATACTACAAAGTGTAAAGTATATTATGTTCACACGTTTACCAAAACGTAGCAATTAGGCCATAAATTAATAAACATGCGAGTAAGAATAGGAAAGCAACTGCGAAAGCATTACCTGGAAGCACATACTTGATACATATTTTTTCAATTTATTTCTTCCATTATAATACAAGGATTGGTACCTAACTTATTTTTTTTTTATTAAAATTATAATTTACAGATGAGTTTATCATATTTTAGGTATTATTTATTCTACGCTGTATGCGGGTATAAAACCAAGTGCAATTTGTGTATTGAAGACGCTTTCAAAACTGATGTGTAAAATGTGATGGTAAATATGTCTCCTATAAAGATTATATTGTTCTATAAATAAGCAATTTTTGTAAAAATACTTTTGAGAAATGTGTATTTTTTAATGCAGTGTCAAATTCAGCGTTTTTGTTTCACGAGTCTAAGAATTAACTACTATTCGTGGAACGATGACAGAAATAGTTTTTTAGATTCAAAATATGCTCGTTTAACCCTGAATACTTTTGGCGTCTGCTGGTAGACAAATATAAAATTTTAACCCTGTCACCAGTTATGTGCGCTTGGTAATAATAAATACATAAACTTTTTTATCGTGAAAAGCAAAAGCAAGTTTGTAGAGATAAAAAAACGCAATATTAAACATGGAGATGACGTAACGACTTTAGATGACGTATCTATGTACACAACACTGTCACATAAGCCAGTAAGTCTAAACGAAGCTCATAATTTTCCTTAACATCTATTTGTGTGGGTATTTATGGTTTCTGGTGCTTTCATACTCCATTTATTAAAGATTTAAAAGAACTTAATATTTAAAAGAAAAAAATAAAGTGAATTTAAAAAATATCAACTTTTCGTTTCTGTTTATTCGTTCTTCATTAGCAGCATATAGCTCTATTTGCATTGACTTACTATAAACCAAGGACCGGCCTTTCCGTACAGAAAAATTGTCTAAAGATTCACTGATGGGTCCTTCGCAAATTCAAAAAATCACTAAGGCCGTGCCGCCGAAAGTGAACGAGCTTTACTCAGTGTAGCGTATTTCCATACTTTTCGTTCACATCTAACCGCGCCTCACTACAAGCTACAGCGTATTGTCAGCATACTGTGAAAAAATATCGTTTATTTTCACGCTTACTCGGGTTCATAGTGTGCCTGCTCACATTCGGCGGCTGAGGCTGACTATACGTTTGGTTTGAACACAGCCTAACAATCGATTTAATTTTCATATATTGCTTGAATTTTGCGTTAATTTTCAAAACTATGTTAACATGCATAATCTTTTGCCTATGTACCTGATATAATGCAAAAGTAATAAATATATCTAATTGCTTATAATTGTGGGTTGAACAGATTTATTGTTTTGATATGACGCACCTTCATTGGTACATTATTTCATTAATTAATTTAAATAGTTATATTCTGAGACTTTACAGTTTATTTCGTTTTTGGATTTTAAAGGATATAACAGTAGCTATAGGTAATATTATTTATGAAGTATATTAATTATCGAAGCTACAACAATTATATAATTGTGGTATTTTAATTATCAGTAGAATCACTGTTTGGAATACATTTATTATTTTTCTTTGAGATCTGTTAAGTGCGAACTTTGTTTGAATATTATTTGAAATGTTAATATAACCCGTATAAGCTTTTTCTTTATTTTATTCGATTATTTAAATTGGACTCATATACTTGCATATATATAGTATTTTTTAAATTACCAAAGGTATTTAAAAAATACTATATATATGCAATTTTGCAAATACTATATATTTTCTGAAGTGCAAATTTTTACTAAATCCATTTTATTAAGAAAGTATAGTATTGAAGTTATTTTATTTTAAAAAAATATAATTCAATTATGTAAATGCAAATGTTTAAATATAGGATATATTTAAACATTTGCATTTCTTTATTATCCTGAAGCCCTTTTTATAAATATTTCCTTAAAAATATCTCGTGTAGCAGGTATAGGTACGTAAAACGCATGTGAAACATGTATTTCTGAATATTTCTGAAATATTACCAAGTTATAATTTAGTTTAAATTATTTTACTCTATATGAAAACTAAGATAATATTGGCCAATACGTTATATTAAAAATAAGTTTTTATAAACGAATACACAAACAGTCAACGAAGCGAATTATCGAATCTTATGCCACAAAATAATAATTAAGTAATTGACAATTCTTAGATATAAATAATCATAAAACAACTACACTCATCTGATTACAAAGTTATAATTGACGAAACTAATCAAAATTTTTACCACACGAATATTTCATTGATTCATAGAAAATTTTAATTAAAAACCAAAGAGTTATCATGGGACCGTTTTGAACGTCACGATTTTAATATCAGATTGCTCTCAAAAGTATTTCCGAATTTAAAAACTAATAGAATTCATTATTATTCATATTTCTTTCTATATTTATTTTCTTTATTGAATAATGTCACATCGGAAGTAACAAATAGCGATTTTATAAGCTCAATGACGATCATAACAGAGTTCCGTGATAGCTCCAAAGATTCCACTTTTTTGAAGTGCTTCATCATAAATATATACTAGCTAAATCTGCCGATATACATTCAAATATTCACTACTAAAGGTGCAAATATTTCTAAAATATATAATATATTATATAAACAGTACTCGACTATATTGTGCCATATACAATGCACACTTGTATCGTTATATTGCTAATAAAAGTACTTATAATCCTATTTCAGACGTAATAAAAAAATATAGATTTATTTTTATTGTATAATAAAGACAATCTTTCAACGAAAAATCTTTTAACATGATAAACGAAATATTTATATTTTTTTATTCATAAAATTAAATATTATATTTTAAGCTTTAATACAAACAATGGCTCGTGCTGAAATTGTTTTCGACTACACGATTTGATATAAATTACTCCAAATAATGCGTAAGCGAGAACCTAAAGGCCATCCTTAAATTACGTAACATGAATTGAAATTTCGACCCTTGTAACAGCTGGTCACATTAATTTGTGCGACTCCCTAGAGTGACATCACATAATTTTTGCAATTTTACGTCTAGAAATTATTAAATTAAAACTGCTGATTAATTTTTTAACCAATTTGTTAATACTTAAAATTTCGCGTTTTATTATTAAGATATATTACATATAAAAAGGTGACGTCACGAAGCTTGGACGCCCACCCTTTGTCACATAATGCCACACTTCGAACCCCTTCCTGCCTTTATCTGTGATGAAATTTATGGATGGCCCCCTACAAGGTTTTCAAAAGGCAATCTTTATTTTTTGTAACATATTACTAACAAGAGTTTTATACAATATTAGCAATATAACCTCCACATTAACGCACCTACGGGTACATTACCTTATTCCCTTATAAATAATAACATTACTGTTAAACAGTATCACACACTATACATCAAATACTTTATTAGCTAATTATAAATAATGTTGGTGTATTTACGTAGTTCAAGCGCCAAGTAGGAATAAATAAATCTTCATAATATCTATATTTAGTAAATACATCAAATCCAAGAAAATATTCATCAATTCCTATGTATATGTAGGTATATTACGTTCCAGTGCTATCAGTAACTTGACACTATCATAAAATTATTCTATTCTTCACCGCCGCTCATGAACATATGCAACATCAGAGATTCAGAGGCCATGTAGGTGCGTTGCCGACCTTAAAGAAAGGGATCTTCTCTTGAAGGTTCCCAAGTCAAGTTGTACATTATACAAACAAACACATCCTTTACCATATAATAATTACACAAAAATGAGTATTTTTCAAATATACGTAAAGTACCTATTATAGTTATGAGTTTGTTTACAGATCAGTATACCTAAAGAATATTTTACGTATTTTTGCAAAAATACTCTATTTTTTTAGTAATATATTCTGAAAATGATTGTTACATACAAAAAGGACATATTTTGTTTATATATCCATCATAAACAAAGTTTGATACTATATTATAAAATAATATGAATAGCAACCATACATAGTAGGTATCTAAATCTACAACGGTAGTGGGCTACTGGCCGTTTCGTTCAATAAGTATTTTTGTTATTTAGATATAAATTACTAATTTTGATCGAAAAAGTAATTAAAACTTGATTATGATAGTGTCAATTTATTGTATTTTACATCAGTTAATTTATTACTTATTTTAATTATATTTCAGATTAAGTGACCTAGTATTTTGTTATTGAATTTTATTTTCCTAAAGGACATAATATAAAAAATCTAATTTATCTATAAAATAAATATATTTATATTAAATATATTTAATATTATATACAAATATACTCGGCGAATGAACTACAGAGTCTGTTTGACATAATTAAACAAATAGAACGCCCATACGCCGTAAGTAACACTTTATACATCAGTTAACAATCATTATTGTCAGTTATATAACTAGTTATGTCTTCTTTATATTTAAATATAAATTCGCACTAGTAATAGGCAGTTTTAAAACAATTATGTTTATTATATATTTACTATTTAATATCGTATCACGACAAGGTGCGGTTTTCGATGAATTGAAATTGTTTTAGTCACTTTTATCAATTGTCATATCAATGATGGAATATTTAACACTTCCAGTATCAAATGTACATGTCTTATAGCAGTAGGTTTATGTTGCTGAAATAGAAAACAAATAAAAACTAGTTTTATTTTAAATAATAAATATTCTTGCAACCTTAGCCGAAATCGATATAAGAGAGTTTGGTCTCACAAGTCTCACGTCTCCACCAGAAAGGAGTCTAGTCTATTTTAAAAACCACCACAGCCTATTTTAGTTCAGCAAGTAAAACCGCACCTCATAGGGTCTAACAAACGTTGGCGTAAGACGGATTGAACTAGCACATTCAGTATTAAAACTCTACGGATTTACAAACAACGCTTATATTATGACGCGATTACTATAAATTATCATCTACATAATCCGTTGCACTACGAACAAAAGAGCTCAAACACTCGTTGCAAAACTCAGTCGTAACAACCAAAACTTATAATAATATTAGTGCAAATCGTTCTCGGTGTCGCATTCATCACATCACGAGAAGATCGAGCGAGTGCTGACAGTTCGTATAAAAATATTGTGAGTGCTTATTGCTTGGTTAGGATCGCAACTGCGCGGGGCTGAGGACGAGTTCGCCATCTGGCGCGCCCGCGAAGGATACGTTCCGCGGGGGCGGGCGCTTGCTTGTCGCGGGGCCCGAACCGCTCGCCACCGGACCCGCCACCGGACCCGCAGTCGGACCCGCAGTCGGACCCGCCGCCGGACCCGCAACCGGACCCGCCGCCATCGACTGCAGTGACGTCGGTGACGGCTTCGGTTGCGATCCCGCCTGAAAAAATCATCGATGACATTCAACATTTTAATTAATACAATACAAAACTGGATCAAACGTTATGATCATAGACTTATTATCTAAATATACCTACTACAGACGGTCTCTTCCATTCAGACAAAATGTCCAAATGATCCAAATGTTACAAGCCCCTGAATGTGTGTTTACAGAATTTATAGCTTCTCGTGACGGGAATGTACAATTGTACATACCGTATGTTATGTTATCTATGTTCCTAAGTCCATGGTCATTATCGAATTTATTGAAATTAAAGAGACAACATCCATACCATGAAAAATATGATCTTTGATTTTTTTTTTCAACCACAAATAATCTTCGGAGCTCATAGGATAACATATCGTAAGGTCAATTTTATTTCATTTGTTCCCACTTTCTACAAATTGTGGCTTCACAATTCTAAAATTATGTATTAAATACAGACTCAGGTCTGAAGAATCAGAATCTGAAGAAGAAGGAATCAATTCAACAATAATATATTATCATACCGGTTGCACAAGCACCGTTTGCGGTTGTAGATGCGTCGTGGTCGAGTTGGCCGTGCGGTATCTGCGCAGACGCTCGTCTTCCTCGCCGCTGGAGAGGCTCGACACGTCGCAGGATGACGTGTCGAGGCGCCGCGCGGGCGAGCACTGCGCCGGGCCAGCTCGAGCGCTTGTACACCTCGCCAGCGGCATTTCTTCGCCTTCCACGCAACCGGACAGTCTACAGAGAACATAAGAGCAATATATAACCGTAGAAAATAGGAACATGTGGTGTTAGAACTGAATAAATTGTAGTGTTACCTTCTGCTCTCCTTGTGGTTGGTCCGCCGTCTGCAGCAAGGCTTGGCGAATATACAGAACATAATACGTAGTAAGCAGCACGCGAGCCCCGCCACGATAAGTGATGGTCCCACCAGCCGTAAAGCTGGCGTTTTGAAACCCTAGAAAATAAGAAACATGCTTATAACACTTTTTAAGTAGGTATTTCATGGCATTTTCTGTAGGTCAATATAAAAATCAAATAAAAATAGTTTATGGAATCTTCCATAAAATTGCAAAAACTGTACACTTTAAACTATAAATATAACTCTTAATATAATATAACACTATAATAAGGAAAGAGCTTTTTAAGATTAAATCATGTATAGTATTTATATCTTATTTATTTTTTAAATATTTATTTTTACGGTAGTAGAGCCATGCTTCTCTCAGCACAAATGGGCCGGCTCGACCGACTCTCACAGAAAACTCTCTCACAGAAAGTACTACTCCCTCACGGCGTCAAGTAACAGTATCATTAGGTACTGTTGCGTTTCGTGCGATGAGTGAGAGCGCTGGAGGCCCAATATCCCACCCACTCTGTTCCCTTCCTTTTTTTTCCTTCTCATCCCTTCCCTCCTGTTCCTTGGATTAGCAACGCGCTTGTGATACTTCAAGTATCACAAGCGTTCATAGGTTGCGGTGACTGCTTACCATCAGGCGCACCGTATGCTTGTGTGCCAACCATCATGACATTAAAAAAAATATTTAAATACTTTGGAATTTAATAAATTCGTGAACTTTCGTGCTTATCACCTTGTCTCCGGTGCCGACGAAATACACAACGAGGCCAAGAGCGAGTATCGCGAGACCCGCGTACAGAAGTCTCGCGACGCCCCAGGGCTCCCCGCTCGCACCCTCCGCCTCGCCTTCCGAATCCGACGATGACCCGTACGACGCATCTCGAACCTGTAAATTTCAGAAAAGCTAAATCAATAATTATCTTAATCATTTTTATAAAACGGACAGCGGGCGCTTTGTAATAGGATTCCGTTGGCACATTAGTACGTAGCACGGAACCCTTATAGTCCGGAATGGTTCGAGTCTCAGTATTCGGCCGCCTTTCTCGGTAACGCGATCATCACGACTATAGGGCCAAGAGTAATGCAAATTTAGAAAAAAAAAATTGCAAATACCTCGAAAATTTTGCGGTTGCGATAAAAATTACACCTATGAAAGTAGAACATATGTAAATACCTACTAGACCCACTTTTATAAAGGACATTTTTTGTTTGGACGTAACAGTAAACCAAAAATTGAAAAAAATATAACAATGTGTTTACGTTTTTCATATCCATATTTCTAGGGGGTAGCTAGCTAGTAAATTCTGTTAATCTTTTAAAACCTATCCAGAACATTATAGCCCTAGAGATCACATTAATTTTTAAGCAGTCATTTTTTACAACTTGGGATAGTACATTATTTATTAAACAATTACCTCGAAATGGTATTTCCTTAAAAGCATTGCATATGCCTAATTATATTTTATAAAATGGTTCTGGTTGCGTGATTGACGATGCACCATATAGTTTTGGATTGTATGGGCCATACCCGATTGGTGCGGTGCCACTTCCCGCGCGCGCCCGGGTGGTCGCCAAGCACAGAGCAGCGGCGGGCCGCGCCGCCCGCGCCGGCGCCGCCGCCGCCCACCGACAGCACCGCCGCCTCCTGCCAGGCAGCCCGCCCAGCTGCGCACTGGAAAGAGAAAATAAATTGTAAGTGTATACATTTTCGATTGTACTGCATATTTATACAAATTCAAACATTGGATTTTAGATTTTTAATTCCTTTGCCTATTACATAAATTTTAACTGTCTTTGAAGAAAATAGTTAAGTCACTGTCTGAACACAATGTTTCTGAACTTGCGTAAGGTTTTTGAAGGTAAGGTGAATCTTTTTGGTCTTATAAAACGTTTCTTATTACTTTTCAAGAATTATAATAAGCTTTTTGAATTAGAAAAACTTTCAGGATTACTTAGATTTTGTTCATACACGATAAAATATTGTTTCGAACAACAGCGACAATAAAAAATAATAAGTAGCCTTAGTATCTTAAAAAACGTCACTGTAAAGTAATTTGATGTCATTACAGAAAAGAATATATACAAAATTATCGCCTCTCCGAAGACTTGTGGAAGCAAGTCACGAATTCGATAAACAGCCAACGAGGAGATATAGGCCAATAACCAGTGGATTTGAGGCATTACTCGCCTATTGGCTCATGACGATATTTCTTGTCGTATTATATAAAGCTGATACTACACTGCCAAAGGAATTCTATAGATATTTATAGCTTCTTATCACCATGTCTCTGGTCAGTTTGCCGTCTAAATTAAGTAATATTATGCAAGTGAAATACTTAGTTCTTACCAAATAAATTAATGTCAATTGCCAATCAATAATTATTAAATATTAAATATTGAATTTTTAGCTTAAAATAACAACTTATATGCAAAATACTTATTTATGATTGCTTAACTAAAATCGAATATTTGATTTTTAGATTTCAAATAGCTCTATTCAATTCATAAGAATATTAATACGCCCGTAATATAACTATTAAAGTATCTTTTTAACGTGTACATTAAAAATAATGTACTTTTAACTGAAGAACACTGTCAAATACTAGTTACAATTTTTTTTATTCAATCGTTATATTTTGACAGAGTTTACTAGTCAGATAACAAACTTTCTATATCAAAATAGTGTTCCTATTTTCGAATAATAAGCGGAACATTTCAAATTATGAAATATATAGAGCGATAAATGGCGAAGAGAAGCTAAAGGTCAGTGTAAAGTTGGTCTTATCGGCTATAGCGGTCACAATAAAAATCGTCTAAAAGCGGTCATAAACAATGTGTTCCTGCAAACGGAAAAGGCCACTGTCATTATTTCGTAGTCTTTCCGAATCTATCTTAGTTTATATGCTTTTTATGATTATTTGCATTTGTTTCTTCATCTTTTAGAATATATATATATATATATATATATTATTTTTTTTATGTTAGAAGTTGGCAAACAAGCATACGGCCCACCTGATGTTAAGTGGCTGCCGCAGCCTATGAGCGCTTGCAGCACCATTAGTAGGTGCCACTCGCGCGTTGCCAACCTCGAGATATTAGTTCTTAAATCTCGTTCGCCCAGTAATTCAGTAATTTCACTAGCGTACAATGCCCTTCAAACCGGAACACAGTAGTGCCTAAGCACTACTATTTGGCGGTAGAATATTGGACACTGCGGTGGTACCTACCTAGCCGGCCTCTTGCAACAAAAGACCTACCACCAGTGTGACTATATAGTGTAGGGTATTTTCTTGTTGTGTTTATAGTATTGTTATGGTCGTACACATTAAAATATTAATATATATAGTTCAATATTAATATAATATTATCATAAATAAGATCACTTATTAATTCTGTCTGAATAGAATAGAAATGTCTAATTACGTCCCAGTATATATTTGAAATACGAAAATATAATCTAGCAGCTATACTTTCAAGATATTATAATCTATTTAGGTACTTATAAACTGCCATTTTGTTCTTCGCCTTTTGATAACTAACTCACATCAAAACGTCTCAAATTGCGCAACACTTATAATATTGTTGCATGATATCCACTTCTTTACATGGGAAAGTGCTGGAGATTAAGTTATAGTTCAGATTTAAGAATCTTTATTTTTCTCTAAAAGAACATTACATACAACGTTCACTTAACAGAGAATTTGTTAACAGTAAGACTAACAAGAAATCGAAACACCGGAAACAGCTTATGTATACAATAACAAATTTATTTATAACAAATTTATAACAAATTAATATTTATAACAAATTTATTTATATATTATAAACTTTTAGTGACGTTTACAATTTCATATATTATATTTATTGTGTAGTTTTAGACATTTTTCTTAATTAACATCTTTTTTTTTATTATAGAGATAATTTTTCTGTAGCACAAAACTGTTAAACGTGGGCTTTCAACTTTTCAATAGTTAAATTTGTTAAATACTTTATTTATATACTACTGCTTAAAATAACGAACGATTTTTGAAAAAGATTGGTTTTCATGAATATAATTTCATATTAATAATACAACGATTAATTACCGCTTACTTAATATTCACTATTAATTATTAGTTTAACGATCTGTGGTCGAGCTCCGTAAGCAGCTGTAAGTGAAATTCATGAATAATAAAGCTGTCCATCGGATTATTAACTTTATTTAATAATTAATGAGGCGTTATAATTGAATGTACGTATTTATTAAAATAATTTCCAAAGTTTTAAATCGGTTTAACCCGTGTATTTAACAATTGCCAATTTCATGATATTTTTTGTTGCTCATAGTTTTTTTTGCCATTTAGTAAGTTGAAACCTTTTTTAGGTCTTTGGACGTTATACAAGACATACAATTTAATTATAGTCTCAGATTTATCTTTTAAAATAATTTGTATAGAACAACACTACAGTCTACGTGGGGGCAAACAATCGTAGATACAGTCCGCCGTCTCATCAATCGTAAGCAGTCACCACAAAATATTGTAAGTGTTGCCGACCCTAAAATTACTTGCCACTATTTTTGAAAAACTACAAACTCCGAGAAAATTCGCGAAGTAATTCCACAAACACGGCGTTTTTGGAAGGAAATTTCTCTGAATTCTCATTCGATGGTGAGCGGCTTAAATTAAATAAATAGCCTAGGTTTCTCGTCAGTTCTAATCTCCAGCATTCACATACTGAACCGGCGATAGCTTCGCTTAAAAGGATAAAATAAATAAATGCTACACACTCAACGGCCCCCATTACGATAGTAATATCCTGTGTCGGAGGTCCGGAAACAGTAAGACCGGAAAACAAGCGTGTAAGCTAATATAAACACTGACACCGTTGTGGCGTTGTGGGTAGCGAGTCTGCCTTAAGCCTCGACGGTTGCGGGTTCGATTCCCGCTCGGAGCAGATGTTTGTATTATTCGTACAGGCATGTTTTCCGGTCTGGTTGTGTTTGTCCTTGTCATTGTGAATGTTTCCGGACCCCCGACACAGGATATAATTATCCTAATGGGGGCCGTTGAGTGTGTAGCGTTTATTTATTTATTATTTATTTATAAACATCAGCTCGCAGCGGGAATCGAACGCGCCACCTACGGTGCTTAGTGCAGCGGGATGCAACATCATTGTTAATACGACTATTTGGAAGTGCTTATAAGCGTACTTGAACAAAGAATATTATAAAAGATGTCATGTCCACAAAGTGTCATTAACATTTGACTTTCAACATTATTTTGAGCTCTTTCGTAATTATCATAGCCTGATTTATGCTCCTGAAAAAACCATTAGCACTACCCCGATGGGTGTGACTCACGCTACCACACGAAAATAATGAAATCCTTTAAATTTTGCTTTTTTTTTAATTACATACCATTATTTAAATAGAAGTAGAGGCCTATCTTGTAGTAGTGAACTTCAACATGAATGTGCTAGCTTAACAGAGGAAGTTCATTCTCTCATACAGAATATTGAGGAGTAAAAGTATTCGTACAGTTTGTTGCGTTTTTTTAATTCTTCCCTCTTTCCCCAGCCCCTTATCCCGTACCTCAAAGCATGGCGATACCTCTGAAATTAGGCTACCATTAACACTTTCTATCATATAGGCTGTATACTTAACTGCGACCTGTGGTTGTGCAAAAAAGAATAAACTTGCTTCTAAGCGCATTTTCCTGCATGAAGTATTATCAGTTCGATATTGCATGTTCGATTTAAGTTTCATTATGCTTAGCGATTTAGATTATTGCACTGCGAAGTTTATGTATTTGCTTATATTGAGCAAAATATACGTTAAGCTGCTTGAAATGAAACGGTAGAACTCTTTTGACCGTAAGAACTTGTTCGATTCAAACTCGATTTTTTAAAGTTTGAATGAGCAAGAAAGAAAGGAGCAAGGCTATGTAGTTACTGTAAAACTACTAGAACATTTTTTTAGGGCTCCCATGAGGATAGTGATGTCCTGTGTCCGGATTCCTGTGTCCTGTGTCCGGAAACATATCCAAACCAAATCAGAAACAAGATCATATCAAATCTCCCCCGTGCGGAAATCGAACCAGCGATCGTCGAGGAAAAGGCAGACTCGGTCGTGTGCTAATATCAGTTATTACTTGTCCGATTTAAAAAATATATTTATGTTATATATTGCCTGGTTGTTCAGAAAAGTTATAGGCCATATAAAATCACGCTACAACCCTTAGGAGTGAAGCAATAACCATAAATGTCAATCAATCCACCAAACCAGCGATAAGGGTATGGCGCTAGGTATGAACCAAGCAGCAATGTAACTTTGTAATTTATCACAGCTGAAGCTGCTAGAAGAAGCTAGTTTTAATTGAAAATGCAATAATTTTTTATTTATTTATTTTATTTTAGGAAGACAATCGGTCACTAATATGATAAAGTAACAATAATAGAAAACATTGTAAGCCATTAATATATCTCCACATGTAGTATCATACTAATACCTTTTACAGTTATATACTTAACTTATATAGTTACAAAGTTGTATCACTGCGCCAAAATAAAATTAGTTACTTAATTACAAAAAAATAATTGACTCAATTTTCTGCTTATTGTTACTAAGCTGTCATTGAAAATATCAACATCAGATTTTGCTAAAAGGCGGTTACAAGCTAAACAAGCTCGCAGTATATACGAGTTTTGGCGATACTTGCTTGCTGCTTGTGGAATAAGAAATGTAGTATAATGAGACTATGTTGGCATACGGCCTACCTGATGGTGAGCTATTTTCGTAGTATATGAGTGCTTGGAATAATATTCATTTGTAGGTGTCACTCACACGTTGCCAACCTAGAAAATTGAAATCTTTGACCAGTAATTTCATTAGTCTCAGTGTCCTTCAAACCAAAACACAGTAGTGCAAAACACACTACTGCTTTGCAGTAGAATATCTGACACTGCGGTGGTATCTACTCAGGCTTTTGTAATAAGAGCCCAACCACTACGTATTGATAATTGCTACTTAAAAGAGATTAAACGTAAAGTAAGCTTGTTAATGTCTCCATGATGGGTAAGGGCTTCGTATTCTGTTAAGGAAATGAATAAACTTCATCCTTTTGTATGCACTGTAGATTGGTGGTTACTTGTCTCAAACTTTTTTCAAAGACTTGTAAGACGTGTAACTTCTTTACAATGTTTCCATTAACAAATTCAAAGACTCGAAGACTCAGAAGTAATTTCGCATTTTTGAACCCACGGTGTTTTGTAATCTTCTATTATATAAAAGACGCTTATAGCCGAGTGCAACCACGAATCGGTAAACGATCGTTAGGCTAAGCAACTTTAGGCGCGGTCAGTCACTAGATGGGTGATCGCATAGTGGTATTTCAACCGAGCGTCTCCATGCTTCGGAGGGCACGTAAAAAGTCGGTCCCGGATGTTGACAATTTGAAAACAGTGGATAAGTCAAGTCAGAGGCCTCCAGGCGACCTGAACAACTCTGACACTAGGTTGACCACTAACCACTCGATAAGAAGATATAAAAGAAGAAGATCTGACTCACATACAAACTCCCAGGTTAAGCCTTTGGATCAAGAAAGCTGAATTTTTTCACAATTAGTTTGTTTTTAAAACGTAGACGAGCACTAAGAAAGGATTTTCAAAATTCAACCCTCGAGAGGGTAAAAAGAGGTTGAAAGTGTGTATAGCCTGTCATTTTTGAAATTGAAAGCATTGTTTCTAGGCGAACAGTTACAGACAAAAAAATACAAGTTTTATCATTGTCTTAATTAATTCCACACCTGAAGGTTGAAATTGGGGTCAACTTACTTATGATTTTTCTAGTGTACTACCACGACCAAAGAATAATAATACACGATACTATAATAAAAGTCCATTACATAGAATTGATTATCCATTTATTAACTTCGATTTTGAGTTATTTACTTGTTAACACTTACCAAAAATATAGTCGCGAGGTCAATTACGAGCGCGTTGGTCATTATATTAACTGTCTTTACAAAAAAAAATGTATTTTAGACATGCGATGTCATTATATTACCTTTAGTTACATGTACATGAGTTCATGATTACGTAATTCGATCTATGTCAATGACCCATTTGCCTTATTGCATGATGGTAAGTGGTAACACATGCGATGGCAAAACAAGAGGATAAAGAGGAGAATTGAAAAGAAGAAAAATAAAGGCAGAGAGGAGTTTTTTATTCAGACGCAATATAACATTATTGATATTACTTTGCATTACATCTATATCTTGTGGAAGAGTAAATAAACCCTACACCCTCAACGGCCTCCATTAGGATACATAAACACACCTGTATGATCAGCACAAACATCTGCCCCAAGCGGGAATCGAACCGGCAACCCTCGAAACTAAAGGCAATCCCGCTACAACGGTGTCAAAATCAACACATTCTATTAATATAATATTACTTTGAAAAATTTGATGTCATCAATGTGCCTTTATCAAATAGAGTAATATCGATGCAATCAAGCAAGGTCTTAGGACAATTTATTTGATTTTAGGGTTCCGTACCCAAAGGGTGACAACGGAACGTTGGTAAGGTTTCGCTGTCCGTCCGTCCGTCAGTCTGTCATAGGGCTGTATATCACGAACCGCAATAGGTGTATTTCTATTGACGTTAAAAGAAAATGAAAAATACAAACAGTTTCAAACAAACTTTTGTCTTTGTCTTTATTTTTAAAATGATAAACGCTACACATTCAACGGCCCCCATTAGGATAGTGATATCCTGTGTCGGGGTCCGGAAACATTCACAATGACAAGGACAAATACACCCAGACCGGAAAATATGCTTGCATGGTCAATACAAGCATATTATGCTCCGAGCGGGAATCGAACCCGCGACCTGTGGCGTTTAAGGCAGGTTCGCTACCGCTGCGCCACAACGTCGTCGTTATTAAAATCTTAGGGCCCTTTTAATGTAGAAACTAACGGTAATAGAGCCACGTTCCTCCCAGCACAAACACAGTGGATAGAAAACAAACTACCCAAAGACACGTTTCCATAGGCTGAATATATTTTTTTTAACCCTGAGTCACATGATTGTATGGACTGCTATCCTTCATTTTTATATATTTCATTACTTCACAACAAAATTCTGTAGCGGTTTATAGAATAGACCTATTTAATCAACCTCGTATAGATAGAGCACATTGCTTCCGAGTAAAATGAGTGTAAAATACGGACGGATAGACGGACGTGATGAAATTTTACAGCGGGACATTTTTTGGCATTTGCCTAACACGTTGAAATTTTGAAAACTTGTTCATATATCTCCGGAGGCCTAAAAAATAAATTTTTCAACAGACGTTTGTATTGACCATACAGGCATGAGTTCTGGTTTGGGTGTGTTTGGTCTTGTCGTTGTTTGGTTTTCCGAACCCCGGACACATATTTCTATCCTAATGTATACCGTTGATTGTGTAGCGTTTATTGATTTATAAAATCTAATAAATAAAATTCTCATGTCACAATGTTCGTTCCCATACTCCTCCAAAACGGCTTGATCGATTCTTATGAATTTTTATGCATATTCAGTAAGTCTGAGAAGTACGACCCTAAATTTTCACTTTTTATCACCAACCCCTGCTTTTTAATAGCCTTATTAGTCAATCAAAAACTTTCACCGGGTAGAGGGCGCTGCTATCGGGTCCCAGATTTTTCGGGGCAGGACAACGTCTGCCGGGTCCGCTAATATACCAGATACAATTACTGTAAGTGTAAGCTTACATAGTAATCTATCAGTATCAAATACACGCTATATATTTTCCACCGTACCAGCTAAATGCGGTTACTGATTAAAGATAAACTCGAATCGAGCCACAATCAAAACGTTTACTATTTACTATTTAGGTTTTAACGCGATAAGTGATATAGTACCTAGATGAGCGAGCTTTGCTCAGTATTTTTTTTGGTTAATCGTGTTTTTTGTAAATTGTAATTGGACGCAAATAAGCAATACCATGTCAACCCACAAAATTGAAAAAACTGAGTTACATACGCAGAAGTGTTGGAACATGGCTGAAGAACATTTTTCTTTAATATTTGTAGGGTTTTAAGCTTTAAAACATCTAAAAAAGCCATTTTTTAACCATGCAATTTATGTTAAACGTATATAAGAAATATGCAATTTGTATACTTATTTTTTGTGAAAATAAGCAAAATAACTTACATAAATCTGAAATTGTCAAAAACTTGACCAATACATAAAAAATTCATATAAAGCTAGTTGTTCAAAATTTTCAAACGCGTTTTTCTCGAAATGACATTCATGTGGGTTGACATGGTACTGCTTATTTGCGTCCAATTATTTAGATACTAATTACATAATGATGAAATATGCATAATATTTTACAACGCCATCTAATGAAGTAGCCTTAGTTTAACTTGCTAGTTTACTTGTTGAGTTTTACTGGTGGTAGGTCTTTTGTTGCAAGAGGCCGGCTAGGTAGGTACCACCGCAGTGTCAAATATTCTGCCGCCAAATAGTAGTGCTTAGGCACTACTGTGTTCCGGTTTGAAGGGTACTGTACGCTAGTGGAATTACTGGGCGAACGAGATTTAAGAACTAATATCTCGAGGTTGGCAACGCGTGTGTGGCACATACTAATGGTGCTGCGCGCGTTCATAGGCTACGGCAACCACTTACCATCAGGTGGGCCGTATGCTTGTTTGCCAACTTCTAACATAAAAAAAAAAAAATAATAGCATTGTTATATTCTAATAGATGTCAAGAAGAGTCATATTTTTTCGAACTGGAGTTTTCATTGACTGAAAACACGGATAAAACGACATTTTCTAAAAATGAATGTTAGTTGGATCGACTTATCGCTCCCAAAACTAAGTTAAATTCTAAGTCTATAAGATTAAAGTAGTTACTGCCTGGTATTTTTCTAATGTCAGAGGGTGAAAACTGAGAGGGGGGGGGCACACTTAATGTTAAGCGATTACTGCCGCCTTTGCAACACCATGCATGCAGGTGCTTTGCCGCTCTTTAGGATACAACTGGTTATACGCTAGCTGACCTCGAAACTCGACGATCAGTCATTTTACGAGATTTTCACCAACGTAGCATACCAGGCTGGCTTTTTAAGCCTTGTCACCAGCAAACCAAAGCCGGGCAAGCACCTATGAGTTTTCAAGTGCTTAATTTGTGTTTCAAATCTATCACTTGCTTAGTGAAAATATCGTGTAATAGTGGTGAGTGAAAATATCGTGCATATCGAGGAAGAAATTCTAATAAAAACAATTAAAAAATATACTTTATTAAGTTTTCTGATTTATTATACTTTAAACTTAAAGAAATTAAGTCATTGTACTATAAGTAGTACATTAATTTTAAATCACGCTACTTATGGTTATGATATTCACGCTGTATTTATTAAATTTACATTGAAGAAAACATGAGTTTTTAGATATCGTAATGCTGACTTAAAAACAGAAATGATAAATAGCAATAGAAATGTTTTATGACATCATAATATTATCAATTATGTAGCTTCGTATCGAAAAATGCTAAAATAAAATTTTAACCTCCCTCATTATAATATTTATATATATTAAAGATATATTAAAGGCGGAGACCTGATTGACTTATAAACGCCCTAAACCCTTGGACCTCGAAAGCTGATTTTTTTCACAGATATTGTTTTTACAACTTAAAAGAGCACTATAAAAGGACTACTAACTAACTAATTTTTCAACATTCAACCCTTAAGGGCTATCCTTAAGAGGGTTTGAAAGTTAGTATAGGATGTCAGTCATTTTTGAAACTATTTACAAAACTATTAAAAAAAGCACGAAACTTAGTTTTTGGCGAACAATTAAAGACGAAGAAACACGTGTTTTAACATTTTCTTAAATTCCACCCCTGGAGGGATAAAATAGGGGTTCAAGTTTGTATTAAAATCTTTAATTACGTGGGCGAAACCGCTTGCTAGGTAGTTATAGAATTTTTTTTATCATTATTATTTTATGGTTCGTAAAAGCTTTAGTGGGGTAAATTGGCTTTAAGAGCTGCTAATTTATATATCCTTCAAGCCTTGTTTATATTTAAAATTTATTTTATAAGGAAATATTAATGACGTATAATTTTTATTTTCTTTTGCCTACTTCCATCCATTTTTTTTAAGAGGGGCCAAACGGGCACTAGGTTCACTAACTTGATTATTCACTAAATTCATATGAAAGTTATAAGGTATTTAAGGCTGGACCGTTTTAACGGGAGTTTTAATTGGCAGATAGCTGATGTTAGTATTAGGAGTAACTTAGGCTTACTTTTAGGGTTCCATGCAAGTGCGAGTGGAGCCGCGGCCGCAGCTATCTATAAATAAGTCCGTTTTGTTTAAGTATATTCATCATAATGGTTACTACTACTAAATAGTCAAATTTTACCTTAAAAGTTTAAGTATCATGACATTAAGTACTGAAAACTTTTTAAAATGTATATTTCAATGCGACAAACTTGAATGCCGACGTTAGCCGTAGAGTTTTCATAGAAATGCTGGATATAATGTGAAACATGT
This sequence comes from Hestina assimilis, assembly GCA_023373885.1. Taxonomy (NCBI): domain Eukaryota; kingdom Metazoa; phylum Arthropoda; class Insecta; order Lepidoptera; family Nymphalidae; genus Hestina; species Hestina assimilis. The sequence continues at coordinate 4,612,516 of CM041749.1, read as the reverse complement.
ATGATGTAAACAAACGTACGCCTGATTCAGTTGCGACCTGACGTCATTTAACTTGCGTCTTTGCTCTACTTAGAGCAGCGCAACGGATTATTTTTGTAGCTATACCTTTTGAAAAATGAATTTTTCCTCTCGGGAAACATCAATAGGGATGATCAGTATAAGACTTGTAGCATCGAACAATATGTAAGACGACGTTGTGACGCAGCGGTAGCGAACCTGCTTTAAACGCCACAGGTCGCGGGCTCGATTCCCGCTCGGAGCAATGTTTATATTGTCCATACAGGCATGTTTTCTAGTCTGGGTGTGTTTGTCTTTGTCCAAGTGTATCCTAATGGGGGCTGTTGAGTGTGTTGCGTTTACTTATATCGCCAAATTAATTAAAGATTATAATTAATTAAAGCAATCTTAAAAGAAAATACTTCACATAACATCTATTTTTCTCTGTACAAAAAGGTCAGATTAGTATATAAAGATAATTTTTTAATGAGATTTTGACCTCCAAATCAAATGCTTACGGAAGCCATTAGACAAGTGATTAAAATATTAAATCCCTCGATTTTCCAGCGAAAAATCCTTTTCGGTACATATTTGTACGTCTTCCAATTAGCCGAGAGCCGTGGCGTATTTACCTTCGCTATTTACCGTTCTCTGACTGAGAATCCACGATGCTATTTTCCTATATGCATGGAATCAGATATTTTGCTTGCACGCTCGTATATTACAGTGATGCACATCCTATCGATTTATCTGTGTCAACACCTGAGGAAAATGCATATCCAGAAAGAATTTCAATATTTAAATTTATTTTAAATTCGTTCCACATTTTGTCCTATTATTCGATCTTTTATCGTTTGGATTCAATTTCCATAATAGCGGACAGTAGCGTCATACTTTTTTATTTTATTTTAGACAACCATTTGCCTTATACATTCTATATTTACTAATGGTTTTATTAAATTTTTGTATACCCTACTGGTCGCTTAAGATTTCTTCATCCTAGCATTATCCTTGTCATTGTGAATGTTTCCGGAACCCCGACACAGGATATCACTATCCTAATGGGGGCCGTTGAGTGTGTAGCGTTTATTTATTTATTTATATTCCCGGTATTTTTATATACTCAGGGTCTGCTTATTACTCTTATCCGGATTTGACAGGTTACTAGTTTTTACACAGAGCGATTGCCATTTAACCTCCGCAACCATAAGGGCGAACCAGTAACTCATTGGATAAGAGCAATTTACTTATCAAGAGTTAACGATTATTATCTGATGTTAATGATAATAACCGGGACTGACAGCTTAACGTGCTCTCCGAGGCACGGTGGGGAGACCTACACGGACAAACGCCCAGACCGAGACAGAAATTTTAACAAACGTCTGCCCGAGCGGGAATCGAACCCGCAACCGTCGAGACTAAAAGCAGACTCGCTACCCACAACGCCGCTACGGTGTAGTGGTCGCTTACGATGTGGGTTGATAATAAAATGTCACCTCTCTTTCTGTAAGAAATGCTGATAGATTAAACTACAAAGCCAATTTTTTAGTACGAATGATTTACAGCATAGCCAAATTTTTAACGAATATTCTATGAACAATTTTATTATTAATAAAATTTCAAAGAATTAACCAAGAGTAATATAAAATAAGCATTTAAAAATATAGTTAAGAGCTGCGAGCACGAACTATTGATATTTGGACGCAAATAAGCAATACCATGTCAACCCACAAAATTGAAAAAACTGAGTTATATATGCAGAAGTGTTGGTAAATGGCTGAAGAACATTTTTCTTTAATATTTGTAGGGTTTTAAAAATTATAAAAAGCCATTTTTTCAATCATGCAATTTATGTATTTTTAAACGTTTTGGGTTATACTATATACGAAATATGCAGTTTTCTCACAAAAATAAGTATATTAACTTACATAAATCTGAATTTGCCAAAAACTTGACCAATACTTAAAAAAAATTCATATAAAGCAAGTTGTTAAAAATTTTTAAACGCGTTTTTCTCGAAATGACATTCGTGAGGGTTGACATGGTATTGCTTATTTGCGTCCAAATATCAATAGTTCGTGCTCGCAGCTCTTAACTATATTTTTAAATGCTTATTTTTATTACTCTTGGTTAATTCTTTGAAATTTTATTAATAATAAAATTGTTTTTATCATTTAAAGTTTTTATATTAATGCATTTTCGTAATTATTATACAGAATATGAATTTAATGAAATAAGTAATTTGGGTCAGAGGGCGTGTCCGTCAGGGTTGAAATCGAACACTCGCAGTATTTATGCAAATGTCGTAAGCTATTTTATATAAATTTACATGAAATTGTATCCGTAATTTCACTATTAAAATACGTGAATCGTGTATAATACGTGAAAATTATCATCCATCATTTATTACTTTAACATTTTTCCTACAAATATTTTATAGTAAAATTGCATATGTTAGCAATACAGTTCACTAAAGCTTAGTGCTATTTTTTATTATAATGCTGTTATTTTATTTTTATATAAACTATATATGATATTTTTTGGATTTCTTAGAATCTGCATTATAAATTTAAAGCTATGAGATCTATTTATATTGTTTGTAACGATGGCTTATCGATCAATATTAGTCTTGAAGATAGCGACTAGGTAAAGAAGAATATATAAACAATAATGATTGCTGTCAGAGGGATAGCGTTGTGAAGGGTTAACAGGATTCTTCTTCAACCTAGCATTATTTCCGGTACTTAATTTACCTAGAGTCTGCTTATTACTATTATCCGGATTTGACAGTTTAATAGTTTTTACACAGAGCGTAACTCATTGAATAACAGCAAATGACCTTAGACCTTAGAGTTAACGATTATCATCAGATTAACTCTTGATAGCGATAACAACCGGGACCGACAGCCTAACGTGCTCTCTGAGGCACGGTGGGGAGACGCACAAGCACAAACGCCCAGACCGAAACAGATTTTTATAGCAAACATCTGCCCGAGCGGGAATCGAACCCGCAACCGTCGAGACCGTAAAGCAGACTCGTTACCCACAACGCCACAACGGTGTCGAAGGGCGGACAGGAAAATTACTTAAAATGTGAGCAATTATATAGACATTTTCAATTATGTCCTTAAATACTTTTAGAGCTAAATTTATCAAAAAACTCGTTCATCTTTAAGTTTTGTTTCTTGAAAAAATTTATATACTGTTTCCATAGTGTATGGTTGTTTGTATAATTTGCACACTGTTTGTATTTATGTTACTTATAGATTTAGTAATTTATGTTAATGATTGTTTGTATATAAAATGTTATTGTGCTGTTGCATTTTGTTCATTAAGCGTAAGATCTGTTGGTCCAACAACTACCTCAAACAAACACCTCTTTTTTTAAATACTTATCTTTCTATTTCTACCACTCGTATGGCACGACTGTTTGCCACCTAAGTTACCTAAAAAACTTTTTAAAAGTGCAGGCCGCGCAAAAACTCCTTAAATTAAAAATATATATACGGCATAAATTTCGATTTTGAACAGTTACCGCTTTGTTAATAATTATTTATTTTCTATAAATTATGAATACGACATAATGATATTAGATCAAGATTCAATGAAGGGTGAGATAGATAGTCTTTGAAGATACATTTATAAGTTAATAATAATAACATTTAAGATATAATGCACATAAACGTAAGGGGTCTATTATGTTAACATGAAAGCCATCAAAAAAGTTTAACAAAGGAACCAATGCGGCTTCCGTCTTCTTATTACTTTAACCCAGATTTGTAGGTCAACAGTGCGTGGTCTTCCATAATAGATGTATAAAAAGTATATACAGTAAAAGATAAAGATAAAATCGTGTCCATAATATTTAGTAATCTACCGGCTTCGGGACATGACGATCCCATTCCCGCTGTTAGGATAATCTCTGTCACAGCAGAGATTATTCCACCAGTGCAATCAGTCACACTGGTGGTGGGTCTTTTGTTGCAAGAGGCCGGCTAGGTAGGTACCACTGGAGATTCATATATTCTACCGCCAAATAGTAGTGCTTAGTGTATTCCGGTTTGAACAGCACTGTAGGCTAGTAAAATTACTGGACAAAAGAGATTCAAGAACCAATATCTCTAATATATGCTTGCCAACTTGTAACATTAAAAAAAACATAATAACTAACGTATAAAAACGTTTCCAATTTTAACAATAAAACAAAGAAACTAAATTGTCTTTTATTGAGAATACAAAGTATGTTCTTCGGAATAGGTAAAAGTCAAGGTACGTGAGGTTCACTCGCGCTGAATGAATAGTTTCGTCAAATATTTAGAAACTGGGTTCCCTTATTATTTCTTGAAAAAGTTTCATGAAGTTTCCTACTAATAAGGTCGTTGAGAAATTTTGACAAACGAATAGAAAATAGTTTTCATAAATAAGTTTCAGTTACATTTAATTCAAACAATTTTTTGTCAAACGTGTATCAATAACATTAAAATGTATAAAATTTCACTGACTCTGGAATCCTTAAAGCGGTACTAAATACTAATAAAGAAATAATATAAAAAGAGAAGATCTGACTGACATATTAACGCTGAACCCAAACCTTGGCACCTAGAAAGATGTTTTTTTTTTGCACAGGTATTGTTTTTAAAACGTAAACGAGCACTGAGATTGGATTTTCCGAAATTCAACGATTTGTGAGGTTGTAAGTTTGTATAGGTTGTCCGTTATTTTTGAAACTAGAAGCATACAATTTTTATTTTTTTGTCGAACAATTAATGATAAAGAAATACGTAGAGTTGTAATTTTTTTTTAAATTTCACACCTGAAGTGGTGCAATGTCGGTTCAAAATTTGTATTAAAATCGTTATTGACGCGGGCAAAGCCGCTGGCAGAAGCTAGTTTTTTAGTAAAAAAATGAAAGAATATTATATTTTACGATAGGCTCTAAAGCTTCCAATACAATACTAGAGTTTTTTTAATGATATAAATCAGAATATAATGACAGGTAGGTATCGTATCCACTTCTTCTTTCTAGCATTATTCCCAGTTACCTAAAGTTTCCTTATTTATCCACCCTTAGCAACCTTAAAGGCGAACCAGTAGGCTATGTGATAAAAATCGGGACTGACTGCCAAACATACTCTCCAAGGCACGGTGGAGAGACAATGACAAAAATATATTTGTAAGATCAATACAAACTCACATCTGCCAAAATATTACAAACAAAGTCCTTCACATGAACACGGGACCTAAGAAGCGAGGTAGATAAATAAATAAATAAATAAACGCTACACACTCAACGGCCCCCATTAGGATAGTGATATCCTGTGTCGGGGGTCCGGAAACATTCACAATGACAAGGACAAATACACCCAGACCGGAAAATATGCTTGCATGATCAATACAAACATATTATGTTCCGAGCGGGAATCGAACCCGCGACCTGTGGCGTTTAAGGCAAGTTCGCTACCGCTGCGCCACAACGTCGTCAAATCCTTCTCACTTGGCTGTCTGTAGTCAAAAATGGCCTGAAGCAAGCCCGAGTAAATAGCTCGACGGCCCAGAACACCTGGTGAAGAATGACGAGGAGAGCTGAAATAGGATAAGACTAGGCGAAGAGGAAGCGTACAAACATCTGCCCCAAGCGGGAATTGAACCCACTACTGTCGAAGCTAATGCAAGCTCGCTACCAACACAGTAGCATCCTCTGATCACGTCAGAATTATTAATTAGGGTGTCATTGAAAATCAGTATTGGGTGAACTCGGGTCACCCAATGCATGCTGAATGGCACACCTTTTTGGGACACAGCATTGTTTTTAGAAAAGACATCATAAATTCTATTTATTTATGTATTTACTTTTTTTTTTTGTTAGGTTATTTTTTTCCATAATTGTCTTTTTTTTTTTATTTATTAAGTTATTTCTTTTTTTTCTTTTATAGTTATAGGTACTTTTGTAAGTTATTGTTAAGTTTAATTGTTTTTTTTTTTCTTTTATTCTACGTCTGTCTTTTCTTTTAACAACCATGTATTGTCTCAAATAAATTACTTCTTTCTCTTTCTTTCTTTCTTTCTCTTTCTCTCTGTAATTTTAATTACCAATGGCTTAGATTAAAAGTGGTTAAAATGGGTCATTGTTTTAAAAACATTCTAGTTATCATTAAGACATAACAAACATTAATAGTACATAGAGCTTGTTGTTACAGTGTGTTTCTGGGTCGCCCTAAAACACCTTGTAGGTCAGGTAACATTAGCTCTACGTAGGAACTAGTAACCTAATAAATCCAAATCAGATCATAGAACGTAATGCCTCATTTCCTTATAAGATTCACTCAATTTACTGCCACCTACTACTTTTTAACCAACTGCGTCAAAAGAAGGACGATGAGTTTATGTCTATTTGCTTGGCATGTTCTCGAGCTTAGACTTCTTTATGAATTTTAACAAGAAGTTCTTAAGTTACAGTCACTGTAGGTATTAATAGGATGGTTGGCATATTAACTTTTTACACTCAACGGTTATTTATTTATTTAAAAAAAATAAGGTTATTTACTTTTGAGTCAGTAATAAATTTTCTGTCCTCTGTTTTATTCCCAATTCGGAGCAAATTTTATCACTCCAATTATCTTGAGTCACTTGAGTCAATTATTATGAGTGAATGTGTTGGGCGAATGAGTAAAGTCCAAACAAAAAGATAATAAAGTAGAAAATTAACAATTACTCTCGATTATCTCGTACTTAATTAGTTTCTTGATTATATATCATATCGTTTTACGAACAATTAAATGAAACGTATCATATTATGAAAGTGTGCAGTGTAGCACTAATTGTAATGTATCATGTTTTAAGAGTGTGCAGGTAGCGTTGAAATTAAGTGCTGAAATAATGCAAACCTGATTTTATTAAAATTTAAACTCATTTTATTGACGTTTTTTTCGTAGGTGATGGTTTTATGTACAAGTAAAACCATATCAATTATAAAGATATTTTACATCAATTACTATTTTTTTAATAAAAAACAATTTTGTGGAATTATACAATAATTTATTGTTTGCTTGGACGAAGTCAATTAATAAATAATAAATTATATGACGACGTAATGGCGCAGGAGTAAAAAACCTGACTTAAACGCCACAGATCTTGGGTTCGATAAGCGCTCAGAGCAGATGTTTGTATCTTATGGTTTATTTATTTATGTTTCATATATATTGTTTTATCAAAAACTTATAGCACATAGTGAATATTTTATAAAAGTAGATCGAATTCGCTTAGTGCAGAGTAGCGACGTCATCCGCTAAATGTCACAGGGCCCAATGTTTAACCTTTGACGAGTGTGCCCAACGAAAAGGTACACAGAGTAAACAAAAGTTGGATTTTTGTTGTGACGCAAAAAGCTTGATGACATGCATTTTATATTGAACGAGAATTTTCGATTCGAAAAGTTTTTACGACATTTTCATTGACTGAACGATTTAGTAAACTGTATTTTATGATATTTCGAATATTCAGTTACAAAACATAGATCTCAAGTATTTATTGTACTGTAAAATTTAAAAATATATTAAATTTATTCATGAAGTTCTTAGCAAACGATAAAGAACACAAACACGGATTCCTTGGTTTCTTTACTTATATACTTTACATAAATTTAATGATATTCCCATTTCCGTAAGCCTAAGGATTGTGGGCTTAGGATACATACTGTAGCATTCGCCCTTGAAATGAGCTCTTTACCGTTGAGCGATTAGACTTTTTATAATATTCTATTTTTACACCACGTATTGCTAGATACCGATTACTGTACATACAAATGCTTGCAAAATCACTATAAAAAGCGTGTTGCTAATCCAAAACGTAGGAGACACGAAGGAAGACCAGAAGAAGGAAAGGAATAGGTACTGGGAGTTTGGGCCTCCATCTCTCACAAATATCAAGCGATACTGCTTTTACGACTATACTCTCTTAACAAATTCCTTCATTTGTGTGTTCTACTTCGTCTCGTGATTTATGGTTAAGGAAAACATGCAGGTTGCATGTCTTGGGAGAAATTCTGAAACATGTACACATCCGTCAACCCGTGCCTCGGAGAGCACGTTAAGCTGTCGGTTCCGGTTGTTATTACATAATCTCTGATAATAGTCTTGAGAAGTAAATTGCTCTTATCCAATGAGTTACTGGTTCGCCCTTAGGGTTGCGGAGGTCAGAGGGCAATCGCTCCGTGTAAAAACTAGTGTAAACCTGTCAAATACGGACAAGAGTAATAAGAAGACCCTGGGTAGATTAAATACCGGGAATAATGCCAGGACGAAGAAGTATACATCTGCCTATCCGCAGTGGTGCGAGGAGAATTAAGCCTTAAAAAGAGAGGAAGCCTTTGCCCAGCATTAAGATATTGAAAGAGATGCTTGTCCTAGATTCAAAACAAGACGTTTTTCGGTTAGAGTCTACGTTTTCTATCCATTGAGCCATTTAGGATTTTTTTCTTTTTGAAAGGAAACATGATCAAGCAAAAATGACTAAGAGGACAAGTCTTTACGATTCAAAAATCTTAATTTATTTTTAATTCCTGCCTTAAGCGCCACAGGATGCGGGTTCGTATCCCGCTGCGGTTCCGGTTATATATGTTCCGGTCTGGGTGTGTTCATCCTTGTCATTGTATGTATTTCCGGAACCCGACAAAGGATATTCCTATCTTAATGGGGGCCGTTGATATTGTAGCATTTACTTATATAATGAGACCTTCATAGCCGAGTGCACCCACTGATCGCTAAACGATCGGTAGCTTAATCATCTTTAGACGCGGTGAGTCACTAGATATGTGATCGCATAGTGGTATTTCAACCGAGCGTCTCCGTGCTTCGGAGGGCACGTAAAAAGTCGGTCCCGGCTGTTGACAATTTGACAACATAACTGTTGTTGATAAATCAAGTCCTATGGGTGACCTGAACAACTCTGACACTAGGTTGGCCACTAACCACTCGATAAGATAAAATAAGATAAGAAGACTTATTTATTTAGAAACCAAAGACAAAATAAAATATTTCTTTTAAGAAGACAAAAAATATACAATGACATTTTCGTTCCCTTTATTGTAGGTCTAAAAGCCGTGGTTACGTCAAATGGGTCGATTGAAGGGTGACAAGCTTTGCTCTTTGAGAATGGTTTTCCCAGCGTCTAATTTAAGGCTGGAAGGCAGTTTTATTGTTAATCCGTTTCGACGAGTTTTAGCGGCTTGAGGTTTTAGTATCCTTTTTGTTGAATTATTTTAGACAATATATGAAACGATGTGTAATTTAAATACAAGGCTTTCAAATATACAGTAATTATTTAATTCAAAATTGGTGATTGTAAAAATGTACATAATTTAAAAAGAAATAATATATTGATACTCATTAATTGATTTACATAATTATTATAAATAATATATTATTATATAACATATTAATTTGATTGTAATTAAATTATAGTTATCATAGTTCGTGAAGCATAGTATCAAATAACTTTAGGTACGGTGTTTCATCTCGGACGAAAATTCCTAAACTGATTATCAATAGTATCCTTTTATTAATAAAAGAAATCAGCTACTGGAATGCCGAATATGCGTCAGCTGGTCACCAAACGCACCAGGTGACAAGTTCCACTTAAATGGGCGATAGTCGCTCCTACGTAACACCTTTAACGGCATCTTGACAACCGTTCCATCGAGATACAGCCCGCTGACGTTCAAGACATTCTATATATTTTTTAAGAATTTTAGCAATCCTTTTTAAAGGCATTACAAATAATCCTATTGCCCCTCCAAATAAGCTCGAAGCTTGCGCTAGGAGTGGGTACGATAATAGCCCAAGGAGGTCAGAAACGAACTCGCAGCTCTTGCATTAGGAGCGAAGTCGGTCCCTCTACCGTTGCGCTATTGAGTCTTCAAATTTGAAAGTTTGTTTGGGTGGATGGAGGTTTGTTACTCTACCACGCCGCAAAAACTACTGGACAGATTTGGAATTTACACACACATAGCTGGTTCAACATATAGGGTACTTCATCCCGGAAAAATGTTATCCCGTGGGATCAGCTAGTTGCATATAAAATGATAATTATAATTGCATTAGTCTGCGCTGGGCACGGTGTGCTTTTGTTTTTATCTGGCTGGGTGGAGTGCTAAGTCACGACCGTGAATAATTTGCAGGCCCCGGATGAGCCTCAGAGTTGATTCATTTTTAAGACGCCATCTATTTGTCCGATTTATTCCGACACATCATAAAAATCTTATCTTCGTCTGTCTGTATTTATGTGCTTATTACTTGAAGACCGAAAGTTCGGGTTTCAGTATTCATTTTTACGATAGGACATTAGTAGCAATAATTTTAGTTCGTATCGAAAGAAAAATACAGTACGAGCATGGTTTGCACAGAATAAATGCTAAATATATATTTTTTTTTCGTTAACAGAGCCAGCAATGCCATTAATTAATAACATTGTGTAAATAATTATGTTTTTCTAAAGTATCGCAAGATTTTAATTCATTATAAACGAAGCTTCATAGGAAATATTTCATATTATCATCCCTACTAATATGAAATGCGACAGTTGTTATGTCTGTCAAGCTTTAACGCCTTTACCACAGAACAGATTTTGATGCTAGAAGAGGTTGCAATAAGAATAAAGGTTGTATAGGGAACTCATTACATTTACTTCCCAGCATTAATCCCGGTATTTTGACGAGGGTCTGCTTATTACTCTTATCCGGATTCGACAGGTTACTAGTTTTTACGCAGGGATTGCCATCTGACCTTCGCAACCTTAAGGGCGAACCAGTAACTCATTGGAAAAAGGTAAATTACCTATCAAGAGCTATCGATTATTATGAAATGTTATAAAAATAACCGAGACCGACAGCTTAACGTGCTCACAGAGACACAGAGAGAGAGGTGGGGAGGCCTACAAGGACAAACGCCCAGAACCCCTAAACTAAAGACAGGCTCGCTACCAATACACCACAATGGTGGGAAGCCCGATACTTCTATATTGCATTAAAGATACAGCATTAAAAATTGTTATGAAGCCTCAGGCAGAAGCTACTTCATTATACTAGTACTATAGTCACAAATAGCTGTATACAGCTGTATGGTCCTACTACCTGGTACCTGATACCTGGTATACTAGCTGTATGTAATTTCTTAGCCGCGGTATCAATGCACTATAAGGCTTTAAGTTCATATCGTAACTTAAAAGAACTCCAGATCATTCACACTCGTAGGAGTATAGATTTCATTAGTAAATTGAAGAAGCAGTAATATAGTTTCGACATGGCTCTGTGGTTTGTATTGTTTGACATACGTTATATTGATCTACAGTAATAATGTATCAACTTGTATGCGGTTTGCTTTGTGTGGTTATGAAATGGGGTATGTTTGTGTGTTTAGTTCTTGACATTGATGATTTGATTGTAAGCTTTAATTGAATTAAATTATAGCTAGAACGAAAACAAAGGACCTGTCTAATAGAAAACATTTATCTTAACTTGTAAATTAGTCTGCAAAGGGGATTTAAGAACCAATATCTCGAGTTTAGCATCTTAAACGTTCATCAGTTCATCAGGTGTGTCGTAGGATTGCTTGCCAACGTAATCACATAAAATAAATAAGTTGCGTTTACTAGGACAGTCAAGTTACTGTAAAAAAACAGCGGTATCACCTTATACTCCCAAGTGGAATGAGGGGTAAGTCAAAGGGGGTAGGAAAAGAAAGGAGCAGAAGGAGTGGTTGCTTGAACCTCTGGCATTTTGAGATCCATAGAAACATAACTGTGTACCCAGTAGTGTAGTGTACCCAGTAGAGCTGGTCCTTTTATGACGAAAACAAACAAGCCTACTACTTCAATTAAATGACTATTTATTTAATTTTTAAACAATAAAGGTCTTCGATCACGAACGTCAATTGATCACCGATTTTTGTGGACAATAAATGAAACATACAGATTACAATACTGAAACAAAGACGTCCCACAAAAATCGTTGCAAAGTCTGCGAAATTATCGGCCCGATTTAATTATCAAACTTGTGTATTAATTTTGACGTTGGTGGAGGCCCTAACTGTATTTTTAATATAGTAAAAATCAAAAATCAAAAAACCAAAATCAAATATTTTTGTTCAACATAGAAAGCATAACATTTATTTGTTGAAAGTCAGATTCCACCACTGTCTCCAAAATTAAACCTCTATCTAAGAAAAGCCAGCGAAACTCAGGGGTTATTTATATCTATTTTGGGGTTGTATTTTTAATGTAAAATTAGTTTACATATTATAATTACTGAAAAGCCTGGAATGACTGTCTCATTCCAAAGGTATGTCCTAAAACCGGTATATGTCGAATTTAAAACCAAATATGACTCAAAATAGTTAATTTTATTACATGTTGTAAACCGAGTCGCTGTCGTGTCGTCTGTCATCTGAATAATCGCTCTCCATCACTCATCTTGTTTAATATACTCAGAGTTAATTACCTTACCACATGTCCTGTTTTGGGGAGGCTTCTAGCTCACTTCTACTATGTAGGTAAGTTGACCTATTTTAATCTCAATGCTTTATATAATGAAAGGTCAAAGTTTTATAATTTTAAAAATAATATTATCAAGTTTACGCTTGTTTGTATTTCTATTCTATTGTATTCTATTTGGCTATATATAGGAAGCCTCAATACCTCAACGGTAAAAGGGCCGACTTCGCCCTTAAACGCGAGTGTCGAGGGTTCGATACTGACCCCCTTGGGCTATTGTCGTACCCACTCCTAGCGCAAGCTTAGTGTTTATTTGGACCTTAGTAATGACTTTAACAAGCATTACTAATATTGAAAAAAAAATGAAAATTATAATTATGTTAGTTTATTTTTAATACCATGTTACAATATAGCTAACAAGCTGTAGTCTGCGATATAAAGTAAAGCGGTGGCTTTAACATCCGTCGTATCTGTCGTGCTGCGTTTTTATTCTAGGGATCATGGATATTCCAACCACGCAGATCTAGTGGATTCTAGTTAGTAATCTAGTCTAGTGTAGTAGTTGGTAATCTAGTGGATTCCGCGACATTTAATAACGGATATTTATACATACTCCTATATACGATACTGAAATCTGCTCGCAACTTCGTCTGTGCTAAATTCAAAATTATGTTCAGAAGTAAATGTCAGTAAGCAGAGTTTGCGATTTTGATTTCAATTCTTTAGATCATTATTAGGGGCTATATTTAGCATTTTTTTATATTTAGGAATCTTCTGTGGTTGGTCGAGATTATAACCGGGTAACTTATATTACTGGGTAATACTAGAAACTTGTATAGAAGAATGTTTGTATATTTGAGTTTTATGGCATTTGAGATACGGTATTTAGTATTAAGTCAGGCGACAGGTCGTTAGACTTAGCAACTGACCGAGTAACCAGGCTATGACCTCAACAATAACGTATTTTCTTTGTTTTTAATAAGACTGCATTTTTCATTGTTATGTTTTCTTAGTAAAAAATATTATGAAAAGATTCTGTCGTTCTATATGCCAGAGCTTATCTTGATTGTAGAATTTAATTGATTTGAATTTGGTGAAAGAAACATGATATTTTGGTGGGAATGAAGCAAATATTTTTACTAATTTTATTTTATAAGGGTTTACATAGCACGTTAAGTTATTAGTCTCTTATTTTATGCCATTTATTAAGCAAATTAAGGAATACTATAGTTGAATGTTATGGCGTATCCAAATTTTGTTTGTGACTTAAATACAGATTTGATAGAATTATTTGACAGTCTTAATTTTTTGTAAGTAATATTCTTGATAATAATAATTTGTTTTTTTTTATGAGTGAAGAAATCATCAGAAAATTCATTCAGAAGTCAAAAAACTATCAACGCCTTATACCATCATGGGGCAAGTGTTTGTATTGACCATACATAAATATGTTCCGGTCTGGATGGTTAGCCTTGTTTTTTGTGTGGTTCCGAACCCCTGATACAGGATATTGTTATACAGGATATTGTTTACTGACGATGTTGTGGCGCACCTGCCTTAAACGCCACAGGTCGCGGTTTCGATTCCCGCTCGGAGCATAATATGTTTGTATTGACCATGCAAGCATATTTTCCGATCTGGGTGTATTTGTCCTTGTCATTGTGAATGTTTCCGGACCCCGACACAGGATATTACTATCCTAATGGGGGCCGTTGAGTGTGCAACGTTTATTTGTTTATTATTAGTATTCTTTATATGTCAAAAATGTTCATCTACGAAAATTATTAAACACATTGAAACAATCAAACAAACTCTTATACCTCATAAGGCTAGACCTATATCTACATAGCATTCGCTGAATACATAATTATTTAGTCTTACCGATAGTTAACGGTTCTCTGTCAAAGTTAGAGCCAGTTGGAAGTTTCGCCTAGATTTAGTTTGCTAAGCAAATGTAATGTAACAAATTCAAGTTCTGTGTCTTGTTTACAAAGACTGCATTACTGCACTATTGAATACGAAACTGAATGGAGATTGAGATTGAGAGAGTTGTTTTGAAATGTTATTTTAAATCGAAGAAGTTTTTGAAAAAAAAAAGCCATGGTTTGAAACAGGTATACAGTACAGTACATTGAAATACACAAAACATAGGTACAGATGATAACTTATTTCAGTTATTTCAAAAAGATATTTCTAACAGAAACCATTGAATATATGTTTAAGAGAACAATTTTGTTTCTTAAATTCGAAAATATCATTTTGAAACGTTGAAAAAATTAAAGTTCGACTCTCAGAACTCGTCAATTCTCACTATCATTATTAAAAACTAAACTCACTTATTATTATTGAATTTTACACATTATATAATTTACAAGAGTAATTTATTAAAGTAGGTAGTACCTTATAGATTACCCGACACTGAATTATTCATGAACATCAGGCTATACACATATGCCTGATATATTCACTATATTCACGTCAATCATCTGTGTAGCAGTCAAGTGTGTACATATGCTTAACAGAGCCTACCATTTAGCAAACACTTTCAACAATGTGAACAATTGAAGCAAAAGTTTATAAGAAATTATGAAATTAATGATGTGATATTAACAACATAAAAATCTATTACATTTTTTAGACTTTCCAATATTTTTTTATTTCCGATTTTTTCATAATCTCAATGTATTACTTTCGTATCAATAACAACTTTTAGAGTAGCGGAGCCTAGCAAAGCTCATCTACTAGATATGAACAAAGTAGACTGGTCTTTCAGTCAATAAGTCTGCCTGTTTTTTTTTCAGTCCTGTCTTATTGTAAGCTTTCAGAGGCTATGCCAGTTTACCACTAAAAAGACGTTCGCTTATTAGCCATAGTCATTTTCTAATTATTAAATAATTATTTCTTTTTTTTTTCGACCATAACTTTAATTTTTAAATCTTTTTTAAGAAAAACATTAAACACATAAATTAAGTGCAAAGTACGATTTCCACCTTTAATTTTGAAATGATTAGTCCCTTTATAAAGGACGTCATGTCGACGTCACCAGTCAGTAATCGATCGACATTGCTATCTGCATAGCGTAGAGCCTTGACACGCCATCGGTCCAAGTATCACATTTGACTTATAACACTTGGACTAAGCAATGAAAGTGACAGAAATAAATAAGAAAGACAAATAGATGGGCCAATTGATATGTGTCTCCTGTCTACGGTATTGGCAACTTCATTGATGATGCATGTCTAACTGTGGATCCAATATTGGTTGTTATGTTCTCGTTACTAGGCTCATATGGTAACATAGAACTATTATTTGATATCAGAGAGCTGACGGGTTGAAAAAAGCAATCGTGAAATATGCAAGCATAAAGCATTATTTATTTTATGGGTAGTACAGTACATTCAGTAGTAGTACAGTCCCGTTCTTCCCAGTATAAATGGACTAGACGGGAAAGTACTACCCTCCATATAAACACGGGGAAAAGTAACAATATCAATTCATTCCCTCTCTTCTCCCGTTTGTCGCGTTAAGTTGGCAACGCAACGACGCCGCTCGGATTATTATCACAGATCCAATGGTAATTACTTGCCATTAAAAACTTCGTAAGATCTATTGCCAACGTTGTGTAAAAAAATGTATAAATCTGTAACACTGAACGTAACAGGTAGGTACAATTGCATAAAAACATACTATAAAACCACCATTCGCGTATCGCGAATTTAATTTTAACACTACAAACTGCAACTTGTTGCATTTTTTTTAAAGTGAAAAGAAAATTTATTTGTATAGATTAATTTATCACGGCTCGCGTCTGCTCAGTGTACTTTGTCTCTTTTATAGCTTACTTAGCAATGTGGAAATATTTTATCTTCGCTATCTTGCGAATCATCGGTTCAATGGGGCGTGACTTGTGCATTTTACTCATAGTATCTGGTATTCTAATATACGTCGACATTTTTATTTGCCTCGAGTTACTTCATTTTACTGTTCTCTAAGATGACTAAAATTATATATTACTAGCTTGCATGCGTGGCTTTGGTCGTGTGAATACTAATAAATGAAGTAGCTTTAGTGCAATATTGAAGTAGTTTGTTTATAATACTATCCCCTATTTCATGCCTTTCAAATTTTTTTCGCGACTCAAAGTAGCCTATCTATATCTGAACCAAAATTCGTCGTAATCGGTTAAAAACACTATGGGTAGTGAAGTTACTGGACAAATAATAGTTAAGAACTAATAACTTGAGGTTGTGGAGGTGTTGCAAGTGCTCACAGGCTACGGAAACCCCTTATCGTCAGACGGCCGTATGCTTGTTGGCCAACTTAGTCACATAAAAAAGGAGCTGTTATATAGCTCGTTATAATAAATTAGCTCGTATTCTTATAAATAGATATGTCCCATTTATAAATTAAGCCACATTAAAACTCATTACATATTCATATTACTTCGCAATATACAGTAATTAAAATGTCATCCGATACATAAAAGAAAGCAAATTTTCCGTCACTCGACTTTCAACTCTATATCTTTGTAACACAATACCATATGAAAAGGAAAACCTATAACTATTGAAGTGTAAAACATTGAATTTTTTACCTCGACGCCTTATTATACGGCTGCAAATTGTTTTACCACGTTAAATGAAGATATCTGTCATTAAAGATGGATCTAGTGCATTTGATTTTTGACCCTACGTATATGCAATTAGAGTTAAAATCATTTTGCAGTTTTTCAACACAAGATGTTAGTATGGATATGTTTGTATGGGTACATTTCGCGGCGGTACGGCGGTAATGGCTTCCGCCCGATAGCTGAATGGGGCTGTCAGCGCTCTTTCGCGTTGAATACTTTCGCTTAGTAATTGATTAAAGTATATGCAATCGTTGGAAATAAAATCAATGTGTTTGTCGTTAGTGCTTTATGGAAAGATGTTTTATATTCAGTGAGATGGAAATCTATTTAATGGTTTTTAGATATTGTTTGATCGTATTTGATTGATGTTTCACTTAATGTGTTATAAAAATTTTAAATAAATAAACGCTACACAATCACGGCCCTCAGTGTGGTATCCTGTGTTGGGGATCCGAAAATACACACAAGGACATTCACACCTAGACCAGTAAATGATCGCTCCTATAATTGATTTTTTAACTCCTGCTATTAC
This sequence comes from Hestina assimilis, assembly GCA_023373885.1. Taxonomy (NCBI): domain Eukaryota; kingdom Metazoa; phylum Arthropoda; class Insecta; order Lepidoptera; family Nymphalidae; genus Hestina; species Hestina assimilis. Next base: position 4,594,874 of record CM041749.1, on the reverse strand, counting down.
ATACATATTTAATACTTCCATTTCCACTAGTGCGTTCCCTTCTTCCTGGAAAGATGCTCAAATCGTCCCTTTACCTAAAAAAGCAACTCCATCATCAATTAATGACTACCGTCCTATATCTATTCTTCCATTCCTCTCCAAAGTTCTTGAACGACTTATTTATCAGCAATTTAATCTTTTCCTGACTCAAAACAACCTTTTAAATCCCTTACAATCAGGCTTTCGATCTGGTCACAGTACGGTTACTGCTCTGGTTAAGATCACTGATGATATCAGATTAGCTATGGATAGCCAGGAAGCCACAGTTTTGATATTACTGGACTTCAGTAATGCGTTCAATACTGTGGACTTTGACATATTACTGGCTATTTTAAATTCTCTTAATATATCTCCATCAGTGATTGATTGGTTTCATAGTTATCTACATGGCCGTCGACAGCGTGTTAAATTACACGATGACTGTTCTGATTGGTCTTGTGTTAATGCCGGTGTACCCCAAGGAGGCGTGCTATCGCCTCTTCTTTTTTCAATTTTTATCAATTCCATTACTAATAATATTTCTTCTCTCTACCACTTGTATGCTGACGATTTCCAAATTTACTCTCATTCCAAATTAGCTGACCTACCACAAACTATCCTTAGTTTAAACTCTGATTTAAACAATATCTTAAACTGGAGTAACTCCTTTGGATTGAGAGTAAATCCTGTAAAGTGTCAATCTATTATTATTGCAAGTCCTCAACTTCACTCTCGTTTGAACTTGACACAACTACCGCCTATAATTTTTAATAGCACTGTAATTCCTTACAGTGTTCAAGTAAAAAACTTGGGGATTATTTTGGACCAAACCCTTTCTTGGGTTTGTCAAATAAGTGAAGTGAGCAAGAAAATGTTTGCTGCTACTTGTTCGATCCGAAGACTGCATAATCTTTTACCGATTTCCACCAAAATTGCGTTAGCACATAGTATCCTGTTACCGATTCTTGATTATGCTGACGTCAGCTATCTTGATCTCAGAGAAGATCAATTAAATAAACTTGAGCGCATTCAAAATTTATGTATAAGGTATATATTTGGACTTCACAAATATGATCACGTCTCCGAGTTTCGCAATAAGCTCAAGTGGCTCCCTATTCGCCTTCGCAGGAATACTCACATCCTTTCTCTTCTGTACTGTATATTGTTCAATCCAAATACTCCTTTCTATTTAAAGCAACAGTTTGAATTTTTAACTGACACACATGACCGCAACCTTCGTTCAAAAGATAATCTCTTACTTAAAATACCTCTTCATTCCTCTTCTTTCTACTCCAAATCTTTCTCAGTCCAAGCGGTTCGTCTGTGGAATTCTCTTCCACTTAATATTAGGCGAGCTCAAACTAGTTTCGCATTTAAAAAAAGATAAAAGACTACTACTTGTCGATGTAGTTTTTATTTTATTTTACTCCTTATCTTTTCTTTGTCGTTTTGTATATCATATATTTTTATGTAAATATTTTGTATGTATTTATATATATATTCATTATATATATATGTATGTATTTTGTATATTGATATGTATATATGAACTTATGTGTAATTTATTATATATATATATGTACGTATTTTGTATATATATATATATATTTTTTATTTATAATAAAATTTTGTATGTAGTATATAGTCTCTTAGTCCCACAGTACACCTCCTTACCGCTTCTCTTTAAAGTCCTCTAGCCAAAGGTTGTCTGGCAGAGATCGCTGCCTTAGCGATAAGACCGCCTTTTGTATTACCACTTTTTTGTTTGTACTTTCTTTGTTTTTAATTTCTGTGTCGGTGTACAAATAAAGCATATTATTATTATTATTATTATTATGTATGGTCAATACAAACATCTGCTCTGAGCGGGAATCGAACAAGCGACAAGGCAAGTTCGCTACCGTTGTACCACAACATCATATTATACTATACATTCAAAAGAATTATATAAAATGAGAAGCAGTTTTTTATTTGGATTTGGAATTCACTTTAGTTCGGATAGTTTTTGAGCGCGATCTTGGTCATTACGATACAATTTAATATTAATTCGAAAAGCCGTTGAGAACTTTTATTTCACTATACAACAGAGAAAGTGGGTGCAACTTTTTAATAAAGTAGTATAGTAAATAAGCACCGACATATAATCAATAAAAAGTAGTCTAACAAAGTTATAGCTATACTATAAGTAAAACCAGGAAACCAGGTCACAGTACTATTTTATATGCAAATCTCGTTACTAGCATTAATGAAACCTAACAAGAATCATGGGGATTCAATTGCAAAAGGGAATCAATATTATTGACTAATGACAAAAAAGTTCATACCAGCAACTTAATGAAAGCGGAACAAAATTGTTGTCATTAAGTGGCAATATTTGTGCCGAGTCTTCCTATTGCGTGGTTGGTGTCAAAGCAGTTCGGGTCGCCCACACAGGTTTTAACTTATCGAATACTAGCTTCTGCCAGCAGCTTCGCTCGCGCGAATAATGATTTCAATATAAACTCTGAAATAAACTTATCACGCAGATAATAATCGGGACTAATTTTTGACGTTAACCTTACCCCCCAAAGCATAGAGACGGTAAGTTGAAATGCCATGTGGCTACCCATCTGTAGACTGACCGCACCTAAAGCTACTTAGTACACTAATCGTTTACCGATTGCGCGCACCCGGCATTTCAACCAGTAAACAAACAAAACGAATTGCCGTAACCCCTTTCTTTTTCTTCCTCTAAATCCTTCCGTTCCTACCCCAAATATCTGGTAACATATAATTGTGTCTCTGACGCTTAAAATAATATAAGTCAACGATAATGAATAACCGATAATGATGGTGTTACAATAAGAAACTTATATCGTGCAGCGTATTTACGTAGGTTGACGACTACGAACTAAAATATAAGCCTGTTAATTAATTGCTAGGCACGAGCCCCGACTGTTAAGAAAAAGGATTAAAAGCTTAATGCCACGTTGTTCCACTACGGATTGGCTCAGGACTCAGAATTTCTCCCTTGCTTTGTTTTTCTTTACCACAAAATTAAATATAGCACACGAGAACCTCAAATTTGACCAAATTTGACCTAAAAATGCTTTGTTATTAAATATAAAAAATCTATGGCACTCGGGGACTGCCGTGGTAAAGCTATTGCACATCCTAAATTAAAATATTCTGGCATTCAAAAAATAATAAAGGTTAAATTAATAATAACTTTAATAATATTGTAGAAACTATTTACTACTAATAATAGGTACATATGTAGTTTGACGCTGCCATACTAGATAGCAATAAGGTAGAAATTGTCATTTCTAAATCGCGGTGGCCAGAATATTTTAGTTTAGGATATAGTATTTATTTTTGCCATTTTTGACACTCCGCCTACCATGTAGCTCGGCCGAACGTTTGATGTTAGGCTTAATTTTCGTTACGAAATTTCTTGATTCAGTCGCCGCGCTCAAAGCCCGCGATAAAAGCTATGCAATAGCTTAAAAATGCTAGTATGACCCTTTCTTATATGAAACAAATGGCATAGAACACGATAACGACTTAACGTTATTTAAGGCACATTTTGATACGTTTTCACAGTTCGTCAAAGTCGTAAATTTTTTTAATAAAAGTACAGTTTTAATTTGGTTGAGTTAACAAATATTATAGGAATTCTGAAAGTTGGATAAAATACTTATTTGCGTGACAAGTAAAAACTAGGACTGTAAAGATACTAAAACGTTGAATTTATCAAAGGTATTCTGAACAATTTTATTGTTCCACCCCTAAAATACAGAAAAGTTTAAAAAGGAATTCCATTCATTATTTCTCATAGTAAATGATTCCACCTAAAAGAGCACAGTAACGCGTTGTGCTCCATCTCCGATGTAGTCCTTAGCCGTGGTTCGGCTTCGCAGGAGGCATCCTAAGGACGGAATCAAATTTGTGCCCCCGTGAGGGCTGCCCCTTTATCACGGCTGCGTCTCTGTACTCGCCCCCCCTGCCCGGTGACGCTGTCATGGCCAGTAGGGCCAATAGCAATACACATTCCGAAAAAAAAAGCGTTGTGCCTAATGGTAATAAATATAATTTTGATTTGCTTGTTCACAATTGTTCTCTCAATCATCACAAGCTAGGCTCGTGCCCGGTTGTTGGTCCGGGTGTCGTGCCACTGCACGAGAGGTTATAATAGTAAGCGACACAAAATTCGACACCGGTTGTTACCGACTGTTTGTATTTACTATACAGGCATGTTTTCCGGTCTGTGTGCTTATACTTGCCATGTTACTTATGTTTACATATACCCATACACAGGATATAACTATCCTAATGGAGGCGGCTGAGTGTGTAGCGATTATTTGTCTGTTTATTTTCCGCGAATTTCATTTGTCTTAATGTACATTATAACAATTGAATAGCCGTGAAAAAGGGACATCGCTCGTGGGATTTCAACATTGAATCGGTCCTTAGGAATACTCCTTTAATGTTCATCCTAGAATTGGACGTAATGGTTAATGAAAGGAGCGTGTCAAAGACATGCCAGCTGATAGACTTGCCCGACTGTGCGAGCGCAACGCAACTCGTACAAAGAAGGGACTTGTCTCCATCGGTGAAAATGAAGTTGTCTATTTCAGTGTTTTACCAGACTTGCTTAGGATCCCTGACTCGGTCGATTGGTCACCAATATGAATAGAAATATAAACCTAATTCAAGTGAAGACCGCCTAGAAATTTTTTATTTCTTACTTTTATTTACTTACATATGTGTTACTAACAAGTTTTATTAACTCAACTTCTGTCGTTAAGCGTTTCGATACCTAGAAGTTCAATATTTGGGTGCATACTGCATATGTAAAACAAATGCAAATATATGCTCGACAGAACTTCATTCATATGCTAAAGTTCATGAATTGCGTTTAGTAACTATAATATATGCAAGCTGTCATGTAGAAGTTTTCATAAATATTCTGTTACAATGGCTGTATAGAATATTGTATAGTATTGTTGTATGGAGGGAAATGAAAACAATAGAGCGCTGAATGCAGCGGACAGCGAGAGTAACTGATGAATTACTTGAGCGGGAGAACGTTTGCCGAACATTGAATGTAGAAACTAGGCTGAAGTGGTTTTTGTTTAAAAAATAAATACTTTCAGATAGGACAATGCTGACACAATAGATTATACCGCAAATGCATTTACGATTCAAATGCCGAGAATAAAAATGAGAGACAACTTAAACTAGGTCTGCAGATGAAGTTTCGAATATAGAAAACCGTTTTTTCTCACCTAGAAAATTAGCACACAAAAGGAATACACAAACAATGCATCACAAAACAGTTGCATTCATTAAGCACGTCGACATCAACGAGCAATGGATCATTTAACATGCAGGGTTAGCGAATGTAAATTTTCTACGTACCCATGATGCTGGCGGGTATCTCGGGAAGGGTGCGATGGGCTTCGTAGCCACATTGCTCGGCAATTCGTGCTTGATCCCTCGCTTCAAACGTTGTTTTCTTCTCTCCCGCGATTTGGCTCTTAGCATAAGAGCTGCCTGCATACTTGCCAGTTTTGAGGCCGTGTGTGAACGCGGGTGAAAAACACTTAGCCCGTAAGCTAAGTTTTGACCACGAAACTCACAATTTCACTAATTTTCGCGCACAATATCCTTTTTAAAGTTTTAGTTACTTTAACCCGAGCAATTTAGGTATCTAATTCTAGCGTGACTATTCTAAGTTTTTAATATATTTTAAACTGCAGAAAGATTTTACGTTTACGTTTACGTTTACGATTTCTATTTAAACAATTATATCACTTTTATATTAGTCCCGTCAGAGTATTATTATTGATTTATTCTCACTAGAGACGATTTAGAATTGGATCAAGATAGGCACGAGAAAAGGCGCGAAACTATACTTAATTTTTATTAATTATCTAATTGAACTTTTTATAACCTTAAATACGATATGTTTTATTGTGAGAAAACGACGTTGGAAGCAAGCGCAATTTGGCGTTTTGTATTACAATAGAATGTTTTTTTTTGTATTTATAAAGTTTGTGGTACACTCATGTCTCGTTCCGCACGTCGAGTCGCAGTCTCTGATTCTTCGACACCTGCCACCGAACGCTCTCCGATAGATGTCTCTGTTTCATGGCCGGCCTACTTTTATCACTTTGCGTATCAACACTGGCCCGTAACACATATCACTGAAGTCTTTTTAAACCGGCTGAAACCTCTACACTTATAGAATCGATAGGATTACGCGTAATCAAATTAAAGGTGACCCCAAACATTGCATTGTCTCACTTGCGCTCATGCTTACAAGAAATTAAAATAAAACGGGTACATCGAATGCTATATTTACCAAAATTATTACAAAAAGCTCGATACTTAACAGTAACAGCACATAAAATGTCGAAGCTACACACGTACTAGAGCGGCTTAATCTACTGCAAATGCAATCGTTGAAACATAAGTTAAGCCGCTGGATTAGTGTCGTGTGTGGCTCTTTTACATGACATGCTTAAACTAGATAACATCGACATGTAGGCACAGGCACAACATACAGGCAGTACCTCGACGACGTCGCATGGCGACTGCGGCTCGAGGGCGGAGAGGGTACGGGGCGGGGGCGCGAGAAGCCGCGACTCCCAATGCTGGCAGGAGTAGGCGCGGACGCCGCTAGGCGCTGGATGAACCGGGCTGTTCGGGTGCGGGCTCGGCGGCACGGGCTGGCGGCCGTGTTGGCGCGCCTGCACAAAAACAATACATCTATCTCTTTCTACCTTCAACTAAAACTATATTCTCTCACTACCACTCTCACTACTCTGACAATTCAGTGCTTCAAAGTGGTCAATTACGTTCGTTTGTTAATTTGAACGTGTGCGATGACTGATGATCAGTATAATATGCTCCAGTTTCCAATGATTTAATGATACTACATCAGCAAATAGATTCAATGGTGGTAAAGCTTTTACGTTAGAATTGTGATATATGGCATTCTGTCATCTACTTTGGAAAGGGGTACGAGAAGAATTCAGATCAAAAGTTATTAGTAATAAAACAATAATTTACCTCGAATACGCTATATCACAATATACACTGGACATCTTAAAAAAAGAAACAATTTATATTTTATAATCAATTTTCAATAAACAATATCGTTTAAATTTAAAAAGAAAGAAAGAAAGTGAAAAGTCGTTATTGCCAGATAAAATTATTTCCTGAACTCAATTGAACGCTTAAAGTACACTCCAGCTTTCTGTTTTTAACTTCCTTCTAAAGACGAAACTCATTATTTATTGCTATCTCATTTTATTTTTTTAGAAATAAATTAACTCTCTTTTATTCATTACATAATTGCTATTCTAGTCAACCTATACTTAAAACAACGATTCAGTATTGAATCGTTAGCTACGACAGCTAATGAGTGATATTTAGTACCGAATAATTAATGTTGTTAAAGACTAAAAGTGTTAGAAATACCTTATTAAATATATCAGCCTTAGATAATTACTATATTATAAACAATAATTCATGTAGTTAAATTATAATGCGATATATTGTTGTTGAAAGTATTGTTTAATTAAAGTTAAAATAAGTTTAAAAAAAACACGAGATATATTCGAATTTGTTACACAAACGATCAATGTAATATATTGTAATGAATAAATTGCACATTAATTTTAGTTGCAGCTCGCGTTTGGCCTATTATATGTTACTTCCCTAATTCACTTTATACTACGGATATCCGAAAAAATGGTAACATTATCTACATAATTTACTTGAAATTAACGGAAAGCAATTGTTTCCTATTTCATACAAATATTTTATTAAATAAGAAACAAGCTGAAATATTCAAACTTCAAATAACATGATGAAGATGCTTCACAGACTTCTTTTCTTTCCTATTCTTGGACTTTAACGCACCTTTCACCATAAGAGATTTAAAAAAACTAGCCTTTATTAATATTGAAAAACAATGAAAAGTAGCTAATTGAATAACTTTATAACACTTTCTTATAAGATAGTATATCCATAGATCGGCTGTACCTTTCGGCCCGCGAGCGACGCGCCGCCCGCCGCTGCGTACATGCACCGAGGGCGGGCACGCTCACCCCGCGCGCGTCATCTAGCGGAGAGCGGAGCGCGCCGCCGCCCCGTTCCGCATCAGTGCTTCTACCCACCTACATAACATCAATTGCTTTTAGTCACAAAAGACAAATTAATTTATACATAAAAAAGTGCATAGTCAAAATAATTGGTGACAATCGTATAAGAAGTTGTATTCGCTTCTTAAGTATACTTACTAAAGAAATAATTATTGTTACTCTATACTAATATATGTCGATAAAAATAATAATATAAAATATTAAGATCAAACTAACTCTGTAAAAGATCTAGGTTAGTGATACGTGTGGTTGAGTTCTATTAAAAATAGTTCATATTAGATTAGCTACTGAGAAAGTTTATTGCATTACTAACCAACAACTGATAGAAGTTAATAATATTAATGGCATAAACGCAGCAACTATATATTATACTACTGATTATGAAGCTTTTTATAGGATTTTTATTGCAAGAGGTAGGCTAGGTAGGTACTACCGCAATGATATATATTCTACCAAAAAAGTGTTTTTGAATTAATGTGTTTCGATTTGAAGTAGACTGTAGCTAATGAAATTATGGGAAAATACGATTTAAGAACCAATATCTCGAGGTTGCCACCTACAAATTAACGACGACCTTTTAGCATCAGTTGTATCTTATGCTTGCTTGCCAACTGAGTACCATAATATAACTCAAAACACTCCACCTGATAATAAGCGGTGCATGTACCCTATAAGCTAGCTAGCGACATTTGATACAACACTGTTGTTGTTGGGAGGGGGAGGATTGTATAGAACAAAGGGAACAACAATTTTGTTGTAACATTTCGTTCGACGAGTGAGAGCATTGGAGACTCAAACTAATACTCAAACTGTTCCCAGCTTTTCGTTTTCTTCCTGTCCAATAGGTCAGTAACGCATCTATAATTATATTGACATCGTTGTGGCGTTGTGGGTAGCGAGTCTGCCTTAAGCCTCGACGGTTGCGGGTTCGATTTCCGCTCGGAGCAGATGTTTGTAATATTCGTACAGGCATGTTTTTCGGTCTGGTTGTGTTTGTCCTTGTCATTGTGAATGTTTCCGGACCCCCGACACAGGATATAATTATCCTAATGGGGCCGTTGAGTGTGTAGCGTTTATTTATTTATTTATTTATAAGCGCTACTGTTTACGTTTTTTTAAATAACGCCGGAGGGCAAATGGCTCTACTCCACCTGATGGTAATTGGAAGTAGAGTCCACACGTGCGAGATTTTGTTATTAATAATAATTAATCTACCACAAATCACTGTAGTGTTTCCTCAATGGTTCTGATAGGGGTGAAACGATTTATATCACAAACAACGGAGCTTGCTTGCTTCTTGTAACAGATTGTCGACATAATTGGTCTTATCTGCGCTTAATGTACGCTGTTGATTAAATTCCTGCACATTGACCGCAATATTCATCACTGCATAGCTACATCGTCTTATAATGTCTCCAAAGAGCCAAATTTCAGTAAAACATAAATTAAAAATGGTTAAAACATGTACACATTTTGCAGAAACTATAAAAAACCAGTCTGAATTAAAGGCTATAAATTCTAAATAAAAAAAATAGTTCTTGATCTCTTTTTTAACTAGATAATTATTATTTAAGGGTAATTTTATGAATGATGTAGTAAGTATATTTACATGCTGGCTGAACCAGGGTATTCTTGGACCTCTAGAGCTATTTTCGTACCCACTCCTAGCAAAAGCTGTAAGCTTTAGTGGAAGTGAAATTGGAATATTATTAATGATATGTCTTACTTAAAAAAAAAAAAACAAAATAAAGAACGTTTTAAATTGAAAAAAACCGTAAGTTGTAAAATTTAAAAATAAAACTGTACGTTACATCATATTATTTTAATATAGCGATTTAATTTTTATATCCTTGATATGCATCACAGAGCCGGAGTTATATAGGTATTATAATTACAGTATTTTATTCTTGTGATGAAACTACTCAAAATATTAATGTCTAAAAGACGAATTCACAAGCTGAAACTAGTATATAAATAAGGAGTAACATTCAACAGTCCGTTCAAGAAAGGGTAGCCGGCTTCGATTCAAAAACATGCAAAAGCACTCATATAGAAGCAAATACTTGTACAGACCCAATTACGCATCAAAGCCACAAGTAAAATTGGTAACATCTGGGAATTCACTTTGGCTCACAATCAGACCAGTTGTGGTCCCAATGTGTAAACATAAGTAGTGATATTATTGTCGAAGTCCTATTTTATCCCTCCCCCCTCTGTAGTCTTCCTTTTTTCACTTTATATCCCTTCTCACCTATACATTGAGTTGGCAACGCGCATGTCATACTTCAAATATCGCAAGCGGTCATAGGTTGCAGTGATTGCTTACCATCAGGTAGACCGTATGATTGTTTGCCAACCGATATTAAAGAAGAAAAAAAAATTTGCTATAGATTAATTTTTTAATCTTAAAATGTATGGAATATATATTATTATCGTGTATTTTGTGCAAAGCTTTATGGATGTTAAAATCCATGCAAGACAAGCAACTTAATTTCATACAAACATTTCCACTTCAAAAACAAGAAGGATTTAGTTGAGTTTGATGAGTCAAACTCAACTATAACTCAACTATATATAATCCAATTTTTGTTTCCGTGGATGATACACGATATTTTTAGAGTTTTTAAATCAATTTTAATGATTTTCTGTTAGATATAGGTACTTTCTTGTCTAAGAAAGAAATTCAAATTATAAGAGCTAATTGCTGCGACATTGCATACAAGTAAAAGTCGGTTTTTGTATTTTTTGACGTATTTTTTCGCAAACGATTAGAAACTAATTTCGTGAAACTATAGATTTAGTACTTTAATATCTCAGAACTGTCTTTCTCTTTTCTGTTTGTCGGTTAAGAATTAAAATAATTGTAAAAAAAAACTTGATGAGCATTCAAAGAATTCATGTAGTGAGAGAGTGATTGAAAAAAGTTTGGTGCCGAAAGATATAGAAAATTTAATTATATATTAGAAATAAAATTTAATTTTTTCACTATCATGAACTGGCCTACAATGTCTAAATAGAAGTATGTTTTAATGAGTCACGGTAATGAGTTGGACTATTCTCTACCGGACGATCCTAATGAGAAACTAGTGCACTGCTCTTATACGTAAAACAGCTCTAAGCGTTTAACACACTCCAGTTATGAAACCTCTGCCTTATAGCTTGAAGGAAAAACGAAATTTAATGTTCATTTTCTTAAGCAAACTGAGAATTTAAATAAATACATAAAGTTCACAGAACCTTCTCAACATAAAGGTAAATGGAAAAACCGATTATTAAATGATAAACTTTTAAAACATTGAAAAAATATTTTAAGATTTTTGTCTTTATTTCAATTCTAAAAGAGAGCGCAACAATCTCTATATATTTCTATTTCTTTACTTGTATCTTACTGTCTATGATTTCACAACCAACAATTTAGTGGATTTTTTAAATCTCATCATAGTGAAAAATTATTAAGTTTAAAAAAATCTTGAAAAACGCATGACGAAGTATAGAACCTTTTTAAAACGTTGGATTAGAAAGACAATATTTGAAAAGATATCATTCTGACGAAGGGTCACATTGACGGTTACTTCAATATTTCACCATACAGAAAATTATTGTAGTAACGCATGTAAAACGACGAATCGTAGTAGTTATAGTGCTGTGCAATTTAGTTATCTAGCAAAGGGATTAAAAGCATTGTTGATTACAATAAGTTGTTCATAATGTTAACCTACTTAGATGAAATTCATAAAGGCTCCAGGCCATCCTTAGCTTAGTTTGATTCAAAATGAATACTGATAAAACCACAGGCGTGGTTTTAAGCTTATTTGCAGTGCTTGGTGTAACAATATCGATTGGACGGTAATTAGTCATTCATTATTTCATTGCATGTTCGACCTAATGAGTCAGGCGATGTCACGACACTTTAATGAAATTGATATTGCCAATTCAAATATACTTTATTGTTTTAACACTCGATCACATTTTGATTTTAATTAACGGGTAAACTTAATAATCAATAGCCTATTAGTAAAAGGTTCAGTAGGAAGATTTGTTAAAAGGCATTTGCATGGTTCAATTTGAACTCCTTAGGGCCTTGTCGTACCCATTTTAGTTTAGTTTCAGGAGAAATATAAACATCAGTCATGAAGGAGATCTACGAGCAAATCAAAGTATCGAAGATATTTTTTGTGGAAACAATTTAATTTGATCAATTTAATAATTCCCATACCGAAAGCCTTATATGAAAGATGATGAATTCTTAAGGAGTAAAGTACAACACATCAAAATCTCTAGAACACCTAGAAGCAGAATATAAAACTATTTTTTTGAATTTAAAGCAAAACCTTAGTTTTATTACTTTTATTTTATCACAAAACCAATATGACATTTTTTTTAAATATTAACGGAACTAGCTTGTGTAATAGCCTACTTAGACTTACGTTCTTCAGTTCTTAGCGTAGTCGACGTTTCAAAACTGCAAGTAGGTTTCGACAAGTCGCAAGAGAGCTTGCAAAGCCTTATCTAGCGAAGCGAATTTCGAATTTCAGTTTACTGCACTATATAAAATTGATGTTATGGCATTAGGTATACCTTGTTTTAATTAGGTCACTAAATTAAATATGTTAGATTATTAATGATGTTAGTTAATTTTACATTACAAGATAATAATTAATATAAAATAAACTATGACTAACTATATGGAAAGAAAAGTAAAGACGCGTGTGTACAGAGTATATGCATATTTCCGTAAGTACATATGACGGTCTACTAAAGGTCAGCTTAAGCTTGATGGAAACAAAATTGACAAGAAGCTGTCGATTGATATCATTTTAGAAAGAACTCTGTTTTAGGAAGTCTTATTATACATCTTTCGGCCTAGCTCCCATCCGCTCAATAGGAAACTTCGTTCCAAAAACATATAATTACCTATTTATATACATAGTGTAATATATTCACGATAATGTTCTATAAATATTGACTATAATAGCATAATGAAAGCTGCTTAATTGCTGTTTTTTCTTTAAAATTTAAAATAAAAACGGTTTCTCAAACTTGAAAGAATATACCCTTTTAAATCCCTTAATAGCTGTATTAATAGTCGCAGTTTGGATCTTTCCCCTTTAACTATACAGTGGGTCTTCACCGTAAGCTTTACATTAATGAAGTTTAAATGCTATATTTATTATTATTATAATTTATTTAAAGAAGCTTGCTATATGTACTGATAAGTACATCAATATATATTATATATTTTTTTATCTGAGGGAATATGGGTTGAAAAAGTTCACGACTGTCTAGTTATTACTTACTATTTGTGTAAATTATCATTAGAAGTACAATTTTCCCAGCTCTGACCGAGATCTGCCCATCACGCTAATAAATTGATACTTTATACAACGTTACCGGGCAATATCCATCTCATGGTAAACGCTTAACAGGTGATAAATTTTATTTTGTAACTTATTTTTGACATCAAATAAATTATTATTAATTTGTCTTATCTATACCTATAATATATAGAAAGAGAAGTCGTGTCTGACATATCAACATCCAGCCTAAGCCCTTGGACCTAGAAAGCTGATATTTTTGACATATATTGTTTTTAGAACCTAAGCAAGCCTTTTTCAAAATTCAACCCTTCAAGGGGTGAAAAATGGTGGAAAGTTTGTATGGAAGTCCGTAATTTTTGAAACTATAAGCATGAAATTTTGTTTTTACGTTAACAGAAAGAACTATTAAGAAACACGTCTTTTATCATTTTCTAAAATTTCACCGCTAAAGGGTTGAAATGGGGATTCAAAGTTAGTACTAAAATCGTTATTGACGAGGGCAAAGCCACTGGCAGAAACTAGTCTTAAAGATATTTATAATAATACCAGTATTGTAAGCTTTTATAGGCTATAAGAAATGTTTCTGTTTATCATCAGGCGGACAGTTCTTTTTGGTCCATTCGTTTACATTTCCATTACTTTCTTGAGTCTTCAATCCTGTGTTCCAATCTTGGCACCATCACGGTTCAAATAATTTTGTGATTCCGCTCTGATCGAAGTTGGAACACAGGTATTGTTTCTTGTTTATGAATATTGTATGATACCGTCTACAAAGAGTACCGTGATCGAAGCTATTGTGTAAATCGAGGCTGGTAACACAACTGATAATAAACTGGTATAAAGGAAAAGAATACCAAGTTTGATATTGAAGACTAATGGTTTCTTTTGCTTAGTACAATAACCTTTAAGTTTACATTAATAGGTTTTTTTATGTTATGACGGTTGGCAAAAAAGCATACGTTCCGCCTGATGGTAAGCAGTCACCGCAACCTATGAACGCTTGCGATACTTAAAGTATCACAAGCGTGTTGCCAACCCAAGGAACAGGAGGGACGGAATGAGAAGAAAAAAAGGAAGAGAACAGAGGTGGTGGGAGATTGGGCCTCCGGCGCTCTCACTCATAGCACGAAACGCAACAGTACCTAATGATACTGTTTCTTGACGCCGATTTTCTGTGAGAGGGTAGTACTTCCCCGGTCCAGCCAGCCCTTTTGTACTGAGAGAAGCATGGCTCTACGTACCGTAGAAAGGTATATGTCAAAGTTCAAACCAAATGTAAATGATTAGATTATCTATTCTAGCTTAACTAGAGGATATTAAATTAAATGCGTAAATAATATAATAGTATAATACAATAGCTTAAGTTGATTAATAATTTTATTCTATGTTGTTTGATTTTGTAAAGTAATTTTTATAACTACCTACATTAGCATGATTTGACTTTTGTATAAATAGCGATACATTTAAAACAAACGTTCATAATTGTTGTAACAGTCGAGTCGTGAGGTTACTCTGCCCGTTCAGTAAAGAACGTTCAAAGTAAACTTCTTCCCTGAACCACCTTCTACAGCTTCATGCTTAAAATAATCTCTATTCGTTTCTAAGCCATGAACCATTAATTTTGAAACTTTGATTTGTTCTGCATACTTTTTTCTTGGCATAGCATTACAAAGCATTTATACACATTTTATATACATATATAATAGAAACATATACGAACAATAATGAAGTGCCTCTTAATACGAAAGACATTATAAGTTTAATGGAATAAATGATCAAAACCCGGGGGCCTACGTCGTTCTAAATTAATACTATTACAGCCCTCCATGTTTGCCAACTACACGACCTGAGAGGATTGTGAAACAGATAATCTGACAAGGTTTTCAAACGTCCCGTGAGTGAGCCTGTTACCCATTTATTGGAACCTTATCGCAATATGTGCTTTGTATACCTGACCTATTTGAGTAACTATAAAAAAATTGGTAAATTAAAAAAAGGCTTAAAAATATTTTTAAATCAAAATCACTGTTCCATATCTTATGGCAGTGAAAAATATAATTAAATTATTCTCATTTTTTTTATTCCAAAATGGGTAAGCTTTTGACCTCCGTCGAGCGAGAAGGCATAGATGCGGTCTCTCATAAGAAGCCTGTGTACTCGTACCTTAAAGTTATAATTATTTTTGTTTTAAAGAGTTCAACATAAAGTTTTAAATTAATTATAGCAAGAAATATAGTGTATATACCTTAAAAATTATCAATATGCAAAAAAAGATCTTTTGAATAAAATATTTTTTTGCGTAAGAATTTATTCAAAAACCTTAAACCCTGTCCGTAGGTTAAAGAACGTTTAGATTGACCGATAAAACAAATTTTATAGCGTTCAAGTTGAAGGAAAGCGCCCAAACTAGTAATTATTTCATTACCTGTGTATATAAACGTTATAACTTCGCTACTACAACAGCTATATTTTTTATAAAAGAAATATGAATTGTGGAACAATATGCTACCATCTTAATTATAAAGTGGCTTCCTTATCGCAATGGCGTTTCCGAGATTCGGATTATATATATTGAAGAATCGCTCGGTTAAATGTATTAGATATATGCGTATTAGAGATTTAACAGACACACAATTTTTTTATTTTTTTGGGGTGGCTGTCTCGCTTTTTCCTCTAGTTTATACAGATGTCTGTTCTGTTGAGGATTTTGAGGTAGTTTCTCTGATACCAAGGTAGTTTATCTATACAAGACAAGTATCCCAAATGTTTGTTTTATTAAAGTTACAATTACACTTAATAACTTATTTTCATGTACTCGTTAAAATATATATTTATTTTTATACAGTTAAAAACATAACGAATTAACATAGATAAATCATTTATAATAAAGAAATTGCGTGTTGCTACAATGCCGTAGCGCTACGATGACTCTACGCCGTAGTCCAATGCCTACGCCACAATTTATGCGCATATTTTTTTCAGTATAAACAAATACAAAATTATTGTATACTTCATATTGTAAATGCGAAAGTACATCTCTCTCTGTCTGTCTGTTTAGTCGTAAGCCTAAGAAAGGACAAAGACTACCTTTTAATGCGAAAAAAGGGTTGTATAGGGTTAAAAGGGGGGGATGAAAAGTTTTATGGAAGTATCACATTATTCGAGCTAAAGCTTGAAATTAATTATATAGGTTGTGGATACGATATAAATAAATATGACATTCAAAGTGCGTAAAAGGTTCAGAGTTTGTATTAAAATCGTTATTAACGCGGGCGAAGACGCTGGCATAAACTAGTTAAAAAAATCAATCGTGTCAAAATTTTGAAATGTTTTCCGTAGTAACTATAACATGAAAGTCTAATAAGGATATGACACGTTTTGAACTTTGGTACAAATACCAAACAAAACATAGTCGTATTAGGGACGTCTTTCGTATTCAAAATTGGTTTAATACAACAACAATTCGCGAATATTGCCAACAAGCATATTTTACACGAAAACTTTTTTAATGAATTCTAACAAAAAACGCTGTGAAGGCTAAGGGTGCGCCCTTAAAACTGGGTTAAATGATTTCAAGTGACGATCGAACATTCGAGAACGCTCCAACCGAAGGTGCTGAGCGAGACGTTCTGAGGGTCGGAAAGTACTTATAAAGGCCTGTCTTACAAACCTGAAGAGTTTTCACGTGAAGAAACCTTCCAGTCTGAGATCGTTCTTGAGAGCCAAATTTAGAACACTGAAAAGTTCATGGATGCCAGCGTTGTATTATCTTGTATATCTTTGAACAAAAGATATAAAATCAAAGTCCATTGTAATTTTTTTAAGAACATTTGTTTTGTATAATATTTACGTGTAGTGCAGTATTTTATATATTTATTAAATTATTTTGTTAGGAATTATCATAAGCTACTGAAACTACGGTAGAATGTATATAATTAGACTTTTTGTAAAAATAAAATAATAGTTTTGAACTATCGCCTCAGTACATTCAAAATAATTAATAATTAATTTAAGGCGTCGGGATGTGACGACCCCATCGCCCGCTGTTGGGATAACCTCTGTCACAACAGAGATTATTTCACCAGTGCAATCAGTCACACTGGTGGTAGGTCTTTTGTTGCAAGGGGCTGGCTAGGTAGGTACCACCACAGTGTCCAATATTCTGCCGCCAAATAGTAGTGCTTAGGCACTACTGTGTTCCAGTTTGAAGGGCATTGTACGCTAGTGAAATTACTGGGCGGACGAGATTTAAGAACTAATATCTCGAGGTTGGCAACGCGTGAGTGGCACCTACTAATGGTGCTGCAAGCGCTCATAGACTGCGGCAGCCACTTACCATCAGGTGGGCCGTATGCCTGTTTGCTAACTTGTAACATAAAAAAAAAAAAAAATTTGAGAGCCTTATTTATTTTCTTAAAGAAAATAAGCAATGATTTTACAAAGCATTACTAATATTATTCCTATCGCCCTTCCAAATAGAATCGTATCTTGCGCTAGGAGTGTGTACAATAAAACCCAAGAAAGTCAGGATCGAACCCGTAACGCTCGCGCTAACGGAACGGAGTGGAACCTTCTACCGTTAAGCTATTGAGGCTTATTATTAGTCTCTTAATAATATTGGTTTATATATCCAGAGTTCTTGATTTGATCATCACAAAATTTGTAAGTGGATACTCTCAAAGTACCATCCAATTAAAAAAAGATTCATATAAAATTATCAAGCTTATTCCGACCTTACGTATTTCCGACCTTGATTGAAATTTTATTCTGGTAAAAAATATTATTTCATGATACTCAATTGCTAAGGTCAAAAATTTGATATTTAAGATACTCAATATCAAAACCATTGTATTTTAATTATTTGTTTTAAGCACTCTAAAATTGGCCTTTAATTTTGTTAACAATTAATTGTTAATTTCAAATGTCATTTTAAACTTCTTCTTCCTAGCATCATTTTCGATAACGAGACGCTCATAGCCGAGTGCACCCGCTGATCGGTAAACGATCGGAAGGTTAAGCAACTTTAGGCGCGGTCAGTCACTAGATGGGTGATCGCATAGTGGTATTTCAACCGAGCGTCTCCGTGCTTCGGAGGGCACGTAAAAAGTCGGTCCCGGCTGTTGACAATTAGACAACAGTCGATAAGTCCAGTCTGAGGCCTACGGGCGACCTGAACAACTCTGACACTAGGTTGACCACTAACCAATCGATAAGAAGAAGATTCTCGATAACTATTTACCCAGGGTCTGTTTATTCTCTTTATTCTGATTTGACGACATAAAAACCAAAATATTTTCAATATGCTAGAATTTTCAACTAGCTATTACAACATATGTATTTACATTTACAATTCAAACATATATTGACAAATAATATTATACGTATATATCAATAGTACGCTAGTTGCCTAAAAATACAATAATTTTACTTTACTATTTCAATATTTTAAATTAATTATTTTATTTTGCATATAATTAAATCACTAATAACAAATTTAATATTGCTATTATTATTATTTTACTACTATTATTGTTATCTAATATATAAAATTCTCGTGTCACAATGTTCGTTCCCATACTCCTCCGAAATGGCTTGACCAATTCTTATGATTTTTTAATGCATATTCAGTAAGTTTGAGAATCGGCTACTATCTATTTTTCAAACCCCTAAGGGTAAGGGTGTCCACACCAAAATTTTATTTTTATTTTTTGGATAAAATTTTTGTTTTTATTTTTATTATGTGACATTGAAAAATACCTACGACCCTAAATTTTCACTTTGTTATCACCAACTCCTGCTTTTTAATAGAGCCATATTAGCCAATCAAAATCTTTCACCGGGTAAAGAGCGCTGCTATCGGGTCCCAGATTTTTTCGGGGCAGGACAACGTCTGCCGGGCCCGCTAGTTAGATTATAAAATTTCTTACTATTATACTATTAGATATAATAATAATTATTATTATATAGGATTTTTGTACTTGTTATGTATATATGATCTACGTTGATCGAGATAAACAAATTATTATTATTATTATTTTTAAGTTTCCTTTCAAAAACTAAAAAGAATAAAAAAGTGGACAATTACAGCTTTTATGTTATTCAATTCGGAGAGAACGTAACGCGAACTCTTTAGATAGCCGTCTACATTTCATTCTGATTTAATATTAAAATTGGAAAAGAGAAGCAAAGCAGGCTTATGCTGCTGTAGAAATATTAATGGCAGATCGCCGCTCGGCTCACCCGCAAACCCATTCAGTACGATCTATAAAGTTCAGAAATACACCGAGCTAGCCGGGGCTTTCAATAGTTCGTACGTTTAATAAAAATGTTACAATCCATAATCGCTATAACTTTCTATTCGAGATACTTTGAAACTCGTTCCCGAGCTACAACTTTGAATTTGAGGTTTCGAAAAATTTTTATATTATTGAAATTGTTTCAGATTTTGTATTTGTTCTAAAAATTGCTATTGTTATATTTATTATTTTAAATAGCATTGAATAAAAATAAATATTTAAGGTGAAGCCAAATATCATATCTAGTATATTATATATTATAAAAAATATTCTTCCTAAATAAATATAATGTCTTCATATTAATGTAGTGTATAGTGTGTATATTGTCTATATTTAATTCGTTTTAAAAGAGAATTTTAATTGAAGTGCATATAAAATGGTTTTAAATACCATTTTAATATTAAAATGATGACGCGAGTACTAATCTTCAGTCTCTACAGTGATTCAGAGACGAGAACAGTTAAGTGCTCGTCAAACATCACGATGACTCTTATAAATTTACGTTTACATAAAAAATAATAAATATCTGTTACAGAATATATAAATAGTTTGAAAATATTTTTTAAAAACTACCTGTGCCTTTCGACATAGCCCTTGCTTTTCTGCCTACACGCTCATTATCCATATAATAATTACTATACTGCACTGTATACCCCTTAAGCTTTCACAAATGTTTGCCGTTTTACTATATTATTAATTGTTTTATTAAAATTATACTAGCAATAGCCACAGCTTCGCTCACGTTAAACTAGTTGTAACGCCGATAAACAAATTCATGTGTACCAAATTTCAAATAGCTACTTCCCGTAGTTCGCTTTTGATAATCCAAACACAAACTTTCACATTTAATATTTAAAGTAAGATATAAGATTAGAAAAACAAGTATAACGAACGCACAAACTTTCCTTTTTATAACTTTCCTTATGCGATTTTCAACCGTAGGAACACCGAATTCAATGCAACAATCTAAATTTCTGAAAGAAGATTGACGCATTTAACAGTATATTTTATGTTCCTAATAAAATTTAAGTTACTCACAGTCCATATATAATAAATAATAGTTACATAATATGACCTACGATTCCCATCGGAGTCACAGGATAGTTGATGTGCTAAAACACAAGACAGAAAACACCAGAGAACTTTAATTGCCACAGACATTGATGTACAAAACTTATTCGGGTCAGTTGTTTTAGCTTTGAGAAGATATATCATTGAGTTCTGAAGTTTTATACGTATATCATGACGGTACATGAATTTAATTTTGTTTTGCATTGAAACACATCTCTGCAAAACTATGCCTAACAAGCATAATAAACGGACACTTTTAAACGGTTTTTAAGTTGTTAAACCATCAATACTATTTGTAACTGAAGTCCAAGAAAACTAATTTATATTTATAAAAACAGAAACTCTTTCTTATATTAATATGAATGGTAGAGAAAACATAACGCGTAGCATTAAAAATACCGTACATAATATGGAAATGAATAATGTATTTACGAACATTCCGGGGTTAAAAACGTTTCACAGGGTTAATTGCCGGATTCCTTTAATAGGGGTAAAGCAAGTGGAGTTTTTTGTACACAAAGTTAACTTCGTTCTGTGCTAGAATGCATTAATGAAAATTATAGTACGATAGAAAAACAAGTTTATTTTTAATAGACGTCAGAAAAAGGGGACGTTCTCAATTCGATTGTATGTTTTAAGTTTATTGGCCCAGAATTAAGTCATTTATTTATTAATTAACCATTAAAAAAAAATTGTAAGCACGTGGTCAACGACTCCAGGGTTATATTTTTTTTTATTTCGTGATGGTTGGCAAACAAGCATACGGTCCGCCTGATGGTATGCAGTCAATACCGTAACCTATGAACACTTGCGATACTTAAAGTATATCATGCGCGTTGCCAACCCAAGGAAAAAAGAAGGTAACAGAGTTGGGGAAAGGATAACTTACTACAAAAATATAGATGAGGTTTTTTCAAAATATAAGCTAATAACCCGCTATCACTACATCCATATTATTTCTATCTGAGGATGTTGCCCTTTAAAGTAGGTTTGTTAATTGTATAAAATTTATTGAAATATGTGTTGAAATATAAGTTTAATCATTGACAAGACAATCACGGCTAGACCAGGAGCAACTAGAACTTATAGTATTCCAAATTTGTCTTGGAAGCTAGAAAATTATTACAAATTGATGGGGACTGATTATATCTAGTTTATACCTTTTGACATGAGATGAAACTTTATATAAATAAATAAATAAACGCTACACACTCAACGGCCCCCATTAGGATAGCGATATCCTGTGTCGGGGTCCGGAAACATTCACAATGACAAGGACAAATACACCCAGACCGGAAAATATGTTTGCATGGTCAATACAAACATATTATGCTCCGAGCGGGAATCGAACCCGCGATCTGTGGCGTTTAAGGCAGGTTCGCTACCGCTGCGCCACAACGTCATCATGCTGCTGTATATTTATGCTGTATATTGTATTCATTCATATCCGTTAAGCCATGATTAAGAAGAGTACTATAATTATGGTGATGTTGCGATACTTAAAGTATGATATATTTGCAAAAAGGTGTATTTATTCACATTCATCAATACTTTAGAAAAAAATATTACTTTATTACTTTTGAAAATAAATCTTGACTGTAACAACAACTGAATTACTTTAATAAAATATTTTGTTTCTAACTCATCTTATTGAGAACGGTGAAGGTCCGTGGCTTAAGGGCTTAGTACAAAACTTTGTGTGACACATGTCTAACTGAGTAACATTTAGGGTCTACGCTCATTGTCGGCACGGCATGTCTGGGATTTTTGTGTAACAAATTAATAAAATTAAAAATAAACTGACGCGGTATATCTAAACATGCCACAGTTCAATCAATCGTCATCGTCCCTTAGGTCGTGGGTGTACAGGGTGGGGTTACCTGTGGCCATCTCGTGGCCGAGAGGCAGACGGCGATCGGAGTGACAAATGTCGGACTCGCCAGTAAGAGGTGTTCCCACAGCTTCTCGCGCGCGCTGTTGTCGGCGAGGTGGTTTTAATAGGACGCCATGGAACCCCACATAACCCGGTTCTCTTCCCTAGGAGACCGGGTATCTGGAGGCAGAATACCTCCTCATCAGCAAAATAAAAATCATCATCAAAACAATCATCGTAGAAATTCCAAATTTATTGTCATAATTTGAGGTTTTATTTATATTTGTCACATAATAATCCCCTGCCATACCGTGGTGTAAAAGAGCGTAGGGCATTGCCTTTCCCATTAAAAAAATAAAAACAAAAACAAACAAATTGTTGTCATGACTTTAATCGAAGGACATTTAATGTGCTTTTAATTATAGCGCTTACATAAAATCAGTATTCCGATTGACATACGAACTATTTAAAGCCTTGAAAGTATTCTTTATTGACCGACAGAAGGGAGGTCTTCTATTTTGATATTCCTGTATTCGAATATTTTTTTTCGACGGTAAAATACCAAATGATTGAATCTTAATAAAAGGGACTATATTATTTGATACTCTACAATCTAATCGATTTGTAAATGAGCACTTTGTAAAAATAAATTATATATTTTATTACGTTTACTCTTAGTCTTTATATTAATTATTGAGTGTATATAAGATAGACTAGGAATTAGTCACAGCACTCGTAGCTAAAATGTTGGAATTATTTAATTTAATGTAGATATATAGTAATCTACAAAGATGAATTTGGTTCACAGTAATAATCGTAGCCTGAATAACGCCAGAGAGTTTTATTATTTACTATCAGAAGATTATCTGCATTATAACTGGCAATACTTATTTGAATTCTATAACTATGAATAAATATATATATTTTTTAATTAATAACGATAAAAGCTTTAACAAAAATACATTTTGTAATGAAAGAATATATGTATATTATGTACTTATTATTTTTACATTAAAATTAAAAATGAATTTACTAGCACGTAAATAATACCATATTAAAAGTATTAACTATTATTAAAGCGGAAAGAATAACACACACATCAAAACTGAAACAATAGGCACTACATATGACATAATAAATCAAACTTCACAATCACGCTTCAACTTCCTGATGTCATACGTAACACGAAAACTAACAAAAGATTTGAGCTTTGAAAATGTGGAAATAATAGTTGAACAGCTGAATCTGATTGTATGTACGTTGCACCGTCACTAGCAAACAAACGATAGGGCTAGGCTTCAGAATTGCAAATAAAAGATTTTTTTATCAAGCGCATTCAATTTGTGAACAGTTTTTTCTAGTGTTTTGATGTTTGTAGTAAACTCAAATTGCATTTTACGGAAATTGCCGGTATATTTCACTTATCGTACGGCTTCGCCTGCGCAATTAAAAATTGTTAGTAAGAATCTTTTAATGGAATAGAAATCATTAGTTCCCGCTTGGCACATATAATTTTTTATCCCCTATTTCACACTATTTAAGTTTTGTTATCGCGACCAAAAGTTATCTCTGTCCTTCTCCCAAGATCCATCTTTATATTTATTACAAAATTCATCAAAATTCATATAGTGGTTTTGGCGTAAAAACTTAAACAGATAGAAAGAGTTATTTAAATATTTATAATATTAATAATTTGGATTCGACGATAGTGGCAAGCAAGTCATGAGTCAAACGAGAATGATTTACCTACGAGTAACGAACAGTGTGAGTTGGGAGATTGGGCCTCGAGAACTCATAGCATTTAATTAACGAATTATTACAAATATTAGTTCTAATTATTATCATAATGTTAAAGAGTTAATAGGTACTTCTCTACCATGCCACCTTACTACCCCAGCCAT
Organism: Hestina assimilis; assembly: GCA_023373885.1. Lineage (NCBI taxonomy): Eukaryota > Metazoa > Arthropoda > Insecta > Lepidoptera > Nymphalidae > Hestina > Hestina assimilis. Next base: position 4,570,244 of record CM041749.1, on the reverse strand, counting down.
ACCAAAAACAATCATTCTATTCCTCAGGTCTCCAATATTTTTGTTACAAATATGTAAATTAAAATTAGATTATGTATGTTTCATTAAAAAGACGATTAAAGGGATCAAAGTTTGCATAAAAATGTTTAAGTTTATTAAAGCTATTTATGTATTCATTTCAAATATCGGATAGTACACTGACAGTATTATATTTTAACATTATGAGGTTAAAAATGTTAAAACGTAATGTTATTTTTTATATTATCTCGCTTAATATATTTAATATCAAACTATAACGAGGTATATGTAGAATAAAAATAATTTTGCTTGTGTATAAAGAGAAAACTCTAGTACGTACTACAGAATTGATTAAAGATTTTCTTACTAAAATATGCATCCCTGTCTGGTATACATCAGGGCACGGAATATGTCTAGATTAAAGCGGGTGGAACCGTAAGAAAAAGCTGATAAACTATATAGTTTTAAAAATAAAAATTAATATCATCAATAAAATCGTGTGTAAATATAGTAACATAAAATAACTTACATGTTCCCTATTGATCCACACATTTTCACAAGAAAACACTTATTCACGTAGCACTGCTGTGTAACTTATAATTGGACCCACGTCAGTCCGTTATATTAACAATGAGAAAACGCTCTTTCCTATACATTTCACCTTCGCATTTGACTGCTGAAATTGCTAATCGATCCTAATCCAATCTCAATGGCTCGACACTGGCCCATAACTTGAATTGGATTCAGAAAGGCCTAACTACAAAAAAATTACACAACTTTTGACCTTGCGAAAATCAATAAATACATTAATTATGACGAGGGTGTGAAAGCTGTTAAATAACTTTTGTAACTTTCACTAACCTTTCTATAATATCTAAAATAGATTTGTTTTATTTGAATGTGAAATATTAAACAGTTTTTGTTATGGATTCCTTAGTTATTGTTTGCTGTTTGAATACTGTTTCTAAAGTATGCTAAAGGTATTAAAGGTACTTTTACAATAATCAAAAAATTTATAAATAATCATAACAATATGTTTTTATAATACCAAAAAAAATTCAATAAATACGTAAATAGTGATTTTGATCGTGTCTGTAAATTAAAAAATATTATTTATTCAATACAATGTCCCGAAAAATAAACATGTATATCAGATTTATTTAGGTACCAAGGTATACATCAAGAGAGTTTGTATATTTTTATATCTATATCTACATTTTATTTAATACTTTCTTACAAACCCTGTTTAGAAGTTAGTTATTGAGTCAGTAAAAGGTTAGAAAATATTGAAACTATTATTGCCGCATGACAATGACATAGTTTTTTCGTCATAATGTTAGAATATAATTCGTTTTTTATAGCAGTATTTTTACAATTATATTATTTTTTCGTACGACGTTTTGGTGAAAGGTTTTAATACGTCACAATTTGGTTATAAATATTGTAACTTTATATTTGTGTTAAATAATTTAGGTACTTGAACTAAATAAATAATAACAAGCTCAAAGATCATTGATGTATGGATGTCATCCAAATATGACGTCATACAATTTTATTCAATTCATTAGCCGTAGATAAGTGTAAATTTCAATGAAATAGTGCCTTTTTCACATTCATTGATTAATTTACTTTAGCTAACGAGACACGGCGCTGTAGTTAAATTAATCACTGATACTGCGAAACGGGTCGCGTACTTTTATTTGTACAATTATTTTCACTTCCAATAATGATAACGATACAAAAAATGGACGCATTTTATTTGTCATTTTATACAGATATTAAATATTTTTTGCCCATTACTTATTACTTATAATTTTCAGTTACAAAGTTATGTTATTACAAAAGTTTACCATATTAATTTTAGAGGCGTTTTACTTTATAATGCCCTTGTCCGAACTTGAATATGATCACAAGGTTGAAGTTTAATTAACTTTAATCCGATTAACTTAATTATAAACTATGTCTCATGTTTGTCGCTCATAGTTTTTGCCTTTATTTACTTATATAAAGTAAGATATTAACGAAATAGACAACGGAACAATAATTTATGGCGAAAGGAAAATATTTTATCTCTAAATACGAATGTCGGAAGGCTATTGGTAACACAGATATATTGCCTTTTTTACTTATAGTTGTGCTTTATTTTTGCGGCGATCTTTTGCTATATTTTCATACTTTATTTCTGCGTTACAATATTTTTAATTAACACAATTGAACACTTCTAAGGTATTGTTCCATTACTCCACAACTATTGTATTACACTCTTGCGCTTTAAGAACAATGAAGTGAGACAGTGCAAGTTAATTCTTTGTTCAAAGTACGTACGAAGTTATGAAGTTATGATTAAACAATTTTATAAGCGATCGAAAGTTTACCGCGTCAATGACGTCACCTTTTATTAGAAAAAGTACGAATTTATGTGGTCGGGCGACAAGCTGCCAGGTGATCGGGACGGCCGTTGCCAAACCCATAATCCGATAATTAGCCCACCGATGTCATTAAAAAAATTTAAAACTGAGCACTGGCCGGTTAGAAACTTTTTTATTTTTAACGCGCGATTTTTAAATATTTTAAATTTCGGAGGTTGTTCCGAGCGAACACGACGTGATGCACTGTTGGGCAGTCGGGCGCGCGCGGGCGCTGTGTGCGCGATGCTCGCGCCGCGCCGCCTCAGCCTCGACTGCCGGCATGGAAATTCGATTTTTCTGACGTTTCCTCCGCGCCTTGCTTCACCACGATCGAACTGCACGAACACATGAATAGGCGCCCCCACTGATTTTGCACGTCCGTTTACCGTAATAATTCAGAATATTTATGCCACTTTTGAGGGAAGCAGACACAAGGTATTCCGTGCGGAAGTAGATCACGCAATTTCGATTGTTTCGCCTACCAGGTCTTGTTCGACCTTGGTACGCTTAGCTACTCGCTTTTCTTTTTGCGAAATAGATATCACGAATTGATATAGAATTATACATATCCTTCTTCATTAAGCACGATACAGTGTCGCTAACTTAATTTAATGTGAATCAAAATGCAACGAGCGAGCGTTAAATATGGTAATTGAATGCCGTTTTTCATGCTTTACAGTCATGAAAAACTTACAATTTTCCAACGTATCGTGGTAGCAAAATACCTGCAGCAATCATTAGACATATTCGGAAAATAAGTGTAATTTACATCACGAACTAACATGACTAAACATAAAAACGGAACCATCATAGTGTTTCATTATATATTCAAAATCCAGTATAATTATTATTAGTAATGCTTTTATTCACACGAAAAACTTTCACATTAATTTTATATTTCTATGAAGAGAACTTTCTCACATTAATTATTTGACAAAACAAATAAATAGATAATCTAAAAAATTTAACGAAAGACGAAGTAATGTTAATTTCACGGAAATTTCTAACATCATAATTAATATCAATATAAAATGTGATAGCAGACGGCCGTTGTGGTAGGTTAGTTGGTTGAGAGCAAGCCGGCCTTTATTCTGGAAGGTCGCAGACTTGATTCCCATTCGTGGCAGACGTTTGAATTGATCTTACACATATTATTTGTTTTAGTCTAGGGGCTATCTTTGTATTTGACCCTACCGTACCTCGGAGAGCACGCTAAATATCAGTATGCACGTATAACATATGGTTTAGTAATCGTAAGCGCTTGATACGTAATTTACTCTTGTTCAATGGGTTACTGGTTCGCAGTTAGGAAGTATGGATGAGAGTCGTGGGCAAAATACCAATAATATTACTAGGAAAGAAAGAAAAGGACAAATTAAAATTAACCAAAAAGCTTGTAAACAAGCAAACGACTCCTGCATATAAACGTCTCGTGTAGAAGCCTATAGCACTGATGGCATCAAGAATATTGCTGACCAGAGAAAAAGTGGGAAGAGAAAAGTGATAAAAAATTTAGTGACGTATAAAGTGGGAGGTCGGGCCACCACACGCATTATTACGTGTACATATATCTCATGTCAATTTTCTATTAAAGTTATTATTAACATGATGGACGTCTATTTTTGACTTATTATTATTAGAATATTATTGGAATATTTCTTTTGGACATATAGTCTATGTAATCTAATAGAATCTTAAGTCTATACTTTTAACTATGAACCTTATATAAGTTATAATAAGTGATGGTTTATAAATAAAGATTTATAGCTCCATTGTAACTAATATTATCCGTTTAACGCTCAATTGTATCATAGAACCCTTTTGCTAAGAAAGCGTCAGCGTACAAAAAATAATATAGGTCAAATGCTGTTGAGCCAGTTTGACCGTACCATTGTGGTGTTATAATAGTAGCGTCTTTATTATACATACCTGGAAATTATAATATGAGACGACTACGACACGGTTACGATAATAAGAGAGAGAGAGAAAGTACTATCAAAAGATTTTTTTATGTCATGAAGGTAAGCAAATTTGCAGCATCAACGGTTATTGGGCCGACTCTGAAAACGGGAGATTTGCGGGTTTGATTCTGATACCCTTGTGCTATTGTTGTACTTCATTATTCATTCTTCTTTGTTGTCGGGGAGGAAATCTGCTCGTCCCTTGGGAGAAGAACCGGGTTATGTGGGGTTCCATGACAAGTGCTCGGTCACGGGACCAACTAAGACCGCCTCGTTGGCCGACCTCAGTGAAAGACTCTGGCTGGTGGTAGGTCTTTTGTTCCAAGAGGCCGGCTAGGTAGGTACCACCGCAGTGTCAAATATTCTGCCGCCAAATAGTAGTGCTTAGGCATTACTGTGTTCCGGTTTGAAGGGCTAATGGTGCTGCAAGCGCTACGGCAACCACTTACCATCAGGTGGGCCGTATGCTTGTTTTCCAACTTATAACATAAAAAAAGAGAGAGGCTCTGGGAGGACTCAATACGGGGGACTCAATAACTATTAGGTAGTTAAAGTGATAAATATTTCTCTACCTAACTACACGCGTGCAATTTTTGTCGACTACTGTGAGCAAGACGTCGTCGTTCGCTGCTGAGATGTTCTGACCGCTGACGCTATGCCTGGCGTTCAGACGTCGATCGGAACATTAACACTGACGTTGGACGGTACGTGTAACATTTAATAGGAGACGGTAGCCTAAGTCATAAGTCGTATGTATTCAAAAGCGAATGTAGATATATCTCCAAAATATTATAAAATCGTTCTATCCTCGGTTTTTGTAGTTTTTCAAGACAGTACAAAAAGTTTTACTGCTATATAGTTATCAAAGTATATAAGTTAAAGACATATTTATATGATGTACATTCATCTTGACATGAAATCTACTAATCGAATTTTAAACGTTCTATTCGTTTGTGTTGATGACCAAAAGTTTGTAAAATATAGTTAAAATCAAGTCATTTACACGTCGTCCAATGATCGTATGATAAGCAATGCGTATGTATAATAACCTGTAATGTGATTCTTTTTAGTAAATTCATAAACACAAGATTTCTACATACATACACCCACACATACACACACACAAAACTTTATTATGTGCAGTAATGAATAAAAGTAACTGGGTAGTATATCTCGCACAGAACTTCCACAATGCATCTCGTTAAGAAATAAAAGAAAGTTTCTTAAGTTGATGTTGAATAGAGAAAATTTTCAAAGCGTTGCGTCGATATTTTCCATACTAAGAACTAACAGGGTAAAACAGGTCAAAAATTATGTGAATATATTATAGCAGACTTTTAATAACATAAAATAAATACATTTCAAACAACATTTTGACTGAAAAACGTGATGTGTTTGACTGAAAAACTTCTATCTGCAGGTTTTTTATGTCATGACAGTTGGCAAACAAGTTTACGTGCTGCCTGATGGTAAACATTCACCGCAACTTATGAACTCTTGCAATACTTGAAGTATCACATGCGCGTTGCTCAACCAAGGGAAGGAAGGGATGAAAAGGGAAAAAAAGGAAACAAACAGAGATTAAGCCTACGTCGCTCACACTAATTTCAAGAAAGGCTTATATTACGTTGATTTAATTACTTAATTTTTCCAAACCAATATTTCTAGGTTGCGAAGCAAACCTTTGTTACTACGTCAGACACGACACAAAGTTTATATGGAGAAGAAGTGCAGATTGTTAATCTTTATGTAAGATCATGATGTTATATTTAATTTAATATTAGAAAACGTTAAATAAAAGAAATCGACTGTTTAAATTGAAACCAATACCTAACATGTCTATTATTTCATTCAATAAAATATGTTGCCATAGAAATGAGTCTACTGGAAATACTAATAAAATGTCTAGCTACGATGATAGTTTATTTTTACAGCAAAATAAGTGGACAAAAAACGAAATCATGTTATAAAAACCAAAACACAAAATCTAACCACCTAAAACTGTTTCTGAAATAGCTTTTTAAATCAGCTAAAGCCAATATCCTAATAAAAGCTATGTTAACAGCTGAAATCGTTTTTGGCACGGTTCGAGTTTTAAACTCCATAAGCGATACCACATACGAGTTTTTGATATGATCTTCATATAAACTAACTGAAAAAGATGTTTTAAAAACAGTTTCGCTTTTATAAAGATGTGCTGAAGTTTAATTTTGTATTATAGAATTTAGACACTTTTGTACTATTTCAGTGGGTTTTTACAAATAAAATGTCGTTAGATTCATATTACTCCCGAGTAATAGGAGTAGTGTAGAGTAGTGATTTTAATAAGTTTTTATTTCAATTTAAGTTTCGTCTAATACGATGCGTGTTAGTGTTTTTGTAAACAACTTCTTTTAATTTATACTTTTTTAGAAACGATTTGAATAAGAATCGAGAATAAATAACAAAAACATTTATTATAATTTTGGATGTTTTTCAATAGAGCTCCGATTTCCCAATTTTCCTTCCGGCCACTTCTGTCACACCTCTACTCACACAAGCCCTCGGCATAAAAAGTCTTTAGGAAGAACAACGTAGCGCGAAAAATGTCAAATATTCACTTCAATACCACCACATTGGTGATTATTCCACCAGTGCACACACTGGTGGTAGGTCTTCTGTTGCAAGAGGCCGGCTAGGTAGGTACCACCGCAGTGTCCAATATTCTGCCGCCAAATAGTAGTGCTTAGGCATTACTGTGTTCCGGTTTGAAGGGCACTGTACGCTAGTGAAATTACTGGGCAGAGGAGATTTAAGAACTAATATCTCGAGGTTGGCAACGCTTGAGTGGCGCCTACTAATGGTGCTGCAAGCGCTCATAGGCTACGGCAACCACTTACCATCAGGTGGGCCGTATACTTGTTTGCCAACTTGTAACATTAAAAATATATATATATTCAATAATTTTTATAAAATATTAAATAAAATTGGGTCCTCTGACAAATGCACGATAAACCCAAAAAATGCAACAATTCAATGACTTAGAGAATTATATGGTTTTAAAATGACTAAAATAATTTATCTCATCATGGATCAAAGGGGTAAAACGTTGTCGTGTCAGTGTTTGAAATCTAAAAGCTGTACATATTATATGTTCTACGACGAAGGATCTTACATGCATATCTTGGTTCTGGTAAAAGTCATTGGCAGTCTTCCAAACTTGTACGAGTCTTAAGATACCATTCACAGCACTATTTTAATGATAATATAAAAGAGCATACAGAAAAATATTTGTAGAAAATATTTAAGCAGTGAAGTTAGAATAGTATAGACCGAGCTAGGTTAATTTTAGAGAGTTAATAATTTTGATAATGTAGGTATTTTTTTCAAAATTTAAATAATATTTGTTTAATTTATTAATAACTAAATACTTATTATTTGATAATTCAATAAATAAACGCTACACAAGAACAAGGACAAATACACCGAGAACGGAACAAAGGCGCGTAATATATCAGGGAATATAAAAGACCTGCTCAGAGCGGGAAACGAACCCGTGATTTGTGGCACTTATGGCAGGTTCACTATTTGCACTGTACTTGTAAATTAAATATCTGTGTGCGAATCTGATTTTACACGAGAAGTAGGACATCGAAAAACACGCTGACTAAATGTTTATTTTTACTTTCTTTTATTGTTATCAAAACGGAATTGAGATAAGATGATGTAGGCACAACTTATAAACAAAAAGGAAACGTACTAAAAGCAATGTGTTTTTCTTCAGCTTATGTACATAAAAGGTATAAAGTAAATTGTAAATATAACAGAATATATACGCGTTTTATCATTCGAACCAAATCTTTTTACGGTAGTAGAGCCATGCTTCTCTCAGCACAAAAGTGCCGGCTGGACCGGGGAAGTACTACCCTCTCACAGAAAATCAGCGTCAAGTAACAGTATCATTAGGTATAGTTGCATTTCGTGCGATGAGTGAGAGTGCCGGAGCACTTTCTTCCCTTCCCCTTTTTCCCGTCTCATCCCGTCCTTCCTCTTCCTCGGGTTGTCAACGCGCTTCTGATACTTCAAATATCGCAAGTGTTCATAGGTTGCGGTGACTGCTTACCATCAGGCGGACCGTATGCTTGTTTGCCAACTGTCATGACATTAAAAAAATGTTTAAAGTATCCAATCAGAAATAAGAAGTTCTAGGCTGATTGTTATCGATATACTGGAAATATATTCAGCACTAGGCGAGCCTTACTTTCGCAAATCGAATATAGGCGTGTACATTCAACTGCAAAATTGATGAACAAAACTGGATTACGATAGTGAAGCGAAAACAAAGGTGAAATATTCGACATGTCTCATATATTATTAGGGAATACAAACGCGTATTGTATAATAAACTTTGTTTCACAATTCTTTATAAAAAGAACTTTAGTTCGCAATTCGTATACAAATAAATATATGAAAGTCAAATAATAAAAATTATAAAAAGTAAGTTATAAATACATTATTACATGAGGTAAGGTAAAACTAAGGTAAAAAATAAGGAGAACTGACTGCGTGCACTTTTTTTAAAGTAAATTGAAGTAAATTAAGTAATCACACAGTCAAGAAACTAAAGGGATAACTAGCTTAATGAAAAAGTATCTTTTGGATATTAATGAATTAAAAGCGACCGCAAAGATAAGTTTGTAATTTAATAGTATTTATCAAAATAATATAAAAACATAGTTATGGGAAAAACAGACATATCTCTGCAATTTCTTAAAGTAACTCCTTCAAAATAATTATCGTTGAAAGTTCTTGTTGATGTCCTATAACCTCAAATTTTTCAGGGTTTTAATACATCACTATCCACACCTATTCCCCAATTTTCGTATAAATAGAGCCAATACACTTCGAGTAAAATTACTGTGGCATACGGACGGACAGAAAGATATGACGAAACTATAGGGGTCCCGTTTTTGCCATTTGGCTACCGAAACCTAAAAGTCGACCTACTACATTTTTAAAAGATACGCAACTAATAATCTGTAATAAATGTACAAAAGGTTTTGTAAAATTTGATGTCTAGATACGGCATGTCTGATTAACGGTACCGTGTTTTATCAAACTGACATCATCTGAATTTTTTTTTTTTTATGTTAGAAGTTGGCAAACAAGCATACGGCCCACCTGATGGTAAGTGGCTGCCGCAGCCTATGAGCGCTTGCAGCACCATTAGTAGGTGCCACTCACGCGTTGCCAACCTCGAGATATTAGTTCTTAAATCTCGTTCGCCCAGTAATTTCACTAGCGTACAATGCCCTTCAAACCGGAACACAGTAGTGCCTAAGCACTACTATTTGGCGGCAGAATATTGGACACTGCGGTGGTACCTACCTAGCCGGCCTCTTGCAACAAAAGACCTACCACCAGTGTGACTGAATAACAAAGGACTATCAAGATCCGGTATAGATGCTAGCATCAGCTGACACATCATGCTTCTTTATATACTGAAAGTGTCTGAATTGTGAAACATGACAAAAAGCTTGGTAAACAGTAGCGTATAGTATTTACCTACACTTCTTCTTCACAACTTAACGTGCTCTCTGAGGCATGGTAGGGAGACTCACACGGACAAACGCTCAGACCGAAACAGATATTTGTAAGATTAATGCAAACATCTGCCCGAGCGGTAATCGAACTCGTAACCTTTGCGTAAGCTAAAGGCAGACTGGCTACTCGCAATGCCACAACGGTGTGAATAGTATTTATCTACACGATCTCTGTAAAAATTAAAAATTCGACCGCATTAATAAAATAATTTAAAATCACATTTGTACTTACCCGCGGGTAATTTTAATTAGTTAAATGTTTAAAATAGCCAAGATTATTTGTTTTAAAATTAAAACCTTTAATTTTGAAGCTAGCTACAAAAAAACAACAACAATGAAGAATTATGAGGAAAGAGGAATACAACATACGACAGGTATACTACAATTTCACGTGAACATTCTGTGTACGGAAAACCAGTAACACTTTACCACTACCAAAAATAAAATTGTATGCATAAGGTCACTTAAAGTTAATTTTATATTATTCGATAATTTTATGAATAGCTCTCGTAACATAACAATTAATACCACACGAAAAGCGCTGACTTTCTTTTTTTTTAAGTTTTTTAATTTTCCCAAACGGCGTACAAACTTTTATACACTGCCAGTGTTATTTTTATCGCAAATACAAAAAGTTCTACTATCGTTTATGCTCTTCAAATTAATTAAAAGGTCATTTTCTAAAGGTTTCTAAAACATTAATCATAAAATTAAATAACTAACAACTATATTTCCTTGAATATAATAAAATTGATGATACTTGTAAATTTAATTGTACTTACAAAAATAAACAAAAGAAGAACTTTAATTGCCCAAAACATTAGTTTTGAATAATCACACCATTTTATATTACTTGTATGAAATAAAATCGCATACTATATTGAAGCGATACTTAAATAAAAAAGCCAGTTGCTCTCAACACAAAAAAAAATTATGTCACAACAAACTGAAAGCAGAGAGCACTAGATCAAATTTGATAGATACTTGAATTTTTGTTAACTATTCTAAGCGTTCGCGCGTTATTAAATTAATAGGTGTATTTCCTTTTATTTCCACATATGTGTATTTTATAAATACAACATTAAAGTTTTTTAACACTGACGACTTTAAAAAAGAATAGGCAGTCGCGGATACTGCCAATAAAAACGAAAATTGAAACTTGGAATAATTGTATTTATTTTTTAATTTATTATATTATAAATATTTAAACATTATTTGTTAATTAGACAGATAAATAGAATATTATTAAAACCATTTTTAGTATTCAATACTACAAAACAGAATGATTTATAAAAAAAAATTAAAACCGTGTCGTCGAAGAACCTCCATCACGATCGAAGTTCCTTACGTTTATTCTTCAACTCTCAATGTAATTCAAAATGAAATCTGTATATTTCACTAGGTTATATGATAAAAGGAGACAGGGACAGATAGAGAGTTGCTCGTGTGCTCATTTGCTTGTAGTAGGCTCGATACACGCACGCACACACACACACACACACACACACACAGCATACAGCATTTCGTTACGTGACGATTTCTACTAAACCGTACTACCCGTAAAACGCGTTAAGGAACTTCGTTCCAAAAATTCAGTAATAGTAAACAAATTTTGATGAAGCTAATTTAAATAAATAAATAAAATAAACGCTACACACTCAACGGCCCCCATTAGGATAATTATATCCTGTGTCGGGGTCCGGAAACATTCACAATGACAAGGACAAACACAACCAGACCGGAAAACATGCCTGTACGATTTATACAAACATCTGCTCCGAGCGGGAATCGAACCCGCAACCGTCGAGGCTTAAGGCAAACTCGCTACCCACAACGCCACAACGGAGTCACAAATTTATGAAACGATAAGGTAAAAACCAATAACAATATCGGGTATATCGCTGTTGGTTTATAAGCTTATACATACATGCATGCTCTTGAACGGTAATTTTACTAATTTGTATGTATACCAACTCCCTACAGTAAACTAAGGTAGTTAGCGGCCCACAAGTCAATCTACTGTCAAGTTTAAAAGCTGGCCCGTAGAGAATTTAATGCCAAATAAAATTCATCCTTATCATTATCAGTTTTAGAGATCAAAATATCTATGAACACTAAAAAATTTATATGAGAAATTTTGCTAGGATATTACAAATTGTAATAGTATTGATTTGATCGTTATGGAATAAATGCCTTTATGGTTAAAAACGTTAACAAAGAAAGCCGTTATTGTTACTTTTTAATTATGTACGAAATAGTTAAAATATTACATCAAAGTTTTTCTAGCTCTTAAATAGTTGATGTTTTAACATAGGTAGTTCCTGCTAAGTCTTCTTCGTTCTAGCATTATTCCCGGTATTTTATTTTACCCAGGGTCTGCTTATTACTCTTATCCGGATTTGACGGGTTACTAGTTTTTACACAGAGCGATTGTCATCTGACCTCCGTAACCCTAAGGGCGAATCAGTAACTCATTGGATAAGAGCAAGATAGCTCCTGCTAAGTTTGAACAGATGATATTTCAAAAAATGTGAAAGCGGCCGGATGAAAGTGGCACGAGGTCGTTTCCGGTGTTCAGCATTGATTGTCTTGACGTCTATATATTGACGACGAAAACACAATTTTGATGGATCCTCTTGGTCACACGGGTTATGCTTCTACTTATTATATACCATAGGCGATTGAGGTCTATTAATACTTACCTTAAAACAGTCGTACTGGGTTAGCGTCTGATAGGTAGTCAAATAAATACCAGGTTTCATGAGTACATTAGTACTATGCTAATCTCATTTAAGATAAGAATAACTAGTTTTTAAATAGAACGATTGCTATTTGACCTTCGAAACTCAAAGGACTGTAGTGTGTGTATCCATACACATTACACACACTACAGGACAAACCAGATACACATTGGATAAAAACAAATTACCTATCAAGAACGATTGCTACCTCATGTTATGATAATAACCGTGATCGACAGCTTAAAGTGCTTTCCGAGTCACGGTGGGAAGATCCAAAAGGATAAACCCCGGACCAAAAGAGATATTTGTAACAAACATCTGCTCCGAGCGGGAATCGCGACCGTCGATGCTCAAAGCAAAGTGGTTGTGTTGGTAAAAAACCAAATACCAAATACTTTAACAAGACTTCAAAACCACTGTAAATAGAAATATGGAGTTTATTTTAAGCGATAATAAACACATTAAGCCATTACAACATTATTCCTTAATATATTTAATTCCATTGGAGCTCAGTAACGTAATTTGAACCGTGCGCTATAATGAAATTTCATTTAACTTGATGAATTTTTTAAACTACGGCCCGTACTCGGATTTGAAAGTCAAATACGAAATTCTGTAACGGTAAAAGTATGGCACATTACAGTAATAAGTCTTTATAAAAATGTTTCAGCTCTTAGAGTACGTAATTAATTTTTCGTTACGTCAGATACCTTTATAAGTTTACTATTTAGCAGCACAAATGAAAGCTCTATACTTTCTGCTTATTTGTAATATTTCTTATTATAAAAATAAATAAATAAGTACTGCTTTAAAATGAGTCTGTTGGTAGAAATTTAGATTACCCCCGATTTTAAAATACGATTTATTTCAAACAACCACAATCGCACGACTTTAATGCTAAGCCTCTGTTTTACCATAGCATCAAAGGATTCAATTTAGCCAAACATAAAGCTTGCATATTTCGCAGAAATTCAGAAATATGCATTTCCAACAACAGTGATGGAGCGTGACGGATTACATTCTAAAACCTCTGTAACAAGGAAGGATGTATTAGAGCTACGTGACTTTGATTTGTTATTAGAGTTAGATTAAAGTAAGAACAGCCAACAGAAAAGATGCCAGTATCATACTGGTGGTAGGCCTTTATTGCAAGAGGCTGGCTAGGTAGGTACCACCAGGGTGTTAGATATTCTACCGCAAATTAGTAGTGTATTCTGGTTCAATTTCCGCTCGGAGCAGATGTTTGTTATAAATACCTGGACGTTTGTCCTTGTGGGTCTCGCCACCGTGCTTCGGAGAACACGTTAATTTTTTTTAAATTTATTTATTTTAAATCAGGTTACAAGTACAAGGCTCATACATATATACCTTACAGACATACCTTACATATTAAATATTTAAAAAAAAAAAAACATTTTAATCTAGTACCACGTAACTACTGTTAAACTGTCGGTCAGTTTGTTATCATAAGATCTGATAATAATCGTTAAACTCTTGATAAGTAAATTGCTCTTATCCAATGAGCTTCTGGATCGCCCTTAGAGTTGCGGAGGTCAGATGGCAATCGCTCCGTATAAAACCTAATAACCTGTCAAATCTGGATAAGAGTAATGAGCAGACCCTGGGTAAATAAAATACCAGGAATAATGCTAGGACGAAGAAGACTTTTTGAGATCAAATAAAATCATACCCAAATCAAAAAATTTACTACAACTAAAATGGCTTTAGCAACAAACTACAAATTGCACATTTACCATTCTAGTCACTATAATTAAAATTCAAGCATCGTTCTGTTTTGAGTCTCGCTTCAGTCGAGCTACAATTAATTGTCAATTAATACCGATATTGCTTTTATGTAAATAGATCGTGTATGTAAAACGATTACATTTAAAACAGTTGACGATCGACGATGCTACACGATAATAACGCGTTAATATTTATTTTAATATTATATGTTACATATTAAATGTCATACATGGATGTAAGCGCTTATAGGGTTTGGCTGTTATCATAAAAAACACCAATATATACACATATCTGGATTCATACAAACATAATTAAATAAACAAATAAATAAACGCTACACACTCAACGGCCCCCATTAGGATAATTATATCCTGTGTCGGGGGTCCGGAAACATTCACAATGACAAGGACAAACACAACCAGACCGGAAAACATGCCTGTACGATTAATACAAACATCTGCTCCGAGCGGGAATCGAACCCGCAACCGTCAAGGCTTAAGGCAGACTCGCTACCCACAACGCCACAACGGTGTCGAAATTAATTATAATTACATATAAACATCAGAAAATAGGCGTAAAATAACAGGGTACTGTTACTTTTCGTGCGAAGAGTAAGATCGGTAAAGGCCCAAGGCCCAACCTCCCACCTTTTATCCCTTATCGTTAGTATTAATTATCTACGACCATTCTTATTATTTATTTATTATTATTATTATTCTTTACTCATAGAATTACTATAAGAACAAGAACAATCACTTGTAATTTAATGTTAAATAAACTAATACTTTATATCTAAATATTTAAGTTCTATATATAAGTTCATACTAAAACGAAAATTTGTTCGAGAAAGAGACACACAAAACGGTAGCCGTGTTTTTTTCCACAGGTTGTCCTTAAAAAATAAATTAAAAAAATAATTTGATAAGGTGGTAGTTACACAACTTCCGAATATATTTATAAATTTTGCGACTTAACGAAAGTCTTTTATAATTAATAACAATTGTTACTAAAATTAATAGTTTTGGTCGTAATATAATAAGCCTTTAAATACACCATTTTCGGTTAAATGACTTAAATAAAGGAAATATTAATACTATTCTGAGTGTGTAGAATGTGTAGCGTTTATTCTGACAACACAGTTCAAAATTTACCAACAAATTGGCGTTATTTTGGTTACTATAGTAACGTCAAATTTTCAAATCATAAATTGGGATCTTCACAGCCTTTTTAATTGATTTTTCTTAGAAAAATGGTGAACAAATGCGTTATACCTGGTTGTACGAATGAATCTTATCCAGGTTGTGGTAAATCTTTCCACTGTAAGTAGTTTTGTTTTATAAGAACTAGGCTGACGACTGCTATGTTAAGTTCAAAGACGATTCTTGAAATTTTTATCAATTGTAATTCATTTCAAATTTAAAAATAAATAAAAGTATTAAAATATATATTAAAATATATAATAATTTAAAAAAAGAAAAAGAATGGATAAAAATAAATATAATTTTATTATATTTTCCGACTTACATGCCACTACTGTAATACCACTGGCTAGTTCTAATAAAAATAATAATATTCCAATAAAATAATATATTGATTCTAATTTAAATATATTAATAGTATGCAGAAATCAAGATAATTCTAAGTTTATATATTGTCCTCAATTATTAAAAATTATGGTGTAACGATTAGATAGGGACAAAGCTACCATTTGGAACCTCTCTTTTGGCACAGAAATGTTGCTTCAGTGAGCTTTCTTGTTCTTATATTAATTCTATGGCTTGACTAGGTAACTTCAATACTCAATTTTCATATTAATTAGTATTATTTTTATTCTATTCGAGATTGTATAGATAATTAATATTTGATATTAATCAATTACATAATTATAAATCTTCTAGAACCCAGATAAAGAATATATCCAACTAATATTATAAATGTGAAAGTTCAGATGGATGGATGGATAGATAGATGTTTGATAATCTTTCACGTAAAAACTAATGAAAAGATTTGTATGAAATTTGGAATACACATAGCTTATTACTTGAATTAGAATAAAGGGTACTTTTTATCCCAACAAAAATGTTACGTTCCTGTGGGGTCATCAAAAAACTATATCACCGGAGTAGTGACACGGGCACAACTAGTTTCATATAAATATTGTGGTACACAAATAAAGAATAGAAAAGATTGCACAATCTTGCTAAAATTATAAAGGTTTTACGATCTACCTACATCAAAGGGACTACTAACTTTAAGCACGACTCTAATATAATTGTGAAAAAACATTCTTAAAGTGACTCTGATATTAATAAGACAACTCTATTAACTTCATACATACAGAATGCAGACTAATTTAATATTAAAGAACTAACAGAAATGTACTGAGAGATGAAATACTGACTAAAATTAAACATTGTTAAATAATTTAAGTTGCTAATTTAGCAGCTCAGTTGAAATTGCACAGAGAAACCTATTTTTAGTGCATAATTTGAATCTATTATAAATTGTAATTTTTCTTATGACTTCGTGCTCCTTGATATTCTCGACTATCATTTTTTGGTAATAATAAAGTCCTTCCTCAAATTCCCAAACCATTTTCCTACTATATCAACACCCAAAACCATGAACCGGCGTCGGGATGTGACGACCCCATCGCCCGCTGTTGGGATAACCTCTGTCACAGCAGAGATTATTCCACCAGTGCAATCAGTCACACTGGTGGTAGGTCTTTTGTTGCAAGAGGCCGGCTAGGTAGGTACCACCACAGTATCAAATATTCTGCCTCCAAAAAGTAGTGCTTAGGCATTACTGTGTCCCGGTTTGAAGGCCACTGTAGGCTAGTGAAATTACTGGGCAGAGGAGATTTAAGAACCAATATCTCGTGGTTGGCAACGCGTGACCTACTAATGGTGCTGCAAGCGCTCATAGGCTACATCAACCACTTAACATCAGGTGGGCCGTATGCTTGTTTGCCAACTTTTAACATAAAAAAAGAATCAAGTTTATGAAAAAAAAAAGCAAAACGGATAGACAAATTTAAATTTCACATTAAAAAAGTTATATCAGCATGTGATAGAACTTAAGCCTACAAAGGAACAGAATCCGCATTAGAATTCATATTCTGTGACAGAATAGAACATAATTAATATGCCCGTAACACATGTGACGGTCGACTTGGTTTGTACGACACAATAGGCTTTATTCGCTGCGAACGCTATACGAGCAATGGTCTAATGAGAATTGTTCATTTTGAGATTAAAAATCATAGAATAATGCGTTCAGTGTATCTTCTTCTTATTAATTATTCCCGGTATTATACGAAAATTTATCCAGGGTCTGTTTGTAACTCTAGTCCGGATTTGACAGGTTACTAGTTTTTACACAGAGCAATTGCCATCTGACCTTCGCAACCCTAAGGGCGAACCAATAACTCATTGGATAAGAGCAATTTACTTATCAAGAGTTAACGATTATAATCAGATGTTATGTGATAATAACCGGAATCGACAGCTTAACGTGCTCTCCGAAGCATGGTGGGGTGACCCATAATGACAAACGCCCAGACCGAAACAGACATTTTTCAGATCAAGGCAAACATCTGCCCAAGTGGGAATCGAAACTTCAACTGTCGAGGCTAAAGGCAGACTCCGCTACCCACAACGCTACAAGGGTATCACTGCGTTCAGTGTACCGTTACTAAGCAACAAAAATGCTTAAAATGCAATTAAATATAGAAATATATCAATAAATATTATATTTGAATTAATTTTAATGTAAGCTTATTATATAATGCTCCAGATTCGACCTTAATCGATAAAATTATTGCTTACAATTTTTATCAATAACCGTAATGCAAATAATGTAAGTTAAAAACAAAAAATATAAGGATATTTAGTTAACAAACTGAAAACGAACGGGCACTGCCCTAGTTTTTATTTATTTATATGCAAGTAAATGTCAAATGCTCGAAGCAATATTCAGCCAACGCTCCAAAATTGTTGGTACCAAAAATACAAAAATAATTTACAACAACATAAAGCTATTTAAATATTGTTAATCAATAAATCTGACGTCTTAGAATCTAAATGTGACTACAAAATCAGGATAATCAAAAGGCCAAGAGGTAGAATCAACAGTTGATCGCTCTGACACAACTCCATCAATCACTGGTTTTCACTGTATCCACGAACCATTGACTGATCGTTTCCACATCACTATAGAATCAAGCCAATGTTTTTATCTAGCTTGTCGATCGGTTACGGGGTTGAGGGGTTACGACATGTTTGCGCTGTTTCAATTACGAGCTATCCCAAATCGAATTGAGTGACATTTTATGCAACTTTATTGTAAAGTACCTGGACGAGCGACCTGTGTTCCTTTTTTTTGGTAAATCGTGGTTTTTGGAAATTTTAATTAGATACGAATTATGATGAAAAATTAATAATATTTTCCCATCTTACTAGTATAATGATAAAATACACTGGACTGGATCCGGGGTTTTCATTACCTGAAAACACGGATAAAACGACATTTAAAAATGAATCCTAGCTAGATCGATTTATCTACCCGTAACCGCCTGCATTCTAATTGTATCCTACAGAAATATAATAATAAAAAAAATACATTAAAGGGCCTGTTTGAAAATATACAGAAACTAACATAATCACCCGGACGATAAATAAAAGCAGGTTACCTCTTCGGCACAAGCCTCGTAAAACATCGGTCAGATTAATGTTACACACCCAACAGAAATATAATGATACGAGCATAAATACTAAGAACGAAAAAATACGTGTAATATACAAATAAAAAATTACCTGCGAGAAATATTTAAATTGCGATTGCCGACTTTTGAGGTATATTAGCTGCCACTATAAAATAATATATAAATAACAGCTACACACTCTACGACGACCATTACAATAATGACATCCTGTGTGCGGGTCCGGATACTCACACACGGACAACCAACACCCAGGCGGGAACACACTGCGCTACAACGTTGTCAAATAATATGGACACGTACATCACGTT
Organism: Hestina assimilis; assembly: GCA_023373885.1. Taxonomy (NCBI): domain Eukaryota; kingdom Metazoa; phylum Arthropoda; class Insecta; order Lepidoptera; family Nymphalidae; genus Hestina; species Hestina assimilis. Next base: position 4,550,775 of record CM041749.1, on the reverse strand, counting down.
CTCCTTCTATCGATATCCATTTTAAGGAAAGTTTACAAATATAATATGTTTCATTGTCTCCCTACAACCAATAAAAAAGAAATCATTACAAATTGCTCTTTAACATAAACAATAAAATCTAGACTAAAATATTGAGTAGGACTTAGTCAAGGTTACTTCTTGCCCGTCCCGAGCAGTGTCTCAAAAACATTTGATTTTAATCTATTTATATGACTTTCCCTACAACCAATAAACCTTAGCTTTATCGTGTAAGTTACCTGTATACACTTTACTTTGTAAACAAGCGCGTGACCGACTCAAGTAATTAATTGCATAATTAGCTTGCGATGTAAACGGTCTTGCTCGGGCTGTGGATTTGCTAATTGTGACGTCATGATTTACTAGCATAAACTAATGATTATTGTATTATAGCTCGCAGAGTGGAGAAATAATACAGAAGCTTGTTACATTTATATAATATACCTCAACTTTTCTCTAACAATTTTCTAGACATAATTACCAGGGTCTGCTTACAGCTCTAATGAAGATTTAATATATTTGATATATGATACTATGTTACAATACGAAAGAGGTTGTGGTCTTAATATAAAGTAAAGCTGGTGTCTTTGGACATCTGTCGTATTTGTCCTGGTCCGTTTTTATTCAAGGGATGGTTGGTCATTTTTCTAAGTAGTGCCTTTGGCGACTGAGGAATTCATTGATAAAATTATTATGGCAGATGTTAAGCCTTAATATTGTCTATCAAGACTTAACGGTTTACATTTATTCTATGAGTTACTGGTTTATGAGTTACCTTATAGGATCCCTGATTTCAGATAGCAATTGCAATGCATAAGAGCTATTATATGATATTAATCGCATCGCTTAAGGTGCATTTGAAGCATGCACAAAAAAGCCGAATCAAATTTCACTATTATCATATCATAACATACTACCCCTAAGAAGGTAATCCAACACACGAATATAATTATGCTTGAAAGCACAGCCACTACATTAGAGAGGCACACTAAAATTTTAAAAAAGTTACACTTTAAATAAAAATTGTGCGAAAACATTATATTATCCTAGTGAATATTTCAGTTTCTTGCCCTATTAATCTTTCACTAAAGCGGTATTACGTCATTAATACAAACACTACTAATTAAGTATCTCAGTTATTCATGAGTTCTCTCTTTACTAATAGAATTTGGAAATTTTAGTGTTAAAAGACAAAGGGTAGAATAACCTCCATAAACAAATAAAGTTAGGAGCAGGGGGCTTACTATTAACTCTTATAGCGATTCAAATGACGACAAATTTAATTCTGGCATTCAGATTTTATATTAGCACTAGCAACCCACTCCGGCTTCGCATGGGTATAAAATATATAGCCTATGTCAATCACTGAAAAAATTATTCAAATAGATCAAGTAGTTTTGATTTATTCATTACTGCTCGTGGCCCACACGATTATTTATTCACGATTAGAGTTCACATTAAAACCTCAAAAATAACAGTATTTCTCCACTATTTAATGGATTTTATTATACATATAAACCTTCCTCTTCAATCACTCTTTCTATTAAAAAAATTCGCATCAAAATCCGTTGCGTAGTTTTAAAGATTTAAGCATACATAGGGATAGAGAAAGCGACTTTGTTTTATACTATGTAGTGATGTCATAATATATATTCGTCGTCATTGGAATCGTAATAAGAATTAATGGTAAGCCCGCAGATACATTTATGAATTATATAGATATTTTTTCAAAATCCATGCTACGAACAGCATCATGTCATTCTCGTTCTATACAGCTAAAAGAAAAAGCTAATAGCTCATCGGTAAAAAAGCCGACTCAATTAATGTGAGTATTGCGAGTTCCATTCTGACCTCCTTGGGCTATTGTTGTACCCACTCCTAGCATAAGCAAAAAGCTTTGGAAGGGTAATACGAGTATTAGTAATGATTTGTAATAGCATTGATAAAATTCTTTAAAAAAAAGTACTTTACTCAAAATCTAATTAGTTACTTAGTTTAGTAGTATAAATAGTTGTGGAGGTCCGATTGGAATCACTGTGCATACGAAATGGTAACATTCTAACTCTAAATTGGAGTATTGAACAAAATTTTATATTTACTCATTTATAAATTCTGTAACGCAATCACAAATATTATAAATAATAAAACAAAACTTTGAAAAAATTAAAGGTACCAAGAAAGTTGTATCGTCGTAAAATATTGTACAATATTGATGATGTAATTATTCACGTGTTTAATTAAAAATATCTTCATTTTAAAACCTAAAAATAACACGTGTCCTTTTTAAAATGATCCTTTTTTAAAATTTCACTTCACCTAATGAATAACCCAGTGAGTAAAGTCACAATAACAAGAAAGCTGTATTGTCGCAAAGCCTAATAAAATCCGGCCCCTTCCGTCCGCCCATTTCTGCCAATTACGCCGTGTCTACCTACAGTTGGCAGCCCTGCATTTTAACGCCCATTCACATAGGAATCTAGCGGCGAGATAAGCGGAGCGGGTATATTTTTTTTTGTCAAAATATTTTAATTCCAAACAACCAAAATTTGATCTGTTTTAAATAAGGTATATGTCCAATATCCTAAAAAAAGGGGAATACATATACCTTTTTATTTTTATCAATGCTAATTGCATCTTTACAGACATCACACACATTCTGTACGAATATCTTATCTAATTATAAAGCAATCGTTTCTATCCAAAATTACGTTCGAATATGACATCTTATTCTATAATTCATGATTCAAATTGTTCACGATTTAAAAAAACTAGTTACAGAAATTCTGCTTAGTGCTTACTACAACTTTATTTCTTTTACGAATCATAATTTCAAAAGGTCTTTTAATGGAGGCACTTCGTGCATTTTCTGCAAGCTGGTGATATTTATTTTATATGCATTGTGGTCGTGCACGTAAAAGTTAACAAGAACAGGAATACGAGCTTACTATTCCGGATATCATTAATTTACACAAAACTTGTACAGATGACAGCTTATATAATTGTAATACAATATACGTATATAATTATGTAAAACAGACATACATTTTTTCTAAGAAACTAGATTGATAGTTATAATCAATGAGTTTAGCAAATGACACAAGATAACCATTCGCGGCAACCACTTATCTTGACCATGCAGATACGTATCTTTGCTATTTTAAACAATGATTATCATCATATATCCTATATCTGCTGGAAAATTAATTTAGAAAATATTTTGGATATGAAAAATGAAAAAATGTAATGTTAATTAAGTCTAATTATAAACTTTGAACTTTAATGAAATGCATGTTAGAAAAGTTCATTATAGTGATAAGTATTACAAGCAAAATTGCGTATAGTCAAAGTAGGATACAATTAAAATTAATATTAATATTAAAACCGCTACGCTTCTCGCTCCGCTTGTGGAATGGTGCAGGCCGAACAAGGTTTACGCCCGAGGTCGAGCTACACTATACACGTTGTAGCAGTGCTACGCGGAGAGCTGTGGCGTTCGGTCACTTACACCTATTTCACGGATGATTTTCGATTTTAAAAAACATTACTTGATTTTGACATTTTGACATTTTGACATTTTGACATTATTGAACATTTATATTATAATATTGCTAATATCTGTTTTAACTTTAATTCCAAAGTACATTTAAAATTGGGTACATTTTAGTTTATTATCAGCAGTACACACAATTTTGTTTGTTTATGGTGTACGATCATTATTTTATAAGTAATCTACTCGAATGATTAATTACAAAGGCCACTTTTCCGATTGAAAACACCATTTCTATATAGAAAATAGTCTCGTATAAAAAATCATCTATTCGTTTTATTTGACGATGGTTAAACTTATTATACGGTTATATTTATCGCAGATTCAAACGTGGATTAGTGACTTATCAATTCTGAATATATTTTTTCTAACTAGGGCGTGGTCTAGTGACTTAGCTGTAGCATTTCCAAAACTTCATTCTGTGTATTAAACATTATTATACATACATTAATAAAAGTAATTTACTAGTGGTAGGTCTTTTATTAAAAGGTGCCGCCTACCACCGCAGTGTCAGCTATTTTACCGCCAAGTAGGGTAGTGTTAGTCTTCAAGGAGATTTAAGAAAAAATAACCCGAGGTTGGCAACGCGTGAGTGACGCCTGCTGCCTACACAGTGTTGTAAGCGTCCATAGGTGATAAACATTTACCATCAGACGGATTGTATGCTCGCTTGCCAACTTGGTAACAAAAAATGTGGAATTTAATGTAGAATGTGGGTTAATTAAATAGAATTTCTCTTAAGTCCAGACAGGTGCAATTTTCATAATAATATTGTAAGCTAAATACGACTCACCGTAGCATAAATTCACGTTATTAAAAAGAAAAGAATAATATTATTTATACTCCAAAAAGCACCTTCAATTCGAGAAAATCCTTAGAAAAATATGTTTTTCATATTTAAAAAGGTAGTGCTGAAAATAATGTCTTTGAATTACAGCAATTCATGTCCACGGAAGTGTTTTGTAGGAAACGGTTGCATGCACGAAATACATAATTTTTCCTGTCACATTTCGCGTGTGAAGTTGTATGAGTATGTAGCATGTTCATTTGTTCGTTGGATGAAAGTATTTGTGTTAAATAAAATACATATTCCAGGGCAGTGGAATAACTGACATATTTGCTAAGTTTTTGTTGTTAATATTCTAATGGTATATGGTTTTAGTTTCATACACTTTGCTAATTAAATTTTTTAAAACGATTGTTATTATATATATAATTATACTGTACGTGTGTATGTCACTGAACTCCTCCTAAACGGCTAGACCGATTTTGATGATTTTTTTGTGTGTATTCCTGTGTATTCGAGAATGGTTTAGATTTGGACCCAGTAGGGGCGCTCCTATCGGCTCTTACTTTTTAGGAATAAGAAATAATAAATAAGTAATAAATAAACGTTGCAGACTCAACGGCCCCCATTAGGATAGTAATATCCTGTGTCGGGGGTCCGGAAACATTCACAATGACACGGACAAATACACCCAGACCGGAAAATATGCTTGCATGGTCAATACAAACATATTATGCTCCGAGCGGGAATCGAACCCGGACCTGTGGCGTTTAAGGCAGGTTCGCTACCGCTGCGCCACAACGTCGTCACATAAGTCGTCGTCAAATAAGTACATATAAAACTTTGTTATAATAGTCAAATCATAATGTTTAGGATTACAAAAAGGCTCCTGGGGTTACCATGAACTTTTAGTGTAGTTATTCTATTGCGATGCTATTGTGTTTATTTTATCATTATTTTTCTAGTTTCATTTTTGTCGATAATTGTTACATTCCTTAATGTTATGAAACATAAACATGATTAATGTTGTGTGTGGCACACGAAAACCAGACAAACAACCGGTCGTCAACAAACTTATAGGTATAATTTAACATAAAACAGAGGTACCGCATAATATAATAGAGATGATTTAAATTGAAGTATTACGTTACAAAACACCGTATTTTATGATAATGATATACGCCGACCGCTTAGTGCCTTTGAACCATCAATTAAAGCAAAATACTTTCTGTTAACAGGACGATAAGGTTTAAAATAAATTAAAGCAGAAACATATTTGCTAGGAAATGTTGATTGTATATTTTGAAAGTTTTAATGACTTGTTTTATATAAATACAAAATAGTGTCACAGATTTGACGGGATAATATATATTTTGTTTATATATTACTTATTGAGACACCATTGTGGCGTATTGATAGCGAGTGTGCCTTTAACCTCGACGGTTGCTGTTCGATTCTCGATCGAGCAGATGTTTGTATTGATCTTACAAATATCTGTTTCGCTCTTGGCGTTTGTCCTTGTGGGTCACCCTAAGTCCCTCGCAGAGCGCGTTAAGCGGTCAGTCCCAGTTGTTATCACATAGCATCTGACAACAATCGTTAACTGATAAGTAGTTTGCTCATATCCAAAGAATTACTGGTTGGTCCCTGGAGTCACGAAGGTCAGATGGCAATCACTCTGTGTAAAAACTAGTAACCACTCAAATCCGAATACGAGTAATAAGCAGATCCTGGATAGATAAAATGCCGGGAATAATGGTTACTAGCAGAAGGAGGAGAAGAGTATACTACCTTTTTTTTATGTTAGAAGTTGGCAAACAAGCATACGGCCCACCTGATGGTAAGTGGCTGCCGCAGCCTATGAGCGCTTGCAGCACCATTAGTAGGTGCCACTCACGCGTTGCCAACCTCGAGATATTAGTTCTTAAATCTCGTTCGCCCAGTAATTTCACTAGCGTACAATGCCCTTCAAACCGGAACACAGTAGTGCCTAAGCACTACTATTTGGCGGCAGAATATTGGACACTGTGGTGGTACCTACCTAGCCGGCCTCTTGTAACAAAAGACCTACCACCAGTGTGACTGATTGCACTGGTGGAATAATCTCTGCTGTGACAGAGGTTATCCCAACAGCGGGCGATGGGGTCGTCACATCCCGACGCCGGTAAGAAATCCAAATCCAAAGAATTACTGGTTCGCCCCTGGGGTCGCAAAGGTCAGATGGCAATCACTCTGTGTAAAAACTAGTAACCACTCAAACCCGAATAAGAGTAATAAGCAGATCCTGGATACATAAAATACCGGGAATAATGCTAGTAAGAAGAAGGAGAAGAGTATACTACCTATTGAACAGATTAATGTAAGAGGTACTTAAAATATGTATATATGTATTTGATTTGTGTTTGTAAATAAAATTAAACATTTAATAAGTTTCAATGCAAGGAGTGTTATAATTTCACCATCTTAAATTTTTATTACAAAATATAAAAAGATTCTCAAAGTGAATACTTTTTAAATTTCCGTGCTACATTCGAAATTGTAAAGTAAGAGTCTTTTAAAAAGTGGGAAAAACTTCAAATGTAATGAAAGGAAAATTTAAACGCCCATCAATGTGAAGAGCATTCACATCGAAACAGTCAGGGTTGACACAATGACAAAAAATACATATAATTTTTTTAATGGTTTTCCTTGGCCCTAGAATCGGACTCAGAAACAAATGAATTTGTATGAAAACAATGTTCTGAAAGACACATCTATACAAAAATACATCAGTGAATCTCTTTGAAAAATTGCTTGGCTAATTACTGAATATTTGATAACGAGCTTAAAAAGTATAGATAAAATAAAAATATATTTATATGATTTGTTTATATGTTAATATTAATTAAAAAGAAATTTGGGCTAGTATGTTTTTTAATAAAAATAGTTAAAAATTGTTTTTTTTTTTGGTTTTTATAAAAATATACATTCCTTCTTACATAAGCCCCTATCTGCTTGTGATAGCCCCATCATATACCGTTCAATCGTTATATTGAGAAAAGAGAGTAAAAAAAAGTATTTTAATAAAAAATTATATTCTAATATCAAATTACCAAATACCAATTTAAAGTAACACATCTCTGCATTCTTCAATTACTTTATTTCATATTTTGATATATAATTTAACCTGTATATTAATTGCTGTCTATATTGCAACCCTGCATCTTGCTGCATCTCTAATTGGTGAGCTATCCGAGGGTAGCTAACGAGCTCCCCTCCACAGACACCAACTCTTCGCACTTCGAAATTTGTAATACTATTTTTATATACTAGTATATGCCCGCAGAATTGCCCGCGTTTTTTTTTTTTATGTTAGAAGTTGGCAAACAAGCATACGGCCCACCTGATGGTAAGTGGCTGCCGCAGCCTATGAGCGCTTGCAGCACCATTAGGTGCCACTCACGCGTTGCCAACCTCGAGATATTAGTTCTTAAATCTCGTTCGCCCAGTAATTTCACTAGCGCACAATGCCCTTCAAACCGGAACACAGTAGTGCCTAAACACTACTATTTGGCGGCAGAATATTGGACACTGCGGTGGTACCTACCTAGCCGGCCTCTTGCAACAAAAGACCTACCACCAGTGTGACTGATTGCACTGGTGGAATAATCTCTGTTGTGACAGAGGTTATCCCAACAGCATCGTTTTGTAATGACTTTTATTGCAATATAACTAAATGGTTCGCGATACAAACTTGTATCCCTTATTTCGTCCTTTTCTTATTTTTTCATATACCAAAATTTATTCGTCAAATACGAATCGACCCATCTATATCGAAATTCAAATATTGAAGTTCGTTTTTATCCCATGGGAACTTAGCATTTTTCTGGGATAAAAAGTGTCATGTGCTATTCCAGGTAACATTCTATATATGTGTGCTAAATGACACCCAAATCCGTTGAGCCGTTTTGACGTAGTTGAGGAATAAACATCCGAACACACAAACGTTCAAATTTATTAAGTAAGATTAACAGCCCAGCTTTTGACTCCAACGTCGCTTATATTCAATTAGTTCTTATTTTAGTTTTCAATGAGATTTTGAGGGATGTAACAATTTGAAATGATTTGTTTGATTGTGTCATGTTGTTAAAACAAATATCGAGTTCATAACAATTGGGGGCTTTATGAACTGAAAATTGGTAAATAATGATTTTATACTATTTACATAGTTATAACAAGCAAGATCTAAATTTTCTGACCGCAATACACTGATAAAAAAAACAATATCTTCATCTAATTAATTATTACGATGTCAATAAATGCGGGCGATCACTGATATTGACACAGCAAGCATATTGAGGATTATTTACCAATTCCGAGAATAGGAGATGCTTATACACGAGAACCATTTCGGTCATTTATATTCTTTTACACCACGATGGTGGTAATGAAGCGTACGGCCCGCCTGCTGGTAAGCGGTTTTCAACCTTCCCTTAAAGAACCCCATAGTATAGCGTGTTGGGAACAACTCAGCAGGGAGCATTCCACAGCCCCAGGGTTCGAGGAAGGAAATTTCTTTGGAACCGTACAGTGCGCGACTTTATAGGTTCCAATATGTGTGGATGAATACCATGCTGATGGCGAGCGATGCGATGGTGGAAAGTTGCTTTAGGCATCATATCAAACAATTTTTTGGAACATATCGCATTGTACAAGTATTTAAGACAACATACTGTTGTATTGGTAGTTTTGAAATTTGTTTTTATGTAAGAGGGGCAAACGGGCAGGAGGCTCACCTGATGTTAAGTGATCACCGCCGCCCATGAACATCTGCAACACCAGAAGGCATGCAGGCGCGTTGCCGACCTTTAAGGAAAGAATAGGCTCTTCTCTTGAAGGTTCCCAAGTCGTATCGGTTCGGAAAGACCGCCGGCGGAAGTTGATTCCACAGAGTGGTTGTGCGAGGAAGAAAATGTTTCCAGACATCGAGGTGGTATGGATGGAACTTAGAGTTTTGTCGCGATGTCCGATGGTGAAATTCTACCGGCGGGATCAATCCAAACAATTCCTCAGAACACTCTCCGTGATATATGCGATAGAAGATGCAGAGTGAGCCGACATCTCTACGCAATGCCAAAGGATCAAGCCGATCGGAAAGGGCTTGATCGTTGATTGCTGCTACTATTTCTTTACGATGAATGCATTGAAACCTATTTCAAATATTTTTTTCAATTATAATATATGAAATTTTTAGATATTGATAATCGATCTTTAAATTTCACAAAGCAGCGGAATATATATATAACAAATTTCATATTTATAGACACAAAGATCGATAAAAGGACATTACTTTTGAATCTTATTATTATCATTAATTATTTTAAAATAAAAAAAAATTAATTTATATGTAAATATGGTTTTAGTTTTAAATTCTTAGTAGGTAGTATGTTGTAAAATTTATAGTCAATAAAATTTTTATCGATAAAATAATAAATGCTTATATAGAACTTACATTACGTAAATTGAACTCCGTCGTTTTAGAATTTCGTTGACGTCACACAGCTAATGGGACTAGTAACATTACTACCAATCTAATCTCACCTCGTTTGTCCAGATAAATTAGGGGTTTAGATTCCAGATAGTGGCATGCAATGTAAAATACTAATGAATTACTGTCACGATTTGGACATACCGTCAAAGTTAATACTTTTAAAATTGACTTTAAATTTTTAGAAACAATTGACTATCGAAAAATTCGCACTTACTGTGTGAAGTTCAATGTTTCTATAACAAAAAGGCCAGTTATAATTATTGCGTGGTAAGTCGCGTACTAATCGTTGATGTTGGAAAGGATACCTGTGTAGTCGTAAAGTTGTAAGTGTACGCATACCTATCTGTAGGTATATAAAATTTTTGATACCGCGATTTAGCATATTGACGTCTTCTCTTCGAACACGTTGCGTTATGTAGCGTATAGATAGGTGTCGCTACAAATCCAATATCTCGTACAGTGTAATATTTTATTTCTAAAGAAAATTATTATAATAGCGACTGTGAGATGACTTGTAATACGAAAGACAATCAAGTTTTAGTAGCTTTTAAATAACAGATTAAGGTAGCATGAACCTTCATTCTACGAGGCGAAAGCACTTCACAAGTGCCTGAATAGTTCGTCATTTTAAATAGAATTTCACATAAAGGTTTTAAAGTTTCAAATGGCAACATAACGCCAGGGTTGGCGCCGGAAGACGCTGTATTGTTCTCCAAGCTTTCGAATTTTACAGCATGTTGCTTTAATGTTTTTAAATAAAAAGAACTACTTAGCTCTGTACCGTATTTATAGCAGAATATATTATGAAACCAAGCCTTAAGGTCTGTACTAAGTAAAAACAATTGCAAACCGATTTGACATTTTTGTTACAGCAGCTTTGACGACGTTGTAGCGCAGCGGTAGCAAACCTGCCTTTGCCTGCGGGTTTGAATCCCACTAGGAGCACAAGTTTGGTCTGGTTGTGTTTGTCCTCGTCATTGTAAATGTTTCCGGACTCGGAAAGATGCTTTAATAGAGCTAGTGTTAAATATTTTCAACCTCACGTTTGCAACAAAAGCGTCGCCTGCATTTAACGTTTGCGACAGAAGCTTGCCTTTATTGATTTTTCATTCAAACTTTGACAGCGAATTTAATTAACTTGTCACTGCCACACCGTTTTTTTTTTCGCAATTTGTTCCGCGATTGCCTTCGACACTAAAACAAGCGTATACAAATTAAAAGTTTAGTCATATGAATATATGTGATGTTTTATCGCCGTCTTCATCATCATCATCATGTCAGCCGAATGACGCTCACTGTTAGACATAGGCATCCCCCAAAGAGTGCCACAATGATCAGTCCTGCGCCACCCACATCCAGTGGACTCTCGCGACCTTTACCAGGTCATCAGTCCGCTTTATAGGGGTCTACCCACGCTGCTCCTTCTACGTGGTACTTTGTACGTAGTCGCCACTCGAGAACCTATCCACCCCAACGGCCATCGGTTCTACGAGCAATGTGCCTTGTCCACTGGCACTTTAGTTTAGGGATTTGGAGGGCTATATCATATATATTATATTATTAAAACGTTATATATAAATATTTCATTTTTTACTGGACAATAACATCACCACCACGCACAACACCCCCCTACACACACACAACACACACACACACATACACATACACAGCACACACACACACACACAAGCACGCACACACAAACATATACACTCACACGATTGGTACATATATAAATTTAAAGTAAGCACACAGGTAGTCACCGAAATATTAATGTAATAGTTTAGCTTATTCTTAACCATGTTTATATAACACTTATTTTGTACAATCATGTAATAATACCATGATATGGAAGAGCGAGACCTTCTGACACGAGCATTTTATATACTCACTAGTAGGTCCCAAACCTTATAGCTAAGAATTGTAATACTTTTATGAAAGAAGAATAAAGCATTTTTTTTTTTTTTTAATATTATATATTCTTGTTTGATGTGATGCCTACAACAACTTTCCACCATCGTACCGCACGCCATCGGCAGGGTCTTCATCCACACACATTGAAATCTATTTCGTCGCGCAGAGTGCGATTCCAAAGGAATTTTCTACCACGAACCCGCGAACCCTTAATTTTTTATTTTTTCTTTTTCCTCCGGTTGTAGAGTGAGCTCCCTTCCTGCCGAGGTTTTCCCAACACACCACAGTATGGCTACAGTATAGCATTGCAGGCGTTCAGAGGCTGCGGTGATCGCTTACCATCCGGCGGGCTGTACGCTTGTTTGCCACTACGTTGTTTAAAAAACATTAAATATATATATATATGCTTATCGCCTTAGTTATCATATTTAATAGCTCAAGGGATTCCACGTGCGAAATGTAATATGTTTAAACGACAGAGTATGCACCGTGATAGTTTTACAAAAGCACTTAGCAAATTGGTCGTTAACATACTTGTAAGCGCGTTTATGAAAATAGCGAGAAATGGAAAAAAAAATCCTTTTACTGTAACTAAAATCAATAATTTGTATTTTAGTTATAAAAACTCTAAAATTCCATGGCTAGTGATATATGATAGCATTATTTTCATACCAAAACAACTTCATAAGGGACAAGTTGTACGTATGGTGTCGATAACAGGAATTTATTTTATAAGATTATATTTTATTTGTAGAGAAACCCCTAAGTAGTTTCAACGACAGAAGGGCTTACTGTTAGTACTCCTAGAACTAGCTACACGCTTAGTTCGCATGGAGGCATTACATATATTTTTTTTAAATACTAAGAACCAGCTGAACTATTTTGGCAGCTCCCCAGGGATCGTAAAAACTCTAGGAAAACCGCTTTCGAGTTTTTAAGTGAATGCGTAGAACGAGTTCTTATTTTCTACTGGAAAAGACGGGATATGTATCGGCTTATGCTTGTTTGTTTTTCATTTAAAAATTAAAACGCGCAAAAACCTTTAAAAAAACCGACAGTTGGACGCGAGTAAACTAGGATATTTTTATCATGCGTGAATTGAACTAAAATTGTTACTGTAATAAGGCGTCGGGATGTGACGACCCCATCGCCCGCTGTTGGGATAACCTCTGTCACAACAGAGATTATTCCACCAGTGCAATCAGTCACGCTGGTGGTAGGTCTTTTGTTGCAAGAGGCCGGCTAGGCAGGTACCACCGCAGTGTCCAATATTCTGCCGCCAAATAGTAGTGCTTAGGCACTACTGTGTTCCGGTTTGAAGGGCATTGTACGCTAGTGAAATTACTGGGCGAACGAGATTTAAGAACTAATATCTCGAGGTTGGCAACGCGTGAGTGGCACCTACTAATGGTGCTCCAAGCGCTCATAGGCTACGGCAACCACTGTTGTGATGTGATGTTGTGACTGTGAATGGGATAACCTATAGGTACCTTAAAACTTCATGAGATGGCGTTGCAGGTAAGATAGAAAAATAATCATAATATTGTGTAATCTTTTTTTTTATTATTATTATTTCGTCAAGGTTGGTCAACAAGCAAGCAAGCATACGGTCCACCTGAAGGTAAGCAGTAACCGCAACCTATGAATACTTGCGATATTTGAAGTATCACATGCGCGTTGCCAACCCAAGGGATAGGAGGAAAGGAATGTGAAGGGAAAAAGGAAGAGCAGAAGATCCTCTTAGAGCTCTGTAAGCCTTTAGGCCGATTTTTTTTATTTGAAAAGTCATTTGCCCAATGGATTTTTAGAAGTATGACATAGAAAAGAATTGGCGAACTTCTTTGTTCACGAAGAAATTGATGCCACCGTTAGCCGGTGACATCGGAGACCGGCGTAGGAAAGGGGGTATGAGGAGAATTCCTCCAAACACTCGCCGTGATACAGTCGGTAGAAAGCACTATTTATTTTTGAATTTTTGTAAGAGTACTTCCGCGCTTGAGCCGGCCCATCTGTGTTGGATGGTTCTCCTACTACAAAAAAAAAAGGTTTTTAATATCTTTGCTGAAAATACACGATTTCGCATAAAAGAGCACTATATCGATTCCAGTAATGAAAATACGGACAGAAAGAAAATAACAATTATCTGAATAATCACCGATTATGTATTACAAGACAATAACAAGATAGTAACTCACAATTGAGGCTTCCTTTCAAGGCTTACACTGGTAATCGCATTACAAAATCGACCCCAATCGAAAGGGAACTTCCGTAACACGACCACGACATTTTCCTTCCTTTTTTATTATATTATTTATCCGTTCACAGGGTTCCGTACTCAAAGAGTGCCAACGGAACTCTATTACTAAGCCTTCGCTGTCCGTTTGTCAGCCTGTAAGCGGGCTGTATCTCACGAACCGCAATCGGTAGTGTTGTTATTTTCACAAAATATGTATTTCTGTAGCCGCTACAAAAACAAATAAAAATAACAGAACATTTTAAACTTTATTACCAACAAAATAAATTAAATTTATTATTATTATTATAAGTTTTTCTTGTATGAGGAGCCGATACAAGAAACTTTATATTTTTTTTTGTATTTGATGATGGTTGGCAAACAAGTGTATGGTCCGCCTGATGGTAAGCAGTCACCGCAACTTTTGAATGCTTGCGATACATGAAGTATCACATGTACATACGTAGAAATGTAACAGGAAGGAATGAGAAGGGAAAAGAGAAGGGACAGAGTGGTGGGAATGTGTGAACTATTTCCGGCGAGTGGGTAGTACTTCCCCTGGCCCTTTTATGGCGAGAAAAGCATGATTCTACTACTACAAAAATAATGTGATGTGTGTGTAAATATCATAATAAAGCAATAAATCCATCGCCCGCTGTTGGGATAACCTCTGTCACAACAGAGATTATTCCACCAGTGCAATCAGTCACACTGGTGGTAGGTCTTTTGTTGCAAGAGGCCGGCTAGGTAGGTACCACCGCAGTGTCCAATATTCTGCCGCCAAATAGTAGTGCTTAGGCACTACTGTGTTCCGGTTTGAAGGGCATTGTACGCTAGTGAAATTACTGGGCGAACGAGATTTAAGAACTAATATCTCGAGGTTGGCAACGCGTGAGTGGCACCTACTAATGGTGCTGCAAGCGCTCATAGGCTACGGCAACCACTTACCATCAGGTGGGCCGTATGCTTGTTTGCCAACTTCTAAAATAAATAAAAAAATAAAAAAAATAAAAATCTCATGAACTGTAGATTTATAGTTGGAATTTTCATAAATTGTGTATTTCTATTTCTTATTGTGTAGCATAAATTTCTTGAAATTGTAACACATGTATATCCCCTAACTAGTATTTTAGCAGTGTAGCTAATTAAGCAATTTCTCCCACTAACGTGTTAGAGAAAAGACGAGCCTTTTCCCAGCAATGAGACTTTAACAGGCTTTTACTTTTCACTGTACTACTTTGACTTTATCATTAAATCCGGTGAATACTAAGCCAAGTTTAAATAAAACTCTAGTACAAAATGAAATACTTCACGGCTCGCATACCTAATTGTCTGCAATTCAACGTTTGTACTGCTTTAGAAATGTGTAATTTGTTAGTTTCAAAACTAAAAGTTATTGTTGAATACCGTATTTTTTGTGGAGATCATAGTTTAGATGTTTATATTAATCGATCGAAAAGAAAAGATTAGCAGCAGATTTTTCACGATTAACTTAATTGTTCTTCTCTTTCGATCGAGTTAGAGTATAAAAATATATTTTTATATTATAGTAATTTTGTTTTCTCTTTTTTATGTCATGACGGTTGGCAAACAAGCATACGGCCCGTCTGATGGTAAGCAGTCACCGCCACCTATGAACACTTATTATTATCGATTGGTTAGTGGTCAACCTAGTGTCAGAGTTGTTCAAGTCGCCCGTAGGCCTCTGACTTGACTTATCGACTGTTGTCTAATTGTCAACAGCCGGGACCGACTTTTACGTGCCCTCCGAAGCACGGAGACGCTCGGTTGAAATACCACTATGCGATCACCCATCTAGTGACTGACCGCGCCTATAGTTGCTTAACCTACCGATCGTTTACCGATCAGCGGGTGCACTCGGCTATGAGCGTCTCTATGAACACTTTCGGTACTTGAAATATCATAATCGCGTTGCCAACCCAAGGAACAGGAGGGACGGGATGAGAAGGGAAAAAAGGAATGGAACAGAGTGGGTGGGATATTAGGCCTCCAGGGCTCTCACTCATCGCACAAAACGCAATAGTACCTGATGATACTGTTACTTGACGCCGATTTTCTGTGAGAGGGTAGTACTTCCCCGGTCGAGCCAGCCCTTTTGTGCTGAGAGAAGCATGGCTCTACTACCGTAAAAATTAAAATTAAATAAATCTTTTTAAAATAAAATATAAAAAATTTATAATGTTTTAATTTTAATATAGATAGTTTTAGTTTATGGTTTATTTTTGTTTCTTTTTAAATGTTGGTTTAATCAAGGTCTTTTACACTTCAACCTCTTTACCAATTCAAGGTAAATGATTCTGAAATTGTGACTTGCAAAAATAATTACACCTACAATGCTCGAAATTGTATAAAAATGCGACTGGTAAAACACAAGGTATAACGAGCACACGCAATGTATAACGAGAAGTTAATAACATACAGACTATTTTCCTGAAATTGTTTCATTTTAATACAGTCGTAATAACGTTTATATTTTTTTCTGTAGAAGGACATAGGCTACTTATTGGCGCAAAACTTAAAGAGGGTGAACTGGGGGCTGAAATTTTGTATAACCAATCAAACATCTATAGAAGTACCTTATGAACAATAAATATTCACAAGGGTCAACCGCAGGCAAAAGCCAGTTCTATATAAAGCTATTACTACTTCTCTGATCCGCGCCGTCCATTCGTACCGAAACATAATTAATTACTCGTAAAAAAAAACTATGTCTTTATGTTAAAGCACACCGGCACACGAGCAAACAAGCACACGGGCGCACCTGAGGCTAAAGGATTACTGCCGCCCATGATCATCTGTAGCACTAGACGGCATACAGGAGCGTTTCCTACCTTTAAGATGTAACTATATAATGATTATAGGTTGTATATGTATATAGGCTGAGCTCGAAACGCCTCTGACAGCAGTCACTTCACGACTTTTTTTACTAAAGTAAGCTGGTTACTACTCGGGAATTTAAACCCTACAACAAGGGACCACGGAAAGGATTGGCGGATATACATATTTTAAAATTTCTTTTAAGTTACGTTTACTTTGAAAGGCGTCGGGATGTGACGACCCCATCGCCCGCTGTTGGGATAACCTCTGTCACAACAGAGATTATTCCACCAGTGCAATCAGTCACACTAGTGGTAGGTCTTTTGTTGCAAGAGGCCGGCTAGGTAGGTACCACCGCAGTGTCCAATATTCTGCCAAATAGTAGTGCTTAGGCACTACTGTGTTCCGGTTTGAAGGGCATTGTTCGATAGTGAAATTACTGGGCGAACGAGATTTAAGAACTAATATCTCGAGGTTGGGAACGCGTGAGTGGCACCTACTAATGGTGCTGCAAGCGCTCATAGGCTGCGGCAGCCACTTACCATCAGGTGGGCCGTATGCTTGTTTGCCAACTTCTAACATAAAAAAAAATACTTACGATGATTTTCTTCATCATTAAAACTATAAACCTTCGGTTAAATTCTACGTTTTATATCAATTGGGTCATCTCGGCTTTTTATTCTATATATTTTAATGTAACAAGTATTTAAATCCTGACAAAAAAATCTGTTCATAACATGAACAAAAATGTCAAAAACCTTTCAAGCGCCGAGTGCATACAAGATGAGGAGCATATGAAAGCGTCGTTAGCTTCAACTCCGCTAAACTGACTGAAACGGTTTTATACATTCAAGCCTGTTATGAAACTTGCTTTATTAAAAGCTTTTGACTTAAGCGCTAATACGAAACAATTATGTGTAATTCTGAGAATGATTAAGTATTATGCTTACTGTCATAATTATGTTGCACTTTCATATATTTAATTTTGAAGTCATTTTATATAAAATTGAATGAATGAACGTTTTTTATTGTGGTTTTTAAGATCCAAGTATTTTAGAAGTAGAAGAACCATAATTTTCCCAGCACAAATGGGCCGGCTCGAACGAAGAAGTACTACTCTCTCACAAAACGGAATGGCCATTCAAGAACTACGCGTGCCGGTCTTCGATGTCACCGACTAACTGTGGCATCAATTCCATCGCGAATAAAGAAGTTTGCCAACACTTTTCTTTGTCGCACGTCAAAAAAATGGAATTCTTTACCGGCACACGTGTTCCCTCTTTCTTACAACCTGGGGTCCTTCAAACGAGGCATGAAGAGGCACATTGCGGGTAGGCAGGGCGAGGATGGCTAGTACAGTTCGCCTTCTGCAACCATATTAGCCACCTTCGCGTGTGGACTCTACTTCCACTTACCATCAGGTGGAGTAGAGTCATTTGCCCTCCGGCGTTATTTAAAAAAAAAAATAAAAAAATAAGTAACAGATTACTGTTTCGTTTCTTGCGATGAGTGAGAGTGCCGGAGGCCCAATCTCACACCTCCTCTGTCCCTTCTCGTTCCTTTCCTCCTATCCCTTGGGCTGGCAACGCGCATGATTGCTTAGCATCAGTACCGTATGTATGCCTTTTTGCCAACCGTCATGTAATAAATACTACTACTACGATACCTTCGGGGACGGAGACTCCTTGTTCTGGGTCATACCAAAACTTCATGAGTTCGACTTCTGCATCAAATATATTTTGATTGTTATCTCCTTGGAGAGCACCCAGCTTTACCTCAAAGAACATTAGTAGTATAAAATTATAATAAAAACGTCTTATAAAAGCAATTAAATCCTTGTAGACAATATTTTCTTAAATAATTGCGTTTTCAACCTAAGATTTTATTTGAGCGTCGTATAACCACGGTTTTTGAAGGACAATAACAGCTCGGGATTTTAAGCACTTATAAGCTCATATAAACGTGTAATATTTTTTCGATAGATTAATCCCTTCGCTGACTGCCACTCGTTACGTTGCTCTGCTCATTACAGCGTATACACCGAAATATTTCAGATGCCTCAATAGCTCAACGGTATAAGGGCCGACTTCGCTCCGTCATAGCGAGAATTGCGGGTTCGATCGATTCGATCCTGACCCCCTTGGGCTATTGTCGTACCCACCCCTAGTGCAAGCTTCGAGCTTATTTGGAAGGGCAGTAATATTAGTAATGCCTTGAAACAACATTGCTAATATTCTTTTAAAAAAAGCGAATCGAAACCAACGTATACACGCAAATAAAACGCGTCAGAAACCGCCCTAATCTTTCGCCCTTAGTTGGTAATAAAAGACAGGCTATCGCTCTACGTCAAAACTAGTACATACCAAATGTAAATTATAGTAATAAGCAAATGTTGACAAAATTCTGTTTAAATATTCGGTATAAGAAACCGCTATATAAACATATTGCTTTTATATTTAGGCAAATATTTGTATGAAGACTTGTTTACGACAAGAAAAGAGAACTTATATGTTTTCCCACAAGATCATTATATAGATTAGAATATTAAACAGACTTAAAACTTACTGTTGACGAAAATTATTCAAATATTCGTAGTGAGTATACTAATGTATGCTAGGCCATGCATCATTTATTCAACGTATTGTAACGCGACGGGGGAATTTTGTGTTTGCTCTCGTCGGAACGAAAATGTGCCATTTCTTATTGAAGGCATTCGTGACATTTTGTAACATTACAACATTATAACTGGTTTTGGGTTTTATATATTTTAGAACTCGAATGCATTTCGGTATATAAAGGTTACGCGGTCGCATTTACGAACAATGGACTGAGACTTTGAATCGCTTTGTGAATGTCGGCATTAACATTTTTTTGGTAACATTTACAGAATGAAATGGTATTAAAGCGGAAACAATACATGTAGCTTTGCTGGCGTTGGAAATGGCGTTTCGTCGTCAATTTGGAAACGGATTTAATACAATTTTATATGTTTTAAAAACAATAAAAACAATTGAATAGGTCTTTAAAAGGTTTATATGCAAATGTAAAAACTCGATATTCTCGAAACTACTCGATATATTTATGCACATAGGTATTACTTTGTTTGTCCAGACTAATGACCAAAAAAACTTAACCCTATTAGACGGATCTTCGGTTAGCAGTTAGAAGACAATATTTTATATTAAAAATGTTAAATAATTATTTAGAAGTTCAAAAACATATTCGATACACGCTATGACAATATCTAAAAAATGGGCGGGCTTAATTAAATACGAGGCCGCCCATGAACATCTGCAACACCAGAGCATGCGTTGCCACCCTTCTAGAAAACAACTGGTTATACGCTGGCTAACCTCGAAACGGTGCTGACGATCAGCTACTTCACGAGTTTTTACCAAAATTCGGTGGTAGCCACCTGACGGATCTTTTTAAAACACGGTGCGTGTTTTCTAGAAATCTTCATTAAAATTATAAAAGAAAAAGCATGAAGTTATCGTGTATCATATACCCTAAGACTACTAAGAAAACAGTCATTCTCTATTGCTATGTAAACATCGCTTTATACCAAACTCAAAGCAAGTGAAACACTCATTAGATATTTAATTCAGTCGGTACCGCTTTATACTGCATTACTGTTAACGTAACTGAGGTGCCATTATCTTAATATCAGTCGCGATATGGCGAATATATGCTAACCTAATAGGCTGAGCCGTAAAACTGAATAAATGATAAGTTCAGGTGTGTACACAGTGATGGAAAAACAGCGAAAATACAATTTGGGTTTGTATAATATACTTCTTTTTTCCAGCATTATTCTCAGGGTCTGTAGTTTTTAAAAAAGCGATTCCCATCTGACCTCCGCGACCCAAAGTAACTTAGTGGATAAATAATAATAAATAAACGCTACACACTCAACGGCCCCATTAGGATAATTATATCCTGTGTCGGGGTCCGGAAACATTCACAATGACAAGGACAAACACACCCAGACCGGAAAACATGCCTGTACGATTAATACACACATCGGCTCCGAGCGGGAATCGAACCCGCAACCGTCGAGGCTAAAGGCAGACTCGGTACCAACAACGCCACAACGGTGATAAGAGCAGATTACATATCAAGAGTTAACGATTATTAGATATTATGATAACAACCGGGACCAACAGATTAACGTGCTCTCCGAGGTACGATAGGAACATTTACAAGAATAAACGCCCAAATCGAAACAGTATAAATATCTGCTCCGAGCGGGAATCGCACCATCGACCGTCGAGGTTCAAGGCAGGCTATAAATGCGCTCGGTTGCCTCCATTCCTGGTAATCTCCATAGCCGTGGTTAGGCCACCTATGGATGAAATCAACTTTGAGCTTATGTTTCTAGGCTGGGTCTCAGTACTCAGCCACCCCATTCCAAAATGTGATACTTAAAAAAATGGCAAATGTTAGGCCCGGCATGGCAATGGCATATCACATTCAATGTTAGACCCGCCTTTGTAATATTCTAAAACTATAAGCATAATATGAGTTAAAAATAAGAACCTGATAAGTACAACCATGCTATTTAATATTTAAGATTTATTGATGTGTCATAAGAATCAAATTACGTACAACAAATTTCAAAGCGAGACACGGGTGATGACTCGCGTGACGTGCGCGTAGCGGGTGTGTCCTCTGAACGAGCCCTTAAAACTCTAGTTGGTTCTCACTATAACGCACCTATTCCATTCAGCATTTCTTACAATTTCCCACCTAAGCCAACCACCATGTTTCTCAGTTCAATCCCAGTTCTCACCCGAGCCTTCTCATACTGAATTTCTGGGTCTCGTATTAATTTTATATATTTATTTGATTAAAATCGCTATAAACATTGTTGCCAAGTAAAAAGTTTTTAGTAGAACTGATATCATAAAGAAACCCTAATAGTACACTTGTTTGTCACCAACGTAATAGAAAAACAACAAAAATAAAATTCACAAATCGAATGAAAACATTCCAAATATATTTAGCGAGATAATATGTATAGATTGAAATAACATGTTTTATCTCAATACGAGAGCTATCAGAAACATTTAATGTTTTAAGCATCGCTTGCCAGATGCGAGGAACAATGCCAACTTCCGCAATATTGCGATACGATACAAATGGCTATTGATTTATGTTAAATACGACACGAAAGCACCATGTTATCAGTTTAATGTTATTAAACGAAACCGTCAAGTTATTAACTAATCTTTAATTATAATAAATACTCAATCACGCAAAAAATAATTTGGTTAAAACTTTATGGATGTTGGTTATATGGATTATCCCGGAAAATTTTAAATTCACAAACTTATGGAATCGAAATTAATAGAGTAATAATAATAAAAAATATTGGCCTAGACATAGATAGGATCTTGGAGAATAATATATGCCACTTTTTGTTGCGAAAAACGTAAAAATAAGATAGGAAAGTTATACCGCGAACCGTATCATTTTATTGCAATAAAAGTACGTCCACGTGCACGCGGGCGAAGTCGCAGATACCATAATTGATATTTTACTGATTTTCCAACAAATTGACGATGACACTCTGTATATTGACAAATTAATATTTCTAAAATCTTGAAGAAAACTAATGTGATTATTAGTTTTCAATAAATTAACTTATAATTATTAAAACAGTTTCATTACTAGAGTTAGTTACAAAGATGAAAAAAAGTAATAGAGCTTATAGTTTTTTTTAAACGATTATTCCTAATAAAATTATGTAAAATACCATTACCCTAATCACGGCATAAAAATATTTACATTTCGCGCCTCTGTTAATAGACCCTCATAAAAGTTCTAAACGAAACATTGCCAAACCACAGACTAAGTTAAACAAAATAGAAATAATTAAAAATATCATAAAAGCCTTTCTCAATTCGAGACAATGGAAATTCAGGCCTCTGTTATGCTGCTTAGTTAATTATGCTCTGTAGCAAAAATGACATGGGCAAGAATTATTTCACAGAATACCATTTAAGGATAAGACGACCACTGTGACGCAGCGGTAGCGAAACTTAGTTTTGTTTTCGCTGAGAAATGCATTTATGCCCACCACTGCACATAGTGTACTCTTCTTCAAGTAGACTAGGCAGTGATAGTGTGTGACTCGGCCGTTGTTATGGCCGTCTAGTGGCAGTACCCACTACAACTCAGCGGAACCCTCATCGTCATATGGGGACGTCATGGTCAGTAATTTTTACACGAGGCTGTATACAATTTAAAGAAAATTTAAGAAATCACAATACCTTTTTAAAAAATGTTGTTGAAAATATATGACAAAGATCATACATAAGAAGATGATATAATAACGCTAAAAGAAACAAATAGTAAGTTAGTGCTAAGCAATTTTTAAAAGATCTATCCCATCCCATTTTATATACCATACCATACCCATACACCATATTACGCCCTCCCCATCTTATTACCTCCTCAGATGACATGGATGGTTCATTTTTGCCCAACGAATCGGCATTTCGTGACACAATTCTGGACAGGACTTGTAAAATTATAATTATTTATTAAAATATTTAGTATTACATTTAAAAAGAATAAAAGTCATAACAATCATTATTTTATAAAACTTAAAAATAAATTAAAACGCTTTTCTTATGAGCGTAAACTGGGCCAAACAATCATCGGCCACGCGGTGTGATGATCGGCCGCATTCATGTTTTTATGCGGCTGTTGTATTCATGTTTGCGCTGTTTATATAATACCCTCAGATTAAAACGCCTATTTATTTTTATTTATCCTCCTCTATTTGTGCGGTTTATAGGTCAATGCTATCGTTTGTTTCGCGTTGTTGAACGCCATATTTCTGTTTTTTCTTTTTTTCCTGTTTTGCTGTAAACGTTTGCTGGACGATATTTGCATACTTATGTTTGATACGAAAATATACCTACTTTAGAGCCGAATAACCTACCTCTGTTTATACAGTACTAGCTCTGCCAGCGGCTTCGCCCGCGTGAATAAATATTTTATTACTGAACCGTCCCCTGCCCCCTTCTCTTTTACAAACTTTAAATATCATATTTATTTATATCGAATCAAAAGCCTAAACCATAGTTTCTAGATCTAAAAATAGCAATCCTTCTATACAACATTTCATCCCCCCGTTTCAAAACTTTACAACCCATTTTTCAAGTGACTATCCATATACAAAATTCCATTTAAATCGGTTCAAAGTTGGCGTGAAAGTGCGACTGACGGACAGAGTGACTTTCGCATTCGTAATATTAGTAAGAATATAATATAATTGTTCATTTGCCTATATTTCTTGTATACAGAAATCATCTCCACTTGGTAAAACAATCTATGATAATATTTTGCTAAGGATAGGTGAGAGTTAGGTCACCGGTTGATTGTAACCGCAGCGAAGTGATGTGAATAGGTAACGCACTTTACTAATGATACCACTTACCTTTCACTTTTTAGGCGTCGGGATGTGACGACCCCATCGCCCGCTGTTGGGATAGCCTCTGTCACAACAGAGATTATTCCACCAGTGCAATCAGTCACACTGGTGGTAGGTTTTGTGTTGCAAGAGGCCGGCTAGGTAGGTACCACCGCAGTGTCCAATATTCTGCCGCCAAATAGTAGTGCTTAGGCACTACTGTGTTCCAGTTTGAAGGGCATTGTACGCTAGTGAAATTACTGGGCGAACGAGATTTAAGAACTAATATCTCGAGGTTGGCAACGCGCGAGTGGCACCTACTAATGGTGCTGCGGGCGCTCATAGGCTGCGGCAGCCACTTACCATCAGGTGGGCCGTATGCTTGTTTGCCAACTTCTAACATAAAAAAAAAAAAAAAAACCATTCTAATATATTATAAAGATTCAGACTTCACTCGAATACTTACTCGAGTGAGTGCCCCGCTAGGTGACGCTGTCAAGGCCAGTAGGGCCAACAGCAATACACATTCCGAAAAAAAAAAAACGAGTGAGTGTGTTCGTTAACATTATATATCTTTAAATTTATTATCAATTAGTTTTCATATGCGGTGAAAATTATCATCACATCCAATAAGTATCATTCAAATGTTACCAACCTCGAGATATTAGTTCTTTAATCTCCTTTGCTTAGTAATTTAATTACAGTGCCCTTCGAACCGAACCGCAGTATACTGCCCTACGGTAGATTATCTGACACTAGCCTCTTGGACAGTTGAACTCACCAATCTAAATTAAATGATATGCCTACGTAATGCTGATCAGGCTATATAAAACAATATCTAGTTTTAAAATAATGTTCTGTGGAAAGCAGTTTTAATATGGAAGTTAAAGTTTTCCTTTTATTTAACGTTATTTATTAAAAAGTTTGTTGAGCAACTGTAACCTAATTTAACGTATTGTTTGGTGTTTATTATTTCACATTTCGAAACGAATTTATAAGTATTTATTAATGCTTTATTTGGATGGAAAGCGATGGAAAGGATTATGCTCGGGATTTCATTGCGGGACAAAATCCGAAACCAGGAGATCCGGCAAACAAATAAAGTAACTAGCCTAGCCCAAAGAATTGAAATATTGAAATGGCAGTGGGCTGCGTCACCTTTGTCGTAGAACCGATGGCCGTTGGAGCAGACGAATTCTAGAATGGAGACCGCAAATTGGTAAGCGTAGTACAGGACGCCCTCCGGCCCGGTGGGCTGATGACTTTAAGAAGGCAGGTGTTGTTGGCTGGATGAGAACAACAGAGGACAGAATATTGTGGCACACCTTGGGAGAGGCCTATGTCCAGCAGTGGATAGATAAAGAATGAAATGATTTATATTGCTATTGGATTTATTTATTTTATTAAAATCACATAAATACAATAAAAATTGCTACCTCACTGTATCATATCAATAACATGTGAACAAAATATCTCGAATCAGCTAAAACTCTCACAAAAACTAACGACACCTCGATAAATGTGTGTCAATAACCGCTACGGAAATATGAAACGTATGAACAATGAATTAAGTAACAGAATCCTAAGTATTATATTAGTTCTAACGATGGAATATCCTGGATGAGCCGGCCATCCATCATGACGATACCGTTAGCTCGTTATCTCTAAAACTCTGTGAAACTCGCGATATTAAGGCAATCTCATCTGAGATCTTCTCATTTCATTAGGCGAAGTGTAATATCATAAGGCCTAGAGCACAAAGAGGGTATCAACGTAATGCGGCTTCTTGTCAGCGTCTGCCAAACGTGCCTGGCTTAAGTGCATCGTGCCAAGTCAAACGGATTGCAGCAATTTTAACAAACGATCTATTTATTTTATGTTAACCTCCATTTAACCCTTCCGTTGCAAGACATTATTCTAAGCTGAGCTTTTATTATTTAAGAATTTATACAAGAAAACATACGAATGGATTTCTAGGTACGTAAAGACAGATGATTTATTGGAATACCTTATTCTATCAGTTTTATAATCTTAGCGAAAATAATATACATAGATAATCCGATATCTTTAATTCTGTGGAATTTGTAACACTGTTAAGTATTGATTATGCGATTAAGGCTTTATCTCAAAGTGTACTTGTACATCCAAATAATTGTAAATTTTTAACAATCAATGAATTATATCAGTGTTTCGCTTCTTCTTCTTCTTTTCGAGTAGTTAGTGTTGAAGGATATTTTATTTGAGCGCGTCGACGTCCGGCGTAGGCGTTTGCTCGCCTCTAGCGCTGCGCGATGACTGTGCGGGGGACAGGGGTGGGAGATCGGCTATCGGCGAAGCTTCGTGCGTCTGCGGCTGACCGAGCGCCATCTAGCTTTATCTGTGCAACTTCGTACGGCTACGTCACTCACGTACATTGACAGCTGTCACGGGACCGAGACACGCACGCCCTCGCCTACGGTCTAGACAGTACTAACTACTTGAGAACACTAACTAATCAACGACTACAAATAACAAGACTTGCTTGTTATCATAGACAATATATTTAACAAATTAAATGTTGCTATTCCAATAGTTAGTGGTAGACCGTTAACGACCTGAACAACTCTGTCACTAAAATAGTGTCAGAGTTGTTCAGGTCGTCCCTATAGGCCCCTGACTTGACTTTTCGATTATTGTCAAATTGATAACAACCGGGACCGACTTTTACGTGCCCTCTGAAACACGGAGACGCTCAGTTGAAATACCACTATGCGATCACCCATCTACTGACTGACCGCGCCTAAAGTGGCGTGACTCACCAATCGTTTACCGATCAGTGTCTGCTCGGCTATGAGCGTCTCCAGGTTAAGTGTTTCGGTAAAATTACTGATATATTAAGGTTCATTCAGGTTAGAATTCAATTTTGGATGACGAAAATAATGTATAAAGCACTTTATACACACGTCTAGCTAAGGTGATACAAAAACAACGATTCATTGTACGGACGAGTTGCTAAATTAATGTCAAGATGTTTGCCAAACGAATCCAACGACGCGAATAATTGTACTGCAGAATATGGCTGTTAAGAATTCTTACCTTAGTTTTATGTTCGATAACTTCGAAAACTAATTTCGTTCACCTTGAACTATTCACATGCAGGTATTTAGAGGTATTGATTAGTTCGTATTTTTATCAAGTAACTACTAACAAATGGAGAAATTTCTGTATGCAGGGTCGAGTTGAAGATAAGCTCAGATTTGACGGCATATTATTTATTCTAATTGAAAAATATCTAACGTGTTTAATGCGTTAGGTACGCAATCGAAGACACAATCCTGCAGAGCGTTATCAAAGCTTTTTATACAGATAAGCACGCATACATACATCTTAATCAACGCCTGGTCGGAGGATGCTCCTTTTGAATCCCCCTTAATAATTGCTAGATTTTTTTCTTCTGGGCACATATTATATATCGAATAATCCTGCATGTAGATAATCCTACTCATTTTAACATACAAAATCCAAACGACGTTGAGGCGCAGCGGTAGCGAACCTGCCTTAAGCACACAGGTCGTGAGTTCGATTCCTACTCAGTGAATATGTTTGTATTGACAATACAGCCATGCTTTCCGTTGAGTGTGTAGCGTTTATTTATTTATTTAAACATACAAAACTTTTCATGTGTAATACATGTGGATGCTTGTCACACATTCACGTCAAAATGGCTAAACAGATTTGAATGAAATTTGAACACAAAGAGCTTATTAACTGGATTAAAATATAACATCTACGCCGAAAAAATGTTAGGTCTGTAGCGACATCTACACGCAACCGCGATACCGCGATAGAAAAACAAGATTGTCACATCTCGCATCAAGCTACAGCGAAACCTGCGTGGCATACTACACAACGACATTGACGACCAATGACGATCACGTCACGATCCTAAATCGCACGATGAGAGTTTTCTACATTACGAAAGTATACATTCAACTTTCCAACGTCGTTGGGCTTCGGTCTGCCAGGCAATATCACCCGCCTGGCCGGAAGATCCTCCCGTTGTGTTGGAGAGACAAATCATATCTATCCACAAGTTCCTTGGAATTAGATATCTAAAAATGAACTAGGTATACATATGTCTTATGTAATAGAAAAATAACTTTAAAACGGTTATCTGGCATAACAACTACATTAACGCGAACGAACCCGCGTCCTCTGTTGTTACATAATAAACTACCGCGTCACTTGTTCGTCCAAAAGCAATCATTCCTATAATATTTGATGCGTAAGGCTATTTATGTGCACCGGTTTCTCTCAAATGACTTAACCCATTTGAATAGTTGAAGTTGTATTTTATTGAGGTAGATTTAGAAGTGTTCCTGTATAAATTTGATAACAATATGATCAAAGAGATATGATCGCCTTAGCCGTCGGCATTTGACTTAATTATGCGATATTATTGAGAATACATTATAATTCTCATCCCTTTAAACGCATAAAAGTTTTTTTTATTTAAATACCTATTGCTGAGAGCTAATACATTACTAAAACTTAACGATTATTTGAATGTTATTGCAGTACATTGCGGGTCTACCATAGAGTATATATTTCGTAACTCAACTCGTAAAGTATAGTGAAATACGCCCTTATTATTAATCCGATTAATGAAACTGTCGAATGATAATATTCTTCAAAAATGTAATAATAATAATAATAATAATACACTTTATTTGCACACCAATATAACCAACACAGATAATTTAACAAGAAATAAAACGGTAGCACAAAAGGCGGTCTTATCGCTAAGGCAGCGATCTCTTCCAGACAACCTTTGGATAGAGGACATGATAATGAATAACAAGCGGTGGAGGATGTACAATAGAACTTCAGTATTTCTTAAACGTTTGCCGCGTTACGATTTGCTAAAATTGCATACTCGCTGCTATAGTACTGATTATTTTAAGTGACAGATTTAGACCAACAATGACTTTACTATAATCGCAAGACAGACACCGAAACATGCATAGGAACAAACGTACATCCCTACAAATAGTAATAAGTAAAATAAAAATTAAAATAAATGAAGTCGGCGGTCAAACGGTCGGCTGTTATCCGCCATGATAGACAAACAATTTGAGGCGATGTAATAAAAGTTTAACTTTAAAAAAACATGAGTATGGTGACCGCTAGCCGTCACAAGGTTATTTGTCGGTCCCATTTATAAAAAAAAAACACAATTATCTACTATGAAAAAAAATTCTCAACCAAAATCCCAAGGAAGTTTTTTGGTCTGGCTGGTCGTGCTTTGCAAAGCAGAATATAACAGCTTATTATTAAAATGACTGACCACTCTTCAAAATTCTATAAGAACTCCTTCACTGTCGGAGTGACAAAATTATGGAATACTTTACCTCTTCGTATTCGCCAAACTAAATCTTTACAAATCTTACAAAAGATTATTATACGTCCGAAGGAAATTTTGACGACGAATATATATAATTAAATTTATTAGTTTATATTATATATATATTTTATATAATTATTTATGTATTGTGTTTATGTATTCATGTGTAGTATTCGTATGTATAAATTTTATAAGTGCAACTACTTATAAGTATAGGGTAGGTGGTGCAACCACCACATTATACATTTTTGTTATTTTTTTTTCTGTTATTGATAAATATTGTATTCCTTTTTGTGGTGTACAATAAAGAATAAATAAGTAAATATAACTATCTCAGTGAGGATTGACTGTGTGACACCGTTTATTTATACGCAATATAATTACTTGCTTATTTCTTTCCGCGATTTCACCCGCGTGAACAACGATTTCTCAAGCGACACCTGTAATACAATAATATATAGAAATATTTTGTTACCCATACAAGTGTTCATCATATATTTCATGTGGCCTATCTCCTAAGGTCTGTTCTAACTCTGTACATTTGTAAATTTCTTCAAAAGGCTTAAATGTCTTAGACGTGAAAACGTGACAGACAGAGTTACTTTCGCATTTATAATATTAGTAAATCTTTCACATAAACCGTGGTTCGATGATGCCGATATGAGCAGGACCGATGTCGTAACAGCCTTAAGGCTTCGTTCCGGACACATTCCTCTTAATAGCTTTGGACACCTTATGAGAAAAGAACCGTCGCCATATTGCACTGAATGCGGAATAATAGAAGATGTGTTCCACATAATTATGGAATGTGTACGAAACGAAGCAGAAAGGGTTCAATTAAAATTAAAGATAAATAATTTTGATTTTGCATCATGCACCAGTATCTTGGCTTTGCCCTGTTCGGAAGAAGCCAAGTTACTGTATAATTTAGTTAAGTTAGGAATTAAGCGTCGGTTGTAATTTAGTATAAGGGTCACTATGGGGGTGACATGTTCTACAATAGAATAAACCCCTTAAAATAATAAAGAAAAAATATATATATATTAGTAAATATCGAGTTATATAAAGTATTGTCGTCCTACCATTACTTCCGGTTTTTTATTTACCCAGGGTCTGCTTGTTACTCTTATCCAGATTTGACAGGTTATACCAGTTTTTACACGGAGCGATTGCCACCTGACCTCCGCAACACTAAAGGCGAACCAGTAACTCATTGGATAAGAGCAATTTACTTATCAAGAGTTATCGATTACTATCAGATGTTATGTGATGACAACCGAGACCGACAGCTTCACGTGCTCTCCGGGGGAACGGTGGGCTGACCCACACGGACAAATGGCCAGACCGAAACAGAAATTTTAACAAACATCTGCCCGAGCGGGAATCAAACCCGCAACCGTTGAGACTAAAGCCAAACTCGCTACCCACAAAGCCACAACGGTGTCAGTTGTATATAAAGTATAACATTCAATATTTTCATAATGACCTTGCTACTAGCCGCTCCTGTAAAAATTCCAATACCACTTAAACCATTTCGCCATTTTGTAAATAGTCCGCAACACTGGTGCAAAAACATTTCATAATAGAAAATTGTCATTGTATTTTGAATTACTTCAAGGACTTCTACATTTGCATATTAACCGGTCTCCATTTTACTAATATTTATACATATAACACTAGCGGGCCCGGCAGACGTTGTCCTGTCCCGAAAAAAATCTGGGACCCGATAGCAGCGCATAACTGAGTGTAATTGTGAACAGAAGTGATACCGGTGAAACTTATTGAGTTACTAATATCGCTATGAAAAATAAGGGTTGATTGTAGAATGGTGAAAATATAGCGTTGTATATATTTTTAATGTCACAGCATAAAACATTTTAAAATTAAAAATGTTATCAGAAAAAAAATTGGGGTGAACCGGCCTTATCACTTTTTACGCTTTTAATTACCTAACTAGAGTAAGGTGATTAAAAGCATTATTGATGATATTAAATTGTTCATAAATTTAACCAATTTAAACCTGCAGAAATGGTGGATGAAATTGATAATGTCTATGTATTAACGACCTGAGTCGGAATAATTACAAATACCTAAAAATGTGTAAGTCTAAAACAAAGGAATAAAACACAATTTTGTTCACTACAACGACCAGCAATATGAATGCATAATATATCTGGCTATAAGGTTTTATTGACAGTTTTCATGCTTATTAAATACCAGTGGAAAAATAAGTCAAAAAGTTTTCTGTCCACTCATATAGTATTTTTTTAACAATGTAGAGATTCAGCGGAATTTAGGGTAATTTATGGTCGGCTTTGTTCCGGTCGGTTGGCTTTCTGGTATATAAAAATTTAATTTATAAACGTGCTATGTAGCCTACGTGTACTTTATGACTTGCAGCAATGGAAGGTAGATTAACGATTCTTAGACGACTTAAAAAAAATTTAACGACCGCTGTTGAGGCGAGTGATAGCAAACCTGGCTTAAACGCCACAGGTTGCAGGTTTGACTCCCGCTAAGGGCAGATGTTTGTATTGACCATACACGCATTTGCTCCTGATTGGATATGTGTGATATATGCTTATCCCTGGGTATGTTTCTGGAACCGTTATTTATTTATTATTAGTTTCTTCTACACAGCTTGCTACTATTTCTTGTAATTACAATATTTACAATCGCTGGTAATGAAATCCGAGTGTTTTTAATATGAAAAACACATCTTTAAATTTTTAATAGAATTTGTAACTTGATTACAAAATGCATTGAGATTTTCTCTACAGGGCCACAGCTGCTCTTATCTGCTTTTCCTACTAACCTATAATCCACAAAGTCATTTATAACTTGAGACTGTCAGTTTAAATACAGCGTTAATTAATGTTTTAGTTAAATAAAACAGATTACAATCTTTTACATAACGGGATAAGGATACAATATTATACTAAATTATTTTCCCAAGGCCTGTATATTACTCTTAGTCGGATCTTTCAGGTTACTAGTTTGACACTGTGCGATCGCTATCTGACCTCCGCAACCCAAGGCCCAAGGGTGAATTTTTTTTAATGCGTATTGCTTTTATATCTACTGGTGTTGACAGCGTCACAGCGTCAAGTTAGAGAGCCGAGTACTGAGACCCCGCCGTGAAAAAGAGACAATCTTCATGGGGGCTCAAATTTGATTCCATCCTTACGGGGCCTCTTGCGAGGACGAGCCACGACTAAGAACGTCTTCGGGATTGGAGGATTAGCTCCCAAGTGGTGTGAGCGCGTCTTGACGTGGAGGGTAAACTAGTAACTCATAGAATAAGAGCAAATAACTTATCAAGAGTTAACGATTATTATCAGATGTTATATGATAACAGAGGAAACTAATTTACGTGTTCTCCGATGCACGGTGGGGAGATCCACAAGGACAAACGCGCAGACCGAACTCGATATTTATTTATTTATTTCATATGGCACACAAAACGGGTAGCCACTACAAATAATTTA
Organism: Hestina assimilis; assembly: GCA_023373885.1. NCBI lineage: Eukaryota > Metazoa > Arthropoda > Insecta > Lepidoptera > Nymphalidae > Hestina > Hestina assimilis. The sequence continues at coordinate 4,517,614 of CM041749.1, read as the reverse complement.
ACAGAAACATCTTAATTAAATACTGAGCTAACTACAGTTACTTATTAACAAATATAAAATTGAAGATTGCATAATTATTTATAATACGATCATTCATATACAGTTTTATATTAATTGTAAGATAATTGTAATATCTACTTCGAGAGGGAAATCGAGTACAAATTTAGTTAAATTTTTATGGAGAACAGCTTTTCAGGTATCTTGGGTATTTCAAGGTTTAGTTTCGTTAAGAAAATTGAAGAATGCCTATATGTTGGAGTGCTTTTTGTATGAATAAGTTTATGGAAATCTCTATGAAACCAAAACGAAGTAATAACAAGTAGCTAGTTAAGTTTAAACCGTTTAATCAATGTTGTACAACTGACAAATGATCCTCGTTTTAATTAAAGGGACAGGGAGGGGACAATGGTAACCGATGCGGAATGAAATATATGTCAAGGGATGTTCTTTATTGCTTATATCATTTACGACAACGATTTATTTGTTAAAGAATAAATCATAAACGTTTTTTGGTTTACAAAATATTCTGATTTTTTTTTCAGTTCGTAAAAAGTATTTTAGGTTATTGCTAGACCAATGACCTAATAGAGTCCTAATAGAGGTCATAGACAATCTACAATCTTTTATTTTCAGAAGATTCATAACATTATAAAGCTGAAGAGTTTGTTTGTTAAAACTTGCCAATCTCTGTAACTACTGGTCAGATTTGAAAAATATTTTTGGATTTGATAGTACATTTCTTGAGGAAGACAATAGGCTTCTATAACATGACGATACAATACATAGAAGCCGAGCAATAAGAAATAAAGAGCGGGCGGGCGATGCGATACGATGAGTTGGTGGAACAGCAACACAATAATAAAGCGATAGAACTCTTAGTTTGATTAACTGAACAAAAACTATTTAGACCACGCGAACGAAAACGCGGGCACAGCTAGTGTACAATATAATTAAAGGGTTATTTGGAAAACAGCCAATGTCAGTTTTTATATATTTCAAAATAGAAGCAAAAACGTTATTGAAAATTAGCGTTACAATCGACATAGGCACCTTTTCCGAAAACTCTATATTGAAATAAAACGAAAAATAAGGAAAGGTTTATTTCTCAATAGTTGACCGAGTAAAGCTTAGTTTTGCTAGAAGTCTCGTATTCCTATGTATGTTTCTATGTTCAAATGTCTGTACATTTGTAAGTTTTAAATTAATGGAATATTTTAATTCAACATAAGGAAATATATTTTGACGACGTTGTGGCGCAGCGGCAGCGAACCTGCCTTAAACGCCACAGGTCGCGGGTTCGATTCCCGCTTGGAGCATAATATGTTTGTATTGACCATGCAAGCATATATTCCGGTCTGGGTGTATTTGTCCTTGTCATTGTGTATTTGTCCTTGTCATTGTGTATGTTTCCGGACCCCCGACACAGGATATAACTATCCTAATGGGGGCCGTTGAGTGTGTAGCGTTTACTGAAAACAATTTAAAGAAATTCTTCTGTCTCGTTAAATAACGTTATTCTTATTCTTACTATCGAATACTACAAAACTATTATTTACATTCTTCATTCCACTTAAAAGTTGGAGCGCTGCAATGCAAAAAAAATTCAAAACGATTTCTTTGTGAAGAAAATTATAACGTTTCCTTTGAAGGGGTTAGCAAGGCCCCGGATGTCTTTGTGAAGATACAGCGTAGAACTAAACAATGGACAGTACTGTCGTATCTCTGTCAAGCACCAACAAAGCTTCTATGTAAATCGCATCTACCTACATTTATATATCTTATTCTGTGAAGGAAATAGTTATTTTAAATCTTCTTTAATGCATTTTACTATATTAGAATTGCAACGAATAAGATGTTCAAAATGCATTATATAACATTAAAAGAAATGGATATTTTAAGTCTTGATTAATCTTGAAAAGTGATCGTCCAAAGATGAAGGCTTAAATAAGAACAACCCAACCTATTATACACATGAGATCTACGACGTCTCATCATCACTACATAGTATAGAACAAAGTCGCTTTCTCTGTCCCTATGAATGCTTAAATCTTTAAAACTACGCAACGGATTTTGATGCGGTTTTTTTAATAGATAGGTGATTGAAGAGGAAGATTTATATGTATAATAACATCCATTAAATAGTGGAGAAAATTTTTTTTTTTGAAGTTTCTAATGTCATGTCGTAAATAATTACATACATATGTGGGCCACAGGCAGTAATGAATAAATCAAAACTTGTTTATACTCGTAAGGTTCAATTTTGCTTGTATGAAACTCGGGAATTGAATACACGTCTTTACTTATTGAAATTTTATTTTGTACTAAAGTGCAATGACAAGCCTACTACAATTATACGTAAATGTAACAAACATACCGCCCACCAAAAGGGCTGTTTAAGACCTTTTACAATATCTTACAAAAAGTAGAAAATTTACACAAGTACATGAGATTGAATTTAACTTTACCATTGACTACAATATATTTGTTGCAAACAAAAAGAGCCGTAAATATTTACATCATTATTAATACTACTCACAAAAAAGATATACATCAATATAATTGTTATTAATCATGCTGAAGAGTAGTATGTATAGATAAGTTAATTAAAATTTTATCGCTAACAATAAAATTTAATTGTAAAAATATGAGATCAAATTTTAAATATAATGGTTTTAAATTTAAATAACAATAGCACACACATAATATTTTGAAAAGAATACATTGCAAAAGAAATCAAATGAGCACAATAATATGACTGTAAATTCATTCACCTTTTATATCTACTGGTAAAAAACATAACTTTGAAATTGATCTTTTCAAAATATTATTGCCGCTTTCCACTTTAAACACGAGTTATTCCATCAGGTCCAGGATGCTTGCTAACAATACGTCCTAGGTGCCATTTTCCTGGTGGTAATCCGTCTGTTTTAATTAGAACTATTTGACCAATATCAAACTCATTCTGGTGTTTCAGCCATTTCGTTCTTTGTGAGCCTCCATAATAATAAGTAAGGTAAGTGGATATTTATTATGTAATATTATCGGATGTTTTGATTGTATTCAAAACTAGAATTTCTAATTCGTCCGCCCACCCTGAGTATATTTTGTGTATCTAAAATTGGATTAAGATTTTTTAAAATATTCCTATTTTTCACTGTACCCTTTTCGTGTATAAAGTAAATTTCTTCTTTAAAATTTTCCTTCCTTAACATTTTTATACATATTAATAATGAACTTTCTATTTCTTCAGTTGTGATTGTTGATTCTAAATCTTTATTTTTTATCCTTTTGTAATTTAAAAATCGTTTTACAGAAATAATAGTGTTTAGTAATTCAGGTAAGTTGTTAAAGTTTTCAAAGTTATCATAGATTGATGTGTTGTTCTCTTCTATATTCAGGTATGTATCCATTCCTTTTGTTCTTTCTAATTCTATATCATCAATAACTGAACTTTCTATAATTATTTCTTTATTTTTCAGGTGTTCCGGTCCATTCCACCACAAAGAGCAGTTCTTTAGTTCAGGTGCCAACATTCCTCGTGACGCGATATCAGCTGGATTATTATTTGATTGAACGTGATACCATTTGTTGCCGATATTATCTAGTATTGTGATCACTCTGTTTCGAACAAATGTTTGCCATCTATTTGGATCCCCTTGAAGCCAGGACAATACAATTGTAGAATCGGTCCAGCAATATATTTGACTTGTTGGAATGCGGGTTGCTTCACTAATTTGTTTAAGTAACTTGGATAACAGTACGGCGCCATATAACTCCAGTCGTGGAAGAGACAATGATTTGAGAGGAGCTACCTTCGTCTTGGCAGCAATGATGTAAGTACTATATTTTTCATTTTCAGTTTGGACTCTCAGGTAAGCCACAGCCCCATATGCTTTAATAGACGCATCACAATAGCCATGTATAGTAACGTTATTAATTGTTTGCTTTGTAGTGTATAGCCATCTATTCACCTTTATTTGTGTAACATGTTCTAAACTTTCTCTAATGTGCAGCCATTCATTTTTAGTTTCAGGATCAAGTTCTTCGTCCCAGTGAATAGCTTGAAGCCATAATTTTTGTATCATTATTTTTGCAGGTACTAATGCAGGGGATAGCCATCCGAGCGGATCAAATAGCTTCTGTACTTCAGCCAATACCTTTCTTTTTGTAATAACCTCAGATTTAGGAGGCAGCTGTATTCTGTATTCTAATGTATCATCTCCCATGTTCCAGGACAAACCCAACGTTTTAATTAAGGGTTTCATTTAGTTTAATATCGATATTAACGTGAGTACTAAGTTCATTCGGGTGAAAGTTTTGAAGAAACTCAGCATTATTGGATGCCCATTTTTGTAGAATGAATCCACCTTTTTTCAAAATTGTACTTATATCCTTCGCTACGTCAATTGCTTCCTCAACAGTATCTTGCCCAGATAAAAGATCATCCATATAGAAATCCTGTTGAATTGTTTCTGCGGGTACGGGAAAATTCTTTCCTTCATCCTCTGCTAATTGATACAGGGTTCTTACAGCGAGAAACGGAGCACATGCTGTGCCGAATGTAACTCGTAAAAGGCGATATTCTTGGATAGGATCCTCTGGATTATTCCGCCATAGAATACGATGACAATCTGTATCTTGTTTATAAATAAGTATTTGTCGATACATTTTCTGTATGTCTGCTATAAATGCTATTCTTTTCAGACGCCATCGCATTACTAGTGATCTCATATCCTCTTGTATTTGGGGTCCAATCATCAATTCATCATTCAGTGCTATATTATTTGTCCCTTTGTATGAAGCATCAAATACGGGTCTAACTTGTGTCGTTTCACTATCATATTTACATACAGGAAGATGAGGTAAGTATACACCTGGATTATTTATCTCATCCTCTGGAATCTTTTCCATGTGTTCCATTTTACAGTACTCGTGGAATGCATCTGCATATTTCTTTTTTAAATTTTTATCTCTTTTAAATCGTCTTTCTAAATGTAGTAATCTTCTCAACGCTCCTTCTTTTGTGTTTCCTTCTAGTGATTGTAATTTCTCCGTTTTGAATGGTAGTTTGACTATATATCGTCCTTCTTCGTTTCTTTTATATGTTTCTTTGTATATTTTTTCGCTATTTTCTTCTTCCTTAGTATATATTCGTTTTATATCTGTATCTACTTCCCATAAGGTCTTTAACATATCATCTATGTCAAAGTGATAATGCATTACAAGTATCTTCTCTTGTGAAGTTTCCGCCTGTACTTTCCCAAATAAGATCCAACCTAAGCTTGTATTTTGAGCGCATGGAGAGCCCGGTGATCCTTTTAAGATTTCAGCTTTCAAAATATGGGCACAAACTTCGACACCTAACAACATGTCTACTCTTCCTGGTGTATTGAACCTCGGATCTGCCAAGAAGAGGCCTTGTAAGTGCGGCCAGGTGTGTAATGTACTTATAATTGTTTTCGAAGGCAATTGTGATGTTAACCTCGTAGGCATTACGTATGCATCTATATTGAGTCTAAATTCCTCGTCACATCTCGACTGAATTTCGACTTGTACTACGTGATTAACTTTCGTTCGTGTATTTCCAACTCCAGTGATCATTCCCTTCGCAGGTAACCTCTTAACCCTTAACAGTTGTGCTGCTCGCTCGCTTATAAAATTCGCCTGTGAACCTTGATCTACCAAAGCACGCAATATTGTTTTGTGTCACATCTCGTCTCTCACTAACACCAAGGCGGTTGCTAGCAATGTTGTGGACCTTCCAGAAGCAAAGTTCGTCGATATTGCGATCTCGGATTCGCCAACCTCATCTACGGTGGGATTATCATATTGTTGAACTTGGCTATGATGTATTTTAACTTCTTCCGATTGACGCTCGCTGTGAGATAGGTGTAACAATGTATGATGGCGACGGTTGCATTTACGACACGATATTGGTATACGACATTTTACTACTGAGTGTCCTGACATCAAGCAATTATAGCATAATTTATTCTTCTTTATATAATTATTTCGTTCAGTTGGTTGCAACTTGCTGAATTCTTTACAATGACACAAATTATGATCATCTTCACACATGCTACATTTCCTCGTATTACCGTTTTTATTTTCTAAGGAAGAGGTATGGAACGTCTTGGCTTTAATAATCGTTTTCTCTTTAGTAGCAACAGGATTAACCATTTCAAGTGTTCGGAATCTTGTCTCCAGAAACATCCTTAAGTCCGACCAAGTAGGTAAAATATTAGTATCTTGTTTGAAAGAATACTCTTCCCATGCTTTATGTGTGTCAATGTCCAATCTTTGAACGATTAAATATATAATGAATTGATCCCAGGCGTCTGTAGGTATTTCTTGATTTTTTAAATTATGTAAACAATGAGTAGTCGTATCTAACAGATTTTTCAATTGACTGGATGACGGATTCAAAATTTTCTTCTGATTTAATAACTTGTGAAGTAATGAGTTGACAATCAATCTTTTGTTACCGTAACGTCGTGTCAATATATCCCACGCTTGTTCATAATTCACTTCTATCACATTAATATGTTTTAACAGCACTTCAGGTTCGCCGACGACACTCGATTTTAAATAATGTAATTTTTGTACGTTGTTTAAAGACGTATTTGTGTGGACAAGCGATAAAACATATCTCTAAAGGTAGGCCAGTCGTCGTAACACCCGGAGAATGTAGGTAATTCTATTTGAGGTAGCTTCACAAATGGTTCGTGCACTTGAGTCTTTTTACTTGAAGTTGTAGGCATCGGCAATAACAACATGTCCTTTAAATCACCAATTAAACACGAATATAAGTCTTCAACTAAAAAGTAATCTTCGTTCAAAAAGTATGAAATTTCGTTCCTTTTACATTTAGGGGTACATTTCACCAATTCTGAATGTGTAGCTTTAAACGTCTGCCAATATCCTTCTATGCAATGTAACTTCGCTTCTATATAACCTTGTGTAAGGCGGTGTTTCGGACACTTTTGTAAGTTGCTTTGTGTTTTTGTAATAATAATAAAATAAATTATTAAATGAAACAAAATTGCATTAATAATAATTCCTAAAAGCTAAAAACAAGCTCTATAATGACTACTATAATATAAATATTTCTTTAATGTTAGTAAAGGTTCTGCAGACGGGGACAAGCATTGAAATAAAACATAATTATTATATTTTTCCCTAATTTAAGCACTTCCCTTTAAACTCCATCATCAATTTACAAATTGATTGATCAGCTTGTCCTCGTCTGCAGTACCTTTACTAACATTAAAGAAATATTTATATTATAGTAATCATTATAGAGCTTGTTTTTAGCTTTTAGGAATTATTATTAATGCAGTTGGGTTTTTTGTTTCATTTAATAATTTATTTTATTTCAAACTTTTTAGTTACATAATTAATAATTGATTAGGTATATATATATATATATATATATACAAGGAGAAGACCTGAATTACTTTATAAAACGCGAAGCCTAAGCCCTTCACCTAAAAGCTTTTTTTTGGTGTTGTTTTTAAAACGTAAACGGGCACTAAGAAAGTACTTTTTGAAATTCAACCCTCAAGGGGTTAAAGGAGTTAAAAGTTTTGTTGGAAGTTCAACATTTTGAAATTAAAATCATGTAACTTTGTTTTTGGGGAACTATTAACACATTTCCTTCAATCCTGCCCCTGAAGGTGTAAAGCTTTATATGAAAAAGAAAGGATTTGTTCCGCAAATTTAACGCAGTGAAGCCGTGGGCAGAAGCTAGTTATAAGTAATATAACTTAGCTCTCTGCACTATGCAGGTCATACTAGAATGTCGATTATATTTTTGGCAAGTTCTATCGCACAAGCTTGTAACTTATTTCGAGCTGGCATCTGCCCGCGACTTCGTCCGCGGTGACTTTAGAATTGGCTCTAGAGACAAATGAACCATTTGTAAGTAAAAAATCACTATATAGTATAAAACAAAGTCGCTCTCTCTGTCCCTATGTATGCTTAAATCTTTAAAACTACCCAACGGATTTTGATGTGGTTTTTTTAATAGATAGAGTGATTGAAGAGGAAGGTTTATATGTATTATAACATCCATGAAATAGTGGAGAAAAAATACTGTTATTTTTGAGGTTTCTAATGTGATGTCATAAATAATTACATTTAACGCGTGCGAGCCACGGACAGTAATGAATAAATCAAAACTACTGGATCGATTTTAATCATTTTTTTGTGAATGACATAGGCTATATATTTTATAACCATGCGAAGCCGGAGCGGGCTACTAATATTTCATAAGACAAAGATAAAAAAGTTTGTAGAATGTTTTTGATAATCCCATGAGAACCTAACATTTTTAGGAATAAAAAGTATTTTATGTCTTAATCCAGGTTACAATCTTTGTATGTGCTAAGTTACATTCCAATCCGTTAAATCGTTAATGTGATGTGTGATTGAGTAACAAGCATCTAAACATTTTTGCAGTACGTTTTTGATAATGCCGAGGGAACCTAACATTTTTTCTGGTATCAAATGTGTTCATTCAGGGTGTGTTAATTCAATATAAGCTCTCTGTGTGCTAAATTTCATCCAAATTCGATCAGCAGCTTTTGCGTGAAAAGGCTAAACTACTTTCTTACTCCTCTCTCATACTTGTAAAATGGCAGTTTTGCAGAATTGCGTCAGAGAATAAGGAGTTCGGAGAGCCGACAAACAGGCAGACATTTGCAAAAAATATAAATATATGATATTTCATCATTTAGTTTTTAGTTCCGAGTAACATTTCTTATAAGAATCGGAGATGTAGGTACAGACACTTAAAATTTATATATTTTTTACATAAAACAAATTACATGACTAAAAATCGAAAAATACATTTATTACAATATATTATGCTTATTCCTATATTTTATTACTTAACTATTTATTAATTGTATAATACATTGAATAACATTATATATTGTAATAGTTTGCGTTTTAGAAGTTTAATTATTTTATTAATCTACCTATTTATATAACTATGCCATATTTTTTATTTATAGAAAATGCTTTAATTAATTATTCTAGACATTGGGAGTAGAATTGGCAATCACTGGCCAAAAAAATCAAACTTCAATCATCGATATCTCGAAAACTAAGCAATATATCGAAAAATTTTATTTTTACTTTTCGTCTTATTTTATCGAGTTCTACAAGGAAACATCATTAGATTTTAGCTCTGAGTGAACTGTAATATTCCGCTTTGAATATCTTAGCTTCTGCGGAACCCATGTTAAAATAATGTAGCCTATGTCACTCTCACAACTGAGACGAATCTAATGATACCCTATAAGTCGATGTACGTCCAAGGGTTTAGCCTGTAGAGCGTCACAAAGAAATAGACATACATACATACATACATACATACATACATACATACATACATACGCTCGAAAAACATTACCCTCCGGCAGTCGGGTAAAAATGTATCTTCCAATGAATTCACAAGCTGTTGTTGTTCATTACTCAGCGCAACACTCATTTTGATAATATTAAACAATTAAATAAACTTCTTGAGTTCCGAAACACGTAAATAATATTTTTGTAAATAAAACGAAGTAAAAATAATCTTGTTAAATGAATTGCATAAAGTCAACAGGCCGACCGGTTACGACGGCGATCTATTGTTCTCGCCGGCTCGTCCTTATCTTTTGATCTAGTATGCACTCCCGATCGCGACTCGATGGACCATATGTTTATACTCGTAAGGTTCAATTTTGCTTGTATGAAACTCGGGAATTGAATACACGTCTTTACTTATTGAAATTTTATTTTGTACTAAAGTGCAATGACAAGCCTACTACAATTATACGTAAATGTAACAAACAAAACTACTGGATCGATTTTAATCGTTTTTACAGTGAATGACGTAGGCTATATATTACATACGCATGGTCTACGACGGTTTCAATAACAAATCTTCAGACTGAGATAGATTGCAAGAGGCCAGCTAGGTAGCTACCACCGCAATCAAGTTATTCTAGCGTACATCATTATACTGTGTTTCGGTTTGAAAGACACTGTACCTACTAAAATTACTATCCAAAGGAGATTTAACAACCAATATCTCGAGGTTGCGCGCTCATAGGCTACGACAATCACCATCAATTTTTTTTTTCTTGAAAAAGAAGATAGCAATGGATTTGTAGATTGCATTTTTGATTTCATATTGGGATATAAGAATCACAGAAGAAGTATGTCCGGTATTTATAGCAAATGTAATCGCAGACCGCTAAAAATGGATTGAGATTGATTGCTGAAATCGGCCGTTAGAAACCTACTATGAAATCTGCTTTATCTTATATCTTGTTTGAAAGGCGATGGACGAAAATTCGATTGCCGTTCGCCACAATCATTTGTATTGCAATATACTCAATATAGGCATAAGGTCTGAATCCTTGCCATTGTATTTCTGTTTCCTAATCACTAATTCAAATAGCCCTAACCTATTGAATACGTAACGGTATTGACGAAACGAAACGAGGTCTCATGAACTATTTCAACAGCACAGCTTATATATATACATTTGTGTGAATCCATGTTTCAAAAATCAAATCAAAATCAAAATTATTTTTATCCAAGTAGACTTTTAAAAAGTACTTTTGAATAATCAAACAAATATAACATATATTTGAAAAGAGTAATGAATAAGAATAAATAGTTTTTTTATGTTACAAGTTGGCAAACAAGCATACGGCCCACCTGATGGTTAGCGGCTGCCGTAGCCTATGAGCGCTTGCAGCACCATTAGTAGGTGCCACTCACGCGTTGCCAACCTCGAGATATTGGTTCTTAAATCTCCCCTGTTTCTACATTAGTTGGTTTAACATCGAAAACTTTCAAAACATTGACATCAAATTTGAAGGTATATACTTCCTCCCACAACGACCAACGACTATATGGAATCAGCATTCACCGGCGGTTTTCCGAGCCGATGCGACATGACATGAGAACCTTTAAGGGAAGAACTTATTTCTTACTAAATCAATAAAAGGTCAATAAGGTACCTGCACGCTTTATGGTGGTTTATGGTGGTTGCAGATGTTCATGGGCGGCGGTAATAGCTTATCATCAGTTAGCCTGATCGAGTGGACTGGTGAGGGAGAAATAAGACAAACGATTTAAACGGTAAACGGTATCTGCTCAGACTGTGCTTATTATGTACCTAAAGCAAATCATTAGTCTTTAGTCCAAACACAGTAAAAGATCAATGCTGAATTCATTTACGTACAAGGCAAAGTTATTTCCACACCGAACTTCGCACAAGTAAGAAGTAACTAAACCTACGGTCGAAGTACTTTAATTAGTCAGAGCGTTCACAAATTATCGATGAATTCGACCTATTCGCTTCAAGCTAAGTTATGTTGATTATATTTTCATACGTGTTCAATTTCCGTTGTTGTAATTTATACTTATTATGTATTTCTTCAATGAACTATCTACTACTACTATGTCTATGACTTAGGTTTATAGAAATTTATTCCTCAAAAAGACAATAGTCACTTACATGAGAAATGTTAACATGTTTAATATATAAACTATTATATAGTAAGTTCGTCGTTCAAAGTTAGTTGCATAAATTAATCTAAATATTAATAAGTAAACAATACAATGACAGGTATAAAAATAATAATATATTTTTTTTTTTATGTTAGAAGTTGGCAAACAAGCATACGGCCCACCTGATGGTAAGTGGTTGCCGTAGCCTATGAGCGCTTGCAGCACCATTATTAGGTGCCACTCACGCGTTGCCAACCTCGAGATATTAGTTCTTAAATCTCGTCCGCCCAGTAATTTCACTAGCGTACAGTGCCCTTCAAACCGGAACACAGTAGTGCCTAAGCACTACTATTTGGCGGCAGAATATTGGACACTGCGGTGGTACCTACCTAGCCGGCCTCTTGCAACAAAAGACCTACCACCAGTGTGACTGATTGCACTGGTGGAATAATCTCTGCTGTGACAGAGGTTATCCCAACAGCGGGCGATGGGGTCGTCACATCCCGACGCCGTTGATATGTTTATAAAACTAAGAATAGGTATCTAAAACATATTGTGCTAATTTAGATTTAAGCATTTGCATTGTGTTACAATTCTTAATAATAGAGGGCAGTTTGTTATAAAGCTGTGCACCTTAATACGGTCATCTTTTTTTACCAAAGCTTGTTCGCGTCTTCGGGAATACCAAGAAACTAGCTCGACTTGGAGCCCAGTACCAAATTGGAAGTAGCAGAAGAAAACTAGTCCTGTCGTCATCGGAGGCGGTGTGATGCTCCAGTTACGTGGTCAGGAACTGACTGAATCCCATCAAAATACGATTGCGATTAGACCCGCTATATTAATAACAATATTCTTATATTAAATTATGGATAAGTTTTTTGTTAACAACTCAATCCAATGCATATTTAGTAATGGTGATGTCTCAAACTGAATTACATGTTGTACTAAACGGTTTTGTATTGATATAGTATTTTTTGTTCAATCTGAAACTATCAAATACACAATGTATTTGTTAGTACTAATTAATAGCTTTTTAGTACAGAAACATCAAAAATTTTATATATTTTGGGACATACTATTTTTATTACACAAAGAATTCATACAGATTGCCTTGTTAGTACTAACTTAAAAAAGTAATAACAGATCCTTTTTAAATATATCCTTATATCGAAGGCATATCGCAGAACCTAGCATACACATATTAATCCATACATACAAACTAAATTAATAGACTTACATTCTTACACACACAAAAACCATAAAGAATAAATTTTGATAAAGCATTGCTAATATTCTTTTTATAAAAAAAAAAAAGTGGCCAAGTTATACTAACATACTTGCATACACAAAAACACCAAAGTGCCCAAGTTATACTTACATACTTGCATACACAAAAACACCAAAGTGCCCAAGTTATACTTACATACTTGCATACACAAAAACACCAAAGTGGCCAAGTTATACTTACATACTTGTATACACAAAAACACCAAAGTGGCCAAGTTATACTTACATTCTTGCACACACAAAAACACCAAAATTGGCTAAGGAAACTCTGAGACCACGTTCGCTGCGATTAATTAAGAAAGTTCATGTAAACTGACCAATAGGAATTCTCGCAGGAAGGACTTAACAATGAAATATTAATTTATGTTACATGTATCTGAATGTCTACTTTTCATTATATAAATATTCTTAAAAAGCTAAGATGGCCCAATGGTTCTAATACGGGACAGCACCTCTGAGTTTTCAAACGCATAATTTGTTTTTCGAATTTATCTCGTACTTAGAATTGAGGGAAACCTGCACGACGTGGACAAAATTCTACGACATCCGCCAGTCCTAGTGATGTCCCTTTAAAGAAAGAAAGAAAGAAAGAAGTAATTTATTTGGGACAATACATGGTTGTTAAAAGAAAAGACAGACGTAGAATAAAAGAAAATAAAAAAACAATTAAACTTAACAATAACTTACAAAAGTACCTATAACTATAAAAGAAAAAAAAGAAATAACTTAATAAAAAAAAGACAATTATGGGACAAAAATAACCTAACAAAGTAAATACATAAATAAATAGAATTTATGATGTCTTTTCTAAAAACAACGCTGTGTCCCAAAAGGTGTGCCATTCAGCATGCATTGGGTGACCCGAGTTCACCCAATACTGATTTTCAATGACACCCTAATTAATAATTGTGACGTGGCTGAGATAAACTTATTACTAATATTAATGATATAATAAAAATAAAGAATAGGATAAATATATACATAATATAAATTATATCGTCCGCTGCCGACAAGAGACAGAAGCAACGCGAACGTGATATTGCTTGAATGTAAACCACTAGAAGTAACTGCTCGTCCGCCAACGAATAACCAATTGCATTTTGCAAGCCAAGGGCGGCTAATGCACACCTTCTGTAAAGGTGTCAGCCGCATTTGCGTTTGGAACCTAACAATCTAATAAAGTCCAAAAAAATAATTTTGAAACCATATTTAAGAATTAATACGTGGAAAGTAGAGGGAAAGGGAAAGGGACTTAGCATATTTTACGAATGGTCACCAAGGGGGAGGCGGCTAAACAATTGTAAAAAATAGGTCAGGTATAGTCTGTTAAATGTAAGTTGAACCATGCGCAGTAACACGTTTTTGGGTCTCAACCGTCTGCGGTATGAAGGGGGCCGCGTAACTATAGCAACGCGGCGACGCTAAACCCGATTAGTACACTCGCTCACGGTTCTTTAAGTTCTTTAAAAATAAATTATTAAATATTAAATTTAAATATAATTTATTTTTGTCAGATGTGTAAACATTTAATTCTATTTGAGAAGATAAGGTGTCATCCCAATAAGTGACAGTGATTAAAAATGTACATTAACTTTTTTTTTTAATATAGGTACCTTTTTCTATACTATTTATTTGTTTTATTCTATTTAAGTAACTAATAACCAAAATGAATAAATAATTAATTGAATTTAGAAGAAATAATAAGTATATTATATACTTAATTCCTTTTTTCCACTTTATAAAAAATCTATTTAAATAAGACGAAATCAATATTTTTGTCTAACATTTTTGTCCATGATTGTACCTGCGCAGTAGCGGCCATTTTGGTTCAACTTATATTTAGGGAACTATAGTATAGGTACGTTTTCTAAGCTACGCAGCAGAAGAGAATGAGCTCGCGAGCGGTGCTAAGGCCGTGCGCAGTTGGTCTGAACGTGGTACAGAAAAATAGTTTCACCGACACAAGACACAATCAAAATAAATATTTAAGTAAATAAATTTTTTGTGTACTTAGATTTTAAAACAGTCCAAAGTATATTTTCTTTACATTATAAACCTGAATCACTTATGTCCCGCATTTGAAAAGGGCTATACTACATTTATTTTTCATTTCAATAAGAATAATTTACATTAAAATAGTTATGATAATCTTTTTTAATATTAATATCATTATTACATTAAAACAATAAATTAACAATACCAGTTACTAGACTGCATAAAATTAGTAACTCTTTTAAAGGTAACTGTATTCGGTTTTACAATAGGATCCCAGAAAGCGTTCAGACACTTTCTATTAATAAATTTAAAATAAAGGTCAAGACACGTTTGTGTGGTAAGGGCTATTATAAAATTAATGAATACCTTGAGGACACCACACCTTGGGAATGAGACAGTCACTCCAGACTTTTCAGTCATCATAATATGTAAATTACTTGGACATTTAAAAAATAATAATATATTAAATAAAATAAATTATTAAATGAAACAAAAAACCCAACTGCATTAATAATAATTCCTAAAAAGCTAAAAACAAGCTCTATAATGACTACTATAATATAAATATTTCTTTAATGTTAGTAAAGGTTCTGCAGACGGGGACAAGCATTGAAATAAAACATAATTATTATATTTTTCCCTAATTTAAGCACTTCCCTTTAAACTCCATCATCAATTTACAAATTGATTGATCAGCTTGTCCCCGTCTGCAGTACCTTTACTAACATTAAAGAAATATTTATATTATAGTAGTCATTATAGAGCTTGTTTTTAGCTTTTAGGAATTATTATTAATGCAGTTGGGTTTTTTGTTTCATTTAATAATTTATTTTATTTCAAACTTTTTAGTTACATAATTAATAATTGATTAGGTATATATATATATATATATATATATACAAGGAGAAGACCTGAATTACTTATAAACGCGAAGCCTAAGCCCTTCACCCTAAAAAGCTTTTTTTTTTGGTGTTGTTTTTAAAACGTAAACGGGCACTAAGAAGGTACTTTTTGAAATTCAACCCTCAAGGGGTTAAAAAGGAGTTAAAAGTTTTGTTGGAAGTTCAACATTTTTGAAATTAAAATCATGTAACTTTGTTTTTTGGGGAACTATTAACACATTTCCTTCAATCCTGCCCCTGAAGGTGTAAAGCTTTATATGAAAAAGAAAAGGATTTGTTCCGGCAAATTTAACGCAGTGAAGCCGTGGGCAGAAGCTAGTTATAAGTAATATAACTTAGCTCTCTGCACTATGCAGGTCATACTAGAATGTCGATTATATTTTTGGCAAGTTCTATCGCACAAGCTTGTAACTTATTTCGAGCTTGAGCATCTGCCCGCGACTTCGTCCGCGGTGACTTTAGAATTGGCTCTAGAGACAAATGAACCATTTGTAAGTAAAAAATCACTATATAGTATAAAACAAAGTCGCTCTCTCTGTCCCTATGTATGCTTAAATCTTTAAAACTACCCAACGGATTTTGATGTGGTTTTTAATAGATAGAGTGATTGAAGAGGAAGGTTTATATGTATTATAACATCCATGAAATAGTGGAGAAAAAATACTGTTATTTTGAGGTTTCTAATGTGATGTCGTAAATAATTACATTTAACGCGTGCGAGCCACGGACAGTAAATGAATAAATCAAAACTACTGGATCGATTTTTAATCATTTTTTTGTGAATGACATAGGCTATATATTTTATAACCATGCGAAGCCGAGCGGGGCTACTAATATTTCATAAGACAAAAGATAAAAAAAAGTTTGTAGAATGTTTTTGATAATCCCATGAGAACCTAACATTTTTAGGAATAAAAAGTATTTTATGTCTTAATCCAGGTTACAATCTTTGTATGTGCTAAGTTACATTCCAATCCGTTAAATCGTTAATGTGATGTGTGATTGAGTAACAAGCATCTAAACATTTTTGCAGTACGTTTTTGATAATGCCGAGGGAACCTAACATTTTTTCTGGTATCAAATGTGTTCATTCAGGGTGTGTTAATTCAATATAAGCTCTCTGTGTGCTAAATTTCATCCAAATTCGATCAGCAGCTTTTGCGTGAAAAGGCTAAACTACTTTCTTACTCCTCTCTCATACTTGTAAAATGGCAGTTTTGCAGAATTGCGTCAGAGAATAAGGAGTTCGGAGAGCCGACAAACAGGCAGACATTTGCAAAAAATATAAATATATGATATTTCATCATTTAGTTTTTAGTTCCGAGTAACATTTCTTATAAGAATCGGAGATGTAGGTACAGACACTTAAAAATTTATATATTTTTACATAAAACAAATTACATGACTAAAAATCGAAAAATACATTTATTACAATATATTATGCTTATTCCTATATTTTATTACTTAACTATTTATTAATTGTATAATACATTGAATAACATTATATATTGTAATAGTTTGCGTTTTAGAAGTTTAATTATTTTATTAATCTACCTATTTATATAACTATGCCATATTTTTTATTTATAGAAAATGCTTTAATTAATTATTCTAGACATTGGGAGTAGAATTGGCAATCAGTGGCCAAAAAAAAATCAAACTTCAATCATCGATATCTCGAAAACTAAGCAATATATCGAAAAATTTTATTTTTACTTTTCGTCTTATTTTATCGAGTTCTACAAGGAAACATCATTAGATTTTAGCTCTGAGTGAACTGTAATATTCCGCTTTGAATATCTTAGCTTCTGCGGAACCCATGTTAAAATAATGTAGCCTATGTCACTCTCACAACTGAGACGAATCTAATGATACCCTATAAGTCGATGTACGTCCAAGGGTTTAGCCTGTAGAGCGTCACAAAGAAATAGACATACATACATACATACATACATACATACATACATACATACATACGCTCGAAAAAACATTACCCTCCGGCAGTCGGGTAAAAAGATATAACCCCCGAGTTTGTTTCGCCGGTTCTTCTCGGGTAGAGGTTTAATTTTGGAGCCGGTAGTAGAATCTTGACTTTCAACAAATAAGTTATATGCTTTTTACGTTGAATAAAAATATTTGATTTGATTTGATTTGATTTGGCACCATTTGTCAACATTTTTAACATCATCAAAAGAAATGGCTTAATTCAAATAGCTTCATTCATAAAATCGTTGCCATAATTTGAGCATTTACCGCAATTTGAGGTTTAATTGATTTAACAATTAAACGTGATGGCTACCATACGTCGTTATCGGAAATTGTTAACCGCATTCAGTGAGGTAATGCTTAACCGCCATTTTATGTAAAGGCTCATTATTGGTTATTTTTGTTGAATTTTTAAACAGTTTTAGTGACACTATCGTTTCTTCGCGTTACTATTTTCAACATTTTTTGCTAAGATCTGTTTAGTAATCAAATGCCGCGAGGTCTAACTGGAAAGTCTATTTGTGTACATTTTCATCTTTTTATTGCTTATTATTATTCGTTTTCGTTTCTGTCGTCGTCGGAACGTCTTCATTCATTTGAATTTAATTATTATAAATCCCGGTGATAGAGTTCCGAGAATTGAAAATTTTGTTAGTTCTTTAAGAATCTTTTTTCGATTTCAGATATCTGCGCTAGTTTCTAAGATATACGGAAAAACCAAAACCCTTTCTTGTTTTTTTTTAATTGTTTAAAGTTTTTGCTTTTTATGCGGAGCTTCAAGTCCTTCAAACTATAAGGTTTCCGTTTTTACCATTTGGCTACGGAACCCTAATAAAAGTGCATGTGACCTAAAAGTAATACATAATAATGTGACAGCTAAGGTAGCAGTTGTGCTACTGTTGAAGCGATAAAGTCAACCACAGCCCTCATCATATGTAGATAAGCTTATCAAAAGCTTTATGTCCTCACGCGGCCTATACGACTACTCCGGATCAAAAAGTGAAAAAGTAGAAATTGTTCCCATTTCTTCTGTTCATTCTTTGGATTTTAATGACCAGCCCTGTTGAAAGCCTAAACCTACCGCAATTTAGTGTCGTATTTTCAATTGAAATTAACTGAATGGAATCTATTTTAAAGCTCACGCTGACAAAGTCAAGACGAACGAAGAAAGAGTTTATTACGTCCAAAAATAAATAAAAATGTATGTTGTTAGTGTCAATATGTATACTTTAATGCTACTTCAATTACTTTACCCGTTTGCCGTCTATTTCTATTTGTCCAATTTCTTGTAATTGGAATTCGGAAAATACTATAAATTGACTTAATCCTACCAGCTTTTCAGGACTTTCTTGCTGGGCTTGTTATCGTTACCAAAACTTATCCATTTGCTTGTTGAACGAGTTCTTTTTTAAACATTATTAACATTGTAAGTAACCTAGTTATTTTGTAACAAAATAATTTGTACTTACAGTGAAGAATGGGGAAAACTACTTAATGTGACAATGTATAATAATTTAAATTGCAAACAGGTTACGCCAAAAGTTTTTTTTATGTTACTAAGTTGGTACCTACATAGCCTTCTTGCAACAAAATACAAAAAAATATGAGTTCAATATAGAAATGTCACTCGTTGCTTAAATTTTCCCATCCCATCCCTTCCTTCCTATTCTTTGGGTTGTCAAATGTGATACTTTAAGTATCGTTCGCGTTGTTTGTCAACCGTCATGAAATAAGCAATAATCCTACAGAATAATAATAAAAAACGAATATAACTTAATTTGGTGATGAAGTGTCGTCATCAATATTAGTTATGCCAAAAATTACACTATGTTTCATTAAAACCATAGGCATTTCAGTAAACTGATAAACGGACATACAATAATTATACAAATTCGGCGATTCATACGTTTCTTTTTTGAGTATCTTGCCTAAAGGGTGCCAACGGAACCCTATTACTAAGCGGGCTGTCCCTATTTTACGCGTCCATACAAAAATATACAATACAAGAAACTTGATATTTCTGCCGTTTTTTTTAAATATTCTACAGCGGTGGGGAACCCTTTATCCGACACGCACTTGGCAGGTATTTATTTATATTTATTTTACCAATTATCAAAACATTAGTCAATGGCTTTCATGACATACGGTTTCATGACATAGATGTTGGGGGTTAAAATATGTGATGCAACGAGACAGACGAAACGAGTGAGGGTCAAACAAATAAATTTCACGTGACACATTTTATGGACGGCCTTTAGTAAACGTTGAAAATAACTTAATTACTAAGCCCACATATGTAAGTATATAAAATATAATATTTTCTATTGCCACTACGGTATGCATGAAAATTGTACTTAATGAAATATTTTTTTCAAGTTATTTACTTCATATGTAAAAGTAGCCAAATAAAAATATTTAAGTTACAATCTAATGCTAGTGCCAACTAATTACTGAATTTTAAATTGTTAATCCTTTCGGAACCTCACTAAAATGTAGGTTGGTATACAAGTTCTGAATAAAAATATCTACCATATTTATTCATTATAATCCATAATGAATTCAATTATAATAAACGTAATACTTATAATAAAATTTAACAAAAACAAATCATCAACAAGCCAACTGACAAAAGCTAAAGTCATTGAACCTTTTCAGTTTAACTGATAAAATCTCAAAATTAACTCATAATATATAATGAGGCATAGCTACACAAAAACAAAAAAAATGATATGATAATAGCGATCATAATAATAAAATAATATCATATTATGGAACACCGAAGGTAAAATGAACACAAAAATAATATTCTATTTAAAAAAACATTCAAATTACTTCACTAATGGCTAAAATATATCACGCTCACACAGATAAAAAGTCTTAATTGTTTTGGTATAAATTAATAACATAAAAAGTCATAAATATTCCATTGATAAAAGCGTATAAGTTGATTAAATCCTAAATTATTTAAACTGAAAACTGTAGCAAGGTACGAAAATACAATTATAGTAAGTAATTCTTTGGCACGAAATACATTTTATTATTTCGCATTCACCATAACTTCACACAAGATACAAAAATGTTTGTAATGCAATAAACACTGCGAAATTATGGCACTAAATCGAGCGATAAATATTTCGTTCAGTACTAACACGATGCCAGATAAGTGGATTCGAGATCGTTTATGTCTTAAAGTTTATTCAAAGATAAAATTGGAAAAGACGCTCCTTGAAAAACGCTAACTGAAAATCAATCAGTTTCGCATGAAAGCCGAAAAAGAATAGGTAGATAATTTTTATGTAATTTAGATCTACATTAACAATATATTTTATTTCTAGACTTATAAGATATATATTTATGAATTTGATAGAATTTTTTTAAAGTATTGTTATCATTTTTATAAATTAGCTCAATATGCATCTACATCTGTGAGTAAATTGATTATGATAATTATACAGATGTGATAGAATATGACTAAAACTAAAAGCTATCACAAAATATTGTTGACAATACATCGTAATCGCTAAACGCAATTATTTAATTCAGTCAGAGCATATCCTTCCCAAATAAGACTAAATAATCTTAAAAAAGACAAGGTCCTTATCACTTGCTTTCTATCATATCAATTAATTTATATAAACAATAGAATAGATTATTTACAAATTAGTAAAACGAGCTTAATATGCGGAAGGGGCAAACCTTCCGGGCATTTTATGTAATGTTTGTCTCAGCGTGCGTTTAGGCGAACACACCTACACCACCTCCCAATAACAATCTAACACTGTCCTTCGATTACGTAAACCCGTCGAGAATTTTATAAATATTCAGTCTAACGTGCGAAAGACGATCGATAGCTAAATATTGTCTTTCCCAAATTTTTAGGTGTCAAGACATCTCGAACGCTTGATAAACGTTTCTACATTCTACGATAATGGACATAAATGTATCACTTACGGGGCGAGTTTTGTCGAGTCTGACACCGGTCACCTCGGGCAATCCATTGATGAGCGACGGTGTACTCGCGTTAAGGGTGGCGCGCGGACCAGCCGGCGATCGCGGCAGGACTGAGGCACGTGGCTGGTATCAATCAATCGATGCGCCAGCGCGAGCGCGGCACATTCATGCGGCGAACAGCTGACGGGTGAGCCCGTAAACATGAATCGGCCGCCGCCCACCCCGCTCGGCTGCGCCGCCCGTCTTCACACACCCTGCGCAGCGATCTCGGGACTCGGCCGTACGCCAGCATATGATGCGACGACAGTCGCCTTGATAGAACCACCTGTCTGATTATCTAGCGCTTATGACGTTCATAGATAAAAAATAATAAATCATGTAATTGAATATTATAAAGTAATATGAACAACTCTTTTTACTTATTACGGACGGACAGTGTGCTAACTTGTGCATCAACTAAGATCGAACAAAAAGTTCTCCCTACTAATCTTAAAATGAGTTTTTCATTCTAGTAGGTATTACGTAGGTGTACAAACTCTGCTAACCGATTTCTACACAAAATTCATAGCTTGTATATAATTATCGTATCTACATAAAATGTTTTTTTATTAAATTTTAATTTAATTTTAAATTTAATTTTTTATTAAATTTTATTTAAAAAAAACCAAAGCTCGCACTATATATTTGCGAATGGATTGTACATCTAAACGGTGGGCGTAGCTGCGTTGGGCGCGTGCGTGGCGATCCTTTTCATACAACAGACGTACACAGGTGCCAGATCCTGGCTCCATCATTCGAATGTGTAAGGGTAAATATTTAACTCGACAGACGTTGTATCTGCAATAAATTCTTAATTATATTACATAGGAGATTAGCGAAGGTTTTTTGTTGGGCGGATTATTAAATTATTTTAGGCACAATTGCATTCATTTTAATTAATTCTTTTTTTGAGAGAAAAGGTGCCTGTGTAAACAAATGAAATACGTAATAACTTATATTCGTTTTATAATTGATTAGAATCAGTAAGCAGTTTAATAAAAATATAGTCTATACCTAGACGAACAGATTATAGAAATGCGCAATTTCCTACTCAAGAAATCATTTCATTTAACGCATCCTGGGCAAAAATTAGGGTCTCTTCCCTGGGAAAAATGCAATGTGCCAAGGTAAGGAGGAAAAGAGAGGGGTCGATTTACGTTAAAGAGCCTCATCGTAAAGCCGACTCATTCATGCCGAATAAAGCCAGCCTCTACAAGCTATTAAATTATTTATATAATTAAACGTGTAATGCGACCGTGGCCAATTTTTTTCTATATAAATATTTTATAGAGGTATGCCTCATTTATTGGTATTTTTTTCTGTATAGTTTATTTAGGGAAGTTTTACACTAATATGTAAATGGCAGTCTCATCGTTCCACGGCCACTGGGGGGACAGCTTTGGGGACTCTACAAAAGAGAGGCCCACACCCCACAATAGAGACTTCGAAGAAAATCTTTCAAATACCAACTAATAAACCTAGTGTTTATTTTTTATAGTGTAAATGTAAATATTATTTATAGTGTAAATGGCAGTCTCATCGTTCCACGGCCACTGGGGGGACAGCTTTGGGGGCTCTACAAAAGAAGGGCCCACACCCCACAATAGAGACTTCGAAGAAAATCTTTCAAATTCCCACTAATAACATTACCTAGTGTTTATTAGTGGGAATTTGAAATATTTTCTCCGAAGTCAGTTAAACATGTTTTCCTTTGATTTTTTTTCTGTTTTACGCTAACCTACTAAAATTTAATTTCAAATAATTTTTGTTTCCGATTATATTTATATGTTTCTTAAATAAAACAAGAATATACTTGGTTGCACAGTAATTTATTTATTGAAAAACTCGACTGAAAAAAATGTTATTTTATTTGAAAAATAATTTAGAACCAGGAGGCCACCACTCCTTTGCGGCCCCGAGGTCTCTACACCTCTAAATCCGGCCGTATACGTAATACATATAGATCAAACTATATAGAGGCTAATATCTAGAACTACCAAAACGATTCTAAAAATCTTTTCACTACTAATTGCTAACAATTTGGATGAAATTTTGCACAGATATAGATTGTTACATGGATTAAAACTAGTATTATAAATGAGGAAGTAGCTATATCTTTAATATATACCTTTTCAGACTTAAATCGTTCCTAACTGTTCACACTTTTAAAAAAACGCTCAGCTCCTTAAGGATTATCAAAAAATATGCTACAAGATGTATTCAACAAAAATTCTTTTTTTTCTTTCGGAATGTGTATTGCTGTTGGCCCTACTGGCCTTGACAGCGTCACCGGGCGGGGGCCGAGTACAGAGACTCAGCCGTGATAAAGGGCAGCCCTCACGGGGGCTCAAATTTGATTCCGTCCTTAGGGTGCCTCCTGCGAAGCCGAACCACGGCTAAGGACGTCATCGGAACAGAAATTCGGTACACATGTGTCTTATGAAACATTATTTACTTTAAAATGTTCTGGAACAGCCCTAAGGTATACGCTGACGAAGTCGCAGGCAAATGGTAGTATTAAAATGTTGTTAACATGATACATATCCTGTATCCTAGGAATGCGATCAAGGACTGTTTTTCCCGCTGTAATTTATAGTTTTGCCTTGACCCATTTCCTGCTATCTGCATTCCCGCCTTAGGTCGATAGCTGCATATGACCTAAATCACCTTATCCTTTAAAATGAAGATTTCATAACAAGTTGCTGCATAACATTTTATATTTACAAAATAATAATGGAATACAAAAGAACCATAAATAAAATAATATAACAATAACAGAGATTCATAACATTAATACATTTTTTTTCGGAATGTAGGCTGTTAGCACTACTGACCTTGACCGCGACACCAGGAAGGAAGGTAATTACTGAGAATCGGCTATAAAAAGACAGCCTTTGCTGGAGAAAACTACCTCATATAAACTAACCGATTGAAAACTCGATGGAGTGCGTCATCGAAGACTTCTCTGTATGGGCATTATTACAAGCCTGTCTACCATACATCTATGAGATAGGATGGAAAGCTGTGAGCTTAAACATCAATCAATTGCCGAGTATAACACAGAGTATTTGATATAATCTTTCAACAAGATAAGACAATCGAATTATATGATATTTCCAGATGAGCCTGAAAGTTTTTCAGAATCAGCCAATTTTTTCAGAATTTATTTTGTCCTTCAAGAGTTAGACGACTTTACTGTATGGCTTGTAGATTGGAGATGGTTTAAGTAATTTTTTAAAATATAAAATAGGCTTACGTTTGACCTCAATCTCGCTTGATGGAAGGCGATGATGAGGTCTAAGATGGAACACGTTTGCCTAAAACTTGTCTGTTCACTTTGGCCTTAGAGATGTCCAGATTATAGCGTTCCGGAAAAAAGAATTATAAGTAATTGTACTTTCCGTAATTATATTATTTTAAATAAACTATGGCTCGGTGGAAGCAATATGAAGTAAATGGAGCTAACTTAACCTCTCGAACGTTTTATAGTTTTTTTACTACAACTTAAAATCATGCTGATGATACTCTACGAAATCTAAACAGTTCATGTTTTTTAATGATTAATAAATTCACGTTGAACTTCTGCTTAGCTTGTCAGAATTGTTGTTGACAAACAAATAATAAAAAATAGAATCAAAACCGGGCATCATCAGTCCGAGAAAATGGCATTTTTCTGTTTAAAAAAAATATATTCGTAACTTTTATTATAGAAAAAAATAACTTTAATCTTACATGTAAACTGCAAATTCAAAAACAATGTATCTTAAAAAAAGTAAATTCTTTCGCATTTATCATAATAATTATACAATACGAATATGATTTTCAGCTCATATGCGTTTTCATCCAGTGACCACTGGGGACAAGCCAACTCATTCAACGAACGACAACGTTTTTATTTCCATTACATATATAATTGAATGAAAATACCTCTTTGGCTGGATACAAGCCAAACGCAACAGTTGTTACAGATATAGTTGCACTGGGAGCACAATACACCATGTGTTAACATTCTTTGGCAAGAGCCTAGCTTTAAAACCGCTTTATTGTTAAGTTGGCGCTTTATTGCTTAAAAACAGCCAAGAGCTTAGAGGAGATGAGGTTTTATTAAATTGTTTTTGTATGAACTTTAAAAAAATTACAGTTCCTAAGTATGTAAATTTGAGGCTTTTTTATGTTAGAGAGAGAAAACGGACAGGAGAGTCACCTGATGTTAAACGATTGAACCTCCCATGAACATTCCAAACACTGAAGGACATGCAGGTGCGTTGCCGACTTTGCTTTTTTAAAAGTTGCAACTAGTTACATACGCTGGCTGACCTCAAAACGCGGCTAGTGAGCAGTGAGTCTAGTAAGCAGTTTTGACCTACTTACGGTAGTATCCAACCAAGCCGTCATTTAAGACCTACCACCAGCAAGGGACCACTAGGATTGGCGGATATACATACGTGTCTTAGGATTTCTTCTACGATATGCAGGATTCTCAGACCATAACGACCTTCGGTTAAAGTCTTCGTTTACTATCCATTGGGTTGAAAAGTTTGGTAATTGTATTGTAGTAGTAATACCAACTATTAAATAAATAAATAAACGCTGCACACTCAACGGCCCCAATTAGGATAGTAATATCCTGTGTCGGGGGTCCGGAAATATTCACAATGACAAGGACAAATACACCCAGACCGGAAAATATGCTTGCATGGTCAATACAAACATATTATGCTCCGAGCGGGAATCGAACCCGCGACCTGTGGCGTTTAAGGCAGGTTCGCTACCGCTGCGCCACAACGTCGTCAAAGATATTAAAGATCAAAGTAGGCATTAGCAGATTTATTTATCTCGACATGTTATCTAGTATTAGGATCTTTTAAGACGTTTTCTATTAATATCAGAAAGGTCACTAATAACATCAGAGATATTAACGTGTGTCGCAACCTTAGATGAGAGAAGGGCAAGGAGAGGAAAACGAAGAAGGCAGTGGTGGTAACGCTTTTATTGCAAAACAGCGGCTAGGAGGAGTACCTTCCATTGTCAGATGCAATGTTAGAATAATGGACGCAAATAAGCAATACCATGTCAACCCACATGAATGTCATTTCGAGAAAAACGCGTTTGAAAATTTTGAACAACTTGCTTTATATGATTTTTTTAATGTATTGGTCAAGTTTTTGGCAATTTCAGATTTATGTAAGTTAATATACTTATTTTCACAAAAAATAAGTATACAAACTGCATATTTCGTATATAATATAACCCAAAATGTTTAAAAATACATAAATTGCATGATTGAAAAAATGGCTTTTTTAGAAGTTTTAAAGCTTAAAACCTTACAAATATTAAAGAAAAATATTCTTCAGCCATTCACCAACACTTCTGCATATATAACTCAGTTTTTTCAATTTTGTGGGTTGACATGGTATTGCTTATTTGCGTCCAGATATTCCACCGAGATTTAAGAACCAATATCTTGAGATAGAAAAGCGCTTATAGGCCACGACAACCGCTTCTCAGGTCAGGTCTTCAACAGGTCACTCGAATAATTGCTTCCCAAATTTGTAACATAAAAAAGGCAGTCGAATGTTTGGACATTCGGCACTCATATTCAGTTAACAATAGGTAAAAACTCGCATATTGCTACTTCGCATACATACTCCACATGAGTGGAGATATTATACATGCTCGGCTAGTCGAAAACACTATCAATAGTAAATACTTAATATCATAACTAGCGAGTAGTACTTTTAGTATATTTTCCAAACTAGTTAAATCTTTCTTCATAATAAATCATTTATACTGGTAATTATCTATTGTGGGAAAAAATTAAGAAGGTAGGTATACTGTATATCGATAAAAATATGGCGTATTAAAAATTATAAATTATAATGCGAAAATACGAATTAAGTCATCTAAAAAACTTGTTTTTTCTTAATTTGTTTAGAAATAACGTGTTGACATATTTAATGAACGTTTAACATAAATTATACTTTCAAAAGCCAAACGGGATTCTATATAGAGATCATTATGTATATATGACGCATGTATACCAGGCTTAAAAAACTTTAGATCTAAGTTAATGCGAAAACCCAAAGTAACCTCAGACGTCTTACTTCTTTGCTACGTTAGTAAGAATTACGGGTACAAATTCAGGCAAACACCTTTGTTGTTCAAATTCAAAGGGCTTTGTGTAAGAACCTACACGTTTGGCAAGAAATTATAGCGTACGAAAACAGCTTATTATTTTTTCCTTGGAGTGCTTACAGAGTTCTAGCATTCATGTTTTATTTTTGCCACATATTAAAGCGAAATAAAACTAATTTTGATCAACTTGAAAAAAAGAAAAAGTTAGAATATCAAAAACAAATACACAGTTTGTGAATTATTTATTTTGTACCACCTGAGCTATTTCATTGAAACCCATTCCGTTTAAAAAGAATTACCTTAGTTAAAGAATAAAATTAAATGTGACTGTGGAGGAAAATCAAGATTGGTATCATGCTTTGTTCAATGTATAAAAGGTACATGTTTTGTTAGCCAGGTTTGTAATTTAAGGTTTGTTGACTAAGAAGGTGCCTAGCTAGATATTTAGTAATAAAAGACGTATATAGGCATATAGCGTGGACAGAGAAACCGTCTACGCAAGAGAGCAATACAAATAATTTTTTATGCGTAGATTTTTTGACATAGCTATTTTTTCTCAGTAAATAATTAATTCGGCTTATATAATTGCTTCAACAGTCTAATCTAATTCCCTGTTTACGCTAAGATCTTACTAATTGTTTCATCCTAACAAAATTTCGATATAAGGAAATATTGCTGGCAAAGTGCCACACTGTTTTGTTAAATTCCTAATAAAGCAATTATTTTAATTTTTAAAGACTCGGATTGGTTTACCTGTAATGCAACCAAATGTGTATATAGTCTTAAGTGGTAGAGCTATGCAGATGCTCTCACCGAAAATGTGCGTAAAGTGACAGTGTCGGTAGTGTTTCGTTTCGTACGAAGAGTGTGAGCGCCGGAGGCCCGATCTACCACCCCGTCTGTTCCCTTCCTTTTTATCCTTCTCATCCCTTCTCTCTTATTGGTTTATAACGCGCATGTGATACTTCAAATATCACAAGCGTTCATAAGTTGCGATGACTGCTTACCATCAGGCGGACCGTATTAAAAGATACGATTCTTTAGAATAATATTTCCTTCTAAAGGAATTGACGAAATAATCATACGGGTCTTAGTACGATCGACTTTCATATTACTCAATAATCTAGGTAGTCTTTTTTATTAAAGAATATTAGCTATACTTTTCTATGACATTACTAATATTCCAGTCGCCCCTCCAAATAAGCTCGATAGCTTGTGCTAGGAGTGGGTACGACAATAGCCCAAGGGGTCAGAATCGTACCAGCAACTCTCGCGGAGTCGGACCTTTTTTTATGTTAGAAGTTGGCAAACAAGCATACGGCCCACCTGATGGTAAGTGGCTGCCGCAGCCTATGAGCGCTTGCAGCACCATTAGTAGGTGCCACTCACGCGTTGCCAACCTCGAGATATTAGTTCTTAAATCTCGTTCGCCCAGTAATTTCACTAGCGTACAATGCCCTTCAAACCGGAACACAGTAGTGCCTAAGCACTATTATTTGGCGGCAGAATATTGGACACTGCGGTGGTACCTACCTAGCCGGCCTCTTGCAACAAAAGACCTACCACCAGTGTGACTGATTGCACTGGTGGAATAATCTCTGTTGTGACAGAGGTTATCCCAACAGCGGGCGATGGGGTCGTCACATCCCGACGCCTACCTTCTACGGTTGAGTTATCGAGGCTTATAAATATATTATTATATATATTCTTAATGATGGCAAGAGACCTAATGGATTGACGCTGGTTAACTGAAAATCATGACGGGTCCCTTCCCTGTGAGATGGTGGAATAATCTCGTCACGTGCCAGAGGCTGTATTGAGAAGAATACCTGAATCAGAGATAGTTAAATTCTACTGCTGCTTATTTCAAATTTGAATTAGACCTCGAACGAAAAAACAATACACACTCAACGGTGCCCATTAGGATAGTTTATTTTTAAGGCGTCGGGATGTGACGACCCCATCACCCGCTGTTGGGATAACCTCTGTCACAACAGAGATTATCCCACCAGTGCAATCAGTCACACTGGTGGTAGGTCTTTTGTTGCAAGAGGACGGCTAGGTAGGTACCACCGCAGTGTCCAATATTCTGCCGCCAAATAGTAGTGCTTAGGCACTACACGCTCATAGGCTGCGGCAGCCACTTACCATCAGGTGGGCCGTATGCTTGTTTGCCAACTTCTTACATAAAAAAAAAAATAGTTATATCTTGTATCGCGGATCCGGAAAAATTCACAATAACAAGGACTAATACACCCAGGCCGGAAGACATGCCTGTATGGTCAATACAAACATCTACTCCGAGCGGGAATTGAACCCGCAACCTGTGGCGCTTATGGTAGGTTCGCAAGGTAGGTAAGAATTGGAGCAACGGTTTGGCAGTTATTATCAAACAAACACACAACACAGACGTTTACAGACGTTTATTAGGTCAAGTTAGTTTAAAAACTCACTTTGCTCGCTTAGTGGATAAGCTATAAGATAAGCTATACTTTGATATTCAATCTTGTCATCAAGCATTACGGGCAACCCTGCTCCGGGTGACAGGTCGAATTTACACCTCTGTTAATTATTTTAATTTTAAATGTTAATTTAAATAATAATAAGTATTATAATTACACTGTGTAATAGAAATAAGTCACTTATAAGTAATAAATAAGTGTTTTAGTCGATAACTTCTTTGGAAAGTAATTTTTCTCGGGGAGTTGTTTCGCCGGGACAAGCTGTCAACGAGTCAACGACCCAACGACTAAATTCAAATTGTGATTCTAATTTTCGTCGGAAATTGGGGAGTATTGTGTTTAAAATTCTATAACCTTACATACTGTGCACTTTCTATTTCAATTATTACTCATATTACCACATATCTTTCGTATATCAATAATAATATAACAACTAATAATACAATGGGTGAAATTAAAAACATTCTGAAAGGCAACAGTTTATTGAGAGGTGCAAATGAAAACATTTTTTATTAAGGATTATTTTTTATTAAACGTCATTTATAATTAAAGCAAAAATACATGTGGCAAGGAGATCTTTTAAAGAAACAATTGCTATGTACCGCATTCGATTCCGACGGTCAATGTGTGACTGAATAATTTAAAAATAAATTTAAGCTTAAGCGACCAATTAATAAAATACTATATTATATACATACAGTACTAATGTATTATAGCATTTCATATTTAACACGTTCCCTGTCCGATGAACCATATTTGGCTCAGTTCAGTTGTTTTAACTATTTTCTCAACAGTCTGGACAGTGAATGTGTTAAATATAAACTTCAACACAAAACATATTATACACCATATATCTGAGCAATTTAAAGTTACATTTAAAAACTAGTACACGTGAAGATCTTATACAATATTTAATATTATTATTTACTCGAGGAAAATAGAAGTTGTACTTAATAGATCAGGTTACAAAGTCTATATTGTATTGAATTGCATATCGCACATGAACCAAAGGTAAACAAAGGAACTGCTAATTATTACCTTAATTTCATAATAGTCATGAATATTTAAAAAAATACATTTAATAAATAATCAATTACGTATTTTACGTCCTAATAAAAGCAAGTGAAGGGGGATCGAAAGTGTGATCTGATATGGAAAGTCACTATTAAATAAATAAAAGTCAAAATTTCGTGTTACATCTATTTTATCTGTGGGATATATTATAGATATGGATATAAATAAAATTAAATTATTTGTCTATGTTCTTCTTGGCACCAAAGTTGCAATCAAGCATGTGGCCTATCTCATGTAAAGCAGCTATCGACTTCCGTAGCCTATGTTCACTAGCAAAACCAGGGGCGTTACCATAGACAGTGGCGGATTTACCAGCAGGCTGAGTAGTCTTGAGCCTAGGGCGGCAAATTTGAAGACCGAATTTTGTTTTGCTACCTCATAGAAATCAAAAAAAAAATCCACGACGGTTTTCGGATGTTTTACAGGTAGAAATCTGCAATAAATTTCCAAACAGTAATCGGCCTCTGCGACCTCTGGCCACACTTTGTATGAGTGAAAAGAACGACATTTTTGACAACGTATTTCCCTACTACTGGGATTACACGGCGGCATTATTGCATGAGAGTAATAATTTCTTCAGTCTATCTTTTCAAAAACTGCAAGGGTCTAACTAATACTAAATTGTTACATAATAATAGTATGTATTATAATAATTCGCAACATCTCATGTAATTTTGTCTCTAAATGCCCGTATTCAAAAATAGTGTTTATTATACAGTATAAAACTGATTTTAATAGATAGAGGCTGAAGATATATACAAAAAATCTCTAATAATTCTAATGCCACGTGAACAAAGCCGTTGACTAAAGTTGGTAAGCGTAGTACTTCAGAAGTCTGGGCTTTTGCAAGAAAAAGAAATGAATTGTTTTTTTTTCTATTTTTTCCCAATTGTATTACGACAGACCTAATAAATATTTATTATAATATGTCTATGAACGCTCTTTTTACATCTCGATTTGTTAATAATTCACCCGTGTTTATTATTTCTTTAATGATAATGTTAAAATTAATGTTTCTTAAATATCATTTCACAATTTCATACACATTTTGTAATTAAAGACAGAGCCAAACTACCAATACGGGGTTCAAAATTTTACGAGTGAATTTTTAACATACATTAAATTATAAAACAAGATACAAAACACTATCTAGTAAATATAAATACATATAATCCTAACTAATAAAAGTTAGACTAATGATAAAATTAGAACATCCCTCTATTCAACTTAAAATTATATGGGTAATAGAAATGATTTCCCAATAATATTACGCCACTAGTGAAAAACAAGATCTTCAAGAAAAAAAAGCCAAGGTCATCATGGATATATTAAGTACTAGAAGTTGACAGTTTGAAATGTCAACTTCTAGTACTTAATATATCACACTTGAGTGTGGAAATCCATATTTGTATTATGCATATTTGTATAAAGCTATCTCGCTCTTTCACCGCTCTGTGCAATCACTATTTTACCCAATCAACCCTCCAATTTTTGACAGTTGAAAGAAGTGGGCATGATATTCGTAAAACTCGATCAGACTAAAAAGATAACGATTTACAACGCTTCTTGCTTCTCTTTCTAGCCGCGATCTAGTACTTTGCGCTCGGCAAATAAGAGCGTGCGCTCAGATAGTTTCGGGTGCACTCGGATTGTTTCGGTTGCCCTCGGATAGTTTCGGGTCCACTCGTATCGTCTCATTCGCGTTAGAACAGACAAGTGTTATATTATCATTCGTTCTCTTTTTATTGAACTTTAATGTCCACGATTATCCCATAAGTAGCGTGGTCTATTCTTATATGTCTATGAGATACGCCGTTCTTTTGTTTAATATATACGTTTATATGGGACGTTATTTAAATTTAATCATTAGAAAAAGAGGCAAGTTAAGTTTTTTTCTTCTTTGCAGGACAATGTTTCTTTGACATTATGGTTTCCTCAATAAACAAAAGCATGAAAAAAGTAAACAAAATTTAATAGCTGTTTTTAAAAATTGTACTATTCTAATTTCACAAATGCATAATTAAAAATATTCAAAATTTAAATTAAAATAAATGAGATACAGGAATTGAAATTATTCAAAATTTAAATTAAAATAAATGAGGTTTTTTTAAATTGAGAAGATGGTATATGGTAAAAGAATATTTATTAATACTTCTTAGCATGACAAAGTCCTTTTTTGTTTATTTTAATAAAAATAGCCAGCAGATTAAAAAAAATAGATTCCTGTTTACATTATAACTAGTGACGTAATGACATGAATAACGCTAGCTATATCGATATTGAGTCGACTAGTAATCAAGGGCCCACTCGTTCTCTTGCAGGAAAGCGTCAACTACTTCCTTCATGGTGAAGTTTGGTATGAGCTGATCCGCTGTTAGCTTCACGCGGGTAACTGGATCAAAATGACCGACACGCTGCGAAAGTAAAAAACATTTTTAATGTTAATGAAAATAAAAACTTTTTTTTATTTCGGTTGGCAAACAAGCATACGGTCCGCCTGATGGTAAGGAATCACTGCAACATATGAACGCTTGTGGTACTTGAAGTAACACATGCGCTTTGCTGACTCAAGGAACAAGAGGGAAAGGATGGAAACGGAAACAAGGGAAAGGAATAGAGAAGTGGGAGATTGGGCCTCTTCTTACTCATCGCACGAAACGTAACAGTAGTTACTTAACGCCGATATTATATGACATGGTAGTACTTCCCCGGTCTATATTACAACTAGATACAAAATCGTCAGGATGTGACTACATAATATATTGAAACAGTTATTTTGATAGGCGCATATGTTATCGTAGTTTATCTACACCGAACCTACACAATGAAATCACCTCAAAGCCACGTCTTGCACGCAAGAATCTAAATAAATAAATAATAAATAAAAAGCTTTAGTGCACGTAAAACAAAATAAGGTAAACAATTAAACTTAGGATAGTTTATAGTGTGCAAAGGCAGTCTTAATCTAATATCTCTTACAGACAACCTTTTGACGTAGATAACTTAGTGCCTTTTCACAGGTGCCGGTTGCCGGGTATGCGGTAGCAAAGTGTATAGGCATGTATTACACATACTGGCGTTATTTTCTCGACAAGCGGTCGCCGGGTTGTCGCCGAATTCATCATCATTCATTCATCCAGCTCGGATAGGTACATTTGATTCAAAGTTGGGTCTTGTGAAAGCGAAATGAGTTACCCGGTTATTCGACTCAGATACCCGGCATCCGGCACTTACATTTAGATTAACGGGTCAAGTGCGAATAAATGTTATACAATAACTATTAAAACGAAAACATAAACAAGAAAAATTCGATAGAATAACGCAAAATATATAACTCTTTATACATATCAACGGCCCTCATTAAGGATAATTATATTCCTGTGTCGGGGGTCCGAAAACATACACAATGACAAGGACAAACACACCCAGACCGGAAAACATGCCTGTATGGTGAATACAAACATCTGCTCCGAGCGGGAATCGAACCCGCGACCTGTGGCGCTTAAGGCAATTTCGTTACCGCTGCGCCACAACGTCGTCGATTCAAAAGAATTTACAAATATATTTAAATCAACTTACCTCTAGATGTTCTTCAATATCTTTCTTTTCATATGTAATGCCGCTGGGTGTTATGACGGGGTCGTTAAGTATTTCGAAGCTTATTTTACCGCACAAATAATCTGGGACGTCACGTTTCTAAAAAAAGTTTACAATTTTACAAAATATTTACAATTGGACACTTTCTGTCAAAAATAATATCAATTATGTACATCTTCTTCATTCTAGCATTATTCCCGGTATTTTGTGTACCCAGGATCTGCTTATTACTCTATCCTTATTACTCTATTTATCTATCTATATCCGGATTTGACGGGTTACTAGATTTTACAAGGAGCGATTGCCATCTGACCTCGGCAACCCTAAGGGCGAACCAGTAACTCATTGCATAAGAGCAATTTACTTATCAAGAGTTAACGATTATTATCTGATGTTATGTGATAATAACCGGGACCGACAGCTTAACGTGCTCTCCGAGGCACGGTGGGGACCCACACGGACAAACGCTCAGACCGAGACAGAAATTTTAACAAACATCTGCCCGAGCGGCAATCGAACCTGCAACCGTCGAGACTAAAGGCAGACTCGCTACCCACAATGCCACAACGGTGTCGAATATCAATTATGTACATATTATATCATAATATAATGTCAAGCATTTTGTGGACAGGATGACCAGTTAAGAAGTGCCTACCTTGCGATGCGATTTTTGTGCAAAATGCGTTAAGCTTAAAATATAATTGCTTTTTATTGTAATTAAATTTATTACTTTCAATTTAATAAGTTACCAATCATAAGTTATAAAGATGTTTTATTTATAGAATGGGTTTTTGTTATCTGAGAAATTAAAATACCATATTCTCAGGAAATTATAAAGCAGAAATTCTGATTGCTCAACTTATTATCGCCCAGCCAAAATAGAATAGAAAAATAGAATCGTTTTTTTATAATGTGCCTTTTATTAATACACTGCACTTTCGTTTTGTGATAAATCCAAAATCAGCTACTAATTAATAAAATTAATTATGCCAAAAATTTTAAAAAATAGGCAGTCATCTGGAAAACCGAAGTAAAAACTTGACGCTTTGAAATAACTGTTTCTTTTTAATTTCCTATTGAATAAATATTTTACCCATATATTGACGCAAATAAGCAATACCATGTCAACCCACAAAATTGAAAAAAACTGAGTTATATATGCAAAAGTGTTGGTAAATGGCTGAAGAACATTTTTCTTTAATATTTGTAGGGTTTTAAGCTTTAAAACTTCTAAAAAGCTATTTTTTAATCATGCAATTTATGTATTATGTTAAACGTTTTGGGTTATATTATATACGAAATATGCAGTTTGTATACTTATTTTTTATGAAAATAAGTAAAATAACTTACATAAATCTGAAATTGCCAAAAACTAATTGATCAATGCATAAAAAAATCATTTAAAGCAAGTTGTTCAAAATGTTCAAACGCGTTTTTCTCAAAATGACATTTGTGTGGGTTGACATGGTATTGCTTATTTGCGTCCATATATAAATTGTTTTACTGTATATTACAATATGGGTATTCAGGTACACAGACCGCTGCGCGTCACCAGTTTGGGAGACTGACGTCACTAACGTGTCGACGACGAGAACCCATAAGTTTTACACCCACTTAACTATTTTTAGATAACAAGGCAACATTGTTACTGTTCTAGATCAAACCAATTCGGATGATATACGGTTTCTAAATACACACGTCACAGTGACGTTCATACAGAGATTTACGAATGTCTTTTACATTCAGTCTCGAAGCATACATAATCGGTTTACACCCACACGGGGTGTGAAAGCGTACGATACGAAATGATCCTATTAAAAATCGACAGGTGAGACTAAAATAGTACCTCGTCTCATAACTTGCGTAATTTTTACGTCATTGCTTTCAGGTAGATATGTCATCTTATGATAACAAAAAATATATTGAAATTTTATATATTTTACTATACTATATATACTCTTGTAATTATATAACTTTTTTAATTATCTAAAAGTATCTATATCTATGTATCACTGACAAATTGTGCTTGCTGTGATTACCAGTAATTGGAAGGTCATTTAGAATAAAAATTTAAGATAATGTATTGTGTCTTGTTATAATGAATCTTCTGTTGGTGATCCTTAATAATAAATAAATAATAAATTAAAAAAATACGTCACTATTGTGGCAAGCAAGCATACGACCCACCTGATTATGACCTAATATGACCCATATGACCTAAGCGGTTGTCGTAGCCTATGAGCGTCTGCAACACCATACATTTGTTGTCACTCACGCGTTGCCTACCTCGAGATATTGGTTCTTAAATCTCCTTAGCCTAGTTATTTCACAAGCCACAGACTCAAACCAAAAAATCAATTTGATAAGAGCCGAGACTTTTAAGTGCCCTCTGAGACGCAAGTTGAAATACCACTATGATATTGGTTCTTAAATCTCTTTTTCCCAGTAATTTCACTAGCTACAGTGTCTTTCAAACCGAAAAATAGTAATGCTTTGCGGTAGAATAACTTACACTGCAATGGAACATACCTAGTGAGTTTCTTACAATAAAAGACCTACCACCAGTTAAAATCTACGGCTGTTATGGTTATTATTATAATTTAAATGTTACCTAAAAACTCAATTGACGTACATTTTTATCTCTAAGTACTATGGCTATTAAACAGGCATTTAGATAAAAAATTCTAAGACTATTATTATTATGATTAAGTGATAATAATAATAAGGAAATAATTAATACAAAATAGCGTTTTATGATTATTTGGATGACGTTGAAAAATCTAAGCATTACTTTTGAATAACATACAAAATTAACACTTACCCTCCTCCGTTCATCCATTTTTGAAAACAGATTATTGAGTTCACTACCATAATTATTCTGAAACCAAAAAAGAACCTATTAAACATAAGCCTTAATACAGTTTCTGAACTAACTTTAAACTATTGACTTATATAAAATTTAGAAATTAAATAATAAATAAACGCTACACACTCAATAGCAATTATGATAGTTATATCCTGTGTTGTGGGTTATGAAACATACAATGACAAGGACAAACACCCAGACCGGAAAACATGCCTGTATGATCAATACAAACATCTCCTGAGCGGGAATCGAACCCGCAACCTGTGACACTAAGGTGGGTTCGCTACCGCTGCACCACAACGTCGTCAATTATAATACAAACCATTTCTTAGGAATTCATAATATGGAAAAATCATTAAAAAAAGGGGGTGAATTATATAAAATTTGTAAACCATTGACAATACTATTAAACCTATATAAGTTGAATGAAGCTTAAACGTACGCAAATAAGCAATACCATGTCAACCTACACGAATGTCATTTCGAGAAAAACGCGTTTGAAAATTTTGAACAACTTGCTTTATAGGGTTTTTTTTTCTATGTATTGGTCAAGTTTTTGGCAATTTCAGATTTATGTCAGTTATTTTACTTATTTTCACATAAAATAAGTATACAAACTGCATATTTCGTATATAATATAACCCAAAACGTTTAACATAATACATAAATTTCATTAATAAAAATGGCTTTTTTAGAAGTTTTAAAGCTTAAAACCCTACAAATATTAAAGAAAAATGTTACCAACACTTTTGCATATATAACTCAGTTTTTTCCATTTTGTGGGTTGACATGATATTGCTTATTTGCGTCCAAATATAAACTTGTTGAATAGAATATATATATATATATATATATATATATATATATATATATAATTATATTGTTTTTACTCACACATTCTTCTTCAGCTTTAGCTATTTTGCTATTGGTCTCTTCTTCATTGACATTCTCTAATTTTATTGATTCTATTCTCCGTTGCAAATCTTCATTTATTAGCCTGAAAATCAAAATATACTATTATAAAAAGGAAGCAGAAGTGTGTCTGCACTCTCTCTCTCTCTCTGTCTCTCTGTTTAAAAGTTTGTTACTTAATCACCCAAAATCAGCTCAATAGATTGGGATGATATTTGACACAATTTATTAAAATATTTAATTGCTAAATACAAAAGGATTATTAATGTCATTCAAAAAAATTTTTTTTCCTTTTATTATTTTTTTATTATTAAGTGGTTTATGCATTTTCTCACTAAAATGTCTAAGAGATCCATAAGGGGATGATTCATATTAATTCTTACCCACTCCTTGTTATTTTTTTTTTTAGATTATTAGCAAGCCTTTTTCAGATAATTACTTTGTGACTCCAACTAAGTGTGGAGCTTGCGATAGGAGTATGACAATAGTCTAAGGGGATAAGAATGAACCTGGATCTTTCACGCTAACAAAGTGGGCTCTTCTACTAAAGCTTCTATTTGTTTATTATAGTTGAAAACTATAATCATAAAATTGGAAATACTGACTAATGTATGACTGCACTGTCTTAATAAGTTAGATTCTAAGACTTTATACCCGACAACACAAACACCAAAACTATATTAAAAATCATACAAATGATATCAGAACATTGTTTTATTACACCGTTGTGGCGCACTGGTAGCGAACCTGCTTTAAACCTCAACACTCGCGAGTTCAAGTAATGTTAGTTATAAATATCTGTTTTAGTCTGGATATTTATGCTTGTGAGTTTACTAAGGGACCTGGTTGTTATCATAACGTCTGATAATAATCCTCTTGATAGAGAATCTGCCCTTATCTAATGTGTTACTGATTCGTCCTTAGGGCTGCGGAGGTCAGATGTTATGTGCAAAAACTAGTAAGCTGTCTAATCCAGTTAAGTTTATAAGCAGGCCCTGGGTAAATGTGTACCGGGAATAATACTAAGACGAAGAAGATTGTGTTGTTCTTATATTATAATATGAATTTAAATAGCTCTATCTACATAACTCACCTATTCAAATACGTCTGCAGTTCAATTTCCTGTGCTATTCTCTTCTCCTCTTGAACATTCCATCTCTTCTTTCTGGCTACCCGGATCTGTGCTGCTATGTCATCTCCGAAGTTCAGCTTCTGATCACGAGCTAGGTCACTGGCTGGAAATAATCATAAAATTGTTGTTTATGAAAAAAAGTATTTTAAATTTGTGATGTGAACATTCTCAATACTTGGTATAATATAAAAGTATATTATATATATCCCTGAAGAATAATAAAGCACACACCTAAAAAAAATTTATATAGCATTTCTTAAAAACATTTTACAATAAAAATATATTAATAGTAGGCATAAAATAGGGCACTTGTGGCTTTTTTTACAATTATATTATTACAAATAGTTTAAAAAATATTATATTCTTTTAATAAATATTATTTGTGGCACTTTTTATTAAAAAACCCATTAATTGTACTTACTTTGACATTATCAAAACATGTTATTATAATGAGTATCATTAAGACATTAAGTAATGGATTTTCTCATTATAATATTAATATTATCTATTAATATTATTATTTTTACTTTTAATCATTAAATATTATTAATCATAGGCAAAAGAATAAATTTTGTTTCTTGACTTCTACACTGCTAACCTGACTAACTCTGTACTACAGTAGTATAATACAAGCTGGCATGGCTCAAAATTCAAGAAAAATGCTTAAAATAAATTATTTTTTTAATTTCATTGTTGAGGTACAGCAGTTGAGAACCTGCCCTAAGCGCCAGAGTTCGTGATTTGATACCACTTCGGAGCATATGTTAGTATTGACAATACAGACATGCCTTCCAGTCTGGGTGTGTTTGGCCTTGTACATGTGTATGTTCTGGAGCCCTAACATGGAATATACCTATCCTCAGGGCGCTGTTGAGTGTGTAGCGTTTATTTATAAGTAACTTATAGACTGATTACAGCAAATTGAACTTTAACAACAGATATTAATAGGAATCTTACTGTAAGATGTTTTTTTTATTTCATTTAATTCATAATAGCATTGGCACACAAGCATACACTCTGCCTGATGACCGATGAACGCTTGTGATTCTTAGAAGTATCAGAAGTGTTCATAGTTCATAAGTTATAAGAGATGAGGAGGATAAAAGAAGGTGTCTGTTGCCTTCCTTTTTTGGATTCGGCTTCATGTGCTCTCACTCATCGCACGAAATACAACATTAGTTACCAATACTGTTACTTTACACTGATATTCTGTAAGAGGGTAGTAATTCATCATTCGAGCTGGCCCATTTGTGTTGATTGGACCATGACTCTGCTACAACCTTTATATCAATTACCTCTATGTAAATGTTTTATTGCTTCATCATAGCATTCCAATTCAACAAGAGCTTGTCCAAGAAAGAAGTGACCCTTTACTTGATTATTATCTATGTCGAGGGCTCGTCTACAGTCCTGGCACGTTGCCTCCCATCTCTTCATTTTCAAATGGCATAGTGCTCGGTTTGTATAATATGTTGATACTGATGGGTTCTTTATCTACAAGGAAATAGTTAAAAATTATCCCAATGTTATTTTACAATTTTGAAACTGACACATTTTGTAAATATACCTCAAAAACAAATTTTACATACACACTATTAAATAATATACTATTTTTAAAAATAAGAAGTTTTTACAGTTTCTGAACAATTTCAACTTTCATACATGTCATGCATGAAAATTGAATTGTCTTTTCAAAATCATACATTCAATTAATTT
This sequence comes from Hestina assimilis, assembly GCA_023373885.1. Lineage (NCBI taxonomy): Eukaryota > Metazoa > Arthropoda > Insecta > Lepidoptera > Nymphalidae > Hestina > Hestina assimilis. Next base: position 4,476,046 of record CM041749.1, on the reverse strand, counting down.
GTTACTAATAACATATCAAACGTATAAATTCCGTTAAATATTTTATCAGTAACTTAAAGGAATTTGTTACAACAGACATTAAACTGGAATACAATATCATAGCCCATTTTCAATATTGCAACCACTGCTTGAAATTTAAAGGGATTGGTAATAAACACAGAGCTATCTTCTAAAAACAAACTGTTTAATTTATAAAAGAAACATACTTTATCGGTATATTCAAATATTGTTATTAGACATTTTATTAAAACTTACGATAGCCTTGGTGTAGTAGTTCATAGCATCTTCGAATCTACGCAAGCTAAACAATCTGTTTCCTTGTTCTTTCAGCTCCTTATCGCTTAAATTTGCAGTGGAATACATATGCTTACTCATTTTAATATTTTATTCTTGCACTTTTTTACGATAATTATAGCACAGCTGTCATTATAACACAATTTTGGTGTATTTTCGAATCTTGATTTCTCCACTTTTACGCGAGAGAAAAATAAAAAAATATTCTTCTTGGATTATAAGCGAACGTTCTTCGTACAAACGTACAGAATACAGATAAAATACAACACAGGAATAAAGAAATGGATTGCGGATGCGGAGAATGTATTTAGAAAAATTAGTTATCTGACAAATGACAACTTTGTAAATTGATAAATGACTGTGACAGCTATTTGACATTTGCGTTCAAAATTGATATTCTTTTAACTATAATTTTTGGTTGGTGTCGATAGTTATTATTTATTTCAAATCGTTCAATATCTTATGACTTATGTTGTTAAACACGAAATCTTTATATTTTATTTCAATCTTTATTAGAAGTCTTCATAATAACTATAAAGTTATTTTTTTTTATGTTAAAGGGAAACGGACAGCAGGCTCACCAGATGTTATGTGCTGAGGTTATGAGATTACCGTCTATACTGCCCATGAACACCAGCAACATCAGACTAGGGCATGCAGTTGCGTTGCCGACCTTTAAGTTGCAAATAATTAAAACTAAAACCCGTCGGGGGTCGTCCTCGGCATAAGTCTGGATGCTCCGGGAAGTCCGTAGAGCCCAAAGAGCGCACCATTCCCTTGTGAAAGGCTATAATTATCTAATACTGCCAATTCTACCTTTACGACTGGAATCAGTCTTTTCCCGATCCCGTCTTTTGTAATAACGGTTTCACAAAAGGTGTCAAATAACTTTCAAGAAGCCTGCCAACTAGTTAAGCTCCACCACCAACAAGGTATCACTACTAGGATTGGAATTTCTTTTACGATATAGAGGTTTCCTCACGTTTTCCTTTCACCTTTAAACACGAGATAAACTTGCAACACAAATTAAGCACTTGAAAACTCAGAGTGCTACACATTTACACATGTATATTTTCAATCTATTGGGCCATCTCAGCTTGCATAATTTAGTAGGTATCCATTATTAATGAAAATATATATATATATATATTTATTTTGTGTTGGTATAAATCTAGGTTTTCATTATATTTATTTTATTTATTAAATTAAATTAAAATACTTTATAGTCATAACTTTTTTATTTCTGTTGTTTAAAAATATGAATCGACAGCATCCATACTCCATAACATCACAGCAGTAAATAATATAATTTTTCCAAGTTTCATTAGAAAAATGCTTAATCTAACTAAAATAAACAGCCTCGAGTCCATTAAAATAAAATTTAACAAAAAACTTTATAATTACGTAATACATTTTTTAGCAATGCTCATTGTTAGTGAAAGGGTGAAAATAATTTGCCATTTTATATTTGTTTCTTTGGTAATACAATGACAAAAATAAAAAATAATGCTAAAAAGCTATTCTATTTAGAAATAAATAATTTATGATCTAATTTCTGTAAGCATAGGTTTTGCTCGTATTGAAAATCATTTATCTTCCACCATACCCGACTTTTTCTTGCGGTGCCCAGAAATACTGAAATTCAAAAATTCTTCATACAAATTAGGTAATATCCATGAAAGATTGTTATACGTATTGAGATTTCTGAGACTTACAAAATTTTCTTTTAACGTTGGATTGGATTTAATAAAAATTTTAAAATGATTAAATCAAATTAATGTAAAGTTCTCTTTAAGTTAGATAATATAATGTTCGGCTTTGATAAAGAATTATTAAAAATCTTACTTTAGAGCTGGATCCATTACGAGAGGTGGGTGTATCGGTATTTTCACATTCGGTAACAATGGACATGGAAATTGCAGATTTTTTAATATTTCTAATCCTTCACCAATTTGTATCTATAAAGCAATTAGTGAATTATGAAACTTCATTGTATTTCACTCTCAACAAAATATGACGCCCTCATGTTGCTGTCATTTAGATATCTCTAGATGAATGGTCACTCTCAAAAAAGTCTGCCTTCTACGAGTATAAGTCCATGATACTCCCGCCTTTATTAAAATACTAGCATATAGCTTTTGTACTATATTAAAACTTACTTCTTCGCCACCTTGTTCTTTATTTATTTTACAAACATTTGCACACCATTTCCGTAAATTTACATCAGCGGCACCACGTCTCTCTAATCGTTCATTTAAATCGGTCATATTCCTAAACGGTAGCTAAAATATTTTCTTTGTTAATTGTATATTTTCTTTTTAAAATATGCAAACTACCTAAATCGAGCAAGTAAAAATCGATATTATATTATTTTATCATACTCATTATATCAAAAACTTCAAAACTTACATTAGCAATACGTAGTGAATTCGGTCGTTTTATTGCCATCTTTTGAGAAAAGGCGCCAGGTTTCCTTCGAAAAGCATCAATGCTCTTGGTTTTAGTTTTAACACTTGATGTGTCTGCTTCGGACGAATGAATCGTTTTACTTAGATGACCTAAGTTTCCATCATGACGTAGCATATTATCCTAAAATATATTTTTATTTTCTTCCAATGATAGTCAAAGACCTACATTTAAATAGAAATACAATAATAAAAAAACTCACTCGAAGCTTTTCTAACTCTATATCTATTTTCTGTCTAGTCGCCAGCTCTGATCGAATTTCATCAACTAAATAGGCCCAATATCTGTTAACCCGAGCACAATCATTTAGCTGAGTCAAAGGCAATTGCATCAATATTTGCTTTCCAATCACTGACGGCAATAATTGAATCTAAAAGTTGAAAGTTTGAATATAAAACATGAGTAAAATATAATTTGACAAGTATACCCTTAATAACATAAATTCTATGTGATTGCTTACAAAATCGACAGTATCAAGAAACTCCACTTTTGGTCGATTTACTTTCCAATTCCTCTGCTTCGTACCGTCCTTAAAGATCATCTCGATTTCTTCTAACTTTAAATTATCTCTCATACCCTTTATTGCAGAGCCCCACATGGCTAAATTTGTTTCCAACTGGAAAAATATTTGTTTCTTGTTACTAAGTTGGCATGTTGCAGCATATGAGCGCTTACAACACCATATATTTGTAGATGTCACTCATGCGTTACCAACCGCGAGATATTGGTCTCAAATCTCATTTGCCCAATAGTTCCACTAGCTACAATGTTCTTCTAAGCGGTAGAATATCTGACACTGCGGTGCTACTTAGCATACCGGCCTCTTGCAATAAAAGATCTACTACCAGTATAATAATCTAATTACAAATATTTATTTGCTATTTGTTACCTCTTTCTGTGCTTGCCCATTCGTCATTTGGTCTCTAGAAGGTTCAAAAAATTGAGATGTAGAATTTCTTTTGCGAGGTGTTCTTTCTTGCTCTTTCTTTGGCTGCTTTGGAAATTTGGCAAAATATTGGCATTTATATTTATTATTAGTAATTAAATTATTATATTTAATACAATTTTAAATGTCAAAAAGAAATCATAAAATTACTTATAACTATCATTTTGTCCATGAAATCACAAAAATACTTTAACAAGGTAATGTTTCATCCAAATCCAAAATTTTCAGTTAAAAGTTTTCATACTTATTCTTCTAAAAACTTAATAACTCAGTATTAATTTCTTCGTCTATCTTTCTAGCTATTGAATATAAATAACCACCAATTACCATTTCAACAGTAGGCGCCCTTTTATCTATAGGTGGTTCATAAACTACAACACATTCTTCTAAATTCTCTAACTGTATTTCCAGGTGCTTGTCGTAAACACCTTGTGAAACTTTGAGTACTTCCCACATAAGTGGTCCACCGGATACTAATAACAACTCCACTAGTACTAAATATTGCTGCTCCTATCGACAAGGGTGGATTTATAATTTGAATCCTATTTCGTCACAATACAAGTCAAACTTTTAACTGAATAGTACAAACCGATTTAAGAGAACGGAACCATTCGCGATCTTTTGTCATGGTTTGTTCAAGAGAGGATATGGGCACTGTTCGATCGTGGTCCATAGGCACTTGGTCGTATATGCTCCATGTCTTTAGCCTAAGAATATATAAAAATAATTCATCTAACAACTATTGTCCATGCTATCCATTTTGTAACAGTACCTAACTAGAAATAATTTCCGGTCTAATTTCTTACCGTAAGAGATGAGGCTAGTCGTTATAAACCTGGTTAGTTGGTTCATACAAATAATTTTTTAAAGTTTTAGTATGACTTTTCGATTTTCTTTGAGATACTGAACTTAAGTTTTCGAAAAAAAATTGCATTCTAAATAAAATTTGAATACAAAAAAAAACCAAAGCTTGATCAACCGTAAGGTCTGTTACAGTATAATGATACTACATCATGATGTCACCAGTATATAAGATATAATTTTATATGATAAGGAAAAATTATTATAGTCTGTTAAATGTAAGTTGAACCATGCGCAGTAACACGTTTTTGGGTCTCAACCGTTAGCGGTATGAAGGGGGCCGCGTTTAGTACACTCGCTCTCGGTTGGTTTAGTTCTTTAAAAATAAATTATTAAAATATAAATTATTTTTGTCAAGTGTGTAAGCATTTAATTTTATTTTAAGATAAGGTGTCATTCCAATAAGTGACAGTTATTAAAAATGTACATTAACTGTTATTATTATTATTTTTATATACCTTTTTCTATACTATTTATTTGTTATATTCTATTTAAGTAATTAATAACGAAAATGAATAAATAATTAATTGAATTTAGAAGAAATAATAGGTATATTATATACTTAATTCCGTTTTCCTACTTAATAAACAATCTATTTAAATAAGAGGAAATCAATATTTTTGTCTAACATTTTTGTCCATGATTGTACCTACGCAGAAGCGGCCATTTTGGTTCAACTTAAATTTAAGGAACTATATCCCATTTAAGACAATAGCAAATAAATCCGAAAACTCACTCGCTTATAGACGATATTGCATCTTTTGGCCGACAGTTCCATATTGACCTTAACAAGAGAGTCAGGGTCCAAACACTTTGAATCTCATAGATCAAGTCAAGTAAAAACCGCTTTTTGTTCTTCCATGCAATACGAGCAAACCAGCACTTAGTTTCATACAAATGTTTAGTGAACTCCAATGCATCTTTCGAGCGATCCTCATTGACTTAAATGAAAATAATAGTGACTTTGCAATCATATATGTGTTAATGATTTATTAGAGTTCCGTAGCCAAATGGGCAAAACGGAACCCTTACACTTTTGTCATTTCCGTCTATCCGTCCGTCCGTCCGTGTGTCACAGTCATTTTACTCGGACTATTGGCTCTATTGGCTATTGGCTATATATAGACTATTGGCTCTATCTATACGAAATTTACTAAATTGTGATATATAATTCTATAATATCTTAATATAATTCTATGAACCGCTACAGGATTTTGTCATGAATTCCTAAAATATATAAAAATTAAGGGTAGCAGCCCATACATTTAACTGAAGATTGAAAAAGAAATTTCAACGTATGGGAACGTGTGCAATATCTTTAATAGGTCTTTCAAAATGATAGGGAGGTTTAATTTTGACTTTTTCATTAAGTCAGTAGTTATTGAGATATAAGCTCCTATAGTCATAAAAATCGTGACAAGCCCCCTCTAACTTTTAAACTATGAGATTAGGACGTAGAATATCAAATGAAATTTCAACCACATTTTAGAGATATATAAGTTATTCCCATAACTTTGTTTTTCATATTACTTTTAATAATTACTATTAAATTACCAACTTAATTTTTGCGCTCGGTTTTAATTCGTTATTATTTTGAAAGTCCTTAAGATTCTTCATAACCAAGCTGCGGAACCCTTTAGTTTCGACTGTGCGTGGTGAACAACGCACTTGACTGATATACTTTATTAATATTTTTATACTAGGTGGCGCAGCGGTAACGACCCTGGATTCCCGCTCGGGACAAATGTTTGCATTGACCATACAGGCATGTATATCTGGGTGTGTTTGTCCTTTTCCTTGTGGATGGATGTTTCTGGACAGCCGACACACAATACTAATATATGGGGGCCGTTGATTGTGAAGCGTTTATTGACGAGTAAATAGGCTTTCTCTCAATTTATCAAACAGAAATGTTCAGTTTAAATATTATTATTGGGTCTCCTATCTATAGTCTAATCACACCAAAAGCTGCTTAACCTACTAATTGTTTACCGACAAGTCAACAAACCCGGCTATGACAATACGGTAGTAAGTAATATTGGATGAGCGTGAAGGTCAGTGACTGTGTGCTATTCCGGGTACAAGACAGTATTCTATAACATACGTCTCATGGTTAGTGAATAGTCAAAGTCAAGGTGCTTACATGCCACGGCCAGGGATTTTGCTGTACTAAGTATCCATGTTTGCATTTATTTATTCTTTATATTAGCACAGGACTCGGTCAAAGGTCAGCGGTCACCATATACTATATTCACTTGAATCACCGTGGTATCTTTGTCCCCAGAGTTGAGAAAGTGGTTAGAGTGGTGGGTCCCCGACATTAATTGCAACAGTGTGAATATTCCTACTGTGAGAGATTACTATTTCTCTTTTCGAGCCATACGAAGTGATGTCTGTACGTTTAAGTAAGTTTTTCGAACAAATGCTAATATTTACGATGAATTCGCCAAGAAACTGATTGCGAACTTATTTATTATAATAGTACCCATGGGCGTAGCCAGCATTTGGAATAGGGGTGGGCATAATCTTAATTTAGAGAGGGGCAAGATGACAATTTTCTTCAATAGTTATTCGTTAAATAGTACAAGATGAGAGATTGTAGAGAAATACAAGATATGCATATATAATTGTATAATAATACAATTATATATGCATATCTTGTATTTCTCAGTATTTAGCAAGGTCCAAAGGGGACAGCTTCCTCCTTTCTCCTACTTCGCTACGCCCATGATTAGTACTTATGTATTGATAACGTTAAAAATACCACCGGGTATTGCATTAATTACCACATCCCATCTTCGTCAAAATTAAATCACTGTTCAAATGTATTTTTTTCATTAAATCGTCAAATGAAATCATTATTACGTTTATAATACGAGCCTTTAAAATAATTCTTAATGTCAAAGTATTTTATTTATGTTTTTGACATTTTTTTATTTATATAGATACTCTAAATAACGGTCAGTATCAAAATAAAAAATGCATGGATGGATATGATTGCTTAGAATTTTTCCGATGCGTTCTCGGATCTCAGGGTCAATATTACAATAGCTGCTGTTATACACACGTACTTTATATATAAGATGTTCCAGTTACGAATCTCTGAGGATTTTCTGACACCGTCAGTCAGGAATTGTCATGGCGCGTGTTGACACGCATTCTCTACAAGCAATTTCAGTTAAACCAAAAAGTGCTAATTTCTGTAGATTCATAGTAATAATAGCTGTTACAACTCTCTTTACCGTTTCATATTTTATTTCAAAAAGACCGTTGGATATTTTAGGCGATCCGTCTGATCAGTTTATAGTTAAAACTAATCCTAATATATACACAAGATTAGAAGGTATAGACCCGGAAGAGAGGGATGTGTTTCAAGGATTTCAGACTTCTTTTCTACCCTCTCGAGACATAATAATTCCGCGAAAGGATGGAAATGGTAAAAGTGATCTCTATGAAGACAATGTAACAAGTGATATATTTGTATGGGATAATGAAGCCAGGAAGCATCAAGTCCCTACCAGGGTTAAGCGGAAGAGCCATTTTACATTTACGTCTCAAGATTACGAGTAAGAATTGCTACGTAAAAAGTTACATGCATAATTTATATAACACATTATGTGTATTCTATAAAATATATCTTAATACTTCATCATGCCGAGTTAAATTTATTATAAAAATCATTTAATCATAAGGATTTTTTTGTTATAGTCAAGAAAATCCAACCCATATTAAAAGAAGAGACGAAGGAAATGAAGAAGACGAAGCAGATGAAAATCTCAAAGAAACTGAAATAGATTACGATAGTGACTCCAACGAATATGATGAAGAAGGAAATTTACAAAGGTTTAAAAATTATCATAGCTTATAAACATATTTATTTTTATAAAGGCTAAAAAATTACTTAAAAATAAATAATTAACAATAAATATTGGATGAAATTTACTATATACTACTACTACATATTTTTTTGGATTTGTAATTTTTTCTTATGTTTTTGACCATAGCGTGGTGCATCCTGAAATTTATGTAGATCGTGGTCCACTTGATGATGTCGAACAAGTCCGTCGTCAACCAGAACTTGAAGAAGCCGAGATGGGCTCTGCTGCACACATGTATAAACCAGTTCGATCTTCTTCAGGTATTTTTTTAACATTCCAATTTAAGCTTCAATTTTGGTAGTTTAAAAAATAAGAAATAGCCACTGTTCTGTTGCATCTTTTGTAATTTTTTAAGCATGTCAATAATCCATGGTTTGACTGATACAATGTAAATATTATTAAGTAAATAGCATATTTTATAAATGCATTAAAATATTAATATCCAAAGCAAAACTATCCATTGAAAGTTATAAGTTTTCTTTTTTACATTTTAAAAACACTAATTCTATACGAGATCTACGCTATTAATATTTATCGTACAGATTGTAGTTACATTACATTGGTAATCGCGAGCAATATTATTCAATTATCCATTGACAGAAAAGCAAGTCAAGTTCAAGGTAAAGTCTCGGCCTTATAGCCTCAAACTTTTCTACAATGTATTTTCTTATAATAATAATAATAATATAATTTTATTTTATATATTTACATGACATAGGTGTACATTCGTTTTGGAAAGGCCAAGGTGACAGGGATACTATTAGACGCACTCAAGCTAATATAATGAAACAGTATATGGACGCGGAAGCTGATCCTTGTCATGATTTTTATCAATACGCCTGTGGAAATTGGCCAGCACTCAACCCCATTCCAGCCGATAAAGCGGGGTGAGTGAACTTTGATAAACAATAGATATTAATAACTTGTAAACTAATCTTATTCTCTTACAGCTATGATACGTTTGAAATGTTAAGAGAAAATTTAGATACAGTTCTTAAAGAACTGCTACAGTTTAGCCCAAAGGAAAAATTACCAACCACATATCCAGGTCCACACTTGGACATAAATGATAATTTACTGACTATTACACAACCATCACTCTGTCCAAATATACCTAATAACGTGCATGCGGATGCTATTGTAACAAATTCTAAAGAAATATCGAATCCAACAGATGATAAATATTCATACGATGTAAATAACAAAGCTAGTAAGTCTGAGATTATAAATCGTATTCGTAGATATCTGGATAGAAAATCAAAAGAAATGAGTAACCCAATAACAAGAGTTAAATTTAGATTACACAAATATTTCAAGAAAAATGTAAAAGGTAAAAAGAAATATTATGATAGAAGAAAACGAGGCATCGCTATTACTGGAAAGGTATGAAGAGCCTACTCCTCTTACTACTAATCTTGAATTGAATAAGGAAATTCCGATAAGAGATAAAAGAGAGCGAATGGATGAATTGTTTGTATTTCACAAAAAGTTCCTAAAACCGCACACTGACCCATCGCACGGCGACGCCGCTTTAAAGGCCAGGTTTCTTTTTAAATCTTGTATGAATCATGATATATTACATAAAAGAGGACATCAACCTCTTATCGATTTATTAGATCTTCTAGGTGGATGGCCAATTTTAAAAAGTAGTTGGAATGCGACAAAATTCGATTGGCTAGAGCTCATGGCGAAACTAAGATTGTACAATAATGATATATTAATATCAGAGTGGGTTGGACCAGATATTAAAAATTCAGATGAATTTGTAATTCAATTTGACCAAACAAGTCTAGGTACTTAAATTTAAAATACTTAAATAATCTTACGCTCGCTGTTTCAAGTACATAACCTATAAATTTATAATATGTCAATATAGGTTTACCAACAAGAGATTACTTTTTACAAGAAAGTAATAAAATTTACTTGGACGCTTACAAAGCATACATTAAAAAAGTTGCACAATTACTTGGTGGAAAACCGGAAAATGTTGAAATCGACGCTGAAAAACTAATCGATTTTGAAACCAAGTAAGTAGACCATTAATTTTAATAATAAAAATTTGATCTAGATAGAAGCAACATAACTAATACTTCTATCCCTTTTTGTGATTAATAACTTTATCACCAAAAACAGTTGCTCGTCATTTTCATATAAGGATCTTTGTTCATAAGCGGATGCGCATTTGTTTTTATGATTGTACAACGTAAATAAGCGAATCTTTTATAGGCTTTTTTCTTACAGATTAGCAAAAATAACATCCGCACCAGAAGACAGACGAAATGTTTCAGAGCTGTATCGTCGTATGACGCTTGCAAAGCTTGAAGCGTTAGTTCCTCAAGTAAACTGGAGGAAGTATCTTTGTATTGTAATGAATAGAACAGTTCGGTCTCAAGAGACGGTTGTGTTATTCGCACTTAGCTATATACGAGTAAGTAGTTCGTTAAAGACTCGTTTTTAAAGAATCTTCTGTAATATAATATTGAATTAAATTATTTACCATTTTTATTAATACATAACGTATCTTGTAAGGGTATTAAAATAGGGAGAACCCATACAATATTACTTAGTCGCAATCGTTAAAGTTTAGCTCATTCTCGTAATCTGGCATGGACCTTGAAGGTCTCTTTATTTTAAATACATGAATATATATAATTCTTCTTTTTATATTTAATACTGCTTTGTGGAGGTGGATTATTTATAGGCCAAAGACTTTCAACATCACAATGTTTCATCACTGACAGGTTGGGCTAGCTTCAGCATAGTTATGTTACAATCTCTTGTGATTTACCCCACTTGTATAGATTTCGTCTTATTTAATATTTGCTGTATAGTTTTGTTTACTTGAGCGTAGCGCAATTTTTATTTGTGTCCATAAATATTATATTTACATTAAAAAAGTATTATTTTATATATGCGTACACCCGAAATCCTTTCCTTTTATTTCCTTTTTTTATCTCATCCCTGGGTCAGCAATACACTAGTATTGCAACTGGTATTGCAACCGTGTATAGGCTACGGTAACCGCTTACCATCAGGCGCGCCGTACGCTTGTTTACCGCTTTTGTGAGTATAAAAATAGATAGACTCATTCCTTATTTATACAAGAACGATGATCTTATATTGTTATCAATCATATTTTGTTCATCGTCTGCAGCACTTAGTTCAATTGATAAAGGAGACGGATCCGGACACTTTAGCAAATTACCTGTTGTGGCGTTTCGTGAGGCACCGAGTGAACAACCTGGATGATCGATTTCAATCCGCCAAACAACAGTATGTACTGAGTTTCATATTTTTATGTGGGTTGTTTTTAAGATATATTCTAGCGCTGGAATGTTTTCACACCTGATGCACTGTGATGATACAGCCTAAGGTGGAGCGTCCTGGCCTAAAAGATACTTGATGATTTGAAGGCAACCACCATGTAGGTGGAGGGCAGATTACATGGTTTTTTTATGTTTATGACATAAAAACCATGTAATCTAGTATTCAATGTAATTTTATGCAAACAAGTGTTTGGTCCAGTCACCTCAACCTATGAACGCTTGCGATACTAGAGGTGTGTATGCTAAGATCCCAAGGGATAGGAGGGAAAGGCTGAGGAGGGGTAATAGAAAAGGAACCTTGGCGGTGGGATTTTAGGCAAAGAGTGAGATTTTATTTTTAATATTTATATTAGTTATAATTCGAGCTATCTTTAAGATCGTCTCGGTCCGCAATGTGATAGAAATTAATAATGAAAGAGTGATACTCGTAGTTTAGCATATGTGAGTGTGTCTGTGAGTTCATCATCGTAAACTTCAGATTACGATTTGTTCAATCATTTGAAGCGCAGATAATAATATTCTCCAAGCATCATGTTACAGTTTATTTATGTCGGTAGGCCCGTTTTTACTGCTCGACGATGACGTCATTTCTATCATACCTTTTCTTTTTGTCTCATAACATGATGATAGGTTGATTAAGGCGTGAAAGTGAAACATATAAACAAACTCACATTCCGACGTTTTTAAGACATGTAAAGAAAAGTACTTATTATTAACATTAGTCTTTAATTATTCTTAGATTCTATTACATATTATTCGGTCGTGAGAAAGCACCGCCAAGATGGAAGAATTGCATATCACAGGTAAACTCGAATATGGGAATGGCGTTGGGTTCAATGTTTGTGAGGAAGTACTTCGATGAGATGAGTAAAAATGACACTCTTACAATGACAAGAGAAATACAACAAGCATTCAGAGAACTATTGCATATGACGGATTGGATAGATGATGAAACAAAGCAGTTGGCAGCTCATAAAGTGGACACGATGATGTTGAGAATCGGATATCCGGATTTCATACTAACCAAGGTCGAACTGGACGAACGTTATAAGGAAGTCAAAATACATCCCGATAAATATTTCGAGAATATTCTAAATATCTTACAGCATTTAACTAAAATGGAACAATCACGGTAAGTAACGTTCTTTCGTAATTTAGGTAATCTTTTAGACGTGCAAGCTATTGATCATAGTTTTGCACGCTGAGGCAAAAACACATTTAGGCAAAATTGCTCGGTGATATTACGAAATGAAAATATATGACACACTTTAGTCTTAGTCTATAGCATTGTTTCCGGTATTATATAAACCCAGGGTCTGCTTATTACTCTTATCCGGATCTGAACGATTACTAGTTTTATATAGAGCGATTACCAGTTCCGCAACTCTAAGTGCGAACTAGTAACTCATTGGATATGAGCAAATTATTTATCAAGAGTTAACGATTATTATCAGATATTAGGTGATAACCAGGACCGACAACTAAACGTGCTCTCCGAGGCACAATGGGGAGACTCACAAGAACGAACACAGACAAATAATATTTTGAATATATAATTGCCTCACTGTTAATAGTTGACTGATTGAATATAGAGTGTGAGTAGAAAATCTGAACGGCTTAAAATATATGACCTGAATTAATGATCTTTGCGTTCTCTCTATTTCAATGAACCTTGTTTTTGCGGCACCTCCCCAAATAGGAATACAATATCCAAGTATAGACTGTATTAAGGAAATATATATTCTGTTAATGACACTTCTAGAGGCTACATGCCTGAGTATCCTAAAAATCCAAATAAGTTTCCTTACTCTGCTACTTATTGCATCAATTTGTGGAAACCAAGACAATTTCTGATCAATCAGAATACCTAGATACTTAGTATGTTAAATAATATATAAAATTATTATATTATATTTGACGACATTGTCGTGCAGCGGTAGCGAAACCTTAAATGACCCCACAGGTCGCGGGTTCGATTCCCGCTCGGAGCATAGTATTTGTCGTTGTCCTTGTATGTGTTTCCGGACCCCGACACAGGATATCACTATCCTAATGGGGGCCGTTGAGTGTGCAGCGTTTATTTATTTTTATTTTATTTTTAAATTTCAGTATCGGTATGCCGGTAAACAAGACCCTATGGAACACAGCACCAGCTGTCGTGAACGCGTATTACAGCCGGAACAAAAACCAAATCATGTTCCCGGCCGGTATCTTACAACCACCATTCTATCACAGGCACTTCCCAAGATCATTAAATTTTGGAGGAATTGGCGTCGTTATCGGTATGTTTCTCTTTTTACCAATCGATAACATTAATAGAGCCAGATCATCGACATCATCATCATCATCATCTACTCGTATACTGTATCCGATGTAAACGAAGCTTTTGACCGAAGCAAGCTGCGAAATTTTGACGAGATAGCGTCTCGCCTCTACATCTACCACCTTGTAAAAGCGGTGCTTGGTATAGTCACTGGTCGTTTTTACCTGTATAGTTTATTTATTTATTTATTTATGGATAAAACAGATTGTAACTAAAGTACATTCAATATGTAATTAGACAATTCAAAATGACCAAATTAAAATCCAAAACCATGTGAACACAATTTTTTTTTTTATAAAGAATACTAGCAATGCTTTTTTTTTTATAAAGAATACTAGCAATGCTTTTTTTTTAATGGCATTACTAATATTCCTATTGCCCCTCCAAATAAGCTCGCAGCTTGCGCTAGGAGTGGGTACGACAATAGCCCAAGGGGGTCAGGATCGAACCTGCTACTCTCGCGTTAACGGAGCGAAGTCGGCCCTTCTACCGTGGAGCTTCATTCAATTATGTCAGTTAATATTATAAATACAATTCATTCAATAAATGTTGAAAGAATTAATAAAATTGATCAATTAAGTGAAGGATTGAAGTTGAGGGAGTATATTAATTACAAGAATATTAAATATAATAACAATATATTTAGAGATCATTAGAGAGAACAGATTTAGAGATCAGTTGACAAACACAGAAAAACTTTCAGCTTTTATAAAATAACGAAGGTCTGGCCGTCCTGGGCTGTAAGGCTATTATTTAATATAGAATTATATAATTTTTTTAATTTTATTTGTATTAATTAATGTTTAAATAAACATGTTTAAACATGTATCATAAACAATATGTAAAAAGTTTCAAAGGATGGCACCGTATAAGCTGTAAAAGAAAAGTTGATTATTGTATTTTTTATATCACTACAATCCTTTTATACTATAAAACAAAGTCGCTTTCTCTGTCCCTATGTATGCTTAAATCTATAAAACTACGCAACGGATTTTGATGCGGTTTTTTTAATAGATAGAGTGTTTGAAGGCAAAGGTTCATATGTATAAAAATAGTGGAGAAAAAAATTTTTTTTGAGGTTTCTAATGTGATGTCGTAAATAATTACATTTAACGCGTGCGGGCCGCGGGCAGTCGGGCAGTAATGAATAAATCAAAACTACCGGATCGATTTTAATCATTTTTCAGTGAATGACATAGGCTATATATTTTATACCCGTGCGAAGCCGGAGCGGGCCGTTTCAGTTTCAGTATAACACTAAAAATTAGGGCTCAAGATTGTTTATGGTGTATGTTGAAATATGGTCATCAAACAAGCATACGGTCCTGATGATAAGCAGTAATCGCAACGCAGCAGTTAGGAGGGATGGGATGAGAAGGAAAAAAAGGAACGGGATTAGAAAAAGGGCCTTCGGTACTCTCACTCATCACACAAAACGGAACAATACCCTGTTACTTTACATTTCTGTGAGAGGGCAGTACGTCCTCAGTCGCGCCGACGTATTCGTGCTGGGAGAAGCCTGGCAACTAGAAATAAATAAATAAATAAATAAACGCTGCACACTCAACGGCCCCCATTAGTATAGTAATATCCTGTGTCGGGGTCCGGAAACATACACAATGACAAGGACAAATACACCCAGACCGGAAAAAATGCTTGTATGGTCAATACAAACATATTATGCTCCGAGCGGGAATCGAACCCGCGACCTGTGGCGTTTAAGGCAGGTTCGCTACCGCTGCGCCACAACGTCGTCAAATGTCAAGAAATGTTCTGTGTAGCGATAAAATTATGCAACTATGGAATTTCAATTTTTTTTATTACAAATTCTATGAGTGATGACATTTGTTTTAAAAATCATTTAAGTTTTTATTCATCTTTTAGGCCACGAGATCACGCATGGATTTGACGATAAGGGTCGTTTGTTCGACTGCGAAGGTAATCTTCATCGCTGGTGGTCAGACTCCGCTATAGAAGCCTTCCACAATCGTGCTCAGTGCCTCATTGATCAGTATGGACGCTACGTCGTACCAGAAGTCAATATGAAGTTGGACGGTGTCAATACACAAGTAAGAAAATCCATTAAATAATAATAAATAATAATAATAGTTCTCTGTCTGTGTGTATGTCGTACTTGCACGCCAAAACTACTAAACCGATTTAAATGAACAAAAAAACAGGTAGAAAAACACCTTTGCATTTTATAAAAAGCTGCTGTTTTGACATTATAAGTGCTAAATATGATAAATATCAATCATGCTATTCCGGCGTCTGTATTCCCGAACACATACAACCTGAACCTCTTCAAGGTGCGAGTACACAGGCTTCTTATGAGTAAGCTCGCTCCACCGTAAACCTCATCTATGCCTCCGCGCTCGATGAAGGTCAAGAGCTTACCCATTCTTTAATAAAAAAAAATATTGTTAAACTGAAGAAGAAATAGAAAAACGACCTTGTAGTGCAGCGGCAGTGGACCTGCCTTCAACGCCACAGGTCGCGGGTTTGATTCCCGCTCGCAGCATAATATGTTTGTATTGACCATGCAAGCATATTTTCCGATCTGGGTGTGTTTGTCCTTGTCCTTGTATGTGTTTCCGGACCCCGACACAGGATATAACTATCCTAATGGGGGCCGTTGAGTGTGCAGCGTTTATTTAAAAAAAAAGAACAGTAGATTAATTTTGCAGGGTGAGAATATAGCAGATAATGGTGGGGTGAAGCAGGCGTTTTACGCCTACCAGCACTGGCTGCGGCACCACGACCACGAAGGCGAGACACTTCCAGGACTCAATCACACTCATACCCAACTCTTTTTCCTGAATTTTGCACAGGTTTGTTGATATTGCACAGAAATAAAGGTCCACAACTATTGCTACAATTTGCCTATTATTGAGCACAAACCAATGTTATTTCTGTTTCTCAATAATTTTGTTTCTTTTATTAAAAGTTAATTTTTTTGTATGATTGAATGCTTTTAAAACTTATCAAAATTAAGGCCGCTCACTCCAACATCTAAGAAAGATGTAACAGATAAGTTCTCTGGTGTTTATGCCCAAAACAAAATAAATATATGTATAGTCAATAGATATTTATACACCTAAAACTAGGGAATGAAATCCTTGTCATATGAAGATTAAAGTAGGCTGGCGGCCTACGTCACTAGTCCTCACATATAGTAACAAACTGTTACAATAGTAGCTTATTATATTAAATCTATTGCAATGTATGTCAGATGGCAAGCAGACAGGAGGCTCACCTGATGTTAAGTGATTACCACCGCCCATGAACATGTGCAGCACCAATGGGCGTACAGGTTCATTGCCGCCCTTTAGGATTCATCTAGTTATACACTGGCTGACCACGAAACGCGGCTGACGAGAAGTCACTTCACGAGTTTTTCACCAACGTACGGCGGTAGCTAACCAATCGGGCTTTTTAAACCCTACCACCAGCACCACCATTTTCCTTCACCACTAAACACGAAATAAATTTAAAAACTCTGAGGTGCCTGGAATTGAACCCGCGACCTTAGGTTTGAGTATACGTTTTCAATCCATTGGGCTGTCTCGAATCAAACAATGATCGATTAATTCAATTTAAATTTTTTCCTCCCTTCATTACTAGGTATGGTGTGGTGCAATGCGTCCAGAAGCAATGCGTAACAAATTAAAAACTGCCGTCCATTCGCCAGGCAGATTTCGTGTTATAGGAACTCTATCGAATTCTCTAGATTTCGCAAGAGAATTTCAGTGCCCTCCCGGGTCTCCAATGAATCCCACACACAAATGCAGTGTATGGTGACAAGTTTTTACAGGTGATTGTTAACGATAAAATTATAATAATTAATTTAAGAAGCGAAATACTATCAGCATTTACCTTAGCCAAAACTATTTTGTTAAGTAAGCTTGACATAAGAATGCGATGATTTTGTTATAAAACATCTGTATTTCTGGAATACGTCATCAGAACTAGAGATATTTATTGGAAGTATTTTGAAATAAACATAATAAATGTACAAAAAACATAATAATAGTATATAAAGACATACTACTGAAAGACGAAAGTATTCGCTTTAACTCTTATGCAACAGTAGCCTTTTGCCTTTCTTTTGGTATGTGACAAGGAAATGGTAGATAATATTAGTACATTAATATTTTTATCATTGGGAACTCAAATCTCGAGACACAATTTACTTAATCGTGTCTCTACTCGACTCGTATAAACGTTTGCTTAATATCACCAAAAATACATTATGACAAATTTATCATGCTAATGTACAATACTGTACAAAATGGTCATTTGAAGAGATATTCAAAAGGTTATAAAAAATAAAATAATATTATCTAACTGTAAAAATCTGGCTTTCATATGAATTGTTTATGTTTTGCATTTTGCGTATTTTTCTTATAAATATCGTTGTTAGTTTGTATTCTCTTGTATAAGTGTTATTTATAATTATTTATGTGTAAATAAGTATTTTTAATTTAATAAAAATGTATACAAGTTAAAGAATTTTATAACCGAATATATCAAATTGCTTCGCACTGCAATCCCTTAAAATGTAGCATTGGAAAAACCAATAAAAATTGCGCTCTGGAATAGACACTTTTGCAAAATATGAAAACTTGCATATAATTGCATATAATTCTGTTATTGTTATTGTAATTTGTAATTTGATAAGGTTTATTTTTTTAATTACTATTGTTAGATAATCACGATGAGGTAATAAAAATAACATTTCAACAAAATTATTAAATTATGTTCATTAATCGTACTTCCTTGTTTTTTTGGGTTTAGAACATTCGATGTCAATGGAATTCTTATATAATTTTTGATTTCAATTGTAGGGACCATTTATTTTGGAGGACAAATAATTTATTGCTTTGTAAGAAATACAATAATTAAAATATATCTATATCTACTAGTCGTAGTAAAAGTCTAGAAGTTCATATCAAAATAAAAGCGAAAAAATTACGAAAACGGATATTAATAGAATTAAATTCGATTATAATACATTCTCAAACTCAATAAAAGACACCTATTTTTTATAAATGCAAAGCAAAAATTTTATTTACATTTTTTTGTTTGGCTGTACGGAACTCTCATTGTGCAAGTCCGACTCGAATTTTGGTAAAACATAATATCTAACCATTGAAAGATAATTAAGAACAGTACAATCAATCAAAAAATTGTAGAAAACAACACAGACAAAGTCAAACAATTTTATACACACACAACGAAACACTCAATAAACATAATTTCCAACTTCGACGCTCTGTACATCATCATTACTCCAAAGTGTCTCCACTTCGTACTGTGAGTCGATGGTGACGTCAAGGTGGTCGCGCCTCTCCCACCGCATTCGCACCAGCCGAGCGATTTCAAGCCACAAGCGAGATTCCAAAACTAGTGGAAAAATTCATCTTATTAATACTAGAAGTGGAGTCCTAAATTCGTAAGCTTTTAGGTAGCCCTGGGCTCTGTGAACTCACAAGTCCCGTGTCGAGCAAGTGAGTCCTCGGAATAGCAGGTCAATTATAAAGAAATCTAATCTTTAACTGAAGACGAATTTTTAGTAAAAACTTAGGTTCAAAATTTCATCTCGGAGCTCGATGGTTGATATTGACCATAAAAATAAACGATTTTTAAGCATTCAAAATCTAATTTCACCCTCGAAAATCCATTATGTCCTACAGCCAGTTTTAATAACAAGACTACTTTTTAAATTTATGAAGTAATATTCCAAACAATAACTATAGGCAATGCAATTATCATCTTGATTACATCTTATATCACAAAGTACTTACGAAATAGAAACGAAAACGCTGTCAGGAATAACGGATTGACGTTTCCATTAATCACCGCCATTGTATATAACAGAGCTACTACAGTGGGTGCCTGCCGTAAGAAGAGTCCACGGAGAGTCGCTCCCAGCCATGGTAAGAATAAGTACTCACTGAGTGGTGAACGCTGAAAATAATCAAAGAAATACTAATCACATAAAAAGCTACTTATTTAATAACCGCAAAAATTTATGTTGAGAAAATGAGTGTTAGTAAGCTAGGCTACAAAGGAAGGTTACTCATCATGTAATGCTCGTAAAAAACTGAATGTCCTTTACTTGACGGTCAATTAAGTTTCAGTATCTGAATATGCAGTACCAAGATTTCCATTTTTCCAGGTGATACCTGAATATGGTAACTTGATGATAGTGCAGCAGTGGTTTTTTTTTCGGAATGTGTATTCCTGTTGGCCCTACTGGCCTTGCAGGCGGCAGTAGTGGTGTGTTTAACTATTTATAGACTGATGTATAATATTCCTACACCTCACGATCAATTAGGTTTCAGACTTTCAATATAGAATATCAATATTCCCAATTTTCCATTATAATCATTTATCCATTGGATTTTTAGATTTAGTAATGAATTCGACGTGGTCGCCATCTCGGGTGCTGATAAGAGTTATCCGGTTTATGAAATAGTTACAAAAATGGAAATGTAAGGAGTGTAAGGCAAACCTACAAAACTTATGATATTTAATATCAGAAAGAGATCATTCTATTGAAACGTGATAATAATGTAATGGATGCACTACTCCAAACAGAATATACTATTATTTTAAAATTGTTAATCGAAATAAGCAGCATGATTATAAAACCCACACGAATATTTAGTAATGATTTATCGTACTCACTTAATAGCTACCGTATATGATTAACGGAAATTCCTATAGTACCAATCAAGTAAGCATTAATAATTAAGAAGCTACATTAGTAACTTAAACTAGAAAGATTTAGAAGGAATTGTAATAAAATATTACCACGTTCGATGAATTCCATATCAATAAAGTGCTTATAAGAATAACAAGAGCATCTGACGCTTCTATACAACACATGACTCCTAAAATAAAAAGAATTGTCCTTGTCATTGTGAATGTTTCCGGAACCCCGACACAGGATATAATTATCCTAATGGGGCCGTTGAGTGTGTAGCGTTTATTTATATTTAATCTAATCTAACTTCAAATTCATGCAAAGACTACGGGACAGATTTTGACAAAATTTGGTACACACATAGCTTATCACCTGGATTAAGATATAGGACACTTTTATCCTCGAAAAAATTTGGGTTCCCGTGGGATCATCAAAAAACTACATAACGCGAGTGGAGCTAGTATTACAAATGTTATAGTATGTATCTTTGGGTGTTTGGAATTTTGTATATTCATTACTCCATCACGCAAAAACAACGAAACGGATTTGGGTGAACTTCCGACACACAGTTAGGTTGTTACGGAATTAATACATAAGACACTTTATATCCCGACAAAAAGTATCCTGTGAAATTACTAAGCAAAGAAAATTTAAGAACAAATATCTCGATCTTCTCTCAGCTTGGTTCTATATATCTTGGTATATATCTTGGTATATATCTTGGTATATATCTTGGTATATATCTTGGTATATATCTTGGTATATATCTTGGTATATATCTTGGTATATATCTTGGTATATATCTTGGTATATATCTTGGTATATATCCTGGTTCTCTACGTCAGTTATTTACGCTTGACTTTGACTATGTTTTAGACTATTATTACATTGAGAATTTCGTTTTAAGTCGTTTTACGCTGATAACTAAATTTTCGATTTTTTTAATAGTGGCGTTTTTTCTAAAGGTGCGACTATGGTGTTGCAAGCGCTCATAAGCTACGACTACCGCTTACCATCAGGTGGGTCGTAAGCTTGTTTGCAAACTTAGTCATTAGAAAATGTATTCAAAAAATACGAATAAGAACTCACTGGAAACGTCTATGTCATCAATATAAAGTACATCATCTTTACTCATCAACATGAAGTGCAGGTCCTGCGGTAAAGGCTCTTCGTCGAACGTCACCACTTCAAATTTTACATTGGAAACCAAACCGAGTAAGAAACAAATTCCTGCCATAAAAGATGCTGTTAGTGTTGCCTTGGATACTTTGGCATTAAGTCTCTCAGCTCTTACAAATGTTTTACGTCTCAAGTATTCTAGATTTGTGTCCATGTAATCGATGAGTGTGCCTATAACAGGAACCCCAGATCTTGAATACGACATATGCTTTGGTACATTAGGAGAATCACCGCTTGCCATTTTGGATTACGTTTAAAGTAAATTTAATATATATCTTTAAAAATAACTATGAAATCTTATTTGACACTCTTGAAATTTGACTATTAATTTATTTTTATTGGTTATAGAACAAAACTCGTTACAATTGTCATCGACTAGTAAAAACTGTTTCGATTTTTTATTTACATCTATAATGCGACTTACCACGGGTGGCAATTTCAGGGGCGCCAAAAAGCATTTTATAATGTATCAGGTAAGACGAAGAAGAAGAAGATTGAATATAACACTGCCTTTGAGACGGACTACTATAAGGGATTGGATGCAGAGACGAAAGAGCATCGTGTGCAGCTGTAGCAAGATTAGAGAGAAATAATGACGGATCCTTTAGATTAAGGAAATTATTTGGATATCTTTTCCGGTTGTATGTTGTATCCTATAAGTCTGGAGGGTGCCACTATCAAGCTCCTGCCCCAGTAAAAAAAACGTAGATCCGGAGCTACCTGTAATACTGTATGAGAGAGACTTCTGCGGTCGTAATGATTCTATTGATTGTATCAATTAGAGAGCCGTAGAGCCTAAGCTGAGCTGTATAGATTTAGACGTTCTCGAAACTTTGCCAAAAGCTTTTTTAAACAAGCCTATTAGGTTCTTGAGTCTTGTATAAATGCACAACAAAAACGTCCAGACTAAATAGTTCTTAAAATAAAGAAATTATAAATATTAATCTATAGAAATCAATGAAATTGTCTGTTATATACATAATTTAAAGTACTTACTTACAGTATAACAAAAACCATTTTTACCATTGTCTGTTTTCCGGCAATATAGAAACAGCTGGATCGATTTTACACGCGTTTCGCTGGCACATATTATGATAGCTAATATCATGAAGAGTTACTTAGACTCTAGAATCTAATAAAGGTTTCGCTCACTAAAAATATTAAACAATAATTTTGTAAACCGCACGGGAGGAGCCGCGGGAATATTTAGTACTTTCTATTATTATTAGAAATATTTATTACGATGACACGACAAATTATTATTCAAACATAATCCTCACTGAATAATAGCAGAAAATTGTGTATATAAAGTAATATTAGTAAAATTCTATCGAAATTGTATAAATCAAAAGATTTTACAATAAAACATTAAAATAAATGTTTAATTCAAAAAATTACGTAGTAGATTTTCACATTTGTGTTTGCATTAATTATAAAGGAACGTCAATTCGAACTTGCAGATCATAATATTTTTCATAAAACTGAAGTCATGTTTTGTAAAATTTATATAATTAAACGAAAACATCACCGTCTTTGTTTCTTATGATAAAAAACAGTCAAAAACAGTCAAAATTTTTTTGTTTTGGGTGTATTTTTTTATTACCTCAGTACTCCGATATTATGAACCTCCCCTTTCGTCCTATTTAAATTTCAAGAAAATTTACCACACCTAAGGGTTACAAAAAAAAGAGATGAGGGATGTGTAAGGATTTTTAAGGGCTTGATTTTTTTAATAGTTTTTGTTTTTTTAACAAATAAATTATCAGCCGATTTTGAAAATCACAAATAAATATCACAATCCTTTCTGTAGTTTGGTTTTAAAGAAAAAGATGAAATACAGGTATCACCGAAGTAAACGAATCTGCGACTTTTCATTGGTATAAATTACGGTGATTAAAAGATATGAAACAAGAAAAATTCAAGGTATTATTTTTCTAATTTTTTTCCGACACTAAACATTAGCTTATAAGGCATCGACTTCTGCTATAGAAAATATCTATTTTTGTATTAGTTTGTTTTTAACAGTATCGTGAAATACTTAATCCAAATGCAATGTGTATGTATGTACATACGTAGTTATAAGTACCTACCAAGTTACCTAATATACCTACTGTGTACAGCGTATTGATTGCGGCCTGTCTCGCACACTTATCTCATACGGATCATAATGTTACTATAATTCTGTGTGACTGTCGTCCATAACTTCATATAATATAAAAGTAAATTTTAAATAGATTCTGATATTAAAAAGTTATCCTAACAATTAGAAAAAAAAGCTATTATAAATATTGGTTTGAGAGATATTCATTTCATTACCACTTAGGCTCTCTGAGAGAGCACACGGCTCGGTGTACGAACTCTTATTAAAGGTAAGTATTAATGTAATTTATTCTTGATATTAATAACTTTTAACGCGTATAAATTACCTTTAATTATTATCGCTTGACGTTTCGATCAGATTGCACTGACCATGGTCACAAGCAGACCAATTTTTATGACTTAATTCCCGCTAAAAAGTTGTAAATATCAATTGCAACGCTATAGCTTTAATTTTAATAATTTATTCTTATATTATACGTATAAGAATATAAGCCTTGACATTCCGTATGGCAGCAAAAAATGTAATAGAATAAAATGATGAATAACTACTGATCGTAACTCAACCTTCAAAATATTTACTTTGTTACGATATTTCGCATAATATTTATACTTTAACATAGATATCTAAGATATATCTAAAAGCTGTTTATTTATATTAAGTCTTAAAATATTTTTTGTAAAATAATTACAAGATAAGATACTAATTTAGGAAGAATTGATTTTAGAAAAAGATAAACAGGCTATATCTTCATTATAATTGTTTTTCACTTATCAAAATATATCGGAGTAGACAAGGTTTTGACCTAAACGAAAGATAACAACTAACGATTAGACACAATGAATTGTCATTTTATACTTATCACATTACGTAACTTTTGATATCAACTATATTATAATTATGATTTCAGTATACGCATTCACACAAACAACATGGTCAAAGCACGAAAATACGTCGTCAAAAAATATTTTGAGGGGAGTCCAAAACTCTCTGATTATGAATTAGTGGAATATGAACTGCCTCCTCTAAAAGATGGCGAAGTTTTGTTGAAGACGGAATGGATCAGCGTGGACCCTTACTTGCGCGCGTATAACCGGAGTATGACCGTGCCCTACGACCAATTCAGCTTACAAGTCGGAATAGTACAAGAATCAAAAGATCCACAATGTCCGGTTGGAACTAGACTCGTAACCCATAAAGGCTGGTGTGATTATACAATTGTGAAGAACCAAAAAGTGACATCATCAGATTTACCTAATGACATAGTTTATAAATTACCAGACTTGAAGGGGCTCTCACCATCATTAGGTGTAGGTGCCGTGGGAATGCCTGGTGCCACCGCATATTACGCATTCCTTGAAATTTGCAAACCTAAACCTGGAGAAACAGTGGTTGTAACAGGTGCGGCTGGTGCAGTAGGCTCTCTAGTTGGTCAGATTGCTAAAATCAAAGGCTGCAAAGTTATTGGTTTTGCTGGCTCTGACGATAAAGTGAAATGGCTAGAAAAGGAAATCGGATTCGACAAAGCCTTCAATTACAAGACCGTCGACGTACAAAAAGCTCTTCAAACGGCTGCTCCCAATGGAGTTGATTGTTATTTTGACAACGTCGGTGGTGAAATAAGCAGTATAATTATTGGACAAATGAACAGAAATGGAAGGGTTTCTGTTGTTGGTAGCATCAGCTCGTACAACGAGGATCCATCACAACTTCCAAAAGCAACTATTCTCCAACCATATCTTGTTTTCAAGCAGTTGACAATTCAAGGATTCTTGATATGGTATTGGTTCGATAAATGGGGAGAGGCTTTCAGTCAACTGGTTGACTGGATAAAGAGTGGACAGTTGAAAGCACCAGAACATGTTACTGTGGGCTTCGACAAACTTTTCGACGCCTTGGTGGGAATGATGGCTGGAGAAAACGCAGGTAAAGCTGTAGTTAAGATATAAAATAAATATATAAAACACAATAAGTAATTTTACAGTGCATTTTATTTTACATTTTTTTTTAAATCCCGATAAGGTACGATGGATATAGTTTTTTAACTCTAAAATTAAAATTGTTTTTTTTGTCTTTATGAATGTTTATAAGAAACCCGAATGAAAATATTAAAAATATTATACATACATAATAATGGATATTTTATGAATAATTGCTTTATTGTTAGACTTATTGGATAATATTAGCAGTTTGCCTTGAATTGAGATTTCACGATATCTTTACTATAAAGTAAATTTTTAAATTATACTTAATATTTTATCATAATATTATTTCCAACGATTACTATTGATGACTCCATCTTACTAGTGCCTCCTGCGAGGCCGGACCATTTAGTTCGTCGTCTACGAGTACATCAGGATGCAAGAATATATTAAATGTTTGGAAACGATATCCGTTAGCGCTCTTCCGATCGATGTGTAGTTTCCTTTGAGATACACATAATTACTTAGACCCTTTTGGTTTTCATCATGCAGACCCAGAAAATATCTGACGCAATTATTTGACACAGCTAAATATTTACTGCTATACATAATGTATCGATGTCATTTTAGGCTCTACAAAAATGCTGCAGAGTCAATAAATTTTAAAATAGCTGAAATCAAGCAAATATGTAAACAATTTGTAATATTGTTTTAGGATTTTGTTATGAAAATAGATGTTTAAAATGTGATGAAATGATGTTTACTTATAATTGCTTTTTCCTTACAGATGACTTAGATAAATTCTATATTTTGCATTATTTTATTTAAATATTTAAAAAATATATTTTGACTTCAATAATAACAGAACATAGAGTAATCAAATCCTAAAGTTCGAATAGGTATTTTAGTTCGGTCAAATGAGAGATAAAAATAGTAATCAAATTAAAAAATTCCGACAGATCAAAATTTTGGAAGAGACCTTAGGTACCTACAACAGTAGAAATAAAGGGCCAACTGTCCCCATTGTCCCCTTGGGTCCTTAAAAAAGTTATTCAAGGTCAAGGTCTTTCGAATTTTCTCACAAACGGTAAGTTTTATCAAAAATAGAGTTCAGGCAAAAATTGTTAATCTTAAAATTATCTACAAAAACGTTCCTTATTTTTTTTCTCTAAATATCGCCATTCCTTTAATATCGTCATTCTAAAAGTTGAAGAAGTTACATTCTATATGATATGCACACATTTCATACTGCTTACGAGGTAGAGTACTTGGCGCCTTTTTTTAACATGGTTTCCCCAGTAGGCCTATTCCACGATCTTCTATGACGGAGTACGGACGGTAGGTATAACCACAGTATCACTTACTCTATCGTAAAGGACTACCACAAAGAATGCTACATAAAAATCAATTATTTTGCAAGCGCTCATAGGCTACGACAACCCCTTACCTTCAGAATGCCGATTGTAAAGGCTTGTTTGCCAACTTAGTTGCATAAAAAAATGGTAAAAATCTTTTAATACAAGTATCACAAAAATACATTGCTCAAATGAACTCTAACAAACCTATTCAGAGTCCTTGTAAAATACTTACTCAGATTGAGACTCGCATATCTCGCGTACGATTATGAATACGACAGCCCTTAAGAACATACCTTAATTATAATATTGTTACAAAGTCTATATCCACAGCTTACTGCGTATCGATTCCGTACTGTCTTTCAAACTTGTCTGATCTTACATAGATCCTAATGGTATTTTAATTCCAACTATCCTAATTCTGTTTTATTTCGTACATGACTTCTTATAAAATTTACTTTTTAAAATTTAAACAGATTCCTATTGTTAAAATTAATGTATTCTATAGAAGCGCTCATCGCAGCGTATTTGAGTACATAAATATTGGCCTGATAGGGAAGCATTTCATTACCACTTAGGCTGTCAGAGGTAGCACACGGCTCAGTCTACAGAACCGTATCTTAAAGGGACCTTTACGAGTAATTAAGGTATTCTTATATATTAAAAATATTTGATACTATAGTTTTGTATTCATTATCTCATCTATTATTATTATAATTTCAGTATACGCCATCACAAAAACAACATGGTCAAAGCACGAAAATATATCGTCAAAAAATATTTTGAGGGGACTCCAAAACTTTCTGATTATGAATTAGTGGAATATGAACTACCTCCTCTAAAAGATGGCGAAGTTTTGTTGAAGACAGAATGGATCAGCGTGGACCCTTACTTGCGCGCCTATAACCGGAGTATGACTGTGCCCTACGACCAATTCAGTTTCCAAATTGGAATAGTACAAGAATCAAAAGATCCAAAATGTCCGGTTGGAACCAGACTCGTAACCCATAAAGGCTGGTGTGATTATACAATTGTGAAAAATAAAAAAGTGATATCAGATATACCTAACGATATGGTTTATGAATTACCAGACTTGAAAGGGCTCTCGCCATCATTAGGTGTAGGTGCCGTGGGAATGCCTGGTGCCACCGCATATTACGCATTCCTTGAAATTTGCAAACCAAAACCTGGAGAAACAGTGGTTGTGACTGGTGCGGCTGGTGCAGTAGGCTCTATAGCCGGTCAGATTGCTAAAATCAAAGGCTGCAGAGTTATTGGTTTTGCTGGCTCTGACGATAAAGTGAAATGGCTAGAGAAGGAAATCGGATTCGACAAAGCCTTCAATTACAAGACCGTCGACGTACAAAAAGCTCTTCAATCAGCTGCTCCTAACGGAGTTGATTGTTATTTTGACAACGTCGGTGGTGAAATAAGCAGTATAATTATTGGACAAATGAACACAAATGGAAGGGTTTCTGCAGTTGGTAGCATCAGCTCGTACAATAACGATCCATCGCAACTACCAAAAGCAACTATTTTACAACCGACTCTTCTTTTTAAGCAGTTGACAATTCAAGGGTTTTTGATATGCGATTGGTTCGATAAATGGGAAGAAGCTTTTAGCCAGCTGGTTGATTGGATAAAAAGTGGACAGTTAAAAGCACCAGAACACGTTACTGTTGGCTTCGACAAACTTTTCGATGCCTGGGTGGGAATGATGGCTGGAGAAAACACAGGTAAAGCTGTAGTTAAGATATAAAATAAATATTTAAAACACACTATTTAATATTTTATTTTACAACGCAATACTTTATTTTATATATTTTAAAGTATCACTATTTCCTAATAGTATTACCTTATTGTACCTAAAATTAATGTAGTTTTTGTAGTCTTTATACATTATTTTTTTTGTTGCCTAAATCAATGTTTCTATGAAACACAAATTTCTAAAAAAATATGACTTGGGCATAGTAATAGATGTTTGATTTATAAAATGTGGCTTTATCTACAACGTTATCGGATGAATTTAGTTGTTCGCCTTGAATTGAGATTTAAAGATTTATTTTACATAAGTACTATATTATATTTATTCTTTTTGTTTTTCAGTTATAATATTTCATTATAATTATAATCTCCCACAATTATATGATTCCTTCTTCTCTTCAGTTAAGTCATCGTCTCAGAGTAAATTCTAGACACAATTCTTACTAATGAACTCAAAGGAATCAATAAAAAAATGGTATTGATATTCATTAGCGGTCTTTCGATCGATATGCAGTTTGCTTTGAAGCACATTATACATTTCATCGTGCACGTAATTATGTATTACAGCTAAATATTTACTTTATATTTTAATCAATAAAATATTTTGAATTCAATATTCATAAGCTGGCCATAACAATGCTTTTATGCTATAGACATAATAATGTCTATACCATTAAAGTATTGTTTGGTCTATGGTCTCAAGTCTCAACTGATAAACTGACAAGTGACAAGTTGACAAGTTGACAACTCCACGATCTCGATTTGAAACGCGAACGGTGAACTGACTAACTCAAGTCAATACTCGAATAACTCTAAGTTCAACTTCACAGTCGTTTGTTAAACTTTCAACTTTTAAAATATTCAGAACTTTAAACTTAGTTACACGTGAAAGAAATTAATTAAAAGACAATCATTTCATTTTTAAGTTCAATAAAACAACGTTCAACACTCAACAGAGTAAGTCGTATAAATAATTTTAAGTCAATATTGCCACCACTTCAACGTCAATCAACAGTTATTTTTTAGCATTAAGATAATAGTTTTTAGTCAATCCCATAAATCATCGTAATGTTATTAATTAAATTGTTTTACATTATTGTTACTTAGTAAATATAAAATTTAGACCATCATTACTTAGAGCACGTGGTTACGTATTGTTTTGTGTGAAATGTTGAAATGACCGTTATTTTGCCGGTTCTGAACAAAGTATTTTGTTTTATTTTTGATGTTTAAAATTTTAAAGTGCAACAACATGTGGAAATTAATTTACTTTTAAAAAAAGAAAGTTTAGGAATCATTAGGGAAGGACGGACTCGTAAGTGGTCATTATAAACTAATAATTCTGAAAATTCAGCTTACAGATTTTAAAAGCTATACAATTGCCTTAAGGTTATTTATAAGTTAATAATTGTCATAATTTTTTTTTTTAAAGTTTATTTATACATTCAATAAAAATAATTGAATTAAAGATGGCTGAAGTCCAAGAAGCAATAACATCAGCTCCTGAAGATTTAATAGCCACTGGAAGAAGGCACCTTGCTGTGAAAGACTACAATGCTGCAACGGAAGCTCTTGCTAAGGCCTGTGAGCTATTAGCTAAAGCTCATGGTGATACAGCTGACGAATGTGCTGAAGCATACTTTTGGTGAGACTAAATATTATAAAGTTATAATTATTATGTAATGAGCCTTTAACACAGCTATAGATATATATATATATATTTTTTTTTTTTAAAAGAATATTAGCAAATCTAGCAACATGTTTTTGAGACATTACTAATATTTCTATTGCCCCTCCAAATAAGCTCGAAGCTTGTGCTAGGAGTAGGTACGACAATAGCCCAAGGAGGTTAGAAACAAACTCGCGATTCTCACGTTAGCGTTAGCGGAGCAAAGTCAGCCTTTCTACTGTTGAGCTCTTGAAGCTTCCTAAAGTAATTTTTTTTAATTTTTAGCATAAATTCTAGTTTATCAGTCTCCCACATAATTTTACACAAATTGCACAATAAATACAACACAATTGTATGTTGATTCCAGTTTTATCGTTGAAATTCTGAAACTGAAACTAGTTTCATATGTATTGTTTGATTTTGTTATGGTACGCATTTTTCTTACCAAAGTGGTACTACTCAAAGTACTTATTTTATACAAAATAATAGGCAGAAGTTAGTATTAGAAATAAATATTGAATCCATAGTTATAAATGCAGAAGTAATTCTGTTTGTAACATTTTCAACTGTATATTAAGTGTGTCTTGCTAAACTTCATTGAAGATAAAACTATTTATTTATATATTCAAATATTCTAATTCAATATTAAAAGCATAACACTTATTAATTAAACCTCTACCTGATAAGAGCTGGCAAAACAAACTAAGGGGGTTATTTTTTACCATATAAATTTTTCAACATAAAAAATAAACTTATCAATAAAGCCTATTACTCGTTACAAGAATATTTTTCTGATAAAAATGCTTGGGTCTCTTAATATTGCTGGATCTCATTCAAGAACCAAATTTTATATTAAAAATACAATTGAAAAACACATATATTTGAAAAGAGTAACTGTCGAGTTTGTTGTCGGTTCTTCTCGATAGAATCAACCTTCCGAACTGTCGGTAGCACTTGACTATTCAAAAGTACTTTTTAAAAGTCTACTTGAATAAAAATAATTTTGATTTTGATTTTGATTTTTAAATGTTAAATTAGTTCATATATTATGTCTACTTAAAAAGCCTAGCGTCTGTCTCATTCTCAAAAACACACACACACACCAACACCCACACACACCAACACCCACACAGACATTCCTTGTCCTTTTTTTTTTAAATTTATTAATAGAAAATTTTTGAATGTTTTCTGGCATCTTATTGTGTATCGGTATGCAGTTACCATTAATAGTTTCTAATTTTATGCAGTCCAATTAATGGCACTGTTAATTTATTATAAAAATAACATTTCAAGTTGTTGTGAGGGTCTAATAATAATTGGAATCAACATTTTTTATATATTAGGTATGGCAAAGCTCTTCTTGGTCTAGCAAGAGAAGAAACTGGTGTGTTAGGCGAGGCTGTACCTGGAGATAATAATGAAGAAGAAGATGAAAATGAAGGTATTTGTACATAAAAATATTTAAGGGCTGGGGTTCGCAGATTTGGAAATAAACATGTGATGGCTCTAAATAAGGCTATATTGGGATCTTCTAGATCACACTACAGAACTTCACAAATCACGGGACCAAATCACTGGTCAATCGTAGTCCAAAAGATTAGCCGTGGTCACTGGTTATCGCACTTGTTCACTGATATCACTTGTAGTTTCTTCGCTTTTTGCTCAGAACTGAATGAATCAGTCGACGCGCGGGGCCGCTTATATAACAAGGAAAACAGGTTCGAGAAAGTTCGTCCGCGGAACGCTATACTACATCTTTTGAGAATATATCTTTCTAGAACCCACGCGTCGTCAAGGAAATAAACAGAGAGAGTAGCAAGCGATTTTGAACCTTATCATCCGGTGATAAGGTTCTCCGTAACAATATATAACAATATATAAATATTTTTCATATTATGATTGTTGGCAAAATTGCATATGGTCCGGAAGTATCACATGCCGTGTTGTCGACCTGAGGGATAGGAGAGAAGGGATGAGATGGCAAAAAAAAAGGAGAGAATAGTGGGATTGGGATATTGGGCCTCTGGTGCTCTCACTCATTACACAAAATGCAAAAACACTCCAGTTAATATACCTAAGTTATTAAGCTGTGGTGTTTTTATATATTTTTAATAGTACTCTTATTAATTTAGAAGAAGGTGAAGAACAACAAGAAGAAGTCAATAAAGATAGTGAAGAAGTGGAGCAAAATGAAGCTGTGTCAACTACAAAGGAAGAAGAACCCATGAGCAGTACCGCAGATGATGTTGAAGAAAAACCTGTAAGCTTTTTTCTATACTAGCTGTTTTCATGGCTTCTCCTGTGGTGTACAGGATTAATAATAATAATAATAATAATATTTATTTGCTAAAACATGAGTACACAAGGTTTTACAAGAAATTATTAATTTTTAGATCATCATGTTTTGCCTTCTTGGTGTGCAATAATTTTAGAAGAATTATTATTTAGTTTTTTTATTGTGCGAAACCCTATAATGCCTAATACGCATACCCCAACTCAATCAATCACAGGGTCTAATTTTTTTTACAAGTAGACTAAGATACCACTTTTAATATTAATTATCTGCCAGTGAAAGTCCAATTTAAATAGGTCCAGTTGTTTGGAAATTACCTATAACAAACAGACAGACACAAAAATTTAAAAAAAGTGTTTTTTTCTTGAAAGTACTGTATATACTTTCATATGCATTCAGTATAAATCTGTTGTTTTGTCATTACCAATATTTAGAATTTATAAATAAAAAAATGAGAGATTCAAAGTTTGGAGTCTCATGGACAGTTTTTGGAGAGAATCCCAATGGATTCTTTAAAATCTGGACTAGAAAATTCCAGTTCAGATTTTGTGTGTCCTTTCAACACCCATTATAGAATTTATATATTGATTTAGTTCAATTTGTTATGTTAATTCTCACTGTGCCTACACAATGCTTAGAAATAAATAAATATTATATATTTTAACAGAGTACGTCCAATGGAGATGCAAACGACGAATCACTTATGAATTTGGACGGTGATGAGGATGTTGACAACCTGCAGTTGGCATGGGAAATGCTCGGTCAGTATACTAATGTAATGTATAGCTATATAGCTTTTTACTGCAAAACAAATAATATAAATATCTATATTCAATCTTATTTGGAGGTGCAATAGGAACGTTATTAATGCCTCGAAAAAAGCATTGCTAATAATTAAAATATATATATATAAGAAAAGAGTAATTGAAATTGTATTTGAAGTACACAGTTTCATAAATTGTTTATTATACTACCATCATCGCATGATTTCGTCCACAATGACCTTAGATTTGTCACCAGTGAGAAATGTATAATTTGTTAGTTAATAATGTTCTAGATGCATCTGTACCAAATTTCAAGTAATGTGCTGCAGTAGTTTTTTATATCTCACAACTCCAGATATAAATAAAATTTTCCGATGTCGGGCATCCGGGAACAGACACAATGACATTTCACGACGTTGTGGCGCAGCGGTAGCGAACCTGTCTTAAACGCCACAGGTCGCGGGTTCGATTCCCGCTCGGAGCATAATATGTTTGTATTGACCACGCAAGCATATTTTCCGGTCTGGGTGTATTTGTCCTTGTCCTTGTATGTGTTTCCGGGCCCCCGACACAGGTAATGACTATCCTACTGGGGGCCGTTGAGTGTGCAGCGTTTATTTAAAAAAAAAAAAGATGACAAGGACAAACACACCCAGATCGAAAAACGTGCCTGCATAGTCAATACAAACAAATACTCATAGTGGGAATCGACCCCGCGACCTGAGGCGCCTAAGGCAGGCACGTTACCTCTGCGCCACAACGTCGTCAAATATGAAAAAGTATACACTATAAGTGGTACAGTATATAACATCATTATATAGTACGTATATAATTATAGTTTACAATTAATAAAGAATTTAAAATTGTTTTCTATAACACTCATACTGATTGTCAAAGGTATTGTAAATTAAAATTGACTAATTCTCATAGGAAATAAATAAATAAAATAATCTTTTCCACAGAACTGTCGCGTGGAATCCTCCAGAAGCGTTCGGAGAGCGGCAGCAAGGAAGCGCGCGCGCTGCTGGCGGACGTGCGCCTCACGCTGGGCGAGGTGGCGCTCGAGAGCGAGACCTACGACAAGGCCATCGAGGACATGAGTATGTTGACTGACTCATTTAAAATTGTCCACGGTGCCCAAACAGCTGTTCGATGGCCGATCTAATCGAAGCTAATAAGGACGCCATTGCAGTGCCAACTTTTTATGCCCAGTTTATTTAAAAATAATGATCGGTTGACTCGATAAGAAGAATTGACTTATTTCTTTTTTAGGTTTCTATACCCAAAGGGGGCCGCTGGAACTCTATTACTAAGCTTCTGCTGACCGTCTGTCTGTCAGCGACTGTATCTCCCAAACCTTGATAGTTAGAGATGAAATTTATGTTTGATTATTTATTATTGTTATGTTTTTTTATGTCATAACTGTTGGCATACTTGAAGTATCACATCCAAGTTTGTAACCTAAGGGATAGGAGGGAAGGGGTGAGAAGGGAACGAAGGGGGTGGGAGATTGGACCACCGCCCCGTCTACTCATCGCAGGAACCGCAATAGTACTATTGCTTTACGCCGATTTTCTGTGAGATGGTAGCACTTCCCTGGTCGAGCCAGGTCATTTGAGTTGGGAGGAGTAAAACACTAAAACTACTTCAAAAATTTGTAGTCTATTCCTGTATGATTTCATTGAATGTTTGGTCTCTTGTCACTGTTCGGATTTCAAGGTCATGTTGCATTTTTGGTTTGTTAAAATAAATATTTAAAAAAATAAACGCTACATACTCAACGGCACCCAGTAGCATACTTATATCCTGTGTCGGGGGCCTGGAAACATTCACAAGGACAAACATACCCAGACCAGAAAACATGCCTGTATGGTCAATACAAACATCTGCTCCGAGCGGAAATCGAACCCGCAACCTGTGGCGCTTAAGTCAGGTTCGCTACCGCTGCGCCACAACTTCGTCGAATATTGTTAATATACTGACATAGGATATAAATATTCTGATTTTTTTTTCTTTTAGTGAGCTGTCTGGAAATCCAAAAGGAACTCTACCATAGCGACGACAAACACATCGCTGAGACTCATTACCTAATTGGTATGTATCTATATATATATATATATATATATATATATATATATATTATATGTTACAAGTTGGCAAACAAACATACGGCCCACCTGATGGTAAGTGGTTGCCGTAGCCTATGAGCGCTTGCAGCACCATTAGTAGATACCACTCACGCGTTGTCAACCTTGAGATATTAGTTCTTAAATCTCCCCTGTCCAGTAATTTCACTACCCTACATTGCCCTTCAAACCGGAACACAGTAATGCCTAAGCACTACTGCGGTGTTCCCTACCTAGCCGGCCTCTTGCAACAAAAGACCTACCACCAGTGTGACTGATTGCACTGGTGGAATAATCTCTGCTGTGTCAGAGGTTTTCCCAACAGCGGGCGATGGGTTCGTCACATCCCGACGCCGGAAAGATATCAGATTGTAAGAAACTATCTGTAAATTATGTCACGAATACCACGATTTTATTCCCCATTTTTCTTGTCAGAGCAGGAAACATTTGTGAGTATCCCTTTTCTTGTGTGGCGTCATCTAATTTTTCAATTTTACATCTTGAAAATATTACATGAACTGCGGTTTCGAAATTGATTGGGTTCCGAAACATTTTTAAAGATTTTTTTATCAGTTCTCATTTCGCATTTTAACATTTATGTATACTAGATTTTGAAATGTGATGTCATTTAAACTCAACTCAAACTCAAAATATTCTTTATTCAAATAGGCTTTTAAGCGCTTTTGAATCGTCAAATATACAGTCTGTTATGTCCGCCTAAGTGAAGCTACCGCCGATTCGGAAGGTAGATTCTGCAGAGAAGAAACGGCAAGAAACTCTACAGTTACTCTTTTCAAAAATAATCACATTACATTTGTCAAATGTACAATTAAGATATATATCCCGCATGAAACTCAACGTATATTAATTCCATGCCACATTATTCTTCATCACAATGTCACTCTTCGTCTACCAACTCCATCCCCCATTACGTGTGACGTAATTTATGGATAGTGACTAAGTTTGTGCAAATCATATGTAACATCTATACTAATAATAAAACTGTAAATTATCAATGTCTGTATACGGAAAATATTTGTGAAGAAATGATCTATGAACAAAAGAGAACTCACGTCAATGTTTATCTGTTTGTCTGTGTGTTTGTATACGATAATCTAAAAAGGCTTGACCTTTCAGAATCAAAAGCCCCTGCAAAAATCAACAAAGTAAGCCCTACAAACCCCCTCTGCCGATACTAATTTTAAACTTCTCTTTATTTTCAGGCCTTGCTAATTCCCTGGCTTCGAACTTCGAAAAGGGCATAACCCACTATCAGAACGCTGTGAACATTCTAGAATCTCGTATCAAAACATTAGAAAATCCTAAAGCTGTGGCAGAAGACGCTACTGTTAAGAAATACACGAACTCTGACCCCCTCTACAGTGTCGAGGGCGAACTGAAGGAACTTAGAGATCTACTACCGGAGATACAAGAAAAGATAAAAGATATGATGGAATGCAAGGCTGAGGTAAGGCCGTGTGACTGTCTCGAGGCTACTAGGAATATGCTTAAGAGTATGATTTTAAAGGAAAGAAATACCTTAGTTAAAGTCCAGTCTTAGAGAGGAATTAAACAATTAAATTGCTCTAAACTATCCGTTAATTTAATAGTTTTTTCCTTTGTATTTTTTTTTTTTTTTTCAAAATAAAGTGAGCATAAAAAATATGAATGCCCAGTCATATAGTTAATAACTTATCATTCATAAAGTAAGAGAGAGTATTACAAATTCACTTACATTTATAATATCAACCAAACCACAATTGGCTCTCACAGGCCTAAATCAAGAATTCAATTTTGGGGCCACAAACTGATAGATCTCGGAAAACATTCGAAAATTTAAAATATAAAAAAATCAAGAACTCTGGGCTTCATACACGTCTTGCAATGTAAGACTAAAGTCTGAAATAATTAAACTTATGGACCTTATGGCCCCACCTTCTAGATCAGCGCTGGGTTATTTATTCATCTCATCAAAGATTACAAAGGACATACAATCTCATTTTAATTCTGATTTTTTCTCATCTAATCTCATTTTACATTCCAATAAGTATAATAAAAGCTAATCATTGAATAATTATAGTTTAAATCGTTATTTTTAATATTTCAAATATATAAGATATAAATAACATTTTATTGTCGATAATCCCAGTAAATAATAACCTCAGACAGGGGTTCCCAATCTTTTAATAGTGCAGCTCTCTAAAACGGTTATAACAATTTTTGAAGCTGAAGCTACAAGTAGGTACTTAAAGTAGTATCAATATATAGCTCTAGCCGATATTTTTTTAAACAAGAAATATTAAAAGCTATAAGTTCTATTTTTATTTATTTTATTTTTATTTTATTTTTATTTGGGAAACATACAGTACAGTATTACATTCAACAAAGAAAAACTATATCTAAAACACAAACCAATAAAGTTTCCACTTACAAATAGTATATAGGTTAGAACAGTGCAAGGGTAATGAGATAAGGTATACAGTACAAATTAAAAAAATAACATTAAATAATTAAATATTTTAAATAATAATCGAAAATTGTTAAAAAAAAGTAAAAAAATAAATATGTTAAAAATAATCAGATAGCAATAATAAAAATATTAGTAAAATGACAATAATTTAAATTCAGGTTCAAGTTCATAATATTATTGCAATAATTATAATTATAAAATAAATTCCTATCTATATTGACAATCTATCATAGATTAAACATTCCATTAAAAATTTCTTAACAATATGAACATTTTCAGCATTAAAAAAATCGACTCTACTAAATTGCTTATCATAATTTGTAAGTTTGCTTCCTTGATCCATATCCCACAGAATCAGGGTTATAGTTCTTGAAATTGCTAATCACACGCCAGTCGTTACGTCGACCCTAATGAGCACTTTCTCTTCGCTTTGCTTTGGGGAACCCCTAACCTAAGCAATGATTAATCATTTTTTCCAATTAATCAAATTAAAATATCATCATAGATCATAATTTTAATAATAATAAATAAATGCAATAATCTTTAATTTTCATTTTTAACAATTATATTAAGTCTTAAAATTGAGCTGCAATCATATTAACTATTCTTTGCATTAGCGTTTCATATAATCACAAAGCTTTAGTTTAAGATAATGGTCAAGTATACAGTCTTCGATGAAGAATGAAGTACATTATTAAGATATTCACTTCTATAAGTTTTAACGAGTTTTTCTTAGATTCTCTTTATATTGAAAATCGAAATAGCTAATATTAATGCCATAATTTTTTTTAAATTCAACTCTAGTGGTGCAGGCCGAATGATCAATATATTATGTACATTTTAGAATTTTTTCCACAAGACGTCTGCAATTGCTTACTCTTAGATGTAACACAGGTCATCGACCTCTTATTGTATAAGCGATTAGTTCCTAAATTCGAAAAGCCAAATTGAACCTTAGTAGGCCGAGAGCTAGCGATGAATAAACACAAGCTATGTCGTAAACTACCCTGATTAAGTGAAAACCAAAAATTGCTCCGACTTTTCTCAATTTAATACATTGAGCATGGATAATAATTATTACTAGCGATAGAGATAAATGTTACATCAATCTTATTATTGCTTACGAAATGTTACTTACAAATTGACGTTAAAAATAGTAACTCTTAAAACAACGTTAGTAACGTAAAACAGCAGGGTTAAGGTATATTCACGATGAGGTTAAAATTGCAAAAGATTAGGTCATTTATAATACTATAATATTTTAATCTGTGGCATTAAAATATTCATTTATAATTAAAGTACTTAAAGCACAACATACATACACATATACAAACTATTATTTTTTTCTGCACTATGAATTATCGATCCACTTTTATTTTTGGAAATTGGTGAAAAGCACCTTAAACAAGCAGTCATTCTGAACTTAACATTTTAATTTTTAGCTTTTCTCGATTAGTCGAGGACGTCATTCACTTAAAATTCATTTACTTCATTTTGTTTCATTCACTCCCACACACTCATTATTTTCTTAACAGAAATTAACTACAGACTTATGTTTTAATGTCGCCGGCTCTCTAACTATATGTTATAAAACTGAAACTGTCCATTATCAGTATTGAAATTTTAGTAATAAGTGCCTTAGATTCTCAATTTGCATTTAGCGATTGTCGTAAGTTTTTTTTTAATTGTATTGTATTCTTAGTTGTAAGAAGCGTTTTTACCACAAGGCCATTTTTTGTATCGCTTTACACGATTTTGAAATAAAATTATTTGAAATTACATTTTTTGTGTCATTTCATGTCCTTAAAGCATTAATGGCCATGCGGTGAAATAGCTTTTTATAATGGCCATTGATGTATGTACAACCTAATATTATTTTAGAGTTATACTTAACACATTAACAGTCACGTGACCCCAATGTGGGTTACTAATTTCTTAACTTTTTAGTTTACATTTTATGTACTTGTTGAGTGGTCCATTACATTTTAAGATGTTATAAGCAATGTAATTATAGGATTGCAGACACTCAAATCTTAAGGTTTTAAATATAATTTCATATAAATTAACGCTACACACAATTATTGGACTAATGGACACCCATTAGGATAGCTTTATCCTGTGTCGGGGTCCAGAAACACACACAATGACAAGAACGAACACACGCAGAACGAAAAACTTGCCTCTATGGTCAATACAAATATCTGCTTCGAGTGGGAAACGAACCCGCGACCTGTGGCGCTAAAGGCAGGTTAGCTACGGCTGCGCCACAAGGTCGGATACTATTGTAAAGTAAACAGGAGAACAGAGACATTATTTCTCATTACAAAAGACAATTAGATAGCATCAAAAAAGACATTCACAATTTCGCGAGATATTTTTTTCCGCTATAACATCGATAAACGAAAAATGAAATTAAATATATATATATATAATTATCGATTAAACAAACACTTTATATGATTTTGAATATAAAAGACCTGGTGGTTTATTTGAGGCCCCGGAAGTATTTACGTCTATATGCTATTAATCAATTTAGACAATTGTCGTCTCGTAACGCTTTGAGTACGAATCTACGGATAAAATTATTTCATTACTCAAAACGTTGAATAAATGAATAGTATACTTTTTTACAACATACGTAAAATGAATCCACTATTCGATGTAAATTATATGGTAAATAGTCTTAAAACTAATGTAGGGATTTGGATGAAGTTTCAATAGTAAAAAATATTTTTATGCGTGATTGAAATCGCTATCAATTAATGTTTTTCAAAAAAAATATGATTTATATAATGACGACGTTGTGACGCAGCGACAACGAACCTGCCACAGGTCGCAGGTTCGATTCCCGCTCGGAGCATATGTTTGTATTGACCATACAGACGGTGTATTTGGCCTTGTTTTTTATTAATAACCACTTAAACAGTAATAATTAATATTGCAGAAAATCCAAAGTCCATCATTCGGAGCGAGCTCGCACAGTAATGGCGCGGGTTCGAGCAAGACTGAGGCGAAACCCGCGCCGTCGAACATATCGCATCTCATCAAAAGGAAGAGGAAAAATAGCGAAGAGGAGGCGGGATCGCCGGCTAAGAAGATTAACACGTGACTAAGTTACATATTACTAAAACCTGTAACTTTTACTTGTAATATTACATACAAAATTCAAAATATTAAGTATAAAAAAGTCTGCAAGTGGCTTCTTCGTGGCGTTGCTGTATGTGCCTTCATGTTCACCCAATTCAAGCCTTATTTTCTCAATAAAAAGTAGCATATATTCTTTTCCATGTCTAAGAAACTGTGATTGACGGTATTTACCCAGGATCTGCTTATTACTCTTGACCGGATTTGACAGGTTACTAGTGTTTACTCAGAGCGTTAGTCATCTGACCTTCGCAAATGTGGGGCAAAAATGCTGTTTCTGATGCGTTTATGCATAATTTAGTTTGAATATTTGCATATGAAGATTATCTTTATGATGATTATTGATGATTACCTGATGATAAAACAACAATGTTACAAGTGATGAACATTTGTTTGGAAGTTCGTCATTTTCAAAGTTATAAGTACAAAATTTCGCACACCTGCATCTTTTTAGAAATAAAATAATACGTGTAGTATTAACTAAAAATAATGAAATAAAATATTTGTTAGAAAAAAAACATAACGACTTCAAAACTAAAAAGCAAACAACAAATTGGACGCAAATAAGCAATATTATGTCAACCCACAAAATTGAAAAAACTGAGTTATATATGCAGAAGTGTTGGTAAATGGCTGTAGAAGATTTTTCTTAAATATTAGGAGGGTTTTAAGCTTTAGAACTTCTAAAAAGCTCTTTCATGTAATTTAGATATTTTTAAACAATTTGGGGTATATTATATTCGAAATATGCAGTTTATATACTTATTTTTGTGAAAATAAGTAAAATAACTTACATAAATCTGAAATTGCCAAAAGTTGATCAATACAAAAAAAATCATGTAAAGCAAGTTGTTCAAAATTTTCAAACGCGTTTTTCTCGAAATGACATTCGTGTGGGTTGACATAGTATTGCTTATTTGCGTCCAAATATTTTCTACAACAGAAGTTGGTGCTAAAACATCACCACATATGACAACGACTTCGGAGTCGTGAAGTTGGAGTTTTTTTCAATACTTATTACAAGTAAACGTTACAAGGTTAGAACATCATTTTTACTTAAGTTTATTCTTAATTGTTAATATTTAAATTTAAAAATAGCTATATATTTAAGTTCTTGGACACTTACGAATCTACGATGTTGTTATATTTGGTTAAGATTAATATAAAGCACAGTTTAAAAGATTCTTTATTGTTAATGTTAATTGTAAAATTAATAACTATACTTTTTCTGTTTTCCTTCAGATTAAATATTAAAAAAAAACTTGTGTCGTTTAGCTGAAAATAATAAATCTTAACAAACAAAAAATTTGTACAATTTTATACCGTATTATATCGGTTTCCGTCTGTCGACTTTAGATGACATAAAAGTAAAAAATAAAGTCAAAATTTAATAAAAGTTGATCGCAATGATAAGTCTTACCTCCGGTTTCTCGTTCTTTTGTCAAATTCATGTCAACTTAACATACCTAATACAGAACGCTCATTGGTTGAAGACAGCCGATGATCAACAGGCAACCAATGAGCGTTCTGTATTTACTGTGTCAAGTTGACATGAATTTGATCAACGTTCTAGAAACCGGGGTTATGTATATTAAATATTTACTTACTACATACTGTGGACATGTCAAAGATTCCCGGGTGCTTGTGCCGGCCGAAACTATCAGCTAGTCACACGCTAATTTCATTCAGTTATGTTGTACCCTCGTTGTTGACTAACTTCGTTCTATTGCTTACTTATGATGCAACAACTCTTTGTAGGTCTTGACCTCTACGATGATTCTCCACTTTGCTCTGTCTATCGCCTTTGCTCTCCAACTTGTCAATTTACCTATTACCTCTTAGATCTTCTTCAACACCATCTTTCCAACGTTTCCAGGGCCGTCCTCTTGCTAGGATATCCACTTTTTCTTGAGATTTCTTCGTTTCTTTGTTTTGATGTTGAATTTAAAAAGCAACATAATCTCATCCCGCCATCCATTTTATTTTCGGGACACCTACAGGCGCACTGCAGGGTACCATCCATATCTGGTCGATATACCCAACATTCGCACTATGCGCTTTCAATCATCTTTCATAATGCGTAGGGCCAGGGAATGCTCTTCTGACGTCTGTATTCCCGAACACATACAACCTGAACCTCTTCAAGGTGCGAGTACCAGGCTTTTCACGAGTAAGCTCGCTCCACCGTAGACCTCATCTATGCCTTCGCGCTTGATGGAGGTCAAGAGCTTACCCATTATTAAATAAAAAATAACACAGTAAAGTAAAGGGCCTGTCGATAGTATATAGTGTCTATGATATAAAAGTAAAGGCTAGTTTAATAATCCCTCGGTAACTTCCTGTCCGATCAGACAATAAAAATAATAATTAATATGGTATCGCATCATCTGAGCTAGAAAAATATTTTTTTTCTCCTAGGTCGTCGAAGATACAAGTTATATCTTAGAGAAACAAATTGGTAGCTTTTATTAAATTTCTATAAAAAAATGCTTTGAATAAAAATAAACCTACAGCAAAAACATAAAAAATTAACATAACGGCTTTAATGAACTTTTGTTAAGTTACTAAATAAGTTTAACGATAAGATTAAGTTATTAAAATCTATGTTGTATTCATAAGTTAAAAGTTAAGTCTTAGTTAAGAAATCTATCAATATTTTGTTTAATTAAATGACCATTTTCTTGGTACCTTTTTTTATTTCATTAAAACTACGAATGGGTGTGACTTGTTCTTATAAAGAGTAATAAATATTAGACTAGTCTATTTAGTTGTTCCTATTTTAATTTCAAGGTCAAATCGACAAGACGTTTTTTTTGCCGCCAGAATGAAAATGAGTATCTCATAAGGTATCTGTTTTAAATAGGTAAAAACGTATATTTCGCATAACATTGAAAAAATGATAAATAAAATATAAAATTGAGAGGTTACCCGCGGTCATGGTTTTTTTTTGTGCCTAAGCTATAGAGCTGCAGTTTAAGTCTGCTTTTCATATGTAAAATATTTATCGAGA
Organism: Hestina assimilis; assembly: GCA_023373885.1. Taxonomy (NCBI): domain Eukaryota; kingdom Metazoa; phylum Arthropoda; class Insecta; order Lepidoptera; family Nymphalidae; genus Hestina; species Hestina assimilis. The sequence goes on along the minus strand of CM041749.1, from coordinate 4,431,446 downwards.
GATAAATTAAATTTGAGAAAGAGAATGGAGATTGGTGTATAAGAATTAGTAAAAATTAAACTGATGTCTAAGGATGTTTTTGAATTCACCGAACTTATATAGGAAGATGGACAAGGTTCTCAATCTTTTTTGGGGTTCCATACCAAAGCTTAGCCCTCGTTGCCCGTCCACACGTTTGTGAGCGAGCGGTATCTAACAAAGTATAAGTAGATTTGAAAATTTATCGGAATGTGTTGCCCCTACAACAACAAGTACTACTTAAAATGAAAAATAAAGAGACCAACAAAAAACTTATCTATTTTTATCCTACTACAATATTAGCAATGCTTTTTAAAGGCATTACTAATATTCCCATTGCCCCTCAAAATAAACTCGAAGCTTGCGCTAGGAGTGGGTACGACAATAGCCCAAGGGTTCCATCCTGGCCCCCTTGGGCTATTGTCGTACCCACGTCGTGTTTACGTTGTCGTGGTTGGCCCTTCTACCGTTGAGCTTTTAAGGCTTGCAAAAGATCACTACAATATACACATTTTTATAGATGCTTACCTACTCTAACATGATTTTTAGTTTTATATGATGACATAATGTGAATAATATAATATGCGTAGGGTATTGTATTAATTGTGAAATTGCACTTAATTGCAAACTTGATAACAATTATCAAGTTGTTTTTTATCGAACTTACCTACAATAATGATAACGTTTTATTTATATTTCAATTAGTGGAATTTAAACAATACTATTATTTAAACATAAATAATTGTTTATTTTTAATTATCTTATCTCACATTGTAAATATTTTTGCACAGATTTAAATTGCCAAAACTCTTCACATTGAAGGGTCACCTTTAGTGGGTACAATTTAATATTTGAAATGTTATATCAAGAATCCTACAATATTGTAGTTCCGAATTTTTTAACATTGTTATATGTATAGAATAATAAACCGTTTCCTAATATGGGGTCCTAAGAGTCCTTTAGAAAAAAAGAATATGTTGGGGTCTTGCGGGTTTTAAAGGAAAGAAATAATTGATAAATGCAGAATTTATTTTTCGTACAAAACAAAACACTTACTTCTAAAATGAAACAACTTATTTACTGAATAATAGTTTTAATAAAAAATATTTAATTTTTTTTTTTGTGATAAAAACTACATTTACGAGTTCTATACTTCTATACCTAAGTAATTATTTTTGAAAAACATTTTTCCCGATTTCGTTTTATGAGTAAAAAATATAATTACAAGACCTTGCTTCCAGATATAACATTGGTTTTCAACATAATTATGTAAACATTAGTAAATATTACATTTAAAAAAAAAATTATTTATCAACTTCGGCATGGCATCTCAGTTATAAACCAATGCTTTTTCAATTACTGTGCAAAAAATATACTTATATGAATTTTAAATTATAATAATGATGAATTGGAGCAAAGCTCATATAAAAAAAACCGGTACATATGTAATAACAAAATAAATCAAGCTGGGGCTTAAATTTACCTTTAATTTTAAATTTTGACGACAGCTTTACCGGTATTTTCTCCAGCCAACATTCCAACAAATGCGTCGAATATTTTGTCAAAACCAACAGTTACGTGCTCAGCCGGCTTCAATTGGCCAGCATGGATCCAAGTAGCTAATTGTTTAATCGCTTCAGGCCAACGATCTAACCAACGCCACACCATAAATCCTTCGATTTTAAGCTGTTTGAAAATTATAGATGGTTGTAATATTGTTGCTTTAGGCATTTGTTTAGGATCCTCATTATACGCGCTGATACTACCACAGACAGAAACCCGTCCATTTGCATTCATTTGCCCGATGATTATACTGCTCATTTCACCACCAACGTTGTCGAAGTAACAGTCTACCCCATTCGGGGCCGCTGATTGAAGAGCAGTCTGCACGTCGACTGTTTTATAATTGAAGGCCTTGTCAAATCCGAGCTCCTTCTCCAACCATTTAACTTTATCGTCAGAGCCAGCGAAACCAATAACTTTGCAGCCTTTAATCTTAGCAATTTGACCGACAATAGAGCCCACTGCACCAGCCGCACCAGTAACTACGACAGTTTCTCCAGCCTTCGGTTGACAAATTTCTAAAAAGCCGAAATAGGCACTAAATCCGGGCATACCGACTGCTCCGACACCCAAGGATGGGGAGAGACCTTTTAGATCGGGTAATTTCCAAGTCTTATTATTAGGCATTTCTTTATCCGATAATGGATTAGACGGATGAACGATCGTATAATCGCACCAGCCTTTATGTGTTACAACTCTAGTGCCTACTGGATAGTTTGGATCTTTTGTTTCTTGGACAATTCCAACTTGAAAACTGAATTGGTCGTACGGGACCTTTGTATTTGGATTGTAAGCACGCAAATAAGGGTCGACGCTGACCCATTCTGTCTTCAATAAAATCTCGCCATCTTTTAGTGGAGGCAGTTCGTATTCCACTATCTCATAGTCTGATCTTTTCGGAACACCTTCAAAGTGTTTCTTGACGACATATTTTCGTGCTTTCACCATGATGAAATTGTACTTGGCACTGAAAATAAATTTCGTCTATAAATTAACAATCCACGTATTTTGCAATGCATAATTTAGTACTAAATTGGACGCAAATAAGCAATACCATGTCAACCCACACGAATGTCATTTCGAGAAAAACGCGTTTGAAAATTTCGAACAACTTGCTTTATATGAATTTTTTTAATATATTGGTCAAGTTTTTGGCAATTTCAGATTTATGTAAGTTATTTTACTTATTATCACAAAAAATAAGTATACTAACTGCATATTTCGCATATAATATAACCCAAAACGTTTAAAAATACATAAATTGCATGATTGAAAAAATGGCTTTTTAGAAGTTTTAAAGCTTTTAAACCCCTACAATTATTGAAGAAAAATGTTCTTCAGCCATTTACCAATACTTCTGCATATATGACTTAGTTTTTTCAATTTTGTGGGTTGACATGGTATTGCTTATTTGCGTCCAAATATAACAGTAATAATAAAAAGTATATTTAATCACTACATAGCATAAAACAAAGTCGCTATCTCTGTCCCTATGTAGGTATGCTTAAATCTTTAAAACTACGCAACGAATTTTGATGCAGTATTTTTAATAGATAAAGTGATTGAAGATGAAGGTTTTTATATGTATAATAACATCAATGAAATAGTGGAAAAAAAAATAGTTTTGAGGTTTCTAATGTGATGTCATAAATAATTACATTTAACGCGTGCGGGCCACTGGCAGTAATGAATTAATCAAAACTACTGTATCGATTATAATCATTTCTGCAGTGAATGACATAGGCTATACAGTGGTGTGAAAAAATATAGACTCATAACTAATTATCTACTTTATTAAAAACCAAATGGATATATATTACAATCATTATTATAGATGAATAACGCAAAGAAAGTGTATTCTTATTAGATATAAACGTTTCATATTTTTTTACTTTTAAGGAAATAATTAAGAAATTTCCTATCCCAATGAACAAAAGCTGTGAAAAATTATAAACTCAGAGTCGATTATTTATTCAATAATGTGTCCATTTACCCTTATTTTTAATCACTTCAATTAGTCTATCAGGTATACTATCATCCAACTTTTTAAGGACAGCAGGTGAAATTTCAGCCCACGATGATTGAATTCTTTGTTTAAGTTGTGGAGTATTATTAATTGGCGGTTTCTCTGGGTCATAAACTTTTCTTGCTAAGATTCCCCAAACATTTTCAATCGGGTTTAGATCTGGACTACACGCTGGCCATTCTATTACTGAAACACCGAAGTCGTGAAACCATTGTTTTGTAGACGCGGCACCATGAATTGGAGCATTGTCTTGTTGAAATACTATATTTTCGTCTTCAGTCAAAGTTATGAATGGTAAAAGATAATCGTATAATAGGCTCTGATAATTAGCAGCATTCATACGACCTTTACAAAATGCTAATTCTGTTTTTAAACGTCCAGTCATACCGGCCCAGATCATGACTGATCCACCACCATGAGCTCTGTGTGACATTATTTTTTTGTCAAATCTTAAATCATGCCAATAATATTTACATCCATCAGGACCATCAAAATTGACCTTTTTTTCATCACTGAAAATAACATGTTGCCATAAATCAACTTTTTTAATATATTTTTCTGCAAAATTAAGTCTATTTACGATATGGTGGGTTTTTAAAACTGGTTTAGGAAGTAGTTTTTGATATTTAAACCGTCCGGAATCGGCTGCCCATTTTCTTATGAGACTAGAATCACAGTCTAAATTAAATCTGCGTACCAATGTTGATGACGGTGCTCCGGTCACCGATAGTTCTCTTAAAACAGCGCGTTTTACGGTGGGAGGAAATTGTGCTGGTCGGCCGGGACGCTTCTTTTACCATAATTTTCAACACCCAACTTTAAAAAGTTTTTTACTACACTTTGTGATCTACAAATAGTATCTGCTATTTGTCTTTGAGTTTTACCGCAGCATCTTAAATCGATAATTCACTGTTTTTCAATATCAGTTAGTTGTTTACCACGAGGCATATTAAATAAATATAATAGTTAACCAAATTAACTTCAATTACTCGTCACGTATTACGTACGTCGTGAACTTCAAAAATAAATATTAGAATAACGATATCTCTCACTTAGCACGCTTTGAACGCAACTGAGTTTATAATTATTCACAACTGAATGGACTGACTTCGTCAACGTCACGCATCTTTATGCGGAATGGTCGGCAGGCGAAACTTCAGGGTCATATAACTACGCTTACGTGGTACTAACAATTGACTATTTTGGAAATAATTTGTTTATTTAAATTGCTGAAAAGATGAAATAATACTTTGAGTCTATATTTTTTCACACCACTGTATATTTTACGCCCGTACGAAGCCGGAGCGGGCCGCTAGTAATTTATAAAACCATTTTCAAGTATTTTCTTATTAAATAATTACTAATGTATGGTATTATTTGTTATATCCATTTTATTTTCGAAAATCTTTTCAATCTTGCTTCAGTTATAGTTTATCATTCACAGCATAAAATAAAAGAAAGAAGAGTCGAAATTCTAAATAATGTTTTCTAATAAATCAGCATTCCATTAAAGGAATAATAAGAAGTTGTATATTCCAAATACGTAATGTCTAGCACAACATAAGCAATTATATAAGTTAGAAGTACAAGGTTGCTATTATATAAGGTGTTTCACTTTAAAATGCGGTAACTTTGCGGGAAGCTTCTATAAGTGTAACAGATCAAATTCTAATTACGATATATGATGTATCTTTTTGCTATATTTTAAAAAACTATTTTCATATCATCGCTCGAACTATGACTCTAGCTGAATAAAATCTATACTTCAAGCCGTGCGGTACGTCACATCACATATGACGTAACACATAGCGCGTATAGCGGCATTGACCTGAGTCACCGACCGCGCGCCCGGTGTGTTATGTGTTTATCACAAAGTACGTGGATACATTATGACAGTAGTGTAGTATCTTGTCTGTAGCTTGCATGTCGTTTAAACTATCCTTCGCCCTTTCAAAAGTTCTTGTTCCAGCATCAATCCCGGTATTTTGCCCAGGGTCTGCTTATTACCCTTATCCGGATTTGACAAGATACTAGTTCTTACGCAGCGATTGTCATCCGAACACCACAACCCAAGGGCGAACCAGTAACTCATTGTATAAAAGCAAGTTACTAATATTATCAGATGTTTTGATAATATCGACCGCCGACAGCTTAACGTGCTCTCCGACGCATCGTGGTGAGAACCACAAGGACAGACACCCGGATAGAGACAGATATTAATAAGATCAAACCAATATCCACCCCGAACGGGAATCGAACCCGGGACCGTCGAGTCGCCATAATTTGACTTCTTCAGAAACCACTATGATGAAATAATAAAATCAAACTGCGAGTTTACGACCTACCCCACGTAAAAAGTCGTTCACTCCGTCATTTTTTAAATAAGGTTATTGACCAGTAGCATCGCTGGACGGTTTTGATGTCGCCGCTACTTGCCTTGCCTACTTAGCGCTCCACATAGATTCAAGACATCCCGCACCCCACACCTTAATCGAAATTTACTAATTTTATTTTTTAATAAATAAAACATGAATGGGTTAATCAATACTATCCGCCTCGCACGGGAATCGAACCCATCCATCGAATCGGTGGGCTCGCTACCTACACGCTACAACGATTTTATGCAATATTTACCTGTAAAAATTACCAAGACCGTATTCATAACGCGTATTTCATAACTCAGTGGAGTAGCCTACAAGAACAATAGCAAGATGAATATTAATCTGTAAATGTAGTCTCAAAAAGAATTGAATTATTGTCTATTATCGCATGTCCCAAATAAAGGGTAAAACTTTTCCTTAACCTTAAAATTTGTTTTATTTTTTTGCAATATTAAAGATTATCGATTGTAAAATGTTATTTTAATTTTTAACTGAATTTCAATACAGTTGAAAAATCAAGCAAATTCCAGGAATATCTTTATCTTCACAAATAACACAATAAAATATGTATAAAACTTATACTGCTATAATTCAGTATCAGACATTACTAAATAAAACATACGTAAACAGAAATGTACATCTGAATTAGCTCAAATGATTATTATTAAAAACTAACTTTAAGAGGGATAACTGTTTGCGATATTAACTTTATACTACAGCTCACACAAGTAGGTACGCAAGCGAATCAGCATTTAGTCATTGACCTTCCTATTTATTCACTGATTTTCCTTCACACTCCTGTCACTTTAAAAATATCAGTTAAAAATAATTCAATCCATCCAACTAGAAATCTATTATTTATCGTTAGATAAGTAGTTAGTTAGATTACTAATTTTATTTTTAATCAAGATATAATTAGTCTAATAAATTACGTACCTAGCTAATAGCTACATAGTACATTCTACAATTCGATTGAATTTATTTTGCATTTGAGTGTTTAAATTACGTAATAATTTTACCTACTTTAACCAACTCAGATCATAATTTACGTTTTAAAATATTAATAATAAATAATTTTCCTAAATAGGAAAATAGTATTTTATGGTAAATTGACACATCATAACCCTATTTAGAGTATTATTCGAAAATATCGCGTATCTTAACTTAAAAATTTCTTTTCTTTTCTTAATTCAAATTTAAAAAATGTGACCCAATTCCTATAATCGCGGCTAAAGATTTCTTTATTTGCGGATTTAATCGGTACAAAGTACATGCATAGTAATAAAAACAATTCTAATACGTATGTTTCCAATTAAATATCCTTTTAAACTCGCCGATAAATCGACTAATAAAAAAGTAAAAAGACCTTATTACAACCCTACAGTAAGTATGTTATTAAGTGATATCGCCGCTGTATTTTTCGGCCTTTGACATAAACCGCCTTCAACGCTGTATTATTTCGGCCTTTGACATAAACAGCCTTCGCCGCGGTCGGTGTTTTTGAAAATGTAAACAAACAGAATTAAAGTAACCTTATTACTCAGTGCATAAAGTTTATTTTTAAAGACTACCACGTATAAGATGTTCCGTTCTTTGGTAAAACCCGCTGTGCGTGTCTTATTGTTTTATCGTTCCATTCGTTACAAAAACTCTGATCGAGTAACACGTCTCTACCGCTGTCTTCGTAATTTAAAATGTCGAAAATTGTTCGTGATCCAGCAATAGAAAAAATGGAAGTGGCATTGTCATTATGGATCGAAGACCGCTAAAATCAAAACAAGGGCGACCTGCCAGTGTTTTAGCGTGCTAATAAGAAAGCGTGGTTAACAAGTGCCATTTTTGTGACTGTGAATTCCGGAATTGTTATGTTTCTGGAGTTGAAATTTGTTTAAAAAAAAGAATTCAGACTTTAAAGTGGTTCTAGTTTTGGACAATGCACCAGGTCATCCTCCATTTTTTTTTTTAATAAACAAGTGACATTTTTACCGTCCAACACGACGGCTTTGCTTCAACCTATGGACCGAGGAATAATCCAGGTCTTTAAGCTCTATTACATTAGACGAACCTTCAAAATCATTTTGAATAATATGGAAGGTGATATGAATCCTGATATGAATGTTATGGAATGCTGGAAGAAATTTGACATAGCAAACTGAAGCCATACACATTGAATTCGTGCTGGAGAAAACTGTGGCCCGTTCTGACTGTGGAAAATGACGAAGAATCTGCGCAAATGCAAACTATTACTGCAAACATAGCCGAAATTGCGAGTGGAATAGGACGAAATGGGTACGAACAGATAGAATCAAGTTACATTCAGGAGTTGCTTGTATTGCAACATTAATATTTGACTGAAACCGACTTGGAGGAAATGTTAAATTCACAGCCCATTGAAGAAGATGCTTCAACAAGCAATTTGGAAATGTGGTATTTAATCTGAAAAATTTTAGTGAAGGTTTAAGAATGGCAAATGAGCTTTGTGATTTCTTTATGAAAATTGATCCGCCTATGGAACGAAGTATTGTTTTCAAGAGGCACATTGCTAATGCAACTACTGAAGATCTGTGTGAACTGAAAGAGATTTAAAAAACTGCCAAGCAAGAAAAAATTACAAAATTCTTTAAACCGTTGCCTAAGCCTTAATGTAATAAGTATGGTCAAAAACTTCAATTAAATTTATTTTTATGTTTGTTTTTATTTTGTCAGCTAGGAACGTATCCCCTATAATGCCATATAAAATACCATTTCATATTCACTGTTAAGAGCTTTTACTGTACTAATAATTTTTGGTCAGCTTTAATAATAAACTAATTAATTAATTATAATGTTAAAGTACAATAATTAAATTTATAACTTTTTAAAGACAAACGTATTTTGTTTTTGTTTCATAATTACGTATACTACGTAATAATAACCACATTCACCAAATATCATCCATACTCGCCGGTATTTCCCGGCGACTAAAGAATTTTCGACGCCATTGTTGCTAGGGAAGCGGGGAAGAGGGCAAAGGCGGAGTAAAGATTAGTAATTAGTATTGCCAGACTTTTCAAGAAAAGTGCTACTTTTGTCATTACAACCAAAATTCTAATATTCTGTAACTTACACTTTCAAATATTATTTTGCCAAATAAAATTCCACAAATTCAGGAATTCAATACAAAACAAGCACAAAATATTGTATGTAAAAATATTAGTATAAAATGTATATCATCTTTGTTCGAGTATTTTTTTAATATTAAAAAAATTCTTTTTCCGTATTGTTTTAGTTAATTTTCACATGTATTTAATATCCTAAATCTTAACGTGCTTTATAACTCGACACCGTAATTTCCTTAAATATTTCGAAAATTTATATCTTGCCTACACTAGGCGCTACACGTATATCTATCTTGGGAGGGACTAGAATAAAAATAAGGCGTGGGTATGTGACGACCCTATCGCCCGCTGTTGGGATAACCTCTGTCACAACAGAGATTATTCCACCAGTGCAATCAGTCACACTGGTGGTAGGTCTTTTGTTGCAAGAGGCCGGCTAAGTAGGTACCACCGCAGTGTCCAATATTCTGCCGCCAAATAGTAGTGTTTAGGCACTACTGTGTTCCGGTATGAAGGGCACTGTACGCTAGTGAAATTACTGGGCGAACGAGATTAAGAACTAATATCTCGAGGTTGGCAACGCGTGAGTGAGACCTACTAATGGTGCTGCAAGCGCTCATAGGCTGCGGCAGCCATTTACCATCAGGTGGGCCGTATGCTTGTTTGCCAACTTCTAACATAAAAAAAGGCTTGGTCTACACCACGGGTTTTATTAGTTTAGTTAATTAGTACTATTTTCTTGTAAAAAAAAATATTTATCAGTTGATGTTTAAAGTATCCTACTCCATCGAAAAGTATTCAATGTTTGGAATTATTTTTGCATTACATAATATTGTACATATTAGCTTTGCTTACCCCTGCCCTAATAATAGCAATAAAACAAATCTTTTTTTTATTTCACGCGGGTAAATTGAAGACATAAGTATTTTAATTACATACTAGCATTCGCTCACACTTTACCCGCGTAAAATAAAAAAGTAATTGTTTTGTTGCTACTCATTGGATAAGAGCAATTTACTTATTAAGATTTAACGATTGTTATCAGATGTTATTGATAATAATCGGGACCGCCAGCCGAGGCACGGTGGGGAGACCCACACGGCCAAACGCCCAGACCGAGACAGAAATTTAACAAACATCTGCCCGAGCGGGAATCGAACCCGCAACCGTCGAGACTAAAGGCAGACTCGCAACCCACAACGCCACAACGGTGTATTTGTTAATTTAGTTACGTTCGACAGAAGTACATACATCCACAGATAAAAGCCTCAATAGCTCAACGGTAGAAGGGCTGGCTCTTAACGTGAGTGTGGGAAGTTTCATTTTTGTCTACTTTTTGATTATTTGGAGGGAGGACCATTAATAAAACTATTTATAATTAGAAAAAGCATTGCTAGAAATAAGCATTGCTTAGATCAATTTTTTTATTATTTTCTAATTTAACTAATTATAATTTTTAGTAGAAAAAATATTGAAGACTTGATTTACTATAAAAATTATTTTGTGGAACTTATACCTACTGAACATCTTATTTTTTTTCAGTTTGGCGTTTTTTCAAATGAACATTCTGTTTGTATGCCATATTATGATAGCGCACGTATTATTATTATTACTATTGCTACTTGCTACTAAACGCTAGCGTATCAATAATTTGACGTTCAGTGCGCTACAAATTTGACATGCAGATAAAGAAATTAAATTAAAAATTTATCTGCGATCGATTGATACATAAAATTCGTCAAAATTAATTAAATACAATAATAATAATCACGAGCGTAATCGTATGGCATACAGTAAATGAATATTAAAAAAAGGTTTTAATACTACTATTAAATGATTTAATTAAATCAATTTTAATGATTCAGCATTTGAAATTATACTAAATAAATGAAGCTGGTTAGGTATAACTAATTCGCATATGCAGTCACAGTAATGAGAGCGTAGTGGTTCTGTGGCTCCGTATGTGACGCGGCATCCTGAGTTCGAATCTTCACTTCACAGTAGTTTTTTCTTATTTTAAGATTAGTTTTGTTTTTTTGTGTTTTTTTATTTTAAGATTTTAAGTTAGCCGTCGTGTAAAGAGGTCGTGAACGAGCATTACCCAACAACTGTCTATTGAGACAAGGCGTACATCATATTTAATATGTAAATTAGAGACATAGATGTGTTCATTCTGTTCTAAAAGTGTTGAAATTGTTATAAACAGTTTGTGTGGATAAATCTAAATCAAAAGGCGTTTTAGATTTCTTTTTGACCCGCACACCACCAAGACCCTGAACTTGCTAGCCGTGGTCTGGTTTTGGCTGAGTTCCAATCATTTGTAAAAACTCTCCTGGCGTCCAAACAATTTATTTAAGATTAAGTAACTAGTGGTTTATAAATATTATAAGTATACTCAGCATCTGCTGTCTTATTTTACGTAAACCCGTAACACAATTTATTACTTATCACGCATTGTGTAAATTATTAAAATCCCCAACTCTCAAAATCCGAGGATAAAAATTTCGGACCAGTCAGGTCAGCTCGGCTAACGGCCCGAGGATTTCCATTATGTATATTAAACAAACCAGCTGTGGTAAAAGTAGACTCATCAGTCCACAAAATGTTGTGGCTAGGGTCTTCTAAGAGCCACCCGCAGTAATATCCGCCGGTTGCAAATATTGTATACGTGTATAATGGTACAGGGGTATACCTTCCTGGTAAAGTATACGCCACACCGTGCTACGGCTAATACCAAAGTCCCGTTTTGTATCTCGCCCGTCTTGTGCTTGCCATGGGACTATTTAAAAAAAGTAAAAATTTTTTTGTAAATAAACATTTAAATGGGTCCGCCTGGAATCTAACACTGGAGGCTTAAAGCTATCATAGCTCCTCATTCTTTGTTCAGGGCCAAGAATGGTTCGCTCACTGGGGCGTTTCCCGTAACGTTTTAGAATTTTTAGAATAATAGAATAATTTAATTAGAATGCTATGGGCATTACCACCAACATTCTAATATTTTGAAACTTTTACTTCAAATATCATTTTGTTAAAAAGTATTCCATAAATTTACACAAGAATTTAACATAGGAATGGGACAAAATATTGTCGACGACGACACGACGTTGTGGCGCAGCGGTAGCGAACCTGCCTTAAACGCCACAGGTCGCGGGTTCGATTCCCGCTCGGGGCATAATATGTTTGTATTGACCATGCAAGCATATTTTCCGGTCTGGGTGTATTTGTCCTTGTCATTGTGAATGTTTCCGGACCCCGACACAGGATATCACTATCCTAATGGGGGCCGTTGAGTGTGTAGCGTTGATTTATTTATTTAAAATATTTAATTATTGTATGTAAAAATATTAGTAGAAAATTATTGTTTTTATTCAATTATAAATTTTAAAACATGAAAAGAAGAATCATAATTATTTACTTCTTTCTATAAACTCTACACTGTAATTTCTTTAAATCTATTATAAAGATAAAAAATTTGAATTTTTGTGTGTATGTATGTTTGTAATAAATAAACTCAAAAACTACTATTTAAAAATTCTTTCACCATTGGAAAGCTACATTCACCCTGATTGGATTTAATTGGATTGAAAAGATTGGGATCCTTACTAAAACTTAACTAACGTAATCCAAAGTGTAAACAATTGCCCTAAAACGTCTTTCGTCGCATGCGCTGCGGAAACTATTGATGATAGAACAAAAGTATGTTCTAAAATATTAAATAACATATTTTCAATAAAATAAATAATAATATCAACAAAGAAATATAAAAAAATATTATGTCCACCCGTGCGAAGCCGGGACGGGCCGCTAGTATTTCATAAAATTATTATTATTGTTATTATAACTTGCCAACACTGAGCGATAGACTTTACACGTGTAACTATCTTTCAAGGACAAGTTAAGCTTGGTCCAGACCAGGCACTTGTACGGTAAGGAATTGATTATTTTTTCTGAAATATGCTTAGCGTGAAGATTTCTTTTTAGTTATGGTAATTACTATAATTATATTGTGAAAATACTTTTATCAGTTAATGTTTAAAGTACCTTACCTACTCCATCGAGAAAGTTTTTGACGTTTAGAATTATTTTTGATTTCGTAATATGGTATACATATTGGATTTTACCTGTGATTTTGTTTGTGTCAATTCAATGTCAATCAATTCAAGTTTTTGTTACAAACATCGGTTAATGTACAAGTTAAAATTCAACTTTGTACTCCATTTATCATATTACAATTTATTAATTTTATATGCGCAACCGTTATGCTCGACGACCATGTAAAAGTTATTTTTCTGTTCCTCAGGAACATTACCCTTTTCTGAATGAACTTTTCATTCATTCATTCTGTATGCTTTCTAATACCCCTTGACCATGTCTATACAAAATTTGATAATGCTGGTCATTGTCGAGTAGTTAAGGTGTAAAAGTGTAACAACTAAACAAACTCACATTTCCCAAAATGTATGAGCGCCGCTTTAGGAAAGGCGGCACTTCAAAAGGCATATTTTTTCAACGATTTTGTAAAAGACATATTTTTATTACATACTAGTAGTCGCTCGCGACTTCAACCGGAAAGAATCAAAAATATCATTTGTTTTTTTTTTTATATCTAAGGCTCCGGTCATCGTAACAAGATAATTACTATTTAATAGTTTTTACGTAATTTGCTGCTTACAAACATTAATGATAAAATGTGCAATTGACGATTTCTTATTTTAATTTTTTTTCCTTTAAAAAAGTTTAAATTTTTAGTTTTCTTGTTCCTTTAAAAACCGCTTTCAAAGTAGGTTACTGACTTAACATGTTTGTGTGCCATACATAAATACCACACGTATTATTATTATTAGACGACGTTTTGGTGCAGCGGTGGCGAACCTGCCTTAAATACACCTGCCCCACATGTTTTTATGGACGATACAGGCATGTTTTCCGGTCTGGGTACAGCCACAGGTTCGATTCCCGTGCGAGGCGGATATTTGTATTGATGAACCCATTCATGTTTTATTTATTAAAAAATTAAATTAGTAAATTTCGATGAAGGTGTAGGGTGCGGGTTGTCTTGAATCTAAGTGGAGCACTAAGTAGGCAAGGCAAGTAGCGGCGACATCAAAACCGGTCAATAACCTTACTTGGAAAATGCCGGAGTGAACGACTTTTTACGTGGGGTAGGTCGTAAACTCGCAGTTTGATTTTATTATTTTATCATAGTGGTTTCTGAAGAAGTCAAATTATGGCGACTCGACGGTCCCGGGTTCGATTCCCTTTCGGGGTGGATATTGGTTTGATCGTATTGCTATCTGTCTCTGCCCAGGTGTCTGTCCTTGTGGTTCTCACCACCGTGCGGAGAGCACGTTAAGCTGTCGGCGGTCGATATTATCAAAACATCTGATATTATTAGTTACTTGCTTTTAACCAATGAGTTACTGGTTCGCCCTTGGGGTGCGGTGTTCGGATGACAATCGCTGCGTAAGAACTAGTATCTTGTCAAATCCGGATAAGGGTAATAAGCAGACCCTGGGCAAAATACCGGGATTGATGCTGGAACAAGAACTTTTGAAAGGGCGAAGGATAGTTTAAACGAAATACAAGCTACATACAAGATACTACACTACTGTCATAATGTATCCACGTACTTTGTGATAAACACATAACACACCGGGCGCGCGGTCGGTGACTCAGGTCAATGACGCTATACGCGCTATGTGCTACGTCATATGTGATGTGACGTAATGCACGGCTTACATTATAGATTTTATTCAGCTAGAGTCATAGTTCGATCGATGGTATGAAAATATTTTTTTTAAATATAGCAAAAAGGTACATCATATATCGTAATTAGAATTTAATCTGTTACACTTATAGAAGCTTCCCGCAAAGTTACCGCATTTTAAAGTGAAACACCTTATATAACAAAAAATCCGAATATTTTCCTTATTTTGAATCTATACTGTATAACTTGTAATTATGATAATAACGACAATAATTTATTGTTTTGAATTTGACCTCTACGACTGTATTGACCGAAATAACGAAATTTTTTAAAAGTGCGGTCCAATAAAATCTAAATGTTTAACAAATTCAAAGACATGAAATCAAAAAGGTCTTAGATTAATTCGCACTACGAGTACTTTTCATTTTCGTATATTTATTTACCATAGAAAGATAAGAAAATATCTGATAATCTTAACACGTTCCCTGTCCGCTGAACCCCATTGCTCAGTTCAATTTGTAACTATTAAGTCTACTGTCTGAACCGTAAATGAATGTTAATATTGAATGCTAAATTGCAAGCAATATTACAACATATTTACGAACCAATACTAACTATATTTCCAAAAAAATAATTACAATTGTACAATGCAATACGTATTAAAATTGAGATTATTTGATTCTATTTCAATATATACGAAATATTTATACTTAAATACACTGTATTATTAAAACAAAATATAATCCATAATCCTACCTGCTTATCACAAATATGAATTTAAATATGGATACACACGAGTCACTTCATACGGGCCTCTTCCCTGACTGTCAAGTGTCATGAGAAACAAACTAGTTTACAACGGAAATTAGCTTATATAGCTACATAATGTAACATCACATACCGGTCAGCGTATACACAATGAATCATTTAAGAATGACTTTAAAATATGCTGAATAATGTGCTTATTGCCCTTAGCATTATCAATTTGTGAAATAGCTTATCACTAGAATAATTTGTATTTATCAAACCCTCTTCAAATGGTAGATTTACGAGTAGGTAAATTCAGTTGAAGGTCACAATTTTTTCAAAAGATCATGACGCAAATTATTTAATTAAATATTATTTCATGTTAATGTTGCGTCATGTCTTTAATTTATGACATGATTTTCAAAACAGGGGGTTCTCATTTTTCACGTTTGTTAACTCAGAAATACGACATTTATGAGCCTATCTGGAAAATTCGTGGCCTGATCGGTACTTTGCCTAAGTTTTTAAGATATTTTTTTAGCAAATACCTCAATCTTTATTATGATCTTTAAATAATACGCTTTAAAGACTAATGTTCAATTTTCAAAAATAATATATAACCTTTATTATACATAATTCTTATATTATATATGCAAAAGATTTTCGTCTTTAACTTAAAATAATATTAAGGCGATTATTCTATAAAGTTAAAATTCCATATAAAATGTATCTATTGATGATTTAATTTGTTTCAAATTCAAATATTTTGAATTAATTACGAAGTTTCTTATTTTATTTCAATGAAATTTTGAATTTTAGACGATATTGTATCTTATTGGCTTGCATTTCATGTTCGATTTCATTTGTATTTTAACTTTTTTTAAAGCAGCCAAGATTTTATGTATTGCATAAGTTGATAAAAAATGCTATGCAATAGCTTTACCGGGGCAGTCCCCGAGTGCCACAGGGTTGTTTATTTTGTTTGAAAGAGTATAAACATGAGGTGGTCCTATTGTCATATTATGGTCCGAATCTGAACGTAATGGAGTCGTAGAGAAATCAAGGGAACTCTTAAAATTTTATAGGTTCATAAAGTATTTTTTACATAAAGCTCTGTCTAATTATTTTTTCTTTTATAAATTTTAGGAATAAAGTTAAGTAAACAGGACTTTACCATTTACTCTATGGTTTTTGGCACCTCGCAGTGTGCTGTGGTCCTATATACCGTATAAATAACGCATTAAAAAAATCAAATCAATAATATAAAATATATTTAAAATGACTTGTTTAATTATGATTTTAGTCATAATATTGTTCTTAGGCGGACTTGTCTAAAAATGCTAGTCAACGATGACTTGTTATACTTTAAAGTTTCTATATAAAAGAAAACAAAAATATCATAAAAGCAAAGTTAAGTGTATATTGTGTAAACTATGGTTCAGTTACGTCATGGCTTCCTCTGTCTGCCCTTCACAGACGTCTAGCCATGGCCAACGCTCGACATAACTAGGGTGACCAATTTTTATACGAAAGAAAACTTTGTAGTGATAAATAAATAGAGCCATAATATTTAAAAACAATAATCCTACTAATATAATACATGTGAAAGTTTGTTTTTTTGATGTTTCTTGCTCAATTACCCATAATAAAATAAATTTGGCACATATGTCATTGTTACCTGGATTATCACATACAATACCTTTTGTTTCGGAAAATGTTATATTGTTCCCGTGGGATTATAAAAAAGAACGTAGCGCGGGGCCGGGCAGATGCTACTATAAAAATATTTCATTTTGGATATTCCGTCTATATTGAATTTACAAATTTACGTCCAATATCCAACATAATAAAAGCATTTTGCTTATCTTCATTTTTTAAACCGACTTCAAAAATTCGTTTATCTAATTAAGCGCTGATTACGATTATTTTTGTTTTATGTTTAGGGTTACAACATCTGGGGTAGTTTTATGTTCAAGACGATGTTGTGGCGCAGCGGTAGCGACTGGCTCGCTATGTGCCATGCCCTTAAACATCAAAGGTCGCGGATTCTATTCCCGCTTACGATAGATGTTTGTATTGACCATACAGGCATGTGTTCCGGTGTTTATCTTTGTCATTGAGTATGTTTCCATTAAAGGGGACCGTTGAGTATGTAGCGTTTATTTTAAATTTTGTAATGATCATAATTATCTAGTAGGTACTTCGGAAATATACATCAGAACTCTACAAAGGGTCAAAGTGATCCCTGCATTCAGTTTTCTTGTACCCATCCCTTAAAGTACCAAGAAGATTTATCCAATCTAATACAAAAGTTTGGTAACTCTTGACGGGCATAAAATAATTTTTGGTGGAAGGATGATAATTATATTATATATTATAAGTAGGTACCAACTACCGTGTCTTTATGATGAGATGTCAAGATTTATGCTATGTCATCATATTTAAGTGATGAATATCGGCGTCAATCAAAATTATCAACACAAATAATATCATAGTTATAATATTCATGAAATCAATCTGTAATTTATTATTTTCAACCGACTTACAAAGGACTCGACTGAAAACAGAATTTTGAGGTCCCATTTTAAAAAAAAGCATGAAAAAGCATATCTTTTTATTTAGGAAGGTACCTGTACAATATTTATGCTGGTGGTGGGCTTAAGCATTTCGTTAAACAGTTGCATCTTAGAGGTCGGCAACGCATCCTCGGCTCCTCGGCTGTTGCAGAAGTTCATTGTCGGCGTTAAACGCTTAACATCAGGTGAGCCTGCAGCCCGTTCGCCGCCTCTAATATGAAAAAAAAAGCTATTAAAACTCACTCTTTTAACAACAACCATAACATTTATCGACTCACTGGGTACATACCTACTAATTCATCACATCTACGTCAGGTCACGTCGATGTGGTTACCAAAATGATTTAATTTATTGAATGATGATTTATTTGCGACGACGAAATTGTGAATTATGAAATTGAAATTGTGTATGTTTCCGAATCCCCGACAAAGGATATAATTATCCTAATGGGGCCGTTGAATGTGTAGCGTTTATTATTTATTTATTTCAAATAAAGTTAATTTGATAGTTTTAATGTTATGAGTATGATTAAGGGCTTGCGTCCATTGACGACACGGCGAAGGATTTTTATTTTACGAAAGGAAAAAAAATTAAAAACATAACATTAAATTTCATTGATGGGAGGTATGCCTAGGCATGCCGCAGGTCAATTGCCGTTGCCGCCTATGGGCGCAGGCCCTTATTATCTTATAAACTGTAGAATGCGTTTAGACTTCAGCTCTACTCTTGGTTTTGTTCAATATCTCAAGTGCGTCTCAAGACTTTGCCTTTCACGCGATGTATGTCTTCTCTCTTTATTTACGAAACTAACGCTTATAAGATTCAAATAACATATTATAATCGGTATAACGTATTTTAATTACCTTCTTATTTATAAAATTACATCATTAATTACATCTTTGGTGGCGTTTGCAGTACAAACCCTCGGGTCATGGAGCGTTAGTGCAAAACTATTTCTAAAATATATTTACACCAAGATTCATTGCCTCCACAGGTGGCAGGATGGCTGGTTCATTTTTCGCCCGAAGGATTGGGATTGCGATTCAGCGGGGAAATGTAGTACAATAGTGGATTTATACAGTTTTAATTATTTGTAAATAAAGTAAGTACTGAATAGTAAATGTGTTGTAATATTGGTTGTAAATAAAAAAATTATAAAATGATATATGGACGCAAATAAGCAATACCATGTCAACCCACACGAATGTGATTTCGAGAAAAACGCGTTTGAAAATTTTAAATCACTTGCTTTATATTGTCAAGTTTTTAGCATTTTCAGATTTATGCAAGTTATTTTACTTATTTTCACAAAAATAAGTATACAAACTGCATATTTCGTATATAATATAACCCAAAACGTATAACATAATACATAAATTGCATGATCAAAGAATAGCTTGTTTAGAAGTTTTAAAGCTTAAAACCCTACAAATATTAAAGAAAAATGTCCTTCAGTCATTTACCACCACTTCTGCATATATAACTAAGTTTCTTCAATTTTGTGGGTTGACTTGGTATTGCTTATTTGCGTCCGTATGATAATGAGTATATTTGATAAATAGATGATGATTAATAAATATATATATAAAGTTTCTTGAAGCGCCTCTATAAAAGTATTTCTACCGGATTGCACATAGTTGTTATATATAGAATAGCGCCATAAATATAGCCAAAAAATCTTATTTATGTTTTTATGGGCTCTCACTCATCGCACGAAACGCAACAGTACTGTGTTACTTTTGTGCTGGGAAAGGCATGGTTCTACTACTATAATAAATAATAATATAATTATACTCTTACACCTTTATCGCATTCCTCTTATAATTGATAAATTGATAATGCGGTAAACATTACATACTGCAACCAACAACGAGCACCGGACTGCTGTATACATTTATCTCCAATATTACGTAAGGACTGCAGGTTATCCTTACCACTATACTTACACTTCAAATTCAACCTTATTATATTCCAAATACAGCTGAATTTACTGCTCACCAATTTAGTATACGTTCGTTATAATTATTTAGCCATTGTCGCGTTTTTAGGAATGTTAATAATAACGATATTGATTTTTATTCATTCATTGCTTGCAAGTCTAGTTACAAGAGCATTACAAGTGCTGGGCGAGGCTTATAACCGCTCTGAGATGTAATCTAAGACACAGACACTTCAATTTTATTTATTTGTATACATAAATTTGATCATTGAATTACTTTTGATTTTCTACAAATGTATTACTTTTAAATTTACGTGCAACGAAATTCCTATATATTTTATATGAAAAGCGTGATACAAGTGCTACATTTTATTAGCACGATTATAGGTTCATTGCCCGCCGTTGTAAAATCTACGAAGCTGTATAAAGATTTTACTTAAGTGACTTTTTCTTGTTACTCTAATACATTTGACAGAAAAAACGTTCTGATATAGATATCTAGATTTGGCATTTAACGTCGATTATTGCAAGCTTGGCTAATGATTCGGTTACGGTTGTCCTCGTACTTGGTACCGTTGGTGTATAATAAGGTAATCGGTCACCATATCCTATGCACACTTGTTGGTGGTAGACTTTAAATACCACCAGGCGGATTAGCTAACATTGGTGACAAACTCTTAAAGTGGCTCGTCAGTCGCGTTTTGAGGTCAGTCAGCGTATAAATCATCATCTATGCAACAAAAAAATTCAATACCAGTAGCATACCAAACGTGTGACCGACCCGTGTGTAGGAGAGGACAGAAAAGGGAAATAATAGGAAAGGATAAAAAAGGGTGGAGATTCGGGACTTCGACTCCATCGCATCATCCATCGATCACTCGTCGAACGAAACGCAACAGCATGAATTTTACTTCCCCTGTATATTATGTGGGTGGTTAGTACTTCCCCGGTCGAGACAGTCCATTCTTACTGGCAACATTGTCACTCTGAAGGTGTTAAGAATGCTAAATGGCAATCACTTCAGAAATTTAAAAACCGTCAAATCTATGTCTTGGCTAAATCTATTGATGGCTAATATAATGAGAAAATGAAAAGAAGAAGAAGAAATATACTCCGAGGATTTTTTGTTGCGATGTTTTCTTTCTTTTGGTATACACGATTTTGATGGAATAACCTGTACATGAATCGCTCTCAACAACCTGGGCAGTCAAGATGGCACTTTTTTAGTAAACAAGTATTAAGTCCGCCTATTAACGCTTGCAACACTCGAAATATCACATGCGCGTTGCCAACTCAAGGGAAAGGAGGGAAGGGACGAGAAGGGAAAATGGAAAAGTACAGAGGTGATGGGAGATTGGTGCTCACCACCACCTCCTGAGAGCACCTCTCACTCATCACTTTGAAACACAACAGTACCTTTTTTCTGTCAGAGGGTATATTGCAAATTACCTAAATGCTGATTATAACAATTTTTATATTTTTTTATTTATTTGGAAAGTAGGGCAGATGACTCTACTCCACCTGATGGTAAGTGGAAATAAAGTCCAAACGCGAAGGCGGCTAACAGAGTTGCGGAATGCAACCGTGTATCTACATACGACATTTGGTTAAAACCAGTAGTGAAATATAATAATATCAGAAGAAATTTGTTAATAGCATAGGAAAGTTAAACCGAAAAGTATAGCGTTGATATATATATATATATATATATATATATCACTTTTCTTCAAAGTTGTAGTATGTCACTTGCATTGTAGATAGTTATGGTAGCCTGACTACCAGTTCAAGCCACGCTAAGAAAGTAAAGTTTGAGTGTAAATCTATCTAAATATAACTATTTCTTAGTAAATGGAATAGACTACCCTCTTACTGAATTCAAATACAACGTCCGAAAATACATGCAGCTTCTATTCAAACTTTACACTTAATTTCTTAATATAATATAATCTTATTTGTTAAGTAAAAAAAAAATTGTACTCCGCTTTACTTTTATGCCCCTTAAACGCTGTATAAAAAGTCGGTCTCCAGCAAGGCCAGTGCTGAGTAGTTGAGCACTTATTTACTAGTGTCACTCGGATTTAGGTAATAGGAACGCGCACACCGGCATTGCGGCAAATTCATCTCTTATACATGAGACAACTTAAAATACAATTTAAACTTCTAACACCTAGCAAAGTTCTGACATCGCGCTGTTTCAAGTAGAGAAGATTATTAATATATCTCATGTCAAAAGTAAGCATTACTGTACGAACTTCGCTCGCTTTTAACACGTATTATTATTATTGTAAATTTCCTAAAGTATAATTTGACTATTCAAATTATTAATTATTTATGGCAAAATAGCAATTTTCAGAGCAAAATGAAAAATACGCCAATTCCCAGGACCCATAATATTACTCTTGTTACTTAGCGGAGTCATTATGAAAACATCTTTTAGCGCAACCCAGAGTTCTTTAAGAAAATTTTCGGAAAAGATTTTTGGAACGAATTAAGATGGCCCAATGTATAGAAAACGACTGTTTTTTAAGTGCTTAATTTGCGTTTTAATTCTTCTCGTGCTTATCGCTAAAGGAAAACATCATTAGGAAACCTGCATATCGTAGAAGAAATTCTAAGAGATATATGACCGCCAATTAAAGTCGTGGTTCCTTGTTATCGGTAGGACTGAAAGCTCGCTTGGGTAACTGAAACTGATGCTCATAGAGCAATAACCTAACACTAACTAAATGGAAAACCTTAAATCCATATTTAAGATAACAACGGTAAATTTCTTACAATAATTTAAAATATATAATATAATAGGTTAAAAAGCCCTTGATCCCCTTGCATATACAATTATATAATATATGTGAAAATCACACCGTCACAAACACAGAACTCGTTGCGTGATTTATTTTAAAACGACTTTAATTTGTACTCTCTACAGAAGAGAAGCAAAGTACTTTTTAATCTCTTTTGTGGAGGCTTAGCAATAGGGTGCCGCTCCCACCGTTTGGGTACAGAATCTTCAAGCAGTTGCTCGAACACTATGGAAAACTAAACAATAAAATATGATATGTAATTTAAATTACAAACAATAACGAAATGTAACTACAAACAATAGCGTAGGGTCCTTTCTACACTCTGTAAGTGCTGTGACTAAGCAAATAAACTGACGCCCATATTTTCCGAAGGTTATGTCAACAAACTAAATTATGTTATGTTGACAGTTTTGTATTGTAATAATAATGTATAAGAGAGTTAAAATTATGTTACAATCATACCATTTTTTAGTGAAAATAGAATACATAACTGCTTTTAAAAAGAGGATAATCAATTCGGATGCTATTACTCATATTAGTATGAACCGAATTTCGACGACGTTGTGGCGCAGCAGTAGCGAACCTGTCTTATTCGCCACAGGTTGCCGGTTTGCAGAGGCTTGTATTTGTTGGGTCGTTGAGTGTGTAACGTTTATAAATATAAATATTTTGTTATTCTTCGATAAACTTGCATTCTTATAAAACAAATTGAGATGTAGTTTTATGATCTCTTGAAAATTTTCCGATGTAGGACTTAGTAGACATATATACTTAGTAGGCTTATATTATATTTACTTTTAACTGACATAACAAATATTTAAAATAAATATAACAATACAAAACGTTTGCGTTTTTATATAAACCGAAATTTCATTTTATATATCTTACTCTTCACTACTTAGTATAAAACAAAGTCGCTTTCTCTGTCCCAATGTATGCTTAAATCTTTAAAACTACGCAACGGATTTTGATGCGTTTTTTTAATAGATAGAGTGATTAAAGAGGAAGGTTTATATGTATAATAACATCCATTAAATAGTGGAGAAATACTATTATTTTTGAGGTTTCTAATGTGATGTCGTAAATAATTACATTTTTTCCGCAATCTTCATGGTATAGGGTAATTGTTTTGCTCCAAATTTAACGCGTGCGGGCCACGGGCAGTAATGAATAAATCAAACCTACTGGATCGATTTTAATCATTTTTCAGTGAATGACATAGGCTATATATTTTATACCCGTGCGAAGCCGGAGTGGGCCGCTAGTAAATAAATAAATAAAAAAATCTTTTCCACAGAACTGACGCGTGGAATCCTCCAGAAACGTTCGGAAAGCGGCAGCAAGGAAGCGCGCGCACTGCTGGCGGACGTGCGCCTCACGCTGGGCGAGGTGGCGCTCGAGAGCGAGGCCTACGACAAGGCCATCGAGGACATGAGTATGTTGACTGACTCATTTAACTGTCCGATCAGACAATAAAAATAATAATTAATATGGTATCGCATCATCTGAGGAGGAAAATATATCTTTTTTCTCCTAGGTCGTCGAAGATACAAGTTATATCTTAGAGAAACAAATTGATAGCTTTTATTAAATTTCTATAAAAAAGAAATGCTTTGAATAAAAACAAACCGACAGCAAAAACATGAAAAATTAACATAACGGCTTTAATTAACTTTTGTTAAGTTACTAAATAAGTTTAACGATAAGATTAAGTTATTAAAATCTATGTTGTATTCATAAGTTAAAGTTAAGTCTTAGTTAAGAAATCTATCAATATTTTGTTTAATTAAATGGCCATTTTCTTGGTACCTTTTTTATTTCATTGAAACTACGAATGGGTGTGACTTGTTCTAAGAGTAATAAATATTTGACTAGTCTACTTAATTGTTCCTATTTTAATTTCAAGGTCAAATCGACAAGACTATTTTTTTTTCCGCCAGAATGAAAATGAGTATCTCATAAGATATCTGTTTTAAATAGGTAAAAAGGGCCCGCTGTTGGGATAACCTCTGTTACAACAGAGATTATTCCACCAGTGCAATCAGTCACACTGGTGGTAGGTCTTTTGTTGCAAGAGGCCGGCTAGGTAGGTACCACCGCAGTGTCCAATATTCTGCCGCCAAATAGTAGTGTTTAGGCACTATTGTGTTCCGGTTTGATTCCGGGCATTGTACGCTAGTGAAATTACTGGGCGAACGAGATTTAAGAACTAATATCTCGAGGTTGGCAACGCGTGAGTGGCACCTACTAATGGTGCTGCAAGCGCTCGTAGGCGGCGCTGCGGCAGCCACTTACCATCAGGTGGGCCGTATGCTTGTTTGCCAACTTCTAACATAAAAAAAAAGAAAAAAAAGGTATATTTCGCATAACATTGAAAAAAATGATAAATAAAATATAAAATAGTGAGGCTACCCGCGGTCATGGTTTTTTTTTGTGCCTAAGCTATAGAGCTGCAGTTTAAGTCGGCTTTTCATATGTAAAATATTTATCCAGAGATAAATTAGATTGGAGAAAGAGAATGGAGATTTGTGTATAAGAATTAGTAAAAATTAAGCCGATGTCTAAGGATGTTTTTAAATTCACCGAACTTATATAGGAAGATGGACAAGGTTCTCAATCTTTTTTGGGGTTGCATACCAAAGCTTAGCCCTCGTTGCCCGTCCACACGTTTGTCAGCGGGCGGTATCTAACAAAGTATAAGTAGTTTTGAAAATTTCTCGGAATGTGTCCCTACAACAACAGATAGACAGATAGACAGTGGCGCCCTATTATTTTAATTGTTTTGGAAAACCAAACCTTAAGCTTTAAAATATCTCTAGTGACCCACCGATGAGTTTAGCTGGCATAATTTTTTAAAACCTATTATATCTAAGAATTAGAATTTATTATTGTATAACCATTAGTTTACCTTTACAAGAAATACATATATCAATTTTACCATCTTTCACTGTCCGGTAACAATACTTAAAATGAAAAAATAATGGGACCCTATACAAAAAACTTATCTATTTTTATCCTACTACTAGAATATTAGCAAAGGAATTACTAATATTCCCACTGCCCCTCAAAATAAACTTGAAGCTTGCGCTAGGAGTGGGTAAGACAATAGCCCAAGAGGGTCAAGATGGAACCCGCGACTCTCGCGTTAACGGGTTGGCCCTTCTACCGTTGAGCTTTTAAGGCTTGAAAAAGATCACTACAATATACACATTTTTATACAGATGCTTACCTACTCTAACATGATTTGTAGTTTTATATGATGACATAATGTGAATAATATAATATGCGTAGGGTATTGTATTCATTGTGAAATTGCACTTAATTGCAAACTTGATAACAATTATCAAGTTGTTTTTTATCGAACTTACCTACAATAATGATAACGTTTTGTTTATATTTCAATTAGCGAAATTTAAACAATACTTTTATTTAAACATAAATAATTGTTTATTTTTAATTATTGTATCTCACATTGTAAATATTTTTGCACAGATTTAAATTATCAAAACTCTTCACATTCAAGGGTCACCTTTAGTGGGTAGAATTTAATATTTAAAATGTTATATCAAGAATCCGACAATATTGTAGTTCAGAATTTATTAACATATAGAATACTAAACCGTGTCTTAATATGGGGTCTTATGAGTCCTTTAGAAAATAAAAAATATGTTGGGGTCTTGCGGGGTTTTAAAGGAAAGAAATAATTGATAAATGCAGAATTTATTTTTCGTACAAAACAAAACACTTACTTCTAAAATGAAACAACTTATTTAGTAATAGAATAATAATATTTAATTTTTTTTTTGTGATAAAAACTACATTTACGAGTTCTATACTTATATACCTAAGTAATTATTTTTGAAAAACATTTTTCCTGATTTCGTTTTATGAGTAAAAAATATAATTACAAGACCTTGTTTCCAGATATAACATTGGTTTTCAACATATGTAAAAATTAGTAAATATTACATTAAAAAAAAAATATTTATCAACTTCGGCATGGCATCTCAGTTATAAACCAATGCTTTTTCAATTACTGTGCAAAAAATATACTTATATGAATTTTAAATTATAATAATGATGAATTGGAGCAAAGCTCATATAAAAAAAACCGATACATATGTGATAACAAAATGAAATCAAGCTGGTGCTTAAATTTACCTTTAATTTTAAATTTTGACGACAGCTTTACCGGTATTTTCTCCAGCCAACATTCCAACAAATGCGTCGAATATTTTGTCAAAACCAACAGTTACGTGCTCAGCCGGCTTCAATTGGCCAGCATGGATCCAAGTAGCTAATTGTTTAATCGCTTCAGGCCAACGATCTATCCAACGCCACACCATAAATCCTTCGATTTTAAGCTGTTTGAAAATTATAGATGGTAGTAATATTGTTGCTTTAGGCATTTTTTTAGGATCCTCATTATACGCGCTGATACTACCACAGACAGAAACCCGTCCATTTGCATTCATTTGCCCGATGATTATACTGCTCATTTCACCACCAACGTTGTCGAAGTAACAGTCTACCCCATTCGGGGCAGCTGATTGAAGAGCAGTCTGCACGTCGACTGTTTTATAATTGAAGGCCTTGTCAAATCCGAGCTCCTTCTCCAGCCATTTAACTTTGTCGTCAGAGCCAGCGAAACCAATAACTTTGCAGCCTTTAATCTTAGCAATCTGGCCGACAATAGAGCCCACTGCACCAGCCGCACCAGTAACTACGACAGTTTCTCCAGCCTTCGGTTGACAAATTTCTAAAAAGCCGAAATAGGCACTAAATCCGGGCATACCGACTGCTCCGACACCCAAGGATGGGGAGAGACCTTTTAGATCGGGTAATTTCCAAGTCTTACCATTAGGCATTACTTTATCCGATAATGGATTAGACGGATGAACGATCGTATAATCGCACCAACCTTTATGTGTTACAACTCTAGTGCCTACTGGATAGTTTGGATCTTTTGTTTCTTGAACAATTCCAATTTGAAAACTGAATTGGTCGTACGGGACCTTTGTTTTTGGATTGTAAGAACGCAAATAAGGGTCGACGCTGACCCATTCTGTCTTCAATAAAATCTCGCCATCTTTTAGTGGAGGCAGTTCGTATTCCACTATCTCATAGTCTGATCTTTTCGGAACACCTTCAAAATGTTTCTTGACGACATATTTTCGTGCTTTCACCATGATGAAATTGTACTTAGCACTGAAAATAAATTTCGTCTATAAATTAACAATCCACGTATCTTGCAATGCATAATTTAGTACTTAATATAACAGTAATAATAAAAAGTATATTTAATCACTACATATTATAAAACAAAGTCGCTATCTCTGTCCCTATCTTTGCTTAAATCTTTAAAACTACGCAACGGATTTTGATGCGGGTTTTTTTAATAGATAGAGTGATTGAAGATGAAGGTTTATATGTATAATAACATCCATTAAATAGTGGAGAAAAAAAAATAGTTTTGAGGTTTTTAATGTGATGTCGTAAATAATTACATTTAACGCGTGCGGGCCACGGCCATGAATGAATAAATCAATTTTTTTCGGAATGTGTATTGCTGTTGGCCCTACTGGCCTGGACAGCGTCACCTGGGGCGAGTACAGAGACTCAGCGGTGATAAAGGAGCAGCCCTCACTGGGGCTCAAATTTGATTCCGTCTTTAGGGTGCCTCCTGCGAAGCCGAACCACGGCTAAGGACGTCATCCGAGATGGAGGCAGCGCTCCGAGCGCATTCTATACGATAGACTCACCCGACGATGTGAGCGCGACGCGACGTGCGAAACAAAGGACCTCGTCTTCGCCGGCGAGGACGGTGTTGTGTGCATGTCTGTGCTGTGTAAGGGGCATTTTCTTATGTAATCCTATCGTCAGGGTCTTACAGGACGTGCTTAGGACGCCTTACTTTTGTCGGTTGGTTACATCGGTCTGTGTAGATACAAGCATGTCTAATCAAAGGACTATGATGGAAAGTAGTTTGATCGAAATAGTTTTACGATAAGCGCTTCAAATGTTTGGGGATCGAATGGATTTCAAAGTCTCTATGGAGATCTGCGTTGCAAACGTACCACGGACAGCCCGAAGCCATGCGTAAGAAACGGTTCTGAATTATTTGTAATTGATTAATTCTTCTGGCGTGGACGTGCGATAAAACAGGGCTCGCGTAGGTCAGTATGGGATGTACACAGGCTTTGTATAATGTCACCTTATTTCTAAGGGACAGTTTACTCCGCCTGCCCAACATCGCACACAATCTTCCCAAAACGAACGCTGCTTTATAGCGTGCCTTGCGGATATGAGCTTCAAAGGTAAGTCTGTTGTCGAGTATGGCGCCTAGATATTTGGTTTTATCTTTCCATGGGATGGGATGATCGAACAAGGAATAAATCAAAACTACTTGATCAATTTACACCCGTGCGAAGCCGGAGCGGGCCGCTAGTAATTTATATAAATATTTTCAAGTATTTTCTTATTAAATAATTAGTAACGTATAGTATTATTTGTTATATCCATTTTATTTTCTTTTCAATCTTGCTTCAGTTATAGTTTATCATTCACAGCATAAAATAAAAGAAAGAAGAGAAGTCGAAATTCTAAATAATGTTTTCTAATAAATCAGCATTCCATTAAAGGAATAATAAGAAGTTGTATATTCCAAATATATAATAACAAAAAATCCGAACATGTTCCTTATTTTGAATCTATACTGTATAACTTGTAATTATGATAATAACGACAATAATTTATTGTTTTGAATTTGACCTCTACGAATGTATTGACCAAAATGACGATTTTTTTTTTAAAGTGCGGTCTAATAAAATCAAAATGTTTAATAAATTCAAAGATATGAAGTCAAAAAGGTTAAAGGTTATTTATTTACCATAGTAAGAAAATATCCGATAATCTTAACACGTTCCCTGTGCGAACCCCATTGAACCCCATTGCTCAGTTCAATTTGTAACTATTAAGTCTACTGTCTGAACCGTAAATGAATGTTAATATTGTATTTTAAATTGCAAGCAATATTACAATATATTTACCAACCAATACTAACTATATTTATTAAAAAATAATTACAATTGTACAATGCTATACAGATTCTTTGGGCGACAAATGAACCAGCCCGCCCAATACGTATTAAAATTGAGATTAATTAATTCTATTTCAATAGGAAAAGTTACGAAATATTTATACTTAAATACAGTGTATTATTAAAACAAAATATAATCCTACCGGCTTATCACAAATATGAATCAAATATCTATACTCACGAGTCACTTCACACGGACCTCTTCCCTGACTGTCCTGAGAAACAAACTAGTTTACAATGGAAATTAGCTTATATAGCCTTACATACAGGTCAGCTATACGCTGACCGGTATGATATCACAGTTAATCATTTAAGAATGACATTATAATATGCTGAATAATGTTCTCATTACCTTTAGCATTATCAGTTTTTGAAATAGGTTATCACTAGAATGATTTGTATTTATAGAGAGACATATTTGCTAAGCGAATAATATCTTTAAATAAAGATTTAAAAAAAATGATCACCTCTATAATGGAAGATTTACGAGTAAATTTAGTTAAAAGTGAGATTTTTTTCAAAAGATCATGTCACAAATTGTTTAATTCAATATTTTTTCTTTGTTAATGCTGCGTCATGTCTTTCATTTATGACATTATTTTCAAAACAGGGGGTTCTCATTTTTCACGTTTGTTAACTCAGAAATACGACATTTATGAACCTATCTGGAAAATTCTTGGCCTGGCCTGACTACTTTGACTAAGTTTTTAAGATAATTTTTTTAGCAAATACCTCAATCTTTATTATGATCTTTAAATAATACGCTTTAAAGACTTATGTTCAATTTTCAAAAAATAATATATAACGAATATTATATATAATTCTTATATATGCAAAGGATTTTCGTCTTTAATGCAAAAAAATATTAAGGCGATTATTCTATAAAGTTAAAATTCCATATAAAATGTATCTATTGATGATGTACTTGTTCCAAATTCAAATATTTTGAATTAGTTATTAAGTTTCTTATTTTTTCAACGAATTTTTAATTATAGACGAAATTGTATCTTATTGGCTTGAAATTAATGTTCGATTTCATTTGTATTTTAACTTTTTAAAAGCAGCCAAGATTTTATGTATTGCATAAGTTGATAAAAATGCTATGCTTTACCGTGGCAGTCTCCGAGGTTTGCCACGGGTTTGTTTATCTTGTTTTTGTTTGAAAGAGTCCAAATCTGGACGTAATGGAGTCGTAGAGAAATCACGGGAACTCTTAAAATTTTATAGGTACCTACATAGAGTATTTTTTAAAGAAGCTCTGCCTAATTTTTTTTTTCTTCAATAAGTTTTAGGCATAAAATTAAGTAAACGGGACTTTACCATTTACTCTATGGTTTTTGGCACATCGCAGTGTGCTGTGGTCCTATATACCGTATAAATAACGCATTAAAAAATTAAATCAATAATATATTTAAAATAACTCATTTAATTATGATTTTTAGTCATAGTATTGTTCTTAGGCAGATTTGTCTAAAAATGTTAGTTAACGATGAATTGTTAAGCTTTAAAATTTCTATAAAAAGAAAACAAAAAATTTAAGTGTATATTGTGTAAACTATGGTTCAGTTACGTCATCAAGCCATAATATTTAAAAACAATAATCCTACTAATATAATACACGTGAAAGTTTGTATTTTGGATGTTACTCAATTACGTAAAAACAGCTGAACGGATTTGTATGAAATTTAGCACAGATTTGATTGTTACAACATAGGATACTTATCTCGGAAACATGTTATGTTGTTCGCGTGGGATTGTAAAAAAAAACGTAGTGCGGGGCCGGGCAGATATTAGTATAAAATATTCCACCCAATAATTCGTTTATTTATTTAAGCGCCAATTTAGTTTATTATTTTAGTTTTTTGTATAAGGTTAAAAGATCCAGGATATGTTTATGTTGTAGACGAAGTCGTGGCGCAGCAGTAGCGACCGGTTCGCTAAGTATGTGCCATGGCCTTAAGCCCCACAGGTTGCGGATTATATTCAAGCTTAAGATAGAGCTTTGTATTGACCATACAGGCATGTTTTCCGGTCTGGTAGTGTTTTTGCTTGTCATTGAGTTTGTTTCCATTAATGGGGGCCGTTTAGTATGTAACATGTAGCGTTCATCCCATTAATCTGCTCAGCGTGTGGACATCCGGGTTTTAATGTACCAAATCGCATATCACCTAGTCCATACGCTGATCTGCGCCGATCAATGTAACCCCATTCATTATTATTTCATTTAGGTTAATAATTATACGTATGTATATCTGAATATGCGAATAAACAAAATAATAATAATAACAAAATAAAAAACATGTAGCGTTTATTTATTTTTTGTTATAATTTTTTTATAGATCGCATCAAATACTTCTAAATATACATACATACAACAGAACACAAAGTGTCAAAGTAAGTAGGTGTAAGTAGGTAGTGTAAGTAGGTACCAACTATCATGTCTTAATTCAAGATTTGTGCTTTGTCATCATTACATTTAACTGACGAATATCGGCGTCAATCAAAATGATCAACACAAACAATGTTATAGTTATAATATTTATGAAAATCAATTTTAAAAGGACGAGATTAATTGATCTTTCCATTGTTTTTGCTTACGTACCGAATTGATTATTACTCTCAGAATTTTGAGGTCCGAGTTAAAAACGACTTTTGCATTAACCTTTTTATTTAGGAAGGTTTTTTTTTGTTACCAAGTTGATAAACAAAGCCTATCGGGACGCGCAACACCATTATTAGGTGCCACTCACGCGTTGCCAACGTCGAGATATTAGTTCTTAAATCTCCTTTTTCCAGTAATTTCTAGTTATAGCCTATACAATATTTATGCTGATCGGGTTTAATTACCATAAACACATTTCCCTCTGGTTTTTGCAGATGCTCATGGGCAGCGGTAGTCGCTTAACATCTGTCAAACCTCAGGTCCGGTTACCCTCTCTAACATGAAAAAAGTGTGTGCATGTACTAGAGTACACACGTAAGAAGTGAACTTTATGACCTTATGTGAATGTGATTGCCCTTGTCATTGTGTATGTTTCCGAATCCCCGACACAGGATACAGGCATTACACTAAGCACTACTATTTGGCGGCAGAATATTTGACACTGCGGTGGTCCCTATCTAGACTGATTGCACTGGAGGAATAATCTCTGCTGTGACAGAGGCTATCCCAAAAACAGGCGATGGGGTCGCCACGTCCCGACGCCGCGACTTCGTTCAATATCTCACTCAAGTGCGTCTCAAGACGTTGCCTTTCACGCGATGCATGTCTTCCCTCTTTAATAACGAAACTACGCTTATAAAATTCAAATTTAATATTATAATCAGTATAACGTATTTTAATTACCTACTTAGGTATTTATAAAATGATAAATTATTATGTATATATAATTCTAGTCGCAGCTTTTTGAAGCGCCTCTATAAAAATATGTATGCCTACCGGAATACCCATAATTATGGCTATCACTCATCCCACGAAACGCAACAGTACTCTGTTACTTTACGCCGATTTTCTATGAAAGGGTAGAACTACTCCGGTCAAGACAATCAACTTATGCTGTGAAAAGCATGGCTGTACTAAATACACTATACTACAGTAAAATCAACAAAGAAATCTTCTAGCCCGCTAGACATCGTTTCAAATCATAAATTTATCATAAATAATAATATAATTATACTCTTAGACCTTTATCGCATTCCTCTTATAGTTGATAATGCGGTAAACATTACATACTTGCAACCAACAACGAGCAACGGACTGCTGTAAACATTATCTCCAGTATTACATAAGGACTGCAGGTTATCCTTACCACTATACTTGCACTTCAAATTCAACCTTATTTAATGCAAAATACAGCTGAATTTACTGCTAACCAATTTACTATACGTTCGTTATAATTATTTAGCCATTGTCGCGTTCTTAGGAATGTTAATAATAACGATATTGATTTTTATTCATTGCTGAAGTAAGTCTAGTTACAAGAACATTACAAGTGTTTGGCGAGGCTTTTAACCGCTCTGGGATGTCATTTAAGATACAGACACTTTAATTTTATTTATTTGTATACATAAATCATTTTTGATTTTCTATAAATGTATTACTTTTAAATTTACGTACAACGACATTCCTATCTATTTTATATGAAAAGCGTGATACAAGTGCAACATTTTATTAGCACGATTATAGGTTCATTGCCCGCCGTTGTAAAATCTACAATGTGCAAAGATTTTACTGAAGTGACTTTTTCTTGCTACTCTAATACATTTAACAGAATAATTCTCTTGGTTAGATGTCTAGATTTTGCAGATGGCGTCGATGTTAGAAGTGTTGGGCGAGGCTCATAACCGCTGTGAGATGTAATCTAAGATAGCCAGATATTTGTTTTAGTGTGACTTCTGTCATCCTATAGGTTTTCTCATCACGCTTAAGAGTCATCATGTCTCAGTTAGCACGTCGCGTCGCGCTCACATCGTCGGGTGAGTCTATCGTATAGAATGCGCTCGGAGCGCTGCCTCCATCTCCGATGACGTCCTTAGCCGTGGTTCGGCTTTGCAGGAGGCACCCTAAGGACGGAATCAAATTTGAGCCCCCGTGAGGGCTGCCCCTTTATCACGGCTGAGTCTCTGTACTCGGCCCATCCCCGACCGGTGACGCTGTCAAGGCCAGTAGGGCCAACAGCAATACACATTCCGAAAAAAAAAAAAAGTCTCAGTTAAAAAAAATACCATATTAAATTATTACGAAGAAACGACAATCAAATTTAAAATCTTTAGGAAAGAAAATTCGCAAGAAAAAATTGATCTTCTTCTTGTTCTTATATTCTTAGAAAAAAACATGATATGCACACTAAAAAAAATTCCTAAATTTTTTCCGTTATTGATTAATTTAAACAATAAATTTATTGGAATTCATTCATTCATTCACTCATTCAATTGTGTAGTTAAAATTGAAATTAATTTAATCGGTATATCTATATACAAAATAAAGTACAGTTAACTTTCGCCAAAATAATATTAAATTTAATATTATTGTGAACACATCGGCAATAATCGGCATCGCAAATGTAGAAAAAAAGGCTTTGGAAGCAATTTTATACGAAAATATTGCATCGAAATATTCAAAAAAGTTTTAATAAAAAGTTTTTGATATTTAATTATATAGATATGTATTTCATTTCTTTAAATTTGTGACAAATACTGTGTCGCATTTATAGGAAACATTAAAGAAATCATTTTTATATGTATTAATATTAATTATTGTGCAGTTTGCATCGTGTAATGACACGAGTGGGTATCGACTTTCCCCCCGCCCCGGCTATAGCGATTGCCCGCCCAATATTTCTATAGTGATGTGACATACCCGAATATCAGTATCGAATTATCGAACAATTATTACTATTGATACTAACAATATTACATGATATTTTATAACAATCGACAAAGTTATAATGGAACAAATTTTTGTTTTGATTTTTTGTCAATATTGGCATTGACTTTTTCCAGGTCTATTATATATCTTTACAAAGATAAAGATGACTTTAAATTCGCTTCGGACTGATTAATATCAAATAGATATTACTCTTTTTCTTCAATTCGAAAAACAATCTATGGCCGTGACTGCTGTGTCTATCCAAGAAATAAACTTTTGAAAATATTATTTTTTACAGACCACAATGAAAATTTGTCCAAAGTATGAAAACTATATACACCGGCCCATTCATAAAGACAAAATGTCGTGGACTTGTTGGTGTGCTTGGTAAAGTCAACACCATCGCAACGGAACGAACAGAGTCTCATACTAACTTCATTCTGTTATATTGTAAAAAAATAACCGACTGAAGTTAGCGTGTAACTACTTTTGATTCTAATGTACTTCGTAGTTTTTAGAAAGAGCGCTGTAGTATTTGCTATGTTAAGAGTAAAGTAAATTAATTTGCTTGAACGTAGGTATATATTCTTTAAAATCTATAAATAGATAACAATAATAATATACTCTAAGTCAAAATATTTTTTTAAATACTCACTTGTAATTTTATCGATAGCTTTCCAGACTTTCCCTTAGTTACAACCCTAGGGATTGCTTCATTTTCTCGTTTCCCCAACCAGTTAATGTAAAAGCGTCGCCTGGTACGGTCGTATATGGCTTCTCACTTTATCGGGTATCCTTCAACATTTTCTAACAATCACGCGATATCGTTTCTAAGCGTTTGTGTATACTGAAACATAAACGAAAAATGTGATGAATTAACGTTCGGTTGTATGACGAGACGGAGTGGAAACAAATGAAATTGTAAGCGTTTTGATGACATTATATGGTTCTATTGATATGTTAATGATGATGTTTTAAACCTTAAAACTATTTCACAAATAGGAATACTATATTTATGTGTAGTTTATTTTTAAATACTAACTCAGACCGCGAATTAGAACGCGTAGTTTACAGATTTGTCTTTTTGTAGAAAATCCTAATTCTTTTTCTTAAATAAATATAGCATAAGTTACTCCTTATAACATTAGCTGTTAAAATGGCAAGTGAAAGTCCCCTTAAAATCGGTCCAGCACTTCCAGAGATTAGCCAGCAGATAGACAGACAAACATCTTAAAAATAGTTTTTTTATATAAGTACCGTATATACTTTCATATGCATTTTGTGAAAAGGTGTTAACTTGGAATTACAAACAGACACTTCAATTTTATTTATTTGTATACATAAAATTGATCATTGAATTACTTTTGATTTTCTACAAATGTATTACTTTTTAATTTACGTACAACGAAATTCCTATCTATTTTATATGAAAAGCGTGATACAAGTGCAACATTTTATTAGCACGATTATAGGTTCATTGCCTGCCGTTGTAAAATCTACGAAGCTGTACAAAGATTTTACTTAAGTAACTTTTTCTTGCTACTCTAATACATTTGACAGAAAAATCGTTCTGATATAGATATCTAGATTTGGCATTTAACGTCGATGATTGCAAGCTTGGCTAATGATTCGGTTACGGTTGTCCTCGTACTTGGTTCAGTTGGCAAATAATATGGTAATTGCTCACCATATCCTATAGAAACTTGTTGGTGGTAGGCTTTAAATGTCACCAGGCGGATAAGCTAACATTGGTGACAAACTCTTAAAGTGGCTCGTCAGTCGCGTTTTGAGGTCGTCGGTATACGCTGGCTGCGTATAAATCAGCATCTATGTAACAAAAAAATTGAATACCAATAGCATACCAAACGTGTGACCGACCCGTGGGTTGGAGGCAGAAAAGGGAAATAATAGGAAAGGATAAAAAGGGGTGGGATGATGTGACGGAGTCGAAGTCCCAAAGTCCCAAATTTGGGACTTCGTCTCCAGCGCATCATCCATCCATCACTCGTCGAACGAAACGCAACAAGCATGAATTTTACTTCCCATGTATATTATGTGGGTGGTTAGTACTTCCCCGGTCGAGACAGTCCATTCGTGCTGGCAACATTGACACTCTGAATGTGTTAAGAATGCTAAATGGCAATCACTTCAGAAAAATAAAAACCGTCAAATCTGTGTCTTGGCTAAATCTATTGATGGCTAATATAATGAGAAAATGCAAAGAAGAAGAAGAAATATATTCAGAGGATTTAGTAATTTACATATTTAGTAACCGAATTCTATATACTAAGGTTTCTAAACTTATGAACTCTTCGAGCTCAGACTATGCATAACGCAGTAAAAAAAAACTTTTATCGATTTATCTTGATTTACAATTATTGCTTGTGGGTGGTAATGAATTCGTTTTTTTTAAAGAGTAACTATGGAGTTTCTTGCAGGTTCTTCTCTGTAGAATCTGCTTTCCGAACCGGTGGTACCGAACCGAACTTGAGCATTCAAAAGTACCTTTATAAAGTCTACTTAATAAAAATTATTTTGTTTTTGTTTTAGCATACAAGAATGTAACGCTATTTTCATAATTAATATTTAATAAATAAATTAGGAAAAATTAATATACATCACTATATTTTTTTTTGTATTTATTATTTCTTAAAGTTATTGGGAAAAATACAATAAACGAATATATCCTCACAAAGTAATGAATAAAAAAAACTTTATCCTGTTATACTAAAGCCTGTTGGATATAATGAATTTAAAAATATCTCATCATGTTTTTCCCACAAAAGGAATCCTATTAAACTGGTGCATAGACATGTAGTACATATGTATGTCTAATAGGTTTTAGCACATATGTATGTCTAATTTTAAATGTGTCCAAGCTCAACCATTTCTTTTTATTAACAGGTGAAGGGCAGGGGTCTGAGCGACCAGATGAGCAGATTCAGTTGGTATAGAAGCAAGATACAGCCACGAAAATTGCTCCACACGGCAGTCCGGCGCGAGCGTATATCGCCTACCACAAACTGGGCGCAGGCATGGAGACCCAGACTGCGACACCGCAGTCTGAGTGCGAGTGTGGCGTGCACCCCTCCATGTTTTACCTTCTGGCCACACTTTTACTCACAAGGTAAGCTAATATGAGTTCACATCAATCTTTTATGATAGCTGTTCTACGCGTTAGTCAGTACGAGGATGTATTTCAAAGTAAAGGATCGGTGCATCGAGGCCCAGTTTTTTTGTTGCGATGTTTTCTTTCTTTTGGTAAATACGGTATACACGATTTTGACGAAATAACTTATCGTCTACATAACGTTTTCTTGTGAGCATGAATCAATTTCAACAAACTGGGCATGGGCCTTTTTTTTCATCACAGTTGGCAAACAAGCATAATTATGGTGCGCCTGATGGTAAACAGTCACCGCAACCTATGAACGCTTGCAATACTCAAAATGTCACATTCGCGTTGCCAACCCAAGGGATGGGAGGGAAAAAGGAAGGGTACAGATGTGATCGCAGATTGGTGCTCAGCTATGACTCATCGCACGAAACGCAACAGTACCTTTTTTCTGTCAGAGGATAGTACTTCCTTGGTCGAGGCGGCCCATTTTTGTGGGGAAAAGTATATTACTGCATGGCATGGGCCATGCAATATTGCGACACCATTACCTGAATGCTGATTACATCAATCTTTGTCTACATACGACGTCTGGTTTTAATGAAATCATATCAGAAGAATTTCGTTAATAGCTTTTGAATCCTAAATCGGAAAGTATAGCCTTGGTATAGTTTTCTTTGTAGTTCTAGTATGTCACTTCCATTGGTATGATAGCCTGACTGCTAGTTCATGTGACGCTAAGAAAGTAAAGTTTGAGTGTAAATTTATATAAATATAACTATTTCTTAGTAAATGGAATAGACTACCCTCTTACTGAATTCAAGTACAACGTCCGAAAATACATGCAGCTTCTATTCAAACTTTGCACTTATTTTCTTAATATAATATAATCTTATTTTATTTGTTAAGTAAACAAAAACTCAACTCTGCTCTACTTTTATGCCCCTTAAACGCTGTATAAAAAGTCGGTCTCCAGCAAAGCCAGCGCTGAGTAGTTGAGCACTTATTTACTGGAGTCACTCGGATTTAGGTAATAGGAACGCGCACCGGCATTGCGCCAAATTCATCTATTATACATGAGACAACTTAAAATACAATTTAAACTTCTAACACCTAGCAAAGTTCTGACATCGCGCTGTTTCAAGTAGAGAAGATTATTAATATATCTCATATTCTGTATAAATATACTTAAGTGTTAAATAAGCATTACTATACGAACTTCGCTCGCTTTTAACACGTATTATTATTATTGTAAATACCCTAAAGTATAATTTGACTATTCAAATTATTAATTATTTATGGCAAAATAGCAATTTTCAGAGCAAAATTAAAAGGACGCCAATTCCCAGGACCTATAATATTACTTTTGTTACTTAGCGGAGTCATTATGAAAACATCTTTTAGCGCAACCCAGAGTTCTTTAAGAAAATTTTCGAAAAAGATTTTTGAAACGAATTAAGATGGCCCAATGTATAGATAACGACTGTTTTTTAAGTGCTTAATTTGCGTTTTAATTCTTCTCGTGCTTATCGCTAAAGGAAAACATCATTAGGAAACCTGCATATCGTAGAAGAAATTCTAAGAGATATATGACCACCAATTATAGTTGTGGTTCCTTGTTGTCGGTAAGACTGAAACCTCGCTTGATTAAACTTAAGCTAATGCACATAGAGCAATTACCTAAAACTAATTAAATGAAATACCTTAAATCCGTCTATTCAGGTTTAAATATTTCCATATTTAAGATAACAACTGTAAATTTCTTACAATAATTTAAAATATATAATTTAATAGCTTAAAAAGCCCTTGATCCCCTTGCATATACTATTATATAATATATGTGAAAATCACACCATCACAACCACAGAATTCGTTGCGTGATTTATTTTAAAACGACTTTAATTTGTACTCTCTACAGAAGAGAAGCGAAGTACTTTTTAATCTCTTTCGTGGAGGCTTAGCAATAGGGTGCCGCTCCCACCGTTTGGGTACAGAATCTTCAAGCAATTGCTCGAACACTATGGAAAACTAAACAATAAAACATGATATGTAATTTATATTACAAACAATAACTAAATGTAACTACAAACAAAAGCGTAGGGTCTTTTCTACACTCTGTAAGTGCTGTGACTAAGCAAATAAACTGACGCCCATATTTTCCGAAGGTTATGTCAACAAACTAAATTATTTTATGTTGACAGTTTTGTATTGAAAATAATAATGTATTGGAGGGTTGAAATTATGTAATAATGATACCATTTTCAGTCAAAATAGAATACATAACTGGTTTTAAAAAGAGGATAATCAATATGAACCAAATTTTAAACACATTTTGGTGATTTCGAAATTCGCAGCAGCGAACCTGTCTTATTCGCCACAGGTTGCAGGTTTGATTCCCGCTCGTTGCCCTTGTGTATGTTGATATTACTAGTTGGGTCGTTGAGTGTGTAACATTTATAAATATAAATATTTTGTTATTCTTCAATAAACTTGCATTTTTATTAAAAAAATCGAGAGGTAGTTTTATGATCCCATGAAAATTTTCCGATGTAGGACTTAGTAGACATAAGCTTATATTATATTTTCTTTTAACTGACATAATAAATATAAAAAAGAAATATCCCAAAACACAACGTTTTTGTTTTTATATAAAACGATATTTCATTTTGTATATCTTACTCTTCACTATATATATAGTATAAAACAAAGTCGCTTTCTCTGTCCCTATGTATGCTTAAATCTTTAAAACTACGCAACGGATTTCGATGCGGTTTTTTAATAGATAGAGTGATTGAAGAGGAAGGTTTATATGTATAATGACATCCATTAAATAGTGGAGAAACACTGTTATTTTTGAGGTTTCTAATGTGATGTCGTAAATAATTACATTTAACGCATGCGGGCCACGGGCAGTATTGAATAAATCAAAACTACGGGATCGATTTTAATAATTTTTCAGTGAATGACATAGGCTATATATTTTATACCCGTGCGAAGCCGGAGCGGGCCGCTAGTATAATAAAAGAATTGTAAGCTAGAAAAGGACGGGTAGGGAATCTGTAAAATTCTTTTTATGCCAAAGGTTAATGCGAAACGTGTCGTTTCATTCAGACCTTTCAGACCCTTAAGTACATTGTTTGCCCGCCGGAACCTGATTTTGATGTTGACTGTTGGGAATAAGGATATATAAATGGGTTTATACACTATTTTATTATTGTCAATATAAAACAAAGCCTATTCACCAGTTTTAACAGACTTTATAAAGAAGGTATTTCTCATTTCATCTGAATTTTTTAAAACTATGTACCCTTTATGAGAAAAAATTAATAATTATTTTGTTATATAAGGTGGTTGTAGTTAGTAGGGGTCGTCTTTTTTATTGTGAAGAAGCTAATGTGAAACACGTATTAATCATGTTTTAAAAAATATGATGTCCTTAATTCTGATAGCTTTTGTTTTTTATTTATTTTACGAGTTAAATGAATTGGAGCCATAATAACTCTTTGATGATCTCACTTCAGCTTTGGAGATAAAAAACCCACAATATTTTTATTTTGTGTACATAATGCTTCTTTTTATTGTATTTTAAACTTCAATGCTGTTCTCATATATACTTTGGTGATTTGATGAAGGAGAATTAATAAGCAACGATAGATAGCTGGGAATCTCTAACTTCGCAGGAAGCACCGTAATTATGGAGTCATGGTCGGGTGACTTGGTCCCAAGTGACCATGTCAAGGCCAGTAGGACCAAGAGCAATACATATTCAAAAAAATCTGCATTGTTATCTTTTTGTGTACCTATGACCGTTATTACTAGTCTCATATGTTAATATACCATTTATTTTAATAGTTTTAGAACCTGTATTTTCCGAAAAAATCTCCAAAAATAATTACATTGAAATTAAATTTTATGAAAAAATTAAATTTTTATGAAATTAACAAATTAATTTCTCAGACTGATTTAAAATTTATAACTAAGCCAATATTATAGCAGGTTTATGAAGGCACTAAATACTCAAGTAAACAAACTGAAAGTTAAACATTATAATTAATGAAAAAGGCGTA
Source organism: Hestina assimilis (assembly GCA_023373885.1). Lineage (NCBI taxonomy): Eukaryota > Metazoa > Arthropoda > Insecta > Lepidoptera > Nymphalidae > Hestina > Hestina assimilis. The sequence goes on along the minus strand of CM041749.1, from coordinate 4,388,941 downwards.
GTTGCTAGTTAGGCACTTATTAAATGAAACTGTAAATGTTAAAGTTACACAACTACCCTTATAATTACGATGAAAAGTTTGCGGTATGAGTCATTTAAAACAAGTATACGTAAAATACTCAATTTTGTAGGAATATGTTTAACAAAATTTAAATTTTCTCTTTTAGATCATTGTTTATATTCACAAATGAAACACTGCTTTTAATATAATAATTTTATTAAATTTAAAAGTAGTAAAGACATACTCCTCCCAGCACAAATGGGCCGGTTGGACCGGGGAAGTACAATTCCTCTCGCAAAAAATTGGCGTAACAATAAGGTGGCAAACCGGCCAAAATGATCCCTGGTCTATATGGGTCCCAGCACAAAGGGGTCCCGTTACCTTGAGGGCTTTCAAAGTCGTTTTGAGAAGTTCAATGCCTTAGCAATGTCCAACCAGACACAAAATCTATAAATAAAATTATTTATCTTAATAAAATTGTCGTGCATAAAATATGGTGAAGCAAATACCACGAAAAGGGAGGGCCCTGCCAGAGAATTTGCCACTGGATTAGGATGGTATACTGCTAGCTAAGCCGCTACAAGCAATAACTATTGGTGGAACGCAGAGCCAAACGACTGATTGGTGACAAAAGGCTAGTTGAAACCGCTCTGCATAGTCTTTGTCACCGTCGTAAAGTCGCTTGTCTGTCGGTGTTCTACAGACTCTACTTCGGGGAGTGTGCTGATGAGCTCCATGAACTTATACCGCCATCGCCGTTTTTCTACCGGGATACCAGGCGCACTGCGGGTACCACCCATATCTGGTCGATATACCTAATATCCGAACTACGCGCTTTCGTTCGTCATTCATAATGCGCACGGCCAGGGATTGGAATGCTCTTCCGGCGTCTGTATTTCCGAATGCAACCTGAACCTCTTCAAGGTGCGAGTACATAGGCATCTCTTGAGTAAGCTCGCTCCAACGTAGACCTATCTATGCTTTCACGCTCGATGGAGGTCAAGAGCTTACACATTTATGAATAAAAAAAAAACTAAATGCCAGCTGTTTATTATATCATATTGTTCTCTTTGTTAATGTCAACAAATTTAATAAGATATTTGACATGGAGGAATATCATGGAGTTGAATCTCTTTCGCGACATGTTCAGTTAACCCTTTAATATGAACATCGATCCTAAAGTGAAATTTAAAAACAAAACATTAAAAATTTCGTACAATTAATGCTCTTTCTTTCGCTCATAAACACTTTGCTGTCATGTTCCGACAATAGCCACGCTCTACCATAAAGGCTGGTACCAACAAGCGTTATTGTACACAATTCCACGTCTTTAATATTGAGGTATTATAACGATTGGAAACTGATGAATCAGCGATATTACAAACAACATTTCGTAAAACAGAAGGTCGTCAAATATAAAAACAATCAGAAGCGACACGCGATCTCGTAATTGCTTCCAAAGAACCATTAGCTTCAGTAATGTATGAACTGGATAATTTACCGATCACTATGTAAACAGTTTTTATACTTCCAAATCTTTACATACAATATCAAATGATAACGTTTCTGCCCTTATGTTAGCTAACTTGTCATAAAACTTAATGATAACAAGTTCAATTCCCTATCGGAGCAAATATTAATATTGACCAGAGAGGTATTTTCTTTACTTGGGTTTGTCCTTTTAGGTAGACCTTTATGCGGATTCCAACACAATACAATAAATACAAATAATTTATTGTCAGAGTTCAATTGTTATTTAACTAAAAAAAAAACTAATATTAGGGACACAATCTCAAATGTATAAAGCTAAAATATAATATGCTTTAACTCTTCTCACACTACGAGCATCATTATTCAGCGAAATTCATATTTCCTTACACATTTCTCTGATAGCTTTTATGAATTGTTACTACCCACACACGTTACACAATAGAATAAAATGAATATTTGGCTGTAAAAGACACAAAATGTAATGCGGCGCTTTCTATGAAATAATGTATAGTTCCACTACTTCAAACTTTCAAAAGAACTTATGAAATTTATAAACGGGTTCCGCAGCTTGATGATGAAGAATATTAAGGACTTAAAAATAGTAATGAATTAAAGTCGTCCGCAAAATTAAGTTGGTAACTTCATAGTAATTATTAAAAGTAATATGAAAAACAAAGCTATGGGAAGAACTTATATATCTCTAACTTATATATTTAAAATTTATAAACCTATCTTCTTCAAACCAAATGTAGTTGAAAGTTCATTTGATGTTCTACAACCTCAAATTATTCTAGAATTTTAAATCCCATACTTCAAAAGTTAGAGGGGGGGAGACAATTTTTATGACTTTAGGAGCTTATATCTATAAAGATATCTGACACGTTGCCACACATTGAAATTTTTTTTCAACTCTCAGTCACATGTATGAACCCTTAATTTTTATTTATTTTAGGATTTTTTCATTACAAAATCGTGGCGCATAGAATACACCTATTTAGTAAATTTCGTATACATAGAGCGAACACTCTTCGAGTAAAATGACTGTGACATACGGACGGACGGACAGACGGACATGACGAAACTATAAGGGTTCCGTATTTGCCATTTGACTATGGAACCCTAAAAAGAAAACAATTTTATTACAAAACTCGTCTATTTTACTGTAATACTAAACGCAGCTCACGCTCTCACTATATTTCTTTGTTTCAAATAAAAGTATACAAATGCGTATATAAATATAGCAATGTATATCAAAAGCCTCATTGTTTTCGAATACCCAAAACTGGCTATTATATTTTTATTTCGAGCGACTAAGGTTCTGCTTTGTAATTTTCATCAAAAGCTTTTGGATGGTGAAATGTGTAAATGGAAAAGTCGGTTTTAGGTAATCTTTGTTTTCTCCAATAGCATTCCTTTTCATAACAAAGGAAATATATTCTATTGTTTACATAATGAGAAATTGAAATTAATACAACCTATGTATTTTTCTTATGCCTCAAACTTAGCACAATATAGTATACTAGAAGCGTAGCTTCTGCCAGCGGCTTCGCCCGAGTGCAAAACACATAAACCTTTCATATTTTCACACAAACTTTCATTCCCTATTCCCTACTGTTATTTTATACGCTTGGGGGGTAAAACTTTCACAAACTTTGAATGTGTTATGTAGTGTATTAAACATCTGTCAATGTAAGTTTTTGGGTCTGTCAAATTTTGACAGATAACCGATCTCTCTCTCTCGATTTCTCAACTCTGCGACGAACACCACACATTGTAATTTAATCAAAATAAATAAAGTAATTTACAAGGCGTTTTACTTTTATTACATAATATATCGGAAGGCCCGATATATAACATGTTAAAAAATAAGTTTCAAGCTTCTAGCTCTAAAGGTTACCATACTTCCATATAACTTTTCATCCCCCCTTTCAAGCACTTATAACTCATTTATAATATTAGTAAGGATTGGAATTTCAGTAGTGTCACAATGTCACATAACAATAGTTAATTTGTATCGAGCAGGCATAATGTTATATATAAATGCCCCCCATTAGGATAGTTATATCCTTTGTCTACATGCACAATCACCCACACCGGAACACATACGTTTATGGTCAATACTCGTGAAGTTCTTCTTCTTCTTATCGAGTGGTGAGTGGCCAACCAAGTGTCAGAGTTGTTCAAATCGCCCAATTAGGCCCTTGACTTGACTTTCAACTATTATCAAATTGATAACAGAAGGGACCAACTTTTTACCTATCCATCGAGGCACTCAGTTGGAATAGCATTATGCAGTCAGCCATCTAGTGACTGATCATGCCTAAAGATGCTTATCCCACCGATCGTTTACCAATCAATGAGCGTACCCGGCTATGAGCTCGTGAAGTGACTGCTCGTCAGCCAGCGAACAACCACTGTATCCTAAAGGACGGCAAAGCACCTGCAGCCATGTGGTGTTACAGATGTTCATAGGGGGAGGTAATCGCTGAACATCCAGTTAGCCTCCTGCCCTTTTGTCCTATATGACATAAAAAAACAAACATCTGCCCCGAGCGGGAATCAAACCCGTGACCTTTGACACTTAAGGCAGGTTGCTGCTGCGCTAAATGGTCGTTCAATATAGTACGACAAAAACGCCTTAATAGATCTAGACCGTATAAATTATCTGACAAATTCTTATTTCCCAGCTCCGTATTTAATAAATTCTACCGAAATTTCATTTCTTTCGGTAGAAAAGCTTATTAGATAAAGTCACGTCCTTTTGCTGACACCGACTTTTTATTAGGTGGGTTGTCGCAGTCAACTGTATATAAGTAGGAAAAATAGTCGTTTGACGAAGATAAATACGTTTAGGTGTCTGATGATAAATATTTATTTCTCTTAAATTAATTGAATATTTAGAAAATAGAATTACTATTCCAATGAATAGATACTACATAATTATGCATAAAAGGAGAGCACCTGCCGGACTTATAAACGCCAAGCCCAAGGCCTTCGATCTAGAAAACTGAATTGTTTCACAGATGTTGTTTTAAAAACGTAAACGCACACTACGCAAGGATTTTTTCAAATTCAACTCTAGGGGTTAATATTTTCTATAGCAGTCCCTCATTTTTTAACTAGAAGATTGGAACTTTGATATTAAGTAAAAAAGTTAAAGACTAAAAACATTTATTTTAACATTTTCAAAAACTCAACCCTTGAAGGGGTGAAAAAGGGGGTTGAATTTTTGTATGGACATCTGTTATTATTGTACCTAGAAGCATATGTTTTAACATTTTCCAAAATTCAACCCCTTAAGGGGTGAAATGGGGGCTCAAAATTTGTATTAAACGTGGGAGAAACTGCTGGTAATTATATTATTACTATGAGAAAGGAAAAGCTTTATTAGCTAAGATAAAAATAAAATAAATGAAATAAGAAATTGCTTTTTATTTCTATCAGGCGCTAAACAATTTATTAACCCAATCACACATCATTATCTAGCATAGATATATTCTTGTTACGTATAGACACTCGACCTAGAATCCCTCCGGTTGATTATATCGAGATTCTAGTGGGTCTACCGAGCTCTTCGTCATACTAAATGAGATCACGTTTGACCTCAATCACATCTGATTTTAAGAGCAAACGACTATTAACAACTTTGTAACTACACAATTTAAAATGTTAAAATATTACTCATGGTAGTGCCAGATTTTTCAATACAGTTAAATAAATCCCATGGTTTTATAGCACGATGGCAGACAGATATAGTAGTAGAGCCATGGTCCTCCCAACACAAAATGGCCGGCTCGACTGGGGAAATACTACCCTCTCACAGAAAATGGGCGAAATGTAAAAGTGTACTGCTTATTATCACTGTCTGGAAAATCAAAGTGTTAAGTCAATAATCAAATGGGTCACATAAATTTTATCTATTCACAAGGTAAAGTCATAGAAATCAAAATAAAATAGCTTACAGAGCAAAATGCTAGTTTTTAGGGTTCCGTAGCCAAATGGCAAAAACGGAACGTCCGTCCGTCTGTCCGTCTGTCCGTCTGTCCGTCTTTCCGTCCGTCTGTCCGTATGTCACAGTCATTATTATTATATTATTATTAGAATTAAAAGTAGCAGTCCATACATGCAACTAAGTGTTGAAAAAAAAAAATTTCAATGTATGTCAACGTGTAAGATATCTTTGGATAGGTCTTTCGAAATGATATCATTCAGTCAGTAGTCATCATTAAGTCAGTAGTTGTTGTTGAAAAAAAAGAAAAAAAGTCATAAAAATTGTGTACCCTGCCCCCTCTAACTTTTGAACTATGGGATTTAAAATTCTGAAAAAATTTGAGCTTATAGGACATCAAATAAAATTTCAACCACATTTGGTTGGAAGAAGATCGGTCTATAAATATAAGAGATATATAAGTTTTTCCCATAACTTTGTTTTTCATATATCTTTTAATAATTACTATGAAATTACCAACTTATTTTTTCAGTAGATTTTAATTCGTTACTATTTTTAAAGGCCTTAAGATTCTTCATAACCCAGCTGCGGAACCCTTTAGTTTCAACTGTGCGTGGTCCACAACGCACTTGACTGCTATTTTTTTTTTCGAAATGTGTATTGCTGTCAAACAGACAGTCCTCACTTTAAGGCAGCGGCTGAGCGCATTCCAGGCGATTAACTCACAGGATGCTGTGAGCGCGTCGCAACGGGCGAAACAAAGCACCTCGTCCCCGACGGCGAAGACAAAATGCTGGTTAAGGCTTCTCGGGCAGTACAACTTTTTTATATTATAGTTTAGTTTGTTACATTTCTGTTAATTTTTCAAGTAGGTAAGTTATATAAGATGGCATATTTAGTTTGGAAACCTAATATTTTACTTTTTGTCAGATTTTGCCTTTAGGAACTTTACAGCAACTAATATAAATCTTAAGCATATGTTTTCCAAACTTCTATACAGTCTACACATATATCCAATCAGATGTAAACGTAAGCCATATTTTTCTCCAACAATTTCTCTGAATAACATCAAAGTTTCGTAAAACTTGATATTCACAAGACGCCGCGAGGGAAAATATGTCGAGATGGAATCCACTTTGCAAATGAGATTTTCCATTGAAATAAAACGCTATTATGAGAGGAATAATAAAATTGTGAGACAGTGGCCTCTTCCGTCGAGACGTGCTGGCGCCGCGACGTCTCACAATCGATGGACCAAGACAGTATAGAATACATTTTTTTAATAAAATGAAGGAATAACAGGAAATGGGCAAGATTTGTAATAAAGTTATAAGGGAAAAATAAGCGAAGTTAAATTATGTTTTGTTTAAGGCGCTAATTTCTGAAATTGATTGGATTTGAAAAATTCTTTTTACATTTTATAGCAAATTTTTTGAAGAAGGCTATAGGCTATATAACATCAATATATGATACCTAGAAGCCGAGCAATGAGAAAGAAAGGACGGGCGCGCGATAAGTTGCGGCTAGTTGGTGGAACACAGCGGTCTCACCCGACGGAAGCCAAACCGCGGGCAGAGCTAGTATTTGCTAAGCTATTGGTAAAGGAATTTAGTTCGCTCGACCGTATCTATTATTTAGAAATTGATGTATGTTTGATACAAAAGTGCGATAAAATAAAAAACTAAAATATAATAAGTTAAAGGACCGAGTGAATAATGTCCACTGAAACTTTACCATCGAAATAAATTTGTAATAACTTTTATAACAAAGACGAAGGTTGGAAAGGAAGGTAGAATGGTCGGAATACTGAAACAATAAAAAAGCAGATTTGTGTTTACGCAGCATTCGAGCGTCCCAACTTGGTCCCAACAGGACACGCGCCTCAAGTAATTTCAATGGAAGTGTTCTTTCGGTGTTTTATTTTACGAGCTACGTACTTTAAGAGACAGAAGGCTTGAATGAAAGGTGCTTTATCTCAACGTTTTTCAAGAAAAAAACATTGTTTTTTTAAAGAAAGTGGGTGAAGACAAACATATACGAAATTACGAATATTTATAGAAGCTATTTTGACAATTACATAGATTTTAGGTATAGTTTGTTCGATTCTTCATATACTTATTCGTAGTCTAACGTGCTACAATACTCTACCAAAGCTACGAGCCGTAGACATTTTATCCAACAAATTATAAGTATAAGGTACCCATATTGCTTCTGAAACTCTTCTCATCACGTTTTTTGAACGTTGAAAAAATTAATATTTTTATTTCTGGAATAAATTCATTAAATCAGTATTTAGTGACTTCAAAACTAAAAAGCAAATAATAAATATATGGTTTTCTCATGGAATTTGAAATCAAAAATGGGACCACGCGGGAAGCACCAGCTTTCAAATAAAAAAAGAATCATCAAAATGGGTTCACCCAGTCAAAAGTTCTTTTGTTACATTAAAAAAAACAGTCGAATTGACAACCTTCTCCTTTTTTGAAGTTGTTTATAAATTAAAATATAAGTACTACACATCTTTTAAATTTTGCAACATTTTAAAAACCCTATTATAACATTGTCGATAATTATTATCATTATATATATATATAATTGTCGATATATTTATTTAATTTAGCGACCAACATGCGTATATGCCGATGATTATAATTATGGTATTGGGTATTTGTTAATACCTATTTATTTAAAATTTAAAGTGATAAAATTTTGCTCCAAAAAGTATTGTGTTAAGAACATGTTAAGAATGTATATAAAAGTTTTATGTGATTCATAATGTACTGCACTCTGGCTATGAAACTGCATTTATGTTCCCTATAATAAATCCAGTTCCTTTATAATGCGAGGCGTCGCATTATACCGGATGGATCTTTGTCCAACCCTCTGTAAAATATGCTCGAATAATTCTTCATACATTAGCGATGTTGCAACACTGCAGTAACTCGCTTTAATTTCGAGGCTTTCATTTAGAATATTGCTTTTTATTCAAGTGGATTTATTTAGTTTTTTAACCATCGAGGCTATAAAAGATGTTTGTTGAAGGTGAAATGACTTATTGCAGATTGTGTTTGTAGTTTAATAATAAAATAATTTTATTAAAAAACTGACTTCAAAACTAAAAAATAATATTTTCTACAGAATATTACCTTCAGAAAGCCCTGTGTCGATACTTTACTTAGCACCGTTATTTTAGCCAAGGGGGTTAGGATCGAACCTGCATCTCTCGCGTAAACAGACGGCCCGTCTACCGTTTAGCTGTCGATGCTCAAGCTAAATCACATTATAATATCTATTTTTTTATACATAATAATTTCAATTGCAATGTAATATAAATATACCTAAAATCGCTACATTTCTTTTATAAACGTACACACTCAACGGCCTCCATTATGACAGTTATATCCTGTGTTTAAAAAAAAAACTCTAATTATTAAGTACTTTCATTAAAATAAAAGTGTGATGATAAATTTTTATTTCAACTTTTATGTACTATGATCACTTTTATTTGAATTCATGGTCCATTCTTATATTTAGTATGACCCGATAATTTTCGTAATAATAGTGTCGTGCTGTTTTCGGCAAAAATGGTTCGGCGCGATAGAAATACTTCCTCTTATATTCTTCGTCTCTTTATATTCACGTGAAGTAACAGAAAACTCTGCCTTCTTTGTCTCTTGACCATCTTCCTCTCTCCTCCCATACCCTCGTTTCAGATGGGAACGAAAGATGATGCAAGAATATTATATAACCTGTAAGCTGAGTCGATGGCCTTTTCACAAGCAGTACTTAATGGTTAATGTTAGTTCGAATCAATGTAACAATTTATAATTATGCTTGCTTGATGAATAAATGTCTTTATTATTATTATATTATTATTATTATTTGTTACAGTTGTTCAACGGCAATGCTCTGCGCTGCCATCATGACAGAGCATTGGGAACACGTCACCTGGGAGAAGGCTGCTCTCGCAGCACTCGCAAACGCTTCCAATACAGCACTGCAATGGCTTTTGGACGAGAAAGTTGTAAAGGTAAGCTCCAAATAAATCATTTGGATCTATTAACACATCATTCTTTATTTTAAATTAATTCATACGAAAAAAACGAAAAATACTATTTTCGTGAATTGATTAAAATTGAAAGAATGCAAAAATCGTTATACCAATAAAAATTAAGCAGCTTTAATGCGTGCTTAGTATATGAATAGTTGACTTTACCTTAATTTTATTAGCGGGGTTAAAAATAGACTCCTAAATTGTTATTGAAAGTAGCCCCTTACAAAACATCAATCATTTCTCTACTCCCACTTTAGTAATAACGACCATCCATCTTCTTACCTACTCAATTAGCTCTAGTGATAATCTCATGTGAATTTAAAGTGCAAAATTCTAATAATCATGTGAAGTTTGTAAGTTTGAATATTTGTTACTCATTCACACAAAAATGCTTGATCGGATTTGGATGAAGTTTGGATGATCGGAACATTTTTTTTTTTTTTTTTTTATATTAGAAGTTGGCAAACAAGCATACAGCCCACCTGATGGTAAGTGGATGCCGTAGCCTATGAGCGCTTGCAGCACCATTAGTAGGTGCCACTCACGCGTTGCCAACCTCGAGATATTAGTTCTTAAATCTCGTTCGCCCAGTAAAAAAATGCTAGACCTAAAAGGAAATAATGCAATTAATTTGACTTTTAATTACAATCATAAAAACAATTTATTCTTCAAAATTCACACCATCTTTTTAATAAATCATGCAATATAAATATTTATACGTCTGTTTACCGTTTCTTTCGTGTTATATTTTCAACCGTCCATTAATTAAATACCAACAGGGGCGTATTTGTTAATTTGCTAAGCCCTTATATTCCCGCGAGCGCTAATGCAGCGTAACGAAATAATTACTCAACTAATTGGACAAAGAAAATTTTAATTAGAAAATAAATGTGTATAATTATAAAAACTTTTCAAGGTATCCATTACTATCCTTTTCCTGAAATATATATTATACTAGCGGGCCCGGCAGACGTTGTCCTGCCCCGAAAAAAATCTGGGACCAGATAGCAGTGCCCCCAGCTGAGTATAATTGTGAAAAGAAGTGACACTGGTGAAAATTATTGAGTTACTAATATCGCTATTAAAAATGGGGGTTGATGGTAGAAGGGTGAAAATTTAGGGTTATATGTATTTTTAATACCCCATTATAAAAAAATAAAATAAAAAATTTTGTCAAAAAATGAAAAATAAAAATGTGGGGTCGACCACCCTTATCACTTAGGGGTATAAAAAATAGATGTTGACTGATTCTCATACCTACCCGGTATGCACACAAAATTTCATCAAATTTGGTCAAACCGTTTCGGAGGAGTATGGGAACGAACATTGTGACACGAGAATTTTATATATTAGATTGTAATTTCTAAGTAACAAGTATAATTAAATTTAGTTAGGTCCAAATATAAATTGTAAATTCGTAGAATTTTTCTTTTCGAAGAAATCCTAGAATACAATTTTATGATTAACTTAGTATAGCCGAGAACACAAGGAATTCGAAAAAATAAATGCCATAATGCCATACTATTTGCTTCATACTATATAATGGATGATAAGTCATAATGTTTTGTTCCATTTTTCTTCGCCGTATTCCCTCGGCACTTGAGTATAATATAATGAAATGATAACACACATCTATAAGGTCAGGAGATATTTTATTCCGCAATAATAGAAGAATAGGTTTTGTAAAAGAAAGTATTTGAACGCCTATCGTTTTCTCATTAATCCTACGCAACAGTAAATGTCAAAGTTTTTATGTTTAAATGTTTGGATGTTTACGATACCCAATCACGCAAAAACGGCTGAACGGATTTGGATGAAATTTGGCATAAATATGGATCATGGTTACCTGAATCATTGACAAGGGTACTTTTTATCCCGGAAAAATGTTATATTCGAGTGGGATATGGGCCATATACAGACATAGATGGGACTATCGACAACAATGTTTCGACACTTTTTGTTGCGCAAAAAAACGTGCAGATGAAATAGAGGATGAAAGTTTGTATCGGAAACCATTTTGTTGTATTGCAATAAAGATGTTTTGTTACAATACGTTATTCACGCGGGCGAAGCCGCAGGCAGATGCTAATAGAGAATAAGAGTAAAAAGACTGAAGTTTCAATTACGCGATCCCTTTTCAAGTTTTCAAGTTTCAACACAGTCCATTTAAAGTTGCGACAAGAACTATTCAACTAAAGAAATATTCAAGAAAAATAAAGTAACGAAACACAAGACAAAAACTGTTTCACCTCGGGCAATAATTTTACATTTCAACTCTAGCGTTTTTCTGCGTATCTGTTTTCAATTTATTATTCTGTAGTAATATAATTCTTTTATTTTTTAATACTCGTTTCTATATGTATTTTTTATGTAATAAATACTATGGACTGTTTATGATTTCAACATCCAAAATCAACCTAGTTAATCATGGTACGCAAGAAGTTTGAAAGTAGTGTTAGATAACACTCCCACTCACAATACAAACACTCACACATAAAGTCAATAACCATTACTTATTGCTAGCAGAACACTAACATTCTTAATAGGTATCTTCCTAGTTCGCGGGCAAACGTAAAAGTGCGCGGGAGTGGTCGCCCGTAGTGATGTGTCACGCAACTAGTGATGGATCATTATAGTATCAGTTTATGAGTAGGTATAGGTATTATCTAAACACTCTTTCTCTGCTTTGCTCTAAAATACAAAGGGCTTCGACTTTGATCTGGTAATGGATAAAAATGTATTTAACAAAACAAACTAATTTAAATATTTACTATGAAAGTGATTTCAAAGTATGCATATACATAATAATATTATTATAGGTTAGGATATTTTTTTACACCTAGAGTTAAAGACTCTTATCAGCTACTCTAATGGCAGCTCAATTAGCAGATGACTTTTAGTATCTTAGTGACACGAACAACAGCCGTAACTTTATTGCACTGCTCATTCAAATAAGTGCTTCACGTAGCATTCGGATCCAAGGTTAATACGTTCTTGAACACACGTTTCGGATACTATGTTAACTACACGTTTCAAAAGAGAAAAGAGTCATGTCCGTCTGTCAGTACAGCACTCATTTTACTCGGAGACTATGCCTCTATTTATCGAAATTTAGTTAACAAGTGTATTTTGTGAACCGCTACAGAATTTTGTTACAAAATAATTTTAAAGGTGTAAATTATTAATACGACACATATTCTTTTTATTATTAGCGTTAAAGTAATCCAGATGTAATTAAAAACAAATTTTATAAAAACGAGACAAGAGAAAATGAAGTTTCTGTCAGAAAATAAAAATGGTGAAATTAAATCTTGAAAGTGATTTAATACTTCATTTCGTAGCTCTCCTTTTATTACCGATTCGTCTTCGTCACTTACGAAGACTGTTTCCTTAAAACAAGACTTTATTTTAGAGAATAAAATGTAACAAGATTATAGACGTAGTTTTTTGTCTTGGCAATTTGAGACTTGTTTTCTGCACGGAATATAAAATTTTACTTGGCATTCTCTTGGCGTAGTCTATACGTCTTTCCTTTTTACAAGAAAAAAAAAAAGTATGTGAAGGAAATTATAACTTTAATTGACATTTCACTGATGGTAGGTCTTTTGCTGCAAGAGGCTGGCTAGGTAGGTACCACAGCAGTGTCAAATATTCTACCGCAAAGCATTTTCGTGTCTTTGGCATAACTGTGTTTCGGTTTGTAGGGCACTGTAAACTACTGAAATTATTGGGCAAAAGAGATTTATGAAACAATATCTCGAGGTTGGCAACGCGAGAGTGGTGTTGCAGGCGCTCATAGGCTACGGCAACCGTTTACCATCAGGTGGGCCGTTGAAAAAAATCGGCATATAACTGAAATAGGCAAAACGGATACATGTCACCTTGTCGGTGATTATCTCACATAATATATTTAGCGAAATATCGCTACAGGCATACACTACACTACAATGAAGTTCCGTCATTAATTTAAAAGCCACAATATAGTCGAAATACAAGTTTGCTATTTTACCGCGGCTATTAATGTTAATTTGTAGAGCGCCTACAGCTTAGGTTAAATTATCGTCGCTCTATGTTCAGGTCCGGTTCGCCAAGGCTATATTCTACTGTTGCAAACTTTACATACTTTACATTTACATTTTAGGGCAACTTTCAAATAGAATTTTCACTATGTGTATGGGAATGCGCGTGTTTTTTGTTTTCGGGATCTTAGTGAAATAGTGTAGTATCGCGGATTCTGAATTGGTATGAAACGAAGGGAATTTATGGATAGTAAAAGTGGACTCATCATTATCAATATGTGAATTATCATTTTTAGAGAGTAAAAAGGCGTGAAGAAACAAACTGGCATCCAAAGAACAACAACATCGTCTATGGTAGCAGTAAAAATATAAAATATTTCCGAACAGTATGAATAGAGTATTTGTTACTGAGTCGCCTAAATTGTATATTGATCCTTTATATAAATGTTTTTTAATGAAACAAACAAAACCAGCCAAAGCTAGAATTACATTATTCAAGGATAATCCGCTTAGTTAGAAAGTAATTTCTCATTCGCTTTGTCACAAACTAGAAGCAATTTAAAGAATTTAATTCCCCGAGTAACATTGAAATTGAACATTTCTTTCCTTAATCCATTTAACAATTATATTAACATTGTACTCATTTGAATCATAAAGTAATTAACCTTCACCTGACATTACAGAAAGCTTTTTTAGGTTCGGCTATAAAAATGCCATCACGGAGGTTAGGTTTTGCAAATTATTAACATTATCAAACTTAGCAAAATAATATTCAGAATAACCTTGATAGAACTATACTTGACACGCGATGTGAGGATGTGAAAAAGGAAATAGTAAATTGCTTTCTTTTCGACTAAAATGTTGATAAAAGAATTTAATACTTGAGGCAATAAAATAATAATATGCGATAATAATATATAAGAATATAAGAGGTTTAATATGTTGAAGAAAACGCTGTTCAATTTTAAAAACTCAGATAAAACCCTGCTATGAAAACTGTTGAGAATCTGGCATTTTGCCGTGCACATACGGCACACTAGACTCGCATACGAAAGGAAATATTTCCTATTTCCGTAGACATCTGTAGACTAGGTTATTATTTCATATGTAATCATTTTAAAAATATAAGAAACAATTTTTTTTTATGTTACAAGTTGGCAAACAAGAATACGGCCCACCTGATGGTAAGTGGTTGCCGTAGCCTATGAGCGCTTGCAGCACCATTAGTAGGCGCCACTCACGCGTTGCCAACCTCGAGATATTAGTTCTTAAATCTCCTCTGCCCAGTAATTTCACTAAATGTCTTATATTTCTTAAAATTAATAGTCTTTTTAAAGATTGTAGTGACATTCACACACAGCAAAATCCAAGGACAAGCAGACAGGACCCTAAATCGCGTCATTGAAATTTTCTGAGCAGATAAAATTTCCCAACATCAATCATGGAGCCGTGAACCGCCAGGCGCCAGGCAATATCACTTGGCTAGTCGGAAAATCTTCCTTTTTTGCAGGACCATTATAACTCATTCCTTCACGAGGTCATATAAATCTTATATGACAATAAAGTATAGATATTATTATATAACTTCAAGTATATAGTTCTAATTAAGTAGTTTCTGAAATAAAAAGTTGGAAAATTAATTGAAATTTATTTTCTCATTTTAAAAGTATTAATTGAAATATTGAAAAGGGTGCCTGAAAAGCTTAACTGATTGTAAGGCTAAAATGTTCACCTTGGCCTGAAACAATAGCTCTTCTATACCAACTGCTTGGAATATCTACAGTCTTTATTTTCCTAGAGATGGCTTCATACAGTTTTGTAAGTGAAAGCTTTATGATTTTAACGTAAAACATTAAAATGAATAATAAATAAATAAGTAAACGCTACACACCCAACCGCCATTAGGATATTTATATCCTGTGTCGGGGATTCAGAAACATACACAATCATGAGGACAAACCCACTGAGATCGGAAAACATGCCTGGATGGACAATACAAACATCTGCTCCGAGAGGGAATCGAACCCGCGAAATGTAGCGCTTAAGGCAGGTTCGCTACCGCTGCGCCACAACGTCATCAAAAGTTGTGTTTTTTATAGATTTTTATACTCAAATAACAAAAAACAAATCCAAAATATTATACTTGATTACTATTATGCTATTACTATTTTATATTTTATTGGAAATTCATTTTGAAAAATAATCATATAATATTGTAAATGCATGGTTTTCTCAATATATGTTGTAATCTAACGAAACCTCTATACGAGACTGAAATCAGCAGAAAAGCTTTCAGAAAAATTACTGAAATATAAAGTGAAAATGGAAAATTATGTGTCTGGGAAAAGTAAGTGTTGCTTTATTTTTAACCGACTTCAAAGGAGGAAGCTAATGATTACAATTTAGTCTGCATTTTACGCAATAACTGCGACATCTTTGAATTGATTTTCATGATTGATGACTATATTTATTACAATTTTTTATGATTCGATCAAGGGCTCTGGAGATATCTAATGGAGCTCCTCAAAGTCTAAGGCCTGATTACTCGTGGTCAGTTGTATATACTAACCGATTTCTAAGTTATAACTTGGGGTATTTTTATTTGAGTCATTAAAATTTAAATGCAGATAACCATTTAAAGCAACAAATAAATACTCTTATAAATAATAATTTTTATATTTATGAAAACATCATTAGAAATTGAATGATAATTCTATGAAAATTAAACAGTACTGCGCTGGTCTACGGCATGTTTATACCTCAAAAGAAAATAATTGTCATTTCTTTGAAAGTGTACTGCTTTTAGTAATTTTGGTTAATGTAGTTTCCCAAGTTAATGATAAGAATTCCTCCAATTAGTAACTTTTATATAAAACTTGCAAAGAAAACATTGTATTAGTAAGTAATAGTCGTTGGGTTTTGAAGGTTATAAATAATTTGTCAATTGAAGCAGTAAAAAGTAGTGCCGCAAGACTTTACCTAGGTAGTAATGATAGCTATATTAAGGTAAAGAAAATCAATTCTAATTGATCGGACTAGGAATGTTTGTGTGCTCCGTTTGTCCTTGTGTGTGATATCGGACCCCTGACACAGAATAATACTATCGTGTAGTGTTTCATTCGTCAAGCGTTGAGTGTAAAAACTCATTCTAATATTTGAATACATGAGTTAAATGGACGCAAATAAGCAATACCATGTCAACCCATACGAATGTCATTTCGAGAAATACGCGTTTGAAAATTTTGAACAACTTGCTTTATATGAATTTTTTTATGTATTGGTTAAGTTTTTGGCAATTTCAGATTTATTTAAGTTATTTTACTTATTTTCACAAAAAATAAGTATACAAACTGCATATTTAGTATATAATATAATCCAACCCATAAATTGCATGATTGAAAAAATGGCTTTTTAGAAGTTTTAAAGCTTAAAACCCTACAAATATTAAGGAAAAATGTTCTTCAGCCATTTACCAAAACACTTCTGCATATATAACTCAGTTTTTTCGATTTTGTGGGTTGACACGGTATTACTTATTTGCGTCCAAATGATCATTGTATTTTGAAAAAATTACGTGAAACACCTGTACGTCATAGTAGTGAAACTTCTTAAATAGATATAGGTACAATGTTGAGCTCTCTTTGTCTTTGTTTTATGGTATATCTTTCTTCCCTTTCAAGCAACGAAACGTGGCTGTAAAACATATATCGTATTTTCATCATTTTAAAATTTTAGTTTATTTTTAGTATTTCTTGTTGTTGCTGCAACACACAGTCTTTGAAAATTTCAATATTTCACTCTCGATTCTCTGCCAATTATTATCGAATCGCTGAAGAAGTTTCTCTTCAAAAAGTTTTTTACTCAATCATTTTGAACTTTGTTAATAATTATCAATATTTTATTTTTATTTTTATTTTTTTATTTTAAAAAAAGTTCACCAGCAGTTATTACAATGTTACAATGTTAAACTATTTGCAAAAATTATAAACGATCTAAATGTATAACTATATTAAGGCAAACAACATTGGATATTATTAGCGAGTTCTTTAAAGACAAAAGAAAGACTTACAATCTAAAACTTATTGTTTTTACTTTCTTTCTAAATGAAAGAAAAGATTCTTTAAATATATCAATTTCTCCATTGCACCCATTTAAAAGCTTAATCATTCGAGGTATTGTAGATTTAGCGCCCAGCACAGTACGGCGCAAAGGCACATGCAGTGGATTAATTTTACTACGGGGATAGCGACGAGGAACATGAAAATTGAAAAAGCGTAAAAGTTGTGGACAATCAATGTGGTTACGCAATATTTTGTATAAAAACGTAAGGTCTAAAATATTCCTGTGGACGTTTAGAGATTGCACTTTAAAATGAAGCAATCTGCTGTCATATGACTTTAAACTCTTCCATATCTTTTCAGAATATGCAAGATGCCACATAAAACGTTTTTGTAAACGCTCAATTCTTAAAGAATGAGTCGCATAATGAGGGCGCCAAACAACACAGCCATATTCAACGACACTCCGAACAAAATTATTAAATAAAATTATTTTTGTACCTGATTTGAAAAAGTTTCTACTTATTCGAATAATATATCCTAACTTTTTAGAAGCCCTCCTGATTACATTGTCCATATGGGACATGAATGTAAGTTTCGTATCAAGTATAATACCCAGATCATTTATTGTATCCACCTCATGTAACTTTATACCCTTTAACCAGTAAGAAGATGAGATGATATTAATGTTACGTGTAAACTTGATGTGACGGCATTTATCAATATTAAGATTCATACAATTAACTTCACACCATTCGTTTAGATTATACAAATCACTTTGAAGTCGTAAAGTATCATCCATTGATTTAATTACTCGTATGAATTTTAAGTCATCAGCGAAAAGGAATGGAATTGAATGTTTGAATATATTAGGGACGTCATTAACGAATAAATTAAATAAAATGGGCCCTAAATGGGAACCTTTGTGGTACCCCCTGAAGTTATCTTGTACGCTTTAGATCTAAATCCATTCATAACTACATGGAATGATCGTTGAGTTAAGTATGAAGAGAACCAACCTAGCATTGAGCCTGTTATACCATAGTGCGATAGTTTCCGAATAAGGATAGGATGAGAAACTCGATCAAATGCTTTACTTAGGTCCGTGTAGATGGCGTCAACTTGGAAACCCCTGTCGACTGCTTGTATAACGGTTTCTGTAAACGTAACTAAGTTAGTCACTGTCGATCTTCCTTTAACAAATCCATGTTGGTGATCAGTCAAGTAGTTTTTTAAATGGAAGGTAAGTACTGGGCAAATCAAATTTTCCAAAATTTTTGCGAACTGAGGCAGAATAGAGATTGGCCTATAATTTTTTATTAAGGTTTCGTCATCGCTTTTATACACGGGAACAATTTTCGCCTCTTTCCATAATTCTGGAAATTCCCCAATAATTAAAGATCTGTTAAATAGAGTGTATAGTGGTGCAGAGAGGTTTGAAGCGCACGCAACAATAAAGGAAGGTGGAATATTATCGGACCCAGACCCTTTCGATGTATCAAGGTTCTGTAAATTTTTTAATATTTCTTCCTTGCTTACTATAAACGATGAAAAAGCGATGTTATTGCTTAGAGCGGTTTTATTGTACATATTTGTACTAAAATGATTTATAGTAGCTTGCGAATTAGTAAAAGTAGATGCAAAATACTCAGCAAAAAGGTTACAAGCGTCAATACCTCTTTTTACGAAAATTTTACCGTCGGTAAGCATTGCAGGATATGAACTGGATGTATTTTGCGTATGTTTTGTAAAAATTTAAAAAAGTTTTTGGGATTTAAATTAATGCTTTTCTCCAGGTTCTCTAGATATGAACTAAACAATTCAGAAGCCAGTTTGCTGCATCGTTTGCTCAATAATCTAAGAGTAAGTTTGTCCATAGGGTTCTTATACTTCTTGTATCGTTCTTTAACTTTATTTTTTTCACGTAAGCGTTTCATAAAGTTGGTATTAAGCCATGGAGGAAATTTATTATGCTTAGACTTAGCGAGTGGCACGAACAACTCAATAGCCCTGTTAAGTACATCGTAAAAGTCAATATGCAATGTTATCGACCAAAATACAATTACATAAAAAAATACATTATATAGTTATATAGTCTACTCATTATATCATATTAATAATACTATGCTACAAAAAACGATCGTTGTTAATGCTATTTCATTAGCTGACATTTTAGCTTTTCCCCCCCGAGATTCTGATCACGTGACACAAACGTGAACCTCCATTATGGACTTTAAAAACGTAGTCATAGAGCATATTTTATACCCGGAAATACGTTGCGATTTAGATCTACATGAATATTTTTATTTTCCGCTTTCTAGGTCAAATGCTTTGTGAATTATAAGTGTTTGTACAATTAAAAGTATATTTTTACCGAATGAGTTGATAACGCACCACCAGAGACCTCTCAACAACCTTGGCCTTTAAAAGCGTTACGGTGGTTTCAGGTGGTTTTATGCAAGCGTATAAGCTCATTTGTCAAAGCGCGTAGAGGTGCGTATACGCACGGATTTTTTTTAAACGCTCCACACTCAATGGCCCCAATTAGGAAAGACATATCCTGTGTCGACGGTCCGGAATCATGCAGAAGAAGAACGATCACATCTGCCTCGAGTGGAAATCTAACCCGCAACCTATGGCGCTTAAGGCAGGTTCGCTACCGATTCGCCACTACGTCGTAGTTTTTTACAACACGCTTTACACGCGCAACTTGTACGAGCGTTGCCGAGCTTATAAGCTCGCGTAAAACGCTAATCTGATACTCGCTACAATCGGTTTGAACATAATACTTCTATAACTTGAATCTAAATGAAGGGTGAAATGTAGTGTGCGTGTATCAGTGTATTATACGTATACCCAAACGAGCAAACTCGCTATAGAAAGGTAGACTGAAACCGCCCTTATTACAACTAGAACTTAGATCATCGTTCAGTTTCAAAGTTTTGTGGAAAGTATAGTAGTAGGTAGCTATTAGACATAATTATACACTTCTTATTGGATTATGCCATTACCGCATCTTCAAGATATTTTTCGACAGCATGATGCATCAGGGTCATTTATTGGCTAAACTGTAAACTGTAAAAATAAAATTGCTTTTAATGCAACTAATAAATAATTTGAGAAAGTTAAAATAATTCACAGTCTTAACTTAAGATCTAAGAACAAAATGATTAGTCATTTTCAGGGCTAATCACTGCCATCGTATGATAAGTTTTGTTTGTTGTTTGAAACTTTTAACGCAACTTCAATATATTGACAGATGCCGGCTAAAATATTTTTAGATGGTATGTTTGAATAAATTTTTAACTAAGCAGAGTAAAGCTACGTTTGCACCCGAGATGTATGAGTAGGCATAACAAGAAATAAGTTTGTGAGAACCCATAGAATAACTTCATTTACAGCGCAGCTCCTGTGGCTTAGCGAAGGCTAGGTTTTATAGGCGTCGGGATGTGACGACCCCATCGACCGCTGTTGGGATAACCTCTGTCACAACAGAGATTATTCCACCAGTGCAATCAGTCACACTGGTGGTAGGTCTTTGTTGCAAGAGTCCGGCTAGGTAGGTACCACCGCAGTGTCCAATATTCTGCCGCCAAATAGTAGTGCTTAGGCACTACTGTGTTCCGGTTTGAAGGGCACTGTACGCTAGTGAAATTACTGGGCGAACGAGATTTAAGAACTAATATCTCGAGGTTGGCAACGCGTGAGTGGCACCTACTAATGGTGCTGCAAGCGCTCATAGGCTACGGCATCCACTTACCATCAGGTGAGCCGTATGCTTGTTTGCCAACTTCTAACATTAAAAAAAAAAACCTAGCGATTGAAGCAATTATATTCGCAAAAAAAACCTTTCATATGTCTGGTGGAAACGCAGATTGAAATTACCTTAATGTTTTCATTTTAAAAGTAATATAAATATATGCAATAATTCAATATTTTTAAACTACAATATAACAAAGAACAAAAAAATTATATGAGAAACAAGTGAAAATTAATAAGTCATATCTTAAGAAGCGTCAAAAAAGTTGATGCGAAGTTATTAAAATTTTCCTTGCCTCTGAATATTTTACCGCTTCAAGGAAAAAATATTGAAGCAGTGTTAGGAAAGTGCGTCATTAATCAAAGTCAATAAAGCCCGAAGATTTTATTAAGTCCTGCGAAATTTGAGTACAATACAATTCATCAAAAGCTTTTGCAGTAACTTACGTAAAATAGACAAGACTCATTTATTTAAACCTACGAAAATAGGATTAAACTAATTGTACTTTTTTTACAACGTTCATAATTTTTAGAGGCGTAAATAAAATAATAAGCTGACAGAAATGCTTTTATGAGCATGAATGTCTGTACTTATATCTGCACGTATTCCGTGCGGAGTGTGTTTATGTATTTCTGCAAATCATTTCAGAAGACACTTTCTTCTTTCTAGTATTATTGCCAGTATTCACCCAGGGTCCGCTAAGTACCAAAGCAATTAGGTATAAATGACGATAGAAAAATGTAAAAACAAGGTCGAGGAAGTAATACCAACTAGCAATAGAGAAATGTTCGCTTTAGCCTTGAAACTCCACTTGGCATCCGATACTGCAATTCTCGTTATATTCTCTGATTCTCGTTTTTCAATTTCAATTGTTTGAAAACAATGCACTAGATTGTCTTATAAGACAAAGCGCAATTATGATGCACATTCAGACGTAGTATTATTAATTAAAATTAATAATTTATGCTATTGTTGTCGACGTTGTTATTTTTTAGTAGGTCCTTAATTTAAAGGCGTAAATTTAGGATTAATAATTAGGGATTACTAACTAGGATTTCTTGAGCTGACACGATGTAATCCGCTAAGCACAACAACAAAAAAAATAAGAACGACCTAGTTAGGGTGTCGTACTGTGGCTAACGTATATAAAATTTAAATTAAAAAATTATACTAATTTTCAAGTAAATTTGTTAAATATTTGTGTAATATTTTTATTTTATTTGGTAATACAAATTTAACATTAATTGCAAAATTTTCACAAGCTGCACCTAATCATAGAACGCGACTAGCAGTATTGAAATTCTATCCGTCTCACATTTAAAAGTATTTTTTTATAAAATAATAACACTTAAATTATTTGCACGAATTTAGTTAACGATTCATACAATGCCCAAGAAGCCATAGATGTTCGTGGATTACAAAGAAACCCAGTAGTATTCATTGTTCTTACGCTGTGAACAAACGTAATTTAGATTTCTTACGTTCATAATGTGTATGTTATTATTAGTACCTATGTTTATTTTATTTATATTTTTATTTATAAGTTTCGATTACGTATTAATGACGACTGTTTTAAGCCTTTTAAGCCTTTTTATTATTAAGTGATGGCAAAGAAAGGTCACTTAGCAAACTTAATATTATCGATTTTTAACGCATAAAATATACAATGGTAAATAATTTATTTTAATTTCATTGGCTCTTCTTCGCCAATGAAATTAAGATTGGTAAGTTTAGATAGGAAAAGGTCTATTTAAAATTTAACAGCCTTTCAAGTCTAGAATAGAACTTTCTGAGAAATGACTGAAAGAAGGAAATACTTATTTTCATAAAAGACTTTGCAACCACGTTTAGCAGGGCAACGTATAGTGCATACGCAGTGCCGGAATTTTCAAAGAAAAGTCAAGACTATTTAATTTATGTGACCACTTCTAATTCTTCTTCTTATCGAGTGGTTAGTGGCCAACCTACTGTCAGAGTTGTTCAGGTCAGAGTTGTTCCGTATAGGCCTCTCACTTTAGTTGCCGCGACCAACTTTTTACGTACCCTACGAAGCACGGAGACACTCAGTTAAAAAACCATTATGCGATCACCCATCTAGTGACTAACCGCGCATAATGTTACTGATCTAACCAACTGATCGCTTACCCATCAGTGCGCGCACCCGGCTATAAGCGTCTCTCTTCTTTCGCCTATCTGGTAACTTCTAGTGATCTGTGCAGATAGGTATAACGAAATGGCGTCAAAAATACATCACTTTACGTAAAAAAACAAAAAAATGTATTTATATTTCCAGATTGGTGATTCGAATTCTCGGAAAGGTGGCGGTACATTTTTAGTTCCCATGAACGGAGGCATTTGGACAATGTGCGTGTCGTTAGAAGGTAAAATATAGAGGCAAATATATAAATTATTTTTATGTGTTGTTGAAATTTTGTATGAATGTTTTTCCATTTGATTTATAGAGGAAGAAAAGTCGATATTATCCAGAGCCGGATTCCCTTCAGAGCCGCTGTGCACAAATTATTTGGCTGATGATGAAGAAGAAGAACAAAGAGGAGATTGGCAACATCGTAAGAAAATAAATTACATAATATTATAATCGACTGTTTATTTATTTAGCTAGTTAAGGTTTATTGAGTAAAAGTTTAGTTACTTAAGTTAGTTATAGTTATTTATCTAAAATGAAGTTTCTTTTTCCTTTGTATAAGGTTTCATCCTCTTTAAGATGTTTTATGTTTTTTTTAAATCTTGGAACATCGTTGTATAACTTTTTTTTTATTTTGTTTAGTTTGTTTGTTTTTTTTTGTAATTTTTATTTTTATTGCTTTTTTATTTGTGTTGAAATGTGCACATAAATAAAGATATTTGATTTGATTTGATATATGTATTTTATAGAAGGTTTTGAATAAATGGCAAAAGATAAATGTTCCGCGTTAGCTCATATTAGAGTCTCCTTAATAAGCACCTTCTTCTAGGCTAAATACGTTAGCTCATATTCTAACTCTAGTCTAACAAATAAGCACTTTCTTCTAGGCTAAATAAAAAATATGTCAAAAGGCAATACTCATGATTACTAATTACTTCAGCGCTTCATTAGATTTACCAAATTCACACTTTAATATAAATAATAATAAATACGGAATTATTAATATAAAAAATAATTATGACTGATTAACATTTATAACGAATATTTTATATTTCATTAATTTAGCAATAAGTACCTAAGGGTAGCGTAGTTTTCGGAGGCTCCGCGTAAGTCATTGATGTGGTCTATTGCCAGTGGCGGATTAACAAATTTACAAGGCTAGGCTAGGCTGTAAACATTTTTGCCGCCCTTGTCTGTACAATTGTCATGTCCTAGATTATTTTTACAACCCAACAAAAGCCCGATTACTGGTTGGGAAGAAACTAGCGAAACTGGCGAACTAGCTGTGTTACTGTAGAATATGGAAGTTTGTTAATCGAAATGTACAATGACATGAGAGAGGGGAAAGACTGACACCGTTGTGGCGTTGTGGATAGCGAGTCTGCCTTTAGTCTCGACGGTTGCGGGTTCGATTCCCGCTCGGGCAAATGTTTGTTAAAATTTCTATCTCGGTCTGGGCGTATGTCCGTGTGGGTCTCCCCACCGTGCCTCGGAGAGCACGTTAAGCTGTCGGACCCGGTTATTATCAATAACATCTGATAATAATCGTTAACTCTTGATAAGTAAATTGCTCTTATCCAATGAGTTACTGGTTCGTCCTTAGGGTTACGGAGGTCAGATGGCAATCGCTCTGTATAAAAACTAGTAACCTGTCAAATCCGGACAAGAGTAATAAGCAGACCCTGGGTACATAAAAATACCGGGAATAATGCTAGGATGAAGAAGATGAAGAAGATGAGAGAGGGGAAAGAACATCAGAAAACAGTCATATCGATTTTTTTTTATTTCTATGAGGTAGCAAAAAAAAATTGGTCTCCAAATTAGCCGCCCCAAACATCTGCCGCCCTAGGCTCAAGCCTACTCAGCCTGCTGGTAAATCCGACACTGCCTATTGCATTGCGCTTGTAATATGGATTTAGTTCAATACGTAGCGCTTGTGTCATTAGGTACCTATCGTCTGTAATCGTTAAATAAATATACACACACATATATTAAATGTTTATATCATATTATATGTATATAGGTATGCAGAATCTATCCATATCATGCGCCTTGGTGTGCCTCATTGTATTGGGCAGTGCGGCGCTCGTCGGTGCATTCGGCGTCTGTAAACACCAGATCAGTGCTGTTCTTATCACGGGCGTGATGTATCTACTAGCTGGTAAGTTTTTTGATAGTAAGCCAATGTTAGGAAACCTTTATTTCTTACTATTTTAGACTTAGACTAAAACATAACCATTATTAGAAAATTTTATGTCAGGTGGCAAACAGGAATACACGCTGCCTATAAAACATCTAACTTTGATAACGCGGAGGAAAAGGTGAATAAAAAAAGGAAAAAGTTTGGGCCGTACAGATACTAGTAAAATTACGTCGATATTCTGTGAGAGTGTGAACTAGTCAGGTCGAAAGTTGGTCCATTCTTACCACAAAAATAGTACCTACCTATGACTAGTCATGGTTTTGACGAAGTTACCGTACTTGCCTTAAGCGCCATTGTACACGTGTTAGATTTCCGCTCATATGTTTTGTATTGACTATAAAAGCATGTGTCTGAGTGGGTGTGCTTGTATTCATGTGTTTCCGGACAACATTAAACTTATATAACTTACCCTTAACGTTTATTTATTTAACTAAAGAGTACTTTATTAATCAATAATGTATATAAAAAAGTAAAACATTTTACAGGTCTATTTGCAATGTTCACATTAATGATAATACACTTCAAACGTGTGCAACGAGTGTCGACACGTGGGAGCTCCCACGGGGATGACACCGCGGACGGCGTTATAGGTCCACGATACCCCGCCTTTCCGCTACTGTCCGCGAGAGAGTTCACAACATCGTGGTCAGTAGAGCTTGGATGGGGTGGGGTAGCTTTAGCGACCACTACATCCCTCCTCTGGATATTGTTATCGAAGATAATGAGATACAACCCTATATCGTCTATGTTGTTGTGAATTTGCATGGTTATTGTGCGTTTACACGGATGTATGGGTAACACATAATAAAAAACGTTCTTAAACCTCATACATTACTTTATTCGAGAAGCAATAGTTGTTAAATTAAACGGTCTTCATGGACAACGAAATTAAGATTTGAGACTTAATTCCAGAGAATTATAGTTTCGTTCTGCTTGCCCTGCAGACTTCCGCGAAGACCTTTGGTTGACACTTCAGACATATGAAACTTACATTAATAACAAATTTCATGTAATTTGTAATAATTTAGGTTCAAGTTTTATTTATTAACCCATTCCGTGTAAATGCTACATAAAGTCAATTACATTAATCCCAATATTTTAAGTAGGTATGTAGGTATATTTTACATTGACACTTGATATTGCGTCAAAACGTTACATTTAAATTATAACTTTATCACAGGCCGTCATTATATTGTAAAAATAAAAACAGCTGAATATCTCCAAATGATTATGACACATATACGAAGCGTTTGCTTTAAAAACATATTTATTTCAGTCAAATGGCTCATTTGTACAAAAATCTTAGCTTAGGCAGTTGCCAAGCTTGTTGCCGTCCATTGCATTTCTAAATACACCTTAAATATTTAATTTCAAAATCTTAAATCCATTTTGCTTCCAACTTCCACAAAATTTATTATTCGCCCGCTGATTTTTTAACATATTTACAAAAGCAATTTATATTACTTAAGTAATTTATTAACCTATCTTTAATGCCTAAGAACATTGAAAGAATATTTTCGATGTTATATTTTTATACGTTCGAATGCGGCTTAAATATTTTTTATGTAAGTCAATCTTTCCGCCACTCTTGAGCTTAAAACTTACTCTTAAATTTTTTAAATTCGCAAAAATATTTTTTATATTTTGCAATTCTACTCTTTACCTATTTAATATACTATGTAATAAGTGAAAATTTATTTGATAGCTGTAAGGTATCCAACGGCCTTTTTATTAAAAAAAAATTAAGTTGAAAATATGTACCTATCTCTTACCTTTCTACCTTTCCCAAAAAAAACAAAGATGGCTAACGTACAATATATTATACTTACAAAGTATACAAACATAATTATAATACAAACGCTAATAGCATCTAGAAATAAAGCATTAAAAATATAATGGAAGTATTGCCACCCCATCTCAAATATATTGATGAGTGTATCTATCAGTAGTTATAAATATAGATACTTAACAAAATATCGAAGAAAGTTGTTTGAAAGTTGGTGCTGTGAGTTAATATTAGTTTTATTCATAGTTTGTTAGTTTGTTGGCATACGTAGAATGTTGTAAGTGAAAAGTTTAATAAAGTATTGTTACAATAAACTATGTATTACAGACAAATACACATTTTCTTAGGAAATTAGCTATATCCGTGTAATTCAAAGTAGCATTCTAAATACATAGATATTCTAAAATATTGTCTAATTTTAAGTCAATTTATCTGAAATGTTAAGACGTAACGAATAAAGGAGTGAAAGAGACAGAAAGCTACTAGTGAATTTGTACCATTATTATAATTAAAAATATGTATTTAATAAGCATCATAGAATTAAAAGTGTTAACGAAATAATTTAGTATACATAAAACTGAAGCTCAAACTACTATATTTTTTTTATTAAAAGTACCCCGTCTCTGTTAATGCACCCTATCTCTGTACTAAATGCACATAATTGCGAAGAATATTGTACCGATTCGCACAATAAAAGATAACAAGGTTTTACAGCGATTACGATACTTTTATCTTATATCAAATATTGCCTCTTTTAAGACTTAGGACAAAGCTGTAGTGACACTTGTTTTTTTATTTAGACAAATACTTTTATTTTGGTTTATTAAAATTATTGGTTATTTATGATTGGGCATATTGTCGTTAAAATCGACGCTTGAAACACAATAATTACCAAGCGTAATTTTTTCTAGAAAAAAAACCGTAAAGAATCGGCTATTACTCATAACTACTACATTCCAATGAATTATAAATTAATGTATAAGGCTTAGTAAACTGACATTTAAAGATTATTAATTTTATTTATATTTTATGAAATAGTGCCCTATAGTAACAAAATGTAGCTATTGCCTTTCAAGCGTCAACATTTATAATAGTTATGTACCCTTATCTCGTTAATTAATAATAAAATATAATAAGTTATCCTGTAGAACCGAGCCCAAGACACTCTAAATATTTCTTTTGTCTAATTTGTTTATGAGTTAAAAAAAAATGTAATATCTACAAGCAATAAAAATAATACTAGGTAAAAAATAGATTGAAACTTATAAGATTTTTGTAGATTATTTCAATTAAAATATTGAATAAACCTTATTTCCAAACGTTTTAGCTGTGTATATAAAGATATTTAACGGATAATAGCTTCTATGCACCTTACTGAAGGTACTATTTACATTATGATGTAAAGTTGATTTGAATTTATATTGTTAATTACGTTAAAATATAATTTTCTGATGCATAAAGCAATATTTTGTTTATAGTGTGTTTTATTTCTATATCCTATAATATAAGAGGATAATTTATATTCTAATATATAGTGTTCGTGAAAAAAACAAAATAATTAAATATTATTTATTTATTTACATGTAAAAATATACATTAGTAACTTAATACAATAATATGTACAAATTAAAAACCTTTAGTAACTTAAGATTTAAAAGAAATATTTATTGTCCCTTTTTTACAAGCAAAATGAGTTACTTGTTATCGTTCGAAAATTCAACATGCAACGGAATGAAGTTATTCATTAACAAGCCAACTTCATTCGGTTGTGTTGTGCAAATTTAGTAGTAGAGCCATTCCCCTACCAGCACAAATAGGGCAACTCGACTGGGAAAGTACTACCGTCTCACAGAAAATCAGCATTAAAAAATCAGTACTGTTGCGTTTCGTTTGAGGCACAATCTCCCACTCTCTGTTTTCCCATCTTCTCCCTTCCCTCCAATTCTTAGGGTTGGCAACGCACATGTATCATCCGGCGGACCGTATGATTGTTTGACAACCGCCATGACACACAAAGAAATTAAAGGGCAGATCCATAGAAGTCTGTCTATACGTATTTGACCATCAAAAAACTCTTATTCTTCAGTATCTTTTAATAATTCGTCTTCAATGTCATCTTCGGCCTTACGTTTCTTAGTCCTCGGCCTCTTACCGTGAAGCATCTCTAACTTTATTTTCTTTGCTTGTTTCTTTTTTTCGCGTAATTGTAGTTTTCTCTTCGCAGCTTTCTCTGGATTGTTAACTTTTTCTTGTAGAAGGATCTAGAAATAATTATTAATGAAAGACAGTTACAACAACGGAAATATAAAATTAAAATTTTGTGTTCCCGTGGGATTATCAAAAAAACTATATTAACACGAGCGGAACCGCGGGCACTGCTAGTATAATAAATGCGAAATTTAAAAGCAACGCTGTCTGTCTGTGTGTTACGTTGACACCCCTCTACTAATCATTATTATTTCAATAAAGTTGCCTCATTAACTAAGGTAATTCACTAAGGCAAAGCCACGTGCAAAGGTTATAGGTCGTTTCTATTTCATTTTCATTGTCTTCATCAATACACTGAGACAGTTTCAAGTAATTTCGCATCGATTAGAAGCCTTAACATCAATGGAAAGTTCTCGAAACATTAAAATAGACTTACCTTCTTTCTCTCGGCTCTTCTGATATTGAGCTTCGTTTGAACCTCAGCCGCCATTTTACTATATTCAATGTCCCCTATCTTCCTTCTCAACTTCTTTCCCAACCTGCCCGCTAACTGTTTCGCGGGACTTGCTGCCATACCCTCGCCCGTGGAAAGTTCTCGAACTATCGAAGGCAGCAAAACATCGACTATTGCTAGAATTTCGTCAGTCTCTAGAGAACTGATCACGTGTAACCACATTGTAAATATTGCGGTTCTCTAAAATAAAAAAATAAAAACATTTTACTAATTAATTATTATTTCGCCAGCGATTAATGTTTTATAGTCTGTTAAATGTAAGTTGAACCCTGCGCAGTAACAAGTTTTTGGGTCTCAACCGTATGCGGTATGATGGGGGCCGCGTAACTATAGCAACGCGGCGACGCTACACCCGATTAGTACACTCGCTCGCGATTGTTTTAGTTCTTTAAAAATAAATCATTAAATATTAAATTTAAAAATAATTTATTTTTGTCAGATGTGTCAACATTTAATTTTATTTGAGAAGATAAGGTGTCATTCCAATAAGTGACAGTGATTAAAAATGTACATTAACCTTTTTCTATACTATTTATTTGTTTTATTCTATTTAAGTAATTAATAACGATAATAAATAAATAATTAATTGAATTTAGAAGAAATAATAACTATATTCTTTACTTAATTCTATTTTCCCACTTTATAAAGAATCGATTTAAATAAGACGAAACCAATATTTTTGTCCATTATTGTACCTGCGCAGAAGCGGCCATTTTGGTTCAAGTTACATTTAAGGAACTATACAGTATTCTTGCATACAATAATGAGTCTGCTAGACGGGAAGCACTACCCCTCACAGAATATCGGGGTAAATTAACAGTACTGTTGTGTTTCGTGCAATGAGTGAGAGCGCCGGATACCCAATCTCCTACTAACTCTATTCCCTTCCTTTTTTCCCCTCTCATCATTTCCCTTCTATCCCTTAAGTTGGTAACGCACAAGTGATAAACAACACAAGTGATCCAGATCGTCATGACATGAAAAGTCTACAAAATTACATTAACATTATATTCTGACTTACATTCTGAATTTAGCGTATGCAGAACTTCAATTTCACCGAAACACACACATCAATATCACATAGGCATACTGTCACACACATATATAATGTAATATGCTAATTGGACGCAAATAAGCAATACCATGTCAACCCACAAAATTGAAAAAACTGAGTTATATATGCAGAAGTGTTGGTAAATGGCTGAAGAACATTTTTTCTTTAATATTTGTAGGTTTGTTTTAAGCTTTAAAACTTCTAAAAAAGCCCATTTTTAATCATGCAATTTATGTATTATGTTAAACGTTTTGGGTTATATTATATACGAAATATGCACTTTGTATACTTATTTTTGTGAAAATAAGTAAAATAATTTACATAAATCTGAAATTGCTAAAAACTTGACCAATACATTAAAAAAATCATATAAAGCAAGTTGTTCAAAATTTTCAAACGCGTTTTTCTCGAAATGACATTCTTGTGGGTTGACATGGTATTGTTTATTTGCGTCTAATTACAATAGTTTTAAATCATAATAATAGTAAAGTTACTTACAATATTCATACATATCGGCGCTTTAGCCACTTCCACATTACAAGCTCTCCGTAACTTGAAAAGGATCCATCGCATATTCACTTTCGCTGTAGACTCGTCTCCGTCATCAGTTTTAACTTCTTCTGTTTTAACTTTATTCGACATTTTAAAACGTGGCATTTGATGTACCATCATTAAAATTTGAAATAAAACATCAGTTACCTGAAAATAATACATATTTACTATTGATTAGTAGTTGTTTCGTCCCATGAAGGCGGGTATGTCTTAGTCGTGTGTGTAGCGCGGACGCGCTGTGATGCACTCGAGTCGGTGGTTGAAACTACTAGTGTTTCGCTTCAAAATGTGACTGTGACAAATGTGACAAATGTCAAAAGCGCGTGTCACACAACAACTGTAAGAGTATAGTTCTCTCAATTTAAAATAAACCAAAATGGCTGTTTCTGCGCAGGTACAGTCATGGACAAAAATGTTGATTTCGTCTTTTTAAATAGATTTTTATAAAGTATGATAATGGAATTAAGTATGTAATATAGTAATTGTATCTTCTAAATTCAATTAATCATTTATTCATTATCGTTATTAATTACTTAAATAGCCTAAATAGCTCATCAAAATTATTTTTTTTATGATATTTAAAGGTTCAAGGAAATAATTTCCTAAAAAAATTGTGCGGTCGGGTGACCCCCGTCACGAACGAGTTCCTTACGTTTTTTCGTCAACTCCGAATTCGAAATGAAATCTGTATATTTCGATAGGTTATATGATAAAAAGAGACAGGGACAGACAGATAGAGAGAGAGATAGAGTTACGCATTCACATGCTCGAGTGCTCCTTTGCTTGTAGCAAGCTCGATACACACACACACAGCATACGGCATTTCGTCACGTGACAATTTCTATTAAATCACTACCCGTAAACCGCGTTACGTATGTAAGTACACTGAACTTCGTTCCAAAACATAAAAAAGAAAATATTAATAAGTAAGCTTTATAATATAGTTACAAACCTGATCAGCCATATCTTTAGATACATTAGGCGTATATTGCGCACACAAATCTAGGACGAGACTTCGAACGCTATTTTCTGTATCATCAAATATAAAGCCTCTTTCACACTCATTTCCTTTCGACATATTTAGTTCTTCGACGTCAATCGCAGACAGAAGCGCTCCCAGTATCTTAGCGGCTCGCAACCTCACCCATGAGTGTGGATATGCCAATAACGCTTGACATTGCTGGGCTAGTTCATCAATATCGCTCACGAACTTCTTATTCTTTATACTAGACGAGCAATGTATTGTAATGCTGTCAATAAGGTTTAACATTTGTATCAAACTATGGTCGCGTTCCTTCTGTTTCTCTTCATCCGATTTCTCGCCTTCGTTCAGTTTGATTTTCACAAATCGACCTTCTGTTATATCATTACTTAGCAAAAGTATTTTACCACTAACTGATGAGAGTACGTTGTTTAAGCGGTTTTGGAATTTGTCTTCTTCTACGTTAACAAAACGTATGCAAAGTTGAGCTGCCAATTCGAAATGTATCGGCTGAAAAATTGTTAATATTTAATAAGAAAAAAAAAATCGATGTAAAGGGTTTCTGTGGCACAGCTATAATGGACTTTCCTTCAGCACAGAAGGTCTCGGGTTCGATTCCCGCTCGGGGCTGATATCTAGAACATACTGAGTCTCGGGCCCGGCAACGCTGTCAAGACCAGTCGGGCCAAAAGCAACATACATTCAAAAAACAAAAGACTGATATTTCACACCAGTTTTAACTTACCTGTGTATCTTTAAAGAAAGCAAGTACCAGTTCAAACAGTTTATTCCTCTCGATAGCGGGGAATTTCTTCAGCATAGCTTCAATACACGCAGCAGCGGAAGCGCGACACTCTGGAGCGCTATCGTTCACCATACAAGCGCCTAGAGATAGGAACATGTAATCACCGTGATTCTTCAATTGATCCTGTTAAATATTAAATATAATTAATATTTACGTCACTCATGAGTGAATGAGTGAATGAATGAGTAAAGAATGATTGCGAGCTGGCCAAAACTGCGAGCTAATGAAAAATAAAATGACGTTACTCTTATGAATTTGAAACACTAACTTAGATACTATATAACCAAAAAGTTCTTTAATCGATTTAGTGGTCGCGATCTTTTACATAAATATATTTCTTGAGTCGATTTGGTCCTTCTTGACAGATTTTTAATGAAATCGCAATAATATAAAAATGAAAAATAGAAAAAACGTTCTTAGAATTTTGTTGCTTTGGCGACGAAAAAATATTACTGTTACAATGTGTTACATCGGTCTTCTTAAAACGTAATATTATTCGAGTACCATTTCTATAAAATAAATACTCACAATGTTAAGTTTACTGATGATCATGTCCAAAAACTTCAGCGAAGACTCCCTCCCGTGCTGTAGCTCATAATTCAACTGCGTTATAAAGAACTGTATGTATTTCTCCAATCTTTTACCAGGCGTGTAGTGCGCTAGATAATTAACGAATATAGCACGCGCTTCATCTCTGCGAAGTTATATACATTTTCAATATTGTATTACAAAAAACTTACTAGTAGTGAGCCTTTTATAGCACGTGGCCGGCTAGGTAGGTACCACCGCAGTCTCAAATATTGTACCAAAAAGCAGTATACTGTTAGGTTTGAAGAATACTGTAGCTAGCGAAATGATTGCGCAAAGGAGATTAAAAAACCAATATCTCGAGGTTAAGACCGCGTGAGTCTACAAATGTATGGTGTTGCAAGCGCACATACGCTACAAGCGCTTGCCATCAGAAGGGTCGCATGCTTGCTTGCCAACTTAGTCATATAAAAAAAACCTACAAGAGATACAATTGATCAAGTGCGAAACCTAGTGACCTCAACTATGCTTCTTGACTACGATTGGGAACTTTGAAGATCTCAATAAAGTCTCACTAGAGCTATTAGGTGTTTTAATCCAAGCACGTAACAATAGTAACATGTATAATACATAACATAACGAGTGAACAAGCACAACCAGATCGTATATTTAGTTTACCACCTATGTTGTGTACAAAAAGTTACAGTTTCATTTTTTGGACGCACTTTATACACTTCCAATTAGAAAATAAATGAGTACTTTATCGTATGAATATACTAACAGCTAATATAAATGGTAAATCTTACCTTGACCTTGCGGACTCGCTCAATATGCAAATCTTAGACACTTTCTGCATAACTTCGTGCAATTCAGCTGAAACTAGTTTCGCTTCCAATATAGCTTTCAGAAGTGAAAACGAATTTGCTTGTCTCTCGTCATTCTGACAATCTTCTTCCGCGTAAAGTAGGAGTGTTTTTAATTGCTCGGCTTCTAACGTAAAATATTTTACGTTTCGTATTAAAACTGTTACAGCCTAGAAAAGACGACAAACTTTTTAAACAAAAGTTAAAGAAAAGAAATTTCTGTACCGACAATTGTTATTAATCGCTGTTAGCAACAAATTTTTAAATCAACAAGGTTTGTAAATACAAATAATCATGTTGGTAGACGGAGAAAAAACGATATATAAGATAGAGTGATGGGTACAAAATAAATGACAATCTTTTATTTATTGTCATATATATCAGATAAAATACTTTGTACCTTTAGTTATATAAGAATAGATATGTATGATGTGGTTGTGCTAATAAATAAATAAATAAATAAATATATGATACAGAACTTTATATAGCTCGTTTTAGCACTGTTGTTAAAAACATTTCATATTAAATGAAATGTTGTATAATACTGAAGTTGACTGAAAACTAGCTAACATGAAACAAGTTAGATAATCAGATGCATCGTTGCCAAGCTTTTATTACAATCCCATTAGCTATTTATTTTATTGTTGCTCCAGGAAATGGACTAAGTTGACAAAATCTCGTTAGAAAAATTTACACAAACACAACTACACAATTTATATACAAATGTATATAATTGTGTTTATAAATTGTGTATTTGAAGCCTCAATAGCTCAACGGTAGAAGGGCCGACTGCGCTCCGTTAACGCGAGAGTCGCGGGTTCGATCCTGACCCCTTGGGCTATTGTCGTACCCACTCCTAGCGCAAGCTTCGAGCTTATTTGGAGGGGCACTAGGAATATTAGTAATGCCTTGAGAAATACATTGCTAATATTCTTTAAATAAAAAATTTAAAAAAAAAATGGCTTCGTCTATATTTATTCTCTGTCTACGGTCATGTATGACTTCTGGCGCAATTAGGGTTAGTTTATTAATCTTTACTTAAGCTTAGCTTAAGGGTAACTTTTCACAATAAAAAGTATTTTTAAAAACATTATTAGACTATTTTAAAAATATGTTGAAAATAAAATTATTTAAAGACGTACCTTAAACGCATTTCTTACTAAATGATAATTATCATTTTGTTTACTTATTTCAAACGTTGCATATTTATGTAATATAGAAAAAATCGTCTTTACAATATCCTTGACCATTTCTTCAAGAGTGGGTGTACTGACTCTTATCGTCCACAGAGTTGCGATACACTTCATAGCAACCGTTGTAATTTTAACATGATCACTTTTCAAAGCATCTACCAGAAGTGGTATCAAAGGATCAACAAATGCTCTACAATCTATACGAGAAATCTTCTCTCGTTTGAGTATTACGTATAAAATATTCAAACTGAATTCGACGAGGACATGGGCGTTGGTTTTAGAAGATGTCTTAACGTGTCTTGCTTGAGATTCTTTATTACGTTTCGGCGTTTCCGGTATTATGAAACAATCTGGTTTAGCTCTCAACATTTTCTCTCTTTGCGCCTCTGTTAGTTCACGTTTCGGTGCGCTTAGAACGAATTCTGGAATACTTTCTGATGCAAGACCGTGTAAAAATACGAATAAAGATTCGACCTCTATGAATTTATTTGTTACCAATCCGCTAGTTATATGCATTAGTGCTTCTTGAACTTTTACAACGATTTTCTTGGAATGGTGTTTTTGCAAAACTTCTTTGATTGGCAAGAGAAGATTTATTAAGCATTTTTCTGTTATATTCTGAGCTACTATCAATAGAGTAACATAACTCTTTTTGCTCGGTTTGGCTTCTGGTGTTTTATAGTGTAGTTTATCAACTTCTTTTTCTTCCGACAAAGCACCAAACAAATCATTAATGCAAACATCCAATATATAATCTAGATTTTTGTCAATGTCGTCAGGCTTAAAATCAGATTTAAAAGCTTCTAAGACGGTATGAATCGTTGCAACTAAGACATGAACTTGAAAGCCACGTGTAAGCAATAGCGTTAAATGCTCTAACAGTACACCTAAATAAGGCGTACCAACTGTTAACATTATTTTCTTAACGATATCTCTTGCTGCGATTCTCACTTGTTTCAATGGTGATTTCAAAAATGAACATAGCTTAATTATAATACTGTAAGAAAAAATTAAAAATTATCATCCTTAAAAAATTATTAGACTTATATTAGTTTAATATAACTCAACAATTTATTATAAATCACTTACCCAGGGAGCTGATGACTTAAAATATCTCCTGGTAGCCTTTGCAGAAGCTTCACTAGAGCTAACGCAATGGGAACACGTAACATGTCTTCTTCCAAACGCGCCATACTTGTGCGTCGTCTGTTTACTTTATGTGACTCTTCATGTTCAGTTAATTTTCCGATAGCCCTAAATACAAAAGCATTGGTTAAAATTGAGTACTCGAATATTATTGAATTATCAAAGTCAAAATTATCTTACCGGTTTAATTGGGGTAGTAGCCCAGAAGACAGGGACTTGATTATTCTTTTAGCGACAGAAGGAGATACGCTTGAAATTTTTTCAAATGCGGGTACATTCTCTGCTTCTTTGCTGGTTTGATTTTCTTCATCTTCTCCTGAGAGTAAATCTGCTTCCATTTCTTCTAATTCTTCATTTTTGTCAATAATTTCCTGATTTTGATCATTTTCATCTTCAGAATCGCTATCCTCAGTATTTTTTTCTGTTTCGGCCAAAACTTGTTCACGCTTACCAGTTTTCACCCCAATGTTATTAGATCTTATACTAACAGTCAATGCTTTCGGCAATTCAATATTTTTGATCTTGGAAAAATCAAAATGAAATGCGTCTAATATGCCAATCAAAATTCGAGTAAGCTGCTTTTGATGTTCAGTTGTATGACGCATTTTATTCAAATATAATTTAAGTATAACTTCATAATGATACCAAGGTAATAATCTACAGCAAGTCGATATGACTTCTATACACGCGTCTATGAGAGTATTTTTATCGCTGTATTTATCATCACAAATATACATTGAGGCTAAAGGCAAAATGAAATTAGTAAGAGTTCTGGGCGTGGGGCATTTTAGCATCTTTTTTGCAACTTTGCTAAATTTAAGAAGTGCTCTCACACGTCTATGAAGTTGAAGATGACAAGAATTATCGAAGAAATCAACTTCTCTATCTTCTTTATTAGCCAATGGAGCCAAATCAGATAGTACTACATCAGCATCTGGACACTCTCGTGCTAATTCCCCTAGTATCGTTATACTCTCGTTACGTATAATATCGTTCTTGCTATCTCTTATACCGGTTGATATAAGAGAAAGTACAGTATCCCTAACTAAAAATTGACCATCAGCTGCCGAACGATATTTGGTAAGCAATGTAGGAAGTATTTTTTTCAGACATAGTCCAGCACTATCACGTAATCCTATGTCTTTCTCAGTACGAATAAAGTAGAAACAATTGTTTACAATCAAAATCGTAAGATCAACGTCGATTTCATTCGATTCCAACATTTGATATATTAATTTATAAGCATCAAGTCTTCGATCAAAGTCAGGTTGTTCAATCCATCTCTTATTAAAAGCGTTAATTTCTGTAATTACGTGAGCTATTCTAGATAGCTTGTCTTTATTAGCGCTTGCATTTTCTGCTATTGAAGACAATAGTTTAATAAGCAGTTTCCTAACTTCAACTGGGCCGACTTTATTAAACAAAATGGCAATATGTTTTATATACCGTTGAGGATCTGTACTACGGCCGAGTAAATTTATAATTGTATTAACAGCATATTCCATATTTTCTTCAGCCATATTCATACAAACTTTCTTAACTAAAATTGGTAGAAGTAAACCTAATAATTCATCACACATTTCTGGAGTTGTAACCATTTCCGTTACTCTCGATAGAATTAATAGGTCTCTTTTATTTACGGTATTTGACTTAGCGGAATTTACAATTCGTCTCTTCATTACCTCTAAAATACTAGGTAAATGAGGTATCAATATTTTGCTTCCAAAATTAATTTCGGATTTGTCTTCTTCCGCGCCAATTTCTAAAGTGCAAAATGATTCTATATTTGGAAGTTCTTTGTCTTCTTCATCTTGCGTTAGTGTTAGAAGCTTTTCTATCATATCTAAAATTAAGTTGATTACACCAGAATTGGTTTTCGGTGCTAGTAAAAGTTTAAATATAGCAGGCAATGGACTTAGGGACGAATCTTCCTCTGAACAGGTGATAAGTAATATATAGTATCTTGGATTTTGACACCAAATATTAAACAGTTTCAGTAGTGCTGTTGGACTATGAATCCCTTCTATTTGCAAACGAGATACAAGTGGCCATACTAAAGATTGAAATATGACAAATAGCTCATCTTTATTCCAAACATACTTTTCAAATTGATCAAATAATTTTCCTAATACACTTATTGATAACGTACGAAGGTTTTTCATAACTTTGATGTAACTAACATGAACTTTATCAATATTTGTAAGGACGCTTGATAAATTAGCACAGACTGCATACAGTATTTTGAAAAACTCTGATAATAACTGATCCTTCATATATCCTCCGAAATATTCTCGAACGACATCAAACAAGTTCAAAATACTATGTAACTTTCCAGGGCTAATAACGGATTTAAGATCTAAATTATTTGATATTTCGCTATATATTTCTTTTGGTTCCATTATCATATATTGCTTCAAATGTGAAAATGCCATTTCTATAAACATCTTTAATTCACTTTCGTTACAACCACTTAAATACCTCATTACTAACGATCTTCTTGTTTGGCCACCACCTTTTTTATCTGCACCTAGTTTAGACGTCATTTTACCATAAAGTATTCTTAGTATAATTGGTATTACATGCTCTCTGTGTTCAGGTTGTATTGCTTGAGAATCTTCAGTTATTTTAAACTGTGTCAATTCATCTTTAAGCTTCTTTTCGTCTACTAAATTATATAGGTTTGTTTTATATAGTAATACGTTTTTATTTTTATAATTAAATACACAATCTAACGCATATTTTTGAAGTCCTGGATTTTTATGTTTCAAAAATTCCATATACAGTTCCCAAAACAGAGGTTCTTTGTGAAGGGCTCTAGGGTTTTTGAATTGTGCTAAAACTTGCATTATATTTATAAGAGTTTTGAAAACAATTTTGCCTGACACTGAATCTTTTACATCATCCTCAGGTATTTCTTCAATATTTTCTTCTTCAACCTCTACATTATGTTCATCATTATCTAAATCCATTTTTGTTTTACTATGTGATTCTATATCAATTTTTAGTGTATTCACGGAAGCATTTTGTCTATATTCTTCATCTATAAAGTTTAAAAACAAGTTCACTACATCTCGATTTTTCGCTTCACAAACTTGGATACAATTAGTCATTATCTTTAAAATTAAATTTCTGTAATTGAATACATCTGTTCTTTCAAATATACTGTTGTAATCTGAATAAAGTTCTGTTAAAATTGCATCATCGCTATTTATATCATCTTCAAATTGAAAAACTTTAAAGTTAGTTTTAGCATTAGCAAAAGATGACTTCAAAGCTTTATAGAATGTAGGCCAAAACTCTTCAGGGTTAAGTGCATTTCCGTAACCAACAATAAATTCGGTCACAGGTTCCCATAATAATTTAAAGTTCATATATAAAACACCCAACATGTAATCCAATGCATATAGGTGGAAACTCGTCTGTTTTGCAAGTTCATATTGAGTTGTATTAAAAGTCATCTTTTGAAGCAAGTTCAGTTGCATTCTATACTCCTGTATGGAAGGTGAAGTACACTCTACTGTGTAACAGTTACTGAATACTGAGAATCTTTCAACTTCTTCTCCAACTTGGATTGTTTTATTCAACTCTTCAACATTTTCAAATAATTTATAAATATGAGTGGTTAAAAGACGCACCTGAAAGAAGAAATAGTTAAAAATATGTACTAGACAATATTAAAAATTAATATATTGTTATAAAAGTAATACTTACTATATGAAATGGCGACGATACATTTGTTCTCAAAAATGAATCTACTAATGACAATAATGGATATGTCAAACCAATTTCTTGTTCATAAGCAGTTAAAAACAAGTCTAAACAATTCAATGCAACTAAGTAATTTGGATCTGCAGCACAAGGTAACAATGACGGCAAAAATACATCAATATCACATACTTCCTTTAATTTTTTACAGCTAGTTATATGAATAAAGCATTCCATAATATTAGCTATCAAAAATATGACTTTTCTTGCAGATCTCGATATTGCAGTTGTGTTACAATGAAATTTATTCTCCTCTATTTTCTCTTCAAGACTATAACTAGATAATAAATTTAACAGTTTTGATATCAGCTCACTCAACATTGCAGTACAAACTTTAACATCAACTTTTTCTATATGCGGTAGACAAATTAATGCATTTAACAATTTATTCGGATTTTCAAGAATATTTTCTATGTCCTCAGTTAAAACATCTTTAAAATGAGACATTAATTTTGGCAATCCCTTGCCAAAATCAATTGGATATTTTACCCATTCAAAAAGTTTTAGTCCATTTTTTGATAATGGTGACTTTGTTAGGCATATTTTGGCT
This sequence comes from Hestina assimilis, assembly GCA_023373885.1. NCBI lineage: Eukaryota > Metazoa > Arthropoda > Insecta > Lepidoptera > Nymphalidae > Hestina > Hestina assimilis. The sequence goes on along the minus strand of CM041749.1, from coordinate 4,347,315 downwards.
AGAGTTCTCATAGCAGCACTATCGAAATCGGATTGGATAACAAATCTTACAAATGCTGGTAGAATGTGTATATCAAATTGTGAATAATTTATGATGCTTTGAACAAAATTAATAAGTATATTTGGATATGGCAAGGGAAGAAGTACTTTGACTAATATGCCAGCATGTTCTTGAGATAGAGAAATGTTTGATGAGAGAAGCATCAAAGCTCCAATTTGTGAGCAAATCTCTAATACTTTTTCCGAAGATTGCTGACATATAAGTTTCACTAAAAGCAGAGTAAATTGTGGTGGATTTGTCAAATATTTTCCGTGCATGTGCTCTATGACTTGTCCAGCTAATTTCAATATATATTCTAGTCCTGTATTATTTTCGTCTTCTTTTAAAATATCTTCGATAAACTTATGTATACATGTCCAAAAGATATTAAACTCTTTAGGCGATATACTCTGCAAGCAATCCTCAAATGTTTGCGTCAAGACTTTGAATAAAATATCCTGGTGTTCTTTGTTTTTAAGATGGTCAAGTAAAAGTGGAAAAAAACTTTCTATGCAGCTATGGAATTTATTTCCAACACCCTTCAATATTTCAAACAGCAGATGTCCACAACCTGCAATAGCCTACAACAAAGTTTATTTTAAGTCTTTTTTTTTTTTGTTAAATATTATAAGGTCTACTGTAATTAACTTCATATATCTTAACAAACATTTCATTTAATAACTATATAGAATATTTTGATTGTAATAGAAACTTACATTGTCATTTTTCTGCAGATAATTAAGAATAAGCTCGATAAATTTCTTTTTATCTCTTATATCTCTAGCAACAAAAGCGAAGCTTTCCGCTGCAAAATTATTAATATACTGTGGTTGTGATTCACTTAGTAGGGGTATTATTCTTGTAATAATCACACCAATATCCTTTTTCAAATATGGCTTCAATGTTTTAAACAAAAATGCTAAGCATATTAAAGTCCATTCCAATCTATCAACATCTTTTGTATTCAATAATTTTATTAATATGTCAAGGAATTTTGGAAAGTGAGGATAAAAATCACTTCTTAAATCTTTCGCTATTGATACTAAGATCCTGAAATAGTATAAATTTTATAATATAAACATCATATCATCTCTGGGTACCACATGTATTATAGACTAAAGTTGAAGCTAATAGTGGTAGGGCTTCTAATCCTCAACTATCTTTTACTCCTTCTTCCCAACATTATTCCTGGTATTATACAAATATTTACCCAGGGTCTGCTTATCACTCTTGTATGTATTTGTGAGGTTGACACCGTTGTGGCATTGTGGGTAGCAAGTCTGCCTTTAATCCCGACGGTTGCAGGTTCAATTCCTGCTCGGACAGATGTTTGTTAAAATTTCTGCCTCGGTCTGGGCATTTGTCCGTGTGGGTCTCCCCACCGTGCCTCGGAGAGCACGTTAAGTTGTTGGTCCCAGTTGTTATCACATAACATCTGATAATAATCGTTAACTCTTGATAAGTAAATTGTTCTTATCCAATGAGTTACTGGTTCGTCCTTAGGGTTGCGGAGGTCAAATGGCAATCGCTCCATGTAAAAACTAGTAACTTGTCAAATCCAGATAAGAGTAATAAGCAGACCCTGGGTAAAATTAAAATACCAGGAATAATGCTAGGACGATGATGGATTTGAGAGGTTAATAGTTCTTACACAATTTTGTTTGAGCAGAGATTCAGATTTTATATAAGCATGATATGTCATGGTACAAAAATAGAGATGTAGCTCAGTTTAGGTTGTCATTTGAATCGCAATAAAAGTTCATGGTAGGCCCCAGATATTAGTTTCTTCTCTAGAAAAGACAAAAAGTTTTTGGGTTTTTTTACACTTAGGTCAACTTACTCTAACAATGGTTGCAGACACAACTGATCCTCCAATTTCAAATATCCTTCCAATATATTTAAAACATCATCTTTCTTATGAATTAGTTGTGGAATTGTCACTATGCCAAATACTTCTTTTTTAAACTTTTTAAAATTCTCAGTCAAATTAAGACCATGCCATTTTTGTAGGGCCAAATGGAAGTGAGTGTCATTTTCACCTGGTTGGCTTGAATATGCATGTTCTATGTGATATAAAGCAGCATGGCGAATATCTATAGAATTTATACGTTCAGCAAATGGTACAAACTGGAATCAATTAAAAATATTATTAGTATTTATACACAAGCAACTTTTAATGTTTATTTTTTAAGTACTTACACGAAAGGTGTTTGTGGTTTTGTGTTTCACAGGTTTGCTCTTCATCTTTATTTAATAAACTTACGTTTGCGTTAGTAATAATGATTTAATAACATAATCCTGTTATAATTGATAACTTAAGTAACCATCCCCAACCGCGACGTAAACACGTGCGATTGACAGTTGACACAAAATTTGGGTATGAAGACATGGACTTGTGAATTTTGACAGTATACACCAAATGATAAAATGCGTTCACATTTATTATAATTAAAACGATAAAAATACAGGTTCAATAGGAACAACTGGCTTCATAAACCATTTCACAAAGATCGTGCACTGAATAATAGGTACTTCGTCGGAATTCTTAAATTCCTTATTTTCAAATGGTATAAGTTATTTTCACCACCGTCACATTGATTAGAGCCTGTTTTACTCTGTATATTTTACTTAATAGTTTATGCTATAAATGTCAAAAATTCAAAGATCGAAAGATAAATAATCGTATTTTTCCAATATCACAGAGTATTAGCAGTGCCGGCTGTAAAGGGAAAATATATTTAAAAAAAGATTAATTTAATCATAACTTCTTCAATTCTTCAGTTCTCTTAGACGTGTGCAATAAAATTGTTATTATTTCGGTTCTGTTCAATGCTTCCTAGACTAGTTAATTCTTTGCCATTTGGGCTATCGCAAAGACTAACAAAACTTTACTTTCAAGGTAAGTACGTTCCCTTACTTAATCGCATATTGATTTGAGAATTGACCAACTTCTAAAACAGTATCTTTATCTCTAAAACAAAAAAATATTAATTTTTTTAGCTTTAGTTTGGAATCAAAGAGGCGCCCACAGCGAGGAAGGTCACGAAAAATTTCAAAAAATGGACGTTAAAATACTGCCTGCCTTGCAAGACAATTATATGTATTTGATTGTGGATAATGCAACTAAGGAAGCAGCCATTGTTGATCCTGTTGAACCAAAGACCGTATTGAAGGCTGTTGATGATCATGGAGTGAAACTAACAACTGTTTTAACCACACATCACCATTGGTAAATAATATTTTTATATTATACAATTATAGACACTCATACTCGGTGCGCTCACTGATCGGTATTGGATTGAAGGGTTAAGCAATTTTAGGTGCAGTCAGACACTAGATAGGTGATTGCATTATGGTATTTCAAATTAGTGTCTCCATGCTTTGGAGGGCATGTAAAAAGTAGGTTGTTATCAATTTGACAATTGTCTAAGCGTCAAATCAAAGGCCTGGAAACGCCCATATTGATTGAACAAAACTCTGACACTAGGTTGCCCACTAACCACTCGATAAGAAGAAGAAGAACTATACAATGTTCTTACAAAGATAATAATTTATCTGTGTGTGTGTCATTATATGAAGTTTGAATAATTATTGTAATAAAATACATTCAATAAAACTTAATATTCTTTATAAACATTTTTACTATGTTATGCTCTGAATAAGAGTATTGAATGACTCAAGATAGCCTCCATTTGCGACACAATATAAACTCTCATGTGTTTGTTATCACTATTGTCTTTTCTAATATGAATTAGTAGCAGGTTTTTTTTTTAAGTTTCTCAATTTGGTTTTAAAACTGAATTAAATTGTTGGCCACATTATTTAATGTTAATGATTTCATACGTGAACTTAATCATATCTTACTTAATACAGGGATCATGCAGGAGGCAATGAAGATCTAGTAAAACTTCACCCAGGGTTAGAAGTGTATGGTGGTGATGAGCGTATTGGTGCCTTGACTAAGAAAGCTGAGCACAATACTCAATTTAATATTGGTAAACTAAACATAAAGTGTTTGTTTACCCCTTGTCATACTTCGAAGCACATCTGTTATTATGTCACTCCTGAAGATGGAAAAGATTCTGCAGTTTTTACTGGTATGATTAAAAGGATATGTAGAAAATATTTCATTGAATTATAAAGATAATTAAATAAAAGATTGTTAAAATAATTGTTGTTGTTTTCAAGAAAATTTAATAATTTCTGAAAATTATAAATAACTTAAGGTTTGGCAAAAAATTACTTTCATATGTCAATATATTATTGAATTAAGGTTTATTACTTACATAATTTTAAATTTTTTATACAATTTTGAAGTTACATTTAATCACTTAGCTTGTTAAAATGTAATTAAAAATTTTCTACTCCTAACTATTATAACTTATAAGTAACAATTAAGTAATTGAAAGTGATAAAAAATAGGTAGTTTTGATCATCATAATAGTTTTTATTCTGAAAGTTGTTTGCAGGTGACACATTGTTTTTGGGTGGCTGTGGAAGATTCTTTGAAGGTACAGCTGAACAAATGCACAAGGCACTGATTGAAATTCTCGGCAGTCTACCGGATACTACTAAAGTTTTCTGTGGCCATGAATACACTGTTCAAAATTTGCAATTTGCAGCTCATGTTGAACCTGATAATGAATTCGTCAAAAAGAAAATTTCATGGGCAATGAGCAAGAGGGAGAAAAACAAACCCACTGTATGTATTTTTTCAATAGAATAATACACAACAGTAACCCTTACTGTTTTTACAATTAAGCCAATGAACCGACCCATTGACATTTTCTATCCCAATAATTTACAAATAGTTGTGAAGTTATAAAATTCTAGCAACATTATTCATAAATTCTTTCCCACAAGAAAGAAGTTGTCACAGTCTTGACAGTAGACACAATAGTAAAACAATTGCCTTGTACTACATACGGTACTTCAGACTGTGAACCTGTTAACCTATTTACAGTATTCAAATATAACTTCGGAAATTCTTTTTCATAGTGTTTATTTTATTGTGCTATTTGATTACAGGTACCTTCAACTATATCCGAAGAAAAACTTTACAATCCCTTCATGAGAGTGAAGGAACCGTCAGTTATGAAATATGCAAAGAGGAATGATTCTATTGAAACAATGAGAGTGATTCGTTTAGATAAAGATAACTTTAAAGGTCAAATTAAAGTGTAAAAATTTGTTTTTTTTTTCAATGTTGTATGTAACTTTTTTGGGTTTATGTTATGGTCTGTTATTAAAACTTTCAATTGTTTTTTTTACTGAAATGAGGTTTTAAATAATAGATTTAAGTATATAAAATTCTATATTTATATTAAAATTAAATATTAAAGCTGATGATCACAAAGGAATTAACTGCTAATATCCCGAGACAGCAAATGTCATTGCTCTTTTTTGTTATACGCTGACATTTCTTCTGCATATTTTTCCTTTGATCTTTCAAACATTGCCACATACACCTGGAATACATTAGAAGTTATTTAAAATTAAATCATTCTTTCATATACATATTTTTATTTGAGACTGAAATGGGGGATGAAAATGTGTGAGATTTTTCTACTAACATACATTTACAAGTGATAAAATTTCTTAAATATTCTTAATTGTTAATCTTATAATTATATTCTGGTTTATTAATTTTGATCTTTTTATTACCCTTTTCTCCTCATTTGTTAAACCTCTCCAGCGAGATGCCAACTGTCGAGTTACTTCTTGTTTTGAGGGTTCAGATCCCATTTCAGTTGTTGTTTCAGCTACAACAACTGGCCTTTGCTCTTGACAAAACTGGAAAAAGGCATTGCATGGCTTCTTCGGGGCATTTGGATCTCTTTCGGGCTGGAAATAATTTTTAATATTACAATGTAAGAAAATGAAAATTAATTATGAATCATTAATAATTATTAAGTAATATTTTTTCTTACTACAAATAACCCTAATAATAATGAATACTCTAATATAAAAAACCAGCGAAAGTCCTGTTCAAATAAGTACAGCCGTTTCAAAGATTAGCTAGAAAAAACAGGCCAATATTTACAAAAATAATTAATAGCCTATACTCTAATGTGAATATAGTAAAAAGCTGTTACTTTGGAGTCACAAACTGACACTTCAATTTTATTTATTTGTATAGATGATAATATGGTTATATCAAGCAAGGCAAACAAGTTTAGATAGATAGTGAGTTAACAGATTTCATGGCTTGTTTATAACATGAATGGAATCATACTTAAACTTTCCAGTACATTGTTCAAAAATAATAATACCTTATCTGCTTTACTTTTTCTCTTTGGTGCAGCTTTTTTAGCACCTGTGGTATTTTGTTTTTCTATTTGTTTAGCACCAGGCTGTGTTTTGGCTCCGGCCCGCGGCGGCTTAACGACAACCTCGGGTTTTGTTTCGACTTCAACGGACGCTGTTCTGAAAGGATCTCCATGTTTGTCCAGGCGTTCAATCAACAACTTTATATCTTTTTTATATCGTTTTGTTATTTTTTTTACTTCATGTATTCTGAAAAGGTTTAAATAGATTTTAGAGGGCAACGAATATTACACGACTACCGTTAATTAAACACAAACCTATTAACAATTCTTTCATTATCCTGTTGCAACACTTCACATCGCTCCAGCAACAATTGATATTTTCTTCTATAAATCTCTTCTTCTGATGGTAAACTAACCATATCATCGGAGTCGTCAGAAATATTCGAGCTGAGTTGCTGGACTGTCATGTTAATTTATTTTACGGCTACAAAGTTCAACAAAACCAAATTTCTTTTTATTTAAGTTGACGGCTGTCATCGGGCTTCATGCATATTGCATATATCGTTAGGTTGGTACTGTATTTAATGATTCAGATACGCGTACAGCTATATAAAGTAATTATCAAGTAAAATAATTTATAATAAAGTCAAGTTATACAATTTTACTTCTAAATATATTGAAACGAAATCATTAAAAAATTTTTAGGTAGTGGTTATAAAGTGGTAATTAATGTTTATTTATATTTCCAGTATTTGTAGATATCTTTTCGAATGTTTAGTCCTGTGGTTTAGTCATCTGTCATCTCTAGATCCGTCTACAAATATTACTTCCGGAAAATGACAAGAATGCGCGCGCTAATGCTGATTTATTCAACAACGCGAAGCATTATGGCGGGAACGGGACGCTGGAGGTACCTAATGCTTGGAATACCTATTCAGGCTATTCATATTACCTCACACCACTCTTTTTCCGACAGGCGACCGCGATTGCGCAGTGCGTTTACTTATGCAGTGCAGATCAGGTGTGCAGTAGTTTCTCTTAAAAAGAGCCGCGTGGTGCCGCATTAATATTGTATTCACTTAAATAACAGCGCAATTACAAAAATTTTCGGTACAAAAATTTAGTAAATATCATGATTTTATTAAAACTATTAATATCATTTACTTTAAGAATTAAATATACTTATTGTTTTATTTAGTTAAGACTTATTACGTGCACAATTAATAATAAAAGGGAAGTAATTTCTAATACAAATGAATTCCAAAACTAGCAATGAAATGGATTTTGGCTCTTTCGAAGCGAACTATGTTTACATATTTCATATTATTATTTCTATTATATTTATTTTATGTTTTGAATACCTGTTTAGTTGACGAAAGAAAGGTAAGTACATAACATTTTGTTATAAAAATTAATGACTTAAATGTCGTAGCCTTTTTAGTGTTATTATATGACTTGAATCATTGTTTTCAGTTTTCATTCAAGTATTTTTCTCTAAAGCGTCATGTTAGTAACTACCAAAGTGTGACGCGACGTTTCGCCGAACTATTAGGTTACAGATTCGATGGTAACAAATATATGAGACTAAGTAAACCAAACTTGGTACCAATGAAGAGACTGCCGGATGCCTTGATCATAGGTGTTAAGAAGTGTGGTACGCGAGCGCTTTTAGAATTTTTAAGGTAATATTTTTATGTCAAATATTAACTTTCTTAAAATTTTCTCTCTTCGTTGAACCACATATCGACGCCTCAACCGAATAAAGCGGTAATGCAAAATCATTAACTTTACAGGAGAGCCAAAAAACAGAAAATTTGAACCCAATATAAACAGATAAACTAAATACACACAAATGTTATATTGTTGAATAGAGAAAAAAAAATGTAAGTTTATTTACAAAAACGCTGATTTTCTCATAAATTACAAATCTCAAAAAACTACAAAACATTTTTATTCTTCTTAAGAACAGTTCCTTTTTGCTTTGCATAGTTTAATACGTCTTTATTCGTCTAAGATTATAGTCAATATGGTTTCGCATTAGCTGAATATATGACTTTTAAATGTTTTTTATCATATTGAAGTTGTTTCACATGTTCTTGTCGGTGAAGGCAAGCACCGCGACAAAAACTGCTTGTTTTAGTTTTATTTATTTTAGTAGTATAAGTGATCTTCTTTAGTATTTTATGTTTCTTACCAATCAATTATTTTTCATTTCCCATTCTTTTTTGGGTATATTTAATTAAGGTAGTTGCAGTAGATAGCTCATTTTCAACATAAGTTGTCACTGGAAATACCTTATCTGGTTGTAGTCATTGATTTTATATTTAATATACATCAATATAATGGTAAAAGAACATACACAATAAACATAACTCTTTTATGTTTATTGTGTATTTCTATTAATTCCATAAACAATTAAAATATATGGAGACAGTATGGACCTTTATATATTTTATAGGAAACATTATTTCTGAAGAAAATGAAAAATGAAAAATATTATTTTATTTGACCTATCAAAAATTTAAAGAAGAATAAAGTCGCAATAATTAATAGCTCTATTGTTCAACTAAATCATGGCCTTTTCAGTAAATGTAACATGTTAAGACCTTTTTTCTGCTACATTTAGTAAAACAAATTCGGAAGTATAAAGATGTATTTAGCTGTAACTTTCAAAATAATAATTTAAAAAAGAAAAAATTACGCAATGTAACGGGATGCATACAAACCAAAAAATGCAATAATATTAAAAGTCATGTAAAGAGCTTTACGTCTTTATTTGGTTGGGGCGTCGATATGGCTCAGATCAATTGTTTAACTATTGTGTCTACTGCCTGAACGACAGAGTTAAATTTTATCATACTGTAAGAATTTTAGTATGAAATAAACAAATCACTTAGTATGTATTTTGGCATTCAAGATGTTGGATTGTTCAAAATAGTTTGGTCCGATTAGTCCAATATCATTATATTTCAAATTAGATTTTTAAAAATTGCCGTTTCGTTTTTGACACAATTAATCAGAATAAAGAATAAAACAATATCCTCAATTATCTTATACTTCATTAAAAAAAGTTTTGTTTGTATCGCATGACCTTCTGTTTCCAATCCGGGACTAACGGACGAGCTATAGAAAGTTCGGGTATCGGGTTTCTTAACTTACACTCAGAAAGCATATCTCAATCAGTTTGCAAACAAAACATTATAATCCAACAGCTATCAAAATTACTGAGGTGAGATGGGAATTGTACAATACAAAAATAAGAAATCAAATCCCGATGCCAGTAATAAGCGGACTCTGAGGGCTATATCTTTAGTAGGGAAATAAAAAAATACAATTTCCAGAAACATTTTTTCGTCTTTCAATTTCAGATTGCATCCAGACGTGCGAGCGGCCGGTTCAGAAGTACATTTCTTTGATAAGTATTATCATAAAGGTTTCGAATGGTACAGGTATTTATCATTTCTTACTCTAGTAAAAACCATAAAAAAGCATATTAGAACAACACTCTTCCCTCACATTTTTCATTATACTATTTAAAATATACTATCTAAAATCAATATTATTAATTCCAGGGAAAAAATGCCTCCAACCCTCGAAGGTCAATTAACTATGGAGAAAACACCTTCATATTGGGTAACCAGATCAGCACCAAGACGAGTATATTCAATGAATCCATCTGTAAAGCTAATAGCTGTCGTTCGTGATCCAGTTACGAGGGCTATAAGCGACTATACTCAATCCGCAAGGTAAAGTATATACAAGCCAATTATGAAGTTACGTATGAAAATTATTAAATTTGACTATGTCGGTTTCATTCATCTCTTGGCCTAAGTCTGAAGATCTCTTGAATTAATAATTTTTTTTATTGTAAATTTGAAAATCACATTCATATAAAGCTACTTCGTCCAGTGTCAGAAAAAATATCTTATTTATTCTATAGCCGATTCCAATTTTCAAAAATATATTCTAATCACAATTTAAAATATTAGTTTTACAATTGAGTATTAAGGGCATGGGCGTATGAGGTTACTACTTCATACGCCCATGCCTCGCTACTGCGAGGGTGGCAGCTGACCAAACCCCCTTTACAACACATTTACTACAGGAGGGTCAAGGGTACTACTACAGGAGGGTCTAGGGAGGTACTTGGTCAAGGGTTTGGTCTTCTGAGTAAATTTGCCAAACAAAGAACGCGAACAAAGAAGTTTGCCAATTCTTTTCTTTGTCGTAATTCCAAAAAGTGCTACTCATTGTCGGCTCACGTGTTCCCTCCTTCCTACAATGTGGGCTCCTTCAAACGAGGCGTGAAGAGGCATCTTGCGGGTAGGCAGGGCAAGGGTGGCTAACACGGTTGCATTCCGCAACTCTGTTAGCCGCCTTCGCGTTTGGACTTTATTCCAACATACTACAACTTACTTTCTATATAAAAAAAAAATTAAACACATTTACTCAGAAGACCAAACCCTTTACCAAGACCTCCTGAACCGTGTTAAATACTGAGAAATTGAAGTGTATAATGTATTTTGAAGTTTAAACTTTTGAAATTATCTAAAATAAGATTATGCCCGCCACTAGGCCAAATAATAGCTACGCCCTTTACGATTGTTTTAAAATTTTACCTAGTAAACACATTTTTAATAGCATTTATTATTATATTCCTATCAAAGCAAGAGACCAAGTCTTCCAAGATTTGAAGATCTAGCGTTAGTGAACAGTACAGTAACTTGGGGTGGACCGTGGTCCATTGTTGATTCTTCTTGGCCTCCAGTGAGGTTGGGTATTTACGCGAGACCTCTAAGACGCTGGTTGAGGAGGTTCCCAAAATCTAGGATCCTCTTCATCAGTGGAGAAAGACTAGTTATGGACCCAGCAGCTGAAATGGCTAGAGTTCAGGTAATTTATAAATTTTAAATTTAATTTCACATGAAACTAAATTCCTTTTCATTAATTAAGTTTCGAGTTTTGTGATGGTGATATAAAATCATAAAATCTCATCTCTCTCATTTTGTGCGGAAAAATAATTACCCTAATAAGATAACATTAATTATTACGACCCAACAGACGTTGAAGATCGACCTTTCAGTGAAATTATCTACAAATTTATCATTTAAACATTATTTTTCAGGATTTCCTGGGCCTGAAACTTGTTATAACAGATAAGCATTTCTATTTCAATTCGACTAAAGGTTTTCCTTGTCTTCTGAAATCGGAAAGTCGTTCAACACCACATTGTCTTGGGAAAAATAAAGGCAGAAATCATCCATACATTGATCCAGTCGTTATAGAAAGATTAAGGGAATTCTATAGACCGTACAACGAGAAATTTTATGAACTATCGGGCATAAATTTTGGATGGCCATAATGTATTTTTATACCTTATTTTATAATATATACAGTTGCAGTGGCGGATTTACAAGTTTTGAAGGTACAGACTGCAAGGTTTTTGCCGTCTTTGCCTCTACAATTGAAATGTCTTAAATTATTTTTACAATCCAACAAAAGGTTGCTTTATTTTACTCTAGAATATGGACATTTGCTACTCGAAATGTACAATGACAAGTGAGAGGGAAAAATCATCGGTAAATTTGTTGCTGATTTCTATCTGAATTACACCAGAAAATCGTAATACAGAATTGTTTTTGATTTCTATCAGGTAGCGAAAAAAAAACATTCGGTCCCCAAATTTGCCGCCCCAGGCTCAAGCCTACTCAGCCTGCAGGTAAACCCGTCACTACACAGTTGGAATTATAGATTCTAAAGAGCTAATGAGCTGTTTACGAACACGTTCTCGAGATTATATTTTTTAATATAATTTAATGAAATTATTAGTATGTGTTTCGAGTGGCAATGTACGACGTAGAGGTCACGAAAGTCTTATGTATCTAACTTTCTGTGGTAAATCTATTAAAATAATGTTTTGGACACCTATAATATCAGCGTGAACTAATTTCGCCGAAGATTCTGATCAATCCGATTTATATAATTGGCCATACATAATAATTTTTATCGGAAATTGATAGAATAATTGTATTGGATTTCCCAACAGAAACAATAAGACCATACCGATTTGTTGAGGGATGGTTAATTTATGACAAAATATTGTTGATAAAACTATAAATAGTGTCAAGGTTGTGAATACGATAATGTTTCTAAGTATACCTGTGACCATAAAATAAAAAATTACCTATTGTTCAATTATTAATAAATCCACTACTAGTCAAATTATAAAATATATTATGGTTTAAAATTTAGGATGTCTAGACAGTAGGCCTAAATATAAAAATCAAATTTAAAACATTGGAGAAAAATATGCCAAAAATAAATTTCATATTCGAAAAAAAACCTAAAAATGTTGAAATAGTTATGGTGCAGATTTTTCGTAACGTTAGTAAAATAGCTAACACGGACGCAAACAAAAAGAAGCACAGACCGTCCTCAAATTAATCCTGTGCACAACATTATTTAATAATTCACTAAAACATGCTTTATTGTAAATGAAAAAGCTATCGTAACTATTGTAAAATAGGAGTAGTTTATACTTTAGGTTAGAAAACGTTTACGACAAAAAGGTTAAATTGAATTGAAATAAGGACGCATCTGGGCGTCGCGACGCACAGGTTAAGGTTATTAACATAGACATATTAAGAATAGATCGAGGAAGTGGGCGTGATATGCGTTGACTAGATAAAAGGAGAATGATTTACATTGCAGTAGCAGAAGCAAGAATGTTTCCTTTTTTAGTCGCAAGTTCGCGACATAGTATTTGACGCTCGGCTCTGCTCGGATGGTTTCGTGCTTTCTCGGTAAATCTCGTCCAGACAAAGCTTTTTATTACACTTTAATGTCAACGATAGTCCCATTATTAGCGTGGTCTATTATTATATGACTATGGTCGCGGCGCGCAGCTTCAAAACATCCCTCTTTAGGTTATACACTATTAGACAACAGTGACTTATTAGTGCTTAACATATATTAAGCAAAACTCAAACATATCTAATCAAAATGCCATTGAAATATATTTATAGAATACTTAGTTCCTAATTATATATAGCTGTTAGAAAAGTATACATGTTATTAAAAAAACAACGAATAGTTATTAGATTCTTTTGAATTATAAGTATTAAGTTTTATATAAAATATGTATGTATTATACAATTAATTATTTGGTTTATTTTGAAAATTATTAAAAGACACTGAACTCAAACCAAAGAATAGATTAATAATTTTCTATGATTAGTTTATTATTTAATAGTGGTAGCCCTGTTTTTTGTATACATTATAATTCGTTATTTTAGATTAAGTTTTTAAAATTTATTGCAATGTTTTACCAGTTTCTTCAATCTTCATTATGATTGAGTTAAGTGAATTAATTTGAATGTTTCAAAATCAATGAAAAAAGAATATTTAATATTTATAGAAGTCGCTGTTAATAAAATATTCATTTTAAATAAAATAAAGTTTCTGTTATTTCTCTTTTCTTTTCATTATAATATGCACAGCATATAGAAAATCTTTGCGATACAGTAATAGATTATTGGACAACATTTTCTATTTTTATTTTAGATTTTGTTATATATAATAAATAAACAACAAAAGTATAAGTTTATTGGTACGTTTGTATATTCAATTAATTCCGTCATAATACAGGTATTGTGTTCTATAAATTGTGTTAATTAAACTCTGAGTTCAGTTTATTTAATAGTTCCTTTCCCCTCTTCCTTCCTGCCTCCTACTTCTCTTATAAGGTGCGTGTCACCGGACAGTCTATAACCTTACTTGTAGAAAAATAAATTAAAAAAAAAGTTGTCATATACAAGTGTGACTTTCGTGACTTATTTAAAAAAAAAAACGAGTGAGGCCGCAGGATCGCCATGCGTCGTCAGGAATGAAGTTCCATATGCTTTTCCCTCAACTTTGAATATACTTCCAAAAAGAAAAAGGAGGGGTACCGATAAGCTAAGAAAAATTAAAGCCAAGCCAAAAATTAATTACAAATATCAACTATTTTTTTTAAATATTTCTTATCATTTGAGTACAATGCAAGACACTAACTTAACGCTACAATAAGTTAAAAGTAAAAAAGTAACATTCAAAGATGAATAAAATTTAATGAGTGTTATGGTACTATAAATATTTTATTTACCATCAAGAATACTATATAGATAAAGTATAATTAATTTAATTACACATAGATTATAAAATGCATCTTTCAATAGTCTCTCTAAGCTAACTTTACATATTTTATAATTTGATAAATAAAGTAAATATTTATTAAAAAAAAAAAGTTTAACAGATCATTTAACTCATCAGTAAGACTAATGATTATCTTACAAGTTATATAATCATAAAGTTACAACATATTTTTTTATGTTAATATTAGACTTACTATTAACTATATACTATGGACCTCCCTTTCATATAGACAAAATGAAAAACCCGAACGCAACGGAACGAAGTTAGTCATATAAAAAAAATAGTTACAAGCTAACTTGGTTTACTTCGTTCTGTTGGTATTGAATTTACGAAGAGGCACCAACGAGTCGGAATCATTTTATAGATATGAAATTGTCGGTCCATAGTCTATAGTACATCTATGGATATAATATATAAATATTATTTACACTATACAACACTCGATATCTCCATAATCGATATCCGTATTTTTAAACATTTTTTAAAGCATTACTAATACTTTTATAAATGCTATATGAATGCATAAAAAGTTCCTAATACTATTTTTTTTTTTTTTTTTTTTTTTAAAAGATGATATCATTAGGTGAAATATATCCCCCAAGTGGTGTGCATTGGGACTGCAATCGTAATTGCTTTTATGTTCAACTAACATTTGTTTTTTTTCTTATTCCTTCAAAACGAGATTTATATAAAGAATTTAAAAAATATATAGTGCAGTTTACAACAAATATATTTCTTTTGGGATTAGACACAGATTTAGAGTAGCCTAGATACAGTATGTTTATTAGATAGTATGAAAACCGAACGTATCATCATTTTTATTTCTAGTATGACGTGACGTCATCCCAGCCATCTATTGCTTGGCGCAAACAGTTGATGTGTACAGAAACATAAATCGCGAAGGGACAGGGAAGGACAGCTAATATTTTTTTAAATATCGCATATTTGATATATTAATATTTTTTAATATATCCGTAACAAAGTAGCAGCGCCTAAAGTATGTGCTTAGCACAAACTACAGACTCGCTTGGTCAAACGGCTTGTGGTATCTAGCCTAATCTAAATCTGTGGCATTATGCATATCCTGTATCAAATAAAGTTACGTATTAATTTTAATAAAAGGATAAATATACATAATAATATATATTCGAATGGGGAGGAAGAGAGGAGTGGTATCCTTCCGACACAAAAGGATCATTTTGAGATCAGACGATATTTGGTCACGGTTGAGAAGTTGTTAATAATATACTATATGTATATAAAACTTCGATAGCGCGATTTAGGGTTATGACCTTTTATCTATAAACGCATTGTGTTAAGTAGTTCATAGACCCTGTACTGTCTGTTTTATCAAAAAACAAGCTGCGACCTGCAATTTTACCCGCGTAAATTTTAATCCCAATTAGACATATCAACTAAATTAGTCCAGCCATTGTGCAGATTACCACGCAAAAATTCACATATAACATCAACTAATACAATTTCACTACAAAATTTATTATACGCTAGGATGACATTTATAATTTAGTTTTTGCATGGTGGTGAAAAACACAAACAGACACAAAGTGGTCTGTTTCCTTTTCTGTATATCTTCAATGTTAATACACTTCCATTTTGGTAAGCAAATATGGACCTTAACATGTAAAACATAAAACATATACCTTGTCGTTCAAGTATTATTTGAAATATATTCCGGTAAGTCAGTTGGGTTGATTTGCATATATGAGATTGATTCAATGCCGACAATAGCAAACACAATTATAACTCTATCATCGTAGTTTGTGTGAAGGGTTGCAATTTCACTTCCAGATGGTATGGGTTTACTCTCACTGAAAAATAAAAGATTATAATTAATAAATTAATGATGAATGAAAAAGTGTCATTTTAGTTTCCAGACAGTTGGCCTTCTCTAACACGTTACAATACGATACGCCACAGGTCGTGGGTTCGGTTCTCGCTCGGAGCCGATGTTTGTATTAACCGTTTACATGCCTAGTGTCCGGTCTGGGTGTGTTTGTCCTTTTATTAATTTATTATTTATTTATTAAGATTCCAGAATACAGAGAAGCTAACTTTTCGGTACATGATCAGTCGTTAAGCATCAAGTTATTAGACGGGTGACCGCATATCTCTATATCAACTCGCCTTCGTGCTTCGGAGCGGACGTAAAAATCGGTCCTGGCTGTTATCAATATGATTGTAAATGATAAGTCAAATCACAGATCTACATGAAAGTCCAAGCAACCTGAACAACTTAAATAAGTTGTCCACGATCCCACGACAAGTCTCAAAAAAAAAACTGATCTCAAGACGTAAATAAAGTAATGAGCAAATATTATGTCAAAACGAAACTACGGCATAAACTAAGCTTATGTAGTACTTACTCTAAGCAAATTATATGAAAATGTGGCGTCGGTCTTTTAGTTTTTCTAAAATTTTGCACATCTCTATTGTAAACATCAAAATCAATTGCAAGATTACATTCCTCCTGTACATCATTTTCAGTTCGAATTATTCTTAATTTCTTTAATATGGTCTCCATATCAGTACAATCTTCTAACTTTACTAATGAATTTATTCCTCTATTTATAACCTCATGAGCACCACCTTGAAATTCAGCAATTGCTTCCTTCATAGTAGTGAAGTAAGATTTCTTCAATTGCAACCAATTATCGCATTGGAATGTTTGAATCTTAAGAAAATCAAACAGAAATTCTTCTTTTTTTATATCTATTAGCTCATTATAAGCAGACTTTTGAGACACAATTTCTGCCCTTCCAAAATCATTTTCAGGTGGCAACCAACTTTTAGTAAAAGTTTTTAATAAAAATTCACTATACTTTTTATTATCTTTCTTTGAGTTATCATCAATTCTACTGGTTGATGCTTCAGGACTTGATTCACTTTGCCTTTCCGCAAGTCTCTTTAGAATATTAAATGGATTTCTTAGTTTTTTCCTTTTTAAATTGTGGAACTTCTTTCGTACTTTCTGAACTAGATGATGAATCTGAGTCGAGAGTTATTTGTAATCGATTTTCTATGTCATAGCTCTCATTCAAATAATATTCTTCATTATATGATGCATTAAACGTTTTCAGTAATTTGGAGAAAGCTCGCCTGTGTCTAGCTGATGATTTATTTTTCTTCTCTAATTCATGAAGTTGAGATGCTAGTTTTTTAAGTGCATTAAGATTTTCATCAAGTTTGCCATCGTGACTATAACTTCGGCGCCTTTTGATGGCTGGTTCATCATCATCCAGATCTATAGTATCTACAATAGTTTCATCAACAATTACATTAAAATCATCACTAAGTCTTAATCTCGTTTTATATTTTTCGTTATAAGTCTGAATAAGTGTGTGGAGTGATTTGACTAAAATCGAATGTTCTTGAGTGTTTCCACTTAAGATAAGTTGTTTTGTTCTAAAAGCCAGCTTCTTTATTTCATCAAGATGTTGATTCTTAGCACGAGTTCTACGTTTTCCATTATTATTTTGAAAGTTTCTGAAAATGTTATTGTAATTTGTTTGCAGCAAATGTGTTGACGGTCGAGGGAATTGAAATCGGGGTGTAAAGAAAAACCCAGGTGAAAAATGTCTTTGAAGTAGTAAGCTGAAATTAATATAATTATAATGTGTTCTTGGTCTCCAGTTATTGAATTGTTGTCTGCACTGTATATGTTGATTGGTAAAACCGAAACCAACAAATGGAGGGGTCCACATAGACATGCTCGTATTTCTTATTCTTCTAACATGACTACCGTTAACTTCATCATTGATAGTATAAATATTTGTATCAACTGAAACCAATCTATCATTTTTGTTTTGTATATTGTCTAGATTTATATTATAAGTTGATTTATTCAAATTTATACCATATGGTATATGCTGTTTCTTCGGAGCTTCGATAGAAACAATATTTTTATCTGTCAGTTGAGGTAAATTTTCAAAGAACTTATGCATATTTCCTTCATTGCATGGTAAGAGTATTCTACTGTTTAATTTTTGTAATTTATTAAGTCCATAATCTTTAGTTTTTGTTTGATGGTTAGAATTTGAGAAATTTGTTGTTATAACTTCTACATCTGGTTGGTTATCTTCACTTTTTACTCTACCTGTAATTATATTGGAGTAAATATAGCTATCATTCATAAATAAATGGTGATTTTGAGTAAATACAGCTTTTATTTAAGGAATTTAATTTTTTTTAAGAAGGATTTTTAGTAATTGGTTCCCGCTAGAGCCAGATACTTGTATTGACCATCCAATACAGATACTAATTTCAGCTATGTTCTTGAGTCAGTAGGCTTTCGAGACGGGCTCATATAAATTTTTTTTTTGGTTTATCATTTTTAACATTTTTTTATGATGCATCTACACCGCAGTTACGCACAATAACATTAGGCAACATTTGTTGAACATACCACATCACACCCATACAGCCGATAACATTAACATAATATAACAAAGAACAACAACAAGAAATGTGCACAGCATATGTTCTCAAATTTCTTAAAATGTTATCAATTGTTAAATGATTGTTTCCAGAAGTTAGGCAAAGTCAAAAGCATAAATCACTGTTGTTATTAAATTTTACTAACACTTGGAAGCATTAATCCACAAAAAAAGCTGTGGTGTGGATGCTCCATTATGTACTAGTCACAGTTACGGTGGTCATAATTTTAACTATATAAATCAATTTACAAATGTTAGAATGTTATTAAAATGTATTTGCCACAAATGCTTATTGTTTTCAAATGTTGCCCACTAACACTTGAAAGCATTCATCCACAAAAACTAACGGTGGTGTGAATGCACCATTATGTATTATTTAGAGTTAAGATGGTCATAATCTAAACTATTTAAATCAATTTACTGATTTTAACATGTTATTAAAATTTATTTGCCACAAATGCTTTGTATTATCAAATGATGAGCATCATTTGATGATAATAATAATAATACAATACAAAGTAAATAATAATAATACAAAGTATAATAAATAAATAATTAACACATGAAAGCATTACTCCACAAAAAGTAATTGTGGTATGGATGCAACATTAAATACTACTTAGATAATTTTGTTAAGTAATTATTTCTAACTTACCAATTTTATCATTTTCTTTGACTGGAGGTAAAATACAAACATCACTGTCGTCATTCTTAACATATACCACTTGTTCAACAAGTTCTTTTTTATCATCGTTCTGATTATTTTCGTCAGAAATTTTATCATTGATATTATAAATAGTAACATTTTTATCCAAATTTTGTTCTACTCTTTCATGCCTATAAATTCGATATCCCAAGCGACTCAGCGAAGCGTAAACTTTGTATTTTAACAATGTAATTTTTCCTCTCAATAATAATGAGTAGGCTTGTTGCAGTGATACTTTCACATCATTGTGCTTCAATTGCAGAGAATTCTGTAAAAGTACATATTAATCTCAATTATTAATAAAATTTCTTGTTATATATTCATGAATCTTTTAATTTATAGCTCATTTATATTAAGTAAAAGTACTGCACTATCCATAAATTAGACATTTTTTTTTGGGTTTCCTACTAAAATCACCAATGGAAAAGTGTGAATTAGTGTGTTAAAGTAAATTATTATTTTTCTTATATAATTAATACAAGAAAAAAACTCACAGTTTCCATAAGAAACAAAGCTTCTTCAGGTTCAAGAAATAATTGTTTTCCTTTATTATGACCCAAATACTGCCAACAGCTGCCCACTTTTTGAGTCACCTCTGCCAACATTAAATCCTCTCGCCAAACAGCATGACTGAGTGATCCGCTGTAATATTAAATTAAATAAAATAAACACACAATAAAACCCTGTATAATATATTTTACAGTATAACATTTAATTTATATAATATGGACTTGTGATTTATAAAATATCATGCCATGACTTTTCTTTTCTATGATTATAAAGCACAGTTTTGTTACCTTTTTTCAATACGTTCTACTTCAATTAAGTGTTTTCTTGCCTCAAGAGCGGCTTGTATTTGTTTTTGCTCTAACCAAGAGCTGGTTGGGAAAACATCTTTTAAGCCTATCTCTGGCAGAGTAACTTCTATTTTCGTAGCACCTTTGGCGACAAGTTCATAACCTCTGGAATTTTATGTGTATATATATGTAAGTATTTGAAATTCACCATTGTCATGTTTTTATCACGGTTAGCTACTTACGATAATAATTTTTCAGTGTCCATTGTGATAAATATTTTTAATATAACCTTCTCTGTACATTAATATATGATAGATTAATAATAAACCTAAATACAGGTGTCCAATCAAAGATAACTTGAAAAATATGTAAAAATACAATTAGTTTCAGTTGTTAAATCAAAGGAACTTGACATTTGATATGAAAAAAGAAAATAGTAATGACATTTGTGATTTGACAGATGAGACGTGGTTATTACCATAATAACATGCTATACAATTTTTTTTCTTAATAGCAGCACATTACACTTACCATTATAGTTTTTAATACTCCCAGCATTATCCCAAACATAAAGCTAAAGATAAATAGCTTATCTTTAGCTTTAGCTCACAATTGTGTCAGCCTTAATCAACACATTCTAAAACTTAAAAGTAAATACCCGAACTTATATCAGAGTAAATGTATTTAATATGAGAAAATTATTAAATATTGTTTCGACTTTTGAGGCAATTCACGAGTTCAGCTGTTGTAATTATGACACTAGTTTTCTTACAATTTTAAAATAAGAAAATCTCCTTTTCTCTACCCAGCATATTTTAAATCATTTTAATCCAAGTTGGAAAAGTTATTGGTTTTTACATTAAGCCATAGCTATTATTTAAAACTACTACAATGATGGTATGCCTTGCCCTTATGCATCCAGCAGCTCTCACTATTAATCTTATTTGGGCACAGAATACATAACAGCAGACAACATTTAAAAAATCTATAGATAGACATTAATAAAAAAAATGGAGGAGTTCATCCTATCCTTTTGCCTTTTCTTGAATAGGCACTATTCTATCACCCCAATGTCCAGCAAGCTCGACAAACTCGGACAAACGTAGAATCGTTATAACCGGATTTCTTAAGAAAATCGATTCGATCGAATCGATCGATCAAAATTGTTAAAAATTTTTTTTTTTTTGTAGTTTCATATTACAGTTTATCATTCCTCTTTCAATAAAAACTTCATCTATTTTCATTTTTTTTTATGTCACAAGTTGACAAACAAGCTTACGGCCCACCTGATGGTAAGTGGTTGCCGTAGCCTATGAGCGCTTGCAGCACCATTAGTAGGCGCCACTCACGCGTTGACAACCTCGAGATATTAGTTCTTAAATCTCATCTGCCCAGTAATTTCACTAGCGTACAGTGCCCTTCAAACCAGAACACAGTAATGCCTAAGCACTACTATTTGGCGGCAGAATATTGGACACTGCGGTGGTACCTACCTAGCCGGCCTCTTGCAACAAAAGACCTACCACCAGTGTGACTGATTGCACTGGTGGAATAATCTCTGCTGTGACAGAGGTTATCCCAACAGCGGGCGATGGGGTCGTCACATCCCGACGCCGAAAAACCGCTTGATAAAGACGCTGGTCTGTGTTCGCAGACATGTAGCTTCTACTCGTTATAGGTCAGAGTCATCATAAGTCGATATATTTTTCCAAATTTATTAACTAGTTTTGTAATGAAACAAGTAAATACACTATCTATATAGGTACTCTATAACTGGTACGAAGTGTAGACGCCAATGAGATTGATGTCCTAGTTATGAAAGAAGCAGAAAACTGAAGAAGAAAAAAAATAAAAAATAAGAAAGATTATATAGTAAGTATTAAGAGAAAAGTTAAAAACGGTAAAACAATAATTGTAAGAATAAGACAGAAAAAACTGAAAACTATTTGAAATGAAATATATTACCCGCACCGCATAATCATTCTATACAAAATAATAGGGCAGATAACAAAATCTCGTGGTAAATCTTGTCATATTCAGATAGTAAGAGTAGATCAATATATAAGTATAAATTATATTTATTTTAAAGGATAATTTAGAGTTGTAGTTTTTAGAAGCGTAGAACAACAAATTTCTTTTTAAATTTCTAAAATCTTCTTATTAATATGTAGATTTCAAAATAACAACAATTTTACTAACACGAAAAAAGTCAACCTAGAGTTCGTTTAAGACGTCTATGACGGTATTTTGTAAAAATTTAATACAAATTTTCTTAGTGTGTAAAATAATTGTAATTCCAGATATGTAATAGGTGTACTTTTATTTTGCAAAATAAATAAAGAAAATACTAATAATAATAGGATTTAATAATCTCAACGAACTTATTATTATAGTTAATAGCTATTATTTTTTGTTATTTGTATCAGCGGTAATTTTTTATACAGTTGCGGTTGTCTGGACGTTTGCAGCCAATGGGTCCAGGAGAGTAGATGGAGCATGTATGCTTGGTACGGTCAACGTACTTTTAAAAATTAAAATCAAAATTATGCTTATTTAAGTAGGAAAAAACTTCCATATCGTCAAGCTCTACCGTCTAAAGCGCTAAACCACCTTCATTCTTACTTTACACAAATCGATATATATTATAAACGAACAGCCTAAACCAGCGGCAATAAAGCTCATTTTTTTCACAGATGTTGTTTTTAAAACGTAAACGCGCGAAGAAAGGGTTTTCCCTTAAGGTGGTAAAATGGGGGTTGAAAATTTTTGTATTTTTTAAACTAGAAGCATGAAACATTGTTTTTAAGCGAACAATCAAAAATAAAGAAACACTTGTTTTATCTTTCGTTAAAATTCCACCACTGAAGGTGTGAGTTAGGAAAAGAAATATGAGTTCAAGTTAGGTATTAGGATCGTTATTATAAGCCGCTGGCGGATGCTTTTGTCGAATATAGTTGAAAATAATCTTGGTAGCCCTTACACAGGCGCGTATGGTAACAGAAACATTGAAATAGTGCACTTTCACTTTGTACTCTGGCGGAGCTGATCCAGTCGTTGACTCTGCTGTTGACTCTTAGGAAACTATTTAATAATTTTTTTCAAAGTAAACATGACAAAGACCTTTTACTATAATTATATTATAATGTAATAAGTGCTTACAAAATATACGATACGATCTTATTTCTAAAGGACTCTTAGCTTTAACCATCGTACAATACAACCAGAAAAGAAGTGCAAAATCGGCGTAAAGTAAAGTAAAGTAAAGTAAACAGTATCAGTAGGTACAAATATCGTTTCAAGCGATAAGTGAGAGCGCCGAAGGCCCAATCTCCCACTCCCTCTGTTCACTTCCTTTTTCCCTTATTCTTGTCGTCCCTTCTATCCCTTGGCAACGAACATGTGATACTTTAAGTATCGCACGCGTTCGTAGGTTGCGGTGATTGCTTAACCTCAGACGGGCCGTATGATTGTTTGCCGTCATGACATAGAAAATAGCTATCCTTTTTTTAATCTAAAGCTTTAAAGCAGATGCAAAATGATCATTGTTTTCTTTTTGAACTAATTGCACCCGACATAATTATGTTTCTAATTTGAAGTAGATATTAGTGGCGATAATTGTCTCTATATTCAGTAATATTTACTCTTTTATTAATTAAAATTAATAGAAGGTGTTATTATTTCATCGGCTCTCAACCTTTTAATCAAAAATCTAATTATCTTATCAATAATTATTTATTCGTCTATTTAATTAAATATTAAAATATTCAGTCAGTCATACAATATAAAATTTAAATTAATAACTCCTAGTCCCAGGTGAACATCTGAATACTATTATTAAAGTTTGTCATACTGGATACGTTTTCTAACTTAAAACAATGTTAGCACAATCTAATTGCAAAGTGTTCCATTCCAACTAGACGTGAACTTAATTTCCAGTTCTATTTGCTATCTTTGTATGTAACTAAAGTCCTCGACTTCGCCTGAGCAGCGAAACAATTAACCCTGTTGTACTGTCGTAGACAGAACAAACATAATACTAGCGGAGTCAAGTTCGTCGGCTTTTTAATTTAGTCGGGTTATATCGGTAGCGTAAGCTACGATACTAGTGTCGCGTAGTATCTACGATGAACGTAGCATGGTGGTAGCTTCTCTGACGGCTATCGATTAGTCGCACGGCCCAAGCCGAACATGCCCGATTACGCCCGACGGTATCCGAATCACATCCATACATAGCGGAAGTAATGAAATGTACAAAAAGATATGAACCGGAAAAATTGTCGCTCTCTCGTTTTTCCACGGGTCTTTTACCCGTCTAAAACTTCTCTGTTTGAGTTTATGCTAATATTTTTTTTTTAACTCCGAAGTTTCCACGTTTAATTTGAATTTTATTATATATTTTATTGCGCATCTAGAATTATAAAGATCCTTTCAACGTACTTCATATGTGAGTGTACTGGAAAGCTTCCACTTTTAAAAGTGAGAGCGTCATTAACGCTAAGGTTAATTGGTTGTATGTACGTCGAGGGTCTACTTCAGATGTAGTATGTTCCGCGTTACGACTGCAGCCGTCGAGTGCTGAAGGCGATTTAACGTATTCGGCATTGTAATACGAGTTTATATGAAGCACCGCCCCCTCGCACGGCGTCTTGCTGGCGACTTTAGCTTAAAGAGCACGATAGTCGCCCGTTAACGCAGGCTAAAGCCGGCCGGCATCGATTTAATCGTTCCAAGTTTGAAATTACAAAATTTCGATTCACATTTCCTTTCCCGTTGACGCCGCCGTCGATCGAATGCCGGGGAATGGGGTGGCGCACCCCGCCATACGGTTTTATTTATGGTATATTTTGACGTGCGCTTTCGCTGCTAACTTCATGTTGCCTAGATAATGGGGTGATGGATAGTGTTATCGGTCGCTATTCACCGTGAACTGTACTCGTACTGTGCTCTTATTATTGCAGTGTTTTGCGGAAAATCCGAAAGCTCTACTGATTTGCATAGTATTGTGTACCTACATGTGCTTTATTTTAACATGGAATAACCGGCGTCCCATTTAACTACTGAATGCAATTAAACTGCGTCAATTTTGAGTTTAAATAAGGCAAATATTAAAATTAAATGAATAAAAGTTGTATATGTTTTTAAGGCTGTATAAAATAAAAACTAAATTAAAATTTGTGTTTCAAAAAATCCATAATTTTAACTGAAGTCTGCTGCAACTGAAAGGTAAGTTGTTTTTATTTATTATATTTTTTGGATTGTAATTTTGCTCTAGCAAATGTAAATTTTGGTGTGTTATAATCTTTGGAACTGTAGATGTATAAAAATTTAAAAGAAAAATACAATAAAACGTTCGGTTGTAATTTATTGCAATTTCCAATATTATTAATGTTTATTCAAGTGTAAACACGAAAGGCCGGTTTCGAAGCGCCATCTATTAACAGTTTGTATTGCCTTATATTAGTTCACCAAATTGCCGTCGCTGCTAGCGCCAAAGTGTCAGCCGGCGGCACGCCTGCAGTCACGCGGCGTTGACTCGCGTCGCAACATGTTTGCGTAGGTGTAGATCGCTTGGTGATAAACTATACTTGTTTTCTTTCTTATCAACTTTACTAGTAGTGTTTTCACTGAATCTAGCGTTTATCAGCACCCTGGATCAAGTTACGGAATGTTTCAACTGAGTGTGTTGTGATATACAGGAAAGTGTTGGGTCTGTGTGAGTGTTTTGTTATTGCAGCGGCCGACAGGGGCAGGATTTTGGCGGTGCATTAAAGGTCTAGGACCGGCATGAGGAAAATAAACGGTACGTTAAGTTATTATTACATAATTTAATGCACACAGTTTGAGCTATTGTAAACATGTAGATAAGGCCACCGTGTGAAAAAGTGACCGGGCTCTGGTCAAAGATAAGGACATCAAAACGTTGCAAACGAAGATCAAACTTAAGACGTAGCGAATAAAATTGATACCATTTGAATTAACATGTAATATGATAACCTTTTGGTTGAGTTATCTATATTCTATACTTCGACTGCCTATATGGTAACTGTATCCATAATTTACTTAAAAACATTTCATTTACTTTTATATTGTATACGAGTATGTGTAATACGTAGTACATTGTGCTTAATAAGTGAGAAATCATTCTTTTGAATGAAAATGCTTTTTGGTCGAATGATTCACAATATTTTCTTGAACATTTCGTCCATGATGCAAACGTTAGCAATGAAAGAAAGCTGTGATGAAGAAACTTCTATTTCAACTAACAATAGCCGAGCACCAATAAAAAGTTATTACCCGCACACATCTCGAAATAGAGTTGCCTAAGTGAGAAGCTACTGAAATCATTAAGCGTAGCAGATCCCATACAATTGGTCTATAAACGTAACCCTACAATGTTCGATGTGTTGAGTTAAAATTTCTGTCAAATAGTCTGTAAGGTGATGGGTCATGAACAAATAAAAAATATAATAAATATTACCAAACCAAAATAATGTAAAGGCCAAAAAGAATTGCGTCAGTTGCTGATAAATAAGTATAAATTATATGAGATATATTTGTATGTAATTTATATTCTGCATCCATTATCAACTAGTCAAGGTTAGCTTGTGTTTGCCGCAGAAATACGAGACGTGATGGAAATGCAATAGCTGTATATGTAACTGCATGGATAGATAGAATCTGAGATTAGCTACCAATAATTTCCAGTATACGTCTGAAACGCGTTGGGAGGTCGGATATTAGTGACGAGAGTCGCAAGATTTATTGTTTAATGATTGCGAGTGACACCACATAACGCAGAACACCTATTTGTTTTAATAACATGCTCGAATGAAGCTACACACAGTGCGCCGTTTGATGTCATCTGTCTCATGTCTAAGCGTTGCGAAACTTGCGACACATTTAAAATATACTTCATATATACATTTACAAAATATTCTTATGTAGTAGCGACATAATAAAAAAAAGATTGCAGATTACAAATATAAAGATTTAACATGCGAGAATTTGGCGAGTTGAAAAGTTCTGCATTCTTCAAAGTTCAATGGTCGATGCTTAGTTAATATGCCTGCACGTAGCGGCGGAAAATCAAATAAACAGTCGCTTTCATCTCCGGTTTATCGGCGATGCACTTCGTAGCCTTGCACTTTACCGTGTGTTCAACACAACTGTTCATTCCGGCGACCATTACTCAGACAGTCGAGGTTGTCGACTTCATTCATTATCGATCCTACATATTTTCCCATAAAAAATTGCTATACATAAAGCTAAAACAATTTGCAAAATGACTATTGATCATACAACCGATTAAATTGTATTGTAATTGTGTTTTCAATGAAACTGTTTGTTCGTCTAAAGTGTTAATTAATTCACGTTTATTAAAATTTACTTGATATAAATCAGTTGTTTGTAATTAATTAGCGTAAACTTAAAAACATACCAATCGCGGCGAGCGAATTGGATATCCTCATTCGAAGCTCCAATATTGCTCCCTGTTCATTGAACCACATTCTCTATTTGTTGAAGATTAATAACAATTTCGAACATTTAATACAGCCGATGTATATCAGATAATGCTTCTATTGATTTTAGCTGTAGTTCGAAGCACTCCAATATTGACAATGAGCGGTAGTTTAGATGCTTCTACGTGCCTAGGGAATCGATGAGAGGACTACGTGACTCCCAGTTCATTGCTCCAGTTTTTTACCACTTGATCTCATGAATGAGCTTGTGGACCTTGGCGCAAACATAGTTCTTTTGAAACAGGATTTATCTCAACACAAAAAACGCTTTTAAAGTTTTTTCCATGTGAGGGTTAGAGAGACTTGAATATCAAATTTACCATTATAATTAGTAATTTAATGCAAATTTGCAAGGTTATTCAAGATAAACCAGAAAGACTAGAAAAAAAATCCTTAATGATGTAATCACAATTACTTATATGCATAAGAGGCGGCCGTTTTAAAGGAACGAATAGAATAGAAAAACGTTTGTTTTAATCATCGATTTTCTGACAAAGAATATATACCGTTGTGGCGTTGTGGGTAGCGAGTCTGCCTTAAGCCTCGACGGTTGCGGGTTCGATTCCCGCTCGGAGCAGATGTTTGTATTAATCGTACAGGCATGTTTTCCGGTCTGGTTGTGTTTGTCCTTGTCATTGTGAATGTTTCCGGACCCCCGACACAGGATATAATTATCCTAATGGGGGCCGTTGAGTGTGTAGCGTTTATTTATTTATTATTATTTATACCCACTCTACCTACTCTGAGTTCTGAAGTAATAATTTTGGAGTCACTTGGTGTGACGGTGTAGTGAATGCTGATTTTCAATAGAACATTAACACTGAATATGATGGCGCCGCGCGTGATTGCCATTTTGATTGAGATCACACGTCTGTTACAAAATGTCGCTCTAAATTGTTCACGTGACAGCAATATGTTTATTTGTTACCATGCAACGATAAAAGTAAAAATGAAAAATCATAAAAGTAAGCAATATTACGTCTTTAAATTAACTTATGACAAAAGAAACGTATAGAACTTTTCATTTCTGTGAATGCAAAGAGTCCTCGATGCAGGTAACAAATATTAAAACTTGTCCGTATCAGTATGAGATACAATTTAATCTTATAATGGAAATAAAAAAAAACTTGGATAAAACATGGCAGTCATTAACATGTTTATTTTTATTTAAAGTTTGCCATACCTTTTTGCGCGTCGGGCCTTAATAAAGATACAGTAATTTCCATCTTTAATTTAAAACAGGTAAGAGAGTGCACGTTGTTCGCTCGTTTGCTCCGAGGGTGGTGTGATATATTCAGGGCCCATTTAAATATTCCCAAGGGTGATAAGGGGAAGGGATGCGAACCGGTTAATCAAGTAACGTGATCCATTTATCTGGAGAACTCTTGATACGATGTCTCTGAGCTTTAGAGTATTGGAGGCTTGTTTGGGGCTGAGATTGGAAGCTGAGATATTAAGTAAATTATTTCTTGTTTGTTAATATACTATGCGATTCGATGGTAGATTAGATAAAGATAAATCGGAAGGTAAAATAGGCTTAAGTACCAACAGTCTCATTTAAACTTTATGTGAACAATATAGTGTTAGAATTATTTAAAGTTTCTCCTTTAAATCTCTCATGTAAATCTTTATATTGCACCTACTTCTGTTGACCATAAAGTTGTCTCGGAGACAAGAGTGAAACACGAGATAGCCTAGAAAATGTAGATGCCCTATTGGCAATGAATATTCAAACTTGAATTCTTGGTAGCAATATCAATGGAATTAGATCGATCGCGATGCAGTGAAATTGGTAACAGAGTCGCTCGGGTGCAGCATTTCCACGTTTTACTGCATTCGATCTATTTACGTGTTTATGAATGCCGATAAAGCTTAAGCACGTTGAACTGTGCCGTGCCGACCAATGTTTCGAAAGATGCTGTATGAATTTCAATAGGTTTTTCGTTTGTTGCATCTTAAGTGCTATTGAGAAGAAATATTTGAAATGTCTGTGGCATTACTCGTATGTTGTTCTAATTTGAATATTCATTTCTTAAAGTTAAACAATTAATTGCATTTTAAGACTTTAAATGTCGTAACCGCTATTGTTGTGCATTAAGAACACTTACTCTGTATAAGAAAAAATCATTGAAGATTTTGGTATGTGTAATGATTTAATAAGAAAATTTAAAAAGAGCTTCCAAGATTCAAATAATACAGTGAAATACACAGTCCTTAATCAATTAAATGAAATTGATTTTCTTAAGATCAACAACATATGCTTTTAAGAATTTATGTGTCGATAAGTAATAAACGTATACATATATGGCTCTTAAAAGCGAACTAAGTTTAGCATTTAGAAAAAGGATGCATTGCGATTTGACCTTCGAGATTAAGATTCAGGGAATGCATCGGAATTGTTAAGGTAGGCAAGTGCTACAAATCATTCAAACATCTGACTGCTTTAATTAATACATATAAGAGCTTAGCTATTTTCAGCAAAAATGGGCTGTTTCAATCGGGTTCTGTGTGTGTAATACAGAATATTGAGGCTAAGTAGCAGTATCTGCTCTGTTGCGTTTCGTTTACGAGTGTTAACGAGTGTGTCCAAATTCTCATCCCCTCTGACCCCCTTCTTCCTCCTTCTCGTGGATCAGAAACACAATTGTGATACTACAAGTGTTGATGGCGTCTATATGTAACGAAAATCTAGCTAAAGAGGAGCTATTAATATTCGAATTATAAACTCCATCTTATAAATATTTAACACGTGTAGCAATAAAACGAAACGTAAAAGAATATAGCCGACTTAATGCAGCTATTTTCCATCGCGATGAAATAATTATTACGATTAGCATTATAATCGAGGTAAGGAATTAAACGCATTACGAATTATAGTTGAATGTCTAACAAAGCAACTGGTTCATCGGCCCGGGATGTGACGTCATGGCGTACACTTCCTGTCTTCTCGACCTTCACCTAAAGCCTGCTCGTAACTACATTAAAAATATCATTTGGACTATCTAAACTAGTTTTGGATATTGTTAATGACTTCTTTGAGATTTTTTTTATCTGAGTCTTTAAAATTATAATATTTTGGAGTTTAACATTTGTATAATTTATAATATCTAAAAGAAATATACTTGCGTTATTATATAAATTGATGGCATAGATTTAAGATTTAAAAGACGCCATTGTTTTGACATAAAGGATGACAGACATAAAGGATGTCTGCGATAATGTAATATATCGATATTAATTTTTACCGCCACCGGTTTTAGTACTCAACAGTACACCGGTCACTAAAAACGAAAATGTATAAACAATATTATAATATATAATAATAAACGATACACACTCAACGACCCCTATTTAGATATTGATATCCTGTGTCGGGGTCCGGAAACATACACAATGACAAAGACAAATACACCCAGACCGGAAAATATGCTTGGATGGTCAATACAAACATATTATGCTCCTTATTTTAGGCAGGTAACGTCGTCAATTACACTACAATATTACAAAACAGATTTATTCATGGATTCGTTTCGATTATGATTACAATTCAGTACTTTCTTGAGCGTCTTGTCGACAAATAAATAAGCATTTGATACTTTCATAGATGATTAGACCCGGGTCGTGAGTCACGAGGCTGTCGAAATAGTGAAAAGCCATCTAGCTACCGTGTAACAATGCTGTGTTTTGTCCGCTATCGACAATGTGAAGGAAATCCTGTCCGGATCAGGTTGGCCTTTCAATGAATCAAAGTTCGCTATAATGTATACAACAATTGAAATTTATAGTGTATACTTGTTAGAGTTGTAGGTACATAAACTGTTCTAGCAATAATTATAGTCATTTTATAAGTAGCGTTTTACCAAGACTTCGATATGGAATTAATGTGTTGAATTTTAGACGACGTTGTGGCATAAGTAGCGATCATGCCTCAAGAGCCAGAAGTTTTCCCAACACACTACAGTATGGGGTTCTTCAAGGGAAGGTTGAAAAGGTTTTTAAGATGTCGGCAACACATATGCGATACTTCTGGGGTTTCAGGCGTTCATAGGCTGCGCTGACCGCTTACCATCAGGCGGGCCGTACGCTTGTTTGCCACCATCGTTGTATAGAAAAAAGCCACAGGTCTCTGGTTCGATGCCCGCTCAGATCAGATGTTTGTATTGACCTTATAAGCACGTGTCTGGGTTTGTTTGACGTTGTTTGTGTTTCTGCACTACCGACACGTTGAGAGTGTAGAGTTAATTTATTTATTTACTTATTACTTTTGCCATCTTCTTTTCGTCGTTGTAGCCTCCGTTGCTAATTAAAATAACATAATACACAATTTCAAAATTAATAAATTACCGAAAAACTTAGGCAGACATATGTCACTAAGGCAGACGTAGAGCATATTACTAAATTGATTTATATTGACTTTAAGTTTCCATCGTTTTTCAGTGGGTTCGGACTTTGGTTCTATATCTATTAAACTTTGCACATCCGTCTATGAGCAAAAACATTAAAATAAAATATATATGTAGATTGTTCGCAACAAAGTGTATATATATTATTTGCCTTAAGAACGAAAAAGTGTTATTGAGAGAAACCAATATCTACCAGACAACCTATTATAGGATTTATCACTATCTCTTCAGTCCCAGGGCATTTTCAATTATGCAAAATTGTCTAAAACCACATTCCCCATCTATTTTATTAATAGGAAAACTAGTTCGCAGAGATTCTAATCAGATTTTCATGATATATTATTCTTAAGTTTAGGTATTTGTGCGTTGTATAGATAATAGTGCATTGTATACAATATTATTTCCTTTAAAGCATATTGTCTAAGTTTCCTGATGCCTCGTATTGTTTTTACCTCGGAACACAGTACCGCAGAAGTGACACGTGAGTAAATCAAATGTGGCTCAAAATTACGAGCGATATACTGTGCCTCAACTTTGATATTAAATTACCAATTTAAAAAGATTTGTTGAGATTCATAGTTTAGAATTATAGATTTTACCGGCGTCGGGATGTGTCGACCCCATCGCCCACTGTTGGGATAACCTCTGTCACAGCAGAGATTATTCCACCAGCGCAATCAGTCACACTGGTGGTAGGTCTTTTGTTGCAAGAGGCCGGCTAGGTAGGTACCACTGCAGTGTCAAATATTCTGCCGCCAAATAGTAGTGCTTAGGCATTACTGTGTTCCGGTTTGAAAGGCACTGTACGCTAGTGAAATTACTGGGCAGAGGAGATTTAAGAACCAATATCTCGAGGTTGGCAACGCGTGAGTGGCACCTACTAATGCTGCTGCAAGCGCTCATAGGCTACGGCAACCACTTACCATCAGGTGAGTCGTATGGCTTGTTTGCCAACTTGTAACATAAAAAAAAAAAAGATTAATATAGCTATTTTAATTTTCTTTATCTCTTTGACTGATATGTGTTCTATCATTACATCGTCATATGGGTCAGGGTAGACCGTCGTATTTTATTTTGCTGAACGTATTTTTTAATATGATTTTCTAATGAAACTCACTTAGGTTAGTTATAATATATATGTCGTATTCTATTGCTATGTGGAAGCTTAAGGCTTATGCAAAGTTTCGAATATTTAATTATTAACATTAAATTAATACAAAGAGGTCCAGAAATTATTGACAATTGACAATGACTGAATGAATGCTTTGTGCTTATAAGCGGTCACCGCCGCCAATGAACGCTTGTACCGCTAGGAGCATCATATGTGCATGTTGCTGACCGAATGGGAAAGACGAGGAAAATGAGAAAGTGGACAGCACCTTCTGTTATTTCACGTACTTCCTTCCACAGACAGTCCATTCCTATCAAAAGCAGCTAAACAATATCCATCATAAAGACTAAATCATTTGATCCATTTTTACGTCAAAGTCAACTCATAAAACATCGTTACGGTAATAAAATAACGTAACGTCTATATAACGGTGTACGTATGATGTAACGGCCATTGGCAGTGAGGTGAGGACACTCGTGAGCCGATACGATAACGTAAGGCATTGTTCATACGAGCCCACACAACGTGTCATCGATCGGTTCAAGATCACGACTATTACGTAAGTGCATACGGACTTTATGTATTAAAACTAGCAATAAATCTCCGAATTAGACCTTGTGGTGAACGCGCTTTTAGAAATGATCAGGGTATTTCTAAGCCAACGAATGATAAGACTCATAATGATGGCCGTTGGCGCATTTTAGTGAACTTCTAACCAAAAATCAATCTCAAAATAATATTTATTCAAATAGGTTTTTAAGCACTTTTGAATTGTCAAATATATAGTCTGTTGTATCTGTCTAAGAGAAGCTATCGCCGATTAGGAAGATAGATTCTGCTGAGAAGGACAAGGAGAGTTTGTACATATACACACACACATATACACACAAAAAGGGTGATTTTTTTATTATTAGTGAGAAAAGAAGCATAAACAAGCTTGAGCACTTGTTGATTTTTTAAATTAAAAAAAAAAAATACTTTTATCATAAACTTCACCCGCCTCAAACACTTTACTGCCGAATAAAAGGTTTTAACCATGTTTTAAAGTTATTTAATCATTATATGTATAAAAATGAATTAGAGTGTTTGTGTGTTCGATTTCTGCTCGGGGCAGATGTTTGTATTGACTATACTGCCTGTATGTGTGTGTCATTGAGTGTGTTTCCGAACCCTTGATACAGGATATTACTATCCTAATGGGGGCCGTTGCTTGTGTAGTGTTTATTTACGTGTGTGCTTGCTTGTGTGTTACAAGCTTGAGCACTTGTTGATTTTTAAATTAAAAAAATATATTTTTATTATAAACTTCACCCGCCTCAAACACTTTATTGCCCAATAAAAGGTTTTAACCATGTTTTAAAGTTATTTAATCATTATATGTATAAAAATGAATTAGAGTGTTTGTGTGTTCGATTTCTGCTCGGGGCAGATGTTTGTATTGACTATACTGCCTGTATGTGTGTGTCATTGAGTGTGTTTCCGAACCCTTGATACAGGATATTACTATCCTAATGAGGATCGTTGCTTGTGTAGTGTTTATTTATGTATGTGTATGCGGATCCGCTCGCGTTATGTAGTTTTTTGATGATCCCACGAGAACCCAACATTTTTCTGGGATGCTAATTACCGTATGTTAATACACGTAATAAGCTATGTGTGTACCAAATTTCATCTAAATATGTCCAGTAGTTCTTACGTAAAAGAGTAAGAAAAATCCATCCATCCATTCATCCAAACTTTAAATAAATAAAACCTGCTGTGTCGGGGGTCTGCAAACATACGAATAGACAAGAACAAAACACCCAGACCGGAAAACTTGCTTGTATGGTCAATACAAACATCTGCTCCGAGCGCGAATCGAACCCGCGATCTGTGGCGTTTAAAGCAGGTTTCGCTACCGCTGCGCCACAACGTCGTCAAACTTTCACATTTATTATATTACGTAGATTTAGGCCGTTACTAATTTCAGATTTTAGCTATTATTGTGACAAGCGTTTCCGAGCAACAAACAAACTTAGAAACAAACGCAAACGTAGCAGTACCTTTACACCTACATTTCGATATTCTAATGTGGTCTTATATTAGCAAGCTAACTACTTTTAAATTCTGCCCCTGTCTTAGCCCTTAGAATAGTAAAATAGATTTTGGTAACAAAATGAAGACACAGACTGGGACTCTGAAGCCTGGAAAGATTTTTATTTAATATTTATATAAAACGAACGAAAGCAAAGACTTATACTAGTTATATAATTTTGTATGAAATGTATTTGAAACTAAAAGGTTTTAACATATTAATACATATATGTTAAGTAAAAAAAAATATTGCAAGTAAATGAATAAAGTCGTTTAAAAGATAAACGTTAATGTATCTCCTTTTAAGTCATTAGTTATTACGTGAATATTAAAAGTTGTCTTTACCCACTTTATGTTAAAACTTATTTCATACGAAGCTTATGATACAATGACGTCATATTATACAGCTCGCTCAAATTAGTCCAAAATAAATTAATATTAAAAAAACATTCTTAAAAACCAGCTTTTTTTCTAATGCTATAAAAAAGGAACTAAATTTTAAATTGAATCAAAAGTATAAATTTATTACTAAAATGCTCTTTTCCAACGAGTTACTGCTTCGCCATTAGGGTTGCCAAGGTCGGATGGCAATCGCTCTATGTAAAAACTAGTAGCCTGTCAATTCCGGATAAGAGTAGAAGGCAGACCCTGAGTAAATACCGGAAATAATGCTAAGAAGAAGAAGTACGTTTTACGATAGTGTAACCTTAGACAAGAGGAAAAGAGTCGAGCAATTTTTTTTTCCTCTTAATTTTCTCATCCTTTTGTTTCCCGTTCTTGCCTTTATCCCGGGTCGAAATAGGCGATAATGCTACATAAATAAATCATTAAAGATCATTGCTGTTTCCTAAACCATTCTAAGTTGGCAAGCAAGCCTACGGCCCACCTGATGGTAAGCGGTTGCCGTAACCTATACGCGATAGGGAGGAATTGTCTCTTAAATTTTCTTTGCTCGGTAATTTCACCAGCTACAGTGACCTTCAAACCGAAACAGAGTAATATCTATGCCACTATTGCTTTATAGTCAAAGTCATAAAATATCAGACACTGCGGTGGTACCTTTCTAGCCGGCCCCTTGCAATAAAAGGCCTACTACCAGTCATGCAATGCCATTTATGTTTTGCCACTCAGTAAATCATACAATTATCGTAGATAAAAACTTTCATGTCCTGATTGTTTCTAAAGCAACTATACAACATTGACCTATATAGCTAAACATTATACGAAAGGTTTTCGTCCGAGAACGTTTAACATTAACAAGAGGTCGGTTATATGAAACTGCAATTAGCCTCTATTATAATCCTACCGTAACACTACCAAGGACGGCGAGTCTCGTAAAAGCCCTATATCATTTTAATGGTTTGTGCTATGTGTAGATATAATGCAACTGTATCATAAAATAATTAGTCTACTTAATATCCGACCTCAGTGTCATAGTTAAAGGTTTAGGAACAGTTTTCTTGAATTGAAACTTCTTTTGAGACGGTGTGAGTTGGATTTTATGAAACGAAAGAGACAACTGTAAATGTATATTTATCTCTCTCTCTCACTTGATTAGTAGTAGAGCCATTCTTATCAGTAGGTACCACCTTCTCACAGAAAATCTGAGTTTCTGTTACTACAGTAGGTACTGTTGTGTTTCGGGCGATGAG
This sequence comes from Hestina assimilis, assembly GCA_023373885.1. Classification (NCBI taxonomy): domain Eukaryota; kingdom Metazoa; phylum Arthropoda; class Insecta; order Lepidoptera; family Nymphalidae; genus Hestina; species Hestina assimilis. The sequence continues at coordinate 4,310,098 of CM041749.1, read as the reverse complement.
TAAGAGCGCCGGAGGCCCAATTTCCTACCTTCTCTGTGCCCTTTGATTTTCAGTTGTCATCCTTTCCTCCTATCCTTTGGGTTGGCAACGCGCATGTGATACTTCAAATATCGCAAGCGTATTTAATACTTCAAATATCGTTAATAAGTCGGGGTGACTGCTTACCATCAGTCGGACCGTATAATTTACTGCCAACCGTCATTAAATAAATAAAAAACGTATAATGTAACTATATAATAAAAAATTTGTCTACTTAATATCCAAATTCAGTGTCATCAACATAGTCAATGGTATAGGAACAGTTTTTTTTTTAAGTGAAACTTCTCTTGGGACGGTGTCAGTTCGATTTTATGAAACGAAAAAGAGGCAACTATAAATGTATATTTTATCTCTCTCTCACTTTCGTTCTTTCCTACTTCAATCAATTCAATCAAATGCTGTCTTTTTCATCTGTTTCATCTCAGTACTCGGTCAACCACCGCCCGAAGACGTTATCAAGGCCAGTAGGGCCAAGAATATTCAGTAAAAAACAGGAAGTTATTTTAGTAAAAATTCTAACGAATTTACTCAAAGCATTTTCCCGGGTTCTTTAATTAAGATTTGACAACCTACTACTTTACAGATTGCCATCAGACCGTTACAACCCTTTATAAGCGAGCTGGTAGCACATTGTGTATAAATAATTTATTTTATCAGATGGTTTAGATAAGAATCGTTGTTAATTAAATTGACAAACGAAAAATGTTTTGTAATTTACCTACATTTTCGTGTTGTTGAAAGACCCTAAATTAATACTAACAAACAAAATATTTTGCATTATTATTCACTTATTCGTGAAAAAGTATGTTAAAAAAAAACCTTTTTATAAGCAGTAAAAATACTTATACTTTTAGACCAAGGCACAATATGAGTATTAAAAAATTTTAAAATTGTAGAATAACTGTAATTTATACTCTAATATATTTGTCATATATAATATTTATTATTTTTCACTTTTTCTTGAAAAAATTAAAAAAAAAAAAACAGTTTAATAAGCATTAAAAAAACAATTTTTAGAGCAGGGCCCAATATGATTATTAAAAAAAAAATTGGATCTGATATTTTTATGCTATATAAACTAAAAGCTTTGAGGGCGCTGCGAAAAAAAACCTGGTAAATAACAGGAACTGTAATGCACATGTAGATACAGCCTTAATAGATAATGTATGTTACTTGATTAAACAAAGTTTTATGGTGGAAATAGATGAGTTTTCACATTATCCAAGTGCTCGTGTTTATTACATAATAAACATGTATTAGTTATATGAGACGAATGCATTTTATGATTATTAAGTCTATGTTAGCTGGTTGGCATTCATTTATAATATAGACATATAACACCTACTAGGTGTTATATGTTAGGTACTAGACAGGCTTTTGGTCGTTGTGAATCTTACAAATATCTGTTTCGATCTGGGCATTTGTCCTTGCGGATCTCTCCACCGTGCCTCGAAGAGCACGTTAAGTTGTCGGTCTCGGTTGTTATCACATAACACCTGATAATAATCGTTAATTATTGATAACTAAATTGATCTTATCCAGCGAGTTACTGGTTCGCCCTTAGGGTTACGGAGGAGATGGCAATCACACTGTGTAAAAACTACCAGGTTACCCTGTGAAATCCGGACAAGAATAATAAGCAGACCCTGGATAAATACTCGTATAATACCGGGAATAATGCTAGGAAGAAGAAGATATGTATAAAATTACGTAGACACCTCTTATGTGTAATTTATAATCTAGATGAAGAATTTCCAATATGTCTGAATATTATAAACGCGTACTCAGAAGGGATACGCATTTTTTCGTAATCCACAATCTTCAAGTACACTCGTGCAAAAAATCGGGTCAAGTGTGACTCAGGACTAACACAAGTACCGTCAGCACTTATCCCTGTATTATAAGTGTCACTCGGATTTTGATAATAATCAGAATTTTATTCAGTAATGACCTGATAAGAGATTTAATATTATAATATGTTCTGAAATTAATATTAAAAATTGTTACGTAAGCATGATCCTTTTAATAACCACGATCAGTCTCACTTTTTTTTAAAAGCATATTCAAGCCCACGATTAAGACGAAAAAAACATTTCATTGTTGAAATGTTATTCAACAAGGTTCAATATTTTTGTAGGTTCATTCACGGCTGAATAAACACTGACTGTCGCAAGTTTAGTAGTTGTGGGTTGTCTCCTATACTAAATCTTTATAGAAATCTAGGGCTGCCTCTACTAAGTTATGCGCTGTAGAGTGTAAAAAATTAGGCGGTTTTAAAATCTTACTTCTGATTGGTTGCCTGTTGCTCATCGGCTGTCTTTAACCAATGAGCGTGTCGTATTTTGTGCGCAAAGTTGACATGAATTTGATCAACGTACGAGGAAAAGGGAGATAAACTATCACTGGCAACTTTCGTTTAGTGCATAAAAATGGTTATTACAACCGTTCATTATATAATGCACTTTATGAGCAGAATGCGTTATATTAGTTATTCATATCTGTCGACGAGCGCGCATATTAATTGAATATTATGTCCATTTCTGTTGTTAACTGACGTTTTATCTTCATCTGATAAAAACATACAAATTTAATACATTATTTATTAATGTAACCTTCATTTAAATGTATATGATAAAATGAATAATGGGCACTGGAAACGTGTATTTATTTACTAACCCGAAACTACATTAATATTGCATATTTTTTATTTCCAAGTTTTGTAACAGTTTTACGGCTTGTTTGAAGATAAGATTTTCCTTTCATTAAGCCTTAGATCTCTATTAATACAACGGATGTGTCAAGTCAACGTGTATTGCCCCCTTGAAATGGGGCTGACGAATATGGTACAATAGAATATATAGCAAAATAGTGAAATCGCCCATGATATGAGATCAAGAGTCCGATGCACACACCAAATGCAACAGTTGAATGCAACATATGGAGAAAATTTACTTTGAGCCTCCGCGAAGGCTGCCCCTTATTCTCGGCTAGATTTCAGTAATTAGCCACCCGCGCCCGGTAACGCTCTCAAGGCCGGTAGGGCCAACAGTAATACACAATCAGAAAATGAAACAGTTGAATACTGCTACTTAACGTTAATATTTTAGTTGTGGATTGTACCTTCTTTGCCAGTTGAGTCGGCTTATTCATTACGAATCACAACGTAAGGAATTATTTCATGATCAACGGTTCGAGTTTGCAAACATTATTATAGATATATGTATTGCTTTGAAGTTGTGGTGCTGGAGACGAATACTTACGATTTCGTGGACCAAATTTCGCATCAATTTTCTTAAAGAACTTGGCTTCACACAAACTCATGTTTACATTCTTTAGAAACTCTATAGAGTGCCTTGTCAATCAAGCCAAGATGGATGACACCAAACCATGCGGAAGTTCGCCCATGTGATGGACCGCCCAAGCAAAGTCGGCTGTCGACTATTTACATGAGTGCACAAGGTTCAACACAAATCGAGATAAATAGGAATCCTTGAAGAATATTTGCCACCGAAAAACTGCTACGCAACATAACGACCACGACCGCTCTGACAAAATGTTACGCCGAGGAAGAATGTATAGTTCTGTTATGTTAGTTTTGTTAATCCTAATATCTTTCAATTTCCTTTTATAAGTAAGCTATAATAAAACTATAATATATTTATTTAGTATATGCATGTAATATTGCACATTATATCTATCAAGGAATCCTATACTATTAATAATTATCTCTTCCCACGACGTTTATCAGAATGTCATCATAAATTATGACATAATAATGTGTTTCTATTATACATGTATATAATGAATAACAGATCTTAATGACATGATCTTAGAACATTAAATGCAAATCAGCTATTTATGACAGCAAAATGACCCTGGTAGATCGACAAAGGCTCATGTATTGTCGCTCGTGAGTCACGACGAGAAAGTGACAAGTTTCAAGGATAGTTGTAGACAAAAGTGCTATCGGCGTCCTGTTTATTGTTTCAAAAAAATCCCATTGTTAAGTATTATGGAAGTGCTAAAAACAAGCATGCTATGATTAAATTGTTAAAATGGAGAAGGAAACTAACCGATTTTAGCCACGTAAGCTCCAAGGTACATAAAATAATTAATTAATTTTTTTTCTTCACGATGAAAACTGATGATAAGCTTTATTATTAATTCTTATTATATTATAAGAGTAACCATTTTATTATTGTTTTTCGCAACTTAAGTTGTGAGCAAATGGAAGTAGAGTCAGAGACAGTTAGAGAGTGAAAGAGAAAGCGTAGAATTCGGTAAATTTTTCGATAAATTATCAGCTTATGTTCGATGTCATATTATCATAAATTTCTTAAAATTCTTATATTTTATATGTCACGTACAATTATGTATTATCAAACTTCCTTGAATTCTTTTAAGAATAACAAGATTTCTGTATGTATGTACATTTGTATAACTTTTCATAAGAAGTCTTATCAGTAAAAAATTCTTCGTAACATTACATCATTTTATTATCAAGTTGCAAATGCTACTTCATTTTTCTATATATATAATTGTGTGATTATATTTAGTTGTGTCCCGCTATATTACATACATGTTTGGTTCAATAAATGATTAATTTAAATGAATTAAATTGAGTCAATTGACAGAGAAGTGTTTTACATTGGCAGTATGAATTTAAGCGGTCGAAGTTTAATTAAATTTAATGTTACACCTATAGCATTATTATACCTCTTAATAAATTTGCATTAAAATACATTATTATATAACCATTTTAACTTTCTGCACTTCTCTTATTAATATATAACTTATTAAAGTCATCGCCTAGTATGCTGTGACTAAATTCACAGCATTTTGTACCAATCTGGTTCAATAGCGATTAAATCAATAAAAATATTATTTATTTGATGGATTATTTTTCAAAATAATATAAAAGATACATTACGCATTTTCTTTTTGACAGTCCATTCCAATAGTCAACCTAGTATCGGACAGAGTAATTGGTGTCAATTTTGACGCTTCCAGTTAGTCTTCTCGTTATAGCCCAATGATGCACATTGATATGCAAAGATTAATTGTCATTATTGTATGTAATTTCTCTAACCTTATTTAAAAACGTTAAAAAATTAAAATAGCTTTACTATACAATGGATATGGCTTGTGGCAAATGTTGGTTAGGCTCAAGGAAGATCGACGAAAGACCATAAGATTAACTTACTTAAATTACTGAGACCTCTAGGTACACCGCCATTACCTTATGTATGCCATGATCCATGATAACCCAATTGCCTTCTATTGGGATGCCACTGAGCGTCTCCAGGATTGTCTTTGTCGACCACGTTTTCTCCTGCCTAGGGTTTACCCTGGGGATGCGTTTGAGATCCCTTTATTAGTGTGTGGTCAACCCGTATCCACTAGTGATGATTTGATTAATCTGGTCACCGATCGGGTTTTCGCGACAGATTTCTACGTGGCGTTTGTATGTGATCTTCTTAGACTAGTGAATTCCGAGAATATGTGGTAGGCACCGGTTAATCAGCACTTGGATCTGCCGTGTGCTATGAATAAATTGATTGCCGTAAAGACAACTATTTACACGCTTTTAACGGTGTGCTACAGGCTTGGCACGCTGCAATGGTTTCTTATTTGTTAAACAAATTCACGCATATCAAATTGTGGTAAATGCGTAAGTACTTCACTGGGCCATATAAAATGTGTTTGTACTAATTCGAAAGAGTCATGATGGAACTATTGATTTAATAATATGGCGTAACATTAAGATTGAGAGTTGGATGTAACTTGTGAAAGTGTACATATATTCGAATATGTATTCGTAGTTTTAATGCCGGATGACTCAAAAACTTCTTTTTCTATCAAAATGTATAAAAAAAAGCCATCGAAATACATTTATTTTTAGTTTTTATTTTCAGCTAGTCAATTAAAAATGTCATATTATTTTTGTTACGTTAAATTTTTACTCCTAAACTGTTATATTAAAATCTTTACATTATAAAATATTAATTACATTTTTTTAACAAGCCTAATCGTTTATTATGGTGGTATTCTAAGAAATTATGAAGCGTTTACGTAGCGACCCTCCGCATGGATATCGGATTACATAAGATGAAAATCTTATGAAATTACAAGATAAATACATATTTGATTACACTAACATATAAAATTTAACTTACCAACGTTTAGTATACACTTACAATATTGTTCTTTTTATTCGTTATTAAATATTTTTGGAATGAAGCTCTTTAACGCGGCTTACGGTTAGTGCGATTTAGTAGAAATCGTCACGCCGTGTGTTTCGAGCCTACTACAAGCAAATGAACACGCAAGCAAGTGAGTATGCAGCCGGGTACGCAACTCTCTCTCTCTCTCTCTGTCCCTGTCTCTTTTTATCAGATAACCTATAGTAAAATTTATATCAATAGGTTTCATTTTGTTTCTAACGAGCTTACTTTTTTTTTGTGTATTTGAATACTAGCATCTGTCAGCGACTTCGTCTGCCGTAACCGTAGAATTGGCTCCAGAGAGAAAGGACTCATTTGTAAGCAAATAATGCTCAATAATCTATACTGAATTTCAATTGAATATGGCCTGTGCCATGTTTTTTTATAATTCCAAACTGTACATTTTCCGGAGTAAAATTATTTTGTGTGTTAATCCAGGTAAATAAATTATTTGTGTGCTAAACGTCATCCTAATCGCTTAAGCGGTATATGCGCACTCATGTTCTTGGAGTTGGCAACGCGCATGTGATTCTTTAAGTAAAGCAAGCATTCATAGGTTGCGGTAACTGTTTACCATGAAGCGGTACTTAAGGATGTAAAAAAGTATTGTTATAGAATGAAGGTTGAATTTTATGATATTCTAGTTATTATTTCAATATCAGTAATATTGTCTATCACGCATTGCGTAAACCGCTTATGACACGCATGCCGATATATAGCACATACAATAATTTCGTAATAAATAGATAATATTATATTATAAAATGTTTTTCATTATGCGGCAATTTCTAAAACCTTAACCGATTATAAATATATTTAAATGTACATTGGTTTACAGTTTTTATTTGTTTGTAAGTTGTTATAGAAATATAGTCAATAATGTTGAAAAAACTGCTGTAAAAAAATTTCGGAATAATCAAGTGTATAAAAAAAAATATATATATAATTTATTTTACAATAGTTTTCATTATCTTAATGCTTTGATAGCACATCTTACAAAAACTGACCATCGACTAATTATTATTTTATTTTATAATTATTTTTGTATGGAATTAATTTGCATGACGATACGACTAAATTGAACGAGATATAATTTTTTTATTGTTTTGGTTTGCTTGTAAATTAAAATACATTTGGAAAACCAAAACCTTTGAAATTAAAGTTAGTTTACTAATAAACAAAATCGAGTTTTCTCAATTTAAAAGACGTATAATCAACTTACCTTACCGTATTTCATCGAATACAAACAAATTTAACTTGCAACTTCCAAAAAATGTTTACCATAGAAATGTGATTTATCAAACTCCGCTAATCACCTTTACGGAACGTGCAAAATAGGACTACGTAAATAAATTCGAAAAATATACCAAAAAGTGTTACCGGGAAAGTGGTTTCAATATCTATATTATTAAGATTAAATTTCGTATAAACGGTCTCGTAAATCCGTAAAGTACTTAATGTTTTCAATTCACTGTAATCGGTTTAGAATTTCCAGAGTTTCACGTCAGTAATTGGATTGTACGAAGTTGTCCGATGCGGGGTGAATTTTTCGCGGACTTTACCACGGGGTTGCGGATCATTAATCGATATCACTTGAACCCCTTCTTGTTTACTTTTCGCGGTTATTAAATTATAAATTTTGTTATATCAAGTGTTTGGGAATTAATTTTCATCATATTGATGAAATGCTTTTAGAAATGTTATTTTATTATTATTATTTTCTGATAGTCGACGCGTTGTTCTACGAGTCAAACAAGATTTACTTCAAGTATATCATATAGAGTATGCGTATATTGCCGAAAGTGGTACATACAATGATAAACATTCTTGATATATGTGGAGATATGATCTATATCAAGCATCGAAGAATAACCCCGAAATCGCAGGATGTGTGAAATATTCTATTCAATACCCCGCTAAGCACCGGAGCACTCTTTTTTATAAACTCCCACTCTGTATATATTTTAATATACGGAGGCCGGGAGCAGATATCGACAGGGCTGCCAACGTAAGGAAAATTTGACTATCCGAATATCACCTTGATGAAATATTTTTTTGATTATAAAAGTAGCAGTATCCCAGGACGGCCTGAAAATAAAAAAATTCTAAAGTCAGATTGCAGTCTCTCCAACCTTATAAAAATGTAATCAAAATAGATCCAGCCGTAAAGGAGGAGTTTAGTTAGAGGGTTTGGTATCGGAAAAAATTTTAAAATATATAGAACTGAATTACAGCGCAGTCTATTGGGTCGGATTTTAAATCTACATTTTTTAGGGTTTTGCTTTGTCTTTTTGTCCAATTGTAAACCTACTGTACTGTATATAAAAAATCATCAAAATCGTTTGTCACTTAGTAATTCAGTGACAAACATACGTACTCATACATGAGAATAAAATTCACAAAGATATTCTTATTAGAAAATTTTCTTCGCGTTTTCCACGACGACAACCTCAACCTGGTGACCCTGGATGGAAATCTTGCCATCTTCCAGTTATTCAGAATCGCTCGCACGTCACCGAGTCTAATGTGCTGTGAGGGTGTGCATGTGAGTAGTACATATAATAGGTGACGACAGCCGCTGGTAGAAACTTATTTTCCGATAATATTATATAACGCAAGCAATATTTGAAGTTTGGTATTTTTGATTTTTATCAACATTGAATGAACTTAATAGATACAATTTAATATGAAGACGTCCTTTCGTAAAGAAATTTAAAAAAAAAAATTTTTACCAAATATTCTATAAAAATGACAAAATCGGGAAAGCGATTTTTAATTAAAAATTTTGCTCATAGGCTACGGCAACCACTTACAAAAATCTATCTGTAGCTTCAATCACCAAACATTAGCGCGTTCAACTAAATAAAGTCTTCAGTTTTATAATATTGGTATGGTATAGATGAATGATGATGAATATTGGAATGGTATAGAAATACCTTTAGTATTTCATTTGAAATTAAAGGTTCTGTAGGTAACTTCCAATACCCATTTAATGGGGCGAGTAACTTAGTTAGTCCGTGTCGATAGTTGAATTTAAATCGCACGTTTATGTAAACTGCGTTAACAGTAATGAGTCTTTTGTGTTTTCGTATTTTGACTCATTTAATTATAATAAAAGAGATTATATTTTAGACTGACGACTGTGGTGTGTTGGTAGCCAGCCTGCCTTTAGTCTAAAAACTGGTAACCTGTCAAATCCGGATAAGAGTAATAAGCAAAATATCGATTAATAATAATAAGAAGAAGGTCATATTTTAGACTATTATCATTATTTAACATGAAACATTTTATAGGAAGAAAGGTCGCGATGTCCTGATGAAAGATTTCAGTAAGAGAATAATAAATAATAGGTATGAGATTAATAAATCACTTAGTAGCTAGAATTGTGATATTCTGTGTCTGGAGCTACATACGGACACAAGTCTTGCCACAAGACTAGAACACGCCTGTATGGCCAATAACAAACATCTGCCACGAGCGAGAATGGAACCCGCGACGTCATAATAATGTCCGTGATTCGGAGACTACAAAAATTGGTTCCGGCTTTTTTATGATGATTTTAAGCGACTGATTTTAAGCGATCAAGGCCGGCCATGAACATCCGCAACACCAGAGTGAATGCAGGTACTTTGCCGACCTTTAAGAAAGGAATAGGCTACTATCAATTTGATAATAATCAATAATTAAGGGGTGGGTTACCTGAAAACACATACAGCCACAATTTAATCGACGACCAGCGAACAAAAGAATTGCAGTATTTTTTTAAATAGCGAAGTAGGAAGTAATCATTTGACAGTTCACTATTGAATGCATTATTTATTAAATTATTTAATTGGAATGATGTAAATCATGCAGGAAATTAAATCGATTATATTTATATGTGTCTTTTGCGACTACATTTTAACAATCTAGTCAAATTGTGATTTCCGGAATTTAGCATTTTGGTAATGTATTTTGTTGACTGTATATTGCTGTTGGTCTTACTGGCCTTGACAGCGTCATCGACCGAGGACCCGGCTGTGAAAAGGGACAGCCCTCACGGGGTTCAAGTTTGATGTCATCCTTAGGGTGCTACCTGCGAAGCCGAACTACGGCTAAAGACGTCATCGGAGATTAAGGCAACGCTCCGATTGCATTCAACACTCTCTCCCGACGGTGGGAGCGCAACGTGAGAATTTTCATTCATTGCCGCCCACATGACAATGACGACCATATACTACAATGATAACTGACCATCAGGCAAGCAGTATGTATTGCAAACGCCATTATCCTGTTATAAGATAAAACTTTTAACCTATAACCTAGATTATATGATATATAGGGCGGGCTATTAGTATATTCTCTGAAGTATAGTTATTGAAATCACGAAACATTCAAAGACAAAAAAGAAAGTAACAAGTAGACTGCCAAAGTTATATGAGTAATTTTTATTGCGAGCACTTTACAAAGGGTTTTTATGGCGGCGATGGCAAAGACGAGGTTATAACTTTTTCTTATTCTTGTTTTGATGTTCGTTGTATACGATATATTTGAACTACTTAATATTTTGATAGCAACTTGCCTGTCGGTAAGCTTTGATTTTATAAAGATTTAAAAAGTACTTTTTAAGTACAAAATACTTTATAAGTTTTTTTTATTTCTTCTTAATGTATTGCTGTTAGCCTTACTGGCCTTGACAGCGTTACCAGGTGGGAAGGCTAAGTACAGAGACACCCAGCCGTGAAAAGTCCGTCTTTAAGGTGCTTCCTGTGACGTCGGACCTCGTCTTAGGATACCATCAGAAATGAAGGCAGCGCTCCATTTATAACTGGGATCTTTACAGCTGTGTTCTATAAAATTCTTGGATACTCGATCAGTTGTAAATGAAATATCAATACAAATATCTTGTATTTCGTTACTCTAAAGTAAGATTTTATTCTACTAACGCAAAATATAAATCAAATCAAACAGCTAAATAGTAAATACCATTTTTCGATTATCCTTTAAAAATGTATATATCCTATTCAACCTATAAATGGCCAAACTTTCATACATTTTACTTTAAAATGTCAAATTTTTTTATAAACTCAAGAACGCGAAGAGGAAAATTTCTTAAACATCTTAGTAGGCGTGAAAGCCTACTATATAGTACAAGCATAAGTAAATTACTGAAAATAATACTAATAATTTAAAAAACTAAATGGACATCCTATATTAAGTGGCGTGTTCATAAGTTTCTCCTGCTTTAAAGTATTATAAGTGTCGGTGTCATTTTGATCGAGCATTTAACGTTCCCTCGGTACCTATTGTTATTTCGCTTTCCTAAGGTACTTGTTTGATATTGTAGATTAGTTGACGTTTATCTTTGTCCCTGCGGGTCACGATGTCATATTGTCTATAACCTTCCTCATTAACCAACAAATAAAACTAAACGACAGCTGTATAATACCACTAGTATGTATGCGTGGACTTTTTTGTTGATTGTTACCAAACTTTACAGAACGTCTGAAAATTACAACAAATCGTTCCAAGCATTTTAGAGTTCCCTACGGAACAATCAAATGGCTTAAGAAAAAGTAAAAAACATAAAGATGAACAGAGTCCTTTTGTAGTCGGTCCGTTTTAGTGTTTCTAGAATGAAATATTTTAATTGGGTCTGTGAGGATTTACGGTAAGGGCGTAACAGAAGTCACGGTATAACTCGGCCGAGAATGAGAGGTGTAATGTGTGTAAGGGCGAGGCAATAAGCGGCTCCCTTCTTGACCGGATTAAATTACCGCCGCCATGCTGTCTAGTGTTGACCGCACCCTATCGATTTTCGGCTACCGTATCTTATCTTAATTACTACTATTATGCTAATTATTTTGTGTTTTGTTTACGACGTTCGTTATATTTAAAAGGATCGCAATTGGAATGTCTCTAGATATTGTGCAACCTATTTAAATAACATTGACTCTGCGTCGTTCTACAAAAATATATTGTAATCAAATCAATCTATTGTTACCTTATTAAAAGTTTTGAATAATTTATGACTTTTATTATATATAATTATATGCTTTTGCTAAATGTACTTTTAGAAACATAAAGAGATGTTTTAAATTTACTAAGACTAACAGGACTTTTCTCGCAAGATCAATTTTACCAACGTTGTGGCATAATACCTGTTTACAATGTATTCCATAGACAATCGATTGAATGAAAATTTATAAAGCGTCTTTATATCTATCGATAGAAATGTCGCCCATCACTAGACCCAGCATCTGAGTTATATAGCCCGGGGCGATGGCGGACCTGTCGTAGACTATTCCCTCTCGCAATCCACTCCACAGCGTTTTCCTTTTGTTTATGATGTATTTCGGCTACCTGCGGTTAGGAGTTATGTCGGGTTTTTGTATAACCGTATTATATTAGGTGGATTTTCTGAATTCCGACTTAATCCTTGATGGATATGTGTATCTTTATAGTTTTAAGCTGCTGTGTTATTTGTAGTTATTTTCGCAGAATTGTCGTGATTTATTTTATTTATAAGCTAGACTTAGTTTCAGCCGGTATCTTTGTCGTATTATAATAATGTTAGGTTTTATTGTTATACGTGAGTATCACGACATCGTAGTGAAATAAAAAGTGTACAACTTCTAAGTATAATTATAATCTTTTGGTAAAAAGAATGTTATCAAAATTGGCATTTCATTTTTATTTACTTTTTGTGAAGTATATATCGTAGTCTACTGTTTAGTTTATGGTCGCAATGAAATTATAATGAAATGAAGCTCATGAAGCTAACGTCTAAATTTGAAAAATCTTTTTTGCTATTTGAAAGGGAAATACCAAACTCTTCCCAAAAAAATTGAAGTGTTTTTTTTAAAAAGTTAAATTATAAAATATTGTCAATATTTTTTTTTAATACACTAACTACAATTATTAAAGACCGCAGCAGTGCAGCAGTAGCAAGCTTTAGTCTGGTTTCGATTAACTCTTGGAGCAAATTTTAGTTTTGACCTTATATCTATGGAAGCTATTAAATGTGTAACATACTAGCATATATACTTATACAGTTTAAATAAATAATAATAAAAATAAACGGTTCACACTCAACGGCCCCCATTAAGATAGTGATATCCTGTGTCGGGGTCCGGAAACACATACAACGACAAGGACAAATACACCCAGACCGGAAAATATGCTTGCATGGTCAATACAAACATATATGCTCCGAGCGGGAATCGAACTCGCGACTTGTGGCGTTTAATGCAGGCTCGCTACCGCAGCGCAACAACGTCGTCGAGTTTGTTTATTACATTCCAGCAGCAGGACTTGGAATATTCTGATACAATGCATCAGGTGTCATGTATGTGTCAATTGTGACACGAGGCGTGTATGACAGGTGTTTTTTCCGGAATATATATGTTAAAGGGGACGTCGTATGAGAAGAGTTTTGTTCTGAATTATATATCAGGGGTTGCAGATGTGATCATGAGGCAAGATTAGGGTGCAAATCATGTTACCGCTATACATTTTGATGATATTTTGTCTATAGTATACAGAAAGGGTTTTATGAAGATAATCTTAGGTAAATTTTGAATAATATAAAAGGTTACTGCTAAGGATTTAATACATTTTAATTAACCAGTTTTCAGCCCTTGCTAGGGATGTCCTCTATTAAATATTTCTGGTCAGAATTCGGCTTCTCCGCTCAGTGAGCTATACTGTCAAAACCCTTGATATAATATTAATGACTGTTTTTATTTCAAAAAATATTTTGGGTTTCTCGCATAAAAATATTGGAAAATTAATACATTTTGAAACTGAGGCAAAGTGCGGGTTTCTCGCTAGTGAAATAATAGCAAATTACCTATAACAATAATTCCATTGTCATATTGTACAATAGGAAAAATGAAACAAATGGTTCTGTAATTAAAAAAAAACAAACTGAATTCATATTCTTAATTTAAAAACTTCGTTAGAAAAAAAAAAACTATAAAAAATTGCACGTTCTCTGCTTTAAACAATGACCGTCCGTCGCCCAATGTTTGTTGAAGAATTAGCATATTTGTGTTTCTCATGCGATCCAGCGTACTGTTTACATTGGCGAAAGGCTTAGGAAAATAAACGTTTATTTATGTTTACGTTATATATCGTTCGGTAAATTGGTATACGAGACAGCGATATTAATCTAGCAGAAAATTGTTGAGTCGTATTCTTGAAGCGAGTTTAAAAAAAATGGGGTCAATGTGTTCTATGATAATCTGGTTTCAGATAATTTATATGGATAGATTTCGATATTTTTTCTTATATGTAATAACATTTTTGTGGAAGAGGCATGCTCCTTCCAGATCTAAGAGGCCGGCTCGCCCGAGGAAGTACTACTCTTTCAGAAAATTGGCTAAAGTAATAGAGTACTGTTGGGTTTCATGCGAGTGAGAGCGCCGGAAGCCAAACCTCCCACCTTCTCTAACTCCTACCTTCTTCCATCCCTTCTCATCTCTTCCCTCCTTTATATCTTTTTCTGTAACTGTTACTCCTCGTCATATGTTAAAGATGTCAGTGGAAACTTAATTGGTGTATGTACCATTTTTCATGTTTTCTTGTAAAAGTACCTAAATACTATATGTTTATAATTAAAAAAAAAACAAATCTCTTGGGTAACGCGCATGTGATACTTCAAGTATCGCAAGCTTTCATAAGTTGTGGTGACAGCTTACCATCAAGCGGACCAAATCCTTGACAATCTTCCTCGCACAACCACTCTGTGGAACCAACTTCCGCCGGCGGTCTCCGAACCGATACGACTTGGGAACCTTCAAGAGAAGAGCCTATTCTTTCCTTAAAGGTCGGCAACGTGCCTGCACCTTCTGGTGTTGCAGATGTTCATGGGTGGCTGTGATCACTTAACATCAGGTGAGCCTCCTGCCCGTTTGCCCCCTCTTACATAAAAAAAAAATAAACAGTAAAAGATGTAATAAAATAGAACTTTAGCTGTCTATCCGGGTATCTAGTAGCGGATTTCCTTCCCGACACCAAAAAAAGGATTAAATAATAAGTCCAACATTCTCTCTGTAAGCATTTCGTCACATCATTCTTTGTAATTTTGGCTCTTATGTAAAAACGTAAACTTTAACGGTAACTTTGAGTGCACTACTTTGTTCGTACACGCCTAAGTAATTAATGGTTAGTAGCACTATCTTTGATATCCTTCCAGTCAGCCGTCAATTGCAGATGGCGATGAGATACTGACTCTTGATAAGATGTAACCGAGATGAGTGTCTTGCGCCTTCGTTCGTGGTTACACTTAGATATTAGTGGGATAGATTGATAGGGCCTGTAAATTATGACGGGATATCTCAATCGATGTTATCTTAATGATATGTTGGTTTTAAATGTAATTATATAAGACTATCTTCTGCCCGAGACTTCGTCCGCGTGAGTAACGCTTTCATTCCATATTCCCTATTGTTATTTTAAACCCTTGAAGGTAAAACTTTTGCAAACTTTGAATGTCATATTGACAGAATGTGACAATCATGTCTTTCTATTTAGCCACAAATAAATAAATATTTAAAACTATATAACATACCGCTATAATAAAAAATAATAAAAATAAAATCAATTTCCAAATAAAAAATGGTCCCCATGTAATTTTATATTTTTATTTTATTTTATTAACCCGTAACCCTTTATGTGTGAGTTCGACATGCACTTGATAACTTATGCCATCCAAATTGTTTTCGTCTATGCTTTAAGCGTTTATATATATTTATATTTCATAAATAAAGTTCACTTATAAATAAGATGAATTTTACAATAACATTTCTTTATAATTAAAACATGCTTTAGACAAGAAAGGAGAAAACGTTTAACGATGTCAATCAATGTGCTAAGAAATCGATTAAAATTCTAAGCGATAGGCGAACCCTTCAAATACCTAACCATAAATGAAAAATGAGTAAAAAGCAAGTATGTGTAACTGTTTTCCGCAGCGATGGCTGTTCTGCGAAAGGGAGCGGTTACCAAAAATGGATCACATCCACGTTCGCGGTCACGGTCCAAGAAATATCCCATGTTGGGCACAAAGCCGCCGGTTTTGCCATAGTTTACTCAATACAGAATCAGCTCAAACGTTGAAGTTTATGAAGTTGGTTTTGAATCCTATTACGATTCTCCTTTTTTAAAATAATAGAATTTAGATTTGAGTTCAACTGATCTGAGTAAACTTACTGACTCAATACTTGGAATATTTCTATATAACTTGTTACTGCTTACGTACGTAGGGATATGATTCTAAAGCTGGTTTTAAATATGTTTGGATATTGATTTGAAATTCTGATTGTCTATATTCGTAATCTGACACAGAAAATGTTTGTAATAAGTAGTATAAGGGCGCTTTCAGACCAGCTTTTTATAACTCGTTCGACCGTTAACGCGTTTAAAATAAGCTCGTCGACGCGGGTAATCTAAAGTACAGTAATTATCTTACTGCCTGCCGCCACCACCGGTTCCGTCGTTCACGCCGGAAAGAGCCCGTGAACGCTATACCAAAGTTCGGCTTTTTGAAGCGCGAAATGAACCACGCGTGTAAGAGCGTATGTCGGAACGACCGTTTATGCTGGAAAAAAAGACGCAGACGCAGTCTGAAACAGTCCCATATAGATGGAGTACGTACGTACGTACGGGTTGTAGAGATGTTTAGTTTATGTCAGTGCTAGTAATTATATAAATACACTTCCATTGGGTTATTTCTGTCCCTGATTGCTTGTTAAAGTTTCAATATGATTGTCAATGTTCTCGGACAATGTCAAGTGCTGACATTACAATATGAGCGAACGGACCGTAATGGCGGACTCATTGTTTTGTCTGTTCAGTGAACGTTGCTCTCCGTGCATAATGATGTTTGCACACGATTATTGATATTCGATGTTATAACTGACGATGCGATTCGGATGCTAAAATAACTGTTGATTTTAACAACTTTCTCCTTTCCTGGTTGTCGATGGAAAATTGGAAACAGGGCATTTAATAATGTTTAAACAGCGCCTTTTTAGGGCTCCGTAGCCAAATGGCAAAAACGGAACCCTTATAATTTCGTCATGTCCGTCTGACCGTCCGTCCGTTCGTATGTCAGTCATTTTACTCAGAGACTATTGGCGCTATCTATAGGAAATTTAGTAAATAGGTGTATTTTATGAACCGCTACACGATTTTGTAATGAAATCTTAAAAATTAAAATATATAAAAATTAAGGGTAGCAGCCCATACATGTAACTGAGGGTTGAAAATAAAATTTCAATCTATGGCGTGTGAGGTATTTTTGGGTAGGTCTTTCAAAATGATAACTAGGTTTGATTTTTACTTTTTTCATTACGTCAGTAGTTGTTGAGATATTCGCTCTTAAAGTGATAAAAATGGTGCCCCCCCACCTCTAACTTTTGAACTAGGGGATTAAAATTTAGAAAAAAATGAGCTTATAGGACACCAAAATGAATTTTCATTCACATTTGGTTTGAAGAAGATATGTCAACAAACTTTAGAGATATATAAGTTGTTCCCATAACTTTGTTTTTCATATTACTTTTAATAATTACTATGAATTTACCAACTTATTTTGACGTGACTGGTAATTATTTAGTTGTTTTATTCCAGTCAGAATAGAACTCGTCTCTATGATTATTACAAGTACATAATTATGAAATACAATCGCCGATAGTATTTCATAATTTCTAAAATGATAAAAAGTTTCATGAAAGAGAAAATGGCAATGTATATCTACTATATAGATACAGTAATTAACTAACAAATACAATGTGAGTTATTGTTATTGTTGAATATATTTTTCTGTGTCATAGAAACTAGGCTAATTACCTTATTTACTTATAACAATTCCGCAGGCTGTTTTAAATAATTCGTTCCTTTTAGTGTTCCGTAACCAAAAGGCAAAAATTTAACCCTCATAATTTAACAGTAACAGCTCATACATGTAAGGGTTGAAAAAAATCAACGTTCCACTGGTGGTAGGTCTTTTGTTGCAAGAGGCCGGCTAGGTAGGTACCACCGCAGTGTCCAATATTCTGCCGCCAAATAGTAGTGTTTAGGCACTACTGTGTTCCGGTTTGAAGGGCATTGTACGCTAGTGAAATTACTGGGCGAACGAGATTTAAGAACTAATATCTCGAGGTTGGCAACTCGTGAGTGGCACCTACTAATGGTGCTGCAAGCGCTCATAGGCTGCGGCAGCCACTTACCATCAAGTGGGCCGTATGCTTGTTTGTCAACTTCTAACATAAAAAAAAAAAAAAAAAAATGTGAGGAATCTTTGTAAAGGTCTTTAAAAATTATAAGGAGGTTTTTATAGATTTTAGCAAAAATTATGAAATTCATTACTATTTCTTCTCCAAGTAGCCTTGTAGCATGAGTCAAGAGTGCGTGTGACAATCGTGTTAGGGATCAAGAATGACGCTTCAACATAGTATTCGTACTGTTGCGGTTTGTGTGAGGAGTAGTAAAACCGGACACTCACCATCACCATCTTATTGGCTTCCTTTACGTTTCTCCTCTGTGGCTATATCTTGCATTTGTTATAAGTTGAAAGCATTCATGATCTTCTTTTATGGTGGGCATACGACCCACCTGATTGACCATGCAAGTAAATTTTCCGGTCTGGGTGTATTTGTCCTAGTCCTTGTATGTGTTTCCGGATCCCCGACACAGGATATCACTATCCTAATGGGGGCCGTTGAGTGTGCAGCGTTTATTTATTTTTAAGGACCAGTAAAACACGTCTTACGTTTCTATGTCACTGTCGTAATAAAAACAAAAATATTTTTTAAGTACGAAGATGCAATTATAGTTATAAATACTTGATTCGAACTTCAAAGATATTCATTCATAACGAGTCGCAGGTGCGTATTAACCGTTATATGCAAACGACAATATTCTGAACTGGATTCCATTTCGCAGAAGAACGAATACCTATTTTTAGATATACTTTATTAAAATTGAAAACGCAAATATGTATGTTTTTGTATATTTTAAGATAATTCGTTAGAAAGTTTAAATTTAATAATTGACGACGTTGTAGTGAACCTGCTTTAAGCGCCACAGGTCTCGGGTCCGATTCCTGCTCGCACTAGATGTTCGTATTGGCCATACAGACATGTGTTCCGGTCTGGGTGTGTGGTGTAAAAAAGGTTGTACGAAATAACGCGCCAGTCCGTTTAGAATTTTTCCACAATTCAAACAAAATTGAAAATTTTATTATCAGAGTCAAAATAGGACTTAAAACGAAACATAGTCATATTCGATATTTATATAACATACGTCAGTTATTTACGCTCGAAGAAAACATAATATACGAAAGATTATGCAGGTGTCAATATTTTAAATATTATTTTGTTTATTCCCAAAAAATTACTGTTTGAGTTACGTCGTTTTCATCCTAGGTGCGACATATATAACCACTCGAAATAAGCCCAGTAAAAAAGATTGACTTTAACCAAAGGTCAGAGGTTAAATGCAGTCTGAGTTTTTTAAGTGTTTAATGTGTTTCTCGGATTCATGGCGGGTTTTGCGCCGAAGTAATTCATCGTCTCCTTACTAATAACTATGTTTCAGAAGAAATTTCGGAGTACAATTTTTTTGTGTTGAATTGAGTACTTTTGTTTTTATTTGCCAATTATCATAATATTATGTGTATTAATCAATAATTTTTTTTTTAAATTGTCTCATCAGGTTATATATGAGTGAAGTTCATTGCTCCACGTCTCTTAGACCATAACATCTCTTAAGTATTGCGATTTGCAATATAGGTCTCTATAAGAGCATTCTTGTCTTACCGTTGTCGGATTAGGCTAGAATGCTATTCAAAATGATTAGTTTGTGTCTTAGGTTACGTGTTAATATAATTTGAATATTCTTGTGTATTATTTTATTTCTGTAAACAATAATAGGAGTGACATTTTCAATACTAAAAATACCTTATCTTACTTCCGGTGGTCTTTCCAAACCGATATGACTTGGGAACCTTCAAGAGAAGAGCGTATTCTTTCCTTAAAGGTCGGCAACGCACGTGCATGCCCTCTGATGTTGTAGATGTTCATGGGCGTCGGTGATCGGTTAACATCCGTTTGCCCCCTCTCACATAAAAAAAAACCTTAAATAAATGAAGATAAACAAAGTTTTTTGAGTTATCAAAACGAAATTTAAAAAAAAATTGTAAATCTAACAAGTCACATCCACACAAACAAACGCAAAAAAATCGTATACTTTTTATAACTTGTTTGTAGTACAATTTTAGTCGCAATGTCGTACGCGAAACAAATAATTCATAACGCGCGTGATGCTTGAATACCATAATATTACAGAGATTGGTAGTGTTTTCACGAAATGTTTTGTCACAAGGAAAAAATATTTCTGAAAGACATCGATTCGTCTACTGGATATGAAATGAGATGAAGGGTATAATTTGGGCGTAAGGAGGATTTCATACATCATTTCAATGCGTACACGTATTAAAGTACGTGATGTTTTTTAATTGAGTTGTCACAAAAGTTCTGTCTTCAGCTGTTTTCATTTTTACGCGTGATACGATATTTTTTCGCTGATTTTAAACTCCGACTTACAGTTTTTAAAGATCTAATCACTAATTCGTAAGGTACTTTTTAACTTTTTAAAGTATAATACTTAATTACGCGTAATCGCTACATTTTGTGTTGCTATAAATAAATAAACTCTACACACTCAAGGGAACCCGTTAGGATAGTTATATCCTGTGTCGGGGTCCGGACACACACATTGACAAGGACAAACACATCCAGACTGGAAAACATGCGGGAGGGGGAATCGAATCCACGACCTGTGGCTTTTATTGCAGGTTCGCTATCGCTGCCCCACAACGTTCTCATTATGTTATTAAAGTTTTTGTGACAGAATTTTTTCAAATCATAAAATGTGTGGATAAGATTTTAGGATTTTATACTTAAAAAAATAAATAGACAGAGGTTGTTATTTTTAGAGTGATATTATTGGTTACAGCAATTTCTTTTTTAATTGGTCTTGCTTTAGCATTACTTACACTAGCACAAAACGAATCAAATATATTAATATTTCGCCTATTATTTACTTAGCTGTAATCCATCAGATCATGGTGAATCTGTTAAGACTTTACCTCCTTCTTTAGTATATATTAGGTTTTTCCAGCTGAAAGAGGAAAATAAATTAAAAACATCTATCTTTCTAAGAATAATTAGTCATCAAAAAACAGCTATGTTTGTTTCTTACGTGGCGTTTCTGTCCGGATTGTCTTTTGTTTGAACAGAAGGTGTGTCGTCGTTAAAAATTCATTCATTTGTTTATAAAACAGATACCGTGCTAATGAACTTGACTGTTCTGTGAGCAGTATTTTTAGTTTTAATTTCTCTCTACACTGTCTGCTTCGTCTGCTTGTAGCTTTAAGAACATTCATGATTATGTTATTAAAATAAATTGTAATTAAGTATATAATATGATTAGATAAATATCGATGCTTAAAACATTGATGTTTTAACATCGATTTTAGGTGTTTTAGAACATCGATAACTCAATGGTATCGGAACATTGATCGAAATAACGAATCGATATTTTTAAGCTGGACATCTTTGGTAGAAGTACAGGTACATGTAAAAAAGGCCATATATGGTTTTAGCTAAAAAATTCGATGTTACAGAACATCGATGATTGATTTCGATGTTCATCGTATTTATATATTTTTGAATAGTTTCTAACATCGATGTTGTTTCTAACAACGATTATCCCTAAATCATGGAAATTTGAACTACTTTTTCAGATAGCATGACACTAAAACGGAGAAAGTATTTTTAATTTAATAATAAATAATTATTTAATCATTTTAGATGATTACTATTGTAAGAGTGTATTTTTGCTGATATTTCTTGCCTAAAACTCGCGGATTGACGAGCAACAGAATTCAAATATAGAATCACAAAAGTGTGCTTATCTGAGTATATTGTTGTGACGACTATGAATAACCTGCCTTTAGCGCCACAGCTCGCGTGTTAAATTCCCACTCGGAGCAGATGTTTATATTGACCATACAGGCGTGTGTGTGTTTGTCCTTGTCATTGTGTATGTTTGACTCCCAATACAGGATATAAGTCAGGGGCCAGTGAGTGTAGCGTTTATATTCCTTAAACCATTTTAAGAAATGTAAATGTACATATATTCAGAAAATCATATTCAGGAAGGTGGTATCATAAATTTTTATATTCTGTAATTCTTGCTATGTAGGTATACGCATTTCGCATTGGTTCACTGGATTATTTATGTTGATTTAAAGCGTCTTCGTTCTTCATTCTTTGTTGGTCTAACGCGCCTCGTTAAGCTCGTTCCGGTTGTTAATACCATCTTATTACCGTTACATTTGAAGTAAAAAAAATTGAATTAATCAATTTTTAATTTGATTTTATGTTACAACGGGTTGCCCGTAAAATAATGCACAAATGAAGTGAACTAGTTATAGTTAAGCAACGGTTTATGTTAAAATAAATGATATTTTAAATATGGACTAGTGCGATAAGCAAACCTCTGTCATGAAAAGACAAAGAAGCTTATAGCAATAAAAAAACTGTGTATTATCCGACGACCGTTGTGGCGTGTTGCTAGCAAGCTTGCCTTTAGTCTCGACAGTCGCAATTTCGATTCCCTTCCGTGGCGCATATTTTTGTTGATTTTATAAATATCTGTCTCGTTTGTTCTTGGGGACTTCCCCACCGTGCCTCAGAGAGTCCGGTAAGCTGTGGGCCCGGTTGTTATCATAACATCTGATAAAGATTATTAACTTTTGATAGTTAATTTACTCTTACCCAATGAGATGGCAATCGCTCTGTGTAAAAACTAGTAACCTGTCAAACCAAGATAAGGGTAAAAAAGCAGACCCTAAGAAAATAACGAGATTAATGATAAAAAGAAGGTACTGTGTATTATCCAGGCAAATATTAATATTATATTATACATTCGAAAATGCGAAAGTGACTCTGTTTCTCTGTTACGTTTTCACGGCTAAACCGCAAAATTGGTCAAGCGACCAATTTTGATTAATTTTGGTATAGATATACATCTGTAATTGGAGAAAGACATAGGCTACTTTTTGTCGAGAAACGAAACTTGAAGGGAATAAATTTGATGAAAAATTGTATGGTGAATTATTTTTATTGCAATAGGTGTATCATTAATAATAATTATTTACGCGAGCGAAACCGAGGACAAAGGTTAGTTGTATATTTTGGTAATTGCTTTTTTTGGGATGTTACACTAAAAGAAAAATGTTTCATAGAAATTCTCGTGTGATGTAGGTAGGATAGACAAAGGTCGGGTCTTGACACGGTTCCGAAACCTTGCACAAAGCTGTCCTCTCGACACGACAATTAGTTTGAAATGTTTACTTTTTTTTATTTTTAAATATTAATATAATTATACAGTTTTTTTGGTAATGTTAGAAATAAATAAGAAAAACGTGTCACGGGACGCGTAACAGGAATTAAATTTCATTTAATGTCCTACTATCATTTTTCGCCATCAATTTCATTTTTTATCCCAACCCATGCCACACTATTCCTTGAAATCCCATACCACCCCGTGTCAATCCTTGCTCCTCTTAGTGATCCATGCCACCATTTTGCCACCTTTGGTCATCTTTCGCCACCTCACTTCATGTCACTCTATGGCACCCCGTGCAATTCCAGGACTGAAGAGGCATCTTGCGGGTAGGCAAGGTGAAGGTGGCTAACACGGCTGCCTTCCGGAACTGTATGAGCCGCTTTCGAGTTTGGACTTAACTGCCACTTACCATCAGGTGGAGTGTAATCATCTGCTCTACTTTACAATTAAATAAAAAATCTTTGCCACCCCTTCTCACCCCACTCCTTGACACCTTTTGCTACAACTTGCCACCCCAACAAATAGAGTCAAACTCAGAATTTAAGGTCACTAGTATGTTAAAATAATACAAACGTACAACAAAAAGATAATGAACAATCTTAAAAAAAGGTAAAGTAATTTCATTAATTGGAGAATTAGGTATTTTTATTTAACATTCATTCGGCATGCGTAACGTCTAGTGCTGTGCTAATAGACGCATTGTAATACAACTAAATTGTGGGAAAAGTTGAAAATGAGGTTACACAATAATTTACTCGAGTTATATTCGCATTATTAAATTATCTACAACTTTACAACAATGTTATTACTTGTCTAGTTTGGATTATTATTCCAATAGTAATTCTACGTATTATCAGGAAAATATTTATGTTTAAAAGCCAGCCAAATTTATTTTTAATACTTAATAATGATTTTTTTTCAAACGCCAAGTGCCCGCCACGTGCCCGTTTCACGTCAACCCCTGTGAAGCTGTGCTTTTGATATGATGAAAAGAGACAAGAAAAGAGAGAGAGAAAGTTGCGCACCCGCTTGCGCATTCACTTGCACCTGTGATCGTTTGCTTGTAATAGTCTCAATACACACACGCACACACACAGCATACAACATTTTTACTAAATCGCACTACCCGTAAGTCGCGTTAAGGAACTTCATGTCAAAAACTATAATAGTTAATAATTAGTCCTAATTGTTTTTTTTGTAATCGAATAAAATCGGAACGTAACTGTTAATAACATACTTATCCATTAACTTCAAATAGCTCTCCTGTAGAGTAAGCTCTATTCACTTTCGAGAGTTTTTCTAAATACAAATTAAAATTTAATGAGATTTTTTTGTCTTTATTGAAGATGTCTATCTGTTCTACTATAAATCCTTAACCTATGATGCAATTTTAAAGTCCAGTTCACACGTATTTACTTGGTGATGTTTAATTCAGATCACACACGTGGTCGCAAGAGAGCGCCACGGCTGACCGGCATGCTAAATCCGTTTTGGTAAAGCTCTCTTGATAATGTGGAGGGTTCGGTGGAGAATACGAATTACTCTTCATTTGTATGTTGATTGTTATTTATTAATCATATTGAATATATTATTAACTAGCTGTGCCCGCAGCTCCGGTTGCGTTGCGTAGATTGATGATGATCCCACTGGAACACAACATATTTCCGGAATATAAAAGTACTAAAAGAGTAAAAATTTCCATAAACCTTATAAATGTCGTTTTTTTGGTTCTGAGCCGCCTTGTTGCAATGATTTCTGACAAAATTTTTTTTTTTTTGTCAAAAGTAGTCTATATCATTATTCCACTCTTAAAGAATTTCATTAAATGCCGGAGGTCAAATTTATTACGCTTGTTCTGGTTGTGCTTGTGTTTGTGTGTATTTGCTGACCCCCAGATGTTGGAAACTAAATGGTTCCGCAGCTTGATGTTGAAGAACCTTTAGAATGAATCGTCCTAGCGAAATTTTCAATTTTGCATATATTAAAAAAAAAAATTTTTTTTTTCCTTTGGCAGATCTTCGTTGTATGATAAAAGAAAACTTTGTATGATAAATGACCAAAATTAGTTCAAATGTCAAAGGGGTCGATTCCAACTATTGGTCGATTTGACTAATACCCATGTATTTTAGATAATTTAATATTTTTAACAATTTAAATTTTTTTGTTCCATTAATTTGTAAATAGTCTTCTATCGGATGTTTTCTTAGAAAATGGATTATTCCTAATTTCATTTGTGACGAACCAGCAAAATATATATTGTGCAATATGTTTATAATAAATAATGTAATAAATCGAATAATAAGCAATAATATTAGGTAAATAACCTTAATATTATTCTTGATAATATTAAAGAATGCACTTTTTGCATATTTTATAAAATAGTGGATATACCATAATATAAAAACAAAAAGTCAGCTGTTTCGTTACTAATGCTAGTCTTATTTAATAAGCATCACTTCTCTTACATTATAATAAATAGAATCATTTAGAAAATATTTGAAAGATACATATTTTTAAAACACGGCCGTAAAAAGGGACGGCCCTCGCGGGCCATGGGCCCTCAAAATTGATTTCGTCCATAGGTCCAACCACTGCTAAAGCCTTCATGGAGATCGAAACGCAATAGTGTCACATATATATTTGGCTATAAATCCGATGGAAATATCACAGACTCAAAGCCAGGCAATTTTATCTAACTATAATACTATGTATACAAATAAATCACGCTTAAAAAGAGACCTCAAAACCGTCAATAACATATGTATCACACAAATCAATCTATTCTAATAACCGGAGTTCTGTTACCAATCACGATCAATTCAGCTTATTCAATAGCTCAATTCACCGCGTGGCCGAGGATATAGACGCGACTGATCCTCATTAGAGATGCTTGATCATTTGATTTACGTTATATTGTCAAATTTTAACGCAATGTGGCGTTAAATTCTGAATTATGTTAACAATAAAATTTTCTTACCCAGATTATTGTCACTAAGTAACAACACTATTATGAAGGTCACCAATCCATTCACTGACTGCTTCTAAAGTTTCTTAACGCACTGATCTTTTACCGAAATAGTGAGTGCACCCGGATATTATATGGTATCATTAATATGGCAAAAATATGTGTGATGATAGTTCACACATATTCTTGCCTGAAGGATTTTTTGTGAACTTACCAGTTATTAGAATCAACTCCTTGATCTTTCACCATAAGGCTACTATGACGATGATGACGAAATTAAAGTCTTCCGACAAAACACCTAAGGATAATAAAAATATTGATATACCTATGTATGAACAACGTCTGCATTTGTCTGAATCTTTTACAAAACAATACAGTGAGTGTGTAACACAATTGTTTGTTTCTTTCAATTGATCCAATTAACAAGGCGCTCGTGTTTCGTTTAATTAATGATAAGAAAATATAGTCATTTTATCGTTTACAAGTCGCTTTAAGCAGCTGCCGCCTATTTTAAGGATCTCCGTTTAATTTTCAAAATATTTTTCATCGAATTAGCTCAAAAGTTTGACCGTTGTGAAGTGTTGGTAGTTCTGCCTTAAGCCTCGCCGCCCGCATGTTATACTAATATCTGTTCTTACTGGGCGATGTTCTCGTGGGCCTGGTGGTCCCGATTATTGTAACATAAAATTCAATAATACTGGGAAGTCTTGATAGGTGATATGCTCTTGTCCAATGAGTTATTAGTTAACCGGTAAATGATAAATCTGGATACAAGTAATAAGGAGATCCCGGTAAAAATACCGAAAACAATGCTAGGAAGTAGATAGCTCATAACTTAATGTTTTTATAATTTCAGATGTTTTATGGACCTGTATGTTGATAATAATAGTACAAAAAATGTACATACATCTTATCGATTCTTTACTAAAAATTGATGCAGATACCTAATTTCATTGATGCTTAATTCAATTTCGGGTGATGATAGGTGACCGGTATTTTACCCTTTTAAGTTATCATGTTTAATTTTTTAAATATAATTCGATTAGTATTATATTATGTGACAAATGTTTAAAACGTGATGTATATTATTGTCATATAGGTCAAAATATAACCCAAAACGTTACATAATAAACAGACGTCTGCCGCCGACAGCCATGACACATTTCGTTGCCCGCATTCGTCAATTAACGCCCAATAGAACATCGATAATAGTTACGTATCTCTCGCATTATTTGTAACAGTAGGAACGAAACAGATAACCTACTTTATCGTACGTTTAGGATGCGCGTGCGCTTAATTGTTTACTAGATGGGACTGATAATAAAAATTTCTTCTGTAGCAGCACTGTGTTTTTAAGTCGCGATGGTTCAATGGATATAAAATGTAAACTTTAACCGAAGTTTGTCGGTTCAAATCTGGGCAATCACCTCTGCTTATTTTGTTTAACTGTTGAAGAAAAACATTGTCAGGTAACCAGCATTAAGTTGAGTAAAATACTCTACCTAGGGGCTTAAAGCAGCTATAGACTTTCATTCATTTCAGCGCTTGTTTGGAAAGCGCAGGAGGTGATCTTTCGCCCCTTGTGACTGACCATTGCCAGCGCAGTGCTCGCGAAGCCACGGTTGTTGGGGTTTCCATGAAATCCCGGACCCTCTGAGGCCGGCCACCGAGGAGGTTTTAGTGGATCCCCATGACCGAACACCTGTAATGGAATCCTACATAACCGGTTTTCCATTCTCAGGAGGTCAGGTATCTATGAGCAGATTTTCTCCCCGGCAACAAAAACAAAAGCTATAGTTTAACTCCCTTGTCCAAACACATCAAATAACTTCGTTAAGATCTTTATATAACTTATAACCTGTATGTAATTATTTTACGTGTAATAATTATAATGATGGTAATATTATACTCGCTACTTGCATCGCAACCGAAACCGCAACTTGACCACCGTTGAATTGTAGCAAAACAGAAAAAATGTAAATTCTTGAGTATGAGAGGGTCGCTCAACTTGGAAAAGTATATATACACGTAGATGTACATTATTTAGATGTTACAATATCTGATTCAAGTAAGGCCTTTCGATTACAGGATGCAAAATGCATATTAGAAAGTATCTACTAATGATTTTGTTATACTATATTATATCCCATAAAAACATAAACAAGCCAAATCTCTTGGAGATGACCGACGTTACATTTTTTTCTTTTTCGATTTTTCCTTTCTTTATAGATTAAATGCTAACTAAATTCTAAATTTCATGTTTGTGAGACTGCCTTTTAATTTTGATGATTTATGTGTTACAAACTTGAAGAAATTTGAGTAGTTTTAACGTATAAAGTATAAGGTATAATTATTAGCTATATTGCCAATAGGCAATATAGCTAGTTTTATTGTCTTTATCACTTATAATCAAACTTCTTGCTTTATCCACAAGTTAAAGGGGGCTTGAGAGTCCCGTAAACTACTTCAAGGAGGAGGACTTGACTAATAATGATTATGGTCGAATATTAACCTCTAGGCCAGTTCTTATAAATAAAACAAACTTTAAAACTTGTCAAAACGGTTGTTGGTGGTAATTTACGCTATTCTATTTATTTCAATGTGCCCTTTATTTAGTTAAATGAGGGTAGTTTCCAAAACTATTTACCGAGTCGTGGGTACGGTCAGACGAAAGTTTCCTGTGGTCCAAACGTGCTAGGCGTTATTAACTTTCGTTTTAGATAGCTGGCTTTTACTCTTATGGGTGATGTTATGAATTATTCATAAAATATCAAAGGCGAAATTGTAGTCATAATTCTTTACAAAGACAAACGTTCTTGCGTAAACTGGAACTCCTCTCCCTGAAACGCCATCAACATCTCAGGTGGTAGTCCCAATACAGGTGATGCCTCTAGTCTTATTAGAAAAATTAGTAACTGTACATTTTTATTAGGCTGCCCATTACGCTTATTAGCTTTGATGATATAAAAATAATATAGTTTGATGTTAGCATTCCCGATACAAAGATCCTTATTAGGCTTTTGTAGCATATAAGGCAGTTATGTGTCTAAAAAAGTACGTCGCTCTGTTGGTATCGAGTGTTCTATAATGATTATTACTATTTGGACAAAATAATCTAATCGAATTCGTTACTTCGCCCTTAAAAGGGAAGTGAGATGGCTGGAATATATATCTAGTAGAATTATGGCATGTCCGAAAAAATGTGAAACAAAGAAGAAGCATTTTGTAAAAAGGTTTTATTTTGAGATCCAGAAATTGTACTGAGTACAAATTTGAGTATAACTGATCTATACATTTTTCTTTATCTTGCAAAACAGAAAAATAATACGTAAATTCGTTCTTACAATATTTAATTTATTGACACCGTTGTGGCGTTGTGGGTAGCGACTTTGCCTCGACGGTTGGGTGTTCGATTCCCGCTCGGGCAGATTTTTGTTATAAATATCTGCTTCGGTCTGGGCGATTGTCGTTGTGGGTCTCCCCGCCGTGCCTCGGAGAACACGTTAAGTGGTCGGTTCCGGTGGTTATCACATAGCATCTGATAATAATCGTTAACTCTTACTATCTACTCTACAATATATTCTCTTAAAAAGGGAAGCGAGATGGCTGTAATATATTATCTAGTAGAATTATGGAATGTCCTAAAAATATGAAACAAAGAAGAAGCATTTTGTAAAAAGGTTTTATTTTGAGATCCAGAAGTTTTACTGAGTTGTAGCGTTGCGTTATTACGCAAAATGCTAAAAAAAAACTGTACATAGCGTTCTTCCTATTGTTGTGTGTTTATTCAATTATTAAGTTTACGTGTTTCTTAGAAATAAAAAAGAATATTAAATATAAAAAATGTACAATTGTTTTTATAACAAAAGACAACTTAATTACGCATTTCCTATTTGATACTATTGTCCTTTTTTCGCGTGAATATTACAATGGCGAACACAGAAAACGCCTCTAAAAAGTACAATCAAAACGACTCGTAGCATTTACAGAGCCGACGGTAAACGGACGTGATTTCACTACCGCATTCAATTTTACAGTTTCAACACTAAAAAACATTTTCACATTCCGTCAGGTTTTATTGAATTGAATTGACTAAAAATTAGTTTTAGCTGAATTCGGTGTAGCGCCAAGTTTGTTGTACAGAATAACTTGTCTCTTTCACTCGTATGATTTTTATATATGTCTATCGCATGTGTATTCTTTAAAGTTATGTGGTTTGCCAAATTTTGATGTTAGACCGGATAGATAATAAATTTGATGTACGTTATTCTTGTCGGTTGAAGACGATAAGAATTTATTTATAACTTTACCTATCAGCAAGATATTGATCTGGTCTATAACATTTTGCGTATTTTGCAAAACAGAAATATAACGTAAATTGGTTCTAACAATCTATTTCATCTATTGAACTTTTGGCTGTGTTTTTCTCCACTTAAAATTTTGAGTTCAATCTTAGATTTTAAGTTTAAACCAAAGCCATCAAACTTACCTTATAATATCCATATTGAAATCGGTTCAAAATGACCAAGATATCCATAACATAGAACATAAAAAATCACAAGAATTAAAACCTTTTTCAAATCAGTTACTTTTTTTACGTCACTACGGGTGGAAAACAAATGTATGGTCGGCCTGATGAATCTTGGCGACACTTGAAGCATCACATGCGCGTTGCTAACCCAAAGTATAGGAGGGAAGGAATTAGAAGGGAAAAAGGAAGGGAAAAATGGGGGTGGGAGTTGGGGCTTCCGGCGCTCTTACTCATCTCACGAAACACAACAGTACTCTGTTATTTTACGCTGATTTTCTGTGAGAGGGTAATATTTTCTCGGTCGAGCCGGCCCATTTCTGCTGGGAGCATGGCTCTACTACTAGAACTACAAAATTACGTTAAAATTTTACATTATTAAATTACATTATTGCTAAATGACACGAGAACAGGGTTAAATTTATCTTTACAGATACTACCGCAACAAAACTGATATCTTGACCTTAGTAAAATGTTGCTGTTCTGGTTTCCACTCTTTAGTCGTACACGACCGACTGACAAGCGTAACATTGACATTTGCAAGGGCCGGTACGTGTCTTGTACACTTGTAGTGGTCCAACAGAGGAAACCAATTTAAGGGTCTACAATTTATTATCGCTTTATACATAAAAGGCAAAATGCTTTACTAAGGAATTGAATTACTAGGAGCTTTATTCTAAAACGTAGATAAACTAAAGGTATTAAGGAGATTTCGAGTAATTTATATGTATTGCAATTAATTTACACATTAAGGGTATGTTCATAAAAATAATTTGAGAAAATTTTACTTGTAAGAGGTAAGACAGATGGCGCGGTTTGGAGCTCTCTGGACTTCGCTATATACTTATAAATATACGAATTTATTTTGACTAATAAATATTCAAGAAAATATCATTTGGCTACACTCATAGTTCAGTCACTCGTACTATTATTTTAAATCAGTTTTTCGACAAAATTGTATAGCTCACTGAACTATTATCATAAATAAATAATCAAATACACGCAATGATTTTTTTACGTTTTTCCTATTTCCATGAATCTGTGTATTTAAATTTAAAATTAATAACCTGTCAAAATATATTATCTATTGAAATTTGAAATGGACTGAGCAAATGACGCCAGAGTGTGGTTTTTTAAACGGTGTTCACCGATCGGGTAATTATAAAAAACATGAAAATTGATATTATATTCATAACGGAGCAAGATCTTATACATTATCTGTATCCATATGTCAAATTATTTATGGTAATAAAAAAAGAAAAATAATATCAGCTAATAAAATTGAGCCTAAAACGATAATATTGCTTTCGACGCACGCACTTAAGCGTTATATATATTTATTGTTTATGAAAGTTTTCCTCTACTAAACTGACATTAAATAAATTAGACTTCTACCTTTTTTTTTTTTTCAATAAATAAACGCTACACACTCAACGGTCACCGTTAGGATAGTTTATATTCTGTGTCGGTCCGGAAACATACACTATGACAAGTACAAACACCGAGACCAAACATGCCTGTATGGTCAATACAAACTTATGCTTCGAGTGGGAATCGAACCGGCGACCTGTGGCTCGATGAATATATTTATTGTATAATTTAATAGCTTACATTAAAATTAGGATTTAATTTTCGCTTATAAATCAATTTATTTATAATCTAATATTAAAAAAAACTGCAATTTTATTATTTATCAACAATTGGACAATTTAATTTATTTCCAGTTCCAATTTAATCTTTCCAATACGTCATTGGATTAAACGTTCCGTACGTTAAGCTTAATTTGTATTTAAAACACAATTGGTGCATAATTAATTATTATTTGTACATTGACACTGCCATGTTTTTGTTAATGATTACTTGCTTGTATATGTAAATGAAGTCTTTATTTTTTGTTTCAGGTAAGTTCACGACTGCTGAAAGAATTTCTATTTAGTATTGATTCAAAGAAGCCAGACAGCAGTCAGCAGATAAAGAATCTGCCTTAAACGTCACAAGTATGTGTTCCCACCTGGTGTGTTTGTGCGTGTCATTGTATGTGTTTACAAACCCCGGACGTAGGATATTACTATTCTAATGAGGACCGTTGAGTGTGTAGTATTTATTTATTTATTAAATTCATATGTAATTCATACATTTTTATTCTCTACTTATGACGATAGGCATTTAGTCAGCACTAAAAATTGGCACCCATTTTGCAAGTTGATCAAAAAAACTATTAGATGTTAAAAGTATATTCAAATAAATTATATCATTTGAAATCGTTGAAAAACTAAATAAAGAAACGAAAATGGCGGACTTAACATACTTTTCGATGACAATTGATTGGCACAGACAAGTCAAAACAGGGTCGCCGAAATATTTTCGCATTGCCTAGCATGTGAATTTGTGCTTGTTTCTTTGTCTACGTTTCGGTCTGAGGATTTTCAGTGACATTTACTTCTCAGTATTATTACGCGGTTGAAGATCTTTTGAATTTCTTATCTCTAACTAATTGTTTTCCGAGTAAACTGTCTCGACTTAGTCATTTTTTTTTTTTTTTTATGTTAGAAGTTGGCAAAACAGCATACGGCCCACCTGATGGTAAGTGGCTGCCGCAGCCTATGAGCGCTTGCAGCACCATTAGTAGGTGCCACTCGCGCGTTGCCAACCTCGAGATATTAGTTCTTAAATCTCGTTCGCCCAGTAATTTTACTAGCGTACAATGCCCTTCAAACCGGAACACAGTAGTGCCTAAGCACTACTATTTGGCAGCAGAATATTGGACATTGCGGTGGTAGTGTGACTGATTGCACTGGTGGAATAATCTCTGCTGTGACAGAAGTTATCCCAACAGCGGGCGATGGGGTCGTCACATCCCGACGCCGGTAAAAGTCATATCATGAGTTTTTGATTATGTTGTCACCTGCACCTACTAGTCCAGCCATATTTTTAGCTTAATAATTGAACACACAATATTGAAATACTTTTTCATTTAAAATAAAACTAAAACCTAACCTTATTTTTTTTTAATACTGACTCGAAATAATTTCTTCCAAAATTTGACCAGCGAAATATAATATGTTCATACATGAAGGACCTCAAAACTTATCGTAATATTCCCCAACAAGAACTATCTAAAGAGTGTACTCGGGAACCCTAACTTTCTATTGAACCATATTGAATCATCGTTTTAGCCTGAAACCCTAATAATTTCGCCATGTGTTTTTGTCTGTCCGTCCGTCTATCCGTCCGGCCAACTGTCCGCCTATCCGTCTGCCTGTGTAAAAACTTAGTGGTATTGTGGTAGTCCATAATTTTGTATTGAAATCGTAAAACGTTCAAAAATTATGGATCCATTACATGTAACTGAGAATTGAAAAAAGAAAATCTACGCATGTTAATTATTTACGTTTCTATCTTTCACATGTCATAAATCAAAATATCTTCAAACTTCTCTATTGCGATAAAGTCCGTTAGACAATTTTCATAACCGGCCTATCATTTATGTATCAATATATCCGAGTCCTAAAAAACGCTTTTGTTACGTCACGAGGGAAGCAGTAGAATCGATGAACGTGTATTGTTGTCCGGACGTCGCGTGAACTGTCTGACAAATTGAGGATCAGACCCGAGTTATATATTAAATCTGGAAGATAAGTTTGAGATATTGAAGGATATAGTAACATAATTGGATCGTTTCAAAAAGACAATCGCAGATTTCAACCCAGATAGACAAAAACAGTATGGGTGCAGAATTTAGGATTGCGGATAATTAGGTCTTATACTCTCCTTCATTTGTATCTTTAAAGCATACCATTATTATTGTTATTGACGGGGATCAAATTTGCTAACATATTCTCACCTTCCTGTAGAAAGAACCGGATTATGTAGTGTTAATGTCACAATGATAACGTCACGGGGACCAACTAAAAACTCCTTAATGACAAAACTCAGTGCGTGTCTCAGGTTACGGAGTCGTTCGCACGACGAGCCAGCACGTAACGTGCCAAGAACTGTGCTCTGATCTTGGAACATGGTGGTCACGGGTGTGTGGAAGATAATAATTTCCAATGCTTTCTATGCACGTTGTACAAACGTCGGGACTAAAAAAATGCAAGAAAAAATTATTTGTCAATTTGAGAAACCATTACTGTGCATCGCGGGAGAGCGCTTGCCACTTGGTGCCGATTTTTACTGTTATTAAAAATTATAACCGGCATCAGCCGGCGGTAAAGAAATACAATTATAAGTTCTTTATCTCTAACGCGTGTGTCAGATCATCATAACATTTCAAATGAATTTAGATAATTCAAAAATATACGGTTACGAATCAAAAAGCTAGAATTGGGAACTTCCTACTTTTGGAGTTGGTAATGTGTAAATTGAAATCAAATAAGACAAGAAGTAAGTATCCAATGAGCATGTCACGTTGACAAATGCGTCAATTGTCCCCCGGATGTCGGGTCAAGCGTGTTAGACTAATCGTGGACGTGAACAGGCCTGTAACAGGGATGTAAGATTATCGTGTTATCAGTATAATAAATCGTTTAAAACCAGCTGTTTATTTACGATCTTTGAATATTGTAAATGATTTTGTTTATGTATGCTGTATTTTGGTAGTTTGAGGCATGGGTGAAGTTTTGAAGAATGCCGCTCAATTTTGTTTATTCGTTGGAATGTCTGTTTCTAATAAATTATAATATAAAGGAAGTATAAAAACTAAATCTTTTTAAGAAACAGGGCATCTATAGCTTAAGGACCCATGTTTTATTAGAAATGTTTAGAGCAATGTTAGGACCTATGTTTTAGAGCAATGTTTATTTACAGTAGTATTTATAAGGTTTATCAAATAAATAAACGCGACACACTCAACGGCTCCCATTAGGATAGTTGTATCCTGTGTCGGGTGAAACATATACAAAGATAAGGACAAACACAACCAGATCGGATCGCATGGTCAATACAAACATCAGTTCAGAGCTGGAGTCGAAACCGCGATCTTTGGCGTTTAAGGCAGGTTTATCGGAAACGGTTCTAACGTCTTTCATGAAATTTAGTATACGAGGAGCTTTGACTAATCGATCTAGCTAAGATTCATTTTTAGAAAATGTCGTTTTATCCGTGTTTTAAGGCAATGAAATCTAATAATAAAATATAATTTATATTAAAGCATAATAATTTTCAAAAACGCGATGTATCAAAAAAAATGCCGATCAAAGCTCGGTCATCCAGGTACTGTATTTTCATTTCTGTAGACGCATAAATATATATAATTGAATATAATTGTAAGTAGGTTGTAGGAAGTGCGAAACGGCTTACACGTTTGTGTGTCGAAGCACTTGTTAACCTCAATAAGGGTCGTGAAGTTACATTAAGCTTGTTTCTTTGTGTTCTCACGCATAACACTCGCCCCCTTAACGCGACACTCTCAGTGTCCGTCTTATCGATACAAATATCTTTAAGCTGTCTCGGGGCTTTGAACATGGATATTATTTTTTATAGGCACAATCAATTTATCTTATACTTTTTATTTTTTTTAATATTAATATTTTTTGTGTTTATTTGTCGACTTACTTGGTATTTCAAAAGGGTTGAATATAATACATTTTTAAACTCTTCTCTAAGGATAGGAAGGACTGTCGTAGGAGTACATGTTATTCTGTCAATCAATTGTTAAATCATACATAATGTATAAATCGTTAACCTACCCCTGCATTTATTTCTTTTTCTTTCCTGCCTTATCTCACATGTGAATACAGGCAAGGCACGCTAGTTTCTTTTTCTCTTTTTTATAAAGAATATTAGCAATGCTTTTTCAAGGCATTACTAATATTCCTATTGACCTTCCAAATAAGCTTAAGGAGGTTAGGGTCGAACCCGTGACTCTCGCGTTATCAGTGCGGTGTCGGACCTTCTACTGTTGAGCTATTTAGGCTTAATAGTTTGCGATCATTATACGTCTCATATAATGAAAGCTTGTTTTTGATTTGACAACTCTATGTTCTTTTGTTTCTCTATAGTCTATGAATATGACATCTTTTAGACTAGTTGTTAAAAGATGTGATATTGTTTATTAATCCTCAACCCTTATCAAAATCGTTGGCATTCTAGAGGTAAAAGTGGTTTTTTTTTTTTTATTTTTTTTTATTTTTTTGGCCTTTGGTACTGCGGTTATTAGCCCGCCGTAATTCTGCCAATGTCAACGTATAGTGGAAAAGACATCGTGGAATAAATGGTTGAGTTTCTTTAACGTATGCAGCAACTTTTTGTGGAGATGGTTCAGTAACATCGAATACCTAAAATGTTAAGGACAACACAGTTAGTAATAATATATAATAATGAAACATAATATATAATTATAAACAATTAATACTTAGGTATAAAAAACAGAAGTTATTACTATTTAACCGGAGATCCTGTATTATTATTAATTATAGTTTAATATCATACATTTCTACATATTTGCAAACTATTTTAAGGAGATGAGGGTTACGGGTAGAGAGTAGGGAATCGAAAGTAATAGGTCGGGCGATTTGAGGGGGTACAATGTCATATAGGGATCTTTGGAATTTAGGGCAGTTAAAAAATATATGGTTTGTCGTGCCCTCATCTAGACCACATTCACATAGTGAATTGTCTCTCACTCTAATTTTAGCTAAATGGACCGGTGTGCATGAATGACCCAATCGTAAACGGCAAACAGTAGAGGTAGCTCGTTTACTAAACTGGCGCATGTGGGAAAACCATGGCTTAAGAGGGATATTTGGTTGGATATTCTTGTAATGTTTGGCTATAGTTTGATTTTCTGAAATCCAACGAGAATTCCACGATTCATACAAATCTTTCCGGGCCAAAGGCATAAAGGTAAAAGTGTTAACCCTTACTAATGCTAGCAAAATGACATTTGATTGAAAGTGTTCTGCAATAATGTACGATATTTTTATCTTCAATTTACGACCACTAAATAACTGACATCTTTTACCCAGGATCTGTCGCCGGGATATGTCGGACGAGGGGGCGACATTCACACGATTAGGACTGATGGTTATCCCATCTATTGGGTTATGTGACGTGTCTGATTGAATATTACGATATCCGATTGAACGAAATATTCTTCTTTTATTGAAATATTAAAGCATTATTTTCGATAGTTTTTTTTTATTATATTGTATATTAAGTTTTACTAAGTTGGCAAGCATACGGCCCACCTGATGATAAGCTTTTGCCGTAGCCTATGAGCTCTTGCAACATCATTAGCCGGTGCCACTCACCTGTTGCCAACCTCGAGATATTGGTTCTTAAGTCTCCTTTGCCTAGTAATTTCACTAGCCTACTGTACCCTT
Organism: Hestina assimilis; assembly: GCA_023373885.1. Lineage (NCBI taxonomy): Eukaryota > Metazoa > Arthropoda > Insecta > Lepidoptera > Nymphalidae > Hestina > Hestina assimilis. The sequence continues at coordinate 4,271,614 of CM041749.1, read as the reverse complement.
GAAACCGGAAAACAGTAATGCCCAAGACAGTACTGATTTGCGGTAGAATATTTGACTCTGCTAACTGCCTGTTTTGTAGCGCCAACAACCGCGCCGCGCCCGTCTTGCTTTGCGCTTAAATTAATGGGCGCTTTAGCCAGGACGAAGAACCCAAAAAACATGCTCAATTACATAAATATTTTTGTAATTTGTTGTTGATATGATTAAATAAACAAATTCTTCGAATTAATCATATTAGATATGCATGTATGCTATTGCCTAAAGTTACTTACATTACAGCTTATACCATGGCTTTATTTTAGTTTTAAGATATAACTCAAGTTTCATACCAATGCGACAGTTGTAAAATAACACCAAGATTCCCACTTATTCTTTTGTGGGAACTTAATTATGTACTCCTTATCGCATATCCGTCTCAAGCTACTGTGAGAGCGGGCCAATATTAGCCGAGACGGGAATTTTCTTCATAAGGATATAAATATTTTTAAGCTCAAAAAAGTCTGGATTTGATTGATTTGAAAGATGAATTTCTATTATAAATATCATTAGTTTCATACTTTCATAACGTATATAATATGTAGAGTATGAAACATACTTCCTGAATTATTAAAAATGAAACAATAATAAGCAAACGCTAAATTAAACTCCAATTATTTTATTAACTTTTTTGCACAAGAATTTACAAATATATCACTAATTTCCATATTAATTTCACAACCGTTTTTCATTGGGATAGGTAAAACACGAAACAACGGTAGAACACGAAACAACATGACGACAAGGCGAGTCGCGTTCGATCCTGACTCCTTTGAGCTATTGTCGTATCCACTCCTAGCGCAAGCTTCGAGTTTATTTGGAGGGGCAATAGGAATATTAGTAATGCTCGAAAACTCATTGCTAATATTTTTTAGAAAATAATATAGCTTTATTTGTATCTAGATGTCATCTTCACACGGTTCCTCAACCATCATTAGCCTGTACCCGTCTTAAGTGTACGATGTACTCGACATGTAATGCATTTCGCTCTATTGAGTCCACATAAATAAACCCGTATCACTCAACAGGCGACTAGTGCGTAATTGATCCCTTTATTCCATTCTAAATTCGCTCACTAACAAAACGACGTAAAACGTTATAAATTTTATTGAAAATCGTTTCTAATGTACAACGAAATTAGGTTGATTTTTAAATCTAAGGCGGTTTTGAAAGGTTCTCTGATCGATCTAAAGCTCTTTACGTGAATTTAATATTAAAGTTTCCTGAAAACGTTATTCGGTGGGAAAATTCTATTAGTGAGAAATGGGAAAGAATTCATCTTTTAATAATAGAGTATTACTCTGAAATCAATCCGTTTTACATCAATGATTTTAAGGTCTATTTACTAAAAACAATAAATAAAAATCTTTGAATATTTTTATTTTTTATTATGAATTGTTTTTAACGTACGTATTTTTTGTATTTGTTTATTTCACTTTATTTCGAGAGTGGTTGGTGGTCCAGATGTTTTTCTGCTATTTCATAATATGCCAAATTGGAGCAACGCTTATTTGCATTAACTTATTTATTATATATGTCGGAGTTGGATGTTAAACGAGCTTTTCTTTAATAATTTTACTGGTATTTGTTCATTTTAAATCATAAATTAACTTAATTTGATTTGTTATCACCTTTTAATATTGTATAAGTTTTTATTAAGTTGTTATAATACTGGCCATATCGAGTAGAAGGAAACCTCTAGTGGGGTCGAGACACCATCTGAACGCTGTCAGTGGGAATGAGAAAAGAAACAAAAGCTATGTTGTTTTACGGGAATAAGATATATTGTGAAATTGTGGTTGGATCGAGTTGGATCACTCTTAGATTGTTGGGAGGTGAAGTCAGATCGGTGCGCCGAACCCACTGCTCGAATATATGATATGATACTATGATTTGTTAAAAGGAATAAATCCACAATAAATATTGTACAGCTTGTTTTGTGCTTGCATTTTACCCACACGAAGCCCACGAGAGTTGTAACCACTGATGACGATGTCTATGAGAATCTCCATTCTCCGACATATATATTTTTGTGTAGTGAGTTTTGGCCATTGCCTCGCCATTCATCGATTTTATTCTATTTTAAAATTTCTTTATACCATTTTTTGGATTTATCACGGAAACTTTGTACGAAACTAGCTTTTGCCAGTGGCATCGCCCGAGTGAATAACGATTTTAATATAAACTTTTAACCCCCATTTCAACCCTTCAGGTGTGTAATTCAGATAATGTTTATAAAACGCGTGTTTCTTTATCTAGAATCATTCACTTCTAGAGCAAGCTTAGAGCTTATTTCGAAGGGCAATAGGAATATTAGTAATGTCTTGAAAAAGCATTGCTAATGTCTCCTTTTGTGTATAATATATAGATTTCTCAATTATTTTATTCTCTTTTAAACTGTACATTGTATTTGAAAATGGTTCTTTGATTAGAAAATTTTCATGCAATAAACTTTGATTTAGAGAATACTTTCACGTAGGTTATTACTTGATATAATCGCATGGTTATAAAGTTCGTTATTGTATAGTTTACAGTTATAAAATAGAAAATAGTTACACTGTACCAATCCGTTCCGATCCCGTTACCGGATGTTACAGGAATGTCGGACTATACTTCTCTACTTACCTAGACTAGATTTTAGAGTATATAATATTAAAATAAAGGCATTTCGAAATCATATTCATTTCGACGACGTTGTGGCGCAGTGGTAGCGAACCTGCCTTAAACGCCACAGGTCGCGGGTTCGATTCCCGCTCGGAGCACAGTATGTATTGACCATGCAAGCATATTTTCCGGTCTGGGTGTATTTGTCCTTGTCCTTGTATGTGTTTCCGGACCACAGGATATCACTACCCTAATGGGGGTCGTCGAGTGTGCAACGTTTATTTATTTATATATGTATGCCTTTAAATATTTCATCAATTTTATATCATATTGTAATGGATCCGAGTGAGCAAGAACTCTGAAAAAAAAAATGAAGTACGGGGATGAAAGTCTCTGTAAAAGTTAATCCGAACAATATTCGGATGCCGGATCGTAACAGTGCAAAGTATTTATATGGTTTAATACTCGTATTTGAATAAATGAATGGGGGTGTGAAGAAATAAATCTATCATGTAAGTTTTATCTTATTCACAATTATGTGTTAATGCAGCTATTATTTCCAAATACCGTTGCGGCAAATGGCTTCCATGTTTTTATGTACATGGGAAATTGCTTACGAGTAATAATATATATTAGTTTTGTGTGTTAAAATTTATAACTGTGTTATTAAAATGTGCTATTATTATTTAAAATTGCAATTTTACGTGGAAACTATTTTGATGATGGTCATTTTCTAGATTTAAAAGAAACTATATAAATATCAACAAGAGAAGCCGTTAAAAATATCTGCCATTACTTGCATAATGAATCAAAACGAACCAAGTTGAATTTTGCGATGGATTTCTGTGTCTTATCCACACAAATCAGTTTTTTTTTTATTGCATTATATTATTGCAATTTATGGTAATAAATTTATCATATAAACGCATTACCATTGGACCGAAATGAATGCATTAAACCCGCTACTGTAGGCGTATCCGCCTCCATCATGTATTCTGCCGCATAATATTCGTCAAAACAGCAATTTTTGTATTGTTTTGTAGTTTTATTTAATAAGAAATATTGCACCTAAGTTATATTTTATAATATTCTATAGTTGAGGTCAAACGTGATTATTATAACAATGTCTTCATCCAGAACTGGAAGTCGTCAGACTTCCGAGTGTATTACATATTCAAGCCGTTTTCCCATTCTCTAACTATTTATGAGGGCTGTTAGCCCGACTAGAAAAAAAGTTAGGCTTAACCAGATCATGTATCTGGACCGGATCAGGATAGAATGAGGCATGCCAGATCCGGCACGCCCTATCAGGACCAGGTCTGGTCTAGATAAGGATAGCCCGATGTAAAATATAACCAAGTATGGTAAGGCATACTAGATCAGGACCAGTTCTGGACCAGATAAGGATAGCCCGATGTAAAATATAATCAAGTATGGTAAGGCATACTAGATCAGGACTAGGTCTGGACCAGATAAGGATAGCCCGATGTAAAATGTAACCAAGTATGGCAAGGCATACTGGATCAGGACCAGATAATATAACAAAAATATGTGTATCAAAAATAAATAGACATCCAGATATCTAAGTGTGTTGTGCATTAAATATAAACTTACATTGAATTGCGTTCAATAAATAAAAAAAATACCAAAATATGAATATAAATACAACATAATGGTGTGTATATATAAGTGACAGCGCGTGACGTCACAAAGCAACTTGTCGGAACTTGTTCACAGTCGCAGTGTTCTTCGTTGAAAGAAGACGTACATCGGTGTATCAATCTTTTAAGTGATAAAGAATTTTTGTCATAAAAAGCATGTATTACTAATAATGTATTACTAATTATATTTTTATATTGCTTAAAAATTGTATGTTGATTAGTTTATTAATGTAAATATTGTAAAGATTAAATAAATTCAATACAAAGACTGAATCACCTTAACAGTAAGTTGAAGAATAATGAATAGGTATATTGTGTGTAAAAAAAAAGTGTATCAAGTACTATAAGCTTATATCTAGACATTTACTCAGTGTATTGTATATAAAATACAAACTAGAGGACTAAACTAACTAGATAAAAAAATATTTTTTTGCTGTGTATAATAATTTACCAATAAAAAAAATATTAAGTAATTAATTAACAATATTTAATTAAGTAATAATATTTATTTATTAATAATGATAATGATTAATTAATAATATAAAAATAATTGATATTTAAAGTAAAACCAAAAAAATAATAGATACATTAAAAAAATAGATGGAAATAAATATAATAATATATGAAATATAATATCAATTTATAATTATTCTTTTTATTAAACAGTTTTTCAAGACTAAATTCATATATGTTTTTTAAAATGACCGGACTGGGCATACTCGATTTGGATCAGGCAAGGTATGTTACGCAAGATGGTTGATTTGGACCCAATTGCTCTTATCCAATGAGTTACTGGTTCGCCCTTAGGGTTGCGGAGGTCAGATGGCAATCGCTCCGTGTAAAAACTAGTAACCTGTCAAATCCGGATAAGAGTAATAAGCAGACCCTGAACATGAAATACCGGGAATAATGCTAGGATGAAGAAGAATGGTTGATTTGGACCCGATCAGAAAAATCTCATCCGGACCCGATCAGGAATTCCTAATCTGGACCCGATCAGAAGTTTATAATCTGGACCCGATAAGGTTTTCCTGATCGGGTCCAGACAAATCTTCTGCGTTACATACCTTATCTGGTCTAGATCGGGCATGCCCGGTCCGGTCCTTCTAAGGAACACGAAAAAATTTCTAGTCGGGAGGATGCGACATCTTATTATAATATTATATCAACTAATTTATTACCTGCCTTCAAGTTTGTCCCTCTTTAGTTTAGTTTTCAAATTATGTATATGTTCTGTTAGCGCAGGGATTTGTGAATTTAAATTTTCTATACATTATCTTAGGTTCAATCCTGACATATAGAACATCTTCTACGTAATCAAATATTCTGCGACTTTAGATTTATATTCTGTGAGAAAGCAGTATTTCCTCCACCACCACCCTCCAGCCAGTCTATTGAAGCTTGTACCAAAGCGGCCCTCCTTTACGGTAAAATAGACATAATTTCTAAGCATTCAAACTTTCTTCCGCAGAGATGAGTAAAACACTAATTAGTTATTTCATAGTTAGAAATGCTAGTCAGAATTTTTATTAATTTTTATTGCGGTTACTTTCTCTCTCTCTCTCTCTCCGTGGCATTTATTATTCCCATCTGATGGTGGGGTCTGCCTTTCCGGTCTTTCTCTTCCACTTACTTTACTTTATATACATCTATACAGCTTCTATCTATCGGCTTCGTCTGAATAACAATTTTAATACAAACTTAGAACCCCATTTCACCTATACCTCTTCAGGGCTAAAATTTTGGAAAATGTTAAAACATGTGATTCTTTAACTGTTCGCGTTTTAACGAAGTTTCATGTTTCTAGTTTCAAACATGACGGATATACCAAACGTTCAACCTCTTTTTCACTTTGAATTTCTAAAAATCTATTCTTAGTGCTCGTTTACGTTTTAAAACTAGAAGAAAAAAATCTATTTTCTAGTTCTAAAAGTTTAGGCTGGGCTTTGATATGTCAGCCAGATCTTCTCCTTTTATATTACATATACAGATCATGCACTAATTTGTACGGAAATCTGTTTTACGTCACTTCTTATACGTACGCGGATGTAAAATTTGCAGTGTCGGTACGATAATTTACTTTTACGACGTATGTTTTGAGTATAGCTTAATAATTATATCGGGGTTACAATGTTATACTCGTAAATGGCAACATAGTAAATGGTTAACATGAATTTACCTGTGCTTATTTATAAACTTAAAACTACGTATTTAACCAATAAAATGTAGGTGCATGCAACGGATGCGCTTAACGACTTACATGGTGCATAGTAATTTTGTAAAATGTGAGAAATGGCTGCAGATTAAAGATAATGTTGCAATAAATTGTTTAAAAAAAACACAACAACAATTAAATGCACGCACATTCTTTTACTTAATGAGTGCTTAGAGAGACATTTTTTATTTATTAATAAAGGAATTACCTAACGTACCTCTAATGACGGAGGGAACGGGACGATTTTTTGACATCGTTACGTATACAAATTAAAAATATAGTAGCAAAGTGAAGAAGTGAAAGGGACGCTGGACGGACGTGGCGTAAACAAAGTTTACGATGATGTTTGGCCCGTCCAGCACGCCACGTGTCCTAGCGTCTACCTATTGTTCATTACCATGAGGTATGATTTAAGACCATGTTCGCGTTATAAACGATGAGCATGGCGTCGGGATGTGACGACCCCATCGCCCGCTGTTGGGATAACCTCTGTCACAGCAGAGATTATTCCACCAGTGCAATCAGTCACACTGGTGGTAGGTCTTTTGTTGCAATAGGCCGGCTAGGTAGGTACCACCGCAGTGTCAAATATTCTGCCGACAAATAGTAGTGCTTGTGCATTATTGTGTTCCGGTTTGAAGGGCACTATACGCTAGTGAAATTACTGGGCAGAGGAGATTTAAGAACCAATATCTCGAGTTTGGCAACGCGTGAGTGGCACCTACTAATGGTGCTGCAAGCGCTCATAGGCTACGACAACCACTTACCATCAGGTGGGCAGTATGCTGGTTTGCCAACTTGTAACATAAAAAAAGCACGTCACGTCTCCATCCCGTCCAAGGTATTATCTCGTTACGTATGCTGCGACCTTTAGTCTAGAAGGACTATGTTAATGCATAGAGACACACCTTAAAAGAAGCCTTTAATTAATAAAAACTATAAAAGTTTATAAACAATACTTGTGACAAAAACCTTAAATTACAATTTTCGTATACCATCTGAATAATTAAATATGAAATTTTTGTTGCTTCAGAAAGTGGAGAAATTAAGTCTCATCATCATCAGCGACTATCACTATTGTCATTCGTCAGAGGTTGAAGACAAGAAAGAACTAATTTGGGTTTTATTTAGAACTCTTTCATGCAAAACTCTCTTTATGTTATGTTATCATGCAATAAATTTTAAACAGATTTCGATGACATTTTTGCTACTTCATAGCTTTCTTACATACGGTGATGACGGCCAGTTACATTCGACGTTCCGGTTTTTTAGCAGTTACTCGGTAATACAAAATTCCATGTGAAGAAATTCGTGCGTAAAAGCCTAATAACCAATATAAATATTGTGTAAGTTTGCGTGTAACTTGTCAATCTGAATACGTCAATCAAAGCAGTCAGCTTTCTTATCTCAATAACATTTTATTTGCATTTCAGATCTCGTAATTGTAATACATTATGACACTAGTTGCCCGACATCGCCCGACTGTCACTTGCACCTCTCGACAAACCAAGTGTTAATATTACGATACGTTTTTTTTAAACGTTTTCATTTGGTCCAAGTCATAGACTTTGAGATGTAAAATAAAAAATAGACATAATAATATTATGAGACTCAACCACGGCACATTCAAAGTATTTTTTCAAAAAGGCCTCAATAGCAACGGTAGAGCGGCCGACTCCGCTCCGTTAAATCGTGAAAAAGTTGTGGGTTCCATTCTGATGACCCTTGGGCTATTGTCGTATCCACTCCTAGCGCAAGCTACGAGCTTATATGGACGCTAATAAGCAATACTATGTCAACCCACACGAATGTCATTTCGAGATCAACGCGTTTGAAAATTTTGAACAACCTTCTTTATATGATTTTTATAAACAGATTGTTCAAGTTTTTGGCAATTTCAGATTTATGTAAGTTATTTTACTTATATTCACAAAAAATAAGTATACAAACTACATATTTCGTATATAATATAATCCAAAACGTTTAACATAATACATAAATTGCATGATTAAAAATGCCTTTTTTAGAAGTTTTAAAGCTACCCTACAAATATTAAAGAAAAATGTTCTTCAGCCAACTTTTTACCAATTACAATTTACCAACACTTCTGCATATATAACACAGTTTTTCAATTTTGTGGGTTGACATGGTATTGCTTATTTGCGGCTATAGACGGGCAATAGGAATAATTAGTATTGACTTGAAAAACCAATGTTAATATTCTTGAAAAAAAAGTAACTAACTGCGGCAACATACAAAAATGTAAGTGTTATTTTGGTTCATATAATATTAAAGAAGTTTATTTTATGACTTGTGACATACGCAGTATTGAGGGAAGCAAGGATAATTTGCGATTTGCACCGCGCCACGCTTTCACCGGGATGGCATACATCATTAGATGCAACTTTCATACCGCACGTAGAAATTTAAGCATCCTACGGAAGATTTAAGATAATGTTTTTATACTTGACGTTTTTGTCGAAACATTTTTTTAATTTTTTTATATCATGACAGGTGGGAAACAAGCATACGATCCGCCTGATTGTAAGCAGTCACTGCAACCTATGAACGCTTGTGGTACTTGAAGTATCACGTGCGCGTTGCCAACCTAAGGAATAGGAGGCAAGCGATAGTCTGCGATAAAAGAAAAGGAACCGAGAGGGTGGGAGATCGGGCGTCGTGCGTTCCCACTCACCGCACAAAACGTCTATTTTATTGCGAAAAAGGCTTGACAGTGGTGATGAAAGTTTATGTGGGAATTAATTCTTTTACACGGATATTCAATTGGTGTGCCCGCGGTTTTACTGGCTTGGCCTACATAGTCTACACCTATTTTTACAAACAAACAGTTCATTTATTTTTGTGTTGCTGTTCCACCAACTCACCGTATCGCATCACCCGCCTGCGCTTTCTTTCTTATTGCTCGGCTTCTTTGTATGTATCGTGACGTTATGTAGCCTATATCTTTCCCGAAGAAGTGTATTATCAAATGCAAAAAGAATTTTACAAATCTGAATAGTAGTTCCATAACAAAACAACAAACAAACTCTTCACCTTTATTGTATTGCTATATATTGGCGGGTGAAGCCGCCGGCAGATGCTAGTAAACTATAAAATGTATGTACCTATATACATAAAATAAATAAATAAACGCTACACACTCAACGGCCCCCGTTAGGATAGTAATATCCTGTGTCGGGGATCCGGAAACATTCACAATGACATGGACAAATACACCCAGACCGGAAAATATGCTTGCATGGTCAATACAAACATATTATGCTCCGAGCGGGAATCGAACCCGCGACCTGTGGCGTTTAAGGCAGGTTCGCTACCGCTGCGCCACAACATCGTCATATACATTTATGCCAGGTACAGTCCGTTTTAAACTAATAGACTTTATATCTTACTTCAATGAAGACAATATTATGATTGTAATAAAATAATATTGTAAATAGATGATTGCTAATAAAATGTACTTGGATTTTATGCTATAACGAAATAGGAAATTATGTCGACTAGCTGTTTTCGTTGGTTTCTCTCCCATCTACTTTATAGTTCACTTGCCTTAAGATGAAGGTTATGTTTTTCTTTAAAACAGTAAAATTTGTATAGTATTTTATCTTCGAAAGTTGCTATAAATCCGCTCAGGCGTTTCGAAAAATTAATGATCGAATAGATTTTCAAATTACAGACAGACCTTTCGATTTTATTTATACGTACATATAAGTTCGTTTCTTTTGTAATACAGAGGGTTTCTTTAGAAAGTAACTGCGGTCTTAACGATAGTTACTTTGGTCTTAAGTATTTTATGGTGCATCCACACCGTCGTTAATTTGTGTTGAGCAACATCATGCAACACGGTAACATACTTTAACATGTACGCTCAATTGTAGCTATTGTATGTTGTTGTATGTTGCTTACCGCATCCACGCCGCGGTTAAATTTAACAAAATATAACAATGAGTAACAGTTACTACAATTATATTGTTTGTTACCAAAGGTTGGCCAAAACAAACACGGCAACATATACTAACATTTGGAAACGTTGCTCAGCAAAAGGTAACTGCGTTGTGGATGCAACATTACATTCATTGTTTAAAGTCTCACGTCATTAAATAAAATATGATTATTTGTTGCACAGATATCCTATTTATTTATTTAGAATATGAGCTATATGCTAAATTTAATGTGGTTCAAATTGATTATCTATGTACTATTGATTTATGGTAAAGTATAATATTTATGATTTTATTATAACTAAACATAAAGTCATATGTTAATAAAAATACGATTTATGATAATCAGATAAAAATCATTTTTCATTGTATGCATTAAATAAAATTAACTTAAAAGTTACATATAAATATTTATTTATTTATTATTATTTAATATCTCAAAGGTGTCTTATTTTTTTAGCTTTATACATATATACTTGTAGAACTTAAAATGTTTTGAAACAAATAAAAAATATAAAAAAAAAAAAGTTTTAACTGTATGATATTACTCTAACGAGTTATTCTTAAGTAATAAATATTTAATCTAGCGTTATTATTCTCGAAGAACTATGACCGGAGGCGAGCAGTGTGGGAGAAAACTCGTAAGTTTAAATTAATAACCGGTCACAAAGTAAATCGAGCGTTATTCGCTATGCCGTGCTACTGTTAAACTTTCGCTCCTACGTCGATGGAATTTATCCTATCCTGTTATGTATTGGATTTCCTTTACAAGCTATTTGCAATATAATATTGTTGAGTTGCTAATTTTGAATTAACATCTACTTTGTTACGATTTCATTTCGAACACTGAGTAGTTATATGAGAGAGGGAGAGAAAGAGAGACACTACCATAAAACTATGATTGTTTGTGGTAGGGGCTCAAAACACACACACACTAGAACAAGTATCGTCAGAAATGTGTGTCTCGAGCAGTTACGTTATGTATGTTCAGCTCAAACATCTTATACATTACTCAATGCATATTTATATACATATGGGTAAATAACACAACGACGAGGGCACACACAGACCGGAACACCACCTGTATGGTCAATACAAACATCTGCTCCGAGCGGGTATCGATACCGCGACCTGATGCGCTTAAGGCAGGTTCGCTGCCGATGCGCCAACCTCGTCAAATGGGATTCAAAATCGAAATAATTTAATAACATTTTTGGTATCGCTCTTATGGCATTTCTAATAACACATCTATCCCTTATCAAGCATAATCAATAATTTGTTACAATTGGCCATAAAAGATAAGATAAAGCTTATTATCTAGACTAATATATAGGACACTTTTTATCCCGAAAAGATGTTGGGCTCCCGTGGGATTATGAAAACACTACATAACGCGAGTGGAGCCGCGAGCACAGATAGTTGGTCATAAAAGATAAGATAAAGCTTATTATCTAGACAAATATATAGGACACTTTAAATACCGAAAAGATGTTGGGCTCCCGTGGGATTATCAAAACACTACATAACGCGAGTGGAGCCGCGAGCACAGATAGTTGGTCATAAAAGATAAGATAAAGCTTATTATCTAGACAAATATATAGGACACTTTAAATACCGAAAAAATGTTGGGCTCCCGTGGGATTATCAAAACACTACATAACGCGAGTGGAGCCGCGAGCACAGATAGTTGGTCATAAAAGATAAGATAAAGCTTATTATCTAGACAAATATATAGGACACTTTAAATACCGAAAAGATGTTGGGCTCCAGTGGGATTATCAAAACACTACATAACGCGAGTGGAGCCGCGAGCACAGATAGTTGGTCATAAAAGATATTATATATAAACTAGACATTCGATCCAAATACCAATAATACAAATGGTATTTACAATCAATGTGTACATTCGTGACCCTTAGGTCAGTTGCAATTTATTGATATAATTAAAATCCCGCCCGGCGATATGGTATAACTCTTAAGCGGTGTTAATATATTCCGTAAACGCCTTGCTAACTGTTGAAATGGGATATTCTATGTTCATTTAGAACTGATACATGCCATAAAGATGACGATGACGATGAGGCGACCCCTGTGGTGTGCTGGTAGTGAGACTGCTTTGAGCCTCGACGGTCGCGGTTTCGATTCCCACTCGGAGCTGTTATTTATGTTTCAGTCATTTGGCTTTACATATTTTATATTTCACCCTGGCATAAAATTATGATCAGAAGAAACTTTACTGATGATAGTCGTGGGTTCGATTTCTGCGCAAGCAGAAGTATGCATTGACGATACAGACATACATAAATAAACAAATAAACGCTGCACACTCAACGGACCCCATCAGGATAATTATATCGTGTGTCGTGGGTCCTGAAACATACACAGTGAGAAGGACAAACACACACAGACCGGAAAACATGCCTGTATGGTCAATACAAAAATGAGTCCCGGTCATAATTAGTTGATTGCGCCCTTATATCCTACCAGGTTGGTCCACGTTTTACGACAAAAAATAATGTATTAATAGTGTTCTTACAATGCGAACAATTATATCGAACGAGATTGCAGATTCGCTTTTTACACATTTAATATGAGTTTACGAATGTAAATATGAACCTACTGGCCGAAAAACACCCGGTCTGTGTAAGCGCTCTTAATAAAAAAATACGTACCTATAAGTATATTTGCAAAGATGTGTACATAATATAATTTCAATTTATCCAAATATTTCCGATTTACCAGAAAACTTAATATTTATTTCTATTAAAAATATAATTATTCTAGATGTTTTATCTGTAAAATGAAATCGTTGCTAATTTAAGTCTCTAGGTTGTGCTGAATCACGCAATGTAACAAAAGCAACGATTATCAATCATATCTTTGCTCAAATTGTAATAAATCCGTTCATTATTGTCCTCTCTTAAGACCGCGCACTAGTAAACTAGAACTAAATCTTCTATTTCTCTTAGGTATACTAATAAGTTGTGAATTTATGCATATCTCCTTTTCACTCTCATTAGGGCTTAGCCAAATAGATATTGTGATTTAGATGTAATCAGACCGATGTAACCAACCGACAAAAGTAAGGCGTCCTAAGCACGTCCTGCAAGACCCTGACGATAGGATTACATTAGAAAATGCCCCTTACACAGCACAGACACGCACACAACACCGTCCTCGCCGGCGAGGACGAGGTCCTTTGTTTCGCACGTCGCGTCGCGCTCACACCGTCGGGTGAGTCTATCGTATAGAATGCGCTCGGAGCGCCACAACGTTGTCAACATGTGTAGTGTTTATTTATTTATTTGGCGGTGTTTTTCAATATAAAAATGGAAAAAATTGCTCTAAGTAGTTATATTAGTTTCTAAATTTTTATTTGTAACAAAACTACATTATTTAAAAGCGAAAGCGCCTCTATAAATTAATTTTAAATAATGGATATTCTAAGGGCCCCCGTGAGACCACGTGTTGGAGCTTCAAATATTCCAGACACACGCACACTTGCCAAATATTTACCTTTGACCCAAAAAGTAATCGGGATCATCATTATTTAGACTGTTTAAAGTTAGAAGCTTATCCTGGAACGATTTAATACTACTTTTAAGTTTGAAGCTTTCAATTCAGTAGTCAAAGCGGACGTAGCTCATATTTTTTGAATATATCTACACAGTATTTTGTTTAAGCAGTTCGAGAGGTAAAAAAATAAAAATACTGCGTGGAGTTCCTCCGCGCCGAAGAAGTGAAACTTCGTAATGGTGAAATGAAAATAGGAAGATGTAGAAATTGATTTTTAGTGAAATCATATTGTTTCTTTAACACAAACTTTATTAACATTGCTTACAATTCACAATTGATCACATCATCCGAATCAATCTCTTTCTCTCTCCTTCTTTCTACCTTTGTGTATCTTTCTTTCTCTCTCCCTCGTGCGTTAAACGTTTAACGCAACCTTGTTGGAAGTCGCATTAGAAGTTTCACTTCAAAAGATGCTAGATTTATCTTAACCGTGGGAATAGATTATAAAATTTTTATTTACACCCATCACGTTAATAAATAGCATGGCTGGTAGTCGGCTATACTGAGGTTTTTGTTTCACAGGTGGTAGGTCTTTTGTTGCAAAAGGCCGGCTAGGTAGGTACCACTGCAGTGTCAAATATTCTGCCGCCAAATAGTAGTGCTTAGGCATTACTGTGTTCCGGTTTGAAGGGCACTGTACGCTAGTGAAATTACTGGGCGGACGAGATTTAAGAACTAATATCTCGAGGTTGGCAACGCGTGAGTGGCACCTACTAATGGTGCTGCAAGCTCTCATAGGCTACGGCAACCACTTACCATCAGGTGGTCCGTATGCTTGTTTGCCAACATCTAACATAAAATAAAAAAATAAAAAATTTTAAATTTTCATTATGACTACTGGTGTATATGTTTAACATTATTCTGACACATAGATAAATTGTTATATGAATTAAGTATTGGATCGTTTGATGAAGCAATCCTAATATGAACTCGACTTGCTTCATATATCTATCTGTTACCCGTACTTATATCGTTATTATGTTTCTTGAGTAAACGCCATTAAAACAAAAAAATAATGGAAGCCATTATGATGAGTATATTTTATTAAATTTATACATATAAAAGTAGAAGACCTGACGGACACATCAACGCCCAGCGTAAGCCCTGGGGTCTAGAAAGCTGATTTTTACACAGTAGTTGTTTTTTTTCAAAACGTATATAGTGCTTGCTTCGTCCGTAAGAATTTTTTTTCGAAATGTAACAGAAGTGAAAGAAGTGAAGTGAAAAGGGGTTTAAAGTTTGCATGACATGTCCGTCATTTTTGAAACCAGAAGCATGAAACTTTGTTTTTTGGCGAATAATAAAAGATAAAGAAACACGTGTTTTAATAGTTTCTAAAATTCCACCTTTGAAGAGGTGAAATGAGGGTTCAAAGTTTTTATTAAAATTATTATAAATGCGGGCGAAGCCGCTGGTAACTTATATTATTTTAATTTTATATACGCACCGGCTAATCATTCACAAGAATGTGACATTGAGCAATAAACAAGTAGCGTATAAACAATAATAAAGATAAAATTAATCGAATCACAAACGCTTTTAGCGCTAAGAAAACACGTGTTGATGAGATAAAGCGATAAAGCGATTATCAAAATCGATACTAAACAATATGCTTATCGGTAATATTGAGGGAGTGGCTCGTGAAATGCTGATCCTAATCCGTCACCATAACAATGAGATTCAATGATAACATGCTTCAGCTCACGTACACAGTGTTGTGTGAAATATCTGCATGATAAAGTAAAATTGACGCATTACATATTTAGTAACTTATTAATTAACGATTAATAAAGGACTACCATTGTTCCGCTCCCGTGGTCTATGCGTATTTAACGGTGTGCTCTTCCCAGCACAAATGGGCCGGGTCGACCGAGGAAGTACTACCCTCTCACAGAAAATCGGCGTAAAGTAACAGTATCGGAATGTACTGTTGCGTTTTGTGCGATGAGTGAGAGTGGTAGAGGCCCAATATCCCCACCCTCTCCGTTCCCATCCTTTTAACCCTTTTCATTCCTTCCCTCCTATCTCTTGCGTTTTTGCTAGGAGAAGCATGGTCCTCCTACTACAAAATAATTTACATTTCGTTTCGAATATCACGACTGTTAAATTCCTTTAAAACATGTCTTCAACTATCTCGGTAGCTATTCTGATCAAAGTTTGTTGTTCGAAGTCCCTATACAAATTACAATAAGCGATAAAGCGAGACGCAGTATGGTGCCATCGACAATGGTGTTTGGCAACCGTAATGCAATATAACTTGTTAGCATGTCTGATGTTCCGTACCCCGCGGCGAGTGATTTGCAGACAGTGATTCTTAGGGCTTAGTGATTGTATTTGATAAGTAGCGTTTGAATTATCTATCATTTCAATGTTCACGTTTCTTTGCGAAATATTAATGATGATTTTTGCGATTGTTTTTTTTTATTTTGCTAAGTTGGCAAGCAAGCGTATGGCCCACCTGATGGTAAGTAGTTTGGCGTAGCCTACCTAGCCACTTGCAACACCATTAGAGGGTGCCAATCTCCTTTGCTCAGTCACTAGCTTATAGTGCCCTTCAAGCCGAAACACAGAAATATCAAAGACACTACTGCTTTGCAGTAGAATATTTGACACTGCGGCGGTACCTACCTAGCCGGCCTCTTGCTACAAAAGACCTACCACCAGTGTGACTGATTGCACTAGTGTGACAGAGATCATCCCAATAACGGGATATGAGGTCGTCACGTGGCGACATTCTTTAAATCTCTAACAGGATTATATGCGTTTTAGTGGGAGAACAGTCGTTTTGTTTATTGGTCATTCTTTAGAACGCGCTACACAGTCGTTTTTATTTTGTCAAATTTTACGTCATATAATATTATGGCCAATGAAATTGAGGTATTAACCATAAACGTCAAACAATTGTCCAACTAGGCAAGTATGTAAAGCGAAAACAATGACGGGCGTCAGTGGTGCGCCAGAGGGCGGCGCAGTTAAGCAAGGTGGACGCAACAAAATCCGCGGGGCCCAGCTATAGTTATATATATAGATACTTATGATATATTTGTATTGTTTTGTTCTGGGTTTCTGTCACAAGTACTATAGGATATATATTGATACCTATGTAAGTAATATATGGTATGTAGTGATGAAATGCCCGCCTGGTTAGCCTTTGGTGAAAAACTCGTGAAGTTACAGGCCCGTTTCAAGGTCAACCAGCGTATAACCAGTTGTGTCTAAAAAATTCCGTAACGCACCTGTATGTCCTCTGGTATAGGAGAGTTTCATGAGCAGCAGTAATCGCTTGGCCTCCTGCCTGTTTGCCTCCTCTCACTTATAAAGTATTGTACCATTCTCAATAAATTTTGTTTTGTTGACTACTTTGTGGCGCAGCGGTAGTTAAGCAACTCAGCTCGATTCCCGCTAGAAGGAAATGTTTGTATTGACCATATATACATGTGTTCCGGTCTGGGTGTGTTTGTCTTTGTGTATATTTTCTTACCCCCGACACAGGATATAAATATCCTACTAGGGACCGTTGAGTGTGTAGCTTTTATTTATTGCTGTTGGTATGTTACTTCACGTTTATTTATAATCCACCTTTCACGTCCTGTCAAACGAAAACAACAATTGTTTCGTCAACTTAAACAGCAGTTGATCAATAGCTGTTATATGTACATTGAAAACGAGTCGAGCGATTATTTTAATATTGATAACAATGTATACCATTTCAGGCAGCCCACTAATGGTTGTCGTGATAGTGCAGCGTTGCGTCAGTCGGATCATAATGTGGGCAATTTATCGGCTCATTGGAATAATCATCGTCGGTGTCCAAACGGAATACTGATGGTGTTAATGTTGTAATATTGTTATAAGAGGCGGTGGTTTCGTATTAACATATAATTCTGAATACGTTCGTTAGCGATATCGTAATTTTGGTTTTGATACGAGAGATGTCCTTTTTAACTGGTTAATGTGTGTTTTTTAATTTCATATAGCCTCGCTTGTAACTTTAGCTATTATGATTTTCCTTTTGAGATTAAGTTTTGTAAGCCTCAATAGCTCAACGGTAGAACGACTTCACTCCGTTAACGCGAGAGTCGAGGGTTCGATCCTGACCCTTGGGCTATTGTCGTACCCACTCCTAGCGCAAGCTTCGAGCTTATTTGGAGGGCAATAGGAATATTAGTAATGCCTTGTAAAAAGCATTGCTAATATTCTTTAAAAAAAAAAAAACAAAACAAAAAAAAAAGTTTGCATGATGTGCTTAGCGTACTGTACCTATTTGCTTGGTAGATATATAAAAATTTTACTTAATTCGCAAGAAATAATGTATTATTATATTTTAGAGACACTTATAATACTCTTATATATAATTATGTGGATCTCTTGGTGGCATAACAAGGACATGGTCTTAGTTTAATTATTTTCAAATGTTTAATTATTTGTACTTTAATGTTTTATAAAAGAAAATACAACAAAGGTAAGTTATGTTATCCGATATTTTATATCCCGAATGTATCCGTTTGATCTTCGTTCACATAAATATATTAATTTTCTTTGCTTTAAAGTACACACAATATAAATTGTTTTCTTTTCTTTCCAAAAATTCAAACATACAACAAAACCAAACACACCTCGACGAAATTTGAAATGCGTGAAAATGGAAAGGCTGGCCCTTAGGGGATTTGTGCTTTAGGGAGCTCTGATCAAAGGGACGATGTGATTTACAGCGGTGTACGGATAACCCAAACCGCTTTGATGAAAGGAAACGCAAATTGCCCGAGACTTTATATCTGTTTTTAGTGGTGATAAAATTATAAAATAATCATTGCTTCCTCGTTAAGATCTGTAAACGTTTTTTGTTATACGCGATAGGTTTAGTTAAATTTAGTTAAATTGAAAACAGACCCCAACAATATACTCTAAAGGTTAAAACACATAAACGTTTTGATAGAATAAAATGATCAAGTTTAAATAAATAAATAAATAAATAAACGCTGCACACTCAACGGCCCCCATTAGGATAGTATTATCCTGTGTCGGGGTCCGGAAACATTCACAATGACAAAGACAAATACACCCAGACCGGAAAATATGCTTGCATGGTCAATACAAACATATTATGCTCCGAGCGGGAATCGAACCCGCGACCTGTGGCGTTTAAGGCAGGTTCGCTACCGCTGCGCCACAACGTCGTCAAAAATTATTAATATTAAGTTTCTTGATTTTTTCTCTTTCATTTATAAATTAAATTTCACGAGCTATGAAAGTTACAACAATTTATCTATTACGTAAGATACAACAAAAAAAGTTGTGTGGTTTTATGAAACAACGACGGAAGTGAAACTTTTAACTTTTTTTATTTATTCGATTTAGGGCACGTATGATATATGACACGCATGCATGCGACCAAACATACATACATAAAAATAGTAATAAATAAAATAAAAATACCACGCGCATGTGCTTGAGATCTACCGACTCACTCTCTTTCTCTCTCTTACTTTCTACCTTTGTGTATATTTCTTTCTCTTTCGTGCGTTAAACTTTTAAAGCACGAGGCGTTAAACGTTTAACGCAAACTTTTTGGAAGTCGCATTAGAAGTTTCACTTCAAAAACTTTATTTTTAAATTGTGAAGGCAAAAGATACAAATTCTGTGAAAATTTTCACCTCTACCTATTACGGTTCAGAAGGTACAGCCCCCTGACAGACGGACTTAAGGACGGACAGCCTAAAAATTATTGAAATTTAATTAGTTGTAGCCTGTAGCTATATTATAGCTATGGATGAAGTACATTAAATATGAAGACGGGCAAATTCTGAGAAATTTTCCTATTAAAAGTTTTCTTTTCACTGCTAACAAGGAAAGTTATGTTTTTCGACATCAATCAATTACCGTAAATTTGATGGCGGCTCATAAATGAAGATATACGTAATGTTATCCAACAATAGCCGTATTTTGTAAAATTAAAATTAAATAAATAAATAAACGCTGCACACTCAACGGCCCCTATTAGGATAGTAATATCCTGTGTCGGGGGTCCGGAAACATTCACAATGACAAGGACAAATACACCCAGACCGGAAAATATGCTTGCATGGTTAATACAAACATATGCTCCGAGCGGGAATCGAACCCGCGACCTGTGGCGTTTAAGGCAGGTTCGCTACCGCTGCGCCACAACGTCGTCGTCATTAAATAATTATACAGTTATTATTACTAACGAATTTAAACAAATTATAATAACGTTACACACTCAATGACTCCCATTAGGATAGTTATATCCTGTTTCCGGGGTCCGGAAACATACACAAGGATAAGCATAATCACACCCAGACCGGAAAACATGCTTGTATGGTCCATACAAACATCTGCTACGAGCGGGAACCGAACCCGCGAACTGTTGCGCTTAAAGCAGGTTCGCTATCGTGATGCGCCACAACCTAAATTCTTGAAGCAAATTTTGTAATAAGCAAAATTTTTTCAGTCTGGCATAAGTCAATTTCAAGACGGACAAGTTTTGAGATGTCGTTAGATTTTTCCTTGTGTCCCCTCTAAAGTGACATTCTATTAAAAAAATGTAAAGTACATTTTAAAACAGTTATGCAGTGGTTGTGGTTGTTATAAGATGGTCGGTATGTCTGTCCATAGATAAATGGGCTATTAACTAAATGATAAATATTTCAAGTGCCATCTTTTAAGATATAATAACATAGTATAAAACAAAGTCGCTTTCTCTGTCCCTTTGGATGCTTAAATATTTAAAACTACGCAACGGATTTTGATGCGTTTTAATAGATAGAGTGATTGAAGAGGAAGGTTTATATGTATAATAATATCCATTAAGTGGAGAAAAAAAATTTGAAAATTATTTTTGAAGTTTCTAATGTGATGTCGTAAGTAATTACACTTAACGCGTGCGGGCCACGGCCAGTAATGAATAAATCAAAACTACTGGATCGATTTTATACCCTTGCGAAGCCGGAGCGGGCCGCTAGTAAATCATAACAGGATGATGACAGACATCAAAAAACGTTTAACACATAATATGTAGAACAGAACCCCTATAAGGGTACTGATCGCTGACACATCGGAAAAGGTGTTCGGTACAATCAATAGACGTCCCACTTTCCATGACCTTTCTCTCCCCTCTTTATGGATGTTGAAAAGGCCAATATGTACGGTTCCTATTGAATGTTAGAGCTCTTCTTAGCTTGGTCTAGCATAAGTTTGAACCTTCTCACACGTCAGTAAATATAATCCGGTCAATAACATAAATTTTTTTCGAGGCAAGGTTCTTTATTGGATTTGACGGCGCCGAGCAGTTATTGACACCGCTAGCAAAGATCTCATATTTTTCCCAAATTATCGTATATTTTCATACCGCTAACTTGCAATTTTCTCTAACCATAGAAAGTATTGTTAAATTTAAACAAGACCTGTAAGAATGATAGAGGCTCCAAAGCTTTTAAAATTGAATATCTTTCGCATTTATTCTGAGCCAAAATTTGTATTCGATATTTTTGACAAATTTCTTCCAATACTTCAAGCGAGGCGGGGAAATATTTCAACACTTGTCAGGAGACGTAATACGGAACACCTCTTTCGCACTCGGGGGAGCGTGAGACAAATACACGGTGAGAAACGAGAAATATTTTGTTTCCGACGCGGCTCTGAAGTTTAGACTTTGCGACAGGACGTATACCTTTGAGGAGGAAACTTCACCAGGTTTCGCTGTGACAAATTTACAATTTAATTTCTTACAGCGATATTAAATTGCTTTTATATTAGTTCGAACAAACTATAAAATAAAAGGTGTACTCCTATGGCATATTTCGTTTTTCTTCTTCGTTAAGGTTTTTATTTTTAAATTGGATCTTGACTTTTTATTTAATCTTTCCTTCGTTCTAGCATTAATCACGGTATTTTTTCCCACGGTCTGCTTTTTACTCCTATCGGGATTTGACAGGTTTTTAGTTTTTACGCAGAGCGATTGCCGTTTGACCTCCGCAACCTTAAGGGAAAACCAGTAATTCATTGGGTTAAGACTGACCTATCAAGATCAAGAAGAACGATTATTATCAGATGTTTAATAACAACCGGGATCTTAACGTGCTTTGGCACTTTGCTTAAGGCATGGCGTGGAGATCCACAAGGACAAACGCCCAGACAGAGACAGGTATTTATAAAATTTATAACAGTGGGAAGCGAACCCGCGACCGTCGAGACTTAAGGTAGACTGAGACGCCACAACTTTTCGTATGTTTCATTGTAAGAACGTTTATGAAATGATATTATTGGTAATAACTATTAAAATTTAAATTGACCAAAATCCTTGAAGCGTGTTTTATAATTAACGATTCGACTCAAGTATTCAAGATAAATTACTTTCATAAAATTGTAAGTATATGTGGTACCGTTCACAGGTCTAGTCGGTATCATCCAAAGTCAGGTTGCCTTAAAAGGAGCGTCAGCATTTTTCTTTCAGAGTGAAAGTTTTTGTATGCAAGCCGTCGCCTCGGACATCCCCGGGCTTTTAAATATTTGCATTTCTTTTGCATAGCGTGTGCAGATCCGACTCTTTCTTCCAACAATTCTTTGCACGCCGTTAGCTTTATATATTATTCTTTCTATGAAACACTACGATACTTAATAATTCTTATAGTACTTTGCTGTGTCTGTTTACTTTTATTACTCTTTGTATTGTATTCGTATAGTTTTATAACGATCTACACTTCATAGACGTCTATAAATTTGCATAAAATTAATTTTATGTTTTTATGTGTATTGAATGAGAACGATGTGTTTAGTTGTGACTGCGAAAATATCCAAGAGGTCATATACGATTTATGCTGATCTTAATTATTTGAAATAATTAATAACAATAAATAACTCGCTACACACTCAACGGTCTCCATTGTAAATTCTGTGTAGGGAGTCCCCAGACACACACAAACACAGGTAAAAGGTAATGACTTTTCAGACCCGACTAATATTGATTCAAACATTTGCCCGACGTCAATCTAACCCACGAACGATCGTGGTAAGGCTGGTTGATTACTACTGCGCCAGAACAGTCGTGATTAATGTTTCTTGTTGCATCGGCGTTTGTTTGCTTGTATCACACAGAATGAGATAATTTTTTTATAATATTCTTACTGCCCGCGACAGCGTCTGTGTAGCCTTAGCCTTTACTGTTAACCCGATCGCTACCAAAATCACTCGATGGGATAATCTAAAAATTGCATTAAAAAAAATCGATCTGGCCATTTTAGATTCCATAATCTTCTTCATCCTAGCATTATTCCCGGTATTTTTATGTACCCAGGGTCTGCTTATTACTTTTATCCGGATTTGACAGGTTACTAGTTTTTACACAGAGCGATTGCCATCTGACCTCCGCAACCCTAAGGGCGACCCAGTACCTCATTGGATAAGAGCAATTTACTTATCAAGAGTTAACGATTATTATCAGATGTTATTGATAATAACCGGGACCGACAGCTTAACGTGCTCTCCGAGGCACGGTGGGGAGACCCACACGGATATACGCCCAGACCGAGACAGAAATTGTAACAAACATCTGCCCGACCGGGAATCGAACCCGCAGCCAACCGCAATTTTAGATTCTATAATATACATGCATAATCACAAAGATACAACGTTTTTATACACATAGATAATTTGTAAATATCTCATAGTACATCAATGAAGTTTATACGTATAGACTAATCAATATGCAAGGGTTCACCTTGGTTCAAAGAACTATTCGTCATCTCCGATATGTGATGCAAGGTCGTTGAACTCCAGCTATTGAAAATCTGGTGAAAATGGAAAGTAAATTTTGTTACTAAGAAAAACTTTTCTAGCATTTTCAACTTTTTTAAATTTCGTTGTTAAAATATGAACATCTTTTAATCTAAACGATATTTTTTTCTTTTTAATAAATTAACAGTCCCGTGATCTCAATGGCAATTGTTGTCTAGACTCTGAATGTGTTAAAAATATTTTTGTTTGTAGATAAATTGTATTCATTAATATGAAACTGGGTATAATTTTTTGTGTATAAATAGGTTATACATTAAGTAGATAATGTAAATAAACATGATAATATTTAGATTAAAACCAACAACTGTGCGTCAAATGAAGTCTTGTAAGTGAATGAGGCACGAATAGGACAATTATGAGTTCACTGAACTCTTGTTAGGGTGAAGGAAATAACAGGGACTAGGTGAAATGAAAAATGTTATATCAAATGAGAGAGTCATTTTTTTATTTGTTTTTGATTCATGTGCATGCCAATATTTTAAAACTGTAATATAAAGCATTTACGATAAAATTAAAAAGCTTAACGTAGTGTTGTGATGAAAAAATATTTTTTGATATTTTTCATCACTACATAGTATAAAACAAAGTCGCTTTCTCTGTCCCCCTATGTATGCTTAAAATCTTTAAATCTACGCAACGGATTTTGATGCGGTTTATTTAATAGATAGAGTGATTGAAGAGGAAGGTTTATATGTATAATAATATCCATTAAATAGTAAAGAAAAAATTTTTTTGAGGTTTCTAATGTGATGTCGTAAATAATTACATTTAACGCGTACGGGCCACGGGCAGTAATGAATAAATGAAAACTACTGGATCGATTTTAATAATTTTTAAGTGAATGACATAGGCTATATATTTTATACCCGTGCGAAGCCGGAGCGGGCCGCTAGTAAAATATAATGTGAGAGATATTTTTGGTAAGTCAACATTTTTTGTCATATCTTATTGAACCTGATTGGATTTGTGACATATTGAAAATATTATATTTTT
Organism: Hestina assimilis; assembly: GCA_023373885.1. Taxonomy (NCBI): domain Eukaryota; kingdom Metazoa; phylum Arthropoda; class Insecta; order Lepidoptera; family Nymphalidae; genus Hestina; species Hestina assimilis. The sequence continues at coordinate 4,246,757 of CM041749.1, read as the reverse complement.
AATTTAACAAAAATATTCATGTAAAGTTTAAAGCATATAGCACCAGGTTCGTACGAGTATTAAAAGGGTTGTTAGTATCGCAATGCGGTTGGCGACGCCGAAGTGGCCGCTAGGGGCTACAGCCAAGTACCAACTATGCCTACATTTCCTAATGAAATATATGTATATGGACTATATATACTTTTATAATCAATTATTTATATAGAAATATATACCGGTTACCTTTTTACGACATAAAGGCTGACAATGCCTCGAAATCAAATCGAAGCCTCAATAGCTCATCGGTAGAAAGGCTTCGTCGAGGGTTCGAACCTGACCTCCTTGGACTATTGTCGCTCCCACTCCTAGCGCAAGCTTTGAGCTTATTTGGAGGGGTAATAGGAATATTAGTAATGCCTTGAAAAAGCATTGTTAATTTTGTTTATAAAAAAATTATAATATTTTGTGCGGAGATTGTTTGAACATAATCATGATAATTTTGGCGATCAGTCGCGTCAATTCAAAATATACTATCTATTCTATATCCTACTTTATAAATTAAAAAATATTACGATAAAAAAATTAAAAATGATTAATAAATAATTTTAAAAATTTACAAATTATGAATAAAAGACTTCTAAATCTTAATGAGCTAATCTTAGAACAAAAATTCTCATAAATTTTCTTATCTGTGAAAATAAAATTGGCCGTCTGCCTAACGTTTCAGTGGAACTTAAAGTTGAAGAAGCCTTAAATAATAAGGTCATTGTTATATAAGAAAAATATACGTATAAAAGTACGAATGCCAAGTCCTGCGTTGAACAGCCATTGATTTTTTCCTTCTGGCTACATTCCAATATTTCTTTTGCTTAATATATTAGTGAATAAAATATAGCGATGTTTCAAGAAGAAAAATAAGTATTTACGTCAATTCAACGTCGCTCGAAGGATATTTTTTTTTGACTGAAAATGTTTATTGTATGTGATTTATTACGTGGAGATGAGAAATATATATTATGAAAGGAATTCGAAATAAAGATGGATTCGTTTTTGTGATGTATGTTACAATTATTCAAATGAATTATACAACCAATTTTTTATACAAAAAATATATTTTATTTAAGTGTGGTTGTATAAGTTTCTGGAGGAATCGATTGATCTGAATGAATGGCAAAATGTTTGTATATCGCCTTATCTGCATGGAAAATTTTGAAAGCGCGATGCAGGATCGTGACGTATATATGTCACCAGAACTACTAATTAGCTATACAAACTGAATCCGAAAACGCTTTTGATTTATTTGAAGATTATCAGAATTAAAAGGAAGAATGTTTTATGTAAACTAGTAATTTCTAGTTATATTTTTCTACACATACATTTATACAATTTATTTTCAAAATCTGTCTGAATATTTTCCTTAGGGATTGCTTCAATCTTATTTGCGTAAAGGTGGTTGAGTGTTGAAACAATGCGAATAGTCTAAAAGGTAGGGTCAAGCTCTCAGGGGACGATAGCTTACCGAAGTTTCCTGTGCCATCATGGCTGAGGTGAAGTCCTTATGTAAGCGAAATGAAGAAATTTGTCTCAGTATATATGAATAGTAAACCCAAATTTTTTTTCAAATTAATTTATTATTGTTATCATTATCGATAATTTAGTAATATATAACAAAAATATTCTTCTGTCTGCCTTTAGCCTGGACGGTTGCGGATTCGATTCCCGCTCGGGTAGATGTTTGCATTGATCATACAAATATCTGTTTCGGTCTGGGCGTTTGTCTTTGTAGGTCTCCCCAAAGTGCCTCAGAGAGCACGCTAAGCTGTCGGTCCCGGTTGTTATCACATAACATCTGATCATAATGAAAATGAAAATGAGTCACTGGTTCGCCCTTTGTGTTGCGGAGGTCAGATGGCAATCGCTCTGTGTGTAAAAACTGGTAAATCAAATGTCAAATCTGGACAAGAGTAATAAGCAGAACCTGGGTAAATACTCGTATAACACCGAAGCAAGACGAAGAACAAAAATATTCTTGGTATTTAAGAAACTTTTCGTATTTAAAGTCGGTTGAAATGTGTTAAATGTCGGCATTTATCTTTTAAAAAGGTACTTTTATTGGCTTGAAACTGTAGCGAAGTCGCTAGTTTAAAATATGAAACTCAGTGTAGCAATATTTATTTTGCTTTCAAAGCGAACGCGGTGTCTCATTCAAAGTAATTGAACTGGAAATGTCTGATAAGTTCCTAAAAGTTTTGCTGAATAATATTCTTATTCAATACTAGCTATGCCCGTGGCTTTTCTCGCGTGTAAAAATCTTTAAAATCGGTCTGACTACTGATTACTAATCTAGAGTGTTTCTACTGTATTGTAATTGATAGCAAGTTTTTATTCTTGTATGCTATAGTTTTTTTATAAATAAACGCTGCACACTGAACGGCCCCCATTAGGATAGTTATATCCTGTGTCGGGGGTCCGAAAACACAAGGACAAGGACAAATACACCCAGATCAGAAAATATACTTGCATGGTCAATACAAACATATTATGCTCCGAGCGGGAATCGAACCGGCGACCTATGGCATTTAAGGCAGGTTCGCTACCGCTGCGCCACAACGATTTCAAAGACGTAGTTAATAACAAAGACGTAGGTTTTTCGCAGTAATTCAATGATATAAAAAATATGCTAGTAGAGCCATGCTTCTTCCAACACAAAAGGAGAAGTACTACACTCTCACAGAAAATCGGCGTAAAATAACTATACTGTTGCGTTTCTTGCGAGGAATGTGAGCGCCGGAGGCCTAATCTCCCTCTATTCCCTTCGCCTCTTCCTTCTTGTTAGCATGTTGCATGTGATACTTTAAGTATCTCGATTATAGGTTACCGTCAGGCGGACCGTATGCTTGTTTGCCAACCGTCATAAAATAAAAAAAATCTATTTTTTTTTTTTTTTTTTTATGTTAGAAGTTAGCAAACAAGCATACGGCCCACCTGATGGTAAGTGGCTGCCGCTGCCTATGAGAGCTTACAGCACCATTAGTAGGTGCCACTCGCGCGTTGCCAACCTCGAGATATTAGTTCTTAAATCTCGTTCGCCCAGTAATTTCACTAACGTACAATGCCCTTCAAACCGGAACACAGTAGTAAAGTGCCTAAGCACTACTATTTGGCGGCAGAATATTGGACACTGCGGTGGTACCTACCTAGCTGGCCTCTTGCAACAAAAGACCTACCACCAGTATGACTATAATGTAACCGTTGCTATAACCATACTTAATATGGACCATCTGGAATATAAAGTGTGGGGATAGGAAAGAGCGACAAAGGATGACAAAGTCATTAGCTCTGCGTCACACGTTATGACGTCACTAAGTGTTGATGCGTTATAGAGGACGGAGCTCTTCAGAATGTAAGAACTAATTAACTGTGATTACTGGGAATGCTTTGTAACTGTCTGTGGTTGAAGTCTTTAGATGAGTTCTTAACACGTTTCCTGTCCGCTGAAACACATATGGCTCAATTGTTTAACAATTGTGTCTTCAGTCTGGACAGTCAATGGGTTATATAAGTCAATTATTTCAACAGATAGCTATAGTTTATTGATATTATTGCGTATCTTTATGTATTTTATGTAATTCAAAAATAACTAAATTAGTCTTTTATCCACCTAAGCTCTTTTATAGATGCAAAAAAACAATATGTTATGACTAAGAGTTGTGTGAACTGGGTCTTATATTTTGAAGACTTTTTTTTTTTTTATATTAATTTGGGTGGCACATAAGATTACGACATAATAAGCAGTTACCGCAACCTATAATAGCTTGTGATACTTGATGTGAAGAGAACAGAGTGGGTGGAAAATCGAGCCTCCGTTGCAGACACTAATCGCACGAAACGCAATATTACTGATAATTTTCTGTTTTTTTTTTTTTTTTTATGTTAGAAGTTGGCAAACAAGCATACGGCCCACCTGATGGTAAGTGGTTGCGTAGCTTATGAGCGCTTGCAGCACCATGAGTAGGTGCCACTCACGCGTTGCCAACCTCGAGATATTAGTTCTTAAATCTCGTTCACCCAGTAATTTCACTAGCGTACAATGCCCTTCAAACCGGAACACAGTAGTGCCTAAACACTACTATTTGGCGGCAGAATATTGGACACTGCGGTGGTACCTACCTAGCCGGCCTCTTGCAACAAAAGACCTACCACCAGTGATGAGAGATTCTGTGAGAGGGAAGTACTTTCCCGGTCGAGTCGAGTACTATACAGTATAAGCCTCTACTACTCCCAACATTTTAGGTATCACATATTATCAAGTATTATTCAGTCATTCAAATAGTAACTCAGAGTAAAGCTCTCCTTTAAGTAATTGGATCTTAGTTTCGGATACTTGCAATAACTATTTAATCTGTGGCATGCAATACCGTTGTATTAGCGTTACCATCCATTACACATGGTGCTACCACGAGATTAATGAGTCTGAGAGCCTTATACACATTGCATTTACATTTTGAACTATAATTCGATAGCAATAAGAGCTATTGCCTTTGTATTTTAAGTTGTACAAGGGGAAACGAGTGATGTATAAATATTGGGACAGTCCTTCAAAATATATGGTTACATTAAATGACGCATTTTATCACATATTGTGAAACTATAGGGACGACGACGGGCTTTAAGCTTGTTTTTAGTGTTTAATTACAAATAGTTATGGATTTGGTTGGTAATTGCAAAAAAATAATTCATTTAATTTCATTTTCCCGAAATTTCCACTAGTTTACTTATTGCACTCCGATTATTATATATCTATTATTATATTACTTCACTATTATTACATCCCTATTCCAGATTTGACAGCTTAATAGTTTTTACGCAGAACGGTTGCCATCTGATATCAAAAAATTTTGGGCGAACGAGTAGCTTCGATTATATAAATATATTGCCTACCAAAATTTTACGATTATTATCAGCAAACTGTGGCCAAATGTTGGGAAGAATGCCAAGAAGAATTTATTATCTTTGGAAGATGTCGGCTATGTCCATTAGAAAAGGCAAAGTCGTTCTTGAATGTCTTGAATGAAGGAGTAGAATTAAGCATTTAAAGAAAGAAAGAAAGAAAGAAAGAACAGGTTTATTTGGAACACAGTTGAGTACAAAATATTTAAAAACAAAAATACAAATAATATTTAAAAAAACACCAATGAGAATAAAATGTACAATTTAACATAATAATAAAATTTAAAAAAAAACAATAAAACAAAAGTAAAAAAAAAAGTTTATTTATTTATATTTACTCGGTCATCGACTAACTGATGCTCGTGGTTTTTCCTTCGTTGAATAAAGATGACCCATGCTTGCTTTACACCCTGAAAGACCGCTATTTATATCGTTGCTTTGTGAACTTTTTCATAGTTAAAGATTAATTGATAATGGTATATTGTGCTCCACTCTTCAAGGTTTTCGTTGTGGTTTCACCGACGTTAAATTAGAAATATACATGCTCTTCCACACTACGAGCAACCATCATTTCATTTTGTTCTCGCTGCGTATACTTGCCTACAGTTTGACGAACTGATTGACATTTATGTTGAGGCGCCCCTTCTAGTAGTGTGGTCGTATATATCCTAAAATCTTAAGCTATCTAATTATCTAAGTAAGAAAGTGTATGACGACCAGTAGTCTATCAACACACAGTGTAAAAGCTTTTGTGTCCGTGAAATTATTATTGGTTTGATTTATATTAAATTGGTATGGCAGCTAAATTGTTGTATATGAATATGCCTCTGACTATGGAGATTATCAAGCTAATAACGGGATCTATAAAAAGACTTGTTAAAATGGAACTAAAATGAAATATTTTTATTCTACTTATAAAGCCTTAAACTTATTTGCGTCAAGACAGATTCTACTACCGCATCGGCTCCAAAAATTGAACCTCAACCTGAGAAAAACCGGGGACACAAACTATACCGCTACCCATCTTGGTCCATAATACACTGACCATTTACTTAGAGGCATTTAGTGCATGGCTATTTGATAATAAATTGAGCCTTAAAATGTTAAATAATGTTTTAATTTAAATTTTTCGTAGAATGATTCAGAGAATTGCTTGTATCCTTAGGGAATTTTACGACAGCTCAAGATATATTAAATTCCACTCAAATAAATGAGTTTTATAAATTAACAAATGGCTGATCTGTAGCATAAAATTGTAAAGAAACGGACGGAACGGTCCATTTAAAGATTCCAATTGGTGGTGGAAAAATAAATAAAAACTTTTTAAAACAATTTTTAGATGTTTTTCTGTTTCGAACACAATTCGCTAGTTTTTTCCCTTTGGCATTTTTATCTAATGTAAAATTCTCGTATCACAGTTTTAGTTACCATACTCCTCCTAAATCACTTGACCGATTTTGATGAACTTTTATATGTATATTCAGTATGTCTAAGAATAGTTTGTTATCTAATTTTTGTACCGTTCACTGATAAAGGTCCACTCCAAATTTTAATTTTTGGACATTTTTTTATTTTTATTTTATTAGTAATTCAATTATTTTTACCGGTGTCACTTCTGTTCACAATTAGACTCACTTAGGTGGCGGTGCTATTGGGTCCCAGATCTATTTTCCGGACAGGACAACGTCTGCCGGGCCGGGCGCTAGTAATTTGTATAATAATAATAAGTAAATAATATTGATTATCTTCTATTTATATTTGATAATAGCATTAGTTATATATCAGGTTATTGTTACAAAGAGAGATAATCTGAATGTTTTCTTCTTGTTCGCAGGTAAACAACGCATTTATTTCGAGATGAGCGTGAAGACAGTACTCGTATATATGTAAGTAGGTAAACGGGTTACGGATGATGTGATAGCGTATTCCTTTGTTTTGGACTTTTAACCGCCTTAAAAGGAAAGAGGGTTATATTTTTGACGTTTGTGATATCGATAATCATCGGAAGATAATAATTAGTAGTTTGAGATATGTTTATGGGAAAATTAAGAACCTACCTAGGTAGGTATGCTTATGCGCTCTTCTAAATAGATGAAAAAATCTTAAAGGAAAATACACAGAGTAAAAATCAATATCTGTGTATTAAATACTCCAACTGGGAAAAGGTAGCTTGACAAAATGACTGATCGGAAAATAGTTCTCAAATCCACACAGATAAAGTCACGGGTACAAATTAGTTTATTTATAAATTATATTTTTACGATGGATGTGGTGCAGCGGTAGCGAGCCTGCCATAAGTGCCACAAGTCAGTAGTTCGATTCCCGCTCGGAGCAGATGTTTGTATTGACCCTACTACAAGTATTCGGATCTGGGTGAGTTTGTGCTTATTATTGTTTGTATTTCCGGACCCACGACATAGGATATAAGTATCCTATATAATAGCTTTTCTTAATTCCCGTTTTGGACTATTCCAGAACTCTCGATTACATTACACATGTATATTGAATACCAATCACATAAATGCTAGGTTTTATTATGTCCATTGCACTAAGACCACCACCAGCGCGCTATAAAAAGTAATTCTATATAGAGCTTGCGATGGATATTAGAGATCATCATATCTTTTAAAATTACTTTCAATCTTATTCTCAAGATGATAAAGTATATTTTCATTCGTGCATACACTTAAGAGATTTCTCAGCATCATATATCAAGAAGACTGACGCTACAGGAAAGAATTTTTATCCTTTTAATCCCTTAGACGTAATGAAATTGTTTTTTTTTCAATAGCTCTTATATAATAATAACATGTTTATAATCGTAGATAAAAATAGATTTATAACTATCTTTTGCCTTACTACGCCTTCGTGAATGCAATTTTTAATAAGGCATCTTTATTGAAAATTTCATCCGCTATTTCGGCAGGTACGGCATGAAAAGGTTAGAAATAGAGTTAATTTCACATCACTACATAGTTTATAAAAACAAAGTCGCTTTCTCTGTCCCTATATCCCTATGTATGCTTAAATCTTTAAAACTACGCAACGGATTTTGATGCGGTTTTTAATAGATAGAGTGATTGAATAGGAAGGTTTATACGTATAATTGTAATGACATAGGCTATATATTTTATACCCGTGCGAAGCCGGAGCGAGCCGCTAGTTTATAATATTAATGAAATTTGAATTTAGACATGAAGTAGCAGTAGACGTACTGTTGTCTTTCTTACAATGTTTGTGAAAGACCGAACTTTGGAAAAAAAAATGAAATAGGAGTTCGTTCGATTCGGTAAGGAAATGTCAAAGAGTAGGTACTAAGCCTATTTGTGTATTTCATTTTAAAGGGCTGTGTTAATGCGAATTCTACTAATATAATAAATGAGAAAGTTTGTATGTTTGCATATTTGTTCTGATTTGTATGAAATTTGGGAAAGATATAGATTGTTACCTGAATAGATATAGGATACTTTTTCTCACGGAAAAAATATAAGTTTCCCATGAGATGGGCAAAAAACAAACTACAATACAGTTAAAGTTTGTATCTATTTAGTTATATTGCAATAAAGGTGCCTCACAACCAATCATTTACGAAGCCGCGGGCAGATACTATTTCCCAAATAAAATAACAAATAATAAAAAAGTTGTTTGGACTTGCGGTCTAAATCCCGACCTAATATATATACGACTTGGGAACCTTCAAGAGTAGAGCCTATTCCTTTCTTAAAGGTCGGCAACGCACCTGCATGCCCTCTGGTGTTGCAGTTGTTCATGGGCGGCGGTGATCACTTAACATTAGGTTCATTGAGGCCTCCTGCTCGTTTGCCCCCTCTGATATAAAAAAAAAAATTGAAATGAAAGACACAAATATGATCCATAGTTGAAATCTCGACGCACAAGTCTTACTCTTGGCCGATTTTAGAAGTCAGAAACAAATATAGAACCGAATTTGTTGCATTGTAAGATAGACAATCTAATCATGTTCTGATTCAAATGCATATTCACGCTAGAATTGAATTGCATTTTACAAATGAACATAATAATTAGCTAGCCTCATAGTTAATAGTTAATAGATGTTTCCTACACCTTCTTTGTGCTATCATTATAGAAAATACATTGGAAATTAAACCTTATTCCAATTGAATAAGACACATGTTTAAAGGCAACAATTAGACCTTACGATGTTCCACTACAAGTTGATTAAACTCTATTACTTTATTGTATGCAAACAAGAAAACTAACAAGATGACTTTATTTAATAACAGTTCAGGCTGATACAATTTACGGTATGTGGGAGAACTGGTTAGTTAGGAAGCGTACATATTAGTAGTTTACTATGGACAGTAGAATGCGTACCCCGTAATTAAAAGTGAGGGACTCTTTAAAGGCGGCTGTACTTGTACACGTAATAAGATATCGTCACGATTGATCGTATCAGACTAAACGATATATCGGAAGATGTAAGACAAAAATGTCAGATATTTTGACTTGATCACATTATATGTATAACTCGGTATGAATATTACAGATTACAAGGACATTACCGGGAACTACCCTCACACAGAGTATTAACAAATAGAGCAGTATTTAATAACAAATAGCTTACTGTTTCGTTTCTTTTGATAAGAAGATTTTATCGGCGTCGGGATGTGACGACCCCATCGCCCGCTGTTGGGAATACCTCTGTCGCAGCAGAGATTATTCCAACAGTGCAATCAGTCACACTGGTGGTAGGTCTTTTGTTGCAAGAGGCCGGCTAGGTAGGTACCACCGCAGTGTCCAATATTCTGTTGCCAAATAGTAGTGCTTAGGCACTACTGTGTTCCAGTTTGAAGGGCATTGTACGCTAGTGAAATTACTGGGCGAACGAGATTTAAGAACTAATATCTCGAGGTTGGCAACGCGTGAGTGGCACCTACTAATGGTGCTGCAAGCGCTCATAGGCTGCGGCAGCCACTTACCATCAGGTGGGCCGTATGCTTGTTTGCCAACTTCTAACATAAAAAAAAAAAAGTGTCAAAGCGAAGGACTCAAACTCTCACCACCTATGTTCCATTATACTCTTCTCTTCTCTGTCGTTTCTCCTTCTTTTGGATTGGTAACGCGCATGTGGTTCTTCCGAGTTTCCAAGGATTTTTAGGCTAAGGTGACTGCTTACTATCAGGCGGGCTGTACTCTAAAATAAACGCTACACACTATACAGCCCTCATTAGGATAGTGATATCCTGTGTCGGACAAATACACCCAGACCGGAACACATGGCTCAATACAAACATCTGCTCCGAGCAGGAATCTAACCCGCGACCTGTGGCGCTACCGCTGCGTCACTACGTAGTCACTTGTTTGTTTGTTTGCCCACTTTATATTATGCATAAAAGAAAAAAGTTTTAATGGTTGACTGTTAAAGACAGTTACCTATCGTTTTAAATCCAACAATCCCAATTACAACATTTCATTGATCTATATCTAAATTTATTACTTATATCTTACATGTGAGGTTATAAAAATATATACGACCATATTCGGTAGCAATTTCTTCAATGCGGTTCAACCAAAAGCGGCTTATTCACATTTAGCGGTCACAGTCGCAAGTTTCTGAACTTGGCACAAGTTTTATTAGTTTCCTTGCACACACAAGTCGCGGTATTCTATACAGTTCGAAATTATATAGTTACGAACATACTTGTGAACTTGTAGAGCTTCTAGAGAGTATTGATTAAATTTTCAATCACGAAACCTTTTTTGAGTGCAATTATAAGTGTATCTATATCTATCTGTCTATGACTATCCCGATTATAAAAATTGTATGTTAGTATAGAGGTACCTGTAGATTCAAGTAGAAATGTGGCTAGGATTTAGTATACATTTATATAGTTGTTTAGTTTTAATTCTCCTAAAGTCGTGGTGCAGCGCCGTAGCGCTATACGCAAAGGCTTGAAAAAAACAGTTCACTCAAGCGAGCCACAAACAATGATTTTATCATTAACAGCCAGACACGATAAAGTAATAAATTTTAATTGATAAATATAATAATTTGGTGTACTTTATAAACATAATATACCATCACTATACACGTATTTCTATTTACCGGCGCAGTGATAGCGAAATATATATAAACACTAGAGGTCAAAGGTTCGATTGCCGCTCAAGACAGATGTTTGTATTGACCATACAGCCACATGTTCGGGTCGGGCTGGTTGTGTTTTTGTCTATGTATTCCAAACCTCGGACACAGGATGTTAACTGGGTAAATGTTTAGCATTTAGCGTTTATTTATTAGGCTAGAAATCTACGAGTTTGTATAGTGAACAGTTTTTCAATGTTTAAAACTAATCGGAAAAATTGTTAAGAAACGCATGGAAGAGACAAATATTTGTGTGTGTTTTTTAAAATATATTTAATTGACTTCCATTTTTATGTATATTTACTTGCATTAAGTGTACACATCTTCTAAAGATGTGACTGTACGAACGCGGAAGCTTTCTACCGTTTAGGGTACGGACCATCTCCTTCATGCTTTATACAATCGTCTGAGATAATAAGGCGACGCATTATGCACTACATCATTATATCAAGAGGTTCTGTTATTTTTACCATTTTCAACATCTTTTATACAAGGAAATAAAATTAAAGTGTGAAGTATAAAGAGAACTAAATGCATAGAAAAGAATATATATAACTAGCTGTGCCCGCGGATCTGCTCGCTTCATGTATATATGCTATATGTGTACCAAATTTCATCCAAATCTGTCCAGTATTTTTTTGCGTGAAAGAGTAACAAACATCCATCCATCCATCCATCCAAACCTTCACATTTATAATATCAGTTTGATTATAAGCACATAACAAAAAACATGATATGAAATAATACGGACATAGTGGTGTGAAAAATATATTTAAGAAGTTAGACGTCAAAAGATTAACTTTACCCGCTTTGGCGTTCTAAGACTAAAAATAATGTGCATATTTTGAGAAATCTTTATTTTCGGAGCACTTGGTCAAATCATCACAAAATTAATTGGTCTATCCAACAAAAAAAATGAATAATCCAACTTGTACAAAAACAGTATCATTAAAGAACTACAGATACGTTTGATACCATCGTACTTTTTAAGTACATAAGTTAAATATGTGCTAAACCCCTAAACTACACATAAACATATACTATATAAATAGCCCACCATTCCCTGTCTTCTTAAATACTTAAATAAGGCTACGACCTTTTTTGGTCAATACGTATATAATAATTTAAATGCTGACCGACTTCATATCAAGTACCTATTTATATCACAGCTCCGACTCTTCCATTTTATTACCACAATTTCGGAATAGATAATTGGTTACATTTACAATCAACAATAGAAATTCGAAACATACGTAAAATGTAATCGATTTTAAAATGTAGACATCACTAACGAACACCTCGTATGTACGACCATGTCTGAATGTCAAAACTAATAGAGCTGCATTATTGGGAGGACGTAACTTGTAGAAAATTGACACCCGATCTTTGTCGCGTCGTTTAGGTCATGACCCTAAGAAATATGAAGATTCTTTATGTTTACTAGTAACGATCGAATGGAAACGTTTTCTATCAGAATCGACGTCCACTGATCGCTTTCATTAGTATTTATAGCTTTAGGTAGTTGCGGTAAATTATTCGTTCTTGAACGCGATGATCTTTTCAGGCATGCTTTACATTGTTGTACTTCTTATGATTCTTGATTATTCAATTGATGCAGTTGATGCAATGGACGCTTGCAGTAACAATAGTACTCCTAAAAATGCGTACATGTAATACTCACATGCGTAAGTTTAGGATGAAAGTGAGGAAAAAGAGGAAATGGAAAGGTATCGTATGAGTAACACCTAAGCTTCTGACTCTGTCGACTCATTGCACGAAACTGATCAGCATTTGTACGGTGTTCCTTAGTCTTATTAGACAACAGATATTTCTTTTATTTTTTCGCAATGACCGGATCATGCCGAAAATATTAAGGAAAATTGCACACTGTGTTACCTACGCGTACGTATAAGTTCCTACTTATTAATTTATAATGCTTATATATATTATAACATATTAAAAAAATATTTTATTGACTTCTCAAGACTATTTGTAAGCCGTACCGGTAAGCTTGACAATAATTAAAATTCATATCAAATTAAATACATAATATATTGTTGTAATAACTGTTAGCTTATTTATTATAGTCAATTACATAGATTTAATATTCATTATTTATTACATTTTTATTTTGACTTGGTTAGTTATTTTTAATTAAGCAGCTAGTTTTTATTTTGACTTTGTTAGTTTTCAATTTGATTCAGTAAAGAATTTGTGATTTTAAATCTTAACGGAAATTCAAATAAGAGGGGATGAACGATGTAAGAAGGGGGATTTGATTCGGAAACGTCGGCAGTACGCATTGAGGTTTCATGAGCAGCGGTCGGAAACTGATTTCGTTTAGTGCATATTTAAGGAACTGTTACTGGATAAAGATATATAAGATTTGTAAGATTAAATAAATATACATTTGGACGAACAGATGTTTTATTGCAACAGTTCAGAAGTGGGATGAACAAGAATTTAATATCTCTCACAGCGCCCTATTGGAAAATTTAACGTAAGTACTAGTAAAAAAAAAAAATTTTTTTTTTTTTTACTCTTTTCTGCTTTTCCCTTTTATATAATTATTTTTAGCTTGTTTTGTCCCCTTTGACTTTTACTTTTATATTCATAATAGCTAATGACTTCGTATTATTCGTATATATATCTTTATGAATAAAAATGAATGTTTGTAAGTTTGTCCCCTGTATTTCTATTTGATTGATTGATTATATTGAAAGTTTGAGAAATAACTTATACATGCCAATGTTAAAGTCAGTTGACGAATACGTGAATTCAAATGAGATAATGTGTATTTTAGTATTACTCATACAAAATATTTGTGAGCTTCAGATGGAGGGTGAGACATCGAGACCACGTACTTTAGAGACACCACAACGTACGCGATCTAGACTTAGATGTGAGGATTCTGAGAGTGGCCAGACCAGAAGGCGCTCCAGAAGTAGGAGCTTTGTGTTTCAAACTCACAAGGATTACAGGCGGGACGTAAATGATGAGCATGAGCAAAGCTTTAGTAATATAAGAGTTTGCCGTATGAGGGAACGGCGTTATAGTGATCACCGTCGTGGCTGTAGCGATGAGCATGAGCACCGCTCAAGCCATTTTATTGAAAATATTCCAAATCTCGCAGACGAGGAGCAAGAGCAGCGTGTAAGAGATTGGAGACATAGAGAACCAAGAGGTACGGATGACGGTGAGCATGAGCGACGTCAGTCCATAACATCGAGGCGTTCTAGATTTTATGAGCGCAGAAATTCTAATCTGAATGATAGAGCAACAAGAGAACGGTCCAGATCACATAATGATAGACATCAAGTGTGTTGGGACTTGGAACAACGAAATTGTAACTCAAGTAGTAGTTCTGTAGCACGTTCAGATCGAGGAAGTAAAGTAAAACGACGCAGTCCAGACATTGCTAGCGGTTCTACTTCGCGCATTATTGGACAGTTTATAGAAGCTTTAAAAGGCATAAGTAAGTCTGGTGGGCATAACATTGCTTCTGTTACAAATGTTATCCCCGAATTCGACCCTCTGTCTAAAGCACAAACGGTCTTAAGTTGGTTGACAAAAGTTGAAGAGTGTGCAGACATATACGATTGGGATGAACGTGAAACTATTCACTACGCATTGCCCAAACTTACCGGGTTGGCTAAGCAATGGTACCAAAGCTTACCGAGTGTGAAATACTCTTGGACAGAGTGGAAAACCAAGCTCATTGAATCGTTTCCATGCAGAGAGAATTATGCTGATTTGTTGACCGAAATGCTTGCAGTAAAGGTTAAGTATGGAGAGCCTTTGGAACAATAATACTACACAAAAATGAACCTGATTAATAGATGTCAAATATCGGGACGTAAAGCTGTAGACTGTATTCTAGCTGGAATTGAAGATAGGGCAATTAAATTAGGAGCGCAAGCTGCGCAATTTCAGACTCCAGAACATGTATTAAAATATCTGAAATCCGTTAAAGTTGGACAAGTTAAAGACAATCCTCGGAGTTACAATAAAATTTGGAGTGAAAGAAAATCACAAAATCAGCAAATGAATACGAATAAATCATCAAGCTCCAAAAGTAAACCTCCTATTAAGTGCTTTAATTGTGGTATTGAAGGACACCCAAGCTTCAAGTGCTTAAAACCCCTGGAAAAGTGCCACAATTGTTTTAAAATTGGGCACACTACTGTAACCTGTCCAGCTCTGATGACGTCAAAACCTCAAGATAATGTAAAGGAAAACAAAAGTAGTGAGAAGCAGGTTTTGAAATTGGATCGGAAAACAAACTATTTGGCTAGCTACAGTAAGGAAGAACAGACGACAGCTACAGTTACAAGAGATAAGTATGTTATGACTATTAATGTAAATAATATTCCTTTGACTTGCTATGTAGACTTGGGAAGTGAATGTACCCTTATAAGACACAGTGACGCCCAAGCTCTAGGACTCAAAATGGATTTAGACAACCTGCCATTGATGAGAGGTTTGGGTGGTAACCTGGTACAACCAAGATTTAAAACGAATGCTGATATCCAGATCCAAGATATAACAGAAAATCTAGAAATGTTTGTAGTCGATGACGCCATTTTAAAATACTCTGTATTAGTTGGCCATTCATTTACAGAACGTCCAGGCATTCTAATCACGAAGACACCTACACAATTGATATTTGAGAAAATTACTAACAATTCCAAGCTTTTTCTTACAGTACAGCAGGATTTCAGTATAGACCCATACGATATGCAAGCCATATCAGTATTAACTGACAATATGTATACAGGAAAAGTGTTTGTTAATGGTACTATAAGGGGTGAAAAGACGAAAGTTTTCTATCTTCTACCTGGAGAGTATAACATTATAAAAGGCTGGGGGCACTTGCTTGTTTATAACATGTCTGAAAACAAACTTCAGTTTAATAAAGATACTTTGATGACACGAGCCTTACCTGTCGATAAAATTAATAACGTACAAAAATTATCAATTATTATGAACGAAGAAGATGATGCAATAATTAACTATGGTGATAATTTAACTACAAAGGAGATAAACGAGTTAAAGCTATTGTTAGAAGAATTTAGCGATTGCTTTTCGAAAGGGCTAAAGGATTTGGGATTTACAACTGTTGGAGAAATGGAAATTAAGCTCAAAGATTGCGAACCAGTGGGTATATCGGCCTATCGCCTATCTCACTCGGAACGGATTCTTGTTCAAGACATGGTTCAAGAAATGTTGGATTCAAATATTATCCAGGAATCGTCATCGCCATACGCTAGCCCAATAGTACTCGTGGAGAAGAAGAGCGGCGAAAAGAGACTCTGCGTGGATTATAGAGCTCTAAATCGAAAAACTATAAAGGATCATTACCCTATGCCGAGAATTGAAGATCAACTGGATCTACTTGCTGGTCATAAATTTTTTATATCTCTAGACCTTGCCTCAGGTACTATCAAGTCCCGATCTCAGAGGAATCAAGACCGAAAACGGCTTTCGTTACACCTGATGGACAGTTCGAGTATCTGCGTATGCCGTTTGGATTAGTCAACGCACCTTCCGTATTTCAACGAACTATCAACAAAATTTTAGCTGATGCAAAAGTGAAATTCGCAGTAATTTATATGGATGACATCCTAATTCCTGCACATAATTTCGTAGAAGGAATTTCACGACTACGGCAAGTATTAGAATTGTTAAGGGGAGGCGGACTAACATTAAAGTTATGTAAGTGCAACTTCTTTTTCGAACATATAGATTTTCTCGGCTTTGAAGTAGGAGCAGACGGTGTTCGACCTGGTAAGAAGAAAACCGAAGCAGTAGCCAACTTTCCAATTCCGAAAAATCAACATGAGGTACGTCAATTTATGGGACTCTCTAGTTTTTTCCGGCGTTTCGTCAAAGATTTTGCAATTATAGCACGACCACTGACTGACCTTCTTAAAAAAAACTCTAACTGGGAGTGGACATCATCACAAACAACCGCATTTCAGTCTCTTAAAGAAGTACTCTTGAGTCGACCAATCATCGCCCTTTACGATCCCCACGCTGAAACCGAACTGCATACAGATGCCTGCAAGTTTGGTATTGCTGGTATTCTTTTACAGAAAAATAAAGAGGGCTTATTGCGTCCAGTTTCATATTTTAGCAGGAAGACCACTGTTGACGAGCAAAAACTTAATTCTTTCGAATTGGAGACACTGGCAGTTATAGCATCATTAAATAGATTTCGTGTATATCTAGTGGGAATATCTTTTAAAATTTACACGGACTGTAATGCGTTGAGAACGACCTTAACAAAGCGTGATCTTATACCTCGCATAGCACGCTGGTGGATACAACTACAAGAATACGATTGCGACATAGAATACAGGTCAGGCAAGAGTATGGCTCATGTAGATGCTTTAAGCCGAAATGCAGTTGAACCTGCAGCAATAGAAGCACATGTTCTTGACGTACTTGTTATTGAAGCTGACGATTGGCTAAGTACTGCCCAAATGGTGGATCAAAAAATTTTATCGATTAAGAAGATTCTTGAGAACTCGGACAGCGAAAAAATTATTGATGTACATAAAAACTTCAAACTGAAAAATGGTAGGGTATATCGTGAAACTGAACATGGCTTACGTTGGGTTGTTCCAAAAGCAGTCAGATGGCAGATACTTAAACGAAATCACGATGACATTGGCCATTTTCGTTTGACAAAACTGTCCCGAATAAAACGTTCATATTGGTTTCCCAAGATGCGAAGGTTTGTCAAGAAGTACGTTGGTGCGTGTTTAGAATGTGCTCATCATAAAGCACCCGGTGGACCTCGGGAGGGATTTTTAAATATTATACCGAAAATAGATAAGCCTTTCCACACCATACACGCTGACCACCTTGGCCCTTTTGTACGCAGCAAGCGTGGCAATTGCTATATACTAGTAATTGTTGATGGTTTTACAAAATTCGTCAATATCACACCAATTAGGAATACTAAGTCAATAACGACAATAAGATTTATAAAGGACCACATAAGCTATTTCGGCACTCCAGCAAGATTAATAACAGATCGCGGTTCTTGTTTTACCAGTCGAGCTTTTCAGGAATTTATTAAAAGCACCGGAATCAAACATGTTCTAAACGCCGTGGCAACCCCGAGGGCTAACGGGCAAGTTGAAAGATACAATAGAACTATATTGGACGCATTATCTACAAAAACACATGGCAAGGATGATAGAACTTGGGATGACTTTTTACCAGATATACAAATAGGATTAAATACTACCATTAACAAAACTACTCGGAAGTGCCCATCTGATCTTTTATTCGGTTTTAAAATTATTAACACATCTGAATCAATTTTAAATGAGGTACTTGATGATACTAATAATATTTCTTCACCAGAGGAGATAACCGAAATGCGGCAAGAATGTAGAGAGCGTACAAAAATTCAGCAAGAAAAAGATAAAAACGATTTGACAAAAAGAAAAGCACCACAAGTTTATCAGGAAGGCGACTTGGTTAGAGCTGAAAGGGACATTGGTAATAACAACGGAAAATCCAGGAAGCTAATGGCTAAATTTCAAGGCCCATACAGAATTAAGAAGATACTACCGAATGACAGATTTTTGATTGAAGATACTCCAATTACGAAGAAGAACAATAGACGATATGAAGGTATTGTAGCCATAGATAAAATACGTCCGTGGTTAAACCTTACTACTGATTTGGGAAGTACAACAGAAAGCGAAGATGATGATCATAAAGGAAAATTACACATGATTAAATGAGTTAATGCATGAGATAGACACTCTTATTCAAATTGATTAGAGTTCTTTTTAATTAATTAGTATTATTAGTCGTATAATTCTTTATAATATAGGAGTTATTGTTATTTAAGTAACTGATTTCTATAATATTATGATTATTTTTTTTTATTATTTTTATTATTATTATCCTTTTTATAGATATTATAATAATCGATTCATTTCTTGCATTTAAATTTGTATAATTTCTCAAAGATCTCATTGGCTCATTCTAATAACATTTATTATTTTTAAATATACCGGTACGAGGACGTACCCTGTGTCAGATGGCCGAGTTGTTAGCTTATTTATTATAGTCAATTACATAGATTTAATATTCATTATTTATTACATTTTTATTTTGACTTGGTTAGTTATTTTTAATTAAGCAGCTAGTTTTTATTTTGACTTTGTTAGTTTTCAATTTGATTCAGTAAAGAATTTGTGATTTTAAATCTTAACGGAAATTCAAATAAGAGGGGATGAACGATGTAAGAAGGGGGATTTGATTCGGAAACGTCGGCAGTACGCATTGAGGTTTCATGAGCAGCGGTCGGAAACTGATTTCGTTTAGTGCATATTTAAGGAACTGTTACTGGATAAAGATATATAAGATTTGTAAGATTAAATAAATATACATTTGGACGAACAGATGTTTTATTGCAACATAACATTTACTATTGTTGATTAAGTATTCATTTTACAGTTTTAGAAAGCCATGTATTTATGTGGTAAAGATAAATTTAATAACTTTCATAATTAAATCATTATAAACGTTCGTAAACAATTAAGCATAAGTTCAAATGGGACAGACGCTGCAGATTTACGGCTATGATTTATTCAATAGGGATTATCTTTTCTAGCTGACTCCATGTAATAAATTGCTATATTATTTGCAACGTCGTCTCTATTAACTTTATGTGAATAATATTTTAGGTATAAATGTATCTTATGAAAGTTATATGAAGCTATACAGTCAGTAAGACCAAGTTAAATGGACAGTTCTAATAGTACTTTATCTAAAATATGGAAGAGAGAAAGAGAAAAGAAGAGAAAGCGTATTCTTTTAAGTCTTATCGTTTTCGGCTCGAATACTTTTACTTAAGGAACTACTATCAATTCCAGCATGTGGCAACGAGTCAGATGTCTTTCGATAAGTCTTTTAAAAAAAATTGATTTCATAGTATTTGAATAATATGCATATTAGCGTGTCAAAGCTCGTACAAGTTGCGTGTGTGGTAAAAGGCTCGCCTATACGCACTTATACGTGCCTTAAAAACGAGCTTATACTCTCATATAAAACGTTGGTCAGCAGCCTCCTTTTAAAAATTACACAGAAGGCAATATTGCATTGCTTGTGTTGTAGTGTGTTTTAAGCTCCAAGTCATCTAGCTCATGACAGATAATTATTATTATTATATTATTTAAAAGACATAAAAGTGTTGTAAAAGTATTGTAAGAGAAAAATAAAAGGGAAGGAATTTTGCTACTAGTTACGTGATGGACGGCGAGTTTCATGTTAGCAACTCTCTTAAATTGTGTGTCGACGAATTAACATTTAAAAATTAAATCATATAATAAACGTTCTATTGTGAATTTACGAGAAGTTTATTTATTCGTTTGAGCCCTGAGGAGAATTTAACACTCATCAGGAATAAAATCCATGTATTTTTAAAAATAGTATCGAAGTACAATCGCGAACATATTACTATAATACAGTGTATAGTATAGGTATAGTTACGTACGTGGGTTGATTTCAAAATCGAGATATTCACCGGCCCTACCCCAACCCTGATTATTTTATTATCGTCACACAACCTTATCAGTAAGTGGTAAATATCTAAAAGCACTTCGGAACCTCCAATTTATTTTTATTTCACTTAACCGTGTCACCTTTCGTTTCCCTTCCTTTTTATCGCAAAAACCAATAACACAGATTGTTCTGTCGGATTCAAATGGTGACATTTTAGGTTTCTTTAGTAGTTTTTATTCTTTTACCAGTATTATAACCGACTTCGAAAATTGACGTTATAGCTCGAAGAGCGAGAACGCGCGCTTAGATTTTTTGTATTTAAATATTAATTTTTACCCAAGACACAGGTTTTTCTAGTTTTAGTATCTTGACTAGAAGTAGCTAACTTATATCTATATAGTTAAGATATAATATGTTATTATGTTTTTTGACATTAACTGCGAAATCGTTCGAAAACTGACCTCGGTGACACGGTCAATGATAAAAGTCCAATAGCAATTAATATCCGAATCTAAATTTTTAAATTGTCAATAAAATTTTTATATCGAATTAAGTTTTATTGAGTATTTTTAATTATGTATTGATTCAAATGGGATAACAAAAGAAAGGAAGATTTGAATAATAAAAAACATTTGTTACGTTAGCACAAAAATGTTGAACCGAACTACTGGTAACAATTATAATAGTATATAATAGATCAAGAATCATAACATATTATGGGTTTACATTCAATTAATTCGAATATAGCGGGACCATAACGCATAATGAAATTGTAAATTTTAATGTAGACTCAATTAACACTTATAGAAAGCGGAAAGCCATTTTGTATACCGTTAACATTCTAGTGCAAGCGTTATATAAAGTTTTGCACTCGTGCACAAATCATTGGGACTTTAATTGAACGTGGACCAGTCTCACATATAGTTTTACCATTGTCGGTGTGATGACTACGCGCAGGCTTGTCGACATGCTGTTGAGATATTCTATTTAATAACTAGAATTACCAAAAAATGTTGGTGGTAGGGCTTAAATACCTGAGGGTTCGAGTACACGATGCTCACGTGGATGCGATCGGAAGACGGATGCCTGGAGGAAGGAGGTGTCACTTTGCGCCCCCGCTTCTTCCACCCTAGAGGCGGTAGGGCCAAGGGTGCATTTAGCGACTCCGCACGTCATCATGGCGGAAAAGTATAGAGAGAAGATGGGCACACTAGCGCTACCTAGCGCGTCGCGCTTTACCGGCGTCGGGATGTGACGACCCCATCGCCGACTGCTGGGATAATCTCTGTCACAACAGAGATTATTCCACCAGTGCAATCAGTCACACTGGTGGTAGGTCTTTTGTTGCAAGAGGCCGGCTAGGTAGGTACCACCGCAGTGTCCAATATTCTGCCGCCAAATAGTAGTGCTTAGGCACTACTGTGTTCCGGTTTGAAGGACACTGTACGCTAGTGAAATTACTGGGCGAACGAGATTTAAGAACTAATATCTCGAGGTTGGCAACGCGCGAGTGGCACCTACTAATGGTGCTGTAAGCGCTCATAGGCTGT
The DNA here is from genome assembly GCA_023373885.1 of Hestina assimilis. Lineage (NCBI taxonomy): Eukaryota > Metazoa > Arthropoda > Insecta > Lepidoptera > Nymphalidae > Hestina > Hestina assimilis. Next base: position 4,224,626 of record CM041749.1, on the reverse strand, counting down.
GGCAGCCACTTACCATCAGGTGGGCCGTATGCTTGTTTGCCAACTTCTAACATAAAAAAAAAACCTAGTTTACTTGAAGCGTACACCCAAATACCCACCTCGTTAACTAACACCACACTTTGACTAGGCTAGATATTGGCCCTCGCATCTGGACTCTTCCACTCCAGGACTCTCCAGTTACTTCCAGGTGGACTAAAGTCATCTGCCCCGGACTAAAAAGATCGGCCTGTCTTTTTTGTATTTAACGATTATACAATTTATCGTGAAAAATTATAGTTGGAATTGAAATGTAATGAAAAAACTTCGTTTCGATCGTTTATTAATGTTTGCTCACTGTTTTTTAGACAAATTTTTCTTCTTGCGCTCGGCCGTACATATTATAAATATATCATTAATACTGCGACACCTAGTACGTTTTGAGTATATCAATAGACGAGACCGTTTACATTAGAGTTTGAGTTTGAACTAGGTTTACTGCTGTGAGTGAATTACTTAATAGTTAAGTTTATGGCTCGAAACTCACACTTGAAATTGTTTTCTAGTAATAACATGAGTTTTACTGTTATTTATTTTTATTATTATTGAATTCGAATGTAATTTTATTTATTTCCAAACTTATTTTTTGAAACTAAATATTAATTTAATTTTCTATAGTTCTCAATTTACTTACGGAAAAATAAATTAACTCATGATTGCTTCATTCAAAACTGACCAAGTGCGCGTCCTCCTTTAATTTTGAAATTAATTATTTTGTTTTTTTTTTTTTATCATAGCGGTCATAGACATCTATAAAAATCTAAGATCAGCATAATGCCGGTTGATTTTATAATAACCACATTCTAAATTTCAATGTATTCAAACTTAACCGATTTTTAACCGTTAGAGTTTAGTAATAATCTGTAAAGCGATCGTTAAATGTCGCACGCTCGTCAGAAATCCGATAAGGTGGAGTGCCTAATCATCCATATTTGCTAGAGCACCGAGAATGATAAAGGTTCACTGATCTCATACCATCCACATCACCTTGATGCTTGGTTTGCATGTAACGTGCGAGCATCAAGATCTTTCCTCCCACGTACGTGCAAACTCTGGAATAGTTTACCTCCCGAAGTCTTCCCTGCTCGATATGATTTAGAAGTCTTCAAGCGTCGAGTATATAGACACCTTTTCCCCAAAGGCCGGCAACGCATTCTCGACCCCCTTGGTGTTGTGGATGTTCATGGGCGATAGTTGCCACTTACCATCAGGTGGAGCTATCTGCTCGTTTGCCCCTATATGTTAAAAAAAAAAAAAATCTCGGTAAACATTTTACGTTTTAATCTCTAGCGGAACACGGAAAGATATCTAACCACAACAAGCTTGAATTATTAAATGAAACAGAAAACCCGACTGCATTAAAATACAAAAAACCGACAAAAATTGGGCAATATTTCGAAAAACTTTAGTCTTATTTTTAGTCTTATTATTCAGATTTTGGCGCTACAAGTATTGAATTTGTTTATTAGGGATTAATTTTTTGCCCCAAGGGCACCATATTGAAATAAATAATAAATAAAACCCAATGTCACTTTCCCAATGAAACGAATCTAACGACATATGTTGAAATCCGTCAAAGGATTTAGAGCGTCACAAAGAAAAAAACATACATTCATATGCTCAAAAAACATTACCCTCATTAGGCAGTCGGGTAAAAACCCAAAAATCTTATTTTTGTTAACAAATAATATTATAATTTTACGACAATCTAGCTTTATAGACTTTTGTTGCAAGTTGTTAATTGAGAAACTCTGTGTCGTTATTTCGTCCCTTTTCATATTATTAATATGGAGGAGTTATTTGAGCATTCATAACTAACACCAGAGGTATCATAGTGTGTTCACCGGGAAAAGAAGCAGGGTACAAAGAAAATGCATGTTGGTGGTAGCGCTTAAAAGGCCCGCCTGGCTATTTACCGCCGTACGTTGGTGAAAAACTCGTGAAGTGACTGCTTGTCAGTTGCGTTTCGACTTTAGCCAGGTGTCCTAAAGGGCGGCAATGCACCTGCATGCTCTCTTCATGGGCGGCGGTAATCACTTAACATCAGATGAGCGTCCTGCGTCTTTGTCCCCAGGGAAATTAAAAAAATACAGTTTGGTCCTCCGATAGGTACTCAGTCTTTGTACGAAATACAACAGTGCTACATCAACCAAAGGCCTTGAAATTATTAAAGGTTTTTTAAACAATGTACCTTAAGTAAAAAATGTACCTTAAGTTAAAAAATAACAAACACTTGACGTCAACATTTTGTGGAACAATGCCTATCTGTGATGTTTTTCTCGTGACATTTTTTATGACGAAACGTAATGATGAGAGCTTCTTCACAACCGCTAGGGTGGGAAGTAACCCCTGTAGCTATTTGACTTGAAACGTCACAATAACGTCTAGTACGTCTAATAATAATTCTTATATAGATACAAATTTGTTATTTCTCCCAAGGGTAGTTTCAGACCAGCGCTCTACTCGTTTTTAGAAATATTTATAAAGGTGTGTATTAACGCACCTTTTACCGCTTGCGCAGCTCCTACGATCGTTAACACGCTTATAAGCTCGTATACGCGCGTAATTTAAATCGCTATAAATACATATGTTATTGACACTCGCCCGCTTTTTAAAGCGCGAATCGAAGCGCGCGTGCAAGAGCCTAAACAACCTTATGTGCTTGAAAAAACGCTGTAACCACCTTTATGTAGCTTAGCGACTCTACTTTATATTCATAAATCTTTCCTAACTGAATAAAATATACATGAACTAACTCCATTGCTAAAACTAGCTCTCACATAAGTTAATAATTAATGCAACGTAGAACAAAAGACGTACACATAAACCTGGTAACAATTCCGTGAACTTGGAACATCAGACTCAATTTAGTTGAAGAAGCACACCCAATGGTTAAGTGCACGAGATTCGCTGAATGTAAATTAGCATATTTTATGAATAAACCTGAAACACAAACCAAGCTCTTGAATAGTCGAGACGATATACATAGTACTATTATTTATGTTAATAAGCGTCTAAACTTCAAACCGAATTAAAGTGATTGTTACGCGGATGACTCCATTTTATATTTTACAGCGATCGTTATTTTAAAACGTTTATAGTAAATACACTCGCTTATATGGCGATAAATGAACTTTATTAGCTTATCAGCTTTATGAACATTCCTTTGTAATTAACTCGTTTTAGTTTATAGCGGTTGTAACCTGGTTACTACCTGGTTATGATAATAAGAAAAAAACGGTACTAATTTTGAAATGTTTTCACAGAATTACTTTCAAAATTACTAAACGTATAGGGGAGGAATTGAGACATTAAAGAAAATGACACTTTTATTCTTCAAAGGACTCTAAAACTACCAGCATTAAAACGTTCCGAGAGACCGCCGTTCCTCCCTCGTTCGGCACAAAGATGCAAGATGTAGCCACTCCATTCGGATTTGTCGGCGAAGAAAAATAGTAGGCACCTGCAACTAAATGCATTGAGGGTTCGTAACAGGGAGTCGTTTGAAGTGCGCTCATTTTATACGAGTCTGAGTGCTGACATGTTTCATTACGCACATGTGTTTAGGGCGCGAATTTTCGGGTGAAAAAGTTGGTTTTCTTCTGAATTTCTCATTGTTCAATCGTTTGTAATTTTTTAGATACACATACGTAGAGTAATTACGCTTGCCTGTAAACAACAGTGGTTACGATTTTACAGGAGTATATCGTGTCGTTTCTAGTTCATGATTAATCAAAATAGTAACATCTTTAGCTTTTGTGAAATACTAAAATTTTCAAAATAATTTATTAAAAACCTATCACTTAGCTTAACATTTATCAGAAAATTGGTTTTGTCAATTATTGAGCCATTTCATTTTATAAAGGGTATGTATCCAACTCTTAATAATGGTCGATAATTATTACAAACTTACCTCGCTGGCGGCTTTGCTCGCGTGGCTTACCGAGTTTTTATTATTGCACGGAACCCTAATTCTTTTTCTAAAATGAAAATAATCTATGTAACTCCTTATAACATCAGTTATCTACCAGTGAAAGTCTCGTTAAAATCTGTCCAGCCGTTTAAGATACTAGACGAAAGAATCAGACAGACAAAAAAAATTAAAATATATTTTCAATGTTACTTACAATAAACAACCAGTTTGCTAATTTTAATAAAATAATTATTTACGTAAATTTTTAAATCATACTTGATTGCTATTTCATATTTTCGTCAAGTCTTTGCAATTTACGGGTAAAGTAGTCGTTTAATATGCATGCTCCGATATTGAAGGCTCCGGTTGAACATCTAAGAATGCAAGAAAATTTTTGTAAAATTAAAAAGGTATTCAAAGCAGCCACGTCGGGCTCCTTTTATGCAAGAATAAATATTGCAAACTGAAGCCCTTTGTAAAGACTCTCGAACAACGTGGAGGTATTTCATGTGTATTCATAAAGTGCATACAAGAAGGTTTGTTAGTATTCTTGTTAAAAAAAATTGTGAGAAAATTTTCTTTATGATTGTGCATATTTTGAAGTGAAGATTAAAGCAAATAAATATTTTTAAGGTTTAACATGAATACTCAAACAAAGAAAAAGCAAATAAAAATTAAAATTTACTTCTTCGTCCTAGCATAATTCCCGGTATTTTATGTACCCAGGGTCTGCTTAGTCTTATCCGGATTTGACAGGTTACTAGTTTTTACACGGAGCGATTGCCATCTGACCTTCGCAACCCTAAGGGCGAACCAGTAACTCATTGGAAAAGAGAAATTTACTTATCAAGAGTTAACAATGATTATCAGATGTTATTGATAATAACACACACGTTGTGGCGTTGTGAGTAGCGAGTCTGCCTTAAGCCGCGACGGTTGCGGGTTCGATTCCCGCTCGGAGCAGATGTTTGTATTAATCGTACAGGCATGTTTTCCGGTCTGGTTGTGTTTGTCCTTGTGAATGTTTCCGGACCCCCGACACAGGATATAATTATCCTAATGGGGGCCGTTGAGTGTGTAGCGTTTATTGTAGCGTTTAATTTAAATAATTAACGCAAATAAAAATAAAAAAACCGGGACCGACAGCTTAACGTGCTCTCCGAGGCACGGTGGGGAGACCCACACGGAAAAACGCCCAGACCGAGACAGAAATTATAACAAACATCTGCCCGAGCGGGAATCGAACCCGCAACCGTCGAGACTAAAGGCAGACTCACTACCCGCAACGCCACAACGGTGTCCGAAAAAAAAATTAAAAAAATTAAAATTTACTAATCATTGAAAATTAAGTACAGGTAATATAGGAAAGAGGACAAAGTTAACTCCGTAACTGGTAAGCTAAATCGTAGTAGGAACTATCTCCCACCCTCTCTGTTCTCTTGCTTTTTTTCCTTCTCACCCTGTCCTTCCCATCCTCCGGGTTGGCAACGCGTATGTGATACTAAAATTATCGCAAGCATTCATAGGATGCGGTTACTGCTTACCTTTAGGCCGATCGTATGCTTGTTTGACAACCGTCATTAAATAAAAAAAGCCCAACCGTTCGAGGATTAGCCGTAATAAACAGACAGATAAAAATGTATTAATAGATTATATTGATATTTTGCATAAGAACCGTATAAACATAAAATATGATTTGACTAATAATCTGCTATTGAAACGACAAGAAGACACTAAATTTTATTAATTTGTATAGATATGGCAAGCATGAGTCAGTTCGAAATTTTCGTATAAGTGTTCCATTTTATCGTTGACACGTCTGCGAATGTGAGTTGTTTTTATGTTGTTCCGTGGAAAGGGATGGGCTTGTGACTGCACATGATGTGATGTATTGCTGGGGTGCTTCAGAGGGGCTTTCAGACCCCCCAGTCCTAAGTAGTCGATTGTTATTGTCATTTATATCCTAAGCTTCACTGTCAAAGTGAGATTCTTTGAACATTTTTTTCGTAGTTTCCAACGACGCTCGTTTATCTTCATTGAAGATCTTATATTATTAAGTAATTTTTCGTTTACAAATGGTAAGGTTTGTGTCTTTTGTGTGTGTTATATTTTGTTATTATTTCTTATATTTTAGAGTTGTTATTTTAATATACAGTATCAATTAGTCTAAAATAACCTGATATTTTTATATTACAGGGTATTACACTAATTTTTTTTTCTTCAGTAACATTTTTACACGATTAAATAAGTGAGCGCATTACAAAAAAGAATATAGTACTTAAAACATCATGATATACATATTTTGTTCTTTATTCGTTGCACAATAAATCAATAAAATTTTCATAATTGCCATTACAAATATGTTAACTAAATTACATACGATGTTTTTAATGTTTTTAAACATGAAGTGTGTAAAGCATCCAAAATCGATTTTAATATTAGTTGGTCTCGTGATGTCGAGGCAGTTAACGTAACGGCGGGTTTGCTCGCAATAATCTCCTTAAAAGGAATAATTGCGAACATTTCGTTTCGGTTATTAGATTTTCCAGAGCCGAGTTGGAATCCATTTCGGAGTTGATATTTGTAATAAATTTTTATTCGCTCTTTAACTTCGCTTCGAATTTTTTATTGTCTACGTTCTTGTAGGTTAGATTTATTCGGCTGTAATATATTGCATATTGGTCATTTACAAAATATTACAAATACCTTTTATAACTCCGTCGACTTAACGTGTGATCTGGTTTGGTGACGGTTTGCATTGCATAAAACATTTATACTATCGAATATAAAGAAGTGTGTGCGTGTACTAGTGTACACACGTAAGAAGTGAAACTTCTTTATGGCCTTATTTTTCGAAAAATGATCTACTATATGCAACTTTAAAAAAATTGCTAAAATAAAGTTAAATTATATAAAGTTTAAACAAAAGGCTTTTATTGTTATAGACATGAATATAAATAACACAATTATTTAATTATTTTTAAATTATTACAGCATTTCATTAATTGTAATAGAATTATTACATGCTATCCCTACTACGCTGGAGAAAGTACTCCTCGAATCAACCGTGGTAGAGACAAGAAAAAGATGGCGTGTAACGGAAAAATGTGACGGTAAATTGTTTTCTAACGCCGATAAAGAAGTTTTACTTCAAAAAAAAATTACATAGTCCCCATATATCATTAATCCTGAATCACAATATCATATTAATAGTCGTAAACATTTGAATTACGAGAGTACATGAATACTACATAAAATGAAAGATATTTTTAAAACAAAAAGTCATTACATTAAGAATGAAATATTTTTTGTAGAAAAATGAGAATATAAAAAAATCTGTTTTTGCATGCAGTACTTTTTAAACGTCATCCGTGCCAGGTCTCATGTCATCTCAAACCAACTCTCTGGAGCTATACATAAATAACGTATTAATTTTAGCATCGTGATTTCTTATATGCTTTTGTTAAGACGTCAACAAATACAATATGCAAAAATTAAACTACTAAAAATGTCCTCATGTCTAAAAGGATTCGAAATGATAGAAAGGGTAAGATTTTCATAAAAACTATTTCGAACTAAACTTGTTGATTTTTCTCATGAAAAAAAACTTATTTACTTTTTATTTATTGCAGAGTTAAGTGCCCGGTATTTTAACCAAAAAGTCAAAAATATTAAAAGAAATAAAGTTGTTTTTTTTTGACATATTGGGGGTACTTTTCTTAATGTTTCAAGTCAAAACACATTATACTATAAATAAATATTTAATTTAGTAATACCCTGCATTATGTTAATAAACAAAATCCCTAATTTAAAATTCCCTCAATTTTTAATTCTACACTAATATTTAATAAGAGACGGTGTCGCTTGTTTAAGCTCCTTTACAAGTTTTCACAGCCATTAGCTCTTAATAGCCCCAAAGTACAAGCTTTTGCTATTATTAAAAATTTCCTCATCATGCACTCTGGACCAGTTTCCCTCTGATTTTATATCAATTACCCGAGACTAAAGATCGGTACACTTGGAGAGTTGGAGGGTTGGGTAAATTAAGTTAAGGAGTGTACAGTGGGAACCCGCAATTCAATTTGATGGTATCATCTTATTCAGTTTTTAATAAGATTGTTTTGTTAACAATCCTACCATTATTCTGTTGAGTTTGAATGTTTGTTGTTTTTATATTTTTTCTTTCTTATTACAATGAGTATATTCTTCTTACTATTCTACCGCAGGTAAGCGTCACAGGTTGTGGGTTCGATTTCCGCTCGAGGTATTTTTTTTTTTCGGAATGTGTATTGCTGTTGGCCCTACTGGCTTTGACAGCGTCACCGGGCGGGGGGCCGAGTACTGAGACTCAGCCGTGATAAAGGGACAGCCCTCACGGAGACTCAACTTTGATTCCGTCCTTAGGGTGCCTCCTGCGAAGCCGAACCACGGCTAAGGACGTCATCGGAGATGGAGGCAGCGCTCCGAGCGCATTCTATACGATAGACTCACCCGACGGTGTGAGCGCGACGCGACGTGCGAAATAAAGAACCTCGTCCTCGCCGGCGAGGACGGAGCTCGTGATAGATGGTTATATTCACCATACAGGCTATTCCGGACGACGACACATTTTATTTATTTTATTCACCTTCAGATAAATTTTAAAAAATATCGAAAAGCGACACAGTTTTTTTTGTATCACTTGGGAATTCTTCCTCTGTCTTCTTTTTTTCCATTTTCTAAGACAGTAGCTAGCCAATATGTCGGCCCGGATACTTTTACATGAAACCAAATAACGTTAAAGTTAATCATTTCGCGTGACACTTAAATAGATAAATTTACTATGTATATGTATGGATAGATGCAAGATGCTAGAACGGCGATCTAGTACTTGAAAGACGGAGGACAACCCCTCAGACAGTCTGTATTGGTATTAGTTAGACTTGAAAGTTACGAACATTAGCTTAACACAAACAATAATGAAATAATTGCATTTATAACAAAATATTCTTTTATATTACTCGAACTTTTTTATATTTATGAAACGGACGAGTTTTTTGTAGCTTTCGGTCTATAAAGTTAAAGGTTACGTAATAACTTAATATAGTTTATTTTCAGTGAGTGTATTCAAGGACGTGCTCGTGTATTTATAGAACTATATTAAATTGAATATTTTCCACGGCAAGCGCGCCTACGATGGAAAATAATGGCACACTCGTAAAAACTAAAAGTGAAGAAAAAATTAAGTATAAAAAATGCCAAAAATAAAATTTACTTTTACTCGATACTTAGGTAAAACTTTTAAATCGTATTTTTCATAAAATTAATATAACTTTTTTACTTTTGTGTGTATAAATAAATCTAAAGTATGTACAAAAAACATTTCCTTGGTTTTAAAATAAAAGAAATCACGAAAAGCAATAACTTACTTTTCCATTAACGTTTTAATTGTACACTAGGTTATTAATACGAAAGATAAGTAGTTATACCGAATGGATACTTAATAAACTGTAGTATCGATGAAATTTCGTAATTATTTGAAAATTAATCTAACGTCGATTTGAGCCAATCGCTATCGTTTTACATGAAATCGATATTATTATGATCGTAGAATCTTAATAACTGATTATTGCTTTACAGTAACTTTCAAAGTAATTAGTAAGTGAGATCAGAATTTTTAATCAACTGAGTTAATTATCGTATACTAGCGTCTGCCCACGGCTTCGCTCGCTTTAAATTTGGAGTAACATAGAGTTTCTTTTTCATATTAAGTTTTAAACAGTTTTACGCCTTAAAGTGCGAAAAAAGGTTATATATAACATGTCATTTTTTAGTTTAAATTATTCGCCTAAAAAATTTACACGACTCTAGTTTAGTGCAAACTTTCAACCCCCTTTTGGCCGCCTTAAGGGTTGAGTTTTGAAAAACTCCTTTCTTAGTGCTCGTTTACAGCTGTGAAAATATTTAGCTTAGTCCAAGGATTGGGCTGGGCGTTTATGTCAGTCAGGGGGTTTATATGTCAGTCAGGGGTGGACCCCAGAAGTGGTGAAATGGGGGTTCAAAGTTTGTTTTAAAATCGATATTCACTCAGGCAAAGCCGCTGGCAGAACCTAGTTTATAATACAATAAGAGTACTACTAAGTAAATAATAAATAATAAATAATTTGAATACGACATTTGAATCGCAATAAGAGTTAATGGTAAGCCCGCAGTTGTATCAACACGAAAATTAACGTATCAAACGTAGGGACGTCCTGAATAACCGGCGTTGTCTTTACGTTTATTACGCGTTGCACAAGTTTGCATTGCAATGACCTCGATTAGTTTTCGAACAGCTGTATCGTTATTTTCACAAGCTACAAAGGACCGTTGTTTATATACTATGGCACTTTTATAGGCACTTTCCCGGTGAAACGGTTTGTACTGGACCGGGTTACGGGTTTTATCATCGAAAGTTTTGTTTAATTATGTTGATTATTTAGAAGTTTTCTAACGCGTTTTAATTATGCCTTTGAATTTTATTGCATTTTTTTTTTATTTAAAAGTTGGCAAACAAGCATACGGCCTACCCGATGGTAAGTGGTTGCCGTAGCCTATGAGCGCTTGCAGCACCATTAGTAGGTGCCACTCACGCGTTGCCAACCTCGAGATATTGGTTCTTAAATCTCCTCTGCCCAGTAATTTCACGAGCGGACAGTGCCCTTCAAACCGGAACACAGTAATGCCTAAGCACTACTATTTGGCGGTAGAATATTTGACACTGCGGTGGTACCTACCTATCCGGCCTCTTGCAACAAAAGACCTACCACCGGTATGACTGATTGTACTGGTGGATTAATCGCTGCTGTGACAGAGGTTATCCCAACAGTGGGCGATGGGGTCGTCACATCCCGACGCCGGTATTGCATATCTCAAGGTTCTCCGTATTTTTTTTTAATGATATCAGTTTTTTCTTTAAACGATTTTAAGATACTATTGATCGCTTATTATGTGTGTGTTTTTTTTAACTACAAATATTACAACATATTTAGACTTTATTTATAAGTTAATTTTATGAACACGTTTGATTAACCAGAAATAAATATAATTAATAGATATCATATTTTGAATCATTTTAACCGTTTATAAAAATGTTACAAATATACGGTTTATGTTTCATTCGCGTGTTTTGTAAACTTGTGACTAAGTAAGTATCGTTGCGTTGGTGTTGAATTTACGAAGGAGCACCAACAAGTCTTTGATATTTTGTCTATATGGATAAGCCTGTTCATCGTAATTATTTAAATTAAATATAATTTAAAATTATTCTTTGGCAAAAAGAAAAGCAAAAAGCGACATTTGAATTGGATTAAAGTCTACGAAGCCGTATTTAGGTTGTGCCGCTGTAATTAGCTAGCACGCGATATTGTTTATTGTTTTCTGTTATATTTGTGAAAAAAAAACAGACTTTGTATTCAGCCAAGATTGAAAATAACTTTTTTCGTACTAAACAATTTTTGAAGTTATACTTCTTTTGGCGCGTTAGGGAAAAATGATGAGAGAACATTTTTGCGATGCGCGCGCACACCGTCACAAAAAACCGACACCCTGAAGTTAGCTGTAGTCAACATTCTTTTTGTGATATTTAAATAAACTTTATTTAACTAGATAATGCATTGTAATAAAACTTTTAATGTATTAAATACCTTGTTTCTATTGTTAGTGTCGTTTTTTCTAAAAACGTAGAATAAGGCGAAAGATAAAATTTTTGAAAAGATTTTTACCTTGTTACGCCAAAGAAGTATAACTTCTATCGCGTGTACATAAGTACAAACACACTTTTTTTCTATCAGATTCCCAAACATTTTCAATCGGGTTTAGATCTGGACTACACGCTGGCCATTCTATTACTGAAACACCGAAGTCGTGAAACCATTGTTTTGTAGACGCGGCACCATGAATTGGAGCATTGTCTCGTTGAAATACTATATTTTCGTCTTCAGTGAAAGTTATGAATTAATGATATTCCTAAGTGCTCGATTTCTAACCTTTAACCATTAACGAAGAATGCCTATTTTTCAAAAATTTCATTGTACATAATCACTACATAGTATAAAACAAAGTCGCTTTCTCTGTCCCTATATCCCTATGTATGCTTAAATCTTTAAACTACGCAACGGATCTTGATGAGGTTTTTTTAATAGTTAGAGTGATTGAAGAGGGAGGTTTATATGTATAATAACATCCATTAAATAGAGGAGAAATACTGTTATTTTTGAGGTTTCTAATGTGATGTCGTAAATAATTAAATTTTTTCCGCTTACATTGCAACAAACGCAGGCTGAGCCCTACGAGATTTATCAAAATAATGTACTAAATATTGTACACATTGAAAAGGTCTACAGAAAACTCCGGGATGGTATATGTCTATCTCTTATGGATATGAAGTTATGATTAATTTATTACATAATAATGAAATATATTAGTTAATAATAAGCATTTAGGACAAACCTTTGTGGTTTTTTAATGCTTTGTTATAATATTTCCGCTTTAATTAAAATATTGTACTTAGTTAAATAAATAAATAAATAAATCTCACAATAACATTTTTTTTTCATTTACTTTATTGTTGATTTAATGTAGATCTATATGGCCCTTTACACCATTACAGCATATGATTTTAATGAATATTTTCGAAGATATTACAGATTTAAAATAAATCAAAACTACTGGATCGATTTAAATAATTTTTTCAGTGAATGACATAGGCTATATGTTGTATACCCGTGCGAAGCGGAGCGGGCCGCTAGTTAATAATGTAATGTATATAGGTATATGTGGTAATAGAGGTTAATAGAAAGATTTTGCTAACTTAGTAAATTAGATTCGTTAATGCCGAGTAAGTACATTATAACCATTTCTTAGAAGATAAGATCTATAATTGTCGAATGGAAGAATGTGATTCGGTAATAACTCTTTTAGATCAATTCTCCTTAATTTATGTACCGGCCAAAACGCGTGGGTTTCATTCTTCCGCTACGTAAAACATTTTCACATCGCAACACCGGCTCTGTTTGGCTTAGGGTATCGTACACCGTTGACCAAGAGAAGAGCCCACTTGTTTATTATTAATTTTGTGAAAACTATAACCATCCCTCCTGTTTAAAAATAAGTATATATATATATATTAATTTTAACTTTTATAACGATTGAGCAGCTTTAATCGCGGTTAGAGTATACCGCGTAGTGGTATTTGAACTGCGCGTCTCCTTGCTTCAGAGGGTACGTAAAAAGTCGGTCGCGGCTGTTATCAGTTTGATATAAGTTAATAAGCTAGTAAAATTACTGGGAAAAGAAGATTAAAAGACCAAAATTTCGAGGTTGGTTACGTGTAAGTGATATCTAAAATGTATGGTGTTACTATCAGGTGGCTCGTATGTTTTTTTGCCCAATTAGTCACAAAAAAATAAGTCATGTCAAAGGTCTATATGAGTGACCTAAACAACTTTGATACTGGGATGACCACACGAAAGAAAAGCTTTTCTTACGTTTTTTGATATAAAACGTTTTTTGAAAATCATATCAAAACACACTGACAAAAATCTAGACTCTAGGCTATTTGCATTCAAGGAAGACAAATGACTAAATTGTATACTTTGTTAATTTGTATCTTCTGATGTATAAAGAAAAAATATAGATAGATAGATAGATAGATACTCTTTTATTGCACATCACACAGAAAGAAAGAAACACTTAAAATATAAAAGGAAATAAAAATATACTTCATAGATTACACATACATTATAACTTATGATTTCTATGAAGATAAAATGTATTCCTAAGAAATAAATGATATCGAAATAGAAAATTGAAGACGCATTTTATCGTGTAAATTACAAATTACGTTTCGATCAATCTTTATTTTACTTTATTTAACAGTTCCACGTTGAGTTCGAGCGTTAATTAACACTTGTAATTGATGCTCTTAAAGTTTTATGATCGAACGTTTTTACGAGGGAACATAATATATTTTATTATTAAACTCCAAAGGTACAGATCAATTTCTCACTAAACTAATGAATTTTATATTCCACAGATTTTTCCTGCGGTTTCACTTGCGTTAAAGGTGAAAAATTTTTGCATATCCGTGTCGCTTTGCTTACTTGCCGACCGTTTGCCAAATTAATTGAGGTTCATGATCACTGCTCCGCTTCTCCGGGACGAGCTAGATTTTGTATAGCCTATATACTTTCTCAACAGGTTTAAAAAATCAGATTGGTTGTTACCAAGTCTCTAGCGCTTGCACCACCCGGCCACCGGTTGCTATGACAACCAAGGACTCGGCTTGACTTTTTCTGACATTTTCAAAAATTTTCGTCATATTCAATCAATCAACATTGACACAAATTGTACACGTAATGCTTCCTCGTTATTTACTCTGTCTATTGGTAAAAATTGCATCAAAATCCGTTCATTAGTTTTAGAGTTTATCATGAACAGACAGACAGATAGACTCGGCGGGATCTTTGTTTTATCATATATATACCTAGTGACAGTGATTACTTATAGCAGTATAAACATCCATAAGTTGTATATGTATTTTTATGAAGGAAATAATTTGTATACTTTAAGTTGCTCGTAAGTGTAATGCGGCGTGGTAACACGTATGTTGACTTATTTGCCAATCTGGCTTCGTATTTCGCTAGAAAAATCTAGACCATTTGCTTTGCCCGGGTAAGGTCGTGCATCAAGAGCTAGAATTACGTTAAGTAAATTTTCTTATAAAACGGATTTTCACGAATCGTTAACTATTTGAACTCGTAAATGCATTTACGCTGTATCCATTTAAAGATACAAAATGTTAGTTTCAAGTTTATGTATGTTTGGGTGTTTTTGTTGCAACAATATGACTTAATTTATAAAACGTGATAAAGACTAGTTTTTGTTACAAATAAAACAAAAGAAAGACATTTCATTATAAATAAAAAAAAATCACTGTTTATTGTTCAAACTTTTCTAATTTCCCTCACTAATTGATCAATCCAGAACGAGTCCTGCACTGATTGAAGAAAAACGTGAAGCAAAACTTCTTAAGTAACAAAGTGTATAACTAATTAAACTAGTTAAAAGAATGACGTAAATTTTTTATTGGAAACAAAGAGACATATAAATTTTTAGTTGACATTTAGTTGAATTTTAAATTACATTCCTACGTTTTGTTAGTGTTTAAAAGAGTCATTAGTTACCTACGATAGGTTTTTATAAACGAAATTGGTTTATTTTATTTCCTCGTAGGAGAAGCCATAAGTTTTGTTACATACTTAGTATATTATCTTGTATACGGTTCGGTTTTACACCAATGGTGTTACGGGAAATTTGCTGGCCAAAGAGACAGGAGAGAGATAGATAAGAAACGAGGAATAGAAAAGAAAGGAAAGAAAGTATAGTTAGGAGGAGTTTGAGTCTCCTGCGCTCTCTCAAACAAAACCATTACTTTGATTTTCACGATTTTCTGTAATATGGTTGTAATACGCTTGTATATTCTAGTATATTCAATACTCATGAAGAAAACAAGGCTCTCCTACACATATAGAATTACTAGAAATAATTGTAATGATCGTGTGGGTGCCACCTACTCATGCATGTTTAACGATTGAGGTTAACGTTTCGCATACGGTACACCATAGAGATTATTCGCTTAATATTATATGAAATTTCCTTTTACAGGTAATTATTCAGTTTAAGTTTGAGCCGATATGGCCCAATGGATCAAAAACTTAGACTTTAACACAAAGTCATGAGTTCAAATCCGGGTAAGTACCTCTGTGTTTCAAATTTATCTCGTGCTTACGTGCTCGGCGACGGGAAACATTGTGAGGAAACTTGCATGTAACGGAAAGTCTCAAGACATGTATTTGCGGGTGGTAGGGTTTAAAAAAGGTCGGCCTGGTAAGTTGTGAAGTGACTGCTCGTCGGCCGGGTTTCGAGATCAGCCAGCGTATAACCAGTTGTATCTCAAAACCCAGATAGTCAGGGGTGGTATTAATCGCTTAACATCAGATGAGCCTTCTGACCACTAGCCACCTCTAATGTAAAAACAAGCAGACTGATTTAGGTTTTTAGTATTACTATAGACGTCTGAAACATATAATTTAATATATTTGTTAAAGAATTTGTTGTACACGTCATAAAATAAATAGAATATCTTTGACGAATTAAATAAAGGCTTTCTTCAGACAGAATATAAATATGACGACATCAAAGACAGGCTCTTAAAATGTAATTATTTGCAAAGGTACAAAAATAAACGTTCACTAACTTCAATTAAAACAATTTCATTACTTCGAGGAATCCACAGAATAAACCTTTTCTTACTAATTTTAAATTAATTGCTCCACTTTATGTTCATTTTATAACAAAATTTATTATAAATATTTTAATTTCATTTTAAATTCCATAAATTTTGCCTGCAGGCATGGAAGGGTATTTCAGTTTTTTCGGTCTACTCTCTCGTCAGACAAGTTATATTCGGAACAATATCATAATTGAAAAATTACCAGTCAAGTGCGTTGTGGACCACGCACAGTTGAATCTAAAGGGTTCCGCAGCATGGTTATATAATAATATATATAATAATAACTTTATTTCGACCAACAATGGATCATATGTTGTTAGTAATACAAGTATCTTACGCCTATTTGTTAGTAATTTCTAAAACTTATTTAACCTAAGACAGGATTAATTTGTCAGCACGTGAATCCGATAGCAGTGGTTTATATACAAACAACTTCTATTAACAAATGCTCTCAGGACGCCACTTGAGCTGGAAAGAATCCTGCGTAACAACGATGTGCCCCGCATAATGGTATAAAAACAGTCCACATACGCCTCGGCAAACATCCCCGATGCACTACAAAAACGAGGCATACCCATTAGCATCCTGAAAGCATTGTTATATTGTACACGCAGGGCGTTGTACTGCTTCCGCGTATAGTCTGCCCACAGGCTGCTAGGGTAAAATGTGGTGCAGTAAGCTCTGAAAAGCGTTATTTTGACTGGCATTGAGCAACGAGCAAACCTGCGAGCAATCATATTTGCCCTAACAGAACAAAGCCCTACGTTCTCTCTCAATATCTGCATTGTCTTTCAAGTCATAGAATACTACATGGCCAAGATATTTAAAGCATTCAACTCTCTTTAGTGGAACCCCGTGTAACTTGATAGCAGGTACAATAGATGGAATCGATTTTTCCCTGGCCTGAAAGACCATGCATTCGCTTTTCTTACAGTTATAGACTAAGCCATGACGTTTGAAATAGTTCTCACAAAGACTTAGCAGTTTTGCTAACCCACAGACAGATGCACTCAGCAGAGCCATGTCGTTTGCGTAACTAATGTTATTACGATAGACTCCGTCAATATGACATCCGACACGAGTGCTACTGAGCGTCTGTATTAGGGCATTCACATACAGATTAAACAACTTGGGTGAGGTCAGGCCACCCTGCCTCACCCTACATTCCAACCTGTAAGATCTTGAGTAGCTCTCTGACCATCGCACAACAGTAACCTGATTTTTATACCAAAACTTAAAAATCCTATTGATCTCTTCAGGCATGCCAGTGAGTTTTAATTTCTGCCATAAGATATCGTAATTAACCAGGTCAAATGCCTTGGATAAATCGAGAAAACAGGCGTAAATGGGTGATGGTAAGATTATGAAGAATCTTAACGGTTTTAAAAATAATAACGAATTAAAACCGACCGCAAAAATAAGTTGGTAATTTCATAGTAATTATTAAAAGTAATATGAAAAACAAAGTTATGGGAAAAACTTATATATCTCTTAAATTTATAGACCTATCTTCTTCAAACTAAATGTGGATGAAAGTTCATGTGCTATTCTACAAGCTCAAATTTTTCCAGAATTTTAAATCCCATAGTTCAAAAGTTAGAGGGGGGACACGATTTTTACGACTTTAGGAGCTAATATCTCAACAACTACTGGCTTAATGAAAAAACTCAAAATCAAACCTCCTTATCATTTTAAAAGAACTATCCAAAGATATCTCACACGTTGCCATACGTTGAAATTTTTTTCAATCGTCAGTTACATGTATGGACTGCTACCCTTAATTCATATATATATTAAGATTTTATTACAAAATCCTTGTGCGGTTCATGGAATACACCTAATTATTAAATTTCGTATAGATAGAGCCAATGGTCTCCGAGTAAAATGACTGTGACATACGGACGGACAGACGGACGGACGGACAGACGGACATGACGAAACTATAAGGGTTCCGTTTTAGCCATTTGGCTACGGAACCCTAAAAAGTAATGCTATGTTCTTTCTATGTGTCATTTTTACAAAATAGATTAACATGTTTTGATGAAATTTTCTTCAATATTAAGATAAATTTTAAAGAGTTCCGTTGTCTCTATCGTTGATAAAGTTGTAATTTTTTTTTACATGACAAAGCTATCTCATTCAAAAAAAAAGAGTAGTTGTGGTCTCTTTCTTTTTGAATTTGCAAAAACTGATAAAGAGAGAGAAAGATGTTTGAAAAGAAATCGTAAAATTACAAATTCCACTCGGGCGAAGCAGGGAACAAAAACAAGCTTGTCCTTTAAGTAATTTTGTAATTGTCTCTTCGGAGGTTTATACCGAAATGAATGCGTTGAATAATGAGTAAATTTAAAGATTATAATTAAATACGTGAATCATAAATTAAAAAAATATGGCATTGATTTTAAAGAATCATCGCTGGAGGTACATCGTTTATTAATTCATATATGTATTTAAAACCCGCCCAAAATCGATAACGCATTTACGATTCGGTTAAATATCGTCCCTATAATTCGTAATTAGCTCGATTTAATTAAGAAGTTCTTGAGCAATGAAGATATGCCGTTCCGTTTCGAAACCCGCCCCAACCATATTTGTTAGCGAAAGTTGACTTTCCAACGTGGATTTTCGCTATCACTGCATCGGGTTTCGATACGTAATTTATTCGATGCACTTGTCCTTGAAAAATATTCGATATTTTTTTAATTGGTCACGTTTTAATCTCGTTCGTCAACTTCATACTCCTCAGCGCAGTGTAACTGCATTTCTGAAACGGAAAGCAGTTTTTTGTCAGCGAAGAATGTACTGCGAATGGAAATTATTGAATGGTTCTTGCAGTCGATTTTATTGAACCCTCAGTTACATGTATGGACTGCTATCCTTAATTTTTAAATATTTTTATTATTTCACTACAAACAGACTGGTTCATGATATGATGATTTTCGGCGATGATGATAGAACACACCTATTTACTAAATTTCGTATAGATAGAACCAATAGGTCCCTAGTTAAATGTGACATAGGGACAGACAGACGAACATGACGAAACTATAAGAGTTTCAGTTTTTGCCATTTGGCTACGGAACCCTAAAAAATATGGTGGGAGCTAGGAATACGGCGGTCACATTCACTAAAAGATGTGCAAATTCAAAACGATAGTCCTCTGACGATATAGTACATTTATTTTCTGAGATGTGGAGGGAAGCTGAGTCGGTATAAACACACCAAAGAGCACCAAAAAAGCAGCATAAGGTTTGGAAGTCCACTCCAACAAGGTGTTCAAATGAAAATGATAAGCATAGATAAATGTAAGAGGCATATTTAGAGTCGTGTCATAAACACTATATCGACGTAAGCGTACGATCTTATGATAAGCCTCCCAAGAAATTACAAACGAGATAATATCTCGCATAACTCCACGCGATTTCGCGCTTATTTGTTCATTTGAACCCACTACATTAACGTTGACCATGAGCCATTGGTATTCTGTATATCTCAGGATTTTAAGGCAGATAGCCTTAAAAATTAACCGCTACTCGTTTTATGGGTATCTTTATGTTATTGTAATTGCTATGCTGATTTTAAAGGCTCTCTTTTATTTCTGATTCACATCGAATAATAACGTTTAATATATTATTATGTCTTCATGTTCTCTTATTAACGTCCCGCATTCAGTAACAGGTGCTTTTAGTATGGACGTGTAAATATATGATTAATAGGATTTGGTAAATATTTTTCCTTGCGAAATAATTTTACATAATTCGTTAATACGTTTGGTCGTTTTGCTTTATAGTAAGTAATTTCTTATTTTATGAAATTGGGCTGTTAAAAATTTAACTAAATGTGATTGCCTCAGAGGCTTATAAAGAAGTTTTATTAAGAAGAAGTTTCTCTTTCACTGGAGCACTTGATAAGATCGGGCTACCGGCTAACCGACGCCATAGTTACATAAAAATAATGAAATATTTGCTGGTTGAACACTTAGGAGTTTTATTCAGTCTATAGAGTCATCAAATCGCATTTATAGAGATGATCAGAAGCCTTATATTTTCAAATCCAAAAAAAAATCAAAACTACTTGAAAATGTTATAGATAAAGGCAACCATAAGTTAAACCTAAAAGTAAAAGTATTAACTTGTAAATATAAGTCTTAATAATTATTCACACTCAATTGAACAGCTTTATATAGAACTCAAGTCCAGTTATTATTTGCTTTCAATTCGCAAGGGAGAACTGGACACACGACACCCACGACCGTTCAACTTTGCCGCCGTTTCCTCATTCGCTAAAATTTTGTTAATTTTTTTGTTAAAAAGTTTCAAAATTCATTCTGTATACAGTTTTGTTATGCACCGCGTTGGATTGAATAATGATTACATTCCCGCGTACCCAGGTGTAAGGTTGCGCATGTGTGCGTAAGGTCTTTTTCTCGTCGACACATCGAATCGTACCGCTTTAGGTTTTTTATCGAGTGCGGACTAAATAAATATGCTACAGGCTCGCCCGGAACGATGAGTGGCCTTTTGATTTATTTATACACACTCCCGAGGGGAACAGTTTCCTGATTCAATTATTGTAATTGTGCCGACGCTGCCGGGCGTTTTGAAATGTTGGCTGACGACGGCCGCTTACGATTATTATTGACGGATGTTTGATGTATCTACGTGCAACGAGCGTTGATTGAAGCACTTACTAATAACAAATGCCTAAATGCATCGTTGTAACGCATTGATTGGATTATAAGAAAATCAACTTGATATCACTCTTAAGAACTCTTATTCCGATTGGAGGATATCAAATGCCGGTGTACCTCAAGGAGGCGTTTTATCGCCACTTCTTTTTTCAATTTTTATTAATTCCATCACTCAAAACATTTCTTCTCTCTACCACTTGTATGCTGACGATCTCCAAATATACGCACAAGCCAAACTAGGAGACCTTCCACGCGTTATCAATGACATAAATTCAGACTTAAACAAAATTTTAATCTGGAGTAACTCTTTTGGCATCAAAGTAAATCCCATTAAAAGTCAAACTATTATTATCGGTAGCACTAAAATAACCTCAAGAATAGATTTTTCACTTTTATCTCCCATTATTTTTAATAACACTATAATTCCCTATAGTGATAAGGTGAAAAATTTAGGTATAATTTTTGACCAAACTTTTTCCTGGGCTCCTCAGCTTAGCGAGGTGAGCAGGAAAATGTTTGCTTCCATTGGATCCATCCGGCGTCTGCGCAACGTTCTGCCAATTCCTACCAAAATTGCGTTAGCACAATCTATCCTACTACCAATTCTTGATTATGCTGATACATGTTACCTGGATCTCAGAGAAGACCAGTTGGACAAACTCGAGCGTATTCAAAATCTTTGCATTAGGTTTATATTTGGACTTCGCAAATATGACCACATCTCCGACTTCCGTAAAAAGCTTGAGTGGCTACCAATCCGACTTCGCAGGAATACTCACATTCTCTCTCTTCTTTACTCTATTCTTTTTCATTCAAACACTCCTCTTTATCTCAAAGAACGTTTTGAGTTTCTTAAAGACACTCATAATCGCAATCTTCGTTCCCAAAAACTACTTACCCTTAAAGTTCCTTCTCATTCATCTTCTTTTTATACTAAATCTTTCACAGTACAATCTGTTCGACTGTGGAATTCCTTGCCGTTAAACATAAGATGTGCAAAAACTATTTCTTCTTTTAAAAGACTATTAAAATTACACTACTTATCTCTATAACATTCTTGTACGATCTGTCGTTTTATAAATTTATTTATGTACTGATATAGTATGAATGTATATATATATATATATATATATATATATATGTATATTTATATGTAATTATATACCTTCTTTATATATATATATATATAGTTTATTATATGTATATAAATGTGCATATTAAGTATATGTATTTTATCTTAAACATATTTATTTATTATGTATAAACTGTATATTTTAATTATTTTGGTTATATCACTTCTATAAATCTATGTATTCTATGTACACCTTTTTACCACCCTAATACTTTGGTATTTATGACTTTTACGCAATTTTTAATGGTTGTCTGGAAGAGATCGCTTGTTAGCGATAAGACCGCCACTTGTACATAATTTTGTTCCTTCTCTCCGTGTCTGTATGTCTATTTGTTTTGTTTTTGGTGTACAATAAAGTGTTTTTATTATTATTATTATTATTATTATCACAATTTGATTGGATTGGACACAATTAATAGCTGAGTTTGATTGGATTAGGTTAATTTACATATTACTGCCAGTTTCTTAACAGGATTAAAGCGGATTTATTTTTACTACTTTCAAAACTGAGTAAATTTTTTTTTATGACTTTATTTTATGCAAACTAGCATAAAGTCCGCGTTATACAACAATGGGATCAATCACCGCAACCTATGAACGCTCGCATACTTAAAGCATAACATGCGCTTTGGTATAGGAAGGAAGGTATGAGAAATAAAGAGAGGGGGTCACTCATCTCACGAAACTGATACTTTTGTTACTTTACGCCGATTTTTTGTGTCAGGGTATTACTCCCCTGTCGAGCTGACCTGTTTGTGCTGGGAGGAGAATAGTTCTAATACTACTTTTACAGACACAACTGCAATCACAAACACAAACAAACCAGCATTCAGTTACCCTGATCAATATCATTCGTATAAACGCCTGCAATACCAGTAGCATTTCTGGTGTGGTTCGTACCCATTGGAAGGGGGAATATAAAAGGAAAGGAAGGGGGAAGAATGGAGTTGCAGTTAAGGAATCTAACGCTTCAACTCATCAAACAAAAAGCAAGAGTACGGTTACTGCTACTTCATAATGATACTTCTCCGATCCGGCCCTTTTATACCTAAAACAGCAAAGGCCCTTTTATACCTAAGGCTTTTCTTTATTGAGTTTTAAAAGAAATGTTTTTCAATACAATAGGTTTAAGTAATTTAGGTCAGATATATTGTGTGCCATTTCTATGCGTTCGTATGAAAACGGCGTTTCCTGTCGGGAAATTACAAAACGCTGGAGATGGAGACATTTTATAACGAACTGAGGATATTGTATTGGGTTTCCAACGCTGGTCTTTTTGTGCTTCATAACCTCAATTGAACATTCAATTCTAGAACTTTGTTGCTGAAGTAAACTAGTATTTTTTACTTCTATTAAAAGATGAGATATAAAATTAATAACTATCGAAGAGAACTTCGTTTAGTAGAGTCGAATATACTATGAGTAATAAAAATGTAGGCTAAGGCTATATATTTTTTGTATACCATAACGGTGGCAATCTAGCTTAAAAAGCGCCTGATAGCAAGCCTAACACCCTATCCTATAGACGCATGCAAAACAAGGGAAGAAGGTAAATAAATGAAATGGAAGAGAAGAAGTAATGGATTTGGCCTCCGACACTCCCACTCATGGGACGAAACGCAACAATTCGAGCACTATTAAGGCTGTACCCCCCCATTCATATTACATGCTGAAAACTCCAAGGCTCTACTATTACGAGTGTTTATGTAATGTTTTCTATTGGGATCTGCCAGCGACTTCGTCCGCGCTGAACTTAGTAGTGAGTTCTTATAGAAATGAAACATGTGTGTACCATAAGTAAATGCATAATGTTCCTTAAGCAAATCTATACTTAATTTTTTTATTTTATTTTTTTATTTATTTTATTTATTTATTACATGGAAAACTTACAGCTATAAAAACATATAGTATATATTAACTTAATTAGATAACAGTAAGCCAATAACAAGTTTTCGCTTATATACAACGGATTAAACGAATTAGGCGAGAGCAACAAACACTATACAAATGTAGTTGTGGGTTTCAAGACAAATTTAACTAATTTTAATTGAATACGTCCTGTAGCATGCTTTTTGATAATCACACGGGATTCTAAATTTTTCTGTGGTCAAAAGTATCCTAAGCGTTAATCGTGGTAGTAAATTATCTGTATGCCAAATTTGATCCAAATCCGTTCAGTCGTTTTTGCGCGATTGAGTAACAAACACTCGAAACATCTAAACGTCAAATCATCCAAAAATTCTAACTTTCACACATATAATATTTGTAAAATTGCTACAAAAATTCTCAACTTGTGTGTGTGCGTGTGTGCGTGTGTGTGATATATTTATTTCGCTTCAAATATTATAATAATTGAATGTAGTCCGCAATAACCCTATCATTATGTCGCATGCGGTAACAGTACAGGCGCGCCGGAAACGACAGACGCCGGGCGCTCGGAGGCTGTACAATTTGTGCTAATCTGGTTACATGTAGTGCATATCGGCTGTTACATTGTTCAAGTAAATAGAATTTCATATCTTAAAAAGGAACCCTTATAATTTCATCATGTGCGCCTGTCCGTCCTAATGTCACAGTCATGTTACTCGCATACGATTAGCTCAATCTGTACGAAATGCAATAATTAATTAATGAATATTTTTTAATTCAATAAGTAAGGATAGACTTATTGTTTTATTTACAAAAAAAAAAATTAATAAATCAAATAGTATAATCTGTATTTTAATAAAACTCTGAGGTAGTCCGATATAAATTTCATAAAAATCTAAGTAAGGATTGCTTAATTATATTAAACAAATTATTTCAGAATGGATTTCTGGACGTCCATGAATAAATTCATTAACACGCATACACAAGCACAAATTCGGCAACTCGGAAATCGTGATAGTGTATATATGTGTGGGTTCCAAAGCAACGTACGGTGATAATAATTGTCACGCTCCTACGCTCCTGTTTTCCTTGTTCCAGCTTCGCTCACAGCATCTGGAACTAATATGAATTGTCTGTTTGTGTTTGAGATGAGACTAATATGACTTTAATAAATAGTAATTAATTAATAATTACTAATACATTGATTGTTGGTGCATAATCTCACTTTAGACGGTCATAGTCGGGACTAATTTTTTTTTAAGTGGGTATATTTTAAATACTGCTATTGCGTTAGTGTCAATATTTCAAATATGATAAGTGATGAATTTCCTATAAACTAAAGACTACATACAAAAAATAAGTTCACACAATCACTGGTGCTCCTTTGTAAATTCTACACACGCTAACTTAATACGATTATGTTACAAGCTTGTGACTAACTTCTTTTGGTTGACTCTTGAATTTACAAAGGAGCACTAATGAAACTTTTTTATTTTATTTTATATAGAAGTATATTAATGAAGTACACCTCTATATATTTTAAGTCTATTAAAATAATGTGCCATAAAGTCTCAAAAGTGTTTTCATAATATCACCTTCATTTACACTGGTTCGCACATGAACGTGGAGTCGTTATTAGCATATCAAAGGCTCCTGAAATTACACATACACCCTTCGAGAACTGTCGCTAACACTAATGATCTCTCTTATCACTTGATACGCTTTCGTTAAACAAGCCTGTCGAGAGCTTCGTGTAGGTTCTTTGATATCACGTATTGATGGAAGCAATATATGCCACAGCGATCTGTTTATTTCTGACGCGTCTATGTCGATCGCCATTATTACAAATAAAAACCTACTAATATAATTAATGTGAAAGTTTGTTTGTTACTCAATCACTGAACTGAACGCAGACAGCTTATCATCTGGATTAATACATAGAATACTTTTTAGAGAGGGTAGTAATTCCCATGTCGAGCCGGTTCATTTGTGCTGGGCGGAGCATGACTCTCCTAATACAAAGGTTTGTTGGAAATTGATAACAAGTTGGTTATTATTAATTCATTGGACTACTTAATACGATATTTAAAAGCTAATAATTTATATCACTATCATCTTATGTAGAGTAGCTTCTGCCAATGGCTACGAACTCGTGAATAATCATTTTAATGCAAACTCTGGATACTAAAACCTTGCCCCCCCCTCTTTTACAAAGTTTGAATTGAAAAAATTACTTCTAGCTCTAAAAATGACGCTACTTCCATACAACTTTTTACCTCCCTCTTACAACCCTTTTTTAGCATTAAAAAGTAGCCTATGTTCTTTCTCAGGCTCTAGCCTATCAGTGAACCAAATTTCATTTAAATCGGTTCAGTAGTTTTAGCGTGAAAACGCGACAGACATACAGAGACAGAGGTAGTTTCTTTCGCATTTTTAATATTAAGTAAGGATAATAGTTATATAAAAAAAAAATTATTCAACGAAAATTTTTATACTGATGTGAGTTTTCAATACAATGCTTCCTCGTGTACAATAACATATATTTTAAATCTAACTTAAAGAACAGTGTACCACTTGTATAAACTTGAACCATGTAAGCCAGTACTGTTCTAAAAAGTGAAGTTCTCGCCACAGGAATAACAAGTCTCGCTATGATATTAAATTTTCCAAAGCTTTCACTATGATTTATTAAGTACCCTTGCACTAATTGTGCGCGACAAGATTGACAATTTATTATTTACCAGTAAAGCCCAGTTGCGTTCACAGAAATGTGTATGCTTAGTAATAATTCGCGTTCATGTAGTTGCTATTATACTACTAAACTAAAATTGAAAATTTGGTGTGAATGGATGTATGATTGCATGGATGAATGTTTGTTACTCTTTCACGCAAAAACTACTGAACAGATTTAGATAAAGTTTGACAGACACCTGGATTAACAAAGGATACTTTGATCCCGGAAAATTTTAGGTTCACGTGGTTCAAAAAACTAAATTAACGCCAGCGGCGGCTACAGCTAGGTTTCTATAAAAACAAATTTGCTCTTTTTAAAGTCTGCTTAAAATCGCGATCAAGACACATTCATACACTATTGAAAGAGTTTCCCAAGGTTTTACCTCGAAATATGTATGGAGCTATTTTAAATAGAAGTAAGAATTCTCATAGGCGACGGCATAAAGTGTTGTCTTACCACCTGTATGGTACAAAAAAGCATTTCCATTATTTTAATTTAAAATTTATAACTTATCTGAAACATGCCTTGTTTCTTGATTGTTATATACTCGAGGATCACAAAGTTATCACGAAGACGACCGACAGATTTTATTAACGAAAGCTGTTTTTACAGGCATCAATTTTAAATTGCATTTTCGTGACGACGCGGCGCCCCGACAACGATCCGTTGTTTCGGTTATAAGGAATATTTTAACGGCTCTCTTTGATCTTGAATACCTTTAAAAAGTTATATTGATTTTTATATCGTTATGTTTATAATGAAAATCGTTATTTTACCACGTATCGAGAGATATGAGATTCATCATCATTTTTAATACAGAATATGCGTGTGATATATATGTTACTCAAATGTTTTTTCTCTGAAATATATATTGCTTATACATTGCGTTATAATAAACGAGATCGATCACAAAAATTTTCTTTTGATATTTTTTTAGGCTTCAGATCATATTATAATACATCATATTATGAAAATCGATCCTTAAGGAGTAAATTCCAAAAGTCAAAAGAGAGCGCAGGAAATTTAGAATTTACAAAACACCTACTGTTTGTTAAAGACTGTGACGTCACCGTTTTTATTATCTTAAAATTCCGTAATTCTTTTCTTTCCTTAAATCTTTTATATGAAAGAATATATTTTCAAATTGATATCATATTTCATAAACCAAGTAAATCGTCGACATACATGGCACCGACTCTTATTATAGAATTGTTTATTTGTTGGTTTATGTAGTATTTTTTTATGTCATCACACTTAGCAAACCTATGAACAGAAGGGACGGGTTGAGAGGGTGGGAGATTAGGCCTCCGGCGCTCTCACTCATCGTACAAAACGCAACAGTACCTAATGACACTGTTACTTGACGCTGATTTTCTGTGAGCGGGTAGTACTTCCGGGTCGAGCCGGTGTTTTGTGCTGAGAGAAGAATGGCTCTACTACCGTAAGGTTGTTTTTTATAAAAACATTTTCTATCACAAAAGTTGTTGCTCACTTATCTTCCCGACTTTTTGACTTAGACAAAGCATTCTAAAAGAGAAATGCAAAATGCTCCCAAATGTATTTGGCTCAAAGAAGATCCACGTTTAGGAAGGACCATTTATCAGTCGTGTTACCGGAATTACACGTAAGCGATTATTTTGAAACCGCCTAATTCGCCTGTACCCGAAACTGGCTTACAGCCAAGGTCAATAAACCCTTTCGTACACAACATACGAGCACCTCAAACAAAACAATTGAATATGGTACTAAATGTAATACATTTAGAATTTAATTTCGTTTGATGTAATTTATGTAAATATTAGGGATGAATCCTAAGTAAATATACAGTATGTCACTCGGGAGCTCTCTGGTGAAGCCAGTGGTTAAGCTGATCGCCTCTTGTTTGTAGGACTTAACGCTTATAACACGGTTAAATTGCAGCAAGGTCTTAAGAGGTCTGTTAATAATTAGAATGACCTTAAACAATAGAAAAAACCTGCTAAATGCGTGTCAGTTTGCACATAAAAGGTTCTGTACCGCCGTAGAGTAAAAATATCATATATTAAATTCTACCTATTACGGTTCGTGAGATTAAAGCCCGCTGACAGACGGATGGCCGGACGGACTGGCTTTGGGTACGGAACTCTAAAAACTGAGCTTAATTGAACATTGGGACATATCAAAAAAATGTTATAGTATAAAAACAGCCTATTAATGTCCCATAAATGGGTAAAGGCCATTTCTCCTTTTAAGCAGAAGAATTAGGCCTTTAAAACACCACGCTCTTCCATTGCGGATGGTCGGATATACAGGTCCTACAATTTCTTTCAAGACACGTTGATTTCCCGAAGTTCACCTTACAACCCGTGACAAATTCACAACACAAGCATTTGTAAATTGAAAGATGATCAGATTTGAACTCGCGACCTTCGGTTAAACTCTACGCTTTCTATCCACTTTGGTCATCTTGGCATTAATGTATCGCCGGTACTTAATTTATTTTTATAAACATAATAATAACTAAATGCTACACACTCAACGCCCCCATTAAGATCCGAAAACACATACAACGACAAGGACAAATACACCCAGACCGGAAAATATGCGTGCATGGTCAACCCAAGCATATATGCTCCGAGCGGGAATCGAACCCGCGACCTGTGGTGTTTAAGGCAGGCTCGCTACCGCTGCGCCACAATATCGTCAAAATGACAATGCCAAGGACAAACACACCCAGACCGGAAAACGTGCCTGTATGGCCAATACAAACATCTGTTCGGATTCGATACCTCGACCTATGGCGCTTAAAGCAGGTTCGCCACAATGTCGTCATCAAAATTTCAAAGTACACAGTAAGAAAGAAAATAGGTGTTCACATACAATATTTATATGTTCTCCTTAGGTTTTTCGAAGCGAAAGCTTGATCTGGAATTTTATACCATCATATAATCAATGAAAAAACAATTTTAACTCTATAGATTTAGGTTGATTTTTCTCTATCAGTAGCGTTCTATTGCCGGTAAACATAAAGACCTCCATTCATAGACCGTGAAAGGTTGTCGCATAGAAGAAAGGTAGGGTTCGCTGTAAAAATGATTTATACGTACGAGATGGCTTATCGAGTGTTGTCGAACTTCGGGAAGAGGTAGATCGTGTACAGATAACCTACGGTACATCGATGCGGGATTTTGATACTGAGTTTCTATGGTACGCATAAATTATATTGTTTGTGAGAAAATAATTCTGTCGACGCTCGCCTCTCGATGATTTATCACTGATAACATCTGACATACAAATACTTTTCGATTTCTTCGATTTTGTCCCATTTATTAAAATCTCACTTCCCACGTGGGATTGGAAGTGGGATTTTATTTATGGTCAATTGTTTTTAATATTTTAGATCATAAATATTTTTTAATATCATTTTTGTATTACGACGCTCATGCGCTCACTGATTGGTAAACGATCGGTGGGTTATGCAACTTTAGGCGCGGTTTCGTTAGATTGGTGATCGTATCGATTGGTGATTGTATTCCAACTGAGCCTCTGCGTGCTTCGGAGGGCACGTAAAAAGTCGATCCCGGCTGCTATCAATTTGATAAAATGATAACTCAGAAGCCTACTCGTATAAGGGCGACCTGAACAACTCTGACACTAGGTGGGCTAAACCGCTTGATAAGAAAAAGAATTCCTGTATCTCTCGTAACAAAAAGAATTTTCTATAGAGAGAACGTACTTTATTTATTTAACTTGTATCTTTTTCTCTTAGAAGTATCAAATCGATTCTGGCGTTGGCCTTATCCTTAGCTACAAATATTTCATGTGTATAATCTTTGAGTTGCTGTTTTTGAAAAGGCTTTGGGGACTTATATTATTTTAAGAATAGCGAGTATTATAAATGTTGTTGACTCTGCCTATAAGCACCACAGCAATAATTTTTATTTATTGTCGATGTTTTAAGCATTTTTATGCATATTTAAAATTGAAAATCTTGCGTAACAAACAAAAAAAATAATGATTAACTGTTTTTACTCTCCGATCGTGAGACATTTTGTGGATAGGATGACAAGTTAAGAAGCTCCTACTACGTTTAGCTTAAAATATACTTGTCTATTAATTAATTTTATTTTATTTAATTTGGTGCTAATCAAAGAGATGTTTTACGTAAAGAATTTTGTTATCAGAATAATGGAATTGATAAAGCCTTTTTAAAAATTGAAAGGAGTTCATCTATTTATTTCATATTCTTCTCTCTTAGATATATTAAATCGATTATCAAAATATTTCCTATAAAGCTTTCAGAAACAGGAAGCTGATCCAACGAGACAATATCGTATAACTTATTCATCTTAGCATCAAAACAAGACGTACAAAGTAAATAAACAATTTGTAGAACCAGCTGTACTCCGTACGCTTCTACTTCGAATCAAATATATCTATATTCTTCATCCTAGCATTATTCCCGGTATTTTATTTACGCAGGGTCTACTTATTACTGTTATCCGGATTTGACAGGTTACTAGTTTTTATAAAGAGCGATTGCCATCTGACCTCCGCAACCCTTAGGGCGAACCAGTAACTCATAGGATAAGAGCTAATTACATATCATGAGTTAACGATTATTATCAAATTTTATGTGATAAAAACAGGGACCGACAGCATAACATGCTCTCCGAGGCACGGTGGGGAGCTACAAGAACAAAAGCCCAGACTGAAACAGATATTCTGTATTTTTTTAAAACTCTACACACTCAACGGCCCCCATTATCAGTTATATCCGAGTCCGGGTTACGGAAACATACACAATGTCAAGGACAGTTACACCCAGACCGGAAAACATGCCTGTATGGTCAATACAAACATCTGCTCCGAAAGGGAACCGAACCCGCGACCTGTGGCGCCTCAGGCAGGTTCCCTAGCTTTGCGCCAAATTTATAACAAACATCACAACAGCCCAAGCGGGAACGCATCGCTACCCACAACGCCATAACAGTGTCAAATATATCTCAGTTTATATGAGACTATTTACTCGCATGCAAAACAGATAAATGTACATGTAGTTGCAGCTCGGCTACACAAATAACAAAAGGTACGTGTTACGTTTCTCAACGACTCATCTCAATCTCAATTCGACTTTTCAGAACGTGATCTAAATATAGATATGTATAACATTCGTTAGACTAGTTTATTCGACTTTATTATCTGTAGTTTCTATAAATATTTAAAAAGCTAAAAAGAAAAAAATCTACAACAGAAGTCGGTGCCATATAAGACGATGTTTTATTTAGCATATAGATTTTTTTGGTTTTTGAAGTCGCTGTATTTTTCGTAAAAATCATTTTAGTTTATACCTTTTAGTTACGAAGGATAGTACATAATGATTAATGCAAATTGAAGGCTAATGGTTTTGACCACACGGTAAGCATTAACTTTCATATAAAAAAATAATCATCAACATCGTTTCACCCAGTCGACAAAATTATGAGGTAACAAACATTAAAAAAATACAGTCGAATTGAAAACCTCCTCCTTTTTTGAAGTCGGTTAAAAATGCCATCAATTTTTAACCATTTATGGCTTACGTATAATCTTAGGTATGATATGGGTAAGGCATAGAGGTGCGCGACTGTGAATGATTCCAGTCGAATTATTCGACTTTACAAATCATTCGACTCATTCGAATGATTTATGAAGTTAGTAACTAATCATTCAAACATTCGAATTATTCATTCATATAAATATTCGAATTATTTACTCTAAGAGCCGCGAATTGTAACTGAGTGAAGCTATAATTCGCGGAAAATAAGTTAAAATATGACCTTGAATGCGCATTAATACATTTTTGGGTATCAATCGACATGCGGGATGCGCAGTTTTTTAGTTCTTTAAAATTTATATTTTGGAACGAAGTTTCTTATCGCGCGTTGTGAAAGGGGGCTAGACGGAAAAATTCTTACGAAAAGTTGTCACGACACTTTTTGCTATAGTAAGCTGTGCGGCGTCGCATGTTTCTCTGTCTGTCTCTCTCTCTCTTATAGAAAGCAAGCCAGATATTTTCATTTCTATTTCGCATTGAACAGTGTGGTGTCGCGACAATTATTTTTGTTGAGTGTATACAGGTTTTTTGTAAATAATAAATAATGTTAATAATAAAAAAATATTATTATAACTTAAAAAAATAAAATTTTATTACAATTCCTTCACTAATTAATTTGACGACGTTGTGGCGTAGCGGTAGCGAACCTGCCTTAAACGCCACAGGTCGCGGGTTCGATTCCCGCTTGGAGCATAATATGTTTGTATTGACCATGCAAGCATATTTTCCGGTCTGGGTGTATTTGTCCTTGTCATTGTGAATGTTTCCGGACCCCGACACAGGATATCACTATCCTAATGGGGGCCGTTGAGTGTGTAGCGTTTATTTATTTATTTATTTATTTAATCGAAAGGAACTTCGTTCCATCCGGGTGTCCCTTGACACCTCTCAAGTTTTTTGTAAGTGTGCGAACATTTAATTTATTAGGATAGTATTTTTTGACGGTTATAGTTGCTTTTTAAAAGAAAATAATATAACTGATTCTAATGCTTACTTTGGAGTTTTGCTCTTTATAAGGTATTAATATATTATACTTTCTAATATTAATGCAAGTATTAATTTATTCATAGATAAGTTTTATTCTATACAGATATCTAGAATTTTTCTACACTATTTATTTATTATGAAACAAAGTGTTGTAATGTAGTTTGTTATTAATTTATAATACTTAATAATGAATCAATAAGGAAATGAATTTAGAAAATATTTATGTCACATACCTTCGTTTCGTTTTCACATTTTATTTTAAAAAATATTTAATATAATAAGGCGAAATCACGATTTTGTTCCTTTACGAAAGTCAAATTTCCCGGGCAACCACTAAGAATTGAACTAACATTTTTGTCAATGATTGTACCTACGCAGACGGCCGCGCTTTGCTACAACTTATGCTGCGCGAGTTCAATTGAAGATGCTCACGCACAGTTTATTTATTACTTTAAAATTTATATAATTAGTTAATTTATTGTTATATTCAATAACACACAACACCCTTTTTTCTATACTTTTATTTTATTTTATACTGATTTAGTAAGTAATAATAATAATAAAAATTAATTAATAAGGAATAGAATTAAGAAGAAAATTAATTTAATAGAATAATGAAATTATATACTTAATTCCATTTTTATCATTTATAAAAAAACTATTTAAATAAGACAAAGTCACGTTGTATTTCCCTTTAGGAAGTTAGAATTTCGCGGGCAACAGCTAAGCATTGGTCTAACATTTTTGTCCATGACTGTACCTGCGCGGACGACCGCCATTTTGCTTTAACTTATATTCTGCGAATTACTGATTTTTCGCGCCCGTTCACCGAGGCCCGGGACTAGGGTTGACACGATTGAAGTTTATTCCTTATGAACGGTTGTCTTTAAATACGTATAATAGACATACATACATAAAAATGGCAAAAAGTATTCATGCGATCCTATCCCTAAGGTTCTCTGGAAGAGATCGCTTCTATATAAGCGATAAGACTTTTGTGCAAATTTAAATTTGTTCATGTGTGTTATGTTTTTAATACAATAAAGTGTTAAAATAAATAAATAAAATAAAAAGTAAATATGAAAAAATTATAACTTGTTCTTGATCACAAAATTTTTCTCTTTATATTTTTTTCATACGTCTTATATCAAAACCGATTCTTATAGAATAAATTTTAAAATATATATGGTGTAAAATATTCTTTTTTTGTTTCGTCTTACCATTTAATTATAAAAAGCTATCTCCGTGAATACTGATTAAAATTAAACTTACTTTATATAAGTATGAAAATATAAACATGAAAGAATTTACACAAAATAAAGTATTTTCTTTGTACAACCCTAACCGGCACCAGAGTCGAATAATTCATTCATATCTCATTTCATGCTGAATGATTATTCGCGACTTAGTCGCGAACACTAGTTGATACGCCATTAGTAATGACTAATTAGTAGTCGTTATTCGATTATGAACATTAGTATATTACTAATACGTAATTCGAATGCAGACATTAGTAGTCGTAGATCATTCGAATGGTCGGATCATTCACAGTCGCGCATCTCAAGTAAGGCAGTGTCAGTAAAATTGCATTCTTTCTTCTTGTGATTAATTTACCCATGTAGGCGCCTCTCAGATTAAATGCATCAACTTACCATAGACTCACTGCCACTAACGCCTCAAAAAACGGTACAAAATATGTGACTGTTCGAGTTTCAGCCAGCGTATAACCATTTGTATCCTAGAGGGTGGCAGAGCACCTGCATGGACTCTGGCATTGCAGATTTTCATAGGCGGCGGTAATCGCTTAACATCAGGTGAGCCTCCTGGCCGTGTTCTGACATAAAAAATCCTTGACCTAATCTAATTCTAACAGATTATAAAATAGTTAAATATAATAAAAGATCGTTAAAGGCATGTGTGACGCAAAATTTAATCTATTATCAAAACAAAAGAGCTCGTGATAGATAAACGCTATTAGAGGCATCAGGAGCCATCACCCTTACTTCCTTATCTGCGGAAGATTTGTTAAAGTAATCGCATGAGAATGTCGGACGCAGATATGTGTCGGATACACGGTTAAGAATACTAAAAAACTTGTATAAATATTAATTTTTATGAGAGCTTTAATTATGTCATGTTCCAACAAACTAAATATTGATCAATAATTTGATTTAAAAAAATCCAGGTAGGGCTTACTGATCATCTTCAAAAGGCAAACAAAATAAATGGTCTTAAAAACGAAGTGTAGAGGTCCTTAAATTTGAAAAAAAAAAAACGGTTTTCTTTAACTATGTATACATATTAGCGTTAAGTCAATTAATTAAGCATATAATATAAGTGGCTACAAATTTCCTCTAAAATAATATGTGTGTAGTAAGTAGTGTGTAGTTTTCTTAGAATCTTCAAAAGGTCATAGAGAAGATTTCTACTTAAAATCTCCACAGCTTTAAGGACTTCCCAGACAAGCCATATCTTGGGCGGTCGCTTTTATTCAAACCAATTGTTCTTTTTTCAAAAGCGATAAAACAAAACACTTGAACAAAACGTATTGTTAAATAGCAGATAGCTTGCCAACATTTATGACCATGTGTATTTTAACACGCAGGGCGGTCGATCCTACCCGTGATTAATGAGGTTGACCTGCAGTATCGGCAGTCGTATCTACCTACGCCGCGATTCATCTTCATTGGCCCATATTGTTTTTGCTGAACCATATGCTGCGGTAACGCCTACAGCACGTCTGCAACATCGAATCGGCCTTTGTCATATGAATTGTAATATTTTGCTGAAGGTTCTAATGAGGGTCTTATATGCAATTATATCTACATACCTTCATAGTTATTACTGCCCTTTACTAAGCCATTTCAAATCTTGTGAATTTACCTCTGCATTATCAAATTATCAACTCCTAACTTATCATTGACGGCTGATTTGAATAATTTTTTTTTTGGTTGAAAGAGTACACTCGCGAGGTCTGAACTCTTAAACTTTTATAGGTACACTTATTGCTATATTGATATTTCCGAAAGTATCTTGTACATGTGCATTGAAAAGGGACCATTTGATTAAATGGAACTGCTAATGCTGACAAATAGCCACCAGAACCACTCAAGACTGGTGTTTTCTGGGGTGCGATGTAATTAGGTAGTTTCATATGGTTAACGAACTATTACTACTGACTTAAAAGTATATAGTATTTTTTTTTTCTAATCATGATGAAAAATCTTATGATATGAGGGTTGTAATCTCATCACATATTTCGCTAAGATAGTTGAAAAGTCTTGTATGCCTGAAGTATCAAACTGCCGCCAGGGAGCTATATCGCCAAGAAGTATTTATTCAGGATGAGATTTAATCAGAGACAAGTATTAAACTCGTAACTCGGCACGAAAGAGTTGTTTTTACTGGCACTATATTTGAAACGTGCCAGATCAACATTTACTCTCTAATGAACTTCTTATTAAATTCTTTAGCTCGAAGGAGATATTATGAAACAAATTTTTTTTTTTATTCAAAATGGGTAAGCTCTTGACCTCCATCGAGCGCAAAAGCATAGATGAGGTCTACGTTGGAGCGAGCTTACTCAAGAGAAGCCTATGTACTCGCACCTTGAAGAGGTTCAGGTTGTATGCGTTCGGAAATACAGACGCCGGAAGAGCATTCCAGTCCCTGGCCGTGCGCATTATGAATGACGAACGAAAGCGCATAGTTCGGATATTAGCCATGTCGACCAGATATGGATGGTACCCCGCAGTGCGCCTGGTATCCCGATAGAAAAACGGCGATGGCGGTATAAGTTGATGGAGCTCATCAGCACACTCCCCGAAGTAGAGTCTATAGAACACCGACAGACAAGCGACTTTACGACGGTGACAAAGACTATGCAGTGTGTTTTCAACTAGCCTTTTGTCACCAATTAGTTGTTTGGCTCTGCGTTCCACCGAGTCTTACTAATATAACATAACTATTTACTGACAGAACATGATCGTTTAACTTTGAGACAAAATCGGTTCCTAGTAAGAATGGACACCAGATATAATTTTCTCCACCATACATGGTATTACTTGACAAACCAATGAATGAAATATCTTCTATGTAATTATAAGAGTAGTATCATTTTGCCAATGCGATGACCAACAAAAGTATTCGTCTGATAGGACCACCGTAACCTATGGAGGCTTGCGTAATTAGGAGTATCACAGGCTTCCTGCCAAACCAAAAAGTTAAACGGCTTGACTCTTGCACTCATTGAATGAAACGCATCACTACAAATACTGCATAATGTTAATTTTTAGAAGTTGACACGTGTCCACGCCTATAAATAAATAGAGATATTTATGTCCACATACCTGACAACATAATGTCATTTTTGAAATAGAACTGTCAAACTAATAACTAAAAGTACATATTTGCATACCAACTTTGTTTAGGACGGTAGTGCATAACCCATTGACATTATTCAGGGTCACGACCGTAGGCGACGGCCATCGATCACGATTAAAGATGGCTACCGATCTTTAAGCGCTGCTGTGCTGTAATAAATCGAACAGTCTAACTGTATATCAGTTTACAGCGGTGCAACGTGCTGTGAGGGAACAAGGACGATGCAAATCATAACTGATCGCTCGTTAAGCTTTGTTTGTGGACCATTTTGAACGGTTAACACGTCAGCGTCCACATAGTTTTGTTTGAGTATATCGTAAGCGGTATGCTCTTTAACTAAACCGTGTTAGCACGTGTATATGTACATTATTTGGTACCATTACAGAAATAAGCAGCCTAATTTTGATAAAACAATTTTTACATAATTTTTGTGGTAGTAAAACCTTCCAGTTTTCATTTCCATAATTTTTGTGGTAGTAAAACCTACCAGTTTGACAAGAGGAACTGTCTGTACTATCTGTCATATGAGTGAAGAAAGAAGTATTCGTTTTATTGCGTTTTTTTTTTTCGTTTGCGTTTTGTTCCCTTCTCTTTTATTCCTCCTCCTGCCAGTTTCCTCAAATGGCAACGTAAGGCTCTACTATTACATTTGAACAAAGTTTACAGTGACCGACCGAGCATGTTTAAACAGAAGTAGCTTGTTATTTGTATCCATTAGTTATATAGTTAGTTCAGTAGCCGTCTCTCTCTATCTTAGAAAATTTTCAGAATAAAAATGGACCTCACGGAGCTTATACTTTCTTAAAATTTCAAATATAATAAAAGTTTCTTAATACAAACTTTGCCACCTCCGTACACCCCGCGAAAGAATTTTATAGAAATCCCTTTCTAGTTGCACCCTCGAGTATCCAAGAAAAATTGCCTCCGTAAATCTAGGTCCATGAACTGCGACAGTACTATCGCCATTTAAATATTTGACAAAAAAAATAGAGCAATGTAAGTTCTAATGTTATTTATTGCCTTGTTTTCAAAAAGAAATATAATTACTTCAAAGGGATACTCCGGCGAGGTGCGGCGTTCCCCTAACAGGCCACTCCCAAATCGGAGTATTATTTTAATCAAACTATTGTCTTTTATCACGTACAAACAAGTGTCAAAGGAATATATGCCCTATTTTGTAATTTTATTAATGTTAGTTTTGTTTGAGTAATTAGAGATGTGAAAATAGAACGAAAGTAAATTTTTGTTTGTTAGTTTTTTACATACATTTTTGAATATAGCATATATAAGTTAATTTTGAATACTAATATCATATTGTGGTTTGATATAAAGCTTATGGTATGTAAAAAATTATAAACCTTCCAAGAACCGGCGTCATCAAAATCTCAAATAATAAACTTTGGTATATCTCATGTATAAATAAAATAATTAAATAAGTCATTTTTCAGTCGCTAAACCTTTGTTATAAAACGATGAAATTTGAACCAGACTCGAAGAAGTAAAACATTTCGTCGTATATCGACATAAAAAGACTGGCCTTGAGGCTTTATAATAAAAACAAAACTTTTTACATTTCTACGTGATTAATAAATCGATGCCACATATCAGGCTGTATTTTTTACAGATACACATAGTTTACCACAAGATAAAAACAACAAACAAAGAACTATTAGGAAATGCAGGGGCAATAGGAATACGCATTATCATTGCAAATTTCAAGCGTGGCTAGTCTAATGCGAGCAGCGGGCGGTCGGCGTGTTTTTTATTAGACAAACGAACAAGCCACAGACCCACCCCCGCTGCTCACCAGCTAATTCCAACCCTTATGTGCTAAGCTGAACATTTTTTACCGACATTCAATGTTAATGACGGGTCTGCTATTTACTATTCGTAAAGGAGCTTATAGTCTTGACTCTTTTATTGAATTTGGATCCTGTAAAAAAAAAGATAATATTTAGAGATAATGTACCATCGACTTTACTCTTTCGTATTTTTATTAAGCTGGACCCCTGCTCATTTACAGAACATAAATAGTCGAATAAACATCTTAAAAACTGATTTTCTTTTAAGTACCTACCGTATATAACTTTCCCGTGCATTTTGTAAGCTAGTAATTTCAAATGATATCAATTATAAGAGTTACGTGGTTATAAGTTTTTATGGAGTTATTGTCATTCAATACGAAATGTAAAAGGTCTAAGGTAGGTATAACGTTTCGGTCAATTCATAATCGCGGTTCTTACCAAGATCTAAACTGAGCTACATCGTTATTTCGTACCATGACATATATATTTATATATATCATGCTCATATAAAATCTGAATAGATTTATTGTGAGAATTGAATTGGATCGAAATAGAACTTTTACTAAAACTTAATGGTAAGCTGATCAGGAACACAGTTATTTAGTAACGATGTGAGCGTAGCATCATTAGTGATTAATTCATTACAATTTCCTAGAATAATATACTTTTGATTATGACTACGACTATAACAAAAAATGGTCATTGATTAATTCTCACACTTCGGCTAGTAATATAATTGAAAAATATTGTTATTAATGAAATAATTGCACATATTTGCATATCGGACTGGTTCATTTTATTTTTATACTTTGCGAGATTTGAGCGTGGAAATACTTTTGGCGTCGGGATGTGACAACCACATCGCCCGCTGTTGGGATTATTCCACCAGTGCAATCAGTCACACTGGTGGTAGGTCTTTTGTTGCAAGAGACCGGCTAGGTAGGTACCACCGCAGTGTCAAATATTCTGCCGCCAAATAGTAGTGCTTAGGCATTACTGTATTCCGGTTTGAAAGGCACTGTGGGCTAGATGGGCGGTATGCTTGTTTGCCAACTTGTAACATAAAAAAAATGTATTTTGATGAGTTTGTTTACAGCTGGTTTAATTTTAATCATTTATTATTTATTATATTTGTCGTCAAAACAATATGAAGTCCAAGGCTGCAGCTAATGTTTTTTGACATGGCCATTTTCAACAATACAATTTCTTTGATTAAATTTTTGGACTGCTATGTGCTGATATGGCGTTGTAAGTGCCACTCATATCAGTAAAGATAATTGTTGCAATTATATAATTTTGCATTCTCTTACAATTATTTAGTACGTTCTCTATACGACACAGAACAATTAATATAGTTTAACAAAAAGTTAAAAGGTTTTTGTACTAATTACTTGTAAATACCTCACCAGTTATTATACAATTTTAACAACCACACTGACATAACCTAACAAGTGATGGAAGGTTTATGAGTTTACTTCTTTATTGATGATGTGACGGTTCACTGAAAAAGTCCAGTCCGTTGTATGTTCGCTATATTTAGAACATTTTTT
This sequence comes from Hestina assimilis, assembly GCA_023373885.1. Lineage (NCBI taxonomy): Eukaryota > Metazoa > Arthropoda > Insecta > Lepidoptera > Nymphalidae > Hestina > Hestina assimilis. Next base: position 4,183,639 of record CM041749.1, on the reverse strand, counting down.
AAAAAAAAAGATAATTTAATTTAAGATTAATAATGTAATAAATTTTATTTTAAATGTTAACACGTTGCAGACTAGATCTTTACTTTTTTATTAACTTAAAGCATAATTGTATAAACGTAAAAATTCGAGTATGGATGAAATATTAAATATCACTGAACCGGCTCCAATTAAATTTATAACGAAACGTAAAAATTGAATCGTGCAAATCATTCAATTAATCCGCGTATGAAACAGAGATGGACGGATATAAAAATTAATTATTTTCACTTAAGAAATTACGTATCGGAAAAAATTTGAATACTGACAGGACTTTTTACAAGCCCGTCTTATTTATACCCCACACGCGGCAGTGAATATGTTAATGAAAAGTCAAGAAGTGTTTTATAACTCTGTGGCCAATGGTTAACGAGTTGGTCCCAATATTGGAAGTTTTGGACATATTAGAAGACATCGAACTATTACCGAAATAAGTGATAGTACCAATTTCGTAGTGAGTCAGTCGTTACTAGTAAGCTGCATTCATATCAAGTATGTACAGTTTCGTGAATCTGCAATACGCGTGGAACAACACTGGTTTTGGAAATTTTCATAAGGTACGGTAACCAGATATCATGAGTACGATCGTATGTTTGTTTGGTTGTCGTGTAAAGAAGGAAGTCTGAAAATCATATTGCACAGTCAAAAGAATACTTTGAAGAAATATAAAATATATTAATGTTGTTTTGTTTTTACGCAATACATCACAGTTCAACAATTCAAAAAGAAAGATTGTACTTTATTTTAAAATTGCTGCGCCCGCGACTCCGTTCGCGTTTTGTCCGTATTTTCCTTACTCAAAGGAACCCTAATTCTAAAATTAAAAGTAGCTTAAGTTAGTCCTTAAATTGCCCGCTATATGCCAGTTAAAGTTAAAATGGGTCCAGCCGTTTCAGAGATTATCGTATATACTTTAATTTTTTCCAGCTATGAAATAGTAGGTACATGCTTCACTGCATTCTTTCTAAAATAACAAAAATATTATCCTTTTTAATATTTGACCATAAAACCATTTCATTTCGAAATCCTACTCGTATATAGTAAAGCGCCTTTAAAATTTAATGATTATTGCGTGTTTATTGTCTGTCGTAAATTTACTTGCACGGGAGATATATGGCCGGAGCCACAAATTATGTTCGACAGAATTAGGCTATTGTTTGAACGATCCATTTTATTATAACTGGCTATGTTTTGGACTGTAAACATCGCTGAGCTTAAATAAAAATGTTTGATTGTAAAAATTATAGGTAAAGGCTATAAGAGAACAGTTTTAGAGACGTCGGGACGTGACGTCCTAATCGCCCGGTGTTGGGATAATCTCTGTTACAGCAGAGATTATATCTTCCTAGCATTATTTCCGGTATTATACGAGTATTTACCCTGGGTCTGCTTATTAATCTTGTCCGGATTTGACAGTTTACTAGTTTTTACACGGAGCTATTGCCATCTGACCTTCGTAACCCTAAGTGCGATACGGTAACTCATTGGATAAGAGCAATTTCCTTATCAAGATTTAACGATTATTATCAGATGTTATGTGATAACAACCGGGACCGACAGCTTAAAGTGCTCTCCGAGGCATGGTGAGAGGACCCACAAAGACATATACCTAGACCGAAACAGAGATTTGTAAGATCAATGCAAACATCTGTCTGAGCGGGAATCGAACCCGTAATCGTCGAAGCTTAACGCAGACTCGCTACCCACAACGCCACAACAATGTCTAGATCAACATACAATGAGGTGGAATAGAATCATTAGAGAGTGCTATCTATGCATTAACAATTGCGTTATTATTTTCACCTCGCACCTTTAAAAATGGTTATAATACAAATCTTTATATTATATAAAAACTTATAAAACCGATCATTCCTAAAAATGGGAATGAGTAAGCCTTAATAAGCGCTCTAAGCAAGTCTCCAATATTCATCGAATCGATAAATATACCTTAGGGTGGGTGTTTGTTCATTGTTCCGGTTTGGCATCCAATGACGGACGTGTAAAATGCAGAAAACTTCTAGAGATATATATATCAAAAATGGCATGGAAAATATAACCTGAATGACTAAATCCAAAAGACTTAGAGATTTAGTGACTCGAAGGCCTTCTCGAAGAAACGAAAGAAAAAAATAAAATATTCAAAATTATGACATATAGAAGTAACAAAAGAAGATATAAATAAACCATCAGTATTTCTGCCTCATGCCCAATACGCAATAACACGTAATGACAACGAAACTACAAAACTAAGATATTTGATAAAAATTCTTTAAATCACGAGCTGCTGACAGGCTGACAGTTGCAATTCATAAGCCCGTGTTTTTAATTTCTATTTTTTTTAATTTGGTAGGTATTTTTAGACCACATATTTAAAATCAGATCCCCAAGTAGCGTTTTTAGTTATATCAACAGTTAGGTTCTAATGTTTTATACATCAGTCTTGATGTTGGATTATCAATTACCGTATGTCGGATCGGTGCAACGATAAACCGCTCCAACCTCACCGAGTTATTATCGAACATAAATCCATAATGATAGCTCGTCTCGCAGATAAACGCACATTACAGGTGATAGTGTAAATGAGGTGCGTCAGAAAGATTTAGACTTTGCTTTCATCTGGCGTTGGCAGTGATGGAAAGATGTATGTGAGTTCCATATGTATATGATAGCTATAAACCTAAATACAAAATCTTCTGCTTTCTAGCATTGTTACCGGTTTTATACGAGTATTTACCCAGGGTCAGCTTATTACTCTTATCCGGATTTGACGGGTTACTAATTTTTTACACAGAGCGATTGCCATCTGACCTCCGCAGCCCTAAAGGTGAAGCCCTGAAGGCACGGTGGGGGAGACCCACGCGGACAAATGCCCAGACTGAAACAAATGTTTGTAAGATCAACAAAAACAACATCCCCGAGCGGGAATCGAACCCACAACTCACAACGGTGTCGAAACTTAAATACAAAATGTATGTAGATATACGGCCTCCCGTACCGTACGGATCCCGTGCTTCGGAGAGTACCTACGTAAAGCTGTTGGTCCTGGTTGTTATCATAATGAACTAACTAATAATAATCGTTAAAAATCGAATAACTGATAATAATCGTTAACTCTTGATAGGTAATTTGCTCTTTTGCAATGAGTTACTACTTCACCTTTAGGGCTGCGGAGGTCAGATGGCAATCGCTCTGTGTAAAAACTAGTAACCTGTCAAATCCGGATAAGAGTAATAAGCAGACCCTGGGTAAGTAAGAAGATTTTATTCGTCACCTATGCCAAATTACATCTTTGTTCCGTTTGCAGTAGAAATACTTGGGTCGTGGAACATTAGTGCTAATGAATTTTTAAAAGTTGTTGCACCCCGACACATTGCCACAGGTGACATGAGAGCTGGTTCATTTTTCGTCCAAAGAATCGGGATTGTGATTCAGCGAGGAAATGCAGATAACATTCTTGCCACCATTCCCCATGGACATGATATGTACAGTTGTAAATATTTGTATATGTAGTTGGTAAATATGTAAATATGTTGTAATATTGGCTATATTATTAGTATTATGCAGTAAATACCTAGGTAAGAATAGCGTATCTGAACTTTTGTGAGTTAATTGCCTGTATGGAATGCACGCCACTGATTGGCATACTCAGGACTTTCGCCTACAAATTTAATAGGTTTTTTAACTTATACCTGATTTCCAACGTACTAGAGTCGCCTCCTATCTTATAGCGTTAAGTTGTATATCTTGATTCATTGATATAACTTAAAGAACATAAATAAATAACACACACTCAACGGCTCCCAGTAGGATAGTGATATCCTGTGTCAGGGGTTCGGAAACATACACAAGAACAAGGACAAATAATCTTACATATTTAATGCATATATAATTGGCTATTTATATTTATTTCAATTGTAGTAGCCCTTAGAATGATCGAGGACATTTCAGATATCTTGATGTAGGCAGCGTGGCCGAGTGGTCTAAGGCGCTGGTTTTAGGCACCAGTCCGAAAGGGCGTGGGTTCGAATCCCACCGCTGTCAAAAATCCTTTTAGTTTTTGAAATTTTTTTTGGAATAATGGCATCGTGTAATTAATATTATTATAGTAAATCATTTTCGATTCTTGTATTAATAAACTTTTTTTTTTACAGGTAATGGTGGACCATCTTTTTAATCCAAAACAGAGGTGAAAAAAAAATTACTTAGTCTTACGGCCTTGATATTTTCGGCGTGAATCGGTTGGCCTTATATCTAAATGTATGGGCACATACATGACACTTATTATAAAGAAGCCTTTACATTAAACTTAATTTTATAACATGGCCTACACACTATATTTGGTACTACCTACTAATTTACTAATTTGGTAATACAAATTTTGAACCCCCATTTTAGGGATGGAATTTTAGAAAACGTATTTCTTTATATTTAACTGTTCGCCAAAAAACAAAGTTTCATGCTTCTAGTTTCAAATGTGACGCACATTCCATACAAACTGTCAACCCCTTTTTATCCCCTTGAGGGTTGAATTTACGATTTAAAAGCAACACATGTAAAAAAATCAGCTTTCTAGATCCAAGGGTTTAGACTGGGCGTTGACATGTGAATTAGGTCTTCTTCTTTTATATACATATGTGTGTCATTTAGTTTAAGAATTTGATTTAAAAATCAGGCTTTATGTTCACTTACTTAATCATTCTTTTACCATTTCATCCTCGTATCTTATCATTGTAAAAAACGGATCATTCGTGCCGGAATGTCCCGAAAGCAGTAAAACCGACGCGTTAAGATTGAAAGCACGGTGTTACCGCTATTTAATTGACAAAGATTACCGTAAAGCAGCGTTTATATAAAGTATTCGCTATATTTCAAAAAATATCCACTTATAATTTAAACTCGATATGGATTTTGATTTAAAGGAAAGAAGCCGCTTTCAAAAAGTTATTGAAACAAAAAAAAAAACATTTGAAAACTAAACTAAAACAAAAATACTTAAAAACAAGTAAAATTATACACATTTTGTTACCTATTACGTTTTTATTCCCCTTTTTGTCTGACGTTTATTTCAAATTGAATAATATACTCTTACTTTTGGGTAACAAAGAACTTTTTTATGCCTCACGTTTTATACCTTTTTAGTCTGTTTTATCAAAGTGTTAAGTTATTTAAATAATTGTTTATGTCATTGATTAAAACTTGTCGTATCAAAAATAATTGAGTGAACAATATCTCAACCGACCAAACGGCTGAATTTCAATTAAATATTCAATTCCTAATGTAAACCCAGCTTTATTTCTGTTACATATTCTGAGCACTTTGAAGTAAATTGTCGTTTAGCATTTGTTTAAACCAAAGCGACTACATGTGATTGTGTGAATGAACGGTTTTTTTGAGTGAATGGTTTGGATTTAGTTCAATCATTTATTGAATGGTAGTATGTCGTGATAAGAATATACATACAATCGTATAGTATTTTAACCGTTTTTAGCTTAAGTTAAGGAAAGATGAGCTTATAAATAAACTAATTTTAAGAGCAGTTGTTTTTTAACTCATATAATAATAAGTAATATAAATATTAGATTAGGATTTTGAATAATGAATATTTTAAAAGTATTTCATTTCAATTATTATTATTTTAGAAGACGTATAAATATAACATCGTAAATGAAAATTTAGTTCCCAAATATTAAAATGAAAGCGACTTTAATTTGAAAGTCGAAATGTCTCAACTGGCAAGCAGATAAAACACCGATCTAAGTATTATAGCAATAATAACTCTTTTAATGATAATAATATAGTGCTTCTCATTGATTTTTATGAAATTTATATTTAATATTTAAGAAAGAAGAAGAAGATGTAAGACAGATTTGAACACAAAAATATAGAAGTAAGACCATAAATCAAAGAAATCTCAAAAGATATATAGATAAATGTTTTATACAGTGCTGTATATCTTCAGCTATATTATTTCCGTCGATACAAAGCCCAGATGCGACTTATTTGTCTACAATTCTGTCGTAAACTTTACGCTTGTAGTAACAATTGTCATCGCTGTTAAATTGACTTGATAAACATGAGAACAACGTATGTCTTGCATAAGCGAGCGGTTTTAAATTACTCTAAAAGAACCTCAAATTGTATTTTCGTTACTATATAACTATTGTCAGAAATTCATTGAAATTTTGCTAAATTTTGTTAAAATAAATTACCTCACCAACTTCAACTATCTTAATTCTAAGTACATAAAAAAGTAAAATAATGTTAAAACTGTGATCGTAAGTCGTTGTAGTGACAGTTGTTTGAAAACTCCAAACTTCACACACGTTTCACTTCTAAATTGCAAAAGTCCTTGAAATTAATCAGAAGCAAACCTTATGGTGAACTAAATAAAATAAAGAATCGTTAAAACTGTTGATACACACTGAAGTGCGCGTATCAAGTAAAGTCAGTAAAAAATTATAAAAGAAATAAACGAGCGATATGGTTCCATATTAAAAAAGTATTATATATTTTTAAAGAATATTAGCAATGCTCTTTTTCAAGGCGTTACTGACATTCCTATTGCCCTTCACGACAATAGCCCAATGGGGTCAGAATCGAATCCGCAACTCTCGCGCTAACGGAGCGGTGACGGACCTTCTACAGTTGACCTATTGAGGCTTTAAATCACATTATAATATCTATATTACATAATAAATGCTACACACTCAGCGGCCCCCATTAGGATAGTGATATCCTGTGTCGGGGGTTTGGAAAAACATACAAGGACGAGGACAAATACATCCAGACCGAAAAATATGCTTGCATCGTCAATACAAACATTATGCTCCGAGAGGGAATCGAACCCACGACCTGTGGCGTTTAAGGCAGGTTCGCTATCGCTGCGCCACAACGTCGTCGAGTTATAATAAATATTACATTATAATAATGAATTCCAATAGCAATGTACATATACTCCCTACATTTCCCGCTGTCTCGTGCCGTGTAAACAGTATCGTAAACGTGTGAACGTAATCAGTAACGTACTCGTATATGTGTTAACAGATGCTCAGCGACCTTCTCGCCACATGCGCTAGTTTACGATTCTAGTAACGTCAAACACGCTAATAGAACGGCGATATAACCTAAGCCATCGTTTCTCAAAGTTACAGTTGCGAAGAATTCACATAAAAAAATATTTTTCTTTCTGAATTTGTCGTAGATAGTCGATAGCCTCTCCGGGCTGAAGGAACTCGGCCCCTGAGACCTGGCCGTGAAAAACAGACCCTCTACATTATTTTTATAATAACTCTGTTATGTAGAACAATTTAGCACAATAGTTGATAAAAAGTACGAGAAAAAAAAATTCGTACTTTTAAAAAGGTTAGGATTCGATTCGAAGAGTTTTGAATTTTGTTTTATTATCATTTTTAGTCTTATTCTAGAAACATCCAAAATTAATAATATTAGATTTATATTTACGTTATTTATTTTGTTGATGGAAAGTATATAACTTTGACAATATAAAAAATTTTTTATATCATAAAAACTCCTCAAAATTTATCACCAAAATCATCCAATCAAAATGTAATTTAAAACCACAAAAGTGTTTCAAATGATTACATTATGCTGTTAGGTTTACGATGCAGCATTACAATGTATAATTCAAGATATGATGCAGTCATTCTACACTTATTTAAATTGAAATTTGAATTAGTATCGTCCGTGTGAAGATATTTCCATGTGACCTTCTGCGTACCTTGAATACTAATATAAAATATTCGTCGTTAGAAAATTATGAAATTAATTAAATATCGTTGAACATCAGTTGGATAGTGAGGACTTTTTTGATTCGTCTGAAGGTTTAGTAAAACCAGCAAAGTTAGTTTTTCAGTATCAATAAATATTAAGTTTCTTTTTGAGGTTTGAGGGTCTAATTATCTTCTAAAGTAAACACTATTAAGTTAAAAAACTCTTTATATTGCAATCGACCCAGCACTTATTAGATTAATGAAACTTCCGTAAATATATTACACGTAGTGTATGAATTACGTCTATCACTTTTTTAAGTTTCGATTGCATTTTCTAGCTCTTGTAGGTGGATCGGAATAGTACACAAATGTTTAGATGAAAAGCCGAATATAAAGTATATTTAGCGTCCAGACTGTGTCTGAAATCTGAGACATGCACCTACTTGCTAATTCAACACGATCGATAACCTGTTGCATGAAAGAAAAATGAGAACGTACGTGAGATAGATTTCTATTCCCAATAATCTATGGTCCATAGATGTGCAACTGGTTTACTTTTAGGATAATACCTACTTAAAAAATCCATAAACGGACTAAAAATTTAAGGGCTCTAGTCAATTGCAATCTTCCTAGCATTATTCCCGGTTTTTTATGATTATTATCAGATGTGTGATAACAATCGGGACCGACCGGGTGCTCTCCCATACACGGTGGAGAGGCCTATAAAGACAAACGCCCATAACGATACAGCCATTTTTGTAAGATCAATAAGATCTGCAACAAGCGGGAATCAAACCCACAACTGTCAAAATAGGCTCGCTACGAGCACGACACAACGGACATCGGCTCTAATTATTAAAATGATTGTAATAATGTATTCCAAGTCAATACGTTTCTTTTGGGTATTCTGCTCTTAATAACATTATTCCCAATCCAATCCAATCTTATCTAATGCAGAATCGGTATTTATAAATCAGTTCATAATGTACAAGGCTGAGAGCTATCAGCTAAATGCAAGAGTATTCATAAATCAGCACGTCCGTACTTTACTTTCTTTCGCACCTACACACATGATTCCCGGAGTTTTATTTCTGTGTGGTAGGAAACGTCTGGATATGTCGTCGCCGTAAAAATAATATCCATTATTATAATTGGGCTGGCCACACGTGCTGTTTCCTTTGAAATAGTTTTATGCCCTGTCGGATTCCAAACCCGAGTGCAGCGCTAACGAGGAAAAGACGGCGAACTTGACGCTGCTGAAAAGAATCACTTTAATTCTTTCTTTTATTTTTTATTAATGGACATAAACACTGCTAAAGCTTAGATGTTTATTGAGTTATAATTTATTTAACAAGGAGTTAAGTTGATGCCTTTTACCAAACGTCAAAAACACTAAAATTATTGAAATTGAATTGGACCGATTGGTAAGTTTTCTTCCCCTACTTTCAAAAACTTTACTCAATCTAATATATTTACATTCCAAATTAATTGCTTTTCTAAACTGTTAATTACTTTCACCGTTTATTAGCTTTCCACTGACCAAGGGGGCGACAGCCAATGAGAAGCTACTCTGATGGACCCTCGATATGTTTGTACGATGCACCCTATTAGGTCAGTGGATGACCCTAGCTGATAATATAGCCTTTTAGTTTAACCGTACCTTAAGTATTTTTAAATGATTATAATACGTCACGTCGCTGTAACGACGGGAACTTCGGTATTTATTTGGGCAAATAGTAATTAAAATGTTTCAAAGGAACACGCGCCGACAGTGTAGGGAACAAAAAATCTGCAATCGACAGCGAAACGGTCTCAGCCTTGGGACTAATTACCCTTAGTTTTTGGTCTCATTAAGATTTTTTTGTTATTGACAAGACATATTGAAGCTACAAAAGCTTGCTGAAGTATACATATATAACAAAATTGTATTAAAAAAAATTTTTTTTTTGTTTCACAATGTCTTCTCAAAATCTTTCGGTTAATCTGAAGCTAAGCCTATACGTACATACGCTTGCAGTAACATTGTCAAAAACGTATTACAGACTCTTGGGAAGGAAGGTATAGGGGAAATGGGGACAGACAAATTGAGAGTTGGCCTCCGTTGCTCACAATCATTGCACTACTTTAATACTGCACGCCAACATTTCACATAGGGCTCAGGTCGATCAAGACGAAGTCATATTGAATATACAATACTCTACGCCTATATAAGGTCTTACGCCTTTAAGGCCATCTTTTAAAATTCCTCAAAACATACACGAAATAGGAGATTAAACCTATTACTCAATCCCCTTAAAACACGTCCTATGTTTATCAGAAATGTAGATATATTGTTTCCGCCTCTATCTAAGACGGATGAGCCACTGCGGTTACATGAAATGAACCCATATTAATTAAGCGATAAAATATGTTAATAAAACTCACTAAATTGACTGCGCTCGCGATCTGTCGCGTGATAGTGTGCCCATGAATATTTGACTTATTAATAATGTTTTTAAAATTATTTACATATATTATCATCAATAATGTAAGACAAGTTTTTTCGGCATAATCTGATTTTTTTTTTAAAGAATATTAGCAATGCTTTTTCAAGGCATTACTAATATTCCTATTGCCCTCCAAATAAGCTCGAAGCTTGTGCTAGGAGTGGGTACGACAATAGCCCAAGGGGTCAGGATCGAACCCTCGACTCTCGCGTTAACGGAGCGCAGTCGGCCCTTCTACCGTTGAGCTATTGAGGCTTCTAATTTTAGTGCTACGTCTTTTTTTTCATGACGGTCGGCAAACAAACATACGGTCCGCCTATTGTAAGTAGTTACCGCATCCTAAAGGATATCAGGGAAGGGATAAGAAGGGGAAAAAAGGAAGGAAGCAGAGGGGGTGGCAAATTGGGCCTCAGGCGCTCTCACTCTGTTACTTTATGGCTATTTTCGGTGAGATGGTAGTAATTCCTCGGTCGAGCTGGCTCATTTATGCTGGGAGAGGCGTGGCTTTACAACTACTAAAATCTAGTTCGTCTAGTGTCGCAAAGATGAAGAAGTTATTTTGTTTATTACAATAAATCTAGCAGACCTTGGTTACGAAAACAAGAGGCAACCCTAAATATATATTATTGACTTTCAATTGTTTTGACGAGTAACATGAGATTGGTAATTTTTTATTTTTAAGCTGAATAAGATTATAGGACCATTTTGAATCATCCAAAAACTCAACTAATTTGCCTACAAAATACTGGTGAATTTAGAAACTCTTTCCGTTAAAAGTTGAGGGTTTGAGTACAATATTTTGGTTTTTCCAAAGTTTTCAGATATTTTTGTCACCCTACAAGTAACCTAATCGTTGAGGGGATGGCCAATTAGCGACGCGGGAAACTCGCTATCGAGTTTCGGAGTTTTTGTATCGCACCAACGCAATTCTAACGATACAACAAACGCATCCGATACAATGGCTTTCCGCTGAATTTGTTTTTATTCAGCATTTGTGCCACTCCTGTTTCCTGGTGAATTAAAAAAGGTGATACATATATTACAGACTTTTTATCTATGTTTTATGTGACAATATGAGTAATTTTGGATAAATTATGTCATAGAGTATATAGAAAAATATATTAAAAAAAACAAATGTAGGGAACAAAACATATGGCTTGTTAATATCTTTTCTTTACCAAATATATGTGATGCTCATAGCCGGAAGCGCTCACTGATCGGTAAACGATCTTTGGGTTAAGCAACATTAGTCGCGGTCAGTACTAAGATGGATGATCGCATAGTAGTATTTCAACTAAGCGTCTTCGTGCTACGGAGGGCACGCAAAAAGTCAGTCCCGGCTGATATCAATTAACAATAGTCGAAAAGTCAAGTCAGAGTCAATATAAAAAAAATTCTTTAAAATCGTTTTTCTTTTAAAATGGATTAACGGTTACAAAATTTCTTAAATATCTACATATTTTATTAATTCTATTTTACGAAATTCAGATAAAACGAGTTAAAAATCCACTTGAACATGTCAACGATAGCGATAAAAAGGGACACGATCAATCACACATGTGATATCATGTACTTTGTACATTGTAATCAAATATACAGTCAACAACAATCAGTCTAAGTACATAGAAATTATATTTTGAGCTTTATTAGTAGGTAATAGAGTTCATAATCTAAAAATATTTTCATTAAATTTTATTGTTGTACATTGTAAGTACAAACATTGTAAAAATACCTGCAGACACACTGGCGACAAGTTATCACGTTTTGTTTCAATTATTTTATTCAATATAATTATTTTGATATATTTTGTTATTGCCAAATGAATACCAAGATTGATTATAATAAGAAAAAATAATAGGATTCCATTTCAATCCAAATGATTTATTTTTGATCACAAAATATGCAGTATCGTAATGTATGTTATGCTATTTATGTGCGTGTTACCTAGAATAAGGAATTAAAGCCAGCCGGGAGAGGGTGACCAATATAAAGACATGGTGTTGCGCCTCTGGCGTTCGTACTTACTGATTGGAGTCCTGTAAAAACAGCATGGCTCTAAGATTTAAAAACAGCCAAATGCCTTTAAGAAACATCGCATGCATATTTCAAAGGCAGTACTACAGAATTTGTACCAAAGGATTGCTAATGATCGTGCCATACCATGCGAAACAGAAGGACATCTTGACGTTTTAATTATCGTTAAATTTATATCGCTATCAAGTAGAAATGTCGGCGGCCAAAAGTGGTCATATAAATTATTTGACGTTCCAAATCCTTATCAATTTAAGATGAAAAATAAAAACAGGATTTGGGTGTCTAATGAGTAAGAAAACGAAAAATCAATATATTTTGTAATAAATAAACGCTAAACACTCAACGGCCCTAATCTTCAATAATTAATGTAATGATAAATAATTGTGGTCTAACAATAATATTTTAAGCTTACTGAATTACTAACACAATGAACCATTTTTTTGTCTGAAAAAAAATATTATTTATTATAAGGATAGTGGTATCCTATGTCGGGGGTCCGGAAACATATATGTATAAGGACAAAAATATCCAGATCTGAACATAATATACCTGCATGGTCAATACAAGCTCCGAGCGGGAATTACGCAGGTTTCATAGCGTTGCGCCACAACGTCGTCAAATATCATATATGTTTCATGCAAAATAAAAAAAAATTGTTTAATTTTGAACAAATCACCGCGTAAAAAGGTGACTACATTTCCACAAAACAGTAATATTTCACGCGATAATAATTTATAACTGTATTCCGGCAACACCTCATTCTTTTTCTCATTGTTGCCTTTTGGATAACAGCTAGTCACTTGCATATATGCCTCTTGAATAAAGATGAGAATCCTGAGGTATTTTGAACTCAGCTAAGATCAGATTGGCAGGAACCGCATTGCGAGTCGTGTTAGCAGAATCGTACTTAGAAGTAATGCGGTAATTGTTGCCAACGTTCCTTAGAATTTTTGGTAAGATTTAAATCTTTTAAGTTCATATTATTGAAGGTTTTAAATTTAAGTTAACTTTCCTTTCCTCGGCTAAGGTTTCCATTATAGCCTACTCGAAAATTAAACTTTTTATGTTATTTAGTCATGTATCCTATAGCTACCACTTACCCGGGTGGAGGATATCACTTTCTATCGTCATAATACACTTAGTAATTGAAAAAAAGCATTTTGAAATTTAAAATATTTATGTTAAAATTCAATTCAATGGCAGTATTTCGGCGGAATTAGTGCTCATATTACGTAAAGGGTTATCATATTATTCTGAAACTATCACTCCTATGGCATGAAAACATTTAGTTAACGAGAAATTCTACTTTGAAAATTTAAAATATTATAATATAAAAATACGTCATTAAAGATTACAAATTTTGACAACTAACTAGTAAGAGTATGAATAAATATGGCGACGACGTAACGTTAACGTTTTAAAATTTGTTAGTGTTTTTTTATTTTGTCTTTTTTGTTTTAATTAATTATCTTATTATAATATAATTAAATATGTTTACAAAATATAATATATTAATAAATAAATATTAAAATAGATTTAGAAAAAACTAGTTCTACTTAAAATCATATTATATAAAAATCCGTTGGTTAGGTTAGGTTCTTGTTAGAACATGACCATCGCACGAGCCGAGCGAGCGTAGCGAGCGTGCCGCGGCAGCGGCCGGCGAGTGCCAGAAAAAACTAGTTCTACTTAAAATCTAATTTTTTGTAAGTTCATAACTACTCATCATTATCATTAACTAAATAAAACATATTTATTTTGACTGTAAATTTTTTGTTTCGTGACTAAGAAGTATGTTAGTTTTTTTTAACGAAACTTATCTGTAAAATTTATAATCTGTATTATATTATAATACTTAGATAAATGGCAGATGTAATGATTTAATGTTGTTTCTCAAAATCTGAAATTCATTTTCATCATTAATAATTTTGTGATTAAGACAAAGTTATTATATTTTATGTCAAAAGTTCTAGTTATATATTTTAATCTTTGGTGACACCATAAGTATGAGAAATTGTACGAATTTGCAATCTTTTAGATGTTTATATTTAAAATTTTAAAATGTTGTTTTTTCAATTACTAAGTGTATTACGACGTTAGAAAGTGATATTCCCAGCTTGGATAAGTGGTAGCTATAAGACACATTACTAAAAACCATAAAAAGTTTGATATTCGAGTAGGCTATAATGGAAACCCTTTCCCTTTCCTCTAGACTTATGCATAAAAAGCCAAACTATACTCAGCACAATTTTGCAATAACAAATCAACCACTTTGCCAGGAGTAGGTATAGATGAAGCCATTCTCGCAAAACGCCTAATACCTCGTAAAGTGACAGATGTTTTCGGAAGTATTCAAAGATAAAATGTGAAGTCACCGTGACATGTGTGCGAGGTACGCGTAGGTGCCTTAAATGCACTCGACCGTGAAGAGACTGATAAAATACATAAAGGAGTGCCTTTTGTGTAAGTTTCCTAACTTCATTAGTGACACAATCTATTGAAGCAGCGGGTTAAAGTAATTTAGACATGATTTCCGTTTTGTCATTTATTTCGTTTCTATCTTTATTGAAAATATCAAATGAATGAGGAAATAACAAGAAATTTACGTTGCTTAAAACGTTTTCCACTAATAAATTTTGTGCGTCTACATTTTAAACATTGTTATAAACGCTTAGCATAATTATTTTAGTACAAAAACTGATAAATTTCAATAAAATATGTGTGCACTATTTACTTAAACATAAGTGTCAAAATGTTTTTGAATAAATTCGCAATTTAGAAATTCATCTTGGTAGTTAATTTATCTTCAGACTCGTAGAAGAGATTATAATAACAATTTCGTGACTCTTGACTCCTACATGGAGCGTAAAGGTTATCTCAATCCTACACAAAAAAATAACTGGAAATATTTTGAATAATAATAAAATCGAAATCTCTCCGACCGAATGAATGACCTTGGATATCGGCCTTCCGAGAACCCACACAAAAAATAAACATGAACGGTAAGTTGATTGATTCAATTCAAATAAAAATCCATAAATATTTTAAATATTTCGTTCTCTTAATAGCGATTATATCAAAATATTTCTTTCCAAAACATTAAAAAAGTATTTGCAAAACAAAACCTATATAATCTAAATTTGTTTTTACAACAAATCATTAGTCAAAACTACTATTAAGTGGGCAGGAGAGCTGGACACCTCCAAATTGCTTAATTACAAATTCTCAATATTCCTATCATTACCTTTGATCGATAGTCGGACACCATGATTTATTGTTAGTTCTTCAAATTAGTCATTATGCTCTAATTCATATTTACACAGGCGGAAAGAGTTCATGTTTTTATTTAGCATTTTAATATTTCTGAATGTTTGTAATGTTTTTTCGACACGGTGTACCTTTATATAACATTTATCTATGTCATATCGTGCTTATGCACTTATCGATGCTCTGTGGAGTGCCATCCACCAGATAACGGTTTTGCATCGCAGCATAAATAATTTTACAATCTCGCTTTATTACATTATCGAACGCTGATCGTAGGGCCGCGCGCCTACGCGACCGTGTCGACGAGCCCGTCAAATCACGACCTTAAAAAAATCTCCGCATAAAAACAAGAAGAAATTTTATACAAAAGTGGGCTTTAGTCTATCGGCGAGTCACGACAATTCCATAGAGCCGTCGCCCGATCTGTCGGGTGCTCAGATGAGGAGGGAGCTACCGCGTCACTCGGCAACGACGCCGGTCAGCCCGCTCGCGGTCGGTCGGCGGTTCAGTCTGTCGTTTGAACAGTGCACGTTCGCGCGTTTTCGATACCTAACGCTATCATATTAGTGTTTTTTGCCAGAACCGAACTTTGTGCAAACCTGGTAGTGAGGATCGGATTATTTGCAGTGTTTGTGACGTTCAATGACATCGGATGTGGGTTGTTAGTGCTAACGTCAATATTTAACCATACGGTTCTAAAAACACGAGCCGATGGTCCTTTTGAATAGTAACATGAAAATTAATGGTAAAGTCCTACTTGATATTTGCATGTTAATGAATTTTGTGTCTGTTTTTAATCATATTTTGTGTTATATCTGGATTGACTTGATTATCTTGGCTTGCATTTAGCACGAAAAAACATTTTTAAAATATTTAATAATAGAAAGTACAAAAAATTATGCGATTGAATATTATATACCTTTCTTATAATTTATTTTAATTAAAACAATTTTATTCCATCCGGACCACCGAAATGACCAAAACAATGGTAGATCGACTCATAACAGACTATCTCAATTTAAATAAGAGTTGGTTTGAACAATTGATCTTGTGCCTTAAGTCGATATAGATATATGAATAGAGGCTGTGTGTGTGACCCTGTTGCGCCTACGGGACCAGCCGCTGTGGGTGGACGGCATAGTTTCCGAACCGCCTAGAGAACGACAGTGGGTGTTTGAATGGAGCCAGTTAATAATAATGGTGAGATTTAATCACCGCCATAAAGGTTACACAACAATAGCTACAAGCATGTCCGTAGCCCGATATGTAGAAGAGAAACCCTTTGGAATAACATTTAAGGATAGTAACTAACAAATGGCTTTTAGGTAGAAAATATTAGCTTATAGAAAATGTAGGCACTAATCATTAATCCAAGTGCTTATTCTGAAAATAATGTATCCTTAATGATCTGTTATATGGACTTTAGATACTTTTGGTTATCAAACGATAAAGATATAAGTGGATAATCTATGAGAATCCTTACAACGTACCTTATCCTGTTTGTTACCGAATATATTTTGCACATGTCGCCTAACAGACCTCAGATGTTAGCTTACAAAAAACAGAACACTTCTTACTCGCACATGTTGTGGATCAAATTCAGGACAAACTCTTGAGAAGGAGCACACTACATTGATCGTATTTAAAATGAATCTTTTTATATAATTTGCAAAGATTTATTCTTTTATACTCTAAAAACTAATTTTTAAATCGTTTATGGACCGGATATTTAATTAAAAGAATGAATTACCAAGGTAGCCCTGTTATTACTAACGCATCTGGTGTAAATGATAAATGTGTTCGTCGAACAAATAATAAAAATAAATATTTTGAAGAGAAACCTGCACAGATTGAAGCAGCACGTGGGCCGGCAGATGCGCTTGCGCATCCGTACCCGCCAACTTCGCCTTAAACCCGTCTATCTCACAATCTTGATAACCTCGTGCAGCTGAGATTTAAAGTTCATTATTATGTCGTTAAACCCTTTAATGTATTGGATACAATCTCGTTATAAAATTTGTTTTGTTATTTTTTGCTGTAGTTTTTGAACTCAAGTATTGGCCTTCGATAGTATTCTATACTCTCTAAGTTCAAATGAGGTCAAGTCCGGCTCGAAGGACCGAGTTTTTCCAATGATTACGATCGTGTAGTTGTCGCCATTTATGGAAACCTGCGCTTGCCACGGTTAAGTATTGACAACTGTGGGATACTCGACATCAATATGAATCTCTCTCTGATAACTATCGATTTATTAAATTCCTTATTCTTCCATCCAAATTCTAATTCCAATCTTATATAAATCAATGGATTTTCAGTCTATTGTTTGTATCTTTTATTATGTTTTCACCAATTATTAAAGTTATTGAACATTGTAACTTAACACTTTGTCTAAGTTCTTAGTTCTGAGTAAGAACGTGTAAAACAATACGCTTATTTCCAAACGGGATTGCCGGCAACTTGGTGTAAGCACGTTGTATTTGCAAGCTTTGACTAAACTTAAACAAACCAAAGCGGTAACAAACTGCACATTGTAAAATCATATTTGAATAATTGTTAAGCTATTTACTTATGAATATTAATGTGACTTTCAATTTGTATGTGGAACTAGTTAAATCTAATATTACATACATTTAAAGAATCACATGTAAGTGTACTTACATTAATAATAACTCCCCTTAAACTGTTGCTACTGGCTCTAAAAATGGTTATTTAAAATTACAAAAGTAAAATTACGCAGCCACCCCATTATTACGGCGTAGAGTGAATTGAGTAAAAAATAAATCCAATCCCAAACACAGGCACGTTCTTACCACCTGCCACACAGCTGCTCGGATTTATAACTGACAGATATAAAATATTCCCTCAAAAGCGTACTCGCAAATGACCAGCTGATGCTCAGGAAGTTTTCAAAAAGAACGTTCAAAGAAATATTACAGGAAGGCTTGAAAATAATACGCATGACGTACTTAACACAGTTACGCTAAATATTGCCAAGTGTTAGATATGTACTACTCCTTTTATTTACATAAATAATTCAATATGGTTTTTACACCTAATAGATTTTTGACATCTAAATGTATACGTTATGGATAACAATATTTTTATCACGATTTAATGTTGGATATTAATGGAAATATATAAATTGTACATGTATATTAATCGTTTTGGAACCTGGTAATGAATTGATTCATTAAATCATTTCTCTTTGGCTAAATGAGAGACCCTCGCAGGAAATGCGGGGAAATTGTTCATTTCTTACACAATAATTAATCTCATCTACTTCTAATATTTCATTTCCTTTTCCATTTAATGAAGACTTAGGTAATATAATTACAAATATTATATATACATTTGTAGAAAAGTTAATGATGCGTTTAAACTATGGTTTGATTCCTCATCAAAAAGCTATCTATATTGATCATACAAATATTTAATTATATCTAGAATTTCGTGTTTAAATTAGATTATCTTTCCAGATTGTGGAGTACAAGGATATAACTAAATTATGACTAAAAGTGTTCCCAAATTAATATCCATTAAAGAATTACGATTAGTTGCAATATATCATTTATCAGTATCTCGATTAAATTACTAATATCGGTGACTTTGTGATTATTTTTAACATTGAGTAAAGTAATCGTATCGGTGATATTGTTAATCGCACGTGACGCACATTCAAAAATATTTTGATTAAGTTTATAGAATGATATCATTGTGTTATCGTTATAAAAACTCTTATATACATTCTCTCATATTCATGGCATAAAAATATATTTTAGCATACAAAAACTGAATTGAATTGTTGAATAGAGCTAAGATTATTAGTGTAAAGAATCTTATGCACATGAATTTTATAAATGTCAAGAATAAATGATATATGTGTATTGTCTATACTAAATCACGAACCAGCTACACCATAAACCTTACTAGCAAAAACATGAATGCATACGTTTACATCCAAACATAATTAATCCTCTGTTTAGACGTAATGTCCCTCTATTCCCTCCCGTCTGGAAGGAAATAGGGCTGAAAATAAATCGCTCTTACTCGGGGCTTATACTAAAATAGTCGATAGCAACGCCTTCCATTTCTCTAGGACCATTACCATATCCTGCGCTACAATATGTTAGTTGGTATGAATGTGTCCGTTATACATAAATGGAAGTTACTTTGCCATCCTACCAATATAATAAATGTGAAAGTTTTTATGTTTGGATGTTTGTTATTCAATCACGTAAAAATGGCTTAACGGATTTGGATTTAAATATATATAGATTGTTACCCGGATTTAATCATAGGACTTCACACTTTTATTGCCGAAAATTTTTTGATTCATGTGAGTCGTATTCAACATAATTCAGTATAGATGTCTCTTATTGACTTACAAATAATTCACTTCTCTCTGGAACCAATTCTAAGGTCACCACGACCTAAGTCGCAGTCAGATCCTATTTATTTTTACGAACTAAGATAGAATCGACTTTTTATTTTAAATGTTGCAATTGATTTCTGTAATTTCCTAAGTCGTTACGAAATATAAGGTTTTTATTAATTTTATCGTATTCTTCATCAAGAATTTCGACTAAAGCTAAACAAAAGAAAAATTACCCAACTTTTCGGTAATTGTGGAACATTTGTGAAACAATAATTTGGCGAGTCGATTATTATCAGTACAGACTCGGCTCGTGGCAAGGTTTTTATCTTAATGTTCAATTACACCATAGTCGAGATACAGTTATTATGTAATAACGTTTAATTATACTGCGGAAGGTAATTTAGTTCACGCCAAAGCTATACAATATTGCCATTATGTCGCATGACTCGTGTTATTGTAGCTTGATGAGGGGTGACAGTACATCGTTAATCACTCCTTTCTTCCTAAATAAATTTTTGATATTCAATTTGAATGGCCGCTGTGATTACTAAATCCAATACTCTTGATAAATGGTCTTCTCCTTCTTCATTTCTGGATTTGACAAGTTACTAGTTTTTACATAGAGCAATTGCTATCTGAACCGCGCTACCCAAAGGGCGAGCCAGTAACTTATTGGATAAGATAACTTTGCTTAACGTGTTCTCCGAGGCATGGTGGGGAGAACCGCAAAGACAAACGCCCAGACCGAAACAGATGTTTGCACCTGCGACCTGAATACAGGTTAACTACCACCACGCCCCGATGGTACCCTTGGTACATATACATGGTAATGTTAATTAATGCCTCACACGTCAAAAATCGTATCGTGTTTGATAATGGATTCACTTTTGATCGTTCCTGTGATATATGCTCTTAATATCCGTTCCTCCGGATGCGATACATTTTTTTTTCGAAATTTCCGACCTCTCACGTCTTACTTTCTTGTGAAGCCATTTGTTTGAAGTTAATTTTTGTTAAGAATAAAACTGTCATGGCAGATGCTGTGCTTTTTAATTTCCTCTTCTTTCTTTCTTGTATGGTATTCATTCAACTAGTAGTTTTTTATATACAAATTAGGACAACTTTCCATACCGGAATACCTTTCCAAACACATCTTTCTCAAACAAAAATTGATTTTTTCATGTCATGACGTTGGCATTAGCAGTATATCGTCTTTTTGATGGTAAAAGGTCACCGCAACCTATAAACGCTTGCGATACTTAAAGTATCACATGTGAGTTACCAACCCAAAGAATAGGAGGGAAAAGATGAGAAGGTAGAAAAGAGAGAGGGTAGGAGATTGGGCATTCGGTACTCTCACTCATCGCAATAAACAACAATAAAACCAAAAGTACATTTACAGTTGCTTTACCCAAATCTTCTATGAGCGGGTAGTACTTTCCCAGTCGAGCCACCCTATTTGTTCTACTACTTCTTCTAAATATTTTACCATTGGCGTTAAAGACAGCTTCGCTACCAATACACCGCAACGGTTATCATAGTTTTAATTTTAGTGTCAGATAAATTCACTCCAGACTTTATCTACGTTTTGATAAGCCTTTATCGTGTTTAAGTTAAACATTCGTATATCTCTTGGATTTACTTGACATATTTACTACATACATTTATTATTACTCGTTACTATTTGCTCTCTTGCTTATCCAGGTCACTTTCTATCTTCGTTTTCGCCTATTTCGTGTAACTCTTTGACTTACCATTATCTAGTTACAACAAATTATTTAATGTAAAATGAATGGCTATAATAATCCTACTTTATTATAAACTAGCGGCCCGCTCCGGCTTCGCACGTATAAAATATATAGCGTATGTCATTCACTGAAAAAATGATTGAAATCGATCCAGTAGTTTCGATTTATTAATTACTGCCCGTGGCCCGCACGCGTTAAATGTAATTATTTACGACATCACATTAGAAACCTCAATTTTTTTCTCCACCATTTAATGGATGTTATTATACATATAAACATTCCTCTTCAATCACTCTATCTATTAAAAAAAACCGCATCAAAATCGGTTGCGTAGTTTTAAAGATTAAATCTTTAAAGCATACATAGGGACAGAGAAAGTATACTATGTAGTGATGCGAAGTCTGTTTGTAACGCTTACATTGCTGAACCGGTTATGATTAATTTTTATATATAGAGGGGACCATGAAGAGGGTGAGAGGAGACTTAATGGGGGCGATATAGGGAATGAAAGATTGTATGGGACACCAACTATTTCTATATTGCATTAAAAGTGTGACCTTCGTTAGTCACGCGGATGAAGTCACTAGCAGAATTTATATTTGGACACAAATAAACAATACCATGTCAACCCACATGAATGTCATTTCGAGAAAAACGCATTTGAAAATTTATATATTAAATTGAGACTATGTAGTATTTAAATATTGCTTTATTGTGTACAATGAATTGTGACAATCACTTTTATGCGGGTCTTAAAAAAGCTGTTAATTCCTGCTTAAGAATGTTGTGTTCAATTCTACACGTTAGAACTCATAACAGTCGCCTAGACGCCGAGCTGTCTGAAGGCATTTATGTTAGATGACTATCATGCCTTATTTTTAGAACAAAACCATTTAATGTCAATGTTCTTTGTTTCGTTTGAATTTACGAACTAATGTTGAGATACGAGTCCAATGTTGATAAATAAGATACACATATCGTTTTAATTATAGATATTTACATAAATAAAAAATCTAAGCCTCGTGGCAAAAACTATTGTTTTTTTGTGACTACCCACCCAATGGTCAGCGGTTAGCCTATGAACGCTTACAACACCATTTTATAGGTGTCACTCACGCGTTGTCAACCTCGAGAAATTGGTTCTAAAATCTCTTTTGCTTTTTTTCAGTAATTTGTTCAGTAATGCAAAATACATTATCGTTTACAATAGAATATCTGACACTGCGGTGGTACCTACCTATCCAGCCTAAGGCAATAAAACTAGCATATTTATAACCAGCAAAGTTGTCAGACTTCTAAAACTTTTAAAAACTATAACTAGATACAATAAATCACAGAGCAACAGAGCGACTTACACTTAAATGTTCATGTAATCATCTCTAAGATCAGCACTTAGCAAGAGTCGCAGGTGTCTCTAGCTGGAGTCTCGCCAAATTGGGAACACAGAAAATCTGGTTCTAAATTCTTGCCAAACTTTGAAACTATGATCAAAGCAAGTTTTATACAAAACAATGCAGAATCACCGTGAATTAATTCACTTTGAATATTTTATTTAATTTAATATATAAAACTATTTGTCTTTAAATTTAAATAGACTTTTACTTTTTATTTCTTAATGCAATCCGTTTTGTATACTGTGAATTTGACTTCGTTTGCGTTTGAGTTAAGAGGGAGAGAGGGAGATGGAGAGAAAGAGATAGAGAGCGATACATTTCAATATTTTAGAATAATACAATTACAATAAAGATTGGAATTGGTTTTACATATATCACTACATAGTATAAAACAAACGCTTTCTGTGTCCCTATGTATGCTTAAATCTTTAAAACTACGCAACGGATTTTGATGTGGTTTTTTAAATAGATAGAGTGATTGAAGAGGAAGGTTTATATGTATAAAAATAGTGGAGAAAAATTTTTTTTTTTGAGATTTCTAATGTGATGTCGTAAAATCAAAACACCTGGATCAATTTTAATCATTTTTTCAGTGAATGACATAGACTATATATTTTATACCCGCGCCAAGCCGGAGCGGGCCGCTTGTATTTTAATATAACAACTATTCGTCCAGTTTCTGTATGTTACAAATATAAAGGGTCTAATTTAGACTCGTATGTACTTCAGAGTCAACAATAATGCAAAGCATGCTCAAAAACAATGTATAAACTTGTAACTCATTCAATTAGCATAATTTAAAATTATAAATGTACCCACTACAATATGCGGAACTCATTTGCATAAATTAAAATTAATTAAAAGGAACGAATTGTATATCATTTTTCAGAATTAAACGTAATCGTTATAATCTTTTCGGTTCATTTATTTTCGTCTTACATTCGCTTGACGTGAATGTTGTTAACAACACGAGTTTCAAACAAGTCTGTAACAAAATATGGATTTATCAGAAATTTAGCTCATCGGCCCTCGAGTTTTAAGAAGTATTCTGTTGTATCTACATTGTTATATATATGAAGGAAATGACGGGTTGTTACATTTTACAATATTTGTGACTTCTTCTATTTACCCAAGGTCTGCTTAAATTATTATCCGGATTTTTCGGGCGTATTATTATATTACTAGTTTTTACACGGAGGGATTACCACATGATTCAGCAAACCTAAAGTCCGAACGAAATGCCCAGAGTGAAACAGATATTCATAACAAACGTCGGCTCCGAGCGGGAATCGGACCCGCGACAGTCGATGCTCAAAGCATGCTCACTACCAACGAGCCATTTGTAACTACAATATTTTTTTTAATTAGTAAACCTTAGTTAAGAACATTTGTTTTGAGAGCTAAGTTTGCATATAAAAGTGTCTGTGTTTGCATTGCATCGCTACAAGTGTAGTTAAATTAATTATGAAATTTAAATTTATTTATAAATAATTTAATTACTTTTAGTGACAGAACCCTCAGATTAATAATTCACTCAATGTTTCTCAGACTTACATGACCCAAACAATGTCAATAATTTTACACTGATTTACGACCCGACTTAGTATTCAAGGCTGTATTTGTATTTCTGCAATTAAGAAATAAAATAAAAAAATAAGTAATTTTGTATTCCATAAAATGAGATATAAAAATGATTATTGTTAGAGGTACTGATAAAGTATATATAATATATATATATATATACTATAGTAAAACTTTTAACGGGGACCGTTGAGTGTGTAGCGTTTATCTATTTAACTAATATCATAAATGTGAAAGTTTGGATGGATGAATGAAAGGATGGTTGGATGGAGGTTTGGATGAAATTTGGTACAGCCATAGCTTATTATCTAGATTTTATTATTGGATACTTTTTACCCCGGAAAATTGTTGGTTTCTCGTGGGGTCGTCATAAAACTACATAATGTGAGCGGATCCACGGGCACAGCTAGTTTATTATTATTTATTTATTCGCAAAACTTTGACCCACTTAATCTCAACGTTAGTCAAAGCCCCCATATCGGGCGGAACTGACACTGGTAATCACCCCGCCATATAAGACTACAATTAGCTGTCATACCCATTTTCTTTGTGCACGTTCTGACTTTTTAATTGTATGCCTCGCTTTGTTTTGTGTTACGGGTAATAACCGATGCTATAACATGTGTTCTATTTGTATTGTGTGTTTGACGGATTGGGAACCTGGGAAACTGCGGATATGGAAGGAATATATTTAGGTTTTTTAGTAGAGCCTTGCTTTTCACAGCACGGCTCCACCGTGGAAGTAATACCCTCTTTCGGACAATCGGCGTAGAGTAACAGCATCATTTATACTGTTGCGTGTAGTGCGATGAGTGAGAGGGCCGGAGTTCCATTCTCCTCCTCTCCTATCCCTTGGGATGACAACGCGCATGTGATACTTCAAGTATCGTGAGCTTTCATAGGTTTCGGTTACTACTTACCATCAGGCGGCTTGTTTCCCAATGGTCATGAAATAAAAAAGCTATTTATGTGGTTTGTGTTCGTCAACATTCATATTTAAACAATTTAATTATTTGAGGTTTTGTACATGTGTTTGTGTCATTTTTGTGTGCCATATGTGGGACTAATTAGAGACAATATACGTGGTTCCGTTTCTATAACCATTGTCAAGATGATTTATAATACAACTAGCCTCGTTATAAGCGGCCACAGACCAGATCTTCAGCCATTTGTAAGCGCTGCAGCGATAAATCAACCACTGCTTGATTTAAATGAAGTAAGAAAAAAAATTAAGTAGTTGCCGGTACGCGCAGGTCGTAATATATCTTCTCTCAGAGAGATAATATTTTAAAATGCATTTCGCGGTCAAAAAGCACTTAAAGCGCTGAAGAGTTACAAGTGCGTGCATCGTAAACTAAATTTGCGTTGAGTATTTATATACTCTGTCTGGTTGTTTTTTATAATATGAATTACGCAATTATATATACTTTGAAAAAAAAAAGCTGTTTCCAGAAATATTATTGATATTCTTATTACAATTATCGTAATAAAAATAAATGGAAGACGTATAATTATATGATACGTCCAATGTCCATCTCTTGAGTAGAATAGATGTAAAAATAAATAAATAAATAAACGCTGCACACTCAACGGCCCCCATTAGGATAGTAATATCCTGTGTCGGGGGTCCGGAAACATTCACAATGACAAGGACAAATACACCCAGACCGGAGAATATGCTCGCATGGTCAATACAAACATATTATGCTCCGAGAGGGAATCGAACCCGCGACCTGTGGCGTTTAAGGCAGGTTCGCTACCGCTGCGCCACAACGTCGTCAATACAAATACAAAGGAATGGCCGCTATAAACAGACGGAAAAATCAACATATTTCTACATTCTTAAGTTTCATTATGCATTTTGTCCATATTTAACGGACTTAAAACTATGCTATCCTCAGTTATTTTGGGTAAATATATAATTACCGTAGTTCTGTGACGATCTAATCTAGAACTTAGGACATTGACAGCAGAGTACAGCCAAGAAGGGCTTACTCCCCGCGATCGCTGCGTCAAATTTGTGTTGGTTGGACCTTGCCTTAGTCAGTTATTTACATTCAAACGTATATTATAATCTATACCAATATTATAAAACTGAAGTTTGTTTGGTTAAACGTGCTAATCTCTGGAACTACTGGTGGGATTTGAAAAAAATTTTTTTTTTTTAATAAATAAACGCTACACACTCAACAGCCCCCATTAGGATAATTATATCCTGTGTCGGGGGTCCGGAAACGTTCACAATGACAAGGACAAACAGACCCAGACCGGAAAACATGCCTGTACGATTAATACAAACATCTGCTCTGAGCGGGAAGCGAACCCGCAACCGTCGTGGCTTAGGCAGACTCGCTACCCACAACGCCACGACGGGGTCAAAATTCATTTTGAATTTGATAGTACATTTCTTGAGAAAGGCTATAGGCTTTATAACATCACGATACGATACATAGAAGTTGAGTATAATAAGATAAATACGGGCGGGCGATGCGATACGGTGAGTTGGAAGAACAGCATCACAATAATAAAGTGAGATAAGTGTTCGTTTGTTTGTTTAATTAAACAATAACTGTGTAGACCAGGCGAGCGAAGCCGCGGGTATAGCTAGGTTGATATAAAATCAGCGATGCGATGCATAAGAATACTTGTGGAATCAATTAATTTTAACAAAAATCAACTCATTAACCGTTGTAAATAACAATTAATATTTGCTAATCACAAAGTTTCAAAGCGTGAACTTGGTTCAAGCGATTTAGATACAAAACGACACTGAACTAATTTATGCCCACTGATACTGTCACTGGGCATGATTAACGTCACTATCAGGCGTGAGCTAGCCCTTGTAACATGATACCATCAGATGATCTATCATTCACTCTGTTATAAGCAATAGCATTTATTTTTTCTACTTTTCCATAGATAGGTTTCAAAAAATTTGCTCAGTGCTTGTCCTTTAGTTCTTCATATGAAGAGTTTCGTACCAACGTTGAACAAAAATATCAAGTTTTAAGAACATTTTATTTATTTTAATACTTAAAACTTGCTTTTATTTTTAATATTTTTTGTTATAGCGGTAACGGGAATACATATTCTATAAAAATTGCATCTCTCTGTCTATTACGGTTTGTAAGATAAAGTCCGCTGACAGACGGATGGATACACAGCGGAGGGTTAGTAAGGGGGTTCCGTTGACAGTCTTAAGTTACAGAACCCTAAAATATATCCTTTTATATAGAATTTCATGCATTTAAACATTCTTATGGGTCATACTATTTCTTAGTATAGTAACAAAGCTTTCTTCTCCGCGTTAATCGCCTTAAGCACCGCACGCCACGGGTATTTATCATAAATGCCTTTATGTTTTCCTGTGTGTGTCTGGGTGTGTTTGTCCTAGACCCCCGACACAGGATATAACAATCCTTATGGGGGTTGTTGATGTTACAGAGCATGTATTTATTATTTATTTTCCTGATTTTGATTTTTTTTATACTGAAAAATAGTTTAAGTTATTTAAAAATTAAAAATATGTTTTTAATATTAAAACAGAGATGAAAAGCTTGTGTCATTAATACAGTTTTTTTCGAAACTCCTACCATAGCCACAACAGCAACGAATTTTTTTCCCAATAAAGTTATTATTATTATTATTTATGTTCTTGGGTACGGAACCCCGAAAACCAAACACATTCGCACTAAAAGTGACAAATAGAACATTAAATTATCATGAATGGAAAGTATAAATCAGGAACAAATCTACGCCGCACCTAATAGTACTGTAATAAACTTCCCGTATGATTTGTTACATTAGTGAAAGTTAAATTATCTAAATTAGTTCTTAGTTAATCGACTCGTTGCTTGTGTATCACTCGAAATGTTATAGTTTAAATTATGTGTTATCGACTCGCGTACGACTTCCGTTGATGCAAAAAATTATAGAAAAAATTATCTCACGGACGAGGCCTCGAAAGTGATTTATTTTCTAATTATAATTTAATTAAATTCATACCTGTATTTTAAAGGTATTTACCAAATAGAGGCTACCCGGCCATATTTTTATTTGAAAACTTTTTCGAAAGGATAGCTTCCATTTTCTTACCAGATAAATTTCGTGACATGATAGATGAGATAAATCTTCAAAGTACGAAATAAACGTTACACACTCAACGGATTAGGATAATAATAGCCTGTGTCGGGGGTCCGGAAACATATTCGAGACTAGGACAAACACACACACCCTGAACTGAACACATGCGTATATGGTTAATAAAAACATCTGTCCCACGCTCGAACCCGCGACTTGTGTTGCTTAAAGCAGAAACAACAGGAGCTGCGAAAGATTTATCTAAATTCTTTTTTTTTACTTGTAAGCGCTAGTAACTTATAAATCAGTAAAATAGTTAAGTTATTTTCCAACGAAGTCACTTCGATTAGTTTTTTTGTATTTTAAAGATTCTGATTACGAATACTTTTATTCTTTTGTGACATCATAGAAAGTCTAATTTTTACGTTCTTCGACGTATCTAAACGCATTAATAAAATTAACCTGAAACAAAATTAAAAATGGTATCACGTAATTCCCTAAGACTAAGGCGGAATTTAATTTCACCTTAACTCGTTTAAGGAGGCCAATATTATTACAGTAATGAGTTAAAGTAGAGAGCCATATAATTTATTCAAAATAGGGAACTACATAATTGCTTTATAACAAATAATACATACCCGATCGATGGTTAGCATGAACATGTGATTAATTATTAACAAGCCGTAATAAAGTATTGGAAATTTTATACCAGCACAATAAATCTAAGGTAGCACTTGATGGCCACCTATCAAACATCTCTATGTGCATTTAACCTGCCTCAAATCCAATCATAGTTTTTGTTCGATGTCAACGCCCTCTCAATAACGACAAATTAACCTGGTAGATATACAGACAATAAAAAATATAATCCTTCGTATTACACAATCAAAATCTTCAACCCAATTTTTGCGCGATATTTTTTGCGAGATACGCAATTATGGTTAACGAGTAATGAGTTCTAGTATTCTAAACTATGTATTTATTGAGCACCGGACATGTTTCGACTGTGAAATAATTTAACTTTCTAATTCGATTCGTCGTGGGACTTTTTCGTTGTACTCGACACACTCGTTACGTTATCAACATCAGATTATCGGGACAATAATAATTATGGTCATGCCATAACGCGTCGGACATTTAAATAATCGCAAATCATCTCCGACCGACCCGCGGCGTTCTCGGAAATGCAAATCGATATGCTTAAATACTGTACTGAACGGTATTTAAAGAATCGATGGTGTAATATTCCTGTTACCACCTCGATTCGCCGCCGCTCGCTAACGAGGCGCGCACGACGGCGACATGGTCACCGTGAGATTTACGGTTTTGTTAGCGAAAAACATACGCTTCGTGAACACCGAAATTGTGGAATTTAAAAAGATCTTGTCCCGACGCGCCCTCCCTTACACCTCTGCAAATAAGAACACCCTGAATAAAAATGGAATGCTTAACTGTCAAAGATATAGGGTTTTTTTCACGGTGAAATATATTTTACAAAGAGAAATTATTTTTAAAAAAAGTTACATTCATTTCAACAGATGTCCGATGGAGATAAATAAAGGCTCTGTTCAATTTGCGCACTCAAATGCAAACGAGTTGAGTGAAATTGGCGAAATTCTGCCAAACGACGCCGCACGGCCGATACATTGTAATTTTTTCCTTTTCTCCAAATCGAATTGAAAATATTGTGGCCTCCAGGCTTGCTTCGATATCTCAAAAACGTTAAAAAAGAACCTACTAATTGGAACTTGTTTCGAAAATTGAATGTTTGATTTCTTCGATACCAATTTTAAAATTGCAAGTCGTTGTTATAGTTGATCACTATAACTTTATACAGCTTTATCAGCTAGATTAATTTATCCTCAGAAACATCGCAGTGATGCTTAAGAGGTTAAATTAAAAAGTAATAAATATTTTTAAAAATCTATTACTTTTTAACATAAAGTTCTGGCACCTTTAATTTTAATGAGTTTCACGATGAGACCATGTATTATTGATGGTTTGAAATTTGACGTGGCCTTTGTTGAGCACCCTCATGCCCCGAGGTGATTTAGGATTATCAAACCTCACTTTCACCTGTCTGAATCGCCCTATCCCCCTTGTGACTTACTATCGACCTACACAAATCTTTTCTCTTTCATCGCTCTCTCTGCGTTGTTTACATGAAATTTCATTTTAAACCCTCTCGTTAAAGTGTCAGTGTAATGGCGAACACGATGCCCGAGAATTTACCGCTCGACTCATCTCTCAGCCGTTGCTTCATCGCATTCGGCATTTCACTGATGAAGTGAATCAACTTTATCAATTGAGTATTGATATCTGTTATTACGGCTCCTTTGTTATTACATCGGTTGGATTGGATTTATTAATGAATTGAGTAGGCACTTTCTCCGGGGTCAACCATTGTTAGACGTGTGGTCACGCTAATGGACTGCCCGTAATTCGCCATCACCGTGCAGATTTCTCCACTGATGGATGGCCTCAGCCAGTCCCCCTGTCTCGTTAGCGTTTGTAATCGATTCTTGGTTTTTGTCGTTATTTGATTATAGCTCGTTTAACATTATTGGCACTCGCTGTTCGCGTTGGAATCTGTTAATCGAAGTCGACGATCGCGGTTCGAGATTAATGACTTTTACTATGCATGGATCGAATAGTTTTTTATTGACGTCGTTATATTTAATTAGTTTCCGATTACGGGATTGTGGTCTGGTCAAACAATTTAGTCTTTGATTGAAAACTGTCACATATAAAGAACATTCTAATACTAGTTATACGAAGACTACCACTGTATGTGGCCTATACTAATGTTTTTGAAATTTGTTTGGTAGAAAGCTTTGATATCTTTATAAGATTATAAATCCTTATAAGATTTAAAAGTATAGCGTACTTTTATTCCAAAACAAGGGAGTAGTAAAATTTTAATTATATGAGTGCGAATCTGTGGGAAAAGCAAGAAAAGTTAATACCGGTAGTCCAAAGTAATAACAGTTTTATCGTGGATGCTGTCCAAAGACGAAAAGTATAAGCCCACAGTTTGACAGAAAATAGGAGTATGAGCATTTCTTAATCATTTATTTTCTAATCCAATAAATATGGCTATTGCTTGCGTCCGGTAAATTAATTATCAATATCATATAAATTAGAACACGACACGATCTTACTTTCGTATAATTATGTATTGTTATTGATAAATGGCGGTAAATAATAGTCTTTGTTCCTTTAGTCATAGTAACGGACGCATTGATTCCAGCACGGCGTTTGACCCTAGGTCTCGAGATATTTACGGCGGGCTTGTAGTGTTAACAGACGAGAAATACTGTTATTATTCACGTGTTTCATTTGTTTGATTAAATGTTTCGATTATAATAAAACTATTTTACGAAATATTGTAGGTATTATTGAGGTACTTCATAAATATATTCCAAGTCTATGTTAATGTATTGGTAGTACTTTTAATGCCCTGTATTGTTTATACTCTGTTCTTTGTTATATCTCGTATATATCTATCTCGTCAATGCTAAATAATTGTTTGAATCATTGGCGAGATATATACCTTCAAAAAGTTATCAACAAAATAATTCTTAACTTTTGTATATTGTTTTTGTTAAAATAAGATATGAACATGTTAATAATATTATATGAATATAAAACGAAGTTAGCACACAAATCGCAAGTTCAGACCAAATGTTCATGGAAATCGCATTGTCAACGGTTAAAGTTTACTCGTATGGAGTAGCGCGATTGAGCAGATAAACCTACCATATACGGACCACACACGCTCGCCAGGATCACGATGTTAAGGTAGTACCAGATTGTTTAAACAAAAAGCTACGTTAGTATTTTAAAACTGATAGATTTTGCTATTGAGGCCTTTCTAGAAATAATAAAAATTTCAAAAACTCTTGACTGGGGTGTGCTATGTACATCTAAGTACATACTTGGGGTCAATATTTAACATAATTCTTCATTCCACGGCACGTCATCCATTGTAAATATATCTTTTATTGAATTCAATGAATGTTTAGGTCAGGTGTGATTAGGATTTTAAAGCCTTAATTAAACTAATACATGTAACATTATTATTATTGATGACATTAAATTTACGTACTCTAAGTACACTGTTAAATAAATAAATGAATAAACGCTGCACACTCAACGGGCCCCATTAGGATAGTTATATCCTGTGTCGGGGGTCCGGAAACATACACCATGACAAGGATAAACACACCCAGACCAGAAAACATGCCTGTATGGTTAATACAAACATCTGCTACCAGCGGGAATCGAACATGCGACCTGTGGCTCTTAAAGCGGTTCGAAATGTCATTAATCAACAATATAATTAATAGTTATTCTATATCTAAGTAAGAACTTTCATTCTTAGCATCGTCTAAAAACTTACAATCATTATTGTGTTTTGTTATGTGCACGAACAAAATACTAAAAATGCATGTTTTTATTAAAGCGAATGAGCCGATTTAGACGTTTTAAAATAACTTTTTGTTTCTACCTTAATTTAATATTTCGCTTCGTGTGGCAATACCGTTCCCGTGACCGTCTCGCAGAATATCTTATATACTTGCTATATATAATTCGGACCGGCTACCGTTCTTGTTATATGTACTTGAGTCATACAAACATAATATAAACGAATAGCTTGATCTATTAATTTTTTAAATATAATAAATTATACTTTTTTAGAAAAGATTCGTTGGTATGTTCATGATACATGCAGGTATACCTAATGCTTTAATTTTGGGTAATTTAGCAAATAAATTAATAAAAACTTGCAACTTGCTGGAAGTATGGTTAAATTTACACGTAATTACCTGCTTATCGAATGAAAAAGTGGTACCGATATTGGTACTTCACGACGAATTTACACATGACACAACACTGACTTCGCGGCGCGGACGAGGTCCCTTGTTTTGCCTTTCGCGACGAGCATACACCATCGGGTGAGTCAAGGGTCAAAGAAGGTACCCTATACACAAAATCAACTTTGAGCCTCCGTCAAGGCTGTTTCTTTTTCTTGGCTGGGTCTCAGGCGATGCCGCTGACAAAGCCAGTAGGGCCAACAGCAATACAAAATTAGAAAAATTTAATGGGAAAATAATAATTTTTAAAACATATTCAACGACGCCACAGGTCGCGGGTTCGATTCCCGCTCGGAGCATAATATGTTTGTATCGACCATGCAAGCATATTTTCCGGTCTGGGTGTATTTATGTATTTGTGAATGTTTCCGGACCCCCGACACAGGATATTACTATCCTAATGGGGGCCGTTGAGTGTGCAGCGTTTATATTCGTCTATTTATATTGTAACAAATTTTTTGACACCATTTTTTCTATGCACGTTACGATTTACCAACACATAAATGAGTATTTATTTATTAGTGTTAAAATGCTCTCTCGTCATTTCAATCAGCTGTAAAAGCATTTCTAATTTCGGTTCTATGATTTGTTGAATGCTTCCTGTTTAAAACTTAAATGGCTTCAAGCACGTACTTCAAACAAATTGTTTAGTCTCGATAGCTCTTACGTAACTAATTATAGCTACCAAATAACGTAGGCCCATACCTTTCGTGGGCGTGGTTTGACTAAAATTTTGATATGAATGTTTGTAGGTATTAAGAAAGAATAATGAGTACGTTGTACAATATATATGATAGCCTGAAACAGCTGTACCATAATTGCTTACTCTGAGGGAATACCCATCTCCGATGACGTCCTTAGCCGTGCTTCAGCCTCGCAGGAGGGCCCCTTTTTACGACCGGTTCTGTCACACAACATTCTCCCCCTCCTCGCTCGGTGACGCTGTCAAGGCCAGTAGGGCCCACAACAATATATTCCAAAAAAAATTCCGCTACCCGTTTATAGACAGAATGGCTTTTCTATTGTGCCTGGACTGCCAAAATCTTGCTACTAAACTAGTATGTATGAATTTTATAATGTCTTTATCGCTATCCGTAAAATTATAAATTATTCTTATTGACATTTCCTTTAAATTCAAAACTTCTGTTGACGAATACATTCAAATGTTTGTGGATATATGTAAGCCGGAGCAAAATGTCCAAAAAAATACAATAAAGGAAAAAGATTCACTTAAAAAGTTATCTCGTGTCACAATACGTATACAGTTTTGTCATTTTACGATGACATAAGTTAACACAGTTCGAATGGTATTGCACGGGGGCCTTCCTGGATCGTAAAGCATTTGTATAATACGATAGAGACACGCCAGTTACATACCACCACGCAATGTTACATTGAACCTAAATATAAGTCACTTACCTATCTTTTGAAGAGGTAGATATCCATTTAATTAATGTTTTAAGTTATGAACACTATAAAAATAGTTTTGATAGTGAAAATGTTCTACCAAATGATTGAATTGTTGTTACATAAATCGACAAGCTTTTATTTTAAAATTGACACGTCAATTGATTTGTTTTTGTCGAAACTAATCACTATAACAAGCTGAATTGATTCTGTTGTGAAGTTTATAAATTAAAAACATATATGTTTTATTTCGCTTCGATCATGAGTGTCTGGAATATGACATAAAATTATACATAATTTAAATTCTTCGCGTCGGTATTATAATATAGCTCCTTGTCTACCTATTACCTATGAAAAGTAGTTTCCTTCAATTTCTGTACCTGATGGTAAGTAGCCTATGAGCGCTTGCATTTGTTTGTACGTGTCACTCAGGCGCTACCAACCTCGAGATACTGATTCTTAAATCTCCTGTGCCACGTCATTTCACTAGGTACAGTGCCCTTCAAACCGGAACACATTGATGTAAAACACACTACTACTTTGCGGAAGAATATCAATACTGCAGTGGTCCTAGCCGACCGACCTATTCCAATAAAGGGCTGCCACGAATAAAGAAAACCCTTCATTATGTCATCCTGTTAACAGTAATATAAAATATCAGTAACAGATCTCATATTCTTGATTCAACATCACAAACGAATTACCTGATGAATGTCTGATTTTTATAATATCTTGCAAATTGATAGAGTAGTGTATATTTCAGTAAGTATCAAGTATCAAATCAACAGGAGTCGAAGTTAAGTTCGTTTTATAATCACGATTCGAAATGTTCGTGCTCAAATAAATAATTATTACATGTAATAAATTATAATGATATTGATAATTTTGCAACAATTTTCAATCTTTTGTATTCTAATAGGTAGTGAAATATTTATTTTAATACAGCTATTTCGTACTTATTTGATTTAATATTATTATATGATTAGCATTTCAATTAAAATGTCAATATATGACACTAGTTTTTGCACGCGATTTCGTTCACGTAAATGAAAAATATGCTTTTTATGTCCTTTTCCAAGGTCCATACTACCTCCATGCCAATTCAAAAAGATTAAGTATAATTAAAACTGGCCAAGTGCGAGTCGTACTCGCACATAAAGGGATCCGTACCACCGTAGAACATATATTATCAACGTAAAGAAATATTTACCTGTTAATATACATATGTACATCGATTTACATAGGTCCAGAGAGTAATGTAACATTTGTAAGTAAATACTGTCCTATAGTACATATCTTTACCAAATTTCAATTGAATAGGCCCTGCAGTATATTCTTGATAATTCCACAGAAATTTAACATTTTTCTGAAATAAAAGCTTCGTATATGTTAATCCATGCAATAAACTAGTTGTGTGCTAAATGTTAATAAAACCCGTTCCGCCGTTTTTGAATGATTGAGTAACAAACATCTAAACATCCAAACAAAAAAAACTCATTTATTATATGAATAAGATTTTGAGTTTAATTTTAAAAGTTAAACAATATCAAGTATAAAAATAAATCATCATAAATGAAATCGAATAATTGAATATTATAATAAATCTTGTAAGCGAACGACAATGTTACTTAATATTAAAGGCTTTATCCAGTCGACATTTTGGCGCTTTCTGCTCGACACAACCGTTTACCCTTTTCACGAAATTAAAGGTGACATATCGTTTTTGTAGTCGACTTTATCTGATAAAAGGGTAGCCTAAATTGAGTAAAACAATGAAACTTGTTATGATATCGTGATTGTTACAATTTCATTGAAATGATATCACTGATTACTTTATCACACTTGAACGAAAAGTAAATTTTCAGAGAAAAACAAGTGAAGTCAGTTGCGATACATGCTTCCTTTGATAGTGTAGATTAGTATAAGTGTTCAATGTATTAGAATAGCGGAATTTCCATAGCTGACTTAACTCATCTTAGTCCAAAATTCTGGCTGAAGTTTGTACAGAAATAAAAAATATTATTAAATAAACGCTACACACTCAATGGCCACCATGAGGATAGTGATATCCTATGTCGGGGATCCAGAAACACATACAAGAACAAAGACAACACACTTTAAATATACACTGAAGTTTTCATAAAGATCTCTTTTTTATTTTTTTACTCGTCCCTATGCTTATATGGTCCGCCTGATGATAAGCAGTCAGCGTAACCTTTGAACGCTTGCGATACTTGAACTGTCACAAGTGTGTTACCAACCAAAGGGATAGAAGGGAAGGGATGAGAAGGAAAAAGAAGGGAACAGATGGGGTGGGAGATTGGGCCTCCGGCGCTGTCATTCATCACACGAAGCGCAACAGTACACTGCTACTTTACGCTGATTTTCTGATGGAAAGAGCATGGTTCTACTACTACTTACATCTAATAGTAGTTTATAAAGTGTTCTTTAAAACGATAATTACTTTAGCATTACTTTAATTGGTATAACTCGGAATAAGGATGCGCTCCACGATATAGAATAGGTCAAATCCGTTTTTAACGACCCGTACAGGAAGTCCTAATTCTATAATTGTTTGGAAAACATCGTTTAGTCGGCAAGAGGTTTATGGGTGCGGTTTGTTATCGTTTCTAATTTGGCATACTATTTCTGACACTAAGATCTAAAGAGTGCGATAGACAAGCTTTTAATAAATTATATTTCACAATAAAACGTCAAATTTGAAAATTTGATAATATATTGTCTGTACGGAATCTAGGGCAATTATGTTTACTTAAATAATACTTAAAAATAGTTTAGGTAATTGAAAAATTCTCAGAATACTTCATGTCTCTTCAACTAAGTACTAAACTTCGAACTGTTTGTGTTTGACAATTAGCCACTTAAAATTGTGACTCAAGAGTCAAGAGACCGATAAGCTGATTGATCACAGCACATATTTATAGAACTGAACCAACTTATATAGAAATAATATAATTTAAAACAAATTAGTCATACTATTCAACTTAAACTATTTTAGACTTTTGTATAATTTCTCACAATATTCTTGTAATTAAGCGTCTTAATGTCAGCTCTATAAAAGATATTTCCCATATACCGTACCGAATTTGCTTAACATCGTCGAAGGCTTAAGCCTAATCGCTCGTTTAGGTTATGGGAAGCAAATTTTATTATGTTGTTTCTACAGAAGTTGGACAAGTCACGATACGAACGATGTTGAACGAGCGTCCCACACGCAAATTTAACACTAAGCAAGCGTAATGGGCGACCCCCCAAAGATAATCTTCAATGTCAGCTACCTGATCGCTGTGATCTAAATATTTGAGGAATAAATTATAAATTTGGTATATTTAAAACAACCGCTTCACGTTTAACAGCTTTAACTCTAACTGAAATGTATAACTTAACTGATTGTGTTTGTAAAAAAAAAAAGTCGATGCAAGCCAAGATTGTCAATTGGCCTTTTGGGTAAAAATGCTAAATATTAGCATTTCTTTATCAGGTTGCAACTAAGGACAGAAGAAATTATAATGACGATTGACAGAGCTGGTCGCCCGCCCGCACCGCGTCGCACATCCACATACAGAAGTTATGACGAGCTCGGTATAATAGATAGAGGACGACCACTTAGATATAGACATGGTGGTGTTGAAGATTTATCGGGTATGGAACAATCGCGAAGTCCCAGATCTTATAACCCACACGATCTAGATGACATAACTGTAATTAGTTCGGAGGAAATACCTAAACCTAAAAGAAAAACAATCGAAGGTTTAGCTAGTGGATTTCGAAGGACATTTTCTGTGAGAAGTCGAAGAGAACCTGAAGAGATACCGTTGGATACTTATAGCGTTACTTGCGAGGAGACATTCGCAACAGTTAGGGGTGCACCCTTCGGTCGTCGTAGGTCGTTGTCAAGAGATAGAGGATCGTCTTTGCTTGGTAGAAGTTCATCGGAAGGCGATGTGAGGATACCTCTACCACGTGCTCCTCCAGCGAACCCGACTCCAAGACTTCATCGCTGTCTCCGTGCACTCGGTGGGAGCTGGAAGAATCTTCTATTACGTGAGTCTTCGTGACCTGTAGCTTCAGCTTTTCTCATTAACTAAACATTGAGCTCAAAATAATTATGTTTTTAAGATTGTAGGGTTTTTAATTAACCGTCCAATTAACCGAGTCTAAAAACGTAACGTATGTGTAAACATCACTCTTAACCTTTTATAAATCCGGTTACGACTCTCGTTATTCTTTTATTTAAAAGGCAGTTAACCGTTGACCACGGCGCCGATGTCCGAGATAATTTTTAGTAAGACGGTTACAAATGATAGGGAGCTTAGATAGTTTAAATCTCTGATTAACCGCAAAGCTTTAACAAATTAAACGGTTCTTTTTATGTGAATGTGTTGTTGGAACTGTAATAGCTACTGTGATTTGATAAGTTGACGGACTTAGCCCTAGGCCTATTACTATCATTATTAACTTATACTAATTTATTAAATATAACGATGAAATAACAATATTATGTGTAATTTTTCTTTTCAATAACGATTTACTTTTCAATACGTGTGTAATCTTTGTCCGTGATTATATTTTATAAGCAAGACAAATTCAGAATAATTAACGTGTTCATTTATATACATGATTTTTCTGTGTGCTTAATGTAACAAAGCTAATATTTATGTATCCTTATGTTTGAAGTTTTTTCTTCATTTTTATGGTACTTATATCGCAAAATTTTAAAAAAAATTTTAAAAGATTTTTGTTCACTATGTATATAACATCACCAATGATGCGAAATATTTTACGTGGAACCATACTCATATTGTTTTGCATTTAGCGAAATATTTCCAATAAACCGTGTAAACAAAACAGGAACAACACGTCACCATCCATTACGAAGTTCGAGCACAAAAATTCATTAAACGAATACATATTCGGTGAAATGAGAACTGGGGGTGTCATATAAAGCTTATCTGCCGTGTCGTGTTTAACCCTGTATTGCGAGTGGTCTCATTTAGGAAATTGCCTTTTTAATTTTCCGTTACACTGGGCTCGCAGCCTCCAGAACAATGGCAGGGTTCAAATGAAAGTCGCCGGCTGTTCTAGTTCCGTTGATGGTAACTAAAGCGTAACATACAAAGGCAACAGTTACTGAACGCGTAGGAAAAATGTGACGTATCGGGATAAAAGGAACGTTTTTTAATATCGAACAATAGTGCCACAGAGTAGTCTTGGGAATGTATCAGAATAAAGTTCTTGTGTTTCTAGTTCTTAACATATTTTCGAAGTTATACTTCTTTTGGCGCGTTAGGGAAAAATGATGAGAGTAAATTTTTACGATGCGCGCACTCCGTCACAAAAACCGACACCCTGAAGTTAGCTATAGTCAACACTTTTTTTGTGATATTTAAATAAACTTTTTTAACTAGATAATGCGTTATAATAAAACTTTAAATGTATTAAATACCTTTTTCTATTGTTAGTGTCGTTTTTTTATTAAACGTAGAATAAGGCGAAAGATAACATTTTTGAAAAGATTATTATCTTGTTACACCAAAGAAGTATAACTTCTAATGCGTGTACATAAGTACACACACACTTTTTAAAAATAGAAAAGAATATATCAAGAGGGAAAATTAAACGATCAACTTGAAAAAAATTAAGATATAAAACTTGAAAAATGGAAGAAGAAATATAAGTGATTTACTTTCAAGTTATATAAAATTAGGTCTAATTCAATATCCGAACCACAATGTCGTATCTAGTAACTCACTTTGTGTAGTGGAAACGATACGTCTAATATGAGAGAGGGGACCAACGCTTGTCAGCATTTATTAAGCATTCATTGCCGACGGCGCGATGACAGTTGATTCTCT
Organism: Hestina assimilis; assembly: GCA_023373885.1. NCBI lineage: Eukaryota > Metazoa > Arthropoda > Insecta > Lepidoptera > Nymphalidae > Hestina > Hestina assimilis. The sequence goes on along the minus strand of CM041749.1, from coordinate 4,142,748 downwards.
TAGCGAAATTACTTTCGCTAAGTGATCACATACATTAATTTGTCATACGATTTGATTTAACATGACATTTAGGGCTTGAAATTCAAAATGGCCAAAGTTTTACTTTTTATTTACTCTCAATAAAATTAAAAATTGCCTGAAACAAGATTGCGATGAGTCAGCATTTATAATAATAAACGCTGCTCACTCAACAACCCCCATTAGGATAGTAATATCCTGTGTCGGGGGTCCGGAAACATTCAATGACAAGGACAAATACACCCAGACAGGAAAATATGCTTGCATGATCAATACAAACATATTATGCTCCGAGCGGGAATCGAACCCGCGACCTGTGGCGTTTAAGGCAGGTTTGCTACCGCTGCGCCACAACATCGTCAATTTGGCTGTCCAGTTTTCCTAACCCTTTTTCAAGATGTCTAAATTCGTGTTCTAATTTTATCTAGGGGTCGTTTTGTCCGCCTCACGTAAGAACGGGTTATCTATCCGGGGTCACGTACAACCCATGTCGGACTATGTAACATCGTGGCTACAGAATGTGGTTAGGCAAATGGATTAAATTTGATGCCTTGCTAAAATAACCGCTGACGCGTTGACACACACACACAATCTAAATGCATCTAGTTCGTAAAGTTACCAACTTGTCTTTTGTTATGAAATATAAATAAAGGCGGTTTTAAAGTAAAGTGAAAACTGTTGTTTTATGCTAAATTGAACATCATTAAACAAGCCGCAAAAGGCTTTCTTACATAAACCGCGGTTTCGTCAGGCTTCATATTTGTGTCAAGCTCTGAATTTATGTACAATTATTATCCGATTAAAGATTTTATTATTTTAGTTCGGCTGCATTTTAGTTTAATTATATTGGTTGGATGTTTAATCACCATATTAACTGAATATTAAAAAGATGAAGGTCCCCATTTTGTCTGCATTTTTCAAAATTTGTGTTACCTTTTTTTCTTTGACATTTCTCAAACAATTCCATAGATCATTTTTTTTATTAGAAAAGGAAGAGAAGAGATATAAAATGTTGGTACTCCTCTAACATAACAAATGGATGTCCTAAAAGTAACCACAACCACTAATTAAGGGTATTTTTATTAAGGCTCATTTCAGTTACTATTTTGTTATATTATAGTCCAATTAAAAACTCTCTAAGTATATACATATTAATGAAAGAAGAATCACATGTGATACATAGTATTTCAGTTGCAGAATTTAATTTAAAGAGATTAGTTCAGTCCGGACGCCTAGAGTGGCGCTGTTAGGTTTCTCTGCCACAAATAGGCTCGTAATACTCAACATAAGCACTACACTCCATCCCATCTCGTGGAATAGGGTTTCTAACTTGATCTAGCCATTTCCATTTGTACATTTCTAAGCTAATAATGGAAATAAATGAGTGCATTTATTTATGAAAGTCGAAGCAATCGACTATCAAAAAATATTTTTTAACCGACTTCTCAATTCGATTGTTATTATTTTTATGTATATACACCGTTTACTATGAGATTTATGATCCAATTTACGTGATTTATTATTTAGTTTGATGCGGAGTAGTTGCCATTTTGCCCTAAAAAAAACTTAACATAGCTTGGCCTAGTAGCTTTCATTTTATGAACACTTTTAATGATTTTTTTTAATAATTTGGTCCAGTTCTGACAATGGCATCCATGAGAAAACCATATGTCTTAAATTTGCTTTAATCATAAAGTACTATCATTCGTAATTAAAAAGTGTGAAATAAAATATTATTTAGAAAACAAAAATACCGACTTCAAAATTAAAAAGAAAAAATACATATGCTAAGTAAAACATTTCCACCGAATTCTGTTGTATATAAAAAAATCTCGGTTTAGTTTTGAAATCGGTATTTTTTCCGTTATGTATTATACATAACGTTATCTATAGTCTAGACTTGTTGATATAATTATAGGATATAATTATATCCTAATGAGCCGTTGAGTGTGTAGCGTTTATTTATTTATTATTTTATTTAAATTTCAAGCCTTATTTAGTGTTTTTCGTTGAAAATGATGATAAAATTATAATATTAACTTCAATATTAAATCTCTAATAGACAAGGACATGACAAAAGGTAATCCCGCCAAGTAACTTCCAAATTAATTCAGTACAATAACAATTAAAGTGATACAATGGCGCTCGTCCCATCTCCGCGAACCTCACAAAGATCCTTATCACTAATTCCATATTAAGCCTTAGATGATTTTAATCTCAGGAAGATGTTTTGTTTGCTTTGTTTAGACATTACATCTCAAATTAATTATACGTATTAAATAATGCAAGTTAAGAATAAGAATAATTTAATTGATAGATTATAAAATAGAGCAAAACTCAAAATGAACTTAGTGCAAACAAGGTTATATAATTATCACTATAAAATAAGTAAAATACTAAAACTTGAATCGTAAGAATGGTACAAAATATGAGAAAATAAAGGAATGCAGAAGTGTAAGCCTATCAATCGGATTCTCGCTCAGTATTTAATATGTTAGGTATGCCATGGCCACCACAACACTGATTTTTTTGCGAGTACCATTTGTATCGAGTGCATCACTGGCTGTCACAACAGTGTATGATATGGATTTTAAAAATAATAAATTAATAGTTAAAAAACATTTTTAAAAGCAAGAAATAGTTGCGTATTTTACTTAAAATAAAAATAAACAAAATAAAACTCAAACACGACGACGTTGTGGCGCAGCGGTAGCGAACCTGCCTTAAACGCCACAGGTCGCGGGTTCGATTCTCGCTCGGAGCATAATATGTTTGTATTGACCATGCAAGTATATTTACGGTCTGGGTGTATTTGTCCTTGTCATTGTGAATGTTTCCGCACCCCCGACGCAGGATATTACTATCCTAATTGGGGCCGTTGAGTGTTCAACGTTTATTCATTATTATTAAAAAAAAAACAAACAATAAATCTAACACCAACTTGACTCATTTTGTTAAATGTTATAGATGCGAAATAGCTTTAGCATCGCTCATTTTTCTAAATAAAGCTGTTACAAATATGACACCTACATGATTATCATAATAACATCTATTTCATAACATAATACGAGCGACGAGGCGACTCGGAAAACTTCAATTACGCGTAATTTACCTTAACGTATGTAATAGTTGTAAATCAAGAGCTCGTTAGTGTAATACACCTGGGTTTAGCTGGTCGTTGCGGTATGTAAGCGGTTTCAATAATTTTATAACTTCTCATCTTACTAATTTGCGGTAGCAGACAGACTATTGTGCTATATAGAATTAACTTTAAAGTTATTAGCGATTTTGAAGCTATCGTTAATTTTATAGCTGTTATAAAAAAATAATAAGGATAGACATAGATGCGAAATATAAAAGAGTCTCTACAGAAAGGAACAAATAACCATTTAGAAATCTATACAGAAATTTAAGTGTTTTTTTTCATGTAAGTCGCGTTTATAATTTCATATTAGCATTTTTTACTAAATGAATATGAAATTATAAACGCGACTTACATGAAAAAAATTTTTTTCTGCTTTTGTTCCGGGTAATGTAGTCTCTGAAATGGCTGGATCGACTTTAATGTTAGATAAAGAATTGGAGGCGTGAAATAAAGAAAAATCGGTACACCACGCGAGGGAAACCGCGGGCACAGTTAGTATTTAAATAAAACCTTACCCAGTAGCTGGTATACAAAGACATTACCAGATAAAGTAGATATTACATCACAATAGCGTCTAAAGAAACTCCCATCTCATTCGTCACCAAACAATAAAAACTGGCCGCGAAACTCCGCAAAAAGTTGACAATATTTTAATAAATGCCGAATAGCTTTTGTCGCTCTAAAAACCGTCCTTTTGTGATTTAGACATCGGGACAAAGCATTCGGCATAAACATTTATAAAAGTTTAAGAATTCCATTTTTTTTTCTCCCTTTCCTTTTAGGGATGGATGTAACCGCTGATTTGCATCAAATAGCTGGTGTAATATGCTGAGATAATAAAACCTCTAAGAGTTTAATAGCTAATTGTTTAGCTGCATAAGGAATAGATGTGTAATTACCCTTTAACGAATGTTATATTTATTATGATGCTGCATTCGCAATTGAAGATATTGCGTAAAAGGAATTTATTCGTCATTATTTTGATTCTACAATTAAGAAATGCCAATGAGACCATTGCACAATATTGCTATGTAGGTGATTTTCTGTATTTCTCATTATTATTAAATATATTAAATATAGTTTTCGTTATACAACCATGTAATTTTAATGCTGTATTTAATTTATATGTAGACTTTATGAGGTAGTAGTAGTAGAGGTATTTTTTTTAATTCTTATAGTCTTAAGCAGTCTCGTAAAGTCGCTTGTCGGTCGGTGTTTTTTAGACTCTACTTTGAGGAGTGTATTGATGAGCTCCATAAGCTCATACCACCATCTTCATTTTACTACCGGGATAGCGGGATATCACCCATACCTGGTCAATATAAACAACATTCGCACTATGGGCTTTCGATCCTCTTTCATAGTGTGCCCAGCGAGGGAGTGGAATGCTCTTCTGGCGTCTGTATTCCTTAATACATACAATCTGAAGACAAGTCTGTACACAAGTTCTCATAAGCAAGCTTACTCCACCGTAGACCTCATCTATCTATATAAAAAAATATAAATATACTTTTATTGATTCCCAATAATTTGAAAAGTGACTCTACAATAATAATTATTTCTTTTCATCGAAAACTTAGTAGCAGATATAGCTATAGCTGGCTTATAAAGACTAATCTGTAGACTAATAATACATCAATAGATTAAATTTTCTATAGCAGCCTCAATCCTTGATCCATTGTAATCGTACACGTGTGTCGCGAAACTTCGACTAATTCCCTACATCTGCTGAAGATTGGGTTGTAGGATTTTGATCTTAAATACAATGCATATAAGGTTTGTTTCAAATTGAAATCGTTTCCCTTTGTTAAAAACACAGTGAAAGTAATAGAATGGATTTATAAGAATGGTTTTAAACTTTATTTTAAAACCTCAGAAGCTGAAACGGATTTTGTTTAGAGCGAAGAGAATGCTATGTTACTTAGAATAATAGGAAAATTTATAGGAACAAAGTTTTGATGGAGTTGCGCATATTAAAATGTTTAAAGTTTATGCATTTGAAATTGACAGATCACGTGCAACTTTTAACAAAAAATAAATAATTTATAATCTCGGTTAAATATTGTTTATTCCTCACATAACTTTTGATAAGATCACCATTGTTGCTTTAATCAGAAAATTCAATTTCTCGAAGCAAATTCACAAAAGATTTATACAAGGGCACATTAACAGACCTATGGTAGACACAAAGGTTCAGGACGCAGGGCGGAACAATGAAGGGTATTGAAAGTTCTCTAAAGGGCACATGGTACCTTTAAATAATGGCCGGCGAATTCGACCTGACGTGCTTTGGTTAGGGAGATGTTTTTTATGCTATTTTTGTCATATGACCTAGGTCGAGGGCAAAGTACTTAAACGTGAAGAGGGCCGGTTGATCTCTTTTGAGATAGTCAATTAAAACTTATCAGAGATTAAATTTTGGAAGAAATATTATACCAAGAGACGCCCCTTATTTATTGGTATAAGTATTATTGTTTAACTTATCCTCAAATAACAATATAACAACTATTGGTTCACTATTTACTTACAATGTACTCGTATCTCAAAAGATGCTCCAGACAGCGCTTAAGAAACCAATAAGCTGAAATTGTTTTTGATTAGAAATATTCAAGAGAACTTTCAAGAGAATATTTGATTTGTTTTAAATATCATTTTAAAAAGTATAGGCGGCGTAAGATAACCATTTCTTAAAATTCAAAAACTTTACTTAAATCGATTTTACTGTTTCCACATAATAGTCAAGACTAAATCAAACAAGCGTCATTACAAGTTGCTAAGCTCGTATCATTATTTCTACTCTTCGTCATTAAGACTATTTCTGTGCCCATCTAATGAGTATTCATTATTTTGTTTCAGGTAAGTGGAACGGCTCGATGATGACAGACATTTTACTAAGTATTCTCTCATAAACGCTTACCTTAAATTATGGAACCTACTAAAAGCTACGAATCTTTGATATCTAGCTTTGTATTGTCTACAGCAATAACATTTTTAGTGCCACCACACCAGAATCCATACTGATACCTATGTTTACCATTAATCACCGTATGCTGTTTTTTTGGAAATGTGAAGAGAGAGGGAAGAAAGGCATTTATTTATTTATTGGAAAAGACACATCAACAGTACATATATTAAGCATTTATAACTAAACTTAACTTAAAATTAAATATTACATAATCGATCTGATATATGTACCAATTATAGATGTGCACAGCATTGATATTATTATAAATTACTGTCTAGCTACTAACAAAATATCTTGAACCTTCGCACAAAATATGATAAAGGTAAAATTCTAAAATTTGGCGCAAAAACAATAACACTATATGTACTTATTTTAAGCAAAAACTACAATAAAATTAAAAATTAAAGTTTAAAAGTAAAAAGCGACAACAGAAATTAAAAATTATAAAAACACAAGAATGAAAATTAAAATTAAAAAAACTCTAATAGCATATTATATACTTTATATTTGAATTTCGGTAAAGAATCGGAGAAAATGTCGATACTTTGCGTAAATGCCCGTAGGTCGTTATATTGATTACATATTCTGTTAATTGGAGAATATTTTGCAAGGTTGGTGCGTGACTTGGGTATGTAGAATACCTTGTTATTAGGCTTCCTAGGAGGACGACGTGGAACAGAAATTTTTGAAGGCATGAAAAGAGCATGGCTTGGGGATGCTTGTACTAAAAGAAGGAAAGGTTGTTGCTCTACGTCCATGTTGTAAGAGAAGTGTAGTTGAGTCTGCCTATCTACCGAAAACTTAAACACTACTTTTACAAATGGTGTAGTCAAACACTTATAGTTACTTTCGCATTCTTAAAAATTTTTATCATCTTCTTAATTATTTTTACCATCGGATCTGTTAACATTATTTACTGAACGCATATCTGTATATCTTAATATTTAAGTACTCGTTAGTTATTAAATGTCGCGACCTCCCTCTCGGCCTTCGGAAAGCAACTAAAGGCTCCGGTCTTCTTATCTTTATAATTATCAAATCAGATAAGAATCATCTACCCTTTTACCTTAATTAGTTTATTTTAATCTAGAGCTACTGGTTTTTCCTTAACGGGTATCAGAGATCGGATGGCAATTATATGAAAACTTGTAAGCTGGGAGCGAACTACATTTAATATTAATAAGTTACTGAATAAAACATGAATATTAATTTAATCTTCATTTACTTTCATTGAAAGCATTTTCAATCCAATGAATACTCCATTAAATTTGATAAAATCTTAACTATATCAATTTGTACTACATTAATATGGTAAATTATTATTTTATTTATCAAAAACGTTTTTCCTTTCAAAAACAAAATTGATATGAAATCTATTCTCCCTAAATATCTCGCACGGTGTAGAATTGATCTAAATTGTATACCACGGAATAATCAAATCAATCCCTTCCAATATTTATGGAAAGCTCTTACCGCGTTCTCTGCAAGCATGTAGATAATGTGCTAGATAAAGCACCGCCATCTCTCCAAGTGTTTGCTTTGACGAGATTAGATACGTCATTCTTAGATATCTGGATCATAGCTACATGTTACCAAGAGACTAATGACCTATCGAAAGCTAACATTATCTAAAGAACTATCTTTAAGTAATTGCTTTAAGGATTTATTGTTACAACAAAAATATGTTCGACGACGTTGTGGCGCAGCGGTAGCGAACCTGCCTTAAACGCCACAGGTCGAGGGTTCGATTCCCGCTCGGAGCATATGTTTGTATTGATCATGCAGGCATATTTTCCGGTCCGGATGTATTTGTCCTTATCCTTGTATATGTTTCCGGACCCCCGACACAGGGTATCACTAAACTAATGGGGGCCGTTGAGTGTGTAGTGTTTATTGTTTTTATGTCCACGATTTTTTTTTTCACGACAGTTGGCAAAAAAGGCATACGATCCGCTTTGTTGTATGCAGTCACCGCAATCTATGCGATACTTGAAGTATCACATGCGCGTTGCAAACCCAAGGGATGAGAAGGAAAAAAAGGAGGAGAGCAGAGGGGGTGGGATTTCGGGCCTCCGAGGCTCTCACTCATCACACAAATCGCTACAATACTAAGTAAAGAAACAGGAAGAGAGTAGTGAGAGTGTCGTACTTATAATATTTTAAATTTGTTGTGGGAGGAGCATGAATTTTTTCAATTTTTTTAACTTCTATTAATCTATGATATTGAATCTGACAGTTTTATAACTGTTATAGGTAGTTTATGTCAACTGCCCTTTCTAGTCGTATAAAAGAAACAACATCCTAACATATACGAATACTTCTAAGACAAACTAATCCCAACCAATCTCATATGAAAAGAAACATCAGTCCCAAGTAATCTACTAAACAATACATGGGAAAATATCTTAAGAGGGTTTCTGTAATAGGTTATTTGTTCGCCGAATAAGTACGAAGAGTTAGATATAGCAATTATTTTAATAGAATGTATTTTTTCATAATAATATATAACTGTGCCCGCGGCTCCGCTCGGGTGGCGTACATGATTGTATAAAGTGGTACGCGTGGTATACAGAATTGTGTTTCTAAAATAAAGTGGTCTAAGTTTAAGTTACTCCTTTTCAAGCTTCAGAGGATAGCCGGAACAAACAGACAGACACTTTTTTTTATTTTAAAAATTGTTTTTTTACATATGTTTTATGTTTTTCTTTATATATTATGGTATACGTATAAGTATATACTTTTATGTATGTAATAAAAAACTGTTAACTTGGAATTACAAACAGACACTTCAATTTTATTTATCTGTACAGATATGTACTAAGTAGTGGTATTGCTTTTAATATTCACTGAAATTTTATTACTTTAAGTTATATTTTAGTAATAAATACTATGCTCTCGAAAGCGATTCAATTTTAATATTCAAATAGTAACTCAGTTTAAGGAGCTTATATTGATAGGTTTTATTGTATGTCATAAATTTGGAATATAATTTATAGCTTTTGGTAGTAAAATGCAAGTGTTGGCGACAAACGATAAATTTTAGTATCGACTTATTAATTAATATAAAACTACGCCTGTGGTTTGTCAATTGTACCCAAGTAGGTTGACATTATGAACAACTTTTTGTAACCAACAATGCTTTTACTCCCTATACTTAAAACAAACAATGTATTGCAGCACTGTAACCTGTGTACTACGTCGGATTTCAACGATTCGTCCTTTTATATGTGGTACGACAATAATTTTCTGTACGGTGAAATATTGAAGTAACCATGAATGTGACGCTTCGTTAAAATGATGCTCATTAGGATATTAATACCACATACACAATGACAAGGACAAATACACCCAGACCGGAAAACATGTCTGTATGACCAATACAAACATATGCTCCGAGCGGGAATCGAATCAGCGACCTGTGAAAAAAAATTAAAACAATATATATATACGACGTTGTGGCGTAGCGGTAGCGAACCTGCCTTAAAACGCCACATGTCGCGGGTTCGATTCCCGCTCGGAGCATAATATGTTTGTATTGACCATGCAAGCATATTTTCCGGTCTGGGTGTATTTGTCCTTGTCATTGTGAATGTTTCCGGACCCCGACACAGGATATTACTATCCTAATGGAGGCCGTTGAGTGTGCAACGTTTACGTTTACGTTTATATATATGTATAAACATATAAGCGGTTTGCCAAATAAGAATTAAATATTGAATCAAACTAAAAATAAAACTACTACCAGGGAGCCGTTGCTGGAAACCACATAAATTAAAGACAGTCTTTCTCCTCTTGCTGTAAGATTATTTATTATCATTTTAAATTCAACCATTTTTATGGGACATAAATTTTCCATATCAGTACAGATTCCACCACTCATGACCGGACATAAAAATGATTTAAAATAGATAAGCCAACTATGGCCGTCATAAAATATTGGTATACTTGTTCACAGTAATGGTCAAAATTCAATTGAGTTTCTGTGATCTTTAAATAAATTACTCATACTTAAAGGCGTATATAACTTATTATAGCGAAATTTGACGACGTTGTGGGGCAACGGCAGCGAACCTTCCTTAAACGCCACAGATCGAGAGTTCGATTCCCGCTCGGAGCATAATATGTTTGTATTGACCATGCAAGCATATTTTAATGTGTATGTTCAACAAAAAAAGTTTAAAAATAAATGATTGTCGGTTTCGCTCAATAAGGGTTTCTACCTCAACCATTTATTTTTTGCAATGTTTGTAATTTGAGATTTGACTTTGGGCTAATATTATTTTCAACTTACTGCGCCCGCGGCTCTGCTCACGTGGTGTACCCATTTTCCTATATTGCATAGAACTCTACTTCTGTTTCTAAAATAAAAGTAGCGTTAAAATCGGTCCAGCTGTTTTAGATATTAGCCGTAACAAACAGACAGATACAATTTATTTTTTATGTTAGTGCCGTTAGATATACATTTAGTCAAAAGCTGTTGATTTGGAATTACGAACAGACACATCAATTTTATTTATTTGTATAGATAATAATACTGGTAATTATTACCTATGTTCTGAAAAAATATCTATTTCGGTTCCATAGATAAATACTATTGTTTACAGATATATCAAAATATGGGCAAAAAAACCTTAACTAGTATTAAAATGTCACACAGCGGATACGACTTAAAGAAATATCAACAACTCTACGGAATGTTTATACGATTTTATACTAATAAATCATGTTAATGTTTTCGTATCCAAAAAAAAGAACATTGGATAAACAAGTATTGAACTCATCCGCGACAACAAACACAATTTAGCTTTCACATACGCATTACTCTAAAATCAAATAGGCAAATATTGATAAAAGGCGATGCCGATCGACTCGGCAGATGTCGCAGAACGCACCCTCCTATATAATTTAATGTAAGGGGGAAAACACAAAAGCTATCGATTCTTTTGTGCCCCTGGGAAATCGCCTCTTCATCACGCTTCTTACGCGATTACCGCAAAACATGAGTTCAATGTGAAGAACGTTCAAGGTGAACGAGGCGAGCCAATCAATACAACTCATAATCCTCTTATAGATAAAAGACAAATTAGCGTTATTAAAGTTCATCATTTCTTAATACCAATAACGATTGCTAACAAGACTTTCGCATTACGTAGAAATATTTAATGATAATTGTATTAAAGATTTTTTTTTTTCGGAGTGTCTATTGCTGTTGTCCCTAGTGGCCTTGACAGCATCACCGGTGGGGGGCCGGGTCTGGAGACCTCAGCCGGTAAAAGATGGACTGCCCGCGCGGGGCACTAGTTGAATCCGTCCCAAGGGCCCCTCCTGCGAGGTCGAGCCTAGGCTTGGGACGTCATCGGGACGGTATTAAAGAATTGTTTAAAAAAATTGCTGTCAATGCAAAATAAACCGAAACACAGTAATGCCAAAACACTACTGCTTGGCGGTAGAATATTTAACACTTAGGTCGTACCTACCTGGCCTCTTGCGACAACTGTTACCCTACTACTACCCTAGGATTTAAATTGAGGATGATAGTAGAGTTGTTGAGTGTTTGTACGTCTCTTTTGGTACGTTTTGAAGCCTGAATGACTTTGGATTTTCCAAAAAAAGACATAGACTTATGAAGAGTTGAGAAGTTGAGTGCAATTATTATTAAAAGATTGGATGGCAGTCAGATATATTTAATTTTTGTAAGAAATAGCAGTTAAAACCCAAGATCTTGACTATATAATTTGTTCTAAGATTAATTATTAATGTTGTCAGTTCAAATCACGTTTCCTGCAACCGCATTGTTTCGTATCCCATCATAATTCTAATCCAGCAGCCAGACTCTGATTTCCGAATTGACGTTCATAATTAATGGTTTTAGGGTGAGCTCCTAATGTTTCCGGTTGAACTGTTGACGAGAATCTATTTTCCGAGGAAAATGAACATCTTGCTTCTAATTAAATCACTGCCTCGTTCAGGGTATTTTATTTCAATTTCGTGATTTAATTAAATTGTTCCAATACTTGAGATGTTTGCTTGGTACTTAAATGATCCGTAGGCTAAGCAGCTATAGACCTAAGGCATTAGTATTTCACGTGATTGTTATTGACTGGATAGTATTTGCAAATTCAACACATAGGCGACCTGAAGAAAACTCTGACACTAGGCTGTTCATTTGCCACAGATTATGATACATTTGTGGTTATAATACATATACAACTAAAGACGATGCCCTTGGTTTGATCTAAATAGTAATATAGGTAACAAGCTGCTTACTGATTATGACAAACGCATCGAAATCCGTTGCGTGGCTTAGAAGATACAGACAGACGCGAAAAGCAACTAACTTTACTTTAATATGTAGAGATGACGTCACCACCAAAACTGTTACAAAAGGAATTCCCTCAAGTATAACTTCGCAGTGAATAATCAAAAAAGGTCTTAATTTTTCATTCAGATCGTTTGGATTCACAAATCTCTCGAGTTTACTTTTACTTAACGAAACCTTATTCAAAATAAACAACTTGGTGTAAAAGATGGACGTGCCTAAAATTTTGAGCGTTTCAATATTGCTTTATTATTTCTACTGGCAATAAGAAAACGCGGTCAGACTTTCGTTTTGTTTTAGCGTTCAACTGTAAATGGAGGATACTGTTTTCAATTGAAATATTTTTTGAATACAAAGCAGTTTTAATTAAAAGTTGCGAAATAGAGTATTTTTAAGATAGATAACTTAATCAAGACATCGCCTTTAAAATTTTTAAGAAAAACTCAAGAAAGCCAACTTTCTCGATGCCCAGCTCTATTCATTACAGCTAAATTAAAGATGAATGGACCTTGCAAGCCTTAGCGAAATGAAGCACAAAGATATTCCGATGTTTTTTTTTTATTTCCTGCCGTAAGTGTATTGAATTTCACTCCCACACTTAAAAATGAAAGGAATATTTCATCCATCGCAGAAAGAATTGTGATGTTACGACGTTTTATATTATTTTGAATGTTGAAAGATTTTCTTTGGAGATCTTTTTATACTGGTGCCTCTATCAATATGCGAACTCGAAAACTGCTCTTACGATATAATCGACACCCACTCCCTTTTACCTATTATTGCGACACATTTGACAGAACCTTTGTTGTTATTTCTACAACTGTATATATTAAAAATGTTAAGGAAGAAATCGAATAAAGAATTGATACATCTAGAGTTCTAGAACAATATAATGAGTTTTTACCTTAAAGAAACTAATTTTTTGTTTTAGTTTTTAATGTAAGACTTGGAGTAAAAGGGAGGCAAACGGACAGGAGGCTCCCCTGATGCTAAGCATTCACCGCCGCCCATGAACATCTGGAAGGCAAGGGCGAATGCAGATGCATTGCTGACCTTTAAGGAAAGAATTCTGTCAAATGTTCCCAGGCCGTATTCGGAAAGAACGCCGGCGAAACTTGGTCCTACAGAGTAGTGCGAGGAAGAAAAACTTCTAAAACGCGCTGTTGTGGATTTCTAGTCCAACCGAGAAAATAAAATAGCAGTATCCAACTGCTGGGTTTTGTTCGTTGAGTGTGAGCACCGGAGTCCCGAACATCCAACCCTTAACATTCACTTGAATCGTTCCCTTGGGTCGGCCACATGCTTTTATAACACCTGGAGTCGAAAACCGAAATCAGTAATATTATATTATTACCATGCAAGACAACATAGCATAGATTGGTACATCTTGGTCCTATCCACGGCGGTAGTGAGGTAGGAGCGAGGGGAGTTAACTTAAGGGTGGGGCAGACACCCTGGACCTGAAGTTGAATACTCAGAAACGGAATAATATAATACATCCACCTATCTACAGGTATTATTTGATTATGATTTCCTTACGATTGTAACATTAGTTTCGATGAAATATTTGAGAATTGATAACTTAACAAGTCACAGTAATATCGCTTTTACATAAATCTCTCCGGTTGGCGACTATAAATCAGATTTTAGAGTTAATAATGATATTATATGGCAAAGGCGTAACAGGTTACTGTTCAACATTTGTTTTGGTCAAAACGAGGTAATTCGTGTAACATTTTCAGTTTTGGGTTATTTATGCTATTATAACAGCAATAAACAATATTAAATCAAAAATTCTTTACTGTCAACCGCCAAGGCTCTAGGTCCTAGACCTACTAAAAAGAATTAATATTACATTTAAAACATTACTATTAATTAATAATACATTATATGTTTGGGGTCCAGAAAAACAGATAAATACAAACACAGGCACCGAGACCAAAACATATACTGGTTTGGTACCATGTAACCGATCATACCTCGAGTGGGAATCGAATCTGTGACACTTGGCGTAAAGCAGATTTGCTACCCTTCGATCACACCATCACAAAAACAAAGTAAATGCAATCAACGAGCGAAAGAGAATTAAGAATACCTAATTAAATAAATAATAAATAAACGCTACACACTCAACGGCCCCCATTAGGATAATTATATCCTGTGTCGGGGTCCGGAAACATTCACAATGACAAGGACAAACACAACCAGACCGGAAAACATGCCTGTACGATGAATACAAACATCTGCTCCGAGCGGGAATCGAAGCCGCAACCGTCGAGGCTTAAGGCAGACTCGCTACCCACAACGCCACAACGGTGTCCAACCACAATTATGTAATAATATTTATATATGATAGCCTACCACGGAGGCTTACTCTACAGAACAAAAAAATAATCATTTTATTCGAACGTATACGCGGTCGTTTATAAAGATATAAGCTCTTACACGCGCGTCATTTCGCGCTTCAATGAATGCGCTCGAACTCGTAGAAAGAGAAAAAGATAGAAGGAACGTTAACTAAAATTGCGAGCCAATATTTTAAGTATTTTATGTGTGCGTTAAGTTAAATTACCTATATAATTGGACGCAAATAAGCAATACCATGTCAACCAACACGAATGTCATTTCGAGAAAAACGCGTTTGAAAACTTTGAACAACTTGCTTTATATGATTTTTTTTGTTTATTGGTCAAGTTTTTGGCAATTTCAAGATTTATGTAAGTTATTTTAAACCAAAACGTTTAAAATAATACATAAATTGCATGATTAAAAATGGCTTTTTAGAAGTTTTAAAGCTTAAAACCCTACAAATATTAAAGAAAAATTTTCTTCAGCCATTTACCAACACTTCTGCATATATAACTCAGTTTTTTCAATTTTGTGGGTTGACATGCTATTGCTTATTTGCGTCCAATTGACAAATGCACCTATATAATTGTCAGTCTTGACCGGGTATAAAACATGTCATTATTGACATTTGAGAATTAAAAAAATAAGTTGCCAAACCTATATATATATCTATTTCTTTTGCTCGTATTAGTGCTCCGAGCAACAGACTGAGATAACAATATCTCTTTTGAAAGAACGTTACAAGAGCGGCAACATGGTATGGCTCCGTCCATGAGATTCTTAGTCTAAGCTCGAATCTGTGATGTCGAGTGTCAGTAGCATATTATTCCAAAATTATTACGTTCAAAAAAGAGCTCATAAGTGTATCAATGCACGTACGAATTGCATCTGTGGTAGAAAACGTGCTTTGAAAAATTACCCTAGACGTTCGTATAAAACGTACAAAACTCTGGTCAGAAACCGCCCTGAAATCGTTCCCAAACAGCTTGAATATCTCATAACATTTTAAATGATCACAAACTCTCTGAATCAAGAACTTCCTTCGTTTTAAATTCAGCCTAAAACTATTTTATTTTGCAAATACACGTAGCCTTGAATTTTTTGAATATTCGATGAATGTTTGCCAATCAAATGAGCGCTGATGGTTTGTTTGATGTGAAAATAAATGCGTAAATTCTTTAACAATTTTCAAATTCCTCGGTCAATACGTATTAGGCGGAATTTTTTACGTAAATATTTACAAATCAAGTGATCTTTACTTACAATTAGTTAAAACGTTGAATCCACCATTATACTTTTGTCAAATAACATATAAATTATAGTAATATAATATTAATCAATGAGAAAATTTGCGACGATATATGAATGGATAAGTGGATGGATGTTTGTAACTCTTACACATAAAACTAAATGGGTTTGAATGAAAATGGGTACACTGGTAGATTATTAACTAGATTAGCACATAATATACGGTTTATTACGGAAACATAGGGATTATAAAACAACTACATCAATGAGAGCGGAGCCGCGTGAACAATTAGTCAGCTATATCTAAGCTTCAATGGGCACTGTTCAAGCTCGACTTGAGGAGGATTGCTTTCTCAAGAATATCGACGTTAAGTAGCAGAACCTGGATGAGGCGGGCACAATACCGAATAGAATGGCGACATTAAAGAGAGGCCTGTAGCTAGCAGTGGGTATGGTCAGGCTGCGGATGATGATGATAATAATAATAATAAATATACTTTATTTGCACACCACAAAGATAAACAAAAAGTAAATTACAAATTTCTAAAATGTACAAAAGGCGGCCTTGTCGCTAAGTCAGCGATCTATTCCAGGAAACCTTTAAATAGAGGACATGAACATGAGAAATGGTGGAGGAGGTGTACTGTGAGAGGGCATTACATTAATTATAATATAATATAATATATAATAATTATATATGATAAAATAAATAAATACATTTATATATCGAAAATACAATTAAATTATATAAAATCATAAGATAAATACATATAAAATAAATAGATTTAACATACATACATATATATGATATGATGATAGGCTAGGATGAGGCCTAAACCTATTATTCCGTTCTCTTTTCTCTCCTTCTCTTGGGTCAGGCAACACACTTATGATGTTACTGATATTGGAAACATCTATATGCTACGGTGACGTTTACCATCAGGTGGGCCGTATCTTTTCTTGTCATTCTTATGGTATAAAAAAATATTAAAGCAACGATAAATTATAATTAAGTTTATCTAAGCGTATAAGATCAATAACGGTTACACAAATGCCATTCTTATTTTCACTAATAAACTTAAAGTGGTTTCACAAACACCAAACGCGTATTTCACTTCCTGTCAAATGAGAATTGAAAATTTTATTTGTACTAGTTTTCGCCTAGTAGTCTTTATTAAGCCTTACAACCAGAAATTTGGAAGTTCCAAAAAGTAAGTGAAAATATATGGTGGTCTTAAATATTTGAGTCATGTTTTAATATTCAGTTGTATTTTTAATAAAAGAATATCTAGTAAAATAATAGAAAGAAGGTAAATCCTAAGCGGATGCAACATTCGTGTCTTAATCGATCAATTAGCTACACGTGATTCGCGAATTATCGGAACTAATCCTATGATTGAAATGTAATTGGCGAAATCATCATCGGAATGCGTACGAAATCATCTTAATAGAGGTTACTCAAGGTCAAGGATGGCTCTTGAACTGGGAACTAAATGTTATAGGACCTTGACTGAATTGCGAGTTGCACCTGTCCTAATGTATACCTCATAGCCAGATGTTGTAACTACATAGTTGGTATTCAATCTGTGGGCTAAGCAGATTTAGGTGCAGTTAGTGTATGGATGGATGAGTGATAGCATAGTGCTGTTTCATCAAAGCTTCTCCGTACTTTGGAGAGCACGCAAAAAGTCAGTCCCGTGAATTTGATAGGTCAAGTAAAGGCCTTTATAGATCAACTCCTGTAGAAGGTTGACCAATTTTCTTATTAGAAGAAGAGAATTCTGAACAAAATTTACACCGGTGAAAATGATTGATTTACTAATATCGCTATAAAATCGCGTTGATGGTAGAAGGGTGAAAAAAGGGTTTTTTTAATTTTTGGAGCCACATGATAAAAAATAAGAATAAAAATTTTTATCCAAAAAATAAAATAAAAATTTGGGCTTAACATTTAGGGGTCTGAAAAGTAGATGGTGACCGATTCTCAAAACTACGGAATATGCACACAAAATTTTATAAAAATCAGTCGAGCCGTTATAAAAAAACAGCCGGAGGAATTTGGTAACAAATAACACGACTCGAGAATTTTATATATTAGATAGCTTCAATCAATAAACCCTTAACTTCTTCTTTATCTAAAGTGTCATTCGGTATTATTTGTATAAATAAAGGAAAACAAGCCCTTATGTTAAGTAAGAACAGGTTACCATAATAGTCAAGAGCATTTTATCGATATAATAACTTCCTTGTTAGTACGTGACAAGATCGAAGAGGTTGTTCCCAGCTTAATGCGGAATCACATTATGATGCTGAAAACGCACTGTCGCTGTTTTGGCGTTTTTTAAAATAGATGATATCTTGTTAATGTCAGTTTGTGGAGCCTTCAAATCTTTAAGGGAGCAGCTTGATCGACTGGATTATTGTGGCTTGGTAGATTTGCATTGCTAAATTTTTTCACTGCAAATATCACTGTTTCTTGTCGAGACTTTCAACTATTGGTATAATTCAAAATGTTGTATCTACTGACTGTTTTTATTATAATAACTATGTAGGCTGAATACATATATAAATGTATTTATAAACGAAGGATTCTATACACATTATTTGTTCGGTTTTGGTGTAATGAAGAGTCCCCATCATTTTTGTTCAATTTTATTAGTCTAGTCTAATTTTTAATAATAATTACTCTTACATGAATGTAAAAAAAAAACAAACCAGCCTACAACTTATTTGGTAAAGAGAATAACTAACAAATAAAAAGAATAATTTCCTGTCGTGTATTCCATCTTTAAATTTAATTAAATAAAAAAGCTAATAAGAAAACGCTGCGATAATACAAGTTTTTGTGGCACCACATTAATAATGCATTGAACATAACGTGGCGCCTACGCTTGTAATAATTGAATACTAGTGGCGTTTGATCAGCACATTTTTTATTACTTTGCCGTTTGAACGACATAGACGGCCAGATTTACTCTGGTTACTTCACCTAATTAAAGATTCAGATCTGCTTTTGAACGGATTGTAAGCAAACACTCTGTCTTCTAAATTTTCATTGAATTTAAAAAAGGGCGAGGGAATTTTTACTTAATTTTTTTTTTTTTTTTTTTATGTTACTAAGTTGGCAAGCAAGCATACGGGCCACCTCACGGTAAACGGTAGCCGTAGCCTATGAGCGCTTGCGACAACATTTGTAGATGTCGCTCTTGCGTTGCCAACCTCGAGATATCGGTTCTTAAATCTCCTTTGCCCAGTAATATCACTTGCCTACAGTCCCTTCAAACCGAAACACACAAATGGCAAAAACACTACTGCTTTGCGGTGGAATATTCGACACTGTGGTGGTACCTGCCTAGCCGGACTCTTGCAACAAAAGGCCTACCGCCAGTGTGAATCATTGCATTGGTGGAATAATGTCTGCTGTGACAGAGAATATACTAACAGAGAGCGATGTCGACCACATCGCGTCCCGACTTTGATATTTTCCCCTATCATTTTGAATTATTCGTGAGATATATTAAAGTAACGCATTATTGATCGGATATAGATAAAGGTGAAAAAAAGATACTACCACAAGTATTTCTACAACACGCTGTTAACGCCGATAAGACGAAGGTACTTTCGCGATAATGACAATTACTTAGTAAATCTATGATTTGAATATTACAAATGTATAACAATTTAATATATAATGTCAAAGCAAATCGTAAATTAAACAGAAATGACATTAACGCCCTGATTTATTAATCAATTGTATCCCAAATCTCTCTCTAAATAATATATTAAACAGGACAGTAAAGATAAATATTTGGTAGCTACGAATCCGTTTGTACTTACATCAATATTATTATTTGGATATTATTCAATAATCCTACATATTACGATATGCACAAGTTTGATAAATCAGCAATTCTTTTAATCAGTGCACTCTTTATGACGACCTTTGCAAAATGTCGGTAGCGAACTCTTGATTCGATTTGCTCGGAGCAGATGTTTTTATTGATTATGAATATATCTGTACATAACATAATATTAAAAAACCGTTACCTCTTTGAAATTTGCTCATATCTAATGAGTTGCACTACCCTCAAGAGGTCCGATTGCAAGTGATCTGTGTAAAAACTGTTAACCTGTCACATGTAGATAGGAGTGACAAGCACCGTGAAAAAAATACCGGGAAAGTGCTAGGAAGAAGAATTAGTGCACTGTTCATAATATACAACAGTCTGCAACTTCTCATTGCGCCTAGACTCCACGCTTATCAAGAAAATAAACTTGCTTGACAAACAGCCTGATATTTATACTTTTTCATATATCTAAGAGACTCATCTTGTGCCTGATATTAAGCGGTCAACGTAGCCTGTACTTATTTGCAGAGACGTCACCTGGCATTAACATCTGGCGCTGACACCTGGCATTTCTGACTAGCCTAACTTCATTTGATCATAGACAGATTATTCTTAAAAGAGATACAATCGCATAAAGCTAAAAATTGCTTAGCGAAGTATTTACTTATTTTTCGCCGACTCTTTTAAACATTTTATTATTCTTTAGCCGTGACAAATCTCCTATGAAAAATTACTTGTTATACGTATTTAGACGACTTTTCCTATTGGCTTAAATTTTTTTTAAATAATTAAGTTGACAAATTACCTTAGAGATTATGCAAAATTGAATCGATTGTGTGGTTAATAAATTATATTATAAATAAATAACCATGCAGAATGAAATTGCTTAAATAAAAATATAAATCAACGCTCGTTTCCGGCAAAGGTCATCGACTCTGCTAGTAGAACATAAACATCCTTAAACATTTCAGTCGTACAGAATTCCACACTGACAGGTGAGGTATGATAAAAAACTAGATACCCGCAATGATTACCATCTGATCCATTTATGAAGGTCGGACCGGTAATAAATTGGCGCTTTAAGATTAAGACAAGATAAATATTACCACTTTAACTAGCTTTCAGATTGTGGTAATTAAAAATGCAAATAAGGCTAAAACAATATTGGATACCAAAAAACGCAATACATACATACAGTCGGACTCTCTTTCATAATAATTTATGTTATAAGCGCTTACCAAACGTGTGCAACTTATAGTTAATATTGGTCTTCTTCTTGTCACAGCTATAAATTTTACAATTAAAAAAAAATCTATTGAAGATTAATTTGATTTAATGCTAATACTACTCAACTAATGCTACTCAATTTGAGGTATAAAGGAAGTGATAGTACCAAAATATGATGATAAATATTTTGGGTAACTTTTCTTTAATTACATCATGAGCCATACTTATCCTAGTAATAAACAATACTTCTATTTCCCCTCTAACTTAGCGTGTAGGAAATGGTCGACAATTAAAAAACGGCAATAGTCAATGTGTCAAAATCGAAGTTGCAACTCGTGCATCAAAAGTCGAACCTGTTTATGATATTAATAAACGAACCGAATATTTACAAAAAAACATAATAAAAATTGTATTCAAATAATTTTCTATTTTTAGTACCTATCTTTTACAAGCTTTTATAAGATTTCGCGTATTGGTTAAATTATTTTTTTTTATCTGAATTATTAAAATGATTAAATAGACATTTTAAAATGTCTGCAAAATGGACTATAAAAACCTATTTCATCAGCCCTTTGAAGAGCTCTTCTCGATTAACTTTTTTTTGGTACTTTACACAAGATTAATATAATTTTTTTTTTCTTCACACAAAATTCAGCTTGGATAACTTTACCTAATATTATATCTATCTATTCGTCTTTGTTCACGCATTGAATAGGTATCGACAGATAGATAACATCACACGAGCGAGCACCAGAGTCATAAATATAACGCGGGGACAGTACAATACGTATACAACGTTTTGGGGACAGTAGAATACGTAAATTTTTGTTTTTTATTTTATTTTACGAGATCCACTAAAATATTTCCGTCCCTACAATAAAATTGTCTGGAATTTTTTTTACGGCACCTAAGCGTAAAACGCAGGTTTTTAAAATAAATTTAGCGAAAGTTCCGAGAGGGTTGTTTTGAATCTATATAACTTGTAAATATGGTGCATGGGATAAATTTATGATGGGAAATTATTATACGGGTTAGTTTTTTCTTAGTATTATAGCGCAATTTTAAAGGCGTCGGTATGTGACGACCCCATCGCCCGCTGTTGGGATAACCTCTGTCACAACAGAGATTATTCCACCAGTGCAATCAGTCACACTGGTGGTAGGTCTTTGTTGCAAGAGGCCGGCTAGGTAGGTACCACCGCAGTGTCCAATATTCTGCCGCCAAATAGTAGTGTTTAGGCACTACTGTGTTCCGGTTTGAAGGGCATTGTACGCTAGTGAAATTACTGGGCTAACGAGATTTAAGAAATAATATCTCGAGGTTAGCAACGCGTGAGTGGCACCTACTAATGGTGCTGCAAGCGCTCATAGGCTGCGGCAGCCACTTACCATCAGGTGGGCCGTATGCTTGTTTGCCAACTTCTAATAAAAAAAAAATAAAAAATTGAAAGTAGTGTTTCAGTTACTTTTCGCAATTAAGTATAATTATTTCAGTCGATATGGTGTGGCCTTGGATGTTGAACTGTTGAGATTCGATTCCCTTTATAAGAAATACTTGTTTATATTATGTATCTATACTATTCTAACTTATAAAAATATATGTAAAAGATATTTTTGAATGAACTAATTGCTGATGAGTATTATTTATTTCGAAGTATGAAACCTTGATACATTTTGTAGTGTGGTTGTATGTTATTTTCTCACAAAAACTGAATAAAGGCTACTAAATGGCGTAATCATATATGATTTACGGTTTTTGCCGTTTCAATTTGAGTTTGACTGAAAAATCTGTTTCTCGTTCCAAATATAACATCTATTTACTATAACGACTCTGTAAAAAAGATCGCAGTATTAAAATACACGACAAAATTTAAAAAACTACTCTTATTTTTAAAAATGTTTCCGTAGCAATTTTGGTAATATCGATTTAGTGTCAGACCAATAAGGCAGAAATGTATTTTATTTGCCAATATACCGAAACACAGATTCAAGTAGAAATCCGATTAGTCATATACAAATTTCCATATTCTAGGAAAGTCTTATTGTAATTCTGTTATTACAAAATTACTGAATATATTATTAATATTACTATACATAAATAAGGACTGTCTGAATTGATAAACTTCAAAATATACCTTTATTTTATTTATTCCTACTTGATGTTATTATAATAATAAAATACGAAATTTTTGTATCTTCTAATTCTATGGAATTTCAAGTATATTGTCTTATTATTGTTTTTCATTCTACTATCTTTATAGTTGACTAAGCACGACGAACTTGACTCATTAAAATCGCTGCTTATTGGTGTTATGCCTACGTATTAGTGTTTAAATATTTGCATGTACGTTTATTATACTGGCACCACTTGCCTAATTATTTTTAACAAATTCTCCTTTCCCGAAGGTTGCCTGCCCGAATATGGCCTCCATTTGTACTCCCCTATTGCTTTATTTTATGTTTTTTTTCTTTCCTTTTTGTGTATTTTTTGAGGTGCAAAGAAGAGTATAAATAAAATAAATAAAAAAATAATAGCTCAACAGTAGAAGGGCCGACCCCGCTCCGTTAACGCGAGAGTCGATTCTATCCTGACCCCATTGGTTCATTGTCGTACCCACCCCTAGTGCAAGCTTCGAGCTTATTTGGCGGGGCAATAGGAATATTAGTAATGCCTTGAAAAAAGCGTTGCTAATATTCCTTTAAAAAAAAAAAGAAATACATAAAATGCATATTCGGATATTTTAAATTTTGCAATAACAATTTATTTATTCTATATAGAAGTTTGTCGAACTTTTTTAGAAGTTTTAAAGCTTAAAACCCTACAAATATTAAAGAAAAATGTTCTTCAGCCATTTCACATACCAACACTTTTGCATATGTAACTCAGTTTTTTCAATTTTGTGGGTTGACATGGTATTGCTTATTTGCGTCCATATATAAAATGCTTTGTCCTGAATGACTGACGGATCAACGGACAAAACCGCTGATCGTAGAGACCTGAAACTTGGTGTATATTCATTACTGGGTGTATTCTTTGTATGACGTAGGCATCCGATAAGAAAAGGTTTTCCGTTATTCTACCCCTAAAGAGATTAAAAGGCGGGGGCAAAGTTTATTTAGACAACGTCATTCCTTGGTTCAATCTACTGAAAATTTTGCATAAACCTTTTTTAACAGAATTGATGGAAAATGTGTTTCGTATTTTATTGAAATTCATCCCCTGAGGGGATTTTATTAAAATCGTTATTCAAGCGGGTTAAGCGGCGGGCAGAGGCTAGTGTTATATATATATGCCTTCAATCCAATGTCAATGTGGACACAATATAGTTTTCTCAGTAAAATATCGGTTACTTTTGCTATAAATACAACTTGTTTTACTGGTCTGGTCGTGTCTTACTTGTCTTACAGTGACAATAGGCCAAAAGATTGATGCCCTATGTCGAATCGGTCGGCGTAGGTAGTGCATTCCGATCTGTGTGGGCCAAATAACATCTGTGTAAATTCCAAATCGAAAATTATTATTGACCTTACGATACTTACTCTGAATTTCGAAAGTGTTTATTTATTTCGTACAAATGAAACATGTCTTACAAAATCATAAAACAGCTAAATAGGACTCGCAGGTAGGCTTGGTTAAAAATAATCGATAAATAATAAATAAACGCTATACACTCAACGGTCCCCATTCAGATAGTTGTATCCTGTGTCGGGGGTCCGGAAACATACACAATGACAAAGACAAATATACCCAGACCGGAAAACATGCTTGTATAGTCAATACAAACATCTGCTCCGAGCGGGCATCGAAACCGCGACCTGTGGCGCTTAAGACAAAATCGCTATTACTGCGCCAAAACGACGGCGACGACGGTCAAAGATGGAGATGAAAGCTTATATCGAGAACCATTTGTTTTTAATATAATAAAGTTGCCTCATTCACGCGGGCGAGGCCGAGTCCAATATATAAAATACATTTATGTAGTTTCATAATCGATGCAGTTATAAGACGAAGAAAAAATATGGACCGTTTTGTTTTGGAACACAATGATCCCGAATAGGGGCGACGCCGCGATGCCGGCAGATAGCTGGTTCGAGCTTTTGCCACGCAAATATTTCCGTCTAATTACCCACGCTAAGCCGCTGCACGGCTAAAGCTAAGTTTAAGATAAGATTTTGCATACAAATTGAGTTACAAAGTTTTTTGTTGCACGCAGCAAGAGAAAGTTTAAAAGTTATATACACGTAATTAATTTTTTTATTGATTAGTTTTCTGAATAAATTATTATATGAATTTTTTTAAGCGCCACAGGCCGCTAGTTATATTCCCGCTCGGGGCAGATTAATTTACCTTACACCCGGAGGTGTATTTGTCCTTGTCATTGTGTATGTTTCCGGACCCACGACACAGGATGTAACTATCCTAATGAGGTCCGTTGTGGGTTTAGCGTTTTTTTATAAAAGAATGTTATCAATGATATATATTCAACTAAGCGTCTAGTTTGTCCTAGAAGTGGGTACGACAAAAGCCCAAGGGGGACAATAGCTCAGGATCGAACCTAAGCTCTCGCGTTACCAGATTCGGCCTTTCTACCATTGAGTTATTTAGGCTATACAAAGTATAGTTAATAAAAGAACAAGTGACAGTGAGATCCCCTATCCCCTCTGTTCCATCCTTTTTCCCCTTTCAGCCCCTCCCTCTTAACACTTGGGTCGGCAACGCGCATGTGATACTTCAAATATAGCAAACGTTAATAGGTTAATAAATAATAAATAAATAAACGCTACACACTCAACGGCCCCATTAGGGTAATTATATCCTGTGTCGGGGGTCCGGAAACATTTACAATGACAAGGACAAACACAACCAGACCGGAAAACATGCCTGTACGATTAATACAAACATCTGCTCCGAGCGGGAATCGAACCCGCAACCGTCGAGGCTAAAGGCAGACTCGCTAGCCACAACGCCACGACGGTTGCAGTGACAGCTTATCAACAGGCGTAACGTATGCTTGTTTGACAACTATCATGACATAAACAACCATGAAATATGTGTATTAGTACATTTTTGCACCATCTCAACAGAATGTTAGCAAGTATCAAAATTTGGTAATCCGACCTCAAGTATCGATATTGCAATCAAAAGAGACTAACCTCTAAGTACCGTTTAACACGCGATCGACACAAAACACAATTGAAAATAATCACGATACATTTCATTTAAACGTCTATTTTGAAGGATACTACAATAAAATTGATTTTATTAATATTGTTCTTATTCGAGCACAGAATACGTGCTTCAGAATAAGGCTTAAATTTTAAATAAACTCTATGTAGTCTATTAAATATTCACAGTAACACTGGAAGTATCACCGTATGTCATCATTCTCGAAGGAGAGGAATGAGGGGAGAATGAGGTTGAGAAAAAGGAAAGAGACCCTGTTGTAGGAATTTGGGCAGTTCCCACTTCCGAAATAGAGCACTTTCTTTCATGCCGAAAATGTGTGACGGTCTAATAAATCATGAAAGATTTTATATATATTTTATTTCTTAATGTAATAAAAAATACAATTTGTAACACAATAAGTTCTAATATAATCTTTTTTATTTCGTTTCAGGTAAGTCATGTTACTCCGGTTTTTTTCGGGCAGCTATTACGTAAGCGATTATCAGATTGATGCTAAGCAAAAAGCTTTGTGTACAAAGGCTAGATCCGGTTACCGTGTCCTTTTTGTTTTGTTTCGAAACAAATAGTAATTATATTACAGTTAGACGAACGCTATAAGAAGCAAACGATAGGCGATTGTATGTAAGTTTTCTTATAAATCCTGACTAATATTATAAATGCGAAAGTAACTCTGTCTCTCTGTCTCTGTGTCTGTCTGCCTGCCTGTCTGTCGGCCTTTCATGACAAAACTCCTGAACCGATTTAAACTTTTTTTTTCTTTGAAAGATAGTGTTTCCCGTGTGGTCCAATTTGGTCTAGTTCTGACAATGATGCTATTGTCAGAACTATGCCATGATGCCATTGTCATGACCATGACAAAACCATAAAAATTCTTAAATTTGAAATACCATTCGTAACTACAATAATTTTTAGAAAAAAATACCGACTTCATAACTAAAAAAAAATTATACAACAGAAGTCGGTGCCATATGTGACTATTTAATTAGCACTTACTTAGTTTTTTTATACAAATTTTATGTACCTAATTATCTGCATCAGTTAATGGTTTAGAATTATTATACTTAATATCTTTCATCGATAACAATTGATGTTAAAATACGTGGGCAGTTTTTCGATTACGCGGTTTCGCTTCCCGCACTCACGTCATTCCTAATTGCAGTAGATTGTTCTAACATATTATCGCTGACCGTGTTGCCCCGTGACGCCACGCCATCTGTTACAATCACCAATTTAACATGACCTCCCCTGCCTCTCTGATTTCGCATAAATCAATACGAAACCAGCAAATGCAAGCACGAGTTGGTTCATGTAACAAATGTTTGGACTTGACAGGTTATAGTAATCGGTTTTTGCTTGTGACGTTTATAAATATCGGTCCATGTATCTTTGTATACAATGAGAAGTGGTTAAAGTAATGGTAATACAAAAAGTTATGTATAAACAGGCCTTTTTTGTTTTGGAGGCACACTAATTCTCGAAAGTTTGAAGTCCATAATTTTTAAACAAACCACCCTTTGTTGCAAGAGGCCAGCTAGGTAGGTACCAACGCAGTGTCACAAAAAAACTTGAGAGGTGTCAAGGGGCACCCGGATGAAATGAATTTCCTTTCGATTAATAAGTGAAGGAATTGTAATAAAATTTTATTAATAAAATTAATTAATTAATTTAATTATTAAAAACTAATTAATTTTTTATTTTAATAATCGCCGCGACACCACACTGTTCATGAGAGAGAGAGAGAGAGACAGACAGAGAAACACGCGCACGCCGCACGGCTTACAACTATAGCAAAAAGTGTCGTTACATCTTTTGGTCTTAATTTTTTCCGTCTAGCCCCCTTTCGCAACGCGCGATAAGGAACTTTTATCCAATATCCTACCGCAAAGCAGTAGTGTCTTTGGCATTACTGTCTACTAATGAAATTACTGGGCATTGGATATTTAAGAACCAATATCTCGAGGTTGGCAACGTGAATGGCACATACTAATGTTGTTGCAAGCGCTCATAGGCTACGGCAACCGTTTACCATCAGGGGGCCGTATGCTTGCTTGCCAACTTAGTAACAAAAATATTTTTTTACGATATTGTCAAAATTTCTTTTGGCACTGTATAGCAGCCGTGCACAAAAAAAGCCCTGTGTATAAATACGAAGGATTGATTGGTCGTGATGATACTAATAAAGAAGCAATTATAGAGGATTTTGCAACTGTTAGCAAATTCGTTCATGATTGTTTTGATTAATATTATAATAAATACCTTGTCAATGTACTTCAAGAGAAGTACGTGAGGCGCCATTACAAGCTGTCTAGACTTGTGTTTAAACAACCAATCCAATATGATGCGTATATTTTGTTTAGCTACTCGCGAAATAACGAGAATGAATTATCTAAATAGATATATTCTATCAAATAGATTAATATTGTAAACCAAATAGTATATCGATGTTTTATTAATATAATTAAATCTTAACATACATACATGAAGTTAGTGACAGGCCTGCAACATAACTGAGTGAAGTTAGTGCTACTAAGTCCGTTCCGTTGCGTTGATGTTGAATTTGTTTTGAGATGCTAATAGCCGGGTGCGGTCACTGATCGGTAAACGATCGTTGAGTAAAGCAACGTTAGGCGCGGTCAGTCACTAGATGGGTGATCGCATAATGGTATTTCAACTCAGCGTCTCCGTGTTTCGGAAAGCACGTAAAAGTCCCGGCTGCTATCAATTTGATAATAGGTGAAAACTCTAATCAGAGGCCTACGGGCGACCTAACAACTCTGACACTAGGTTGGCCAGTAATCAATCGATAAGGGCTTGTCCATAGTAGAAAGTAAATCTATGCATACTAACCTAAATAATAACTAATCGTATCGTGTAGTAACGAATATAAAACACCACGTAAAAACTCAAAATAATTAACATGAAGAAATGGCGACGTTTTACAAATACGGATGGGGTTGTATTGCTAATTTGTCGTCGCGTACATTATCCTTATCTCCGAGTGACTTATATCTTTATGATTATGATAACTAGGTTGGTATTTGCATGATAAATTGTTTTGCGTCTGCGTCGGAGATTATGCAGATGCATAACGGTGCATAAACGTCTCCGAGCCAAGTATGGAGCGCACATGACGTGCGATTTGTTGCGCGTTATCTTGATTCCTTGTTTTTTGTTTTAATTTTTATGTACTACCTGCCAGCGGCTTCGCCCGCGTGATAAACGATTTTAATACAATCTCTGAAATAATCCTTTGACTGTCTATTATTATATTAGATATTTAGATATTTATTTATATCGAACCAATTATTTAGATATTTATTTATATCGAATCAACAGCTTTAAAAATAAGTTTCAAGCTTCTGGCTCTAAAAATGACGATACTTCCATACAACTTTTTATCCCCCTTTCAACCCCTTATACCCTTTTTTCGCATTAAAAAGTAACCTATGTCCTTTCTTAGGCTCTTGACTATTTGTGTACTAAATTTCATTTCAATCGGTTTAGTAGTTTTGACGTGAAAGCACGACGTACAGAAAGATAGATTGAGCTACTTTCGTATTTATAATATTAGTAAGGATTATGAAAAATAACATTTTGCGTTTTTATACGATTTACTCCTAAGCAAAACTGTAAAATTTGTTAACAGGGAACTAAAATCTCTTATCTCTTATGTTCTCTAATTAGTTTATCATTTGCTTTTTTTACATTTGAGTTCCGAATCCATAGAAATCTCTCAAGGCATTATAACTTTTAGAAAGATTGATTGGATGTAGCATCAATAGTAGTAGCATCACGTAGTTGAATGATTTGATGACGTTGTGGCGCAGCGGTAGCGAACTAGCCTTAAGCGCCACAGGTCATGGGTTTTATTTGGAATGTGTTCGGGTCTGAGTGTTTGTCCTAGTCTTTGTGTATGTTTCCGGACCCCCGACACAGGATATCACTATCCTAATGGGAGCAGTTGAGTATATAGCGTTTATTTATTTAATGTCAAGAGCTGAAGAAACTGTGTAAAAAGTAAAGGCAAGCTGCGATACGGATTTTAAGAATGCATCGATGGTACTTGACAGCTCGCTCGGTAATATTTTAAGCCGTACATTAATAGCAAATCTTTGACGTCTCTGAGAAGCAAAAACTTATTATTTATGAATGAGCGAAAACTAGTTTCTATGTTGTGTGGATTCTGGTTCGTCAGTTTCAACTTTTTATTTTCGATTCATTAGTACTCTATGTACATACGTAAACACCTTTTAAGTTCGTTATACTTTATTTATGGAGGTTTAAGAATCAATATCTCGAGGTTGGTGAAGCATAAGTGACATCTACAAATGCAAGTGCTCATAGGCTATGGAAACCGCTTAACATCAAGTAGGTTGTATGTTTTTTCCTATCTTAGTAACAAAAAATTAATCATATTAGTAATATACGCGCTTTAAACTTTTTATAAAAATATACCTTTAATAGATGAACGATGATTTTAATTTTCCAGACCTTCAAAACTTTTAATCGAAAAATGTAGGAGGTTTTAAGGCGTCGGGATGTGACGACCCCATCGCCCGCTGTTGGGATAACCTCTGTCACAACAGAGATTATTCCACCAGTGCAATCAGTCACACTGGTGGTAGGTCTTTTGTTGCAAGAGGCCGGCTTGGTAGGTACCACCGCAGTGTCCAATATTCTGCCGCCAAATAGTAGTGTTCAGGCACTACTGTGTTCCGGTTTGAAGGGCATTGTACGCTAGTGAAATTACTGGGCGAACGAGATTTAAGAACTAATATCTCGAGGTTGGCAACGCGTGAGTGGCACCTAGTAATGGTGCTGCAAGCGCTCATAGGCTGCGGCAGCCACTTACCATCAGGTGGGCCGTATGTTTGTTTGCCAACTTCTAACATAAAAAAAAAAAAAAGGTTCTCAATTCAACTGTATTTCTTTATGTTTGTTACCTCATAACTTTCGACTGTGTAAACTGATTTTGATGATTCTTTTTTTATTTGAACGCTGATCCTTCACCATATAAGTCTTGCATTAATATTAAGTAGTACTATCATTAGTACCTACTTTTAATTAAATATTTTTTAGCAAAGAATTAATATTTTCTTCAACAGAAATCGGTGCTAAGTAAAACATCGCCACATATATATTTCTGTTGTAGATTTTGGTTTTTGGTTTTGAACTCTGTATTTTTCGTTATGTACGAGTAAAAACTAAACTCGAACAAATTTCTCAGCTAGATATGGAAAAGTCGACTTGATTGCGAATCACGTCGCAGTTTCTTGCGAATGCGAAACCCGATCTTTGCATTTCTCGGAACGGACTCGCAAATCGGAGGCTTTGTTTTTGCTTCCTTGGCATCGTCTTCGAAACACGCGACTAACTTGTCTTCAATTAAAACTGTATTATCAACATTATCATTGAAAGTTTGAGAAACAGTGCTATAAGATTAATAACGATTCCAGAGACTTTTAAATGTATACACTACGATTGTATGATCATTTTTTATATTACAAGTTGGCAAATAGCCTATAAGCGCTTGTAGCACTATTAGTAGTGAGTGAGTGGCACGCGTTGCCAACCTCGAGATTTTTTTTTTAACGGTAATAATTGTAAAATGTAGTTATAATTTAGCATTAATTTTTCGTGATAATATTATATCTGTTTCGGTTTTTGACAAAAATGTTATTTCTTTTCGAACGTTTTTAAAACTACATAAATGATTTACAATATCCAACTATAAAACATAAACATAAAATGAAAAATGGGGTTGTAAACATTCAGACTGGGAAAAATATCCTTCGCAGTTGGGGTCAGACTTACGATTATCGATGTTACAACGCCACACTGGTCAACTAAATCATAATAATAAATTTTAGACACCGTTGTGGCGTTGTGGGTAGCGAGTCTGCCTTAAGCCTCTACGGTTGCGGGTTCGATTCCCGCTCGGAGCAGATGTTTGTATTAATCGTACAGGCATGTTTTCCGGTCTGGTTGTGTTTGTCCTTGTCATTGTGAATGTTTCCGGACCCCCGACACAGGATATAATTATTCTAATGGGGGCCGTTGAGTGTGTAGGCGTTTATTATTTATTTTTATTTATTTTAAAATCGGTTTTCATTTCGTCATTATTACAATAATTGAAAACATAAAAGAGGCAGTCAGAATATTAGTTTATGTATTAGTGAAATAATAGAACAGATACAATTTGAGAAACAAGAGATAAAGGAAGGCAAAAATGCATGTGAGTCATTTAACAAGCATGTCCGGTCCTAACCGATATCAGGAGGAAAAAATAAGACGACACCTACTCGAAAGCGAATGACTCAAAAACTTGTTAGTGCCAAAAATACCACAATTTTACGACCTAAGTGAAGGTATTATTGCCAAATACAATTCTATATATTCGAAATACATTTGTGGTAGGCCTCTTAAGCAAGAGGCCAGCTAGGTAGCTACCACCAAAGTGTCAGATAGTATACCGAAAAGCAGTAGTGCATTACTGTGTTTCGGTTTGAAGAACACCCTAACTAGTGAAATGACTAGGCAAAGAAGATTTATAACCAATGTCTCCAGGTTAGCAACGCATGACACCGACAAATGTATGATGTTGCAAGGACGACAATCGCTTACCATCCCAAGTAACTTAGTGGCATAAAAACTACAAGCACAAACATCTAAGAGCAATACATTTTTGTATAATTAATAAAACATGTGAGTCGTGACTGGATCTCTTCAATAAGAAGCTTGGCACTTTTCCTTTGGACCTGACAGTGACTGTGGAAAATCTACAATATTTTTATAAAATCTAAATAGCATAATCTATTTGTCCGGCATATAAGGTGTCAATGATGAGTCTAATTTATATTTTTAGAGATTTTCTATTTATAAACTCTTCTTAATTTCCTTTCTTTATAATAAAGGCAATATGTTTTTAAAATTATTTGAACAGTATTTTACTTAGAGAAGTCACAATTTTTTTAAAGAACTAAATGTCAATAAATCAAGTCACACGTTGTATGTAGAAAATAAGAATATAGAAACAATTATTATAATTTTTAAAACATATAATAATAGCGGATGCAGACGTATAGATAAAAGTAAAAGTAGTATACTGTAATGTTACGAAATCATTCGGTCGTGTAATCAACTAGATATCCATTGTTTCGAACAAGTCGCAAAGAACGCTGAAACTTCGAATGTAAAAGGAACAATTAGACGATATAAATTTGAATAGCTATCTGCCTCGGCTGCATTTCAGCGACTCGTTTCAACTAATTTATTTAGACAATTAAGACATTTATTAGCCATTGTTATGTTCGCTGTATACAGCCATACCGGTTTTGGTTATCGAAGCAATACCAGTATTAACTCTGAATTCTATTTCAATCCATATTTGGGTTTTAATTACATTTAAAAAATTGTAAATGGTATCCGTATCGTCAGTCGTATTCTTTGCGGCTAAGCTACTCACATGATTAGAGGCAATGAAGTTCTTAATTCCGCTATTGCCGATGAGGACAGCCTTAAAAAGCACCCTAAGGGTGGAATTGAGCCCTTACGAGGGCTGTCTCTTTTTCATGACGTGGTCTTAGTTCTCAGCTCCTCCACCTGTTGTCGCTGGCAAGGCCACTAGAAACAATACCAATACACATTCAGAATAACAGTCTTATTTCGGGTATTTCTTTTTGTGTTAAAACAGTAGTTTTAAAATTCATTTAAAGTTATAAATCATTTAAAGTTTTTTTTTATCGCAGATGAAAACTACCTGTATAACATACTTTTATACTTTCTTTCTATATCTCTAGCATCCTCTTTCAATGAGTATGTGTTATAGATGACGTCTACAATGTTTTCATTCAGTGTGTCTAGAATGAATCAGTGACACAATGATATTTCACATCAAACAATATAATACATATCTACTGGGGCTGTAATTATAGGTTTATATTGTAATAAATGAAGACTTTACAGAGCGACGTGGTTGCATAAGTGACAAAGATCTTAAAATCATTAATTTAAAAAGCTTTTTAACATTCCGGCATTTGTCACTAGTCTCATTAGTCTAAAAAATACTTGTTTCCTTATCGTAGAGAATCAAGAATAATAATAACATTATTTTTTATTCCATGACAGTTGGAAAACAAACATACGGTACATCTGATGATAAGCATTCACCATAACCTATGAATGCTTGTGTTATTTGAAGTATCACATGCTTGTTGCCATCCCAACAGGACGAAAGTGATAAGGCGGAAAAAAGGAATGGAACAGAGGAGGTGGAAGATTGGGCCTCCGGCGCTCTCATGAATCGCACGAAACGCAACAGTACTCACTTTACGTCGATTTTCAAACATTTATTCAAACATTATTAATAGTATATCAGATATTTGAGTTTCTTAGGTTGGATTAAAAGACATATTTCAAATATTTTATTTTAAATTAGATACATTCATGTAATAGAAATAATTTGAAAGCGTTATAATAAGTGTCGAAAAATAAATTGTATTACAAGTAATATTCGGCTGATGAAATTCTTGTACTTACTTTTATACGAAGCACAAAATTATGACACCTACGTTAATGGGACACCCCGCGGACATCTCCCGCTGGTCTCAATAATACTGAGTTATAAATGAGAGGTGAAGAAAGTGTTCTGGGCATTTGAGGTACGTTGAAAGCATTTAATATGTTTCGGACGGAAGTCTTTTATACTTTAATTATTAGATTTTTGTACTTGATCATAATGTAGATTTCTGTAAATATGTGTTTCGATATTAAGGGCGATTTCAGATCAGCGTTTTATAAAAGCATAATATAAAGCTCTATAAACATACTACTGACTCTCCCTGGATCCACTGGATCGAGCGTACACATCTGCAGGTCCGTGTACGCGCGTTGGTCTTTTTGAAGCGTAAAATATGCCATATCAACCAAAAGGGCGTGCACTTGCAACAATATTTGTAGGTGTCATTCTCGTGTTGTCGAGATAATGGTTGTTAAATCTCTTTTGCCCAGTAATTTCACTAGTAATGCCAAAGACGTAGTGTCTTTAGCTTTGCGGTAAAATATTTGACATTGCGGTGGTACCTACCTAGGCTTGCCTCTTGCAACAAAAGACCTAGCAGTGTGATTAATTGCACTGGTAGATAAATCTCTGCTGTGACAGAGATTATCCCAACAGCAGGCGATTAGGTCGTCACGTCCCAACGCCTGTATATAATATGTATATTATTTTGTGGCATAGCAAAACAAAATAATCCCAGGTTATGGTCTAATTTAGGAGCCCGTGGAATCTGGGTGTCAACGAGTAAGTGTAATCTTACTTTTGCTTCGTGTGAATGTCGTTGTGTTGCATATATACAGACAAGCTTCAAAGAAAGCACACTTTTCTTTACTTTCTCAAGGAAGTAAAAAAACCAAAACTCCATCCTGCAGCGGCGATGATTAAAGCTAGCAAACATACAAAATTTCCCCGTAGATAAAACTCATAAACTGCATCGTTAAGATAAGGAGTGTTAATTTCATAAGAAACTATTAAGCGGTGCCTCTGATATGAAGCATTAAATATAACTTTTATCTAGCAACGGTGAAAGCTGGTTTCATCATCATCAATTACGCTGTTATTGTTGGTATAATGGTTTTAGAACACCTTTTTTATTCTCGGTAAAATTAATCGCTTTATTACATTTATAAGTGTTTCAATCAGTGAAATGATATATTTAATTTGTAATCTTTACTAGTGTTAAAGGTCGGTGAATTAATTAAACATATTAAATGCGTTTATCGATTTGAAAACTATTGAATCTATGCTAATTATATTGCTCATATGTAGACTTTTCATTAAATAATATTATTAAACCGCTGGAAAAAATTTATATTGCCATATTAGTACTGAAATGAAAACTGAAAAAATGTCGTAATTTATTATTATATTATATGTACAATAGGAGAAAACCTACCTGAAATATCAAGTCCTTGTACTTAGAAAGCTGACCTTTTCACAGGTGTTCAATGGAAACGAGGATTTTTAGGAAATCAACCCTTAAGGGAATAAAAAAGAGATTAAAAGTTGGTAGAGAAGTCCGCCATTTTTGAAACTAGAAACATGAAACTTTGTTTTTTGACGAACAATTAAATATAACGCCTTGTAAAATTTTCTAAAATTCCACTCCTGAAGGGATGAAATGGGTTTGAAAAGTTTGTATTAAAATCGTTATTCATGCGAGAGAATCTGATTGTAAAAGCTAGTGTTATATGTATTTTTTCCTTATGTCATAATATGACGTAACAAATTAAGAACAATCCTTAATCGTCCTTCGATAAGACAACTTTTTGTTACTACTTACTTGTAAACATTATATCATAATATAAATTATATTTCGATTAATAAGTTCACTTTTATTTTAAACCTTAAGGTAAATTAATATGTTTTAAATTACTTTGGTATACAAACAGATGTTAATTT
The DNA here is from genome assembly GCA_023373885.1 of Hestina assimilis. Lineage (NCBI taxonomy): Eukaryota > Metazoa > Arthropoda > Insecta > Lepidoptera > Nymphalidae > Hestina > Hestina assimilis. Next base: position 4,105,983 of record CM041749.1, on the reverse strand, counting down.
TTTTTCGCGTACGCAAGTTCCTTATATGACAATGACATAATAAAAATTATTCGTTGACAGATTCTGAAGTGCTATGAACAATATCACCGTTCACATTATTTTGCTTTGTTTTTTAATAATAAATGCGTTCAATTTCAGCATATAATGCTATCATAGAGTATGCTATGAAAGAGTTTTCTTAAAAATAATTTACTACTAGTAAATACGTAAAATATAATTATACAATTATTGTTACTTTTTTATTAATGTTGTTCATTCAAAAAGTCGATTTTTAAAAGGCATTTTTTAATTGAAAGTTATAATAACTCAACCAAAATAAATAGAAGACTGGCCATTTAAAGTGTATAAAATACAAATTTCTCAAATCGTATTCACTCTATTAAACTATTTTTTATAGTGATACCGTTATTATTGATACGGTTATATATTTTTAAATTAACGCTTACTGGCACAAAGTCGTTCGACTTTAACCCCCGCGGCGTAGTACCGAATAAAAAAAGCAATATTTAATTGACAGTTATGACTTCTAGTTATTTATAGATTATCAATTAGGAAGCGCGTGATTTTACTACCTCGGGTAGTTTTTGAATATACGAGGTATTGTTATATTTGAATTATTACACTTTATTGTTTTTTACAGCCGTGGTTGTAAAAGCGTAATGTTGGTTAATACGTATAAATTTACGATTTTTATTTTACGTTTTATTTATAATTTACGATCACTTTTATTTAATTTATTTTATAAGTAAAATAGCATTAATACAAGCAATTTATTATCTCCAATAACTGTTTAAAAAAAAGACACTTAGCTGTTATATTTTGAAGGGTTCCCTTGTATATCTCCAGAGACCTTGATGAGGTACCCAATATATTTTATAAGACTAATTTGGAAGTACGTATACCTTTTTTAAAACTTAAAAGATTTTTCCAAATCGATCTATATATTGACGTAGTTCCGTGGTAACAAAAAAATATATAACTAAATACAGATTTTGCGTCTTGTTTGAATTCGGTTAAAAGTATAAATATCCTAAACACTATTTTGAGGGTTTGTCAGTTACGTGAATATTATTTTATGTTAAGCATACTCGGTATCCGTATTTAAAATAAACAAATGTTCATGATGCAGAGTGCCTATGCGCGTCGTATGCGCAAGCGCACCGTATTATTAGCGAAACGCTTAGCAAATAAAAATAAGAGGTCTGCCCCACGCCCACGACCCAGGGCAGTTTTTGTTCGGACTATTTGAATCCGTAGTTTTTTTTTACATCATGACAGTTGGCAAACATGCATACGATAGGCCTGATGGTAAGTAGTAATCACAACTTATGAACACTTGGGCTACGTGAAGTACCACATACTTTTTGCTAACCCATAGGATAGAAGAGATGAGAAGAAAAAAAGGAAGGGAACAGAGTGATTGGTAGTACGTCATTCTACTACAAAAAACCATGATAAAAACTTTGGAATTGTTCGGCAACATATTCTACTAATTAAAATACGTTAGTATTATTGAATCACTTCGAGAAAAGGATGTTACGGCTGTGGTAGACTTGGCAAGGTACTGCAATGCCTCCTGATCTTCATTACTTACAGACGCTCATAGGTGTGCTCACGGGTGCGCTCACTAATCGGTAAACGATCGGTAGCTTAAGCAACATTAGCCGCTGTGAGGCACTAGATGGATGATCGCATAGTAGTATTTCAACTGATTGTCTCCGTGCTTAAAAGTTGGTCCCGGTTTTTTTCAATTTTACAATAGTCGAAAAGTCAAGTCAGAGGCCTATACGTCCGATTTGAGCAACTATGACACTAGGTTGGCCACTAACCACTCGATAAGAAGAAGAAATTCACTTACAATGTCTATAAACATAATATTTGAACAGTACAATTAGAGGAACATCTCTACAGTATGTTATCCTTATACAAGAAGTTTTAAATAAAATGCTATAAAGAATATAATTGCTGTAATATTTGGTCAGGTTTTGCCACAAGTACGACGTCCCGTCGCGCAAAACCACGATACAAACATAATACCGCTCACCAGCTGTGAACGTTATACTTTAGCTTTTCTGTAACGAAGGATGTAACTTGGATTACTTTATAAATACAAGTTACAACATTGTTGTAATAAGATTTTAAATAGTTCCAGCAATATAAGTGCAGTGCATCAGCATATATTGAGTTATAATGTTTTTTAGACCAGAAACGTGGTCTAATTAAGGCCCATGTATGTAATGACCTTGTCTCGGAGAGCACGTTAAGCTGTATCACATAACATCTCATATTAATAGTTAAGTTTTGATAGCTTATTAGCTCGGACTCAATGAGTTACTGGTACACCCTTAGGGTTGCAGAGGTCGAGCGAAAATTGCACTGTGTAAAAACTAGTAACCTGTCAAGTTCTGATAAGAGTAAAGCAGACCCTGGATAATACCAGGAACAATGCTGGGAAAAATGTTGCCTAAATAGCAACACCTTTATTCTACATTGTCACATAAGATGTAAAATAGGTTTCTTACGGAATGCTGGCCCTAGTGATGACATTGGCTATGAAAAACGTGAGAGTCTGGAAGAGACAGGAGGAAGAGTATAAGAACACATTGTTGTGATGTTTATAAAAGTCTATACCAAATGTTTGTACTTATTAACTCACTTTTAAAGAAAAATAAGTAAAAATAATCACCCATCCACCTTGGGCTGCCAACACGCTATACAGATATAACTTAATACACTTTCAATGTTTTATTTTGTTTATTGTTTTGTAGTGCATGTCAACGTTTTTTCTCTCCGTTTAATTATATATGGCTTTTAACAAAAGACCCGAGGCGATAACGCAGTGATAGCTAGAACCTATATTATTAGCGTTAAAAGGTTCCTAAGATATACTTAATGAAATGTTATTCAAATCACTGCTATAGTAAATATAATAGTATATACTGAATACTCTGCGATTAATTACGAAATAGTTTAATTTGACATGAACATCAACTATGAAGAGTAAATAGCTCAAATGTAATCCCTTTGAATTAAGACCTACATAATAAGATAGATACTAATGCAGCCATTTCAAAATCTAAACATACTTATCAATCAGTCCGTAAAAGTGGAAACAGATGTTCATATAATCCCGGAGATACACTGCACGCTCTTGCGTTAACTTGTCACGGGAATTTAACCGTTATTAATATAGAGATAAAAGTCAGAAGTGATTGTATATGAACCCTTATTTCAATGTATAATTTGCCTGTCTGCCCCGCTCTGCGATTATGCAAATGACACGGATAATATCGACTGCGCTAACGGAATTCTAGACACATCGAATTGCCTTAGATATGTGTGGAACAGTTCTTGAGTCGTATCTTTATTAGCTAACTTAAGTTGATAAAACTGGCTTTGTAAGTTAATTCCTATTATAATGTTTACACCTCCTCTTAACTCATTCCGTGTTTATAATAGGAAAGATGCTAAGCAATTGATGTTAACATATGATTCAGTGAACAGGGAACCTTTTAATACACAAAAATTTGTAACATTTTCGTTGGTTGATAATAATGTAATCAAATGGCTGGTTCACGTTAATGTTAAATAAAACTACACGAATACTTTGGAATCCAAGAGAAATATATCATTTCCATGCATATATGGGATTATGTAATAATTCTGTGCGCAGTAGACGTAAGTGTGTGGTACTCCACAAGTGCGCCTAGTTGTGGTAAGCACGAGTGTTGTTTATGATATGTTTAGATAGGGAAATAGTGTTATGACGCCATTTCATTTCGAGTGTCCTTTCGTGTGTCGTGTCTTTGTTTTCCATTAGAATTTAAATAAATTTTAGGGATGTGGAGTCAGTAGCATTTCTGTTTTGAATTTAATATGTTGATTGATCAATTTATTATAATTATTATAATTTTATAATTATTTATAATTTTACTGCTATTTTTTATTCACTAATTAACCTAGAAAACAACAATCCACCACTACTACTTCTACTACTTTATTTTCTCCACTTCTTCTTTTCCTACTTCTTCTTCTTGTCGAGCGGTTATTGGTCATCCTAAAGTCTGAATTTATCAGGTCACCTTTATATGCATTTGGTTTGACTTATCGATTATTATCAAATTGATAACCGCTGGAACTAACTTTTCATATGACCTAACGAATCACGGAGACATATGCATTCAACTATAAATTGAGTGACCGTTCAGTGAGCACCTAGCTAGGAGCGTCTTACTACTAACAAAGATTTTTCCACACCTACATAAAAGTGAAAATCTCGAAATCCACCACGTCCTTATCACATCCTCATTACCATAAGAAATGATGAGTGCATAAAATCCAATCGGCCATTCCCCATCACCTCAATGCAATATGTGGTTTGCTGAAATTATTGGATAATCAACGGCACGACGTAACACGGTGACGGCGACGCATACACACGGTTAGATTATGCAAATTAAAGAGCAAGGATGTCGATACCTACGCTGAGTTTTAGAGAAACTATTTCGATATAGATGATAATAATGTCTCCTAACAAAAGGGTTCGCTTGCACAGCTTGTGGTGTTGTCTTTGCTTAGTTTCTATGTGAAAGTTTTGCCTTTAAGCAGGATCAGGATCTTGAGTGTCAATTCAGAGTTTCAGGAATTAGGTAAACTCAATAAGCCAACGTATACACAATGAGAAGCTACCCACTTACTGGCAAAACCATTGAACCTAGACATTTGGTACTTGGTAAACTTGAATAACAGAAATATTTTGGCAATTACTTTATATTAGATAAAGCTAATGGATTAGGTAAAAATTTAAATGTAGTAGAAAATAAATACGAAAGAAACGAAGAAAACAAATAAACAAATACTATAGCATCATTTAACAATACTTATAGATTTAATTAGAAATAAAGGGTTAAGTAAGAAATAATCAATTGACACCGTTGTGGCGTTATGGGTCTGCCTTTAGCCTCGACGGTTGCGGGTTCGATTCCCGCTCGCACAGATGTTTGCATTGATTTTACAAATATCTACTATTATCACATCTGTGTCCGGTTATTATCCCATCTGATAATAATCGTTAACTCTTGATAAGTAAATTGCTCGTATCCAATAACTTACTTGTTTGCTCTTAGGGTTGCGGATGTGAGATGGCAATAGCTCCGGACAAGAGTAATAAGCAGGCCCTGGGTAAATACTCGTATAATACCGGGAATATGCTAGGAAGAAGCAGAAAAAGCAGAAGTAAGAAAGAATTAACATTTCAATATCGGTTGACCGAGATATTATATAAAGTAATTTATACATATTTAAGATACCATACAAAGTTTCAAATAGCATAGTTTCCGCTATTTGTATTTGACATTCAAAACTATTCATATCTAATATGATCCCAATGTTATTCCAACTATAAATTGGATCAGTTGTTCCTATACACGTGGGTGGTCTCTATATCATAAACCTGGGTTTTAAGTCTTCTAGAAACAGTTTAGGATTTCAAATCACATGTCTGCATTCCATATATGTCCACATACAATGGACCAAAGTTGTAAACCTATAACAAATCTAATTTAATCTTATTATTGCCATTTTAGTTGTATTTTACAACACTGCAAAAATGGTCTCGACGTTGACTTATAATCGTTATCATGATTGTATTAATTTCCTATTCGAATTGAATAAAGGATTTAGCCCGCGACTTTGTTCGACTGGATATAGAGTTTTTCAAATCTGTTTCGTTCCAAAAGATACACACCTAACAAATATTATAAAACCAATTATAGGTAGTTTAGGTGCAGATTATTAAATATATAGATAGCTAAATTGACACAATGGTAGGGCATTTAAAATATCAGATAAACATGCTACTAAAAAGCATTCTTATGAACATGATTTTGACAATCATTCTCGTTAACTTTTTAAGTTTTCTCGAAATAATCATGGTGGAGTCTTATTTGTATCTAAAATTGTAGCAAGCTAACATGCTACTACGAAACATATTGGAGAGCATATGCTCCCCAACAATACAGACTACATGCTCGAAAAATTAAAGGTTAGCTACTAGCATTAGGTCGAGAGTTACACTTTTTCTGCTGTTTAATAGCAAATGCATCAGTACTAATTCGTTTTAAATTTATTTACCAAGTAGGAGCAAGAAAACAACCACTATCTGATTTGTTTTGCTTCTACATGTAGCCCTTCATCTCTTTCTATGAGTACGCTAAAAGTACCAATGTTACAAATAACCAATTATTATCAGTTGTTATCACCAACATCTGTAATCGTACGTGCAGGTTACCACAAATTATTCTTGCTGAACATGTTATTAGCCCGTCCATACAGGGTTATAGAGGTCAGGTAGCAATCGGTCTGTGTCAAAACAAGAATCTTGTCAGTACAATATTAGAATAAGTCCCTAACTTAAAGTTTTTCATACAATGCCTTAATCATTACTTAATCAGCACTTTGAATAATAACAGCATGATAACTATGTTACATATACTTAATTAATACCATAACGAAGTTCTCAGCTATCAATAAAATTTTAGATGTCCGTAGAATTTAATTTTCAAATTCAATCAATTAATCAAAACTTTTTTGACATCACATCATTAAAGGTCGTGAATTTAAACACGCTTTCTACTTAAACAAAGGCATGTCATCCGACGATATTAACAAGAACTTTCACATATCATTATTCTTCATAACGACCTAAGTTCCATTTGAATTAAGCCAATCCATGCCACACGCGCCGTTTACATTAAGACGTGACGACGCTAATTAATTTTGTCCCAAATGATTTGAATCGTGATGATGCGGTGTTTGATCATCTTGTCCCAAATGGATCCATCATAAGACAGCAAGTCCCAAAACGATCAAACAATAATATGTGTTTTACATAAAACCTTGGACTAGGTACTTGTCAAGGACAATCGATAAATAGCTTCCTGCTTATATTTAGATATTTAAAATTAATGTATCGTCAACTGATGATTTTAAAACTTACGCAAGTTTCTACAGCAGATTGATTTATTATTCTGTACAAAATTTTGTCTTCAAATAGGGCCACACGTTTCTGTGATGACAAAGGATTTATTTATTGAATTGATTCAAATGACAGACATGTGTTTGGGACTGGTTGTTTGTATATAAACAGCCTATGTTTTATTTAATTTAATGACTTTATGACATAACTATACATACATAAATATAAACTTTCTGCACTCCTTTTTCATATAAACTTTTAGTATTCCAAAACCTTAAGCGCGCGAATTATGCTTGAAAAATCTAATGTTTCCTTTTCAAATTATAAACATAATTATGGATTGATGAAAAAATATTTGTAGAATAAACGCAATGTCCCTTTAACTGTGCCTTTGATTGTTTTTCGAAGTGAAAACCTACTAGACGCTTCGGAAGAACATGCCTCTGATCTAAATCCTTTCAATAATAATGATGCTTCCACAAGTTTCTTTTTCTAATTCCCAAAATGTCGTATGGATATTATATAAACGGTTCAAACCGAGCCTTGTTTCCCACACTCACGTTACGTAACCCATAAGCTTTTGTGAATCACTAATCTTTAAGGATTATACTCTTACACGGGTGACTCTTGATATCATTGTCATGTGTACACAGATTTTGTGGTGATCGATATTATTTTGATTATTTTGATAATTTTGTGGAACATTTCGCCCAAAATTAAAATAAATAAATAAACGCTACACACTCAACGGCCCCCATTAGGATATTGATATCCTGTGTCGAGGGTCGGGAACGTGTATGTTTCCGGACAAATACAACCAGACCGGAAAACCTGTCTGTATGGTCAATTCAAACATCTGCTACGAGCAGAAATCGAACCCGCGAACTGTGTCGCTTAAGGCATATTCGCTACCCCTGCGCCACAACGCAAACCAACTATATATCTCCTGTAAAAGTATTTTAATGCTAAAGTCTTTGTGTCTTAATGTTTCTCACAATTTCGTAGATTATAATTAAACAGAAAAAAGAATTGAAAAATGGTGTTACTTAAGTAGATAAAACACATTCTTCTTGTACATTGAAGTCTCTAATTATGAGCTTAAAATTATTATAACGGCAGCAGTTTAAGTATTAAAATCTTGCATGGTTGTCAAGATTAATGCAAGCATCAAATTAACTTTATACTTTAATAACAATAATAAAATTTTGTGTCAAGCTATTAAATGAAATCATATAAATAAAAAATCATATAATACTTAGCAACATAATTAACAAGCAACATTTCAGGATGTTATTTTGACGTCATCAACAGTAATAACACCGGGATTGCGTCAACATCTTATATCATTCGATTTATTGATAAAATCATCGTGTGCACGACTTATGTTAAATTTTGTAGTTATTTTTAATATTTCGCAATCAAATGTTCACTACTATATGCCATAAATATGGTTACCATATTCTCTGTTTCCGTAATCACAAAAAACGTAAGCTCTAAAACTATTAGCGCCAAAATATGTCAATGTCCTGAACAAACATTTAGCTAAGCGATAGCTCAAAAATTGGTAACTAGGGCAAAGGGCGGTAGCAGTGAATGTTGCATCACGCGATCGTCACTACATTGAATACTGTACTGTTCTCATCTCTGAGCGGAAGCTAGTCCGTACCAAGTACTTCCATTTGACCGCATTCAACTTGCGGCTCGAATTGATCAAGCCCTTTCCGATCGGCTTGATCCTTTAGTTATGTTTGTTGAACCACTTTATATCGCTCACCGTATTTATTTCCGGGTCCTTATTTTTCTTAATTTCCTACCACATATTTGGATGTACATACCTCCCACAAGTGTCGCGTCTAAAGAGAATAAAAACCACTGTATCAAAGCCCCCAGGCCGGAGCGGCGCGCACGCATACATTATTCAAAGGACGAGACCAGACCCGTAACCGTGTAATTACAACGTTGAATATATTACAGCACTTCAAACATCGCCTTTTATAAATTACTCGTCATAAATATGCTAGGGCACATAATTGTGAGACAATCGTTTGGGACACTTCGCATCTTTTACACGGACAGGACAAAAAGATAACTATGTTTCATTGTTAAGGTTAATAGTGCTTAAAGTCTTTTATGTTGTAATAAACTTGGGACTTCTTGGTAGTAAGAGCTATGACTTAAAACAATTAGCTAAATAACATGGTGGAGTGATCACTAGCTGCAGGATGCTAACATGACTTGTTAGAAGTTGTCGTGTTGTACAACGTATACAACATATATACATACATTGTATATACATACAACATATATACATACACGTATTGATGATACTTTTATGCTTTTGCTAACCAGAAACGATTATCTCACCCCGCAGATATCTATCTATAGCTTTTTTGTGTTTTTATGCTAAGATATATCTTAGTCAGCTATGAATCGATTTTATTTTTTTTATTGGACAGGTTTATGCATTACAGATGATTACAAGGGTATCGTTAATTTTAAGTTCTCTTAAAATAGATGACAGATTTGAATGTATTATTACTAACTTGTTGATTGTAATTGGTAATTAATTTTATAGATTTTCAGAAATAAGTTATAATTTCAAAAGGAAGAAGTAATAAATTTGATTGGGATGACAATTTTTTCTTGTGCAGTGTACGCTTCCGGGGTTCCTTAGGAATTACTGAAAAAAATTGCTGCACTCCATAAAGAAAAAATCTACAATGTTTTTGTACTGTGCCTTAGCCGACTGAAGTCGGATAGTTTTTGTTTGCATTCCGCTTTGAAAATAATTTACTTTTAAAATTTATGTTACAAGTTGTTATATTTGCAATTCTAGCCGCCTTTAAAGTAATGAGGCGTTAAACGCTAAATCATCTCTTTGAAAATGGAAATACTCTCACCAGTTAGAGTTGAGGATTCTTCGTTTTATTTTTAACCCATCTTTACAGTGTTGAATGCCTCGTTGACATTAAGGTAGGGCTGTCAGCTCTGAAATTAAAAGTTATTTATTATCAAGAGATACAATCGTACTGAAATAAGTGCGTATTCTTTTTTTCTACATTGTACACGTTTAAATTCAATTTAAATACGGAATTATTATAGAAAATAGGATATTTTTTGACGTTTTTTTTAAAAAGCAATGCCTAATTCCTAATTATTTGGAGGGGCAATACCCCTCCAAATAAGCTTGAACCTTGCGCTAAAAGTGGGTACGACGATAGCCCAAATGGGTCAGAATCGACACTCTCGCGTTAGTGGAGCGGAGTCGGCTCTTCTACCATTGATCTATTCAGGATATAAATCACATTATAATTTCAATTGCAATTTTTATTTGACTGTTTTAATGCATTTTATATGAAGGTTATTGATTATTAAAAATTATACCCCCATATTCACAATCTTATAATGAATCATATGAATTTTAGTATCCTTGAAGGTAAACGCGTCTCAGCTCATAATTATAAAGCAAATAAAATTGCTGTTTTATTGGCCGCTTAAAGTAATAGCTTTCTCAGCTTAATTTAAATAACAAATCAGTGTTTAATAAGAACCTGCTATTTAAAGACGCATTAACGCGTTTTACAGTTGGCAAACATTTCCCTTCCGGTATCAGTTTTAAGAGGAAGTCTAGATCCTTGGTCAATTAAATTAATGAAATAGCATACACTGCATTGGTCATAGGCCTGTTATTACTCGCCGGCTAGGTAGGTACCACCGCAGTGTCAGTTATTGTACTGTAAACCAGTATATTTTGTTTCGGTTTGAAGGACACTGTAGCTAGTAAAATTTCTGGGCAAAAATTTAAGAACCAATATTTCAAGATTGACAGAGTTATTAATAAATTAAATAATTACCAGTCAAGTGCGTTGTAACCCTCCCACAGTTGAAACTAAAGGGTTCCGCAGCTTGTTTATGAAAAATGTTAAGAGATTTAAATATAGTAACGGATTAAAATCGACTGCAAATATAAGTTGGTATTTTCATAGTAATTATTAAAAGTAATATGAAAAACAAAGATAGACGAACAGCTTAAATATCTCTAAAACTTGTATATCTATTTTCTTCAAGCCAAATGTGCTTGAAATTTCATTTAATGTCCTACAAGCTCCAATTTTTCCAAATTTTTAAATCCCATCGTTCAAAAGTTAGAGGGGGGGGACACAATTTTTATGACTTTAGGAGCCATTCAAGGTTACTTATTTATTAGGTGTCACCTCGGGCTAACGTCGCAACATGTACTAACTGCTAACAAGTAACGTTTTGCGATCAAGTCCCTGTGTTTTATGGTAACGTTTCTCAACAAAGTGTCTGCAGTTTGAATGCTCCATAGCACTCTTTGTCTGCCTTCTTTATCGTATCCTTTCATTGGGTCGGTACTTCTCGTGTTCTTCGCTCATCTGGGCACCGTCAAACCATTGAACCGACACACTTACAACACTGTCACCTTTTCATATCATTATTACCTATAACTGTTAAGTGTAGACCGTAAACGTCGCTGGGAAAACGGATACTCGTTACTAATACTAAATGTACGAAAGATTAATAGAGGAAATATGAATAATCTTTTGGATATATTCTCACGATTTACATAAAAGTTTTGAGCTTGATATTTAGCTAGGATGCTGTTTTCACATCCGTCTAACTAAGAGAAAACAAAATATATAAATGTATCAAAAAACATTTTTCTATGTAGGTATGTACTAGAAGTTTTTATATAGTTTTATTGTGAGTATGAATTTTTAAGCACTTTTACACACGTTTGAACCACCGCGAAGTCTGTCCCAGTACAATGATGCTGTCAAGGCCCGTAGAGCCAACAATCACATACATGTAAAAAACTTGAGAGGTGTCAAGGGACACCCGGATGGAACGAAGTTCCTTTCGATTAATTAGTGAAGGAATTGTAATAACATTTTATTTTTTAATAGTTATAATAATATGTTATTTATTATTAACAAATATAATGTAATATACACTTAATGAGTAGGCTCAATTTTAGTAATAATTGGCTTGTGGTAACTGAATTAGGAAACATATGTTTGGGAGTCTATTTTATTTAAATGTCTTGAAAAAACTGCATCAATGGTAGTATTATATTTTGTTGTCAACAAAAATAATCGTCGCGACACCACACTGTTCAGTGCGAAATAGAAAGACGAAACGAAAATAACTGGCTTGCTTTCTATGAGAGAGAGAGAGAGAGAGACAGACAGAGAAACACGCACACGCCGCACGGCTTACAACTATAGCAAAAAGTGTCGTTACAAATTTTGGTCTTAATTTTTTCCGTCTAGCCCATTTTGCAAGGGGCGATAAGGAACTTCGTTCCAACAATGATTTCCGTAACATGAACTTATACCAATACTGACTAATTTTACAAATATATATCTGGTACACGGATCATACCTTGGCTTAAAGAATTGGATTATTTAATCCACATATACACCTGGGATTGGAATTTATGCACATAAAATCTCGTAGCGAAACTGATAGACGATACAACATTTAATATATAATTTAATGTTTTGTTCTAGTTTCATTGAAATTAAAACCATTTTATATGTTAAATCGAATTCATAAATATAATTATTGCCACATAATTCGGTTATAATATTATTGACGTTTAACAATGAAGATATATAACGTAGTTTACGAGCCTCATTATGCAATGTGTCTAAATTATTGATCATCTGAATAGCAAGTTAATATGCGTTGGTCATAATTCTAGGCTAGGTCCAGCGCGTGGGCGCAGACTCGTGAGAGCGAATCCGAGGCGCCACATCATAAACGATCATGAAACAATAGTACTTAATAACAAAGTAATAAGATGCAATATCGTTTGATTGAAATGTTATCTTTTATTACGTAAATAACATCTCCACTTATCTATAGGGTATCTAAATGTTTATATCTCGTTTTATAAGGTTTCATCTTCATGTGTTCGAGAATATAATACAGCCTATCATACGTAAATTGACGCATGTCATATTATTTTTTTTGTTTTCTCCTTATGACCAAATGTCGATATTTATGAATATATTAATTATTCAAGTTAAACTGGACAAACATGCAATGGATCTTGATATGATTTTGTTTGATTTAACTGAGAGAGATGGAGATCAATGGCTTAGGCTTGCTGCCCTCACATGAGTCGAACCACACCCAGTACTACAATTATACTTCAACTTCACGAAGGTATGTATCTTTGCGAAAGTAATACTTACCAGAACAATCTTCCAATGACATCCCAATCCAATGTTGACCTAGCAGGAGGGAACTTGGGACGGATTCAACTTGTCTCGAATACCGATTTACCGGCTGAGTCTGCTGATACGGCCTCAATGCTAGTGACGCTGTCTAAGCCATTAGGGCTAAGGAAAAAAAATGTTTGTCTCAAATATTTAGATAATCAAGATACCCTTTCATTCTGTATGTGTAACTCAAAGTGTAAATGATACTTAGCTGAAGCTTGACGGTCACTTAGGTAATGACAACGCGAACTCCTGACATCGCGCGGGTTGTGTGTCATCAGTGAAAGCGGATACCAATAATCCTTGGCAATGATTGGCAGACTTTTTCTTTATGTTATGTTCACGAAAGGTCACGATAAATTTGTAACCTTATTAGCGATCATGTCACAACAAACGACATTTAAAGGTTTTATATTTCTTTATTTGAACCAATAAAGTAGATAGGGAAACGATAAAAACGTCATCCCATCATAATTTATTTACTTTCTCGTTTGTTATTAATTAGGGTTAACAAGACGGCCATTGTTATCATATTGTAAGAATTGTAATGTGTGTTATTAAGTCATGTAATGTCCATAGATAATTGTATTTATTATAATTATGTAGATAATGGTTTCGTTTTGACGGATTCCTTTTTTACGTCATCATGGCTGGCAAAGAAGCATATGATCCACTTGGTAAGGTGTCACTGCAACCTATAAACACTTGTGATACTTGAAGTATGCGCGTTGCAAACCCAAGGCATGAAGGAATAAGTTTATTGCTGTTTATGAATTTCGTGCCTCTATGTAGATATTATTAGCTAATTTTTTTTACTAGCAATGCCCGCGATTTTGCGTACGCTACTGCAGTTATTACGCCGGACAATCGTCTAAAAGTAATTTTTCTAGTCCATAAGATACTCTACCAACTTAACGTTTTTCCGGATTACAAAATGATTTACTAGGTGAACTATATTTCTGCCAAATTTTATCAATATAAAACGCTATACACACAACAAAACAAGGGCCCGACTAGGATATTGATATGCTATGTCGGGTTCCGGAAACATTCACAATGGTCAATACAAACATCTGCCCGAGTGGGAATCGAGCCCGCAACCGTCGAGGCTAAAGGCGGACTCGCTACCAATACACAACGGTGTCAAAATCTAAATCCGTTCAACCTTTTTTCGTGTTTGAGACACAAAGTTATAAACATACAAACTTTTATTTATATAATTAAAACGGTAGGATATTTTTAATGTGTTAACATTTTATTAGTAAATAGGTACTTGTCCTTAAAATCAGGTGAATGCTTTTTACCCTTCACCGCCACCCACGGGAATGAACCGACGAACCGGCGCCTGTTGCCGTGGGTGCTGCATTCCATACCCACCCAATCTAGCCTGTCACGAAGATAGACTACCTGACCGCTACGGTCGAAATAATTCGCCGCGGTATGCGTTATTCCATCAAAGGAATTGATCGAAATACTATGTCAATTGAGAACAAAGCCCAATTCTGATACTGAAACGGATTTATTATCGAATTATATTGCTCTGATATATATTTATTGACGGTTTCTATAGTGGCTTGCTTAGTTTTCGGTAGCCGTACAACCGCTATAAATGCTTCGAGGTGTCGTTTTATGGCGAATAATTTGTGTTAATTTTAAATACGAACGGGCAAATAAACCACCTGGATCAAGTATACATCGCAGTTATAAAAATTCATTTACGAAATTAAGCAACATTGAATAATTATTAATAATTAACTTGAGCTTAATGAAATTATAATATGTTATTCTTAATTATACACCCATTGATCGCAGCAGTGAGCTAAACATAGAAGAAAATACGCAAATACATTTGCACAAGTTGCAAATGTACGCTTATAGTAAAACTATTAACTTCTTTACGTAAGCCATTGTCTTGACCTTGCTAAGATATTTTTGCTCGATATATTCGAGACCTCGACTAAAGGTTAGATTATAGCAAAATCTAGGAACATTAATAACGTAACTGTATTTAGAACTAGATGCGCCCTTGGCTTCGCCCCTGGGCGTATCGTTTTTTCTTTATTGCATGAACCCCTTATTCTTCTCTATAACATCAGCTATCTGTCAGTGAATGGCCCGTTTAAATCGGTCCAGCAGTTCCTGACCCCCTAGAGCTATTGACGGATCCAATCTTATCGCAAGTTTCGAGATTATTTTGGAGGGCAATAGAAAAATTTGTAATGCCATGAAAAAGCATTGCTAATATTCTATTATTTTTTTTATGTAAGCAATGTATATACTTACATACGCATTCAGTGAAAAGCTGTTAATTTGATTTACAAACAGACAATTTATTTTTATTTATTTGTATAGATATAGATTGTCAAATGAACAGGTCAAGGATATCGCCAATTTACATGATAAATGAATATATTATATATTAACGACTCCGACTTTGGTTACCAGTAACTGGTAACGATAATGGTTGTTATTTAAAATATCTATTGATTTATTAATAAGTAATTATATGTAGTAGATAACAAAATACTTAAAATTTTAAAATGAAAATTACTGAGACAGCACTACCATCTCATAGATCATTCACGTAAAATAATACTTATGCAGTTCGTCCAGTGAATTAATGAAATGAATGATTGAATGAAATGATATTCGTGAGAATGAATGAGTGCGTCGAAGGACTAAGTTTCTCCTTCCTCTAAACCCACACTTTGTTGCCAGTACAAAAAAAACTGATAAAAATACTATATCTATAGCCCGCGTTAGTGGTGGCACTCTATTAAAAATTAAAATCTATTAATGTCATGGCTGAATTAAGATACAGTCCAGAAAGAGATATTTATAGAAATCTATTAACTTACGACGTTCCTATAAAAACAAAATTTAAAAGGTAAAAATATTATAAATAAACTAAATAAATAAATTAGCGCTACACACTCAACAGCCCCCGTTAGTGTGTGGGGATCCGGAAACATATACAAGGACAAGGACAAGGACAAACACATCTAGTCCGAAAAACGACAACATTGTCAAAACAAACATTTGCTCCGAGAGGGAATCGAACATTTAGGCAGATTCGCTACCGCTGCGCCAAAACGTTGTCAATTATAAGAATAAATAAGTCGTCAAATATAATAATTATAAGAATAATAATCTTATAAGAATAAAATAAAAAATTTAAACAGCAATTGCTGTAAGAAGCACCTTCATTCCCGATTCAATTACGTTAACTAAATGTATTTTAAAAATGCAAAAAAACTTCTTAAATGCTTCAGAAGTTAATCTAAACTTTCAATTTCCCTAGTTTTGTATAAAACTTTGAATGCCACGTCCGAGCCAGATGCCAACAACGAAATTGAACTCGATTTAATATAACGAGTTACAGGTTTTGAGAAACGTCAAACGCAAGTATAAAGATGGCGGCTGGGACACATTCTGTAGTTTACGAGCAATTAACTTTATTTCAGCGCATCGAGAGGCTGAGTTTTATGGACCCTTTAGTTGCCAGCTATTTCATTCCCAATTGCATTTCTTTATATGGGGACGGGACGGTACGCTGTTTTGCGACGTCTTTACGTTCGTACGCCGAGGATTTTTTGTCTTGTTGGCTAATTTTCTCTTTACCCGACTGCCGAAGGAGTGTAATGTTTTTCGAGCGTATATATGTATGTCTATTTCTTTGTGACGCTCTACAGCAAATGAGGTGTCATTAGATTTGTCTCAGTAGTGAGAGTGACGTAGGATATTTCAATATGGTGCCCGTGGAGAAACACATTCCATATAAATATTGCAATTCTTTTGTTGCTAAAACCTGATGATGGTTCCTTGTAGAATTTGGCAAAATGGGACAAAAATAATAAACAAATTTTTTGATATATTGTTTGGTTTTCAACAAATCAATGTTTAAAGTTAGATTTTTTTCTATTCCAATTTTTTTTCTTTTTGTATTTTTAGTACAGTCGGGTTTTTTGTTGGATTTAATTATTGTAAACTTGTTTCATTATCAAAAATATGATTCTCGAACAATTTTATTAAATAAAATTGTTCTGTGTTTCACATACTTCTTAATAAAAATTATTAACAACCTTTAGTGGTTTTATTTTAATTAAACATCTGAAATAGTAACAAAAATCTGCAAACCTGCAATTAACCTATGTTATTGTGCGGCACAGTAAAAGTTATATTTTTAGGGCTTATCTACTAAGGTTGTACGACGAGGGTCGTAAATGTTGGATTTAAGCTTCAATTCACACAGCACACCTGTGTCATTTTAACTCATTATTGAATCAAAAAACTTTTATGTAGCAAACTAGCGCCACAGCCTTACTTCTATTTGGGTTTTATATAAATACTAGTTTCTGCTAACGGCTTCGCCCTTGTGAATAACGTTTTGCTTTCATCCCCCATTCTCATTGTTATTTATTTATATCAAATCAACAGCCTAAAAAATAAGTTTCCAACTCCTAGCTCTAAAATTGACGATATTACATACAACATTTAAACCTCCCCTTTCAACCTCTTACAACCCTTTTTTCGCATTAAAAAGTAAGTTTATATGCTTTCTCAGGCTCTAGACTATCTGTGCAGCAAATTTCATTTAAATCGGTTCAGTAGTTTTGGCGTGAAACCGCGACAGACAGACAGACCGAAATAGAGACAGAGTTACTTTATTAGTAAGGATCATTTATAATATTAGTAAAGACTATAGAATCGTTTTACTAAACAAATCATCTAAACATTATTACAGATATCATACTCCGATTCCTTATAAGTATATAACTACAAAGTCATTTTCAATAAGCAACTTTTTTCTTTACTAGCTGTGCCCGCGTCACATCTCGCGTTTTTTTTTTTGATCATCATTCTCGTGATATTCATATGAAAATATTGAGACGAATTGAGAACCTCCTGAGAGAAGTCAGTTAAAATCAAAGTGAGCAAATCGTTTGGTAAGATGTAGATATATTAATTACCTTTAGGAAAGGTCTTGTGGTCGGCAGTTTGTTCTAGCATATAACTGCTTCTGACATCGCATAATCAATATGCGAGAAAGTGGCCTGTTTGTAGATCGGCCGCTGCACTCAATTATCTTTATTCACTTGTCTGACGTAACGTGTAAAGCTCATTCTCAAACTAAGGCATAGAAAGAGGGAGAAATATAACTGAGAACTCTAAGTATTGAAAGTGGTAAAAATTTAAGGATAAACTAGCGCCGCCACTGAAGTGGCTAAAGTTAAAATAAATAAAACGGTTGATGTGCGAAGAAATTGACCAATGGTATTTAAGGATTTTATAGCGCACGTATATGATGGTATTATTTAGTTCCCAGGCACTTTGTCTGCAGAGTTTCAATATTAAATACCTTCTGTCATATGTCATTTGTGACCCGTGGTCCAGTTGTATATGTGACCCGTGGTCCAGTTGTATATGTGACCCGTGGTCCAGTTGTATATGTGACCCGTGGTCCAGTTGTATATGTGACCCGTGGTCCAGTTGTTGTCGATCAGTGATCTAAAGGTAATACGACTGGTATTAAATATATTGAGTGTAGTCGTAAAAATGTGATAACAAGATGACGAATTTACTAGATTTTTTTTTGTGTATGTTAAGGTACATCCTATTTTTGGGAATGATGGGAAGGTACTTTCTAGATCAAAGTACTGCTAACAGATTGATTCACATGCAGTAGCTGTATCCATTTGCAGTTAGTTTCTCCTTCTTTTTCTCTTCTCCTCCCATTATAATTTTGACCTTAACGTCAACGCTTGTCTCGTCTTCGGACGTATTAACTGTAGTATTATGAATGTAAAATATTTTTATAAAAATATTTTTGTGTCTAATTTTTTAATTATAATTTTTAGTAACGTGTTCAAATTGTCCGATCTATGATCGAATGCGAAGCAGTTGCGTGCGGAGGTTGCGCAAGAGCGTCTCAGTGGCGCCATCTACCGTGATCTATAGGCGCCGGTATTCGCCTCTCATTATAAACCACCTTATCGCGTCAATGCAAATCCGACGGCATTTTAATCTTAGAAAAGTCTCTTTTCGAGCAAATACTTCACTTGTTCTTGCCTAGACAGAAGAGTGGGCGTACCCAACGATTGTGAAAATCAGTACGCTTTTTAACTGCGCGTAGGCAGATAATTATACGTCAGGCTTTAATCCCTGACGGTTAATGTAGTCAAATATATGGGCCGGTGTTTGGATAACGTAATTTTTGTTTTAAAATAAGCGACTTTAGAAATAAAAGCTATATTTTGTTTGTCATTTATAAAGCGTATTTAAATCAAATGATTTTAGAAAATGTAGATTCTTATTAGTTCGTTTTTGCTATGTTTTAAAAAAAATATATTATAACTTTAGTATACGAATATCGGGCCCGTAAAACTTTTTGCTGTCCTAAAAATAAAAAAAACTGAAATCTGATTTTAACTCTACTTACCGGGTCCAATTGTAAATTCAAAGTATCCAGGGACCCACTTAAACATACACACAAAACTTATCGTAATCTTTCCAACTATTTAGGAACTCGGTAACCACATAATCATAATCATCATCATCATCATCATCATCATCATCATCATCATCATCATCATCACCATCATCATCATCATCATCATCATCACCATCATCATCATCATCATCATCATCATCATCATCATCATCATCATCATCATCATCATCAACATCAACATGATCATCATCATCATCACGTCAGCCGAACTCCTTGACACTCCACTCCTGGACATCGGCGTTCCTCAAACAACCACATGTATAATTAATATTCGAATATTCAGGGGAAGTGTGGGTGATACGTAATTAAAAAAATAAAAATAAAATCTACAGGAATATAAAAATACATCAAAATCTATACAGCCTTTTTGGAGTAGTTCAATGACATACGCACGTACAGAAAATATATATGTAAAGATATATAATTGTTCCCTATATTTAATAATATAATGTTGTTTTATGTTATAATAATATCAATATAAGCTAAGTATAATAATATAGAAATTTTTATGTATTGTAAAAGTGGAAAACGCAGGTCATAAAAGCGAACTGAGTTTATGCCTTGGAGCAATGCCTGTATTATATTATGTGGGAGGCGTGATTGGCTCTCTGGCTTTAATTTATTTTGACACCTTTTTTCTAAGACCATAACCAATAATGTTTATAAATATTGAAATTATCACATGTAATGAAACTCGGGCCATGGAGCGTTAGTGCTTTCTGATTTCTAAAAGATCTCATTGCCTCCACAGGTGACAAGGAGGCTGGTTCATTTTTCACCCGAGATTGCTATTTAAGGAGGGAATGCAGCTAGCATTCTTGTCTCCATTCCTCGTGTTCTATATAATTAGATTGAAAAATGAAAAAAATCTCAGCAAAAATTGCTTAAATATAAACCCAACATAATCAACGACCCTAAGGTCCCAACAACTCATATTTTTATTTAAAATGGGTAAACTCTTGACCTCCGATCTCCATCGAGTGTGAAGGCATAGATGACTTCTACAACGTCTGACGTCGAGTCTGCCCTACCTGTCAAATGAATACGCGGCCAATGATCGTAAACATTTATTTTTTTATTTTTTAAATTTTTCTCTCGTTTATAATTGTGTACTAATGTTTATATTTATTTTTCCAGGTAAGTACTCCGTCAGAGATGAGTAAGTCATAATAAAAAAGATACCATTAAATAAGCCGGAATTAATTAAGCCTTTATTCCCACGATCTGGTAACTTTAGATCGTGTTTAATAATTCAAATACAGCCAGGGCTATGGTAGGAGCCATAAAGGCAATTCTTAGTCGCCGTCGACTCGTAAAATCGGTTGGGAACGGGGAAAAAATGTTTACAAGCCATTCGGAGGAGTCTTCACAATTTTCGCAACGGAAATAGGGACCTGTATACAATGGAGAAGGGAAATGAACGGATTTTAAACGGACCCTTGCGAGAACCTTTGGTAAATGCGAAAAGTTTTAGGGTCTCAATAAAATGTAACGAATTCGATTTTAGTGTTTCGACTTTCGAATAGTGACATACTTTAACTTGAGACTTTGTTTCTGATGAGCCAAAATGTATATAACAAAACAAGTGTGTTATAATATAAAATATGAGACAAAACACGATACACAATTCTTATTTAAAAAATAGTTAATTTTCTTAAAACTTCGCCATCACATAAATTAGTTATTTTGCATAACATCGATATTTGTGATCTGTTAAATCTATGTGTAGGTGTGAACTAATAAGCCCGTAGAGGTTCAAGATTTCCAACCGCGCTATATTGCCTTTTTATTATTTCGTTTTTTCCTTTTACAAGAACATATTTCATCTCGAAGTTCTCAGAAGCCGGCACGGCTCGCGTGGGCTTAGCTGTATTTCTATTTTAAAATTTCATGCATTTCACGTTTCGATTTTAACCCGATATAAGTAGGTATAATCCTTTCACTACAACTGCGATGCTAATTTAATGTCTTACTTTTTAAACTATTTCAAATATAATCATATTTAAAAAATCGAATTAAGCAATTAAGCAAATTGAGCTATTACTATTATCTATAGCCGACTAGGTTTTTTAATGTTTCACATTCTGGAGTTGTAATTACTATATCATGTGATTATCACAAATTTACATGGAACCAACCAAAACTTAACATCTGAAGTCAAAATCTATGTTTATTTAAAAAGTAGAAGTTAAAATATATTTTTAAATGCCTATTTTTAAGAGTCTCGCTAAAACTTATCGATTTAAAGCATCAATTAATATAGAAAATTAACAACTTTAAATTCATCGAATATTAAAATTTTAATTCCCGCGACGAAAACGAAAGAGAGGCGAGACAATTTTTTAAGCGTAATAAAAGCGGTCCTACGGAAATTCAACAACGCGATGTACGGGGGCAATTCTTTATAGGATAAATTATGCAAAGCTGTAGCCACTTGTTTAGACGCAGATTTCGTTTTAGTACAGTCGGGTATTCTTGAAATAAATTAGCTTTCGACAATATCTTACTTTTAGATTTAATACTGGTCGTAGGCGTTTTATTACAAGACGCCGGCTAGGTAGGTACCACTGCAGTGTCAGGGATTCTACCGCAAAGCATTATACTGTATTTCGGTTTGCAGATGAGATTTAAGAACCAATATCCCCAGGTTGGCAACGTGTGAGTGACACCTACAAATGTGTGGTGCTGCAAGCGCTCGTAGGCTACCATAACCGCTTAACATCAGGTGGGTCGTATGCTTGCTTGCCAACTTATGGACATAAAAAAGTTCTCACAATTATTTTAGAAGGATAACTGCTCTTTAGTTTCGACTTAAATTACAAGGGTTCACAATCTATTTTACTTCAACATCCGCGATGATATGTGTTGCGATTTTACTGTACCATATTTCCTATTTGCTACAATTAAACATAGGCACTATTATAAATTAAAAATAGTATTCAATCAGGGCGTCGCAAATCACCGTTTGGGGACCTCTGTTATTGTATCTAGGTGCATGAAATATATCATTTACTTCATGACCGGTCCTATGCATTATGCATGTGGTCTTTACAACGAGTCGGGAATTTTAAAATGTACGATGTTTTGGATCAAATCTAAATCTGCGGATCCAGGATTCTTTGCGGGTGAGTAGAAGAGTCTACAGCTGTACTTCAAAAGCGAAGATTGGCGGATCCTGGCTGATTTTATCGGGCAAGACCTGAAGGTGAAGAACTAATTAAGAAAATATCCTGATTGTTAACAAGGAGTTAAGAACAAATAGGTCTTTGCAAAACAATGTGTAAAACAAAATGTCACGCGTTCGAAAACAAAATTTACTTAATAAATTCATAAAGATTTAGATATCTGCTTAATTTATGTATCCGAAACATCGTGGGAGAATTGTTGACTATTTAGTGTTATTTATATTTATTCAAATTAAAAAAAACTAATTCCATGGCTAATTTCTCACACTCAATAAGACTGCAACGTGCGTAATATGTATTCGTGAGCAACTGCCAAAGAAGGATTTCGTATAGTTCAAGATTTTATCAGAAGTTTCTCGAAAATAAATGTGTGCTCCTCGTCCGATAAGGCTTGATTTATTTTCACTTAGTAACGCTTCTAAAGTATTTCGCGTATCTGTCAATGAGTAACTTTAAAAATTTCACGCCCGTACGTGTTTTCCGTGTCGGTAATTTGTCATGATTTCTTATCAACATAAAATTGTAAAAATCCTGTTATATAATAAATTATTTTGTTTAAATATAATTTAAATTTGAGACCAGTTATATAATGACATTCGAGTATTTGAATATTGAACCTAAATATCTAGTCTATGTATAATTTAGAAACGTGAATACTAACACCAAAGCTTAAATCAAGTTTATTATAATTTTTTGGTACAAAATAAATATCATCGTTATTTAAATAATATATTGTGATATTTTTTTCAGTATTAAGTAATGGATTAAAAAAAACATCTATAAACGACTTTTCGCAAAGAACAGGAAATTGCTTGTCAGCAATATTTCAAACGATTTTGGATTATAGTACCTACCTAATTTTTTTATGGATGTGTTTCCGTTGGACTGAAGACTACTGAGACTCGGTCTTAATAATGGGACTCCCATCACAGGGGCTTAAAGTTGACTCCGTTCTTAGCAGGATATTTGGACGCAAATAAGCAATACCATGTCAACCCACAAAATTGAAAAAACTGAATTATATATGCAGAAGTGTTGGTAAATGGCTGAAGGACATTTTTCTTTAATATTTGTAGGGTTTTTAAGCTTTAAAACTTCTAAAAAGCCATTTTTAACTATGCATTTTATGTATTATTTTAAACGTTTTGGGTTATATTATATACAAAATATGCAGTTTGTATGCTTATTTTATGTGAAAATAAGTAAAATAACTTAGATACATCTGAAAATTGCCAAAAACTTGACCAATACATAAAAAAATCATATAAAGCAAGTTGTTCAAAATTTTCAAACGCGTTTTTCTCAAAATGACATTCGTGTGGGTTGACATGGTATTGCTTATTTGCGTCCATTAGAAGAGGGATTTTACTGGACGTGAGTTAATAATTTCAGTTTTCAAATGATATTTTAACTATTTATTCTATAACTAATGAAAACAACAGTTATTCCAAAATTTAAAGATTTAACTTGTCTCGGCAGTGTACATGACTGCCTATTTTTTTTTCTTATTAAAAGTCAAGTCGTGTGAATGGAGTGTCACATTTGAAATCTTATTAGGGCGAAGAGAATTCGCCGGGCCATTTCTAAGCTATATCGCTTAAATTACTCAGGGGGAATGAAGTCGTAGAATCCTTTCAGGAGTGAATTGTTTTAGGACATTCGTTTCTCTGATTGCTTTGTAATGTCGGTTTTATGGTCATTTCGAGAATTTATCGCGAGAAAACGTTGAAAATAATAATAAGATAAAGACCACACATTTTTGACGACGTTGTAGCATAGTGGTAGCAAACCTGTCTTAAGCGCCACAGATCATTTTTTTATACCACGATGGTGGCAAACAAGTGCACGGCCTGCCTGATTGTAAGAGATCACCTTTTGAACGCCTACAACTCCAGAAGATCCCGACGGCCGACCGCTTAAAAACTTGTTCAACCTTCCTTGAAGAAACCCATACTATAGCGTCGAGGGAACACCTCTGCAGGGAGCTCATTCCACAACCGGAGGGACAATATGGATCGCGGGTTCGAGTAGATTTTGGTCTTGTTTGTATTGACCCCATGTGAACCATGGGTTCCGGTCTGGATGTATTTGTCTTTATCCTTGTGTATGACTTAGGATATCACTATCCTAAAAGAGGTCGTTGAGTGTGTAACCTTTATTTATTTATTTATTTTTATAAATAGAACTTAAAGTTAGGCGCGATCTTTTCATTTCAAAAACCATCTATTTTATCGTCTAAAATGTTAATTAACATAACTGTACAAAATTAAATGAATTTCCACAATGAGATCGTATTTTATAGGCCTGTATCTTTGCAGGTGTTAGCGGGTTTCCTAATTAAAATTCTACCTAAAGGTCGCAGGAGCGCAAGGGTTTGGGGCCATAAGAATTCAAAACGTCTGTCGCAATCACTCCTTTCCTTTATTGGTATCCATAATACTACAGGTTCATGCGCCCGAAAGTTAATTTAGTCCAAACGCCCTCCGACGAACCCGGTTCTTCATCAGACGAAAAATTCGACGAACTTCCATTTCTTAGACAAACGATAGTATAAAAACCACTTTAGTGTGAACTCTCGCTTGGAATTCTTTTTGTGGAATTTCATCAAAGGTTATGGATCATAGATTTTTAGTGACGTGTCAGTGACTTGATGTTGATGAAAAGAAAATTATAGACTCGTGTTATTTAACAGTATCTTTTTTTTATTACTTTTATTTTATTAAAATGCTTTTTATTTTTAACCGATTTCAAAAAAGGAAGACGTTCTTAATTTAGTTGTATTTTTATATGTTTGTTACTTCATAAATTTATGAACCGATTTTTAAAACGGTTTCTGTACGTAACTTCTGTAACGGTAAAAAATTATTTAAATGGATACACTTTCAAGTTAGTGTCCTACAAAATTTAATAAAAATCGGTTTTGTTATTTTTGGTTTCAAAATTACTCTTTGGATATGTGACTTTTCGGTCACTGAAAAGATAAGAAATAAAAAAATAGAAATCAAATAGCAAATTCAAATCTAAAAAGCAAAAAATGTATATTTGGCTTACCGTCGACTTCTTTTTTTTTCTAAAATTTTTATAGACGTTGACGTGTTTTTCATTTCCGATTTTGATACTTGAATATAGCTTATTATAAGATGTTCCCGTTAAGTAGTATATTATATACTCAATTAATTTCGATATAATTACTAAAAACATGTTTATAGCCTAATAAAGTAATAATTATTTGAGATGTTAACGACCGGTGATAACTGACCGTTCTTTTGGGAAAAGATTAACATAATATCCCGTTATTTTGTAATTAGTCAACGCATCTGTCATATGATAATTAGATCGAGAGTAATTCAAATTAAAAAATTATTAAGATCACGCATGTCGCACTATCTAATTCTATCGAACTTTATAAGTTTTCTAAAAAATATATAAGATTTAAAAACAAAGCATCATAGATTCTTCGAGAGAAAGAGAGAGAAAAAATTCTTTGCTGACAAAAACAGAACCAAAAAATTACAAAAATTTTAAAATTAAACGTGTCTGGGGCGAAGTTATTTTCGCCATCTACCAAATATTAATAATCATTATTAAAACGACTATATTAAAAGAAAAACAGAGATGGATATAATTTTATGTAGTAGGCTACTTACGTACCTACCTACCTGGTAGGTACGTAAGTAGCCTACTACTTACTCCTACCTAATATGGTATTTCTACTAGAGATACCTAATATGGTATTTCTACTAGAAATACCTAATATGGTATTTCTACTAGAAATACCTAATATGGTCTTTCTACTAGAGATACCTAATATCGTCTTTCTACTAGAGATACCTATGATGGTCTTTCTACTAGAGATACCTATGATGGTCTTTCTACTAGAGATACCTATGATAGTCTTTCTACTAGAGATACCTATGATGGTCTTACTACTAGAGGTCAACTTAAACTGAATGGAAGCAAAATATATATGAAGCTGTCGGTTGATATCATTTCAGAAATAGCCAAGTGTCGGAAAAATGTCTTACTACACTTTTTCTGTTTAAGTCCCATCCGCTCAGAGCATGCAATGAAGAAAAAAACTAAATTCGTTTGAAAAATAGGTTAATGATTAATATTGGATACATATATCTTTTATATAATATAATTTTACTGCAGTGAGTTTTGACGGCCGTGTTACTCCGCGGGTACATTCTCTGACCTAATTCTTATACATAAAAAAGATTATAAAAATCTTATTTAGAGTTTTACATCTAACCTTGGAAATTTACTTGATGGTAGACGCTTTAATGCTTCTTATGATTTAAGGAATAAGAATTAGAATGGTCTGAATTCTTATATGTAGTGTTAAGATTTGTGGTCATTTCATTTTCGTCAAAGTTAAACATCAATTTTATGGCACAGTACACGAGAAAACTGCCACACTATAATACGGTTAATTAAATGGGCAAGACTAGGCTAAGCTTGGCGATAAGATTTTTTAAACCCTAATTAATTTACCTAGATTTAAAAAAATACAGCCAAGTGTGTGTCGGACTTCCGTGTGCACATAAAGAATTCCGTACTGAAGAATATAAAATATCAAGTCTTTTTTGTTTAAAACAAAAATATTTTTCGCTTTGTTTTTGTAGAGGCATTAGCTTATATTAGAGATTATTACGATTCGTGATAGGGTTCCTTTGTTATCCTTTAAGTACGTAACCATAAAAAGCCTAGGGCCTTATTCTAATTTAAAAACAGCTCACAATTTCAATTTAATTGGCGTAGATACATTTGCTCTAAAATTCGTTTATGCAACAAAACCACAGACAACGTATATCGTAAACAAACATCAATTTATTATTGAACAAGCTAGTTAAATTACTAATAGCTATAACTTTGATTGCCCCCGAACCCGAGGCGCACATGTTATCGAATAGTTCACGGTCCCCCGGGAAATCAAACTCTGTCTTGAAATTCAGACATAATTAAGGCAATTCTGAACAGGACATGTATAATATACGGCTTTCTATCCATACAGAGGCATATCGTTGAGAGCTGTATTTTAGAGTTACAAATGACGTCACAAGAGAGAGCAGTGTCCTACAAGGTCCGCGTGGCCTTTCCTTTTTCGTAGCACAGAGTATCACATGCCGTTTTATCAAATTTCATCAAAATCAAATAAGCCTTGAAAAGGTATCGGATACCGGCGTCGGGATGTTACGACCCCATCGCCCGCTGTTGGGATAACCTCTGTCACAGCATAGATTATTCCACCAGTGCAATCAGTCACACTGATGGTAGGTCTTTTATTGCAAGAGGCCTGCTAGGTAGGTACCACTACAGTGTCAAATATTCTGCCGCCAAATAGTATTGCTTAGGCACTACTGTGTTCCGGTTTGAAGGGCACTGTACGCTAGTGAAATTACTGGGCGGACGATTTAAGAACTATTATCTCGAGGTTGGCAACGCGTGAGTGGCACCTACTAATGGTGCTGCAAGCGCTCATAGGCTACGGCAACCACTTACCTATGCTATCAGCCTATATATGCGGCTATCAGGTGGGCCGTATGCTTGTTTGCCAACTTCTAACATAAAAAAAAAGTATAATACAGAGCTACTTACTAACATTAGTATTGAGTACTTCAAATATGTTTTCATTACTGATATTATGCCTATTCACATACTTCTATAAACTATAGACACACTCTTCCATGACCCTTCCATAAGGACAAAAGTCAGACTTACTGGTGTTCCTTCGTAAATTCAACACCAATGTAACGAAACGAAGTTAGTCACAAGCTTGCAACATAATCAAATAAAGTTGCCGTGTGACTATCTTCGTTTCATTGCGTTGATGTTGAACTTATGAAGGAGCAGCAGTGTGTCTATGACATTTTATAGTATACTAGCGGCCCGCTCCGGATTCGCACGGGTATAAAATATATAGCCTATGTCATTCACTGAAAAAATTATTAAAATCGATCCAGTAGTTTTGATTTATTCATTACTGCCCTTGGCCCGCACGCGTTAAATTTATTAATTATTTACGACATCACATTAGAAACCACAAAAATATTTTCTTTTTCTCCACTATTTAATGGATGTTATTATACATATAAACCTTCCTCTTCAATCACTCTATCTATAAAAAAAAAACCGCTAAAAATCCGTTGCGTAGTTTTAAAGATAAAAGCATACATAGGGACAGAGAAAGCGACTTTGTTTTATACTATGTAGTGATAGTAGGTTTATGTGTGTTTATGTAAAGAAAAATTAGCAGAATATTTCATAGTTTCCAGAAAGCTGCTTTATTTTTTATTACTACATTTAAAGTAAAAATTATGTTTTATTTTTTTCTGCGAAACCCGCATGGCTTTGTTACTACATGGCACTATGGCCCTCTTAAAAGTGCGTCGGAGTAAGTACCACCCGCTAGACGTTCTGCCACCAACAATAGTGCATTGTGCTGTGTGCCAGCCGAGTGTGTAATTATAGTCACGACATCTTAAGACTCTTGTTTGACAAATATATCGTTTTATAAGAATATATATATATTTTTTTATGTTAAAAGTTGGCAAACAAGCATACGGCCCACCTGATGGTAAGTGGTTGCCGTAGCCTATGAGCGGTTGCAGCACCATAAGTAGGTGCCACTCACGCGTTGCCAACGTCGAGATATTAGTTCTTAAATCTCGTCCGCCCAGTAATTTCACTAGCGTACAGTGCCCTTCAAACCGGAACACAGTAGTGCCTAAGCACTGGTATTTGGCGGCAGAATATTTGACACTGCGGTGGTACCTACCTAGCCGGCCTCTTGCAACAAAAGACCTACCAGTGTGACTGATTGCACTGGTGGAATAATCTCTGCAGTGACAGAGGTTATCCCAACAGCGGGCGATGGGGTCGTCACATCCCGACTCCGATATATATAGACAGATGAAGATCAGCTATCTTTATAGGAAATGTCTTCGTATTGAGAGAAATGAATGAGACTGAGTATTCAATGCAATACTCTGAAAACTTTTTAGATATGATGAAGTTTATCTATTGATATTGGAAATTTTGATAATTTTCAGACTTAATTAAATAGATCGTTTGTAGATTAGTAGCATCCAGAATGTATGAAATGCAGAATGTTTAAAAAATATCGACTCAAAAATGACGCCAGTAAAAACTTAAAAGGAAAAGAAAATAAATCAACGCCTTCCTCTTGAAAATTTTTTATACTTTTTGGGAACATTATTTTTTATAACATTTTAACTTATAAAATTCAGGCATCTCCGACTCATGGATTTTCCATCTGTCTTCGCAGTTGAATCTAGAATCTTAAAAAGCCCTGAATGCACTACCAGATTGACAAATGACACTTTCTTCATCTTCTTAAGATTAATCCCGTTATTTATCCAGGGTTTGACCGATTACTAGTTTTTTTTACACAGAGCGATTTTCATCTGACCTCTGTAACTCTAAGTGCGAACCAGTAACTAATTGAGAGCAAATTAATAATTATTATTAAGAGTTAAAGATTATTATCAGATGTTATGATAACAACCGGGATCAACAGCTTCACGACACACACAAACTTTTAATTTAGTTTAGATGCCTGAAATTGAAAAAATTATATAATAAAAACAAAGTTGTTTTTACTGTTTTTGCAACGCCAACGCCAAAATTAGCAGTACGCGTCATGTCACGACGTACAATGGGGTATAAATTACTATGTTACAGCGGAGGTCCCGTGGCAATTTCACCATAAGGTCGCGGCGTGTTTGTGCCATGTGCCATTCCATTTTATGAGAGAAAACAGGGACGAATTAGATTGACGCGGGCTATTATTCTCACAAATATATGTACGAATGGGTTACATATGCTTATAATGGAAGACAAACCAAAATGAATGCTCTCAGAGCTATTTCAGTGGAAATAAAACCTTATTTTCTTTCTATTCAAGTTATTGTGGAAAGGTTTTAATAATTATACAAATTATATACAAATGTATACGCTTCTTCACGTTTAAGTTAAAAAACGCATTAAAAAACTCGTGATAAAAATCTCACCAGCTGTTTTATTTCGAGATAATTGCTAAAATAATTAGTAGCGTTTCTAAACGAGTGTTGCTATTAACAATTTTAATGGCGTCAACAACGGTTTATAGTAAAAGGAAGTCGTTTCATTCACTTGACAACTTTTATATCATGTTTGGGTTTCGATTCGTCAAATAGTTTTTTTAGGGATCATAAAATTTGGGGTTACTAGCCTGTGATTAGGAATTTCCCTCACATATCTCATTCCCGGCTATGTTTGTGTGAGGTCATCCATTTTTTATATCTATCTCAAATAAAGGCAAATAAATATGTGGCCACCCTGAAGGAAAGTATTTACTTTAACTGTTCAGCATTAAAATGGAAGCGTCATCGTGGTTTACCTGAGATGAGGGATGAAGAGGAAAAGGAGACGGGGAGATTTATTTCATATATAACTTGTTGGCCAGGTTTAAGGTGAAAACTATAAATAAACGCTATACACCTAACGGCCTAAACGGCCGAAGCCTCGACGTTTGGCGGTTAATTAGGGTCTTAATTAAAAATCTTAGTTAGAAAAGTACAATAGTAAAAAAGGAACGTATTTATATGGAGATTATTTTTTTCTTGTCTTCAATTTTTAAACACCCAATAAACCTCTATTTAGATAGATAGATTAGTCTTTATTGTATACCGATAAACACGAGTTACCTTTAAGTACTTAATAGCTATGTTTAGATGTACATACATGTACGCGGTCTTATCTAACTCGGTCACTAACTAACGATTTCTACCAGACAACCTCCGATTTAGGAAAAATTAGTAAAGAGTAATAAAGTTGAATATAATTGATTTTGTATGATTAAAAACAGATTTTGAGATTTTCTAAATATATGTCGCGTTTTGTATGTATATATTTCCATTCTTTTAAATGAATATATGATTAATATATCATATACTATATACATAGAGCATGATAGTTTTAGCTTTTTAGGTCAAGAGGACACTTCAGAAGGGCTTAGTAATATGGATAGGCGATTACTATTTTATAAAATTGTTGTTTTCGCCGGATATTCTTTTGAAAATGTTATACCTTTGTTCATTAGTTCCTCGATTATTTCTTACATTTGTACATCCGTCTAATGATTGTTTTCAATTCTTGGTATTATTTCGAAACCCTTTTTGCTTTTAAACTAAT
This sequence comes from Hestina assimilis, assembly GCA_023373885.1. Lineage (NCBI taxonomy): Eukaryota > Metazoa > Arthropoda > Insecta > Lepidoptera > Nymphalidae > Hestina > Hestina assimilis. The sequence continues at coordinate 4,073,862 of CM041749.1, read as the reverse complement.
TCCTGTAACAAATTGGGTTACATTTCCCGTGGATTCTATATACTCGTGATAAATTCATTTCTATTGTACATATTTTAATCAAATAAATGTATTTTAAACAAATCTATTTTCAAAAAGTTGGTTCGTTTACCATAGGTTTTGTGGGAATCTAAAGGATTCCGGATAGAAAACGACGACAGACGGATAGGTATCAAACGACCATTTATAAGCACCAAGTCGTTTTTGCCCAGTGAGGGCTGTCTCTGTGTTCCCCACTAGGTCCTGCCCCCGGGTGGTGCTGTCAAGGCCACCAAGGGTTACAGCAATGGATATTCCGAAACAAAACGACTAGTTGCTTGGCGACTCAACTCACAACCGAAGGCGATAAAGATGACTGAATGTATATATGTGGCCGGCAACGCATTCCCGACCCCTTGGTGTTGTGGATGTTCATGGGCGATAGTTGCCACTTACCATCAGGTGGAGCTATCTGCTCGTTTGCCCCTATATGATATAAAAAAATATATATATATATCCAAAGATAAAAACGTTTACATTTGTAATCATTAGATGTTTTTTTTTTGTCAACGTCTTTGACTAAAATAGTGTCATTCGTATCTAATATTAGTACAAAAGGGCTGTAAAATTTGAATATCTATAACAGACGCCGACGAGGAAGTGTCTTCCTCACGATATTTTGAACCATTGTTTATCCTCATCAATATTCCTCGATTGTGGTTTTTGTTTGGGACCTTTGCTCCGTTTCAAATACAAATTTTCATATTTATTTTTAAAACGTTGATTTTTTTGTACCTTCCATATAATGGATCTTTAGACAACTGTTTTGTGTTTATGCTAATCATCCTGTTTGCTACGACCAAGGGGAGGTTTTTAGGGTTTCATACCCTAATGACATATACGAAATCCAAACTTGTGTTCCGTCTTTATATATTAGATAAAAAAGCAGTGTATTGCATCTAATATCGTATTATACTGAGAAAACGTCACAATTCTCTATGGTAAGGCGTAGTGAAGTTACAGGAAAATAATTCAAACGTATAAAATAATTGTTATTATTTAATGCGGTATCACTACATAGTATAAAACAAAGTCGCATTCTCTGTCACTATGTATGCTTAAATCTTTAAAACTACGCAACGGATTTTGATGCGGTTTTTTTAATAGATAGAGTGATTGTAGAGGAAGGTTTATATGTATAATGACATCCATTAAATAGTGGAGGGAAAAAAATGTTATTTTTGAGGTTTCTAATGTGATGTCGTAAATATTTACATTTAACGCGTGCGGGCCACGGACAGTAATGAATAAATCAAAACTACGGGATCGATTTTAATCATATTTTCAGTGAATGACATAGGCTATATATTTTATACCCGTGCGAAGCCGGAGCGGTCCGCTAGTAATATTATACCTGCTAAATACATCACAATATTAGCTAGAAAAATAATATATACTATATAATAATAATAACTTCAATTTTATATTATAGATAACATTGAAGCTCGTCACTAGCTTAGGAGAAAAATGCAAACCTATTTTGTTTTCTTTTTTATATAATTATTCAATTTAAAATATTAAAAATTAATTTAATGTTAGTCATAAGTTTCAAGTGCTTTTTATTAGCTATTTTTAGCCATATATAAAAAACACGATTTATATTCAAGACGAGTATTGTCTCGGGTGTAATAAACCGAATTCTGAGAACGCCATATTACTGAATAACAATTTATTATAGAGATGAATATATCGCACCTTTAGAACGAAAACGCCACAAGTAAAAAAATTACGTTTTTTTTATGTGAGAAGGGGCAAACGGGCAGGAGGCTCACCTGATGCTAAGCGATCACCGCTTGAACATTTGCAACACCAGAAGGCATGCAGGCGCGTTGCCGACCTTTAAGGAAAGAATACGGTCTTCTTTTGAAGGTTCGTATCGGAAGTCGTATCGGTTCGGAAAGACTGAATATATTAGCGGAGAACAATAGTCCAAACATAGCCATATTTGAGCGTAAATTACTGAAGTAAATACCCAAGACAATATAACATTTTTTTTTTCTTACGGAATGTGTATTGCTGTTGGCCCTACTGGCCTTGACAGCGTCACCGGGCCGGGGGCCGAGTACAGAGACTCAGCCGTGATAAAGGGGCAGCCCTCACGGGGGCTCAAATTCGATTCCGTCCTTAGGGTGCCTCCTGCGAAGCCGAACCACGGCTAAGGACGTCATCGGAGATGCAATATAGAAAAATTGTACAGGAGCCAATTTTTTAAATCTTATTTTGTTGATTCCCAAAAAATTGCTTTTTGAGTTACGTCGTTTTCGTTCTAAAGGTTCTCAATTTATCAAAAATTTAAAAATAAATATGACATTATACTAAAACTGCTCTTTAATATTCCACGGGGTCTCGAAACTCGTGTCTCGTTTTAAAATAAAATTCACGACAAAATCGTAGAGGATGGTACGTTTACCCTTTGTTTGGTAATGCGATGGATCTCTTCATTGATATTACACTTTTATGGATTTCTATAAATGTTGCATAATAAATATATATAAATTTGTGATTTAGTTTAAAAATATTCTGCGAAATAAACCTTATTTGTAAAATATTGTGTTTTTGTTTCAAACTCATTTTTATATCTTTTATTTTATTAACACATGGACATTTTATATTGTAAAGGTAATTATTTTTTTCTTACTAAGCTTGGACTTTAAATCCATATACAGGAAAAATTTAAGTGTCTTTTTGTAATTCTAAATTACCAACTCGTCACTAAATACATATGAAAGTATATAAGGTAATTACATTAAAAAAATCAATTTTTAAAATTCCTGTCTGTTTGTTCCTCTGAAACGGTCCAATTTTAACGGCACTTCACTGATAGATAGTTTATAATGAGTAACTTAGAATACTTATAATTTAGAAAAAAGATTAGTGTTCCGTGCACTAAAGAATAATCGGTACACCGCGTAAGCGGAAACCGCAGTAACAACTAGTTATTAATATAACGATGTACGTGAAAGCTTCATCAAATTATTGTATAAAGGTCATAAATATAGATCTATGTATATACAAGCAAATGGACGAAAGGATAAGACGGTGTATGGTCAGTAATTATATCCTTTCTATACAGAACCATAAAATGTACCTCGAATTTCACCAACTATCATTTCCTTTATAGTATATAATAAAAGTATAACCATATAAATGTATACTTCTTGCCGAATAAATGTCTCAAGTTTTTTACAAGAGATTTTACGATAAGTGAAATATTCTTCACAAATCTCTGTTTAAATGAAATGGTCGGTCGTAAATGTCGAGATTTCGTTTTATTAAGATATCAAAATATCGTGAATATTGTGTATTGTTGACACCGATGTATAGCGATATAAATTATGAACCATTGAGATAATATTATATGATAGAAACCACTATTAACGGTAGATATTCAATACAGTTGTATAATACATTAATAGGGAGCCACCGAGAAAGGTCGTGGGTCCATATCTGGGTAACCTCTGTATTATCTTCAGTACTTATTGGTGTTTCAAATTTGTCTGGTAACAACATACAAACGCCCTAAGAAAACCAGCAAATCTTGGACTTTTTAACATCAAAATTGATGTCACAATTACATTATAAAAATATATGTATTACTATCGGCCCCAACTTCGGCCGGATACATTGTAAAATTTCATTCCCTTGATCTGTGGCAGTTATAATCCCGTTCTTGGTTCTCCTACCTATAAACTACCTACATACAAACATTAGGTAATACAAATTGTCATGCAAACTTCCCGTGGGGATTTTGATCCCGTGGATCGTTCAAAAATTGTCCTGACAATGACAACCAGAAAGAAAAAAGAAAGGTCTAATTTGGTGCATACGTTTCGACGATTCAAATGCGCATATATTTATAAATTATTCTTTTGTTATATAATATATTGTATTGTAAAATTATATATATTTTAATATTTATTTCTTATTCGATAAAACTCCTAATAACTTTTTAGATTAATGACTTACTGTACGAGGTTGTAATTCACAGGGGCTATTTTTCTCAAGTCTCACGAAAGCAGTTCTTGAACAAAAGACTACAGAACTAATGCATTATGCGAAGAGAATTATGTCCGGGAATGCATGCATGCAGCGCCGTGGATGCCATGGCGAAATTTCGAACCAAGTCATAAATTCGGCACGCCCACGTCGCCAACAGAGCTTTCATTAATTCTGGACAATATATTTTCTAGACACCTAACAAAATATTCTCTTTTATTATTTTTGGTATTAAAATATTAGGTTTTTTAAGCCACGAAATTGGTAGACGTGCGTACGGCTCGTCTTATCGCTCACGCTTGTAACAAGAGAAACAGGAAAGAGACGAGAGATTGAAATAGAAAGGAAAGACGGGGTGGGAGTTTAGGTATGGAGCCGGATACCTACTCATGAAACGAAATGTATTTGTAGATTCTGGTGCTATCCCTTGATATTTCTAGTAGGATAGTTCTCCTATTGAATAGAATATAACAATATAAAATTTAGTTTACGTATAGTCTTCTACATGCATCAAAGTGTTCCGCAGCTTGATTATGAAGAATCTTAAGGGCTTTAAAAATAATAACGAATTAAAATCGACCGCAAATAAGTTGGTAATTACATAGTAATTATTAAAAGTAATATGAAGAACAAAGTTATTCCCATAACTTATATATCTCTTAAATTTATAGACCTATCAAACCAAATGTGGTTGAAAGTTCATTTGATGTTCAACAACCTCAAATTTTTCTAGAATTTTAAATCCTATAGTTTAAAAGTTAGGACACAATTTTTATGACTTTAGGATCTTATATCTCAATAACTACTGATTTCATGAAAAAAGCCAAAATCATTTTGAAAGAGCTATACAAACATATCTCAACCGTTGCCATACGTTGAATTTTTAAGGGTTCCGTTTTTTCAATTTGGCTACGGAACCCTAAAAATGGTCTTCCAATACATGCAATACTGGGAAGACGAATTCTAATGCAGTCACGTTCATACATAAACTTATAAAAATATGACCCTTTATTATAGACATTGTATGCACCGTTATGGACCGATCGTTAAGATTCAGCATGGGCCAACGCATTGCCATTGCACTATGCATTTGATACGTGATGCCTTTGTGATGAACCGATATGCTGCTATTTTGCAGATTTTAAAAATATGACCTGACGTCGTAGATATAATGTCGTGGGCCGTTATGGGCCGCTTATTATAATTCAGCGTGGGCCGACACATCCCATGCACAATGCATTTGATACGTGACGCCTTTACGATGTGCCGATTTGATTTTTACAGATCTTGAATTTGTTTTGTTTTTAAATAATACAAGCTGCACCCACGGCTCCGCTCGCGTGGTGTACCGATTTCTCTTTATTGCAAGGAACCCTAATTCTTTTTCCAAAATAAAAGTAGCCTAAGTTACTCTTTATAATATCTGCCAGTTACAGTCGGTTTAGCCGTTTTAGAGATTAGCCGGAACAAGCAGACAGGCAGACAAAAAAAAATAAAATTCATTTATTTCATGTAAGTACCGTATATACTTTAATATGCATTTAGCGAAAATCTGTTAATTTGGAATTACAAACTGACACTTCAATTTTAATTATATGTATATAATTATGATGCCTTAGAGAGGGGTTTGACGTCGGTTAGTTGTTTTTTAAAACAATCCAATTATTTTCATTTTTGTTTTGTTCATTGCTAAAAATATAGATGAGTGAAATCATCATGTTTTGCACTACAAGTCATGAGCGAACAAATCAAGCTGTCGGCCGTGGCCGCGGGCTGCGGGTTTCGACTTCTTTAAACTTTTAACAAGCTTTGAAAAGGGGTTATTTGAGGTCATTCGTCATACGAAATTACGAGTAATTCGAGAGGCGTCTTTATACTTGAATGGTTTTGAATCTATGGTAAGAGCCGCGTTTTAAAAAAAAGATATTGACTGTAAGAAACTGCCCAATTAAATAAAATATAAAGCCCCGAGCGGAGATTATACCAATAAATTGACGTGTACTTTTGAGGAACATTTATTATCTATGGTTATTTTAACGGAGTATGATTCTTTATTTAATATCTAAGTGTTGTGCTTATTATTGAATATAAATAACGCTACACAATTAACGGATTACGGTATTTGATACTGCATAAAGCCCCCATTTTTGTATGGCCATCTGTTTTGTATAAGTAAATCATTAATAAATGAATGAAATAAACCATACACACACAGACCACTGCTGTTTGTCAACAGAACCATTTGCCCCGAGCGGGATCAGAATCTGCGGCCATTGGTGTTTTAGGCAGGTAATAATGACTTCGAGAAAAAGACGTAATTTTGCAAAAGCCAATTTACAAATTTGATCATTATTACTGACACCTTTTGAAGTTGTTTGAGAAGTTCGTTTTAAACTACATTAACTCAGCGACCTTGGTATACTTGGACAAAAAATGAACCCACATTTAGATGTAGGTTATCAGTTAAAAAGAAACGGAAAAAACCGTAAGTTTCTACATATGATGCTCTAGTAAAAAAATCTACATTAAAATAAATGGCATGCGAATGGGCACGTATTGACCTTTTACGATACACACAGTGCATATTTACATCGTTTTAATGAATACCAATAAAGGATAAGTTTATTTTAATGAAGACCGACATACCTACGTGCGAATGTCAACTTATCAACTTTTAACCGACTGGAATTATGGAACAATTTATGTTCTTGTTCCAACAACCAACCTTTCAACTTCCAACCCCACGTGTTGGATTGATTTTTTTATGTTACTAAGTTAGCCATCTGAGTTGGCAAGCATATGGCCCACCTGATGGTAAGCGGCTGCCATACTTTGCCCAGTAATATCACTAGCCTACAGTTTCAAAACGAAACACAGTAATGCTAAAGACACTTCTGCTTTGCGGTAGAATATTTGACACTGCGGTGGTACCTATCTAGCCGGCCTCTTGCAACGAAATACCTACCACCAGTTTGACTGATTGAGGGCGATGGTTATACATAAATAGAATATAAAGATTGTGGTATAGCAGAGCCGTACTGTTTTCTCCATGAATGGTCACGACCGGAAAAGCTTTTCCAGAAAATATCCATCTGAACTAACGGTACTAGTAGTTTTATTTTTCATCTGATAAGTTTAAGCCCCCGAGTCTCAAACTTCCAGCCTTCGACTCCGTCTTTATTTGTTCCCCCGAATTTTATTTACAACATAATCATAATTTATATGAATGAATGAAGAAAGTTCCAATTCAAATATTAATTTTCGTTCACTATAGATGAATTACACCAATAAAGTAATAGATATTTGTATCACTAATACTACTTTGTCACGCAACGAAGTTTTACCGCCTCTTAGACGTCTTTTGTGCCCCATTTCATAGCAAGCGCAGTAAAATAAGAATTATGAGCCCTATGGGGGACCACTGTGCCGCGTTCCCTGATTGACAGGTATAATAATAAAATATTCAATTACACATTAAAACAGGGCTATGCATGAAACGGAATATGTATTTTAAGATGGCTTATAAAATGCAGTTTATTCATAATTTATAATCTGTTCTGTGTTTTATCAACGCCACAGATAAATGATAAATATAAGCTTTAAACAAATAAATTATTAAAAGTGAACATGCTACCATCTTGTTCTGTATTTCGGTATTTCTGTTTTCTCATAATTCAATTTCTCTACTCGTCTCACTCGTCTCACAGTGAGTCACCGTGTTCTTCAGTTTAACCCCAAATTTCTCCTATTCGACTTCTCTTTACAAAATTCTGGCTCTATCACTTCAATTACATTTTCATCTTGAAATAAATTTTACTGTACATTTAAAAAAATATTTTTAAAGATCCCACCAACATGTATGCAATAATCGGGTAAAAATGTTTTTTTTTTTTCGATAAAAAAGAATATTTAAACTGAAGTTATAACAATGATATTTTTGATTAATGAGTTCTATCAAGCGTTGATTCAACTTTGTCATGCGAAGTTTTTTCCACATCAAACGTGGTGATTGTAAATTGCTCTGTCTGATTGTTCTAAAGTTGTCTTTACACTCAACCATTATTCGCGGCGGGACTTCACCGCCGTGTACGCGATTACACACTTAATTGAGTCTTTTTCAGTTCTTCATTCGTATTTTATTTCGTCTCTAAATACGCAATGGTGACTCACTTTCATTTTGCATTATTCAATGAGAATGAAACATATAACATTGTAGTAGTAGAGATATGCTCCTTCCAGCACAAATGGGCCATCTCGACCTCGACCGGGAATGTACTACCTTCTAACTAAAAAATCGGCGTAGTTTACGCCAGTAACAGTATCAGTAGGTACTGTTGCTTTTCGTGCGACGAGTGAAAATAAAATAAAATTTTAAACAAAATTGTATAGTGAAACATGTAAGCTAAATAAATCAAAGAACATTTATTTGTAAAATTAAAAACATTCTCCGATGAAAACACTCTCCCGACCCAACATTCTGATTCCACCTTAAGACCGCATATTCATTTGTCGCAGACCAAAAAGTTTACAGTAATCGTTGAACAAAATCTCTGAAAGAAGAGCTGTGAAAATTTCGCGAAAACAGCAGCGTTTGCGGTCTAAGTGTGTAGCTGGCTTAATGGTTCGTATTGCGCTGTATCACGTCATCGCGACAGAATTCAGTGCACTCAGGCGATTATCACACTCGCTTTGTGTTCGTCACTTCTGTTTGTTCATTTTGTTTCGAAAATTGATATCTTTGTAAATGTTACAGTTATCTTTACTTAGTTATCTATCTAATACGTTTCAATGGATTTATTACAAAGTGTAAAAAGAACTATGTCAAAATAATAGTTTTTCAAATTACACGAGATAAAAACTTGTTTATATATATATGGTTAAATTATGTAGTACTACCTTCTGTCTTCGGCTTCACCTGCGTTAATAACGATTTTTAATGACCCGTCTTTATACAATAAGGGAATAAATAATTGGCTCCCCACACAAACTCTCATATCCTATTTCACGGCCTTCAAGTCTTTTTCGAAAATAAAATGTAGTTTATGCCCTTTCCCAAAGTCTAGTCGTCTATTTCTGTATCGAATTTTATTGAATTAATAACTTAGGCGTGAAAACGTAACACATTTATAATGTTAATTGGGATGAGACTTAGTATTTATACAGTAAATTTTATATTATATTACAGTGATTTTCTCTGTTTTAGTTGAGGAACATTACGTGTCGAAACATGTATTAAATTATTTTAAGAGTTGCTATATTTTCGAGCTGTCAAAATTAAAATTTCACGTACAACCGTAACAGGTGATGTTTATGAACGAAATCTAGAATTCACAAGGATTGTAATTAGCTTCGCCTTACGTGGCGCAATCCGAAGGCCCGGCGCACCTTTACTTTAAAAGTAGACCGGCATGTTTATGCATTTATTTAAATAAAGCAAAAAAATGCGATAATCACTATTGATTGATCAATTCTCGTCTCACATCGTTTAATTGATTGCAATGACTCTAGATAAACTTCGTTAATTTATTAAACCTTACACGAACTCGTTCTACCGTCTAAATGAAATTTGAAAGGTGGTTTAATTTGAAAAGATAACAGTCCCTAAGTCGACTACAGCTCCGAAATTAATTATCTGATATATTTCAGATTTTTTTTTAATATTGGCGACGTTGTGGCGCAGCGGTAGCGAACCTGCCTTATACGCCACAAGTCGCGGGTTCGATTCCCGCTCGGAGCATAATATGTTTGTATTGACCATGCAAGCATATTTTCCGGTCTGGGTGTATTTGTCCTTGTCATTGTGAATATTTCCGGACCCCGACACAGGATATTACTATCCTAATGGGGGCCCTTGAGTGTGCAGCGTTTATTTATTTCATGCTTTTTCGAGGCATTTCTAATATTCCTATTCCCCCTCCAAATAACGGGGTTAACGAAGGGGATTCGGCTCTTCTACCGTTGAGCTATTGATGGTTCAAACAGTTTGAAAGACACTAAAGTTTTTCATTGGCCTTCTTCTTTGGATTGTTCTTCTTCATGGGTTATATATAAAAAACACAAAATGGAACCATATTGAAACGATAGAAAACTGCTTCATCTCATAAATCAAAATAAGACTTTCTCAAGTAAATATTACTACAATTACAATGAACAAAGGAACAGTAACACTAAATACTGATATTAATCGTATTAATAAGCGTCCATTAAAACAGTATGAAGTAAATAATGCCAGTACAAATGAGTTAAAAGGAATCAAAGATCTTAACCAAAGACAGCGGAGCGTAATGAAAGCTAATTAAAGGACCGCTGTATCGTATAGGCGGGGCGGGCGTAGCGTCATTCAATTTGTGAATTAAAGGGGTCAACTTGATAGGAAATGTCATTGGGACAATGGTAACAAAAGGTCTTAGTTATGTAGATTATTATATATGAACTATATTTGACATATAATGACGGTTTTTATAGCCGATAGATGGTAAGCAGTAAGCGTCTATGAAGTTATTCAACATTCATTTTGTATCAATAGTGTATGTACAAAAATGACACCCAAAATTAAACCCTACTTTTGTATGCAGGCTAGGAATGTAAAAGCAGTTTCTTCGACAATAAAGTCATGAGCAGAAGTTTTGGTAAATTTCATCAGATTATTTTGAGCACTATCAGAAAGAAGTAAACGAGTGAGAAAGTGCAGATCAATTGAATCTTCTTCAATGTCATGCGGGCTTGCAAACAAGTATACAGTCCGCTTGATGTTAAGCATCTATGAACGTTTGCGATACTTGAAGTATCTTATGCATGTTGCCAAACCAAGGAATAAGAGGGAAGAGAAGGGAAAAAATTAAGGGAACAGTGGGGTGGAGGATTGCTCCTTCGGCACTTTCACTAGTGAAAAGCACCAGTGTTGATACTTTACGCCTATTTTCTGAGAGGGTTACGTCGTTTTCCCATTTGTGCTTGCATGGCTCTACTACTACTAAAGTGAACACCACACTTGCGAAAAAATTGATCGAATCATTCGACTTCGATCGATAATGCAAACATTTAAATGCGTGTGATATTTAAGTTCACTTAACGCTAAATGCTATTTGTACTAAAGTACCACGCTATCTGTATACACCTACGCTATTTTGCAAGCGTAATTTATTTATTTATAAACTTTCTTCCCATGCATAAACAAAAGTTGTATTGCAATGTAAATATTATATTTTCTCGGTTTTATCAGGTGGTTAACATCTGATACAGAATATATTATTATTACATTTTGTAACAAAGGTTACATTAAGGTCATAAGGTTATATAACGTACGTAATTATTGGAAATAAATGTCAATTTAATTAAAGAAAAAAAGTAGAGAAATTACGCGGCACGGCTCGTTTATAAAATGAAAACCTTTTATGTCTTGATAATATAGTACTTTTTATATTTTTTTCCAAGATCTACTATTTAATAAATAGTAGAAACTACTAGTAGTGGGTTGACGACGACGGTACCTATTATGGAGGCTTAGTTTTTACAAATGTCGCAGAATCTACTAGATTAGAATCTGAGTGGTTGATGTTTCTGTCTGCCATGATAATTTTATGAATCAGCACGTCAGCCCCTACAGGCGCTACCTCCATCAACGACCAGCATCCCTCGAATACAAACGCACCATGACAGATACGACGGATGTCAAAAGCCGAAATCTTTCCTTTATATCACAGACTACAACCTCTCACGTCTATATTGACTCCAGCCTAGGCTCGACTTTGCAGGAGGTGTCCTTGGGACGGATTCAACTTGAGACCCGCGCGGGCTGTCCATCTTTACCGGCTGATGTCTCCTGACCCGGCCCCCACCGGTGACGCTGTCAAGGCCACTAGGGCCAACAGTAATAGACACTCCTACAAAAAGTCTATATTTTAAGTTGGTATTAAAAATAAACTATAACATACATACATATTTAGTTGGTTCCGTTGCACAACACCTCAAACGCAACAACGATAGTAGTGTTAAAAAAGTCGCTCTAGAGGAAAAGAGAACAGACTTATAGTGCAACTTTTATAAAGCTTTCACAGTTTCATACAGCCCGATATATGGGTTTCGGTAAAGCCCAGTGCATGTAGCATAATTGAGGGCGAGCCGTAAATTGGTTCTATATCGGATATTGAGTGGGTCGGCAATCGGCGCCAAGTGGTAACGCGTCCGCCATATTGAAATACACCAACATAAGTTTATAACTAAAGTTTATATTTAATTAAATTTTATGCATATCTATTATACAATATTTTCAATAGTCGTTCATAAAACACAAAAATGGAGTTCGTCATTTTTGAGGATAATCCTCTTTGAGATTCATAAACCTTTTTCAGGACTCCTGGAACTCTGACTTATTAATATTTGATAAGCGGTTAAAATTTAAACCTGCCTTAAGCGTCACAGGTCGCAAGTTCAATTCCCGCTCGGAGCAGATGTTTTTATGGATTATATAGGCATATGTTTCGGTCTGTGTGTGTTTATCCTAGTCCTTGTGTGTTTCCCGACACAGAATATCGTATCCTAATGAGGGCCGTTGAGTGTGTAGCGTTTATTATTATGAAATGAAGTCTGATAGTTTTTAAAAGCGACAGTTTATTTCTTAACTCGTTATTAGCAAGACTCGTTGTATAAATAAGTCGACGCTAAATGAATTAACACTTAAAAGTGTTTATAAATGCTAATTCAAGAACTTAACACTAGTAATTGCTTATAAGACACGGAAATAAGGAACTTACACGGAATTATGATGAAATCGACATTTCGACGACTTAATATACTACGTACTGCTCCCACCTTAGCGCTTCTAGCGCTGAATCTATTAAACAGCTCTTAATATTATAAGATAACCGCATATATATTAATGGAGTAAGACTGAGGTACATCGCTATTTCTTATCGTGTTGAAATAAAATTTGAATCGATCTACTGTCAAAATTGAAATGGATCGAAATAGAATTTTTACTAACAGTAACAGGAAGACGCTTTTACAAATTTTAAAAAAGGTTTTTGATACTTGATAAAATTAACAAAATTACATATTTCATAAAGGCGTTTACGGGTTTTTCAAGCGATGCTAGCGCTAGAAATGTGGCAAACCTGCTGTATGGTTTCAATATTTAACATTATTGAAAGGTTAATCAACGATCATTATGCTACGCCCTGTATATTTTACTTAAAGTAAGATGTTATTATCCTATTAGATATACTTGTGTTTTGCGTAATCGCCTCTGTTCTGTACCTAAATGTCTGATCCGTATTTATTTCGCTACTTTTAATTTTAATGCTATTTTTTATTAAATGTACTCGTATAATACTTTCATCTAAATGTTCACTTTTTCTATATTTATCTCTTGTCAATTCAATAGTTTTTCAATTTTGATTTGAATGTTTACTATTTTATAACTTGAAAAAGTTTAGTTCAATATTTTTTTTATGTCATGACGGTTGACAAACAGGCTTACGGTCTGCATAATGGTAAGCAGTCACCCTGTGAACGCTTGCGATACTTGAAGTATCACACGCGCGTTGCCAACCCAAGGAACAAGAAGGAAAGGATGAGAAGGGAATAGAGGGGTGGGAGATTGGGCCTCCGGCTCTCTTCCCATCGCACGAAACGCAACAGTACCTACTGATACTGTTACTTGACACCGATTTTCTATGGGAGGGTAGTACTTCCCCGGTCGAGACGGCCCATTTGTGCTAGAAGAAGCGTGGCTCTACGGTAGTAGTACCGCAAAATATTTTATGATGTAAACTGTACAAAAAACAAGTAAAATAAACACCTTCTAGTTTCTAAATTCTATTAAAAAATCACATCAATCATCACATAAAGATGGCCAAAATTAAAACCAAAGTATGTTTCCTAATATAATTTAGTCGAAACCATGTAATATGTATATATGTACCCGCGTAAAATCAATACACTTCAATACGGTCGCATTCCGGACGCTTGCGCAGATAACGTTACGTTCCACAGATAATAAATCCAGCTTCGGACCGGGACTCCCACGTGTTCGGGACCTGATCTTAGATATTTTAACTTGTTTCCATTTGGCTCACGAAATACCGTAAATAGATGTGAAATTATGAATAATTATTTATTAGCAGATACATCGGCGAGAAAGTACGAATAAATAAACATATATAAATCTTTTTTATACATAACATACTACTTAATAGTAATTATATAATATTTCTAATATTTGAAATAAGGGAAGCTTTTAAAAGAAAATTGTATATAACTTTATTTCTTATTCGACCATTAATTTCTTGATTTTTCCGTCTACAAACTTCCCTAATAATTTTATTAGCTAAATTAATAGATTGAATCGACTGTGTCCCGACTAAAGGATGTGGATGGGACACAGCAGAATCGGTATGTATGTATGGTACTGTTCTCTCCATTGAAACACTATCTGCCACTGTTTAGCTCTACCAATGTGTACCTATGCAACAAATCAAAATCGTTTCACAAATACAGGCTAATATTAAGTTAGATTTCTCAAAAAATAATTCATTAGAATCGAGATGGCAGGATGTCTGTTAAAAGTCTTTGTCTTTAACTTTATATGTATCAAATCTTCATCAGATTCTCTCAACATAAAGATCATACTGACTGATTACTATCTTTACGAATTAAAAACAAAATAAATAAATAAACGCTAAACACTGCCCCGTTAGTGTGTCAGGTGTCCGGAATCATAAACAATAACAATGTCAAAAACACCCAGAAAAACTTACATATTATATATGTTTACGAAATACGGATAAAATTCTCTTTTTCTACTTACAAATCGCATTTAAAACACCTAATTGGAAAAGTTATCTATGCTGTCTACACAAAATCATAATCCTAACTAGTTTGCTAATCTCAAAACATTTATACACTGAAATGATTTCAATTGCAAAGTATTAAGACCTATTATCGTTTGATAGTAATATTTCATCTCCGATTATTCATCAATATCGTTCAAGTCCACTTAATGGTTGACGCGAGTTATGCAGCGTTTATTGGAATAAACGATTGTATTTCATGTAAATCAATGTGCATTTGTGAGGATTGATGGCAGTGTATTGGGACAGCGTTGTGGCTTAATGGTAGCGAGTCTGCCTTTAGTCTCGATGGTTGCGGGTTCGATTTGTTTCGCTCTGGGCATTCGTCCTTGTGGGTCTCTCCAACACGCCTCTGAAATCACCTTAAGCTGTCATCGGTTCCGGTTGTTATCACATAGCATCTGATAACAATCGTTAACTCTTGATAAGTATATTGCTCTTATCCAATGTGTGTTTACCGGCGTCGGGATGTGACGACCCCATCGCCCGCTGTTGGGATAACCTCTGTTACAGCAGAGATTATTCCACCAGTGCAGTCAGTCACACTTGTGGTAGGTCTTTTGTTGCAAGAGGCCGGCTAGGTAGGTACCACCGCAGTGTCAAATATTCTGCCGCCAAATAGTAGTGCTTAGGCATTACTGTGTTCCGGTTTGAAGGGCACTGTACGCTAGTGAAATTACTGGGCAGACGAGATTTAAGAACCAATATCTCGAGGTTGGCAACGCGTGAGTGGCACCTACTAATGGTTCTGCAAGCGCTCATAGGCTACGGTAACCACTTAGCATCAGGTGGGCCGTATGCTTGTTTGCCAAATTTTAACATTAAAAAAAAAAAAAACTCGTTCGCCCTTTGGGTTGCGGAGGTCAGATGGCAATCGCTCTGTGTAAAAACTAGGAACCTCTCAAATCCAGATAAGAGTTATAATAAAATAAGTATAAATTATTATAGTGACCAAAATTTGGTCAAGATTTAATGTCACTCTCTTTAGTACTGTAACAAGTAACTTAACACTTTATAGAGTCCAACAAATTATACGCAGTATCTTAAGATTCTTATTGTATCCGCCTATATTCTTAAGCTCTATTAACAATTAACAATTAATAACACTTTTGTGAATTTTAGTTTCTATTTTCATACTAGTAAGGTTCATTCATGCGCCATATTCTGTTAAAGCCAGTACCTCCATACAATGATACATTTATCTTAGATTAAAATCTGCCACAAACAAATCACCGAGTTTTAATTTTAATTCATTACATTAATATAACGTATAGTTAGAAATATCGTCGTGATTAAGCTATCTTTCAATGATAGGTACAATCGAATATAACAGAAGCGATTAGTTAAAATGATTTTAATTAAACACATAAAGCAAGGGAAATGTGTCGGTATTTTGATCGATACATTTTTATATCTATCCATAAACGCGTTTTCATCCACTTGAAAAAGGATTTAAAATCAGGCATTTAATGCAATATGAAATAATTTACTTCAAGTTTTGTTTTCGCGACAAAAAGCAGTCTATAATTATAAGTCTCCAAGGTCCCATCTATACCTATTTTCGCTTCTATATCTATGTTATCCTCCATTCAATTTCTGCAACTATAATATCTACGTTCTCACCTATATCTATTTTCGCATTTATAAAATGAAAGAGAGCATAGCATATCAGATAAGTAAAAGGTAGTTGGTATTTTAACTTCATTAACTAATTTCGAAACTGCTAGATGTATAATTAAAAAAATTACGTGACGTGACACACAAAGAGTCTCACAAATGTGGCAAGCTGTGACAATAACGGGAGGGCTCAAAAATCTTGAAATTCTTATGACGTATTTTTTGATAGCCCCAATGAGACCTCAAATGTAATAATAATAATCAGTACAATGTTGGTAAAACCTCATTCATTATCAGATATTTATACTTAAAGTATTTATATTTGCTCGTGTCTACTTATCACGCTCTATGTAGTATATAAGGTGAACAAGGGATTCGTTATATCTATGAATAATGGCTGCCTTTATTGAAATATAAATCTAGCTTACAATAATACTCACGAATAAGCAGATGCGGACGATTTATCTCTTATAAAATAATGACCTCGATCTTTGTACACGACTTTAAAATTAATATTTATATTTAAAATTTACTATTGAATAGTATGTTTATTTTTGGAACATTATGCCTTAACGCGACTTACGGGTATTGCGATTTAGTAGAAATCGTTACGTAACGAAATGCATGTATGCTGTGTGTGCATGTGTATATCGAGCCTACTACAAGCAAATGAGCACACGAACAAGTGAGTGCGTAGACGGCTGCGCAACTCTCTCTCTCTCTCTCTGTCCCTGTCTCTTTTTATCATGTAACTATGAAAATGACTATGATGAACTATTGAAATATGAGGATTTCATTTCGAATTACTTCGTTCATGACGGGGATCAAACCGCACTTTTTTTCTTATTATTTTTGGAGATCATACTATTTTGCTTGTTTATATAATAACATCAGATAATCTGTCTGTGCCTGTACAGCGTCTATTATAATTATGTATATCGACTTCTCGTGGCGCTGTCTCTTTATATAAAACTTGCATCAGTCTGTGACTTAAGAATAGTTATTTTTCTGTTCCTAGGGGACAGTACTTTTTTAAATATAAGATACTCACACCCATGTCCTTTTCGGTACCCCTGTGTATATAACATATTAGCTAAAATACTACTAGATATTGAATTATTATCGAATATCTGATTTTATCATATCATATACTAGATAAACTAATACGTATAAATTATTAAGTAAAATCACATTTTGTAAAAGTATTTTAACGAATACATTATCTAATTTTGTAAGGCCAACGATTATTAAATAGAGGTTAAGTTCGTTATATTTTTTAATTCATAACAAAATTTGACACCAATCTGTCTAAGCCTCGGGCGACAAAACACGCTTTCTCTTAACATTAGACTGAAGTATGGCGCCAAAATTCCTCGTCTATGATTTGACAATTGCCTCCGATAACGCCTTTAAATACCATTTTATATACCTTTCACAGCTAAGTGCTGATGCTTATAGTGAATCACTAATGTGGTAAAACGGTTTAAATGGACTAATAGTACTTGCATTTTGTGTTTGTATTCTTCGAGTCGAGTATTTGAATAATCTCTCGATCTTCTGGTGCTTAGGCGATTTTACGTTCGTGCTTAGTGAGCAAATCATTATCAGTTATAAACATCTTGACCCACTGACGAGTCACGATATACACACACATATACATACTTTTTACATCAATACCGGTTTTAAACATCACTGTCGATTATTCCAATTATTAATCGATATTTAAATCGATTACTTTTATTAACGATATGTACAGTTACGCTCACAGATAATATATATATATATATATATATATATATATATATATATATATATATATGTTAAAGCATAATATAATTTATTAAAATAGAATCTATAAATTTAAAGGCGTCGGGATGTGACGACCCCATCGCCCGCTGTTGGGATAACCTCTGTCACAACAGAGATTATTCCACCAGTGCAATCAGTCACACTGGTGGTAGGTCTTTTGTTGCAAGAGGCCGGCTAGGTAGGTACCACCGCAGTGTCCAATATTCTGCCGCCAAATAGTAGTGTTTAGGCACTACTGTGTTCCAGTTTGAAGGGCATTGTACGCTAGTGAAATGACTGGGCGAACGAGATTCAAGAACTAATATCTCGAGGTTGGCAACGCGTGAGTGGCACCTACTAATGGTGCTGCAAGCGCTCATAGGCTGCGGCAACCACTTACCATCAGGTGGGCCGTATGCTTGTTTGCCAACTTCTAACATAAAAAAAAAAAAAGATACACACAAAAAAAAGATTCAAATTTATAAATACTCATTAAGACTGTTGCGGCGACATTGAGCATATATTTTCAACAATAGAGTATTTTATTGCTAATAATTCGAACTAATACGCCTTTATAAGAACGGTTTTATAAACATAATAGGATAAAATATTATGTACTTTGGAAAACTTTTACGATTGAAAGACTCATGTATTGTTTTTTTTTTTTCAGGTAAGTTGATTAGAAGGCCAACGTAACCCATCAATGTCATCAAAATGAGTATGTATTGATAGTGAAGTGCTTTATATTTAAATATTTTTTATTATATAACACCTCGGCGGATGTGACGACCCCATCGCGCGCTGTTGGGATAACCTCTGTCACAGCAGAGATTATTCCACCAGTGCAATCAGTCACACTGGTGGTAGGTCTTTTGTTGCAAGAGGCCGGCTAGGTAGGTACCACCGCAATGTCCAATATTCTGCCGCCAAATAGTAGTGCTTAGGCACTACTGTGTTCCAGTTTGAAGGGCATTGTACACTGAGTGAAATTACTGGGCGAACGAGATTTAAGAACTAATATCTCGAGGTTGGCAACGCGCGAGTGGCACCTACTAATGGTGCTGCAAGCGCTCATAGGCTGCGGCAGCCACTTAACATCAGGTGGGCCGTATGCTTGTTTGCCAACTTCTAACATAAAAAAAAAAAAAAAAAAAAAAAAAAATCGATATTAATGTTGTTGTTTTTACTGATTATTTTTGACTGAATATTGTCGATTGATTTTTTTTTGTAGAGTAGTCTATGTAAACGACAACATTAGAGACATCAGAAAGAGGGCATTAGAAATGGAAATAGGAAAAAGGAAAATTACGAAGGAACCTAGAAATGTGAACTTTTTCACAGGTTTCGGTTTTAAAACGTAAACAAGCACTAAGAAAGGATTTTTCGAGAATCAACCCTTAAGGGGCGAAAAGATGTTCGAAGTTTGTATGAGTTTGTCATTTTTGAAACTAAAAACATGAAACTTTGATTTGGGCGAACAATTAAAGATAAAGAAACACGTGTTTTAACATTTCCTAAAATTCCATCCATGCAGGGTGAGATAGGGGTTCAATGTTTGTATTAAAATCGTTATACGCACGGGCGATACCACTAGCAACTACACCACTAGAAACTAGTACATATCTAATATAATAATAGTTCAGTGACATAGGAAACAGAGTCCAATTGGAAAATGTTATTAAATTAAATTCGACAAAACGAGACTGAAGGCAGGAATTATGATGTTAAAAGTTAATATTCGTAATTTTGTTTTATTGCAATCACTAATTGCCATAATAATAACGTTATCGTTTTAATAAATGTTTTGATTATAAGTCGTTAGTAATTATTTGCTCGATTAAATCGCTCGTGGTATGATTTTGTAATGTCGGCTCATGGTTAGCAATTAGTGTGTATCATTGTCGAGTGTAGTAATGTCGTGGTCAAAATTGAATCTGTATTAAAACTATGTGACTAAAAATGTACAGCTTTTGGAATGAAGTTCCATATCGTGCGTATCCATAGAGGTATTTCTAAAATGTTTTCTTCAATCGATGGCTTCATATAAATTTGTATGATGTCCAGTTTAAATTGACCTCTAGTACAATGACCCTCATAAGTACTTAAGGAAATATATCCATCTCTGTTTTTAAATAATTAATATTAATTTTTAATATTCAATAGATAGCGAAAATAACTTCGTTCCTACCGCGTATCCCGAATCACGTTCATTTTATTTATTCATAACACATTAGCACAAGTAAAGCTAGTATTGCAAGAGGCCGGCTAATTAGGTACCACCGCAGTGTCAGTTATTCTACCGTAAATAAGTATACTGTATTTCGGTTTAAAGGACACTGTAGTGTGTAGCTAGTGTGTCCTCATAGGCTACGACAACCGCTTAATTTGTTGGTTATTTTTTCAATAATTATTTTTAAGGTCCATCTCTAAAGTATTTGATCAGATCATTATTGTCAATATCGGGTCAACATCTGACAAAAATATTTAGTCGTCATGCGCATATAAAATTTAAACCGATTGAATGTCAGAATTGAATTAGATCGAATTAGAATTTTTACTAAAAGTTAATGGAAAGCCCGCTGGTCTGTTTCGTATCGAATACTCAAATTGGGTAAGCGGTAATTAGCCGTCAGTAAATACATGACTTGTGACTTTCCTAAGGAAGTTTTCCTTCACCGCAAAGCGTGTGATAAATTACATACAATCTGATAACCACCAAGGCGTGGTTATTTGTAACCGCATGTATGGATAAATTGAAATAACTCATGCGCTACATGATTAATTCGATCAAGTTTCGATTTTTACTTAAAAGGAAAATTAGTTTACATGTACAAAATTTAACAAGGTTAAACTAGAGGTAATGAGAGCTGCTAGATTTGTTTGAAAATTTGAAAAGCAGAGATGACAAAGATAAGTCATGTTGGATATATATTCCTAGTCAGTACGTCCTATACAAAAGATTACACTGTTTAAAAATAGCTAACCGGCGCCAATCACCTAAACTTTAAGATCTTACTCCTGACACAAGACAAAAACAATCTGAACGCTGTGATTGCAAGTTTTTGGTTCTTATGCTTTGACACTGAGGCAAACCTTGTACAAAAAGAATTTTTATTTAAGGATATTAGCAATACAAAGGCTAATCCACATTCCAAACTTATTGGTAATGCCTATTGCCCCTCCAAATAAGCTCGAAGCTTGCGCGAGGAGTAGGTACGACAATAGCCCAGGTCAGGAGCGAACCAGTGACTCTCGCGTTAATCGCGTCCTTCTACCGTTGAGCTATAGCTTCGATTGAAATCGCTTTAATAATTTTTTAAATCAGGGCAGTTAAAAAAGCAACTCATCGACAAAAATTTGCCAACCCTGGAAGTAATATTAATAATTCACGTACCACATAGGCAAATTAAAATTGTAATTAAAAGTGCCCCGTGCCTTTAGGGCGGCGTGACCTCATTATACGGTCAGATAATTAGCAATTTCGTAAAACGGCCCCTTTCATTAATTTGTCGAGGTAAATTAAACAGTTGGGTATAAGTCAGGTTTCATAAGTAAAGTAATTTTTAACACTAATTTGTTAAGGACTGTCGAGTGCGTAAAGTATTCACTAAAGTCTAGACGAGTAACGCCCTCCTCCGTTAATTAATACAAGTGTAATTATTCTCTCAAATTACCCATTTTATTAAGGTAAAGTACTCTCTTTTTCTTCGAACCAAAATGGCCGTGACGTAAATGACATGCATTTTAGTTTTGTTAGTGGGTAGGAGGATTCCAGCTTGGGACTGATTATTATTGAACCCACAGATATTTATCAGGTTCCAGTGTACAATATTAATTAATTAAACAGCGTCTTATTCGTGTTACACGTATGTGTTTTCGGACATATATTCGGTTCATGATATATTTTTTAAACCTTTAAGTGTTTGCAATCATTTTTTTTTTAAATTAAACATTTTTTTTTTTTAAGAAATATATAATATTTTTATTAAAAAATATCTAATTGGTCCTCTACAAAATATTTAGACGGACCTTGAGTATAGTAGAAGACTCCAATAACAAATTGTATAATTTTTAGTAATAGTCATAAAAATATTATCACTTCCAAAAATTTCGACATGAAGAAATACGTAATATGTGCGGAGACACTTAAACAAAAACATATTTTTTATCTGTTAAGTTTTGACATAACAAATCCATATGACAATTATGACATGTGTTGATTGTGAATCTGGAACTTGTAAAAATCGGCCTACTTGCGATAAAAAAACAGGTAAAAATATTTTTAATCTCTGCTCCGTCAGTTGTTTTTTTTTTCCTCTATTAGCGATGTATAAACTCGTGTGAAAGTATTCGAAATGTTTATTGCTTATGAAAGTGATTGTACTTTAAAATTACTTAGTTCAAGAGTTGTTATATTTTACGTATTTGGCTTTCAAGTTAATACTAAATGATCTTGTTATATTTTTTAAACTTATTTTAAGGAATAATTTGCAGGCGATTTCAAAAGCATTTACTTAATTTTTTAAGGTTTTAATTTTTTTTTATTTTGGGCGAATAGTCACTCATTGGATGAAAGCAAATTCTATCAAGATTTAACGATTATTATTAAATGTCCATGTGAAAGCAACCGGGCCGACAGCTTAACGTGCTCTCTAAGGCACGGTGGGGCACTCCCAGGACACACGCCCAAACCGAAACAGATTTTTGTAAGATGTATGCAAGCATCCATCCCGAGCAGGAACGAAACCGTGACCGTTGAGGCTAAAGGCAGTCAAGCCAACTAACTCGCCACAACAGTCGTCAGTGTGTGTGTGTGTGTGAGGTTGCTGATTTACAAAAATAGTTCTGACATATAAAGAATGACCAATCGTAATTATTTTTGAACATTTTTACCACGAAACCTTATAAACAATGGTCTCATTTAATTAACACTCTGTGACACGTGACACGTGTTTTAATTACGCGCGAAAATTTATCAATCTCGACTAGAATTCTAATTACATTAATACATTAAGTTTTTACGTTATTTTATTTTGACAAATGGTATGTTATGACACGTAATTTTGTAATGGCTTTTTTTATGTAAGAGGGGGCAAACGGGCAGGAGGCTCACCGCCGCCCATGAACATCTGCAACACCAGAAGGCATGCAGGCGCGTTGCCGACCTTTAAGGAAAGAATACGCTCTTCTCTTGAAGGTTCCCAAGTCGTATCGGTTCGGGAAGACCGCCGGCGGAAGTTGATTCCACAGAGTGGTTGGCTATTTACTATAAAATATTTGAGCAGACACGACACCAATTTACGCGATATAATTTGACACGAAAAAAATTCGTAATATCGATTTATTAGTTTCCATTCTTTAGCGAAGTCTAATTTTTTTTCATCGTCATAAGATGAGCTTTTTATGATGAGTCCAAAGCAAAATACATAAATATTCTGCCGCCAAATAGTAGTGCTTAGGCATTACTGTATTCCGGTTTGAAAGGCACTGTACGCTAGTGAAATTACTGGGCAGACGAGATTTAAGAACTAATATCTCGAGGTTGGCAACGCGTGAGTGGCACCTACTAATGGTGCTGCAAGCGCTCGTAGGCTACGGCAACCACTTACCATCAGGTGGGCACTATGCTCGTTTGGCAACTTGTAACATAAAAAAAAAACAAAAACATATAAGTCTTGCAGATCGCGTTTCGCGATTTTATGTTCACTTCTGGACCATTTGACCACGAGCGGTTTTAAGGGAGGGTAACCGGGGCGACAACCTCAGGGCATCCACAATAGAGACTTCGGAAAATAAGTATCTTTGATATACGGAATATTGAACAATAGTAAACAGATTTTCCTTTGATATTTTTTTTCGCTGTTTTACGTTTACCTATTAAAATTTTATTTCGGAGAATTCTGTTTCCGATTGTATATTTTATATATGATTATTCAATACTAAAATAATCTACTTAGATTATTAATTGAAAAACTCGAAAAAAATTATCATGAAATTTGCAAAATAATTTTACACTAGAGGGCCTTCAGGCCACTCCTTTGTTGACCTGAGGCCTCCAGACCTTTAAATCTGGCTCTGGACGTGAATTGAATAAAATGAACACTCTTGCCTTCAAAATGTCATCAAGAAGTCCGGGGATATAGAAAGAATCTCGTCATAAGTATAAGAGCTGTATATACAGAAAATGTACTTGAAGTTATCTCTGTAACTTTATAAAACGGTACAAGGGAAAAGTTTTTATACAACAATACGGAAGCTCAAAATATTGTAAACCATAAAAGTCAGTGTCCAATAAGCCGCCTGTGGCGAGGTAGCTACTGCGTACGCATCCTGTACAATAAAAACCCGTTATTAAAATTACAATATTAATTTATTTACCATAAATTACTATCGATATCCCGGTTTTAATGTGAAATATTTGTTTAAAGACGTGAGTTCAACGTTGTGTTTTATGATATCTTTAAACAAACAAACAGTGGTTTTTTACTATAGAATTTTTCATCCATATATTTAATACAACAATAAATAAATTGGTTTCATTATGCCTCATTAGTTAATTGTTTACTACAATAGACCTGGGTAGGCCAGATACTGTGGTAGATGGCTCTTTGACACTATTTTTGTTGTAAGAGTTGCTTCGATGGGACCATATCATCAGGCCGCCCATACGTTGCCTTGCCACCACCTTTGTGTAAAGCAGAAAGGTGTGTAGACTACAGACGTTGTATTAACAAAGGAAATGCTGTTCTTCAAGCCCAACTTTGATTGTTTGTTTATTTCATTTCATGACGTCAAATAGGCATACTGTCCGCCTGATGGTAATCAGTTACCGCAACCTATGACATCTATATCATGTATGACATGCACATTGCCAACGCAATGGAAGGAAAGGATGAGTAGGGAAAAAGGAAGGGAACAGAGGGGGTGGGGAATTGGGTATTCGGCGCTCTCACTTATCGCACGAAACGCAATAGTATCTACTGATACTGTTACTTTACCCCGAATTCCTATGAGAGTGCAGTATTTTCCTGAATGAGTCGGTCCATTACAAATTCTTATTCTACATAACAGTAAACGATAATAAAACAATAAAAGTACCTTTAATAAAAATATTATAAAAGAAATCCCGATAGAAAATTTCTATTTCCATTATCTCTCAACCACATCTATTGCTATGACAAACCGTTCAGCCGTTGTACGGCATCACTTGCGGTCCATTAGATGCTAGCGACTGACGCAAACTAGTAACCATTACGACATTAAAACCTATTAAAGTAAATTTATTATATAGGACTGTATCGCCATCCTAATCTGTTTAATATTGTAACATATTATTATACACTCACAGGCAAAATTAACCGCCCACCTTGTATTTCTCTCAATTTGAAAAAAATTACAAATTTAGACAATATTAAATGAGATGTACGTTAAGAGCAGTCGCTGAGGTAAAATAAAAACATAAATTACTTTAAAAAAAACTTGGTAATTAAAAGATTTAGTCGAAAAATCGATTTTATTAAAAAAATCGTCGAAAATTTCACATTTTTAAGTGTAAAATTGGCTGTCCAAATTAAAAAAATAAATAAAATTAATAACTAGTGTTGCCCCCTCGGGCTTTTAAAACTTCTTGGAGCCGGTTTGGTAGTCCATCCATGATATCCTGGATATTTGATTGAGGGATGTTGTACCACTCCTCCACCACAGCCGCCTTGAGCTCTCCTAGAGTCGCAGGCGCTGGTACTCTTGCCCGGACACGTCTCTTGAGTTTGTCCCAAATGTGCTCAATTGGGTTAAGATCGGGGCTGCGTGCGGGCCATGGTAAAACTTGAATCCCGACCTCGTTAAGGTACTGAGTGACAGATCTTGCAGTATGATAGCGTGCATTATCATGCATTAATTTGAAGTTGTCTCCAATAAATGGTGCGAAAGGCATGACATGATGTTGGAGAACTTCTTCCACGTACCTTTCAGCGTTCACACTACCTCTGTCGAAGATAACAAGATCGGTACGACCCTCGTAAGAGATACCTCCCCAAACCATTATGGACCCTCCCTGGTAACCCACTGTTTCGGTTATAGCGCATGGAGCAAATCTTTCGTTTTGGCGTCGGTATACACGCTGACGTCCATCTGGACCTCTTAAGGCTATTCTGCTTTCATCTGAGAACAGTACGCTCTTCCATTCCTCCACAGTCCAGTCAGCATATTCTCGCGCAAAACTAAGTCTTGCTCTACGGTGCTGTGGCAGCAGTTGTGGGGCGCGAGCTGGACGATAAGCTTTTATCTTTCTTTCTGCAAGTCTTCTTCTAATCGTACGTTCACTCACACTGACATTTCTCACCTCAAGAAGCCGCGTACGAACTTCAGTAGCAGTGTAAAAGTGATTTCTCAAAACGTTGCTAACAACGAAATGGTCATCACGGGTTGAAGTGCATCGACGTCGGCCTTGGCCTGGCCTCCGGGTGTATAAACCAGTCTCCCGAAATCGTCTGATGACATCCCGTACCGTGGTTCGTGGTACACCAAGTGTTAGAGCGATGTGACGTTGGCTGTACCCAGCATCAGCTAAAGCCACTGCCCTTGCTGCACAAGTTGCATCGAGTGGCATTTTTTAAACTTCAAACAATAAATGACCACCACAAAGTCAAATTAAACAAAATCCACACACTAAGGCAGAAAAGAACATGAAATGTTAACCAGGTAACGCAAGGACTAAAATGTCAAACAATGACTAAATTTCCAAAACCCTTCGGTGACACAATTTTACATAACGAAATATGGGTATAAGTGGTTAATTTATTGCTAAAGTACCCACTTGATATAAAATAAAACAGTAGCTAAGCCATTGCTTCCATAAACAAACAGGGTGACGAAAGATATAGGTGGGCAGTTAATTATGCCTGTGAGTGTATATATAGTGTATTACATAAATTAATGTATAGGATATTTATTATCCCGGAAAAATGTTAGGTTTCTGTGGGATTATCGAAAAACGGAAGGCAGGACTATTTAAAATCTGGTATATAGTATAGGGATGGATGTCTGATGTAACGACTACATTAACCTGGATGAAGCCATGGGTAGTAATAGTTAGTTAGTGAGAAAATG
The DNA here is from genome assembly GCA_023373885.1 of Hestina assimilis. Classification (NCBI taxonomy): domain Eukaryota; kingdom Metazoa; phylum Arthropoda; class Insecta; order Lepidoptera; family Nymphalidae; genus Hestina; species Hestina assimilis. The sequence continues at coordinate 4,046,446 of CM041749.1, read as the reverse complement.
TTATCTTTTTTTTAATAATGGCAAACATTTCCCAGGCATTAAAAGAGTAACTGTAAACTTTGTTCAACAAAACTGGAAGCATCAATGTTTCTTGCCATCTTGGTTAAGGCATAAAGGGAGGGGTTAAAATAAGTAAAATTGTTCACATTTCAATGTTAAGGTTAATTTTCGGCTGATTTCGGCGGACTTTACTGCCTATACAACAAGCTACTCTATTAAATCACTACATAGTATAAAACAAAGTCGCTTTCTCTGTCCCTATGTATGCTTAAATCTTTAAAACTACGCAACGGATTTTGATGCGGTTTTTAAAAAAAAACATTTTTTTGAGGTTTCTAATGTGATGTCGTAAATAATTACATTAAACGCGTGCGGGCCACGGGCAGTAATGAATAAATCAAAACTACTGCATCGATTTTTTCAGTGAATGACATAGGCTATATATTTTATACCCGTGCGAAGCCGAGGCGGGCCGCTAGTATTCAATAAATTCATAATTAATTATCATATATACTTATTTGTATTTTTACTTAACCACGAACGCATGTGTAACTTTACCTCATGACGTTGTTTGAATCATCTGATAAACATGTCATTAGGCCTATGATGATTAGTATCTTATTCTTCAGAACTAGCTTTTGTTATATAATATTTCTTAAGCAAAGATTGCGTACCATAACGAAAACAGCAGAAAACGTATGAAGTCAGCTTTGAATCCTTTGCATTGCGTATAGCCTTTGCCAAGCCACGATGTGGCACGGATATGTAATTGGCTCCTTTTGTCATATCATCGTCAAAGGAAAATATCTCTTTATGATGATCACGGTATATATCATCTAGGTTACAGTTATAGAGAAATGAAGTACACTATATAATAAATGGAACTTGTAACACAATAACATGTGTATTAGAAAACGGATGACGTAAGACAAAATACAAACCATTAGTAAGCAATTAAACAAAATTATCTATCCCATCAAAAATATGAAATGTAAACTGAAACTTTGACGGTTGTAAGGTAACATACTCTACTCATTCAAACACTTTAGTGTCGTACAACCGCCAAGTTTCAGCCATAGTTATACATGAAATTTCACCACTTTTTGTAGTAGAAGAACTGCTTTGCAAGATATGGATTTTTTTACATTTTATGGTTTTGATGAGATTATACGTGTTACGACTAAGGAAAGAGAAGAAGAGGCCGAAGTGGTCGTAATCTTCGTTTGTATATTAGATAATACTTGGCAGTACTAGAAAAGGGCTATCAAGGGGATGTTACTTAAAAGCACGCATTGGGTTTAACTCGTGCTATCTAGGGAGTTCCTGGAGCATTGGACCACCGAGGTAAACACTCCTCGAGTAGGAACATTCCAAGTATGTTCAACGACCAAAAAGATGCCAAAACGATATTAATTAATTGCTGCAAGAAAAATATAGACTCCCACGGCGACGAAACTATTTCATTATCAAATCGCAAACAGTACATAGCTACCTACAGTGAAATATAATTGCCTGTTTCCCAGACTCTAGCTCATTAGAACGAACGAAAACTTAGAAATTATGAAGCAAACAACACCTTATGCGAATTATCAGATCCGAATAGATTTCATAACGCCATTATACGGCTTCAGTTATTGAAGATGTCTATCTAATTTTATCAAAAGGATCATAAGACTTGCATTATTGTAGTTTCTAAATGTCAATTTAACATGGGAAAGTGTTTGACGGACATCGTCGTCCGGTGGGCTCGCGGATGGAGCTACGTTAGACTTCCATGCTCTCACGGTAATCAGCTGATCTTGGAGATAATTCTATGTTATATTAATTGATATATGAATACTGTCGTGGAATGCTATTTGACATGGAGAGACGTTGACAAAATATTTAGATGTATCTATTTGACAGTGTTTTGCAATATCTTTTAATCTTTTTATTTAGTATTTATATGGTAATGTAATAAGTTGATGGAATAAATTAATTTAAAACATTAGGTACCTGAAATTGTTGAAAAATGAAATATTAAACACATAAAATGTTGCTATCAACATTCAATTTGCCATAAAAACCATTTTTTGTATCCAATGTTATACGATGTTTTGTAATTGATCGATTTCTTCGACGTAGTTTCAGCGGCCGCCAATAGATGGCGCGAATTAAAATCTTACATGTGTACCTAATTTTAACACTGGTAATAAATATCAGTTTGGTCTTGTGGTGACGTATATATACAAAACCGCTAACGAATCAAGTTCAAATCTCTCAGTGTATTTTCATTACAATATAGTTATAACTTATTAAAAAGTATTCCCGCACTATTCAAGCGATGAAAACAACGATTTTCCGTTGCTTTGCATGCGTGGGATATATTAAATTGGTGCAGCAACAAGTGAGCAACAGTCCAATGACGTTCACTTCTGTTAAGCCTTCGTACATTTTTAATTTATTTTACAACAAATTATTTAATTAGGCGTCTAAATTTATTACCTACAATCTGATAAAATTTATTGTACTGTCGTTAGCAAAATTAATTTTTAATGCAAACATCCGATGTATTGGGTCATAACCTTTTATTGACCAGGAACCACCATCTATTTTTTCTTAGCAGGGACTATCATTTACACCATAATTTTGTTTAATATTTGTTACCTCAGAATTTATGAACGGAATTATTTTCGAACCAGTTTGGATCAGCTTTAACTTATAATATTCTGGGAAGCAGCGATTGAATTCGTCAATCAATATTTTAAAATGACGGTGATATTAAGGTTTTATTGTATGTTTACCTGACTCACTTCATACTTAAAGTCGTCCACAAAGGCTTTTAATATCGCGAAAAATAAAATCGTTCGCGGACCATATTTTGCCTTCTGCGTATCAATGGTTGAGAGCCACTGGGGTTGTCTAAACCATACACAGCTTATAAAGTGTTTTTATGAATCAGAAGTGAGTAGACTTTCTAAAAATTACAATCTTAATAAATCTTCTTTAAAATGATCGAAACACACATAAATCGATGAACGGTATAAATTACTGGCCTTTCTTACACATAACATTAACACTATTAAAAAATTAACATAATAACTTTAAACTAAGTATCAAATATACGTTAAATCAAGTATACGTCCGCTCAGCACGGGGTTTACAAAGGACAAGAGCTCCTAGAACTTGTCAAACGGTGTTTTATACTTTCGTTTCTTCTTTTTTTTTTTCATCTACCGCCAACATTCCTAACAGCATATTATAAGTTTCATCGAAAATCCGATATAATTTCGAAAAATAAATAGTACGTTACATACAAGAGATATTTGAGAAAATTAATTAAGTTTACTTGCATTACCATTAATTTAATGTGTCATAATAATTTAGTGCTATACAAATACCGGTATATAATATCTCATCTAATATATTATAGGGGTAATTACACATACGCTAAGTGATCTATAACTGGTGCACTAATGGGGAGCGTTTATCGTGATTAGCTAGTTAGTTTGTTATTAAATTCTCGATGGCGGTAGTTATTCAATTTAGGTAAAAAGATAGGCGTGAGTGATGAAGCGTTGGATTATATACGTATTTTATATTACGGCATAGCCCCTTTTTTATAATAAATAAATAAACGCTACACACTCAACGGCCACCATTAGGATACTTATATCTTGTGTCGGGAGTCCGGAAACATTCACAATGACAAGCACACCCAGACCGGACAATATGCCTGTATGGTCAATACAAACATCTGCTCTGAGCGGGAATCAAACCCGCGACCTGTGGCGCTTAAGGCAAGTTTGCTACCGCTGCGCCACAAGGTCGTCATATTTTATAAAACAGTTTCCTAATAAAGCTGATGAACTACTATCGCAAATATTATGTTAATAAAACTTTAGTACATATCTAAGGCGTACATTTTTCTGGCGTAAAAAGTTTATTAAATGAAAAGATTATAATATTAAATATATATTTACGTATTTCACATTATTAATGTAGCTCTAAGTATAATTGACTGAATGCTTATAAACATAAATAACTTTTTTAGATAATTACGCCGTTTCAAAAATCAAAACGGAATGTTAAATCTATTTGTGAAAGCGATTTGAATCTATCAGAAGGCTTAAGAGGTGTTGAGGGAGAACAAAGAGGTACATTACCGCGCATTATCGGACCGTCGTCTACAATACCGGTCATTATTGTCATTACGGTAACAATTACGGCCTGCTAATCGTTTAGTCGGTAATAATTAGTAGTGGAACTCTACCGTTGCGATCAAAATATTAAGATATAATTGGATAGTGCCTTAATGACTTTGTGTTTTTGATAATAATGTCATTAATTGAAATTTAAAATTCATTGTGAATGTTTCCGGACACAGGAAATAACTATTCTAATGGGCCGTTGAATGTGTAGTGTTTATTTATTATTATTTATGATGGTGGCAAATGATCGTGCTTCTGCTGATGGTAAAAGGTTTTGCTTGTGGCGACAAAAGTATCAAATGAGCAATGCTGATCCGTGAAAGACAGACCTTTCACAATGTATTCCTCTTTTTAAAATTGCTCTTTTGTAACAAACGTTCATAAAATATTGTATTTTATTTTGTGTTGAAAAGATAAAAGATAAACAACTAACGGCCTTATAATATCATTAACCAATTAGACCCTACAAAGATAAATAGAGTTACTTATAGAAGTGACATAAATTATCGTTTCTGATTCAACAATTACTAAAGAACGTGTTATTGGTTCAATATAATAATTAAGGACTTTTAAGCGCGCTCAATATTAATTAGACTGACAACTGGTAGTTTCACGTTTTAAGCGAGTATCGGACGGTTTCCTTTTATCGATATTTTAAAAGCTTTTGGCGTATTTGGTTTTTTTTTTTCGAAGACATATGAAGATAAAATATTGATGGCTGACTTGATTGTGAAAATAAAGATGATTTTTTTTTTTAATGTTAGAAGTTGGCAAACAAGCATACGGCCCACCTGATGGTAAGTGGTTGCCGTAGCCTATGAGCGCTTGCAGCACCATTAGTAGGTGCCACTCACGCGTTGCCAACCTCGAGATATTAGTTCTTAAATCTCGTTCGCCCAGTAATTTCACTAGTGTACAATGCCCTTCAAACCGGAACACAGTAGTGCCTAAGCACTACTATTTGGCGGCAGAATATTGGACACTGCGGTGGTACCTACCTAGCCGGCCTCTTGCAACAAAGACCTACCACCAGTGTGACTGATTGCACTGGTGGAATAATCTCTGTTGTGACAGAGGTTATCCCAACAGCGGGCAATGGGGTCGTCACATTCCGACGCCTTTAAATGATGGTTGATTTACAATTAAGGATAAATCAATTTTGCTTCCGTATGCGATGTAACGCGGTTCTATGAAAATGCTAGCGACTTCTTTTTGGATAGGCTTTTTCTGCTCTAGGCCAGCTGACCCTTCGTCTAAGCCCAAAGCTAGTAACTATTGTTTTGTGATACTTCGAAGGCCTGCCTAGTGGAAAAAATTACCCATGCTCTTTCTAAGCTGAGCAATATCAGACCAAGGAAAAGGAGGACCAAGGAGGTGGCAGTTTGGGTTTTGGCGCTCACACGAACTCAACTATATGGATACAGATACTCTATACTACTCCGGCTTATTCATATCAAAATCACCAAGGGTCCATTACTAGCGTTAAATACTATCACCGACACGCGACATGGATTTTAAAATATGACGAAATTGTTATTAATTGTTCATTGCAATAGGACGAAATCGCAGTACCTGTTAAGATAAAAAAACGGCTTAAATTAAATTATTTTAATCTTAATCATTAATCAATAAGATAAAAACAGAAGTGGGAAAGTTTATTCAAGCCTTAAATGCGTTCAAATTATTCTTTGGGAATATTTTTATTTATTTTTGTAGTGACTTACAAAACTGGTGATTATTGGGAACATGCGTGCTTCGTATTCGTGGCATATACATGATATTTATAAAATGTAGAGCACTCTTTAAACTTTTAAGGTCTCTTTAAAATCTCTTTCAAACTCACCACGTTATTATAATAGGAAAAATCTACAGTATGCTTTTATTACATGTATATTGAATTGAATAGTAGCGATGACTACCTCCATCTCTGATGACGTCCTTAGCCGTGGTTCAGCTTCGCAGGAGGTTGCCCCTTTTTCACGGCCGGGTCTTTGTACTCGGCCTCCCCGCTCGGTGACGCTGTCAAGGCCAACATCAAAATCCATTCCGAAATAAAAAATGGCGATGACTTCTTAATGGTACTCTGAAAGCTGTTGTAGCCTACATAATACATACATAAGTCCATAAATACAAATCTAATACTTATAAAAAATATATTAATTTTTAAAGTATTCAAATAATCTTATACCAAGATAAATAAAGACAATTATCTTGGCACACACCCAGACCGAAATACATGCCTGCATGGTCAATACAAACATCTGTCCCGGGAATCGAACACGCCACTTATGGCGCTTAAAGCTACCGCTCCGCCACAACGTCGTCGTAGTAATTAAACGTAATTAGAATTAAAATTTTCCCGTAAGACCTAAATTAAAATTTTCTGACAAAACAGTGTCCGGAAATGTTAAGACTTATGGCAAAACAAGTATAATTAAGCGATTAAATGACAGACCGCTGTAGTTGGATAACTCAATGACTTCTCTTTAAACAAGTCAATCTCGCTTTAACGAGACAACCATTACGTTTATGGTAAGACCCTGCGAGTTTGTTTGTAAAGTAATTAAAGATTACGAAAACATTATATATATTATATATAATTAATGCTCGAATAATTTTCTTTGCTTATTTTTTTTTTTAATTTCGTAATTATAAGAAATATGATTGACAGTAGTTATTATTAATAAATAGTACGGTTCTTATTTTAAAAATTTGATTGACAGTTTTTTTATTATCTGTGCTGTTATTGCAAATTTTTCTTCGATTATTTTTTAAAATATTTTTTAAAAGTTTCTTGAAATCGCGAGCTTGTAAGAAATAATGTTTCAGGTTAATTATTTGCAATGTAAAAAGCCGCAAATTTATTTCCAAACAAAACAGACGTTTGTTTTAACTATATAAGTATTCGGTCTGAAAGTTACTTACTGATCTGGTATATAAGTAGGTCTTATAAGTGCGATATTTGAATTGTTACTAAAAACCCTATAAAATTTGCTTAATTTACTTCTTTCGGCACTACTGTTTTAAATTATTAATTTCATGATGTAAAACTGCAAAAAAATATACGACGTCACACTAGGGGTGCGAGGGCTCTCGCAAATGTGACAATGTGTGACAATGACGGGGGAGGGGTCGACGAATTATAATATTCGTGTGACGTATATTATGGATAGCTCCTATGTTTAAGAAATGTATAATACATGTCTGTATCTAGTAACGACATGTCAAATTTAACGTGCATTTGTAGTATTGTATCACATGCAATTTGCATCGGTTGCAGAATGTATTTTGATAACTTTCACTCGCAGGCAGATTAACCAACGTGTGTTACGTGTTCTCCGTGTACACGTCATATGACAACAGCCTAACAGAAATATACTACGTTCGAATAGAAATTGCACAATCGGAAAACAAAGGAAACACAAAATATTAACGCTTTATAGGTTTACACGGACAAAAAATTGCGAAGTTATTTTCATAAAACAATATAAATATAGTTTTTTTTTTTATAAATCTGACTTTTTTATGCCACAAAAGTGGCAAGCATACGGCCCGCCTGATGGTCAGCGTTCAAGTGTAAGTATATAAGGAATCAAATGCAAGAGGTAATTGGGCCTCAGGCACTCCCACTCATAGAACGACACGCAGAAATATTTATATTACGTGGATATTATTAGTTATATATAATTTTTATATAATTGTTTTCGTTCAATTCTAATTTTAACAGACAATTCGTTTCACAATAAGTTATACAAAGAACTTTCTAGATCTTTTTCTTTGTTTGTGACATGAATACATGTTTCCGCGATTCGCGAAATTTCGGTCGAAACAAAAGCGGGCCGATGCATTCTAATAGCACCGAACACTGAGAATTCGAATGTCTGATCTGGTTTTAGTAAGTTGTTTAATCTGTTTCCTGTCAATTATACCTCTTTTTTTCTTTTTCGGGACCGTGAATAAATTAAATTTGGCGTTAATCAGGTAAGGGTCTAAAACATGCGTCGAAAATTTATCTAGTAATAATATTCTATGACTGATGTTTTTATAATGTATAAAAAAATAAGTGACGTAAGTAGACGACGTTGTGGCGCAGCGGTAGCTTGCCTTAAGCGCCACAGGTCGCAGGTTCGATTCCCGCTCGGGGCAGATGTTTGTATTGAACTTACAGGCATGTGTCCCAGTCTAGGTGTGCTCGTCCGGTCTTTGTACATGTTTTCGAACCCCCGACACAGGATATCACTATGTTAAAGAGAGCCGTTGAAAGTGTAGCGATTATTAGTATACTAAAATGCTTTCCAAAATAAGTGATTGAATTTGTGCTGTAACTCGACACATTCACACACATGGGCAACGTTGAGTGTGTACTGTGTAGCGTTTGTTATCTAGATTGATTTTCTACGCACTAACTTCTCAGTAGAGTTTCCCGTGATAACAATTCGTACAAAAGCGTACCGTGTTTTCTAAACCTCATGTGACGCATATTGTTTTAAATGATTTTAAAAGTAGGTTAACCATTTATTGTTATACGCTTATTTACCGTGATGTGTCAGCGATAACTTATTATATAAGTTTGATCTCTTCTCGGAAAATCCTACCTACCAAGTTATGTTTGAAATTATATAAAACGGTATAAGGTATCGAACCTTATAAAAATAGTACTACTTGTATATGTAAAAAATCGTCAAAAAGAAACTATCGCCATGACATGTTTTTAAAGAGAAAAGCATATTTATTAAAACACAAACCATCCCTTTTTGGGTTTTTATTACTTTTCATAGGGTATAGAATGGCTATGTCTATTAGATCTATATTTTTTATTATCTGAATAAATCAAAATACTACGCATATACTTACTAAACTATGGGCAGACATTTAGTGGTCCTTGCTTAATTTAACATCAACGCAACGAAACGATGTTAGTCACGAAGTAACTTCAATGTGAACAACATTACTGAATTTACTGAACTGTGCGGCTAGCATGTGGCTTACTTCGTTGTGTTATATAAATCTATATTATTATTTAAAAATAGAATTATTATCGTATTTTTTTTGTTTTCAAATAAATCGTTCGAATGAACATCGATGTCTGTAAGTTCGCTGTAATCGCATCGGATAAACTTCGGATTAGCGTGAAGCCGCAGAGCTAACAGCTGATCGATTGATCCGAATGGATTTAGCTAATTGAGAACGACTTGTAGAACATTTAGTTTCTATTTAGATTTTTTTTTGTGAATATCTTAGCCAACCTAGTGTCAAAGTTAATTAGGTCAACCATATAGACCTATGACTTGACTTATCGACTGTTATTAAAATAACAGCCGGGATCGACATCTTGGTCACCAATCCCCCCCCCATGGTCACCCATCCATTCAACGACTGCTTCCTAAGCTGCTTAGTGCACTGATCGATTGTCAACCAGTGAGTCTATTACCGCCTCGTGTTATAATTACTCATTATAAGATAATTCAAATCTAGAGATGACAAGACTGTACATAAGAATCTTTGATTTTCGTTATACGTCTTTTTCCTAGCATTAATCCCGGTATTTTTACTTAGGACCTGCTTATTTTGCGAGCGATTGCCATCTGACCTTCGTAACCCTAAGGGCGAACCAGTAACTTATTGGATAACAGCAAATTACCTATCTCACCGTGCTCTACGAGGCGCGGTGGCAAGACCCACAAGAATAATCGCCCAGACCGAAACAGAGGATTGTAAGTGAATATTAATAAAAACTTTAAAACAAGCATAAACGTGACGTCATCGAATTTTCGAGTCAACACCCAAGCCCAATCAATCACCTTCAATTCAAAACCTTCTCTCAGAAATCGGACAAAAACTAATTACACTTATTGCACAATTCGAAATGATACATCGAAATCGTTTATTTCCAATCAATTACATATATATTCATATTAGTTCACATATCTATAGGAGATAAGACTCTCATCTAATACGGTTACAGAGTCACGTCCGTCATGTCACGTCGTGATAACCGTATCTATTACTTGATTGTTCTGATCGATCATATTTGATTCACCCTCGTTAGTCGTTAGTCGGTCGACTTTCACTAACTGTATGTATATAATTATATCGCAACGATTTCTTTAGAGGCTCTGTGTGAAAATGCCGTGGTTCGGCTTCGTAGGAGGCACCTTAATGACGGAATCAAATTTGAGCCCCCGTGAGGGCTGCCCCTTTATCACGGCTGAGTCCCTGTACTCGGGTCCCCCGCTCGGTGCCGCTGTCAAGGCCAGTAGGGCCAACAGCAATACACATTCCGAAAAAAAAAACAGGCTTTTTCTTTGGGTACTTCTATTTTTTTACTCCTTTAGGATCGATTTTTATATAGGTATGAAAAACATATGGAGATAAAATTTTTGTGATCAAAAGCTTTACGAAAGAGATTACCTCGAAAGAGGTTTGTAATTTTTTAATGTGCACGTATGTTTGTTTGTTCGCATGCATGTTTGCGTGTCTGTTTAGTGTTCATTTTATTTATAATTATTTATTTATCTGCAGGGTAAACATCTATCGGTCGGTATACCCAACATTCGCACTATGCGTTTTCGACATTTCCTTACAATGCGTGATAAGCTTTTCCGAACGCATACAAACTAAACCTTAACACAGGCTTATGAATAAGCTCGCTTCACCTTAGACCTCATCTATGCCTTCGATAGAGGTCAAGAGCTTACCTATTTTAAATTAAAAACAAAATTTAAATTGCATTAAATACAAATTAGACACACCAAAATCTAATTACTTGTGCATGCACGTGCGTGCAAATGAATAACAGTGACCGTTACTCCGTACAAATCCGTGCATAAGTTTAAACATATTTGTGATTAATACATCGGCGGATTCAAACGTTTATTACAGGCTTATAACCATGTACGTGTAATGTATAATCGTGATTCGCGACCGCATATTACGGACTTCTAAAAATAAACAAGTAATAAGAGCTGGCGCCGCATAATCGTATTTTAATAAAGTCTGACGACGTAAAGAATGCTGTTAGAAATGAACGAGATAACACGATTTATACGTAATTGATTCAATACGTCGCGTCTGGGTGACGCTTTTATCAGTTAACAATGCAAATTAGATCCCGATAAATGTATTAATATAAAATTAGCGGTTGAAGTCAAAATCGAACCTCATTTTTTTGAAAGATCTATGCAAAGATGCCTCACACGTTGCCATAATTTTTTTACCATTTTTATTTACTCCTTTTTTATATTTTATTTTGTCACTTCAAAATTGTGTAGCGGTCAGAGAATTCACCTTCTTACTAAATTTTGTATTGATAGATAGAAATAATGACGCGGAGACGAACAGACGGACGGACATGACGAAATTATAAGGGTCCCTCTTTTGCCACTTGGCTTGGCAGCGTAATTTTTTTTTTTTCGTAAATCACGGGGTCTTTGGTGTAACAATAGTGCGGAATGGAAAACATTGACAAATAATTCCATACATAAATCAAACGAACATTATTTATTTATATGCTTACCCGTAAGGAAATTATTATTCAAAAATACAAATCAACCTTTTAAAGCAGAAGGAAAACGTTTATTACATTGAAATGTATAAACTGTAATTCCCGAATATTCAAAAAAATAAATACAAAAACTGTTTACGTATTCTAATATCGTTTTTGGCACTACTTTTTATAACATCGAAATAGAAAAACTTGTTCACGCTGTGAACGAATACAATTGAATGTTAAAAAGTTGTCAGAATACTAAAAAATCAACGAATCTTTGTCACAAGTCCAACAAAAACATAATTTAATGGAAATTTAGCTTCAACTCGAAGGATACATTATACTTTTAAGAACTAATAGTGTCAGGTCATTTGGCTAAATAACTTATTATTTTACTATTTACGATGATAACCACGTTAAATGGAAAAAGTTACTACTGAAAGAAGTCGTAGTGTATTTCACGCACATCTTATGACTTATAACATACTACTTTGGATTTATGTCAAGATCATTAAATCTGCGTCCTACAGAAGAGCCTATCTAGGTGTATTTTCAATACACGTTTGAAAATGTAATTTTCTTCAATAAATATGTAAATAAACTACTCTGTGGAACCAACTTCCGCCTTCCTTCCGGCGGTCTTTCTTTCCTATTAATTTCCTTAAACGTCGGCAACGCACCTCCATGCCCTCTGGTGTTGCAGTTTTTCATGGGTGGTGGTCACTTAACATCAGGTTAGCCTCCTGCCCGTTTGGCCCCTATTACATAAATAAAATAAAATGTAAATTAATAGAAAAATATGCTAAGTAATAACAAAAAAAATCGGGTCAATCTTTGACATCAGCAGCTTAAAGATGACATGAATCCGGTAGAAAATGAATGTTCCGACGCGACGACCGACGGCTGACACCTTCTCGAAATTTTACGGACGTAAAAAATTAATGATGTTATTTGAACGTAATCCGCGTGAAATACCGCCTTTATTACACCTTTCACCCTCGTAAAGCGTGCGAAGCTAACGTCAAGAAGAAATCCATCAAACCCGAAGTCCAGTGATGAACAGAAGGTTTAAGCTGACTGCACACTGAGTAGAATATTTATTATTATAATTCAAATTTCAATGAAAATAATCGCATCATTTCTAAAACGATAATATTTAATTGAAAGGAGGAGACAAATGAAAAAAGCCACCGCTTCTCTTTCCTCTGTCAGCGACCTGTATCTCACGAACCGTAATAAGTAGAGTTGAAATTTTCACAGTTTATTCCTATTATCGCTACAACAAGAAATACTAAAAATTAAATTAAATTAAAAAAAAGGTGATCCCCATACAAAATACTTGATATTTTTGACGTTTCTTTGCTACATCCCAGGAACTGTAATAGATAAATCTTACATTAATCTTATTTATGTTCGAGTCCGACACGTACTGAGCCCATTGTTATTTTTAAGTCGGTATTTTTGCCAATTATTTTTGTTCTACTAATATAACCAAAAGACATGTGCAGCTTCACTACATAGTATAAAATAAAGTCGCTTTCTCTGTCCCTATGTATGCTTAAATCTTTAAAACTACGCAACGGACTTTGATGCGGTTTTTTTTAATAGATAGAGTGATTAAAAGGGAAGGTTTATATGTATAATAACATCCATTAAATAGTGGGGAAAAATATTGAGGTTTCTAATGTGATGTCGTAAATAATTACATTTAACGCGTGCGGGCCACGGGCAGTAATGAATAAATCAAAACTACTCGATCGATTTTGATCATTTTTTCAGTGAATGACATAGGCTATATATTTTATACCCGTGCGAAGCCGGATCGGGCCGCTAATACCTTAATAATTACCAATATTATATGGTAATGGGCACGTTAATACGCAGACGGTTCGCGTGCGAGTAATTGAAGAAATAATTTCTCTTTTTTAAAAGAGCGCCGTGCCATGTTTTTTGGATATGGTGAAATGTTTGCGATGCTGAACTTAATGACAATAAATAATACTTAATGTTTATTAAGGAAATCTTAAGATTTTCGTATTTTAACGAACTTTATAAGGATGATATTTAATTAAAAACGAATACCGCAACGATATAAATTATTTTAATGAATACCTGAACCGATTAATGGTATTCCACGTTGTATCACAGCCCGTGTCGTAAACTCTTTAACATTTTTTCGCAAAACAATCTCACGGAAAGATTTTAATATCATAAACTTTGTGGGATCTTTGAAAAAAATTTGCAATTCTATTACTTACCGTGAAGTTTCACACTCCAAGACCGCTTCAGTCTTTGAGGTTTTTATCGATTTATGTTTGCATCGCGATTGCTTTAATGGCGTTTTTTTTTCTTGGCCATTAGTTAGCTTTATCGATTCGGCACGAGCAATTAGCTGTCCGATCCGATCCGGCCGTCCGATCTTAGCATCGGCCGATCATGATTGATGATATTTTTGGGTTATTACTAAACTCCCGCCTTCCCTTGTCGCTTATCGCTTTGGGTGGATAGGGGGTGAATGTTACTCATTTTGTTAATGCGGTTGACGTCTCGCACAAAGCAGATAACGGTGTTTGAAGCTACTTTGACGTAAATGAGATTTTCTTGGCTTCACCTAAGGGTTCCATTAGGGATAATAATGGAATTATTAGAATAAGTAGGCGTGAACGATTTTCCATTGGCGTTAAAGGAATGGTTATGACGCTTAAATCGTTTATTGAAAGGACGGTACAATGTAGATAAAGTTAAAAGGTTTTTAATAATATCTCTTCATCAAATTTCATCCAAATTTTTTCAATATCAATGACTCAATATTAGTAAAACCATCTTAGTTGGCTATGAAATTAATGAGAAATACCTTATTATGCTTAATTTAGAAATTACGAAAATTTTAAGTATAGAGCCATGATTTTCCCAGAACTAAAGGGCCGATTCGACCGTGGAAGTACTACGCTCTTACATAAAATCGGCGTAAAGTAACTGTACTGTTGCGTTTCGTGTGCGCCGTAGGCCCAATCTTCCACCTCCTCTGTTCCTTCCCTTTTTTTCCATTTTCATCCCATCCCTCCTATCCCTACGGTGGGCAACGCTCATGTGATACTTCAAATATCGCAAGCGTTCATAGGTTGCGGTGACGGCTTACCACAAGGCGGACTGTAGGATTGTTTACCGACCGTCATGAAATAAAAAATATATTTACAGTCTTTAATAATAATAATAAATTTTTTCCAGTGGGCGGCATGTCGCGTGGTGGCAGTGGTGCCGGAAAGACGGCGACTGCGAAGCGCGTGCCGCCACCGGCCGTGCCCGGAGACGCGTTCGGCACACCACAGCACAGACACTCCGGGTCCAGCTTCGGTTCGCAAGGGTACGCGTCCTGCGAGGAACAGGCCTACCCACAACCGCCGGACACACCATCACACACTAGAGGTTTGTAATGAATACATCTCTACTACTAGAACTGGAGTAACCCAGTATTAGAAGAAATCTTAAGATCTCGGAGAAACTAGAAGTTGACAGACTATTACTACTAATAAAAGAGCGATTGCCATTATATAAAGAAAATTGGTTTTATATTATCCCTTTAGCACTTAATATCATTCTAAGAAAAATTAACTCTTAAACAAAATACCGCATCAAAATTGATCCATTCGTTTAGGGACTACGATGCCGTAGAGTCCACAGACAGACACACAGACGCACCAAACTTATGTGTTATAAGTTTAGTGCGTTTTCGTTGGATGTTAAAAAATGCCTACATACAGGGACTGAACTTTTTTTATTCGTTTTCCAGATGATCATTCCGATTATGGCAGCACTGTGTCAGGCGTGTCTGGGGTATCAGGCGCCAGTGGCAGCTTGGGCAAGAGCCCGGCCGGTGGTGGTACCTTCACCTTCCCGCCGCCCACACAACCTCTCACACATAAAGCGGCTGTGTACTACCACCACCAGTTAGCGCTGAGCGATGACCAGGGAATAGATATGACACAGGTGAGGGAATCTACTATTCTTCTTCTTCTTAGCATAATTCCCGGTATTTACCCATGATCTGCTACACTCTGATCCTGGTTTGACGGGTTACTCATTTTTACACAGAGCGATTGCCATCTGACCTCCGTACCCAACGGGCGAGCTAGTAACTCAGTGGATAAGTTCAAATTACTTATCAAGAGTTAACAAGGTACTGTGGTGAAACCCACAAGGACAAACGCCCATGCCGAGACAGATATTTGTAATCTACTCCAAGCGAGAATCGAAACCACGACCGTTAAGGCTCAAGTAGGCTCGCTACAAGCACGCAATAACAGTCTTCACAGGTGAAGAAATCTACACTAGTTAGTTTTTACAACGATATCCGATACGAGAGAGAGTCTTAAATACTGATTTCACTACACAATCGACTAGCTTCAGGCTATGAAAGAATTGAAGTTTTAACAGACAGCAACTTTAGTGTATATGGCTGTAGACCAATTATTGTAATACGGGTTCTTTTCTTGCAATATAGATGCCATTTTGTTGCTCTAAACTACGTCTGGTAGGTTGAGGTTAAAATTGTGTCCAATACAAAAATCGCTGATCACCATTTTTTTTTACAATTTTCAGAGTCCCGGCCGTGACAGTCCGGGATCTTCATCGGGATCAGCTGGATCAGGCTCTAGACATTCGTCAGCTTCACTGGACAGCGGGAGAGCGTCGGGTCGGATGCCTCACCACCACCACGCTGCCTGCCACTGCGGTGACACAGTTGATAGAGTCCGTGCTATGATCGCGCAGGGACTTCCTGTGAGTTTACCATATTATTCATTTTAGTAAAATTGATTTGATTGAACAAACTACATAAGACCGAAAAGTGCCTTAAATAGTAGTAGCACAAATAGGCCGGCTCGAGTGAGGAAATATTACCCTCTCACAGAAAATCGGCGTAAAGTTACAGAGTACCTACTGTTGCGTTTCGTGCGATGAGTGAGGGCGCCGGAGGCCCAATATCCCACCCCTTCTATTCCCTTCCTTTTTCCCATCTCATTCATTCCCCCTACCTCTTGGCTTTAACTATCGGAAGCGTTCATAGGTGGTGGCGACTTTTACCATTAGGCCGACCGTATGCTTGTTTGCCAACCGTCATCCCTTCAAGAGCTCTCTGTGTGACTGTTTGACTCCATACGATAATAATAGAAGATTATTCTGTAGTAATGAAATAGGTTTAATAAACATTTTCTCTAACATATCTTATAATGCTAAGTTTAAATATTTCGGTCTTTCCAAAATCATTTTTGGATTATTATTAAAAATTTAAATTTAAAAGTTTTGGTTGAGTTACATTTAAGCAACTGAGAATTTGTCGTAAATAAAAATGTATGAATATTTATAGGACCCGGACATAATACACGCTTGGTTAGCTGATTTACAAATGGAGGAGTATGCCAGACTCTTCATAGAAGCGGGTTATGATCTACCAACGGTGACAAGAATGACACCAGAGGATCTAACGGCTGTTGGCATCAAGAAACCAAATCATCGCAAAAGATTAAAGGCTGAATTGGCAAATTTAAATGTACCGGACAATTTGCCTGATTATATTCCGGTAAGTACTTATTATCTTTTGTCTCCCTCTTTTTATCTTCCTGTCTCCTTACTCTCTTTGTTTCTATCTCCATCTCTCTTGCTACTTATGTTATTAATACTAAAGTGTTGACATATTTTCTTGTCAAAGAAAGTGTTTTTTTAATAATTACAACATTTCTAAAACAGTTTAATGGCTTAGAAAACCAACTTATTTTGTTTAAGATGGTATTAATGTTCCAAAAAATTTTGGATTTTACTGTAAAGAAAGACCTCAGAGTCAATAAACAAAATACTGCAATAGAATATCTGATCGAACAAACAGAGCATTTTCAGGAAGACCAGACCTAAATTTTATTTTTAAGTAAGTAAAGTATAACATTATCTGGATCAGCCAATTTGAGAGTTGAAAGTTATGAGTGAAAATTATATAATAATAATTATGTAAATTTATGAAACATAAATACATTAAAACCTAAACATAAAATATTCTTCTATATAAAATGTTAAGTGTTGTCACGATGTTCCCAACCAGGCTCTTTTATAGTCTGCCGCAATCACCGCATTCGATGCATCCCATAATCACTACATAGTATAAAACAAAGTCGCTTTCTCTGTCCCTATGTATGCTTAAATCTTTAAAACTACGTAACGGATTTTGATGCGGTTTTTTTAATAGACAGAGTGATTGAAGAGGAAGGTTTATATGTATAATAACATCCATTAAATAGTGGGAAAAAAAACTGTTATTTTTGAGGTTTCTAATGTGGTGTCGTAAGTAATTTAATTTAACGCGTGCGGGCCACGGGCAGTAATGAATAAATCAAAACTACTGTATCGATTTTAATCATTTTTTCAGTGAATGACATAGGCTATATATTTTATACCCGTGCGAAGCCGGAGCGGGCCGCTAGTAGTACATAAAGCAATATACTATCTAAAAAAAATTTTTTTGTGTCTTGTTCTAGGGTTCGCTAGAAGAATGGCTTCGTCTGCTACGCTTGGAAGAGTACGGTCCAGCGCTCGTCGCTCAAGGCTACCGCACGGTCCACGATGTCACACAATTGGCTTGGGAGGTAATTGGCTTAAACTTTACTTAATTTAAAAACGGATTTAAGTCGTCATTGAGAACTGTTGATAAATAGAAACTACCACACGATACAGTCAATATTAGAAAACATATAATTTTGAACTTTAATGTAACAAAATTAACATTCCTATTGCCCCTCCAAATAAGCTCGAAGCTTGCGCTAGAAGTGGTTACGACAATTCCCAAGGGGTCAGGATCGAACCCAGGTTAGTTTTATTATTAAAAATGGGTAAACTCTTGTCCTCCATCATGACCGTGAAGTCATAGAGATGTGGTCTACGATGAAGCGATCTTTTCATGAAAAGCCTATGTACTCGCACCTATAAGAGTTTATTTTGTAATGTAAATGAAGATAAATTTTAAAATTGTGTTCAGGACTTAGAGGACATGGGTATAGTCCGTCTTGGTCATCAGAAGAAGATCCTTCTAGCCATCAAAAGAGTGAAAGATATCAGAGCTGGAAAACGGAGCATCAGCAGCCAGGGATCCCTCGATTTCACACGAATACCCGGACAGGTATGTCACAGACAATGTTTTAACTTTCATATTGTTTCTAGTGATGTTTTAGATGTAGAATCTTATAGATGAATCTTAGCATGAAAGTGGATTAAAAATAACCTTTTTCGGAATTATTATTGACTTATGAAAACAGCAAATATTTTGCAAATTAATAAAATTTTAACAAGTTAATTCTGGAGGAATGAGGTTTATCCACTTCCATAGCTATTTTAACCTATATCCGACCATAGACAGCAATTAGCTTTTTCTGTTGTGGATTAAAAAATATATTCTCTTTTAAAGCATCACTCCTAAACAATTTTTGTTATTAAATTATGATTTATATTATTTTTATCATTCATTTTCCATTTCATTTATCATCATCAATCTTTTCTTTTGTAACATTAAGTTTCTACTAATCAAATTTAATTTAATTTTTTAATTTATTTGTATTATTTTAATAACCAAACAGATATTAATACAATAAAATCTAACCTTTTTTATATTTTACTAACGACGCTTAAAATTACCAATAGCGTTTTAGTAAAACGTAATTTCTACTTTACGAACGCGTCAGTCCCGCCAATAACGAATCTAGGTCACAATACAGTGTTGCCAACTATGATTTTTAATATTTTTTTTTGGAAAAGCTGGATTTTTCATCAGGTGAAAGTTTAACAGAAAAAGTACGAAAGTTACAAGAAAATGCCAAGATTAACAAATAATTCCTATAGGATTATTAAAAAAACTACTACAGAACGTATTCACTTGAAATTTGGTATAGGTGTATAAAGGAATATTATTTGCTTACAAATCAAAAAGACATCGTGGACAAAGTCGCGTGTAGATGCTAGTCTTATATTTTTTTTTTCGGGTATACCATGATCACTACAAATCTACTTAAATCACTAAGCAAAACTACTTATACTTAAAATCCCATTGAAATTCTTCGCATTGAAAACTTGACGATTGGCAACACTGACAATGTATAAAAAGTTAGCTCAGTGTGGACATAGGCGTATATTTCCGTTTAATTTTGTAAAGGCACTATATGGAAAACTGTTAAAGCCCAAATCAGCTTTATTGAACCAAAATCCTTATCAAAATTCAAATTTCCCCTTACAAGTATTGAAAATCATTTTTAATTTACGCTTAGACGTTTAGATGTGTCTTTTCCATCGCCATCACTGTTCTAAACATCTTTGCGACTTAATTGAACTTAACTATATAAGGCCCAGTAGTAATTAAAAATAAATAATTGAGCTGTCGTAACCGACTTCAACCGTCAGCTTTAAAGTCACAAAATAGAAAATGATAATCGGGGTAAATAAAAACGTAATTTCTTGAGGAAGTCTTGGTCTGTTTGAGTTTTTATAAAAAAAAATAAAAGACCAACTTGGCCAACCAACCAATCTTCATTGAAGGATACAAGATAATAATTAAGAAAAAAACCTTGATTCATTGAAATCGCTTAATAAAAAAGTCGCAAAGTTGTCCAATTCACCCGTCGTCGCTGCATCCACCTCATACCACTAGCCCAAAGCAGCATGTGAATGTTTTGTTTTCTTTCTTTTCCAAACACAAACCGCACTTGGACATAGAAGGATTTATTTCTGAGGGAGCATTACCAGCCCTGGGAGAGACACGCGAGAAGTTACCATAAACCTCCCGATCTAAAGTTTGACGCCCTACCAACGCCCCTATGTGGCACAGACTTGGTCCCGATCCAGGTATGACACTGAGAGCTATCAGTTTGACATTGCACCTCGGCACCCAGCTTTTATGTGCACCCGACTTTATGATCGTGTTCGATGTGTGTGTGCCCTTACTTTCTTGATTAAATATTTTGTATAGGTCGTGATCGGACATGTAATGTAGATTGCACGGTAGATTATATTATATTAAAACAATATTGTTAATAGCATGATATTATATCAATTATTATTAAATATAACGTAACTATTTTAATAAAATAATTAATTAATTTAACTTTCATAACATAATATATGTAAGTATATAATATAGTATCTATACATGCTAATATTGCATGTAATAATTTCTAAAAATATTTTTTTCGATAATGGATTGCAATTTGTATTTTTAATATAACGCCAGTTTGTTTGAAATACAAAACTCAATTAACAGAACTAAATTTCGCAGATACGTCACCCGCGCGGGAAATCGCTTGAAAGCTTGGAAGACCCCTCAGAGAGAACGTCACACACGACGTTTTCACCCGAAGCAGGGTTTTACTATGGTGGGCAGTGGCGGCGTTCGTACGATGATGGAGACATAACACCAACAAACGACAGCTCATACGAAGGCGGTGGAACACTACCTCGTCCAAGAGGATTAGTCAGACCACGACCGGTAGCCAAGATCCAAGCGACACCAGCTTATAGAGATAAGTCGCCGGACTACACGTACGACGAGATTGCTTATTCGGCGAGACTGCAGCGCGTGGCTTACGGAGCTAGTCCCCATGTAGCCAGGAAGCCTCCACCGGAGCCTCCAAAAAGACAAAGTTCACAATATGCTCCATTCACCAGATTCGGGCAAACCACAGTCGAAATTCATCCGGAGAAGAGTCTTCCACTCAGTTTACCGGCGTATCCGAGTTCGGATTCTTTGAGCGTATCCCTGGACAGTACGGGTCTGCTTCCCCCTCCCCCCGCGCCGTCATCTCCGCCGCGGAGGTACGACGATGACAAGTTGAGAACCGGCTCCGATGCTAGTTTTAAGGTAATGCATGTAAATTAAAAAGCTTTCTAGAAAAAATAGTCTTCGTCCTAGCATTATTTCCGGTATTTTATTTTATCCAGGGTCTGCTTATTACTCTTATCCGGATTTGACGGGTTACTAGTTTTTACACAGAGCGATTGCCATCTAACCTCCGTAACCCTAAGGGCGAACCAGTAACTCATTGGATAAGGTGTCTAGAATAAATAGGTGTCTAAAAAAAATAGTATTATCATTTATAATTTTGTAACAACTGCGTTATCGAAAGATTCACGGAATGTTTTTCTTTCACAGTCAAGTTCAAGCACCGAATCGGACAGCATTCCGTTCGCAAACGAAAACGCGGGAACGATAAAGCAAAACCGCGGTCAGATCGCAGGACGACCTCACACAGTGGACTACGGCCGAGCTGGCATCCCCCTCGCCAACCACCCGCGAAACCAGGATAAGCCGAACCCTCTCCCGGAACATAAAGATGAGAACAAGAGCTCTGAACCAGTGGACGTTCTCAATGACATCGGCAACATGTTAGCCAACCTCACAGATGAGTTGGATGCCATGTTGGAAGAAGAGAAACGCCAAGGCCTGACTGATTCCTAAAATCCCCCCTAAATATAAACATTGTACTCGAATACGAATATATTAAATTATTAAATTCCAAAGATTAATGTCTTGATTCAAATTTTTTCGGACTGTTTAAAGTCAACAGTGATATAAACTATTGGAAGTGAATTTTCTAGTGTATTTCGGATGTTGGACGTTATTTATGATGACAAAACTGTAGTAATAATTGTCTTGTCTATGGGAGTTTGAATAGCAATAATTCTGGTTTGACAGTTTTTATAAGAATTTAGAACTTGCGTTACTCATGTTTCATGCCTCCAGCATTTCACGACGGGTAAACATAAGAAAATAAAACAATAAAAAATCACGCTTTTGGTCCCTGTTAAATGAACTTTAAAAAATATTTTTGACGATTTAGTTAAAATAAAGAGATAAATAAAAATATTTTTATAATGTCACCTTGACATATTCAACTAGTGCGCCCAAACTGCCTTAAGCCGTCGCCTTGCTCTCTTATTCCTATCAAGTATCAAGATGTTTCCATTACAATAACTTGTCGTAAACGTTGTATATAATAATATCAAGCCAGAATGCTATTTTATTACAAAAAAACCAAAATTATATATTTTGTTTTAGCAACTCTTAGTACTGTTTAGTACATTTTTAAGTTAAAGATTATTGATTTTCGATATATTCCATTTTTTATGTTAATTATAAATAGTTCCTTATTTAATTCTACAATAGTTATGCATCTTTATTTCCGTCGGGATAGTTTAAAATTAGATATAGTCGGATCCAAAAAAAACAGATGAGAATGGCTATTTTTGTAAATAACATTTTACTTAAATTATGTCATAGAATAAATATATCCAGTAGCTAGTTTTCCATGTACAATAAAATTGTAGAGTACTTTAATAATGTAGAATAGTATAGTTAGAATTTATACAAAATGTTAGATCTAGAAACTAGGGATTACAATTAATGTATAATAATCCTTCGTATAGAGTAGTTATAGATTTCATACATGTCTGACTTCTATTCATTTTTACACCGATTTGCATTGGACCAACATATCGCTTAATAATGACAGAAAAGCATGATTTACTCCATTACAAAGCGAATGTTATAATGTAAACAATCTTTTTATGTCTTTTAAACCGATTTTTCGACCCTTTAAAAATGAACTAGCACACAAAGTTGGTTATGGTAAATAAGTATTTTGATAGAAATAAAAGGATTGTTTCCTGAAAAAGATTGACAATATGGTAAACTAGGATCATGCTTCTAATTGGTTGAAAAAGAAATCGTCCGCGCTGGAGCTTAACGCAAATAATTACGAATTATATCTGCTTAGTGCCCGATAAAAAAACATGGTTTACAACAGTACCCCGATAAACTTCCACTTTTGTAATTTTAATACAATGTTAGCTCTCCTTAGCTTATTTTTAATATATTGTCCACTAACAATGTGATATAAAGTGGCCATACTGGTGAAACAATTTTGTTAATAGAAAACAAAATATCTAATATAGTTAAACAGTAAAATGTATAGAATCACCCTTTTATACACGAATAGATTTTTCATGCTAACAAGATAAACAATAATTTTAGTAAATAAAGGTAGCAAGTTATGAAATATTTTTAGCTTTGTATTGTAAATATAGACAACTGTCTCCTTTGATACCTAACAATAACACGAAATATATAGACATTAATTTATAATTATTATGTATACCTCTTTATTATCGTCACTCACTTTTTTTTAATGAGCTAAAAATATTCGGTGCTAGATATGAAATCTGAAGCCACGTTTGCATCATTATTTTGTAAATTGTCTCCCTTGTTCTTTGAACTAGTCAAAATTTTACTTTCGAGTGACGGTTATTTATGATTAATGTTAAATGGTAATGTATCAACTATTACTGGAAGCAGCTTATAAATCTCTTATTTTATAGTTCTGTTCTTATTTGAATAAACTTTGTAATATCCTATATTCTGTGTTTTTTTCTTTAACCTATCTACACTATACACTTTTTTTAATAAAAAATGAAATTAATAATGCTTTGTTAAATTCGTATTCGAATACGGTATACGATGATAAATATACTAAAATATGATTCAGGAAGCTCTACCAACTCTTCCTAAAAATATATAAAAATGCATTTACCTTATTTTAAATTTTTTTAAGTTCAATATATAACTAAATAGGTCTCTGCATTGCTAACTCTAACCAGACACAACGATGAAGGAATACATTTGCCTAAACAATTCCTGGCGCAAAATAAATTAAATCTTATTATCTTCGTCTTTTTTTTTTTTTTTTTTTTTTTTTTTTTTTTTTTTTTTTTTTTCAAGTAACAGTGACTCATTTGGTATTTACTGTACAAATAAGGTATAAATTAAAATGAACAATTTAGAATATTAAAAATTTTAAATAAAATAAATAATTTTAGTGATTAATATAAATTGGAACAATATAAATTGGAAAATTACATAATATGAATTTGAAATAAAATAAAATTACAATTGCTTTAAAATACATAAAATAAATAAAATTACAATTGTTTTAAAATTTAATTGCTCGTAGATAAAAGCATTGAAGTTTGAAATAATGGTAAATAAGGGTAAATCGAATACAGGCGTTTTGTAGAAAAAAAAAAGATTATATTATATTTATGATATATAATTATAATTCAATAGTTTGTAAAGAAGTAAATTTTTAGAATGGTAAAAAAATGAAGTATTTTAGGAAATTATCAAAATATACAACCATTATCCATTTTTATGTAGAAAAAAAAATGATTGGCGTATAATCGAATTGGAAAAAAAATTATAAATGTGTATTTTATTCCAATCCAGTTTTAAATCCCGACATAAAATGAATATAACTTAATTTTGAACCTGTATCAAACGTTCTGTGACAGCTCACCGCACTGAAAATATTTAGTCTGTGACATTTGTCACTGTTTGCAAAATTGAGGAGTGCAAGCTGCGCGATCGATAACTTATATTAGAAGATATTTGGAGTTTAGAGGTCTGAGACATTGATGGGCTCAAAGGTTTTACATTGAGATACCCATAGTTATCTTAAAAAGTGCGAAAAATGGATGCAACTGGTGCTTATGGGGGCGGAAAGTCCGGAGGAGCCTTCGATCCTCAGGCTTTTATCCAGCGGCCTCCTGTGATCGTCCGAGCGGTTTGCTGGGTGAGTATATGCATACATGTTACGTTTGATCTTATGTCATGTACTAAGACGGTTGAGAAGGTCACTAGATTTAATTTAAACCTAGTTTCAAACCTATAGTTTAGTGATGACTTTTTCAATAACACCAATAAAATTACGAGAAGCAAATCTATAAAAAAGCGACTCTATAGTACTACAATGACCTTGTATGTGCATTTATTTAATGTACTACCTTATATTGTGTTACAGAATCAATACCAAGTTGGAAATAGGTGACCTAATGAGGTTTCATTTTATCCCATACTATTGAAATGTTACTTTAAATGGTACTTAGTACTATCTTATCGCATAGCATAAAAACGTATTTAGCACTTCATTATGCATATTTTTAAAAATTATATTTAAATTTCCTTACATAATTTATAAAATAAATATCATACAATCACAAACATTAGACTGAGACTCTAGTTTCCTTGCTACATATTATATGTGTGATATTTTGATAATGATTCTGAATTAAATGTATATAAATGAAAATAAATATCTTATGATGGGTGCACTCCAGAACAAAATTGGTTATATAATTAAAATTTATTTCTAAAATACATTTTTATTAATAATATACATACAATAGTAACACATGAACAAAAAAAAGCTAGTAAAAATGTCTTGAAACTGGATAACTGGATTCTGTCATCTCATCAATACCTAATTCTATTGAATGGATTGATTTTGACTTTGTCAACGGCCGATCATCTAAAAGTATACAAAATTCCTAAACTTCTTTTTTTTTTTGAGGTTGGCAAGCAAGCATACAACCCTCCTGATGTGAAGTGGTTAGTGTAACCTACGAATGCTTGCAACCCTTTCATTTGTAAGTGTCACTTATGTATTGCCAAACTCGAGGTATTGGATGTTAAATCTTTTATGCCCTGTAATTTCACTAGCTACAAGTGCCCTTTAAACCGAAACCTAGTAATCTACTGCTTTGCAGTAGAATATCTGACACTGCGGTGGTGATCTGACCTACATAGGCTCTTTTCCAATATAAGACCCGATACACTACTGCCACATTTTCCACAGCTCTTCAGCACAATCGTCATGGGCTGTATCTCTGCTAAAGGTTGGATTACCCGCGATGGCAAAACATCCTGTCTCTACAACGAT
This sequence comes from Hestina assimilis, assembly GCA_023373885.1. Taxonomy (NCBI): domain Eukaryota; kingdom Metazoa; phylum Arthropoda; class Insecta; order Lepidoptera; family Nymphalidae; genus Hestina; species Hestina assimilis. The sequence goes on along the minus strand of CM041749.1, from coordinate 4,019,969 downwards.
GATACGAACGCCTGTAATTATGGTGTTGGTATCTCCGTGATCGCGTTTGTTGCTTCAATTGCTTTCATTGTTGGAGAGTATCTCTTCGAGCAGATGTCCTCGGTGAAGACTAGGAAACATTATGTGCTGGCTGATATGGGATTCTCTGGTAAGTTTTGATGAATATATGTTTTAATATTTAACAATTGTATGTAAGAGATCTATGGATTAAGCAACTTGATGTTAGGGTCAATGTATGGATGGGTGAATACATGTGAATACACGGACGGCATGTAAAAAGTTGGTCCTGGCTGTTATCTTGGATAGTTGTTAATTAAAGTCAAAAGCCTAGGCAACCTGAAAAACCCTCACAGGTTGCTTACTAATTACAAGAAGAAGGTTGTACTAATGTATATTGCTGATACTTCTTGTGTAATATGATTATTTAGGGCATGTAGCGTTATTCTCAACGGGCGTGGACATTCCGTATTTGAAAAAGACAATCAGAAGTATTACTCGCATGATGCTGACCCAGTCAGAAATAAAGAGGGAAAGAAGAAAAAGTAGGGGCAGACCTCATTAATCAACTTTTTTTATTATTTAAAATTATTTCTAGAGACGTGCTCTCGCTTCGCTTCGTAAAATGTCGAAAGGAAAAGTTTATTACGCGACCACCGCCGTAATATTTATTCTTAAATAAATAGCTTAGAGGTTTAAAAGAATACCTCAAGTAGATTGACGATTGACGTTCCTTTTGTACTATATGTCGTTCAACGTAGTAATGACAAAAAACTTCAGTCCACTCTATTTCGGGCAACAATAGTTCGAAAATATTGATTAAATTAAAACAATGATGTAGGAGGGTAGCTCATGACGTCATATTTAATCTTTCAAAATATTTGTTTAGTATTAATATTTCGAAACGGTCGTTTAGCTTCTGTAGAATGAATTTAGATTTTTTTTAAACTAGGTTCCCTAAATGCTTTGTAACTCCGGATTTAGTTTTGTTTCAAATGTATGAGTTTCAAAAAAACAAACTCATAAAACCAGAGGATGGAAGTTCTACAAATAAAATTTACCACCGTAATGTATTTTTTTTATTGTTACAATTTTGAAAAATAACGTTACGTTAATAATTGATTTTGTCAGAATCGAAGATGAATTCGAAGTATTTTTAAATTTATTTTGTCGAAGTCTGAAGCGGCGCTCTCGTTAGAAGAGACATAGATATGTTATTTCTTTTATATTTCATGATGATAAAAAATGGTGTGGCAAGCATTGTCTTACTGCATCCCAATTCTTTTGGATAATAAAAAAAAATAATATTAAGCAGTCATCAAAACCTATGAACGTTTGCGATACTTGAAATATCACATGCGCGTTGAAAACCCTGGGGATAAAAGGGAAGGAATGATAAGGGAACAGAGGGATGACATTGGGCCTCCGAAGCTCTTACTCGTCACACAAAACGCGATACTGTTACTCTACGGTGGTTTTCTGTGCGGTATTACACCCCTCATCGAGCCTGCCTATTTGTGCTGGTGGGGACATGGCTCTACTACTACTTAAAAGGCAGATCTAATAAAATAAAATCATGAAGCCTCTTTAAGTTAAAGTATAAAATTGTTCCGAATACATTAACTGCTAGTATAGATATATTAGTTGTGCTGCGACCTCCGATTTGAAAATGTTAGAGCTGAAGTCGGAATTAGAGTCGTAATATCAATCCGACTTTTCTGTATATAAATCGAACATCCCTAAACGAAACATGCGCACGTGCCGTCTAATAGTAAGCGGTCACCGTAGCCTGTGAAATTATTACCATCAGTGACGTCACGCCTACGTGACTTGTGACAAGAATGATGGAGATTTTGTGACGTCATTTAAGGGCGCGTTTACGTATTTGACGAAAAATAGATGTATTTCGATCTAATTTCCGACAAAATCAAAGTAAATTAAATGGAACTTTTAATTACTATGAATAGATCAGGCCTTTATCTTTAATAACGCTGTAAAAAATATGAAATTTTCTTATTATTTTTTATAGTAAAACCGATTTCCCGGAACCTCTTCACACCAAATTAACGATATCGAGCTGAGTTTAGGTAGCCTTTTAAACTATTTCTTACGTGATATCAATTTAAAAAAAAAATACCTCTAATAGTAAGACATGTTCAACTCAAACCCTAGGAAGAGATATTTATAATAATACGACACATTAGCTCAGAAAAAATAAATATCAAATGTATCTTTTTCACATATTTTGCTTCTAAAGTTGTACCTTAAGCTGTTGCATTAAGGCCTATTTTGTTTGATGACTGCCATGATTTATTGTTAAAAATTTTCTAGTAAAATATTAGTCGGCGCTGAGACGCCTTCGTGAGTGGACGCTATGTCGCTTGTAAGCAGGAGGTTATATTAAATAAGATCGCTAAAATATAATATTATATAGAAAAAATTGACTATAACTACAACTCTTGATACTTTATTTTAAGGATAATTTGATAAATATTTTCTTTTTTAGAGATAAAAATTCTAATTCGTCTTATACTTATTGCTCAGACCTTAAAGTATACATCCCTGACTGCTAGTGGAAGTCTCGGATGATTGTAGTTGTTTTTTGCCGTGTTTGGGCTCGTTACTATGAGACCTTAACACCGAACTTGTTGGAGTGACCTGAAGGTCTACTCCGATGACTGATACAGGACCTGCAGCATGAGTAGGGTTATGTGTGCCGTGTTTGGGCTCTATTTGTTAGGTACGTAGAGACCTTACGTCCGAACTTATTGGAGTGATCTAAAGGTCTACTTCGATGACTGATACAGGATCTGCAGCATGAGTAGGGTTATGTGTGCCGTGTTTGGGCTCTATTTGTTAGGTACGGTGAGACCTTACCTCCGAACTTGTTGGAGTAACCTGAAGGTGTACTCCGATGACTGATACAGGATCTGCAGCACGAGTAGGGTTATGTGTGCCGTGTTTGGGCTCTATTTGTTAGGTACGGTGAGACCTTACGTCCGAACTTGTTGGAGTGATCTGAAGGTCTACTTCGATGACTGCTACAGGATCTGTACCATGAGTAGGGTTATGTGTGCCGTGTTTGGGCTCTATTTGTTAGATACGGTGAGACCTTACGTCCGAACTTGTTGGAGTGATCTAAAGGTCTACTTCGATGACTGATACAGGATCTGCAGCATTAGTAGGGTTATGTGTGCCGTGTTTGGGCTCTATTTGTTAGGTACGGTGAGACCTTACCTCCGAACTTGTTGGAGTGACCTGAAGGTCCACTTCGATGACTGCTACAGGATCTGCAGTATGAGTAGGGTTATGTGTGCCGTGTTTGGGCTCTATTTGTTAGGTACGATGTGACCTTACGTCCGAACTTGTTGGAGTGATCTAAAGGTCTACTTCGATGACTGATACAGGATCTGCAGCATTAGTAGGGTTATGTGTGCCGTGTTTGGGCTCTATTTGTTAGGTACGGTGATACCTTACCTCCGAACTTGTTGGATTGATCTGAAGGTCCACTTCGATGACTGCTACAGGATCTGCAGTATGAGTAGGGTTATGTGTGCCGTGTTTGGGCTCTATTTGTTAGGTACGGTGAGACCTTACGTCCGAACTTGTTGGAGTGATCTAAAGGTCTACTTCGATGACTGATACAGGATCTGCAGCATTAGTAGGGTTATGTGTTGCCGTGTTTGGGCTCTATTTGTTAGGTACGGTGAGACCTTACCTCCGAACTTGTTGGAGTGATCTGAAGGTCCACTTCGATGACTGCTACAGGATCTGCAGTATGAGTAGGGTTATGTGTGCCGTGTTTGGGCTCTATTTGTTAGGTACGGTGAGACCTTACGTCCGAACTTGTTGGATTGATCTAAAGGTCTACTTCGATTACTGCTACAGGATCTGCAGTATGAGTAGGGTTATGTGTGCCGTGTTTGGGCTCTGTTTGTTAGGTACGGTGAGACCTTACCTCCGAACTTGTTGGAGTAACCTGAAGGTGTACTTCGTTGACTGCTACAGGATCTGCAGTATGAGTAGGGGTTATGTGCCGTGACCTTCAGATCACTCCTATAATTCGGATGGGAAGGTCTCATTGTAACTTCCTAAACGATCACAAGCACGGCACACATAGCCCTACTCATCTTGCAGTTACAGTAGCAGTCGTCTAAAAACATCATCAGGTAACTCCATCATGCTCAGGGGTAGTATCTTATTATTTTTTTTTTATTGACGACAATAAAAAAATATTCATATAAAACATTTTCATTACCTATAAATAACCTTTAAATAAAAATAATACAAATAAGGAAAAAAAATAGTTTTACAATATTTATGTACACAAAGTATACAAAACAAATATGACTATTTATTACTTACTAACATTACAACGTATAAAATATACCCACAAAAAAATTAAACATTTAAAGTCTCAAAATTAGTTTACCGTTCATTATTCCCGCCGATCACAGTCGTGCGCTTGTGTGATCGTTTCGTGTGAATGTAGTGGTGCGATTCGCTACCTATCTATTTTGCAAACGCGTCCTTAAAGATGACATTGTTTAAGGCTTTAAGCGATTTGCATCAAAGTTAATATCGTCTTTAAATGGAGACACTAAAAGTATGTCAGTGAAAATTTTAGTAAACTACTTGTAGCGTTGCCAGATAATTTATAAGACCGACTGTAAAAGGTTGAAAGTGGACAGCCTTTTTTCAAAGGTTATAGGAAAATGGAATACATTTAACTATGACCTTTTTTATTTCGTTTATCTTTTTCTTTGTTTGAATAATATCAGCTATTTCAGGCGTAGGTAATGTACTTCGCCCTTATAAATCGAGACGACACACTTAAAACGGAGCGCAGCCCTGACCTTTTTTTATTAAAGACGTTACATTGAGAACAACGAATATAAAACACTAAGGAATTTTCCTGTGAAAATTTTAGAGAGCAAATATTAACTTAGGCTTTTAATCAAGTTTGTATATTACAGCGTTTGTGAAAAGATGTATATTTAGGTATGTATTTAAGTAAGTAAGATATTAGATTGAATTAATAATAATAATTAGTCTGGACTACGTAAGAGCCATCTTAATTCAAATCTTGTAGTTCGTTTTTTTTATCCTGTACAAAGTTAACATTTTTCCGGCATAAAGTCTATCCTATTTTTTTAATCCAGGTAACAATTCTTATCTGTGCTAAATTTTATTCAAATCCGCTCAGCTCAGTTTTTGCGTTTGGTTAATAGGATTATAATCTATAATCCTAAATAAAACTTCAGCCTTAAAAAACTTGGTGGGATAGAATACCCGGAAATGTAACAATAAAACCACACATCCTAATTCAACAAGGATAAAACTGCTGGCAACCACTAGCAGATTAATACTACGCACTCACTGAAAGATTTTTTCAATCAAAATGTCGCCTAAATTAACGCTCCCAAACAACTTAGTTCCTTAGCTCCCAAACAACTTGACGACGTTGTGGCGCAGCGGTAGCGAACCTGCCTTAAACGCCACAGGTCGCGGGTTCGATTCCCGCTGGGATCATAATATGTTTGTATTGACCATGCAAGCATATTTTCCGGTCTGGGTGTATTTGTCCTTGTCATTGTGAATGTTTCCGGACCGCCGATACAGGATATTACTATCCTAATGGGGGCCGTTGAGTGTGCAGCGTTTATTTATTTATTTACTTTGAGGCTAAATTTATCTCCTTGGTTGATTTAGTTTAGTTCCACATGTTGAATGACGTAAGACAATAACGTGGAACCGGGTGTAGGTAATAATATCTATAAACCTAAAAGAAACATGTAAATTGGATCAAGAATTCTCTTATAATTACATTAGCGAATAGACGGAAAATCGTGGTTATACGTATTGAAATCGAATGATAAAATCAATCAATTCATTCGTTTACTGAGTGAATGGTACGATGTAATAAAATCATTCTTTACGGGGTCATATTGTTTGACATTAGCTTGAATCGTTTGTTCTTCCATTGATTTTATAGAGGTCAAGGATGTTGAATGGTGTCATACATTTCCGTTTTTAGGTACCTACTTTGCTTGTATTTACCTACCAAAACCATAAGTGATAGTGTCTTTTAATGATAACAAAAATTTATCTGGATTGCTTTTTGAAGGGGTCTGCTTAGTTTTTTTAACGACGCTCATAGGGTGCGCTGATCGGTAAACGATCGGTAGGTTAAGCAACTTTAGGCGCAGTCAGCCAATGGATGGGTGATCGCATAGTGGTATTTTAACTGAGCTTTTCCGTGCTTTGGCGGGAACGTAAAAAGTCGGTCCCGGCTGTTATGAGTTTGACAATAGTCGCAAAGTCAAGTCAGAGGCATACAAGGGCACCCGAACAACTCTGACAACAAGGTTGGCCACCAACCACTCGATAAGAAGAACTAGAATATTCTTAACAAAACCTTTACTTGTTTTTCTCCTAGCAAAAAAAAATAAAATTCAAGCAAGCAATTAAATTGTAGTGAGATAATTCGAAAATTGCGTCTCTAATATGGACGCAAATAAGCAATACCATGTCAACCCGCATGAATGTCATTTCGAGAAAAACGCGTTTGAAAAATTTGAACGACTTGCTTTATATGATTTTTTTATATATTGGTCAAGTTTTTGGCAATTTCAAGATGTATTTTACTTATTTTCACACAAAATAAGCATATAAACTGCATATTTCGTATATAATATAACCCAAAACGTTTAAAATAATACATAAATGGCACGATTAAAAAATGTTTTTTTACAAGTTTTAAAGCTTAAAACCCTACAAATATTAAAGAAAAATGTTCTTCAGCCATTTACCAAAACACTTCTGCATATATAACTCAGTTTTTTCAGTTTTGCGGGTTGACATGGTATTGCTTATTTGCGTCCATACAGCACACTGACTGAAATAAAGAGGTTTTTGTCATTTGTAACATCTGTAGCTTACGGGCTAGTTACTAACATGTCAGCTTGTAATAGAAGCGATAGCTTTTCTATTGTGTTTGTACTCTCGAGGAAGAAGTTACGGACGCCTTTATGATCTAGGACAGTTTGCTCTACTTGCCTTCTCTCCTAACGTATTTTATCTCAATACTAATGAAGTAACCTACTTATGTCGCGGTATTAGGTAAACAAAAATATCATAAAAATTTTTGTATATATTTTTTATGGGATGGAACCCTGGGTTACGCGATAACACCGTATGCACGCAACACTGCCGGAGTAACGGGCACGGTCAACAAACGCTAAAAATATGTGCACTTTTCTTACAGAAAAAACCTAGAAGGACCTAGAAAGTTAGGCTTTTTATTTAGGCAAACTTTTTATACATATTGCTCATATATAGGTAATTTTGTCAGAAAAATTAAATAATATATAATTAAAACACAAGTTAAAGACGGTGCAAAGTTGCCATACTTATAATCTATTTCTTTCACTCTTACTGTTAGTCCCAGATATAGACTAAGATAACAATATCTTGTTTGAAATATACAATCGATTCATAAGCGGTATTGATCTTACGTAAGTTTCCAACACCACGGACGGTGAGCGCCGCGCCGCGTACGGTCGTTATATTGCGTTCTGGAGCGATCCCTCCCTCCCTATGACGTCCCAAGTCTAGCCTCGACCTCGCAGGAGGGGCGGATTCAACTTGAGCCCCGCGTGGACTGTCAATCTTTTACCGGCTGAGGTCTCTTGACCTGGCCCTCAATCGGTGACGAATGACGATGTCAAGGCCACTAGGACCAACGCAGACACTCCGAATAAAATTTTTTTCTTTGTCCTCAGTCCCGAATGATGAACGTGGAAATGTAAACACTGTTATTTAGGAATCTTTTAAATTATAATAATAATAATAATAAACGCTAAATAAATATTTGTTTTTCTTCCTCTTAGTTTGTAAACATGTTATTTTATTATGATTCGTTTTATTTTCCTTTCTTAGACAATAATAACCTTAAAATAGACATTTTATCTGGACATCATAACATTATTTTAGGGTGGTTTCAGACCAGCGTTTTATACGAGCGTATAAGCTCGTTCTTCGAAAAGCGTATTGGCGCGCATTTCACTACACGCGCAACTCGTACCAATTTTGACTAAGGTCGTATATGCGCATAACATATTAACATTTATTCGAGGTTTCGCTCTATTTCTTTAAATAGTATAAAATGAAGTTCCACTGTCTGTTCGCTTAGATCTTTTAAACTATTCAATGGATTTTAATGCAGTTTTCAGCAATAGATAGAATTATTCCAGAGAAAGGTTGATAAGTATAATGCATACTTATATAAAGCCGAAAAATGCATCGATAGCCGTGCCTCGCCCTATACATAGCATTGCATAATTCGTAGCAATATTACCTAAAATCCACCTGTGCGAAGCCAGGGCGGGTGGCTAGTTTTATAATATGAATGAATACAAAAATAATTTGACGTTGGCTCAAAAAATGATATAAAATTTTAAATTTGATTGAAAATTGTAAATTTCAAAATTAAGGAAAAAAATCTCTAAAGATCGGTACGCGATAATTTAATGGCACTATATTTAGTTAAACGACTCATATTGTATTAGAAAATGTAAAATCCATTATAATGATCGAAAAGCAATGACGAAACGCGACCGTGACCCAATTAAAACGTTTTATCCACTCGTGGATCTGGGTTGCCTGAGGCATTTGACAATTATATATCAAAACCGTTGTCTATATGTTATAACTTAGACACGTTATTCCCTGTACTATACGAGTATTTACCCAGGGTTTGCTTATTGCTCTTGTCCGGATTTGACAGGTTACTAGTTTTTACACAGAGCGATTGCCATCTGACCTTCGCAACCCAAAGGGCAAATCAGTAACTCATTGGATAAGAGCAATTTACTTATTAAGAGTTAACGATTATTATCAGATGTTGTGTGATAACAACTGGGACCGACAGTTTTACGTGTTCTCCGAGGCACGATGGGGAGACAACGACAAACACCCAGACCGAAACAGTTATTTGCAAGATCAATGCAAACAACTGCGCGAGCGGGAATCGAACCCGCGACAGTCGAGGGTAAAGGCAGACTCGCTGCCCACAACGCCACAACGGTATCATAACTCAGCGTTAATGCCTAAAGTATTTTTTGTAATTGAAGAACGGTATTCCTTAAGTTAACCATCGTCTTAAGACTATTAGGACGTCATTAAACCTAAAAGTCGAAGCGCAGACCGCGTACTAACTTAATAGATCTTTCTTTAGATCTTTCTTTATAGATCAGGCACTATCGAATTTATAATAGGTAGGTACTTTTAATTCTTTTTTTTTAAAGAATTTTAGCAATGCTGGATCAAGGCATTACTAATATCCTTTTATTGCCCCTCAAAATAAACTCGAAACTTGCGCTAGGAGACCTTAGAGGAGGATAAGACAACAGCCCATGGGGGTCAGGATCAAACCTGCGAATCTCACGTTAACGGCGCGAAATCAGCACTTCTACCGTTGATCTATTGAGGCTTCTATAAAATCATTTCATATTATTACTTGTTTAAACTATACTTACTACATATTCTAGCATTCTGGGCATTCCTTTACTTCGTCGGTTTCTGCTACTTGGCGAACGCCTGGGGAAAGACCGCTGTAGCACCTCCGGGCACCGCTAATAACCTGCAGGGCGCTATCGCCTTCTGCTTCTTCTCCATATTCGCTTGGGTAAGTACTCCATTTAGTTTATTTATTCATCTGTGTAATGTTACGGGCTGGGGTTCGCGGATTTAGAAATAAACACCTGATGGCTCTAAATAAGACTTTATTGGGATCTTCTAGATCACACAACAGAACTTCACAAATCACAGGTCAATCGTAGTTCAAAAGAATAGCCGAAGTCACTGGTTTTCGCACTTAGTCACTTGTATCAAAAGTTCCGCCCACGGAATATTATACGGCACTTTTCGAGAACACATCATTCTAGAACCTTCTCGAACGAAGCAAATAAACAGAAAGGGTAGTAAGCGATTTTGAACCTTATACCCCTGTGATAAGGTTCACAGCAACAATAATGTACAAGAATTAAAAGTTGCTTATTACTTACGAAATACCCGCACCTCTCGTGGCTCCTAAGTCACAATTGCGGCGTCAAGGTCCCGCGGGTATGCCAATATAAGGTATTAACCTTATTAATAAGATTCCTATGTTGTCAGCAGATACATAACCGTCTAAAACTGAATCTGGGCGGAGACGAAATGTGTAATTTTAGCAACCACCTTATAGAACATTTCATCTCCTCTGTTTTCGTCTTCGCTTTGGTGGAAAATGGCCGTAATAAAGTGTGTTGTGTCATGTCGTCCAGGTGGCGTGCGCGTTCTTCGCTTTCCAGCGGTTCCGTATGGGCGCAGACGCGGCGTTCGCACCCGCCTACGAGGTAGAGGGAGTTGGCAGCCCAGGCGCCTTCCCCGCCTACCCCGGCGCGCCTGACCCCCAGCCCGCCTACAGCGACCCGCCTTTCTCGCAGCCTCATGCCGGTACGTACACATACAAACACACTGGCACACCAAAACATACACACACACTAAAACGTTTTTCATCTGTTATTTACGTGTGTTTTCGTATTCATATTTCATACATAAACATACACATGTATGAATCAACAACAATATTTTATTTTCCTTGTAATTTGATACTTCTAAATATAGATAATAGAGTTTTAATTAGTTATTAATGATCAAATGACTATGAATATAGCCCATTTTAAAATCGAAAAACATTATGATTATCGTCATAGACTATACTATATACAGGCCGATACAGACAACATGTCTAGAAACTCGCTGGTGCTTCTTCGTAAATCATAACACATCATCACACAATCATAAACATCATCGCAACGAACGAAGTTAGTCACACCACACGTTAGCTTTTTTCAGTTATGTTGCAAGCTTGTGACGCTAACTTCATTCAATATTGCGTGTGATTTAAAAAAAAACTGAACAACATAAGAACCATTTTTCTACAGGGTAATAAAATAGATATGATAAATAGAGGCCATAGTTAATTTCTTCATCAGAATTTATTCAAGAAATCATAAGCATATAATTAATGTCGCTCACTATTGAAAGTTGGTTATGGTCTACATTTAAAAAAGTCAAATTATGCTATCGATGAGTTGCCCATTAAAAAAATATTTTTCTAATTTCAGGAAACGTCGAATACACTGCCCCGACTTACTAAGTCCGCTGGAGACTTGTATGTTCGCCTTGCAAGGTTTTTATTTATGCACATTTTAATTTATAAATATTTATATTCATTTTAAGTTATAACATGTATTACAAAAATCAAAATAATTTTTATGACGCGAGGCCATCTTGCACTGACTATTTTATTGTTTTGTATATCAATGTAAAATCATTGTCGATTTAATTGAATGACGAGATTTAACGTATTAGTTACGATGCTATTTTTTTTATTAATATTAATTATCGATAGTGTTCACTTTGCATCATAAAAAATGGAAAGTGCAAGTCTGGCCTAAATTTAAAAAAAAAACTAATAATAAAGATCTCATTTATTACAGTATTTTTATTTCGAATCAAATATTAATTAATAGTGATATGTTTTATCTTTTTATATATATATAATAATTTATTCATAAGCATAAAAGTTATAATAAATTTAAAAACAAAGTTATAATGAAAATTTTGAATTAAAAACAATATTTTTTTGGTTATTTATATTTGTTATTTTTTAATATAGGCATATAAATTTATTTAAAAATAATTGTTTTAAGTAAAAATATTATTTTCAAATATAATAACTATCGTATGTGGTATTCATGTGTATGAATGCTGGTTATATCATTTATATATAAAAAATATTAAAATAATCCAATAATAATAATAATATTTGGATTATTAACCTTGGTTTTTCAATATTTTCTTATTTCGTGTTCTCTACTTCAATAAAATGTACCAAAATAATGGCAAAAAAGCGAAAGGGATTTATTTAAAATATTTTTGCTTGAGAATAAGTGAAGTACAATCGCAACTCTATCGAAAGTCCATTAAAAAGCGTTTTTAATTAACAAAATTGTGCCCCAGTCATACACATAGAAAGTATTGAAATATTGGTGACTATTAATTTTGTATTAGTAATAAGTTATTGTTGTTTGTTACTAATATTTTGTTTACTACTAAGATCTATCCAAAGTATTTTTTTTTAATTATTAATCGTATTGAATATTAAATATTATTTCAAAAGACAATACGGATTACGTATATGTTATGTTGTATCCATAGACTTACTAAATACTATGAACAGGTCCATATGGATAAAATGTCAAAAACTCGTTGGTCAAAAATGAGTCTTAAAATTTCGTCTGTATGGATGGGCCTGTCTATTGTAATTAGTAAGTCTATGGTTGTATCTGTCAAAGATAAAACTAGTCTATGGTTTATTTGTTTTTTTTTTGTTATTTATGTGTATAGTAATATGACAAACGTATCGTACCTGCTTTTTAGGTCTTCGACAATATACCCATTTATTGTAAATTAATGTATGTAAATAACATGAAAATACATTTAATTATGTGTATCGTTTTTGTTTAATGTTATTTAAGATGTCTTTGTGTTATTTATTTGAACGTATTTTCATAATTGTGCCATGTAGAAAAAAAAATATCAATCTTTATATATTACGTAATTTAATATCGCAGTATGATTACATAAAAAAAATCTTTGTATCTATCATTTTTTTATTTATAGAAATTGTTGTAAATCTAATTCCATTGAGAAAGTGGAATAATTGAAAAAAAAAAATTATGGTATCGATCCATTGAGGCTTTCTGTAATTGTTAATTAAACCCTAATATTTTTATTATTATTTATTTATCCCAATAAAATATTTATTTTCCTATAATGACTAATGAAAATATTTAATTATAAACTTTCTCAATGGAATAAAATATATTAGAAAAAAAAACACTAATTAAACAATCATTATTAAAAAATAATTCGTCTGATTGCTTACAAAGAACAATTATTAATTTCGCTTGCGATGTATAATAAGATATAGTAATAATTGTTGACTTGCATATCGGACGTGTATTTTTATTATATTGTAAGTCTTTAATAAATAATATTCATAAATCAATATATAATACTAGTTAAGTGAATGTGCTAAGCATAGACTTATTATACTATAGACAGGACCTTTCATGTAGGCAATATGTCAATGATTCGCCGGTGCTCCTTCGTCAATTCAACACCAATACAATGGAAGGATTTAGTCACACGCTAACATCATTCGGTTGTGTCGTAAACTGGTGACTAACTTCGTACCGTTGCGTTGGTGTTGAATTGACGAAGGAGCACCAGCGAGTCTGAGTGGAACCACCATTTTGTCTGTATGAAAGAACTTGTCCATAGTATATAGCAAGTCTATTGTGCTAAGTTAATAAAATATCAGCTGTTATTCTAACATGCTTCGCTGTTCTGTGAAATAACTGCAATTCACATTCAAATAACCTTTTGACTATCCGTGATGGGAACGAAATAAATAAGTGATAAAAATCTGAGCAATTTTGCAGAAAATCGCCATCGTACGTATATCTCAGCGAAATTTTGAAATTCAGGCAGTTATAATTTCGATTTCTTTATCGAATCGAATTGATTCGATCAAAATTCATCGATAAGGCGAATCGAAAAACTTCTGTATTGCAAATTACTGTCAGGAAATCAACTATATCAGAACATAAATATACTTGATATCACTCATTGTGTCTTTAGATACTTCAATTTAATTAAAGTCGGTTCCCGATATCATTAAAAAATAATTTATTAAATAAAACGGAGGAAATATAATGTACCTAGTGAAATTATAATTTCTCGGATTTTAGAATTTCTCTACGAAATATACATCGAATGGAACTATATTAAAACCAGCAAACTATCTCATCTTTATAGTTATTGCTGAATATTGATAACACCATTCAAAATATTTTTTAATTAATTAGTACCGTTTATAATATGGTCCCCATAAATAGTCAAAAGGTTATTTACTTATTTTAAATACACACGATCTAACATTCAGTATTATTATATTTTAATAAATAGACAATATATCGCTTACCCTGAAAAATATTTTTCAAGAGAATATCTGAGTATTTTATATATTTTCGTAGCTTATGTTAAATAAAATGTATCAATTGTTATTTTTACCCATAGACTTACTAAATAATACAGACAGGCCCCTCATATAAAACAAAATATCATACTCGCTGGTGCTGTCAACGAAACGAAGATAGTCACAAGCTTCCAACATGACCGATGAAGTTATCGTGTGACTACCTTCGTTTCGTTGCGTTGACGAAGGAGCACCTGCAAGTCTGACATTTTGTCTGTATGGAAGGATCTGTCTATAGTATAGTAAGGCAAAGATTATACCAAAACTATTTTCAATATTATTTCATTCGAATCTAATCATATTTATAAACATCAATTCGCATAGGACTAAATGTGCGCACTACTTTTGAACGAACGGATCTTATATTTTGCATAAGAAAGATACTATAGAATAGAGTAAGATTTGTATACTATGAATATTATTTACGATATCTACCCAGCTGTTTCCTAGTCAAAGAAAATAAAGTCTTTCAAATACTATAAAAAGAGCCTAAAGCCCAAGAAAACTCAACTTACACTTTGGAATATCGCAGAGAGGCCATCGGTTATTAAACTTCTCATAAAAAGTTTTATTTTATTATATAAAATATGCATGTTTCTAGTCAATCAAAATATAAATGAATCTCTTGTAATGTGAATAATAATTTTTGACCACATGAAAATTCAAAAAAATAGTATTTTAATTAAAACCAAGAAAAAAAAAATACTACAGTAATTTTTGCTTTAAAAAAAGACCAAAACCAAAGAGTTAGATTCGGCGCGGATTTAATATGCATTCGTATATATTGAGTATAGGATAAACCATAAATAACGTATCCATAAACATTTTGTACTGTTTAATAAATGTAATAGTAAATCTGCTTAATACATAAGTAAAGTCGATAAACCATATTTTCATATTTATTAAACGTTGTATGTTATAATTAATTCGAATTGATTTGGTAAAATCTGTAAAAAAAAGGTCTTATATCAATACAATAATATACAAATGAAATAACAATTGATACATGCTTCGTAGTTTTAACATGTGGTATTGTTATCAATAAATATTCAAAGGCATAAAATTCATATTAATGTTTTAATTTAATTTTTTCTTAAAATATGGTATCCTACAACAGTTTGTAAAAAAATAGCAATAATATTGAATTATTCATAGATGGACGCAAATAAGCAATACCATGTCAACCCACAAAATTGAAAAAACTGATTTATATATGCAGAAGTGTTGGTAAATGGCTGAAGAACATTTTTCTTTAATATTTGTAGGGTTTTAAGCTTTAAAACTTCAAAAAAGCCATTATTTAATAATGCAATTTATTTATTATGTTAAACGTTTTGGGTTATATTATATACGACATATGCAGTTTGTATACTATTTTTTTGTGAAAATAAGTAAAGTAACTTACATAAATCTGAAATTGCCAAAAAACTTGACCCCAATACATTAAAAAAAATCAAATAAAGCAAGTTGTTCAAAATTTTCAAACGCGTTTTGCTTGAAATGACATTCGTGTGGGTTGACATGGTATTGCTTATTTGCGTCCAGATAGTGTAAAATGTTATTATATTAATATAATCTGTATTCAATTTAGTTTACTTTTGTAATTAATACTAATTATCTGTTATATTGTATGACCATATCAGTCGAACATCATAATATAAATTTATAGAAAATTGTATTAAAAATATATAAAATTAGTAATCAAAATATCGTAAATAACAAGATAATATAGCCTAAAACGGGAAGTATTTCATTATTAATTATAAGCCTTCAGTAGAATTGAATGGATGTTATAGCTTTTTTTATAATAATGCTCCTTTGGTGTTGTATAGTAGGCTTGGGCAAAAGAATATCTTCAATTTTTTCTCAATGAATCGATAAGGGATATTTATTTTATCGTATGAGTATCGAATTTGATATATATTTTTGTCAGAAAATGGAAACCCTCGGACTAAAGTACATGACTGCGTTTTGATTTTTTTTTTAAAAAAGGTCCCAAAACAATATATAAAAAATATTTTTTACTCATTAAAACTTAATCGATACAAAAATAAATATAGATTTATCGATATTTTTTTCACTTGCCCGTACCTATTTTATAGTGTTAGTATATGTATATCTTGCAATATGTATAAATGTATTTCTCGAAACTAAATGTAGCGACATTTACTATTTAGATGTAGATAACACCTATTTTAGAAATCTGTTCTGATAATAACTATTATTTAATCATGATTACACAAAATTGTAATAAGTGTTAAATATTATGCTAAATCTATAGACTTACTCTATACTATGGATCTGTACTGTTATTTATATAAAATAACAGATTCGTTGGAGCCCCTTCGTAAAGTCGATACCTACGTAATGGAACGAAGTTAGTCACACGCTAACTTCATGCAATCACAATTTTGTGCAAATCTGCAAATCATAAAAATGCGCCAACGAGTATGCCATTTTGTGTGTATGACAGTGACGGTCCAAAGTAAATAGAAAGTATATGGCTAAATCGGTGTTTTGTGATCTGTTATTGTGCATAGTGATATATTAAAAATTAAAATATTTCCAACTCGTTGATAGTGACAAGTCTGATTGGAATTGCTTTCTCCAACAGTATTTATATAAACGGAGCCATTGATAGAATTATCAAAACGTTGCCATTATCTGATGATTTAGTTTTATAAGAACGTAATTCGTTTCGGATTTGTGATAGTACTTATTTTGATTTTTAAGTTGTTATATATTTTGTATATCCTGTCAATTGGAATTGATCAGGTATCATATTATATATTATGAGGTGAATATATTTATCATTTGAATTCATTACTGTAACTGACAGCAAATTTGAGTTACCAAAGATTTTATCAAACAACTATTGAATATAATTTATACTCTCTTATTTACGCTAAGATGTTTTAACATTGGAAATTTATATAAAATGTATTTGGGTATTGTTAAAGAATATTTTTTTTATTGAATATTTTTAGTAAAAAAGTTTTTAAAAGCAGAATTAACGTCAAAATTTCACGCACAACCAATACAAGAGAGTATATAATAATTATATTCAATGAGATTATTGTAATATTTATTGCATTGTGAAATTCTATTGTCATGTAAATGAGGAGATAATAAAATAAATTTAATGATAGATATGTGTAAATAGTGTTTTTCTTTTTTTTTCAATCAATTTAAATAAGTAGAAGCGTGTCCAAAATCTAGTTCCTCTGGCAAATATAGCTTGTAAAATTGAGAATTCTTTTTCCGTTCATATATTTTAAGTTTTGGAGACAAAACTACCCTTTCTGTTTTTAGTCAAGTGAAGATAGCACTAAAATACTAGATTCATCCAATTTTATGATTGGGTATTATAACTGTATAGCACTAATATTTTTAGGCAGTCGTCAAAATTCATATTATTTAATTATCTAAATGATATCTGATTAAAATACTCGTGGATTGAAATCTAGTTTGGGCGCAAAATGCAATTAAAGAAAATTGAAACGAATTTTCTACACGAAAAATTTTCATTGTGCAAAAAAATGTTCATTAGTTACCTTCCTTTAAACACGTATTTCGCCCTCGTTCTATTTTATCCAAGTAATCGCAGTACAACAATGCCTGGTTGAGAATTTTTTTTCCGTGGGTAGGAGAACTCGAAATAATAAAACAAATGAACTCAGTTCCACATTTATTTCTCAATGACAATTTTATTTCTTACAACTAATGGATTATCACAAATAAATAGTGAAAACGGGGTGATTCACAGAATCTTAAACAATGGGAAGATCTTTTGTTTTTCAATCACATGTATTAAATATTTTTATATGAATGATGAAAAATTAAATATTTATGATTTCAAAGTTAATACAAAAAAGGTAATATACCTTTACATTTTGCCTCTCTGTATCGAGCCGCGTGCTACTCCCAGCACAAAAGCACCGGTTCGTCCGGAGAATTACTATCGTCTCAAAGAAAAATCAGCACAAAACGCAGGGGTGAGAGCGCCAGAGGACTAATCTCCCACCCATTCTGTTCCCTTCTTTCCTGTCCCTTTGGCTGGCAACGCGCATGTGCAAGTGTCGGAAGAGTTCATAGGTTGCGGTGGCTGCTTACCATCTGGCGCACGGTATGCTTAATTGCCAACCGTCATGTAAAAAAAAAATTGTAACCGGTTGTCTCTTCGGTGAGCTCGCTCGCCGATAATGACCTTGAAGGATTATGTAAATGCGCAAAGGTTGATAACTTTATACCAAAATCAAATATAGCTACTATCCAGGCGCCAATTTACCGACGAAAAACTTTTCTATAGACTACATTACGCACAAATGCTTAAGATTAAAACAATATGGTTAATTTTTTTTTTCATTATTATTATTTTCGTTTTAATTCGTTGTGTAAAACATAAATTAACCGTTTTAGTCTGCCTTTTTTTATTTTTTTTTATTAACTTCTTAATATTCTTGTAATGGTAGTTTTGCTCTATTTATCACTGTTCCTGTGAATGGTCAATGGTACATTTTATTAAAAATCAAATTTTAATTTGTTCACATAGAATATAATGTCAACATAATACTCTTTTTTTTTGTTATTTAAACAATAAGATCAAACACATTTTATCAAATAAACTTAAAAAATATTTACAATTTCAACTTAGGGGCTAAGATTTTTTTACATAAAGCGTACAAAATAAATGACCCTAAATAAGTAACTTAATTACAAACTTATAAAATAATATCACTTTCAACTGAAAACAAAGGAACTGTATGACTACAGAACAGATCTCAAAATGCACACAATTTGTTTTGAATTTCAAAATATAACAAATGACAATGATATTTTTATATCTAAAATATTTTGTAACATCATTAAAAGGGGATTATGTTTTAATGAATTATAAACATTTCAATAAAAATACTAGTCTGGTAACACTAGACATGAACTTTTAAAAAATTATATATTGTGATTCTCCTACTTGTTGAACACACATTATACAGAAATCTAAACACATACCTGCTGTTGTTTTACATATCGGCACTTAATAAACATAACAGATAAAAGCTTTGAACCACTTTAAAATATTTATATTGCCTACTAAGGGTTAATTTTTTGCAACTAGCAACTCTGATGTATAACTTTTATAATTATATTTTAATCAAAATGGATCATTATATAATTCTTTAATATTAACTATTACATAAAATATAATTTTTAAGTAACACTATTCAACTGGAAAACTGTTTCATTACTGGGGAATTCTAACACTTGATAAGTTTATTTCAACGTTAACAACAAATGCCATCGATTACACTACTGTTTAACTTATTTATTAACATATAGAGTCAAAATAATTAGGTCTGATCACATGAGACAATGACTTAAAAACTAATCCGTTCTGTTTTAGACAGGCCTGCGCCTAGAGAAAGTCCTTTGGTTAACGGCATTGATACTCTCTAAGCTCTGCCTGTGAGCCTGTACTATTTCTTAGCTTTCGCTGAATGGCCTTGTTTATTTGGAGGAGTCCATCTCAAAGCTGAAGGGTCTACTGTTAAACGTGGCTTTTTAAAATGTGAACTGGCCAGTTGTTCTGCCACAATCTTTGGTGTAACACATATGACATGTTGACCCTTCCAATATTTTACCATGTTCATTGACTGTAAGGTTGATATTATATCTGTCTGAGATATACCAGTCATCTGGCTTAGATCTTTTATACTTAATGTACCCCGACTTGCGCTTAGAACTTCTAAAAGCACATAAGACCAGTATGACCTATAACTAAGCTTACCCAAGTCTGATAGGGGTTTTTCTGGGCTACCAACAACTTGTTCTAATCTTGAAAGCTCATAACTAAATGCAATGAGCAACTTACCATAGCCCTGTCTCTGGTATGGAGGTAGTGTTAATATACATGCAACATTGTTACCCTCTGGTGAATCTTTCTCTTTAGAAAAATAGCCCACGAGGTGAGCCCCATGCTTGTCAACTTCACATAGTATGTAGAATAAAAATTGTTCAATATCGAAATAGAGCGTTTTGTGATCGAGAAACAATTTAGCCAGTAAACATAGATTTTGACAGTAAGTTTTATGCTCTTTACCATCCGCTTCAAATATAGCGATTGTACCTTTCCTATATATTTCGCTACCCAGTGGCTGTCTTGCTGTACATTCACTTAGATGATACCTGTAGGTTTTTTCCATTCGCATGTATTTGAGACAATATTCGCAAATCCATAGCTTTGACTGTTTACCGTACTCGTCGGGATATGGACTAAAATACCAAGTGTCTACCTCGTATTTTCCGATCTGTATACGATCGATATATTTTATTTTGGTAATTGCTTCGTGTTCTTTTTCCAATGCCGCAGTCGTTGGATCCATTTCCGCGTAGGACTTTTGAACATGGTTAATCTCGTCATGTTTACGTTTTTGATTACGCGTAATTTTTCGACCCGATTTGTCGGTCAGTAAATGATCAGAGTTTATATTGTTATTAGAATTTTCGCACACGTCAAATCTATCAGACATGACCCGGTGGCGGGAAACCCATTCATCGAGTCTTCGATCATAGCCCACATAGTGAACATAATATTCATAACATGATTCGGAAGCGTTGTACCGCGTCTGTATTATCTCAGCCGGGTGCCATGACTCATCGGAACGCCGCACTAAATAATGTTCACCGATATCCAGAGGTTGATCGTGTGTAGATTCAGAGTCTTCGTTATCGGTGCTACGACATTCTGGATTAGGTAATTCATTATTCACAATTGGTTTTTCTAACTCTTTGTCACCTTTAGCCATATTAAACACTAAACGATAAATCGGATCACGCAATACCGCGCAACACAATCTATCCAAGTAGCCATGCCATTTGTGCCATAGATAACAGAAAAATAATAAATCCAAAAACGTGCGTAGGTAGTCTAGTATCGAGAAATATCGGTGATTCCGTATTTTATTACCGATTTATTATGTATTTATATTTTTAATAACATATCAACTTAAATTTTATGTCAGAATATATATTTTCATGATTTTTTAAATGTAAATGCAAGTTATGGAAACTAGCGCATTGCGCAAGTATTACACATAATAAAGGTAAGGTATCCTGTGGTCTAGCCATACATAAACACTGCTGAAGCCTCGTGGGGCGTAGGCCAAATTATAAAAAAATTAAGCTCTATCATATGGAATGTTTATGAGTGGTATGTTATGAACAAACATAATTATAATATTCATGTCGTCATTTGCTCCATAATAAATTATGGCTAGGGGCTGAGGCTGGAGCTTAAATATGCATTCCAACTAACTGTTTTCAAGAATGGTTTTATTTTTAAATTAGAGATTGGATAATATATATTTTTTAAATTATGGTTTGTTTTCTAAATCTATGGGGATTTGATTATTTTGATAATCGATTAATACATTATAAAATTAATAATCGATTATTGAGGGTACCGTATACACTATAAAATATAAAGATTTAAGAATTAAATTCTTTGGATGACCCATTTCAAGAAGTTCCTAAGTCCACTTAGGGACTTTATGCACTAATAACACCAAAATGAACAGAATCTCATTATCTATCGTTCAGTCTAATCGGTTAATTTCTAACTTATTTCTAAGTCGTACTTTTAAAGATGTTTTGTGCTCAAGTTTCAAGAAGTACCTAAGTCCACAAGTCTAGTCTAGCCTCATCGGTCTCGTAAGTCATAAGTCAAATCCATTGTCGCCATCAAAGAGTATAAAAGATATGGAGATGCTATATTCGTCTACACAAAATTTTAGTCAACAAATATTACATAAAAAGACGAAGAAGTAATAAACATAAGGTTGCGTTATTCATCGTGTGGTTGTGGGAGAAACTCCAAGCATTTCCCAGGTCTTGCGACCTGGTTGTAAGTTTAAGGAGACCTCCTTTCTGATATGCATCAACGCTCACCTTGCACTGCCTGCATTCCTCCTCCTCTCTAGCAAAATTTAAAAAGAGCCCGTCAGAGCTGCTTTAGATGCTCATTCTAAAATAGAACTCACTGCAGCCTACTTAACTATTTCGTTTTATTTTCTTTACTTGAGCTATTTACTGGGCAGCACTAACAATAGAAATAAGTCATTTAATAAACATTAAATATATATTATGGAAAATATAATAAAATCCTTTGTTTGGAATTAGTAATAATGATTATATTTTAAATTGTTTTATAAATGCATTTAACCGATTTTCAGAACATTTTTAATTTCTTGACAGCCATTTCGAGTCACATTTTTGCGTTGACCTTGATACCCATTATTTCGAGTTAGTTATCATTTCCGTAGTTTTAATCTCTATGATCCCCATAGTTTTTATGCAACATAGAATTATGAATTCAATCAAAGAATAGAATCCAGTAGAACTCGTCAACTCTCACAACCGTCATGAACGTCTTTCTCAAAAACCGCAGTCTGTCAGCACGTTTCAGTCGATGGTTGTCTCCGTTAAAATAATATTTTTATAAAGTAATATCTATATGTATCTATATACACGTATAATGAATTGAGTAGGCTATCCCGTAGCTATTATTATTTAATGTAAGCATGATAATATTTAGGTGCCCTTTTTAATCTTTATGAATAAATATAATTAAGTTATCATATCATAATAAATATTGTACATTATTTATTATGATAGTTGATACTTAAAACAAGCTATGCACTCTCTAGGTACAGCGGACTTCATTACTTTATAGCTCTGTGTAGTTCAAAATGTTAAATCAATGTTCAAAAACCAGTGTTCCCAACTCAGGTGCTTCTCCTAAATTTAGGAGTTCGGATTTTAGGGACTTTATATTTTTAGGTATATTTTTCAATCAAATTAAATCTAATATTTTTATTCAACATAAAAAGCATAACACTTATTTGTAGAAAGTCAGATAATACCAAGTAAGGAATATACATATAAAGCCTTATGGTCTGAATTATATTTATCAGCATTGATAAGTAATTATCTGGACGATTCTGGAGACACTTATAGACATCCTATGTTAAAAGACGCTTTCGTATTATTTCAGCAGCTTTATGCTATAATATATGCCTAATTGTTGTATTTTGTTTATGATATTTCCAAATAGTTGAGCGGTTTCAAGGGGTTTTGACAGCAGTTTAAGGGTAAATATTTTTTTCGAGTTGGTATCATCATATCTGTCATGTTTACCTCCCGACGCAAAAAACGTTGCTTGTGTGTACAATCCATGTCTATGTAGTTGTGCCTACCTGTTTTGCAAAAAAAGCCTAATAAGTCCCTAAGTCCATCTATTTTTTTGAGAAAGTCACTAAGTCCATCATAAAGTCCCTAAGTCCACGTTTTTTCAGCAACATTTTTCCGTTTTTCTTCAACAAATTTGAAAAAGACATATTTATTTTAAGCCTATGGGAAAAAAAAGACTTTAGGACCTACATTTGGATATCACAAATTTATTTCAAAGGCAAAAAAGGCGAAGTAAAACATATTAATGCATTTTTCTCAAAAGGGAAAAAACGGACTTAGGGATTTCTTGAACTGGACCATTGATTTGTAAATAAAGAAGAAATTAAATTTGTTTTGTATTGATATTTTCAAACGGAATCAAAAAAATAAAATAAAACATAAGCAACAATAGATTTGATGTGAATCTTCATGCCACCTTTTGTTTTGCTTTTCTTTTTTAATTATACTTTTAATAGCAGGTGTAACATAAACAACCGTCAAAGTGTGCTAAAGGATGCTGAAGCATGCTAACCCATGCTTACGGATGCTTGATGCTGCGGAAGCATACGATGCTCATAAGTGTGTTCAAAATCATCGAGCTAAATGCTGCCGTCAGGCCCAAAGAGTTAACATTGTCTTTTTATTCAAGAATAATGGAACTTTTTTGATACTCAATTAATATGGACGCAAATAAGCAATACCATGTCAACCCATAAAATTGAAAAAACTGAGTTATATATGCAGAAGTGTTGATAAATGGCTGAAAAACATTTTTCTTTAATATTTGTAGGGGTTTAAGCTTTAAAACTTTTAAAAAACCAATTTTTTAATCATGCAGTTTATGTATTATGTAAAACGTTTTGGGTTATATTATATACGAATACTTATTTTTTGTGAAAATAAGTGAAATAACTTACATAAATCTGAAATTGCCAAAAACTTGACCAATATATTAAAAAAATCATATAAAGCAAGTTGTTCAAAATTTTCAAACGCATTTTTCTCTAAACGACATTCTTGTGAGTTGACATGGTATTGCTTATTTGCGTCCATATATTCATGGTCATTGAAATAAGAATCGATTGTGATATAATATTTCACAAAATCGATTAAGCTCATGTTCAATTCTGAACTCTGTAACTTTTAGTTATACTGTGGTGATGTAGTTTTACTTTTATCTGTGGCTGTGCTGCTGACTTGCTGAGCGTAGAGCGAGACCGAGAGCGCTGACTCGTTGAGGAAAAACGTAACGTTATGTCTGTCGGCGGAACGTCTGCTCTGTGATTTGATTTGTAAATCGTTTATAATCGCTGTTGAAGAGATATGATAATAATTGTTACTAAAAAACTGTGCTGTTCATTTACGTGAATGTGGATTGCAATGCCTAAGTGTATTAATTGCAATTGAAGGTGGATTAAGTGCAGTGGTAACGTTTCGAGTTTAGTTGGGAGGCCTTCGCTGTGATAATCGTTCGTTGTTTAGTGAGAACGGAATACTGAACCACAAAAATGCAAGCGATCAAGTGTGTCGTTGTAGGTGACGGGTAAGTCCGATTGTATATCGTTCGTTATAGTAATAAATCTTAATTGGAATACTTTTGTAATAAACATTTATCCACTTTTATCTTAATAAACTATCTGACGTCATTACGTGAAACAGTCGTTTGTACGGCATCCAGTGCTGTAACAATGATTTCGAGAGATAACACATGTGTTTATCACAAGCATTGACATTAATAATGTATCGTCATAGTGAATAGTAAAAATATAAAAAGTTAAATTTTAAAGAATTATCTAGAAAAAAGAAAATCGTGTACTTTAATTGTGTTCATAATCATTAAGTATATCTTATCAATTTATAATCTTACATAAGTTTTTCTATTATATTTATTGATACTGTAAATAATTGATGTTATCAATGTCTGATAAAATAATAAACATAAGGGTTTTTCGTTATATGTTAACTATAAAAGTTTTACCAAATTCAAAATTTCATTTAGAAAAGAACAAATCAGTGTAGTAAAAAATATAATTTCTCAGTTAATCATTTTATAAATTTATATACTGTCTTATCAGCCTGCCATCTTCTGCTAAAGAAGTGGTAACAATATAATATACAAAAAATGGAGAAAATCCAAAGCAAAAATTCTTCTTCAAATTTCAATAATGGATTGCTATAATATCTTATAAAATTTGCAATAATTATCTTATTCATGTATTATGAAATAACAAAAACGTAATTTATATCTTAAACATGGAGTTAGAGAGGAAATGGAGCAATTTGCATTCACCCTGGCATCTCATGTCACTGGCCGTTTATGTTCAAGTGTGTTTGAGTCATCTTTACAAAACAAAATAGATTTGTATGAAGCCTTTTTAAACACAAATGATTCATAATGTTCTTACCACAATTTCATTTTACCTTTTATTTAATTATTTGCTATTGATAATAATTAATAAGAGCTTTCTGGCAAGTTAAATATCTATAGTTATAAAATGTTGTTAAGTTGAAATGTAACTCTCTAAATGTACTGTAATATATATTTAATCTGTCAGCCACTTTTTAGCTGACAATAGTTTTCCTATTGTTTCTGTTTGCTCAAAGTATCTTTAAATTATTATTTTTAAATATATATTTAATACCTTATTTTATTTTCTACTTACAACAAAAAAGTGTTTCTTTCATCAATTCTTATCAGGTCAGTGGTAAACAGTGATAGAATCTGACTTTCAAAAAGTATTATATGTTTTATATATTTCATGAGTTTTATTAAAATGTATCTAATTGTATTGAAACTATAGATATGAGTTGAATGACCTTTGACAAGAATTAATTGACTATCAAAAGCTATTGTATAATATATGATGTTTATTACTAAAGTTATTGTTATTAATATTTTTTATCATTTTGGATATTTAAAAAATTTTAATTATTTTTATATTATACATTTTATTAATTGATTGGTCGTAGTATTGCATACTTTTTTCATAGCATTTAAACCATCATTTTTGTCAATATATAAAAAGTTAAGGGTTTATTTAAATTAACCTTTCAAATTGGACTTACATTCTTAGTATATATAATATCAACCTAATATTAAATTTACCTATAAATTGAAGGTTATTGTAAATATCTAGACAGTACAGTGGACGAGAAGTCACTGCGTGTCTATAGGGACTAATAAGGCAGAAAAACTTACGAAGTCTGGGTCTAGGAACAAAGTGTTGGACCTGAACCCATAATACCAGTACCGTTCAATTGGCTGAAACGGTGTCTTCATATCTAGTATATGGAAAAGCACACAAGATACTGTACTGAATAAGATTACTGCGGGCAGTCCAGGGTGGTTCTATCTGATATAGATCCAGGAATGAACTGTGAAGTATTATAGGACTCTTGAAGGGTCACTGTCAACTAAACAGATATCTTACTATTCTGGGTGTAATGGGCAGCCTACTTTGCAGAGGCTGCCTGAGTGAGAAGGAGACTCCTACGCACGTCATTCTAAAGTGCACTGCGGTGGCTGACCACAAGGCTACTTAAATAGTTATAAAGCCTCATTAGCTCAATGGTTAAAGGTCCGACTCTTCTCCGTTAACGCGAGAGCTGTGGGTTCGATCTTGACCCCCGTGGGATATTAACGTACCCACATATTATACGGCAATAGGCATATTATTAGTGATTTTAAAAAAGCATTGTTAATTTTTTTTTAAATCTTGCTTTAAGTTATGATGTATCAAAAAACATAATTCTTTGCAAATTTTCTTACAGAGTCGCTCGCTAATTTTGAAATCTACTGCTAAAACAAATTGGTACATTTTCATTATTTATTGCGTCGTGGCCGCAACTTTGAGAATAGGTTACGCGATTTGAAAACACAAATAAAATCTATTTTAGTAACGTACGTATCCTCGTTGATCTGGCAAGGTCATTCTATGACCTTTATAATTTTTTTATTTTTATAGTTACTGGATCGCGTATGAAAATGTGTAATGAAACCACGTGATTTAGGTTTTATGCAGTTTAGTTTTAAACAGTTGACAATTTTAATGGTAGCAAAATGTATTTCAATTTATTTGGTAATAACCGCAAGTTTGTTTGTAACAGTATGATTATGTACTGTTACGCAACAGTTCGTGCGATGAGTGAGACCGCCGGAGGCCTAATCTCCCACCCCCTCTGTTCCCTACCTTTTTACCTTCTCATCTCGTCCCTCCTATTCCTTGGGTTGGTAACGCGCTTGTGATACTTCAAGTTATGCAAGCGTATATAGGTTGCGGTGACTGCTTACCATCAGGCGAACTGTATGCTTGTTTGCCAACCGTCATGACATAAAAAAAGTATAAGGCTGTGAGGATTTTGACTTCAAGTTTGAGTTGCCGTCAAGATGTTTATTAGTCTTGGACATTAATAGTCCGGTTACACCAAAGAAGTACTCACAGAAAATTGGCAATACAACATTACGAATAAGACACTGCTGGTGTTACGCAAATACGCACGCTTGCAACCAGCGTGGTCTACACAAGTTGATGTTTTGTTTAATTGGATCATGGCGTTGGGAAGTATTCATCGCACGCCTTATATTTTCGAATTTCTTAGTCATATCATAAGTATTGTTACTTATAAGGCAGCATAGCGTATATGGTCTTAAATTATTGAATGATGTGTTGAAAGTTTGAATAAATAATATTTTATCTTTAAATTTTAATTAAACTCCTGAAAACTATTATTGATTGTCCTTCTATTAATAATGTATTTATGGACGTCATTTTAAAGTAATAGGCTTTCTGAGATTCTATTGAACATGCTTTTTGTCAAATAATAGTTTTTTTTTGCTTTGATTTGTCATGTAATTTCGACGCAGCTATCTACAGTCGTTATTTGTAGGCTAAAATTTAATTCTTTTTCTTGGAGCTGCTATGGCCGTGGCAGTTATAAACAACCTGCTATTTTTATTTCTGTAACCTGCCATTATGTTGCCAACTTGGCAAGCAACTATTATAAAGTTGGTAACATCCAGATGCCCACGTGCCTTCCGTAGCAGGACTAGCTTAGTTGAAACATCACTATGGCCTCAGAATTTCATTGACTGGACCGCGCCTAGAATAATATAACCCACTGATCTATTATTGATTAATGCGTATACCTGTAGGTGTCACATCTCTCATATTTTGAAGTTGCTTTGTTGATTTTTTTGAAGTTTTACTATTTTATTTGAAAAATTGGTCATATGATTCCTCTCCACCTGATGGTAAGTGGAAATAAAGTCCAAACGTTAAGGCGATTACTACACAGTTGCGGAATGCAACCGCGTTAGCCAGCCTCGCCATGCGTACCCGCAAGATGCCTGTTACCGCCTCGTTTGAAGGAGCCCGGAAGGAGGGAACACGTGAGCCAGCAATGAGTTCCACTTTTTATAAGTTTAAATATAAGATTTTGCTATACAAATAAAGTAGTAGTTTCTGCAATACTAATAAAGTATGAGCGTTAACATACCTCGTTAGAAATCAACCTTTCTACAGTTCAAGTTAACGTTCGCCAAATATAGACAACCACGTGTGCTTGGAAAGCTAATGTTTGCACGTGAAAGTGCCCAGTTAGTACTGGTAGTGCAGCGAGTTTATCATAGTAATGAAAAGAAAGAACTAATTGGTTGATGTTGATGTTACAGACATTGTAGATATTCTAGAAAGTGATTGACTATTTAGACACTACTACACATGAATGTTTTTTAGATTTATTATTAGGGTTCCGTACCCAAACGGTGCCAATGGAACCTTATTACCAATCCTCGGTTGTCCGATCTTCGTTTGTGCGTTAGCGGTCTGTACGTCACGGATCGTAATAGATAGAACTTTGAAATTTTCACAGAACGTGTATTTTTGTTGTCGCTACAATAATAAATACAAAAAAAAACAAAGTTTAAAATTAGAAGAGGTCCCCGTAGAATATTTGATATTTTTGAATTGTGTATTTCTATGGTCACTATAATAACAGAAACAAAAATTGAATAAATTTCAAAATTAAAGGGGTCGAACTTACATCGAAACAACATTTTTTTTCTACGGTGGTACGGAACTCTTTAAGACATTTTGGAACGCCTTTTTCACGATTCGGTTGCTTAAGCGCCAAGGTAATATGAGGAATATCTCATTGCGCTGTGACATTGGAGAGTGGTGATTTATCTTTACCAATGCGTGACGGAGATGCAAAGTACTTGCTTTGCTACTAGCGGACGAGGTCGCGGATAAAAACTAGTATGGAAATGTCGCCTCTCTGTTTAGCACTTTGAAGCCCAGGAAACTTTCGCTTTTGCGTTCGTCTAAAAGAAATTTACGTACTAAAGTGACAACTAGCGTTTTATTAAATCACGATTATTATCAGAGGTTAAAAACAATCACAGAAAATCGGCGTAAATTAACGGTATCAAGTTGTGTTTCGTGCGATGAGTGAGAGCGTCGAGGGCCCAATCTTCCAACCCCTTCTTTTACCCTCCTTTTTCCTTTCTCATCCCTTGCCTCCTATGCCTTGGCTTGGCAACGCGCATGTGATACTTAAAGTTTTGCAAGCGTATATAGGTTGCGGTGACGGCTTACCATCAGGCGAACTGTCTTCTTCATCCTAGCATTATTCCCGGTATTTTTATGTACCCCGGCTCTGCTTATTACTCTTATCCGGATTTGACAGGTTACTAGTTTTACACAGAGCGATTGCCATCTGACCTCCGCAAACCTAAGGGCGAACCAGTAACTCATTGGATAAGAGCAATTTACTTATCAAGAGTTAACGATTATTATCAGATGTTATTGATAATAAACGGGACCGACAGCTTAACGTGCTCTCCGAGGCACGGTGGGGAGACCCACACAGACAAACGCCCAGACCGAGACAGAAATTTTAACAAACATCTGCCCGAGTGGGAATCGAACCCGCAACCGTCGAGACTAAAGGCAGACTCGCTACCCACAACGCCACAACGGTGTCGAACATCAGGCGAACTGTATGCTTGTTTTTTTATGTCAAATGGGACAAACGGGCAGAAGGCTCACTTGATGTTAAGCGATTACCGCTGCCCATGAACATCTGCAACACATGAGGTCATGCAGATGCGTTGTCGAACTTTTTTAAGGATACAACTGGTTATACGTTGGCTGACCCCGAAACGCGGCTGACGAGCAGTCACTTCACGAGTTTCTCACCAACGTACGGTGGCAGCTAACCAGGTGGAGCATTTTTTTTTAAGCCCTGCCACCAGCAATGCTTGTCAACCGTCATCAAATAAAGGAAAAAAAGAAAAGGCAAGGCATGGTGGAGAGAGAAACGGTACAACTCACAATACCGTAAGAACAATATTATTTCAACGGTAAACAACCAAATTTATCCAAACGTTATTTAAAGTGGCCGACGACAGCGTTAAAAGCAGATCGTCTTTATATCATGTAAGTGGTTATAGAAACGAAAAGTAATAGAAGTATTAAAAATTGTTTTCATATTAGCGGTCCTACCTCAATTAAAAAATGATAAGAGCAATTTTAGTTTTATCATAATATGAAAAATGTTATCAATACAAAATGATTCATTTAAAAGGCCCGTTTATTTGCAAGTTTGTAATTGGCGGATAACAATTAATATTTCAGGAATAAAATCTAAAATAAGGATAATTTAGTATATTATACTAGTTTGTCCCAAGGCCTATAATTATATATTCTATAAATATACGTGTATTTTCCTATTGGTGTTCAGCTTAAATAAATTATATGGCTACATCAGTTTTGAAAATGTGTCTATTAGTTGTTTTGAGAAATCAACTACTATTAATATTATATATATTAATATTATATATAGTAGTATGACCGTTGAAACGATTAAAAATGTAAAAAATTTAAAACTTGATTACGTGAAAAATAATCTGGTATACAATACTGGACAGCGCTTTTTTATACCACGGTGGTGGCAAACAAGCGTACGGCCCGCCTGTTGGTAAGCGGTCACCGTAGCCTATGAACGGCTGCAACCCCAGAGGTATCGCATGCGTCTTGCTGACCCTTTAAACACTTTTTCAACATTAACTTGAAGAACCCTATACTAATGAACCTCATATAATAACTTATTAACATATATGTTGGAAATAAATATGGATATGACATTTGGTGGTGGTCGTAACAGAGACAATAAAAGGACGCAAGTGAGCAATACCATGTCAACCCACACGAATGTCATTTCGAGAAAAACGCGTTTGAAAATTTTGAACAACGTGCTTTATATGATTTTTTTTGATGTATTGGTCAAGATTTTGGCAATTTCAGATTTATGTAAGTTATTTTACTTATTTTTACAAAAAATAAGTATACGAACTGCATATTTCGCATATAATATAACCTAAAACGTTTAACATAATACATAAATTGCATGATTAAAAAATGGCTATTTTAGAAGTTTTAAAGCTTAAAACCCTACAAATATTAAAGAAAAATGTTCTTCAGCCATTTACCAACGCTTCTGCATATATAACTCAGTTTTTTCAATTTTGTGGGTTGACATGGTATTGCTTATTTGCGTCCAAAACTGTTATGCTATAAGAATCACAATGAGGGTAGGCCTTCATATAGTTTCAGAGACATCAAATATCTAACTACCGTCATATTGTCGAGCTCGAATAATAACCAAGTACCGCCATCTTGGTCTTGTTAACATCGAATATCCGGTCATATAATATGTACCTTGTTATTTTGTTAAAGAACAAAATGAAATATTCATGAACTGACCACTGAATTTCTTCCATAAAGTTCATCTATGTTTCAGTGTTCTCTATAAAAGAATATAGCAAAGCCGCATTTATAAGGGATATTATACTTGCAATGCTTTTGTAATGTAAAACACTTTCGCTTTGTCGTTTTTTTTTTAAATTTGAGTGCACGGTGCGGCAATTTAACACCATGTTTATTCAATAGCAACCTTTTAGTGACTTCTATGTTTTCCTTTATTTTTATTGTTTTTTTTTTTTTATTATTTTAGTACTCTACTTCCTATGAACTCCAAAATGTCTGGCTTGATTTTGATGAAATTGCCCAGCAAGTGGTCTTTTGCAAAGTAAGGAAAAGTACACGTAGTCAAAGTTGCCGGTATTATATAAAAGATCATTTGCTCACTTAAAAACAATTATTTAATTTAATTTTAGTGTGTGAAGTAGCCACCGTAATAATGTGAAATAATTCAACGCAGAAAAAGTCGCGGGCAAAAACTAATATGATTTGCGTTTAACGATATTGTGGTTTTATCATATAGAAGCCGCACAGTTCGTTCCAAAGAACTATATTAGAATATGGCGTCTGTATTCTTCATTGATAAGTAATCACGTGCCCGCATGCACAGTCTCGTCTCGTATATGACGTAGACAAGTTCCCACGTACACAGTTGATTGATTAAACCGCAACAAGTGTTGGAATAATCGCGTTATTTTGGTAAGAAATGCGTTATCTATGCCAATATTATAAAGCTGAAGAGTTTGTTTGTGTTGTTTGGTTTAATGCGCTATTTTCAGTAACTGCTGAATGCATTTGAAAAATTATTTTTGCATTCGATAGCACATTTCTTGAGAAAGGCTATAGGCTAGGATATAAACATATGATATTTATTTAGAAGACGAGTAATAAGAAAAGATTGCGGTTAAACAAAATTTAGTAAAAAAAAAGTGTCTTGTGACGGTCGTTTTGCAACGAAAATCCAATAGCATTAACTATCCGTAGTTCTATGAAACGAACTTTCAAGAAAAGATTCTTTCCTTAAAAGATCGGCATCGCACATGCATTTCTTCTGGTGTTGCAGAGTTTCATTGAAGCTAGTAATCTCTTGACATCAGACGAACCTCCTGCCCTCTCAAACATTAAAAAACGCAATTCTCTATTAAAAACTTTGCCTTGGTACGAGGACGTTTTAAGCACTTGTATATTTCCAGTTACTCAGTGCTTTAAGTGGCAATATTATTTTAATGGAATACGTAATTGTATGCTGTAATCCGTACCCCAACCGAGCCGTAATAGCCCTATGGATAGAAAATGAAGACTTTTTCCTTCTGCGGTTCATCTGAGCAAAATCTGACCTTTCCAATATGTTAATTTGTTTAAAATTTCAAATTTGAGCCCCCTCGAGGGCTGCCCCTTTATCACGGCTGAGTCTCTGTACTCGGCCCCCGCCCGGTGACGCTGTCAAGGCCAGTAGGGCCAACAGCAATACACATTCCGAAAAAAATGTTTAAAATTGGTCTCATGTTTTATGACAGAAAACATCAATTTACTGTGCTGTAGTTGGTCTTAATTTGTGTGTATAAGAAGGTCTTAGGGTCTCTCACTTGGCCCCCAGGAAAGCTACGGTAACCAATGCATTTTATTTATTAAAATTTTTATTTGCTGGTTAATTTTCATAACTTTAGAAGCTTCTTCGCAACTGCTTTCTTAATCAAAAAGTTAAAATCAAGTGCTTTTTTTTTTTTTAAGACATATCCACAGATACATCACACGTTGCCATACGCTGATTTTTTTAACCCTGAGTTACATGGACTGCTACCCTATATTTTTATACCTTTTATTATTTCACTACCAAATTCTGTAGCGATTCATAGACTACGTCTATTTACTAAATTACGCATATATAGTCTCCGAGTAAAATGACTGGGACATACGGAAAGACAGACATGACAAAACTATAAAGGTTCCTTTTTTACCATTTGGCTACGAAACCCTAAAAACGCTACGACTTATTTTGGCTGATTATCATTGAGTGTACAGTTTGAAAATGAGGTTAAGAATTTCTGTTGTTCTTTAAAAATCCTGAAGGAAATTGTTGTTGTTGAAATATTTGAAGTTAGAAGGGCATATGCTTAATTTTAAAGTAAAGGTGTCCCTTTATATTACGTCAATGGTATATACATCAGGAAAATATTATGAAATATTTTATGCAAATGTCATAGTTTATAATTACTTACCATATCTATTTATAAATATATCTGAAAATAATAAAATTTTTATTTTGAGTTACATTAATTTTTTTTCAACCGTTACAAGGGATTCATAATTGCATTCCTAGATATTAACATTTATAAAATAAAATTTAGAATGATTATAGAAATTTCGACTTCACGCTCATGTATTACGTCAGATATTTCTTTTCTTAAAGCCAAAACATATTAAAGTCCACGATTTTCTAATTATCACCAAACCACCGGGCATAAGGTCTAAAATGACGAACATTTCCATAAATCATCTATGCAATATCTAAAGTTCTGTAACTAAAATACTAGATATTAAACACCACACTCTTACTTAAATTACTTAAACCCTCAACCCGTAATATACCCATCATTGCTATGGAATCATGAACATCAGCAACTAAGCTCATTTATAAAAGAAATTACTGTCCCCCTAATAAAATCTTACGCAATAAACGAATGGCCCCATAGCCCTTTGTTCACACATAGTTCACGAGATGCACACACGCACATTTCGTTACGTTACTACATACTATATCCGTTCTTGCTTTGATCTGATTAAACAATTTATCCATCGTGCAGCCACTTGCCTCACGCTCCCTCCTAATAATCAACACTCGTCCTTAATTGGGGCACGTGGAATTTGACTTTACTGCAAATTAAATGAAGAATCCCGGGCGTGTCAATGGCGACTAAATGTAGAAATTCTGTAGAGAATATCAGAATCAGAATATTCATGAAGTTAACATGAATATTCTGATTCTGATATTCTCTCTTTATCTGGTATATTGGATAAAATAAAAAATAATAAATTTACAATGATATTTCGAAGCTAGAACCTTTTCTGATAAATTGAAGTAATAGCCTATTAGAATTTTAGTATTTATTGAATTAAATCCAATGACAGACATGTGTCGACTATGGCATGTAGAATAGTTTTTAGAAAATGTATTTTTACCATTATAATACATTAAAGGGTACACAAACATTTTGCGTACGTACTTTTTTCATGTATTCATATTGAGATAAAATTTATGATTGTTTGTTGTTATACATAAGTCTGAATTATCCTGAAGTCCGAACAGATTTGTTTGTTGAGGTATTTGACGGATTCATGTTTAACCTTATTCGCACGCATGAAGCCGAAGAGAAGCTAGCATCAAATTGACGACCTTTGTGGCGTAGTGGTACTAAACCTGCTCTTAAACGCCAATAATCGCGGGTTCGATTCCCGCACATGGCATAATTTTTATTGATCTGGGTGGTTATGCTTGTGCTTGTGTGTATTTCCAAACCGACACAGTATGTTGCTATCCTAATGTATTCCGTTGAGTGTGTAACGTTTACTTATCTTAATAAACTACTGAACCGATTTTAATAAAATTTTGCACACTTGCAAAGCATGTGTGCAGTTTCATCAGTATAAGTCGTTGACTGGATTAAAAGGTTATACAAAAGATGGCGCCGTGTTAATAAGTTCATTATAAATGGAACAAATTTGTACTATGTACCTGGAAGAAGTCGGGGCGGGCCGCTATTTATTTATAACAATTGAATATTTCCTTCAAATGTTTTAACAATTTTGTAACAGTAACAAAACTCGATTCACCTTAAGTGAGTCACTAATGACGGTAGTTGAGCGTCAATCATACGTATTTAATTGTAATGGCGTTCTCATTTGTTCGATGATAACTAACTGGGTTTGTTGAATTTCTTACTATTCCGGTGACTAACACACAAGTGATTGTAAAGTCAATTTGTTGGAGGTATACCTGATTACAATACAGCGATATCGAATTTTCTAAACAATTACTCTATAATAATAATTATTATTTATTGAAATTTGACACTTTCATTATTGAAATAAACATGGACTTTAAGGTTCGTATAAACTCGACAAGACGTTCGTATAAATTTGACAATATTAAACTAATATATAAAATAGGAAGAACTTATTTTTCGAAATTCAATTCTTGATAGGTTGAAAGTTTGTAGGGAAGTTCTTCATTTTTGACACTAGACGCATGAAACTTTATTTTTAGTTGACGAATTCAATATAAAGAGATTTCTGTTAACATTAACATTTCCTAAAATTCCGTCTCTGGAGGGTTGAAATGGGGGTTCAAAGCGAGTTTGAAATTAACATGGAGTTCGTATAAACTCACGAATAATAAACTTCATGAAGATGTATTTACAACATAACAAATCGAGAGGGTATAATTTGTAATAAAAAAGTATTTTGAAATTAATAACTATTAAGGTGACCAGAGTAAATTGTAGATTATGTTAATATGTTCTTTATTTAGAAAATGTGACTTTGCTGTTTTAAACTCTTCAGGTTGTTGATCCCAAGGTAGTTTAATTAAGGTGTTTTAACAAGTTATGTTCAACATAATCTTTTTATATAGTTTTATTTTTCAAACATTTTGAAAATGTTCGTATAAACAATTGCGAAATAGCATCTATTTTGATTATGCTCTTCGGAAAGTTTAATAACACTAGCATATTCGTCCGCGGTGATGTTATAATTGGCTCCAGAGATAAATGAATCATTTGTAAATAAATAATGTTCCAGAAGACACTACTACATCGAATTTCAATTGAATACGACCTGAAGCAAGTTTTTTGCTAATACTACAAAAACCTAACCTATTCCGGGATAAAAAGTAGTTTATGTCTTAATCCTACCTGGATAAATGGACAATCTATATATGGATGCAAATAAGCAATACAATGTCAACCCACACGAATGTCATTTCGAGAAAAACGCGTTTGAAGATTTTGAACAAATTGCTTTATATGATTTTTTTATGTAATGGTCAAGTTTTTGGCAATTTCAGATTTATGTAAGTGATTTATACTTATTTTCACAAAAAATAAGTATACAAACTGCACATTTCGTATATAATATAATAACAAAACGTTTAAAATAATACATAAATTGCATGATTAAAAATGCCTTTTTTAGAAGTTTTAAAGCTTAAAACCCTACAAATATAAAAAAATGTTCTTCAGCCATTTACCAACACTTCTGCATATACAACTCAGTTTTTTCAGTTTTGCGGGTTGACATGGTATTGCTTATTTACGTCCATATATGCCAAGTTTTATCCAAATCTTTTCACCCGTTTTTGAGTGATTGAGTAAAAAACATACAAACTTTCACATCCCTATCGCCTGCCACTGTCTATCGTCTAAAACAACGTGGGTGATCGGAAGCATTGGTGATGTTATAAACTACTTTCTTACATCTATATTAGTCGCTTACACGTAATAAAGCATAGTTGAATGATATTTTATTGTATACCATACGTGGAACTTATGGGTATATGCTTTATCCCTTTCACTCATACCGATTTATCGCGTGTATGAACGTGACAAAACATTGTGTAGTTAAACATTTGTTATCATATGTTTTTATGATTCGAAAGTCTGTAAAATTATGTTGCGCTCCCATATTTGTTATAATTAGAACGAATACGTCATGAAATTGTTGTTATGAATTTTGACGTGATAAAAATATTGAGTTAGATATGAAATTCGACAAAAATAATCTAATTAAATTTAAAATAATGAGCTAAAAAACCAAATGTTTGCGTCAGCTTCTCAGGATTTGATATATAAAAATTAAAAAAAAAAAAAATTAAGAAAGAACAGAGGCTGTCGCCTTAACAATATTTCTTATTTTAATTTTATCCTCATATTTTTGTATATTTTTACCCTTATATAACTAATCCTTTAGCTTAGCGTAAACTTTGAATCAATAGCATAAAATTAATAATTATAGCATGAAATAATTTAAATTTAAATTAAAATTTTTCTTTCCTTAATTAAATTCGCTAATGTATTATTTTTTGTTGCTGGGATCTTAATGTTGAAATATCAGTGAATTTATTGATCTTAATGTATTTCTTGGTTAATTTGTAACACCTGTAAAAAAGTAGGCACTGAGTATTATTTATTGGAATTTTGTTATTTGTTGTAAACTGTAGTGTACTATTTGTTGGTGTTCTAAAAAGAAATAAAATAAAATAAAACAACAAGAAATACTGTATATGACGTTTACGATTCCTATTTTTACTTTACTTTAAGTATAATGAACTGTATCCAATGATCTAACATTTATATGTAGCCTATATATACATTCAACATAACCAAACGTTAGCGCGATTCAATGTACTAGTTACGCCATCTATTATTCATTTAAGGAATCGTAAACGTCATATACAAATACAAACAGGAGGATATTTTCAACATGTTTCTAATTGAGATGACGTAGTTCGCTTCCATATTACGCCTTTAATAGGTTGTGACGTAATTGCTGAGACAGCTGAGGAGAAATATTGCAGTTGTTTCTCATCCCAAAAGAAAGAATGGAATACATAAACAACAAAATGTTTCGAAGGGGAATTCACATGAAATCATGACAAAATCCTGTCGCCTGTGCCGATTTCATAACCTTGCACTCCCCTCCTACGGAAACTTGGCTGACTGTGCGGATCCAGTGAATTTAGTTAGTGAATTAACTGGGACATTAATATATTTTAGTCTAAACTTTTTGTTGATTTATTATAACTGGAATGTTTTAAAATATGGTAACAAGTTAAGGCGTCGGGACGTGAAGACTCCATCGGCCGATGTTGGGACAATCTCTGTCATAGCAGAGATTATTCCACCAGTCCAATCAGTCACTCTGGTGGTAGGTCTTTTGTTGCAAGAGGCCAGCTAGATTGGAACCACCGCTGTGTCAAATATTCTACCAAAAAGCAGTAGTGTCTTTGGCTTTACGGTGTTTCGGTTTGAAGGGCACTAGCGATATTATTGGTCCCTGAGTGGCATCTATTAATGGTGTTGCAAACGCTCATAGGCTACCGCGATTGCTTACCATGAGATGGGCCGTATGCTTGCTTGCCAACTTAAAGCAAAAGTGCCGGAGAATACGGACACGAAACTTGACTGAATTGATCGCAAGTAATTAACTCTTATGTACCGGAACCACGCCATCCTCAGTCTTTAGTCAGATAATTACAAAATTTTATTAGAACCACCCAATTCAGAAAAGACATTGCGAAGCATAAACAAAAAAAGCAGCTCAGACAAGAAAAAAAATATTTTCCATCATCAGAGACCTCGAGTAAACTCCAGTCTAGCCTTTCTTTCTCCAACTCTTTACATAATTTTTTTTGTTCAACTCTATCTTATATGACCACCCAAAGATCACAACCCAAGCTTGTGACTGTCTCGACTTCTGCTACCATAATGCTGTTCCTCCGGTAACCGCTTCGGTGCCCTTCCCTTGCGAAGACATTAGACGTTTTAATACTTTCGATTAAAAAGAATTGGTTCTGCGAAAAACTGTTTTATATGTATGCGGTATATCAAAGAAACCATTGTTTTAAAATCCACAGGATACATATTTGCTTTTACCAAGAATATTTTATAATCTACAAGAACGTATTTCCGTTTGTGCTCGATTGAATCTATCAATGAAGAGGTTACATTCATACGATATGGTAATTAGAAGCGATCAAACTGCATTCCGTTTTAGAAATTGTGTTGATTTGGAGAAAAAATTTAAATTACCTTTATTCAAGGCGTGTTCCAACAACTTCAACATAATTTTGGAAACTTTTATTCTATTTTCTAGAGGTTTAAACGTCACGGCACTCAGTACTTCTGTGAGGTAGTGTTGATGTCTACGAAGCTTGATTACATAAATAAAGATCCGTTGCTAACAAAATTAAGCCACCCCAACCCTTCCCCCATGACATGACTTTTTAAATTAAATCCTCAAGTATTAAGTAGATTCCCTGTAAAAAGGAAAGTCTTTCATTATTCATAACTTTTTGCCTGCAAAGGTGTAACAAAAGAAACTGGAGCGTTGTTTAACGTACCGTGTGCATTATCCGCACAAAGGCCTTTTAACACAAGCACCCCTAGCCTAGCTCAGTAATCACCATACCCACTAGCCTAATTCCTGCTCTGATCCTGTCTAGTCAGTCGACTGACCTGGTTGCATTCTCTCGCACTGCAAAAAGTCCAAGTTCCGCATTTGTGAATAAAAATTTTAATCTTCCATAAAATTCTCACGGCCTACTTTTTTCTGTGAAGCAGTTGAAAATTATCTTGAAACTGATTTTTGCCAGCGGTTTCGGTGTGACTAACGATTTCAATACAAACTTTGAACCCCCATTTAAACCCTCAGGGGTAGTATTTTATCTGTAATTGTTCGCCTAAAAACAGTTTTTTATGCTTCTAGTTTCTAAAATAAACGGACTTCCATACTCAACCTATTTTTCACCCCTTAAAGATTGAATTTAGAAATTTCTTAGTACGTATTTTCGTTTTATAAACAATGCCTGCAAAAAAATTCAGGTTTCACGTTTGGCCGGGCGTTTATAAATCAGTCCGGTCCGCTCCTTTTATATTATTTATATTATTGATTTAAAATGAAACTCGTAACTTTTATGAAATGTAATAAATGCTTGAATATCTTATCTTATCATTGGCGTTATCTAAAATCGGTTATAATTCTACGAAATGGTTTAACAATCTGACATTGTATTTAGAAAGGAGAATTACATATGCAAAACAAAACTCAGATATATCGGCATACTAAAAATTCAATATTGCTTCATCATGTAACTATTATTTAGGTCGATGTTATGTATTTGTTCATATTATGATCAAAAATGTCTTGTAATTGCTATATTCAGCTGTTGCGTAGTATAAGCAATTTTGTTAATTGGCATTCAAATATCACGCATTTTCCTCATACAAAACACAAACATAATATAGACATTCATCTAATATATGTCAAGTTATGTTTTATGTATCTTAGATATTCAATTGAAGGGTAACTACAGGAATAAAAAGTGCTCATAGACATATTTTATAACGACTTTACAGTACAAAAAGTATAGAGTCCATTGTAAAGATAACCCACTAACAAAAAATTTAAAAGGATGAAAATGATACCGTTGCACCTCAAACTGATTACTGAAATCTAGTAAAGACTAGCTCCGCTCCCGTGGTGTACGATTTTTCTTTATTGCACGAGACAATATTTTTTTTTTCTAAAATAAACGTAGCCTAAGTTACTCCTTATAACATCCGCTATCTGCCAGTGAAAGTCCCCTTAAGTCAGTCCAGCCGTTTCGGAGACTATTCTGAACAAACAGATATACAATTTTTTTAAAAATTGAATTAATTTGTAACTACAAACAGACACATCAATTTTATTTAATTGTATAGATTTATGAAAATTGCATCAAAATTTACTTTAATTTTATTTTATTATGAAACAAGAATTTTCTATTGAAAAATTAATCTTGCTACCGAAAATGCCGCACTGAAAATTCTTTGGCGTGATAATTGAGTTTGTGGCGGAATTGCCTAATGAGGTAATTGGATAATTTTTCTGAAAGAACCCTAAAGAAAGAGCTTTTGAGTTAATGCTTCATAATAATTTTATTCGAAAAAGTATGAAAAAATATATCTAACACATTTAATAGGTACTTTTAAACAGTGTTTGTTATTGAAATTTCAGATCTAGATTGTTAATCTATATAAGTAGGTTTTTAGTACCGATTATACTTCTGATTTCGATCAAATAATTCTGTCTAAATATCAGCAAACGCCTTAAATAACATTAAACATTTATATTTTTAAGAAAATATTAGGTTTTTTTGTTTCTTCCTGGCATTATTCCCGGAATCTACCCAGGATTAAGATCCTAAAGCGTACTAAGGTACGCTTATCCGGATTTGTCGAGATGCTAACTTTTACTCAGAGTGATTGCCTCAGACCTCCGTAACTCAATGGTTAAAAGAAAATTACTAATCAAGAGTTAACGATTATTATCAGATTTTATGTGACAACAACTGGGACCGACAGCTCAACGCCCAGGCCAAAACACATATTTGTAATGTACAAACATCTGCCCTGAGCGTGAAACGAACCGCAACCGTCGAGGCTAAAGGCAGACTCGCTACCAACAAACCACAACAGTGTCACTTTGATTGCAATTAAGTTTTTAAGGTCTAAGTTAATGAAGTAGCGGGCAGGAGCTAGTGTTTTTATAAATGCTTTTACGATTGAATAATCATCGTTTGAATAGCTTGCAAATATATAAAACAACTGTTAATCCCTGCAAGGTCGGTATCGCATTCCATTTGGAAACGCTCATAATTGAGGGCATCCGCTTCCTTCGCAGCTTGTTTTTTTATTATTATATTTAACACGTTCTATATAAATGTGAAAAAATTATTTAAATTTTATAAGTTGATTAAATTATTAATGGCAAAAGTATGTAAAAAATATAAAATATAACTCGCATATATTGCACCGTCTTTTGTCTTTGGCATTTCTGTGTTTCCGTTTGTAAGGCACTGTAGGCTAGTAAAATAACTGGGCAAAGGAGATTTAAGACTCAATATTTCGAGGTTGGCAACGCGTGTGTGACATTTACTAATGGTGCTGCAAGAGCTCATAGGCTACGGCATCATTAGGTGG
Source organism: Hestina assimilis (assembly GCA_023373885.1). NCBI lineage: Eukaryota > Metazoa > Arthropoda > Insecta > Lepidoptera > Nymphalidae > Hestina > Hestina assimilis. Next base: position 3,977,097 of record CM041749.1, on the reverse strand, counting down.
TCCGTATGCTTGCTTGCCAACTTAGTAACATAAAAAAAAAATTCAATTTCAATTTTCATTAAAAATATTTATTTCAAATTCTATCTAAAACATTTTGATTATCAATATCATATAACAGGGGAGTCAACTAAATAGTATTATGCAAATTTTCTGCTGCGAGAGGGTAAAGTTACCCCACAATTACTCTCTAAAGTGTTCTCCTCCCGTTATCTCAGTAACGAGGGGCTCGTAATAAAGGTAAATAATGATACGGCTATCGCGTTCCAGCGAAATATAAGCGTGCTTGAATATTCTGTCTCGTAAAATCATTTCCCTAATTAAAAAAATAAAATAAAATTAACTCTGCGGTACTACTAGTTACGACTATCAAGTGATATTGTCTATGTGTTACGGCACGGTGTCAAGGAACTACAATGAGTATCTATATGATTTATGAAGCTAAGAAATCCATAATATACACTTCACACACGCACACCGCGACTTCAAGGCGATTAGTCCGTGTGACGTCACAGGCAATAAATATCTAAAATTTTTTTTTTTTTTTTTTTGCTTTTAATGACGTGTCCTTTAGCTATTTAAAGACACTTCATTTATACTACGATCTAGCCTAGAAAGACTAATAAGTAATTTAAATCTAACATAAATTGCTAAGTAGAGTAAATCTAAGAATGTGTCCATCAACACTTTTCTTACTGTCTCTATTAAGGGGAAGGCACTTTGTTTTTGCGTCTTTATATATATGTAGCACTCACTCAACTATCATTACACTAATTCAATACACTAACTCAAAAGGTTTTGTTCTTTTAAGTCTTCTCACTATGTCCGTGTTGTCGAGGAGCTGGATAGCCTCGACGTTCACATGATGATGAAGTCTTTGTTGATGAGCTTCTGCATATTTTTTCACTATATTTGCGACCGGGTCTATATTGAGGTCCCTATGAAGGTCGTCATTTCTTATGTACCAGGGAGCATTTACAATGCCCCGAAGCACTTTATTCTGGAATCTTTGAATAATTTTTGTATTACTTTGTTTGGTGCAGCCCCAAAGCTGAATTCCATAAGTCCATACGGGCATAAGGACTTGTTTATACAAAAGTATTTTGTTGTGCACTGATAACGCAGAATACTTTCCGAGTAGCCAGTACATCTTCTTGTAGCGAAGCTCTAATTCATCGCGTTTTTTTTGACATGAGCCTTCCAGCGAAGCTTTGCGTCTAGTGTCATGCCAAGATATTTGGCTGTATTTTCGTACGGTATCACGATATTGTTTATGTACACCGGATGATAGTTGCCTCTTTTGTTTGTAAAATCTATGTGAACTGATTTATCCTCATTCAATTTAATTCGCCACTTTTTTGTCCAGTCATAAATGGCATTAACAGCTCCTTGGACTTTTTCCACCGCTTCTTCTTGAGTGGACCCCGTAGCTATTATAGCTGTGTCATCTGCAAATGTGGCAATGGTGTTTTTCTCTAGTTCTGGGATATCGCAAGTATAGAGTAAATACAGGACTGGACCCAGTACACTTCCTTGTGGTACTCCAGCTTTAATATGCTTGAGCTCTGAATAGGCATCATCTTGCCTTACCCGGAACATTCTCTGTGTTAGGTAAGATTCTAAGATATCTGCAAACTGCTTTGGGAGCATATTTCTAATCTTATGCATAAGCCCTATATGCCAAACCTTGTCGAATGCCTGCGCTACGTCTAAGAAAACCGTTGAACAAACTTTCTTTTCTTCTAATGATTTTTCTATTATATTAGTGATTCTATGTACTTGGTCAATTGTTGAGTGTTTTTCTCTAAAACCAAATTGATGGTCTGGAATAAGATTTCTTTCTTGAATGATAGGTTTTAACCGGCTCAGAAATAGTTTTTCAAACATTTTTGATACAATTGGTAATAGAGAAATTGGTCTGTATGACGTGGTCTCGTGTGGGGGCTTTCCAGGTTTAGGTATCATAATGACTTCAGCTACTTTCCAAATATCAGGCACGTATTTGAGTCTAAATGCCGCATTTATGAGAGTGGTTAGTTTCACTACTGCTTTATGTGGAAGATTTCTAATTATTTTACCAGTAATCAAATCATATCCTGGAGATTTCTTTTGGTTAAGATGCTTGATCTCTTTTAGAACTTCCTTTGGTGTGACAAGTCTTATATCTAGATCATCGGGTGGAGTCTCTACCACCATAACGAACTTCTCAATGTCTTCATTAGGTTGGAAAATTAACTCTAGATGTTCTGCAAATCTATCAGCTTTCTGTTTGTTATTTCTAGCCCAGTGTCCATCACTTTTTTGATTGGAGCGGTCTGCATAGTGGGTTTTTAAAACTTTTGTTGCTTTCCAGAGAGAGTAATCCGTAGTATGAACGTTTGTTAATTGACGAAGGTAGGTATTCGTAGTTTCGTCATGAAAGCTCTGAATTTCTCTCTTCAGCCTTTTTGTGAGATTATTTAGTCTAGTCTTATCTGGTGGGTATCTTGTCCTCTGCCATTTTTGTCTCTGCGTTCTTTTTCAGCAATAAGTTCTGTAATGTGTTTCGGGTAACTATTACCTTGAGGTCGCCTTTTTAAGTCTGGCGTATTTTTCCATGCGCATTGTTGGACAATTGTGACGAATTTTTGTGCTTCTAATTCCAGTTGTTGTGGATTCTTTAGAGGGACTTTTAGGTCAATTATAGAGTCTAAGTCTAGTCTGAAGCTTTCCCAGTCAGTGAATTTATTAACAAGGGTAGGATTGCTTTCTTTATGTAAAATAGTCTCACCTACTGTTAATATTATTGGAGAATGGTCAGAGTTCATTTCAAAACCTTCCTCAATGTACAGTAGATTGGGTGCTATATTTTTATATATAAAAAAATCAATTAAATCGGGTATCTTTTGAAGATCAGTAGGCCAATAGGTGGGCTTTCCTGTTGATATAACATTACATTTCATTTCTCTAATGGCACTAAGAAGTTCCTTTCCTTTAGCTGTTGTTAATCTAGATCCCCAGTAGATATTTTTGGCATTAAAATCGCCGCCAAGTATAAATCTATTACCAAGGTCTTTTAAAAAACTTTTATAATAATCTGCCTTTATTGAATACCTTGGTGGACAGTATATAGCTGAAACAGTAATAGGTTGAAATTTGGTTCTTACCCATACAGCAACAGCTTGTAAATCATGTTCTTCATGTTTATATTCTTCGTGATGACAGATATTCTTCTTTATGATCACGGCACTACCTCCTCTAGCAGTGTTATCAGGATGGAGAGCATGATAAGCTTTATAGCCTTTGATTTGTAAGTAAGACTCTTTTGTGAAGTGTGACTCTGATATGAGACACACATCAATGTTCTTCGTTATTAGGACTGCCTGTAGCTCTTTTTGATGTTTTAAGAGCCCATTTGCATTCCATGCCATAACCTTTAGTGTATTAGTCATGGTTTCCGTTTGTGAGTAGCGATGTTAGTGCTACTTTCAAGTTTCTTCAATCTTTCATCAAATGAGGTGAGTAAGCCAAGAATTTTAGTGAACATCTCTTCAGTATTTGAGATTACCAGCTTGGGTTGCGGCTGTGGATCCGATTTACCTTCTTTTGTTTTTTGTGCATAGGTAACGTTCTTATTAACGGTGCTGTTAGCACTTGGGTTTTTGTTTATAGTTGATTTTGAAGAAGTGGCAGATGGAACATTCTTCTTCAGATTTTTATTCTTTAGATTTTGCAGTTCTTTTGCAACAACACAGCCTCTATAGCTAGCGGGGTGAGGTTCTCCACAGTGGACACATTTTGGCTTTGCTTCTGCTGGTTTTTGGCAGTCCCTGGTTAAGTGTTTACCAGTACACTTGACACACCTCGGTTCTTTGGAACAATATTTCTGTGTGTGGCCGTAAGCTTGACATCTTTTACATTGCGGTATCAGTTTTGACGTCTTTAATGGTTGTATGTCCACTTTGCAACCTAAAATGGACTTTATATTGTATATTTTGTTAATGTCCTCATCTTTATCAAATGAGAGCATAAATATGTTGAGAGGCTCTTTAGTTTTCCAACTTAACTTATTTACAGCCCCTTGTATTTTATATCCGTGGGATGCCAAGTCTTGAACTATTCTCTCTGGCAAGTATGAAGAATGCAAATTTTTTGCTACTACCCTAATTGGTCTGTCTTGTTTGTTCTCATATGAATGCCAGAGACATCCATTTCGTGACAAAAGCTTGGTCGTAGCTCTATATGAGTCATCATTGTATGCGTTTATCTTAACGCTTTCACCATTCATCATCTTTAAGATAAATGAATCCTTGGCAAGGCTTGCAGAAAGAAGGTCATAGAACTGTTGGTAATTCGTGACATTTTCTACAATTATGGGTGGAGGCAGAGGTGTTTTGTTCACTTTCTGCTTTTCTTGGGGATCTTTTTTGTGGGATTCTATTTTTTCCTGAGGGGACAGTGATGAGTTGAGCTTCCTTTTTTCCTGCTTTTTTGACGCACCCACTCAGTTTCTCTCGCAAGCTCTTCCTCGTCAGTCTCATACTGAACGTTGGCAGAAGATGCTTGGGTTTCAGGACAAACCTCAGCTGAGGCGATTTTTTGTTCTTGGACTTCCTGTAGTTGCTTACGCAGACTTTCTATTTGACCTTTAAGGTCACCAACGAGGAGTTCAAGATGTTCCCGAATTGCCTTTTCTTCTGAAAGATATTTAAATAACAGATGTTCAGTATCTGTTTTAAGTTTAATAGATTTAGGTTCAGCCATATTATAATACAATAAAAGTAGCTGCGCCTTAACAATTGTTTATAATTATTAAACACATGTTTAATGAATCACTTTTGATAACTGGGTCATCGCGGTAACCGTCACTGTCTGTACGCGGCAAAGTAGGCTGCTGCGTCAGCGTTTCACGCGAGCACAAGCTAGCGCAAGAGCGTATGCGACACAGCCGTTCTTAGCGGAAGACAATCGATCACTAAAATATCTAAAATGTGTTTTAAAATCACAACGAATGAATGAACAAGAAACGAAAAAAATATTGATGAGATTGCCTATGCTTATAGCATATGGTTTTGAATCGATTTGCCGTATTCGAAATGATCCTCATTGATTTAATCTACAATCAATGATCTTAGACGTTAAGGCTTTAACACAAGAAAATCAATTAAGGTCATATTTCAACTATGTCGTAACGGTTTAGTTATCTTTGGATGACTATCGCTTCAAACTACCTATCACACCGAATCATTGTCTCGTCGAATATTTTTATCGTTGAACGACTATCGTATTTAGCTGTTCTCATTAGATCGTGACGATATTTTATCGGCTTACAGCAATCGCCTTTTCTTTTGCACTTCAGTCACTTCTACGTTTTTAGTGCCTTTCTCACGTGCTATCCGGTAAATCATTTCGTTTTTACACGACCTAATTTGGAATCTAGTAGCTCATACAGTTTGAATCCGGGGTGCACCCGGTGACCGTTTGCCGAACAAAATTACGCCGGTCCGTGTGAAAGCTGCCATACATGCCCATACACTTCGCTACCGGATACCCGCGCGCCGGCTACCCGGCAACCAGAACGTGTGAAAAGACACTTACAGTTCGACAAATTTATTGTGCCTACGACAGATAGTCGCAAGCTTTCAATGTCCGTAAATAAAATAGTAGAAAACAATCACTCCAATTGGACTAGGTAACGATATTTTGTGATAATAAAACATTAAATCACAAAGAAATTGTAATGCGTTAAATTTGTTTAAAAAAATTCTGTGTCGTCACCGATAATCGCGTGAGACATCGATAATCGCGTTTAGGTTCGACGAATCGAAGTTCCTTCAGTGTATCCTGTGAGTTAATGTTGCGAAAGTCCTTTAAATTGACTGGTTAATGAACGGTTTTTTACTTATTTCACAACCAATTGGATGGTTTTATAGCTTAGTGTAAATCTTTTCATCGAATCGTAGTTAATCTCGAAATGACTTATTAAAATAAAAGGATAAAACTTTTGACTTTTTAATTCTAGAACACATAACCAAAAAAATAAAGCATAACCGCTCTCTACCGTTATAATTATCATCCCTCGTTTGGGGTTCCTTGGTTTATTAATATACCCTTTTGCGCTACCTTTTGATTAATCCTATAAAGCCCCGTGAGGGCTGCCCCTTTATCACGGCTGAGTCTCTGTACTCGGCTCCCCGCCCGGTGACGCTGTCAAGGCCAGTAGGGCCAACAGCAATACACATTCCGAAAAAAAAGATCCTATAAAAATACTGACTTATATTTAAACTAATTGTATCTATAAATTCATCAAAGATCTGTTCTGCTATTAGCGAATTTCGCATCAATAATATTGTTTGTGTAAAAGCCACGATATTCGAGCGATATTGCGAGCAACTCTTTGTACCAGTTAAGGTTTTTTTGCATGCACTCAGCTCTCAAGAGACGTATTTTATTACACTGTGATAAGGCTTTCAGCCATCTCATAATTTTATCGGGGCCATAAAACGGTCATTTTGCTCTCCGTTCGTTTAATGAGATGTTGCAATAAAATATTACAATCAGCTCATTTAAGTTATTAATATTTTTCAAAGATAAGACTCGTACAAAATAATCCATTTAGTAAAAACTTCATTCTGTATCCCTCTGTGGTCTCATTTTGTTCTGTTCAAATTTCTAAAACTGTAATTCATTGAATTAGAAAAATCGATTTTAAATATTCATATTGTTAGTCACAAAACGTTCTGAGTCCATTAGGGACGGGTTTAAGTAAATTTTAGGGTTGAAAAGAACCAGGTAAGGTGATTTTAAAACCAATCCTCTCTAATACAAAAAAGTCATCGTCCAGCGTTGTCGACAACCTTTGCTAGATATCCTCAACAAGGAACAAAGAAATCATAGTTGTACGCTACCAAACTGTAATACTATTACTCAAAATATCAAGTACAATCGCGCACTGTTTAACAGCCCCTATTGTTCTCACTTTAGTCGATGATAAACAAAGGTGTGAAATAACTTACAATACGTTTCTGGTAACAATCGGTCCCGAAACTGAATTCTTTGTGTAACTGGTTTTGATTGTACTTTGAAATTTCGTTTTGGGAAGTATTATTTTAATTTCAAACAAAAGCTTTTCTGAGCGTAAAACAAAAATATTGAAAACTGAGATTTGCTGATGAAATAGCTTTTGCCCGAGGCTTCGCTTGCGTGAATAAAGATTTTGAAAATAATCAGGTCCATACAAAGTTTCATATCTATTTAACCCCTTTCAACTTTTGTTTTCGCGGCAAAAGTTGCCTTTGTCCTTCTCCGAAGTCCATCTATATCTATGCTAAAATTGGCCAAAATTGTTTTTTTTTTTATATCTAAGTAGTGGCAAACTGGCAGGAGGCTGACGTGATGTTAAGCGATCACCGCTCGTGAACATCTGCAACACCAGAGAGCATGCAGGTGCCTTAACCTTTAAGGAAGGAATAGGCTCTTTAAAGTTCCCAGTTCGTATCGGTTCGGAAAGACCGCTGCCGGAAGTTGGTTCAACAGAGTGGTTGTGCGAGGAAGACAAGAAAATGTCTTATACATATATTGCGCTATTGTGGATTTCTCGAAATCACCTGCTTAGGCGTTAAAATGTAACAGACAGTGTTACTTTGAGGAGTTCCAGGTGCAAGTAGGACATGTAAGCCGAACTAAATGTCTGCATACAACTCATACAGAAACTTCTAAGTTTAAATTCCAACACATCCAACAGTAGTTAAAGTTTTAGTTAGAGTCGTACTGTTTGCGTAATGAATGGGTAGACTCAACTGTAGAAGTATTATCATTGTTGCGTTGTTTTGTTCGACGACGTTGTGGCGCAGCGGTAGCGAACCTGCCTTAAACGCCACAGGTCGCGGGTTCGATTCCCGCTCGGAGCATAATATGTTTGTATTGACCATACAAGCATATTTTCCGGTCTGGGTGTATATGTCCTTGTCTTTGTGAATGTTTCCGAACCCCCGACACAGGATATTACTATCCTAATGGGGGCCGTTGAGTGTGCAGCGTTTATTTATTTATTTATTATTTATTTATTTGTTGTCTACTGTTGTATTGCGTAGAATAAATTATTGTTGAAAAGCTCTTCGTCCTCTCACCTCTTCTTCTATCTAGCATTATTCCTGGTATTTACTCAGGATCTGCATATACATATATCTTATTTGACGGGTAACGAGTTTTTTTAAACTAATAACTCATTGTATAAGAGCAAATACTGATATATATAACAAACATCTGCTCCAAGCGGGCATCGAACCCGCGACCGTTCCGGCATGAAAAAGGCTCGTTACCAGCACGCAACAACGATCGTCACTTCGTTCTTTCCACCTCTCTCACATTCTCATATCCTAATATCAGTGATATCTAATGTTACTAGTGAACATAATCTACGATACCTACATTCCATCAGTCAAAAGTGTATAATTATTTGCAAAGTTAAAGTCAGAACACTTCATTCTCAAGTTATAATTTTACTCAATTTCATATGTTGTATAAATATAGTAATGTTTTGACATGATTTTTATAAGCTCTTGTTAAAAATTAAACATGAAATCAAAACGAATATTGACTCATGTGTAAAGAAAGACTTTCGTGCAGCATATCGTTCTGAATCGACCACGCGTAGTGATGCGCTGAAATTTAAATATCAGATGTCATATCGATTTTCAGTGTTACGGCTTATTTAACAATCAATATTGCAGATAGTTAAGGCATAATATAGGAACATGTTGATATTATAGGTAAAAAATACTTAAAAACAAAAAAAAAGGATACTATGCTCTTTTTTTAAGACATTACAAATATTCATTTTGCCCCTCCAAATAAGCTCGAAGCTGCGCTAGGAGTGGGTACGACAACAATCCAAAGTTAAGATCGAACCCTGAACTCTCGCGGTAACGGAACGGAGTGACTCTAAAGTAGTTCTTTATAATTTTTTAAATATAATATACTATAAAAATAATGTATTGCATTATTAAATACGCTTATAAAAACAACGCTGAGGGGATGACCAAAAGTCTATTAAGTTTCTTACTACAAAGAGAGAAACAATGCTTTCGAAAATCGATATTTTAAAAAAGATTTATTGTCTTGTTCCACCACTAGGCACTATTCATGGGAACGCATATGACGCATGTGTTCATTACTCATGCGAGCACAGTTGAGTGGCATTACAATTATACGCGGTTATAGGAAGACATTCCTTCTGTATTGAATTACATTGCTTTTTAATGAAATGAAAAAGGATATTAAATAAATGAATTTCCTTTGTTCTTATTGTCAGGTAAGAGCGATTTTTGTTCGTTTGAAGGGAATATCGGATTTCATATATTTGCATATTTACACGCATATAGTCCACTAGCTACTGCCCGCGGCTTTGAATAACGATTTTTAATGAGGTACCTTTAATGCGTTAAATAGAAATAATTGGTTTCGCTTACAATAGTTTCTCAAGTTCTAATGATTAGACTCTCTGTACCAAATTTTATTAAAATCGGTTCAGTTACATCAGGCATGACAGAATGACAGACAGACAGAGCTACTTTCTCATTTCTAATATTAGTAGGAAAGTAGGGATTATATAGGATTTTTTTGATGTTATTTTAGGATATTTTATACATTAAAAATCCTGAAGGACGCTTCGACCTCGTCTGTTATCCAAGTTGATACAAGTTACGAAAAAATTCTTCAGGAAAAATAGCTCACTACACATTTTGGTGTTCGTAATTAAAGATAGATTAGAAATACATATTATTGTTTTATTCTTACAGCATATTAAATGTTCGTTGTTTTTTTTTTATGTTAGAAGTTGGCAAACAAGCATACGGCCCACCTGATGGTAAGTGGCTGCCGCAGCCTATGAGCGCTTGCAGCACCATTAGTAGGTGCCACTCACGCGTTGCCAACCTCGAGATATTAGTTCTTAAATCTCGTTCGCCCAGTAATTTCACTAGCGTACAATGCCCTTCAAACCGGAACACAGTAGTGCCTAAGCACTACTATTTGGCAACAGAATATTGGACACTGCGGTGGTACCTACCTAGCCGGCCTCTTGCAACAAAGACCTACCACCAGTGTGACTGATTGCACTGGTGGAATAATCTCTGTTGTGACAGAGGTTATCCCAACAGCGGGCGATGGGGTCGTCACATCCCGACGCCTTTGAAACGACGCGTTGTATCAACAACGTATGCTTTCAAGGAAATACTTGGTTTTTTTTCTCATGTTTTCTCGAATAGAAAAATAAAGCAAACAGAAAGAAAAATAACTAGTGCTAAAACAAAGCAAACAGTCCGTAGTCGTTTCACGAGAATCGATCCGTCTCGATAGGATCGTGTGTTACAAAGACTTCGGGGAAAATAAAGTAAAGATTCGCCGCTAACACAACGCGATATATGGGAGTCGAAAAGCAGTTTTAGTCTTTTTAAACACGCTGTACTATGATTTCGAGTCCATATTTTGCCTCACAAGGAGGTCTATGTTCATAATTTGTCATGTATCACTAATGTGCTCTTAAGTCTACTATAATTCTTTCACCTATGTAATGCTTTAAAGAGCTGCTTACGAGTCGCATACCAAAGTATGGTAGGTATGTTTCACCTCATCTGAGTTATTGCCTAAACTAAAATATCCGACTACCACAATCCTATTAATAACTGCAATAATAGGTGCAACGTAACTTTATATTAGCGATTTTTTCAATCCATCAAGCAGTTGACCAATTCCGTTTACGCGTGAGTTTCGATCCTAAGCCACTTGAGCTGTTGTCGTACACACTCCTAGCGCAAGCTACAAGCTTATTTGGAGTGGCAATAGGAGTATTAATAATGAGTTTACTTTACGGGTGGTAGGCCTTTTATTGCAATATACCGGCTAGGTACCACCGCAGCGTCAGATATACTACCACAAAGCAGTACACTGTGTTTCGGTTTGAAGGGCACTATAGCTAGTGAAACCAGACAAAAAATGATAACCGCTTACCATCAGGTGGGTCATATGCTTGTTTGCCAATTTGTTGACATAAAACTTGAAAAATAGTATTCTTTATACAAAAAAGTGACAAATATATGTATGTACAAACTCAAAATACTCAAAGCGCATTACCACCCTGGCGCAGTCGCGTAATAAAAAGGATCACTCAGTCCGTTTATTTCTCATAACATATTTTTATAGAGTTATTTTAAGGTTTCTTTTTAAAGCAACAACATATGCACGCCTGTTGTACATTTTTCGACTTTTCCTTGTTTGCTTGCGTATAACTATAATTGCGGCTACGTCAATAATAATCTTATACGTAATAATTGTTTTGTCGTGTTAACACGTCATCGTATTTTTTATAAATAATTTACAGCTATTATATAGCCCAAAGAATCGGAATGCCTAAATGGCAGTGGGCTAGTCACCTTTGTCGTAGAACCTATGGCCGTTGGAGCCCACAAATTGTTGAATGGAGACAGCAAATTGGAAAGCGTAGTGTAGGACGCCCTCCGGCCCGGTGGGCTGATGACGTTAAGAAGGTAGGTGGTATTGGCGGTATGAGAACAGCAGAGGACAGAATGTTGTGGTACACCTTGGGAGAGATCTATGTATGTCTAGCAGTTGATAGATAGATGTTGAAATCATGATGATTATATGGAAGTATCCAGTATAGTAGTTACATCCAGCATGCGATTTAGATACTCAGACCTCTTTTAATTATTAAATTTCAATTATTAATTCTTTAGTTCCTCTGTCAAATGAAATTATATTAAATATCTTATATAGACGAAGCTCGGTCTTTGATTAAACCGTATCCAACAAAAAAAAACCATTAAAATCGCTTCGCAAAAACCAAAAAACCAGATGGTTATCTATTGATTAACTCTTTCTTTTTGGACTTTATAATTAATAGATTGGCGGTTAACTGAAAGCTTTATCAACTCTAATTCGTTTAATTATTGCTTATGGATTACTGGGAATTCTTGCCCTGCAATAAGGCTCTGTGCATAGCGTTATATCAAATTTACGGAACCCATCCGTAGCTAAACGGAAAAAACGGAACCCTTATAATTTCGTCATGTCCGTTTGTCTATCCGTCCGTCCGTCCGTATGTCACAGTCATTTTACTCGGACTATAGGCTCTTTATATATGAAATTTAGTAAATAGGTATATTCCTTGAACCGCTACAGTACTTTGTCATGAAATTATTAGTAAACTTATTGTATATTAACTTCTACCAGCGGCTTCGCCCTCGTGAATAACGATTTTAAAACACCTTTGAATCCCATTTCCTCCCTTGAGGTGTGGAATTTAATAAATATTAAAATACTTGTGTTTTATCTTTAATTATTCGCCTAAAAACAATGTTTCATACTTCTAGTTTAGGAAGTAAACCGGTGTGTTCAAAGTAGTATGGACGTTGGCATGTCTTTTGCTTAAGTCTATGATAATATAAGGTAAAAATTACTCGTCTTGTATCTAGCCCGCGTCTGTTCTCATGCTTTCAATTCAAATCTCTTCTTACTAATCTCACATCTCAGACGAAACTCCTAACTGTATCTAAGACGTGTATTGTCCGTTAAGATTTTATCGACCAAATATTGTTCAAACGAAATGTCGATCCCTTGTTAAGATTACAAGACCATGGTTGCCAGAAGTCCCACTTTTCGTGAGGCATTACGCTTATTAGGAATTTAATCTCTACTAATATTATAAATGCGATAGTAACTCTTGTGTCTTACGATCTCTTGTCTCAACCACTGAACCGATTTTGAAGAAATTTTCTAGACTTTGAGATAGAATATACGCTTATTATATTGCGAGAGAAAAGCTTGAAGAAGTTAAAATAAACGATAAAAGATTTTATGGGTAACCAATTAGTTCTATATTGCATTCAAAGGTGCAGAATTAAAATTCTTTATTCATATGGGTAAAGAAGTGGTCAGAAGCAAGTCCATTATAAATATTAACGTTTTCGCGTGACCTAGGTGAAGCAATCGAAAGGTTTAGCTTTCGTTTAAACAATTCTCCTTCTCCTGAGGTCTTCACGGTGCGGTACAATTTAGGGGAATTCAAGCGTCGGGTTTTCAGATACCTTTTTCCTAAAAGCCGGCAACCCCTTGGGTTTGTAAATGTCCATGGGCGATAGTGGCCGCTTACCATCTGGTGGAACTATCCGCTTTTAATTTAGAAGTTAATTTATTTTCTGGTAAGGGATTGTGATCCGTCACATTTTCATGATCCTCTGTAACAGTACCAGTTTAGCGCTTTCATCCATAATTTAAATTGTAGGTATCGTATACCGGGAATAGACCGGTATAGAAAATTCATGTCTAAATGCAGGACATGGAATCTTTGAGCCTAATTTTATTCAAATTGGGTATTACATACAATAAAAATAATCCATCATTGTACCTATACTTTATTTATTTTGTTCTTATACAAGTATCTTTGTTATGACTAATAACTAAACTGGTTAGTTTTTCACATAATTAGTGGCTTCAAATATTAATTACTAGATTCTACCTAAAGTTTCATATTAAAATAAAATCATTTGGCTGAATATGATTTTTAAATCGGCCTTATTATTACATACACGGTCGACGTTATCTGCACCACGATAAAATACTAACTAGTTTGGTAGTTTTAGGAAAAGAGGTTTATCAGAGTTCGTAGTTTTTTTGTCGAATTTTTTTAGATTAAACATTCTCCATTTTTTTTTGCCGCAAATTTTAGTCAGAAGTTCGAAGTTTTTTTGCCGACTTCAAAAAATTAAAAATTCGGCAAATTCATTTTGTTTGGGTCAGACGTCTTTTTGCCGCTGTTATCGTCATTAAAATAATGTTTATTCTCGTCGTATTGTAATGCCGCGTTTACATTTTTCGTTAAACTAAATAGTATATATTTTTGTTTATCGAATATAGTAAATTTTATTTAATACCATATTGTTATTCAATAATGACTGGCGATAACTACCTTTTTTAAATCATTCTAAATTCTATCATCATATTATTATATCGCGCCTTAGAACGAAAACGACATAATAAAAAAAATCGAAGATGTAGTTATCAGCGTAAAATAACTTAAAACAAAATTCTCAATGTAACAATAGTCCCAATATAGCCATATTCGAATATAATAACTAACGTAAATAACCAATAAAATATAATATACGATAGATTGAGCAGGTGTCAATATTTAAAAACTTAATTTTGTTGATTCCCAAAAAATTGCTTTTTGAGTTACGTCGTTTTCGTTCTAAAGGTGCGCCATATTATTATATTGTTATATCGTCGGTCGGCACAGCACGTCTTCTTCTTCTATTCTTTTCTATCATTCGTCATCTCTGCACTCATTCCACGCATGTCCACTTCCACACATTTCATCCACGTCATTATATTGTTATATATAATCATATAGTTTACTAGTAAATAAAAGCAACACAAGGTTCGATGTAACCGTGTCACCGTTACGTTACAATGAATGACCGCATACACCGCTAATAGTTTTACGTTCCACAGTTATTTTTAACTAAAGCGTAACTCTCCCGCGGCGGTTTCGCGATCGCTTTTGTAATAGCTTTCGTCTCGCTCGCACGATTCTATTCTTGAATATAATGTAATGATTAAAGGGCTATCACAATGCTGTGATTATATTAGATATCGTGACCAGACATTTTGTAAATAAAAACTGATAGGTCATTTAATTGTTATTACGTGTACAAAACTATAAAAATACACATTTTGCATAACCAACAATGTTAACCCAACATTCATCCAGGAACTCATGAGATCGTTTCACTAATAATCTATATGCCTGAATATATAGGCAGAAGACCTGACTGACAAATAAAAACGTGCAACCAGGGCTAGGTTGCACGTTTTTGTCAGTATGTCTTGGACCTAGAAAGCTGACTTTTTCACAGGTGTTGTTTGTAAACGTAAATGAGAACTAATAAAGGATTTTTCGAAATTCAACTGTTAAAAGAGGGAAAAAGCGGTTGTAAGTTCGTATACAAGTCCGTCATTTTTGAAACTGCAATGAAACTTAACTTGGCGAACATGTGTTAATACAGACAAAAAGCTATCTGTGTGCTAAATTTCAACATCCAAATATTCACATTTATTATATTCGTACGATTCTTGGACTTTTAAGGTCCGCTTATTAACGTAAACCATGCTTGCTAAACGTGTTGCTTATTTTTTTAAAAGAGCAATTGCCATCTGACCATTAACTCTTTGTTGAAGAGTAAATTGTCTGACAAGATTTAATGATTAGATCGCTTTTTATGATGTCCGTGGCCAGGAAAACGAGTGTGCAGCAATCAAACTCGTGACTGACATTAATGACGGGCTACCACTACGCTGCCTCTAGAAATACCCTAATAAAATCCTATAAAAAGCCGACACGGCGGTTTATAAGTGTTAAATGATAAACATACAGCGTGTGTATTTATATGTGTGAGAGAGATCATGAACTGTGGCAGAACAACCTTGAGTTCATAAAGAATCAGTTTACATTCCGGATCGTCATTACGTTATTAACTAGATGAGCTTGTGTTTCCGCTCCCATATGTTGAGCACATTTACTCGATATCCATGTCCGTGTAAAACTGTGGCCATTAACAAAATCTTATCCGATCTATCAAAATAATATCCGACAAGAAAGGAACAGTGTCTATCTATTTTCAAGTCGATTAATTTAATTAATATACAAACATTTGCGGACCCGGCAGACGTTGTCCTGCCCTGAAAACAATCTGGGCCGAAAAACCCGATAGCCACATTCAATATCGAATTACAAATATCGCTATTAAAAAATAGAGGTTGATGGTAGAAGGGTGAAAATTTGGGGGTTCTATGAAAAATAAAAAATAGATGTTGACCGATTCTCAGACCTACATCGGGTAGGTTTCACACAAAATTTCATAAAAATCGGTCGGGGCATTTCGGAAGAGTTTGGTATCAAGCACCGCAACACGAGAATGTTATATATTAGATATTGTTTACTCAATTTGGATATTTTAAACGGTATTCTGATTATGATGTGTACCTTTTTAATATGTATTATGTTTTCAATAAAATTTATTTATTCATTATTTTACTTAGGAAATCTGCAATACGGAACCGTACTCTTCAACGTGTAAAAGATGTTATTAAATTCACTGAACGCGAAATCGCTGACGAAACAGTCAAAGTAGAAACAAATTATAATGTTACGGTAGACTGACAAAACGTGGTTACTTGGAATGCTTTTTTGTGTTAGAAATTCTACTACAAATTGAGAAATTACTAGTAGTACCTTATTACCTTAGAAATTTGATGATAATCTTATATCTATCAAATAAATTAAACGTTTACTAGCGATAATTGCTATTCAACATATAAGATATATTAGGTATATTGCCAGCTTTAGTGAGCCTCTCTTGAATATTTAAGTTCTTGATCTTCATTGTCGACCACAGTCCATAACATGTAATGGATCTCAATTGTAACTATTAATAAAAATAACAATATTCGCCGGAGGTTATCACTAGAACAATCGTATGGAATACGAATGAAAATTAACCGTTGATTTATTTCACAACAATTTAAAACTGCGAATGTAATAGATGCTAAGGATTTATTTAAAAAATTACGCGCGTTGGACGTTTCCGGACCTAGACTTAAAAGTTTCGATTAAATATAGAATCTATGATGTTGATCATAACTACTACTTTCCAACTAATGCTATATAAACCATATGTTTAAAGAAAAAAAAATAGATAGAGGCCTCGTTTGTCGGCGAGATATTAAGTTCCTTCTGAGAAAATAATCGTTTTAATAACTAACTCATGGAACTTCCACGTGATCGTTCGTTCATTCATTCTCAAATTTCGGGTATCGATAATCTAAAAAAATTAACCACAATATATATGGACACAAATAAGCAATACCATGTCAACCCACAAAATTGAATAAACTGAGTTATGTATGCAGAAGTGTTGGTAAATGGCTGAAGAACATTTTTCTTTAATATTTGTAGGGTTTTAAGCTTTAAAACTTCAAAAAAGCCATTATTTAATAATGCAATTTATGTATTATTTTAAACGTTTTGGGTTATATTATATACGAAATATGCAGTTTGTATACTTATTTTTTGTGAAAATAAGTATAAATAACTCACATAAATCTGAAATTGCCAAAAACTTGACCAATACATTAAAAAAATCATGAAGCAAGTTGTTCAAAATCTTCAAACGCGTTTTACTCGAAATGACATTCGTGTGGGTTGACATGGTATTGCTTATTTGCGTCCATATGTTTTTTTAATAAAGATTATCAAAATGTTAGTGATGAACGACTAGAGATATACTTTGTCTAAAAATTATTGCGCATGGCTGTCTATACATAATATGCAAAACGTCTCACGCTATCTAGATCCCCAAACACGTTGTAAACCTATTTCGATTAAGAGATTTCGCTCTTATATGCACTGCTTATGTGAGGTTGCATTTATTCAGGTAGCTGGTAGGTTTAACCATCCTATCAATTTTTATGACCTTCTGTAACACCCAGACAGTAAGTCAACTTTAGCCGTATTTCATACATACACGCACAAAATGCCGTTTTCGCCTCCATAGACGAGCTCCTTGTTCTGTATCGCAAATCGTTTATCGGCTCCAACCTCGGTGACGTCCTAAGCCATGGTTCAGTCTCAAAAGTAACAGGTCGCAAGCGACACTGACGGTAGGCCATTAATGCGCATGGCCGGCTAGGTAGGTACCATCTCAGTGTTAGTTATTTTACCGCAAAGCAGTAGTGTTTAGGTTTGAGGGTAGTGAAATTACTGGGTAAACGAGATTTAAACGTCTCGAAGTTGGCAATGCATGAGCGACACCTACAAATGTATGGTGTTGCAAGCGCTCATAGGGTACGACGACCACTTACCATCAGGTGGGTCGTATGCTTGCCTGCCAACTTAGCCACATAAAATTTAAAAAAACGACTATTTATTTATTCTTTTGTTAATTAAATGAGGTCTATCAGTAAGATAAAAGCTTAATAATGTTATTGTGCGACTCATACGACACGATTTGCCGACATTCGTACTATGACTCACGGACACAGATAACCGTGTCACTTCGTATTATCTTTTGAAACGGGCGCTAACATTGTAGTTCCTTTTTTATATAAGTACTTTCTATTTAACCAACTGTCTCTCGACTTTTTAGGGTTCCGTACCCAAAGGGTGTCAACCAACGGAACCCTATTACTAAGCCTCCGCTATCCGTCCGTATATCCGTCTATCAGCGGGTTATATCTCACGGACCGTAATAGATAGAAAGTTGAAACTTCATATTTTTAATCTACGGTGGTACGGAACTCTTTATATGCAACTTACACTTGCACTTGGCGGCTTTTTTTTTTTAATAAACATTGTGCATTGTTATTACATTGATAGTTAGACTGTGTAAGCGCCATGTATTTCAAAATCAGCATTTTTTTAGGAGTTGTTGACTTGACCTAACTCAGTGCACACAATAATGTAACGTCCATCATAGTAAGCAGTAATGAAATTTAATCAAATTTATTAGCCAGTTGATTAGATATCATTTTATTACTTAGCATTAGGTTAAGGTATCAAAATAAGTGAGTAATAAATGAGTCAGTCTGTCACAAAGGTAAACGAAATCAATAAAATTACGCACATCAAATCCTTTTTCAAGTCATTATTAATACTCCTATTTAATTCCCATATAAATAGTCTTACTCTAATTCCGATATGAGATGATATTTTCTAGTTTCAATATAAAGTTTGCAATAAAATCGTATCTAAAGTGACCGCCTCGTAACGTCGTTTAGGTTCAATATTCGTGAATCGAGCTCCTTTATGATTTTATTAGGCATGCAATCTACGAGAAAATTACTTAGCATTGGAAGAACCGTCCGCTGCACTGCAGCAATTCGACTATATGCATCAATTTATATTTCCTAAGAGATTTCCTTAATGTAAAGTGCTGTTAAATGATTAAAGATTCAACTTGCTGTTATTTTACATACGAATAGACATTTTAATTTTAATGACGACATATTTGACGAAGCTGTCGCTTAGCGGTAGCGAAGCTGCCTTAAATGCCATAGGTCGTGTGTTCGATTCCCGCTCGGAGTAGATGTTTGTATTGACCATACAAGCATATGTTCCGGTCTGGGTGTTTATCCGTGTCCTTGTCTTTGTATGTGTTTCCGGACTTCAACACAGGATATAACAATCCTAATAAGAGCCGTTTAGTGTGTAGCGTTTATTATATAAATACTAACTATAATAAAGAATATAGATTGGGTTTTCTATAATTATAAAGTAATTGGATTTAAATAGCTTTAGAATTATGAATGTCGGTTCAAAGCGTGACCTATTATAATATATGAAAGCGCTTAACACTCTCCAGTCAGCCCTAATTGGAATATCTGACAGGATGTCGCGATATGAGGGTTGAATACCGTACAACGGGCTACATGAGTCTCCTTTATTATAGAAGCATAAGATTTAAAATTCATTGCACCGCGCTCTCTGTGTTTCTCACTGTATGTGGTAATATCAAACGAACGATTGAAACTGCACTATGACCTCCAGACGGTTGGATATGTACGGGTGCATTTATTCATTTGGAATACGGATATTGAATTTTTTTTTACGTATTGAACTTGGCTTATTGATTATAAAACTATAATAGCACGTTCATGCAAAAAGTTAAATAATCAGTAATGCATTTTTATGAAACATTTTATATTAGAATTTATCGATTTATTCTTGTTTATATTTTGTCTAAAATGACAGCGTTACGGATAGATAAATCGGCGTAAAGTAACTGTATCATTAAGTACTGTTGTGTTTCATATGAGAGCGCCGGAGACCCAATCTCCCACCTTCTCTTTTCCCATTTCATTTATAGGTTCCTGTGACTGCTTACCATCAGAACCACATGCTTGTTTGCCAACAGCCATCACACAAAAAGACAGTCAAATACGAAGTGTGACGATTACTAGCGCGAATAGAGCAGTGTCGAGGTGTGTGCTAATCCAGGCTTATCATCGCTTCAGGGATGAGTAGACCAAGTACATAGGCGTAACGTAATAGGGCTATAACCCCCTTGACCTAGCTCAATACTGACAAATGCACACGTATAATACTTTTTTTATGTTACAAGTTGACAAACAAGCATACGGCCCACCTGATGGTAAGTAGTTGCCTTAGCCTATGAGGGCTTGCAGCACCATTAGTAGGTGCCACTCACGCGTTGCCAACGTCGATTTATTGGTTCTTAAATCTCCTCTGCTCAGTAATTTAACTAGCGTACAGTGCCCTTCAAACCGGAACAGTAATTTATAAGCATTACTATTTGGCGGCAGAATATTTGACACTACGGTGGTACCTACCTAGCCGGTCTCTTGCAACAAAAGACCTACCACCAGTTTGAGTAATTGCACTGGTGAAATAATCTCTGCTATGACAGAGGTTATCCCAACAGCGGGCGATGGGGTCGAAAATATTTTGGACTATTTTGCTATCCACTGGGCCAAATACTGGCTACGCCCATGAGCGAAGACATTGTGTGGCTGTAGCAGTTTTGCCGTTGCTGTTGCCCGTTAAAGAGTTCCTTGCTTCATTTCAACAATTCTTCGTCAGCCTATCATCAAACGAGAGAATTATAAAATCCTTTGTGACCTCGCAAATACCTTTATTAAATCGCAACAAATTGTAATGCAGTATCGTTTACACGATTTAAATTTCTGATGTAAAATAATTTTCATTTTTTATTGTTCTGCTGCCGATAGTTTTATTGTTTTTGAAATCGAGCCAAGAATTATAAAATGCTCTAACATTTTATTTTGAAACATCAGAGAAAGTATTATATGTTTTATTCATAGAGTTGTATTTTGTAACATTTTATACATAATTATTTACAAAACTTCACGCGTTTTAAATTTGGATATAAGACCTTTGGTAACCAACCACGGAAATGTGTTCATGATATATCTATTACTGAATATTGTAAACAACTATAGAAAAACGATATTATTTTAAGCATTTTTTAAATGTATTAAATAAAACATATAGATAGTGCTCTAGCCTTACATTTGATTCGTGAATAGTCTGCCCCTCTCTCTTTGAAGTATGGTTTTTGAAAATTATATCGAAGAAAAAGTTTATTAAATATTATTAATAAGTAATATTCGATTAAAATATTCTTTAATTTTAATAAGTAAATAGGAAGTTAAAAGTGATATATCTCAAGTTTGCAGGAGAAATCTGTGTCGGTGATAACTCTTTTAAATGGTACAACATACTAAAGTTTTATACTATGCCTATACAGTTCTTAACTTCATTAAATATCGATTTATATACATATAACATACATACATATTTCAAAATGTATATTTTATTTCTATTAAAATAAAACACCTATTTTTTTAATGCAAACACGCATGTAAACGCAGTTAACCTATTTTTTTAAATTCCAATTACATTATTTTACACCTCTATCACAAACGAAGCGTAAACTTTCGTTGTTATATTTTTAATTGGTTGCGGATTGTTTTGAAAATATTTTAAAATTTTTTCGCTTCACATTAATTTGAAGATGATAATTGTGCTTAATAAAAAAATATTTAAAACAAACTAAATATTGTATAGGCCTCCAAATTCCGTCGTGCCCCGGAGTGTATTTAAAACTGCCGATAACACCAG
The DNA here is from genome assembly GCA_023373885.1 of Hestina assimilis. Classification (NCBI taxonomy): domain Eukaryota; kingdom Metazoa; phylum Arthropoda; class Insecta; order Lepidoptera; family Nymphalidae; genus Hestina; species Hestina assimilis. Next base: position 3,955,385 of record CM041749.1, on the reverse strand, counting down.
TTCTATCAGTTACTAGAGCTATCATCAAGAGTTACTGGATATACACAAAATAAAAAAGGATTGCATTTCAGACTACAAACGTCATTGACCAAATATCTGGATAAAAGAAATAAAACAAGTCTCGGAAATGTGGGGAAAAAATAAGGATATTTTATATCAATCATAAGCAGAAAAATATATTTTTAAATCATTAGGCTAAAATTTGAAATTAAACTGTCACTTAAAAATTATAAATGGTAAAATTAAAACTTGTTGAAAAAATATCAATATCTCTTGACCTTTAAGTGAAAAAGAACATTTAATAAAAAAGCTGAAGTTAGTAAGTACCCTAAGTATATTTATAGCGGCGTGTAAAGTGTACTTCGTATGTTGAACAGAGTCGCATTTAGGGTTTACCGTTCCCCGAGGACTACAATAGCACATGTCAGTCATTGTTCTAAGAACCTACATTGTACTATGGTCCTTAGAGATAATGAAATGTTACATAATGCTATGTTATTTATTGGTTTAATAAGTCAGTCACTTCGGGTAGTATGTTTTTTTTTTTATGACGGTTGACAACCAGTCACACGGTCTGCCTGATGGTTAGGAGTCACCGTAACCTATGAATGCTTGCGATACTTGAAGTATCACACGCGCGTTGCCAACTCATGGAACAAGAAGGAAGGGATGAGATGGGAAAAAGAAAGGGAAAAAGGGGTGGGAGATTTGGCCTCCGGCACTCTCACGCATCGCGCGATACGCAACAGTACCTACTGATACTGTTACTTGAAGACGATTTTCTGTGAGAGGGTAGTACTTCTCCGGTCGAGCCACGAGAAGCCGTATCACGTATTGTAATTAATTTTGATTGCGGAATATTGTCGAGTCGATAAATAAATAATAAATTCAACATGATCGACCAAAATATAACAATGCGATTTTGCTATAATTTGGCATTATCCATCTTGTTGTAAAGACATATATAGATTTTATATAAATATAGCTTTTAGCTTTGCTACTCATGGCTGATATTGACGATATAAATCAATTAAACGGATACACTGTTTCGTAATAAAAGCTATTTTATAACGCGAAGCTAACCCAGTATCAATGATGTTAAATAGCTCTGCTAAGCTATAGTATAACTCTAGTTTAATTACGGCCCTGATGTTGAACTTAAAACATCCTCCATCATAAGGACGAGCGTGCTCAAGCCTCACTTTTTTTAGGTCGACCTATTTGCCGCGGCAATGCATCTCTCGTGATACGGAGTAATTTACACAATTGCTACGGGTATTATTTATACTGGAATAGTTTATTTTTTTGTAACAAATTATGAAAATATAGGTCATAAAAATTTTTCAATGCGGAGATTTGTGAAACAATAGGCGTGTAAAATATTGTTTTAGATCGAGCTAAGCAAGGTTTCCGCGTCTATTTTTTCAGTCCTACGTTTGTATGTACATAATATTTGCGTGTTTGACGATAATCGGTGATCATTAGATGCGATCATTGTGATACTTATTATCAAATTATTTACTACAACTATGTGCTTAAACGGTTAAGCTAGGAAGCTATTTGTAAAGACGGTTCCCCGTTCACGAGAAAGCTTTTTAACTTATCAAGGTTATAGCCAAAACTAGAAATTCTATTGATATAAATTATTTATTAACTAAGTTTTGTAAGTTTATTTTCCATACAATAATTATCATAAGAAAGACGTCATTAACGTAACAAAATTTTAGGGCAGCATTGCATAAGCGATATTTGTTATTCATGTAAGCATTGCCCGCATTAACAGAGGACCGTTTTGCAAAGACACGCTTTGAGGTTTGTCGTCTTTAGCAACGTTTTCGAGATAATTACATGAATATTTTGTTAAGTACTCCGTTTGGCGTTTACTGTACATGTTTTGTATTGACGAAATTATTACTATTATTTAGGCGTTAGTTTAGTTAACCTATAATTGTTATAGGAACAATCACCGCTATAAAAAAATCTTTAAAAATAGTTGCGCGCGCGGTGTGCCGATTTTTCTCTATTGCACAGAACCCTAATTCTTTTTCTTAAATAAAAATAATAATAATAAATTTTCCAAAATAAACCTTTTACCATCAACCCCTTTTTTATAGCAATATTAGTAATTCAATATTTTTCACCGGTGTCACTTCTGTTCATAATTAGGGCGCTGTTATCGGGTCCCGTATTTTTTTTCGGGGCAAGACGCCCGCTAATCAAATATATATTTTTAAATCAAAATTGATTTGCTACTATTTCGACAAATAAAAATAATCCTTTAAATAAGCTTTATCATGTATTCATTTGATTTTTCTTTTGTCCGCAGTGCCGTCGGTAAAACATGTCTACTCATCAGTTACACGACGAACGCCTTCCCCGGGGAGTACATACCAACAGTGTAAGTATATCCATGTTATTGTATGTACATGTTCACACATTGTCCCACAAACAATGGAAAGTAAATTATTGAATGTATTATCATTAACTTTTACTATTAATTCTATTTCGATCCAATTCAATTTTGACAGTGAATCAATTATATTTTATATGAGCATGACGTATAAATATAAATGTCATGGTACGAAATAGCGATGTAGCTCAGTTTAGGTCGTCATTTCAATCGCAATAAGTCCTGTCGTAAGTCGTTCATGGTGAGTCCCCAGGTTTAATAGATAAGTATGTGTCCCTTAAAGGAACATCATATGAAAAATTTAAAAGTTAGCTAAATTGCGAATTTCGATGTAATACAATATATTTTATAACTAGGCTCTACAAATATAATATACCAAAGGTTTTTATTGATTGTTTATTGCTAATGAAATTACAAATAGAGCAGCTTAAGAGCATTTCTTGTAATAGATTTCATTACGATTTTAGTTTCGTTACGATTTTACGTACCTACGTGAAATTTTTACATATTGCTAATTTTTGTAGCGTGCGTGGTTGTGTCTCGCGAGGGACATCAAAAATTATAGCTACAATTTGAGTCACTATAAAAACTGGACTTTCGATAAACTTGATGGAAACAATGTTTGTTCTGCTCTGGCTTTAGAGATAGTTACTTGCCTGTTATCTGATAACAGGTGTAAGGATTGCAGTGCAAAGCTTTGCTTTAATATTATTTTATATAAAGCTTATATAAACATCTAATATGATATTACAGTTCTCACCACGTGTTTTATCTTTCACACGTTTTTATTTGTATCTTTGTTGAATCATCTTTTATGTGCAGTTCCTGTGAGAACAAAGGAATTATATATTTTTTTTAATGTTATAACTTTATGATGTGCGAACCGTCTCGGCTTTGGGTCAGTTTCGTAAATTTGCTAATTTATTTATTATGGTCAGTTTCGAAATTTATTAGATATGATTCTGAGTGAATGTAACCACTTCGTAAAAATCATACAATTTTTCGGGTAAAATTTTACGCCTCTAACATCGAAATGCGTATTGCTTTTTCCTTCAAAACAATAACAATGAAGAAAATCTCAAGGGACATACGAAAATGCTCGAAAGAATGAATTTTAAGGATCACGTAACAAAGACATAATGAAGTCTAGACAGAGGCTGTATTTTGTTCGTCTGTGTTTCACTTCTATTCAATATTATGTAGTGGTGCATCTTTCGGAACGTTTATTACATAATATATACATAAGAGTTCGACACACCATTCCCTGATATCATTATTATTTTATTCTTTATTTTGTACCACTAATTAAAAGTCTTTTTATATATATCAAAAAGGTAGCTTTGACGCTTTCAAAACAAGCGCGTTGTTGACGCAAGTGTAAGTGGGAGATAAAAGAGAGGAAAAGGAAGGATATAGGTGGTGTTTTAGTTTGAGACTGCGGTACTCACACTCATAGAACTAAACGCAACTGAACAGAAACGTTTCCATGTAGCTCAGCTACATCGATATGTAGCAGGGTAGTATTCTACAGCTGAGCCGGTCCATTCATATTGAAAACAGCAAAGATCTACTATATATATATATATTTTATTTTTTATGTTAGAAGTTGGCAAACAAGCATACGGCCCACCTGATGGTAAGTGGCTGCCGCAGCCTATGAGCGCTTGCAGCACCATTAGTAGGTGCCACTCACCCGTTGCCAACCTCGAGATATAAGTTCTTAAATCTCTTTCGTCCAGTAATTTTACTAGCGTACAATGCCCTTCAAACCGGAACACAGTAGTGCCTAAGCACTACTATTTGATGGCAGAATATTGGACACTGCGGTGGTACTTGCCTAGCCAGCCTCTTGCAACTACCAGTGTGACTGATCGCACTGGTGGAATAATCTCTGCTGTAACAGAGGTTATCCCAACAGCGGGCGATGGGGTCGTCACATCCCGACGCCTTAAGGCGTATATACTTTAGTATTTTACTATTTTATACTTGCTTAGTTTAATATGCTAATGTTCATTGAAAAACAGAAACTTTGACCGTGAATTTAATTTGCACTGGTTTGTAGAAACTGGTTCTAAGTAGAAAAATATTATGAATAAATGTATATTATTAGTCACTCTCGCCTTGACGATTCTGACAAATGCAACACCTGTTGCTCCGAGAAACTATTATCAGGAACGGAAGTAATAAAATTGAGTAATTAATTTTCTGCTTACGAATATAAGGAAGCAAAATATATAATATGTGTAATGTATCGATATAATAATTATTATCATTTGGACGCAAATAAGCAATACCATGTCAACCCACAAAATTGAAAAAACTGAATTATGTAGGCAGAAGTGTTGGTAAATGGCTGAAGAACATTTTTCTTTAAAACTTCTAAAAAGCCATTTTTAATCATGCAATTTATGTATTATGTTAAACGTTTTGGGTTATATTGTATACGAAATATGCAGTTTGTATACTTATTTTTGTGAAAATAAGTAAAATAACTTACATAAATCTGAAATTGCCAAAAACTTGACCAATATATAAAAAAATCATATAAAGCAAGTTGTTCAAAATTTCAAACGCGTTTTTCTCGAAATGACATTCGTGTGGGTTGACATGGTATTGCTTATTGGCGTCCATTCAAAACATGCCCAAACAAGGGTCAGTCCTTGAAGTACTCTTTGTCGGTCAAATTAGATCCTAGAACTTAATCGTATAACCCACACAATTTGGTCAAAAATAGTGTGTACGAAAATCCCCTGAACGATCGAGAACATAAAAGACAGGACTTTACATAGATGAGTTCCTGCGTGGAAAAAGTACTACTTGGACTGTGCCTCCTCTGTGCAGACAGTTATTTAAAAAAGTTAATTGTAAAAAATAATAATCTTTTAGGGTTCCGTAGCCAAATGGCAAAAACGGAACCCTTATAGTTTCGTCATGTCCGTCTGTCCGTCTGTCCGTCTGTCCGTCCGTCCGTATGTCACAGTCATTTTACTCGGACACCATTGACTCTATCTATATGAAATTTACTTAATAGGTGTATTCTATGAACCGCACCACGATTTGGTAATAAAATCTTAAAATATACAAGAATTAAAGGTAGCAGTCCATACATGCAACTGACGATTGAAAAAAAATTTCAACGTATGGCAATGTGTGAGATATCTTTGGATAGGTCTTTCAAAATGATAAGGAGGTTTGATTTTGGCTTTTTCATTAAGCCAGTAGTTGTTGAGATATTAGCTCCTAAAGTCGTAAAAATTGTGTCCCCCCTCTAACTTTTGAACTATGGGATTTAAAATTCTGGAAAAATTAGAGCTAGCAGAATACCGCACGAACTTTCATCCACATTTGGTTTGAAGGAGATAGGTCTATAAATTTAAGAGATATATAAGTTTTTCCCATAACTTTGTTTTTCATATTACTTTTAATAATTACTATGATATTACCAACTTATTTTTGCGGTCGATTTATATTCGTTATTATTTTTAAAGTCCTTAAGATTCTTCATAACCAAGCTGCGGAACCCTTAAGTTTCAACTGTGCGTGGTCCACGACGCACTTGACTGATAATTTTTTTAATCAATCAATTACTTAGAAGAGCCATGCTAGTAGTATAATAGAGCCATGTTCGTCGAGTAGAAAATCGACATAAAGTGACACAGTACTGTTACGTTGCGTTTCGAGATCAGTGAGAGTGCCTCAAGCTCTATCTACCATCCCCTCTGTTCCCCTCTATTTTGGAAACGCGCATGTGATACTGCAAGTATCGCAAGCGTTCAAGCGTTCGCTTCGTAATGTGCTAATGAAAATATGCAGGGGTAGAAATTCATGTTTAGTAAAATCATATTGTTTCTTTAAGAAAAACTTTATTAACATATAATAATAATAACTTTATTAACGCTTGCGCTGGCCTGTAACAGGTATACTACGCGCATGCGTTCGAGTGCCACGCATTCACTCTCGCTCTGTCTCTTTCTTAACCCCTCCATGGTAGCGTTAAACGTTTAACGCAACCTTGTTGGAAGTCGCATTAGAAGTTTCACTTCAAAAACAAAGAAAACTCTATCAAATTAATTGTATATCATTTCAGATTCGACAATTACTCCGCGAATGTGATGGTAGATGGCAAACCTATCAACTTGGGGCTATGGGATACGGCGGGTCAAGAGGACTACGACCGGCTGCGACCGCTCTCTTACCCACAGACCGACGTCTTCCTCATATGCTTCTCACTCGTCAACCCGGCATCCTTCGAGAACGTTCGCGCAAAGGTAATTATTAACCTACACTAGAAGCTCTATCTATAGAACGAAATCTTTTTTTTTTAACAATATTAGCAATGCTGTTTCAAGACCTTACTAATATTCCTATTGCCCCTCGAAATAAGCTTGAAGCCCTAGGAATGGGTTCAACAATAACCCAAGGTAGTTATGATCGAACCCGCGACTCTTGCTTTAACGGACCGACCGTTGAACTATTGAGGCGGCAATCTAAAGTCAGATTAACTTAAATTAATTACATCTTCAACTAGAAAATAACTGATAATCTCCTTGAATCGTAACTAAGGACTTAAATAATTTTTTTAATAAATAAACGCTGCACACTCAACGGCCCCCATTAGGATAATGATATCCTGTGTCGGGGTCCGGAAACACATACAAGGACAAGGACAAATACACCCAGACCGGAAAATATGCTTGCATGATAAATACAAACGTACTATGCTCCGAGCGGGAATCGAACCCGTGACCTGTGGCGTTTAAGGCAGGTTCGCTACCGCTGCGCCACAACGTCGTCATTAAATATGTGGTTGGAATATATGTTGCTTTATTTTTAATATTTATTGTATTACTATGTAAGTTTATTGTTATTATGTTTATATTATCCAACACCCGCCTAATCTGGTAACTTTCTTTGGTATCTTTGACGACGTTGTGGCGCAGCAGTAGCGAACCCACCTTAAACGCCACAGGACGCGGGTTCGATTCCCGCTTGAAACATGATATGTTTGTATTGACAATGCAAGCATATTTTCCGGTGTGGTTGTATTAGTATGCAGCGTTTATTATATATATTCATAATTCTCCTTCCCAAATGTTGTTTGGAAGACATCGCTATGAGCGATAAGACCGCCTATTTTGACTTGTAACCGTTTTTCTTCTTTTCTATTGTGTTAACAGTTTTAATTACCATGTGTACAATGAAGTGTAAAAATAAAAAAAATAAATATAAAGAAAATATTTTATATTGATGTGTTTCGCATTCACAGTGGTACCCAGAGGTCCGGCATCACTGCCCGTCGACGCCCATCATCCTGGTCGGTACGAAGCTCGATCTCCGCGAAGACAAGGACACCATTGAGAAGCTCAAGGACAAAAAACTAGCACCAATAACCTACCCACAGGTATGATTTTTTATTTTATTGTGTACTGGCGTTAGTCCACGAGTTCGCTGTGTAATTACGATGTTGGTTACAACGATTTTTTTTTTCGGAATGTGTATTCCTGTTTGCCTTACTGGCCTTGACAGCGTCACCGGGCGGGGGGGCCGAGTACAGAGATGCAGCCGTGATAAAGGGGCAGCCCTCACGGGGGCTCAAATTTGATTCCGTCTTTAGGGTGGCTCCTGCGAAGCCAAACCACGGCTAAGGACGTCATCGGAGATGGAGGCAGCGCTCCGAGCGCATTCTATACGATAGACTCGCCCGACGGTGTGAGCGCGACGCGACGTCCGAAACAAAGGACCTCGTCCTCCCCGGCGCGGACGGTGTTGTGTGCGTGTCTGTGCTGTGTAAAGGGCATTTTCTAATGTAACCCTATCGTCAGGGTCTTGCAGGACGTGCTTAGGACGCCTTACATTTGTCGGTTGGTTACATCGGTCTGTGGTTACAATGAATTGAATTGCAATAAACTGTGATTTCATTCCATCACTTAATCACAAAAAACTAGAGCCATGTCTCGAAATCGGGTCTAAAGTTTTGTAATATGCTCAATATAACAAAAAAATATATAATTAATGATTCTGAAATACTTTGTTCTGCTTCTTCTAGCATTGTTCCCGTTATTATACGAGTATTTACCCAGGGTCTGCTTATTACTATTGTTCGAATTTGACAGTTTTTACACAGAGCGATTGCCATCTGACCTCCGCAACCCTAAAGGCAAACCAGTAACTTATTGGATAAGATCAATTACTTAAAAAGAGATCAAGATTACTAACCGGGAACGACAGCTTAACGTGCTCTCCGAGGCCAAGCAGATATTTTTGAGATCAATGCCATCCGTCCTAGCGGGAATCGAACCCGTAACCGTCGAGGCTAAAGGCGGACTCGCGATTCTGAAACCTATCTGACACAAGCACCCAGACCGGAAAATATATTTGCCATACATTCATGAATGGGAATCAAATCCGCGACCATTGGCGCTTGTAACAAACGTGCTGCTATTGCGCCAAGCTAGCTAAATTACCACTGGTCACAGGTTCTTAATTTAAGAATTAAATTAGAACAGTATTGTGGAACTACAAAATTAAATTCGCCTGGTCTACAAAATTATATAGCGTTTTTGATATTGTGCAGAACCCTAAATAATTTGTAAATTAATGTATCTTAAATAGAAATTCCTATTAAAATTGGTATAAGCGTTTCGAAAATGAAAATTTTGTAAAATTTTTGTTATATACTTTACATATATCATTGCAGATACTTTCATACGCATTTATTTACATCAGACATATAAATTTTATCCATTAATTTATAATTATTATAAATAAAAAAATAAAAATATTATAAATAATATAACTAGCTACGCCCGCAGCACCTCTCGCGTAGTGTACCAATTTTACTTTCCTGAACGGAACTGTAATTTGTTTTTCTATAATAAACTAGCGGCCCGCTCCGGCTTCGCATCGGTATAAAATATATAGCCAATGTCATTCATTCAAAAACTGATTAAAATCGATCTAGTAGTTTTGATTTATTCATTTCTGTCCGTGACCCGCACGCGTTAAATGTAATTATTTACGACATCGCATTAGAAACCTCAAAAATAACAGTATTTCTCCACTATTCAATAGCTTATTACACATATAAACCTTCCTCTTCAATCACTCTATCTGTTAAAAAAACGCATCAAAATCCGTTGCGTAGTTTTAAAGATTTTTTTCTTTTATGTTAGAAATTGGCAAACAAGCATACGGCCCACCTGATGGTAAGTGGCTGCCGCAGCCTATGAGCGCTTGCAGCACCATTAGTAGGTGCCACTCACGCGTTGCCAACCTCGAGATATTAGTTCTTAAATCTCGTTGGCCCAGTAATTTCACTAGCGTACAATGCCCTTCAAACCGTAACACAGTAGTGCCTAAGCACTACTATTTGGCGGCAGAATATTGGACACTGCGGTGGTACCTACCTAGCCGGCCTCTTGCAACAAAAGACCTACCACCAGTGTGACTGATTGCACTGGTGGAATAATCTCTGTTGTGTGTTATTTAAGCATACATAGGGATATAGGGACAGAGAAAGCGACTTTGTTTTATACTATGTAGTAATGAAGTAGTCTAAGTTACTGCTTATAACATCAGCTATTTGCCAATGTAAGTCCCGTTGAAATCGGTCCAGCCAGATTAGTCTGAAAAAAACATATAGACAATCATTTTTTTAAGTTACAAGTTGACAAACAAGCATACGGCCCACCTGATGGTAAGTGGTTGTCGTATCGTATGACCGCTTGCAGCACCATTAGTAGGTGCCACTCAGGCGTTACTAACCTCGAGATATTAGTTCTTAAATCTCGTCTGCCTAGTAATTTCTCTAGCCTACAGTGCCCTTCAAACCGAAACACAGTAATGCCTAAGACACTAGTGCTTGGTGGCAGAATATTTGACACTGCGGTGTACCGGTGTACCTACCTAGCCGGCCTCTTGCAACAAAAGACCTACCACCAGTCAAATACACTATAAATACATTTTAAATAATAAATAAATAAACGTTGCACACTCAACGGCCCCTATTAGGATAGTAATATCCTATGTCGGGGTCCGGAAACATTCACAATGACAAGGACAAATACACCCAGACCGGAGAATATGCTCGCATGGTCAATACAAACATATTATGCCCCGAGCGGGAATCGAACCCGCGACCTGTGGCGTTTAAGGCACGTTCGCTACCGCTGCGTCACAACGTCGTCTGAAATATTAAAATATATTTTGATATATTGTAATAGATTAATAACGTTAGTTTGTTGTATGTACCAGGGACTCAGCATGGCGAAGGAGATCGGCGCGGTGAAGTACCTGGAGTGCTCCGCGCTCACGCAGAAGGGACTGAAGACGGTGTTCGACGAGGCGATCCGCGCCGTGCTCTGCCCCGTCCAGCCGGTCAAGATCAAGCGGAAGTGCGTACTACTCTAAGGAATGAGACGCTGAACGTAAGTACAATAATAATGCTAATATAATTAATGTGAAAGTTTATTATAGTTCTTTCAATTTAAAATGAACCAAAATGGCCGCTTCTGCGAAAATTTTAGACAAAAATATTGATTTCGTGATATTTAAGTAGATTTTTTTATAAAGTGTGAAAACGGAATTAAGTATATAATATAGTTATTGTTTCTTCTAAATTCAATTAATTATTTATTCATTATCGTTATTAATTAAATAGATTAAAACAAATAAATAGTATAGAAAAAGGTATATAAAAAAATAATAGTTAATGTACATTTTTAATTACTGTCACTTATTGGGATGACACCTTATCTTGAAATAAAATTAAATGTTTGCACACCTGACAAAAATGATATGTATTTTAATTAATTTAAAAAAATATATATTTAAAGAAGTAAAACAACCGTGTACTACTCGGGTCTAGCGTCCCCGCGTTGCTATGGTTACGTAGACCCCTTCATACCGCATACGGTTGAGACATAAAAAAGGTGTTACTGCGCATGGTTCAATTTACATTGAAAGAGTTGTATATATTTTATCATCGATCATTTTGTTTCTCATACAAATTGTATCATCGAAAAACGAACAAAATCAAAGCGACACCGTTGTGGCGTTGTGGGTAGCGAGTCCTTATTCCCGCTCAGGTAGATGTTTGCATTGATCGTACAAATATCTGTTTCGGTCTGGGCGTTTTTCTGTGTGGCCCACCCCATCATGCCTCGGAGAGCACGTTACGTCTGTATGGTCAATACAAACATCTGTACCGAACGGGAATTGAAACTATGACTACTAGCTGTTTTAAAGCGTATTCATTACTGTTTGCTCATTGGTAGTAAAATATATAGAAATATGCATAATATTAAGGACGATTTCTTACTAGCGTTTTATACGATCGTATAAGCTTTCACTACGCGCAATTTGTATGACGCGCTTATAAGCTCGTACATTCGCGTTTCCTTTTATTAAATAATATACTAGTGACATCACTAGTGGATTAAGCGTACACGCCTTAATAAGCCTGTGTACGCGCGTTCGGCTTTTTGAAACGCGCGTGTAAGCGCGTATGCTGAAGCGACCGTGTACGCTCTAAAATTATATGATCATTTCAGATGCAGACGCGACGTAGCCAGTGTATACAACATAGCTAACAAAACATCGCACCGATCCGTCTCCAGTACCGTATAGTGTGCTGTGTAATACTAAAACATGGACTGCAATAAAAATGCAATAGATGTTAAATTTTTACTATTAATACGCATCATTTCATATTAAAAAACGTGGGTGTGAGTGAGCTACGTATGTCTTATTCCGTTGAGAATTTCTTTTAAATGTAAACAATCTTTTTTATCATTTTCATAGTCTTACTATATACTGTGGACCGGTCATTGACAGCTTAAAAAATAGCTGAATGAAGTTATCGTGTGACTAACTTCGTTCCGTTGCGTTGGTTTTGAATTTATGTAAGGAATGGTCGATAGTATCTAGTAAGTATATGCATTAAATATTAAACCAATAGTTTTTTATCATCGACTTACTTACCCTTCCTCACAGAAAAAATGTCCAAAGATTTGCATTATTTGAGTATTTTGTAAGCTTGTGACTAACTTCGTTCACATATTGTTTGTACACAAGGGCCATTTATAGTAATTCTATGTTTTTATATGAAAATAATTAAAATATTCATTTAGAATTAGCAGGATTTTCATTTTTAAATGAAAAACACGTTGAATTGAATTTAATAAAATTATTGTTTACTTTTAATGGAAGTGGCGTGTATGTAAACGCTTTTGTATTATCTGTGGGACACTGACACTGACAGCTGAGTTGTCTATGGCTAAGTGACACCTTTCATACGATTAAGGGAATATGTCAGGTTTTTAACATTTATGAGGTATAAAATATTTTGGGTGCTTTTTCATAACGCGATTTTAATATTAATGAGTACATTCCTACATTTTTTTGCTTGCACCGTACCGCCATTGATTTTTTTTATCGTTACAGATTAAAAATGTTTTCTGTTTTTTAAGCGTCGGTGATTTAAAAATGGAATTGTTGAAAATTGTTTTTTTTTTAAACAGAGATTATATTTTTCGATTTATTATTGATTATTTTTATTCCCAATTGTTGTATTTCATTATAGGTGTCTGTAAGTACATACGCAGTATTCGCTAAATGTTATTGTGACTTTCGTATAAATACAAATTCGAAATTCATATAAATGGTTGCAGATTCAATTCAAATTATTATAGTTAATATTAAGTTTATTTCGGTATTATGAAGTTTATTTTGTATTCTTCTCATTATAGGCACAAATTAGCCGTGAAAAAATTAATTTTCATTTTTTTTTTTTTTTGGAATATTGTCTAAACTGCGCGCAACCCTATCGCCTATGTAATAATATTATATACATATCGAAGCTTACACTTATAAAATTGCAATTAAAGCGATCACTTTTATAAAATTTTAATTTGTGTAAATTATTTAATTTTTACATTTTTTTTATCTGTGTCAAAATCTGTCACATAATTTTTTTTATTATTCCTTTATATCGTAATAAACTTCTTTGATAAGTTCCGTGTATACTTTGAAACGCCGCACAATTATAACATTAAGCATTGAACCGACGAAGTTGGAAAGGGACGAGGTTTCAAAAATTAGTTTGAAAAGTAGACCGTTTCAACTTGGTTGGTCAATTTTAGTCCTTTGGGAGGTATTTGCTGGGTTTAGCCTTTAATTGACTGACGTCACGGCCTTGTAACTTTTTTTAAACGCCTAATGTTTTTTTAAATTTCATATTTGCTTCTAAATGTTAGTTATTAAGTTAATTACTGTCTAAATCCACTCCTAAAAATGTAAGATGTAAAAGTTAGTACATGTAATTGCGTCTAAGTGTGCAATTGTTATTGCTTGTATTACAATATCAACGTGGTTGCCATAGACAATTTTTTTATCATTTCAAAATAGTATTTTAGCGCGTTTTCTTTTTTTTTTTTAAAGCATAAACAATTGCACAAAATAGGTACATAGCTGTAAGGTTTTAATGTATTGTTCAGATGCAAATATTTAGAAGGGAAACGGCATGTAAATAACGATAATTTTAGTATTAACTAAAAATGTAAGTGAACTAGCCATTTACTATGGTGTTGCATTTTTATATAAACTAGATACATAAAATAGGGCGCTTCGATCGCATTTTATATCGGTTAAAGAAAAATGTATTTGCTATAAATAAAGGAATTATTACTTTTTGAACTTGGTTAATATTTTCTCCTTAATCTGTGCGCTAACTTGTACCTACATGTGTGGTCAATAACCAATAATCGATTAAGTGTTTGTCAATATGAAATTAATGATAACAATATTTTTCTATGACTTTAAAAGATAAATATATATGTTGAACAGTTTTCAATCCGAAATAAAAATACAACACAGTATCTCTTTCTCATTCAGATATAATATTTTTTTAATTTTAATATATAAATATTCGACCAACATAGTTTCAATTATTTAGATTTATATATAGTTTTTTAATATTCAAAATTATTTATCTGTAATTATAGACTTACTATATATTAGGGACCCGCTTTCCATAACCAAAATGTCATAGACTCGTTGGTTCCCATTCATAAATTCAATACTAATGCAACGGAACTAAATTAGTTACACGCGTTATTTGACATTGGTTTATGATTTGCACAACATAACCGAATCAAGTGTAACTAATTTAGTTCCCTTGCTGTGGAATTTACGGGCACCAACGATACTTTAACGTTGGCTTTATGGAAGGGCTTCATAGTTAATAGTAAGTCTATCTGTAATGGTATTAGTATGAAAATAAACGCTTGGTATGTTAGCGCATAATCCAATATTTTAGTCGAAATTTTTTCCATCTATTGTATGGAAATATCGGTGTTAGCTTTTAATTGTTATGTCATTGTTACTAATACGATTTGTAATCCATAAGTATGCTTTCTTTCGTAACAGCTTGTAATTACTTTACACAAGAACGCAAAACGTCGAATTCAAAATGGACGACGATGTCGAAATTATTCTTCCAAAATATTGTGAAGCCTCTGGATAATTCGAAATATATTTATATTAACTGTTCAAATGATGGTTTTATTTATTTAATCTCGACTAGACCGCGTCAATTACGATTTTAATGAGGTACCTTTAATGCAATATGATACATCTTAATGTTCCAAAATAATTGGTACAAACATTCATCCTCTGCTGCACGTCTTCAAATTTTGTTTTCGCTACAAAAAGAAGTCTATAACGTCTTGATGGTCTATATTAAATTTCATCATAATCGGCTCAACTGTTTAGTCGTGAATACGTCACAAACAAACTCACTTTCAAATTTATATTATTAGTTTGGATTAAAAAAGTGCTTAAAATTGCGATTCAATATTGGTCAATTTTCAATTATTCTTAAAAGTGCCTTCCTTTAGAATTATAGTTAACTAAAACGCGAGATATTGACCTATTGCATGCATTATTTATCAACAATTAATTATCCAATCTTGACCTCTAACTATCAAACGATTCACTCTTTAGACCTGTTATACGATTTACTGATAAAATGTTCATACCTAATTTCAATGAAGTCGTCAAGAGGAGTTTTTGGTAAGTAAATTATTTTGACATTGGTTTTATTAGCCGAGTTAAATAAGATATTCAATACGGGGATAATTTTTATGATTTGTGTTTGATACCAAACCTTTGTTACATATAAAGTTACGGGTTGAAGATTCTAAAATTCAGAAGATGAAGCATTATTGTGGTAATAATATCTGACTTCAGCAGAAAAATATAATAGAAGCATAACATGTAGTAGTATAGGCATGCTTCTCCCAGCACAAATGCTCCTACGAAAAGCAATGGAACACACACTACCTTCATTCGGTTGTGTTATGCATAATGAAGTCTTCTATGCTTTGATGCCGAGTCACTGCGAGTCTTTGACATTTTGTGCGTATGGATGGGCTTGTCTTAGTCCATGAACAAGAGTGTACTTTTTGGCTCTTCATGGACGTTCATCATTGTTTTATAAAACTTTCCTTGTAGATCCGATTTTAGTAAAAAAACACATTTTTGAGCCGGTATATTCTTATTAGATTATATAGTCTTAATTTGTCAACTTCTTCATAAAATAAACTATTCTCTAAGTACTTTTAAAATTGATAGTCTTAATCTTTAATGTACGTTATTATATTATACCTACGGAGTAGATAAATGAATTATGAAATTTTATCAATAACTGCATTACAGATTACCGAATCATTTTTTTTTGACACAATTATTAATATTGCCTTACCATTGCATTATAATTATTATGATAAAATATTCCAATTACAATGTTCCAATGTCATGACCTTATTTATAGGAGTATTTACTTTGAAATGAAAGTAATTTATTCAAAGTTATTAAGACGCAAGGTTTCTTCCTAAGAATGAAAATATTTTATGTTGTTATTATTAACTATTAAAAAGAAGGAAGCAAATTTATACAGAGCTTCATTATAAAAAGGAAAAAAATGGGAATCTATTTAGTTTAAAACTATACCGTATAGTATGGAAAAAACCCGCCGACCCACATAAGAGTTCCGTGGCACTGTAGTACAAAAATATCAAGTTTCTTGTATCGGGTCCCTCTTTAATTTTGAAATTAAATTTGCATATATTATTTGTTATTATAGCGACCATACAAATACACAATCTAAGAAAATTCCAACTGTTTATCTATTATTGTATGGTGACCCCATTTATCTTAATTTTTTGGTGTTGTAGCGGCAACAGAAATACAGCCTACGAACAGACGAACTAACAGAGCAGGCTTAGTCATTTCAATTGACGAAACTCAGAGCACGGAACCTTAAAAGTAGAGTTCCATTCGTGGTGTGTACGCATCATAATATTTATAATCGTACATCTACAGCACGTTCCGTGACATGTATTTGTATCATATTGAAGCCGAAACTAGCTTTGCAGTAGGTAACTAACTGCGTAAAACAGATGGTTCAAATTATACTGGTGTCTATAAAACGAAGATAAAGATTTGAAAATGATTCTTGTAACTCGAGTCAGTCGTAAGTGTAGCGCTGCCAGTGAGCAGTCCACTGCGCCAGCGCGAATTTAATAAAAAACAACGTTTATCGACTTTAATAATCAAACGATAAGGCTTATTTTCGAGATGGCGAAACTTTTGAGTCGAGAACTGCCGGACATCGAGGTCAGTTGATGTGTCAATATTTAACTATTGCAAATATTATTTACATTTAAAACATGACCGTCAATTACTGTTAAGAAACAAGATAAATTTCTATGCAATATTAAAACTTATTTTTACATAACATGAATTTTGACTATTATTATCTTAAACTACTTTAACCGAAGAAACAAAAACGAACTGACTGATCTTAAAGGTCGTTTGAGTCTACGATAAAAGAAGTTGTGCTATTTAATAAAAACCTTAGCATCGCTAGTTACGTGTTAAATTTGTTTTTTTTTTATATCCTAGTTAACTGTAAGTGCTCATTTTAATGAAACTACGCACTAACAGGGTACACAAAGAAACGTTTAAGTAACCTTACTTTCTATAATAAAATACAACTTACAAACAATAACACCTACTATTAAATTCATAATTATTACATACTTACCTAATAAGAGTTGTGTTAATATATACGATTTATACGCAGTATAATAATCGCACCTTTAGAATGAAAACGAAGTAATTCGAAAATCAATTTTTTGTAAATCAACAAAATAAGTTTTAAAATGTTAACACTTGCACAATCTTTCGTATATTATATTTTCTTGGTTATTTACGATCGGTTATGGCTATGTTTGGACTATTGTTGCATTGAGAATTTCGTTATAAGTCAATTCATTGATAACTAAACCTGGTAAATAAATTTTCGTTATTTATTAATTGTGGCGTTTTCGTTCTAATGGTGCGGTATATTAACTAGCTGATGTTCAATTATTTAATGAATTATATTTCGCTTAATATAGAATCTTTTTAAGTAGGTACATAGTAGTATTTTATGATCTCAATAATTAAATGTATAATAAAAAGTATGAAAATTTTGAGATCTTATCTTTGTGATATATATTACTTTGCTTGATATAAATGCGAAATTAACTCTGTCTCTCTATCTATCTGTCTGTCTGTGGCGCTTTCACACCAAAACTACTGAACCGATTCAAGTGAAATTTACACACAGATAGTCTAGAGCCTGAGGAAGGACATAGGCTACTTTTTATTGCAAAAAGGTTGTGAGGGCTTGAATAGAGAGATAATAAAAGGGGATGTGGGGTGATGGTGTTTCAGAATTTGTACGAAAATCGTTATTCAAGCGGGCGAAGCCGCTGGCAAAAGCTAGTCAAGTATAAATTATAATTTTATAAATTGGCATCACAACTGCGTCTTATCATCGCTACGTTGATAACAATCCAAAACGTTGTTATCAAAACAGTTACTGATCTCCTTTATCTCAAAACCTTTGACATAACATTACTGAGTTTTGGTTGACTAAAAATGATGGATCATAAATAATCATTTATCTTATGACATCAATAATTAAATTTAAAAACTATGACGATAAAATGTCAATTATTTTTATTTTATTGCCGATAACAATAACCGTTAAATTTGTTTAAGAAATTATATTTGCTTTTACTTGTTACTAAGCCCCATATTCATCAGTCACTTGCTTTCTGTGGCTACTGCAGGATAGAAATTTAAAAAAAATTGTTAGAGAATAAATGTATGCATAGAAGCCGTCGAGGCAAGGCTCTGGAGAAGCATCATTTAATCAAATCAATGTTATGTTAAACTATTCAATATTCAATAATCGATGGGGTCAGAGGACTTCGCAGTTTCCTCGGAGCCTCGGAACGTATGAAATCGTAATGAAATGTATGAAACGGCAGTATGAAGACTGCTATATCGCGTCGATATTCTTTTTGCACCGCTTGAGATGGCCTATTCATACCGATACCAGCAATGCTCTACATTACTAGATACCTACTTATGATAAGGCGTAGGTAAAATAGGAGTAAGTAAATTAGATCCCATAACAAACATAAAATGTACAAAATTGCCAGTCTCGCAAAGCAGTTCTTTTACTACAAAAAGTGGTGAGATCTCATGTATAACTACGCCTGAAACTTGCCAGTTGTACGGCAACTTATTGTACTCATACAAATACTTTTAGATTCGTAAAACTGCCAAGTTTCAGCCGTAGTTATACATGAGACTCAGGCTTATAGCTTTATCCACAACGAAGTTATAGAGCATCGAAAATGGCCCGAAGTGCTTCGTGAAAAGGATAGTACGGCCGTGCCGCTTTTTTGCTCGACTTGACAGATGAGATAATATTTTATCTATATCGCCTCTCTGAAGTATTTTATATTTTCGTATACAAGAAGGTTTAGAATGTCTTTTGAATGACCATGGTTTTAAATTTTATCTTTCTTGACAATTATCAAATAACTTTAATTACAGAATCTTTTAAAGTTAAATCCAACGGTGAAGACATACAGTAACTTGGTACCTTCAGCTCAAACCAAGAAAAATAAGCAACACTGGAAACGTAATGAAGATAGAAAATGTGGCGTAAGTTCGCTGTTTATATATTTTTAAGTATATTGTAATCTTTCCTTGCTTTTCAAGGTAATCACAAATTTATATGTTATATATTTATATTTATCTAATCATATGGTTATCTCTAAAGGATAAAAGGTCAAAAAATCGGTTATATGGATTTAGGCACACTTAAATACCGTGCTGCAAACTTTTTGTGATCAATTTTGTGCAATATTTCTATAACATTGTTACTATAACAGTGCAAATAATTTCCAGACATGTCCAACTCTTGAGAAAAACTTTGACGACATTAAACACACGACGTTGTCTGAGCGCGGCGCTCTCAAGGAGGCTGCGAGATGTCTGAAGTGCGCAGATGCACCATGTCAGAAGTCATGTCCAACGCAAATCGACGTCAAGAGCTTCATCACCAGCATTGCTAATAAGGTTTAAATATTATATTAAAATGTAAATTACTATATTTTATAAGAATTTATCTTATGTTTTACCGTCTGATGGTAAGCAGTCACCGCAACCTATGAACGCTTGCGATTCCTGAATTATGACGAACGATGAAGAGATGAGAAAGAAAAAATTAAGGGAACAGTGGGGATGGAAGATTGAGCGACTGGTGGTCTCGCTCGTCGCATAAAACGCAGCAGGACTGATTACTGTTACTGTACGCCGATTTTCTGTTCATCATACAAATTCTACAATGACATTCAGGTCTATCGAAATTTCTCGATCAAAGGTCGAGATTTATCCTAAATGTAATTTTATTGAATCCATAATGTTTGTTTAATTATATTTTCTGTATATTATATTATGGTTTCTAGATAGTAGAGTTCCTTAATATTAACATTATATTTCAGAACTATTATGGTGCAGCCAAAGCTATCCTGTCCGACAACCCTCTAGGTCTGACCTGTGGTATGGTGTGCCCCACTAGTGATCTCTGCGTGGGCGGGTGTAACCTGCACGCTAGTGAGGAAGGAGCTATCAATATTGGCGGATTACAACATTTTGCCGTTGATGTAAAGTATTGTTGTTTAATAATATCGCACAATACTGATCTACTTCCCAGCATTATTCCCTGTATAATATTTACCCATGGTCTGATTATTACCTTTATCCAGATTTGATAAGTTACTAGTTTTTACACAGAGCGATTGCCATCTGTCCTACGCGACCCTAAAGTTGAACCAGTATCAGTGGATAAAAGCAAATTGCCTATCAACTGGTAACGATTTTCATCAGCTGTTATGTGATAACAACCGGGACCGACAGCTTAACGTGCACGTTAGACAAATGCCCAGATCGAAACAAATACTTTTAAGATCAATACAAAAATTGCTCCGAGCGAGAATCGAACCAATTGAAGCTAAAGACAGACTAGTTATCAACACGCCATAACAGTGTCAATATCTCACAATACTGTGTATTAGTAATTATAGTTAACTGTCGATAGCAATGTTGTAATCGTTTTTCATATCACACAATATAATAACAATAATGTGGATTTAGATTAATTAATTATCGACCTAGAAATTGTTATCATTGATTAATAATACACTTTAAAAGACGTTAGAAAGGATTTATTTTTCATATTTTGCCTTAATTAAATGATCCAAATGACAACATAATTGCTAAAAAGATTTTATTGATTTTCAGATGCCTTTTTTTATGTTACGAGTTGGTTTAAGCATACGGCCCACATGATGGTAAGTGTTTGCCGCAGCCTATAAGCGCCTGCAGCACCATTAGTAGGTGCCACTCACGCGTTGCAAACCTCGAGATATTGGTTCTTAGATCTCCTCTGCCCAATAATTTCACTAGCATTCAGTGCCCTTCAAACCGGAACACAGTAATGCCTAAGCAATAATATTTGGCGGCAGAAGATGACACTGCGGTGGTACCTACCTAGCCGGCCTCTTGCAACAAAAGACCTACGACCAGTGTGACTGATTGCACTGGTGGAATAATCTCTGCTATGACAAAGGTTATCCCAACAGCGGGCGATAGGGTCACATCCCGACGTCAAAAATGTATATTTTTTATATGTATATATTTTTCCATTATATTTTTGTTATTCTATACTTTACGCCACAATATCTCAACGGTATGACTCCCTTACGGCGAGAGTTCTCTGACTCTCTGGGGCTGTTGTCGTATCCACTCGTAGCGCAAGCCACGAGCTTATTTGTAAGAGTAATAAGAGTATGAGTCATTAATTGAAAAGCATTGCTAATAATATTTATAAGAAAAAGTGCCTGGACGTCTGGTCGGTGAAAAACATCATATAGAATTCAGGGGCGTAACTAGGATTTGGCCCGGGGAAAGGCAATATCTTAATTTAGGGGCTAGTGGTGGGCAAAATGACCATTCTTACCACCAGTTATTAGTTAAACAGTTCAAAATGTATAATATTCGTCCATTTCTTAGTAATTTAAAAGATCCAGGGTGGGGCAGATTTCCCCCCTAGCTACTACTTCGCTACGCCCATGATAGAATTATTATATATTTAACTTATTTTCTATAGATATTCATGAAAATGGGTATACCACAAACATTAGATCCAAAAACGAAGCCGTTGTCAAAGGGCGGTGATCAGAAGATCGCACTGATTGGTGGAGGACCCGCTAGCCTGAGTTGTGCGTGCTTCTTAGCACGACTTGGATATAAGAATATCACGGTCTACGAAAAGGAGAAGTTTTTGGGAGGGCTAAGGTTGGTAACCTAGATGGTTTTTGTATATATCATGAAGACAAACAAGCATACGGTCCGCCTGATGTTAGGCAGCCGCCGCAACCTATGAACGTGCGCAATACTTGAAGTATCTCATGTACATTGTCAAACCAAGGGATCGGAAGGGATGAGATGGGAAAAAAGAAGGTACAGGAGGTACAGGGGTTGGGAGATTGGGCCTCCGGTGCATGGTTGAGGGAAATAGTGTAAATCTGGATGTTTATCTTTTAAATTGTGTGGTCTTAGTATACGTATTGAGAAATTCAGTTTGGTGACGTCATCGAGTATTGCATTTAGGTCGACCATTCCCGTCATTACGACTACATTTTCAGCAAAACCTCAGTTTATAGACTTTATTTTACTGATGTCGAATCCGTTACAATGTAAATGCTAAAAAGTCTCCTTCGACAACATTCACAAATCGTGAATCAAACATTTATAATAAGAAAAATTATCAAGTCTCTTTTAACTTTTACCTTTTTTTAGTTCATCAGAGATTCCACAGTACCGACTTCCATACGACGTGGTGCAATATGAAATAGACCTTATCAAAAACTTGGGCGTCAAATTTGTGACAGGAAAAAAACTTTCATCAAAAGATTTAACAGTTGAGGTAAGTACCTTTAGAGCTACATAGTTTATCTACAAATCTTCTAATTTTACTGCTCATACCCACTTCTTACACTATAACCATTTCCCGATTTATGAACAATAGGTGTTTTGACAAATGACAAGATGAGCACCGGCAAAAACGAGTTTTATTTCTAGTTTTAAAAATGTTGTGTTGTGAAATTGTGTGAAAGAATTTGCTGACCCAATTATAACACTTTCTTTAATCCATTGTTGAGCTCAAATTATAATGGTTTTTAAATTGTTTTGTTATCCTTAATATTATATTCCAGGGTCTACTAAAAGATGGTCACGCAGCTGTATTCTTAGGAATTGGTCTGCCGGAACCAAAAAGCATTGGTATTTTTAAGAATTTAACACAACCTATGGGCTTTTATACAAGTAAAGATTTCTTACCACTCGTTTCAAAAGGAAGTAAAAGAGGTAAGCTATTTTAAAAAGTTACATTTAATTAAGGGAAATGACGACCGTTGTAGCGTGTTGGTAGCGAGCCTGCCTTTGGTCTCAACGGTCGCGGGTTCGATTCCCGCTCGGGGCGGACATAGGTATTTATCTTAAAAATATCTGTTTCGGTCTGGGCGTTTGCCCTTGTGGGTCTCTCCACCGTGCTTTGCAGAGCACGTTAAGCTGCTGTTGGCTCTGGTTGTTATCATAACATCTGATAATAATCGTAACTCTTGATAAGTTATTTGATCTTATTCAATGAGTTACGCCCTTTGGGTTGTGGAGGTCAGATGGCGATTGTTCTTTGTAAAATGTTGTTTCTGGGCAACATACCGAAACAAATACTAGGAGAAGTAGATTTAATGACGGCAAAAAACAATGACTGTTTGTGTATGTGCATTTGAACTGCCAATGTCAATTACATTGCAGTCATTAGATGCAATTCATTGATTTATCTATGAACCCAAAAGGTAGTTGATAGCAAGTCGCTAATATATAATAATTAAACGAATAAGTATGACAAAGGCGCATATTGTAGTTTCAGTTTTACTGCAACATAAGTTAGATATTTTTGTGCATTTTAGGTATGTGTGCCTGCAAGTTGGCCTTGCCAGAGCTGCACGGCAATGTTATAGTTCTCGGAGCGGGAGACACTGCCTTTGACTGCGCGACTTCCGCTTTACGTTGCGGCGCTAAGCGCGTCTATGTTGTATTTCGAAAAGGTTTTACTAACATCCGAGCTGTGCCGGAAGAGGTAATTATATTTAAAATCGTTAAAAAAATTGTACCACAACATATACAAAATATTTATACGCTTGATGGTAAGTGATCAATTTGACATATAGACGCTTTCACATGAATAATGTATAGTATTAAAATGTTAGTGTTGAGCTAAAGGAAGATTGCGTGGGAAGAATTAGAGAAAAATGAAAGAGAACAGAGGGAACGAGATTTAAAAAGTCTTTGTCCCACAATTCTAAGTTAATGAACTAAAAAGCATTAAGTTTATTTTAATGTTATTCATTTTTGGTTGCAGGTTGACTTGGCGAAGGAAGAAAAATGCGAATTCATCCCGTTCATGTCCCCACAGGAAGTCGTAGTTCGCGATGGGAAGGTACAGTAGTGATGGACTAGCTCAAAATTATTAGTAAATTCCATCCTCCATAAAAACCTTTATCAGATCATCATAAGACAAGAAATGAAGTTTGAAGTAACATATGAATTTATTGTTATTGAAAATATAATATTTGATGCCCTAGAACTTAGGCATTTAACAAAGGAATATATGGTCTAAGCCCTAGAAGCTTGAAAGTAAATTTATTGAAAGATTAAAACCTTCTTTAAATATTATGTTCAGTTTGGTTTTCGGATTGATTTAGTTTAGACGTCATTTTGAATGTTATCTACTTACCGACCCACATTTTATTCACATTTCATTCAATTCCTATTTGATTATGGTAAATGGAGTTTCTTTGAAGCCCTCGACTTAATACAAGTGAAATTAATATGCGACTGGAGCCAAACGCAAAAGAAATTACCTAAAGGCATAGTTACCTAAAACCATTTTGGAACAGTAATAGCGTGTAATCACAGACAACTCGACGAGCTGTTAACTTCACACTCATTACACATAATAATAATATTTTGTGTAGTTCCATTCTTTATCTACAGAGTTTATATTTTACAAAATTTATATTTACACAAGCAAATTTATCTTAAATAAAATAAAAATAACGCCTAAACCGCCTAAAGAATATGTACAGTAAAAGTTGATTTGGACAAAGTGACTACAGGTTTAAATTCGCTTAAATTTTACAGGTAGCAGCTCTTAAAATGTGTCGTACAGAACAATTAGACAACGGCGATTGGATAGAGGATCCTGACCAAGTTCTTCAGCTTAAAGCCAATTTTATCATATCAGCTTTTGGATCGGGACTTTATGATAATGAAGGTTAGATAACTATGCATACAACTTACAAATTGCATTACCGTTATTACTTTAAAAATAAGCAATTAATACTGTGGTCAGACATAAAGACACAACGAAAAATTATTATCTGTCAAACTCTGACAGACTGCGCATACCCTTTTGAAGATTTATAGATAGATACAATAAAATTATCAAGACCTATTGTAGTTTTGTAAGAAAATTTTCAATTATACTTTCAGTTAAAGAAGCAATGGCTGGCGTGAAACTGAATCGTTGGGGGTTGCCAGAAGTTGATGAAAAAACTATGCAAAGTGTTACTAACCCTCAAGTGTTCATCGGTGGTGATCTGGCTGGGGTTGCCGAAACCACCGTGGAGTCTGTGAACGATGGAAAAACAGCGGCTTGGTATATGCATTGTTATTTACAGGTATGATTGTGCATTTTATTTCAGAAATTATTACTTTGATTTGAAGCATTTGCAATTGAAGAAAGATTAGTTTTTGCATATAAATATACACCAGGTATTACTGCCGGTTTCAATATCAAATATATGGACTGAAATATGTATCAATCGATCGGTAGATCGCATTTTTGCATTGCTATTAGAAGCTAAGAATAGGGTATTGAATAGGTACTGCTTTTTCGGTATTTTATATCGCAAATTCAATGTCCTACCGATAAAAATGGATTGAGATTGATTATTGATACCGGCCGTATGACACCGTTGCGCCGTAGTTGATAGCGAGTCTACCTTTAGCCTCGACGATTACGGGTTCTATTCCCGATCGGGCAGATGTTTTGTATCGATCTTTTAAATATCTGTTTCGGTCTGGACGTTTGTCCTTGTGAGTCTCCCCATCGTGCCTCGGAGTGCACGTTAAGCTGTCGATCTCTGTTGTTAACACATAACATCTGCTAATAAGCAAACCGTAAATAATAATGGTAAATACCTACACGTATAATACCAGGAATAATGCTAGGATGAAGAAGGCTGGCCGTTAGATAACAACCAATTGACTTTTCATAGATAGGTACCATTTCTCAATTCGCTTCTTGATTTTAGTAGATTGTTATAAACCAAGAAATTGTTCTACTAAAAATTCAATAATTGAATACAAAATTAATATGATTTATGAATAATTATAATTGATTTATTATTTTTGTTTATTTTCTTTCAGGATATACCATATAATTCGCCAGTAGAACTACAAAAGTTTCACTGTCCCATAGATGAGGTTGATCTGTCAGTAGAGGTGTGTGGGATTAAGTTTGAAAACCCATTTGGTTTGGCAAGCGCTCCCCCCACCACAAGTTCCGCCATGATCCGACGTGCTTTTGAACAGGGTTGGGGTTTCGTCGTTACCAAAACTTTTGGACTTGATAAGGTAAAACTTGTCCTTTTAAGCTTTTTTCCATTTGCTTATTATTTAAACCCAAATTAGAGTCTTTACAATCAGTACTATTAATTAAACTAGAAAAGTATTTTTTTTACATCACGACCGTGGCAAACATGCGTAGGGCTCTCTTGATAGTGAGCAATCACCGCAACCTATGAACGCTTTTAACTCCATAGGCATCTTACGCCTGTTGTGTCGTTTTAAAAACTTCTTTAACCATCGTTTGAAGAACTCCAATAAATAAATGTTTTTTTTTATTGTCCTTTGGAAAAAACTGACGATCCGCTGACATTACAACATTATCTTCTTACAAGAAGGATTACATTATTACATGTTTTAGGATCTAGTAACAAACGTTTCGCCTCGTATCGTCCGCGGCGTAACGTCAGGGGAAAACTTCGGTCCGGGACAAGGCTCGTTTCTTAACATCGAACTCATCTCTGAGAAGTGTGAAGCATACTGGTGTCAAAGTATTACAGAATTAAAGCGAGATTTCCCTAATAAGGTGGGTAACAGTTAAGAAGTCATAACTAATTCATACGTCTAAGCCGAATAGTTGAACCCCGTAAATGAAAAATGAATTTGTCATATATATTTTCCGACTCTGCCTTAGTTATACTACCGTTTCTTAGACTTAGATTACTTAGGTATAATTTGATTAACATGAATCCGTAACATCTGTGCCAAAAGGGTCTTGTGTCGTGTTTCCCCGATAGTCACATTATGTGTACATAAGTGTGGTTATATAATGGACATTTTTATTTCCTGACGGTTGGCAAACAAGCATACGGTCCGCCTGATGGTAAGCATCACCGCAACTTATGAATGCTTCTTATACCTAAAGTACCACATGCGCGTTGCCAACCTGAGGAACTGGAGGGAATTGATACGAAGGAAACAGAGAGGGTGGGTAATTGGGCCTTCGGCGGTCTCACTCATCGCACGAAACGAAACGAAACATCAGTAGGTACTGTTGCTAATGATACTGTTTCTTCACGCCGTTTTTCTATGAGAGGGTATTAATATTTAATTATTTATTAATTATTAAAGGTAGTTATAGCGTCAATAATGTGTTCCTACAACGAAGAAGATTGGACTGAACTCGCTCAGAAGGCGGAGGCGTCTGGTGCTGATGCTTTGGAACTAAATTTATCATGCCCTCACGGAATGGGAGAGTCCGGTATGGGATTGGCTTGTGGACAGGTATGACAATTGTTTATTGATTATGATGATAAAGCTAATGGCTAAGTTAATGGCAAACCTAGGGTCATAGCTGCTGCTGGCCATATAAGCCTCTGATTGGACTTATCGACTTTGGTGAAATTGATAACATCTAGGATCGACTTTTTGAGTGCTGTCCGTAACGCAGAGACGCTCAGATTAAATACGGCCCGTAATATGTAAATTATATACAATATATACCTACTGATCATGCATAGTCTTTTACGCTACTGACCGCTTACCAACCAATGAGCGCATGTGAATATGAGCTTCTCAACATAATTGCAATAATTACTTCAGCAACTATTTTTTGAGTCAGATGGTCTGTTATTATGGAAGTCAATACAATGTTCTGGAGCCTAAAATATGAATCAATAATTTGTTTAAATATCATTTTATACATTTTTTTTTATAACAAATTAAATTAATAACATCAAGAGTGAGAAATATGTTCGTTGAGAATGAGGGGCTCAACTTTAGTTAAATATTTGAAAATAATATATAAAAAGTTGTGCTCTATGTAACAGGATCCAGTGTTAGTTAAAGGAATATCTGAATGGGTTCGGAAGGCGATCAAAATACCATTCTTCGTGAAACTGACGCCAAACATCACTGATATCGTGGGTATCGCCACAGCGGCTTATGAAGGTTAGATTCAAAATATTTTGAATTTTCATTCGTGTTTGCAATAAAATATTGGATTTTATAGACTAAAAATGTTATTTCTCTAGGTCTTTGTGTGCGTTTGTAAGTTATAAAGGCTATATTTCGACAGTTATATTTCGTATATCTGTCATTATTCTGAAACTATTTTTAGCAATAATTGTGGTCTATTTGAAAAAATAACTAGCAGACCAACTAACCAATCTCTAGGTTAAGGTAGGGTAAAGTAATAAATAAATAGCACGTTTAATGGTATATGCGACCATCCCTTTAGCAAACCCTGTACAATAAAAATAGCCTTTTTAGAAATTGTTTTACCGGCGTCAGCATGTGACGGCTGTTGGGATAACCTCTGTCACAGCAGATATCATTCCACCAGTGCAATCAGTCACACCGGTGGTAGGTCTTTTGTTGCAAGAGGCCGGCTAGGTAGGTAACACCGCAGTGTCCAATATTCTGCCGTCAAATAGTAGTGCATAGGCATTACTGTGTTCCTGTTTGAAGGGCACTGTACGCTAGTGAAACTGCTGGGCAAAGGAGATTTATGAATAAATATCTCCAGGTTGGCAACGCGTGAGTGGCACCTACTAATGGTGCTGCAAGCGCTCATAGGCTACGGCAATCACTTACCATCAGGTGGGCCGTTTGCTTGTTTGCCAACTTTTAACATTAAAAAAGTTG
This sequence comes from Hestina assimilis, assembly GCA_023373885.1. Taxonomy (NCBI): domain Eukaryota; kingdom Metazoa; phylum Arthropoda; class Insecta; order Lepidoptera; family Nymphalidae; genus Hestina; species Hestina assimilis. Next base: position 3,926,227 of record CM041749.1, on the reverse strand, counting down.
GCCTTTTTGAAGATTCATGCGATGCTAAACAAAATGATAAATAATAATTCAATTTCCATGTCAAAAGGTGGAGCAAGCGGCGTATCAGCTATCAACACGGTATCTGGCCTGATGTCGGTCAGAGCAGATGCTACACCTTGGCCGAAAGTAGGTGAGTGTTGCAAAAAGTTTCATCAAACTTTATAATTGTCTACAACAGACAAGTTTCATTGCATAACTATCACGGCAACCGCTCTGTGTAAAATATAACCGATCAAATCTGGATAAGAGTATAAGCAGAATCTGGTTAAATACCGGGAATAATGTTAAGAAGAATAGTAGGAAGTTCGGGGCTAAGTGCTAGATAAAAATTTCAGGTCGTGAAAAGAACACGACATACGGCGGTGTATCGGGTAACGCGACTCGTCCAATGGGTCTCCGCGCCGTCTCCGCCGTCGCCAACAAGCTGCCCGGCTTCCCTATACTCGGGATCGGCGGTATCGACTCCGCGGACTCCGCCCTGCAGTTCATTATGTGCGGAGCGCCTGTTGTCCAGGTCTGTCTACTCAACAGATACAAAGTTTCTCGATTTATCTTTCTAATAACTATTGGTAGAAGCTATTCATAATCATAATTAATACCAGCTGACCGACAGGACTTGTCCTGACGTTATGGGTAAATTAAAAATATATATTTATAAAAAAAGTAATAAAAACAGCTGCATACTAAAATCACATACATCAAACGCGCGAACTGTCAAACGCACAAAGTTAAAATGGACATTTTTTCGAAAGAAACTTCTACAAAGTATTACATGCCGGTGTCTTAGCATCGGTTGCTGCTGAAGAAAATTGTTATTTTTTTGCTTCTTTTGTTTTGAAATCGGTTTTCCGTTTTTTTAAATACAGATTTTGTTCATTGTCAGAATGGCTACTACAAAATCGTGTTTAACAAGACTAATAAATTTAAAAAAAAAAACATACAAGCATCAATTTTTTTTTGTACAGATATGCAGTGCGGTACAAAATCAAGATTTCACAGTAGTAGAGGATTATATAACAGGTCTCAAAGCACTATTGTATCTAAGGTCTCAAGGGCTTCACGGTTGGACAGGTCAGTCTCCACCAACTCCTAAACACCAGAAAGGCAAACCTGTTCAAACGCTACGTGATGAAAACGGAAAGGTACTTTTTTTTTGTTTATTGTTAGTTATATATTTTATAAAAGACAGTTTCTTTGCTGTCCGTTAGTGTGGTTATTTGATAAGAGTTCATTACTATTATTTTTACAAAAATACTACTATACTATAAACTAAACTATAAATTCTAGGTGCTAGCACATTTTGGTCCTTACAACAAGGAACGCGAAGAAATACTACACAATATAAGGCTAGGTTCAGATATATTGGATGACAAGTCAGAGTGTCCTTTAGCCAATAATATTATGGTTAATGGATATAGGAAGATTCCTCGAATTCAGGATATAGTGGGTGAAGCTTTACCAAGAATTGGAACGTACAAAAACTTGGACAACACCAAGCAAGTTGTTGCACTTATTGATGACGTAAGTTGACCTGTTATTTATTATACGTGAGAATGGGTGTAATACAACACTCGCATTATGCTGTTTATTGATTTAAATTTATAAGAAAATCGCCTCTCGCTTCTTAACAGTAATTAAAAATGATTTTTAAGTTATACTTTTATTAGTTAAGTGCAAACTATAGTGTTTTTTTTTCTATAGAAATCTTTTGCCTAATCATAAATGATTTTCAGCGTATAGGTAAATATAATTATTTGTTTTTTAGGATATGTGTATAAATTGCGGGAAATGCTATATGGCTTGTGCAGACTCAGGATACCAAGCAATTGAGTAAGAGTTATTTAGTTTTCCTCTAATTAAGTCTCCCTCTTATCTATATTTCGTCGGTAAGCTTCTTAAGTCAGCTATTAATTTTTTTAAATGTATTTAAATTATAACACTGCAAACGGATAAGTTTCATTTTAAGGATAATAAAACTGTGCAATTTGTTTAATTTTAATCTTTAAAATCTGGTCACCAATAACTAAATTTTTCTCGAAGAAATACTTGTAACGAAATAAAATTTTTTTTTTAGATTTAATTCGGAAACCCACATACCACATGTAACGGACGACTGCACCGGTTGCACACTGTGTCTATCCGTCTGTCCTATCATTGACTGCATATCGTAAGTATAAGCGATTTTTAATCGAAGTATTCGTATAATTTATGCATAAAAAAATTAATTATGTATCTTGTTTTTAGGATGGTGCCTAAAGAAATACCGCACATTATCAAAAGAGGACTGCACTATCAATTGCATCCTGTTTCACCATTAGACGCTGTATGTCAATAAAAAAGTACAATTAGTAAAAAAATATATATTAAGTAGTATAAAAAATATATTACTATAAAAAAACAACAGTACATTATTTTATTTATAATTGAAAACGTCATCGTAAATATGTTCTGCACTTTTCTTAGAAGTTTCCCATGAATAAACCCAATCGTTAGAAGGATTTACTCGCAAAGTTAACGCTGAAATTGGCTTCGGACAGTTATAATGCTTTTTACTTACTACCCTTGTCTCTTTTATCCCGCTTTTAATGGCATGTAATTTTTCACAAACAAAGCATTCGAAATTTGATGCCACTTGCAAGGCATCTGTTTGATATTTTCTAGTATTAAATTCATCTATCAGTCTTTTATTCATTATTTCCCCTTTGGTTTTATGAGTTAAATATTCTTCATATAAACTCTCATCTATTATTAACTTCTTTAAATAATCGCTCATTTGTTTTGGTGTGGGAAAATCCTCTACAAGAATGGCGGATTTATTATTAGGGAACCAATCTCTTATTGTTGGAGATCCGAAGTATATAGGCACGGTACCAACTTTGATAGCGCGCCAAAACTTCTCCGTGACGTAATCCTCGCAAACGCCATTTTCTAATGCCAAAACAAATTTATATCTTGCAATGTAATTTAAAAAATCATCATCATTTAAATTGTTCAAATAATCGTCCGTAAATTTTTTCGGCATTTCTTTATTATTTAAGCAAGCTCCATAGGAGTCTATATCAATTAGCTTCATTAGTTCTTTTACATAAGCATCTCTCTCTGTAGCAGTTTCGCAATCCGACTGGAGATACAGTATTGGAGATATTTCTTCTAGTAAAGTTGATTTTACTTTTGTTGGTAAAAAATATTTCTTACTTATTATATCGGTTAAAGATTCTAAATACTGCAGCGGAAATGGTACGTCGCTATATCGACTGAATGTGGAGGAATAATTAAATATACTGAGGGTCTTTTCATGTAACAATTCCTCAACATTCCTGGGCGATTCTTCATGGTACAGGCCCCAAATAATTTCTTTTGGTCTCCTTGGTAATGGTAGATCGTCAAAATGTATGTTACTAGCATAAAATAAATAAGCATCAACATTGTAATCTTCCTTATCTAAATTTCTCATAATAACATCACACTTTACATTGTATTGACAATTTATTGTTTCTGAAGTGCCAGGAAATCCTGTAGTCCACCACATTATAACTGGATTTTCATAAGTTTTATGATTCATGTCATCTTTATTCATTAAAATCCAAATAAGAAATGCTGCTGATGATATCAAACTGATCCACAATATTTGATACAAAGTCAACCTTAAAATCCTTTTAAATATTGTCACTGGTATTCTTAATAAGCACCACATTTTACACTTTAAAAATAAATATTTTATTCGTTGTCCCATATATCTCACTTTTTAAACACTGTATCACATTTTTTATCACAGGAAGTCACAATATCTACACTTTACTAACAAATGACAAACTGTGAAGTAATCATTATTAAAAATAAAAGATAGTCAATACAAAATAATTATTTTAATAGTAATTATAAATTTATACCTCTTTCATTGTACATGTAATAGGCATCCATAAAAAATGCTATAAGTAAATCTAAATAAAACAGTCCATATATTGCACCGACAATTTTACCAATAATAAAAAGGTTAACAAAAGCTATTATAGTCACTATGATTTCTATTATTATATAGTAATTTTCAGCCTCGTATTGAACCTGATCAACAACATATAGCACCATAAAAAATGTGGACAGCATAAGGGTGGGGCCAGCTACCAAGCAATGCCACATGTCCATAGGCTCCACAATATGAGGGATTATATTCAGAAGGAGTGCGACTACCTAAAATTAAGATTAACTCGCTTGTAATTATTTTGAACATACTGAAATTGTTCTAAAATTTTTAAACCTTTAAAGACAATTAAATTAGAATAATAAAATTTATGTTATAATTATAATTTATTTATTAAACATTATTAATCATTGTTACCAAATAATACAAAACCTCTCTCTTTTATAATATAATATTGATCTATACAGAGGGCTATAAGGAGATGACAATAAAATAGTCCATAAAGTGCTCCCGAAGGCTCCTTTTGCAACAGTGATATGACAAATCCAGAAACATTGAGACATATTTGTAATAATAGATAAAGTTGTTCAGCTAAATAATGCACTTGGTCCACTAAGTATAGTACTATGAACATGACAGACATGATCAGGGTTGGAGCGACAGCCAGACAGTGCATGACACCAGCGTCGGTCAATATAAATGGGATTATCATGAGAAGCATTGACATTACCTAAAATTAAACGTCTTTCTATAATATCGCAATCGGCCATACTTGGAACTGTTTTATAATAATTGTTTTATATCAAAATAAACAGATTCGTAATCAATTTTGATTTGTACGAGTGTTAGAAGTTATTTTAAAAACAGATATATTTTTTAAATATAGTTTGGGAGTTTTTATTAAAATGAAAGCATAAATAGTTAATAAAAAGGTTAACAAAATCTATGTAATAAACATTTTTGGATATTTTTTGAAGAAAATAAAAATTAACTTTTAGATACACTTGTCGACTGTCAAGTGTCAACGTCAACATCAATGCCATTTTTGTAATCTTGTTATTTTTTTTAGTATACAGTCCCCTTCGAGTAGTACATGCATGATGCAAAGCTCTATAACGATACAGCCTGTTCTATGGTGTTTTACTTTGTTCTGCGTTATTATTCAATGCTGTTGTCAATTTTTTGTCACGTTGACGAGCATTGCTTTGTCTTGATGGGTCTTGATAATTGATATTCTAAAATTACCCTTTACGTACGTATATTTTATTTACCACTAACTATTAATTTAAGACATAGATTATTGAAATTTTATGAGAGTACTGTTATAACACTCAAGTACTAAAATAAACTAAACTAAACGCTACACACTCAACGGCCCCCATTAGGATAATTATATCCTGTGTCGGGGGTCCGGAAACATTCACAATGACAAGGACAAACACAACCAGACCGGAAAACATGCCTGTACGATTAATACAAACATCTGCTCCGAGCGGGAATCGAACCCGCAACCGTCGAGGCTTAAGGCAGACTCGCTACCCACAACGCCACAACGGTGTCAAGTACTAAAATAAGATAATTAAAACGAAATAAAATAACGGTCTATTGTAACTGAGAAATTATTTAATTACTATTTTGTAAAATAGCTTAAAATAAAACTGTTAAGCGCAACTAAAAGTACAACCTCTTTCATTTGCAATCAAAAATAAATCAAGAGAAAGAGCTGTTAGTAATGCAAAATAAAAAACACCGTATATTAACCATAACCAAACTCTTACAAGATTTAAAAGAAAACACTGAACAAAAGCTCCAAAAGTAAATAAAATTTGAAAAAATAAATACATTTTCTCCATAAATAATGGCACTTTTCTGCGTATATACAATATTATAAATAAAAATGAAATAACTAAAGTAGGGCCTGTTGATATGCAGTACATATGACCTTGAGGCTTAGGAATTGCTATCGGCAACAAGGTGATTACAAGGGAAATAACCTATAAACAATAATTAGAATCTACATTTTATAAAATAAATATTATATTATCTAAAAAGGTAAACGTACATAATACTACTTACAAATTCAACGAGTTTCATCAAAAAAATATTATATCGGATCAATTCACTCCATTTTTTATCAACAGGAACGGAATCTGAAAATAAACAAGTACATATTTAAAACGTTGTCTTATAATTATATTCTTTTTTTTTTCTTAACTGAGTTTTTTTTGTGAAAGCTTGTAAGTGGCTTAAGTTTTTAGTAATATATGTAAACCATTTATTTTTAGTTTAAAATAAGCTGCAAGTTTTCCTATTCCAATAAAATAAATTAATACAATATTTGTGATCGATCTAAATGAATTATTGATTAATATTTCAGTCAAATGAAAAAATCTGTTGAACGTCCTTCATTCATAACGTTTGTGAGGCTACTTTACAGCTTAATTAATTGTCGTTACTAATTTAATAATTACCATTTATTATCATATCAGACATGATGTTCGATGTAACAGACTCGCTATATATTATATAAATCAGATATTCATTTTATACAAATTCCTTTTTATCATAAATTCTTCTTCTTAATTAATATTGGCGTAGTAATAATATTCAAATGTAAATAAAATAATGAAAGTAGAAAGATTGACTTTAGTTCAGCAAATGTCATTTTTATTCTTCTTTTTTACCTGCTACCATTCGATCAATATGCTGCCAAAAAATTGTAAAATTACTGTTTTTCTTGCAATTATTTGTATTTAATTCAATTAATTCCTTTTTACTTTTTCTGAATAAGTTATTCAGTTACGTAATACGATCAAATCAACAGATTATGATACTGAGAATTTCGTTTGTAAGTAGGTCCTAATATGCTGCACTTATGTACATCGACTTTACGGGTAGCACTTATCGTATAGCGTTATTTTTTCCTCTATAATTTTCTCCATATCTAAGAATTTCTTTGCTTGAGGCTTTCACATATTCCTCTTCCTAGCATTATTCCCAATATTATACCTAGGCTCTACTTACTACTCTAGTCCGGATTTGACAGGTTACTTGTTTTTACACACAGAGTGATTGCCATCTGGCTTCTTCAACCCAGAGAGAACCAGTATCTCTTTGGATAAAAGCAATTTACTAATCAAGAGTTAACGATTATTATTAGATGTTATGTAATAACAACCAGGACCGACAGCATAACCTGCTCTCCGAGGCACGGTGAGGAGTCCCACAAGGCTTAAGGCTTCAAGTTTTCATATTTGTAGTATTTAAGTTGTAAGAGGTCTTTCTTATGTGTAAATTATGAACAGCTATTCATGATTTTCATCTCTGTACGGTCTTCATATTATGGAATAGTATGGCTAATATACGATTTTTATATGATATGAATACAGATACTTTATCAAGATGCCTCTCATCTCATCTTACGATATGGAAGGCTCTATGTCAAAGTTAAAACCTTATGATGTTAAGTTTAATTTGTAGTTCTATAATTAATTATATAAATAAATTATCCGATTTGCCAAAAAATAATGCAAAGAAATGATTTCCTGCTTTAATAAAATTATTATATGAATATAACAAGGAGTAAAAACAAAAATCAGTGTCCGTAAAGATGGCAAAAAATCATAATGTTGATTATGATTTTTTGCCATCTTTGAAATTATTTGTGTGTCAGGTAATTACTTGTGTGTAAGGCAGGATCATAGAGCGAGGAGTATGAAAAGAAAGGGGCAAAGAGGATTGGGTTTAAGAACCCACATACTCAACGATCGAAATGCAATTATAAAAGTAATATTGTTATTTCACGTTACAACTATATTTGACAAAGGTCATAAAGATATTCACATCGAAAGCAGCAAGGCTCCAAAAAAAAAGTCATGTACCTATATAACATAAAATATTATTGAAATATCTATTTTAAGGTACGATAATTTATATATTTTTTGGCCCCAATGAAGTATTTTTTTGAGCTGGTAAATCGTTCAGCTTTTTGACATCTTTCTTTCTGAAGTCTGACAAATGACAATTGTCTGTCAAATCGCAAATTTCAAAGGCGTAAGTTGTCTGAACCTGAAGAGGTTTGTGTATACTTTATCGCAGTGATTTTAATACAAGCAATGCTTAAGCGTTAATAAAATACTATTCGACTCAAGATGGAGGAAGACGATCCTGTCGTGCAAGAGGTAATTATATCGGCCATTAATCTTTGCAACGTGTTTTAATATAAGGTTATGTTTACCACGAAGAATTAACAAATTTCCGTTCTTTTATGTTAAATTCTTGTGTTAGATTCCAGTATTTCTATCTCAAGCGCTGTCAGAACACCTTTATATATACCAGTATCCTGTTAGACCTGCTAATAGAGATTGGAGAGATATTAAAGTGACTAATGCATCAATAAAACCAAAAAACCAACTTGTACGAATGGAAATTGGACTAAACACATACAGCGATAAATACTGTTCTTCAAAAGGGGAACAAATAGCTCTCAACACTGATGGACCACAGGTAGCATAAAATTGAAAGATTTTATCATTTAATACATGCATTTAATACAGCTTACTTAAATCGTTTGCTTAGCGCTCTTTATTTAACAGAATTTTCTCTCTCTTCATTTACATTGCTTTTAATGCTATTTTATAATTTGAAATGTTTATTTGTTATAAAGAAGAAGGGATATTGTTTTGTTTTTTTTTTTAAATTATGTTTTCATTTGCCCTACTGGCCTTGACAGCTTTTAGTTAGTTATAACTGTAATGCTAAGTAATATTAATATTGTTTTTATTTTCTAGGAGTCTCGATATATCAAAGATAAGGATAAAGAGAGGTCTCAATATTTTAGAAATGGTACAATGGATAAGATTGTCTATGAAAGCAGTACACCTTGTACCGAAACACAGCACTTTGCTGTGGCTTTGTTACAAGATAAGGAATTACATTGTACACCTGTTAAAGGTAATAATATTACAATAATAATTTATTGATAAAAACTTAGCCATTTTAAAAACAATACTACCTTAGGAACTGTAATTTGGGCTAGGCTAATAAAAGTTATGACAGCACAAATTTTTCTGCTGACCCCCAAAATAGGTGATAAGATCTTGAGGGTCGGGATACATCTGCATATCAGATAAAGCCCTATATATAGATAATTTATTTGTATGGAAACTAAGAATATAATAATATATAAAAAATGTTACAATCTTTGTACTAAATTATTAATGAACCTGTTAATTATATAGCGAAAATGGTATTTTGTATATCATCAATTCATCTTAATAAAAGTGGAATGAATATATTGATTAAATAGTTGTTTACAACATACATAACTATATCCGTAAGATTTTATAAACAATAATTATTGTGCCCTGGGCTTTGCTCAAATTTTTTGTACACACACAATGAAGGGAGCCTACCATCTTGTAAGCATGTTGGCTATTCTCAGTACTGCCTGGTATGTGTGGTGTGTGGTTGCACTGGATCACATGGGATCATGGCATCACATCATTCATTCCCACTCATTTTTATTATTTATATTTATTAGTAGTTCCTGAGATAGCACATTCAACGAAACAAACTAACAAACTGTTTAGATTTATAATGTTAGTATAGATTTTCAATGTGTAATTTGTGTTTTTTTAAATTGTTATAAGGTATATTGCAACTCCGGCCATCATATTCTTATTATGACAAGCAGGATAAAAGGAAAGTTGATAAAAATAAAGCTGAGAATTCTGATGATGAGGAGAAAGAAGCGGAACCCCAGCAGGTATTTGGTAGAAATATTTTTCATTTAAAAAAAATACTACTTATCCAATTATACTTATCTAATATAATAAATGTAAAATTTTGTATGCTTGTAACTCAGATATGCAAAAACAGCTGAACAGATTTGGATGAAATTTCGAACCAATATAGATTTTTATCTGGAATAACACATGGGTAACTTTTTATCCCCGGAAAATGTTATATTCCCATGGGATTATCAAAAAACTTACCTACCATCTTTGGATGTTTGTTACTAAACCTCACATAAGGCTTTTCATTAGGATGTAATTTAGCACACAGATAGTTTGTATTAACACATACACATACATAAAAATGTTGGGTTCCTGTGGGATTATAAAAACACAGGCTACAGGAAAAAAGCACTAAGTAATAAAGCTGCAAAGATAAAAATTAATAATAATAACAAAAATAACACAAATCATTAACCAAAAAATGTGGTTTTTTAGAAAACGTTTAAGTTTTAGAATGTCCTTTTTTTGGTGTACAGGTAACAGTTAAATTTGCAAGAATAGAAACGGATGTCGCGAAAAAGGCAAGGGAAAAATCTTACGAGTCCATCTCACAGCGCATAGCAGACGAGCCCTGGTATGATGCTTTATGGAAACATTCCGATACTGATCATGCTGATGTGAGTATCATTTAGTTATCTATAACTCTGTTATATATAATTATTAGAAAATTATTAAAAATCATACTTTATGCCTAGGTAAGACAGCAGAGCGAACTAGTTTCCTTCAATGTCAATTAGTGTAGTGTAGCGTAGTGTAATGTAGTGTAGTGTATTGTATCATTTATTTATTTATAATATTAACTGAGCAAGTACTACAGTGGCTGCTCTAAGAACAACAATGTATTTAAGGAACAAACTAGTCATGAGCTAACTTCATTCAGTTATGATTTGCACATTCGGTTAGGTTAGCGTGTATTAAGTTTATTGTTGACACACGCTTACTTATGTACGTGTCATCACACCGTGTGTCTGTTGTGTTTGTGTCGAAGTTAGGAACGAGTACCAACGAGTCTGCAACATTTTAACTGTTTAATTGGGCTAGTCCATAGTATATAGTTAGTCTAAGCCGCTGGGTCTCCTAGGTATTTAACGAAATACAAAAGCATGCATACTACTAGGTTAATATGTTTTTATTGTATGAATACCTGACTGGGCAGTTTTGGCTATGACCATGGCTAACCCGGCCCAATCATGCAGATAACTCCATGAATCTAGTAATATATTTATAACTTTCTGTATTTAATATTTATTATTCATTTCTAGCTGGAGCGTATGAAATTATTCAGTGCAACATCACTAGATGGTTCGTCTCTCACTCTTGGACCAGCTGAGTACATTAGTGCTTTAGTCCCTCCGCCTAACGATGAAGCAGAAATGGCTCCCATCAAGAAAGTCTTATTGCAGGATCAGATAAAAGAAATTTTGATTAGTGGTATGTTTAATAGAATAAAAATTATAATAATGAATAATAATTTTATTACATTATTTTATATTTTAATAATGAAAAAAAAAAGTTTTAAGACGACCGGAGTGGCGTGCTGGTCTACTCCGAACGTGAAATATCAAAGCATCGGTCGATTTTTGATTTTAGCCTCGAAGGTCGCGGGTTCGATTCCCGCTCGGAGCAGATATTTGTTATAAATATCTGTTTCGGCTTAGGCGTTTGTCCTTGGGTCTCCCCACCGTGTTTCAGAGAGCACGTTAAGTTGTCGGTGCCGGTTGTTATAATAACATCTGATAAGAATCGTTAATTCTTTATAAGTAATTTGCTCTTATCCAATGAGTTACTGGTTCACCCTTTGGGTTTCAGAGGTCAGATGGCAATTGATCTATGTCAAAACTAGTTACCCGTCAAATCAAGGGATTAATACTAGGAAGAAGAAGTTTTTCTAATTTTCTAATTATTATTTACAGCTAAACTTATGACATTCAACGAGCTCCGCACGCTTGTACGTAGTGAAGACGGTCCGGTAAGCGAATCGGCGTTGCTTACAGCGCTAGGCGGCGCCGCGTGTTGCGTGCGCGGTCTGTGGGCGCCGCGCTCGCAGGATCTGTACACGCGAGCCGCGCCCGCTCCGCCGAGACTGATGTGCGCGGCGCGGGACCACGTGGTGAGCATAGACACGTAGAGTAGATACGGTACCATAGATATAAAAGACAATAGATTGTGTATCTCATATATTGAAATTAGTAAAAAAATTAACGATGAACTAGCGCCATCTATGAAGTGGTTCGAATTAAAATAAATCAAAGTGCGAAAGTAAGAATTGGGCTGGGATATTTACCAATGACGACTAACGGAGCCGCACTCGCAGAGCCGGTAGTAATGGGACTATCGTGGTCGTAAAATTTTGATAAAAAGAGAGTGCCTTGTCAGTTCTAGCGTGGATGAGGCTTATCCAGTGGACGCAAAACTATCCCAGCGCTCGGTCCTCATCCATCGTTCGCATGGTCTTAAAAAGATAGGCAACGAGCGTTGTAAATCGTTCTTTTAACAGAGCATTGAGTGCTCTGTCTATTCTTTTGTTTATGGTCTGTACACGCTAACCAAGCCGCGCGGGATCTCGTGGTGAGCATAGACACGTGCAGCGCTGGGCGTGTGGGGCCACTGAGTATATTTTATATTACACTAAGAATACTAACAGCTTAACAAAGCAATGGCGTGAACTTTATGGTTCCATACATACATTTAAATATACGACTAATAAATATCATGCAATTCAGGACTGATATTTTTGTTTTTGTAAACTTTATTTTTTCTCCCGCAGTTATATCTCTTCACGCAACACTCGTACGTAGATCGACGTAAAATCGCTGCAGCAGTACGTCTGCCTCCACAAGAGGTATTAGAAATACTTCGATCCATCGCTAAATTTAATCCAAGAACTGGCTGGGAACTCATTTTACCACCGGATACAGCTTTCGAAACGAAATACCCCGATGTCGTTCAAAGACAGAACTTATATTGGGAGGCGCGGCAGCGTCAGTTCAATGAAATGTTGATAGGCGAAACTGTGCCCAAACGTCAGAGGAAGAAGTCTCAAAGGGATTCAGTTAGTTCGGAAACGATGATGAGCCCAAAACCTCGTAATAATAGTGTTAGTGAAGAAGACAGTGATAGAAAACGGCATAAGAACAAATCTGCAACCGGTAGTGGTAAACGGACTAGAAATATTAGTTCCAGTAGCGGTCAAGACGCTACATGAGTGCTATATATAGTTAGGTTATCAAATTATGTACAGTGATCTTCCTATTGTTTTACTGCCAAATGTATTAAGTTTTTTGAAATATACTAAATCAATGGCTTATCTGTGCTGGTATTATTGTCTCTGGATATATATTTTTTAATATGGCAACATCGATTGCCATATCTAACAATTTTCAATGTTACTAACCTATAATATTTACATTTTTGGATAAATATGTTACACTATCTTTGGACATAAAATACCTGGAATTAGTTTAATTAAATTATAAAATGTTATTTTAAAATTAATAAGCTTGACATTTTTTTTGTTCCACCAAAGTCATTACGGTATCAAACAATGAAAAAAGAATTTAAAATTCAATCGTGTAATTTGTGTATTTTTAAGTAGCCTTTTTTTTCGGCACAATTGCGCCGAGTGGCTGGCACTTTTGAACCCTCGCACAGAATATCCTCTATTAGACTGTATACAGTACAGTTGTTGCTTTATAAAATTTACATGTTTTTTTTAATACAGAAATTTTAAAATTAACTTGCTAATTTTTTTCGTGTCAAAGAAAAATCAAGAAAATTATGTTTTTTAAATACAATGGTTGTAGGTATATTAAAAATAAAAATGTAATAGAAATCCAATAAAATTATGTCTTATATTTTTATAATTAAATAGTATGCTAGTTATGAACTAAGAACTTAAATCAATTTATTATTAATACTCAAATAATAAAAATAATAATATACCCTGTGTCACATTACACATGTTAAGAAAGAAAGAAAGAATTAATTTATCGGGACACAACAGAAAGAAACTAAACGTAAACATTAAAAAGCATTATAGTTGAAAAGAAAACAATATAACAGTAATATAAAAAAATTAAACAAAATTAAAAACTTAATCCTAAAAATTACTTCTATTACTAAAAATAAAAAAATAACATAAACAAAACAATAATAATAAAGTGTTGTGTCCCAAAAAGGGTGGACCATTCAGTTAATTAGGTGTGTAATGAGACACAGGGTTGCCTTCTGTTGTTAGATCTGTTGCGCATTGATCTCTCCCCATCTCTCTCTCACAAGTGCTGCCCTTAGCGTTGCATTTCGTTTTTTATCGTGCTTTTATCGTATTATAAAGAATATCTTAAACGTGAGATTTGGTTTCTACATTTCTTTAACTGTTCATAATCGTTAGGTTCAGGACGTTATTATATAAATATTTTATATCCAATCGATTTTATATTCGATATTAATAATTGGTAGTAAACTTTATAAAATTAATGGATATTCTAACTGTGTTTAAAAAATAAAAAGAAAAAATACTTTGAACTTTTATTTAATTATTACACGGTTTAGTGATAATTATAACATTTAATATTTTATTCAGTGCGTTAACATTTTAAAAACATTTAAAGCATTATTAAAAATATTTAGGTAGTGTATTAAAATTACGTAAAATAATCAACATTTACTGTTACATCTACATCAATTATCTGTTCAATATATCAGGATAAAATGTCTTATATTACAGTAATTATTTATTAAACATTTCAAGTTTCAAAACAAAACGTATAAAAACACAAATATAATTAAAAAAAGCACCTAATATAACCTAAATAATATTATAAATCTTTCAATCACAACGAAGGTTAATTGATAAAATACACAATTTTAAACAATGAATATTTCAAACTTTCATGGTATATTACTCTAATGACTATTTAATTAACTTATACTTAAAGAAAGTGTTCTTATGCTTTGTAGATAATGTAATTATTTTTTTTTAAATTGATTCTCCATCAAAGTAGTCTCTCATTCATCAAGTCTCAACCTTATGAAATGTCAGCCCCCGTCAGGGCTGCCCCTTTATCACGGCTGAGTCTCTACTCGCAGGTGACGCTGTCAAGGCCAGTAGGGCCAACAGCAATACACATTCAGAAAAAATTATGAAATGTCAAATTTTATAGATTCGTCATGTTATTTTAAATCTTAGGTCAAGTAAGGAAATACGGAGCATAGAGCATACTTTGGAGTTAAGGTACTGACACACATGCTCATAACTAAGCATGCTTGTAAATAAAATTAGCATGGTCTGCATCTGTTCTCATTATTTAGCAATAAGCATACTAGTTTTCGGCATACATACACATTGATAAAATCCACACTACCTACTTCCACCCGCTCTTCAAGTAGAATCTATCAATCAACAGTCGTTGATTTTCGAGCAAGCTCGAAATAAGCGTGCTTGTTACTAGCAACGCTTAGACACACATGCTACTATTACTAAGTAGCATTTGCTTATAAATTTTCATGCTTTTGTGCTAGTAATAAGTATGTGTGTCAGTACCTCGTCTCTCCTTAGTCCTAACCGTCGCCTTGTTGCTTATTAACATAATTATGACGTTAATAAGTGAGCGTTTAAAAACATTTATCTGACGATACATTTAACATCATAATGAGTTAAATTAATCTACTTTTAAAATTCACAGAAAGTACAGAACATAACATAATATAGTTGTTAGACGAGTTTATAATTACATTCTATAAGTACTAAATATTTTAAAGGCTCTTCCATTCTAACCTTGCATATATACATAAATTAAGTATAAGGAATATGTATAGATATAAAGAAATAGGTACATTAAAGCTTAAATGCTTAAGGAAAACAAGAATACTATTGATGCTCGAACTACGTATTAAATACATCTACATCAGATCTAATAAATAGAACAACGTCAACGGACATGAGATTAGGTACTTTTTAACTCTAAAGCATTTTGGTGATGAAGACTAAAATAATACTCAATCCAATAATACCATTGGCTTTTGTTGCGGAGTTGCAGAAGTTTAAATTGCAGTTGTCAGCCATGAGACCAAATCGATTCTTAACGAAGGTGTAGTTGCAAAGGCCGACTCTGCATTCGTCCAAGTGCAATGGTCTCTCGTTCTCCAGGAAAAGAACTTGATACGGATCGTAGATTTGGACATTACTGTTCGGTACGCATCTGTAATTAAAATGTTTTAATTATTCATTACTTCTCATAGCCACAGGCGTCGGAACGTTACGACCCCATCGCCCGCTCTTGGGATAATGTCTGTCAGCAGAGATGATTCCACCAGTGCAAGAGGCCGGCTAGTTAGGTACCACCAAAGTGCCGCAAAGCAATAGTGTCTTTGGCATAACTGTGTGTCGGTTTGAAGTGCCCTGACCCAATATCTCGAGGTTGGCAACGCGTGATTGGCATCTAATGGTGTTCCAAGCTCTCACATGCTACGGCAATTGCTTACCATCAGGTGGGCCGTATGCTTGCTTGCCAACCTAAGAAAAGATATATACAGAGTTCTCTCCTACTGTAGTGAAATGGGTAATCGCCTCCTATGTGCCGCAGTCGTGCCCAATATGGGCAGCATTAATAGACACTGAAAAAAGTGTAATTGTTTTTTTGGTCTAATACAAAAAAATCGTTAGTCTACCAATATTCGAGGTCTTCTTACACACCTGTGAAATGGACTATAGTAGGCTACTCACTACTAGGGTACTTTGTTAGAAAAATAGTTCGAATTACGGACGTTTAAATAAAGGTTATTATTTGTTGTTTTTATGAAGAAGGATAAAGTATTTGGTCGACTCAGAAAGTTGATATCAGATTCTGATATCTTATGACTAATTCGTTAGGCGGCATTAGTCCTCTAAAAACTGTTAAGTGTTGCATATTTGGATAGTTTATACGTACTTGTACAATATAGCAGCTAGGTTAGCGTTAAAAGGTGTCATGGTAGATGTGGTCCATTTGCGCGCCTGAACTTGCGGGGAGTGGTAGTTGTCGCCTGTGAGTGAGCCGACGTCACGGCGGGCGCCCATAGCTGTTAGCGTGAGCAACAACATGGGGGCTTCCGTGAAGTGGATAGTGGCGCGTGGTTGTTGCGGTGTGTCTGTGGATATACCTAATTATTTCTTGTACAAACCGTTTATACGCGTAGATAGGTGAGGACAAGAAAGTGATATGGAATTTTCCTTCTTGTACTTGACTTTGACAATGGTCGAAAGTTATATTTTATTTGTTCATTCCACAACGTAATACTATTGTACATGATGAAAATATTACCCTATATAGTAATTAGTTGGTTTGCTAATGTATGTTGTTCATGTTCAAATTATAATTACTGTTGAGATTGTCATAAATAGAATACAACTAATTCTTTAAAGCCGGTCCAAAATTGTTCCTGTTGGAAAAATTCGAATGCACGGCAGCAACCGAAAGTGATGTTGAGAGATTATTTTTGGTACATTTCATAGTAATGCTCCATAAATCAATTGTACCTTAAACTATTATCACTTGATTTGAAATTACATTTTAATGTTTTCAATGACAAATTTGCCGAAATAATGCGTTCTTTTAAGACAATTTTATTAGATTACAAGTTTGTTTGTATTAGACAATCATTTTAAATCAAGAAAAACGTAGATTTACGGAACGTGCTTTGGTATAAGGGAAAAAATTAAAACAACTGTCGTTTATTGTCTTTATCTATAAACGTACCTCGTTCCACATGTACTTTAAAGAAGTCCATCATATCTTTAAGACCAGTGCAACCGATTTGCTGATTCATTGGAGACCCGTATCCATATTTGTAGTATGTTTCCAAGTCTTCTGCATATTCGAGACGTTTTAGATCATCTTTAGTGAATACCTTAAAGAAAGGAAAAATTTTTTTTACATCATCAAAATGATCAGTTTTGTGGATGATTTCGTTTCCCATTTTTTATAGAAAAGTTTATTAAGAAAGCACCCCTTTGCTGATAAAGTTTAAAGCTCCTTCACATTAGGTTGCAAGCAGTGCAGCAGTGTGACCACAGCGTATACCTTCTTTACAAATACTGCCATGCTGCCGTACTAAGGCGTCGGGATGTGACGACCCCATCGCCCGCTGTTGGGATAACCTCTGTCACAACAGAGATTATTCCACCAGTGCAATCAGTCACACTGGTGGTAGGTCTTTGTTGCAAGAGGCCGGCTAGGTAGGTACCACCGCAGTGTCCAATATTCTGCCGCCAAATAGTAGTGCTTAGGCACTACTGTGTTCGGTTTGAAGGGCATTGTACGCTAGTGAAATTACTGGGCGAATGAGATTTCAGAACTAATATCTCGAGGTTGGCAACGCGTGAGTGGCACCTACTAATGGTGCTGCAAGCGCTCATAGGCTGCGGCAGCCACTTACCATCAGGTGGGCCGTATGCTTGTTTGCCAACTTCTAACAACTTCTAACAAAAAAAAAAAAAAAAAAAAAGTACGATATGACGATCACGTGTTGCAATACTCTTTAAGTATGAATTGTAAAAAGCACTTTGCTTGAGAATTGTGTGAAGGAGATCAATTAAATGCAAAGAGATAATTCATAAATTGTGTTGAAAATGGATTATATACATACAGCACACCAGGGTGATATCTTTGCTATGTCCCAGGCCTTGTTGTAACGACACATTTGATACATGTGTTGCACCATTTCCTTTTGAATGTCGTAGTTGAAGCCAAGTCGTAACGATATATTGCTTATCATCTGTGGATTGAAAGAGAATGATTAATAATTTGACTGTTAATACAATAAACTACTTTCATCACGGTTCAATTTGAGGAGGATGGCGTCCCTTTTTATTAAAGTCCGTTTGTAATCAGTAATGATTTTGCGTAAAATATGCATGCAGGCATTTGCTTTTCTATGACTGCTAGCATCAATGGTTCAGATACAATTTAGTCTAGTCACAGAAAATCGTTGTAAAGTAACTGTACTGTTGTGTTTCGTTTTCGTATTTGTAGTGAGAGCGCCGGAGGCCCAATCTCCCACCCCTTTATTCTCTTCCTTATTTTGCTTGTCATCGCTTCCTCCTTTATACTTGGGTTGGCAACGCACATGTGATACTTCAAGTACCGCACGGTATCATAGGTTGCGGTGATTGCTTACGATCATGCGGACCATAATTGTGCTTGTTTTCCAACCATCAGGAATAAAAAAAAGTTTTTCCTCGACTGTTTCTTCTCTTCCTCCACTCTCCTACCTTTAATTGAAGATGCAACGACTGGTAATGCATTTAGTTTTGGTAATGCACCTAATTGTGCAGTGAATGCTATTCATCAGGTTAGCCGTATGCTTGGCTCTTTTGTGATTTTGAAAAAATAACGTCATAGTATAAATTTAAATATTCATTAGATTTCAATTAATGGTTAAATCTATGACAACAATAATTATAATTTATTAAAGTTTAGCGGTGTCTGTCAGGGGGTAACAACTATCATAAGTGTCCGGCAATGGGTGAGGAGATTCCTAAAGCTATCCCTAAGAAAATATAAAAAAATTCATACTTTAACGAATTTAAGGTACTATTTGAAGAACCTTTACTACCTGTTACCTGCCCAATTAACCACAACCCAAACTCCATAGTCGCTGATCATTTTTACATGTATAGGGGACATGCACATAAAATAAAGGGTCTGGCTGGGCTTTGCTCTTGTTCTGTCATTAAATCAGGGGTTTGTTTTGCGCTAGTTGGTATAATTTTTTACCTCTTTGTACTCCTGTTTTGACTCGAAAATACGTAATTGGGAGAGCGTTTCATTATTTTCTTCAACGTTACTAGTCCATGATGGGCAGAATTTATATGGCTGCAATAATAAAATATTATAATGAATAATTCTAAGTTCAGAATTAGAAGATATACCTTCTTTCTTTAAATAAGTGTACTTTACCCGAAGCAGTTTCTCGTCGCTTTCTTTCGCAATATCATATGAGTTTTCTTGGGCTCGGAACAAGCCTTCAGTGAATGCGCGGAAGGTTGTACTTGACCGCTGATCGTTCACATACTTGAACTAAAATAGAAATAAGTTAAATAGAGTGGCTAGTTAATTACGAAAAAACATATCTAAGTGTGGGAAGTCAGTAAAAGTTTTTTTAATTACAATTTTTAAACTTAACTTAATCGGTTACGATGAACTTATTAATTACCTATAAGAAATACTGTGTTTTCCGGACCCCGATACAGGATATCACTATCCTAATGGGGGCCGTTGAGTGTGCAGCGTTTATTTATTTATTTTACATATTTTCTAGCCATTGCCGGCTTCGTCCACTTTAATAACGATTTAAATACAAACTATCAACCACTTTTACCCCCTTAAGGGTTGAATTTCGAAAAAAATAGTTTTCAGCTTCAAGCTCTAAAAATGACGATAATTCTATACAACTTTTCATACCCCTCTTTTTACCCGATACAGCCCTTTTTCCCATTAAAAAGTAGCCTATGTCTCAGGCTTTAGACTATCTGTGTTGTTGCAACCCTCAACAAATAGCGTGGTCATTCTACTTCTCTTACATCTTTGGCTCTTCACATTTATCATTGTTCATAATCGTAAAAAGACTGTTGGTTCATTAGTAGCTATGGTAACTTATATTTATTCCAATATCATACGTGAAAACATGGCGTGAAAGCACGACAGACTGACAGAGAGACAGTTACTTTCGCATTTATGATATTAATAAGGATAATAGTCTACTTACGAGGTAATCGTGAATATTATCAGTTAATAGTCCAGGGAACTTCTGCTTCATGGCCTGCGCCAGTTGTTGTGTTGAAATGTAACCATCACTCGTCAGGTCCCCAGCGTAGGTTGCGTTCTGACGAGGGTTCCATTGCCACTGCTCGAGGATGTTCAGATCTGACATACACATGCGTATCTGTTGACAAAAATAATAGTAAGGTTTCAAAATCTTCGTCCTAGCATTATTCCCGGTATTTCATTTTACGCAGGGTCTGTTTATTACTCTTATCCGGATTTGACAGGTTACTAGTTTTACATGGAGCGATTGCCATCTGACCTCCGCAACCGTAAGGGCGAACCAGTAACTCATTGTATAAGAGAAAAAAAATTAAAACTTGTAACCAGATACACTTTTTTTAAATTTTTTTTTTCAATTTATTTATATTTTTTGTTAATATAGCAATTTTTTCGTTATTGACGAAATTCCCTATGGGGATGTGCCCCACAAAATAGCCCTGGTAATATCTTTACCTACCCAAATGGTGCAAATGGAACCCTAAAAGAGGACTTAGATTTACTAATTCTTGTAAGGAATCATTAAAATAGGTATATTTTGCGAGCGTGCCAAATGCGTTTTTAATGAGTTCCACACCATCGACTTGGTCACGTATTGTAGTTATTATCATATATTTGATAAATTATTTCATTTTAACATTAACATTTACACGTAGTGCGAATTGAGTGATTACAACGGACATATGTTACATAGTTTCATGTTATATAGTGTTTTATGTTCACGTGGCTTATGTAATACCTGGTTTAATATTAATAATTTAAGAACCAGTTTGACGCCTTACCACGTGAACTCATGACACGTGTTTTATAAACTGGTTTCCTTAAATAAATCTTACATTAATAACAAAGATTTAAGTGAACATTGAGTGTACTATAATTCTACATAATTTGGTGTATAATATGGATCTTATCAAAGAATTAAAATAATACGATACAAATTGTACGGCTAAATTGACTAAAATATTCTAAAGGTTTTGAAAAAAAAAGGTAAAAGGCTTACTTCTAAGACTACAAGAACAACTAAAAATTCCTTGTCATTCCTTGTCATTGTGAATATTTCCGGACCTCCGACACAGGATATTAATATCCTAATGGGGGCCGTTGAGTGTGCAACGTTTATTATTATTATTATAAAAATATTCTAATTCTGAGAGAGAAGAAGAAAACAATAAATTTACTCTTTATTCTTCTGCTCTTCGTACTTGACAATAATTATTATCGTCGGAAATATCTAGGGACTTCGAAAAATTCCGATCCCTAATGGTACCGTTGACAATTTAAGCTCACGTGCCGCATCGTTAGAACGAAAACGACGTAACTCAAAAAGCAATTTGGGAATCAACAAAATAAGTTTTAAAATATTGACACGTGCACAATCTTTTGTATATTATATTTACATAAGTTATTTACGCTCGAATATGACTGTTGGGACTATTGGTACATTGAGAATTTCGTTTTAAGGCATTTTATGCTGATAACTAAATTTTCGTTTTTGTTCTAAAGGTGCGATGTGTAGTCAAATTAGTTTTTCTGCTCAATTTGTTTAACATTTTAAACTATAAAAAATATTTATGTTTTATGAAATATCTCACTTATTTAAATATCAATTATAACTAAATATAAATACAATCAAGACTTAATTATTAAGTATATAATAAAAAAAATCATACAAATGAGAAAATACTTGTTTTTTGTATCGTAGATTTTTTTTTGTAAACTTAACTTTATTTTTTGCCGACCTTACCGTGCCAATATTACACTGCATTCCTTCAAGATGTCTAGGTATTTTATACAACCTTTAATGATAAATTTATTAAGTTTAATAAATATTTCACACTTACGTTAGTATTTCTAAAGTTGCCGTTTCTATAATTAGTGACGATATTGTTCTTTAAGTCACCAAGTTTCTGCAGATCGGCGATTTCGCCTGCTTCCGGGTTGTGAGAACCATGACGATTTAGCAGCCATATTGCTAATGGTTGACAACCTGTAAAAAGATGAAAATTCGAATATGAAATACTAACTTGACGACGTTGTGGCGCAGCGGTAGCGAACCTGCCTTAAACGCCACAGGTCGAGGGTTCGATTCCCGCTCGGAGCATAATATGTTTGTATTGTCCATGCAAGCATATTTTCCGGTCTGGGTGTATTTGTCCTTGTCATTGTGAATGTTTCCGGACCCCGACACAGGATGTTACTATCCTAATGGGGAGTGTGCAGCGTTTATTTATTTATTTTATTTATAACTAAACCCGGCCACGTTACGCTGTGGCTTAGTCTGATGGCCTTTGTAACAGAATTAAATAAAAGTATTCCAGTAAATTACATCTTTTTTTACTCCATGATAATAATAATAGACATGCAAAAAATTAAAACCGATATATCGACACAATATAATTTTAGGAACGAATACATACGGAAACTGCAACATTGTAAATATTAGTTCCTTCTATAAAATCTTCGTTTTCATATATGCTTACGGACGAGTAATAATTACGACAATTTATTATCAACGCCTAAGGACAATTAATAATTATAACATTTTTTTTATTAAGTATTAAATTGTTTTCTGAGTCTGAGACAGTAAGTCTTATTTGCATAAACAGCTAAATACTATTGCGATAAATATTCTACCTGAATCAAATTTAAAATACATCTGTAAATCGAGTCTGTGCTGACCTCATTTATTAAATGACCACGGCAATAAATAATTAACTTCTATGGTGACCTTATAACAGGAATTATGTAGTACAACTAAAGTAGCCCTGCAGTTTTACACGCTTTATATTTTAATTGGATATCACCAAAGAACAGCGAGCTAAAATACCTGAAAGAACTTTTGAAATGGTACGATAAATTAAAAATAATTATTCTATATAATCTACTATAGTTTTGCATGTTGAGATGATTGTTTTCAATTCAATCAATCAATCACGCAAAAACGGACGGACTTATTTGAATCAAATTTGGCAACATAGTAGTATGGCTTAAACAATTCAATCCAGAAGACGCCCATCGGCGTCCAAAAGATCTACTCACATGTCACCGCCGCCCATCGGCGTCTCAATTTGAAACTCAAATATCTGTGGCAAATAATAACAAAAGAATGGAGAATTTTGGGATGGTTGTTGTTTTATAGTATATCCATGCCTAAAACGGCATGGGGCTAAAATATATATTTTTGAGACGGCAGTGAAAGGGTTAGCAAAGAATATCGTATATTCCGGAAGAGTTGTTAAGTTCTGTGTGGGCTTGCAGCAAAATGATAAGAAGTTATCAGTAGCTCAAAATTGATGCCGTCCTAAAGGTGCGTTATATTGCCGATCCATGGCTTAGAATGTCATCGAGATGGGTGACACAGCACAATTTCATTATAAAATTTTATCTAAATCAACCCCATAATCAGAAAGGGTGATCGTTCATGTGCGTTCAACTGAAGTAGGTCGTGTTCAATGATTAGCTTGATGTTATAAGCGACAGGATTGTTCTAGAATGAAATAACAATTTT
Organism: Hestina assimilis; assembly: GCA_023373885.1. Lineage (NCBI taxonomy): Eukaryota > Metazoa > Arthropoda > Insecta > Lepidoptera > Nymphalidae > Hestina > Hestina assimilis. The sequence goes on along the minus strand of CM041749.1, from coordinate 3,902,179 downwards.
TAAGTTGAATTGTATAAGATTTATGCGTAGAAAGAGAAAGAAGATAGAAAGAACATAAGCTAGAGTGAATAGGCATTTTCTAGGCAAGCGCGCTCCACCTTAGGCTGTATCACTACACATCAGGTATGATAACAGCCAAGCGCTGGCCTATACATTTAAAAAAAAAAAAGCTAAAAATCGCGTTCCAATATTTTACGTATTTTGTGTTGGTATTATGTCAAATAACCTATATAATCGATAAATGCACCTATATAATTGACAGTCTTGACCGGGTATAAAACATGTCATTATTGACATTTCGGAAAATAAAAAATAAGTTGCCAAACCTAAATATATCTATTTCTTTTACTTGTGTTAATGCTCCGAGTAACAGACTAAGATAGCAATATCTTCTTTGAAATAAGGTTACAAGAGTGGCAACAGGGTATGGCTCCGTCCATGAGATTATTAGTCTAAGGATTTACGAGATAAATTAATAATCATCATTCATCCCGAGAAATGAACTAAATTTGTTTGTGATAATGACGTATGTACCATACTGAAAAAACTATGTTAGCGAAACATGTTAATAGGACCAGTAGTTCTCGAGTAATAATAGCAAAAAAGAAAAACAGGGAATTCTAATGTTAGCGAAGAAATCTATTTGGAGTTTTTAAAACTGTTTTTGCCTTTCCGGAGAAATGATGAGATTTGCCTATCCTACAAATTTTTCCTTTCGTTTTGTGAGACTATAATATAAAACAAATTGTAAACATTATATTGATTAATAAATAAATAAATAAATTTAACGTCGATGGACGTGTCCTCCATTTCCGTTAGAAATGGTTGCTTGCATAGAATATGTGTACCATACAGAGTATTTTTCAGTCCGGGTAGGTCTTTATATATCATAATTTGAAATTGTAAGTAAATTTTCGCCTATAAATTATTGGGTACCACTTTTACTTATAACATGTTTGCGTGCATGCGTACGTGTGCATTTGCATAGAGTTTCGTGTGCATGTGTGTGCTTGCCCTCACACTTATAAGCTCAAAGAATATATCACAATCGCTAGTGTTAAAAACTGAATTAGAGTAGCTAATAATAGTTCCGATAATAATTCAACGAAGAAAGGAGAACATTACATTGAACGAATCTAGTCCAGTTCCAGGAAACATTTACAGTTTTTACTATATCTAGCACTCAAATAAAATAATATACCTTTTTCTTATTCAAAGTTCTATGACCTAACGCTAACAAATTGTTCATTCTCAATAACGGGCCGGTTATTGAACATACATATAGTCACATGTAAATTTAGTCACAGATGTATTCATGTGCTAATTTTATTGTATTGTCACGTCAGCCTAGAGGCACTTTCGTGTGTAGAATAGTTATTTTAGGTATCTATTAACGAAGTTTTAGACATTTATCATTTTTAGACATATTGTATGTAGTTGCTGGGCTCTATGTAGAAGGGGACTGTACTATTATTTGTGTTTAGAATAAGAAAAACTGTTTACAATATCTGACATACCGACTACCTATATTTTAATGTCCTCGTTACAACTGAACTCTTAGATTTTTTTTTATGTTACAAGTTGGCAAGCAAGCATACGGCCCACCTGATGTTAAGCGATTGCCGTAGCCTATGAGCGCGCGCAACACCATTAGTAGGTGCCACTCACGCGTTGCCAACTTCGAGATATTGGTTCTTGAATCTCCTTTGCCTAGTAATTTCACTAGCCGACAGTGCCCTTCAAACCGGAACATAGTAATGCCTAAACACTACTATTTGGCGACAGAATATTTGACACCGTGGAGGTACCTCAAGAATAGATTTTTCACTTTTATCTCCCATTATTTTTAATAACACTATAATTCCCTATATGTATGTTATTCCCTAGTGATAAGGTGAAAAATTTAGGTATAATTTTTGACCAAACTTTTTCCTGGGCTCCTCAGCTTAGTGAGGTGAGCAGGAAAATGTTTGCTTCCATTGGATCCATCCGGCGTCTGCGTAACGTTCTGCCAATTCCTACCAAAATTGCGTTAGCACAATCTATCCTACTACCAATTCTTGATTATGCTGATACATGTTACCTGGATCTCAGAGAAGACCAGTTGGACAAACTCGAGCGTATTCAAAATCTTTGCATTAGGTTTATATTTGCACTTCGCAAATATGACCACATCTCCGACTTCCGTAAAAAGCTTGAGTGGCTATCAATCCGACTTCGCAGGAATACTCACATTCTCTCTCTTCTTTACTCTATTCTTTTTCATTCAAACACTCCTCTTTATCTCAAAGAACGTTTTGAGTTTCTTAAAGACACTCATAATCGCAATCTTCGTTCCCAAAAACTACTTACCCTTAAAGTTCCTTCTCATTCATTTTCTTTTTATACTAAATCTTTCACAGTACAATCTGTTCGACTGTGGAATTCTTTGCCGTTAAACATAAGATGTGCAAAAACTATTTCTTCTTTTAAAAGACTATTAAAATTACACCACTTATCTCTATAACATTCTTGTACGATCTGTCGTTTTATAAATTTATTTATGTACTGATATAGTATGAATATATATATATATGTATATATGTATATTTATATGTAATTATATACCTTCTTTAGATATATATATATATATATCTATAGTTTATTATATGTATATAAATGTGCATATTAAGTATATGTATTTTATCTTGAACATATTTATTTACTATGTATAAACTGTATATTTTAATTATTTTGGTTATATCACTTCTTTAAATCTATGTATTCTATGTACACCTTTTTACCACCCTAATACTTTGGTATTTATGACTTTTACGCAATTTTTAATGGTTGTCTGGAAGAGGTCGCTTGTTAGCGATAAGACCGCCACTTGTACGTAATTTTGTTCTTTCTCTCCGTGTCTGTATGTCTATTTGTTTTGTTTTTGGTGTACAATAAAGTGTTTTTATTATTATTATTATTATTACCTACCTAGCCAGCCTCTTGCAGCAAAAGACCTACCACCAGTGTGACTGATTGTACTAGGAGAATAATCTCTGCTGTGACAGAGATTATCTCAATATGGTGATGTGGTCGTCACGTTGCGACGCCGGGTAAAGATGATTTTATAATAAGATTTAATAATATAAGAAAGGTATATAAATGTATGTATATATGTAAAATAAAAGTAAGCAATATCTGTGTAAGATATTTAAAAAAGAAAAGTAAACCGAATCATCGATTTAAAGGATTTTAAACACGAAAGTACGTTTTTTTGACTAGGAATATAATAGACAGACTTTAACCGGGTTTTCAGTGATCGGTAGCTTAAGTCTCGACTCTGAAGCTTGTGAACGAGGCTAAGGTGTCATACAACTATTAAATTACAATTAAGAGGTATCTTCAATATTGTGTAATGGCGATGAAAATGATTATTTATATTTGTATGTAGTTTAATAAGCGGACAATGTCAAGGATAAAAGCTTGTATAACATAATATTTAACTTTCAATAAATCATTTTTATTATATATTTTAGTTCATTTTCAACTGAGAATATCATTCATTCGATTTGTATATACCTACTTAATTAATTACTTAAAATGTTATAATGAAATGAAATTTAAATTCAGTTAATAATAGAGAAACGACTAATCAATTATCCGATTATAGTATTTTCAGTAACAAGATTTAATAATTTTTCGTCACTTATTCCAAATTGCATTTTTATTCCGTTCGTGTTTGCACACTTGAGCCATGGTGCATTAGTGTGTGTGTGTTTTCTAAAAGATATTACACACCAACCCATTTCATCCACAGGTGACAGGAGGACGGAGTAGAGGGGAATAATTAAAAAGATATATTACATTTAAATATTCGATTTATTTCGGGATTATGTTGTATTCGTTCGTAGAAATCAAATCCCTGATTTCGTCATTACATTGCGCCATACCTTAAATACCAGTCAACATATCCTTTTAACTTAATAATTGATCTAGAAAAACAGAACCAAGACAGATTTCCATATTGTTCGACTTTTCTAAAAAGGGAAAATAAGTTTTTTGCCTTTCTATAGGCAAAGCTAAAAGTAATTTGGAGCAATGCCTTTAGCGCCAATCGCAAATACCAGACGTGATATGATAGTAATGTTGGTAGGTAGTGAAAATGCCTTAAGCGCCAGTCATAGGTCTGATTGCCGCTCAGGTCAGATGCTAGTATTGGCAATGTATATGTGTTCAGGTCTGGGTGGTTATGTTTGTGTGTGCTACGGCCTAAATCAGCATACAACTATCTTTAAGAATTCTTTGACTGTAAAACGTTTACTATATAAAACTGGCTGTGCTTTTGGCCACGGGACCTACAGCTTTTTTGGGATCAAAAGGATATGTGTTTATCCAGGTGATAAGCTATGTATTTTTAATTTCATACAAATCCCTTCAGCGTAAGGAAAATACAACAACTCTCACACACTTTCACGTTTATAACATTTTCTTTAATATAAAAATGGATAAGCTTGACCTCCATCGAGCGCCAGGCATATATGAGGTCTACGGTGGAGCTAGCTTAAGAGTAAGAAGCCTGTGTACTCGCACCTTGAAGAGGTTCATGTTGTATGTGTTCGGGAATACAGACGCCGGGAATACGGACGCCGCCCTGGCCGTGCGTATAATGAAAGATGATCGAACATTAGTAGAATACGATATATTTACATAAATTGTATTTATTGTTAAATAATTTTCATAACAATTTATTGCGAAGAAATAGGACGATAGCGTATAATAAAACTTTTTTTTAACATTAACTTGTAACCACAGATGGTTGACAATCATGTAACTTAACTGTGCCACATCGATTACACTTAACTGTATAGAGGTTAAAAGCGCTATCTCAACTGTACCTTGAGGTTTTGTTACACGTAATCTAGACATAATTAAACTTTTTATGCACTATAAAATGCGATATAATGCAAAATACTGAACTCACACAGAGATATGCGTTGTTGTTAGAACACATCACGTTTTATGATCTTGTGTCTATGTGTGTGTGATTATCTACACCTAGTAATTTATTCATGCTGCTGTAAATGCGCAAGACTCTAGTTTATTATCTAGTACAAGATCCTGCAGCTTTTATAAAAAAAACACAGTCCGTAAATGTATATATGTATATCCGATGTATTTAGATTTTACCATAGTCACTGGCATGAATCGTATCCGCGATCATCTATGTTATGGACAGATCCACCGTCATTACACCAAATCAGTAGATCAATTTTGATCAATACTTTCATTATTTTTACTTAGGTATATGGTATTAAAACTTTTCACCTACAAACTCCAAATTTTCGCAATAATGTACACGAATAGCAATAATGTATCGGTCTAGAGCATGGTACGTTAGGTTATAAAGCGTTAGATCTCATTTATTAACGCCAAGCTACATTAAGCGTAGTCTTGCATGTTTGATACGGTCTGCATAATGACTTGCTTTTGTTCCAAAGGAAAAGAAAACAGATTGATCTTGAAGTTTAAATGAAAGACGACAACGATTCTTTAATTATACGAATTTTAATGAATGATGATAATTATGATTGTAATGAAAATAAATAAAAATTCGGTCACCGTAACCTAAAAATGTTCAGAAAATTGCTGTAGTTTTTAACTGAATAATGTCCACTTTTAAAAAGAACATTTAGCTAAATGAATAGTATAAGTAAATGAACACTATTACTGAATTGAATGAAAGTAGGTTGAAAGTCTTCAAATAAGATACCAGCAATAAGTTTAAATGGAACTAGTTTAAAACACAAAAACTAAATACATTTTGCTACAAAAGAAACGAACAAAGGAAAAGTTTGAAAATTTTGAGAAATGTGTATACGGTACAGACCCATATCACCAATATAGAAGTTTAGTTTGAATAATTCTGTCCTCAGTCTTAGACTTTGACAGATCAATAAAAAAATGATATGTCACCAATATGGAAAAATAGTAAGTTATTTAACTTCATAGACTTACTATTTACTATGGGCAGGCCCTTCCTTACTTCATAGACTTACTATTTACTATGGGCAGGCCCTTCCTTACAGAAAAAATGTCCAAAGAATCGAAGATAAATGCAACATCAATACATAAAATTAATAATTTCAATTTATAAATTATGAAATTTTTATTATCTACTACTTACAATTATTTAAAAAAGTTACAGTTATTCTAAAGTTTCAAGTTTTCACTTGTATTCTTAACGGCAGTTTCCATGACTGCCTATTTTTTATATAATTTATAGAAAATAATAGTTGATTCTGAAAATGTCTATTTTAAAATTTATTTTATCTATTATTTATTTTATTTTAGAAAAACAATGATAATATGTGATACAATTTTCAGAGTTTCAATGTTAAACTTCTTCATCCTAGCATTATTCCCGGTATTATATGTACCCAGGGTCTGCTTATTACTCTTATCTGGATTTGACAGGTTACTAGTTTTTACACGGAGCGATTGCCATCTGACCTCCGCAACCCTAAGGGCGAACCAGTAACTCATTGGATAACAGCAATTTATTATCAAGAGTTAACGATTATTATCAGATGATATTGATGATAACCGGGACCGACAGCTTAACGTGCTCTCCGAGGCACGGTGGGGAGACCCACACGGACAACGCCCAGACCGGGACAGAAATTTTTAACAAACATCTGCCCGAGCGGGAATCGAACCCGCAACCGTCGAGACTAAAGGCAGACTCGCTACCCACAACGCCACAACGGTGTCAGTTTCAATGTTAAACTATTGATTGATAATTAATTTAAAAAGTTTTATTACATTTTTTATGTGTGTAATATTATTATTTTGGAATGCGGTAATAATGGCTTTCTTAAAATGTCTTAAATAAATAAATACTTATGGCATTAAATTAAAAATGGGTAGCAGCTGTGTCAATTGTTACATTCTACGGTATTAATTTTCTTATAATGTTTTACACAATCTAGAAACTTCTTTTTTAACCAACATCAGAAAATGACGGCGGTTCTCAAAGCGGTAGTGTTTCACAGTCTAGTACTGTAAAACAAACACATAATATAGGTCTATAATGATACACAAACGTTGCCTTACTTATCCAAATAGTTTTATTTTTCCACAAAAAAACGCAAACGTGTCATAGCGTCCAGGGCAGGATCAATCATCATGTGAGGAAAGGCAATGCATATTTCTGGGCCCTTTTACTCTTTTTCTAATTTCCTGAAGTCTAAAGTATTTTTGAGTTTGATTAATTATGCTGTTTTTACTATAAAATAAGGTCGGCTATCAAATATGATAATTTAATATAAAAAAAAGATAATATTGAGAATTTGTTTGTATATATTATTTTTCTATACACTCAGAGCGCCATTATTAACGCATTCCTTTAAAAAAATTGTTATGGTGAGGGGGCCCCTAGCCAAAGTGAGGCCTAGGTAGATAGTAGATAATCTGGCCCATATGGCCGTTTTTTTAAAAACTATTTAATTAAAGAATCAACATTTTAAGAATATAATGCTCCGATTATTTTGAAAGGCTCAAATTGAACTGATTAATCAATACGAACAATCTTTCAGTGTTCCAAGGTCCTCTAAATTACCGAAAAATTAGCTATTTAAGATGAAATACAAAAGGTCTCTGTGTTGTATAATTGTGTTAAATAAGACTTGATAACAATTGGCTAAGAATCTAGAGTCAAAAAATATCAATATAATAATTTAAAAAATTTTTGCTAAAAGATTTTTCTATTTTGTTTTCAAAAATAGAAAAGGTTTTCTTTATAGACTTATTATATATATGGACATTTGTACAGACCTTTTCATAGTAACCAAATCACAGTCAATCACACGGTAACTTTATTCGATTTTGTTGTGACTAACTTCGTTACGTTGTTTTCGTTTAAATTTATGAATACATCAGCGAATCATTTCAATTTTTTTTCTGTATGCAAGGGCCGTTCGTTAGTTTATAGTAAGACAATGGTTTTCTATATTAATTACGTGATAACTTTCGCATTTTTAACTAGTGTATTGAGGAATCAGATTAATTAAAATCATGAGCTTTTGAAGTCGTCTATACTTTCAAGCTTATCTATTACCTAACAAACTTATTACCTGTGCATGTAGTGTAGTGTTGCCCATAATGTTACGTCATTTCCTTTCTAGATAACTATATTTATTTGTTTCGTAACTGTAATTCCCATGCACGGTTCGTTCAAGGTTAGAATCATGTTATGCTGCCAACTGCTCAGGGCAATGCACATGTTAAGAATCGATGATTAGCTATTGTGTATTTTATTAAGTTTTTATGATATTATAGTATAAAGATTGGTGTTGTGTATTAGATCAGGTGATTTTAGAGCTCGTTAGATCCTTAGTCCTTAGTTAAACGAGTAAAAACTTAATTATGATTTACGATATGAAGTTATATTTAAGTTGTGACTCCGGAACCACATCTTGCCATGTCTAGAGCATAGATATTTACTTAGAGTTCGATAAACTCATCCTTTAATAGGTATATAATATAGGATTCCTCATCTATTTAAATGGAATGTATTTACGCGCATAGCTTCAGAATGACTTCACCACATTAGACAACACTTATTATGTTGTGCTTGTAATAGTCTGGACAGTTTTTGTAGGGGATAAACGGAATCGGGAAGTTAGAAAAACTGGTAAATGTATGTGGGTACAGGTAGTTTATACGTAAGAGACCCTAGAACTCTAGAAAGCGATTAAAACTCACGGGAACGGATTAACGGAATAAAATGTCACTATGTACGCGAACAAAATCGGGGCGGGCCGCTAGTATAATCTTCGTCCTAGCATTATTCCTGGTATTTTATGTACTCTTATCCGGGTCTGCATATTGCTCTTATCCGGATTTGGCTGGTTACTAGTTTTTACACAGAGCGATTGCTATCTGACCTATCCCTAAGGGCGAACCAGTAACTCATTGGATAAGACCAAATTACCCAGTAAACGATTACTATCAGATGCTATGATAACCGACAGCTTTACGTGTTCTCCGAGGCACAGTGGGGAGACCCACAAGAAAAAACGTCCAGACCGAAACTGATATTTGTAAAATCAATGCTTTTTGGGGGCGTTAGTATAATATACATATATTTTAAGTTTCCAGTCATATAGCTCCTGTGCCAAGGTATAGATATAAAATTATTCTCGTTTCATAAAACTACGGCGGGCTATAAGGTGTCTGTCAATGTATGTTGTTGTGTATTGTACGCTGTCCTTCAGCTATATTCGTCATGGTCTATGGGTTGTGTCTATAGGACATAAAACTTGCAGTACCGTCACCTTGTTGCCGTGTTGCATAAAACGTTGGACGTTGTCCAATATACTAGTCTGTAACTAATTACACTGCGTTCTAAGGTTATTGTTTTATTTATACGATAAAGGAGGTAAACAAATTTTAACAGTAGCAGAGCCATGCTACTCCGAGCACGAATGGGCCGGCTCGACCGGGAAAGTACTACCGTCTCATAGAAAATCGGCGTAAAGTATCAAGATTGTTGCGTTTCGTGCGATGTGTTAAAGCGCCAGAGGCAAAATCTCCAAACCTCTCTGTTCCCTTTTTTCCTTCTCATCCCTTTCCTCCTACCCCGTTGTAATGGTCATGTGATACTTCAAGTATCATAAGCGTTCTTAGGTACTTATACTACTGATACTTCAAATATCATAAGGTTTCTTTATTAAAGAATAGAATTGTAAAAAACATATATTAAAAAAAAGGCAAATGTCGAGTTTCTTGTCGGTTCTTCTCGATAGAATCAACTTTCCGAACCGTCGGTAGCGTTTGACTATTCAAAAGTACTTTTTAAAAGTCTACTTGAATAAAAATAATTTTGATTTGATTTGATAGGTTTCGGTGAGTGGTCATCAGACGGACCGTATGTTTGTTTGATAACACAAAGTCGCGTCGAGGCCAAAAGCAATGCTACCAATACGCCACCACGGTGGTCTTGTTTGATCATCTCTCATCAGGTGGAAATTATCCGCGAATGTTTCGACAACTTCTTTTGAACCTTAAATTTTATCGCGTTGGCCGGTTTAACTGAATTTGTTACTACTGTCACAGATAGCACATAGTCTAAATTTAGCAAATTAAATTGAAAATTTTATTTATTAAAAAAAACTATATTTTGATTTTTGATCTATCGATTATTTTTACTCAACCCTTTTTTTTTTTTTTTTTTTTTTTTGTTTTTAAATCTCGTTCGTCCAGTAATTTCACTAGCGTACAATGCCCTTCAAACCGGAACACAGTAGTGCCTAAACACTACTATTTGGCGGCAGAATATTGGACACTGCGGTGGTACCTACCTAGCCGGCCTCTTGCAACAAAAGACCTACCACCAGTGAAAAGTCACCCTAGTCATAAGGTCATGGTCATTTGTCACAGTCATTTGCTTGGTAGATCCTTGTTGTTTATCTTTCATAACATTTCTCTTAAGTAATGAACATCGCCTTTAACACTGCGCTCGGAGCGCTGCCTCCATCTCCGATGACGTCTTTAGCCGTGGTTCGGCTTCACAGGAGGCACCCTAAGGACGGAATCAAATTTGAGCCCCCGTGAGGGCTGCCCCTTTTTCACGGCTGAGTACCTGTACTCGGCCCCGCTCGGTGACGTTGTCAAGGCCAGTAGGGCCAACAGCAATACACATTCCGAAAAAAAGCCTTTATCGCAATATTGAAGCAGTTACCTATTTAGATTGCCAATCAAATATTTATTTGGCTACGAAGCAGAAAGTATGCCTGATCTTCATGAAATTTAGTGCATAACTTACTAATTGGTTTCATAAGATTATTATCATAAACATGACGTAAGGCTACATTTGTTTTTATAGGTAACTAGCTGAACCCACGGCACCGCTTGCGTTATGTAGTTTTTTGATGATACCACAGGAACCCAACATTTTCCCGGGATAGAAAGTATTCTATATGTTAATCCAGGTAATAAGTTATGTGTGTACTAAATTTCATCCAAATCTGTCAAGTAGTTTTTACGTGAAATAATAACAAGCATCCATCCATCCAAACTTTCACATTTATAATATTAGTACGATGACTAATTGTACACACTAATTGCTTTGACAAATGACGTCGAACTTTAGTGATAATCTAGAGAATTCAAAAGAGCATTACAGCTTAATTGCCTAAAATTACGCATTTGTCCTTTAAAGTTTTTCACAGGACTTAAATATGCATTCGGGCATTTTCTGCCCGGTACCGAATCATGGTACCGGCGTGAAAGCGCGACACAGCCAGAGAGATAGAGTTACTTTCGCATCTATAATATTAAGTAAGGTAATCCTTTTAAGGATAGTAAGTAAGGATAAGGATAAGGATAGTAAGGATTAAAATCGTAAGACTAAAAAACAAATGGTTGCTTTTGAATCTACGGCTGTTTATGGTTTCCTATAATTCCACCTAAACATTTTTGTTAAAGCCCGCAAATGAGTAGCAGAACTGGCCAATTGCTGTGGCAACAAAGGATTCGGCTTGACTTTTCGACATTTGCATCAATTATCGTCATATTTTAAGATTTACACAAAACTGCACAAATTGTACAACGAAAACTACCTCCTGAATCGCTATGTCTTTTGGGGTAAACCGCATGAAAATCAGTTCAATAGTTTTCGAGTTTATCACGAATAGACAGACGAAGCGGGGTCTTTGTTTTATAATGTTTGTAATAGTGATACTACTTACCAGGCACTTCATGAGCTTTATTGTATATAATAGTCGAGAACGTGTACGCAGTTTTTGTCCCGAAGAGCAAATAGGGGTTTTCATCAGTGGTGTAGCAGGTTTCCTGACAGCTGACCAATGTCGCTAACGCCAAAGCGCCTAGTAACGCTAAGCGCATCTTTGATCTGTAAATAAGTTAAGGCTATGCTGGATATGTCATATGCTGGATTTGTACATAAATTGTGTACATAGTGCCTAGGGCGGCAGATTTTTGGGGCGGCAAATTTGGAGACCGAATTTTTTTTAGAGAGATGTTTAGTTTTTTTATTGGAATGGAAACCTAATTCTTTTTATAAATAAAAGTAGCTTTCGCTATTAGAACCAACCGACAAACCGTATATACTATCATATGAATTTATTAAAATAATATTATTTTAACATTAAGAACACACACTTCAATTTTATTTATTTGTATAGATGTACGAGTAGGTATGTATAGGCATTTGAAAAAGTTTCAATTATAATAGAGAGACTATTATTATCTATGATATACATGTAGTCGAGGACTCAAAATTCAAAGTACGCCATTCAAATTTGTATTTATATTGAGTGTAAATAACGTTTTATCAACCTTTAAAAAATAAAAAGTGTATAACAAACAACTGATGTATAATTGAGATCTATATCAGATAAATTTTTATTAATTTATGTTTTACCAATGAGACGTTTACACTCCAAACATGTTTTTCTTTTACGCAGAAAACACAAAATTTTATAATGGAATATTTTTGCACTCAAGCTCAATCTGAGTCACTCTTATTGTTGTACGCTCCAAAATGAGATTTTTTAAATTACCAACATGCGTTAACGACGTCGAAAAGTATTAAGTTCGTGTTATTTAAGTAATTAAAATTAAAACATATTTATAGAGAAAGCAGTTTGCAAAACGTGTTTTTAAAAATAATCAAATTGTATTTTTGATTTTAGTAAGTTGGAAAATCTGAGAAAATTCGACAAGCAAACGATGAACCTACAGAATATGTACTGTATTTATAAATATGTGTATTAATATATTTTTTGTTTTTTCATAAACCTAGCATGGTGTGAGAGCCACTACAGAAAATCGTAGTATTATTATATATTTTTAATTTTATGTTTATACATTTTTTAAAAAGTAAAGTTCTAATTGATTTATATTTTTATAATATAGCATCATTTTTTGTTACTAGTAATGGCTTCACACAGTAAACAAGTCCATTGATCATTGGTGAATGAAATGCAACGGAAAATAAAAACGTGATTTTTCACTGGAAACAAACAAATGCGTCACAAAAACTTGCCGGTTCTTGCAAAATAAACTTAATTGAAAATATAATAGCACAACACTTATTAACATGTATAAAAACAAAAACTATACACTTAAAATACCTTTTTTCCGATATATAGGTTTAGAATTTAAATGAACTTTAAACGCGGCGTACTCACAGCGGTACAGCGAACGAACTGGCCTCAAACTCTTATTGTGAACAGGCCACAGGCTGTGGTGATCGTCTTTCTAATAACGCTAAAAAAATGTACATCGTCGCATAGTAAATAAGATTCACGTTATTACGGTATCTAATGTTGATGAAACGTGAAAATATGCATAGTTTAGAGATACAAGAATTTAATAATTACTTACTTCAATTGATATTTTGTAGCAACTTCTTTTGGAGTTCTTATTAAGTTGAATGCCAAAGCTCTGAGGCGTATTATAGGCGTATACGATTGTGGATATGGTGGTCGTGGGTGCCCATTACTGAGGGCTCTCGTGGCCTCGACAGCGTCACCGTTAACCGTTAACTTGAAGGCTTTCTTCATTTTTTAAATCGGTTAAAAATATGAGTTTTAAATTAGCTATTTATATATTTACTTTTAAATGATTCTATCATAAAATAAAAGTAAATATTATGTCAGTAATTAAGTTACTAAATCATTTCTTTTTACTGAATTATAAATTAAGATCAATTTAGCTAAAGCAAGCTTTTCCCACGCATTGGTACGCATTAGAAATTTTCCGTTCTATGTACTTAAATAAAAGTAAATGCCGTAATTAGATAGACTGAGTTGTTTTGACCTAAATTGTCATGTTAATAATAAATAAATAAACCCTACACGCTCAACGGGATTAGGATAGTTATATCCTGTGTCGGGGTCCGGAAACATACACAATGACAAGAATAAATACACTCAGACCGGAGCACATGCCGTATGGTCAATACATACGGCATGTGGCATGGCATATGAAAGTATATACGGTCTTCTTCTTCATCCTAGCATTATTCCCGGTATTTTATTTTACCCAGGGTCTGCTTTATTACTCTTATCCGGATTTGACAGGTTACTAGTTTTTACACAGAACGATTGCCATCTGACCTCCGCAACCCTAAGGGCTAACTAGCAACTCATTGGATAAGAGCAATTTACTTATCAAGAGTTAACGATTATTATCAGATGTTATGTGATAACAACCGGGACCGACAGCTTAACGTGCTCTCCGAGGCACGGTGGGGATACCCACAGACAAACGCCCAGACCGAGACAGAAATTTTAACAAACATCTGCCCGAGCGGGAATCGAACCCGCAACCGTCGAGACTTAAGGCAGACATGCTACCCACAACGCCACAACGGTGTCATGAAATATGAAAATATGAAAGTATATACGGTATTTACATTTAAAAAAAAAAATTATCATGTCTGTTTGTTACGGCTTGTCAGTGGTTCTCTGAAATGGCTGGACCGATTTTAACGGGACTTTCTCCGGCAGATAGCTGATGTTATAAGAAGTAACTTAGTCTACTTTTATTTTGGAAAAAGACTTAGGGTTCCGTGCAATAAAGAAAAATCGGCACCCGATGCGAGCTGAAACGCGGACGCAGTTATTATTTAAGACGATTTAAGATTTTCTCAATGGAATGTCGTATAGACCAGTGTTGATGATATGAACTTGATTATCTTTACGCCGATGGAATAATCCGCTTTGAAGCTATTTTGCATAAATATTTAGTCCTACAATTCCATTGTCTAGTCTAGAGAAAAATATACGCGATAATTATCAATCGTAGTTTTTAGAATTTACCGTTGTCTTCATAATTAAATATATTCATAAAAAGTAAAGGAAAAAAAATATATTTAATTTGAAAAGCAATCTACATATTTGTATATCAATAATTATCTTTACTATTAATTAACTTTATTACTATTAATTACTTTTTTTTTTTTTTTTTACATTTCGAAAAAAAAAAAACTATTAATTAATACAATAAAGAAGAATTTGTTTGTTTGAACGCGCTAATGTCTGGAACTACCTTTAAAAATAAAACAAAGAAATAACGGTCGCCTTCCGAAGCACGTAGTCGCTCAGTTAAAACTATGTGGTCACCCATCCGTAGGGTGACCGTGCCTAACGTTACTTAACCGACTAATCATTTATCGACCACTAGCGTGCTAACTTGAATAGCCAACGAAACAAAATGTCGGATGTAATCAAATAATATGACAGCCGATTAAAATGGTGGCATAATTTTGTGGACTCTCTAGTGGCAAAGGTTTTCCTTGTGGGATAATCAGATGATTATTAGGGAAGGATAAATCTTTAGGATTCTGACATCATATTTCCAGTAGGTATATATAAATGTATGAGCTAATACACTAAGCTATAAACGTGTCCAAAATAACGAAAACTACCGCCTTGGGAATAAAGTAGAAAAGCTAACGAACAAAGATAAATAAAAAAGAAAGCATAATAACATGTACCTTACCTTTTGTTTGTTAGCTCGTAAACACGCACTTTATTAAAAACTAGCATCTCCCCGTGAATTCGTCCGCGACCACATACATGACATCTCCGAATTTTAATTGAATACGTCCTATAGCATGTTTTTTGATAATCCCACCGAACATTTTTCCTATATAAAAGTACTTATTCTACGTTTCTAATCCAGGCGATAAAATATTTGTGTACTGAATTTAAACCAAATTCATTCACCTGTTTTTGCGTGGTTAAGTTTTTTTTTATGTTACAAGTTGGAAAACAAGCATACGGCCCACCTAATGGTAAGTGGTTGCCGTAGTCTATGAGCGCTTGCAGCACCATTAGTAGGTGCCACTCACGCGTTGCCAATTGATTATTCATTCGAGATATTGATTCTTAAATATTCTCTGCCAAGTAATTTCACTAGCCTACAGTGACCTTCAAACAACTTCGAACACGGTAATGCCTAAGCATTACTATTTGGCGGCAGAATATTTGACACTGCGGTGGTACCTACCTAGCCGGCCTTTTTTTTTTTTTTTTGTTGACGCAGAGAAATGCATTTACGCACACCACTCCGCCTAGCGTGTTCCTAAGAGCACGCTAGCGAGTGGTAGTGTGAGACTCGACCACCTGTGAAGCAGGTGGTAATACCCACTAAAACTCTGCGGATCCCTCTAAGCCATAATTGGGACGCCACGGGGTCGCTCGCGCATTCTACCGTGACGTCCCGGCGTACAGGCCTGCTTCAGGCCACCAACTGAGGGGGGGCCGAGGGGAGACGTGTGAGGAACTTTACTGCTCCATCACACTCTCCCCCTGGGCCTGGCGGCTAGGGACGGCACCTGTCTGAGCCGTCGCGCCTTTAGTGGTGGGAGGGGAACAATTGTTCCCACCCATTATATGCTCGGAGGGGCGCCCCGCATCTGCGCAGACCGCACAACGTAGTGGCCTGCTGCAGTTTCTCGCGTGGTGGCCTTCGCCACCACAGCGGAAGCAGAGGTGGCCCCTCTCCACCTTGGATGGACACGTCGGCTTAGTGTGGCCGGTGCCCATGCAGCGAAAGCACCGCAGAGGGCGCTTCTCCATAACCTGGATCTTGGCCGAGGACCAGCCGACAAGAAGCCGACCAGCCTCGACCAGTAGTTTGGCTGCCGTAAGGGGACACCTTACCACAGCCGCACCCATCCGCCTAGGGCCTTCAGTGACGTCACCAACCCTCACCAATTCAGCTGGACAGCCACAGGCACGGGCAACCGCCTCAGCCACTCCCTCTGCGGTTACCGAATCATCTAGACCGGTAAGCCGCAGGGTGCCCTTAGCCGAGGGCAAGGAGACCGTGACCATATTGGCGAGGACTTGGCGCATCCTTTCCGCCAAAGCTTCGGCAGCCCCCTGGGTGGTCCCAGCGGGCAACTCCAGCATCCGCCCATCCGTCGCGGAACGGCGTATGGTGATGCCCGGTCCTATCCCCATTTGGGATAAGTCCACCTCTTTCTGGAGCTTCGTTAGGGCCTCCGCGAAGGTGACCCCACGACTCCTCGCCGCTGGCACCAAATTAAGCGCAATTGCAATTGCTTTGTGCGCGGCGGGGAGCTTCGGCTTTGGAGCAGCCGTCTTGGGTGGTGTAGCCGCGGGTGCCACCTGCCTGGTAGGCTCCGCCGGAGGGGAAGATTTCTTCCCCTTACCCTTGCCCTTGCCCTTGCCGCGGACGACGGCCGCCCACGAACCCTCCCCCGAAGGCCCTGCCACTGGTTCCGCAGGAAGCGCCGGGGGCTGGGAAGCGGTGACGACCGGTACCGTGTCTTGGACAACCGGCTGGGGAGCTCTTCTTTCGCTCACCTTCTTGGCCCTCGTGGCCGTTCCCCTCCTCGGAGTCTGGACAGGGGAAGAAGTCCTCTCCGACATAGGGGGCGGCGGGGGCACGTCCAACGCCACAGGGCGTATTGCATCGGCTGCTAGGGGGGGACGAAGATTTCTCACCGGCAAGAGGCGGTCCTCGATGCCGGCGAACTTTGCGTCTATCATCCCCCCGATAGACGCAAGAAGAGACGCCCTCATCTCCTCGAAGGGCGTCTCCGAAGCCACGGCTGGCGCAGCCTGCCTCATATTATAGAGCCGTTGGCGGTACGCCTCTAGCTCCTCCTTGACAACCTCAAGCTCCTCACGGAGCCTTCGGTTGTCCGCAGCCATACGACGCATCTCCTCGGAGACGGACCTCCGTGCAAGGGAGTCAACTATCTCCTGGAGAGAGTCCGCCGCCAGCTTCAACCTCCGCACCATTGGACCTTGGAGATGACCGGACTTTCGTGCGACCTCACGCACGTCGGTCACGCTCCGGTCCGCCAACAACCGAAGCTCCTCCGGTGAACACCGGGACACATCCTTTGGTGGTGCAGGAGTGGAGCTTTCACCCGCCGAACTAGGTTTTTGAGGGACCTCTTTACGGAGGGCCCTCGCCTCAAGGGCCTTCTCAAAGGCCCGCTCCTCAGCCTCTCTGGTCAGCTCCGTCAATTGCGCACGGGCATGGGCAATACCCGTACCGCGACTTTTGCCCCTACGGGCCTTCCGGGCACGAGCCGACACACCTGCCTCCGTCTCGGTCTCCGAGCCCCCGGGGCTCCCCAAGGGAGGCAGTGGGTTGGTCCTCTTTCGAGTACCGACCGAAGCATCAGTCTCGTCGTCAGAGTCTAAAATTTCGTATGCCAACATAATGACACACAAAACAACCGACAGTAAAAAATCCAAACAAAAGCAGACAAATCCGTATAAACACGCTATAGGTCAACCATCAAAGAAGTAATCCAAGTCCAAAATCGTAAGCAGTCGTGAGAAAAAAGCCAAGTCGCATCAGAAAACACCGAAAGCACAATGAGAACTTCGATCGCCTAGGGGATAGTATTGGTTCATGGGCAGGTCCGGAACTCCGTTACGGTTCGTTGGACCTACACCACTACTAACAGGGGGCACCGCGGGAAGGTTACTATCCAAACCCCCCACCTACCTAGCCGGCCTCTTGCAACAAAAGACCTACTCAGTAAGCATCAAACATCCAAACATAATTCCAAGTAGTTTACAACCCCGTAGGAACATACACTTTTCTGGGAGAAAAACTATCGTATGTGGCTATCCAGGTGTTATGCTGTCTGTGTGATATATACCATCTTAGTCCGTGAAGCCGTTTTTAAGTGATTGAGTAACAAACATTCAAACATACAAACTTTTTTTTTTTTTTTTTTTTTTTTTTTTTTTCATAATTTGAAAATACATAAGTAATTGTATTTATAATAAAATTTATAACAGAACAAACACTTCATAGCCTAAAAAAATTTAAAGTATTTTAAAAATTCTTTAATATGCTTTTATGACCTTCACTTGTAATTAACTAAATAATTAGTTTGTTTACATCAATTAAAAAAAAAAAAAAAAAAATACACATAGTTAAATAGCGCTCCACGCTTTTTGAATTAGGTAGTCATTGGATGTAAAAAAGGTGACAAGAGTTCTAAAAATTACTTACCTTTGGCCTGAATTACATTTATCAGCATTGTTTTTTTTGTGAAAATAAGTAAAATATCTTACATAAATCTGAAATTGCCAAAAACTTGACCAATACATAAAAAAATTCATATAAAGCAAGTTGTTCAAAATTTTCAAACACGAAATGACATTTGTGTGGGTTGACATGGTATTGCTTATTTGCGCCCATTTATGCTTCAGAACGGCTGCTTAGACGTACTTTAACGGCAGTTAATTGTGTTTTAACATGTTAAAGCGAGTGTTACACTTTTAAGCATTTAAAAAAGAAAAAAGAGACATGCGAATCAAGGGGGAAATAAGAATTGATGCGTACGTATCTTTATGCAAAAAAATGCTCTTTTGTATAAAGATTTATAGGAAAACGCGAATCAATGCTAATAAATATAATTCAGGCCGTAAGATGTTATCTGCAGGTAAAATGCATAGGTACCTATATATATATGATTCATGCAAACCTATATTTTAAAAACTTAGGAATCCTTACACTTCCTTCTATATACATTTAAAGGCGTCGGGATGTGACGACCCCATCGCCCGCTGTTGGGATAACCTCTGTCACAACAGAGATTATTCCACCAGTGCAATCAGTCACACTGGTGGTAGGTCTTTGTTGCAAGAGGCCGGCTAGGTAGGTACCACCGCAGTGTCCAATATTCTGCCGCCAAATAGTAGTGCTTAGGCACTACTGTGTTCCGGTTTGAAGGGCATTGTACGCTAGTGAAATTACTGGGCGAACGAGATTTAAGAACTAATATCTCGAGGTTGGCAACGCGTGAGTGGCACCTACTAATGGTGCTGCAAGCGCTCATAGGCTCCGGCAACCACTTACCATCAGGTGGGCCGTATGCTTCTTTGCCAACTTCTAAAAAAAAAAAAAAAAAAAAAAAAAAAAAAATACATTCTCGAGACACCTATGTTTGTTAAATCCAACCCCCATTTGCTAAAAAGGCTGCCAATCGTATACCACGATACGTAAAGGACAATGACAGACTGATAATTTATTTAATAATTCTATTTTACCAAATATCTTGTACAATGGTAGCGCCATACCCTTTACAGACACCGTAAAAGATATTGGTATTATTATAGATAGTACTCTTAGTTGGCGTGATCATGTATCAGAAGTCTCGCGTAAATTTTATGGAGCTTTGCACTGTATGATGCGCTTAAAAAATTTCCTCCCCATCGGTGCGAAGATTAAATTGGTCTACACTATATTGTTTCCCATCTTAGATTATGCTGACTCCTGTTATCTTGACTTAAATTAAGAACTTCTTAACAAGCTGGAACGCCTTTTAAATACATCTATTCGGTTCATCTTTGGTCTCCGTAAGTTCGATCATGTCTCTTCTTATAGAGAACAACTGAGGTGGCTGCCAATACGCGAACGGAGAGAATGCTTTTAGGATTAAGCCCGCCTTTTGTGCACTTTGTGCAATAAAGTATAAATAAATAAATAAATAAATAAAATATTTAATAAGATTCCAAGAACAGCCATGTATCAAAAGAACTGCAGTGCGGTGTGTGTTAAAGTATTTAATGCAATTCCCCACACCTTTAAGATATTGCTAGCTAACAAATTTGAAAATACATTAAAAAAATGGCTTATAGAAAACGCATTTTATACAGTTGAGGAATTTCTACAAAAAAAGTCTTAATATATCTTGTTGTTATTGTACCAATTGTATAATTATTAATAATGGAACGCAATTAATTTACTTTTATTCATTTTATAGCATAAATTTTATTAATTCTAAAAATGTTATATAAAAATATCTTAAGATTTGCATGCCTATAAATCGGCAAAACATTGATACCACTAATATAATTATGTCCAACAACGAATGTAACATGTTTTATGCAAATAAACAATTATTGTTATTATTATTATTATAAATAATAAATATAGATAAATTTCCCAAGTCTAAATTTACTGTAGTCACTGGAACATCATCGTTTGAGACTTTGACGTAAGTCGTTTGGTCTATTTTCATCGTGATTGTCTTTTATATTTACCAATAAATGTTCAACTATCGTGGGAGTGTTTTTATTTTTTTATGAGAAAATTATTCAATATTTATTTTTATGGGTAATGTAATCTTAAAAGTTATAAGCCTGTATTTATTATTTTACCCGCTTCTGTTCGCAGCTTTAATGTAAAGTTTCCTTAATATTATAAATGCGAAAGTATCTGTCATCTGTCGCGCTTTAACGCCAAAACTAACAGAACCTATTTAAATGAAATTTGGTACAAAGATAGTCTAGAGCCTGGGAAAGGACATATACTACTTTTTAATACGAAAAAAAGGTTGTAAGGGGTTGAAAGGGGGGATGAAAAGTTGTATGAAAATGTCGTTATTTTTAGAGCTCGAAGCTTGAGACTTATTTTATAGACTGTTGATTCGATATATGTTAACAAATATACATTCAAAGCTTATAAAAATACCCAATATTGATCCCGCCGGTAGAATTTCACCATCGGACATCGCGACAAAACTCTAAGTTCCATCCATACCACCTCGATGTCTGGAAATCCACAACAGCGCGATTTAGAAGACATTTTCTTTCTCGCACAACCACTCTGTAGAATCAAATTCCGCCGTCGGTCTTTCCGAACCGATACGGCTTGGGAACCTTCAAGAGAAGAGCCTATTCTTTCCTTAAAGGTCGGCAACGCGCCTGCATGCCTTCTGGTGTTGCAGATGTTCATGGGCGGCGGTGATCACTTAACATCAGGTGAGCCTCCTGCCCGTTTGCCCCTCTTACATAAAAAAAAACACTCAAGGATGTAAAATAACAGTAGGAAATAGGGGATGAAAGATTGTATGGAATTATGTAAGTTTATGTGAATGTTTTATAAGTTTGCGACAAGAGACAATATATTAGAGCCGTAATAATTAAAAATGCTACCCGGAGACTATTCCACGCGGACGAAGTCGCGGACACATATAGTATAGAAATATATGGTAAAATAAAAACAAAACTAATTATCTAAAATATGACAATGTTCGATGACGAATGCTGAGTCTTAAGATTCAAAACTCTATGACCCTGTTAGCTTCTTAGATACCGTAGAAAGTAGAGCGACGTAAGCTCATTGTTGAGCGAATTTCTATGTGAGCCTTAATAGTTCCGATAAAATTATTTGTTTCCGCGTACTACTGATAAGGGTTTTTAATAGAGTGGTTTGTTTACCTACATCAGAATTATGTTTT
Organism: Hestina assimilis; assembly: GCA_023373885.1. Taxonomy (NCBI): domain Eukaryota; kingdom Metazoa; phylum Arthropoda; class Insecta; order Lepidoptera; family Nymphalidae; genus Hestina; species Hestina assimilis. The sequence goes on along the minus strand of CM041749.1, from coordinate 3,879,921 downwards.
ATTTTTCAAATAAGATGTTTTGATATGGTTTTTGGGTCCAAAACTACACGAATCTTCGACAAAAGTGGTTCGGAATGGATCTGGAAATTATTATTCTAAATAAATATAATGTAATACCTTATATGAATAATATCTTTATTCTACTGTGACTCTCTTAATTTGGAAGTTAAATTGGTTTTTATTATTTGTTTTAGTTATAGTGGCCATAAAATACACAATCTGTGAAAATACCATCTATATATCTATAATCATGAGATACAGTAACAACTTAAAAAATATCAAGTTTATTGTGAGGATCCCATTAATTATAAACTTTATTTTATTTTTAGCATTAACTGTTACAGCGGCAACAGAAATACACATTTTGTGAAAATTTCATGTCACTACCTATTAGGGCTCGTGAGATGTCGCTGACAATCGGACGAACGGGCGGACAGCGAAGCCTTAGTAATAGGGTTCCGTTATTTGGTTGAATCCTAAGTAATAATTCTGTAGACCACGAGTGGAGCCGCGGTTACAACTAGTTTCACCATATAAAAAACACTGTGTGAGAAGTTCTAGGAGCTCTTGTCCTTTATAAACCTCGTGCTGAGCGGACGTATACTTGATGTAACGTATATTTGATACTTTCTTCTTCTTCATCCTAGCATTATTCCCGGTATTTTATGTACCCAGGGTCTGCTTATTACTCTTATCCGGATTTTACAGGTTACTAGTTTTTACACGGAGCGATTGCCATCTGACCCCGCAACCCTAAGGGCGAACCAGTAACTCATTGGATAAGAGCAATTTACTTATCAAGAGTTAACAACTATTATCAGATTTTATTGATAATAACCGGGACCGACAGCTTAACGTGCTCTCCGAGGCACGGTGGGGAGACCCACACGGACGAACGCCCAGACCGAGACAGAAATTTTAACAAACATCTGCCCGAGCGGGAATCGAACCCGCAACCGTTGAGACTAAAGGCAGACTCGCTACCCATAACGCCACAACGGTGTCAAGTATATTTGATACTTTGTTTAAAGTTAATGTTATGTGTTAGAAAGGCCAGTAATTCATATCGCTCATCGATTTATGTGTATTTCGATCATTAATAAAGAAGATAAATTAAAATCGTTATTTTTAAAAAGTACTCACTTCTGATTCCTAAAAATATTTTATATTTCAGCTAGACATAACAATATGCTGTAAATACCGTCAAACAAAGCATATACCTTCATGTTCCAATATTATAAAAGCCAATAGCCTATAGTATGTATATACGCTTGTATGCAGCCTGCAAATAACCTCAATTTTCATGTGCGCTGACCCAGCAACGATTGTGTTACCGAGTCTATTATACCGAGATGGGTTTGAATAATTTTTTTATTATTTTTGCTTTCGGATATAAAATAGAGTTTAGAAATTGCAGTAAAATGTATGCGTTTTTAGGGTTCCGTAGCCAAATGGCAAAAACGGAACCCTTATAATTTCGTCATGTCCGTCTGTCCGTCCGTCCGTATGTCACAGTCATTTTACTCCGAGACCATGGGCTCTATCCACACGAAATTTACTAAATAGGTGTATTCTATGAACCACACAACGATTCTGTAATGAAATCTTAAAATATTTAAGAACTAAGGGTAGCAGTCCATACATGTAAATGAGGAATGCCAAAAAAAAAAATTCAACGTATGTCAACGTGTGAGATATCTTCAGATAGCTCTTTCAAAATGATAAGGAGGTTTGATTTTGACTTTTCATTAAGTCAGTAGTTGTTGAGATATTAGCTCCTAGTCCAAAAAATGGTGTCCCCCCCTCTAACTTTTGAACTATGGGATTTAAAGTTCTGGAAAAATTTGAGTTTGTAGGACAACAAATAAAATTTCAACCACATTTGGTTTGAAGAAGATAGGTCTACAAATTTAAGAGATATATAAGTTTTTCCTATAACTTTGTTTTTCATATAACTTTTCATAATTACTATGAAATTACCAACTTATTTTTGCAGTCGATTTTAATTCGTTATTATTTTTAAAGGCCTTGAGATTCTTCATAACCAAGCTGCGGAACCCTTTAGATTCAACTGTGCGTGGTCCACAACGCACTTGACTGCTAATTATTTTTATTTAAAAGTTAAAACTGACAAACCTGCTTTTAAGCAGGTTTGTTAGTTTGTTCACACAGGTCGTGTGTTCAGGCATGTGTTACAGTCTGGATGTGGTTTTGATGATGGTTACCGATTCTATTCTCGCTTGGAGTAGATGTTGGCATTGACCATATCGATCTTGGTTGTTGTGGTTATGTTTGTTGTGTTTCTAGACTTTCGACATCGGGTATTACTTATGAGGTCCGTTGAGATGTCCCAAAATAAGATGATGAGTTTTGGTGTGCAAAGGCATGGCGACCATACTCGAAAGACGCAGTGTCACCAGGCTTCCCATTAGGGAATGGATGACGTAAAATAGTAGAAGTCGTTGGTTATAAGCACAATATAGTTTGAGATTTATAAGCGGGCTCACACGGACAGCTTGAGTCGATACCTAGTGTCAACTGTTTGAAGCTGTCGAAGCAACCGGTACTGGTCATCCATTTTGGTCATCAAACAAAACAAGAAGAAAGCGGACGTGAAGCGCGACATGGACTGAAGAGGTTGGGCAGAGGTAACTGCTAGGAAGTACTTGACACCTCGAGCAGTCAAAGTTTGTCTGGCGACTGCTCGAGTGGTTCTGTGAGTTTAGTTTTTTTATTTCATGACGATTGGCAAACAAGCATTCGGTCCGCTTAATGGTAAGCAGTCACCGCTAGGTATAAAAAATTGCGATACTTGGAGTACCACATGCGCGTTGCCAACCCAAGGGATAGGACGGAAGGGATGAGAAGAAAAAAAAAGAAGGGAGCCCACCGCACGAAACGCCACAGTAATCTGTTACTTTACGTCGATTTTCTGTGAGAAGATAGTAATTTGATACTTTCCTTGATAGAATCGGCTCATTTGTGTTGGGTCTATCTTGATTGCTGCGATGCACGTGTTTGCCCAACCTATGTCGTGCCGTGGACGTCCATAGGGTGACAACGACTACACTCACTTCAAGTTTTTCACTTGTATTTAGGATAGGAATTTTTTGGTAGAGCTGATCCTGATAGGCTCTACTAGTATTAAATATATTATTTATATGCAGTGTGATTCACTATCATGATTTTCATCATCATTTTGATGCGTCATGAGAATGGCTGATGACTCCACATTGACTTTGAACAAACTAATGAATACAAATTTACTTCCTTCAACGCCTTCGTTCATAAACATTGTATGATCAAAGAATTACTATGTCTATTAATATTATCGTGAAGTTCGAAAAACAACATATTATTTTTGAAAACATTGCCAATGATGAATATGTAGATAATTCATAAATCTTTGTTGTTGTTATTAGTCGTTGATTAGATTTCCTTAAAAATAAATATGACGTAGAATCGTCATGAGTGGGCCGAGACATCTTTGTCGTTTAAAATTGTTGTTCAAAAAATCACAAAATAAATTAGGTGTGGAGTTATAGCCAAACAACCATTGAGTCTGAATCAAAAGTGTCTCTACTGCCGCCTCACTGTGTCGCTCCCGCTCGCGTGTCCTCCCCAACTTAACAGCCCCCTCTTTTGCTCAAAATCTAACACGGTCATCTACATAGTTCTTCTAGCGAAACATAGAGTCCGTAATTCAAGCGTCGGCGTTTCGACACTACATGATTTTTCTACCTAAAGATAGATGGCGTTGATTCAAGTTCAAATTGAATCAAAGTGTGCGTTGACGCTTCGACAAGTGTACCTATTTAAATTCATATTCTATTCTTGTTCTATCTCACCTCTTTATCATATCAGATGATGCTTGGCCACAAAGGAAACTTTTACTATATTATTCTAAATTCTAAAATGAAATAAATTACATAATGGTCATTTATTTCATTGCAATACAAATTTATTTCAATGCAATACAAAAAAAATATGCTTATTAACTTTGCTCTTTCAAGTTATTACTAATATTCCTGATTCTTTTCCAACTAAGCGTATAACTTGTCACTTGTGGTAGTGAGTACGATAATAGACTAATGGGTGATAATCGTACCGGCACACTTCGCATCATAATCTTGAAATGATAATAAGTTTTGAAATCGACTAGCAAACTTTATGAATTGTTACATACGAAAAAGACACACAATCTAAATTGGGTTTTCAAATGCTGCCGCTGGTCGAGTAGATATAGAACATTGAAAATTTGGGAATCAATTTAACGAACCCGCGAAATTTTTTAAATAAATAGTATGCAATGTAGAAAAATTATTAAATATTGTAGTCATAATATCATAATAAGTCTACGTTTCTATTATTATGTTAGCGCTTTCTTCATTTACCTTTTTGCTGCTTTGGCGCCTTCCTAAATTAACACCTGTTATTGGTCACTTTTGGATACAGAAAAAGGTTCTCCTCCTTTATTTATTTATATTTTAATTTATTATGAATTATTGAAAGGTATAAAAATGTGTGTGTACATTCTTATTCATTAGTTATTACTATAAATTTCTTAAAGGTCGACAATGTACGCGCATGCCCTTCAGTGCCGCATATGTCCAAAAAGATGGCGATGATCACTTAACATCAGATGAGCCTCGTGTCCGTTAGCCTAATACGATTTCTTTAAATTTTTTTGGGAAAATTTATGATTCTAAAAATAATATGTCATTTAATTTATATTTAGCATTTTGCTTGAATATATTCTCTATTACGACTAATCGAACGCAGGTGAAAGTAGTTTAGACATTTTGATTTTTGAGAGCTCATCGCTGGTATAGTCTATGGATTTAGTTCACCAGGCTGTTGAAATTTCACCGAGAAAAACGATCTATTGAGACATGGGCTTTTCTAATGGCGTCTGACACTTCTTTATTCGTTTCACTCTTTACGCTATCTGTCTCGCTCTCTTAATATAAATAATATTTATTTTAATTTTTATCTTCAGTACTCAGTAATCACAATCATTTCAATTCTCCATCTTGTTTTTGCTGACTTGCTGTTGTTATGAAATATAAATTGTGTTCTACTAGTTTGTGATAAAAATAAGAAGTTATAATGTGTCTTTTAATTGCTATTTATTTATTATATAATATATTATTACGTTTGTAATGTAAAATAAACAAACATGGTTAATGGAAAATGTGAAACATGTAGGCTTGAGACGTAAAGAAAAGATTTTCAAGAAGGTATTTTATGAAATAATGTGATTAATGATTATTTCACATTTTAATTTAAAAAAAGTTCGGTAAGTTTTCTGTATACAAAATATCATTATGCCCTAACCTAACCTATCTAAGAAAATAATTAAGTAGCTCTATTACATATTTCATTATTATGTAATTCATTGAAGATTTTATTATTTAACGAAAATCACAAAACTCATAATAACTTAATTTTTATATAGGTATTAGACATCTTAAATTTGTGACCTGGCATTATGAATTATTAATTAAATTCAAAGGCTTATCAAAAACATAAATTTAAAAGTTATCTTAAATAAAATCCTTTGCTTTGTTTTATACATATTGAACATCATCTCTGGATAACATATCAGTTTCAAATAGTTCTAATATTACATTAATTACTTACATTAATTTTACTGAACTAATATTATTAAAACATAAAATACTTATAAATTGTAATAGTAATTTATTATATTATGATATATGTGTCTGTTTGTATAGTAGATGATTTTTTAATAAAAACAACATCTTTTAGTAAAACGCTGCAACCGTAGAAAAAATGGTTTAACTATAAAAATACAATAATCAATGCTTTTTTTCCAGATGCAGAGAGTGCACCAAAATAAGTTAATGTGTATTAAACATTTTAAAGACTGATTTTAAAAAAGAGTGCTAAACCATATCTGTTACTCAATGCTCCACCATAATCAGATATCAAAGGGTTACAGATGAGATTATGGCAGAATTGCCAATTTATATTATACCTAAATCTCTTTGAATTAAACATATAGTTTCTTGAATTTAAAGAAAGACTATATATAACAAAAAAGGTAAACATTTATTTGAAAATACCTTCTATACTTTGATATAACTTTCATATTAAACATTTATAATTAAATAATTTCCCTTTTGATATGTAACCAAATTTGACAAATAAAGATATAATAAGAATATGTAAGATATATAATAAGCAAATTATGATACAACTGTTCGACTTTTTTTCTGTTAATTTTGTTAGTCTTCACTCCAGTCATGATAAAAAAAAGAGGTATCAAAGGCTTACAGAGAAAAATATATAATAATGTATCATATGTAGTTCCTCTTTTTATTATTTACAGTAAGGTGTTTTATTACATTTTTCCCTATTCTTTCAGATTCCAGAAATCAATGGATAAAAGAGAGTTTCAATTAGATCTCATGATATATACACATTTGTATAAATATAATCGCAAAATATTTTGTTGTAATCCATATCAATTCTTAGTTATCTTGAGACTATTGTTACATTTTCGTCTAATTCTATTTTAATAAAATTATGGTTTGATTCGATTCATTTATTTATCAACATAACAATTTGTTACTGATTTTGGTTTAGTGGTAAATTGAAAACAAAATAACAACCTAAATTTTTATACACATTAACCACTACCAAAAATCAGTAATAAATAATAATCCAGTAACCCTAAAATACAATAACAGCGGAGGGGACATCACTATCGATGTATTATTTATCGATATATTTTATCGACATAGCACGTCACTAGTCTGCTATATTATAATGTTGGTAGAATTGAATGTTTTTTTAATAGTTGGTAAGAGAGCGTGCCACAAGAATTTATATTTTACTATGGTCACCTCAATCTATGGGAGTTAAGTCTCTTACTTATATGCTCTGTGTAGTTCACTAATGGCGTGTCTTCCGGTAACACACGTTATAACGTCAAAATGGCAAAGAAAAAAGGCGATGAGAAAGTGAATCAAACTCCTCAAAGTGATAATGAGGAGCAGAATTATGATGAGGAGCCTAATTTTGATGATCCGGAAGGATTCGTTGATGATATAACCGATGAGGGTAGGTAATCTGAGTGGCGAGGTTGTCCCGGCCATATGCGTCACCTAGTAAATTTGTGCTTTTTTTTGGTGTTTCCAATGTTTCCAATCAAATGTGAATTCGTAGCGCTTATTATCAAAGAAGTCTGTAACAAATATCCCGTATAAGTTAAATAGTGCTTAGTCCATAAAATTCTAACCTCAATTTGACGTTGCAGAGTTGTTGGCAGACCTTTTGGAACAGAAACCCAAGGAGTCTGACGGCTACGAGAATGTGATAATCGTAGACGGATGCCCGCAGGTCGGGCCAGAACGTTTGGAAAAACTCCAAAGCGTTATAAACAAGATCTTTAGCAAGTTTGGTAAAATCGTGAATGAGTATTACCCAACCACAGAGACTGGGCTTACATCAGGCTACATTTTCCTGGAATATAGCAACCCTCAGAACGCCGCTGAGGCCGTACAGGCCACTAATAATTGTAAATTAGACAAACAACACACATTTTTAGTAAACTTATTTACTGACTTTAAAAAGTGAGTACAATTTTTATTAATCTATGGCCAAGTGAAGTGTTCATTCTACTGTTTCTATGATATTTTTGTTATTAAAACAATTATCATTCTAGTAAAGTACTTATAATGATCCTCCAGATGTTTCCTTATATTTGGAGATGAAAATGAATGTATTTATCACCATATTAGCCTGTGATCATTAATAATATTCAAAGTAATTTGTCCACAATCAGTTGCATAGTCGCTTTTTCAAGTGCAAACCCATGGAGTTTGTAATGACATCATTTTGAGTGAGAGTTAAGGATTGTGTCACCACAGTAATTAAATGTAAGTCAGCAAATAATTCAAGCAAACATCTGGACACCGCCTTATTATTTTTAGTTCTTGGTATTAATTATAGTTTTAAGTATCTGGTCATGAAAATGAAATTATTATTATATTAAAAAAAATTTCAACTTTTGTTTTTATAATGATGATTTATCAAATAAAATAAATGTTCTATTCAGGTATTCAGACATCCCTGCAGAATGGGAGCCACCAGCACCACAGCCATTCAAAGTTCAGTCAGACCTTCAGTGGTATCTCATGGATCCTGATGCCTATGATCAATTCCTGGTTGGCATTGGCACTGGGCTTGCGCTGCAAGTGTGGCAGAATACATTACCTGAGCCCATTGTACTTCAGGAGAGACCTGTATGTACATAATTTCATATTAATAGTGATTGATTAAGTTATTCATAATCATTGACTTATTATATATGGACGGGCCCTTCCATTTTTACAAATGTCCAAAGATATGGTGCTCCTTGTTAAATTTAAACTAACACAACCAATCAAAATTAGTTGCAAGCTTGCAATTTATACAATTGGAGTTAGCGTTGTAAGCTTGCAACACATTTGAATGAAGTTAGTCACAAGCTTGCATCATAATAAAATAAACTTAGCGTTTGACTAACTTTGCATTAGTGCTATTTTACGAAAGAGCATCAGTGAATATTAATTACAGAAGGGCCAGTTAGTTTTAAGTCAAAGTTCATACTCTTCAATATTAAAATAAACATTTCTCATATCCTAGGGTACAACATTGAAACATTCCAACTGATATGAAATATTGTTTTTTTTGACTGATTAACAATTAAAAGATTTATAAATTTTAATACTGACTTCTCTAAGTTCTTTGTACTGACTTATCAAAGGGCTTTTCACGAATTTCAAAATTTTAGATAACATTTTATTGTTGGTTTTATCTATATTAAGAAAATGGTCCACAGAAGAATGGAATGGAAGAACAGTAAATTTGTTTGAGTTATTTATTTGTCGGTGGTCAATTTACTTGCAATAAAAACAAATTCCCATTCATTCCAATTAAATTATCTTCTTCTCCTCATTTTCTGGGTGATTTATCTGATTTTTTTTGCTTATTACTCTTATCTGGATCTGCAAGGTTAGTAGTTTTTACACAAAGCAAATGCCATCTGACCTCCGCAACGCTAATGATGACCAGAGTCTCATTATCAAGAATTAATAATGATTGTCGGATGTTACATGATAATAACCGGGACCGACAGCCTCGCATACTCTCTATGGTACAGAAATACAACGCCTAGACCAAAACATATATGCATGTAACACAATATTTGTCTGCAAGTTAAATTATATGTTATTTTTTGCAGAACTGGACAGAAACATATGCAGTGTGGTCACCTCTTGGCACATATTTAGCTACTTTCCATTGGCGAGGTGTTGCTCTATGGGCAGGACCTAAGTTCAGTCAGTTCCAGAAGTTCTACCATCCCGAGGCTAGGTTCATTTCTTTCTCACCATGTGAAAACTATATAGTAACTTTTTCACCTAGCAGTGATAGAGGCGATGACAAAAAACTTATTATTTGGGATATTAGGTAAGTAGTTTCTATTTTATGCAATGAAGTTATTAATATAAAAATTAAGTTTTGTATTTTTGTCTAGTACTTATATAAATCAATATGAAAAAAAAAGGTGACGACCCATTTGTATGTAGGAACACCTGCTCATTATTCCAATTTTATCTCAAATATTTTTATTATTCATATTTAAATCAATATTTCCAAAATCCTATACATACATTCAGATCTTTGATAAGTAGATATTTTCCAACAGAACAGGACAAGAGAAGCGTTCATTCCCTCCTCCGGATGAATATGTAACATGGCCAATTTTCCGCTGGAGTAAGGATGACCGGTTCTTCGCAAGACTCGGTGCCGATGTTCTCTCTGTGTACGAAACACCAAGCTTTGGTCTTCTGGATAAAAAGTCTATTAAAATACCTGGTATTAGGTAAGTTAATGAAAAATGACAGTATAGTAAATATTTTTTTGAAGTTAAACCTTTTTAACAATGTTCCGTATATTGTTTGAATATAATTATATTCAGCAGGTCATTTATTTTTATTTATTAACACTTCAACTAACTATAAAAGGTGGCTCATTATGAGTTGTATGATTTATTTTCTGTGATGTTGATGTTGAAAGCTTCGAGAATGCTACAGATGAACAAAGTAAAACTGTCAATACCACAAAAATCTGTATCAAGCAGATATCGAGTCTGTGACATAACTATCACTATACAAAAGTGATCATTCCTAATGATGGGATTCTGAAATGAATTTTCAACAATTATATTTTTCTATTATAATTATCATTTATTCTTTCCACATAGGGACTTCTGCTGGTCACCATCCGACAACATTCTAGCATATTGGGTAGCGGAAGACAAGGATGTCCCTGCTAGAGTAACGCTTTTAGAACTTCCAAACCGCACTGAAATACGCTCCAAAAATCTCTTCTCCGTTGCCGATTGTAAAATACATTGGCAAAAGAGCGGTGACTATTTATGTGTTAAAGTTGACCGCTACTCTAAAGTTAAGAAAGACAAGAACGAAATCAAATACTCGGGAATGTATTACAATTTCGAAATATTCCATATGAGAGAAAAGGAGATTCCGGTAGATTCCGTTGAAATAAAGGAGCCAATTCAGGCCTTTGCTTGGGAACCTATAGGGTCTAAGTTTGCTATAATTCACGGTGATGCTGCGAATATTTGCATAAGCTTCTACCAAGTTAATACAGGTCAAGCACCGACTTTGCTCAAGAAGTTTGAGAGATCCTTTAATCATTTGTTCTGGTCTCCGATGGGACAGTTCATTGTGCTCGCCAATCTTGGTGTTACGGGTGGAGCGTTGGCCTTTGTTGATACTAACGATTTCACTATAATGAATATATCTGATCATTACCAGGTATGTATTACATATTTCTTTTGCTTTTTCAAGTCACTACTAATATTACTATGGCTCCCACAAACAAGCGCTTAGCTCTCTTTTTTGTTAAAGCTGAGAACCCAAGCCAAGGGGGTCAGGACCGAACCCGCAACTCTCGCGTTAACGAAGCGCAGTCAATCCTTTAACCATTGAACTATTGCAGTTTCAAATAATTTTAAATAATTGCTCACCTACTTTTAAAATATAATACAAAACTCTTGTCAGTTAGACACGAGTACTTTATATGAGTATATTTTAATAATAAACACTACAAAATAAATATTACAGTTAACCTGCATTGTGTCTTACATGATTTTTTTTTACATTTTTTTTATTGTAAATTCATTGCATTTCACTTATAAGCATATTTGGGCTTTCAATAATAAAGTGTTACACATACTCAACTCAAGAGACAGAATTATTTAGTAACTAGTTTCGGCTTGCTGCTTCGCTTGTGTTAATAACGATTTTTAATAAGATCTGTAATGAAATATAGACTTTTTTACGCCATACAAAGTTTCACCCTAATATTCACGACGTTGAAGCGCAGTGGTATTGAACCAGCCTTAAGCGCCACAGGTCACGGGTTTGATTCCCGCTCAGAGCAGATGTTTGTACTGATCATAAAGGCATGTTTTCCAGTCTGGGTGTGTCTGTCCTTGTCATCGTGTATGTTGTCGGATCCCTGACACAGGATATAAATATCTTAATGGGGGCTGTTGAATGAGTAGCGTTTATTTATTTATTTTATTTTCGTAACAAAAAGTAGTCTACAACCATCTTCATGATCTCTTATTATATCTATACTAAACTTCATCATAATCGGCACAGTAGTTTAGTTGTGAAAGCATTACAAACAAACTCACTTTCGCATTTATAATTACAATATCAATAGTTTTTATGTAACAATAATAATATATTTTTAGATGTCTGGTATTGAATGGGACCCAACAGGACGCTATGTTGTGACTGGGGTTTCGTCTCTCAAGTGCAAGATGGACTGTGGTTACTATTTATGGTCCTTCCAGGGCAAAATCATTCGAAGGTACATTTTATATTATGTGAAATTAGATATTAGTGAATGACTCATCAATTTTGAGCCGAAAGTAATGACATCAATTATGTAAATTTTTATTCTGTGTGTGAATCGGGCTACAATGAAACTACTGTAAATAATTTCTTATACTTATTTACTAAAAGAATGTTGTTAGTTGTAAACAGTATACAGTTTATCATAGGACTAAATTTAGTTACTATTAATTGAACACATATATAAAAATGTTTTCTTTACTAAATTCACAGAGTAATGAAGGAGGGCTTCGCACAATTCCTCTGGAGACCTCGTCCACCAACTCTGCTGTCGGAGAAGCAACAGAAGGAGATCAAGAAGAACCTCAAGAAATATTACTCACAGTTCGAATCTAAGGATCGCATGCGTAGCAGCAAGGCCAGCAAGGTACAACTTTTAATTAAAATTTTATCTTTTTTGAGATTGAATTTTTACAATTATTAATATGCCTAAGGATCAATTAATAAAACGTAAATTAATGATTAACTAATTTTTAAAATGTTGAAAAAAATATAATATTGACCGCAGATTTCTCAATGAATTATGTTTTTACATAAAAACATAATAATATATTGATTCTTTTTTTTAATGAAATTCTTGAAAAAAATTAAAATATAAATCTACATTGTATGCTTTGTGACATTTGCACAGTTTGTTAAAAATATACTTTAATAATTACTGTTTGTCTGAAGGGAAACTTTCTTAGAATAAAAATACAATTTTTTACTATTTCTTTGTAGGAATTGGTAGCGAAGCGTACGGAGCAGATGAAGAAGTACGTAGAATATCGGGAGATGAAAACGCGCGAGTGGGCCGAGCAGAAGCCGCGCCGTCTCGAACTGAGGAATTGTAAGTATATTCTATACTTAACCGACCGACCAATTGAAGCCATTGATGTTGTACCCAGGAGTAGGGATGGGCTAGTGAAAAAATCTATATTTTTTAAATTGTATCGATTAAAAAAACGATATATCGACAGATAGGCTATAATGTCTTCATAACCTTTATTTTTTCAATAGGATGTCACCTCTACGTCATATGCCTTTACTTCTAAAAAACTTACAATAGTTAATAGTTATATAAAATCTTACATAATTTTTTTTGTTATCATAATAATTTTTGTTATATTTCCTAAAAAAATAGTCGTTTATTTTTTGTCAGTCTAAAATAATTGTAGCTCTGGTATATCTAAGAGTTTTAAAATAAAAATATCTTTTTGTTACAGATGTAGATACGGACGGACTCGACACCGACCCGACGAATACAGTGGAGGAAGTTATAGAATTCTTTATTAAAGAGGAACAAACCGTCATTGAGTAGTCGTCATATCTCCCTGCGTTTAGAGGTCGGGGGCTCCTCCGGCCTCCTCGATAGCCGGTTGTAACCGGTTTTTACCGGTTCTTCAACCGGTTTTTTTAATACACCAACGAAGAATAACTTTTTAATAAACAGACAACAAATCTGAAAGTTTTTTTGTACCGTCACCCCATATATTGTCACAAATAGTTATATATAATATATATACAATTATTCCATTATGTTCAGTGTAAGATTTCGGTTTATAAATTATACAATAGGTAATGTTTATAGAAATCATATTAAATTGATATATTTCAAACGGATAATGGTCTTTTACTACCTATAGTATATATTTTAAATATTTATTTATTCTTATTATTTCTTATGTACTAATAGGTTACCTTTTTTCTTTCTGAAACAAAATAATTAGAAGTTAATAAATTTATAAAAAATATATATATATTTTGCAAATGGAGGAAATTATACAAGATGGGTTTCTATTTGATAATTTGAGATTCAATTGACCAAAAGACAGGACCTTTCTTTCATAGGTTAATTCGCTATAATTATGCTCGAGTTAGCACGCCAGCTTAGTCGCACGCCTGCTTGTGCAAAGTAAAGGCATCACCAGGCTTGTACTGTCTTCAGTGAAAACGATTCCTAACCTCGTTAGCCAAGCAACGATTCCAAAAGATTTACGTAATTTAGTTCTTAAACATTATGGAGTTTTTGAAATGCGCTATATTTACGTATATCATATTTTTTAGTGTTGAAACTTATACCTAAGCACCTTTAATTCAGCCGATGGTCATCATAAGATTTCTCATTTCTGGATTTTGTAAATATTTGCAATATGCAAAACAATGTTTAAAATAATCTTTTTTTTTTGTAATAATAAAATCAAAATTTAAAATTAATGTAAAAAAAATTTAAATTTTTGAATTAGATTTTTGATTTTTAGAATTTAAAATTTAAAGAAAAATAACCCTAGTCGAGAATAACATTTACAAAATAAAAATAAATTAATATTGCTCTAGAACTTTTGGAGGTGAGTGTTTTCGTTGACGTATAGGTCATTAGGTACTTTAAGAAGTGCTTCCCAGGTGTCACGCTAATGGGAATTTTAAATGCTACGATCGTTGAACTTAGGAGTCCGAAGACGATCGTCTGTTATATTTTAGCTGTCTTCAAGAAAAGTGGTTACTTTTTATTTGTCATTAAAAGTGTTGATTTTTTTAAAATTAATACCCATTCAGAGACGTCTAGTTGGTGGCATGTCAGTCTGTGATAGATTTCCCTATATAAAGAGTAGTCCCGAAACTAAGGCGGCAGATTTTAAATGTTTGTAAAAATTTTTGGACACAATTTGATAACTTTTTAAAACCATTTGTAATAACTAAAACCCCCAAGACTTATATATAAAGCCTTTGCTTTAATCGAAAAAAAAAAACTACATTCCTTTGTACCCCGGGCTGGTGTGTGCGTGTACGTCAGGGAGGATGTCTGCTCTCGTCGCCTCGGCAGCCTTGAAGTAGGGGATCTATCGATTCTTTGGCTGCGCGTAGACTGCGATGACCATCCGCGAATCTACGCGTGCCTTTATAGGTCCCATAGCGGAAATGCCGAAACTGACCGACTCATTGAGCACATCCAAATGGCTACAGATTCCGTGCTGCAACAGATCCCATCTGCTGAGATCGTGATTCTTGGCGATTTCAACGCCCACCATGCCGAATGGCTTGGTTCACGTACCACCGATCACGCGGGGAGATCTGTTCTCGACTTTGCTTTGGCATATGATCTGACACAACTGGTAACCTCGCCAACGCGAATCCCAGATGTAGAGGATCATACACCTTCACTGTTGGATCTTCTGTTGACCTCTCATCCGGACAACTATCTGGTATCCGTCGATCCTCCTCTAGGCTCATCGGACCACTGCCTTGTTCGGAGTACAGTGCCGGTCTCGCGCCCAGCACGGCCCCGCTTCGCGGGCTACCGGCGCGTTTGGCACTACAGGTCGGCAGACTGGGACGGGATGCGTTCTTTCTTTGCGTCCTACCCATGGGGACAGATTTGCTTCTCGCCGGATGATCCGGACGTCGTTGCCAACTCTGTCGCCGATGTGATACTCCAGGGCATGGAACTTTTTGTTCCGGCTTCTGCGGTGCCCATCGGAGGCAAGTCTCAGCCTTGGTTTGGTCGCTCCTGTAAAACGGCGTTTCGCCGAAAACGGGAATGCTACCAAGCCTGGGCTAAGGCATCGACGTCTCGTGATGTAAATACCAGCGCACTTAGAAAGGAGTACAACTCTGCCTCCAGGTCCTTCAAAAGGGTTATTGCCAAGGCAAAGTCGGAGCACATCGGCAGAATTGGCGAGAGACTAGTGCGTCTTCCTTCGGGTACACGTGCATTCTGGTCCCTCGCCAAGTCTGTCTTAGGGAATTTCTGTAAGCCATCATTTCCACCTCTGCATAGGGACGATGATTCGGTGGCCCATGCCGCGAAAGAGAAAGCTGATCTTCTGTGTTCTCTCTTCGCGTCCAACTCGACTGTGGATGACCAAGGAAAGTCACCACCGGCAATCCAGCGGTGTAATACCACGATGCCGGAGGTTAAATTCCGGCAAAGTGTAGTTCGCAGAGCACTTCTTTCCTTGGACATTCATAAGTCGAGTGGGCCTGATAGAATCCCCGATCGTGTTGCGGACATGTGCTCCTGAGTTGGCGCCGGTTTTAACGCGTCTTTTCCGGTACTCCTACTCATCAGGCGTCGTCCCGAACTCATGGAAGACGGCTTTAGTGCACCCGATCCCTAAAAAGGCAACCGCTCGGATCCGTCCAATTATAGGCCAATTGCCATTACCTCCTTGTTCTCAAAGATAATGGAGTCCATTATCAACTGCCAGCTCCTGCGGTATCTAGAGGAGCACCAGTTGATTAGCGACCGCCAGTACGGTTTTCGTCGTGGTCGTTCAGCTGGTGATCTTCTAGTTTACCTGACACATAGGTGGGCGGAGGCAGTTGAGTCCAAGGGGGAGGCATTAGCGGCCAGTCTGGACATAGCGAAGGCCTTCGATCGGGTATGGCACAAGGCGCTTCTTTCGAAGCTTCCTTCCTATGGGCTTCCTGAGAAATTATGCGAGTGGGTCACCAGCTTTTTGGCAGATCGGAGCATCAAGGTCGTTGTCGACGGTGCATGCTCTGACTTAAAACCCATTAATGCTGGTGTCCCGCAAGGCTGCGTACTGTCCCCTACTTTGTTTCTTCTGCATATCAATGATATGTTGGAAATTTCCAACATTCATTGCTATGCGGATGACAGCACTGTAGACGCTTTATACACCGGCCGCGCTAATATTTCTCGGGAAAACGTCATTGAGTGCCGGAACAAACTTGTTTCTGAAGTCGAGACTACATTGACCAAAGTCTCGGACTGGGGCCGACTAAATTTAGTCCAATTCAACCCCAAGAAGACACAAGTTTGCGCGTTAACCGCTAAAAAACACCATTTGTCGTATCTCCTCGTTTTGGGAACACTCTCCTGGCTGCCACAGCTAGTATCGGAATACTTGGTGTCGACATTTCGAGCGTCGTTCAGTTCCGCGGTCAGTTGGAAGGAAAGGTCAAATTGGCCTCTAAAAAGCTTGGTGTGCTCAGCAAGGCGGGGCACTACTTCACGTCGGCTCATCGCCTAAATCTCTACAAGGCACAAATTCGACCACACGTGGAGTATTGCTCTCACCTCTGGGCGGGAGCTCCCCAGTACCAGCTACTTCCAATTGACCGCATCCAACGTAGAGCGGCTCGAATTGTCGACGATCAAGCCCTTTCCGATCGGCTTGATCCTTTGGCATTGCGTAGAGATGTCGGATCACTCTGCATCTTCTATCGCATATATCACGGAGAGTGTTCTGAGGAATTGTTTGGATTGATCCCGCCGGTAGAATTTCACCATCGGACATCGCGACAAAACTCGAAGTTCCATCCATACCACCTCGATGTCTGGAAATCCACAACAGCGCGATTTAGAAGACATTTTCTTCCTCGCACAACCACTCTGTGGAACCAACTTCCGCCGGCGGTCTTTCCGAACCGATACGACTTGGGAACCTTCAAGAGAAGAGCCTATTCTTTCCTTAAAGGTCGGCAACGCGCCTGCATGCCTTTTGGTGTTGCAGATGTTCATGGGCGGCGGTGATCACTTAACATCAGGTGAGCCTCCTGCCCGTTTGCCCCTCTTACATAAAAAAAAAAAAAAAAACTTGTTATTATTCCGAAGCAGAGCGAAACTCCCCAAAGTATAAGAGCGCAAATCAACTGCGGAAAATTAAAGAAGTTTATCTTTTTGTTTATAATAGTCCGATAATGAGTTACAAACTTTATTCTTGCTTTATTTTATCCCAAGTTTACATGATATTTACAGAATAAAGTATGGCCATTAAATTGCTTTAATCTCTATAGTGGCGGTTTTACAAATTTTCAAGGTATATTTCAAAGTATAGGCTGCAAGTTTTTGCCGCCCTTTCCTTCTACAATTGTAATGTCCTAGATTATTTTTACAATCCAAGAAAAGGCCAACTAGTGGTTGGGGGGCGACGAACTAATCGTAGCTGTTTTAATATAGATTATGCAAGTTTGCTACACGGAATTTATAATAACAAGTGAGAGGGGAAAGTCATCGGCAAATTTGATGGATATTTTTACCTGTAAAAAAACAGAAAACAGAAATCTTTTAGATTTCTATGAGGTACCAAAAAAAATCGGTCCCCAAATTTGCCGCCTCAAAAATCTGCCGCCATAGGCTCAAGTCTACTCAACCTGGATTTTCGCCAGGTTTGAGCGTACACGCCTAAATGAGCCCATGTATGCCCATAGGGCCTTTTGAAGCGTGAAATAAAGCGAATAAATATTTAGAAATGTTAACGAGTGGTTTGTCATAATAAATAACAGATTTTTGTAATAAATTATAAGTAAAAATAATCATTGTGCTAGCAACGTTGACGTAATAAACAAAATGCGTGTTCGGATATATAATTACTGTGTTAGTAATTAAATTAATCTGGAGGAGTGTCGTACTATAATTTGATTTCGCTCGTAGGCCTTTTTCGCACCCCTTTTTAACCTATTCCTCAAGAAGGAGGTTTATGTTTCGATACAATACACTACATACGATTGTGGAGGAATGAAGTGTATTGTTCCTCCAACACAAAGGGAGGAGGAGCAAGCTAAGTAACTATTTGCCTGCTTGAGTAACAAACATACAAACTTCCTTATTCATAATATAGATATAAAGTCGACTGGGGCAGTTCTGCCCTCTTACAGAAAATCGCCGTAAAGTAACAGTATCAGTGCTGTTGGGTTTCGAGTGATCAGTGAGAGTCAGAGACCCAATCCACCCCTTCTGTTCCCTTCCCTCTTTCCCTATTCTGCCTCCATCTCCGATTACGTCCATAGCCATGGTTCGGCTTCGCAGGAGGCACCCTAAGGACGGAATCAAAATTGAGCCCCGTGAGGGCTGCCCCTTTATCACGGCTGAGTCTCTGTACTCGGCCCCCCACTCGGTGACACTGTCAAGGCCAGTAGGGCCAACAGCAATACACATTCCGGAAATAAAAATTCCCTTCTCATCCCTCCCTGAGGTTGACAACGCGCATGAGCTACTTCAAGTATCGTAAGCGTCCATAGGTTGCGGTGATTGCTTACCATCACGTGGACCGTGTGCTTGTTTGCCAACCGTCAAGACATAAAAAAAGATTATAAATCTATATCTTTCTTCTTGTCGTGCCGTGTTATATTATTTGCAATGATTCATGATGTAGTCTGCGGTTGTTTTATTTACATATTGAAATATAAATATTATTTTTTATGAATAAAACAGTTTAGTGTACAAAGGCTTAATAAAGTCTTGCATTATTAATGAGATTTCATTGAAAGTCAAATAAGGTTTTATTGTAAGTATATTTTATCGTAAAAAATACTTTTAATAAAATTGGATTGAAACATCTTTATATACCATACCTCGGGGAATTGTAAGGGGTTCCAAACTACCTTCAAACCGGAACACAGTAGTGTTTAAGCACTACCATTTGGCGGCAGAATATTGGACACTGCGGTGGTACCTACCTAGCCGGCCTCTTGAAACAAAAGACCTACCACCAGTGTGACTGATTGCACTGGTGGAATAATCTCTGTTGTGACAGAGGTTATCCCAACAGCGGGCGATGGGGTCGTCACATCCCGACGCCTTTAAAGTCAACTTATTTGATTCTGTATCAGAAAGCGGGTAGGTAGATTTTGTAGACCTGTAGAGGTGTTCAGAGGATATAAAAAATTAAAAATACAGAATGACGACGTTGTGGCCCAGCGGTAGCAAACCTTTCTTAAATGCTTGGTGGGTTCGATTCCCGCTCGGAACACATGTTTGTATGGACCATACAGGCATGTTTTCCGGTCTGGGTATGTTTGTCATTGTGACACAGGATATAACTATCCGCCGGGGGCCGTTGAGTGTGTAGCATTATTATTACTTATTATTTATAGTGAATTGGTGCTATTGAATGAAATTTGCACAAGATAACTGCCGATTTTTGAGATAAGATTAAGTTATGTTTTTGATTTACGTCATTGAAGGTGTGGAGTATTTAGGAGTACCATGAGAGGAGAAAAATGATTTTTACAAACGAAATACAGTTACGCTGGGCGTTAACTTACTCAGGTAATTTAAAATGGATTTTCGATAGCAATTTTTATTTATTTATACATATTTGTTTGTTTTATTTATTAATGTATGTATGTGTGTGTGTTTCTTTTTTTTTATGTTAGAAGTTGGCAAACAAGCCTACGGCCCACCTGATGGTAAGTGGCTGCCGCAGCCTATGAGCGCTTGCAGCACCATTAGTAGGTGCCACTCGCGCGTTGCCAACCTCGAGATATTAGTTCTTAAATCTCGTTCGCCCAGTAATTTCACTAGCGTACAATGCCCTTCAAACTGGAACACAGTAGTGCCTAAGCACTACTATTTGGCGGCAGAATATTGGACACTGCGGTGGTACCTACCTAGCCGGCCTCTTGCAGCAAAAGACCTACCACCAGTGTGACTGATTGCACTGGTGGAATAATCTCTGTTGTGACAGAGGTTATCCCAACAGCGGGCGATGGGGTCGTCACATCCCGACGCCTTTACTGGTGTGTATTCATACCATGGAGTTACTATAGCATTGTTAGAGCAAAGATGTATAACCTTTTACGTGTATATACGTAAGTACGAACAAATTATATATGCACGTAAGAAGTTATACATTTTTCAGTATATTTTATCTATTTTCTTTGATTTAAGTAGATATTAGAAATTCAATCTTATCGTCGCATTTGTGATATTTAAATATCGACAGATATCCGCGACGGACCGAGATATTATCATAATTTCATAAGATTAAAGATGCTGCCTTCGTATGTTGAATTTCTTGAATTTGAAATATTTACGTATATAGTTTTTCAGGGTCCATGCGTCTATAACAGGTTCATATACGTTAGACGACGTTGTGGCACAGCGGTAGCGAACCTGCCTTAAACGCCACAGGTCGCGGGTTCGATTCCCGCTCGGAGCATAATATGTTTGTATTGACCATGCAAGCATGTTTTCCGGGCTGGGCGTGTTTGTCCTTGTCATTGTGAAGGTTTCCGGATATACGTATATCCGGTTCCGGATATATATGTCACAGGATATTAATATCCTAATGGGGGCCATTGAGTGTGCAGCGTTTAAAAAAAAATAGTTTAAAGAGTAGTGAGTAGCGTAGCCTTTGTGATCTCAACACGAATAGGCCGGTTCGATCGGGAAAGAACGTAGGTTGTTAGCCATCAAACTACTAATATAATAAATGTGAAAGTTTGTGTTTTTGCATGTTTATTACTCAATCACTCAAAAATGGCTGAATGGATTTGGATGAAATTTGGCACAGATATAGATTGTTACCTGGATTCAGACATAGGATACTTTTTATCTCGGCAAAATGTTAGGTAGCCATGGAATTATCAAGAAACTAACTGAAGAGCTTACCCACTTGGAATTATGTTTGAGTGTTTGTTACTCACGCATAAATTATATTATATTATATTACGGATATAATTTAGCTCATTATTTAGACTAACTCATAGGATACTTTTTATCCCGGAAAAATCTTCTGCTCCTGTTAGATTATCAAAAATCTTGCTTGCTTGCTTTATTTAAAAAAAAGGACGTACTCAATTCGGTATAGATGTATCTTATTTACTTACAAATAAATTTACTTACTTTGCACAGACGATGTACGGCCAAATGCTTTGTAATAATTTCGTAAAAGTTTTCATGTATTTTTCATGAAACAATTTATAAATAAATATGTTTGGAATTATCTTATTTTCATTATACAACATAAACAATTCACAGGAAAGATTTAAATTTTATTAAATTTAGACATCAAAATAAATATTTTAGTTATAAATACGAAAAATGCTAAGAAAAACCGCTGAATGAACGCGCATGAGCGTAGCGCTCATTAAGTCCATTCAACGAAACTCCCTTCAGTGTTGCTGAAAAACTGTGAACGCGCGCACGAGCCCGCTTTCATGCCATCCGAACTAAACACGAATTAATTTGAATTTATTTCGTTATCTGTGGCAAAACAGTGCAGTGTCAGGATCGTAAATTATTAGTGATATAAAATACAGTTTAGTGTTTTTTTTTAATCTTTTCCTACACTTCTGAATGACCGGTAAGTGTAAAATTTATAATATATTGTGTCAATTATTAATTATCTTAAGTGTTTGGACAAGATTATATCGTGTATTATATTACAAAACAGATTTTATTTTGATTGAAGACTAAGATATTTTTGTCGTCTTGTGCTACGGATGTTTTTGTAATAAATTATGCGACAGATCACGCCATTAACTTTTTGTAAACTTTCCTCGTAAATATCTTTGAAGTACTTTAAAGTATATTTGAAATACGGTTTTGTTATATTTTTGGGTTCAAATATATGCATTTGTGATATTTTTAACTTATATTCGCATTATGCGATAATATTTATGGAAACTCGCAAAATTCAAGATTCATATTGCATTAAAATGTATGTAAACTAAAATTATAATTTAATTTAATTATTTTTCGAGATTCTATTACAATTTATTAATGTCGGTTTTTCTATAAATTAAAAAGTTCACGAAGATACATCGCTTGAAGGGTTCAAAAGGAATCCATCTTCATTAGTGATGTCTCGTCGGCACCAGAATGAAAGTCTGATGTAATTTTTTTTCTCAAAGCAAGTTTAAGCTTTAAATAATAGAGATAAGTTAAAAAATATTTTTACTACCTTTGGACCGTGGCTTCTTTCTGCGTGAATGAAAAATCTTTATTACAATAGAAAATATTTTAACATTTTCAAGTTTTTTTTCGCGATAAAAAGTAGCCTATGTCATGCTGCAATGTCCTATTTTTATACCAAATTTCGTCAAAATCTGATCAGCGGTTTTGGTGTGAAAATTTTACATATAATATTTGTCAGAATTTTAGAAGATATGTAGATAATATCAAATGGCCGGTTTTTACGGCACTTAATATCTCAACTTTCAGAAAATGCAATTGTCATCATAACTTTACCCTATCTTCATGCAATTCGACACCGTTGTGGCGTTGTGGGTAGCGAGTCTGCCTTAAGCCTCGACGGTTGCGGGTTCGATTCCCGCTCGGAGCAGATGTTTGTATTAATCGTACAGGCATGTTTTCCGGTCTGGTTGTGTTTGTCCTTGTCATTGTGAATGTTTCCGGACCCCGACACAGGATATAATTATACTAATGGGGGCCGTTGAGTGTGTAGCGTTTATTATTTATTTATTTATTTATTATCTTAATTAAAAAAATAGTTAATGAATTATGTTATTGTATTATTAAGAACATTTACATATAATACTAACTTATAACAATAATAATTATTTTTCCGACAAAAGTTATATCGTCAGCAAAAATGCTGCTAAGGATTTTATCTAAGTTCTGTTAGTATATAAGAACTCTTATATATTTGTGAGAGTGCGTCGTTGGTTGAAGGAATTCATCTTCATTAGCGTTACCCTGCCAGGTTATACCTATTCGTTTTGCTGAGTTTTACTTTTTCCGCTATTTACTTTGTATAAAAGAAGAAGATTCTTGCTGTTTTCGGCATGATTATAGCTCTATTAGATAAGGAACTGTATGCGTGTTGATGTGTTTCGTTCAATAATAGTCAGCTCTTGAGGCCCAAAACCCTGTCCCGTCTGCCCCGCTTGTCTAAAGCCTTATTCTTCCTAGCATTAGTCCCGGTATTTTGCCCAGTCTTTTTATTACTCTTACCCGGATTGGAAAGGTTACTAGTTTTCACATAGAGTGATTGCCATGTGATTGCCATGTGACCCAAGGGGCGAACCAGAAACTCATTGCATAAGACCAAATTATCTATCAAGAGTTAACGATTATTATTATTATATGTTATGATAACAACCGGGACACTCCGAGGCACGATGGAGAGACCCAAAATAACCAACGCCCAAACCGAGACAGATATTTATAATATCAAAACAAACATTCCGATAACCGAGCGGGAATCAAACTTGCGACGATCGAGACTTATGGTAGGCCCGCTGCTAACACGCCACAACGGTCGTCGCCGCCTGCATAAAGCCTTTCGAAGTCTATTCAGGGTCTTTTATACCAGCCATGATAAGTTATGACCACTTAGAAAATTTTCATAAGATGAAACAAATGGTTTTGTTAAAGAAACTCTCTTCCCTCCGTAGGTTGCCTGTCTTATATGTTATTCGATTAATATCAGAAAACCGATACAAGACTAACGTATTATTAGATTTCCGGTTCAATTAAAATTTTAATATAGGATAGAATTTTATGGAACTTTTAGGTTTTTATTACGGATGTTTTGACCACTTAGACAATCTTCCGGTATCGAAAGACGTTCATAAATTATTGTTTCCTCTGCTCTGACAGTTTTATTTGTAAAATATTTGACAAGAGGTTTGTGAATATAAAATTGTGTACTTTATACACTGGTGCTAGACCTAATATTGCAAGAGGCCGTCTAGGTAGGTACAACCGCAGTCTTTATATTCTACCGCAAAGCAGTAGTGTGCTTTGCAATACCTGTATTTCGGTTTGAGTGATACTTTAGCTAGTGAAATTACTGCACAAAGGAGATATGAGAAGCAATATTTCGAGGTTGGCAACGCGTGAGTGGCACCTAAAAATGAATGGTGTTGCAAGTGTTCATAGGCTATATTCTTATCGAGTGGTTAGTGGCCAGGTCTCTGACTTTACATATCGACTGTCATCAAATTGATCAGCCGGGATAGACTTTTTACATGCCCTCCGAAGCAAGGAGACGCTAGGTTGAAATACCACTATGCGATAACCTATCTAGTGACTGACCGCGCCTAAAGTTGCTTTACGTTTACCGATCTGCGAGCGTCTCAAGGCTATGATACCCGCTTACCATCAGGTTGATCGTATGCTTGTTTGCCAACTACGTCACACAAAACACTTGAAATTCGATATTAATTTAAATTTCAGATGGTAGTACAGTAAGTTAAAGTACGGGTATTATTTTACATTAGGCATTTAAAATTTTACTTTTTACTATTAAAAATAACTAAACAATTTAATTATATTATATTATTAAAGTAGCAGCGGTTTGCTCCGATATTGCCGCGTATTTTATCGAATTTTCTTCCGACTAGAAAACTGCACTTTGCTCTCCCAGGGGGTTTAGTTTTGTAACGCCTTACAGTATTTGAAGTCATATATTTCAAACTTATATAATGTAGTTGTTGTATTCTTTACTTATTAGTATATGGATAATCTTTCGTACTAAGAAAATCATTTACAAAGGTTCGTTCTCAATTCTTAGTTCATTAAAATTTTAATCTTTATAGCATGTTCAAATCATCATATCTTCATATAAAAAAACATTCTGGAAATCATCTTTCAATAGAAAAATTTCATCACATTGTCAACGTCTCCAAGCATAGGGTTTGCGATATTCACGTAGGCAATCTTTCATCGTAATTCACTTCTAAAACAATTTAATCACATCAAGGACGAGCCCCAAAAGTTGTGGAGTGTGCTAAAGAACCTATCTGTGCTCTGAGCACAACGGTGCTCCCAACCAGAGGCCTATTTATTTAATGATATTATTTTCGATTAGTCCATAGTAAGATGATTAAGCTTATCTTAACAAATGATGCTGGATAAAGATATGAAGTAATGAAATAATAAAACGCAAATTGAGAATTAGAATGATACTGAAAGGCTAGACGTACAAGGCCGATAATAAAGTCTTTTTTTTATTTTAAATTAGTTTTTCCTTTATCGATAAACTTAAATTATTTTAATCTACGTCCTTTTTGTTAAATTTAATTTCTCCGGTAAGTGCTGAATTTGAAAATTACTTGATTTATACTTTGTAAGGAGTGAGACCTTCTTAGAATCTTGAGGAAGGTTTTATTATAAACTAGCTGTGCCCGCACTCCGCTCACGTTAATGTAGTTAAACAGGAACTACAATTTTTTTCCGGCTAAAACTATTGTATGTGTTAATCCTTAACTAATTATAACAAATGAAGCTATCTGTATGCACTATTTCATCTAAATCTTGTCATTAGTTTTTCGTGAAAAGACAAACAAACTATTTCCCTCAGAGAGGATTCTGTCACAAACAAAGACTAAATGTTACTTTTTGTTCCTTTATTTTAAACTTTTTAGTTAAAACTGATTATTTTAGTTTATAAGCATGGTAAAAATGTATTTAACCAATTATTTTTAATACCATTAATTTTTTTTTTCAAAATCCAAAATATACAGACACATGAATTTACATTTGTTATTGTGTATATTATAAGCAAGATTAATCTTGTATCATTAGGATAATAAGTACGAGCATAATTGCAAATTACCACTAGTGAATCCACTTTACTGGCCTTTTATTTCGCGAGGCCGGCTAGGTTGGTACCACCACAGGTTCAGTTATTCTACCATAAAACATTAGACTGTCTTTCGGTTTGAAGGACACTATAGCGAGTGAAATTATAGGGGAGATTTAAGAACCAATATCTCGAGGTTGGAAACGAGTGAGTGACACCTTCAAATGTATGGTGTTGCGGAGATTTAAGAACCAATATCTCGAGGTTGGAAACGAGTGTGTGACACCTACAAATGTATGGTGTTGCGGAGGTTTAAGAACCAATATCTCAAGGTTGGAAACGAGTGAGTGACACCTACAAATGTATGGTGTTGCGGAGATTTAAGAACCAATATCTCGAGGTTGGAAACGAGTGAGTGACACCTACAAATGTGTGGTATTGCGGAGATTTAAGAACCAATATCTCGAGGTTGGAAACGAGTGAGGGACACCTACAAATGTATGGTGTTGCGGAGATTTAAGAACCAATATCTCGAGGTTGGAAACGAGTGAGTGACACCTACAAATGTATGGTGTTGCAAGCGCTTATAGGCTACGACAACCGCTTACCATCCGTTGGGTCATATACTTGCTTGCCAACTAGTCATATAAAAAATAATAAAAAAATCCGGGCGATAATGTTAGTGAAATATAAAACATGAATGATATTATAATGTAAATAAAATTCTATCATAATCGCACACTAACAATGTTCATAGCTATCATGACACTTTATGGTTTTATGAAAATGTACGAATACGAATAACAGAGAGTAAAAAGCGTAGAAAAGAAACTTATACAAACGGATAATAGACAAGTGATAAATTGGAAAAGGTTTTTCTATCTCGATACTAATACCAATACAACCTTTTTATTGGAATTGACCTAGGCTTCGGGGACTTTATCGGTGTCTGAAAAATTGCGATTACATCTGACCTCAACTAACCACCATGACACGAAGGTTGAATGAAACATGTTTTGGTTACATAATGGATTGATTTTGATGAAATGTAACTTTATTACTATCCGCTGAGTCGGGGGTCCGGAAACACACACAAATGTATCTGTATGGGTACTACAAATATCTTCACCATGAGGGAATCGAAACCGTGACCGATGGCGCTTAAGACTCGTTCACTAACGCTACACCACAATGGTCATCAAACTAGTGGATTAAGTGGTTTGAAACATCTATTGATATGCCGTGACAATAAAACCGAGTCCTAAGCCGTGGCGGCAATCGGCATGCCGTTCTCTTCATGCACTCTACGTCATCATTTTTTTTTATTTATCTTACTATATACACGGTTCGACAATTGCATGTCTTTCAATGAGTGTGAACAACAGAGGTAAAAGCACCTATGCCACTCTGTCTTGTTTACTTTTCACCTCTTTAATTAGTTACACACACAGTTTTTAGGATTCGGACAGGGCACGTTCCTTTGAATAAGTTTGCATTTCTTATGGGCAAAATAGTATCACCCAATTGTGAAGTTTGTGGTGTAGCAGAAGATCTTCAACATGTTCTGATGGAATGTGCTCGGTTCGATTCACTAAGAACAGACGTATTTAATAATTTAAATGTTAATATATTAGACGTAGGCTTAGTATTTAGTTTATTAAGTACGCCCCATAATGAGAATTGTAGAATTTTCATAAAGTTTGTATGTAAAGTTTTTAATTTAAGAAAGAATTTTAGTTAATTTTGGCGATATTAGCATAGGGTATGATAGGGCTGACATAGTTCAATAATGGCTAAAAGCCCTAAACAAATAAAGAGAAAAAAAAAAGACACCAATATTTTCTGAAAAGTTTTTTTTCCTTTTTAATGTGAATAAGTTGGCAAACAAGCATACAACCTATCTGACAGTAAGCGGTTTTCGTAGCCTGTGATTGCTAGCAACACCTATACATTTGTTGGTGTCTCTCACGCCTTGCCAACCTCGAGATATTGGTTCTTCTCTCCATAGCCCAGGAATTTCACTAGCCACAGTGTCTATCAAGCTGAAACATAGTATACTGCTTTGGGGTATAATAACTGACACTGCGGTAGCACTTACCCAGCCGGCCTCTTACAATGAAAGGCCTTTTATGTTGTTGTTGGGGATGAAATCTAGTGCCAGATACCCTGGGGAGGAACAACCGGGTTATGTGGGGTTTCATGACAAGGTGGAAACGTCATGGGGACCCACTAAAACCTCCTCGGTGGCCGATCTCAGTGTTTTTGTCAGGTTACGGGAACTCTTGGAGTAAATACTCCTTTGATTAGCTAAATGGATCTTGTGACGTTCGTTTGTATCGTATCTTGTGATGCAACGTCGTATATATTATGTAGGGACTTATGTATACATGCTTTGTGATGCAGTGCTTTATCCTATGAACAGGCCCTTCTATATAAAAAAGGAACGAAGTTAGTCACACTTCATTCGGTTATCTTATACAGAATCCACTATGAAGTTTGTGTGTTGCTAACTGCGTGTCGTTGCGTTGGTGTTAAATTTACGAAGGGACACCAGTAAGTCTTTGATATTGTTTCTGTATCGGAGAGCACGTCCATAGTATACAGTAAGATTAGGAGGGTATGGATATTGATGGTTTATTGTTTTTAAAAATCGCCATTATGATAAATGACGTTATTTTGGCGTAGAATGCTTAATTTCTAATGCGAGAGTTGCAGATTCGATCCTGATAACCTGGTTCTATTGTTGTACCCACTCCACAAGATAAGGACTAAATTGGAGGGATCTTAAAAATATTAGATATTAATGTCTTTGTGAAAAACTTATATTCCTAATATTATTTAAAAATAATCTATATAATTTAATCTCTTAATAACGACTTATTAGAATCGTGAAAGAAATTGATAATACTTGCTATTAAATAATATTCTTCGACAATATTATGTCTTCCTCACAAAAAAAAACTTCCTCACAAAAGTCGTATATGAGATACAATTCTATATTTTTTTTTTTTTCGGAGTGTCCATTGCTGTTGGCCCTAGTGGCCTTGACAGCGTCACCGGTGGGGGCCGGGTCTGGAGACCTCGGCCGGTAAAGATGGACTGCCACGCGGGGCACAAGTTGAATCCGTCCCAAGGGCCCCTCCTGCGAGGTCGAGCCTAGACTTGGGACGTCATCGGGAGGGCAATTCTATATTAAAAAATTGCTTCTTTTATACACATACTTTAGTCACGTGGAAGCGTTATTTTGTAAGCTTTTTAATCAGAATGAAACATTTAGGTGACTTGGTAGCGTTCCAAAAAAAATTCATTATTTAGACGCGTATTACGTGTCACAGCAGAGTTTGACATGGTGTATTAACACCATGTTTATAATTGGACACCGTTGTGGCATAGTGGGTAGTGAGTGTGCCTTTAGCGTCAACGGTTGCGGGTTCGATTCCCGCATGGGCAGATGTTTGCATTCATCTTAAAAATCTGTTTCGATCTGGCAATTTGTCTTTGTGGGTCTCCCCACCGTGCCTCGGAGGGTACGTTAAGCTATCGGTCCCGGTTGTTATTAGCATCTGATAATAATCGTTAACTCTGGATAGGTAATTTCCTCTTATTCAATGAGTTACTATAAACGAAGTAAGTAAAAGTGATACGCTAAGTTTATTTGATTATGTTGCTTGTAACTAACTTCGTTGCGTAGGTTTGATGCGAGCTTACGAAGGATCACAAGACAATATTTGTAAATTTTGTTTTGTATGGAAAGATAAAAGTCTATGAATACATTATTTTTCCTATTCTTTTTTTTTTTTTTTATGTAAGAGGGCAAACGGGCAGGAGGCTCACCTGATGTTAAGTGATCACCGCCGCCCATGAACATCTGCAACACCAGAAGGCATGCAGGCGCGTTGCCGACCTTTAAGGAAAGAATAGGCTCTTCTCTTGAAGGTTCCCAAGTCGTATCGGTTCGGAAAGACCGCCGGCGGAAGTTGGTTCCACAGAGTGGTTGTGCGAGGAAGAAAATGTCTTCTAAATCGCGCTGTTGTGGATTTCCAGACATCGAGGTGGTATGGATGGAACTTCGAGTTTTGTCGCGATGTCCGATGGTGAAATTCTACCGGCGGGATCAATCCAAACAATTCCTCAGAACACTCTCCGTGATATATGCGATAGAAGATGCAGAGTGATCCGACATCTCTACGCAATGCCAAAGGATCAAGCCGATCGGAAAGGGCTTGATCGTCGACAATTCGAGCCGCTCTACGTTGGATGCGGTCAATTGGAAGTAGCTGGTACTGGGGAGCTCCCGCCCAGAGGTGAGAGCAGTACTCCACGTGTGGTCGAATTTGTGCCTTGTAGAGTTTTAGGCGATGAGCCGACGTGAAGTAGTGCCTCGCCTTGCTGAGCACACCAAGCTTTTTACAGGCCAATTTGACCTTTCCTTCCAACTGACCGCGGAACTGAACGACGCTCGAAATGTCGACACCAAGTATTCCGATACTAGCTGTGGCAGCCAGGGAGTGTTCCCAAAACGAGGAGATACGACAAATGGTGTTTTTTTGGCGGTTAACGCGCAAACTTGTGTCTTCTTGGGGTTGAATTGGACTAAATTTAGTCGGCCCCAGTCCGAGACTTTGGTCAATGTAGTCTCGACTTCAGAAACAAGTTTGTTCCGGCACTCAATGACGTTTTCCCGAGAAATATTAGCGCGGCCGGTGTATAAAGCGTCCACAGTGCTGTCGTCGGCATAGCAATGAATGTTGGAAATTTCCAACATGTCATTGATATGCAGAAGAAACAAAGTAGGGGACAGTACGCAGCCTTGCTGGACACCAGCATTAATGGGTTTTAAGTCAGAGCATGCACCGTCGACAACGACCTTGATGCTCCGATCTGCCAAAAAGCTGGTGACCCACTCGCATAATTTCTCAGGAAGCCCATAGGAAGGAAGCTTCGAAAGAAGCGCCTTGTGCCATACCCGATCGAAGGCCTTCGCTATGTCCAGACTGGCCGCTAATGCCTTCCCCTTGGACTCAACTGCTTCCGCCCACCTATGTGTCAGGTAAACTAGAAGATCACCAGCTGAACGACCACGACGAAAACCGTACTGGCGGTCGCTAATCAACTGGTGCTCCTCTAGATACCGCAGGAGCTGGCAGTTGATAATGGACTCCATTATCTTTGAGAACAAGGAGGTAATGGCAATGGGCCTATAATTGGACGGATCCGAGCGGTTGCCTTTTTAGGGATCGGGTGCACTAAAGCCGTCTTCCATGAGTTCGGGACGACGCCTGATGAGTAGGAGTACCGGAAAAGACGCGTTAAAACCGGCGCCAACTCAGGAGCACATGTCCGCAACACGATCGTGGGGATTCCATCAGGCCCACTCGACTTATGAATGTCCAAGGAAAGAAGTGCTCTGCGAACTACACTTTGCCGGAATTTAACCTCCGGCATCGTGGTATCACACCGCTGGATTGCCGGTGGTGACTTTCCTTGGTCATCCACAGTCGAGTTGGACGCGAAGAGAGAGCACAAAAGATCAGCTTTCTCTTTCGCGGCATGGGCCACCGAATCATCGTCCCTATGCAGAGGTGGAAATGATGGCTTACAGAAATTCCCTAAGACAGACTTGGCGAGGGACCAGAATGCACGTGTACCCGAAGGAAGACGCACTAGTCTCTCGCCAATTCTGCCGATGTGCTCCGACTTTGCTTTGGCAATAACCCTTTTGAAGGACCTGGAGGCAGAGTTGTACTCCTTTCTAAGTGCGCTGGTATTTACATCACGAGACGTCGACGCCTTAGCCCAGGCTTGGTAGCATTCCCGTTTTCGGCGAAACGCCGTTTTACAGGAGCGACCAAACCAAGGCTGAGACTTGCCTCCGATGGGCACTGCAGAAGCCGGAACAAAAAGTTCCATGCCCTTGAGTATCACATCGGCGACAGAGTTGGCAACGACGTCCGGATCATCCGGCGAGAAGCAAATCTGTCCCCATGGGTAGGACGCAAAGAAAGAACGCATCCCGTCCCAGTCTGCCGACCTGTAGTGCCAAACGCGCCGATAGCCCGCAAAGCGGGGCCGTGCTGGGCGCGAGACCGGCACTGTACTCCGAACAAGGCAGTGGTCCGACGAGCCTAGAGGAGGATCGACGGATACCAGATAGTTGTCCGGATGAGAGGTCAACAGAAGATCCAACAGTGAAGGTGTATGATCCTCTACATCTGGGATTCGCGTTGGCGAGGTTACCAGTTGTGTCAGATCATATGCCAAAGCAAAGTCGAGAACAGATCTCCCCGCGTGATCGGTGGTACGTGAACCAAGCCATTCGGCATGGTGGGCGTTGAAATCGCCAAGAATCACGATCTCAGCAGATGGGATCTGTTGCAGCACGGAATCTGTAGCCATTTGGATGTGCTCAATGAGTCGGTCAGTTTCGGTATTTCCGCTATGGGACCTATAAAGGCACGCGTAGATTCGCGGATGGTCATCGCAGTCTACGCGCAGCCAAAGAATCGATAGGTCCCCTACTTCAAGGCTGCCGAGGCGACGAGAGCAGACATCCTCCCTGACGTACACGCACACACCAGCCCGGGGTACAAAGGAATGTTCCAAATTGTATCCCGGGTAGGAGAGGAAAGAAGTATCAGCCAGAGAAGATATCTGGGTCTCGGTGAGAAAAAGCAAGGCCGGCTTCGCCGTCTCAAGGTGGTGATGGACGGCGTTCAGGTTGGAATTCAGCCCTCTAATGTTACAAAAGTCCACAGTTAGCGTGGAAGGGGTTGCCTCAAGTTGCCTGCTTCGTTTGCCCCGAACAGTTTTTGAGCGCGCAAAATTGCCCCCCCAGAATTCGGAGGGCAGCCTGGGCATCCATGCTCAGCTGGAGTTCGTGCTGAGCATGGACGCTCAGAGAGGGATTCTCCACCGCGAACGCAGGTGGTACCCTCCTGGGGTACACGAACCGAATTCTGCACGTCCATAGAAGGGGAGGGGGTTAAGAAGGCCTCCGGGACTCTCACTCACCGTACGAAACGCGACACTTGTCACTTCACGCCGGTTTTCTGTGAGAGAGTGGTACTTACCCGGGCGTGCCGGCCCAATTCGGCTGCACAGAAAGAGCTGTGCAGCGTGGCACTACCACTAGTTGAATTGACTGACTGCACTGGTGGAATAATCTCTGCAGACAGAGATTATCCCACCAGCGGGCGATGGGGTCGTCACGTCCCGACGCCAATCGGGTCGTCCATATTCGATTCCATTCTTACTTTAACATCTAACTTCATGAAAAAAATTATAATGTAAGGCGAGGCCCATACATTCTGATGACTGTTTAGGACGAAGGAACGTTTGGAGTTACTACTGAAATTGAAAGAAGAATAAAGTGATTGAATATAAGTTTTAGCAAGGTTAAGTTTTTAGCCATTTTTGCCGCATTTTATCAAGCAATGGATACTCATATGGTACGTGCTTAGCATCATAATTTTAATAAAGATAATCCGAAAGAAAATTCAAGCCATTGGGAGCTGGTGCGATAACCCAGTCAGCTTGTGACCATGACAGGCACTTTGTCAAAATGTCGTGTAAAACAGATTTTTTTTCGAGTACTGCAAAATGAACTGGTATAGTTATTTTGTTAAAATAATCGTAATCGCAAAAATTATTTTATGGTAAAGATAATGATTATTATCAATTGCTCAAAGAAACAGGTGTAGGTTTTAGTAGTAGTAAAGCTCCTCCCAGCAGCTCCCGGCTTGACCGAGGATGTATTACCCTCAAACTAAAAATTAGCTTAAGTAATACTATCAATACTGTTGAGTTTCATGCGATGAGTTAGAGCACCGGAGGCCCAATCTTCCTCCATCTCTGTTCTCTTTCTTTCTCATCCCTTACTGGTGGGGAACGCGCATGCGATACTTAAAGTATCGCAAACGTAATAAAAAAAATTCACGACATAAAACAAGTGTTTATTAGTTTAATGTGTCTTCCAAAGCACGCTTAAGAACAACGTAATAGCAATTCCTAAACGAACCAAATTATATACATTGCCTATAAAAATATCCTAACATGTTCGGCAATCACATGTCTTGGTAGTTTCGTTGTCACTTTGCCAAAAAAGATTATTATCTATATCACTATATAAGCTTTAAAGCGCTTTCAAACTACCATATTATATTGGCAATTGGCTTTTTAAGCGCGAAATGAAACGCGCGTATAAGCGCGTATGCCGAAACGTCCGTAACGTGCGAAAAAAACGGTAGTCTGAACGCTTTAATAAATTACGATGATGCTTGTTTCATAGTTGGCATCACTGAGCTGGTATACGGTTTCGCTTTACGTACTTGCCTAAAGAATTCTTTATATTTTGCTGTATGTATATTGTTTTTGGCTCTATTGGCCTTTACAGCGTCATTGGTTTCAAGCCGTGAAAACAGTTATATCCCGTCTTTAGGTTGTCTCCCGCAACCTCGTAACGTAAAGTTACACAGCAAAAAACCTTCCTTAATTCTAACAAAATTCTTTGAAAATTGTATCTGTCGGTTAGAACGGTCAAACGTACAAACAAACTCTTCACCTCTTAATAATATTAGCAAAGATTTCTAACGTAGTGTGTTCTCATATGTTGTATATGCATATGTATGTATACTTGTGTGAGTAAGTGACCCATTATCAGTCTAAGCACACATTTCCATGGGAATAGAGGCTCTTGATTGAATAACCGCATACTTTGCGAGGGTTTTTTTCCGAAAGCCTTTAAGTCAGTAATGGCATATTCCTTATATAGTCGGGTCAAGACGTCATAAATGGGTCATGTCGATTATTTCTGAAAAGAATTTCTTAAACACTTTTTTAGCCCATTTCACTGGTCTGATTTTGCTTAGTTGGTTATATATATGTTGCCTAATATCATTGGTGGTTTTGACCGATTTTAATGATTTATTAGTGTTCCGTACCTCATAAAGTTATAAAAGGAACCCTTATAAGATCACTCTCTTGTCCGTCTGTCCGTCCGTGTGTCACCACCGATTTTCTCAGGAACGGATGGACCTAGCAAACTCAAATTTATACCAGGTACTGAAGTACCATCAATGTAAGGTTTCGTTAGAATGTCAGCTTTTCCAATATTGTCGTTCTAATCCTACGTATATAGGTTCTATTGCTGTAGCCACACGACACTTCGCCATGTTCCAACAGATATATTTTGATAATTATTTTCAACAATAATTATTTTTATGATTATTTTTAATTTTACCCACTTAATAATAATAAAGGTGAATGTGTGATCCTCTTTATCGTTCGAAATGGCGCTTTAGTCTTTTTGCCTTTGTAGCGACGACATAAACGTTACACCCTGTCTGGTCAATAAGAACTTTTACCTCGTGCGGGAATCGAACTCGCGATCAATAGTGCTTAAGGTGGGTTCACTACTGCTACGCCGCAATAAAATATGATACTTGAGCTTTTTTTATAAATACGAAATCAGATAAATTACTTGTACGTCCGTTCCAAAGTTCTTTTAATGATGTATTTTAGGTCAGTGATAACTATTTCAGTAGATTTCTTACCAAGTTATTTTGTTATTATTTATTATGAATAGTAAGTTAATTGAATGTTTTCATAAAAGGCATCATTAGTGTTGTTTGTTCGAACTTCCAACTTCCATAGTTTGCTAAATCTAAAACAAGAAAATTAAATGAACTTAAGTCTTAATTTTTTTTTATATTATGTTCTTTAATTTTACTTATTTTATACTTTTTAAAATTATATCAAGTTTATTTTCAAAAGCAATTATCCTATCTTTGAAATAATAATAATATCTATACTTTATATACATAAAATAAAATTTTGAATTTCACGTGTCTGTGCGTTTCAGATTTTTATGAAAAGAATTATTGCCTAGGCCGGAAAATATGGGATTGATTACCCATATTAGGGTTCCGTAGCCAAATGGCAACAACGGAACCCTTATAGTTTCGTCATGTCCGTCTGTCCGTCCGTTCGTCCGTATGTCACAGTCATTTTACTCGGAGACCATTGGCTCTATCTATACGAAATTTACTAAATAGGTGTATTCTATGAACCATTTTGTAATGAAATCTTAAAATATATAAGAATTAAGGGTAGCAGTCCATACATGTAACTGAGTTTTGAAAAAAAAATTTCAACGAATGTCAACGTGTGAGATATCTTTGGATAGGCCTTTTAAAATGATAAGGAAGTTTGATTTTGACTTTTTTCATTAAGTCAGTAGTTGTCGAGATATTATTTCCTAAAGTCATAAAAATTGTGTCCCCTACCCTCTACCTTTCGAACTATGGGATTTAAAATTCTGGAAAAATTTGAGCTTGTAGGACATCAAATAAAATTTCAACCACATTTGGCTTAAAGAAGATAGGTCTACAAATTTAAGAGTTACATAAGTTGTTCCCATAACTTTGTTTTTCATATTACTTTTAATAATTACTATGAAATTTCCAATTTATTTTACGGTCACTTTTAATTCGTTATTATTTTTAATGTTCTTACATTCTTCATCATCAAGCTGCGGAACCCTTTAGTTTCCACTGTGCGTGGTCTACAACGCACTTGACTGATAATATTTTTTTAAAAATGCCTGTCTGACTATCTGCTTGTCTGTCTGTTTGTTTATGGACGCATTACTGCAAAATTGTAAAGCTTTAACTGAATTAATGAAAAATAATAATAATGATAGAAGAGCCGGGCACAGCTAGTATATTATAAGTTTGCATTAGTATTGTCCTTGAACTTTGAATTAGTGTTGACTCGGCCTTGAGAAAGGGGCAGCCTTCGCGGGGTTAGAATTATATTCGATTATTATGGCGCCTAATACCTCGGGGATGTTAGGCATCTTCGTTTTTATCAGGTATTGTTAATTTGATGAAGAATTTTCTGTAATGCATTGCGTTACGTTGCGGGCGAAAATCACTCAATCATATGCAAAACTGTCAAATTTTAAGTTATACCTTTAATTGAAATATTATTAAAGCAGACTAGAGAAAAAAAACTGGTAAAACTATCATCATACAACCCTTAGTCCATCATTACACCTCATTAAAGTTTTCTTTCGTTTTAGCTTATAATCGTTTTTATGGTTTCATTTCTATCTATACAAAAAATCATCATAATCAGTTCAACGATTTTCACATTTATAATTAGTTAGTTAGTTAGAATTATTATGGAAACCGGTCAAAAGTAAGTGTATAAGTTTTCATATATTAACCTTTAGGTAATCTTCTACTTCGACTTCCTAGCGTTATTCCCGGTATTATACGAGTATTTACCCAGGGTCTGCTTATTACTCTTGTCCGGATTTTACAGGTTACGAGTTTTTACACGGATTGATTGAGATCTGACCCCGTAGCCCTAAGCGCGAAACAGTAAACCCTTGGATAAGAGCAATTTACTTATCAAGAGTTAACGATTATAATCAGATGTTATGTGATATCAACCGGGACCAACAGCTTAACGTGCTCTCCGAGGCACGGTGAATAGACCCACAAGGACAAAGACCCTGACCGAAACAGATATTTGTAAGATTAGCAATGCAACCCGAACTCTCCACCTAAAGCTAAAGGCTAAAGGCCACAACGCCACAACGATGTCCATTAACCTTTATTTAATATGAGTGTCTAAACGCCTCATTCATTTACTAAAAACGATTGTATTAAATGAAACTATATTAAATGTTATATAAGAAAGAGCACCCCATTTTCTTATATACATATTATGTACGGTACACGTATATAATTGTTTTCAATTCAAGTGTATCTTCATTCCCGTGTACTGAGTCGTCCGTGTCGTTAATTCTATTCCGGGGGCTGTCAGACACACGCCTGACCCGGTAATGCTGCCCGTACACATGACTTGTCGCTTATTCGTCCCTTCATGAATTTGATAATAAACATATATATAAATTAAAGCTAGCTTAGCTTCTGCCTGCAGCTATGGGCAGAATACAATATATTATATATGTATATGTGCGGTTTCCAGTGTTATATACGAGCGTAGAAACTCATTTTTCGAAGTGCGACTTGCTATAAACTAAGGCCTGACTTGTGGCCTTTCCATACAGAAAAAATACCAAATATTCGTTGGTGCTGAGTGCGTACATACGCGTCTTTCACCACGCGCAACTCGCACGTACTCTGACATACTTATAAGCTTATAGGAGTCCTAACAGTTTTTAAATTTAATCTTCTTATCGATTGGTTAGTGGTCAACCTAGTATCAGAGTTGTTCAGGTCGCCCGTAGGCCTCTGACTCGACTTATCGACTGTTGTCTAATTGTCAACAGCCGGGACCGACTTTTTACGTGTCCGCCGAAGCACGGAGACGCTCGGTTGAAATACCACTATGCGATCACCCATCTAGTGAATGACCGCGCCTAAAGTTGCTTAACCTACCGATCGTTTACCGATCAGCGGGTGCACTCGGCTATGAGCGTCTCAAAGTTTAATCATAGGCTTTTAAATCACAATCATAAAATTGTTGTATTTTAATTAAAATCGAAAATGTAGTTTTTGCGTGATGCTCAAAAAAACAAAATATTGCCACAAAAATCACAATCATAAACGACACAAAAAAAAAAACAGAAGATAATCTTCTCCTTTTTGAAGTTTTAAAATTGTTAAAGCGTACAGATTTTTTTTTTGATTTTTAAGGATAGAAAATCAACATAATAGTATATAATATAATAATAAGTAATAACAATAATAAATCATAATAATGACTACGTCAAATTTCTATTCGAAACTAGGAATCAAAGTTTACGTTTTTACGTACATGTACCGCTTCTGAAAATTACCGTTTGATGTCTTTATCAATTACTATGTTAATATTAAGCGTTATAAACACAATCCGATTACATATGTATAATGTATATTGTATATAGATATAAAAAAACCTATAATTTATTTGAAACTAGCTGTCCCCGCGACTCTGCTAGCGTGGACTACCGATTTTTCTTTATTGCACGGAACTCTATTTCGTTTTCAAAAATAAAAGTAGTCTTAGTTACTCCTTATAACATCAGCTATCTGCCAGTGAAAATTTCGTTGAAATTGGTGTAGTTGTTTCAGAGATTAGCTGGAACAAACAGACAGACAGACAGACAGAGACTTTAAAAACTGTTTTTTTTTGTGTACGTATCGTGTATACTTTCATATGCATTTAGTGGAAAGTTGATAATTTGGAATTACAAACACTTCTATTTTTAGGGTTCCGTAGCCAAATGGCAAAAACGGAACCCTTATAGTTTCCGTCCGTCCGTCCGTCTGTCCGTCCGTCCGTCCATCCGTCCATTTGTCACAGTCATTTTACTCGGAGACTATTGGCTCTATCTATACGAAATTTACTAAATAGGTGATTTCTATTATCCGCACAACGATTTTGTAATAAAATCTTTAAATATATAAGAATTAAGTGTAGCAGTCCATAAATGTAACTAAGAAAAAAAAAAGAAATTTCAACGTATGTCAACGTGTGAGGTATCTTTGGATAGGTCTTTCAAAAATGATAACGAGGTTTGATTTTGACTACGTTGTTTTCATTACGTCAGTAGTTGTTGAGATATTACCTCCTAAAGTCGTAAAATTTGTGCCCCCCTTCTAACTTTTGGACTATGGGATTTAAAATCCTGAAAAAAATTGAGCTTATAGGAGATCAAATTAAATTTCAACCACATTTGGTTTGAAGAAGATAGGTCTACAAATTTAAGAGATATATAAGTTTTTCTCATAACTTTGTCTTTCATATAACTTTTAATAATCACTATGAAATTACCAACTTATTTTTGCAGTCGATTTTAATTCGTTATTACTTTTAAAGGCCTTAAGATTCTTCATAACCAAGCTGCGGAACCCTTTAGTTTCAACTGTGCGTGGTCCACAACGCACTTGACTGCTAATTATTTATTCTATTTATGCAGATTAATACCTAGCTATAATGCTGTTGACATGAACCGGCCGCTTCAACATTGGACTTGACCTTCACTCAGAGTTTCGATGAGAAGTACCAGAAACCGTATATCATCGTACTTCTAGTAAATTTTGATCGATGAGATCGAATCAGATCATCAAAAGCAAAACCTTTAAAATACTCTTCAAAGGCGTCGGGATGTGACGACCCCATCGCCCGCTGTTGGGATAACCTCTGTCACAACAGAGATTATTCCACCAATGCAATCAGTCACACTGGTGGTAGGTCTTTTGTTGCAAGAGGCCGGCTAGGTAGGTACCACCGCAGTGTCCAATATTCTGCCGCCAAATAGTAGGGTTTAGGCACTACTGTGTTCCGGTATGAAGGGCATTGTACGCTAGTGAAATTACTGGGCGAACGAGATTTAAGAACTAATATCTCGAGGTTGGCAACGCGTGAGTGGCACCTACGAATGGTGCTGCAAGCGCTCATAGGCTGCGGCAGCCACTTACCATCAGGTGGGCCGTATGCTTGTTTGCCAACTTCTAACATAAAAAAAAAACTCTGTTTGTACTTCTTTTCCACACAACCTTCCCATCTCTAGTTACAAACGAAACTAAGTGACCTCTGTTGTTATACTGTTTTAGAACATTATTGATGAAATAAACCATGTAGATATGAAAAGGCGCCCCTGAGGAGGAAGGCAGTCAGTGTGGTTTCGACTGCCGTACGCTTGCGTGGGAAGCGCTGGGGGGCTTTGCCGTCTCGACCCCCCGGGACCGAGCTCCGCTACCAATCAGATCACCGTGATTGTCAGGTCTGCGAGAGTTCCCGTAACCTGACAAACACTCTGAGGTAGGCCACCGAGGAGGTTTTAGTGGGTCCCCATGACGTTTCCACCTTGTCATGGAACCCGATATAACATGGTTCTCCTACCCAAGACAAGACACCAAAAAAAATGTAGATATGAAAATAAACATTATCACGTTTGTCTAAGAAACTTCTTCTTCCTAGCATTATTCCTGGTATTTACCCAGGGTCTGCTTATAATTTTATCCGAATTTGATAGGTAACTAGTAGACAGAGCGATTGCCATCTGACCTCTGTAGCCCTAAGGGCGACCCAGAAACTCATTGGATAAGAACAAATTACCTATCAAGTGTTAGAGATTATTATCAGATGTTATAATAACAATCGGGACCGACAGCTTAACGTAGTTTCCGAGGCACGGTGGGACCGAAACAGATATTTATAACAAACATCTGTACCGAGCGGGAATCGAACCCGCAACCGTCGGGGCTCAAAGCAGGCTTATAAAGCCACGTGTGTATAAGAATATTAACCAAAAATTGATACTTGATTACGTGAATTTCGATCCCAATTCTAATTTAAAATCAAGTAAGAAAATGACATACTCGGGCAGAACGAGGGATGGACAGGATGAAATTATAAGGGTTCCGTTTTTGCCATTTCGCTACGGAACCCTTATTATTATAACTAGAATGGCGCTTCTATTTAACATTTTCTAAAACAGGCTTTAAGTATTACAATAGATAATTTGAAGGATGATTAATTTCAGGCTGAAACTATTCATGCATAACTTAAAAGTTGTTAAGTCGATTTTAATGAACTATGCATGAACTTTGGTGCCTAGAGTACATAGCTCATGATATTTAGCATTCTCAATCTTAGGGGAAAATATTGGAGAAACCTATCTTGATAGTTCGTTGAAATTATGGTCATTATAATGTATAATTATGTATATTATTCTTTTTGATGTCATAAGAGTTGGCATATAGGCTTACGGTGTGCCTGATGGTAAGCAGTCATCGACCCGTATGAACTCTTGCGATATTTGCCAACCTAAGGAATGCGACGGAAGCAAAAAATAAGGGAACAGAGTTTTTTTTTTATGTTAGAAGTTGGCAAACAAGCATACGGCCCACTTGATGATAAGTGGCTGCCGCAGCCTATGAGCGCTTGCAGCACCATTAGTAGGTGCCACTCACGCGTTGCCAACCTCGAGATATTAGTTCTTAAATCTCGTTCGCCCAGTAATTTCACTAGCGTACAATGCCCTTCAAACCGGAACACAGTAGTACCTAAGCACTACTATTTGGCGGCAGAATATTGGACACTGCGGTGGTACCTACCTAGCCGGCCTCTTGCAACAAAAGACCTACCACCAGTGTGACTGATTGCACTGGTGGAATAATCTCTGCTGTGACAGAGGTTATCCCAACAGCGGGCGATGGGGTCGTCACATCCCGACGCCTTTAAAAGTGCCTGTGCCTGAGTGAGAGAGTGCCTGGGATAGTCAAACGAAACGCAATAGTACTATTTATACTGTTACTTTACACTATTTTATATTATAGTAATGCCATAGTGTCGCTATACACACATTAAGGCAACGTCTTTGACGTAAGGCGACGTTATGCCGCCGTCCGTGTTTCATTAACTTTATCAAACACAAACATGCCTGGAAGGTCACAAAATAAAGATAATTTTATTATAATTATCACAGCTAATTAAATTTGAATCCCCATTTCACCACTTCAGGAGTGCAATTTTAG
Organism: Hestina assimilis; assembly: GCA_023373885.1. Lineage (NCBI taxonomy): Eukaryota > Metazoa > Arthropoda > Insecta > Lepidoptera > Nymphalidae > Hestina > Hestina assimilis. The sequence goes on along the minus strand of CM041749.1, from coordinate 3,837,240 downwards.
AAAACATACAATAGTATGTTTCCTAAAATATTCTGAAAAATATTTCATACTTCTTAGTAAAATGTATTCTTTAACGTCGTCCTTCTTGAGATATACAGACAGAAATGTCTTAAAGTAATTTCGACTAAGCGTGTCAAGTAGGCGTCTTCATTTAAAAATATTCTCTTGTATCGTCACTTTCATAATCTCACTGAAAGAAATTGTTTGAAGCTGTTTGACATTTGATCTTTAAACTTTTTGACATTGAAGTACCAAATCAAGGTGTACGAGTAGTCAATTAAGCTATAATCAAAGGTTATTTTCAAGTTTTTCATTGAGCCTTTATCTTTAATCGAAAAGTTGGAAAGAAAATTTGACCAAGGGATTGATTTTCAGACTTTCAATAAATAGAAAATATGATATGGAGACAGATTTTTATTATTGTACTAGCGAGCCCGGTGACACCGTTGTGGCGTTGTGGGTAGCATGTCTGCCTTTAGTCTCGACGGTTGCGGATTCGATTCCCGCTCGGGCAGATGTTTGTTAAAATTTTGTTCGTGTGGTTCTCCCCACTGTGCCTCGGAGAGCACGTTAAGCTGTCGGTCCCGGTATATATATATATTATCAATAACATCTGATAGTAATCGTTAACTCTTGATAAGTAAATTGCTCTTATCCAATGAGTTACTGGTTCGCCCTTAGGGTTGCAGAAGTCAGATGGTAATCGCTCCGTGTAAAAACTAGTAACCTGTCAAATCCGGATAAGAGTAATAAGCAGACCCTGGGTACATAAAAATACCGGGAATAATGCTAGGATGAAGAAGCGAGCCCGGTAGACGTTATCCTTCCATGAAAAACAATCTGGGGCCTGTTAGCAGTGCCCTCAACTGAGTATAATTGTGAACATAAGTAACACCGATGAAAATTATCGAATTACTAATATCGCTATTAAAAAATAGGGCCAAATGGTAGAAGGGTAAGGAAAGGGTAAGTAAGGGAAATTTAGGGTTGTATGAATTTGTAATGCCACATCATTAAAAATAAAAATAAAAATGGACGCAAATAAGCAATACTATGTCAACCCACAAAATTGAAAAACTGAGTTATATATGCAGAAGTGTTGGTAAATGGCTGAAGAACATTTTCTTTAATATTTGTAGGGTTTTAAGCTTTAAAAATTCTAAAAAAGCCATTTTTTATCATGCAATTTATGTATTATCTTAAAAGTTTTGGGTTATATTATATACGAAATATGCAGTTTGTATACTTATTTTTGTGAAAATAAGTAAAAAAAAACTTACATAAATCTGAAATTGCCAAAAACTTGACAAATACATAAAAAAAATCATATAAAGAAAGTTGTTCAAAATTTTCAAACGCATTTTCAAACTCGAAATGACATTCGTATGGGTTGACATGATAATGCTTATTTGCGTCCAAATAATGGTCCAAAAAATATTGAGGTGGACCACTTAACCCACTTTAAGTGTTAGGAAAATAAATGTTGACGATTCTCAGACCTACCCGATATGCACAATTTCATAAAAATCGGTCGAGCATTTTATATATTAGAATATTATTTATTGTAATTCGTTTTTCGTTACAGTTATATTATGATTCAGCTGGTTTTTAAAGCTAATGGAGCAATCAAAATTGTAGAAATACTTTTCGGCGTCGGGATGTGACGACCCCATCGCCCGCTGTTGGGATAACCTCTGTCAGCAGAGATTATTCCACCAGTGCAATTAGTCACACTGATGGTAGGTCTTTTGTTGCAAGAGGCCGGCTAGGAAAGTACCACCGTAGTGTCAAATATTCTGCCGCCAAATAGTAGTGCTTAGCCATTACTGTATTCCGGTTTGAAGATTTATGAACCAATATCTCGAGGTTGACAACGCGTGAGTGGCACCTGCTAATGGTGCTGCAAGCGCTCATAGGCTACGGCAACCACTTACCATCAGGTGGGCCGTATGCTTGTTTGCCAACTTTTAACATAAAAAAAAACTTCCTGAGTTTATTTCTTTGAATAATCAAGGCGTATTTCCCTCCGTTTTTCCTCAGTAATATCAGTTGTTTTTATTGCTGAAGTATTCGGGAATAGGCATCCGATTTTACGGCGCATTTTCAGAGTTTTACGACCACTTGGACTGGACTGACCAATTCTTCTTTTAATAGTTTGCGTGTTTGTGGATTTGAAAATACTTTTTCCTTAAAGATTTTTATAGTGTAAATGCTAGATCCACGACACATTTACTTGTAAACTGTAAACGTTTAAATTATTAAAACTATCTTGGGACATTATGTAACTTAATGAAAGCTTATCAGCTAAAAACTAACCTTCAATCGGTTTTGGTATCGACTAGTTTCGAACTCATTGGAGGTCCTATATCATGGTGAGTGGGTTACGTTAGCGGTCGTGACCCGTGTGAGTCTAATTTTAGTATCTTAAACTAAAGTTTTAGCCAATAAAATTTTATTAACGTAAACGTTTCATTTTTAAAATGCAATCGAATTTAAAATTCCTTTGTGAAAATGGAAAATTACTTTTGTAGACGCGGGAAACTTTTCGTAGCCGAGAAATACATTTTTTCTTTATTCGATTCTATTGAAAACGCAAAAAGCATACGGCTTGTCTGACAGAAAACATGTTCCCATGTATGTTCCATAGCAACATCTGAGGTATTATTACGCTTTTACATCTAAAATAACGGGTAGGGAAGGAGTAATGTAAGGGGTCAGATAAGAAAGTAGGGTTTAGGTCTCCGACACTTACAAACTAACTAATATATATTGTGTGTGTGTCTATTTATTTGGGTGTGTGTGTGTATGACATACACATTATGTATGTGAATGTGTGATGTGTGTGGTATGTTTCAAAAGTATATAAATATAAACGTAATCGCTCTATAATTTTAACGATCCCTATCAAACCTAGGGAGGTTCTAGAGAGAACACAAACAAAATCAAGTCCGAAACAATTTGTGCCTGTGACTATTAGTGCAAGTTAAAGAAGGGACTGCTGAAGGAACTAGCACTGCGCAGCACATTACAGTCTAAACGAATCTGACTAGAGCGGGAATCGAACATGACTTCTAAGCAGGAACAATTACAACGCGGTCGTCACGGATGCTTAAATAAGTACTATAAATATCTCTGAACAGTTTCGAGAACATTCTAGAAAGTCATCCGAATAGCTTAGGGAGCATTCCGTTCTTAAAGCGTTATTCGTTCATTGTTATGTGTTTTGACACGAAGGGTAAGACGTTTGACCGTCAGTTCGTTTACCTCAGTCGCGTAACCGCAAGTCGATTCAGGGTTGACATCAATAAAATTAATTATCCTAATTTTTTTATCAAGGGAATGGTTTTTTGATATTGATTATTGGATGGAGCTTGACAAATGCGTTGTCATTTGCTAATGTATCATTAATTTTACAAATAATCTTATTATATTACAGAAGTTTAGCGTTTGGATAAACTAAAATTAGTTTACTATAAAACAATTTATTGAATTGTTGTTAAGTTAATAATGTATAGTGAAATATGAAATGGAGTGTTAGATTGCATAAGTTATAACTTTTTTAATAATGGCGCCAAAATGAAATCTTTTCAAAAAAATGACGATTTCGCATAAGTGCAACATATTCCAGGTTTAATAATATAATAGTATTTTGTAGAAGGAGATGTAATGTTCCTCCATTATATGAAAAGGAAGACGGGCGATGTCGCTTGGCAGGCCTCGCGGGCCTCGCGGGCGGGCAGATAAATGTTCATCCGCGTAGAGAATTTCAATAGCACGAAGCAGCAGAAGTAGCAGAGTGTAGATGTCGCTACAGTACTTTCACATTAAAAAAATCTTTAGCCAACCTGAAATTGGCAACCTTGAATTAATTATAATATTGTCATCACAAAAACAAGGTGCATAAAGTAGAAATCAATATATTTGTATTCGATTTGTTTTGGATAAACTTTTCAAATTTCAATGAAAATTTTATTAACGTTAAAAACTTTGGTGCGAACAAACTTTTCAGACGTGTTTATTAAGAAAGTATTGGTCTGACAGCCGCCTGTTGATTGATATATTGACACGTTGTGACTGCAATAAATAATAGTAGGTAACCAACATCTGCCCGCGTCTTCGTCTGCGTAAACACCAGAATTTTGTTCTGAGAATTTTAGTATACCATACTGTACTACCATGTTCTACCGTAAACTACTATGTTGTATTTTAACAGCTATCGTGGTTCATCTCGAAAAGTACCTAGGGATTATTATAAAACTCTTAAATTCGAATGTCTCGCAAACTGAACATTGTAACAAAAATATTTACATATAATATGTATGAAAATAATTATAGGTAAAGAACATCTTCCCCCGTCTTCGGCTGCGTAGACATCAGAATATTGTTCTGAGAGAAATGTTAGTCTACCATACTGGACTACCATGTACTACCGTAAACTACTATGTTGTATTTTAACAGTTATCGTGGTTCATCTCGAAAAGTACCTAGGGATTATTATAAAACTCTTAAATTCGAATGTCTCGCAAACTTGACATTGTAACAAAAATATTTACATATTATATGTATGAGTATATTTTCATACCATGAATGATTCATAAAAACGCAAATACTTACAGATCGACTCGCCGCTTTTAGTTTTCGTACTATTATATAACCCATAAATTCCAGTGGCATTCAACCTTTTAACTGCCTGTTCGTACAGTTTCTTTATTAAATATTGTTATTAGTAAAAAATTTTTTAGTAGTAACAATAAATCGAGAGAAAACTTGCATTCTTTTAACCGACTTCAAAAAAGGGGGATGTTCTCAATTCACCTGTATTTTTTTAGTTTGTTACCTCATAACTTTCGCCTGGGTGAACCGATTTTGATGATTCTTTTTTATTTAAAAGCCAATATTGCCTGTTACATCAAAACTTTTCGAAAAATTACTGTAAAAAAGAATGTTACCATCACTCTTGGCACGTTCCGTTATACCTGATCATCAGTTCGGTTTTCGTGAAAAACACGCTACAATCGAACAAGTCCACAGAGTATAAAATAAAATCAGGAGTAGCTTGGAGTGCAAAGAGTATTGCTCTGCCGTGTTTCCCGACATACAACAAGCCTTCGATAGAGTATGGCATAAAGGATTGCTGTGCAAAATAAAGAAATCACTACCACACACCTTTACCGAAATCCTAAAATCTTACCTAACTGACAGGATATTCCAAATTAAAGAAAATGACAGCACTTCTCAATTTCACACCATAATAGCAGGAGTGCCGCAGGGCTCCGTGCTGGGACCAGCCTTTTACACCATATTCACAGCAGACCTCCCCCAATCTCCATATGTCACAACTGTAACTTATGCCGACGATACGGCTATATTAGCGAGTCATATAAAGCCAAACACCGCCTCAAGCACTCTGCAACGAGGTATCGATGCTATCAATCTCTGGCATATAAAGTGGAGAATGAAAGCAAGTATTACAAAATCCGCAAAGTTCCATCTTGAAAAGTATGTCAAATGCACCATGGTTTATTAAAAACTCGGAACTGCATCAAATATTTAGTGTCAACATCGTCCAGCAGGAAATAAAAATTATTGCAGAACGATATAAAATAAGACTTGGGCATCATTCAAACGCACTGGCATCAATATTGACTGAGCCTAACCATCTTAGAAGACTAAAGTGAAAGAACATAATTGACCTAAATGCCTAGGAAACAAATACTAAGAAGGGATTTTCTCATTGGAGAAATCACTTCCAGCATAAACTAACTATCCACTCATCCGCTTATAGTAAACCAACTGATTGTGGATAAAATTACAGACAAAAAAATAAAAATTTAAAAGCTAGTGCTTCCCGTGTCCGCCATTTCAATTCTGACAGTGGCCTTCATGAGAAAAACATATTTGAATTAATCATTAAGTACTATCATTCGTAACTAAAAAGTATACAAATTGTTTTATTAAAGTGCAAGTCTCATGCAAGTGACGTCATATCTTCGTGCAAGTTACTTGCATGGGAGATACATTTACCTGAGCTTGCATTTCACATGCGATGTTTTACTTGCATACTATCTCAGTTGCATGCAATAGTTCAGAGCGGGTTATGGTTTCGTTATATGTAACATGCGACTGACTTGAACGTGAAAACCCCAGTCAGAAGCAAAAACTATCTGTAATCGACACTTTGTTTGTAGGCTTAATTTTCTCGTACTGAAAGTGCATACGACTTGCACAAGGTATGCAAGCTTTTTGTCTATCAGCATTATATAGCTACCAGCATTTTATTAAGGCTCTGTACCCAAATTCAAGGAAACCCTTCTAGCCTCTGCTGTTTGTCCGTCTGTCAGCGTGCTGTATTTCACGAACTTCTCAGGTAAAGACTTGCAATTTTATATTTCTGTTGTCCACTACAACTTCATAACTATAATAACCGTTGTGGCGTGGCGTGACACCGTTGTGGCGTTGTGGGTAGCGAGTCTGCATTAAGCCTCGACGGTTGCGGGTTCGATTCCCGCTCGGAGCAGATGTTTGTATTAACCGTACAGGCATGTTTTCCGGTCTGGTTGTGTTTGTCCTTGTCATTGTGAATGTTTCCGGGCCCCCAACACAGGATATAATTATCCTAATGGGGGCCGTTGAGTGTGTAGCGTTTATTTATTTATAATAAAAACGCCAATTTTGAAAAAAAAAACGGTGGTTCCCTTCCAAGAAACACGATACATATTTTTATTTTACATTGGTACGGAACTCTTTATATGTGAGTCCGGCACTTGGCCGGGTTCCTTTTTGATAGTTTTTAGAGAATTGATACCCAATATAAGAAGAGAAGAAACGTGACAATTTTTAGTGGCTTAACTTTTACGTTCTGTGATATTATACGGCAATAAAAAAGAACTTGACTACAATATATCCTAACGAGAACTTCTGAATTCTGTTTGTAACTCCAAACAGAATTAGTACAGCTTTATCGGGAAGTACATACACAAGAGACTTGACATCAATTTCACGGTTTGCATAGAGCGCAAAGACAACATCGGAAAGCATATCTTTGTTAATTTCTAGTGATAATTTATAGGCACTGGCATGTAGCCAGGCGACGGTTTTTGGGGTTCAAATTCTGATAATCAGATAATGAAATCTGGAATGACATCCGACGATCGGCGGTGGATAAACCCGTACTGAGAAACATCAACGTGTATCGCCTTAACTTTTTTAGTGTCGAGCGGTATAAATGAGAGTAGATTATAGATTATGGATAGAATTTTTATAAGAAGGTTCAACTGCAAATAAAAAAAATATGCAAGACCTTGAACAGTGTAGGAAAGCCTTGGCCCCGTAAACACTTATTTCACATTAAGAACCTTTGGCTTAAGTGCGACGAATTCTTCAGTATTTTGGGTTCCATTTTCAGCTATTTTTAGTTTTGATGCTGGAAGTAACCCTGATATGTTGTTATATGCAGTCAAGATAGAGTGTGGGCTTCCTCTTTTACATAACTTTGGCAGCAACAGGAGTCTCGTCTAAAAATTATATGTCATATGTCCAGCTGCATTGATCATAGTTGATTCTTCTTCTTATTAAGTGGTTAGTGGCCAACCTAGTGTCAGAGTTGTTCAGGTCGCCCGTATACGCCTCAGACTTGCCTATTGTCAAATTAATAACAGCAAGGACCGACTTTTTACGTGCTCTCCAAAGCACGAAGACACTCAGCTGAAATACCACTATGCGATCACCCATCCATTGACTGACCGCGCCTAAAGTTGCTTAACTCACCGATCGTTTACCGATCAGTGAGCGCACCTGGCTATGAGCGTTTCAGCATCATAGTCGATAAGTCGCCAAGTGTAGACTTCAATCAACAATGAATTATTGATTCGAAGGTGAAAAGCCACATGAATGTTGATTTGCGACCCGCTGGTTCAGAATACATGAAAACTGTTGAATAAACAATTGAAACCGCTCAACTCAGACATTCCATCTCCATATTTATGAAATGAAATCATTTGATCTTGTACTAAAACAACTTAAAGTGGGTAAAAGGGTACAAAATTTATTATGCTATAATTCGTCAATTATTTCTCAATAAAACAAAAATGCTGACTAAGAAAAGCAAGAATTTAGGATGCCTTTTGAAAATGTAGCGTTTATGTGTCAGTACAGTAAATGAAAATTAAAAATGAATAGGTGTGCCACGTTACTACGTTTCTACGGTCTACGGTTGCGTTACCTGCAGTGAATATATAAAAAACCCAATAATATCTTGGAATCTGACAGCTATTAGAGCAAAAGCCCAGGACGGCCAGACGTACCCCATGCCAAATAGAATAAAATACTTTATTTTTATTTGGAAAGTTAGGCAGTTTTTTTTATGTCACAAGCTGGCAAACAAGCATACGGCTCACCAGATGGTAAGTGGTAGCCGTAGGCTTAAAGCGCTTGCAGCACCATTAGTAGGTGCACTCACGCGTCGCCAACTTCGAGATATTAGTTCTTAAATCTCCTCTGCCCAGTAATTTCACTAGCGTACTGTGCCCTTCAAACCGGAACACAGTAATGCCTAAGCACTACTATTTGACGGCAGAATATTTGACACTGTGGTGGTACCTACCTAGCCGGCCTCTTGCAACAAAATACCTACCACCAGTGTGACTGATTGCACTGGTGGAAAAATCTCTGCTGTGACAGAGGTTATCCCAACAGCGGGCGATGGGGTCGTCACATGTCGTCACGCCGGAATGACTCCACTCCACCGGATGCTAAGTGGAAATAAGGTCCAAACCCAAAGGCGGCTAACAGAGTCGCGGAATGCAACCGTGATAGCCCTGCCTACCCGCAAGATTTTCACGCCTCGTTTGAAGGAGCCCTGATCGTAGGAAGGAGGGAACACGTAAAATAAATACATAAAATAATACCTTTTATAAAATAACGAAGGTCTGGCCGTTCTGGGCTCTTGGGTTATATTTGTTTGTTTGGAATATAAAATAAACTGGCGCCACAAAACTTCTCAGGAATGCTAATGACCTAGAAGTCGAGTTATTTATAGACAGCAAAATTTATATTTTATACATCATAACATTAATTTTATATCTATGACTTTATAAATATAAAGTCGGTCGTTACGAGGCACTTATAACTAACAGTACACACTACAGTAAGATGAAGGCACGAAATTCAATCCAAATTGTTAGTCATACTGGTGGTAGGTCTTTTGTTGCAAAGGCCAGCTAGGTAGGTGCCACCGCAGTTTCAGTTCTACCGCAAAGCAGTAGTGTCTTTGACATTACCGTATTGCAAGACACTGTAGGCTAGTGAAATTACTGGGCAAAGGAGATATAAGAACCAAGGTCTCGGGGTTGGCAACCTGTGAGAGACTTTATAATGCTGTTGCAAACGCTCATAGGCTACGGCAACGGCTTACCATCAGGTGGGCCGTATGCTTCATTGCCAACATAGTATCAAAATAAAAATTTAGATAGCAAATTTAAAATTTGTGGACTACAAATGGAAAAATAGACGGTCAGTCTTCAAAATGGGTAAATACTTATATAATAGTAGTATAAGCTTGTTTCATGAATGAACCTATAGTCATAGTAACATTAGTGGCATAACCGATTTCGCCACCTAAGAGGTTTGAGGGCTATGGGGCGGAAAGAGACATAGGACAAGTATTAAAATGCTGGAAGCGTTGGAAGCTGCTATTGCCTACTGCTACTTTACGCTTATTTACTCAAGATTTCTCCAATAGTGTCGGGGCCATTACCATATCGACTCTAGAGCGTAATTGCTCTAGAGTTATGGCTATTCTAGCATTCATAATTCTTCTTCTTCTCCATCCTAGCATTATTCCCGGTATTTTATGTACCCAGGGTCTGCTTATTACTCTTATCCGGATTTGATAGGTTACTAGTTTTTACACGGAGCGATTGCCATCTGACCTTCGCAACCCTAAGGGCGAACCAGTAACTCATTGGATAAGAGCAATTTACTTATCAAGAGTTAACGATTATTATCAGATGTTATTAATAATAACCGAGACCGACAGCTTAACGTGCTCTCCGAGGCACGGTGGGCGACCCACACGGACAAACGCACAGACCGAGACAGAAATTTTAACAAACATCTACCCGAGCGGGAATCGAAACCGCAACCGTCGAGACCAAAGGCAGACTCGCTACCCACAACACCACAACGGTGTCATTGTGTATTCTAGCATTCATAATTCGTTAGTATAGTATAGCAAGAACATATGTTAATGAAATGACATATCTTTATGACGTCGTATCAATAATGTTTATGATTAGATAACGGTTATGAAAACGATCAATCACCTATTAGTGATACCTGAAATGTACAACGGAAACCAAATTGTGTAAGGTTATCTATTTCATATATTCTTTTTGTTGTTTTTATTAAATTAAAAACATATTAAACACTTTTTAAAACGTATCTTTTCTTTGCTATTCGTCCTATTATACTTATTTCGTTTACCTAGTATTTGGTATCTTCTGGCATGTATGGATTGTGGCAAATTATGATTGTAGACTTAAAGGTTTTACGGGCATACGTAATCTGTAAATGTCTTAATTGATTTTAATTGTTTTAGGATGAATTAATTTTATTGGATTAAAGTAAGTCTTTAATCGCAGCCAGCGACTGCCTTGGGAGTATCTGGTGCTCGTAAGGAACTTACCTGAAGGGAAAATTTGAGTTTATTATAACGGTCATAAAGAGTAATAATTCCAAAGTGTGGAAATCTAAAAGTGATGTCACGACCGAAGGGGAGTTGGTGTTTTTACGTGGAAAGAATATTTAAATAATTAGCAGTCAAGTGCGTTGTGGACCACGCACAGTTGAAACTAAAGGGTTCCGCAGCTTTGTTATCAAGAATCTTAAGGCCTTTAAAAATAATAACGAATTAAAATCAACTGCAAAAATTTGTTGGTAATTTCATAGTGATTATTAAAAGTAATATGAAAAACAAAGTTATAAGAAAAACTTATTTATCTCTTAAATTTGTAGACCTATTTTTTAGAAATTTAATTTGATGTCCTATAACCTCAAATTTTTTCAGAATTTTGAATCTCATAGATCAAAAGTCAGAGGAGGGGGTGATACAATTTATACGACTTTAGGAGCTAATATCTCAACAACTACTGGCTTAATGAAAAAAGCCGAAATCAAACCTCCTTATCATTTTGAAAGACCTATCCAAAGATACCTCACACGTTGATATACGTTGAAATTTTTTTTTCAATCCTCAGTTACATGTAGGGACTGCTACCCTTAATTTTTATATATTTTAAGATTTCATTACAAAATCCTTGTGCGGTTTACAGCATACACCTATTTAGTAAATTTTGTAAAGATAGAGCCAATGGTGTCCTAGTAAAATGACTGTGACATACGGACGGACGGACAGACGCACAGACGGACATGACGAAACTATAAGGGTTCAGTTTTTGCCATTTGGTTACGGAACCCTAAAAAGCAATAACACTAATTAAAATTGAAGTAAATAAAAATAGGCTTTAGAAGCACAAAATTCAAACCTTGGCCAGCAATACACATTCAGAAAAAAAAAACCTTGCCCATAGGTACGGCAGTGCTTACAAAGAATCAACGATAATGGATAATGTCGAGACAAATAGCTCAATATATCACAGAATATTACAAACTTTTATCTGGTGACGTAAAAGAATAACAAACAACAAGTTTGCAAAACGAGAAGTGATTACATAACTATCACTGTTACAGGCAGGTTTGCTTCCATGACAGAATTGTGGTCGATCAATACCAATTTAAACAGCCTAAAATAGCAAGCATAGGACGACGACGTTGTGGCGCAGTGGTAGCGAACCTGCCTCAAGCGCCACAGGTCGCGGGTTCGATTCCCGCTCGGTATATATGTTTGTATTGACCATACAGGCATGTTTTCCGGTCTGGGTGTATTTGTCCTTGTAATTATGTATGTTTCCGGACCCCCGATACAGGAGTGAGTGTGTAGCGTTCATAGGAATAGAGGTAAAGTAAGGTTCAACGTATACTACTAATATAAATGAGAAAGTATGTTTGGATTGCTGAAATTTTGTATGTTTAGATGTTTGTTACACAATCACGTATAAACGGCTGAATGGATTTGGATAAAATTTGACACAGATATAGATTGTTACCTGTAACAATAGAATATACACATGAATGAATCCTGACTGTCATTGAGGTAAAGAAATAAATAATAAATAATAATAGTAAACGTTAGAAATTCATCTTATGAAAGCGAAGCTACTGTCAATGGGTAGCGGATAACTAAATTGTAGTTTTACCAATTATTTTATTATTTACGATAGTAATCTATTATATTATTGATTTTTTCGAAGTTGGAAGGCGGAATTTCCACCCCATTTGTTTTTTCTCCTTTATATACCCAACTACCCCCCTTAGATACATTGGCGAAGTTTTATATAGGTATATATAGGTTATTTAAGCGCTTACCAATTACCATCAAGCGGTAATATTACAACACGAGAATAAATATAATATAAAATTTAGTCACACTGGTGGTAGGTCTTTTGTTACAAGAGGCCGGCTAGGTAGGTACCACCGCAGTGTCCAATATTCTGCCGCCAAATAGTAGTGCTTAGGCACTACTGTGTTCCGGTTTGAAGGGCATTGTACGCTAGTGAAATTACTGGGCGAACGAGATTTAAGAACTAATATCTCGAAGTTGGCAACGCGTGAGTGGCACCTACTAATGGTGCTGCAAGCGCTCATAGGCTGCGGCAGCCACTTACCATCAGGTGGGCCGTATGCTTGTTTGCCAACTTCTAACATAAAAAAAAAAAAATTAAATAAAAAAAATAAATAAGAAAATATTGTATATATTTTTTTGTTACTATAATATATCAGTATGGTGTAAAATAAATTAATAGATAGGATCTGATGTATTGCAGCGTAAAACTTAACAACAGCCAGCATTATTGTTATCTCTTTCCTAATTAATTTTAAATAGTTTAAAATGTGGTATCATTTCATTGTTTTGTAATACAATTTAAAAAGCATTTTTATAATTTACTTATAACTCTACACCAAAATTAAATTAACAAAACATAATTCAAAACAATGTTTACGTATAAAATTACAAGTGAAAAACAACTTTATTACATTCAAAACTAGAAATTCCGAATTCAGTTGTTTTTGTTACTAAAACTATTACAAACCAGACTATTTTCGTTCATAGTGCTATGTACGAGTATGTGCTTCTAGTTTATTAAGTGTTAAGTTTCCTTTAACTTAACATAGAATATTAATGTGGCTTGACATAATATTTATCTCTATTTCCATTCCTAAGCAATTATGTAGTTGAAAAATTATTCTTAGGCCGAAGAAGTATTACTCTCGGATGTTTGAAAAAAATAAAACGTTATCGGAAAAACGTTTTTCCAATGAGTTATATCGTCTGTACTAATATTATAAACGCGAAAGTTTGTGTGGATGGATGGATGTTTGACACTCTTTCACGCAAAAACTATTGGACAGATTTCGATGAAATTTAGTTATATAATATACAAATACAAAGACTTTATTTGTGCACAAATTTCAGTACATTGTTCGACATATTAATTATCTAAAGTGCATAATAATAGTAATTTTTTTTTTAGTAATTGTGTTAATTATCTCAGTTTAGTAATAGTAAAAGAGTTAATTAACATAACTAGGAAAAGGCACAAAACAATAATCATGGACATACCTAAACAAACAAAATAAAAAAAGATGAAAACAATTATACAATTTAAAAAAATGTTGGAACCATAAAACAGATAAAATAACATTAAAAAGATTAATCCTTTTCTTAGTGCAAGCATTTATTTTATAAATTAATTTATGTACTAAAAGCCGTGCACAAAAGGGCACACCACTCAGCTATTGTTGAGTTATCCTCAACGCTGTTTTTCAGGGGTAGCCGGACCACCATATCGAGAACCGGTAATATGTATATAATATATATATTAAGGTTATTTATAGATATAAGTCAGATGTTCTTGTTAATATTATACGATATATGTACCTTTATATATTTATATATTATGTGATACCTCTTTAAGTGTTAAAAACGAACGTATACCTGAATTTTTTTTAGGAAAAATGGAAAAAAACATACCAATTACACCTTACTTAAGACAGTCGAAAACTTCCAAAGGATTTAAACTTCACCATTTCCAGCTTTTCCATTATTTTTCTTATTCCAAAGTCTACTGTAAATCACTTTCGAAAAGATTTTCCTCAAGGGACAAAACCTTTTTACGAATAACTAAAGCCGCGGCTCGTTTGAATAAGGATAATAGAAATTTTAGAGGAATTTGCTACCACAAGCCTTGTGGAGTGAGCTACCTGCCAAGGTTCTCCTAACATACAGTATACTTCAAGAGAGGGGTGAAGAAATATTTTGGGTGTAGGCAATACGTTCGTAACCATTTTTTATCTGTGGAAATGCAGGAAATGTGCAAGCAGATACTCGGCCTCCCGGTGAAGAGAACCAGGCTATTTGGGGTTTTGTGTTCGACTATGAGGTCTCACTAACACTAAAACCTCCTCAGTGGCAGATCTAAGTGCGTGCGGGGCTCCGGGAACTCCCGTGGAACGCACTCCGGTGCCTCTCAAGCACATCGCCCATCCCAGGGAGAGGTGATGGTGTTGCCTCACTTTTGGGAAACTGATGGCATTGTCCCCGTCCGCCATCTTCCTCTAGGCCGCGTGACAGACACACAGGTGACCTAATGATACGACGCACTTTTTAAAGACCAACGTACGTAGACGTAGGCTAAGGTGACCACTTATAATCATCATCAATAAATTTTACGCTTCTAATGTCGTGTGATTTTTTGTCACCTTTAATAAAAATAATTGTTATTAATCCGATTGAAGATAGGAAACGGAACCTTATAAAGTATAAGAGATAACTAGCGAATAATGAATTTTTTTTTATATCATGTTTGGCAAACAAGCGTACCTTTCGCCTGATACTAAGCAGTCACCGTAACCTGAAAGTCTTCGATACTTGAAGTATCACATGCTTGTTGCCAACCCAAGGGATAGGAAGGAAGAAATGAGAAGGGAAAAGAGGAAGAGAGTAGAGGGGGTGGAAGATTTGACTTCAGGCACTTATAAAATGAATTTACAGCGCGGTGAAAACATGGCTCTACTGAATTCAATAAGTCTTACAAAATAATAATTACAATATAGCATAATTTAATATATAGTTTACCGTATAACATATCGTGATTCACTAACGTCTTCTTCGTCCTAGCGTTTTTCCCGATATTTTATTTTACCCAGGGTCTGCTTATTTACTCTTATCGGAATTTGACAGGCTACTAGTTTTGAAACGGAGCGATTGCCATCTGACCTCCGCAACCCTAAGGGCGAACCAGTACCTCATTGGATAAGAGCAATTTACTAATCAAGAGTTAACGATTATTATCTGATTTTACGTGATAACAACCGGGACCGAGAGCTTAACGTGCTCTCCGAGGCACGGTGGGGTACCCAGACCGAAACAGAAATTTAAACAAACATCTGCCCGGGCAGGAATCGAATCCGTAACAACGCCACAACGGTGTCATCGTTATACACTAACATATTAGTGATATTTTTTTTTACATCTTTATTATGTATCGTGAGCTAGGGATAGTTTCACCAATATTAGTATGCCGTCGTTATCTCAACTTCTCAGCTGCCCCGCGGGAATAAAACAATTGTAGTAGTGTTCAGAAACGGTTCGTCGAAAAACCCATTGGTCTTGTAACTTTTCTAATCCAACATTTTATTTATTGTGGTCTGTACGATCGTGATATATAGACACGCATAGGTTTTTGTATATTGAGGTGATGTAGTTTTATGTATACATACAAGTAATAAAATTGAAGTATCTGTTTGTAATTCTAAACAGCTTTTCTTTAAATGCATAAGAAAAAAGTATAATAAATAAATGGACGCAAATAAGCAATACCATGTCAACCCACAAAATTGAAAAAACTGAGTTATATATGCAGAAGTGTTGGTAAATGGCTGAAGAACATTTTTCTTTAATATTTGTAGGGTTTTGAGGTTTAAAACTTCTAAAAAGGCCATTTTTTAATCATGCAATTTATCTGTTAAACGTTTTGGGTTATATTATATACGAAATATGCAGTTTGTATACTTTTTTTGTGTGAAAATAAGTAAAATAACTTACATAAATCTGAAATTGCCAAAAACTTGACCAATACATAAAAAAATCATATAAAGCAAGTTGTTCAAAATTTTCAAACGCGTTTTTCTCGAAATGACATTCGTGTAGGTTGACATGATATTACTTATGCGTTCAAATAAGCTAGTCTCTGAAACGACTGGACCGAATTCACTGGCAGTCCCTTCCCTTAAGTGTCCATGAATAAATAAATAAATAAACGTTGCACACTTAGGATAGTAATATCCTGTGTCGGGGTCCGGAAACATTCACAATGACAAGGACAAAAACACCCAGACCGGAAAATGTGCTTGCATGGAGAATACAAACATATTATGCTCCGAGCGGGAATCGAACCCGCGACCTGTGGCGTTTAAGGCAGGTTCTCTACGGCTGCGCTACAACGTCGCGTAATGAATACCTGCGACATCAGGGGTTTACAGCGTTGCGGATACAGCTGCGATTTGCTTGCTTGATTTTAAAGATTACCAAGTCGTATAGGTTCGGAAATAAATAGAATTACATGAATGCCTAAACTGATAACATAACTTCTTATCTTTTTACAGTGACTGAGTTACAGTTACTGAGCTATGCCTGAGATACCTTTAAAGCTTTATTGAATATTATTTTTTTTACCTAGAAAATATTGTGCTCTGATTACAATTTTTACCTCACGAAACAAATTTTGCTCATTTTATTTCTAGTTGTACAATTTTCTTGTAACAGACCTCGTTACCTTAACAAAGAAAATCCGATAAAAGTTTGTTAGATACAATACGATGGAAACTTTAGTTATCAGTACTATTTCTATAACACAGACAATATACAAAGGCATTTGACTATAGAATATAGAGACTCTTGTGAAATCATTCAGTAGGTAGGTTATATGGGTAGAATAACAATGTAAAAAAAATACAAATAATTTGAGTAATATGATTGTACGCAGCGAGCGATTTTCTTAGGTTTTTAAAAGAAACGGCAGAGGAACGTAGTATGTGTTTATTGTTTCGTAACACAATTTCAACTAACTCAATTACACGATTACAAGCCCTTTTATACTTTTCAAACATCAGTATAATTATCAACTACCCACAAAATATCAGGATAGTTAATAAGCTACATACAAAGTTATATCTAATATCTAACATGATATTTAGGGATTTACTTTTTATGCACAAAAGTGGCAAGCCAACATAAGGCCTGTATGATAGAAACACACATACACAGACCGATGTAACCAAACGACAAAAGTAAGGCGTCTTAAGCACGTCCTGCAAGACCCTGACGATAGGATTAACTTAGAAAATGCCCCTTACTCAGCACAGACACGCACACAACACCGTCCACGCCGGCGAGCACGAGGTCCTTTGTTTCGCACGTCGCGTCGCGCTCACACCATCGGGTGAGTCTATCGTATAGAATGCGCTCGGAGCGCTGCCTCCATCTCCGATGACGTCCTTAGTCACTTTATCACGGCTGAGTCTCTGTACTCGGCCCCCCGCCCGGTGACGCTGTCAAGGCCAGTAGGACCAACATTCCGAAAAAAAAAAAAGAAATCAGTTACCGTAGCGTCCGTCATCGGAGTTGCGAGGCACTATCTCCGTTGACGTCCTTGCTGTCGTGCCGAGCCGCGGCTCTACTAAAGACGGAATCAAATATGAGCCCCCGAGAGGGTTGCCCCATTTTTCACGGCGAGATCGCTGTACTCGGCTGTACTGCTTGGTGACGTTGTCAAGGCCAAACGCAATACACATTCCGAATAAAAGCAAAATAGAAAAAAAATCTTTTATTTTAAGGAATTTCATTTCATTAACATCAATTTATAAAATAACTGCTATTGAAGAAACGAAAAGTCCAAAAGAAAATGAGTCAAACAATTCGAAGCATTTGAACCCGAGCTCAAGACAGTTGAAGACTTCCGAGCTTTTACAACATTAGCGTTTTTCTGACACGCGTTTTATTTATTCGGATGTACTTTCATTGTAAATCAAGTTTGTAAGGAAATTTCTTAAGGGACAAAGCCTTCATGCGCATTATTAAAGGTGCGGCTTGTTTGAATAAGGCTGATAAAACTTGGGTGAATTCGAAATACGGTGAAATCAGGCCGTTTTGGTTCATGCATATTGGGATTATTTTAACGTTTCTTTACCGTTGATACACTTAGGTTTTTAGGTGGAATGTATGAATCGAATATTGCACCCAATTACGTATAATGTCTCTTGATATCCTGTACCACTATCCATCTCTATATCCCGGTATTTACCCAGGGTCTGCTTATACTCTTATCCTGATTTGAATAGCTACTAGTTTTACACAGAGCTATTGCCATCTGACATCCGCAACCTAAAGGGCGAACCAGTAACTCATTGGATAAAAGCAAATTACCCATCAAGAGTTAACGATTATTATCAGATGTTATAGCAACAACCGGGACCGACAGATTAACGGGCTCTTCGAGGCACGTCGGGGAGACCCATAAGGACAAAAGCCCAGACATTTATAACAAATTTGAAAAAGATATTTATAACAAACATCTACTCCGAACAGGAATCGAACTCTCTCGCTACCAGGACACCAATATACAAATGTAATAATTCAAAAAAAGGTTAAAATCTATACTCAAGCCAGAAAGATTTTAACTAGCACACGCTAAGGACGTCGTAAAAATATCGCCGAAATATTGTAGACAACAATGGGTCAGGAATTTTTCTCTCGTCGATTTTCCGTCGTTAAAATCTTCAAGAAAATAGCCAACATTTCTGGTGATTTTCTTTTACTTATTTCCATTACCCCGAGACAACAGGATTTAATGCATAATTTGATCTTGTTAAAGCTGTGCTGACACAAATGTTTATACATTTTCCTGCTTCTTGTCCTCTTTATTAAGGGTTGTTTATAGAAAATATTAGAAATTCGTTATATTTATAAAAGTACTTAAGGATATTTATATGTGTATGTTGTTGGTATTTGGTCTTGACAGCTTCACGTTTGGGGCGAGTACTAAAAATTGACTGTTAAAAATAAAGGTACCGCCAACGCGGGGACTCGAAGTTCCGAATCCATACTAATTGCGCCTCCTGTGAAGCTGAACAATGGCTTATGACGTCATCAGGATAGAGGATCTAATATGGATTGCGGCATCTCATAATAATACAGTTTATTGGTTACCACTATGTTAGAATAATGTACGGTCCGACAACCGTTTTGCCGATCCAAATCATTACATAAATTTCCATAAACGAATAATGCTGATTGATAGCTATGGGGACCAACAGCATTACAGCACCTGTGCTGTCAAAACAACATTCCTTCAGATATTTTAGGTATCTACAGGAATATACATAAGAGTCATGCTATTTAGTGTCGGTTTTATGAAAGTTGGAGTTGCTTCTGCTATCTGGCTGCCCTAAATTCGAGTTAAAGTACCTCACTCTTTCCTACTTCCTTTAAGAATAATTACTTCAGCCGCTTAAATCATAGGTATATAAATGCCGTTTAAATACAGCCATTACTTTTTGATCACTTATGCTTTTAATCTCTAAAGTCTATCTGATCATCACATAATTGACAAAAACCACTAAAATATGTACAGATTATGTATCCAACAAAAAATCATCATCAAAATTAGTTTATAAATAGCGATGATATAGGGTAACATACGCATAAGAAAAACCCACTGTGTGGAGAATTGAAAATCCAATTTTTGAGGATGACAAATTTTCAAAACACTGACAGCCCTGCTTAATTTTACAAACACTAAATATCGGTCTGTTTTATTGTAAGATAAATTAACTAGCACCTGGTAAATCATGTGCAACATTAAGTAGAAGCACGGCATCCGCTGACTGGTGGGATGTATGAAACTCATTACCCGGATGCTCTTACGACGGAAACCTTTCGCTTGGTAATCGTGCGCCAGGATTAATGATCACTAAAGATACTATTCGGTAGTATAATTAGGACAATTTTGAATTCTGGTTCCTGAGATACAGTTCATCTAGTTCAGGAACTAGGTACTCTAAATATTGTAAACTGTTTGTATTTTGCCAATAAAGAATTTGAATTTGAATGTTGCATACGCGTAAGAAAAATCCACTGTGTGGAGAATTGAAAATCCAATTTTGAGGACGATAAATTTTCAAAACCCAGACAGCCCTGCTTAATTTTACAAACACTAAATATCGGTCTGTTTTATTGTAAGATAAATTGACTAGCACCTGGTAAAACATGT
This sequence comes from Hestina assimilis, assembly GCA_023373885.1. Lineage (NCBI taxonomy): Eukaryota > Metazoa > Arthropoda > Insecta > Lepidoptera > Nymphalidae > Hestina > Hestina assimilis. The sequence continues at coordinate 3,816,793 of CM041749.1, read as the reverse complement.
GCAACATTAAGTAGAAGCACGGCATCCGCTGGCTGGCGAGATGTATGAAACTCATTACCCGGATGCTCTTACGACGGAAACCTTTCGCTTGGTAATCGTGCGCCAGGATTAATGATCACTAAAGATACTATTCGGTAGTATAATCAGGACAATTTTGAATAATGTTGCATACGCGTAAGAAAAATCCACTGTGTGGAGAATTGAAAATCCAATTTTTGAGGATGACAAATTTTCAAAACACTGACAGCCCTGCTTAATTTTACAAACACTAAGTATTGGCCTGTTTTATTGTAAGATAAAGTGACTAGCACCTGGTAAAACATGTGCAACATTAAGTGGAAGCACGGCATCCTCTGACTCGCGAGATGTATGAAACTCATTACCCGGATGCTCTCACGACGGAAACCTTTCGCTTGGTAATCGTGCGCCAGGATTAATGATCACTAAAGAGATAGTATTCAATAGTATAGTCAGAACAAGTTTGAATAATGTTATTGTTATATTAAATTCTACTATTATAAATATGAAAGCTTGTATGATTGAATAATACAATACGAATCACGTGCAAGTATTTTTGAGGCGATAAATAAACCAGTCAACTGGAAGATGTATATTTATTGAACGAAAAAAATAAGGATGACAAATAGATAAGATTCATAACTAATTGGGATTTTGTTTATTAGTTCTCTACCTGTTATATAGCTTTTTAATATTATTTTATTGTCTGTCTGTACAAAACGGTATGGTCCGGCACAAAAATACAAAAGTATAGAATTTATAAGCAATTTACATATTCAATGTATGTTAATAATTTCACACAAAAATAATCCAAAATAGATTAAAAGGTATAAAAGCGTCTGTATTTCCGTACGCATACAACCTGCACCTCTTTAAGGTGGCGTATATAGGCTTCTCATAAGAAGATTGCTCCACTGTAGATCTCATCTATGCCTTCGCCTTCGATGGATGTAAAGAGTTTACCCATTTTACAATTTTAAAAAATATAGTCTATATATAGCCTTCCTTAAGGAATTTACTACCATTTGCTAGAAGACCTTTTCAAATTTGACTAATAGTTCCTGAGATTAGCGCGTTCAAACAAACTCTTCAGCTTTATAATGTGGTATTTCTTCCGTTAATTCCATTTCTAAAAAAGAGCTACCTCACAAGGTAGATTAATTATCTCTTCTTGTTTATTTATATATACGTAATGTTTACTTTCCCGTGAATAATGAAAATGAGCTGCATCATCTTTGTTGTTTTCAGTTACTGTAACAATGTTTGTCTATAGCTCTTCTAGTCGAAAGCTAAACAAACTCTTAAGTTTGTGCACAATCCAGTGTCTTAAAAAATTCAATTAATGCTAAATTAGGAACCATGACAACCGTTGTGGCGTGCTGGTAGTGAGCCTGCTTTAAGCCTCGACGATTCCGAGTTCAATTCCCGCTCGAAGTAGATACTAATAATAATAATAATAGCTCTTTATTGGACACAAACATATGATTCACACAAGAAAGATTACCCAGACGTCTGCACTAGCAGGGCTGTGTTGCAAAAGACGTTTGTTATGATTATCTGTTTCGCTTTTGTCCTGGTTGGTCTCCCCACCCTTCCTCGGAGGGCACGTTAAGGTCTCGGTCGTTATCATAAAATCTGATAATAATCGTTAACTCTTGATAGGTAGTTTGCTCTTATTCAGTGAGTTACCGGTTTGCCTTTAGGGTTGCGGATGTCAGATGGCAATCGCTTTGTGTAAAAAATAGTAACCCGTCAAATCAGAATAAGAGTATAAGCAGACCCTGGGTAGATACTGCGAATAATATTAGGAAGAAGAAGATAAATTAGGAACCATACCAAGTTCTTATTCTATACGTTACTGATTCGCATTTAGGGTTGCGGAGATCAGATGGAAATCGCTCTGTGTTAAAACTAGGAAACTGTCAAATCCCGATAATACAGTAATAAGCAGACCCTTGGTAAAATATCGGGATAGTGACAGCAAGAAGAAGGAGCTAATTAATTAGGCACCTGTCCTTTTGTTACGACAATCACAATTTGATTGTTTAGCGAGTAGGGGTATTTGTAATAATAATATTATTTGTTTTACTTATTGAGCGTTTTATTTTCATTAGTAAGTTGCTATTTTGATCCGATAAATAAAAAAAAGTAAATAGTAAATTCAATCACTTTGAAAAAGTGTCATTACATTTCACTGGCGTCGGGACGTGACGACCCCATCGCCCGCTTTTGGGATAATCTCTGTCACAGCAGAGATTATTCCACCAGTGCAATCAGTCGGAATGGTGGTAGGTCTTTTGTTACAAGAGGCCGGCTAGGTAGACACCACCGCAGTGTCAAATATTCTACCGCCAAATAGTAGTGCTTAGGCATTACTGTGTTTCGGTTTGAAGGGCACTGCAGCCCAACTTGTAACATAAAAGCGAGTCGTGTCATTTATTTGACGTCGTTATAAGAGTTAATTTTCATTTTGATAATATTTTACGTTTCAAGTTCCAATATTTAAAGTTGTTCCAGAGACCATTGTCATAGCATTTGAACTAAATTTAAACTTTTGTTTGTTAGTATTTTAAAATCGCTGCTTTATTAAAGTTTTGGTTGTTTTTGTATCTGAGAAACTTTCATTGCATTTCCTTTGTTGAGGTAACGAGGTTCCTTTCAAAAACATGTACTAGATAGAAAATGTGCTCATTTTGTATAAGTTTGATACTTTAAGAATAGTTTATGCATATAATATATATTAAAATAATAAGTAGTAACCATGAAAATAATATAGTAAAGTAGAAGAATTTAGATCAGATCGACTGGTTAGTCTTGCCTGGAGGCAGACATGCAACTTATTATAAAAATCAGAAGCCTTGAAAGTAAAATTACCTCCGCCTTTTTAAAAATGTTATGATGCAGTAGGTAATGATCCTGTTCTAACCGATAAACGCTAGACACTCAACGGGGGCCATTAGGATTTAGATTTTACATTAGAGTTATATCAGTTAATACAAACATCTGCTCATAGCGGGGAATCGAACCCGCGACCTGTGGCGCCTAAGGCAGGCGCGCTACCACTGCGCCACAATGTCATCAAAAAATCAAGATCGTGGGTTTGATTTCTGTTCGGGGCCTTGCCTTGGCCGGAGATTGCCATCTAACCTCTTTAACCCTAAAGGGTAATAAGTGTATAAGAGAATCAGTAATAAGTGTATAAGAGTAATTTACTTATCAAGAGTTAACGATTATTATCAGATGTTATGTGATAACAATCGGGACCGATAGCTTAACGTGCTCTCCGAGGCACGGTGGGGAGACCCACAAGGACAAGCGCCCAGACCGAAACAGATATTTGTAAGATCAATACAAACATCTGGCGGAGTGGAAATCGAACCGGGAACCATCGAGGCTAAAGGCAGACTATGTAGTACTATGTGAGTGTATGTATATTTATTTACGTACTTTGAAATCCATTTATTAAATGAAACACTTCAATTTTATTCAATCGTATAGATTCAAATTTCACTTTGTTCTATTCTGTTTAGTCGAATTCAATGCACGATTTTAAATATATTCATGACTATAAACCGCAATGTACACTTCAGTGTTCGATTTTGTCCATTTTGCACTATTATACTGTTCGAGCAGTTTTATTTGTACCACGTAACGCTGAACGCTGAGAGAAAAGCAAAGACCACGATTCCTTCGCTACAAAGTATAAAACAAAGTCGCTTTCTCTGCACCTATGTATGCTTAAATCTTTAAAACTACGCAACGGATTTTGATACGGTTTTTTTAATAGATAGAGTGATTGAAGAGGAAGTTTTATATGTATAATAACATCCATTAAATAGTGGAGAAAAAAAAAATTTAGAGGTTTCTAATGTGATGTCGTAAATAATTACATTTAACGCGGGCGGGCCACGGGCAGTAATGAATAAATCAAAACCACTTGATTGATTTTAATCATTGTTTTACTGCATGACATAGGCTATATATTTTATACCCGTGCGAAGCCGGAGCGGGCCGCTGGTTTAATATATAAAATTCTTGTGTCGCGGTTTTTATTATTCAACTCATTTGAAAAGACCCGACCGATTATTATGAAATATTGTATGCATATCGGGCATACATAGCCCTAAATGTAATGTAAGGGTGGTCAAAAACAATTTTTTTGGACATTTTTTTGAAAAGCAGCATGATTCAGCATTGAAAAATACACAAAACCTTCAAACCCCTATTTTTTAATTGCGATATTATTAATTCAATAATTTTCACAAGAGTCATTTATGTTCACAATAAGACTCAGTTAGGGGTCAGTTATCAGGTCCCAGATTTTTTCAGGGTAAGTCAACGTCTGCCGGGCCCGCTAGTATAATAATAAAGATAAAAAGCTTGTATTAATGTTATTTTTAAGGCACAGTAGAGTAAATATGTTTATTCTGAAGCCAACACGAGCCTTTATATTAACATACGGTTGGTCGGTTTTTTAATTTGTTTATTTTCTTCACCAGAAGCAAATATTATTTAGATGTTAATGTTTTAAGCAGAAATATTAGTATAATATTAAGCCACATAAATTTTCTAAAATTATCTTATTGCTTGTATGTGTGTTTACACGTTAATCTCTGAAACCACCCAACCTATGAAAATGAAATTGTAAAAAAACCCGATGCACTGTGTACGTCATTTTTTGGATTTCGTATTTAAGATTACATAAAGTAATAATGCATGTTAGATCAGCTAGTATTTATTAAATAATGCTTAAAATGATGAGGGGAAAAAATATGTTAGACTCTTGGGACCGTTCCTCGGAGACACGTTGTGCTGTCGGTCCCCGTTGTTATCACATAACATCCGATAATTATCGTTAACTCTTGATATGGAATTCGCCAAAATATGCTGTTGGGATAACCTCTGTCACAACAGAGATTATTCCACCAGTGCAATCAGTCACACTGGTGGTAGGTCTTTTGTTGCAAGAGGCCGGCTAGGTAGGTACCACCGCAGTGTCCAATATTCTGCCGCCAAATAGTATTGCTTAGGCACTACTGTGTTCCGGTTTGAAGGGCATTGTACGCTAGTGAAATTACTGGGCGAACGAGATTTAAGAACTAATATCTCGAGGTTGGCAACGCGTGAGTGGCAACTACTAATGGTGCTGCAAGCGCTCATAGGCTACGGCATCCACTTACCATCAGGTGGGCCGTATGCTTGTTTGCCAACTTCTAACATAAAAAAAAAATCTGCGGTGGTCTCATACATATCATCTTACTCATATGGTTGCGGAGTTCCAATGCTTTGTATAAAAACTAGTAACCTGTCAAATCCACATGAGATTTAAGTGGACCCCGTAAAAATACTAAGAATAATGCTAAGAAGAAGACTTTTGGTAACACAACTTACGTATTTTCTAAGAACAATGCAATTATGTACAACAAATAACATTCCATGTCGGTTACATGGAAATCTCCATCTGACGAGCCGATATTTGATATGTCGTCGGAATAACTGTAGGACAAAGTTAAATTGACATAAAATCTTACGATTTCCCCTGACGCTGCTGGAGCAAGACGCTGTGTCTTGGATTGTGTAAGGCTACTCTACTTATACAATGGTAATGAAAATTTGTATCTAATAATTTTTTAAGAGAGCGAAAAAGGGAGAATTCTCCTTTTCCTTTTCTGCACAGATATTCGTCAATATATTTCAGTGATCCTATTATTCGAAGTAATGTGTTAAACGATTAATTGTACTATAAAAAATCAAGAACCAACTTCAACATTGTAATCCAACGCTTACAAGACACAATTATAAGTAGTCTATAATTTGATCTTGTGTGAGGGGTCCGCAAATACAAACACAACCAGACCTGGAACCAACGGAAAGGACCATGCCTGTATGGTCAATACAACCATCTGAACCTGATGGGAATCGAATATGCGACTTGTGCCGCTTAAGGTAGGTTTGCTACCGCTGTACTGCAAAGATCGTCATCACAAAATTTGAAACTAACATTCCCAAGGTGGAGGCCGAAAGCCCTGGCGCGTTCGCGCGCGGTGGTATGTATTAGTATGTAGTATATGTATATATGGCGGCAGTAGGTTGCCGCCACCGGTGGGCCCCTAGGGGCAAGCGCCGGGGCGTCGCGGTTGTATGCTTCAGCGATCCCGCGACGTCCCACTATGGCGCTAGATGGGACCTTGGAGTTCTAGTGGGTAGGGGAGCTCGGCTCCGAGTCCACACACCTCCTGCGCCATTGCACCCGTCCCGGCGCTCGAGTGCGTAACTGCATTTCTCCAAGTAAAAAAAAAAAAAAAAAAAAAGGTTTGCTACCGCTGCACTGCAAAGATCGTCATCACAAAATTTGGAACTAACATTTCCATGATCCTCATACCATATCCATTAAAATAATCACCAGAATCAGTTTCCAAGGGAAGAAAATACCGCACAATAACACGAATTAAGACCTTTCATTTTTTTTAGTTATTCATTAAAAGCTTCATTTGATGATCATAGATTATATTATTTTAAAAGAAAAAGAATATAACTATCCATCTTGATTCTGACGACACTATAATAAATTCACGACATTTGCCCGAATTATTTTATAGTAAGAGGCGTCTATTTGTCTCAATTTACTTCTACCCGAACGGTTTTTAGGGTTCCGTAAAAATTGGATCATTATATTATCCTGTTCATTTTTATACCTAGCCATTTTACTAGAAGGCCGTTATACAGATGAAATTTGGAAAGAGAAAATTTAGAAAGTAAATTTCCAACATGAATCGCCTTAAAATGTTATGTTAGTTAGTGACGTAAAATAAATGAATGACGTTGACACTCCATACTCTAGTACCTAAAGTTAAAAATAAACCCAATGTGAATAAAAAATGTTGAAGTGTATTTGGAGAATACTTTCAAGGAAAATATCTTTAAAAACCTCTGACTTCCTATGACTCTGATGAACTATAAATATAGTTATGGTGACCGCTTACCATTAGATGTACCTTTGATTTTCACCGTTTTGATATCAAAAAAGTTCGATAAATATATACTGTACTAAGTAGCTAAGGGCAGTCGCGTAACTAGGACATAACATCATTTGTACATAATTATTTATTAATGGCACACCTAATGGCTCGTTAGCCTGGAATATAGCTCGTTAGTTCCACGGGAACGCGTATAGGAATCCCAGTGGGTAACTCAAACCTTGTAATTACTTGCAGGTAGGTTATGTTGGTGTCCTTCATGTTGGTGTACTGCTTTTTTGAGGACTGTGCGTGACTGATACAGCTTTTATCAAATAGATTATTAGTATTAAACGACGATTGTAACGACTCCATCGTCCGCTGTTGGGATAACCTCTGTCACAACAGAGATTATTCCACCAGTGCAATCAGTCATACTGGTGGTAGGTCTTTTGTTCCAAGAGGCCGGCTAGGTAGGTACCACCGCAGTGTCAAATATTCTGCCGCCAAATAGTGCTTAGGCATTACTGTGTTGCGGTTTGAAGGGCACTGTATGCTATTGAAATTACTGGGCAGAGAAGATTTAAAAACCAATATCTCGAGGTTGCCAACGTGTGAGTAGCTCCTACTAATGGTAAAAATAACTAAAGAGAGAACTAAGGGGAACTAAAAGAGGAAGCTATGAGAAGGGATAAAAGGGAGGGAAATAAGGAGTGGGAGATTGGGCCTCCGACGCACGAAACCCAAAAGTACCTACTGATATTTTTTTCCGACTTTCCGTGAGTCCCCCAGTCGAGCCGGCCCATTTATGCCGAGGAAAGCATGGCTTTGCTACTACTGAAGTATTAAAATTGATAATGATTTTCGCTTTGTAGCTGGGAGAAATATAACAACAAAAAAATGTACTAATAATTCAACCACGAAAAAGTACCTATACTAAAAACAATAAAATCTTTTAAAGCTAACTCAAGTATAAAAAAACAAACACATATGAATAGGCCTATTTTCAAATATATAATGCTTAAATGCACTAGAATTATAGCAAAAATTATAAGTATAAAAAACCTCGTTTCCAGGAAATTTATAGGTGTTAATAACTCATAAAGATCTACAATTTATAACGGGCGATAAGATTCTAAGTTTTCTCGGTAATTAAATAAGTTAATTACACGTACTTTAAATAATAATTGTAAGTGAAGCCAAGTTAATTAGTTAAGTTCATCTGATTTCTGTTCCAATTATTGATAAATGTGTACAATTGTACAGTGTAAATATATTTTGAAAATTTACATAGAGTTGTTTTAGATATTTATTTTTATATATTTTCAATGTGAGTTGTATTGATAATACTAATATAATAAATGTGAAAGTTTGTATGTTTGGATGCTTATTACTTACGCGAAAACAGCTGAACGGATTTTGATGAAATTTGGCACAAATTTAGGTTTCACCTGGATTAACACAAAGGATACTTTTCATCCCGGAAAATTATTAACTTCCTTAGGGATTGACAAATTGGAACACATGATTTGAACTTCGATATAGTGTTGTGTGAAAGTTTACCTTTTCACGCCTAAACGACTGGACTGATTTCGTTGAATTTAGGTATAGAACAACGCGCCACATTTGTTACGAAAAAAATCTTAAGGTAAATCAAATATGGGATGAAAATTTGTACTTAGAACCAATAACTTTATTGCATTAAATTACTTCCTTAAAGAATGCTATACACGCAATAGAAGCCACGAGAAGATGCTAGTATATACTAGAATAGCAAAACATTGTATATGAACCACAAAAACAACATTAATGTGCATAGAATTATTTTTAAGTCTGTTGAAAATCCAACAACATCCGTGAAATATCATTTCAATAACACTTCAACAATAATGACATAGCTTTTTTTTTAATATAAAGCGGACGTCAAGTGAGGAGCACTTTTAAATATCAATGCGATTTCCCTGTGGAATATTTTTTAATTCCAGTTACGCAAGCGGCTTCATGACGGACTATACATTTTAAGTGCCAAGCTGAGTGTACGGATATGGGAATTAAGAATATAAAAACTGAAAACCGTTTTACGCTGACGGAGTTAAATGCAGAAACCGCTAGAGAAGTTTAGTGTGAAAATTATGCCACATTTATAATGTTTTGATATGCTAGTAGCTTTTGATGACTGTTGCGGCATATTAGAAGAAAACATGTCTTAAATGACAATGAACACTGGTTCGATGGTCGGAGTAAATGTTTGTATTAACCATACAGGCATACGTTCCAATCTAAATAGTTTTGTATTTGAGTGTACTCCCGTGTCCCCACAAAGAACATGATTGCTGTGGTCGAGATCGTTGAGTGTATAGCGCTTATATTATACTAGCTTTTGGCAGCGGCTTCGTCCGCGTGAATAACGATTTTAACATAAACTTTGAACCCCCATACTTCAACTCTCGAGGGGTGGAATTTTAGAAAATGTTAAACTACGTGTTTCTTTATCTGTAATCGTTCGCCTAGAAACAAAGAAGAAATTTCATGCTTCTAGTTTTAATAATGACAGACAAACCCCAATTTAACTCTTTCAGGGATGGAATTTCGAAATCTCCTTTCTTAATGCTCTTTTACGTTTTAAAAACCGGTTGTGAAAAATTCAGTTTTCTAGGGCCATGGATTTAGGCTGGGCGTTGATATGACATTCAGGTCTTCTTTAATATATAATTAAACATTATTCGTCTCGTGTTAAAATATTATAATACATACGAACTTTTTTCTGTGTCACACCCTTTTTGCTTTACTTTTATGGCTACTGCTCTTGTTATGGGTTATAATATGAGATTATATAGCATATTACCTCTCGCAATAACCTATTCTTTTTGTGACGACGTTTTTATGCGGCTTGTGGCAAGAGTTCGCTGGTAGATATGACCACGTAAGGAAAAAGCTTTATATCCCGTCGATGATGTGACGAAGATATAAAAAGTTATGTGTGTGTGTTTACAAGTATCAGGATTCAAGCAGACGACCATTGTGCGTGGCCAATTCTGACAATAATATAAAATGGCTATTATTTATTTATTACTAGTTTCTGAATGCGGCTTCACATGCGTAAGTAACGATTTTTTAATAAGATACATTTATTGTTATATAGACATAAATAAATAAAATAAATAAATAAACGCTACACACTCAACGGCCCCCATTAGGATAATTATATCCTGTGTCGAGGGTCCGGAAACATTCACAATGACAAGGACAAACACAACCAGACCGGAAAACATGCCTGTACGATTAATACAAACATCTGTTCCGAGCGGGAATCGAACCCGCAACCGTCGAGGCTTAAGGCAGACTCGCTACCCACAACGCCACAACGGTGTCCAAACATAATCCCTTACCTGCCTATTTCAAACGTGAAATTCCCTATTACTAGACTTGAAAGTAAGGATGGCACAATATACCATAATAAGCCACTCGGTTAATACCGTGAAAAATGCCATGAAAAAGAGACATAAAATTATCAGGTCTAATAGTTTTTAAGCCACGGTGAGTTTTAAAACTCTATATATGGTTTTATGCAATAAAATATCCGAGAAGATACCGCTTTGTGGAAGATATTAAGCGAATCGAGTGCATTTAGAGCTTCTGCGACGCTACAAAGATTTTATAACACCGTTTATTGCGACGACACATGCCGTATGGAGCTCTATATTATCCCTGAGTATGTATTTTCCAATATTTATTGTACAAAAATTGTTTGTATTCTTAAAGACTGGTAATAACAAACCCAAGCGGAATATGTCATTAGAAATATATAACGTCTTTTTCTCCGTTTGTCCTTCTGTATTTTATTTTCTTCTTTTATTTAACTATTATTAGATATTTCGTAATTAATCTAATAATACCTTTAAACAAGGAATTCTTGTATATATATATATATATATATATATATATATATATATAATTGGGATCTCAGAAACGGCTGCACCGATTATCATGAAATTTAGTATGCATGGGTTTTCGGGGACGATAAATCGATCTAGGTAGGATTTATTTTTAGAAAATGTGGCTTTGTCCGTGTTTTCAGGCCGTTGTCGACACGCCTTCTATTATCAACAAAATAAATTAAAAATGTCAAAATATATAAATAAATTCACAGCGCACTTGAGCGACCACGCGTTGCTATGGCAACAAGGATTTATTGAATTGAATCGAATGACAAACATTTCTACAATGACAGTTGACGTTTTCTTTAATTTTTTATGTCACTGACTATTCGTATTAGATAGTCCTTAATTTCACGACCGTTGTGGCATGCTGGTAGAAAGCCTGCTTTGAGCTTCGATGGTCGCGGGCTCGATTCCCCCTTGGAGCAAATAGTTGTTATAAATATCTGTTTCAGTCTGGGCGTTTGACCTTGTGGGTCTCCCCACCGGGCTTCGGAGACCACGTTGAGCTGTCGGACACAACATGTGATAATATTCGTTAACTCTTGTTAGGTAATTTGCTCTTATCCAATGAGTCACTGGTTCGCCCTTAGGGTTGCGGAGTTCAGATGGCAATCGCTCTGTATAAAAACTAATAACCCATCAAATCAGGATAAGAGTATAAACAGAACCCGGGTAAATACCGGGAATAATGCGAAGAAGAAGAAGATTGTTCACAATTATTATTTGTAGATAGAATTATGTAAGTCTATTTCACTGAAAAATCAAGATTGTAGGGTTTTACAATATTTTCAAGTTGATACTTACACGTTATTCAAATAACAATGGCACTCTCGACGTTGAGGAATGACGAGACTCTGGAACACAGAGAAAATAAGTTGTTTTACAGTACTTTGTTTTGTATTGAAGGGTAATACAAATTACAGACTTGTATATATATTTATTTCATTTATAAATAACTAGCTTCTGCTAGAGGCCTCATCCGCGTGAATAATGAATTTAATACAAACTCTGAAATAGAAAATCCTCCCCTCTTACAAACTTTGAATGACATATTTATTTATATCGAACCAACAGTCTAAAAAATAAGCTTCTAACTCTAAAAAATGACGATGCTACCATACAACTTATCATCCCCCCTTTCAGTCCTTTACAATCCTTTTTTCGCATTAAAAAGTAACTTATATCGTTTCTCTGACAGTAGACTATTTGTGTACTAAATTTCATTTAAATCGGTTTAGTAGTTTTGGCGTGAAAACGCGACAGGCAGAAGATACTTTGACATTTATAATATTAGTAAGGCCCATCAAGACCCCATTAGGATAGTTATATCCTGTGTCGGGGGTCCGGAAACAAACACAATGACAAGGAGAAACAGACCCAGACCAGAAAACATCCCTGTATGGTCAGTAATCTGTGGCGCTTAAGGCAGGTTCGCTACCGCTGCCCCCACAACGTCATCGAATAAATAGTATAAAATACTAGTATCTGCTCGCGGTTTCACCCTCGTGAAATGGATGGATGGTTCCCGATACAAACTTTGATCCCCTACTTCACCATCTTCATTTTTTCGTGACAAAAGTGGCTTACGTTTTTGTCCAAAATTCCATCTATTTTTGTACCAAAATGAAGGCTCGCTCATGAAGGCTTTTGCCTTGATTTATTGAGATTGGCTTAGTTTCTTAGGAAGCACGGAGTTACTTAGTAGATATATCACAATGCGATCATTTCCCGGCCGGTGAGAATTCCTGCTTATGAGCGCTTTGAAATAAGTAATAATAAATATCAAAAGACAAATAAAAAACTGTTCAAGTTAGAGAGTAAAAATCTTAATCTGCTATGTCTAAGAAATTAATAAAATAAATAAATAATACCGGCTCAATAGATCTCATTAGTATAGCGCGGAATGTCAAAACCCTTTTTTCTGGTGGGTTTGTAGAGCTTGAATGCACACCTGAACTACCACCGTACGTTGGTGAAAAACTCTTGAAGTTAATGCTCATGAGTGAGCATATAACACTGCACTTAGTGGGTTGGCAAGGCAAGGGTGGTGCAAATCGCCTCCGAGTTAAACAAAAAAACTCTCGCAAGAACCACCCCCTTTCCTCTTATATCCTCCCTCTCCATACTCCTACTTTTACTGCAAACATCGCTTCGCAGGTTTCGGGATACGCTACAGTGACCGCTGACGTCATCAGCAGAGTAAGTTTGTTTTTGAAGTTTTTGTAAATAGAAACACCCTATTTGTTGTATAAAAATACAAATACAATCACAATCACAAACGCTTCATAGAATATTCTATGGGAAGCCATAGAAAGTTGCATAAAATAGGATAATAATCGAAATAACTCGTTAGCGCGTGATGCAGTTCAATGAACTGTCTCGCCTTCCGCTTTGATTCCCTTGTGTTAGGACTATGTGACGTGGCTGCAATTATTTGATATCGCCTGGGATACAATCTGCCTTATAATTTTGATTGGAACGAATGAAAAGCATGCAATGTTTTTTTTTGTAGCTAAATATTTCATTACGCCTATTCAACAACAATTTTTAAACTGTTGCCTGCGTCTTCGACCGCTTACAACTTTTAATAATAAATAAATAAACGCTGCACACTCAACTGCCCCCATTAGGATAGTGATATCCTGTGTCGGGGGTCTGGAAACACATACAAGGACAGTGAAAAATACACCCAGACCGGAAAATATGATTGCATGGTGAATGTTGGTAACACATGCTCCTAGCGGGAATCGAATTCGCGACCTGTGGCTCTTAAGGCAGGTTCGCTACCGCTGCGCCACAACGTTTTAATGCAATATAGAAATATTATTGTATCCTCATACGAAATTTCATCCGCTATTTAACCCCTTCAAGTTTTCTTTTTGCGGCAAAAGGTAGCCTATAATCGTTTCCAAGTCCCCATCTATGTATATTATACTTTATATTTATACCAAAAAACAATCAAACAAAGTGTCGCTTTTATAATAATTACTGTTTTTTTATCGCTAACGTGGCGAGAATTCTGCCTACCGTACAGTAACTTTGTAGAATAACTCAAAGAAAGCCTCAAATAAAACACAATACTGCTGCTTGTGTATATTATATCAGAGGTTTGTTATTTCCCAATCGAATTGGCCTAATCGTGCTGAAATTGGTAATTTATTGTCTTTGGCTGAATAAAGTGTCACTGCTTGCTGGAAAGTTACAGTTTAAAAAAGCGAATAAGGTTGTAATCTGTGTTACATGCGCGCGTTTTCCGATTAAGTGCTGAGGTAACTGTCACGTTGATAAGAATTTAATGCGGTTGTGAACTTAAACGGAGTAGGTCAAGAGATTTTTTGCTGTTAGGAGAAAAAACAAAATGGCGATATGGTGATTATTTGTATATTGATTAAAATTTTATATTACACGTACGTACGTACAAAATGAATGGATGACTTTTACGGGACATAAATAATTGAAATTTATTTTATAAAATATTTTTTCTGGATTAACGAGTTTTAAATTTGGCCGTAAAACTTTCAAAACTATAGTCGGCTTAAACTGCCATAGGGAAAATTATACAAAAAAAAAAACAAAATTTCCAGTCATGAGTATTCGTGAAGGATAAAACAAAGGATATTAAAAATACAAATTTTTGGGTGAATTTCAACATGGGATAGCTCGGAGAACTTAACAACTGTTAAATGGTCTAAGTGTTATATCATGTCCATTTAAATATCCACCACAAAAAAGAATTAAAAATTTTAGGAATATAAGAGTAGCTGCTGTTATGTCTTGTCAAATAAATTCGATGTTGCCAATTAAACCTATATTTTATAATCATATTCCGAACGTTCTAAATTCAAACTGCAACGATGGCGCGAACGAAGTCGTTTGCTCGTTGACACACTTCCCTTTCTGACGTTGCTGATATAAAAATTTTATTATCTATTTTCATAACTTTGAGTTATCCGTGAACAATTCGACGGTTCTTCGTATTAAAAAAATATTTAAAGCGTGAATTTTTTACATTCGCCATAGGTTTTATGATTACTTCCTTTTTATATTTACTCATAAATCATAAGGTTTACGAGGTGCACCTTCTTAGCTTTTATTAATATTAGCCTATATTATTTTACATAATTATTATGTTTCTCTAAAAATTTTATTAAAGAAAAAAAATAATGGATTTATTTTCTAAGCTAGGATGTTTACATGTCAGTTCGTGTCATAATTATTAATTATTATTAAAAAGTGACACTGTCAGGTATGTGGAGATTACCTAAGGGGTAATGTCAAATAAACTTTATTCGATATTCTATTTTGATTGACTCAGCATAACCTAATGAAGTAATCGTGCGTTGGTGTTGAATTTATGAAGGGGCATCAACGTTTATGTGTCATTTTGTCAGTGCGATAAGGCTGGTCCAAGTACTTATTAGAAAAATGAAGGGATTTTTGTGAAACATAATAAAATTTTGTATTTTTTATGAAATACGAGTATAAAATTCAATTAATTAAGACAATCGTTTTTAACCGACGTCGTTTGTTCATCGTTCTTTTTTTAAACAGTATTAATATTATACTGACTATGAATACTCTGTATTTAAAGACGTAAGAATTTATACGGCGATTAGCATCTTATGATGAAAGAAATTATAATATTCCTTACTGTCCAAAGACATAAATTAGATATAAGGGCGTATCTACATCGACAACTGTTATTATTATTTATTTAGTTATTAGTATAATTTCTTATAATTAATAGAAATTTAAATTTGGAATTCATAGAATTGGAACACAGGTTTTTGTTTTTTTTTTTACTTGAATTGGCCAGCAATCATATGACTAAATTGATGGTAAGCGGTTATTTTAGACTAAGAGCGTTTGCAGCACGATTTGTTTGAAGGACTGATAAGTAAGCGTCCCTCACGTGCTACCAATCTCGAGATATTGGTTCTTAAATCCTTTATCGATTTATTTCACTAACTACAAACCGAATCACAGTAACGCAATATGCCATCTATGTTATCGGCAGTCTCCATGACTGGCTATTTTTTTTAAAATTTAAAATCGAATTTAGCTATTTTATTTACTAAGGAATATTTAAGAAATAAAATCAGTCCAGCTATCACGGCCGTTCTGTTCATATCTTTATGGCACATAAATATAAAGTGCTGACAGCGCTTTAAATATTTGTGATTCGTTATGAGAATTTATTTTATTAAAGTTCTTTTATTAAAGAAAGAGCTGTTTATGTATCTCATATATACTGAATACCGACGTGATGAAGATGGACTGTAGCTTAGACTTCATATTGAAGATATTGCAGATATTTTATTAAAAACTCATATTGCTTTCTTTCTATATTTTCTTTTCATTGTTACGGTAAACTTTTGTTTATTTATATAACTTAGAATAAGATTATAATTTAGTTGTATACTACTAACTAGCATATGGCCGTGGTTTCGTCCGCTTAAATAATATTTAATGTGGATTTGTTGAAATATAGAAATAATTCCCCCCACAAATTTTATTCCCTATATCACCCCTTCAAGTTAAACTTCATGGTCACTTATATCAAAATTTACCCTAGAACCGTATTGAAATCTACTGCATGGTTTAGGAGGAATTAGTTAAAATAGAGACAGACGTGGAAAGCATATTATATCATTCTTGATCAAAATGCAGCCTTTTACATCGTCACGATTGCTTGCGCAAGCGACCCTATGACGTCCCACCATAGCGATGAGGTTTCCGCTGAGTATTAGTACTGTGACTGGACCTACCTTACATTATATATCTTATATAGATATATAATATATTTAATAAATATATTTAAAATGCAAGAAAATAAATAGCATAAAACTACTAAATTGGCACGTGTATCGTATATTGGCCAAGACCCTTGTTACGTTGTGATCATAATAACCCGTGTTCTTTTAGAGCATCAGAGGCAACAGGTTCAATTCGACAATGGAAAACAATAATATCTTATTTATTATACAGTTTAATTATATTAGTGTAATATGATTATCATAATAAAAATATTAATATAAGCCAATAAAGGCTAAATGGTGAGATAATAAATATATCCCTATACTTTCAACACCTCTTACGAGTAGCTGAAAGTAGTCCGCTCCTCCAATCCTTATATACTTAACCCTTTCTGGGAAAACTATAAAGGACGGGAGAAGGTCCATGGCCCCACACACGCCACCGACTGTGGGCTCCAACCATATATACGAGCCCTCCCGGGTAAGGGATAGGCTATTTATAGTGCGCCTGCGACACACAATTTGATTTGATTTGACGTGAAAGGACATAGTCCTGGTAATTTATATTTATAGTGATTTCGTTATCGGGACGCAAGATTTATTCTTTTATATTGTTCTTATTTTCATAGCATAGAAAGGGATCAAGCCCTGATATTTAGTAATAGTATCGATTAAGACCGAAGTCGCATTATATTTCTTATTCATCTTTGTATGAGAAGGCAAAACGCCATAATAAATGAGGACAAGCCCTGGTCATTATATATAAGGGAATAAATCCCTGGTTCAGATATGTATTCGAACATTAAACCGCCAGGCGGCATTCCGTAAGCACAATGCTATAATCGTCAACCTCACCTTAGTGAAGTAAAATTCATCAATAATAACATGTATAACGTATATTTCTCATACCACATATATGATTCATATATGGTTAATATAGAGTTTATATTTATCATAAACTTCACCTTTGTTAAGGTATTTTCATCAATAATGCTATTTATAGCGTATATTTCTTTTATCACTATATATGTGTAATATAGTATTTATAATAACCTCACCGTAGTGTAGGCAAATTCATTAATAATTATATTTATAAGTATATTTCTTTTATCACTATATATGGGTCATATAGTATTGATAATATTCAATTCTTTATAATATCACAACCGCAATTCCTTAAAACTAAGTCCTACCTAACCCTACCTAATTGGTATTTAAATAATCGCATTGTCGTATAATTAATATTCGTGGGCTTATATCGTATTCGTAATCGCATTGTCTTACAACTAATATTCTTTGATTTATGTCATTTTCTTATTATAGTTTTGCATCATTAAAACCATAGCACTTGCTCACGCAAGGTACCCTTTGGCTCAATACTCAAACATACATCCGAATCCAGTTCATTATTTAAGACGTGATAAACACACATGATAAGAGTTAAGCAGGCCACACTGTCTAATACTAGTTAGCTATCTCGAAGTGAGAAGCAACCAGTTGCCCTAATAGTATGACATGCTACAATGTCGATTATAAAAATCCCTATTGCTAAGCTAGTGGGGCGTCTCTAATAAGAAGACGAGTCATTTTGCTACAAACGATATATAACATTCCAGCGCCTCAGCAACAAACCGAATTACATCACGGCATCGACCTAAGTCGCACCACCGCAGCAATTCTAATCTGTATCACTGGGGCCGCTTCAGCAATGGACCTGAGGAAACTACTGCATCGATATAAATCGCACCACAGAGTCAACCCCATGTCAACATCACATCAGCAAAGCCAAAGGACCTCACTCGAGGACACTATAGACATGACCAAAATCATATCGGAGCCTCATACTTAAGCATCGGGTCAACTAAGATTAAAAATCCTCGGGCCTCGCTTAAGGACACTATAGACATGACTCAGGCCACATCAGAGCCTCAAACTCAAGTATCGGGTCAACTACAACTCGCCAAAACATTATACACGTATACAGCTGAAATATAATTATTTATTAGTTATGACGCATAAATTCTTCCCAACGCATACTTTTAAATCTTCATTGAATTCGCTTCTTCTTGGGTTTCAAATAATCCATTAGATTCTGAAACATTAACAATATTTGCGCCGAAGCATTACTTTCGCTTTTATATTCAATATTACAATATTACATAATATTAAAGAAACGGAGTAAACTTCGTTTCTTAATATATATCAAACATATATACATTCATAATTGACGGACCCACAAACCGTCATTAAATATTTAATTTATAATAATAAATTATATTCAATATATTTCAACGATATAAATTTGCCTTTAACACAGATCTATACAGATCATATTATTCATATTAGATCTCTTTGCCAGTAATCATAGACGGACCACCATACCGTCATTATTTATTAATTATTGTATATATATTTAATATATACTTTATATATATTCTTTGCCATGCATCACCAATCACCATTAATAATATGTATAAAAACCATATACGAAGATCGGAAACCTTAACTAGCATTCTAGCAGCATGGCCGCCCGAACGCACCGCCTTGATAAACCGTCCAAATATACGCGGGGGTAGAGACGTCTGACGGGCACTCACCAAGCATACGCTCGGAGACACCTTCGCCGACACCACACCCCTTATATATGTGAAACAGCTGCAATGACATTCGGCACCTGACTCCGTGAATTTGCAAACATTTTCCTTTTTATATGGAAATTTTCATACAAAATTTTATAAATTTTCGATTTTGTAAAAATACTATTTTCGGGGTATG
This sequence comes from Hestina assimilis, assembly GCA_023373885.1. NCBI lineage: Eukaryota > Metazoa > Arthropoda > Insecta > Lepidoptera > Nymphalidae > Hestina > Hestina assimilis. The sequence goes on along the minus strand of CM041749.1, from coordinate 3,797,347 downwards.
TTCATACTTAGTATTACGTTGCACATAGTCACGTGGTCGGCAAACGACTTTTAGGTTAAGCAACTTTGGGTGCGGTCAGTAAATGGATGGGTGACCGTCCATAAATAGGTTCATAGTATAGAAAATATATTGTCTTAGAGATTTAAATAAAGTGTAATGTTGAGATCGTCACAGTACCCACTAAAGCAATACCCATTGCCGCTTGATAAACAGGCGGCCATGTCCCACACTGTCAGCGTAAATATATTTCGTACCAAAAACAAAACAAAAAACAACCTTTCACGTACTAAAAATAAAATTGGTAAAGAAAAATTTCTACATATATATATATATAAATGAATCCCTATATCCCTTTTTTGTTGTGTATGTTATTGTCAAGAGAAGGTTTTATGACAAAAAAATTTATAAATCACGTGACACGTTGTTTATTCGCGATGGACTCCTAAACTACTGAGCCAATTTTAATAAAATCTTGCACACTGTGTGCAGTTTCATCAAACTTGAAAGATAAGGTAATTTATAATCGAAATATTATTTTCGGAATCGACGGGTAGTGAAGTTCGTATGGAAAAAATTGTATTACTTAATCTTTGTATACAGGTAGATAGTTTATAAGTGGAGGAACCAAGAACGGAATTAAAACTCCCACGGTATCGGGATAAACGGAACAATTTATTATGCACCCGGACGAAGTCGGGGCGGGACGCTAGTTACGATATAAAGTCTTTGGGAGTTACAAATTATATTTAACATAATATCTCTGTTCAAATTACCTTTGTTTTTTTATTTTTTTAATGTTAGAAGTTGGCAAACAAGCATACGGCCCACCTGATGGTAAGTGGCTGCCGCAGCCTATGAGCGCTTGCAGCACCATTAGTAGGTGCCACTCACGCGTTGCCAACCTTGAGATATTAGTTCTTAAATCTCGTTCGCCCAGTAATTTCACTAGCGTACAATGCCCTTCAAACCGGAACACAGTAGTGCCTAAGCACTACTATTTGGCGGCAGAATATTGGACACTGCGGTGCTACCTACCTAGCCGGCCTCTTGCAACAACTCTTGCAAAAAGACCTACCACCAGTGTGACTGATTGCACTGGTGGAATAATCTCTGTTGTGACAGAGGTGTGTAAAGAGTATATTACCTATTAGACATTGCTTGAGGGTCTTAGTGTTTTTATTCAAGTTTTAATGGTCTAGAATGAAATGCTTCCATCTCTCCCCTGGGACCGAGTTCTGCCAGCACAGTGTTCGAGATGCCCCGGTTTTTGTAAGAGATACCGGAGCCCCTCTCTTTCACTGAGGTCGGCCACCGAGGAGGTTTTAGGAGGTTTCATGGATACCCACCATGACCGACCACCGGTCATGGAACCCCACATAACTCGGTTCTCCTCTCCAGAAGGCCAGGTCATCTGTGAGCAGATTTCCTGCCAAACAAAAAAAGAGAATATTTTTCATAATTGAACTCGCTTTTATAATTCTGAACCGATAGTAACCAAACGTCTAACTCTTAAGAAATAAAAGGACGACCCGGTGATTGTGCAAATCAGTTTGAATAAAGTATAATTGAATTTATATCCGTATTTGAACAACTGTTCCTTATAACTTAAATATCCGACAGGAGGATTTTATCTAAAATTCGACAGAAGAAATCCCGTAGAGTATTCAATAGTTGAATAAAAAAGCAGTACATCTTTGTTATCCGGCAGGGTTAAGTAATCGTTACTCTAGACTGAAGGATTCTGGCGTTCTACAATATTACTTTTGTTACTCGTAAAACTGCGTTAAGCTTATATTGAGGGTGCCTGTTAATGGCTTAATTTTCTTTTCATAACTAATCATTTATTTAAACCAATATTACTATTACATATTTACAATTTGAATTTGTCTACGGTTGTAGAGCCATGCTTCTCTCAGCATAAACGGGCCGGCTCGATCGGGGAAGTACTACTCACAGAAAATCGGCGTCAATTGTCATTTTTGTACTGTTGCGTTTCGTGCGATGAGTGATCGCGCCGGAGGCCCAATAGCCCACCCCCTCTGTTCCCTTCCTTTTCCTTCCCCTCTCATTCCGTTCTTCCTGTTCCTTGGGTTGGCAACGCGCTTGTGATACTTCAAGTATCGCAAGCGTTCCTAGGTTTCGGTTGCTTACCATCAGGCGGACCGTATGCTTGTTTCCCAACCGACATGACATAAAAAATCTATTACTTATAATAACCATACAAATCTTGTCCAAAGGAAATGGTGGTAAGAATACTAGTTGCATTTCCCCGCTAAAGTGCAATCGCGATTCTTTTGTGCGAAAAACGAAAAAGTCTTCCTGTAACATTCAATTGTGTATGGTCTTTTTAGAATTGCTTAACACTAAAGCTCCATGACCTAAGTGTTTATTTAGCTAATAATAAAGTATATCCCATTAAAAACATAAAATATAAAAAAATTCCCAAGTCTCGCAAAGCACTTCTTCTACTACAAAAGGTGGTGAGATCTCATGTATAACTACGTCTAAAACTTGGATAATTCTAAAACTACTGGTTCAAATTGAATTAAATTTGAAATATACCGTGTTTATACAATGTCTGCTCGGTTACTGAAAATTCAGGCTTGTAGCTTTATCCACAACGAAGTTATAGAGCGTCGAAAATGGCCTGAAGTGCTGCGAGAAAAGGATAGTACGGCCGTGCCGCTTATTTGCTCGACTTGGCGGGCACTGCCGTGCCCCAGATGCAGCTTTAGCTGTGTATGATAGCTAACTTTTTAAAGAATGCTCAAATAATTAGATTAATATTTTGCGTATGGATATGAAGCAGTGTCGATCTCTTTCTGACACAGTTGTGGCGTTGTGGGTAGCCTTTAGTCTCGACGGTTGCGGGTTTGATTCCCGCTCAGGCAGATGTTTATTGTAAATATCTGCTTCGATATGGGCGTTTGTCCTTTTAGGTCTCCCCACCGTGCCTCGGAGAGCACGTTAAGCTGTCGGTCCCGGTTGTTATCACATAACATCTGATAATAATCGTTAACTCTTGAGAAGTAAATTGCTCTTATCCAATGAGTTACTGGTTCGCCCTTAAGGTTGCAGAGGTCGGATGGCAATCGCTCCGTGTAAAAACTAGTAACTTGTCAAATCCGGATAAGAGTAATAAACAGACCCTGGATACATAAAATACCGGGAATAATGCTAGGACGAAGAAGGTGCGTATCGACATAAAGTAGTGTCGAACAAAATCAGGGAGGGCAAGATAGGATATAAACAAAGTGGGAACTAAGGCCACCGTTTCTCTAATTCATATATATTAGCGTTTCACTTTCATATTGATTCATACAGATGTTCAAAGTTACTACATGTTAGTGCGGTTCAAAAGATAGTTTGTATGGATGATACCAGTATACTTAATCCCACAGCTGGTTGCGACTGTAACATTGCCAAGTCTTCAAACGTAGATATACATTTGAATCAGAAGTTTATAAATAATTGATAATAGTTTGCACAAATAAAAAATATTTTATTTGTATTTATGTATTTTTATTTTATTTTTAGTATCTGTTGTAACAGTGGCAAAAGAAATACACATCCTGTGAACATTTTAAATCTACGCTCTTTATGCCCGCTGACAGACGGACGGGTGGACTGACGGAATAACAGACGGACAGCGAAAGCTTAGTAATAGGGTTCCGTTGGCACTTTTTTGGTACGGTATCCTAATAATTAAATAATAATACTGTACATTGTAAGTGGATGAGGTTAAATGACATTTTGAAATTTAAGTGGAAGATCTAGTTAGAATACGGAGGAGATTAAAAAAAATTGTTAGGAGCGGATTTTGTTGAAATAATTCAGGTTGTTATATTAAATCGCTCATTTTTAAGGTTCTAAAATAGTTTAAAATATCGACCTAAGTGTAAAGACGAAAACTAAAACTTAATAACGATTGTGAAAACATCGACATAGTAACTTAAAATTGAATAAAATATCAAAATTAATTTTTAAAGATTTTGTATACGTGACCCTTAAGTACACCAAAAGAATTTTACAAATCACATCACAGAAAACAAAGTTATTACATATAAGAGACATATTCTGAAGATTGATGAATAATTTATAGTTGAAAATTCTAATAAAACCTCTCTTTCGTAGTTTTAGTATGTGTATGATATAGAGATATGTTTGATATTTTTTTGTATGTTACAAGTTGGCAAACAAGCATACGGCCCACCTGATGGTAGTAGTTGCCGTAGCCTATGAGCTTGCAGCACCATTAGTAGGCGCCACTCACGCGTTGCCAACCTCGAGATATTAGTTCTTAAATCTCCTCTGCCCAGTAATTTCACTAGCGTACAGTGCCCTTCAAACCGGAGCACAGTAATGCCTAAGTACTACTATTTGGAGGCAGAATATTGGACACTGCGGTGGTACCTACCTAGCCGGCCTCTTGCAACAAAAGACCACCAGTGTGACTGACTGCACTGGTGGAATAATCTCTGCTGTGACAGAGGTTATTCCAACAGCGGGCGATGGGGTCGTCACATCCCGACGCCGATAGGTTATTCCAACAGCAGCCGATGGGGTCGTCACATCCCGACGCCGATAGATTATTCGATAGGTTATATTCTAGTATTTGTACGGCGCTACGTATTGAAATATCTGGATCTGAGTAAGTCCTATTACAGGCAAAAGTAGCCTTAATACTCTGTATGACAAGGGATAAATTGGTATTCGTAATACCGTGGATGAATATACAGAGTTACGTTGTATCACTAAACATTTAATAGTACTCATAGTATCACTGCAAACATCTGTCCGAACGGGAATCGAACCCGCAACCGTCGAGGCTAAAGGCAGACTCGTTACCCACAACGCCGCAACGGTCTCAACTCAAACCTTGAACTCTAAAGCATTTATGAAAATTAAAATTTGCTACCCTTTTAAAAAGTGTGTGAATTTATTGCTGTCGCCTGGAGTCCATAAAAAGTATTTTATAATTCACCTTTATATCTGAGGCTTTAATGATTTCCCAGTAGGCCATTAACAATCAAATAATAATTAAATCTCTAGAGTCTAATTCGTATAATTGTAATTGCGTATAATAATGGTGTAATTGGAGTCACTCGTCTGACTTTAACGCTTGACCTTTTTGATACAACTGAGGGTTAATTTCTAATTGCAATTCCATTGACGTCTATTTCCGTGAGTAATTGTTAATTTTATGGAGCATTGTATGGGACAAGGTATTAATTGATTTTGCTTTTCTGGTTTCAAAAGGTTGTCAAAAACCGACCTTTAATTTTTTTTATGTAATATTATATTTGGAAAATTTATTTTTATTACTATATACTTTCTTCTTTTTCTCCCTAGCAGTATTTTCGGTATTTGCCCAGGGTCTGCTTATTACTCTCGTCTGGATTTGACAGGTTAATATTTTTTACACAGAGCGATTGAGATATGACCTCCGCAACCCAACCAGTAACTCATTGGATAACAGCAAATTACCTATCAAGAGTTAACGATTTTTTTTTTTTATAAGAAAGTAGGGCAGATGACTCTACTTCACCTGATGGTAAGTGGAAATAAAGTTCAAACGCGAAGGCGGCTAACAGAGTTGCGGAATGCAACCGTGTTAGCCACCCTATCCCTGCGTACCCGCAAGATGCTTCTTCACGCCTCGTTTGAAGGAGCCCAGATTGTAGGAATAAATTATCAGATGTTATGAACAACCGGGATCGACAGCTTAACGTGCTCTCCGAGACACGGTGGGGGATCCACAAGAACAAACGCCCAGACCGAAACAGACATTTATAACAAACATCGGGAATAAATTCGCGACCGACGAGGCGCAAAGCTTGTACGTTACTATATACTGTGTAGTTTAGGATTACCCTATTTTACTTATTTCTAGGGGTACACCAAATAAATAATACTAACGAATTTTGGTAGCGTGCTAATCAATCCCATAAATATCGCTTTTAGAAATAGAATTTTTCTATAAAATAAATGCAATATTGTTTTCATAAATAAATAATTATGAAAATCAGTTTAAATTATATATAGACTTGAATTTAACCTTTAACCTTTCCTCTAATTTAACCTTTAATAAAATAACTAATTGTATTTCTTATAATATGTATAGAAAATACATAGACTTTGAAAGTATAATCAAGTATATTTTTCATCATCATCACTATTATAGAATGACACGAGCATGCTATAAAATGAAACCTATTTGTAGGTTCTTTTAGGTATAATCCTTTTAAAAATAGATTATAAATACTCTACATTTTTATCTTAGTAACAAAATAACCTTTTTTTATTTTAATAAAATCACTCTTTAAGGAAATAAAGTTAATGATAAAACATCGTTTCAATTTTTATCCTTATTAAGTTTTTTTTTCAATTTAACAAAAGAAAGGATTTTCGTTTAATCCGTGACCCTCTTTCCCTGAAAGAAAAGTTCGTGAATCCCTACTTAGTGGGTACTTATGTCACAAAAGAAACTTTGATTTCATGTAATTCCCTTCTACTGTTTTGCCTTACTGTTCAAAAGCCTTTTTGGACATTTTATAAATAATAAATAAATGGTACACACTTAGCGGGCCCCATTAGGATAGTAATATCCTTTGTCGTGTGTCTGAAAACACATACAATGAGAACAACATATACACCCAGACCAGAACACTTGCTTGTATGGTCAATAAAAACATCTTACCCGAGCGGGAATTGAACCCTCAACATGTGGCGCTCGAGGCAGGTTCGCTATTGATGCGCCACAAGGTATTTTTTAACCTAAACTAAACTTTAACAAACTAAAAATAAAAGAAATAAATATTTTCTATAACATAAGTCGGTGCCATAAGTGGTGATATTTTACTAAGTTTAGTTATAATAAATAGGTTTTCGTATCGTATACCGTAGCGATCGTATGAACTATTTAACGCTTACGCCTTTTATAGGCGTAAACCTCTTTATTTTTACCAAGTTTTATCACGTATTTTTGACATTTATTATGGATTTATTGCTCCATCATTTTCCGATAGTTCTATGTTTGTAGCAGATATATTATGAGGTAACTTTTTGTTTCATTTTTGGTACATAGTTAATGAACGTTTTCATAAAAAGGTATTTCAAAATCAGGCTTTAGTCCTTTTTAAATATTCAAATTTTCTGTAATGGAAACAACTACATATCTACAGAGCAGATATAATTATGTTTATATAAATAATAATAAATAAATAAACGCTACACACTCAACGGCCCCCATTAGGATAATTATATCCTGTGTCGGGGTCCGGAAACATTCACAATGACAAGAACAAACACAACCAGACCGGAAAACATGCCTATATGATTAATACAAACATCTGCTCCGAGCGGGAATCGAACCCGCAACCGTCGAGGCTTAAGGCAGACTCGGTACCCACAACGCCACAACGGTGTCAAAACGGTGTTTAAAATTCTAGGGAGGTTATTAAAAGCAAGTAGCACCGATTTCGGCTATTAATAAAATGGTAATTGAAATAATAAGTGGCAGACAATAGTGGTGGTGATAGTAAAATATACTATTATTACTTTTACTTTACGATTAAAACTTAAAAACATTAAAAAAAAAACATTTTACAGTTGTTGTTTTGCTAACAGCTTAAAACGTTAAATTTAAGTAATTTCATTCATAAAAATCCATTTCGCAATTCGATTTATTTGTATTTATTTCTATTAATTCATTGAGCCTACAATTAGGTTTTAGAACTTATAAAACAAAACAAAATGTAAAATTTCGTAGCGCTTGTAAAAGCCAACTTAAATAAACCGTGATTTAAATTTGAAATTAGTGAACCGTATTTTGTAACGGTTTTCTAGTTTCAGATGTTACTAAAAAAAATGTTCTGTTTTGTGTAAAATAAATATTAAACTAATATTTTTTTTATTTTCAAAGGTTAATTAATTGCAAAAAGATAAGAAGATTTTATTCTTTATTCCGTATCACTTTTTACACACATACACACACATACATGATTTATTTTTTGAAACATAAAAGTAAAAATACCTCACAGTACACAATTTATATGCTAAATTGCCTTTCTGTTTTCGGCGGGGTGAGCCACCATTTTATTCACATGTCCACGCGATCACCATGCGATTATCATGCGTAATGTATGCATATTTTTATAAGAAGGATGTGGAGAAGTAAGACAAAGAAAAGTATATATATATAAGCTTAACCTTAAAACAAGTGTATGAATACTGTTACTGAGAAGTACCTACCAATCTCCCATGTTGCATTGCGTTTGATGAGTGAATTCGAGAGGCGTGCTGGAGGCCCAATACCGTGGGTTTTTTTTTCTTATTCTTTTATTTCCCTCCTTTGCTCCTTAGGTTTGTAGCACACTTGTGATGTTAAGGCTATTTCAAGCGGTGGTAAACTACGATGAGCGCTTACCATCACATAATTTTTGGTGGTATAAAAAAGTCTGCCCATTAAACGTTGATTTTTACCATCAAAACCGATTCTAAGTTAACACAACATACCTACCTACACATATCTAAAATGCTGCATTGAAAAAATGTATGCGGTTTTGTACCGCGTACATGATTTTTTATCATTTTCGTGCATGAAATATTGACACAATTTATCCTATTGTATTGTATTTGATTTTATTTTCATGTTCTGAATCAAGTTGCACAATATGCGGTTTTGTAAAGCGAATTAAATTTCAGTTTCGCGTTTGAATTTAATTCCAGTTTATAGTATTGCTTTGAATTATGATACTGAATCTAAATTGTGTTAGAACTCTCGGCTGCGCATTATTACAAAATTAACTAAATTTATAACAAAAAAAAATACAGATTTGTCTTTATACAAAAGTGTAAGTCTGCCCATTAAAAATTTAGAAAGTTAGACTCAACTATACAAGCTAGTCTTTGAATGCTATAATTAACCAAGAAAACTTTTCTGCTCAATTGTACCAATGTATCGACTTGTAGCTTTTGTAATAGAATTTTTGATGCAGCGCAAGATAAATATCAGAGGATATCTACGGAAAATTTTATCTTTGATATTTCTAAAGCAACTGGAGTACATAATGAATGGTTAGTGAGTTGCTGAGTTTAATGCGCTGTACATAGGTCTGGTATCATGTCTGGAAATATATGTACTTATATGAAGTATTTATCAGACTCGTTTATATATTTTCTTTGTTGTTAAGTTTTCTTAGAATAATTTTAAGAACTGTTTTTATTTTTACGTATTCTAGAAAATATTTTTGTTTAGTGTAATGGTGTGACGTTGTGGCGTTGTGGGTAGCGAGTCTGCTATTAGGTTCGATGGTTGCGGGTTCGATTCCCGCTCGGGCAGATGTTTGTTAAAACTTCTGTCTCGGTTCTGGTGTTTGTCCGTGTGGGTCGTCCCACCGTGCCTCGGAGAGCACGTTAAACTGTCGGTCGTTAACTCTTGATAAGTAAATTGCTCTTATCCAATGAGTTATTGGTTGGCCCTCAGGGTTGCGGAGGTCAGATGGCAATCGCTCCGTGTAAAAACTAGTAATCCGAATTAGAGTAATAAACAGACCCTGGGTAAAAAAAATACCGGGAATAATTCTAGGACGAAGAAAAGTGTATGTTGTAATTGAAAGGTATTTTGTTTAATTCACTTATTTTTTCTCCTAGGGTCAAATGTTTAGCGATTTAAAAAAAACTGATATTATAATGTAACCATATAGAAGCAAACCCAATTATTGGTGATTACGGTAAAAACACTGCGTACCTTATTTTGCTATCATCCAGTTCAAGTTGGCATCTAGAAAGATCGTCATAGCTACTTAGGGAAGTATATCTATTTCTGTTTTTCTTTCTATAATATATATAGTTTTAAATTAACATTAATTATTAATATTTGGTAGACAGCGAAAACTACTTCGTTCCAACTACATGTACCGAAGAGTTAAAATTGTGAGTATTAATTTCTTTTAGTATAAATTATTAGTTTAAAGGCGTCGGGATGTGACGACCCCATCGCCCGCTGTTGGGATAACCTCTGTCACAACAGAGATTATTCCACCAGTGCAATCAGTCACACTGGTGGTAGGTCTATTGTTGCAAGAGGCCGACTAGGTAGGTACCACCGCAGTGTCCAATATTCTGCCGCCAAATAGTAGTGTTTAGGCACTACTGTGTTCCGGTTTGAAGGGCATTGTACGCTAGTGAAATTACTGGGCGAACGAGATTTAAGAACTAATATCTCGAGGTTGGCAACGCGTGAGTGGCACCTACTAATGGTGCTGCAACCGCTCATAGGCTGCGGCAGCCACTTACCATCAGGTGGGCCGTATGCTTGTTTGCCAACTTCTAACGTAAAAAAAAAAAATTAATCAAATTTATGTATTTTTAGTCTTCCTTTTACTTTTTTTGCTCTAGGGAATGTAATTAAAAGAATTCTGCGAAGGGTTCTGCCAACAATAACGATTAGATCAGTCATCTTGGAAATGGACAAGAAACAAAAGGAGCGTATTTGATTCGATTAGGAAGTAAATGATAGCAATTTCTCTTTCTTTCGTCTTTTGAATTGAGTTTGGCTGGAGTTATATCTACAGTGTGACGTTGTAAGGCTTAATTGATAATTTCTGATTCAACGTTATTAATGGACGCAAATAAGAAATACCATGTCAACCCACAAAATTGAAAAAACTGAGTTATATATGCAGAAGTGTTGGTAAATGGCTGAAGAACATTTTTCTTTAACATTTGTAGGGTTTTAAGCTTTAAAACTTCTAAAAAGCCATTTTTCAATCATGCAATTTATGTATTTTTAATCGTTTTGGGTTATATTATATACGAAATATGCAGTTTGTATGCTTATTGAATGTGAAAATAAGTAAAATAACTTACATACATCTTGAAATTGCCAAAAATTTGACCAATATATAAAAAAATCATATAAAGCAAGTTGTTCAAAATTTTCAAACGCGTTTTTCGAAATGACATTCGTGTGGGTTGACATGGTATTGCTTATTTGCGTTCATTTGTCTCAACTGCATTAGCTTTACGGCAAAACTGTGTGAATTGTAACGGTCGTTGATTATTAGGTATTGGAGTCTTGGATTAGATCATCATAAAATTAAACAGGTAGGAGGCTCACCTGATGCTAAGCGATCACCCACAAAACCACCAACACCAGGAACCAACCTTTTAGGAATGAATAGGTTTTTCTCTTGAAGGTTCCTATGTCGCATCGGTTCAGAAAACTGGTTCTACAGAGTGATTGTGCGAGGAAAACAAAACCTTCTAAATCGCGCTTATGTGAATTTTCTAATATCGAGAATAGTCATCAAAACAAATTCTAAGTTAACACAAAATACCTATACAGACCTTAAATTCGTAAATTAATAACTTTTTCTTTTTGAAAACCGTAGAAAAATGAATTTATGCGGTTTTGTACCGCATACATGATTTTTTATCATTTTCGTGCATGAAATATTGACACAATTGATCCTATTGTATTGGTATTTCATATTTTCATACTCTGAATCAAGTTGCACAGTATGCGGTATGTAAAGCGAATTAAACTTCAGTTTCGCGTTTGAATTTAATTCCAGTTTATAGTATTGCTTTTAATTATGATGCTAAATCTAAATTGTGGTAAAACTCTCGACTATTACATCATTAGCATTTTCCGATTCTGAAAGAATTTTTATTATTATAAATTAACTTCTAAAAAAATTAACTACAAATGCTTCAATATTATATAAAAGAGTAACCCTATTTCCTACTTAACATATTAAATGTGAAAGTGTGTGTATTTGTTACTCAATCACACTAATATGTTTACTAGTTTCTACCACGGCTTCGCTCACGTTAAATTTGGCGTAACCTGCTTTTTCATTTAAGTAAAGTTTAAAACGTTTTACACCTTCGGAGGTATTTTCCTTATTTTTAATTGTTCGCAAAACACCAAATTTTCGTACTTCTATTCTCAAAAATAACGGATTTTAAATTTCGATAAATCTTTTCTTGCTGCGCGTTACGCTTTGAAAACAACACCTTTAAAAAAATTGGCTTACTAGGTCTAAGGGCGTTTATACGTCAGTCAGGTCGTCGCCTTTTATATACTTATAGACAAACCACTAAAGGACGTATATAGTTGGACGCAAATAAGCATTAGCAAAACTGAAAAAACTGAGTTATATATGCAGAAGTGTTGGTAAATGGCTGAAGAACATTTTTCTTTAATATTTGTAGGGTTTTGAGGTTTTATGCAGTGTGTATACTTATTTTTGTGAAAATAAGTAAAATAACTTACATAAATCTGAAATGGCCAAAAAAATCATATAAAGCAATTTGTTCAAAATTTTCAAACGCGTTTTTCTCGAAATGACATTCGTGTGGGTTGACATGGTATTGCTTATTTGCGTCCAGTTGTCTATAGATGTGTCTTGTGGTGTAGAAAAATAACTAGACGACAGTGAACAATTGCTATATCGGACTAAGAATTATGGGATACCGGACCGGAGCATATATGCTTTTCAGAACGTATCCTTTCATAGTATTACTCCTTTATCCCTTGAGATTGAGCATGAAATAGAAATTGTTATCCTATTCCAGACATTGCGATGCAACACAAGGATTTCAGTACCGATATAACTGACTCAAGTACATAAGGGGAAACTTCAGCGTCAATATTTTTTAACTAGCTGTGCCTGCAGTTCCGTTTGCGTTGATGTAGTCTTTTTTGATTATTCTTAACAAAAAAAAAAAAAAAAGAAAAATTTATATTTTATGTAAGTCTTCTTTAAATAAGGATATGAAAAAACTGTAATAAGGATAAACAAATATTGTAAATTGTATTATTATTTGTCTGAAATATACCTTTAAAACTATTAATTATTCTTGTATATTAATATCGCTCTCAGAACATGGACGTAGCCAGCATTTGGCCTAGGGGTGGGCAAAATCTTAATTTATGGTCCAAAGTCGGCAAAAATTATTCAATAGTTATTATGGGAATAGTTCCAATATGCATTATATATTATGCATTTTTCAGTATTTCACAAGGACCGAGGGGGAGGGGTATGTGCAGCTGCGCGTCCATTTCTCAAGTGAATCTCTTTCTTCTCTTTCTCTGAATTGTGATTCAGCGGCGAAATGCTGTCAGCATTCCTGCCCCTATTCCGAACGGACATGATTTGTATAGTAACTACTTGTAAATGTGACTCTATAATTCAACATTATAACAAAGCAACTTTATTAAAATTTCGATAAGGATGGATTCCAAAAAGGTATATTAATAGATTGAATAAATAAATAAATAAATGCTGCACACTCAACGGCCCCCATTAGGATAGTATTATCCTGTGTCGGGGGTCCGGAAACATTCACAATGACAAAGACAAATACACCGAGACCGGAAAATATGCCTGCATGGTCAATACAAACATATTATGCTCCGAGCGGGAATCGAACCCGCGACCTGTGGCGTTTAAGGCAGGTTCGCTACCGCTGCGCCACAACGTCGTCAATACGTCGTCAGTTTGAATAGTAATAATAATAATCATAATAATTTATCTGGAATCTAAAAGAAACCATTAAATCAAAATTCAAATTTGGTAGTCCGTTTTTGGTTTAACGCACGGGAACTTAACATTTTTTTGGAATAAAAATTATCCTATGGCTTAATTCAGGTAATAATCCATATTTGTGACAAAATTCATCCAAATCCGTTCAGCCATTTTTGCATCATTAAGTAACAAACATCTAAACATACAAACTTTCATATTTATTATTTTATATATATTTTTTCTTTATGTCATGACGGTTGGCAAACAAGCATACGGTCCGCCTGATGGTAAGCAGTCATCGCAACCTACGATCGCTTGAGATACTTGAGGAATGAGATGAGAAGGGAAAAAAAGGAAGGGAACAGAGGGGGTGGGGTATTGAGCCCCCGGCGCTCTCACTCATGTCACGAAACGCAACAGTACCTAATGATACTGTTACTTGACGCCGATTTTCTGTGAGAGGATAGTACTTCCCAGTCGAGCCGGCCCGTTTGTGCTGAGAGAAGCATGGCTCTGCTACCGTAGACAGTTTCAAATTGTAAATGAATGTTTAGCTATGAAAATAAAATTAACAGGCACCCTCAATATAAGCTTAACGCAGTTTTACGAGTAACAAAAGTAATATTGTAGAACGCCAGAATCCTTCAGTCTAGAGTAACGATTACTTAACCCTGCCGGATAACAAAGATTTACTGCTTTTTTATTCAACTATTGAATACTCTACGGGATTTCTTCTGTCGAATTTTAGATAAAATCCTCCTGTCGGATATTTAAGTTATAAGGAACAGTTGTTCAAATACGGATATAAATTCAATTATACTTTATTCAAACTGATTTGCACAATCACGGGGTCGTCCTTTTATTTCTTAAAGGTTAAACGCTTAGTTACCATCGGTTCAGAATTATAAAAGCGAGTTCAATTATGAAAAATATTCTCTTTAACAAGCTTTAATTCCAGACCATTAAAACTTGTATAAAGACAGTAAGCAACCCTCAGGCAAAGTCTAATAGAAAATGTAGAATACAAAGGCAATTTGAAATAGAGACAATATGTTAAATATAATTCGTGACTCGCAAAGACTTTATATTATTATGTGGGAATGTTTGAAAACATTACCTATTTAATTTTTATTACGTGAAAGGTTGTTTTTAGGGTTCCGTAGCCAAATGTCAAAAATGGAACCCTTATAGTTTCGTCATGTCCGTCTGTCCGTCCGTCCGTATGTCACAGTCATTTTACTCGGAGACCATTAGCTCTTTCCACACAAAATTTACTAAATAGGTGTATTCTATGAACCGCAAAACGATTCTGTAATGACATATTAAAATATATAAGAATTAAGGGTAGCAGCCCATACATGTAACTGAATGTTGAAAAAAAAATGTCAACGTATGTCAACGTGTGAGACATCTTTGGATAGGTCTTTCAAAATGAAAAGGAGGTTTGATTTAGACTTTTTCATTAAGCCAGTAGTTGTTGAGATATTAGCTCCTAAAGTCGTAAAAATTGTTCCTCTAATTTTTGATCTATGGGATTTAAAATTCTGAAAAAAATTGAGGTTATAGGACATCAAATTAAATTTCATCCACATTTAGTTTGAAGAAGATAGGTCTAAAAATTTAGAAGATATATAAGTTTTTCCCATAACTTTGTTTTTCATCTTACTTTTATTAATTACTATGAAATTACTAACTTATTTTTGCGGTCGATTTTAATTCATTATTATTTTTGAAGTCCATTAGATTCTTCATAACGAAGCTGCGGAACCCTTTAGTTTCAACTGTGCGTGGTCCACAGCGCACTTGACTGGTAACTATTTGTTTTGGCTGAGAAATATATTTACGCAGGTAGTGTGGGACACGGCCCCCTGTTAATCATGACAATGGGTATTGCCTTAGTGGGTACTAATATCCTTCTTCTTATAGATTGGTTAGTGGTCAACCTAGTGTCAGAGTTGTTCAGGTCGCCCGTAGGCCTCTGACTTGACTTATCGACTGTTGTCTAATTGTCAACAGCCGGGACCGACTTTTTACGTGCCCTCCGAAGCACGGAGACTCTCGGTTGAAATACCACTATGCGATCACCCATCTAGTGACTGACCGCGCCTAAAGTTGCTTAACCTACCGATCGTTTACCGATCAGCGGGTGCACTAGGCTATGAGCGTCTCGGTACTAATATTGATTGGAAACCTCATCGCTATGGTGGGACATCATAGGGTCGCTTACGCAAGCAAGGCTGTATTTTGATCAACAATTATATAGTACCTCTACATAGTATAAAACGAAGTCGCTTTCCGCATCTGACTGTATTTTCGCTAACACCTCCTAAACCACGCAATAGATTTTAATGCGATTTTCGCCATCAGTTTTCACCCATCAAATTTGGTCTAAATTTCATGTAGATGTTAATTACTCTCTGTATAAAAATCGTGATAAGACTAATATTATAAATGCGAAAGTGAATCTGTTTGTTTGTTTGTTTGTGACGATTTCATGCCTCAACCGCTGGAAGATAAATTTTGATATAAGTGACCATGAAGTTTAACTTGAAGGGGTGATATAGGGAGTAAAATTTGTTTGTATATATTTCAACAAACATTAAACATTATTTAAGCGGACGAAACCACGAGCATATGCTAGTTAGTAGTATATAATTAAATTATAATCTTATTCTAAGTTATATAAATCAGCCTATATAAGGCCTCCGGCGTTCTCACTCGTCGCAGGAAACTCAACAGTACATAATGATACTGTTACTTGACGCCGATTTTCTGTGAGAGGGTAGTACTTCGGTAATTTTGTGCTGAGAGAAGCATGACTACCGTGCAATTATATTACTATTATTATAATAATAGGATTTCTTCTAATAGATAAATTTAATTTGCAAATTAATTCTTATTACTGAAATGTGAAAATTATCCTGTAGTCTTGAGAAATACTAAACAGAAATGAGTTAATAAGCTATTATAAAGGTACTAATTACTAAATGTAAACGTTATCAAAGGATTTTAAGGACATAAATTATTAGTATAATAAAATGTTCTAGATTAAAATGTTGATAACCTTTTACATTTTAGATAATGTAATTATAAGTTGTTATAAATTGTTCGCCATTTATAATATCCTGTAATAAAATATGAACGTGATTTTACTCAGTTAGCCTCTAAAATTTACATTATTGACACGTAAGTTAAGCTTAAAACGTGATGAAAACAACAGAACTGATTACAATAAGACTATATACCATATAAAAAAAACTACAGCTTCCGCTGGGAGTGGGTAAGATAATAGCCCAAGGGGTGAGATCGAACCCGCAACTCTCGCGTTAACGGATTGCATTCGGTCCTATAACCGTTGACCTATTAAGTATTCACTAGATTTTTAAATTCTTATTCAAAAATACCCAATGTGACATCAATCGTCAATTTTAACTTTTTCATTTTGACATTATTATGGCGTCTGGTTGTCGCTTTTATGTAAAAAACATATGAAACATACAGTATAATACAAGTATAATTTGAAGCATTTTAATAAATACTTTTATAACATTCAAAGTAGATTCAAATTACTTTACGAGTGAAGATATTTTCTTCGTTTCCTAAAAATAAATACTGACAATCTTCCACTGTCGCGAATCGGTATGTAAATTTATTCAATAATGGCGTCGGAAAAGCGTAATGTAATTTTCGTTTAATATTTGTCATGTTACAAAAAAATTAAATTGGAATATTTTTATACGGACACAATTAATTCATACAATTCGGATGATATATTTATTTATGTTACTAAGTTGGCAAGCAAGATAAACAGTTTTCCTGATGATAAGCAGTTTTCTTAGCATATGAGCGGTTGCAACACCATTTCTAGGTGCCACTCACTTGTTGCCAACCTAGAGATATTAGTTCTTAAATCTTCTCTGCCCAGTAATTTCACTAGCCTATTACATATTACCATATCTTCCGTTGAATATGGCCACGGAAGCTATTACCGAAGACTTTGTTCACTGGATACGTCAGACTCTATCATTACCTAGATCTGCCTACTTAATAGTCTATGTGCGGCACGGTCTTAAACAAGTCAGCACATTTATCCCAAAAAATTACTATAACTGGTCGCATATAAGTTTCTATATAGATTACTAGCTTCTGCCAGCGGTTTCGCCTGCGTGAATAACAATTTAATAGAAACTCTGATATCGCCCTTTTACAAACTTTGAATATCATATTTAATTATATCGAATCAACAGCCTAAAAATAAGTTTCAAGCTTCTAGCTTTTAAAATGATGACACTTCCATATAACTTTTCATCCAACCTCTTTTAACCCCTTACAACCTTTTTTTGCATTAAAAAGTAGTCTATGTCCTTTCTTAGGTTCTAGATTATCTGTGTACGAAATTTCATTTAAATCGGTTCGGTAGTTTTGGCGTCAAAGCGCGACAAAAAGACACACATACAGTCTTACTTTCGACAGACAGCGTTATTTTTGCATTTATAATATTAGTAAGGACGTAAGAAACAAATCAATGAATAATGAAAAAAAAAACAGCTTTTCAGTAGTAGAGCGTCCCTCCATAGTACAAACAAGGACTAATATGTAATATATATGTATGTATGAGTGCATGGAGCATAAAACTCGCATCAGTAATTTTATGTACGGCATTACACTATCGGGTTGTAATTAAAGCAATTTATATGCGGACATCGCATCGTCGTCAGTGAAAATAATGATGGACTCGCATTTATATTTAAAAAAAAACTGTTTGTAAATGTTTATTGAACCTATACATCATTTTATTTAATTTTTTCTATGTTACAAGTTGGCAAACCTGATGGTAAGTGGTTGCTGTAGCCTATGAGCGCTTGCAGCACCATTAGTAGGTGCCACTCACGCTTTGCCAACCCCGAGATATTAGTTCTTAAATCCCCTCTGCCCAGTAATTTCACTCAGCCTACAGTGCCCTTCAAACCGGAACACAGTAATGCCTAAGCACTACTATTTGACACTGCTGCGACTGATGCACCAGTGTGACTGATTGCACTGGTGGAATAATCTCTGTTGTGACAGAGGTTATCCCAACAGCGGGCGATGGGGTCGTCACATCCCGACGAAGGGATCAAATATTAAATAATATGTGATATATTGCATTACCATATTTTTTTTACAATAATCTCGTTTTAATAAACACAAAAAATATGGCGTCATATTGTGTCAGTTGTCGGGTTAACAAAAGACTCGTCTAATTTTAATTTGGCAGCGGAACGTATTTTATATTATAATACAACAAATAACCTCAATTGTTAAATCTCATTTTTGCTTGTGTTTAAATTAATTTAGGAATCTAATCGGATTAAGCACAACGCTTTCAGTTATATATGCGTCCGGTCGAATGCTGCCATATACGGATACCAAATGCGTGCGTAAAGCGTACTCTGCGGAGTACGAAATTTGGATTTAATAACACCGTCACATTAGCGATCATACGTGCAATCAACTGAATATTTCACCATTTCATCCGAACAGATATGAATTATACTTAATTATATGAAGCCTTAGTTTACAGAACTTTTACAAGAAGTTTACTGTACGTTCATGTGTGTGCATAAGTTTTTATGTTTCACTATTTCTTTTTTTATGTTAAAAGTTGGCAAACAAGCATACGGCCCACCTGATGGTAAGTGGTTGCCGTAGCCTATGAGCTCTCGTCTGCGCAGTAATTTCACTAGCGTACAGTGCCCTTCAATACGAAACACAGTAATTCCTAAGCACTACTATTTGGCGGCAGAATATTTGACACTGCGGTGGTACCTACCTAGCCGGCCTCTTGCAATAAAAGACCTACCACCAGTGTGACTGATTGCACTGGTTGAATAATCTCTGCTGTGACAGAGGTTACCCCAACAGCGGGCGATGGGGTCGTCACACCCCGACGCCGATAATGTTTGAATAGATTTAGGTTGGGTTAGAATCCTTACATGACGCTGGCTATAATGGTGGTAGGGCTTAAATACCAGTCTGGTTGACTACCACTGTACGTAAACTCGTGGAGCTTGTGTGCAGTGCAGCCTCGTTTACGGCAAGGGTGGCCGGTTCAGTTCGCCTTCTGCAGGCCGACTGCGTTTGGACTCTACTTCCTTTTACCATTAGTCGGAGTATTCGATTCTAATCCCTAGCCTAAATAAAATAAACATTCATCATCATCATCATTTAAGCCAAAGGACGTCCACTGCTGGACATAGGCCTTCCCCAAAGAGTGCCACCTTTACCAGGTCATCAGTCCACCTTGTGGGGGGCCTGCCCACGCTACGCCTTCCGGTATGTGGTCGCCACTCGAGAACCTTTCCGCCCCAACGGCCATCGGTTCTACGAGCAATTTGCCCCGCCCACTGCCACTTTAGTTTGGTGATTCGGAGAGTTATATCGGTGATTTTGGTTCTAATGCGGATGGCATCATTTTTGATGCGTTCACGCAGAGAGACTTCCAGCATAGCCCTTTCCATTGCCTTTTGAGTGACTTTTAACATAAATAAGAATTGAAAACATTGAATTGAAAATACATAAATAGCCTATTTAAAGGTTTAAAAACTTAATATAAACAAGAAATGAGAGGGCTCACCTCTTCACACCAAATCTTCTTACAGAAAGTCACAGTTTCAGAATATGTAATGCCACTATTACATTTAAAATATTTAGGAATCTTTTTCCAGGAAAAAAGGGATTTTGCACTTCGTCATAATTCTTTGTTCTCTGCATTTTATCTGTTCATAGTCAATCGACTATCAACTAATTAGTTCGATAAGGTTTTGACGCAAGTAAGTGCTTACCATCGTTGTTGTCACCACAATATAATTTTACAACGGAAATCCCATACTTTGATAAGAGATAAAATGAGTACCTAGAAAATATTAAGCCGTTTTGATACGAATTCTCATTATTCATGTTACTAATAGTTATGTGCGATTTTAAGTATTTCAAAAACAACCAGAAGTACTTTTTTCAAAGTTTCCCAATGTTTTTTTGAGATGACGACGAAGGGTGCGGGTTAAAACCTATGAGTTTTTAGAGTAATTTGTGTTCCGAATCCATTTCTGACATAGTCTATATCTTTCGTAGAAATTCGGAGCAATATACATATTATACCTACCAATCCTCAGATCCTCAGATTAGAAACGTGTAAAAGTTCCTAACTAATATTATAATCTCATAAAAGGAGGCATTTTCCCACCAGTGGTGTAAAGGATGTTACTACTGAGCTTTTTTCTTTTTCAGATGAAGTTCCATACAATTGAGACTGTTGTGGCGTTGTGGGTAGCGAGCCTGCCCTTATTCTCGATGGTTGTGGGTTCGATTGTTGCTTGCGTAGATGTTTGCATTGATCTTTACAAATATTTATTTCGATCTGGGCGTTTGTCCGTGTGGGTCTCCCCACTGTGCCTCGGAGAACACGTTAAGCTGTCGGTCCCGGTTGTTATCACAACATTTGATAATAATCGTTAATCTCTTGATAAGTAAATTGCTCTTATCCAATGAGTTACTGGTTCGCCCTTAGGGTTGCGGATATCAGATGGCAATCGCTCCGTCTAAAAATTAGTAACCTGCCAAATCCGGGTAAGACTAATAAGCAGACCCTAATATAATGCTAGGACGAAGAAGATGAAGTTCCATATAAACATAATTATTTAACCAAAAAGACGAAAAAAAGAAATTTGTGATTTTTATTTTTATTTATTTTATTTTTTTATTTTTTATTTATTCAAACAAAATCCACAGCATTTTACAAAAAAGATTCACAATGTATCATAGTCTTTACATAAGCCAGATTGGATTTACATTATTTACGCTTAACCTAAAGCAAACTAGGTGACAAGGTAAGGATAAGAAAAAAAAAACTACAAAAAGATATAAATTTTGACTTAACTAAAATTATAGAAGTTATGAAAACGATTGAAATAACAAAACAAGGTAACGTTAATTAAACATATTAGAAATTAAAACTACCGTGAAGATTAAGATGGTCTTGTGTGTAGATTATTTATATGAGTGATTGTGTGGGTTTGTGTGTTATTGTATGTATACGTGTGTTTGTGTACATATGCGTGGTTGTGTATGTGTTTGTGCAATTGTGTGAGTTTGAGTTTGTATGTGTGCTATCGCAATTTTTTTTTTTATTTTTTATTTTTTATTTTTTTATTATTATTTGTAAAACATAAAAGTGTTTTATTGATGAGATTACGTTGGAAGATTTACAACGACAACACCCAGACCGAAACAAACGTATATCACTTTGGATGGTGTTGTGTCTCTGTCGGGGATTGACCGTAGGTATATTTATTTTGGTTCCTGTGACGGATGTGGGGTCTTCCGTTCAGAAAGGTTGTTGAACCCATCATTATTTTTTGGCTATCTTCGTTGATAGTAGTCGTTAATTAGCTGAAAGCCACAGTAGTTGACTGTGTTTTGGTTACTTTTAGAAGTTTGGGTATTTTAGATGGTCAGATAGCATTTTTGTTTTGAAGACTTTTCCGTTATCTTGCAATTAAAATACTGAATCTGGAGTAATAAAAGATGTATGTTTTTTTTAAAGAATATTAGCAATGCTTTTTCAAGGCATTACTAATATTCCTATTGCCCTCCAAATAAGCTCGAAGCTTGTGCTAGGAGTGGGTACGACAATAGCCCAAGGTGGTCAGGCTCGAACCCTCGAATTTCGCGTTAACACGGAGCGAAGTCGGCCTATCTACCGTTGAGCTATTGAGGCTTGTATTGAATCCTGAATGAGTTTTTGAAACAAATAAAATATACGCCGCACACTCAAAGGGCCCCATTAGGATAGTGATATCCTGTGTCAGGGGTCCAGGGGGAAACATAAACAAGGACAAGGACAAATATACTCAGACCGAAAAATATGCTTGTATGGTTTTTACAAACAAAATAGGTAACTACCTAATAGGTACCAGCTACCTATTTCCCGCGGTTCCGCTGGTACGCTCTATAGAAATATTGTGTAGTGTTTATTATTTTATTGCATGAAACCCTAATTCTTTTTCTGGAATAAAAGTAGCTTTATCTATTCTGTATAGTATTTGCTTTGCCAGTGAGATTAGCCGGAAAAAACATAGCGATAAAAAAATAAAAAACTGAATTTTTGATCTTAAAGTATCAAGTAATTCTTAACTTTAGTTAGGTGTTATTTTGACATTACAAACAGATATTTTTAATTAATTTATTTCTATAGATTTCTTGTTTTTATATATTAATTAGACAATTATTATAAACGTTCTCTTTAGCGACTCTTTAGCGTTTTAATCAACCACGTTACTCTGGCATTTGTAATTAAAAAGCCACAAATTAAGCGCCTGGTTGTCAATGTTATTCTCCAAACAGTTTATACCAGAACAACCCATCTCGTAATTATTTGCCTTGCCTTTTAAAAAAATTGGAATTAAAAAAATTTGCTAATTACAATTGCTAGTGGCATAATTATTATGTGCATACACTGTACACAAGTATAGTAATATTAGGATAGTAATAATACAAGAATAACCGCAGGCGCACCCAGAACGCAACATATGCCTGGTCAATACAAACATCTACGCCGAGCGGGAATCGAACCCGCGATCTGTGATAAAGACCGACCGCGAAAAAATACCGACTTGAAAACTATATAGATATTTTCTACAACAGAAGTCGGTGCCCTATGAAACGATGTTTTACTTAGCATCGACTTTGTTATTTTATTTGTACTTTTTAGTTACGAATAAGAGTACTTAATGATTAACGCAAATTGAAATTGGAAGCACCATCAAATAAAACGAGAATCATCAAAATCGGTTCACCCAGTCGAAAGTTATGAGGTAAAAACGTAAAAAAAAATACAGTCGAATTGCCAACCTCCTTTTTTTTGAAGTGGTTAAAAATTTTAAAATTAACTAAAACTGTTTGATATCGTCACTACCTGTAATGTACATTTAAAATCATAAACCGAACTACAAAAAAACGTTTTAACATAAAAAAATATACACATGACATAAAAAAAAATATCTCGTGTGCCGAGACGTGGACACTCACGGTTGGGCTGGTCCACAAGTTTAAAGTCACTCAGCGAGCTATGGAAAGGGCTATGCTCGGAGTTTCTCTGAAGGATCGTATTCGAAACGAAGTGATTTGACAGAGAACCAAAGTCATCGACATAGCCCACAGGATTAGCAAACTGAAGTGGCAGTGGGCCGGCCATATCAGCCGAAGAACCGACCACCGTTGGAGAAAAACGGTTCTTGAGTGGAGACCGCGGACCGGCAAACGTAGTGTAGGACGTCCTGCGACTAGGTGGAGCGATGATCTTCGCAAGGTGGCCGGCAAAAGCTGGATGAGAGTGGCCGAAGATCGTGCTCAGTGGCGTAAAGCTGGAGAGGCCTATGTCCAGCAGTGGACTGATAAAGGCTGATGATGATGATGATGATGAACTAAAAAATTTTAACTAAAAATTGTTGAAGTTAGTATCAGTCACTTCAAGAAATAGTGTAGAGCTTATTGCAAGCTTAAATACATTTTATATATCTTCAGCTAAGATATAGCTATAGGCACTTCTAGTTATTTTTAGAACGAGAGCTTTTCACGTTTCAGTCAGAAAGCACTTGACGCGTCTTATTCAAGAACGTTAGCTTAGTTCCGTTAGGTTATATTGCCTTTACATTTCCGTGTGTTTGGAAATGCTTTAATGGTATTTTGTATTATACTTTAATAACATTATATACTATTAACTATTATGGTCTATATGCCATATACTGTATGTGTTGCTATATAACGGTATTGGTAGACACTGGCGAGGTAGATACCAGTGAAGTGTCAGATATTCTACCGCAAAGCAGTATACTCTGTTTCCGTTTTCGGTCACTTCTAGTAAACTTACTGGGGGAAAGGCGATTTAAGAACCAACATCTCGAACATGGCAACGCATGGGTGACACCGATAAATGTATAATAACCGCTTGCCATAAGGTGGGTCGTATGCTTGCTTGCCAATTTATTCACAAAAAAAGAAGAAATATTTTATAAAAGCAATATCCGTAATCTCCAAAACCATTCGTCTCATTTCCCTACTTCTACTTTCTACTCGAGTAAGCAACATGCCTTGTGATAAAAGTTAAATAAGTTACCGCTAACACCAAAAGTTTTTTACATCAGTAAATGGCGTGGTGTGTCTGCTAGAAAACAGATATGTAGACTATGTTCATTAGTGACAATAGTGAGTGTTAAGAGAAAAAGAGAGAAAAGACGAGAATGGAAGTGAGAATAAGTTTGGGTTTCAAGCTCACTAAACAGTAAGAGGGAAATTCCATTCTAAGGGCTATAAAGTTGTTATACTTCTTTTGGCGCGTTAGGGAAAAATGATGAGAGTAAATTTTTACGATGCGCGCGCAAACCGTCACAAAAAACCGACACCCTGAAGTTAGCAATAGTCATCATTTTTGTGTCTCTGTTTTTGTGATTCTGAAATAAACTTTATTTGACTAGAAAATGCCTTATAATAAAACTTTCAATGTATTAAATACCTTTTTCTATTGTTAGTGTCGTTTTTTCTACAAACGTAGAATAAGGCGAAAGATAAAATTTTTGAAAAGGCGAAGGATTAAATTTTAATCTTGTTACGCCAAAGAAGTATAACTTCTAACGCGTGTACATAAGTACACACACACTTTTTATCTAAAAGTACTTAGTTCGTCAGGTACAAACGCAGCTGTCGTATAATCCATATGTAACAAGAAACCACGGGAAACTAGTCTAAATATAACGATGCATGAAATTTATACATGTAAATACGAAATAAGATAGTTTTCGTCAAAATGGAATAGAAATATGTAAAGAAATATCGAATATAAACGTCTGATAGAATTTTTAATTTGTTTTGATAAAAACGAACGTTATTTTTAAAGAATAAATTTCAAACAGAAGCAGAATAAATAAATATAGCAATAATGACAGATAAAAGTAATCATTATTAAATATTTGTAAAGTAATGAGAGCTGTGAAAATACAGATCGCAGAAGAATTTTTTATTTCCTGTCATACGGTATTACAGTTTGGTGCCGGCGCCTGGTATTCTATAAATTACTATTGCAAAAATTTAAAAGAAGCTTGTCTGTATATTAAATGTATTTATAAAAACTAGCGGCCCGCTCTGGCTTCGCACGGGTATAAAATATATAGCCTATGTCTTTCACTGAAAAAATGATTAAAATCGATCCAGTAGTTTTGATTTATTCATTACTGCCCCGTGGTCAATGTAATTATTTACGACATCACATTAGAAACCACAAAAATAACAGTATTTCTCCACTATTTAATGGATGTTATTATACACATAAACCTTCCTCTTCAATCACTCTATCTATTAAAAAAACCTCATCAAAATCCATTGCGTAGTTTTAAAGATTTAAGCATACATAGGGATATAGAGAAAGCGACTTTGTTTTATACTATGTAGTGATATTGATGATTACATACCATAATTTGGCAACTAACACACGTAATTTAGCAAATTGAAATTACTGATTTAAGAATTTTTGTCCGTTTTTTGGTTTTCCATAGTTGTTTGATAAAAACACAAAAATTGGCTGACAGATTTTGATGATAATCTATTATGATTAGATTCACTTTTACACGAAGTTCAGAATTAATTCTCAGCTGGCTTATTAGGGTTACTAATATATATTATCTTCGCTACAACCATTATTCAATGAAAACACGATTCACGACTGTTTATGCCAAGAATTAGAATCATACATTTGTCAAAGAAATCTGTCTGCCAAATTGTTTGTTCAATATGTATTGTTGCTAGTAGTGAAACATCGCGTGACGTGATTGACATCCCACAGAATAAGAAAATACCCTACGTACAACCTGACGCTCATCGCACTGGGTCTTCACTTATGGTGCGGCCCCACTACCGCGCACGCTGTGCACGGCCACGCAACGCAACGCAAGTTAGAGTCCAATACACGAATATTATTCCACGAGTATGTACACAACTATACTCTTTCGTGTACCGCATGCACAGCGTTAAGCTGCGTGGATGACATTGTAGCAAGCCACGCGAGTAGAAATAACGTCATTAAACTCCTATTCGTACGTACTGTGTTCGTGGGTTGCAGTGGACGTTTTACAATACATTTTCTAGAGACACGTGCATTGCCTTTCTGTGCGCAGCGGTGGAACCGCGCCCTTATACTTCAATATTGAGTAAACATTTTCAGTGACATGAGTTTGAGTTTAGGCGTGTCATCGTTGTCTGAGACCCAGTATTTATGGAGCATCTTTATTAATAACTATATAGTCCGTGGGATAACCCAAATAAAGATTCAACTTTAGGTACATAGATATCGAGAAACAGCTGCGTACGGAATGATAAAAAGACAGAATCGCAAAATGGTTGTCATTTATAGCTTTCATATTTTAAGAAATTATTGCTATAGTAAAACACGGCTATGAGTCATAAACAGTAAGTTGAATTTTTACGTTCCGTTTTCATTAAATTATTCTTAATAAAATATAGTGATGAATATTATTAGGTAGCATTGGTGGTAGCACGCGGAACGCATATATCGTACTATTACTGCACCATTTAGGAGCGTCTCTTTAGCGCAACCCACAAGAGGTTGTAAAATTTGCACTCTTCTTATCTAATCTATCTCTTAATAACCGTCAGTTATAAAATAGCTTTTAATCTGTACTCATAAATAAAATTGCAGTGTCTGGTGTAAATTACAAATTAACATCTTTTCACTCATAGCATATGAAAGTATATAACTTACATAAAAAAATATTTTTTAAATTTTTTCTGCCTATCTGTTTGTTCCAGCTAATCAATGAAACAAAGCAATCCTATAATACTGATAATATATAACTAGAATAAATGTTTAATTTAATAAAGATTTTAAATTTTTATAGTGCTTTTCGAACAATTAATTATAATTCCATACAGTTTTAAATAATTATGTCTATGCTTTGTTACAACTTCTTCATCCCAGCATTATTCCCGGTATTTTATGTACCCAGGGTCTGCTTATTACTCTTATCCGGATTTGACAGGTTACTAGATTTTACACGGAGCGATTGCCATCTGACCTCCGCAACCCTAAGGGCGAACCAGTAACTCATTGGATAAGTGCAATTTACTTATCAAGAGTTAACGATTATTATCAGATGTTATTGATAATAACCGGGACCGACAGCTTAACGTGCTCTCCGAGGCACGGTGGGGAGACTTACACGGACAAACGCCCAGACCGCGACAGAAATTTTAGCAAACATCTGCCCGAGCAGGAATCGAACCCACAACCGTCGAGACTAAAGGCAGACTCGCTACCCATAACGCCACAACGGTGTCTGCTTTGTTACAACTAACGGAAAATATTATATATAAGTTGCTTAAATTTGTATGCCTAATGGTGGAAATATATGTACAATTATTTCACAAACAAAGAATTGAATTGAATATAACCTACATTAATGTACGGTCCTAAAATGAAAGGTTTTGAAATATTTGTTAGGGCAGAATTTATTCTGTAGGTCTCTACGAACCCAGTTAAACATCTCACGTACGCAGTATGAAATCACAGAGATAAAGGCGATCAGACTGAATAGCTGGCTGGCACAAAAAGTTCCAAGCTGTATACACATAAGCTACATAGATGATTAGGCTGTGTTTACACCGTAGATATGCGAGGATGAGTAGAGACTATATTTCTTAAAACCAATAGAATCGTTTCTTTTACCTAGCTTCGCTCAGCGCAGTTCTTTTGACGACGTTGTTGCGGTAGCAAACCTGCCTTAAGCGGCATATGTAAAGGGTTTCCGTCTGTGTGTCTTTGTTCTTGTATTTGTGTATGTTTCCCGAATCCCGACACAGTATATCACTAGGCCGTTGAGTGTGTAGCGTTTATAAAAAAAACAGCTTAGCGGAGGCAAGGTTAATGAAGAGATTCTATTGGCTCTTAACAAACATCGAACGCAAAGCATCCTCACAGATCTCCACTGGAAACGCACCTTTACCCTCGTCTTGGCTTATACAAAGGAATTCAGAGTAACTTGTTATTATTGTTGAATACATGTTATTAAGTTAATATCAAATTTTAATATACATGAGTTACAATAAAGGTATTCATTTATGTGTATACATTTAATATAGAACACTGATTCAAAATTATTTTATAACAGAACTGTCATTTTTGTTTTCTTCTTTTATCACAAAGGTATGAAATAACTTTTTTGGTGGGAGGATAAGTGCCACCAGAAACCTGGTTTCCCGGGGAGCAGAACAGGGTTATAATGTATACTAAAATATGAACATTGCAGTTTAATATTTTAGGGCCTATCGCTCTAAAATATATAATATTTAGTATTTATAAATATTTAATATTTTAGAGCCTTTCGCTCTAAAATATTGAACTAGATAGAGAGGTAGGTAGACGCAGCCGGGCACTTTGTTGTATTTGGGAACAAGCGCCAATCCAGACAGAAACACATGTTGGTCTTGAACTGATATCAAACCCGTGACCATTGCCGCTTAAGACAGTATGTCGCTACCATTATACAACAAGGGTCGCCACCAACGGTGACCACAGACTATATCCCAATTTGTTTATTTTATCTACGGTGGTAGAGAATAAAGTCAGTTACAAGCATTTTAATTCAATTAAATGGAAGTTTTTATTTTCAATTAATAAAGTCTCGGTCTTCTAAATTTAAAACATATTATAAATAAGCCTAGATTACATATTATCCTGGAGCGTAATTACAAGAGGTACGGGCTAATTAAATCATCCGGGTCTAAGTCTAGGGTTTATAAAATACACAGACATCCTTTTTACGAAAATTAATTGGGGTGACGGGAGATTAGCATAACCATAGGTTAATCATTCATGCCTCTTTTACATCAGGCTTTTTTGAGATAGTTTTATCCTAACAGTAAGCGGTTACCGTAGCTTATTACTTTTATCCGGATTTGACAGGTTACTAATTTTTACACAGAGTGATTGCTCTGACCTCTGCAACCGTAAGGGCGAACTAGTAACTCATTGGATAAGAGTAAATTACCAATCAAGACTTAATGATTACTAATGCAACACCAGCATCACATGGATATTGCGGACCAAAATACAGGAGAAGACCAGAGAAGGTAAGAGTTTGGGCTTCCAGCGCGGACTTTCTTCAAAGACAATGTAATAGTACTAATACTGCTCTTTCGTGTTGGTAGTCTGTGAGGTAATCTGTCTACGGTTGAGCTGGTTTATAATATTGCATACTTCGATGTTCTTCTTCTCGTCGTTTCGTTGCAAACCTAATGTCAGAGTTGTTGATATCGTACATATAGGCTTCGGACTTATTAACTATTAACGTGCGTACCACGTGCCACCCGAAGCACGAAGACGAGCAGTTGAAATACCACTATATGGTCACCCATCCATTAAATGACTGTGCCTTAAGCTGCTTGACCCACTGATTATTTATCGACCAGCTAGCGCATATAGTATATGTGTTGATGATTTTATATTATTATGCTATCGGGCCATTCATTTTAGTTTCAATGAGCGTATTTCTATTTTTATACCCTAAACATTTCCTATGGCCTCCAATCCAATGTTAAACAAGCGTAATGACGTCACATATACTATCAATACACAAGTCTGAGCAAAGTTCATCGACCTAGAGAAAATTGACGTGAATTATGTTCTCTCATTAGCACTGAAGCCTTCGCGCCTTCACGCGTTTAATTATGAAAAAGTGCTGAATAATTTCCTTCAACACCCGCCTTTCGTGTTTGACATATAATTAATTTGTTTTCTGTTGTATGGCGGTGAATAGTGATTGTTATGACGTACTAAATGTATTATTTTAACCTATTTTTGTTGTTTATAAAATTTCAAAAAGATATTATGTTTTGACATACGTTGCGCAGTATTCAGTTTTCACTAGATCTTTCAGGTTTTTAGGCACAAAAAGGATTTGTAACTTTTGGTATAAACTTTTTGTAAAGAGAAGATGTAAGAACTCTACTTTGGGAAGTGTGCTGATGAGCTCCATAATATCATCCCGCCATCTCCATTCAATTACCGTGATTCCAGGGGGCACCTGGAGGGTACCATCCATATCTGGTCAATATACACAACATACGCACTATGCGCTTTCGATCATCTTCATAATGCACACGGCCAGGGAGTGGAATGCTCTTCCGGCGTCTGTATTCCCGAACACATAAAACCTGAACCTGACTTTGCGCTCGATGAAAGTCAAGAGTTTCCCCATTATTAAATAAAAATAAGGTATAAGTATGAATTTTGTTTAAAAAAAAATTTAATCGTTGGCGGCAATCAAGCGTAGATTCACTTTAGTGTAACCGATCTTGAACGCTTGTAACACCAGATATCATTGCAAACCACAGCGATATGAGACCGCAGAAGAGCAACAAATAGAAAAAGATTGAGGTGGTGAAATACGTAATGGTAGTACGGCATCTGCTACTTTGTGTCCATTTTCTGTGTGAGAGTAGTATTACCTTGGTCGATTTAATTAATTAAGATTTAATAAATAATACTGGTTAATAGTTTTTTTTGGTTATAATTATATTCTATAGACATCATAAAAAAGTAAACATGGTTTATTATATGCGTAAGTGCGCAATAATCTCTAAGGAAGCTGCGAGTAATAAATCTATAGTTCAAAGAATAATTTCTACTGTTTGCAAGCTTAGTTCGACATTGGCTGTGAACTATCAAATAAAGTACTAAACTTATTTCCAATAAAGGATCTGAAAGTTGAAAGGTTTTGTCATAAAACAATAAATCCCTCAACGAGGTCAAAGAACGTTACTGAAGAACGTGACAAGTTTTCGGGATTCCGTAGCCAAATGGCAAAAAGGGATCCCTCATAATTTTGCCTTGAGTTTCTGTTCATCTATCCGTCTATATATTTTTGTAACATTTGTATGCAGACTCTATTTGTCACCTCAAAACCTCTAGATTTTTCTTAATGTTAAAACCTAGCAAACAAACATACAGCCCATCTGATGGTAAGTGGTTGCCGTATCCTATGAGCGATTGCAGCACCATTAGTAGGTGCCATTCACGCGTTGCCAACATCTGGATATTGGTTCTTACATCTCGTCTGCCCAGTAATTTCACTAGCGTACAGTGTCCTTCAAACCGGAACACAGTAATGCCTAAGTACTACTATTTATGATGATGATGGTATAGTAAAGTTATATGCAACAAAAATAGATTCTATACGTGTAACGAGAGATGAAATATGCAGCATATCTTTTTAGAGCCAACGACAAAATATCATAAAAGCTTCACCAGGACACACGGGGTATCGCATTCTTCTTCTTCATCCTAGCATTATTCCCGGTATTTTATGTACCCAGGGTCTGCTTATTACTCTTATCCGGATTTCATAGGTTACTAGTTTTTACACGGAGCGATTGCCATCCGACCTCCGCAACCCTAAGGGCGAGCCAGTAACTCATTGGATAAGAGCAATTTATTATCAAGAGTTAACGATTATTATCCGATAATATTGATAATAACCGGGGCCGACAGCTTAATGTGCTCTCCGAGGCACGGTGGGGAGACCCACACGGAACAGCTTAATGTGCTCTCCGAGGCACGGTGGGGAGACCCACACGGACAAACGCCCAGACCGGGACAGAAATTTTTAACAAACATCTGCCCGAGCGGGAATCGATCCCGCAACCGTCGAGACTAAAGGCAGACTCGCTACCCACAACACGCACGGACACGCACGGAGAGCACGTTAAGCTGTCGGTCCCGGTTGTTATCACCTAACATCTGATAATAATCGTTAACTCTTGATAAGTAAATTGCTCTTATCCAATTAGTTACTGGTTCGCCCTTAGGGTTGCCGAGGTCAGATGGTAATTGCTCTGTGTAAAAACTGGTAACCCGTCAAATCCGGATAAGAGAGAGAATAATGCTAGGACGAAAAAGAAGTCCCATTAAATTTTAAACTACCACCTCCACCTAAGGCTGAAAAATTAGGTAATGAAATTTTTGATGGTCTTGATTTTTTTAAATAATTTAATTTATGCTTTTACGTTGGAACTCGTCTTTTATGATCCGATTTTTAAAATACTTTTTCTATTTAAGACCCTTTTAAAGGTTACCCTTTCAAGTTAGTCTCATACCTAAATAAATAAAATTCCGTATTTGCTGCGTTGCGTTTTTGGTGTCCTTTGAGTTTCCAGTGGCAATTACTGTCGCTGAAAAGTTAAGAAATAAAAAAGTTAGTGTCTTTGGAGCTAATATTTTACTTAGCATCCATACTTCTGTAGTCTTAATTAGGCTATATTATTAGTATGAAATTGTAAATACGAAGAGAATATAAACGATAATTATTAATAGATTCACTCAATACAATAGGAGATCATGTTGTCAGTACATGATTGATGAGATGACTTAACATATAAATTGATGACAATAACAATATCTATCTAATACCTATAAACGAACAATTCTTGTACATATATATAGGTATATTCCGAATCTCGGAAACGGCTACAACGGCTGCTATGAAATAAATTAACTAAGCTAAGGCAATAAAAAACCCGGTTCAAGTCCAGATGTATCCAGTCTCGTTTTGCTCTTCAAGGCATGGTGGGGAGACCTACAAGGATATACACCCAGACTGAAACAGATATTTGTAATATCAATAGAAACATCTCCCCGAGCAGGAATCGAACGTACAATCATCGAGGCTTGAAGGCAGAATAACTACCAATACGCCACAACGGTATCTAATACCTGACGGTGTCAAATACCTCTTCTTATATTAAAAGAAAAGTTAGTAGCTTAATCCATCTTTGTATTTTTTTCACGATACACAGGTTCCCTCACATTCACAAAAGGAAAGGAATATACGAAACACAAATGGGCAACTTGAAAACCGAGAGACCCGTTATAATCAGGCAAGTACTTGCAACCTTTGCTTGAATCTTACGTATTCACTCGGCCATTTTTATCTTCTTCATCCTAGCATTATTCCCGGTATTTTTATGTACCCAGGGTCTGCTTATTACTCTTATCCGGATTTTACAGGTTACTAGTTTTTACACAGAGCGATTGCCATCTGATCTCCGCAACCCTAAGGGCGAACCAGTAACTCATTGGATAAGAGCAATTTACTTATCAAGAGTTAACGATTATTATCAGATGTTATGTGATAACAACCGGGACCGACAGCTTAACGTGTTCTCCGAGGCACGGTGGGGAGACCCACACGGACAAACGCCCAGACCGAGACAGAAATTTTAACAAACATCTGCCCGAGCGGGAATCGAACCCGCAACCGTCGAGACTAAAGGCAGACTCGCTACCCACAACGCCACAACGGTGTCACTCGGCCATCTTTACTTCCTTTATAAAAACATCATTTTAAACCAATTCAATACAAATACGCTTTATTATTTGTGTAGTTGTTTGAATCGTTAAAATTGGGTCAAGCCAAAGGGCTTGTGAAACGGAATCAGATGTAAAAACTAAGTATAAAATGAGAATAGAAACTACTAAAAACAATCCATTGTGTTATATTGTCATGCTCAAAAATATGTTGTTTTTATCCAAAGGTTTTACTTTGTACATAAGTGATTATTTCAAAATGATGAACCATGAGATATATCATTTTCTATATTAATATATTAACTTACCAAAATATGCAGCATTTTCAGTGTCCCAATTTATGTCTGATAGAATGGCGACTTATGTGCTTATGGTAGCTAGCTAGAGTATGCTTTTGAGATATGGATTTATAAAGTATAGGAGGAAGAGAAAAAAGACAAGAGGTAAGGTTTGGGGCGCCAGTACTTTCTCAAATCTTATACTTTACGTCAATATTCCGTGTAAGTGTACTTCCCTGGTCGAGACGGCCCATTTATTCCGAAAAAGGCAAGGCACAACCTAACTTACACCTAAATTTCAAAGAAGATAACCACAGAGAAATTATTAAATGTATTCACAGGTCATGATCAAAGTTTTTTTTTATGTTACAAGTTGGCCAGCAAGCGTACGGCCCACTTGATATGGTAAGCGCTTGCCGTAGCCTATGAGCGCTTGAAACACTTGGTTCTTAAATCTCGTCTGCCCAGTAATTTCACTAGCGTACAGTGCCCTTCAAACCGGAACACAGTAATGCCTAAGCACTACTATTTGGCGGCAGAATATTTGACACTGCGGTGGTACCTACCTAGCCGGCCTCTTGCAACAAAAGACCTACCACCAGTGTGACTGACTGCACTGGTGGAATAATCTCTGCTGTGACAGAGGTTATCCCAACAGCGGGCGATGGGGTCGTCACATCCCGACGCCGGTAAATTTTTTATAGTGCATAAAAAAACATTCAGTTTTGTTGCTTAAATTTCTGTATTATATCTTTTTCTTATGCTTAAAACCCGGAAATTCTTATAAGAATATCTTTCCCTTTGGCAATATTATTTTTCCCTAAAGACTGTATGTGATACGGCTGACACGGTGATTCAGCAAATATGAGATAACACTTATAATGGGTTCCAATAGATTTATATATAAAGGAACTTATAACTACGAAAATATACGGAACGTAAACAATAAGTACCAATCTTTTTCTTTTACGTTTAATGTTTGTGGTGAATAAGGCACTAGAATGTAATATGTATTGGTCTTTTCTTCAACCGCATATTTTTGTTAAAGATTTTCTTGTATTTTTAATGATATTTTTCCTTCAAAACATTATACTCGTGTTTAGTGAGGTCTTACTTTAATTCTTATACCCTGAAAGTCCGCCCAATCCGTAGAGATTGAGCGATCGCCATCAGAGAAAGCTGAAATTAAGGAAAAAATTTTCTATCACTTTTTGTGATTTTTTTTTTCCATTTTTTGCCTTTATACTTTACGTAATTGCTATAAATGTTTGATGTAATAATGCAAATATGTTGTACCGTGTTATTTTTATATCTAGTATTATTTATTATTTGATTAATTTATTTTTGTGGGTATAGCCATAAATTTTCTAATTCCATGCACCATTATTACTAAATAACATTACTAAAAACGACTCTAAAATATGTGTATAATAAATGTGAAAGTATGTAAAATATGGTTGGATGTTTGTTAGTCAATTATGTAGTAACGGCTGAAATGATTAAGATGAAGAGATCGTCAATTGTTATATAGATAGCTTATTACCTACATTAATATATAGAACAATTTTTATCCTGGAAAAATGTTAGGTTCTGAAGATAAGAAGAACACGTCCTCTTATGATAGTAGTACGTAGCTGTATCTAATGAATAAAGAAAATAACTTTTAGACGGTCATCAGGTCTAACCACTACAGTAATGCAAGCAATGCCGCAGGCATTACAGTAAGCAGTAAAAAGAAAAGTGCTCAATTCCCATACAATGATATGAAGGGCTATGAATAATTGATTTGGAAAAAACCCGTCACTGTATTTCCTTGGTAAATATATAAAGGTCTTTGGAAGCAATATGCCTCTGTCTCCCGAATGAAATAGCTTTTGATAGCGTACCGACCCGCAATAACTTTTACTAGACAAAATATCGGCTAAACATTATATCTTTTGGGTAAAGACGAAATCTGTTGATGATATTAGACTTATTTTTTTATGTTTCCAAGTTGGCAAGCAAGCCTACGGCCCACGTGATGATAAGTCGTGGCTGTAGCCTATAAGCGCTTGAAAAAGCATTTGTACGTGTCACTCACGCGTTGCCAAACCTCGAGATATTGGTTGTTAAACCTTTGTCCGGTAATTTCACTAGCTATAGTGTCTTTCAAATCGAAATAATAATGTCAAAGACACTGCTGCTTTAGAATATCAGACACTGCGGTGGTATATAATCTATAAATTCAATAACAAATGAAGTCAATTATTTAATTAAAACCAGATAAGTGTTATAAAAAGTCCTACATGAAATATCCAGATTTTCAAAAAAAGGGTCATAAGTGCAAAGGCTTAAGACTGACATAAAACCATAGACTTATAAACTACGGACCCGCCTATTAAACCGACAAATCGAACGCAGACCTTTAGTGCCCCTTCGTAAATTCAACACCAACGCAACGGAACGAACTTAGTCACACGATAATTGCGTTTGAAAAATGTGATTTACACAACATAACTAAATTAAGCTACTGCGTAACTAAGTTCGTTCTTATTGTGCATCGTAGTTCTTAGGAAATTATAGTCCGTATATACTATTCTTGACAAGCCAATGCTTTAAACAATTTCTGGATGTTATGCTATTAAATTAGTAGTTACAATATTAGAAAAGCCACGCCACTCCCAGCACAAAAGGGCCTGTCCGATCAGGGAAGAATATATCTTACAGCAAATCGGAATAAATTAACAGTATCAATACTGTTGCATTCCTTCGATGAGTGATAGCACCGGGGCTCAATTACCCACCTCCCGCCCTATTTATGTAATTTTTTTTCTTCTCATCGCTTTCCTTTCCCTTTGGTTGTCAACGTGCTTGTAAAACTTAAGATATCGCTGATGTTAATAGGTCACACAGTGACTGCTTACTATCTGGCGGACCGTACGCTTGTTTGCCAACCCTCATTACATAAAAACGCTTATAGCAATACGCTCACTGATCGATAAACGATCAGTGATAGGTGATTGCATAGTGGTTTTTCAACTTAGCGTCTCCGTGCTTTGGAGGGCACGTCGATCCCGGCCGTTATCAAATCGATAATTGTCGAAAAGTCAAGTCAGAGGCCTATACGTTCGACATGAACAACTCTGACACTACGTTGGCCACTAACCACTCGATAAGAAGAAGAATTACAACCGGCGGCTGGACGTAACGACCCCATCGCCCGCTGTTGGGATAACCTCTGTCACAGCAGATTATTCCACTAGTGCGATCAGTCACACTGGTGGTAGTTCTTTTGTTGCAAGCGGCCGGCTAGGTAGGTACCACCGCAGTGTCAAATAGTAGTGCTTAGGCATTACTGTGTTCCGGTAAGGGCACTGTAGGCTAGTGAAATTACTGGACAAAGGAGATTCAAGAACCAATATCTCGAGGCTGGCAACGCGTGAGTGGCACCTACTAATGGGGTTGCACGCGCTCATAGGATATCGATTATTGATTGGGTACGTTTCGATGGATTCCATCTAGTTGCATGCTACAATTGAAGTGCAGTTGCGCACAATTCCTGACGCAGCTCCGCAGAAAATTGTCTGAATTCAATATGACTTACGTGGCTCTATTTGTTATTCGAATAAATCTCTTTGCATTTCAAATAAAACGAATATAACTGGTGTTGATTTGGGAAAGCTGATATGAAAAGACATGAATGCATAGTTCAACAAATATCTTACGGATATTAAACTGGGTCGGAACTGTTAAAACAGTTACATTATTTAGAGGATAGCGATCTTATAGTCGATCCTTAATGATCTCGTTTCTCGAAAGCCTTAACATATTAGCGTTTAACTCAACTATTACTAGGGATTTTGAAATACAGCAGTGTGAATAGTGCTACATCATGTCGACATTCTTTGAGTAAATTCTGTGAGTAAGTACTTGTTTGGAGCTCGACTCATCGTGCCGAAAAACTTTCACGATGAAAACATAAGGCTCTGCTAGTAAAGTACTAGGTTGTTTTACTTCAAGAAAATAGAAAAAAGGTTATGGAATATATACATCAACTTGCTTAGCTTGGTTTAATTGTCCTTTATTTAACTTTTTTTTTTTTTTTTTATGTTAGAAGTTGACAAACAAGCATACGGCCCACCTGATGGCAAGTGGCTGCCGCAGCCCATGAGCGTTACCATTAGTAGGTGCCACTCACGCGTTGCCAACCTCGAGATATTAGTTCTTAAATCTCGTTCGCCCAGTAATTTCACTAGCGTACAATGCCCTTCAAACCGGAACACAGTAGTGCCTAAACACTACTATTTGGCGGCAGAATATTGGACACTGCGGTGGTACCTACCTAGCCGGCCTCTTGCAACAAAAGACCTACCACCAGTGTGACTGATTGCACTGGTGAAATAATCTCTGTTGTGACAGAGGTTATCCCAACAGCGGGCGATGGGGTCGTCACATCCCGACGCCTTTAACTGATTATGTTTTTTATTAAAGTTCAAGAGTCAAATCTTGGACAGCCTGTTTTAGTTTTTTAGATGCGGTTTAAAGTATTAAAATGTATATTAATAAAATATAAAGTAACTACTTTTTTAATTCTAATATAATATAATTTTAATAGCGTTCAGTGATCATGATTTTTTAACGATATTGTACGTCACGAGCCTACCTTCACCAATTAAAAACGATTTAATTGGACCAATATCCAATCATCCATTACAAATCCTGTTTGCATTCAATAATATATATTGAAAAAAAAACACTTATTTAAGATTAAGCTGGTGTCATATCATTTGCGATTCCATGTTGTAATGACCGGTTATCCTAACACAATCGATAAAGGACACAAGTATTATCACTGGCTCACCACTACACAAACCAGAGCGCGGGCGCACGTATTGTCGGTACGGTGTCCGTCAATCGACTGACTTATTGACAGCTGCCCCCTCTGGTGGTGTACGTGAGACAATGTAAATATCTATTGTATAGATACAAACACTACACATGTGACTATTTGATCTGCGGGCTTACCATTAACATTTAGTAAAAATTCAATTTTGACAGTAAATCGATTCAAGTTTTGTAAAGCATGACGTATAAATATATAAGTATGTCATGATATGAAATAATGATGTTACTCAGTTATTGGTCGTCATTTGAATCGCAATATGAGTTAATGGTAAGCCGCTATATGGCATGGGATGGTATGGAGTGGCATATGAAATTATGGTAAAATATTATAGTGGGAAATGAAATGAGATAAAGGAACTAATACTGCGAAACGTTTTTAAATAAGGCTGGCTAGAAGAGTATTCATGAGATAAAAAAATCATCTAACTCATACATATTATATTTGAAACCAATATTTACAGAATTTGTTATCATCATAGACATAGCATTTTAAAAATTGTCGCTTATGAACGCAATGTTATTTACCTTTGTCGCGTATAAAATGATTTATTTCACAAAATGATATCAAAAGAATGTCTGGAAGGGCATTTATTTACTTATAAGAGACGAAGATCTTGACATTGGTAATATAAAAAAGGTTATTCGTCTTTTGTATGTATGTAAATTAAGTTACAAAGCTTTGACTTCAAAGATTATTGATCATGTTTTGTCCTAAATAAACTCAATAGGAGCAGGAAAAGTGACACAAAGTGTAAGCGGATAGTAAAAGGGTTACAATATCAATAAATTCCCCAGTCCATTTTATACCCTCTATTTAGATCTTTTAAGAGTATAAAGTGAGCAGTTTGTCTGTCGTTTGTGAACCGATTTTCATGACTTTTTTTTATGTTAGAAGTTGGCAAACAAGCATACGGCCCACCTGATGGTAAGTGGCTGCCGCAGCCTATGAGCGCTTGCAGCACCATTAGTAGGTGCCACTCGCCCGTTGCCAACCTCGAGATATTAGTTCTTAAATCTCGTTCGCCCAGTAATTTCACTAGCGTACAATGCCCTTCAAACCGGATCACAGTAGTGCCTAAGCACTACTATTTGGCGGCAGAATATTGGACACAGCGGTAATACCTACCTAGCCGACCTCTTGCAACAAAAGACCTACCACCAGTGTGACTGATTGCACTGGTGGAATAATCTCTGTTGTGACAGAGGTTATCCCAACAGCGGGCGATGAGGTTCGTCACATCCCGACGCCTTGAATTTTGACTTGTAATTTTGTGGAGTTCTGTACTCAAAGGCTGCGAACGGAACACTATTATTAAGGCATATTTATTGCTAGAAAAGAATAGGGATCCTTACTAAAACTTAACTAACGTAATCCAAGATGTAAAAAGTGCCCTAAAACGTCTTTCGTCGCATGCGCTGCGGAAACTATTGATGATGGAACAAAAGTATGTTCTACAATATTGAAGAACATATCTTCAATAAAATAAATAATAATATCAATAAAAAATATAAAAATCTTACGTCCAACCGTGCGAAGCCAGGACGGGCCGCTAGTCTTCTATAAAATTTATTTGATTCAAGACTAGATACAGATAAATGAGATTCTTAAAATATACAAGCTAATTATACACAATTATGTACATGCAAATGCCGGACTTTGAAATTATACTCGCAAAATCCTTTGTTTAGTCAAATATTTTAATTTTTTCTAGGTTTTGTTAAAAAAATACCAGGCAACATTTTATCATAATTACTATCGCGCGTGATCTGACCTGAGTTTAAAGCTTCATTGCAAATAACTACATATATGTTGAATAAACATGGCGTATCACAGAGATTTAAAGGGAACAGAAAATATTAAAATTTTGAATTTAATCTACAGAATTCAAGTAATACTGCGGTTGGTGAAAACTTTTTTGCTAGGAATAATAGTTCCAAATAATAGTCAACCATATTAAACTACCTAATTGTATCGCAAAACGTGAAATAATTATTAGTTTTGAGCCGTTCTGGTGAACACTTGTTTACCGCTAGCAGCTCCACTTACATGCACAGGTTACATTTTTACCTACGAAATTTGAAGAGTTCCCGTGATTTCTCCAGGATCCTATCTTCAGATCCTGACTACATTGTGACCACCTCGAGAGTGTACCCTTTCAAATAAAAATAACTTAATTAAAATTTAACGGCTAAAACTTACATTCAATAGGTTTAGGTTTCGACTAGTTTCGGACCAATCGGAGGACCTTCACCAATGTGAGTGGGATACGTCGCGGTCACGATACCTACACCGATCGAACGCAAGTTTTAGCCTATAAATTTTGGTTAAGTTAAATAATGTCTCACGATAGCTTCAGGTATATGTAATATACATACCTAAAAAACATACGGTCGAATTTATGACGTATTTTTAAAATGTTGTTTTACGAACGTTTAAGTCATGAAAGCAAACATTTTTTTCAAAAGAAATTGTACGATCATTTGTTATCAATACAATTTGAAATTTTTAATCACTGGTACGATTATATTCTTTTTAAATAATAAATCAATACTATTTTTTTTTATCACTTGATGATCAAAATTCCTGCACATTTTCAAAGTGTATTCTTATATAAAAAAGTAATCATTATTAACGTTAAACTGTTTATAGTCATGATAAAATAATACATACAAAGGGTTTGAGACAATATTAATGAGATTATCTTTATTATACACTAGTATCTACCCGCTGAAGCTGAGATGACCCAGTGGGTAGAAAACGTAGACTTTAACCGAAGGTCACGAGATCAAATCCGGGCAAGCACCTCTGAATTTTCAAGTGTTTAATTTGTGTTTCAAATTGATCTTGTGCTTAACGATGAGGAAAACATCGTGAGGAAACCTGCATGTCTTACTAGAAATTCTGAGACATGTATATCCGCCAATCCGTAGTGGAGCAGCGTGGTGGATTAAGCTCTTAATCCTTTTCCTTGACAGGACATGAGGCCTTTGCCCAGCAGTGGGACGTCAACAGGGTTACTTTACTTTTATCTACCCGCGGCTTCGGCCGCGTGAATAACCTTTTGTATGTGCTGAGTTATATTGCAATATAACTAAATGGTTTTCGATACAAACTTTAATTTGATATTTTTGCCTGTTGTAGTTCGTTTTTTATGTATCCCACGGTAACCTAACATTTTTCCGGGATAAAAATCCTATACCAGCGGAATCCGTTCAGCCTTTTTTGCGTGATTGAGTAATAGACATAAAAACTTTCACATTTATTATATTAGTAGGATAAATACGTCAGTATTAACGGAAGCCACATCGCAAGTGTTTAATGAAAAGTGTCACAGGTGCCTTTAAATCCTTTTAGGGTGGAACTTTGAAAGGAAGTTTGTCGCTTTCGCAACGGAATTTCAATTAGATCCTCTGATTTGAAGATTACTCAGGTACGGTAGGCCTTTAATTTTCACGTTTAGGTCGTGTTAAAATTTTCGTTTTAGAGTTTATTTTACGAGACGATCTTTAGCGGATATTTATATAATGTGTGATTTTCTTTAAAATTTGAAGATGATGTTTTACGAACGTTTAAGTCATGAAAGCTAAAATTTTTTTCAAAAGAAATTGTACAAATAAGTTTTCTAATGAAATTTGAAATTTTTATCACTGGTACAATTATATTATCTTTAAATAATAAATTAAAAGATTTCGTAGTATACACATAAAAAAGGGAAATTCATAAACCCTACATACTCAACGGCCTCATTAGGATAATTATAACCTGTGTCAGATGTACTGAAACCGCCCAGAGCGAAACACACGCCTGTATGATCAATACAAACATCTGCCCGCTCGAACCCACTACCTGTGGCGTCTCAGGCCGATTCTCTACCGCTGCGCTACAACGTCGTCAAATAAGTACGAAGTTCATACAAAAGAGTATAATGTTACAAAATATAAATTAAACATCAGAGCCTACGGACAAGAATCCAATTGAGGAACAGACAATGATTGACGGCAACAGATAATTGTAATCGCTCGTTACAATGTCAACGTAAAATAATAGCTCTAACAAGGA
The DNA here is from genome assembly GCA_023373885.1 of Hestina assimilis. Lineage (NCBI taxonomy): Eukaryota > Metazoa > Arthropoda > Insecta > Lepidoptera > Nymphalidae > Hestina > Hestina assimilis. Next base: position 3,754,177 of record CM041749.1, on the reverse strand, counting down.
TTAAAGATGGCCGCTTACAAAGCGGTTTATCTCCGAGAACAATTTTCCTAGACGAGCGTATTCTGTGGATGAAATGATATTTCTGAGGTCAATGTCAGAAATGAAATAGCGAAACACTCGACTGAAAGACAAATATAATTTGTTGAGTGTACTGTATACAATATACCTATAATTACTAGTCTACTTATAGTAAGTTTTCGCTTATATATAGCACTAGCTGTGCCAGCGGTTCCGCTCGCTTTAATGCTGTTCTTCAAACTGCTTCTTGCGCAAACGCACAGACAATCAAACAAATAGATAAATAAAGTATTAATTTATAAATAAAAATATAGAGTTTCAACAGTGTTCCGCCCTTTATATGCGGCCCGGCCCGTCGATTGAGTCATTCAATTCTGAGCAACGAGCGAAGAAACTACAAGTGATACAAGTGATCAAGTGTGAAAATTAATGACCTCGACTATCTTTCTATACTACTGTTGATTCGATATAAATAAATATGGCATTCAAAGTTTGTAAAGGGGGTGGGGGGGATTAGTTCAAAGTTTGAATTCAAATCGCGGCGAAGCCGCTGGCTGAAGCTATAAAGCAGAAGTATAGAATATAATAAAGTCTATACTATTTAAATCGAAATAGTTTTTTGTAAAATCAGTGAACATGTATGAAAATAACAAAACACAAAGTCCACGTGTATAAAACATCGTCCTTTTTTGTTGTGGGTCGATTAAAAGCAATTTGCTGGGTCAAAGTTGAATCTTCAAAGCAATTTAAATATTTCTTTTAAAGAGAAAACTGTTGAGTTAAACGTTCTACTAATGTACTGCAAAGCTAAATGTTTACTGTTTCTTAAATGAACTTATATTTAAAATACAGAATTCAAAACCTTTTAAGTTTTCACAAAGAAACTTTAAACAAGACGTTATACGTTTGTGATGCTCTAAGAGTTGCTACAGTATTTTTTGATTGATTTTCTTTATAGAATGAAGTTGGCAAGCAAATATAAGACCCAAACGGTAAGCAGACGTCGTAGCTTATTAGCACTTTGAACACCATGCATTTGTAGGTGTCACTCACGCGTTGCCAACCTCGAGATATTGGTTCTTATATCTCATTTGTCCAGTAATTTTGCTAACTAAAGTGTTCTTTAAACCGAAACACAGTATACTGCTCGACGGTAGAATAATTGACACTGCTTTGGTACCTACCTAGCCGGCTTCTTGCAATGTTAACCAGTTAAATAAATTATTATATAATTTCTTTATAATAAAACTAGCTACTCTTACAGGTTGGGTTGCAGTTACCACAGGAATTGTGTAATAATTTCTGTGGTTAATTTGACTTGACTCTGTACTTTTCAAATAAAAGTAGATTTAAAGTATGCTATAAATAAAATAGTGTTAACATTTATTTTCTGTCGGATTTTATAAAATATGAAACAGCTATATGGACGCAAATAAGCAATGTCATGTCAACTCACACGAATGTCATTTCGAGAAAAACGCGTTTGAAAATTTTGAACAACTTGTTTTATATGATTTTTTTATGTATTGGTCAAGTTTTTGGCAATTTCAGATTTATTTAAGTTATTTTACTTATTTTTAAAAAAAACTGCATATTTCGTATATAATATAACCCAAAAAGTTTAAAAATACATAAATTGCATGATTGAAAAAATGGCTTTTTAGAAGTTTTAAAGCGCAAAACCCTACAAATATTAAAGAAAAATGTTCTGCAGCCATTTACCAACACTTCTGCATATATAACTCAGTTTTTTCAATCTTGTGGGTTGACATGGCATTGCTTATTTGCGTCCATATATTTGATTTCACTAACCTGTCATAGAATATCGACGTGGAGCGTCTGTAATTTTATGTTTCATTAGACAAGTGTGAGTAAAACGTGGTGGTTACAGACTAGCGTTTTATACGAGCGTATGAGCTCGTTTCTCGAAGCGCGTTTAAGTGCGCCTATTAATACACGCTCAACTAGTACGAGCTTTAAATGAATGAATGGATTTATTTTATTTATTCATTTTCCAGTAAGTACATACATTCTCATATTTGCAAAAGTATCGCCAAACTGCAGTACAGTTTGTTGGCGACGTATACACTCTCTTTATTAAATTAAATCATTACATAAAAAATGAACCATTAAATAAAAAAAATCTTATTTACTATTTATATTTATAATAACGAGCATGCTATGTCAACCCACTCATGCACACATGCAATCAGTCACACTGGTGGTAGGTCTTTTATTGCAAGAAGCCGGCTAGGTAGGTACCACCGCAGTGTCCAATATTCTGCCGCCGAATAGTAGTGTTTAGGCGCTACTGTGTTCCGGTTTGAAGGGCATTGTACGCTAGTGAAATTACTGGGCAAACGAGATTTAAGAACTAATATCTCGAGGTTGGCAACGCGTGAGTGGCACCTACTAATGGTGCTGCAAGCGCTCATAGGCTGCGGCAGCCACTTACCATCAGGTGGGCCGTATGTTTGTTTGCCAACTTCTAACATTAAAAAAAAAAAATGCTTATTCCACTTTAAGTAAAAGAAACAATAAACTAGTTTAGTACCTACCTATATACATAAGTACATATCTCAAATATATTTATGAATTTTGATATATATGTAAAAACAATTTTTAACTTTCTTTTGAACATTTGCTCACTAGTACAAACTTCTTCAAAATAAATTTTATTTATTAAATAGTCTATATATTAAATAATAAATAAAGTAATCGATGAATGAATGATTGAATAAATGAATGAACGAATCAATGATTTAACAAATAAACGAACGAACGAATAAACGAATGAATGAATTGGTGATTGAATGAATGATACAAAATTTGCTTTGACACAGTTGACACGCTTTAGCTCTAATAACTTTAGAATAATATACTTCCGACATTTGCTATCACTTATTAGTGCGTACATGTCACAATAATCGCACTTTTTGAAGCACTAAATGAAGCGCGCTGTGTGTAAAGAACTTTAATTACGAACATATTTGTGTTCCGAAGCGGTTGGGAACTGAACTTTCAACATACAATCTTGTTGCCGCTATATCACAGTTCATTTTAGCTTATGTATTCACAAAAAAGGTCTATATAAAAAAATATACGTTATATTAAATTCTTATTACAATAAAAATAAATCCTGTCGCCTTCTTATGAAACACGGTATGATAAAATGCACGCTACGTGTACTGTAAAATCCCTTAAGACTTGTGAAGCTCGAAGCCTCTACGAATATATTCTAATATAAAAACATACCAGCGAATTTACAATATGAAGTCTGGAACAGTGCAAAAATGATAAGTATGTATTGTTACTTACATTTGATTGCGGCACCAAAGTTATGATTATAAGTTTACTATCCTCTTCCCGTGGTTTCGCCCGCGTGAACAACGATTTTTAATTTGGCACCTTTAATTTTTTTTATTTAATATGAGGCGACAATGCTCATACATATATACCTTACAGACTAACATACATATTAAATATAAAGAAACACTTAAATCTACCTTCACATAAAACCGTATAATCACGAAGGAAGGAAATCTGTATATTCACGAAAGAGTTTTTGATTTACTCAATCATACAAAAAATCATAATCGTTTCAGCGGTTTAATTGCAAAGGCGTCACAAACAAAAAAACTCTCGAATTTGTAATATTAGTTTCTTATTTTATAGTATTAGTATGTTTTAGTTCTCTTCGGTACCTATCTACTAAGATTTGATACAACGTGTCGAATGTTGCAAATAATCTTAAATATTATATCTTAAAAACTTTTAAGTCACACTCCTCATTTACTTATTAGCGCTCTGTCTTAAACTCTTATACTTATAAATGTAATTTTTTCATAGGTATTGTTTTTAAAAAGTAAAGGCGCACTTAGAAATGATTTTCGAAAGGGTGTTGAAAGTTTTTATTGAAATATAAAACAACTGCACTCCTGAAAGGGCGAAAAAAGGGTTAAAAGTTTCTATGGTTGGTATGTAATTTTCGGGAAATTAAATATAAAGAAACACTTACTTAAGATTTTGTAAAATTCTACCTAATTCCAATAAGGTATCTTTAGGAGTCTAATTGTGGAAAAGGGAGCCCAACTAACTATAACCCTAAGGTGTCAAATCCACCCTAAGTTTCAAACTGTACATGAAAACGCTATGTTACCCCAAATTTAAGACAAGCGAACCCGTCAGCAGAAACTAGTCGCATTACGTAAAATGAAATACGAAATCCGGAATAGTACACAAATGTGTTGAGTTAGGATATATATTACTAGCATTGCTTCGCGCAATCTGCGGTATAGTTGTGATAGTAGTAACATTGTAGACAAAATATGCGACAGTATATATTGTCCAAGTGAAGGTTATGTGGAATTTGTGTTTGTATTGTACGTATGCATGAAACAGTCTTTATAAAACTAAAAAAAAGTAAAAATCCAGTTCATACAAAACTAGGAACGCCCGCGGCCTCGCCCGCGTCATTGAAGTTGTTATGCCGGACGACCATCTTAAAGTTACCGCGCGGTACTAAGCTTCAACCGTTTTTACAAACTTTGAATGTCATATTTATTTATATCGAATTAACAGTTTAAGAAATAAGTTTTAAACTTCTAGCGATAAAAATGACAATACTTCTATATAACTTTTCGACCCCTCCTTCATTTTTTTTTATTTTTTTATTTTTTTATGTTAGAAGTTGGCAAACAAGCATACGGCCCACCTGATGGTAAGTGGCTGCCGCAGCCTATGAGCGCTTGCAGCACCATTAGTAGGTGCCACTCGCGCGTTGCCAACCTCGAGATATTAGTTCTTAAATCTTGTTCGCCCAGTAATTTCACCAGCGTACAATGCCCTTCAAACCGGAACACAGTAGTGCCTAAACACTACTATTTGGCGGCAGAATATTGGACATTGCGGTGGTACCTACCTAGCCGGCCTCTTGCAACAAAAGACCTACCACCAGTGTGACTGATTGCACTGGTGGAATAATCTCTGTTGTGGCAGAGGTTATCTCAACAGCGGGCGATGGGGTCGTCACATCCCGACGCCTGAAAAACTTACCCCTTAAAATCCTTTTTTAGCATTTAAATGTAGCCTATGTCCTTTCTCAGGCCTTAGACTTTCTGTATAACTGTGTACAGACAGACAGACAGATAGACAGAGTTACTTTCACATTTAAAATGTTAGTAAAGATTAATTTAAATTTCGAATATGGGCCCAATAAGTTCTGTGGGTATAGAGTTATACGAATCGAATAGGTCTTTGTAGGGGGTGAACAATTCTTAATAAAAGAAAAGTAATTAAACGTTTGAATACGCAGGGAATAAAATTTATAGCCGTTCAAGAAAGTTATTGGCTTTCTAAGAATTATAGTAGTCTTTACCTTCAGAAAGGAGTGTTCGTAAGAGAAATTATTTTAATATTTATGTTATTGCATAAAAAAGTCTTGGCATAAATTATGTCTAGGCCTTTAAAGTATTTATTAATGAAGACATTCAAATTGACAATTTTAGGTTTAATATTTAATTTTTAGACCATTTATGTAAGATTAAATTTGATAATTTAGTAGTATAGTTGATAGTATAGAAGATCTCATATCCACGACCTTTTATGATTCTTACACTTCTTCTTCCTAGCATTATTCCCGATATTTATAGAGGGTCTGTTTATACTCTTATCCGAATTTGACTGGTTACTAGTTTTTACGCAGAGCGATTGCGATCTGACCTCAGCAACCCAAAGGGCGAGCCAGTAACTCATTAGATTAGAGCAAATTACCTAAAAGCTAATTACTTTAAAAGTTAACGATTACTATCTGATGTTATGATTATACGCAGGACCAATATCTTAACGTGCTCTCCGAGGCACGCTGGGGACACCCACAAGGACAAACAGATATTTATAATAAACATCTGCTCCGAGTGGGAGTCGAACTAACGACAGTTGAGGCTCAATGCAGGCCTCTACCAGCATGCCACAACGGTCGCACTTTTGACTCTTTTATACATAGACACATTTTGTTCTAATGATGATCCAATTTAATATTTGACAAAAATATTCTACGTAATTTTTAAAGACCGTCTCTTTCGTTTTGACGTAAAACTAAAAAAGTTAGTTACTTAAAAGTTTTTGAAGTAGTATTTACTGCATTTCAAAAACAAAAATCTTGAGTACAACAACAGTCTAAATAAGTTTTGGTATTTAAACGATAAATAAAGAAATTTCAGCACTATTTACATTCGATTTACATATAATAGCTATAGCATCGATGCTGGCGTGTAGCCAAGGCATATATCACCAGTTAAGCCCCAAAACGACATGAACTGCATTAAGTAGCTGAAAATTCATTGTTTCCCGTCTTTACCGCATTATTATAGATTTTAACTACCAACTGCAGTGGCACACCTGAAAATAGTACGTTAGTATCCCACTCATATAATAAGTTTGGATGTTTGTATGTTTGTTACTTAGTCATGCAAAAACGGCTTAACGGATTTGGATGAAATTTATCACAGATATAGATGGTTAACTGGATTAACATATAGGATCCTTTTTATCGCAGAAAAATATTAGGTTCCCATGGGATTAGCAAAAAAGGAACTTTGAACTTCAATATAGGTAGACTTGTATTATAAATCTGAAGTTACTCTAGCTGTCTGTTACATTTTCACTACGGAATCCCTTGGTGAAAGCAAACAGTTCAATAAATAAAAAAAAATTGTGCGATCGGGACCCGCGTCAAGAACGAAGTTTCTTACGTTTTTTTCGTCAACTCTGAATGTAATTTGAAATGAAATCTGTATATTTCAATCGCTTACATGATTATATGATAAAGATGAAAGACAGGGAAATAGAGAGAAAGAGAGCACACCACCACTTGTGCTAATTTGCTTGTTATAGGCTCGATACACACGCACACACACACAGTATAAATCGCACTACCCATAAGCCGCGTTAAAGAACTTCGTTCCAAAAAACGCTACATAATCAACGACTCCTATTATGCTGGCTGCTTCGTACAAATAATGATTTCCTTCATCACTATAATAAATGTTACAATATTTAGCACTAGCTTTTCCCAGCGGCTTCGCCCGCGTGAATAACGATTTTTAATACAAACTCCTGAAAACTGAACACCTCCCTTTTTTTACAAACTTTAAATGTTATATTTATTTATATCGAATCAACAGCCTAAGCAATAAGTTTCAAGCTCCTAGCTCTAAAATGACGGTACTACAATACAACTTTTCACCCCTCCCTTTCAACCCCTTAGAACTCTTTTTCGTATTAAAAATAGCCTATGTCCTCTTTCAGACTCTAGACTATTTGTGTACCAAATTTCATTTTAATCGGTTCAGTTGTCTTGGCGTGAAAGCGCTACAGCCAGACAGACCGAGAAACAGAGTTACTTTCGCATTTATAATATTTGTACGGATAATTCAATCAAGCAATGAATTGTGTTACTGTAATAGTATTAAGGTAAGTTTTAGTACTTGAGTGTACAGTTTAATAACTACGTGACCAGCTAACTTTCTAAGGGATTACTAAGTTTAATTAGGGTTGAAACGTGTCATAACGGTTTGATCGTTGTCATTATTATTTGGTTCGCAGTGACTGGGTATCTAGGGAAATGTAAAATTATTGGATAAATGATTATGTAATACGGCTTACATTTATATTTATTTATTTCTTTTTATTATGTGATGACGGTTGGCAAGAAAGCATACGGTTCGCCTTATGGTAAGGAGTCCCCGCAACTTATGATCGCTTGAAATGCTTGTGAAGTATCACATGCTCGTTGTCAACCTAAGGGACAGTAGGGAAGGGATGAGAAGGAAAAATAGAAGGGAACAGAGATTGGGCCTCCGGTGCTCTCACTCATCGCACGAAACGCAACAGTACTCTGTCACTTTACGCAGATTTTCTGTGAGAGGGTAGTACTTACCGGTCGAGCAGATCCATTTATGATGAGAGAAGCATGGATACTTCTACTACAAATGTTTATGTAACAAAGCTAATATTGATATTGATTTCTTTCGTCACGCTCATAGTAATTGACCGCATCCAACGTAGAGCGGCTCGAATTGTCGACGATCAAGCCCTTTCCGATCGGCTTGGTCCTTTGGCATTGCGTAGAGATGTCGCATCACTCCGCATCTTCTATCGCATATATCACGGGGAATGTTCTGAGGAGTTGTTTGGATTGATCCCACTGGTAGAATTTCACCATCGGACATCGCGACAAAACCCTAAATTCCATCCATACCACCTCGATGTCTGGAAATCCACAACAGCGTGATTTAGAAGACATTTTCTTCCTCGCACAATCACTCTGTGGAATCAACTTCCGCCGGCGGTCTTTCCGAACCGATACGACTTGGGAACCTTCAAGAGAAGAGCGTATTCTTTCCTTAAGGGTCAGCAACGCGCCTGCATGCCTTCTGATGTTGCAGATGTTCATGGACGGCGGTCATCGCTTAGCATCAGGTGTTCTTCCTGCCCGTTTGCCCCCTATTACATAAAAAAAAAAATCATGGTAATGCAAATGTGCTTTTCTGTGTTTCACAGGGTTCGTAAAAAGTCATTCCCGGTTATTATCAATTTGATTATAGTCGATATATGAAATCAAAAGCCCATATTTTAGTTCATAGATTACGGTGACTGCTTACCTTAGGGTGGTTTCTTGTTTACCAACCGTAAGGAGATAAAAAAATAACCATTTTCCCTCGGATTTTTTTAAAATGTTTTTATTTATATGGGGACTAACAAAGGTATAATTTTTTTAAATACACAATTCTATTATAAGAACTGGGTTAAGTCGTACTTAGGATGCCATTAATTCTGAGACACGCGTGCGAATTCATTATTCCAGTCACCTTGAGGTCAAGCAATTGAACTTGAAGCGCTCTATTTCTCTAATAAAATATACATAAGTGAAAATGTTTACTTCTTCCTAACATTATTCCCGGTACTATACGAATATTTACCGAGGGTCTGCTTATTACTATTGTCCGGCTTTGACAGGTCACTAGTTTTTACACAGAGCGATTACCATCTGATCTCCGTAACTCTAAAAGGCGAACCAGTAATTCATTGGATAAATGCAATTTACTTTTCAAGAGTTTACGTTTATTATCAGACGTTATGGGATAATAAATGGGACCGACAGCTTAACGTGCTCTCCGAGACATGATGGAGGGTCTCACAATGACAAACGCCCAAACCGAAACCAATATTTGTAATATCAAGGCAAACATTTTTCCGAGCGGGAATCGAACCCGCAACCGTCGAGGCTCAAGGAAGCCTCGCTACCCACAACGCTACAAAGATGTCACATAAGTGAAAATGTATTAAAACATTTCTACAAGCAATCCACCTCGTAGCGTCGAAATTAAATAGATCCGTTTAGCAGAGGTGAAAACGTATTTAGAGATGTTTTCATTTGAGGTGAGGCGTTAACTTTAAAGAGTAAACCTAACTAATAATATAAATCCTAAAGTAAGTTTGTTTGTTTGTTTGTGACGTTTTCACGCCTAAGCCGCGGAGCCTTATTTATTTTATCCCAAGACCGGCTAGTTGGGTTTCTCATTTTACTCGGAGACTATTGGCTCTACCTATACGAAATTTAGTAAATAGGTGTATTCTATGAACCGCTACACGATTTTGTAATGAAATCCTAAAATATAAGTATAAAGTCCTTAAGATTCTTCATTATCAAGCTGCGGAACCCTTTAGTTTCGACAATGCGTGATCCACAACGAACTTGACTGGTATTTTTTTCATTTTTTTAAATTTTTTGAGTTGTTTGCATGATTACTATATTACGCAGTCGCAGACAGTAATATATTTATTTTATATGACTAAGTTTGGAAGCAAGCATAAGACCTATGATGATAAGCTGATGGTAAGCGGTCGTCGTAGCCTTTGAACGCTTGTAACGCCAAACACGCGTTTCCAACCTCGGGATATTGGTTCTTAAATCTCCTTTTCCCAGTAATTTTACTAGTTACTATGTAATTCAAAAGGAATACCTGACACTGCGGTGGTACCTACCTAAATACCTAGCCGATAAAAGACCTACAACCAGTAACTATAATAAATACAGAAATACCTGATTTTCAAATTGATAAAGTAATAATTTCCTTTAAAGTCGTAAATAAAGTAATATGTCCAGAAGCACTCAATCTTATGTAATGGCCGGTATCATGCGAATATGAAATCGTAAATTTTATAACCAAACTAGCGTTTTTATTACGCTTTTTATGGTTAAAGACACATGCGCTTGTATTATAACGACAAATAACGATGTATGAATATATAATTTTTTTTTGTAAAATATATAAAGTTTTAAAACCCTACAAATATTAAAGAAAAATGTTCTTCAGCCATTGACCAACACTTCTGCATATATAACTCAGTTTTTCAATTTTGTGGGCTGACATGGTATTGCTTATTTGCGTCCATTAATAGCTGATGTTATATTCATCATACACTTTTTGATAATACAACTAAACTATAAAATCTGCATATACATAAGAATATCTACTTAATATACCTTTTTATGACGACGTTGTGGCGCAGCGGTAGCGAACCTGCCTTAAACGCCACAGGTCGCGGGTTCGATTCCTGCTCGGAGCATAATATGTTTGCATTGACCATGCAAGCATATTTTCCGGTCTGGGTGTATTTGTCCTTGTCATTGTGAATGTTTCCGGATCCCCGACACAGGATATTACTATCCTAATGGGGGCCGTTGAGTGTGCAACGTTGAGTGTGCAACGTTTATGTATATAAATTTATTGAAGTGGCTGTTTGTAATGTAAAGATAAAAGCTTTTTACTGTATGCATAATATCAAAGTATAAACGGTTCCTAAATATAACAATTTTTTATAAATTTGGTCAGTCCGTGTCTTTCTATCTGTTTGCTACGGCTATCTCTCACTCCGATATAGCGGAAGTAAAAAAAAAGAGAAATACTATTAATGTGAGCCCTTTATCGCCGCATCTAATTCGTATCAAAGTATATTGTTTGATTTACCAAAAAAAAAAATACGGACCAAAGCTCAGTCATCCAAGAACTTATTATAAACTCAAAAATAATGTTAACAGTTTGTGTAATTTTTTCAACGAATTATACCGAACTGTTAAATGATATTTTGTGTAACTTGCTGCAAACCATAATCGTGAGCTTCCAGTTCAAGGAAAGTTAAATAAATCTCAAATATCAAACAACACATTTTTTACTTTGAAATTCACAATAATTTTCGTCACACAAATTATTATTTCAAGTTACTTTCAAATTACTCAGAAAAATCTGTTGAAGCAACTTTTGAATTTTAAAATGATACTCTGACAACTCATTAAGCGATAAAACCGGACTTTAAAGCGAGATCATCACAAAATAAATTTTTGCTTGAAATTTCAATTTCCATCGTAAATTTTCTTTAAGTAAAATTTCATCATGGCTTCTCATTTATAAACTAGCTCCGTCCACGGCTCCGCTCGCGTGGTGTATTTTTCTTTATTACACGGAATCCTAATTATTTTCTAATATAAAAGTAGCCTAAGTTACTCCCTATAACATCTGCTATCTGCCAGTGAAAGTTCCGTTAAAATCGGTCCAGCCGTTTCAAAGATTAGCCGGAACAAACAGACCGACGACCGATAAATATTTAAAAATTGATTTTTATTTAAGTACCGGATATACTTTCATGTTATGCATTTAGTGAAAAGCTGTTAATTTAAAGTCTCTTAAATTATATTTATTTGTATGTAAAGACTTACTATTACTAATTTCAAAAGTTTTAATAGAAAAATGTTGTAATCTTCTTTCACACATAAAATTTAATCAAAAATCGATATTTAATCAAAAATCTTGATTAATCAAAAATATTGAAGTTATTTCATTTAATACTAGCTAATTTTACAAGATTATATCATTTATGTTTTTGACACATACCTAGATGTTTTGCCAGAAAACTTAATAAAGCTTTACGAAATAAGTGGCAAGAAAAATATACTGTCAAATGAAAAAAAAAGAATTCAAATTCAAGATGTCTAAGGTCATGTCTGTTATTATATTTAAATCAGAAGTGGACACAGGTCTTTCTCTTAACATGAAATCATGTCTTATACTTCTAGTAATTAATTATAACTCTATTAATTATTATATCATCAATCTTTAAAAATGTGTGCAGATACTATTTTTTTTCGAAGTGTCTATCTTGCTGTTGGCTCTGACAGCGTCACCGTTGGGGGCAAATATTACGCTGCGAAGCTGTTTATTGAAACGTATAAATAAATAATAAATAAATAAACGCTACACTCTCAACAATCCCCATCGTCCATCATCAACGTCCCATTACGATAATTATATCCGGTGTCGGGGGTCACAATGACATACACAATGAAAAGGACAAACGCACCCAGACAGGAAAACATGCCTACATGGTCAATATAAACATCTGCTCCGAGCGGGAGTCGAACCCACGACTTGTGGCGCTTAAGTGGAAGGGTAGCTACCGCTGCACTACAATGTCGTCCTATGTACAATGAAGTAGCATTGAATATCTAACTACCACCGTTTTCGTGAAATTGAGATTGATTAATATCCAAATACTATCGTTTTGGTATAATTGACATTGAATATCTAACTACTCCTGACTTAATCTGTAAAATCTGGATAAAAAATAATAAATCAAGGCTAGAAAATGTCACAAAACTGTTATGGAAAAGAAAGAATGAGGAAGCAGTTTTACGCATTATTTAATTTTATTAGTCCAATGCTTTCATAAAAAACCCTACTTCATTGCCAAATCGTCTCCTTGAACTTATATTTTTATACAAGAATAGAGGCCTTATTATCTCAACGGCTCGGTGTAATGTTGAAAAATGCTCGCATGAATTTTCCTGTCTAAGAATACTCTTGAAGCCTTTTTTTCAGACCCTATCTTTGTATTCTTTTCTTTCTTTTGTAAAGAAGCTTCTATTAAAAAGATAAAATTTACTAAACCAAATTATTTGCTACAATGCGAAATGAAAATGCAGAATGACTTAACTTTATACAGTAAAAATAATTTCGAGAAAATTGTAAATAATTTTTTACATGTGGTAATGTGCTTCTAGGCTGTGTTATATATATATATATATATATATATATATATATTTATTTTTATGTTAGAAGTTGGCAAACAAGCATACGGCCCACCTGATGGTAAGTGGTTGCCGTAGCCTATGAGCGCATGCAGCACCATTAGTAGGTGCCACTCACGCGTTGCCAACCTCGAGATATTAGTTCTTAAATCTCGTCCGCCCAGTAATTTCACTAGCGTACAGTGCCCTTCAAACCGGAACACAGTAATGCCTAAGCACTACCATTTGGCGGCAGAATATTTGACACTGCGGTGGTACCTACCTAGCCGGCCACTTGCAACATAAGACCTACCACCAGTGTGACTGATTGCACTGGTGGAATAATCTCTGCTGTGACAGAGGTTATCCCAACAGCGGGCGATGGGGTCGATGGGGATATCTTTGATATTAAAATCGATCTTAACTATCTGAATCTTTAACCAATATTCTTTATTTTCCTTATTATAAGGCATGTATCCTTAATATAAGGCAGAAAGGCTGCCTGATGAAAGACTACTGTAACCTTCATTACCAACACCAGAAACATTAACGTGCGTCGCCGCATGTGATGAAGGGAAAAGGTGACAGAGGTCGATCGGTTTAGATATTCAGTGCTTATTCTTGTCGAAAAATCCAGCAGTACGAATACTAATATTGTTACTGTCAGCAATAATTAAATAAACATAAACTTTATTGAAATTAAATGTTTTTTCTTTTGTTACAGGTTTGTCGTGATATAGTGCGAAGAAAGATTTACTCTTTAAGAAAACAAGTGATTAATGTGTGTTATTGTGTAATTTATAAGTGAAATATTTTCATGGATTGTGGATCTAATAAATAGTATGTATTTTTGACGTCAGTGTGAACTTTGTTTGCGTGTGTTTCGCTCAACGCCACAACGAGAACTGCGACAAAACAACGATGGCTAGGCCTGAAGTTGTGCGATGAAGCGTCTGATGAGGAGGAGGGGATGGACGAGCCCAGCGCCGCCAAGCGGCCGTCCGTGCTAACAATAGACCGGGCGGCGTTCCTTCTCCTACGTGTTAAGCGGGCGTTTAAGAAAAAGAGACAGCAGAGGAAAGAGAAACAGTATGTATATTTTGCTTTTTATTATCTATCATGATCTGGCGTCTCACTCACGATAAATACAGATTTAACTACTATTGGAATGTATGCTATGCTATATATATCCAGAACCATTTAATGTACCCTTGTCAACATAATTAGAGTTTGTCGAATAGATTTACGATTATGTTTATTGCTCCTTTAATAAACAACCTATTAAAGCATTTTATGTTGAAAATATCTGGTAGCTAAAGACACACTAAAACGTTTTACATGATGTTTGATTAGTATACAAAGAAACAAAAAATCATGGTTCATATAAATTTTTGCTTTAGAAAAAGTATCTTTCTAAAATAAAAGTAGCCTAAGTTACTATTTATAGCATCAGCTAAGTCCCGTTGAAATTGGTTCGTTTCAGAGACTAGCCGGAACAAACAGACAGACAAACAAAAATTTAAAGAAGTTGTTTTTTATGTATGTACCGTATGTACTTTCATATGTATTTAGTGAAAAGCTGTCAGTTTGGAATTACGAACAGACACTTCAATTTTAGTGATTTTTATAGCTATTTATACATTCTTCAAACTCGGCATGCCTGTTTCCAGACTTTTTCTTAAAAACACAGAATTTAGATTTTGAATAAATAAGAGATTAATTTAAAATATAAAGTAAATTTATATAGCATTAAGATTGTAAACTGTGCAAACAAAAATAAACACTTGATATTATTAAAAAATAAAAACTAAAATAAGTTGCGGTTAGGTCATAATAAAAAATATAATTTGTTTCAGCTAAAGGACCTAATATTACACTATCTTTATTGATAAAATCTTAAATGTAAATACATTTATTAGAGTTCTTATAGACCACCCCTTCTACAACTTACAACTAACATCTTATTCCCTTATGCTAAACTTCGTTGTGAACAAAGTACTCTTATAATACAACTTTACGATGATAAAGATGTTGATATTCAGCTCACGTACGAACTTTACCTAATCCTCATTGTTGTGCTAAATTGACTTGTCTCAGTATAAAATTCTGGAGGCGTATTTATGCGTTGTATTTCATTACATTTTTCTTTGTTTCCGATGATTGAAATCATTAAAATTTGTTATTCTTATTTAGAAGCTTTGGTAGTAAAACATTTTGTGCACATTACAATTAATTTGAATTTTTATTATTCCTTTGTTTTTGTAAACTCTTTCTTACCTAAGTACCTGTGTTCATTTATGCTCTTTGATGCTGGGCTTTACTGCGATTCCATTTCAACAAACATAATACGTAAATAAATGCTTAAACTTTAAATAACAGTAATTATAGCTCGTAAGTCGAGAAAATAAACATGCTTTCTTCTTTAATTTTATCAAAATAAATACCAGAATGGCTTAAGAAATATTATCCTACAATGATACCTAATATAAACTTAAAAATAAATGCTTAAAAATTTAGAAACAACAAGTAATTACACTTACCAATTAATTTTATTTTTTCTAAAGTAAGATCTAAATTTTTATTTGATTGATTTTAAAATATGGCGACATAATAAAACGCGATGCAAATGAGAATTACATTTTATTACATGTCGATTTACACTGTGTTTGATTTGTTATCAACTGTGAAACCACTTTTTTCGACGTTTTTGGTCGTATGCTTAGATTTTTCTTGAACAGCTAAATCTTTCTTAACTGATGAAATAACAGGTGGAACAAACTTCTTTGTCTTAAAATCATTCCGGATCTCTTTATCTCCTACGATTTTAATTATATCTTTTTTGACAAAATCTTTTTTATTGGTCATTAACTTATCAATAACCATTGTTGGTCCCCTTTTCTTTGGGAAGAAGAAAAATTCAACAGCCTTCGTCTTCACTGGCATTGTTGGTAAAGGTGGTTTATTTTGTATGTTCTCCAATATAAATGGCAAAAGTGGGAAAGACTGTTGTGAATTGGATAAAACTTGACTCTGTTTTGGACTAAATTCCAACAGTATATCTTCGTGGACATTTTCGTGTGAATCACAACACAATGTTGAAGAAGTAGGCTCCTTGAATGAAAACAAATCGTTTCCTGATAGAATTTTGCTGAGAAGATCAGAAGGATGCTCTTGCGTAGAATCTCTCATGTATTTAAAACTGGAGCATGGACAGGGTTCTGATATTACGGGCTCAGATCTTGGGGCAAATAATGTATTTGAACTATGGCTGGCAAGATCAGATGACATTGTTGGATCTAAAATATATTTAAAAAAATTAAACATTTTCCATAAATTATTTACGTAACGTAAATAAATAACGCGATGAAGATGTCTTTTTTTTGCCAAAGTAAGTAAAATTTGATGGATTACCTTGTGGGCGGGCATTGAAGTAAAAAGAAATATCCATTTTTCCTAAATTTACCAGAGAGTTGGTGACAACCGGCATTGTCCTTAAAGTTTTACCCATATCTCGGCCATCTGCTATCACAAGGCAGCCCAGTAGAAAAATTAATAGGTGAAGCATGACCTGACAAAAACAAAAATAAAATGAAAAGTCTTACAGATAAAATTGTTATAACAAGCCAATTCACGCTATTAACAATAAAACGGTTGATAAAAGCGAACTCTGCAAAACTCAAAGTTCAGCGAAATTAATTTTGTTCCAATTTTTCAATCTAATTATGTTTTACAATACTTAAAAGTGCTATTAAAATCAAGACGAATAAAAGAACTCTTTAGAAACCTCGGCTTAAGCGAAAACTTTTAATACGGTGTTTTAAAAGTTAAAGTAAGTTTTGCTAAATTCGCTTGACACGAGCAACGAAAATAAAGATTCGTTTGAAATTCCGATCAAATTTAATTCAGAGCATTTCGCAACATCGATTTAGTATTTTATTGGATGCGTGTTTTATGGTTCGGATTGCGTAATAACAAATTTTCTAACAGAACGTGATTTCAACTTTTATTTTCTGACAGTTTTAGAACTTCTCTATTGATAAAATCATAATTTTTGAATACACCTTCCCAATACTATTCGTTTCCATTAATTAACAGAATATTGTTAATAATATTTATAACAACACATTTCAATGATATTAAAATATTTATTTTGTTTTTGGGATAAAATGAAATCGAATCTTTTAAATTTTTTTTTTCTGGGGTTAAATTATGTTCTTTGAGCTGGTCAGTGCTTAAATCTTTTGTGAACGAATAGATAGAGTGTATCGTAGAATGTATATTATAAAAATTATTGGTTATTATGTATTGTATTGTAATATATGTATATGGCCTTACGCATCAGATCATTCAACCTCACGTATTACGTCTGTCTGCGTGCAACCAAAGCCATATCATGCACTTAGCTCCATTGGCCCATAACAATGTTATGTACTGCCGTAAACATAAATCATTTAAATTTGATTGGATAAGGATTAATATATATTCGTACCGTACAAAATTAAAATATTCTTAATTCAGGTATTTAAGATATCGTATATAAAGGCTAGATATATTTTTATTCCAAAAATACTTTGTAATAACTTATAAGATCTGGTTATTACAGAAGGTCCGTGAAATAAATGTGAAAGACCTTTCTAAAAATTGTACCCTTATATAAATAATTCATATTCCATACAATCATTGAAATAGCCTATATATCGTTTATTATAATTTTATTGGACATCTGTAATACCCTGAAGAGACTGTTCTTAAACGTTTCAGTTTTATGGCGAGCTGAAGTGTCCCTGCGAGGTTTATCCGTTTTTAGCTAAATGCGTTCAGTGTTACTCGTGTTGCACGGACGATAAAGTTCATTTAAATTGTATTTATTTATAAACGTCGATTTCAGTAACGGCTCGTAAAACTCGTATGCCTTATTGCCTTTGGTCGGAAACAGCTAAACGCACGTATGGCCCTCACGTACTTGCCACTCGGTATTCTGGTATGTTATTAACTTGGGTTGACATCCTTTTTAGTTTCTATGTATGATTAACGGCTAATCCTATACTAAACATTTTTTTTAATATTATGTAGCATTGAGCAGTGTGTATTAAAATTTTTCTATTGTAATTCAATGTTCTTTTTGTTTAGTGTTTTTTATTAACATTTAAAATACACTGGAAGCAAAAATTTTAAAGTATTCTTAAAATCTGCCTAAATTATTTAATTTAACAGCGGTTTCGTGCAATTAAAGCAAAACCACAAAGTTTTTAGACACCAATGTCTACTGTAAATTCGTTTAAAATGTAAATCTGGCTGAATTCGCTAAACGTCTTAGCAATGTTGAGAATACAAATGATGTCAAGTGACTACATTTACTTGAACACCCTTCTATATCCGTTCCCCTTTTTGATGATGTCTTTATTTTACCAAAGGACTTTGAGAGCTGCATTAAATTTGTAGTATTTGATAAGAATTGACGATTTGACTTCATTTAGCTATGATAAGCTGATGTAAGTGCTTAATATTAATAAGGTTTACTTTTAGGTAATAGCAAATCACATGGTTGGTGGAAATGCCTTATTAAATGCTAGTAGTGATACTACTTCACCAGTCAAGGCAACTTTGGATCCGAAACAAACTAATGTGATAGTTGAAGAAGCATTTTTAGAACAAAAGGATATATTATTGGATATGGTAACTAAAGATATATAAGATTGATATTTTTTAAATAAAAATAGTAAAAGATTTATATAATGAATTATGTTTTAGAAGAGTTTGTTCTAAGATTTATACTGACCCACTTAAAACATTTTTTTATATAGCTAGAAGCTAAGTTGAAAGAAGTAAGAGATAAAAAGAAGAAAAAGAATAATCATGATAAAATGGCAAATTTATCAGCATTACGATGTGGGTCTCAACCTAATAATGTTGATTTAAGCTTAAAAGCAAACGGCATAGTAGCAGTAGGTGAAACAGATGTGCAGTTAAATTTCGGCGAATCCGGTAA
The DNA here is from genome assembly GCA_023373885.1 of Hestina assimilis. Classification (NCBI taxonomy): domain Eukaryota; kingdom Metazoa; phylum Arthropoda; class Insecta; order Lepidoptera; family Nymphalidae; genus Hestina; species Hestina assimilis. The sequence continues at coordinate 3,735,044 of CM041749.1, read as the reverse complement.
TAAAGCTCTATTTTATTGGTAAAAAACAAAAGAATGAATCTATTATTAGTAAATATATAAATTTTAGGCAATAGTACATTAAATTTGAATGCAACTGGTATATCTAATGTTGGAAAAGTTCATCTTAATTTAGGCATAGCTGATGGTACAGTTCATATTCCTGGAATTGATGATTTGTTTATAGGTAAGTAACGAAAGACTAACAAAATAAAACTTAAATAGAATTTTGAATTATTTTAAATAACATTTTTATTTTAAATTTTGTTAGGATCTTCACTTCTTAAAAACCCATGCGATAAGCAAAATAAATTAATTTATGACAATGAAAGCAACAAAGGTGACAGAAGCTTTGACGTCGCACAATCTAGAAGAAGTCTTGATCTTAACAATACTCTGCAGAACACAGTTAATCATACATTAAATGATATTAAATCTAGCATTGCGAATAATGTGACCGTAGAAATTACTACAGACACATTAAGTACGGACTCTCGAGTCACGGAAGGTATAACCGAGAAAAGTGAGAATGTTACATAAATCTAAGATCAACGGTAGATAACTAAGAAATTAATACTTATTTTAATCTTAAATAAGCACCTCTTAGTTTGCTCCTATCAATACTTTAGCTGGAAATTGTTAGCTGATATTTAAAATGACATAAAGATGTTAAGATTTAATAAAAATGATTGAGTAATTGTTGATTTATTTTCACTCCTTTGACTTATAAAACCAAGTGAAATAACATATGACGTTTGCTCCTAAATAATTTAAATGGAAATACTCAATTATTCCAAAAGAAAGTATTTTTTATTCTTTACGATAAGGTATGGTACGGAGTTGCATAGCCTGAGGTGACTAAGGGTGGAAAAAGGTTAGGTAGCAACGGGTGGCGAAGATTGGCATACGGTGACAAAGGGTGGTGTTATGTGGGGTGACAAAGGATGGCAAGAAATGGTATGGGGTGGCGAAGGGTGAGTTAGAAAAGGGTGGGGTGTTGTGGATTGGTATATAAAATACAAATGGTGATGAAAATAGTTGTGGGAAATAATATGAAGAAGCTTCGTTCTTATCTCGCGTCCCGCGACAGGTATTAATTTTTTACTCGGCCTTAATTTTGAGACACAAATATTAGTTATGTTTGAGTAAATCTAATCAAACTTAACATTTGAAAAATAAATGTATATTTTTTATCATTGGCATCAAAGTGAACAAGCTCTTGTAGGACTAGGTCTAAAAGGTTTTTATTGCTCAAGATAAATTTACTTAAAGTAATGTTTCGCTTTGACGAACTTTTTCTTATTTCAGAGCTTCGAACTTCTTCCCAGGATTTATGATATAATATTGTTACGGGGCAATAAAAGATGGTAAAATTTATAGATGTATTTATTGTAACGGTAAAATAATTGTTATAGAATAAAAAAAATTTTAATTCTTAAATATAATAGATTATATAAAAAAAATGTGCCAGCTAAACTCATCGGTGGGTCACTAGAGATATTTTAAAGCTTAAGGTTTGGTTTTCCAAAATAATTAAAAATAGGGCGCCACTGTCAAGAACAATGTATAATATGGGTTGACAGTCCCATTTAAATTTAATACGTTATAGTAAATATTACTAAAATCCAAAAGAAAAGTCCGTTATTAATAATATTTAAACTAAAATATGAAACGTCACCGTCCTGTATGTGAGAATAAAGAAGATCGCGATGCCACGTGGTCACCACCGGCCACGTGCAGACCGCGACCACCTCGACGCCTCGAGCTCGCCGAGCGCCGGGCAGTCCAGCACGGGAACTGAAGAGACGGCCCGCGCGGTAATAACTACTCGCACAGCACGATGCAGTCTTCCAGGAAGAAGAGTCCTCGCCGACTGACGAGCACCCTCAGTAATGAAGATGAGCCCCTTATAAAATATTATGAGCCCCTTATAATAACAATGAAGATGAGCCCCTTCGATGTAATATGCCTCGGGAACAGATGCCCCGAAGTGAAAATATGCGCCCCCGGTTGCAAGGTGCGCTCCCACGGGAAAAGATGTCCCCGGTGGAAAAACAAGGCCCTCCGTAGAAAAATAAGGCCCTCGGTAGAAAACAAGGCCCTCTGATTACACACGAGGCCCTCAGTGGACAAACAAGGCCCTCCGTAGACAAAGATGCCCTCTGACTACACACCGAGGCCTCAGTGGACAAACAAGGCCCTCCGTAGACAAACAAGGCCCTCACTTGACAAACAAGGCCCTCCGTAGACAAACAAGGCCCTCACTTGACAAACATGCCCTCTGACTTGACACCTCCTGGAAACGAGAAACACACATGGGTTAAAATCAGTACCCCTGGTACCCACGTTGCTTCCCGAATCCCCACAATAACTCAAACTTTTAATAAATTACAAAGAAACACTATTATTTGGGTTTAAGACCCAGAAAACAAAATGAAACGACATACTATCACTAAGATCTGCACTGGTTCTAATAAGAAAACAAATAAATACCTTTTGGAGGAAAAAGACCCCGCTTACAACTGGCAGGCCTATGTCAACTCCTGCGCCTCCAGCGAAACGAAGTCAAGCACCCTACCGCGTGGTGGACAGACCCACGGCAGTCCCCAGCACGTGGTCGACACACACACGGATGTGCACTATAATTATACAATAGGAAAGGTTCAATGTAAAAATAATGAGATTGCCAAACACATCACTTTGGAGTAGTAAAGTAAATATTCAAAACTTACGAAAGGTAGTAACGAAACGGCTTCAGGCCAAGGTGTCGTTGGCACGTGGATGATGCTTGAGGTTTATTGCACCGCACTACGACTATTTGGGCAACTGTCGGCAACTATAGCTCAGCTGATGAGCTGCGCACGACGATGCCGACAGGAGACCCAAGGTGAAAATGTTGCAAAAATAGTGCATAAAAGGTCGAATGAGCCCGGGCCAGGGTATTTATACCCTCGCCACGACCGGAAGCCCCACCAAACAAAACACAAAACGAAGCTTCTCGAAAACTAGCGGAAACCGGCACAAAACAAAGCATTTGCATAGATTAATTACTAACTATTAATCAAAACAAATACAGATGACAACGACCTGTCAAACTCCTACGCATCGACAATGACGATCATTGTCACCTGGAACGAAACGTTCTAAAATAAAAAGTAATATAACAATTTAATTTTGAAAAATTATAAAATTAATATTTTAATTATTAGTTTTAATTATTTTAATTAATTTAGATATTTAATTATGAATGTTATGTTTAACAACGGTAGGGTAGGGATAAAAAAATATAATAACGCGACTCCGGCGTAATGGCAAGATGTCAGGTGTCAAACGTCAAGTGCATTGACCTACTTTTTGTTTGTTTTGATAAAAAAAGTAAAACGGAATTTTTTATGTAACAGTACCCCTCTCCCCGGTAGAATTTTACGAGAGAAAACGAGGAAAATTCGAGCTGGCCCACCAGCTCAATCAAAACAAACAAGAGAGTATAATATTCCCCTACAACCTTACCTAGCCTCAGATCAGCGAAGGAAGAAAATATCACCTTAAAAGAAAAGAAAACAAGTATCATTTGAAAAAGGTAAAAAAAAACTTTCTCAACCTCCAAGATAAAGAATAAGAAGGAAGTAAGAGAAAAGGATAAAGGATAAAGAAGAAAAAGTCTTGCTTAAAAGCAAGAAGAAAAATTTTAACAATTTCCCCCACAAAGAAGGAAAAAAGTAAAGTCAAATGATACTAAAGGGAAATATTTTAATTTACGGAATGTCACCGACCTTCGTAACAACACCGACCCTTAACTAACGAAAAATCCAGAAATAACCTTTCCTGACTATTTAAAAAAAATTAAGTGTTCCTCCTAAATTAATTAAGCAAATAAAATTAGACCAGACCCATGAGGGATAGTATTCCTGTTTAAATAATAACAAAATGATGAAAATAGGTGAAACCCACCAAATATTAATAATAAAAAAATTAAATTAAAAGTGACTTATTATTTACCAGAGTAAATAATAAAAAAAAACTCGCCTCCATAACATGTCACTTTCAATCATCCCTACAAACTCCATCAAAATCGATACAGCAAGTGAGTTCTTTCAGACTACAGAACTCACTCTTCTATCCACACCTGAAACAATCAGCAAAACATAACTTGCTAGGGGTGTACTCTAACCCCTACCAGCAAAAATACTGGAACCACAAGCTAAAGTGGTCTGCCCCACAGCAGAACACTAAACATGTCAGCGGTATATACAACCACTTGACACGAAATCTCACAGCACAACCACTCATAGTGGTCTACTTAAAACCACAAATTATAGTGGTCTGCCCTACAGCAGAACACTAAACATGCCAGCGGTATATACAACCACTTGACACGAAATCTCTCAACACAACAACTCATAGTGGTCTACTTAAAACCACAAATTATAGTGGTCTGCCTCACCGCAGAACACTAAACATGCCAGCGGTATATACAACCACTTGACATGAAATCTCCCAGCAAAACAACTCATAGTAGTCTGCCTTACAGCAGAACACTAAACATGTCTGAAGTATATACAACTTCTAGACACGAAAACTCCCAGCAAAACAACTTATAGTGGTCTGTCGTCCCATAGACAGAACACTAAAACTGTCAAGAGGTCTATTCACCCCTGGACAGTAAAAACCCTCAACACATCTAAATGTGGTCTGCCTCCCAATAGACAGAACACTAAAAAAACAACCTAAAAGGGTAGCCTAACAATGTTATGGTAAAATAATACTAAAATAAACAAATTAAACCTAGACTTAGCCTATAAGAGATCAACATTTAATGCAATGTTTACTCGAAATAGGGCAAAAAGGAAAAAAAAGTAACTAAAAAAATAAAAAAGACTAACTAAAAATATTAAAAAAGTACTTAAACTACAACTTAAACCTAACTGATCGAACCCACTATAATATGCTCAATGCTCTCATAGGGTGATCAGCCGTTACCAAGCCTATAGACATTACGAAACCATTCCTATCTAAGCCATCTGTCAGGACTATTCTTACATTCCAATATAAAACAATCTCAGCTGTCCGGACGTGGACCATCTAACCTATAGACATTACGATTCCTTTCCTAATTAAGCCAACTGTCAGGACTATTGTTACAAACCATTATTATCTCAGCTGTCCGGACGTGGACCATCTAACCTATAGACATTTCTAAACCTTACCTAATTAAGCCAACTGTCGGGACTATTGTTACAAACCATTATCTCAGCTGTCCGGACGTGGTATTAGGCTTTTCAGTTCCTAACGTGCCACGTGCCAACGTTTCCCTTTTTTATTTTTAAATAAATCTGGCGCCAACTTAAATGCACGCCAGAAATCTACACCTAAAATAACTGGCGTAGTTATATTTGGTATTATATAAAATTTAATAGTTTTGGTTACTTTGTTAACAGTAACCGGTAAAATTACATGTCCTAAAACCGGAGATGTAGAATTATTGGCCGTAGAAATTCTGGGGACATCGGTGCCAACTTGCCGAGTAATACCCCGACCTAAAAATGACTTCCCTATGGAAGAACCTAAAATTGAAATGCTTGAGCCTGAATCAAGCAGACCTACGTGGACCCTATCTGACATAGAAAATTTTAAATAAGGCCGTGGATCCTTATTTAAATGAGAGGCGCCGTGGGAAAATACATTTGAAACCTGTTTTAAATGGTTTCGCCAATCCTTTGGATCAAAATTCCTGGAGGCATTGGACGGAGACCTCTTCAGTTTTTTCGAAACTGAAGCATTTTTAGGCTTACATTTGGGACAAGAGGCACTAGTAAAGCCTTTGTTCCCACACCTAAAACAAACAACTGATTTAGACCTACAATGTTTTAGAGAGTGTCCGTTGACTCGACAACGAACACAAAATTCTTTATTATTGTTCAGTATAGACTCGACCTTCGTAACCCTATCCGAACCTCCTTTATAAGCTAAGTCACCCGCCAAAGTTTGTTTAGAAACTTTGGGCGGATCCCTATAATCTGACATTTGCGAGAAACTACTCTCTAAAATTTTGCATTTATTCTTCAGGACTGCAATAGAAGTAACCTCTTCTAAAGCAAGTGCCTGAATGAATTTTGGCCTTAGGTTGCGGCGGATAATTTTTAATTTATCAGCCTCCGAGAGAGGACATGACAACCGATTAAAAAAATTAAGCATTACCGCTATATAGAGGGAGCTGGATTCATCTCGACCCTGGGTACGTTGACGGATTTCTTGCATAAGCCTCTCATCATAGTCCAAGGGCAGAAACTCCTCCACAAGCTCTCTCATCAATGAGGCCCAATCGTTAATTTCGAAGCAAACGCTCCGGAACCATATCAAGGCGTCGCCTGTAAAAAGATTGAGTGCAGATTGAAAAAGTTGTTTTTCGGTAATGCCATAGCAATGACAAAGCTCATCCAGCCTTAATAAAAACAAGCGTACACAAGACTTCCCGTCAAATTTGTGATTCCAACTAGAAATTAAATTAATTTTATTACAATCGCAATGATTGCAACAAGTTTGAAATGGCAGGGATGGTTCCATAGTTACAAAGTAATAATAAAAAAAATTAAAGTGATAATTGAAATAAAATCAAATAAATGGGTCGAGCTGGCTTAACAATAATAAGAATCTAAACACTAAAACAGTTTTTAAAAGTATAAATGTATACAAATATACAATTAAATTAAAAAAAAAATTGCAAAACCAAACGCTTTAAATTTCCCAGTGTAGCAAAAAGACACACTGAGTATCTCCTAGTCTGTGCCCTTACGTTGCGGTGCCACTGTTACGGGGCAATAAAAGATGGTAAAATTTATAGATGTATTTATTGTAACGGTAAAATAATTGTTATAGAATAAAAAAAATTTTAATTCTTAAATATAATAGATTATATAAAAAAAATGTGCCAGCTAAACTCATCGGTGGGTCACTAGAGATATTTTAAAGCTTAAGGTTTGGTTTTCCAAAATAATTAAAAATAGGGCGCCACTGTCAAGAACAATGTATAATATGGGTTGACAGTCCCATTTAAATTTAATACGTTATAGTAAATATTACTAAAATCCAAAAGAAAAGTCCGTTATTAATAATATTTAAACTAAAATATGAAACGTCACCGTCCTGTATGTGAGAATAAAGAAGATCGCGATGCCACGTGGTCACCACCGGCCACGTGCAGACCGCGACCACCTCGACGCCTCGAGCTCGCCGAGCGCCGGGCAGTCCAGCACGGGAACTGAAGAGACGGCCCGCGCGGTAATAACTACTCGCACAGCACGATGCAGTCTTCCAGGAAGAAGAGTCCTCGCCGACTGACGAGCACCCTCAGTAATGAAGATGAGCCCCTTATAAAATATTATGAGCCCCTTATAATAACAATGAAGATGAGCCCCTTCGATGTAATATGCCTCGGGAACAGATGCCCCGAAGTGAAAATATGCGCCCCCGGTTGCAAGGTGCGCTCCCACGGGAAAAGATGTCCCCGGTGGAAAAAACAAGGCCCTCCGTAGAAAAATAAGGCCCTCGGTAGAAAACAAGGCCCTCTGATTACACACGAGGCCCTCAGTGGACAAACAAGGCCCTCCGTAGACAAAGATGCCCTCTGACTACACACCGAGGCCTCAGTGGACAAACAAGGCCCTCCGTAGACAAACAAGGCCCTCACTTGACAAACAAGGCCCTCCGTAGACAAACAAGGCCCTCACTTGACAAACATGCCCTCTGACTTGACACCTCCTGGAAACGAGAAACACACATGGGTTAAAATCAGTACCCCTGGTACCCACGTTGCTTCCCGAATCCCCACAATAACTCAAACTTTTAATAAATTACAAAGAAACACTATTATTTGGGTTTAAGACCCAGAAAACAAAATGAAACGACATACTATCACTAAGATCTGCACTGGTTCTAATAAGAAAACAAATAAATACCTTTTGGAGGAAAAAGACCCCGCTTACAACTGGCAGGCCTATGTCAACTCCTGCGCCTCCAGCGAAACGAAGTCAAGCACCCTACCGCGTGGTGGACAGACCCACGGCAGTCCCCAGCACGTGGTCGACACACACACGGATGTGCACTATAATTATACAATAGGAAAGGTTCAATGTAAAAATAATGAGATTGCCAAACACATCACTTTGGAGTAGTAAAGTAAATATTCAAAACTTACGAAAGGTAGTAACGAAACGGCTTCAGGCCAAGGTGTCGTTGGCACGTGGATGATGCTTGAGGTTTATTGCACCGCACTACGACTATTTGGGCAACTGTCGGCAACTATAGCTCAGCTGATGAGCTGCGCACGACGATGCCGACAGGAGACCCAAGGTGAAAATGTTGCAAAAATAGTGCAAAAAGGTCGAATGAGCCCGGGCCAGGGTATTTATACCCTCGCCACGACCGGAAGCCCCACCAAACAAAACACAAAACGAAGCTTCTCGAAAACTAGCGGAAACCGGCACAAAACAAAGCATTTGCATAGATTAATTACTAACTATTAATCAAAACAAATACAGATGACAACGACCTGTCAAACTCCTACGCATCGACAATGACGATCATTGTCACCTGGAACGAAACGTTCTAAAATAAAAAGTAATATAACAATTTAATTTTGAAAAATTATAAAATTAATATTTTAATTATTAGTTTTAATTATTTTAATTAATTTAGATATTTAATTATGAATGTTATGTTTAACAACGGTAGGGTAGGGATAAAAAAATATAATAACGCGACTCCGGCGTAATGGCAAGATGTCAGGTGTCAAACGTCAAGTGCATTGACCTACTTTTTGTTTGTTTTGATAAAAAAAAGTAAAACGGAATTTTTTTATGTAACAATATAAAACACTTTTTACTTATTTTTAAAGTTAATTATCGGCATAAAATACTTTAGCCATTTCCTGTGTAATCTTTCTTTAACACAATAAGGTACATCCTGTCAATCACCAAAGGAATGAAATCTTATTTTTTACTATAATATACCCAAAAATTTTGCTTGTGCTTACTTCTTAAGTAATATTTGTTAATTATCTGTACCAATATTATAAAGCTGAAGAATTTTGTTTATTTGTTTGGTTGAACGCGCTTATCTCTGAAACAACTGATCGGATCTGGATTGCATTTGATAGCATAGTTTTTGACGAAGGCTATAAGCTATAATATGTCATCATGAATACTATGTAAGAAGCCAATAATACTTAGAAGCCGAGCAATAAGAAAGAAAGTGAGCGGGCGATAAGATGGGATTAGTTGGTGGAATAGGGTACCCTTACTCGACGAGAGCGAAGCCTAAGCTAGGAGTTTATATTATAAAATCGTAACTAGAAGTAGTGTGGACTTTCCAATTTTCCTAAGACTAAAGGTTAGGTTAAGGTTGAAATGTGGGCCGTTGAATGTGTAGCATTTATATTTACAAATAATTAAAACTGTACAATTCATGTCCGTGTGGAATGGTGGCAAGAATGCTAGCTGCTTTTCCCTGCTGAATCGCAATTCCCTTTCTCAATTGTCACCTGTGATGGCAATTTAAAATGTAATCTATCATTTCTTAGCAATTATATAAAAAAGTGAAAACTTCTCGACATACTTTAAGTCGCAAATCATTTTAAGCACTGAATTCGCGTACTGAAATAAAGTTAGTTCACTTAATTTTTCTAGTTTCATCGTTCCTTTTCTTATAGTTTTACTTGGTCAGGAATTTGTTCTACATTTTTCACTGGGATTTTCTTGTTTCTAACTGGACGTTACACTTAACGGTAAATAGCCTTTCATTGAAATGTTACGGTGGTGCTTTGAAAAATATATTTTAAAGGCGTCGGGATGTGACGACGCAGACCATGGGAGAAATACTGGTATAAGTGCTAGAAAGAAGTTATCAGTTAAGGTGCGCTTGCCGTCTGATGAAATTTACTGTAACTCATATGATATTAATTTAGTCATATATATTTAAAGTAATTTTGTTACTTAGTGCTGCTGCCGCAGCGGCGGCGGCGGCCGAGGCGTTCGTCGGACGTCGCGGGCCGCCGCCCTTACTCCGTTCGCGCACGCTACCAGCCATCATCGCGCCCGGCTTCTCCATTCTGCATGCGCAAATCGACCCGCAGAGAACTACTGGTAAGTATTGTAAGAATTTTTTAACATTTTTTATGTTACTAAGTTTTCAAGCCAGGCCTTGACGTAGCATATGGGCGCTTGTAACACCTATAGTAGGTGCTACTCACCCGTTGCCAACCTCGGAATATTAGTTCTTAAATCTCCTCTGCCCAGTAATTTCACTAGACTACAGTGCCCTTCAAACCGGAACACATTAATGCCAATGACACTACTGCTTTGCAGTAGAATATTTGACACTGTGGTGGTACCTACCTGGGTGGCCTATCGCAACAAAAGACCTACCACCAGTGTGATTGATTGCACTGTTGGAATAATCTCTGCTGTGACAGAGGTTATCCCAACAGCGGGCGATGGGGTCGTCACACCCCGACGCCGGGAAAATAGTAACGCGTAGCACAGCTATTCAAGAATACTTTTTCTTTTTACGTCGCGCAAAAGTTCTTATGCAATGGTTCGTATCATATGTGGCTTTATTGCCCTTTATGAGTACTTGGTTAGGAAATCGTATTTTTTGTAGACGTGTTTATTTCTCTCACACATTTTTGTCCAAAAAAACATTTACCAGAATGACTAGAATACTAAATAATGGCAAAATAAAATTCTTAACACATTCTGTATTTCGTAGTAGTTTAGATGATTTTGTAAGATTTCATATTAATAAAAATGTTTCTTTTCGGTTGTGAAATTATAATATTCGAATAAAAATATAACACACAACTTAACAGCTTATAAATTATATACTATCTTAGTGAATTATTATTTTCTTATGTCACTAAGTTAGCAAGCAAGCATACGATGCATCTGATTGTAGGCGGCCGTTGTTGCCTATAAACGCTCTGTGGCGCTTCTTAAGGCAGGTTGACTACCGCTGCGCCACAGCGTCGTGAAATAAATATAAAAATACAAAGACATAACGCTAGCTAATACGTACTCTTATTGATGTTTCTATATTTTTGTATTTACGCTAGCAGTGTCATAATGGTTCTATCATGAGGTGGATTCAAGCGACTGAATTATGTTCTAGCGTGCTTTAAAGCCATTTCGTTTGGCGCAACTCAGACAGTGAAATCGGAGTGCACGCGATATAAGGGTGCTTTTATATGTTGAGGTTGAGTTAATATTTATGTTTAAGATTAAACTGAACTGGACTCTGGTGATACATGGAATTTTTTTTATGTGCCTTAGTTCGCAAGCAAGCATACGATTCACCTGATGGTAAGTTGCTCTAGCCTATAAACACTTGTCACTGTCGAAAAGATCTAAATACAGAAAAAGAGTAGAATAGAGCACCTTGGCACGGCCTAAAACAAAATATTGTACGTTAAGTAAAATCTTATTTGTGGAAGAAAGATGTGTGAAATGTGTCTCCAATACAACGGGAGGATCCTCCAACCAGGCAATCTTGCCTCGCGGACCAAAGCCAACCAAACCAAAGGACCAAAGATTTACGTTGAAAAGTTAAATATATACTTTAGTAGCGTAGAAAACTCTGATAGCGCGATTTAGGATTCTAACGATTTTGTTCTACAATTATCGACTATAATTATCGTTCAAAATCTAAAGTCAAAATTTGTATCTTATATATGGACGCAAATAAGTAACACCATGTCAACCCACAAATTTGAAAAAACTGAGTTACATATGCAGAAGTGTTGGTAAATAGCTGAAGAACATTTTTCTTTAATATTTGTAGGGTTTTAAGCTTTAAAACTTCTAAAAAAGCTACTTTTTAATCATGCAATGTATGTATTATGTTAAACGTTTTGGGTTATATTATATACGAAATACGCAGTTTGTATACTTATTTTTGTGAAAATAAGTAAAATAACTTACATAAATCTGAAATTGCCAAAAACTTGACCAATACATAAAAATCATATAAAGCAAGTGGTTCAAAATTTTCAAACGCCTTTTTCTCGAAATGACATTCGTGTGGGTCGACATGATATTGCTTATTTGCGTCCATACATAGATACAAATTAGATATCTAATACAGTCACATATTTTGGAACAGTAAATAAACTTAAAAAGTTGTTAGATTTGCTTTTTAAATATGATATCATTAATATTAATCATCATCATCATCATCATCATCATATTTAACTGAATGACATTGTTTAAGTTTATTAAAAGGGTGGCTAAAATATTTGTTTGCGTGCTTTTTTTGACAACAAAGAATTGTTCATACATATTTTAAGCACTTTTTCCGTGACGCGTACTGATAACTCCATAAACAACTTTATTTATTATCATTTTCAATATACCGATGTGTATAAGCATGACAGCATTTCATAAAAGATGGTAAGCCTCTATTATCAGCATTTTATTTCAATATCGTATTCAAAAATCTATATTGGAAAGCGGTAAACTTGAATCACTGGTTATCAACTAAGGGCTATAATTAGCAGAATAAACTTAATAAATGAAAAAATAATCGTCCATCACGGGACGCCATGATAAACTCTAATAAGAAATTTTATGGCAAGATTTCTGTAGTCCGTGGATCTAGACCTGAGTTTCTTGGCCTGATAAATAATAGAAAAAAGATATGTATCTAGTAATATGATTTTAGATCTATGTTATTCAACAGTAAGTAATCTTAAGCTTATACCACTTCCAGTGTCCTAAACCTTTACTCAATCACTGCACAATCTTTCAGTGCTCAATAATATTGTGCAATCACCAGTATTGTACATTTTTATTAGAGGTGGATGGGCCGATTTAAAGTAATAGTTGAACGTAGTTGCTGTTTCCGGCATAAATAGACCGGTCTGACCGGGAACTACTACCTTTTCACGGAATATCGATGTGAAGTAACAGTGTTCTTATCGTTTCGTTTCTTTAGATAAATCAGTACTCACCATATTCTCAAGACCATCATCATGTCGTATGCTTGTTTTCAAGCCACATACGATAGTAATTTAAAAAATTAGTCGGCCTTTGAAAATTGTAACCTGTCTTGTGAAAAAGCCTTTATTCAAAAAATGTTATTTCATTCCTCCACTTTAGATGTACTGTGACGATCTCAACATTACACTTTATTTAAATCTCTAAAGCAATGTATTTTCTATAATATGAACCTATTTATGGACGGTCACCCATCCATTTACTGACCGCGCCCAACGTTGCTTAACCCAAACATCGTTTGCCGACCACGTGACTATGTGCAACGTAATACTAAGTATGGACATACCCCGAAAATAATATTTTTACAAAATCAAAAATTTATAAAATTTTGTATGAAAATTTTCATAGAAAAAGGAAAATGTATGGAAATTCACGGAGTCAGGTGCCGAATGTCATTGCAGCTGTTTCACATATATAAAGGGTGTGGTGTCGGCGAAGGTGTCTCCGAGCGTATGCTTGGTGAGTGCCCGTCTGACGTCTCTACCCCGCGTATATGTGGACGGTTTACCAAGGCGGTGCGTTCGGGCGGCCATGCTGCTAGAATGCTAGTTAAGGTTTTCGATCTTCGTATATGGTTTTTATACATATTATTAATGGTGATTGGTGATGCATGGCAAAGAATATATATAAAGTATATATTAAATATATATACAATAATTAATAAATAATGACGGTATGGTGGTCCGTCTATGATTACTAACGAAGAGATGTAATATGAATAATATGATCTATACATGTTAAAGGCAAATTTATATCGTTGAAATATATTGAATATAATTTATTATTATAAATTAAATATTTAATGACGGTTTGTGGGTCCGTCAATTATGAATGTATATATGTTTGATATATATTAAGAAACGAAGTTTACTTCGTTTCTGTAATATTATGTGATATTGTAATTGTGAATATAATAGTGAAAGTAATGCTTCGGCGCAAATATTGTTTATGTTTCAGAATCTAATGGATTATTTGAAACCTAAGAATAAGCGAATTCAATGAAGATTTAAAAGTATGCGTTGGGAAGAATTTATGCGTCATAACTAATAAATAATTATATTTCAGCTTTATACGTGTATAATGTTTTGGCGAGTTGTAGTTGACCCGATACTTGAGTTTGAGGCTCTGATATGACCTGAGTCATGTCTATAGTGTCCTTAAGCGAGGCCCGAGGATTTTTAATCTTAGTTGACCCGATGCTTAAGTATGAGGCTCCGATATGATTTTGGTCATGTCTATAGTGTCCTCGAGTGAGGTCCTTTGACTTTGCTGATGTGATGTTGACATGGGGTTGACTCTGTGGTGCGATTTATATCGATGCAGTAGTTTCCTCAGGTCCATTGCTGAAGCGGCCCCAGTGATACAGATAAGAATTGCTGCGGTGGTGCGACTTAGGTCGATGCCGTGATGCAGTTCGGTTTGTTGCTGAGGCGCTGGAATATTATATATCGTTTGTAGCAAAATGATTCGTCTTCTTATTAGAGACGCCCCTTAGCTTAGCAATAGGGATTTTTATAATTGACATTGTAGCATGTCATACTATTAGGGCAACTGGTTGCTTCTCACTTCGAGATAGCTAACTAGTATTAGACAGTGTGGCCTGCTTAACTCTTATCATGCGTGTTTATCACGTCTTAAATAATGAACTGGATTCGGATGTATGTTTGAGTATTGAGCCAAAGGGTACCTTGCGTGAGCAAGTGCTATGGTTTTTATGATATAAAACTATAATAAGAAAACGACATAAATCAAAGAATATTAGTTGTAAGACAATGCGATTACGAATACGATATAAGCCCACGAATATTAATTATAAGACAATGCGATTATTTAAATACCAATTAGGTAGGGTTAGGTAGGACTTAGTTTTAAGGAATTGCGGTTGTGATATTATAAAGAATTGAATATTATCAATACTATATGACCCATATATAGTGATAAAAGAAATATACTTATAAATATAATTATTAATGTATTTGTCTACACTACGGTGAGGTTATTATAAATACTATATTACACATATATAGTGATAAAAGAATTATACGTTATAAATAGCATTATTGATGAAAATACCTTAACAAAGATGAAGTTTATGATAAATATAAACTCTATATTAACCACATATAGTGGTATGACAAATATACGTTATAAATGATATTATTTATTATTATTGATGAATTTTACTTCACTAAGATGAGGTTGACGATTATAGCATTGTGCTTACGGAATGCCGCCTGGCGGTTTAATGTTCGAATACATATCTGAACCAGGGATTTATTCCCTTATATATAATGACCAGGGCTTGTCCCTCAATTATTATGGCGTTTTGCCTTCTCATACAAAGATGATTAAGAAATATAATGCGACTTCGGTCTTAATCGATACTATTACTAAATATCAGGGCTTGATCCCTTTCTATGCTATGAAAATAAGAACAATATAAAAGAATAAATCTTGCGTCCCGATAACGAAATCACTATAAATATAAATTACCAGGACTATGTCCTTTTACGTTATAACAATCAAATTGTGTGTCGCAGGCGCACTATAAATAGCCTATCCCTTACCCGGGAGGGCTCGTATGTATGGTTGGAGCCCACAGTCGGTGGCGTGTGCGGGGCCAACGATCTCCCCTCTTCTTTATATTTTTACTATAGAGTTTAAGTATATAAGAATTGGAGGAGCGGACTACTTTCAGCTACTCGTAAGAGGTGTTGAAAGTATAGGGATATATTTATTATCTCACCATTTAGCCTTTACAGGCTTATATAAATATTTTTATTATGATAATCATAAGACACTAAAATAATTAAACTATATAATAAATAAGATATTATTGTTTTCCATTGTCGAATTGAACCTGTTGCCTCTGATGCTCTAAAAGAACACGGGTTATTACGAACACAACGTAACAATGGTCCTGGCCGCTTAGACGATACACGTGCCAATTTCGTAGTTTTATGCTAGTTATTTAAGTGCATTTCATTATTATTTATTTAAATATATTTTATTTCTATATTATATATAAAAAGTAAGGTAGGTTTAGTCACAGTACGTCGCTCGATACTATCTTCGTGTACAATGTTTTACTTAAGCTAGTGTATTTTTAACTGTAGCAATTAACCAAGCGCAGTCGAGATTACACAAGCAAGTTATGTTCAATGTAATTTGAAACTTCCCTATCTAAAACATCTATTCTATTTAAAACGTCTAATTATTAATTATTCTATTTAAAACATCTAAGAAATACAGAACAAAAATGTTATGCATTTGAAGCATAATTTAAATGAGCTTAGTTAATTTTATAATTATATTTATAAATATATTAAAAACATGTTATTAGCACTGATCTTTGTCAATTTTGTGGAGCAGCGGTACCGAACCTTTTTTTTTTTTTTTTTTTACCCTACCCACTAAAACTCCAAGGTCCCATCTAGCGCCATAGTGGGACGTCGCGGGGTCGCCGAAGCATACAACCGCGACGCCCCGGCGCTTGCCCCGAGGGCCCACCGGTGGCGGCAACCTACTGCCGCCATACATACATAATAATACATAAAATACATATATACAAATACATACCTCCGCGCGCGAACGCGCCAGGCCTTTCGGCTTCCACCTTGGGCGGCACCATACTGCCGCCATATATACATACTAATACATACTATACATATATAAAATACTCCACGGCGCTTTCGCGCCCCTCCGACCGGGACCGGAAGGCCCCGGCAAACCCAACCAAGAGAGCCCTGGGTCCTAGGGCTCCTCCCGCCGAGACTAACTTTTTAATGAGGTTTTTTCCCTCTACGACCGACCGCCGTTATTTTTAAAGAGGTTTTCTTCCTCTACCGCCTGACCGAGGCTGAAGGCCCCGGTTAAGCACACCTCGGTGTCGCAGGAGCCGCTCGCAGTCCATTCTGATAAGCAGAAAAGTACCGGAGCGACCCATACGACACCACCCTCCTAGGCGCGGTCTAGCGTAAAACGCCCCACGCCCGAACCGTCCGACCCTGTTAGCTTCACCGGGCAGTCGAAGGTGCCACCTGCACAATCGACTCCCGGCTACTGAGCCCCCGGCACGACAAGCCCAGGGTACCGCAGAGTTTGACCTCTGCGGTTGGGGGGGGCGGTACCGAACCTGCCTTAAGCACCACATGTCGTGGGTTCGATTACCGCTCGGAGTAGATGTTTGTATTGACCATACAGGCAATTTCCGATCTAGAAGTGTATGTTCTTGGCCTTGTGTATGTTTCCGGACCCCGGACACAGGATATAACAATTCTAATGGGGCCGTTGACTGCGTAGCGTTTTGTTATTATTATTGGATAGGCTTAGAATAGGACATATTTATATATTGATTAGATTGTTACTTATATTGCCTCAGAAACAACGACTAGCTGTCAGTTACGACTGCTCTCACTAGCGTTGGATAATCATCATTAATTACTCTCGAGTAGACAATTTTCGCCTTGGTATTCAATGAGTTCATGTTTTAATCTTAAGGTCATACAGCATTCGTTCTGAGTAAACATTACTAATAAATCCAAATTCGATTAATAAGCATTCTACGGCAAAATTATAGGGAAAGGCTAAGCAGAAGAAAAATTTATGTTCAATTGAAGGGCAGGAAGAAGGAAGAAGCTATTCTTTTATATTTTAAGATTTTCCATTTTTTATGAAATTTATAAGGCGTCGGGATGTGACGACCCCATCGCCCGCTGTTGGGATAACCTCTGTCACAGCAGAGATTATTCCACCAGTGCAATCAGTCACACTGGTGGTAGGCCTTTTGTTGCAAGAAACCGGCTAGGTAGGTACCACCGCAGTTTCAAATATTCTGCCGCCAAATAGTAGTGCTTAGGCATTACTGTGTTCCGGTTTGAAGGGCACTGTACGCCAGTGAAATTACTGGGCGAACGAGATTTAAGAACTAATATCTCGAGGTTGGCAACGCGTGAGTGGCACCTACTAATGGTTCTGCAAGCGCTCATAGGCTACGGTAACCACTTACCATCAGGTGGGCCGTATGCTTGTTTGCCAACTTTTAACATAAAAAAAAAAAAAAATCTGACTAAGTTGGCATGGAAGTATACGACCCACCTGCCATGCCATGGTAAGTGGTTTTCATAATCTATGAGCGCTTGCAACACCATTCATTTGGCGGTGTTACTCACGCAATGCTTCGAAATATTGGCTCTTAAATATATTTTACTCAGTAATTTCACTAGCTACAGTGTCCTTCAAACCGAAAGACAATTACATTATGACGGTTGGCAAACAAGCATACGGTCCGCCTTATGGTAAGTGGTCACCGCAACCCATAATACGCTTGCGATACTTGAAGCGCGTTCCCAGCCCAAGGAAGGAAGCGATGAGAAGGGAACAAAGGAAGGAAACAGAGGGGGTGGGAGATTGGACCTCCGGCGCTCTTACTCATCGCACGAAACGCAACACTACCTAATGATACTGTTACTTTACGCCGATTTTCTGTGAGAGGGTAGTACTTCCCCGGTCGGTTGTACTGAGAGCATGGGTCTACTACCGTAATAATTATGCAAAATACACTATTGTTTGCGGTAGATTGTAGAAAGAAAAACAATGAAAACAAACGATAAAGGTAAAGTTTTAAGTTTCAGGTTTTCAAAACATGAGATATAATTAACTTTAAAACTTTCAACGGCCATAAATAACAAAGGTTTCATTAAAATGTTGGAACTGTACCCTGAAGCATTCTAGTTGTTTGTGAAGTTGCTTACTTTCAAAAGAATAAACTAAAAATATTATGTTATTCGCGTACTATTGCTCGTTGTATGAGAAATGGTTATGATAAATTGCAAAATATCTTGTAAACGTTCAGATTAATCGTCTGGTTAATACACCATTATTATGTATGAATATATATTTTTTGGTACACTTTGAACTTTAAAGGGTTGCGTGGTTTTCAACTAATAAGATGTCGTTAGATTTGTCACTTAATCGTGACGTAGACTTTTAAGAAGCTAACCAACATTAATATCGGTTTCTAATAAGAGAGGCTGTTGTCGTCAACATCTTCCGCTAGCTACTATTAATAGTGATATTTAAAGTTTTTACCATGCATATACTGTGGTTTTAAGTTACAAACGCGCCTTGTTACTCGCTTCATAAAGTCGAAAGCGAGTACACGTGATTATTCCGGCGTGTACCCTCGAACCAATAGTGACGAGTGGCAGTTGCATATTTACGCGCATATACAAGCTTATAGGTGTGTGCACATTGGTGTGTGTGTGTACGAATAGCGCTTGTGGCGTTGTGGGTAGCTAGTCTGCCTTTGGTCTCGACAGTTGCGGGTTCGATTCCCGCTCGGGCAGATTTTTGTTAAAATTTCTGTCTCGGTCTGGGCGTTTGTCCGTGTGGGTCTCCCACCGTGCCTCGGAGAGCACGTTAAGTTGTCGGTCCCGGTTATTATCAATAACATCTGATAATAATCATTAACTCTTGACAAGTAAATTGCTCTTATCCAATGAGTTACTGGTTCACCCTTAGGGTTGCAGAGGTCAGATGGCAATCGCTCCGTGTAAAAACTAGTAACCTGTCAAATCCGGATAAGAGTAATAAGCAGACCCTGGGTACATAAAATACCGGGAATAATGCTAGGATGAAGAAGCTTGCATAAGGCGTTGCTGCTGATCTGAACCGCCCCAATGTTTGGTTCATTCTTTAATTCAAATGGATGCGATTTCCGCTCGAAGCTGATGTGTTTATTGTTTGTTTCACTAAACAGGCACGTATTCCGGTCTAGATGGTTGTGCTTGGTATGATACATGTTGGGTGTGAGGTGTGAAGCGTTTATTTCTTTTAAATTTTTTTTTGTTTCTAACGTATTTTTAAAGTAAAACAGAGAGAGCGGGTTTCAAATAATTCACGCTGCGCAAAACTATAAAAGTTCTTGCAGCGGCCGTATAAGCCTTTAAGTTGTTTTGGATTTGCCTCGTTTCTTTTAGACTTTTAAGAAGATTTACAGTTGGTCTTGTAAAGCTCTGGCTTTTTAAATGTTATCCTTCTATAGGGAATGGCACTGCAATATTTTGTATTAAATTTGAAATGAAACTGTTTCATAAAATTGTATCACTAGATTTCTATAAATACCGATATTTTTTTTGGCTAAAAGTGTAATAATGGTTTTAAAAAGTCATTCGTCTTTTTTTTTACACCCACTTTGATTTCGACTTTACCAAAAATACATAACACACACATATCTTCTTCCTAGCATTATTCCTTTTATTTACACAGGGTCTGCTTACACTCTTATCCTGAATTGTCGGGTTACTAGTTTTTACACAGACCGATTGCCATCTGACCTTTGCATCTCAAAGGGCGAACCAGTAACTCATTCGATAAGTGCAAATTACCTATCTAGATTTAACGATATTCTCAAATGTTATGTGATAACAACCTGGACCGACTGCTTAACGTGCTCTCCGAGGCACACATACCTAGTGTTATAAATCAAAATCAAAATCAAAATTATTTTTATTCAAGTAGACTTTTAAAAAGTACTTTTGAATAGTCAAACGCTACCGACGGTTAGGAAGGTTGATTCTATCGAGAAGAACCGACAAGAAACTCGACAGTTACTCTTTTCAAATATATGTTTTTACAATTGTATTCTTTCATATAAAATTTGGTTCTTGAATGAGATCCAGCAATATTAAGAGTCCGAAGCATTTTTATCGGAAAAATATTCTTCTGACGAATAATAGGCTTTATTGATAAGTTTATCTTTTATATACATTTGGAACTTCCTTGTTGGCAGTTCCAATAAGCAATCTGGAATTTTGTTGAAAATGCGAATACCTAGCCCCTTAAAAGAATTACTGACTTTACGCAGACGAAAGCTAGGATTACAAAGTTTATTTTTGTTTCTAGTGTTAATTGAATGTACATCGCTATTTTTGCTAAAAGACTTTAAATTATTCCTAATATATAAGAGGTTATAAATACGTAACACACACATAAAGTGTTTGTTTGTAATGTCAAAATAACACATTTTACTGTTAATTTGACATTACAAATAGACATATCAATTATTATTTTTAGAAAGAATATTAGCACTCCTTTTTCAAGGAATTATTAATATTCCTATTGCCCCTCCAAATAAGCTCGAAGCTTGCGCTAGGAATGGGTACGACAATAGCCCAAGGGGTCAGGATCGAACCCTCGGCTCTCGCGTTAACGGAGTGAAGTCGGCCCGTCTACCGTTGAGCTATTGAGGCTTCAGATTATGTCTTTATAGAAATAATGTAATAATGTAGAAATGAAATAAAAAGTTGCAAAACAACGCAATAAAAAAAAATATTTCATAAACGTTATTCTTTAAAATTAGTATTTTCATTAACAATACGTGTAACAGGAAACGATAAATATAGAACCAGAATATAGCTGTTGTACCTCACAGCGCCAGGGTTGCAAATACTTTATGGCGCAATCACGGCGAATGCCACAAAATACATTAAAGTTGAAACAAGCCCCCAGACATGTTTAATTGTCTAGAAAATATAGTCGTCGTGTTCAAAGTTGCCTTGAAAAACGCTTTGGATCACCGCCAGCTACTTAGACTTGCAAATACTATGATATTTAGATTTTAGACATGCTGAAGTCTATTTTTATGCTTTTAAAGTTCCGTAGCCAAATGGCAAAAACGGAACTCTTATAATTTCGTCATGTCCATCGGTCTGCATGTCACAGTCATTTTACCTGCATACTAATGGGCTTTATCTATACGACATTTGGTAAATAGGCGTATTCTATGAACCGCTACACAATTTTGTTGTGGAATCCTAAAATATATAAAAATTAAGGGTAGAAAGCAGTAAAATTGAGGGTCGAAAAAAAAAATATAGTGCAGGGAGTGCCCTGTATGAGTTATCTTTGGAGGTGCCTTTTAAGATGATAACGAGGTTTAATTTAGATTTGTTTGACCAAGTCAGTAGTCGTTAAGATATTAGTCATAAAAATTGTATATCAAAATTCAAACAAAAATTAAACTATATAAAATCATTAATACAATACGTTAGTATAAGTCAACTATATCAGAAGTCCCTCGTCAGATATCCTTGTTATATTCGGTCTGGAGAACGTCTGTGTTATTCAGCAATGCGGTTTATATAATGAGCTTTTGAACCAGCTGCGATGCTGAACGAACGTTCTTGTTTGGGAAGTACCTACTTATTTTATTGTAAGCCTCATTTATTTGGTAAAGTAGGCTTGCTTCTTGTATTTATCTTTTGTATTAGTATTATATTAGCAAATCAATGCAAAGTAACTTTTTTTGGTAAACAAGCATACGATCCGCCTGATGGTAAGTGATCACCGCAACCTATGAACGGTTGCGAGACTTGAAGATGAGAAGGTAAAAAGAAAGCGATCAGAGGGGATGGGAGATTAGGCCACTAGCACTCACACTCATCGCACTCTGATTTTCTGTGATAATTTACTACTTCCCCGGTCGAACCAGCCCATTTGTGCTGGGATATACATAGCTCTACTACTAAATAAAAGTTTTCATTTCACATTTCCCTCATTCTTACAAACTGGGGTCTTTCAAACGAGGCGTGAAGAGGCACCTTGCGGGTAGACAGGGCGAGGATGGCTAGTACAGTTCGCCTTCTGCAACCATATTGTCCACCTTCGCGTGTGGACTCTACTTCCACTTACCATCAGGTGGAGTAGAGTAATTTGCCCTCCGGCGTTATTTAAAAAAAAACATATTTATACAGGCAAAAGAAACCGTTTAGTTAAGACCTAAGTAAAATAAACATGAAAAGGAAGGCAAAAGACACTAATCAACAATTTCGATCAAGCAATAGGGATGCCCTAGTTAGGTTTGTATTTATAAGCGTAGAGATAACCTAACCAAATTAGGTACCCTAAGCACGTCTAGACCGTAGTAAGATAACATAAGACAAAGCACAGGCACGCACATAAGACCGCCTTTGCCGGCGCGACGAAGTCTTTCACACGTCGCAATGCGCTTATTTCTTCGGATGAGTATATCAGATAGTACATAATATTGATATAATTTTGAGCCAGGTTCGGCCCCACACTAGGCAGCTTCAGGAAGGAATTAAGCCAACTCTCGCTTGATTTTAGAACAAAAGAGATTGCTGACAGAACTTTTTTGATTAATGCCATGCATCTCCCAGCAGAAATGGGCCGGCTCGACCGGGGAAGTACTACCCTCTCGCAGAAAATCGGCGTAAACTAACTGTAGAGCGCCGGAGGCCAATCTCTCAACCCCTCTGTCCCCTCTTTTTCCTTTCTCACCCCTTCCCTCCTGTTTCTTGGGTTGGCAACGTGTTCGTGATTCTTCAAATATCGCAAGCGTTCATAGGTTGCGGTGATTGATTACCATCAGGCGGACCGAATGCTTGTTTGCCAACCATCACGAAACAAATATCTTTAAAGCATTACAAACCAACCCGTGATCATTTTTCTAGTACAAAAAGAGCTAATATCCATAGATAGCGTACTAATGTTATGTAATAGTTCGATAGAGCAAAGATGGAACTAAAGAGATAAAGAGGAAAGAAATATAATTAATATTATAATTTTATATAATTTATTGGATCATACAAAGTGCGCTCGTATAATCGCAAACAAATAAGACCAATTCCGACTTTAACGATTGAGTCTACAAATAAACAAATTATGAATAAGATGAAAAGCTCGTAATGAACGAATAAAAAGCAAGTTATTATATATGAATAGAATTAAATTTAGACGTTTAACTTCAGATAAATAATAATTATAACTTTGATGGACAGCCGAGATCGGATGAACTTTAATTAACACGATAAAGATTAGAAGTAATTTAAGCGAAACGAAATCATTAATTACTTTTAAATTCTTAAGAATTAGAAATTGCAAATTCTTCTTATTAGCATTATTCCTGGAATTTTATTTACCCAGTTTTAATCCCGTTCTTGGGTCTCCTACATATAAAGTACTAGCCTGCAGACAAAAATTTAGGGAAAAATACAATCTTCCCGGTCTGTTGATGCCGTTCTCATACAACAATCACCTTGACAATTACCAACACAGCAAAGAAATAACTATCCAATTTGGTGCAGACGTTCTGAAGTTATGCGCGTATCTACATAAATTTTGATGATTAATTGATTATTTATATATATTATAATCATGAAAAACTTCTTCACTGTTCCCGGTATTTTATTCACCCAGGGTCTGCTTATTACTATTATCTTATTCTTATCTTATCGATTTTTTTAGATTATTTGTATTCACACAAAGCGATTGCCATCTTACCTTCATAATCCGAATTTTAAGATCGATAAAAACCTCTGCCCGAGCGGGAATCGAAGCCGCAAAAGTCGTGGCTAAAGGAAGAATCGCTACAAATACGTCACAACGGTGTCTATAGTCATTGAAAACTATGGTATAGTATTTATGCAGTCGTTTCTAGGGCCGCACTATTTTAGCATCACTAGGCAAAGTTATTTAGTACAATATTTCTCAGTACGTTGCGCCTCCGAACACATGTTAAATTTTAAAACTTATTTAAGGTTTTTGACACAGGCTTATAATATAACATATTTTGTATGTTATAATATTGTAGAATTTATTAAAATGTTACAATCGTATCGTTCTTGAAGTGAAGACGTTATTTATGGAGCTGTTTACTTTCCAAGTAATGGACTAGACGTATTGTGTTACTGTCTTTGACATGGATACTTTTCCACGGATTGTTTGTTACAAGAAATTGAGAAAATTGTTCATTTTAATGTATATCTTCCGATTATTAAAGTGAAACTTTAATTATGTGGCCACAAATTTCTCGTTTGTCTTTAGCAGGTCGGATTATTTATAGCCGGCCGCGGAGACTTATGTTATTTTATTTTATACTAGCGGCCCGCTCCGGCTTCACACGGGTATAAAATATATAGCCTATTCACTGAAAAAATGATTAAAATCGATCCAGTAGTTTTGATTTATTCAGGCCTGTACACGTTAAATTATTTACATCACATTAGAAACCTCAAAAATAACAGTTTTTTTCTCTCCACTATTTAATGCATGTTATTATACATAACAACCTTCCTCTTCAATCACTTTATCTATTTAAAAAAACCGCATCAAAATCCGTTGCGTAGTTCTAAAGATTTAAGCATACATAGGAACCGAAAAGGCAACTTTGTTTTATACTAGTAGTGATTTTACTCATGTTAATTTTTTTAGTCTGTTTTGTCTTCATTTAATATATTTTTTAATTTATTGTTGTTTTATTTTAAAAATTAGGAACGC
Source organism: Hestina assimilis (assembly GCA_023373885.1). Classification (NCBI taxonomy): domain Eukaryota; kingdom Metazoa; phylum Arthropoda; class Insecta; order Lepidoptera; family Nymphalidae; genus Hestina; species Hestina assimilis. The sequence goes on along the minus strand of CM041749.1, from coordinate 3,709,701 downwards.
AATTTTAATACCGTAAATCGAATTATAAAAAAATTAAAAGTTTCAATTGAATCGTGGTTTCATAAAACCATGCAGTTTTTTTACTTTATATTTTATTTTATCGCGTTTGAAGTAATAAAGCTCGTCGCTTTTGGAGTGCAGAGGACTTGTAGTAAGTAGGCGTTCAATTGTAGAAATTATGAGACAGAGAAAAAGCGTTGTTCTTTTAGCTTCGATCAGATTATATAAGGGTAGCTCTGGGCGTGGGATTCGAGCTTTTTTGGATTTCTACTTGTGCCGATGACCATGGGCTCAATTTCTTTTTGTTTTATCTGTTTCGATCTGAGCGTTGTTCTTGTGGCTCTATCATCGTGCCTCGGGGAGCACGATTAGCCCTCGGTCCCGATTATTATCACACAGCATCTGATAATAATTGATAACTCTTGATAGATATTTTGCTCTTATTCAATGAGCTGTCAGTTCGCCCTTAGGGGTGCGGAGGAAATTATATATAGTAACAATTGTAACAATGTATAATTACAAAGATTTGCATGCCAGTTTTATAGTAGGCAAAACATATAAGCTAGGTAAAATAAATTATTATTATTAGTTTAAAAAAAAAAACAATAATCTGTCAAAGCCCGGTAAGAGTAACAAGACCGTGGAACACAATGCCGGGAATTGCTACGAAAGGACTATTTTTTAGCACTCCCATTTTCCGTTTCGCTGTGAACATAAAGCTGAAGTCAGATGTTAGTATAGCATAATATATATTCACACTTTTCAGTATACAAATGCTATCGGGAAAACATTTGGAAGTTATATAATAAAAATAATTTACGCTACGGAGAATCGTAAATGTCCCGCGACAACTGATTAAGCCTTTAAGTTGTTTTGTATTTGCCTCGTTCCTTTTGGATTGTTCGTAATATTTACAGAGGCTCTTTTAAGGTTCTGGTATTCTAAATGTCAACATAATGCTGTATTTGGTAAACTGCGTAAGTCTTCTTCGTCCTAGCATTATTCCCGGTATTTTATGTACCCAGGGTCTGCTTATTACTCTTATCCGGATTTGACAGGTTACTAGTTTTTACACGGAGCGATTGCCATCTGACCTCCGCAACCCTAAGGGCGAACCAGTAACTCATTGGATAAGAGCAATTTACTTAACAAGAGTTAACGATTATTATCAGATGTTATTGATAATAACCGGGACCGACAGCTTAACGTGCTCTCCGAGGCACGGTGGGGAGACCCACACGGACAAACGCCCAGACCGAGACAGAAATTTTAACAAACATCTGCCCGAGCGGGAATCGAACCCGCAACCGTCGAGACTAAAGGCAGACGCTACCCACAACGCCACAACGGTAAACTGCGTAAGTATTCATCGCTTATTCTAAATTACATCCTTGTACCGTTGAAAACACTAGCATGTCGTACTCGGGGTATTAGCATTAAGTAATTTATATTTTTGTACTTTGTTATACATGTTAAGTTCATACACAAAATACACAGTTGTGTGGCGCTGTGGGTAGCGAGTCTGCCTTTAGCCTCGACGGTTGCGGGTTCGTTTCCCGCTCGGGCAGATTGTTTGATTGATTTTATTTGGAAAGTAGGGTGGATGACTCTACTCCACCTGATGGTAAGTAAGATGTTTACATTATCTTAAAAATATCTGTTTCGGTCGGTGATTGTCCTTGTGGGTCTTCCCACCGTGCCTCGGACGTACTCACGTTAAGCTGTCGGTCCCGGTTGTTATCACAGCACATCTGATAATAATAGTCTTTCACTCTTGATAAGTGAATTGCTCTTATCCAATGAGTTACCGGGTCGCGCTCAGGATTGCGGAGGACAGATGGCAATCACTCTGTGTAAAAACTAGTAACCCGCGAAATTCTCACCAAAGTAATAAGTAGATCCTGGGTAAATACTGTTATAGTATCGGGAATAATCCTAGGAACAAGAAGTCCATACATACAATTTATATTAAATGTGGAGTGTGATGACTTCAAACTTTAGACGTAGAGCCATATTCTTCCCACTACAAATGGGCCAGTTCAACCGGGGAAGTATCTACTTATCTGTCACAGATAACCGGAGTAAAGTAAAAGTACTATTGCGTATATGTGTAGGTGTTGATATGTATGGAAACGGAATGAGTGCAGGGATGAGGAATGATAGAAAGAAATGGAAAATTAACGAGGTTGTGGCGCAGTAGTAACTAACCTGCCTTAAGCACAGCACAGGTCGCGGGTTCGATTCCCGCTCGGAGTAGGTATGTGTATTGACCATACAGGCATGTTTTTCGGTCTGGGTGTGTTTTTCCTTGTCATTGTGTATTTTTCCGAACCCCCGATACAGGATATAACTGTCATAATGGGGGCCGTTGAGTGTATAGTGTGGATAAGGGCAATAAGAAAACGAAGAAGAGTTAATTGCATAATATAAAAGTACTACTTTAAATGTATTTGATATGGGGTTTCGAAGTTTGTATAAGATAGAAAAAGGATGCTTTTTATTTCATAACGGTTGGCAAAAAGCATACGGCCCGCCCGCGTCACATGTGCGTTGCAACCCACAGATGGATGGAAAGGAATAAGAAGGAAAAAAGGAAAGGAACAGAAGGGATGGGAGATTGGGCCTCCGGTGCTCTCACTTATCGCTGATACTGTTACTTTACGTCGATTTTCTGTGAGAGTGTAGTAGATACTTCTCCAGTCGAGCGGGTCCATTTGTGCTGAGACGAGCATCCCTCAACTACCGTTAAAGTCTAAATGCTAAACATCTTAGACGACGTTGTAGTGCAGCGGTAGCGAACCTGCCTTAAACGCCACAGGTCGCGGGTTCGATTCCCGCTCGGTGCATATGTTTGTATTGACCATGCAAGCATATTTTCCGGTCTGGGTGTATTTGTCCTTGTCCTTGTATGTGTTTCCGGATCCCGACACAGGATATAACAATTCTAATGGGAGCCGTTGAGTGTGTAGCGTTTATTCATTTATTATTATTATCTTCAAAGAATACTTTTTAAATACACAAAATACATTAATGTCTTAAAACTTAATTAAATTTATCCTTAACATTTAGCGCGATTATATTTAATGAAATGGCCTCTTTGCCTAATTGTTACACATTAATTAAACTTAATTATTCAACGCGATGATTGTAATAAAAAATTGTTCGTCCCTTTTAATTTATTGAAATGAATTTAGATATTGTTATGTATAACTATAATAATCTTAATATTACCTATTTTTTTACGTAAGAGGGGCAAACGGGCAGGAGGCTCACCTGATGTTAAGCGATTACCACCGCCCATAAACATCTGCACCACCAGAGGGCATGCAGATGCGTTGCCGACCTTTTTTTTGGATAGAAATGGTTATACGCTGGCTTACCTCGAAACGCGGCTGTCGAGCACTTCGTCACTTCACGAGTTTCCCACCAACGTACGGTGGTAGCTAAAGGAATATTACCGAGGATATTTCGAACTTTTTATATTCGTATAATAAAATATATTGTTATATTATAAATATATAATAATATCTGGATAAATAAAGTGGATACTTATTATCCTGGAAAAAACATGGTACAGGATTTATGCAAGTTAAATTCGGAATAAATGTATTTTCTGGAACATTATTTACTTACAAATGATTCATTTATCTCTGGAACCAATTCTAAGGTCATCGCGGAGGAAGTCGCGGGCAGATAGTAAGACATAAAACTATGGGTGCCTTTCCACCCGAGAAACGAAAACGCTAAAATTTAAAATTTCTACGCTACGAAAATATGTGACCGTTTCCACCAATACTAAGCTATATAGCTGTATGTAGGAACAATGTAAAGTATTCTGAGTGTGTCGAGTGATATTTAATATGATTTCGTATCCAGAATCTATGTTTTCTTCGTCGGAGTAAAAAGATGAACAACAATTCATTTTCCTCCATGACCAACTTTTGGCTTCCACGATGGCATGTCTACTTTCAGCGACAAACGCGGGCATACTGCAGGTACTCCGCTCTGCACATAGCTGCACCACTCGCGACGGGCCATAGCAGGCATCCGTAGCACGCATCCTTCCATATAAAAAACATATCTTAGTTGAATCCTTTTTTTTATTTGAAAATTAGGACAGATGACTCTGCTCCACCTGATGGTAAGTGGAAATAAAGTCCAAACGCGAAGGCGACTAACACAGTTGCGGAATGCAATCGCGCTAGCCACCCTCTCCCTGCCTACCCGCAAGGTTCTTCTTCACGCCTCGTTTGAAGGAGCCTATATTATAGGACGGGGGAACACGTGAGCCGGCAATGAGTTCCACTTTTTAGAAGTACGACAAAGAAAAGAATTATCAAACTTCTTTGTTCGCGAAGGAGTTGATGCCACAGTTAGTCGGTGACACCGGAGACCGGCACGCGTAGTTCTAGCACGGAAAGGGGAGGGGGGTATGAGGGAGAATAATTCCTCTGAACACTCGCCGTGATACAGTCGGTAGAAGGCGCTGAGGGCAGCAATCTCACGGCGCAGTTTCCACTAGTGCTAAGGTATGTGCACCAATGAATATGATTGGTGGATATCAAACGCATCCATAGAAACGTAATGTCACATGTCTAGTGGAAAAGCACCCTAACACGTTCCAATCGCTACTTTCACGGGTTTAAGCTTAGAGCAATAAACCAATTGCTTAAAGCAGATCGCTTCCAAAATTAGAACTCCAAACGGATGTCACGCGTGTAATTATTAATTTGCTTGATAACAGTAATCAAATGAATGATTATAATACATAACAATAGTTACTCGCTATATTGAATTTGGACCAATGATAACTCTATTAATAACAGGTATTGACATTAATTTAATGTGATTACTCTGTATTAATTACGATAATACAATCTTGTTCCGCGATGTTATAAATACAACCTTGTACCATAGACTAACTATATACCTTAGACTAAAAATCTCATTGACGGAGCGATACCCTGTTGCCGCTTTTGTAACCTTTTTTTTTTCGGAATGTGTATTGCTGTTGGCCCTACTGGCCTTGACAGCGTCACCGGGCGGGGGCGAGTACAGAGACTCAGCCGTGATAAAGGGGCAGCCCTCACGGGGCTCAAATTTGATTCCGTCCTTAGGGTGCCTCCAGCGAAGGCGAACCACGGCTAAGGACGTCATCGGCTGGCTTGTAACCTTATTTCAAATGAAATATTGCTATCTTAGTCTGTTACTTGGAGCACTAATACGAGTAACAGAAAAAGATATATACTTATAAAGGTTTGGCAACTTATTTATTTTCTTATGTAGCATCTTTTATACCCGGTCAAGAGTGTCAATTGTGTAAGTGTATTTGTCAATTGTATATGTAATTCGTGTAATTTGAATAGAATGAATGTAAATGACAAATGCACTGATATATTGATAAAATTACATATTACACACATAAAATACGTAAAATATTGACACGCGTTGTTGTGCTAACGTTCCTTCTATCTTCTACACTATATACTGACCGGCCCTTTCATACAGACAAAAAGACAAAATGAAAATGAATGTCGTGATAGCTTCATTCGATTATGTCAAAAGTTAGAATGTAACTAACTTCGTTTCATTGGTTAAATTTACGCAGAATGGCGAATCAATAATTTCTATATTGCATTAAAGATGCCTTTAATAATTGTTATTCACGCAGGCAAAACCGCAGTAGGAACCTAGTATAATATATATCATATAATACTTATGTAAATAGCTTGCAAGAGCCCGATATATTTTCATAAGAAAAAAGAAATATTCTATTACCCTCATGAATATAAAAGTCTCATGATTTACCTCAAATATACTGAGCGTTTCATATAAGTCGCTTACTGCTATTGTTATCAAAATTATTTTAAACAGCAAACTGAGACTTCGCAGTGCCTAATGTTTGGTAATAACACTACAAACAGATAATTTAAACAGCAGAAAACCGGCTGAGTTAATTTTCGAAACTCAAATATCTACATTAGATATATTAAGTTATTATTATGTAAACAATACATGCTATTTCAACACCCGATTACAAAACGGGGATAGCAAGAAACCAAATGAGTATACAAAATATTAATATATTATCTATAAACAAACAGTCATCCGGATTTGTAAAGCTATTGTAGAGATTGGTTATACACACAAACAAAAATTCTACTAATATTAACAATAGATAGATCGATCAACATGAATTCTTATTAGAATTATAATTATATTATATATTTTATTGTTATAACGCCAGCTACTGGCCATGGAGATCTACTGGAGATCAACATATAGCAGTTTTGGCATCTACCTTCTTCATCATCATCGTGCTTCGGAGGGCCTTTTAATTTGACAATAGTCGAAAAGTCAAGTCAGAGCTAGTATTGTAGTGCTCGTATACGGGCGACCTGAACAACTCTGACACTAGGTTGGCCACTAACCTCACAACTCGATAAGAAGAAGAATCATCATCATAAACCTTGGTCGACCATTTGGTGTAGGCCTCCACCAACCTTTTTATCGCGAAATGTCTTCTCGCCCGGAATCTTTGTGGGTAAAGTAACTTCGTGAAACTACTTATAACATTTAATTTTGCCCTCGTCCAGCGAAGCTCTGTAACTATTCTGCAATGCGGCCAGCATAATGGGTTCTTTTAAACCTAATGAGATACTCCATAAGCATTCTCAATATTTGTTTTATATCTACTTTTGATAATGACGTTATTTTTAACTGATTTCAAGGGGGTTTTTAATTCAGATGCCTTTGTTGTTACATGATACCTTTGAGACATCTTTGCCGATTTATTCCCTTTTTGATCACATTTTTTATCATTCTTAGTATAAAATATGGTTCTCCAAAGAACAATCCAGGTAAATTTTATGATAAAACTTAAAAGTAGTTAAAAAAATATTGTCTTACTTTTAAATTTTATTTCTATTCATTATTAAAAAATCCTCTGCCGTTCCAATGGGCGAAGTCCCTGAGGGCACTTCCTCATTCGAGGCGGCTTGTTCATTTTCAACAGTAAAACTACTAACATAATAGTTAAAGGTAATTAAACAAATCAAATCAAACTTTAATAATATGATGCTAAAGTTAGTTTTCCTTTAGTTTGACTGCGATGTTGTGTGCAAATAAAAAACTTACACGCACACACACTCACCATTCCGTAGTGACTGATCCCTTTGGATTTCAGCTAAATAAATCGTTTTCATTTGATACGGTTCTTTTTACTACTTTGTCTATAAAAAGCTATCCCAGAGGAATAAATATTTTATGTGTTATTTTGTTGACATTCACTTTTTTCTTGCCTTTTTACTATTGTTTTCTACTACTTATCTTGCATTTTTTGCAATAGTAAAACTAAGCTAATACAATATAATATTATTGATTTTTTAGTGCGAGTAAAATGTGGTTGTGTGTGTTGGCCTTACTGGCCTTGACAGACTCACGGGGCAGAGGAACTGATATATACTACCACGATCGTCGTCGTAGTATATATAAAACTATTTATGTACACAGCAAATGCTATAGGGCTATTTCTTTTCGGTAACAAAGCCCGAGTTGTCTGCTTAATACCCAATTAAATACAGTTGACTATCGTAGAAAACATGAGATACTTACGTACAGGTTATGGGATTGTTACATTCTTTTGATTTTTTTATGTGTCTAGAGGTAAAATAATAGAAAGCCTGGAAACTGGAAAAAATTCCAGCTAGTTTTCGGTTATGTTGTATCTGACGACGGTGGGGTTTTAGCTAAAAAATATCGTAAAATCGATTTCGTTTCATAAACCTATTCAAAAAGATTTGTTCAACGGTAACTTTTTGGTTCAATGACTTTTGGAAAAACTTTTAACATTAACACTACGAACGCAATAGTTGAAAACAAAAACTGTTTATTAACAGGCTATTATTCAGCCGCTTCTAGACCTGGATTCTATATCCTTCTCCAAGGTTCAAATTATCTGTTCTAAATGTCATCAACATCGTTCAACTCTTAAGCTAATGGGTAAACAGACACAGAGTTTCACATTTAGAAATATAGTGTGAAACTTGGTTAAAATAACAGACCAATTTAATGTCAAAACAATGGAGGTACAAGTATGATTTTGGTTGTCATTTGAGCAAAATTACTCGGTTTAAGGGGTGTGAAGGCTTTTACATAAGTACTTATAGACCTTTTCAATCTCGCTCTTCATCATATAAAAGCCGTGTAAATAAAAATTCACGCTCAAATAAAAAAATGCTTCCAATTTTATTCGTCAGCTTGAACGAAATTAGATTCGCAGTCGGCTCGTCACTTTATAAATTTGTTTAGGCGATAATAGACTATGTTTATTAAAATTACAAGCACAATAAACTTTTTGAGTTGAAATTATTGTATATTGTATATGCCGAATAATATAATAATGTTCTTCTGTGGTAGTTTTTGTTTTATAGTATATTCGGTGTTTAGAGCAATTAAATTTTGTGATTTCTCTCTCTCAAAATCTAAGCACTCTTTTAATATAAATAATACTATGAAGAATTAATACAGATTAACTAATCGTTTACTTTTTGGTAAGTGAGGATTCATAAAAGAAATACATGTGTAAAATGTAATGTCTAAAATGTTGCACCCAATATACAAATTTATTAAGTAAGCAAAATTGACTTTATGTTGACATTTTTATCTTACGATGCACCCACGCCAAAAAATGAGATTTTTATTCAGTAAAATTTTGAAATCTTGATTATATTCGGTAGGGGCTGCGATTTATATGAAAAAAAAAATCAAGAAATGAACATTTTAGAAATAATCTGATTATATCAATAATACAAATAATATTATATCATGGTGAACACAATAATATAATATATATAAAGAAATGCTGAAAGGGCGAGGTAAAGGCACTTCGAAAGTTCATGCGCCCAGCGAAATTCAAGGGCGAAATCCCTTTGACTTCGACCCTTTATATTTCTACATAGCATTTAATATCATGTTATATTTAATAGCAATACACTAACCAGCTTCTTGATAATTTATCATCTGTAAAATGGCAGTGCTAAATTGAGTAAAACTATGAGAGTGGTTTCAGACCCTACTTTTCTTTCGAGAGTATACCCGCGCTTCAAAAAGCTGAACGCGCATACTCGGGCTTATTCCGCCGTTTACGCTCAAACAGGCTGTAGCCGGTGTCAGTAGCAAAGTATTCAAAAAATATTACGCGCGTATACGAGTTTATAAGAGGCCGCCTTTAGTCTTGACGATTGCAGGTTCGATTCCCGCTCGGGTTTAATATTTGTTCTTACAAATATCTGTCCCAGTCTGGGCGTAAGCTCGTTAACGCTCGTAAAGTTGCGCGTGTGGTAAATGCCGCATCTTTAAGCACCCATTTCTGGTCTGAAACCGCTCTTAGCTTCTTTATCTTAAGTGTGAAATTCAATAAATTAACCACAGCAAACAGTAATAACATGTAAATAAAGATAAAGTACAACAATACAAGACCATTCATTTTCATTTTCCCTTAAAAATATAAGATAAGTAGAGTGTTATAAAAATTCCTGCAAAAGTATAACAAAGAGAATAACAGTTTATCACATTAACTCACGCGTACAGAATCACGCTTATTTATAGATGGAGGGGAAATCTCGTTTGTCTTCTCGGATCGCTTAAGAACCAGTGAACTGTATAATATAAATATAATAACTATATTTACTTTATAAAATACATTCTATAACTCTATTCTAATATAACATCAGTACTGTATACATTTAAAGGCAGTAATAAACAACTACTCGGAGAAGAAACGCGTTTCTTTATTGCTTCCTAAACAACAACATTATATGGTGACCCTGCCTGGATTCAAATCTTTAATCTTCTAATTATCAACATTATAGTAATAAAGTGATTAAATTGATGATTTTCGATAAAACTTCGAAATTCACGCAACATATATTTTTATTAAGCAAAAACATTGAACTCTTTTTAATAATAAGTAAGCAATAAATCCAAACACTTTTCTCTTAGCATACGTTTTGTCTTGACCTAAGCAACATAAATAAACTTTATAATTCATGGTAATAAAGTAATTACATTGACGGTTTTTGATAAAACTTGGAAATTCACGCAACATACATTTTTATTAAACAAAAACATTGGACTATTTTTATAATAAGTAATTAATAAATCTAAACACTTTTCTCTTAACATACGTTTTGTCTTGACCTGAGCAACATAAATAATTTTTCGTAAATAGTTGTTTGACCCTAAAGGGTCTCGAAACCTTTTGGTTAAAAGTACTTTATAGTCCATGTAAAATTATTTATGTACATTCATTATTAATTTCATCAGGAGCAAATATAAATTAGTATTATCAAAGACACTGTCAAACTCAATATGAATATCTCATATTCTACATAATTTATTCTAGTCTAACTAATTTTTAATTAAAATATTTCATAAGTTCTGTTACTTTTAAAAGTGATTAGTTCAGAATTTTTCACGACATTTTTAACAATTTTGTGTGATAAAGCTATATGCGGACATTATAAACAGTAGCGTCCTCTTAAAATTTGCTTATTACCTTTTGAGACCAAACAACAAATCTCTTATTTTTTTCCAATATAGTCAATAAATAAACGCTACACACTCAACGGCCCCCATTAAGATAGTTAACAGTTAGTAGTAACATACACCCAGACCGGAAAACATGCCTGTATGGTCAAAACAAACATATGCTCCGAGCAGGAATTGAACTCACGCTGAGACCTGTGAGACGCTCAAGGTAAGTTCGTTACCGCTGCGCCACAACGTCGTCGAATTGTAAACCACATGAATTTAAAGTAGTTCATTGAATAGAACCTACATCTTTAAATCTACCTTCCAAATTTTATGTATATAGTATGAGCCAACCGACGGATATAACAAAATTAGTAAAGGATTAAGGTTTTCCATTTGCCTTCAGAAGCCTAAAAAGGAATACGTTTTGGAGCTCGAATATATTTTATTTAGAAATCCGTTTTATACTTTTTAGTTGAAATTGTTATTTAGTTTTTCCGTACTTAGCAATGATTGAAAAGCTGTGTTGAAAAGTGTTTTCATTTACGAAATTTCACAGAATGATCAAATGTTCGAATTCAGTCGTGCAGAATCATTCCTAACTCTCGAAATTTAAATAAGAAGAATAAATTCCTTTGATGATATTTTCTGTAATTTGCTTCGTAATGCTGTTCTTAAATAACATCTTCTTAATTTTATAATAATATTCGTACTATTGCGTTCGCTGAGTGACTGGTGAAGACTGGCATTCTACTTCTTCTTACCTCTCGTGTTCAAAGCCAATAAGCAACCGTGAGGTCCGCTTAGTGTCAAGCGACCCTTAGGCTTGTTTGCAAATAAATATAGAATTGTATTTCATCCCCTCTTTTAGCCATTTTCTGCCCCTTAACAAATATATAATTTAAAACAATACTTTGCGGTATAAATAATTGTAGTTTTATTTAAATTGGCCAAATATCTTACATAAAGTAAGTTACATAACAAAGGATATTAGAACTGCGAGACATCTATGCTAAGTTCTAGAAACAAGATCCTGAAGTGCCGAAACCGACAATTTCGTCTGATTCATCTAAGTTCTACATTAGTTCCCATATAAGTTTTAGAATGCCGTAAGCATATATGATATATGTATATATGTATCGCAAACTAAGACACGAATCTCGCAATACTGTTTTTAGACTTATTTATTTGGTGAACAAAATTTGTGATTTAATAATAAAATACTATCAGGATACGGGGCCAAATAGGATATTGATATCCTGTGTCGGGGATTTGGAACAAAGACAAGGACAAACACACCCAGACCGGACATATGCCTGTATGGACAATACAAACATCTGCTCTGAGCTAGAATCGCAGCCGCGGCTAACACGCCACAATGGTCATCACAGATAATTAATATGTATGTCAAATTGTATTGAATATCTTTCAACCCATTTTGTATGATTAAGTAACAAACATTCAACCTCCGCCTCTGGTCTTTCCGAAACGATATGACCTGGGAACCTCCAGGAGGAGAGCCTATTCTTTACTTAAAGGTCGGCAACGTACTTGCATAACCTCTGGTGTTGCAGCTGCTCATGGGCGGCGGAGATCGATTTAGCCTCCTACCAGTGTGGGGCACATTCACTCATACATAAAAAAATCATCCAAACAGCTAACCATACAAACTTTAACATTTACAATATTATAGAATAAATTACATATAAAGTGTTAAAGGCATTATCTATAACTCTGGTTTACATAATCCATTGTAAAAATCACATTTCACGGAATTACCTTATATTATCTTATTATCATTACTGAAATACGGAACTCAAAAAGGCAAAATATTATAATAACATCTGTACGCGCAAAATGTAGGAAATGAAGCATCCTCTTGGCAATAAAAGAAACACTTCAGATACTAAGCTCGTGGCAGTCAAACTTTATTTTCATGAAATTCTTGTGGCTTAAAATATGAGCGCTTAGCGGAAAAATTGATTTTTTTTTAGTAATTCAACGATTTTTCCTTGTTACGTTTTAACAATAAAACTAGTATTGTGTTTATGTGCATGTACATTCGCCTTTATTTTATTTTTTTTTGTGAGAGGGGGCAAACGGGCAAGAGGCTCATCTGAAGTTAAGCGATCCCGGCTGCCCGCGACCAGAATGCATGCAGGTGCGTTGCTGACCTTTAAGTAAAGAATTCACTCGTTTCTTGAAGGTTCCCAGGTCTTATCGGTTCGGATAATTGGTCCATGATGATGATGAATGCCAAGACCGAAAAAATATCTATAGTAAATGTAAACATCAGCTCCAAGCGTGAATGGACCCAAATCATAATGCGTTAATAGCAGACCTTTTACCACAATGTCAGAATAAATACAGTTTATTTTTAGATTTTTAATGTATTTAATATTAAATTAAATTTTTTAAATGATTAAATACTACCATATTCCGTTGCTTCGCACCGATGCAATAAAAAAAATCCGTGATTAATTTCGTGGTTGAAGCTATTACTGCGTCAATTTTTTCTAAAATTGTTTTTTTTTTTTCATTACGGTTGGCAAACAAGAATACGGTCCACCTGATGATAAGTTATCACCACCTACCTACCTACCACCTATAAACGCTTACGACACTTGAAGTACGAGTATCACATGCGCGTTGCTAACCCAAGAAACGGGAAGGATGGGATGAGAACGGAAAATAGGAAGGCAACGGCCGTTGAAGATTGGAAGACCAGTGCTGATTGCTTTGGTGGTAGGTCTTTTGTTGCAAGAGGCCGGCTAGGTAGGTACCACCACAGTGTCAAATATTCTGCCGCCAAATAGTAGTTCTTAGGCATTACTGTGTTCCGGTTTGAAGGGCACTGTACGCTAGTGAAATTACTGGATAGAGGAGATTTAAGAACTAATATCTCGAGATTGGCATCGCCTAATGAGTGGGCCGTATGCTTGTTTGCCAAATTGTAACATAAAAAAAAATACAGACAGTTGGTTTGTTTCACATGTATAACAATTATATTTTTTATGTTTCGTAACATTTTTCATGAAACGAGAATAAATCTTGTTTTCCATAATTTTATACATATACAGAAGTTGTTCCCTCAGGGAATAAATAATGACATGTATGTATACATGGTAATCTGTGTACTTTGGCGCTTCCAAGCCTCAGTCATTACGTCTCCTGCCTTGCCATTGTTGGTGAATAAGTTATCGTTTGAACGTGTGAGAATTTCACACCAAATAGAATGGATAATGTATATAGGTATACATGTAATCATTAGGGTTGTCTGGAGCAACAATCAGGTTTACATTTTATTCAAAATATGATAGAGGCTAGACGGATCCTATACTTATCTTTGATGTGTGGCAAACAAGCATACGGTCCGCCTGATGGTAAGCAGTCACAAGTCACCGCAACCTATGAACGCGCGCAATACTTGAATATATAGTATCACATACGCGTTGCTAATGCAAGGAGTAGGAGGGAAAGTATAGGTAGGGAAAAAAGGAAGTTAACTAAGGGGGTGGTAGATTGGAGCTCCGGTGCTCTCACTCATCGCACGAAACGCAACTGTACCTACTGATACTGTTACTGTACTCAGATTTTCTTTTCACTTCCCTCCAATCCCCTGGGTTGGCAACCTGCATGTGATACTTCAAGTATCACAAACGTATCGTATGCTTGCTTGGCAACCGTAATGACGTAAAAAATACGTTCTCAAAAATTTAGTTTGAAAGACATATCTTATCATAAGTCAGTCACCTCATGGGGTTCTCTTAACAAAGGTTAAGAGTTCATTAGCTTGTTTTCTCTACGCCATATAACATTTTTCTGTTGGATTATAAGGACCTAGACATAGATCATACATTTTTGAGCTCTGTTCAAGTTTTAGAAGGCTTTATTTATAAAAATGTGAAAAGACACTTGTATTATATTTAAGACTTGTCATAATCTCGAGAAATATCTTGATGTGCCTTTATCTACTGCCTGTGGGGTTTTCACTGTTGATTGCGGTCTAATACGATTATCTAAAGCAACGTCAAGTGAAGTTAGCGAGACTGTCTTTAGATGTATTAAGTTCATTTCGGGTCCATGAAGACAGGACTATCGATCTTGTCTAAGTGTATATAACTTGAGTTAGCGACAGTTTCATGTGAAAACTTAGCTTTTTTTCTTAGCATTAATCCCTGTATTTACGGCTACTAATATGCCACAACGGTAGAAAAGTTTACATTTTTGTCTATACTATAATACAAGTAATTTTTTTCACATTAATAAATAAATAAACGCTACACATTCAATTTAATGGGGTTGCCGTTAGGATAGTTATATCCTGTGTCGGTACGGAAACATCCACAATGACAAACACACTCAGACTGAAAAACATGTCTGTATGGTCAATACAAACATCTGCTCCGAGCGGGAATCGTTGGCGGCTTCGGCAACTGACTAAATGAAACGCAACTATATTATATACATATTTTGATATTTTGTGAGAATACTTACACTTAATAAATATGACTTTCAAAGTTTGTAAAAGGGAGTTGGGGGGTTCAGATTTTGTATTAAAACCGTTATTCACGTGGGCGAAGCCGCTGGTATAAGGTAGTTCGTTTGTAAAGTAATACAAAGAAAAGTTCGTTACCGTAGTAATATAGCTAAAACATTTCGTCCTGGCCTCTTATTGTTTCAGATTTGTGAAGACAACTTAATTATGAAACTTCTTCTAACAATGAAAGTCTTCTAAAAGCAAAGTTACTTTCTATAAGATTACAGTGTGTACTTATAAACAAAGGATCTATATATCGTCGTTGCAAATTTAAAATCTCCTATGTCTAAAAAGTAATTTTCGAGAAAAACGAAAAAGACAGTTTCCTGAAAAAAAATCTAAAAAAACATTCTTTAGGTATAATTAAGTATAAAGGAATTATAATATATTGAAATAAAGATTGTCTTATATAATGTATCATTTAGCATATATATTTATACATTAATTTTTTTTTCTGCACATAGGATAAAAAAATCTCAATTTTTTTAAATTAGCGAATACTTTAAAATGAATTAAAATATTCACATAGGAGTTTTTGCAATGTGTAGGTATACAAAATTGCTTTTAAAATATATAAATAACTCGTTTATGACAAAATTGTCAAATAGGAGATTTTAAATTTGCAACGACGATATATACGTATTATACATATAAGTGAAACAATATATCACTCACTCAAGAGACAAGATCTCTTGAATTTATTCTTCAGATTGACTCTATTTGGTACATAGACACCGACCAAGAACGCATTTTAAAATAGTTAAATTTTTAAAATTTATAATCTGTAATATTTTTTATTTTATAATTTATATTAAAAATAGGTTGTTATATTGATTAAATCAACGTCCCTCATTAGGATAGTGATATCCTGTGTCGGGGGGCCCGGAAACATAGAAAACGACAAGAACAAAGACACCCATACCAAAACATATGCCTGTATGGTCAATACAAACATCTGCGAGTAAGAATCGAACCCGCGACCTGAGGCGCTTAAAGCAGGTTTGCTCCCTCTGCGCCACAATGTCGTCATCTGTTTAAAATGTCTTTATATTTTAGGGATTATGTATTTGTTACTTTCAGATATGCCGAACTTCCTTAGATAAGTCCTTGTGTGATCAAACTGTCATATAAACTTGGGAAGTTGAACGAATTGTCCGGACACAGAACATCCAATATAAGAATTTCGTTTAAGTTACGTAAGATTGCAACGGGACTTGAAATATATCGTCTTGAAATGCTCGATTTGTTAGTAAAGTTAAATATTTATAAGCCTTTATTGAGTTTTGCATTTGAATATAAAAATAATAATTTAGCAAGTATTTCTACTTCAATTTTTTTCATTCTTATCTTATTATCTTTCTTAAGTATTCATTATATACAAATGCCTGTTTGTCCGTTTCTCTGTCTAAGCACTGCTAAACCTTAATTAAAAAGTCAGCAAGAAAATCTGTGGATACTTATTATTGGTTCAAAGATGCTTTAACAAGTTCTTAGCATTGATGCTCCATGGATCAAGACGTATTCTTCAGTATTTACAAAACTAATTATATTAAATATTATATACAAAATATCTAGATACCAAATCAAATCAAATATTTTTATTAAATGTAAAAAGCATATAATTTATTTGTTGAAAGTCAAGATTCTACTCCCGGCTCCAAAATTAAACCTCTACCCGAGAAGAACCGGCGAAACAAACTCGGGGGTTATTTTTTTAATATATTATTATTTTTTAAATGTCCAAGTAATTTACATATTATGTTCACTGAAAAGCCTGGAGTGACTATCTCATTCCCAAGGTGTGGCGTACCGACTCAAGCACAAAGAAAATTTCATCAAAACCACCACTTTCAGAATAATTATAAATATAATTTGGTCTTGCAAATATAAAGAGTGATTATATGGTTACATAATCTATCCATAAGTTATATCTATCGATAAATTACAGATTTAAAGCTAAAGATAAATTATTCTTGGAACTGTAAACTGGGACCTAGTCTCGGTTTCATTCGCATTGAATTAGAATTATTGCTCCTACTCAAATTATCCTATCGAGATCTTACAGCGAGAACTGTACAAGTTTTTAAATCCAATTAGTTCATCGAAATCGACGCAAGTTTTGGCTTAATGAAAATAAGCAGCTAAAGGAGGCAGCTCATAATCAGGTCTCATTATAAAGGATAACTCATAGTTAATCAGCTTAGGGCTGGGTCATAGTCAGTGGTATGTCAGTACAGTGGCGTCGAAGATCAGATCCCAAAGACCATCCCGCCTTCTCATTCCCGATACCCGGGGCTATATAAATAGGGTGTGTCTATGCTAAGCGGCTTAGATGAGGACGGCAGTCAAGGTGAACAGACTACCATGCGCGCTTGCGATGAAAGGGTACGATGGTGATCTTAAGGCCCGTGTGTGCCATCGAGGAGGTCTTAGTGGGTCCTCATGACCGAACGACTGTCATCGAACCCAACATAACGCGGTCATCCTCCCCAAGAGACTCCAAGTATCTGTGAGGAGGCTTCCTCCCCGAAAACAACATAAAATGGATGACTGGTATAGTAGTATTTTTTATATTAAAATCTGAGCTTCAACTTTTTTTTTGTCGTCTAAGTATATTTAATAAGGTTCTTTTTAATTTCGAAAGACGTAGCCGTGTCACTGCCGTGGCTGTTAATACGGGACTCGGTGAAAATCAGTGTTAGGGCCACAGCATCTTAACGAATACTGAGCGAGCGTCCGATTGACATGCAATGCACTGTTGCATCGTACCTTCACACTTTAGCGTTTATTCGAAATGTATTGTTTTTTTTGTTTATATTTAATCTATTTTTATGATAATGTTATGTAACAGTGTATTCTAGTTATGTCAATAAAGTTTTTATTATTTATATTATTATTATTATTAACTTATACACCAACTAATATTTCCACCGACAACATAAATTGATTCACAACAAATGAAGTCAGGGGCAAAATCTTTAAATTATTTGTAGTTCCTACCTGTTTTGTGTGCCATATGAAATAAATAAATAAAATAAATAAATAAATCTAATCTAATTAATTCAATTAAAAATATCCCGTAGACCGAATTAAGTACATTTGGCACTTTCGTAAGAATTTTCACTTTTTCAATAATTCGCCCTCGTTCTGATGTTTCATCGATTTTCGTTGCATCCTAGTAATGGCTGTTCGCGGTTACAATGCAGATACGAAATGCACTGCGACACTATAAAAGGCTACATTTAGAAGAGAATATTCTGGAAGGCTCTTTTGGGAACTTTTCATTATGTATATAAAACTTTGTACAGGTTTTGGTCTAAGAAATATTCGTTACAACTAAGGCTGGTATTCCTTGTCCAAAATTTCTTTTATAATTTACTTAGATCAGAAAAAGAAGGATGGTAAAATAAACGAGGTGGTAAAACCCCCCAGTTCGGTCGGGCAATCGGGACTACACCGAGTGGCGTCCTCCTCAGGGCCGCTGAACATGGACGCACAGGTTTCCCACCCTGTGCGTCCACATCCCGAGGGTAAACCCTATTCATAGAGCCTTAGATAAAGAGGCTGGGCCGGGACGGTTAGTGGCATCAGGTGGTGAACTTGAAAAGTACCTTAGAATATCGGCGTGAAGTTTTTTTACCATTGCTTGCGTTGCATTTTGATATTGTCGGAGCAATATTTATTTGTGTATTAGACCTAATAAGTTGGAAGAAAATATATTTAAGAAAATACACAAAACGAAATTCTTATCAAAATTTACGTCAAAAGGGCTAATAAAACTTTTCAGCCAAGCGCTCAGTAGCATACGCTTACATATTTAAACACCCACTAATAGGCTTTCAAGTTATTATCTGAATGTGACACCTTTACTCAAGGTATTTCTTAACATTTCAAGTACGTAAATATATAATGTTAAGATAAAAGGAAAGAATTAGGAAATTACACTTTAGAATACGTTTCACTTTGATAAATGGTATTTGTCCTGACTTGACACCGTTGTGGCGTATTGGTAGCAAGTCCGCCTTTAGCCTCGACGGTTGCGGGTTCGATTCCCACTTGGGCAGATGTTTTGTATTGATCTTACAAATATCTGTTTCGGTATGAGCGTTTGTCCTTGTGGGCCTCCCCGTGTCTCGGAGAGCACGAAGCTGTCAGTCCCGTTTGTTATCACATATCATCTGATAATAATCCTGATTTACAATATACTATAGATTGGCTCAGGTTTTCGGTGTTACAGAAAAGAACTCTTCATATTATAAAACTTATGTTACGGCAAGTAATCATTTTTTTTGTACATATATGTATGTCTTTTGGTTGAAGTCAGTATTACTCCCACCACCTCTGTTCCCTTCCTTTTTCCCATCTCATCCCTTTCCTCTTATCCCTCAGGTTGGCAACACGCATATGATTCAAGTATAGCAAGCATTTATAGGTTGCAGTATTTACCATCAGGCGGAATATGCTTGTTTAGCAACCGTCAAGAAAAAATATATAAAAAAGTGTTCACAAGCTTCATGAAAGCTTGATTAATAGTTATTTCCGTGAAAATCTCGCAATTTCGTCTGTACTAACGGTAACTTCGATTGGTTCCACGTGTTCCGCGTCAACTAGCACAGCCATCACGTATCGGGAAATCCGACATTTAATTTGCGAAATGGAAAGAAAAATCACTGAAATAGGACACCCGATGTTTACAGAGCTGGAGAAAGTCGTTCTCGAAATCGGAAGCGCTTCGTTTTTACTCATTAACTTAATGAACAACTCTCGAAGGCTCCTCGAGTCTTCTTGCTGATAATTTTGTTAAATTAATTAACTACTGCAAATACTAATTGTATCTTTATATTACTACAATTCTTATATTATATTTGACGATACAACTTTATTATTAAGATTCCTTGGAGTTATTAAATAAAGATAGCAATTTTTATATATTTGAGAGACATTTACATAATGATAATAGAGATGACATACATTATCAATTCAAAATAACTGTGATGAATGTTTTAAGTTAAAAAAAAGTTACACTCAATAGCGATGCTAAAAAAAAGTTGCACCTTTTTTTTTGGTGATGGGGAGGAAATCTGCTACCAGATACCCGGATTCCTGTGGAGGGTAACCGGGTTATGTGGGGTTCCATGACAAGGTGGTAATGTGGTGGTTCGATTCTCGCTCGGAACAGATGCTTATAAATATCTGTTTCGGTCTGGGTGTTTGTCCTTGTGGGGCTCTCCGACGTGCCTCGGAGAGCACGTTAAGCTATCAGTCCCAGTTGTTGTCATAACATCTGATAATAATCGTTAACTCCTGATGGATAATTTTAAAACAAGTAACTCATTTTTGATTTTAAATAAATTTAAAGTTACTGGTTCGCCCTTTGAGTTGCGGTTGCATTTGTAGGTCAAATGGCAATCGCTCTATGTGAAAGATAGATACCTGGTTATTCAGGATAAGAATACAAGACTTTGAGTATATACCGCGAGTAATGCTAGGCTTAGTTAGTATCAAAAAAAAGCACTGACTACTTGGAAAAAAAACTTTTATAAACTTTCCGTTTAAGACCAGCTAATCATCGTTCTAAATATTTAATAGGGCTTAAATTTTGCTTTATTGAGGGCGAGAATAAAAAAAATCCCAAAAATAAACCTCACAAAGCGAGGTATGCTTAACTCTGAATCCTCACAATAGGCTATAGAAAAGAAGCCTTTACGCAGAAGCTATCGACAAATATTTACCGAATACCGCCTGACGCGGAAAGGGCAGAAATTTACCAAGAATTTTTATATTACTCCCTTTATATACTCGGAATTTTCTCGCAAAGAATATAGATTAATTTTTCCGCAACCTTTAAAATATATTTTATATTAATTGTATTATTTTAGAAGTCAACGGAAAAGTTGATTAAGAACTCGAACCGTTTTATCGTTATATTATACAAAAGTACTTCTATTTCTTCATTTGTTTATTTGGAGTGAGAGAGACAAAGAATTAGACAGGTGGGGAGGTGAAGAGAATAAGACAGAAATTTTTGGGATAAACGTATGTTTATTGTCTGGAAACAGCATTCAATATATTTTGTGTAGCTAGACCATATAGTTATCTTTAGCCTTAAAGCGGACGCCGGGCTCCGATACGAACGCTCGGAACGCAATCGAGATTAACGCTAGGCTAATGATGATGATGGCACCATATCTTCGCTATTTGGAAACCATTGTTGATGATTTTTTTATTAAATAAATAATTATTTAGTAGTAGAGCCATGGTCCTCTCAGTACAAATGGGCCGGCTCGGCCGATTTGTGCGATTTGTGCTCAGTACTACCCTCTCTCAGAAACGCGGCTTAAGTAACAGAGTACTATTGCTTTTCGTGCGATGAGTCAGAGCGCCAGAGACTGATCATGTTCACGAGACTATTTCTCGTTTTTAAGAATACTACCTGCATTTCCCGGCTGAATCGCAATCCCGATTCTTTGGGTGAAAAATGAATCAGCTCTCATGTCGCCTGTGGAGGCAATTAGTCGGGGTGATATCACTACATAATATAAAACAAAGTCGCTTTCTCTGTCCCTATGTATGCTAAAATCTTTAAAACTACGCAACGGATTTTGATGCGGTTTTTTTATTAGATAGAGTGATTGAAGAGAAAAGCTTATATGTATTTTTGAGGTTTCTAATGTGATGTCGTAAATAATTACATTTAACGCGCGGGCCACGGGCAGTAATGAAGAAATCAAAACTACTGGATCGATTTTAATCATTTTTTCAGTGAATGACAAAGGCTATATATTTTATACCCGTGCGGAGCCGGAGCAGGCCGCTACTATTTTATAAATTGTTTAGACCCAATGTTCCATGTCCCAAGTGTTTCTATATGACATACAATTTCTCATGTGATATCTGCTTTTACAACAACATAATAGCTTTAAATCTCATCCCTTTGTTTCAGAAATAACCCAGAGCCAACTACTCTGTCGTGGTGTATCAACCCACAAAGTTAGCGGTTTACGAGCTCACGCACCTCGTATTTCTTTCATCAACAAAGAGGAGCCTGACCCACATGAACTTAGGCGCAAATCAGCCAGCAGTCGCCTTGGCAATTCACCAAGATCAAGCATAGCCAGTGATGACAGAAGTGATGGATTGATACTTAGGTAAGTGTATATAATTAAACGTTAAAACCCTACAGCAAGATTAGAATAGTTGTTTTGTCATAGGGATTTAGAACAGCAAACACCCAGAATAGTACATTAGGCGACGTTGTGGCGCAGCGGTAGCAAACCTGCCTTAAGCGCCACTGGTCGCAGGTTCGATTCCCGCTCGGAGAAAATGTTTGTATTAACCATACAGGCATGTTTTCCCTTCTGGGTGTGTTTGTCCTTGTCTTTGTATGTGTTTCCGGACTCCCGACACAGGATATCACTATCCTAAAGGGGGTCGTTGAGTGTGCAGCGTTTAGCGTTATTTATTTATTTATATTCTGACAATCGCGACAGTCACGGGTGGCAATGTCCTACTTTTCTCCCGTGGTGCGCACAATTCTTTTCCTTCGATGAAAACTTTGCTTTCAGTCCCTGGTAAGAGGGATAAACATACGGTTGCAAGGTAACCGCGAGGTAAAGTGAGTTCATTAGTGTCGAATTAATGTGGGATAGGACCCATTTCTCCCTCGAATCAGGGACTATAAGCGAAATTTTCATCAAGATATACTAGTAAATCCAAGGCATTCCAGACTAACTCAAACACATACAAATATTTGAATTTTTTTTAAACAATATTAGCAATGCTTCTTTCAAGGCATTACTATATTCGCAATACTAAATCCAGATTGAAATCCGTAGACAGTTGTAATATTCGTGATTACTAAGATTCATTATTTAAAGGTGACATATAAACGTGTAATTGAAAGTTAATACGTAATAATATTTAATATTGGCTGCTGCCAGTGGCTTCGCCCGCGTCAATAACAAATTTAATACAAACTCTGAACCCCCATTACAAACAGACAAAAAATTTTATAATTATTGTTATGGGTTCTATTGTGTTTGATAAAGGATCCTAATAATAGTTATCTCAAATATCTTCCATGTACAGACAACGATCAATTGATGTTTTTATTATATTGTTACGGGCTGGGGTTCGCTAATTTGGAAACAAACACCTGATGGCTCTAAACAAGACTTTATTCTAGGTCTAGATTAAACAACAGAACTTCAGAAACAACAGGTCCAAATCACAGGTCAATCACAGTCCAAAAGAATAGCCGAGGTTACTAATTATCGCACTTGTTCACTGGTATCACTTGTAGTGTCTTCGCTTGTTGCTCAGAACTGAATGAATCAGTCGACACGGCGGGCCGCTTATATATGCGAACACGGGTTCGAGAGAGCTCTGTCCACGGAACGCTATTCTACATGTTTCGAGTATATATATTTCTCGAACCCGCGCGGTGGTAGTAGAAATAAACAAAAGGAGTAGCAAGCGATTTTGAACCTTATGCCCCTGTGATAAGGTTCTCCGTAACAATATGTATAGAGTTATGTATTTTATTAATAAGTAACAAATATTGCGATCTCATCATCAGTAGTAAGTATGTATGTAAAGAGAAGTAACTCTCTAGGACTCACGTAGAAAACAAAGGATCAATTTTACTATTTTTTTAACAAAAGAAAGAAAAAACACTGGAAGCAAAAATCTAAGATAAAATTGAGTTTATTTTTATTTGACAATAGGACAAATTCAAAATCTACACAGGCGAAGCCGGAGAAGCATTTGAACTTGGATATAAATTTTTCAAAGAATTCCCTTGTCATTGTTTCAACGATCACGCAATATAATCCAATTACCTTAGAGAATACAAAAAAACCTTAACCTCCAACTTTGTTTAATTCCACATGAAAAATATAATAAAAAAATCATACTTCAACGGCTAGAACCTATTTAAACTTTGAGAATAAATGTCCCAAGTTGGACCAGCTTTGATGCTACGAACATTAATATAATACGAATACATAAGACCTAAGCTTGTTTCTTCACGTGTATTGTTAAGCGTTATTCCATTATAGTAATAAAATCTGGTTTCATATTTCTATAGTTATTCCATTCATTTGTTATTTTTACTTCAAAGCTTCCTCTTATTATAACTGCTGCTTAGAACTCCTATCCGGATTTGAAAGGCTACTAACTTTTATATAGAGCGATTGTCATTCGACCTCCGCAACTTTAAGGACGAACCAGTAACTTATTGGATAAATTAACTATCAAGACTTAACGATTATTACCAGATGGTATGATAACAACCGGGACCGACAGGTTAACGTGTTCTCAGAGGTACGGTGGGAAGACCCAGACCCAGACCGAGACAGATATTTATAAGATCAACACAAATATCTAAAGGCAAGCTCGCTATCAACACGCCACATGTATCTTGCGGAGTATAGATCAATTTTAATAACGTCTATATGTATCCACTACAAGCACACAGCCTAAAAGCCTGCGGAGCGTCCATATTCTAATTGAGGCTTAAACGACCTGGCGACTGAAGCTAGGCACTACACATATACTACATATATCATCAAGATTGCTATTAGGTACTTTATAAACGTATCAGCTGAACTATGAATATACTGTGCGGTGTCAAAGGTAATATAATTTTTGAAATAAGTTGGAAATCTACCGGAAATTATGATTTTATAATCCCACATCTATTTTGATAATTTTCCATCTGAAAGTGAATGTGGTATACGGATGGACAATACATATGTTATATAATAATACATGAGTTATGTTTTAGCATTTAGGTTAAATTACAAGCATTAATATAAACATAATAATATGACAATTTTATTTATTTGTTTCAATTGTTAATTATTATATAACCCAAATAGAGCTGTTTTGTATTATAATAAAACTTCAACTGACTCTTAAAATTGTTAACTTTTAAAAAAATTTAGTACATAGTAAAAATAAATATAATTAATTATAGGGGTATTGAGGCCGTATATTATTGAATCCTTTCATCTATGTTGGGCTTAAGAAGGTGGCGAGTAGTAGCTACTAAGCAATGCTTTTTCAAGTCATTACTAATATCCCTATATCCCCTCCAAATAAGCTTGTAGGTTGCGCTAGTAGTGGGTATGACAATAGCCCATGGGGGTCTGAATCAAACCTACAACTCTCGCGTTAATAGAGTCGCCCTTTGAGATGTTGCGACTTTAAACTAGCAGATATCTTGAATTGTTTCCTTCTTACGGCCTTAATTTTTTTAATTTAATATAATAATTATTATGGCGCAGTTTTCCTATATCTAGTATAAGCAATGCAGCTATTTATGAGCCCTCAAATATTAATGTATATAGTGTATATATAATTTAATTATTCTTAAAGGTAAAATAAGATAGAAATACACTAAATTTACATAATAAAATCAAGTATCTAGATTAGTAAATTTAACTACCAGCACTTTGTAAACAAGCTCTATCCGTTGGGAGAAGAATTTGCATTTAACAACACTGATCTTTTCTACAAGAACATTTTAACCGATTCGAAAAAGAGAAAGGTTCTCAATTTGGCTCTTTTTATGTGAACGGTGTACGGTATCTTGTGAACAGTCTCTTTTTATTTTATTATGGTATTTCTCATTATAATAATCTGATTTAAAACCTTGGAATCGGAGAACATAGCTCCTGAAAGTGTAAGCTATTTAACAGTAATCACATTTCTCCACAGACAAAACCCCAAAGACAACACTAAAGTATTAAACACGGTATCATGCAATATATGCCTAAGATAACGTGGGCGAAAGAGAAAGAGAGAGACAGAAAGAGAAGTAATAAAAAAGCAAGACAAAGTGGCCATAGAGTTTTATTCTTTGATCAGAGATCAGTCAGTCACTCTTTGAATTAAATTCAATTTGATTTAGCACTTAATATAGCGATATTATAAGATTTACGACATTGTAGCGCAGCAGTAGCAAACCTGCCTTAAGCGCCACAGGTCGCGGGTTCGATTCCCACTCAGAGCAGGCGTTTATATTGACCATACAGGCATGTTTTCCGGTCTGGGTGTGTTTGTCCTTGTCATTGTGTATGTTTCCGAACCCCAGACACAGGATGTAGCTATCCTAATGAGGGCCGTTGAGGGTGTAGCGTTTATTATTTATTTAGATTCTCAAACTCTTTTATACAGTAGGTACATGGTTATTATTATATTGTAATTTTTTGGATACTTCACTGGTGTTAGGTATTTTGTTGCAAGAGGCCGGCTAAGTAGGTAGGTACCACCGCAGTGTTAAATATTCTACCGCCAAATAGTAGTGCTTATGCATTACTATGTTTCGGGTTACTGGGCAAAGGAGATTCAAGAACCAATATCTCGATGTTGGCAACGCGTGAGTAGCACCTACTAATGATGTTGCACGCACTCATAGGCTACGGCAACCGCTTGCCATCACGTGGACCGTATGGTTGCCGTATGGTTGTAACATATATAAAAAAAAAACTTAACTATGACCATAGTTTCGATTTTGTTTTCCAACTGTACAATTTGTATAAAATCTAAAATCGGGGCCTACCACATAAAACACTCTCGAACCCGTAAACTTATTTAATTGCGCCAGTCAATTGCCTCGTAAAATTGATACTTATTTGAAGAACAAATAGATTCGCTTTGATTGGTATAGCTCTCAGGGAACGAGCTTGTATTTAACTCACCGCCATTACAAAAATCTTAATAACGATTTCATTTGTTCTAACAATTTTCGTTCATAACGAGATATTGGTTTTCGCTTCGGCTGCTCATTTTGTATTCAATTTGACGTATGTAAATACAGCGTTCGATAAAACTTGAGTTCAATAATATAGAGTACGGATTGTTATAGGTAATTTCTTTTTCATCGCACGACGGTTGGCAAATAATGATACGATCCGCCTGATGCTAAATAACCTACGAACTTTTGGGATACTTGAACTAAGGGATAGGAGGGAAAGAATAAAAAGGAAAAAAATGAAATTAATAATTATAAGAAGGAAAAATAATAATTAGCAGTCAAGTGCGTTGTGGACCACGCACAGTTGAAACTAAAGGTTTCCGCGGTTCAAATTTTTGTAGAATTTTAAATCCTATAGTTCAAAAGTTAGAGGGGGGTGGACACAATTTTTATAACTTTAGAAGCTTATATCTCAATAACTACTGAATTAATGAAAAAACCGAAAATGAAACCTGCTTATCATTTTGAGACCTATCCAAAGATGTCTCACACGTTGACATACGTTGAAATTTTTGGAACGAAGTTCCTTATCGCGCGTTGTGAAAGGGGGCTAGACTGAAAAAATTCTTACGAAAAGTTGTCACGACACTTTTGCTATAGTAAGCTATTGTAAGCTGTGCGGCGTCGCATGTTTCTCTGTCTGTCTCTCTCTCTCAGAAAGCAAGCCAGATATTTTCATTTCTATTTCGCATTGAACAGTGTGGTGTCGCGACGATTATTTTTGTTGAGTGTATACAGGTTTTTGTAAATAATAAATAATGTTAATAATAAAAAATATTATTATAACTTAAAAAAAATAAAATTTTATTACAATTTCTTCACTAATTAATCGAAAGGAACTTCGTTCCATCCGGGTGTCCCTTGACACCTCTCAAGTTTTCCTATTATTTTTTCAATCCTCAGTTACATGTATAGACTGCTACCCTTAATTCTTATATATTTTAAAATTTTATTACAAAATCGTTGTGCGGTTCATCGAATACACCTATTTAGTAAATTTTCTATAGATAGAGCCAATGGTCTCCGAGTAAAATGACTGTGACATACGGACGGACGGACGGACAGACGGACAGACGGACAGACGGACAGAGGGACGGACGGACAGACGGACATGACGAAACTATAAGGGTTCCGTTTTTGCCATTTGGCTACGGAACCCTAAAAAACAGAGACCTTTTTTCCGGAAGAAGATTTGATGGGTTTTAACTTTTAAGTGAGGGACGAAAATTTTGTATTGAGAACGATTTTTTAGTTTTACATAAGGTGCCTGATTAAAATTTATTATTTACGCGGGCGAGACCGCGGGCATACCTCGTATTAATAATCAAAGAAGAGCATTGCGATTTAGCTGTTATAATAATTGTTAAGATTTAAAAGTAAAAAAAAAATTAATAGTAAAATAATAAAAGGAATAAAATATATTTCACTTACTGTTATAATATTTCTAAATGAGATCTCATAGGAGCAATTGATTTGCGAAAACCATGAATTTATTTAGCACGATCTTATTGCTTCTTTATATTATAAATATTTGAAAAGAGTGAGCAAAATCACAAAAAGCAATTTCTTACGCTATTTATTTTATTCAATTTATATTCTTTGAACAAACATTTTCCTTGATGGAGGAATTTTTCCTGATGAATATGAATATGTTATTTCAGTAACCTTTATTTTATATATTTTTAATAACAAATATATATTTAGATGGAAAACAAGATGGCGGGTGATAAGAATAAGATATTAACGATATTATTATTATATTAAAAACAAACCTATTGATTTAAAAAGATCAGGAGTAATAAAGTCTTGATGTTTTCGCAATGAATATGCAGACTCGATCGGTAAAATACTCGCAAAGTATCAAAGTGAAGTCGCAATATGCGGACTGCTTTTTTTTCGGAATGTGTATTACCAATGGCCCCACTGGCCTTGACAGTGTCACCGAGTGGAAGGGCCGAGTACCCGGCCGTAAAAATATCCGGACTTCGTTTTTTTCGATGGGTGAGAGTTTTTTTATTTTTAGAGCGTCATTCTTCTCCAATGCTCAAACAAAGGTTTAATCGGTAGAGGGGTGGACAGGGAAGTTGCGTTTTGTGCGACAAGTGAGAGCGCCAAAAGCCCAATCCTTCTTTTGTCCCTATTCATTATAAACTTAAAGTGATAGTAAATTAACAAACATTAAAAAAAATTGTGCTAATTTAAAAAAAAGTACTGTGAAAAGAGTTTCGAGTTTTCAATACATATAATAGGATATGGTATCATTTCTATGAGCGATTATAGTTTATCATGAAACGATTAACAAATCAACTTTACTGTTGAATTAATAATCAGTTTAATCGTTTTCAATAATCTTCTCCTTTATAAAATCGCTTAAAAGGCACAGGGACGCAAATAAGCAATACCATGTCAACCCACACGAATGTCATTTCGAGAAAAATACGTTTGAAAATTTTGAACAACTTGCTTTATATGAATTTTTTTAAATGTATTGGTCAAGTTTTTGGCAATTTCAGATTTATGTAAGTTATTTTACTTATTTTAACAAAAAATAAGTATACAAGCTGCATATTTCGTATATAATATAACCCAAAACGTTTAAAAATACATAAATTGCATGATTGAAAAAATGGCTTTTTAGAAGTTTTAAAGCTTAAAACCCTACAAATATTGAAGAAAAATGTCCTTCAGCCATTTACCAACATTTCTACATATATAACTCAGTTTTTTCAATTTTGTGGGTTGACATGGTATTGCTTATTTGCGTCCAGTTATATGTTGACAGACATCCGTAAACCAAATATGATAATTAAAAGTCAAATTTGTAACATTAAAGTAATTAAAAGCACCCACATGCGAATAATTTTAATTTCTCCTTGTTTGAGTCCGCACATACAACACATACATAAATATTTATAATTTTGAAACGAATTCTCAAAATTCAATTACGTAGGCGTTCCAATTTTAGGCTGTCATGACCACGTGGGGTTGTTTTAATCTCATTAATAGCTACAAACTCAATGGAATTTAGAAATATTTATTTCTAAGCTTTATGTGTGAATTTTAAACTTTATTTATCAAATACCAGCTTTTGCCCGGTACTTCGTTTGCGT
This sequence comes from Hestina assimilis, assembly GCA_023373885.1. Lineage (NCBI taxonomy): Eukaryota > Metazoa > Arthropoda > Insecta > Lepidoptera > Nymphalidae > Hestina > Hestina assimilis. The sequence continues at coordinate 3,679,757 of CM041749.1, read as the reverse complement.
AGACTTACTGTTTTAAATACATTCTTTGTACAAATATCGGTCATTTAAAAATGTTTTATACGTAAACATAAAAAGATATACTTTATAAAAAGAAGAAGTATTGAAAATATATAAGACCATAATACTACTAATAGTTATTAGTAGTAGTTATGTATATAATATATAAAAAGAGAAGACCACAATGACATATCAACGCTCACCCTAAACCCTTGGACCTAGAAATATGATTTTTCCACAGTTGTTGTTTTAAGGCATAAACGAGCATTAAGAAAGGCTTTTTTGGTAATTCAACACTTAAGGGGGTGAAAAAGAGTAGAAGTTTGTATATAAGTCCGTCATTTTTGAAACTAAAAGCATGATACTTTATTTTCTGACGAGCAATACAAGATAAATAAACACGTGTTTAAAAATTTTCTAAAATTCCTGAAATGAGGGTTCATATTAAATTTTAAACTATCGCGTTTCATGTTCATATTAATTAATGTTATTCGGGAATTTACGCGTAAAAATTACCTTTATCGGTGCTTGACGTTTCGGTCAGGTTGCACCGACCGTGGTCACAAGCAGACTGGCTCATCATCGCATCATCGCCCACAAGTCCTCTCCAGAAACCGCCACTTTTTTTCCAGAATTGTGCGTGAAGCAATAGAAATTAAAAAATTTAAGAATTTTCCACGGCTTGGGATCCAGTGATTGGCAAAACTAAACCGAAAAATAAAATATCGTTGGGGTGTATGGACACAGTGAGTGTGGTGTGCCGCGTACCTTATACAGACAATGCAACAACGAGGGTTGACAGAGAAAATACTTCCACCTCAAAGACGGAGTGATTCGCTGAGCCAGTCTGCTTGTGACCACGGTCAGTGCAACCTGACCGAAACGTCAAGCACCGATAAAGGTAATTTTTACGCGCAAATTCCCGAATAACATTAATTAATATGAGGGTTGATAGTTTGTATTAAAACCTTATTCATGCGGGTGAAGCCAGCTTAAATTAACATATGTGCCACATATTAACTTAATAAATTTAATTAGTTTTTGTTTTTATTAAACTTTTTTGATATAATATTTCATTGTAAAGAAAAGGAATATAGGACAAATAACATAAGCCCAGACAAGCATTATATGTATATTGTTAGACCTAAACAAACATTATCAAAGACCGGACACCTAATCTCCAGCCGTTGGCGTCAAAACAAATTGATAAATTGAAAACTTGTTCGACATTTATTAATGGATCATACATATAAGTTTAAATAAAAAAATAAATAAACGCTACACACTCAACGGCCCCCATTAGGATAGTGATATCCTGTGTCGGGGGTCCGGAAACATTCACAATGACAAGGACAAATACACCCAGACCGGAAAATATGCTTGCGTGGACAATACAAACATATTATGCTCCGAGCGGGAATCGAACCCGCGACCTGTGGCGTTTAAGGCAGGTTCGCTACCGCTGCGCCACAACGTCGTCAAAGTTGTTACATTATCTTTCAAAGATTTGAAGTAAATAATCATATAGTTTGAAAAACCGCTTATCAGACCCTTGTTGCTAAACTCCATCTATTGAGATCGTTAAGACAAACCATATGATCTCAAACTTAAGAGGAATGGGAACTGAGGAGGTAATAAAAAATAATAAGGCTTCCGTTTTTACAATTTGTTATGGAACCCTAAAAAGCGTTTTAAAAGAGACATTTTGATTTAAAGATTTTTAAGTACAAGAGAGCCTTTCTGTTCTTGGTGTTCTTACAGAGTCTTACTGTTCGGTATGAATGAGCCAAATCGACTATTAAATCTAAGTGTGTCAATATTGCTTGCAAAGAGTTCGATGGTTATTGTTATTATTTTAAAAATACTGGTAAGTTATTGAAGTTACTGTCAAATCGTCAAAGTTTAAAAGCAGAAGATTGTTAGTTGCTTAATATACTGTTAAAGAAAGTAAGTGTATTCGCTATGACTGATGATAAAGAAAGATTTCTACCAATTTTGATGGTACTTCACAATACTAAAGACATTGTGATTTTTTTCCTGAGATGAAGAGAATAATCTGAAAGAGCACTGTTTATTTATAAAAAACATATGAATAACATTGTAAGGGTTGATATTGAATAGTACTTTAGTATCAAACTAGATAAAGAAAGGGTCACGATGATACGATATGACCCTTTCTTGCGAAATAGTGAGAGGAATCAGATATTGTTATATCTGTTATTGAGTCTAGGAACGACTTTGTTGAACCATTACTGAATAATACAAGCCATTTCCAATTTGTCTATATCTATGTTAACTTCTTGTTATATTTTCGTCGTGAGTTTACCGCCCTGAGTGAATTCTACTATCAGCATCACGGCGAGTGTTGGGAGGAATTATTCTCTCTCATAACTCCCTCTCCTTTCCATACAAGAACTACGCTTGTCTCTCATGTCACCGACTAACTCCGGTTTCTGATGTCACCTACTAACTGTGGAATCAATTCCAAAGAAGTTTTCCAATTCTTTTCTTTATCGTACGTCTAAAGGTGAACTTATTACCGGCACACGTCTTCCCCCCCTTATTTAATCTGGGCTCCTTCCACGAGGCGTGAAGAGGCATCTTGCGTGTAGGCAGGGCGAGGATGGCTAATGCAACTGTATTAGCTGCCTTCGCGTTTGGAATTTACTGCCACTTACCATCAGGTGGAGTAGTCATCCTTTTTTTTTTATGTTATAAGTTGACAAACAAGCATACGGCCCACCTGGTGGTAAGTGGTTGCCGTAGCCTATGAGCGCTTGCAGCACCATTAGTAGCGCCACTCACGCGTTGCCAACCTCGAGACATTGGTTCTTAAATCTCCAGTAATTTCACTAGCGTACAGTGCCCTTCAAACCGGAACACAGTAATGCCTAAGCACTACTGTTTGGAGGCAAAATATTGGACACTGCGGTGGTACCTACCTAGCCAGCCTCTTGCAACAAAATACCTACCACCAGTGATCATCATCTGCCCTAATTTTCAAATCTTCTTCAGGTATTTTTATTCGATTGCCGCATGGACCAGATGTTTATATTGACTATAAAGATATGTATACCAGTCTGGGTGTGTTTCTCGTTGTGTATGTTTCCGGACTCCCGACACAGGATATCGCAATCCTAATGGGGCCGTTGAGTATGTAGCATTTATTATAAGAGTTTATTTATTTATTATTATCTTCTTCTTATCATTATTCCGGGTTTCCAGGTAACCAGGGTCTGCTTGTTACTCTAATCAATTCACTTTTAACCAAACTCAAAATGTCATTTTTCTCAAATGGATTGATAATATAACACATGAAATTAATCTCGATTATATTATTTACTATCATAATTTAATTTAATTTAAATAATAACTACGCACAGACAACTCAACCTATGGTTACGTAACCGTTGATGTAAATAATGTCACTGTATCGAAAACAAATGCTTTGCGGTTTTTGGAAACGAATGTTAAATAATAAATTATTGAAAGCCAAATTAAGAGATAGGAATGAAAAATAAATTGGTGGAAAATCTATCTATATATCAATATTATTACGGAGAACCTTATCATTAGGACATAAGTTTCAAAGTCGCTTGCTACCTTTTCTGTTTATTTGCTTCTCTTGAGTTGGTTCTGGAAAGGTGTGTTCTCGAAAAGTACCGTATAGCATTCCGTGGACGGAAATTTCTCGAACCTATGTTCCGCACTATATAAGCGGCCGGGTGCTTCGACTGAGTCATTTAGTTCTGAGCAACGAGCGAAGAAACTACAAGCGATACAAGTGACTAAGTGCGAAAACCAGTGACTTCGGCTATTGTGTTGGACTAAGATTGACCTGTGATTTGTGAAGTTCTGTTGTGTGATCTAGAAGATCCCAATAAAGTCTTATTTAGAGCCATCAGATGTTTATTTCCAAATCCGCGCTAATCTCTGAAACGACTTCTGGGATTTGAATATTTATTCTTCTAATATTCTTTTTGCGTTTGAAATTTCGTTAATATGATGATTAGGGCGGTCGCACCCGACGGTAATAAATAATTTAACGTTAAAAGCTTATCAGCTTTCGTATGGATTAACCTGTGTCTATGATCTAGAAACACACACAAACAAGCTCAATTACCCAGACTATATAACACATGTATGTGTGTGGTCAATGCAAACGTCTGCCGAATATTAAGTCGATAAGTTAGCGGTCAGTATAATCGTTCATTCAACTCTATTCAATTTCAATTCAACCCTTATGAGGTGAAAAAATTGTTGAAAGTTTGTAAGCATTCCGTTATAATTAAATCTATAAGCATGAAATTTTGTTATTAGACGAAGACGTAAAGATAAAGAAACCCCTTTTTTAACGCTTTCTAAAATTAGAACCCTTAAATGGAGAAAAAAGGGTTGAAAATTAGTATGGAAGGCCGTCCTAATACAAGCTTTTATATTTTCTAAAATTCTACCCCCGAAGGGGTGAAATAGGGGTTCCAGGTTTTGTATTAAAATTGTTATTCACGAGGGCGACTGGCAGAAGCTAGTGTAGTTATAAGAAAAAATACTCTATTGTCCGGAAATTTCTAGATCATAATCAAGTATGACGTAGACTAATGTTAGCACTTTGTAAAACAGCTCACGCCCCAAAGCTGTGACACGGCCTCGCACGGATCGCATATTAACCTCTTTGCATTGTAAGAAAACTCTTAACACGCTTGGGAATGTATTTGAATACTAGATGTGCCACGTAATTCTGACTATGCAGATCATAAATACGAAGAATATGTTAAAATAAAAAAATATTTGTAGTTCATATTTTATACAAATCATAATCTTAGTCTGGTCAAAAAGTTGCAATCTTACAAAAAAATTCACTTCCTATTTTATTATGTGTTAAGAAATATTTATATAAAATGTTGTATCCTGTGTTTTCTAGAATTTTCTCCGTATCCAGATTCTTTTAAATTACTGTAAACTAGATTTGACAAATGAAACATTGAAATAGAAAAGCAGCGTAAAGTAACAATACTGTAGCGTTTCGTGCGATGAGTGAGAGCGTCGTCCAATCAATCGGCAATCTCCCATTAAATAAATAAATAACCGCTGCACACTCAACGGGGGGCCGTTTAGGCCGGATTAGGATAGTAATATCCTGTGTCGGGGTCCGGAAACATTCACAATGACAAGGACAAATACACCCAGACCGGAAAATATGCTTGCATGGTCAATACAAACATATTATGCTCCGAGCGGGAATCGAACCCGCGACCTGTGGCGTTTAAGGCAGGTTCGCTACCGCTGCGCCACAACGTCGTCAAACCCATTGCTACTGTTCCCTTCCTTTCTGTCCTCATTCCTCCATCCTATCCTTTTTGCTACTGTTGCGGTAACTGCTTACCATTAGGCAGATCCTATGCTTGTTTGCCAACTGTCGTGAATATCCCTAAGGCTCGATGAAAGTTTCTTACTTAGGAATTAATATTATTTTTGTCCATTATTACAACTACTGTAACAACTTACATCTACTGTAATAGCCTCCATCTCCGATGACGTCCTTAGCCGTGGTTCGGCTTCGCAGGAGGCACCCTAAGGACGGAATCAAATTTGAGCCCCGTGAGGGCTGCCCCTTTATCACGGCTGAGTCTCTGTACTCGGCTCCCCCGCCTGGTGACGCTGTCAAGGCCAGTAGGGCCAACAGCAATACACATTCCGAAAAAAAAAAAAAACAACTTAAAAACATCGCAATGACCGAGCCACATAGACAATGTACTAAAAAGATGTCATTTAGTACATTTTTTTTGTCCAAAATAAAACCATATATTTTCGAAAGCTATTGAAACAGTACTATTAAAACCATACTTATAGTGGAGTAAGAAATTTAACCAAATATCAAATACTTAACCTTTAAACTCTGTAATTTAACTTTGATCGCGTGTAAAGGTAACTGGTTTTGGAGGTCATATTTTAAATTAAATTTTCCAAAGTTTGCCAACTGTAAGTATGTAGCGAAACTGAACGTATTGCCGTTTAATTAAAGTGAACACAATTGGTGCTGAATGTGTAATAGAATACCATTTATTGCCTAACAGTTTGTGAGTTAAGTACTATTAAAGGCTTGCTGTTGTAAGCATTGGTTGGCCCAAAGGGGGAAGTAATAGGAAGTAGTACCCTCACATATGATGAGTGTGAGCACCGGAGACCGAAATTGTAACCATTCACCCAAATGTATACAGGCTCCAGTGCTAAAAAACCGAAGCCTCCCTGTCTGTCTTTCTATCCGTGTGTGAACTTCTATCCCTAAAAATGCTTTTGGGCTCCGTTATCAAAGCTGTGAACTATATAAAAAGTATTGTGATAGGTTTGGGAAGTACTAGCCTCTTACAGAAAATCGGCGTAAAGTAACAGTTCCGTTGCGTTTCGTGCGAAGAGCGCTAGAGGCCAAATTCCCACCCCTTCTGTTCTTTTCCCTTTTTCACTTTTCATCTCTTCCCTCCTATCACTTGGGTTGCCAACGAGCATTTGATAATTCTATTAGCGTAATCGTTCATAAGTTCCGGTGACTGCTTACATGCTTACCATCAGTCGGACCGTATATTTGTTTTATTTTACGCTGTATAATATAAACTTTTTTTAATGTAAGAGGGGCAAACGGACAGGAGGCTCACCTGATGTTAAGCAATCACCGCCGCCCATGAAGATCTGCAACACCAGAAGTCATGCAGGCGCGTTGCCGACCTTTAAGGAAAGAATACGCTCTTCTCTTGAAGGTTCCCAAGTCGTATCGGTTCGGGAAGACCGCCGGCGGAAGTTGATTCCACAGAGTGGTTGTGCGAGGAAGAAAATGTCTTCTAAATCGCGCTGTTGTGGATTTCCAGACATCGAGGTGGTAGGGATGGAATTTAGAGTTTTGTCGCGAAGTCCGATGGTGAAATTCAGCCGGCGGGATCAATCCAAACAATACCTCAGAACATTCCCGTGATATATGCGATAGAAGATGCAGAGTGATCCGACATCTCTACGCAATGCCAAAGGATCAAGCCGATCGGAAAGGGCTTAATCGTCGACAATTCGAGCCGCTCTACGTTGGATGCGGTCAATTGGAAGTAGCTGGTACTGGGGAGCCCCGCCCAGAGGTGAGAGCAGTACTCCACGTGCGGTCGAATTTGCGCCTTGTAGAGCTTTAGGCGATGAGCCGACGTGAAGTAGTGCCTCGCCTTGCTGAGCACACCAAGCTTTTTAGAGGCCAATTTGACCTTTCCTTCCAATTGATCGCGGAACTGAACGACGCTCGAAATGTCGACACCAAGTATTCCGATACTAGATGTAACTATACCCTTACAATATAAGTAGTTTTAAAGAAAATTTTAAAAACTTCTAATACTCTGTCGTGATTTATTATAAATAAAACTAATACAAAGTTCGAAGACTCTAAAGTTTCAGAGTCATAATTAATCGTCAAGTTCATTATCTTTTCAGTTTTGCCGGAAATAAATACGTAAGCAAGATTGATTGCAGTCGAGTCAACTCTAAGAATCATCCATCAAACTAAGAAACTTTGTAACTAAAAATGGACCACATTTATCAATATCACAACAATGTTAAGTAATGGAGCAATAGCGTTAATTGTAATGTTGCATTGTCTCAGAAATTAAACTAAATACCATCATCTTGCCCTGGAAATAATAAAAACCAACTTTAGGCGCGGTCAGTCACTGGATGGGTGATCGCATAGTGGTATTTGTTATTTCGTGTCCGTGCTTCGGAGAGCAAGTAAAAAGTCGGTTCCGGCTGTTATCACTTTGACAACAGTCGAAAAGTCAAGTCTGAGGCCTACGGACGACGTGAACAACTCTGACACTAGATTGTCCACTAAGCACTCGATAAGAAGAAGAATATTATAATAAAAACTGGAATAACATAGCCACTCAGATTTGGAGTTCCAAATCTGAGTGGCTATGTTATTCAAAGTGTTCCGAAGTACCAATTTCCATGCAAAACTAGCAATTTCAAATCTATCCATGTTGTTTTTTGCGGCTTTTCTATTTCTATTTTTGACAGAATATTCTAAATTTTCACACAGTCATTAATTATTTTGTTTATAGTCCGAGTCTATGTAATTTTTATCTTTATTAAAATTAAGCTTTATAGATTTATAATAGCTGTATAATATTACTAGCTTCTGCCTGAGGCTCCGCTCGCGTGAATAATGATTTTAATACACACTCCAACCCCGATTCCCCCTTAAAGCGGAGGTAGTTAAAAAATGTTAAAACACGAGTTTCTGTATCTTAATTTGTTCAACACCTGATAGAAAGACAGCTTGAAAAAATATAGCTTTCTAGGTCCTAGGGCTTCACTTGACCTTATATTTATTATAGACGAAGTAGCCTTATATTTATTTACTTAAAGTGGAACTCTCATTAATGTCTCATACTTAATAAAATTATGGTAAAATCTAGAATCGAGGTCTATCACATAAAACACTCTAGAACCAGTAAACTTATTTAATGGCGTCAGTTTAGTACCTCGTAAAATTTATACTTATTTGCAGAACAAATAGTTTCGCTTTGATTGGAAATAGCCCTCCGGGAAAGTATGCTTGTATTTAACTTACCGTTATTACAAAAATCCTAATAACGAATTATTTTTTTTTATGTTACAAGTTGGCAAACAAGCATACGGCCCTCCTGATGGTAAGTGGTTGCCGTAGCCTACGAGCGCTTGCAGCACCACTAGTAGGTGCCACTCACGCGTTGCCAACCTCGAGATATTAGTTCTTAAATCTCGTCTGCCCAGTAATTTCACTAGCGTACAGTGCCCTTCAAACCGGAACACAGTAATGCCTAAGCACTACTATTTGGCGGCAGAATATTTGACACTGCGGTGGTACCTACCTAGCCGGCCTCTTGCAACAAAAGACCTACCACCAGTGTGACTGATTGCACTGGTGGAATAATCTCTGCTGTGTTCAGAGGTTCCGACGCCGATAAAAATTCATTTGTTCTAACAATTTTCTTTCATTATGATTTTACCTTTCGGCTGTTCGTTCACTATGTTATCACGTTTACGTATATGAATATATGAACACTTTTTGATAAATCTTGAGCGTAGTTTTCAATAGAGAGTGCGTAGTATTTGTTTTATATTCACAACTTCTATGGTATACTGTACGTTGCCCAATTTCATACAAATCCGTGTAGTAGTGATTGCCTGAAAGAGTAACAAACATCTATCCATCCATTTTCCACAAACTTTCACATTTGTAATGTTAGAAGGATAATAAAGTTTTTTAATCTAAAGAAATTTCAAACTTGTGATTTATGTTTATATATCTGATTGATCTCCAACTTTAATGAATATTTAAAAATATATTATGACGACGTTGTGGCGCAGCGGTAGCGAACCTGCCTTAAACGCCACAGGTCGCGGGTTCGATTCCCGCTCGGAGCATAATATGTTTGTATTGACCATGCAAGCATATTTTCCGGTCTGGGTGTATTTGTTCTTGTCATTGTGTATGTTTCCGGACCCCGACACAGGATATCACTATTCTAATGGGGGCCGTTGAGTGTGTAGCGTTTATATTATAGCTAAGTCGTACTGGTATTACATAGCAAGCATTATACCAAATATTATTTTTTATAGTATGTATTATCACGCGAAAACAATTTCTTAAAAAGCAATTTTGCCGAGCAATCATACAATTTCACATTCGCATTTTATTACATTTGGAAAATGAAACAGAATTTTCCATTTAAACGTTTATTTATTGTAAAAATTCCTGATATTTGATGAGAAAACAAGAAACTGCGTAGCGAAACGTTGAGGGATTTTAGGTAGGGATAAAGTTTTTGTGCTCGCGTCACCATGATATAGCTACGTTAGACTGCCGGACTGGCAGCGCATAGCAGCCTTTCTATATTTATTTATATGCACATATTATAAACATTGTATATACTTGACTATATCATGTTAGACTCCTTGGATGAGTAAAGTCTTTAATTAATAAAAAATAACAGATTTTCCAATAAACCTTTAAGGTCATTATGACTGGCTATTTTTAATATATCACAAAGGTAAGCGGTTGCATGTGGTACGTTAGTATTTTGATACCGTAAAGGTAGCAAATTATAGCATGACTTCCCTTGTAGTAAGCAGTTGTCGCAGCCTATAGTTGCTTACAATAACAGTTGCATCACAAGTGTATTTACAGTCTAAGGGAAATGAGGAAAAGAGGAAAAGAGTAGGGTGAGGAAAGAAAAAAATATGAAGTGGCATTTTGCGTCTTTGCTGCTACGATTCATCGAGCTAAAGCAATATTATCTAAAACTGTAGTACTTCCCGAGTCGAGCCAGAATTCACATATGTCTCAGTGCAATAAAAGGACCTCATTTTTCAGAATATCAAATCAAGTCAATCTTTAAAATAAAACAATTATTATTAGGAATCGGCTTTAGATAAAAACTTTTATTCCGATTTTCATCCCTCAACTCACTCAAAAGTAAAATTTTTAGATCTAGAATAAAACATAAATTTTGAAGACCTACTATTATATCAGAAAACATATTTCTGATTTTATAATAAATTTATATAATAAAAAGATTTCTGCAATAATTATCTGTTTTGAATAGAGAATTCTAAACGAAGTTTCATCCCATGACCCTCTAAGAGAAATTTACCCAAAACACGGAAACACGTCATGTCAAAGTTTATACCCATTTTCTAACCACAACAATTTTCACGGGTAAAACTATGAAAACTAAGTTTTAACCATCCAAGTTTTAAGGTAAAATTTCATAGAATTCAAATTGCTTCAAAATTTAATTAAATCCTATTTTATTAAATAAAAAAATATTTTAATTATATGGTCCGTTTTCAAGGGAATTAATTCTTAAAATCAAATTATCTAAAAAAGAAACTACATATGAAGTTCCAAACTAATGTCTTAACTTTGTCTACGCATTTAGAATTTTTTAATTTTTTAGACTACAAATAAATTAATATTAATACGAAACTCTAAATATATATAGTTTCGTGCCTTATAAAACCTTATAAAACCTAAATAATGTATATCTTATATAGTCTACACTTATTACATTGTTTAAGAAGTTAAGCACTCGCACGTAAATGGCGACTCTCGTTAACATTAAAATCATTTGTTTTATTATTGGAACGAAGTTCTTTATCGCGCGTTGCGAAAGAGGGCTATGCGGAAAAATTAAGACCAAAAGTTGTAACGACACTTTTTGCTATAGTTGTAAGCCGTGCGGCGTGCGCGTGTTTCTCTGTCTCTCTCTCTCTCTCTCTCTCTCTCTCTCTCTCTCTCTCTCTCTCATAGAAAGCAAAAGCCAGTTATTTTCGTTTCGTCTTTCTATTTCGCATTGAATAGTGTGGTGTCGCGACGATTATAAAAGTAAAAATTCATTAATTTTTAATAATTAAATTGATTAATTTATGTATTCTATTAATAAAATTTTATTACAATTCCTACACTAATTAACTGAAAGGAACTTCGTTCCATCCGGGTGTCCCTTTTGTTATTACAACGGCCATAGAAATACAAAACCTATGAAAATTTCAACTATTTATCCATTCTATTCCGAATTCCTTGTATTTCTTCACCTTTACTTTACTGCACTACTGTTATTGTTGCAGCAACAGGAATACAAATGTAAAAATATCAAGTCTGTATCTTTAAGGTTCGTGAAGGACGGTACGCTGACGCACGGATGGATGGTCTGGTACCCTAAAAAGAATCATTACAGAACATCAGACACCCAGATACATTGATAGTATAATATTCAAGGATGTAAACAGCTGATCGGTCATTGACTCCAATAAAATTAACCAGATATAGACTATCGGCTATGATCGCTGTAAACTTCATCGTACACCGCTCTACATCAAACTCTAGTTTCGAATCAATTCACGAACACTCAGCCACCTGAATTGCATTCGGAGATTACATTTACATAAATCACGTGAGAGGAATTCTTGATAAACGTAGAGGTAAATTTTGTAAACTGTGCATAATAGTAGAGTTATAATAATATGAATTATGAATGCTACACTCAACGGGTATTAGGATAGTGATATCCTGTGTCGAGGGTCCAGAAACATACACAACGATAAGGACAAACACACCCAGAATGGAACACGTGCCTGTATGGTCAATACAAACATCAACTCCGATCGGGAACCCGCAACCGCTTAAGGCAAGTTCGCTACGGCTGCGCCACAACGTCGTCATAGTTATAATAGGGAGAGCGTATACCTGACTTGGGGAATTTATTTAAGTATTATGAAACAAAGAGATCAATTATTATTAATCGCGTCTGTTTATTAGGACAGTCGCGGAACAACTAACAAACTATACCAAAAAATTATAATGTTACAAAATATTTGTTCCAAATAAGGAATAGCTTACATGACAATTTATTTAAGGGTATGTGAAATTGTGCATACGGCACAAGTGATTTGAACTTTGTTTTGGTTATGAGGAGAATAATATTTACAACATCTGAACGTGTTTTAACCAAGGTCTTGATATTGGCGAAATCAACAAAGCTTTACTACTACTTACTATAATTAATGAAAAAAGAAGTGTAATTGAAATCCATTAAAACTCCTCGGTGGCCAACCTTAGTGCGTGTGGTTACGGGGGTACGGGGTCTCTCGAAGATCGAGCCAACACGCAAAATGCTGAACAATGTGCCCTCTCATGGCTGACGGAGTTCGATCACTTAACACAAACGCACAGATTCCTCGCCCTCCAGGTCCATGGTCCAATGGGATGACCTATTTGACACCACTCCGTGTAATTTTTTGGCCTTACACAATACAAAAAACCTTTTAATGAAACCTTGGCATTGAGACCAATACAATAAAAATTCTTGCCATTTTATTATTTGTTATGTTAGTAAAACGTTAATTTAATTCGTGAAAATATCACCACAACAGGGTGTTGATTAATGTCCTGTGGGTACTTGATTGACGCGTTATTTGCCGGTTAGCTTCAGACTGTGGTTACTGCCGCCAACATTAAGAAAATTAAATTGTTGCCAACATAACAACAGTTGAAATTTTGAAACCATAAATAAACGCTACGTAAACAACTTCGCCTTATCGGTAATTCTAATAAAATGGTATTTTAAATGTAATAAAATGATAAATAATATAATAATAGATGTATGAAAAATAAATAACATATTTTCTAGGAATCTAATATCGAATTTCAAAATAATTACATTGCTAACAAAAACATATGATAAATTATTAAAACTATCTTAGGACATTATTTAACTTAATGTAAAATTTCACGGTTAAAATTGACGTTCATTCGATTTAGTTAGCGACTAGTTTCGGACCCACCGGAGGTCCTTCATCAGGATGAGTGGGCTACTTTCGCGGTCGCGACCTGTCTCGCACCGACTAGTCAGTATCAAAAAACATATGTTTATGTGGATTATAAAATCTATTATATTACCTATATACAAAGACATTCAATGCATATTGTATCTATCTTTAAATCTTTTTTCCCTATATACGAAAAAAGTGCTGTGCAATTAGTAATGTCGTCCAAAATATTCAAAGTCATGAAAATCTGTGTATCAAATTAAGACTTTTAGGTACATCTTCAATATACAGACATATTTAAAAACATGTTTTAATAGATAGAAAAGATTAAAAACATGTTTTAAGAGAATAAATACGGATAATCAAAAGTGGTCAAACCTACTAATAATATTAATGTACCGACTATAGAGCGACTGAAACCATGAAAATTTGAATAAAAATATAAGTATTTCAAATTCAAGTAAATTAAAATACTGTTTGTAAATACTCATGATATGCATAAAATATAAACTGGGTATAATGTATTAAATTTTACCTTAAGTAAAGTATATACGAAAGTATTTGGAATAAAAGGCGGGTTTAGAAATAATTGGTAACCCGACCTCGCTTTTCTTCAAGAACCCTTATTGTTCTTCAATAAGTAACCAAAAGTTATATGTATATATAATGAAAATAATATTTACTTATGTGTTGTTGTGTTGAAAGACCAGTGGTTTCTAAAGTTGTAAAAATTATTTATCCGGACCATCAAGCGGTACTCAATTTATTTTATTATACCAGCAGTTTTTACATTTTCACACAAGGTGTTTTTGATACGACTTGGGAACCTTCAAGAGAAGAGCGTAGCTTCTTTCCTTAAAAGTCGGCAACGCGCCTGCATGCCTTCTGGTGTTGCAGATGTTCATGGGCGGCGTAGATCACTTAACATCAGGTGAGCCTCCTATGTAAGAGGGTTACATAAAAAAAAGGTCGCGCACACTGAAATAAAATGCACTTAAACATTAATATTTTTGAACACTTTATGTAACAATCACAACTAACTGTTTCCCTGTGTTGTTTAACGCAAATTATCTGGTACTGATTTGATTCACTTTAAGAACCGCTGGTCTAGACGATTTATATTATATATTTTTTTCATTGATAAATTAGTGTATTCTTTTGTGTACACACTGTTACGTAGTAGTAAAGCCATGTGCCTCCCAGCGCGAATCGGACGGTTCAACCGGGGAAGTACTACCCTCTCACAGAAAATCGGCGTAAAGTAATAGTATCAGTAGGTACTGTTGTGTTTCATGCGATGAATGAGAGCGCATGAGGCCAAATCTCATATTAACTAACAGAGGGGCTGTTCCCTTCTTTATTCCTTCTCATTCCTTCCCTCTTACCTCTGGAGTTGACAACGCGATGTGATACTTCACGTATCTCAAACGTTCATATCTTGCGGTATATGCTATGGTGCAACAAATCTTTTTTTTTAAATAAACAAAATTAATTTATACACATTATTATGTAGATAGGCACAAAAATTGTTATAAATACAGTAATACTGAACCAAAAATATTAGCAACGTTCATTTACCTTTAGAATACTGCCTTCTTAATCAGTATTCGACCCTTAGAAAGGCTTTACGAACCAAATAAACTTCCTTCTATATTCTTTTGTATTTCAGAGGTATTGTTCAATACTAACTCTTACTGGCAGCTTTACTCGAATAACTAAGCGTTTTCTTTAGCAAAATTATTGGTGTTTTTATCTTTAGCCTTTTTATATTAATAACTTTGCTATACTATAAAATATATCATTTTTTATTCATAATTATTTTTATATAGATTTTTTTATGTTAGAAGTTGGCAAACAAGCATACGTCCCACCTGATGGTAAGTGGCTGCCGCAGCCTATGAGCGCTTGCAGCAACATTAGTAGGTGCCACTCACGCGTTGCCAACCTCGAGATATTAGTTCTTAAATCTCGTTCGCCCAGTAATTTCACTAGCGTACAATGCCCTTCAAACTGGAACACAGTAGTGCCTAAGCACTACTATTTGGCGGCAGAATATTGGACACTGCGGTGATACCTACCTAGCCGGCCTCATGCAACAAAAGACCTACCACCAGTGTGACTGATTGCACTGGTGGAATAATCTCTGTTGTGACAGAGGTTATCCCAACAGCGGGCGATGGGGTCGTCATATCCCGACGCCTTTAATATCCCGACGCCTTATAAATTATTATAATAGCAACATGAATTCTAGACACCGGTAGCAAAGATTTGTATCTAGGGACCGGAAAGGCATAAATAAAATCCTAAACACCGCGCCGAAACAAGTATATAATATCATATTATGTATTAAAATTCACTAAACCATAGTATTATTATTGATATAAAAATCATCTTTTTTGTTTTTCATAGTATTTTCCTAAATTCTTGTAAAAACATTTTTTTATGCGGCCGCCAATAATTTCCTAAACCAAAACATCCTAAGTATTTATATCTCAATTATTTTAAAGAGTTTTCTTTATTTTCAAATTTTAGCGATCTAGATATCTTATTTCAATTTTACAACCACATTGTTCAAGACATGATATTACAAGAGGAAACACATTTTATGTTTTTATAAATAATATCTCACCTACGACTTAAATGAAATTTCTATAAAATTGTCCTATATAAAGATTCTATCACGCTATAACAATTGTATTGTGTAGTAACTTTTTTCGGCTCGGAAGGCACAAATTCGACCACACGTGGAGTACTGCTCTCACCTCTGGGCTGGAGCTCCCCAGTACCAGCTACTTCCAATTGACCGCATCCAACGTAGAGCGGCTCGAATTGTCGACGATCAAGCCCTTTCCGATCGGCTTGATCCTTTGGCATTGCGTAGAGATGTCGGATCACTCTGCATCTTCTATCGCATATATCACGGAGAGTGTTCTGAGGAATTGTTTGGATTGATCCCGCCGAATTGTAGAATTTCACCATCGGACATCGCGACAAAACTCTAAGTTCCATCCATACCACCTCGATGTCTGGAAATCCTATTGTATATGTCTGGAAGAGCCTATTCTTTCCTTAAAGGTCGGCAACGCGCCTGCATGCCTTCTGGTGTTGCAGATGTTCATGGGCGGCGGTGATCACTTAACATCAGGTGAGCCTCCTGCCCGTTTGCCCTCTTACATAAAAAAAAAAAAAACTTTTTCCTCGCATACAAATACTATAACATATAATTGGAAACGCAAACCCCTTTCCTTTTAATTTCGATACTTTATGACACATTTGTATATCGACCACTGCTGTAGCGTGTTGGTAGTGAGGCTCCCCTTAGTCTTGACGGTCATGGGTTCGATTCCCAATCCGTATCCGTACAAATATTGTATCTTACAAATATAAGTCGCGGTCTGGGCGTTTGTCCTTGCAGCGTTCCCCACCGTAACTTTTCCGGAGAGGACGTTAAGCTGTCGGTCCCGGTTGTTATCATTATATCTGATAATATTCGTTATCTCTTGATGGGTAATTTGCTCTTATCCAAGTAGCAACAGGTTCGCCCTTAGGGTCAGATGGCAATCGCTTTGTGTAAAAACTAGTAACCTGTCAAAAACGAAGCGGAAACGGAAAAATGCTAGAAAGAAGAAGAATTATACATTTCTATACCGCTACATGGGTTACACTTGCCTTACGAAGCACACCTGGGGGCTTACCATTGACTTTTAGTAACAATTCTATTTCAATCCAGTTTAATTCTGACAGTAAAACCCATCCAGATTTATATAAGCATGACGTATAAATAAATATATGTCATGGTAAGAAATAGCAATGTACCTTAGTTTAGGTCTTATTTCAATCGCAATAAGAGTTCATGGTAAGCCCCCTGTATATTTTAATGTCAGGAATTTCCGATGAAAATAGTTGTAATTACGAACTGAAAGGTAGTCGGAAAGGTTCCGTTTTGTTACAGAATCCTAATAAATGTCCATTAAATACCGTCTGGATTTCAATTTAGTAATTGTCTTCTATGTCCACAACTGTAGATATATATCACCGGATACCCACCGGATATTCAATCCGCGCTTGGCCAATATTTCTTTTAGGTCCTGCAATCATTTATAGCGGTTTGGCTGTTTATGATTTTATTCAATATTGCTTTCTTTAGTGATGGCATTGAGTAAAGAAGTATTGTTTAAATGAATATTATTGTTGTTTGAAAACAGTTAATACTTCCGTTTTTTATATTTCAAAGCGGTTGGCAAACAAGCATTCGGTCCGACTTATGGTAAGCAGTCAAGAACGCGCGTGATAATTGAAGTATCACATGCGCGTTGCCAACCCAAGGAATAAGAGGGTACAGATGGGAGGGATGGGAGTTTGGGCCACCAGCGCACTAATACGCCGATTTTCTGTGATAGGGCAGTACTTCTCGGCCGAGCCGGTCTCTAAAATGTCTCTTTTTACCCGACTGCCGGAGGGTAATGTTTTTCGAGCGTATGTATGTATGTATGTATGTATGTATGTATGTATGTATGTATGTATGTATGTATGTATGTATGTATGTATGTATGTATGTATGTATGTATGTATGTATGTATGTATGTATGTATGTCTATTTCTTTGTGACGCTCTAGAGGCTAAACCCTTGGACGTACATCGACTTATAGGGTATCATTAGATTCGTCTCAGTTGTGAGAGTGACATAGGGTACATTATTGTTGTACATAATTATATTGACTCTATTTGATTTGCATAGCGTCATAGAGCATTACAGCCGTAGCCGTGTTGAAACCATGCCAATAACAGCCATCCATTACGAAGATTAGTAGTTAGGCTAGTCAAAGTAACAGTTTATGTAGAAGTTATTACATTCAATAACTAGTTCTGAAATTGTTTCTAGTATAATAATATTCAGTATTTATTAGAGACGGTTTATATAAGAAGATATTTATATGCATCCGATGAAACAAGGCTTTTAGAAGTTAATAAAGAAAGTTGAACATTCACTTCTCGAACTTTCCTCATAAGGGTTCCTGAATACGAGTTGGGAGTTATTAATATGATAAAAACAACCCCAAGTGGCCGTGACAGCCTTAAATTAGAGCTCCAAGATGTAATTGGATTTGGAGCATCCGTAATTACATTATATATATTAATATTATAATATACATTATATAAACATACAAACTTTTTATCATAAATCATTTAATCTAAGAATCGTTTCATTAAGCTTTATCGGTGTAATTGTTATAAATTTTTTTTTTATAGATTTACGCGTCAAAATCTGGGAACATGTTTTAAATGTTGTTAAAAACTTATGACAAAAAAAAATTAAGACGTTTTCAATAATTTTATTTAATAAAAGACGATAATTTTAAGACCTATCACGTTTTAAGACCAATAATAAATATAAAAACTGATATAAATATCGACAAATTACAAATAATTTTAATAACATCACTAGAATAATAATAACTACACTCAAATTTTATTTTTAGAGTACCAACTCCTCGTGGGTCGGTATCAAGTGCAGGGGGCACGAGTGCTGGGTCCCGGCTGGCGAGGCTCCTCGCTCAAGGGGTACGGGGCACTCCAGAGGAAACTGGGGCTGACACTCCACGCCGACTTAGTTGGGAAAGGTATGTTCAATTGTTTACCGAGTAAATCAAATCAAAAGGTTTTTTGTCGAATAGGCCTTTACGAGTACTTTTGAATCGTCAAGCGGTACCATCGCATTGAAATGTTGATTCAATTTAGAAAAGCCAGCGAGAAAAGCAACAACAATTTTTTGTAAAAAAAAATTATGAAGTCAGACAATTAAAAGGCTTATGCACTGTTATTATTGCATTGTTGTTATGCGAAGTGTTCAACATTTAAAGTTATAATGCTATAAAGAAAGAAAGCATTTACCATTGGATAGAAAACGTAGATTTTAACCGAAAAATTTTAAATCTGGGCAAGTACCTCTGACTATTCAAAATCTCTGCTGGGCTGAATTTGTCGTTCAAAATTCTCTCGTTCTTATCGGTGAAGGAAACCTGCATTTCGTATGCGAACTTTTAAGACATGTATATCCACCAATCCATGTGGTGGTCGTATGATTATGTTAGAGCTTAGATGCCCGCCTGGTTAGTTACCACCGTATTAGCCACCTTCGCGTGCGAACTCTTCCTCTATTTACCATCAAGTGGAGTCATATGTCCTCCGAGACTAAATGTAAAAAGAATATTACGAACGAAAACCGAAACCCCTGAACCCTACGCTACAACAGACGTCGGAGAATTTATAACGACGTTTCTATTATGGTCTAAGTGAACCTTCAAACTTTTTCCTCTATACGTATAGTAAATCAAATTTAAAACTTAGTATTAAGACTTAGGTTGTTAACGTAATCTTAGCCCTTCTATTATACTAACCCTCTTAATATAAGGTGGTTTAGGTAACACATTTCAAATAAAGCTACGCATACAGGTTGGATAAGTTTTAATTTATGCACATGTTTGGTTATCATACATCACGTTATTCTGTAGCGCCAGATGTTTCAAATCTACGATAACTAAATTTGTGGTACGAGTTAACAGATTTAGTAATAATTTCTATGCATGTTAGATTTGGGTTCATAGAATTGGAAATTAATGAGAACCCATTTGTTTTACGTGACATTTTGTAAGGACTGCGTAGTGATTTATAATTTTGGCGGCGTAAAATAGTTATTCATTAATAAATATGTATCAGTGTTTCATCGCTGAAGGATGCCGCAATAAATATAAACATTACTATATATTTATTTTTAATTTTAATAAAGCTAAAAGCAGACGTACGGTCCAACTGATGGTAAGCGGACACTATAGCTTCAAGCTACTTGTATCACCAGTAGTATCACAAATAACTTGCCAACACAAAGGGAAGAGTCAATCGGAGAGGAGAGGGAGTGGGAAATTTTTCCATAAAACAAATCCATACCTTTCAAGTTCATATGTCCTGTAGTTTTTTTATAATCCCACAAGAAACAGCATTTTCCCGGAATAAAAGTATCCCATGTTAATCCAGGTTGTAAACTACCGGTATGCCAATCGGTTTCTGTGTCTGCTTTCGCGTGATTGATATACAAACTTCCAGACATACAAGCTTTCACATTTTAAATACATATTAAGAGCTATATTAGGCTTCAATTGAATAGCTTGTATTTCGTTCAATGATTAATGATCATTATGTCCATGACGTAATAATTTTAAGTTTCGATGTTTGAAGTTAAGATATATGTAACGGTTCATTTTCCAAAACATCGGATTAAATCGAAATTTTACATACCTATAAAGAAAAGAAAAAAATTTTTTGTAAAAGAAAAAATGTAATTTTTGTAAAAAAAAAAGCATGGAAGCGTACAATCCTCTTTTAGTATAACAATATAATTTGATACTGTTGAAAATATTATATTTTAGCCGGAATCATTAATCCACGTCACAAGTAACAATTGGAACGTGTAATTAGAATTGACGGCCCGGGTGTCGCATTCGATCATCGCGTGAAAATACCGCTTCTAAAATCTTTTTTTTATTAATTGTCAGTTAGCGCGCGTTTCGTTTTCGACTCTGGAAAAGAATTTTTATCCACTTTTGCAACTTTTTAATTTTTCAGGACGGATTAAATCGAACTATTAAATTTTAATTCCATCAGGACGCATAACTTCCCGCATTTGCTTTTTAAAATACTACCAATAAGAATTTTTTATTTCATGACGGTTGGAAACAAGCACTTTACGCTAGTGAAATTACTGGGCGGACGAGATTTAACAACTAATATCTCGAGGTTGGCAACGCGTGAATGGTACTGCAAGCGCATATAGGCTACGGCAACCACTAACCATCCGGTGAAACGTATGCTTGTTTGCCAACTTCTAACATAAAAAAAAGCATACGGCCTGCCTGATGGTAAGCAATCACCGTAACCTAAGCAAGCTTGCGATACTTGAAGTATCACATAGGCGTTACCAACCCAAGAAAAAAAAAGGAAGGGAATCCCCCTAGATTGGGCCTCCGGGGCTTTTACTCATCGTGCAAAGCGTAACAAACAGTACTCAGTCACTTTACGCCGATTTTCTGTAAAAGGGTAGTACTTCGACGCCCCGTTTGTGCCGGAAGGAGCGTGACTCTATTAATACATGCGTTTCAAAAAATGTATGATGTTTAATGGTATCGCTTTAAAATTATATTTGATTTTATTATTTATTTAACGACTTTTTATTTTCGTTCATTTATTACTTCATTTAATCTCTTTTAGACTCTTACATATAAGTTTTTTTGCTCTATCTTTATTTTTTTACTATAAATACTATAACACATAATTTTTTTAACCAGCAAAGTTTAACGTTCAGTATTTATAAATTTTGCAATTTTATCTCTGGTATAATGAATCGATCAAGCAATTCGCTCTTTATAGATTTTAAATTTTGAGGGATTCCAATACCCGCTATAAAACACCTATTAAACTAAAATGTACCTTTTGTCCAAGATATTACACGTTAATCTATGTAGTAAAGACAGTAACCGGATATTTTGCCCCGGTATCACCTTACAGATTCAATAAAGCACGTATCTGTAATCAAGCTGTTTATCCGGATTCTATAGGTTGCGTCTCTTGACACAATGGGGTCGTGGCTGAGGATATATATCGAGTCATTTATCTTTGCCACGTGAAAACGAACAAAAGATAATATAATTAAGTTTGTGTGCACATAAGGATTGCGTTTTTACATGTATACAAATAAATAAAATTAAAGTGTCTGTTTGTGATTCCAAATTCAGCTTTTCATTAATATACCGGCGTCGGGACGTGACGACCCCATCGCCCGCTGTTGGGATAACCTCTGTCATAGCAGAGATTATTCCACCAGAGCAATCAGTCGCACTGGTGGTAGGTCTTTTGTTGCAAGAAACCGGTTAGGTAGATACCACCGCAGTGTCAAATATTCTACCGCCAAATAGTAGTGCTTAGGCATTACTGTGTTCTGGTTTGAAGGGCACTGTAGGCAAGTGAAATAACTGATCAAAAGAGATTCAAGAACCAGTATCTCGAGGTTGGCAACATGTGAGTGGCATCTACTAATGGTGTTGCGCGCACTCATAGGCTACGGCAACCACTTACCTTAGGGTAGGCCGTATGCTTGTTGTATATAAATAATATAATAATAAATAATAAACGCTACATACTCAACGGCCCCCATTAATTAAGATTGTTATATAATAATAAATAAAAAATAATAATAAATAAACGCAACACACTCAACGGCCCCCATTAGGATAGTAATATCCTGTGTCGGAGGTCCGGAAACATATACAAGGACAAGGACAAATACACCCAGACCGGAAAATATGCTTGCATGGTCAATACAAACATATTATGAGGTTATAAGGAGTAACTTAGGCTACTATTATTTTTATACAAATAATAAGGTTTCCGTGCAATAATGAGAAATTGATACATCACGCAAGCGGAGCCACATTATTTGAAATAATATAATATCATTAAATGTGTGTCTCACCGTTAGTTAACAATCTTACAAAGTTTAGAAGGTACGCCACAAAATGGCCGCCGTGTGTAAACTTAACTCAAGTTGTAAGTTGAAAGACAATCTGAAAACTTGGAGATTGACTGAGTCTATGTATAAAGGATGTTTGAATCAATCGAAACTTACTTTTCCAATTTAATTAAGTGCTCTAATTTTACAACATTAAAAATAGAATTTTAGCCCTACTGATATATTTTTTCTAGTATTTTTCACGCTTTTCCCAGGGTCTTCTTATAACTCTTATTCGAATTTGGCAGATTACAAGTTCTTATATTGAGCGATTGCCCTGTATCTGACTGTGCATGCCTAATGGAAACGCGAACTACTATATCATAAAAAAAAACCTTTTTTTTTGGTACAGTGGGGGGAGGAAGTTTGGGCTCCGGGGCTCACTTATCGCGTGAAACACTTTCAGTGTGTTTGTATTTAAGATCTTAGTTCAACTTTATTCTGTGCGTAAATTCAACTTTGTGCTAACAACAGTTATATATAAGACACTGTTATAAAAAGTGCACTTAAAAGTAACTTTAAAATATGTCTAAAACGTGTTTATAAGTCGTAAGAGTTTCATCACACAACACTGTTCTAAAGTCTCTATGTAAGTGATATGAGTGACACGACCTTGACCTCTTTATCAAGTTAGCTACTGAGATCGCGTCATGTTTATTAGGCATGCTTATGAAACACGTCTTGTGTAAGGGCGGTTTCAGACCAACGTCTTATACAAATACGCTGGTTTTTTGAAGCGCGTAGGTGCGTATAATGGGCATTTTACCACAAGCGCAACTCCTACGAGCTTTGACGCGCTTATAAGCTCGTATAACCGCGTAATGGTTTTTGAATTATAATCCACGGTCACTCGCTACCATTGCATCGTTGCGAGCGCATACACCGGACAAATTCCGTGTACGCGGGATCGGATTTTGAAGCGCAAAATAAGGGGCGCGTGTAAGCGCGTAAGCGTAAACGAACGTATCGACGCTCCAAAAAATAGTAATTTGAAACCACACTTTACTTCACTTTTAACCTTGCAACGTAACTATGTAACGCCAAAAAGCCCAACACATTTGAACTTAAGAAAGGTTCTGCAATATGTTTATTATTGTCGTTGTTAGTGTAATTAAAAAACGTAATAAAAATGTCTTTGAAGATAATCCTAAAATTTTACTAAGCAAGCTATTAATATAGGAAGGTTCTTTATAATATATAGGTATGTTAATCATTGGTAGTTTTGTTATTTTTTGAAATAATCTCATATGTAAGCCTCTGGAAATGAGATTGTTACATCAAATTTTAAAAAGAATTGCATGAATGTGGCAAACGTACATATGTATGTATCCTAATTCAATTATCTCATCTCTCAGTAAGGTATCACAGTAGGATAGACAAAGGCACTTGCCATACTGGATAACAGACTGAGATTTCAAGATTTAGTGATTAAAGAACCGAGCGTTTCTTTCGGAGACATTGTGTGCTATGGAAGCTTGTACATATTATATACATACACACGAGCCCTTTTACAACATTATTATTACATTACATTATGTCCCCACTTTAATCAATGCGCATTCTGAAAATATACATTATGTTTAACGTTGAATATTCAAATACGTCACCAGCTTCATTAGATTTCACAAATTCAACGCGACATTTAAGGGTTGTAATAAACAACAAGAGTATCTTCATACATACATAAAATATAAAATACATATAACAAATTCAGATAATAGATCCAGCTAATAGAACTTAATGATAAAAGCAACTTAGGACTCAAAGATCCATCAACAATTTTTCTTTGTATTTCTTGAAGTGTGTCAATTATCAAATGACCCAATTATACCACAATAGAAAAGAATGGAAACCTGACACCCTTTTCTGTCAACTTCTTTATTGACAAACACATTTTATATAAAGTATCGATGATAATGGACAATGTTAGACAAAGGTAATTTCAATCAACGTCAATTATTTGTTAAGGACTGATATTTCAATATATAATACAAAGTCGCTTTATCTGTCCCTATTATTTATTTATTTATTTATTTATACCAAAGCCAAATAAATACACAATCACCAAACTATATGGAACTCTGACTTCTAAACTAGGCTTAGCCTGTATCATAGAAGTCAGCGCTCTTCACAAATTTGAGTGTTAGATTTAGTTTAAATTAAAAGAAAAAAAAAAATAATAATAAAAATAAAAGATACAATACGAGGAGAAAAAAACAAAAAATATTCAAAAATTAGTAAAAATGGCAACACATAATAAGAATACGTAAAATCTTAATAATGTATAGTTGTGAAGTATATATGAATATAGTGGGTAAGTGAGGCCCACGAGGAGGAGTGAGTGTGTTTGTGTGTGTGTGTGTGTGTGTTCGTGTGTGTGTGTTGTATGTGTATGTGTATGGCTGAGTTTATTTGTAAATATATTATTTCCTTATACATAATATATCTTCAGTCTCTTGGTAGTTTAAGGTAAGTAACCACTTTTTAAGTATAATTTTACATGTTCTTTTAGGTAATAAGTGTACATTATTTATTATGTTAATTTTATTATATAATATTGTGCTTATAACAAAATATTGTTTTTTAGCAAGGGCAGTTCGATGCGGGGTGATCTTACAAACAGAATGAGATTTACGTTTATTAAACATAGTATAGTCCACTGGAGTCTCTTTATGTTTTCTTAAAATAACATTAAGAATGTATAATTGTCTTCTGTGAGGTTTTGAGTTTCTTTAAATATAGTGGTTGTGGGATATCTAAAATGTTTAAAGTACATAACTTTCAGTATTGATCTTTGCGCTCTTTCTAAGTGTATAAGGCTTGATTTATTTGCAGCCCCCCAAACTGGTATACAATACTGTCCCTATGTTTGCTTAAATCTTTAAAACTACGCAACGGATTTTGATGCGGTTTTTTTTAATAGATACGGTGATTGAAGAAAAAGGTTTATATGTATAATAACATCCATTAAATAGTGGAGAAAAGAAAAATTTAGTTTTTGAGGTTTCTAATGTGATGTCGTAAATAATTACATTTAACGCGTGCAGGCCACGGGCAGTAATGAATAAATCAAAACTACTGGATCGATTTTAATCATTTTTTCAGTGTATGACATAGGCTATATATTTTATTTAAAAGTCTACTTGAATAAAAATAATTTTGATTTTGATTTTTGATTCATTCCCGTGCGAAGCCAGAGCAGGCCGCTAGTATTATCATGTGACAACCGCTATGGCACAATTTTAGCTAACCTGCCTGCTAAGACAATGGTTGATTCCTCGAGAGAGGCCAGAATTTTTTAAGACGGTTGGCAAACAATCATACGGTCCACCGGATGGTAAGCAGTCCCCGTAACCTATGTATCGGTCTGGGTGGTGATGCCTAAATTTCTAAGGATGTTATGGATGGATGGTTATAAAATGCTTTAATTTTTTAATCATGGTTCATCATGGCCTACAAATTCTTCTATTTATATAAACGATAACAGTCTTTAAACACCTCCAAAATGTTAGGATTATTAAATTAGGACCTCTTAAAAGTTAAATTGAAACATCCTCGAAGGATCAAAACAAAGTTTTCATCGATAAATATGTTATAAGACGTCGAAACAATAATTGAGGTTACATAACAATATTAGTCCCGAAATGCCGAAGGATGCCACCGGCATTCTCAAGGACATTGCG
Organism: Hestina assimilis; assembly: GCA_023373885.1. Taxonomy (NCBI): domain Eukaryota; kingdom Metazoa; phylum Arthropoda; class Insecta; order Lepidoptera; family Nymphalidae; genus Hestina; species Hestina assimilis. The sequence continues at coordinate 3,653,177 of CM041749.1, read as the reverse complement.
GCATGCTTAAGGATACCATGGCGTAAGTACAGCTAGTGTCCGCTGCACGTAGGCATGCCGAAGAATGCCGGCACTGGATGCCGTGTGTGGCCATGAATAGGCACATCCTCACTGACAACTGTAATAAAAATAACCAATAACAATTGTTGTAATTGCTGTTTGCCATCTTTGTAATAAGTAACAAATAAGCTATTGAAAATCTAAATTTAATCTTCTTCCAAATTAAATGTAAAAATAACATCCGAAAAGAATTAATACTGGCTAACATGAAAAGGGATCTGAAAAAGGTAAAAAATAGGCCGCCAGCAATTGAAATTGCCATTCGCGAAAAAACCGCTGTGATTTATGCGTTCCTAGTGTTACAGGTCTGATAAATTGAGTAGATGGTTGTAACAGATAATATTTTTGTACCGTATTGCGTTCCCGAAAATAAAAATGACTGCTGTGAAGTGATTAGAGGGTAGTAAAAACCTAAAAATACATTTAATAAACGTTTTGAATGCAAAAATTCGTGTGAAAATTATTTATAAATTATTTCAAATAAATTCTTTATTATAAGATCGTAATAAAAATATTTGACAAATAATAATTGATAACTAAAATTTAAAAATTACTTCTCTTGTTCTACTACCTACTACTCTTCTTCTGCATTCAATAAAAATTGGCTTTTGCTATAACCTATAATCCTACATATAAAATTCAAAAGTCGTATTCGATTTACGATGATTCGAGAGCTTTACTACGAATACCGACCAAACATAAATTCAATTTTTAAATATAATATCCTATATGTCACATATCAGAAGTGAGGTTATTTAAAAAAATATGCAGAACCGCTGAACCTATGTAGGTCATCGGTTCTGCTATGCTTTTAAACACAATAATAGCAATACGCTGCATATCACATTTTGATTTTAATTATTATAAGATTAAGTAAGGTAATTTGATACTAAATTTACACATATTTAAACAGGAAATTTTTAGAAATGAATAATATTACAATTTTAAATAAAAGTGACATAAAGACTACTTACAGAGTTTGTGGTCGAAGACGCAGGAGCAAAGTGAGTTCACAACACAAATCACTTGCTTTTAAAGGCGTTCAATGGAAGTTGATGTTACAATACATTTTAAAATAATCAAACAACAGTCAGCATTGTATAAGCCTATTCCTTACATTCGTTTTTGAATAATCTCATTACAAAACAATATTTCAAAATTGCTTCGATTTTTAATAATTTTTTCGAAAATACCAGTGACATGATCAAATAATTCGTATTCGCGCCGACATATACATTACAAACCTAAAAATAATTTTCATATATATAAAAAGCAGAAAATTCAGAGTGGTGTAGCAATAACAAAAAGTACATAATATTAATAAAGCCACTTATATGGAGGGGCAACAGGAGTATTACTTGAAAAGCTTAGCTAATATTCTATTAAAAATAAAATATTGCTAAGTCGCATGGCAATATAAGGACTTCTGTCGTAGAAAATATTCACATATTTTTGGCTTTTTTTTAATCGGTATTGTTTTTCAAAAGACTAATTATATTTACGAATATGAAAAGAGATCCTGCTCTTTTTTTAAAGTAGGTTGGATCTTATATATAATTGCAATAGCACACACTCGTATCATTCAATTTTCAGCACGTTTCACGCTTACAGCTCAGTGGGCCGTATGACAGCATTTGATATGGCACGCTCCTCTGAATCTAGCTGTCGAATTCGTTCGAAATCTGCTAATTGATTTACGATTATTTATCGTAACTTAGATAAGAGATCATGGGATATATTAAATTTATAGAAATATATTATCATCGACACCGTTATGGCGCTGTGCCCTCGATGGTTGCGGATTCGGTCTAATAAAAAAAATTAAAGGTACAATCATGGTCTAATTTAATTTTAGGGACAATAAGCAATTTAAATTTTCCTCGTTCAGACTGTGGGTCGTAGATGAATTAGAAATTAGAGAGAGATACTATCACTGAAAAAAACAGGTTAGGAGTTTCTAATTATTATAAGAAATTAACATATGTAATGTTATGTTGAGCAAAAGTTGCAATTGCTTTACTTATTAGACTGAAAACTGCAATTTTTAATAAAATACAAATATATAGAAACGCTATCATTGAAAATCTAAAATCGAAAGCCTTCAATAAATGGAAAAGACTGCATGTTTCTCCACCCCATCGTAACCTTCATTTCTACATTTCTGACAAGAGTTTGTGAATGCGCGCTAAAAGCACATTCTAAAGATAGGTCCACATCGCAGATAGTCGACCCAAATATCCGGGGAAGAGTGTTGAGTTACGAGTTTGTTCGCTGAAAACCTTTGTTTTTGTGCGAGATTTGAGAGATGAATTAAAAGTCTTTCAATGCCATTGTCAAGAACGGAAAAAGTAGTAGTAGTAGTTGTTCGGATTTATAGGCTTTTTTGATGTCCGATAATTTTGCCATCAGCATCCCGAATTTCCAGTTTTCTTATGTAATGTATTATATAGTTGTTAGTATAGCTTTATGTTAGTAAAAGAACTATTTACAGTAAGAATTTCGATACTAAAAAAATAACTCACATACAACATTTATAAATTTATATCGACAATTAGTGCGTAAAAACTACCTTTAATTGGACGCAAATAAGCAATACCACGTCAACCCACACGAATGTCATTTCGAGAAAAACGCGTATAAAAATTTTGAACAACTTGCTTTATATGTTTTTTTTATATATATATTGGTCAAGTTTTTGGCAATTTCAAGATGTATGTAAAATATTTTACTTATTTTCACATAAAATAAGCATACAAACTGCATATTTTGTATATAATATAACCCAAAACGTTTAAAATAATACATAAATTGCATGATTAAAAATGGCTTTTTAGAAGTTTTAAAGATTAAAACCCTACAAATATTAAAGAAAACTGTACTTCAGCCATTCTACCACAGCCACTTCTGCATATATAACTCAGATTTTTCAATTTTGTGGGTTGACATGGTATTGCTTATTTGCGTCCATTATTATCGTTTGACGTTTCGATCAGGTGGTTACACTGATTGTGATCACAAGCAGACTGGGAAGCACACCGTTTTGTGAGGTGGAATTATATTTTTACAACAAACAGATTTTATTTCATTTTAATGTTGTATAAATATAGATGAATCTATTTAAATTAGATAAACGGTTTCAGGTTAAGGCCTATGTGGGCGAACTGTAAAACTGTTACTATATCAGACACTGCCTATATTCAGGCAAGTAAGAATAAAGGCTACACACTCAACCCAATTAACAATATCCTGTGTCGGGGGTCCGGAAATACACACAAGAATATGGATGAATAACAAACACATCCAGACTGGAACACATGCCTGTATGGTTAACACAAACATCTGTTTTGACCGATAATCGAACCGCGGGCCGTACCGCTTAAACTACCGCTACCGCTGAGCCATAGCGTCGTCGAGTAAAGAATGTGCCAGCTATGAGTATAATTTTAATATTTGTTAAAGAAATTACCGGTAAAATTAAATAATATATATTCAGTAGGACACGATTAATGATTTTATATATTAAATGCCATTTACAAAAAGGTCTAGTAGGGTAGGGCGCCGTCAGCGGGGATGGATGGCTCGTAATGATTACCGCGTCTTCAAGATTTTATCTTTGAGCATCAAAGTCTGGCTGTTAGAAATAAAATGGGTAGGTAGACCTTAGCAGAATTGGGCGATTCGAACAAAAACGAAAATAAAAATACTGCATTAATTTTCCCTTAATTTATATTAAGGATGGTATGTATAAATAAATAAAGAAATAATTAAATATACGCTACACACTCAACGCCCCCCAATAGCATAGTAATATCCTGTGTCGGGGGTCCGGAAACATTCACACTGACAAGAACAAATACACCCAGACCGGAAAATATGCTTGCATGGTCAATACAAACATATGCTCCGAACGGGAATCGAACCCGTGACCTGTGGCGTTTAAGGCAGGTTCGCTACCGCTGCGCCACAGCGTCCTCAAGTATCATACGGTTTTACAATTATATAGCAGAAAGTGTTTAAAAACTTTCTATTAATAAATTTAAATAAAAGCTCAATGAACGTTTGTGTGATAAAGGCTATTATAAAATTTGTGAGTACCTTGAGGACACCAAACCTAGGAAGATGGAGGATGAGACCGTTACTCCAGGCTTTTCAGTGAACATAATATGCTATAACTACTTTGACATTTAAAAAAACATAAAAAGATAACCCCTCAGTTTGTTTCGCCGGCTCTTCTCAGGTAGAGGCTTATTTTTGAGCCATTCGTATCTGACGTAATCTGACTTTCAACAAATAAGTGACATGCTTTTTATGTTGAATAAAAATATTTGATTTTGATTTTGAATAATACAGTAACAATTCTCCAGCGATCTTTGTTATATTTGGCATTGAAATAGTTTAAACATTGATAAGCAGACATCAAATCCACGCGGAGCTGAATCTAGTACTTTTTTCCAATATTGCTCTTGGCCCTGCTGCACTTGAGAATCATTGAGCTCTGAAACTCGGCCGTGACAATGAGGTAGCTTCACGAGGGCTAAATGTTAATTGTGTCATAAGATCGCCTCTTGCGAAGGGAAACCAAAATACCTTAAAGCGAAGAAAATGGTACAATATGAGTAAAATCTAGTGTAACATTTGTTGTCGTATCATTAATAATCCAACTTTCAGAACTATAATATAAGTTATGAATTTTCGTCGATGTAGACTTCTTTGAACACTTTGAACACTTTGATTTAAACAAATGCTACATCAAAGCTAGCAGAGGCCGAGATAAGAACATCCAGTCCTATTAATTTGAAAAAAAATCCGAAAGAAATTTTACAACTGAAAATTACAAATTTTCTTTCCAGAACACACAAAATGACATTACTGATTTTACTGCCACGATCTCGCCTAACTAAATTTAAAACTGCCTCAAATTTTAAATTAGTTTATAGCGCTCCTTCTGAAAGTTGGACAAGGACATCTAAAATATGAAGAACATAAAACTTATAAGACTATCAAAGAGTTCTCAGGCATAAATATTTAAATTTGTTTCGTGTCTTTCCTCATAGAGTAGACCGGACTTTTTGTTTGTTTTTTTTTTCTCATTTTAGTTCTTTGACCTAATTTCCTTAAAGCTGCGACATAATTTTACTCACGCCAAAAAATAATATATAATATTTTTTTTTTTTTTCACCAAAACAGTATTGTCAATTGTCTATTGATTTTCAATTTATCTAAACCCACGTCGATTGACTTACATATTTATACTATGGACAAGAACGGAATGAAGTTCGTCATAAGCTTGCAACATAACCGAATGACGTTAGCGTGCGACTAACTTCGTGCGTTGGAGTGAAATTGACGAATAAGTACCAGCAAATCTTGATTCATTTCAATAAATCTTTTTTGCCACCTGACCGTGTCAGTTATTTGACTTCACAATATTACTAAAGAATAGCTTTCTCATTTGAAGTTTATTAAACTTTCTACAATACCGATGCCAAACAAAACGGCTTGCTTGTTTAATATAAGATTACTAGTTGAAATATGAAGTACGTTATTAAAATCCACGCTGCTTCACTGCAGACTTATGAAAATGGCTACATGTATCAAAAATTATTCCGGTACATGGAGGTTTCTTCACGTCGTTTTCTTTTACAATAGACCATGAGACGTATACGAAACACAAAAAATAGCAGTAGCCGTAGCATTGCTTTTCCTTTTATGAGACTGAGTGCCGGAAGACAAAAATAAAAAGAAATGTAGTAAAATTGTAAATGCTAATCACATAAAAAAATCTTTTTCAAGCGACCAAAATTCGATTTCTTATCATTATTCACTTACGAACAATGAAAAAATTGCTTAAAAGTACACTTAATAATTTTCGAGCTTCGTGTTGACGGGGTATAAGAAAGTTTCGGTTCAATTAAAATGCAAATAGCGACACCTAGCGCTCGGCGCCGCGACACCCACGTTGTTACTACACCAGCGTAAGGCGGCTCATTCACATTTCATTTTAATTGACGACGTTGTGGCGCAGTGGTAACGAACCTTAAGTGTCACAGATCGCGAGTTCGATTCCCGCTCGGAGCAGATGTTTGTATTGACCATACAGACATGTTTTCCAGTCTGGGCGTATTTGTCCTTGTCATTGTGTATGTTTCCGGACCCCGACACAGGATATAACTATCCTAATGGAACCGTTGAGTGTGTAGCGTTTATTTTTTATTTATTTATTGCCCAATATTATTGCATAGTATTATTCAAATCAAATATTTTATTCATCACATTAAAGCTTAGTCCTTCCGTTGAAAGTCAAATCTACCCTCCAGCTCCAAAATTAAACTTCTAGCTAAGAAGAACCGGCGAAACAAACTAAGGAGATTATATATTTTTATGTCTCTTTTTTTGGCAATAGTATTAAATGTCTCCTTGAAATTAAAACCTTCAATAATATTGAGATAGTCAAATTGACGAGACATTCGCGTCAATTCATGTGCGCAATATGCCTACGATGGTCATATATAAATCACGTGTCACGTTGTTTGTCCGCGATGGACTTCTAAACTACTGAGCCAATTTTAATAAAATCTTGCACACTGTGTGCAGTTTCATCCAACTGGAAAGATAACATAATTTATATCTCAATTTATTATCGAAATATTATTTTATTGCAAATTATTTGTTTATTAACAGAAGGTCATGATTATCTCTCTTAGATTAATAAGATTCTAAGAGATGGCAGTATAAGGTAATTCGTTGACTGGGTTGAGTAAGTATCCAATAAATGGCGCCACGTTAAAAGTACATTAAAAATAAATTCAGAAGGCCTGTACCAAATCGGATTTTTGTTGTTTCGTTTGTACTTGTCAAAACAAGGTTTGTATGGAATCGACGGGTAGGGAAGTTCGTATGGAAAAAATTGTATTACTTAATGTTTGTATACAGGTAGATAGTTTATAAGTGGAAGAACCAAGAACGGAATTAAAACTCCCACGGTAACTGGATAAACGGAACAATTTACTATGCACCCGGACGAAGTCGGGGCGGGTCGCTAGTATAAATATATGCCCAAAGTTTTTTTTCAATCACTGTACAATATTTTAATACGAGCCCCACACGTTCAATAATATTGTGCAATCGTCAGTATTACGTAATACTATTTCAGGTGTATAGGTAGGTCGCTTTAAGTCGGTGAGCGCAATTGTTTTAAAACGGCTTTGTTCAATGACGAACTATTTAAAATTTGTAATTGTAACAGCTGCAAGTAAAATGAAACTAGAATTCGTTTGAAAATCCAATTTCGTGACGGTGAAAAGTAGTTTGAAAATTGCATGCAGACATTTAACACGTTCTCAGTAACTTTGACTATAGCAATCGGTAGACGACAAGGTTTTCTGGCTTAGAAATACCAAAGAGAGTTGTACTCTACATGAGATAAGTTACAATAATGAATGAATTCATTTAATTATTATTCATCTACTTCTATGCATGTATCTACTACATATTAACTTAAAGTATAAGGCTCATAATTGTATATGAATAGGGTATCTGTCAAAGGAAATTTCATTACCAGCTTTCCTAGACAAGCGGCAATCGCTCCGTGTCGATTCGATTTCGAAAGTCAAATACGCTTGTGCGATGTCAATGAAAAACGATAGGTCACGTGGTATTTCGAAAGCTTATGCCTATATTTATACATTTCGGAATCATCTAATTTCGTTATCTATAATTAAATGTGTCTTTGTCTAGGTCCCCAGACCTTTGTGTGGTCAGTAAAGGGATGATAAGAGAGATCACATAGTACGATTTTAACTGGGCATCTCCATGCTTCAGAGAACACGTAAGACACGGCTTTATTAGAAGGTTTAACAACTCTGACAATAGGTTGACTACTAGCCATGTGGCAAGAAGGTGTATCAAATCTTGTTTTGTTACAGACGCGAATCAGCAGGCCAGCTACCTCGTTCAGCCAGTATCGACTCAGTTGTTGAAGCGGCTATCTGCGCTCGTCATTCTGAACAAAGTCCCACAACTCTACAGCTACCGAGAGCAGATCGGGCTTTAAGCCTTGTTTCGCCTGCGGTAGGCAGACGAGCAAAGTCGCAGAGAGGACAGGCAGGTGAGTGAGATAATAACTAAACAGGTTCCATAATAATAAAAAAATTTAGTACTAAAATGAAAGAAGCAGTAAAATAAAGATTTCTCTAAAGTACAAATTATTTAACTTATAATTTTTGTTTTATTTCATTATTATTTTTGTATATTATATATGTATATAAAAGCAAAACAAACACCTCTTACAATAATATTAATGCCTTTTTGGAATAAAAACTGACTTTAAATTATAGCGGCTTCATTATATCATAAGGCGTCAAATATTCTGCCTCTAAATAGTGCTAATAGTGCCGTAGTGCTTAGGCACTACTGTGTTCCGGTTTGAAGGGCATTGTACGCTAGTGCAATTACTGGGCGGACGAGATTTCAGAACTAATATCTCGAGGTTGGCAACGCGTGAGTGGCACCTACTAATGGTGCTGCAAGCGCTCATAGGCTACGGCAACCACTTACCATCAGGTGGGCCGTATGCTTGTTTGCCAACTTCTAACATAAAAAAGGCACAGTTAGTCTACCGTAAAGCAGTATACTGTTATTCGGTTTGAAGGACAATGTAGCTAGTGAAGTTATTGAACAAAGGAGATTTAAGAATCAATATCTTGAGATTATCAACGCGTTAGTGACACCTACAAATGTATGGTGTTTGCAAGCACTCATAGGCTACGACAACCGCTTACCAACAGGTGTCGTATGCTTGCTTGCCAATTTTGTCATATAAAAAGGCAGATTATAGTGTAATAACTGTATAAAAAGTTATTAATACGCTGTTTTTTAATCGATAGAGATAAGTATTAACAATAATTGGTAAAGTTATGATGGCGCGTGTGGCACCCGGTATACCTCTGCGCGCTGGGCCTGCTACCCGCGCCGTCCTACCCGCGCCGTCCTACCCCTAAAGACGGCGCGCTTTTCCTCATACAAACAATGTTTTAATTACAATTTATCAAATAGAGACAAAGTCTTATTACATGTGATAAAATGAGAAATGTAATTAAACCGTTTCAAATTGTAATTTTATCCCAAAAATTCTTTTGACCGAGGCATGTATTTCTATTGTCTGATTGCCAATTAAGTTCCCCTTTGATATCATGGAATGGCTATTTTTATACTACGAGTATTTATTGGGGATTCAATATATCCAATCAGTTTGAAACCACACTTGTATTTGATTAACTGACTTCAAAAGAAGAAGGTTCTTCGACTGTATTTTTTGTATGCTTATTACACGATAACGCAAAAACTGGCTGGCTTACTTTAGAGGTGTTTTTTAAGTTAGAGTCTCTTCAAATTTTATAAGCACACTTATTGCGATTTGTGTTATCTTTTATTTTAATATAATTGTTAAATATAAATGTGTTCATTGTCGGTATCTTAAATAAATCTTCAATAGTGTTCGTAACACATTTACTGCGGCAGTACATATTCTATGCTAGCTCCGGAGCGAGTGCTGCGATTTAAGATGTCACACGCTGCTTAAATCGAGAATGGCCCTATACTATTCATGGTGAGTTCAACGTCGTAGATCCAAAATGGACTACACTCAGTTCGAAGCAAATGCCTGTAGTAAAAACAAATGTCCTTTTACAACAGCTAAAGGTTAGAAACATAGAGAGGAAAAAAGAACCTTACCCTTCACTACATAGTATAAAACAAAGTCGCTTTCTCTGTCCCTATGTATGCTTAAATCTTTAAAACTACGCAACGAATTTTGATGCGGTTTTTTTTAATAGATAGAGTGATTGAAGATCAAGGTTTATATGTATAATAACATCTATTAAATAATGGAGAAAAAAAAAAATTTGAGGTTTCTAATGTGATGTCGTAAATAATTACATTTAACGCGTGCGGGCCACGGGCAGTAATGAATAAATCAAAACTACTTGATCGATTTTAATAATTTTTTCAGTGAATGACATAGGCTATATATTTTATACCCGTGCGAAGCCGGAGCGGGCCGCTAGTGTGGTGATAATTTGATAAGTCATCGAACAATAAATAGCAACAGGGCGTTAGAGAGAGAAATTCGACCAATTTCGATTCAATTGAATTATCAATTTATTGATCTTATTCGCATTGTCGATTCGATTCATCAATTCACCAATGAAACGATGCACATTATATATTTTTTAAATCGTATCCTAAATTTTATGCAAAAATAGTTTCATTATTATTATTGAAGTTATAAATGTATATTTATTATCATAATAATAATTATGATAATAGCGCCTGAGATTACCACAGCAATAAGTTATAAAGCGTAGCAAAGTAGTTAAAGTCGTGTAGGCGTCGTAATAAACTCCATAGTTATGAAGTAATTTAAGGCTTATTATACATAATAATATAATATTAACTATTCTCATCGACTTTGAATTTCATAGTTTTAAGAAACGTTTATCATATTTCATTTTAGTATTAGTAGAGCCATGCTCCTTCAATCATAAATGGCCGGTTGGACCGAGGTACCTCCCCGGTCCAGCCGGCACTCTTGTTGCGTTGCCTTTCGTGCGATCAGTGATTTTCAATAACCTCTCTGGTCTCTTTCTTTTATCAGGCATCGGGATGTGACGACCCCATCGCCCGCTGTTGGGATAACCTCTGTCACAACAGAGATTATTCCACCAGTGCAATCAGTCACACTGGTGGTAGGTCTTTTGTTGCAAGAGGCCGGCTAGGTAGGTACCACCGCAGTGTCCAATATTCTGCCGCCAAATAGTAGTGCTTAGGCACTACTGTGTTCCGGTTTGAAGGGCATTGTACGCTAGTGAAATAACTGGGTGAAGGAGATTTAAGAACTAATATCTCGAGGTTGGCAACGCGCGAGTGGCACCTACTAATGGTGCTGCAAGCGCTCATAGGCTGCGGCAGCCACTTACCATCAGGTGGGCCGTATGCTTGTTTGCCAACTTCTAACATAAAAAAGAAAAAAAATCCCTTCTCATTCTTCCCTCCTATCCATTGAGTTGGCAGCATGCTTTGATTTTTTTTATATGAGAGGGGTCAAACCATCGTCCATGAACATCTGCAGCACCAGAGGGCATGCAGGTGCATTGCCGATCTTGGCGAAAGAAATAGGCTCTTCTTTTGAAGGTTCCCAAGTCGTATCGTATTGGAAAGACCGCCGGCGAAAGTTGGTTCCACAGAGTGGTTGTGCGAGGAAGAAAATGCCTTCTAAATCGCGCTGTGGTTGATTTTCAGATATCGTGAAGGTGGAATTTAATAAAATACTTCAAGTATCGAACGCGGTATTTTAAGTAATTTACTTTTTATACCACTCTGATATCATAACTCGTTTATTCCTTTCCTATAGTACAGTTGCTTCAAATGTGAATTATAAATAAATAAATAAACGCTACACACTCAACGGCCCCCATTAGGATAATTATATCCTGTGTCGGGGGTCCGGAAAAATTCACAATGACAAGGACAAACACAACCAGACCGGAAAACATGCCTGTACGATTAATACAAACATCTGCTCCGAGCGGGAATCGAACCCGCAACCGTCGTGGCTTAAGGCAGACTCGCTGCCCACAACGCCACAACGGTGTCGGTGTCAATTATTGAAGTTTTAACTTGACTTGACACTTAAAAACTCAAAGGTTTGCCTGAATTCGAAATTATGAACATCGGTTAAAGTCTAAGTTTTTTATCCCTACTCGGCAATGATTTTGGTGATTACACTTCTGGGCACTTTCAAATTTTAAGGAAATTCATTGACCTAAACATGCAATATTAAAAACAATATACTAAGATTTTTTCGTGGAAGGTGTTCTCCTCTTTTCTATTGTCTCCCTATCAATATAACTTGCAAGTCTACTTGACTTTATTGACAATAATTTTGATCAAAGACAAATAATATTTTAACATTAACTAATAGTCTCTACCTACTGTCTTTTTTAATATTCAGTACCTCCTACTTTTTGAAGAAACAATACCTGCCCTATAAAGCCTTCATTTCATGAATGATTTATATATATATTTTTTTAATTTTGCTGGCTATAAGACAGCATTATATATTCAAACCATAAATTTCATAGTTAGATTTTTAAAATAAATTAATAATATGTATTTTAACCAAACCTTCTGAAGTAGAATACAAAACGTGAAAATAAAAATATGTTGAAAAGATAAATAAAGTAAATAAAGAAAAATTTACTACATTATTCATTAGCAATTATGAAATTCATGAAATTATATGGTTTGTCACGAATAATTAATAATTAAATATGCTTTTCCGAAACGTTTAATTTGCAAAATCATTTAACTCACTTATAATGAGTTCGTGTATTAACTTAACATATTTAATCACGAAACTCGATTAATATCAAATAACAAGTACAATTTGAGTTCTGTTAAATGAGTATTTGAACACGATAATAACACTGCGATGTTTTTTTTTAATTTGTTTAAAGTTTTTTTTACAACGTTTTTTGTTTGATTAAACTTCGACCGTAAACAACATAGTGACAAGCACTGTATTCTCAATACAAACATCTGCCTCGAGTGGGAATCAACCCGCTCAAACCTGTGGCGGTGGTGGTAGTATGTGCTGAGTTGGCCCAATAGGTCAAAAACGTAAACTATAACCGAAGATCGTAAATTCCGGCAGGCACCTCTGAGTTTTCAAGTGCTTATTTTGTTTCAAATTTATGGAACGGTGAAGGATAACATCGTGAGGAGACCATGACATGTATATGCTGGTTTTTTTTTATGTAAGAGGGGCAAACGGGCAGGAGGCTCACCTGATGTTAAGCGATCACCGCCGCCCATGAACAACTGCAACACCAGAAGGCATGCAGGCGCGTTGCCGACCTTTAAGGAAAGAATACGCTCTTCTCTTGAAGGTTCCCAAGTCGTATCGGTTCGGGAAGACCGCCGGCGGAAGTTGATTCCACAGAGTGGTTGTGCGAGGAAGAAAATGTCTTCTAAATCGCGCTGTTGTGGATTTCCAGACATCGAGGTGATAGGATAGGAGGTGCGAGGATAGGGCTTACAAGAATAGCCTGGTAAGCTATAACCGTTGTGAAAAACTCGTAAAGAACCCTGACGAGCAGTCAATCAGTGGCGTTTCGAGGTCAGCCAGCGTCAGTAGTTGTATCCTAAAAGGGGAGCAACGCACCTGCATATCCTGTGGTGTTGCAAATGTTTATGGTTGGCTTCTGAACGTTTGCCACCTCTGACTTTAAAAAAACGATAATTCAGAGAGAAAATTACTTTGATATTAGTAAATAGAGTTAGGCTCAAACTTGCAAGACTTGTTACCAGTGTCGGCCGTATTACCGTTTTTTAATCCGTATAATTATTGCTGAAATAACTTAAATAATCATTGTATATAATATAGCGATCGAAACTTTATTAAACATTTTATACATTTAAAGAGTCGGATTACAAATGTATTGTACGTGAATCATTGAATAGTAAGTGCGTCAATTGAACTCGTATAAAAGGAAAACAAACGCAATGTGTAAACACTCATTCACACCCGAAAAGTTACCCATTTTACTCCACTTATATTGATGACATTTTACTTTGTTTGAAGAAAAAACATCTGCTTTTTTATATTAGGGTTCCGTAGCCAAAGGCAAGGCTATGTTGTCTTCTTCCTAATAAAAATCTCGGTATTGTATCTACCCAGGGTCTGCATATTACTCTTGTCCGGATTTAACTGGTTAATATTTTTTACACAGAGCGATTGCCATCTGATTTATGCAACCCTAAGAGTGAACCAGTAACTCATTGGATATAAGCAAATTACTTATCAAGAGCTAACTTATCAAGAGTAGAGAGATCCACAAGGACAAACGTCCAAACCGAAACAGATATTTGAAGATTAATCTAAACATCTGCCCAAGCGGGAATCGAACCCACAACCATCGAGGCTTAAGGCGGACGCGTTACCAATACGCCACAACGGTGGCAAGTCTATGTTGTGTATCAACTATATTGTGTTCCTACCGTCTTCATTAGTTGGAGAACTTTATTTCAGTATGAAATTACTAAAGTCCCAACTTGAGCGCTTTTACTGGAAATTCAAACTACCCTCCATAATTCCATCGGGCACTCGCAAATGGAGCAAATCTAGTTATCACTATAGCAATATGAACTTATTTCCGACGAAGGTTCCAATTCACTAGTGAACGCTGAACTCAAACTTTTACACGAATAATTTTGTACTCTAAATAATCTTAACACAAAGGTATCAATTCTTTAGCATTTTTTATCGACGTCAATAAAGAGATACCCAATTACGTAATGTATTTTGCAATTGTGAACATAATTTTATGTTTAAGTTTCCTTGAACAAAAACTCTATATAGGAAAAAAATGTTATTGAAATGGTTTAACTTTATTGCCACCATTTTAAATTTTTACGAACACAAAAGCCACAAAAAAATATTAAAAAAACGATAAGAAAACTCTCTTTTCTATTGAGGGAAAAGTCTCTAAATAATATTCCTTATCTAATATATAAAATTCTCGTGTCGCAATGTTCGTTCCCATACTCCTCCGAAACGGCTTGACCGATTCTTATGAAATTTTTTAACCATATTCAGTAAGTCTGAGAATCGGCTACTATCTATTTTTCAAACCCCTAAGTGTTAAGGCGTGTCCACCCCAAATTTTTTTAAATTTTTGTATAAATTTTTATTTTTATTTTTTTATTATGAGGCATATAAAAATACATACGACTCAAAATTTTCACTTTTTTATCACCAATCCCTGCTTTGGCCGGTGTCACTTCTAGACTCTAGGGTAGAGGGCGCTAATATCGGGTCCCAGATTTTTTTCGCGGCAGAACAACGTCTGCCGGGCCCGCTAGTTTCTTATATATAACGGCAGTGGAAATTTCTGTAATCTAGAGGTAAGTAAGAACATAATTGAAGAGACAAAGTCTAAAAGCTAACACCATTTTACTTAACGTACCATTTTACTTAAAACAGATAACATTTTGTAATGGACACCGTTGTGGCGTTGTGGGTAGCGAGTCTGCCTTTAGTCTCGACGGTTGTGGGTTTGATTCCCGCTCCAGCAGATGTTTGTTAAACATTTCTGTTTCGGTCTGGGCTTTTGTCCGTGTGGGTCTCCCCACCGTGCCTCGGAGAGTACGTTAAGCTGTCGGTCCCGGTTTTTATCACATAACATCTGATATTAATCGTTAACTCTTTGATAAGTAAATTGCTCTTATCCAATGACTTACTGGTTGCCCGTTAGAGTTGGGGAGCTCAGATGGCAATCGCTCCGTGTAACCTGTTAAATCCGGATAAGAGTAATAAGCAGACCCTGGGTAAATAAAATACCGGGAATAATACTAGGACGAAGAAGAAGATAACATTTTGTAATAAACTGCAACTACTCAAAAAGTTTTCTGTCATAATGTAAAAAGTTAGAAGTCTGTGCTGGTTGACTAGAGGAATTAATTTTAAAATTCTTATTTTTATGGTGATAGTTCTTCTTCATCTTCCTGCCTTTATCCCAATATATTTGGAGTCAGGCCTCCCTGTTGGTCCGCGCCAAGCTGCTCTATCTTGGGTTGTCCCTGGTGAAATATTCTGTACATTCAGTTGATTCACCACAATGGTCTACCAAGAGGCTGGTGGCCTGCCTCGTGATCTCGGCTTATAAATAATATAAATAAATAAATAAGCGCTACACACTCAACGGCCCCCATTAGGATAGTGATATCCTGTGTCGGGGGTCCGGAAACATTCACAATGACAAGGACAAATACACCCAGACCGGAAAATATGCTTGTATGGTCAATGCAAACATATTACGCTCCGAGCAGGAATCGAACCCGTGACCTGTGGCGTTTAAGGCAGGTTCGCTACCGCTGCGCCACAACGTCGTCGGCTTGGGGTTAATATTAAGTCCTTTCTTTACAAAATAGAATACTTACGGTGATAGTTGAAGTTTAATATTTTTTTAACATGAAGAGACAGGAAAGCAAAACCTTAAATAGTATTATTGTTCTATTTGGGATTTTGCATTATTGTCTAAAAGCTGATTTATAGTCTAATAGGTCACGGACGGACCCATTGTGGAATAAAGTTATGTTATAAGTACTTAATCCAGCTTATATAAGCAATTAGTCCTCTGTCAATACTGGAAAATAAACAACTTGTTCTTAACTACTTAGCTCTTATTGTCGTAGGAAAACTCCAACGGATTAGAAATTACGGAAAGCGAAATTTATGGTTTTAATATTAACAACCGACATCAATTTTTAAATGGGAGATTTAAAAATTTAAAACTTCTTGGCATTTGACGACGTTGTGACGCAGCGGTAGCAAACTTGCCTTAAACGCCACAGGTCGCGGGTTTGATTCCCGCTTGGAGCATATGTTTGTATTCACCATGCAAGCATGTTTCCGGTCTGGGTGTATTTGTCCTTGTCCCTTTATACCGGATATTTATTTTACCGGACGCCCGACACAGGATATCACTATCGTAATGGGGGCCGTTGAGTGTGCAGCGCTTGTTTATTATTTATTTTCTTATTATTTATGACCCCAATTTTTACGTTGGCTAAATCTTCTTCATCCTAGCATTATTCCCGGTATTTTATGTACCCAGGGCCTGCTTATTACTCTTATCCGGATTTGACAGGTTACTAGTTTTTACACGGAGCGATTGCCATCTGAGCTCCGCAACCCTAAGGGCGAACCAGTAACTCAATGGATAAGAGTATTTTACTTATCAAGAGTTAACGATTATTATCAGATGTTATGTGATAACAACCGGAACCGACAGCTTAACGTGTTTTCCGAGGCATGGTGGGGAGACCCACATGGACAAACGCCCAGACCGAGACAGAAATTTTAACAAACATCTGCCCGAGCGGGAATTGAACAAGCAACCGTCGAGACTAAAGGCACACGCAGACTTTTACGTTGGCTAAATAAATTATTTACTTAAATAGTTCTATCAAAGATTTGAACTTTTCTTCTTGACTATGATCTCGTAACTTGCACCTCAAAACATTATTCTCGCTGAGCGCAATTCCAAGATGTAGCCGGCAACCTTTGCCAAACGGTTGAAATAAACTATTGTTTCATTATTTTATATTAGTGAAGATTTGATCATTTAATTATTAAATTAAGTATTATTGGTTATGAATTTAGGTAAAAATCCATTTGAAATCCTTATCGACAAGAATCATTGACTCGGAGTTAAAAGGTTTCTTCTTAAATTTACCGTATATCCGATATAAATGTACTTTGGACTGTAATAGGAATTGCTACATTCCAAGTTAAATTAAGCGATCATAGAGCTGTAAATTTCTTTAAGTTTTTTAAATAGCACAGCCTTGCCTTTCCGTGGAAAGGGAGTGAGTGCAGAGATGACGATGATAGAACAGAATAGAAGAAGACGTACTGTGCCGACCCCACTTAGCATGGGATACGGGCAAGAAGGAGAAGAATTCTCTTTCTCTGTTACATTGGATGTCACATAATAGGAAAAGAGACACCGTTGTGGCGTTGTGGGTAGCGTGTCTGCCTTAAGTCTCGACGGTTGCGGGTTCGATTCCCGCTCGGGCAGATGTTTTTTAAAATTTCTGTTTCGGTCTGGGCGTTTGTCTGTGGGTCTCCCCACCGTGCCTCGGAGAGCACGTTAAGCTGTCGGTCCCGGTTGTTATCACATAACATCTGATAATAATCGTTAACTCTTGATAAGTAATTTGCTCTTATCCAATGAGTTGCTGGTTCGCCCTTAGGGTTGCGGAGGTCAGATGGCAATCGCTCTGTGTAAAAACTAGTAACCTGTCAAATCCGGATAAGAGTAATAAGCAGACCCTGGGTAAAATAAAATACCGGGAATAATGCTCGGATGAAGAAGATAATAGGAGAAGAGAAGACAAAAATGTAGGCTTACAGCACTCTCAGTCATGGAACGAAAGACGACATTATAATAATAATAGTAACTCTTTATTGGACACAAACATATGTTACAAATAAGAAGGATAGAAGATGTGTTCCACATAATTATGGAATGTGTACGAAACGAAGCAGAAAGGGTTCAAGTAAAATTAAAGATAAATAATTTTGATTTTGCATCATGCACCAGTATCTTGGCTTTGCCCTGTTCGGAAGAAGCCAAGTTACTGTATAATTTAGTTAAGTTAGGAATTAAGCGTCGGTTGTAATTTAGTATAACGGTCACTATGGGGGTGACATGTTCTACAATAGAATAAACCCCTTAAAATAATAAAGAAAAAAAAAAATAAAAAAAAAAATAAGAAGGATTACCCAGACTTCTGCACTAGCAGGGCTGTGTTGCTGAAGCCAGTTTCTTCCCCTTAATATCATCATCATTACATTTTTTATGCCCTTAGGAATTAATCATTTTGACTAAATAATAATAAAACGTTAACAAAAAAGAAAAAAAAAATTGAATTAACCTTCCTAGAAAATAGTTGCTATTTATTTAATATTTATATGGTAAGAGTGTGTGTGTTGTGTGGGTTGCGTGGGTGTGTGTACTGCTGCTTTACGTAATATAATGATAAGTATTGATGTGAAAACTGATGATTCCAAATTCGGAATATCTTGTGTGTGGTTTCCATTAAAATGTTAATTTTTGTGTCTAGTAACATATTTCTCCCGTCACTCACCGCAAATCGGAATAAAGGTGACCTAAATTTGTGTTGCCTCGCTTTTTCTAGGTTCCCCAAGTGAAAAACGAGTTTTGCGGTTGCTGGGACAGTATTTAGTAAAACTCTTAACCTAAATCAAGGCATGTATGTTTTGGAGTCATGTGTATATCGAGAATGCGAGGGAGTTATTAATTGAAAGATTAATTTAATTGACAAGTAAAAGTAAAATACAACTTGAATAACAATAATAATAAAGAACTTTATTTACAAAAAACATACTACTACAGTATAAGTTAAAAACAATATAAATTAAAAAGTTTACATAAGATCTGTATTCACTATGTATTTAGTGAAAAGGTCGTAAACTCAGCTTTAAGCTATTTTTTAGTTCACGCCTTGCACAAGTGCTGCCAATACAAAATGTAATTATTATGAATTTATTTAAAACTAAATTAAGAAAACAACAAAAAGAAAAAAGAAAGAAAATAAATAAATACTTATTATACGTCAAACACGTCAAACACGTCACACCACAAAACATATCTGGGGGCACGGCAGTGCCCCGCCAAGTCGAGCAAAAAAGCGGCACGGCCGTACTATCCTTTTCTCGAAGCACTTCAGGCCATTTTCAACGCTCTATAACTTCGTTGTGGATAAAGCTATATGCCTGAATTTTCAGTAACCGAACAGGTATTGTATAGACACGGTATATATCAAATTTCATTCAATTTGAACCAGTAGTTTTAGAATTATAACTAGTCAAATTTCTTAATTTTGTCACTCACTGACTGACCGATCATCAAAACTCTAAGGCACTTCTAGCAGACATGGAAGCTTCAAATTTAGAATATAATTAGTGTTTAGTGTATAAAAAAAGGAAAAATTAAAATATTTTGTAATTTCGTTTTAGTTTTCTAGATAAACCAACTGCATAAATAACTTTGTAATGTCATATAAATGTATAGGAATACAAAGTTACATTTGCAGTCAGATACGCACTTACATAATTTTCAACCTTTTATAACTTCGTTGTTGCTGAAACTAAAAGCCTGAATTTTCAGTAACCAATTAGGCATTGTATAAACACAGTGTATATCAAATTTCATTCAATTTGAAAAAGTAGTTTGAGAATTATAACTAGTCAAACATTTCTTAAGTATGTTATACATTGGCTGACCGTCATCAAAACTTTAAGGCACTTCTAGCAGATATGGAAGCTTCAAATTTGGAATATAATTAGTGTTTTGTGTATAAATAAAGGAAAAATTAAAATACTTTGTAATTTCGGTCCAGTTTTCTAGATACACCAACTGCATAAATAACTTTGTAATTTCATATAATTGTATAGGATTACAAAGTTATATTTTTAGTCAGAGACGTAGTAACATAATTTTCAACCTCTTATAACTTCGTTGTTGCTAAAACTAAAAGCCTGAATTTTCAGTAACCAATTAGGCATTGTATAAACACGGTGTATATCAAATTTCATTCAATTTGAAAAAGTAGTTTAAGAATTATAACTAGTCAAAAATTTCTTAAGTTTGTTATACATTGGCTGACCGTCATCAAAACTCTAAGGCACTTCTAGCAGACATGGAAGCTTCAAATTTAGAATATAATTAGTGTTTAGTGTATAAATAAAGAAAAAATTAAAATATTTTGTAATATCGACCCAGTTTTCTAGATACACCAACTGCATAAATAACTTTGTAATCCTATATAAATGTATAAAATTACAAAGTTACATTTACAGTTAATAAATCAGTGTACATGTATAGTACCTAGATGGGTACCTAGATAATATACGATTAAATTCAAGAAGTGGGTAGAAAAAGTAGGACTTTCTACAAAAGATATGAGATCCCATTAAAAACATAAAATGTAAAAAAAATTGCCAGTCTCGCAAAGCAGTTCTTCTACTACAAAAAGCGGTGAGATCTCATGTATAACTACGCCTCAAACTTGGCAGTTTTACGAATCTAAAAGTATTTGTGTGAGTAGAATAAGTTGCCGTACAACTGCCAAGTTTCAGGCGTAGTTATACATGAGATCTCACCGCTTTTTGTAGTAGAAGAATTGCTTTATGAGACTGGCAATTTTTTTACATTTTATGTTTTTAATGGGATATATATGAACAAAACAAAATATAATACATACACAGATAAAAACATAATCCTGATAATTTTGTCTTGTCTGTCTGTCCGTGTTTATGTTACGGCACAATAGAGATAAGGTATTTCGGTTTACAATGTTCAATTACACTAAAAGAAAATACTTAGAAAACATTGAAATAAAATCCTATTGTTTATAAGCTTGTGAGAATAAATAAGTTTATTTTATAGATATACTAGCCCGTTCCGGCTTCGCACGGGTATAAAATTTATAGCCTATATGGTATCACTGAAAAAATTATTAAAATCGATCCAGTAGTTTTGATTTATTCATTACTGCCCGTGGCCCGCACGCGTTAAATGTAATTATTTACGACATCACATTAGAAACCTCAAAATTAATAATTTTTTTCTCCATTATTTAATGGATGTTATAATACATATAAACCTTTCTCTTCAGTCACTCTATCTATTATAAAAAACAGCATCAAAATACGTTGCATAGTTTTAAAGATTTAAGCATACATAGGGATATAGGGACAAAGAATAGGGATATAGGGAAAAAGATATAGCGACTTTGTTTTCACTACATAATTATGATTATATACGTCAATAATTTTAATTATTATAAACCGATAATAATTATCGGTGCAATATACGTTTTTAAAGAAATTACGTTCGTACGTACTATTATTTTTAATAAAAAATTGGGAATGTCTAAAATCAAGGCAGTCAAAATTGACTTGAATAAAACATTATGAAATACAAATTAATGCTGCTGAAAAAATTAATATACAACATGCGTAAATATTTTATTATCAACTTTTGAATATTAACTCTAAAGTTTTCCGGAGTACAGCTGACTTTTCACTGACCCTTCAGTGAAAGGTCAAGCATTAATTTGGCATTTGGCCGATTTCTTTCAAAGCTTTCTTGTTTTTAGGGTTCCATACCCAAATGGCAAAAACTGAACTCTTGTAACTGTCGGTCTTTCCGTCCGTCACATAATATATAATAAACTAAAAGATTTTGTTTTGATGTTTTAGATGTTTGTTACTCAATCACGCAAAAACAACTGAGCAGATTTTAATTGATTTTGCCACAGGTATAGACATAGTATTCTTTTACTTGGAATAAACACAGTATTTATCCCGGAAAAATGTTAAGTTTCCGTGGGATTTTTTCGGAATGTAGTACACTGTTGGCCCTACTGGCCTTGACAGCGTCACCGGGCGGGGGGCCGAGTACAGACACTCAGCCGTGATAAAGGGGCAGCCCTCACGGGAGCTCAAATTTGATTCCGTCCTTAGTGTGCCTCCAGCGCAGGCGAACCACGGTTAAGGACGTCATCGGAGATGGAGGCAGCGCTCCGAGCGCATTCTATACGATAGACTCACCCGACCGTGTGAGCGTGACGAGACGTGCGAAACAAAGGACCTCGACCTCGCTGACGAAGACGTGCATCCCGTGGGATAAACAAAAAATAAACTACGAGATTAGTTGTATTGCAATAATGGTGCCTCATTAAAAGACGTTTTCACGCGGGCGAACCCGCAGGCAGATGTAACAGCTACTAAAAAAATAAAATAAACCATGGTATGGAAATTTTAATCCCACTAGTGGACGTACTATAGATCTATTGTCCTACCAGTCTTAACCAGTTGTAATAGCTTGTTAACGCCCACGATAATAATGATTGATTAACAAAGTAATACATGTTCCTTGTCTTGTAATTCCACTTACGATGTTGTTAAATATTCGTGGAATCGATATTAAGCAAAAAAGCTACTTCACTATTCAATTAAAAGATTATATTTTTTATAACCGTTCAGAAGCCGATTTTTTTGGGTTTTTATCATTGATAATAATATGAACGCTACGTCATTTTCGGAACCAACGGTTTAGAATAGTTATATCTTGTATCGGAAATATAAAAATCTATATAATAAAATGAAACAAACAAAAAAATTGGTAATTCGAAATAAAATCTGTATATTTCAATAAGTTAAATGATAAAAAGACAGGAGAGAGAGAGAGAGAGAGAAAGTTGCGCCTGGCTGCGTACTCACTTGCTCGTGTGCTCATTTTGCTTGTAGTAGACTCGATACACATACGCGCACACACACGCAGCATACGGAATTTAATTACGTGACAATTTCTACTAAATCGCACTAATTATAACCCGCGTTAAAGAACTCCGTTTCAAAACTGAAACAAAATATCCACTACTTATTTACTAAAAAAATCAAAAAGCAAAAGTATATATCAATATTACTTGAATGTTAGTAATGATATAGCAGGCGGGGACAAGCCTATCGTTCAATTATTACTTTTCAAATATAAACTTATAAATTATATTCATCATTCATTCATGTTTTATTTGTCTGCCTCCTGCCTGCTATACCTTTACCTAACATTCAAGTAATATTGATATATAATTACGCTTGATTTTCGTTTAATGTTTTTTTTGTTTTTATGTTAAAAGTGGGCAAACAAGCATACGGCCCACCTGATGGTAAGTGGTTGCCGTAGCCTATGAGCGCTTGCAACACCATTAGTAGGTGCCACTCACGCGTTGCCAACCTCGAGATATTGGTTCTTGGGAAATCTCGTCTGCCCGAAGTTGAATTCCACTAGAGTGATTGTGCGAGGAAGAAAATGTCTTCTAAATCGCACAGTTGTGGATGCCTAAGCACTCGAGGTGGTAGGGATGGAATATTTTGTCGCGACTGTCCGATGGTGAAATTCAACCGGCGGGATCAACAAATAGATTCCTCAGAATGTTCCCCGTGATATATGCGATAGAAGATGCAGAGTGATCCGACATCTCTACACAATGCCAAAGGATCAAGCCGATCGGAACAGCGGGCGATCGTCGACAATTCGAGCCGCTCTACGTTGGATGCGGTCAATTGGATTAGTTTGCTCCCAGAGATGAGAGCAGTACTTTTAAATTATATTCATTGTAATGCTTTTATTTGTCTGCCTCGCTTTGCTGAGCATACCAAGCTTTAAAGGCCAATTTGACATTTCCTTCCAATTGATCACGGAACTGAACGACGCTCGAAATGTCGACACCAAGCTTGATTTTCGTTTAGATGTAACAAGTTATATAAGATTTCTTTTACTATAATTTTTATTTTCTCTATCTTATTATTACTGTCAAAATGTGCAATACCAACCGGCTTAATTATGAGTTGATTTTTAATTTTGTTGTTGTGTAAGATTAATATTATTAGTATAAATATTTCTGTAAGATTGTTGTGGCTACCTTAAAAAGCTATGCTCTGTTAATTTAGTTTAAATATATATAATAACTTAACCTGTGTATTCTAGGTTCTAACTATTGGTGGTCCATAAATAAATGTTTTTATGATTAGAAAAAAATGATATTTTAGAAAAAAAATTGTGACCAAAACATCGTTAATGGCGAACTACTTAACCTATTTCGTGAATTTATAATTTAAATAAAAAAAAAAAAAAAAACAACATTCAGCAAACGGGAAATGGACGGAACCAGTTCGTCTAACAGTTACACGGCCATTGGCTATTGGCTATTAATCCTTCGTCTAAAGCTAGTAATAGCCAGTTTTAGCTGACATTCCTCGAGATGTAACGACCTAAACCAACACCGTTATAAGCTCCACAGATCTACTTATGTAACCTAATAATTCAGATACGTATTGGGACCAATCTAACTGGTGATCGGCTTTTTATATAATAACAATTAACTCCATTATTTGTTCATCAAAATCTGTCGATCTTTGTGTCAATAGTAACATGCCCTATACGCTAATGTATAGGGGCTTGTGTGTTTGTTTCTGTGCAATAACTTATATATATGATGTTGTCGCGCAGCGGTAGTGAACCTGCTTTAAGCGCCACAGGTCGCGGGTTCGATTCCCGCTCGGAGCAGATGTTTGTATTGACCATACAGGCATGTTTTCCGGTCTGGGTGCGTTTGTCCTTGTCATTGTGAATGTCTCCGGACCCCCGACATAGGATATGTCTATCGTAATGGGGGCCGTTGAGTGTGTAGCGTTTATTTATTTATACCATACAAATATATGGTTCCTTTTATGCTTACCTTCCTCATACCCATCATCTCAGTTGCGTTTTCAAGTCATTACTAATATAACTATTTCCCATTCAACTAAATGAAGTTTTTTTTTTTTTTTATGTAAGAGGGGGCAAACGGGCAGGAGGCTCACCTGATGTTAAGTGATCACCGCCGCCCATGAACATCTGCAACACCAGAAGGCATGCAGGCGCGTTGCCGACCTTTAAGGAAAGAATAGGGTCTTTTCTTGAAGGTTCCCAAGTCGTATCGGTTCGGAAAGACCGCCGGCGGAAGTTTTTAACTTTCACATTAAAAAGTTCCTCTACTTTTGAGCTACTGTGGTTTAAAGTAAATATAGGCTAAAGTCAGCCACGTGGTGCTGTTTGCCACTTTATTTATTTGTGCACCAAATAGACAATACGGTTAAACACAAGGGACGCACATGATAATGGTACAAAGGATAACTTATCTTTAACAAGAGATCTCTGCCAGAAATCCTGGGAGAATTTGAGATTATTTATCAAGTAAAATGTGATGTAGGTGCAATAGACGCCAATTAAAATAAAATTTAAAATAAAACTGAAATCAAATTTGAGTCCCCGTGAGGGCTGTCCCTTTATCACGGCTGAGTCTCAGTACTCGGCCCCCGCCCGGTGACGCTGTCAAGGCCAGTAGGGCCAACAGTAATACACATTCCGAAAAAAAAAAAATCAATTAAAATAAAATAAAATATACTTTAAATTAAAAAAAAATCAAGTTAACAAAATAAACGAGAGAGACCACAGGACAAAAGATAGTTGAGAACAATGGTTGAACCTTCGGCTTTATCAAAGGACATTCTTTACTAGCCTCTTCAGTACTTTATGAAGGAATAAAGAAATAAAAAACACAATCAGACAGACAAAAGGCATGCGTGTCGCGCATTTATTTTTCCACTTGTGCTTAGAGCTTACAGCGGAAAAGAAATGCTTTGTGAGTATTTTATATCTTATTAATGTTTTTTTTTTGTTTTTACATTTCCGGTATTATCATTCTTTTATAAATTTCTCTGTACGGTCTTATAGAGATTTTATGAATAACTTAATTAATATAAAATATTAGCAATGCTTTTTTATGGCATTTCCTATTGGAGGGGCCAAATAAGCTCGAACCCTGTGCTAGGAGTGGATACGACAATAGCCCAAGGGGGTCAGGTTCGAAACCGCGACTCTCGCGTTAACGATGCGTAATCGGCCTTTCTATCATTGAGCTATTGAGGCTTTATAATATTTTATTATATAATATCAGCAGCAGGTAGCAGGTAAAAACAAGTATTTAATTTATTCGAAAATCACACCTCCTTATCATTTTGAAAGATCTATTCAAAGATATCTCACACGTTCCAAATTACACGTTTATAAGATTTTTTTTCAACCCTCAGTTACATGTATGGATAATACACACAACACAATCACAATTTTTTATAAATGTTAGGATTTCATTAAAAAACCGTATAGCGGTACAGAGAATACACCTATTTACTAAATTTCGTATAGATACAGCCAGTAGTCTCCGAGTAAAATGACTGTGACATACTGACGGAAAGACGGACAGACGGACATGACGAAATTATAAAAGTTCCGTTTTTGTCGGAAACCTATTAACTGAAAGCATGCACCACAATTTAATTTCCTTTTATATGTGGTAAAAATAAAACATTAGATCAAAAATTGCTCTTCAGCTAAATTAATTGAATCTCACCCAGAATGGTTACAAAGTGACAATTATTTCAAGCACATTTTCTAAAACAGAACGTAAAAGAAAATAAAAAGTAGCTTTAATTATAAGAACGTCTGTTGTGTTAAAGCAATAAAGATCAAAGTGTTGTACTGAAAGATATAAAATAAACAATAAAAAAATGTCACAAACAAACATTACACACGCTTGAAAGAAAAATAACAACTGACTGCGACCGACTATATCAAAAACATCTTCTTCCTACCATTATTGCGGTTACTTAGCCAGGGTCTGCTTATTACTCTTATCCGGATTTGACAGGTTACTAGTTTTTATACAGAGCGATTGCTACCTGATCTCCGTAACCCAAAGGGCACCAGTAACTCATTTGATAAAGCAAATTACCTATCAAAATATATGTAAAGGCTCTTCGAGGCTCGAGGGGTAGACCCAAAAGGACAAACGCCCAGACCAAAACAGATATTTGTGAGGGCAAATCTACCCCGAGCGGGAATCGAAACCGCAATCATCGAGATTAAAGGCACACGCCAAACTTTGACACCGGCTTTAACCAAAACATTGTTTCATAAAAACAAATTGAATGTAATGATCGTGATTAATAAGCTCCGTATAAGGAGTTCCGTTCTATTTGTATTGAGTCCTTGATCATCAAAAAATATATATGGAACCACCATCCAAATTGATTTATGATCCGCAAAAATATTGCGTAATATTATGACAGCAAAAAAATTATTTACATTTTCGTGATATTGACATTATAAAGAAGAAAAAGTCTAATGAAGCCAAAGACGTCACTTTCTTTATAAACAGTATATATATAGATTTCGTCTCCTTAGCTAAGTTTAAAACCTGTCACATGCCGAAAATTGAGTCGCAACCTGTTATGGGTACCTAAAAACGGACACAATAAACCTCAGAAAAGTACGACGAACATTAAAAGTAATCAACCTACACTCCAGTACATATACGTAGGTCAACACAGGTATGTACGAGCTTTTAAGGCTCTACAATTCTACATATGCCGTCTCTTTCGCGCTAATTGTCTCTAGCATGCTGTCTCACTCTGAGAAACGAGCGCCAGCTACCGTCGAGTTCGGGAACCGAATGACAGTTGCTCGCACGCATGTCTTTTGTATTGTGTACCAGTGGTTATTATACTTGTATTCGGTGATATTATTATTAAAAGCTACATTTTATGTGTATTAAGTGGTTATTCTGTATATATTCTGTGTTTATTATGGCGATGTGTGCGAAATAAATATGTGTTTGTGTCAGTAAATGAATGTTCGTGGTGTTGATTTATCTGGTTTATTGACTTGGAGCCCGAAGAACAGAATCAAGATAAAATTGAAACGTATGTTACTTTGTTTTGACTAACATAAATAAACATTGCATGCTTTGGTTTACTTAACATTTAGCTATTACTAAAATACTTCCCGAGAAATAGTAGAGTTCTTTAAGTTTAATAGAGTCTTCAGGATTTGAAAGGTTTTTATTTATTTGTATCATATTATTAATGATGTTTTTTTTAAATATTTAAATGCGTTTCCTAATTGACGTATGAATACCTTTAATAATGAACTGAAAAATTTTGCTAATAATTTCGCGTGATTTTATTGTACACAGAAATGTATTGTTTTACATGTTATTACTTTATAAATAACATTAATTAATGATTAGAATTTATTAAATAATAAAATTACTATTTTTGATCTCGAGCATTTTTAGTTAATTATTTTTATTAGCGATTTTTAAACGTTGAAAGAATTGATATAATTTTAATTTGATAGATTTCTTTTTAGGAAAAAAAAATAATTATTGGAAGTTCAATATCGTCCATTTGCAATTAATTAAACAGAAAAAAAACAGCAGTAAATCTGTGAGACAGGCTAATTACAACGATTATCGATGTTGTAGTGTTTTTTATTTAGTTAACAACTACGATATTAATGACTATTACGATATTGATGAGTGTTTATTGAAAGTCTCATTTTTAGAGTTCCGTTGGTACACTATGGGTACGAAACCATAAAAAATTAGACTTTCAAAGGCTATTACTAGGCCTCCGCTGTATGTCCATCCCTCTATCAGCTGGCTGTATCTAACGAACCGTTCTAGGTAGTGTTGAAATTTTCACATAATGTGTATTTCTGATAAAATTGTAGGCGGTAAATTAAATACAAGAAACTTGATATTTTTATTATAAGGTTGTTTATTTATAAACGCATACTCACGTATGATTTCCAAAAGCAACAATAACAAAAACTTTTTTTCTATGATACATATTTTTTATTTATGAACGTAAGTTTTGTAGTACGTATGATTCTCAAACACGTCAATATGAGTATGAGTCCCAAAAAGTAAACTATTTTTCCGAGATAACTTTATGTGATAGATATTTTATGATGTAAACTTCCAACGTAAATAGTAATAACCACGTTTTATGTTCATTGTTTTAACTAAGTGCCATTGTATTGAGAAAAGTGTAGAGGAAAATATGGATTTATCGATGAAGAAAGTACAATATTACTAGAAATTCATAGTAATGTTATAAATGCTAGAGTAAACCTGGTCTATCTGTCTGTTGTCATTATTAAAAAACAATTTTTCGGAATCCAAGGATGTGAAAGGGGTTTGGAAGGTGAAACAGTTTTGAATATTGGATGTCCGCCATTTTTGAAACTTGAATATTTTTTTTTATGTTAGAAGTTGGCAAACAAGCATACGGCCCACCTGATGGTAAGTGGTTGCCGTAGCCTATGAGCGCTTGCAGCACCATTAGTAGGCGCCAGTCACGCGTTGCCAACCTCGAGATATTAGTTCTTAAATCTCGTTCGCCCAGTAATTTCACTAGCGTACAATGCCCTTCAAACCGGAACACAGTAGTGCCTAAGCACTACTATTTGGCGGCAGAATATTGGACACTGCGGTGGTACCTACCTAGCCGGCCTCTTGCAACAAAAGACCTACCACCAGTGTGACTGATTGCACTGGTGGAATAATCTCTGTTGTGACAGAGGTTATCCCAACAGCGGGCGATGGGGTCGTCACATCCCGACGCCTAGAAATAGAAACATGAAACTTTGTTTTTTGATGAATGAATAAATATAAAGAAACACGTGTTGAAACATTTGCCCCTGAAGGCCTGAAGGGATGAAATAAGGGTTCAAAAATTTATTAAAATCGTAATTCACGCGGGCGAAGCCGCTTGCAGAAGCTCGTTATAAATATTGATAAAAATCTGATGACATAAGATGCATTTATATTTATTTTTGAGGAGAAATTGAAAGATTCTTGAAGTAAATAATAATAATTAGATCTTTTTTCAAACAATTTATGAATAATGTAAAAGAAAAATATTGTTGTCTGAGTTATGAAAAGATCCATTATCATAATAATAACAGTCGCGGCCACTTACTTTTTCAATTTTTTTTTTTACTTCAAATCTTATTTTAGAACTACCCTGGAACAACTGGAGAACAGGGTTTGTTAACATTTCTGACATAAATAACCATGATTATTGATTGCTTAATGATTTAACGTACTATTTACTAGCTTCGCCCACGGCTTCGCTTGCGTGATTTATCTATTGTACGCAATGATAATTATTTTACTGAAATAAAGGTAGCCGAAGCTACGTTTTGTATTTAAAACTGCAGCTATGTACTTCACACACACCCACTTCACTGTCAATATTTAATAGTTTGCGTAGATGTAAACGCGCCAAATATGTATATCAAAATGAAGTACGAAAAATTTGATAAGCGATGTAAATATATGCTATTTAAAACATTAAGAAGTAACTAATGTTTCCCGTCAATCTTGATCAATAACTAAACCGTTATTCGATAATTATGAGTATTTTTAGATAAAACGAAAAGAAAAACGATTTCAATCTCTAATACGAACGGTCAATGCCTTAGAATAATGTTATGTAAGAACAATTTAAAATTCAAATAAACATAAATACATATGCATTTTGCTAACCAAGCGAATAATTTATACCGCGTCAAGATTACTGTTCTCGGAATAATAGAGTAAGACGTTATGAAATTATTAAATAATCATATTTATAATTATTAATGCTGAACTCACACTAATAGTCTAAAGTCAAAAGTGGCTTTGAAGAGACGCTCATAGTCGGTTGTGTTCACTGATCGGTAAATGATCGGTGGGTTAAGCAACCTTATACGCGGTCAGTCACTAGATGGACGATCACATAGTCAGTCCCGGCTGTTTATCAATTTGATAATAATGGAAAATTCAAGTCAGAGGCCTATACAGGCGACCTGAACAACTCTGACACTAGGATGGCCTAGGCCAAGAAGTGGCTTTGCTTGTTTTCTTTATATTTCATGATGGTTGGTAAACATAAATACGGTCTGCTTGATGGTAAGCAGTCAACTCAACCTATGAATAATCATATTTATAATTATTAATGCTGAACTCACACTAATAGTCTAAAGTCAAAAGTGGCTTTGAAGAGACGCTCATAGTCGGTTGTGTTCACTGATCGGTAAATGATCGGTGGGTTAAGCAACCTTATACGCGGTCAGTCACTAGATGGACGATCACATAGTCAGTCCCGGCTGTTTATCAATTTGATAATAATGGAAAATTCAAGTCAGAGGCCTATACAGGCGACCTGAACAACTCTGACACTAGGATGGCCTAGGCCAAGAAGTGGCTTTGCTTGTTTTCTTTATATTTCATGATGGTTGGTAAACATAAATACGGTCTGCTTGATGGTAAGCAGTCAACTCAACCTATGATCGCTTGCGATAACTGAAGTATCATGTGCGTTATCCACCTAAATTAGGAGGGAAAAACGGAAGAGTACAGAGGAGGTGGGAGATTGAGCCTCTGGCGCTCTCACTTATCGCCTATCGTTACTTTACCCCTTTTTTCTGCCAGGGTAGTACTCCCACGGTTAAGCCGGCCCGTTTGTGCTGAATAGGCATGGTTCTGCTACTACTGTCTATTGCAAAATGAAGCAAGCAAAGAAGAAAGCAGATATTTATGACGTTTGATAAATAGTAAACCATTCTATAAAAACAAAAACCTAAAAATATTGAGTGATAGAGAAAAACGAGAATTCAAAATACGGAGTGAAGCTTGTATTGCTAATTTTTTTTTATTTTTAATTAAGTAAAGATTACGATCTTGAACACGCATTTGCCTTGTTTTTATCTCAATGAATATTTTTGTTATTAAGTTCCTTTAAAGTGTAAACAGCGTTTGATGTTTAATTAGTAACATAAAAACTACTAGATTTAAATGGTATTTAGCAAGTGGTTTTAGCATTTTCTTTATCTTTTTTAAAGCTATACGCTCAACGGCCTCCATTACAATGGTTATATCCTTTGTTGGAGGTCCGGAAGCATACGCAATTACAGAGACTAACACACCCAGACCGAAACACATACCTGTATGGTCAATACAAACATCTGCTCCGAGTGGGACTCGATCTCGCGACTTGTGGCGCTTAAGGTAAGTTCGCTTCGCTACGCGCCACAACGTCGTCAAATCTTATTTTTCTTTTGATTTGATTCTGGAATAAGACCTATGATACATTTATTCTTCTCGTTCCCTCACTGCTGAAAATTTAATCATGACCACCTATAATAAGCTTTCATAGTACGGTTTTATATAGACGACTGTTGTGGCGTGTTGGTAGCGAGCCTCCCTTAGGTCTTAGGTCTCGACGGTCGCGAATTCGATTTCCGCTCGAGACAGATATTAGCATTGATGTTATAAATATTTGTCTCGGTCTAGGCGTTTGTCTTTGTGGGTCTCGCCACCGTGCCTCGAAGAGCACGTTAAGATATCGGTCCCAGTTTTTATCATAAGATTCTCTAAAATGCCCCCTTCGAAATGTGGTTCAGGCGCAGGACTGTTACGAGATTCCATAGCAAAGATGGTCCAATGTATAGAAATCTTAGCTTTAACCGAACACCGCAGGCACCTCTGACTTTTCAAGTATTTCATTTATGTTTTCATTGTATTTCGTGGTTGCATGCTTAGTACTTAGTGCGAAATATTCAGGGCCTAATAAGTCCACAATATAAATTTTGAGTGTGAGTTCGCCAAAAGAAACTGCCGACAAAAGCTATTATGTTATATAAAAAATAAACAATGTTGCATAAGTTACATTTAATAGTTCTCTTACCATAAAAAAGAAATAATTGATTCATTCAGTGTGATTTATGCTTGTATTGTATCAGTAATAAACAATTTGAATTGTTTGGACTGATCCCGCCGGTAGAATTTCATCATCGGAAATCGCGTCAAAATGCCAAATTCCACGCACACGAGCGTGATTTAGAAGACATTTTCTGCCTTGCACAACCACTTTGTGGAACCAACTTCCACGGTCTTCCCCAACCGCTACGACATGTGAACCTTCAAGAGAAGAGCCTATTTCTTTCTTAAAGGTCGGCAACACACCTGCATTCCATCTGGTGTTGCAGATGTTCATAGGCGATGGTGATCACGTAACAAGCTTGCGAGTTCAAAACCTTGGAAACTGTGATTAGATCAAACAGTAATTTTTTCTCATGAGTACCATAAGTATATATGTATTTAGGCGTCGTGTCGTGACGATCCCATCTCCCGCTGTTCGAATAATCTATGTCACAGCAGAGATTATTCCAACGTTGCAATCAGTCACACTCGTGGTAGGTCTTTTGTTTCAAGAGACCAGCTAGGTAGGTACCAACGCAGTGTCAAATATTCTACCGCGAAGCAGTAGTGTCTTTGGCATTACTGTGTTTCGGTTTAAAGTGAAATTACTGGGCAAAGGAGATTTAAGAACCAATATCTCGAGGTTGGCAATGCGTGAGTGCCACCTACTAATGGTGTTGGAAGCGCTTATAGGCTATGACAACCGCTTACCATCAGGTGGGCCGTATACATGCTTGCCAACTTAGTAACATTAAAAATATATAGTTTCAGATACATTCGGTAAAAAGCTTTGACTTAACTTTTACCTATATACTGTTGAAGTTATCTCAATATTAAGTGTGTTACTACAGGTATTATAAACCTAAAGTAAGGATTGAATTGAAAACACTATAGGTTAGTTTTGAATTTTGATATTTTGCCAGCGTTCGCCGCCGCGTCTGCCGGCGACAGCGCGTCCTGCATTATAAACACGATCACATTCCTCATTCCAAAGTGTTATCTATTCAAAGAATATAGATAACGAATAATGTTTTCTATGAATTTTGTTTTCAATGATATAATGGATTATCTTTTTATGGATATTTACCTCTATTCAAGTTTAGCGGCTTTGTATACAAAATGTAGGGAGCATTCATACAGCCTGCTTCATGGATTTCTTTTTTCACAGTAACTTTATCAACCTCGCGGTGGTTTGCACTTCTATTAGATAAAAGGTAATAGAGCAATGGACCTCCCAGCACCAATGGATCGGCTAATAGTAGCGTAGTAGTAGCGTTGCTTTTCGTGCGATAAATGATAGGACGGGAAGCCCAAGCTCTCACCCTCTCTCTGTTAGTTTCCTTTTTTCCCTTCTCGTCCCTTCCCTCCCATCCCTTGGGTTGGCAACTGCAATAACGCGCAATAGTTCCAGTATCCCAAGCGTTCATAGGTTGCGGTGACCGCTTACCACCAGGCTGGCTGTATGCTTGTTTGCAAACTGTAATGCCATAAAGGCTAAGTGCAACGGGATTAGGACCAAAAAAGATGGGCATTGTCTTTCAGAACCAATACGACATGGAAACCTTCAAGAGTGTGAGTATCGGGTCAACACTGAGTTACCTACTTACTTATTTGGAGTCAGTAACTTACTAAGTGTGAATCTGCCATTAAGTTATTGTATATTTTGCACGCGTCTGACAATTTATATCTTACACATAACATGGTCATGTAATAATAATAATAATACATATACTTGTACTTACTTAGGCACTGATAGCCGAGTGCTCTCACTAATCGGTAAATAATCTGTGGGTTACGCAACTTTAGGCGCCGTCAGTCACTAGATGGGTGATCGCATAGTGGTATTTCATCAGAGCATGTGCTTCGGATGGCACGTAAAAAGTCGGATGTTATCAATTTGACAATAGTCGATAAGTCAAGTCAGATGCCTATAAGATGCGACATGAACAACTCTGACACTAGGTTGGACACTAACCACTCGATAAGAAGATGTTACTCGTATCGAGGTAGTTTAAATCAAATCACAATTCTTATTTTATTAAGTTAACTTATTGAACAAGTATAAAGTTACAATATAAATGCGGTATTAAAAGTTGTAACGTGAGTACTGTAAGTTTAAACTAATAACAAGGCCGTGTAAAGAATCTGTGACAGGTGATATCTGTTCTTATTGTGAATGATGATATAACTATGTATTCTTGACCGACTTAAAAAGGAAGAGTTTCTTTATTGAGCTGAATAAGGTATATAGGTTACATAATACCATCGACGATTGTAATATTTTATTTAATACTTGCTTCTTAAAGCACCTTTGGGTTTACTTTAGATACTAAAGTTTAACAGAATCGGTTCAGTGGCTTAAGCGTCAAAATAGACTGACAGACAGAGCTAGTTTCACATTTATAAGTCTGGAATAAGAATGGTGGCAATTTTTTTTCCTTACGGATCTTTCTAGGAGAAAGTAAAGATAGGGCATGGGTGAGAGATCTATGGTTTCACATAGCTCATTGATAAGCAAGTTGGCAGAAAAGCATACAGCCCACCTGATGGTAAGCGGTTGCCGTAGCCTATGAGCGCTTGCAACACCATTAGTAGGTACCACTCACGCGTTGCCAACCTCGAGATATTGGTTCTTAAATCTACTCTGCCTAATAATTTCACTGGCCTTCAAACCGGAACACAGTAATGCCTAAACACTGCTATTTGACGGCAAAATATTTGACACTGCGGTGGTACCTACCTAGCCAGCCTCTTGCAACATAAGACCTACCACCAGTGTGATACAGTAGAAATGCTATTTTTAATAACATTATTAATTATTAATAATAACATGAATACATTACCGAAATAAAAATAGTTTGGTTGTTCAAAGTATTAAGCCGTGTAGGTATATTATGTTTTTATCAATTTAAGATACCCCATTATCTTTGTCAAATAAAAGAATACATTAGTGAGATCGTATATGATAAATTCTTATCTTAATGTTATAATAAAAATAATATTCCCTCTGTAAGTATATTTTCCGTATAAAAATGAGTTATTCTTTTGAATTTCGCTTTACAGCCTTTCAATATTAGGATCTTTGTTATTCTATCACGGAAAATTGGCTAAAAGGATTTGGAAAAAAAATACCACATATTTTATTACCATTTGGAAACATTTTAACATAAGAAATTTTTTCCAAAAAAATGTAAGTTCAGGAACCGTAACTACAAAACTACCGCAGGTATAAATTGAGTATTGATTTGTGGAATAACAACTTCACTAAGGCTAGCGATGCCGTAGACATCGCTTATAAACAATAGACGACGTTTTGGCGCAGCAGTAGCCAACCCGCGCAAAGCGCCACAGATCGCAGGTTCGATTCTCACTCGGAGCAGATGTTCGAATTGAACATACAGGCATGTTTTCCGGTCTAGGTGTATTTTTTATGTTAAAAGTTGGCAAACAAGCATATGGCCCACCTGTTGGTGCTTACCAACAAGTGGTTGCCGTATTCTATGAGCATGCGCAACACCATTAATAGGTGCCACTCACGCGTTGCCAACCTCGAGATATTGGTTATTGAATCTCCTTTTCCCAGTAATTTCACTAGCCTACAGTGCCCTTCAAACCGGAACACAGTAATGCCTAAGCACTACTATTTGGCGGCAGAATATTTGACACTGCGGTGGTACATACTTAGCCGAACCCTTGCAACAAAAGACGTACCACCAGTGTGACTAATTGCACTGGTGGAATAATCCCTTGACAGAGGTTATCCAAACAGCGGGCGATGGGGTCGTCACATCCCGACGCCGTTATTGGTCTTCGTCATTGTGTATGTTTCCGGACCCCCGACAAAGGATATAACTATCCTAATGTAGGCCGTTGAATGTATATCGTTTATTATTATATAGGTACATACTTATTATATGTTTGAAGTAGAAAAATAGAGGAAGAAGGTCACAGACAATCATTAGTGGAACATAAATCCGCATTATATCCCTTCTCAGAGTACATTTGAATGTTTCACAAATGTCTTTTTTCTCCGAATTCTAATCATCTCAAATGTGTTTTTGTTTTATTAAAGAAGGCTTAAATCCAAACTGATATTAATATTTTTGTGAAATAATAAAGAGAGAGCAGTTTTTAATGTTCAAATTTGTACTTTATTATTATTATCCTAGTCAATTGGATTATTTTAATATATATTCCTTCAGAATAAATTCTTGTTCGTACTTCTAATTTTTCTTCTTATTACGTCATCCGAGCTAGTGTCAAATGTTTGGGTTAAGCAACTTTAGGCGCGGTCAGTCACTAGATGGGTGATCACATAGTGGTATTTCAACTGAGCATCCCCGTGCTTTAGAGGACACGTAAAAAGTCAGTCCCGGCTGTTATCAATTTAATAATAGTCGATAAATCCAGAAGTTTTTACCGGCGCCGGGATGAGACGACCTCCATCGCCCGCTGTTGGGATAACCTCTGTCACAGCAGAGATTATTCCAACAGTGCAATTAGTCACACTGGTCGTAAGTCTTTTGTTGCAAGAGGCCGGCTAGGTAGGTACCACCGCAGTGTCAAATATTCTGCCGCCAAATAGTAGTGCTTAGGCATTACTGTGTTCCGGTTGGAAGGGCACTGTACGCTAGTGTAATTACTGGGCAGGGGAGATTTAAGAACCAATATCTCGAGGTTGGCAACGTGTGAGTGGCACCTTCTAATGGTGCTGCAAGCGTTAATAGGCTACGGCAACCACTTACCATCAGGTGGGCCGTATGCTTGTTTGCCAACTTATAACATAAAAAAAGTCTATACGGGCGATCTGAACAACCCTTGGCCACTAACCACTCGATAAGCAGATAAGAAAAATATCACCCATATAGGCTTCTCAAGCGCTCAGTTGAAATACCTCTATTTGGTCGGTGGTGGTGGTGGCCATGTGGTAATCCTTCCATTGACTGATCGTGCCCAAACCTACTTAACCCATTGATCTCTTACCGACCAGTGAGCTCTTTCGGTTGTGAGCATATTCTGAACTTATCTAATTTTTTTTTATCATGAAAAGTTTTACCCAAGGCTCCACGAATCATAAATCGTCCTCATCTCTTTTATATTAGTAATGAGTAAATTCTACTGTTTTAATATCAAATTGATTGGATCGTCTATACAAAGGCGCCATTTAAATAATTCTGAATGATTTTGTTTCTGTATTCAATTTGTGAGCGAGCTACATTGACATTTAAGTATTTATCACTCCGTAGAGAGATATTTATTGAGTTCCGAGGCAGTTTCGAAAACTTTTAGATGTAATGTAGTGGAAATAAGCTTGAAGTAATGTAACTAAAATATTATAGTAGGTTTAATCTTATTTGACTTTTAAATCACGTTAAATTTTTGACGATATTGTGGCGCAGCGGTAGCCAACCTGCCTTAAACGCCACAGGTCGAGGGTTCGATTCCCGCTCGGAGCAGATGTTTGTATTGAACATGTTTTCCAGTCTAGATGTGTTTGTCCTTGCCATTGTGTATGTTTCCGGACCCACGATCCTAATGGAGACCATTGAGTGTGTAACGTTTATTATCTATTATTATTATAAAATATATTTCAAATAAATAAAATCGAATATCACTAAATTAGGTTTTATATCAATATGTAACGAAAGCAACATTCAATATTTGTGTCTGTGTGTTCTGTACTTCACTGGAAGATAGTTGGTGCTATAATGAGTAACTTAGGCTACTTTTATTTTAGTAAATAATTAGGGTTCTACGCAAAAAAACTAAGCAATAATGGAACTGCGGGCACAGCTAGTTGATTTTTTTTCAGGATTACGGGTTTTGAATAAGTCCCGTAGGCGTACAAATAAATCTATAGTTATATATATATTTTGTTTTTGTCTAACGATAACATATTTTTTTATAAAAAGGCTTTTGTTTCTTTGTGCTCTAAATAGCTCTATCTAACCATCTCGCGTATTAGGCGCCAGCTATTCAGTTACCC
The DNA here is from genome assembly GCA_023373885.1 of Hestina assimilis. Lineage (NCBI taxonomy): Eukaryota > Metazoa > Arthropoda > Insecta > Lepidoptera > Nymphalidae > Hestina > Hestina assimilis. The sequence continues at coordinate 3,614,344 of CM041749.1, read as the reverse complement.
GAACAATAGATTGGTCTTTTAAAAATATCATATTTTTAGTGTCTGATAACCATTAAAGAAAAGAAAAACATGCTTCGATAAGTGGGTATACATCGTGTTTTAAAATAGAGAAATATTAAAGTTTAAACACTAATTTTATTTTTTACATAACAATCAATATTTAAAGCAAAAGCGTTATTGAAAATAAGATAAAAATAGTCTCTAAAGTGTTTTTGGTAGAAACTAAACAATGCCATAATAATTACTTAATTTTATGTTTATATTATGCTAAAAACTTGGTCGTTTAAGTTACGAAATCATAAAGGCTTTTAATATTAAACATTAAATATTATTAATCCTATTTTTTATAATATTATAAATGAGAAAGTTCCTATGCAAGTACGTTGGGATGTTTAAGCGTTTATTATTCAATCACGAAAATCGGCTTAACGGATTTCGATGAAATTTGGCGCACGAATAGATTGTTATCTAAAATAAAACAAAGCAAACTTTTAATCCCGGAAAAATATAAAGTTTCAGTGAGATTCACGTAAAACGAACTACAATATTTGAACATTGATATATACTTATAAATGTAAAAGTAACTCTATTTTTTTGCGCGGGAGCTCCAACACTATACTGAGTGCGTTGGCGGATAATTTCGACTCGTCGATACTAAAGCAATGGGTAAAACTGCATGCTATTAAGCCTCCATAAACTCTAGCGAGCTCGAAGTTGTCCTCCATTAGTTTCAATATTATTTATTTATTTGTATTTTTTATATAATATTGATGTAAATGCTACTAACATAACTTTAAGAGCATTGTTACTAACACCTTATGGACACTGTCTGATTTAAATAGATATTATTATTATTATGATTATTATATGTCTGTTACCTTTTGACGTCAAAACCATTGAACGATTTTGATTTATTTTAGTATAGCAATAGATGGGACTTTGGATAAGACTATACACGCCACTTTTTCTTGCAGAAAAAATCTTAAAGAGGGTGAAATAGACGATGAATGATTATATCTGGAACCATTAATTTTTATTCAATAAAGTACCCCCCATAAAAAAGAGTATATATTATAAGGGGAGAAGCCGTGAGCAGACGCTAGTTATTAATAATTAAAAACCACCCTAATCATGAATTCCTTATAAAAATTTATTGGTGTGTATCCAAATCGAGTTACATTTGACATCGTCGTACGTGGTGAAATTGACTGCTTTCTCCGCTTAATGCGTTTTTTGGGTCAACTAACGGATTCAAAAATGTTTTGGTACGACACGTGACACGCACGACGACCTATTATTATGATATTTAATTGAAATAAATCGATTCATAATAAATTGTTACGGATATTTTGTCACGGATTCCTGTGTGCTATTACATTTATTCAATATGGACTACACTTGACAACAAATGACATTTGTGATATAAAAATCCTCTGCCGTGGCGTGTCGCTAACAGGCACGGCCCCTCAATCGCATTCAAATCTGACCAGAAAGACCTATTGGAAACCTGAAATCCATATTAATGTTATAAATGCGAAAGTATCTCTCACATAATTTTGGTTAATTTTGTTATAGAAATAGATGGGCTCTTGGCGAAATATTGTTCCCTTCTCATCACTTCCCTCTTATCCCTTGGGTTGGCAACGCGCATGTGATAAGTACTTCACGTATCGCGTGCGTTCATGGGATGACTGCTTATCATCAGGCGGATATACGATCCGCTTAATTAACAACCGTCACTACGTTAAAAAAATGTCAGTCGTTGTATACACGGCCGAAGCCATCGGCAAAAGTGAGTATAAAATTAATTTCAACTGAACAATAAATTAAAAGTTAAACTTTTTAACTAGCAAATAAAACATAAGTTATGACTTATGACCTCTACAATAATAAAGTTAAACAAAAATGAATAATTCTGTTATTATTTAGATAAGGATTGCCTTAATGAGGGACTCATTAGGTATCCCTCCCGGGCAATGAACTAGAAGTTTATACATCGCGACAATAAACTAACATTGAACATGTATTCGTCTGTGTATACATTAATCTTAATAAATTTGATACACATATAAAACAAGCTTAATAGTCCTGTTGATTAGCATGGAGCTGCTGGTTACCATATAATTGAATGTCAATAATGAAAATAAATAAACACTTAATAGATCAACTGATAAAAGGTTGAATCCGCTCCGTTAATACGACAATTGCGGGGTCGATCCTGACCCCTTTGAGGTATTATCGTACACACTCCTAGCGCAAGCTACGAGCTTATTTGGAGAGGCAATAGGAGCATTAGTGATGACTTGAAAAACCATTTTTAATATTCTTTTTAAAACATACACACTCAACGGCCAGCCTATTTCATTCTTAAACCGCAGAACATTTTTTCTCCCTAAGATACTGGCCATGAAAATGACAAGTGAGCCTAAGAAATAAATACATATTATTTTCCATGTGGTTGTATTTATATGAATACTAAGTTTTGTGTGGAAAACGGGGTATCGGGGTGCAGAAGCAGGCAAGAGGAGCAGCTAAAACCTCACCTCCCACCTTGCTAGGAACTTCGATAAGCACGAATATAATTCATTCCGAATTATTTAACTTATAAATATTCAAGAAATCACTCTTTTTGCCAATTTCATGACCAAAATTAAGATTTTGTTCTCGTCAGGGTACGGCCATAAATAGAGACATATCTTTTGAAGTTATGGACATTGGTTACAAAGTCGAGTCCAAAATTTGTATCAACTAAATTACCAGTCTACCTTATACGTATATACTACTTTCATGAAACTTAAAACAAATTCATTTAAATTCAACAGTAAGGGACACTTTAATAGCTTTAAGATCGGAGTAAAGTTAAAGTATATGCGTAGATGTTTTATTAATAATGACTTCTAAACTTCCAGTGACTTAAGTTTTTAGCTTGATTCTCGAAGTCTTATGAACTTTGTGAATCGTCTATTTTAATTTTCCATTCCTTCTTTTAAACTTTTCTGTATTAACATGTTTTGTTTTGGTAACTCTATTGTAAAGCAGTATACTGTGTTTCGGTTTGGAGGACACTGTAGCTAGTGAAATTACTGGGCTACGGAGATTCAAGAACCAATATCTCGAGGTTGTCAACGCGAAAGTGACAGCTACAAATGTATGCTGTTGCAAGCGCTCATAAGCTACGGCAACCGCTTACCATGAGGTGGGTCGTATGCTTGCGTGCCTACTTAGACACATAAAAAAATATTTAAAATGTATGAAAATTGAGAGAGAAAATTGAAAAAGTAATTACGTCACACATCGAGTCAAGGGTCGATGAAGTGTGGGTCCTAAGTTTCGTGACGACCTTTTAAACTGTGTTACATAAAAATTTCCGTTTTACTTTTTTTATCAAAACAAACAAAAAGTAGGTCAATGCACTTGACGTTTGACACCTGACATCTTGCGATTGCGCAGGAGTCGCGTTATTATATTTTTTTATCCCTACCCTACCGTTATTAACATAATATTCATAATCAAATATCTAAATTAATTAAAATAATTAAAACTAATAATTAAAATATTAATTGTATAATTTTTCAAAACTAAATTGTTATATTACTTTTTATTTTAGAACGTTTCGTTCCAGGTGACGATGATCGTCATTGTCGATGCGTAGGAGTTTGACAGGTCGTTGTCATCTGTATTTGTTTTGATTAATATTTTGTAATTAATCTATGCAAATGCTTTGTTTTGTGCCGGTTTCCGCTAGTATTCGAGAAGCTTCGTTTTGTGTTTTGTTTGGTGGGGCTTCCGGTCGTGGCGAGGGTATAAATACCCTGGCCCGGGCCCATTCGACCTTTTTGCACTATTTTTGCAACATTTTCACCTTGGGTCTCCTGTCGGCATCGTCGTGCGCAGCTCATCAGCTGAGCTATAGTTGCCGACAGTTGCCCATATAGTCGTAGTGCGGTACAATAAGCCTCAAGCATCATCCACGTGCCAACGACACCTTGGCCTGAAGCCGTTTCGTTACTACCTTTCGTAAGTTTTGCATATTTACTTTACTTCTCCAAAGTGATGTGTTTGGCAATATCATTCGTTTTGCATTAAACCTTTCCTATTGTATAATTATAGTGCACATCCGTGTGTGTGTGTCGACCACGTGCTGGGGACTGCCGTGGGTCTGTCCACTACGCGGTAGGGTGCTTGACTTCGTTTCGCTGGAGGCGCCGGAGTTGACATAGGCCTGCCAGTTGTAAGCGGGGTCTTTTTCCTCCAAAAGGTATTTATTTGCTTTCTTATTAGAACCAGTGCAGACCTTAGTGATAGTATTTCGTTTCATATTGTTTTCTGGGTCTTAAACCCAAATAATATGGTGTTTGTTTATAATTTATTAAAAGTTTGAGTTATTGTGGGGATTCGGGAAGCAACGTGGGTACCAGGTGTGCTGATTTTAACCCATGTGTGTTTCTCGTTTCCAGGAGGTGTCAAGTGAGGGCCTTGTTTGTCTACGGAGGGCCTTGTTCGTCCACTGAGGGCCTCGTGTGTAGTCCGAGGGCCTTGTTTGTCAAGTGAGGGCCTTGTTTGTCTACGGAGGGCCTTGTTTGTCCACTGAGGGCCTCGTGTGTAATCAGAGGGCCTTGTTTTTCTACCGAGGGCCTTATTTTTCTACGGAGGGCCTTGTTTTTTCCACCGGGGACATCTTTTCCCGTGGGAGCGCACCTTGCAACCGGGGGCGCTTATTTTCACTTCGGGGGCATCTGTTCCCGAGGCATATTACGTCGAAGTTGCTCATCTTCATTGTTATTATAAGGGGCTCATAATATTTTATAAGGGTCTCGTCTTCATTACTGAGGGTGCTCGTCAGTCGGCGAGGACTCTTCTTCCTGGAAGGCTGCATCGTGCTGTGCGAGTAGTTTTACCGCGCGGGCCGTCTCTTCTGTTCCCGTGCTGGACTGCCCGGCGCTCGGCGAGCTCGAGGCGTCGAGGTGGTTGCGGTCTGCACGTGGCCGGTGGTGACCACGTGGCATCGCGATCTTCTTGATTCTCACTCACAGGACGGTGACATTTCATATCTTTCCTTTTGGATTTTAGTAATATTAACTATAACGTATTAAATTTAAATGGGACTGTCAACCCATATTATACATTGTTCTTGACAGTGGCGCCCTATTTTTAATTATTTTGGAAAACCAAACCTTAAGCTTTAAAATATCTCTAGTGACCCACCGATGAGTTTAGCTGGCATTTTTTTTATATAACCTATTATATTTAAGAATTAAAATTTTTTTATTGTATAACAATTATTTTACCGTTACAATAAATACATCTATAAATTTTACCATCTTTTATTGCCCCGTAACAACTGTAGTATATTTAAATATTAAAAACGCGATTATGTAGTTATAATCAAATTCATTGGCACTATCAGTGTTGCAATAAAAAACTAGAATTTTGTGATAATAAAAATATATTCATATTTACTACCCTGTGATGCTATACAAATATAATTAAATGAAATTAACTTAATCCGTGGCCTATGTGCAAATATTAATTTTGATTGATTACACGACAAACTATTGCTCATTTAATTATGTTTATAGTATTATGTTTACATTATTGATAACACACATTTAAAATAAACATAATTTACGCTGGATTGATCAGAAATGATCTAATATTTAGCTTGTTTGTTTATATTTTTAGAGTCTTGTTTATAAACTTTTGATGAATAAAATCAGTCATTTCAAAATCAGTTCCGCATTACCTCGGTTTGCTTAGTAAAAATTTCACTATTCGCACAATGAAAAGATCGTTTTTATCGGAGTATTTATTACAGTTGGCTCTAGTGGCCTCGATTGCGTCACCGGTTGGAGGGAGAAGATGCCGCGCGCAATGTCAATCTTTTACCGGCCGGCTCCATTTGAGTCTGTCGGAAGGCCCCTCGAGCCTAGATTTAGGACGTCATCGGGAAGGAATGAAATATCGTAAAACTTACGTATAATTTACGTGTAAAGTAATTTGAGTTAAATACATTATTTTAATCGCTAAATTGTAGTATTGTTCAAAGTTATTGTAACACGTGAGAACATTCATGAAACCGCATTCCCAAACAGAATACCGAACGTTATCAACCCTCATTACGATTTGGTTCGATGAACAAAAAGACATATGGGGTGTGTGATGTGTGGCGTGTCATGTGTTTTGCATAATCGAGTTCATCTATGCATAGGGGTTTATCATATTACCCAGACGTTAAAAAGGAGAATTATCTGTAGACACCGTTGTGGCGTTGTGGGTAGCGAGTCTGCCTTTAATCTCGACGGTTGCGGGTTCGATTCTCGCTCAAACAGATGTTAGTTATAAATATCTGTTTTGGTCTGGGTGTTTGTGGGTCTCCCCACCGTGCTTCGGAGAGCACGTTAAGCTGTCTGTCCCGATTGTTACCAAATAACACTTGATAATAATCGTTAATTCTTGGTAAGTAAATTGCTCTTACCCAATGAGTTATGCTAGGACTGAGATCTCTAGTCTATATCATATAGATATATCTATATCTTTTTATAACCATCTTAGTTAAATTAAAATACCTGCCGTAGACAGAATGATGCAAGTAAACCAGCCCACGCGTTGCTGTGACTGCATTGGATTATATGACAGACATTGTGTTTGACATAAACATACTTAATGTACAATTTAAACGGCTAACACTCACGTTCAATCGGTTTAAGTACCGACTAGTTTCGGACTCATCGGAGGTCCTTCATCAGGGTGCGTGGGCTACGTTCGCGGTCGCAATCCGTCTCGTCAGTGCGAGTGCGATGAGTCCGAAACTAGTCGGTACTTAAACCGATTGAACGTGAGTGTTAGCCGTTTAAATTCTACATTAAGTTAATTATGTCTCACGATAGTTTTAATAATTTAATAAACATACTTTGTTTAAAAGAAGGTTAGAAAATTTTTCTAGACATAACACATGACTGATACCGTCCAACTAAGCGTCTAGGTTATGCTAGGAGTAGGTATGACAATAGCCTTAGGGGATCAGGGATCGAACTTGCAACTCTCGCATTACAATTCCGCCTTTCTAAGCCGTTGAGCTATCGAGGCTTATAACTAAATATAAAATTTCTGCTATAATCATTTAAATTTTAAGTATACCAAAGCTCACAGCCTTACATCGGTGAAATACGCTTAAAACGGACCTGAAGACTCCTCTTCACAAATTGATAAATATAGAAGCCGTGCTCGCGGCTTTACCCTCATTCATAACTATAGGTTTTTGATATCTTCTTCATCCTAGCATTATTCCCGGTATTTTTTATGTACCCAGGGTCTGCTAATTAATCTTATCCGGATTTGACAGGTTACTAGTTTTTACACGGAGCGATTGACATCTGACCTCCGCAACCCTAAGGGCGAACCAGTAACTCATTGGATAAGAGCAATTTACTTATCAAGAGTTAACGATTATTATCAGATGTTATTGATAATAACCATGGCCGACAGCTTAACGTGCTCTCCGAGGCTCGGTGAGGAGACCCACAAACACCCAGACCAAAACAGATATTTATAACTAACATCTGTTTGAGCGAGAATCGAACCCGCAACCGTCGAGACTAAAGGCAGACTCGCTACCCACAACGCCACAACGGTGTCTATAGATAATTCTCCTTTTTAACGTCTGGGTAATATGATAAACCCCTATGCACACACACACACGGACAAACGCCCAGACCGAGACAGAAATTTTAAGAAACATCTGCCCGAGCGGGATCGAACCCCCAACCGTCGAGACTAAGCCAGACTCGCTACCCACAACGCCACAACTATGGGTTTTTGAATCTATTCAATAGTTTCTGCGTAAAAAATCAATAAACATCCATGCATCCAAACATCAATCCACTCCCACAAACTCTAAATGTATGCTTACAAATTAAAATTTTAATCCATGCAATAATCTTGTATTTTCTAAAGCCTTGTACTATTTTGTTGTTTAGTATAAATGTATGTCGTTAGAATAGATATCGAGCGCTGCCTCCATCTCCGATGACGTCCTAAGTAATAAGGGGTGTCCATTGCAAAATACATACGACCCTAAATTTTCAAATTTGAGCCCCGTGAGGGCTGCCCCTTTATCACGGCTGAGTCTCTGTACTCGGCCCCCGCCCGGTGACGCTGTCAAGGCCAGTAGGGTCAACAGCAAACACATTCCGAAAAAAAAAAAAAAAGAATAGATATATCTAACAGTAAAAAATTAATTTCTATTTTAATCCATAGGTTAAACTTAAATATTACTTATTTAAAAATCATACTTTTTTGTATTTAATTATATTCAATATACAAACAAAATTAGACAACAATTTTAATATAGATATAGCCTTCCCTCGGCTCTTAATAGAATTAAAGTTTTGCCATAAATTAATTCACTGAACGCAAATCGTAACTCATTCACTGAAGGCTTCATCAAACAAACTACGCAAACTCCTACAAAAGCGTCAAAATTTCAGTTTGTCCTTGTTAGCGAAACCTTGTACTAGTTGTACATTTCATTTAATCAATGCGTTCCGTTTATAAACACTATACCTAATACCTTTAAACTAGCAATTCTTGTATGTAAAATACTAGCTTCTGCCAGAGGCTTCGCCCGCGTGAATACCGATTTTAATATAAACTTTTTTTTTATGTAAGTGGGGGCAAACGGGCAGGAGGCTCACCTGATGTTAAGAGATCACCGCCGCCCATGAACATCTGCAACACCAGAAGGCATGCAGGCACGTTGCCGACCTTTAAGGAAAGAATAGGCTCTTCTCTTGAAGGTTCCCAAGTCGTATCGGTTTGGAAAGACCGCCGGGGGAAGTTGATTCCACAGAGTGGTTGTGTGAAGAAGAAAATGTCTTCTAAATCGCGCTGTTGTACTGCTAAACTCTGAACACTATCCCCCCTTTTTACAAACTTTGAATGCCATATTTATTTATATCGAATCAATAGCCTAAAAAAAGGTTCAAACTTCTAGCTCCAAAAATGACGATACTTCCATACATTTTCGCATTAAAAGGTAGTCTATGTCCTTTCTTAGGCCCTAAACTATCTCTGCACCGAAGTTTATTTAAATCGGTTCACTAGTTTTGGCGTGAAAGTGCAAAAGACAGACAGACAGAGAGAAAGAGTTACACGGTTTTCATAAATTTTACTGTGCGGGTTTTTCGGGGGCGATAAATCGATCTAAATAGGACTCATTTTTAGAAATTGTCATTTTATCCTTGTTTTCAAGCAATGACACCCATTGACGACTAATAATACTATTATTGCTTTAACGACAGAGCAATACTAAAGCTACATCAGTAGATGGCGTTGTAAAATATTATTCATATTTCACTATTATGTAATTCGATTCTAAGTATAATTTCCAAAAAACATGATTTACCAAAAAAAATTCGAAGCCTCAATAGCTCAACGGTAGACGGCCCGACTTCGCTGCGTTAACGCGAGAGTCGAGGGTTCGATCCTGACCCCTTGGGCTATCGTCGTACCCACTCCTAGCGCAAGCTTCGAGCTTATTTGGAGGGGCAATAGGAATATTAGTAATGCCTGAAAAAGCATTGCTAATATTCTTTTATAAAAAAAAAAAAAAATACCGAGCAAAGACCGGTCATCCAGGTACTTCTAGTTTAAATATAACGTAAAATCTTCTTCTACCTAGCCATATCCCAGGCTAAACAAGGTAAGCACGACATCCTCTTCCATTCATGTTCTATGACCTGTCGTCTACACTCTCTTTCAACTCTTCCACGCATATTATCCAAGTCTTTTTCAGGCGTCCTTTTATCTCATTGCCGCTCATTTTCATGTCCATCGTTTTTATGGTACAAAAGAAGAAAGTCTCTCTTCGCATAAAATGTCCATCCCAGGATAATCTTCCACTCTTTAATTTTTCATTCTTTAAAAGGGCTGTAGGGCTAGCATCAGGTTTTTCCGTACGGCAGGGTTTACCCTTGCTCACGATTGTGATATAAAAAAAATCCGATTCTATCAAGTCCGTGATAACCTTGAATTTTTTGGAACCGTCCGTGCCATTAAAATGCTGCAAATTAAAAAATCGACAAAATGTTCTCATAATAGACAAAAACACATACGAACTTTTGAAATCGGTTAAATATTTTTAAATAGAAAAAAAAATAAAACTACGTACAACTTAGCTACATTAGATTATAAATAAAATCCTATCACACATGCCTTATTCCGGTGATTGCTCGAAGAGACAGTGATGAATGACCGTTCATTGCTGAATCCTAATTAAGTCCGTGTTCACTTCAAGTCCCAATAAAATAGTTCATTTACTAAATTAACTAAAATGTCAAAAAAAGCTTTTATAATCAACTTACATATATTAGTATTACAAGAATGTATAATACACAATGTACGGTCTATTTTCAATGCATTGTATTGCATACAACAAAAAAAGATGGAATTAAATCATAATTTTATGAACGACTGTATATTAGAATAAGTAATAGATAATACCAATCTGTGGCCTGCTTTGAGCCTCGACGGTCGCGGGTTCGATTTCCGCTCGGACCAGATGTTTGTTATAAATATCTGTTTCGCGTTGGACGTTTGTCCCTGTGTGTCTCCTCATCGTGCCTCGGAGTGCAAGTTGTGTCGATCCTGCCTGTTATCATAAAATCTCAATAATCATTAACTCTTGATAGTTAATTTGCTCTTATTTAATGAATTACTGGTTCGCCCTAGTCGGTTAAAAAACTAGTACCGCGTTATATCCGGACAAGAGTACAAGCAGATCATTATTATCCTTTAGACGACGTTGTGGCGCTGCGGTAGCGAACCTGCCTTAAACGCCACAGCTCCGAGCGGAAATCGAACCCGTGACGGGTTCGATTTCCGCTCGGAGCATAATATGTTTGTATTGACCATGCAAGCATATTTTCCGGGCTGCGTGTATTTGTCCTTATCATTGTAAATGTTTCCGAACCCTCGACACAGGATATTACTATCCTAATGGGGGCCGTTGAGTGTGCAACGTTTATTTATTTTATTTAGTTGCTTTACACCATATGTAAATTCTTCCTTAAATTAAGTAAAAGTTTTTTGTATTATTACAAATATATAAATATTTCTAAACAAAAATAAACAGTTGCTGTCATCAAATAATATTTAACATTATTCTTATTGAAATATAACTGTAATAAAAGAAAAAGCTTTTCCTTAATATTCCCTACTAATTTATCACATAAAAATGATAAAAAGGACAGAACAGCATTTTATACGAGCTTATAAGCTCGTTTTCTTAAACACAGGTACGTAAGGGCGCGCTTTTTACCAGACGCATAAATGGTACAAGCGTTGAAGATTTTATAAGCAAGTATATGCGCGTAATATAAAGCTCTATTAATATTCTACTGACACTCGCCACGGCTTCGTACGTTCACGCCGTAATAAGCCCGTGGAATCGCCTCCACTTTTGTAAGCGCGAAATAAACCGCGCAAAAGAGCGCACCTATGCTGATCATGTACGCTTGACGTACGCTCAAAACGCTAGTCTGCAATCACCCTAAAGCTTTTCTTGTGCTCGTAAAGATTATGCCCAAACTGCAGAAGTAATTACGATAATTCCTAAACAACCCTAATTACGTAACCACTTAAGAATTTCATTGTTAATGTTTAGGATTGTTTAAATGGCTGTCAGAACTAAGTTTGCTTTGATCAACTGATTTTTAGTTTTCACCGACTTTGAAATTGAGTTCTCTATTCTATAACTTAATATATTTACGTAAAGACGCTTAGATTGTAAACTTATTTTAATACTTTTTAGAGTTACGTATGTACAAAAAGGGTGCAGCGATACGTAAGTAATAACTAAATCTTCGCTATCCTTTCGTCCGTCTGTCAGCAGGCTGTATTATGTATGTAATATGGATTTAAAATTCATATAAATAAATAAACGCTGCAAACTCAACGGCCCCCATTAGGGTAGTGATATCCTATGTTGGGAGTCTGGAAACACATACAAAGACAAGAACAAATATACCCAGACCGAAAAATATGCTTGCATGGTCAATACAAACATATTATGCTCCGAGCGGGGATCGAACCCGCCACCTATGGCGTTTAAGGCAGGTTCGCTGCCGCTACGCCACAACGACGTCACAAATATGATTATTTTCTGTATATTTCTTTTGTGCCTTCAACAATAAATACTAAAAATGATTAATAATTTCTTACGTTCTAATCTTATACATTCAATGATGGTACGAAAGTCCTTTTTTATCTATGGATGAAGTCAGTCATGGTTATTTAAGACAATAAACCCAAATAAAACTCCATATTGCTGTTGTTAAAAAGAAATGTTATCGTTTATTTATTAAAAGTAATGCGGGATGCTTTGAAATATTTCACGAAATTATTGTAAGCAGCAGATCTAAGTACAAAGGATTAAATTATATTATCGCCATTTTACTCCCGACAATTGTTCTAATGAAATACAATTGCCTCGAAACACTGAATATTAACAAGAAAATTGCTTTGCGTGACATCGTTTGTGCTCAAAATATCACGACCTTTATTTGTCGACTTAAAAGGACTTAATTGCTACAAAAAAAAAAACTTTTTATTTCATAATCGTGATAAAGCAGTGTATAATCCGCCCAGTAGTAAGCTGTTACAGTGTTCTATTTTAATACAGGCATTTTTCACTACTAAAAATCAAGCATACGGCTTACATGATGATAAACCGTTGTCATAGTCTATGAGCGCTAGCAACCTTCAATTGTACGTGCCATTCACGCGTTGCCAACGTCGAAATATTGGTTCTTAAATGTCTATTACCCAGTAATTTACTAGGTGTATGTCCCTCAAACCGAAACATAGTATAATGATTTACGGTAGAATAACTAACATCTACCTAGCCGGCCTCTTGCAATAAAACGGCCTACCACAGGTATAACGTCTTTACTAACTACATGGGTAAAAAAGGAATAAAATAGAATATAGTAATAAATGCTAGTATAAAATATTTCCCGACATCGGGATGTGACGACCCCATCGCCCGCTGTTGGGATAATCTCTATCACAGCAGAGATTATTCCACCAGTGCAATCAGTCACACTGGTGGTAGGTCTTTTGTTGCAAGAGGCCGGCTAGGTAGGTACCACCACAGTGTCAAATATTCTGCCGCCAAATAGTAGTGCTTAAGCATTACTGTGTTCCAGTTTGAAAGGCACTGTACGCTAGTGAAATTACTGGGCAGAGGAGATTTAAGAACCAATATCTCAAGGTTGGCAACGCGTGAGTGGCACCTACTTATGGTGCTGCAAGTGCTCATAGGCTACGGCAACCACTTATCATCAGGTAGACCGTATGCTTGTTTGCCAACTTATAACATAAAAAAGCAATATATCTTGACTGTTCTTCGGCGTAAATTTATATATAAGGTTAACAAAGACACCACTAACTTGAACATGAAGTATGACCACTTTATTAGCGACCCATTACGTGTCCTGCTTTACGGTAGAATAACTAACAACTACCTAGCCGGCCTCTTGCAATAAAAAGCATACATAGGGAAAAAGCAATAAAATAAAAAAAAGTAATAAATACTAGTAAAAAAGAGCAATATTTCTTGACTGTTCTTCGGTGTTAAGTTATATATAAGGTTTATAAAACAAAGTCAACACTAACTTGAATATGAAGTATGACCACTTTATTAGCGACCCATTACGTGTCCTGCTTGACGGTAGAATAACTAACAACTACCTAGCCGGCCTCTTGCAATAAAAAGCATACATAGGGAAAAAGCAATAAAATAAAAAATAGTAATAAATACTAGTAAAAAAGAGCAATATTTCTTGACTGTTCTTCGGTGTTAAGTTATATATAAGGTTCATAAAACAAAGTCAACACTAACTTGAATATGAAGTATGACCACTTTATTAGCGACCCATTACGTGTCCTGCTTGACGGTAGAATAACTAACAACTACCTAGGCGGCCTCTTGCAATAAAAAGTCCTACCACCAGTATTACGCCTCTTTACCAACTACATGGGTAAAAAGGAATAAAATAGAAATCAGTAATAAATACTAATATACAAGCAATATATCTTGACTGCTCTTTGGCTTAAAGGTTATATATAAGGCTAGCTATAAGTAGTCATAAAACAAAGACACAGCTAACTTGAACATGAAGTATGACCACTTTATTAGCGACCCATTACGTGTCCTGCAGTAAAAGGAAATAAATGGGAAAAATCCTTCACATTTATACCACTTACCTTATAAGTACTATGAAGTCACTCTGTTACGATTTTTTATTATTATGTCATGCGTTTTAAACTATGAAAGTATTATACACGATTCCTTTGAATTAAAACTAACAGACTTGAATAAACCATGCATCGGGACCCAAATTCTCATTAGTTTATTTCTAAGGTATTATACATTTACTTTGTAGAGGTACTCGACAGCTATAATTGTATTATAAATTATATGAAATGATGTTAGTAAAAAAATGGCAGATATCTTCTTCTTCCTAGCATTTTTCCCGGTATTTTATCTACCTAGGGTCTGCTTATTACTCTTATGCGGATTTGACCGGTTCCTAGATTTTACACAGAGCGATTGTCATCTGACCTCCGTAACACTAAGGGCTAAGGGAGAGCCAGTAACTCATTGGATAAGAGCAAACCTACCAAGTGTTAACGATTGTTATCAGATGCTATGTGATAACAATCGGGACCGACAGCTTAACATGCTGTCCGGGAGAGCAAGAAGGACAAACGCCCAGACCGAAACAGATGTTTGTAAGATCAATACAAACATCTGCCCGAGTAGGACTTGAACCAGTAACCGTCAAGGCTAAAGGCGGACTCGTTACCAATATACCACAACGGTGTCACAAACTTCATGAACGGTGTCACAAACTCAAAAACTTCATTTGGCATTTGGTTGAATATGAAACCAATTATATAAAACTTGTTACCAAATCAAAACAAACAAATACGTTGTCATTAGGAAGCAACTGTCAAACGCGAATCTTAACTAGACTGATTACACGATTTCCACTTTTCCCGCTAACTTTCACTGTCGTCTTAAAACAATGAAATCATATGCTCCCAACAATTCTTTATACCACGGAAGTATAATGGTAATATTTTAACTAGATGTGTCTTCATTAACGCGTCATTCCGCATTTTTCGTCGCTTTTTCTCAGTGAACTAATCTAGGTATCCCAATTTTTAAATTCCATGGACTATTGACATAGTCAGTGGGGTAACTTTATTTGGTGCATAATATAAGTTAATTGTTAGAATATATTTATATTTTATTTTAGATATAGATATATATTATTTTTGATTAAAACAAAATTCGCTATAATAACGTATTTTTTAAATTTTCTAAACCTATACAAACCTCACCGAATATTGATATAATAAACTATTATTTCTAATTAATAAGTTTTACATCTACCAATGAGTTCTACTTATATCTGAGTACTAAGTCTTAACGGATTATACAAACAAATCATTAAATTCGAAGTCTACACTAAGATCTTTAAAATTATTACATATAAAAATTAAAAAAAAAACTACGTATCGTATTACAGATCTTATGTAAAATCGAAAAGTAACCATAACTTATTTAAAACATTTTTAATTATTTACAGACGAAATTATTTCGTAAATTATCCTATAAGAAATTCCTGTTTCAAAGTTGGTGTATCATGAACTTCCCGTTAAAAGTTCGAACCTCTTTTCTAAATAAAACCGAAATAACAGAAAATGTACTGCCTCGTACCTAGATAATTTACTGAGACAAAGTTTCATATAATTCATAATTTATTCTCTAAATTGAGAGTGGCCGATGGATTAACTCCGCTCTGAGCGAAAGCAACTTTTCATTAATTTGTGTTGAAACTTTTCAAATATTAATCCGCAGGACTAAACCTTAATCTACTCTAATGAAATGTCAGTTCTTTGCTTCGTAGCGATAAAAGTCTAATTTATTAATGTAATATTGTATAAAAATGATCTGAGTGCGTCTGACTCTATGATAGTCTTTCAATTAGAGAGAATTTCAAGATAGTAATAAAAAGCCGTTTAATTCTTTAGCCGAAGCTTTTTATTAAAATTGCTAGTACTTAAGTAATGTGTAATCTAAAATAAAAATCTAAACAAAATGTTTTTGAAACATATCGTAAATATTATAAGGAACTATAAACAGAAAACCTTAGCAAGGGTCAGTTTTTTTTATTAGCCTTGAATCTTAAGTATATGGTCATATTAGCATCCTGTCTTTAATACATAAATTGCGCAAGTAATTGCATCAATCAAACAGGTTCGTCAACGAACCAGACTCATTCATTACTATGCGGCCACAAAGGCCGTTGACTGACATGGCCGCCATGTTGGCAACCCTGTTATACTCAAAAGTTGGCGGCCATGAGAAACCGTTGCCAACTTCACGCCACAGCAGTTGTTTATAGCTGCGGAGTACGTTATTATGTTTTGAATGTTTCGTGTATTACTGTCTCTATTTTACGTTTATTAATTGACTTTTATCAATGGAAAAGACCGTTAAGTTAAGTTTTAAGCAAATTGAATTATTTTTTGTGCTGTGTTTGTGTTATACTTCGTGTTTTTGTGAGGACAAAGTGTACAACTTTAGTGAAAGTGTGGTTATGTTGACAGTTGAATTGAATATAAAAAAATCAAATCGGTAGAAAACTTTTTTAAATTTAAATATAGCTACCGTTATTGTGGTAAATTACTTATGTCACAATACATCAAAATATGGCTTTAAAAAGGTTGAGAATATTTTCTTATATATAAAACTTTAATAATTATTATTTTTGTCATATAGAATAATAATACAGAATAATTATTTTTTGGTATTAGAAAAATTATAATCAAATAAAATTTTGAATTAAAATAGGCTGATTGTTGATCCGTGACATGTTTGACCCTGTTGTTATGACAGATAGAGATTAAAAACTTGATAGACCTCGGAGCCCAGTCTTTGATCACCTTCAGTTTTTCGGCAGTGACCTCAAAGGCATGAAATTAATAGATTAGAAATGATACATCACTAATGTTACATTCCAAAAAATCATATAGAGTTAACCGCTTTTTTTATTTGTTAGTTAAATAATGCATTGGCTTATAATCCGTTAATGTAAAATGTAAGAAGTATTAGAATCGTAAAGCTTAAATAAACATTTTTTGTATTATTAGTTTAAGACCTGAAACATATATATTTTAAAGTTAACTTACATAATATTATACAAAAATAAATTATTAAATTAGACCAATCAAAGAGTTTGGTAAACATTAATTAATACTTATAATAATAAGTAAATAAGATAAGGTTTAGTATTCCCAAAATAAAAAAGTAGAGCCCTAAGTTTTACATAAATTTTCTAAAATATCCTTAAAAAACCAAAGACTGTTGACAAAAGTAAATTCTTATTCTCTGTTACGAAAAATGAATATGTCACAAGTTAATTTAAGGAAAGAGGTCGTAAATTTCATATCATAAAATATCAGACGCAAACGGTAGACGGACTGTGTAATAGGGAAAATAATTGTTTTGATTAATATTGCTACATAACGTCATGTTCGCGTGACTTACAACCATACGAAAAATTCTGACTAAAACGCTACTTATTGTGATAGAATTTAGGTTGATGAATAAAAAGAAGGTTCTAGTCTATTGATCTCTGATAGTGAACCTACGCGTAAGGCTAAGGGTATCCGAATTAGCTTTCGCAACAAACGACACTCGAATCGATAAAAATCTTATAAGGCACTTCTAGTAGAATTATCATAATTGACAGTTCGTATAGTAATGCAACGTCACTTAAATTGTTTTGCAGTAATCTTAAATTCATAAGTATAAATTACTTAAATCATTTAGACACAGGTGTTATCCATATTGTTGTTTTTTCAGCAGTAATTGCTTCACTACCATTTTTTATTCAAAACATACCTATTTTGTTTTATAATTGTGACTTTTTTCGGCTGTCAACAGTGTTGTAAAGTGACAATAGAACTTTGATTACATACTGTCCAATAAAACAATAATTATTTTGCACGTGTTTTTATGTATTTAGTCGCAAATTTGTGTACGTCTCTGTCATATATTACGATATTTTTAACTGTAATTATTAGCCGTAATTTCAGTTTCGTTGCGTTAGTGTGAATTTACGAAGGACCACCATATGATTGAATCTTTGGACATTTTTCAGTATCGAAGAGCCTACCGCCTGGCCATATGTAATAAGTCTACGATTATATCATATTATATCACTGAGTAGTTTAGTACTTCCTGGAATAATATCTGAAACACTTCAACTTTCTTACACTATCATATTTTGTTCTTTAATTTACGACTTAATATGTGAGCAATCCGTAACTATATTTTAATATATTAATATTTTTAAAAGCATTAGAGCCTTGCTGTGTTCAGCATGAATGATTCGACTCGACCTGAAAAATGATACTCTATCAGAGAATAAAAATGCGCTAGTATTACCTATTGATGAATAAATTGTTAAATTATGGTTACATTTTGAAGTTCTTGCAAATCACGAGAGCGATCGGCCCTTGATTTTGGTAACGACTTACCTGTATATGGGTATATGTGTGCGTGCAGTCTTTAATGTACGGTTAACAAAAAAAAAATAAAAAGTAAAATCCTATCCTTATTAATGATTGATTTTTATTACTGTTACATCCCCGGCCAATGATTGAGAACATCGGAGGCAGATAGAATATAGTTAATACCATCAGGCCTTACACTTGGTCACCTAAGTCATACAAAGAATACAATAGTACAAAAACAATCATGAAATAAAAATAATATCTTCAAAAAATCAGTTTGAGTTATTACCAAAACTTGAATGACAACCTTGCTGCCATATTTGAATGGATATAAAATCTCATAAGATGAGTTAGAACTTAACCCGAGAAGTTTTTTCAACGGGATCACAAGTTACCCTTAAATCGTGGGTGCACCTGCTACCTGCGCCGCAACTTTACGAGGAAATTTTTCTGTCTTTATTACGGGTTTTAACAACTTAGGTTATGTCTTTTTGTTATTTTCTTTCATTGATTTTTCATTATTTGGAAGTTAAATTTGTTTTAGGAAATAATAAAACGAGTTTCGTTTTTATGTGGTTTAAGACTGAAAGTTTTATTGTTTTCTTAAATCGCTAAGGATCAAGAATCTTGCAAAAAAGTTCGAACAATTGAAAATTGTGTTTGTTGATTTAACACATTTTTATGGTAGTTATAAAATTTCTAATTACATAAGTAATTATACACTCAACTTCTCGAATAATTATAATTATATATCCGATCTTGGGATCGGAAGAATATACAAATATAAAAGAAATCCCAATAAAAATAAAAGTAATGAATTCTATTCCAAGTGAAAATCAATAAGCGCATAATGTTACCTTCGCTGCATAGCCTTAAGAACGTTCATCAAATTTTACTGTAGTAGTTCAATTTTAATAAGACAGATCGTTACCCACGCAGTTAGTTAGCACAATTTAAATACGCGGGAAGTTGGCCAACCTTTTGAGAACCATCACAGCTATGTGCTGCAAAAGCGTATTAGCGAAATAAAAGACGGCAGTTTATCAATAATAAAATAAAGAAGGCTATAAATTTTTACGCATTATAAATAAGTACTACATATTCTTATATTCGCCGCTCGTACAGTTCGGTCCGTTCTTATAGTCGCCTCTCTGACTTAGAAAAGAAGATTGACAAGGTCTTCTATCTCTACAAAGGCGGGCACTTCCTTCGCGTAGAATAATGTATTGTTTTATAATACGTATTGTTTAAAACAGACAGATCTCTGCCGGTACGAAACGTGTATCAGTTTTTGTATGCAATCAAAAGCGTGTATATTAAATATCCATTTGAAGATTTTAACAGACATTGCACTACATGAACATAGACATTATTATATTTAGATACAATATAACTATTGACTCAATAGTTAAAATCTAAATGTGCAGACTCTATTCGCGGGAGCTGTAGGTCTAATGCTGACTGTCATGGGCAAATACTGTCGTATGCATCCCTAGCAAAAGCAACACACTTAGTAGGAGGGTAAATAATCTTGTGAGACTTAAAAAGCCACTGCTAATCTATAGAAAAACTGAACTTACTTAGAATTAGTAGCATATTAATTAAATAGAATACTAAGTGACGTAGAAGTTAGTAGTTAGTAAAAGACAAGATACTCTAAGTTCCGAATTATCTTGCAGAAGATTTAAACTTTAGAAATCTAGCTAGCATTAAATTTTGTCGAAAAAGCCGTATAATATCGTTCCGTATACGCTTGGGAAACTTAAGTTTGCGACTTTCTTTGAAACTTTATACGTGACGTTGACTTAGTTTAAAAGAAAAATGAAAAAATAAACCTCACAGGTTACGTCGTCATTGCTAAGAGAATAATGTTAAGAAGCAAATTGTGTATCACAAGCTTATTAAAACAAAGCAATATTACACGTTATATTGAAATACAGAATTCCAGAAATATTGATCAAGTAAATAATAGTATCTAGCTTATCTTTATCGATTGATAATTAGGAATAATTTCCCTATGACTTTACAAATCCAATATAGTTTTTTTTTTTTTCAAAAGTACTAATATCCAATTCACTTAACCAACTACTAGGAAGATACGTTTTGGAATGCTCATAATGCTAATTTTTGTGTGTGTTTGTATATCATAATAAGTTTAAGGTAGTGGTAATCCTGAGTTTCAACATTCAGGGTTCCCCAACCTAAAGGTTGGAACTTAGGGTTTTTTGCTTTCAAACTCGACAAACGACACCCAACTTCCCGAATATGATAAAACGAACTTCACTGGTAAAACCCAGTCTTGCCGATACTATACTATACAAGGCTCTATATATACTTATAATAATTTATGTATAGCACACTGGACTTCTGTGTCGCTATCAGTGTCATTGTCCAAGTAAAATCCTTAAAAGCAACCTGTATAAATGAACTTGTTTTCCATTTACGATGTGTCACAAAAACAACGATTACTGGATGGTAATGAATATTTTAAAATGAAGTTAAACAGGTAAATAGTACTTTACCATTTTATAATGAATAATCTCTATATATATATATATTTGGTATTACTTCTTAAATAAAATAATTTTGGTTAAACCAATGATGCAAAATTATGAATTTAATTTCAAATTATCCTTCCTATTATCTTAAGGTCGAAACGTGTCATGTACAAATAATTGACTTACCTGAAAAAGTTTAACAATGGATTTTACAGGAAGAATATAATAAAAAAGATGTTATGTAACAAAAAGCCCTTTGTTCATGGAAATGTTACCAGTTGTAACCGGTTAAAAAGTTGCTACATAATTTCAGCTTCAATAAATTCATAGAATTTTTGAATACAATATTTTTATAAATTTACCTTTTTTTACTTTTTAAACGTTGTAAATTATTGAAAAAATCTTAAATCAAAAATCGTGTTCGGTTTCGAACTTTTTAATAATGAAAGCCCTTATCATCGTAAAAGTTTCGAATAGGCAAGCTTAACCTCATTATATAACTTAACTTATAAGAACAGACCATTTTAATTCTTATTAAACATGAATAACAAAACAAGACAACTAAATTTGTACTGTAGTAATTCAAATAGTGAACTGATGCAAGCTATGAAACTGCAAGTGGTAATTCAAAATTTTGTAACGAAATAAATCGTGGTCACAGCTGGGTTTGAGCGTGTCGGTACTGCGTCATAAATCACGTTGCAATACCACTATAATGTAATACTAAACACAACTATATCACGAGGCCAATGCATTATTTAAAATCGGCATTATTAACGTATTTGTACTTATCTCATTAAGAACGTCACGGCAAACAAATCTCAGTCTTGCTGACATGCGTACAATTCAAATATGTCATATCAGCTATACTATCTTATCAAATCGAGAGATTGAACAAATGAGATGAGTCTATCGCAATCAGACGGTCGCGTCCGCCATAGACAAAGACCGGGCTCCTATGAGGTCTTGAGTCGTATCGAGCCCTACCAGAACTTTAATTGTTGTTGCCAGCATTCAGCGAACCGACGCCACTACGAGTGAACGTCGGAAAGAAAACGACTCACGTAACTATCGTTCGACTGAATAGCGTGCGCGTAGTCGATCGTGACGTGCAATGCCCAGGGCCCCGCGTGCCCCTTCCCCCCTCGCAGGGCTATGGAGACCCTCCTCGATAAGTTCAAGAGGGATCAAGGAGGGCTACGAAGGTCCCGATCCGTCCGCGCTTCCTTACGATTGATAGGGAATCGCTGGCGATCTACTAAAGACGAGGACGCATCAGAGGAAATAGAAACAATCAAGCACGACAACGTGGTGCTTACGCAGATCTTCAACGGCGAGAAGGACTACAACGTAGCTTACACAGGCATAGACGGTACATATAAGGCGAAAACACCAAGTATGGCGAAACGGAAGCAGGAACCTTTGAAACCGAGAAAGAAGAGCGGCGACATCGATCTAACACTAAAGCCGCAAAGGCATAAGAGAATCGAAAGAACAAAATTCAGTGATTTATTTAATAAAAACAAAAAGCATATCCGCAAAGGAGCTTATGGTTCCAGAGAAGATACCACCGAAAGCTGCGGCAATATTGCACATTAATTCACCAGAAAAAGACAAAGGAAAGAGAAAATTGAAAGGGATGGGCAAATCGGAGAGCGCTAAATTCATAACGGAAATAGCCACTCAGAGACGAACGCGGAGAGGCTCCGAGAGCGATATGACAATTGACAGTCAACCACGTGGGTGCGTCAACCAAGCGTTCGTCTACAGCACACCGCCGAAGGATAGGAAGCAAATACCTCTATCACCATCGGCCTACTTAAGTACGTATCGTATTATTATTTTCAAACTAAAATTTAACACACAAACAATGTTAAACTCACACAATTACAATAGTTAATGTTTGTATTACGTAAATTAGTGTATTCAGTAAATATGATCGCTTCATCGTGCGGTGATATCAAACATAATTTTGTTTAACATATCAAACTGGATGTGTCTTTATTATCTCATTCGAGATTAAGTAACTTTTTAACTACGCATTTGAAATTTATCTTTAGTAATTAACGAAATTTCTACAATTTGAATAACGTTACGTGAGAATGATACTGCGGTCTATTTATTCCTCACTTATGTAATATAAAATGGTAGTCTTTTTGGTATTCATTTTGCCTTTTTATTTTTTATGTAAATAAACAAAGGGACATGGTTGAGATTGTTTTAAAGCCTTAAAGATAAGTTATGGACAATTTCATTAGCATATGTACTTATAAAACATACAAATGTTGGACTTTAAACATAAACCTTTTTTATTTTCTGACTTATGTAACTTTAATTTAAAAGGAAGGCAGGCGGTCCTTTATTTATTTGGAATAGCAATAGAAATGTTAGTAACAATTTGAAAAATCATTGCCAATGTTCTTAATAAATTAAAAAAATAATAATATGTCAACAACTATTGGCCTGCATAAGAAAGTCTTCTCCCTCTTATTTGGACTTTTTTTATTATCAATTACATGTATCGTAATTTAATTTCAACATTGTTTCGATAGTAAGGTACATTCGTTTACACTTACTCTAATCAATTGAGTTACGAGTAATGTTTCGCGCTCAAAGGTTACGAAGGTCAGATGGCAATCGCTCTGCGTAAAAATTTATATTCGGCCGTTCTCATGAAATGTTTGATAGACACAGTATATTGTAAAGTTGTTTGAGAAATAATAGCATTTGAATTATTTTACTATACTAAAAATTAACGTTATTTTTTTGCCATGGCGCATATTGATACCTTGCATTTAAAACTTGTTTTCTTTACCTAAATCTTGTTGTATGTGAAAAAGAGAGTTTTAATTCATAGACTAATAAAGTCTGCTTTACCTACAATATGAGTAATTAAATTGTTACAAATAAATATAATAAAGTGAATTATCACTTAGGGTTTGAAAACTTCGCATTATTTTTTTTGTGACAACAATAGGTTCCGCAATAATTTTTCTTTTTTAATCTGTCTGTAAAAATAACGCTATTAAAATATTTCATGTAGATTATCAATACAAAATTAATCATAATAAAGATTACATCTTTTTAAAATGTCGCATTTCAACATTCTTTAATTGACTTATTAAAAAACTTAATCGCCATTTAACACGTTAACTAGACGATAAAACAATTAGCTTGAGTTTCGTAACCCTGTGTGTATAATTTCCTTAATTTTAAGATATTTATATGCATATATACCGTAATAATGTTGCACGAACTGTAACGACCGGTTATCCTAGGCATTATAATAATATTCCTTTGCCAGTTTCGTTTGAAACAAAAAAAAATCACAATACCATTTTGGAGGGAAACTTTTAATTATTTGCGATACGTATTTTACTATATCTGGAATTGTAATAGACCCTTATTATCCTAATGGTAAGTAAATTTATACCGTTTTGTAATTTTAGAAGGGACTCTATGAGTTGAACTATTTATTTCTATTATTTTTATCGAATTTTGTAAAATGTTATATCAAATTAAATCGGTCATGATTTATACCATTATATATAAACGCGACACACTTATTATATTTAATTTAATATTAATAATCCTGACCAATAACCTAAATTTTTCAAGGATAAAAGGCATTTTATCTTTTAATTTCGTCATGTCCGTCTGTCCGCTCGTCCGCATATCACAGTCAATTTACTCGGAGACATTTGGTTCTATTTACATGGCTCTATGTTTAATATATATTCAAAATTTGCTATTTCCTCTTCTATATTGGTTATAAATATAAATGTTATATAAATTGTTTTATTACGATAAGAGGATTAACGTGCGTTCAGTATTTTATAGAGTACTTTAAAAAAAATTATGTAATTAAAAACAAAAGTGATCGCGTCTCTATAAGCGCAATGCTTTTCACCAGCAATCGTGAGAACAATTTCCATACAGAAGGCACTTCCCATTAAAGATAGCAAGTTACAAATGATAAAAGGTATTGTTTAATAGTTTTTTTATTCTGTATTCACTACTTCGTGTTTATCTTGCGGTCTTTTTGTAAAATTCCATTGTTAAGTAGTTAACTTTTGCTATTTGTCGCGCTCACACCGTCGGGTGAGTCTATCGTATAGAATGCGCTCGGAGCGCTGCCTCCATCTCCGATGACGTCCTTAGCCTTGGTTCGGCTTCGCAGGAGGCACCCTAAGGACGGAATCAAATTTGAGCCCCCGTGAGAGGCAGCCCCTTTATCACGGCCGAGTCTCTGTACTCGGCCCTCCGCCGGTGACGCTGTCAAGGCCAGTAGAGCCAACAGCAAACACATTCCGAAAAAAAAAAAAATTGCTATTTGTATCTACGTTTATTTATTTTCATAATCAATTTCGATACACTACTACATATATAGCTGTACTCATTTTCTGTAATAAAAAATGGACTAAAAGTATTATGAATTCTTTTATATTTTTTTGTATTTTTTTCACTAAGCGCAGCGAAGATGTTTCTATAATTCGTCCATTGCGTGATGCAATACTGCAAAGACAAAAGTCCTAATAATAATTATTCAGAGACTTATTTATAATAATTATTTATTTAATGATGAGTTTTTTAATTCGACGATGGTAAGCCAATCTGATTTACAAGCTATGCTATCATGATGACTATGAACACTTATAACAATCGTAGTATTATTTTCGTATTGCGTATATATCTTAGGATAGGAAGCTATGTAGAAGAAGTAGAAAAAGGACATGGGGACAATACCGCCCTGATCGATCCCTGACGAGAAAAGCAAGGCCCTACTACTCTTAAAATTAATTTTGCTTTTAAAAATATATATAATTTATATACATATAATAGTACATAATTATATGTGAGCCAGCCATTTGTAACTGAATGTATTTTATCATTATTTTTACAGACGACTCGATCTGAGTAATAAAAAAGTATTAATGCAATGACGTAAAATAACGTTTTGTGTAAATATTTTCATGGTTTCGAGTTATACGATTTGTTTAATTGTTACGTGCTCTGGGAAGTTTGAACTTTGTACTTTTTATCTAATAACTAAATTATGTTACATAGTAACAGCTTAAATAAATAATATTATAAATATATAATTACCTATTATTTACAAAGGGCAAATTTAAATTGCTTGAAAATGTAAATAGTAAAACACGTAGGGCCTTGTTGTTCTAATTCTTATTGTATACTACTAATGCTTACATACAGTACGAAATGACAATCCTGGTCGGAAAAGTTGGCCTAAATTAAGCGTCTTTAAGACATCTAAATCTGTTATCTGTTGGGATAACCTCTGTCACAACAGAGATTATTCCACCAGTGCAATCACACTGGTGGTAGGTCTTTTGTTGCAAGATGCCGGCTAGGTAGGTACCACCGCAGTGTCCAATATATATTAATTAATTAATATATTCTGCCGCCAAATAGTAGTGCTTAGGCACTACTGTGTTCCGGTCTGAAGGGCATTGTACGCTAGTGAAATTACTGGGCGAACGAGATTTAAGAACTAATATCTCGAGGTTGGCAACGCGTGAGTGGCACCTACTAATGGTGCTGCAAGCGCTCATAGGCTGCAGCAGCCACTTACCATCAGGTGGGTCGTATGCTTGTTTGCCAACTTCTAACATAAAAAAAAAAAAATCTTGCCATAAGACATATACAAGACCTTATTTACCAGCGAAGACTATATCCTTTGATTCGAGCTTCGCTACAGCGTCGGATTAGCTCATTGGCTAACATCCACTAGGAGTGTTCCCTGCATTCCCTTATAAGCTATAGTTTGCCCTTATAAGCACGGACGAAATCATTTTCACGTCGACACTGAGGGGTCTACCATGAACTTTTAATAACAATTGTATTGCGATGCGGTTCAATTCAGTTAATAAAACGATTCATATATTACATAGTATGGTAAGAAATAGCGATGTAGCTCAGTTTAGTTCGTCATTTGAATCGCAATAAGTAGGCATGGTAGTTCATGGGAGGCCCCCAGGGATCTTTTTCATAGTCGAGCTTAAGTATTCGGTAGTATATTTATTGATGACGACGTTGTGACGCAGCGGTAGCGAACCTGCCTTAAGTGCCACAGGCCGCGGGTTCGATTCCCGCTCGGTGCAGATGTCTGTATTGAACATACATGCATGTTTTCCGGTCTGGGTGTGGGGTGTCCTTGTTATTGTGTATGTTTCTGGAACCCCTACACAGGATATCCTAATAGGGGCCATGTGTGTGTAGCGTTTATTTATTTATTTGATTGAATTATGAGGATGATGAATATGAAAACAACTTTTATGTAATATACGATAATTGTAACAAACCTACATGAGTATACGGCTCTGTTTTCCTCCTGTAATTTATTATTACCCAGAATAACAGATGAACAATGTGCTTGCTTATTTCATTATTAGATAAAATATCTTAACAATGAATATTACGTTTGGTATGTTGTGTTTGATTAAACAAATAATCAGGTTGTTTAATGAAAGCTTTAGATAATTATATATATTTTTATTATTGATCAGCACAAGACGACTTGTCGTCCAGACACAATAATAAATTATTAACAGACACAATAATAAATTATTGTGTCTGTTAAACGGTTAGTTGACAGATTAAAAAATACCAAGACATAATAACAGATAAGCTATCTAACAGTAATTGGCTTCACCTGGTTATAACAATTTTAACGATATTGACTAAGGAACTAAAGAATATAAATTGTCAAATATGTTTAACCGTGGAAGCTTTATTTCTCTCTCATTCTTCTTTTGGTCTCTTTCTCACACCCTCTCTTTCTCTTGTACACTGATACATTTAAGGTAAATTTAAATCACAAAAAAGAGTTTTATGCAAATAACTTCTCAGGAATGTCCTAACAATATCCTTTGCCATTACGGTATGTAAGATGTTAGGTAAACAATTATCAATTACATGAAATTTTATTGACTTTATTAGAAGTTTATGTTCAAGCAATACAATTTTATAATTTAATTGATTAAAGATCGATTCTACTTGGATAGGGTGAGATTATAAGTATGTATGTATTAATTTATTGATTTTTTAAATGCTAAAAATGATATCAATTTTGATCAAACCTTAATATTTTTTTTCATAATTGACAGCAATTTTTAAGTTCGAATTTGGAAATTATTCGGTTTAGGGATTTTTATTAAACTAAAAACGAAACATTTTGTGGCGTTATTTTCATGTGATTCATTAATGTAAACAAATTTAATATATGTATTAAATAGATTACATCAAGAGGTACCAAGCGAAAATCTCATTAATTAGAGTCAAGAGCTATTTATAATCGCCCTGAATTTAAATAACTAATTACGAAATTCGAACTCAAATTAAAAATATGAATAAATAATGCTGTGAATTGCGAAACCAATTATTTTTCTCCGTGTACTCAAAACTAATGAGACCTACTTTGAAGTATGATATCACGCGATTTTAGTTATATAAGTGGGTGTAATCACAGTGTGGGAGTATTTGAACGATATTATATGAAACCGTACGAAATAAAAGATTATCTTGAAAGTGGAGACATTGACCTTTCACTTAACGAAGTGATTTGGGGGTAATTTGATTTCGAATAGTTGTCTTAATTCCGGTCCTTGACTCGTCTAAATTGACCCTTGAATTAGTTCTTAATTCTTTTATTCTCTTTCTGACCTTTGATCGTTTTCTCGGAACCATAGTTAATAGATTAAAGTCTACTGCCAGTTACAATGAAACAAGTCTGTTCTGAACATACATCGGATTTAAGCAAAAAGGTTTTCTTATAACCATAATATTCGTGATAATTGTAGATTGAGTCCGACCCATACTTAGCTGGTTTTTTATTATTTAACCTTTATTTAAAAGTTTGCAGTATAATCTTATAAAATAAGGCCATAATAAAAACTAAATTAAAAGAAAGAAGGCTTTTTGGTGTTTTTAAATTGTCAGGACAATGTTTGTATGAAGAAAATTCCAGAAAAATCGGAAATTTGTGTAGAATTTTATATCTTCCGGTCTTTCGAAAAGGATAGCGGACAGCATGTGAACAATAAAAATAAATCTTATGAATAAAATCATCCTGACTTTGTAAAATTGTATGAGTTCGCAAAATTGTATGAGTTAGCAGCGCGTAACACTAATTTTTAAGCTGTGGTTACCCTCAGAATTCTTATGCATTAATCTAAATTAATCTTACTAATTTGAACTTGCACTCGAACTAAACGACATACGTAGCCACTTTCCACACTCGAAGATGCGATGATGACATAGATGTTAGATAGCACGTGCATCTGAGCCCGAAACCGTGCGACCACTTCAGCCATTCAGTCACAACAATGCTTCTCGAATGGAGTGACATGGTAGACTTCTTTACATGCGGTCAGTTCAGTTAATCGTTATTTACATTTTTTATTCTGTGCTAGTGATGTGAATTTTATCGTGACTTCCGTTTCGTTTCTATGTCCGATATCGTCAATCGTGACTTCGTTCCGCGCGATGACCTAGACGACTCAATTTCCGTTATAACGATACATCACTGTTACTTTCAAACTGTTTTTACGTGGACATGTAATTGAGTAATGATTACCCACGCGATGTTACAACGTATGGAATCGAAGTCACGACAAACAATATAGAAATTGTATCGAGTGTGTACATGAACGATACATTTTCGTAATGCGAGCAAACATTGTGGTTAGTTCACAGTTATAAGCATGGGAAATTAACTTTTTTATTATGATGCTTTTAGCTCTAGGTACCTGGTAAGAAAGAAATTGTTATTAAATAAAACTCTTTTCTTAAAGATATAGACTCTAGTGCTTAATGATTTTAATTGAATATCCGTCTTAAATATTCTTATTAATAACATTTTAAATGAACATAATTTAGTATCTTATCTTCCTATTTCTTCCTTAGGTGTTTCAAAAACTAACGGAAGAAGCATTTATACATTTTATGAAAACTGCCACCTTTTCTAAAATAAGTCTAATTTTAAAGTTTAAGTAACGAAAATTTTAAATATTTTATTGACAAAGACTTGCCATTGTTCTTCCATTTTACCGTTAATTAGCAGAAATGTACCTCAACTAAACAATGGGTGTCGAAAAGATGAAATAACTTTGAATAATACAATTATATAACAATATTATAAATATTACTTAATGAAATAATAATTAGGTTTATGAAAAATGAGTCTCAAATTTAATCTAAATACATAATTCGAAAACTTTAATAAATAACAGGACTTTCGAAGACCAATTACGAATACTAGACTTTTTGGATGTTTATATTGCTATAGCTGGAATCTTCTACTTCACTTCTACTATCATGATTTGATTCAGAATGTCCTTCTAACGAAGCTTAGCCACTTGGTCCATTGTAACTATTTCCTATCAGATGATCCGTAGCTTTGTTTGCTATATTTGTGACCTATTATTTATCACTTTTAAACTGTAAAATATAAATAAAATAAAATACGCATTCGAAATATCAAGCTTATTGTTGTTCAATAGATAAGGAATCTTATTATTATTATTTTTATTATATATCATCACAAGAATATTTTATTTGCATGAATTAACATAAAATTATGTTATTTCACAACATTACATATAAGTGTTTAATTTTCTGTTGCGATGATCATAGGTTCACTATATCAATATTTTAAATATCAAAATTAAAATAATTTTGTGATTAATTTTTTTATTAGTAAATTTTATATAAATCTATTTTATTATATAATAATAATGAATTTTAATTTGCATAAGCTACGATGCAAAAAACAGAACTGCTTTATATGGCTACGATAGTCTGAAGGTTTCTCAAGCAATAGTTCCACTACCGTGGTATAAAATTACCTACCTAGGCTAAAATTTAAACATAACTAGGTTTCGGTCGCGATTTTGTCTGCTTCGACTATCGCAACAAATCGTATGCCCTCCAAGGCTTAAACTATCACCATACGAATTGATATCAAGGTCCGTTAAACACTTAATCGTGAAAAAGTAACAAACAGATTAACAATGATCTTTTATATTATTATATTACTGTGGATTTAGTTTATAAGTTTATAATAAGTAAATCAATATTCAAAAGTCTCACTATATTTTCTAATTTTATAATAATAATGTTTGGATCTCTCCGCATCCTTAAATATTTATATATTATTTTTCATACATATTTCAACATCATTACATAGTATAAAACAAAGTCCATTTCTCTGTCCCTATGTATTTAAAACTACGCAACGGATTTTGATGCGTTTTTTTTAATATATAGAGTCATTGAAGAGGAAGGTTTATATGTATAATAACATCCATTAAATAGTGGAGAAAAAAAAAAAAATTTTTGAGGTTTCTAATGTGATGTCGTAAATAATTACATTTAACGCGCTCGGGCCATGGTCAGTAATGAATAAATCAAAACTACTAAATCGATTTTAATCATTTTTACAATGAATGACATAGGCTATATATTTTATGTCCGTGCGAAGCCGGAGCGGGCCGCTAGTAATATATAAAGATAGTTTTAATAATCTAAATCCATTATTACCGATCTGAAATTGCATTTATGATCTGAAAATACGAAAAACGGTTTCAATACCCATTTCTTAGGTTCTTATATCAATCCAAAACTTCTATCTAAAGATTGATTGATACCAATCTAAGTCCGATATTGAAACCAGCCGTTAGTAAACTCCAATAATTGCGGATAAATCTGTTACTTGTCGATTCATAAGGGTTAAACGTTCACCTTCGTTCCTAATAACAATGTGTCGTGTGTTGCCAAATAAGGTTATTGTAATCGAGGCCTCGCAACAACCTTCAGAACAATCGATTTGAAAATTAAAAGTCATTATTATTGGCGAAATACGTAAAACCTTTATTGGTAAGACATAAAGGCTATTTTCTAAGAGCAATAAGCTTTTAGTCCTACCGTGGTTACGTAGGATGATCCATCATTCTTTACGCTACTTACACGCACCGACACGTAATATTTTCTGTTTGTTGATATACTGTAACAAGTTTTACAGATGTTGGTATTGAATTACAATATTAATAAATGAAAAAGTAAGTCAAGATCAATTATTACTATTCGGTAAATACGCTTTCTGATTTAAGTTTTAAAGTCGACCGTTGTCGCATGCAGGTAGTACCTGCCATTCGTATCGTAGGTTTGATTCCCGCTTGGGGTAGATATTCGACTGGTCTTGTAAATATCTGTTTCGGTCTGGGCGATTGTTCTTGTGGGTCACCCGACCGTGCTTTGGAGAGCAAATTAAGCTGTCTTAACTTCGCTCTTAATAGGTAATTTGCTCTTATCCAAAAACTAACTGGTCCGAAGACCGACGCTTAGAGCTTTATGAAAACGAATAAGTAGACCAAACCACAATAAATAGATGTTTTATAGAATATTAAGTTGACTATAATTATAACAGAGTAGACATTAACATCACATGATGAACAACTCGTATTCAAATTTGCTTAAATTTTTTCTTTTTGAGACTTAGGTAAAGCCAAAAACGAACCAGTATGATGTCTTCGTGTTTTTTTTTAATGTTTGTTGCTATTGACCCGACTGGCCTTCACAGCGTCACCGGTTGAGGGAGCCGAGTACTGAGACCTAGCCGTGAAAAAGAGATAGCCCTCGCTAGGGCTCAAATTGATTCAGTCCTTATCGGAAATGGAGGAAACGCTCCAAGCGCAATCTAGTCGATGGACTGACGCGACGGTGTGAGCGTTTCGTGACGTATGCCACAAGGGACCTCGTCTTTTAGGTACCAATTTAGGTAGACATTATCGAATTAATAACGGTTTCTTACAATGGCTGGCAATTTGATTCTCGATCTTTTGGCTACCACTGAAAACCAGCGCTGACAATCGACTCAGCATTAGCTGAGTGGTCTTCCAATTTGTGTCACATTTCTGTACATTACAAAATTTGGTATTAAATATTTATTAGTTTATTTTTTCATTATTGTTGTACTTGTCATATTATTTTTGTTGTTTTATTTTTCTCTTAATTTTTCTTTCTGGTTATTATGAATGTAAGTATTTTCTTCTTTTTTTTATTAATTATGTACTTAGCTTAATTTAGATAGATTTTTCAGCATTTCGGTTTTAACTTTTATTTTATTTTTGGTTTAATCTATTTAAAAAAATTGCTAAGCTTTGTTTTATTTTTATTTTGTACTCATATTTGTTAGTTTGTTGTATTGAAGTGTGAACACAAATAAAGATAATTTGTATTTGTCTCTGCACGCTCTTCGTGTTTTTTGTTCGTCTCATATAATATTACTACTTAATATTCGTAACATTTTCACATCCTTATAAGACTATTGTATGAAACAAAAGGTATTCCATGGAAGTAACATTTTGCGTTATTAACATACAATCAACATACAAGCCTTGAGTTGAGTTGTTTTGATGGAAATTTAGTTTGATTTAGATAACTGTCTGTATTCTACGTGTAACAACAACACAAGATCCATCGAATATGAATATTCGGTCAAATGTTTGGCAAACTTAGCGAATTGACTATTTGCCATAATTTATTCCACATTTAATGATTACGTGACTTCTTACAAAAAACATGGAGGATGGTCCTGAAAAATTTCCTTTTACACCTAATTTAAGAATGTAAATCCTCTGTTATTTAAACTATAAATAGACCAGCTCGACTGGGGAATACTTGAACACATTACCGACGTAAAATATTATTTTCCCAAATGTTGCAGTATTCGATAAGTGAAAGGACCCTTGACATTTCGTTCCAAAGTCTATATAGAGTTAGCTATCCACCATCGTGTTATTAGAAAAAAGTCTCATTTAATGTATCGCTTCCAAATTCATTTAAAATTGAAAATTAAAGACCTTAATTTAACCGTTATTGTTTTATATTTAACATTTCAAACAATATAATCTGCACCCACACATACAAATATCAAAGGCCTAATCGAACGTTTATTACACGCGCGGTAACCAACGATCGACGATAAAATTAATTACACGGGTCAAATGATTCTGACGAGAGACGCTACTTGTAATTAATGGAAACGGGACATAATTCGACAACGTCATTTCACATCGGAAAAGCTTATGCATAACAAGTGACAGAATAACTAAGAATATAAAATAGATGGAAGTGGTATTACATGACTTTATTCTGATGTTTTTTTACTAATAGGTAATACGAATGGGAAAATCATGTTCTCTTCGTCCTAGCATTATTCCCGGCATTAAATTTTACCCGGGGTCTGCTTATTACCCTTTTTCGTTTCGTAGTTTTTACACAGAGCGATTCCTATCTGACCTCCGCAACCCTATAACAACAAGGACGGACAGCTTAACGTGGTCTCCGAGGCGCGATGGGGAGACTTACAAGTACAAACGCCCAGACCGAAGCAGATGTTTATAACAAACGTCTACCCGAGCGGGATTCGAACACACAGGAGTCGTGACAACACATGTCAAATGGTAATATGACAATGCAATCCATGAACACGCATGACGTGATTTTCCCCAATGTAACTGTGTCTGTTAGTAAAAAGAAATAAATGACAAAATATTCTCAATAATATAAAATAAAAAAACGTTTAAAATGATGAAGAATATTGTGTAAATTGAAAATTCCATAGACTTACCTACTATGGACCGGCCTTTCCACACTGACAAAATGTCTCATACACTCTATGGTGCCCTTCCGTAAATTCAACACCACGACAAGCTAACTTTAAAATAAGCTAAATGATGTCAACGTGAGACTAACTTCGTTCCATTTCATTGGTGTTGATTTTACGAAGATGCACAAAAAAGCCTACGTGTCATTTTGTCCATTAAACTCCATATGGAAAGGCCTGTTTATAGTATATAGTAAGTCTGTGGAAAATTCCTATATTATATTTATAGTAATTTCTCTAAACTAAATAAATACCTACTGTAAAGCACAGAATCTGTGGATTAACTTATCGCCATACCATAAAGTAATATAAAATATTCATAATTACTTGATACAAAATAAATATAATAATTTCGTTAAGTAAATAATGAGTGATAATATAAGTTTTACACAATTCTTTTTCAAAATAAACGATCTTATAAGAAAAACGATTACACTTAATTATCTTATTCACGTTGTTTTAGTTAAATAAAGTAAGCGTTGTTTACGCTAATTAGGTTTTCTTTTTTTTTTATGCCATTGTTTTTTTCTTTTATTTTCAATTTATTTTCATGTAGAGCTTCAATACGGCGCGCTGTTGGACGGGTGCGGGGGGGAGTTGCCGTCGCTGAGTGCGTGCGCGCCGCTCCCCCCGCACCTCGACAAGACGGCCCGCCGACAACAGAAGGATGCGCGTGCGCACCAGGATAAAATTGCACAAGTTAACATACATTTACAGGGTATTTTAGTTTTGTTTTTATTTATTTTTCTTTTTTTTTATAATTTTCAAGAAACCTTGAACAGCTATTAGGAAATCTTTCTATAGAATTTTCCTTCTTCGTAGCGTGACTGTAATTGTATAGCAGATTGGAAAGTTACATTGTATTGTATCTTTTGTTGCAGCGCTTTTTGCCGCTGTCGAACATGGCTACGTCGATAAGGCAAGAAACATCTTGGAATCCACCGATGTCGATGTCAATAGGTAAGTAATTGATACTAAGGAAATTAAACTAAAATAAAGTTGGAACTTCTATATAATTTAATGGATGAAAATAAGATTTTTTTTTTAACGCTGCACACCAACGGCCCCCATTAGGATAGTAATATCCTGTGTCGGGGGTCCGGAAATATTCACAATGACAAGGACAAATACACCCAGACCGGAAAATATGCTTGCATGGTCAATACAAACATATTATGCTTCGAGCGGGAATCGAACCCGCGACCTGTGGCGTTTAAGGCAGTTTCGCTACCGCTGCGGCACAACGTCGTCAATTTTGATTGATGCTCATCTACAAATTCTGACTATCACTGTTAACTAAAATTGCTATTTATTGCAATCAAACGAGTTAATGATTCGCCGATACATGGATACGGAGTTCAAATGCTAAATGTGAAAGCCAAATCTGGGCTTTATTATAAATTAAACACTAGTGGGAATTCTAAGAACATGATTAGAGAAGTTTCTGATATTTCTTTTACGTATGGCACGTAGGTTTTTTATTTCGTGACGGTTGGCAAACAAGCATACCGTCCTGTTGGCAAGCAGTTACAGAAACCTATGAACTCTTGCGATACTTGAAGTATCACATGCCCGTTGCCAAGATATATGATAAAAGGGGATAGAAGGAAGTTAGCAAAGGGTGTGGGAAATTGGGACTCCGAATATCTCACTCATTACACAAACAGTAAGCTGATTTCCTGTGAGAGGGTCGTACTTAGACAGCCGGCCCATTTATGCGAGGAGCATGGCTCTACTACTTCAGGAATCTGAGTTATTCTGAGGTTTCATGCGTACTTTTGTTTCCAGCCTCAACCCAGACGGCTTGTCACCGTTGGACGTCGCAGTTTTGGCGAACAACCGGCAGCTCGCCAGAATGCTTATGGAGTTTGGAGCTAAAGAAGGAACGCAATGTAAGTTGATTTCTATATATACACTTACCATATTGTAATACCTTGTTACCAAAAAGATTACCCACATTTACATTACAATAAAAGACCATAAATATTCCCCTTAAAATCATAAGTTTTAAATACCAATCAGATACTAAATAGTAACAATTTCACCTTTTAACAATACACAATAGTCTAAAATAGATGATAAATTATACTGAATTAAAGAATGGTATGAGTTGAATGACAAAATGATTACTAAATACACAAGCAAACGATGCACAACAATATAAACGAAATCGAACAACTACTCCAGTTAATCCTAATGAAATTTAAATACATCATTAACAATCATTCATCTTAAGTTCACTCCGAACAATAAAACAACTTTTACATCGAGATAACGTGATCAAAACAAATGACAAACGCACAGCACAGTACAGAGAATTTGATCAATCTTCTGATAAAATTACTATCAAGAGTCATTATCAAGTAGAATAGCCCATTTCAATCAGTTTATCAATTTGTGTCTTGGTGTATTGAAGGGGCTCGTCACTGGCAATCATGCCTTTTAAAATTGATTACTGGGCAACGGGGATTTTCTCTTCGTATCAGATTGTTAGTGCTTGAAGATGAAAGTATTTTATCTATATTTCAATCTAGATGTGTCATCTCGACCATGATAAATAACATCTCAACTGACGTAGTGATCAAAACTGTTTCAAAAATATTATTGAGTTTCGTTTTTTATGTTTACTCATTCACAATCTTAAGCACTTCGCGATGACGTCCATAGTTGTAGTTTTGCCTAGCAGAAGGCACCCAATTGACAAAAACAACATAAAGCCAAGCGAAGGCCGTCCCTTTTTCACGCCGGGTCTCAGCACTCGGCCACTTACATTTGGTGACGCTGTCAAGACTAGTAGGGCCACCGGAAATTCTCAATCAGAAAAAAAATCTTGAGCAGAGATGAATTAACACGTTAAACTATGTGCTTAAATTAGTCCTGTGTCATACCAATTATTTAACTATTGTGTCTACTGCCAGGACTGTCATGCGTTAAATTAAACGCCACACCCTCAACGGCCTACATTAGGATAGTAATATCCTGTGTCGGGGGTCCGGAAACATACACAAAGACGGATAAACACACCCAGACCATATGCTTTTATGGTCATTACAATAACATGCTCCGAGCGGGAATGTGTAATTGTTGCTGGCCCTACTGATTTTGACAAAATAACCAGATCTCTTTGGCTTATTATCTTTAGCATTTAGTTCCATTTCCGACCCCATGAACTGTAGTAGCTTCAATATATTGCCTTGATAAAGGAAAAAAATGATTACATTATCAATTTAATTGACAAAAGCAATTAACAAACACATTTAGTCCAGATATTATCACATATATGTTTTCAGTCACCATTATCGTATAACAATCAGTGTAAAATTTTAAAGCAATCTCTTATTAAATCAGAAATTTAATCTAAATCACTTTAAATTTATCAGTAAAACTGATTTTCTGATATCAAATCGAAGAAGTTTTTAAAACAGCGTGTTTATTTTAGTTAAAACTCCTGAAGCGATGGGGACACACCTGCGGAGGTTATCACGAGAAGCAGAAACTCGTCTGCATGAAGCTACCGGATACATTCCAGAGAAGGCTTTCCGGGATGATGTTTGCAGGTAAATTGAGGAAATAGAAAATTATTCAATACCAAATCGATCTCTATTGTGAATTTTAAAGGATAATTTAAACATAAAAATGTCGGACGTATATAATATTATTGAAGAGGATCTTGCTCAAAGGGCATTTTTCTCAAGTTTCTATTGTGTTTTATTTGAAATTTGACATCATATAGTTAGTTGCGTTAAAAGGAAAAAAATCGTTCATTTGAATTACGTGTTACAAAATATATTTTAAGGAATGTTCCTATAACTAGGAATAAAAATGGATCCTTTAGAGCAATTAGGACGTGTGTTGATTAGTGATTCAAGAAGTCACGATTGAACTGACGATGATGGTATTGTTGACGTAGTGATAACGAACGTGCATTGAGCTGCACAGGTCGCGGGTCCGATTCCTGCTTGGAGCAGATGTTTGTGTTGACCACACAGACATGCGTTCCGGTCTGGTTGTGTTTGTCTGGTCCTTGTGCATGTTTCCTCGGACCCCCGACACAGGATATCAATATCCTAATGGGGGCTGTGTAGCATTTATTTATTTATTATTATTTATCTAACATTCAACATCTACAATGACCAATATTTTATTCATATTTTCAGATCAGTAGCTGGCGGTCAAGCTGGTACAATGGGCTGTGCTGGCGGAACAGGCTCTGAAAAAGATAAACAGATTCAGCATTGGGAACGAAGAGCACGAACATTGAAGTAAGTTGCCTAAGTAGTAAGTTCAACAATAGACATCACTCTAAAAAAACTAAGAAACGACTCTTATTCTCATTATTTTCAAAACATCGTTGATTTATTATTTATTTTTTGTGTAAAGTGTATTTAGCCACGTAATTCAACCATGCTGTTTTTTGGGATAAAAATTCTGGGTTGATCGGGAAAGTACAACTCTATGAATATGGGGATGAAATAGTAGTATCCTTTTCGTAGAGTTCCCTACTATGAGTAGGAGCATCGATACAAACTCCAACATTTTCTGTTTTCGTTACCTTCTTTTTTCTCTTTTTCTCTCGTCTTGATATCCACCTCAAGTGGCAACATACAGTGATGCCACCAGTTTAAGTGTATATAAAGTAGTTACTCCATTTCATCAGGCAGGCCGTGTGATTGTTTTCCATCTGTGTAGTATCAAAAAATCTCCAAGCCCATTGACTAACTATAAGATAAAGACCAGCCCTTCCATACAAAAAAAAATGCCTAATGATTCGCTGTTGTTCTTGTTCACATTAATGCAACGAATCCGAAGTTAGTCACACGCTAACTTTATTCGATTATGTTGCAAGCTTGTTACTAACTTCGTTTCGCTACTAGCGAATCTTTGAACATTGTGTTTGTATGGAAAGGCCGTTCTTATATAAGAAGTCCATGTCCAAGCCCAATTTATTTTATTCCAGACGTTTGGTCCAAGGTTGGCAACAATCGCGTGTACCGACAGTCCTCCCAGCTCCCGACCTAGAAGTATGCGGCCCACACTCGGTCACTGTTCGTCTAAAAGACCCGAGGACCACCCAACCGGCTCCACGAGACCCACCTATCATTACCAAATATAAAGGTACGTATTATTGACCAAACAAATCGAGTTCAGGCTGATTTAAGGCTATTTATAAATTAAAGCTATAATATGTTATGGAAATACTCGCAGAGAGAGGCAGAGAGTATCAACGAAAGGTATCAAAAGAAACAGCACATGTAATAGTATGTGTGAAATACAAAACAAGTTGAATACAAAGTACAATACTGAAGTTGTGACACATAAGGGCTGTCTCTTTTTGGCGGCTGGTTACTTGCCACCTGACGACGATATCGAAGCCAATATGGAAAAGTAAATTAATTACGTATCCTCATTAATCTAGTGAAATATCCCATTCTAGTGGAATGGTCTTCGCGAGCGGACTTCTCGAACGTGTGCGGGTGCCGCGAGGTGTCCGCGGCGGGCGCGCACGGCACGCGCGTGCTGGTGGCGGCGCTCACGCGCGGCCGCCGGTACTTCTTCCGCGCCGCCGCCGGGAACCTCAGGGGCTGGGGGCCGTTCACCGTCTCCGTGCCGAGGAGCGTCGTCCCTAGCAGTAAGTCTATTATATCATTCATTCATTCATCATTTCATTCATTCATTCATTCATTCATTCATTCATTCATTCATTCATTCATTCATTCATTCATTCATTCATTCATTCATTCATTCATTCATGCATTCATTCATTCATTCATTCATTCATTCATTCATTCATTCGTTCAATCCTACATTTATTCAATCCTTCATTCATTCATCCATAAATTTTATTTTTTTTATTTGTTTCTTAATAATTTATTTATTTTAAGAATCTCCAACAAGACACACACTTTATATGTTTGTTAGGATTATTCGCTAAGTTTTACAATATTATATTTTTCAATTATAGCAGACCAAAGTTAGACTAAATTAAACTAGTAACTATAAGAAAAAATAAACATTAACTTATCAATACAATAATAAACGTTAGACACTAAACGGTCTCTATTACGGTAGTAAGGTAATGTTTCAGTGGTTTGGAAACATACAAACATGACCACAGCCATTCAGTCCAGAACACACGCTTGTATGGCTCGTGGGGGAATCGTACACGTGACCAACGGCGTTTTAGGCATGGCTTTCTAGTAAAAAATAATCATGTGATCAAAGGTTCTCGAATCATAAATGTACAGATGCTTTGTATCCAACAAAGATGAAGAATTTATAATGAAAAGAAGCTTATATCTGTAATTATATAACATGCTTTCGTTAAATCTTATTGTGTAACGAAAGCTCAAACAAAGTATAGGTAACTTGAAATGATTTATTGAATGATTTTGACGATATATTATCTTTTTTTTAAATATCTTTATAGGTTTGTGAAAGTAAAAAGTACAAATTAGTAGTTTTTTTTTTTTTTATGTTAAAAGTTGACAAACAAGCATACGGCCCACCTGATGGTAAGTGGCTGCCGCAGCCTATGAGCGCTTGCAGCACCATTAGTAGGTGCCACTCGCGCGTTGCCAACCTCGAGATATTAGTTCTTAAATCTCGTTCGCCCAGTAATTTCACTAGCGTACAATGCCCTTCAAACCGGAACACAGTAGTGCCTAAACACTACTATTTGGCGGCAGAATATTGAAAAGTTTAAAAAAGAGTTTTATTTATGCGACTAAGCTATGTGTAGTGTATACATACATTTGTAGATGTCATTCAAGTTTTGCTAATCTCGAGATATTAGTTCTTAAATCTCATTTGCCCAATAATTGCACTAGCTAGAGTGTCCTTCAAACCGAAGCATAGTATACTGCTTTACGGTAGAATAACTGACACTACGTTGGTACCTACCCCGCCGGCCTCGCGCAGTAAAGGCCTACCACCAGTGAAATAAAGGTTTTAATAAAAGCTCTTGTTATTATTGCTGGTTTAAAATACTAACAGCCACATTATCGATATTCTACTTAATTGTAACATATTTTAACTGTCGCCACTACTTCTGCATATAGACTTAAACGATATCAAAGCTCACGCTCTAACGTAAAGTCTATAGTATTTATAAAGATGCACAACATTTTATTTTCACGTATTAATATATAAAAAAAGAAGATTATTAAATTTACACTTCTTTAGACACGCTATTGTAAGAGGTTATTGATAGACGGTTAGGTACTTGTCAGATTTTCTACTGCAAAGCAGTATACTGTGTTTCGGTTTAAAAGACACTGTAGTTAGTGAAATTATCGCGTAAAGTAGATTTAAGACACAATATCTCGAGATTGGCATTGCCGGAGTGATAAACTGACAAATGTATGGTGTTGCAATTGCTTATAGCGTACGATAACTGCTTACCATCAGATCGGGGCTTGCTTGCTACCTTATTCAAATAAAATAGTAAATGACGCACCTAAAGAGAAAAGTAGGACTCACCCACGGATTATTGACAATTGCGGGTGGCAATGTCCTACTATTTTCTCGTGGTGCGTATACTATTTTTTTCCTACGAAAAGTTCGCTTCTAGTCCCTGGTACGAGGGACAAACAATTAAACATACGGTTGCTAGGTTACCAGGAGGTAATGTGAGCTAATTAGTGTCATCTTGCCTGGAGAGAATCTGTCATTTTTTCCAGGGAAGTGGAAAAAGTTTTCCATTCAATTCGTTTATTCGCCACAGGCTGGCGGGATGTGTCGTCGCGCGCGTCGCGAGGAGGCGGGCGGCGCGGCGGCGGCGCTGGAGGCGCTGGGCGCGGCGGCCGCGGGCGCGCGCCAGCGACCCGCCGCGCCGCCGCCGCGCCTGCCGCGCAAGAAGACCGCCACCATCAGGCAGCTCTTCACCGCCGCCAGCAAGTTCCAGAAGAACTTGAGGAGGTAAGACTATCCATGTTTTCATAGAGGACTAATGATAATTATGAAAAAATGTAGTTGCTTATTAGTAATTTGTTAATTATGAATCACTTCTACGAGCATATTTATTTCTTTAAAATTAGTTCAATGTATTGTATTTTTAAACTAGCTTCGTATGTTGTCTTGTCCGTGCAGAATTAGAATATTAGTAGCAATCGTTTTAAAAAAACATATATATAATAAGACTAGCCCCGGTAACGAACTTCGTACCGCCTAATTATTGAGCATATTTAGTAAGTCTGAAACACACGACACAATACTTTTTTTATTTTATTGAAATTTGTTTTAGATTTTTAGGAATATTAAAGAATTATAGTGTGATCATAGCAAAGAAGACGTTTACATTTCAAGTGACATTTGACCATAGAGCAATTTTTAGTGAATACTGACAAATATTTACTATAACTGCAAACTACATCTGTCATCAAAAAAAAAAATGTTTAAAATTATTTTCCAAGTTATGGTGAAGCTATATATCCCTCAACTCCTTAAAATGCATTGTCCATTTTGTAAGAGTGGATGGAACGGCAGAACAAAAATATTAACTGTCAGGTTGTATTAAATTATTGGTATTAGATGCGACGAATGCTGCAACATAATCGCGCTTCTTCAGATTTTAGCGCCAAGTGTGCCGGTAGGAGCTAGAACAGATAATACCGTGAACATTCTGTGCTCTCTCTTCAAACCCAGCTGACTGTGGATGACCAGGAAAGTCATCACCGGCAATCCACCGGTGTGATACCACGATACCGGAGGTTAAATTCCGGCAAAGTGTAGTTCGTAAGCACTTCTTTCCTTGGACATTCATAAAGTCGAGTGGGCCTGATAAGAATCCCCGATAGTGTTGCGGACATGTGCTCCTGGTCAGAACCGGTTTTAACGCGTCTTTTCGATGCTCCTACTCATCAGGCGTCGTCGAACTCATGGAAGGCGGCTTTGTGCATGATCCTTAAAAGGCAACCGCTCCGGATCCGTCAATTATAGGCCAATTGCCATTATCTCCTTGTTATAAAGATAATGGAGTCCACTATCGCTGCCGGCTCCTGCGGTGTCTAGAGGAGCACCAGCTGATTGATGACCGCCAGTACGGTTTTCGTCGTGGTCGTTCAGCTGGTGATCTTTAGTTTACTGACATAGATGAGGCGGAAGCAGTTGAGGTCAAGGGGAGGCATTAGCGGCGGTCTGGACATAGCGAGGCCTTCGATCGGCTATGGCACAGGCGCTTCTTTCGAAGCTTCATTCCCTATAAGGCTTCCTGAGAAATTATGCGAAGTGGGTCCGCAGCTTTTTGAATCAGACGTAAGAAGGTCGTTGTCGACGGTGCATGCTCTGACTTAAAACCGGTAATGCTAATTGTCCGCAAGGCTGCGTAATATCCCTACTTTGTTTCTTCTGCATATCAATGACATGTTGAAATTTGCTTGTTGTTGCTATGCGAACGACCTTTACTATGAGCAGCATACACCGGCCGCGCTAATATTTCTCCGGAAAGCTTGTCATTGAGTGCCGGAACAAACTTGTGTCTGAAAATCGAGACTACATTGACCAAAGTCCCGGACTGGGGCCGACTAAATTTAGTCCAATTCAACCCCAAGAAGACACAAGTTTGCACGTTAACACTAGCTTCACCATTTGTCGTATCTCTCCTCGTTTTGATACTCCCCTGGCACACCCACAGCTAAATCATCGGAATACTTGGGTGTCGACATTTCGAGCGTCGTTCAGTTCCGCGGTCAGTTGGAAGGAAGGTCAAATTAGCTCTAAAAGAAACGGTGTGCTTTCCAGCAGGTGAGCACTACTTCACGTCGGCTCATCGCCTAAGCTCTACAAGGCACAAATTCGACCACACGTGGAGTACTGATCTCACACCTCTGGACAGGGCTCCCCCAGTACGCCAACTCTATTTCCGATCGGCTTGATCCTTTGGCATTGTCGAGATGTCGGATGCTCTGCCTTCTATCGCATATCACGGAGAGTGTTCTGAGGAATTGGT
The DNA here is from genome assembly GCA_023373885.1 of Hestina assimilis. NCBI lineage: Eukaryota > Metazoa > Arthropoda > Insecta > Lepidoptera > Nymphalidae > Hestina > Hestina assimilis. The sequence goes on along the minus strand of CM041749.1, from coordinate 3,569,622 downwards.
TGGATTGATCCCGCCGGTAGAATTTCACCATCGGACATCGCGACAAAACTCTAAGTTCCATCATACCACCTCGATGTCTGAAATCCATAACAGCGCGATTTAGAAGACATTTCTTCTTCTAACACTCTATGAACCAACTTCATAAACGGTCTTTCGAAAACATTACGACTTAAGACCTTCAAGAGAAAGAGGCTATTCTTTCCCCTTAAAGTTCGGCAACGCGCCTGCATGCCTTCTGGTGTTACAGATGTTCAGGCGGCGGTGATCATAACATCAGGTGAGCCTCCTGCCCGTTTGCCCCTCTTACATAAAAAAAAACAGGGCAAGTACAAAAAATATATTAAAGCAAGCTGCTATCTTAGCAAAAACACGTTTCTACAATGCCATCTTCATCATCTGAGAGACATTCTGTGAATTAAATTTATCGGCCGAAGACGCACAGGACATTCAAGTTATTGAAGACAACCAAGCCCAACATCCAAGAATATTCTGGTAGATGTGATGTTATTGAAGACAGCCAGCTCAACATTGATAATGTTCACAGTCGAATCAGATTTGTCCGAGTCGCCTAGTACTTCCGCCATATTATCATGTCACTGGCAGGCCAAGTGGTTTCCCAAGTAGATGGAGCAAGTTGATGGGGAAATAAAGGAAGTTACTAATACACGTTGACATTGGCAAAATAATCGTCAAGCAAGATGAAGGCATAATTTGAAAAGAAAAAGAAGAAAGGTAGATTAATATATTTTGAAATAAAAAAATATTGTATCAAATTGAGGTTTTATTTTAGATGTATACAACATATTATTATATAATTGTAAGGATCCAAATACATAATATTATATACATATTAAGTCATTTCATTATATTTATACACTCCATACAAGAAATTTAAATTTTGGATTATTGCTCGTTCTGGACTGTGAACATGATAAACAAATCTTTGCCAAATTAAATACGGTTATCATCATCATCATCATCCTTATCGGCCAATAAATTTCCACTGCTGGCCATATATACAGTTAATTAATATAGTGCTTTCTGGTGAACCAATATTTTTAGTTTTTTTGCGGTGCGTTAATAAATAAGGATGTTGGTTTTCCGACATGAACTTGAACACGCAACATATAATTGTCAGCATGTGCAAAACAGGAAACTCTAGGATTTGTCCGCAAACTTTTGCAACGATTGTGCTTACGATTTATTATGGTCATCGCAAAAGATAGACGCACGAGGAAATTGCAGCTTTTTAAAATCAAATGGCAAATCCGTTGGAATCATAGGTATTCATTAAAGTTAAGACATCCTCTCCCTTTGTATTTTCCTTGCTGATTATTTTAGCTAGATGATGTTATTCATGAGTTTCTTCACACAACAATCTCGTTCCATTACAAAAGTCGAGGTTCGATTAATATTAGGAAGCGCAACAAAAAGTCTCTAAATCTATGGAAAAACAATGGAACGTTCGGATACACGGGTTTTTGTAGAGATGACAAAAACAATGGAACGGTTGGATACATATTATTATAATAAAAATATTTTTGAGAGTTGAAGTAACACGTAAGGTGGCACCACCATCAAAACATATCAGCACATTAATTATTTTATATTTTGAAATTTAAATACGTGTTATGAGCAAGAAGTTGATATTATGTTTGTCGATTAAAAAGTGTGTTTTAATGCGTTCTTCAATTCGAGTGGAACGAGTACAATGCCTTCAAATGTTTGAAGCAGAAAGTAAGTGGTCAACTTTTATATGGGAGAAAATGGAATTGTCGTGCTTACTCTATCTTACTCGCAATTTTTCCTTGATTTGCTCACCATTTAGACCTACCCTGGACTACAAACAAACATTTTAAAATGAAATCAGCTCAATCGGCCCAGCCGTTTCTCGAGTTTTAATCAGACTAACGAACAACAATTCATTTTTATCATAGAGGACTAATGGTAATTATGAAAAAAATTTAGTTGTTATTAGTAATTTGTTAATTAAGTGAAACACTTCTCTGAAATGTTTTATTTCTTAAAGCTAGTTCAATGTATTGTATTTTTAAACTAGCTTCATTATGTTGTCTTGTCCGTGCAGAATTAGAATATTAGTAGCAATCGTTTTTAAAAAAACATATATATAATAAGATAACGAACTTTTATTGTAATGAACCAGTAGTTTATGCTTTTGTCTATTTATTAATAGTGACGTTAATAATATTTGAAATAAGACAATTTTTTACATGTCAGGGGCGTGTATCTGGCGTGTATCATTTACCACGAGGACAAGGTGCTGGTCACCAGCGAGGAGTTCCTACCGGTTATAGAAGTGGACGAGACCTACCCCGCCTGCATCTATACCGACTTCCATTGGCTCATGAAGGTAATTGTATAAAACTGTGATTTCTATTACACTACTTGCATCATAACAATTAATATATTCTATGAAATGAAAATAAATAATAAAATAATTATTATAATGTCGTCTAAAAAATTCTATTTGACGCTTAGCAATTAGCACGCAATATTTAATCGAAGTTTATTTATGTATTCTATGTATCAAAACATTTTATATATATATTTATATATTATATGTATGTATCTATGTATATGTGTATTTTAATAAGTATTTTGTGGTATGTACGTCTATTGTAGGTATGATTATATGTGTAGTAATATAACATATATTATATACATTAATTGCACTATTATCAGCCCTTCAGACTGAAGATTCTCTTACTTGTATGAGGTTGCCTGTAAGAGATCACTTTTAGTGATAAGGCCGCCCTTGTACCATTTATATATATTGTAGCATTTTGTTATTATAATAATTTGTATGTGTGTGCAATAAAGAATTTAAAATTAAAATTGAATTCTAAAACAAATACCAGATTAGTTTAATTTTTGTGGCAATATACAAGTATTCTTCTTCTGCTTCCTAGCATTATTCCCGGTATTATACAAGTATTTAACCAGGTTCTGCTAATTAATAACTCTTGTCCGGATTTGACAGGTTACTAGTTTTTAAACAGAGCGATTGCCACTTGACTTCTGTAACCCTAAGGAACCAGTAACTCATTGAATAAGAGCAAATTACTTATCAAGAGTTAACTATTATTATCAGATATTATCTGATAACAACCGGGATACGAGTATTCTACTCAGTCAAATTCTTATATATACCAGTGTGAAAACTAGTAACCTGTTATTCAGCTATAGTTTTAACCAGAAATATAATGGCAGAAAATATAAAGAAATTTTATAGTTATAAATATTTTTCAAGGTATCATGTTCGTGGGACGAAGTAAAGTCCTTGAGATCGGACATGGAGAAGCACACCTCCTCGTCCATACACTTCCGGCTGAAGCTCCTTACAGCGGCTGCTCAGATGCAATCCGCTTTGGGTATACAAGACTTAGGTAATTATTAAAATTATAACTTTAACATAAAGTACATAACGACAAAACTCGAAATTCAACCCTTATCACCTCCATGTCTGGAAGTCCACAACAGCGCGATTTAGAAGACATTTTCTTCCTCGCACAACCACTTTGTGGAACCAACTTCCGTAGGCGGTATTTCCGAATCGATACGACGTGGGACCTTCAAGAGAAGAGTCTATTTTTTCCTTTAACATACATCTGACACATCAGAGGGGATCTAATGTTTTTTTTTTTTTTTTTTCATCATTCATCTATTTAAGATGAAGCCACCAGAAATAGCTGTTTTTTTTTTTTTTTTTAAATAAACGGTACACACTCAACGGCCCTCATTAGAATAGTGATATCCTGTGTCGGGGTCCGGAAACATATACAAGGACAAGGACAAATACACCCAGACCGGAAAATATGCTTGCATGGTCAATACAAACACATTATGTTCCGAGCGGGAATCGAACCCGCGACCTGTGGCGTTTAAGGCAGGTTCGCTGCCGCTGCGCCACAACGTCGTCAAAAATGTGTCAGATGTTCATGGGCGGTGATCGCTTAACACCTCCCTCTCACCTCGCAGGTCAGCCTCCCGCCTGTTTGCCCCTCTTACATTAAAAAGTATAAGGCATATAGGCAGAAACAACTTTAAGCCCCCGATGGAGTTATCCCTATCGTACGTCGTAGTACTCAGATCTCCATACCCCCTCTCGTTACAATTTCACGAGCATTAATTTATTGAAAGTAACTCTTATCGACCGCTACTATAAAGTCCCTTTTAACTTTTTTCTCCATTAAAAACACAAAACGATTTAACAATACAACTGCACACTAACACATTTACAATATCCTCAGGTCAACTATACCACAAGCCGCTCCGAGACGCGCACGGCACCGTGGTCCTCTCTTGCGTGAACATGGTCAAATCCCCAAAGGCCGTGTCCGCTTTGAATTCAAGATGGGCGCCGGTTTCCAAGCTCAGGCGAAGGGTTCTCAGCGAAGATAACACGATGGGCGAGTTGCTGATGGCGTCTGTACATGAGCAAATAGCTTATCATCAGGTTAGTTAAAATTGTTATTGGAAGTTGCTTAACGCGGCTTACGAGTGTTGCGATTTAGTAGAAATCGTCACGTAATGAAATGTCATTTGCTGTGTGTGTGTGTGTGTGTGTGTGTGTGTGCGTGTGTAATGAGCAAATAAGCACACGAGCAAGTGAGTGCGCATCCGGGTGTTCAACTCTCTCTCTCTCTCTTTCTCTGTCCCTGTCTCTTTTTATTATATAACCTATTGATATATACATATTCCATTTCGAATTACATTCAGAGTTAAACGTAAGAACTTCGTTCCTAACGCCGATCCCTGACCAATTTTTCGATTTTTAGTAAACCACTCTCCGTAAGTTTTTCTAATTGAATTAGAAAATAATTTCGTTTCATGAAGAGAACAACTCAACTTGGCGTAATCACTGTTGAAGGATATGTCGATTGGGACCGTGCCGATATACGGTTTAGATGTGTACTCGCTAGTAGCGCTACGCAGCTAACTTCACGCTATACTTCACAGCTATATAACGAAAGCTGTTACGGGAGTGGGACTCGCACGTCCTCGTCTACGTTCTCCTCTGTAGTAACTACATGTGAACTCTTAATTTAATCAATGAGTACAAATAATAATACAGATCTTTATATCAAAGGCAATATTTAATAAATTAAATGTTACTTCTTCCAATAATCGCTTCTATTTTGTACAGTAATGGATTTTGTTTTTAATATAAAAATCCTTTTCCAGGAATGGCATAATGTTTAATCTTTTCATTCACAGGTATCAAGGGATCAGTTGCCCCGCGGCCTATATTTAGGGTACCTCAAACTGCAGTCATCAGTGGAAGTTGTACGGATCGTGGCGCCCTCGCGAACGCCCAATGTTCCTCCACACACTCGCATTAGGGATAATCCACATGTTTCTGCGTAAGTGAACATCAAACTGTATTTTTTAAAATGGTCCCAGCTAAGGCTTCTATATATAATACTATATGTTAAATTTCTTGTCTTAACAACCATAGATTTACATAGCTGTAACATTCCATTTGCCAATTGCCCTTTGTATTGCGTAAGCGCATGAAAACTGATATGTTAAAAACTACAATCGTAAATAGTAGTTTATTTGACAAACATTACAGAAAACTTTTAAAAAGATTTTATCATAGACTCGTAGTTTATTTGTTTATTTTACTTTATTTTATTTAAAAGTTTAAATAAAATAAAAATAAAATAGTTCATAATATAAGTTCTTTTTATCGTGTGGTTAGAGACTTTCGTGTCGCCCGTATAGGCCTCTTACTTGACTTATCGACTATTATCAAATTAATAACAGCCGCTGACGCTTAGTTGACTGACCGCGCCTAAAGTTACCTAACCAACTAATCGCTTACTAACCTGTGATACAAATACGCTGAATCTCCATTTTTAACATCGCAAAATTATATATATTAACATAATGATGCTTTTTTGTTTGTAGAGAAGAATGGGAGTATCTTAAATACCAATCCGGCAAAACATCAGATGAAGGTCAATCTATAAACAATTTAGTATCAATCGGCAACAACGAGAAACCTTCAGAATCTCAGGAGATGTTCATCGAAAATATAGCCGCAGCCACGCGGAGACTCTTCAGAGACATGGATATACCTGACGAGAATGTCGTCACCCACCGAATATATGATCTCGAAGTTATCGAACTGAATCACGATGTCAGCTTCATTATGCTATGCCCTCCAGCCGAACAGGCATGTTCTGTTCCTGGACAGAAAGAAATACTACTTCAAAAGGGTGACCTTCTCAGCCTACCCATTCAGGCCTTCGAAATGATCCACTTACAGACCTATCATACGAATATTTTGAACAAATACTCCAAACTGAGCTGTGTTTTAGAATTAGATGTAGCATTAGCCGCTCACTCCCAAAGAGAAGCATTCTCGTGTACGGAACTACAAACCGCGAAGGAGAGACTAACGAAATTAGAAGATCTACAAAATAACTTAAACTTAGTTTGGAAAGCGGAAAGATGGCTGATGGACTTGATAGGATTCGCAAGAGATAAAGACAAATCTGGACCAAGTTCGGGAATATTGCTCAAAAATGTACTAGACAAGACACCGTCCAAAATATGCATCGATGGACCAGATTGTAGGAATTCAGATAAAGATGTCAATTTGAAAATTGATTTGCTCCAAATACCACCAAGAGATGGTAAAATTACAAAGACCTCGCCCGGCCGTGGATCCTGGCCCGGACCGGCTGGTAACGGAAACCATACAAGTTTGCATCCAGAATTCAGCAAATCTGAGCAACAATTAAGCTTAGCTCCTCGCCAGACATCAGTTTCCACATTAAATTTAAGCGCATCACAATACCTTCATTCTGACGCAAAATATGCTAGAAAAGGCAGCGCTGATTCACAAATAACACAATCAAGTATAATGAGTAATAATTACATGAGCAGTAACTCACAGTTCGACATAAAATCGTCTGGATCTCACGTCAGTATTAACAGCAATCGTCTTCCACCATCACGAAGCGAAGACACATTGGTTCTAACAAACGAGAATATTGACCCAAAACCTCGTCCACACAGCATCAATACCAGTGTTTCGACATCATCAAGCCCTCTATTAACAATAAAGAATTTCTATCCCGGTAGCATGATCAGTGTGAAAACTATCAAAACAAATGATTCAGCTCAAAGTCTATCAAGCGATTCGGAAAGTCAAAGCTGTCCAATAACAACCGCAATCCAGCACAAAATCCGTCCTCAAACGAATCACAGAACACAGTGTAACGTTATAGCATCGAAGAGTATGACTAATGTGAAGTCATCAGAAGTTGACTTCATAGATACTGGACAAGAGTTGTTCAACAAGGGACACTGTGTCAAACGTCAGCCATTGTTGGAAACACAGGAAGATATTGAATATAATAATAAAGTTCCTAAGACTGATGGTAAACAGATCGACAGTGATGAGCGAAATATTAAACGTCTAGATCAAAGGACCTCAGAACAAGCTGGTATTTTGCAAGTAAGAAAGCTTTTAATAACTTACATCAATAACAATTACGAATATCTAACTAATATTATAAATGTCAAAGTTTGGATGGATGAATGGATGTTTGTTACTCTTTCAAGCAAAAACTACTGGACAGATTTGGATGAAATTTGGTACACCTAGCTGACTGAATTAAAATATAGGGTGCTTTTATTAAGGAAAAATGTTGGGTTCCCGTGGTCCCATCATCAAAAACATTACTCCCTACGCGAGCAATAAGTATTATAAAATTTAAAAATAAAAGTAACATTAGCAAAACTTTTCCAAGTCAATACTAATATTTCTATTTATATAGCCCAAAAGGTCAGGATCAAACCTGCAACTCTAGCTTTAATATAGTCAGCCCTTCTACCATTGAGCCCTTTAAAAAACTAAAAAAATTAACATAATTGCAGGTATTCGCAGCATACGAGACTGGATTGGCTGCGGGCACATCACTTAAGTTACACGTCACTCCTCGTACATCAGCTCGAGAGGTCATCGACCTAGTTGTCAAACAACTCAATATGGCCGCCGTCCTGAAGGGTAAAGCCGGTCCTGTCTATGGTCCGGAAAAACTCCAAGACTTCTGCCTGGTAGCTGTTATCGGAGCTAGAGAGAGATGTTTAAGAGATGATTTTAGACCACTTCAACTACAAAACCCTTGGAGAAAGGGTAGACTATATGTGCGGCTCAAACATGACGTGCTAGCGGCTCTACAGCATTCTGCCAAACAACCAGCGTACATTTAAAAATAAAACTATTATTAAGACAGAGAATAAATACTTTTTTAATGAGGTCTCCATCTCAAAATAGTCTTAGATGCTGATAATTTTAATTTTTCGGTGCCAATTATTATTTTTGATGCTTTAAACTAGTATTATTCAAGTAAGTGAAAGTTGTGAGTAACTATAGGGATGTGTTACAGAATGTATGGTGCTTTTCACTGTAAAATAAATCGCTCTATGAATGACAAAACATTTTCAATCTTATCTCTGTTAGATTCTATAGAAGTTTATCTACATAGCTTTTCCTGTCTATCTCTCTGTGTTAATCGTGTTACTTCTAAAAAAACGTAAATCTAGATCTACTTCTTAAACTTTACTTATAGAAAAAACTTCAGCCAGTGTTGAATAATTAGTTTGGGAACTTATATTTCTCTAGATTCCATACATTTATTTTAAAAATACTTTTTATCTTTGGTAACACTATGAACGGATTAAATAAAATATATCAATTGAATAAAAATGTGGAAGTGCCTGATTAATTTCAAAAATACATATTTATCATATCTATTTTTACACAAACAGGGTTTGCACACGATGAAAAAGATTTTGACTATTTTTAAAAATTTTATTCTCGCTCAGAGCATTTTCCAAAAACTCGTTTAATTTCAACTCGGTATAATATATTATGTAAATAAATTAATAGTTAGTAATATAATATAAACTTAATACGATAATGTGTGTAGTTGACAATTTAATATTAATATCTCTCATGTGATTTTATGATTTACGCCGAAAGATGGCTAGATAAAGGATTAACGGATTTTTTAAGTTACGTTATAGATTACATAAATATTAAAAGATTTGTTACCCAAATTGCCATAACTCAATTTTATTATTTGTGTTAATTATTTAAAAAAAAACATGTTTTATTATTTTTATACACGAGACATAGTATTTTATTAATACATAATATTTAAAATATTTTATAAAACTGTATAATACATAGTCTTTATTTATTATACCTGTCCAAATGTGCAATTATAAAGACCTGTACAGACAACAAAACCAAGCGTTAACGGTGTAGTTACATTCAATTATCAAATATTATTCGTTATTATACGTTAATATACAGACATGATCACTGGTCTCAGCAGTATACCTAATGCGGCCCTCCATATAAACAGTAAAAAAACTGGTCAAATGCATGTCGGACACAAAAAGGGTTTCATATCACCAGTAGAATAAAAATATCTCTACCGACAAACGGATGGACTGACGGATGGATGGATGGGCGAACGGACGGACAGCGAAGGCTAAGTAATAAGAGCTCCGTTGTATTTAAAACCTAACAATAAAAACGACTGCTCAGCATTCGAAACAAACACTTCAATAAGGGCTTTATTCATATACAGTTAATAATTGAGATCACACATGCTGAATGAAAAAATATTAAAATATTAATACAAGAGGGATTACTTATTGTACCTTTTGTATACCCTTAAATACACGAATTTGATTTTATCTTCGATTTCATTAACACAGGATGTAATTTAAATTTTAATTAAATACTTTTATATATATGTAACTAGTATTGTGTAATTATTATGAAAAAATATATCAACGATTCGAGCCATTCTTACGGATTGCAATTATTGTTACAATAATGCCTAACTAAATGTCTTATGATGATTATTATTATAAAAAAAGTGTTTTATTTGTAGATTATTTTAATATTACATAAGATTCACCCTTAATCGTGGTGTTGTAAATTAGAAACTAGCGAAATGGAAATATGAAATTATGCACAAAATAAATGTATTTAAAATCTTTTGTCTTTTTACTTATCTCAGCAAACACAATACTTACTCTTAATGTAAAAATCTAAACGGCTCACACTCACGTATACTCTACTCGCTCACTCCGAGAGTGCGAGACGGGTCGCGACCGCGAACGTTACCCACTCACCCTGAAAAAGGACCTCCGATGAGTCTGAAACTAGTCGGTACTTACACCGATTATACGTGAGTGTGAGCCGTGTAGATTTTTACATTAAGTTAATAATGTCTCACGATAGTTTTAATAATATAAATACTTACTCTTTTCAATATTTAATATAATTATTATTGTTATATGTAGTTTACGCTCGAAAACAGCCAAAATGTAAGTTTATTTTTGAGAACGCTGCTGTTTAACCTCAACGGTCGCGGGTTCGATTCCCGCACGAACAGATTTTTTTTTTTATGTTAGAAGTTGGCAAACAAGCATACGGCCCACCTGATGGTAAGTGGCTGCCGCAGCCTATGAGCGCTTGCAGCACCATTAGTAGGTGCCACTCGCTCGTTGCCAACCTCGAGATATTAGTTCTTAAATCTCGTTCGCCCAGTAATTTCACTAGCGTACAATGCCCTTCAAACCGGAACACAGTAGTGCCTAAGCACTACTATTTGTATTGATCGTACTAATATCTGTTTGGGTCTGGACGTTTGTCCTTGTCGGTCTATCCACCGTGCCTCAGAGAGTACATTAAGCTGTCGGTCCCGGTTGTTGTCATCGCATCTTTTAATAATCTTTAACTCCTGATTGGTAATTTGCTCACTATCCAATGAGTTACTGGGTCCCCCTTATGGGCTTGCTTAGGTCAGATGACAATGGCTGTCTAAAATCACGTAACGTGTCAAATCTGGATAAGAGTATAAGCAGACCCTGGATAAATACCGCGATTAATGCTAGGAAGAAGAATCATGGCTGTATTTTTCAGCAACATGAAAATAACAAAGTTATGTAATTTCTACCCAACCACCTTGATATTTTGTAATAATATTAATCTATAAGAATCAAGTAGGACTCAATGCGTCAAAATTTCGACCGTATGATAGTCTTGAGTGACAGCTGTAAATTGTAATGAAATCTAAAATGATAACTGTCGAAAACCTTATAATATGGAAGATATTTATGGAGATGCCCCATTTTTCTATAGAAAGTTGTATTTTTATAAATATTGCAAAAACAGAAACGAACCAGGAAACGGTTTTTTTATTTACTAAATCCGTAAATAGATAGTCTTCTGAAATTGTCTGAAACTGTTTCAGCAGGCTGAAAGCGCCAAAAAACTGTAGAAAATTGTAAAATAAAATAAATTGTTAAATGAAACAAAAAACCCAACTGCATTAATAATAATTCCTAAAAGCTAAAAACAAGCTCTATAATGACTACTATAATATAAATATTACTTTAATGTTAGTAAAAGGTACTGCAGACGGGACAAGCATTGAAATAAAACATAATAATTATATTTTTCCGTAATTTAAGCACTTCCCTTTAAACTCTATCATCAATTTACAAATTGATTGATCAGCTTGTCCTCGTCTGCAGTACCTTTACTAACATTAAAGTAATATTTATATTATAGTAGTCATTATAGAGCTTGTTTTTAGCTTTTTAGGAATTATTATTAATGCAGTTGGGTTTTTTGTTTCATTTAACAATTTATTTTATTTCAAACTTTTTAGTTATATAATTAATAATTGATTAGGTATATATATATACAAGGAGAAGACCTGAATTACTTATAAACGCGAAGCCTAAGCCCTTCACCCTAAAAAGCTATTTTTTGGTGTTGTTTTAAAACAGAAATGGGTACTAAAAAGTATTTTTGAAATTCAACCCTCAAGGGGTTAAAAGTGAGTTAAAAGTTTTGTTGGAAGTTCATCATTTTCGAAATTAAAATCATGTAAGATTCTTTTTTGGGGAACTAATAACACATTTCCTTCAATCCTGCCCCTGAAGGTGTATCCCACAAGCTTGTAACTTGTTTCGAGCTGGCATCTGTCCGCGACTTCGTCCTGGTGACTTTAGAATTGGCTCTAGAGACAAATGAACTATTTGTAAGTAAATAATCACTACATAGTATAAAACAAAGTCGCTCTCTCTGTCCCTATGTATGCTTAAATCTTTAACTCTCAACGGATTTTGATGGGGGTTTTTAATAGATAGAGTGATTGAAGAGGAAGGTATATGTATTATAACATCTATTAAATAGTGGAGAAAAAATCTGTTATTTTTGAGGTTTCTAATGTGATGTCGTAAATAATTACATTTAACGCGTGCGAGCCACGGACAGTTATGAATAAATCAAAACTACTGGATCGATTTTAATCATTTTTTTAGTGAATGACATAGGCTATATATTTTATAACCATGCGAAGCCGGAGCGGAGCTGCTAATATTTCATAAGACAAAGATAAAAAAGTTCTGTAGAGTGTTTTTTGATAATCCCATGAGAACCAAAAATTTTTAGGAATAAAAAGTATTTTATGTCTTAATCCAGGTTACAATCTTTGTATGTGCTAAGTTACATTCCAATCAGTTAAATCGTTAATGTGATGAGTGATTGAGTAACAAGCATCTAAACATTTTTGCAGTACCTTTTTTGATAATGCCGAGGAACCTAACATTTTTTCTGGTACATCAAATGTGTTAATTCAGGGTGTGTTAATTCAATATAAGCTCTCTGTGTGCTAAATTTCATCTAAATTCGATCAGCAGCTTTTGCGTGAAAAGGCTAAACTACTTTCTTACTCCTCTCTCATACTTGGCTCACGTTGTCATCAAGATTGCAATAACTATTGATGGAGTGAACGCATTTTTACGAAACAAAACTGAATATTACTCGAAAATAAGCTTTATCATTTCTTTCCTGACTTTGAAGTTGAAAATTGCAGTTTTGCAGCATTGCGTGAGAGGATAAGGAGTGCGGAGAGCCGACAAACAGGCAGACATTTGCAAAAATATAAATATATGATATTTCATCATTTAGTTTTTAGTTCCGAGTAATATTTTTTATAAGAATCTGAGATACTTAAAACTTAAAATTGATATTTTTCTTACATTAAACAAATTACATGACTAGGAATCGAACAATACTTTTATTATAATATATTATGCTTATTCCTATATTTTATTACTTAATTATTTATTAATTGTACAATACATTGAATAACATTATATATTATAATAGTTTGCATTTTAGAAGTTTAATTATTTTATTTATCTATATATTTATATAACTATGCCGTATTTTTTATTTATAGAAAATGCTTTAATTAATCATTCTAGACATTGGGAGTGGAATTGGCAATCAATGGCCAAAAAAAAATTAAACTTCAATCATCGATATCTCGAAAACTAAGCAATATATCGAAAAATTTTATTTTTACTTTTCGTCTTATTTTATTGAGTTCTACAAGGAAACTTTAGCTCTGAGCGAACTGTGATATTCCGCTTTGAATATCTTTGCTTCTGCGGAACCCATGTTAAAATAATGTAGCCTATGTCACTCTCACAACTGAGACGAATCTAATGATACCCTATAAGTCGATGTACGTCCAAGGTTTTAGCCTGTAGAGCGTCACAAAGAAATAGACATACATACATACATACATACATACATACATACATACATACATACATACGCTCGAAAACATTACCCTCCGGCAGTCGGGTAAAAATGATCGTTGATTTCGCCTTTACCTTTTTAATTTTTGCATTTGAGCAACTTTCCTTATAACTGTGTAGCCATTTAATTTATTCTGTGTCGAAAACTATCATAACGTGTGACAGTGACAGCTATAATTTATCCATGAATGACGTAGTCGTCGTTTGACATTTCGGTTTAAAGTAACTTGGTCGAGTGTGGACTTGTATGTTGTTGTGAAATCAAACTTATATTAATACGTATATTCTTGACTCTTAGTATAAAACCTAATAGGGTATTTGTTCTTAGACTAGTGGAATCAAAATGAGCTTAGTTGCGAATACTGGGTAAGATTTTAAAGTACTGTTATCTTACATTGACTTTCGACTTTCACATAATTTGTGTCTTATTAGGAAGTTGGCGGGCCGGACCCTATTTATAACTGGGGCTTCGCGTGGCATAGGGAAGGCCATTGCGCTTAAAGCCGCTAAAGATGGTGCCAATGTTGTTGTTGCGGCGAAAACCGCAGAACCTCATCCAAAACTCCCTGGAACAATTTACACAGCAGCTGAAGAAAGTTAGTAAATTCATTGATGAGTTTAGATTTGAGATTCAGTGATTTAAGATGATAGTTTTTAAATAAAAATATTGTTTCGCTAATAGATTATTATTTTGGACTTTGAACTTGAGTGCTAAAGTCCAATGACCTTTGGTCATAATACCGCGCCGTACCGCTCTAATAAAACTGCTTGACTGTCACTGCCAATCTGTATAATAACATCAATAACAAAGTTATTTTATTATTATATAGTTATTAAAAATGAATCAATATCTGTCATTTTTTTAGAGAAATCATATGAAACACTGTTGTTTTGTATATTATATAGTAAAATTTATTATCATTATTTTCAATTTAGTTGAAGCTCTTGGAGGAAAAGCTTTACCATGCATAGTAGATGTCAGAGATGAGAAACAAGTGCAAAATGCTATTGATGAAGCTGTTAAGAAGGTATAACCTATACTTTCTTTTTTCTTTAGTTATATTTTTTTACTGAAAATAATTTGCCAAATTTGATCCTGATTATCCATATATTACAGAATTCCTTTTAACCAAACATTTGTATACATAGATTTTTTTTTTTCATAATTTTTAGAGTTCCATTCCCAAAGGTCTTATCTTCATTCATCTCTCACGGACCGTAATAGGCAGAGAGTTGACATTTTCACAGCCTGTGTATTTCTGTTACCGCTACAACAGCAAATACTTAAAATAAAATATTATTTAAAGGGTGACCACATTCAATAAACTGTTTTTTTTTCTGTGGTGGTATGGAACCCTATTGGAAGTTGTATGGAATGTGTGAGTCCGACACACACTTGCCTGTTCTTATAAGTGTTTTGACTGATTTTCCTTTAATACAATATATATAATATAAGTTATTTTAATGTTTCAGTTCAATGGCATTGACATCTTAGTGAACAATGCATCAGCTATATCTCTCACTGGTACGGCCCAGACTGATATGAAGAGATATGACCTCATGCATAATATCAACACAAGGGGGACATTCTTAGCGTAAGTACTGTTTTAAACCATTGATTAGTAAGAAGCAATTTCTTATAGAGATAATAGTAAGTCTATTGAATAAAATATCTGCAAAATTTTGTGTATTTGTTGGTTCTGGATAAATTAATGAAAATGTTCAAAGTGAAAGTTATTTTTCAAATAATAATACTATGCTAAGACTGTTAATTTTATTCAAATAAGTAAATAATCCTTCGAACCGTCGAACTTTAACATATTTGCTGATGAACAGACACTCAGTTAAAATAGCACTATGTTGACAATCACCAATGTTGATAGATAAACCCAAAGCTAATAAGCCCATTATGGTTTTATTTCATAAATAGTTTAATTAAGGTCATTGTCTATATTAGTATTTCACATAAATATATATTTTTTTGTTTCAGTTCAAAGTTATGTCTACCGCTATTGCAGAACAGTGATCATGCCCACATCTTGAACTTGTCTCCACCACTCAACATGAATCCATACTGGTAAAATTTCATCATTAACCTAGAAAATGTTACAGCTCTTCTTATATTTTGACGACGTTGTGGCGCAGCGGTAGCGATCCTGCCTTAAACGCCACAGGTCGCGGGTTCGATTCCCGCTCGGAGCATAATATGTTTGTATTGACCATGCAAGCATATTTTCCGGTCTGGGTGTATTTGTCCTTGTCATTGTGAATGTTTCCGGACCCCGACACAGGATATTACTATCCTAATGGGGGCCTTTGAGTGTGCAGCGTTATGTTTTTCGGTCTGGGTGTGTTTGTGATTTGCATGTTTTCGGACCCCCGACACAGGATATAGCTATCCTAATGGCGGCCGTTGAGTGTGTAGCGTTTATTTATTTATTATTTATACATTTCTCCTCTATTTTACAATACTTGTAATGCTAATGTCTATAGTCCATAGTACTACCTTTAGTAGCTAACTTTAACTTATAAAGTCTGCCACTTTGGTATGAAAGATACTACATGTTTGTGAAACCAAAAATAATGATTTAAAAACTTATATCATAAAATTGTCTCTTAACTATCAAGTTTGCAGTTGTTCTTGACATAAAATTTACGATTTGGAATTCTAATCTAATCTTTATTTATTATTTATGTTTTGAAACAGTGGCTTAGCATTTTTATTTCTTGATAAATTGCTGTCTACAGTTTTATCAATAATGCAGTTAATTCAAATACTTTTTTTTTTAATACTGCAGAACAGTTAATAGAGCTGTTTATGCAATTTACTAAACAGGATAATATAATGTTTAAAATTTTGCTAATTTTAAGTACTGAATAAAGAAAGAACCCAACCAAACAACCATGCAAATTATTATAACGGTAACATGTAATATAATTTAATAAAACCTTTTGAAAAAATGTTTTATTAAATATATTATACACTCTAAAATCCATTCAGCTAGTTATATCCTGTATTTGGGGTCCATGGGGACATTCACAAACACAACCACCAAGACTGGAATATATACTCTAAAGGTCTGGCACAAGTGGAAATTGACAATTGTAGTCAAAATTCGTTTCATATATTATTTCTGTTATATATTAAGTCAGCAAGCAAACATACGACTCATGGTAAGCGGTTGTAGGGGCTTGTAACGTTAAGTGTATTCATTGGTTGTTTGTGATATAGATTAAATCTCCTTTGCCCAAAAATTTCATTAGCCACAGCCCTTTAAACCGAAACAGAGTAATACAAAATGTACTACTACTTCACTATATATAGCCAGACTCTTACAATAGCTTACCACCAGTAAATGTAGGATTGTAATTACCTTGTTCTAGGTTCTCGATTCACGTCGCGTACACGATGGCTAAGTATGGCATGTCGATGTGTGTACTCGGAATGAGTGAGGAGTTCAAGCAGTACAACATTGGTGTTAACGCTCTGTGGCCTAAAACTGGTATGTACTTTTGAAATTATTAATTATCATTGATAAAAGTTGCTTAAGTAATTGACATGTGATTTGATTAGTTTATGATCATTTAATTTAACTCTGTAAAAATTAACATGTAAAAATTTAATATAAGCGAATGTTAAATTTTTACATGTAATTTTTATATTCCGATACAGGTGGTTCTAAAAATAAAGACATTATAGAAAATCATGAGCCTCCCCGGTAAAGGTTTCAAGGCCAGTGGGGCTAGCAGCAATATACTAAACTTTTTAAAATTAGCATTTTCAAACATACAAATTTTAAACAACATTATTCTTTAACTAAAATTTCAATGACTTTATATGAATAATATATACAAAAATATTGCCTCTTATTTAAATTTAATTTTTTTTTTTTCTATGTGATAACAGCAATCGCAACAGCCGCGATTGAAATGCTAACTGGCGACACTTCAACCAGCCGGAAACCAGAAATCGTGTCGGATGCTGCTTATGTTATGCTTTGCAAGTGAGACATAATTATACTTCATTAAAATTGAAATAAAAATCGTATCGGAACACGCATATTTTGTTCAATGAACAAATACTACAGACAAAAATGCACTTTGTTCAACATAATGACTATAAAATCGTAGACCAGTGTCTTATCAATCTTTTTGAATACGACCTCTTTACAGGTTGTAATTCTAGAGACAATCTGTGGGCCCCGGTAAAGCCACAGATAAAAAATAAATATTAGGTTGTCCCCGCCTTTATATCTTTTCTAACATTCAAGTTATATTGATATTATTACGCTTGTTTTTAGCTTTTTGGTATTATAATGAAGTCGAGCGTTTGTTTGTTTACTAACCTACAGTGCCCTTCAAACCGAAACAACTTGTAGTAGTTTGGTAACAAGGGGTATCTTGTAGAAAATTAAAAGGCGAAACAAATTACCTAAATGCAATAATTAGAAATTAAAGAATTTTTACATTACATATCCCATAGTACCTAATGACACTTTATCTAGTAATTACTAACCAATTGTTTATACATTTTTTTTTAAAGAATATTAGCAATGTATTTTTCAAGGCATTACTAATTTTCATATTGCCCCTCCAAATAAGATCGAAGCTTGCCCTAGGAGTGGGTACGACAATAGCCCAAGAGGGTTAGGATCGAAAGGGAGTTTAAGGTAGTTCTTTACAATCAGACAAAATCGGTTGATCCACACTGCCCTGCCAAACGTTTGTCGGATTACCGGGAGTCCACTGTACTAATTTTTAATTCAAATAATTACAGAGATCCAAAGAAATACACAGGGAACTTCGCGATAGACGAAGAAGTTTTAAAACAATTCGGCGTGACGGATTTAAAACCATACGCTTGTGATCCAAGTAAGTTAATATTTAATAACATAAGGTACTTAAAATAAAATTAATAAAGCGATACGCTGTTTGGTTCTGGACCCAAGCTCAAGCTGAAATAGGAAATTAAACTATAAAAAATTGAATTAAGTCAAAATCATGTGTTGAAACTACAGCATGAATTCAAATCGTAGAGAATGAAAATAATCTCCTGCTGGACGGTTTCTTGGACGATCCGGCAGCTATAAGCCAACACAAACAAACAGTCAGCTCGGCGTCACAACGACGGTACCACACCAGCGCCGTCAATTACAAAGATAAGGTTCGTTACCACTCTCTATACCACCATTAAGACAAATTTCAACTTGACAATCAGCGTCCTGACTGTTTTGAAAGGTTAGTTAAATTTTTATAGAGTATAATATTTTTTGGGATTATTTTAGCAAGAGATGGGTAAGACAAACTATTTTGTATTTAAAAGTAAATTGTGTTATTTAGTAATAAATGCATATATTATTTTTATTCGTGCTTACATTAGAAATGTACATCTAGAGATTGTTGAAATAATTGTAATGAACAGTAATTGTAGAGCTTTGGTTTTTTGGCATGAATGATTCAGCTCAACGGGGAAACTAAGGAAACTAATACTTATAGTAAAGTAGTATTTTGCAATATTGCAGTACTTTAGTTAAGTGTGGGTATAAAAACCTAAAACCTCAATGTACTCTTCGTTATCCTTAACTTACCTAGCCAAACCTCTCCTCTCAGATTTCAATAAATATTAATAAAATAAAAAAAGTTGAATCAGCATACTTCATGATGTTTAATCATTCTTTTCCATACACTTAAATCTTATTTATACATATAGCTTGTAGGTAGACACGTGGTCTTAGTCTTTTTAAGGAATAAAAAATATAATTATAATTCAATACATTATTCGATATGCAAATGTTGACATTATAAACAAAAACAAAGGCAATGGAGCCATAGACAAGCTATTTCTTATTTTCTCTGGTGAAATAATATGAACGTAGCTTAATTTGCTTATTTTATTGAAATTACACACTGAAAATTCATTTTATGGATACATACATAGACTTACTGTATGGAAAGACCATCTAGACAAAATATCAGACTTGCTGGTGCTCCAAAACGAAGTTAGTCACACACACTTAATTCGGTTATGTTGCAAGCTTGTGACTAACTTCGTTCCGTAGCGTTACATTTGTTTTGTATTAACGAAACAGTATCAGCGAGTCTGAATCTGTTTGGAAGAGCTTGTCCATAATATATACGTAGTAAGTCTAGGATAATTTAAACTAAATTTACATATGCTGTATGTTATTTTTTTTTGTTACACCCAATTAGTATCTATTGATTAAAATATAACATTTTATGACAATTAGATTATTTGTTCGCAGGTAATGTAAACAATCTGTTACCTGACTTCTTTTGGATGTACCCGGGAAAATAAGGAAGCTGTCAAAAAGGTGTGACCATGCCTTGAATTTTGTATTTTTTTAAATAAAGCTATGACCACTATGTCGTGAATTTATTTATACAAAAACAACTGATTAATAATACGAAAATTATCTAAATAATCTTATTATCTCATATCCTATCTTTTATTATCTGATAATTATTGTTATCTGATATCATTTATCGTACGCATTTCACCTTATATTAATATGACATTTAACAGAAATTAACAATTAAAACAAAACAAGAAAATTAAGTATTTTATTAATTAAACATATATATAGGAGCAGGTTAAAAAATTGATTTCTTTCAATATAAATACAGATACGTCAATATTTTATACAATTATGTGCAATATTTTGTTATGTGTGTGTTACTTATTTTGTTTTTTATTTGTTGAATTACAGAGCGAATCGGGCGGTCAGATACCAGAATTATTTTCAGTCATTGGTAAAACTATTACCCCTGAATTAATAAAGAAAACACAGGCCGTTTATCAGTTTAATGTTAAAGGTAAATATATATACACTTAACTAAATAACATTAACAATATTGCTTGAATGTTTATTTTTAGTTACTTACGTTGCTTTAGATTTTATAAAGTGGCAATACTGACGCAAACATTTTAACTAAGGTGTTTTTAATATTATTCTTTGGCGCAAAAAATATTGTGTAGGTTTAAAAATCCTGCCTAATATTAATAGTATAATAATATCGTATTTTAAAAAATGTTTTCAAATTATATATATATATATATATATATATATATTATTTTGTTTATAGATTTTTATAAACAATTAAATTTACCTGTTTATATTTAAACAGATTTTCTGTATACTTTATGTGATTAATATTTTTTATAAGGTAAGGAAGAAGGTGTATGGCATTTGGACCTGAAGAACGGTGATGGGTCTTGCGGTCAAGGCGAACCAAAGAACCCTCCAGATGCGACCCTTACCATGGACAGCACAAACTTTTCTGATATGTTTGCTGGTACCTAAATTATTTTGTTTTTTTTTTATCTAAATAACGATCAATACATGTGTACCGTTTACTCGCTCAATAATTACTCAAAGGTAGAAGGGCCGACTTGTAATGCGAGTGTTACTCTCCCAGCACAAGCTACACGATTACTTGTACATAAGTAATGTCTTGAAAACGCATTGCAAATATAATTTAAAAAAATGGAATTCTTAAAAACATATTTGTACCTCTAAAAATACAATAATCAAAATTAAAAATAAACAGCAAACTTGTTTGTATTTATTACATAAAAAGTTTATACTTAATATTTTTTTAATAAAGTGTTTAATTTTAAGGTAAATTGAAACCCACAAACGCGTTCATGATGGGAAAACTGAAAATCAAGGGTGATTTGCAGAAGGCAATGAAACTAGAAAAGATGATGAAATCACTAAAGAATAAAGTCTGATGACAATAGTGTACTGATAAATGTTTTGAGTTCAGTCATTGATAATGATTTAAATAAGATTTGAATAATTGTGTTTACTCTATTACTTTTTGATTTATTTGTGGTTAGGGAACATGCCCATACTACGTCACCCGTTTTTTTTTTGGAATGTGTATTGCTGTTGGCGCTACTGGCCTTGATAGCGTCACCGGGCGGGTAAACGTCACCCGTTCAGGGGTCTTTAAAACACCACGTTTATTCAAATTGGGTTATATTATCTGTATTCACGTAGTCGAGAGATGAAAAATAAATATGAATAATATAATAGTTACTAGCCTGCATAAAATTAGTAACCCTTGTATACGGTTTTACAATAGAATTCCAGAGAGCATTGAGAAACTTTCTATTAATAAATTTAAAAAAATAGGTCAACGGACATTTGTGAGGTAAAGGCAAAAATAAAATTAGTGAATATCTTGTTGACATGACATCTTGGAAATAAGACCGTCACTCCAGGCTTTTCAGAGAACATACATGTAAATTACTTTGACATGTAGAAAAAATATATATTAAAAAAGATGTAACCCCTGAGATTGTTTCGCCGGATCTTCTCATTTGGAGCCAGTGGTAGAATCTGACGTTCAACATATAAGTGTAATGGTTTTTACGTTAAATAAAAATATTAGAATTTGAATAAAATACTTTGTTTTGTAAATCAGATTCGTCACGCGTCACCCTATTAATAAAGACATCCATTAGCCAAATATATTTTTTTTAGCTTTACAAAAATTATCGGATGGTTATATTTATGAATTACTAAAAAGTTAAAAACTAGGTTTTGTTCTAGCAGTGATTTTGGTCACTTAGTATGGGTATGTTCCCGTATATTTTGAGTTATATAAGTTAATATAAATAGGAAGTTTGGCTTTGTAATAGTCTCATGTTAAAAATTTTATAAATGTGTATGTACGAGTATAAATGTTATCATGTTTATAATTCAGATATGTGCTTTCAATAAAATCCGTCCAAATTATGAAAAAGTCATTTTCTATTTTTCATGGACAAAATCTAAGTTGTAATTTTTTATGTTCAATACTGTATCTGAAAAATAAATCGAACAAGACTCTTTGAACTATATAATTATGAAATGATTACAATATTTTGCTATATATATTGTTGATATTGTTTTATAAAACAATAAAAAAATGTTAACAAAATATGGTTTTCTTTATTTATCGATTTAATTACGTATAAACACCTACTTTTTAACAATATATTATCACTATTTTAAACCATCTTATATATTAGTATTTAAGCTTAAATAATTAATTTATGAATGAAAATGGTACTAAAATATTAATAATATTAATAAAAAATATCTATTTTATCTACATATTTAAATAACTGATAGGTACTAGTAAATCATTTTATATAACTACAATGTTATAGAGCGGTAAAGTGTCTCCACAGAAATGAATTTTGAATTCAACTTTTATACAAATATGCAATTCAAAATAACGTCGTAAGCTTTAAAAGTAATAAAAAAAAAACAAATTTATGGTACATGCAATGATTTATATTTACAAAATCATTAACTTTCGTATTTTCGTAACAATTGGTTTTAAATTACATCAGATATTTCGTGATAACCTTTGTTATCTAAATTGAATTCTCCCGCTCTATGAAACCGTCCTTCAACTTGTTTGGTTAGCTCGGACAGTCAGTTGTCAACTACAGACGGAGATAAGTATTATAATAACACATAATATAAATTAAAATTGAAATGTTCGAAATCGACGCACCCCCAGAAATACAAAACACAGAATTCTGCAATTATAGATCACCGCTAAGTACCCGATATGCTTCGAAGGAAATGCAATATAATTTTAGTGATCAAAAAAAGTTTTCGACATGGAGGAAGCTGTGGATTTATCTAGCAAAGGCTGAAAAGGTAAGTTGATTAAAAATATGCAATATAACAAGCAACGTTTATATTTCAAAGTATAGATTTGCTTTCGTGTTATTTTATAGGTTATGTCATTTTGAACAACCGGATAGTTCGGATACACGCATACATAATTCTGTAATCAATAAATATCTATAACAAAAATTTCTTTATATAATTAACTATTAATTGAAATTATATTACAATTGAAAATAATTGAGTATGAAATTAATAATTTCATCAATCATCATCAAATCTAAAAAGTTTAGCCATCTAGTTGCCTCCTACTCCCACACGAAAGAGTTGCCATATAAAATCGTTTTCCCATGTTAGACAGATGAAATATTCGTTATCACTATGGAAAGTTCTAACAAAAGTAGTTTCATTTTTAGGCTATATCATTCTGTAATAATAAAATATTTTTCAAATTGTAATACTTAAAGTATCCTGTGGTCTTTCGGATGTAGTTACGTGTTTCTTTACAATTTGATTTATCGAATTATTTAATATTCATATTATTGGAAAGTAAAGGTTTGTTTAAGGAAATTATAAATCTATTTTTGCCACCACTATAGCAGTATAAGCTATATTTCGAATTTTGTTAACTAATTTTTGTGCTGTTTTGGAGGTTATTTTATATTTATTGTATTTATTTAAAATCAGGCGACAGGGCTCATACATATATACCTTACAGACTAACATATATATTAAATATTATAAACACTTAAATCTAACACCACATAACATAACACTAGAAATATTTTTATTCACTTAGGAGTTAATATTACGATAATTCTAATGCGCTATAAATATGGAATGTTTGGTTTGTAAGGCTTCGGCACCATAATGTAACGTTACACGTCAACTCTCCGCTTGGTGACGCTGTCAAGGCCAGTAGGGCCAACAGTAATACACATTCCGATTCGTCACCTTACTTTACAGACATAACTCACGTAAGCAAAATTCTGCGTGGAGCAAAAATATAGAGTGCCATTATAGGTTTTCCATTATTAATGTCATTCTATTATCTTTATATTTGCGTGGTTTATAAGACTACTAGCTTCTTCTCGCGGATTCGCTTATTTGCATGACGAATTTTAATGAGGCCCCTTTAATGCATTGTACCCAGGTATCACAGCTTCTGGAGTTTTTGACATTGTTAATCCACGTTTTTCTTTATCTGTAATTGTTAACCTAAAAACAAAGTTCCGTGTTTCTGATTTCTGACCGACTTCCATACAAGTTTTCAAACCTTTTTTATCACCTAAAGGGTTGAGTTTTCAAAAAAAATAACTAATTTCTAGGCTAATTCTTAAAAACTACATCTGTGTAAAAATCAGCTTTTAGGAGCAAAGGTTTAGATTGGGCGGTGATAAGTCCGAGAATCAAGGCTTTTATTTTCATATAATATATCTATAGAGCCTTGCCTTGCTCCGTTCCTTTCCTTGGGTTGGCATCCTGCGTGTGCTACTTAGACACTTTTGTTGTAGCAAGCATCTTAGCCTACGGTGATCGCTTGCCTGCAGATAGGCAGTTTGCATGTCACATCTGTGGTGGGAACTTTTTTTCATTTTTCTTTTCAACTTTTCATTTTCCTCAAGTCAAGTAAAAAAATATTGGCACATTCTTTATTTTTATAACATCAGCAATATTAAAAATAAATGGGTAGAAAAAAGAATAGGTAGTGCAATACTTTTATTTATTAAATTACATCGATATATAATAACATAAACTTATATACAAACAACCGAGTCACAACATTTACGTATTTTACAATAATATAATATTATTACATATATTAAAACAATCTATTCGTTACGCGAGTACCTTTTACCAAAGCATATTAAGGTAACATTAGCGCCAAATAACATGTTTTACCTAAAAAAAAGTATTTCACAGTTGAATTTATTTTCTATTTAGCATAAGAAAAGCGGCGCGAAAAGCCTAAACTAAAAAAAATTTTGACAAATCTTACTTTACTTCTTCTAAATTTTTAGTCTGTGAAATACTTCCATTATCTAATTATAATTATTATCTAATTAAACTATTAAAGTACATTTATTATAGAAATGTATAAAAAGCTCTATGTTAATAAAATAAACGCCAAAAATAGTAAACATGAAAATTAGTAAAAGAAATTATTATTGTTCTATATTTAAACAGTTTAAATAATGACAGATAAGAAACGAACAAATTAAAAAAACTTACCTACCACTGGACGGATACTGATTACTGCTTTGGTCTGCCTATATAATCTTAAAACTAAAAAAATATGTTTATTATATTTTGCGTGAGTAATATTAATTTAGTTAAATTAATACGTGCCATAAACATGCTGAATTTTAACTGATATGGATGAGATCTATACCAAATATTTAAAAAACACTATTTCAAAGATTAAAAAAACAAACAAAAATACAATGTTTGGGTTTTCAGTCGCACTCAGTCACGTGCAATAAAACTAAATACAAAATACAAGTCCTCAATTTTATGCTGAAATACCGGATAAATAATTTCATTTAAAATAATTTTTCTAAATTATGGTATGAAACCATTTATAAATAAAAAAAGTAACGTAAGGCAAATCACGAATTTCTTAATACGTTAGATAATTATTATGATTAAAAAATGAGTAAATATTAGTAATACATTTTTTTAAATTGTTTTTAAGAGGGTTAATCTTGATAATTAAAAGCGGTGGTATTTTTTCGTTGATTTCTAAACTAAGATTCATACAATAAAATTAAAACGGAATGTTTTAGTATTTGCGATTAAATAAATACAATTGTTCGCATATTATATTATAATTTTGCATTTAATTCTAATAAAACTTATACCATTTTTATTTATACTTAATCTAAAATAACATACACCTTAAATAAATACAAATTTAAAAAAGCAAGCTTTATGCGTTATCTATTTTTACTTGCACTTTCTCGGCCAAATGTACTTTTTTTTAAATTATAGTGAACAGCTGCATCTTGGACAACCTATTACAAATCTTTTTATTATTATAATATGATTACAAAAGCTACACTCCAGGACAACTTTAGACACTTATTTTTACATAATTACGAATACTTTACATAATAATACTTTGGACTAAAGAAAAGTGATAAATGTTCAACTAAACTATCTTAAATCTTTATTTATGTTTATACTATATAAATAATATATATTAATTACTTACATAATACATTAATTAATTCAAATTTAATAATCGGCCTCTTTTCTGAAAGTAAGGAAAGCGTGTACCAGGAATACAGCAGCGTCGACGATAGCAAAGACGCCGGATGATATAAGGAGGTTGTAGACTTCTTTATTAGGGCGGATGTTAGCGTAATAAGACTTGTGCCAGTCTGAAAGAAAAAGTTATAATGTCAAATATAATTTTTAGCTTTATAACACTGGTGAGTTAACATGAGACCTAGCTTGGTGACGTGTATGAAACGTACTGCATCCAAAAAGTTTTTATTTTTGTTCCAAAAATATTTCATACTTAATCTTATAGGTAACTTTTTCTAATGTTATCTTACATTTTATGTAGTATTCATGTACTAAGACAATATTTCAATTTAATTATTTTTAGTTTAAAAAAAATTATCGTCCCTATCAGAACAAGTTCAATTAAAGATTATCATCAAATTATATTTTAAAGGTCACTAAGATCATATATCAGATTATATTGTTTACTTATTGATATATAAACAATATGGCGACATAATATGACGATATTAATGTACAAGGATTACATGCATAGACTTAATAATTATTATATACAGACAGGCACTTCCATACAAACCAAATATTAAAGACTCGCTGGTGCTCCTTCCTAAATTAAATATTACAAAACAGCGAAACGAAATTAGTTACTAGCTTGTAACATTTAATATAACAATTCTCGTGTCACAGTTTTAGTTACCTTACTCTTCCGTAAACGCTTGACCGATTTTGATGAAATTTTATATGTATATTCAGTAGGTATGAGAATAGGTTGTTATAATACATACAACCCCAAATGTACACTCTTCTACTATCAACCCCTATTTTTATAGCGATATTAGTAATTCAATAATTTTCACCGGTGTCACTTCTGTTCATACTTAGACTTAGGGGGCGCTGCTATCAGGTATTGTTTTTTGGAGAGAATAACGTCTTCTGGGCCCCGCTAGTAATCGAATAAAGTGTGACTAACTTCATTTGATTCGTTTCGTTAGTTAATAGTGATGGATTTACGAAGGGGCACCAGCGAATCTTTGGACATTTTTCTGCATGGAAAGGTCGGTCCTTAGTTTATAGTAAGCCATTGTATGTATTTGTTTGTGCTAATTTCTAGTCGATATTGTTCAGTACGTTTACTCAACGGAAGTAATAACGCCAAATCTGATAGAGGTTACGCTATTTTTAATCGTAAGTGTCCACCTCGAATATTAATTTACGAAATACCTTTTCCTTAATGCAGCGTATATAAGTACGTCGTAGACATGAGTTAGACTCTAGACTTATTTTGTAGTACTTGGGCCTTTATGTTCCTGGCTGGATAGAGTACTACCACGGAATATCGACTTGAAATAAAAATCTTCTTAATCTTAGGTTTCGTTCAATTAGTGTCATCCATAGAATTATTATAACTTCTACGGTGTCATCTCATCTACGTGTCATTAAGATGATGTTTCTGTTGCTAGTGAGGATAGGTAGTGTTACCTATGCTTTCTATTTGGAAGAGTGTCTATGCTTGTTTATATTTTTAATAATACCAACGGCAAACAAGTATACAACCTTCCTAATTATCTTCAATCTTACCCATATCACGATAGTTAATGTTACTAACAAAAGTATGCTATATAACGATAAATAATGTTTTCTTTTTAATATTTAACGTCTTAATTAATATCTCTTTGAATTTAAACGCTACACACAAAAACAAACAAAATACATAAAATAAATAAAAATAAGCAATTTTAATGGACCCGAAATCAGAATACTTATAACTGTACCGTGTTAGGAATATTTAATTTTCACGTTGCCTCGTTTCAAACACGCCAATCCTTTGCAAATTATTATAATTATAGTGACGTAAATTATATTTTCTTATGTAACTAATAACTGCGTTTAAACTAGCCGCAATTACGTATAATGTTAATGTAACAGGTATTATTTACTTGCTAGTGAGTCATATAACATAAATGAATCATAAAAATATAATACATAAATGTCTGGCAAAACGGTGGTTTTTGTTTTTTTGGCAGAATTATTTTATTCAGTGCCTTTTAAATTTAACTAAAAAAAATACTTATTATATATATGATGCTAAGACTACAAATTGTTTTACCCATGACGTTTGGAGTTTTAAACTTCAGCGTTGATTCAAGTCTTTAATTGATATCTTTCAATAATTTAAAAAGTTATTCAAAATGAATATCCTAAGTGACTTCTGAAAATTGAATAACGGTAATAGATGACTTACACATCGGGTTGAAAAAGTATTACTTTGATATTCGTATTTTGCTTTGAAATTCAGCAAATGCTAGTAATCCCGAAAGCTCAACAATTAAAGGGCCAAATGCGATCGGTTAGCGCGAGACTTGTAGGTTCGATCCTGGCCCATTGGACTATTGTCATTCCTTCTCAAAAAAAATTGGGGTCAAAAAGTTGGGTGCTTGAAATGACTTGCCGTAAAATATAATCCCAGCGGCGGCTGTGAACATGATGACTCCGATAATGGAAAAGCCAATTGAGGTCTTCCATCCCGCAGACTCTCCAAACAGGCGAGCAATGATCAAAACTCCAGTGATGATGATGAAACCTGTACAAAAAAATATTTTTATTAAAAATACTATGAATTTAATAATATTGCTAGATTGTATTACGTCAATATTAATTAATATATCTATATGCACAGGATCTTCCATACTCAAACAAAATGTCCATGATTCGTTTGATTCACAAGCTTGAAACATAATTGAATGAGGTTAGTTTTTGACTAACTTCGTTTCATTCTTTCGATATTTTTTCTGAATGGAAAGGCCGGCTTTAGTTTAGTATATAAAAAAAAAACTATAAAACTTTATATAAAATGATACAAAAAGTTAAAAGAATTAAAATACATTCTGTCGTAGAAAATCTTTAGAAAAATAATTGAAATCAAAATAATTTTATCTATAGGAATAGAATTTTATCGCGATAATTCTATCTAAAATCTCGAGCATTACAGGTTCTTTTTGAGATCTTTTAACTCTAAATACGGCCCTGACCAAAACAATGACAATCAAGTACTTAATTCTGTCTATAGGAATAGAATTGTATATGTATAAAAGGAATTGTAATTAATTTCACTCCTCAAATCCCTAATGAGCATTACAGGTACGTTTTTTGAGGTATTTTAACTCTAAATACGGCCCTGACCAAAACAATGACAATCAAGTACAAAGGATGTTAATTATAAAGCAATTAACAAAAAACTTAACTGTAACTAATGAATGATAACCATTGAAGTCATTTGTTTACATCAAGTGAAGGAGTACTTTTCGGTATCTCCATAGAGTAAATAGTAAAGTTTATAGAGTAAATAGTAAAGTCCATAGAGTAAAAAGTTGAAGAGTAAAATAGTAAAGTAAATATTTCCGCTAACTCTTAAACCAGGTACAGGATTTTGATGAGATTTTATTCATCACTTAGATAATTTTTCACGGAAGGCTTATAGAATAGTACTCAGAGCGAAGCGAAAGCGTGTCGCTAGTTATACATATATAAGTATTTATAATAATCCCGAATCGGATGAAGACTTAAATCGTAGTTTTGTTTTTAGGGTTTCGTGGTCAAATCTCAAAAAGGAACCCCTATTTGGACGCAAATAAGCAATACCATGTCAACTCACAAAATTGAAAAAACTGAGTTATATATGCAGAAGTGTTGTTAAATGGCTGAAGAACATTTTTCTTTAATATTTGTAGGGTTTTAAGCTTTAAAACTTCTATAAAAGCCATTTTTAATCATGCAATTTATGTATTATGTTAAACGTTTTGGGTTATATTATTTACGAAATATGCAGTTTGTATACTTATTTTTGTGAAAATAAGTAAAATAACTGACATTAATCTGAAATTGCCAAAAACTTGATCAATACATAAAAAACATTCATATAAAACAAGTTGTTCAAAATTTTCAAACGCGTGTTTCTCGAAATGACATTCGTGTGGGTTGACATGGTATTGCTTAATACTCTTACTGATTGCCAGTCCTTAGTAGTAAAAAAAATTCAAGACTCTTTCAAAATGAACAGCTAAGAAATACATTACGAAATACGCTATGACATTAAAGTTTTTACGACAAACCTTCAGCGATGTTTGATAGACCATGAAAGGTGCTAGAATCTACGAACAATGAAATCGTTCTTGAATGATTGAAAGATTAGATCTAAGTCAATCATAAGACAACGAGGCCATGGTACAATGTTATATAAACGGGAAATTTGTAAGAAATTCGGAAAAAAAGATCATTGAGGTATTAAAATTTCGCAATAATTCTTGGTCAATTGTTTTTGTTTTGTCACAAGAATTCCGCCTCGAAACGTAAAAAAGGTAACCTAAAACGCCCTACAGGTCTACAGATTGTTAATCTGAGGATTCGCAGGAGCGTAGCCCACTTCAATATGAAATTGAAAAATAAATCAATCCACTTATTTTCATACACGAAACAAATACCAAAATTGACAATTATTTACCAAGATTAATGGGTAGAGTCTTAGAGTGAGAGATTTATTTTTTAATTTAATTATACCCAAAATGAAGTAGGCACGAGGGCTTAAACTTTAAAGTATTGACTGAAGTTTTAAATTTATATAATTATAATACTTACTTGAATAAGCAGAGAAGATCAGAGCAATGTGATGATGGTTAGATTGTACTACTTGAGGAGCGGTCAGAGCACCAACTACAAGCCCAATGGCGATCACGGCTAGAATCTGAAAATAAACACGATTATATTATCTGTTTATATGGGGTTTAGTGGTGGCGTTGGGGGCAGCGTGTCTGCCTTTAGTCTCGACGGTTGCGGGTTCGATTCCTGCTCGGGTAGATGGTTGTTAAATTTCTGTCTCGGTCTGGGCATTTGTTTGTGGGTCTCCCCACCGTGCCTCGGAGAGCACGTTAAGCTGTCGGTCCCGGTTGTTATCACATAACATCTGGTAATAATCGTTAACTCTTAGTAAGTAAATTGCTCTTATCCAATGAGTTACTGGTTCGCCCTTAGGGTTGCGAAGGTCAGATGGCAATCGCTCCGTGTAAGAACTAGTAACCTGTCAAATCCGGATAAGAGTAATAAGCAGACCCTGGGTAAAATAAAAATACCGGGAATAATGCTAGGACGAAGAAGATGGGGTACATATGTACATATTAAAAAAGAAATAAATTTTAAAGCAACTTCTTAAGAAGTTGCGAATTAGGCGACCCATATTCCGTTAATAATATTGCACAATACAATTGAAAGACTGTGCAATAATTGGTTAAAATATTGCGACTTTGTGAACTTACTACTGCGTAGTATTTTTCAGACAGCGCGGCAATTAATAAGTAAGTACTTCTAACTTCGTCGTAGTAATTTTACTGTCAATATTATTAAACTTTTTAATTTCAAGTCGATATTTATTAATTTATATTACGAGACAGATTCGTTAAAATACATAAACTAATTATTGAGAACCGAATACAAAGTGATGACCTAAAAATACTACGAATATGGAATTACTGAAGAACTTGACATATTTAGATATTTAGTAACAGCCTATTAATGTCCCACTGCTGGGCAACGACCTCCTCCCATGTAGGAGGAGGATTAGGAGTATGTCACGTACATACTAAGATTTTCTTCCCGGTTTCCACAATACGTTTTCATTTACCGTAAAGCAAAACAAACTAAGCACTTGAAAAGGTTAAATATTCGTTTTGTATCCACTGACCTATGTACAATAAACGCTCTTAACTAACTCATATTTAATTTTTATTTAAAGTACTACCTTATTCATTTCACTTTTCCATCTAAAACTAAAAAAGAAAGCCTGATTATATAATCACTTAAGTAATGATTAATTGAATTCACTTAGAAGTTTTTATCGTCAATAACCAAGTGTCACGTACGTAGAGAAAAACAAAATTGATTTAACGACTGGCTGATACCACAAATCATTAAGTGAAAGTCGAATTCGTCTTGACAAATACACTAAACGTTTATATTTTCCTAAATACCGCAATTGCTTTCCCGCCGTTTCCTCGGCGGTTTTCGCTTTCACGTGCCAAGTTGTATTTTAGCTAAGTTTTATGTATTTTATTATTTTCATTACGATATGAGAACTACTTTTGGTGTGGTTAATCTAAAATCGCTTGAGCCATACACAAAAAGTCGCAGGAAAACAAAATACGCATAATCATTTTTTGGTTGACATATTTTTTAAAATTTTGAATTAAAATCGAAACCCTTTCTTCGTCAAACTATTGGCCAAATCTGAAAGTGTATCTTTTCGAAAAAACAAATCCAAATCTAATATATAAAATTCTCGTGTCACAATGTTCGTTCCCATACTCCTCCGAAACGGCTTGATCGATTCTTATGATTTTTTTATGCATATTCAGTAAGTCTGAGAATCGGCTACTATCAATTTTTCAAACCCCTCAGTGATAAGGGGTGTCCACCCCAAAATTTTTATTTTTATTTTTTGGATAAATTTTTTATTTTTTATTTTTTTATTATGTGGCATTGAAAAATACATACGACCCTAAATTTTCACTTTTTTATTACAAACCCCTGCTTTTTAATAGCCTTATTAGTCAATCAAAAACTTTCACCGGGTAGAGGGCGCTGCTATCGGGTCCCAGATTTTTTTCGGGGCAGCACAACGTTTGCCGGGCCCGCTAGTAACTTTATAAATGTCGAAAATCATACGTAACAAACATACAAAATAAAAACGAAGTAGGAGCTCCTTTTTTGAAAATGTCAGCGAAACTTTTGAGACTGATTCTTCCTCATATTCAAATGGAGAATTAGTTAAAATATTAATAGGCTTCCTAAGCACTTTAGTTTTTGTAGATAATTTCAGTATGTGTAAAGTTAATAGCACCACGAACTACGAGAACTCGAAGAATTAGTGTTAAACGTTATAATTATGAGTACCAGAACAATAGGGTGTTTATTCCTACACGATGTCTCGTCAAGGCCTTTACATATTGTTACCTACGCAGGCTTCGAGTCATCTGTCTTTTCCCATAAAGGCAAGGCCAAGGTATACGCTAATAAACTTGATAACTAAAATCGATACACAACTATTTTCTAAATTATTGTTAATCAATGACTACATTACTTATCTTCAATTTTCAAGTAAAACTATATATAAATAAACGAATAAATAAACGCTGCACACTCAACGGCCCCCATTAGAATAGTAATATCCTGTGTCGGGGTCCGGAAACATTCACAACGACAAGGACAAATACACCCAAAAGACCGGAAAATATGCTTGCATGGTCAATACAAACATATTATGCTCCGAGCGGGAATCGAACCCGCGACCTGTGGCGTTTAAGGCAGGTTCGCTACCGCTGCGCCACAACGTCGTCATGAATATCTATGAATGTCAATCTACAATCTAATCTATTTTTTTTTGGACTGTGTATTGCTGTTGGCCCTACTGGCCTTGACAGCGTCAACTTGAGTACAGAGACTCAGCCGTGATAATCTAATCTAATCTACTTGTAACTAATATTATAATTAATGTGAAAGTTTGGATGGATGTTTGTTACTCTTCCACGCAAAAACTACTGCACAGATTTGGATGAAATTTAGTATACATATAGCTTATTACCTGGATTAACATATAGGATACTTTTTATCCCGGAAAAATGTTGGGTTCCCGTGGGATCATCAAAAAACTACACAACGCGAGCGCAGCCAAGGCACAGCTAGTAGATTTTATTTACAAATGTAGTTTTTTAATAATTAGCTGATGAATAATGAATAAATTATAATATTTCTCTTAAGTTCGTCTAAAATGTCTTATTTTACAAATAAATCTTTAAAGTAATTTATGTAATGAAATGTAAAAATATTTTTTAAAACCCTAATCCAACCAACCAAATATAGTATATTGCGTGTTTTATTATGTGTTCTGCCTTTATTTATTAATAACTAAATTCCTTTAACTAATGTTTCATATCCACGTTAAATAAATCTAAATCGTTAATGCCTTGCGTCCGGTCTCGATAAGCAATTAAGTTTTTCTTACTTATTTAGTAACATAAACGAAAAAATGAAGACCTTGTCATTCTTTTCAGTAGAAAATATAATTGCCGTAAAAAAACTATATAAAAACTTTTAATTTGAAATAAAGACTAGTTTGGAAACTTTTGAAAGTGATATTTAGTATTTTGAATTACCGAAATTGCTACTTTCGAAAATTTAGGAAACCGTAACATTTTTTTTTTATTCAATCATTACGACTACTTTCTATTATTGATTGAAAAAAAAAAACAAATTACCTGATCGAGTTTATTGACCTGTTGCTCTCGAACTGATTAAATCCTAAATAATAGTACAAATGTGAAAGTGACAAGCATAAGACGAGTAACAGATTATGATGAATTTTGATACAGCTATAGAAGGGACAATAGAGATGGTTATAGGCTTTATAAGGGGTGAAAACCACCAAGGGTGGGAAACAATTATTTGTATATATTGCATTGAAGGTCAATTAAAATCCTTATTCACACGGGCAAATCCGTGGGCAGAAGCTAGTGTCTTTTAAACGATGTACAAAAACTATTTTGTCCTCATCAAATTGCTTTACCATACGTCTTTATTTATTTATTTTTTGTAACATAATTTTTTCTACTAACTTATTTCTTATAAACCTAACTCCCATATATTTTATAGAGAGCAAAGTCTTACACGTTTCGTTAAAGTCAAGATACAGAATCATCATCACCACTTCTTTTTTTATTGCAGAGGCATTTAACTTTTTTGAAGTTGTTTTTATTTTTCTTTATCTCGTTTAATATTTCTCACTTAACAACTAATGAATTTGATTACCTATATTGCATATCGAAACCCATTCTGCTATACGCTTTTTCGAATTTAAGACTAATTTTAATTTTATGATATAGATTTTATTAAGAATATTAGCAATACGTTTTCAAGGCATTACTAATATTCCTATTGCCCCTCCGAATAACCTCGAAGCTTGCGCTAGGACTGGGTATGGCAATAGTCCAATGGGGTCAGGATCGAACCCGCGACTCTCGCGTTAACGGAGTGGAGTCGGCCCTTCTACCGTTGAGCTATTGACGCTTCAATTTAGGGTTGCACATTTCATCGCCTGTTAAATCTTACCAATAGTCCACTGATGAATCTATCATTCACTACCACCACTTACCAGTTCAATAATCCTCAAACCGACACACCAGTTCTGCTTAAGGGCGGCCGCTGCGCGACTGTCCCTGTCGCTAGCGGACCCATCTTCCCCCTTTTTGGCCTGAGCCTCCGCCTCCCTGTCGCCCGCCGACATTGCCCAGACTACTCGAGCACCGCCTCCGTACTCCGAAACCTAGAAATACGGATGGTTTACAAACAAAGGCAGTTATTATCAGTCATACATGAACGTACATAATAAATTCTCTTGTCTGTTCTTACAAAAGCCTTGATATTGAAGTCAAATTTTGTTATAATAATCTTGTTTCTAATTCCCTCAAATCCAGATGCTCATAATTCTATTTAATTTAAAGATTCTATATGAGAGATTTTAAAGTAAAAACTTTATTAGTCGCGTTGAACAATTGTGATAGGGGTTTGAACAGATCGTTTGGCGTCACCGACATGCTTCATGTGACGTGTTACGTCAAACTTGCGACGCGCGTGCATATTGGACTGTTTGGATGTTACCGGACCAATTATTCAATGTACAAATTATGAAATTTTAATTATTCCTACAAAAGTTCATTAAAAAAGTACAGTTATTTGAATATTATAATGAAAAAAATCCCCTTTTATGATCAATTTTCATTGTTTTTTTAAAGCCGACTAGATAATGAAATATTACCAAATTGTATGGACACTGTAGTCTCTAATTTATATTTGTTTTGATTTATAAATGTCGGTGTATTTCCAGTAATAAATGCTGTATTTTTGACGACAATTTAAAGATTGATAGGCTGTCCATTAGTTAGTAATTAATGTATAAGAAATTTAATACGCATG
This sequence comes from Hestina assimilis, assembly GCA_023373885.1. Taxonomy (NCBI): domain Eukaryota; kingdom Metazoa; phylum Arthropoda; class Insecta; order Lepidoptera; family Nymphalidae; genus Hestina; species Hestina assimilis. The sequence goes on along the minus strand of CM041749.1, from coordinate 3,533,026 downwards.
TCGCTCGATTGCCCATATATAAGCGAACAAACGCGAACCACTGGCTCGGAACGCACGCACACACTTTCCAACACGCTTTATAAATATTTGCGAATCGTACTTTCCAGTTGAATCCGAATGTTATTATTGATTTAATTAGATAGAATTAGGGCCCGCAGACGTTGTCATGCCATGAAAATGAAAAAAGTGAGAACCGATAGTAGCGCCCCCTACTGTCCAATTGTTAATCTAATCCATTCTCGAGTCCATCGGTACAAAATACATACAAAAAATCATCAAAATCGGTCCGTCCGTTTAGGAGTTTAGTGACATACACACGTACAGTAGAATTATATATAAACATAGTACAAAAAAGTTATTATTGAAAGGTAGATCTTACGCGCGGTTAATAAATTGGACGCAATACAATAGCTTAAAACATTTTCTTAACTATATCAACAGTTTTTTTTTTTTTTTTTCAAAAAATTTTGTTTCTAATTTTTTTTGTATTATTTTTTTGCAAGCAGAGAATTGAATGTTTACATACATAACTTGTCTGTCAATGAGCATAATATTTTCCTGTAAGAAAATTATTTATATTTGACATTGTGTTTTGAATTTTATGATTGTATGAAATAAATTAAACATTTTATTCTTGAAAAGCGTACGTCCTCAATTTATAATTTACTGTACTATTTTAATGTACTATTTTACCTTAATTCTAAATCCTTGAGGTCAAGTTAACATAAAAAAGACTATCATAAAAACTAAGGCTGTCAAAGTAAAACACTTTTTTTAACCGGCAGTTATTTTAGCAGAAAATGACACTTAAGAACACCCATTTCATTAAAATCTTAATTTATTAAAAAAAACAGCGTCTTCTTAAATTTATTTAAAAAAATTTAATTTTTCTTACCAAAAAGTTTTGTTAAAATTCAGTAGTCCACTAGAATGGAAATACACAATCACTGTTCGAAATTTTAAAAATAACACTTCTGATTTAAAAAATGGAACCGTCTGGCGCGCTTTAGTCAACGGGAAGAACGAGCGGTTTGCGTATCGGACGCGAAACGACTGTGACTCTGCCAGCCAGTGCTGTACCTCAATACATTAGGTACAACTGCATAAGTATATTTATAGTCCGTTCAAATAGAATATGGACATAAGTAAACAAACAAACAGCCAAATAATCTAACTTTTTAATTTTGTTTTAAGCAAATATAAAAACCTTCACACAATGCATAAAAGTTTGAATAGTTATAGAATTATTATATATAGACATGCCTTTCCATACTAACAAAATGCCCAAAAATTTTGATCACGCTCTTTCGTAAATTCCCAGTTAAAAAATTAACGCAGCGAAAAGAACTTAGTAGCTTACAACGTAATCGAGTAAATTTTTAGTGTTAAACATGCTTTCGTTGAATTTACGAAAGAGCACCAGCGTACTTTTAGAAATTTTTTTTAATGGAAGGGGTTAGTTTACAGTAAGTCAATGATAATTGTTAGTTTTTCAAATATAAGTATATTTTAAATGTTCTGAGTAGCGAGCATTTGTTGATCGTCTATTGGAATTGACTATAACTGAAGTTCCCAACTTCCCGCCCTTATTGTTCAGTGAAAATGGCACAACAAAAATTCGCCAGTGGAGCGTAGACCCGGTTTGGTGCGTAGTACTTGCGTAGCTTTCATTTTTTTTTTTTTTTTTTTTTATGTTAGAAGTTGGCAAACAAGCATACGGCCCACCTGATGGTAAGTGGATGCCGTAGCCTATGAGGGCTTGCAGCACCATTAGTAGGTGCCACTCACGCGTAGCCAACCTCGAGATATTAGTTCTTAAATCTCGCTCGCCCAGTAATTTCACTAGCGTACCCTTGCCCTTCAAACCGGAACACAGTAGTGCCTAAGCACTACTATTTGGCGGCAGAATATTGGACACTGTGGTGGTACCTACCTAGCCGGCCTCTTGCAATAAAAGACCTATCACCAGTGTGACTTATAAGTATAATATAAGTTTATACGATTTATATATAATAGCGATGCAACTTACAACTTCAATTTGGTAATTTGGTAGTGTGTGTAAGTGTAATCGTAATCTTTCCGACATACTACTTTTACAATTTTACCATGTATACATTTCTTAGTTCTTTTATTAGAAGTAATTTAGGTCGGTTTACTCTTTTGCATAATATCAATACAACTATGATAGGCGATAACAGTCGCAATAAATCTTGAAGGGAACTTCAAGAGCGGTTTCAAAATAGACGAATGCTAGAATTGAATAGAAATATTGAGTTCAATATCAGTTACTCGAATGGGGTTTTGGCATAGACTTATATATACTATAGACAGGCCTTTCCATAGTTAATATGTCACAAGACCTGCTGGTGCTCCTTCGTAAATTCATCATCAACCCAATAATTAAACGCTAAATATAAACGCTACCCACTCAACATTAGGATACTTAGATCCTGTGTTGGGGGTCCGGAAACATCCACAATGACATGGACAAACACACCCAGACCGGAAAACATGCCTGCATGATCAATACAAACATCTGCCCCGAGCGGGAATCGAACCAGCGACCTATGGCGCTTAAGGCAGGTTCGCTACCGCTGCGCCACAACGTCTCCAATTAAACGAAGTTAGTCACAAGATAACTTCATTCGATTATGTCTATCACATCGTGGTCTTGTCTGTAAGGAAATTTTTAAAGCTATTGAAATAATAAACATTAACATAAAAATTCAATCTGATATTTTATGATCAAAGTTATTAGTAACATTATATTAAATGACTCGTGCGTAAAGGGCCAATCCTTAAAAACCTTACTGAAAAAACCTTTTATGCGTAAAATTGATATAACACAATTTATTCTGCTTCCTATATGAAATATGTTTTTTGTATACAATCTATAACAAGTCCTTTTTTTAGTTCCACGTAGTTAACAAATAGAAATAAGTATACAACCTACTTGAGGAATATTTAGAAAAGGAATGTCAGTTTAACCATCTGTGACTCTTACAAACTTATTCGGTTTCTCATTGTATGTATGGAAGGATCTGTCTATAGTATAATAAGTCTATGATTCTATCATATTTTGATTTCCTTTCTATAACTACAGGGCATCCAACTAAACACTATCAGAACTGGGGGTCTACCATGAATTTTTAATAACAATCCTATTATGATCCATTTCAATTCAGGTTCTAAAACAATTCTGATTTGATATCAGCATGCCGGATAAATATAATGTTCGCCAACACCACGGCGTATAATATACACACAAAAAGTCAGACGAATTCATAATCTTCATCTTCTTCAGCAGAGATTATTCCTCCAGTCCTGATGGTAGGTATTCTGTTGCAAGAGGCCGGCTAGGTAGGTACCACCGCAGTGTTAAATATTCTACCGCAAACATGCTTAAGCATTACTGTGTTCCGGTTTGAAGGGCACTGTAGGCTAGTGAAATTACTGGGCAGAGGAGATTTAAGAACTAATATCTCGAGGTTGACGACGCATGAGTGGCACCTTCTAATGGTGCTGCAAGCGGTCGTAGGCTACGGCAACCACTTACCATCAGGAGGGCTGTATGCTTGTTTGTCAACTTGTAACATAAAAAAAATAATAATCGTAATATCAGGCTGTTTTTGAAGGTACTCCTGTGCAACGCTATTCATATTTCTTATTTGTTAATTTAACTAGGTGAATTATATTGACTTAGTTGGTCTCTACCATCGTGTAGTCAATTGTTACGAAGAAATTTAAATATTCGTTTTAGTGAAATATTCACTCAATTCCCAATAGAACTTATTATTTTGAGGCTCAAAGCAGACTCACTACCAGCACGCCACAACCATATACCCATAAACGTTTCAGTAAAAAAATATTGCAATAAAATTTGACGCCACCTTGTGGCGCAGCGGTAGCGACAGATTTCGCCTTAAGTGCCACAGGTCGCGGGTTTGATTCACGCTCAGAGTAGCTGTTTGTATTGACCATGCAAGCATGTTTTCCGATCTGGTTGTATTTGTCCTTGTCATTGTGTATGTTTCCGGGCCCCCGACACAGGATATCACTATCCTAATGGGGGCCGTTGAATGTGCAGCGTTTATTTATTTATTATTTACTTTTTTTTATTCAATCACTCTCGAGATTTACCGGCAGATCGTTTATATGTAGGCATTCGCATTGAAAAGCCACTTTCTAGTGTTTTCCGGTCTGGAAGTCGACATGAACGCATAACTTCATACGTGTATGCGCACGCGCAGGCGATCGGGTTTGACGATAAACATCGATCGATCACGTTTATTTTGTTATGGGACTTTTAATAACAAAATATATAATGGAAATAACAAAAAGTGCTTACTATAATGTGTTGTCTGGTTTAGGTAATATTGTATGTATTATTTATTACTAACCCCGAATTGATATAAATAAATAAACGCTACACACTCAACGGCCCCCATTTTTTTTTTTATAATAATAATAACTTTATTTCCAAACAGAACAAACATTACAAAAAAGTGACAGAATACTACTACTTATAATGATCTAAAACTATTTATAATAGCATCCGTTGCTGAACTAAGTAACAACTTGTATTTCAACGTACGGCACCACTCCCCACAGATATTTAAGCAAGATAATAGTAGTTTAATTAATGAAAATAAAGAATAAAACAATAAACTTAAAAATATGTGTTACTGTGAACCTCTCTTAGTGTATTGTGAGTATGTACGTGTGTGTGTGAGAGAGAGGGTGAATGAAAACGATATTTAAGATTTTATGAACAGTTTTAAGTACCCTTTTTTAAATGAAATTCTGGGCATATCAATGTAAAAGCTTTTCTGTTTCTCCGTAATTTAAAGTTAAAAGCCAAGTGATTGTTTTTTCTTTACATTTGTTATTGTTGTGCGAATAGATATGAATTATTTGGTTTACTTTATTGTAAATGAAAGGACCTAGATAACAATAAAACCTATGAGAAAATAGTTAGATAGAAAAACACATCCAGACAGGAAAACATGCATGTATGGTCAATACAAACATCTGCTCCGAGTGAGAATCGAACCTGCGATCTGTGGCGCTTAAGGCACGTTCGCTACCGCCGCACCACAACGTCGACAAAAACTCGTTTTATGCCATTTTAAAAATAATTAGTCATCTCTCTTAAAGGTATTGGACTTTAAATAATCTAAAAATTGTTTGTATAGACCCATTTTTTCAATTATTTTATATTATTTTATCACCTCGTATTATTATTTCGTATTTTTATAACATAGATATTCAAAACCTTCAAATCGATAAAGATAATATTCATAAAAGACTAGCTTCTGCTAGTGGTTCCCCCGCGGAAATAACGATTTCATTATTAATTTTGAATCCCTATTTCAAACCTTCAGGGGTGGAATAAAAATAAAATGTTAAAACTCGTTTTTCTTTAACTTCGTTTGCCTAAAGACAAATTATCATGATTATAGTTCCAAAAACGATGGACATCTTATACAAATATTCATCCCGCTTCTCACCCCTCCAGTGGTGGAATTTTTCAAGACATTAAAATACATGTTTGGGCATTTTTTTTTTCGGTGTGTATTGCTGTTGGCCCTACTGGCCTTGACAGCATCACCGGGCGGGGGCGGAGTACTGAGACTCAGCCGTGATAAAGGGACGGGGCTCAAATTTGATTCCGTCCTTAGGGTGCCTCCTGCGAAGCCGAACCACGGCTAAGGACGTCATCGAAGATGAGTTTGGGCATCTCTATATTTTAACCTTAACACAAAGTCTCATGATCCTAGTTTCAAAAATTACGGTGTTCCATACAATCTTTCAACACCTTTTCCACCCCCTTAAGGGCTGAATTTCGAATAATCCGTTCTCCGTGCGTGTTTACGTTTTATAAACAACACCTGATAATAAAAAACAATTTTCTATGTCCATAGGGCTTAGGCTCGCCGTTTATAAGTCAGTCAGGTGTTTTCTTTTTATACAAGGCGATTCATTAGGGTTCCGTAGCCAAATGGCTAAAACGGAACCCTTATAGTTTCGTCATGTCCGTTTGTCCGTCCGTCCGTCTGTCCGTCCGTATGTCACAGTCATTTTACTCGGAGACCATTGACTCTATCTATACGAAATTTACTAATTAGGTGTATTCCATGAACCGCACAAGGATTTTGTAATAAAATCTTAATATATATATGAATTAAGGGTAGTAGTCCATACATGTAACTGACGATTGAAAAAAATTTCAACGTATGGCAACGTGTGAGATATCTTTGGATAGTTCTTTTAAAATGATAAGGAGGTTTGATTTTGAGTTTTCTCATTAAGCCAGTAGTTGTAGAGATATTAGCTCCTAAAGTCGTAAAAATCGTGTCCCCCCTCTAACTTTTGAACTATGGGATTGAAAATTCTGGTTTTATATTAAGATAGCTTTGTGGGGAGCTTCTGTAAGTGAAACATACACATTCTAATTATGATATATGTAGTAATTTTTGACTATATTTATAAAAAAACATTTTCGTATCAACCCTCGAACTATAAATCTAACCAAATAAAGAATTAAATACATTGAATTTATATTTCATTATTTTTATAATAAATTATTCATTTAAATCACTATGTAATATATGAATTATAATCATTTTCCCCTGTTATTTCCCATAGGTTTCTGTGAAGAGTCATCTAAATTCTATTAAAGTATAATAATCATGTTTAATGGGATCGTCAGAAGTCTGAAAAGCTGAAAAATAATGCGTCAATTGTATGACTAATTACCGCAGTACTGTTTTCAGTGGGAATTATTCATATTCGATAATAAAATGAATGAGTATTAGCTTCGATGACCTATTTATTACTAAAATATAAATAATAAATAACATTACACAGTCACGGCCCTAATTAAGATCGGAGTACCCTGTGTTGGGGATCCGAAAACACACAATGATATCTACGCATCGGTAGCGAACCTGCCTTAAGCGTCACAGCTTCGATTCCCGCTCTGGACAGACGTTTGTATTGATCATATAGGCATGTTTTCCAATCTGGGTGTATTTATCCTTGTCATTGTGAATGTTTCCGGACCCCCGACACAGGATATAATTATCCTAACGGGGGCCGTTGAGTGTGTAGCGTTTATATTTACTTTATAAAAAAAAATATTTTTATTCAAGTAGACTTTTATAAAACATTACTATCCTTCGGCAGTCGGGTAAAAAGTACTTATGAATCGTCAAGCGCTACTACCGTTTCGGAAAGCAGATTCTACCGAGAAGAACCGGCAAGAAACTCGATGGTTACTCTATTCAAGTGTAAATTGGCTTAGAAAAGTTAAATTATACTATGAAATATATTTGTTTTTCTATTTAACTACAGATTTTTATGCTGCGATAGTATATTATAATTTATTTACGTAAAAATCATAGGTAGCAATTCTGTTAGTCTTCTATTTTCATGGCCTGCTTCATTATCATTTAAGTTTTTTATAAAATTTAATGTGTTCACTGTTTTGTTTTGATGTAATGTTATAATTACAAATTTATTTGGTTATTATGAAACAGGCCAGTAATTACTTAATTCTCACAATTCCGCTTTGTACAAAATCTATTTGTTGTGAAATGTATAATACAAAACAGGTTGCATTAAATTCAGTTAAAATGAAACGTGCGAACGACTACTAATTCCTTGATATGAGTCGAGTGCACGTTTTATAGTTAAGGGTGAACGTGTAATACAAACACGCACGTTATGTTATCGTCGCTAGTATGGGCTATTGTTCTTTGCAATTTACAAGTAAATTATACGCGTCTAAGTTTGTTTTTGACAGTGTTGCCATAACAAAATTAGGGCAATTTTGAATTAATATAATTCTTAATTATGTATTCCTGTATAATTGATTTTTAGAATGTATTTATTAAATTAAATAAACTACCTATTTGGTTTTATTAGAAGAAAACATGGACGCAAATAAGCAATACCATGTCACACGAATGTCATTTCGAGAAAACCGCGTTTGATAATTTTGAACAGCTTGTTTTATATGATTTTTTATGTATTGGTCAATTTTTGGCAATTTCAAATTTATGTAAGTTCACAAAGATATAAGTATACAAACTGCATATTTCGTATATAATATAATCCAAAACGTTTAACATAATACATAAATTGCATGATTAAAAAATGGCTTTTTAAAAGTTTTAAAGCTTAAAACCCTACAAATATTAAAGAAAAATGTTCGTCAGCCATTTACCAACACTTCTGCATATATAAGTCAGTTTTTCAATTTTGTGGGTTGACATGGTATTGCTTATTTGCGTCCACATCATAGTATTTACTTTCGTTACTAGAAGTAGGCCCTAAAATATCATATTGTTGACATCCATTAAGTGACAGTATTTCATTTTTATCTGTGAAAACATATTATTTGTTATCTGCAGAAACACGAATTTAGGGGAAGGCATTGATCGTCGTCTCCCGCCAATGAGCAATGCGTCGCCATGACGTCGCCTACTTTGGCGCCAATATTCTATGGGGTTTGTGAAGGTCGTTGCCTGACCTGTTTTCATTACACTAACCTCTTTATTTCAAAGGAGATTTTATAGGATTTATACGACAAATGTGTTTTGCATTAATTTATCACAGAATGAATACTTTGTATTATACGTATTTTTTTTATAAAATAGTCTAGTTTTTGAATCTAGATTTAATAATTAAATCTAGATTCAAAAAAATATATCTACAAATAATGCTGCTTATTTACGTTCAAATTTTGATACATAATTATTACGGTCTGACTGCATGCGAAAAATGACGCTACCATCTTGGTTAAAACTAAGAGTAACACGATTCGGCGAATCGATTTTACATGATGTAGTCACAACAGACACCACAACATTAACAACCGTCGCAATCCCATATCAATATCACACACACACACACACACAAGTCACATCACTCATACACGTCAATAATTAGTTTATTTTTGTATAAGTTGATTTGGTTAGTGTGGTTGGTTTTTGTAGGTCTCACTCACGCCTTGCCAGCCTCGAGATATTAATTCTTAAATCTTAAATCAAAATACACTACTGCCTTGCGGTAGAATATCTGACACTGTGGTGGTATCTATACAACTCACACTCAAACACAAAATACTCTTTATTCAAATAGGCTTTTAAGCACTTTTGAATCGTCGTATATACAGTCTGTTATGTCCGTCTAAGTGAAGCTACCGCCGATTCGGAAGGTAGATTCTGCAGAGAAGAAACGGCAAGAAACTCTACAGTTACTCTTTTCAAATCTACAAGTATATAGCCAGCCCTTTGCAATAAAAGGCCTACTAGTGAAAAACAATCACTATTAACGATTAATATGTTCTCTTAAACTCAAAAGAATGTGCACAATCATTACAGTTATCACAGAAACGAGCCAGTGCAGTGTTCCGGTTAACGGAACAATCGTTCCAAATACGTTGCGCACGCGCACTATAGGACGACAAGGGACTCATTAGCATATGAAGTAGGTGGCGTTTGTCTAGCTACGTGGTAATGCGAATAACTAACCTACTGATTATGTTCTAGTATTGAAGCTCTCATAAATTGACAAAAATATACCACTAGTTTTTGTGAGCCTTGCAGTTTCAACAAGAATATAATGATAGGACCCAGAAAGTAATTTAGTAAGTAACTACCTATACTGTTGCGTCTTATCCGCTGAGTGTCAGCGCCGGAGGCCCAAACTCCCTTTTTCATTCCTTTTCCTCCCTCTTCATCAAATCAAGGGCAATTACCTCTGAGTATTCAAGTGCTTAATTTGTGTTTGGAATTTATCTTATCCTTAACGGTGAAGGAAAATATCGTAAGGAAATCTTCATGCAGCTGAAGATATTCTAAGACATGTATATCCGTTAATCTTAGTGGTGGTATCTTGCTGGTGATGGTGGGCTTAAATGCACGTCTGGTTAGCTACAACCGTACGTTGGTAAAAACTCATGGAGTGACTGCTCGTCAGCATGGGCGGCGGTAATCCCTAAACATCAGAAGATCCTCCTGCTCGTTTGCCCTCTAACCCACAAAAAAATACTTTATATTGTTGCACGGAAAACAACATTATAAAAATCTGATCGAAATTTAGTTATAAGGACTATATTATGAGACAATTTTCCCGGGACCCGTTTAAAAAAAAAATTTTAAAGCCCCATTTGAGCAATGTTAATTTTCACATAACGTTTGGTATTATTTAATTATAGGAAAGCGCAATTGAAAATAAATATTGCAAAACAGATATAATATGTTTTAAATGATATATCCTTATAATGAGGTTCAGCCCTTGTGGATATACAGAAGCCTCACTGAAGTAATGCACTGACCGATTAATGCCTGACACATTTTGCACTGGCCTGAATTTTAAATACGTTGTATTTAAGAGCAATAGCTAAAAGGATTTAGCTGATGAAATACACATACATTTTTTAATTGAAATTTCTTAGTTCATTGTAAATAATAATAATAAGACTAAAATTCTTTATTGTAAACCATAAAATTTACAAAAAAATATTACAAAATGAACAGAACATGCAGAACTATATATTAGATAAAATATTTTTTGTGTATATTAATAATAAAATAGGTAAATAAAACATAAATAAAAATAAGTAGGTATGTCATTATAAAATGAAAATGGCATTAAATGACCGTTAAATATGAAAAACATCGATGTTTTGAACATTTTTTTTTTTTTATGTTAGAAGTTGGCAAACAAGCATACGGCCCACCTGATGGTAAGTGGCTGCCGCAGCCTATGAGCACTTGCAGCACCGTTAGTAGGTGCCACTCACGCGTTGCCAACCTCGAGATATTAGTTCTTAAATCTCGTTCGCCCAGTAATTTCACTAGCGTACAATGCCCTTCAAACCGGAACACAGTAGTGCCTAAACACTACTATTTGGCGGCAGAATATTGGACACTGCGGTGGTACCTACCTAGCCGGCCTCTTGCAATAAAAGACCTACCACCAGTGTGACTGATTGCACTGGTGGAATAATCTCTGTTGTGACAGAGGTTATAAATTTGACCAACACTTTAGATTTATTAATTTTTTAATGCGATATCAAAATCTAAGAGACCTTGATAGACAATTATTACTTAAACAAATTAAATTAAATTATCAATTTTGTTATAAAAATCTATATTTTCTTTTTCAATCAATTCGGAAATAACTTGAAAAAATAGAAAAAAAATATTTCACACATAATTATGCACTTACCGTTTCGTTTAAAGGCGCAATCTTGCTGGCGTAAATGTCTACCTCGCACATAAAGTCCTTCGATCTAGGTGATATGATCACCAAACTACCGGAGTATAGATACTCCAGTTTCAGCCACTTCGGGATTAACTATTATTCAATTGTAAGAGCAATTGATGAATCCTTGACTCGAATTTATCGATTTACAACGAATTGTTTAAATTTAACAATTAAGAAACGGTTTTATTTTAGTTTCTACTTGTCTCAAACATCAAATAGCTTGATTTCAAATAAAAAAAAACTGGGAATGTCTAAAAATCTGTAAAAAAAAAAATTGTGCTAAATGAGACCTAAAATTATTATGACAAAAACTGAACGTTACGGAAGCTAGATCCTTTATGAGTCAAGAGTCTTCGTGTACAACATTTAACTTTTGACCCTACTAATTTGTGACCTCTGCTTTGGTCGTTTAGTTCTCATCGCGATTAGAACAGAACTAGACTAGATTATTTTGTCGTTGTTCTTATCATATAATAAAAATTACAAAATGTATCATAGCAATATTATTTATACAAAGGCGGGATAATCCCAATAAGGAATATCTTCCAGCCAACTTTTAAGTTACTAAAGGAATATGTATACCAAGGGTAGAAATAGCGAAAAATAAATACAGTAACATACAGTATAATCTTGGAGTATTTTTAGGATGATCCGAAGTATCTTAAAAGATTATTTAATTACACTTTTTTACACGTTTTGTGACTTTTACGTTAATCATTCTTTATTACTTTCTTTCTGTTCTGAATCAATTTATCGTTAAAGAAAAATATCGGTAGCTAAATTAAGGATTCGAGTCACACATAAGACAAGGTTGGTGCAGAGTAAGCCACCGCGAGGTATTTCTTTTTGTAAGCAGATCTTTGACTTCTTTTTCCCAGTTGGACCACTTACATACATCATGAACCATCATGAAATGTACGAAACGGTACTAGACTTTGGTTCTTTATCTAAATCTTTAATATTTTTGGGCCATATACGATATTAATGACATCATTAGGCCTAAAGTAACAGGAAAGATGTTTTCTAAAACGGAAATAAATGAAACATCGTTGTTCAGATTAAAATTTATTTAAAATAAAAATAAGCAAATAAAAAATTAAATTGTGTCGATAAAAGTACTACAGCTTAGCTAGATTAATATAGGTGGGAGCTATATAACATTAAAATCATCGGAGTCCTGGGGGCTTACTATGAACTCTTATTGCGATTCAAATGACAACCTAAATTAAGGTACATCGCTATTTCGAACCATGGCATATATATTTATACGTCATGCTCATATAAAATCTTTATCGTTTGACTGCCTTTATTGAATTGGATCGCAATAGAATTGTTACTAAAAGTTCATAATAGACCTCCTGTTCTATATAAACTTATAAACATTTAAGTTAATCAAAATCTTTCGTAATATATTTCGCGTGTTGAAATATGGAAATGATATTCCAGTTGCGGTTTTGAACTTAAATAGAAACAAATAAATCTATATTAATTATACAATAACTATTATTTACATTTCTTTCGTGAAATGTATAACAGATAGCGCTGTGTCGAGAAGATATACTGCGCCCTGGATGACGCACAACGCTCCCACCGCTAAGCCAACCTGTATGAAAAGAAAATGTTATCAAAATTCATCATCATCATCTGAGCCAAACTCTTCCCACCACAAATGTGCTGGCTCATCTGGAGAAATTCTTCCCTCTTACAGAAAATCAGCTTAAAGTAACAGTATCAGTAGGTACTGTTGCTTTTCGTGCGATGAGTGAGATCGCTGGAGGCCCAATCTCTCTCTGTTCCCTTTCTTTTCTCCCTTCTCATTCCTTCCCCCCTATCCCTTGGGTAGGTAACGTGCATGTGGTACTTCAACTATCAACAAGCGTTCATTGGTTGCGGTGATTGCTTTCCATCGGATGGACCGTCATAAAATAAAATGATACTTTAAAAAAATCATCAATCAATTAGGAAAAGACCAAAATGAATAATAAATAACTTAATTTATTTAAAAACTAGCGGCCCGCTCCGGCTTCGCACGGATATAAAATATATCATTCACTAAAAAATTATTGAAATCGATCCAGTAGTTTTGGTTTATTCATTACTGCCCGTGGCCCACACGCGTTATATTTGGAGTAAAACAATTCCCCTTTCCCTATACCAGGAATTAAGAGGAATAAATGTAATTATTTTCGACATCACATTAGAAACCTCAAAAATAACAGTATTTCTCCACTATTTAATGGATGTCATTATACATATAAACCTTCCTCTTCTATCACTCTATGTATTAAAAAAACCGCATTAAAATCCGTTGCGTAGTCTTAAAGATTTAAGCATACATAGGGATATAGGGACAAAGATAGCGACTTTGTTTTATACTATGTAGTGACTAAATAAAAGAAACAAATCTTGTAAGCAAGGCCGGACTTTCTATAAAGCCCGAAAGGAACTCGAGGTAAAGAAAAGGTTGTCGGCACGAAAAATATAACAAAATGGAATAAAAATGGTTAACTTAACAATGTTAATAATGCTGACAGGGAATCCTTGATTTTCATTGAAAATAAAAGCCTTAGTTACTTCTTATAACACCAAATATCTGCTAGTAAAAGTTCTATTAAAATCGGTCCTGCCATTGCAGCGATAAACATTTATTTATTACTGTTATTTGTATTGATATTACAACAAGTCCATAAACCAATATTATTTAATGTAGGAATTAGAAAGAGGATCAGATTCTAGTAATCCTTCAAATCCTTGATGTAATCTGAACCAAGAAGGTAATCGATACAGTATTACATATCAATTACGATTATGTGTAAATTTATGTATTACATAGGGTAAGAACGTTCTTTAATTCATTTTAAATATAGCTTATTGCGGTTTTTAATATTGAATTGAAAACTATATTTCCGGATATTTTGTGAAGCATTTTTAGTGGAATTGTTAACGAGCTGTTAACGAAAGAAGTTGCGATTTTCCAATAAATAAATAAATGTTACAAACTCAATGGCTTTCATTATGAAAGTAATATCCCGTGTCGAGGTCCGGACACACTCACAATGACAAACATACCCAGACCGGACCACATGGCTGTAGGGTCAATGCAAACATCTTTATCAAGCGGCGTAAAGTTCACTACGTTCGTCGTTAGTAATCGTCGTCGTAAGGCATTAACAATTAAAAATATAAAATGGTACAGAAACTAACCTGTTTCTCTGCGAAGACAAACTGGAACTGATGTTCACCCTGGTATCCACCCCAGTAGTGCAGCGCCACAGCGCCAACAGCTATCCACAAAAATACACCGATGAAGTTCATCACAATTTCTGACATTGCCCTGAAAATTAAAACAGTATAAGATAATATGCGTATAAACTGTTTTGATTGGTTCACTAACGCATAAAATTACACAGCACTAAGTGACGTTCTCCTTTAATTGAAAATTAAGAATTATATGTGATCGCGATTGTCAGCGTTACTTGCTTATAAGTTTAACACTTAATGCAACACGTAAAAATAACGCACGTCGTCAAAGTGTGCTGTAGCATGCGTACGTATGCTTACGCGTGCTTCAGCATGCTTACGCGTGCATAAGCATGCGATGCGCATAAGTGTGTCCAAAATCATCCAACTAAATGGCGGTCGATGCTGATAAATGTAATTCAGGCCTTAGTCGTCTTTATGATTGTATCTAATTCACACAAATCTTATATTTATTGAATGAAAAATATTTGAAGTTATGAATATAGATCAAGTTAAATATGAATCACCTTTTATGTTCAGTAGTACCAAACAGGAATGTGACGACCTGTACAAGTGTGTAGATGAGGTAACCCACAATTACACCAGAAGCTACAATCTCCGCATCTGGATTTTTCTCTTCATTCAAGTTCCAAGTTCCACCGACTCCCAGGAACTCGCCATTATACCCTGTGCGGTATAGCACAAGGATCACGACGTTTAGAACCTGAAATGGTCAGAAGATTAATTTTAGCTTTAGCGAAATTTGTAAGGGTTAAACCATTTTTTTTAAATTATAAACTACTGGGCTAAATTCTGACAATCATAGTTTTACACTAAGACCTTTATTTCCTCCTAATTTGAAAATGTTGTGGTTCCAAAGGTCCATCCTTTACTACCATCATGGATAAGCTAGTGTAGTCTAGATCTTTAGGAGGTACTATCCCTTATAAAAAACATCGATGTGAAATAGAATTGTCATGTTATGATACTATAAATGTGAGCTCTGAAGACCCCTCTGGGCTTCTTTTTATCATCTCTCACACCTGGTAAAAATCACACATGGATAAGTTCGGCTATGTTTTTGTTGCTGATCATTGGCTACCTTAACTAATTCAAATACGGTAGCAGAGTAGTCCTGTCCTTGTTTGTCGCCTTCGATAGTGTTGTAGTATGGTATGAGAGGAAGAGAAACAGATAATAATATTTTATTGAATCTAAAATATTTCTTTGGATTTGTATCGTAGATGACAAAAACCTGTTATCTTAAAAACTTAATCATAACGGAAGACAAGGGTTATGATTGTTAATAACATTATTATACAAAATGAATCATTTCGACAAAATGCCCTTAGAAATAACAGAATTCTTATCAAATGATCTCATAGGAATAACATTTACTAGTATTTTCTTGCCACACATGAAACGCAACATATTCATGTTATTGCATTTACAACCTTATGTCCTATAGATTTAGGAGTATTTTTGATTATTGATTAGTTTTCGTACGTCGTTACAAATCATGATAAGGATAGCGCGTAGATAATACGACTAAAACAGAACTTAATGTCATTCCATATTACGATTCTTTAATTGCCTATTGTTCGTTGCCCTCAAGACAATCAAATGTATGATGTTTTATTTAATATTTGTATGTTAGCTTATTATAATAGTAATCGTTAACAATTTGCGAGTTGCATTTATAAGTCTTCCGCAATGAGGATCATTTCGGTAATGACGTATTATTCCTAACACGAACATCTTAGTATAAACGCCCGAGAATTTTTTTTTTCATAGCTCATGTAGTTCTTGTGACGTCACAGCAACCACGCCGAACTAGTGAACTTCGCTAGTTAATTTGGTCAATTACGTCAATTTTTTTCGTAAATCAATTTCTTAGTTTTACATTTTAGTTATGAATTTCTTACTTCTATTAATCTGCCTTCTTAACTTAATATGTTACGGATTCTCATTATTTTAGATTTGCAAAATTCAAAACATTAAACAACAACAATCATAATTACTTCATGCTTTTTGGCGGTCTATTATAAATAACATTAGTTTCTTAGATAACATAATTATCTGAGTAAGCCGTGACCTACGACGTGACACCAGTCAATCAGCCAATGTTCCGGGAATATTTCAATAATTCGTGCTATCCGTCTTCATCCGGGCGACATTTGAGCACGCTTGGGGTCAAATAGCCAATAATTCAAGCGAATCGTCGCATTTATAATCTTCTAATTGATATTTATTTAATTGGTAACCATACTGTTACTGAACCGAGTAAAATTGGGATTGACTATTTTAAAGATACAGACCCTTTTAATTTTAGTTTGTTTCTTTGATTTTCTTTTTTAAATTAAATTATCCAAGAATTGCTTCATAGAAGAAATAGGACATTATGTAATAATTTGAGTATCAAAATAAAAATCAATATTATTTTTATTCAAGTAGACTTTTAAAAAGTCTACTTGTGAATAGTCAAACGCTACCGACGGTTCGGAAGGTTGATTCTATCGAGAAGAACCAACATGAAACTCGAAAGTTACTCTTTTCAAATATATGTTTTTTACAATTGTATTCTTTTTTATAAATTGTATACTACAGATTTAATTCACAATTATCCCAAAAGAACGAATGATTAATATTACTATTTTATTTATGTTGTGCCATTACCATTATGGTAAGATATCCTGAAAACTATATTGAGAGAGAGAGAGTTCTTTGCACTGGCTCGACCTTTCAATTAATGTACAAATAAAAAGTAAAAAACTTTTTACAAAAGGGATCGTTTTTGAATAGTATCTAACTTAATAATTATAATCAACATAAGTTCAAGTTTTATCTTATCTTTTAACATTTATCCAGCTTTTTTATTTTCCTCTAACAATATAACGTTTAACTGAAATTTAGTGATCCTTATGAATTACTAACTGTGCTCTAATTAGCACTCGTGATATCGAGGAACTGGCCATAAAGGACAAATCAGTTAATTAATAAACTTACTCATGCACAGGTCAAGAGTCAACGCTTCCAGTTATGTGGCGATGGGAGTTGCGTAGAGTAATGACTAACAAAAATGATTTTATGGAATATTTTGTTTATGAATACAATTTATACCGACATAGCTTAAATGGGTAAACTTTTAAGGTTTTTTTTTATTTCGTGACAATTGGCAAAAAGCGTACGGTCCGCCTGATGGTGACCAGTCACCGCAATCTGTGAACGCTTGTGATACTTCAATTATCACATGCACGTTGCCAGCCCAAAGAACAGGAGGGACGGGATGAGACGGGAAAAAAGGCGCTCTCACTCATCGCACGAAACGCAACAATACATACTGACACTGTTGCTTTATACCGATTTTCTGTGAGAGTGTAGTACTTCTACGATCGAGCCGGCTCATTTGTGCTGGAAGAAGCATGGCTCTACTACTAAGGTTGTCGATGCGAAACGATACCCCATTTTATATTTAAAACTTATCTTAAATGCCTAGCGTTATGATTAGTTTTAGTATATTTTTAAATATTTTTATTAAATCATAAATACACCGTAATTAACAGCCTTGGAGAAGTGAAATTTTAAAGTAATCGATTATGAAGAAACTAATTACACGGTAAATTAATTTTGTAAAGATTATTTCATACAAAATATTATAATTTACAATAATATGATATATGATATCCTTAATAACTAATAAATAAATTACCAATATCAAGCCAATTTACCAATTTTCAGCAATATCCTCTTCGTTTCATAATTATAATGTTTCAGTCAATTAATTTTTGAAATATTAAGTGTTAGACATTAATTTTGATCATTAACAAAGTAAAAAACATGCTTCAGCATTTAAACAAATTAAAAATTTACGTGTTGTTTATTAAAGCTAATGTATCTTATGGTAATCATAAAGGTATATAAATAAAATTCATCTAGGATACAAAATTTAAAAATTGTAATCTTTATCTATAGTGGTTTTAGATTATATTTATATATACGTAATAATAGTTAAAAAATGTATTGGTATTTAGAGGTTAGTTGCAACTATAACAACAAAAGTTAAAATTTAAAATATAAGGATCTCCAATCTCCATATAATAAACTTGATATCTTTATCCTACGAGGACCCAATTAGCACTCGGATAGTTTTTTTAACATTTTAAAAGTTATACTAAACTTTACAATGCATGTTAGAGGAAAGTAAGTATTTTTATATTAAAAAAATATAAGCATCTTTTCATAGTACTCTGTGGAAGACAGCTGATAGTATAACAGATGCAATCGTAATAACAAGTTTTAATTGTCGCCGACAGGAAGACGAGTTCAAACAAGTATGAACATTGATTACTTTCTTGAAATTCATACGGATTATTATGGTAGGTAAGTAGTTGTGATGAATGAATTTTTTTCGGAATGTGTATTGCTGTTGGCCCTACTGGCCTTGACAGCGTCACCAGGCGGGGGGACGAGTACAGAGACTCAGCCGTGATAAAGGGGCAGCCCTCACGGGTGCTCAAATTTGATTCCGTCCTTAGGGTGCCTCCTGCGAAGCCGAACCACGGCTAAGGACTTCATCGGAGATGGAGGCAGCGCTCCGAGCGCATTCTATACGATAGACTCACCCGACGGTGTGAGCGCGACGCGACGTGCGAAACAAAAGACCTCGTCCTCGCCGGCGAGGACGGTGTTGTGTGCGTGTCTGTGCTGTGTAAGGAGCATTTTCTAATGTAATCCTATCGTCAGGGTCTTGCAGGACGTGTTTAGAACGCCTTACTTTTGTCGGTTGGTTACATCGGTCTGTGTAGAATATGGGTGATGATGAATGTTATGTGAAGTGATGAATGACAGTACCTACTATGAAGCTATTGATATATTTCAAAGATTTCGCAAAATTTGTCTCTGAACCGTGTAACTATTAAAATTGTACTTATTATTGGCATGTGTTTGAAAGAAATATACTGGTATACTAACGGATCCAGTAGACGTTCTCTTGCCCTGAACAAAATTCGGGGACCCGATAGCACTGCCCCTAACTGAGTCTAATTGTGGAGAGAAGTGTCACCGGTGACAATTATTGCATTATTAATATCGCTATTAAAAAAATAGGAGTTGATGGTAGAAGGATGAAAATTTAGGGCTGTATGCATTTTTAATGCCCCTTCATAAAAAGAAAAATAAAAATTTGGAGTGGACCCTAACCATGGCATAATTCAATAAAGAAAATCGGTACACATCGTGAGCGGACCCACGGGTGCAGTTAGTGAGGACATATGTGAAGCCTCAATAGCTCAATGGTAGAAAGGCCAACTTCGCTCCGTTAGCAAGAGTCGAGGGTTCGATCCTGACCCCCTTGGGCTATTGTCGTACCCACTCCTAGCCCAAATTTCTAGCTTATTTGGAGGGGCAATAGGAATACTAGTAATGCCTTGAAAAAGCATTGCTAATATTCTTTAAAAAAAAATATAAGTGATAGTTCGATTATCTGATAAGCGGAAAACGCAAACACTAAAACGGAAATTGCATTTATTAGTAGCAAGTGTCGCAATTACTCATCGAACAAGATTACTCATAGTTGATACGAACGAAACTAACCACAAGATTATTAACCGCAAACATATATGGGAGGTATAGGAGCCACTTTATTATAGAGACAACGAAACGCATTGATTAGAATCCTAAAGAGTACTATTAGGGTTCCGTAACTTAATGGCAAAGACCTTTATCGATAAAAAATTTAGTAAATAGGTGTTTTCTATGAACCGCTACACATTTTCGTAATGAAATCCTAAAATATATAAAATTAAGGGTAGCAGTCCATACATGTGGCGTTGAAAAAAATTTTCAACGTATGGCAACGTGTTAGGTACCTTTGGATAGATCTTTCAAGACGATAAGGAGGTTTGGTTTGGATTTGTTTTGAAAAATTGTAGGGGGGACCCTCTAACTTTGGAACTATGGGATTTAAAATTCTGGAAAATTTTGAGGTTGTAGAACAAACATCAATAGCTCTTTCAACCACATTTATTTTGAATAAGATAAGTCTACTTTTAATAATTACTATAAAATTACCAACAAATTTTTCGGTCGATTCTAATTCTTTATTATTTTTAAAGTCCTTAAGATTCTTCACTATCAAGCTGCGGAACCCTTTAGTTTCGACTGTGCGTAGTGGACAAAAAAATGCAACAATTTTTATGTGTAATATCGTAGTGTGCAGAGGAATATATTGTTTTTAATTAGTTCATCGTACTCGCAAGAAATTAATATTAAATTCTACATCGTTATCAGATAATAGATGTGGTATACTATTTGGTACTAAGTAGTGCGATTGCCTGCATACTATTAAGTTTTTTTAAAAAAAAAAACATCGTTTAAAAATGCGAGTTATAAAAACTCAAAAAATTATTTATTCAAGTATTCTTCTCAGTCAGTCTCTTTCTCCTCAAATAACATTTTATACAGTATAGTGAATCTTATGGTTATATGCAATTTCAAATTCATATAACAGAATAACCAGTCTTTGTTCTATTATAAACAAACACATCAAAACATAAAAACGAAGTAAAATTAAATTCTTTTTTATCAGATCTTTGTAAAGCGTTTGAACAGTTTGATCACAGCTAATTCAACAAGGCGTGGCGTTATCGCGCCGATACGGAAATTAGGACGCAGGGCCCGCGACCTTTTAAAGCAAAGTAATGAAAATAAGAAGTATCAAATATAATAACAATTAAAACGTAGAAACCCAGTGGAACTAAACTTACTATTCACGTATTGTTATGAATATTTAATATAATAACATTAAAAATATATATAAAATAACATAATTATATTTGAAAAATGAAATCAAAACAATTTATGTGTAATATAACTAGCCTCTAATGGAAATATTTTTGGAAAATAAGTATAGCCAACCGCAAAGAATAGTGAAAAATAACAAGTAAAATATACATCAATTAAAATTATAGACATGATAGCCCATGAATTTATTATGCAATGACTCATTAAAAACAATACAATATTTGCTGATACTTCCATTAAACTGTGTTCATAACAAAGCCAGTTTAAAAAACTGTCAATATTTAGAATCAGTGATGGCACAAAAGATGTAACGTGAAACTTCAAAGTACCTACTTGTACGTTTATAAACTCAAACAACACAGTAGTCAGTATAATTAACCTAGTAAAGCTTTCAGGTTTTTATTATTATAATTATTCTATTAAATAAATATATAATAAGGTACCCTTTTTTGGTTGATTGTGTAATTCTGTTGGCCTTACTGGTTTTGACAGTATCACCGATTGGGGAGGTAGTCTGGACTTAGAAAATACACTTCAAATTAGGAGTTCCTTTATTCCAATTTTATGACTGACCACCAATATATATATATAAGTTAGTTTTGAAACTTGGTACAAGCACCATCATGCCAATGTTTCTTACTTATCAACTTACAAACTTAAATATCATAGATTGATAATTAAATATTTCAAAAAAGTATTCCCTTTATCAATAAACCACACCTACTTCACGGTATACTCGTACAATAAATGAGTCATCTAATTCAACATAAACATTACCTTTATGAACTGAATGTATTTCATCACTCATTACTTCTAAGTTACAATTATTACAAAGATATATGTATATTACCATCTATAAAACTTAGGGTATTGTATCCGAATATTTTAGAAAGGGGATAATATTTCATCACGTGTATGTATATGTCTAGTTTTTTGACGCGATCTGTAGCCTTGTCAATGAGCAAATCAGGTGTCGTTTTGATTATGGAAATGAGAAAGCCTATTTAACCTTTCATAAGTAGCTTAGATTTCGATTATATATAAGATTGGCGGTGTCGGGTATGTTAAGTTTTTATAACAAGTATTTTCTTTTAATTTAATACTGTTTATAGTTAATTCATTAGCTATATTATATCATGACACCGTTGTGGCGTTGTGGGTAGCCTGTCTGCCTTTAGTCTCGACGGTTGCGGGTTCGATTCCCGCTCGGGCAGATGTTTGTTAAATTTCTGTCTCGGTCTCGGCGTTTGTCTGTGGGTCTCCCCACCGTGCCTCGGAGAGCACGTTAAGCTGTCGGTCCCGGTTACTATCACAAAAACATCTGATAATAATCGTTAACTCTTGATAAGTAAATTGCTCTTATCCAATGAGTTACTGGTTCGCCCATGGGGTTGCGGAGGTCATCGCAATCTCGAGGATGGCAATCGCTCTGTGTAATAACTAGTATCCTGTCAAATCCGGATAAGAGTAATAAGCAGACCCTGGGTAAAATAAAATACCGGGAATAATGCTAGAACGAAGAAGAGTTAATTTATTAGCATTATCATCTGAAAACCAACCAAAGTTTGACCTATTTCATATGTGTACTTACAATTTTGAAGGCTTTGACCACGATTGTGGCTATCGTTTGCACAGACACCATTGTCACTAGATATAGTTAATAATCTTTGATTAAAATTCACTAAAGATTTACTTGTATCTTTTTCTATTTCACTTAGATTCTTTTGTTTTATGACCGTTTTTGTTCACATAAAACTCGTCACTGGGTGATTTCATTTATCAGCACCTATGGTTTATCAGTTAAGTGTAATCTTATCTACTTTAGCGAATTACTAGGACAGGTTGCCCGTTGTGTATTATTTTAGTATCATTTTACTGAAATACTAAATTGAGTCCAACATAAATTATAATTAGGGATATTATCTTTCTGACATTTTAATTCATACTCTTATTGCCTCAAATATAATGTTATAAACTATGTTCCATTTTTATATATATAAAATAAAAACATTTTTAGTATAACGTTAACTCGAATAAACCTATGATAAGATTGTTTACAAATTAGGCAAACGAAAAATGAGTAACATGATGTCCTTGACAAGGAATTATATCTACAAACACTAATTAATTGTTGCTTTCTTTAAAGAGTAACAACGAAAATTTTACTATATCTTATTTATGTAAAAACTTTACATTGGACTAATTATTATATTTATTATTTACAGGAACTGGGCCTAGATATTACTGACGAGCAGATTACTGAACTAGAATCTGCGATTCATGACATTGATTTCAAATCCGCTGCAGAACATGAGAAACGTGTTCGCCATGACGTGATGGCTCATGTCCATACTCTGGCAGAACGTTGCCCTCTCGCAGCTCCCATAATCCACCTGGGAGCGACCTCGTGCTATGTAGGAGACAACACTGATCTAATTGTGCTTAAACACGGCTTGGAATTACTGCTGCCAAGATTGGCTGCCGTTATAAGTCGACTGTCGAAGTTTGCTGACGAGTACAAGTGAGTTTGAAGTCTTATTTTTCTAAAATTATATAAGAAGTAAATTTCTTTTCTACGTAATTGTATAGAGATAAAATGATTTTAAAGGTTCATCATTCTAATTAAAAAAAGAAATATCATTTATCATTAAGTCGACTTGTTGATCGTGAATCTGCCTTTAGACTTAACGATCGCGGCTTCGATTCCCGTTCGGGGCAGACGCTTGCTCATCTTTTAATTAAGCATTTGTTTCGGTCTGGGCGTTTGTCCTTTTGGGTCGTCCCACCGTGCTTCAGAGATCATGTTAAACTGTCCGTCCCGATTTTTATTACATAACATCTGATAAGAATTGTTAACTTTATATAGATAATATTGTCTTATCCCATGAGTTACTTAGTTAGTTACTTAGTTTGCCCATAGATTTGCGTTGATCAGTTGGCTATACAATTATCCCGGGTGAGTACTGGGAGTAATGATAGGAAGAAGAGATTTATCACTTAGCCATAGATGCATATAAAAACGATTTCGATGGAGTAATTATGGAAATTTAGCTCTTATAACTTGTGGAGTTCCGTTCTTTACCTCCGTAGTCCTTCATCACATCAAAATAAAATTTATAATATATATAAATATTCTAAGATACTATAGTGTACAAAATGTATAGTTTCCTATTCCTTTATTACAGATCTGTACCCATTTTGGGATTCACACACTTGCAGCCAGCTCAATTGACAACTGTTGGAAAACGAGCATCTCTATGGCTAAGTGATTTACTAATGGACGAACGCGCTTTATCTCGCGCGCGTGATGATCTTCGGTTTCGCGGAGTAAAAGGAACCACTGGAACTCAGGCATCGTTTTTACAATTGTTTAACGGTGATAGCGCAAATGTTAAAGCACTCGATAAGAGAGTCTCCGAACTTGCTGGATTTGACAAGCGATACATTGTGACAGGCCAAACGTATTCAAGGAAAGTAGATTTAGAAGTTATATCGGCGTTATCTGGCTTGGGTGCAACAGTGCATAAAATGTGTTCGGATATACGCATCCTCGCATCACGTAAAGAAGTGGAAGAACCTTTCGAGGCATCTCAAATAGGTTCGAGTGCTATGCCCTATAAGAGAAATCCTATGAGATCAGAACGCTGTTGTGCTCTTGCTCGCCATTTGATAACACTTCATGCCAATGCAGCTAATACTCATGCAGTACAGTGGATGGAGCGAACTTTAGACGATTCAGCTAATCGACGAATTACATTAGCTGAGGCATTTTTAACTGCTGATGCGACTTTGCTTACACTCCTTAACATCTGCCAAGGACTTGTTGTTTATCCTAAAGTTTTATCCCGTCATATAGCACAGGAACTCCCATTTATGGCTACGGAAAATATCATAATGGCAATGGTACAAGCTGGAGGTGACCGCCAAGTGTGTCATGAAAAAATTAGAGTACTTTCACATGAAGCCGGTGCAGTTGTGAAGCAAGAAGGCAAAGATAATGATCTTATTGATCGTGTCAAAAAAGATGAATATTTTGCTCCTATTATACCTCAACTAGAAAAGATTTTGGATGCTTCAACTTTTATTGGTAGAGCCCCTGAGCAAGTTACAGAATTTATAGAAGAAGAAGTGAACTCCGTTCTGATAAAGTATAAAGATGCTTTGGCAAATGTAGAAAAGCCGGTTTCATTGAATATTTAAATTTAATAATTGAATTTTGACAATATTATAATAATCATTATTTTATTATTGTGTAATGTAACGAATAATGAATTATGTAAAATTAATGTACTAAAATGAAATACAAGACATACATGAATAAATGATATATTTACATTATAGCGTTTACAAACATATAAAAATGACTTCACAAAACGTATACTAAATGAACTAGACAATGGTAACTTATGTTCAATCAATGCCGAAAGTAATGCTTTGCAGTCACAAGCTTTAAAAGAGCATGAGTAATAAATAACTATGAATTAACATTAAAACAATCAAACAAATAAATAAGCCTAGAAAAATAAAAAAAGAGAGACAACTTATTAATAACGCTCAAATACAAATTTAAAAATTGTAGGATATTCGTGATCACATCTTATCACAATTTAGATGGCACGTTGAGATTCAAAAGCGTTCATTTACAGTATTATGTGATTACAGAGCATTTGTAAGAAGTGTGTCGCCTTGGCAAGCGGGTCCCTGGCTGGGCCAGTTACAAGCACCTAAGTTAGGGTCAAAACTAAGTTGAACTGGGCAATTGAAGACATGAAGAGTAAATCTTTGCTTCGTACAATCCCATCTACAGGCATAAAACTTGTTACATTGTTTAGGATGACGGAACAAACCTGCCCTCTTACAATCAATCGAACCTTGCAAAGTCTCGTCTCTACTTCTCCAACCTCCTGGACCGTAACGATCAAATGCTTGTGAATCAATCGCAGATACTGTTGAATCAGATTCTTCTACGAAATCAGACGTGTCATCTTCATTCAATAAAACTGTTTTGTACGTTGGTGCAACAGTCACTGTCTTAATGCGTGGTCTTATTCTTACGATTTTTTCTGTTGTCGATATAATAGGAGTACTCGAAACAAATCTCTCAGAATAGTCTTTTTGAACAGGAGCTATAGCGATATTGACATTGCTGGCTTCCTGATAGTCTTGATAGTAAGAATCGTCAGGTACAATGATAGGATTAAATGTTGAAGAAATCACTGGTGCTACTGTTACTGTATTTAATATAGGACGGGTTGAAATTCTAGTTGATTTTTTAATCCAACCATTATCAACTATATCACCTCGTGACGAATCATCGTATCCATTGCTATAATCATCAATCTCTTGGTCTTGGACATTAGGTCTCTTACCTTTAAGCACTAATACAGGTGACTGACAACTACAAACCGCACCTAATTTTCTTACGAGTAGAGGATTGAAATCATTAATTTTTGTAACAACAGCTACTTTGGGTTTAGATTTTCTGGGTTGGGATCTAACACCTTGTGCAACTTCAATGAATTCTTGCTGAACTGGCACGGTTGAGTAAGAAGATCCCGATGTGTCATAATTAGCTGAAGATACTAATCCAGCATCAGTTCCGACTGTACCAAAACCAAGTAACTGAGACTTTGCTGTTTCAACAACAATATTTTGTTTTCGAGTAGGTATTGAAGCTGTTGATACTATAATGGGAGCATTATCGTTCACTTGTTCTTGATAAGGATTAGAAATTATTTTTGGAGTAGCCGTACTGTATTCAAACGATTCTATATTTCCTTGCAAAATCTCTTCTGCTGGTGGCAAGTATTCTGGTGCTTGATACGCTGTCGATGCTTCTACATATGACTCAGTAGTTGATTTCACAGATGGTCTGAAGTATTTCGGTCTTTGTTTTCTCGAAGCTGATGTAACCCTTATAACCTCTGGCGCGTAAGTTGATGTAACAGGCTTAGGTGAGAAATAATAGTCTTCCGTTATAATAGGTGAAGATGTAGTATAGGCTGTAGAAACTAATCCAGCGTCAGGACCTACGGTTCCAAAACCTAAAAGATTAGATTTAGCAGTTTCAACTACAATGTTCTGTTTTCTTATTGGTGCTGTAGTTGAGGAAAGAACTATAGGTGTAGCCGTCGGAACACTATAATCTTGATACGTGTTGAACTTATTATCTGATTTTAGCGTTTCACCCTCGTTACTATATCCAAAGCTTTCAAAATTAATAATCCTCGAACCCGATTCCTCAGAAGCAGGCAAATACTCCAGAGATTGTACCTCAGGTCTTGCTGTGGATTGGGTGACATATATATTATCTGCTGGTGGCAAGTATTCTGGGGCAGCAAATTTAGTTGCTGTGCTAGGAGGTAAGTATTCTGGGGCTGTGAATTTTGTTTGTGTGCTAGGAGGTAAATATTCTCGTGTCGTAGGAGTAGAATATGTTCTCGGACGATATGTTGAGGTCACTACTGGCCTTACGGTTGGTGTGGCAGGAGGCAAATACTCTTCTGCCTTGTAAGCCACCTGTCTGTCGGATGATTGGTAGTTAGCTTGGTTGTATTGAGTATTTTGTATTTCTGGAAGGGATGAAAAGTGTACAGATTCTACAATTTGAGATGTATCAGAAATTGATTTAGTGTTGGCAAATTGTTGAGAGAAGTCTTCAGGCTTATAATCGTACTGATCTTGCGTGTGTATAACTGAACTTTGTTGGTAAATAGCGGGTGTGGAGGGTGTCGAAACGGTAAAAGTTTGTTGATATTCGTTTTTAGGTGGAATATATTCCGGAGCTTTGTATGTTTTTACGAACCCAGGGGCTTCATATTCTGAGTAATGGTCTTCATATACTAGTGTAGATGGTGTTGTCGATACAAATACGACATCTTTTCCGGTTCCGTATTGAGTATTTCCAGAATTGTGTGACTGGTGGAATACTTGATGAGATACTGAAGTAGCATCAGAATATTTTCTTGTATTTGAGGTCTCGATATCACTCTGAATTTCAGGTTGACTATAAGAGTATCCCTCTTGATTTATGTATGTCTGTTGTGCAGAATCTTCATACTGAACGGGTTTATTGACATAACTTGTTTTAGATTGTTGAATTGGTCTGTATGTTTGAGTGTACACAGTCGCAGTAGGCTCAACTGGTGCAACTGCCTTTGTGTACTTTAATATGGGATTTTCATAAATTGATACAGCAGGCTCTTGGTAAGTCAAATCAACGGTCGGAAGTGGTGTTGATGGAGCTTTTTGCTTTTCATAGCTATGTAGAGTTTGTTGACTATATGATGTTGGCCTATACGTTGAAGAAACAATAGGCGTAGGTGTTGATGACACGGTCTTAGTAATTTCGTAATTAACATCAGATTTAGAGTAATCATTTTCTGATGTGCCTTGATAAATGTTTATTTTGTTTGCGTCGACTGTATGTAATGTTTGTTGACTGAAGGTCTGAGGTTGTATAGATTCAACAGAAATAGTTGGTTGAACTGTACTGTAATATCTGGGTTCTTCATAGTTTACGCCAGAAGTGTATTGGTAGTCTGTAGATCCGATTTCCGCCCCTCTAGAATCATCTCTTTGGATAGCCTGCTGGCTATACGATTGCGAAACATACGTAGGACTGACATAACTTACTGGTGTAGCCTTTGCTGTATATTTAAGAAGCGGATTCTCGTAAATTGTTATTGGAGTTGTGGAAACTGTTGGACGAACAGTAGTAGAAACGGGAACATATTGCTTAGTGTTGTATCTTTGTACTGTCTGGGAGCTATAACTCTGAGGTGTATAGGCTGCTGTAGGAGCTGGTGTAGAGCTTTGAATTACAGTTTTTTGTGCATCTTCGAAACGAATTAGTGGTTGCTTGTATTCATAACCATCTTCATATTGACTTTGGGAATAAGTGTTAACTTTACTAGTATCAACAGTATGCAAAGTCTGTTGGCTATATGTTTGTGGTTGATAGGTTGATATTGCTGGTTGGAATGAAACAGCTGGCTGAGGAGTTGTATATTGAATTACAGTTTGTGGAACTTCATAATTTACGCTTTGTCTGGATATTTCAGCTGTTGGAGTATAAACATTACTTGCTACATTGTGGATAGTCTGTTGACTAATTGATTGTGCTGTGGGTTGGACATAAGTTGTTACTGATGGGCCAGTAGTATAAGCAACTAATTTCTTGAATGGTTGTTCAGTAACAGGGCGTGGAGTTGAGTATTCAAAGCCGACGGACTCTACTTTGTGTATAGTTTGTTGGCTATGTCCAAATCCTTGAGGCTTATACGATATTACAGTAGCTGATGGAGCGCCCGTTGTATATGACACAGCATTTTCAAATGTAGCAACAGGTTTCGTGTAGTCATATCCAAATTCTGATTGCCTTTCTGATTCTGCTCTATTGGCTGATGAGTAATCCTTGCTTTCGAATTGATAACTAAACCCTTGATTGTAATCTGTGCTTTGAATTTGAGGTATCAGTTGTTTGATTGGTAAAACTGTCGGTTGAACAAATGTAACAGCCGGTTGAGTGTAACCGAAAACTTGTTTGATACTAGTTTTTGGTGGTTCTGGTATGTATGTAGTTTTGTAAGTAACTGGTAAAGGCGTTGCTGTCGTTGGAACTCCAGAGGAAGTTGGCGTGGTATAACTATAGCCGTCAATATTTTGACTGTCGGTACCTACGTGAGTTATAGAAACGGCAGGTCCAGCTGCTGTATATCCTTGGTTAACGACGCCATTACTGTTGTATTGGGTCTGGTAGTTACCTTGGTCTGCGTAATCCAGATCCACCAAAGTTGTTTTTCCTACAAGACCAACATTAACTGCTCCAGCAGTTAAGGTGTGTGAAGCGCCAGTATATACATTACTGTCAGTGACGTATTTTCCAGCCTCTGAATTACTATAGCTTCCGTGGTAAGTAGTGGTAGAACCACCTGTAGTTCCAGTAGAACCGCTAGTGTATCCATCAAGATAGCCTTGAATACTGTATAGATTTTGGGCTACTGCGGGTCCCTCGTTGAAAGCGATTGCTGGCTTAGGATATTCATAACCATTCGACGCACTACCTTCAGGGTTGTAGGAACCAGCGTCGTATGTTCCTTTATAAGTTCCAATATCGTATTCATTTTTTTGCGTATATTTTGTGTCGACGTGTGTATAGCCCACAGGAGGTACATCTATATGTTCATAAGGCTTAGCTCGATCTCCTGCTGGATTGTGCACATATTTTCCACTGTTATATTTCCCACTATCGTATTTAGGCGATGCTCCGCTATAGGCTTCGTTTCCTCTATATTTTCCAGAATCAAATCGTCGTGAGGATGATGAGCTAACACCGGCATTAAGCCTTTGTGCAGCATTATAGGTTCCAGCAGATGCAGCCTTATTAGTAGGTAATCTGTAATCATCAAGAATTAAAGACCCACTAGTATATTTATCTTGATCTTGATAATTTGTAGTCTGAACTAATCCCCTGTTAATGTTATCTGCAGGTACGATATTATAAGAGAGACCACTTGGCTCTCCTTGACCTCCTAATGCTAAATCAAGAGACCCATCATCTATTTGATAAGTTCCTGGCCCAGCAAACCCTAAATTGGAGACTTCTTGGGACAAAATATAGTTGCCATCAAGTATGTCATCCTTAGTCAGAAAACCGGTTTGTATTCCTACATGATTATCCAAAGACGCCCCCGAAAGTAAACTTTGGTGAGCTGCAATGTTGACTGAGTCAGCTGATTGTCCTTGGAATCCAGTAGCACCTATAAACAGATGAAATATTTTACTAAAATACTCACTACATTTCATTTTTTTAGTTTGAATCCAATTAAATATCTTAATATTTAGAATTAGGTCTGTAATCACTACATAGTATAAAACAAAGTCGCGTTCTCTGTCTCTATGTATGCTTAAATCTTTAAAACTACACAACGGATTTTGATGCGGTTTTTATTAATAGATAGAGTGATTGAAGAATTAATGAAATGTGAATTATATGTATAAATAGTGGAGAAAAAAAATATAATTTTTGAGGTTTCTAATGTGATGCCGTAAATAATTACATTTAACGCGTGCGGGCCACGGGCAGTAATGAATAAATCAAAACTACTGGATCGATTTTAATCATTTTTTCAGTGAATGACATAGGCTATATATTTTATACCCGTGCGAAGCCGGAGTGGGCCGCTGGTAGATAGTGATCAAATAAATTATAAATATATCCAGTACAAACCTGAGAGTGAAGCAGCAGAAAAACCAAACGCCTCAGCTTCATATCTCGCAATTTTACCGCAGCCGGGTACCAACCATGGCCAGTCACACTTGAGCCGGTCGGCGTCGAAGCCGAGACCGAAAGGACAACGGAATTCATAAGCCGTTAAAGGCGCCTTTCCGTGGTCCAGACACGCGAAGAACCAACGACAATTCTCTGGATCAGCATAATATCCTGCAAATTTAATTTTAGAAATTTGTACTATACATATACTGGGACATACACATTTGCTTAATCGTTAATAACTATTAATAATTTTATATCGTATAACATAAAGACAATTTAACTTATTAAAATATGTATCAATCAGTTTTGCTTGAACTTTTTCGCTGAATCACCTCCATTTTAAAATTTATTAAAATTATTTGACGATCTCAATAAATAAAAATAGGCATTATTTGCGAGTTTAAAATGTAAATGGTTACGTGCGAGTGTGCTAGTCTTAGTTCAGGTAGAGCTACTATATTGAATAAAAAAGCCATTATCCTAATAGCATTAAAAATGCAAAAGTAACTCTGTCTCTGTCTGTCTGTCACGCTTTCACGCTAAACTGAACCGATTTAAATGAAATTTGCTACACAGATAGTCTAGAGCCTGAGAAAGGACTTAGGCTACTTTTGAATACGAAAAAAGGGTTGAAAGAGGGGTGAAAAGTTGTATGGCATTATCGTCTTTTATTTATAGAGCTTGAAGCTTGAAACTAATTTTTTTGGCTATAGATTCGATATAAATAAATATGACATTCAGAGTTTGTAAAAAGAGACGGATTGTGATTTCAGAGTTGCTATTAAAATCGTTATTCACGCGGGCGAGTGGCAGAAGCTAGTTTATTACAAATTTCCATTATGTAAAAAAATAACGTATCGAAACTGACCTTCATGATCGGGGCAAGTGAACCGAGAGCGGGGTACCGGTGCGATCTCCGACGAGCCAGGGCAGGCCTGTGAGTTGGGCAGACTGCCGGGCCACACACACACTTCGTAGCGAGAATCGAAGGCAAGACCCGCGGGACAATCGAATTCGAAAACCTAAAAATAATAATATTTCTTATTAAAGTTTTGTAGTGACATTTTTCTTAATGCTGTGTTAGTTTTTCGTTATAATATCACCTGCCATAACTACCTGTTATATTTGGACGTAAATAAGCAATACCATGTCAACCCACAAAATAAAAAAATCTAATTTATATGTGCAGAAGTGTTGGTAAATGGCTGAAGAACATTTTTCTTTAATATATGTAGGGTTTTAAGCTTTAAAATTCATAGCCATTTTTAATCATGCAATTTGTGTATTATGTTAAATCTTTTTGGGTTATATTATATTATATATGAAATATTCAGTTTGTATACTTGTTTTATTGAGAAAATAAGTAAAATAACTTTCATAAATCTGAAATTGACAAAAACTTGACCAATACATGAAAAAATCATATAAAGCAAGTTGTTCAAAATTTTCAAACGCGTTTTTCTCGAAATGACATTCGTGTGTTGACATGGTATCGCATATTTGCGTCCATTTATACAATAAGAATAATAAATATTCAATTGTTTCTTAATTTTTTGTTGAGATGCTCATAGGTGCGCTAGTCAGTAAACGATCGGTTGGTTAAGCAACTTTAGGCGCAGTCGGTCAATGGATGGGTGACCACATAGTGGTACCACACAACTGAGCATCTCCATGCTACGAACCAGTCTTGGAGAAGAAGAAGAATACTTTTAGTTTATTGTAGGGATAGCTTGCTAGTGGTTCGAGTCTCTTCATAATAACGACCCACAAAAAATATAACTTACAGTGTATTCGGGTGAAAGCTGATCGAATTTAACACAACGGTAGAATCTGGCGCATGAGCGAGGGTGGACGAAGTAACCTTGTCGTGTGCATGAGAATTCGGTTCTTGTGTCCTGGAACATAAAATACATTTTTAATATATAAAACAACTAGACGTTGTCCTGTTACGATAATTTAAAAAAACTGGGACCCGATACCAGCGCCCTCTACTGGGTCAAATTGTGAATCTAAATCAATTTCGAATTAATTTGAACACACACAAACTATTTCATCAAAAAAGCGTAAAAACTGCCAGTAATTTAACATACATAAAAGATCGTCATACATTTTAGTAGTAGTAGAACCATGTTCCTCTCACAATTAGCCCGGCAAGACTGAGGGAACTACTACGCCAATACAGAAAAACGGCGAAAAGTAACAGTATCACTATCGTTGAGTTTCGATGAGTGAGAGCGCTGTAGGCCCAATCTCCCACGCCCTCTGCTTCCTTTTCCCCTTGTAACCCTTCGGATGATGTGACACTTCAAGTATTGTCATAGGTTTCTATGATTGCTTAGTAATTACCATCAGGTGGACCATATGCTTGTTCGCTAACCGTCGTGACAAACAAAGATTCATGCAAATAATCTAAATTTTCATTGAAATCCAAGAAAATAAAATTGGACTCTCTAACAAAAAGCGTAAAGTATTAAATATCACAGCAGTATAACTTAACACAATTTAAATTTTTTTAATATTTTGAAGATTTTAATTTTAACTGTATTACACATTTAATTTTTAAATAAATAAACTCTACACAATCAACGGCCCCATTACGTAAAGCGATATCTTGTGTCGGGGGTCCGGAAACATACAACAATGATAAGGAGAAACACTCCAAGGCAAACGTCTGTATGGTCAATATAAGCATATGCTGCTAGCGGGAATTGAACCCGTGACCTATGGCGCTAAGGCGGGAATTGTAAAAGTATATTGATTTTATTATGTACCTCTCTAATCGAATGTATAACGCCATCGGAGTCGACAACTTGCGTGATTCGGTACGGAGATACTTGCAAAGCATCCAACGCGCGGATCTGGCCTGGTGCTGATAGGATCTCGTTCTCGAGAGATCTGAAATTATTTGTGATTGTGATTTGTTATTTGGGAATGCTATATTCCCACAAAGAAGTTTATGGAAATATATTTTAAGAACTAAAGCCATGTGATTAGCTGACCCATACTGACAACACTAACGGCACAAAATTCAAACTCAGCACTTTGAAAAGAACTTACACATGAAAAGCGATTCAAATGACGACCTAAACTGAGCTACATCGCTATTTCTCACCATGTCATATATATTTATAGGTCATGCGTCATGCATGCAGGCAATAGAATTGTTACTAAAAGTTCATGGTAGACCCCTTGCCTTAACCCACAGTGTACTCTATAATATAAAGTTACTCCAGCAATGTTCATTGCAGCCATATAACGTAAGACCAAGCGGTTTAATTACAAAATGCTGGAGATGGAGAGGAAGACAGACTAAAAAAAAATATTTCTTTCTCTTTCTGTGTAATTATGTAATATTTTTGCATGTACAAAATAATTTAAAATTCTCTTTTACATACCTCAATACAGCAGCCCTAGGTGCTCTGCTTTGCTGGTTAAGTACTTTCGTTAGCGCAGCCCTAAGGGTGGGTGCACATGGAGTCTCGGTGTCACGATCTGCCTTGAACAACGCTAATCCAGCTAACCCACGAACACGTGCATATTTTCCTTTAACGTCTACTGAGGATGAGTCTTCGAAAGAGATCCAGGTTTTGTCCCTGTGAATTAAAAAATGTTATGAATAAAATACGCTACACATACAAGTTCTCCTACTAATATAAGTAAATAATTAAATTAATATACGCTTTACATACGGCATTTCAGCGGCTCCCATTAGGATAGTGATGTTTCCGGACCCCCGACAACATACACAAACACACACAGATGGGAACACATGCCTATATGGTCAGTACAAAGATCTGCTCCGAGTGGGAATCGAACTCGCGACTTATGGCAGGCTCGCTAACAACCGGGACCGACAGCTTAACGTGCTCTCCGAGGAACGGTAGGACACACACACAAGGACAAACAAGGACAAACGCCCAGACCGAGACCGATATTAATAAAATAATATAAATGTCTGCCACGAGTAGGAATCGAACCCGCGACCGTCGAGGTAAAGGCAGACTCGCTACCCACAATGCCACAACAGTAAACTATAATTGATGAACGATAATAAAAATAAGCAATATATTAAACAAGTGCAATTACTCACTTAAAAGCATAAGGCGCTGACAGGTCCTGATCTCTTTCCAAAGTCCACCTTCCTTTACGAAGCTGTCTGCAAAGGTCGGCTTGATCGATTTCCTTGGGATCATCATCTTCTGTAGGACTTCCAGGAGTACTGAGGGTCTCGTTGACAAGCGTGAACTGTCTAGCAGTTGCTGGTAAGCTGATTACAATTTTTGAAGCCGGTACTCCTAAACCAATGACGAGATCCACAACTGAATCCTATAACATAATAATTAGTCTTGAATACAATAATTATTCACGAAACATATAATAACTCTACAAATATATAATGTGATGTTTATCTATGATTAGAAGCAGTGGCGTAGCTTGCCCTAGATAGGCTCTGTATCAAAATTTCTTAGGGGCCCTTCTATCCTGAGCCCTAATTAAAAGAAAAAACGACAAATAAAAAAATCATATATAGAACTTTCTATATTGGTCATATTATAAGTTTAAATCGTACAGTGTAGGTATGTAAGCTTAACATAAGGCTAAAAAGTTTCCCTGAAATTGTGCGTTCGGGGCCCCTGTAGTACGAGGGCTTCGTATCATTGATACGACTGTTACGGCGGTAGCTTCGCTTCATTAGTCGGATAGTTACTTAAAGCTTAAAGTGGATTATGAATGCCATGAAAATCAGGATTTCTAGAACGTTAAACAAGACGCATAATAATATATAAGCACTTTATAAAATAGCTCTATACAGCTTTAGAACAATTTATGAAATTTGTATACGTTTTAATTTGTTAATATATTTACATTATAATTAACATAACATTTGCAGCCGGAATCTCGTGTTGGTGAGATGACTCATTTAAGATCAAATTAATTATAAATTAAATAAAAATATTTATATCCTTGTTATAATAAGGTGTCAAATGTCAAACGCCTACACTATATAAGGTGTTTCACTTTAAAATGCGGTAACTTTGCGGTAAGCTTCTATAAGTGTAACAGATCAAATTCTAATTACGATATATGATGTATCTTTTTGCTATATTTTAAAAAAACTATTTTCATATCATCGCTCAAACTATGACTCTAGCTGAATAAAATCTATACTTCAAGCCGTGCGCTACGTCACATCACATATGACGTAACACATAGCGCGTATAGCGGCATTGACCTGAGTCACCGACCGCGCGCCCGGTGTGTTATGTGTTTATCACAAAGTACGTGGATACATTATGACAGTAGTGTAGTATCTTGTCTGTAGCTTGCATGTCGTTTAAACTATCCTTCGCCCTTTCAAAAGTTCTTGTTCCAGCATCAATCCCGGTATTTTGCCCAGGGTCTGCTTATTACCCTTATCCGGATTTGACAAGATACTAGTTCTTACGCAGCGATTGTCATCCGAACACCGCAACGCAAGGGCGAACCAGTAACTCATTGTATAAAAAGCAAGTTACTAATATTATCAGATGTTTTGATAATATCGACCGCCGACAACAACGTGCTCTCCGACGCACGGTGGTGAGAATCACAAGGACAGACACCCGGACAGAGACAGATATTAATAAGATCAAACCAATTTCCACCCCGAACGGGAATCGAACCCAGGACCGTCGAGTCGCCATAATTTGACTTCTTCAGAAACCACTATGATGAAATAATAAAATCAAACTGCGAGTTTACGACCTACCCCACGTAAAAAGTCGTTCCTCCGTCATTTTTAAATAAGGTTATTGACCGGTGGCATCGCTGGACGGTTTTGATGTCGCCGCTACTTGCCTTGCCTGTAGCGCTCCACATAGATTCAAGACATCTCGCACCCCACACCTTAATCGAAATTTACTAATTTTTTTTTTAATAAATAAAACATGAATGGGTTCATCAATACTATCCGCCTCGCACGGGAATCGAACCTGTGGCTGTACCCAGACCGGAAAACATGCGTGTATCGTCAATAAAAACATTTAAGGCGGGTGTGCTTAAGGCAGGTTCGCCACCGCTGCACCAAAACGTCGTCTAATAATAATAATACGTGTGGTATGTATGTATGTATGGCACACAAACATGTTAAGTCAGTAACCTACTTTGAAAGCGGTTTTTAAAGGAAAAAAAACTAAAAATTTAAATTGAAACTAAAAATTTAAACTTTGTTAAGGAAAAAAATAAATAAAAAAGGAATCGCCAATTGCACATTTTATCATTAATGTTTGTAAGCAGCAAATTACCTAAAACTATTAAATAGTAATTATCTTGTTACGATGACCGGAGCCTTAGATATAACAAAAAAACAAATGATATTTTTGATTCTTTCCGGTTGAAGTCGCGAGCGACCACTAGTATGTAATAAAAATCTGTCTTACAAAATCATTGAAAAAATATGCCTTTTGAAATGCCGCCTTTCCTAAAGCGGCGCTCATACATTTTGGGAAATGTGAGTTTGTTTAGTTGTTACACTTTTACACCTTAACTACTCGACAATGACCAGCATTATCAAATTTTGTATAGACATGGTCAAGGGGTATTAGAAAGCATACAGGATGAATGAAAAATAGCTTTTACATGGTCGTCGAGCATAACGGTTGCGCATATAAAATTAATAAATTGCAATATGATAAATGGAGTACAAAGTTGAACTTTAACTTGTACATTAACCGATGTTTGTAACAAAAACTTGAATTGATTGACATTGAATTAACACAAACAAAATCACAGGTAAAATCTAATATGTATACCATATTACGAAATCAAAAATAATTCTAAACGTCCAAAACTTTCTCGATGGAGTAGGTAAGGTACTTTAAACATTAACTGATAAAAAGTATTTTCACAATAGAATTATAGTAATTACCATAACTAAAAAGAAATCTTCACGTTAAGCATATTTTAGAAAAAATAATCAATTCCTTACCGTACAAGTGTCTGGTCTGGACCAAGCTTAACTTGTCCTTGAAAGATAGTTACACGTGCTAAGTCTATCGCTCAGTGTTGGCAAGTTATAATAATAATAATTTTATGAAATACTAGCGGCCCGTCCCGGCTTCGCACGGTGGACATAAGATTTTTAATATTTCTTTGTTGATATTATTATTTATTTTATAGAAAATATGTTATTTAATATTTTAGAACATACTTTTCTTCTATCATCAATAGTTTCCGCAGCGCATGCGACGAAAGACGTTTTAGGGCACCTACACCTTGGATTACGTTAGTTAAGTTTTAGTAAGGATCCCAATCTTTTCTAGCAATAAATATAGCCTATGTTACTCAGGGTGAATGTAGCTCTCCAATGGTGAAAGAATTTTTGAAATAGTAGTTTTTGAGTTTATTCATTAGAAACATACACACAAAAATACAAATTTTTTACCTTTATAATAGTAGTGTAGGTGTAGATTTAAAGAAATTACAGTGTAGAGTTTATAGAAAGAAGTAAATAATTATGATTTTTCTTTTCATGTTTTAAAATTTATAATTGAATAGAAACAATAATTTTCTACTAATATTTTTACATACAATAATTAAATATTTTGTCCCATTCCTAAATCATTTTGTTAAAAATATTCCATAAATTCTTGTGTAAATTTATGGAATATTATTTTAACAAAATGATATTTGAAGTAAAAGTTGCAAAATACTAGAATTTTTAAAAAGTTATTTTTACTACTTTTTAAATGTGGAGCACTTGGCCACCCCGCAGGAGGACCTTTAAGGGCTTGGCGGCTCACCCTCGCCTCTTCTCTCTGTCGGTGGTCAACATTTGACAGGCGTCACTCAGTCAGTAGTTTGTCACTCGGGAAATACTGTTTGATGTTGTAGCCGATTTCTTTCTAAAACGTTACGGAAAAAGCCCCAGTGAGCGAACCATTCTTGGCCCTGAACAAAGAATGAGGAGCTATGATAGCTTTAAGCCTCCAGTGTTAGATTCCAGGCGGACCCATTTAAATGTTTATTTCCAAAATAAATTTTAACTTTTTTAAATAGTCCATGGCAAGCACAAGACGGGCGAGATACAAAACGGGACTTTGGTATTATCCGTAGCACGGTGTGGCGTATACTATACCAGGAAGGTATACCCCTGTACCATTATACACGTATACAAGATTTGCAACCGGCGGATATTACTGTGGGTGGCTCTTAGAAGACCCTAGCCACAACATTTTGTGGACTGATGAGTCTACTTTTACCACAGCTGGTTTGTTTAATATACATAATGCCCGCCTTTGGGCCGAAGGAAATCCTCGAGCCGTTAGCCGAGCTGACCTGACTGGTCCGAAATTTTTATCCTCGGATTTTGAGAGTTGGGGATTTTAATAATTTACACAATGCGTGATAAGTAATAAATTGTGTTACGGGTTTACGTAAAATAAGACAGCAGATGCTGAGTATACTTATAATATTTATAAACCACTAGTTACTTAATCTTAAATAAATAGTTTGGACGCCAGGAGAGTTTTTACAAATGATTGGAACTCTGCCAAAACCAGACCACGGCTAGCAAGTTCAGGTCTTGGTGGTGTGCGGGTCAAAAAGAAATCTTAAACCCCTTTTGATTTAGATTTATCCACACAAACTGTTTATAACAATTTCAATACTTTTAGAACAGAATGAACACTTCTATGTCTCTAATTTACATATTAAATATGATGTACGCCTCGTCTCAATAGACAGCTGATCGGTAATGCTCGATCATGACCTTTTTACAAGACGGCTAACGATGTTATAAAACTAATCTTAAAATAAGAAAAAACTACTGTGAAGTAAAGATTTGAACTCAGGATGCCGCGTTACATACGGAGCCACTGAACCACTACGCTGTCGATTACTGTGACTGCATTTGCGAATTAGTTATACCTAACCAGCTTTATTTATTTAGTTTGATTTTAAATGCTGAATCATTATAATTGATTTAATTAAAGCATTTAATAGTAGTATTAAAACCTTTTTTTAAATATTCATTTACTGTATTCCATACGATTACGCTCGTGATTATTATTATTGTATTTAATTAATTTTGACGAAGTTTATGTATCGATCGATTGCAGATAAATTTTTAATTTAATTTCTTTATCTGAATATCAATTATGCAGCGCACTGAACGTCAAATCATTGATACGCTAGCGTTTAGTAGCGAGTAGCAATAGTAATAATAATAATACGTGCGCTATCATAATATGGCATACAAACAGAATGTTCATTTGAAAAAACGCCAAACTGAAAAAAAAATAAGATGTTCAGTAGGTATAAGTTCCACAAAAAAAATTTTATAGTAAATCAAGTCTTCAATATTTTTTCTACTAAAAATTATAATTAGTTAAATTAAAAAATAATAAAAAAATTGATCTAAGCAATGCTTATTTCTAGCAATGCTTTTTCTAATTATAAATAGTTGTTATTAATGGTCCTCCAAATAATCAAAAAGTAGACAAAAATGAAACTTCCCACACTCACGTTAAGAGCCAGCCCTTATACCGTTGAGCTATTGAGGCTTTTATCTGTGGATGTATGTACTTCTATCGAACGTAACTAAATTAACAAATACACCGTTGTGGCGTTGTGGGTTGCGAGTCTGCCTTTAGTCTCGACGGTTGCAGGTTCGATTCCCGCTGGGGCAGATGTTTGTTAAATTTCTGTCTCGGTCTGGGCGTTTGGCCGTGTGGGTCTCCCCACCGTGTCTCGGCTGGCGATCCCGATTATTATCAATAACATCCTATAACAATCGTTAAATCTTGATAAGTAAATTGCTCTTATCCAATGAGTAGCAACAAAACAATTACTTTTTTATTTTACGCGGGTAAAGTGTGAGCGACCGCTAGTATGTAATTAAAATACTTATGTCTTCAATTTACCAGCGTGAAATAAAAAAAAAAAGATTTGTTTTATTGCTATTATTATGGCAGGGGTAAGCAAAGCTAATATGTACAATATTATGTAATGCAACATAATTCCAATATTTTTTTACAAGAAAATAGTACTAATTAACTAAACTAATAAAACCCGTGGTGAAGACCAAGCCTTTTTTATGTTAGAAGTTGGCAAACAAGCATATGGCCCACCTGATGGTAAGTGGCTGCCGCAGCCTATGAGCGCTTGCAGCACCATTAGTAGGTCCCACTCACGCGTTGCCAACCTCGAGATATTAGTTCTTAATCTCGTTCGCCCAGTAATTTCACTAGCGTACAGTGCCCTTTCATACCGGAACACAGTAGTGCTACTATTTGGCGGCAGAATATTGGACACTGCGGTGGTACCTACCTAGCCGGCCTCTTGCAACAAAAAGACCTACCACCAGTGTGACTGATTGCACTGGTGGAATAATCTCTGTTGTGACAGAGGTTATCCCAACAGTGGGCGATGGGGTCGTCACATCCCCACGCCTTATTTTTTATTCTAGTCCTCCCAAGATAGATATACGTGTAGCGCCTAGTGTTGGCAAGATATAAATTTTCGAAATATTTAAGGAAATTACGGTGTCGAGTTATAAAGCACGTTAAGATTTAGGATATTAAATACATGTGAAAAATTAACTAAAACAATACGGAAAAAGAAATTTTTAATATTAAAAAAATACTCGAACAAAAGATGATATACATTTTATACTAATATTTTTACAAACAATATTTTGTGCTTCTTTGTATTGAATTCCTGTATTTGTGGAATTTTATTTGACAAAATAATATTTGAAAGTGTAAGTTACAGAATATTAGAATTTTGGTTGTAATGACAAAAGTAGCACTTTTCTTGAAAAGTCTGGCAATACTAATTACTAATCTTTACTCCGCCTTTGCCCTCTTCCCCGCTTCCCTAGCAACAATGGCGTCATAAATTCTTTAGTCGCCGGGAAATACCGGCGAGTAGTGAATGCGGTTATTATTACGTAGTATACGTAATTATGAAAAAAAAACAAAATACGTTTGTCTTTAAAAAGTTATAAATTTAATTATTGTACTTTAACATTATAATTAATTAATTAGTTTATTATTAAAGCTGACCAAAAATTATTAGTACAGTAAAAGCTCTTAACAGTGAATATGAAATGGTATTTTATATGGCATTATAGGGGATACGTTACTAGCTGACAAAATAAAAAACAAACATAAAAAAATAAATTTAATTGAAGTTTTTGACCATACTTATTACATTAAGGCTTAGGCAACGGTTTAAAGAATTTTGTAATTTTTTCTTGCTTGGCAGTTTTTTAAATCTCTTTCAGTTCACACAGATCTTCAGTAGTTGCATTAGCAATGTGCCTCTTGAAAACAATACTTCGTTCCATAGGCGGATCAATTTTCATAAAGAAATCACAAAGCTCATTTGCCATTCTTAAACCTTCACTAAAATTTTTCAGATTAAATACCACATTTCCAAATTGCTTGTTGAAGCATCTTCTTCAATGGGCTGTGAATTTAACATTTCCTTCAAGTCGGTTTCAGTCAAATATTAATGTTGCAATACAAGCAACTCCTGAATGTAACTTGATTCTATCTGTTCGTACCCATTTCGTCCTATTCCACTCGCAATTTCGGCTATGTTTGCAGTAATAGTTTGCATTTGCACAGATTCTTCGTCATTTTCCACAGTCAGAGCAGGCCACAGTTTTCTCCAGCACGAATTCAATGTGTATGGCTTCAGTTCTTCCAACGATGCATTTTGCTATGTCAAATTTCTTCCAGCGTTCCATAACATTCATATCAGGATTCATATCACCTTCCATATTATTCAAAATGATTTTGAAGGTTCGTCTAATGTAATAGAGCTTAAAGACCTGGATTATTCCTTGGTCCATAGGTTGAAGCAAAGCCGTCGTGTTGGAAGGTAAAAATGTCACTTGTTTATTAAAAAAAAAAAAATGGAGGATGACCTGGTGAATTGTCCAAAACTAGTCCACTTTAAAGTCTGAATTCTTTTTTTTAAACAAATTTCAACTCCAGAAACATAACAATTCCGGAATTCACAGTCACAAAAAATGGCACTTGTTAACCACGCTTTCTTATTAGCACGCTAAAACACTGGCAGGTCGCCCTTGTTTTGATTTTAGCGGTCTTCGATCCATAATGACAATGCCACTTCCATTTTTCTATTGCTGGATCACGAACAATTTTCGACATTTTAAATTACGAAGACAGCGGTAGAGACGTGTTACTCGATCAGAGTTTTTGTAACGAATGGAACGATGAAACAATAAGACACGCACAGCGGGTTTTACCAAAAAACGGAACATCTTATACGTGGTAGTCTTTAAAAATAA
Organism: Hestina assimilis; assembly: GCA_023373885.1. Classification (NCBI taxonomy): domain Eukaryota; kingdom Metazoa; phylum Arthropoda; class Insecta; order Lepidoptera; family Nymphalidae; genus Hestina; species Hestina assimilis. The sequence goes on along the minus strand of CM041749.1, from coordinate 3,489,128 downwards.
ACTTTATGCACTGAGTAATAAGGTTACTTTAATTCTGTTTGTTTACATTTTCAAAAACACCGACCGCGGCGAAGGCGTTTTATGTCAAAGGCCGAAACAATACAGCGTTGAAGGCGGTTTATGTCAAAGGCCGAAAAATACAGCGGCGATATCACTTAATAACATACTTACTGTAGGGTTGTAATAAGGTCTTTTTACTTTTTTATTAGTCGATTTATCGGTGAGTTTAAAAAGGATATTTAATTGGAAACATACGTATTAGAATTGTTTTTATTACTATGCATGTACTTTGTACCGATTAAATCCGCAAATAAAGAAATCTTTAGCCGCGATTATAGGAATTGGGTCACATTTTTTAAATTTGAATTAAGAAAAGAAAAGAAATTTTTAAGTTAAGATACGCGATATTTTCGAATAATACTCTAAATTGGGTTATGATGTGTCAATTTACCATAAACTACTATTTTCCTATTTAGGAAAATTATTTGTTATTAATATTTTAAAACGTAAAAGTTGGTTATAGTAGGTAAAATTATTACGTAATTTAAACACTCAAATGCAAAATAAATTCAATCGAATTGTAGAATGTACTATGTGGCTATTAGCTAGGTACGTAATTTATTAGACTAATTATATCTTGATTAAAAATAAAATTAGTAATCTAACTAACTACTTATCTAACGATAAATAATAGATTTCTAGTTGGATGGATTGAATTATTTTTAACTGATATTTTAAAGTGACAGGAGTGTGAAGGAAAATCAGTGAATAAATAGGGAGGTCAATGACTAAATGCTGATTCGCTTGCGTACCTACTTGTGTGAGCTGTAGTATAAAGTTAATATCGCAAACAGTTATCCCTCTTAAAGTTAGTTTTTAATAATAATCATTTGAGCTAATTCAGATGTACATTTCTGTTTACGTATGTTTTATTTAGTAATGTGTGATACTGAATTATAGCAGTGTAAGTTTTATACATATTTTATTGCGTTATTTGTGAAGATAAAGATATTCCTGGAATTTGCTTGATTTTTCAACTGTATTGAAATTCAGTTAAAAATTAAAATAACATTTTACAATCGATAATCTTTAATATTGCAAAAAAAATAAAACAAATTTTAAGGTTAAGGAAAAGTTTTACCCTTTATTTGGGACATGCGATAATAGACAATAATTCAATTCCTTTTGAGACTACATTTACAGATTAATATTCATCTTGCTATTGTTCTTGTAGGCTACTCCACTGAGTTATGAAATACGCGTTATGAATACGGTCTTGGTAATTTTTACAGGTAAATATTGCATAAAATCGTTGTAGCGTGTAGGTAGCGAGCCCACCGATTCGATGGTCACGGGTTCGATTCCCGTGCGAGGCGGATAGTATTGATGAACCCATTCATGTTTTATTTATTAAAAAATAAAATTAGTAAATTTCGATTAAGGTGTGGGGTGCGGGATGTCTTGAATCTATGTGGAGCGCTATGTAGGCAAGGCAAGTAGCGGCGACATCAAAACCGTCCAGTGATGCTACCGGTCAATAACCTTATTTAAAAAATGACGGAGTGAACGACTTTTTACGTGGGGTAGGTCGTAAACTCGCAGTTTGATTTTATTATTTCATCATAGTGCTTTCTGAAGAAGTCAAATTATGGCGACTCGACGGTCCCGGGTTCGATTCCCGTTCGGGGTGGATATTGGTTTGATCTTATTAATATCCGTCTCTGTCCGGGTGTCTGTCCTTGTGGTTCTCACCACCGTGCGTCGGAGAGCACGTTAAGCTGTCGGCAGTCGATATTATCAAAACATCTGATAATATTAGTAACTTGCTTTTATACAATGAGTTACTGGTTCGCCCTTGGGTTGCGGTGTTCGGATGACAATCGCTGCGTAAGAACTAGTATCTTGTCAAATCCGGATAAGGGTAATAAGCAGACCCTGGGCAAAATACCGGGATTGATGCTGGAACAAGAACTTTTGAAAGGGCGAAGGATAGTTTAAACGACATGCAAGCTACAGACAAGATACTACACTACTGTCATAATGTATCCACGTACTTTGTGATAAACACATAACACACCGGGCGCGCGGTCGGTGACTCAGGTCAATGCCGCTATACGCGCTGTGTTACGTCATATGTGATGTGACGTAGCGCACGGCTTGAAGTATAGATTTTATTCAGCTAGAGTCATAGTTCGAGCGATGATATGAAAATAGTTTTTTTAAATATAGCAAAAGATACATCATATATCGTAATTAGAATTTGATCTGTTACACTTATAGAAGCTTCCCGCAAAGTTACCGCATTTTAAAGTGAAACACCTTATATATGCAACAGTGGCCATGTCTCATAGCTTTTCCGAGATTTGCATAGAATTTAGCATCTAGGCGAAGGTAGTTTAGTCAATTGTGGAATGATTAAGTTAAATCAACACGCTTTGTAGTCAAAAGATGACTAAGTTGTAGAGATTATCTGAAGTAGATTACCACTTTAAACATCTATATTTTTAAATAAAGATGTATCTGTCACTTGGCCTGGTTTTACAAAAATGTAAACGTATCAAACTTAAATATAGGCTCTGTGAATTGGTACTTATTGTGTATGATATAAAGTTGAACATGGCAAGGAAAAGTATAAATAAAAACTGACTGGATTTTTCTTCGAACACCAGTTTGCCTTCGCACTAGTTTTATATGACTCGCCAAGACACAAGAGCGTGAGCAAATAGAAATTATTGTCAATGTAACATTGAATTTGATATAAATCTGAAACAATATCGCAGCGACTATTACAAATTCTAAAGATTTTTTTTTACTAAAAATAATCTTACGACAATCTAGTGCACATTCAACTTAACACAAATGTTAAAATCTTTCCTATATTACATTAATACTATTTCGTTGAGCCAAATAAAAATGGTCACGATTTACGAATATGGTAAAAAGAAAACACCTTATAAGAAATTATTTCACAGAAATACTAAATACATTAGAAATGTAATTATAAATTGTAACATTTAAATCTTATTACGCGATTTATCCACTCTTAGATAATGAAATCTAAAACTTACAATCTAATATAGTTTAAAAATCAATCGGCTCTAACCGTGTTCATCATATCCCATAAGCCGCTAAGACGACTGGGGTGATAGGTCATCTTCTTCACCAGACCCAAGGCATGGGTTTGTACCATCATCAGATCTACTTTCTTCATCAGAGCCCTGAGGTCGTAGTACTTCGCAAGGAGTTCAGGGTGAGCTGGAAGACCCAGAAACAGTGGTCCGCCTCCTGACGAGCTGATGGCATCTCTGGCAGCATCAACAGTCTCCAAGACTTTAGATTTGTTGAAGGTACGGTGTGCATCGTTGATTTCTAGACCTTGAACGTGCTTAGACTTGAAAATATCTTGCAGGTTCTGTAAAAGAAAAAAATGTTTAATGCTTTGCTACATAATATAGAGATTGGTATAGGCATAAGTAAATAATAAATAAACGCTACACACTCAACAGAATAACACTACTCTAATAGGGGCCCTATTAGAGTAGTGATATTCTCTATCGAGAGTCCGGAAAAATACACAATTACATGGCCAAACACACCCAAAACACATGCCTGTATGGACAATACAAACATATGCCCCGAGCGGGAATCGAACCCGGTGGTGTTTAAGACTGGCTTGCTACCCCTAAACCAAAACGTCGTCGTGAAAGTGGAAGAGCCCTCGGGAGGGCTTAATATTAATTCCGACTTTTAGGTGTCAAGGGTTTTCATTGTCTGAAAACACGGATTAAACGACATTTTCTAAAAATGAATCTTAGCAAGATCGATTTATCGCCCCCGAAACCTGCGCATACTGAATCTAATGAAAATCGTTAGAGCCGTTTCTGAGATTCAAATCATATACATACAAGAATTGCTCGTTTAAAGTTATTAGATATATAGATAAATAGATAGATAACGTCATATATCATGCTACTTTTTAAAATGATTGGTTTCTCTTTCATCACTAATTAACGCAATTCCTTGCGCAATGATTTAATATTACGAGGCTTATATTAACTAAGAAATTGTCACACGCTATTTCGCAAACTGAATTTAATAATGTAATATTTGACTTTTTGATTAATTGATCCTAAGACAAGTTAAATTTTAGTTTAAAAGAACATAAAATGAACTTTTAGTGTCATTTATTCTTATAGAAATTTGGAAATAATACCCTTATTATTAATTGTATAGTATACTAGCTTCTTGTGGTCTGCGTCTTCGCCCGAATTAATAACGATTTTAATACAAACTTTGAAGCCCCATTTCAAGCCTCCTGTGGTCGAATTTTAGACAATGTTAGAACCCGTGTTGCTCTATCTTTAATCGTTCGCCTCAAAACAACGTTTCATGCTTTAAAAAACTAACTTTAAAGTCTTTTCCACCCACTTAAATGTTGAATTTCGAAAAATTTGTTTAAGTTTTAGTAATGAGACCTGTAAAAAATTTAGCTTTCTAGGTCCAAGGGCTGGACGTTGATATGTCAGTCAGGTCTTCTCCTTTTATATACATAGCTTTGTGTTTTGTTTTCGTTATTGTAATAAAAATCTATCTATAACACTTGTAAGTATATTACGTAAATGCAAAAAACAGTTGTATAAAAGTAAATCTTATCGTATCGATCTCTTTTGATACATGACAAAGTAGAATTATAAAGGAAGTTACAAAATATCATCACAAAACATCTTTTGGAACGCTATTCTTATTTCTGTAATGTTTATCTACCAGCTAAACTTTCTATTATGTTTTAACTGCCGATTTATCAAATTTAGGTGTCAAAATATGATTTTACGATACATTTGTTTTGTTCATAAATCTTAGATCGGCAAAAGTCATCATCTAATACAATACAGTACAGTAAATTGTATACTTAATTATTGAAAACTGAGTGATTATATTATTAGACTAAACAATTGGAGTCTTGGTCGTGTTTTGTTATTTTAACCGTAAGACTTATTTGCTCACCTAAATATAACACAATACAAATACTCAGGAGGATACAAATAACTAGATTTTGTCAGTACTCTCGTAAATAGAAAAAAAAGTTTAGTTTGTATATAGATATTTTAGAAATTATTAAGTTCTCAAGATCATGATCTAACTAAGGAAATCTGAATCTGCAGCAATGGCAACAAATGACCAGATTATATACAAATTTATGCCTCCCACGGTTGAAGTCTATTGTAGTTTTATTAAAATATTATTATAAGTATCACTACATAGTATAAAACAGAGTCACTTTCTCGGTCCCTATGTATGCTTAAATCTTTAAAACTACGCAACGGATTTTGATGCGGTTTTTTTTAAATATATAGTGATTCAAGAGGAAGGTTAAATGTATAAAAATAGTGGAGAAAAAATTGAGGTTTCTAATGTGATGTCGTAAATAATTACATTTAACGCGTGCGGGCCACGGGCAGTATTAAATACATCAAAACTACTGGATAGATTTTAATCAATTTTTCAACGAATGACATAGGCTATATATTTTATACCCGTGCGAAGCCGGAGCGGGCCGCTAATAATAATAATAAAAGATAATTTATTTTATTTTAATATTATATCACCATTACACCGCATCAATTGTCAAGTAAATTGTACATAACATTTTACTATACAATTCATGGAAAAATAACATAACATACATTGTATTTGTAAGAACATCCTTAATAACTTAAAATCTTAATACGCTTAAGAGTTAATAAGACTTATAGGTACCTATTTAAACTGCACGATTGCTTCTTTCCACTAGGCTCAAAAACTGTCAGCTGTCAGTCTGTCATGGTTTTATTCTTTATTTAGCTTAAACAGTAGGTATCGTTTTTTTCTGACTAATGATGTTTTTTTTTTCTTATGTTCGAAGTTGGCAAACAAGCATACGGCCCACCTGATGGTAAGTGGTTGCCGTAGCCTATGAGCGCTTGCAGCACTATTACTGGGTCCCACTCACGCGTTGCCAACCTCGAGATATTAGTTCTTAAATCTCGTCCGCCCAGTAATTTCACTAGCGTACAGTGCCCTTCAAACCGGAACACAGTAATGCCTAATGATGTGACGTCACTTCGGCGTTATAAGGGTTGAACTAGTAGGTTAGTAGTAGGTAGTAGTTTTTGAATAATTCAAAACCAAGTACATACTCACGTACGATACATAAAGATTTTTTTTTAGTAAGATAAAATTACGTGTAAATGCTTTATCAGGGCCAGAACGGAGGTCGAAAAATCATATTTCTTTTTGAGATCGGTTAAGCTCAATATAGAGGTAAAGCACGGAGGTGTTGAACATGTTAAATATGAAAGATTTGTTTATGTGGAAATCTTTTACATTTCATAAAATATATCTACCATCTTAACAACCGCTTTAATTAATTGAGTGATTTATGTAACACATAAAAGTGACTACAAACGATACTTAAATCTATCTAATACCTTTAAACGAGGAATTCTTGTATATAAATATATATATAATTGGGATCTCGGAAACGGCGCCACCGTTTATCATGAAATTTGGTATGCAGGGGTTTTCGGGGGCGATAAATCGATCTAGCTAGGATTTATTTTTAGAAAATGTGGTTTTATTTGTATTTTCAGGCTGTTGTCGACACGCCATCATCAACAAAGTAAATTTAAAAAGTCAAAACATGTAGAAAATAATATATTATTGGGAGGGCTTATCAACGTATCTAATTCGATTTACCAAAAACAAAAAAGTACCGACCATGGCTCGGTCATCCAGGTAATTTTTCGTTAAACTATTACTGATATGTGCAATCTTCTTCATCCTAGCATTATTCCCGGTATTTTATTTACCCAGGGTCTGCTTATTACTCTAATCCGGATTTGACAGGTTAATAATTTGTACACAGAGCGATTCCCATCTGACCTCTGCAACCATATGGGCGAATCAGTAATGGATTGGATTACAGCAAATTAGATATCAAGAGTTAACGATTATCATAAGATGTTTTGTGATAACAACCGGGATCGACACTTTAACGTGCTCTCTGGAGCACGGTGGGGAAGGGACAAACGCCCAGACCGAAACATATATTTGTAACAAACATCTGCCCGTATGGGAATCAGACACACGCAACCGTCGAGACTAACGGCAGATTCTCTACCCAAAACGCCACGACGGTGTCATTACTGATAGTTGCAATGATTTACCTATAACGAAGACGCTCGTAGACATTTGTCACTTGTCAGTAAACAGTCAGTGGGTTAAGCAACTTTGGACTGTCTGAGGATTGGTGACCGCATAGTGACTCATTTTAACTCGTCTCCGAGCTTCTGAGTACAATTAAAATGACGATCCCAGTTGTCATCATTTTGATAATATTCGATTATTCAAAGTATAGACTTATTAAATGGTATAAACCGGCTCTTTCATTAGATGAAATTTGAACCTTTATGATTATAGAAACTTTTTTTACCTTTCAGATTAAAGAGCCTTGATAAAATGAATACAAATGTGAATGATTGTTTTTTTTATTATCTATATATCATTCGCTACTTGTCAAATGCATATTTTTTTAAATTATTTATTCTACTGTAAATAGCTCTTATTAAAGTCACATACCAACCAGTTTACCTCTAAAACAATTTAAGTTCCTACAAAGAGAGAGGTGTTATATAATCGAAGTCAATTCCATACAATTAAAATTCTTTTTCAATGTCGCTAAAGATTTAAGATTAGCCATTGCAATAAAATATGAAAGCACCAATAAGTTACTAATGAAAAATAAAATATATTACGTGTAACTTTTATTTAACATATTGATCTTAAGATATATTTTATAGGTAGACAGATAGATAGATAAATAGATAGATAGATTGATCTTGAGAAAGAAGACCCACTTTCTGAGGAAGAAATGTATTCCTCAGAAAATTGAAGGGCACTGTACGCTAGTGAAATTACTGGGCGAACGAGATTTAAGAACCAATATCTCGAGGTTGGCAACGCGCGAGTGGCACCTACTAATGGTGCTGCTAGCGCTCATAGGCTGCGGCAGCCACTTACCATCAGGTGGGCCGTATGCTTGTTTGCCAACTTCTAACATAAAAAAATAAAAAAAAATGGGTCTTCTTATTGTATGTAGTTGGTTAGTAACCAACCTAGTGTCAGAGTTGTCAAGACCATGATGCGTGATATGTCACGCATCACGGGCATAGTCAGGTCTATTTTGTTGTATGTAATAATTTAAAGGTCGTTTGTTTAAAATTACAAAACTCAAAAGGTGGCCAATTGGTTAACTTAAATTTTAATAGGTTGTTGCATTTTTTTTACCGGCGTCGGGATGTGACGACCCCATCGCCCGCTGTTGGGAGAACCTCTGTCACAGCAGAGATTATTCCACAAGTGCAATCAGTCACACTGGTGGTAGGTCTTTTGTTGCAAGAGGCCGGCTAGGTACGTGGGCGAACGAGATTTAAGAACTAATATCTCGAGGTTGGCAACGCGCGAGTGGCACCTACTAATGGTGCTGCAAGCGCTCATAGGCTGCGGCAGTCACTTACCATCAGGTGGGCCGTATGCTTGTTTGCCAACTTCTAACATAAAAAAAAAGAAAATATTTTTGTATCCCGAAGCTAACTAATGGCGTTGGAACGTGACGACCCCATCGCCCGCTGTTGGAATAATCTCTGTCACAGTAGAGATTATTCCAACAGTGCAATCAGTGACACTGGTTTTAGGTCTTTTATTGCAAGAATCGAACCCGCGATCTGTAGCGAGTAAGGTAAGTTCGCTTCTACTGAGTCACAATGTCGTCAATGACACAGTTAAGTTAAAATGCTTAGTTTTATGGGATTTCAACATCAAAAATAAATGAATAATTCTGTATAAAACCATGTTATATATGCAAAGGTTTATGTGTTTTAGTTATATGGTTTAGATAATAATCTGAATTCTAATCGAGATAACTGAATGGTTAAATAATTTAGGCTTTACCCAGAGATAGTGGGTTTCAATCCGTGTCATCCGTAAACTGTCATTTTTATAGTGTTTCGAGATGGTTGCTGACGCCCCTAGCGCCTTGCTAAATACTGAGAAACGTTCGACTTTAAACCATTAAAGTCGAACGTTTCTCAGTATTGAGCAAGGCAACTTATAATGATTTAAGAAAATAGTCAATTTGACAGAACATCCCTCTTCATTCGCCCTTTTTTATTTTTATTTTTATTTTTAATTTTTTTATTTTTATAAAGCATATTAGCAAAGCATTTTCAAAGCATTACTAATATTCCTATTGCCTCCTCCAAATAAGCTCGAAGCTTGCGCTAGGAGTGGGTACGACAATAGCACAAGGGGATCAGGATCGAACCTTCGACTCTCGCGTTAACTGAGCGAAGTCGACCCTTCTACCGTTGAGCTATTGAGGCTTCAATTAAGGCCCTTAATAAGGATTTTTCATCTGGGCTAAACTTGGCTCTACTTGATGTAAATTTTTTATTTTGGTTGTTTATGAGGGCACTTCCCCGTAATTGCCGAAAACAGGCAAGCTCTCCTACTCCTTATATCGTAAGACCTTAAAAGGAACTGCGGAAATTCTGTCACTATAATTATGCACGGAATTTATTTTTAATAACATGTTACTGTCATAGCTAATTATTTTATGCAAATGTTATTGACAAAAAAAATCTTTTTCTATGTTAAATTTAAACAATATTTTACAAGCAATATTCTACCATATCAAGATAATAAGGACCAGTTTAATAGGTTTAAAAGTTATCACTAAGGGTCCCGCAGTTTGGTGAGATAAAATTTGATATAAAAGGTATTTAAATATTTCATAGTAATTATAAAAAAGTTTTTTTTTATGTTCGAAGTTGGCAAACAAGCATACGGCCCACCTGATGGTAAGTGGCTGCCGCAGCCTATGAGCGCTAGCAGCACCATTAGTAGGCGCCACTCGCGCGTTGCCAACCTCGAGATATTAGTTCTTAAGTCTCGTTCGCCCAGTAATTTCACTCAGCCTACAATGCCCTTCAAACTGGAACACAGTAGTGCCTAAGCACTACTATTTGGCGGCAGAATATTGGACACTGCGGTGGTACCTACCTAGCCGGCCTCTTGTAACAAAAGACCTACCACCAGTGTGACTGATTGCACTGGTGGAATAATCTCTGCTGTGACAGAGGTTATCCCAACAGCGGGCGATGGGGTCGTCATATCCCGACGCCGGTATGAAAAAACAAAGTTAAGGAAAAAACTGTTTTAATATCACAAAATTTTCCTAATATATCTTCTTCACAATTTTTTTATGGAAATCCTTTTCAATCAAAAATAAGACCTAACATCTTTAAAAACACTGACATAATCAAAAATCCAAAATCACTTATTAATATTAATCACCTATTCAAATATACTATACTTCACACGTTGCCATACGCTGAAAAAACAACTACTAATAATTGTGTAGTGGTTCATAGAATAAACCTATAAACTCAATTTCATAAAGATAGAGCCAATTGTCGAGTAAATTGACTATGACATACGAACAGACGGATATGGCGAAATTATAATGGTTACGTTTTTGCCATTCGGGTAACGAACCTTAAAAAAACATATAATGTTATCACTCAGTAATTGGTAATTATATTGGTAAGCGCACCATTTGGTTTCGTGAAGCAGAAAAGATTCTATATGTTCGATGTACTTCATCATGAAATGTAGTTTAGACGGAGTCATTTCCTTAAAAAATATTTTAAATGACGAGCAAAAAAGTGAATATAAATTATAAAATCTCCTTTTTGAAATTGGCTGAAACTGTTGATATCAAGATCTCTTTGAAGCGGAGTGAAATTAAAAAAAAAAACCATATGTCAACAGAGGAACTGCGTGATTATGTAAATTTTAATAACGTAGCTATTTAATTTTTGTTTTAATTCTGACGGTAAGCAGTGACCGCAACCTATGAACGCGCGTAGTACTTGAAGTATCACATACGCGTTGCCAACCCAAGGGACTCGAGGGAGAGGTTGAGAATGGAAAAAGAGGAAAGGAGCAGAAAAGGTGGGAGATTGAGCCTCCGGCGCCTTATAAAATATTATAAACTAAATACAAACTCGTATTTTTTCATTAAACTGAACTGCTTACCAGCACATCTGTTGACTTATTTGTAAGATTTCAATGACGTGGTTACTCATTTAAGATAGAAGCCTGAAAATTAACATTTGAACATTTGGTCTTCTCATTAGATGCGACCTCCTTTTAGTTACCTATTAGGTCCACATAAGTCACGCACAGGGTTGCCAGATGTATAATCGTGAATACTAAATGTATAATAAATAATAACATCAACACAGATACTCTTATTGTTTACTTTTTATCAATAATCTGTTTAATTAAGTCGTATATTGTATATTAGCTGTAAAAATATGTTTTTTTAAATATATATTACGATAGGCTTGCGCTTGACCACAATCATTCCTCGTGAAGAGCAGTGATGGGGTCTAAGTTGAAGCGCGCTTACCTAGACAATGCCTATTCACTGTAGACTTTAAAGTATTAATCTTATGGTGGGTTAGTTGTGATAATTAAATAATAAATACAAAATAAATCATCTAAAATTTTGGGAAATTTTTAATCCGGATCATCAAGATTACGGATACGTATATGCTGTTATCATTCTTGCATATGATTTGTACAGTTTTGATTATATGTAAATAATATTAATATTGTATTGTAAATATGTTTTAATCTTTTATTTTATTTGTTACTACATTAATAGATAATTTTGACAACCCTAATTACGTAAGACATAAAATATAAAGATTTATTGATTATTTTAATGAAACGATTTACAGACAGGATGTCTACGTCCAATCAGAAATCAGTGTTAAAAACGATAAAAAAAACTTAAGACTCGTAAACTCAAGCATTACCTAATTGTGTTAAATAAATTATTTATAAAGTTCGGTTTCGTTATAAAAAACATACGCTTTTTAGTGAGCAGACCTAGATTGAAAGCCTTGAGTGGCGACTGTGAGCGGAGCTTAAAGGAAATACAAAGATCTTATATATTTATTGATATATATGTGAGAGTTTGTTTGGTTTATTTATTTTTAATACCATGTTACAATATAGACGAAAGAGGTTGTATTATTAATAAAAAGTAAAGCTGGTTGCTTTTGACATCTGTCGTATCTGTCATGGTGATTTTATTTTTTTAAGTTTGTACTTATAGTAGGCGAAGGTTAATGCCTAGACGTATACTGTAGGTTCGATCTAAATAATATGGGCTGTAGACAAAAATGCAACCAGCTGGTTGCATTCTTGTTATTATTTATTAAAACAAAAGTTTCTTCAAAACTGCTTCTTACTTTTAACTTTTCTTACCATAATATGCTACTTGTGCCTATAGTAATAAAATATCTCTTCCCCAGAAATGGATCTGTAAACCAAAATATCGGGGGGCACGGCAGTGCCCCCGCCATGTCGAGCGCGAAGCAAACATTGCCGTACCATCCTTTGGTGGAACCACTCACTCATGATCATCAAAATAGAACTAGTACTTCCTATAAACTCAGAGAGCTGAAATTAGGCACAGAGTTAGGCTTTAATGGCCACATAAAGGGAAAACTTTAAAAACTATGATAATCGAAGATCTGGAGTACCTGGTGTCTCTTACGTGTACGTTGATTCAATAACCGTAGTAAGTCAATTGTACGTTGTCGGCCAGCGGCCAAGTCATACAACAATAACTATAATAATAAAGAAATCGCAGTAAGGAACCTTAGACTTGGCACAACTTTGTCTAGATTTCATTACTTTTTAGAGATAAACAAGCAGCTCCATCGAGACTTGGCTAGTTTTTACAGAATGTTTTTGGCACACACACGTCGTTCGTTAGGCGTTGGGACGTGACGACCCCATCGCCCGCTGTTGCGATAATCTCTGTCACAGCAGATATTTTTTCACCAGTGCAATTATTCACACTGGTGGTAGGTCTTTTGTTGCAAGAGGCCGGCTTGGTAGGTACCACTGTGTGTTTGGTATTACTGTGTTACGGTTTGAAAGGCACTGTTGGCTAGTGAAATTACTGGGCAAAAGAGATTTAAGAACCAATATCTTAAGGTTGGCAACGCGTGAGTGACACCTACTAATGGTGTTGCAAGCGGTCATAGACTACGGCAAACGCTTGTCAATATAGTAAAATAAAACACACAAACACACATGAAGAAGGACAGGCACACAGAAAGAAATAGTGTTTTGTTATACATAAGGATTATTAATTTTATGTATGTTTATCGTATAGGTATTTATAATTATATTTATTAGTTTATAATAGAATATTCATTGGATAATATTATATATATAATTATGCCTACGTATTAGTGTTTAAATATTTGCATGTACGTTTATTATACTGGCACCACCTGCCTAATTATTTTTAACAAATTCTCCTTTCCCGAAGGTTGCCTGGGAGAAATCGCTATCAAGCGATAAGGCCGCCATTTGTACTATTGCTTTATTTTATGTTTTTTTTTCTTTCCTTTTTGTGTATTCTGTGAGGTGTACAAAGAAGTGTATAAATAAATAAATAAATAATAAGGAAGTAGAAAAATTCGGGACACATATTATAAAAAGCTAGATATGATATATTGTAAATATTGACTAAAACTAGAGTGATTTATTATTAGGAAAAATCAAACCATTTACATAAATTATGTTGATATTTTCGTTCCATATTAAGAAAGCTCAAGGATATTTAAAACTAATATTCATTAACATGATATATTCTGATACCAATAACAATAGAATTGATTTATAATCGAATTGATGATTTAACAATCATAAATCATATTAACGATAAAATAGCCTCTTTTATAATTCAGTATAACGACATAAATATACTATATAAATATTTTCGTCCTAGCATTATTCCCGGTATTTTATCTACCTAGGGTCTGCTTATAACTTTTATCCGTATTTGACGGGTTAATAGTTTTGAGACGGAGCGAATGCCATCTGACCTCCGCAACCCTAAGGGCGAACCAGTAACTCATTGGATATCAAGAGTTAACGATTATTATCAGATGTTAACCGAGACCAACAGCTTAACGTGCTCTCCGAGACATGGTGGGGAGACCCACACTGACAAACGCCTTGACCGAAACAGAAATTTTAACAAACATCTGCCCGAGCGGGAATCGAACCCGCAACCGTCGAGACGTAAGGCAGACTCGCTACCCACAACGCCACAACGGTGTCATACTATTTGTCATACAACATTTATATTATCCAATACCTTTTTATAAAGCAATTACGTAGGTAGTACAACGTATGCAGCACTTCATAAATGTTACTATACAATTATTATGTAATTAATTGGTCATAATTAATTAGTCCGTGCTTGGAAGGCGTAAAAAGTCGCGATATCAAATGTTATGAACTTCGTAATAGCATCAGCATCATTTTCAGCATCAAATTTAACAGCTCCTTCTGATTGAATATCAACGCGAAGTAGCAGTATTCGAATTGTTGTATTTCATTCAAGAGGTCCAAACTCCCACATTCTTCGTACAATTCCTCTAGCCACTCCTCTTTCTTTCTTCTAGCTATGTGATCTTAATCAGCTCTAAAGTGGCAACAGACGTTAATTACGTTCTATCCATCGTCAAATAATATTATTTTACGACTTTAAAGAGACTGCACGCACTCCGGCTAGACTAAAGTCTAAATTACCTCTAAAATTTAACCTATCAATTAAATGAATAATTCCTTATCTGCTACCGAATTCCGCTTACTGAAAACATTTTATGAATATTATATCAATTGCATCGTTAGTTTTATTATTTCCTGAATGTTAAAATTAGGAAACTTGCTTAAAGAGCAAATGATTCATTTACAAAATACATGTAAAATAAATGAATATTGTATAAGGATTCAGTAGTAGGTGTAATGTATGTAAAAATAATGTAATGATATTGACATATTGCATATAATATCAAGGTCCAAAAATTTTAATAAATGTATTACAGAAAAACAATCATTTCGCATTATAACATACCTAATCTACGTATGAGATATAAATTATTTTGTTTTTAATTATTATATTGAAGTTCTTATTTTATTTGTATAATATTGTAATGATTTTTTTCATGTATATTTTTTCACAAAAATCATTTTTCAAAAATAAAAAAAACAACAACATCAGAACTCTCTTTGTGTAGGTTTTAGTTATAATTATTTTATAAAGATACGTATTATTTGTTTTATTATAAAAGTACCTTTTAATTCAAGCTCTCGTAAAGTGAAGTAAAAGTTTTTTTTTAATATGACTATCTTTTATAAATCGCTTGTGCTGATTTTAATACAATAGCCCAATCAGATAAAACGATGCAATAAACGACATCCTTTTTTAAGTTTCTCGTAAAAATGGTTACATAATTGTACGGCTGTATTCATGACCATTGTCTGTAGTATTAAAAAGTTAAGAGCTGTCAGCTGTCACTTGGAAACTGTCATGATGCCCTAAATTTCGTTTTTACTTGTTTTTTTAGTGGCGCGCCCTTCAATCCGGCGTCCGAGTACTAAAAAACCAGTAAGTAGCAAATCGTAAGTTTTTAGTTACATCTTATATAATTTTAATTATACTGCGACGGTCCTTGTTTTCTGTACGAGTAAAAGTCTAGGTTTAATATTGTACTTTGTTTAATATTGATTAATTTATTAAAATTCGCATAAAATAATGATTTTTAAATTATTTATTTCATATAAATTGTAGCTTAAATCACATACAAAGATATATAAGTCATCGTATTCTTAATTCGGTAGTCATCTGTATTGAGCAGAAATATTTCTCGCGTACAAGATCTTCAGTCAGTAAAATTATACTAGTACACTAGTTTTAAACAGCGTATTCAGTAATTTAGTTAGTCGATCTTAGAATTTAGTTAACTTAATTAGTCGATCTTTTGACAACAGCTTACAATAATCTAGAATCCAGGCATATTCGTTTTTAATGACTAAAAATAGATTCTTATACTTAACCGTTTTTGTTACCGGATTTTAAGCTCGCCAAGTCCATATCTCAAGCCGCCTTCTGACTTTATTGCATAATATTTTGTTGCAGTTTAAAATTATTCCTTTGGTTTCGTTAAATATGTACGTACCACGTTTTATTTAGCATCGCAATAATGTCATAAAAATACATAAAGTTTTGCGTGTTTTTAATAAAATCAACAGTTTAAGTTTGAAGCCTCAATAGCTCAACGATAAAAGTGTAGACTTCAGTCTATTAACGCAAGAGTCGCGAGTTCGAATCTGACCCCCTTGGGCTATTGTCGTACTCACTCCTAACGCAATCTTTGAGCTTATTTGGACGGGCAATAGGAATATTAGTAATGCCTTGAAAAAGCATTGCTTAAAAATATAATTAATAAAATTTATTTAATAATTATATAGGTTGATCTTATGATATACTTTTTTCCTATTTAAATAAGGATTTTTCATAATACTGCAAATGGGGTGACCCATTATTGTTAAAAAAAAATAAGAAAACAAAAATAAATTAATTAAATGAACATGTAACTTAAGAACCAAAGGAATCATTTTAAGGGCATTCTAGTTTCACTCGTTAACAGTGAAGCCTATAAATTATTATGAAATTTGACTTTAAATTTTTAAGTAGCCTCTATATTTAGACCACTTAATTGTCAGGGCAGCACTATCCACGTTTTCTGTAAAACGTATAGTTTCACCATTGTCTCAAAAGCGCATACATCCATCGTCGTGTCAAAAAGCAGTTTCAACAACTGTAATTAAGAACTGGACCAATAAATCTTTATAGTGGTCCATTCAAACGTCCATTCCAAATTAAACTAGTTAGTTTTGTGTCCACGTGAAGAATTACTGGTTTAACAAAATGCAATTGTTTTGGGACATTGTGAAACAATTTGTAAGACTGTGAGATTTAGAACGAAGTTCCTTAACGCGGCTTACGGGTAGAGTGATTTAGTAGAAATTGTCGCGTAACGAAATGCCGTTTGGTGTGCGTGTGTGTATCGAACATACTACAAGCACACGAGCAAGCACTAGCAAGTGAGTGCGCAGCCAGGTACGCAACTCTCTCTCTCTCTCTCTCTCTCTCTCTCTGTTTTTTTATCACATAATCCATTGAAATATACAGATTTCATTTCGAATCACATTCGGGGTTGAAAAAGAAACGTAAAGAACTTCGTTCCTGACGGGGCTCCCGCGACCGCATTATTTTTTTCATGACGGTTTGCAAACAAGCTTACGGTTCGCCTTATGGTGGCTTTATTAACCCAAGGGATAGCAAGAAAGGGATGCGAATATAAAAAAGAAAGGAACAGAGGGGGTGGGATTGAGGCTCCGGTGCTCTCGCTCATCGCACAAAACGCAACAGTACTCTATTACTTTACGCCAATTTTCTGTGAGAGGGTAGTACTTCCCCGGTTGAACCGGCCCTTTCGTTCTAGGAGGAGCATGGCTCTACTAGTAAACCTGGATATTACCTAACATTCATTTTATTACTTTTGAAGTTAATAATTTTGTGTATCATTTGCGATAGAAATTAAAAATAAATGAATTAAAAAAACAATTAAAGTCAAAATAACTACGATAACGAAACTTCATATTTTAAAGTTGTTAATTTGTTATAGATATTAATAACACGATTATTAAATAACCTCCGGCACAGGATATCACTATCCTAATGGGGGCCGTTGAGTTTGCAACGTTTATTTATTTATTTAAATAAATTATAGTAAAATATAATTTCATGCTTCAAAACTCTTAACACTGTTAGGTTTAAAGTAATTGTTTTAAAGGCAAACTAAAATAGGTCACTAAGTCAACTTCTGTTTATATAATAAAGTGTATTTACCAGATTTATGTCAAAGATAAAAGACCATAATAAATTGGCGTAACGTCAAACTGTCAACTATAAAGTCAATAAATATTTAATAATAATACATTAATACAGAGTATATCGAACCTTTTCATGAAAAACATCGTATCCGACAGATTCGTATCGTATTTTTTGCAGAAGTTGTTATGTTAACTGATATTATACTACATACTCAGAGAGAAAGGTAAGACATTCTCACTCGGGATTCGATTCTACTTTTCTCTTGGTG
This sequence comes from Hestina assimilis, assembly GCA_023373885.1. Taxonomy (NCBI): domain Eukaryota; kingdom Metazoa; phylum Arthropoda; class Insecta; order Lepidoptera; family Nymphalidae; genus Hestina; species Hestina assimilis. The sequence goes on along the minus strand of CM041749.1, from coordinate 3,470,982 downwards.
TGTATATGATTAGATAGCTCGCTTTTAGTCGCTGGTACAAGGGAGAAACACAGGGTTGCTAGGTTACCGTGAGGTAAAGTGAGTTAATTAGTGTCATCATCATCTAGCCACGAAGAAAGGCAAAGGCAGATCTTTTGTACCATCCATACAGGTATTCGTTTCTTCGATTTAGATGGTTCGATGGTTTCGTGCTTCGATTTAGATGGTTGCTTCATTTTGTGTGTTTTGAGTCCTTTACACATAAGATATCTGAATTTTTTCATAGTGGTTATTTTTAAAACGTAAACGAACACTAAGAAAGGATTTTGCGAAGTTCAAGCCTTATGAGGGTGAAAAGGGGATGTAAGTTTGTATGGATGTTCCGTCATTTTCTAAACAGCATGAAACTTTGTTTTTGGCGAACAATTAAATACAAAAAAAGACATGTTTAAACATTTTCTAATATTCCACAGAAGAGTTGAAATAGGGGTTCAAAGTTTGTATTAAAATCATTATTCACGTCAGCGAAGTCGCCGGCAGAAGTTAGTAAGTAATACATCTATTACGTAACACAATAAAAAACACCGTAGTGGAACTATGAATGAAACATCCGATAACAAGTGTTTAACCTTTATATTATACATAATAGAAGACATATGCCAGCTCATATGATAATGACTGTTAAGATCCGGCAACATATATTAAATTTAACTGTAACACAACAAGGACAATGAATACAAATCGCACGCTAATTACCAAGCAATTTGTTATTTTAAGATCAAGATCGTTATATCTTGACGAATGATGTATGACGACGTTGTGACGCAGAGGTAGCGAGCCTGCGGGTCCGATTCTCGCTCGTAGCAGATGTTTGTATTGACCATGTAGACAGCTGTTTCTATCTGGGTGTTTGTCTTTGTTCTTGTATGTGTTTCCAGACCCTGACACAGGATATCACTATCCTAATGGGGCTTGAATGCCTCAGCTTCGCTCCCGTCGAAATAAGAAAGTTAAGAAATGTGCTATTAAATGCAAAAATAATTTTTCAAATCCGACCACAAGTTTCAGAGGTTTATTGATAGCTTTAATTCATTTATTTATTATCTTTGATAATAAAATGCAGTATGTACACAAACAGACAGGTACTATAGACAAAAGATTTGACCTCTACACATCAATTATCTGATTAAGTAACCTTGACTAGAGTCTATACCATGATGGGTTGCTGTTTTAAATTTTAATTTTGACCTTACTGTAAGACGAAAGCTGCTCCAATTTTATAGCGATACTCGTACATTTCGCCTTGGATTATTAATAAAGCTATATGTAAAAAGTTGTTTGACAGTTATGCGAGATAACGTAATATAAACAGGCCAAGTGCGTTTCGCACATAGAGGTTCCGTACCGCCGTACAATAAAGTTAAAATTGTTGGTTCTAGGAGCTAATAGTTACTATTGCAATACCGTTGACACCGTTGTGGCGTTGTGGGTAGTGAGTCTGCCTTTATTCTCGACGATTGCGGGTTCGCTCAAGCAGATGTTTGTTAAAATTTCTGTTTCGGTCTGAGCGTTTGTCTGAGTGGGTCTCCCCAGCGTGCCTCGGAGAGCACGTTAAGATGTCGGTCCCGGTTGTTATCACATAACATGTGATAATAATCGTTAACTCTCTTGATTAGTAAATGGGCTCTTATCCAATGAGTTGCTGGTTCGCCCTTAGGGTCGCGGAAGTCAGATGGCAATCGCTCCGTGTAAAAACCTGTCAAATCCGGTTAAGAGTAATAAGCAGACCCTGGGTAAATAAAATGCCGGGAATAATGCTAGGGCGAAGTTACTATTGTAATAACAGTGCCTTATATTAATTATTGTTATTCACGCGACCGAAAATGCGGGCAAAGTCAGTATAGTATATGATGGTACAATAGTATTAACGTAGTAGAGCCATGGTCTTCGCAGCACAAATAAGCCAGCTCGACTTGGGAAGTACTATCATCTCACAGTCATCGTAAAGTAACAGTATCAGTAGGTACTGTTGCGTTTCGTGCGATAAGTGAAACCGTCAGACGCCTAATCTCCTCTCTCCTCTCTATTCCCTTCGTCTTTTTCCTTCTCATCACTTCGTTCCTGATCCTTAGATTGACAATGCACATGTGATAAAGTATCGCAAGCGTTACATAATAACAAGCATAGGTTGCAGTGACTTACTATCAGGCAGACCGTATTCTCGTTTGCCAATCGCCATGATATAAAAAAACTTTTCATAGTTGATTTTATCCGCTATATAAGAAATAATTGCTAATTAAGGCCTTCACAACATGAAATTAAGTTAACATAAAACTGCCTAGAGCATGCATTTATTTTAATATATCTGATAGATTAAACAGCCGATAGCAATTTACCTAAGCGATATGGGATACCGTGATTGATAAGGCTGTACCAGATGTTTAGACCGTCTAATTGCCTGACCGATATTGATCGATGGATATGAAATACAGGTTAAGCTGTTAAGACTTGTTATGTTAGGCATATTCATATTTAAAAAATTATATAATTCTTCATCCTAGCATTATTCCCGGTATTTTTATGTACCCAGAGTCTGCTTATTACTCTTATCCGGATTTGACAGGTTACTAGTTTTTACACAGAGCGATTGCCATCTGACCTCCGCAACCCTTAGGGCGAACCAGTAACTCATTAGATAAGAGCAATTTACTTATCAAGAGTTAACGATTATTATAGATGTTATTGATAATAACCGGAACCGACAGGTTAACGTGCTCTCCAAGGCACGGTGGGGAGACCCACACGGACAAACGCCCAGACCGAGTCAGAAATTTTAACAAACATCTGCCCGAGCGGGAATCGAACCCGCAACCGTCGAGACTAAAGGCAGACTCGCTACCCACAACGCCACAACGGTGTCAAAAAAAAAATTATATAATTATGTAATGATAATTATCAAACATTTTTGTAAGGAGCATAGAGGAGGATCTATATGCAAATCTGTATAAAAAATTCTATAATAGATCTTTAGCACAATCAACAGTCAAAATAGACTCGCTGGTGTCCCTTGGTAAATTCCAACCAATGCTTCCGACGAAGTTAGTTATACGTCTTAGTCTGACTTCATTATTATATAAGATTTTAATTTGCACAACATAACCGAATAAAGTTAACTTGTAACTTAGTTCCGTTGTGTCAGTGTTGAATTTACGAAGGGACACCAATGAATCTGTGAAAATTTGTCTCTATGACATTTCATAGTATACTTTGCCTCATTTGTTGTTTGTTCCATTGAGCCCTTTAGGGTACAGGACTTTCCAAAAAGGATATTTTATACATAAATACTGGTAAAAACTTTACTCCCAAGAGAAATACTTTTTCATAAGCGTTTTTGATGCATAAATAAAAAGAAATGTCACATTAATTACTCAATATTTATTTAGCAACGCGACGCATGAATCACAATAATCATAACATTTATATGAAGAAGTCGTTAATTAGGATGCTAATAGGAAATAAATTAATTTAGATTGACGTTGAATTGTGACATTTTAAAGTGAAACTTGCAAAATTTTAAAGGCTCTAAAGAACATAATAATTTTTTATGTGACAATAATTACTTAATTATTAAAATAATTATTAAACAAAATAAAGGTATTAATAGTAAAATCGACTTTATTGTTTACTCTATGGTTAAAAAACTTTTAACGAGAATTAATATTTATTATCATACATTCTACCTGTGATATAATAATAAATATAGAAATTGGCCGTTTTCAAATTTGTAATTATTTCTTCCAAAGTTTAGCACCAACCTTACAATAAAATCTTTTATATCAAATAGTTAAAAAAATCACATACATAACTTGTTTCATGCTTAAATAGAATAGACGCTAAACGCTCAACGATCAATTAGGATAGTAATATCCTGTGTCGGGGGTCCGGAAACACACACAATGACAAGCACAAACACAACAAGATCGGAACATATGCCCAGTGGCTTAGGTTAGCTGGTTATATTTTTATATTCTATATCGTTATTTTTTATTTATTTATTTGAATATGTCAAAATCATTATACATTATGAAACTCAAGTGTTTTCGCACGCGGTTTGCTCATCACAGTATAAAATTATAATATTAAAATGTTGTTTGCATACAAAATTATACTGTAACATGATATGCAGATGACGAATTTTTATATTACATGAAGTTGAAATAGTTGTGGTTGCGATTTTTAAATATAGGTACAAATAAAGTCTATAGTTCGAAGCTTGATTTTCGTTTGTGTAAAATTTATTATTAATTTTTTTCAGATGGTTGGTAAACAAGCATACGGTCCGCCTGATGTAAGCAGTCACCACAACCTATGAAAGCTTGCGATTTTCTGTGTGTGTGTGTGAGGGTAGTACTTCCCCGGTCGAGCCGGCCCTTTTGTGCTCAGAGAAAAATGGCTCTACTACCGTAAAGATGAATTTCTCTTTTTTGTCTTGTTATTAAATAAACTCAGTTTAGTCTAGTTTCATCCCATCAGAGGCCATCAGAGGCCATCAGCATTACGTTCGAGCACACTAGCACGGGAGTGGGGATGGGTGCGCAACTCTATCTCTCACTCTCTATTCCTGTCTCTTTTTATCATATAGCCTATTGAAATATACGGATTTCATTCTTTCCTGATCCCGCGACCGCACAATTTTTTTTTTGTGTTTCCGGAATCCAAAACCTCCCTCCTAAAATTATAAATTATTGAATTGGTGTGTATATTTATATTTAAAAATCCTTAAATAAAAATAAAAAGTTCACTGTTCCTTATACAGATTGTAGCGTCAATAAAAATAATTTGTATGTGTACTTGTTATTTAAATTATTGTCAATATATATACTCATTAATTGTTTCCGCTTCAGTAGTATAATAGTTATTAGCTATGAAAAGGTCTTAGAGCAATTAAAAACTGCATTTAATAAATATTTATAGTTACGTTACCAGTGTCACAACAAAATAGTCTAAATATATGTCTAGAATAGCTGCGCTCGCGGCTTCGAAATTTTGAACGAAATCTCTTTCCCAAATAAAAGTAGCTTATGTTACTCCTTATAACATCGGCTATCGGTAGATTCGGTCCCGTTATTTCAGAGATTAGTCGGTACAAACAGTCAGACAGACGAAAATGTTTAATCTGGTTTGGGTTTTATTTAAAAGTATACTTTCTAGGTAGTCTTATTCCATTGAAATTAGGTCAGGATCTGATAATGAGATCGTGGAGTAATCAAGGGAACCCTTAAAATAATTTAGGCACGCTTATTGCGATTTACATCTATATTTTTTGTGATAGTAATTTGTCTATTTTTTTTAAGAATCATTGATATATTTTATAACCAGCGGCCCACTCCGGCTTTCCAGGGGTATAATATATATTATAGCCTATGTCATTCACAGAAAAAATGATTAAAATCGATCCACCTACCTACCTACTTTTAATTTATTCATTACTGCCAGTGGCCCGCATGCGTTCAATGTAATTATTTACGAAATCACATTAGAAACCTCAAAAATAACAGTATTTCTCCACTATTTAATGGATTTTATTATACATATAAACCTTCCTCTTCAATCACTGTATCTATTAAAAACACCGCATCAAAATCCGTTGCGTAGTTTTAAAGATTTAAGCATACATAGGGATATAGGGACAGAGAAAGCGACTTTGTTTTATACTATGTAGTGATGAAGTAAAGCTATATTAATCTACTTGAAATTATTATATAATAAAACATACTTGTGTCAATGTAATTTAATTGCTTATAATTATAGTGAATAAATTACAAACTACAGTTTTATATATATATATAAGTTTATATAAAATGTATATTATATGTATAAAATTTACTATTTAAGTCAATTGCTTAATTAAGTCCAAGTAAACTTCTATGAATAAATGATAATCATTTTCATACGTCATTAATCGATTTAAGCACTTAAATAAGTTGTAACTTAAACCGTAAGTGTTCGTTAAGTGCGAATGGTTGATAAGTACTTTAGGACAGTTTAAAATTTAGGTGGCATTAATAGAAGCAAGTGTATAAAATAGTCGAAATTTCGAAATATTATTCAAGAATAATATAAGTTTCTAAAGCTGTTATAGAATAAAAGTTAAAAACTGAAATTTTTATCTTATTATTATATGTCTTCTCTTTGAAGAGTAATTCTCTTGATAATCAATAGTAAAGTTCCGGAGAGTACAAGTGAAAAAGTGCGATCTTAACTAATATTTCAGATAGGAGTTCTTGTTTGTTATGCTTTCACTACTTTAAAACCGATCATGATGAAAATATGCACAGATGTTGTCAGGGAAAGAGAGGGACAAACACAACACTCGAAAGGCGTCGGGATGTGACGACCCCATCGCCCGCTGTTGGGATAACCTCTGTCACAACAGAGATTATTCCACCAGTGCAATCAGTCACACTGGTGGTAGGTCTTTTGTTGCAAGAGGCCGGCTAGGTAGGTACCACCGCAGTGTCCAATATTCTGCCGCCAAATAGTAGTGCTTAGGCACTACTGTGTTCCGGTTTGAAGGGCATTGTACGCTAGTGAAATTACTGGGCGAACGAGATTTAAGAACTAATATCTCGAGGTTGGCAGCGCGTGAGTGGCACCTACTAATGGTGCTGCAAGCGCTCATAGGCTGCGGCAGCCACTTACCATCAGGTGGGCCGTATGCTTGTTTGCCAACTTCTAGCATAAAAAAAAAACACTTTAATACAGTTTACCTTTTTCGGAGTATTTATTACAGTTTATTACTGTTAGCTGAGTGGCCTCGATAGCGTCACCCGTGGGTCCGTAGACCCGGCCGGTAAATGAGTGATAGCCCACACAGGGCTCAAGTTACATCCGTCCCAAGGACTCCCCCTTCTACGAGGTCCAGTCTGGGCTTACGACGTCATCAAGAAGAGAGCGCTTACTGTTTATTGAGGAAAGTTTGATTTTTGACAATCGTCTGATTTAACTTCGACGAAATTGTGATACCAAAACTGCCTTAAGTGCCACATCCCGCGGGTTCGTTTCCCGCTTGAAGCAGATGTTTGTACTGATAGAACGGACATGTTTTTCGGTCTGGGTGTGTTTGCCATTGTCATTGTATGTTTCCGGACCCCTGACACAGGATATTACTAATGGGGGCTGTTTAATGTAGAGTTATTTAAGAAGTCGGCCTACCTACTTTAATTTCTCTTACTCTAAGATCGATTCAGATAATTGAATAATAATTGAAAATGACATTCATAATATTTTGAAAATGAATAGGTAATTTATAGCCTTAAAACGTCAGTTGCAAAATAATGTAATATTATAGTTAATTTCAATATGCCTATACCAAGAATGTGACCTACAAAAGTTAATATTAATATAACACAAAGATCACTTGTATGGGCGCGGCTTAACGGAACATATAGGACTTATAAATTATCAGTTTATGACAATATTATCATGCATTTAGGGGCCGTTAAGTCGTAATTGGATCAACGCTCCTCCAAGGCGTTCGACTCTTTGACTTTTGATATTTAAAAGGCCTTCTACATTTAAAGAATTTCAAATAATTATACTATACTAGTTAACAGGGACAATATTTAGTCCATTATGTAAAAAAAGTTGTTATTTTAACAAGCAAAAAGGTTGAAGAAAAGTAGGTCAATTTTGTTTTTTTTTTTAATGTTGCTTCGTTTATAAAATATAAAATTTGTGTATTTCGCTTATAGTTATGATATAATTGATTAATTGAGCAAAATTCGATATACCTATTACATACTAAGCATTTCATAATGAAGTAAAACAAACGAAATCAAGTGCGTTGTGAAGCACGCACAGTCGAATCTAAAGGGTTCCGCAGCTTGATGATGAAGAATCTTAAGAACTTTAAAAATAATAAAGAATTAAAATCGACCACAAAAAAATGACTTCAGGAGCTTATATCTCAACAACTGACTTAATAAAAAAAGTTAAAATCAAACCTCCTTATTATTTTAAAAGACCTATCCATAGATATCTCACAAGTTGCCATATGTTGTTTTTTTTTCAACCCTTAGTTACATGTATGGACTGCTACCCTTAATTCTTATATATTATAGGATTTTATTACAAAATCGTGTAGCGGTTTATAGAATACACCTATTTACTAAATTTCGTATAGATAGAGCCAACAGTCTCCGAGTAAAATGACATACGGATGGACGGACAGACGGACATGACGAAATTATAAGGGTTTCGTTTTTTGCCATTTGCTACGGAACAAAAATTAATAATGTGATCGCTATAGTTTGTTACTTGTATAAATTATAATAATTTATGATTCCGGATACAAGCGTCAATAAACAAAAAAACTTTTAAATATAGGTTAATACGAATATATCGATACGTATTTTTATCAACAACTCTTTAACTTATTTCGTAAACGTTTACATTTTATCGATAATATATGTTTTGATTATCGAGTGATGTAAGTTGCATAAATTTGCACCATGGATGCCATTCGAGGTTGACCTTACGTGTTGCGCGCTATCAATACACGAGACCGTTTTAATCGGACCAGTTTTTTTAAGGTTATAAATATGTGACGTAAAGATCGTTTCTACTTTGAACTTTGATATGCGTCAGTTATTTAAAACGTTAATTGAAAATAATATTTTTTAATACAGTTCGATTCTAGACAATCCATCACACCCAAAAAAAAACCCATATATTCATTGTATATGGACAGGCCGTTTCATAGTAATTAAATGTCAAAAGATCCGTTGATCCTGCTTCGTAAATTCGCACTCAACCAACGAAACGAACGTAGTCACAAGCTTGCAATGTATTCGAATGAAGTTAGCGTCACAAGCTTGCAACGTTGAATTTACAAAAGAGTATTATAGCAAATCTTTAGACCAGACCTTGTTTACATTCAGGCAAGGCCCAATCAGCCCTTTTATATTTGTATCTGTAACGAGAACGGAAACACGCTCAAAAGCAAACAGAGTCAACCAAACCGGAACACGGACCGGTACGGTAAACACAAGCATATGCCACGACCAAACTGCGCCAGAATGATAAGATACACAATTATGCTACATTTATCATACCGTCTGGTAGGAGAATAGTCCAGGTTTTAAATAGCATCATCCGTTCCGTATAGTCCAATTAATTAAAAATGAAAGACTAACAGGCTTTGAAGAGGGATAAATTTCGAGACAAGCTCCTGAAATCGAAAAATATCACGTTTTTCGTGATTTACTGACCTCTGACCGCTGTGTAAAGGTTTCCATGGTAACTGTTGCACAATTACCGACTACCAACCTTAACTATCGTGTTCCGAATGGTCTGTATTCGTTTTATATATTTGCCGAACGCATTAATTAGTGTGAGAAAAATGTATTGGTATTTTATTCTCTACCCATTTATGGAACTAACTTAACATTATATTCTATAGCAACAATATTATGTTACGAACGCTACCTAACGAAACTACCAACCCTAGCACACTGAGTAGGCTAGGCAAGAGTTCCTAGCAATTATAATAAGTTACATTACAAGGATAAATAATATTATCTAGTGTATTTTATTTTACAGTTATTATTGAATCAAACACATGTGACTCATTTTATTTGTGTTCCGTACACCCACAGATTGTTTATTTCTATTGCCACTACAAAAACAAAACAAATTAAAATTAAAAAATAAAGTGATGCAAGGTACTAGATACATACAAAAAACTTGATATTTTGACGTTTTTTTTATTTATCTAATGAACTGTAATAGATAAATAGTTTGAATTTGTATAGCTTGAGTATTTCTGGGGACCCTATATTAACAAAAAAACCTACAGATTATGTTATTTTTGCATTTTAATTTTCAAATCGGTGTTTCTTTCATAAACATATAAAATCAACCTAAATGAAAACTCCTAAAGAAACCGTACACAAACTAAAATAACATCATCCACATAAAAGAAATGTTCATAATATGAAAACTACTACGCCAAACTGGGTTAAATTTTAATGGCACGACATGACAACTATTCCGCATCAAACAGAAGAAGAATCACGTAAATCATAAATCTCAACGTAATTGGTCTACATACCTAAAAACCACCAATGGAGAAAACCTTTTAAAGGTTAATAATAACAAATTAAATTTCAAAATGAAAAAAGGTATAAGAAACTTGTCAATTTTTCAACAGTGGTACGAAACCCTTTTAATTATCATGTAATACTTATATTATGTTCTGCTTTTGTAGTGTATGCACAGCACAATAAAGCCTTGAAAAACAGCTTAACAACTTATCGCATATTTCATAAGAAGCCAACGTGACTTGTTTTATTTATGAGTAATAAATTTCACTTTCATTTCATTTGAGATAAAAGAGCTTGCACTGTATGTATGTTTTATTCAATGCGTTTCTTTTTTTTTCTTTTATATAAGGGCTTTCATGTAAGGGGACCACGCCTTTGAATGGCGTGAGAGTACGTTACGCTGTCGGTCCCGGTTTTTATCACTTAACAATAAGATAATAATCGTTAACTCTTGATAAGTAATTTGCTTTTCACCAATGACTTCCTGCTTAGGGATTAGGCTCTTAGGGTTGCGGTCAGGTGGCAATCGCTCAGTAAAAACTAGTAACCTATCAAATGCTGATAAGAGTAAGTAAGCACAAGAAAATACTGGGAAATATGATAGTAAAGAGAGGAGACTGTAAATATTGTGACGATCTCAACATTACACTTTATTTAAATCTCTAAAACAATGTATTTTCTATAATATGATCCTATTTATGGACGGTCACCCATCCATTTACTGACCGCACCCAAGTTGCTTAACCTAAAAGTCGTTTGCCGACCACGTGACTATGTACAACGTAATACTCAGTATGGACATACCCCGAAAATAATATTTTTACAAAATCAAAAATTTATAAAATTTTGTATGAATATTTCCATAGAAAAAGGAAAATGTATGAAAATTCACGGAGTCAGGTGCCGAATGTCATTGCAGCTGTTTCACATATATAAGGGGTGTGGTGTCGGCGAAGGTGTCTCCGAGCGTATGCTTTCGTGAGTGCCCGTCTGACGTCTCTACCCCGCGTATATGTGGACGGCTTACCAAGGCGGTGCGTTCGGGCGGCCATGCTGCTAGAATGCTAGTTAAGGTTTCCGATCTTCGTATATGGTTTTATACATATTATTAATGGTGATTGGTGATGCATGGCACAGAATATATATAAAGTATATATTAAATATATATACAATAATTAATAAATAATGACGGTATGGTGGTCCGTCTATGATTACTGGCAAAGAGATCTAATATGAATAATATGATCTATACATGTTAAAGGCAAATTTATATCGTTGAAATATATTAAATATAATTTATTATTATAAATTAAATATTTAATGGCGGTTTGTGGGTCCGTCAATTATGAATGTATATATGTTTGATATATATTAAGAAACGAAGTTTACTTCGTTTCTGTACTATTATGTGATATTGTAATTGTGAATATAATAGCGAAAGTAATGCTTCGGCGCAGATACTGTTTATGTTTCAGAATCTAATGGATTATTTGAAACCTAAGAAGAAGCGAATTCAATGAAGATTTAAAAGTATGCGTTGGGAAGAATTTATGCGTCATAGCTAATAAATAATTATATTTCAGCTGTATACGTGTATAATGTTTTGGCGAGTTGTAGTTGACCCGATACTTGAGTTTGAGGCTCTGATGTGACCTGAGTCATGTCTATAGTGTCCTAAAGCGAGGCCCGAGGATTTTTAATCTTAGTTGACCCGATGCTTAAGTATGAGGCTCCGATATGATTGTGGTCATGTCTATAGTGTCCTCGAGTGAGGTCCTTTGACTTTGCTGATGTGATGCTGACATGAGGTTGACTCTGCGGTGCGATTTATATCGATGCAGTAGTTTCCTCAGGTCCATTGCTGAAGCGGCCCCAGTGATACAGATTAGAATTGCTGCGGTGGTGCGACTTAGGTCGATGCCGTGATGTAATTCGGTTTGTTGCTGAGGCGCTGGAATGTTATACATCGTTTGTAGCAAAATGACTCGTCTTCTTATTAGAGACGGCTCCTTAGCTTAGCAATAGGGATTTTTATAATTGACATTGTAGCATGTCATACTATTAGGGCAACTGGTTGCTTCTCACTTCGAGATAGCTAACTAGTATTAGACAGTGTGGCCTGCTTAACTCTTATCATGCGTGTTTATCACGTCTTAAATAATGAACTGGATTTGGATGTATGTTTGAGTATTGAGCCAAAAGGTACCTTGCGTGAGCAAGTGCTATGGTTTTAATGATGCAAAACTATAATAAGAAAACGACATATATCAAAGAATATTAGTTGTAAGACAATGCGATTACGAATACGATATAAGCTCACGAATATTAATTATAAGACAATGCGATTATTTAAATAACAAATAGGTAGGGTTAGGTAGGACTTAGTTGTAAGGAATTGCGGTTGTGATATTATAAAGAATTGAATATTATCAATACTATATGACCCATATATAGTGATAATAGAAATATACGTTATAAATATAATTATTAATGAATTTGCCTACACTACGGTGAGGTTATTATAAATACTATATCACACATATATAGTGATAAAAGAAATATACGTTATAAATAGCATTATTGATGAAAATACCTTAACAAAGGTGAAGTTTATGATAAATATAAACTCTATATTAACCACATATAGTGGTATGACAAATATACGTTATAAATGATATTATTTATTATTATTGATGAATTTTACTTCACTAAGGTGAGGTTGACGATTATAGAACTGTGCTTACGGAATGCCGCCTGGCGGTTTAATGTTCGAATACATATCTGAACCAGGGATTTATTCCCTTATATATAATGACCAGGGCTTGTCCCTCAATTATTATGGCGTTTAGCCTTCTCATACAAAGATGAATAAGAAATATAATGCGACTTCGGTCTTAATCGATACTATTACTAAATATCAGGGCTTGATCCCTTTCTATGCTATGAAAATAACAATAATATAAAAGAATAAATCTTGCGTCCCGATAACGAAATCACTATAAATATAAATTACCAGGACTATGTCCTTTCACGTTATAACAATCAAATTGTGTGTCGCAGGCGCACTATAAATAGCCTATCCCTTACCCGGGAGGGCTCGTATATATGGTTGGAGCCCACAGTCGGTGGCGTGTGTGGGGCCATGGACCTTCTCCCGTCCTTTATAGTTTTCCCAGAAAGGGTTAAGTATATAAGGATTGAGGAGCGAGATTACTTTCAGCTACTCGTAAGAGGTGTTGAAAGTATAGGGATATATTTATTATCTCACCATTTAGCCTTTATTGGCTTATATTAATATTTTTATTATGATAATCATATTACACTAATATAATTAAACTATATAATAAATAAGAAATTATTGTTTTCCATTGTCGAATTGAACCTGTTGCCTCTGATGCTCTAAAAGAACACGGTTTATTACGATCACAACGTAACAAGGGTCCTGGCCGCTTAGACGATACACGTGCCAATTTAGTAGTTTTATGCTATTTATTTTCGTGCATTTGATTAGTATTTATTTAAATATATATTATTTCTATATTATATTTATTAAGTAAGGTAGGTTTAGTCACAATATGAGCATTAATAAAATTTCTATAAGTTTATTTAACTGTGATAACGGGGAATACTTTTGTGTTAATACACCGCTGACGATTGAAGTTGGTTACTAGGGCGTCTACTATGCCCTTTAGCAACAATTGTATTGCGATCCAATTCAATACAGATAGTACAACGATTCCGATGTTATATGAGCATCATATATAAATGGACGCAAATAAGCAATACCATGTCAACCCACACGAATGTCATTTCGAGAAAAACGCGTTCGAAAATTTTGAACAACTTGCTTTATATGATTTTTTTTTGTATTGGTCATGTTTTTGGCAATTTCAGATTTATGTAAGTTATTTTACTTATTTTCACAAAAAATATGTATACAAACTGCATATTTCGTATATAATATAATCTAAAACGTTTAACATAATACATAAATTGCATTATTAAAAGTGGCTTTTTAGAAGTTTTAAAGCTTAAAACCCTAGAAATATTAAAGAAAAATGTTCTTCAGCAATTTACCAACACTTCTGCATATATAACTCAGTTTTTTCAATTTTGTGGGTTGACATGGTATTGCTTATTTGCGTCCAAATATATATGTCATCGTGCGAAATAGCGACGTAGTATAGTTTAGGTTGTCATTTGAATCGTAATAAGAGTTCATTCTAGGCCTGTCATTTGCTCTGATGTGAGAAAAAGTCAAGTGAAATATGTTGTTGCTATAGCAATGTGAAGCGGAGTCTGCTAGTTCATTATAAGGCAGTATAAAAGATGACTAATAGGTCTCCATATAAGATCATTATGTCCACCTCTTGCTCTCTATATTCTCATATGGTTAAATGTAAGTGATATAATTCGATTTACCACAAAAACCAAAGCTAAAATGTTAAATTGGAAACAGTTTAGTATTTTGTAACTACGTCGAAATAGGTTTAAGTTGACCTGTGTCAATGAAATCACATAAATTAAGAATACGTTTATAATCTTGTAAGCGATATAACTTATCCAATTACAAACATAAAATGTAAAAATTTCCCAAGTCTCGCAAAGCACTTCTTCTACTACAAAAAGTGGTGAGATCTCATGTATATGCACTGCCGTGCCCCAGATAAGTATAGTTGCGATGCCTTAATATGCTACGGACAGGCAGTTATCTCGCTGGTGTAACAAACTTGTGATTAACTTCGTTACGTTGTTTCGGTAATGAATTTACGAAGGAGCACTGTGTCTTTGACATTGTGTCCGAATGGAAGAGCATGTCCATAGTATGTATATAGTAAGTCTATGTATATAAAGGAAATACCACTCACTCATCGCGAGATCTCTAAAACTAAAAACTGAACTGAAATAACTCTATTTACAAGGTAAACGCATACTAAGAACAGATTTCACGATTTATTTTTAATTTTCGCTTATAGGCTACGATAACCGCTTACCATCAGGGAGCCGTATGCTTGCTTGCCAACTAAGTCGCATAAAAAAACTTAAATAATAAATTATTAAAAAATCGAGTAATATCTCGTTCAAATTAATTTAATCAACGCTAAAAAGAGACAGCGAGGTCAGATGGCTATCAGTGTTAAAACTAGTTATCTGCATAATCTGAATAGTTAAAATATATATACGACAAATAAACAGATCAATATTATCTTTAATATCAAATCAAATCAAATCAATCAAATCAAATATTTTTATTCAACATAAAAAGCATTACACTTATTTGTTGAAAGTCAGATTCTACCATCGGCTCCAAAATTAAACCTCTACCTGAGAAGAACCGGCGAAATAAACTCAGGGGTTTTATACCTAGTTTTTATATGTATTTTTTTAAACTGATATTAGTTTACATATTATAATCACTGAAAAGCCTGGAGTGACTGTCTCATTCCCAAGGCGTGGTGTCCTCAAGGTATTCACCAATTTTATAATAACCTTTACCACACAAACGTTCTTTGATCTTTTTTTTTAAATTTATATAATATACAAATAATCTAAGCTTTATTTCAACTCTAAATGTACACGTATGAAAGTTCGAGACAGAGATTTTGTAATGCGCACGTGTGCGGAACCTAGGTTGGATATAGGGCACCATATATCAGATTAGCAATAGTATGAATATCTTAACGAGAGTATTTCATAAGTATGTGTGAGTGTGTGTGTGATTTAACATAGGCTATATATAGGGCACCATATATCGGAATAGAAATAGTATAAATATCTTAGCGAGAGTATTTCATAAGTATGTGTATGTGTGTGTGAGATTTAACCTAGGTTGTATATAGGGCACCATATATCAGATTAGCAATAGTATGAATATCTTAACAACAGTATTTTACATGAGTGTGTGTGTGTGATTTAATATTCTATTCGCTTACGAACGTAATTATTTTGAAATACACACGTAAAACTGTCATTTAGAATTAATTATTGAAAATCTGTTTGACACATTGGCTGGACAGCGTGAAATTGAATTGAATTGAAAGTAAATATGTGAAGTATTATAAAGGTTATTATAATTAATTTATTTGCTACGAACTTTAATACGTAAACTACCATTTTGTTTTATGTTTTTTTTTTTTTTTTAAATGAATTATAGTTCTTTTTCAAGTATAAACTAATATTCCTATTGCCCTTAAAATAAGCGTATGCTAGGAGTTGATACGGCAATAGCCCAGGATCGAATCTGCAACTGTATGCTTGTTTATCAACCCTCATGAAATAAAAATAAAACATTATTCCAATGTGCATAAAATATATAGGAAAGAAAAATATCTATGTTAAATATCCGGATATACATATTATTTAAATATATGCAAAGTGGTTACGCTAAATTTAGATTTATTATTCTACTATTGCTTGGACATCTTACGTTACACTTAGATGCTAAAATTTGAGGCCATTAATGCGTGACCCCGATTTATATAATACATAGCTGTACCCGTGGCTTCGCTCTCGTGGTCTTTAGAATTTAGTCTTTTACTTTATTATTTAGTATTTTTTTTAATGCCCTGTGCATACATAATTTGTTTTATAAAATAAAAATGAAAAGCCTGTCAAAATAGATCAAACCGAATCGCAGATTAGTCGAAACAAACAGACAGCCAGACACACGCGAAAAAAAATTAAAGATGGTTTTATTAGTATCTACCTTATACTTTCATATGCATTTAGTAAATAGATGTTGTTTTGACGTACAAATATACACATCAATTTTATTTATTAGTTATAGATTCTTTGCCTCATTATAAATTAAAAAGTTGCAGTTTTTATTTTTCAATGTTATAATATTGCTTATTACAAAATCGTGATTCAGTAACAACCTTTCATTGATCCTTGATTGAATAACTTATGTACTCTTATATTAAGAGTAAATAAATTATTAATTGAATGTCAGTTATAATTATAGTGTTAATGATTTTAAATGTTCATCTGCCCAGTTCTACCAATTAAAACTGCTTCAATGGAGTCTCGATATAATGTCGATAGAGTCTTACGTTAATCTCAAACAAAGTTTTTTTTTTTTTTATGTTGGAAGTTGGCAAACAAGCATACAGCCCACCTGATGGAAAGTGGTTGCCGCAGCCTATGAGCGCTTGCAGCACCATTAGTAGGTGCCACTCACGCGTTGCCAACCTCGAGATATTAGTTCTTAAATCTCGTTCGCCCAGTAATTTCACTAGCCTACAATGCCCTTCAAACCGGAACACAGTAGTGCCTAAGCACTACTATTTGGCGGCAGAATATTGGACACTGCAGTGGTACCTACCTAGCCGGCCTCTTGCAACAAAACACCTACCACCAGTGTGACTGATTGCACTGGTGGAATAATCTCTGTTGTGACAGAGGTTATCCCAACAGCGGGCGATGGGGTCGTCACATCCCGACGCCTTTAAAACTCACTAAATTTTAAGTTTTAACCTGACGTTAAAAAAAAAGTTTGACGTCCTCATTTCCTCTCCGTTACCGACTACGATTTTGAAAAGTCTTTATTGTTTGAAAGAGTGTACTTTCTAGGTGACCTCATTGTAATTTTGGTCAGGATCTGATGATTTTGTAATTTCACAGGTACACCTATTGCGACTTTAATATTTTTTTAAAGTAACATGTCCACTTTCTCTGGAAGCACCATCTGGTGATGTGGAACTCCTAATGATGACCGACCGATATAGGTTATAGGATCTATACTAATAATTCAATAAAAATTTCAATTGGAAGCAGCTGGTACGGGGAGCTCCTGCCCAGAGATAAATAAATAAATAAACGGTACACACTCAACGGCCCCCATTAGGATAGTCATATCCTGTGTCAGGGGTCCGGATACATACACATCGACAAGGACAAAGACACCCAGACCGGAACACATGCCTGTATGGTCAATACACACGTCCGCTCCGAGCGGGAATCGAACACGCGACCTGTGGCGCTTAAGGCAGGTTCGCTGCCGCTGCGCTACAACGTCGTCGAGATGAGATCAGAACCTACTCTAGGTGCAGTCGAAAGTATGATATTCTGATGGGGCGACATATAAAATTTATTAAATTACATATTATATTTATTGCGAAATATGCGCACAAACAGTTCCTACATGATAATAACTTTATATGCAATTAAAAAAGTCTAACACAATTTTATGTCGATTTATTGACCAAAGACATATAAGGCGGAACTAAATATTTGTTACATTCTTGCAAGTTTGTACAAAACTTTGTAAAAATACATTGACTCATCGTTAGGTGAGGTTTGTCATTTATTATTTAATTTATACAAATTTTATTTAATTTACTCAAAAGTTATTTTACAAATAAATTTATTTTGCATTGCAAACATGGTAAATAAGCGCATGCGTAGTCCGCCTACTTACTTCCAATGTGCTGGGCTCTCAGAAAGAGCACAGAAAGGTAGAATAAGAATAGATTTAAATTTGAGTCCCTAGTGTGAGCTGTATTTTGACGGGTCTCAGTACTCGGGAAAAGGGAGGGGGGAGGTTTATGTGTGTGACCAACAAATTTTTAGAGTTTTAGTATAAAAATATATTTTTTTATGAAATACTTGCTTCTGCCCGCGGCTTCACCTGCGTAAATTATAATTTTTAAAGCGGCTTCTTTAATACATAGAAATAATTTGTTCCCCACACAATCTTTCATCCCCCATTTCAACATCTTCAACCCTTATTCGCAATAAAAAGGCCTTTCCCAAGGTCTAGTTTATCTCTCTTATCAAATCAAATTTCATCAAAATCGGTTAAGGGAAAGCGTAATAAGGAGAGTTACTTTCACATTTATAATATTAGTAGGGACTGGTAGGAATAAACCATCATGCAAATTTTATCAATGACTTAACGAGCTACTTGTTATAATATATATTGGAAGGATTATCAATCATGCCATATCACAGATCTAGTTTGCGAGTCAATACACAATACTCAACTGACAACATTCTTCGTAATCAAGAGAGAGCTGTCACATCTGTCGATACATAACACGCGGCCTTGACACACAGATACGAAGGCCCAAAAACAACTCATTCATTCAATGCATGAACGAATGATTATTACATTTCGCTCATTTCACATTCACAGATGAAACCCGTTCGGAAGATAAAATTAGTCGTAGCTTGTAGCCCGTAGGTAAATAATATAGTAATTTTACAATGAATGAACAATATTATGTCACTTTTTCGTTCTTTATTACCAGATTATGTTTAGCTCAATCTGCTGTTAGGTTTGAAAATATCTGTTATGTACAGAAATGTGTACGTCGTTACGCTTTTACCATGATTGTTATGTCATTTAGGTGTTTGAGATATGGAATTTGCTCGTAAAATAAAAAAATTAAAAGGCTTATGCAAAATATAAACAAAGATACATACACGTGAGATTTCATCGCCTTTTCAAAACGTTTGAGCTTTAAAAAATTGTGTATAGCTCTTGTGATTATTTCATAATACGTGTTTCATTTTTCACGCGTATTTTGTCACTTAAGATTTTTATGACTATGTATTGTTTAATTATTACTTAGGAAGATAAATAGCTTATAGTTTTAAAGTCATCCATTCAATATAAGTATGAAAACTATTTTTAATTATAGTTTTGACTAATTGAATGTTGTATTTCGTAATATCCATAATGATAAAGGTAATACGTACGTTACTTTAACAATCAATCAACTCATAAATATTATATTAGAGGCATTACTTAAACTAAGACCATATCGGAGATACAGAAAAAATGTCTAAAGATTCAGGGGTGATCCTTCGTAAATCCGCGGAACGCAACGAAAGGCGAATGCTCGCGGAAGGGACCACCTTTACGCAAAACTTATATCGCGCCGCGACTTTATCTAGGTGGAGTTCAGAATAAAATTCCGAAGACCGAGTTTTAATTTTGGCGACCGCATTAAAGATATTATTTACTCGAGACTAGTAATTTTTGTAGATGGAACTTTTATTTTGTATAATTTTCTTTACACAGGGGTAAAATACAATATTTCGTGACAATCGGTTGAGTAATTATGCATGAAAATTTAACTAACAATCAAACGAACAAATAAAAAACAAGCTAAAATTCGCATTTATTATTTAGGATATATAAAATGACATGGAATGAGGACATTTCATAACTTGATTTTTGACTTCGATGCACAAGGATACCGTCAATATTACCAGTTTTACCAATTAAGTCAAACCACGGAAGTGATATGATATAATCAACATAAATATCTATCAAATGCTTTAGTCAATGAAGCTGCACCATTTAAAATAAATATTGACTTCTAACTTTTTTAAGAGAAATAATATAAAATAACATTAGTTGCTTATATATTATATTAAATATATCTAGTCGTAATAAAGTGTTTCTTTTAAAGAGGACCCAATGAAGCCCCAGATCGAAACACAGTAAATTCTTCTTCTGTGAGGGTCTGTTACTCGGTCAAGCCGAATAGTTGTCAACAGTTTACTATGAAATAGCTAAATAAATAAATAAATAAATAAATAAACGCTACACACTCAACGGCCCCCATTAGGATAGTGATATCCTGTGTCGGGGGTCCGGAAACATTCACACTGACAAGCGGGCGCTCCGAGCGGGAATCGAACCCGCGACCTGTGGCGTTTAAGGCAGGTTCGCTACCGCTGCGCCACAACGTCGTCAAAACGTAGCTATTAATTTATATAACATACATAGAATTATAACACATACAACCGCAGCATCGAACAAATTTCCTCGCTAAACGTAGACCAAACGACAACCAATGTGTGCGTTTTCGCTACATGCCCAACATGTCACTCAGTACTGTGATAGCTGACACTGTTTACAGTTCATTGGAGTCCAACTGTCACACTACGACAGTTGGACTCCAATAGAATGGTCTATATTTTGGGCGTCTACTATCCTTCTTCGTGTTATTAAGATATAATTATATAGTTGCTTTGGAATTCTCTCTATTGAACAAGATAATATTGATACCGCTCTATATAAAGAATTGTTAACCATAAACCACACAAACTTTTTTTATTTTTTAGAACGGAATTTGAGTTATAATAGTTATAAGTATTATCTTTTATTACGCACATTGCATCTGAACAGATAAGTGAAGATTTTGATAAAGCTTTTGTTAGTTTATTGAGAGTGAAAGTTGTTAAAAGGTATTGTAGGTGATTTTATTTGTTATGATAACTGGACGGTGTTAAAAAACAAAAATCTAAAAGTTAAAAAATAAATGATGCAATGATTCCGGACAGCAAGAATATTAGAAAAGAGGAGATAATAATGGCCTCTTAGTTGTCAATGTATTGTAACTTAATACCGCCAGTTTCTACGACTATATTCTACTTTTTACGAAGTCTTGCACATACATGCATTCAATGCACAATTTAATTTAAACTTTATAACTTAAGACGCAAAGTTCATATACCATTTCTTATTTCTATGCCGAGATATTAACTCTTAAAGTACGCTATTATAATATATATATTTCCGAACAAACCATTATATCCAATGAAAATATCTGATAAGATTGATTCATATTTATCAAGGATATTATATAACACAAAGAACAAAAAAAAACATTCAACTGAATGAATAACTTCCTATTTGAAACAGGTTGAAATATTGTTTTAACATAAAAAGCTTACGTAGGTTTTAAAACCAAACCTTTTATAATTATTGCATAATGAACTCACAAGGTACTGTTTAATTTCTTTGAATTGATTTTATGATATTTATATAATAATAATTTAACTTTAATTGGTTGTTATTTTTAAATATATTTATAGAAGCTTCTCTAGTATTTCGTTCGTGGAAATCTTAATGATAAGGTAATGTAGCATAACTGCGTATTTGTTGATACAATTGAAAACATCTTAAAATTTAAACTGCGAATTACGATTTTTGAAGCAGAATTGCCCATGTAAAAGCTACACATATAAAAATATCACAAGTGTCAATTGATAATATATATGTTGGCGCATGACGAAGTATACAACCTATTTAATACGTTGGATTAGAAAGACAATATTTGAAAAGGATGTCATTCTAGCGGAGCGTTACAATGATGGTCCCTTCAATATTTTATGACACAAAAAATTATTGTCGTACCGCATATAAAACGACGAATCGTTGAAATCCGACGTAGCAGTTACAGTGATGTGCAATTTACTGTGTTATCGAGTAAAGGGATTAAAAGTGTTGTTGATAACAATAAGTTGTTCATAATGTTAACCTACTTGGATGAAATTCATAAAGGCTCCAGGCTAAAAACAGTAAAGGCATGTCGTTATGATCGACATGCCGACGTAGTTATGATCGATAGTAGTACTATCAGCTTGGGTGGGAGAAATCCAGCAGCAAGGCGACATCCCGTGCTTTGTATGTGATAAGTGGACGCAAATAAGCGATACCATGTCCACCCACACGAATGTCATTTCGAGAAAAACGCGTTTGAAAATTTTGAACAACTTGCTTTATATGAATTTTTTTAATTTATTGGTCAAGTTTTTGCCAATTTCAGATTTATATAAGTTATTTTACTTATTTTAACAAAAAACAAGTATACAAACTGCATATTTCGTATATAATATAACCCAAAACGTTTAAAAATGAATAAATTGCATGATTGAAGAAATGGCTTTTTAGAAGTTTTAAAGCTTAAAACCCTACAAATATTAAAGAAAAAGGTTCTTCAGCCATTTACCAACCCTTCTACATATATAACTCAGTTTTTTCAATTTTGTGGGTTGACATAGTATTGCTTATTTGCGTCCAAGTGGCAATCATCATTTCTAGTACCTTAGTTTTTAAGATTCCTTTGATTTATTAAGATGGTTTTACTGATAGAATTTGTAACAAAATTCTCAAGCAATGAAGAAATAAAACTATAAAATTAAAATAAATATACAATAAAAATAAGTTTTAAATGATTTTAACGGCATTTCAAAATATAGATATTACAAAACGATGCGTTATATCCCATTTATTTACTATTAAAATAAATGAATAAGACTATTTTAATATACAAATTAATACGTTTATGATATATTTAGAAAATATAAAAACATCTTTACTAGAAGTTTGAAACCAGAACAAAAATACATTATTCGCATATTAAAACATATATGAACCTAAATTACCAATAGTCTAATATACCTTTAAACGATCAATTCTCGTACATGTACTATATAATCTGAATCTCGGAAACGGCTTCAACGATTTTCATGACTTCGCGGCCGATTAATGGATCTAGCTAGGATTCATTTTGAGATAATGTAGTTTTATACGTGTTTCCAGACAATCAAAACCCCGATTCGAGTTCAGAGAATAATAAAAAATATTATTTTTAATTCATCATCATGTAATTCGAAATATAATTAATAAAAAACACTATCTATTAGGTACATCCAGGTACTATAAAACTGATTCTTCTACTATGATTGAATTGTTTACAGTTATCGATTGACTGACGAATAAAATTTGCTGAGTGCGTAACCCATGATGGGATTTAGTGATTTAGTTTCTCATTGAGTTTCGAACCTATTAATATTACGATTATATACTCTTAAATAGCAATAAAGGAAATTTAATGTATGCATGATATTTCAATGCAAATTCCAAAAATCTTAATTCAGAATCAGTATGAGCATGAGACCGCCAAAATGATATATAACTATTCCATATATGGTCAAAACTAGTAACCTAAGGTCATACGATCAAGTGACATAATAGACTCGATAAGTAGTGCGTTTTAGAGCTATTTATATTTATTTAAAAAGTATACATTTTATAACCTGATTATATATAAGATAAATAGAGGTTGAAGAAAACTATAACATTATAAATACCGGCCAAATCCGTGTCGAAGTCGCACATAAATAATTCCGTAACGCCGTAAAATAAAAATATCATGTTTTTGGTATGGGGATCCTTTAATTTTGAAATCAAATTTGTTTTTAGTATATGTTAGTATAGCAGCCATAGAAATACATTTATATATATATATATTTATATTTTTATATATTAAAGTTCATTAATTAGAGCAAAAAATATTGAGTTTCCTATATTATGAACCATTACTTTTTTAGTATTTGTAGTTGTAACGGCAAACGAAATACACATTCGTGAGATACATCCAGCCGACAGACGGATGAACGGACGAGTGAACTGACAGACAGCAGAGGCTTTGTAATAGGGCTCCGTTGACACCATTTGGATAAAGAACCCAAATAAATCAGGAGATTGAATGTCAAAAGAACTGTAAAAGCACTTAAAGATCTAGACATGATTGTAAGGATTAAAAAAATTGTATAAAAATACTTATTTAGAGGTTACTCAATTTTGAATCAACTTTATTTTTTTTAAACGCCGACGAAGGTGGTCCCTTTGCGTGAGGTCTGATCAAGGAGTCTGTAGATAGAGAGTAAATCTGCTCAAGTGTAAGACCTAATTAACCGTTATTATAACCAAAATATCTTTTTTTCCGTTTTTCTACATTGCCAAGGTGTGTAGGCAAGCGTGCGATTTTCGCAATGTCAGTCAATGCAAAATATGTGGTAAAGCAATTTTTAAAGGGTCGGCAACATGCTTCTAGTGCCTTTGTTGCTAGTCTCCATAGGCTACGGTGACCGCTTATCATAAGACTGGCAGTTAGCGAGGCACCCTAACAACGGAATCAAATTTGAGCCACCGTGAAGGCTGTCCAATTTTCACGGCCTCCCTGTACTCGGCCGCCCGCTCGAGGATGCTGTCAAGGCCAGTAGAGTCAGCGATATACATCTGAATAAACTAATGATAGCCAACACGGGGATGGGAGCTTGGATCTCTGGTGTTTACGTTCACCAAACGAATACTGTCACTTCGCGTAATTATTCCGCGTGTCAAAGTTTACTGATGGTA
Organism: Hestina assimilis; assembly: GCA_023373885.1. Classification (NCBI taxonomy): domain Eukaryota; kingdom Metazoa; phylum Arthropoda; class Insecta; order Lepidoptera; family Nymphalidae; genus Hestina; species Hestina assimilis. The sequence continues at coordinate 3,445,953 of CM041749.1, read as the reverse complement.
GGCCCTTTACTGCAAGAGACTAGGCTAGGTAGGTACTGCCACTGTGTCAGGTATTTTTACGTAAAGCAGTAGTGCATTTTGCATTACTGTGTTTCGGTTTGAAGGACACTGTAGCTAGTGAATTACTGGGCAAAACAGATTTAAGAATTATTATCTTGAGGTTAGCAACATGTGAGTGACACCAATGAATGGTGTTGGAAACGCTCATAGGCTACGACAACCTTGTAACATAAAAAAAATAAAAATATCATGATGGTTAGTCAATTTATTAAAACTGCCCCATTAATTATCATTTCTTTGTCTAATAATGTTAGTGTTTGATCAGTCTACTGTAATAGATATGGTGTACACATATGTGATTAGTCAGTACAATGCTTTTACGTAAGACTACACCTGTTTTCCGGCGCACCATGCGAGGCCGACTTGGGAATGCAGTCAACCAGTAATGACGTCACTAGCCTGTACAAGCCGTGGTTTTTATTTGTGCCCTTATGCCAGTCAACATTAGGCTTAAAATGCTACTAAAATAATTAAAATTACTACTGTTAATATTTTTAAAGTAAGTCACTCGACTTTTTCTGGGGTTTCACACGGCCTTAAATGCTAAAGTGCGTTCTTACGAAATTCAGAGAAACCTTATTTCCGATGTAAAATTCTTATTAAAATTAGCTTATTGACAACCTGAATGAACGAATTGCCGGCACAACTCAAAAAAGTTCGATTCTACGATATCATAAAACTAAGTTTATGTATTTTTTGATTTAATCCCTTGGGTTAGTAAAAAGGTTTATTTTTAAATGGAAGTATCACGAGTCGAAACCGAATTTTTGTGGGATTATCTCTGAAGTAGTAATTTTAAGCTGTGCCGTTTTTCTTGAAATAAAACAATTGCCGTTTTATAGTTATGATAACATTCCTTTTTTTTAACTTATCCTAAAACATTACTTAATTAGAGGTGTAACAGGCCTTGATAACCTTAATAACGTGTGTATTACGATAACATGTACAGAACATGTACTTTTAAACAACAACTTTGATGCATTTTAGGAAATGGTTACGTAAACAAGGTGCCTTGTAAGTCATTAGCATGACAACGGATCTTAAAATGGGAGCAATTAGCAACGGTACGGACCAAACTTTCATTTTAGAGGAAACATTATTTTTAAACTGAAATACATCAACAAACGATATTTGTACATATTATATAAGAGTGCAACATTTTTTAAAAGGAAATAATCAACCGGATTGGTTTACCTGCATGATAATAATGCAATTTTTGATATTTTTGATACAAAGTTGTCAAGGTATTTTTATTTTACACAATAGATTATTAAAAAGCAATTATGCTTTTATTTGGGTAGTCGAAAAACTTTTTATGAGTCAAATATATACAAGAAGAGAGAATAAGTGAGAAGAGAGAACAGAGGAGAAGAGATCAAGACCTTAGATTAGACTTTGTTTTTGGTACATTTTTAGGTTTATCCAAATCAGCAACTCCAACAACCCGTATCAATAACATTAACAACAACCGATAAGTGAGTGATAAACATTCAAGAAATATCATAAGAAGAAATGTTGTATAGATGTAATAATTTCGAGTAATAAAAACAGAAGTAAGAAAACACTAATTATTCATTAGAATTTAACGAAATCTAAAAGTATACCTTTACTTTTAGATTTCGTTAACTATTTCCAATTACTTAATCAGGTCTCAAATTCTGCATGACACCACATCTATAGGGTGTTATGCACTGTGCACGAAACGGGGAAGATATCACGGAAAATATACAAAAATATTTAAACCCTCGCTCTTTTTGCAAAAAGGTTGAAGCAAAGATAAAAGTGCAGATTTTAAAAAACAAATTTATAACTCACCTCATCAGTATCAGCGACTCTTAGCAAAATCTTGACCCTCGGGTTGTTTTTCCTATATTCCTTCAAAAGAGCGTCGAGCTTATCTCCTCTCGCGTCGCCCGCGTACACGAGATGCGTGCACTCAGTATAGTCGGATGCGCGCGCGCCTTCAACGTAACAAACGAGGCGGGCGGCACCGGCGCCCGCGCCGTCGACCGAATACACCGCGGCCGAAGCCACGCAAAGGAACCAAAACCACATGATTTAAAAAATCAATCTGTCATCTCCGTTCGTGTTCGAAAAAGCGCGTTGGTCGGTTGATCACCGCAGTACGAGTGGCGAAGTCACCGCGACCGGCCGCAAAGATAGGCGCCCCCGCCCTAACAGTGGTGGTCGCTGCAAGGCCGTGCGCTCACCGTGCCTCGTAACAAGAGCTTGGGGCACTGTCAAGAATGCTTTTACGTGTCACTCCAGTTAACGATATTTCGTAACGATGTCAAATATTTTCTAGACATGCTGAACAAAAAAATTAGTTCATATTTTTATTTTCAAATCAAAAGCTCTATTTAAATAATTCGGTAAAATTTTATTACTCAACACATTTTATACAATTTTTAAACATATATTTTTTATTTTAGTCAAATATATATTTAAAGATACAGGTGAAAAATGAAATAATAAAACGCTACACACTCAACGCAATACGGAAATTAAAGAATAGTATTCAAAATGTTCTATAAAATATCAAGATTAAAAATCTATTTTCAATAACAATAGTAAGATATCTTTAAATAAGCATTAACGGTAAACCACGCTCGGAAGGTCAGGGAGGGCTCATATACCCGGATGAACATTGATCTACTCGTCGGTTCAACGCACAGACTGTGCTGAACAACAGTAACATGTTATATATACATTATATGCATACATTTTACAATAAAAATTCTATTGAAACTAAAAATAAATATATTTATGGCCAATCGTTGTGGCTCAACAAATCTCATCACATCGACGTAAAGTTGAATTATGCATAATTCTATAGTAATAAACAATATTTACGCATCATAGCAATGTTTTTATATTTAGGAGCTAGTTGCTTTAATGTAAACGTTACTGAATATCACTGATTTCAGTTATTGGGCCAAAATCTAAAATTTTGTAGAACGTTGATACTAATTTTGCATTCGCCTACAATCACAGTAATGCAGTGCACTGTACCTAGTTCTATGCAGTAATGATTATTTTTCTGCGATTCCAAACGTCAACTGAATAAACAATTATTACATTACTTCGATAATATGTTGGAGAGCTTAACGTCTCCGAAGCATAGAGAAAAAGTAATTGTTTTTTGGGTATATATTTGTTTTCAATAAATTACTATAAGCATATTTGGACGCAAATAAGCAAGACCATGTCAACCCACAAAATTGAAAAAATTGAGTTATATATGCAGAAGTGTTGGTAAATGGCTGAAGAACATTTTTCTTTAATATTTGTATGGTTTTAAGCTTTAAAACTTCTAAAAAAACGTTTTTAATCATGCAATTTATGTATTATGTTAAACGTTTATGTATTATGTTAAACGTTTTGGGTTATATTGTGTACGAAATATGCAGTTTGTATACTTATTTTTTGTGAAAATAAGTAAAATAACTTACATAAATGTGAAATTGGCAAAAACTTGACCAATACATAAAAATCATATAAAGCAAGTTGTTCAAAATTTTCAAACGCGTATTTCTCGAAATGACATTCGTGTGGGTTGACATAGTATTGCTTATTTGCGTCCATTTATAGATAGACCTTATTCTTTTTGGTTGATGTCAAGAGAAATAAATAGGTCAATGGCATAATCACCTGTCTCTACACCCAATACTATTTTTGCCAAACATCTAAAACAAATAAAGCAACTAGCAACAGTCATGCACTTCCGATACTACTCGTAGTATTTTCTCATCGGTTACTATTAGGTTCATCGGTTGATATTAATAAAAACTTAATTATTACTTGTAAAAATCAACAAGACGAGAAATCAGTCAGAAATTCAAATTAAACAAAAGTGACTGAAAATATCGAAATATTAAATATAGCTCAATGGTTGAAGGGCCGAGTCCGTCAACACGAGAGTAATAGGTTCGATCCTGCACCCTTGGGGTACATTTTTTTATGTTATAAGTTAGCAAACAAGCATACGGCCCACCTGATGGTAAGTGGTGGCCGTAGCTTATGAGCGCTTGCAGCACCATTAGTAGGTGCCACTCACGCGTTGCCAACCTCGAGATATTAGTTCTAAAAGTTCATCTGCCCAGTAATTTCACTAGTCTACAGTGCCTTTCAAACGGGAACACAATAATGCCTAAGCACTACTATTTGGCGGCAGAATATTTGACACTGCGGTGGTACCTACCTAGCCGGCCTCTTGCAACAAAAGACCTACCACCACTACCACCAGTGTGACTGATTGCACTGGTGGAATAACCTCTGCTGTGACAGAGGTTATCCCAACAGCGGGCGATGTGGTCGTCACATCCCGACGCCGTGATAACTAACAGTAGTTATCCCGGCGTGGGACAGTGGGTAACTAGCTTCACCTTCGAGCTTATTTAGCGGATGATCAATAGGAGTAATAGTAAGGTCTTTAAAACAAAAAGAATTGTTAACATTCTTAAAAAAATGCTAATTTTAGTTTAAGATTTCTATAAAAAAATGTATATTTCAGGCAAAAATAGCGCAAGGAAAAGTAAATCACCGTCAAAAGTACTCAAAATTGGTTATATTGGACTTTGTATTCGAATACATAGAAAAGAAAGTATCTATTACTATAGTTTACGTTTACAGAATGTGTTGTAATTGGATCTTAATTGTCAGGATAATATTAACACTACGATTACATCACAAAAACTGTTCCGGTTGTATTCTGATCCGATTTAATTCTTGATTGTCCCTGACATTCAATTGACAGCTGAACAAAGGTGTAATGTTACATTATTGTTGTTTATTGAAAAGCTGAGGATTAGATGTTTCGATATAAAATAATCCGCTCGACTCATATATTTTTTTAAAGAATATTAGCAATGCGTTTTTAAGGCAATACTAATATTCCTATTGCCTCTCCAAATAAGCTCGAAACTTGCGCTAGGAGTGGTTACGACAGTAGCCCAAGGGGGTAAGGATCGAACCCGCGACTCTCGCGTTAACGGAGCGGAGTTGGCCTTTCTACAGTTGAGCTATTGCTAAATAGTTACCTATAAACAATTACTTTTAATAAAACTGTTTTCATATTTGGTTAGCGATGTTTCAATAGGCAAAAAAGAAAGCCACCTTTTCAGGGATTCCACCGTAGTTGTGAAAGGTTCTCATTTGGTAATCTGTAAATATGCAACCTCAGCGGGATATATCTCTTTGTAATTTAGAGTAGCACGATTGAGGAAGTCGGTATGGTTCATTTTTAAGCATAAAGCAGGACATGTTTACATATACGCAACAATAGCCGTACGCAAGAACAAAAAATGCCTTCTATCAAAGACAGAATACAATAAATTTTAGTAGTAGTAGAGCCATGCTGCTTCCAGCACTAATGTACTGGTTCGACTTGGATTTACTAATCGCAAAGAAAATCGGCATAAAGTAAAAGTACTGTTGCGTTTCGTGCGATGAGTGAGAGAGCGCCGGAGGCCCAATCTCCCACCGCCTCTCCTTTCGTTTTTTCCTTCTCATCCTTCCCTCCTATTCTTTAGGTTGGCAACGCGCATCTGATACTTCAAGTATCGCGCGCTTTCATAGGTTGCGGTGACTGCTTACCAACAACCGGACCGTATGCTTGTTTGCCAACCGTCATGATATAAAAAAAATTAAAGGTACTTTATTCCCGATTACTTATACGATGTAATACGATATTTCTTAGAATAATGTCAATTAAAATGACGTTAGTACTGACTCATTTGTTGTTCCAACCTTCGATGCCTACCTTCGGACATTCGAAAATGAATCAGGAGATATTTGCATAATCTTTAAGCAATACTTTAATATATCGTGTAAATAAATTCATTAAGAAGCAAAACATGTAACGTAGTAGTAATAAAAAAAATTCTTGCAAACATCTGTCGCGCTATCTCTGTCTGGTTTTTACATTTATTCGATTTTGACAGATTAGTACTTTTTAAACAGAGCGATTGTCATCTGACTTCCGCAACTCTAAGTGCAAACCAGTAATATATAAATAAGAGCAAATTACCTATCAAGAGTTAATGATTATTATCAGCTGTTATAATAACAACCGGGACCGGAAGCTTGACTGAGATCCACAAGAACAAACGCCCAGACCGAGACAGATTTATAGTATAAAGAATCGAACCCGTGACCGTTGAGACCAAAAGCAGGCTCGCTACTACCACGCCCAAACAGTCGTTAAAGCAGTAATTAAAAATATATATAAATTATTATCAAATCTAAAATGAATTATTATCGAAAAAGACAGTTTCAAAGCAGTGAGGTCAACAGCTACAGTCAACTCTGATTGTAATATTGGTTTCCCTTTAGGCATATTTACATTAAAATGTGTATAATCATTTGTATGATCTTGACGAGTGGATCCATTCTCCATCTTCGCAATCATTCAGGTGTAAAATCAGAAGGATTTTAGATCCTATAAGTATGAGATTTTTTGCGGAATTATATAACTGACTAATATCTCAATTAACTTACAAGCATTTTGCAATAAAAAAATGATATATTTTCAATCAAATCAAGGGTAATATTGTGTCACATAATATCAGTAGTTTTTAACGCCTTTCCCTTCTCAAACCACTAATACGCTTAAGACTTTCATAATGTAGACTAGTTGGCGAACCAAAAGTAAAAGGTAAAAAGGTTTAGATAATTAATTTTCCTTATGTCGTGTTTTTCCCTTAATTAACAGAATTTACTATACATCATTACTTGCATGTTTTATAAGCAATTCTATGCACATAGTACCAACCTATTAATGTCCCACAGATGAGGAAAGGCACGTTAGTTAAAGAGTATTAAAATTAATTACCGAATATATAATCTATAAAACCGCGTCTGTGGTTTTATCAGTATTCATTTTGAATACAACTAAGCTTATAAATGAATTTCATCCAAGTTCGTTAACATTATGAACAACTTCTTATAATCAGCAATGCTTGTATTGACTTTACTAGATAACAGAATAAATTTCGCAGCACTGTAACTACTACGTTGGATTTCAACAATTCGTTCTTTTATGTGGTACAACAACGATTATCTGTACTCGTATGATGAAAACACTGAAGTAACCATCAATGTGACGCTTCGTTAGAATGACAGCTTTTTAAATATTGTCTTTCTAAAAAGTATTAAATACGTTCTATACTTCGCCATGCGTTAACATGCACGTGTATTCTCAGAATTTATTGCAAAACGAGGGCTCTTCAAGATGTTTTTCTACATCGTGAAGCATGATAGGAAGTCGAAACATAAGTGAAGCCCTTGAAAACTCGACAAATGCTACTGAAGCCCTCGGTTTGAATATGGGACAGTCGGGTAAAGCCTTTATCTTTTTTACTTTTTTACTCACTCGACCAGCTCTTAAGTTTCTTAAAGATTATTTGATGAGATTTCTTCAAGAAAAACAAAAAACAAATTAAAAAAAAATAGTACATCCCGACTCATTGCCTCCACAGGTAACAGGAGGGCTCGTTCATTTTTCGCCTAAAGACTCGGGATTACGATTTAGCGGGGTAATGCAGCTAGCATTGTTGCATCCATTCCCCGTGGACATTCGTAGAGTTTTATTTATTTGTAAATATAGTTGGTATTGAATTGTAAATATATTGTAGTATTGGTTGTAAATAACAATCCTGCCTCCATATGCCTCCATATATATATTTTTCCGGACCCCCGACACAGGATATAATTATCCTAATGGGGGCCGTTGAGTGTGTAGCGTTTATTATTATTATTATTATTATTATATACCTGCTGTTAAATACATTAAATTATCCTTAAATTTCAGTCGTATAGATCAAGGAAAACATTATAAATAATTCCGATCGCACAAACTGTAAGAAATGTCGTAACATAATCCATTACACGTCAGACTATTATCTCTTAACATACAGCGTCAGATCACTCTGCTTACCAATAGTTTTATTACGATTATTATAAACTATTTATTTTACATTAAACCTAATTATATTATTGTTTATAAATAGCTTATTAGTTATCTTATTGTTTAGTACTAGTAGAGCCATGCTTCTCTCACCACCGGGTCGACCGTGGAAGTACTACCCCACAGAAACTCGGCGTAAAGCAACAGAGTACTGTTGCGTTTCGTGCCATGAGTGAAAGCACCGGAGATCCAATCTCCACCACCTCTATTGCTTTCCTTTTTTACACCTCTTCCCTGCTATCCCTTGGGTTGGTGCACATGTGATACTTCAAGTATCGCAAGCGTTCATATGCATTTGTTTGTCAACCGTATTAATGTTAAAATAAAACTATGGTTGTATAGATTTTTTTTTCATTAAAATGGGAAATTATAGTTATTTACATATAATTATATTAATATTACATAATATGACGAAATATTATTATAACAGGAATTGTTGCACCAAAAATGGCATATGTCCAAAATTTGGCTACTTAAATTTTCTTCTGAAAAAAAGTGGTGTAGCTGCCTAGCCCTACACCACTCTTGAACCTAGCTAAATACTGGAGAGTGCGCGAATATAACGCGTTTTGGAACTATTTAACTAATAACTATTAATTATTAAAGAATGTCCAGGGGGGAACAAAATAACATCATTTTCTTTCCCCTGGACTCTAAATTAAGATTTTGCCCTCCCGTAGGTTGCTACGCTCATGCACAAAAGTGTTTCTGTTGCGTGTGATAAAATAGCGGCCTCGCAAGATTGATTTGAATTATAACTTTTATAATTGACATTTGCATACCAATGTAAAAAAACTATAAAAATATTCAGTTATAAACAAACATATCTATAACATTAAATGTGTTATAATATATTATAATGATGTATCTACCATGACACAGCGATATATAAAATCTTATCAAACGTTCATAGTAAAAATACAGATAGGATTGTGGTACTTTCGTGAACGTTATACCTTACTTATCTTATATAAATAATAAAACATAATAATATGTTCTCCGGTAAAAAGTTTAGACGAGTGAGATGTGAGAATATTGATGAACTTTTGACAGCCACCCGTGAGTTGTGTTATTATTTAGTGAGTGATAATTTATAGAGTTAAATATGTTCGTGTTGTTTTATCTTGCGATAAGGAAGCGTCGAGTTTTTTTTATATTTAAATTGTCGTATTGGTCATGTGCGTTTTAGCGTAATGTTTGTCTATTATTTTATTATCGCCTTTTTAGGGTTCCGTAGCCAAATGACATACGGAACCTCTAAAATTTAGTCATGTCTGTCCGTATGTCACAGTCATTTTAATTGGATACTATAAGCTATAAGCTCCATCTATATGAAATTTATTAAATACGTGTATTCTATGAACCGCTGCACAGTGTTGTAGTAAAATAATAAATACATTTTTTTTTTTTTTTTTTTTTTTTTTTTTTTTTTTATTTGTCATTAAAAATTACAAAATCATGTTACAATATATCAAAGATACCATTAAACCATTAACGGTTTGTCTTGGCATCATATTATCCGCATCACAAAAAAAAAAGAACAAAAAATATTAATAAATATGAGGTAACACAAAAAGAAGCAGCGCGCCTATTTCGGTCCGGCATGTGATGGAGCGAGCGAGCGGGAGAACAATATTTTAATAAAATAATGCAAACTTTGTGCATATTCTTGCACAGCGCTCTTCACTGCAAAACCGGTTCGGCCGTCTTGCGATATAGGATGTTCCATAATCATATGATTTACATTATATAAAGTAGATATATATATATATATATATTTTTTTTTTTTTTTTTTTGTTACTACTTATGCAAATAATATTTTTTTAAACAATATTTTATATTTTTTTCTGTTAATTTTTCTTTGATTTTATTAGGTAACTTATTTATAAGGTCGGGTACCATGTAATTTTAAAAGTTCTTTTACCATAAGTGTTAGTATATTTGGGCAGCGATAGGGTTTTGTTTGTTATATGTCTGGTAGTTATTGGATGATTTATTGGATTTTTAAGTGTACTATCGAAATAATTGTCAGAAACTAGTTGGAATTCAACTAAATCATGAATTGAGAGCACATTACAATGTTTAAAAATTGAATTAATATTATTACTCATTCTATGTTGTATTTTTATAGGAACAATAATTTTTAGCAATCTTCTTTGTAAATTTAATATTTGATTTAGGTAAATTTTAAATGTTCTACCATAACTGCTTAGACCGTAAGATATAATAGATTCTGCTAGTGTTTTGTACATCATTACTAAAGTCGAGTAGGGTACTTTATATTTAATTATATACAATTTTGCCATGAAATTTCGTAACTTATCACACACCCTAGCAACATGCTTACTCCAGTTCAATCGATTATCAACGATTAGGCCAAGATATTTTTGTTCCAAGTTACTAGATTTAGAGGTGAACATTTGCAGTCCCTGTTATTTTTTTATTATGTAAACAGTCGTGGTTAGGGCAATTACACGAGGTGTTATGTCTGTCATATTATGGCTAGAGCGTATATGCATTAAACTAGTTTTTCCCGCATTTAATATTAGTCCATTGTCATGGGACCATTTACAGATTTTTTCAAAATCATCCTGAATTTTAGATTGGGCTATGCTTATATTTCTATCGGACGATATCAAACACGTATCATCCGCAAATTGGTATATATCGCAATGTTCGACTATATTACTGATATCATTTACATAAGCTTAGGTAATGTAAGGGTCCGAGTACAGAGCCTTGGGCTGTCTCCTCAGTCACTTGACACTTTTACTATATGATGTACCTATTTTGACTTTATATGATCTATTTGTAAGATAGTTTTTACACCATTTTAATAATGGCCCTCTAACACCAGTACTATCTAGTTTTTTTAATAAAGTGTCATGTTGTAAGGTATCGAAGGCCTTACTGTAGTCAATAAATATCATCAATACGTGCTCCCTTTTATCTAAGCGCCTAAAAATATCATCCGTCAATTTTGACAAAAGTTTTGTTGTACTTTTATTGGGTTGAAAACCATATTGTTTCGATGATAGTATATTATATTTTCTATAAAATTCATGTATGCGTTGACTCGATGTATGATTTCCACCACTTTCGTCAATTATCGGCAGCAGGTGATAGGCCTATAATTGCCAAAGTCTGAGGTGTCCTGCCTTTATAAATTGGTCTAACTAATCCCATTTTTAATTCATCAGGATAAATTCCGGTTTTAATACTCTGATTAATTAATTTAGTAATAGCACCTGCAATATTTTTCGATATAGATTTGATATCAACTGATCTTATATTATCTATACCAGATGCTTTATTTATATTCAGACTATTTATTATTTTATGAATTTTATTATCTTGCACTCTATTGAATAATAATGATTTATTAACTGATTTTAGGTAAGAACTTTCTTGACATAGTTTTATTTTACAGTTTGACTGAATAGACTTTATATTGTTTTTGAATTGTGAAGCAAAAGTGTCTGCAATTTTATCATTAGGTCCAATATTGTGAAAGGTTTTTATTAAAGATTCATCTATACGACTTCTAACTCTACCTGAGATATGATTAAGTGTTTCCCACAATTTCTTGATATTATTTCTGTTTTTTGTTATTTCGTTTCTATAATATTTATTTTTGCTGAAGTAGACTATTTTGTTTGTTTTATTTCGTTGTTTTTTGTAGTTATATTTCAATATCATGTTATTAGGATCCTTTTTCCAATCTAGAAATAACTTATCTCTTCTTATACAGGCGTTAGTAACCTGCCTCGAAATCCATTTCTGTTTATTACGCTTTGAATTATTTATCTTTTGTACATATTCAGCTTTTTTATAGCATTTATTTAATTCATTTTTTATAAATTCAAAAATTTTTATTGGACATTGCAAATTGTCTACATATTTCCAGTCAACTGAGTGGATTTCTTCATTTAATATTTTGTAATTATATTTTATGTAAGATTTTGGAGCATCCTGTACATTACATTTAGCTGAGTTAAAAATAGTCAACGCTACCATATTATGATCTGCTAGTACAGTTCCAAGTGCGGCCGTAAACATCTTGTGTGGGGATCGGCAATTGAATAAATATGTGATCTAGACAGCTTTTGCTTGTGCTTTGTTTCCTTGATTCTAACCTAGTGTAATCGGTGATCCCACACACAAGACCACAGCCATACAATGTATCCATGTATGATTGCTTAATAGGGTTTTCTGCCTTTAATATCTAAATTCATATCGCCTATCAGGATTACATCCAAATCGTGCAATTTCTTTAAGTTTTGTTCTATTTCTCGAATAAAAGAGTATTTTAGCGTTCTAGGGGGTCTATACACTGCGCACAGAGCTACATTGTAATTTTGTTGTGTTGTCAGTTTGCCAATTATACTTTCACAGTGTACTGTATTTGTGTTTAATGTTTTAAATTTGTGTTTGTTTGCAATATAAACTATAATACCTCCACCTTTGCGATTGTTTCTTAACGCTGTGTGCATTGTATAACCTTTTATGTTATATAGGGAAATTAAGGAATTAGATATATTTACCTCAGTCAAAATAATAATATCGATTAAAGTCTTACAGCAATCTAGCACTTGTTCCAGACTACAAAAGTTCTTATGCATAGATCGTATGTTTATATGAATACATGATAATTTATCTTTATAAACTATAGGTAACCTTGACAAATAGTTTGCTAAATCCCTACAATCGTAAAGCTCAGTTAAGTAATTCATGTTTGAGCCATTTTAAAATGAAAAGGTAAATAAAATGGACATATAACTGAGGGTTGAAAAATTATTCTAATTCGTAAGATAAGATTCCTAAGTCTGAAGATTCTTCCTCATAACGTAATATTTCAATTCCTGAACATTCTTCCTAATGTTCAACGCTGCGGAAACCTTCTGTCTCCATCACGCACTTGGCCGCTATTTTATAAAAAATATTTATTCGGTTTTATAGGTCAAATTTAAAATTCTTTTTATGTGCGTCTATTTACATCTCTATGACTATTTATTAATATTATTTTTAATAACCTCGATAAACTTAATAAATATTTTTTTTTCTGTTATAAAGTTGTCAAGCACGGATACGGCCCACCTGATGGTAAACGGTTGTCGTAGTATATAATTGCTTGCAACACCAGTTGTAGGTGTCACTTCAAACTGGAACACAGTAATGCCAGACACTTGCGGTAGAGTATTTGACACTGCGGTGATACCTACCTAGCTGGCCTCTTGCAGTAAAAGACCTACCACCAGTGTTGCTGATTGCACTGGTGGAATAATCTCTGCTGTTCCAGAGATTATTCCAACAGCGGGCGATGGGGTCGCCACATCCAGACGCCTAAAAAACTTGTAACTTTCTTTATTAAATTGTTTCTATTTTGTCTTAGATGCGAACGACGATATCGTACGTGCACTTAAAATGAAGGCTCCATTAGTGACGTATACGATGATAGACGAACGAACAATACTGATGGATCTAGATATCGATGGAAAACGGTTATCTCACTCATTTACATTAGGAGAAGAACATGAAATGGAGAAGAAGGACGGTGGAAAGGTAACAGAGAATTATAATAATAATTCGTCTTCTTCTTCTTAGCATTAATCCCGGTTTTTACCCAAGGTCTGCTTATATTCTTATCCGGGTTTGACAGGTTACTAGTTTTACACAGAGCGATTGCTCCTCCACAACCCTCAGGGCGAACCAGTAACTCATTGGATATCTGGGAAGGAATCCCACAAGGAAAATCACCCAGACTTAACAAACAAATTTTTAAGGCCAATATAAACTCCTGCGGGAATCGAACTCGCGACCGCTGGGACTAAAGGCAAATTCGCCACCAACACACCAGAACGGTCGGGAAATTTTAATAATGATTATTATATAATTGAACGTGATAATTGAATAAAGGTACAAAAAGCTTAAATTTTATTGTACAATAATATTCAATTATCGGCCGCCTTTACTGACGACCATTGTGGCGCAGGGATCCTAGCTTAAAAATCGCGAGGAACAGATGTTTGTATTGACCATACAGACATGTGTTTTGGTCTAGATGTTTGTGCTTGTGTTTGTGTTTGTTTCCGGACCCCCAGCACAACATATCCTAATTACCGTTGCGGCGACTGTTGAGTGTGTAACATTTATTATTTATTTAATTTTAAAGCTTTAGCCTCGCTTATCACAAGATTCCATAAAATGTAGTAATACAACATTATTAATATAATATGTTACATGACATTTTTATGTGACACACAATGAATTGAGGAATTTATTTTATTTATGTAAATACACAAAATTAATTTTATTAATAAATCCTTCGGCCTGGTTTAAAATATCAGTATCTTTTGTTTTAAGACTATCTAAATTATTATTATTAACTTTAATGGTAGTTTGTTTGTCACGCCTTCTCTTCTTAAATGCTCAACCGGTCATCATAAAATTGTCAGGGGCACAGAAAAGAATATAAGAATACCTGGTAGCAAAAATAGTGAGGTTCCCAGGGATTGCAAATGTCTTTAAGGCTAAGAACTCACGACGATGCTTTCACTCGCGCACGTTTAGGTCTGATTTCTGAAGTTTGGCAAACGAAGTCGCGAGGAGAAGCTAGTATCAGTACAATAAATTGAATATGAGTTTAAGAATATTAAATTTTTTTTTGAAATTTATTTATTGACCCTTTATGAGAAACAAAAAAAAATGTATTTCAATAAGAAAATCAAAGGACGCAGACGATTTTTTAAATTTATTATATCCCAAATATTAATGTAAATTTTTATGATATTATGTCGATTTTTACTGTTCAAATAAATTCCACGGACAGCGTCCAAAAATGGCTTTTTTGAGTGATATTTCTTTTTGATTTAAATAATTATTTTTTCGTAATATTTTTGGATATATAATCATCTACTAATATAATGACTGCGACAACTAATTGTTAATTATTTCTATTCATCATCATCATCATCATCATATCAGCCGAAAGAGGTCCACTGCTGGACATAGGCCTCCCCCAAAGAGTGCCACAATGATTCTATTACTCCACTACAAATTTGAATAGCATTTTTAATGAAGTAAATAAGCCATAAAGTTTCCATTTTTCAAAATCAGTTTGGAGAAAATGTAACAAATAGAAAAACGACACAGTGACATTAATAATATTTTTACATTACTTAAAATTCTTCAATTTATATTTGAGTTAGGGTAATTATATTTTGCGATTTATCGAATCACTGAGAATTTCTAAACGATTTGATAATATGCAAATTATAAAAGTTTTTTTTTTTAATCAAAATTTAGATTTTCGTTTAAAAATTAAAAACGCGCGTGAGAGAAACCGTGCGCCATTACTCGTTTCAATAATTTACATATTGTGTCCCTTAATAATATGGATTAAGGTCAAATACATATTCGTTACATATGGATAATCCATTCTCGATATTATTCCGATCGATAAATTTGCTAAACGGTTTTATTAATAAAGCTCATTGTAAGTTACTTTTACTTTGACCAATGACACCAAAATTGTTATTAATATTATTATTTTTTCATTTTGTTCAGTATTTGTCAATAATTCTGAAACGTTTTGAATAGAAAGCTATTAAAAAATTACTTTGAGATATATGATAAGAATGAAGAATCTCAACTGGACTTAAGTTCTAAATTTTTATAAAATTATAGTAATGCTTTTTGAAGTCTTTTATAATATCCCTTAAATATAATAGCTAGAAGTTGGTACGAAAATAGGCTAAAGGGTCAGGATTTTATACCAGAGGTACCACCCTATTCTCCTACCTGAGATAAGAAGTATGAGAGGATAGAGAAACAGATGAAGGTTGGGAATTGAGAGACTGGGAGTTCAGGCCTCTAGCGGTTATGATTATTCATCGAAAGACAAGTTTTAGTGGCAAACAAAGGTACGCCACTAATCACCGCCTGTCACCATAGCGTATGCACAATGCACTTGCAATACCAGCAGCATTACAGGCGCGTAGCAAACCCAAGAGATGAAGAAGACAGAGAAGGAAAGTAAAAGGAAATAAAGGATAAGTAATTATAGGTTCGGAAAGGATCTCTAATGGCGACCACGTACCGGAAGGCGCAGCTTAAGTAGACCCCCGACAAGGTGGACTGATGAGCTGGTAAAGGTCGTGGGAGTCCGCTGGATGCGGGTGGCACAGGACCGGTCATTGTGGCACTCTTTGGGAGAGGCTTATGTCCAGCAGTGGACGTCTTTCGGCTGATATGATGATGATGGTGATGATGAATTATTATGAGGCTTCGGCCTCCGGTGCTCCCGACACCGATTACTTCACGTCGCTGGTAGAGCCAGCTCATTCATGACGAAAATAGTAAGGCTATTAGTAATCGATGGAAACAATTATGTATCTATAATACATATAGAAAGTCCTCACCTGTCTTCCCGTGGTGTCCAAGATACATCCATGGCATAAAAGCTAGTTTATATATTATTATTACTTATTTAAAAAATATTTTACAACTTTATTTACATAAGACAATGAAAAATCATAATAACTTATGTATTTTATAAATAGATATAAATATATCTAACGTTTTAGGTAAAAATGACATATACCCTAGAAGGCAACAGCGTATTAAAGCAAGTGATCAAGATGCCAGATGGAAAAACAGCTCATTTTCGCAGAGAATTCAGTGAAAATGAAGTTAAAATGGTAAAAAAAACATTACTTAAACATTTAACTGCTTTACATACATTTTATGTTTTAATGATATGGTTAAGAACTTCAGAGAATAAAACTTAAAATACATCGAGTTTTTCTGTTTACTGGTTGGCTTTTCTGGCCTTTTTACGACTGTGTATTGTTTGTTGTTGAGAGCACCACTGGGCGTGGGTGGTGGAGTACTAGAACCCGGCCGAGAAAAAGGGACAGCCTTCGCAGAGGCCCCAAGCTGATTTCGTCTATGGATCCTCCTGCGAGGCTGAACCAAGGCTATGGACGTCATTGGGAATGGAGGCGATGCTCTGAGTGCATTGTAATCGATGGACTCACCTGACGGTGTGAGCGCATCGTGACGTTCGAAACAAGAGGCCTCGTCCTCGCCGCCGAAAACAGTATTGTGTGTGTGACTACGCTGTAACATTTTTTTGTACATTTCTTTCGAATATGAGCATTTTGGTACCTCAGCCGACGTGTATACTATTTGCACTGAGAATTATATTTCTTCATTCATTTCATAGGAATTATATTTATTTCAGATCGTAACGATGGACGGAACTAACATCAGCGCTACGATATATTATGAAGTGGTCCAGTAACATATATTATTTTTAAGTTAACATATATAAATAAACTTAAGAATTTACAACAGTATTTGATATGAAATTAAAATAACTAGTATTGTTTTTTTTTAATTATCGAAAACTTAATTACTCACTTTGTCGTATGACAAAGTTAAATAAGGCTCAGTAAAATTTAAGTTGCCGCCACAAGTGAGCCCCTTGTGGGCAGGCGGCGGGTCGTCGCGGTTGAATGCGTCAGCGATCCCGCGACGTCCCACTATGGCGTTATATGGCAACTTGGGGGCTTAGTGGGTAGGGGAGCCTGGCTCCGAGTCCATACACCTCCGGCGCTATTGCACCCGTCCCGGCGCTCGAGTGCAAAATTGCATTTCCCAAAGTAAAAAAAAGGCTTAGTTAAATTTATTTCATCAAATCTTTTTTCGTAATTCCCGCGCATTATGAATAAAGTCAAGGTAGTTAGGGCAAAATATTCCATCATTTATTTACTATTATATTATTTACTATTTTATCAATCACTCACTCATTTTCTTTAGCCCAATTCTAAAATTTACGCAGACAATAACAATTAATCAGACAAGGCTTTTCATTTTTTAAATTATTCCTCAACTATATTAATAAATAATTATATTTTCATTTTATATCAAATTTAATTTATTAACAAAAACTGGATTTAATTTAAAAATATAATTTAATGCCTATTAAAAATGACTAACAATAGATAAGTTACAAATATGATGAATGTAATAATTTTAAAAATATGATTATAATATCAAAAAACTACGTCACTAACTTAACAAAAGAATACATATTATGAAATAAATTATTTGAACTATATATTTCTCAATATGATTAAATGGATACGATTCTAATTTAGTTAATATGTAAACACAAAAGATTTTCATTTAAATCTATTTGGAATTTGAATAAACACATAAAAATAACATTCCAACGAACTTAATCCATGAAATATGTGATTATATTCGTCTTCTCATTAACACTTAGATATATTTTAGTATGGAAATAGAGCAACTTTATTTTAATACATATTAAAATACTTTAAAACTTAATGTCGTTTTAGTAATATCATTATAAATAACAAATCACGTATTTCGACAACAAGGACAATGATAATGGTATAAAAGTTTAAATATGATTTATTTTAATACTATGAAAAGTCACTAGAAGCGCGAAGAGGCATCTTGCGAGTAGAAGTGGTGGTAGGTATTTTGTTGCCAGAGGCCAGCTAGATAGGTACCACCGCAGTGTCAAATATTCTACCGCAAAGCAGTAGTGTATGACATTACTGTGTTCCAATTTGAAGGACACTGTAGGCTAGTGAAATTACTGGGCAAAGGAGATTTAAGATCTTATATCTCGAGGTTGGAAACGCGTGAGTGCACTCATAGGCTACGGTAAATGCTTACCATCAGGTGGGCCGTATGCTTGCTTACCAACTTAGTAACATAAAAAATGAAGAGCGAAGAAGCGAGGGTGGCTAGTGCAGGTTGCGTTTTGCAACACCAGAGGGCATGTCGGTGCGTGGCCGTGGTGCATATTTTCTTTTTTTCATTAGTTAACACTTAGACAGCTTCTGTTAAATATACTTACTTTTTTCAATCGTATATTATAAATTATATTTCTATAATATTCAAAAATTAAGCCATAATACAGGTTAAAGGGACGACTCCGTCAACGTGAGAGTTGCAGGTTCGATCCTGACCCCTTGAACTAACATCGTTCTCACTCCTAGTGCAAACTTAGAACTTATTTGACTCCTTCAAATAAGCTCTCAATAGGAATATTAGTAATGTCTTGAAAAGCATCGCTTCTATTCATTTTAAAAATCCACGGTTCGGTTAAATAACGCTTGACAACTTGATCCTAAGGAAATATAAAGTAAATCACAATTATATGAAATCTTTTGAAATTTGTATACATTTGAGTTAGTTCTGAATAATTATAAACCCTATGGTATACCAACTATAAGCCCTAGCTAGGATTTTCGCTGTTCACGGCCGGATCTTAACTCTCAGCACTCGCCCCAATGGTGGGCAGTACGCACAATAGCAAGAAATCTGAATATGCCTGTTGTTTTCATACAATGTTAAACAAAATACCTACATTTTAAACTTAACTTTACATTTTTATTAATATGTCAAATTTACATCAAAAACGTATTTAAATAATGTATGATATTGATAATAGATCAATAAAGAACACGATCTATATAAGGCAGTTGTATAATTCATATATTATCATAACTTAATACATTAAATCAACATAAGTCCCACCCCTGCCATTGTGCTTTTGTCATTATCTCATTTATAATCTATGTGTAATAGAGGTCAAACAGCCAACTGTATTACTCGTATAGACGAAGCCACAGAGTATGTAACAATTTCGCTTTTTTTTAACAGACAACCTTAGAAAACGTTGATCATAATCAATGCATAAAAACATTATATTATGTTGCAAGTGGGTGTATATTACCATTTTTGACAAATTTTCTTGTATTATGTTTAATCTTTGTGTCAAAAAGGTCGGAACTAGTAGTGATGTGATCGCTGACGGATCGTTGGTCGTTCTTCGTAAAAAAAAAATTACAGTTGACAGTTTTGTTTCTTTTTAGACTGTTGCGTAGTTTTATCATGACAGCGTTTTTCAATAGCTGTTATAATAACAAATCAATTTCAAAAATGAAGAGGGGTCCCCATAAAATGGCGTTATGAAAGCCGTATGAGTCCGATTCACACTTTGTCTGTACCTTCGTAGCATCAAATCACAGGATTACGGCATTGCCTTTATAAATAACTTTATAATGTAGCTTTTGCATAAATTATATTAATAATAAAACATAAATTAATTAATCTAATAATAAAAAATATTGTATTTTTTCTAATATCGTGCTAAAATTTTAATTAAAAAAAAAAGATGCATTATATTTGCAAAATATAAAATATTGATTCGTCGTTCTAAAAATTACTTAAGTGCAACTAACAGTTTATTTTAAGCATTAAAATTAAGCTAAGTTATACTGTTGCATACGCAGTTATCACAAATGGATTACGAAACACAGATGTAGGTCAACAGCGAACAGCGCTTACCTTTTGAGGAACCACTATAGCTACAACCAGATTTCGTTCGCTTTTAGACGACGTCTTGCGAAATGGTGTGTGTTTGTCAAGGTATCTATTTAAAATATTTAAAGCATTAAATTGTTTTAAAATGCTTTCGTTAATGTATCCATTAACTCATCAAAGCCAGTGTCATCTCGATCTAATAATTTAATTGAAAAATAAACAATTTTTTTTATGTGACTAAGTAAGCATACGACCCACCTGATGCTAAGTGCGTAGCTTATGAGCGCTTGCCAACTTTAGGCACGGTCAGTAACTAGATGGGTGAACGCATAGTTATATTTCTCCTGACTGAGCGTCTAACTGAGCGTCTCCGTGCATCGGAGGATACGTAAAACGTCGGTTCCGGCTGTTCTCAATTTCATGACAGTCGATAAGTCAAGTTAGAGGAGTATACGGGCGTCCTGAACAACTCTGACATTAGGTTGGCCACGAACTACTCGATAAGAAGAAGAAGAAGAAGAAGAAACGCTTGCAACACCATACATTTATAGCTGTCACTAAAGCGTTGCTAATCTCGAGATATTGAATCTTAAATCTGATTTGCACCGTAATTTCAATATCTACAGCGTCTTTCAAACCGCCAAACAGAATACTGTTTTACGGTAGAATAACTAAAACCACGGAGGTACCTACCCAACCGATCTCTTGCAATAAAGGCCTAGCACCTGTAAATATTGATTCTCAATACAAATAATAAGTAATATAAAAAAGAAAATTGATATTTTCTTATATGACTATATGTATAATTAGGTACTAGGCATGCTGATTAAAATGAATGTGTTGTGGTAAAGATTTGTGATTAAGGAACGGCAGCTTAAAATCTGTGTTACGTGAAGACGTCGATTTGTTGGGACTAATGTTAATTATCTATACAATCTGTTAGTTTATAGATTGTAAGAGAATGTGTTATGTTGGACTTTCCCAATCGATGGTGGTGTTTTTGTATGACAAATAATAAGTAAGTGTTAAACTTCTATGTTTGATGAGAATTTCGAGTTAGATTTCAGTTTCATCTGTTTATAAAGCGACGTTTATTCGTGGGCCACGCGGCGTTCACTCTTTAACCGCGCGCGGTCTACTGGTTGACGACGCGACGTTTGGTAATAACGCGACGTCAACCCGTGGACCACCTGTCCACAACGAGTGGACGCCTTGCGACGAGGCGGTAAAAAGTGCAGAGTGAGTAAAGCAACGAAGTGGTACCAACGAGTCTATGACATTTTCTCTGTATGAAACAGCCGATCCATAACACAAAGTTATTAATTATGTGAAATATTAAAATGTAAATATTAAAGTTATAATTCTGATTTAAAATGTCCATTTCTAACTTTGTACAAGAAAAAAGAAAGTGTATAATTAAGAACAATTTCATTAAAAAGTCCGCTTCCAAAAATCTTCACATCAACAATGTTTTCTAATCCGTCTGACGTAATCGCGTGGTACTGAAGAACCTATAAAAAATAAATTATTAAATGAAACAAAAAACCCAACTGCATTAATAATAATTTCTAAAAAGCTAAAAACAAGCTCTATAATGACTACTATAATATAAATATTACTTTAATGTTAGCAAAGGTACTGCAGACGGGGACAAGCATTGAAATAAAACATAATTATTATATTTTTCCGTAATTTAAGCACTTTCCTTTAAACTCCATCATCAATTTACAAATTGATTGATCAGCTTGTCCCCGTCTGCAGTACCTTTACTAACATTAAAGTAATATTTATATTATAGTAGTCATTATAGAGCTTGTTTTTAGCTTTTTAGAAATTATTATTAATGCAGTTGGGTTTTTGTTTCATTTAATAATTTATTTTATTTCAAACTTTTTAGTTATATAATTAATAATTGAAGACCTGAATGACCTATAAACGCGAAGCCTAAGCCCTTCACCCTAAAAGGCAATTTTTTGGTGTTGTTTTTAAAACGTAAACGGGCACTAAGAAAGTATTTTTTGAAATTCAACCCTCAAGGGGTTAAAAGTTTTGTTGGAAGTTCATCATTTTTAAAATTAAAATCATGTAACATTGTTTTTTGGGGAACTATTAACACATTTCCTTCAATCCTGTCCCTGAAGGTGTAAAGCTTTAAATGAAAAAGAAAGGATTTGTTCCTCCAAATTTAACGTATGGAAGCCGTGGGCAGAAGCTAGTTATAAGTAATATAACTTAGCTCTCTGCACTATGCAGGTCTAACTAGAATGTCGATTATATTTTTGGCAAGTTCTATCCCACAAGCTTGTAACTTATTTCGAGCTGGCATCTACCCGCGACTTCGTCCGCGGTGACTTTAGAATTGGCTCTAGAGACAAATGAACCATTTGTAAGTAAATAATCAGTACATAGTATAAAACAAAGTCGCTCTCTCTGTCCCTATGTATGCTTAAATCTTTAAAACTACCCAACGGATTTTGATGCGGTTTTTTTAATAGAAAGAGTGATTGAAGAGGAAGGTTTATATGTATTATAACATCCATTAAATAGTGGAGAAAAAACTGTTATTTTTGAGGTTTCTAATGTGATGTCGTAAATAATTACATTTAACGCATGCGAGCCACGGACAGTAATGAATAAATCAAAACTACAGGATCGATTTTAATCATTTTTTTAGTGAATGACATAGGCTATATATTTTATACCCATGAGAAGCCGGAGCGAGCCGCTAATATTTCATAAGACAAGGATAAAAAAGTTCTGTAGAATGTTTTTTGATAATCCCATGAGAACCTAACATTTTTAGGAATAAAAAGTATTTTATGTCTTAATCCAGGTAACAATCTTTGTATGTACTAAGTTACATTCCAATCCGTTAAATCGTTAATGAGATGTGTGATTGAGTAACAAGCATCTAAACATTTTTGCAGTACGGTTTTTGATAATGCCGAGAGAACCTAACATTTTTTCTGGTATCAAATGTGTTAATTCAGGGTGTGTTAATTCAATATAAGCTCTCTGTGTACTAAATTTCATCCAAATTCGATCAGCAGCTTTGCGTGAAAAGGCTAAACTACTTTCTTACTCCTCTCTCATACTTGGCTCACGTTGTCATCAAGATTGCAATAACTATTGATGGAGTGAACGCATTTTTACGAAACAAAACTGAATGTTACTCGACAATACGCTTTATAATTTCTTTGCTGACTTTGAAGTTGAAAATTGCAGTTTTGCAGCACTGCGTCAGAGGATAAGGAGTGCGGAGAGCCGACAAACAGGCAGATATTTGCAAAAAATATAAATATATGATATTTCATCATTTAGTTTTTAGTTCCGAGTAATATTTTTTATAAAAATCTGAGATGTATTAATTAATTATTATAGACATTGGGAGTGGAATTGGCAATCACTGGCCAAAAAAAAATCAAATTTCAATCATCGATATCTCGAAAACTAAGCAATATATCGAAAAATTTTATTTTTACTTTTCGTCTTATTTTATCGAGTTCTACAAGGAAACATCATCAGATTTTAGCTCTGAGCGAACTGTGATATTGCGCTTTGAATATCTTTGCTTCTGCGGAACCCATGTTAAAATAATGTAGCCTATGTCACTCTCACAACTGAGACGAATCTAATGATACCCTATAAGTCGATGTACGTCCAAGGGTTTAGCCTGTAGAGCGTCACAAAGAAATAGACATACATACATACATACATACATACATACATACATACATACATACATACTCTCGAAAAACATTACCCTCCGGCAGTCGGGTAAAAGCAGTAGAAACAAGTGCGGACCTGTGTCGTCATAGGGTCATTACCTCCCCCAAATACGCAGCAAACAACAATGTTTGTAAGAAGTTTGATTATTTCTGAATCTTTATCTTTATCTTTTCATTACAAGACTGATGGGAATAAAACCCAAAACTATTCATATTGGATAATTTAAAGATGAAATATTTTATGAAAAAATTAAAAAATATATATTGATTTGATGTAAAATTTCAGATATCTGATTCAGAAAACAAAAGCGAAAATTCAATTTGGATTTGCGCTTGAGTAGAAATCGAATCAGCGACGTTCATAGAATCTCTACGGTGACGCTCAAGATCAAGACGATCAAAAAACACGCTGACAGACAGCGTGAGATACAGATTTTGTAGATACAGATTTTGTAGATACAGATTTTGTAGATACAGATTTTGTAGACTATATTATCACTTATAAATCCTTTATTCCATAGTAACACGGAAGACAGGAGGCGCTATAATTTTATCATTCAACACGCTTCAGTTGGTATAAGCGCTTCCTATTGATAGTATTACATTATATCATGTCACTAGCCTTTGACCGTGACTCTGCTGTAACTGTTGTTCATTTAATATGGTATCTTCCAATAGAAATCATACACCATAACTTTATAAACCTAAACCATCGAGTGAAAAATAGACTTTAGTTAGTTTTACATAATATATGCAGACAGACTTTAAAAGAGCTAATTTATAACGGACAATGAAGAGATTATAGATTCATAATTTTTTGTCTATTTTTGTTAAGAGACATCTGCGCTTATTTTGATAATTTTTAAAAAGACATGCATAAATGAAACATTTTCTTCCTCGCACAACCACTCTGTGGAATCAACTTCCGCCGGCGGTCTTCCCGAACCGATACGACTTGGGAACCTTCAAGAGAAGAGCGTATTCTTTCCTTAAAGGTCGGCAACGCGCCTGCATGCCTTCTGGTGTTGCAGATGTTCATGGGCGGCGGTGATCGCTTAACATCAGGTGAGCCTCCTGCCCGTTTGCCCCCTAAGTGACACTTATTTATTGAAACTCCTACCACCGGCTATTCTACCACCGGCTTCGATAAATATTTTTTTATGTATTTTTATTGATACATTTATTGTGACAGTAGCCGTTTTGCTCATAGTATTGCCTTGCCGAATCCCATTGATGGATGATAGTTTAAATCGATTGCGAAAATTGTAGCAGACAAAACAATTGACTTATTATATATGGACAGGCCCTTCCATACAAACAAAAGGTCCAATGATTTGCGACATTAGACACAAGTTAGCGTCACAAGCTTGAAACATAATCGAATAAAGTTACAATTAAACTAGCTTCGTTTCTTTGCGTTGGTGTGAATTTATGGAGGAGCACCAGCGAACCTTTGGACATTTTTTCTTTATGAAAGAACTGGGCCTTAATTTACAGTAATTCACCTCATGTAAAATTCTCAATTAAAATCTGTATATTTCAATAGATTACATGATAAAAAGAGACAAGAACGGAGAGAGAGAGAGAGAGAGAGAGAGTTGCGCACCCGGCTGCGCGCTCACTTGCTCGTGTGCTCATTTGCTTGTAGTAGAATCGATACACACACGCGCACATACACAGCCTATGGCATTTCGTTACGTGACGAATTGTATTAAATTGCACCAATCGTAAGCCGCGCTAAGGAACTTCGTTCCAACATGTACTTTAATAGTATAATATAGCCATAACAAAGTAGGCCGCAGTAGCCATATTATCGCCATAAAACATGATTCATACATCAAAAGATACGGCCTACACTGCGCTAGATATGAGATTAAAATCAAACAGCGTTTACACGGCACCTGGTCAAAATGATCTTGATATTTACATTATATTACGAATGTTGTAAATCATTAGCATACCTTGCAAATGTGCGAAATTTTATAAAAATTATTCCGAAAAACGCTTTATTTGCGTTTTTTTTATAGAATTGATTAATATTTTAAAGAAATAGTTTTATTGCTTTATATGTATACACTATTCTAATGTTTCACATGAATTTCATTTCGTTTTCCGAAAGTTAATAAATTGCGAAAAAAATATTTTCATTATTTTAAGATTGTAAGGTGCCTTCATAGTGGTTCCAAAAGAAGCGTCGCAAATACTTGAAATCTTCAAAAAATATTAATAAATAATTTATTTAATTAAGGTTAATTATCGCTATCTCATCTTAAATCTAATATATCAAATTAGCTAAATATAAGTTTCTCAACTTATTTATTACTTTCAAGTATTAAAATAACTATTGGCCACTCTTTATTATTAACTATTAACCATAAATTTATATCCAAAACAAAACAAAACAATCGGCAATCCAGAGACTAAAAAACTATAATTTATTGATTGTCTGTTAAATAGTTAAAATGACAGTTTTTTCGGCGTCGGGTCGTGACGACCCCATCGCCCGCTGGTGGGATAATCTCTGTCACAGCAGAGATTATTCCACCAGTGCAATCAGTTAATTCAACTAGTGGTAGTGCCACGCTGCACAGCTCTTTCTGCTGCATCCGAATTGGGCCGGCACGCCCGAGGAAACACCACTCTCTCACAGAAAACCGGCGTAAAGTGCGTTCAATGGACGTGCAGAATTTGGTTTGTGTACCCCAGGAGGGTACCACCTGCGATGACAATCCAGAGACTAAAAAACTATAATTTATTGATTGTTAAATAGTTAAAATGTCAGTTTAAAAATTATATAATTCATGTTACGGTTTGAGATCATTTATTTCCCATAAGAAATACAATTTCACTAATGAGAAAAAAAAAATAAGAAAATTATCTAATATAAACATATATAATATAAACATGTTACAACAAGTAAAAATATATCGCCCATGAAATTAGTTAACTTTTATAACTCACTTAAATTGGCACTACATGATATGAACACATGTTCAATTTCGCGAGCGTTTCGAAATCATGAAACAGTTACATTGTAATCTTGACATCTAAGCTTCTTAGCTTAGATCAATTATGTCGATAACATTCATTGACGCCAGATCTCGGATTAAGCAATCGTATTACTATTATAAATATATACTACCAGTAAATAGTAGAGGCATGCTTCTCCCAACACATATGGGCCGGCTCAACCGGGAGAGTACTATCCTTTCACAGAAAATCGGCGTAAAGTAACCGTATCAGCAGGTACTGTTGCGTCTCGTGCGATGACTGAAAGCGCCGGAGCCCTCCTTTTTTCCTTCATACCTTCTTTATCCTTTCAGTTGCTGACACGCATGTGATACTTCAAGTATCTCGCGCGTTATTAGTTGCGGTGACTGCTTACCATCATGATATAAAAAGAAAGGGAGCAGCTACCCTCACATTAACGTAGTTGTTATGCCGGAAGACATCGATCTAAAATTTGTCCGGGATTAAAAGTATCCTTTGCGTTAATCCTGGTAATGAATGCCAAATATATCTATCTGTGTGCCAAATTGTATACTAAACTGTTAAGTTGTTTTTTTGCGTGATTAAGTGACGACTAATACTAACAAACATTCAAAAATGCAAGATTTTACATTTATTATATTAAATAGTATAATATATTAGTATTACCTATTCATTATGCATGTATATTTACCAATATTTTAATAAACAAGTTTACACACAGTGGTCGAATTTTTTCTTATTGAAAGCGCCATTGACGAATAGGCGCTATAAATATTTGATAAACAGAGTAGAACATCTGTATTTAATCTTTACCGATTTATTAAGTAGATGTGATGATTAGTAAACTTCAAACTGGCACCGTATTTTAAAATATCATTCGTTTTATTTTTTTATGAGTAATTCCGATTTCCCTCCAAAACATTCCATGATTTTTTAAAGTAAATCATTAATATTTTCACCGCTTTAGTGATAAGATATAATAATAAAAAAAAAACATATTAATAAATAGCTGGAACACATAATTATGAACAAGACTTACGCTGTTTAAGTTTTTTTTTATTTTAGAAATAGGGAATATTTTACTTCAATAGAATTCGTAATTAGTAAAAGATATAAATACATAGAAAATATATTCATAATATATTTGGCAGAATTTTGCGTTAGCAGTCTAATTTTTAATACAAATTGAAACTAATCTCAATTATATTTTATTTAAACAGAGTTTACTAGACGTATGTGTGTTATAAACGTACATTAATTATTTACCATATTTTATAATTCATAAACATTACAAGCAACGGATATTATAGTTAGAATTCAGTTTAGCCTTAGACTGGAACAAAAACTACAATAAAAATGCTATCAATCCCATTAGTAAAAAGGAGAAATAATATAATTTACAAGTTTTCATAATATTAATTCAAAAGAATCCTATGCACATATTATGACAAACTATGTTAATAAAAGTTATTTACCACTTTCTCTTCAAACACAACTTCTCTTGTAAGATTTTTGATTTGTTTTTGAAACACGAATAATTTCAAACAAGCATAGGGATAAGAAGAAAGAAGGAGAAGAATATAGAAAGAAGACTAAAATAGAGGAATTGCGAGTTTGGAGTGACGGTTTCCTCTTTCGCATACTGTTAAATCCACCACTGAGTAAAGCAAAACTAATTTTCGTCTTTATTGTACAGTATAAAATTGAAAGAACATTCCAGTAATAAATAAAATTAGAAAATTGTCAAGTCCGCTACGGAAATTTATGATTACTTATTTGTTGTACACTTTTTATGAAGACCGTATATTTGATTTCTACGTCAAGTTTTCATGCCACGTTTACAACTCTTTGTTCTAAGGTAGTCAATATTGCTTAACTTGATCTAATTTTGAAACTGCTTTAGATACTAGCTTGATATTTACAAATTGATAATATATTATGATAAGACGTGTAATTGATGTGATGACTTTTAAAGTGTATTAGTTTATATTTACAATATGATATATAATACGCTGTTTTTTCGCGATAGAATCTTAATAAAAGCTTAAAATAGACTACCTATTGTCGCTCATAGCCACTAGTTGACTATTGCTTGCGGGTACGATAGTGTGGTATATTTAGAGTGTTATTTTAATTTAATGATGCTTACAGTGTGTGCATTAAATAAATATTGCTAAAGTATTATTCTAGATAAAATCTATCATTAGAATGATGTAGTTATAATGGAAATCAAAATAAAACTGGCTAATTGCATGTCGTTTAAGGCGTCGGGACGTGACGACCCCATCGTCCACTGTTGGGATAATCTTTGTCACAGCAGAGATTATTCCTCAAGTGCAATCAGTCACACTGGTGGTAAGCCTTTGTTGCAAGAGGTCGGCTAGGTGGGTACCACCGCCCCAAACCGCGGAGGTAGAAGGTATTAGAGGAGGAAAACCTCTTTAAAACTAGCGGCGGTCGGTCGTAGAGGGAAGCAACCTCATTGAAAAGTTAGTCTCGGCGGGGGAGCTCTAGGACCCAGGACTCCCTTGGTTGGGTTTGCCGGGGCCTTTTGGTCCCGGTCGGTGGTGAGGATGACAACCTCGTTAAAAAATCACGTATCTGTATACATGTATTATTATGTATTGTATGTATTTATGGCGGCACTATGTTGCCGCCGCGGGCGGAGGCCGAAAGGTCTGGACGCGTAAGCGTCGTGGAGTATTATTTATTTTATATATGTATAGTATGTATTATTATGTATGTATGGCGCCAGTAGGTTGCCGCCACCGGTGGGCCCCTCGGGGCAAGCGCCGGGGCGTCGCGGTGGTATGCTTCGGTGATCCCGTGACGTCCCACTATGGCGCTAGATGGGACCTTGGAGTTTTAGTGGGTAGTGGAGCTCGGCTCCTAGTCCACACACCTCCTGCGCCATTGCACCCGCCCCGGCGCTCGAGTGCGTAACTGCATTTCTCCAAGCAAAAAAAAAAAAGGGTGGGTACCACCGCAGTGTTCAATATTCTACCGCAAAGCAGTATTGCTTAGACATTAGTGTGTCCCGGTTTGAGGGGCACTGTAGGCTAGTGAAGTTACTGGTCAAAAGAGATTTAAGAACGAATATCTCGAGGTTAACAACGCCTGAGGGGCACCTATTAATGGTGTTGTTAGTGCTCATATGCTACGGCAACCACTTATCATCAGGTGGGCTGTACGCTTGCTTACCAACTTAGTAAAATAAAAAAAAGTTATTCGACACAGCAAAATAATGCCACAAAAATCAAATGTTTTGTATTTTTATTTAAAAAAACGTCCTGCTTTATTTTAAAATTTTATTTTTTTACTTTTTACTAGGTATTTATTGATGTAGCGGCAACAGAACTTCACATTCTGTATAAATTTCAACTATCTATGGCTCGTGAGGTATTGATGGACAAATAGGCGGCCGGACGGATGGACGTACACCCTTCGGATACAAAACCTTAAAAAGAAGCGTTAATGACTTTAGCATTTTATTTAACTAACCGATATGCACCGAAAAGAAGCACGGAACCATTAATCAAAAAATGCGTGACCTGTCGCGTATTCGTCAGGCCTTTAGGATAGTCAGAATAATGGCCTTTACATCTTTTTGTCGAGGAATCTCGATGGACTACTTTCAAAAGCGTAAGGTGACCCAAATTGTACATACATGTAAATCAACCCATAAGTTACGTAATATGTTGTGATCGACTGATCGTATTTATAATTTTCTGTGTTGCGAATTTGTAGCCAAGGTTTTCTATCAAACATTAAACCACTAGTTATCTAGTAAATGTATTTTAATTATTTATTAACATTAAACCTAAAAGAATTCTTTATTATTTTAGTATAATAAAAATAGGTAATTCCTACTCGTCGTATAAAAACTCAAATAAAGTTGCCAATGAAATCTCAATATTTTATATCAAATTCCATATAAATAATGAAGTAAAAAGAATTATATACGTCATTCACATTCTTCTTCCTAACATTTTTCCCGGTATTTTATCTATCCAGGGTCTGCTTATTACTCTTATCAGGATTTAACCAGTAACTAGTTTTTACACGGAGCGATTGCCATATGACCTCCGCAACCCTAAGAGCGAACCAGTAACTCGTTGGA
Organism: Hestina assimilis; assembly: GCA_023373885.1. NCBI lineage: Eukaryota > Metazoa > Arthropoda > Insecta > Lepidoptera > Nymphalidae > Hestina > Hestina assimilis. The sequence continues at coordinate 3,414,719 of CM041749.1, read as the reverse complement.
TAAGATCAATTTATTTATTAAGACTTAACGATTACTATCAGATGCTATGTGATAAAAACCGGGACCGACAGCTTAACGTGCTCTTCAAGGCACGGTGGGGAGACCCACAAGAACAAACCCCCCTACCAAAACAGATATTCGTAAGTTCAATGCAACCATTTGTCCGAGCGGGAATCGAACCCGCAATGCCACAATGGTTTCATACGTACTTCACATTATTTAATAAAAAAATATTGCTACTTGCAACATTTTAACTAACTATTATATGTAAGCAAACATTATGGTCCAAAAATTAATTGTGTCGTTTGACCTCATGTGTACGGATTTCAATTTATCAATCAACCAATTAAAAGCACTATAAACATGTTAGATGTAGTTTGATTCGTCATTAATCATTAGCTAATTGGATATCGACTAAATCAAGAGCGTTTTGTGACACCAATTAATCACACCTATTACATAATGAACATGTCAAATTGTATTGTTATAAATTTGATTAACTTGTCCTTTTGACTTTTGTTATTACAGTCACGAAATGGACTTCCCTAGTTAGAGCCTTAAGTAATGTAATGTAAAAAAGTAAAATTCTTCTTCTTATCGAGTGGTTAGTTCCCAACCCATTGTAAGAGTTGTTCAGGTCGACCGTATAGGCCTCTGACTTGACTTTTCGACTGTTATCAAATTGATGACATTGAGAGACGGACTTCTTACGTTCCTTCCAATCGTTCCATTATAGGCTATAAGTGTCAAAAAAGTAATGTAACCTACACTTAATATTGGCGTTACAAATATCATTTTCTATTTCGGAAGACTCTTAAAATATAGTAACCAAATGTAGTAAAATATACTACCTCTAAAATTCAGGCTTGTAAATATTACTTGACTTGTAAATAATACGTAAAAATATTAATGAAATAATTGTTAAAACTGCAAAAGCTATTCATGTAGTATTGTGGCGAAGTATTTACTACATTTTGTGTGCATAAATCCTGTTATCGTGATTAAATTTTTAATTCAATTTTGTAATTGCGGGAAATATAAAAATAGTCACAATTTTACCGATAACTATCACATTGATTGTTTTTTTTTTGTGTCTAATTTTGCAAGCAAGCATACGACACACCTGATGTTAAGCGGTTGTCGTAGCATATACGCACTTGAAACATCATACATTTGTCGGTGTCACTCACGCGTTGCCAACCTCGAGATGTTGGTATTTAAATCTCCTTTGCTCAGCAATTTTACTAGTCTAGAGTAGATTAGCTGACACTGCGGTTTTATTTTTACCTTGCTACTAAGAATTTTAATAGCAAGTGTGAAATGATTTTTAATGTCCACAACGCTTACGGTTAAAACGTCTTAAAAATACTTCAATACAACACATTTATTATAATATATTGCAATTTATAGGACACAATTATAACATCATTAGAATAGGACATAAATCTATGACACAAGCGTGACATTTAGTATTTCTCTACTTGGCTCGCATTGTTCCCTTGTCTATAACATTAAGTCATAACCGTAATGTTCGACATTTATTATTCATTACTTTATTAATTATATATCACTTAAACGTGCTGTCAATACCTTATAAATATTTATTGAACTTAATATATAGGTACCGATTCAGAACGAGCAATGAAGAACACTCTAAAGGCGTCATATTTATTGAATCTCACACGCATATTATAAAAGGAAGGCTTTAGTAATGCTACATTTTTAGGATTCCGTGTCCAAAAGATGTCAAAGGAACCTTAATATAAGCCCTCTGCTATCTTCCCTAGTTTTTCGTCATATGAATCGGTTCGTTGCCAACCTAGTGTCTGAGTTTTCAGGTCACTCGTATTTTTTTTTTTGTTTTTTTAATATTTTTAGCAATGCTTTTTCAAGGCATTACTTACTCCTATTGTCCTTCCAAATAAGCTCGATACTTGCGCTAGGAGTGGTTAAGAAAATAGCTCAATGGGGTCATGATCAAACCCCTAACTCACGCGGTAAAGGACTGCAATCGGCCGTTAAGCTATTGGGGCTTCATTTGGGTTATACACTTGACTTTTCGACTATTATTAAATTGATAACAGCTGAAACTGACGGTCATCCATCTATTGACTGACCACACCAAAAATTGCTTAACCGACTGATCGTTATCATTTACCGAGTCTATGACCGTCTCTTGTATGAACGTAAACTAGAGATTGATATGAAAACAACAGCCATCTCAACAAAAGGGTCGTCTATTACTCAACACTAATGACATGTAAAATAGTTTCCACCTAAGTCACAAAGCAATGGTGAATGATAGAACAGATAAAATCAATCAAAAGGTGATTCAGTTATTACGACACGAGAGACTGAATCATAGCGTTTTGTCTAGTCTAGATAAATATGATCAGGATGTCTGTAACTAGCTTTTGGCTGTGATTTTACCTTTATGTAATAAAACAGTAATTCTAATAATACTTATTATAGAGCAAAAAGAACCCTCAAAAATAAGCTCTTTTATAATCACCTACTCTAATTTAAATATTAATCAATTAGTAAGACTTTATTTGGGCCGCAAAAAATCAATTCACTGCTGATAGGTCTTTTATAGCAAGAGGCCGACTAGGTAGGCACCACCGCAGTGTCAAATATTCTACCGCAAAGCAGTAGTATTTTGGCATTACTGCGTTTCAGTTTGAAGGACACTAGTGAAAGCAGGCTAGTGAAATTACTGGGCAAAGGAGATTTCAGAACCAATATCTCGAGGTTGGCAACGCGTAAGTGGCAACTACTAATGGTGTTGCAAACGCTCATAGGATACGGCAACCGCTTACCATCAGGGGGTCGTATGCTTGCTTGACAACTTAATAACATAAAAAAGTTGTATAACACTATTTCTCCAACACTAAATAACAAAGTATGTATAAAAAAGCGTAAACTTTATTACATAAAATATGTCATGGGTCTTCTGTCTATTATAATTAAGTCAAAAAAAATTGATATGCCGCCGCATTTGAAATCCAATACGCGAGGAAACCGGTCCATAGACTAATTTACATTTTTTAAATATTTCATAACGGTACACGAAGATTATTAAGAAAGTGGTATAGGACAGAGTATAGGATATAACAGACTCGCATGCATGCATTTTTAATTTTTGTTGGTGGTTAAATGCCCGCCTGGGTAGCGTATCGAAGGTTCGTGAAAAGCTCGTGAAGCGACTGCTCTTCAGCCGCGTTTCAGTTTGGTCAGTGTATAGCCAATCGCATCTTAAAGGTCGGCAACACACCTGCATGACCTCTGGTGTTGCAGATGTTGCAGAGAGTAGTAATCGTTTAACATCAGAAGAGCCTCCTGCCCGTTTGCCCCCTTTAACATAAATAAAAATTGATGACTGTGTATATGTTCCTTAGGGACTCTAAAACGGCTGGACCGATTTTAGTGCAATCTTCAGATACGAATTGATCGGTATTACGAAAATGTAAATATAATTATAACATAGATGTTGGATAATAATTATATATATTATGAAATACGTGGATATTCGAATGTACCAATGTATTTAGCAATTTTCAAAACATAAAATATTTCTTAGGTTGATTGATAGAGAACGAAAAGTTTATAGAGCTTGTGCAAACAACTTTTTAAAAATAAATAGTTTTTATATCAAATATATAATATGTTGGCATACGACGAAGTATAGAACCTATTTAATACTAATTCCTTCCACCCAATTATTAGAAAGACAATATTTGAAAATGGTGTCATTCTAACGAAGCGTCACAATCATGGTTACTTCAATTTTTCAACCATGGTTACTATACAGAAAATTATTGTCGTACCGCATATAATAGGACGAATCGTTTAAATCCGACGTAGTACAGTGCTGTGCAATTTATTGTTTTATCTAGTAAAAGGATTAACAGCATTGTTGGTTACAATAAGTTGTTCATATCCAGCTCTAGGCTATCCTTAACTTAGTTTGATTCAAAACGAATACTGATAAAACCACAGACGGGGTTTTCTATACATAAATATCTACACTTAATAAATAACATGTCCTGCGGTTTTACTGACATGGTTTATAGAATAAAAGTAGCCCAAATTATTCATTATAATGTCTTTATATAAGACAGGTAACTTATTCTGTATACACTATCCTGTATAATGTATAAGTATACTAATTAGTGTATACACTATACAGTATACTCTCATTACCAATGTGTAATTTTATACATTTTGTGTGTCAATAAAATCAATATGTAAATCAAGTAAAAGAAGTTATCCTTTAGCAATTAAAAAGACAGCTTATCAAGATTGTGTTTAAGATAAATACGTGTATCGTGTTACATTTTTGAAACTTTACTTTGTTTATTTTTTTAAATAAATCTGATGTAATTTTTTTTTTAAGTTTACTGCTAAAGTTATATTAGTAACTTGTTCTTGGAACAGCGTAGAATTGCCTTGTATATTTTTTAATACTTCTTTATGATTATGATTTAAAAAAACAGTTTAAGTGTCATGTTAGTACTATTTATGTATAAAAAAGATTGATATGTATAAATGTAATATATATGTAATATTGAATGTAAATATATAAAATCTTTGTGAATTATTGTGAAACACTCAAAGAGTAGGACTTTTATCCGTATATTACTGGTGACAATTTCTTGAAGTGAAAAAAATATTTTGTTCATCGATTTAAGGCATTGACGATAAATTTATATGAAAATTAAAAAGTATAATAAATATATAAATAATAAGATGGCTCGTCGTATGGCTGTATACTTGAGGTAAAGCGAAGCAGCCTAAGTTGCATCTTAATCAGTTCAACTGCATATCCTTTAAAATTTTACACAAATTGACAAGCTTAATTGAAGCCTCAATAGCTCAACGGTAGAAGGAACAACTCCGCTCCGTTAACGCGAGAGTCGCGGGCTCGATCCTGACCCCTTGGGCTATTGTCGTACCCACTCCTAGCGCAAGCTTCGAGCTTATTTGGAGGGGCAATAGGAATATTAGTAATGCCTTGAAAATAGCATTGCTAATATTCTTAGTATAAAAAAAAAGATATTTATAATTTATAACAATATTTAATGGTGATGATTTACACTACAGTTAATAAAGCTATTATTACTATAATAAAAACCATTATAAGTGATAAAAAAAAACGAGTCATGAACTTCGTTAGCGAGACACGCCGATGACTCTATTTTCTGACCTTTAAAAAAAAGAATTCCAATTGGATCCGCTTATAGCAATAAGAACTTATTTGTAACGTTTTATAAATTCTACTTTATATTCAATCATAAGTCAATAAATCAATATAGTCTGTTAAATGTAACTTGAACCCTGCGCAGTAACACGTTTTTGGGTCTCAACCGTATGCGGTATGAAGGGGGCCGGGTTTAGTACACTCGCTCACAGTTGTTTTAGTTCTTTAATAATAAATTATTAAAAAATTAATTAAAATATAAATTAGTTTTGTCAAGTGTGTTAACATTTATTTCAAGGTAATGCCTCGACCACAATCAACTTTAAGGAGACGGGAGAGAAGGATGGTATTTGACATTTATAGTTATTTTTTAAAAGAAAATAGTATTACTAATACTCTGAATAATACTGTGGAAGATACAAAGAAGTCTGTCTCACTATTAATAATGTACATTAACTTTTTTTTTAAATATAGGCACCTTTTTTCTATACTATTTATTTGTTTTATTCTATTTAAGTAATAGCGATAATAAATAAATAATTAATTGAATTTAGAAGAAATAATAACTATATTATATACTTCATTCGATTTCCCACTTTATAAAGAATCGATTTAAATAAGACGTAACCAATATTTTTGTTGTTAGACAAAAATATTGGTTACGTCTTATTTAAACTTTTTTGTCCATTATTGTACTTGCACAGAAGCGGCCATTTTTCTTCAAGTTACATTTAAGGAACTATACCATATTTCGATTAATATCCGAAAATGTATAATTATGAACTTTTTGTAAAAATTAGATCGTCTAGAAAAGCAAATAACTTCAGTTTCGCACTCAATGATCCGGAATAGGTAAAATAATCTGACGCCCAACCATCCAAACCACAACAAAAATCTTGTATGACCAATACAAAACCACGACTAAAGACGTCATCGGGAATGGGGCTACACACTCAACGGCCTCCATTGGTATAGTGTCTTCCTTTGGGGTCTGCAAACATACCCAAGGACAAACTCACCCAGACTGGAAACATGGTTATATATATAGTCAATACAAACACGGCAGGTTCGCTACCGCTGCGTTACAAAGTCGTCATAAAAAATACTTTTATTATATTCATATTAATTTAAATATGCAAATAAATTTTTATCATTGAAGCGTGCGAGATAACTTCTCACAGAGCCTATTGTTTCGAAGCTCTGAAACAATACACGTAAATAATAAATGCTCTTAATAGTAATCAGGAAGACCAATTATAGATGTGATCTGTTGACATACCTCAAGGAGTATTTTAGTTTAGTATCTCTGTTCTTATACTAATGTGGTATTAACATCGCGAAAAGGTACAATGATGGACAAAAATATTGATTTCGTTTTATTTAAATAGATTTTTATAAAGTGGGAAAACGGAATTAAGTATATAATATAACTATTGTTTCTTCTAAATTCAATTAATTATTTATTCATTATCGTTAGTAATTACTTAAATATAATAAAACAAATAAATTGTATAGAAAAAATATAGTTAATGTACATTTTTAATCAATGTCACTTATTGGGATGACGCCTTATCCTGAAATAAAATGAAATGTTTACACAGCCGACGAAAATAATTTGTATTTTACTTTCATTTTTAAAAATTTATTTTTAAAGAACTAAAACAACCGTGAGCGAGTGTAGGTCGGGTACTAGTCGGGTCTAGCATCGCCGCGTTGCTATAGTTACGGCCTCCTTCATACCGCATACGATTGAGACGCAAAAATGTGTTACTGCGCATGGTTCAATTTATATTGAAAGAGTTATAAATTTATTCCCATAATAACTAAGTAGTTGCATGGGGTCTGGTGACAAGAGGTGGCATGGGTTGGAATATAAAATGAAATAAAACCACTTCGTTCCTGTCGCGTGCTCTCATTCTTGAGAGCGAAACCGCAGGCTGAAACTAGTATTGAATAAAAGGCAAAATTTGTGTGTTCGACATTTCGGTTTTTTAAGGTTATATAGCTGATGTCTGGGCGTGTCACTACTCATAAATTAAACACGATTACAATATGATTCCCACGTAAGCAGACGGATGTGCCTTGAAATGACCATAAGGGAATTGTTACAGTTTTAACTCGAGCAATGTTGAGAAAAATTCGACCCTGATTGTTTTGAACCAATACCATAAAAATAAATTATTAGCACTTATCAGGTAAGGTCGAAATATCGAGTGTAGATTGAAATCTACTTATTTCTTTTTATTCGAAAATTGACTGAGAGTCGCCAAGATAAAAAAAATAAATAAACGCTGCACACTCAACGGTCCCCATTAGGATAGTGATTCCTGTATCGGGTCCGTAAAACACATACCAGGACAACATATGCCTATATGGTCAATACAAACATCTGCTCGGAACGGGAATCGAACCCGCGACATATTATATTGAAGCCGTTATACATAACAGGTTGATACTTCTGACGGTGTGGAGCCGTCAAGACCATCCTTCAGACGTAAAGCTTAAACCACGAATAGTATTTTTTATTCCTGGATTATTTTTCTTTTTATACATATTACTAAGGTTGTTATTCGCGTAATTTTTGTTATTCCGTCGTATTTCAAGCTACTACGAAAAGTTTTACATACATTTTTGACATATTCATTTATGTTGCCTTCATTTTCCCGCTTAGAATTATTTAAGAATATTCAAATTAAACGACATTGAAGCATTAGTCATATATATACATTAGCTTACAAATCGCTGACATTTTCAGGACTAACCTATATTTATATGCAAAATATAATTAACGCCTGTTAAGCTAGCAAAATTTAGTATGGTTGCTTATAATCGTATTAATGGCAGAGTAGGTCGCAGACAGGGTCGTATTTAAAACTAGATAATTGCGGATACTTTTGAAGGACTGAAACACAAGTTAGGTTGTAATATAGTGTCTCTTCGCTAACTTTCAATCAACACAATTATTAATATAATGTTAGAAATTAAAATTCCACATTTAGTTATATTTTATCAACTTATTCTTTGAGTATTCGAGAAGATTGACAAATATTAAATATCTTGATCTAAGTACTTGGACAGTGCCTTTATTAGCGAGGGAACGCACTGCCGCCTAAATAGCCTATGTCTAAATACGGCCCTGGACGCAGGCCCACGTCCGTTTTGACAAATGGTTGGACTCTTATCATATAACCTCGTTGCTGCGTGACCCGCCTACTGTCGATATATGCATGGTATGGGCTTTGTTCTGTTTCAACTGAAATGCATGTGTGGCGAAATATACTATATTAATTTGCAATAAATATACTTTAGAGGTAAGTAACTATCACTGTAACAATTCATCTAGATCAGTGTTTCCCAATCAGTTGTACATGAATCCCTGGGTGTAAGCAGAGATGCATAAAAGAAAACGGGCGTCAATATCTTTATTATCAATAAAAACCAAATGGCCACCTACTTCTAATTAGTCAGTGTATTGTGGACCTAACTCGTATCACCGAAATGATTTTTCAATAGATCAGTGTTAATATGCACCAAGTATTATAATGGACAATGCACTCCAACAGCTGTCCACAAAAAGAAACCAGGTTTTGCAGAGTTGAAGGAGGCAATGAAAAACGTGCACGATGTTTTTTATCATTTCTGCAATACCCTTTGTAAGCCTTACTGTAGTTTGAGGCCTTTCTCGACGTGGTATGCAGGGAAAAACTTGTGAAGCAGGTCTAGATGTTTCTCACTTACATTGCGTCTATAGAATAAAGTAGAATAGGACTTATTGTACACCAATTTAAACATGAGTATATTTTTTTAGACTTCAAAGTGGGCACCGAAATCGTTTGCATTTCCTATTGAATTATTATATTTTGAAGAACTTAGAACGTTATCTTGATTAAATGTAATTTTTAAAAGGATCTAAAATTTTTGAAAATATATTTCTTTACTAGGCAACCATTAACCACCAAAAATCATTCACTTTATATCAGTCGAACCTTGCCATTACTTGAAATCGTATATTTTTGCAAAATACTTATATATTTAGCATTTTTCACCGAAACATAACCGTAACCTTAATGTAAAGTGACATGTGTAAACACGACTTTTGCCTTTTTAAAATTAAATCATTTTCAAATAAAAAAAAGCAACTATACACAACTTAGATCTTAGACAGAGATAAATTCTAACCTAAGTGTACAGACACTGCATTGCATGCTTAGAATTCATGATAATAATTTATGTCATAAAAGTTCATATGGTCTTTGACCACCCACTTACCAGCCTATGACTCATCCTACTAATATTATAAATGTGAAAGTTTGTATGTTTGGATGTTTAGATATTTGGTTTTTTTATTACTGTTGGCCTTACTGGCCTTGACAGCGTCATCGAGCGGGGCGCAGAGTACATAGACCCGGCCGTGAAAAAAGGACAGCGCTCACGGGGGCTATAATTTGGTTCCGTCCTTAGGGTCCCTCCTGCGACGCACAACAAAGGCTAAGGACGTTATCGTAGATGGAGGCAGCGCTCTGAGAGATTTGTTACTCAATCACGCAAAAACACCTAAACAGATTTTGATGGTTAGATACTTTATTACGTAACACATTCCCGTGGGATTATCAATACGTATCAATTTTGAACATGGTATGAATATACGTATTATATATATTACTGAATAGAGAAATACCTCTATTCAGTAACCCGACATAAAACCTACAATAACGCAAGCCGAGGGCGTTGCTAGTTGTATTTATCCTTCATGCTATGACTGTAACGATTTCGGTAAGGTCAACTCCGAGACCGATATTAGTACGGGAAAGGCGAAACAAGTTAAAAATTACATACAAGGCTTTATGAAGTGCATACGTTTCATTGCTTTAGCATTATATTGGCTAATATTAATGACTAAATATTTATTTGTATTAATGTATACTACAAGGGTAACCTAGTCCCAGACAGACAAAATATTTTTCAGATTTTTTAGGGTTTGTAGCCAAATGGCAAAAACGAAACCCTTATAATTACGTCATGTACGTCTGCCCGTTCGTATGTCACAGTCATTTTACTTGGAGATTGTTGGCTCTATCTATACGACATTTTGTAAATAGGCGTATTTTATGAACCGCTACACGACTTTGTAATGAAATCCTAACATAATTATGTATATAAAAATTATATAGTATGCCAACATGTGAGCTATCTTCAGATAGGTCTTTTAAAATTATAAAGTTTATTTTGACTTTTTCATTCAGTCAGTAGTTTTGAGATATAGGCTGCTAAAGTCATAAAATTTATATTATGACTTTAGCAGCTTATATCTATGTATACTTACATTTCAATGACTTGATTCCAATACTGTTATAGAAAAAAAATTCAAGAATATAATTTACATACTTACTTTTCAGACATTTCAGGGTCTCTATCAAAAAATATTAAATGTCGTGGTATATTAAATCGACATTAGTCCGTGTAAGGAATTAATAGAATTTTTTATGATAATTTAATCTATTGCGTGCTCGCTTTTGAACGAAATTAATATTTATGCGAATAGTCAAAGAAGAATTAGTATACCAATATAGTATATATACATACCTATATATTTAATAAATAAATAATAAATAAACGCTACACACTCAACGGCCCCCATTAGGATAATTATATCCTGTGTCGGGGTCCGGAAACATTCACAATGACAAGGACAAACACAACCAGACCGGAAAACATGCCTGTACGATTAATACAAACATCTGCTCCGAGCGGGAATCGAACCCGCAACCGTCGAGGCTTAAGGCAGACTCGCTACCCACAACGCCACAACGGTGTCAAATTCATTTTGTCATTTAAGCTTGACGACCGCTGTGGCGTGCTAGTAGTTAGCTTGCTTTGAGCCTCGACGAACGCGAATCCGATTCCCGCTCGGACCAGATGTTTGTTAGAAATTCTGTTTCTGTCTGGGGATTCATCCTTGTGGATCCTTGGGATGGGATGAAAAGCAAGTAACCCGCAATTCAGGATAAGAGTATAAGCAGACCCTGGGTAAATACCTCGAATAATGCTAGGAAAAAGAAATATATTGAAGCTCTTAATGCTCCGCCGTTGGTGTATATTATTATATTATGATTAATAGTACCTAACATTTATCGGTGTTTATGAATTTGTCATTATTGACTTATAAAACTGGTGGTAGGTTTTTTGTTGCAAGAGGCCGGCTAAGTAGGTACCACCGCAGTGTCCAATATTCTGCCGCCAAATAGTAGTGTTTAGGCACTACTGTGTTCCGGTTTGAAGGGCATTGTACGCTAGTGAAATTACTGGGCGAACGAGATTTAAGAACTAATATCTCGAGGTTGGCAACGCGCGAGTGGCACCTACTAATGGTGCTGCAAGCGCTCATAGGCTGCGGCAGCCACTTACCATCAGGTGGGCCGTATGCTTGTTTGCCAACTTCTAACATAAAAAAAAAAAAAAATAAAAAAAAAAAAAATAAAATAAAATGGCAAAGTTATTAGTGACGGGGCTTCCGCTCGATCGACACAGTAAGAATGTCGGCGTGAAATATTTGTATTAGTATTTATTATTCATACGAGTACTGTTACATTATATTCACTAGATGGAAACGCCAAAAGCCAAATCCTTCTGAAAAAGAAGCGGTCCTTTTCTTTCTGCTTCACCTCTCCCACTTATTTCAGTAGCAGCACTCTAAGTCCCCGTTACCATGAGGGTTACAGAGAAATACAAGAGGTCTAATTTAAAGACACCTTATAACTCCTTCAATATAAATTGAACCATGCGCAGTAACACATTTTTGGGTCTCAACCGTATGCGGTATGAAGGGGGCCGCGTACCTATAGCGACGCGGCGACGAAAGACCTGTAGTGCTATTCTGAAAATCGCAAAACTCATCTCGAAAGTTACCTTGCAAGTCACACTCACTTCGCTTGTCATCTCGCTCGTAACTATTTTGGTATTCTGAAATTAAAATCAAGGTCAGGTGAAGTGAGGTGAGTTTCGAGAATATGAGTGAATTTGCTCTATGGTACTAGGGCTTGACAATGAAATTTGTCATTGCCTAATTTGTTACGATTTCTTTATTTTACCTTAAATTGGTCTGAGGATAATAAATTTTATTTTAGTTTGGTCACAAATAAAGTATTATTAACTATTTCAATATTAAAAATATTTATTTGAAGTCGAAATAATAAAAATTAGGCTGAATACCCTGTGATTTTTGCCTCTTAGACAAATAATATTTAAAAAAAAACTGGCGTGCTTTACAGCTGTCATTTCATCATTTTTATTTACAAACAAAAAAGTTTACAAGTTGTTTCAAATCACTTTCTAGTTTCTTGCAAAAATTTAAGGAATATACTGGATTTAGTTTATTATTCAATTGGACTTTACATATTTAAAGGCCATAATGAAGTAAGTATTGATTTCTGCAATAAATAGAAATGTTATTTCATTTCGTTCCATATATATTATTCATTCCTATCCTACTATTATAGTTGAGGCGGTGATAGATTTTTGGAAAAAACCAACTTTGGCTAAAGGGTTTTCTAAAAATCAAAACGCCAAGAAAACTCCTAATAGAGAGTGGGAACGTATCTCAATAAAATTAAATAGTATGGGTGGTACTATCAAAACTGCTAAAAATGGATAAAGGTGAGTTTAAAACAATTATTTCTTGTTTGCTTTAAAAATTTCCATATAAAATATTCATAATTTACTGTCTTACGTAGTATTGGTCTGATAAAAAGTTCAGTTAAAAGAAAGCAGCAGCACACGCTGCTTCTAGAAATTTGACTGGCGGAGGTGCAATTGAAGATTTACCAAAGCTATCGCATGTTGAAGAGAGAATTATAACGTTCATGGGTGGTGAAGGTTTTGCTACTGGTGATAGGCATTTGCAAATACAAGCTTTTGGTGTAAGTTATTTTTTTGACATGGACTACAATAGCGTTATGTAGAAGTACAATTGATAACATGGGTGTTGCAGGAACCAATTCAAGAGCAGGAAAGTCCCTCTATACTGCAACCATTGTTGGAGGCTAGTAGCACTTGCTCTATTGTTACACCAGTGAGTGAATAGGGTATTTTTTATTATTTAGTAACATCTGTTATTTTATAATTTTGTCAATACTTGTTATGCTATTGTTTCAGAAAACTGATGTCATTCTTTTAAATATACCAGGAACATTGGAACCTAATGATAAAGTTTTGGTATGATTTTGTCTAATGTTTCTAAAATAAATAATTTCTGATATGATATTATTATATTATATTCATAATTTTTCACAGAATACAGCTGATGTTGATTTAAGCCTGGGTCATAGGGGCCAATCACAATCAACGGTGTGTAAAATCAATACCTTTAATAATTTGTTACTTATAAATAAATATCTAACTGTAACAATTTACTTTCTAGGACAACTTTCGAGAACCGGAAACAATAGATACCATCACTACTCCCACCATGCCTAGCCAAAATATTGCAACTGTATATAAATTTTTTCCTAAATGTCTTTATTTTATCTTAACATTTTTATAATATTTTCATAATATTATATCTAGGACGGCAACTTAGAAATGAATCGCAGTTGGTTTCAATAAAAAAATATATACCAAATAAATCACTTTTATTTTAAGTCAGTACCTATGAATATTTAATGCAATAAATTAATTGGCTAGAGCTAAATTTTAAGTTACAAATTTTATTCTATCAATTAATTTACTTACAGAGATAAGAATATAAATTTAATATACAATTATAGCTAATCAATTACTATAAAAAGTAATAAGTTCAAGTAACCTTAATTTGTAAAATTATACATTTAAAAATAAAAAATAAAATAAAATAGTATAGCTAAACTGAAACAGTATTAAATTTAAATAAAAGTTTAAAACTTAAAAATATACTAATAATAATATAAAATATGTTTTTAATCACATTCCTAAACATAAATAATCAAAACATATATTTTAAACACAAGTAAATATAAACACACTATCTGAAACTAAGACACACAAAGGACTTTTTCTAAATGAGTAATAAGTTCCTCCGTTAGTCTATAAATATGCACATAGTCTTGACCACGGCTAATTAATTGAAAATTTCGAATACTATGTGCTTGCAATAGCGTCTAAAGTATCGGCTTCTTTCAACAAGCTAACCGATCGAGACATCTGCAAAAACATGAAAAAGATAAAAACTACCATTTCGGAAATGATTACGATAAAAATAAATCATATTCTTCCTTAACGTTTCAATATTTGTTAAAGAAAATCAAAATTACAAGATTTGCCTTTATTTTGCTATGAATTCACTTAAGAAATAGTAACTTTTAATTTGACAGATGAATTCTTGTGTCAGATGCGAGATACCTTTCGATTTCGCGGGTGAATTTTGTTTCAGAATACCAAATTCTATAGCAAGATGTCAAAATACTCACTCGGCGTAATTCATCTCACTTCCGCCATCACTTGGTGGCGCTAGTGTCAAACTCACTCATTTTGAGAATACGAAATTGTAATCTCACCGCGGATTCAGAAATGATTTCGTAAATGAACGTTTCAGAATAGCACTACTGATTAGTACACTCGCTCACGGTTGTTTTAGTTCTTCAAAACTAAATTATTAAAAATTAAATTAAAATATAAACTATGTTTGTCAGGTGTGTAAACATTTAATTTTATTTCATGATAAGGTGTCATCCCAATAAGTAATATATACTTTATATAATAAGTATATATTCTAAATTCCGTTTCGCAACTTTATAAAAAATCTATATACATAAGACGAAATCAATATTTTTATCTAACATTTTTGTCCATGATTGTACCTACGCAAAATCGGCCATTTTGGTTCATTTTAAATTTAAAGAACTATACCTTACGATTAAAGCTAGTGTGCCAAAATATCACATAATATTCGAAAAGGAAAAGAGATATTTTTTTTTTCACTCAAGCAGTCAAGCATAAGGTCCGCCTGATGGTAAGTGGTTGTCGAAGCCTATGAGCTTTTGTAGGTGTCACTCACGCTTTGCCAACCTCGAGATATTAGTTCTTAAATCTCCTTTTTTCCAGTAATTTCTCTAGCTTGTCGTACCAACCGAAACACAGTAAAGCAAAATTCTCTAGTGCATTATCCTCTTACTGAGACAGTCGGTTAATAAACATAGGTACCAGTTTCAGGTTCATCTATTATAAAACGCAAATCTAATGCGCCCTGCCTCAAACTACACACACACCGATACTACCTGTGTCTGTAACACAGGTAGTATTTGTGCAAAGTGCAAATTATGCAAAAAAAAACTTGATCACTAGTGACTCAGTGACTTTGACACTAATACAGCCTACATTTGCGGCACTGACTGAAGTTATGTTTTATTTATATGTATTTCTATATGCTGACGATGTAGCGTAGCGTTAGCGAACTGCCTTAAGTGCCACAGATCACGGGTTCGGTTCCCACTTGGAGCAGATGTTTGTATTAACCATATAGGTATGTGTTCCGGTCTGGGTGTGTTTATCCTGATCCTTGTGTTTGGTCCCCACAGAATATGCTATACCAATGGAGCCCGTTGAGTGTGTAGCCTTTATTTATTATTATCATTTATATTTGTATAAACTTCGGTGAAACTTATTAAGTTCCGTTTTATATGGAACTTCCATGCAGTATAAATAAATAAAAATCAAAATTAAAAATAATCAAAAGGCTAGTTTTTATAGCTCGTTTCATTAGTCTTGACCTTTATTTAGTAAAATAAACTTTAATGGTTTTAAAAGCGTTCGATAATTGTTAAGTAACTTTAATCATAAAATTTATTAATTTAAGCTTCTGCGAGCAATGCTGAATTTAAGCTTATTACACCCGTAGGCCAAATATAAGACAGCATATAATAATATTATTTTGAGAAATATATCAATTTATCGAAGTTATACTTGTTTTGGTGCGATTCGAAAAAAAAGTATGAGGGCGAATTGTTTACGATGCCCACGCAGTGACTAATTGTTTTGACAGACACCATGAATGCAGGATTTATTTAACTTAGTTTTCCTTTCAAATATACATTTAGGAGGTAGCTTTGTTGTTTGTAGTAAAATAGGGGATAAAAAATTGTATGAGGAACCAATTATTATTTATATATAGCTTCTGACCGCTCTGATGAAATTTGCTACACACATAGCTTATTATCTGGATTAACACATAGGATACTTTGTATCCCGTAACGATGTTGGGTATCCGTGGGATTCTCAAAAAACTATATCAACGCAAGTAGAGCCGCGGGCACTGCTAGTAAATAATAAATCTACTTCAAATTCAACTTTCTAAATTGGCAAAAGTTCATTAATCTTCTGTGTATATTAGCGAGACATATTCTAAGGTCACTAAATCCGACCTTGTCCGCAAAGCGCATGCGCACGACCGCCGATAAGCTTCTGCGATACAATCATACGGAATGATCTAGTTTCATTTTCGCAACCTCATTAATACTTGATCGGTTTAGGTCAGATATACTTGTATTGACATGCCTAATGGTTTAGCTAGAGGTCACGTCACTTGGTACATTTTGGGCTTGCATCAGAGTCAAGGTAGGGAGGATAGCTCCCCCAACCGCAGAGGTCAAACTCTGCGGTACCCTGGGCTTGTCATGCCGGGGGGCTCAGTAGCCGGGAGTCGATTGTGCAGGTGGCACCTTTGACTGCCCGGTGAAGCTAACAGGGTCGGACGGTTCGGGCGTGGGGCGTTTTACGCTAGACCGAGCCTAGGAGGGTGGTGTCGTATGGGTCGCTCCGGTACTTTTCTGCTTATCAGAATGGACTGCGAGCGGCTCCTGCGACACCGGTGGTGTGTTCGACCGGGGCCTTCAGCCTCGGTCAGACGGTAGAGGAAGAAAACCTCTTTAAAAAAATAACGGCGGTCGGTCGTAGAGGGAAACAACCTCATTAAAAAGTTGGTCTCGGCGGGGGGAGCCCTAGGACCCAGGGCTTCCTTGGTTGGGTTTGCCGGGGCCTTTTGGTCCCGGTCGGTGGGGCGCGAAAGCGCCGCCGTATATTGTATTTATGTATTATATGTATTAGTATGTATATATGGCGGCAGTATGGTGCCGCCCAAGGTGGAGGCCGAAAGGTCTGGCGCGTTCGCGCGCGGTGGTGTGTATCTGTATATATGTATTTTATGTATTATTATGTATGTATGGCGGCAGTACCAGTCCACACACCTCCTGCGCCATTGCACCCGTCCCGGCGCTCGAGTGCGTAACTGCATTTCTCCAAGTAAAAAAAAAAAAGGGACGATAGCTCCCCTAGGACCTTGAGCAACCTGGACAGTTGGACACTGTACTTTTTTGCAGTCAATAGAATTCATGAAAATTTTCTTTTTTAATTGTGTAATTATTTTTAACATTTAAAATGAAAAACAAATTGTTGCGGGCAGGGGACCACCATCAGGAAGGAAGTTCCTCTCGTTTTTTTCTTCAAACAGAATGTAATTCGAAATGAAATCTGTATATTTTAATAGGTTATATGACAAAAAGAGAGAGGGTCAGAGAGAGAGGGAGAGAGAGAGTTGCGCATCCGGCTCCGCACTTACTTGCTCGTGTGATCATTTCCTTGTCGTACGCTCGATACACACACGCACACATACACAGCATACTCCATTTCGTTGCGTGACGATTTCTACTAAATTGCACTACCCGTAAGCCGCGTTAAGGAGCTTCGTTTAAATAATTGGTACAAAATTATATTAAACTATTCATTACTCAAATACCTAATCTGAGAAATGGATTCATACATTTTGAACTATTTAACGATAAGAAATTAGTTATTTTAGTCTTCATTAGTGTAGTTAGTCTTAGTCTCAAGGTTTAAATTAAAACAACAGTATTCATAATCAAATTATATATTATATTTATATAAATTACATTATCGATGAATATTGATTATTATATAGACTATAAACTTATCCATAGCTAATAACTTATAAATCAAAGGTTTCATTAAATTACATCTTCTTTAAAAATACTGTTTAGAAAGGCTAAAAACTTCGTTTCCTTCATATTTCTATGTAATACATAACTCGAATTCTTTACACATTATTACGATAAAAAGAAATGATTAAATAAATTAAATAAAATTAACAAAGGATAAAAACGAGACTTTTCAAGAATACCATCGTAACAGACAATTAACATTACATTAGTGAAATTACTGGGCAGAGGAGATTTAAGAATCAATATCTCGAGGTTGGCAACCCGTGAGTGGCACCTACTAATGGTGTAAATGTTTGCCAAACCTATTTTATTAAAAAATTGAACCTCCGTTTCAGCCTTTCAAGAGTGAAATTAGATGATATAGAAATTGTTAAAACACGTGCTTCTAGTTTTAAAAATGATGGAAATTCAAAATTTCATTCCTTTTTGCACCCCTTTAAGGGTTAAATTTCGAAAAATCCTTTCTTAGTGCTTGTTTACGTTTAAAAAAAAACACCTGTGAAGGATCAGGTATGTCAGTCGGTCTTCTCCTTTTAAGTGTGCTGATTTAAAGTATAAAATAAAATTTGAAATTTGAGGCGCTTACGATGTTCTTCTACCTAAACTACCCATCCTGATTCTGCAACTGCTTGAGCTGTTTCAACACGGTATCGAGTAACTTCCTCCTGTCTCTCTCGTTCTTCTTCAGAACGGAGAAGACGGAGGACTTCTGTTCGGCCTCCTTGAGCTTCTCCAGCAGCGTGGCGGCGTCGCGCGGCGTCACCAGCGCGTACTTGCGCCCCTCCATGCCGAGGTCGTGCAGGTACGAGGACCAGTCCCAACCGGTTATTAAATCTAACAGTTGCCTGAAATATGATAACTATTTGACGACGACGTTGTGGCGCAGCGGTAGCGAACCTGCCTTAAACGCCACAGGTCGCGGGTTCGATTCCCGCTCGGAACATTTTTCTTTAATATTTGTAGGGTTTTAAGCTTTAAAACATGCAAGCATATTTTCCGGTCTGGGTGTATTTGTCCTTGTCATTGTGAATGTTTCCGGACCCCCGACACAGGATATTACTATCCTAATGGGGGCCGTTGAGTGTGCAGCGTTTATTTATTTATTTATTTACACTCCGCATTCAATTGTATTAAGAAATGTGCATGTGACTATGCAAATAGTAAAAGTAAAAAGGAAGTTACAAGAGAAGTATCACTTCTATAATGTTATATAAATATAATACTTCTCTCCTTCCCAGTATTTTACCTACCCAGGGTATGCTTACTACTCTTATTCAGATTTGTATTAAGTTACTAGTTTTTTAACTGAGCGATTGCCATCTGACCTCCGCAACCCGAATCGGTAAATCATTGGATAAAACCAATTTACTTATCAGGAGTTAACGATTATTATCAGGTGTTATGACAACAACCGGGATCGACAATTTAACGTGACCTCTTGGCACGGTGGGGAGACCCACAAGCACAAACGCCCAGACCGAAACAGATATTTGTAAGATCAATACAAACATCTGCCTGAGCGGAAATCACACAGCGGTGTCAAGAAGTTATACTTCTCTGTCGTTAAAAATCAAAAAAAAAAACCACAGATCCAGCTGACGCACCACTCCGATCGAGATCTGACGCACACCTAAATTATCCACGTACCTCAGACTAGCGAAGTGTTCCAGCAGCTCATGTTCCCTCAGTCCCGGAACCGGCTCCCCGGCCGCGAACTGCTCGCACTGGATCACGTCCAGGTCCAGCTGGTGCAGCGCTCCGGACGAGATCTGACGCACGGCTGGATCCAGGAGTAGGTTGCGGAGACGAGTCGCTATGCGATTGGTAGCTGCTCTAACAGCTGCAACGCTGTAAATAGATAATAATGTTGGTAATTCGATAAAATGTAGTCCAAACATAGACTTACTCAAACTCAAACTCAAAATATTCTTTATTCAAATAGGCTTTTAATCACTTTTGAATCGTCAAATATACAGTCTGTTATGTCCGCCCAAGTGAAGCTACCGCCGATTCGGAAGGTAGATTCTGCAGAGAAGAAACGGCAAGAAACTCTACAGTTACTCTTTTCAAATATAATCACATTACATTTGTCAAATGTTCCCGCATGAAATTCAACGCATATTAACTCCATGTCACATTATCTGCAATATTCACTAACGGAATAATAGGCTTTATTTAGTAAACAACGTAAGGTTTAAATTTCAAAAGTGGCGCTTATTTGCGTCCACATATGCTAACTTCATTCAATTAATCAACATCAGTTGTAAGCTTGTAACTAACTTCGTTTCGTTGCGTTGGTGTTTAATTTACAAAGGAGCACCAGCGTGTCTTTGGACATTCTCAATGCCTATAGTGTATAATTTGTCTTAAGTAAAAACAGATTTTCTTATTTTGTACTATTTAGCTACTAACCGTGCTCTTTCAGGTAGTTGTTCCAGTGAGGTCAAAACTCCAGACAAATAGCTGAGCATGTCGGTGACGAATGATGAGGCCTGACCAGTTGGTTCAACTGTAAAGCAATTAAAATGATTAATTTATAAAATATTCATTTCAAACCAAAAACCTTTAAGTAAAAGACGGACTTTTCGGAGCCTATTTTCCTCCCACAAATGAATACATAAAACTCTTTACGTTGTTAATACTTTATCATTTTATTTACTTGCCGTAATACTATTTATTACATTTTTCAAACAAACAATATTGTTCTTATTAAGTACAGATGCATTTCGAGAAAGAATAAGAATTCAAATCGCCATCCGGGAAACGAATCCGCGACATGTGGCGCTTAAGGCAGGTTCACTACTGCTGCGCTATAACGTCGTCAATATGGAACGCTTAAAACAAATCAACCGCTTGGCAAAAATCAAGTGGGATTCCATATTATAATCGCTCTTCGCAATGTGTAAAAGCGGTTTTCCACCGCAAGAGGAGCGAACCCATTAAGGACTTTGTTCAACTCGCAACAGTAAACTGCATATAACTCCCTCAATGTAAGTTGAACAATGCGCAGTAACACATTTTTGGGTCTCACCCGAATGCGGAATGAAGGAGGGGCGCGTACTATAGAAATAAATTATTAAAAATTCAATTAAAATATAAATTATTTTTAGGGGTCGTCCCAATAAGCAACAGTGATTAAAAATGTACATTAACTATTTTTAATTTTTTATAAACCTTTTTTATATACGATGTGTATTATTTTACATAAGTAATTAATAAATATGAAATTGAATTTAAAATATACAATATAATATACTTAATTCGGTTTTCGCACCTTATAAAAATCTATTTAAATAAAACGAAATCAACATTTCTGTCAACATTTTAGTCGATGATTGTACGCAGAAGCCGCTTTTTTGGGTCAACTTAAATTTAAGGATTTATACTTGTGTTTCTACCACTAAATAGTCGAGCGAGAAAGAGAAAGAATAATGCGATAGAGTTGAAATGAACTCGCTGGCACTGTCGCTCTCGCACTCTCACGCTTATTATCCCTTTGCAGTGGAAAACAAAAGACAAAAAAACTCTTTCTTGGTGGAAGCGCAAATCTATGTCACATAAACGGATTCCATGTCGCTTTACCATTTTCTTCGCGGTGGAAAACCGGCATATGTCTTCGGCTGAAAATCTTACCTAAAAGCCAGTCGTAGTTTTCGAGATCGAGAAATTCGTCAACTTTTTTTTCCAACTTGTCACAAATCTGCTGCTCGGCGTCGTCTCGAGCAGCTTGGAACATACTACCCGCCGCCTAAAGAGAACAGTACTAATTTAGTTTCCACTCATAATTATCTTTTCTAGATTTGATAAAATTAGTAATGGCTATTTTAATTTCGCAATCCCAGGTAAAAAACAGTACTAATTTAGTTCCTGCTTATAATTATCTTTTCTATATTTTATCAAATTAGAAATGACCATTTTAATTTCGCAGTTCCGCCTAAAGAAAACAGTACTAATTTAGTTCCTGCTCACAATTATCTTTTCTAGATTAAATCAAATAAATAATAGCCATTTTATTTTCGCAATTCCGCGAAAAGACAACAGTGCTAATTTAGTTCCTGCTGATTTGATCAAATTAGTAATGGCCATTTTAATTTCGTAATACTCAAGATTTTTTTCCCTGAATGATTATTGGTATTGGCCCTACTGGTCTTGACAGCGTCACTGGGTCCCCCACCCGAGTACTAAGGCCCGGCCTCAAAAAAGGGACATCTCTCGAGGGGTGAAAGCCTCGACGGAGGAATCCATTATATATAAATCATATTTATGTAAGATTAATATAAAATAAATGAACCAAATAATTTTAAAAAATGGAGAAGAATTAAAGGTGTGTATTATACCTGTGTGGTAACTAGTTCTGAGCCGGTGATGTTGCTGATGAACTCATACAGATACGATGTAGCGTCTTCCAAATATTGTGTGTCCACGATTATCTGAAACAATTTAGTATGATGTACAAGAACGCCTAGTAAGATAAATATAATAATAAATAAACGGTACACTCTCAACGGCCCCCATTAGGATATTGATATCCTGTGTCGGGGTCCGGAAACATACACAATGACATGGACAAACACACCCAGACCGGAAAATATGCTTGCATGGTCAACACAAACATATTATGCTCCGAGCGGGAATCGAACCCGCGACCTGTGGCGTTTAAGGCAGGTTCGCTACCGCTGCGCCACAATGTCGTCAGATGTACAAGTTCTTCTCGAGTGCAACATTCGCATTAAGCGTTTTCAATCATCTTTCAAAATCCGCACGGCCCGGGAGTGGAATGCTCTTCCGGCATCTCTATTCCCGAACTCATACAAACCTGAACCTCTTCAAGGTACAGTACACAGGCTTCTTATGAGTAATCTCGCTCCACCGACAACCTCATCTATGCCTCCGCACTCGATGGAGGTTAAAAATAAAAGAGTGGTTAGTGGCCAACCTAGAGTCAGAGTTGTTCAGGTCGCCCGTAGGCCTCTGACTTGATGTATCGACTGTTGTCAAATTCTCAACAGCCGGGACCGACTTTTTACGTGCCCTCCGAAGCACCGTGATGGTCACTTGAAATACCACTATGCATATCCATCATACCCATCTAGTGACTGACCGCTCCTAAAGTTGCTTAACCTACCGATCGTTTTTACCGATCAGCACTCGGCTATGAGCGTCTCATCTACAATTGTATAAGTGTAAATTTGGCTAATGTAGAGCGATGTATTGTAATATGGAGATCCAATTTTGAATTTATTTTTGTAGCAGAGCAGTTGTACATATATTTCTGGCACCTCTGCATAGTGTGGGAAGTGCAATTTTATGGTTATTGGGTTATGAGTATTACCAAAAATATAATTTTCGTCGTGTCTATTAGGATTGTAAAGAGTTTAAATAAAACTAAGATTTTATCAGTTCGATGTAACTTTGAAAAAAAAATCAAACGTTTTCTTCGCTTTTGCTTTTTTAATGTATTACTAAAATTCCTATTGCCCCTGCAAATAAACTCGTAGCTTGAGCTAGGAGTGAATACGACCACTATACCAAGAATATTGAGGCTTCAAATTTTTTTTCCGAAAATACCATTTTTGCTCATCAAACCATTCACAGATGCCCCAGATTCATATAAATACTAATCTGGACCAGCCAACCCACTGACCTGCACCAGCTGCATCAGAGGCAGCGGCCGTCGGAACAGCGCGGACAGGCAGCCGGTGAAGGACCTGCTGAGCAGCAGCGAGGCGGAGTGTCTCGCGGCGGCGGCGCGCCGGCCGCCGCCCAGCCCGAGCCCCGCGGGGTACTTCAGCCACGCGTATATGAACTCCTTCACTTGCACGTACACCGCCGGGACCATCGTTGAGAAGGGGAACCTGGGGAACGGGGAAGGGGGCATGTAAATCGATTTTACCGATTTTTTCTTTCGAAAATCGTAACTAACTGACTTTAACCGGTAATTATAATTTTTTAACAGGTTTTGAACGTCATAAATGATCAATTTATACCCATACCGGTTTATTGACCGAAATATATAATATTAATTTTTTTGCGTAAAACGCTCGTTTAAATAAATACAATAAATAAAAGCAATAAAAAGTCTTCTATGTATTAAGTTTAAAGTTAATACTGTTACGGAAAACTCTTATAACCGCGATATAAAGTTCAAAATCACATCTCATAAGATCAAAAGACCTCATTAACGTCTCATTTAGAGCCATCAGGCGTTTAGTTTTATCAATTGATCAATTATACCTTACTCAAATACTACCGAAAAATGTTATTTTTCGTATGTTTAGTTTTTATATCTAGTATCAAGATCTCAAATTCGTATGTCTTACTTTCTAGGGAACGGTTGAGTCTCCAACTCGTCGCCTTCATAAGGAAAAGTATCCATTACACCGTCATATTGCTCTTGATTTTCAACCTGTAACAATAACATGAATATTGTTTAAATGATATAACTTACAAACTAAGCACTACCTAAGCTACAAAGCCTAAATATTTGAAATTAAGGGGAAAAGAAATATATTTAAAAAAAACCAACATAAGTAAACAGCCACCATCGGGTATTTATAACCTGTGTCGAGGTCCCGAAATACACACAAGGGCCTACACACCCTTACAAACATCTCTCTGAGCAAGATTCGAACCCGTTTGGAGCCAACTCTATAAACTAAATAAATAAATCTAAACACAGGACATCTATCTGGGCCTTAGGGACCTGTTTCGTATGAAGTTAAATCAGACAAGGTAACGATTTATTAGGAGTTTATTTGAATAAGATGTTTTAGAATTGGTTTAGGCGTCGGGATGTGACGACCACATCGCCCGCTGTTGGGATAACCTCTGTCACAACAGAGATTATTCCACCAGCGCAATCAGTCACACCGGTAGTAGGTCTTTTGTTGCAAGAGGCCGGCTAGGTAGGTACCACCGCAGTGTCCAATATTCTGCCGCCAAATAGTAGTGCTTAGGCACTACTGTGTTCCGGTTTGAAGGGCATTGTACGCTAGTGAAATTACTGGGCGAACGAGATTTAAGAACTAATATCTCAAGGTTGGCAACGCGCGAGTGGCACCTACTAATGGTGCTGCAAGCGCTCATAGGCTGCGGCAGCCACTTACCATCAGGTGGGCCGTATGCTTGTTTGCCAACTTCTAACATAAAAAAAAAAAAAGGCGTAATGAGATCAAAGAAGAGAGTGGAAAAACATAAATACACCAATGAAATCGAGCCGTTAGGGCTGAGGGGCTCTGCGATTGGCGCAAGCAAAAAATTCTTTTTGGCGAAGAACTTTGAATCCGGAACAGGACCCATTCGGCGATACAGGAAAACAATCTAATAGGGGCCGTTGAGAGTGCAGCGTTTGTTTATTTATTTATTTAATTTGCAAAACATTAAACATTATTAAAAAATTAGACTAAACAATTAGTACAAGGTCAATCATTTTGAATATTTCCATAAATTATGTAATTAGATTACAGATAAGTATAGTAAGACTTATATTTTTTTTTTTATTTTTTTAGAACACCAACAAATAGTACACTACAGTTTACAACAAATTACAAAATTCCAATAAAACATAATTACTCAGTGCCTACTTTTTACAGGTGTTACAAATTAACCAAGAAATACGTTAACATCAATAAATTCACTGAGATCTCAACATTAAGATCCCAGCAACAAATAATGTATTATACATTAGCGAATATAATTAAGAAAAGAAAAATTTAAATTTAAAATAATTTTATGCTATAATTATTAATTATTAATTAAAATAAGAGATTTTACCTCTATAGGTAAGAAGGAGGCGTTATCCAAGATATCCCTGAACACGCCCACCCAGCGTTGCATCAGCACTTCCGTGTAGTGCTCCGCCATCTCCTGCAGCAGGAGGGGAAGGGGATCCGTTGGGAGTCCGTAGCATCTACAACAATACAACAATACAGTACTATTAGCATTTCTATCCTATTATAAAACTATAACATATGTGTTTGTTTAATGAAAATATTTTAAAAATCCCTACACATTAATATTTCCTATAAAAACAGTAGTATGTGTCGGGGGTCCGAATACAAACACAAGCACATCCACCCATATCGACATGAAGTTCTTCTTCTTCGCATTATTCTCAGTACTTTACCCAGGGTCTGCTCATACTCTTATCCGGATTTGACGGGTTTGTACACGTTATTGCAATATTGCAGTTATTGTGCAAAGAGGGAACCGGTAACTCATTGGATAACAGCAAATCACCCATTAAGATTTAACGATTATTATCAGATGTTATGTTATGTGATAAGAACAGAGACCGACAGCTTAACGTGCTCTCCGAGGCACAGTGGAGTGACCCACAAGGATAAACACCCATACCGAATCAGATATTCATAATAAATATCTGCTCCAATCGGGAATCGAACCCGTGACTGTCGAGGCCCAAAGCAGGCTACCAGCACGCCACAACGGTCGTCAAACATCAAAATTATGTTGTATGTATGAAATGTGTGATTAATACAAATATGTGCCCCAGGCACAAGTAGAATGATTAGATATTAGACAGTTTATTTGTTTCACAACAACATAAGCACTACACAATCAACAGCCCCCATAGAGATAGTAATATTCTGTGTTGGGGGTCCGGAAATACATATAAGCACAAGCACAAAAATGTTATAATGGTTTTATTTCAATAACTGAATTAAAAGAATTAAGTCCACTTTTTTAATTTTCGGATTGCTGGTAACTTTTTTATATAAATGAAGGTAAAAAGCAAAAACAGTGATCAAACAAAAAAATTAAAAATTAAATTAAAAAAAATTGTAAACTCAACCTACATAATATAATTTTTATCAAAAATCTTAGCTAAATTTAGATAAACTATTAATAAAACAATAAATATCATAAAAATACTCACTTGAGAGCATTTATAAACAGAACAATCTGATGTTTAATGCTCAGCATCAACGTTGGATCGGTGATGAGTGAAGTATTGGTCCTCAGTGTAGAAGCAACTTTCGTCACCGACATGCTCCAAGTATCCAGTAGCCAGTCCTTGGAGACGAGACCAGCTCCCGTGGCCAGGAGGTGTTCCTCGAGGATGAAGAAACCAAGCACAGCGTTCAGGTAACTCTTCATGTTCTGTATTGAATCGTGGAGGTTGCCCGATGATGGTATTAAGACGAGACGTGCTTGTTGTTTGCGTTGAGCTCTGTTGGTTGGAGAAAAAATGTTGATTTTGGTCTACCAACGACTTCGTCTACATTATTAATTTAATGAACGCTACACACCCAATGGCCCCAATACAGATATATCCTGTGTCGGGTGTTCGGAAACATACAGCTGTTATGGTCAATACAAACATCTGCACCGAGCGATAATCGAACCCGCGACCTGTGACGCTTAAGGCAGGTTCGCTACCGCTGCGCCACAACGTCATCATTTGACGACGACTAACTATCTCATATATCCAAAGACATCTTATATATATTGACAGACCTTTCCCTATTAACGAAATGACAAAAATATTTCCTTACAAAAAAAATGTAGATTCGCTGGTGCTCCTTTGTAAATTTAACACTAACACTACACACGCTAACTTTGCAAAATTGTCACGCTAACTTCATTCGATCGTGTTTGCTTGAGTGGAGAACCAATTGCAATTTGGTATAGACATGTCTTATATCCGACATGCTAAAGTAAAAGAAAAATTTGAGGCGATATAATAAAAGTTGCATTTAAATACAAAAAATTAAATAAATGCAGACAGAACAGTCACGAAAGCATGCATGCGAACAAACATACAAACACTCATACATACCTGAAAATAGTAAAAGTAAAATAAAAAAACAAAACTTGAGAGGTGTTTAGGGACACCCGGATGGAACGAAGTTCCTTTCGATTAATTAGTAAAGGAATTGTAATTTTTTTTTTTAAAGTTATAATAATATTTTTTTAATTTATTATTTATTATGTACAAAAACAAATCAACAAAAATAATCGTCGCGACACCACACTGTTCAAAACAAATAGAAAGACGAAACGAAAATAACTGGCTTGCTTTCTATGAGAGAGAGAGAGACAGACAGAGAAACACGCGCACGCCGCACGGCTTACAACTATAGCAAAAAGTGTCGTGACAACTTTTCGTAAGAATTTTTTCCGTCTAGCCCCCTTTCACAACTCGCGATAAGGAACTTCGTTCCAATAAATGAAGTCTCCGCGGCCGGCTATAATCCGACATGGTGAAGACAAACCAAAAAATTTTGGTGATATAATAAAAGTTTCGCTTGAAAAACTAACTTTTAGACAGTCATCTGGTATAACAAGTAAATTAAAGTGGGAGAAACTGCGCTCATTCCTAGTTTATAATATTACTTAGAATGACAGTAGAGAACAGCTGATAATATTTAGTATTATTTCCTTACCTATAATACTGTATGAAGTCATTTTTAGCACCGAGTACGCTGTGTATATGAAGGCACCTGTGGAGCGGACTGAAGTCGACCAGCTCGTGTGGACATTGGGGTCCGCTGGTTTCCTTGTTAGTTAGAGATGATGATTCTGTACATAGACAATACACATAATAATAATAATTCTTTTATTGTACACCACATAAGCAGAGAACTTACAAGAAAGAATGTTACATAACTAATGCAGGCACAATAAGGCGGACTTATCGCTGGTTAGTGATCTCTTCCAGACAACCTTATATGAGCAAAGAAATAAAATTTTAAATAAAAAAAGCGGAAGGTGGTGCTTATAATAATAAAAATTTAAACAATAATAAGTAAATAAAAATATAAATAAAATATACGTAAGGAAGATTTCATATAATATGTCACTAAATTACAGAGAACCGATTAAGTATAATTCTTTTTATCTCAATCACATAAATTTGTATTTAATAAAAAAATTTTTTTTTTTTTTGTCCGCCTTATAGGTCGCGGGTTCGATTCCCGGTAGGGACAGACTTTTGTAATGACGATACAGAGATGTGTTCTAGTCTGGATGTGTTTGTGCATATCGTTATGTGTGTATCCAGACCCCCAACAAAGGATATTCCTACCCTAATGGGGGCTGTTGAGTGTGTGTAAAAATTAAAAATGAAATTGACAAGTACAGAATCAAAAAATACTGAGAAGTATTGTTGTTGTATTACTTATATGTATATAAAATAATATTTTTATTAATGTCTTAACACACAATAAAATAATTTTTGATAGGTAGATTTTTAAATACCTTTCTTATTTTTGACAATATTTGCCAAGCTCCTACCCAACATATCCTGAGTTTGCTTTAAAGCCATCGAGCCGACCTGAAAAACAGTATATGTGTTACATATACCATATATACCACCACAGTGTCAAATATTCTACCGCCAAACAGTGTTTAGGCATTACTGTGTTCCAGTTTGAAGGGCACTGTAGGCTAGTAGTAGTAGTAGTAGTCTAGTAAAATTACTGGGCAAAGGAGATTTAAGAACCAATATCTCGACGTTGACAACGCATGAGTGACACCCAATAATGGTGCTGCAAACGCTCATAGCCTATGGCAACCATTTACCATCAGGTGGGCCGTATGCTTGTTTGCCAACTTGTAACATAAAAGAAACGATAGTGAAACTTGACTGATTAATCACTCACAGAAAGTATAAATACTACAAACTTGAAATTTGGCTCATATGGTTTTATTTGGTTCTTCATAGGGAATAGATATTCGTTAAGAAGCTAAAGAAAATGAGATTAATCAAGAACGAAGCTAAATACTATACTTTATTGATTAATTAAAAGTACTTTTATATATAATATATGGAATCCTAAAAACAGTCTTCATAAAGATTAAAAAAGTAAATAGTAACCTGCGGACTAAGCTTCCGTATATTCTCAAGGAAATCTCTCAAGTCCGCCATCGAAGCATCCTGTATAGCTTGACGTAGACGAGGTATGTCGGAAGAGATCTGTGCACACCACTTGTAAGGCCCTACACGGGGCAGCAGGACGTGCTCTAACTGCTCTAGAGTTTTCAATGCGGGATAGTACCTGTAATAATTAAGATATTTATTGTAGTAGATACCAGGGAAGTACTGTACTGTGGGAGGCCACATAATATCAATGTGAAGTAACAGTATAAAATAGTATTGTATTTCATATGTGGAAAGAGCAAAGGCTCAAACTCGAAGCCCAACTACAGCGGTTCTGAAACTTATTTCACTTATAGGCTACGGTGACTGCTTACCATCAAGCAGGACTTATATTTATTTGCTCAAAAATTGATAAAGCTGTTGAAAACCTTGTTTGCTATCCTGTGAAAATATGTAAAATCCTACACACTACACACTCCCCCACTAGGATAATAAAATGTGTATGGAAACACTCAAGGGCTGGCACAAACACACCCATACTGGAACATATGCCTGTATTTATTTATTTATTTATTTATTTATTTATTTATTTATGGCCAACATAAGCATCTACCCCTAAGTGGGATCGAACTTGTGACCTGTCATGCTTAAGGTGGGCTTTTTGCACTACAACGGTCATCAAATGTTATATACAATAAACTTCTAATTTAAAAATATTATCCATACCGTTTGGCTTCCACTTGGGTTTTCAATTTTGAATATGTAGTAAGCAATGGTAGACATAGCTCCATTTTCTCAATTGTTGAAGCAATGTTCAGCTCTACTCTACGAGCCCTGATTAATTCTTCTGCTCTTGAGCAGAGACCTAAAATTAAAAAATATATTGTTTAAAAATGTAATAAATTAAAACTACCATAATTATAGAACCCCTCTAAAAAGTACTGCACAATTAACTGCTTTTACTAAGTTTTCTAACCTATGTCAAGATAATGTACTACTTTTTTTTACAAAATTAAATAAATAAAAAATATAAAAAAATATATTAGGTATCATTGCTTAAGTAATAATAACTCATACATTAAATTTGATACGTTTTTGGCCCATAATTGGAGCATACAATTTTTATCATCAAGACTTAAGAATGGGCTATAGACATATAAGAACAAATTGTATACAATGTTGGGTATCTATTTAATAAAAATAATTTAGACATCATGAATATTTTTAAAATGTTTAAGATCTATTTATATATGATAGGTATTTGTTCCAAGAAAATGTACTTGTTAAGAATTTGTTGAGCAATTATATAAAGAAAAGGTCTTTATATAACTGCAGTATTAATTAAAATAAAACTTTTTGCAATTATCTTTCAAAATGAGCAACTGAGCATAGCAAAAGAGCCATATTTCAATAATAATTTATTGCTATACAAATGGCTTCAAATTACATTAAAAAATAGAAATAAAAGAGATATGTCGAATTTCAGAGATTTACCTTCAGTCGACTCTTTAACATTAGCATCAACATTGGATATTTTGGCATGCAGTTCCTCAGCATGAGAGCGTACTTGAAGCAGCTCTCGTATGGATTCTATAAAGCCCTATAAATGTAACTTCAATTAATAAATTACACGACTGCTTTTAGCAATACATACTACCTAATAATGAAATTTTAACAATCAAGTTTTTATTTACTGGTTTCCTTTACATTTATTTCAATTAAAAATTGATTCATTTCATTTTATTGATCACAATTTTATTGATATTATTATTACTTATCTTGCAGAGATATTTATTATATTAAATAATCTGTGAGTTGAACTTATGTACCTGATAATAGAAATTGCACAGCTTCTCAATCTCCTTGTCATGCTGCTGTATTCTCTCATCGAGCTGCTGCACAAAGGCCTCGTGCCCACCCTCACCTTCATAGACAGACCTGAACGCTGGTCCCCAATAATCATCTATACCTTCAATTTCCTATAAAAAAAATAATAAAGTACTATGATTTATGGGTAAGAGTGAGGTGCATGAATCAACTTAAACAACTATTTGAAGATCATGGGCGCAATCATCTTTTATTTGAGCAGGAAAGGATATCTTCAGATTTGTGAAAGAATTCTGGGTAAGGCTCATTCTAAATGTAACTTTTAGGTAAAAGAAACTGATTACAAAGAGTAACAGGTTAAAACACACAAGAGCGACAGATTCGTGTGTTTACAAAACAAAATAATTGAAAAACTAAGTCTTGAAGTAAAGATAATAATAGAGGCGTAGAAATACCTGTATAGTAGCGTTGGTCATTATAGATGCATCAATAACTTCACAAAATCACTATAAACGAATAAATACACCCTATTCTCGAGAAACCATAATATTGTAAAGTGTATTTGTATTTTAAAATAAATTAAAGACACCTCAAAACCTCAAATGCAAAATTAATACATTTGACAGTGACGGGTGACCAATAAAAAAATTTAAATGTCAAAATTTGTCGAAAAGTTCAACAATTTTCAAAACTATTAGTTGTCACCCTGACATTAGCATTACGTCGAACATTTCATTAAAATTACTGTTTTTTAGAAATTTCCCTTTGTTTAATATTTTCCTTACGTTAACACCATTCGTTGAAAAAGAAGTAAATTTATTATTCCAAAAATGTATAATTACATATTTAAAAATTACATCCATACAAATAACTACAAAACAGATTAAATAAAAATGTTGCTCCATTCAAGAATCATTTTTACCATGTCAAATAAACAATTTAACTTTCGTTTTCTGACAAATTGAAATAAAATCGCATGGATTTCATAAGATATGATATACGTAAATAAAAATAGACAAATAGGTACGTAAGCATAAAAGTAAAAATAAGTCAATCAAAATTATTATATAATTAGCTACCATTAAAATAAATCAATGTGTCTAGTTTGTGTGTTCTATAAATGGTATGTAATACTATATCTATATATTATAAATTATAATATCCAGATGTATTACTATTTTAATTATTTTTAAACATATTTGGCAGAATAGGTCGAGCTGACAACATAGCACGCGGCATGTGCCAACTGCCAAGATTGTATATGCCAAATAAGTCATCTGCCAAATTATTCCGCAGAAGAGCGGCTGAAGTGAGTGCGTCTCGAATTCATTTAAAAGCAAAATTAAATTGCGTTTTAAATACGGGTTGCTATATTTTAGTTAAATCCATGTTGCGTACATATTAAATTAAAACATAATTAATTTATTTCCATTGATATACAGAGGTCCCGCAACCATGGCACACTGTACTAGAGTTTTGCATGGCCAAGTAAGTTTAAACATTTATTTTTATTTTATCCACGTGTAACCAATTAAATACTATATTTAATTGATTTACGCATATATAAACTTCCACTATCATTTATGTTTGTTTACGATGTTATCAGTTTTGCTAATGGAAGATATCATGTATGAATGAAAGGTCATGAAATGTAAAATAAACAGTTTGAGGTCAATTTAAGTTAGACGTGACTAAAACCGTATTCGATATACCTTTATCAAAGAGCTGAGCGAAACGAAAAAAAAAACAATGAGGTCAATCTTTTTTTTTAGGGTAGCAGGACAAGGATAGCACTCGTAGAAATCCAAAAACGATGCTTCAGCGTGTCCCCTCTCACCGCCGCTGCGGCTCAGGTACTTAGAAACCCTTTAAAACTGTTATTTTAAAGCATTTAATGGTTTTGTAACATTGTTATGTAATCAAAGTCTAACTGAAAATTCTTTGTTTTATGTTATAATTTCATGATTTAAAAGTGCTATGATGTGTTTAAGGTCGCTATGTCGAAATTCGACAAGGTCCCTTTGCCTTATGCCAAATTAACTCAGACTTTGGAAGTTGTCAAGAAGAGGTTAGGTCGTGACCTGACCTTGTCCGAGAAAGTGTTGTATTCTCACCTGGATGACCCCAAGGGACAGGTAAAACTACCCTTAAAAATAATTATATAACATGGTAAAATATATTTTTATTAATAAGTTTTTAATCACAATATTGTGCAGATAATCATTTCAATTGTTTTAAATTTATTCTCAGCTATATCATTCAAAATTTATGTAAAGGTATTTATGTAACATTGAATTTAGGTGTTAACAAAATTAGCATCACATATATAGATCTGTTTGTTCAAACATCTTGTTTATCTCAAGTATCATCTTTATATTTACACAAGAAATAATTTTGTCAGTATTGTACTATCATAGTAAAATACAAAAAATAAACACTTTTTTAGATAAAAATATATTTCGTGCAACTATAAATTTCTATAATTTCCATTTTTTTATTTATAAAAATCACAGTGGCAGTAAATTAATTTTTCATATTTCTAAGTTGACAGGCAAGCATACAATCCACTGAATGGTAAGCAGTTGTCGTAGCCTATGAGAGCTTGCAATAACACACACTTGTAGGTGTTACTTACATGATGTCAACCTCGAGATATTGGTTCTTAAATCTTCTTTGCCCAGTTATTTTACTAGCTTATAGTGTAGATATACGTATGTATATGTACTACAAGCTACTGTTTCAAACCAAAACACAGTATACTGTTTTAAATTAACATAACTGTCAAACTTCAGTGTTACCTACCTAGCAGACATCTTGCACCAGTAGAATATACACTTTCTTTACTTGTAGGAAATTGAGCGTGGCACAAGCTACTTGCGCCTCCGACCAGATCGTGTTGCCATGCAGGATGCCACCGCCCAGATGGCCATGTTGCAGTTCATCTCATCTGGTTTACCAAAAGTCGCCGTACCTTCTACCATCCACTGTGACCACTTAATCGAGGCCCAGATTGGTGGTAAACAAGATTTAGCTAGAGCTAAGGTAAAATTAATAATAATCCTACTTTTTTTTTTTTTAAATGTATAGGCCAGCGCTTGGCTGTTGTTAACACCTGATGTTAAATGTTAACACAGCCTAAGGTGGAGTGCGCTTACCTAGAAGATGCCTATTCACTCTTGATTTGAAGGTACCTACACTGTAGGTGGTGGGAAAGACAGAGGTTGGGAGGGTATTCCAGACCTTATCGGTGCGTATCAGAATAATAATATAAATGTGAAAGTTTGGATGGATGGATTTTTATTACTCTTTCACACAAAAACTACTTGACAGATTTTAATGTAATTTGGTACCCACATAGCTTATTACCTGGATAAACATATAGGATACTTTTTACCCTTGAAAAAATGTCGGGTTCCCGTGGGATCATCAAAAACCTACATAATCAAGCTGAACCAGGGAAACACCTTGTTCATTATAAAAGTTAAAGTAAAGACAGAAACTGCAAATATAATGAAAATACTTACATATTTGTTTTGTTAATATCAAAGAATTGCTTGTTAAGTGAAAATGTTAATGCAGGCCAAAATGGAAAAAATAAATTATTAATGGTGCATGGTGCATGTTTAATTGTTTAATAATTAATATTTTCACTTGTGTGTTTTCATATTTCCGGAACACCAATTACAAGATAATAAAGCGAGACCCTCTCAATGGCCCTCATTAAAATAAATAATTAGATAAAATTAATGTAAAAAAGTTTTTATCTATTACACTTAATCAGATGTCAAAAAAACTTCAAAATTTGGTGACCCCCTTTAATTTAAATTTTATTTTATTTTTAGTATTTGTTTTAGTAATTAGTAACAGCAGCGGCTTAGTAATAGGGTTATTTTTGCACATTTGGATATGGTACTCTAAAAACATAACACCGAAAAAATTCAAAAACTTTTGTTCAACATATAATATATCAACAGGATATCAACAAGGAAGTATACAAGTTCCTTGAAACAGCCGGAGCTAAGTACGGTGTTGGTTTCTGGAAGCCAGGATCCGGTATCATCCATCAGATCATCTTGGAAAATTATGCTTTCCCCGGTCTACTCATGATCGGCACTGACTCTCACACACCCAATGGAGGTGGTCTCGGCGGTCTTTGCATTGGTAAGATATTAAAAAAATCTGTAATATATCCAATTATAAGAAACTTTTTTTTATATAAAGAATATTAGCAACGCTTTTTAAGGCATTACTAATATTCCTATTACCCCTTCAAATAAGCTCGAAGCTTGTGCGTGTGTGTGTGTGTGTGTGTGTGTGTGTGTGTGTGTGTATGTGTGTGTTTATGTATGTATGGATGAATACTACAATAGCCCCAAGATAGAATTGGGACTCTCGCATTAACGCTAGCTCAACAGCTATTGCGGCTATAATGAACTTTAACAAAAAAAATTCTGATACTGATATTTTTTTCATAAATCTAAGCAAATATTTCAGAATAAAATATATTGAGACCATCTTGACTGCTTACATGCTTTATTCATCCATGTTTGATCCTTTTTCTCAAACAACATTGCTACATGTGTGTGATTGTGCACATGCACAAACACACGCATGCACAACACACATATACTCTTTGATATTAGTTCATCTATTATGCTTAGTTATTAAAGTAGAAATCGTCACGTAACGAAATTCCCTGTCTATATCATTTAACCTATTCAAATATACAGATTTTATTTTGAATTATATTCGGAGTTTAAGAAAAACGTAAGGAACTTTTTTTTTCGTTCGTTCCTCTTAGTAAGAACATTGTAGGGTCCCCACCCTACAATATTCTTACTAAGAGTTGTGGTGTTATGTTAACAAATAGTAGAAACTTATATATATTTGTATGTCTTTAATCTCAGGTGTCGGTGGAGCTGATGCAGTGGACGTCATGGCCGACATCCCATGGGAACTCAAATGCCCAAAGGTTATCGGTGTCAAGCTTACCGGTAAGTAGTCTTAAGTCTACCATGTATTGGATAAATATATTAAGTTTCTGGAAACCCTCTCTAATTTTGAAATTGAATTTGTTTTTGAAACGAAGTAACGATTATGTAGAAATCGTCGCGTAACGAAATACCGTATGCTGTCTGTGTGAAACAATGAACACACGAGCAAGTGATTGCGCAGCCAGGTCCTCTACTCTCTCTCTCTCTCTTTGTCTCTCTGTCCCTGTCTCTTTTTATTATTATATGACATCAGCCGTAGAAATAAACAATTGATGAAAATTCATGACATCTAGCAAAGAACGGCAAAAACTTCAAGATTCTTGTGTGGAATTTCCATATTTTTTAAATTTTATTTGGTCTTTAGTATTGTGGAAACAGAAATACACATTCTGAAAAAAACTTGAGAGGTGTCAAGGGACACCCGGATGGAACGAAGTTCCTTTCGATTAATTAGTGAAGGAATTGTAATAAAATTTTATTTTTTTAAGTTATAATAATATTTTTTTATTATTAACATTATTTATTATTTACAAAAAACCTGTATACACTCAACAAAAATAATCGTCGCGATACCACACTGTTCAATGCGAAATAGAAATGAAAATATCTGGCTTGCTTTCTATAAGAAAGAGAGAGACAGACAGAGAAACATGCGACGCCGCACAGCTTACAATAGCTTACTATACCAAAAAGTGTCGTGACAACTTTTCGTAAGAATTTTTCCGTCTAGCCCCCTTTCACAACGCGCGATAAGGAACTTCGTTCCAAAATCTTTAAAATGGTTCGTGATACAGTCCACTGACAGACGGACGGACAGCGAAGGCTTAGTAATAGGGTTCTGTTGTTGTGTAGGTACGAAACCCTAAAAATCTGATGGGTAGAGATTTTTTGTTATTGTGAAAACAATCTTTTTACAATAACAGAGTAACTATTATTTTAAAACAATTCTTATCACCATAACAATAAGAATGATAATTGAATACATAAGACACGTTTCTTTTATCATAAGAAATCGAGAATACCTTATCTTTATTGAATCTTTTCTATCAAAATACAAAGTGGATTTCTGATTATGATTCTTCACGCTAAGTATTTATACTTTGATAATGCAGCTTCTAAAATAAATAAACGCTACACACTCAACGGCCTCCATTAGGATAATTATATCCTGTGTCGGGGTCCGGAAACATTCACAATGACTGAATGAATGAAGGACAAACACAACCAGACCGGAAAACATGCCTGTACGATTAGTACAAACATCTGCTCCGAGCGGGAATCGAACCCGCAACCGTCGAGGCTTAAGGCAGACTCGCTACCCACAACGCCACAACGGTGTCAAAAAAAGAAATGCTTATTCAAACTGAAATGTATAATGTAATTACATAATAAAATTAATAATTTTGAGTACCTAACACTCAACGAATTCGCCATTTGACGACGTTATGGCGCAGCGGTAGTGAACTTGCCTTATGCGCCACAGGTTGGAGGTTAGATTCCCGCTCTGAACGAAGATGTTTGTATTGACCATGCAAGCATTTGCTCCGATCTGGGTGTATTTGTCATTTTCTATGTGTATGTTTCGGGACCCCCGACACAGGATATAAATATCCCAATGGAGGCCGTTGAGTGTGTTGCGTTTATTTTTATATTATTACTATTATTTTGTGTTGAAGGACCGCCACGTGTACTTACAGACAAAATGTCAACGACTCGCTGGTGGTCCTTGTAAATTCAACACCATCGCAATGGAAAGAACTTCATGTTATGCTAACTTGTTTCGCTTAACATAATCTTGTCCAAACAAAGTTTGCTGCCCATAGTATATAGAAAGACTATGGGACTACCCTCTTTCACTGCCCTTTTTTCTTAGTATTTGACAAGTGATGCTGTCAAGGCCAGTAGGACCACATACAATACACATACATACATTTGATATTCTACCGTAGCATATCCTTTTCCTTTTCCAATAATTTTAAGATTCACTAGGTTCGCTCTATGTAATTATGCTATATCGACATTTATATAATCAATACCTGTACAAGTTCCTATCAATCTTTGGATCGGTTCGATATACCTCATTATTATGATAAAAACGATTAAAACCATTTTTGCAAATTTCGTAATCACGTAAATTTTTTTAACCACATTAAAAATAGGAATGTTTTTTAATAACTCGAAAACTGCTTTACTGATGTGTATTGTACGACTTAGGATCTAATTATTGCGATCTTGGGGATGTCGAGGGTACTCTTCAAATTATATAGTCAAACCTATTGCGATTGGGATATTTACTTCAAATACAATACAAATACAACTGGACCGATTGAATAAACAGATATTGTCTATAATATTATACATTCAAAATGTACCTTTAGAATTACTTTTTTTTAATTTATTTATATACCCAAAAACAAATTCACAAAACAATCAACATACAATAAGTTAATGTGTAATTTATGTTATGAATCGAAAATTCATACAGACTTCGTTCCGTTGCTTCGGCTTCTTACTAGCATTATTCTTGGTATTTACCTAGGGTTTGCTTAAACGCTGTTGATGTTATGGGTTACTAGTTTTTACACAGAGCGTTTGCCACCTGGCCTCCGCAGCTGTAAGGCTGTACCAGTAACAGATCAGATAGGAGCAAATAACTTATCAAGTGTTAACGATTATTATCAGATGTTATGATAACAATCGGCACTGACGACTTCACGTGTTACACGTTTCGTTACGTTGGTGTTGAATTCACGAAGGGGCACCGACATTACACGTCATCGGAAAGTGTCGACCCCATCGCCCGCTGTTGGGATAATCTCTGTCACAGCAGAGATTATTCCACCATTGCAATAAGTCCCACCGGTATTGCGGCGGCTGGTTAGGTTGGTACCACCGCAGTGTTAAATATTTTACCGTGAAACTATAATGTCGGTTTGAAGGGCACTGTAGGCTAGTGAAGTTACTGGACAAAGGAAATTTAAGAACCAATATCTCGAGCTTGGTAGCGCGAGAGTGACACCTTCAAATGGTGTTGCAAGCGCTCATAGACTAAGGCAACCGCTTGCCACCAGGTGGGCCGTACGCTTGCTTGCCAACTTAGTAACATAAAAAAACGAGCCTGTGTCATTTTATTCTTATGACTCAGTTCAC
This sequence comes from Hestina assimilis, assembly GCA_023373885.1. Lineage (NCBI taxonomy): Eukaryota > Metazoa > Arthropoda > Insecta > Lepidoptera > Nymphalidae > Hestina > Hestina assimilis. The sequence continues at coordinate 3,374,723 of CM041749.1, read as the reverse complement.
AGTATCTTTTCTATGAATCTACGTTCATTTTTTTCCTTAGTGAATTAATCGACCATATAAAATGTATTTAAAATTGTATTTGTTCTTGAATTAAAGTTTAAAATACTCCAACGCATTTTAATTGCGTCGATGGCATTGATACGAGTTGTACGCGCTTAAAAATAGTAAGATGTTTATTATGGCCCAGAGCCAAAGTCAGTATGTCATTACTAGTATGAGAGAAATGTGAGCGCGTTGAGATAATAGGACAGTGTAGGCAATGATCGGGATCAATTGGGAAAATATATTTAGAATTAATAAACTTGAAAAAACAAATTATGCATTATAATATATTTTAGTTGTTATGACGTATCAACAGTGGCGGATTTACAAATTTTCAAGGTTGTAAGGTTTTTGACGCCCTTGCCTTTTGTTGACAGTGGGAAGAGTGGAATTCATCGCCATATTTGTAGCAGATTTTTACTTGTAAAACATCAGAAAAACCGTCATGCATGCAATGCTCTTTGATTTCTATTACATAGCAAAAAGAAAAAATCTAATTTGCCGCTCCAAAAATCTGCCACCCTAGGCTCAAGCCTACTCAGCCTGCTGATAAATCAGCCACTACGTATCAATTAAATTCTCTCTCAATAAGTTAAAATGGGATGTCTGTATTATATGTATCCATAACCACAGAAAATTATATGAATACATTAGAAATAAGTGCCTATTTTATAGCATCAACAATATTCATCATTTCAATCATAAAATGTATAAGCCAGTTAGTTCTTTAGTAAAACATAACTTCGATTAAGTATAGTGAAATTTAAAACAGAGCTTGTTGAAAAACGTGTTTCACATTAATTTATCGATAACAAGGAAAAATTATAACTATAATTCGTGTTTTTTGAAGGTATAAGGTAGAAACGAATTGTGATAAAAACAAACTTATTATTTATATAATAAACGATGTGTCATATCGTATTTAAATTTGCGCGTGTAGTGTGACTGTTCTGATCTTTGACTTCTCTTAGGTTAATAGATTAATTAGTATCATATTATTAGTAAATCGAGAAATATTCAACATGTACTCGTAAACAAATGAGAAAACGGATCGTAAAGTTTTATATTAGATCTCTTAAACGTTAAACGCTACACACTCAACGGCCCCTATTAGGATAGGTATATCCTGAGTGGGGGGTCCGGAAACATGCACAATGACCATCATGCGATAACAACTTCCTCTTATGATATGGAGAATTTAAAAAAATGACAGGAAATATGCTGTCTTTTCCCAATATAATTATATACATATACGTATTTATATAATGATAATCGAATACCTATTTTAATGAGTAGTTAACAATTTTTATATATATTATTTCTATGACGGTGGCTACCATGGCCATTTGACATAGGGAAGGGAAAATCTTAAGTTCGGGTCCAGATGGCAAGAGGGCAAAAAAGTTTAATTGTGCAAAATGCATATTATTTGTGTATTTCTCAGTATTTAGCAAGGTCCATGGGCAGCGCCCTTGCTCCTACCTCGCTACGCCCATGATAGGTACTTGAATGGCATAAATTTGTTTAGATTAGCCTAGATGAAGACGTATAGTGCGATGTGATACGCGCTATCAAGTGACGTCTGAGTAGACAATGAATAATAATTATAATATCTAGTGAGCAATGAGGTGGAGTTTTGTATTGCGCTTCTAATATACACATTCTATTATATTTAACATGATCCCATCATATCTAATTATGCTGTTATGTATAATATAAAAGTATAGGTAGTAATAATTACTGATAGATTAAAGAATTTAAAGCCGAAACAAGGTTAAGGGGTGAAATTTTTTTTTGGTATAAATAATATCACGAAAATAGCCATGACTTTACATTAATAGCTTAAACTTCGATGGTTGTGGGTCTTTTATTGCTAGGTAGGTACCACCACAGTGTCAGATATTAGTAGTAGCACACTACTACTACGCCACGTAATCCACAGGCTGCATTACGGTGTTTCGGTTGTAAGGACGGTTGCTATTGAAATTGCTATGCATAGGACATTTTCGAACCAACATTTCGAAATTGCCAATGTGTGTGTGACACTTGCAAATGAATGGTTTTGTAAGCGCTCATATGCTACGAAAACGGCTTGACACCAGGCCTAGCTTACTTACTTAACTCTGAAAAAAGTCGTCTCGTCGTGAGCTAATTACCCAAATGAAAACAGGCAAGGTAAATAACCTTTAAAAAATAAAAAGACAAGAACATTGACCTAATAACTGAATGTATTATACCAGTATTTGGCACGTGCGGTGGTCGTACCCGCGATCTTTAGACTTAAAGATAGTCGCATTGGACGCTTTGCCAATAGTTCAACAATGTATGCCCGTAGTAATTCATGTCAAAGTCAAAACACAATTCGTGTAAAAGTCTCTACATATTACAAATCAAAATCGCTTTCAACGTCTGTCTGTATTTATGCTAATTCCTAAGCCGTGCAAACGGATTTTGATATTTTTTTACTGAGGGTTTCTGTGGTGGTGAACTTATATATAAAAAATAGCAATGCCCGAGGCTCGGTTATTGCACGAAACATAATTATTTTTCAAAATTAAAAGTAGTCTAAGTTATTCATTGTAACATTAGCTATCTGCCCGTAAAAGGCCCCGTTAAAATCGCTACAAACAGACACTTCAATTATATTTATTTGTATAAGTAGTACCCAGAGCGAAGTGAGGGCAGCTCTCTAGATATATAATAATATATATAATTATATATGGACGCGAATAAGCAATACCAAGTCAACCCACACGAATGTCATTTCGAGAAAAACGCGTTTGATAATTTGGAACAACTTGCTTTTTATGAATTTTTTATATATATTGGTCAAGTTTTTGGCAATTTCAGATTTATGTAAGCTATTTTCACAAAAAAAATAAGTATACAAACTGCGTATTTCGCATTTAATATAACCCAAAGTGTTATACATAGACATAAATTGCTTGATTAAAAATGGCTTTTTAGAAGTTTTAAAGCTTAAAACCCTACAAATATTAAAGAAAAATGTTCTTCAGCCATTTGCAAACACTTCTGCATATATAACTCGTTTTTTCAATTTTGTGGGTTGACATGGTATTGCTTATTTGCGTCCAATTATGTATATGACGGCCTTGACTTTGTACTGTTGAACAATTATCACTAAAATCAAATAGATAAGAGTAATTATAGTAAATAAATATATAGTAAATAAATAATTTTTTTTTTTTTTTGTTTTTTTTTTTTTTTTTTATTTACTTTTATTCTGCGTCTGTCTTTTCTTTTAACAACCATGTATTGTCCCAAATAAATTACTTCTTTCTTTCTTTCTTTCTTTAAATCAGCTACTGATAATGATAAGTGTTGTTATTAAGTTATGTCGAGAAAAACATCGTAACAAGATTCTCGCCAATCATAGGCATGTATTTTTAATGTTTCAAAAGACGTAGGATATATATACTGAAAACAATTATAAATAATTTATTAAATTTAAATTAAATAAACGCTACACACTCAACAATGGGGGCCCCATTAGGATAGTGGTATCGTGTGTCCGGGGTCCGGAAACATTCACAATGACAAACACAAACAAACCCAGACAGGAAAACATGCCTGTATGGTCAATACAAACATCTTCTCCGAGCGGGAATCGAACCCGCGACCTGTGGAGCTTAAGGCAGGTTCGCTACCTCTCCACCACAACGTCGTCAATTATTCGTCGTTATTATAAGTGTTATATGCCCATGAATGTAGAATGGAATTTTAAAGGATGTCTCGCATTTTACGCGTTGTTTCGCCTATGCGCCTGTTATTTTGGGGCCTAATATTTACTTTAGCCTTCAAGATATTAATTAATAAAATCTTTGCTTTGAGGGCAATAGGGAGTTTATTGTCTTGAAAAAGAAATGCTAATATTTTTAAAAAGAATCGGATTTGTTGATAAAGAAATAAGGAGCATTAAAATGTTATTGCGATCTAATAGAAAATTGATTTACAAAATTGTCGACTATTATGAAATTCATATCATCCGGGACCGACTTTTTACACATATGTAGTACCTACTACATATTTCTTTCTTTACTTCTACTGACTTCCTAGCAATGCACCTCTATAGCCTAAAAATAATTTCCCAGTTGAAACATGTAAAAGCAGCCTAGCCAGTCCTAGGAGTGGGAACGAAAATAGTCCAACGGGATCTGGACCTGCAACTTCTTGTTAAAATTACCGTTGCATAGATCACTTTAATTAAAACTGCGTGAATCTTCATCCAGGTCAACTGAAAGGCTGGACGAGCCCCAAGGATGTGATCCTGAAGGTCGCCGGCATCCTAACAGTGAAGGGTGGTACTGGAGCCATCGTAGAGTACCACGGACCCGGTGTCGATTCCATCTCCTGTACCGGAATGGCTACTATTTGCAACATGGGCGCTGAGATCGGTGCTACTACCAGTGTGAGTGGGAATCTTTGATATTATAATAGATTTTAATATTAATAAAATCAAATCAAGTCCTATGTCGTTAGTCAAGAAACATACACAAAGACAAGGACACACACACTCAGACCGAAAAACATGCCTTTTTGTCAATACAAACATCTACTCCAAGCGGGAATATAACCCGCGATCTGAGACATTAAAGGCAGATTCGCTACCGCTGCGCCACAACGTCCTCAAAATGACTCTTGCTAACGATTTTATATGTTTTTATAATCTTAATATCCTGTGTCGGAGATCCGGAAACACACAAGCTAAAGCGCTGAAACCTAGAATAAAACAAATGCTTATCAAACCCGCAACCAGCAGCCCACAAAAACCAATATAAATGTTCCAAACGGCCGTCTGATAATAAATGGAATAAGGTTTTTTCCTCGAATTCAATTGGTCAATTTCTTATCCTCATTCTTCCTTTTACTTTCGCACATGTGCCATTGAACTTTTGTAGTTCGAACCACTTCGTAGGTGGCGCTAGTTCATCCTTCGGACTCTTCTAAATATATGGAATTCACCATTTACTGTATGTCTAAATATCTATGCTCTACGGAAACTGCTTACTACTTTATATGGGAAAGTTCATAAAAAATGGCTTAAACTATCCAAATCTCCTCCTACCATATAACCATATAAATTTATATATATTGTTGTTATTACCAACTTTAATATTATATGCCAGGTGTTCCCCTTCAACTCCCGTATGGAAGCGTACCTGAAGTCGACCGGACGACACGACATCGCCGCCGCCGCTAACAAATATAAGAACCTCCTCACACCAGACGCGAAGGCACCTTACGATCAGGTAATGTATTGAATTTCCAACATTCACTCATTCATTCACCCATTCATTCATTCATTCTTTCATCCATTCACTCACCCATTCATTCAAATATTGAAATGCAAATTAAATTGATAATCTTTAGCTAGCTATCTTTACTATTATTAGGCTGTCAAAATAATAAGCATTATTCCTTTGCCCTTACTCCCTTGAAATCCATTACGCATAAGTATGTAGGATTCTTTATTTTGTTGTTTTTGTGTTGAATAGTAGTATATTTGTGTCAGGTATATTGAAATTTGTATAGTTTTTGTTAGACTATAGAAGTCAAAGTGTACCCCGCTTGATGATAAGTGGTCGCCGTACCCTTTAGACGCTTTCAAAACTAAGCGTGTAACTTGCGCTAGATGTAACCCTCACGTTAACATCCCTTCTACCATTGTTTTATTGAGATATTAATTTGTTTTCGATTTTCCCAGCTAGTAGAAATCGACCTATCAACCCTGGAGCCTCATGTGAACGGACCCTTCACCCCCGATCTCGCCAACCCTATCTCGAAGCTAGGCGAGGCGGCCAAGAAGAACGACTGGCCCGTCGACATCCGCGTGGGCCTCATCGGTTCCTGCACCAACTCCTCCTACGAGGACATGGGACGCTGTGCCAGCATTGTCAAAGAGGTTAAGCATTTTGACTTTAAAGAAATTTATTTATCTCAAAAGAATTTACAATTCACTTAAAATGAGATTAAAATACATACAAAAAAATTTACTAATACTATTAGCCAGGTGATACTAATATACTGGTCGGTAAATCGATGAGTTAAGCAACTTTAGCCGCGATCAGTCACTAGATGGGTGATCGCATGGTGGTATTTCAACTCAGCGTTTCCTTACTTCGGAGGGCACGTATAAAGTTAATAATAATAGAAAAGTCACGTCAGAGGCCTATAACCCTATACGGGCCAGTCTTTTTCAAAAATTTCAAAAATTTTTCGTTGATACAAGTTTTAATTGTATACTTTTTGGCAAATTAGTATTCTGTTAAATATATTCATAAATTAATTTCCAGGCACTCGGTCACGGTCTGAAGTCCAAAATCCCATTCAACGTGACGCCCGGATCAGAGCAAGTACGGGCTACCATCGAACGAGACGGCATCGCGCAGACTCTACGCGACTTTGGTGGTACTGTAAGTATATTTTTTTTTGTTTGTTACAAGTTGGCAAACAAGCATACGGCCCACCTGATGGTAGGTGGTTGCCGTAGCCTATGAGCGCTTGCAGCACCATTAGTAGGTGCCACTCACGCGTTGCCAACCTCGAGATATTAGTTCTTAAATCTCCTCTGCCCAGTAATTTCACTAGCCTACAGTGACCTTCAAACCGGAACACAGTAATGCCTAAGCACTACTATTTGACGGCAGAATATTTGACACTGCCACTACCACTGTGTAGGTACCACCGTACCTACCTAGCCGGCCTCCTACAACAAAAGACCTACCTCCAGTAAAAGATGAATGAGTGAGAGTGATTTTCATCCTTTTCTAAATAATATAATAATAACTTTTAGTGGTCAAAAATTTTCCTTGTGAATCGCTGATGCCTATGGTACGTATTTCGAAAAAACGTGTATTTACAGGCGATTGTTTTCCATCTCTATGTTAATACATATTTTTTTTTTTTTTTAAAGAATATTAGCAATGCTTTTTAAAGGCATTACTAATATTCCTATTGCCCTCCAAATAAGCTCGAAGCTTGCGCTAGGAGTGGGTACGACAATAGCCCAAGGGGGTCAGGATCGAACCTGCGACTCTCGCGTTAACGGAGCGAAGTCGGCCCTTCTACCGTTGAACTATTGAGGCTTCATTATATATATTAAAATATATTTTTATGAAATAACTTAAACTATTATTCAGTATAAAAAACAAAACCACGAAAAAAAAACTAAGCGTAATCCTACTAATATAATAAATGTGATAACACGCAAAAATGACTGAAGGGATTTTAATGAAATTTGGCACAGATATAGATTGTAACCTGGAATAACACAGGATTTTATCCCGGAAATTGTTAAGTCTATTGTACTTTAAAATATATAAAAGGTAATATACCTTTTCATGCCTAAATCGTTGAACCGATTTTGATTATTTTTTTCATAGAAATAGATGGCTTTAGACAGGACCCTAAGCCACATTTGTCTCGAAAAAAAAAACGTGAAGAGGGTGAAATATGTGATGCGACTTTGTATCGGGAACCATTTTGCCAACCCACAGGATAGGAGGGAAGGGATGAGAGGGGAAAAAAAGGATACAGAGGAGGTGGAATTTTGGGCCTCCGGCGCTCTCATTCATCGCACGAAACGCAGCAGAACCTACTGATACTGTCACTTGACACCGATTTACTGGAAAAAGCATGGCTCTAGTATATATTCTAAACTGTTATAACTTTTTACCACCAGGTGCTAGCTAACGCCTGCGGGCCCTGCATCGGGCAGTGGGACCGGAAGGACGTGAAGAAGGGCGAGAAGAACACGATCGTGACGTCATACAACAGGAACTTCACGGGAAGGAACGACGCGAACCCCGCCACGCACTGCTTCGTCACCAGCCCCGAGCTCGTCACCGCGCTGTCGCTCGCCGGTGAGACACCCTCGGATCAGCATCCGTTCAGATTTATTTAGTCTTCCAGGAATAGTGTTACAAGGATATATAGATAGATACCTTCAATCAATTATATCACACAAGTGTGTAAATAGTGGGGTCGATGAAGTGTGACATCGTGTGACAAGAAGTGGGAGGAGACCTAAGTTCTGTGACGTCACATTTCAAAAACTAATGTATCTAAGAATTGAGCCAGGGACACAACTGTCGTCAATATACATCATTATGTCAATTTACTCTCCATAAAATTTAATATTTTTTTTCATAGTAACTTTGCTAGAGTCAAAATGATAAATATATCTAATTGTTAATAATTTCAATTTACAAATTATGAAAGTTTAACTATAATTAATACCAGGGTCTGCTTACTAATCGTATCCAGATTTGACAGATTACTAGTTTTTACACAAAGCGATTGCCATAACTCCACAATCTGAAGAGCGAACCAGGATTTGTTCAGAACAAATTCTCTATCAAGAGTTAACGATTATTATCAGATGATAACAACCGGAACCGACAGCTTAACATGCTCTCTGAGCACGGTGGAGGAAACGCCCAGACTGACACAGACATTTTTAATATACATCTGCTCCAAACGGGAATCGAACCCGTGACCGTAGAGGCTCAAAGCAAGCTCGCTGCCAGCACGCCACAACCGGTCATCCAATTTATCGGCAGCCTTCATGATCTTTATTTCGAATCAAGCTTACACCTACATTTCATAATAATAATATATATATCCTCAACACCAGGTCGCCTGGACTTCAACCCTGTTACTGACGAGTTGACTGGTAGCGATGGCAAGAAATTCAGACTGTCAGACCCCTTTGCTGATGAGCTGCCCGCTAAGGGTTTCGATCCCGGCCAGGACACCTATGAACACCCACCCGCTGACGGATCCAGTGAGTTTTTCTATATTTTTCTAATTCTTCGTTTTTGTTATACATAATTATTTGCTGGCTAACAAAAATAATAAATAAAATAAATTAATCCAAAACTGTAAGATTAAACCCTAGGAACATTGAAAAATAATTATGGATAAATAAAACTATAATTTACATTACTTTATTTAAAAGCAAATAGCAGTGTATTTGATTGTATAAAAACTGTCCGAACAGAAATTTAAAAACATGAAACAAACATTTTTTATACAATTACAATGATTTATTAAGAAACACTCATAGTATACTCTATAAATTTCTTATATATCTTATATTATAAATACTTACAAGACAAATTCAATAATTTTAATCTTAATTTATTGACCTGAATTACTATTATCTTTATTTCATGAAAAAGTAATAAAAATTTTAAAATTCCAGAGGTCCAAGTTGACGTTTCACCCACCTCCGACCGTCTGCAACTCCTGGAGCCTTTCGACAAGTGGAACGGCAAAGACCTGACTGAAATGACCATCCTGATCAAGGTGAAGGGCAAGTGCACCACCGACCACATCTCAGCCGCTGGACCCTGGCTCAAATACAGAGGTCATCTCGATAATATCTCCAATAACATGTTCATCACGTGAGTACACATTTATTTATGAATAGGCTTTCTGATTAGACATACTATTCTCCGACAGATTATTACTTATCTGTGTGATGTAGCAGTATTTATACTGTTGTGTTTCAGTAAGTAAGTACTAAAGGCCCAAATTTTCAATTCCTCTGCCCCTTACCTTCCTCCTCCTGTCTTGAAAGTTAAGGGGTATCTTAATTTGCATGTTATGGTGGTGCTTCTGATGCTATGAGGTTATACTTATCCACAAAGTTTTAAATAAGCGTACAACTCGCCTGATAGTAAGCTGTCACCTCAGACTGATTTGTGTTTCCGATGCTTAAACTAATCAATCAAAAACTAATTTCGCTACTGAAGTTGATATTCTGTGTAAAGGTCTACCGTAATCGAGCCAAATCATCTTTACTACAAACTCTGCTACTACTATAATACTATTCTAACTCCTATAATATGCGTATATAATTATGTTGTGATTTCAATTTTTCTTTTTTTTATAATTCATCAGCGCAACCAACGCCGAGAACGGCGAGCTCAACAAGGTCCGTAACCAGGTGAGCGGCGAGTGGGGTCCGGTGCCGGCGACCGCGCGCGCCTACAAGGCGGCCGGCGTGCGCTGGTGCGTCGTCGGCGACGAGAACTACGGCGAGGGCTCCAGTCGCGAGCACGCCGCGCTCGAGCCCCGCCACCTCGGCGGGAGGGCCATCATCGTCAAGTCCTTCGCGAGGTGAGTAAGGTGGGGACAATTGGTCCTACGGAGCCGGATACGGGAATGAAACTGGGCGGGGCTTAGGTTTTGTGTCTCTGTATAATACCCGTTTTACTCGCAGACAATTGTCGCCGTGAAGATATGAAAGGTGTTAGTGCTTTATATTAGTGTATATTAGGTATACAATAGTAAAGACGAATCTTCTTTTTAGCATTATTTACAGTATATTATTTCCCCTGGGTCTGCTTATTACTCTTATCCGGAATTGACAAGTTACTAGTTTTTACACAGAACGATTGCCGTCTGACTTCCGCAACCCTAAGAGCGAACCAGTAACTTATTTACTATATAAGAGCAAATTACCCATCAAGAGCTAACGATGATTATCAGCAAATCACACATACTTTTATATTGATCTAAAGTAGTTGTTAACGCGTATTGATTATTTTAGAATCCACGAAACCAATCTGAAGAAGCAGGGCATGCTCCCGCTAACGTTCGCGAACGCAGCCGACTACGACAAGATCCAACCCAACGACAAAATCTCGCTGCTCGGCCTTAAAGACCTCGCCCCTGGAAAGGTAACAATAAGTTTTTTTTTCAACATCAAGTTTTAATAAATGTATAAAAATGCTTCTTCATTTTTTTGGAGGCTGTGGAACTGAAGATAAACATTTATATGAACTACTTAGAGCAAAATTAATTCCAAGCACCTACTACAGGCACTAACTTTTTATTACTTAATATAAATTTTATATTAAAAAGAAATTTATGACATTGCCAATGAGTAACTTATTTGAATTTTACAGCAAGTGGAATGCGAGATTAAACACAAAGATGGCAGCACTGACCGCATCAAATTGAACCACTCGCTGAACGAACAACAGATCTCTTGGTTCAAGGCTGGCTCTGCACTCAACAGGATGAAGGAAATCGCCCAGGGAAAGTGAACAAACACACCCTATGCCTTGCATTAAAAGATAGCACGAAGTAGAGAAACCAATATTACGAAGCCATAGACAATTTTTTTTTTTTTTTCGATATTTAACAAATGAATGAAGTTATAATGCAGCTAGACAGTATTGTTATCAAGCCATTAATAATGATATAATTAATTACTCAAAATAGCATTGAACTTAGTGCAATTTTTTTAGTTTTATTTATAGTGCATTTTTAATAATCAAATTCAGACAATACCTTCCGCGGCGGCGAGGAATCTTTATTAGCGTAGTGTTTTAAAATATAGATGAAATTTTAGAATAAGTTTGAAAACTTTTTTTTGATGTACTATAAATCAATAATTAAGTGAAATTTTATTTTATTATTTATGTACATAACGTTACCAAACAAAATAAAAATTACGTACGTATAAGTTGTTTTTTTTAACTATAAAGAAATTATAGTTTGTTACCTTGAAAATTGCCTTATCTTTATGAACTACTAAACAGATAGAGATTTACTCTCTCTAAATTCCTCGACTAAAACTTAACTCAATCCGTGTTACTAAATTCAACATACATTACTGGTGATAGGCATTTTATTGCATGAGGCCAGCTAGATCGGGTACTCTACCGCAAAGCAGTATATTGCAAACAAGAACTAATATCTTTATGTTGGCAACGCAGAAATTACACCTAGTTATAGTCTGTTAAATGTAACTGGAACCCTGCGCAGTAACATGTTTTTGGGTCTCAACCGTATGCGGTATGAAGGGGGCCGGGTTTAGTACACTCGCTCACGGCTGTTTTAGTTTTTTAATAATAAATGATTAAAAGTTTAATCAAAATATAAATTAGTTTTATCAAGTGTGTTAAAATTTATTTTAAGATAATGTCTCGACCACAATCAACTTTAAGGAGACGGGAGAGAAGCATGGTATTTGACGTTTATAGTTATTTTTTAAAGAAAATAATATAACTAATTCTCTGAATAATACTGCGGAAGATACGAAGAAGTCTGTCTCACTATTAATAATGTACATTAACTTTTTTATATATAGGTACCTTTTTCTATACTATTTATTTGTTTTATTCTATTTTTAAGTAATTAATAACGATAATAAATAAATAATTAATTGAATTTAGGAGAAATAATAACTATATTATATACTTAATTCCGTTTGCCCACTTTATAAAACATCGATTTAAATAAGACGAAACCAATATTTTTGTCTAACATTTTTGTCCATTATTGTACCTGCGCAGAAGCGGCCATTTTGATTCCAGTTACATTTAAGGAACTATACCTATAAATTTATAGTGTTGCAAGCCTCCGTCATATTAGCGTTTGTTGAGTGTGCGCTTTCTCCGCAGCTTGATCAGCGTCCTTCGTCTCGAGTCTTTTATGATACTTTAATCAATAAAAAGGGTCTACTGACCACAATTCTGTCATAACTTCTCAATAAAAGTCAATTCCAGCATCAGATGATGGAGTTTCACACAAGCATCAGAGGCTGTACTAAAGAACATTTATTTTGATTAGTCAATTTTTTTTCTGGCAATCCAAAATTTGTAAAAGTTATTTGTTTTTGATTGGCTTTCCACTTTTAATTCCCAGAATTCTCATTTTTGCTTTTTATTGACAAAAATTTTGACAATGGATTACGCTTTTAATACGGGATTAATAATTATCCAAATGAATAAAAAAATAAATTAAAAATTGCACAGTAAAGGATACAACATATTTAAAAATATAACACACTGCTGATTTTTAAAATCTATAGCAATATCTTATATCTTAACTACTCATTAAATCAGAACATTTCTTAGATACATTTTATACATTATTTTGCCAATAGAATAAATAAAAAACTTCAGGTATTGTAAACTATTTTATTGTAGCAACAGGTTAATCTTCATTGTCCTCATTGTCGCTGTCAGCATTGATGTTGAAGTAGCGGAGCTCATAAGAGTCATGAGACGATGCAACAACTCTGAGCCAATCCCTGAGGTTATTCTTCTTGAGGTAACGCTTTGTCAAGTACTTCAAGTATCTCTTGGAGAAGGGAATGTCTGAAATAAATGATATAAAATTCAATAAATAAAAACAACTACAGTACTTATATTAAGTTAAAATGGTAAAAATATGTTGTTTTTTATGAAAATTAATTTATTCTATGAATTTTTTTGGTACATTGTTGATTAATGACACTTTCTAACTACTATATTATGAAGTAATTTTATAATAATCCAAAATTTTTACAAGTGTTTAAAAACATTCATTCAAAATTCATAGAAAAAAAATTATACAAGTTTGATTATACAAAATTGATGTTTTAGATAGTGATTTTTTAAATATATGCTACATAATGTAATGCAATATGTAACTAGAAACTGTTATAAGAGTTTTACAATCAATTTACTCCATTTTAGAGTTTTTTACTACTTTCTCATATGCTATTATATTTTTAATTTAAAAACTTCTCTAATTCCTTTTAATATTTATAAATTTTGTTTATTATGTAGACAATATAACCAGTAGACTTTCCTTTTCTAAAGTTTAAACATCAAGATGAAACCAAATATTTTTGTTCGGGCGAAATAAAATATGTAGCATTGTTTGTAAAATTATTTCTATGGTACCAAAGCACTTATCCTGTTAAACCAGTATTAAGCATTTAAAGCAAGCAAACCAGTATTTAGCATTTAAGCTCTTAAAGTTAAAATAGACAATAACTGTAGTTTATTCTAATAGTAAGTACATGCTGATTAATTGGAAATAAAAATAATTGGATTTGGATTCAAATTCCTACATTCTTCAAATAAATATTTTTATCGTATAATCCATTCTTTCCAACATGAACCAAAAATTATATAAAACGCGGACTCAGGTTGTGTTTTCATGTTGCAAACATCAATATGTTATATTCATATTCGACATAATATATTACTCTGAAATCTGAGACGCTCATAGCCGAGTGCACCCACTGTTCGGTAAACGATCGGTAGGTTAAGCAACTTTAGGGGCGGTCAGGCACTAGATGGGTGTTCGCATAGTGGTATTTCAACCGAGCGTCTCCGTCCTTCGGAGGGCACGTAAAAGTCGGTCCCGGCTGTTGACAATTAGACAACAGTCGATAAGTCAAGTCAGAGGCCTACGGGCGACCTGAACAACTCTGACACTAGGTTGACCACTAACCAATCGATAAGAAGAAGAAGACTCTGAAATGAAATCCTAAATAAAATAAAGGAAATTCGATCGGCTTACCTGCACTGATGACGATTTTGGTCTTGTCCCTCGCGATGATAACGTGATTGCCTAGGTTATTTGTTTTTCCCTCGACTTTGACACGCTCTTTTAAGTATTTTTCGAAGTTACTAACTTCTAGGATACTGTCCTCAGCGGGGTGTGTGCAATCGATGGCGAATTTAAGACTGATTTTCCTTCTCTGGCCCTTGCCGCGGATTTTACCACCTTTGACTCCCTTTTTACCAGTCTTTTGATGCAATTGGCCTTTCTTAGCCACAGGTTTCTTTGTTACTGCCATTTTGGCAACCTGAAATTATTGATAATATAATTTTTATATAAAAGTCTTAGATTACACTAAATAACTTTTTAAATCTGAAAATATAACAATTTAACCTACAGAACACGTGTTACAGTCACCGAAAAACTTGCAAAATGGCCGACTAAGACAGTTGATAGGAATGAGAATGACAGCATCTTATATTTTTATAGTTGGCAACATAGTAGACGCGTTCCACGCGTTTTTGTTTATTTTTTATTTGCTCTGTGATTTATAATACTTATTGAAATCTATGTTTGAGCATAATAGTATTTTTTAAATCCATCTCGTTTTTTAAATCTTATTTTCCTGTTAAATAAATAATTTGTTTTCATGGTAAAGATCAGGTGGCCTACGTACAAATTCTGCTTAGAAACTCGTCTTCATTATCATCAAATTGTTTGATTGATACATTTTTCTAGACATAATAATTATAGAGTTGCCTTTTAGATTCTTGCTCAAACAAGATGGACGTTCACCTCCGTCTCGAGGGACCATAAATATATAAATTTTATATTATTATTTTTAATACTTTTTTATCATGTACAAGTAGTAGTCCACGCCATCATGGCATTGATGTATACTATTATATTATATGATCATCTTGTGACGTGAACTGAATAAATTACCGTTTTATGTATATGTTAGATGTTGTCTATGGGTTGCCCTTAAATAGAAAAAAAAAGCCAAAATCTTATCGCTGTCCTGGGTTCAATTACAAATCAAAATTCAAATCTATCCAGCAAACTCAAACACAAAATATCACATCCAAATTGGTCCAGGCGTTTAGGAGAACTTCAGTATAAAATAACATACAAAAGTAATAAGTATTATATTTATGAAATATATGTAACACCTTCACAAGATCACATGGAATGTGGTTACTGGAGGGGAAGCCGGCAGGACGAGACCTGAGTGAATTTACTCTATTCTAAGTTGATTAATATTATGTGGACGCAAATAAGCAATACCATGTCAACCCACAAAATTGAAAAAACTGTGTTATATATGAAAAAATGTTGGTAAATGCATGAAGAACATTTTTCTTTAATATTTGTAGGGTTTTAAGCTTTAAAACTTCTAAAAAAATCCATTTTTTAATCATGCCATTTATGTAATATTTTAAACGTTTTGGGTTATATTATATACGAACTATGCAGTTTGTATGCTTATTTTATGTGAAAATAAGTAAAATAACTTACATACATCTTGAATTTGCCAAAAACTTGACCAATATATAAAAAAATCATATAAAGCAAGTTGTTCAAAATTTTCAAACGCTTTTTCTCGAAATGACATTCGTGTGGGTTGACATGGTATTGCTTATTTGTGTCCATGTAATAGTACCTATATACCTACCTACTGAAACAACCTAGGTATATTATAAATGTTATAATATACATACATTAAAAATGTTAAAATTTGTTTATAAGCACAACTACATACATAAGAATATGACTGTATGTATAGTGCTAATCTAAAACGTCCTTTTAATTTTCTATTGTACCTACAAATAATTATATGAAATTAATCAAATATCTCACCTTTCCTCCGTTATTTACACAGCTTATGTACTTATATAATATTATTCATGACAATAGTTCTGTCTTCGTAAAAAAATACGTGGAGTTGTATAATTTAAGAACATCTTCACACTGGTGGTAGGTCTTTTGTTGCAAGAGGCCGGCTAGGTAGGTACCACCGCAGTGTCCAATATTCTGCCGCCAAATAGTAGTGCTTAGGCACTACTGTGTTCCAGTTTGAAGGGCATTGTACGCTAGTGAAATTACTGGGCGAACGAGATTTAAGAACTAATATCTCGAGGTTGGCAACGCGCGAGTGGCACCTACTAATGGTGCTGCAAGCGCTCATAGGCTGCGGCAGCCACTTACCATCAGGTGGGCCGTGTGCTTGCTTGCCAACTTCTAACATAAAAAAAAAAAATCTGAACATTGGTATTGGCGAAATTCAAAGAGTTTCAACTACTTAGTTACTACTAAAATGTCTAAAAGAAAAGTGAATCTATGATTTAAACTAGTAGGGGCGGTAATAAATAAGTAATTAACCTGTTTTAAACTATAACAAATCCCTATCATCTATCAAGTAACCAGGGAAACTAAAGTGCTTCTTTATATTTTATTAGGTATAAGCACAGAGCTTATACCTGACCTGAGTAGGTATAAGCACGATTTAAGCAAATAAAATTACGCAGTCATCCCACAACACAAGTATCAAGATATATCTTTATCTCTTTATAATGGTTACAGGAACATCAGTGTGAACGAGTCACCATTGTTTTCGCTCTGACCCTTATATATTTCCCATGAATGAATGCCGCAATTCGAGGTCAAGACGTGTTTTTTTACATGCGTGATGTAATCATGCGCCTGTTGATACATTCACCTAACGAATTTAGATAAGTTTAATATCTACCAAATAATTGACGATACATAGGCATATTATGCATTATATTTTGTGGTAATGGAAACAGCGCATGCGTATTTGAAATTTTGTTATCTTCGTGTCGTGAACTATGTGTGAGATTGTAAATCGAACACAGCAGCAGCACACAGACACAAACGCAGTTTATTTACGTTTGAAAACGGTAAGCCCGTGTGTCTTTGAGTGATGAAAACTTATTTTGAGCGAACTTAACCTTACTTTTTTTGTAAAGTTAAAAGGTGATTCATAGACTGGCATTGTTGTACATTATTTTAATATGGTGAACAAAATGTAGCCAAATGTTATTCTCCGAAAAAATTGTGATTTAAAGACATGTCACGTACAAAAAAAAATTAAAACATCGAGTGTCGTGTTGTGTTGTGTCATATTATCAAAATCGATAAGGATTAAGAAAAATGGAATCATGGAAACAGTAAGATGACTTAGAAATGATTTTAAAATGGATAAATGTTTTGTCGTCTGCGGCTGTGACGATCTCGAGGGTGTAACAAAATCTGATTTAGATCGTTTTACGGATAATATAGAAAATGTTCTCAACGATGAAAACGGGAGGCGACTATTTAGAAATTTCATGTTTTCCAGCAATATGAGACATGGTCGACGTGTATTGGATCTTTGGGAAAATATTGAAAAATTATTGAATTACACTGACGATGATAATGCATCTTTTCGCAACTTTTTGAAAGATTACGATCGATTAACTGATGCGGCTGAAAGAGTGGAAGAATTAGATTTTGCTATTATGGAAAGACTAGTTATTACCCGCGATTCTGAAAATAAAGAGGAAATGAAAGAAGCACTCAGAGCACTAAAAGTAGAAGTAACAAAAGCACTCAGAAGAGAATACAGTGCTTTCAGGATACGTTTTATACCTACAAAAAATAATTAATGCCAGATTTGCATGAATCATGAGTTCCTTGCTTTAGGGAGTTTATATTTCGCGCCGTTTTATTGATTTAACTTCACCATGAAATTGCTTTTATTCTGATGATTTTAGACAAAATACCTAATATATTTGATAGAGAAATGGTTTTTTATCCAATTAATGAACACCTCTAATCTTTAGCACTTAATTTATTGTGATTGTGTACCTGTTAGATGGGCTTTGTTTATATTATTTTGTTGGATTGTTATATCAGTGATGAATAAATTATTTTTAATGCTTAATGCTTTTGTTATTTCTTCTCTCCGATTCTTGTTTTTTTTATAGACCTTAATATAATAAAAAAGAAAGTCAGTTTAAATTCCATTTAATAATAATTGCACAATTCTTGTACATTCCCCTAACATTTATTACATTCCACACAATACCAATACCATTCCACACAATACCAAATTTTACAAAAACTCCTTTACTGTGCAGGCAGCAAAGATGTGGAACGCTTTGCCAATCAATATCAGAAAGGCTCCTAGTATAGCCTCCTTTAAAGTCCTTGTTAAGGAGTTTTACCTTGCTAAGGAGCATTAGTTTGACGACGAAAATTAAATTAAAATGACATATGTATGTTATGTATGTTTATGTATGTATATATATCTATATATATTTATATATGTATAACTATGTTATATATATTATTATTATTATTATTGAATAGAATATATCTATTATGTATATATTGTATTTATTTATATTTATTTATTTTTACATATTTTATATAATATAATATTTTGTATTAGAGATCTATTTAATATATTTATGTGTACAAAGAAGCACCACCTACCCTCTCTTTACTCATTTCTCCTAAATCCGAGGTTGTCTGGGAGAAATCGCTAATTAGCGATAAGACCGCCTACATGTACATTTATATATAGTTTTTAAGTTCTTGAATGTAACTCGTTTTTAGTGGTGTACAATAAAGACTATTCTATCTTCTATCTATTTATTACATTCAAAAATAAAAGCATATTGCTACAATACATGACTTCAAATATATTTGCATACAGATACGAACCATTTATAGCTTGTAGTAATATGTAAAATATATATATATATACCTGAAAATAACTCACAAATTAAAATTGTTAATATCATCCATAACTATATAAATTATTCAACATTCTAAAATTTTATTTCAATATCAGACATAAAATATTTAATAAAAATAATTAAAAATTTTAATTACATAAAACAAAGATAATTAAAAATAAGTAATTATTATTATTAATTCCAGTTACATTATGATCATTATTTACTGTAGATTTCGAACCTTATTCATTAATACAGAAGTTTAAAACATTAGAAGAATACCATATTTAAAATATTATTCTTAATAATTAATATTAACATATTATTATTTCATTTATACTAAATTAATTTTATCACATAAGAGTCCACGTCTCATTATAAAATTCACTTACAACTAATAATAAAACACTTGATAGTCATTTTAGTTAACTGCATAACTAAAATGTACAATTACTTCTAGGTTTTCTTCCAAGAATAGTACATTTCCAGTGGCTTGTTAACCTAAAAAGAAAAATAGTTTTAATAGGATTCATAAAATTTTCTTAAAACAGTAATATTCCTTAACTCAGACAGGCGTAGATCAAAAGTTAAATTATTTGTCAAAAATATCTCAATTACCAGAACTTTTGGGTTTCATTCAAGCCACTCTTGCAATGTAAGATTAAGTCAAGACAAATAAATTAAAAAATATATTTACTGTGACTTTTTGGGGCCGCACCTGATTACATTAACTACTAACATTGTTAGGAACAAGAAGGAAGGAAGATTGGACCCCCGGTGCATTGATTGCAATGCACGAAATGCAACAGTCCAGTTATTTTACCCCCATAATTTGTGAGAGGGTAGTACTTCCACAGTCTAGCTGCCCCATTAGTGCTGGGAGGAGGCTCAAACCATTTTTATGAAATTTAGTATGCAGTGGGTATTGTGGGCGATAAATCGACCTAGCTAGGATTCATTTTAGAAAATGACATTTTATCTTTATTTTTTTTTAAGCTCAGTCATCCAGGTACTGGTGCATAATTTACTTGGAAATGTCTAATTTCTCTCTGGAGCCAATTCTAAGGACACCTCGGACATGGGCCAATGCTAGTGCTATATAATTAAGTATAATGTAGAATATTATTGCTCACCTTCCAAAATTTATCATTTATCTGTCTCAAAGTTTGAGAACCAGCGAGTGGCACAAATTGCCCAGGAGATGGTGCTACATAGATGCAGAAATTAAGGAGACGGTATGCTTCTGGTAGTTCCGCATCCAAGTCTAGAGTGAGGCGCATTGCTAAGTACTTACTAAGGTGATCAACTGGAAAGAAATATAAGTATTTGGTTATAGATTTTTTACTAGTAACCTGTCAAATCTGGATAAGAGTAATAAGCAGACCCTGGGTACATAAAATACCGGGAATAATGCTAGGATGAAGGAAGGTTATAGATTTTTATGTTTAGTTTTGTTTAGTGTTTCTTAAAATAAATAGATTCCACTAAATTTTCTATACACTATTTTTAAATTTTACTATTTCTAGTTTATCTATATGACTTTTAGTGACTTAATAATTAAAAAATTGCAAGGTTTATTTTAATGTTAACTTATAATCATGGAATTGCACTAGTCCACTGATCCTGTAGGGCACAAAATAATTTTTGATCTTTTCACTTGCTTAGGCAAAAGACAAAAGGACAGATTTGTGTAACAGGAAGCTAGGAACACACAATGCTGCTAGCAATTTACCAAGTCATACAAACTGTCACACATTAGGTGTGACTAGATATATAAAATAGATAAAATTAAATTTTTTTTTTTACCTGAAGCATTAGCAGTAGTTTTAAGGTATCGAACAGAGCTGTCCCTGAGTGCCCTCATAAGCTGATTGTCCCCCGTCATCTCTGTGGGGTGGGGTTTGAACACTAGCTCTATCTCGTTGGGGTTTAGCGGCTCTCCCTCTCCTTCTGTATCCATTGAATTCTCACCTTCGGTTCTGAAATTTTTTAATAAAAACAATTAAGAATTTTATTTGATTAATTATTTGAAAATGAAAAAGATTTTGTTTATCCATTTTTTAAGTGATGAATGAAAATTTATTAGTTTAATTTTTGAAAATTGTTTGATTTAAAAAAAATGTTATTTTCTTTGTAATTTAAATAATAATAAAGAAAACTTTTTATTTAGAATGTGTGGGATTTGTGAGTGGGTTTAAATCTTTTGATAGCAGTAAAATCTATGCTTTAAAGCTACAAATGATTTTTTACAAATGTTATTTCAAAATTATTATTTCTGAAACTGACCTGCCATCACTAGATTCACTCTCCTCACTTCGTTCTGATGTTAAAATAGATTTTGCTCTTTTAGTTGTACTCGTGTTTTTTGATATAGAACTAACATTAGATGGGACTGGGGATGGGGTGCTTCTCACTGAAGCAGGGTTCGACGTGGATTGACCAGGTGGGGTCGGATTGTTCGTGGAGGATGTACTGTCCTTGGGTACCGATGTACTGCTACCGTTTTGGGCGGGCTCCGTGTTGCCGTTTGAATTGGATGCGTTAGTGTTTTCTTCGATAGTTTTTCTAGCCCTTTGAGGTCTATTTTGTGATTGTAGCTTAATTCCTTCCGTTATTGAGATTACTAAAGAAGCTTGAGAATGTGACATGTTTATTTTAGCCAACACACGCTCCTGATGTGCCTCATATTCATCCCTGCTGGGGTATATCTTCGATATGAGCAAGTCAAAGTTGGGATCGGGCCTAAGAGATCTTTTTGATACGAGCTTCTTACGACAGGTCGGGCATTCCTTATTGCCAGATCGGAGAGCGGTGATAATACAGTCGGAACAAAACCTATGAAGGCATTCTTTTGTGGTCATAGTCTTTTTAAGCATATCCAAACAAATCGGGCACATTAGTTCACTGTGTAGGCTTCGTGGGGACACCGCAATTTCTGTGGCATCTGTAATCACTTCCTGTGGAGTCCGGTGTAGTTCATAAAGGGAAAGTTCCCATGTTTTATTTTGAGAAGGCTCCGTTGAAGACATGTTAATGTTTACTTATGCGTCGTTGTATAAAATTATAAACATAATAAAAAGATAATTCGCACCGACTCCGCCATATTATGCTTAAATCTACCAGTGTGACCAGATTAAAAATGTTAATTTAGCATTTCAGATTTCAACAATATTCACACTGTCAACTCCGACAAATATTTACCCCAAACTAAAGTCGTAAACCCTTAAAATCAAGACAATTACTTGTAAATTCCCCTATAAAAATAATATCAATTATTAGGGTAGATTATAGATTAGAACTACTACTATATGGCGCCAGAATATTTAACACTGCGGTGGTACCTACCTAGCCGGCCTCTTGCAACCTACCACCAGTATAACTGATTGCACCGGTGGAATAATTTTTTTAGAGATAATCCCAACAGCGGGCGATGGGGTCGTCAAATCTCGACACCAATAAATATATATATTTATCAGCATTCGTATTTTTCTGTTGTAAATGCTTATAAGTGTACAAACACTCGATCTGACATGTTAAAAGATGCTTAAAACCAAGTATGCAAAGTACGTACGCATACAGCATATGCATGAATTATGGAAGCTTGCAAATCAAAGACAAGCTGATTCCATTACTTGGTAACGTAGATGTAGGAGGGGAAAATGTGATGACAGCTGAGAGTATCCTTTAGCGTATTTCAAATATTGTTTCCTTTTCTTCCATTTTAAAATCATATATTATACTTGTAGATTTAATAAGTCCCTAATGCACCTCTAAAAATAGAAGGCCCTCAAAAATATACTATCTTATTTATTTATAATAATCATAACCATAAAATTTATAATAGCATGGTCTTAAGAGTCAGCCCCTAATTTTTTTAAAGTTTAGATTTTTCTTTGTACATATCGTTACATCGCCCTTTATTCGTATCTT
The DNA here is from genome assembly GCA_023373885.1 of Hestina assimilis. Taxonomy (NCBI): domain Eukaryota; kingdom Metazoa; phylum Arthropoda; class Insecta; order Lepidoptera; family Nymphalidae; genus Hestina; species Hestina assimilis. The sequence continues at coordinate 3,351,690 of CM041749.1, read as the reverse complement.
ATTTATTTATAAAAAAATAATTAAAAATTGGTTTGATATTTGGTTGGTTAACTAGATAGAGCACTATCCAGTTAACCAACCAAATATCAATAATAAGATTTTTATATTTTTATGAGTCTTTAAATATTCATTTAAGTTTGTTCTTTCAAATACGTTTGTTCTAACGATAAAGTTTCTTTAATAATTTTGTTTTCAATAAGTAAGTATTCAACTATTATTGTTATGCGCCATGCTTCAAACAACAACTAAAAGAGCAGCTTTAAAAATCAAAGATGCCAACGAAAAAACGTGGGGCTAACTGGTTATTTATAATAATTAATTAAAAATTTAAAATATCATAATGATTCAACTGCTTACTGTCATACAATGACAGCTGGACTCCAATTGAATGGTCTATATTTTGGGCGTCTGCTATCTTTCTATGTGTTATAATTCTATGCGTCACATACTACTAAATATTAACTTTAGACACTCTTAAGAGTGCCTATTTTAAATATATCTACACTACGAATTGTAACTTCTTAAGGAATTTTTTATTAGCCTAATAGAGTTATCAATTATAACGCGTTTTGGAATTTCATCTAAAATTTATTACAAGCAACGTATTAAAAAATATATATTTTTTATATTTGTTTTTGTCATTTTATAAGTATACCATAGACTGGACATACCCTTCTATACAAACAAAATGTCTGAAACTCTGGTCCTCTTTCCTAAATTCAACACCAACGCAACGAAACAAAGTTATTTGCAAGTTAAAACATAATGTTATGTCGAATGAAGTCAGCGGTAGTATTATATACAAGATATAGTCTATGAGTGTATTGAACGTTTAATGTGTAGGCTGGCTAAAATCTTTCTTATTATTGTTGAACCGGAATTAAGATTGTATTTCCATTAGCCATACCTTGATTGTTTAGAGGATAATATAACACATTATTTTGATTCGGTTTGGGTACAAACACTGCTTGATTTCCGTTGTTCATCGCGGGTTGTGCTACAGTAACCACAGCTTGGCTAACTTGGCCATTAGGAGTTATAGCTTGATTCGGTCCAGTGACAAGAAATGTTGGCCTTTGACCAGGTTGGCTCACCATGATTTGTTGTTGAGTTCCTCCATCCTTAATTAACAGCTGGTTTGACGGCTGATTAACGTACATCAACTGTTGATTTGGTTGCTGAGTTATTATAATACCTTGTTGCTGGCCTGGTTGAGTAACCATTATTGGCTGGCCTTGATTTGGTTGTTGGTGAATTATAATAGGCTGATTTGGTTGTTGACTGACGTACATTTGATGTGGATTTTGAGCTACGTAAAATTGTTGCTGATTTGGTGTTTGAACTACAAGTTGGCCAGGTTGCTGATTATACAGGACAGGAGATTGAGACTGAACAAGAACACTTTGCTGATTTGGCTGCTGATTTCCAAGTATTGGTGGATTTTGTGGACTTATAACCATTGGTTGAGTTTTTTGGTTAATAAATACAGGTTGTTGGGAAGACTGCGATGGTTGTCGATTAACAATAATTTGTTGCTGGTTTGATTGTGGATAGGAAGGCATTGGTTGTTGAGAAGATTGCTGCTGCAGATTTTGACTAGATGGGCTAATTTTCAAATTGGAATCCATTGGTAGTCCTTGGTTCGAAGATTGTCCAGTATTTTGTATTTGATCTGAGAATGGGCCATTTGCCTGACCACGATTTTTATTGGCATTCGCTTGAAGATTTTTAAACGTATCCGCTGGGATAAATACTCCAGAAACGACGCTTTTACTTTGTCCATCTGGAACTGGATGTCCATTTACTATGAAAATAGCTGACAGTGCTACTATCTAGAAGAAAAAGTATAAATATAAATAACAAAAACTACCTTATTATAGTCAGTATCGTCTAAAAATAAAAAAATAAATATGTACCATAACCCTTGAATCCATGTTTCCGATCAAAATTTTACTCAATAGTGACAACAATATTGAATACCGTAATATATATTGAAAAATCGTCAGTCAAATATTGATTTAAGCACATTAAGTATCAATTAACGGTGAATGCCGGCCGGTTTTCCGATGCTGATAAAAAAAATCAATGTTGTGGTCGCGTTGTCTTAATGCGATACACGATTTGGAATCCTTACTAATATTATAAATGCAAAAGAAGCACTGTACCTCTGTCTGTCTGCTGCGCTTTCACGCCAGAGCTACTGGTACAGAGATAGTCTAGAACCTGATAAAGAACATAGGCTACTTTTTAATGGGGAAAAAGGGGTTGAAAGGGGAAATGAAAAGTTATTTATTTATTTATTTATTTATTTATTTATTTATTTCCCAATTCACAACTAGCCTTACAGGATTTACCCTAATTCACTAGTTTAACATGTACCTTAATCTACAAATATATCTAACTATAACATATACACCACAAAGCAATCTTAGTAAGTTCACTCAGAGTACAACAAAACAAATCCAGTCTCTCAGAGATACTGTTCAGGGTGCGGAGCGCACGTGTCATTGGCGCTTTGTTAAGCAAGTTAGTGCGCCCACGCGGTATCATCAGCAAGGGTGGCTTACGTCTCCGGAATATGTAACGATCAGGGACACACAGATGCATCTGCTCTAATACATCCCCATTAAATAGCTTCCCCCTGAATATTTTAAACAGATACATGACTATTGTTAGTTGTATGGAAGTATCGTCATTTTGGGAGCTAGAGCTTGACACTTATTTTTAACGTCTTTGATTCGATATAAATAAATATGACATTCAAAGTTTCTAAAAGTTTTATCCCTAAGGATGTTAAATAACTATAGGGAATAGAGGATGAAAGTTTGTATAGAAATATGTAAGGTTTTTGTGAATGTTTTACACGCGGGCGAAGCCGCTGACAGAAGTTAGTTTAAAATAATATCAAACAAGTGACGAATCTAACAGATATTATGTGTCACCAAATTAATAGGATGAATCATTACAATCTTAGATTCTGGGTTTCTGATAGAATAAGTTTTAATTCATTTTTGACTAGCGGTCTATGGAATGAGGTAGGCTAGCGTTCGGATTTCAACATTCGTAATTGAAGCAAGCTACAATTTATACTTTTATTTTTAAGTATATTAAGCCTTTAGGGTTTCATCAAAGTCGGTTACACTCTTACGGAAATTAAGCTTAAAAACAGACAAATAAAACCTTCATTGAACAAGACTTCTTACTTTAACGACATTGTAATCTTAAACGTATTCACCGCCAAATCAAAGTCTGATTTTAGAATAAGATTTTTGGAAACAGATATGATATATATATATAGTGTCTACGAAGGCATTAAGAAGATAATCTTCTTAATGCCTTCGTAGAACTGCTGAAAGCACCACATAATTGGTATACAACAGTATAATTATATTTATTTTTATGTTTACTATTGCAGTAGTTGATTATTCTAGTTCATTTTGCTATTGCCTTGGTTGTCTAGACAATCAGGAAAGTTATAGGTCTATTGACTGCCTCTCGCACTGAAATTCACACGTGATAGAAGTTCCACTTTGAAGAATCTGAGTTGAAAGTATCTATGGTGGATATTAGAATAAATGAAGAGGTCAGTGTAACATATTTATACTTAAATCTCTCTTTGGTATAGTGTGTATTGGCACTATACGAATAGGCGTTCAATAAAGCTTCTACTATATTGTTAAGATTCCTAAAAAAATATAGGTATACAAAACCACTTACTTCTTTTGCAGTAAGCCCCGATTTTATTTCTTGTAATTAAATACGATTTTATTAAGTCTGTATCACGAATATAGTCTTTGTGCATGCGTCACGCAATTTATTACTACTATGACTTTCAACAGTTTTGGTGAAATTTTATTCGAGTGAAATTATAATCGCTTTGAGATTTTTTCGCAACTTAAATAATTTAAGAAAGTAATGAATATTTAATATTTATTTCGTTTAGCATAACGTAAAATGAACATTGTTTTTTTTTTCTTTGAACGAAAAAAAATATAGCATATTTTCTTTACCACAGGTTTGCTTTATTTCGAATTTCTATGAATTATATATAAAATAAACTATTAAAAAAAAGGAATTTGTTGATTATGAATAAATGGAATGTAATGAATTACAGTAAAAATGTCAATATGCAATTTATTTACTATCAGGAAAAAAAAATCTTTAAAAATATATACTACTTTTAATAATTAATTTATTATTAGGTAAAAAACCTAAAATCACGTTTTAAAGAAAATGGTTATTTTTTGAGTTAAAATGAAAGATTTATTTTATCATACCGGATACATCAACAAAAATCTATATTAATAGAACTGCACGAATGTGAGTGTGAGTCGCGTAAGGAATGTCCATTTACCTAATATGACCAGCCTTAGACTTGTCACGTATTTGATTGGTTCTGCTGATTGCTCTACACTGTAGTGATGTAAATTAGCTGAGCCCCTGTTAGTATACATACATAGACTGGCGAAGTCAAAACATTAAACTTTTAATAACTGCATTTTTTATATTTTTAAATCAATTATAATTATATAGAATGAATAATTAAAATTACATAATTTGTGAATTGAAATTTTTGTCAAAGATTAAGAGTCCAATATGTACGTACGAGCGTCGCCTATCTGACGTAACATGTTGATGATGCGAATTTTTCACTACAAGAAAACCTTAAATTGCTTCAAAAGAGTCAGTCTGTCTGTCACTTTGTGGAACCAACTTCCGCCGGCGGTCTTTGCGAACCGAGATCTGTGAACCTTCAAGAACAAAGCCTACCCCTTCCTTAAAGGTTGGCAGAGCACCATACTCTCCGGTGTTGCGGATGTTCATGGGCGGCAGTGATCACTTCACATCGAGTGAGCCTCCTGCGCGTTTGCCCCCTCTTACATAACAAAAACATTCGGTGGCGTTGGTGTTGAATTTACGAAGGGTAACCAACGAGTCTGTGACAAAAGTCTGTATGAAAGGGACGGTCCATATTATAGAATGTATAGTCAGTCTATGAATGTGAGACTTTAAAGCTAATGAATTGAACTCGTCATATCAAATTATATCTAATTTATTATTAATGAGGACCAAAATATAAGTGAAAACCAGTGTCGATTGAACAATTAATTACAAAAGTAAGAGCGACTTATTATAAAGAAGAGCAAAAACCCGAAAGTGTCCACACATCACTCGTCAACGTTGAAACGTCACCAAAAAGAAAGGATCCATTTATAAATCATAATTAAACATTTAAAAGTGACAGATGGAATTATTACGTTTGTTTGTTCCAGTCTAGTTGGGTTTCGCGGGCACAGACACGCGCCGCTCATGAAATTATAACTATTACTTTCTCTGAATATCAGTTTAATCTCTTAACTCTTAATAAAGCATTACCGAAATGAGAGCAAGCGTTTATAAAAACATTAATATAAATTATTCACTAATTCAGATTAAATTTTATTGTAATCGTTTATATAAACGTTTGCCATGCTTATACCAGCACAAATGGGCCAGTTTGATCAGGGAAGTGCTTTCCTCTTACGAAATATCGGCGTAAAGTAATAGTATCAGTACGTACTGTTTCCTTTCGTGGTATGAGTAACACTACGGGGGCCCTACCTCCCATCCCCTCTGTTCGATAGGAGGGATCCTATCCCTTGAGTTGGCAATGTGATACTTCAAGTATTGTAAGCGTTCACAGACTGCTTACCATAAGGCGGACCATAGGCAAACCATGCTTGTTTTTCCAACCGTCATTAAATAAAATTTAAAATTTGCGTTGTGGAGGCTTAGTTTAATTTGATTGCTTGGTTAAGTAAGTTAAGTAGTTACGAAGAATGTTCAATCAAGCTATATCCATAGACTTGTAAGAATAGACCATACTAGTAATGAGACTATCGTGTGGATTAGAGGACGTTTAACTTCAATAAAAAAGAACGAATGATAATCCTCGTCTGTCCTAACGTGAATGAGTTGAAGCGAGCGGTCACGAAACCACCCGAGTGCACGCTCTTTATTCGCCAAGCGTGAAGTACTAGGTTGCGGCTAAAAAGAGAAGCTAGGAGCATTGTAAATCGTTCTCTTTTTAGCGTGTCAATACACATCACGCCCATTTCATCGGTCTATACTTAAATGTCTATGGCTGTATCTAAAATTACAACCAATTTTCAAAAAAACCTTAACAAAATTTCATCCTATAATAGAAAACCGAACGAAAATCGGTTTAATACTTTTGAGTTTATAGCGTACAGACCGAGCGGCGGGGTATTTTGTTTTATAATAAATATATATTATATAAGCCTGACACCTTACAAGAATACCTCACACTCATCTAAGGAGTCTTATAATAGCATACAGACTATTACCAGCAACTTGTTCTCCTACGAGGCGAATTTAACAGTTAATTGAAGCCCTTATGTAACAAGTCATAATTACAAAGTCTGCGCACGGTAGGCGGTCTCCATAGTAGTTACTGGCAGCCAGCCAGGGACAATTTGGTCTGTACGTAGCTTTTGGCTGATGCAGTTCTGTAATGCTCTTGTAAATTAGTATGATAATAGCCTACTATTAACACTTAATTTAGCTATAATATTGCTTATAGAGTCTAGAGATTCTGTAGAGGATAGATGTTGATGTTTGTGGAAATAAAAAAATAATGTATTTCAGTTTATTTTTGGTGATCGGGGTGGCGTTGTGCCTGCCTTAAACGCCACTTATCGCAATTTCAATTACTCCTCGGGTTGTAAGAGTATATACAAAACTATGGTTTGTGCTTCTGTTTGTTTCTGTTTCTGGAGTATAGCGGTTTCAGACTAGTGTTTTTTTGCGTATACGGTCGCTTCGGTATACGCGCTTACCCGCGCGGTTTTTTCGCGCTTCAAAGAGAACGCGTGTACATGGGCGTTTACGCATGAACCCGATGTGACTAGTATCTGTAGCATATTATTTAAAAATTACTGAGCGCTTACACGAGCTTATAAGCGCGGTAATACGTGGTAAATTAGACGCGCGTCGAAAAACGAGCTCATACACTCGCATAAAATGTTTGTCTAAAACCATCGTAACGTGGGTGGGCAATGTGAAATCATTCTTGTAATGCTTCACATATATCATACGAATAAACAGCCCAGCGGGAGTTGAATTACTTTAGCTCCTGATAGTAAAGGATGCAATGTATCAACTATTAATGACAGCTTGTGTAAGTAACGACGTGTCCATGTCTTTATATAAACCATTTCATTAAGTAAATGTTATTTTTGTTTAACTTATATAATATAATTAAAAGCCTCAATATCTCAATGATTAAAAGGCCGATTCCGCTTCAACAACGCGATAGATGCGGATTCGATCTTGAAAGCGAAATCCCAGCTAAAGAAAATGACTTGAGAAACCGTTGCTAATATTATATGAATAAATAAATATATTTAATTGTTTTTGTGTTTTAAATTAACATTGATATTTAAAGTTTATTTTTACGTATCGATCAAATATTCTTAAAAAGGTAATTAGAGATTGTTAACTAATATTACGTTAGTTACCTCGTATGGCTCTACAAACCTTTGTGGATTGTCCTTCTCCACGATCGTTCTCCATTTTTCTCTGTCTCCTTTGTTCTCCATGTTATTCATTTACTGTTTTTAGATCTTATGTAAAACAAACTTTATAAGGTTTTCTAAGCGCTTGATCTGTTTTGTTGGGTTATCCACTCTAGCATTATTTTCGCCATTTTATTGATAACGATTCTTTCTAAATGCTGCTAGCCATTTACATGAATATAAAAACTTAGCAAGTAATATTTTGATACAAACTCCTTTAATAAAGAATGTAAAAATGCTATTGCAAAACTTATTCATAGTTCATACCATGGTTTATAATTTGCAAACAAAAAAAGTGAAATATATTTTTTAAAAAACATAGAACATATAACACGTATTTATCTATTACAGTTCATGGAATACAGCAAAAAAACGTCAAAATTTGAAGTTTCTTGTATGAGGATAGTATGACCTAAGAATCATTTTAGTAAAAATAGTTTGTTACATAAAACTGTAAAGCTAAGGACCTGACTGGAACCCCTGTTCACTATCTCTCACGGTTCGATTGCTATTCTCAATGCGCGCTATCTTTATATACGAGTATTGTGTGAGTACAGTCATGAGAAGAATACTTTTTAATAAATAAATAAAGTGAATTTATAAAGAAATAAAATCAATACTTTGACACAATTACATATGTCTATTTAAAAATATACAAATGTACAACAATAAACACGCTTTTAACTTAAAAGTTACGCAGAAATTGCGCTGATTCTTACAAATGTATGTGTTACACGGAAATATCAGTTACTTACGGACAACTTTTACTACTTAGCTCCCAAAAATCCAATTATTTTTTTAATCGTTTCAATAGTTTAATATACGTATATTTTTTTATCATTAAATCAGCAAAAATCATGAAAAAAATGCAATAAAACAAAAAACAAAATAAAAAAGTGTACAAAATCAGTGCAAATAAACTGATCGCGTTTTTTTAATATTTGGAAGAGTTCCGCCTTCCTCCAGAGACGATCAGATTATTACAAAAGTGAATCAATCTGAAGTACGCTTAAAATGTGAAGGACGGAGTTCCTTGATAACAAAAATTAAAAATGATACAACAGAATTGATAAAGTCCTCCGTTTTTCGAAGTCAGCTAAAAACAAAAATAAATACCGTTATGATATCAAGAAACTGTCACTATTAATTTGTCTAAGCCGATTGACGATGCGTAAAAGTTCAAAGAAAAGGGTAAGCTCCAATAACCCAAATTCGCGGACAAATGACAGTGACACGAAATGAATGAACTTAATCCATTATATTTTAAATAACAATTTTTTTCTCGAATGTACGTGTAATGATGTGTCGTTATAGCTTCAAAAGATACGATTAAAAATGGTGACACATAAGATAATAACAAAATTGACTGTCCAGCGAACGGAGCTCGTATTTAAGCCTTATTTATTATAATAATTGGATTATTATTCCCGTTGTAAGTATACTTTAGTGAATATAAATGGAATGGACTAATCATAGTATTTATGTTCTTTAGGACTAATCAAAGAGTTCGAGATTTGAAATCATCCAAACAAATCATCACAATTTTTTTTATGGCTTATGTGCAAAAACAGGCAAGAGACAAATATTTTTGGGTCGGCAAAAATATCATATGGAACCGATATGTAATTAAATGCCGGGCGCGCTCACTGATCAGATAACAATCCATGGGTTAACCAGCTATAGGCGCGGTCGGTCAATAGATAGGTGATCGTATAGCGGCATTTCAACTGAGCGTCCCGTGCTTCGGAGTGCACGTAAAAAGTCGATCCCAGCTGTTATCAATTTGACAACACCGACCTGAACAATTCTGACAGCAGGTTGGCCAGCAACCACTCTATCTTAAATGCAGTGCTTTGAAACAGATGCAGTGTATTATTTACTATAGCTCGCCCGCAGATTGACTCACATGGCTTACATAACTATTGTTTAGTTTTTTGCTAGTTAGTTGTTTAGTTTAGTTATTGCTTCGTAGATAGAACCATAGACTTACTATATACTATGGACGGTGGGCTTGCCTTTTCATACAGACTACTTTCGGTTATGTTGTGCACAATGCGTTATATTTTTGTTTATTTTTAGTTTTAAGTACAAAAATATACCGCCAAATTGTTTTTTTCTGATTATAATAGAAATGAAATAAACTAAAAGAAATAGATTCAAAGATTATAATAAAATTGAGATTGTAATTTAAACAGATGCACCAATCAGTATCGATTCGTCTCGCACATAGGCTTACTCATATCATATTTCAAATAAAATATCAATTTTCAATCGATATTACGTACAACGTACGTGGAGAAATTCGAATCAAATTATTTTATTAGGAGTGCTGCGCAAATGAGTTTATAGATGCATTTTATAGAGATAATTGAATATAAAAAATAAGCCCATATTATAATTTTAAAATCATAATAATTTGAGCTAAATACACACACATCAATAATTTTTCTAAATGGGCATTTTGACACGTAGATGCCAATATAATTATGAATATAATTTTAATTAGGTTCTTTTTTTAAATAGCTTGTTATAACATGTATTTTTAACAAAATAACTTAATTGCGCACTTTTATCATTGTTTCAATTTAATTATTTCCCAGAACGTTCCGGTTAGGTGGCTGTCTATGCGACGACTCTGATAGTATCTGGGAATAAGAAAGCAATTAAGCATTAAAAAAAAGGCCAAATTAGTGTTTTTATGATATGTCTATAACTTTTTTTAAAGAGCACGCGCAACAGACAATTTCTGTTGACTTAATTAAATAAATAAGTTATTGTGATTTTTTTAAAATGGTTTTCCAAATATATAATAAAACACCACACCTAATGATGCACACTCGAAATAATTATGTTTGACAGAAAGTAAATCAAAAATTCAAAACCATGAAAAGATCAAAAAATTTTATTATATTTTTATGGTTTAATATAAAATTGTAAATTTTACGCCTATTTATTGTGGTTTTTATTCGAATTGACTCAAGTTTAGAAACTATATAAATAGAAAAGTAACACAGTCCGTTCATACTTAGATCATAATTATTTCGACAATAAAGAGCTAGCATTATTTAATTTTGTAATGTTTACGTAACTTTTATGGATTCTTACATCGATTTTCGATAGTCTGTGGATATCCGTTGCCGCCTATAGCGTTCAAATGTTTAAAATATTTGTATAATATTCCACCCAACAAATACATATATATCATGGTTTATCTGTTTCTGCGAGACACATTTTTTTAAATTCATTAAAATATATAAACTATAAATTACAGCATAAATTCTAATCATTTGAAATCGTTTAATTGAAACAAACAGAAAATACTTAGACATGGCGGTTGTCTGAAGCTCATCGATAATAATTGCTTTCACTTTTACAAGCTTTCAGGGTTGTCAGGATAGTAATATAATAACTTTTATATTCTTCTTCTTAGCATTATTCCCGGTATCATACTAGTATTTACCCAGGGTCTGCATATTACTCTTGTTTGGATATGACAGGACCTCCGCACCTCTAATGGGGAACCAGTAACTTATTGGATAAAAGCAATTTACTTATGAAGAGTTAACGATTATTATCAGATGTTATGTGATAACAACCGGGACCGACAGCTTAATGCGCTCTCCGAGGCATGGGGCAAGACCCATACGGACAAACGTCCAGACCGAAACAGATGATTTTAAGATAAATACAAATATCTGCCCCGAGCGGGAATCGAACCCACAACCGTCGATGTTAAACTCAGACTGAGTTGATTTGATACTTCTTGTTTATGTCAAAATTTGAAGGGGGTGAAATAGGGAATGAAAAATGAACTGTATCTTTAGCCTACCTCTTTTTAAAATACAACCCGCTGACAAACGGATGCACAGCGAAGGTTGTGTAATAGCCTAATAGGGTTCTTTTGCTACCTTTTGGGTCCGATACCTTAAAAATGTTAAACCTGACATGAAAAGTAAATTTAAACAGAATATCAATTAAGCTTTTGTAAAAGGTATTCCACACACATTTTCCTAATACGTTTGTTTAGGATTAATCCCGTTTAAGTAGTTTTAAAAGAAATGAGGTCGGGTGACAATCCTAGGTATAAATGTCTTTCTCGTCCGTATAATACTTAAAAATATGGGGAAGGTCTAGAAAGTCCAGCTTTTCTCCATTTTCTGCGATCAGCGGATGTCATTAGGCATCAATGCCAACTTTCATCTTTTTCTATCGCTACACGTTTTTATTTGTACCTAATACTTTGTTTTGTACATACAACAGCCATGTGCTGTTTACAGAGACGGATTTAACATAGGGCTGACGAAAATATCAATAAACTTTTTGGTATATCTAACTTTTATAAGTAAATACACCATTATTAAATAAGTTTTTTTTAAATATTATGAGTTGGTAAACAAGCATACGATCCGCCTGATGGTAAGCAGTTACGGTAAGCTATAAACGCTTGCGATACTTAAAGTATCACATGCATATTGCCAACCCAAGGAAAAAGGGGATGAGAAGGGAACAGAGAGGGTGGAAGATAGGCTTCTGGCTCTCTCACTCATCGCACGAAATGTAACAGTACTTAAACTTAAAAATGTTATTAATTTGGCTCTACTGCTACTTAAAATTAGAAATTTGCCATCAATTTTTTTTACAGATAAAAGACAAACAGACAAACATTGATATGAGTTATATTGCGTTTAAGGAGATTACTAATAATAATCTTTCTATTATCTTACATATTTGCAGTGGCGGTCTTACCAGCACGCTGAATAGGCTTGAGCCTAGGGCGGCAGATTTTTGGGGCGGCAAGTTTGGGGACCGATTTTTTTTTTCGTAGAAATCGAAAAGATTCTGCATCAAATTTGCCGATGAGTTTTCCATCTCACTTGTCATTGTACATTCCGAGTATCAAACTTCTGTATTTTACAGTAAAACTTCTAGTTCGTCGCTCTCCAACCAGTAACCGGCTTTTTGTTGGATTGTAAAAATAATGACAATTATAGAGGCAAGGGTGGCAAAAACCTTATAGGCTATACGTTGAATATTAGTAAATCTACCACTTATTTACTACATATTTGTATATCGATAAGTTACATTTTTATTAATAGATTTATCTAATGTCGTAGGAGACGTTGAAATAGCCATATTTTTAATTTGTAAATATTATTGCATTATATTAAATAAAAAACAAAGAACATAACTGACTGATAACATCGCTAACAACTTCCGCACTGTAAACCTGACAGCTTCCTGAGCAAAAGTGATTCATGGCTGAACTAATTTGAAGCAATTTGTTTCGAAAATGTTATAGATAAGATGAATTAACTATTTGTAATTATTTTATCTTTTCAATTTTTACAAAACTTATACAAATACAATACTGTGTCTCGTTTTGAGGTCACTTTACTATTGAAGATTTGAGTTCAAATAACTCTATTACGTTGGCAATAACTTTTTTTTAATGTTAGAGGGGACAAAAACGAGGCTCTCGTGATGTAAGCGATAACCGCCGCCCATGAACATCTGCAACAACAGAGGGCATGCAGGTGCGTTGCCGACCTTTTTCAGGATACGCGGCTGACGAGCAATTACTTCACGAGTTTTTCAGTAGCTAACCAGTGGACCTTTTTTTTCTTCTATTTTCTATATTTCTGTATCGTTCCTATTTTGGTCACGGTTGTTAATATAATTATCATGGTGATGCTGAGAAAGAAGAGCTTGTGAGAAAGGAGTTGTAGCTCGGAAGAACAGCTTGACAACAATTTATTGATGAACAAATCGCTGAGAGCGTTATATAAAACCATTAAATGAGCAATCCTTGTATATATAATATACTTATAATTTGAATCTTGGAAACGGCTACAACAATTTTTATGGAAATTTGGGGAATTTGGGGGTGATAAATCGATCTAGCTAAGATTCATTTTTAGAAACGAATGAATCCTAGCTAGCGTTTTATCCGTGTTATCTGTCAATGAAAACCTCGGTTCGAGTCCTGATTTTTCCAGTCCGATATTTTTGCCTTTTTTCAAGTTCTTTCGTTTGCGAGGAAAACTAATGTTTTCTAAACAACACGATTTACCAAAAAAAAAAAATACAAAGCTCGGATCATTATCTAGTATTCATTAAGTTATTATTTAAAATATCCAGTGTTAATATTAAAATTTAAGTCTAGAGATATTTTTATAGAATTATTTCTTTTTCGGTAAATATATATGAAGATTATTAATTATACGTAACTGTTTCATTCAATTATTATTTGAATAAAAGGTTCACAGGCTCATTATTTATTTGAAGTCGTTTTCTGTTGTATATATGACCCAAACATGCAATCCAAAACTGTAAAAAAACGACTTCAAGTTATATTTAAACAATCACATACTTTTTTACATTTACTAAAGCAAAAAATAACATATCTTTTTATTGTACCCACTCCCATTGTAACAAATCAGCTAATTCCCTATTTTGAATCTACGCTAATGTATATATAATGGCTGGAATAAATCGTTTATCTTAAATATCTCAATAATTATTCATAAGATACTTATTTCGCGCCTCAAAATTGCTATAATCATCTTAAAACTCTTAATGCATTCAGTTTTCAAATTGTTTTCTTAATAGATATGAATTATACATTTTAGTATTACAATTTGATACACATTCGTAGTGATTGCGGAAGCTTTATATTATAAAGTATTATATATAATTTATTATAATATGTTCTGATATGGTTAAAAAACTCATATGCGTCTTAAATATAATTTGAGTTCCGTTACTAATTTCTGTTAATTTATTCTTCTTGACAGGAATAAATTGACTACTTTAATAGAATTTTTTAAGCCACACAAAAATCATTTTGACGACGTTGTGGCACAGCGGTAGCGAACCTGCCTTAAACGCCACAGGTCGAATGTTCGATTCACGCTCGGAGCGTATGTTTGTATTGACCATGCAAGCATATTTTCCGATCTGGGTGTATTTGTCCTAGTCTTGGTATGTGTTTCCGGAACCCTGACCCCCGTTGAGTGTGTTGTGTTTATTTATTTAAAAAAAAAATTATATGCAGAGATTTTTTATTATTTGGCGCTTATATTTGAAGAGTTTCGATTTATTTTGCTGAAATCTTTAATCGCTATAGGCTATCTAAAAAAAACATTCAAATTTCTATGGTCAACATATATATAATATGCCAATATATATGACGTAATGGCCCTTTCATTAAACAAAATATCACGGACCCATTGGTGCCCCATCGTACATTACATCGTATAAAGTTAGCCTGTAACTAAGTTAGTTCCTAATGCATATGGTGGTTGTTTAGTATTTGCTAAGTTTACGCTGAAAGAAATAAGTTCGTTCGACGGCATCTATTCTTTATAATGACTGTCATAAATTAAATCACCCGAATCGAAAAACTATTTCCTTTTAAATTCTTTTGAATTAGAAATGAATCTCAACTTATCCAGTAGTGCAGGCAATACGGTTGATTAGATACTATTGGTTTAAAACGCTCCATTCTCTATCCACAAAATCGTTTATCAGATTCAGATTTGTGATGATATATACGTCTTTGTTTACGGTAGAAAAGATTTACCAGTTGGTTTAAGAAATAAAAACTTAACTTCAAAAACTCATTCATGACGCAAAATAAAAATAGTATAACACAAAACACCTTATAAATAAATCAACTAAACAAAAAAGTTCTTTATTTTATTAAAATCAAAACGTAAAAATTCAATTAATAATTTAATTCTACATGTGGATTCTTTAGGTGCACGTTTGACACACATACCAAGCGATCTCCGATAAACCGGTAAGAATCGTAAATTTACCGAAATATTAATAATCGTTGAAGACAGGAATTATATTGAAAATTTTCTTAATCCAATTACGAAACAACATAATCGTAAGTCAACGAAATTTATCTCGATAAGAAAGTATTATTTATTAATCGAGCAAGTCATGAAAATAAACCTCAAAGCTTTGTTCAAAACACCAAATATAATGACTCTATTCTTGACCAACGTAAAACTAGTCCCGGTTTAAATCACTAATGAGCGCAATTCATATAATTGCTCCGTAAATAAAGGCTAAGACCGCGTCCATTATTATACTACTGTGATTTTCAAACGATTCCGTACGTGACATGCTATACGCTTTCCCCGTATATAGCCAAATATTGAAAGACCTATCCCTCCCCCCGCGTATTTTTGACTTTCAGGCGATAGAGGGGCGTCAGCGTGACATTAGGCGGATAATGTTCGCTCCCGTCGAAAATGCAACGGTGTGCAGGGCTGCAGGCCAATGCAACCTGTCAAGACTCAAGTCACAAGTTCAAGAGCAGCCGCGCGAGCCGGCGAGTAACAGAAATACCGCAGCTTTCGCGTAGAACGCACGCGAACGTTTAATGCAACGCCGCGCCGTTTTTATTCGTAATTCGAATTTGAAATTTTTAAACTAGTGTCCTTTTTCTAATCAATAAGGTTTTTGCTGCCAGGTCGTCGGACAGCCAACGATGCAGAACCTCATAAGGTCAGTTTCTCACATGATTTTTTATTATCTATATTTACTTAAATTTAACATAAAAATAAATAATAACTACTTTATTTAATAAAATTTAATAATTTAATATATTTTTGACCTAATTAGAATTTTTTTTACCACTGAGGTCAAACGCGCCAAAACAATGGCCGCTTGAAAATTTTTTCCCATAATAAAATATGAAGTGTGGGAATAATAAAATTAAGTCTATGTACATTTTCCTTATGAGTCGCTAATAAATTATGAAAAATGGTTTTGGGACATAAAACATAACTGCATTTCATATTTTACACTTAAATCTAAATATTTTATTATTATTATTATTCTCGATTAAATAGCGATTTATAAATAAAATAAATATATCGATATACTAAAATAAGAGTATAAGCAGACCTTGGTGAAATACCGGGAATAATGCTAGGAAGAAGAATCGATATACTAAAATAGAATACAGATTGTCTTTGGCTTTTCATTTATCTTTTTTAAGTAGTTACTTATGTATAATATAACAGTACAGATAATAAAAAAATTACTAATTAGGATCTACAAATATATTTATTTTTAAGTTGGTATTTTTGTCGAAAAATTAGTTTATTTTATACTTTTTAGTTACGAATGATTTAACTTAATGATTAATGCAAATTTAAGACGTAAAGTTTTCTCATGGATGTCGTGGTATGAACCAAATTGAAACAGGACGACATGGCACCAGCTTTCTAATAAAAAAGCGTCATCAAAATCGGTTCACTCAGTGGTCCACACCTCCTTTTTAAAAGTAGGTTTAAAAAAAGTTGAATCCATTAATTAATTAAAATTACGTCTCTGACATTTCTAATTAAAAATTTCAATATAAATAAAGAAGTCCAGTTAGAAAATGAATAAAATAGTTATAATTTTTATGGCAGACAGATTTGATTGAACTAAAGGTGCGAAGGGAAAGGTTTATAATTGCACGTCAAGTTGATTTATTAACAAGTGTAATGCGGTAATAAGGGCTTACGATCGCTTAAGTGTTTATTATTATTATGAAGATCATTTGAAAGGGAATTGATGATAATGACTCGTATATAAACAATAGGATTTAACATATTCGACTACTTTTTTATGTTACTAAGTTGGCAAGCAAGCATACGTACTACCTGATTGTAAGCGGTTGCTGTAGCGTATGATCGCTTACAACACCATTAGATGGTGCCGCTAACGTTGCCAACTTCCAAATATTGGTTTTTAAATCTAAATAAATAAACGCTGCACTCTCAACGGCCTCCATTAGGATAGTAATATCCTGTGTCGGGGTTCCGGAAACATTCACAATGACATGGACAAATACACCCAGACCGGAAAATATGCTTGCATGATCAATACAAACATATTATGCTCCGAGCGGGAATCGAACCCGCGACCTGTGGCGTTTAAGGCAGGTTCGCTACTGCTGCGCCACAACGTCGTCAATCTCCTCCGCCACAATCTCCTCTGCCCAGTACTGCTTTGCAGTAGAATATTTGACACTACGGTGGTACTTACCTAGCCCTCTTGCAACAAAAGACCTACCAGCAGTGTGACTGATTGCACTGGTGGAAAAATCTCTGCTGTGACAGAGATTATCCCAACAGCGGGCGATGTGGTCGTCACGTCCCGACGTCGACAAAGATGGTGATGGATTCTGGAAATGGTGACTAAAATTCTTCAACGTCTAACGTCTCTTTAATTATTTTTCCTTTTTGTTTTTATCTAGTTAAAATAATAATAAAATACTTATAAATATTGGAACTGCCAATAAACGAGTTTCAAACATACATAAAAATAAACTTATCAATAAAGCATATTATTCGTTAGAGGAGTATTTTTGCGATAAAAATGCTTAGGACTCTTAATATTGCTGGATGTCATTCAAGAACCAAATTTTATAATAAAGAATACAATTGTAAACAACATTTATTTGAAAAGAGTAACTGTCGAGTTTCTTGTCGGTTCTTCTCGATAGAATCAACCTTCCGAACCGTCGGTAGCGTTTGACTATTCAAAAGTACTTTTTAAAAGTCTACTTGAATAATAATAATTTTGATTTTGATAATAATTCCACCAAAGCTATACTTTGAAAATCCCGTTCTATTATGAGTATTTTCAAAAAGAATTATATCGAAATAAGTTCAATGTAGTAATATAAACTTTAGAAAAGATTGTTTCTCTTTAAAGAAAGTAAATACGAGAACTTTTGGTCATATCTAGTAAAACTAGCCATTCAAATAGTATACATGTAGGTTCTATGAGTTGTCGCGACAGCCCTTAGTCTAGAGTATAGTAATATTAAAGTCATCCCTTAGGCTTATGACTTTAATATTACTCTATGCGTAGTTGTAACCCTCTATATTGAACTTTCTAGGCATCTCTAAACATTTGACTTATAGTATGTTAGAATGGGAAACGCGAGTGTTTGCGTCATTAAAATGATGGCTTTGGTATACTTACACGGTGAAGACCTGATAAAGCTGAAAATACTCTTTTACCGTGGTATTACTACAAGCTATGGATCAGCCCTTCCATACAGACATAATGTCAAAGACTCGCTGGTGTCCAAACAAAGTTATCATTACGTACAACATAACTTATGAAGTTAGCGTCTGACTAACTTCTTTCTTTTGCGAAGGGTTGGACTGATTTTCAAGACAGGTTTTGTGTTGATACTTTTTTAGGACTGAAAAATTTCAATAATATGTATAGCTATTTATAATATGGAGGTCGAAAGGAATAGTTATGTAAATATGGCTCATGTATTTTGCAAAGTGAAATTTGTTATAAATGTAATTTATATTCCTGGCCAAAATTATGCTTGTAAGAAATATATAAAAGATTCATAAGTTTAAGAAGAGAGAGTAGATCTTTTAAGAAAATTATTTTAATCTTAACATTTTGAAAGTTTTAACTAAACATAATTTGAAGTGACACATTACACAATGGCTAAGCAAGAAAGCTAATAAGTTAAAAAAATATTCTAAGCTAGTCGGATTCGTTGAAACGCGAATAACAACAAAAACCACTCAAAGCAATACTTTAAAAGCCGTAACAAAAACATCTTCATTCGTTAAAAAAGTATCTTAAAAACAAATAGAAATTCTATTCAGATATTTCTAATTCTTTATAAAGTGCTGAAAACATATAATTCGCTCGTTTTAATTACGAATAATTCGATATGGTTCGAGTTTGATTACATTTTATCGATTTTATTTAGGAATAAAGAAGCGCAAATTGACGGCAAGAACTTATGGCCAGTTATACACAAATTAAAGGCTATAGACAGATATTTTTAATCTGTGGATCTTCAACTACAGAGACTATTTTTTTTGATTATTTAATAGTTTTTTTTTCTCTATAAAATGTAAAGGAAAACATCATGATGATATGACAATGTCTTGGATGGAAGTCTGAAGCATATACTAGGTACTATATGAGTTAACATAAAATAATAAATATAAAACTTTTAATCCTTATTCTAGCGGTAAAAGAGGCATGTCCTCATAAGTTCTAAAGATAGTATTGATAGTAGTAATTTTTATTTTTAAGTAACGTCAACTACTGATTAATATTGTTACACCTGAGTAGAATTCATAAAATAATTAAAAAAACAATTAAGCGAATTTAAACCCAAGCGGAATAATTGATCTCGCTATTTTCTTCAATCAAACACCATTGAAAAAAATATTTGATTTCTTGGGCTGTAGTATTTACGGCCAAGCAAATTGTTGGTTTTATTACGTCTATTTTTTAGTCTGGATTTTTTCATATATTAATTTAAATCGTTCTGTTTGTGGTTCACTGCCTCGCCGATTTTTCTGATTTTGGTGAAATTATTTATTTTTGATAAATTTCTAAATAAAAGCAACATGCCAATATGAGTTCAGCGTATTGTTCTTGAAAGTGAAAGAGACAGAAAAAAAAGAACGAGACAGAACTATTATCCTATTTAAAGTATTTATCATATTATTATACAACATACAATATAAGAATTAAAATGTGCTTTTTCTTACTCAATACTTTATTTTGTATACTGTGGCTATAGTCAGACTATACGCTTGAGTAAGTTCCAATGTAGAGGCTGTAAAAGGGGTCTAGAAAACTTTATGTTTTGCATTAACGTGTTATTGACTCATGGCGCTATTTATATTATTACTAGCAATGCCCGCGGTTTCTTTCGCGACAATGTAGTTTTTATGCTGGACGACCGTGTGAAAGTTATTTTTCCATTTCATAAGACACATCTATTCCAAATTTCAAGTTTATGCGTTCTGTAATTCGGTTCATTACGACAGATATTTATATAAATATCGCGTACACCACGCGAGCGAAGCCGCGGGTGCAGCTATTTATTACCGATTATTACCGATTTTTCTTTATTGCAAGGAACCCTAATTGTTTTTCGAAAATGAAAGTAGCCTAAGTTACTCCTTATAAAATCGGCTATCTGACAGTGATACCGCTTTAAAATAATTATTTTTCATTATCATCATTCATTTGCATTTAGTGAAAAGTTGTTAATTTGGATTTACAAACTTCAATTATTTATATTATATATATGTATAAATTAGCTAAATCCGTTGTGGAAAAAAGTAATATGCACGTTTTATCTGGCGGGTTTAGTTTTCTACACTTTCTTATAGTGTAGCATTTTGCATGTCAAACTTCAGGAGGTGGTTACGCTAACCAAACCTCCTCTCGATTAAAGCCGAGTACACGTTAAAGTTCTACGTAGCGTTTCCTGATTTTTCCCTGAGATTGCATTCAGGGCATATGATTCTTTCTGTACCTATATCCATTTTAATGTAATATAATTTTAGAACATAACGATAAATTATTCTTAAATGATATCGTGAGGTCAGAGTTCAGCTACTAGTTATTATAAAAGAAATTAAATTAACGCTTACAACGAGGTTCTAAAGTATAATTTAAAATCACCATCACTTTCCTTAATAACCGTCCATTATGGGCATAACAAAATTAAGAAATCGCGTGACACAACTCTATTTCTTATTAATACATAATATGGACGATTTTCGTGTGAAACATATGATTTATAACGTCGAAACAAGATTGTTATCTGTTGAACCCTTTCATCGTATTAAATTTCGTTGTAATATTAAATTGTGTCTGTTTGAAATTGAAGTGTAATAATGCAATCAACTTAGGGCTTCGGTGGGCTTCGGCTGCAATTTGCTATCCGTGGATTGGATTACGCACGAGATAAGGTACTCTTTGTTATAATAATTATGTTACATTTAACACATGATTAATGTTTATTGTGAATTAAATAAGTTATGAAGTTTATTTTTTCGTCGCAACTTTTAATAGATAACTAGCTAGCTATATGAAACAATAATACGTGTGTTTAGAAAACACTGACTTCATCGTCTAGGACTTTACAGGAAATAAACTTTTTGTTCACTTGGGGGACATAATTATTATTCCATTTATTTTTATTTAAAAACCAAACTATTGAAGCAATTTTATCAAAATTATCAACAAATTTTAAAAAATTAAATAAAAAATCTCTTCAGAAATAACAATTTCACACAAAAATTGTCAGCATAAAACTGATTTCGGTAATAATATATGGTGTTCAATAACATAAATGGAACCGTAAATCCAAACTCGTTAATTTAATTAATTTAGAAATTAAATTTTATTTTAATGACTACGGAAAATAAATTAATTGAGACTGTTAAAATTTTTATAGAGCGTATTTAACTAATTTGCATGGACACAAGCAGGAGAAATTGATTCGAGTCACGATGGACCGGAGGACGAATTTATTTCTACTTTATTTATAAATTATAGGATTTCTGCAATGCTCTTTAATATGTAATATGCAAATAATTTGCTACCTTTTTAAACAAATTGGGAGCGCTGTCAATTGACAACGCAACGCTACCAACTCTACCATGGTGGCAGACGGTTGGCAGACGTGATCCTTGATGTTTCTTACGGTATAATTAGCTTCTGCAAGCACTAAGCCCGCGTGTGTATCGATTCGTGTATCGATTTTAATACAAATCTTGCAACCCCATTTCAACCAACTAGGGTTGGAATTTCAGAAAATGTTAAAACCCTTGTTTTTTATCTTTAATTGTTCGCCTAACAACTAAGTTTCATGCTTCTAGTTTAAAATTGACTTCCATACAAATTTTCAACCTTTTTTCAATTTCGAATTGAATTTAGAAAAATACTTTCTTAGTGCTTGGTCACACATGTGCAAAAATCAGGTTTTTTAGTCCAAGGTTTTTGGCTAGGAGTTGATATATCAATCAGGTCTTCCCCTTTTACATATAATAATAATAATAATAATAATAAACGCTACACACTCAACGGCCCCCATTAGGATAATTATATCCTGTGTCGGGGGTCCGGAAACATTCACAATGACAAGGACAAACACACCCAGACCGGAAAATATGCCTGTACGATTAATACAAACATCTGCTCCGAGCGGGAATCGAACCCACAACCATCGAAGCTAAAGGCAGACTCGCTACCCGCAACGCCACAACGGTGTCTATAGTTGTAGACTATGAATTATATATAGCTATTAAGAACGTCTGTCACGTTTGCTGATCGTAAAGAACTTTTGTTAACCAGCTCCCTAAGTAAAGACGTGATTTTCGAAACAGCAATTTTTGCTAGTACCTTCGGATTGAGCCTTTATTGTGACATTGTAATTGGGTTATGAATATCAGATGTCGTTATGTATTTTTCTCATTCATTAAACGATTTACGCTATTTAGTCACGACTATAAATTAGATTTAAATATTAATGATTGCACTTAATCAAGAATTATTTTAAAATCAGTTCACGTGAAAACCCTTTGATACCGATTGCATCTTTTTTTTAATTTTTCTGAACTCCATCCAATTATCGGCTAGGATAGCTTTGAAAAGTATATTGATTAGGGTTGCCTTTCGTCCCATATTATAATTCGAATTTAGCAAACCTGTAGATACTATAAAAATAGTGCCCTACTAATATATAAAACAATAATTATATAAAATTAAGATTTTTATTTTTAGTATAACCATATTTATAGGGCTAGTTTTTGTTTCTCTGTTATACGAATTATATAAATCTGTAAACGAAAGAATTAATTCTTTAACTTATCATAAAATTAATCTTTACCTAAATTAAACTTTGCCTTGCGTAAAATTTTGTTATTTTTCTAAATCAACTTCCACTCAGTGGAATCAACTTCCGCCGGCGGTCTTTCCAAACCGATACCACCTGGGAACCTTCAAGAGAAAAGCCTATTCCTTCCTTAAAGGTCGGCAAAGGGGCCTGCAGGCCCTCTGGTGCTGCAGATGTTCATGGGCGCCGGTGATCGCTTAACACCAGGTGAGCCTCCTGCCCGTTTGCCCGTTCTTACATAAAAAAGCCACTAGATCTGACTGCACGTGTGTCCTAGCGTGTAGCTTGTGTAGGAATCATGAGCAACTATATTCCATGGAGTCAGAAACGAACTGTCAAGTCATAATAAAAATTATTTATTTAGAGAAAACTACCGTCTAAAAGATTTTGCTACAATTATGTCAGCCCTACACGTCGGCGGTAATATTTTATGGTCTGGTCCTGAATGTTAGCCAACTACAGAGAATTGCAGGCATTAAGTGTACGCTCCTGAATAATAGATATATATATATAGCTGTGGATAATTATCTTTTATTTCTGAATGGTTAAGTTCTCAACAATTTATTATGTTATAATATTCTGCTTCGTCGGTTTATAGCGTCTGTGATAATCGTTGATATTTAGTTAGTTTTTTTTGACGTTATGTACACTGATGTACAAAATTTTTAATAAAATTTCATATGTAATGTAAGTGAGAATATTCTGTAGCGACATCTACACGCAACATGACGTAGCGTGATAGAAAGACAAGATTGTCACAATGTCGCATCAAGCTACAACGACACCTACAGGGCATACTACGCAACGATATGGACGACCAACGAACGTCATGATCCTAAATCGTGCTATCAAAGTTTCCTACGCGATACGACTATATATACAACTTTCCGACGTAAGTCGTCGGGCTTCGGCCCAGGGCTTCGGTCCGCCAGGCAATATCAACCGCCTGGTCGGAGGATCCTCCCTTCGTGTTGGATACGTTTCTCACACGTCGTCACCCTCCACAATCCTGTCATTAAAACCAACATATAACTTAAACACTAAGTTAAATCCTGTCTTGGAAAACCAAAACCGAAGGAGATACGGTTTCAGACCAGCGTTTTATACAAGCGTATAAGCTCGGCTTTCGAAGCGCGTATAAGTGCGTATAGGCGCGCCTTTACGCGTATGAACGTTGCTATAAATATGTTATTGACACTCGCCACCGCGCGTTCGGGCTTACGCGCCCGCAACAAAATAAGTCGTATAGTCTGTTAAATGTAAGTTGAACTCTGCGCAGTAACACGTTTTTGGGTCTCAACCGTATGCGGTATGAAGGGGGCCGCGTTTAGTACACTCGCTCATGGTTGTTTTAGTTCTTTAATAATAAATGATTAAAAAATTAATCAAAATATAAATTAGTTTTATCAAGTGTGTTAAAATTTATTTTAAGATAATGCCTCGACCACAATCAACTTTAAGGCGACGGGAGAGAAGCATGGTATTTGACGTTGTTAGTTATTTTTTTAAAGAAAATAATATACCTAATTCTCTGAATAATACTGCGGAAGATACGAAGAAGTCCGTCTCACTATTAATAATGTACATTAACTTTTTTTTATACATAGGTACCTTTTTTCTATATTATTTATTTGTTTTATTCTATTTAAGTAATTAATAACGATAATAAATAAATATTTTTTATTTTTATTTAAAAATTTGAATTTAGAAGAAATAATAACGATATTATATACTTAATTCCGTTTTCCCACTTTATAAAGAATCGATTTAAATAAGACAAAACCAATATTTTTGTCTAACATTGTTGTGAAGCGGCCATTTTGGTTCAAGTTATATTTAAGGAACTATACGCGGCTTGGGTTTTTTCAAGCGCTAAATGATGCACGCGTGTTAAGAGCGTATGGCGAAATTACCATATACCTACGCAAATGAAAAAAAATGTTGTCTGAATCCATCCTTAGCTTATGTATTCTATGTTTAATGTTTTATTTTAGTTCAATTCTTGAATTAATGTCTTCCATTGTTTATTTTCGCAATTTCGATGTCTTGATATATTAGACACGTCTTGTCATACCGTATCATCACGGTAACAATACCGTGTAATTGTTATAAAACTTTTGTTAGTAAGATTATGAAAGATCGTCACACATTTTTTACACTTTCACAGCATTATGCCTTATTGAGAATAAAGCAATACACACACACACACACAAAAAAAAAACAAATATAAAATAGAAATCAAAATACAGACGAAGCTGCGAATGAAAACTAGATGTTATACATAAATCGGCTTTATCTTGACATAAATCAAAAGTCATAAACCTAAATAAGTAATTACTATAATAAAATAATAGCTGCCGGCGTCTTTCATTCATTAAATTGAAGCGTTTTGTTTATTTTGTGTGGGCTGGGTTTCTGCGAATCCCGGGATTGAATCGCGTGATGTCCGGGACGCGTGACTCTTGTTAAAAGATACACATCACTAATGGCAATAGGGAACCATTTTTAATGTATATCATAGTACTTTAATTTTGGTTTGAAACTATACAAGTTTTGGCTTTCGACTGCACTCACGTTAAATAAGAACCTACGTGTTTAAACATTATTCATTAATACAAAATAAATAAGGTGGCTATATAGCTGTATGTAGCTTTACGTGAAACTAGATGCGTCACGTGCGTGGAAGTTAGAGGCAATGGAGAAAAAAAAAGGACGAAGGGCATGAAGACTTCTAGTGCTACCAATTTTTGAACAGAGTTTACGGTAAAATTAACCATATCTAAATATATAAATAAATATAAGTAGTGACCGACCGAAATTTCGGTTTCGGTTTCGGCCAGTTTCGGCCAAAAACCTAGTTTCGGCTTTAGTTTCGGTTTCGGCCAAAATATAGCCGAAACTTTCGGCCCCGCCGAAACTAGATTGTTCGTGAGTTTTCGTGCGTTGTTCGGTAAACATCGCAGCCAACTCGTGACCGCTCGCTGACGCGGCCAAAAATCTCCAGAAATAAGTATTAGATTGATCTTTAAAATATTGTGAACACAACGTATTACTAGTTACTTATGTACCTAGGATATATTTAACTACAATTTGTTTCATTTTTAAGTTTACTCCCAATAGTATGTCCTGTATGTTCACGACAATAATGGTTATGGCTTTAATGAATTTTTAGTTTTTATTTTATTTAACTCTATTTAAATGTCTATATTATATACAGTGGTGGTCAACTTATTAGGGACATTGGTATAATAAGAGTAACATTTATTTATATTTTCCGTAATTTCAGTTTACATTAAATCTTCATTATGTTTTTTAATGTTAATCTGATCTTGATCATTTAACCAATGTTTTCTTAGTAGAATTATTAAATTTTGGAATGGATTGTAATTAAAAATAACAATTAAAATTCAACTTTACTTCTCCTTCGTGCTAATATAACTCTGGACAAGTAATTAGGGACACTTAAGAAAACATTACAAATAATGAACGCAGAGTGTAATGGAAGAGAAAAATATACATTTATTGTCAAAGTTCATCTAAAAAGCAACGTTTTCTATTAAAAATTAACATGATTGCCATTATTAGCTATAGCCATATCGACATCGGCGCCACATCGACTCGATCAAAATAATGCCAAGTTTCGTTAGTAAAGTTCTTCCAGGAGTCTTTGGAACTGCTATAGAGTTGGTTTAAATTTCCAGTTTGTTGTACCACAAATATTCCAAAGAATTCACCTCTAGGCTATTGGCAGGCCAATCTAAAATTATAGCCTTTGTATTTCAGGTTTATTTTTTAAAATCGAAAATAAAACACTAACTCTTGCTGTCCCTAATTAGATGGCCAGCCAGTAAATGAACAATTTCGATGCGAGAGATTTCTTTTTAAACCACCATTAAATATTCTTAGCTTTAAAAAGTACACACCATTGAACATTATACTTTATAAGAAACAGTATCTCATAAAATTAAACTTTTAAAATATTTAACCAAATTATTTTCCGTTCCTAATTAGTTGGCTACGAATGTATAATGCAAAAAAATTGAAATTCAAATTTCAGTAAAAACGCAATTTTAAATATTTTTAAAAGTTTCGGTTTCGGTTTCGGCCGAAACTGAGAGGCAGGCCGAAAGTTCGGTTTCGGTTTCGGTTTCGGTTTCGGCTGAAAAACCAGTTTCGGTCGGACCCTAAATATAAGCCCTTCCACGGTATGAATTTCTAAAATCGCCCAATTCGAAGAACGCACATTTTCAATTTGCGGGATTAAATTTCGTCAATAAAAAATATAACAGAAGATATAGAAGTAGTAGTAATAATATTAAAAAAGTATATTGTTGATAAACATTTTTTGTATAAATACTTCCAGCGGAAACTCGTGAGCGTATGCTTCAAAAGAAGTTTTAATATAACCGTCAGACGGGTCGTCGTTTAAAAAGCAGTCTATAAGAATAAAACGGATGTAAAAATAGATAACGTTATATAAACGTTATTTCATCTCCGTTTGCAATTAATTTGCGATTCCGTTAAATCGCTAACATAATATTAGTTTTGGTGTATAAATAAAATCGAGAGAGTAAAATCGTGAATACGAAAAGTTTTTATTGCGAATCCATTAACCAGAGCGGACGTTTTCTTTTGTATCTACGCTTTATAATATATACAGTTTACTGTATTAACTTCTGCCTTTTAACTTTTTAACAGTTTTTGCTAGTGTTAGGCCTTAAATGTTAGCACCGTACGTTGGTGAAAAACTCATAATGTGACTGCTCGTCAACCGTGTTTCAAGGTCAGCCAGCATACCATCAGTTGCATCTTAAAGGTCGGCAGTGCACCTGCATGCCCTCTGGTGTTGCAGATTTTCACGCCTTGCCTTGCCTTGCCTGTAAAAAAACAAAGCTTCACTGGTCGGGGAGCTGAGTTTTGAGACCCGGTCGTGAAAAGGGGATAGTCCTCATGGGGGCTCAAATTTTCTTTTTTCTTTGCTTGTGAGGTCGTACCACGACTTAGGGCGTGACGCATTGCACTATTTGCTAGATTGATTTTAGTATAAGGTTATTGCTCGGACGTACCATGATGAAAATTGTGTATTTAGACTTTAATCTTCCTCAATAAACAGCCTATCTAATGGAATTAAATTAGCACGGTACGGACTCTAACGCTATCAAACAAACAAAAAAAACTTTTTGTAACATTAGTGCAAAATATTTTAATTTGGTATTTTTAAGATAATAAAAAATTGACGCTAAACGAATTGTTATACAAGTTACATTAACGTAACTGCCTCTCTAGCCATAGTGAAAATGAGCATAGTTATAGGATTCTGCGTATCTGAATAATGAAATTTATGCTTTGCAATGAGGCCGATTGGCGACTCAGAAATTTTATTTCAAGGTCTGAAAATACTCGAGGTGACGATATACAAGAGCAATACACATAAAAAACTTGGAAGTCGATAATACTTACAATTAAATGATGAAATAATAAACATTTTACGAGCATTTCACGTAAACAAACACACATGCCTTCGTAACTTTTACAATTAGCAATAAAATATTCATAAAGAAGTTTATTTTATTACATGTTATCGATAGGTTGTAAAACGCTTAAGTGTATATTCTTTTATGAGGTATCTAAGATTTGTGATCTCTCGTTTTGTACCTAAGATTAAACGTTTGTTTGTTAACGGCGTCGGGATGTGACGACCCCATCGCCCGCTGTTGGGATAACCTCTGTCACAGCAGAGACTATTCCACCAGTGCAATCAGTCACACTGGTGGTAGGTCTTTTAGGTGTCAAATATTTTGCCGCCAAATAGTAGTGCTTAGGCATTACTGTGTTCCGGTTTGAAGGGCACTGTACGCTAGTAAAATTACTGGGCAGAGGAGCGACACGTGCAATGCGTGAGTTGCACCTACTAATGGTGCCGCAAGCGCTCATAGGCTACGGCAACCACTTACCATCAGGTGGGCGGTATGCTTGTTTGCCAACTTGTAACATAAAAAAATGAAAATGGGTCTATAGGTGTTGATTTTATAGATATGAAACTGTCTGTGCCCGCGGCTTTGCTCCGGTCAAATGAGACCGCCATGTTCGACAAACTAACTACATCTTATCGCCCGCCCCGCACTTTATTTCTTATTGCTCGGCTTCTAAGTTTCGTATCGTGATTTTATAAGAAATGTGCTATTAAATCCAAAAAGAATTTTTTAGTAGTTCCAGATATTAGTGCGTTCAACCAAACAAACAAACCAATTCTTCAGCTTTATAATATTGGTATATACATTGGTATATAAATCCTGATAAAATTATGTAATTGTACAACCCTAATGTAGTGCTCATGTTTTTATAGAAAATTTAGCTACTTAGGATAAGGTAAGAATATCTAAAATCGCAGAAATGGCGTGCCCATTTTAATTTTCTAACAAAGGCTTCGACAAAAGTAGAAACTTCAAAAACTCTTACAATATTTTTATTTCCTTACAATCTCATAAAATATTTAGATTACTAGAGCTATTATTGTGTGGAAAAATGTGTAAATCTAAACTCTAAATTTTTTAGTTATATATCTATAAATACTTATAAAAAAACATCTTACTCTTTGTAAACGAGTCAAAAGTTTGTTCTTATTTTAGTACACAGGTTGAGCCACACAGCCTATTTCAAATTCAACACACATTCCACATCTTTCAAATTTCTATTGTTGTTTAACGAAGTCCTAAACTAGCGAAATTTATTTTATACTGTCTAAACTCTCAAGAAACTATAAAGTACTTATTTTAATACTCCAAACACGAAGTAACGTAATAAAATAGGAATTCTTACTTTACCAATATCCATATTGAAACTTTCAAGAATACGACTGAATGGTTCTCGTTAAAGTTACTTGCGGTTTACTTATATAGCACAATGTTTTCGAAACCTTGGGAATTCATGTTTATAACAATATGCGGGAATTCCATGCATGCAGCGGTATAAGTCAGTTAATTAGCATGTGAACATATTTTCGAAGCACTTCTTCTTCATCCTAGCATTATTCCCGGTATTTTATGTACCCTATATTTTTTTTTTTTTGGAATGTGTATTGCTGTTGGCCCTACTGGCCTTGACAGCGTCACCGGGCGGGGGCCGAGTACAGAGACTCAGCCGTGATAAAGGGCAGCCCTCACGGGGGCTCAAATTGATTCCGTCCTTAGGGTGCCTCCTGTGAAGCCGAACCACGGCTAAGGACGTCATCGGAGATGGAGGCAGCGCTCCGAGCGCATTCTATACGATAGACTCACCCGACGGTGTGAGCGCGACGCGACGTGCGAAACAAAGGACCTCGTCCTCGCCGGCGAGATTTTATGTACCCAGGGTCTGTTTATTACTCTTATCCGTATTTGACTCATTGAATAAGAGCAATATACTTATCAAGAGTTAACGATTACTATCAGATGTTATGACAACAACCGGGACCGACAGCTTAACGTGATCTCCGAGGCACGGGAGACCCACACGGACAAACGACCAGACCGAGACAGAAATTTTAACAAACATCTGCCCAAGCGGGAATCGAACCCGCAACCGTCGAGACTAAAGGCAGGCTCGCTACCCACAACGCCAAAACGGTGTCCATATTTTCGAAACAGTATCTGCGCGAAACAGTAATTACACTACAAGTTAATAAGTACAAGTAAGCATTTACGCTTAAAATTCTGATTCTTTTGTCACAAGATGAGAACGTCACGTCAAAGGTTTTTTTAAATTGATTTATACAAATATAAAGTAAGTATTTCTACTACAAGTGGTATATAAATGTTACTACTACGACTGTGAGCTTTGGTATACTGAAAGCTTAGAGGAGATGAGGACATAAAGTTTCATTTAATATTCATGTAAATTTACAAATAATTGCAACTTTACAAATCATATCGACGGGGAACGAATGGTGGTAAGAATGGTAGCTTCATTTCTCCGTTGAATCGCAATCCCAATTCTTTGTGTGAAAAATTAAAAATTAAAAAACTCACTTGTGTTGGCAATGAGTCGGGGTGTAATAAATATCCAACTAATATTATAAATGTGAAAGTTTGGATTGATGGATAGATGTTTGGACAGATTTGGATTAAATTTGATACACACATAGCTTATTACCTAGATTAGCATATAGGATACTTTTTATTCCGGAAAAATGTTGGGTTCCCGTGTAAAGCTACATAACGCGAGCGGAGCCGCGGGTACAACCAATATTTGATAAAATTGAATTAAATTAAATTAAAAACATCAACCACTTACATTCAAACTGCCAATGTCATACACATGTCTATGTCATTTGATTCAATTACGTAAATTGTTCATTACCACAGCAATGCGTGACCGGGTTTGCTCTTCACTATCAAGCTGCAAAAACATTGAGTATGAAAATAATTTAAATCACTAACAACTTCATTACAAGCTCTAAATACCCTGTTTTTCTCTAGATAGTCTATCTCTAACGTATTAATTAGAGTTATCTCGATTGCTTCTTGAGTGTACTAGCAATTATTAAGTCACGTCTAAAAGCTTAATTCATTCGAGACGCTTAAAGCTCGCACGCAAGCTCTACATTTATACTATCTTGTATTGATTTTGTCTTTTGAAACTAGTTTTACAGGCATCTTCGTCTGGATGCAATTCGAATTTTTATAACATCCAAGGATAATCAATAATCTTTGTGTAGTTTTTCAGAAGACTACGGTATATCACAGTCAAATTATATCAAACGTTCTACTAGACTTTAGGTATGAAATGGTTACGAACAGACAAAGACTTAGCGTTTATTTACTATTTATAATTATTTATGTATTGTTGAGTACAAATAACACATATGAAGAACTTTTTTTTTTAAATACTGTTATTATTTTTATTTTGTATATAAATAATCGCTACACACTTTTATTAATGTGCTCGACGTACTAAAATCAAAACATAGATATAGAACAGCGTCAAGATAGGTTTATTATCACATATCATTTCCAAATTATCACGAATCAATGATTGAAAACCATTAAATTATCATAATTCTTACACTTAATACAGATATAGTTATTTTAAGTCATCCTTAATTCTTTAATACAAAAGATAAGCTCGCAATTTTATCTCCATTAACTTTATACGGACATCATTCATTTTCTTTGATCCGACATAACCGATAACAGCAATATATCGCTACGTTATGTATAAAATATAACACCTACAATCACGACATAAGGCGTCTAGTAGAACACCGTGAGGTTTTAGTCGGTAGAAGTACGAGAGAGCCTTGGTTGCCTCCGTAACCAGGTATCAATGAGAATCTCCCCACCAAAAAAACGTCGCTAAGTATACTCATGATGGTTAAATTTAATATTGATAGTACAGGATTTGATAATAAATAAATTACAATGCATTTGCTAGTTATAATAATAATAATATAATAATAATCTTTATTGCATCTTACAAAAATCTCAGTCACAACATAATGATATAACAAAGTCATTGCACTTCGCCTTTGTATGCCGGAAAACTCAAACCACTGACGTTTCAAGTTGTGAAAGAAACTAGGCATACAATATAGGCTTTAAGAAATACACAAGATTATGTATAAAACTCTGACTTCTGAACTAGGAGAGTACCTGTATTACAGAAGCCAGTGCCCTCGCAAAATGTTAAAACATCACATTACATTTGCGGTTGTCAAATATGTACTTTATACAAATGCAAATAAAGATTGATTACTAATAGATAACAAAAAAGCAAACAATAATAAAAGGAATAAAAAAGAAAATATAACAAATGTGTATGCGTGAGTGTGTGTGTGTGTTTGTGTATGAATGTGTGTGTGTGTGCGTGTGTGTGTATGTGTGTGTGTGTGTGTGTGCGAGCGTGCGTGCGAGTGAGACATTAGACGTAACATTAGACGTAATAAATGTAAGCAATGTTTATGATCATTACGTACAAAAGGTTAAGCCGTGTGATATTGAGTCGTATCTGTTCCGCCATCTATTATTTATTGTCTATGACCTTTGAAATGTCGTAAAATTAATCTCTCTTTACTTTATACATTTATCTTATTACGCTGCTATAGGGTTCATTACTGTGTATTCCCCTAATATGTTAGATGAAGATATGTCAAAATATATTTTCTTAATAGGTAATTTTTTAACTCATTAAAATTATACAATATTAAGTATTTAAATTAATAAAAATATATTTTTCTTTTTCATTTATTGCTTATATTGTCGTGGGTTTATTCACCTCTAGCCCAATTTATATAAACAGACACCAAATATTTTAAGTGCGCGTAAAAAAATTAAAATGTCTTTGCAAATAATTCCCGCTATTTATCACTTGTCACGTATTGACGTTTAATGTCATCACCTTTTTTAACCTGTGGGCGTGTGGCATCAAGTTAATGGCTGTTGCCTTTTGTGAATATGTTCATACGGACATAACTACATTCCTATAAGATTGATTGATGTACGTATGCGGTGGTCACTTCATGTCAAAATAACCAATAAAATATTTGAAATTATGATATTAAAGAAAGGAAAGATAAATAAATTCTGCTAAATAGCTTGGCCATTTTAAAATTAACCTGCCTGAAGCAAATGAAGAGTTTGAAGACGATGTGGCAGTATCGAACCCGCCTTAAGCGCCATAAGTCGCTACCCGCTATATATTTCTGGACCTCTAACACAGGATATTACTATCCTAATGGGGGTCGTTGAGTGTGTAGCGTTTTATAAATAAATAAAAATATAAAACAACGGCTTACACAGAATATGACGCTTAAGTCTTATAAAGAGACCTTAACGGTACTCTAAATACAAATATAATTTATATAATTTTTTTTTTATAATGGATTATTTTTCTATCAATAAAGTTATACAAAAAAATAATAGTCGTTAGAAGTCTTCTCCATGAAAGATATGTAATCTTCCTCATTCATTCATGCATTATATCATTTCGCTTTCTTTATAAAATATTAGAACTAGTTCTAGCCCGTGGGGTCATCTGTGATAAATTAAACTCTATTTAATAGTACATATTTCCAAAAATTAGTGTAATCAAACAAAAAAATAGTATAAATAGAAGTTTATATACTTTATGTATTGGGTACTTTATTTAATTAAAAAGGCCCCAATGTCACGCTTAACGATATCTTTGCTGTTTTTTTACAAATATTTTAATACAAATTTTTGTCATTTAAATAAATGAATTTTATTAAGAGAGCACCCAAAAATACAACTTGTTCTTTAACAATTTAAATTAAATTAAATTGCAATTTAAATTAAAATGCGATTCTCTGAGATGTAGAAAGTATGGCGAGAGTACATTTAAAAAGTTTTAATAGCTTCATAATAATATTTTATTACAACCAAAAGCATGAACACTTAAGGAAGATCGCAATATAATTTTACGATAAATAAACAAGCTTTTTTATTAGTGACAAGATTTTGCCCGCGGCGTTGACCGCGTTGGATTATATATTCATTTACCTTCTAAATCAAACGTTTATAGTAAACACGAATATCTGTTTAAATGTGATTTACTTACAAGAGAATAATTATAACATTTGTATATAAAATATAAACAAAATATCCTCCGACCTCTCTTAGCTGGCCCAGTGTTGTAAGCGTACCTTATTTCTGGCGCGTTCCAGTAGACTCTGCGCCTACATTATATAGCTGCAACTTTGCGAAAGAAATTTGCCCAATCGTCTTCTATTCGTTTGCTTTCAACAAGATTTGATTTATAAAATTTTAAACTATCGCGTTTCATATTGACATTTATAACTTTTTAACCGGAACCAGCTCGTAAAAATTACCTTTAATTTAAAAGCAGTGTGCCTGTTTGTGACCACGGTCAATGCAACTCATAATCTGATCGAAACGTCAAGCGATAATTAATATAAAGGTTATAAATATCAATAATTGATCTAGTATTTAGTAAAGGAAACAAAGATTGTTGGCATGAACAAGCAACGCCCGCGTCAATTCTCCCTCAGTTTTTTTTTACGAATATTAACAATGCTCTTTCAAGGCATTACTATGTTCCATTGCCCCTCCAAAAATCGAAGTTTGCTCTAGGAGTCGGTACGACAATAGCCCAAGAAGTTTTTTTTTATTATTTGGAAAGTAGGGCAGATGACTCTACTCCGCCTGATGGTAAGTGGAAATAGAGTCCAAACGCGAAGGCGGCTAACAGAGTTGCGGAATGCAACCGTGTTAGCCACCCTTGCCCTGCCTACCCACAAGATGCCTCTTCACGCCTCGTTTGAAGGAGCCCAAGTTAGGATCGAACACGCATCTCATATAAGTTTAACGAACATCCCTAAGTTCTCTTCACACTTAAGCTTATTTAAGTTTGCGTGTTTAACTAAAAATTTAAGACAAAATTCTAAATCAAGTTTTATTTTAAGATATCAAACTAATAACGTACGTCCAATCAACCGTTATCGATGACATAGTGTTGCTCCGCGATGTGGGTCACGTTATTTATTGGACGACAATCGACCGTCCTCGTATATGGGCAAAGACTCGTGTCAACTCTAGACATTGTACGAGCCTCTATAAATTTTCCTTATTCGTATGTATAGAGCGATTTGTTAAGCTGTCAGCTACAGCGATAAATTTTGTTTTAAGCTCAGTATTAAAAGATTTTGTACTTTTATTTATTTAAGATTATAATCTTTAGTAAAGATATAAATATTACAAGTACCAAGGGAACAAAAGCCTGTTTAAGGGCTTTTATGTGTAATGCTGTTGGCCTTACTGGCCTCGACAGCGTCACCGGGTGGGGACTCGAGTACTGAGACCCAGCTTTGGAAGAGGCAGACCTGGTGGTCGGTAGCTCAAATTTGATTCCGTCCTCACAGTGTCTCCTACGAGGCCGAGCCACGGCTAAGGACGTCATCGGGAAGCTATTAGTTAAATTGTTCAAAATGTATGATTTATTTGTATGATTCGTGAATATCTCAGCGTTTTCCAACGTCCAGGGGGAAGGGCAGCTACTAGGATAGGGGAGGCCCTATGTCACTACGCCCCTGGGAACACGTCAATATACTCCAAAATAAGAATTCCGTGTAAAGTATATATACATTTTGACGATACTTTTTATTTCGATATAATCATTTCGTAAAACATCTGTATAAACAATATTAAAATTACATGTTTTCAACATTATTCACACTACAACTTGAATTTTCCCGTTACTTAAATATTTATAATATTAGCTAGAAATGACTTCAACAGACCACTACAATACTTATAGTCAACAAATACTGTGAACTCTTACGATGACTAATGTAGGAAATATGTAGAGTTCGTTCAATTGAACGTAAGCCTTAGAAAACGTTATTCCAGCCAGGAGAAGGGAACTAAATAAAGGTAATAAAAGAAATTGGATTTTAATTATCACTTTATTGATCTTAACTTGATAGCAATAAGGTGTCATACTTTACAACCATTATTTCACTTGTTTCATGACATGCATTTTTCGTAGTAGTAGAGTGATGCTGATCGCAGTAAAATTGGGCCGGCTCGACCGAGGAAGTACTACCTCGAAAATCGCCGTAAAGTAACAGTATCAGTAGGTACTGTAGCGTTTCGTGCGATGAGTAAACAACCGGAGATCCAATCTCCTTTCTATTCACTTTCTCTGTTCCCTTCCCATTCATTCCTTTTTATTCCTTCGGTTGGTAAGTCACATGTGATACTTCAAGTATCGCAAGCATTCATAGGCTGACGTGACTGGTCACCATCAGGCGGACCATATGATTGGTTACCAATCATCATGCAATAAAACATAGCTGAGCAAAATAACTTGAAGGGTGAAATTGGGTATCAAATTTTGTCTAGGGAACTAATAAATTCTATTGCAATAATATAAGCGTCTCATTAACAATCGTTAGTAAGGCAGCCGAAGCCGCTAAGCTTCAAGGCCTCAAGCAGCGAAAAGCTAAGTAATACTAGTATAATTTGACTTAAATATTTTTAAATTGGATCAAAATCGTTACAACTCGATATATTTATTACTAAGTGACAGCTAAAAGGACTTGCAAGCGCGTCACGTAAAGCCGAGTATTTCCTGGAGTTGCCTCAAAGGTGTAATACCTAGAACTTACATAACAAAGACAACATCGACACGAACCAGTCCGCTATATGTATACCTTTATGTATAATATGTTATATGGGAAAATATATAAATAGCGTCCTGTACCAATATCTTTGTAAATAAATAAAATTTGTAATTAACAATTGTACTTTTACATTTCCAAAAAGAAGTTTGAAATGTATATAAGTAGATTATATTCATTAGAACTGACAGGAAGAAAGTTATATATACATATTTCTTTGTAATTATATTAGCTATTACCCAAATGATTTACGAGACTAAAATTACTGGAAGTTATGATACAAGAAAGGCCATTGACCC
Source organism: Hestina assimilis (assembly GCA_023373885.1). Taxonomy (NCBI): domain Eukaryota; kingdom Metazoa; phylum Arthropoda; class Insecta; order Lepidoptera; family Nymphalidae; genus Hestina; species Hestina assimilis. Next base: position 3,313,983 of record CM041749.1, on the reverse strand, counting down.
GGTAGACTCTTTAAGGTTAATAAATCTTTAACCTGTATAGAAAAATCGATGAAACTCATAAAATATAAAAGTAACCATAAGAGTCAGTGAGTTCAGCACGTCAATCGTTGATTTGCTCATAGACTTATCGCGACTTACGTTCTCGTCTGGACTTGTACCATGTTTATGGAAAAAAAATAAAAATTTAAATTTATTTCAGATTTCAGATTTATTTCAAATTTATTTCATTTTCTATATTACACCCAAATACATTTTCTTTTGTAAGCTTAGTTGTTATTTCTGTCAAAATTTTTTTTTCTATTAAATTTGCGGTAACTCTCTAAGAAGCTTATATCCACTTTTACAATATTATTCAATCATTAAATCTTAATATCCTTTACGATACTTTCTTGCGGATTACATTCGAATTTGAGGGAAAAGCATAACAAACTTCGTTTCTGTTGTCTCACGACCACACACTTTAATTTTGTGCTAACTACATGCTGAGATTTAACAAGCCAATAACTAAGCTTAAACATTACTAATGCCTCAACATCAAAGCCGATATTATCGAATAATATCGGCTAAATAAATATCTGTATGACCAATACGAAATCGACCAGTGAATATCTGCCTGATTAAATCAAAGCTATCGTCGCTGGGTTTACAACTCAGGTATTTAATGTAAAATACACTACTACACAGTATGTCATAGGAATTACGGACCCAGGGGAAGAAATGGAGAGAACAAGAGAAAAAGAAATAAGGACAAAGGAGGGAGCAAATAATTTTAAAACAGCAATGCTCTACTTCTCATGTAATAAAAAAATATACATCATTATAGCATTCAAGTAACCGTCTTTTAAAAGAGAAAATACTTCATTTCTAAAATCTATGTTGGTGTGATTAATAAACATGCTGTACAGTTCTAACAAATTAAGTTATCTTTTAACCATAGTCGTCAAATTACGAAGAATCGTGTGACTAATTGCCGGCCACTGTATTAAAAGCAGATGTTCCCACAAGCCCAGCGGCAGCGGTTTCCGGTCCGAAGCATGACATGGTTCTGTACGCGATGTTCGTCACACTTTTAGGAGTTTTTTTTAAATATCAAGTGTAACATACTGTTTTAAGGTTCCGTAGCCAAATGGCAAAAACAGAAACCTTATAATTTCGTCATGTCCGTTCGTCCATCCGTCCGTCCGTATGTGGCGGTCATTTTACTCGGAGACTATCAGTTCTATCTATACGAAATTTGGCAAATATGTCCCTCTTATAACTTTGAACTATGAGATTTAAAATTTAAAAAAAAAAGTTTTTAGAACATCAAAGCAGATAACAAATTTCTAAAGAAATAATTGCAGACCTTCCACATTAAAACAAAATTTTAATAAAAAGAATATAAAAATCGTATGTTGTTCCTGTACACATTACACATACAGTAAGTACTAATTAAATATTTTTAATGAAAAATCAATGACACTAAGTTTAGTTCCAGGAACAGATACTACTAAAAAAATTACACTTGTTTCCTTTCTTCCACAACAATTCCAAAACCACAACATATTGTGGTGCTGACAAATGATTGATGAGTTTAATTCTTTGCGGTCGAATTTTCGCTCAAACAAAGTAACTTAGCTTTTGAGCCAAATCCTAACTTTTTATATATATAAATGCGAATGTGAGTTTGTTTGTGATGATATCACGTCTAAGCCGCTACACAAATTATTATGACCTGCAGATATAGATGGGACCAAGGAGACGATTATAGGCTTTTTTCGCGAAATCAAAACTTAAACATGAAATAGGGGATGAAAATTTGTATGGGGAACCAATGATTTCAATATTGCATTAAAATGTTGGTACAGCCTTATATACAAACATAAAATAATTTGCATATAAACTGTAAATTATTAAAAAAATAAATATAATTATGTAGCAGTTTAGGTCAGCATCTATCAGCAAGTTTATTAATATTTAAGATTACTTATTATAAATGACAAAGTATAATGATAAGTTTCAATGTGTGATTTTACGGATAACAATGAATAGCTTGTACAAAACGGCTGAGCAAGCAAATAATAAATTACCATTCAAGTAAAGTTCAACGATCTTACAAAAGTTAGGAACAATATTCTAGCTAAACATAACGAAATTAAACTAACCGCTGCATGCGTTAGGTATTCGCTAAGATTTAGAAAAAAAGGTAACTAGGTAAACGGACAGCCGCGGATTCAAACATCTGTTTTCAAAAACTTCGTCTTTCGAACTCATCACCTACTTTACGGTGAAGTAAATAGAAATTAGAAAGTAGAATTTTGATAAATATATATGTCGCAGAATCCATTACATTTTTTATCAGTCAGTGTGTCTGTCGACATAGGCGCTGCCTCGGAAACCGCCATCCATGATCCTTTTAGAAAAAACGCACTGTGAAAGATACAACGGATGTCAAAAGCCACCAGCCTTAGCCTCTCAAGTAATTCTATTAAGCCCCTAGACAGGAAAGGATGCTTTTGCCTAGAAGTGGGGTAATCATATTCGTTGATTTTCATGCAAGATATACAATATTTATTATTTGATATTTAGTTGTTAAATGGTCTGAGGATATATGAATTGAGAAGTTCGTTGTCAACTTTCAATATTATGATTAGACACTTCATATCTTTTAACTGATTCTAAGTAATTGAAACATCTTGCAGTTTGGATTTCTTTCGCTTTTCTCACGACATTGTAGCAGACCAGTTAATTGTGATTTCCCGTTGACTATAGTTGATCGTTTCCACGAAATAGATATCTACAAAGAAAGTAACATTCTTGATATAATAGGAATAGTAGAACCAATATCGTCTTCGTACTGTGTATATTTTATTATTTTTATATAATTTTTAGGTTTCCTTACCTAAAGGGCTTCCACAGAACCCTGTTACGGCTGCTACTGTTTACGAGCTCTATCTTACGAATTGTTATAGAGAATCGAAAAGATTAATAAATTGGCCGCGGCTTTAATCACTTCAGTAACAATCCCTATTTTACTCTTTTACAGTTTTATTTTCGGGATAAAAAGCAGTCTATATCTTTTGACATGGTCCTAATTATATTTAACCAAAAATTAAAATAAACATAACCGATAGACAGAGCTACTTTTTATATTTATAACATAAAATAAAGTGGTTAGTCTATAAATTTCGATTTTAATGCATTTTGATGATTACAATTTTAAACTGGTACATGTTTTGACGATGATAACCAGGGACGGATATACACGTCACTGGGGGGGCCGAGTACAGAGACTCAGCCGTGATAAAGGGGCAGCCCTCACGGAGGCTCAAATTTGATTCCGTCCTTAGGGTGCCTCCTGCGAAGCCGAACCACGGCTAAGGACGTCATCGGAGATGAATTCTGGGGCTGAGTGTCATTGGCAATTAGGCATTAAATTGTCAACGCCTGGTCCGCGCGCATAATGTTTCGAGAAGCAGCTAGTGCTATCCTGTCTTAATAATATTATAAATATAAAGGCTTGTACCTTTGTTGCTCTCTAACGCAAAAATGGGTTCCTATAAAATTTGGTACACAGATAGATTATAATCAAAATCAGCACATATAATAGATAGATTATCAAATAGTGTCTATGTAAAATGACTGCGACATACGGGCGGATACATGGACATGAACCCAAAAACGAACTCGTACAGGACGCATGTTCACTTAAAACTTAGTGTATATGTGTCTTATGAAGCTTTATTTAACCACACATGTTTCACTTCTCTCTGGATCCAATACTAAAAGCCAACACGAGCGAAGTCGCGGGCATATGCTGGGGCTATTAAAGAAATCATCTAATTTAGATACGTTCGCCACACGACAGTTAACGATTAGTTCTGAGAATTGCCGTGAAAGGATTAAATGAGCCGTGTAATACATATTCTAGCTGATATTAAGCAAATACACGTAACTGTTGCATAGTGGGTTGAAATTGACAGTGACTGGCTGATATAGTAGTACTAGAAGAAGACGTTTGGCATGAATTTTCCGGCTTTGAAGGCGGTGAAATAAAATTAAATTTGTATGGAGAAACAACAATATTATATACAGTGCCTCTTGCACGCACTGGTGTGGGCCATCGAGGAGGTTTTAGTAGGACGCCATGTTCAGACATGGAACCCCACAGAACCCGGTCTACTTCCCTACGAGAGAGAGAGAGTCTTGTTACAGATTTCCTCCCCGTCAACAACCCTTAATAGCTCAACGGTAGAAGGTCTGACTTCGCTCCGTTAACGCGAGAGTCGAGGGTTCGATCCTGACCCCTTGGGCTATTGTCGTACCCACTCCTAGCGCAAGCTTCGAGCTTATTTGGAGGGCAATAGGAATATTAGTAATGCCTTGAAAAAGCATTGCTAATATTCTTTAAAAAAAAAAATTAATAAATAAAAGGAGCAAAGGGCGAATTTGCTACCATTATGCCTCAATGGTCGTCAAAATCCCAAGCCCTTCCGTATACACTTTGGTGTCTTTTCTATAGATAAAATAACTTATCATAAATGGCACAAACAGTGTTTACCTTTATGGTACAAAAGGTAGAATCAGTGGCGTCATGCAGACATGTAGTCAGCATGTTTTTGACTTTTATGAGGAACCAAAAATCACTCTCCAAATTTCTAGGCTGAGGCTCTAGCCTACTCAGCCTGCTCGTAAATCCGCCATTGGGTAAAATCGAGGGGCTAGATTGTTGTGAAATTGTATTGACGATACAACAATTTTCATTGCTCAATTACGTCTATCAGAGTAGGAGCTATTATAGCGTCATAACGGTGTTTGACATGAATCGTAGATAGTGAGTTACGTAACTTTAAACTAAGACTCATGATGACTACGCATATTTAACTGTAAAAATCATTTGATAATTTTAAACTATTAAGCAATACTTAGTATGATCCTAACTTTATATTATATTATAAAGGCGAAAGTGAGCTTGTTTGTGTGAGGCTTTCACGCCTTAACCACTGAAGCGATTATCATGAATTTTGGTTTCAATATAGATAGGATCATCGTATGTTTATAGGCTATTTTTGTCGCGAAAACTTGAGGGGGGGAGGTGATGCAAATTTTTATGCGGAACTATATTTTTTACAATTCAAGACTAATGATATTTACAAATAATTACTACTGTGCAAACCCTGTCCACGAAGAAGCATGGCAACGCTGCATCGCAATCCCGAATCTTTGTGCGAAAAATGAAATAAGCTAAAATAAAAAAAAACATAATAATAGTTCTTAATTCTGAAGCGTAAACATATTTAACAACCGGTTGGGTTTCATTTTAAAAATAATGAACCTTCTTAATCTTAGTTGACTTTTCACCATTTCAAAAATTATCCCCTTTTATTTAAAATTAAAAGAATGTTTTATAAATTTAATACACAGTTCTTCACAGTGTAGGCGTGCTTACCAGTTTTGATAACAGTAGTGCATAAGTTTATTGTCCTGACAAAAAAAATAGCGTTATGAGATATATCGCTTTTTTGTCCGTCTGCTACGAGTGCCCTTATCACGGACAACATTAAATGAATTTCAATACGATGTTGAATATTCTAATATATAAAATTCTCGTGTCACAATGTTCGTACCCATACTCCTCCGAAACGGCTAGACCGATTCTTATGATTTTTTTAATGCATATTCAGTAAGTCTGAGAATCGGTTACTATCTATTTTTCAAACCCCTCAGAGATAAGGGGTGTCCACCCCAAATTTTTATTTTTATTTTTTGGATAAAATTTTTATTTTTATTTTTTTATTACGTGGCATTGAAAAATACATACGACCCTAAATTTTCACTATTTTATCACCAACCCCTGCTTTTAATAGCCTTATTAGTCAATGAAAAACTTTCACCGGGTAGAGGGCGCTGCTATCGGGTCCCAGATTTTTTCGGGGCAGGACAACGTCTGCCAGGCCCGCTAGTCTATATTATAAAAAGAGGTTGTATTTGTTTGTTTATGGTGAAAATGTCTAACACTACGCTTTGAAAACATCTCAAAAATAGAATTATGTTACGTGTCAAGTTATCTTTCAAGTAATATTATTATATTTAGGATTTTTGTGTTCCTTTGTTTGAGCTCAATTATAATTCATGTTAGCAATGCTATGCAATATTTGACACGTAGAATAATCGATTTTTGACATTGTTACGTCAAGAAACTAAAAATATATAATGAAAATACCATTAATTTGAATATATTTTAGGATATCATGACAAAATCGTGTAGCGGTTCATAGAATACACCTTTTGTGGCGCAGCGGTAGCGAACCTGCCTTAAACGCCACAGGTCGCGGGTTCGATTCCTGCTCGGATAATAATATTTTTGTATTGACCATGCAAGCATATTTTCCGATCTGGGTGTATTGGTCCTTGTCCTTGTATGTGTTTCCAGACCCCCGACACAGGTTATAACTATCCTAAAGGGGGCCGTTGAGTGTGTAGCGTTTATATACTAAATTTCATATGGATAGATCCAACAGTTTCTGAGTAAAATGACTGTGACATACGGACGGGGGGCGGAAAGACGGACATGGCGTAATTATAAGGGTTCCGTTTTTCCATTTGGCTACGGTATCCTAAAAAGTGAGCACTATTATTCAAAAGTGCTTAGTAAGATAATTTTAATTGGTAAGTGAATCCGGGTGCAAACCCCAAAGTAACATAATGCACTAAAATTAATCTCAGGCTTCATTTTTTGCGTGAGATAATCAATCATCGCTTGTCACCAATGATAATATAATTACCGTTTTATAGATAATTAATAAGTGTTTATGGTTTTAAGCACTGTATTATTTTATTTAAAATTTCGGTCAATCTATTTTTTGTTTTCTTTTCTTATTAGAAAAATGTACGTCAATCATTACTGAATTACTAATGTCTAATTAATTCTTTGTTAATATAATATTACAAGATGTTTTGAATATTTAATAAGCAAATTTAATTATGCTTACAATCAATATTCCCATACTTTTTTGTTTTTTTTTTTTAAAGCAAACGATGGACAGACTTTTTTGCGCCAAGATTAGATAAATTATAATAATCCAGAAATAAAAACGTACAACGTTATCTTACTATTCAGTATGTCGTAGAAAAACCGTTAGTATAATAATAAAGAATTTACTGTTAAATATTTAAAAAAAAAAATAACGCCCACGCTATCTACTACTACTTTCGCTTAAAATCGAGGTCTTTCTTGGAATACTTTTTTTAAGCTTGAAGTTTTTACCTCTAAAATAAACTTAACTAAAATGCATAAGAAATGCATCCAGGCAGAATGCAATGTGGCCTTTGTTCGAGTGTATTGTCTAAGTAGAAAAACAAAGTTGAATGACCACACATGGCGGCGTGGGTGACCCTACTCTGGTTACTCACATTTTTCTCACTCGCACCCATGACGTATGCGCGTGCGCTAATATTTACTTGAAGTTTGTGGTTTAAATCTGCCGTATCATAAAAATTTAGCTTCCATTTTATAAAAAATACTCATACACAGCATACATAATTATATAACTTCTAAATTTAAATAACAATACTTTTAATGTATCATTTTAGTAATTGATCAGCAATTCTTATTAGTGTAGTATAACCGTTCATTTATAGCCGTTTATATCATTGGAATCTTAAGGATAAAACCGCTATCATGAAGATCTCCATAAATCATCTCAATCAGCATAGCAATGTGGAATTTGCGTGTTGAATCACTCGACAAACTAGTTACGATTTGAATTGCATCGATTATTTTATTAATAGAATAACAAATAAAGTCGTATCGATTTCTAAATCAAGCGGTTTTCTTGTACTTTGTTTACGCTAATCGATTCGGAATCGACTCGTTACACAATCGGTAATAAAAAAGATGGACGATCACGTATCGTAAGAATTTCATGGGTTAACAACTCGACAGTTTTTTATTTTATTCAAATTGAAATCTTATCAATAGATCGGTCATTGACTCGCGCATTTCTCTTTCAAATATCTTAGTAAACAATTTCTCCGTTTTTTGTTAATTGTAATTCTATCGATGTGAAAAACTGTTTAGTCGTTGATTTATCTAAGAATTGATCTTTATTTTAACACTAGCATTTGCCCGTGACTTCGCCCGCATCAATAACGTTTTGTAACGAGGCATCTTTATTTAATACAACTATATAGTTCTCGATACAAACATTTATCCCCGTATTTCACCCTCCACGGTTTTCGTGACAGAAAATTTAATTAAAATCTTGTAGGTTTTCACACGGAAACTTAAGTTTTTTCCGGGATAAAAGGATCCTATATTTTAATTCAGGTGTCAAATATATTTCAAATCCATTCAGCCATTTTGCGTCAATCACATACATCCAAACGTTAAAAAATCGCATTTATTTTATCAGCAGGATATTATTATACAGTAGGATTATATTCTATAAGATAAATCAACTTAACGTTTGAAAGCTATTATTCGAATTCATAATACCGTTTTTAACTGTAAAATTTTAGAATAATTGATATTTATTATCGAATAAATTGCACTGATTTTTAACGTTAACACAATTAATATTGATATATGTAAATAGATAATTATTAACAAGTTTTAAGTATACAAGTAGAAAGTTTATTAATCTTTTTAATACTGAAGATATAAAAAACATCATCAGGAAACTGGATCAGTCGTGAGTCTCGTCTTGGCCTTAATGTAATGATCTATGTGTATAGTGATTACTGAATACGGACTCACGGATGACTGTTGTTTCCGTTCTAGCTTTAACTGACTTTTTGTGTGTATTGCTTCAGTAAATACAAGATGGTGGTCGGTCTTCACTTTTAGTATTGATTTAATAAAGATTTTTGTAACCAATTTTGAAAAAGGTAGATGGTCGTCTTTTTGGTAAAAATTCTTTACATATTTTTCCCTTTCTTATTTAATAATCGTGCTATATCTAATACCTTTAAACGAGGAATTCTTGTATATATATATATATATATATATATATATATATATATATATATATATATATATATATATATATAATTGGGATCTCAGAAACGGCTGCACCGATTATCATGAAATTTAGTATGCATGGGTTTTCGGGGACGATAAATCGATCTAACTAGGATTTATTTTTAGAAAATGTGGCTTTGTCCGTGTTTTCAGGCCGTTGTCGACACGCCATCTATTATCAACAAAATAAATTAAAAATGTCAAAATATATAAATAACTTCACAGCGCACTTGAGCGACCACGCGTTGCTATGGCAACAAGAATTTATTGAATTGAATCGAATGACAAACATTTCTACAATGACAGTTGACGTTTTCTTTAATTTTTTATGTCACTGACTGACAGCGATGCGTCCATTAGAATTTAACATTAACGGCACAACTAAAAGCCATTAAATCAATCAATCAATCAATTTTATTATCCAGGTAAGGTTTTAATCGAGTCTACCGTACCCTTCACGACTTTCGATTTACCAAAAACAAAAAAAACCGAGCATAGCTCGGTCAACCAGGTACCTATCTTTACAAGAAGAAAATTTGACGTCCTCGGTGACGTAATTACAAGAAGAAAGTAAAACTAACAAAACAAATGCATGTCATTATAACCGTACATAATGATTTCCAAAACGTACATAATATTATATTATCTATAATAAAATACATAAATTTTAACGATCTATTATTGTTTTCATATCACGACATGCTATACCCATAAGCTTACATAAACTTTTACGTCTCTTTGTTCCGGTTAATTAAAAAAGCATATAGTATTACGAAATACGAGTTTCATCCATGACGCATAATTATTACTATACATATAAGCCCACCATTATATTGGGATAATATATATACTTCAAAGTTGAACAGCCATGCTCCGCCCAGCAAAAATGGGCCGGCTCGACCGGGGTAGTACTACCCTCTCACAGAAAATCGGCGAAAAGTAACAGTACTGTTTTGTTTCGTGCGATGAGTGAGAGTGTCGGAGGCCCAATCTCCCACTTCGTCTGTTCCTTCCTTTTCCCTTCACTTCCCTTCTCTCCTATCCTCCTATATGGGTTGGCAACGCGCATGTCATATTTCAAGTACCCCGCGCGCGCGCCTTCATAGTTTGCGGTGTTTGGAAATTGTCAAGAAATAAAAAATAAATAAAATAAAACATTGTATCGTATTAGAATAATGTTAACAGTAAATATAAACGGAACAATTGTGATGATAATCTGTAAACATATAGCATCAGTAAGTAATCCCGGATTGAATACATACCGTTAGTTAGTATTCAAATTGCATTTCGATATCTCAATTCTCACGACTTACAGTTGAAAATTATCCTTTATATTGGGAAGACTGTGTACGTCTACTAACTGTTACAGTCAAGAATGCAATGTTTATCATCAGTAAGTTTTTTGTTGTAGAACTTTTCTGTTACCAACATAAATAAGCTACGGTAAATTTCACTATCTTTTTTTTTTTGGAATGTGTATTGCTGTTGGCCCTACTGGCCTTGACAGCATCACCGGGCCGAGTACAGACACTCAGCCGTGATAAAGGGGCAGCCCTCAGGGAGGCTCAAATTTGATTCCGTCCTTAGGGTGCCTCCTGCGAAGCCGAGTTTCACTATTGTTGTTGTGTAGTTTTAGAGAACCTGCTCTAAACTTAATTCGTCTCAGATTAGATTCCCGCTCAGGGTAAATGTGTTTATTGACCACACAAGCGTTGCCGTTGTAATTTTTCTTGTGCGTGTATTCGAACCCTGGCACAAGATATTCATATCCTTATGAGGGCCAATGAGTATGTAGCATTTATTTATGGTACATGATACCTTCTTGCAGAATCTCAACAATAAATAGTAGTATTAATACTAACCAAGACTCCAATTATATCTGACCCTTTCATTGGCTGTCTACTCTAGCTTGTATCATAGCAACGCATGGTTGTGTCTGGTGGACAGGCAGGGTGTACGCTTGTTTGCTATCCTGATTAGTGATAAATAGTTTCCGAGGTAATAAAATACAGAAACAAATAGTGTTTAGCATAAACTAGGTGGTTAGTGTTTCCGTTTTGAATATAACTAAATTTTTTTTTTCTTTTATTAAAGGTAAAAATGAACTCCGAGTGCACTCCATTGAAGGCAACGAGAAAATTAACCAGTCTCTTAAGCGCCAGCGGCTATGGTAAACTAGTTCAATGGGTTAAAATAGTATTGCTATTAATAGTGTCAAGCACCCTAAAAAAACCACCATAAAAATATCATGCATATTTACGAAATATAAAAATTCAAATTCTTAAACCACGAAGGTGTGGCTAGGTTTAGGGAACAATAACTAAAAATGCGGGTGACGATGAATACTAGTTTGTTATAAACAGTTTCGCATTATAACTTTAAGTTTAAGAGGGACACTAGCTTCTGCCAGGGCTTCACTTGCATGAATAACGACTTTAATATAAACTTTGAACCCACATATCAACCCTTCAGGGATGGAGTTTGTGAAAATGTTAAAACACGTTTTTTTTTTTAAATGGCAAACTTATTGGCAATGTTACATGATCTACTTTCAAAAATGACAGACCTAGATGCAGAATGAGAGAGATAGAATCCAATTCTTGTTTCACTCCTTCAGCGGTGGGCGTCTTACTAACATTAAAATACATGTTTATTATTCTAATTTTTAACCCTATAACAAAGTTTCATGCTTATAGTTTCAAAAATGACGCAAATCCTTATGAACTTTTTACAATGTACAGAGGTACATTGAATTTCGAAAAATCTTCTCTTAGTGCGCCTTTACGTTTTAAAAACAACACCTGTGAAATTATTGGCTGGGCGTTTATAAGTCAGTCAGGTCTTTGCCTATTACATATTTATTTCCGTGCCACAAATTTACTTTATAATAATGTTTATGGGTTTACTCATAAGCAGATCCTGTATAAATACCGGAAATTATAGTAGGAAAGAGAAGATAGTTTTTGCGCATTCGTTCATAAATCTAGAGTCGTTTTTGTTCAAGGAGACGGATATAATCACACGTCCTATATATTTACGAAAGGCATCCTCAAGATCATCTGGTAGAAATAAGCATTATCTTCATGTGGTAAATTATAGTCTATATTCAATTTCTTTATGATCTCCACAAAATAACTAAACAAAGCAAAAAGGAGGAAATCGGTTCGTCGTATAAATATATTAAATTACACCGTCACGGGAAAATTTGTAACAGTCATAAGATTTTGTCTACACATAAAGTAAAAGTGATAAAGCTTTTCTTTCCTATCCTACTCATTTCGTCTATTAAAGAAGAAGTTCCTTAACGCGGGTAGTGCGATTTAGTAGAAATCCTCACGTAACGAAATGCTGTATGCTGTGTGTGAATGTGTTTATCGAGCCTACTACAACCAAATGAGCACTCGAGCAAGTGTGCGCAGCTCGGTTCGCAACTCTCTCTCTCTCTCTCTCTCTCTCCATCTCTCTCTCTCTCTCTATATATATCCCTGTGTCTTTTTATCATATCTATATATTAAAATATACAGATTTCATTTCAAATTACGTCCGAAGTTGAAGAAAAAACGTAAAGAACTTCGTTCCTGACGGCATCAACCGACCGCACAATATATTTTTATCTCTTTTTCTTTTCAAGTAAGAAAAAGAAAATAATCTTTTGATGTGTAGCATTATTCCTTCCGCTTTCCTTAAATCTGTAGAAATAATTTCTCGAAAAGAACCAGAAGCTTATAGCAGGAAGGTGGGGAAACACGCATTATTAGATTTGATCAACATGAGTGGGGTCGATGTTTCTTTTAATACTTTATAATGTTAATGTTGCTTAGTACCAAGATGTGAGTCGCCATATAATATGCGATTAATGTCTTTTGAAACAAATCTATGACTAAAATTGCGTTCATCTTATATACCTTCTATTTCCTATTTTTTTTTTTTTCTGGAAACGGTTAACCATTTTGAACAACAAGATTGTAAGTCTTAGTAGTATGCGTGTAAGTCTCGTGATTCATTCGGTCATTATAATATTTCTTGCATTATTCATCTCTTTGAATTCTTCGAAAGACATAGAGTAAATCAGGATAACTTTCAGAGCCTGTGACCAATCAACTAATTGATAATATTTAATGGTTAAATGGACGCAAATAAGCAATACCATGTCAATCCACAAAATTGAAAAAACTGAGTTATATATGCAGAAGTGTTGGTAAATGGCTGAAGAACATTTTTCTTTAATTTTGTAGGGTTTTCAGGTTTAAAACTTCTAAAAAGCCATTTTTAATCATGCAATTTATGTACTATGTTAAGCGTTTTGGGTTATATTATATACGAAATATGCAATTTGTATACTAATTTTTTTGTGAAAATAAGTAAAATAAGTTACATAAATCTGAAATTGCCAAAAACTTGACCAATACATAAAAAATCATATAAAGCAAGTTGTTCAAAATTATCCAACGCGTTTTTCTCGAAATGACATTCGTGTGGGTTGATAATATTTAATGGTTAAATAACTTAAAAGCTATTTTTTAAAATTTAAGTACTCATATGTAAAGTATGCTTAACTTTCACCTAGAAACAAAAACAAAAATTATAATACACTGATGACTAATACGGTACCAGGTCATTGAATCGAGTTACAGACATCCATATTTTTCCTCATAGCTCAGATATATCGGCAAAAAAATTGTTAACATTTTAAAATAAACGTATATATTTGACGAGGTTGTGGCGCAGCGGTAGCGAACCTGTCTTAAACGCCACAGGTCACGGGTTCGATTCCCGCTCGGAGCATAATATGTTTGTATTGACCATGCATGTATATTTTCCGGTCTGGGTGTATTTGTCCTTGTCATTGTGAATGTTTCCGGACCCCGACACAGGATATCACTATCCTAATGGGGCCCCCATTGAGTGTGTAGCATTTATTTATTTATTTATTAGCGCGAGGGCGCCGACGAAGCGACGGCCCAGACACATTTGAATAACAATTGTGTCTCACAAACTGTATACTGATTTATTAACTACTAAGAAAATTCAAAGTAAAGTAAATTATTTTTAATTTTAACCGATTCACATTTCCGACAATAGTTAAACAATTGACATTTGGGGCGCAGCGGTACCTGTCTGCCGATTGCAGCTCGAAGCAGATGTATCTATTGACCATACAGGCATTCGGTCTCGGTGTGTTTGTTCTTGTGTATGTTTCCGAACCCCCAACACGAGATATCAATATCCTAACGGGGCCCGTTGAGTGTGTATCGTTTATTTATTGGTACACATATGGTACCTCGGACTGTGAACCTGTTCAAATAACTTCTACGTCCCTAGTCTCAGAGCCTGCACTATATTTATAATTTTGTACCAGTTCATCCTCTACCATTGTAATCCCCTGTACCATTATCTTTTATCTATTAGCCATCTAGACAGCGCAATAATAAGCTAGACTTCATAATACAGCAATATCTTATTACAGATTACTTTTCACTTTGAATTAAAACTTCAAACGATATTTTTTTTCCCTGAATGTTCTCATAAAGAAATATAAAGGCTATAAACAAAAACAAAACAGTTTTATAATTTAATAGTAATTTAAAAAGTAAAATCAATGTTTTTGGTAAATTTAAATTTCAACAAACAATTGCTTCATGATTTATTTATTATATATACACCTAACATTACATTACAACTTAGAGAACTCGCGCCTTTACATTGTAGAATTAATTGATAATCTTTCTGGTACTACCCGCACCGGGCTAATATTGTTTTCTGTTTATTTTAGTTCATAAATATCTCATGTAAGTGACTGTATGTCTTAATGAGAATAAAGTTCTTAAACCGATATATATAATATTATAACGTAAAATTAAAAAGGTTCAATATACTTTCGTGACAATTTAAAACTATAAACAATGGTTTTACGTAAAGCAAACATTTATAGGTTATTTTTATCGTCCTCTGAATATTACATGAAGTCGTGCCGTTTCGAATTGTTAAGTCTGTTCCCATGGAATTATATTTAGAATTTATAAGAAATTCAAACGGATACTGTCGTCTGGTGACATATTATGTAAAAAAGTTAAAATAGGATACCCTCAGGGCTGGCAATTTTGTAAATATTTATAACCAAATACCATTAAAAATACACTTCAAAATCCATAAATAGACAGAAGTCACATGCAAGAAATTTCTCCTCACACTCCTACGTCACAAAATCTAGTTCTTCTTATTAAAAACTGGCATTTAATTGCGACTTCGTCCGCTATGACTTTAAAATTGGCTCCAGAGAGAAATAAATCATTTGTAAGTAAATAATCTCCATAAGACACATCAATAGCGAATTTCAATTGGATAGGCCCTGTAGCATGTTTTTTCATAATTCCACAGAAATATTTTCCGAGATAAAAAGTACCCTATGTGTTAATCCGGGTAATAGTCTATATCCGTACCAAATTTCATCCAAATCCTATCAGACGATTTTGCATAAATGTCTAACAATTATCCTCAGCAATGTCAGAATTATCCTTGTGCAGAATCCTTAAGTTGGCACCCTTGAAAAGATGGATTAGGAATTTAAAACAATTCTAGTAAGTCTAGTCTCTTAATTAAGTTTTCTCCACTTAATATGGAGTTTCGCTAGATGCCAGAGATTAATTAATTTTACTTTATTCATAGGAATGTCCTTATTTTTATAGTTTACTTTTAATTTTTGTTTACATTTTTATTTATTTTTATACCTTTTATGTAAAATATTTATTTAATTAAGTACAATATTTTAATTATAGTGGAAATATTATAACAAATCATTAAAAATAACACAAAGGTTTTATTTAATGCTTTGTTTAATATTACATTTTTTATTAATTATTAATTAAATGTTATTTGAGAAAGATTAATATATACTATATATTTTATATCAATATACTTTCGTTACACATAAAAAAGTAGGTATATATTAGTAGATCCATAACTTATTCAGCAAAACGTAAAGTAAACAAGCTATAATATGATAAATAATTAATTAATATGGATTATGCATTTAAATTTCAACGCGTATAAAGCTTGTGAAAATCGATGAAGTTTCTGAATCTGCAATAATGAAATTTTTGTTCGATATTATTTTTAAAACACATCAATGACCTATTCTATAACGTACATCTACGTACTAATTAAAAAAAAACATGGCTCTGCAAAAATTACAAATGATATCTCATGTTATATAATTAAAATAATGTTGACGACGTTGTGGCGCAGCGGTAGCGAACCTGCCTTAAACGCCACAGGTCGCGGGTTCGATTCCCGCTCGGAGCATAATATGTTTGTATTAACCATGCAAGCATATTTTCCGGTCTGGGTGTATTTGTCCTTGTCATTGTGAATGTTTCCGGACCCCGACACAGGATATTACTATCCTAATGGGGGCCGTTGAGTGAGTGTGTAGCGTTTATATAAATATTTTATCGGTTTGCTTATGTTATTGTTATGGGTCAGTTCTCTTCCCTCCCTTTATTTTTCTTCGGCCTCAGTTTATTTTATTACTCTGTACTGTACTGAACTCCTGCCTTTAAATACATAAAAAATGTCCATTATTTACTGGTGCTTGCGACTAACTTTGTGTCCTTACGTTAGTGCGAATTTACGAAGGAGCACCAGCGAATGTTTGGAAATTTTTCTATGAAACATGTTTGTATGGAAGGGCCTGTCCATATATAATAAATTAATAAGTGTATGAAGTATGCGATAAAGAAAATTTACTTAGCGAACAGACTTAAAGTTTAACATTCATAAGGAGTAAACAATCTTCATTGCTAATTCATCGCATAAACATCAGTACTAAAGAATTGTATATTTCGCACATTTCTGGGAATCTCAATTTTTAAAAATTCAATTCTCCGTGAATTTGGGTCTTATGGTGTGATAAAAAATACTCTTGTAATATCACGGTCATTTACCTATGATATTGACATACAGGACACTTGTATTTAATGTAAAAATTTGTATCTATGTTACTCATTCATGCAAAGTTTACTGGTGGTAGGTCTTTTGTTGCAAGAGGCCGGCTAGGTAGGTACCACCGCAGTGTCCAATATTCTGCCGCCAAATAGTAGTGCTTAGGCACTACTGTGTTCCGGTTTGAAGGGCATTGTACGCTAGTGAAATTACTGGGCGAACGAGATTTAAGAACTAATATCTCGAGGTTGGCAACGCGTGAGTGGCACCTACTAATGGTGCTGCAAGCGCTCATAGGCTGCTGCAGCCACTTACCATCAGGTGGGCCGTATGCTTGTTTGCCAACTTCTAACATAAAAAAAAGTGCTAAACTCGGAACACAGATAGATTGAAATTGTTACCTGGATTGAAAATGATAAGAATCGATCTACAGGACTTAAATTTCAATATAATTGAGGCTTATGGAATCCAAACCAATTAATATCATTGCGACTAATATTACAAATGTTTAACTCTGTCTGCCCGTTACCTTTTCACACCTAGCCTGCTGATTGATTTTCATGAATTTTCGTCCGGAAAAAGAAACTCTGAATTAGGGGATGAAAGTGTGTATCGGGATAAAGTCGGGAACCAAGTATTTCTTTTGTAAAAAGGTACCTCAATAATATACTAACCTAAGCAGAATGCTAAGAAAATTTTGATGAATTTTTGTTACGAAAAAAACTCTGAATTAGGGATGAAATTTCGTGTCGGAACCATTTATTACTACTGCAAGAGGAGATACCTCAATAATAATCATTATTGACATGGGCAAAAGCTAGTAGACTAATAATAATATGATGTTTAAAGTGCACGGCGGCCGCCTCGTCACTACTTACATTGTTAAGGTACTATCTCCCTCGCAAAGATGTCAGAGATAGCGCTTCTAACGTCAATAATGCTTGTTGGAAACTGGTTGAGGTACACATATACATATTACATCAATGCCATTATCTCCCAGAAGTAGTCGATTTTTGCTTAAGAATAGGACTGGACTCGTGACTAACTTCAGACTGACAGTTAAAGTAGCTTTAGTGCAATAAGTCATACATAATAATTATGTTATAATAAATAGAGAAGTAATTTAAATTAGTCTTCAGAAGGTATAAAAATCACATTCAATATAAGGATACAATCAAACCTTATAAGTATGTCCAACTAATAATAGGTTATCTATCACAACATGATTAATAATATTAATTATTTTTAACTCATTACATAAAGCAATTTAACTAAAAATAATATTGATACATCGAATAAAATAAAATTAACAAATTTGAATATTTATGATAACTGATAGCCGTTATTAAAAATATCAATTTCCGTCGATTGTTTAGTGCAATTTAATGATTACAGCATAGACGTCATAGTTCTATTTCACCTAAATTAGTCCTATAAGACTTATTTAAATAGGTTTTTATTAAAAGAGTTTCGTACAAAATATTTTCGTTCATTCGTTGACATTTTTTGTACATTGTGTTCAAGATGGCGGATTTTTCAGTCCTATTCTTACTTGAAACTAATTATATAACCTCTCCTGGTTATTCTGTGAAGGCCAGTATGGTCAACAGCAAGACACAGTCAGAAAAAAGTCTGAATGCTATCAAATTATAGGCCTGCTGTTTGCGTATTGGAATGCACTCCACTCATATACATATACATACATAATATATAGTAAAAGTAAAAGCAATGAAGTTCCCACACTTCCGTCTAATAATTCAAACTATGGTGTGAAGTGAGCAATTTATATTGCTTACCTTTCGCATATTCCTAGTACCAGGGACACCAATAAAAATGCCTCTACACATAAGTCGCCGCTTGCGCACCGTAACGACTAACGAACTCAACTATTACTAAAGCTAGGAAATTGTAAATAATATTATATATGGAAATAAATTTGTTTGTTTATAAACTTTTCACAACTTAATAGACGCTCATAGCCTGGTGAACTCGCTGATCGGTAAACGATCAGTAGGTTAAGCAACTTTAGGCGCGGTCAATCACTAGAAGGGTGATCGCATAGTAGTGTTTCAACTGAGCGTCTCCGTGCTTCGGAGAGCACGTAAAAAGTCGGTACGGCTGCTATCAATGGGATAATAGTCGAAAAGTCAAGTCAGCCGCCTATATGGGCAACCTGAAAAATTTTGACACTAAGTTGGCCACTTACCACTCGATACGAAGAAGAAAAACAACTAAATAACATTCATTCCACACGGGTGGTTCCACATAAGGGCTGGTTCATTTTTCGCCCAAAGGAGTCGGCATTACGTTTCAGCGGGGAAATGCAGCTAGAATTCTTGCCACCTTTTCCCGTGGACATGATTTGTACAGTTATAATTATTTGTTAATATAGTAGTATTGACTTTAAATAAAAAATAAATAAATAACTGATGATGAACTTACGTATCTAATGGTTTGAATATTTGGAGGACATTGTAGTGAAGTGTGTGTTGGTAATAAGGAAATCGTTTTAAGTTAATGTTGAATTGAGTAATAAAGTATATATTATTATTTTAATAATTGCTTACGGTTTTCGAGTGGTTTGATGGACGGTAATAGTTTTTTTTATAAATAATTATATTTCCTTATTTCTGATTTTTTTCATATAGTGTGTATTTCTGAAAATAATCAATAAATGTAATGATGACGTAAAATAAAATTTAGCTTGAATTAAAAGAACCATATAGTTCAAAAACTAACATCCTTATCCGACCCTCGTTACGGAACTCAACCAACTATTGGACTCGTTAAAACAAATCATATGGGGTCAAACTCGAGTGTTTTACTATGTCATTGAAGAATTCCATTAACAAGCTTTTTTTTTATGTAAGAGGGCAAACGGGCAGGAGGCTCACCTGATGTTAAGCGATCACCGCCGCCCATGAACATCTGCAACACCAGAAGGCATGCAGGCGCGTTGCCGACCTTTAGGAAAGAATACGCTCTTCTCTTGAAGGTTCCCAAGTCGTATCGGTTCGGGAAGACCGCCGGCGGAAGTTGATTCCACAGAGTGGTTGTGCGAGGAAGAAAATGTCTTCTAAATCGCGCTGTTGTGGATTTCCAGACATCGAGGTGGTATGGATGGAATTTAGAGTTTTGTGGCGATGTCCGATGGTGAAATTCTACCGGTGGGATCAATCCAAACAATTCCTCAGAACACTCCCCGTGATATATGCGATAGAAGATGCAGAGTGATCCGACATCCCTACGTAATGCCAAAGAATCAAGCCGATCGGAAAGAGCTTGGTCATCGTCAAGGCTCCTGCCTTCGTCATCAAATCAGCTCGATAGTACCAAATTATTGTGATTACATATACTGACTACCAAAGTTTCATATCGATACGATTATTAGAAGAAAAATAAAATCGACTTATAAATTTCTTACCTGGATGGTCTAAGATGCGAATTAAATGCGTTGATAAAGGTCTCCCGAAAACAGTTCTTCTCACTAAAGAAGTAACTTAACTTAATCAGACTTCTGGAAAACACGGTTAAAATGACATTTTCTAAAAATAAATCCTAGCTAGATCGATTTATCTCCCCGAATATCCCTGCATACTAAATGTTATGAAAATCGTTGCAGCCGTCTCCGAATTCAGATTATATATACACAAGAATTTCTCGTTTATAGTTATTAGATAGATTAAATTGTTAGTAACAAATATCTACCTTCATCCCAAACACCATTGTTTGAACTCACAAAATGTCACTAAGCTATATTTTATTATAAGTTTAACTTCGCACTGTTACCTCATTCTAACCACACATGCCAATATTTTGTGAGCACGCGTTAAACTTAGGTGCTAGGCTGTTTAACGTTTCTAGCCACAGACGTGAGGATATTGACCTCACAGCTAATACACAGTATATTGGACTTCACACGACGTATTTCACAAGAATAAAATAAATTAAATTCTAAGAATAACAGTGTCTATGTTTCCTGATTAATAGTAAAATAATCTTTGGTATCTTAATAATAACCGTACAGTGTACTCTCGTTAGGGATCCCTTTAATGCAGATAGTCTGTAGCTGATTAAAATCAAACATAATCACGACTAAATAATACTCGGATAAAAATGTATGGCTAATACATTTTACAAAGATAGTAGCACAAGTCGGCAAAATTATTTGTAAAGAAGAAATGGAAACTAAACCACAATTTAAAGAAATATTTGCGTCTTTCAATGTGTACAATTATTGTAAGAACCGAAATCTCTCTGGGTTTGAGACACACATTTTTGTATATTTCTTACGAATAAATGTAAAAATTTCAATTCTATTTTTCTGGAGATCACTCCAGAACGTCAAAAAAGGTAACCATATGCATAGCTGAAAACGTCACTTTTGTAACGTAGCACGTATTTTAATAGCAATAGCGATTTCGTTGAATAGCTTTATTTTATAGCATTACACGTAAGCGCAACGGTTATACTTCGTCATACCAATATCCCCTTAAGTCCCTTCAGAGCCGTTAGTGACCTATTGATTAGCAGGTAACAGCCGTGAAGTTAAACAAGTTTTAACTAAGCACACTTTTTGTTAAACGTAAAGCAATATATCACGAACGTGAAGTGACAGGAAGTGATCGGTTCTCGAATGCAAAACCGCTATAGGGAACTTAGAAGTGTTCATCTTCTGAACCTAATTCCTTTTCCAGATAATAATACTAGCAATTTCTACTCTTAATATTTAACTTTTTATTATAGGTTCTACACGAATAGCATTTTTAAAAATAAAAGCAATGCTTTTTCAAGCCCCTGCTAATATTTCTATTCCTCCTCCTAATAACCTCCAAGGGGACAGGATCCAACATGCATCTCTTGCGTTAATGGAGTCTATAATATAAATAAAGCTAAGAACATCTACAGCTTATTACGAGTACAATCATAATTTCATAAAGACGATATCTTTGTAAATAGTTGTAAATTTTCACAATAGTATGTTAATTGTACAATTTGTATCGTATTTATAGCGCCGGTCTGACTTCACATGTTAATTACATGTAGAGGAAATAATTGTAGAGGATTTTATAGTGAACTATTCTTCGGAATATGCCTGCCATATATTTGTTTTTTTATTCACGCTTTTTTATATTATTTAAAGATCGTACAGCCTTTTTAAGGATTCAAATTAAGCTTTAAAATTTCGTTTCACACGTTTTATTTTAAAAAAACATAGATAAAAAGATTAACTAATATTCAACGTAAGTAGCAAAATTAACGTGGTCAGGATCTACCGAGTCGTTTATAAGTTCTTTTAATCTTTGATAGTTTAGCTTTTTTGGCATTAATGAAACGACTAGATTAAAACCGTCTCCTTAAAACGTATGATAAGTGGGAGCAATAGTACTGTCGCATTGTGATCGGTACATAACAGCTCATGAGCGCCAAATTATTGTCTTAATTTTTCATACTATACACAACATCCACAACTATCATATAGCGTTTGATATCAACAAATCCAGTATCACTAGAATACAAACCCAGCAAGCTGAATTCTAACTAAAATATTTACATAAGCGACTCGCATTTCCGCTGCTATGGTAATGCATTGTAATGGCGTCTGATCGTATGATAGAGTATAATGAATGTAACAAATAACCGTACTCGCAGTGACCCGCTTGTGAAATATTATAAGCTATGATTAGTAATAATTTATTATGATAACAATCGTTCGTGATGTATTCAGCCTGGCATAGCTAAAAGCTAAAGTATAATGCATTAAAATAAGTTCAAGTTCTTTATAATAAATAGTAGTTAAAAACTAAAAATCACGCTTTTATAAAATGTCCAATAAAAAATAAAAAGAAATAATATTTTAATAAATTTAGAATAGTGTAAATAAGAAAAATATGTATTTTATTGAAAAAAGCGTGCACGTGGTGCACGGTGTCAATAGTTATGTATATTTTAATGACAGGTAAAAGGATTACCATTTTTATAGTGTCTTAAATAGCGTCTACTTTTTTTACATAAATTTCATTTTTTTAATAAAATTTATTTTTCTAAACTTATTAAATTTTCATCGATCCTAGACAAGTATGCAAAGTCTAGATTTAATCCGAAGTTTTTAAGGAAGTCAAAATCATGTTCAAAGTTTCCACAACATATATAATATGAAGCCAATAGAAGCGTTTTATAAATGGTGATTTCGCGCCATATACAATTAGCTTTGAAATTTAGAGCAAATACTTTGCCTTCTTTATAGTCTAATACACATTAGTCATGTGAACTGTTAAAAATATCATAATTATTTAATTTTTACAACATTAAATTGTTAACTGAAAACTTTCTTAAAACAGAAATTGCAATTACCGACTCAGTCGCAAAAGTGAGACGTTAAAAATAGCGATAAAACAGCGAACTCCCTGAATGAAATATATTTTAAGGTATAATATGCTGGAACGGTTTTAGAATACTTAACTGTAAAATAATTAACTAAAACTTTGGCAGAATCTTATCCATGTCTTAGACATCAGAAATATTCACTTACGTTTAAAAAAAAAACAACACAATTACCGAGTTACCCGTCTACATTCTCCGTGCTCATAATGCGTACGTCCTGATCATAAAAAATATACAATTACAACCCTTATTATTGACGACGTAAGAACTATTCAGGCTCTGTTCTAGGCAATCTGACTGGTTAGGCTGCTTGTACATCACTTCGATCCGATGTCGGATATCGGACTTTGTACCAAAAACGTGTCTTCTTCTTCTTATCGAGTAGTTAGTGGTCAATCTAGTATCAGAGTGTTCATGTCGCCCGTATAGTCCTCTGACTTGACTTTTCGACTGTTGTCAATTTGATATCGGCTGGGACCGACATTTTATGTGCACGGTGACACTCATTTGAAATACCACTATGCGATCACCCTTCTAGTGACTGACCACGCCTAAAGTTGCTTAACGCCTGGTTTACCGATCATCGATGCGCTAAACTATGAGCGTCTGTGCTGAAAAGCCGGTCAATGCTTAGGTTA
Organism: Hestina assimilis; assembly: GCA_023373885.1. Lineage (NCBI taxonomy): Eukaryota > Metazoa > Arthropoda > Insecta > Lepidoptera > Nymphalidae > Hestina > Hestina assimilis. The sequence goes on along the minus strand of CM041749.1, from coordinate 3,290,019 downwards.
TCGTACATTATATTAGAATGTCGTCAAATTAACTAACGATATTATTTAACAAATACTGTATCTAATCAGGCGTAGTGTTCATGTTTCTTGTTTTGGGAACACGCACATGAACGTTGTCACAAATGACAGGCAGTTTTTCTCTAAAAGATATTTTATTAAATTATTGCCTTTCTAAAAAATTATAAAGGATTCGGAACACACATAGATAACAAAATTGGGTCATTGCATTGATTTAGGTAAGAGAAAAATTTGAATATATTTTTGATGTCTTATATCTTTCCTCATTCTTTCTTGCATGCGAGAGTGATTTTGTGAAAAGGGACGGAAAAAAATTAACGGTTCAGTCAGCTACCCTGGAGAAGCACGCGCGCTATTATATTTGACCAATGAGCGCACAGTACTAGTAATGTAAAAAGTGCTTTATTCTGCTGATGTAAGGCTCGCTCAGTTTATTCTTTATCATCTGAGTAACAGCTTTTACAAATAATACAATCTTCCGTCTGGTAGCAAAATAGCCGTACCGACATAATTGATATTGCTCTTCGGATAATTATGATTATCGGATGCCGGATCACAGTGTGTTACGGGTCTTAAGATAGAATGAATTGCTATGCAGGCCCTGGACGCACTGGTATTACAGAATGCTATACTATTTATAGGCTTGCGATTAATAATATACGATAAATGTTGGTTTGTTTGGATATAAAACACGATATTTATTCATTCGAAAGTGAATTATTTTACATAAATTGAACGTTGTCTATATACATAAAAGGAGTAGACCTGATTGACATACAAGTATCAACGTCAAGCTTAAACCCTTGGACTTGGAGAACAGAAATTTTTTAAAGGTGTTGTTTTTAAAATGTTATTGAGGGGTTGAAAAGGGGTTAAAAGTTTGTATGAGATGTCCGTTATTTTTGAAACGAGAAGCATGAAACTTTGTTTTTTGACGAACAATTAAAGATTACACATGTTTTAACATATTCTAAAATTCCACACCTAACGGAGTGAAATGGTGATTTAATAAGAAAAGTTTTTGGTGAAGGCTTACCATCAGATGGTTCATAAGCTCTTTTGCCACTTTTAGGTATAAAAAAGACAATTTTGAAACCAGTCACGTCTCTTCACCAATATATGATAAAATGTGGTCCTAGTCTCCTCTAATACATTGATATAAAACAAAGTTAATTAGATGACACACTTCTACATTATTAACCTTTCACCGTATTTTGAAACCGCAAACATACCTGTACCACAAACATATAGGGTCGGTTGATTATACCCTGATTGCAGGTTAACGGGTTGTGTGGGTCAGGTAATCCCTGCACAAATTGGGTTATGAAAGATGATAATGGATATGAAATTAAAAATAACAGGTAAGATTATGAGTCGTTAGGTTAATTAATTATTGTTATTCTTCATTATCATCACCATATCATAAAGGAGGAAGTTAGCAATTATTTTTTTATGTGAGAGGGGCAAAAGGCAGGAAGCTCACCTGATGTTAAGCGATCACCGCCGCCCATGAACATCTGCAACACTCGAAGGCATGCAGGCGCATTGCCGACCTTTAAGTTTTCGATTGGTATTTTTTATGTATGTACAATGATTACGCTGAGACTTATAATCCGATTTACGTGATGCTTTAGTTTGATGCGGAATAATTGCTATTTCGTCCCATAAAAATTTAACATAGTTTGGCCCAGTTGTTTAGTAGGTCCAGCATTTAGGTTTTTTTTTTTAAAAGAATATTAGCATTTATTCATTTAGGTTGATTCTTTATTGATTTTATATTATAAAAGTATTATTCGTAACTAAAAAGTATGAAAAAAATTTTTTAAGAAAAAAAACCGACATCAAAACTAAAAAGCAAAAAATAAAATAATCTATAGGAAAAAAAATTCTTCAGAAGTCGGTGCTACGTAAAATATCGGCACAGAAGGCACCACCTTCCGAAGAAATTTTTCTACTGTTTTATAAAGATTGTATTTTCTATGACTTTAGCCAATTCGTCAACCAAAGGGTTAATCATCACACTTCAGAATTTAAACCGATGCAAACGCTCTAGATGTAAAATGAATTCCTGCCGAGTATACCCGAGATTTTTTTAACCATTTAATTTCTACAATTAACCACATACAATTCACATAAATAAAGAAATAACAAAAGAACGCTGGCATTTTGCCTCATGCAAGACGATTAATGACGTCTATTAAATGACACACCCGAATACCGTACATCAATTATTTCGCTCTAAATAACAACATAATTCACTAATTGTCAACGTATTGTTAGTCTGCGTGTCTGACTTCGCGTGACGTCTGTAACTAAAATTGTTTATTAATAATTTTAATGAGAATAAAACCGTCCATAAAGGGTTCCTTACTATCGTAGGAGAAAAACTCGATAGAGTTTCTTGTGTAGTGGGGTTATAGCGGCAACTGATATATATATTTTTTTTTATTTATTTATTTATTTTAATTAGTACGGTCCAAGACCAATTACACTAATTAGGCTAGCATACAATGTGTTTTATAATTTGTAATACTTTTTTTTTTTATTTTTTTATGTTAGAAGTTGGCAAACAAGCATACGGCCCACCTGATGGTAAGTGGCTGCCGCAGCCTATGAGCGCTTGCAGCACCATTAGTAGGTGCCACTCACGCGTTGCCAACCTCGAGATATTAGTTCTTAAATCTCGTTCACCCAGTAATTTCACTAGCGTACAATGCCCTTCAAACCGGAACACAGTAGTGCCTAAACACTACTATTTGGCGGCAGAATATTGGACACTGCGGTGGTACCTACCTAGCCGGCCTCTTGCAACAAAGACCTACCACCAGTGTGACTGATTGCACTGGTGGAATAATCTCTGTTGTGACAGAGGTTATCCCAACAGCGGGCGATGGGGTCGTCACATCCCGACGCCTTTAAATACTAATAAATATTACAGCAACTTCATACGATACTACGCATTATCTATTTCCTCACAATATTTTATAAGATACAAATAAATATTTGACCATTTGTCACAAAACATATCAAGTTCGGAGTTATTCTCCAAGATTGCGTTAAAATATGACAAACTTTTCGGTATTGGCGAATTTTTTCGGGCAACTGTTCGATTTTGTGGTATCGCGAAAAATTTGTGTCAACGGATATGTATACATTTTTTCGGCGTCGGGACGTGACGACCCCATCGCCCGCTATTGGGATAACCTCTGTCACAGCAGAGATTATTCCACCAGTGCAATCAGTCACACTGGTGGTAGGTCTTTTTGCAAGAGGCCGGCTAGGTAGGTACCACCGCAGTGTCAAATATTATACCGCCAAACAGTAGTGCTTAGACATTATCGTGTTCCGGTTTGAAGGGCACTGTAGGCTAGTGAAATTACTGGGATAAAGAGATTCAAGGATCTCGAGGTTGGCAACGCGTGAGTGTCACCCACTAATGGTGCTGCAAGCGCTCATAGGCTGCGGCAGCCACTTACCATCAGGTGGGCCGTATGCTTGTTTGCCAACTTCTAACATAAAATAAAAATTGTGAAAATTTCAACTGATATTACGTTTCATGAGATATGCCCGCTGACAGATGGATGGACAGATAGACGGTCAGAGTAGGCTTAGTAATAAGCTTCCGTCGGCATCCTTTGGGTACGGAACCCTAAAATAAGAAATTTTGTACTACCAAACATTTTATTAACACGCTCGATTTACATTTAATTGGAACGTAGAAACTACGTCTAAATTTTATTTGCAAATACTTGATTTTAATATTGTGATCTAGAACTATCGTTGTGTTTAGAACACAGTAATGATAACTTTCGTTTTCGATTTGAATTACTTCTGCTAATGTTAACACGGTGTAGAATATCGATTGATAGAATTTAAATAAATAAATAAACGCTACACACTCAACGGCCCCATTAGGATAATTATATCCTGTGTCGGGGGTCCGGAAACATTCACAATGACAAGGACAAACACACCCAGACCGGAAAACATGCCTGTACGATTAATACACACATCGGCTCCGAGCGGGAATCGAACCCGCAACCGTCGAGGCTAAAGGCAGACTCGCTACCCACAACGCCACAACGGTGTCAATTTAATGTAAATGAATATCTTTTATAATTGCGTATAATAATTCATAGTGAATACCGATTATAATACAAACTCTGAGACAATCCCCACCCTCCTTCCAAACCCCTTCCCTTACAAACTTTGAATGTCATATTTATTTTAGCTCTTCTGATGGTAAGTGGCTGCCGCAGCCTATGAGCGCTTGCAGCACCATTAGTAGGTGCCACTCTCGCGGTGCCAGCCTCGAGATATTGGTTCTTAAATATCCTCTGCCCAGTAGTTTCACTAGCATACAGTGGCCTTCAAACCGGAACACAGTAATGCCTAAGCACTACTATTTGGCGGCATTTGAAACTGCGGTAGTACCTACCAGTGAAACGGTCGTCATAATGTTTCATTTTATTTTTTTTAAATATTTTTATGAAGTCTCGTCGGACATCTTTCAAAAAGTATGCACTAAATCTATTAATAGCCACGCTTTATAACTAAATATAGAGAAATTTATTTTTAAACCAGACAAGCCGAGGTCGGCACGATTACATGCAATGACCAAGATATATAAGGATGCGAAAATGAAAAATCCTGAGTTAATTGACTGTGCTCAATTTTAATAGAAAATCGCATCTTAATTTGTGATTATCCTCATTTTTAAGTCGATAAAAAAATAAAATTGTTATAACGATACCATGTGGCTATTATGGGCGTTCATTTCATGTAAATTGTAGAGGAACGACACAACTTTTTATATATCTAATGAAATATTTAAAATTTTTACTATAAGTTAGTTTAGCTTTACGATTTTTTTTTTATTTTAACATGAAATTTCTTACTTTACATTTCATTTTTTTTTTCCTTTCGATTAACGCCACAAAAGTAACTTCTTTATGCCGGCATGAATGTGTCGTAATTTAACCCTATGGACAAAATGCCCCTTTTTACGGCCAGGGCTAAAAACCGATGACGCTGTCAAGGCCAGTAAGGCCAACAGTAATACACATTCTGAAAAATTCTCTCTTAATATGACAAAACCACAAAATACTAAATCCTTACTAATATTCTTAATGCCAAAGTGAGTTTCTTTATTTGTGATGCTTTCGCGCCTAAACCGCTGAAACGATTATGATGAATTTTGGTAAAGATATACCAAAATGAACTATGAAGACGGTTATAGCCCACTTAGGTCGTAAAAACAAATGTTGAAGTAAGTGAAATAGGGGATCACGTCGGGGTCACCAGATACACCATATTTAGGGTATTTATTTTGGTTTTATTAAATAAAGAAACTAATTATAATATATTTGCGTCTGTTTATTAGGACAGTTGCCGTTGACAGAACGATATACAACATATAATTATCGATACATAATAATTGTTCCAAATAAGGAAGAGCTTAGATTTTTATTTATTTTAAAAGATTGTATAGGTGTTTTATTCTATATTGCATTAAAGATTATTAAAAATTGTGATTTACGCGGATAAAACCACGGACACAAGCTGGTATAAAATAATTTAATCTAAACTATTTCTCCGTCGCCACAACGAATTATTACAATATGTACAAAAGGAAAGAGAGAATGTGGTTAAATTGCGTAACGCCATTTATCCTGAAATACAAGTCAAGAAAAGTAAATTAAGATCTGCGGTCTCGGATCGTTGACTCGCCGCCTGTGAAAAAATACACCATACTATAAATAAAACCATTTATTCAATGTTGGGTTTACATTTCATTGCGATTTAACTTTGTAACATCGTTTTCTTATTACTTACTATTCAGCACAGGATTATCTTTATTCTTTAACTAGCTTCTACCCGCTGTTTTACTCACATGAATAACGTTTCTTAATGCACATTAGTTTGTGTGATTTTTCTTTAACGTTTTTGTTTTCACCTAAAACGCCAATTAAAAAAATATTTTTTTGTTGTCAACGTAAAATGACCTGAAATTACGTAAAATTTTGATGTAACCATAGTCTAAACATAGCCATATTCAAGTGTAAATAACTGAAGTATGTAACACACGAAAGATTGAAGGTGTCAATATTTTCAATTTTTATTTTGTTGATTCCAAAAAAATTGCTTTATTCGTTTCGTTTTTCGTTTTCTTTCTAAAGGTGCGATATCTAGCCGTTGAGGCGTGAAAGCGTCACAATGAAACTAACAAACAAGCTCACTTTTGCATTTATAATTAATAGTTAATTAGATGGGGTCCAATATATTGTATTATTTGTTGTCGAGTTCATTAAGTTCGTTCACATCGTCCGAGTAAGTTGTGAGTATATTGTAAAACGTTTTATTCAACAGACAGACGACATTATTTCGACTTATTACTAAAAGTACTTTATGTCAAAAAATTAACGCTAAAGATTTAGGTTAATTAAATTTAAATAAATTTTTATAAGCACATGAGATTTTAATGGCTAATAAAAAGTGCTACTTTTAATGGTATTTTAATGAAGTCTTAAATTAATTTATTTGTAGATACAACTCCTAGGCCGTTGGGTGGTCTCAGTGTAGGCGGATTGCCTTTGATAAGATCTGCTTTGCCATATATTTTTACTTCTTTCTTTAAGCTTATTTCATTTACTTTTTTATTTGATAGGAATACCGCACGTTTACCACACTTAAAGGCTAAATCAGCATGTATAAAAAATCAGAGCGCTTTTTCTTCAATCATGCACTTTAAAACAAAAACAAAAAGAAATAAACGAAAAGTACGCTCTATAATCAAATACTCCAAATTAAAATTTAAAAGAAAATTTCACAAATAAGAAAACAATGGATCGTGCTGTACTAATCTCGAAAAATACGTTTTGATATTATTTTATTTTTATTGTTTTTGTTGTTTTTGGCTAGGGACAAAAAAAAACAATAGAAATATTGTATATACCTTCTTATTGCATATTTAAATAATTACATAAATTCATGTCTATTTTTAAAATTTGATTAAAACGTTTTTTTTTAATATTTACAAAATTTTTGTAGGTTAAAATTAAGTAACGGAAAATAATTATCAAATATTACTGACATCAAAAATTCGCTTATTTCACCAAATTCTTGTAAAGAAAATATTTTTGTTTTTTAGTTATGAAGTTGGTATTTTTTCCAAAGAAAATATTTTATACTTTCTTGCAGTGGTACCAGGACATAAAAGCTTAAATTTACTATTCTGCTTTTAACGTTTTAATCACACAGATATTTTTAATTTTATTTAAAACATGCACTTCTAATCTATGTTAAAAAAATGGCAGCCGTCATACTCTTACGAAAGTGCTGCGACATTGCACGTAAGTGCGTTGACCGCGCTTCTGACCTGGGAGTCGAGGTCATGCGGTCAGCGATGTTAAAGCACGCCCACACCTATGGGCAAGTGTTGCTAGCCCTTCGAGACATACAAAACTTTGTTGAACTGAAAACCAATTACTCTTTTGCCGTAAAATCAAGTCTCTGAATATGTTTGACAAGAACACATTAATAAAAAACAATCAAAGGTACTAATAATATCATAATTTTTTTTCTTTATTTCGGTTATTAAATACCAGCTTAACCCGACCTAGCAAAGCTACGTCTCAGTTTTATGTTTATTATAGTATTTAATAAAAGTATTTTCAACATAGATTTATCCAGCAAAACACTTGTAATTTTTCGCCCCCTTCGGTTTTGGGGACAAAAACTATATAAAACATTCATTTAATTATAGAAATACAGCATATTGTTAGAAATATAATTTTATATTACCAATAATAGCTAGGCAACAATATTAATGTACCTAATGAAACCGCAACCCGTGAAATTTGATAAATATTGTGTATATCATCTATAGAAGTTCTATATCATATAATGCTGCTTTTCCGGAGAAGAACCAGAGAAGTTACATTAAAAAATATACAAATGTAGATAGGGGTACATTTAAAATTTGAATAATTTCCTCATCTTCAGATCCTGGCCACATTATACCATTCCAAATAAAAAAAGAATTTTCAAAATTGGAACATTAAGCCTGGCAACACTACTATGAGCCTACGCTAGACAGGCAATAATAACTCGTAATATCAGTACAAATTGCTTAATCTATTGCTAGCAATGCGCTTTGCCGTTGTTGTATTTTGAAATCAATGTAAACAAATTAAATGTTTCGAATCGTTTTTATTTTCGGTCAATTATCATCGAAAGAATTTCTGAATAATTTTGAAGGTTTTATTTCAAAAGAGAAAAGTGGTCCTTAACGGAGTCTATTGTTCAAAATGCTTTAATTTTATTAAGTTACTGAGGGCCATTATCTTTCTTTGTTTAACTTTACAGCTTAAACAGTCAGCATTTATTTTATTCCTAAATCATTCCAATTGTGGAACTGGCAATTAAAAATCTTTATTTCTATATTTAAAATTTAAAAAAAAAATTAAGAAATTTAGTGCGCAATGTGAATAAACCTCGTAATTTATATATTAATTTAAATTTATCTATTGTTAATAGCATAGACGCTAGATAAAGGTCAGTTCAGTAATAAACTGTGAGAATTATTCATAGAAACGGGACTTTCTTCATTCAATCGATGCAAGATTAGTCAATGAATTCCGCCCTACAGCTAAATGATCCACGTTACAACGATTAACGCGTAGATAATTATTATGTTATTATTAAAACCTCATACGGAAACCGCTTTATGGTGAGAATCATTACTTATGTTATACGAAATACTCACAGCTCATATATTGTAGAGTATTGGTGTGAAAATATTCTTATGGTGCATCCACACCGCCGTTTATTTCTTCACCTCTTGCTAACATTCGTGGCAGATTGTTTAATGTCGTTCACCGTATGTCTACCGCGAATAGCATAAATTAAAAAAATATAACAAAGAGTTTCATGTTTCAAGTTTTCAATATGTCAGATTTTTGTGTTTATTTTAAGCGGTAGTTCCGACTTTCAGGTCTGTTTTATGTTTTCAACGATGTTTCCGGGGCTCTAGACAATTTTTGTGTATAATCAAGGAATCTTGAATAGAATGGAACTATACTTTGTCAAAAAAAATATACTTTTTATAAATAATTATCGTCAACGACTGCTATAAAACATTTTAATTCATTCATAGTCAGGATATTAAATGGTATTTGGTGGTTTGATAGCTTGGATGAGAGCCATCGATTGAAAAAATCTCTACATTTCTGATGATCTGGTTCCAAATAAGCTCGTAGCTTGCAATAGGAGTGGGTACGACAGTAACCCATATTAAGCGCCAGAATCAAACCCGCAACTCTCACTTTAACGGAGCAGAGTTGGGCCTTTAAGCGTTGACCATCTCTATTCTATATTCTTTAAAACTGAATTTACTTTAAGCCACCACTTTGAAAAGGTGACGCTTTCCGAGGGCAATAGGCCGAGCGCGGCAGCCAAATTAAAAAAAAAAGTCCTTTACGCTACTTTTCACTTTTTAAGTAGTTTGTTTTCAACTTTATTTCTCGTTAATTATATTTTCAAACTGTTTCATGTGAAGCTCTTTATAATATATGTATGTGAGATTATAAAAAAAATACATTTTCCATATGAAAAAGTAACGTAGCAATATATGCATAATGTATGCTTGGGAATCAATAAAAGGTTGCACGCATGCACATAATAACGATATTTATTCATATCTCATTATAAAGTCAGTTGCTTATTGCACATATTTTAACCCATGCTCTTATTATTGTTCCGATGAAATTTTTTTATTTTAAGTAAAACCTTAGTTTTACTTAGTTTTAGTTAGGACAGAAGTCGCTGGCCGAAGCTAGTACAACATAAAGAATGACTCCACGGTCTTTAGAATAATTATGTGTTTTAATACATGCTTTGCTTAAATTGAAATACGAAATACAAAATTATTATATAGTATTTTCGCTATTTTTAATTTTTACACACACAGACACAGATATTTGTAAGATAAATACAAATGTCCAGCTCGTGCAGGAATCGAAATCGCGACCGTTGAGACCACGGGCAGGCTCGCTATAGTACGTGATATGTATCTTGCTCAATATAGCACAAAATAAATTATAGTGAAACTAAAACATATATATACGGAGAGGATTTTCTATTAGGTAGGTCTGTAACGTCGATGTCACGTCGTGATGAACCTGTCACTATAACGTCACGATGTTGACTGATGACTTAAGGGCTTTTTCAATAGACGCCACAGAGTATATAAGTAAGTGTATATATACGCCACAGACTCTATTATAAGTATACATATAAGATAGACGCCTGCACGGTGCACGCACGTCAGTACAGACACGTTACTTTTAAACCGACATTGAAATAAGTTTGAATGCGTTTTATTTAAAAGTAGCAACCCGTGAGCGTCTGCGTGGACTTTCATGATGTTATATTATAAATATCAGTTTAAGAAAAGTTTGTGAAATATTCTATAAATTTATGAATTAATTCTCGAAAAAATAATACAGTGAAATCTTGTAGACGTAATAAACTATGAAGATCACTTATGAAGCCAATTCAAGTGAATGAAAAAATATACTGGCATCGAAATAAAAAAACGTAACAACGTAAACAAGACGTATTCTATGCTCGTAGTGTGATATTATATTCTTTTAAAAAAAAAGTAATTTTAAAAATCAACGCCACAGACCAATCTCTTCTTCTTCTTATCGAGTGGTTCGTGGCCAACCTAGGGTCTGAGTAGTTCAGGTCGCCCATATACGAGTAGGCCTCTGACTTGGCTTTTCGACTGTTATCAAATTTATAACAGCCGGGACCAATTTACGTAACCTTCACGAAGCACGCTCAGTTGAAATACCCCGATGCGATCACACATCTAACCACTGACCGCGCCTAAAGTTGATTAACTCACGGATCGTCTACCGATCAGTGAGCGCATCGTCTACCAGCTATGAGCGTCTCCAGACCAATAATAGTTTATATTGAAGTGACTTAAATTAAAAATTTCAATTCCATAATTATTGGAACGAAGTTCTTTATCGCACGTTACGAAAGGGGACTAGAAGGCAAAAAATTAAGATCAAAAGTTGTAACTAAAAAGTAAAACTTAATTTCAATTATTAACGTGTGGGAAGAAAGTAATAAATTATAATCTGACAAGCGTTTTCAACTGCATCAAGAGCTCATAATGATAATATACATCACATAATATTCTATTACAATTTAACCTGGTTCCCTTATTGAAAAACGTGTAGGCCTTGGGCTTTAAAGGTACATATTAATTTGGGTTAAAGAAATCTCAATTTCTCAAGTTGACCTCTTTGATAATTACAATATTTCAATATGAAATCTTTGGAATTCCGTAGAGACATATTGGATGCTTTATTTATATGTAAAATAATAAAAAATAAAATTGATTGCCCAGAACTACTATCTCTCCTTTTTTTTCGTGTTCCATTACGACCTCCGCGTAAGCCAATAACACCCTTTTGCCCACCACTTAGAAGAACCATTTTAGGTAGTACCTCCTTAATCCCTAGGTCTGTAAAGATAATTAATAGTTGTAGTGATGTGTTAGATGTACATTCAAATTCATTAAATGTTATTAGAAATTTATTTTATAAACAGTTTTCATCCTGATCCGTTACTTGTTTTTGAGCAGAACGTTTTTTGTTATTGTTAATTTGTTTTGATTTTTGCTTTTATATAGTTTAGTTTTTGTTTATATATATTTATATATGTACATATTATAACGCATGTGGTGTTTACCTGTAAGTGATTGTTACATTTAAGTCTTTTTTTAAATTTATTAGTACATAAGAATGTGTCATTGTAAACAATCGTTGGTAAACCAAAATAAATAAATAAATAAATAAATAAATTACCAATGCATGTATGCTATATATCCGAATACTGATTAATGTTTGAAAAAATTAAGTACTTATGTCTTTACACATTTTAAATTTTATTTTGCAAATGCCTTTTTTATGTTAGAGGGGCCAAACGTGCTGGAGGCTCACCTGATGTTAAGCGAATACCGCCCATGAACATCTACAATACCAGAGAGCATACTGGTTTGTTGCTGCTCTTTTTTAGAATACATCTGGTAACACGCTGGCTGATTTCAAAACGCGGCTGCACCTTTAATGTCGTGGCCCTATCAATCTCCTCTTACGTCTACCCTCCCGCCCGTACAGCAATACACAATCAGAAGAAAAAAAAGCCCTGTATCAATTCGAAATCAAAGGACCTCGTCCTCGCCGGCGAGGACGGTGTTGTGTGCGTGTCTGTGCTGTGTAAAGGGCATTTTCTAATGTAATCCTATCGTCAGGGTCTTGCAGGACGTGCTTAGGACGCCTTACTTTTTCGGTTGGTTACATCGGTCTGTGTAGATACAAGCATGTCTAATCAAAGGATTTGGATGGAAAGTAGTTTGATCGAAATAGTTTTGCGATAAGCGCTTCAAATGTTTGGGGATCGAATCGATTTCAAAGTCTCTATGGAGATCTACGTTGCGAAAGTACCACGGACAGCCCGAGGCCATGCGTAAGAACCGGTTCTGAATTATTTGTAATTGATTAATTCTTCTGGCGTGGACATGCGAAAAAACAGGGCTCGCGTAGGTCTTTGTATAATGTCACCTTATTTCTAAGGGACAGTTTACTCCGCCTAATGCAGTTGATGTTCATCTCAAATACATCTTGTAGTTTGAGCGTTTTACGCTCACCAAAAAGTAAAAACTATACATTTTTCTACTTCAATGTTGTCATCAAGAGGAAAAATGACTTTAAAATATGAATATTTTTTTGCTCATTTTTCTTGTCTAGACTTCTCATTGTTTTCTCTTCATCAAATGAAAAAGTGCTCTCTTTTTATAATAATTAAAACAGCTAGTGCTGCAAATGCTCTATGCATTGCATGTAGTAACTACTACCATTACCACTTCAGACACTCTGGAATTTATAGTAAGACTAATTTTTGCCCGGGACTCATCTTGTAAAATTAAAACGTTTACTCGCTCATATTAACATAACGCTTTAGAGTCGTGCATCGTATTTCGTAAACGTCTTTACCATTCCTTTTCCCATTAACTCATAATAACTGTGACATGTTATAAATTAATATTTAAAATTCGTAGGATTATTTATTTATTTAATTATTTATTTACGCTCCAATATTATTTTTTAAGCATAAACATTGATTATACTCAATAGCTTATATTATTGTAAGCAGTTACGGCGCCTCGAGAAATATTCATAGCAATATATTGCGTGTTGTCACTTTGTCGTTACGTTATGAATGAAAGTTGAAACTCTTACTCTTGAAAATCTGAAACTTATCGAAATATATTGTATTTGAATATATAATTATATCCAATATTTTTGTATTATGCTCTATATTTTTATAGATTAGCTCTATATAATTTTGGAACTGGCTTTTAAAAATACACATTTTCCTATTGTAATTTTCTGACAAGCCTCGAATTTATATCATCAAATTCACGTAATAAAAATATTTTTGATTTCACTTATTTTAATCATTTAGTTTATTAAATTATTAAAATAAAGAATATATATAAACATTAAGAACTAAAACTAAAAATTAAATTTTGAAATCCTTTTTACGCAAATAGTTTTAGAATGATGAAATATTAAAAAACTTATTCTGTAAATTTCAGGTATTTACTTCCATAACAAATTATTTAAAAGAAACTAATATGCAAATATTGAAAAATACCTTTCAAAAACGTATTATTAAGTTGCCGCAGTTTATAGCTACAAGGTTTAAGACTGGATTTAGAGCTAGCTGTACTCGGTGCGTTGATGCTTTATTAACATAACTCCATAGAATATGCTAATTGCACCAAAGACATGACAACGGCTTTACAACGGGGACACAACTTAGCTTTGTTTGACTTCTCGAGAGCCTTTTCTGAGAGAACTTTGTAAACAACTTGAAAAGACGGCAATGTATGGATATAGATGCAATAACTGATTATATATCTTATTTCTTTATAAATAGAGGTGACTTTAAATGTATTTAAAGATGACCCATTGTTCGTCTTCCAAGATGAAAGCCTTTCAAGAGCGCTTTTATTTATATGTCCACGTATGCCTCTATGCTTTTGTATTTTATGTTTTACCGTATATTGAAAATATTGACGGAACTCCAAATAATAATTATATCCCGTATTTCTTAATATCAAAATCCGTTTCGAGCAACAAATAATAAATAATAAATAAATAAACGCTACGCTCGAACGGCCCCTATTAAGATAGTGATATTCTGTGTCGGGGTCCGGAAACACATACAAGGACAAGGACAAATACACCCAGACCGGAAAATATGCTTGCATGGTCAATACAAACATATTATGCTCCGAGCAGAAATCGAACCTGCGACCTGTGGCGTTTAAGGCAGGTTCGCTACCGCTGCGCCACAACGTCGTCAAATAATTTGGCTAAGTAGTTATTTTATTAAAACGCTATTTTAATTGCTTCAGATTGGTGACACTGCTATTAGCAATAGCAGCTACATGCGCCGCGCCTGCATCACACAACGACAACCTCACCTTAGATAAAAAGGAACCAACCACACATGAGCTTCTCAGCTCGCTTGGACTAAAGAAGTTAAGAATACCAGCGGCACATCACAGAAAACGCCTCGCGGAACAAGGCAGACGTCACGCGACGGGCGATTCTAGAATGTACGTGATAAAACTACCACCGAACACGAGCTATTACACCCACGCTGATCCCGCACCAGCCGCTGCACGAACCTTACCACTACAAATGACAAGCAATGGTAAGCCAGCAAGGGTCTACCACTGGAACTTACCAGTTTTACATAAGCTTGCCAAAAATCGACCTCAAGCTAGATTCGACGATGACGTTGTCAATGTGGAGAGTACACCAACATGGCCGAAGATAAACCATCCAAATTCAATAGACACCTTGGCGTACTATGTACCATCGAAGAAGACCTCCTTTAGAAAGTATTTCTCCGGTAACGGCAAACCAAAATCGTTCTACGTCATTGACAAGGACAAGAATTCCGCAGAATATCACAGATTACTCCCCTAATTTAACTATTTTGTATACTTTAAACTAAGAATTAGCTATGTTATTGTATTTACTCAAATATTCGATTACAAACTTCTTGAAAAGTGGATGAAGGTCTATTAAACAAGTACAAGTTATATCAAGCAGTAATACTGGAGGTGAGAAAGTTAGCGTCGAGTGATCACAGTCTCACTCCGGTACAGGGTAATAGTACTTGTACCGCTTCTTTACTGTTTCAATGTACTGTGAAAGGGTAGTACCTTTTTCAACCATAATGAAACTATCTTAAAAAGTATTTGAACTATTATTATACTTTATATTTTTCCTGTTCTAAATATGGGTCAAAACTATAAATAAACTTTGAATTGAAAATCATTTTAAAACGTTATTTTAATAGACTTTCATCACATTTCACAATTATTTTGCATCGCAATATAATCCTATAATATGCAAATAATAAAATACGCTCGAAAACTGGTGAAGCTATTATTAACTCTATAAACTATTATTATATAGTTATAAACTATTATTAGAATTTGCTTTTTGTAATGATATGTCTCAAATTATTACAATTATAATAAAACAATCTTATTTTACTGATTAAAATTGGTAATTGTAAACAATATACACGAATAGCATGTAAAATACATAATTATCTTGCAATATTTGTACTGCAACCATAGACTTATTATAGGGCCTTTTATACTAAATGTCCAAAGATTCGCTTGTACACACAAGTTAGCAATATATTCGAATGAAGTTAGCGTCACAAGTTACGAAATTCGAATACAGTTACAGTTAGCGCGTGACTGACTTCATTTCGTTGCGTTAGGGGGAATTTACGAAGCACCAATGAATTTTGGACATTTTTTCTGTATGAAAGGGTCGATCGCTATTTCTTAGTAATGTCAATGACTGCAACGTATTATTTCGTTATGATAGAAGATTTATTTCTTTATTGATATTCATTGAAATATTCTAAGTTATGTATTATTTTACAATTAAATTTTTATATTTTTGATTATATAATGAAGCAGTTTTTTAATTGAAAACATGAAATTGAATTATCGTGCTCTACCCAAAATTAAGCATATACAACTGTGACTGTACTGGAGCATACACAACTGTAAATAAACGCTTTACGTTTAGAATATAATTATGTAAGTAATCGATAGGTGCTTAGTTATTTTATTAAGACTGCGTCACGAATTTAAATTATTACGTAGATTTAAGAATATGATGCCACAAATAGATTTAATGTTAAAATCGTTAATTCATTTTCATAAAAGAAGACAACTTAAAAAGGCAGAGAATAAAGTAAGAAAGTCAAGAATCTTCTTTAAAAAAATCATTAAACACAACAACTTAATAACTCAATTTCATAACTCTGTACTCTAAATATATTAAATACACTTAATTGTTACTAAGCTATTCAATGTCAAAAAAAGTTTCCCCTAGGAAAGCCAAGGCTTTTTAATGCATTTATACAATAGCATTTAACATAATTTAAAAATAGCAGAACATGGATATAAGCTTTTCCTGTAACTTAAAAAATAATTAACATTTATTATGAATTAATAGTCATACTATAATCGTGCTGTATTAAGTGTAGTATATTTGTACTTCTTTTATCCTGTAATATAAGTATATCTTTTACAACGAATAAATAAATAAAAATGATAATATTGTATCTCTTTTTATTTCATTTTATAGTTCTTTTTAATCTCATTTTTAGAAGTCAGTGCCGCCATCTTGTAGCTAGTAGTCGTGTAGTCTTTCTGACAACTACACGAGATAAGTCCAAAATTAGACAACAGATGTCGCTGTCACAGACGTAACTGCTTTATCGACAAAAGTTTTTCAGCGACATGCGTAGCGGGCTGCGCGGTTTATAAAAATCGTAGCAAATGTTGGCGGACACAAATCTATAATCGTAGCCTCGTGTAAAATGTCAACGGGCTTGATAACTGGTGCTCAAAACATGTTAGAAAATACGAAAGAAAATAAAAACACTAGTAATGTAACAGTGCAAAGTGATCGAATTGTTACTTTTAGTGATAAAAATAAAAAACGTGATGCGTACGAGAAAAATGAAACTATTATTAAAGTTAAAAGTGCGATTCCTAGAAGACGGTGAGTTTGTAATGATTAATTATTAATATTACTTTATTAAGCTTACCTTATTTAAATAATTTATGTAATAAAATAAATTAAATATTTATGTAATAATTTATATTAATATTTCATTCATTCGTGAGAAATATAGAACCCGTAGAAATAAATGTAATATGAAATAATAACACAAATTTATAACATATATTAGACTCAATATTAAATAATGTTTTGCAATCGACTCACATAAAAAATTTAATTGAAATTTTTTTTTATAAATAATTATTACAACAATAACGTCATTATTTTTACAAGTTCGTTAGAACTATTTTGATACATTAATAAATTAAACTTTTACACTTATTGTATTTCATATTAATTAAAAACGCTCTAGTGACCTGTCCCAGTTTTCAGGATATAATTAACTAGTCGTACTTCTAAAAATATCAAAACTGTAATGTATTCATAGCGGATGTCTATGTACGCAACCATTAAAAATATTACGTTTTTCCTTGTACGAAAATATTTGTGATAATTTATTATTTGTAAATATTACACAATAATAATTAGATTATTATATCATACATAGATATTTTTATTATTTAAAAACTCTTTGCATTATTTAAACTATTATATTTAAAAATAATAATAAACAAAGGTAATGCAAACTTATATGCAATTTATCAAAGCGAGATATATAAATATTGATGTTTCAGAGACGATCCGCGAAACTGTTGTATGTTAAACAATGAAAAATAAACATTTATACTTTTTTGATATACCTAACTTAGATTCAAATATTTCAACGTTAGATCCATAAGATTGTAACTTCATAAACAAAAAATCTTGAAACAAAATTAAAAATAAAATTAATAATAGACGACACGACGCAGGATAAGGGTCTAAAACATGCGTTTTTACCAATAAAAATATAAGTTGACACATGGTTGACACACCTCATGACACATCCACTGCCAATTTTTTTTTTTTTTTATAAATGTGATACGTACTATAATGATGAAAATATATCATAGACATTATATTACCCGATCAACGGATCATTAATTATTTAATTAATAATTATATTTATCTAAATGTATGTGATTATTACAACATACAAATCAAAATGACCCATTGTTTTATGTTGCGTGTCACTTTCTTTGACATCGCACTCGCACTTGACGTCTTAGCTACAAACCAGTTCATTAACCAATCAATATCTGTCCCAATACTCCGGTAACTTCTGGTGGTTAGATACCGTATAGTTATAATTTGACGACGTTGTGGCGCAGCGGTAGCGTACCTGCCTTAAACGCCACAGGTCGCGGGTTCGATTCCCGCTCGGAGCATAATATGTTTGTATTGACCATGCAAGCGTATTTTCCGGTCTGGGTGTATTTGTCCTTGTCATTGTGAATGTTTCCGGACCCCGACACAGGATCTTACTATCCTAATGGGGGCCGTTGAGTGTGCAACGTTTATTATTATTTATTATTATAATAATAAATGCGGTGACTGTAGAGATTTCTCGTTGGTGTAATACATAGGTATAATATATACCATATTATGTTAATTTGATGACGTTGTGGCGAAACGGTAGCGAATCTGCCTTAAGCGCCACATGTCGCTTGTTCGATTGCCGCTCGGAGCAGATGTTTTTATCAACCATAAACGCATGTTTTCCGCTCTGAGTGTGTTTGCCCTTTTCCTTGTGTGTGTCTTCGAACCTCCGATGCAGGATATCATTATCCTAATGAGCCGTTGAGAAAGTAGTAAGATAAGGCACTAAATTTATCAACTCATATTCGGCTGTTTTTATCACAAAATCGAAATTTAATATAAATTGAAAATTCAATCAAGAATCTTTTGCAAAATCATCTCACAAGCGGCTTCCGAACCAAAAAGGAAGAGAAAGGACACGACACCGTTGTGGCGTTGTGGGTAGCGAGTCTGCCTTAAGCCTCGACGGTTGCGGGTTCGATTCCCACTCGGAGCAGATGTTTGTATTAATCGTACAGGCATGTTTTCCGGTCTGGTTGTGTTTGTCCTTGTCATTGTGAATGTTTCCGGACCCCGACACAGGATATAATTATCCTAATGGGGGCCGTTGAGTGTGTAGCGTTTATTTATATATATAAAAAAAAAGGATAAAACGATGCAGAAAGGAGACTACTATTCTTGAAAATAATATAATTACAAGAAGAAAGTCATAAAATAATTGTCTAATAAAAAAAACTCCAGTGTTTACTAATTTAAAAAACTGATATAACACCATAGAAAAGGTTTTTAGAGGTCAGCTACATCTTACGTGTTGGTAAGACAAGGGCAGCTAGTGCAGTTCACCTTCTGCAGCGGCTTTAGCCGCTTTTCGTTTGGACTGTACTTCCACTTACCATAAGGTCTAGTAGAGTTACTTTCCCTCGGGCTAAATACCTTATTTCTGAGACTAACGTCAAATATTGCATTTTAATTAAGTGATAATTTAATTCTCTCTTAAATTTTCAAAACGATAATAAACTAAGAACAGACCAGTTTTTCCTAGAGTTTATCCCGATATTTTACCCAGGGTCTGCTTACTACTCTTATCCGGATTTGGCGGACAGAGCATTGCCATCTGACCTCCGCAACAAGCATTAGACAAGAGCACTTTCCTATGGAGATTTAACAATTATTATCAGATGTTATTATATCAGACAGCTTATCGTGCTCCTCGAAGCACGGTGGGGAGACCCGAGAAATAAATACTAACGACCGCCCCGTGCAGGAAGGCAGCGTGCCTTTGATCTCGACACGCCAGCGATCGTCAAACTTGGAACAAGTGTAATATGAAAACATTCATTGTGTTTTTCATTTTTCCCCCAATCCATATTAAATATTAGGTAGTGATTCAAAAATAGACTGTGATAACGAAAACTACTTATGCTGCGATAAAATTACGCGCGATAAAGAGACAAATACAATTCAATCTTAAATAATAATCGTTTTAAAATTAAAATTGATTACAAAATTGCTTTAAGGGCTTTAATTGCTCTCACTTATTTGAACGTAAGTTTAAACTTTAGACCAGACGAATATAGCGCAATATAATTAAATAAATTATAGAAATGAATTTAATTGTGGTGTTGCCGTAGCCTATGAGCGCTTGCAACACCATTAGTAGGTACCACTCACGCGTTGCCAACCTCGAAATATTGGTTCTTAAATATCCTTTACCCAGTAATTCACTAGCCTACTGCTTAGCGATAGAATGTTTGGCCCTGCCGTGGTACCTAGCCGGCCTCTTGTGCAGTGCTTACAGATATTTTTTCATAAAAAAGTAACCTTCACTTTCATATAAAGGTAAGGTAATCTTTACTGTCTGCCACTGAATCTTTCCTTACATACACAAATGTGCGGCAACAACTCTGAAAAGGAGATATTACGAATTTCAACGAAAGAACCTAACGAAAAACCATGTTTGAAAACGAAAAAAAAATGATGTAAAGAATACGTTTATGATAATTGGAAAAAATCGACCTACAAAATCAATTGACGATTTCTTGAACTTTACCCAAATATCTGAAACTTCCAGAGCTAACTTTTTAAATAACATTTTTTTATATAAATATTTAAATACTGTGGAGTTTTCAAAGTTGCATCCTTTGCTACAAGATTACACTTTGATCTGTAAATAAAAGAAATGTTGTCTTAACCCTATTTTTTTATTACACTTAGCTGATAGCTTCTAATAAAAATAAGATTTATTTTCACTTAACCAATAGTATTGATAACTTACGGAACGACGTTTAATAAAGTATATGTGCATATTTTTTTAAAAGTTCATTGTATATACATTTTTCGTTGTTTCGTGTTCAATGTTTAATTAAATATTTCAGTAAATTTATGGATTTTTGTAAATTAATTCTAGCATAGAATATAAAGACAATTTTGCTTATTGATGAGGTTCCATATAGATGAGTTAAAAAATAAATTATTAAACGTGGCAAAAAAACAAATACAAGTGTAATAATATAAATATATTTTGAATGTTAGTAAACGTATAGCAGGCGGGTTTTCAAATGTAATCATTAAAATTACAACACAAACAACACACAAATTGTTTTTACTATCATCTGCCCGCGACTTCGTCCGCTGTGACTTTAGAATTGGTTTCAGAGAGAAATGAATCCTTAAGTACGTAAAGTAATCCTTAAGTACGTAAAGTACATAAAGTTCCGTAAGACATTAGATATGTCTTATGGAACTTTAGCGAATTTCAATTGAATATTTTTGCGGGAATTTAACATTTTTCCGGAATAAAATGAATCGAATATTTTTCCGGGATAAAATGAATCGAACATTTTTCCAGGACAAAATGAATCCTATGTTAACGGTTCCGGTTATCGTCTTATAGGTGATTATAAATATCTAAATACACAAAATATCACATTTATTATATTATAGTAGAACTTCTTTGTTTGATAATCGGTAGCGGAGCTGTCTTTAGCCTTTTAACAGTCGGGTGTTCGATTCCCGCTCGGGGTGGATCTTTGTATTCATGAAGTGCAGTAGTAGTAGAGCTTTTGTCAGCACAATGGGCTAGCTAGATCGGGTAAGTACTACCATAGAAAATATGCGTAAAGTAACAATACTATTGCATTTCGCGCCATGATTAAGAGCGCCGGAGGCCCAATCTCCTACCCTTCACACTGTACTGTACACTTCCTGCTTTTGTTTAAGGGGAAAAATATATATTTACAATATCGAAACTTCATTTTGTTGATTAGTTGACTTGAGTCTAAAAATTAGTATAGAAAGCGTATGTTACTAATCTTCTATCGGATAAACAAACATGCGTTATAATCACAAAGATGGTGGCGTGTGGGTAAACAAACTGAAATATAACCACAGATTAAAATCTTCTTTAAAAGTGCAATCATCGCTTATTAATTCGTCATTTATGCCTATTTGAAATCAGTACCGTAGTACCGTTGATGCATTCGAGATATGGTGCTGGCGAAAGATGCTGGGAAATCTAATAAGCAAGTTCCAAATGTATATAAAAAATAAACTTATCAACAAAGCCTATTATTCGTTAGAGGAATATTTTTCCGATAAAAATGCTTGGGATTCTTAATATTGCTGGATCTCATTCAAGAACCAAATTTTATATGAAAGAATACAATTGTAAAAAACATATATTTGAAAAGAGTAACTGTCGAGTTTCTTGTCGGTTCTTCTAGATAGAATCAACCTTCCGAACCGTCGGTAGCGTTTGACTATTCAAAAGTACTTTTAAAAGTCTACTTGAATAAAAATAATTTTGATTTTGATTTTGAATCCCTGGACAGCACATCGAACCAACGTGTCAATCTGGCAAGAACTCAAGATACAGATAAGGCTTTCTACCAACTGCCTCCGCGGAATCTTCGAGTGACGAGAAAAGATGACGGTGACCCGGAAAAGTTGATGATAACTGAAATAGTAGATAAAAAAAGACCACGAGATAGAAGCCCGATACGCTGTATTGACCAGATCCGCACCACTCTTATCACCATAGTATACGATGCTCTACACTCTGCAGCACTCAGGAATAGATGGCGTCGAGTAATCCGCGATAAACTCTTGCTGCGCGAGGAAACCGAAGCGAGATTTTTCTTTTCGGAATGTGTATTGCTGTTGGCCCTACTGGCCTTGATAGCGTCACCGGGCGAGGGGACGAGTACAGAGACCGTCAGAGACAGCCGTGATAAAGGGCAGCCCTCACGGGGCTCAAATTTGATTCCGTCCTTAGGGTGCCTCCTGCGAAGCCGAACCACGGCTAAGGACGTCATCGGAGATGGAGGCAGCGCTCCGAGCGCATTCTATACGATAGACTCACACGACGGTGTGAGCGCGACGCGACGTGCGAAACAAAGGACCTCGTCCTCGCCGGCGAGGACGGTGTTGTGTGCGTGTCTGTGCTGTGCGGAAGCGAGAAGGAGACCGTAGTACCGTCGTACAACTACCTAATCCAATAAAAATTGAGATTTGAATTTTTAGAAAAATAATTTTTCGAGTTCATTCGTTCGTCATTCATCATTTTCATCTCCGAGGGATAATATTAATTTGTCTTCTGTTACAAATTACAGTGAGTTATAACCCCATACGAATCATATAATCTTTATTACTTTTTTTCTCTTGAAGTACTTTGTATAATCAAGGTACGTTAACACGGAATATCAACTTTAAAGAGCGGTAAGTTACAGTGCTTTCGAAGAATTGACCGATGGCCCAAAATCCTATCTCTATTATCCTCTTATTTTCCCGCTACCGACTTCCTTCACCCCTACCCCTCATATGTGGTTGCTATATACATAGGCATGGACAGTACACTATATATATAAATATGGTATTGTACCATTTACCGTGGCTCAGAGGTACTCCCGCCCTGTGATATTATCAATGCCAGTAGGGCAACAGAGGTAATAGAAAAACATTAATCGTAATTATTTAAACTATATAATTATGTTGTCAAGGTTACGAACCTACCATAGTTGCTTATTCGATCACTGATATACATATATTGAGGAAACTGTATGAAGTTTCAAAAGACAATTGTGGAAGTGGGAGTGTAATTTAAAAACAATTAATTATTTATTATAAACAAATGTATGTATATGAAATGTTTTTAAAGTATTTCAAGTCAAGGCAAGGTGCGCACGACTTTTTGATATTTTAATTTGTCACGTGTGTCCAAACTCCAATAACTATCATATTAAAACGACGTGATTAGAGAAAGGTGAGGTCATAATTTTATCCGAGGTTTATTCTATGGTGATCCCCTTGGTATTTGACTTTTTATTTTGCTCCGATTAATATAAATAAATAAACGCTACACAGTCAACGGCCACCATTAGGATAGTTATATCCTGTGTCGGGGGTCTGGAAACATACACAAAGACAAGGACAAACACACCCAGACCGGAAAACATCTTCTCCGAGCGGGAATCGAACCCGGGACCTGTGGTGCTTAAGGCAGATCCGCTACCGCTACGCCACAACGTCGCCAAATAATGGCTTCACGTATTCTCATAAATACAACTATCGATCCATGGTCTAAATATATAGACCTATAGCTTTATCGTACATGCCCTTCTTTTATACTTTTATTATTTAGTATATTTTAGCAAGGTATTTTGACTTTGACTTTGAGTTTTTATGACTTTTTTATGATTAAATAAAATTTATAACTTTAAACGTTACGTTCATATTTAATTAATTAATTTACTCGTACATGTCTTTTTTATTATTGTTTAGTTAAAACGCGTTTTTTTAATTATAATTTGGATCACGAGCAAGGTTATTTTTATGACGTTTGTATGATTAATTAAAACTGAGGACTCAAAGCGTAATAAATATTTAATTAATGTATTTGTTTTGATAAAGGCAGACTTAGTAAAGACAGTTCAATTGAAGAAGTAAAGTCATGCTCCTGTACAAATGACTAGGAAAGTACTAGAAAGTCGAAGAAAAAGTACTCAAGAAAAATCGGCATAAAGTAACAGTATCATAAGTTTCTGTTTCTGCCTCCTCTCCCCCAATTCCCTTCCTTTTTTCCCTTGTCATTCTTTCCCACCGGTCACCTCGGTTACTTCAAGGAACTAGATGGTTGATAGAAGTGAGAGTAATTGATTTTATAAGACAAAAATATCTATGTTTTAGTAAAGCCTTCAAACAGGAAAAGGGAAGGTTGATTTTGAACGTACACGTGCCATTTCTGTCCTTCTTCATATCAAGGAAATTGAGTACATTAAGGTTTCTTAACGTTTTCTATCAAACATAAAACGCAGCTTTTTTTAAATTTGATCGATATACGTTTTTAACTTTTTCAATCTATAGTACAATGATTTTAAGTAGTTTAATTTCAAGATAATTTTATATTTATTTATATTATATAAATCGAGTTTCCATACTAGACCGCGGGATAGCACCCTTTGATCGAATATGATCAATAAATACTTAAAACTTCGTGAGTGGCTTTCTTTTGGCGAGCAGAACGAACTTTGACCAAATTTTCGCTATACGATATTTTTTGGAAGTGCTCTGTTTTTAATGGATCATGATCGAAATATGCGGCATACGAGAGTTTTTCTTTGTTGATGAATCCTTTCTAATTTTTACTGACCGCCATATTACATTTCAATAAAAAAATAAAAAAATTATATACTCCCTTAATATGATAAAAATTAACATTTCTAACTTTTTATACTTTATTGGGCCATTTTTTATCTTTTGTAATTCAATTATTAAAAACTCATATTTTAATTTTTGTCTCCAAGTCATGTTTATTATTATTATATAAATAGGTCACTATAGATAAATTGATAAGACAACGGTAAGTGACTGATATCATATTTATTTACTTAGATAAAATGTAACAAGACGCGCCTGCACCTATGGGTTATTTCCTGATATAGCACACGACATTAATTAGTCGGTTTTATATATATATATATATATATATGTATTTTTTTTTTATGTTACAAGTTGGCAAGCAAGCATACGGCCCACTGATGGTAAGCGGTTGTCGTAGCCCATGAACCGCACAAATAATTGGGTTCCACCCACGCGTTGCCAACCTCGAGGTATTGGCCCTTTACTCAGTAATTTCACTAGCGTATAGTGCCCTTCAAACCGGAACACAGTAATGCCTAAGCACTTTTGTTTATTGGTATAATATTTGACACTGCGGTGGTACCCACCTTTTTTTTTTACTTGGAGAAATGCAGTTACGCACTCGAGCGCCGGGACGGGTGCAATGGCGCAGGAGGTGTGTGGACTCGGAGCCGAGCTCCCCTACCCACTAAAACTCCAAGGTCCCATCTAGCGCCATAGTGGGACGTCGCGGGGTCGCCGAAGCATACAACCGCGACGCCCCGGCGCTTGCCCCGAGGGGCCCACCGGTGGCGGCAACCTACTGCCGCCATACATACATAATAATACATAAAATACATATATACAGATACACACCAACGCGCGCGAACGCGCCAGGCCTTTCGGCCTCCACCTTGGGCGGCACCATACTGCCGCCATATATACATACTAATACATATAATACATAAATACAATATACGGCGGCGCTTTCGCGCCCCTCCGACCAGGACCAAAAGGCCCCGGCAAACCCAACCAAGGGAGCCCTGGGTCCTAGGGCTCCCCCGCCGAGACTAACTTTTTAATGAGGTTGTTTCCCTCTACGACCGACCGCCGTTATTTTTAAAGAGGTTTTCTTCCTCTACCGCCTGACCGAGGCTGAAGGCCCCGGTCAAACACACCACCGGTGTCGCAGGAGCCGCTCGCAGTCCATTCTGATAAGCAGAAAAGTACCGGAGCGACCCATACGACACCACCCTCCTAGGCGCGGTCTAGCGTAAAACGCCCCACGCCCGAACCGTCCGACCCTGTTAGCTTCACCGGGCAGTCGAAGGTGCCACCTGCACAATCGACTCCCGGCTACTGAGCCCCCGGCACGACAAGCCCAGGGTACCGCAGAGTTTGACCTCTGCGGTTGGGGGGGCGGTGGTATCCACCTAGCCAACCTCTTGCAACAGAATACCTACCACCAGTATGACTGATCCCCAAACATTTGAAGCGCTTATCGCAAAACTATTTTGATCAAACTACTTTCCATCTAAATCCTTTCATTAGACATGCTTGTATCTACACAGACCGATGTAACCAACCGACAAAAGTAAGGCGTCCTAAGCACGTCCTGCAAGACCCTGACGATAGGATTACATTAGAAAATGCCCCTTACACAGCACAGACACGCACACAACACCGTCCTCGCCGGCGAGAACGAGGTCCTTTGTTCCGCACGTCGCGTCGCGCTCACACCGTCGGGTGAGTCTATCGTATAGAATGCGCTCGGAGCGCTGCCTCCATCTCCGATGACGTCCTTAGCCGTGGTTCGGCTTCGCAGGAGGCACCCTAAGGACGGAATCAAATTTGAGCCCCGTGAGGGCTGCCCCTTTACACATTCCGAAAAAAAAAAAAAAAAAGTATGACTGATTGCACGGCTGGAATATTCTCTGCTGTGATAGAGGTTATCTCAAAAGTGGGCGATGGGGTCGTCGCGTCGTCGTCACTAGATGGGTGATCGCATTGTGGTATTTCAACCGAGCGTCTCCGTGCTTCGGAGGGCACGTAATAAGTCGGTCCCGGCTGTTGACAATTTGACAACACTCGATAAGTCAAGTCAGAGGCCGTCGGGCGACCTGAACAACTCTGACACTAACCACTCCATAAGAAGAAGACCAACGTACGGTGGAAACTAAACAGGGCAGAATTTAAGCCCTTTCAACAAGAAACCAAATTGCAAATCCAGAGAGAGAGAATTGCAAATTTTTGCCGCGACATACAGGTTTCCTCAAGATGTTTTCCTCCAACTCCCAAGCCAAGATAGACTCTTGAAAACTCTTAACGATTGAACCAACAATTGAAGCCTCAATAGCTCAACGGTACAAGCTCTCCGGACTCCGCTCCGTTAACGCGAGAGTCGCGGGTTCGATAAGTGGGTGCACTCGGCTAAAATAAGCGTCTCAATATAATATTATTGGTTTTGTACCTATTTATTATGTACACATTTTCTTATAAAGTGGCAGTATTTATTTTATATTATTCAATTAAGTAAGTAGGTACTTCTAACATGACTATAGTGCTTGCAATTTTGTTAGTTATTTCATTAAAACATGTATATAACAATACTAATATTGTTAATAAAATACGCTTTGAATAACTCAACCATCAAATTAAAATGTTTTTATATTAAGTATAAAATATAAAGCAGAATTTGTTATAGTATATATTACTGACAACGTGACTTTTAATGGTACCTCATAAAACAAAAAATAAAATGAAATAACACGTATTCGTCCGATTTCGGAGCAGCTCGTACCCTAATTACCAAAAATTACTTGTAACTAAAAGCGTGACAAACATATTCATAATATTAGTAATGCTATCGAAGTACTAGTTACCAGGCTTGGATTTAGGGCTGTAAGGAGGGTTCCTATCCCGGGCGACAATTTTAGGGGGCGCCAAATTCATCTTTTTGAAAAATTCTTCGTCCTTGTTTTGCCTGTTACAAAAAACTATACCCAACTAACTGTGCCTTCGGCTCCGCTCGCTTTCTATAGTTTTTTGATGATCCCACGGGAACCCAACATTTTTCCGGGATAAAAAGTATTCTATATGTTAATCCAGGTAATAAGCTTTGTGTGTACCAAATTTCATCCAAAACTGTCCTGTAGTTTTTGCGTGGAAGAGTCACAAAGGTCCATTCATCCAAACTGTCACATTTATAATATTAGTTAGATGTACCGATTTTCTGCCGCTAATGTCAAGTTTTTGCTCTACACAGAAAAATCGTAGATCCGGTCTATATATATATATATATATAATAAAATTGAGTGTCTGTTTGTAATATTGAAATAACCGTTTCTACTACTTTATGTATATGAATATATCTACGGTACATACACCAAAATAACATTATTTACAATTTTTGTTTTTTCCGGCTAATCTGTTTTTTGGCTGGACCTATTTTGACGGTAGCTGTTTCAGGTAGCTGATGTAATATGGAGTAACTTAGACTACTTTTATTTTAGAAAAAGAATTAGGGTTCCGTGCATCACGCGATCAGAGTCGCGGGCGCAGCTAGTGTTTTTATAAGAAGAATGAGAACCTTCAAAAATACCGAACTACAAACAAGCGATTGTGTAGCAAGCTCTAGCGTAAAATAACACACAATACTTCCTTCGTCATCTGACAGTGAATTAATCCTAGAACTATTTAAAATGTGTTTGATTATTACTTTCAAACAATAGTGTTTGTGTGTTAAATGGTTTGTAAACATAAAACATAATATAATAAATCGTTTGTTTTAATATTTATTATTTACTCTTGAGGATAATATACATACATATAGTAGGTATCCAAGTTTCTTTTTTGTATTTGTATAAAGATTGTTTATTTTTTTCAATTATAAACCGAAAACTAAAAATAATTACGTTTATTTTATAGGGAACATGATTACCGTTCCGGAATCGGATCGTATTTAATTTGACGATCCTTGTGGCGTGTTGGTAGAGAACCTGCCTGAAGCTTCGGTTGTGAGTCCGATTCTCGCTCGGACAAACGCTTGTATTGATATTACAAATACCGTTTCGGTTTGGGTTTTTGTCGTTGTGCGTCTGTCCGACATTCCTCATAAAATTTCTGATAACAGTCGTTAACTCTTGACAAGTACTTATCTTATCCAATGAAATACTGGTTCACCCTTGGAGCTGCAGATGTTAGGCTAAAATAGATAATAACTAAAAAAGTAACAATAATATGCAGATCCTAGGTAAATATAAGTAACGGTAGGTGTAGGAGTAAAAACACCGTTGTGGCGTTGTGGGTAGCGAGTCTGCCTTTAGTCTCGACGGTTGCGGGTTCGATTCCCGCTCGGGCAGATGTTTGTTAAAATTTCTGTCTCGGTCTGGGCGTTTGTCCGTGTGGGTCTCCCCACCGTGTCTCGGAGAGCACGTTAAGCTGTCGGTCCCGGTTATTATCGATAACATCTGATAATAATCGTTAACTCATGATAAGTAAATTGCTCTTATCCAATGAGTTACTGGTTCGCCCTTAGGGTTGCGGAGGTCAGATGGCAATCGCTCTGTGTAAAAACTAGTAACCTGTCAAATCCGGATAAGAGTAATAAGCAGACCCTGGGTACATAAAAATACCGGGAATAATGCTAGGATGAAGAAGAGGTGTAAGAGTAAAAAGAGATCAAAAGCTTAAAAAAGGTGGATAAGAGATTTTTGCTGATTTAGTATTTGGTATTTGTCACTGCGGTGGTACCTACCTAGCCGGACTCTAGCAACAAAAAAAACGTACCACCAGTTTTTCTTTTGTTCTTACACCGACCGCCTCCTGCTATGGGATCTAGCTATAATTTAAAAGTAATAAAAGATAATAATTATGAATTGTTTCTCTAAATATTTTATCTCTAAAAGCTAATTACAAAATAACGTAAAAATATTCGTGGTCGAAATAATTTCTAAAATAAGTATGATGAATATTTTCCTCTTTAGTATGTTAAATACTAAATTTATTATTATTTTTTTATGTATTTAATAAATGCTATTAGTTTAATTTTTTTTTTTGACATTTATAATGTCAAAACAAAGACGGATATTACCATTGACAGATATTATTGATATAATTGTATGGCCTGTGAATATTGTTTAGTCCGACTGTGATGGGACTGGTGGTAAGCGGTCATCGTATAGTTCCTTAAATGGACGCAAATAAGCAATGTCATGTCAACCCACAAAATTGAAAAAACTGAGTTATATATGCAGAAGTGTTGGCTGGTGGCTGAAGAAAATTTTTCTTTAATATTTGTAGGGTTTTAAGCTTTAAAACTTCTAAAAAGCCATTGTTTAATCATACCATTTATGTGTTATTCTAAGCGTTTTGGGTTATATTATATACGAAATATGCAGTTTGTATGCTTATTTTATGTGAAAATAAGTAAAATAGTTTACATATAGTAGGGGAGCCCAAGCGGGGATTTCGGGATTTACTAAAGCGCGACAGATTAATATACAGGGGATACCTTGTACCCGGTTAAGTACCTCCACAAAACATGAGGCCCATATATAAGGCCGCCCGTAAAGGATACAGGATCAGATTAGTAAAAAAATTGACCATCAGAAATTCTCGAGCGCGTCAGATTAAGGTAGGGTGAGTTAATTACATCGTAAAAAGTGTATATTCCACTAATCTGACAATTTGAGAGTGATGTAAAAAAAGGGGAGGGCAAAAAGTTGTAAAAAAACGTCATCTTGACATTCTCGAGCGTAGCTAAATTTTTTTATTTTGAAGGAAATAATTCAAGAATAATGAAAAATATATAATCTGACGATTTCCGCAAGCCGAAATAACAAAAATTCGTCGATAAAGTTAAATGCGTGCAGTTGCGTGATGCCTAGATTTCCTTCTCCGCGTTTCTATTCCTCTCTCACTCTTTCTCTATCTATTACTCTCTCACTCCGTCCCCACTCTGGTTTCTGCTGCCATGACGCCATCACAGCTGATCATAAAGACTCGTGGTATACTGTTTACAACGTGTTTGCAACGTTTTGCTATTTTGATATTATTTGTGTGAATTCAAGCTTATAAATATTTAATATGAGTGATATTAATTTGAAATGTGTATTTTGTGGTGAAAGTACCTTACAATAAACAATAAAATTTTCGGTAGGAACATTAAAAAAATGTGTAAATATTTTGGAATATCGTCGGAGCAAGCCGGTTATCCGAAAGTCTCGAGGAACATATGATAACCTCGAATTGTCGATGGAATCCTCATTAAATGATTTATGTCACGCACAGTGCTATAAATTATTTACTGCGATTAAAATACCGCGAGAATTTTAAGCGCCCAGGAATGGAATTAGCGGGAAGTTGCAGGGATGGCCTTTAAGGTGAACCGTTTTTCTATTTTTTTTGTCAGATCAGGCGAATCCCTCTATATAATCGTCAGATTATGAGACAGTATGTTTAGAACATAAAAATGAACCACATATATCTTAATCTGACGCGCTTGAGTATTTCAAAAGGGCGAATTTTTTTTGCACATTATGAAAATGACCGCGAGTTTGCGTCCCATCGAAATCGTCAGATTAGTGAATGAGAGCTATTTTTTGGTGCACTTAACACTCCCTTAGAAAATCTGACGCGCTCGATTAATTTTTTTTTTTCATTTTCAACCCTTAAATACAACCACCCGCATCATGCAAACGATCAGATTAACATACGTACATTATTAAAAATACGTAGGGCATTGATGCTATCAATATCTGACGCGCTCGAGAATGTCCATGCAACAGTTTTTTTTACATATTTAAAAATCTATAGCCGCTTCCCCCACCGATGTAAAGGTATATATCATATAACATTTTTTTCTTCTTATCCTCTAAGTTTTGCATCCCAATAGGTCTCTACAACGCTCGAGTAAATCCCCATTTAGCATCGTGGGCTCCCCTACCAATACATCTTGAAATTGCCAAAAACTTGACCAATGTATAAAAAAATCATATAAAGCAAGTTGTTCAAAATTTTCAAACGCGTTTTTCTCGAAATGACATTCATGTGGGTTGACATGGTATTGCTTATTTGCATCCAAATGTAACTTGAACCAAAATGGCTGCTTCTGCGCAAGTACAATAATGGACAAAAATGTTAGACAAAAATATTGGTTTCATCTTATTTAAATCGATTCTTTATAAAGTGGGAAAACGGAATTAAGTATATAATATAGTTATTATTTCTTCTAAATTCAATTAATTATTTATTTGTTATCGTTATTAATTACTTAAATAGAATAAAACAAATAAATAGTATAGAAAAAAGGTAATATATAAAAAACAGGTAATGTACATTATTAATAGTCAGACAGACTTCTTCGTATCTTCCGCAGTATTATTCAGAGAATTAGTTATATTATTTTCTTTTAAAAATAACTATAAACGTCAAATAACATCCTTCTCTCCCGTCTTCTTAAAGTTGATTGTGGTCGAGGCATTATCTTGAAATAAATGTTAACACACTTGACTAAACTAATTTATATTTTAATTTATTTTTTTATAATTTATTATTAAAGAACTAAAACAACCGTGAGCGAGTGTACTAAACGCGGCCCCCTTCATACCGCATACGGTTGAGATCCAAAAACGTGTTACCGCGCATGGTTCAACTTACATTTAACAGACTATAATATTTTTTTGCCTTTGACCATTTGCACATTCGTGTTGTCGACCTTGTAAAAACCTGAATCATCTTCTAACAATCAATATTGTTTCCTGGGAAAACCTTAACATTATACTGTATTTTTAAGCCAAAAACCTGCCCATGAAACCGCTCTATTCACGACTATATTCGAATGTTCTGTTATAAAATAGTACGTTACACACCTAGGGAGAAAGATAGGACATTCTCACCCGCAGAATAATCTGCGTATATAAAACTATAAAGTGACAACCGCTGGTGGCAATGTCCTACTTTTCTCCCGTATACGTTTTATTTCTTAAGATGAAAAGTTCGCTTTTAGTCTTTGGTACGAAGGATAAACAAGCGGTTGCTAGGTTACCGGGCGGCAAAGTTAGTTAATTAGTGTCATCTTGCCGGGAGAGATTCAGGCACTTTTTTTTGTAAAGAATATTAGCAATGCTTTTTCAAGGCATTACTAATATTCCTATTGCCCTCCAAAAGCTCGAAGCTTGCGCTAGGAATGGGTACGACAATAACCAAATGGAGTCGGGATCGAACCCTCAACTCTCGCGTTAACGGAGCGAGGTCGGCCCTTCTACCGTTGAGCTATTTGTCCCTCGTACCAGGGACTTAGGTCGAACGTTTAGTGAAGGTAGGAAAAAAAATTAATATGTTATTTTGACTATGCTACGGAACCCCAAAAATAAATTAGCGGAACTGGGAGTTAATCCTTATTTAAAAGCGATAATAGTATGATAATGCATTTAACTTTTTACTATCTATGTTATAGGTACCTTTAATATATAAGGAATACTAGCAATGCTTTTTCAAAGCATTACTAATATTCCTATTGCCCCTCCAAATAGGCTCGAAGCTTGTGCTTTCATTGTTGTGGCGCAGCATTAGCGAACCTGCCTTAAGCGCCACAGGTCGCGGGTTCGATTCCCGCTCGGAGCATAATATGTTTGTATTGTCCATGCAAGCATATTTTCCGGTCTGGGTGTATTTGTCCTTGTCATTGTGAATGTTTCCGGACCCCGACACAGGATATTACTATCCTAATGGGGGCCGTTGAGTGTGCAGCGTTGAGTGTGTGCAGCGTCCTACCCACTCCTGAGCTATTGTCGTACCCGCTCCTGGGTCAGGATCGAACCCGCGACTCTAGCGCTAACAGAGTGGAGTCGGCCGTTCTGCCGTTGAGATATCGAGGCTTCATTTTTATATGGTTTTTCCGGACCCGGGCACCGGAAACGGAATATCACTATCCTAATGGTAGCCGTTGAGTTTGTTGCGTTTATTTATTATTATTTGTACCAGAGATCTAAAAATATACTACTACGTTGTTTTTGTTTCAGACAAGATCTGCTGAAATGGTATGGATGGGGCTACAAGGATTCGTTCTTTAAGCTGGACGATGGCAAAACAATGTTCGTCGGAGACAAGTAAGATGCTGCATCTTTTATGCCTCTTTTAGGGCTTCGTAGCCAAATAATAATAATAATAATAATAATTTATTTCAATCAACATAGATTATAACATAATTAGTAGAAAAATCCTATCTAATAATAATAATAATACCTAATAATAATATAATAAATTATTTTATAATTTAAAAGCAATAATAATAATAATAGCAATAATATATGTTAAAAGTCATTGAATTATATGAAAAATAAAAATATTGAAAAATGGCAAAAGTGGAACCCTTATAATTTTGTCATGTCCGTCTGTATGTCACAGTCATTTTACTCGAAGACTGGTGGCTCTATCTATACGAAATTTAGTAAATAGGTGTATTCCATAAACCGCACCACGATTTTGTAATGAAATCCTTATATATATATAAAATTTAAGGGAAGGGAAGTTGAAAAAAAAATATCAACGTATGGCAACGGGTGAGTTGTCTTTAAATAGGTCTTTCAAAATGATAACGAGGTTTTGCTTTTTTCTTTAAGTCAGGAGTCAGTATTTTTAAAGTCAATAGTTGTTGTGATATAAGCTCCTAATATAATAAAAATTGTGTCCCCCTCCTAACTTTTGAATTATGGGACATAAAGTTCTAGAAAAATTTGAGGTTGTAGAACATCAAATGTAATGATGAGTTACGCTCTCAGCGTAAACTGCTACTTACAACAACAGTACTTCTGGGCCGGTTCATTTGTGCTGGGAGCAGCATGGCCTTCCTACTTCCGCTATGTATATATTAATCAAAGCAAACAAAAATTGGAACGAAGTTCCTTATCGCACGTTGTGAAAGGGGGCTAGACGGAAAAAAATCTTACGAAAAGTTGTCACGACACTTTTTGCTATAGTAAGCTATTGTAAGCTGTGCGGCGTCGCATGTTTCTCTGTCTGTCTCTCTCTCTTTTATAGAAAGCAAGCCAGATATTTTCATTTCTATTTCGCATTGAACAGTGTGGTGTCGCGACGATTATTTTTGTTGAGTGTATACAGGTTTTTGTAAATAATAAATAATGTTAATAATAAAAAAATATTATTATAACTTAAAAAAATAAAATTTTATTACAATTCCTTCACTAATTAATCGAAAGGAACTTCGTTCTATCCGGGTGTCCCTTGACACCTCTCAAGTTTTTTTATTTATCCTTCTTCTAAATTTTAACAAATTGCTCTAATGTAACATGCTCTCTCATTCTCACATAGCAGGGTCTCGTTTATTCTTAATAAGATAAACTGCAATGTATGTATGGGGATACGGATGCATGTACATTGATTACAATATCTTCTGCGATATGCAGGTTTCCTCACGATGTTTTCCTGGACATAAATTTTATGCTAAAATTGGACGCAAATAAGCAATAGCATGTCAACCCACAAAATTGAAAAAAACTTAGTTATATATGCAGAAGTGTTGGTAAATGGCTGAAGAACATTTTTCTTTAATATTTATAGGATTTTAAGCTTTAAAACTTCTAAAAAGCCATTTTTAATAATGCAATTTATGTATTATGTTAAACGTTTTGGGTTATATTATATACGAAATATGCAGTTTGTATACTTATTTTATGTGAAAATAAGTAAAATAACTTACATAAACCTGAAATTGTCAAAAACTTGACCATAAAAAAATTCATATAAAGCAAGTTGTTAAAAATTTTCAAACGCGTTTTTCTCGAAATGACATTCGTGTGGGTTGGCATGGTATTGTTTATTTGCGTCCAATTAAGAACTTGAACATTCAGAAGTGCTTTCTCGGATTTAAACCCTTCGGTTAAAGTCTACAGTTCGCATTAATTTGGCCATCACGTCTTATTAATTTTTAAGTCTATTAATCATTTAATGTAATTTTTATCATATCTGTCAAAGCGTCTTTTTTATTTACAGAATAGTCTTAATCTTTAATAAATGTTTGTGATATAGGCTCTTAGTTAATCGACTTCAAAAATATATGTGACTATTTTTTACTTAGCACCAACTTCTGTTGGAAAGTATTTATTTTTATCCGACTGCCGGAGGGTAATGTTTTTCGAGCGTATGTATGTATGTATGTATGTATGTATGTATGTATGTATGTATGTATGTATGTATGTCTATTTCTTTGTGACGCTCTACAGGCTAAACCCTTGGACGTACATCGACTTATAGGATATCATTAGATTCGTCTCAGTTGTGAGAGTGACATAGGCTACTTTATTTTAACATGGGTTCCGCAGAAGCAAAGATATTCAAAGCGGAATATCACAGTTCGCTCAGAGCTAAAATCTGATGATGTTTCCTTGTAGAACTTGATAAAATAAGACGAAAAGTAACAATAAATTTTTTCGATATATTGCTTAGTTTTCGAGATATGATATGATGATTGAAGTTTGATTTTTTTGGCCAGTGATTGCCAATTCCACTCCCAATGTCTAGAATAATTAATTAAAGCATTTTCTATAAATAAAAAATACGGCATAATTATATAAATAGGTAGATTAATAAAATAATTAAACTTCTAAAACGCAAACTATTATATAATGTTATTCAATGTATTGTACAATTAATAAATAATTAAGTAATAAAAGATAGGAATAAGCATAATATATTATAATAAAAGTATTTTTCG
Organism: Hestina assimilis; assembly: GCA_023373885.1. Classification (NCBI taxonomy): domain Eukaryota; kingdom Metazoa; phylum Arthropoda; class Insecta; order Lepidoptera; family Nymphalidae; genus Hestina; species Hestina assimilis. Next base: position 3,252,978 of record CM041749.1, on the reverse strand, counting down.
ATTCCTAATCATGTAATTTGTTTAATGTAAGAAAAATATAAATTTTAAGTGTCTGTACCTACATCTCAGATTCTACTCTAGAGGAGTAAGAAAGTAGTTTAGCCTTTTCACGCAAAAGCTGCTGATCGAATTTGGATGAAATTTAGCACACGGAGAGCTTATATTGAATTAACGAACCCTGAATTAGCACATTTGATACCAGAAAAAATGTTAGGTTCCCTCGGCATTATCAAAAACGTACTGCAAAAATGTTTAGATGCTTGTTACTCAATCACACATCACATTAACGATTTAACGGATTGGAATGTAACTTAGCACATACAAAGATTGTAACCTGGATTAAGACATAAAATACTTTTTATTCCTAAAAAATGTTAGGTTCTCATTGGATTATCAAAAAACACTCTACAGAACTTTTTTATCTTTGTCTTATGAAATACTAGCGGCCCGCTCCGGCTTCGCACGGGTATAAAATATATAGCTTATGTCATTCAGTGAAAAAATGATTAAAATCGATCCAGTAGTTTTGATTTATTCATTACTGCCCGTGGCCCGCACGATTATTTACGACATCACATTAGAAACATCAAAAATAACAGTATTTCTCTAATATTTAATGGATGTTATTATACATATAAACCTCCTCCTCTGTCTGCAGTACCTTTACTAACATTAAAGAAATATTTATATTATAGTAGTCATTATAGAGCTTGTTTTTAGCTTTTTAGAAATTATTATTAATGCAGTTGGGTTTTTTGTTTCATTTAATAATTTATTTTATTTCTTTTCAGTTTTGAAATCGGTAATCTTTTTTCTAAACATTATTTTTGGAATGTCTATTCAAAGCTTCGATTTTTTTTAATTCAAAGCAATGTAAATATTGTTAGATGCACTCGCAGTAAAACAACATTGTACAAGATCATTGCTATTGCACGTTATTTGATTAACGAGACGTACAATTGCAGGATACATACAATTACACATACGAAATGGTATTCATGCGCAAAATTACGCGAATATGGACCTTAGAGGAACTTTAATATTAAACTTTCTTCTAGCGGGATTTTAATTCTGTCTGCATTTTTAAGTACATAAGCGAGTTGATAGGAAGCAATTAGGACTCATGTAGACGGTATCGCTGCACCAAAAAAAACTAGCGGGATCCCGTTATTATGAACGCGTGTGATACTGATGTGATAGGAGGAAAGCGATGAGAAGGGAAACAGGTAGGGAACAGGGGGATTTGGTAGATTGTGCCTCCGGCGCTCTCACTCATCGCACGAAACGCAACAGTAACCTGTTACTTTACGCCAATTTTCTATGAGAAGGTACTTCTCCGTTCGAGCCGTTTTGGGACAAGAATTCTTCCATTGAAGAACTACGCGTGCTGGTCTCCGATGTCACCGACTAACTGTGGCATCAATTCCATCGCGAACAAAGAAGTTTCCCAACTCTTTTCTTTGTCGCACGTAAAAAAAATGGAATTCTTTCTCATTCTTACAACCTGGGGTCCTTCAAACGAGGCGTGAAGAGGCACCTTGCAGGTAGGCAGGGCGAGAATGGCTAGTACAGTTTTTTTTTATGTGAGAGGGGCAAACGGGCAGGAGGCTCACCTGATGTTAATTGATCACCGCCGCCCATGAACATCTGCAACACCAGAAGGCATGCAGGCGCGTTGCCGACCTTTAAGGGAAGAATACGCTCTTCTCTTCCACTTACCATCAGGTGGAGAAGAGTCATTTGCACTCCGGCGGTATTTAAAAAAAAAAAAAAGATGGCTCTACTACTACTAATATGCTATTATCATAGACTTATTATATACTAAAAACACGGCCTTCCATACAGACAAAATATGGATTATGTTACAACCTTGTGACTAACTTTGTTTCGTTGCGTTGGTCTATCTCAATCGTCAACTCTATGGTTATTCCATTTTTAAATTTCACACGCTACTCATGAAACACGTATGATGGTAGGAACTAAAAATGACATACACGATGCAGTCCCGGCGTGGATACGGCGCCATCTACTCGCGCCCTTACGATACTTAATATAAGAAGAGAGGTGGCAAGAAAACGGAGAGAGATACCCGCTATAACTCCCTGACTGCTTGATTCTCTTTTGGTCACAGTTATGGAGTGTAAAGCTACAGTACTGATCTCCAATAGAACAAGCAAGTTTGTGCTGAAAATAATGGGGCTCCACCTTTCCTTATACATAGTTTTGTTATTGCGCTGATCCATATTTAAAAATTTTCTATGTCGAGTTAACAGGCGAATATAATTATAATAACATTGTGAATGGACGCAAATAAGCAATACCATGTCAACCCACATGAATTTCATTACGAGGAAAAGTGTTTGAAATTTTTGAACAACTTGCTTTATATGAATATTTTTTATGTATTGGTCAAGTTTTTGGAAATTTCAGATTTATGTAAGTTATTTAACTTATTTTTACAAAAATAAGTATACAAACTGCATATTTCGTATATAATATAACTCAAAACGTTTAACATAATACATAAATTGCATGATTAAACAATGGCTTTTTAGAAGTTTTAAAGCTTAAAACCCTATAAATATTAAAGAAAAATGTTCTTCAGCCATTTATTAACACTTCTGAATATATAACTCAGTTTTTTCAATTTTGTGGGTTGACATGGTATTGCTTATTTGCATCCGAATATAATTATATACTCTGATCTACTCCATACTATCACTTACATGAATTACGTAATATATAGGTAGAGAAAAATAGAAACAATTTCACAAGATTCCATCTGTTAAAACGGCTTTGATGATATTTTATACTACATACATACTATTTACCTAAAATATTTTATCGAAAATTTCTTCGTAAAGTTTACTACGCTTATCAATTCTAGTGATTAGATAAGAGTATTAAAAAAATATTGATGCTATGAATTGCGATGATACATACCACTTGTAATAAAAACCACTGATTTAAAGGTAAAGATATCGACCAACCGTCTAGCGGAGCAGTACTTCCCTATTAATATTATAAATGCGAAAGTAACTCTGTTTGACTCTTTGTCACGCTTTCACCTATTTTGATGACATTTGGTACAGAGAACTTGAATAGAACTTGGGAAAGGCTACCTTCTATCGCGATAAAAAAAAGTTTGAAGGCGTTGAAATAAGGAATAAATTATGTAATGTGAATAACATTTAATACAAATAAATGCCAAAATGTCTATGGGAAAATGTGCAATCTTAAGATTTTTCATTCATTAACAAACTTTAAACAATGAATCCATAAACTTAAGTAACCATTTCTGCAATTGTTATTTCAGAATAGGTTTTTGTTTTATAAAAAGTTACGTAAATAAATAATGCTTGTATAACCAACGGCTTTCGTTATGAAATACTGTTCTTGGTAGGTAGATACCATCGCAGAGTCAGATATTCTACCTGCCTAACTAGTGTAATTACTAGGCAAAGAAGATTTAAGAACCAATATCTTAAGGTTGTGTACAACCAATATCTTAAGGTTGTGTGTTGTTGTACAACGCGTAAGTGACACCTACAAAAGGTGTTGCAAGCGGTCATAGGCTACAATAACTGCTTACCACAATGTGAGCCATATGCTTGCTTGTCAACTTAGTCACATAAAAATATATCTGACTGGTTGCCGATGCCGAAACCAGTGCGCGGACTTTGGTGGTTATGTTGTTTTTGATGTCGTGAGTATTAAATAAATAATGTAAAGAATGCTTAAATTTCGCATCGAATGATATAGAACCCAGGAAAGAGAGTTAGTGCATGGTCCTTCAGTTGTAGAGTTAATTTCAAATTATTATCGTGAAAATATTTTAAATCGATTAAAGTTTTAAACACAACAAACAGACAGACAAGAAAATTTTATACTCGTATGTATGTAGGACTATAATCTTAGTCTTCTTATCGAGTGGTTAGTGGCCAACCTAGTGCCAGAGTTGTTCAGGTCGCCCGTATACGAGTACGCCTCTGACTTGACTTTTCGACTATTATCAAATTCATAACAGCCGGGAGCGACTGTTTACGTGCCCCACGAAGCACGGAGATGATCAGTTGAAATACCACTATGCGATCACCCATCTAGAAACTGACCGTGCCTAAAGTTGCTTAACCCTTTACCGATCAGTGAGCGCAGCCGGCTATGAGCGTCTCATAATCTTGGTTATTTCTTATGATTAGGCAGTGAAAAAGAAGGGATTTCCCGGCGTCGGGATGTGACGACCCTATAGCCCTATAGCCCGCTGTTGGGATAACCTCTGTCACAGCAGAGATAATTCACCCAGTCCAATCAGTCACACTGGTGGTAGGTCTTTTGCTGCAAGAGGCCGGCTAGAATATGTATGTGTAGGTGTATGTGTATGTATATTATGTAATACTTTTGACGCCCGCTGTAACGTTGTGGCGTGAGGGAGTTTGTCATCATTTTACAAACATTAGTGTTTTCGTCTGGGCTTTTGCATTTAAGGTTCTTCCCACCGTGCCTCCGAGAGCACGTTAAGCTGTCGGTCCCGGTTACTATGACATAACCCCTAATAATAATCGTTACCTATTGATAGGTAATTTGGTCTTATCTAACGAGTTCTTGGTTCACCCTTTGGGTTGCGGAGGTGAGATCTGTGTAACAACTAATAACCTTTCGGATCCGGATAAGAGTAATAAAACCCTGGGTAAATACCGGGAATAATGCTAGGAAGAAGATTAGACGGTATATAAAGATGCTTTTTTATCAACACAGAAATTATAATTACTACAGTAATTATAATTAAATAGTAATTAGAGTATTATAAATATACACTGTGGTTACAATAGACATAGGTATAATCTTCGTAATTATGACGATGAAAGTGATGCTGTAACCTTCATCATAATTATAGTCAAAGGCTTATTAAGATTTAATTTCATTGGATCTTCTTACAGATATTGAGTCTTGCATGCATAGACTTATTATACTATGGACCGGCCCTTTCATAGAGACAAAATGTCACAGAATCACTGGTTACTCTTCGTAGATTTAACACCAAAACGGAACGAAGCTTTTCACACGCGAACTTCATTCGGATATTTCTGCAAACTTGTGACTAAATAATATAAATAATTTTGCTATTTAATAAATTATATCTTAGCTTTCGATGGTTGCGGGTTCGATTCCCACTCTCACAAATGTTTGTATTGATCTTACAAATATATATTCAGGTCTGGGCGTTTGTACTTAGGATTATTAGGATAGTTATATCCTGTGTCAGGGGTCCGGAAGTATACACAATTACAAGGACAAACATGTCTCTATCGTCAAATCTCCAGACCGGAAAACATGTCTCTATCGTCAATACAAACATCTGCTCCGAGTGGGAATCGAACCCGCGATCTGTGGCGCTTGTGAAGGTTCACTACCGTTGAGCCACAACGTCGTCAAATTATTCAAATCCGATCAGTAACGCCAGAGACTAGCGCGTTAAACGAACCTATTCAGCTTTATAATATTGGTATAGAAATGTGCAATTGTGCATTCCCTTGAATCATCAACTATATTAAATACTTTATCCAAATTTGTCTAAATGAAATCTACTTGATTATTATTATCTAAAGACACTGAAACGTTATCTGAGATAATTTGAAAGATCTGTATTTTCTATTTAATAATGCAACTGTTGGCGCCATGTCGTTAAACTAAGAGAATATGTATTTCTTAACCAATTCCCTGTCCATTTATACCATCTCCGATGACGTCCTTAGCCGTGGTTCGGCTTCGCAGGAAGCACCCTAAGGACGGAATCAAATTTGAGCCCCCGTGAGGGCTGCCCCTTTATCACGGCTGAGTCTCTGTACTCGGCCCCTTCGCCCGGTGACGCTGTCAAGGCCAGTAGGGCCAACAGCAATACACATTCCGAAAAAAAAAAAAAAAACACGGGCATCTGACAGAGCCTTTTTATGACTTTAATTTTTTTTTAAATTGACGACGTTGTGGTGCAGCGGCAGCGAACCTACCTTAAACACCACAGGTCGCGGGCTCGATTTCCGCTCAGAGCATAAAATGTTTGTATTGACCATGCATTTTCGTTCTGGGTGTATTTGTTCTTTTGTGTTTCAGGACCCCCGACACAGGATATCATTATCCTAATGGAGGCCGTTGAGTGTGCGGCGTAAATTTATAAAAAAAAAATTGGTCGCTCTACTTATTAATTATAAGTGCTGATTGTATGTTTATTCCGTATAAATTATTCTTTAAATGAAAATATTAATTATTATATTAATTTAATTTAGATTTGTCATGTGGCATTTCTACGTTTCTGTAGTAGTAGAGGCATGCTGTTCCCAGCACGAATGGCCCAGCTCGGCCGGGAAAGTCTCATGAAGAGTGCTGTTGCGCTTCATGCGATGAGTGAGAGCGTCGGAGCCCTGAATAATCGAATTTTTAATAGGTGATTTGCTCCTATCCAATGAGTTACTGGTTCACCCTTTGAGTTGCAGAGGTCAGACAACAATCGCTCTGTGTAAAAACTAATAACCGGTCAAGAATAAGTGTATAAGAACACCTTGCGTAAATGCCGAGAATAATGTAAAGTTAAAATATTTAGAATTATATTTTCAACACGTATATAATGTTTTACGTTCCAATGTTTGATTAATAGAGTGAGTAATGTAGTAAAAGTATTTGAGCTCGTGTTCATTAAAGGATAACTCATGTCCAATTATCGAGTTCATTTCATAGCTCAGGTCACATAGAAGTGGTGTCAACGAGCTATTACTGGATCTGAACGTATGTCGTAGGCGGTCTGGATAATGGGTCACTTCCTTGCCGATATAATCATTTCGTGCGAATATTTACTTGAAATAGCTTTATATTATGTGATTATTAAGATTGCTACCTTATTAAATTTTCTATGAAAAAAAAAAATCAAAAAAATTGATCGTCTAGTAGCATAGGTACGGTCCGCCTTTTTTTTTTTTTTACTTTGAGAAATGCAGTTACGCACTCGAGCGCCGGGACGGGTGCAATGGCGCAAGAGGTGTGTGGACTCGGAGCCGGGCTCCCCTACCCACTAAAACTCCAAGGTCCCATCTGGCGCGATAGTGGGATGCCGCGGGATCACCGAAGCATTCAACCGCGACGCCCCGGCGCTTGCCCCGAAGGGCCCGTCTGGGGCGGCAACATAGTGCCGCCATACATACATATAATTACATACTACGTCCGCCGGTACGGTCCGCCTGATGGTACTCACCTCAACCTATAAACACTTGCGATACTTAAAGTGTCAACTGAGCGTTGCCAACCCAAGAGATACAGGAGAAGGGATGAGAAGGCGCGGTCATTCACTAGATGGGTGATCGCGTAGTCTCCGTGCTTCGGAGGGCACGTAAAGAGTCGGTCCCGGCTCTTATCAATTTGATAACAGTCGAAAAGTCTGTACAACTCTGGCACTAGCTTGGCCACTAACCACTCGATAAGAAGAAGATTTTACTCAACAATTAATTAAGTATACTTATAGTAATATCTATTGTTTGTATTGATCTTACAAACAAACTGTTTGGGTCTGGGCGTTTGTCCTAGTGGTCACCCAACCGTGCCTCGGAGAGCACGTTAAGCTGTCGATCCCGGTTGTTAACACATAACATCCGATAATAATCGTTAACTCTTGATGACGAAATCGCTGTTATCCAATAAGTTACTAGTTCGCCATTAGGGTTGCGGAGGTCAGATGGCAATCGCTCTGTGTAAAAACTAGTAACCTGTCAAATCCGGATAAGAGTAATAAGCAGACCCTGGGTAAATACTCGTATAGTACCGGGAATAACGATAGGAAGAAAAAAAAGACTTATAGTAATAAATATTAAGAAAATAATTGCGCTCTGATCTAAGAAGTGACGTACAAATTTATAATGAAAAACATTAGATTAAAAGGCGTCGGGATGTGACGACCACATCGCCCGCTGTTGGGATAACCTCTGTCACAGCAGAGATTATTCCACCAGTGCAATCAGTCACACTGGTGGTAGGTCTTTTGTTGCAAGAGGCCGGCTAGGTAGGTACCACCGCAGTGACCAATATTCTGCCGCCAAATAGTAGTGTTTAGGCACTACTGTGTTCCGGTTTGAAGGGCATTGTACGCTAGTGAAATTACTGGGCGAACGAGATTTAAGAACTAATATCTCAAGGTTGGCAACGCGTGAGTGGCACCTACCAATGGTGCTGCAAGCGCTCATAGGCTGCGGCAGCCACTTACCATCAGGTGGGCCGTATGCTTGTTTGCCAACTTCTAACATAAAAAAATAGATTAATATAATCATTTGTGATTAATATAATCACTTTAAAGATATCAAACTATCAGATATTTTTGATAAGAAACCGGACCAAAGAAGGTAAATTACATTTAGGACAAAGTAAACTAATTTAAATTATTATCATTATATTTATAGAGGACCGATGTGTACCTTAAGCTCCATAAGTCACGGGTTCAGTTCCCGTTCGGGACCTGTTTTCATCGGCGGTTTAAGTTTATCCGTCTAATTTGACAACGTTGTGGTGCAGCGGTAGCGAACCCGCCACAGATCGCGGGTTCGATTCCCGCTCGGAGCAGATGTTTGTATTAACCATGCCGGCATGTGTTCCGATCTGGGCGTGTTTGTCCTTGACTTTGGGTATGCTTCCGGTCCCCCGACACAGGACATAACTATCCTAATGGGGGCCCGTTGAGTGTGTGGCGTTTATTTATTATCACAGTCACACTAATCTTTTGTTGAGAGGCCGGCTAGGTAGGTACCACAGTGTCAAATATTCTGTCGCCAAATAGTAGTGCTTAGGCATTATTGTGTTCCGTTGTCCGTGTGTTTGAAGAGCGCTGTAGATTAGTGAAATTACTGGGCAGAAGAGATTTAAGAACCAATATCTCGGGGTTGGCAACGCGCCCAGGCACCTACTAATGGTGCTGCAAGCGCTCATAGGCTACAGCAACCACTTACCATCACGTGGGCCGTATGCTTGTTTGCCAACTTGTAACATAAAATAAAAATCATTAATTATATATTACATAGGTACTAAAAATTGCTAATAACTTTATGTTTATTACCGTAACGTAAAGGTTATATCACATTGTTCTCGGTAACGCACGAGCCATTTGTTTTACCTCACGATGTTGACACATATGATGTTTCTTGAAGTTTATTTATTACTAGCTACAGCCAGCGGCGTCGCCCGCGTGAATAACGATTTAAAAGCCTCAATAGCTCAACGGTAGATGGGTCGACTTTGCTCCATTAACGCGAGAGTCGAGGGTTCGATTCTGACCCCTTGGGCTATTGTCGTACCCACTCCTAGCGCAAGCTTCGAGCTTTTTTGAGGGGCAATAGGAATGGTAGTAATGCCTTGAAAAAGCATTGCTAATATTCTAAAATATTACTTAACATAAAGATAAAGACAGAGAAACAGAGCATAAAGATTCTAAAATATTACTTAACTATATCTGTATTAATATCCTACAATTCTTGTGCGTATTTATGTATCGAAAAGCATACTTGTACAAGTGTTCAATTTTCTATCTAAATGCCATTGATATTTAAATTGCAAGAACATACATTTACATAAAAAGAAAACTAACCTCATTATTAACTTATTTATTTAATAACTTGCAAAATGTTAGATTTTAGTCATATCATTTACACTAATTACAATATTCTTAGCGTTTATCCCAACCTAAGACGGGGTCCACTCTTCTTTGACGTTATATAATTTTGAATCGTCGAGCCATAGGTTCGGAAAGTTGATTCTATTTCGAAGAACCAACAAGAAACTCTATAGTTACTCTTTTTAAGTATAGATGGTTTACAAATATTACAAAATTTTATTCCTGAGCATATTTTATCGAAAAAAATATTTGTCTATTGAGATATACTCGTATATGCTTTATCTCTCTTCACAACACTCACCCATCTCAGCCTAGAAAATTAAATATTAATTACATATTCAGGCCAAACTAATAAAAGTTTGTTTTTTCAGATACCTTATATCCGGCAAAAACCTACCGCATATTAGACAATGGATAAAAGATAATTTCGACATAGATTTGTCTAAGCCCCCAAAAATCCCGCAACCGCCAACCTCGTTCCCTGCAAGTCGTTTGCCGGATAACATTAAGAAGATACTGGAGAGCATATCGTTATTAAGTACCGATGGCATGGACAGGCTGATAAGGGCACATGGACAGACTTTGAAAGACGTTTATCATTTGAGGGCGAACAGCTTTCCGAGAATACCCGATGCTGTTATATGGCCGACAAGTCATGAGGAGGTGAATCGGTTTCTTTTTAAATGTTTGTCTGTATATAATTTCTGATGTTCTGTTTGTTCCGACTTATCTCCGAATAGCTGCAGCGATTGTAACATAACTTTCACAGGATCCATGATGATCCAGATCCCTGAGGTTATAAGGAATAACTTAAGCTACTTAGAACAAGAATTAGAGTTCCACTCCAACTGTCCTTCAAAGCGAAAGAGAATGATGTAAAAAGCACTACTGCTTTACTGTAGAATCTGACAATACATACCTACGGTACCTACCTAGCAGACCTCTTGGACCACCACCAGTAGACTTTAATAATTAAACGAAAGAAACATCTATAACCTTCTAGACTATAGGCTGCCCACAAAAAAAAATTATGACTATTTTTCCAGGTAGTACAAATAGTCCAAAGCGCATCTCAACATAATTTCGTTATCATTCCGTTCGGTGGAGGAACATCAGTTTCCGGTGCCGTGACCTGTCCGGAAAATGAGAATAGACCAATCTTAGCTCTCGACACAAGCGACATGAACGCCATATTGTGGTTAGATAAGGACCAGTTATTGGCGAGAGTTCAGGTAACCCAAAAAAACAAGTGATCTTATTTATTTTGTTATTTTTTTTGTTTATTTATTTATTTAATTGCATTCCACAATATATATATATATATATATATATATATAGTATGTTGATATGGGATGGTAGATAAACATATATATTATATTATATTATGGATTCTGTCGGACACAGCAAAGTAGGAGAGAGGAGGACCGACATTATTTTTATATGTATATTTTTGATTGTATTATTTCAATTTATTTATCATTTAAATATTCATTAATACTGTAGTAACATTTAGATAGTAATAGTTTCTTTAGTTTATTTGAGAATGTACGGTGTTTAGTAGTGACCGACCGAAATTTCGGTTTTGGTTTCGGTTTCGGCCAGTTTCGGCCTAAAAATCTAGTTTCGGCTTTAGTTTCGGTTTCGGCCAAAATATAGCCGAAACTTTCGGCCTCGCCGAAACTCGAGTGTTCGTGACTTTTCGTGCGTTGTTCGGTAAACTTCGCAGCCAACTCGTGACCGCTCGCTGACGCGGCCAATTAATGTCCAGAAATAAGTATTAGATTGATCTTTAACATATTGTGACCAACGTATTACTAGTTAGTTATGTACCTAGTACATCTAACTACAAGTTGTTTCTTTTTTAAGTTTACTCCCAATAGTAAGTCCTGTCTGTATATTCATGAAAAGAAAAATTGTTATGACTTTAATGAATTTTTAATTTTATTTAACTCTATTTAACTGTCTATATTATATACAGTGGTGGTCAACTAATAAGACACATGGGTATAATAAGAGTAACATTTATTCATATTTTCCGTAATTTCAGTTTATATGAAGTTTTTATTACGGTTTTTAATGTTGATCTGATCTTGATCATTTAACCAATGTTTTCTTAATAGAATTATTAAATTTTGGAATGAATTATAATTAAAAATAACAACAATTAAAATTCAACTTTACTTCTCCTTCGTGCTAATATAACTCTGAACAAGTAATTAGGAACACTTAAGAAAACATTAGAAATAATGAACGCAGAATGTAATCGAAGAGAAAAATGTACATTTATTATTAAATTCATCTAAAAAGCAACGTTTTCTATTAAAAATTAACATTAAATATGATTGCCATTATTAGCTATAGCCATATTGACATCCGCGCGGTATCGACTTGATCAAATAATGACAAGTTTCGTCAGTGAAGTTCTTCCAGGCGTCTTTGGAACTACTATAGAGTTGGTTTAAATTTCTAGTTTGTTGTACCACAAATGTTCCAAAGAATTCATGTCTAGGCTATTGGCAGGCCAATCTAAAACTGATTGTAGTTCACCGGCTAGAAGTCATTTAATAAACACTGAAGTATATTTTCGTGTTATAGCGCCCATGTAACTTCGCCACTAAGTTCTAGCCCAAATATTTCTCTTTTAATAATTACAGAGCCCACAAAGGGAACTTTTTATAAAGCCATTAAATTAGCTAAAATTCTTTCTAGGTACACAGTTTCAGTAGTTTTATAGGTTTGAAAATATTGCACAGTGTTGAAAACCATACTTTTGGAGCAAATCAAATGATAAGCTATTTTACGGTATGGCCATTTACGTTGAGATAAAATTGTTTTCACTTGGTTAAATAAGTGACCCATGTTTAAGTAATAAATTGTGATATTAATTTTAGAAATAAATAATATAAACTAACGAATGACGCCAAAGAAAAATAGAAAGGCTTTCCGCCTTTGTATTTCAGGTTTATTTTATAAAAATCGAAAATAAAACACTAACTCTTGCTGTCCCTAATTAAATGGTCAGCCAGTAAATGAGCAATTTCAATGCGAGAGATTTCTTTTTAAATAAACCTACCATAAAATATTTTTAGCTTCGAAAAAGTACACACCATTGAACAGTATACTTTATAACAAACAGTATCTCATAAAATTAAACTTAAAATATTTAACCAAATTATTTTCTGTTCCTAATTAGTTGACTACGAATGTATGTATACATGCATATAAATGTAAAAAAAAACTTGAAATTCAAATTTCATTAAAAAAACCTAATTTTAAATATATTTAAAAAGTTTCGGTTTCGGTTTCGGTTTCGGCCGAAACTCAGAGGGAGGCCGAAAGTTCGGTTTCGGTTTCGGTTTCGGCTGAAAAACCAGTTTCGGTCGGACCCTAGTGTTTAGTTTCTTCTTTAATTGTATTGGGTATATTGTTGTAAATTTTTATCGACATTACGTAAGTGCTATTAGAATGCATCTTTATTTTAGGGGTGGGTGAGTTTAATTTATGTATGGTAATTTAGTGGTGTAGTGTATCTTGTTAATACTTCTAAATATATTCTTCCAAATTCTGTAGACAGAACCTCAGTTACTTCTATTAATTGTACTAAACGTGCTAATCGCGCTAATGCGTAAATTATATTGTTAGGTAATTGGGATTAGATTATAATAATTTTTTTTATAAATATTTGGAAGATTAGACATAATGGATGACTAAATATTTGCAGACTAATGAAAGTTATTGAAAAAAAAACTATGTAAAAACAACATTTAAAGCACTTTTTTAACAGCCTGTATTGAATATAAAATAGTATATTTTGATATATTTCCAGGCCGGTATAGTTGGCCAGGATTTAGAACGTGAAATGCGTTCGAGGGGTTTCACGGTGGGCCATGAGCCAGATTCCTACGAATTCTCAACATTGGGCGGATGGGTGGCGACTAGAGCGAGTGGTATGAAGAAGAATACATACGGAAATATTGAAGATCTTGTCGTTCAGACTAAGGTAGGAAGGTCATTAGAAGAAATTCGGCCATTTTTTTCATGTCATTAAACTCATGGCTGAATCACTATAACAAAGTCGCTTTCTCTATCTCTATTTATGCTTAAATCTTTAAAACTACGTAACGGATTTTGGGGCGGTTTTTTTAATAGATAGAGTGATTGAAGATGAAGGTTTATATGTATAATAACATCCATTAATTAATAGGGAGAAAAAATTTTTTTGAGGTTTCCAATGTGATGTCGTAAATAATTACATTTAACGCGTGCGGGTCACGGGCAGTAATTTATAAATCAAAACTACGGGATCGATTTTAATCATTTTTTCACCGAATGACATAGGCTATATGTTTTATACCCGTGCGAAGCCGGAGCGGGCCGCTAGTATATTATATGTCGTAATTTCTTAGTTTAGTTTTTTTAATTGTTTGAGGCTTGACCCCATTTTTTTCCATCGCTATTTTAAGGCTCCTTTTAATAGGCTCTCATCGCATGTTTTACTAATTTTTATATTTCAGGCTGTGACTCCTCTCGGTGTGATAGAGAAGAGTTGTCGAGTGCCCCGAATGTCATGTGGTCCGGATTGGGAGCACGTCGTCTTGGGTTCCGAAGGTTGTTTAGGAGTTGTGACTGAGGTAGATATTTATACCTTACAATCAACAAAATAAAAGCCCAACTTAATTTTTTATGACTCACCTGATGGTACACGGGTATCGCACCCTCTAAGCATTATATATAAGTATGTAGGTATGTGTAGATTCGCGTTGTCGATTTTGGGGTTTTGGGAAAATTTGGGGTAAGCAAGAAATGTAAGAGGATAGTGGAGTGGGTATTGTGGTCTTTTTTCTTTCTCACTCGTGGAACAAAACGCAATACTACAGATACTGCTATTTCACATATTTTATTTATTCCTTAAATATCTACTACACTTTAAGTCAATTGATTTATACAAAGATTAAAAAATAAACGCTACACACTCAACGGCCCCCATTATGATAGTGATATCCTATGTCGGGGGCTCGGAAACAATGACAAGGACAATCACCCATAGACCGGAAAACATGCCTGTATGGTCAATACAAACATCTGCTCCGAGCGGGAATCGAACCCGCGACGTGAGGCGCTTAAGGCAGGTTCACTACTGCTGCGCCACAACGTCATCTTATTCCAATATTTCAGGTAACACTAAAAATCCGTCCTTTACCACCTGTGGTCCGTTACGGCTCCCTCGTGTTCCCGGATTGGGAATCTGGTTTCCAATTCGAGCGAGAGGTTGCTAAACAGCGTCTGCAACCGTCCAGCATAAGACTGATGGATAACGAACAGGTAACTGGATATCCTTAGTTTCAAGTATATTATTAAGTCTTCTTATTTTTTTATGTTACAAGTTGGCAAACAAGCATACGGTCCACCTGATGGTAAGTGGTTGCCGTAGCCTATTAGCGCTTGCAGCACTATTAGAAGGTGCCTCTCACGCGTTTTCAACCTCGAGATATTAGTTTTAAATCTTCTCTGCCCAGTAATTTCACTAGCGTACAGTGCCCTTCAAACGGGAACACAGTAATGCCTAAGCACTACTATTTGGCGGCAGAATATTTGACACTGCGGTGGTACCTACCTAGCCGGCCTCTTGCAACAAAAGACCTACCACCAGTGTGACTGATTGCACTGGTGGAATAATCTCTGCTGTGACAGAGGTTATCCCAACAGCTTCCTAACATTATTACCGATATTATACGAGTATTTACCCAGGATCTGCTTATTACTATTGTCCGGATTTCACACTACTTATTACACAGACCTAAGGATGAACCAATAACTCATTTGGATGAGAGCAATATCCTTTTCAAGAGTTAACGATTATTTCTGTCTGAGTGGGAATCGAACCCGCAACTGTCGAAGCTAAATGCAGACTCGATACCCACAGCGCCACAGCCAGATTTCATGCTGGAAAAATCTTTTTTTAGGGAACCTTTCAGTGGGCTGTATCTTACCGTAATAAATGAAGTAATCTATGAGCTTACTCAAAGTTTGCGCTAGGAGTACAACAATAGCCCAAGAACGCAGGATCGAACCTGCAACTCTCGCATTAACAAAATCGGCCCTACCGTTGAGCTATTGAGGCTTCAAATTAAACATCCATGAGATATAACTCACAAGTAGTCTTATCTAAAGTACTTTTAGAACTGTAACATATTTCAGTTCCGCTTCGGCCATGCACTGAAATTGGAACAATCCTGGGGCGGAGTTATGCTGGACGGTCTGAAACGATTCTACATCACGAAGATCAAGGGATTCGATCCTCAGAAACTGTGTGTGGTGACGCTCCTCATGGAGGGTGACGCGGAACAAGTGACGAATAGCGAGAAGAAGCTGAACAGTATCGCCGCTCAATACGGCGGAGTTCCGGGCGGTGCGAAGAATGGAGAAGCTGGATATACTTTGACATTCGTCATAGCGTATATTAGGGTAAGTTTATGTATGAAATAGCTGTTTTTCTGTATTTTTTTTCTTTTTTATGTTAGAAGTTGGCAAACAAGCATACGGCCCACCTGATGGTAAGTGGCTGCCGCAGCCTATGAGCGCTTGCAGCACCATTAGTAGGTGCCACTCACGCGTTGCCAACCTCGAGATATTAGTTCTTAAATCTCGTTCGCCCAGTAATTTCACTAGCGTACAATGCCCTTCAAACCGGAACACAGTAGTGCCTAAACACTACTATTTGGCGGCAGAATATTGGACACTGCGGTGGTACCTACCTAGCCGGCCTCTTGCAACAAAGACCTACCACCAGTGTGACTGATTGCACTGGTGGAATAATCTCTGTTGTGACAGAGGTTATCCCAACAGCGGGCGA
The DNA here is from genome assembly GCA_023373885.1 of Hestina assimilis. Taxonomy (NCBI): domain Eukaryota; kingdom Metazoa; phylum Arthropoda; class Insecta; order Lepidoptera; family Nymphalidae; genus Hestina; species Hestina assimilis. Next base: position 3,236,485 of record CM041749.1, on the reverse strand, counting down.
TGGGGTCGTCACATCCCGACGCCTTTAAAATTTGTATGAATGGGCCGGGTCGACTGGACCTCGTGAAGTGTCTTTAGACGTGTGGCGCAGAAGGCACAAAACCCCCAACTTTCCGCAGCCTTTTTGTTGTTATTTTTCTTTTTATACATAACTTCTAGCTTCGCTCGTGTGGTCTTAATAAACGCTAAACACTCATCGACCCCATTAGGATAGTTATATCTGTGTCGGGGGTTCGGAAACATACACAATGACAAGCACAAATATACCCAGAGCGAAAAACATGCCTGAATGGTCAATACAAACATATGCTCTCAGCGGGAATCTAAACTACGACTTGTGGAGTTTAAGGTTAGTTCGCTGCAACCGCGCTACAACGTCGTCAGTCAAATACTTATTGTTAACTCAACGTCTTTCGCTTTATTTTAATTGTATATTACTAAATTATGAGAGCCAACACATTTCTGCTCTTCTTAGTAATAATGTTCCGATCGGCTATTGTTAGAACAATGACATTGATTGACATCCTATTTCCCCTCCAAATAAGCTCGAAGCTTAGAACCATATACGGCAAGACAAATATTCGATTTGAGGGAGTTCGGATGTATAATATCTTACCTTAAAAATGTTAAAGACTCTTTAAGTATACGAGTTTTTAAAAATAGATTAAGAGAATTTAACTAACTAATTTAAATTAATTTTGTTAATTATTTAAAAATTATAACTTACATAAAAATGTAACTTATCAATAAGTAGTACGAATGTCTTACAAGCTAATGTTTAAATTAAGTGTAAATTAGTTAAGTTTCTCTTTAAGTGAACAATGTAATATTCTATGAGAAATAAATAATGTTTAAACCGAAGCTTGCTTTTAGGAGTGGAACCCGCGACTCTCTCTAACACTAAACTAAACCAATGATAAACGTGTATGTATGTGTGTGTGTGTGTAGGACCTGGCGCTGGAGTACGGCATAGTGGCGGAGTCTTTCGAGACGTCGGTGCCGTGGGAGCGCACGCCGGCGCTGTGCGCGCGCACCAAGGCGTGCGTGCGCGAGCAGTGCGCGCGCCGCGGCATCTCGCACTACCACATCTCCTGCCGGCTCACGCAGACGTACGCATACACTAGATTGTTTATTTTTAATGTGTAACATCTTTCCTCTAGGTTTTCTGCAATCTATGGGACTAGTTTCGTGAATAGGGATGGAAGTGTGTAGCAGGAAATCAAGAAGAGACAAGGGGAGACGCACGTAGCTAGTTATATGTACAATTATAATGTTAAATTATGTTCAGAGTTATCAATTAATAAATAAATGGTCGAGTTTCAAACACTAGTATACTTAAAAAATATATACTTATAAAATTCAAAATAAAATTACTTGAATTAATAAAATAGAAATGGGACACAGTTACAGCCTCACCTACCGAATACAATTGTGAATCTAAACCGTTCTCGAATCCACTTGAACACATAAAATATTTTATCAAAATCGGTCCAGCTGTTTAGAACCTCTTGAGTCATACACACGTACAAAAGAATTATATATATAAAGAGTTCATAATGACATAAATTATGTAACAGTTACGACGCGGGCTGCTGTATATACTTCTACTTCGGCTTCAAGACGGTCGGCATGAGCGACCCCGTGCACGTCTACGAGGAGATCGAGGAGGCTGCGAGAGACGAGATCATCGCTTGCGGTGGTGAGATGCATTCTAACTTATGGCCTGCGCCCATTGGCGGCATGAAACGGCAGCGGATTTTTATGTGACAAATATAAATAAAACTTAAAACTTTTAACGATTATCGTCATCATCATTGTGTTATGCAGCATGTCACGGCAGTGTAATTTCAAATTTATTGCCATGCTTATACGTGTCACATAAAATTCCTCTGACGTGCCCTGCCTTCAATGGGTGCAAGCCCTTATACTCTTAAAGAAATTCTTTATCTTCTGAAAATTTTCTCTTTTATTCTTCTTCTTAGTCATATTCTCACAGTTAAAACTCTCCGCTTGCTGCTGTTAAAGCTAGTAGCGCAATCGGCCTAACAAACATTCTATGACTTCTCTAGCTAAAAAGATCCTTCATATTCAGATTTACAATTCTATTACGAGTATATGCAAATACTGAGCAGTATTAAATCAATTATTTTCAGGATCAATATCCCATCACCACGGCGTTGGTAAGTTGAGGAAGAAGTGGTACACGGACACAGTGAGCGAACCCGGGCGGCACTTACTACTAGCGGCTAAGAAGACTTTGGATCCGGCAAATATTTTTGCTTTAGGAAATATGGCCTTTGACCAATCAAATGTAGAGGCTAAGAGCAAATTGTAAATTAAACATGACAAAAATAAACAATTTTATAAGTCTTAAGGCTTGCGGCAATTGGCGGTGCGGCACGACAGGGTATTATAAAAGTGGACCTTTTATAAATTTATAATATCACTTTAATTTTTGGTTTGTCTTCACCATGTCGGATTATAGCCGTCCGCGGAGACTTTATTTATTTTAATTTTACTCTTTACTATTTTCATGTATGTTCGTTTTGTTTGTTTGTATATTTATTCGCATGCATGCTTGCGTGTCTTATTTTTTCCTTTTTTTTTTTTTAAATAAGTATTACAAGAAAAATTAAAAGTTTGACTTGAGCGGTGGTTTCATTAAACCACACAAGTTTTATTTTATATAAAAATTAAAAGGATGACAATAAATTTTCAATTAAACTAACGCAATCAATCATCATCGTTGCAATTTCAAATTTGTTGTTTTATTTATATTGGTCACATAAAAATCCGCTGTCGTGCTGTGCCGTCAATGGGCGCAGTCCCTTTAAACCATCAAGTCCGACAGGATACTAAGTAAAAAGTAAACCATTGGTAGTGATATTGTTGATTTAGCAACAGTTTTAAATTAAAAAAAAAATATGTTTAAATTTTTTCAATTTCATTCCAAAGGCCAATGTTTGATGACAGCCACAACGCTACCAACTGGCCAGCATATTGGGATAACATATTGGATTTTATTTACACATTGGCATATTGATCATTATTTATTAGCATTTTGATAAAGATCGTTGCAGCCATAATACAGACAAAGTGTCAGTCAAAATACTTGGCCGGCCAGTATTGTCGCCAACTACCAACATTCGTCCAAGTAGGTTTCTGCAATTTTGCGCAACATGCTGAATGTACCAATTAGTAACTGCGGCTTTATGGATATTAACAAATTGAATCAGTTAAAGTTCCCAGTTACTTTCTTAATAATTTTACCCAAGACATAAAGTAAATGAATTAAGTAATAATTATAATTATAATAACTAATGCAAGCACTGACAACGAATATTAAAGAAATATAGACTTAATTGCTCAAATGCTAAAGTTCAGTTTTAATTCAACTCATATCCAGGGCCGGAGTGTATTGTTCATGATATGGGTTGGAAATAACACTTAATTCGGTGAAGTGAGTTTTAGACTTTTGTGTGATGGGTTAAGGTAGAATTTAGTTTAGAATTTAAGAGTGGCTTTTTATTGCATAGTTGTGTGTTTACAGAAAACAATGATGACGTTGTGGCGCAGCGATAGCGAACCTGTCTTAAGCGCCAAAGATCGCGGGTTCGATTCCCGCTCGGAGCAGATTTTGTATTGACCAAACAGGCATGTTTTCTGGTCTGGGTGTGTTTGTCATTATGTATGTTTCCGGACCCCGACACAGGATATAATTATCCTTATGGGGGCCGTTGACTTAAAGCTTTCGACATGAATAGGCTGACTCAAACATGTATGAGATGATATATAAATAATAAATATAAAGCTCTACAATTTGTATGTGTTTGTTTGTGTGTGTTTGTCAAATAAGTGTTTGCGGATATAGAATTTTCAACTTTTAATTTAAATAATTATATAATTTAAATGTTATAGTTACATTCCACAACCAAAAATATTGTATACATTACATAGAATTACTATATGCATGGACAGACACTTCAATACAACAAAATGTCAAAGAGTCGCTGGTGCTCCTTCGTTAATTCAACACCAACGCAACGAAACGAAATTAGGCACAAGTTTTCAAAAGTTAGCGTGTAATTAACCAGCGCGTCTTTGACTTTTTGTCAGTATGGAAGGGCCTCACCATAGTGTATTAAGTCTATGAATTATATACATATGTTTCTGATTGTATATTGCAGTTGGCCCTACTGGCCTCGACCGTCTTACCGGGTGGGGTACGAATTATTATTAATGAGTTGTGCATTTCATCTGAGGGTTTGAGTTTTTATTTTATTCTGTTTTTATATAAATATCTAGTCTCCGTTTCTGTTAGCTATTGTTTAAACTGTCAGTGATTAATATAAGTAATATTATTTTAATATTGTTTTGTAATATATCAAAATTGTAACATTTTGTGAAGGATATTGTTAATACTTAGATGATTTAATTTATAACCAAACGCCTGAAATAAAATATTTTTTCGTTTCTGGAAATGCTATTTTTATTTTGTAGGTAATTTAATATAAGTATGAAAATACATCTAAAACATACATAAATATAAGTCTTAATAACTTACTTACAAATTTTGCAAGCTAGACAAAAGCTTTTAATGTGTGGGTGTAATGTAAAATAACAATTCTTAGATTTATATTAATACTTTTCATTTTTTTCTGCTACTTTTGAAATTTCACATTTTGCCATGCCACCAATGAGAAAAAATCAGGCATAACTTTTGTTAGTATTATGGGATATTTAATTTTTATTATAAATGTTTGCAAAATTAATTTTATTACAAAAAATAAGCATCTATTATTAAAGAAAACTTGGACACGAAACTAGACCCATTATTCGGTACAGGCACCTACTAGTGCCAATTTTTCCAATTTAACGATAGTTTATTTTTATAGTCGATAGTTTAGATTTATAGTTGATAGTCGTTTGCATTTTTTTAAAGTAATTTGAATATTTATAAAATATTTTTGCAAATACATCAATATTTTATTTTGGCTTCCGATAAATTAATTTGAGTGGTTAACTTTAAATTAGCGCGAAAATGAATATCATATTATACTAGAGATTATAGATATCCGGCTTTTTGCTACAATTTGTTGTCATAATGAAATCTTTCTTGAAAAACACTTAAATAAAATAAACTGCTTTTAAAAAAAAATAACTGCTCGTCGCTACTAATTGAACTTTATATGTTATATATAATAATATGAGTAATTAAATTTGATTTATTTATACTAATGTATTATAATATGTATTCAATTTACGCAAAATATAAACAAATAAAATAGGTCCTATCTTAGTGCTTCCGTTTTCCGTGTACATCACGAAGTATTGTATTGTCATGTCGTTTACCATCTCATTTCTTAATTTTGAATGTTGTTAATTTGACTTGAGATTCAGTACTTTAACGTTATTATAAATAAATAGTTTTTCCTGAATTGACTGTTCATGGTTTTGGCAGGTATTCAATTATTATTTCAAATCTTTTATTCAAGTGCGGGTAAACGCGGCTACAATTGTAAAGTAAATATCAGTGCTAAACTTATTTTTCCAGTCAACAGCAGAAGTTATAACGAGTTGTGCAAGACTTAATTTTCCAAGATGATTGACCTTTTTATGCCTTTTCGCTCTTTTCTAAAATTTGAAAACGTTTGTACGGATAACAATGTTTTTCGTATGCATTATAAATTAACTGTTATAATACTACTCGTGTTCACGTTATTGGTAACTTCAAAACAATTTTTCGGTGAACCAATACATTGCATGAGCGAAAGTGAAAAAGACAACGACAAAGATGCTATTAATAGTTACTGCTGGATTTACGGAACCTACACATTAAAGAGTAAATATGTTGGTAAGTTTGCAGAGGTCCTGAATCGGTATCATTTATGTTTCAATATTTTTTATGAATTATCAGCGTACAATTTATACATTATTTGGTATATTTCTGTTCTTAGGCGTAGAAGGAAAACACATGGCGTATGCTGGCGTAGGCCCTAGTAGTGGCATTCATGACGAAGAAATAAGGCAAACATATTACCAGTGGGTCTGTTTTGTATTGTTAGGCCAAGCTGCAATGTTCTACACACCACGATATCTCTGGAAGATGTGGGAAGGCGGCAGATTGAAGGCATTAGCATCCGATTTAGGTAAAAATTTAGCTTAGAGTACATTATATTTGTGTTTTTCCAATTATGACTAAGTTGAGTGAAATTTATCAATAACACAAGCTTTTTTTTTTAATTTTAGCTAATCCTATGGTGACTAAAGATTGGTCAGAGTATAGGCGTGGAGAGCTGGTATCTTACTTAAATTATACAAACACCTACACTCACAATATGTATGCCTTGCGATATGCATTCTGAGATACTTAATCTTGTAAATGTGGTGAGTAACAATGTAAATTAAATCTAATGTCTCCATACTAAATAAATAAATATATTAAAATGACAGTTTGTTCTAGAATTTATTGAAAAACTAACAATGGTCTCCCTATTTAATTATGTTGCTTTTCCCAAAAATTAACTTCAACTTAGTAAGTTAAATATATTGAACAGATCTTGCTGAAGCTATTGTGTATTAAAAGTTTAAAACCATGTATGATACGGAATACTTTTTTTGACTCAGCTTAAATTAAAACTATCAGCACAGCTATTTTAGATTTGTTTCTTATTGAAATGACTACAAACTAATACTATCTCATTTTCCTTATTATTAATAATAGCATACAAAGTAATCCTTGACGTCTTAAAATAATTTAAATGATTAATATGTGTGTGTAATGTTAGAATTTCCAGTTTTTTAAATAATTTAACAATATTTTGGTTATATTATTAAGTAATCTTTAAGTTAACCTAATTTTTATTACCAACTAGGTAGGTCAAATGTTCCTGCTGGACTTATTCTTGGGAGGATCATTTCGTAACTATGGTGCAGCTGTTGCAGCATTTACACACACTCCTCGTGTGCCAAAGAATTTTGAAGACTTCGCTTCTGTTAACCCCATGGACCAATACTTTCCCAAGTTAACAAAATGCTGGTTCAGAACCTACGGTCCATCGGGAACAATGCAAGTTAAAGACCGACTCTGTGTACTACCATTGAATATAGTTAATGAAAAAATTTTTGTACTTCTTTGGTTTTGGCTCATATTTCTTGCTTTATTGTCAACATTAGCAGTTTTATTTCGTTTATCAGTTTATTCTCTGCCCGCTCTCCGTACATTCATGATTATGGGACAACTTAAATCTGTTAAAAGACGTATTATTTCAAGAATTGTAAAAAAGTATGGATTCGGTGATTGGTTTATACTTTATTTGCTAGGCAAGAACATGAACCCTATTATATATAAAGACCTAATTATAGAACTCTCAAAAGAGAAACCTGTTATGGTTTAACAGTTTGGCAGAAATCAAATTTTTAAGTGTTATTTTTGATATCAAATTTGTATATAACTTATTTCAAATTTCTTATATTTCACTTATATACCACTAAAGAAGTCTAATAATTAATTTACATTTTCCGTTTCAGCTTTTTTTTATATTTTCAAAAGTATTTTCTTAATTTTCTACTTATGTAGTATAATATTCACAATTACACTTATAAGAAGCAAACTTATGATACAGTAAATTATAAGCTTGTTATAATTATGGTTGTGTTAAGATCAATCATTCCCAATAAGGATACATTTTAAGTTTATTTTTCCTAATTTTGATTTTCTAAAAATAAAGAATATAAAAAATGTTTATCAAATCTTTTATTTTGGAGTGTAATCATAAAATTTAATAACACTGTAACACTATTAAGTATTAATTTTTCACTTTTCAATTAAGATACGGCGAATTTTTAGTGTCCCAACTTTTTTGATTTTAAATGTTTCTTTGAAATATTTGAGAATATTGCTTGCTATCCAGAACAGCCTCGACAGCCGCAATGAACACACTCAACTATCCGTCCTTCCTCTAACTTGCTTTTGGGAACTCTGCAAATACAATTTGTAGCAAAATTTGTATCTCTAGTTTGAATACACCTCAAGCAGCATAAGTTTTCATAACCAGTTTTCTTCCACTTTGCTATAAGATTGGCATCTGCTATTTTCTCATTCAAACAGAATTGATACAATTCTCTACTAATAGCTTTCCTTCTGTAAAACAAGTCATATATGTATCTAGATTTCTGATGGTGTATTTTAAATATTGGCCAAAGAGATTCTTGTTTTCTTTTTCCTTCGTGAGGCTCTGTTTCCGCTGAAAATATGAATAAAAATAATTTGTAAAATATAACAAGTACTTGAGTGTGTAGCGTTTATTATATTTAATCTTTATACAGTTCTGTACCCAAAGGGTCCGAATGGAACCCATTAATATTTAGTTTAATTTAAATTTTCACAGAATGTGTATTTATATTACTGCTAGAACAATCAAATAAAAGTCAATACAAGAGACTTGACATATTGGTTTTTTTTTTGCTGTATCTCATGAAGTGTAATATACTTTCTTACTTTAACCTTATTTATTCTATGTTAAAAAGGAACTCTTAATGTACAAGTCCAACATACATATAAATTTTTAGTTCTTAGTATTCGAACTGTCTTTTTGGATGGATGTGACTAACTGGATATTTTCCATTACACAAAATTTTGCCAACTGCAAAAGTCGATGTTTTTTTAATATATGAAATACTTATGAAACAAAAATTAGTTTACCTATAAAATATTATATTTAGTTAGTATAGTCTGTTAAATGTAACTTGAACCCTGCGCAGTAACACGTTTTTGGGTCTCAACCGTATGCGGTATGAAGGGGGCCGGGTTTAGTACACTCGCTCACGGTTGTTTTAGTTCTTTAATAATAAATTATTAAATATTAAATTAAAATATAAATTAGTTTTGTCAAGTGTGTTAACATTTATTTTAAGATAATGCCTCGACCACAATCAACTTTAAGGAGACGGGAGAGAAGCATGGTATTTGACGTTTATAGTTATTTTATATTTATAAATAATATACCTAATTCTCTAAATAATACTGCGGAAGATACGAAGAAGTCTATCTCACTATTAATAATGTACATTAACTTTTTTTATATATGGGTACCTTTTTTCTATACTATTTATTTGTTTTATTCTATTTAAGTAATTAATAACGATAATAAATAAATAATTAATTGAATTTAGAAGAAATAATAACTATATTATATACTTAATTCCGTTTTCCCACTTTATAAAGACAAAACCAATATTTTTGTCTAACATTTTTGTCCATTACTGTACCTGCGCAGAAACGTCTATTTTGGTTCAAGTTACATTTAAGGAACTATAACTTGACATTAAGCCCACTATTGAACTGAGAGAATAATATATATAAAACAAAGAAGCCTCAATAGCTCAACCGTAGAAGGGCCGACTTCGCTCCGTTAACGCGAGAGTCGCAGGTTCGATCCTGACCCCTTGGGCTATTGTCGTACCCACTCCTAGCGCAAGCTTCGAGCTTATTTGGAGGGGCAATAGGAATATTAGTAATGCCATTAAAAAGCATTGCTAGTATTCTTTAAAAAAATGGTCACGCTTTGAGAAGTAACCCTATGATTTTTATGTTTTTATGGAAAATCAGATAAATACTCATACCATAATGATAAAATATAACTTCCAAAGTGGTGAATTTGCTTTAATTTTATAGAAATTTTAATATAACTAATATCAACTTCTTATCCGTTTTTCATAATGTTCTCACAATTTCACACATAAATAAATAGAATAGTGTTCCATTTCACACATGCCTTTTTATCCCATTTCTGGGTGGTCATAAAAAAAAACCTAACACGAAGGTTTAAAGCTAACCTAACCCATCCGACTCTGAATCCTCTGAATCGAGTTTGGAATAAAAATTAAAGGCCAAAATAGTAAAAAATAATACTAATATTTATTGATATAAAAATGTTTATGTATGAATTGCAACGCTTTTTCATGTTTATGTTATTCACTGTCGTATGTAATTTTTTGTTAAAATTATAATCATTAATAATTATTCTGTGATTGCTGGAGTGAAGTGTGAGTGGAGTGATTAAATATCACTATGTAATGGTTTTGGTGAAATTGTGAGAACATTGTGAAAAACGGGTTGGTATTAGCTATTTTCAATTATGCTTTTTATTAATAAATAATAGTATTTCTACAAAATAAAAGAGATTTCATTCCTTATTAATAGTACTAGTGAATCAAGGATTATTTAGATGATTTGTTATTTACATACCAAAAAATCGTAGGGTGAGATATAAATGGGTAGCCAAAAAAATAGTTTAAATATGAACTGAGAGAATAATATATATAAACAATGTTGATTATTAACAATATTGTTTTGTTTTTTTTTGTTATTATTTGTATGTAATCAATTTCTGAGAATATAAATATTGACGTTGAAGTCTTATAACATTTTAAATTTGACGAGTTACAAAAATAAATTTAGGTTATAAATATACCTTCTCGCATTTTCTGTTCCAATTCTTCGAGGGTTGGCTCAATCAATTCCCAGCCATCTGGAGGTGGTTTACGGCTACGACGTACCTTGGGCATCGCTTCCGACAATAAACACTGAAACCTATGTTAAAAAAACCTTCAGTAGTCAGCCGTACATACGTTTAATATTTTATCAAATTAAGTAACTATATTCGCTTACTAGAAAACTTAGGATGGATTTGTCGAGAATTGGTAATTTGTTATTTATATAATAAACTGCAACTTTAATTTGTAACAATACTTATCGCAAGCATCCAAACAAATTACACGGTAACTGACATAGTGACATTGACATTTTGTAATTTAACAATTGACATTTTGTAAATAGTAATACAGATTAAAATACTAACTGCTATATTATTTTTTATATTCATAATACAATGATAAAATTAATCAAGTATTATTATTGGTTGAAATGGCAAAAGAGCTTGTTCCTGTTCTTCCGAACTTGTCATTTATCAGCCCATTTGTAAAATTGTTTTTTTTTTTATTGAAAAGATATACGTTCAGGTTTATCCCATAGAGATTTCATCGTAATCGGCTCAGCAATTCCAAACACCTATATTTTCTCTTTCCCCTTTCTCATTCTACCTTTCCTCTTGTCCCCGTGGTCGGCAATACGTATTACACATTTTATTAACAAAAGCCATTAACATTAACCAGGCGAGCATTTAAGCCATATACCAGCAAATCACTTGGATTGGCGTATATTGTATTGGCGTTGTACTGATTTTTTTTCTACGACATGTATACCTACATGTCCTCCTCTCAATGTTTTCCTTCGCCGTTAAACAAGAGATAAGTTCGAAACACAAATTAAGTTCTTAAAAATTACACTCGATTTTCCGGGTTCAAATACAGGCAAGCAAATCGACCGATTGCGACCTTCGGTTACAGACTTTTCACTGGTGGTAGGTCTTTTGTTGCAAGAGGCCGGCTAGGTAGGTACCACCGCAGTGTCAAATATTCTACCGCCAAATAGTAGGGCTTAGGCTGTGATCCTTTTTGAAGGGACTAGTAGACCTAGAACACTGTAGGCTAGTGAAATTAGTGCGGAGAGGAGATTTAAGAACTAATATCTCGAGGTTGCCAACGCGTGAGTGGCACCTAGAAATGGTACTGCAATTGCTCAGAGGCTACGGCAACCACTTACCATCAGATGGGCCGTATGCTTGTTTGCCAACTTATAACATAAAAAAGTCTACGTTTACTATTAATTTGGCCATCTCGGCTTAAAATTTCTTATTAGTAAAAAAAATTGTAACAGATTTGATAACTACAACTGCGAATGTCGTGGACGATTTATCACGATGTATTTTATTGTCAACGATATCGCCTTACGATTGACGAACATTGTGCCGTGCTTTGATCCTCGACGGTCGCGGTTTCCCGATCGGAGCCGATCGGTTTGTTATAAATATCTGTTTCGGTCTCCCCGCCGTGTCTTGGAAAGTACGATAAGCTGTATGTCCCTGTTGTTATCTGATAATAATCGTTAGCTCTTGATAGGTAATTTGCTCTTATCCAATGGGTTACTGGTTCAATCGTAGGGTTGCGGAGGTCAGATGGTAATCGCTCTGTGTGAAAACTAGTAACCAGTCAAATCAGGCCGAGCCTGGGTAATAACCGGGAATAATGCTAGTAAGAAGAAGACATCTCCTTACGATACCACCGAGGGTGTTGTCGACAACGACCTATTTGTTAATGATACCAACTTTGTAAAATAGATATGGAACAATTGTTAATAATTCTACCTTGAATGTTAACCCTGAAGTCTTAGAACACAGCTACAGATTGCTAAAAGACTTCAACGTGCGTGCCCACTGTCCAGACATCCAATTGGCTGGTTTTATTTTCAATGATCTCTATTTTTACTATTTTTGTTTTTATTTGCTTCTTTTAATTAAACCTCTTACAGCTTATAGGAATAGGAACAGCACGATAGCTTAAAGTACTTACGTAAACGAATAAAGTGTTATAACATCTAACAACTATGCTGTATAAATAAATCAAACATTCACCCAACAATCAAGGCATTCCATAATTTTGACTCAATCGATTGGCGAATTTAAAACCTATAGTTTTCAATGACGATCATATCATTTTACCTGTGTAGTGTGTATGAATAACGGGGCTACCTACCTATACAACGTTAAACGTGCATATTACATCTTTTTCTAACGAACGCATTTTCTTTAAGATAGAAAGAGAGAGCTAGGTTAAGTTAAGAGTGTGGAATGCGGTGCGTTCGCGCAACTACAACACAACCAGTCTTCCATTCGCCCGCAACAGCGCTGTTGCCGCTACGCAGTACCTCGAATTACGAAAATATGTGTGAAATTTGTAGTTACAACAGTGTTTGTTGATAAGTGTTCGGATTGTGACGATAGTGCTCAAACTCTGTGTTATGAAGTTTAGCTGACGGAAGTTCAAGGAAGATCGGGTTTTATTATACCTGTAAGTAGCTTAGCGTACGTGTCGGCTGACGTTGTGGCTTTTTACTCCTGGAGTCCTTGCCTTGCCTTGACTAGTTTTTAGTCTACCACGAAATCTTATAAGAATTATACACCTAACAAAGTTTAAAATCTATATTTAATTTGTCAGACTACCTACTACTTCATGCTTATTGGTACATAGCTTTTATTTCGCGCGTTCTATATAATATATTTTACATAATAAAGCTTTTTTACTTTCGTTACACATATGTATAATCTCATAACATTTTAAATTATATGAGAGTTAATAAAAAAAAATGAACTCCAATGAAAGCTTACAATAAGGTCATATTATGAACAATTTAATCAATACTCGATAGTCACTAAAGTTGTGTGCATTGACCCACATCGATATAATTATTGAGTTATCGATTTAAAATTTAAATAATCGAGATTTGTGATTTCCTGTTAGATCGAAAGTAACTCATTCTTATCTCCGGTAAATTGACTCAAAGAACTGTTAAATTTAGGTACTTATTACTTAATTCTTACTTTTCAAAATCAGGTTTCATAACGAAATACAACTTGCGTGCTTGGGTTTGTACTTGCGCTTTACACAACTATTTTGACGTTAAACATTTTTGCAATAGGAGTCATACATACAAATATACTTTGCACTTTCAGTCTACGACCTTAAAAAAATTTGGATATGTTCGTCCACAGTTAAGTATCTACCAGTACCTATGTAACAACAATTATTTCAAAAATACCTATCTTAAACGGTCTGTTTATACGAGTCTTACATTTGTTATTAGGCGCACAAAATTCATTTAATTATTTTTGGAGATATGTTCTATATCTGCTGAATTCTTAATCATGTCATCAGAAAAAACATTCACCCGATTGACAAAGTTCTCCTGTTTGAGTTCTGCTAAAAATGTCACTATATAGGTAGGTAGATAGGTATAATATAAAAAAAATTAGGTACTTACACTTATTAAGTGTAAACGCTCCTCGGTTATACTTTCTCATTACGAATATTATTATAACAGCTAAATTTGTATTAAATCTAAAATGTGTTGTTTTAATTAACACATTTACTAATAAATATATAGGTAGGTACTTGACCATTTAATAATGAGCGAAGAAAAGTTCGCTATAGGCTGCATGGTCATTGACCTTCAGCCTTCCATTGAAACTAACATAAAAAAGATTGTGACATGGTAGATAACAGACTTAGAATCTAAAAGTGTTTTCAAGATTCATGAAAATTCCGATTTAATTATTTATTTTTCTCAATTTTGACAACATTTTTAAATCTATGTCGCAGGAACGACTTACAATGTCGTGTCGGAATGAAACGCGTTTTATTTCCTTGTGATTAAAACAATAAAATTCATTGAACTAGATGTTTAGCCTCTAAATAGTCAATCTTAGTTTCTCGTAAATACTTTCATTGTACACACGTGACCTAGTTACAATTTAATGACATTATAGGTTGATTTAATAGCTGTTATGAACGCTCAATTAACCTAAAATTTAAACGTTACTTAACTTAGCTTTTAATCGATTACCTAATGATTATGATCCGACCTTATGTTTATTTTTAAATAAATTCTCTACGGTGTTATAAATAAATAAATAATATATTTTATTATGATTTCTTTTTCAAATGGTTACGATCTGCTCCTGTGTAGGTCCCATATAGTTTTTGTGTTGATTGATAATTCTAGACAAAGAAATAAAATCTTTTGAGTTTCAGATGCTAATGAATTATCCGCAAACAAATAGGTCATTTTTATTAAACAATTTTCACGGCAAAGATCGTATCTTATTATCGTTATAATTAACGTAATTGTGTAAATAATTGATTTCGTCTACGCTTTCATTAAAACAACTTTCGAAGTTGACGCATTTAAGCCTAATATTTTTGAAAAAGTAAACGGGCAAGAGGTGAATATTTAAATGATTGGTAAACCCTTCAAACAATCTTAAAACCTTAACCACAGATAATGAATCATCCTCCGCCTCAACCTTACTGACAACCAAGACAAAGGTCACGACAAACAGGTGCTAGTCGATAAATGAGTGTTGGATTAAATTGATCAGCAAAAATTATTACGGAATAAACATCATATAAAAAGAAATAATGTGTCTGTCTGTATATTACTTAATTTTGTAAAAATATTTTGGACTAAACATTAATGCAGATAAAAATATTTTTTCAAATGTTTTTGTATTTTCTTACTAAGTATGATGCATTCAGTTATTCATAATCTGAAGGCAAATCGCGGTATTGAATAGAAATGCATATTTTAAACGCCCACTTGTGATTTGTAAAATTTGAGTTCCATTGTTTTCAAATGCTATGATAAATAACTTAAAAACGTATTTGTACATTATTTTAGCCTTCAATAATTTATACGCTGCCATAAGTCACGATTATTAATTATAAAATTTCAATAAAAAAAAAATAGCTACACAAGAACCGAAGTTATAAGACTTGGTGCATCCAAACCGCAGCTATCATTTGTAGGGTAACATAATGGAACACGATAACATTAGGTAACATTCTTCAACGTTTGCGACCACTTGTTGCTATTTGTTGAACGTCGTTAAAGAAATACAACGAAGGGTAAAATTCGTCAACAAGCACAAATTTCTACAAATATTATCGATTGTTACTGTATGTTGATTGTTTCCAAATGTCCAACGTTTCTCAAAACGATAACTTATATTTTTAACTAACATCTGGCCGATATGAATCTTTGTATAATGTATTTTTACTTACTTGAACTAAAATGTAAACAAGCACGTCTCGGTCACAAATCAGGGATTGAGTAACAAATATCCAATCGTTCAATCAATTTTTATATTATACTTATATATATAAAACAAAAGAATAAACATAATTTATTTAACGTTATCGATTTTGTAGAAAGCCGCGATTTTACCGATAATGGAAAACTAACGGATTTCTCCGATACATCTAACGTCGACACAACGTCTACACGCGTTTATAAATTGCTTTTTGATAACGCTTCGTAGATGATTGAAACTCTCCGCTATTTTATAACAATATCTTGTAAGCAGGATCACAACCCACAAATACTAATAATCCAAATATAAAAAATCTTTTGACGGACACAATTAATTTTCTAGTTGTTTCGACACACAATTGTGCCCACCTGAGCATACATGTGATTCTTTTCTTATAAGGCTACAAACCCCTGTGGATCTTGCCCTCCTCTACGATTGTTCTCCATTTTTCTCCTTTATTCTCTACGATGTTATTAAATTTACCATTGCTTTTTACTTTCGCAATATATGTACGCTTCTTAGGTCTTCTTCTACATCTTTTTCTACAAAGTCTTTTTGGACGAGATTTTTACTAATCTGGTGTCGATTAATCTGCCCAGGTATCCCATCTATACATAGGTATAAATGTATTCCATCCTAATTAGCATCGTCCATTTATAGAATAACAAATGCAAATAAGACTACGCTTCGTCAACATCACCAGACGTAGGTACTCAATTCACTTTACTATTAATTTTAAATATTTTAACCTAAGTATCGTTTACAGCTTTCCGCTTCAACGAGTAAAAATAAAACTGTAAATAAACAAATAAGTTTAAAAAGGTCACGGTCAGTTTCAAGTTGCTTTACTTTAATGTAATAATAAAAAAGGCAAGTAATTATTTGCAATATCATTCGCTAAGTCATCAGTGATGTCATCTTTACATTCGGAAACGAAACGTGAATCGCTTTTAATCTATGCGGATTTAGAATAAACTTACATAGGATATTATTATTATTTTATTTATATTTCGTGACTTATGTATACGTTCACTTATATCATAGATTTGAGTAGTTTATATGTTTGAACATGGTAGAGAAGATTATAGGCCATATAAAATTAATATAAACACATCACGCTACGATCAATAAACTCAAACTCAACTCAACATATTCTTTATTTATAAAAGCATTTAGACACAATTGAATCGTCAAATGTATAGGCTTTTGTGTCCGTTTATTGAAGCTACCACCGAATAAGCAGACTACAGTTACTGTTTTCAAATATATTGATCAATTACATTTGTCAAACCTTACAATTAAAATAAGAGTTTAGGAAAGCGTACGAGCGAGAAAAGGAAACTTGGATGTTTGAGTATTTGTTACTAAATCACACAAAAACGGCCGAACGGATTTGGAGAAAGTTTATAATTGAGATTTATTAGCAGGATTAACGATATACATACGTTATTTTTATCCCGGAAAATGTAAAGGTCCTGTGCGATTATCAATAAAATAATTACAGGGCGTATGAACCTGAAACATGGTATAAATATACATATGTATATTACTACATTTCTTTCACTTCTAAACCCTCTCCTATCCCTTGGGTTGGCAATGTGCATGTGATACTTCGAGTACCACAAGCGTTCATAGGTTGCGGCGACTGCTTACCATCAGGCGGACCGTATGCTTGTATGCCAACTGTCATGAAGTAAAAAAAGATGGTCGTCGTAACATCTACAATAACATGAGCGAGGCCGCGGGCTGCGTTAGTGTTAAATAAACATGACAAACACAGACAGTATCATAATAAGTATTTGTTATTTATTTGGTTTTATTCTATAAAAACTACTGAGAACTTGATAATTAAAATGTTTTGGTAGGTATTATGATTTTGTTATCAACAACCTATTTATATAAAATAACAATTCCGGTCCATAAACAGTCATCCTTTATTTTTAGTCATTCAACTTTTCTTCGTAAACACGGAAAAGTTTTAACAATAATGACTATGTTGCCAATAATATTCTTTTTAAGTTCTAGTATTTTTTTATGTTAGAAGTTGGCAAACAAGCATACGGCCCACCTGATGGTAAGTGGCTGCCGCAGCCTATGAGCGCTTGCAACACCATTAGTAGGTGCCACTCGCGCGTTGCCAACCTCGAGATATTAGTTCTTAAATCTCGTTCGCCCAGTAATTTCACTAGCGTACAATGCCCTTCAAACCGGAACACAGTAGTGCCTAAGCACTACTTTTTGGCGGCAGAATATTGGACACTGCGGTGGTACCTACCTAGCCGGCCTCTTGCAAAAAAGACCTACCACCAGTGCGACTGATTGCACTGGTGGAATAATCTCTGTTGTGACAGAGGTTATCCCAACAGCGGGCGATGGGGTCGTCACATCCCGACGCCTTTAATTTCGCGGGGTCTCTACAGGAAGCCTACATACAAGTTTGCCCCAATGTTATAGGAAAAATTAATCTTGTACGAACGCATTACTAACGTTTAAAAGTTTATAATGCAGCTAACTTTCTTCAATTTTAGAAAAGAAATTTAATTATAAAAATGTTCGTGCTAGATGCTAGATGTTTGTATTGACCATACAGGCGTTTTTCGGTCTGGGTGTGCTTGTCCTTATCAATGTGCATGTTTCCGGACCCCCGACACAGGATATGACTATTCTAATGGGGGCCGTTGAGTGTGTAGCGTTTATTAAGTAATTTATTTAAAGAACCACTTTAATGCGGAAACTTATCTTATAAGTCAACTTTGAAGTTTATCAAGCCTTTCGAACTTTAATTTTCTGAAGATAATATTATAATATTGCTGAATGGTAAATCATTGATAAAAATTAATGGTATTTAAATGTGACATAGTAACCAGTATTCCGGCTCATTACAATGTGGCCCACGCCCAGAGCGCATCTGTGTTTCAATGGCGCGAGAAAGCAGTCTCTCGTTTGACATTTCGTCCACGTATGACTGTAGGCGCGGCTGATGTGCTAAAGGGAAAAGTTGTTTATTGCCCTAAATTTCATTTCTATTTACAGACAAGTTTTCTTACAGCCACAGATAGCTATGATCTTCTAATTAATATTTTTTTTCTATTAAGTATAGCATAAATATCTTAAAGTTTTTATTTCATAAGTACGCACTACGTACTTTATTTTTCAATTCTATCATCCTGTTAGTTTCAGCACCATAAAAACCTTATAAAACTTTAAATGGATGAATAAATAAGTAAATTGGATGGAATATTCATATGGCTTAAAAAACCACATTAAAGCATAGCGGTTGCCATGCTTTTGAACCTTCTTTTAGATTTATATCTGTACAAATAAATTTATAGTGTCTGTTTATTACTCCAAATTAACAGCTTTTTGCCAAATGCATATCCTTCATATGCATATATCCAGTACATACCTAAAAAAACAATTTTAAAAATGTTGTCTGTCTGTTTGTTCCGGTTAAACACTGAAACGGCTAGACCGATTTTAACGGAACTTTCACTGGTAAATAGCTCATTTTATAAAAAACAACTTAGGCTACATTTTTTTTAAAAGAATAAGAGTTCCGCGCTATAAAGAAAATCAGTACAACACTAAATGTGTAAATGTGTAGATCTATGTTAAATGGTCTACGGTGTATATTATATCAGTGTTAAAACTTAATGTGAGTTCAATTAGATGCAAGTATAAAGTATGTCGGCAGTTCCTGGAAGTCTAGGTTTTAATTTAGAAGCAGAAGAAATGCATTACTATTCAAGTGAGTCGTCCGAGAAAGTGTCTGCCGGCTGACTGCCAATCAACAAATGCATCAAATGTTTGACGTATACCGTTAGAAAAAAAAGAATTTTTAGTATGAAAATCATTTAGAATAAAATTATTAAGGCTAACATTATCTATATGGGTACAGTAATATTAATAATAAACCAATTAAATTATTTAAAAAAAATAAGTCTTTAATTAAAGTTAATTTTAAATTATCGTTGACAATATCAAATCATCCCACAATATTTTCTGTTTAGTTTTAGAGTGATTGAGAACCTATTACTACAAAATTACTAACAATATTAAAAAGTTAATAATACTATCGTGAGACATCAGTGCGAGACGGGTCGCGACCGCGAACGTAGCCCACTCACCCTGACGAAGAACCTCGGATGAGTCCGAAACTAGTCGGTACTTAAACCGATTGAACGTGAGTGTTAGTCGTTTAAATTTTACATTAAATATTAAAAAGCAATACTGCTTACATAGACATAACATACTATGGACCGGCCCATTCACATAGACAGTATATCACAGACTCGACAGACACAGACAGTTTAATCAAGACTAACGCAATGGAACGAAGTTAGCCCCACTAACTGCATTCGATAAGGTTATGCAATGACCGAATATCGAGAGAAGTAAGCTCGCGGCCTGTCGCTATCTTCGTTCCGTTGCGTTGTTAAAAATTATAACAGTTACTATAGTAAAACTTTTAAACGCTTTTTTACGTTATAATAATATGTTTCGCCGCTAGCTGTCCGCGTTCGCAATGGCGGTCACTTCCGACGTGTGAAGGCCTAGTTTTATTTGCTGTATTTGGATTAATACGTGACGGAATCTATTGTCATGTTTTATTAACGGTTAATTTGAATAACATGATTTATTTCGTCTACAAAAAATTAAAATACAACAATAATTAAATTTACATACATTTAATTAGATAAGGGTTCAAATATTTCCAAATTTTACTAGTATAAAATATGGTATTTGCAAAGACACGCGTTCAATATTTCTGAAATAATTAAATTTCCTGCGCTTTTTTATTGCTTAATTTTTCTTTCTGTAAAAACCTTGTAAAATAATCATTTTTATGAAATGATTGGTTCCCCATACAAGTTTTCATCCCCTATTTCACCCCTTTCGAGTATTTTTGCGATGCAAAGCCTAGAACAATCTCCATGGTCCCTGTATCCCTATATCCCTATATCACTACCAAAAATGCCACTAAAATAAAAAAATACCACTTCAGCGGTAAAGGCGTGAAAGGTTTACAAACAAACTTACTTATTTATAATATTATTCTTCATAATATAGCTTGGTCTATACTTTTTGTTATAGTATGTAAATCATTTATTACGAAGCCTATTTATCCAAGTCTTAAGTCCTCATTCACACGTCACGGTAGGGTGACCGTTGGGTGGTAAACAGGTGACCGCAACGGTCAAGGTGGTCGGACGGCTTTCATAATCTCTTTTACATACATATGTACTGAGAATTGAGATTTGAGATCTGTGATGTAGACTATGTCAAGTGTGATATTTATATTAACTTGTTGAAATGTTATTTAAATGAAGGGTAAAATATCAGTATTTATTTCATTTTTGGTAAAAAAGTAAATCTGTATAATTATGACCTTAGCTTTTTCAAGCGTCTTTGTCTGAGGCAGCTTTTTTCAATTGAAATGATTTTACAAAAAACCTACCCAATTTCACCAGCTTCAAGTTTTTTTTCGCAACAAAAATAACACTATATTCGTCTTTAAGGCTCCATCTATATCTATAAGTACCAAAAAAATCATCACAATTTGTTAATTAATTTTTCCGAAATGGTCATATTTTATTCAAAATAATGCTCATACAAAACTACCAATTTGTTTTTTTTTTTAATTTTGCTTTCCTAAACCACCTCAATATTGAGTCCTACTATAACATTTACATTATAAATCCTTAAGTAACACATGATATTTTGAAATGTATTTTACGTGTCACAAGGACTAAATATCACTAGCGCAATCGCATCGTCAAGAAAGAGGTGCTAAGTGACGATTCCGATCTATTGATAACTAGTATTATTAAAATTATAATAAAATAGCCATTCCTCCAACTTAGATTTAGCACATTATATAACAAGAAGATATTCGTAATCAGATATGATAACAACCGAGACCGACAGCTTAACGTGCTCTCCGATGCATGGTGGGGGACCCACAGGTATACACTATACAAGGAAAAATAATTCCCTTAAATGATTTCATTGTACTTGATTAAGATTGTAAGTATCTGTTTAAAGGTAAAGTATCAAAGTTTCTTTCTTAACCAAAGAAACTCTTAATATTGCTGGATCTCATTCAAGAACCGAATTTTATAAGAAATAATACGATTTTAAACATATATTTGATAAGAGTAACTATCGAGTTTCTGGTCGGTTCTTCTCGATAGAATCAACCTTCCGAACCGTCGGTAACCTGTGACTATTCAAAAGCACTTTTTTAAGTCTTCTTTAATAAAAATTATTTTAAAAAAGTTTTCTTTTAAAACTTCGAAAGGTCAAAGAAGCACTTGGTCCACTTTCGATCGAAAAGGGCAGACTTTTATGAAATTGCCGTTTAAGCGAAATGTGAAAACTTGAAACGGAAACATGTTATTCCAACGTATATGAGGACTATATTTTATATTAAATTAAACCTGTTTTTTATTTAAATAAAAATCACTAGTATACAAAAAAACCGGTCAAGTGCGTGTTGGACTCGCACATAAAGGGTTCCGTACTACCCTAAAATAATATCAAGTTTCTTTTATTGTGACTACTTAAATTTTTAAAATAAATTTGTTTTTATTATTTGTTATTATGGCGGCCGTAGAGGTACATAAATGACAACTACATGAATACATTTTTTATCTATTACAATTCATGAGATATAGTAAAACCATTTTTTTTTGTATCTGGATCTCCTTTATTTTTAAATTTTATTTTATTTCTAGTATATATAATAACTCTGGGTACGGAACTCTAAAAATTTTAATATATCTTGTCTAGTTTCATCGTCGTAAAAGCTTGCGTTTTTATGATCAATCTGAACTTAACAAGTTGATCTCCGTTTTAAGAATTTTTTACTGTTATGAGACCTCTATGGTCGGAACTGATAACAAATCATCAATACCTACTGTCATCAGGCATTTAAATATGAATAAGTAATACTTAAAATTAAATCGAAAACTGCGATTTCAACATGAAAGCTCACAAAAAATATTCTTTATTTAATTTGTAAGCGGGATAATTCAATACCAATTTTGTACCAATTTTTTATAATATTCGAAGCTTTAGTCACAAGATAATTTTTATCATTATCTAAATTGATACACTTTATGTAATTTTAACAATATTTTTATATTTTACCTTGAAAAGCAATATCCTGGACACTGAAATATGTCGCAAAACTTTTATTTTCATACGAACTTTAGACTCTGATATCTATCAGTTTGTAAACACTACCATTGTGGCGTTGCGGGTAGCGAGTCTACTTTTCTTGGTTCCCGCTCGGGCAGATGTTTGTAATGATCTTACAAATATCTGTTTCGGTCTGGGCGTTTGTCCTTGTGGGTCTCCCCACCGTGCCTAGGAGAGCACGTTAAGCTGTCGATCCCGGTTGGTATCACATAACATCTGATAATAATCGTTAACTCTTGATAAGTAAGTCCCTTCAAATCCGGATAACAGGAAGGAGATCTATCAGTTTCCTAACTTTAATATTTATGTAGCTAAAAAGATATCAAAACGATAAATCATATATTTTAGTACGCACTAATTCGAAATGTTTAAAAGAAAGTGTAATTTTCGATCATGCGTCTGCGCTCTGTCTAAGTGGAGCAACGGTTTAAAGACTCGTTTACACGGAGACGTTCTACTGGGTAGATACGTAGTACTTAGTAGTGTTGGTGGAGACGTTGCCTTTAGCCTCAACGGACGTGGGTTCGATTCCCGCTTGGGTGGATGTTTGTATACTTTTTACAAGCATCTGTTTCGGTCTGGGCGTTTATCCCCACCGTGCCTCGTAAAACACGTTATGATGTCACATAACATCTGATATTAATCGTTAACTCTTGATAGGTAATTTGCTCTTATGCAATTAGTTTTAATTGAGGCATCAGAACGTGACGACTCTATCGCCCGCTGTTGGGGTAATCTCTATCACAGCAGAAATTATTCCACCAGTGCAACCAGTTGTACTGGTGGTAGGTCTTTTGTTCCAAGAGGCCAGCTAGGTAGGTACCACCGCAGTGACAAATATTAAACCGCAAAGTCTTTGGCATTACCCTGATCTGGTTTGAAGGGCACTAAGCTAGCGAAATTACTGGATACAGAAGATTTAAGAACCAATATCTTGAGGTCGGTATCATGTGAGTGGCACCCACTAAAGCGCTCATAGGCTATGGCAACCGCAGACCCTGGTTAAGTACACATAATAATGCTAGGAAGAAGTTCTACTAGGTAGTACATATATATCATCTGTATTTCATTTCATTTACAACTATAGGCTACGGCCTTTGTACCTATTTTAAAAATATAAGAAATATTAATCGTTATTAATTTCATCTGATTAGTTACTCAGAGAATATAACATAAAAAGTCGGCCCATTTCAAATATTAAATATAATAACAATTATGTTCCAAGTCTATCGTTAGTTCAAAATCATTGCGTGCTAAAAGTTCCTATCGATAATAGTGGCGCGTGCACAGCTCTCCAAAGTTAATTGTATCGCGCACGCACCTTGTCGACAAGATGAATAGAAAATTCAATTGCTTGAAAAATCAAAACAATTAACTTATTTTCACTTATTCCCAAAAGCAAAGTTTTATTTTATATAAAAACGAAAATAATAATAAACAAATGCTATACAGTCAACTACACTACAATTAAGGCTTCAAGGATAGTTATATCCTACGTAATTTAGGCCGGTTAGGTAAGTACCACCGCAGTGTCAATTATTCTACCGCCAAGCAGTAGGGTCCTAGGCATTACTGTGTTCCGATTTGAAGGGCACTGTAGGCTAGTGAAATTACTGGGCAAAGGAGATTTAAGAACCAATACCTCGAGATTGTCAACGCGTGAATGGCACCTAATAATGGTGTTGCGAGCACTTATAGGCTACGCCAACCGCTTGCCATCAAATGGGCCGTATGCTTGCTGGCCAACTTCGTAACATAAAAAATATGTCGAGGGTCCGTAAACATATACAAGGACAAGGACAAACACACCCAATACAGACATCAATACAAATATCTGCTCCGAGCGGGAATCCATTAAAACGTCGACGTTATTATCAGTTTGATATATTGAGATATTTTCATAGCGATCACAGTTATTTCCATTTAAAAGTTTAATAAAAAATTAATGTCCAAATTATACTAAACTTGCAAAAAGTTTATTACTAATTAAATAAGCGAGAAAGTAAAAAGAATCTCAAACGCTTACTAATTGTTACTTTCGAGTGTAAAAACTGTACAAAAAACCATCGCATTACCTCTCCAGTAAAGTATGAAATAAAAACTTAATGTCTAAATACTTTTTGTTTTACGATACTTTCGCAATGGAAAGGGGTAGACGCATGTCAAAAATTACTGGTGCTACTTCGTAAATTCAACGAAACGAACTTAGTCAAAAAGCTGGCACCTTAATTTAACGAAGTTTAGTGTCACTAGCCTGCAACATCCTTACTTAATATTATAAATGCAATAGTAAGTTTGTTTGTCGTTCTGTCTGTCTTTCGGGCTTTTACGCCCGAACGATTCAACCGATTTAAATGAAATTGACTGCACAGATAGTCTAGAGCCTGTGAAACGAGATAGGGTACTTTTTAATTGGGATAAAAGGATTGTAAGGCGTTCGAAAGCGGAGATGAAAAGTTATATGGAAGTATCATCATTCTTAGATGTAGAAGTTTCAAACCTATTTTTTAGGCTGTTGATTCGATGGAAATAAATATGTCATTCAAAGTTTGTAAAAGGGGAGTGAGGGTTCAGAGTTGTATTAAAGACGTTATTTGTGGGGGTGAAGCCGCTAGCAGAAGCTAGTAATTGAATAAAGTTAACGTGTTACTTAATTTTGTTAAATTAGAGTAGGAGCACCAGCGAATCTTGGACATTCTTTTGGAAGGGCCGGTCCTTAGTTAATAGTAAGTCAATGGTGAGATTCCCGTATTATAGCTTTCATCAAATCGTGTACCTTTTAGACATCTCTAATCACGGTTTCAATTACATAACCCAATAAAAATGTTCACACACCATACTTTTACTGTGTCGGTACGTAATGGAATCGTTATAATATAATAGAAAAACTGTTACGCAGTAACAACCCGGTAGAAAGTGCGAGAACATCTGACATTTTCTAATTTAAACGTAGTTTGTCCGTACAATAACTACCTAGTAATAATACTTCATTAAAGAAAGGCTCATTACATCATTTTATATTAAAAAGAATATAAAATGTTATTCTTGTCATCCACTCGACAGTGACACGATGTTTTTTTTTTTAAGAAAAACACATAACATGTTTTATACCCGGAGTTATTGACTTCTATAAACTAAAGACAGACTTTCCATACGGAATAATGTCCAAAATTTCGGTGGCGCTCCTTTGTAAGTTAGCACTTTTTTTTTATGTCGGGAAGGAAATCTTCTACCAGATACCGGGCGTCCGTCCAGATGGGAACGTCATGGCGACCCACTAAAACCTCCTCGGTGGCCCACTTCAGTGTGTTTGGACCACACGAATGTCGTACTCCTCAGGGCTCCTCATCACGGACGCACAGGTACCTTGCACGTCCACGGCCTGTGGTCACGACTTTATATAGCCCCGGATAACTGGGCTGTGGGGCCGGTACGGCAAGCGGCATCAGGTGGTCGACGCCGCGGCCTTTGTCGATCAGGATCGGCTTTCTCACGACCTTTCTCGGCCGTCTCCTTCTGGACCATAACGGTCTCACAGAAGGACACAACGTCCTCCCATACCGATTCCTTACCTAGCATCGCCGATACGACAGCTGGCAGGATCGTGAATTCGCACGAGCTTAACCTAAACGAAACGAAGATTAAGCTAAATTACACGCGTAATTTTTTCGATTATGTTGCAAGCTTGTTAAGATAACTTCATTCAAATATATTGCACGCTTGTGACTAACTTTGCTTCGTTACGTTAATGTTAATTTACGAAGGGGCATCGGTGAATCTTTGAACACTTTGTTAGTCTGGAAGGTTATCTCCATATTCATAATCTATTATATTAAATCTATGCCCATAGTACTCGTTTTTATATATGCTACGTGTTGGTAGCGAATTTGCCTTTAGTTTCGATTCCCGCTAGGGTCTGATGTTTGTAATGTACTTGCAAATATTTGTTTCATTCAGGGCGGTTGTTTTTGTAGATCAGCCCAACACGCATCGGACAGCAAGTTAAGCTGGCGGTTAGTAGCACATAACATTAGTTGATCTTTATCTCTTGATAGTTAATTTGCCCTTATCCAATAACTTATTGGTACGCCCAGGTCAGATGGCAATCGCTTTGTCAAATCCGTATAATTTAATAAGCAGACATTAGGTATGTACCGGGAATAATACTAGGTAAAAAAGTAGACTACACTTCAGATTATGTGGGTCAAATTTCTAAAATTTCCTTAAATATTTGTGAAAGATGTTTTGGTAAAGTATGTGAGCACGTAATGTTGTTTGCAGCATAAGTACCTATGTGTTGTGACATGAGCGTCGACTGTATGATGGCGGGCGCGGCGTACAACTTTCTTTCGTCTCTGTAACCGTGCTAGTTTGTGGAATACATATAAATTATACACCGTTTTGTTTTTACTCTAAGGTAAACATATGTGTTTGTAAATTAGATTTTAGAAAAGCATTTTGTAGCATGCGATAATTTCTGGATCGAATAAGCTGTTATCTAGAATAGTTAAATGTACTTACATATATAATTTTTTCTTGTTCTGTGGATAATATAAACACTTCTTATAAATATTTCATTAAATTTCAATTATATATTCTGTCTAAATGTCTAATTTTATAATTGAATTTAAAAACACTTACTTCTATCATATCAAATAAATCTATTCTTCAAAGTCATAAACCTTAAGTAATAAATTACGAATATCAGACACATAGTTAACTTAAAATAAGTCTAAATTTTTTCAAAGTTATTGAGGCTAATTAATTAACGAATCTAATATCCGTAGAAAATGATCTTTTATCATTGTAGCTAATATTCAAGTACTTTCATAATATCGACGTAAAAAATCCGAAATAGTTGATTCAGTAAAATTTTCAAAGCGCATTTTTAATCACTACATTCAATGCTTCTGCTAAATATTCACGTCGAGTGGGTATTCGTAATGTAACATTCACCATAAAATTTAATACTTATTCGAATTTATTATCGCCCTATGGGAACTTTCGTAGAACAATGCTAGGTAAATCTCTGCGTTTTTGTATTACTCTAACTTCCTTCCGGGATGCCTTTACCCTTTTGTTTGAAAACCTGTATATTGTTTTCCTTCTATTGTTTTAAGTGATATAATTCACTACTTATCCTTCATTCTGATTTTTAAGACACGAATAGTTAATAACAAAATATTTGTGTTGGAGATTTCAATCGGTTCGATTTTTTTATGTGATTAAATTGACAAGCAAGTGTACGAATCATATAATCTGTAACTTTTGCCGGAACTACAAATATAATTATTTGTAAAGTAAAATTTATAATTGATATACAAATGGTTTGAAGTGGTAATATTGCTCCAAGATTATATAAATAAATAAACAAAATAAAATAAAAATCATTTATTTCAAGTAACAGTGACTCATTTAGTATTTACTGTACAAATAAGGTATAAATTAAAATAAACAATCTAAGATATTAAAAATTTTAAATAAAATAAATAATTTTAGTGATTCAATATAAATTGGAAAATTATATAATATGAATTTGAAATAAAATAAAATTACAATTGTTTTAAAATACAATAATATTAATTGCCAATTAATAATGCAAGTATAAAATAAAATAAGTAAAATTAATTAATTAAATAATCATTATATATTTATTGACATTGCAGTAACATGTCTATCACTACAATGTTGTATATAAGGGCAGTCAAGTATACATGCAATCATGCTCAGGACGGTGTTGGTGCTGGCCCGCACCCTGCGCACGAGCGACAAGGAGAGTTTGAAGATGAGATGAGATATTTCACAACGCGTATTACTATATTGCGGTAACATATGAAACCACAACGCTTCAGTTTTAAGGGACGCTACTCGAAGAACCATTACGAAAATTGTTCAGATCATTCACCTAAAGAAAGACTATATTAATTATTAGTTACTTACAAGGTATAATAAAGGTTGAAAAGACTACAGTTTATTTGTTACGTTAAATAATTATAGTTTGTATATGGCTTAGCTAAGATCGATTTGGGTTTTTATCTTTTCAGATTTTGACAATTTATAAAACGAAACACTATATTTCCTTATTTTTTGCACTCATTTTGAATATCCAAATAACATATCGCTTAAAGGAAAGCAACATTATCAAAGTCGTTGTCAATTACTCGGTCCGACAAGTTCACTTTTACTAAGCGTTATGCACGCTCAAGGTTTATGATTTTTAACAAGCAATTTGATTTCAAATTGAGATTTTTTTAAAAATATTATCTTGTTCTCACACTTGACTCTGACCATGTCCTATAAAACTGTATTGTTTTAACAATATGCCGTCATGTTTTCTAAGCGTTTCAATTAGCCGTGCTAAGTTTTGGAACTTGCGTTGAAATTTGTTATTTTAGTTATAAAGATAGTTCTGCTAACGCTCGATGCGTTAACTTGACTAGCTAAGGCATGTTGTTTATATTTTTAATGATTTCTGGTCTTAGGTATTGGATTATCTGACTTGGGGATTTATTATTAAGTATGATATATTATTTTTCTTAACTTTTACCACTTTGCCAGTAGAAGAATGTAGCTTCGATTGTGAAGAAAAAATGCTTTTGTACTTATAACATCCATATTAAATGTTATCATATTGAGTATCCTTTCGGCTAAGCAGCTAGAACAATGGCATTGTAATGTGGAAATCGAATACAAAATTAATTTATGTTTATATCGTCGTAAGTATAAGCAAGTATAAAATAATTTAATTACAAGAAAAATTATGCGGTGCTTTAAAAATAATGAGTTTATCATAGTTTCCACTCCCTTTTGACTATTTATGTGTTATAAATAATATAACATTGATTTCGCGACTTCGTTAGCGGTAACCTTGGAATTGGATCTGGAGAGAGAATTGAATCATTTGTTTTATGTTCCATACGACACCTCTATACCGAATTTTTGATAATGCCACAAGAACCGAACATTTTTCTGAGATAAAGAGTATCCTATGTCTTAATCCAGGTAACAACCTATATTTGTGCCAAATTTCATCCAAATCCGTTCAGCCATTTTTCGTTAACAAACATCAACCTAACTAAACCTACAATCTTTCACATTTATTATATTAGTAGGATTATGAAATTTAGGTGCTAATAGTACATTGTTAGCGATTCTACATACTAATTCATTTTGACCTTTCCGAATTCGCGCCACGTTAACTGAAAATAAGTAATATCCATCTTTGAAAACACTTTGAAGTGTCTTCGTTATCTGGAGGTTATTATTATTAGCTGGCAAAAAACCGTCTATCCTATTCTTTTCTACCATAAATTCATGAGTTAGAAAGAGACAATCGTTGATTGATGGTTTCGTTGGCAAAGCTTTTGCTGATTGACCAGACACAAGAGTCGTTTAAGGTTAGTAATGTCTCAATGTTACTTCATTCGATTGTTAATGTGTATTGTCTTGTAACGTTTAATTTAATGTGACTCCCATGCCCCGTGTTCAATTAAGACGCAATAGTAGCAAAATATAAATGGAAACGCTAGCAAAATATAAATATAAATACAAAACTGCATCTTCTATCGCATTTATCACGGGGAATGTTCTGAAGAATGGGTTGGATTGATCCCGCCGGTGGAATTTCACCATCGGACATCGCGATGAAACTCTAAATTCCATCCTTACCACCTCGATGTCGTGAAATCCACAACAGCGCGATTTAGAAGACATTTTCTTTCTCGCACAACCACTCTATCGAATCAACTTCCGCCGGAGGTTCCGGCGGTCAATCGGCGGACTTGGGAACCTTACAAAGAAGAGCGTATTCTTTCCTTAAAGGTCTTACAAATATCTGTTTCGGTCTGGGCGTTTGTCCTTTTTGGTCTCCCCACCCAACCGTGCCTCGGAGAGCAAGCTAAGCTGTCGGTCCCGGTTGTTATCAAATAACATCTGATAATAATCATTAATTCTTGATAAATAAATTGCTCTGATCCAATGAGTTACTTGTTCACCCTTGGGAATGAGGAGGTCAGATGGCAATCTCTCTGTGTAAAAACTAGTAACTTATCAAATCCGGAGAAGAGTAATAAGCAGAACCTGGGTAAATACTCGTATAGTACCGGGAATAATGCTAGGAAGAAGAAGATTTTAACAAATCATACTAAATAAGAATATGAAATAGAATATAATTCACAACACATAATTTTTACAAAACCGTATAATATTATCGCAAATTATTAAAAGTTTCACACGCTACTATATTTTTAGGCATGAGATATTAGTATAATTAATTTGGTTTCGCCATTATTTCGCAATAGTTGTTGCTGGGCGAACTGGTTGTATCGTATTGTCGTAACTGGAGTGACGGCTTATGAAATCGGGTCTAGGCACGAACTAATAAAGCTTGGGGTAGAAGGTCTGAATATATGTGTAATCAATTCAAGTATTTATAATAAACTCAAACATATGGGCAATAAAACATCAACCGTTACACCGAAGACCACGGGAGTGAACACAGCGGAGACACAGCTAATACCAAACAAATAAAAAGACGAGGCTACATTTAAATTCGTAACATAAAATATATTTCAAGTATGCAAAGGAGTAAGAAACCATAGCAATAAAAATATAAAGTCGTGTAAGTCATGTTAGGTAACCTACGGGTAACCTCACGACTGAATTCAGATTATCAATTTTCAATGTACGCCGACTTCACGGTACGTTTTTAAACATGCACACAATACGAGCCAATGATACGACAAAAACGTTCCTTTGTCAAGTTATAATAAAATATATTTAAATAATATGAGAGGCGATTTGATTTGGTTTTTCTAAATATGAGTACGTGCAGTCTAAAATTTGTAATATGCTTTAATGTCTTTTTTTTTTTTTTGTTGTCGGGGAGGAAATCTGCTTCACAGATACCTGACCTCCTGGGGAGGAGAACCGGGTTATGTGGGGTTCCATGACAGGTGGTGGTTCATGGGTACCCACTAAAACCTCATCGGTGGCCGACATCAATGACAGAGAGAGGCTCCGGGATCTCTTATAGAACTCAAAACCGGAGCATCTCGAGCACTGTGCTGGTAGAGCTCGGTCCCAGGGGCAAGATGGAATGCCTCCCTACGCTTCTCAAGGAAGAGTGTACGGCATTCGGGCCACACCGACTGCCATACTCCTCAGGGCCGCTCATGCTTTGATGTCTTGCATTAAGGCGGCAAAATCGTTAAGATTTTTATTTAACTTTCCCGTTTTAGAATAATGAAATTTATCCCGAATATACGATCAAAACTTACAAAATCGGATTAATCGAGAAATGCTAGTCTGAATTTATAAAGAAAACTCGTTTTAGACATGAGTAAATTTGGTTTAAATATAAACATATATACCATTTTTCCAATGTAAAAATATCTCAATGTACAAATTTTACCATGAATCTTCTGTCGGGTCTGCTAGAGTACAATCCAAGCGAATATGTTGTTGTTTTCCTACAGCCAACATAGTTTTTAAAGTTGCCAGTTTTGTCCTCACTGTTTGAATTCTAAGCAAGTTGACCAATCAAATCCTTTTCAGGAAGAACATCGTCAGGACCAAAAGTCTCAAAATCGTTTTTAAAGCTACCTTTGGAAAATTTGTGACTTTGAAGTAATAACTTAAAATCATATAATAATCAATAAGTAGTTACGTAAGTAAAATTTCTTACAGTAAAATCAGTAAACATAAAACCTCCTGTGGAAAAGGTTAATTATTCTTCCTGAAAAGGCTCGTAATGTTGTGTGGCAGTATAGAAGTGTTATACGTTTTCTTGCAAATTCACATATATATTTTGTAGCCTGATCCTGATCTTAATGATTCTTTGAAAGGGATAATCTATTGCTTTATTGGTGTTTAATTAACTTTTGACGATATCCTTTATAGGATTCGTGTTCATTGTAGCAACAGTGTTAAAGACTACTTTTCTATGCGTGTTAAAGATAATCGATGATCAAAAGGCAACCAACGAGCGTTTAGTATTTGCTATGTTAAGTTAACATGAGTTTGATCAACATTCGAGAAACCGGGGGTAAGTTCGCTAGCAAGCCTACGATCCAACTGATGATAAGCGGTTGGCCTATGAGCGCTTGCATAGCCATGTATTTGTAGGACTCAAACTCGACATACACTACAAACGTTTGCTCAGTAATTTAACTAACTACAGTACCCTTGAAACCGAAATACGGTAATGCAAAATTGCTTTCTGGTAAAATATCTGACACGACAGTGCCTACCTTGCAATAAAAGCCTACCATTTCGTTTATTTATCTATTTACACTCTCATTATTGAATTACATAATTAATTTACTAAATGTGATATATGTATAGTATCATTAACATAATGCTTACACTAATATCGAGGTAACGGCGCGGAACTTCGCTACTTTCCTGCTTTGTGACATACTATTGTTCGCTAGTGAATGATTACACGCCAGTTTAACACGCGTATTGTAATAAAATCGTTTATTAATATAATAATTGATTGACACTTTGTGAAATTTAAATATATATTTTTAAAAGGAAATACGTAAAAAGTGAAGTTTTATAGTTTTTACAAACAACAACTGAATACCAAATTATAACGTTTGCTTTAAAAAAAAATATAAACTTACGTAACAAGACTGCGAAGGCGCAAAGATTTTACGGTCCCAAAAAATTGACGATTTGATGAAATTGCGTAGTTCAAATTGTACTTTATGGAATCCGTGAGATTGAAATGACTTTTACAAGGATTTCGAAATATTTAACAACTACCTCTGACTTTTGTTAATTACTGAATTACAACGTGACGTGGACCGCGGACCTACCGGCAAACACGTCAGCTGATTTGCACGATTATCTCAGATCTTAGTGCTTATTTCTCATGTTATCTAACGTGCAAACCTGTCTACCTATATAAAAATCTGATAGGCATGTAAATTGGATTTGCGGCTTAGTTACAAATGCACTTACGGTCAGCCGTGTTGATTTTTATTATTTGAAAAGATTAGATAGTTATATTGACGGTTTTAATCAATTTTCATGTAAAATCCTTCACAATTTTATTCAAAGAATAACGAAAAATATACGATCGATCGGAAGTTCCGTGATTCCGTCTAAAAGTCCGCACTTTCATCTGAATGATATCTTAGATAATCTTAGATGAATGGTAACTTAGATAATATGTTCTTATTTATACATATGCATATGTGGACGCAAATAAGCAATACCATGTCAACCCACAAAATTCAAAAAACCGAGTTATATATGCAGAAGTGTTGATAAATAGCAGAAGAACATTTTTCTTTAATATTTGTAGGGTTTTAAGCTTAAAAACTTCTAAAAAGCCATTTTTAATCATGCAATTTATGTATTATTTTAAAAGTATTGGGTTATATTCTATACGAAATATGCAGTTTGTATTCTTATTTTATTTGAAAATAAGTAAAATAACTTACATACATCTTGAAATTGCCAAAAACTTGACCATTACATTAAAAATCATATAAAGCAAGTTGTTCAAAATTTTCAAACGCGTTTTTCTCGAAATGACATTCGTGTGGGTGGACATGGTATTGCTTATTTGCGTCCATTGTGTATGTAAAACTAATGAAGGTAGGCAAACAAACAAACTAATATTTAGCAAAGTATGTCAGCAATCATAGTACCCGAAATTCAATAGAATTTAAAAATATAAAAGCTTATTGAATGACACATAATATATTGAATCTTTTCGATCTACGATTACAAGCAAAACTTACAATTACACGATAGCGATCGGTGAGACACACATCCACGTACAGAGATACAAAAGGTCTGTGTAAATTAGTACATTATGATCATGCATAAAAGGTTCTTATATCCTTATCATAGAAGCGATAATAGCTTGTAAACAAAGAGTATTTGTGTGTAATGTTGCTATTGGTACAGTCTGCATTGTTCCGCTGACACGGATTGGAACTCTCTGCCCTCGATCCCACACTGAAGACTCACTTATGCAACCATATTATATTCGCCTACAGTCTTGAACATTTTTAATTACGTTTAGATACTACACATGACCTTTTTAATTCTTTTTCAATCAAATTACCATTCAATTTTAAAAAACACTAGCGACGTGTACCTGGTTCACATACATAGGCAGTCTTTTAAGTGTCGTTATGTTTGCCATATAATAAGTCTTGTTAGAAGACGCTTAGTCTCTTCTATAATTTTTGTAGATGTCACTCACCCTTTGCCAACTTCGAGGTATTGGTTTTTCAATCCCCTTTGCCGACAAATTTCTCTGGCTATAATTTCCTTTAAACCAAAACACAGTAAACTGCTTTACGGTAGAATAACTAACATTTCGGTACCTACCTAGCCGGCCTCGCTCAATAAAATACCTACCTAATTGTAAAAGATATTAGCCTTGCGCTACCTGAAAACTACACTACTAATACCTTTACACAATATATTTATATAGAGAAGTCAGCGTTGGAGATTCAATCACCTACTTCTCAACTGCCTAATCACTTCCTCACTTTCTGCCTTGAACCTTAGGGACTACGGTGCCCGTTTGCGACCAGGCCATGATACTCAATAACTTGAACGTTTAAAAAGGTCTTAATCAACTAAAAAATATCGGCATATTGCCATTTATTTCTCTTAAAGTTTAAACCGTTTAAAAGTCTACTGTAAAAGTACGTGCAAATCTCCATTATTTTCGGCTACGCGTAGATGAATCAGTCTATCAAGATTTTTTCTTTTTAACACTAGTAATTTAGTATAGATTACTTATTTTTAGTTATCGTTCCCGCTCTAATCAAGTTATTTTTTATTGATAATATTTACGATAGGACAACGACAACAAACACGTAGATTGAACTCTACTGAGACAATTGCTCCCTGTCTTAATTGATTTATAAAGTTTTTAAATCTAGAATTGCCATATAAGGAAAATGTAACGAAATATTCTTTGGAATTGAGTGATGTGTAGGTTTATTTAGTGGTTTAATTTTTTCTACATCCACATTCCGAAGATAAAAAGGCTTATATGGTTCAAACTAAAAATTTATACTTACGAACGTCATTTAAATTCATATGTATATTTAAAATCTCAGTACTGCTAGTTTAAAAGAAAATTTAAAAAAATAAAAAAACAAGGGCATAATATCAATAACCTTTTTACCACGATAAAAACTCACGCCGACATATTCACGCCTTTCTCGAACCGTTCGCACAAAATTTTGCTTTCAATATTTTACAGCTGGATCATAAAATACTTGTTTATCGACGGGTGACCAAATGTTGCGTCAACGTTTCCTAGAAGTCTCGCTCTGATATTTTTCATTTTCGCGAACATTATTTAATTTAAATTGTGCAATAATAATAAGTTTAATCTTCCTCTTAGTGCGCAAAAACTGTTTATAAAAAAGTCTTTAAATCCAGTAGATTTTTTATAATCATTTTTAATAATAGTAGATTTTTTATCTGTATTTACATCCATAAACACTATATAGTACAGAGACAAGGACAGTGATGTCACAGAAGTTTTTTAAAGTTAAATAAAATACCATGACATCAGTTTGAAATGAATAAAAGTAAATAATCTGATACAAGATTCCTGCATAAAATACTTTATGGAAGAAAATACTTTATAATTTTTATATGACAACGCAAAACCTTTATTCACAAGTTTTCTTATACGTACCTTATTACATTTCGTTTATTATGTAAAACTTTGAAATTTTGAAAACTGTCTCTGTATTAATTTTGAAACTTTATGATTAAAAAAAACATTTTGTGTAATAAAATATACAGGCATCATATAAATAGTTCTTATACGTACCTTATTACATTTCGTTTATTATGTAAAACTTTGAAATTTTGAAAACTGTCTCTGTATTAATTTTGAAACTTTATGATTAAAAAAAACATTTTGTGTAATAAAATATACAGGCATCATATAAATAGCAAACGTTCGCCTTTTGAAATGAAACTGCAAATAAATCATCGCGGCGTGCAGTTAGATTTCTACCGACCTTCCTGGCCAGAGATATTAGGGCCAAAGTGCCATCTTTCCTCATTTATTGTGACTCTATAATCAAGGGCCATAATATAGAATTTGTTTCTGACATGAGGCAACATTTATTACGCAAGAGGAAACGGTGTTTTTCTATACATCATTTATGGTAGTATATAATATCGATAAAGATGAAATATAGCGAATTTCCCGTATATACTGCAACGGAATAATTAGTGCGTAGTTTCCAGATTATTTATTATAATTTAAAAACCCTTGTTTGGCTTTATGGTCTTCGATCTTTGACTATTTATTTTATATTCCATAATAATGGTTCCAATAACACATATTCTGTGAAAATATTAACTGACATCCAGACGGCATTATAGTCCTCGTTATCGTATGGTTAAAAAAAAAGACAATATTTTCGAAATCAACTGCTAAATGTTCTATTTGCGCAATCTATTTACAAATTTTAATTTAGTTATATCGAGGTATATTAGATATTTCGGATGAAGCTATGTTCTTAACAGAAAAATCTTATCATTTACTTAGGTGTTGCTGACAAACACGCGATTTCGTACGCTACGGACGTGCGTTTAGAAAGCCTTTCTTTACACCGCGCGGTGCCGCATACGAATGCAAGTATAATACGTCTAAATAAAAAACGACATACAATAGTAATGAACCACGGTTTGATTTTGTCGTTTTTTATTCACAGTATAATAGTTATTGGTATTCATCATAAGCGCTTCAGTTCCACTTGTCCGGACGGAAGCGTCTCCTCACAACTATTTACCGGATTCAATGAACTCTTTTTGGGTCGTTTTAGTTTTGGGCACGCAAGATCATTTTACTTTTTAAAATTAATGATGTTAAGGTCAAAAATATTTACAACTAAATAAATAGAAAACAAGTCTATTTATTGAAGAAGATGGCGAAGCCGTGTGCCGAGCGCTGACTGCCTTCTGAGTTCTGCGATAAAAAAGTTGCAATAAACAAATATTATACACTGCAGATATTAATTTAACTGCAACTATATGTTGACAATTGTAGAAATCAAATTATTCAGTAGTTATATAAAGTTTTATATAAGGAGTCCCATGTAAATTTTGCCATGAATTTTGTAATGGAACAAACATGACAAATTTCTTATATGACACATTTCACTCGTTAACTGTGTGCTATCTTGGGTACAGTTAACGAGATAAGTGTGAATTCGCATTATTAAACGTAATATTAATTATAGTAGGTGTAAATAAGGAATATTGTTGCCGCGCGAAAAGAGAAAAACATGTTTTAACGTTTTACAATTATTGTTTTACGATGTGCGTGTGTGTGTCCGTATATCGATAAATCTTCCTCTACACACAGTATTGTATTGGTAGAGAGTTCGCCTATAACCTCGACGGTTGCGGGTTCGATTCCCGCTCAGATGTTTGTATTGATCTTACAAATATCTGTTTCGGTCTGGACGTTTGTACTTGTGGGTGTTCCCACCGTGCCTCGGAAAGCACGTTAAGTTGTCTGTCCCGGTTATTATCACTTAACATCTGATAATAATCGTTAACGTTTGATAAGTAATTTGTTCTTATCCAATGAGTTACCGGTTCGCCCTTAGGGCTACAATCGCTCTGTGTAAACACTAGTAACCGGTCACATCCGGATAAGAGTAATAAGTAGACCCTGAATGGATAAAATACCGGGAAAAGTATTAGGAAGAAGAAAATAAATCTTCCTCTCGTACTTGTATAATTTCAAGTGTCACACAGGATAAAATTTTTGGAGTTACTTTTCTTACGACAAAGAAATATAACTGTTTACGTGTGTACATTTAATACGCGAGAAAGACCTTAGTCATCAGTAGATAGCTGAGTCTGTTTCTAACAAATTCCCCGACTCATTACCATTGCCTACTCAAATCTAAAAGATGTTCCTAATTTTATTAAAACTACTTTCATCCGTTTCATCTGATTAGCGATATATGAGTCTAGGGAATGGTCTATTAATAGTTAAAGATTATTGTTAAATGCTATGTAATACTGTACAAAAGTTTTTTCCGAGGCACGATTGAAGGGTCCATACAAGAAAGAAAGAAAGAAAGAATATATTTATTAGGACACAACAGAAATAAACTAAACTAAAATATTAAAAGCATTATAGTTAAAAAGACAATACTGTATAACAATAATAAAAAAAAAAATTAAACATAATTAAAAACTTAATCCTAAAAATTACGTCTAACTCTAAAAAGAAAAAATATTAAAAATATAATAAATAAAACAATAATAATAAAGTGTTGTGTCCCAAAAAGGGTGGACCATTCAGTTAGTTAGACGAGTACACCTAACACTGTTTTTCAATGGTACCCTGTCTATGACGTACAAAACTTAACTTTATGAGAGACTCAGTCATCGGAAGGCCAGCTACTACGCCAGAATGATTGATAAATTTATACGCGTAGATAATAGAAATTAACGTATTGAAAAATAACAATTACAATATTATTACATTACTTATATTATGATTTAATAATCATAACACGTACGTGGTTTATCTTGTAACGCTTGGTTGCAATTTCGATCGATAAAAGGAAAGCAACCTGAAACCGACATTCTTATACAAGTGTTTTGTAAATTATTAAGAATTCTATATTAAGTAATTAAATAATGTGTCGGTATATAATAAGTGTATCGAGTGTTAGGTACAAGTAATTAGTCACCAATGGAGGTGACAAGAAGAATCATACTACTGGCTGCCCTATTTTGCGTAAGTATTTTTTTATTTTCTGTTACTATTTGCGATTTAATAGCCTATCTAGTGTAAGTAGATTAATGTTTTGAGCTCAGCGGTGTTTTTTTAAGTTTAAAAACACGCAACAAGAAAGTTTTGAATAGTCACTCTCGAGACGTTTCATTTTATGATAATAAAGTAAACAAGCGTACAATAAATAACGTAAAGAGTTTCTATTCCGATTTTTTTTTTAAATTAATGAAGATAGAAAATTGTTTTAATTAATCTGGGGAATGAAGATATGACAATTACCTTTACTGTATAAAACGAAGTAAAATGTGTATTATTTTTTTAAATTATTGAACCCATGCCAAGATCAGCTTAGTAGCAGAAGCCACTCAAAAGTATAAGACAACTTTTAATTGAAATAAAACGCTGATATATAATAAAAATCAGAATTAAATATAGGTATTGTTTAAACATTAATTGTGAAATCATGGTACAGGAAAGATATATTGCGTCTAATTCACTATTAATATCAGGATGTATTTAGCACTTGAAAATTAGGCAAAATACTTCCTTCGTGAGAAATAACTTTTTGTTACTTAAAATTAAATTCACGGTCATTTTATCTTGTAATGCAGAGAGTGTTGAAATAATAAAAAAAAATAATGTGAAGCTCTGACATATCACAATTTTTTTTTATTTGTCATATATTTTATTAGTTTTTTTTAAATTTACAGACAGTCCAGGGGCAGTATTATGTGTCACCGTATTCATCGTCGATGGTCGTCGCACCGTCACCGTACTTACCACAATCATGCGGATGTCCCTCAACATTAGCGCTGACTGCGCCCCCTTCCCCTCCCATCTACGTATCCCTCCCCTCACCATCTCCGATATGCGTGACCCCGCCACCTCTACCTCCCTTGCTTATCGAAGTTCCTCTACCCCCGCCTATAACTATATCACCCCCAGCCTTACCACCACTTTGTATTAACCTACCACCGCCACCGCCTATGACGATAACTCCTCCTCAGTCTCCACCGTTATGTGTAAACCCGCCACCTCTACCTCCAATGTGTGTCACGCCACCGCCTCCACCACCTCTTTATATCAACCCTCCTAATCCACCGCCAATAATATTAGAACTTCCCGCTCCTCCGCCAATTATGATCGAGCTGCCTCCGATATTAGTTCAACCACCTCCGTTGCCGCCTGTGATGGTTCAGCCACCTCCGTTGCCTCCGCTACCGGTACAACCACCACCATTACCTCCGATGATGATTCAGCCACCGGCACCACCTCCAATGTATATCCAACCGCCACCTCCTTGTCCTTTAACGATTCAGCCTCCTTGCCCTGAACCGATATACGTTCAGCCGCCTCCTCCTAATCCGATTAGTATCCAGCCTCCTCCGCTACCCCCTATCTGTGTCCAACCTCCCCCTCCTCCTCCTTTATGTATTCAACCACCGCCACCGGAGCCTTTCTGCCTACAGCCGCCACCACCGCCGCCTATCTGCTTTTCACCTAGCCCATGTTCTGCAACTCCCACATGCGGATGCGGATGCGGCTTGCCACCTACAGCGTTGGCTGCTCCGATTTATTTATAAGACCGAGAATTATGAACCTCGAATTAAGTTATCTTTATCTTATTATTTAAGTATAAGGAATGAACGTTTTAATAATAAATAAACAGTTGTTATATTATTTGTATTGTTTTTATTTTATGTACAAAAATATTTAAGCCTTGCAAGGATCAAGGACTAAAAAATAATAAAAAGTCTTTCTTTCATGTTCGGATTCGGGTTAAAAAGTTTTATTTTTGTGTAAAACAACAGCTATAGACATAGACTTATTATATGTGTCTGTGGCATGCGTACGCGACTGAGTGTATGCAAATAATAAATTTATTTATTATTGTTATAATAATGGCATCTAATTGCAATGGTTGTGGGATGAATATATTCAATTTTCAATACATGGAATGTTCAAATGTAAAGTGTAAAAAGGCTTACCATTTGCCTTGATGAACAAAGCATGCAGTTCGAACAAATATTACGTCTGTTTTGCGAAACGAGAAACGAAATACAAGAAATTGATCGTAAGTTAAGGGTACTTGAAGATAAAATTTCAAAGAGCATAAGCAAGTCCTTGGACATTTTGTTTCTGTATTCCTTATTTCATAGTAAGTTAATTTGTGTAAATAGTTTAGTGTTACTTTATCAATGAAAGAAATCCCAAAAGAAATGTGTAACGCAAGCAGACACAGCAACTACGGTTTCCTATTGTGTGCTGTGTCCGGTTGTCGCATACATACACATACATATTACATAGGACATATGTGTATTGTTCCCTTTAATGTTGTGCCCTACAATAACAAAAATGTGTCTACGTTTGCGTAGTGCCTTATGCAATCTATATCTGCTTGTTTTCATAATTGTTTGATCATATTTCTTAATCTATATAAAAAATAAGAATAGACGAATCATATCAATTGATATTCATAATTATTTAGTATAGAAGCAAATTTTTCGATGTCTCCTTACAATACCGGTTACCCATCGCATTTGAATTTTAATTATAGGTCACTAGGATCCTGATTCTTTCGAAAATTATTCTCACATTTGACCTCTTAATATAGCTACCTAATATTTAGTATAAAACTCAAAGTTTTGCCGTTTTAATCTATATTATAATATACGAATCTGAATCTCGAAAACGGCTCCAACGATTTTCATGACATTTAGTATGCAGAAGATTTCGGAATCGATAAATGGATGTAGCTAGGATTCATTTGTAAACGGCTGAAGAACATTTTTCTTTAATATTTGTAGGGTTTTTAAGCTTTAAAACTTCAAAAAAACATTTTTTATCATACAATTTATGTATTATGTTAAATGTTTTGGGTTGTATTATATACGAAATATGCAGTTTGTATACTTATTTTTTTGTGAAAATAAGTAAAATAACTTACATAAATCTGAAATTGCCAAAAACTTGACCAATACATAAAAAATCATATAAAGCAAGTTGTTCAAAATTTTCAAACGCGTTTTTCTCGAAATGACATTCGTGTGGGTTGACATGGTATTGCTTATTTGCGTCCATATATCTTACCAGGTTATAGAATATATTTTGATACATAAAGGAACGTACGAAATAAAATGTGACGCTAATGGTGAATCAAGGCGTCTGGAAGTGGCGTCAGCACGACTCAGCGCGTGCATTTGGCCGACGGCATTATTAACTTTCCTTAAAATTGTATTTTATTTATAAATACACCCTAATAATTCTGAAGTATACGCTTGTGGAGCGACCACAGTTAGTAGTACATATATTAATCGAACGTAATTTATTTCATGGCAATGTTAATTCGAAAAATGTTAATAGATATGGTTCGTCAATAACTATTTCTTTTGACGCTGCTTCAGAAAGACAAAACCTTACTTTTATATGTAATACGCATGGAAAACTTATCCAAAAAAAATACATAAAAAAACAATATGACCTCGGAATTAGAAGACTACAAAAAGATGAAACTGTAAATCAGTTTTTTTTTTTTGTTGTGTGCATTATTAATGTCGTAAAAACTTAGAATTATTCTCAATTAACCTTTTGTCTTTGAGAGTTCTTTAATAAAACGAAACGTAGATATTAAGAAATGTAAGTACAGTTTTTTTTTTAATATTATATGCACAGACACGGGAATGCAATAGTTTTACGAGTTTAGATCTATCTATTAGTTTAGATATATCTATGCTACCTAGCAT
Source organism: Hestina assimilis (assembly GCA_023373885.1). Taxonomy (NCBI): domain Eukaryota; kingdom Metazoa; phylum Arthropoda; class Insecta; order Lepidoptera; family Nymphalidae; genus Hestina; species Hestina assimilis. Next base: position 3,193,008 of record CM041749.1, on the reverse strand, counting down.
TGACGTGGTTAAAATAATGCGCAGCTGGAACATAGAAGAATAGACACTTAAAATTAATATTCGTTAATATTTTATACATGTATTACGTATGTAGTTAGACAATTATATTTATATTTATATGTACATTGTATAAACCTTGGGACATGTTCTGTCTATGTAAGCTGAGAAAATCATAGTGGGACCAAGAAGTAAATTCGCTAAAACCTGATTATTTTAACTATTTCGTAGATGATTTATTATAACAAGCTGACCCGGACACGCTTTGCTGTGGCAAATAATTGTTTACGTATAAATACTTATACGAATCTTCTTTCTCTGTCTAAGATTTGATTCAATGAAATAACAGATATTTTGACATTGACAGTATAATTGTAAGCAGACCATAGACCGAGAAAGAAGATCCTTTGTACAAGAAGCAGACCATATCTCTGCTTACGATGCAGACGATGTCTTATCTAATACATAAATATTATCTTTGTGCACTTCATCACCATATAAACTTTAAGTATGCGAAAACTCACACTCATCCGCATACTATATTTCGTAGGGATAATGTCTTAAAACGGATTATCCTACATATTAACAAACAGATTATATTATATATATGTATCCGATATTCATTATCGTAATGATGTTTTCTAATCTGCAGCATGGCGGGTTCCGGGGGGCTCCCGGAATGGTCAGAGGGCGCTTCGGTCTGGTTCCAGCCAGCCGGCGCCCCCGCGCCCCTGCCCGGCGAACTGATCGAGGTCCATCGAGCGGCACGAGTTTTACTGGTCAGCGCCGTCGTCAATGGACAGGTGAGACTTGTGTATTTAGAATAGTATATTGTATAGGTTTGCACCAGAATGGCCGGTAAACTTACCCTTACACAATATTAATAAGAAGAGTATTCGTTATTGCGTGTAATGAGCCCCACACCTATCTCTCTCATACCTTTTATCTCAGCTGAAGCTCGTTATCATATACATATGTTCAGGCCGTATACTTGTTTATATTTTCTTTTGTTGGTGCAAAAAATGAAAGTCAAAACGACAACGCAAAAAGGATGTAGGAAGTAGTAAGTAGGATGTAGGAAGGAAACATTGATTTTTGAGCAAAGCGACTGAAATAAGTATGAAGAGTAGGGTTTCAAAATACAGTTTTTGTAACATGTATAGGTAATGATAGCAATAAAACCGCAATAAAAACAGCAAACGTAGTGGTAACATTGAATAAATATAATATTTATTTTTTGTAACGAAGTTCCTTAACGCGGCTTACGGGTAGTGCGATTTAGTAGAAATCGTCACGTAACGAAATGCCGTATACTGTGTGTCTGTGCGAGTGTGTATCAAGCCTACACTACAAGCAAATGAGAACACAAGCGAGTACGCAGCCACGTCCGCAACTTTCTCTCTCTTTTTCTCTATCTCTCTCTGTCCCTGTATCTTTTTATCATAATTATAACCACTGAAATATACAGATTTCATTACGAATTACATTCGGAGTGGAAATTTTTTAATATATCGTTGTAGGTCCGTGACCCAGTGGACGTTATGGCTCCGATTCTCACTTGGTCTGTTTTTATAGTATAATGGTAAACATACAAAATCATTGCAATGACTTGAGAAATAACTCGCAAATCATTTCGGAATGTAGACGAAATCAATATAAATATTCACACTTCTATATTACGTATGAATTAATCACGTAATATTCTAATAAATTATATAATTGGTATACACCGTAATCATAAATTAATGTATACTTAATTTAGAAAGAAAACGAATCAAAAACTCCTAATAAATTATGTAATAAATTATGGGCTCCCCTTACACAGCTCTGTGGTTGCCTCTTAGATTGTTTACAACCGTACTATCCTAGTGGTGGGTGCGATTCGTTTTGCTAACCCGTGGTCCAGCCTCGTGGGAGCCTTCGTGAGGGCTGTTTTTTTCACGGCCGGTATTTAGCCTCCTCACCCGGTATCGCTGTGAAGGCCAATAGCAGTACACATTCATAAAAATAGACTTCCCAGGGTTTAGATATTATGACCAAATCAAAAACACGTTTCGGTTTGGGGAGTTTATTCTCGAAGTTTCTCATTTGGATTCCCTACAACAATACGCTTGGTATTAACGTAAAGCTTGCTTGTATCTTTTTCTAAATAAACATGTCGTGACGTTGCATTAGTGAGAGTTTACGAAGAAGCACCATTGACTATTAACATTTTTTTAATATGGAAGAACATGTGCATATATAAGGTGTTTCACTTTAAAATGCGGTAACTTTGCGGGAAGCTTCTATAAGTGTAACAGATCAAATTCTAATTACAATATATGATGTACCTTTTGCTATATTTAAAAAAATATTTTCATACCATCGCTCGAACTATGACTCTAGCTGAATAAAATCTATAATGTAAGCCGTGCATTACGTCACATCACATATGACGTAGCACATAGCGCGTATAGCGTCATTGACCTGAGTCACCGACAACGCGCCCGGTGTGTTATGTGTTTATCACAAAGTACGTGGATACATTATGACAGTAGTGTAGTATCTTGTATGTAGCTTGTATTTCGTTTAAACTATCCTTCGCCCTTTCAAAAGTTCTTGTTCCAGCATCAATCCCGGTATTTTGCCCAGGGTCTGCTTATTACCCTTATCCGGATTTGACAAGATACTAGTTCTTACGCAGCGATTGTCATCCGAACACCGCACCCCAAGGGCGAACCAGTAACTCATTGGTTAAAAGCAAGTTACTAATAATATCAGATGTTTTGATAATATCGACCGCCGACAGCTTAACGTGCTCTCCGCACGGTGGTGAGAACCACAAGGACAGACACCTGGACAGAGACAGATAGCAATACGATCAAACCAATATCCACCCCGAAAGGGAATCGAACCCGGGACCGTCGAGTCGCCATAATTTGACTTCTTCAGAAACCACTATGATAAAATAATAAAATCAAACTGCGAGTTTACGACCTACCCCACGTAAAAAGTCGTTCACTCCGGCATTTTCCAAGTAAGGTTATTGACCGGTTTTAATGTCGCCGCTACTTGCCTTGCCTACTTAGTGCTCCACTTAGATTCAAGACAACCCGCACCCTACACCTTAATCGAAATTTACTAATTTAATTTTTTAATAAATAAAACATGAATGGGTTCATCAATACAAATATCCGCCTCGCACGGGAATCGAACCTGTGGCTGTACCCAGACCGGAAAACATGCCTGTATCGTCCATAAAAACATGTGGGGCAGGTGTGCTTAAGGCAGGTTCGCCACCGCTGCACCAAAACGTCGTCTAATAATAATAATACGTGTGGTATTTATGTATGGCACACAAACATGTTAAGTCAGTAACCTACTTTGAAAGCGGTTTTTAAAGGAAAAAAAACTAAAAATTTAAATTAAAACTAAAAATTTAAACTTTTTTAAAGGAAAAAAAAATTAAAATAAGAAATCGTCAATTGCACATTTTATCATTAATGTTTGTAAGCAGCAAATTACCTAAAAACTATTAAATAGTAATTATCTTGTTACGATGACCGGAGCCTTAGATATAAAAAAAAAAAAAACAAATGATATTTTTGATTCTTTCCGGTTGAAGTCGCGAGCGACCACTAGTATGTAATAAAAATATGTCTTTTACAAAATCGTTGAAAAAATATGCCTTTTGAAGTGCCGCCTTTCCTAAAGCGGCGCTCATACATTTTGGGAAATGTGAGTTTGTTTAGTTGTTACACTTTTACACCTTAACTACTCGACAATGACCAGCATTATCAAATTTTGTATACATACAGAATGCATACAGAATGAATGAATGAAAAGTTCATTCAGGAAAAGGTAATGTTCCTGAGGAACAGAAAAATAACTTTTACATGGTCGTCGAGCATAACGGTTGCGCATATAAAATTAATAAATTGTAATATGATAAATGGAGTACAAAGTTGAATTTTAACTTGTACATTAACCGATGTTTGTAACAAAAACTTGAATTGATTGACATTGAATTGACACAAACAAAATCACAGGTAAAATCTAATATGTATACCATATTACGAAATCAAAAATAATTCTAAACGTCAAAAACTTTCTCGATGGAGTAGGTAAGGTACTTTAAACATTAACTGATAAAAAGTATTTTCACAATATAATTATAGTAATTACCATAACTAAAAAGAAATCTTCACGCTAAGCATATTTCAGAAAAAATAATCAATTCCTTACCGTACAAGTGCCTGGTCTGGACCAAGCTTAACTTGTCCTTGAAAGATAGTTACACGTGTAAAGTCTATCGCTCAGTGTTGGCAAGTTATAATAATAATAATAATAATTTTATGAAATACTAGCGGCCCGTCCCGGCTTCGCACGGGTGGACATAATATTTTTTTATATTTCTTTGTTGATATTATTATTTATTTTATTGAAAATATGTTATTTAATATTTTAGAACATACTTTTGTTCTATCATCAATAGTTTCGCAGCGCATGCGACGAAAGACGTTTTAGGGCAATTTTTACACTTTGGATTACGTTAGTTAAGTTTTAGTAAGGATCCCAATCTTTTCAATCCAATTAAATCCAATCAGGGTGAATGTAGCTTTCCAATGGTGAAAGAATTTTTAAATAGTAGTTTTTGAGTTTATTTATTACAAACATACACACAAAAATTCAAATTTTTTATCTTTATAATAGATTTAAAGAAATTACAATGTAGAGTTTATAGAAAGAAGTAAATAATTATGATTCTTCTTTTCATGTTTTAAAATTTATAATTGAATAAAAACAATAATTTTCTACTAATATTTTTACATACAATAATTAAATATTTTAAATAAATAAATAAACGCTACACACTCAACGGCCCCCATTAGGATAGTGATATCCTGTGTCGGGGGTCCGGAAACATTCACAATGACAAGGACAAATACACCCAGACCGGAAAATATGCTTGCATGGTCAATACAAACATATTATGCCCCGAGCGGGAATCGAACCCGCGACCTGTGGCGTTTAAGGCAGGTTCGCTACCGCTGCGCCACAACGTCGTGTCGTCGTCGACAATATTTTGTCCCATTCCTATGTTTAATTCTTGTGTAAATTTATGGAATACTTTTTAACAAAATGATATTTGAAGTAAAAGTTTCAAAATATTAGAATGTTGGTGGTAATGCCCATAGCATTCTAATTAAATTATTCTATTATTCTAAAAATTCTAAAACGTTACGGGAAACGCCCCAGTGATCGAACCATTCTTGGCCCTGAACAAAGAATGAGGAGCTATGATAGCTTTAAGCCTCCAGTGTTAGATTCCAGGCGGACCGATTTAAATGTTTATTTACAAAAAAAAAATTTACTTTTTTTAAATAGTCCCATGGCAAGCACAAGACGGGCGAGATACAAAACGGGACTTTGGTATTAGCCGTAGCACGGTGTGGCGTATACTTTACCATGAAGGTATACCCCTGTACCATTATACACGTATACAATATTTGCAACCGGCGGATATTACTGCGGGTGGCTCTTAGAAGACCCTAGCCCACAACATTTTGTGGACTGATGAGTCTACTTTTACCACAGCTGGTTTGTTTAATATACATAATGGAAATCCTCGGGCCGTTAGCGGAGCTGACCTGACTGGTCCGAAATTTTTATCCTCGGATTTTGAGAGTTGGGGATTTTAATAATTTACACAATGCGTGATAAGTAATAAATTGTGTTACGGGTTTACGTAAAATAAGACAGCAGATGCTGAGTATACTTATAATATTTATAAACCACTAGTTACTTAATCTTAAATAAATTGATTGGACGCCAGGAGAGTTTTTACAAATGATTGGAACTCTGCCAAAACCAGACCACGGCTAGCAAGTTCAGGGTCTTGGTGGTGTGCGGGTCAAAAAGAAATCTAAAACGCCTTTTGATTTAGATTTATCCACACAAACTGTTTATAACAATTTCAATACTTTTAGAACAGAATGAATTTTGACAGTTGTTGGGTAATGCTCGTTCATGACCTCTTTACACGACGGCTTACTTAAAATCTTAAAATAAGAAAACACAAAAAACAAAACTAATCTTAAAATAAGAAAAAACTACTGTGAAGTGAAGATTCGAACTCAGGATGCCGCGTCACATACGGAGCCACAGAACCACTACGCTGTCGTTACTGTGACTGCATAAGCGAATTAGTTATACCTAACCAGCTTCATTTATTTAGTATAATTTCAATTGCTGAATCATTAAAATTGATTTAATTAAATCATTTAATAGTAGTATTAAAACCTTTTTTTAATATTCATTTACTGTATGCCATACGATTACGCTCGTGATTATTATTATTGTATTTAATTAATTTTGACGAATTTTATGTATCGATCGATCGCAGATAAATTTTTAATTTAATTTCTTTATCTGAATATCAAATTTGTAGCGCACTGAACGTCAAATTATTGATACGCTAGCGTTTAGTAGCAAGTAGCAATAGTAATAATAATAATACGTGCGCTATCATAATATGGCATACAAACAGAATGTTCATTTGAAAAAACGCCAAACTGAAAAAAATAAGATGTTCAGTAGGTATTAGTTCCACAAAATAATTTTTATAGTAAATCAAGTCTTCAATATTTTTCTACTAAAAATTATAATTAGTTAAATAAAAAAATAATAAAAAAATTGATCTAAGCAATGCTTATTTCTGCTAGAAATGCTTAGATGCTTTTTCTAATTATAAATAGTTGTTATTAATGGTCCTCCCTCCAAATAATCAAAAAGTAGACAAAAATGAAACTTCCCACACTCACGTTAAGAGCCAGCCCTTCTACCGTTGAGCTATTGAGGCTTTTATCTGTGGATGTATGTACTTCTGTCGAACGTAACTAAATTAACAAATACACCGTTGTGGCGTTGTGGGTTGCGAGTCTGCCTTTAGTCTCGACGGTTGCGGGTTCGATTCCCGCTCGGGCAGGTGTTTGTTAAATTTCTGTCTCGGTCTGGGCGTTTGGCCGTGTGGGTCTCCCCACCGTGCCTCGGCTGGCGGTCCCGATTATTATCAATAACATCTGATAACAAGCGTTAAATCTTGATAAGTAAATTGCTCTTATCCAATGAGTAGCAACAAAACAATTACTTTTTTATTTTACGCGGGTAAAGTGTGAGCGACTGCTAGTATGTAATTAAAATACTTATGTCTTCAATTTACCCGCGTGAAAAAAAAAAAAAAAAGTTTTGTTTTATTGCTATTATTAGGGCAGGGGTAAGCAAAGCTAATATGTACAATATTATGTAATGCAAAATAATTCCAAACATTGAATACTTTTCGATGGAGTAGGATACTTTAAACATCAACTGATAATAATTTTTTTACAAGAAAATAGTACTAATTAACTAAACTAATAAAACCCGTGGTGTAGACCAAGCCTTTTTTTATGTTAGAAGTTGGCAAACAAGCATACGGCCCACCTGATGGTAAGTGGCTGCCGCAGCCTATTAGCGCTTGCAGCACCATTAGTAGGTCCCACTCACGCGTTGCCAACCTCGAGATATTAGTTCTTAATCTCGTTCGCCCAGTAATTTCACTAGCGTACAGTGCCCTTCATACCGGAACACAGTAGTGCCTACACACTACTATTTGGCGGCAGAATATTGGACACTGCGGTGGTACCTACCTAGCCGGCCTCTTGCAACAAAAGACCTACCACCAGTGTGACTGATTGCACTGGTGGAATAATCTCTATTGTGACAGAGGTTATCCCAACAGCGGGCGATGGGGTCGTCACATCCCCACGCCTTATTTTTATCATAGTCCCTCCCAAGATAGATATACGTGTAGCGCCTAGTGTTGGCAAGATATAAATTTTCGACATATTTAAGGAAATTACGGTGTCGAGTTATAAAGCACGTTAAGATTTAGGATATTAAATACATGTGAAAATTAACTAAAACAATACGGAAAAAGAAATTTTTTTATATTAAAAAAATACTCGAACAAAGATGATATACATTTTATACTAATATTTTTACAAACAATATTTTGAGCTTCTTTTGTATTGAATTCCTGTATTTGTGGAATTTTATTTGGCAAAATAATATTTGAAAGTGTAAGTTACAGAATATTAGAATTTTGGTTGTAATGACAAAAGTAGCACTTTTCTTGAAAAGTCTGGCAATACTAATTACTAATCTTTACTCCGCCTTTGCCCTCTTCCCCGCTTCCCTAGCAACAATGGCGTCAAAAATTCTTTAGTCGCCGGGAAATACCGGCGAGTAGTGAATGCGGTTATTATTACGTAGTATACGTAATTATGAAACAAAAACAAAATACGTTTGTCTTTAAAAGTTATAAATTTAATTATTGTACTTTAACATTATAATTAATTAATTAGTTTATTATTAAAGCTGACCAAAAATTATTAGTACAGTAAAAGCTCTTAACAGTGAATATGAAATGGTATTTTATATGGCATTATAGGGGATACGTTCCTAGCTGACAAAATAAAAAACAAACATAAAAAATAAATTTAATTGAAGTTTTTGACCATACTTATTACATTAAGGCTTAGGCAACGGTTTAAAGAATTTTGTAATTTTTTCTTGCTTGGCAGTTTTTTAAATCTCTTTCAGTTCACACAGATCTTCAGTAGTTGCATTAGCAATGTGCCTCTTGAAAACAATACTTCGTTCCATAGGCGGATCAATTTTCATAAAGAAATCACAAAGCTCATTTGCCATTCTTAAACCTTCACTAAAATTTTTCAGATTAAATACCACATTTCCAAATTGCTTGTTGAAGCATCTTCTTCAATGGGCTGTGAATTTAACATTTCCTCCAAGTCGGTTTCAGTCAAATATTAATGTTGCAATACAAGCAACTCCTGAATGTAACTTGATTCTATCTGTTCGTACCCATTTCGTCCTATTCCAGTCGCAATTTCTTCATCATTTTCCACAGTCAGAGCAGGCCACAGTTTTCTCCAGCACGAATTCAATGTGTATGGCTTCAGTTCTTCCAACGATGCATTTTGCTATGTCAAATTTCTTCCAGCATTCCATAACATTCATATCAGGATTCATATAACCTTCCATATTATTCAAAATGATTTTGAAGGTTCGTCTAATGTAATAGAGCTTAAAGACCTGGATTATTCCTTGGTCCATAGGTTGAAGCAAAGCCGTTGTGTTGGAAGGTAAAAATGTCACTTGTTTATTTTAAAAAAAATGGAGGATGACCTGGTGCATTGTCCAAAACTAGAACCACTTTAAAGTCTGAATTCTTTTTTTTTAAACAAATTTCAACTCCAGAAACATGACAATTCCGGAATTCACAGTCACAAAAAATGGCACTTGTTAACCACGCTTTCTTATTAGCACGCTAAAACACTGGCAGGTCGTCCTTGTTTTGATTTTAGCGGTCTTCGATCCATAATGACAATGCCACTTCCATTTTTTCTATTGCTGGATCACGAACAATTTTCGACATTTTAAATTACGAAGACAGCGGTAGAGACGTGTTACTCGATCAGAGTTTTTGTAACGAATGGAACGATAAAACAATAAGACACGCACAGCGGGTTTTACCAAAGAACGGAACATCTTATACGTGGTAGTCTTTAAAAATAAACTTTATGCACTGAGTAATAAGGTTACTTTAATTCTGTTTGTTTACATTTTCAAAAACACCGACCGCGGCGAAGGCGTTTTATGTCAAAGGCCGAAATAATACAGCGTTGAAGGCGGTTTATGTCAAAGGCCGAAAAATACAGCGGCGATATCACTTAATAACATACTTACTGTAGGGTTGTAATAAGGTCTTTTTACTTTTTTATTAGTCGATTTATCGGCGAGTTTAAAAGGATATTTAATTGGAAACATACGTATTAGAATTGGGTCACATTTTTAAATTTGAATTAAGAAAAGAAAAGAAATTTTTAAGTTAAGATACGCGATATTTTCGAATAATACTCTAAATTGGGTTATGATGTGTCAATTTACCATAAAATACTATTTTCCTATTTAGGAAAATTATTTATTATTAATATTTTAAAACGTAAATTATGATCTGAGTTGGTTAAAGTAGGTAAAATTATTACGTAATTTAAACACTCAAATGCAAAATAAATTCAATCCAATTGTAGAATGTACTATGTAGCTATTAGCTAGGTACGTAATTTATTAGACTAATTATATCTTGATTGAAAATAAAATTAGTAATCTAACTAACTACTTATCTAACGATAAATAATAGATTTCTAGTTGGATGGATTGAATTATTTTTAACTGATATTTTTAAAGTGACAGGAGTGTGAAGGAAAATCAGTGAATAAATAGGGAGGTCAATGACTAAATGCTGATTCGCTTGCGTACCTACTTGTGTGAGCTGTAGTATAAAGTTAATATCGCAAACAGTTATCCCTCTTAAAGTTAGTTTTTAATAATAATCATTTCAGCTAATTCAGATGTACATTTCTGTTTACGTATGTTTTATTTAGTAATGTGTGATACTGAATTATAGCAGTATAAGTTTTATATTTATACATATTTTATTGCGTTATTTGTGAAGATAAAGATATTCCTGGAATTTGCTTGATTTTTCAACTGTATTGAAATTCAGTTAAAAATTAAAATAACATTTTACAATCGATAATCTTTAATATTGCAAAAAAATAAAACAAATTTTAAGGTTAAGGAAAAGTTTTACCCTTTATTTGGGACATGCGATAATAGACAATAATTCAATTCTTTTTGAGACTACATTTACAGATTAATATTCATCTTGCTATTGTTCTTGTAGGCTACTCCACTGAGTTATAAAATACGCGTTATGAATACGGTCTTGGTAATTTTTACAGGTAAATATTGCATAAAATCGTTGTAGCGTGTAGGTAGCGAGCCCACCGATTCGATGGTCACGGGTTCGATTCCCGTGCGAGGCGGATAGTATTGATGAACACATTCATGTTTTATTTATAAAAAATAAAATTAGTAAATTTCGATTAAGGTGTGGGGTGCGGGATGTCTTGAATCTATGTGGAGCGCTAAGTAGGCAAGGCAAGTAGCGGCGACATCAAAACCGTCCAGCGATGCTACCGGTCAATAACCTTATTTAAAAAATGACGGAGTGAACGACTTTTTACGTGGGGTAGGTCGTAAACTCGCAGTTTGATTTTATTATTTCATCATAGTGGTTTCTGAAGAAGTCAAATTATGGCGACTCGACGGTCCCGGGTTCGATTCCCGTTCGGGGTGGATATTGGTTTGATCTTATTAATATCTGTCTCTGTCCGGGTGTCTGTCCTTGTGGTTCTCACCGCCGTGCGTCGGAGAGCACGTTAAGCTGTCGGCGGTCGATATTATCAAAACATCTAATAATATTAGTAACTTGCTTTTATACAATGAGTTACTGGTTCGCCCTTGGGTTGCGGTGTTCGGATGACAATCGCTGCGTAAGAACTAGTATCTTTTCAAATCCGGATAAGGGTAATAAGCAGACCCTAGGCAAAATACCGGGATTGATGCTGGAACAAGAACTTTTGAAAGGGCGAAGGATAGTTTAAACGACATGCAAGCTACAGACAAGATACTACACTACTGTCATAATGTATCCACGTACTTTGTGATAAACACATAACACACCGGGCGCGCGGTCGGTGACTCAGGTCAATGCCGCTATACGCGCTATGTGTTACGTCATATGTGATGTGACGTAGCGCACGGCTTGAAGTATAGATTTTATTCAGCTAGAGTCATAGTTCGAGCGATGATATGAAAATAGTTTTTTTAAATATAGCAAAAAGATACATCATATATCGTAATTAGAATTTGATCTGTTACACTTATAGAAGCTTCCCGCAAAGTTACCGCATTTTAAAGTGAAACACCTTATATATAATGTATATGATTACACCGTATAAAAATCTGAATCAAGTTATAGCAAATAACTAGTATGGTATAATTATTTACCACATAATATACTACAGCCTTAAGGTCTCTAAAAATTCCGTGTGTAATACGTCCTTAGCGCAAGCATTCGGGCGCGTAACGCAAGGCCGTGCGTTGGAATGCCAATAGAGAGTGGTCACTGACATATTATGCGCGCCAACTAACTTATCTCCACTTTTTCTAAATTTTCATCTTCACAAGCCATGTCTCTTACATAGCAGGTAAACTGTTTATAAGACGTAATTTATCCGTTACTAATTATTGGCTTCTCAGAAAACTTCAACCCAGCATAATAAAATTAACAGAAGAATAGGTACTTTATTTTATTTATTTTTTTATTTTTAACTCTTTATTGTGCACTACAAACTTAAAACTAATATTATAAAGGAATGTACAGAACGGCTACATCGTAAGGCACAAAAGGCGGTCTTATCGCTCAAAGCGATCTCTTCCAGACAACCTTAGGGAAGGAGTAATAAAGTTACCAGAATAGGCAGGTGATGAACAACATAAATATTATAATAAACTTACATACAAATAATTACACATTACTACATACAACTATTAAACATATAATAATATAAACTAATAAATACTTTATACAAATGATATAAGATAATATAAGTATATGTATTTTTAATAATATGTACATATATATTGAATCAAGAGTTGTTATTAAGCAGATAGTGATCTTTTACTAATTTCTTAAATTTTTCTAATGTGTTGGACTTTTGTACGGTCAAAGGAAGTGCGTTCCACAATTTCACAGCTTTGACAGCGAAGGAATACTTTAGAAATGACGTGTTACAAAGTTTACTTTTTTTTTTCATAAAAATAAAAAGACTTACTGTATAAACTATGTATATCGTTAATTCGTAATGAGAGTAAATTTAAAGTAGAAGGTAACATTATTAATTTAATACCTATTTATAACACAGAAAATTTTGAGTTCCGAAATTTTCAAACGTAGCCATTTTCATAAGCCTTTTATTTTATTCATAAAATGTCTTCCGTATATACGAGGCTCTTCCAGATATGTGTAGTTATTTCGATTACGGTCATTACGTCTTCGTAATACTTAGGAACCCTGGACAGGACAGTTCCGTTATCCTGAACTAACAGTTGTTAGTCTCATCTAACAAGCTGAATCAGTTAGTCTTAACTCGTGGTATAATGTCTAGTGAAATCTGCATATATTTTACCGTTTACGTGATACTACTTTTGATGTGTCAAATTTTCAAGCAAAAACGTATCCTGTCTCAGACAAGTGAACGATTTCATCGTTAATTAAGAAAGCTCAGAAATAACATTTGTCGAGATATAATCAATTCTCGAACAATCTCGAGAAATTGACACTAATCTACGTTATTAAGAAAAAAGTTGACAGCGGTGATAGTGTATAAGGAGAAAATTAATGGAAGAATTTCCAACATAAATTGGCTTGGAAAAGAAAATATTACATTATTCTTAAGTCGATGCGTGTTCGATTCGCTCCAACACCACGTGATTCCCCTGAACCTTGGATATATGAACCTCCTCTAGATCTTTACGACTTGCCAAGTCTGCGTAGACGGATGAAAAGTTTGGACATGATACAGCCTATTTTGAAGAAGAATCCGAGTATGAAAAATTCAGCGAAAAAATGGCGGCGAACGTCGGTGCTATTATTGAAGGATTTATGCTTGAATGTTTTAATTTCTAATGTATGTTTTTATAGTCCTTAATCTTTATTCAAAACTATTCTGAAAACAATATTAATTTAATGATAATATGCATTGATGTAAATGCTTTTTTTCATTCAGATCAGTTTCTATTTCTGCTGTTTTGTAACTTGAAACCCTATAACAAAAAAATTAAATTAAGAATCGCTTACTTTATACTATTAGATAAAATATGGCAAATGTTTTTTGTTGGTTAAGTTATTAGCAACGATTTTTTTAACTATTTGTTTGTACGTTAATTAGTAAATTTTCTACATTGATTTAATTACAATCAGGTTCGGCTATAACACTGTAAACGTAATATACAGAGAACTCCTTAATACTGTGCTGTAGACTAAACAATTCAAATTTTCAGAAATAGTTTCTGTAACTTTTTCATAATATAATAATTACCAGTCAAGTGCGTTGTGGACCACGCACAGTTGAATCTAAAGGGTTCCGCAGCATGGTTATATAATAATATATATAATAATAACTTTATTTCGACCAACAATGGATCATATGTTGTTAGTAATACAAGTATCTTACGCCTATTTGTTAGTAATTTCCAAAACTTATTTAACCTAAGACAGGATTAATTTGTCAGCACGTGAATCCGATAGCAGTGGTTCACATACAAACAACTTCTATTAACAAATGCTCTCAGGACGCCACTTGAACTGGAAAGAATCTTGCGCAGCAACGATGTGCACCGCTTTCGCATAATGGTATAAAACAGTCCACATACGCCTCGGCAAACATCCCCGATGCACTACAAAAACCAGGCATACCCATTAGCATCCTGAAAGCATATTGTACACGCAGGGCGTTGTACTGTTTCCGCGTATAGTCTGCCCACAGGCTGCTAGGTTAAAATGTGGTGCAGTAAGCTCTGAAAAGCGTCATTTTGACTGGCATTGAGCAACGAGCGAATAATCATATTTGCCCTAACAGACAAAGCCCTGCGTTCTCTCTCAATATCTACATTGTCTTTCAAGTCATAGAATACTACATGGCCAAGATATTTAAAGCATTCAACTCTCTTTAGTGGAACCCCGTGTAACTTGATAGCAGGTACAATAGATAGAATCGATTTTCCCCTGGCCTGAAAGACCATGCATTCGCTTTTCTCACATTTATACACTAAGCCATGACGTTTAGAATAGTTCTCACAAAGACTTAGCAGTTTTGCTAACCCAGAGACAGATGCACTCAGCAGAACAAACACAGAACAGTTATTAAGACAGACTCCGCCAATATGACATCCGACACGAGTGCTACTGAGCGTATTAGGGCATTCACATACAGATTAAACAACTTGGGTGAGGTCAGGCCACCCTGCCTCACCCCACATTCCAACCTGTAAGACCTTGAGTAGCTCTCTGACCATCGCACAACAGTAACCTGATTTTTAAACCAAAACTTAAAAATCCTGTTGATCTCTTCAGGCATGCCAGTGAGTTTCAATTTCTGCCATAAGATATCGTAATTAACCAGGACAAATGCCTTGGATAAATCGAGAAAACAGGCGTAAATGGGTGATGGTAAGGTTATGAAGAATCTTAACAGTTTTAAAAATAATAACGAATTAAAACCGACCCCAAAAATAAGTTGGTAATTTCATAGTAATTATTAAAAGTAATATGAAAAACAAACTTATGAGAAAAACTTATATATCTCTTAAATTTATAGACCTATCTTCTTCAAACCAAATGTGGATGAAAGTTCATGTGGTATTCTACAAGCTCAAATTTTTCCAGAATTTTAAATCCCATAGTTCAAAAGTTAGAGGGGGACACGATTTTTACGACTTTAGGAGCTAATATCTCAACAACTACTGGCTTAATGAAAAAACTCAAAATCAAACCTCCTTATCATTTTAAAAGAACTATCCAAAGATATCTCACACGTTGCCATACGTTGAAAATTTTTTTTCAATCGTCAGTTACGTGTATGGACTGCTACCCTTAATTCATATATATATTAAGATTTTATTACAAAATCCTTGTGCGGTTCATGGAATACACCTAATTAGTAAATTTCGTATAGATAGAGTCAATGGTCTCCGAGTAAAATGACTGTGACATACGGACGGACAGACGGACGGACGGACAGACGGACATGACGAAACTATAAGGGTTCCGTTTTAGCCATTTGGCTACGGAACCCTAAAAATGAATTAAACTAGGTGCTCCTGATTTAAAAAGTCTATTATGTCTATTATCAACTTCATAACCTATTATACCTATTATAGTCAGTTAAGTGCCTAGGTATTAATAAATGAGGGTCATTTAACAGTATAGATAATAAACCACCTACCACTGCATACCGATTTACGTGCGCTATAATAATAATTATAATGCAACTACTTACGTATAAAATTGTATTCCATCGCAGTGAATATTATACGTTGATGCCTCTTTTCGAATCAAATAACTTTATTCAAGAAGGCAACGAGCATTGGTTTGTAAATTTTAAATGGTAACGACAGCAAAATGTTCGTAATGGATTGAGACGATTGTGTGGTAGAGTTGTGGTAGTCATTACGTTATGTCATATCGTAGGTATGTCGGGACGGTAATAAATAATTTTCCATCTGGCTGCAGTTTCGTGCCGCTGTTGTTTCGTTATTGTACGAATTAAGTCACTGGGTATTACGATATACGTTATTAAGTTTGTTTATTATTAAAAATATGATGAATAAATAACATTCATAACATGTATTAAAAAATCGCTTTCTAAAGAATAATAATTAATTAGCCTAAGACTTTCGCTTATGAAACTATATGTAACCTTAATTATACGTATTTACTCACGAAATCGTAATTGAATTATTGTATCAATTTTAAAATTTACAGCCCCAAACCTTTGCCCTTCAAATGGGAAATGGCGAGGAAGAAGGCGATCCAGTATGGCCGCGAGAGGAACTCGGACCCACCGGTGTGGAGGACATGACGCGTCTCCACGACCTACATGAAGCAGCTCTGCTGTGGAACCTCAAGCTAAGATATGAACAGGGTCTCATATACACTTATGCTGGGTCTATACTAGTTGCAGTAAACCCATATAGACCTGTTGACTCCCTGTACGGACTGCAAACAGCTAGGAGGTAGTGAACAATAATGTGACTTTTTAGTTATAAAATATGCAAAAATTATAGTTGTATTATTCGATAATGCAGGTACCATGCGGCAGAAGCATTAGGAGATCTTCCACCTCATCTTTTCGCAATAGCAGCGGCCGCGAGATCGTCTCTACCTCATCCACAAGCTATTCTTATTTCCGGAGAATCTGGTGCGGGCAAGACTGAGTCTACAAAATTAGCTGTCCAATTTCTAGCAGCCGTTGCACCAGCTCCGCCCGGTAGAGCTCCCGTCTCGGAACAAATTCTTGAAGCGGCGCCGTTGCTTGAAGCTTTCGGCAATGCAAGAACACCAAAAAATCATAACTCTAGTCGTTTTGGTAAATTATTAGAACTATACTTCAAAGATGGCGCTTTAGCCGGTGCTCGAGTAGCACATTATTTGCTTGAGAAGTCTCGTATCGTAACACAATCGCCCGGCGAAAGAAACTATCACGTTTTTTACGAGTTACTAGCCGGGTTAGACGAAGAACAAAGACGTTCAAGAGGCCTGTTGACGGCGGAACATTATTTCTATTTAAATCAAGGCGGCGATTCAGGAGGAGCAGGTGCTGGCGCTGATTGGTCAGCTTTGTGTGGAGCTATGCAAGTTCTAGGCATCGGTGATGCTGAACGAGAGGATATAATCAAAGTATTAGCGGCAGTTCTTCATTTAGGTAATGTCTATTTCCATAGAAGACAGTTAAGGCACGGACAGGAAGGTGTACAGTTAGGTGGAGGTGCAGAAGTACGCTGGGCAGCGCACTTACTAAAAGTACCTGCTGAAGAATTAGCTAGAGCCCTCACAACAAGGGTTACGGCGGCACGGGCTGAGCGAATGCGGTCGCCCTTACCTATTGACCAAGCATTAGATGCAAGAGATGCTTTTGCCAAGGCATTGTATTCGTCATTATTTAATTGGCTTGTCCTCCGAATAAATTCGATAGTCCATCGCGCTGGACTACACGACGCTCAACGAATATCTCTCCTTGATATCTTCGGATTTGAAGACTTGGAAGAGAATTCCTTCGAGCAACTATGCATCAATTACGCTAACGAAACCCTACAACATTATTTTAATAAGCATATATTTAAGTTGGAACAGCAAGAATACCAAAAAGAAAGATTGGAGTGGTCCAATCTCACGTGGAATGATAACTCACCTGGTATGACTCCTTCAAATCAATTAATTTTTATAACGTTGTTCAGATACTAAATTCAATTGTATATTTCAGTAATTCAATTGCTCAGCAAGAAACCAGTTGGTATTCTGCATCTCTTAGACGATGAAAGCAACTTCCCGAGGGCGTCCGATGCCTCGTTCCTAGAAAAGTGCCATTACAATCATGCTCTAAACGAGCTGTATTCTAGACCGAGGTTGGGTGCAAATGAATTTGGGGTAAGACGACCGTTGCATGACACATTTTAAGTTATTTTACTCAATTTAATGTTCGTAATTATCTTCAGATAAAACACTACGCTGGTCAAGTATGGTATAATGTCGAAGGCTTCCTGGATAAGAATAGGGACGCTCTCCGTGCCGATGTACTGGAACTTTTGTGCAGCAGCGAAGTACCTCTCGTAGCGGAAATGTCGACACAACTCCGCGCGCAGCATGACGCCAATAAGACTCTTCCAAGAGGTGCTAACGGACGATTTGTGACTATGAAACCGAGAACCCCGACTGTTGCAGCAAGGTAAAAAATATATACAGCTTATTATTTTAACTCGTCCGACGAGATTTATTATCAGAAGCTTGTGTCAAATTCAAATAACCTTAAGTAACCTTACAAAAACTTGAATCAGCAACTTCAAACTGTAAACATTTTCGTAATTTTTTTTATTTTAAGTTGAACGTACTGCCAACACCGTTTTGGCGCAGAGGTAGCATACCTGCCTTAACCGCCACTGATAGCGGGTAGATTACCGCTCAGAGATGTTTGTATTGACCATACAGGCATATTCGGTTCTAGGCGTCCTTGTGATTTTATGTCTCCGGACTTCTGACACAGGATTTCATTGTCCTAATGGATTGACGGTGTTTTTATTTTTAATTTGCTTAGTTGGCAAGCAAACATACGACCGACGTGATGGTAAGCAGTTGTCGCAGCCTATAAGTGCTTGCAACATCATTCATTTGTAGGTGACACTCACGTCTTGTCAAACTCGAGATATTGGTTCTTAAATACTTCAAACCGAAATACCGTTATGCAAAACACACTACTGCTTTGCGGTAGAATATCTGACACTGCGGTGGTACCTTACAAGCCTCTTGAAATAAAAGGCTACCAGTAAATGTTCATTCGACGAAGTTGTGGCACATCGGTAGTGCTCCTAAGCGCCAAAGGTCGCGGGTTTCCCGTTGGGAGCAGATGTTTTTATTGACTATACGAGCATTCTTTCCGGTCTGGGTGTTTTTTCCTTGTCATTGCGTATGTTTGCGGTACCCACGACACAGGATTTAACTAATCATGGGGGCGTTTAGTGTGTAGAGTTTTTAAAGTAGCCTTTATTTATTTATCAAAATATTGAAACAGGTTCTCGGACAGTTTGTACCAGCTGTTAGAGTCCATGTCGCGCTGCAATCCCTGGTTTGTACGCTGCATCAAACCGAATACCGACAAGTCGCCAATGAAGTTCGACATGCCATGCGTACTATCACAATTACGGTACACCGGTATGCTTGATACTATCAAGATCAGGCAGACGGGGTATCCTATACGAATACCCTTCCAAGCCTTCGTGGAAAGATATAGGTGAGTAAAATTGTTAGATGAAGTAAATATTTATATAACTTTTTCCCAACGAAGTGAGGAGGTGACACTTGACTGTGGAATTAAATTCCAGACCGTTGTTATATAGCTGGTACATTATCTTGGGCATAGCGAGGAAGGAGGGAAGGCGGGGGGAGCTGACAGACCTTGATAAGTAGAAATGGTTTGGAAGCCTCAAAAGCTCACCAATAGAAGGCCCGACTCCAGTCCGTAATCGCGAAAGTTACGGGTCGATCCTGACCCCCTTGTGCTATTGTCGTACCCCCTCCCAGCGCAAGCTACGAGCTTATTTGGAGGGGCCATAGGAATATTATTAATGACTTGAAAAAGCTTTGCTAATATTCTTTAAAAAAAAAGAAAAATTATAGTGAAAAATGCGCGAATATAGTACATTTTGACTTTTTCAGCAATAACTACAGAGAAAAATAATCATCTACGTCCTAAATTAAGATTTTTCCTCCCTGGGCCAAATCCTGACCACATTACATTATAACATTTGTGACAGCAATAGTAATACATAAATATTTAAACAAAATGAAAATGTTAAAGATCAAAAGCAGGTTTAACTTATCTATACTTTGCCACTAATTGAGGTGTAGTTTAATTTTAAATAAAAAAACAGGCCAATTAGCGCTGTCTGTTTACAATTTTAATCTAGTGTTAATAATATAATTATTAATAATACGATACGATATCCATTTATTTCAGATACCTGTTAAAAGCAATGCCAGTTCGCTCCACACCGTACAGGGAGATCTGTAACTCAATCCTAGCGGAAATGCCTCCAACTGGGGCAGGTATGCATTTACCGAGTATTTAATTACTTATTATATTTTTGTTTGCATTAAAACAAGTATTGCCTGTATTAGGATCCATATTAAAATTAGATTTATAACAATCGAAACACACACACACACACACACACAAAAGGATAGATGTTAATACAGGCAGGCCTAAATTTACAATATACAAGGATAAAATAAAAAAAAAGTGTTCGTATTTTTAAAGACGTTGAAAGATGTTTGTTCTTAAATGAATGGCTTGTTGGTGCCTCGAATTAAACAGAGTTTTTAGCGATTGAATTAATGTGAATAATTATTTTTAGTGATCAAAATGTAGTATACATCTAAATGTTAGTAAACATGTTTATAAACTAAATAT
Organism: Hestina assimilis; assembly: GCA_023373885.1. NCBI lineage: Eukaryota > Metazoa > Arthropoda > Insecta > Lepidoptera > Nymphalidae > Hestina > Hestina assimilis. The sequence goes on along the minus strand of CM041749.1, from coordinate 3,172,318 downwards.
TAGTAAACATATGTTATAGTTATCCTTCTGTTTAAATCTTACCATCACGCAAAACCAAGCAGATTTCACAGAGTAGGTAGGTTTACTCTTTAGTAAACGCAACGAAATAAAGGTAGTCAGTCACGCCAACTTCATTCGGTCATGCTGCAAGCTAATGACTAACTTCGTTTCATTACCATTATTAATTCGTTTTATTAATTTTACAAAGGAGTAAAAGCGTCTTTGAAATTATGTCTCTATGGACTGTCCATAGTAAGCCAACGATTACACCAAAAAAACATGAAGACCATTTTGTTAATACAAGTTCATACGTCGCATATAATAAACACGCCTACGTCTGTAAGTGTGTAACGTAAAATTCTTTTAGAAAGCCGATTACACCAATGAACTCCGCCTACTGTGGTACCGAAATACAATACAATTGACTATTTGCATACTTGTTTATGATTCATTTGTACTTTACCATAGTAATGATTTTAAGTATCTTTAACGACGCTTAGCAACGTACAAACAAACAGGTTATTTATTATTAGAAACTTACTTATCGTAATTTTTATTTATTTATTAGATAATTGTAATCTAAACTTAGTTATGGGTTTTTTACGCAATTAAAAATTTCATTTGTTTATTACTAAAACCCAAACGTAAAATTAAAATTAAACTAAAAGTTATAGTTTGCACTGACTTAGGAGCACCAGCTTTGACCTTTTGTCTGTATGAAAGGGCCAGGCCATAGTATATAGGAAGTCAAAGATAGTTTAACTATAAACTTTCAATTTATTACAATAGAATAGCTTTAAAAAGTATACAAAATATGTTTTCGTAATAAAAATAAAACAATAAAAATTGCATTATGAAAATAACAGCATTTTATCATTTCCCCGTTATATTTAAATTCACGACAAATAACTATATAATGATCTAAACAATTAAACTATCTCATCTATCCCGATAACTAACTCACTATCGAATCTTTTATCGAAACTCATTATCGAATAACAGTCTGTCAGTTATAATTGTACAGTTGATCAAACATGTGGAAAATGGGAAAGAAAATAAATTGGAAAAGTGTTAAGAAACGCAGCTATGGTTTAAAGGCTATGGTGTTGAGTGAGTAAAATTATATACGAAAATAATTATTTGTGTAAAATAATATTGTTGTCGCATAATCAAAAAAATAATAAAATACAACTACTGTGTATACTTTGATAAAGGTGAAAAGTGTGAATATTATAAATTATGGATTCTTTTATACTACAATTTTATATACTTACGAAAAACAATTAAAAAAAGGTAGTATTGATAAAGCTTTACGGTACATATATAAAAAAATTTAAACACTCTATTTTTATTCGGTTAGCAATGAAATGACTAACTTTGTTTTAAAAATAAACGGTACACACTCAACGGCCCCCATTAGGATAGTGATACCCTGTGTCGGGGGTCCGGAAACATACAAGGACAAGGACAAACACCCAGACCGGAAAATATGCGTGCATGGACAATACAAACATATTATGCTCCGTGCGGGAATCGAACCCGCGACCTGTGGCGTTTAAGGCAGGTTCGCTACCGCTGCGCCACAACGTCGTCAAAATGTTATAAACAAGATAATTTTTCGTTCCTTTGGTGTTAGATATATGAAGGAAGGCCTGTTCATAGTAAATAGTAGGTGTGTGGTTATGATGGAGTATTGTATATTAATATGTCCTAGTAATATTTTGAGAGGACGGTAGGGGGGTAATTAATTCATTATATATGTGGTTAGTATGGTAAGCTGTGCATAGAAATTTATATTGACGTGTGTGTTAAATTAACTTGAATAATTTGTATTTCAGTGGGTGCAGATTTCCAGCTAGGCGCAGCGCGCGTGTTTGTACGCGAAGCGTTGCACCGCGCGTTAGAACGCGCGCGCGCTGACAAGCTTCGCGCCGCTGCTACGCTGCTGCAGTCCCGAATCAGAGGATACCTTGCTAGGTATTAGGGACTATTGTTATTTCTTTGGAAAGTCAATGTAGTGGATTATTTATAATCTTAGTCTGAATCCTTAATCATATTTTTTCTCACAATTAAACATCGCTTTAACTAATCATTGTTTATTAATATAAAATTTGACCCAGCAAAAAACAATGTATTTATAGATAAGTCTTGTAGGCGGCATATCAAGACGAAACATGAGCTAAAATTTATGTAAGATCTGCAATAATAAACTTTGTAAATTGTATGCGTTTGTAGACGCACCGTATTGTTTGTACATAAAGATATTGTTCAGATTCAGATTTTGTTTTTAAAAGGTTTTTATAAATAACGTCTATATACAGACATACACCAGTTACAATGTTATTATAGAAGTATAGATATGAAAAATATAATTGTACAGAAAACGTTACGGTGAAATGCGCGAGTCGGCGGTTCGGATCCAGTCGTGGTGGAAGGGCGCCCGCGAGCGGCGCCGCTTCGTGGCGGTGCGGCGCGGCGTGGTGCGCGCGCAGGCGCTCGTGCGCGGCCGCCGCGCGCGCCTGCGGGCCCGCGCGCTGCGCGACCAGATGAGGCGGAGGCAGGAGGCCCAACAGGCTGCTGCTAAGTTAGTATTTATAAAAAAAGTATGACACAAAAATTTAGCTTTCTGAACGGCCCGCTTAAGGCCATTGTAAAACTTCTAATACCTAGTGTCGAGAAACACACAAACATAAGTGCCTCCCAGACTGCAATAGATGCCTTGAGTATATGTTAATAAAACGCATTAAGCAAGATTCGAACCGACCATTTACGTTTAAGGCAGGTTCACTATTACTGCGCGAGAACGAACCTCAAAAGGAGTGATGCAAAGAAATCAGTTAAATGCAAATGAATGCAATACGGATTTCTATACTAATACTGCCCGCGAGTATGCGAGTATGCTAATTACAATTACACATAGCTACACTTTTTAATTTGATTTTTACCATTTCTAGAAGACGTGCAGCGGAACAAAAAGCTAAAGCAGAGAGCCTTCAGGTGTTAGAAGTGCCAGCGGAGCTCGCTTTCATACTTTCCAAGATAGACGACTGGCAGCCGCCGCACACCGAAAAGAATATCACCAAAGTAATACTCTTTATTGGTTTTCATACATGTATAATGTTATTTATTTAATGTCAGTTCAATTTTCCTAATATAAACAAATGTACAATAATTTTGTTGTCTTTTAGGTATCAGGGAATGTATACGCCGAGGAGGACCGCGTACAATTACCCCGAGACTTGCAACAATTCGCATTCTCCAAATTCAGTTCTGTGTACTTCGCGGACGGCGGACAACTCAGTCCTAGAAAACATCCCATCTCCAAACCCTTCTTATCTAAAGCGGCTGTTAGGTTTGTATCACGCTTAAAGTTTAAAACGTAGTAAAGAAAGAGAGAGACAAAAAGAGTTAGAGCAAGTGAATGTGCTTGCGTCGAAGCATACGTATTTGCATGTGTGTGTTGTGACAAAATGGCCGATTGAATAATTCTTTAGTTTATTAGTTTTGAAGAACTTTATTTCTCCCTATGATAAGATAATCACTTACAGGAGAACAATATAATAGTTAACAATATAAACATGGTGCGGGTAGGTAAAAAAAAAAAAAATAATAGTGTGCATTATTTTATGCAATCTAAAAAGAGGTGAATTCGCTGCTATAAGGCGGTGGTCCAAGTTATGAGATATTTCTTATCTTTTATGCTTCTAGATTATTGGTTTGTTATTCGTATATTATTCTAAAACCACTTTATTCGTTTTATAACGTATGTTAGACACGCATGCGGTCAAGAATTTTGAAGCCTCAATAGCCCAGCTGTAAAAGGGGCGACTTCGCACCGTTAACGCGAGAGTCGCGGGATCGATTCTGACGCCCTTAGACTATTGTCGTACCCACTCCTAGCGCAAGCTTCGAGCTTATTTGGGCAATAAAAATATTAGTAATGCCTTGAAAAAGCATTGCTAATATTTTTAAAAATGTTTTACCAATAAATGTGATAAATGTATTGTAAAATGTTAACACGATACATACTGGAAGAAACTTTACTGTACTATATTTGTAAAAAAATCTTATTTAATTACAGGGACCAAGATTTCAATGATGCCGTTGCAATTTTCAAACTCATTTTGAGATGGTGTGACGAGTCTGCTGCTGGCAATGAAGCAAGACAGAAGGTAATATATTTTAGTAAAATTATTCTAAATATTTTTTCCTCTAATCTTCAACACGAACTGATTGTCGTGTAAAACCATGGAAATTTTAATAATAATGTACTAGAAGTGGCATATTCGCGTGACCTAGTCGCCTCAATTGAGACTTATGAACCATGAACGACTATAATGCATTAGTGTCGTTTATTCACTTTGCTAACCATTGCTGTATAAGCTATTCAATATCCGGAGTGATACAAGCGCACGTAGCAATGTAATGTGAAAGTTACGATATCGTCGTGCTATACATATGTAGTAGTGGCAGCATGCGTGGGAGAAATCAAACGGCAAGGACACGTGTTTCGTAATTAATCAACGACTTTTAACATTTCTAATACCTTATTATTATGATTTCTGAGACGCTCATAGCCGAGTGCACCCACTGATCGGTAAACGATCCGTAGGTTAAGCAACTTTAGGCGCGGTCAGCCACTAGATGGGTGATCGCATAGTGGTATTTCAACCGATCGTAAAAAGTCGGTTCCGGCAGTTGACAATTTGACAACAGTCGATAAATCAAATCAGAGGCCTGAAAAACTCTGACACTAGATTGGCCACTAACCACTCGGTAGAAGAAAAATTATCATTTCTGTGTCTAAAGCTATAAAAATTCGTTCGTCAGGTGCTGGCGGACTACATCTCGTCCCGCGGGCTGTGCTCGCGCGGCCTGCGCGACGAGATCCTCGTGCAGCTCTGCAACCAGGCGGCCGGCGACACGCCGCGCGTGCTGCGCCTGCTCGCGCACTGCCTCGCCGCCTTCCAGCCGGGGCCCGCCTTACACAAGTAATTACATTTTAAAGAACTAAACGAGCTTTACAGTAGTCTAATGTATATATCATTCACCATCTCAATTTGATAATTTGTCTTGAAAACATGATAAAAGGCTTAAAGGAGGGGATGAAATTTTGTAAGAGGTATTGATTATTTCCATTGCAACAAAAACTTCATTAAACTCACGCGAAGGAAGCTGCGAGCAAAAGCGTAGATTTGCATAGTGTCACGTGTTCATATACCTAGTAACCAGTCCTTGACTAGTTAGGATCGAAGCGCACTTTTTATCGAGAGAGCGGAAATTATGTGATATCCTGTGGGATTACCAAAAAATGAACTACATAACCATATTAACTTGCAATTTGGCATTGATTTTTCTTATGTAATAGGAAATAACTTTTAGACCACCACTAAATTAGGGTCACGTTTACAGATACCTAGTCCGCTTAATCTCGGAGCTAGCGACGGGATCGGAGCGCACGCGGCTGCTGCGCCTCGCGTGCGGCGCGGAGGCGAGCGCGGCGCGAGCGAGCGCGGTGCCGCGCCGGGCGCCGCCCACGCTGCTGGAGTGGCGCGCAGCGCAGGACAACGTGCGACCCGCACTACCCTTAACACTCTACGACGGTGAGTTCACTTTTAGACTTGAAACCACTTTCGATTATTGATAGCACGAATTTTAATAAAACCAATCATCCGCCATCGCCATCTATTATAAAATTAGATCAAAATTAACTTAGCCACTATAACGGATTGAACTGGTGAGTAAATTTTTTTAAATTTAATCTCAATTTTAGTATCTTTCGGGCCTCGGGGCAGTTTTTTATAATGGCCTTAACTTCCGGTTTTCGATCTAGACATGGGTAGCGTTTGTTTGTTTCATTAGCTATGATTTTATACATAAGACAATGATATAAAATTATGTAAGGCCAAGGGGAGAAGTGGCACGAGGTGAGGTGGTGTTTGGTAAAATAAATACAAACAAGTTTTCATTTCTGTTGTCAGTCCACATGACCGCCTATATTTCATTTAATAATAACTTTCTGATCGGTATAAATAAGTGATCTCATTTATGTAACTAATTGTAGGTGTAGAATATAACAATATTATTTCTGTTTTCAGACTCTGTGCACACGATATGCGTCGAGCCGTGGACCACGTGCGAGCGCGCCGCGGCGAGCGCTTTGGCCGCCGCTGGGATATCCAGAAACGCCACGGGGTGGTCGGTCACCATGGAGCACAGTGGACAGCTCACGGGTTAGTATTCATACTATATTTATTAAAACATAGAAGTTAAGAGCAAATGGTTTAATGATGCTTAACTACTTAAATGGTTAAATGAGTACACGCAAACTTATGTGCGATTAAACGTGGAATAACGCGTACCGGCGTAAACACTGACATTGCGTAACCTAATGAGCGACTCTAAGCATCGTACAATATTGTTATGCAGATTTATTGTATTAATTGATATACAATTATATTTTAACATTACACTTATCTTATATTAATCAACATTCAGTCTAAACCTTTGGCCTTAGAACGCTATTTTTTTACGCTATTTTTTTCTTTTTCTTGAAAATTTTACCCATTTTTGAAGCACGAATGCAAATAAAAGCATGTATTTTTTTGACGAACATTTCAAGATATTTCACACTGGTGGTAGGTCTTTTGTTGCAAGACGCCGGCTAGGTAGGTACCACCGCAGTGTCCAATATTCTGCCGCCAAATAGTAGTGCTTAGGCAATACTGTGTTCCGGTTTGAAGGGCACTGCACGCTAGTGAAATTACTGGGCGGACGAGATATAAGAACTAATATCTCGAGATTGACAACGCGTGAGTGGCACCTACTAATGGTGCTGCAAGCGCTCATAGGCTACGGCAACCACTTACCATCAGGTGGGCCGTATGCTTGTTTGCCAACTTCTAACATAAAAAAAAAAAAAGGTGAAATTTAAATCTATATTCACGATGGTGAAGGCGCTTGCAGGAGCTAGTCATAAATATAATCGTGATCGTTTCAGAGTGGGCGGGGTGCGAGTACGTGCTGGACGCGGTGGGCGAGGTGGAGACGTGGGCGGCGCTGGCGGGCGCGCGCGCCGAGCCGCTGCGCGCGCCCGCCGCGCGCCTCGCGCCGCCCGCGCCGCCGCCGCGCGCCTCCTCCAGCGACGAGCGGAACGTGAGGCCGCAGGTAAAGCACCCGGAACTAGGATTTACAAGACTTCTCTTATTTTGTTACGGTAGTAGAGCCATGCTTCTCTCAACACAAAAGGGCCCGCTCGACCGGGGAAGTACTACCCTCACACACACACACACAGAAAATCAGCGTCAAGTAACAGTATCATTAGGTAGCGCCGGATGCCCAATCTCCCACCCCCCTTTTATCATGACAAAAAAAAAATTTTGAAATTGAAAAATTACTTTTAGAAGGTCGTCTGGTATAAAGTGTAATAAGTAAATTATTAACGCGAGTGGAGCCGCAGGCAGTGATTGAATTTAGTCAACGAATTAAGAAGTACTTTCGCGACAATACAGTAATAACTTTTGTTCTGTAATTGCAGCGATTATTTGTTTATTATTAAAATTTTATTATTGAGATATTTTGACTTTAAAAATAACATTTTCACTTGAACTCTTAAAACTACTATAATATTGAAAATGTGTACGATTATTTTTTAGGATATTGTCAACTACATTCCAATACAAATATTTTTTACAAGGATATCTTTAAAGGAATAAGTTATAATTAATCAGATGAATAAAATTTCTAAAATAGAATTCTTTCCCTGTAGGTTCCTCCACCCGAACCGCCGAAATCCCGATCGCCAAGCATACAACGAATGCTACAAGATTCGATTGAAGAAAACATATCAGAATACAACTGGAAAATGGAACGCGAGGAACCGCGCACCTTACCCAAGAACACAAACGAATATTCCAGAAAGATATCACACGACATTCTTTCAAGGGAATCAGCTCTCAACGAGCGATACTTTGAGCAGCAATCTGATAAAGTCCGCAGCAGGTCGCTAGATAACCTACTAGGGGACAACCCTGCTCCTCAACCCACGAAGTTCGCTGATCTAGGGTTGTCACAATCTCGCTTGAACGATCGATACCACTCGGTGGAGCGGTTGGGAGGCGCGCCCAGCGTGTCCAGCAGCAAGGGCATGGAGACTGAGTACGGAACGAGTCGCGCTCAACAGTCGCGGTACATCAAGTCGCAGTACGCCGGCAAGCGAGCGCCGGCGGGATCTCAATCTAGTCGCGCTTATATTGAGAAGAGTTCCGAATTTGGAGGTGTTAGGTAAAATTCTATAAAAATATATGTATTTGTTGAAATTTAAATGAATAGTTTAAATATTAAAGATCAGTCGCGGGGCAGAAGCAATTTCGTAAATATAATGCGTCACACTCGCACAGGTGTAATGACTGCCGTCTTCAGGGATAATAAACATTTTACCGGAGACCGTAAGCTATCAAATAAGTAATTATAACTCGTTTTCACATACTATAATCACCATAAAAAATTTATAAAAAATGTTTAATAAACTAGTATTTTTTTCTCCTTCAAATATTTTATATAAACCACACTCAATCATAAAATGTTTGTGACAACTGTCAATAGGCAAAGAGGTCATTGTACGAAATTGTTTCTACCTCCCGACCGATCTATATATAGTCAATCATTAGCTAAGATTTGTATATGTAAATTGTTCCAATGATGACGAAATGATCATATTTTTCAAGTAACTGTTTAACCGATATAATATTTTTCTATTGTATGTCAACTTCTTTTTAATGATAATTTTCTTTTTAATAAAATTTAACATTTTATTTTGACAGATCTTCGGCCATGTCCGACACATCGGAAGCCCCCAGCCTGGCGTCCCACGTGAGGCGCGTGCGCGTTCCGAGCCAGGCCTCCGACGTGGACCAGTTCCTGGACGACCTGTTCTCACCCGTGCTCGACCCCAACATCGACGAGATGTCCGACGCACGCTCCCTCGCCGCCAGCATCAAGGGCGGGAAAAACTACCAGGAATTTATTGACGAAGTACTCAGCTGCTCCTACACCGAGCAGATAGAAACTCTGAACAGACCTGACAGTATGACGCACTTAATAAAGGGAGGTGGTCAGGGAGAGAGTGGTAAAACTAGTAGAAAGGAATCCAACGTGGACTCCGTTGATGATTATATAACGAATCTTTTCGATCCCATATTTATGAACGACAGCTTGAAGAGATTGACGGATGGCGAGGGACTTTCCGGTGCTATTAAAGGAGGCGGAGCCACGCCGAGGACTTCCGGCGCCAACACCTCCGCACTTAGTTTCGGTGCTATATCTTTGCCGCCGTCGATGCCCGCGATGCCAGCGACTCCCGAAGCACTGGCGGCGGCTCTTGGCCTACATTTACCACCACCGGGAACCGTAGATATTAACGCTTACCACCAACATTTGCAAAGGGCTTTCCTTCAAAATGCAATGGCGCAGAACCTTCAGATCCAGCAGCAACTTTTAGCTCAGAATCAAGCTCTACAAACATTACTGGCTGGACAAGTAGTCGAATCGACTGACTCCGCTCCGACATCGCCCGTGCGATCGTCGACGGTGGTGCATGCACAAATACATTCACCTCCCAGAAATTCCGTGAAATCCAGACGCGAATCAAACGAAAGCACTTCGATGGGAGCGCCTCCACCTCCCCCGCCACCGATGCCGCCCCCGCTGCACGCCATGGATCCGTCGGAGGCCCGACCCTTTATGGATCCATACGGCCGCGCCAAAACCGTCCGAATAGGGAAATGGCGATGGCCGCCGCCCAAGGACGCGGCAGGACAGGAAGGACCTCAAGACTTCACAAAATTTAAAATGCGACAAATACAACGGCGGATCACGCCGCAAGCGCAATCTAACGGCATCGAACACGAGCCGCCTCGAGGGCGTTCGCGATCGGAGGCGTCGCCTGGAATAGACTGGGAGGAGTTCGAAGTGGACGGCCACTCCTCCTCCCTTAGAGAGCCACCGAACCAGAGAACGGCGAGACGGAGCTTCGAAATCGGCGCACAAAGACCCTCGCCCGGCAGCGTAGGAAAACTTAAACTGAGCTCTGAAATGCGACAAAGACTCGAACGTGTCACAGCGAACCACTCCGTCAGGAGTACGTCATCAGCGGCGGAAACTCCACGAACGATTAACAAATTAGAAGATACGAGAAAACTTATGCTCGAGCGGCAACTAGGTGGAGGCGCCCGGTGGGACGCCCCTCCGCCCCCGCTACCTCCCGCTCCTCCTGGCCCTGCGCCCCGCCCCCATGTCTCCACCCTCACCACCCGACAAACCCGCGCCACCACCGCCAGCACCCGACTCTTCGTCCACCTTCGCCCAGCTCCGCCGCGACAGGGACACGTTCGGCGTTCATCAAAACAGAGAAGCCGATGATCGTCACAATTTCCTAGCTAACTGGAGCTCCAGAAGAAAAGAAGACAACGAATCCAATCAGGGTGACGATTTGGCTTCGCGTTTCTTGACCGCCGATCGTCGCGAACGCAGAGTGAAGGACGATTGGGGAGAAGACTCTGATATGAGAAGTTATAATGACGACAAGGGACGAGTAAGTAGAGACGAATGGGACTCTGAATCTACGTTAGATAACAGACGCGATATGCGCGAAATGCGTGAGATGCGCGATAACTACTCTGGTAGAGAAGCTTCAGAAATCTATGAAATACACCCGATGAGAACCGAGAGGAGAAAAGATGACAGTGAAATTGAAGATAACTTTGAACGCAAACGATCTTCGGCTATGTTTGACGATTTTGAACGATATGACGGTAGAAAGAATTCCCGAGATATGCTCGTGGGACGGGTCAGAGACAGTCCACGATCCGATATTATTTTCCCTCCCGACAATAGCGATACATTGAAGAAAGCTGAACGTCCGACGTTTAAAACTCACATGGCGCAAAAGGAAAAGGAACGGAAGTTGGAAGCAGAAAGACGACAGTCTGTCTCTACACATGTCACAGATAAAACAGAACATATTGAACGTAAATATTATTTTAATATTCCTCATCGTTTGTAATTTTGTTGATATTAACATATACATAAATATATTTATATATTTTAGGTGATATACCAGCACCAGCTGCATTCCTGCCGTCTGACCGATCCTTCCTCACATACACACGAGTACCGTGGAAGTTGCGCGTACGAAAGGAAGTGTTCACGCCCCTGGAGACTTACAACGAACCTGCTATACTCGATTTACTTTACGCACAAGTAAGCCTTCAATAATATTTCATAATTTTTATTGATCTTTTTTTAAGTTGAATTTAATAAAACAAATCAAGTGATATACATGTTTTTAACGTTGGCAGTTAGAATGGTAACAGTTGATAATTTATTTTATTTCTTTAAAGCATAAAATACAAACATATAAATATTATCTTTCTGCACTTCTCCATAGAAACTTTAACTATGCCAGAGAGCAAAGTCTTACTGGCACGTTTTAGTATATAGATATTTAAGTTCAAATTGGTTAAAAATTAAAAATTATCTATAACTAAAAACCCGGTGCTATCCTTCCCTCCACCAGATAGTACACGACATAACGTCGAGCGCGCCGTCCCTGCGCATCAGCGCGGCGGAGCGGCGCGCGGGCGCGGCGTGGCTGCGCTCGCACGCGGGCGGCGCGCGCGCGCAGCGCCGCCAGGCCGTGGAGATGGCGCGCGAGTGGCCGTTCTACTTCGCGAGGCTTTTCTCCGCCCGCATGCCGCCCGGGGAGAACGCCGTGCTCGCTGTGTCCCACAGTGCTGTCACGATCGGTGTTAAAGGTACTTATTTTTTTTTGCTACTTTTAAACGTGTAAAAAAGAAATTGTGAGTTATTGGAAATTTGTACTGCATAATTTTTAAATGGCTGAATTTATTTTCGCAATTTAAAAATGCTCAAAAACAATAAAACAGAAACAACATCAATTATTTATCTAATTAAACTGTATTCTCAGAATAACTCATTGCTTATCCAAATGTGCTAACATGACAATTTTGTGATCGAAACCATCTCCTCGCATTTATACAACCTACACATCAAAGTGAAGAAGAATTAACAGCATTAGTTCTAATAGCAACAGAAATAAAACGAAAGTGCTAATGAGTGTCCTCTCTGGCAGGCCCCGGTGGGCTGGTGGTGCGCCGCTCGCTGCCGCTGGGCGCGCTGCGCGCGGCCGCGCCCGCGCCCGCCACGCTGCAGCTGTCGCCGGCGCGCGACGCGCCGCTCACGCTGCACGTGCCGCTCGCGCACCACGCGCACGCGCTCATCGCTGAGTTCGCGCTGCAGCACTCACAGGTATGTTGCACTACATCATTATTTTCAGGTCAAGGTTTTTGTACCAAAGATTTGATTTTTATCAACAGTTTATAGCAAATTTATAACGCAAATTGTTTATTGAAATGAATAAACCTAAAAACTAATTTTGTAGCCTGTAATTTCAGGATTACAATTTTTAAATTATTTTAGCTTTAAATTTGTGTTATGTTTTGTATTTCAATAGTTTAAAAACTGGTACATACAGTTTTACTATTTATTAAAGTACACGTTTTAGGACGAAAAAATTGTCTTTGAAACTCATGTATTTTCTTCACAGCTAAGAAACAAATATTTTATATATCATTTGTGTACTCAAAATACTTTTGAAGTGCAAACATCTTTAACTGCGTTGAGCTATTTTTGATTTGACTAAATGTCAATGTATGGTTTTACGTCACCGACATGCTTCACGAGACGTTTTACGCCAGAGATTTTAAGCTTATTTTCTTAGTTTACACACACCGTCATTAAAATTACCATAGGCACCAATTGTTTACAAAGTGATGCAATTTTAATGAATGATGACAGACTTGCTGACTTTTTAGTTAAAACTTTGTGATATGTGCACAAATAAACCTAAAGACATTTCTAATGACGATAAAAATGTATTTAACCACTTATTTTTATCACATGCAAAAAAAAATCTGAAAGGTATTGACACTTGAAATTTATAATTTTATTATATGTATAAATTGTAAATTAATATTGACTGATTTGCTGACTTTTTAGTTAAAACTTGGTGATATGTCCACAAACAAACATACAAGCATATTTAAAAAGGATAAAAATGTATTTAATCACTTATTTTTAGTCACATGAAATTTTTTTTTCCAAAATATTCAAAAATGTACCGACACGTGAAATTTATAATGTTATTATATTATGTTTACGTTGTAAATTATTATATCTGATGCAAATGATTACGTGACGACGTAATTACGCGTCAACATTTCTAATACTTATTTAAGAGGAAGATGATTCATCCAAAAATACGACATTTAAAGACCACTTGTACAAAATAAACAAATTTCCCTTCTACCGAAATTACTTAACACATTTAAAATGCGATTATATAAAGACTAGGTCATTGTAACACTAATGTTGGCAGATGATGGGGTCTTTATGCCAATGGCCTTGGATCACGGTAAAAATATTAATAAAATCATAATTTTTACATTATATATAGCCCTTAGCTAGTGTTTCAGCAAAAATTAATACTCGATTTTTATTTCCCTGTGTGGCCATTACAATATTCTTGCCCGGGGTATCGGTGGCTATTACGGTGGCACTGGCTATCAGCCATAAGCGAAATACCCCTCCCTTATTAAGTAACATGTTGGCTATCCGCTTAATCACATGTTCTCATCATGGTTCATTTCAATTGTTTAACTATTGTGTCTACTGTCTGAACTTTTAATGGATTAATCACTCATTTATTAATCTTAGAGTCAGAAAGTATAAATTCTACAAAATTGAAATTTCGCGGGTACATTTCCCATAAGGAGTAGATAGATATATTCGAAAACAGTTTTTGACATTCAACCCGTAAAGGAGTTGGAATATTGTAAAATCAAATTCGGAATGAAATCATTCAATGATTTTAGAATAGCATTATGTAAATGTTCATTGCAGAAAATTCTGTTCTATACTTACGGACGTTTGTTGTATAAATCTAACTTATACAGAATGTGACAAGTCGAAACTGTGCCAAGCGAGTATATCCACCGCGATCTTCGGGGTTGTAGGCAAAATTAACACTACCGTAGAATTATTATAGACCTAAGATATCTAGACGTGGCCTTATTGTAGATTATATAAACTGCATTATTCCCTCAAAAATTGTTTTTGATTGGACCTTATTATTCGTACATGAATTTTTAGTTATTTTTAAGTACTGTTCCGTATCATAAAGTAGGTAAATTACTTTCACTATATAAGTAAATCGTTATTTTAGACGGCAGACCACAAGATAACGAATACTTTAAAAAGCATTTTTATATATCCCTTACGTTAACGAACCAAGTTACATAACATTAATAATATAATACAATAGCTAACTCTCTTTTAATTCCACATAAAATATACACATTTTATTACCGCACGCATATGTTTTTCATTTTTAATTTAATTGCTCTATATTTTAATATCAAAATAAGTAAAAAACGGTTTATGAATTAAAAATGTGTGTATTTATTGAGAAACTACTCACAGAAGTATCTTTTACACTGTAGTTGTTTTTGTAAGGTTACGCCATTATGTTTTTAATAGTGTCTCGTTAAAATTTTTGATGTATACTATACAAAGGTCCTTACATACACAAAATGTCAAAAGCCCATGGTATTCCTAGTATATTCAAACAAAATGAAATTAGAGTCACAAGCTTGTAACATATTACATAATCGAATAGTTTTTTTTATGTCACAGGTTGGAAAACAAGTATACCTGATGGTAAGTGGTTCCCGTAGCCTATGAGCGCTTGCAGCACCATTAGTGGGTGCCACCCGCGCGTTGCCAACGGGAGATATTATTTCTTAAATCTCCTCTGCCCAGTAATTTCACTAGCCTACAGTGCCCTTCAAACCGGAACACAGTATTGCCTAAGCACTACTATTTGGCGGCAAAATATTTGACACTGCGGTGGTACCTACCTAGCCGGCCTCTTGCAACAAAAGACCTACCACCAGTGTGACTGATTGCACTGGTGGAATAATCTCTGCTGTGACAGAGGTTATCCCAACAGCAGGCGATGGGGTCGTCACATCCCGACGCCGGGAAATGTTATTTCTTTCGTTGCACTGATATTGAATTTAAGAAGCAGCACCAGTGATTCTTTGGACATTTTGTCTGTATGAAAAGCCTGTCTATCATATAATCCTTATAATTATACTGTCATAAGTATTTAGTAAAAAGCTACTTTTCATTACAAACAGAAACTTTATTTATTTATATAAAATTAATTAATAAAATATTGAATAAGTACACAATTGTAAGATTTAATAATATTAAAATAAAACTTCTTTATTATTTACTACTCATTTAAATAAAATCTTATATTATACATCGCCCTCGTTAATAATTCAATTAGTCGTCTAATTAGAACTGGAGAAGGCAACCGATACTAACAATGTGCATGCTCACTGGACTTTAAAGATAACGTATTACGTGATGTGTAAATAGGTTTAAAAACAAAATTATTATACCACTACTACGGGCTTACCACTTACTTTTAGTTACAATTCTATTTCGATCCAATTCAATTTTGACAATAAATCGATTTCATTTTATGTGAGTATGACGTGTAAGTATATGTCATTGTACGAAATAGCGATGTAGCAAATCAAATCAAAATTATTTTTATTCAAGTAAACTTTTAAAAAGTACTTTTGAATAGTCAAACGCTACCGACGGTTCGGAAGGTTGATTCTATCGAGAAGAACCGACAAGAAACTCGACAGTTACTCTTTTCAAATATATGTTTTTTACAATTGTATTATTTCATATAAAATTTGGTTCTTGAATGAGATCCAGCAATATTAAGAGTCCCAAGCATTCCTATCGGAAAAATATTCCTTTAACAAATAATAGGCTTTATTGATAAGTTTATTTTTTATGTACATTTGGAACTTTCTTATTGGCAGTTCCACTAAGCAATCTGGAATTTTGTTAAAATGCGAATACCTAGCCCCTTAAAAGAATTACTGACTTTACGCAGACGAAAGCTAGGATTCAAACTCAAACTCAAACTCAAAACATTCTCTATTCAAATAGGCTTTTAAGCGCTTTTGAATCGTCAAATATACAGTCTGTTATGTCCGCCTAAGTGAAGCTACTGCCGATTCGGAAGGTAGATTCTGCAGAGGAGAAACGGCAAGAAACTACAGTTACTCTTTTCAAAAATAATCACATTACATTTGTCAAATGTACAATTAAGATATATATCCCGCATGAAACTCAACGTTTATTAATTCCATGCCACATTATCTGCAATATATTCATTAACGGAGTAATAAGCTTTATTTAGTAAACACCGCTTAATATAAGATTTAAATTTCATAAGTGGTAGATTCAAAATTGTCTGCGGAATTTTATTATAGAAGCGAACACCTTGCCCCAAAAAGGACATACTCACTTTGTGAAGCCGAAAACTTGGTGTAACAAGTTTATCTTTTCTTCTTGTATTAAAGCAGTGTCTGTCACTGTTTGTGTCAAACAAATCAACATTTTTATGAATATAAAGGATATTGCTAAGGATATACTGCGAAGCAACCGTCAGTATGCCTGCCTTAGTAAACACATAGATTACAAAGTTTATTTTTGTTTCTAGTGATAATTGAATGTACATCGCTATTTTTGCTAAAAGACTTTAATATAATAATGTAGCTCTGTTTAAGTCGTCATTTCAATCGCAATAAGAGTTCAGTAATAAGAGTTCATAGTAAGTTGACGCTATCATTTTATTATAGTTCGGCCGTCATTAGAATTGTCTCCAGAGAGTTAATCGTTTGTAAGAAAATCAGAATAAGACGTATCTACCGACTTGAACTTGAATACTTGAAAGAATGATTTTTGAAAATCCCGCAGGAACCAAATATTTTTCCGGAATAAAAGTATCAAGTTTGCATTAAATCATAATAATCTGTGTACTAAATTCTAACCCAATCCGTTCAGTCATGTTTTAGTGATCAAGTATCAAACATCCATAAATAATTCCATGTGGGTACGCCCTACAGTATTTTTCGGGGTACAAAGTATCCTGTACCAATACAGATAAAAATCTTTGTGCTAAATTTCTCCCCAACCCGTTAAACCGTTTACTTGTGATTGAGTCATAGCTTTGATTGAGCTTTGAGCCATAAAAAAATTAAAGGAATTGTAATTTCGCAGTAGCGTAATACGTAGCATTATAACCGATACGAATACAAAAAACGCAGTTATTGATTAAGCTTTCATAATATACCCAGTCAATTCTGATCATTTAAGCCAAACAACATATGTATGTAATGAGAATTACCCCCTTATAAAGGTCGGTTAAATATCATTTAATCTAACTAATATTATAACTTTGAAATTTTGGAGGGATGGATGGATGATTGTGTCTCTTTCATGCAAAATCTACTGGACAGATTTGTATGAAATTTAGTATAGCACTTAGCTTATTACCGGAATTATCATAAAGGATACTTTTTATCTCGGAAAAATGTTGGGTTCTCGCGGGATCATCAAAACACAACGCGAGCGGAGCCGCGGCTACAGCTAGTCAATTAATATGATTTCTATCACAATAATAATTATATATAAACACGTATCAGATTCGCGCTAATTTAACATCACTATAACAAGCAATGCCGTTAAAATCCCGTTATACTGACCGTGAGTCGGACGCTTGCTATTCTATAATCGACGATCCGAATAGATTTTCGATATGTTTTCACTTATATTTCTTTAAATTGTTAAAAAATACGTAGATTTAATGTAAAAATTTAAACGTCTCTTTCGAGACGGGTCCCGACCTTGTACGAAGCCCACTCACCCTGATGAAGGACCTCCGATGGGTCCGAAACTAGTCGGTACCTAAACCGATCGAACGTGAGTTTTAGCTGTTAAAATTTTACATTAAGTTAAATAATGTCTCACGATAGGCTTAATAATATAATACGTAGATTACAGATGCAAATATAAAGAAGTCTTAAATGTAAAAGGATGTAGAAAAATTAATTATTACACAACGGTGAAACACATTTTATAGTTTAGGGTTGGGACTGCTTAATATCAGGTAGAGCGTATCGCTGTTTGACAGCCATAATTTTTTTTTTATAATTTTTTGTTGGAACGAAGTTTCTTATCTCGCAATACGCGCACTGACCGGAGTGGGGCTAGACCGAAAAACCGAAAAATTGGAACTGCATCTGGTACTTCATATTCTTTTTTCAATAGCAACACCATAGAGCTTTGTCACTTGAGTAGAATACGAGAGCCCTGAGAGAGACTAGACAGAGAGAGAGGATAGAGATGGAGTCACAGGTTGAGACTTAGGCCGCTGGCAGTCACATGCATAAAGCAAAACACTAGCACAACTACTTCGCGCTTATAATCTGTGTGAGGTTAGAACTTGTTTTGTTCTGCTGGGCAATTTATGCAATGATATACTAATGTAGAGTCGGGGTAGAGTGTTGAAATTTCACAGAATATTAAAAAAAATTAAAAATAAAGGTCACTATAATAACATAACAAAAAATAAAAGCAAATTAAAATTCAAAATTAAGGGGACTTATTATGGGACCGCCCACAGAACAAGAAAAAAACAGACTTTGCTGTTTTGAGGAACCCTCCATACAAGAAACTTGATATTTTTATTCCGTGGCTGTACGGAACCCTCTATGTGCGAATTCGACACGCATTTGGCTGTTTTTTTACAAATAAGGTTATATGATTTTATCATTTTTCAAGTTAAAGAAAGACCAATCCACTCAAGAAAAATAACCTAGTGGTTGCATAGTAAGTACCACATTTATAATCGAATATAATTTTTATAATGTATGCATTAGATTTTAATGAAGAAATTAACATAAAAATTTTCACACTTTCCCCCCGAATTTGGAACAGCGTAAAAAACTTTATAAATTTCACTGTGATGATGAGTAATAAAAAATTACTAGACCAGTAAATCTATTCATTAATATGAGGTGGGCAACAGCCTAAAATATCTTACATTAAAAATTTTCAATTTTGTTGTAATTATTTTCATTTTGATTGTTGTTGTAACAACAAAATGAATTAACATGAAAGCTCAACATTCTGTCTCATTTTTTTTCTTTTTTTTTTTTTTTTTTTTTTTTTTTTTTTTTTTTATGTTAGAAGTTGGCAAACAAGCATACGGCCCACCTGATGGTAAGTGGCTGCCGCAGCCTATGAGCGCTTGCAGCGCCATTAGTAGGTGCCACTCACGCGTTGCCAACCTCGAGATATTAGTTCTTAAATCTCGTTCGCCCAGTAATTTCACTAGCGTACAATGCCCTTCAAACCGGAACACAGTAGTGCCTAAACACTACTATTTGGCGGCAGAATATTGGACACTGCGGTGGTACCTACCTAGCCGGCCTCTTGCAACAAAAGACCTACCACCAGTGTGTGACTGATTGCACTGGTGGAATAATCTCTGTTGTGACAGAGGTTATCCCAACAGCGGGCGATGGGGTCGTCACATCCCGACGCCTTAAAAGATCTCATATTTAGACTTCACTCTTCTTGTCGTGTCAACCTAGTTTCAGAGTTGTTCAAGTCGCCGATATAAATAAATATAATAGTAATAAATAAATAATTGCTATATACTCAACGGCCCACATTAGGATAGTAATATCCTGTGCCGGGGGTCCGGAAACGTACTCGTGGACAAGGACAAACACCGCATGTTACCGCAAAATATGCTCGTATAGTCAATACAAACATATGTTCCGACCGGAAATCGAATCCGCGACTTGTGGCGCTCAAGGCAGACTCGCTAACGCTGCGCCACAACGTCGTCTATATATAGGTCTTTAACTTGACATATCTACTAATATCAATTAAACAGGACCGATGTTTAACGTGCCAATTAAAGCACGGAGATGCTCAGTTACAGTGAAAAAAATATTGTCCTGTCACCCATCCATGGACTAACTTCGCTTAAAACTGCTTAACCCACTAATTATTTGCTGACCAGTGGCGAACCTGAATATGAGCATTTCAGTCATGGACTTACTATATCATAATATAGACTATATTATGGTGTCAGCATGACTTTCTAAATAAAATGATAATTAAATGAATGACCAAAAAGCTAAAATGAATGACCTTAAAGCTTTTTTCGTTATTTTATCGTTCTTCTTCTTCTTATCGAGTGGTTAGTGGCCAACCTAGTGTCAAACTTGTTCAAGTCGCCCGTATAGGCCTCCGACTCTACTTTTCAACTATTTTCCTATGCTAACAGCCGGGGCCTACTTTTTACGTGTCCTCCGAAGCACGAAGGCAGCTATTTGAAATACCACCATGCGATCACCCATCTATTGACTGACCGCGCCTAAAGTTGCTTAACCCACCGATCGTTTACCGATCAGTACGCGCACTCGGCTGAGCGTCTCATTTATTTTATCGTTACATTAACAGGAAGCTTATATCTCGGAAACTGGAAGCCTAAGAGTTTTATCAACGATTCGCAGAAGTCTAAGTTATTATATAAAAGTCAATCATCGCAAGTAAATACTGTATTTTCTTACATTATGTAATAATGACTACATCCGGCATCACGGGAGATGTAAAAGGAAATATAATTGTTACAAAAAATGTATGCTAGCTGTATTCTTAACTCATAAATGATGACGTTGTGGCGCAGCGGTAGCGAACGTACTTTAAACGCCACATATTGCGAGTTCAATTCCCGGAGCAGATTTTCGTATTAACCATACAGGCATGGCTTCCGGTCTGGGTGTGTTTTTCCTTGTCCTTGTGTACATTTCCGGTCCCCTCACACAAGATACCACTATACTAATTGTGACCACTGAGTATATAGCGTTTATAATTAAAAGTAGAGCCTTATTGATTTGGAGATAAATGGACCTGCTTAACTTGGGAAGAACGACCCTTACTCAGAATCTTAATACCTCAGCGGTAAACGGTTGACTTGTTGTAATAGAGTTCCAGTCTCGATCCAGACCCCTTTGGGATATCACCGTTCCCAGGCAAAGCTACAAGCTCATTTACAAGTGATGTTCCTATATTGGTAATGATTTCAGGGATCATTTTAATATTCTTAAAAAAGCCTTCGAAGTGTTGCGTTTCATGCGTTTTTGCTACAGCTTCCCCTAATGTCCAATAGCAACGTAATGTTCTGATATTACTAGGAACAAAGGTTACACACTAACTGATTTCCATAAGGTAGGTCTACAGATTTAGCATAATACACGGAAATGAATTCGGTAGAAAATTCCTCATAAAGAAAAAACCTCTTTTATAATAATATTATGTTTATATTTTAACCCTTTCATTTGAATCTACCAAACCGTAGCAACATTACGATTATTATCATAAAGTGTATATTTGAAATACCATAGCAAAATATCGTGGCATCACATGAAAATGTCATCGTATAGAAAAGCTTTCAAAACCCCATAGCGCTACTGTGCGCGATCGAGGCACAGTCGACCCGTGACCGCGCACTCGCGCGCACCATGCAGCGGCCGCGCCTTACCGCCGCGATGCGCGACAACTGGCGCCATTTACAACGCGTCTACGGCTTGGAAGTCGAGGACGATTTCTCGCCACCCCGTCGCGCTCCGAGTTTAGATTCTCTTATAAACTCCTCCGAGGGCGCCGCTTCCAGCGCTGATGTATCCGCCCCTGAGGACTCCGACTCGGGGGCGGACACTCGCGATCCAGAACCGTTACGCCGAAAAAACCCCGAACGAAAAAAGTGTCCTCAAAGTTTCTCGTCTTCCTCCAGTGGTCATATGGAGACGATACACGAAGAAATTACGGAACCCAAAGTGTCTGTGAAGGAGATTCTCGCTAGGTTCGAGAATTTAACGGAAAAAACAGATTTCGTTCAGGTAAAGATTACATAAAACTAGTGCTGAGAAATTATACTTATATATTTAGAATCATAAAAATATATTGTTTATTTTCAATTGCATTCCTGATTAAAAACTTTTGTCGTGTCATCATTAAAATATTGAATTTGAATACAATAATAAGCGCACGTACTTATACGCGTATGATAATGCTTAGTAGGTGGAATAAAACGTTCAGTTTCGCAATGAAATTCATAATCACAAATTGTACACACAACATGAATTAACACAACATGATTATTATTTTCAAGAAAAAAAAAATATAGCGAGCAAATTAAAACAAAAGCGCGATGTTCATTCATTATACAGTTAAGAAAATAATAATAAATTAATAAGTAAACTTATTCCACCAAAATGCGCCCGTGTATTTAATGTAACAACACTAGCCTTATTAGATTGTCTAATACACTTGAGCGTTAATTGTATAAAAGATTAAGAAATCGAATGTAACGTGTAGTGAATTACATTTTCTTCTTTAAAATATTTCATAATTTCATTTTACTTTTTTGTGAATCTTTATATATAAAATTTTCGTGTCACAGTTTTAGTAACCATACTCTTTCAAAACCGCTTGACAGATTTTGATGAAATGTTATATTTATATTCAGTAGGTCTGAGAATTTTTTTTTTGGGCAACATTTTTTTTTATTATGTGGCTTCAAAAATAAATACTACTCTAAATTTTTACCCTTCTCCCATCAAAATTTCAATAGCGATATTAGGAATTCAATATTTTTTACCGGTGTCACTTCAGACTCAGTGATTTAGGGAGCGCTGTTATTGGGTCTCAGACTTTTTTCGGGGCAGGACGTCTGCCGGGTCCGCTAGAAATATATAATTTTATTTACAAATTCTTACATAAAAACAATATGTCGCTTACTTGAATAACGAATGGTAGAAGCTACTTTGTAACAACGATTCTCCTTTCATCCCCTATTAGTGAAATAGGTTCTCCAAGTTTTCGCTACAATAAATAGCCTACATATGTCCCACTCCAAACAGACAGAGTGAATTTCGGATTTACAATATGAGTCTAGATAAGGCTTTTTTAGTCGTTTAAAGTAACACGTCCTTATACTAAAGCCTTACACCATATAAGACTAAAGCTTATCTCTTTATGTAATGAAAATGTTATGTTTTAAAGAATCTTAACATTATTTATTTTAATACTGCAAGTCCATTTTCGATCCCAATATAGAATAAATTACCCTAATTTGAAATCGTTGAGCGTGTAGCTTTTATTTAATTTAAAATTACAGTTAAAAATAGAGTAACAGTTTTGTGTCTTAACGTTCGCGTAAAACGATTGCATTGCATTTATATATTTTATGAAATAAACATGAAGCTACTGTTTACACTTTATATCATAACTAGTTTTGCCCGCGGCTCCGCTCGTTACTCTTTTAACATAATTTGAAAGTCACCTCTAAATCTTTCCAATCGTTTCAGAGATTAGCCGAAACAAAAAATAAAAATTAATTTTCGTTATGAGTACCATATATATGTATTTAGTAGACTTCACTTCAGTTTTATCACTGTTTTAGTATAAAACAAAGTCGCTTTCTCTGTCCCTATATCCCTATGTATACTTAAATCTTTAAAACTACGCAACGGATTTGATGCGGTTTTTTTAATAGATAGAGTGATTGAAGAGGAAGGTTTATATGTATAATAACATCCATCAAATAGTGGAGAAATACTGTTATTTGAGGTTGTGTTGTTGTGTTTGAGGTTTCTAATGTGATGTCTTAAATAATTACATTTTTTCCGCTTACATTGCAACAAACGCAGGCTGAACCCTACGAGATTAATCAAAATAACAGTAATGAATAAATCAAAACTACTGGATCGATTTTAATCATTTTTTCAGTGAATGACAAAGGCTATATATTTTATACCTTATAGGCATAGGCTAAATATATAGGCAGCTAGTTATTTATATTTTGATGTAAAGAAAACCATGAAGCGGCTGTTTACAGTTATATCATGATAATTTCCTATTTGAATAATAATTATATAGCTAGTTTACACTGTACAGTTATTGTTTATATAAATGCCTACGTCAAAGACATTCCCTCACGATTATTAAAGCATTAGTGTAACGCACCTGACGCACGCAATTATTGGGCGTATGACCCTTCACTGGTCAAGGTGCACCGCTTCTTATTTCACGATAACCGTTATTACTTAGGAACTCACATTTAAAACGAGTATCAGTACGGAAAACTCATCGTAATTTATCTATCTGATACCTTTAAACGAGCAATTCTTGTATATATAAATCTCGGAAATGGCTTCAACTATTTTAGTATGTGGGAGGCTTCAGGGGCGATGAATAATTCTACCTACGATTCGTTTTTAGAAAATGTCCTTTTATCCGTGTTTTCAGGCAAGGAAAACCCCGGTTGGAGTTCAGTTGTCTTCAGTCCGATTTTTTTTTCTTTTTTTCAAGTTCCTTCTTTTGTGAGAAAAACTATTATTTTCCAAAAAAACACGATTCACCAGAAAAAAAAGACCGAGCCAATTTCGATAATCTAGGTACTATTTATCAATCAACGTGACCCCTCATGAATGGCCATGAATATAAAATTTAAAAAAAAAAGTTATATGGAGACCCTGGAAAAAGAGCGGTAAAATGCCTTGATGAAGAACATCGGTGTGTAGTTCCAATAAAAATTATAGCATAAATAAATTGTTATGATAACATAGATAATTTCACCAATAATTGTTCTACGTAATTCAAATCGATTTCCAGGTTTTTGAGGCATTAATGTGTTGTAAGATTATGTCATTACCAACATTATTTCATGTAAACATGAGTCTTTAGTAACAATGGTTATAGGAAACAGTTTCTTAATAATAACACGCGCGGAATGTAAAAAAAAGACCTCGTCACACACAATGTATTCGAGTGCCTTAGAGAAAGTAAAGTTTAATATTCATGTATGTTTCATATAAGATATCATAAAACTCAAATTTAACATTAAGATTTTAAAAATTTACGAAACAAAAATGTAACAATCTGTATAAGTTTACCTATTACGTCAACAGCTAAAGAATAAACGAAGGTTTCTTGAAGGAATGTGGATAAAGGAACGTGATATCATTGATATACCAACGTCAAATCAAATATAGGAACTTGACAGCCTTCGAAGAAAAATTATTTTTTCATTCCTACCTTGATGACAAGTTCGCTTTCAGTCCCTGGTACAAGGGACACAAGTGCCCGATTCTCTTCCAACAAGATGACAATAATTAACTCACATTACCTAGCGACTGTATGTTCGTCGCTTGTAACAGGAACTAAAAGCGAATTTTTCATCATAGGAAAAAAATCGTATACGCACCACATGACAAAAGTAGAACTTTGCCACCCGTGTTGTTGAACAATCCGCTGGTGAGAATGTAGTTCGTAATTATTTTGCTAGTATAAGTGGATGCGCAGATATCGTGTGTATAAATGTATATGTATATGCTTAATTATGTCTATAGTCTTCTAGGTGTGGATATAATTAATCGTTGTAAAGTGTTGACCTGCGTTCAGGGCCGGATTAACGATGTCGGGGCCCTTTACCCTTTTTTTTAACTCTCTGAAGTATTTTTCAATATATATTACGTAGGTATTCATACGATCGAACATGGGTTCCGAAATAAATAGATATTGTACTTATCTATTATTGTTTTTATTCATTTATTTCTAGATTACTGTGACGACGTTGAATTATTAATTATTTATCAATAACAAAAACATGCTTGTGGTTTTCTTTTACGAAATCCGGAATTCGTCCCTGGCGATTAATTACGAATTAGACAGACAGTTGTATAAAAAAAAGACAAAAGACGGATAGTATAAAAATAAATAGCTTTCTCAACAATTATTTCATTAATAAGCATTATTAATTCGGGTTAGACTTATTTTTATTCATAAAGACACACACATATTTAAAAAATAACTTTTAGCTTTGAAGCCTTGAATTCGATATGGTGTTTGTGATGGCATCGGCGCAAAACTAATACAATTCGACACGTCATAGGCTGAGTGACAATTGAACTGGGGGAAACGGAGCGTGCTTCCGGTTCCCTAATGTTACAAACGCATGGCCGTGTGAATATGTCTACAATATGTAGCATTTGTATCTTAACAATTTGCATATAAAATTCGTCGAAATAGAACAATTAATAACATATTTAAAATGCTAATGTGAAAGGAAATAAAAATGACTCAATACTAAAAATTTGCAATGCTTTTTCAAGTCATGTTTTCATTTCTCTTCCAACTAAGTGTGTAACTAGTGTGCTAACTCTAATCCATGAGGAACCAACAACCTTCACGTTAACAAAACGTCAGCTCTTATATAATATGTACCTAATACCTGGATAACCGAGCTTGGCTCGACAATTTTTTTTTAGTAAATCGACAAATATACTTAGATACGAATTAGATGCTTTAAAAAAGGGCTCTCAATAATAGTTTTTCTTACAAAAGAGAAAACTTGAAGAACAGGCAAAATAATAATCGGATTGGAGACATCTGAACTCGATACGGAACAAAAAAAACGGATAAAACGACATATTCTAAAGACGAAACCTAGCTAGATCGATTTATCGCCTGTGAAACTACTGCATATTAAATTTCATAAAAATCGTTGGAGCCGTTTTCTAGATTCAGAATTATAAATATACAACAATTGTTTGTTTAATGGTATGAGATATACTTGAGGCTTCGTTACCTAATATATATTTCTATTTAACGAAGTAAATATTTATAGATTTGCAAAAAATTCTATAAAAATGACCAATTCAATTATGTAAACCCCATAAAAAAAGGAGAACATTTATTTTTAATTTGTCGTGATAATGAACTTTTGTTAATCTGTTACTCACGCTTGACTAGCATTTTTTTAGTTAAAAATAAATCTCATTGAAATTTAGATCGCATACCTATATTAAAAAATATAGCTTGTACTTTTTTGTACATTGTTTACAATATGTGAACGAAAAACACAAACAAGTCCAATTAATCATCATGTATTATTACTTTTACTAGTAGTAAGTAGTTGAAAACAGAATATCAGATCGCGCCGTTACATCGATTAAGAACAAATCGAGGCATTCACGTACAGATAATAATATGGCGACAGAATATTGTGATTACTTATAAAGATCAGTGGAGCAGTGAAACTAATCGATATTGCAATACATTCTACATGAAAATGTTTTGTTTCAATAGTTTTACTGCGCTGAGACACCGTTGTGGCGTTATTGATAGCGAGTCTGCCTTTAGTCTCGAAGGTTGCAGGTTCGATTCCCGCTCGGGCAGATGTTTGTGAAAATTTTTTAGGCTCAGCTCCGCTGCGTATGCTATAAGGAAGGTCAGACAACTAACTGACGTAGAAACAGCGAGAATCGTATATTTCAGTTATTTTCATAGTATTATGTCATACGGTATCCTTCTTTGGGGAAAGGCGGCTGACATTAATACTATTTTTATTCTTCAAAAAAGGGTAATTGGGGCAATTTATAATTTAGGAGCGTGGGCCTCTCTAAGAGATGTTTTTAAGGATATAGGCATAATGACCGTGGTGTCACAATTTATTTACTCTAACCTCTTATATATTAGGAATAATTTAAAGTCTTTTAGCAAAAATAGCGACGTACATTCAACGTTAGAGGAATATTTTTCCGATAAAAATACTTGGGACTCTTAATATTGCTGGATCTTATTCAAGAACCAAATTTTGTATGAAAGAATACAATTGCAAAAACATATATTTGAAAAGAGTAACTGTCGAGTTTCTTGTCGGTTCTTCTCGATAGAATCAACCTTCCGAACCGTCGGTAGCGTTTGACTATTCAAAAGTACTTTTTAAAAGTCTACTTGAATAAAAATAATTTTGATTTTCATTTGATTTCTGTTTCGGTCTGGGCGTTTATTCGTGTGGGTCTCCCCACCGTGCCTCGGAGAGCACGTGTTCCCGGTTGTTATCACATAACATTTGATAATAATCGTTACCATTAATGGTAAATTGCTCTTATCCAATGAGTTACTGATTCTCCCTTAGGTTTGCAGAGGTCAGATGGCAATCGCTCGGTATAAAAACTAGTAACCTGTCAAATCCGGATAAGAATAAAAGCAGACCTTGGGTAAATAAAATACCGGGAATAATGCTAGGACGAAGAGACAGAATATTGTGATTACTTATAAAGATCAGTGGAGCAGTGAAACTAGTCGATATTGCAATACATTCTACTTGAAAATGTTTTCTGTCAATAGTTTTACAACGCTATTGTATATAAGAAAGTATTTATCTAGGACGATGTTGTGGTACAGCGGCAGCGAACATGCCTTAAACGCCACAGTTTGCGGGTTTGATTCACGTTCGGAGCAGATGTTTGTATTGATCATGCAGGTATAAGTACCAGTCTGAGTGTCTGTCCTTGTCCTTGTATGTGTTTCCGGACCCCGACACAGGATATCACTATCCTAATGGGGGTCGTTGAGTGTCTAACGTTTATTTATTTTAACTCTGTCATAATATAGTTTTTAGACATACTTTTTATTGCAATATAAACTTTCAAGTTTGAGAGGCTCCATAATGCATGAAAATGTCCTATTTGATCGTGTATTTCCCATAACTTCAAAAGGCTATAGCTTAAGAAATAATGAAAGATGTCAGCCTCCCGAGATTCCCATTCACACAATTGTGAATGGGAATCTTGGGAATGCGTTGAAATTGTGGTGGACGTGAACTTGGATAAAACCAAGGTTATGTTCAACGAACATGAAAATCCGGAGCCAATCGCAGTACAAGGCAGTATTCTCGAAGTTGTTAAAGAGTATGTTTACCTTGGGCAAACCATGCAGTTGGGTAAAAACAATTTCGAGAAAGAGGTCAATAGAAGAATACAGCTGGGTTGGGCAGCGTATGGAAAACTACGTCGAGTCTTCACATCGCCAATTTCCCAAAGTCTGAAGACGAAAGTCTTCAATCAGTGCGTCCTACCCGTTATGACATACGGTGCCGAGACGTGGACACTCACGGTTGGGCTGGTCCACAAGTTTAAAGTCACTCAGCGAGCTATGGAAAGGGCTATGCTCGGAGTTTCTCTGAAGGATCGTATTCGAAACGAAGTGATCCGACAGAGAACCAAAGTCATCGACATAGCCCACAGGATTAGCAAACTGAAGTGGCAGTGGGCCGGCCATATCAGCCGAAGAACCGACCACCGTTGGAGTAAAACGGTTCTTGAGTGGAGACCGCGGACCGGCAAACGTAGTGTAGGACGTCCTGCGACTAGGTGGAGCGATGATCTTCGCAAGGTGGCCGGCAAAAGCTGGATGAGAGTGGCCGAAGATCGTGCTCAGTCGCGTAAAGCTGGAGAGGCCTATGTCCAGCAGTGGACTGATAAAGGCTGATGATGATGATGATGATGATGATGATGATATTTTACTTATTTAGTTTTATTATAAAACTTTTTATGCAATAACGGTAAATCCAGTCTTTGACTTCTACACTCACGAAAGCACAGGCTAAAAACATAAGTTCCAAAAATGACAATTATAATTAAATTATCTCGACTACAATTTTAACGACGAATTTGACGTAACATATTTTGCGAACATCATTTCAAAAGTGCTTGTAATGCCTTCTTATAACCAATATTTTAAATAGGAATGATTTCACTTTAAGATATTAATTTCTAAAAATATTGGAAGTCTATAAAATCTTCAAATATCGAAAAAAGGTTTGTAAGGTTTTGTATGAGTTCCTTATTCCATCTTTTCTTACACCCAAACATATGTTTATGTGTCATATAAACTGTCAAATGTAGTTGTCCTGCTCTATCGCTAGTTAAATTTAACGTGTTAGAAAGAATAAAATGAATGGATCAGTTCATCCTTATCTGATGTATTGTACTGGGTCCTTTGTGTCATGATAACCATTCTTTTGACACGGACGCGCGTGCATCGGTCCGTGGTTCCTGTCTGCCGTTTATATTTATTAATTACACCTGCTGCGTTGTTTTAAAATTTAGGGTTAATCTTCACTGCTACTGGAATGATTGACTTTAATTTGGATATTAAACTCCTTAATTTTTTTTTTAATATTTCCGAATGCTCAGGGCCAGGTAGTGGAATTCTCTTCTGGCGTCTGTATTCCCGAACACACAATCTGAACCTCTTCAAGGTGCGAGTACACAGGCTTCTTATGAGTAGGCTCGCTCCACCGTAGACCTCATCTATGCCTCCGCGCTCGATGGAGGTCAAGAGTTTACCCATTTTTAAATAAAATAAAAAAATAGATTTTTATATTACGTATTCTCGCAAATTGAACCATACACTATAAATTAAATATTTAATAAAATCTAGAGTTATGAATTATTTCAATCACCAAATGCTATAGTAACGGCCATTACCTAATATAAAACCAATACTCTAGTTTATTTTATTATGGTTATTATCATAACATCTGATAATAATCGTTGTCTTATCCAATGAGTTACTCGTTCGCTCTTTGGGTTGCGGTCAGATGGCAATCGCTCTGTGAAAAAACTAGTATTTTTTTTTTTATGTTAGAAGTTGGCAAACAAGCATACGGCCCACCTGATGGTAAGTGGCTGCCGCAGCCTATGAGCGCTTGCAGCACCATTAGTAGGTGCCACTCGCGCGTTGCCAACCTCGAGATATTAGTTCTTAAATCTCGTTCGCCCAGTAATTTCACTAGCGTACAATGCCCTTCAAACCGGAACACAGTAGTGCCTAAGCACTACTATTTGGCGGCAGAATATTGGACACTGCGGTGGTACCTACCTAGCCGGCCTTTTGCAACAAAAGACCTACTACCAGTGTGACTGATTGCACTGGTGAAATAATCTCTGTTGTAACAGAGGTTATCCCAACAGCGGGCGATGGAGTCGTCAAATCCCGACGCCTTTCAGACCCGTCAATTCAGGATAAGAGTATAAGCAGACCCTGGGTAAATACAGGGAATAATGCAAAGAAGAAAAAGAATTTTATTATGATTGTCAGTAACAATAAGTTTTTGATTCTTGTCAAAGAAAGCGTTCCATATAACGATGCAGGCCCTTACGCACTACACGGACGATATAATTGACAATTATATTAAACTCATAATTGCTTGAACGAGAGCGTGACTGCTCACTTTCGTCGGAGGAAATCTTCGAGCAAACGGACCGATTTACTCAATTATGTAGCTAGATATTTTCTATATATACGTATAAATAAGCGTTGAGTCAATCACGTGATAACTACTTAACAAATTTTGATGAATTTTGGCATGGTTATAGATAGAACCTTGGAGAAGGATCTCTATATATCTTACGACTGTTTTGGCTCAGTGGTGGAGTACCTGCCTTAAGCGGCAATAATCGTGGATTCGATTTCCGCTTGGAACAGGTGTTTGTGTTGACCATACTGGTGGTAGGCCTCTTATTGCCACTGCAGTATCAGATACTCTACCGTAAGTCAGCAGTATATTTTGCATTACTGTATTTCGATTTGAAGGATACTGGGTAGTGAAATTGCTGGGCAAAGGAGATTTAAGAACGAATATCTTGAGAATGGCAACACTGAGTAACACCTACAAATGAATATGATTGGAAGAGCTCCAGTATTGCAATCACTTACTCTGAAAGGCTTGGGAATACTGAGTCTTCCGGTGTATAGTCGTCCTAAATAGGTAATAATTTGTGACAACTAATTATTTATTTTTACTAATTAAAATATACTATAATAATAAACCTATTTTATTCGCATAACTTATAAATGTTAGTCGGTAAATAGCGTAATGAGTTATAAATAATGTAAGATCGCGTGCAACGAGGCCAACTACAGAGACAAGTTAAATGATGGCTTCTAAGTTCTAACATTAAACACATCTTCCGCTCACTAACATTCATTGTTAACGAAACAATATTGTTCGCTTTGATACAATACTAAACAAGATGGCGGCGATGCGTATTTCAAATATCTCTATTTAACAAATTAAGTTCCATCCCGATTTGTATTTTTTTATTATTATTTAACATACGCAAAACGTCTCCTAGCTTATTTGACTGTATCGCAATACATTACATTTGTTTTTATCGAATAGACGATATAGTTATGAGATCGATAATCAGTTCAGGATGCCTGATGATTTCTTCAAATAAAATGGCGGCAAACCGTATTTGAATTAGACACGAAATTTAATTTATAACTATACGTTAAAGTGATTGTATCATTACCAACGTGTGGTGTCCTCAATTTACTTATTAATTTTA
The DNA here is from genome assembly GCA_023373885.1 of Hestina assimilis. NCBI lineage: Eukaryota > Metazoa > Arthropoda > Insecta > Lepidoptera > Nymphalidae > Hestina > Hestina assimilis. Next base: position 3,140,084 of record CM041749.1, on the reverse strand, counting down.
TAAGTGTACCCTTTCGCTAAGACTCTAGCTTTTTATTTACGAAAACAGGCTTATAAGTTAAATGTAAGGTGATAAAATTATAAACCAGTTGTGTTAGAATGATTTCCTTATAATAACTGATCATTTACGACAAACCAGTACGATCATTTACGCAGTGGATAAAGGAAATAGGGATAGTTAATTTAAAAACTTTTTAATATGACCTAACAGCATTCTCCTTCCTACCATATTACTGTATATTTCGTAGATCTTGTTTGAAATTAGCCAGGACAGTTTTTACTGAGCGCAATTACCTTTTGAAAGCAACCCGTAAAGACAAACTAAAAGGCGAAAACGAAAAATATCACATTGGACGCATACAAGCCTGTTCGTTAAAATATATATACTCGTAGTGTAGAAAACTTAATTTTCTCAAGTCTTCGTCCTTTTATTACAAAAAGGCTTTAATTTTCTGACTTGCCGTGCGTACGGAATTTCCATATTATTTTAGAAGTTAGCCGGAAAAAACAGACAGGCACATCAATTTAATTTATTTGTATAGATAATAAAAATATAGGGCCGATTTTTGTCTTAGCAAAAAAATTAAACGAGGATCCAAAGGTAGGTTATTGGTAACTACGCGGGTCCCAAGTCATAAGCAGCTCGTCCATTCGTAATTTAATGCTTTAACATATTTGTATAAAGTCATTAAACCGCCCTACATGATATAGTGTCTGTTGACAAACCAATTTACAATTTCGAAATAATAATAATAAAACAACAGATGCCGTTAATGCCCCGTATATAATTTTTAATGGCAACAACATTCCCACAACAGTTGTAACGGTCAATGAACACGCTGTAGATGGCACGTGCCATTGGCTGGCAAAACTGTTCATTATCAAGTAATGCCAGTCACTGATACAAGTGGGCCGCAATGTGGAATTTGTTACATATTTTCATTATAATTGTCTAAAGCTTCTTACATACGAGCGACGTATCCGCGACGTTAGTACTATTTTTTTTTATTATATTTTGATTTAATTATATTCATATAAGCGTTTAATAAATGTCTGTCTGTTTTGCAAACTTTGGGGTGGATTGTTATTTAATCATGATTCATCTGACCTCCGAAATTCTTTAACGTTGTCATAGGTCAGAGAGTAGATAGATTGCTAAGAGTTCACTGGACAGTAAACACGATAAGGGAGAACTAATAGAAATGGGATAAAAAAGTTACTCTATTTTTAGGGGCTTAAGATACCAATCCAGGCTGAAAGTTACTTTTCAAAGAATCTCGTGAGATCAAAAAGCAATGGAACAAAGGCCTATTGGCTATGCAATACCAACCAATGCGACCAGCACGGCATTAGAGGCCGACCGAAAGGCAACGTAAAAAATGTTTTAAAACTTGTACAGTTAACTATTAGTAAAGTCTTGCGGCTAGTACTAAAAAATCCGAGATGGCCCAATGAATCAAAAACGCATACTTTGACGTGGGCGGTGGTAATCACAAAGGTAGAACCAATGTCTACCTTCTGATCCTTGACGTTTTTGCGCTGCCCATCTGTAAGAGCCCTAAGACTGTATACTGAGATTTCTAAGTACATTTGGATGTGAATTCTAAGAAACAAGATAAATATCTGTGCTTTTTGAACATTTATCTTGAAAAGTATATCTGTTAAGTCTTCTTACTTTCACAATCAACTTAATTTTGCTGATAAAATCAATTAAGATATCTTTTATAAATAATCTTTTAACTGCTTATTATATAGGAATTCATATTTAAAATATAAATAAAACAAAAACACAATTATCTTAATATATATGATTCTTCTGTTCTGTGTATGTGATTCTACTGATTCTTCCTAAACTGGCCCGATTTTTATGAGATTTTCTGTGTGTGTTCTAGTAAATTCGAGAATGCTTTAGATTCACATTCGGACCCGATAAGTGGTACTGCAATCGATTTCTAGTTTTATTTTTATTAAACACATCCTAACTGGGTGTGTTTCTCTCAATAAGCAATTCCTAATAGACTGGACCGATTTTGATATGCTTTTTTTGGGTTTGAGTTATTTTTGACATAAAACTTAGATTTACAATTGCACCCACTAAGCAGTGCTGCGATCCGATTCTATGTTTTTTTGAAGTGAGACTTCTTTATCGGCGTTGGAAAAAAATTTAGCGTCACATTTTTCCGTTACGCGCCATCTTTTTTTTTTGAGGCAGTACAACGTCTACCGAGCCCACTAGTATACACATAGATACTAGCAGGCCCGGCTGACGTTGTCCTAATTAGACTAACTCTGAACTGTTTAAATATAACTAACGTTGATGGCAGTGCCTCCTAGCGGAGCCTAATTGTGATCAGATCAGTGATATGTAGTTCTGATGCACACAAAATTTCATAAAAATCGGTCGAGCCGTTTCTGAGGACACACAAACAACAACACGAGAATTTTGTACATTAGATAGACAAATTTTAATTCTGTATCTAAGAATGTAAACTATTCGAAAGGCAAGAGTGTAAACAGTAATAGTAAAAAGGAAATACTTACTTATCACTACATAGTATAAAACAAAGTCGCTTTCTCTGTCCCTATATGTATGCTTAAATCTTTAACACTACGCAACGGATTTTGATGCGGTTTTTTAATAGATAGAGTGATAGAAAAAAATAATTTTTGAGGTTTCTAATGTGATGTCGTAAATAATTACATTTAACGCGTGCGGGCGTAATCATTTTTTCAGTGAATGACATAAGCTATATATTTTATACCCGTGCGAAGCCGGAGCGGGCCGCTAGTTTATCATAAGTCCAAGTAATGAAGGAATCAGTAGCATTATGGCATTTGTAATGGGTTAGAAAGTGTGGAAGCCCGCATCACCGGAAATGATGGGATTAATGATAGGAACAGAAATCGTATGCGAACCACACTTCACTCATTCTTGTTATAGTCAGTTAAATAAATCATTTCGTACGTTGCTTTTTGTGGACGCTACGGCTGTTAGACACAGTTGCTAAAGAGCTTATCAAACTGTTTAATTTTTAGTAAAATTGATTAGAATACAATTCTTAGTGCAAAATTAGAATGTAGTTTTAAATATATCAGCTTTAGAAACATTTTTGCGTTTGTTCAACACAGCGAGCGTTAAAAAACTGCCCAATGCATCCCTTAGGCACACAAACATGGGGAAGAGCACACAATCTTGAAATCGTGGTCTAAATAAGTTCTAAATCTTAGCGATCTGTCGATAAGTCGAATCAAAAGTCGATTCGAATCGATCATTCTAATAGTTCGAAGTCTTCTAATAGTTCCCAATCGATTCCCAACTCTTTCCGATGGTAATTATATCTTTTACATTACATATAACTGTTTTTAAGTAATACGCGATACTCACCACGACCATATTGTTATACACTATTATGTTATCTTATTTTATCCTTTTGCGAGTCTGGAAGATAAAAACCCTAATTGTGAAACTGAATCAAAATATTATGTTTGCAAGGTAATTTTTGCTACGGTAAACACTAAATGTTAATTGGTTCTATAGTACATGACCCCAAGCAATACGTTATAGTCATATTAACACCTCTGCGACATATATTTTAGATGATAATTGCTAACAAAAAGCTATAAGAAATGTTTGAAAATATTTTTATTTGTAAGATTCACAACGCTGTTTAGATATATAGAAATTATGATACCCGTTGTGACCCTTTTGTCTTTGTAAAATATCGTTCACCTAAAACAGTCCCCTACCAAAATTAATTCTAAGGCGAAACGAGTAAACGGTGAAATATAAAACTACGTTCAGTAACCCTTTGAATTTTATATAAAAGTACTTAATATTTTTTAAAATTGACTGGCTTAGTCACGCCGTCGCGTCCTTAATATAATGCCCAACTTAAGAAACAAAAAAAATTGTATGGTTAATTGTATAGACCGATTGTGGTTTAAATCTATCGCCTTATATAAAATCATAATTTAATCAAGCACTACATAACTTATAAATATCGTCTCTCATAATAAATAAGCCTCGCCTAGATATCCTTGAACACGCGTTGATTTATCTACTTATACAAGAAAAAAAAGTAACTGTCACGTAGCGGTATAAGGAATTAATTAGCTAAAAGTATTCGCGATTTATCGGAGCGTATGGACAATGCATAAATATTTATAAAAATGGAAAAAAGTTGCGGTGATGCGCAACGAGTGAGTGCATACCGACAGTGCACCTCGCGAATGCAGCACTCAGCCGCACTCGACTGCACTCAGAAGCGTTTTAGCGATTTCGCTTCGAGTCTTAATCATTTTGTGAACAAATGTGGTTGGTGATTTATCAAAAATGGAAAATATATACGGTGTTATACGAACGTTGAGCCGGAAAACTTTAAAACGAAAACAAAAGGTATTATATGTAATGTAATTAAATGCTATTATATATGTGAAATCGATTTATCTTAAAAAAATTTTAAACTATATTTTTTCGTTTTTCATATCTAAACTCGGACGAAAGTTAAAATGTAGAGCTAAATACCCATTGAATAAATACCATATTTTTGTTACAATATTAGCTTATTCAATTGTCGAGGGAAACAAAAAATAATAATGTTTAATAATTTTTAAAACGGAAAATAATTAAATTTTATAATAGGTCAAATATTAAATTTTTTTGCTACTGCTTGAATATTTTTTTAATTAAGGGGAACAAAGATTTTAAATTTAAAACTTGAAATTAATCTTCTAAAAATCATAATTATTTAATTCTATATGTATGCAGTGTGGAGTGTTTCAGAAACAAGAAACCGATCCAAACGTATAAACTACAATTTGTAAATCTGTATATACATACATTTTAGCTATTCGTATTTAGATAACTCTCCCGTACTTAGACGTGTACAAACTCACATTGTAATAATTGACAAAAGTGCAATTAATATTTATGTGTACATTTTAAATGATATTTTTGACTAACAAAATGAAACAAACATATTGTGTATTAAATGGTCCTAATATCTGTATCTATGAATCTTTAGCTTAATCTGAAAAGTTAGTAAATTAGTTGGTATTTTAAGAATGTTATGTCAAAAATACGATACAAAGCAAGGTCGAAGACCTCGAAGATCTAGACTAGCTAATTAACATTATTACTATTACTAATTATTAATAGCATGCTGTGCATTTGCGTGTGGACTGGTGAAAGCTTAGACGTATCGGTAGTAGACAAAATATATTATAATATTGTGGAAATAAATGGTTCCTATAAGACTAGAATCTTAAAAAGACAGACTACTAATTTAGTTAGTCTGTAATTGGGGTATACAAGTCTTATCAAAATATTTAAGTATGTTGTCTAGAATTAGACACAATATTCGATACAAAGTTAGCTTCCTATATTTAATAAAATAAAAATAAACTAAAAAACTTTTCACAGGTAAAACTATCACTATCATTATATTTTTAATTAGGAAGCTATTTAGTATGGAGTACACATCCGGTTAGGCTTAAGTTTATTTGTATACTTATTACGATTATTATTGTCAAGAAAAAAAATCGTTCACGTCGGAAGAAATTTCGCAGTGCATAAAATACGCAATGGGTGAAAGCTTATTAAAATTACTCGTACTTAATATGTAATTTAAAAAAAGAATAAATATTTAGTAACGTGTGTGAAGCCGCGGGTAAAACTAGTATTAAGAAGTCTAAAATGAAAACAAATAGATTATTTTGATTACAAAAACGTTCAATGGTCTATAAAATAATTTAAAAAAAAAATCCGACTTCAAAACTAAATAGAAAAAAATAAATATTTTCTACAACAGAAGTCGGTGCTAAGTAAAACATCGCCACATATAGCACCTATTCCGCATCACACTAAAGAAGAATCACGTAAATCGGATCGTAAACATCAGCATAATCGGAGGTTTTTATGTATGTACATAAAAAATACATACATTCCAATGAAATTGAGAAAGGAGGAGGTCCTTTTTAAGTCTGTTAAAAATCAACTTCTATTCAGTTTCGAAATTTTATCACACGGACAAACAGTACTAAATATTTGTTGGTTTATATTCAATAATAATTTAGCTCTCCCTTAAACTTGTTTAAAAGTCCATTTTCCAATACGATAAAGTAAATAATCCATTTGCTAAATGGAATAACGCAAATTGAAGAAAATATGTGGGTTGATTATTTATTTTAACAGCATCACGCTTTCGTGCGCGGCTCGCCGCTCTCGGCGTTGAAATACCATGACATTTGTTATTTTATGAGAAAACTTTAATAAGTGCTAATAAACAATTTTAATTAATATAACACGTGGATTTAGATGACTATGTCAGTCAAATTGTATACAGGTTTAATAGAAAAGTTTTTATTGTTACAGATACAACCGAAACCGACAACGAATGGCGTAACGAATGTAAAAGAAAAGGTCACGGAAAGAGAGAATAGAGACACTCGTGATTCGAGAGAATCTAGAGAAATGAGAGAGTCTAGGGAGTCGAGGGAGTCTAGAGAGTCGCGAGATTCGCGAGAGTCCAGAGAATCAAGAGAGTCCAGGGATATCAGGGAAATCCGTGAGTCGAGGGAAGAAATAGAAGTAGAGTTACGGGATAGGAGAGGCCAGACATCGTCGCCAGTGCCACGTGAACGTGAAAGAGACAGAGATAGGGACCGAGATAGAGATAGAGACAGAGATAGAGATCGAGAAAGGGATAGGGAACGAGAGAGGGAAATGAGAGAAGAGAGGAGAGATCAGTCAACTCCACCACACGACGGGCGACACCCTCTCCTGCAGTTCGCTGTTGACCATTTTAGACAAAGCCCTGAGTAAGTAATAATTCTTATAATCATTCTTAAAGAAAATTTAATTTTTCAATTAGATAGGAGTTCTATGTGACAAATATTTTAATCAGAAGAGCTTAAAACTAAAGAATCAAATTGTAATTACTTTTGCCGTTTTGACAATAAAAAAAATCAATTATTTAAAAGCGCATTACCAAATTTATTTTTAGTTGACAAACACTCATTTACTATTTTAATCTAATTTTTGCATATCGTATAATCTTAAAAGTCAATCGGAAAACTTTGTAATAAAAAAATTCTTATTTGCACTCAATAAAAAAAATAAACTCCCAATCAATACAACCATAAAGATTTTATCAATAACATGAAATCAAATTTCATATTTATTACGCAAATAAAATGAAGGAAATATGAATAAAATACAATAAATTAACCAGAAAACTACAACTTACTACCTGAAAAACAAACATTTGCATGATTACATCTAATTATAATGACGCGATAATTATCCATAAATATTCACAGTAACCAGCTTAGGTATATTTTATTTACATACAATTAATTTTTGCGTAACTTTCTTCTAAAAATACAAACTTTTTTATTCTTTAAAATGGGAAGTTTTTTCAACAACTTATTGTACTACAAAAGACTATTATTCTCTTCACCTATACAAAAAAAAATCATTGCAGTATCTATTTGTAATGTCAAAATAAAACCTTGTTACTAAATACATAATTATGAAAGTATATTATCATTCGATACTTATGTCAATAAAGTTCGTTTAAGAAATAAGTAATTTTTAGAAAAGTTTAATAATTATAATTATTTATTGAACTTTCGGTTTTATACTTTATCGATTTTTTTAAACGTATTTTCATTCTCCAGATTTTCCTGTCTTTGACACTTTGTTTCTATGGAAGGGTGTTTCTATGACTTTACATCTATATTCCGTTGATTCTGATTAAATGCTAATAATAATTTGAAGTTTTAGATTAACTTTAATCTTAGGTAATTCAAGTATCACATGCGTTCTTAGTTTTTGTGTATGTTTACCATCAGGCGGACCGTATGATAACCATCATGAAACAACTGAATACCCCATGAAGTTGTGACTCGAACTCGGCACAATGGTGTGCCTTTCATGCCAAAAAGTAACTACGCCCAAAACCTTACACAATTTTCACATGTCATTTTAATTAATGAATTAACATTGATGCTATGCGTAAATTTAGCAATAAAGAAGCATCAAGGGTCAGTGACCCAGATTCTAATACATAATCCATTGTTATAAAACATTCTCATGTCGTATTGTGGCCACTATTGTTGCTGTTGCGTGCCTAATCTTACGTGGACTACGAGTTTGTAATACGTGTTTGAAAGTAGACACCTTTAACACGTGAATAGGATTTAATGAACTTAAAAAAAATAAGAATCTAAGGCGTGTCAGACTTGTAGTTAGAGGGTACCAAGAATGTTAAGATTAACGTAAGAAAGTATTTAACTAAAAAGTAATGGTTGCATGACAATAAAATTATTGCTTATCAGTCATTTTTGGGCAATTATATTTATTCTCTCTTTTAAGTTATAAAACGCGAACTGGTCTGACTAACAATCTAATGTGTAATGTGTATCGGTGATCTATATATATATATCGGAGAGCCATTCATATGTTTTTTTTATGTCCTAAAATGTTCCATGTTTAACTTTTTTTCCGTTTATGTGACATCGGTGTACTTTCAACATAGATATAAAGTACATATTTAATTGTACTATTATATATTATTATATTATATAGAATGCACTATTATATATTATTATATAGAATTATTTCATAATTATATCGTAACAACCAAAGCCCACACAACTAAACCCTTCTTTAAAACTTTCTCACACATAAAACTTCGATAACAGCAGTGACAGAATTACAAAGTTTCAAGATCTAGGCTCTAAGGTTTTTGCCGCCTTGTCCTCTGATTGATAGTGAGAAGAGGGAATTTCATCGCCATTTTATGTTCATCGCCAAATTTGTAGCAGATTTCTACCGCTAAAACATCAGAAAAACCGTCATGCAGAAATCTTTTTGATTTCTATGGGGTAGCAAAAAAAGAGAAAAAATCGGTGGCCTAATTTACCCCAAAAATCTGCCGCCCTATGCTCAAGCCTACTGCCTAAGCCTGCTGGTAAATCCGCCACTGGATAACAGCTATATAATAACTAATTAAAGTGTCAAAAATACAGGTTTAACTTTTGTTAAAAACTTAACTATCTTAGATTCAAAATAAATAGTCACAATCGTTGTTTACGTGTAAGACCGACAATAGGATGTACACTGTACAGAGTACCTAACATTTCTCGTTGTTAACAGAGACAAAAACCGTGGCGGTTTGCGTATTTGCATTGAATACACTAGGAATCCGAGCAAGTTTTATTATAGTATTTCTGTAATTATATTAACAGGGCTGTCGCTGGTTTATTAATCTATCCAATGCCTTTAAACAAGCAATTCTTCTATAGGTATATATAATCTGAATCTCGGAAACGGCTTCAACGATTTTCATGAAATTCAGTATACGAGGATTTTTGGGGCGATAAATCGATCTAGCTAGGATTCATGTTTAGAAAATGTCATTTTATCCGTGTTTTCTGGCAATGAAAACCCCTGACATCTATTGGCGAGTAATAATACTATTACTGCTTTAACGACACAGCAACACTTAAGCTACTTCAGTAGATGGCGTTGTTCAATATTATACATATTTCATCATTATGTAATTCATTTCTAAAAATAAATGTACAAACACACGATTAACCAAAAAAAAAAAAAGAGGAAAACGAAAACTGCAAGTAATTTACGGTAGTAAGAAGGTAGTAGGTAGGCCGGCTCGGCTGGGGAAGTACAGGTTAGTACTCATAAAAATCGACTTAAAGTAACAGTATCGGTAGGTACAGTTGAGTTTCGTGCGAGGAGTGAGAGTGCCGGAGACACACTCTCCCACCCCCCTTCTTTTCCCTTCATCATCATCCCTTCCCTTCTGTTCCTTGGGTTGGCAACGCGCATGTGATAGTTCAAGTTGACTGCGCTGACTGCTTACCATCAGGTAACACAAACACACAAACAAGACAGGATACACAACAATACAGGATACAGCTTGTTTGCCAACTGTCACGAAATAAAAAAAAATTACATTAGCTAGCACTACAGCAATTAGCTTTATCAAATTCAAAAACATACTTCTTATGTATGTTTTTTTTGCCTACTATTTAATATTTAATATTATCGGGTATTTCAATCGATTTGATTTTTTTTTGTATTAAGTATTAACCGTAGCTTCAAATCCGGGCAATGCATCTCTTAGTTTTCAAGTCCCTAATATGTGTTTTGAATTTATCTCGTCTTTGACGCTGAAGGAAAACATCGTGAGGATACCTACATGTCGTAGAAAAATACCCTAAAACAATTATATTCTCTTATCCTACTGGTTGTCTTATGTTCATGAAAAAGTCTTAAAGTGACTATTCATTTGCCGCGAGGTCAGCCAGCGTATAACTTGCATCTTGCGGGTAGGCAGGTCAAGGGTGGCTAGTTTGCATACTTCTTCCACTAGGTGAAGTATGCAAAAGTTGTGTCATCTGAGGCTAAATAAAAAAAACAAAGGAGTAAATCTTTGGCTACTGGATGAAGAATTGGAAATGTAGGATATCTTCTATCATTGCGATTCTGTACAATAGCTTTCAAGTTATTTTATTTTGTAATAATAATTTGTATATGTAAATGTGGTTTTTCTAATCGTGAAGGAACGAATCCTTTCCTAGCCCTAATCTGAGGTAATACCATGATGGGTCTGGTGTGCTGGCTAGTGAGCACAGGCATTTGACATTGCACTATTCTTCAGCAGTAATACAAAATTAATAATAAGCGGCACGATAAGAATTTCTAATCTCTTTCTCTTTCAAATCTTTTTATATTATTTTTATAAATATAATATTTTTACTGGTGGTGGAGAGGCCGGCTAGGTAGGTACCACCGGAATATCAACTTTTTCGGTTCGAAGGGCACTGTTGCTAGTGAAATTACAGAGCAAAGAAGATTTAAGAACTAATACCTGAAGTTGTCAACGCGTGAGTGACACCTACAAATGTATAGTGTTGCATTCGCTCATAGACTAGGATAAGCGCTTAGAATCAGATGGATCTAAGATATGGGTGGGTCTTAAAAGAGCCTAATAATTGTAGAAGATATATACTACCAAATAGAATTACGATTTTTCTTTCATTCAAACGTAAACGTAAATGTTGATTGTTCAATGAGATAAGCCTACAAAACTTGTGCAAGCAACGTACAGTATTAAGCAAGATTGTGCCTTCAAAATATATGTACCAATTTCCACGGCATAGTTTTTATACACTTTCATTTGTTTTGTTCTTCATATAGATACGAAAAACCGCTCTTAAACATTGACTTACTATAGATAGACCTACTAACAAAATGTTCCAATATTGGCTGGTACTCCTTAATAAATTCCCATACCACAACGAAATGTTAGTCACATGCCTTATCGAATAAATGTAACGCGTGACTAACTTCGTTTCGTTGAATTTACGAAGGAGCACCAGCAAATCGTTGGACATTTTTTCTGTATGGAAGGGCCGGTTCTTAGTTTATAGTAAGTCAATGCACTAGAAGCAAAATCGCTTAGATGTTAAAAGATTTAATTATACTTACGTAAATATATCTAGACTTAGTAGTTAAGTTTATGTTAATTATTAATGATTAAATACTATTTCTTAATTCTCAGAATAGAATACTGACTTATGTAAAATAACAATGAATAAAACTTTTTTTTTTTAAATTACGTTGAACTTTAACTTTATTTAAGTTATAATTATTACAAAATAAAATAACACGTGTCGTAATTAATTTTAGAGCCATTCTTGTATGTAATATTCTGAAGATTAACTGAGGTGCACGGTTTTACAAAAACAATAGCACATAAAAGCGCAAAGCCCTAGTTAGTTGTGTTGGGAACATTGGCACGTTGCGCTCTCAGAGTTGACGTGAGACAACGAAAGAGGTCGGCCATGCCGTGTGCTGCCGCGTCGCGACTGACGCACAGGATGCAAGTATCTGTCAAATTAAATTATGTCATTTTCTTTTAAGTTTTTAAAATGTGCGCGTTTGCCTCTTTGCCTAGTGTCGTGACAAAGTTCCAATACAAATCTTTTAAAATATGGTACCTACATGTTTTTATATTTGTTTTCATTGAAAATTACCCAAGCAAAGCAAGGTCTCCGGACTTCTTCGATATATGTAAATGTGTATATTTGTTAAAATATAAGTAAGCCAAACCGTTGAACTAGCTATGAAATTAGGTGAGTGAAAAGTTTATGACTTATTTTTAATTCAATAATAATCGGTTAGGGGTGTTAAAAAAATATCGAAAAAGAGTAAAATTTTGTGCGATACGACTATTTCCAGTAAACGTTCAAAACCGTTTTTATGTAATAATAATAATTACATTTTTTGATCAGTAATTTTCGTTGTTAATCGCTGGTGGCTATGGTATTTCAGAAAAACCTGTATTACAGCCACCATTATTATGTTAAGTTTTCTAGTTTTTATAGTTCGATAAATAAAATGGTTTTTTTGTAGATATAAACTTACTTTTTAATTTTACAATAAAGTATGGAATTAAGTAGCTTATTATTTTTAATGACATTAATATCATATAACTCAATTATTAATTCGAGCATTCATTCGGAACACATAGTGTGTGTTTAAACACATATAATTACGAGCGCTAAGGCAAAGTTATACCCAATCGATCGATTTAACGATTTACCGCCACTTTCGCCCGGCGAAACTACGGTTAGTTTAGTAACATATCGACGGCCAAACAAAATGACCGCCCTCACTGACGGCGAGATTTCTGGTGACAGCTTGTGCGATAGTTGTAACGAAGATGACAGCGAAAATAAATATCTGTGAGGTTCAATTTTTTTTATCTGTGTAAAGTGAGTGTTGTGAATGAAGAGGTTCTATTTGTTTTTTTTTTGCTGCACGATGCTTATACAATGGTATTTTTTATGTTACATATTTAGTACATTTCTACATGTAAGATAAATAGTTAGTGATCGTATAATTATGTGGTATGGTTAAAATACCATTAGGCTCGCTGATTAATTTTTTAATTATTTTTAATTCCATTGCTTTGTAGTTTTAAAAAGTATTGTATAAGTAAACATCTGTACAGTCATAGTTTATACAGCACCATAAAGAATGATTATTTTTATTTGGATTGACTGCTAAATGATGAAGATATCAATTAAAAGAACAAAAAAGAGAAAGATAACTTCCAAATTTTTGGAAATAAATATTATATGATTAAATTTAATCAGTAATTTTTTACTGTAATAAAAACATATATGTGCTTTAGTAAATATAAACAATATTATGTATTTTTATTTGTCATACGAGAGAGACACCGTTCAACAAATCCGGCACATTCAATTTTTACATTACATAATTGCGACTCTGTAATGTTGCGATGCGAGTATCTAATTTGAATAAAAAATTAAGAGAAGCACTTTCTTCAATCTCACTTTTATACATGCATTGTTATATTTGAAAGTACATAAGAAAAACAAACACTTTATCCTTATCTACAAGACGTTTTCTTATATCAAAAATAACGCTTTATACTAGGCTCCGGTTAAGATAGTTAATTCCTTAAAGCTATACACTCAATGATTCCGGTTAAGATATTGAGTCCCTGGGTCAGGGGTCCGGATACATTGGTTAAAATAAACATCTGATACATAGCATAAACCCTACACGCAGACATTGGCGTTTAAGACTGTGTTAGGGGTAAAATGGTTGTCTAAACACATATAGTAATTATATCAAAAATTCTTGACTAATAAAATACACACCTTCAATAATTCCAAAAGAAGAATTATATGAAGGTCTTCAAATACACACAACCATAATTATGCACCAGACCAGACCATAACAAAACTTTTTAACCAATATCTATATAAAAACAACCGTAAACATTGATAAGATTAATACCTAACTTCAAAACCAACTTTATTCGATTATGTTGCAAGCTTGTGACTAGCTTCATTTCGTTACGTCGTTGTTGAATTTTCGAAGGAGCACCAGCGAGCCTTTGACATTTTGTTGATATAGAAAGGCACGTCCGCGAATATTTCGTCATACTCAACTTGTATACCCAAATGGATACAAAATTATCCCGTTAAAAACTTATAGCCTATAGGTATGTTAAACCACGTCAATTATAACGGAGTATTTTAGTGTTATCCAAACAGCAGTTCCATAACTCGTCCATATAATTCCACGAAGCGCAATGAATATAATGCATTAGTTAGGTACAAGGCATTCGTTTCCTTACAATTCAGTGTTTTCTATTTCCGTACTATTATTTCATAACAACGATTGCAATTATTCTTGCTAAAGTTATCTGAACTAGAAAACTATTTGTCACTGTTACATATTTTGATGCTTGCTAATATTACATAATAACAGTTGAAAAATAAAACACAATTTATGTTATTACAAGCATCTGCCCGCGACTTTGTTTTGAATAGTTTTATATTCAGAGACAAATGTCATTTTTTTCACCCTAACTGGAATGACTTAGAAAAAAAATCCGAGCAAAGTGCCGATTCTCTTCCGGCAAGATGACACTAATTAGCTCACTTTACCTCCCTAACCTAGCAACCGTATGTTTATCCCTCGTACTAGGGACTAAAAGCGAACGTTTCATCGTAGGAAAAAAAAAATTATATGTACCACGAGAGAAAATTAGGACATTGCCACCCGCAACTGTCTGACTGACTCTGCGGGTGAGATTGTCCTACTTTGCTCCCAAGTAATGTACAATGTACTTGTAGATAGCTCATTTCTTGGTTCTAATTTTGTTTAAAATTCCAATTTATTATTTTTCCAATACATAATCCTGTCAATATGTATATCGTAAATATCACGATGATTTCAAAATAATCGTGAAGAAAATAGCATCACACTATTAAAATTTATATTCTTAACATTTCTTGTAATTGTAAAGTTGCATCATTGTGAGCTCACGTAAATAAACTTTGAATAATAGTTATAAGTAATCGTTTCTAAGCCGATTGAATAACTTAACTAGCTAGTTCTATTGCTCCTATTCAATTTAAGCATATAAAATCATGGCTACTATATATTTTGCTCTTGGCATTAGGCTTTTATAAGCTG
The DNA here is from genome assembly GCA_023373885.1 of Hestina assimilis. Taxonomy (NCBI): domain Eukaryota; kingdom Metazoa; phylum Arthropoda; class Insecta; order Lepidoptera; family Nymphalidae; genus Hestina; species Hestina assimilis. The sequence continues at coordinate 3,125,033 of CM041749.1, read as the reverse complement.
ATAGGGATTATCAAGTAGAGGGTGATTCTTGCGATAGTGCGAGCTCAAACTATCTTAACCACCCAACTAATAAGAGACTTAATTAAATTAAACCACATAACCTTTTTATAACCTATGTGTCTCCACGATATCTTAAGTTCAGTGAAAATTTCGGCTGTAGACTTGTAGAGCCCGCGAAAGGAATAAACACGCATATTTCTACATTCAAAAAATACTACTCTTGTGTTAGAGCAGTTGGATAACAACCTCATTTCGATACTTTAAAAAAATTTATATACTTTATTTTAAACTATGTTTTATTTTTTTAAATCTAAGAATTAGGTTTAATATATCATTTTGCACTGCCCAACGCAAGACTTGTTGAAAGCAATTAAATTAAATTGAAAAAACCCTTCGTCAACAACAACGCTTTTAATGAATGCACATGTTAAATACTTGAGGAATCAAGCTTAGAAGCATACAGTTCCTCAAACAAAACGTTTAATTTTCTCTATTTAGCAAACACGATTACGAGTTTTATAGTTAGACCCTTCCGTGATCCGTCATTTGAATAATTACATAAAGAACAATTGGTCACGCCGCATAAATGCGAAACATACACCGCACACGCAAACAAAGAACACAATAGAACTTAAAATGCGCATACTTTTAATATATACAATTGCCTTTTTCCATATTTTAATTATACATTATTTTGTGTAAATATTGGTAGCGAAATTGTGATTATTTCCTGCTGGGAATATTTGTATTGTATATCTTCTTCTAATATATAAAATTCTCGTGTCACAATGTTCCTTCCCATACATCTCCGAAACGGCTTGACCGATTCTTATGAATTTTTTATGCATATTCAGTAAGTCTGAGAATCGGCTACTGTCTATTTTTCAAACCCCTCAGTGATAAGGGGTGTCCACCCCAAAAATTTTTTTTCTTATTTTTTGGATATAATTTTTATTTTTATTTTTTTATTATGTGGCATTGAAAAATACATACGACCCTAAATTTTTACTTTTTTATCACCAACCCCTGCTTTTTAATAGCCTTATTAGTCAATCAAAAATTTTCACCGGGTAGAAGGCGCTGCTATCGGGTCCAAGATTTTTTTCGGGGCAGGACAACATCTGCCGGGCCCGCTAGTAATATACTATATTCCTGTGTGTCTAAGGTCAATGTTCGATTTAATATGCCCTCCAACACAAAGGGAGGATCTTCCTACTTCATAGAGCAGGACGAGGTTATTTCACAGAGCTTTCCAAAACTAGCACAGGGATATAGTTATCAAAAATAGCGCCATTTAACTATTTTAAAATTATAGTTAATTCATCGATGCGATCACGACTTACGATGAACGTAATTGTTTTATCGATATTGACACACAAATCGTTCAAAATTTATTTAAAATATCAATACATATAGATATTAATAGGAGTTTAGTTGACCCTGTTTCAAAATATTTAATAAAAGTCATTGTTATTGCATCTTTTATTATTTAACCATAGACATTTAATATATAGACATGTCCTTCTATGATGATAAAATGCCCAAACATTGATAAATTCAACGTCAACTCAACGCAACGAAACAATCGAATGAAGTTAGCGTCAAAAGCTTGCAATGAAATCGAATAAAGTTAGCGTATGTAATTCAATGATTGCATCTCTTATTTTTTACACATAAGAATCCTAACAACTAATGCTTGTCATACCTACTTTTTCTTTTTAGCTCTGCGCTTAAGAAAGGCACAGGTTTTAAAACTTACAGCCTCATGTGATTGTTTTGATTACTTTATGTTAAATAATTATGTACGTACTCATAACGACTATAATTATTATACGTCTAATTGGCATAAGAAAAGTAAAACTTGAAAGGGATATAAAATATTAAGTAATATTGATGAATAATAAAAGTGTCCTAACCACATCAATACACATTAACAGAACGAGCACGACTCTGTGATTTATGAATATATCAATTTTATTATAAAATGAAGCCTCAATAGCTCAACGGTAGATGGGCCGACTTCGCTCCGTAAACGCGAGAGTCGAGGGTTCGATCCTGACCCCATTGGGGTATTGTCGTACCGACTCCTAGCACAAGCTTCGAGCTTATTTGGAGGGTAATAGGAATATTAGTAATGCCTTGAAAAAGCATTGCTAATATTCTTTAAAAAAAAAAAATTTTGATTTTACATTAAATGATGACGCCCTGGACCCATTAGCTATGGCCACCAATATCAATAATATCAAAATTTATTTGCCTTATAGAAAAAGACTCCAGCTCCGTACAAATAAGTTTGTCAATTCTTTTCTTTGTCGTACTTCTTAAAATTGGAACTCATTGTTGCTCACGTGTTCTCTCCTTCCAAAAATCTGGGCTCCTTCAAACGAGGATTGAAGAGGCATCCTGTGGGTAGGCAGGGCGAGGGTGGCTAACATTGCCTTCCGCAACTGTATTAGCCGCTTCTGAGTTTCGGCTTAACTGCCATTTACCATCAAGTGGAGTAGAAGAATTTGCGCTACTTTTTAAATAAAAAAATACACAAAATTAATTGTATATATCAAAATTATTCCAATAATATTTAAATTTTAAGCAAATATAAATGTATATACTAAATTGAATAAATACAATTAAAATAACACCAATTATTTCTTACCTAAAGATCAATTTATGAATAATCGACTGATCGATTCGCAGTTAACGGTGATAAAGCAAAAATATATTTGAAAGCTGATTAAATAACTTTTGGTACGCGTTGAGATTTATTATACATTCGCTTGTGTAAACCTTTTTTGTGATTTCTAAATATTATTTAGCTTTTACTTTGACCGTGCGATACTATATATGGATATGGAATGTTTATAAATCATGTCACGATAAAATTTATTAGTATCTTCATTTACATATATTCATACTTTACAAATTTATTAGTGTCTATAAGTGTTCAGACTTTTTCGTCTTACATAGCGCTCCGTATATAAAATATATACCATACATTAAAATATAATATGGCTCATATTTCGATGAACTATAAGAATAATAAATTTATATATAATATTAGTAATTTTTAAAAAGGGCTGAAGGACTATCAATTTGTTTGCTTGTTAACATTTCACAATGGTGGCAGGATCTAAATTCTAACAGATAAAATTAGTATTATTTAGTTTATATTTAGATAAAAATCAAAAAAAAATCCTATTTGCAAATTCCAGCTCTAAAGCGAATTCTGTCTTATCCATACTTAAACCTCTTTCGATAACACTGACACTAACGATAATTTTCGATAACGTGACTTTCGTGAATGCCGTCACGCTGGGGCTCCTGGGCACATATAAATTGTGGGCCCTTTATATCAATAACTAAACAATGAGCTTCCCTTTTATATGAAGGAATATGCTGTAATTTTTTTATGTCATGACGATTGGCAAACAAGCATACGGTCCGCCTGATGGTAAGCAGTTACCGCAACCTAAGAACGCTTGCGATACTTGAAGTATCATCAGCGCATTGCCAACCCAAGGAACTGGAGGGACGGGATGAGAAGGGAAAAAAAAAGAAGGGAGCCTCTGCTCCCTTCTTTTTTTTGAGGGGTTGGTTAGATTGGGCCTCCGGCGCTCTCACTCATCGCACGTAACGCAACAGTACCAAACGATACTGTTACGAGACGCCGATTTTCTATGAGAAGGTAGTACTTCCCCGGTCCAGCCGGCCCTTTTGTGCTGAGAGAAACATGGCTCTACTACCCCTAATGTGGTCCCTGGGCATGTGCCTCGTGTGGCCTTATAGAAAGATGAAACTAGTCTCATGACGTATCCACTATATTGTCCATTCCTAACTCGCTCGTTATATTTCTATGCTGACCACTCAACAGTCGCACGCGTATTTGCCTCATTAGTATTATAAAACAAATTATTATATGTTTGAGGAATATTGATATCGGCGATTACATAAATAATGTAATACCTAACAGTCATCTGAATGCGAACATTCTTACGCATTTGGATGTCTCTTTAAATGTAAACTTTCAAGTGAATGTGCGAAATAAATACTAAATTTAAAGCGAATTATATTTACGATTTAACGATTTAGATTATTATCCTAAAACAATTACTATACCCAATATTAAAGCCGGAGTTTTTGCACTCATATAAAAGAAGAGAAGCAAAGCGAAAAATAAAACGGATATACTGTATAGATCTTTTTTTTGTCTAAGGAATAAATGTACGTTTACGGTTATTAACTAAAGAAATATGAAAATAAAAACCTTTCAATAACTTTTATCAACAGATTAGAAATCCTGAAAGCTGATTCGTCACTTAAAAGCAAGGCGAAACGTAACGAATGGACGTGGAAAGCCCAGACAGACGTAGTGAAATGGCAGGCGACGCCATTACGCGCTCCGCTACTGCGGGTGCCCGCCGCGCTCGCGCCGCCAGCGCTCGAGTGCTTCACCTGCGTGCGTGCTTACTGCGGAGACCTGCAGCCCGCCGAGAGAGCCATGCATCAGGACTTGACTGAAGTTAAATGTGTTTATACTGTACTTATGGTGAGTTTATATTTACAACTGTCTTCATATGATTCATCAAAATAATGTTTTCTACATAGACTTAGGTATTATATACTATGGACACTTGGACAGGCCTTTTCATACAGATAAAACGTCTAACACAACGGAGCGAAATTAGTCAAGGAATCAAACTCAACAATCAAATTAAAGAAGTTTGCAACATAATATGATTATTAGACACCGTTGTGGCGTTGTGGGTAGCGAGTCTGCCTTAAGCCTCGACGGTTGCGGGTTCGATTCCCGCTCGGAGCAGATGTTTGTATTATTCGTACAGGCATGTTTTCCGGTCTGGTTGTGTTTGTCCTTGTCATTGTGAATGTTTCCGGACCCCCGACACAGGATATAATTATCCTAATGGGGGCCGTTGAGTGTGTAGCGTTTATTTATTTATTTATTATGACTAATTTCGTTGTCAGACTGTCATAATCGTTATTTTTTGAATATTTGGTGTCGAAAGAAGATTATAGATTTTATAATAACATTAAGTTAATATGATGAATTAGGTACCTGAACATTCTATTATTTACTAATTCGCTCTTAAAAATATCTCTAAAAGATCAATGCCTCATTAAACTTTGTTTTTATATCAGTTTGTACAGTATTTAGCATGCTGTTGGCATTATAATTATAATCAAGTGTTGAATATTTCCAGCACTGTCACGCTGTACCTGAACTTCGGGATGAAGTGTACTGTCAGCTGATGAAACAGACTACGTCGAACCGGTCACCGACACAGGACTCGTGCCAGCGCGCTTGGAGGCTGATGTCGATACTCGGTTCATACTTCACATGTTCAGAAACACTTAGGTGAGAAATATTTGTATTTCTTATGACAATTTCCATCATATCTATAAAGGTTGGATATTTTTTTTTTCATTTCATTACGGTTGACAAACAAGCCTACGGAGCGCCTGATAGTAAGCAGTCGCCGTAGCCTCAGACGTTTCTTATACTTGAAGTATCACATGCGCGCTGTCCTTCCAAGGGATAGTACTGAGATAGAGTAATGAGAAATGAAAAATGGAAGGGAACTTAGGGGGCGGAAGAAAAGAAGTGTGGGAGATTGGGCCTCTGGCGCTCTCTCTCATCACGAAACCTCTTACTTTAAGCCGATTTTCTGTAAGAAGGTAGTACTTTTCCGGTCGAGCCTGCCCATTTGTGCTGGGAGGAGCATGAGTCTACTTCTATCAATGTTCAAAAGTACAATAAACGCTACGCACATAACGCTCCACAGTAACATAGTAATAGTCTGTAGCATACAGACAATCAAAGTTTTCTATTGTCAACTCAAACATTTGTTCCCAACATGAATGTAATCAGCAATCATTGGCGTTATTTTGCATCATTATAAATTTTCGTATAAATTATTATTATATTTTCAGGCCCTTCCTCGTGGAGTACCTATCAGCGGCCGCGGCGGACAGACGGCGGCCCTGCCAGGGCACCGCTGCGGTGTGCCTCGCTAACTTCAGGAAGACGCTCCGCTGTGGCGGAAGGAAGAACGTGCCTAGTGTTGAGGAGGTAAAATTATATGAATAAAAACTTTTCGTTGTGAATCGCTAGTGGCTATGGTAGGTGTTTCGAAAAATCCTGTATGAATACTGCTGCCTTTGTTGTTGTTCAGCGGTTCACTGAACATAATTACAAGCGGTTCAGTAAACGAATTTCATACTAAAAAAATACAATTTCAAAAATATATGCTCTGCCTTGAGCTAGCTTTTTGTAGCCGGTGGTAGAATCTGACTTTCAACAAATAAGTCAAAAATAAAATTAAGATATCTTGTCTAGTCTGTAAAAACGTATTTCGTCTATTTAATCGGCCCATTTATCTATTATAAAATTTATAAATAATTAAAATTTAAGTGTCTATATGTAATGTCAGAATAACAGCTTTTCTAAATGCGTATGAAACTGCATATATATGTAATTAATAAAATCAATTTTTAAATGTTATGTCTTAATGTTTGTCCGTCTCTGTCTTTTTGTTTCGGGTCCTGTCTATGTATTTGTTATAAGGATTCACTTTGTCTACTTTCAATTAAGAAGAAAACGATCCTGGTTCCGGGCACTAAAAAAACTAAATAATGATTTAGATAACGCGACTGTAGCTGGAACAACTAATTAAGAAACTAGTAAGCCTTTAATGCAAAACTAAATTATATTTGTATATTCTCAGGTGACGGCGGTGTCGGCGGGGCGCTCGGCGCGGCGGCAGCTGTACCGCCTGCCGGGCGGCGCCGAGCGCGTCGTCAACACGCGCTGCGCCACCGTCGTGCAGGACATCGTCAACGAGCTCTGCGAACTGGTATGCCTTCCTTAGAGGTTTTTTGAAGTGAAACTTCTTAAAAATCGTTGTGATTTCAAACCGGATGCAACGGAAAAAACGACAGATAAGAGACACAAATACAAAAAAGTGTAGGAAGAATGAGACAGAAATATACATACTATTTTATATTATCGGTCTCTCCTCCTTGCGCCATGCTTTAGTGAGGCAGAGCGAAAGAGCAAATTTCGATGTGTATGTATATTGCACACTGTTTAATACTTGCTTTTATTTGAGCATTTAACGTATATGTGAAAAGTACGTGAGCTAATACTACTGTACACTGTATGCGGCTGCGTATTACATACAGCTTTTTAGTAAGAAGTCAGTGTGGTGTGTTATTTTTTTAAGAATATTAGCAATTCTTTATCAAGGCATGACGAATATTCCTATTACCCCTCCAAATAAGCTCGAAGCTTGTGCTTGGAGGGGGTACGACAATAGCCCACGGGGGTCAGAATCGAACCCGCGACTCTCGCGTTAAGTATCGAAGTCGGCCGCCCTTCTACCGTTGATCTATTGAGGCTTCAAAAGTTATGATACTCGTATTTATATTGATAGCCTCCCGTGTTCCCTGTGACCGGGTTTATATTGAAGTAGCTTTCCTGCAATCTATAGGAGTGATTTCGTGAAAAGAAACGTAAGTTTGTTACGATCCGGGACAGCGCGCGCTATTTGATTTGACGAATGAGCGCGCGCGTCTAGTTATATGCAAATATATTAATATTAAAAATTAAAAAACACTTAATCTTCTATACCAGATAGAAGATTAAGTTCGTGGTCCTCTTGATAAGTTTATATTTATAATATTTTCTTTAATGTTAATTGTAGATCGGCGTGACGAGCGAGGCGGAGCGCGCCGAGTTCTCGCTGTACTGCATCGTGGCGGGCGACGCGCTCACCATGCCGCTGGCGGGCGACGAGTACGTGCTGGACGTGACCACCGAGCTGCAGCGCGCGCACCACCCCTTCTACCTCATCTTCTGCCGCTCCGTGTGGCACCACCCGCTGCGCGCCGACGCGCCGCCGCTCTACACGGAGGTGCTCTTCAACCAGGTCGGTATATCTCTATCTCTCTCACACATACACTCTAGCTTTCTCTGTCTCACACACACACGTTGCACACTCAACGGCCCCCAATAAGATAGTGATATCCTATCTCGGGGGTTCGGATACACATACAAGGACTACGACAAATATACCCAGATCGAAAATTATGCTTGCATGGTCAATACAAACTGTAGAAATATTAATGAAATAAAAATAATAAACTTTGAAAATCTTTTATTTTACAGAGCAGAGATCTTTTTTCTTTTTAGAGAACGAACGCAGTGACATACGAACATTTATTATTTACATTTCGGACAGACATTATAAAAAAAAAAATTACATTTACTTTCCAACACAAACATATTATGCTCTGAGTGGGAATCGAACCCGAGACCTGTAGCGTTTAAGGAAGGTTCGCTGCCGCTGCGCCACAACGTCGTCAACACCCCCCCACACACACATTATCTTTGTATCCCATTTCCTCAAAGTAGTAAATTAATTGTAATTTTTTAACAGGTGGCTCCAGATTATCTGGAAGGGCTACTACTGGTGCTGCCGGGCGGAGGGGCGCCTGCAGCCGGAGTGCTACGTGATGCAGCGCTGGTGGCCGCCTTGCTGCACCGTGCCGCGGGGCTACCGGACGCGCCACATCCGAGGGACCTTAAGTTCCTGCTACCAAAGCCGCTGCTGGCCCTGCGAGAACCTCGTCCTGCGAAGTGGGCTTCCTGGGTTTCGGCTGAGTGGCCTACTGTAAGGACACAGACACCAGCTGCCGCCAAATCTAATGTATTACAAGTAAGTGAAGAAAGAAGTATGAGGAACCTGCCTTAGGCAACACAGTGCGTGGGTTTGATTTCGCGTATGTATGTTTTGAATAATTATAGTTACTCTAGTAGGAAATTCAAATTTTTCAAACAAGGTCACTCTATTGAACTTGATGTAATTTTTTTCTCAGCGAAGTTCTTTAAATAGCTGGCAGTTGGAGTTGCTTAGTAGAAACAGTTACGTTAAAAAAAACGTTGTGTGTGTGCCGACGTGCGAAATTGAAGATTTAGATTCTATACCCACAATATTGAACGCCTTCAAATTTTGACTTACTTGTATTTGATTTTGATTCCTTGCGAAGGAAGACCTCTCTGGAAACACTATAACACTTGTTATTTTTAATACATTTTTATTGTTAAAAGTTAAAAATGAAACTCCCAAAGCAATTGTCTATCAGCTTACATTGTCTGTCAACGCCAAGGATGTGTTTAAGAGTTCGATGGCCCGCTGTGCCAGGTGCTGTCCCGCTGGGCGCTGTTCGGCTCGTCGTTCTTCGCGGTGCGGCGCGTGGGCGGCGCGGGCGAGTGGCGCGAGCACGTGCTGGCGCTCAACCGGCGCGGCGTGCACCTGCTGCACCCCGCCACGCACGAGACCGACGCGCACTGGCCCTACGCCGAGCTCATCTCCACCAGGAAGGTCAGTATCGCCCCCTCCGTCTTTTGTTTTAATTTCATGACGGTTGGCAACAAGCGTACAGTCCGCCTGATGGTAAAAGCAGCTGTCACCACAACACGTGCGATTTTAGAAGTATCACATGCGCATTGCCAACTCAAGGAACAAGTGGTGAGCCGGCCCGTTTCCGTTGGGAAAAGCATGGCTCAACCGCAAACTTGGTCTCTTTGGGCCCCCTATGACACAAACCCTCGTTGATCGAAAGGCACTATGTATGAACGTACTTTTTTGGTAATTTAACTTGTGCCTTGACTATCACAAACCGCGTGCTGAAAGATATACTTCGCTTTCTCCAGTGATTGTATTCCTAAAAGGAAACTTTTAACCGTGGACTTAGTATTAGTAGATTTAATTAACTTAATAATTTGGTTACAAGTATAAATAAAAATTAATAATAAATATTTTAAAAAAATAATAAAAGGTTACAATTTTGTAATAAAAGGCATTTTGGACCTAAAGGAATAAAAATTTAAAAAAATGATTTTTATCATATTGTGGTTAATTTTCTTAGCTTATCGATCCTTTGAAAATACAATATTTCTATGTTACTGGTATTACGTACTTTCATTTTTTTCTACTGTATAATGAACGTTGTACTCGTATCGGTCAGGTGCGGTCCGAGGACGGCACTCTGTTCCTGGACGTGAAGTGCGGCTCGCTGCTGCAGCAGCGCGTGACGCGGCTGCAGGCGGAGCAGGCGCACGAGGTGGCGCGCCTCATCCGGCAGTACATCGCGCTGCAGCGCGACCAGCGCGACCTGCGCGACCTGCGCGACCTGCGCGACCTCGACCACGACCACGGACACGACGGTAACAGATCACTTACTTTCAATTGTGTTTAAAATGCCATGAGTTATCCCACTAATATATATAATAAATGTGAAAATTTGTGTGTTCGGATGTTTGGGTGCTTGATACTCAGTCACGCAAACGACTGAATGGATTTGGATGAGTTTAAGATAGATATAGACTGTTACCTGGAATGCAACATAGGATACTTTTTATCCCAGGCCTCGTGAAATTATCAAAAAAATTATATTTGGTCGTTTTTACTTAATCACGCATAAACTGCTTAAGAGATTGAGATAAAATTTTCGGTTTATATGGGATTGTCAACAAACATGCTAAAAGACGTATTCCATAGAAATTTAGAATAAAAAATATGATGACTGTCTTATTCTATAGAAATATACTCTACATATTTATTATACCTTCTTACTCCGTTGGCTCAGCGACCCAAAGTGGGTCTTGGCCTCCATAATCTCAAATTTCCACTCAAACAGGCAAACTGTTCTGTGCTTTGATTTTAATGCTAAGCTTTTTTTGTTATTATAAAATAACTCTAACATAATATCTTCTTTCAGTTTTCAACAGCCAGTGAGGGACTACGATATTTAAATGGACTCAAAAGTTAAATATATGAAAGTGACTAACAATGTTTAATACCTCAACGATCCGTCCACAAATCTGAGCGTTATAAGTTTACATAAGTATAAGTATAACTCTATGTCAAAGATTAAAATGAGAATAGGACGATAAGACAATCTTTGTAATTTACACAATAGTTACAAAAATTCTATTTTCATTTTAGTCTCGCTTTAATGATATTTCTAGAGTTTAATAGATTATGATTATAATTAGCTCAAAATTATAAAAATGATTTTGAATTAAAAACTTGTATACTTTTATTTCGTTGAAATAAAAATGTACAATCGCGTGTAGATCCGAGATGTAGTAGATCTGCTCGAATTTGGACCAAAAGTGTTGCTAGTCAAATTATTTAAATGTAGCAACACTAGTTTTATATTATGGTCTTATTTTTTTATGGTAATGTTTAAGCAAATTTTATATAGTTTTAATCTGTAATCTTAACATTCCAATAAAAAAATTACTTGTGAGTAGTTAAAAAAACAAAAATGTTGTTAATGGATTCATATTATGTTGTTGATAGTATTGTTATTTCCGTCAACAAAATTATTTCTTTTTTTATATGGTGTATACCAATTATTCTAGTGTCTTCCTTTATATTTGGAAAAAGGTGCTATATCTAGTTAAAATCATCCAGGGGCTTTATTAATTAATAAAATAAGATTGAAATCCAGTTGTAACTTACTTTAAACATTATTATAATAAATAATATTATTATTATTAACATTTCTATGAATTCGTAAGGTATAATATAATCTATGTATTTTTTTGTTTATTCATTTTTGTGATGCTAAGTAGTGTTGGTGTATTATTGTAATAAAAATATTTGTGCTCAACAAACTAAAGATAACTTGAAAATTATTTTAATAATTTATTCAATAAAATGTCTATGTACTAATTTACATCTTATATTTCTATATAATTCTAGTAGCCCCTGGTATATAACATTATATCTTAATAGTTAAGTATTTTTATAAAATATTTCCAAAGACCGCAATCGGTCGGAGTCACGATTATTTGAATATAAATGAGTTATTTCGTTGTCATGTAATATATTAAATATAACGATGTATAATGTAGATACCAATAAAAGTTATATTTTCACAAAAGAAAATTGTTTTTTTTTAGTTAATTTGCTTACCAAATTCAAAAAAGGCTGATTCGCCTGAGTTCCGCATTCAAGCTCATTAGCTCATATTTAAGCACTGCTACTGTCATTATTTATTAAAAACTTACTTAAAAATTTAATGTTACCTTATAATGGTTTAGCATTGGAAATGATACTAAATAAATTAAGTTGCTTAGGTATAACTATTTCGCACATGTCGTCATAGTAATCAACAGCGTAGTGGTTCAGCGACGCCGTATGTAACGCGGCATCCTGAGTTCGAATCCTCACTTCACAGTCGTTTTTTCTTATTTTAAGATTAATTTTATAATTTCGTTAGCTGTCGTGTAAAGAGGTCATGACCGAGCATTACCGATCAGCTGTCTATTGAGACAAGACGTACATCATAATTAATAAGTAAATTAGAGACATATATGTGGTCATTGTGTTCTAAACGTATTGAAATTGTGATTAACAGTTTGTGTGTATAAATGCAAATCAAAAGGGGTGAGTTAACTAATAATTATAGTTGTATTTAGCAAGCTTGTGCATAGTTTTAGATTTCTATTTTTTAATGTATTGTTTCTGTGTTGTCGTAGCTTGCGGTAATGCCCGCGCTGACCGTACACCACCAAGACCCTGAACTTGCTAGCCGTGGTCTGGTTTGGCAGAGTTCAATCGTTCATAAAAACTCTCCTGGCGTCCAACAATTTATTTAAGATTAAGTTATTAGTGTTATATAAATATTATAAGTGTGCTCAGCATCTGCTGTTTTATTTTACGAAAACCCGTAACAAATGGCGCCCAACGCTAAAACTAAAGGGTTTATAGTTATTACAGTGAATAATTAACTTAGAACAGTGATTTAAAACATTGCAATCGCATAGTGCAGTTTACCCACGTATGTGTAATAATTATTCGTACGCGCTCAATGACTGGCATTATTCCTTATCTACAACGGTATCTAGGGTTGATGAAATTGTTTAGATATTTTATGTGTGTTTAGATATTTAATGTGTTTTTTTATGTAATTATTTCGATTGTTTTTTTTAAATGCTTTTATCATTTTTTTTTACTTCCTTATTTTTATAGACAAATAGTTTTAAAACTTTGTATTGCATTAATTAGTATTATAAATGTATCTATTTTCTGGATTTATTATTTGCAGTAATTATATGAATTAGTATTGTAACTTTATGCTTTTGCAGATATGTCACTAAGACATAGTATTAAGTATTGTTGATTATACAAATATTACTTGTAGATTGTAGACGTAATTTAGTTAGTGCTTAAGTATTTAAACAAGGTTTTTTTTCTTTACATATTTTTTTGTTTTCGGAATATCTTTAGTGGTGGTGGTGGTGGTGTGGTGGTAGTGGAAAAAAAAACAATTATGTGATCAAAACAATAACAGTTTTGATCACATAATTGTTTTTTTTTCTTAGAATAAGTTAGATAAAAAAAAGTATAAAATATTACATATATTAGACCTTTAGGTGCACTTATTGATTTTGTTTATTTTGATTACTTCTACTATGGATCCTCAATTTTTGTTGAAAGATGAAGTAGAATTCGAACTCGCGTGTCGCGGTTATACTCAGCCGGGGTTAGTCTCTGCTTTAAAAAAAGTTCTCAAAAAAATGTTAGAGGCGGAAAGCTTAATGGAAGTGTCGTACAGTGTAACACTACCTCAGCCCTCGGTTGATAATCCTGGTGTTGAATTAGACATTTGTTTGAATAAAATTAATAATATTTTGCGTTATGTGTCTGAATTGCATGAGAAGCCTGATAAACAACTATATAAGCGGTTAGTCTCACGTTTATTCCACGTTGTCAATAGATTAAAACTCTTACGCTCGTTGGATGAAGTTGAGAGGGATAGACGAAACGTTCTTTTAGATAAAGCGGTAATTTTATTAAAGGAGTTGGAGGATAAGGATGATATTGAGGATGGTGAGGACATAACTCCTGAAATGAGAGAGGCATTACATAATTCTATAGGGGAGGACAGCAAGAAAATTTTAAACCTGATCGATAACGAGGTTCATGAGGAGATAATAGTTTTGCCTTCCACTTCTAAAGGAATACAAAACATAGACTCAGAAAATGTTCAGGATATTAAACGAAATCTAGGGCAGAAAAGGGTTAGCTTTGATCTTCATGATTTTGATATAGGCGAACTTCATAGCCAAAAGTCTTCACCAACAAAATTATTGAATTCAACTGCTTTTGAAGACATGCAACCGGGACGTAAGCATAAGTTAGTGCCAATTAGTCAGTGGGGTGTTCACTTCTATGGAGACAATAAGTTCAGTGTAAATGCCTTCATTGAACGGGTAGAGGAACTGAGGGATGCTAGAAATGCTACAGACGATGACTTATGGCGGCATGCAATTGATTTTTAAGGGAATGCTTTAATTTGGTTTCGGGCGAATAGGGAGTTTATTGCAAATTGGAAAGAATTAGTATTATTACTCAAACGAACATTTCAATCGCCCTACTATCAAGAAGAGTTGTTGACGGAGGCAAAAGCAAGGACACAGGGCAAAAATGAGCCAGTTCTTATTTTTATAGCAGTTATGCAAAATATGTTCAATAGGCTTCCCAATAAAATATCACAATCTGAAAAATTGATGATAATCATAAAAAATTTGCAACCTTATTATCAAAGAGCGGTATGTAGGGATACTTTTACATCTATTCCGGACTTAGTAAATGTAATGCGTGTTGTCGAAATAACGAAGGTTAATTGTGACAAGTTCCAGGATCCAAAGGTAGTTGTGAACTCATTAGAGCCTGACTTAGCATATAAGTCTAATGTGGAGACACACACGGAAATAAATGATATCAATGAAATAAAAAATACGCGTAGTAATTCTAACATAAATATGAGGTGCTGGAATTGTCGCGAGTCCGGTCATTTATTTCGAGCATGTTCCGTACCAAGGCAACGTTTGTTTTGCTATCGCTGTGGTCGTTTCGGTATTACTGTGAAAGAGTGCACCTGTAAGGGAAACGCCAATGGGAAGGGTCCAAAGTCTGTCAACTGAGCCCTTCCACAAATAGTATTAATAAAGATTGGCAGGAATGGTTACATTTTATACATACATTTATGTCTAAAGGCGTATTATCCTCCTTAACCTTTAAGAAACGAAATGATAATAGGCCATATATAAGGTTAAATATTTTAAATTATTTGTAACAGTCTATTAGATTCTGGTGCCACATGTACAGTAATTAATCGGGAATTTGCGGATAAGTTAAAATATCTTGAGTGAAGACACAAAAATTAAATCTATGCATATTGCTACTGCGGATGGTGCCAGCCATTGTATAACCGAGAGCTTTGATGTACCGGTGGGCTTTAATGGTCAGTTTCATTATGTGTCCATGCTTCTCCTTCCCAATTTATCTCAACAAATAATTTTAGAGTAAAGATTTTTGATTTATTTGAAATCTCATTTAAATTCAAAGGTGAAGCACTAGAAAAAACGCCTATTGTTAATTCCATCGATAAGACGGTATCTATAGTTAGCAAAGAGGAATTAAATGAAGAAGAGCAACAAAAACTTTCAGAAATTATTAATGTAATACGGAAATGTGTAGGTATAGGCTTAGGCAGAACCAAAATTATTAAACACAGAATAGATACGGGTGACCATAAACCTATTTATCAAAAACAGTATAATTTTTCTCCGGTCATAAAAAAAGAAATAGAAAGAGAATTAAATGAAATGTTAGAGAAAGATGTCGTTGAACCTTCTCTTAGCTCCTGGTGTTCTCCGGTTGTGATCGTAAAAAAAGGTGACGGTACTAACAGACTTTGCTTGGACAGTAGACAGCTTAATAAAATTACAAAAAGGGACACGTATCCCCTACCAAGAGTTTCCAGCATCATAGACAATCTGCGAAATGCAAAATTTCTTAGTACCATTGACTTAAAATCAGCATTTTGGCAAATTGAACTTGACGAATCCAGCAAAAAAAAAACCGCTTTTGCTGTACCAGGAAGGGGTCTTTTCCATTTTAAAGTAATGCCATTTGGCTTAGTAAACGCATCGCAATCTCAACAGAGGTTAATGGATATTTTGTTTCATGTTCTAGAGGGTAAAGTTTGGACTTACCTTGATGATATTGTTATTTGCTCACAAAACTTTGATGAGCATTTAGAAATGTTAACGCGAGTAATGAATATACTTAAAGATGCCGGTCTGACCATAAATGTTGACAAATGTAAATTTGCGAGATCGAGCTTACGTTTTTTGGGTTACATCGTAGATAAAGAAGGATTACGTACAGATCCTGAAAAAGTTTCGGCCATAATGAATTTTCCAAAGCCCAAAAACATAACGGAATTAAAGAGATTTATAGGAATTGCTAGTTGGTATCGAAGATTTGTGAAAAATTTTTCCATCATAGCTGCGCCACTTCATGAATTAACTAAAGGTAAAAGAACAAAAAAATTTATCTGGACGGATGAAGCAGACAAAGCATTTTTAGACTTAAAATCACAGCTAACTTCAACACCAGTCATGTCTTGTCCAGATTTCACAAAGCCATTTATCATACAGTGTGATGCCTCGAGTAAAGGAATAGGCGCAGTTTTATGTCAAAAAGTTAATAATGTTGACCAACCGATATCGTATTTAAGTAGGAAATTGAATGATCGCGAGCGATTGTACTCAACATCAGAGCGGGAACTTTTAAGTATAGTGTATGCTATAGAAAAATTTAGGCCGTATATAGAGGGCTCTCACTTCATTGTTGTAACTGATCATAGCGCACTTAAAACGCTACATAAAATGAAGGACCCTCACGGTAGACTTGGACGCTGGGCCATGAAACTACAGCAATTTAGCTTTGACATAATTCATAGACCGGGTAAAAGTAATATTGTGCCGGACGCCTTGTCTAGGTCCATTAACGCACTTGCTGGCATAGGTCGAATTGATATAAAAATTTCGGAAAATAGTAAAGATGATTGGTATAAAAATAAGGTATCTAAAATAGAAAGCGGGCAGGATGATAGTCAAGACTGGAAGATAAAAGATGGTTTATTATTCAAGAAGATTCGCTTAAAACAATATCCAGACAGTCTACACGACTGGAAACTTGTTGTACCTAAGTCATTGCGTAGTAAGGTTATGAAACATTGTCATGATGACGTTACCGCTGGACATTTTGGCGTACGCAAAACATTATTTAGGATAAAACAATATTATTTTTGGCCAGATATGTTAAGGGAAGTTAAACAATATGTTGGAAAATGTGAAACATGTTCCAAAACTAAAGTTTCTCAGCAATTACCATTAGGCCATATGGGTCAACATAGATCGGTTAGCGGTCCTTGGCAGGTTATATCTTTGGATTTAATGGGTCCATTCCTAAAGTAAACATTGTAATACGATGCTTCTAGTAATAACATGTTTATTTAGTAAGTTTACATTATTATTTCCACTAAGAACGGGTAAAGCTGAGAAAATCTGTGAGATCTTAGAAAAACAGTTTTTGCTTTTTGGAAGAGTTTCGGCCATAATCTGTGATAACGGAAAGCAATTTGATTCACATTTATTTAGAGACCTGGCAAAAAAACATGATACTGAAATTTGGTATACACCAAACTATCATCCTCAGAGTAATCCGACGGAGCGTGTTAACAGAGTTATTGGTACTATGATAGCTTCTTATATCGATTCAAAAAAACACAATGAATGGGATAAACATCTACAGGAATTTGCTCATGCTATTCGCACATCAGTTCATGAAACTACAGAGTACACCCCGTCATTTTTATTTTTCGGCCGAGAAACATCTTTTCCATTGAAACCTATCGATAAATTAGATTGTATGAAACCGCTTGTTAATGATTCACCAATTATTATTGACTCAACAAAATATCTATCGAGTCTAAAATCTCGACCAGAGCTGTACAAAGAAGTGGAAAATAAACTTAAAACGGCACATGAGAGAAGTCTGAAATTTTATAATGAAAAACGTCGGGTAGCGAATTTTAAAGTAGGAGATGTAGTATGGAAAAGAACTAAATATTTATCTAAAGCAGGAACTAAATTTATGGCTAAATTAGCACCGAAATTTGAGAAAGCTATAATTATTAAGAAATTATCGGATAACGTCTTTCACTTAAATAATGTTTTCGGCAAATCTATTGGTGTTTGGCATGCGAAAGACCTAAAGGCATCGTATCGTCATGATACATAAAAGAAATAAAATATGCATTCTAGGTTAATATTTTATTTCTTGAGTGGGTTGAGGAATATAATGGTTTAGCATTGGAAATGATACTAAATAAATTAAGTTGCTTAGGTATAACTATTTCGCACATGTCGTCATAGTAATCAACAGCGTAGTGGTTCAGCGACGCCGTATGTAACGCGGCATCCTGAGTTCGAATCCTCACTTCACAGTCGTTTTTTCTTATTTTAAGATTAATTTTATAATTTCGTTAGCTGTCGTGTAAAGAGGTCATGACCGAGCATTACCGATCAGCTGTCTATTGAGACAAGACGTACATCATAATTAATAAGTAAATTAGAGACATATATGTGGTCATTGTGTTCTAAACGTATTGAAATTGTGATTAACAGTTTGTGTGTATAAATGCAAATCAAAAGGGGTGAGTTAACTAATAATTATAGTTGTATTTAGCAAGCTTGTGCATAGTTTTAGATTTCTATTTTTTAATGTATTGTTTCTGTGTTGTCGTAGCTTGCGGTAATGCCCCTTTTGACCGTACACCACCAAGACCCTGAACTTGCTAGCCGTGGTCTGGTTTTGGCAGAGTTCCAATCGTTCATAAAAACTCTCCTGGCGTCCAACAATTTATTTAAGATTAAGTTATTAGTGTTATATAAATATTATAAGTGTGCTCAGCATCTGCTGTTTTATTTTACGAAAACCCGTAACAAATGGCGCCCAACGTTAAAACTAAAGGGTTTATAGTTATTACAGTGAATAATTAACTTAGAACAGTGATTTAAAACATTGCAATCGCATAGTGCAGTTTACCCACGTATGTGTAATAATTATTCGTACGCGCTCAATGACTGGCATTATTCCTTATCTACAACGGTATCTAGGGTTGATGAAATTGTTTAGATATTTTATGTGTGTTTAGATATTTAATGTGTTTTTATGTAATTATTTCGATTGTTTTTTTAAATGCTTTTATCATTTTTTTTACTTCCTTATTTTTATAGACAAATAGTTTTAAAACTTTGTATTGCATTAATTAGTATTATAAATGTATCTATTTTCTGGATTTATTATTTGCAGTAATTATATGAATTAGTATTGTAACTTTATGCTTTTGCGAATATGTCACTAAGACATAGTATTAAGTATTGTTGATTATACAAATATTACTTGTAGATTGTAGACGTAATTTAGTTAGTGCTTAAGTATTTAAACAAGGTTTTTTTTCTTTACATATTTTTTTGTTTTCGGAAT
Organism: Hestina assimilis; assembly: GCA_023373885.1. Classification (NCBI taxonomy): domain Eukaryota; kingdom Metazoa; phylum Arthropoda; class Insecta; order Lepidoptera; family Nymphalidae; genus Hestina; species Hestina assimilis. Next base: position 3,105,597 of record CM041749.1, on the reverse strand, counting down.
ATCTTTAGTGGTGGTGGTGGTGGTGTGGTGGTAGTGGAAAAAAAAACAATTATGTGATCAAAACAATAACAGTTTTGATCACATAATTGTTTTTTTTTCTTAGAATAAGTTAGATAAAAAAAAGTATAAAATATTACATATATTAGACCTTTAGGTGCACTTATTGATTTTGTTTATTTTGATTACTTCTACTATGGATCCTCAATTTTTGTTGAAAGATGAAGTAGAATTCGAACTCGCGTGTCGCGGTTATACTCAGCCGGGGTTAGTCTCTGCTTTAAAAAAGTTCTCAAAAATGTTAGAGGCGGAAAGCTTAATGGAAGTGTCGTACAGTGTAACACTACCTCAGCCCTCGGTTGATAATCCTGGTGTTGAATTAGACATTTGTTTGAATAAAATTAATAATATTTTGCGTTATGTGTCTGAATTGCATGAGAAGCCTGATAAACAACTATATAAGCGGTTAGTCTCACGTTTATTCCACTTTGTCAATAGATTAAAACTCTTACGCTCGTTGGATGAAGTTGAGAGGGATAGACGAAACGTTCTTTTAGATAAAGCGGTAATTTTATTAAAGGAGTTGGAGGATAAGGATGATATTGAGGATGGTGAGGACATAACTCCTGAAATGAGAGAGGCATTACATAATTCTATGGGGAGGACAGCAAAGAAAATTTTAAACCTGATCGATAACGAGGTTCATGAGGAGATAATAGTTTTGCCTTCCACTTCTAAAGGAATACAAAACATAGACTCAGAAAATGTTCAGGATATTAAACGAAATCTAGGGCAGAAAAGGGTTAGCTTTGATCTTCATGATTTTGATATAGGCGAACTTCATAGCCAAAAGTCTTCACCAACAAAATTATTGAATTCAACTGCTTTTGAAGACATGCAACCGGGACGTAAGCATAAGTTAGTGCCAATTAGTCAGTGGGGTGTTCACTTCTATGGAGACAATAAGTTCAGTGTAAATGCCTTCATTGAACGGGTAGAGGAACTGAGGATGCTAAAATGCTACAGACGATGACTTATGGCGGCATGCAATTGATTTTTAAGGGAATGCTTTAATTTGGTTTCGGGCGAATAGGGAGTTTATTGCAAATTGGAAAGAATTGGTATTATTACTCAAACGAACATTTCAATCGCCCTACTATCAAGAAGAGTTGTTGACGGAGGCAAAAGCAAGGACACAGGGCAAAAATGAGCCAGTTCTTATTTTTATAGCAGTTATGCAAAATATGTTCAATAGGCTTCCCAATAAAATATCACAATCTGAAAAATTGATGATAATCATAAAAAATTTGCAACCTTATTATCAAAGAGCGGTATGTAGGGATACTTTTACATCTATTCCGGACTTAGTAAATGTAATGCGTGTTGTCGAAATAACGAAGGTTAATTGTGACAAGTTCCAGGATCCAAAGGTAGTTGTGAACTCATTAGAGCCTGACTTAGCATATAAGTCTAATGTGGAGACACACACGGAAATAAATGATATCAATGAAATAAAAAATACGCGTAGTAATTCTAACATAAATATGAGGTGCTGGAATTGTCGCGAGTCCGGTCATTTATTTCGAGCATGTTCCGTACCAAGGCAACGTTTGTTTTGCTATCGCTGTGGTCGTTTCGGTATTACTGTGAAAGAGTGCACCTGTAAGGGAAACGCCAATGGGAAGGGTCCAAAGTCTGTCAACTGAGCCCTTCCACAAATAGTATTAATAAAGATTGGCAGGAATGGTTACATTTTATACATACATTTATGTCTAAAGGCGTATTATCCTCCTTAACCTTTAAGAAACGAAATGATAATAGGCCATATATAAGGTTAAATATTTTAAATTATTTTTGTAACGGTCTATTAGATTCTGGTGCCACATGTACAGTAATTAATCGGGAATTTGCGGATAAGTTAAAATATCTTGGGTGAAGACACAAAAATTAAATCTATGCATATTGCTACTGCGGATGGTGCCAGCCATTGTATAACCGAGAGCTTTGATGTACCGGTGGGCTTTAATGGTCAGTTTCATTATGTGTCCATGCTTCTCCTTCCCAATTTATCTCAACAAATAATTTTAGGTAAAGATTTTTTTGATTTATTTGAAATCTCATTTAAATTCAAAGGTGAAGCACTAGAAAAAACGCCTATTGTTAATTCCATCGATAAGACGGTATCTATAGTTAGCAAAGAGGAATTAAATGAAGAAGAGCAACAAAAACTTTCAGAAATTATTAATGTAATACGGAAATGTGTAGGTATAGGCTTAGGCAGAACCAAAATTATTAAACACAGAATAGATACGGGTGACCATAAACCTATTTATCAAAAACAGTATAATTTTTCTCCGGTCATAAAAAAAGAAATAGAAAGAGAATTAAATGAAATGTTAGAGAAAGATGTCGTTGAACCTTCTCTTAGCTCCTGGTGTTCTCCGGTTGTGATCGTAAAAAAAGGTGACGGTACTAACAGACTTTGCTTGGACAGTAGACAGCTTAATAAAATTACAAAAAGGGACACGTATCCCCTACCAAGAGTTTCCAGCATCATAGACAATCTGCGAAATGCAAAATTTCTTAGTACCATTGACTTAAAATCAGCATTTTGGCAAATTGAACTTGACGAATCCAGCAAAAAAAAAACCGCTTTTGCTGTACCAGGAAGGGGTCTTTTCCATTTTAAAGTAATGCCATTTGGCTTAGTAAACGCATCGCAATCTCAACAGAGGTTAATGGATATTTTGTTTCATGTTCTAGAGGGTAAAGTTTGGACTTACCTTGATGATATTGTTATTTGCTCACAAAACTTTGATGAGCATTTAGAAATGTTAACGCGAGTAATGAATATACTTAAAGATGCCGGTCTGACCATAAATGTTGACAAATGTAAATTTGCGAGATCGAGCTTACGTTTTTTGGGTTACATCGTAGATAAAGAAGGATTACGTACAGATCCTGAAAAAGTTTCGGCCATAATGAATTTTCCAAAGCCCAAAAACATAACGGAATTAAAGAGATTTATAGGAATTGCTAGTTGGTATCGAAGATTTGTGAAAAATTTTTCCATCATAGCTGCGCCACTTCATGAATTAACTAAAGGTAAAAGAACAAAAAAATTTATCTGGACGGATGAAGCAGACAAAGCATTTTTAGACTTAAAATCACAGCTAACTTCAACACCAGTCATGTCTTGTCCAGATTTCACAAAGCCATTTATCATACAGTGTGATGCCTCGAGTAAAGGAATAGGCGCAGTTTTATGTCAAAAAGTTAATAATGTTGACCAACCGATATCGTATTTAAGTAGGAAATTGAATGATCGCGAGCGATTGTACTCAACATCAGAGCGGGAACTTTTAAGTATAGTGTATGCTATAGAAAAATTTAGGCCGTATATAGAGGGCTCTCACTTCATTGTTGTAACTGATCATAGCGCACTTAAAACGCTACATAAAATGAAGGACCCTCACGGTAGACTTGGACGCTGGGCCATGAAACTACAGCAATTTAGCTTTGACATAATTCATAGACCGGGTAAAAGTAATATTGTGCCGGACGCCTTGTCTAGGTCCATTAACGCACTTGCTGGCATAGGTCGAATTGATATAAAAATTTCGGAAAATAGTAAAGATGATTGGTATAAAAATAAGGTATCTAAAATAGAAAGCGGGCAGGATGATAGTCAAGACTGGAAGATAAAAGATGGTTTATTATTCAAGAAGATTCGCTTAAAACAATATCCAGACAGTCTACACGACTGGAAACTTGTTGTACCTAAGTCATTGCGTAGTAAGGTTATGAAACATTGTCATGATGACGTTACCGCTGGACATTTTGGCGTACGCAAAACATTATTTAGGATAAAACAATATTATTTTTGGCCAGATATGTTAAGGGAAGTTAAACAATATGTTGGAAAATGTGAAACATGTTCCAAAACTAAAGTTTCTCAGCAATTACCATTAGGCCATATGGGTCAACATAGATCGGTTAGCGGTCCTTGGCAGGTTATATCTTTGGATTTAATGGGTCCATTCCCTAAAAGTAAACATTGTAATACGATGCTTCTAGTAATAACATGTTTATTTAGTAAGTTTACATTATTATTTCCACTAAGAACAGGTAAAGCTGAGAAAATCTGTGAGATCTTAGAAAAACAGTTTTGCTTTTGGAAGAGTTTCGGCCATAATCTGTGATAACGGAAAGCAATTTGATTCACATTTATTTAGAGACCTGGCAAAAAACATGATACTGAAATTTGGTATACACCAAACTATCATCCTCAGAAGTAATCCGACGAGCGTGTTAACAGAGTTATTGGTACTATGATAGCTTCTTATATCGATTCAAAAAAACACAATGAATGGGATAAACATCTACAGGAATTTGCTCATGCTATTCGCACATCAGTTCATGAAACTACAGAGTACACCCCGTCATTTTTATTTTTCGGCCGAGAAACATCTTTTCCATTGAAACCTATCGATAAATTAGATTGTATGAAACCGCTTGTTAATGATTCACCAATTATTATTGACTCAACAAAATATCTATCGAGTCTAAAATCTCGACCAGAGCTGTACAAAGAAGTGGAAAATAAACTTAAAACGGCACATGAGAGAAGTCTGAAATTTTATAATGAAAAACGTCGGGTAGCGAATTTTAAAGTAGGAGATGTAGTATGGAAAAGAACTAAATATTTATCTAAAGCAGGAACTAAATTTATGGCTAAATTAGCACCGAAATTTGAGAAAGCTATAATTATTAAGAAATTATCGGATAACGTCTTTCACTTAAATAATGTTTTCGGCAAATCTATTGGTGTTTGGCATGCGAAAGACCTAAAGGCATCGTATCGTCATGATACATAAAAGAAATAAAATATGCATTCTAGGTTAATATTTTATTTCTTGAGTGGGTTGGGGGAATATAATGGTTTAGCATTGGAAATGATACTAAATAAATTAAGTTGCTTAGGTATAACTATTTCGCACATGTCGTCATAGTAATCAACAGCGTAGTGGTTCAGCGACGCCGTATGTAACGCGGCATCCTGAGTTCGAATCCTCACTTCACAGTCGTTTTTTCTTATTTTAAGATTAATTTTATAATTTCGTTAGCTGTCGTGTAAAGAGGTCATGACCGAGCATTACCGATCAGCTGTCTATTGAGACAAGACGTACATCATAATTAATAAGTAAATTAGAGACATATATGTGGTCATTGTGTTCTAAACGTATTGAAATTGTGATTAACAGTTTGTGTGTATAAATGCAAATCAAAAGGGGTGAGTTAACTAATAATTATAGTTGTATTTAGCAAGCTTGTGCATAGTTTTAGATTTCTATTTTTTAATGTATTGTTTCTGTGTTGTCGTAGCTTGCGGTAATGCCCCTTTTGACCGTACACCACCAAGACCCTGAACTTGCTAGCCGTGGTCTGGTTTTGGCAGAGTTCCAATCGTTCATAAAAACTCTCCTGGCGTCCAACAATTTATTTAAGATTAAGTTATTAGTGTTATATAAATATTATAAATTAAGTGCTCAGCATCTGCTGTTTTATTTTACGAAAACCCGTAACAACCTCACCAAAATAAAAATGATTACTTTAAATCTTAATTCCCAAACAACTGCAGTGTTGATGGCCCTGCGACTACCGAATAGCGACTAGAATTACCGAAGGTTTATAGAAAAAAGTATACGTAATAAAAAATGTACGTAATATTATCGTATAATAAATTTATACCATGATAGTGACAACAAATACATCCCGTCCATAATATATAGCGGTCAGTGTAAGTTCTTAGTTTTCAATCATCAAACAAAACGCAATAGTAAAGGTGCTGCTACTTCCCAGCTTGTCTAATATAATATTCAGATTATTATTATTCAAGTTAAATAAATAATTTTGAGCCCCGGCCGGAGCGCTCTTTTTCACGGCTAGGTTTCAGTACTCGGCTCCAGAACCCGGTGACGATGTCAAGGCCAGTAGGGCCTGCACAGCAACAACACGCTTGAACAGCACTACACATTTAAAATAAAAATTGGTATGAAGTACCAGGACCGTATTACTGCTCAAGAGTAACAAGATGTCTTCTACAAGTGCACCAGCTTCTACTGCAAGCCCCGCCCACTTCTGTAGCGACAATTTGATCGGTTACGTATACGTGCTACAAACTACTGCACTCCTGGTACTGGTACTCGAGGATCAGTTTTTACAGACCAAAGTTTGACAACGGTTGTTTTTACTGAAAATGAGGCTTCCAGACATACTTCTATGAAGCCGGTTTTCCACCGCGAGCTAGGCGGACCCATTATAGACTCTTTTCAACTCGCAAGAGTAAACTTGTGTTTCCACCAATAGCAGCTGACGTTCACGAGAGCCCGGGATTAAATGATTGACATTAAGAAAATTGTTGCATTTTACAGCTGCTAATATCACTACTTCCAGATTTTAAAAATATTTCGATTTATTGTATTTTTATTTTTATTCAAAAACATACACCCTAAAAAAATTAAAAATACGTAAGGTAACAACAACCTCCGAACTTTGGACTGGCTGAACCGAATTTGATGATTCTTATTTTATTTGAGAGCTGGTGCATCTGTGTAGTCCCATTCCAACATTGGTTCAGTCCTGATCTGTATTCTGCCGTTTCGATTATATGCAAACCATATTAAGATTGAGTCACACAGCCACCCCATTGGCACTCGCCAACTTGTTAGATTTTTTGACATTTAACACTTCTCCGCCTAGTGGTGGTAGCGTAACGTAAGCCTAAATGTATAACCTGTTTCAAACTATCTAATATCTAAAGATTGTATAAAATCGTCTCAAACGAGATTCGTTTAAATTTGTTCGTTCTTTATAAATTATTTATGTATTTTTTAATTTTTACACAACTATTAATAGTCTTGTGTGGTTGATTCCACAATAACCTGCACGCCGAATGCAAAGCGGCACGGAAGCAGCGCGGCGCGGCGTGTGGCGGCTCCGTTATTTGAAATTCAGCTTGTAATAGTACCCATATATCAAAGTTCCATATTTAAAAATATAATTACGACTACAAGAACTAATAAGATACAATGATCGTTTAAAATTTAATATATATTCCAAATATAACATCCTTTGTAATCTTTGAACAACAAGGTCATAAAACATCTCATAAAAGCAAGTAACAACCCTAAAGGAAGCATCAACCGATGCGCGAAGGTTGTATGTTGTTCTCACAGAATAAAAACTGTCCTTTGTCTATACGGCGAGACGCGCAACGCGCGACGTCCACAAGGCTGCTGTTAACATCTGACCCCGCGTAAAAATTAACTCTATTTTGTAAACATGTTTAAGTCTTGTATAGAACATTTTGTACTGCTAAATTACGCCGTTTCGAAGAATAGCCGGAACAAACAGACATTAGGGTATTTTGTTGTAGTACCATATTTATATATGTACTTTCATTAATTCAATAAAAAGTTGTTATTTTAACGTACCAATAAACAAACAGACACTTCAATTTTAGTAACATGTATGGATAGATTAAAAATTATAAATCATTTAAAATATAAAAATCATTTCATATAACTTTGTTAAGTTTTAAGTAGATAAGAAGTAGTAATATAACGAAGTACATATATCAGGAAGTATTAAAAATGAAAACGGGTCTAGGTACCTATTTAGCAATTGATTTGTGAACATAAATCAATTCAATCCATCTTACAGAGATCTCTGATATTGATAAATCTTCAACAACAGCAAGATAGGAATCACGAACGCAAATTATGAATCACCATGTGACAGATTTCTTGTACCACAATAAAGCGTACACTATTATTATACCTACTTATTAAGGCTCGTTTACAAAGACGGAATAGCGTACTGATGCGTGAGAACGTTATACTATGCCGATGCGCCGCGTCTCAGCGTCGCACTCGCATCGTAATGTGTCGCATTTATATTTAATTTGTAATTTCATTGTTTCATTTAATCTCTTCCTTTTGTTTATCTAAAGTGAAATCATTATTTAGATTTCCGTTTAATTATTAATGTTAATGAGTTTTTGGTATGCCTAATTGTGTTAATTGCGCGTTCAAATTAGACATTTTTTAAAGGATTATCTTAGTTTACTTTAATTAAATTGATAAACTCTTTAATCTGTTCTGCGTAAGGAACCAAAATAATGTATGAATTTATGAAAGACATTAAATTATTTATTGTTCAGTCATTTTTTTAAATAAAAGAAAAATTCTGTAAATTATTAAGATAAATTATTCTCCGATATTAACCTTAAACCTTAAACTTGATAATTGACTAAAGTACATATAGCAAAATGAACCCACTCTTTCAATTTGGCGGTCTATTTCATTAACGCGGGCTTGAATGGCTAGCTAGCTTCGTATATTGTTATTGCGAAACTAAAACCAATCTTTTATTCTCATTTTGAAGTAATAACACGATGTACATAGTACTCATTATTCTGGTTTATATTAATATTACTTAAAAATTTAGCCATCCGTTCCAGTAATTCTTCCGAAAACTCAGTAGCTCAAAATCTCAAAGATTTTAGCTCAAGTAAGGATTTAGATATCTATTCATATATAAAGCCTCTTACTTGAAACAATTTTAAGAGATATTAACGGCTGAGCTTGAACTAGACACCATTCTTTAGATACTTCCAGAGGTATTTTCGGTTAATCAAAGTTTATGCATATACATGTTATTATTAAAACATTTTAAACCCTTATGTTTCTTTACTAATGTTAGTTAAAAGTGATCATATTAGAATATTAAATATAGACTGGATCGAATATAACCGCAAAAACAAAACGGCGAGTCGCAACTCGCACTCTGAACATCCATTCATATTCTCACAACTGTGAAATCTTTACAGGAGAAAAGTAAGAGTATGTAATTATGTTACTAATTAACAAACGTGAGACAACTCAATGTGTAAAGAAAATAATACGACGTACTAAGTGGTATTTCGTTTGTGACTTGTTATTGTTTAGTTAATTAAGTTTCAGTACCTAATGCTCAATACGTATGCAATAGTGAGGTACCTAGCCTACTTACAATAATTATAAATTAATAATTAAATTAACTTAATTACTCTTTGTATTTATAAATATATAAATACCTGTTATAAGTCATGTATTTTGAATTCCGTCTGGATTTTCAAGGTATGGAGTGAAACTCCACAATCTAAGCCTTTAGCTACTCCACATTTTTGTCTGTTGTCATGTTTAAGAAAGTCTATTGAATCTAACAAAGATCTCTCATGGAAGTTTATGCGGCGAATCCAATACGCCTAATTAATAAATAAGAATCGCCTTGTTGACAAACCATTTTATTGTTTTATATACCTTCTCATTGTGTGCTCAAGATGTATGTAAATCTATTGTCACGTATGTACCGTGTGTCACTTACTCATTATTTTCAAATTAACTTTAATCGTACAACGAACTTCCTACAAAGAGATTTAAAATCCATGACTTTTAATTCTATTGTTTTTTAACGTCTAAGCTATTTTTATTGGAAGGTATTTCCACGATGTATAAAAAAATTCAATAAGATAATTAAAATACGTAAATGAAATAATTTATTATGATCACAAAAAATATAGATACAAAAATATGTATTATGAGCTACATATCTTATTTGATCTTATGTATGGGAACTAATTACAATGAAATCTTATACACTATAAAAAATTAAGACTACACTGGAAACCAAGCAAACACTATTTATGCTGTCAAAATAATACCCAAAACTGCTATTAAAATCATTGCTTTGTCAAGAGCTTGTAGCTCGGAATTTGCTTTACAGATCAAAGGAGTTAAAATTTTGTTAATGAATACAATATTTGAAGGCTGTTTCGTAAGACATCGGTATAACCATTATACATTAATATACTTATGACACCAAACAATGGCAGCGTTATAAAAATATTTGGTAAGCACGACATACAAACCGGAAAACTTATCAATTAACCTGATCACAATATCTCAGGCAGTCCCATTAATCGCACAAACACATTAATCACGCCAAGTTTTCTCACGATGACTAATCCAAGTCATTTGAAATTCAGTCATTTAATCACTACGTCGGACTGTGTCTCGGTGTCCGTATTTGCCTCGTTTTATCAGGCCATCTACCCGCAGTATATTGTACGTAGCCGGGATCAGTGGGTGTACCTCTCGCTCTGCCTTCTATATCAGGACCTTCTCTATCCTTCTCTTCTATAGGTTCCATGGGAAATATCGCTGGTGTCTCGGAACGTCGTGATCTATTCGAACTCCGTAAGTAATCCTCGAGTTGCTGAATTGTCGGCGATGGTACAGTCTTTGCTCTGGTTGGAGACTTCGATTGACGCTTTTGTTCATATGACGGAGATACATCGTCGTACAAACTCTTCATTCGACCGGACTTAACTTTAGAAAACACCGGCGTTTGTAACTCAGGTAAATAGTCTTCCTTCACAGGTAATCGTCCCGCCACGTTGTCCAAATATTCCCTTAAATATTTCTCGTTGAATTTCGCGAGTTCTTGCTCATAATGCAGTTTGTCTGGTAATGACAACGGATCGGTAAGACGGACATAATTTCCCGCCTCAATGCTATTTCGCAATGAACCAAATTTCGATCTCTCTAGATCCTTCTCGATGGGAATATCAACTTTTTTAAATACACTGTCAGGCTCATCGAATAAAATAGTCTCGTCGATCTTTGTTTCTTTAACTTTAGTCTTACTTAAATCCAAATCTTTCGGTCTTTCGGCGGGAACGTGGCCATTTTGTTTTCCGTTTACCACGTGACCGTTTGTGGCTGGCACGGTTGCGAGTATTGAGACTTTCTTCTCGGGTTTCGGTGATGAAATTATATCTGTTTGTGAGGGTCGTGCTGCTGTGTACACTCTAGGGCCCAAGAGATCTATGAGGAATAGAACGGCGGTAGCGAGTGACAGCGACCCGAGTACAGATGCGTTAACTATTAACGTTCTTGGGACTGAGTCTAGTGAGGCAAGCTCTAGACCACCTGTTAAAGTATAATAAATGAATAGTAAATAGTGAATTTTAACGCCATGTTTCTCTCAGCACAAAAGGGCCGGATCGATCGGGAATATATTACCCTCTCACATAAAATCGGGGTCAAGTAACAGTATCATTAGGTACTGTAGTGTTTCGTGCGAGAAGTTATAGCGCCGGAGGCCCAATATCCCACCCCCTCTGTTCACTTCTTATCTCGTCAATCCTGTTCCTTGGGTTGGCAACGCGCTTGTGATAATTCAAGTATCGCAAGCGTTTATAGGTTGCGGTGACAGCTTACCATCAGGCGGTATGCTTGTTTGCCAACCGTCATGACAATGAAAATTCTATAAAGCTAATAAAAAAGTAATGTCTGTTTCAACTCACCCAAAACTAAGAAGAAGATTATTCCAATACCGAGCAGGAAGCTTTCCAAAATCCGTCGTCCCTTCGGTATCTCACGGAAAATTCGACCCAATATAAGACCGAACGTTATTATCACGTAACCTAAACAATTTAAAAAAATTAATAACAATATTCTATACACCTTTCTAGTTAAGTCGTGGCAAATCGAATAGGTATCCGTAATCACGAGTTCGATTCCCATTCGAATCAAATAAGTATGAACCATACGGCAATCCGGTGATCCGGTCTGTTCAACAACAAACAGTGCTTGTTTCCAGACCCACCCGACTGAGGCAGCTAATTCTGTGTAGCATTTATTTATTATAAAAAAAACTATTAATGTGTAAGTTCATTAATAAAACAGCCGATGGAACGCTATTTGATACACTAATATAAAATCTTCTTCTTCTTCGTTCTAGCATTATTCCCGGTAATTTATGTACCCAGGGTCTGCTTATTACTCTTATCCGGATTTGACAGGTAACTAGTTTTTACACGGAGCGAGCATCTGACCTTCGCAACCCTAAGGGCGAACCAGTAACTCAATGGATAAGAGCATTTTACTTATCAAGAGTTAACGATTGCTATCAGATGTTATGTGATAACAACCGGGACCGACACCTTAACGTGCTCTCCGAGGTACGGTGGGGAGACCCACACGGAAAAACGCCCAGACCGAAACAGAAATTTTAACAAACATCTGCCCGCGCGGGTATCGAACCCGCAACTGTCGAGACTAAAGGCAGACTCGCTACCCACAACGCCACAACGGTGTTTTATATTAAACACTAATATAAAATATCAATAAAATTGCACAGGTATACATAATATTATGCACCTACAGGTGGTATACTTATTTCAATTTACCTTATACACGTACTTAAGGCTATCATTTGTATGTAATATCGTGGTATTACATTAAGTATTCCATAGTAGGTAGAATACATAGTATACTCTATAATTGTAAATAAATAGTTCATACACAATCGGGGATCGTCGATTGTGTATGAACTATGGATATGATAGGATAATGATATCCTAAATCGGGGACGCAGACACACAAGACAAGGACAAACACTTCCAGACCGGAACACATGCGTGTATGGTTAATAATACAAAAATCTGCCCCGAGCGGAATCGAACCCGCGCCCTGTGGCGCTTAAGGCAGGTGCGCCAAATTATCTACCGCTATACATTACCCCGCCACATTATAATATAATATCACAAGATATGAAATACTTCTATTCTATGGGAAGGTCCTTCAAAACGTCAGACTTGTAAATTCAACAGCAAAATAACGAAACGAAGCTAGTCACGCTTTAACTTCATGCGATTATGTTGCGAGCTTCACACGCTATTTTAATTCGGTTATATTCCAAGCTTCGTTCTGTAACGTTGGTGTTAAATTGATATTGGAAGTCTTTGGAATTTGTCTGTATGGAAGAACCTGTCCATCTTATATACTTTACACATACTAAAGTAACTAGAGTTTAGCCTTACCTCCATACACAGCATCAGCGAATGCACCCCCAATAGAATCCCATGTAACAGATGTGAGGAGAGACCATTCCCGGGACAGCTTCTGTAGTCGCAGCGCCAGACGAGCCTCGTCATCAGTCGACACTCGCTTCGCCACCAGGCACGCCACGCAGAACAACTGCGCATTCGATTGTGTTATGTTTACATTGGAACGTGTTATGAATAATGTACATCGCTAATGGTAATTAATTGTATGTCTCCGGTCTCCACATAATCTATATAATGTAATGTGACATCATCAGTCCTTATGATCGATTGACTTTAAATTGTTAATTAGCAACATTTAATAATCTATTCAAAAAGTAAGTAAAAATATCTAGTATAAGTGAAAAAATCAAAAAGCATTATTCACCAAAAAAAGCATTTCTAAATGTATAAATCCCATGCATGCAAGCATTCCCATGCTTCCTAAGATAGGTATAACTAAAAGCAATGTCAACGTTTTGCCATAGTTGACAAACCCTTAACTTATTTCCAATACTTTTTGTATGTAGTGCTCGTAACTCGTAAGAAATTGATTAATATAATATTCATTTTCGAATCATTAAGATATTCACAATTTATTAAGTAAACGATATTCTGACTATATCAACCTCTTATGACATACGCCATTTGTTTAATTTATGAACGGGTGAACTCACAACCACTAAATAATGGCGCGAATTAGACAAGTGATCTTTAAAAATTCTACTGAACAATATAAATTTAAGTTAATAAGGTTGTCTGGAAGAAATCGTTTCTTGGTAATAAAACCGCATATGTGCACATGTGTAATTTTAAACTTTACCTTTTTTTATATTTTCTGTATTATACCTATCTATCTTCCAAAACAATTAAAAATAACATAGTCGTCAATATTGTTTGTTAATTGGAGTCTAGCTGCTTTAAAGGATGTCTGTTTATATCCTTTAGAACAATGGTCGGCTCACAATAGCTGGCGATTTGTCAGCGGTTAGCCCTATACACCCGCACTTAGAACCTTCGGTGCTACGACCTCCCGTCCGATTGTCGTTACGTCATTGTCCACCGTGGGATCGGCATTGACATGCGTGTATTAATATAATAAGGAAATTCAACGAAAATTTTAAACAAGGGAAAAACGCCCATATTACAGTCTATTTTATTCAGTTGAAAATAATAAAATTGCGTTCCAGTTAAAGTACACTACGTTAAAAATATTTTTTCTTTTAAATGTCATATACCTACTCAAACCTGTGTCCTAATTACTTAAACATTATAATATTTGGCCACTGGAATTAGCAAATATAAACTGTTAATTCAACAGTTGTTTAGCTCTAGTGAATTTAGGGAGGAAAATAAAGGATGTTTTTAAAAACTACAAATTAACTTGTAGACTACAGATTCTGCTAAGCTTTTTTAGGAACAACAATAACATTATTAATAAAATATTGTTTTTAAGAGTTCACTTTAAGATCAAGGACAAGTGACGTTTGTGTGATGCATGTTTACTTGAGATTCAAAATAAAGAATATAAATTGAATTGAAACAAATCAATCATGATTTCATTCCAAATTAATCTTTTAACTTTAATGTTAGTAAACGCGAAAGGCATGGCAAAATCTATCGCAGATGTCCAACTCCGGCATAACATTAAGTAACCAATACACATAACTTGTTGTGAAACTCTTAAAACATTTGGTAATATGCACACTATGTCAAAACAGGCCCGAGGCGAACACGAGTTTTGGAAACAAACACTACACATACAATTTTTTAACGCTTACAATTAAAATTGTTTTCAAATATTGTTTAGTAGTTAGTACATAACATACATTGTGATTTATTTAGTTACTTTTAATAAAATAAAAATATTGACACGAATTGAGAACCCCTTCTTTTTAATGAAGTCGAGGAAAAAAATCATATTGTTCTAAGTTATTAGTATTAAAAATAGCAAAAAATAATAAATCAAAATAGGTATGCAATAAAACTATCAATATGTTTAGTAGTTAGATAGTGGTACTCTAATCCTTCAGATTGATTTCAAAACTGTTAATATAGTGATGTTAATACGTTATCAATTATCTTCTCATCCTGTGTAATGTACCGCAAAGGTAGGTGGTCGGTGGTAGGTGGTAGGAGCGCTTATCATACGAGGACATACTCACGAACTCAACAATCTTGAGCGCGACCCACTTGTCGCAGAGCGCCATCGCGCGCAGCCGAGAGCGTCCGGTCGACGCGAGCGCGCACTTTTGTTTAACACTATGTCGTGTTCTAAACTAACTCGTATTTTCACGCGCTTCTACCTGTGACATTGAATGAAAACGTACTCACCTGAGTGGCGGCGTAGGTCGGCAGACGAGGGGGGGCGTCGAAATAAAACACGACGATAAATCATTGTACTTAAATTTATTAATTGTCCGATCGATATCGGCATGCAATATTATTTACTTAAAAATCTCACAAAACATCGAGAACTAAATTCATTTACGTCTCGCTACGGAGCTGATCAGATTTTGCCGATTGTAGATAATTTCATAATGCTGTATTTTTTTTATTGCCGAGAAAACGGTTCCAAATTGATTCTACTAATAACCCTGATTTTATATAAGACTTATACAGAAATAGTAAACTCTCATTAAAGAATATTTCGTTGAAAAAACCTCAAAAAAGTGCAGAACGTTGTGCAATAATACTACAAGCGCGTCGCGTGGACGAACCATTTGCTCTTAATTCATATTCTATCGTAACGTAAAAAGTTAAAACAATAACAGAATCGTACTTAAATATACCAATGCTGGCTTAAAAGCTTGGAATTTAAATACATCAATTAATAAGCAAAGACATTCAAATTGGATTCTTATTACAATAATAATATCTTATGTGAAAAAAATACTTGAAATAAAACAAACGAGTCAATCAATAAAAAACATACAATAAATTACGGGGCGCAAGAGATAATGAAATTACTATTCAAACGACTGTGTTGCAATTACACTGCATTCCATTAACAAATAAAAAGGCAAACCGCATTCATTTTACCATGTAGCCCCAAGACTGATTAGTATTTAGTAGTTATCAACACCAAAACAGCACATAAGATTTATAAAAAAACAATTATATCTACACATTAATTAATTAACATATCCCTTGCACCTCATTGAATAATGACACCAATTTAAAATCTTTACAATTGAATTTTACATGCAATTAAAAAGACCATACATGTAGTCCTCGCTTACATAGATTACCAAAATCTGAGATTGGTATCTATAGAAGTTGTAAATAAATAAAAACCCCAAAACTCTGAAAACAGTTAAACAATAAAGTTGCTAAAATTTTAAGCTATAAACAATATTTTTTTTCATTTCGATTAACTTGCAGGCTTGTAAAGCTAACTTCACTCTATTAGGTTGCAAGCTTGTGACTAATTTCGTGTCGTTGCGCCGATGTCGAATTTACAAGAGCACCAGCGAGTCTGACATTTTGTTAGTATGAAACGGCCTGTGCATATATATTGTCTATCATTTTTTTCACAATTGTGTCAACTCCTATTGAAACAAACCAAAATGTAATAAATAAAATGTAAATTACGTATTACAGATTTCTAATGCATGATTATAAGGTTAATAAATTACAAATATGAGAAATTATATAAAAATATGTCAAAAGTAAAATATAGCGACGTTAAGCGAGGACTCCTGTATGTATTAAACAGTGTCGCAATGACAGGTTCAAATATTACAATAAACGTTTTAAGGAACTTAAAACAAACGCGCATTTGCAAATGTTTTACTTGGATTCTTTTGCCTTAAAAGATAAGGAGTAATGACGACGGTTATTCGTGTAGAAAAATAACTTATTAACCTCATTCCGTCTGTGCGTCACTGTTTGTGTAAAATGTCGAAGTACATTAAGCTTGGGTTAGGTGACACCAGTTAGTGCAAAAAGAAATGTAGTGCGATCTTAATTCATGCAATAAATAATCAATATTTAAAAAAAATTACAAGGCCATGCATAATTTTAGTTCTGGTCAACATTAGTTAATATCAGAATGAATTCTGTAATAATTACCTTATGTGCTTTATTTATTTATATTCGTATTTCAATTAGCAATTTGGCAAATAAAATAAAAAAAAATATATGTACGTGTCCAGAAAAAAAATTATACGTAAATGCAAACACCACAAAAGTTCATTTCGATTAAATTTGTAACTTTAATAAGCCTATTAGTGAAGTAGCATGCGATAACAAATTCGATCGAAACGAACCAGACACACACACAAGCGGACGGAGGGGCGTGCAGGTCGGGGACTCACTGCTGGCCGCGCGCGGGCGACATGAACTCGCCGAGCGGGTGGCGCGCCGTCCACGGGTTGAAGTCGCGCGGCGGCGCGGCGGGCGGCGACCACACGCGCGACTCCGACACGCCCAGCGACGACATCGACGACACCAGCGACTCCGCGCTGTACAGCTGGCTCGACCAGCTGACAAATATTATTATAATTATTTTCAAATATATTTGTATACTATATCATTTGATTTAATATTTAGTTGAAAATAAACAAACAGGAGAAATAGAGTGAAAGAATAACTGACTGATTGGCAAGAGAAAAAGGAGAAAACAGCAAAGGAGATGGGAGGATGATTTAAAGCTGATGGCTGGGTCTAAGTGGAGAGTTGCTCGCGACAGAGTACAATAGACACTTGGTAGACACCTCCTTTAACCGGACGCACGCTGAATTAAGTGTAACAAACATTTTTGTAACTTAAAAATCAGAATAAAAGACTTTTATGGTATAATTATGTAAAATATATTGCAAATTTTGCGATTACAAATCATTGTTTATATATGTCGAATCATTATATCAGAAAATTATATCAAGCAAAATTTTTTTTGTTCCATTTCAATTGTATCATCAATAGAAAATCAAATAAAAGCTAGAATAGTTTCTAAGTAAACTTCAGCTATACTAACTCGAGCGGCTGCGAGTGCGCAGAAGGCGAGTGGAGCGCGTGCAGCGTGTGCGCAGAGTGCGGCACGTGCGGCTGGGCAGCGCGCTGCGCCTCGCGGATCATGCGCAGGCGCCGCGCCGCCGACCAGCGCTCCAGCGAGTACGAGCCGGCCGTCGCGCCCGCGCCCGCTCCCACCACGCTCTCGTCCTCCGCGCGCGTCAGCTCCACACCGCGCTCGGGGCTCCAGCGGCCGATCTATCATACCAACATTCGCTTTATTTAGTAAGGTTTAAACAACAGGCTTTATAAACGAGTAATTAGCTCTATTGAAAAGTTCCGTTATCTGCTCAAGTTCTTGATCATCAAAAAGAAACAACCTCATGGCACTGTAGTCCACGGCCACCTACCTCTCTGTACTGTCGCAGCAGCTGCGGCGACTGCGGCAGCGACCAATCGACGGCAGGGCGCGCGCCGCAGCCCCAGGCCGCCGCCGCCGCCGCCACGAGCGCCTTGCGCGCCATGGCGGCGCCGCGGTGCGAGCGGTACTCCACGATGGCTGCACACGAGGCCGCTCCGCGGCGTACGCGCACCTCCTGCACCTCGTCCGTCAGTGCGTACAAAAGGCGCACGATCTCCGCAGTGGGTGTCGTCGGCGGAATGCGCGATATAAATATGCGACAGTTATTTATCGACGGACACACGCCTACAAAGTACAAATATTAATTATTATTATATATCTTCCGACTTAACAGACTACACTGGCCTACGAATTAATTCCCGTTACTCGTACGTTACGCTTTAAGGCTTTTTCTATACTACCAATTTTCAAAAATGTTAATGTAATATATTATTATTAGCCTTATTATAAGATTAACTTATAGCTTTTGTTATTGATTTTCTTCTCTTCTACATAAAAATTGCATAATATGTATTACCCAATTGCCAAGACGGCCTGATCATGTAATTGTTGAACATGCGTATGGCATTTCCCGCCTCGGCCTCCATGGTATACATCGCGAACGCGTATCTAAACAAAGTAATAGGCACAATAATATAACGCAATCGTCAAATCACAATGGGCTCATTTTTACATGGGCTTGATAAAGAAATATTACTAATCAACTAGGGCTTATTAAAAAGATAGTTTCATTTTGGTTTAAACTTTGGAGTTCCTTATGATTTCAAGTTTCCGAAACGAAAACGCAATTAAAACTTTAAAAGGTCATTATATAATTTAAAATTGATTTTACAGTACACTTAATAAAGCTATACGATCGCTCAGGAAGATTACGTAGAAAAAAGTAAGAGGATGGCGTATAGGAGTAGCGTTGAATAACTGGCAATAGAGAAAATATTTTAGAGCATTATAAGTCGCGTATTCATCAAAATTGTAAGTGTCTAACTTTACTTTTCAGTTTTTTTATCAAGACGGCTGACAAACAAGCATACGGTCCACCTGATGGTTAGCGGTCACTGCAACCTATGCACGCTTGCGATACTTGAAATATCACAGGCGCTTTGCAGCCCGAGGGATAGGAAGGAAGTGACGAGAAAGGAACAGGCGGTGGGTGATTGGGCCTCCTCATCGCACGAAACGCAACTGTACCTACTGATACTGTCTGTTACTTTACGTCGATTTTCTGTGAGAGGGTAGTTCTTACCCGATCGAGCCGGCCCATTTGTGATGGTAGGAGAATGGCTCTGCTCCTATTAAAGTGTCTAGGAATTACTATGAAATACAAATTTTATGTCCGACTAGGAATCTTACACTGTACTCGTATAGGGTTAAACTTGAGAACACAATCTTGATAGCAAATAATTTGGCGATGTTGCGGCGCAGCGGTAGCGAACCTGCCTTAAGCGCCACGGATCACGGATGTTTTCCGATGTGGGTGTGTTTGTATTTGTCATTGTGTATGTTTCCGAACCCCCGACACAAGATACAGTCATCCTAATGGGGGCTGTTGAGTGTGTAGCGTTTATTATTAAATACGAAATACGAGTTTAATGAGCTTACCCTCTATTCCATCCGGAAAAATTGATCATGAGGCGAAATTCAAACAACTCGCCAGCCTGCCGGAACAACGGCACGAGAGTGTCCTCGAAGCAGTCGTGAGGTATGCGCCCTATGAATACCTTGGGAATAAATGAAAAGGCATTTGAGTATTTTTACGCGAGTATTTTAATACGCTTTAATTATGTAAATATTCCTTATTTGGCAACCAAGCAACCACGCACCAATTGATGGAAAGCGATTGTCGTAGCCTATGAGCGCTTGCCAACATCATTCATTTGTAGGTGTCAATCTCCAGATATTGTTTCTTAAATTTCCTTTGCCCCATAAATTCAATAGCTACAGTGTATTTTAAATCGAAAAACAGAAATGCAAAACACTACTGCTTTACGGTATATATAATATCTGAAACTGCAATGGTAGGTACCTACGTAGCCGGCCTCATGCAATAAAAGGCCTACTACAGTAAACATCTGCCACTATTCTTTATTCGATTACGTAGTCACGTCAAGCTTAACTGGCCAAGTGACTGAAATTCCTTTTGGGGGTTCTGAATGAATTTATGTACTCTTCTAGTCGTATAAAACAGACGCCCATTTTTTTTTACTAGTCGACTTTACGAATACCAATATCTATTATATTTTTATAATAAAAAACGTTTTAAACCAAAATGCTAAAAATACGACTACAGATTGTCATTATCAAGCAGTTTCGAATTACGAACAGTTACGGACCTAAAATCCTGAGAAACTAATTAATGGATTTTGACTTTTCTTCGATGAATGAACGACGAAAGTAAAGGTCGAACGCTTTGGCAAAATGACGATAGGTTAGCTTGTTTATGGTATGCTGGCATACAATCCAAATATTAAAATTTTGAGAAACGATGAAACATTTCAAACTTTGCATTTTGTATGTGATTGATTGATTGATTTTTTAATGTATTTAAGACGTACCAAATTCATATAGAATACAAAATAAATGAAAACATATTCTTTCAAAACAAAAATTAAAAATCTTAATATCGATTACACGTGACGGACTTCGAACGAGATTAAACGAAACTGTATATCGCTTAGGCGAGTCGTTCAGTTTTTTTTTTTATTTAATTATTTTAGAGATACATGATCTGGCTAATTTAGTTAACAAACCTACGCGGGCGAAATATGCTTATATTTCGAACGCGTACTCATAGGTTTGAGTTTTGGCATGCTTAAATTTTATACAGAGAAAAGCAAAACATAAATAAATTAAATAAAAGATCGAATGTTTACATTCAAACTGCCAATGTCAATCACATGATTGTAATTTCATTTGTCAATGGATTACAATAAATCCTATACGGCATTGCGATACGTCAACAGGTCGCTTGTTTTTATGTAAATTTTACCTTAAATACTTACTTATTGCCGATATTTGCTTAAGGGCCCGCGCCTATAGTCGAAACGGCACGGCAGCGGATTTTTATGTGACGAATAAAAATTATATTAACTTCAAAGCACGACAGTAAAATTGAAATTTAAGCGTAGGTACCAAAACGTTAGAATGTTAGTAAAATTTCAAATTTGTCATTTTCTTCTTCTTTTGTTTCATTTATATTCGTCACATAAAAATCTTGCCGTTCCGTGCCGACAATGGGCGCGAGCCATAAGGAATGCATGTCAGCTTTGCTTTGAAAATACGATAGTATGCTTCCTGTATATACCTATGACTGTCTGTTGCGAAAGCAAGACCAGTGCAATTTGAATAATAGTAAAAAAATAACAATATAATTATTATATGCAAGTGTAGCAGGTTATGTATCTAATGGTAGAGCAACCCGCCGAAATGATGATGCTACCACCACATAGTATTCCCCAAAATTACGTACAATTTCAAAAATAAATATCGAGGAATAGGCGTAATATTTAAAGAAAATTTGCTTATTTAAAAAATACTATAATTATACGCACTGGCTCACAATTTCACACTATTTTGAAAATTTAAATGGGTATAAAATAGAAGCCGCCCCTCACTGAACGTAGATATAGAGCTTCAGGCCTCTGTACTTAATTACTTCATTAACTAAAAAACTGACTTGTTTTATAAAGCTATTCGCTCTTGCTTTATGAACTAAGCAATAACAAAATATTATAAGAACTTTCTCAAATTTCCTAAGAATAATAATTGCTCGTTCCCGTACCGTTGTTGGTTTTTATCAAACTATAATAAGTCCAATATTTTTATTCTATTCAATAATTTCATTTGCGGAAAGTATTTGTATCCGATATCTGCGAATATATCAAATACCTGACCTACAGAGACGATATGGCTAAACGATTGTTCTACGCTAAGTGAATTGCCACCCCATCATAGATTAGACATGGCGGGTAAATTCAATAGCGTCAAAATTTTCTAACTACGTTTTTACTTAGGAACATTACCTCACAATTCCTTGAAGGTTCAGGTCCACTCCAAGCGTGAGGAGCTTTTCTGTAAATTCGCTGACCATTTATTTGCGTAAGTGTATAGGATGTATTATTTTCCGTTAGCGATAATAATCTTGATGATAATTCGTATTGATTCACTTCACTAGAAGAGTAATGCTTAACAGATGGCATTTTTTATAAATTTTAATCTTATAATAAATAATTAAATATTTTAATTACGTATACGTGCCCGTCTAAAGAGCAACAAAAAATGAAAGAACTTGAGAGAAAACATTTCTAAAATGGCGAATTACCAAACAAAATGGCGATATTTCTATGACCTTGAAAATAAATCAATTGCATGTTTTTAATTCCTTTTCCAACTAATTTTCGGGATAATGTCCTAGCACAAAAAAACTTACATTATATTTGATATACCATTTTATAATATAGGTATAAATTTATTTCAAACTCAATCTTAAATCGGAGTATTATTTAAAACGGATGCTCTAATTTCCGTTTAGGATTTTAAAATTTGTCATTTCCTAGAATACAAATTTCACAGGGTTCCTTAAAAAGTAAAGTAATACAAAATATTGCTTACATTTTTTTACCTTTAATTTATGCTATTTACTGAAGGGCTTGTTTTTGTTAAAAGTATAAAAAAATTGTTAAAAAGTAGTAAATTGTAATAAAACTAATATTTTTAGTTTGTATTTATTAATTGTACAGTAGCATTTTATAATAAGAAGGAAATATCTTTACATATAATATACAATACCTAATATAAACTTAATTAATTTAAAATTTGTGAATTTAGAATTATTTACTATTTAAAACATTAGACATGAAAAATTTGTAATGATTTCCAGCAACCTAGAAATAATATTAGGGTAACCATATATTGTACTTGAATGTTTAATTCCATTTTATTACCACCTTTTTTAGAGATTTGACTAGTATCTAAACTATTTTTTAATTGTATCCGTAAAATATAAATACGTCGTGTTTTTTTATTCATCCTTAGTATCTGTTGCTTTGTAAAAAATTCTAGTTTTTTCTGATTTATGAGTTTCATGACGGTTGGGCTGATCGCGGTGATTGCTTCTAATTGTATTGAACTGATTTGTTGTTTTGGTATACCTTGAAAATATATATTTAAAAATATATTTGTTAGTAAATATGTTACCTAACTATTATAATATATTTTCACTATATATTAACTCGATTATTTCGGATCGGCTTATGTATTCCTTGTAGAACTGTGAATAAAATAAGTTATAGTATTATCTACATATATGACACCGTTGTGTCGTATTGGTAGCGAATCCGACTTTAGCCTCGGCGGTTGCGGGTTCGATTCTCGCTCGGGCAGATGTTTGTATTGATCTTACAAATATCTGTTTCGGTCTGGGCGTTTACACTTGTGGGCCTCCCCACCTTACCTCGGAGAGCACGTAAAGCTGTCGGTCCCGGTTGTCTTTATGTATCACATCACATAACATCTGATAATAATCGTTAACCCTTGATAAGTAATTTGCTCATATCCAATGAGTTACTGCTTCGCCCTTAGGGTTGCGGAGCAGAAAACTAGTAACTGGTCAAATACGTATAAGAGTAATAAGCAAACCCTAGATTGGTTTGTGTTATTTACATGTAATTAAAGTGTTGAGTCGGCCGATTTCATGAGAAGACCATGTATACGGCTCTCCATAAGCGTCGGGATGAGATGCTATATTGTATAGAGTCTGCAACAAAAATAAAGTGTGTTTTTAATTTATGAATTCAAGCTTACAAAAGGACAACAATTCAATCCAAACAGATGTTAACATTATGGATATTACAAACTGCCAAAAATGGGAATCGAACCCTCGACCTCCGGAGCTTAAGTCAGGTCACGCACCTAGTATCGTGTGTGCTACGAATTTATTTGTAAATCCACAATCAAAAGCACTTCAATTTTGTTTAATCTTTATTACTCCCACGAATAAAATATCACTAGCCTCAATAGCTCAACGTTAGAAGTGCCGACTCCGTTAACGCGAGAGTTGCGGATTGATCCTGAACCCCTTAGGCTACTGTCATACCCACTCGTAGCGCAAAAGTTACGAGCTTATTTGGAGGTGCAATAGGATATAAGAATGTTTTAAAATATATATTAAAAACCTATACCTAACATATCATGTCATATTTTAAAATTAGTTCTTGACGGTTTTCAAACAAGAATATGGTCCGCCTGATAGTAAAAATAAAATAAAAATAAAAATCATTTATTTCAAGTAACAGAGACTCATTTAGTATTTACTGTACAAATAAGGTATAAATTAAAATAAACAGTCTAAGATATTAAAAATTTTAAATAAAATAAATAATTTTAGTGATTCATTAATATAAATTGGAAAAATTATATAATATGAATTTGAAATTAAATAAAATAACAATAGTTTTAAAATACAATAATATTAATTGCCAATTAATAATGCAACTACCAAGTAAAATGAATTCATTAAATAATCAATATATATTTATTTGACATTGTAGTAACATGTCTATCACTACAATGTTGTATATAAGGGCAGTCAAGTCTACATGCAATCATGCTCAGGAAGGTGTTGGTGCTGGCCCGTACCCTGCGCACGAGCGACGCACTGCGTTTTCGCAACGTTGCATGAAAGCAGTCGACTCGTGCTGCCGCGAACATGCCTGAAGCACTGCAGAAGTGCGGCAGCCCCAACGTCACCCTGAATGCATTATTAAATTGAATGCGGAGAGCATTGTATGACGCGCAAGTGTACCTCACCCATAGGCTGCATGTATACAGGGACGTGCAGTACGCTCGGAACAGTGTCCCTTTCACCTCCTGCGAACAGCGCGTGAACCTACGAGCCAGCATATTCACCCGTACAGACAAGGCCCTTCGCTCCCTCTCCATGTCAGCATTGTCCTTGAGATCTTTCATCACAATATGGCCTAGATATTGAAATTGTTCCACCCTGTCGAGAGGGACGCCACTTAAATAAACTGGTGGAACGCTTTGTATTCGTTTCGAGCTGACCTCAAAGACCATGCATTGACTCTTAACTGCATTATATTTAAGACCGTGATCCAGAACGTAGTTTTCACAGACCGCTAACAACCTCGTTAAACCGCAGACAGAAGCGCTCAGCAACACCATGTCGTCAGCATAGCTTAAATTATTAACAGTAACTTCATCTATATGACAGCCGACACGGAGATTGCTAAGTCTGCACAACAACTCAACTCATAAGGAAAATCTATCATTCTTAAATTGTCATGACCTATAGCGGTATAGCGAGCTACCTGTTTCTCTGTTCTTCTGTTGTTGTTGTTGTTGTTCTGTTCTGTTCACCGCAACCTATGAATGCTTGCGATACTTTAAGTATTATGTATTTTTCCAACCCAAGGGATAAGAGGGAAGGAGTGAGAAGGGAACAGAGAAGATAGCAGATTGGGCCTCCAGCGTTCTGACTCATCACACGAAACGCATTAGTACTGATCCTGTTACTTATGTCGATTTTCTATGAGAGCGTAGGAGTTCCCAAGTCGAGCCGGCCCATTTGTGCTGAGCTCCTCCCATGGTTCACCTACTACGAAATCTCATCAAAAGATCTTTAACTTAAAGCGGATGAAATAAAGTAAAATGCTGCATAAGTGACTCGAAAATATTAGTCTTTTCGAAGGCCGTCCGTATGAACATCAAACACTTATATACTAAAAATTCAAAAATATTAATTACCTTAGTTTGCTCGACATTACACCGTTCTAGTCTACTGAGAACGTCGAAGGTAAGTTCCTTAAATGTTTCTGGCGATATTCTCTTAAGATCGTTTGAGGGGAAACCGCACAGTAAATATCCTAATTCATTAATATGAGAGCCACTTTTATACCAGTTATTGCCATAATAACGCTTATAAGCCGCTGCTAAAATACCAATCTGCAATCACATAAATCTTTTCAAACACCTTAATAACAAGGTAATACACGCTAAGCCCCTGTAGATGATGAAATTTTTAATTAACTGTCGTTATTTCATTCCCAATTCTGGTCCAGATCCAGAAACATCATTGATAACTCAGTGAAGCTGTCGAGGTCACTAAGGCCATAGTAATAGACACTCCGAAAAAACAAGGTTGGCTCTGTAAACGTGTGAGTTTCAGGTTCGACCCTGACCCTCTTGGGCTATTATCGTACCCACTCCTACCACAAGCTACATGATTATGTGGAGGGGCAATAGGAATATTAGTAATGACTTGAAAAGGAATTGAGCTTGTATTTAACTATTTGTTCTAAAAATTAAAAATAATTATAGTTGATAACCTTTCTATTACTTAACGCTACATAGCTCTTGGAAAAATACTTAAAAACAGATGGATCTCCAAAGTTAACGTAGTATAAGTCTTCTTCTGGTACAACATTTAAAAGTCTTCCAAAAGCCAAAAACTCTCTGCCTTGAAGGTATGCAGCTGTTTTTCCGTCTATCGGTTTTATAATTTGTTATTAAGTAATTACAATACAAAGGCTCTTATTAAATAAAAAAGCATTGTAAAAATCGAACGACATTGCTTTTTTATTTACCCTTCACTTGATATTCGGTTATGATTTGCACAATATCGGCTAT
Source organism: Hestina assimilis (assembly GCA_023373885.1). Classification (NCBI taxonomy): domain Eukaryota; kingdom Metazoa; phylum Arthropoda; class Insecta; order Lepidoptera; family Nymphalidae; genus Hestina; species Hestina assimilis. The sequence continues at coordinate 3,078,649 of CM041749.1, read as the reverse complement.
ATTGTAGTTAGCGTATATTTAAGTTAGCGTACGTTGGTGTTGAATTTACGAAGGGGCTCTAAGAAGTCTATGATATTTTGTCTATATAAAAGGGACCGGGCCATAGCATATAGTAAGTCTATGTATAAAGCATATCTAGTTGAGTATTTAACTTATATAGTTTAAAAAAGTAATTGAGAACTCAAAATATATTGTATTATGTCAGAGCTGAACATTTTGAGTAATAGATATAAAAGATTACCAGTTATTATATCCCACGCTAACAAAGCTCTCGATATTGGAATAAGTTTTTTCTTAGTATTTATTAATATATGTAATATAGTCTCAGAATCCATTCTCAAAAAGGAGCTTGGGGGTCCAAAAAGTATCATATCCATTGAGTTTTCAATTTTTATTCTATTATCTATTTCTTCATAGAAATCATCGTAACTTTGATCATCTGATTAGGAAAGGCACTACTTTATTGTAAATTGTAATATATACTATTACTTTTAAGCAGGCGTCTGACGTTCACACGCACAAAACGAAACGCAACTTTCTGGCTGCCTCAGAAAGTTTTTAAAGTGTATTTACATTTGTTTATTTCTTTGGCATAGGTACTCTATTGGCTTAGCTGTTTGATGGTTATTAAATAGGATGTCATTCGTATCGTCTCAATCTTGGAAATAGCATAGGCTACTATAGGCAGATTTACCAGCAGGCTGAGTAGGCTTCAGCCTAGGGCAGCAGATTTTTAGGGCGGCAAATTCGGAGACCTATTTTTTTGATACCTCGTAGAAAAAAAATCATTTCTGTATGACGGTTTTCTGATGTCTTACAGAAATCTGCAAAAAATTGGCAATGACTTTCCCTTCTCACTTGTCATTGTACATTACGAATAGCAAACTTCCGTATTGTAGAGTAAAACATCACGTTCAACCAGTAATCGACCTTTTGTTGGAAAAATAACACACGACAAGTGTGGAGACTAGGGAAACGAATACCTTATAGCCTATACCTTGAAAATTTGGAAATCCGCCACTGCTAAGAAGTTATATTTTATTTAGTTTTTATGTTATTGTAATTATTATAAAAATTTTGTATTAAATATTTTAAGCACCTTTTTCTATCATAGCTATCATTGAATTTTTTTCATCTTCATATTGCAATTCTAAATCTTCTATAGATTTGGTTTGTAGTTCTTGTGCATAAATGCTGAAACAAATATTAGAAAAATATGGAATAAACATTCGTCCATAGACTTTTATTATATATGGACAAGCCATTCCATAGTATTAAAACGTCCAAAGATTCGCTGGGGCCCCTTGGATTACTTATATAGCAAGCTTGTGACGCTTACCTCATTTGAATATATTACAAACTTATAACTAAGTTTGCTTCGATGCGTTAGTGCGAATTTATGAAGAAAACCCAACGAAACTTTGGACATTTTGTTAGTATGGAAGGGCCTGTCCATATCAAATAATATATGACACCGTTGTGACATTGTGGGTACCGAGTCTGCCTTTAGCCTCGACGGTTGCGGGTTCGATTCTCGCTAGGAGCAGATGTTTGTATTAACCGTACACGCATGTTTTCCGGTCTGGGTGTGTTTGTCTTTGTCATTGTGAATGTTTCCGGACCCCGACACAGGATATAATTATCCTAATGGGGGCCGTTGAGTGTGAGGCGTTTATTTATTTTTTATTTATATAAAATAAAAGTTTATGGACAAATGTTGTTTTGTTATCAGTCTTCATAATAAATTTAGAAGCCTTTTGAAATTATTGTGTGAAAGAATGATGGTGATTATAATTACTATTATTTTGTATTTGTTATTTCCATTATTTAAATTTGTCCATTGAAATCATTTCAGAATGTCATCCTATAAGTTTCTTTCTTAATATTTTTTTATTATAGTGTATACTAGATGGAGCCTGTGTTTCGAAGATAGACCCATTTCTCAGAATCCAATAATCAACTTTCCAAAAGATTCTGGGTAAACTAAATTTAATTATGTTAAATAATTAAAATGAGTTAAAATTATTATAAATTAAGTTTAAAAAAACTTGAATCAGAAAATAGCTAAATAACTATGAAAATTTATCATTATTATAAATACATTTTAAATATTAAAATACCCAAAAGCTTATAAATTGATACCTTTTGACAAATAAAGCAGTATAAACAAATATTATAATGTTCATTTCCTTAAGCTTTTCAACAATCAAGTAGACTACGCCCCTGCTATGGTAATAGACAGACACTTGCATTGAATTGGTAATTAGTTTTAAAATAAGAACAAGTTCAATTTATAATGAACAGATTTACACGACTAAGATTAGAATAATATAGTATTTCTAATCTTCTTTTATAAGTAAAGGTACGTTTATATTTTATGTAAATATAAATTATAAACTTCAAATAATGTTATTAGAATTATTAGGACAATTTGTTTTTCATTTTATATAAATCTGAATAGTCTATGATTTTCAAAGAAACTTCACTCATCATAAACTACAGAGCTCTCAATTTTTGTCATAGTTTAAAAAAAGTATGGCTGCAGACTGGCGGCTGCTGAAATGTTGACATCACTTATTTGATAACCTAACTCTACTATCATACAGTTATTAAAATATTTTACTAAATTAAGTACAAATAAACTTGTTATAGTTGTGTTAGCGTTGAAACTGTATAGATTTTATAGAAATGATATTCGAGTTGTAACAATTTTTTACTAAACTTTTTTTTAGTACTAAAGTTAATTTTACTTTACTTTGATTAACTTTATATTACATCTAAAGGAACATGGGTATTTTAGAAAAGATATCGGAAATTGAAAAAGAAATTGCGAGGACTCAAAAGAATAAAGGTAAATAGTGTTATATATTCGTAATTACAAGTTAAACATTGGGCTCTTGTGGATCCTTGATTTACAAAACCTTATATATTTTATTTATCTTTTACCGCAGTTCTATTATTCAGTAAACGCTGCTTATAAATCAAATATAATGATTAAGCATTTTTTTCACAATTTATATGTAACGTCAAATCAAAATCTATACTTTTTCTTTTTAAAAATGTAAGGTTTGTGCTTTCAGAGTAACAAAATTAATCTATATACATTATCGATCGCTTAATATTTATAATTAAATAAGTTGTCAATCATTCAAAATCATTATAGTTTCATAATTGTCATAAATCCCTATAATCTATAACAAGCTATGTGCTATATATGTAAATGCTAGGAATAAATAATAATGACCATTTCAATATAACTTTTTTGTCCATTGCAGCAACTGAATATCACTTGGGTCTATTAAAGGCTAAGTTAGCAAAATACAGATCCCAATTACTTGAACCCTCAAAAAAGGGTGGGGACAAGGGTGAAGGTTTTGACGTTCTCAAATCAGGTGATGCCAGGGTAGCTCTTATTGGATTCCCATCAGTTGGTAAGGTGAGTCTCCAATGTGACTATATATTTTCAATAAATATATATCCTTTTGTTATTCATTAAACCACATTCCATTCTTGTTGTAAAAACAGTCTTACTACAAGAACAATAAAGTTTCCAGATTTATATGTATGTTAATAATTAATAAAACCTTTAAAGAATTATAGGAATTCTTTATATTGATAATAAGTGTGTAAAACATCTAAACAAAATTAGTACTTGACTACCAATATTCAAGATTATTTATTACTAACTCATGTGTTGTACTTGTTCATAATCTTTTCTATTTCATTGCTGAATGAATCTTAATTAGAAACTATTAGAAAGGAAAAAAGAAACAACTTTAAACATAATGTGACAAATTTACTACTTCAAACTATTGTAATGTAATTCCAGTCCACGCTCTTATCAACACTAACACACACACACTCGGAGGCAGCGAGCTATGAGTTTACAACACTTACATGTATCCCTGGTGTTATTGAGTACAGAGGTGCCAACATACAACTACTTGACTTGCCGGGTATCATTGAAGGTGCCGCACAGGGAAAAGGCAGAGGGCGACAGGTAACTTTTTAAATTCCTTCTTTTTCCTGACATTATTTCCATTACATTGGGTATGGATTGGATGGTCACGGAGGAGTTTTTATACTCATTAATGGATATAATATAAGGTAGATCAATAGATAGAGAATATTGTTTTAAAAATGTTAATTTTCGATCAATAAAACTTATTATTATAATTTATTGTCTTTAAGATTATGACTTGCAATTAATTCATAATTAAGGTGTTCAGTGCATTGAGCTCACTATAATTGTCTTTAACCAACTTGAAAAAGAAGGAGGTTATGAATTCAATTGGTATTTTTTTAAATTTATATTTAATTGAATTCATTTAAGGTTTTTGTCAAGCAATAGGCTATATTAAGTTCGTTAAGACTAATTATTACATTTATTAAATGTTGATTAATTAACCAATTTTTAGGTGATAGCGGTAGCTCGTACTGCAGATTTGGTGCTTATGATGTTAGATGCGACCAAACCATATGTACACAGGCAGTTGCTCGAGCGAGAATTGGAGAGTGTAGGAATCAGGCTCAATAAAAACAAGCCGAATATATATTTTAAGGTAAATGACTTATAGTAGTAATATCATAAAACAGTTGTCAGAATATCTTTATGGGTAAATTTTTTTGTAACTAATTTCAAATAAAGTAGTTTAAAAAAAGTTGTAAACTATTTTTAATAATTAGTTGTTGCTGTGTACATAAAGCTAAATTACAAAAAAAAACTTTAATACAAACAGAAAGATTGCCATGCCACCCTAGAATTACTATATACTATAGACTATACTTATCTCCTCGCAACCAGTTACACACTACCTCTATTATATTATATTTTGTTGCAAGCACGTGACTAACTTCATTTTGTTGAGTTGATGTTGAATTTACGAAGGAGCAGAAGGAGCAAGTCTTTCGACATTTTTTGTCTGTATGATCTGTCTATAATTGTAAATCTATGCATGCAACCAAATTTTTTTTATTTAAAATCCATTTATATTTTAAATATGATAAAACACTACAGACTTAATTGAATAGTATCCTTTTTCAATTACCCTTAAACACACTAAAGCAAACCACCAAATAACTGAGTAGCAGTTTGACGACGTTGTGGCTCAGCGGTAGCGAACCTGCCTTTAGCCGCCGTCACAGGTTGCGGGTTCCTTTCCCTCTCAGAGCAGATGTTTGTATTGACCGTTGAGGGTGTAGCGTTTATTTGTTTATATTATAAATAAATGAACAATAAATAAATAATAAATAAACGCTGCACACTCAACGGCCCCCATTGGGATAGTAATATCCTGTGTCGGGGTCGGATAAATTCACAATGACAAATACACCCAGACCGGAAAATATGCTTGCATGGTCAATACAAATATATTATAATTATAAAGAAACTATAATATTATTCATCATAAGAAGTAATTCTTTTTAAGGTTAAGAAAGGCGCGGGCTTTCATTCAACTCAACATGTCAGCTCACTAAAGTTGTGAGAAAATGGTGCAAATGATACTACATGAATATAAAATCTTCAATGCCGAGGTAATATAACTTATTTAGCCATAATATTGATAGTAAATGTAGCAACCGTTGTGGCGTGTTGGTTACGAGGCTGTCTTTAGCCTCAGCAGGCGTAGGTTTGATTCCCGCTCGAGGCGGATATTAGTATTCATCTTATAAACATCTGTTTCGGTCTGGGTGTTTGGGATGTGTTCCCGGTTCCTCAGTAAGTTGTTAAGCAATCAGTCCCGGTTGTTAATAATAATAAAACACAATATATTTTTAATATTTATCCCAAGTAAATTGTTTTATACTGATAAAAAGCCATACTACGTACATACTAACTGAATACTTAATTTTCGCCTGGTAAGCTAAGGTTACCACACACTAATTAATAATTTTAATTTGTTAGCAATATTAATTTTAGATATTTTTTGCTTTGTTTTTAATTTTAAAGTCACTAATAGCTTAAGTTATTTAAAAATATGGTTTAAGGGAATGCTGGTGCAAGTTTAGCTGGTGCAAGTTTAAAAAACTTGTACTAAAGTACAAGTTTTTTTGAAATACATACCATAGCCACCAGCGATTCACAATGAAATTTTTGACCAATTAAAGATATTATTATTATTACAATAATTTGAGATATGTCTCCGTCACCACAGGTGCTGTTCCGCGAGGACTGCACGGCCGACGAGCTGATCGACGTGATCCTCGGCAACCGCGTGTACCTGCCGTGCCTCTACGTCTACAACAAGATCGACCAGATCTCCATCCAGGAGGTGGACCGCATCGCGCGCCAGGCGCACTCCGTCGTCGTCAGGTATTACTGTTCCAGTGTGGGTAGTCACATCAATACGGACCGCTGAGACGCTCGTCGCCGAGTGCACCCACTGATCGGTAAACGATCGGTAGGTTAAGCAACTTTAGGTGCGGGCAGGCACTAGATAGGTGATCGCATAGTGGTATTTCAACCGAGCGTCACCGTGCTTCGGAGGGCACGTAAAAGTCGGTCCCGGCTGTTGACAATTTGACAACAGTCGAAAAGTCGAGTCAGAGGCCTACGGGCGACCTAAACAACTCTACAACTACTCAACACTAGGTTGGTCACTAAGCACTCGATAAGAAGAAGAATTACGTACCGGCTTCGTGACGTGACCCTATCGTCCGCAGTTGGCATAATCTCTGTCACAGCAGAGATTATTCCACCATTACAATCAGACACACCGGTGGTAGGTCTTGTTGCAAGAAGCCGGCTAGGTAGGTACCACCGCAATGTCAAATATTCGACCGCCAACCAGTAGTGCTTAGGCATTATTGTGTTCCGGTTTGAAAGGCTATGTGTGCTAGTGAAATTACTGGTTAAGAGATTTAAGAACCAATATCTCGAGCTTGGCACTAATGGAGCTGTAAGCGCTCATAGGCTACGGCAACCATTTAACATCAGGTGGGCCGTATGCTTGCCTCATGCTTACACTATTATTTGGCGGTAGAATACTTGAAATTGCAATGATACCTACCTAGCCGGCCTCTTGCAACAAAAGACCTACAACCAGTGCAACTGATGTGTAAACAGTGTCATCATGGTGGAATACAGCTGCTGTGACAGAGATTACCCTAACAGCGGGCGATGGGGTCGTCACGACTCGACGCCGGAATGCAACTCAGCCTCTTTGAATGCAAGGCTAATTGGATTAATTCCAAAGTTTTAATTAATACCATAGATGGGTTCCGGTTCCGGTGACGAAAGTGTAAACACGTACGATAGTGAGCTCTGCAGAATTAGTTAAATTACGAGTGCAAAAGTGAAAAATTTAACACATAATACATTTCAAACTTCGGAAAATCAAACCACAGTACTGTTCAAGCAGACATTACAGTGAAAAAACTTTACATTTGTGTGATTTTTGCAAAAAAAATATTCGAACATATGATCACAAGCTGTCAATTACATTGACAGTCATAGATAAGAGAAATAGCAGGCGGAAAGGTCGCTGCCATAGAAGAAAAAGTGATACCATCTAAAAAGTGTTGCCAGTATATAACATCAAATTACCCAAAAATAAAATGGAAAAACAAATGGAAATCTTGTTCTCCAAAATAAACGAAAAGTTCAATGAACAAACAATAACATTAACAACAGCAATAACGAAAAATGTAATGGAGGCCTTGGACGAAAAAATGAGAATACTGACAGAAGAAAATAACAACCTTAAAATCAAAGTAACTAATTTGGAAAAAAAAATAACATCTTTAGAAAAGGATAAACGAAGAAATAATTTGGTTCTTTTCGGCATTGAAGAAAAGGGGAAAACAGAAATAGAGCTAGTGGATTTTGTAAAGGAAATTATAGTGGAATCAGGGACACATTTAGACAGCCAAGAAATTAGTTACATCAAAAGAATTGGAACACAATCTGATAAGAACCGTCCAGTCATAATGTCTCTAACAACAACTTGGAAGAAAAATCTTATTTTGAGAAACAAGCGTAACCTACCTACAAATATATATGTCAAAGAGGACTTCCCTAAGGAAGTTCTTGAAATACGTAAGCAATTGCAGCCAAAAATAGAAGTAGAAAGAAATAATGGAAATATAGCATTTATAAAATACGACAAGTTAATTGTAAAAAAACCAATGAATACCAACCGTGAAAAAAGAAAAAGAGAAAAAACAGCATCACCGACCACCTCATCTCAGAAAAAGCTAAATACGGAGAATACGGAAAATGTAAAGTCACACATAAACAAAACAAGGGAAGTAATTAAACCAAGCATACTATCGTATGTAGGACGTGAAAGATCTGCTTCGATGTCAGAGTTGACAAAAAACAAGTAAAGGCCTTCTCCGACCGGAACCATCATAGAGATATAACAAAAATTATAGATATAAGTAAAACCTCAATAAATCGCCCCCCAAGCCGGCTGGTCACCGTGGGGGAAGTCGACCAACACCCTCCAACAAATCTGCCAACCAAATACAACACAATAAAAGCGACACAAGAACGAAGTAACTTATACCTATGTACATTAAACACACGAACCCTTAGAACACCAGAAAGTTTGCAAGAGTTAGAGTTAGCTATCGAAACCATCAAGTGGGACATATTGGGCATAAGCGAGATGCGAAGAATAGGAGAAGGAATAGAAGAGAGAAGCCACTATATTCTGTACCACAAAGGTGAAGTTGCTGGACAAAGAGGAGTAGGATTTTTGATAAAGTTAAAACTCAAAAGCCAGATCATCGGATTTGAAGGAATATCAGATAGAATAGCAGCAATTCATATTAACTTACCAAAACATACAAAAAATCTGACAGTCATCCAAGTCTATTCGCCGACGGAACAAGCAACTAAATTAGACATAAACGAATTTTATGACAAATTAAAAGAAGTTACCGAAAAATACTCGGGAAACAATATTGTACTTATGGGAGACTTCAATGCTCAAGTGGGCGCCCGAATAACCGGGGAAGAACATATAATAGGAAAGTACGGGAGGGGAAAAAGAAGCAAAAACGGTGAAAAATTAGTAGAATTCCTACTAGAGCAAAATTTAACACCCCTCAACTCCATGTTTCGAAAAAAACCCACAAACAAGTGGACTTGGATGTCTCCAGATGGGAAGGTTAAAAACGAAATTGACTACATAATAACCAACAAGGTCACATTATTTAGCGATACGGGCATAGTCCACAACTTAAACTTCAATACTAACCATCGTATGGTACGCAGCTGTCTGAATCAATGTGGTCCGAAAAAGCCTAGGCCGAAAGCAAATCAAATGAACTGCTTAAAAAGAACTAGTAAAAAGAAGGACCCAAGCTACACCACAGAAGATCTAATGGAAGTTATTAGTTCGGATATGGAACTTAACGAAAAATATAAAAGAGTAGAAAATAATCTCAAAGAACAAGCTATAAAAGAAACAAATAAGAGTAAAGAATCCTACCTAAGTGAAAAAACTTTAAAACTTATTGAGGACAGAAGGGACTTGTTATCAAAGAAGGATAAGAAAGAAAATCGAAGAGAAATCTCTAACCTCAGCAAACAGATTCGAGAAAATATGAGGAAAGATAGGATAAATAGCAGAATCAAAACCCTAGAACATCATATAAACAGGACGGGAGGCACAAGAAAAGCGCTTAAGCAACTTAGAGAAAAGGGAAAAGAATGGATAACAAAGTTGAAAAACAAAGACCTGTCAATTAATTGTCGTAGGAAAATTCAAGATATAGCAACAAACTACTATCGCTCACTATATTCGAACCAGCCAAACGATAAAACGATAAATTCGATACAGTCATCTAATAGAGATACACAGGAATACACAATCAAAGGATCTGAAGAGATACCAGAAATATTAGTATCAGAAGTAGAAAAAGCTATAAAAAGTCAAAAGACGGAAAAAGCCCCCGGCCCCGATAGAATTACAAACGAACTTATAAGAGGGACAATCAAAGAACTAAGCCCAATATTAACAAAGGTCTTCAATGAGATATTGTATACCGGCAATACCCCAAGCCAATGGGCTGAATCACACATAATACTTCTATACAAGAAAGGTTCAAAAGACGACATAGGAAATTACAGACCCATATCTCTCATTTCAAATGTGTACAAAGTTTTTGCTAAAGTAATTTTGGAAAGAATATCAATTAGGCTTGATGAAAACCAACCTGTGGAACAGGCGGGGTTCAGGAAAGGCTTCAGTACAATCGATCATATATATACAATCAAACAGCTTATACAAAAATATAACGAGTATAACAAAACTATCTACCTGGCCTTTATAGATTACTCCAAGGCTTCCGATAGCCTTAAACACGAATTCGTATGGCAAAGCTGAAAAGAGCAGGGGATTCAAAACACATACGTAAACATTATTAGAAATATTTACAGGGAAAGTAAAGCCAGCATCAGGCTGGAATCTATGGGAGATGCTTTTCCAATCGATAGGGGTGTCAGACAAGGGGACCCACTCTCACCAAAGCTGTTTACAGCAGTACTAGAACAAATGTTCAGAAAACTAGAATGGGAGCATCTGGGGCTAAATATAAATGGATCGCGATTAAATCATCTAAGATTCGCAGACGACATAGTACTTTTGGAAGAGAATCCATTGCTGCTGCAAAGTATGATACAAACAATAGCAGACAAAAGCAAACAATTAGGCTTAGAAATGAACCCAACCAAGACCAAAATGATGACAAATTCAATACCAAAAGACATAACCATCAATGGTCAGAAACTCGAATACGTTGAGGAGTATGTATATCTAGGCCAGATAATATCGCCAAATGACCAAATGTCAAAAGAAATAGACAAAAGAATTGCAACTGGGTGGAAAAAATATTGGGCCTTGAAAGAAATAATGAAAAGTAAGGAACTTGGCATTAAAATCAAGAAGAAAACTTTTGACATCTGCATCTTACCCTGCATCACATATGGCTGCGAAACCTGGGCTTTGACGAAACACCATAGGGACAAACTAGCAAGATGTCAGAGAGGTATGGAAAGGAGTATGCTAGGTTTGAAACTAATGGACAAAGTTAGTAGTACAGATATCCGGAGCAAAACAAAACTAACAGACATTTTGTCACGTATCGACCAACTTAAATGGAGGTGGACTGGTCATATGCTTCGCTGCAAAAAGGAAAAATGGAGCAAACAGGTAACAGTTTGGTACCCAAGGGATGGTGCCAGGAGTCGAGGTCGCAAAGCAAAAAGATGGGAAGATGAATTAAAAATGACATTAGGACCCCTCTGGATGAGAGTAGCGGCAGACAGAAAGCAGTGGAAGGAGTTGGAGGAGGCCTTTGCCGTAAGGCACACCGAAACACGAGACATTTTATAATATAAGTGTAGATTTTTAATTAAGTTAAGTTACTTCTATATTTTATCTTTAAATCAATTTTGTGCTACAAATGTAAATTTCGGGAAATAAAGGCTTTATTATTATTATTATTATTATAATAAATACTTCTATTACGAACACCAGTTGTAACATGAAGCTGAACCTGGACTTCCTACTGGAGACGCTGTGGGAGTACCTGTCGCTCATCCGTGTGTACACCAAGAAGCCCGGACAGCCGCCAGACTTCGACGACGGACTCATTCTGAGGAGGGTATGTCCTATTTATATTATAGATAATTTACTATATAAATTTACTCATTATAGTTGGAACAGTTATGTAATGGTAGATACTAATTAGTCAACTTGAAAATGGTTTATTTTTGTGGTGAAACTATATGAATATTGATGACGGACTGCAGAACGGAACTATATAAGAAATTATACAATAAAAGAACAGAAGTTATAAAAAATAATTACCAGTAATCACTGTATTCATACTGTTCGGCAAGCAAGGTGTGTTATTTTTGTTTCTTATGGTGGGTGTGGGTACGCAACTCTCTCTCTCTCTGTCCCTCTCTCTTTTTATCATAAAATCTTTTGAAATATACAGATTCCATTTCGAATTACATTCAGAGTTGAAGAAAAAAACGTAAAGAACTTTATTACTGACAGGGGTCCCCGACCATACAATTTTTAAATATTTCGTTATGTGCTATATAAAAGTGTGTGTAGTATGTTAATGTGTTTACTTGTGTGTCAGGGTGTCACGATCGAGCACGTGTGCCACTCCATCCACCGCTCGCTGGCGGCACAGCTGAAGTACGCGCTGGTGTGGGGCACCAGCACCAAGTACTCGCCGCAGCGCGTCGGCCTCGCGCACAGCGTGCACGACCAGGACGTCGTGCAGCTCATCAAGAAGTAGCCCCCCTACCACCACCACCACCATCACCACTCGCCTGAAGAAGGTCGAATGTGCAAATTTCAAATTTCGTTATTTCTCTAAAGGGTCTTTAAAATTTATCATGAATTTGTATAAGATATAAGGACGATTTAAGCTTTGAAGAGCTCTCCTATAAAGTTGTTGATTTTCATATCCGACAATGTTAATTAGTTTCTCGTTGAATCGACGCGGCGTTGATTCTTTTTTTTTTTTTTATGTGAAAGCACATACTTATCTTCTGTCTAATAGTACACAGACGAGTAATGTTTTTTTTTATATTTATATAAAAAGCTGCATCGCAAGTTCAATATTTGACTGCCAGTTTTCATTAAAAAAAAACAGTATAAAAATAAAATGTCATTGGCTAATATGAAATATATTATTTCATTATTTTTTTCACTTTATAGTATGTATTTAAAAAGACCCTGCCGCATAGCAAGGAGCTTAAAGTTAATTTTTCAATATTAATGATAATTTTGTTGTTTAAACTACTGTGGGTTTTCTCAATAATTATTTGAATTATGAAGGAAATAACAATATTATGTGCCTAAAAGTACTGATATAAGCAATGTTAATATACATATATTAAATAACATGAACATATTATAGGAAAAATATTTTAATTTTATTCCACGCATGTAGATGATTGAAAGTTAAACATAAGCTCAATATATGTGTTAAGGACTTTTATTTAAAAAATACATCAGCTATAAATTATATTAAGAAGCGTGTATGAACTGTATAAAGACATTTAAATAGAACTTATACAAAATTTAAATGTACTATGTGATGTAACTAAGAATAGGAATGAGAATGACCTTCAACTTAAATGTGTTACCTGATAAGTATGGTTTAGACCTCACAGAGAGGTTCATATTCAAATTAGAAGAAAGTATTTTATTAAATATTTTTAACACTTAATTACATTTCTTGCTAACCCTACCTAAATGATTCATAAAAGTTGCTACGACGTCACAAAATTGCCGAAAGTATTTCCTATTCTTAGTTTGAGAGCATAGTAAAACACATAAGAATAGATCACGCTAATAATAGGACTATCATGAAAGTGGACTTTAAAGCTCTATAAAAAGAGGTCGAATGATAATCCTTATCCAGGAATGTTAGATGTACCAATTAACTAAGGACCCGCTGTTTTGTCCCACTACCTAAAACCCAAATCCTTGTCTGCTCTAGGGTAAATTAAACTATCGGACACGGGACCACCGAACACACTTCACTCGCTGAATGCTTGGTCTCGAGCTAAAAAGAGAAGCAAAGAGCGTTGTAAATCGTTCTCTTTTTACGGAGTCAACGCATATCGCGCCCTCTTTTGGTCTATTCTTGTCTATGATAAAATAATTACTTAATTGATGCACATATTTTGAGTTACAAATATGTTTTCCTGTTTATGTTCTATTGAAATGTTTTTTTATTTCATACAAGTCAAAGGGTTATTATAGAACTGATGTTTGTTCGAAATTCATGAACTGTTGCAATAAAGTTATTTATTCAATTTTTTTTTTGGTTGTTTCATTTTTGCTTTTCTAGAAAAGCGGAATTAAGAGGTAAATACAGATAAAGGTAATACTCTATTTGTTGGAAAACTAAAATGGGTTATGGACATCTCTTACTTATTAGTAAATAAATCGAATTATTCATTTCTTTAATTGCATCCAACATGCTGTACTCCACTACCAGATAAATAAACGATCAATTTTAACAAGTATCAATTAAAATTTGGCAAAAATTAAATTAAAAATTAAATTTTTTCTTAATAATTTATTTCAATGTTTAATAATATAGTGAAAAATAAAGACCCTTTCACTCACCTATTTCACAATTACACAAAAAAAATATCAACACAGTCTATGCCCTTAGAATTCATCAAACTTGACAAGTAAATAAAAATACAGCCCATATTTTTATTTATAAGTAACAAGAGAAATCTATGGTATAAATAAAAATACCTAATAGATTAATAATTAACAACACAATAAATTGGTTTATCAAAGTTTTGTTTACATTTCACATATTTTGATAGAATTTTCCTATTATATTATACAAATACAATGTACTTATATAAACCTTCTATTGTAATACACAATCTTCGGCCAACAAGTCGGCCTCTGCAGTGGCTAAAGCCCAGCGATGTTCAGTGATCTCTAGAGCCTCCCACTCGGCCTTGAAAGCGGCCTTAGGGTCTGGAGGCATTGCCATCGCAGCACCTGACATCTGTTCCTGCATCACCTTTGACTGATCTGCAGCTATAACACAAATAGAACCATTATACCTTAACTGTATATATGTCAATTATTTCGAAATCGTGAAACATTATTTTTAATATCGAAAAACAAACTGCCATATAATTATGTTCTTATTCAAATTTCCATTTCTTATAATATATATGGATAATTATATATGGATTTGCAAAGCATTTGACAAAGATTTGTATTGTGGAATATGTTTGTGCTTATTTTTTGACAGTTTGGACCACAGACAGAGTACAAATAAGTGCAGAGTATCTTTTTAAACCTGGAGAGTCAATAGCTCAATAGTAAAGTTGCAGGTCCTGACCGCCTGTCTGGGGTCTTTGTTTTAACCATTACATAGTAGGAATAGCTAGCACCTAGCACAAAGTACATAGTAGGAATATCAGTAATGACTTGAAAAAGTACATGTAATTTTTTTTATATATCATAGTCATAAAAATATTGTAAGAATAATTTAGATTACTAACTGCTTTACAAATAGAATCCTATTTATAAGTCATATTTACTCTATTTATAAAACTTGAAAAGAAATAACTAATTCTATATTAAAAATGTGATTTTCAAAATTTTACCATTATTCTCCCCAAGTACGAGAGTGTAAATAGTGCGTAGACCAAACACATTGAGGAAGTACCACGAGGCTGATGACACCCATGAAGCATCCAGGTAAGCCAATTCTACACCCCGCTGCAACATCGGCTTGAAACGTAGAGTGAGGGGAAATGGAACTTTAGCTGTGGAATTAAAATTCATAACCATTTATTTCTGATTTGAAACGATTGCCAATTATTACGATGGGCATTATTATTCTGGGCAGACCTTATGGTCTGTAATGAACAAGTTGGGACTATTTTACTAGATCCTCAAATAAAAAATTTAAAAAAAACAAACTTAAATATATTACTATAGAATGAATAAAGAAAATATAAATTAAATATATTAGAATACAGTAATTTGACACTTTAAATCTATAGACTTACTAGTCAAGAATCCGCTAAACATCCAATTAATCCATCCACCAATCACAATCATGGGCAAAACATTAGTCACATTACCCTTGAGCATGTCAGTCATCATTCCTGGGTCAGTCATTGGATTCTTGAAACAGAAAGTGCAATTACAATACAAATACTAAAAACATTAGTTGCGGGAAGTCCATTTACAATACTATTCAACAAACATAAGTTCACAGTTGAGGCTGGTTTATTCTCATTCTTGATAAAAAATATTACACTTAAATTGTCTAACTATAAATTTTACTTACTGATAGAATAGAATAATTGACAGATGGTACCACCATACTGTCAATTATTCTACTGTAAAGCTAGTAAGGTTTGAAAGAGACTATAAGATTGCCCAGTAGGCAAAAGGAGATTTAAAGACAATGTCACAAAGTTGAGAATATGTGAGTGCCACAAATATATGTGTTGTATACTTGCTTGCCAAATTAGTCACATAAAAAAAATTGTGAAAAGAGAACTTTGGATTTCAGAAAGAAAGCATTAACTTTCTTGCTTACATTTCAGAATAACAAATCCAAGCTATCAATATAAAATGTTTTAATTCATAGATGAGGCAGCTTTTATTTATATGTTTACTGTTTTTATTTACCTGAGACGCAGCCGCCCGCTTTTGGACTTTGAAATAACCAGTGTCCTCATTGTTAAACCAATAACGCCGCATCGCAAACGACTGTCTCGGCAAATACTTGCCGTTCTCACGAAGTAAACGAGCTCGTATCATGACTTGACTAAAATTAAGGTTATTCGGTATAAGTCTTGTTAAACAGTATACAATAAAAACTTATGTTATTGAATATACCTGTCTTGTACTTGCAATATTTCTATTTTCTTCTGAGACGACAGTATAATTGATACATAATGCCTAACAATTCCAACTAGGAATGTGATGATTACAATAGGTAAAAACACCCATAATCGTATATTCGGGTCTAATAGCAACTCGGCCATAATTTGCTTTCTCTAAAATAATCCTGTAAAATAATTCCTTTAGAAGAATAATTTATTGAAATCAAATCAACCCAAAGTGCAAGAGAAAGACTCTAAAGTCTAAACTCATTAACTCTCTCTAATAATAAAACTCTAAAGTCAAACTTCCGAAGTTCCAATCTGATTATCTGACACTTCTGAAGTTCTGACAGCACTACTGTCAGATTTGAAAGTAATGTCACAAGTTCTCAACTGACAGTAGACCATACATAGATATTGAGAAAAATAATTTGGATCAAGTATAAGTCAGTACATTGAAAATTGAAATTACAAAAAATTGAGAGATAATAAAGTCGCTAGAACTAAACAATCTAAATGACGCGTGTGGCAAGGTAAGGGTAGAGTTTTTATTCTTTAGGTTTCTAGTCAGTAGGTTGGCGGTTTGGTCAAATATAGACCCGAGTCCAGTTTTATGAAGGTACAATAATTATTAACACTGGCAAAAAGAAACTAGAACAGCGTCACCAAGCGACGTAAGCTATGTATAGTAATGTGTTTCATCCGTTGAGTGTGAGTGCCAGAGGCTGAATAATATTCTTCCCTTTCACCCCTTTCCTTGTCTTGATTAGGAAACTTGTGATAATCTTGGTGTTGCAAGTGTTTATAATCTACATTAACCGCTTACCATTATGAAGGCTTTACACCTGGTGTGCCTCTTCTAATCTAACTTCTAACTAATATTATAAATTTACAAGTTTGGATGGATGGATGAATGGATGGACGTTTGTTACCCTTTCACGCTAGAACGGCTGAACGGATCTGGATGAAGTTTCGCACAGATATAACTTATAGTTTGGAATAGCACATAATACTTTTTGTTCCGGTAAAATGTTAGGATCCCGTGGGATTATCACAAAACGTACTACAGAGCATATACATTTAGATGTATTTTACTCATTCAGATGGCTTATTGCAAAACACTATTCATGTTTTAAATAAAAAAAAGAAAACGACAATAACAAGGGAAGCAAAAAGTCTACAATAAGATAATAATATTTTATTACACCTGTTACTATCGTCTTCTTCCGGTGTAACCATATTTATAACCAATATATACTGTACTAAATAAATTTTAATATTTGTCATCATGCCATAGAAGTATTATCTTATAAAATAATAATTAAATAATTTTATGTCAATATTTAAATTTTTTTTACGCTTGCTTATACGTCACTGAAATATTCTTCTAGAATTTTATTTAATAACATGTTATGATTCTTGCTGAAATTTGATTTTTCTGCTAGCTCTTGTATAGACAACAAGCCTCCACATTCTTCGATTTTTAAAGCGATTCTTCTTCTATTACCGGATTCTCGTAAAATTGTTAATATACATTGCAGTACGTTCTGTAAAAATGGTATTATTATTATGATTAGAAAAATAAAATAAAAATACATGTTATGATGTTAAGCCAATGTACTTACTTCGACAGAAAATTCAAACATATACTCGAAGTACGAATTTTTCAAAAGTTCACATACCCCTAATATTGGTTCGCAACCCATTATAAAGTCTTTTTGACTCTGCGTGCTGTTTTCAAACATATTTTGGACTACACGCATTGATATATTTCTTAATTTGTTTTTACCCTTGTTTAAATTTTCTACTACCAATGATAAAAGCCCTGCATCGATCACAGCCTGCTTATAAGCCTGACTTTTTGTTACAATTTCCGAAACAACATATGTCGCGTCTTCACAAATATCATTATTCTAGAAAAAAACATTATTTAAATAATTACTAGTAGTGTATAGGTGAATTATAGGATAAATAAATCTCTCTCTTCGAAAAGAATGTATAATAGCCACGAATTAAATTATTGCAATAAATATTTTATATATTTTAAATAATATTTTATATGATATAATTATACCTCATGTAGTAACAATTCACGCAGATATGGTAACAAATTTTCGTCAAGTACAGCTTGCGTATGTTTTTCAGAAGCTACAAAATATCCAACAGCTATCAATGCTATGTGTTGCTCTCCGAAATAATTGTGATTGAGAAATTCTACTAGCCATGACAAAACGTGAGAATCAATAAGTATGCTTAAATGTACACCTCCCATTTTAGACAATAATAGAACAGTTGTCGTTACACGTGTAAATATCTGAAACATATGTAATAATAATATAATAGTAGCGTTGGGGGTAGCTAATCTGCCTCAATGGTTGTGGATTTAATTTCCGCTCGGACAGATGTTTACATTGATATCACAAATATCTGTTTTGGTCAGAACGTTTGTCCTTGTGGATGTCCTCACCGTGCCTCGGAGAGCACGTTAATTCGGTCCCGATTGTTATCCCATAACATCTGATAATAACAGTTAACTCTTGATAAGTAAATTGCTCTTATTCAATGAGTCCGCCTTTAGGGTTGTGGAGGTCAGATAGACAATTGTTCTGTGTATAAACTATTAACCTCTATTAACTTTAAGTCAATCAGGACAAGAGTAATAAGAAGACCCTGGAAATACTCGTATAGTACCGGGAATAATGGTAGGAAGAAGAAGAATTGTAACATAATTATACAGAATAGTCTTATTAATTTTTAGGCGACTTCTTATTGGAGAAGAATATAATCACCGTTTTTTTGTAGATCCATTAAAGCTTTTGATAATTCTATTTTTGTTGTTGGTTGTTAGGGCATCATGTTAATGTAAAATACTAAATTTCCATAGGATAATTTAAAAACGAAAATTCTCAAAGTATTAGAGCTAATTACCAGCGATCACTCTAAATTGCTTTAGAATTAAGATAGTTGCAGTTGCCTATTTTTGTTTACGAATAATTGTAATTTGTACGAGTACAAAAAAAAACAATATAATTATATTATACTCACAATTTCGTCTTTGTATTTGACGAGATAATTCACTATTGATGTTATTAGTTGAACATATTCTTTATTTATTGTTTGACGAGAGGACATGTTGCATATTAGTTGTGATATTGTCTTCAAAATCGTAATGGAATACATGTGACTGCTCAGAATTTTATTTAAGTTTTTGAGTATTTCCGTAGAACAATCGAGTTCGAAATCTGCGGCAATGTTAGTTAGCGTTGCCAACACCGGTTGCAATAAACATTCTGAATTACAAGAAAATAATAGAGAACTCAAAGAATCTTCCAAGTAATGTTCGCCATTATTTTGCTTAGCCTTTTCTACTGTCATTTTATTCCCTAATGTAAGATTAGCAAATACACAAGCAGCCATACGCTGCAATTTCTTATCAGTTGAATGTAAACACGCTGTAATTTTATGGGTAAAATAGTAAGATACAATTTTTTCTCGCCATTCTTCATGATGAGTAAGATCATACAACTTACTTAATGCTGATAACTGAGTGGATTTATTCGTGAACTGGCAAATTTCTTGATAAATTTGACCTAAGTCAATGTTCTTTTTTCTGATATCATTCAGATCAGATCGTGTATCACAATGGATTTTTTGATTCACAAAGTCCTTATAAATGTGTTTGTTATTAGTATACTCCATTTTATCTAGTAAATAGTAGTTGTACTCAATAATAATAATTACTATTTGGGCTATTTATTATATTAATTAAAAGATTAAATACAAAATATTGTAAAATCAACTGGTAAAATGGAAAAATTATCATTGACTTTTCAGGATATCAGTGATATAAGATATGTAATCTACAAGTTCTGTTATCTTAACTTGATAAAAGATTAATTTTATTGTAGTAGTTAATTCTATTGGATTTTTATGGTTTTCTCATGGATGCCATTGTCAAAACTGGGTATAATTAAAATGGAACCCTAAGGGAAGCACCAGTTTTCAAATAAAAAAAAGAATCATCTACCACATCGAATTTATCCTGAAAAAAAAAAAAACAATATCGTAAACAATACTATCGTAATCCGGTACTTCAGCACAGATAACGAAAAGAACGGTTATATTCGGAAAACTAGGAATAATAAACAAAAGATGTGAAAAATTTCAAAACTACGCAATACATATAAACCAACAAAAAACTTAGTTTTTTGGATTTACAATATACACAAATCTGTTTAATTTAAACTCATATTTTTATTTATCATCTATCTCCTTCTTATTTCAATTATAATATTTATTTAAGTTTTAACCTTTATAACATTAAAATATCTAACTAAATGATATAGGTACCTGGTATCTATAGCATTTTGATATGTAGCTGGTAGTCCATATCTATGTAAATTTCACAAGTTTTTTACCGATTACTCAATACGAAGAAATTGTCAAATTATCGGTTTTACTATAATTTTAATTTCTTAGTGTATTTCTAAATTCTATCACTATCCTCGCGCATGCGTTGTTTTAATTTTTGTCATCCTAGTTTGTCAATTTGTTATTTTGTTATTGTCACTGTCAGTTCATCTAAATTCGCTATACCTGTTTTGAAATTTGAAATATTTTATACTAAGAAGATTGAAGTTTCAGATTCAAGCTGTGCTTTTAACTTTCGTGTTATAGCTTTAGCACTTGATCATCATGAAAATTGTCATAAACCAATATTAAAAACTGTTGAAATTAATTAAAAATATGCCTCGTAAAAATTAAATTCCTAACAGCCGTTCGAAATATAACAAAAAATAACACAAGTGAAACAAAGCAACTTATTCCACAAATTGTTAAGGAACCTGACAATAGCACAAAGAATGTTTTGGATTTAAATAAATTTAAATATGAGAAAAAGCCTCATATTAAAATTGAATTTGAAAATGAATCCCCTGAGAAAGAGGTAAAAATAGGATTTTTGTGCTAATACTAATATATCATTAGAGTGGGTAAGGTGAATTCCCTTCTATTAAAAATGAATGCTTAACATCATGCTTGTTTGCTAACTGTCATGATATAAAAAATTATATATCTTATTTCTTAATAGAGATCTGGTAAACTTTGAGTACTGTTGCTCCATTGAATAATTAAAAAAATGTAGGTACCTTCATCTGGTTCTAATTCACCATTTGTATTCAAATAAAAGAAAGCCCACAACAACAAAAAAATACATTATTATTGTAATTTTTACCTCTTTCCTTTACAGGAAACCAAAGGGCTATGGGAACCAGCCAATTGGAAAGATTTTTTGGTAAATCTAAGAATTATGAGAGCTAATAATGATGCGCCGGTGGACTCCATGGGTTGTCACATGTGTATGGACGAGGATGCCCCACCAAAAGTAAGTTTATAGTTAATTTAAATTATAATTACGAAACTTGTCTACTCAAAATAGACAGTTTAATATATGGAATTTTACGAAAAGTTATATTGTTACTAAAGCAAATTTTTTATTAGTAATTATTTATTTAATAATGTTTTATTTCAATTGACATGTTAAACATCACAAACACAAACATACACATTGGCTTGTATTTTTATTTAATAGTGCTGTTTGGTTTATATCTGTCTCTCTTTTCATATTTTTACCTCGTAATACAGGTATTTATAGGTTGAGTAAGTAGAAGGTTGGACTATAAATTTAAATATAATTATTTTATGTGTAGGTTGTAAGATATCAAAGTTTAATATCACTGATGTTGTCAAGCCAAACTAAAGATCAGGTAACTTTTGCGGCTATGGAACGTCTGCGTGCCAGAGGGCTAACAGTTGACAATGTACTTGAAATGAGTGATGAAGAACTTGGGAAACTAATTTATCCTGTTGGATTTTGGAAGGTATGTTATTCCTTCTTAGTGTTTTTATGAAATCTAAAACATAGTAAACTTAGTAAATAAATTTTGATATACAACAGATAAACCAATGTTTATTTTATGTAACTCTTTTGCTGATAGACTTACAAAATTACTTTTTTTAACAAAACAGTTATTTAAAATAAAGTAATTTAATTTTAGACCAAAGTTAAATACATAAAAAAGACAACACAGACTTTAAAAGACCAATATGATGGAGATATACCAGATTCAGTGGAAAAACTTTGTAAACTGACTGGTGTTGGTCCAAAAATGGCTCATATCTGTATGAAAGTTGCTTGGAACAAAGTTACAGGAATTGGTATGTATTTGTGTTTAACATTTATGCTTATATTATGTTAGACTTTAACATATGACGGACCATGCATGACTCGTAGCTCAAGAATTGACCCCTTATAATTTATTAAAACCCGTTATTTAAAAGGTTTTAAAGAACCAGTATGATAGAGATACACCTCATTCAGTAGATTCGCCTTGTAAAAACGGGTTGACCCTTTTAAAATCTGTCCCGTAGTAGGAATATAATATATGTATATATATGTGCTCAATTGTATTATAAAATTTTTGATTTGTAGGTGTAGACACTCATGTCCATAGAATAAGTAACAGGATAGGTTGGGTCAAAAAACCAACGGCCACACCTGAAGATACCCGTAAGTCGTTACAGACATGGTTACCATTCAACCTGTGGAGTGAAGTTAACCATTTAATGGTGGGTTTTGGCCAAACAATATGTTTACCCGTAGGACCTATGTGTCATGAATGTTTGAATAAGGATATTTGTCCTTCTAGCGGCAAAGGTAGGAAGTCACCTAAGAAATCACCTAAAAAGGAAATTAAAACTGAACATTTAAGTGACGCTGAACCTGTGTCTAAGTCACCAATAAAACATATTGAAATAGGATCCCTCTACATACCAGATATAAATGAAGTTAATGTAAAAAGCGAAGTTGTAGATACAGCTTCGGATATAGAAAACTGTATTGGAAATGAGCTACTAATAAATACTGCTGGTAAATGTGAATTAAAAAGGAAGTCATCAAGAATATCCAAACAAAATAAGACGAGTGATAAACCAGAAAATACTGAGAAAACTAAAATATCATCGAAGAAGAAGAAATGAATCAAGAATGATAAATAAAAACCACAATAATATTAAAAATTGAAAAAGTATAAGTATAATGTTTAAATTATAAACTCAAAAGTTGTTTTTTATACATGTTTTATTACCTTTAAGTATACAATTATGTCTTCATTCCATTTAAGTTTTAAAATAAAGCTGATTTTAAAAGTAGCTTTAATGTTTCTTCCTGTGATTTTTTTTCTTAGATTTTTCTTTCCTTTGTTCTGTTTTAGCTTTCTTCTTATGACTTTTCTTATTTTGTATACTGTCCAACTTAGATTTCATTTGAAAGATTTTACTTTTTTGCAATTTCTTAGTTGCCTGTCTTTTTAATATTTTCTTTACATCTTTTTTCGTTTTTAGATCTTTATTTTCCTCTTCTGAATTATTATCATTATCAATTTCATTTTGTTCCGATGACGTCATTCCAGGGATTTCTATACTTGAGTAATTATTTAAATTTTTTGTACTCTTTTTTTCTATAATCACCTTAGGCCTGTTCTCTCCAATTACAATATCTTTCTTCTGAAGTGTTTCAGATGAAAGCTCCAAGATTTTAACATTAACATCTTCATCCTCATATTCTTCTTGAAGCAATTGTTCTATGTCAGGTATAGGACGACTTGAGACGACAAGTTTTTTATAAGACTCTTTATTCTGAAAGATAAATAATCCAATAATAATACGACAGCCATAAATAATTTTTAATAACTACACAATATTTAAACCTTACCTCTTGTTTAATCCGTCTCTTTTCCTCTTTTAACATTCGCTGCAGTTCTTCCTGTGCTTTCTTTTTTCTTTCTAACTTTCTTTTACGAAATCCACATAAAAAATCCCTGAAACGAATATACATATTAGTTTTCTTTCTAATAAAAATACCATAATTTATACAGCTTCTACTTACTTTCTCTTAGCTTCGTCAAATACTAAACTAATTTTTTTCTTATTATCGCTGTTTTTATTTCGTCTTTTACCCATATTAAATATAAACCTATTAAAAATTTAAAAAAAAACAAGTCCAAAATCTCAACTATTTGAGTATTTGTCTATTTGAATTAAATGACAGTGACAGTCCGAATTCCCGAAAGCAATGTGACATAACCTCAAAACTTGTCGATTTGTATTATAAACCAATGTTGCCTGATTGAATGTAGTGAATCCTTCGTGCGAGACTGTCTGAAAAGGAACGGTCGTCTTAAAATGGCACGAAGTCACTAAACCCAAAATAACTAAGAATTCATTTATGGTAACTTTTTCGGAAATATAGCGCTTGCCTACAATGCATATTTAAAAAACAAGTATGAGTTACAAATGCGTTCGTAGAAAGAGAAAAAAGATAGAAGTAACAATAGATAAAAATTAATGCCTTCCAGTTGTGCCAATTTAGCACAAATTACTTCGCCAATGTCGCGTAGAATGGAGAAGTCACGAATATATGTATATATATTAATATAGATTTTAATTTGTTATTATTTTAAAATCCTTAAGATTCTTCATAATCAAGTTGCAGAACCCTTTAGTTTCAACTGTGCGTGGTCCACAACGCACTTGACTGGCAATTATTTTACTGATAAATTGCTTTCAGTTGCGTTTTGTTATCCCACGTTTTATGTCACACCCCACCGGAACGTGAAAAAAAAAGTATTAAAAATATTAAAAAGTATTCTATATCCTTCTCCTGGTTCTAAGCTACCTCCCCACCAATTTTCAGCCAAATCATTTTAGCCGTTCTTGAGTTATAAATAGTGTAACTAACACGACTTTCTTTTATATATATAATATATATATATAATGTAATAAAGATATATGTAATTGTCTTAATTGTCAGTCTTGACCGGGTATGAAACATACCATCATTGACATTTAAGGAATAAAAAAATAAGTGCCCAAATATATATATATATATATATACTACTTCTATAATAGCTATTCACTACAGATGACAACTCTAGGAGATACATGGCTCTGCTTACAAGTCCAGAGATAAAAGCAGTCTATAATACGGAGGAGAACGTAAGCTTTGCATAAATGGGTCCAAATAACGTTTTTCCCTACAAATAAATAGATCATTATATACTATATAAATACGAACAAAATAATATCTTAGATGGTATAAGCGTTATATTAATGTAGATGATACAGAATGAAGTGGATAGGAACAACTTCCCATTTATTTTTCAAGATATTTTCTCAAGGTTTCAGTGTAATTTGTGTTTTCCATACAAATAAAGATATTAACTCATGAAATATTTATATTATATTTATTTAGTTATTATCGCCTTCTTCACTGTTTCGTTACATAAATATATATATTTGTAGTAGCCTTGAAAGTCAAGGTAATAGATGTAATTGATAAAACTGAATAATAAAATATAGGCCTCAATAAAGGGATGTTTATATACCTCAATGATATTTATAATTTTTCATAATAAACGTCAATATAACAAAATTTTTGGCAACACACCAAGAATTTGAAAATGGCTTTACGTGATTGGCGGCTACATGCAACTATATTTTTTTTAATACTCTGTTTTCCGCCAATCAGCACACAAGTGCACAATAAAGACGGACTCATCAGCAGCATGGCTGTCAGTATATATTTGAAGCTTGAACGATGCGTTTCCTCTCGTCACGTTGGTTTTTTTTGTTTGTGTATTTTGACGAAAATGTTATCGTGTATGAATTTCAATTGTGTAAAAAATGGATATACGTGGGTTCAGTGACGTGATATGTGTCTTATTACGCAAGGTAAGTGTTGAAGAAGAAGTGGCGACTATATACAAAAGTAAAACGAAATAATTTAATATCGAGACAATAAATGTTATAAGATAAATTATTAAATAATTTAAATACATATTTATTTCGAGTTAGAAATGCTGTGTTTTTGTATTGCCGTAAAGAAAATATATTAATTATATTATAAAGACTTGAAAAGGGTCGTCAGAAATAAAATAGTTTTGGTAATCAATATCGTTCAGCCATATGTTAACATGTGTGTCTGTGAGAGCGACTCGCGTTTCACATACCGTTACTATTCTATTTCTTTCTACTAATCTATTGGATAATGATTCGCTTGCTTTTTAGTTTATATGCTACGTATGATCCAAAAATACTATTAACATAAAAACGTCGCACCTCGCAGAGTCGAGATCGGCCAAAAATTTCATAGGTGTCATATCGACCTGCGCTTCTATAACGAAAAGAAGTAGCACATTTTGAAAATGTAATAATAGAAAAAATGATATTTAATAACGTTTTCAATTAAAATTCGAAGCTTAATCTAGAAGATTCTAAAACAGCAGCAGCAGCAGTTACTAATTATAGATATGTTGTGACAATATACTGTCCCTTAATAATAACAATTACTTTTGAAATCAATATAAACAAATAATGAACATGATGTTCTTAGATATAGCCGTGGTAGATGTTGCTCTTCCTTTGGCCTGTAACATACACTATAAATACCTAGACATTATAATACATTAACAAACTCTTATATCATATAAATTATTACTGAGTGTATCAGTATTATAAAGGTACATACACATGCTACATAAGAAATAATGCCTATCACATATTTACCCTTTTAAAAACTAGTAGCCTGTCAAATCCGTATTAGAGTAATAAGTAGACCCTGGGTAAAAACTGGGAATAATGCTGGGAAAGAGGAAAACATATTTGTTTGCCCTTTTCTAATGGATATATTATAATGAAACTTCATTCTAAAAGCAATGAATTGACATTCCTTTACTGAGAACGCAGAATTAAAAATAGAGATTATGAAATCAAATGAAATCTATAATTTTATAGATATCAATTATCAGCGGTAAGAGCATATCAGTTATTAAATCAAAGTGGTCAAACAGAAGTATAGCTCATGCAATGCGAGAAATGTGGGTTTGATCCAGACCCCTTGGGCTATTATCGTACCCATTCCTACATAAGCTTAGAGCTTATTTCGAGGGGCAATAGAAATAATAGAAATATCTTGAAAAAACTTCTACTGCAACTTCTTTCTACACTAATATTCAGTGTTAAAAGTATAAGATAGCCTATAAGATACATAACTACAGCCTGTCGGATACATAGTACAAACACTAAAAATTACGGAGACGTTTGTCATCTACGAAGTTAAGTTAGTAGCGGAAGAATTTTCATGTAAAATTTATTGATCTCCTTTTTGCAGTCAAATAAAAATGAATGTCAGTATGATTGTCTCTTATCCATTGTTTCTGTTATGTTGAAACTTTGAAAAATATTTCTTTATACACTCGAAAAGGTTTCTGGACTAAAAAAAAATCTTTTAATTTTTTCTTTAACTTTTTTCATTGCAAAGCATGGTGGTTGCATCTAGTGGTTAATAATGTTTACTTAACTAACAAATAAATTCAAAATCATTCATGTTAATATTAAATACCAGTCAAGTGCATGGTAGAGCACACACAGTGGAAATTAAAAAGGGTTCCGCAGCTTGATGATGAATGAATCCTCAGGATAAATATTAACAAATTAAAATCAACTGCAAGAATAAGTTTGTAATTTCATAGTAATTATTTAATATAATATGAAAAAACAATTCTATCGGGAAAAATTTATAAATTATCGATATATAAATTTGTTATAGACCTGTCTTCATCAAAATAATTTCATTGTCAAATTATTCAAAATAATTATTTTGGAAAGGTCTTTTGATGTTGTACAATCTGAATATTAATTTTTTTTTGGGGACAATTTTTATGACTTTAGAGCTAATATCTCACCAACTACTAACTAAATTAAAAAAGTCAAAATCAAACTCCCTATAATTTTTAAAAACCTATCCAAAGATACCTCACAGCCGTTTCTGGATTATTGTGCTCGAGAAAGAGGTGCAGGGGAGGTTGACTCAACCACCCTAGCTCCCGTCAGAAACCGACAGCGCACCTCTGCCCCTTCAGTGATTCTCGGAGCGTGTTCGGGCGAAGGACGTGTATATCAATTGGTCTGAGTGTTTACAAACATTTTTTTTTATGTTAAGCGATATCATCGAAAGTTGTGACCATTTGATGATTAGGGTTTTTTCCGGGGCTAATTCAATATATATTTTGTGATGGCAGAAAGAATCTTCAAGAAATAACAAATAAACGGTATTTTTTTAAACTCTCGTATTATTGTAAAACAGTTGTTACATTATTATTATCATTATTTATTACTATTCATTTTTTTGTATGTAAGCAATTTTACTGAACTTCACAACATACGAGTATAATATTTAATTAAAATTTATAATGTTTTGTATCCCATGTTTAGACTTTAAATGCGTTAATAACAGCATTAGGCATAATAAAGTAACAAAAAATTGGCCATACTCAGTGAAGGATGCCAAAATTAGGAATAATTTCAGTGCTGTTTTTGACATACTACAAACTAAGGGCCGGCCCTTTCATACAGAAAAAAATATTCAAAGATTTAACGTTAGTCACACGCTAACTTTATTCAATTCGTCTGTAAACTTATGACACTAACTTCATTCGAATATAGCAAGATTGTGTGACTGATGTCGATTCGTCGAATCTTTGGACATTTTTTCAGTATCGAAGGGTCTGTCCATATAATCTATGAGAGTATTAATTATAAAAAAATTACCTATGTAATAAAAACGTAATATTATCGGCATTAATATAAGTTTGTTTTTCACGGTATTTCCCAAAGTTACTTTGAAAAACTTATCCTATCTGTGTCTGTTAAAATTAAATTGATATTATTAGATAATATTATGTATATTGATCCGTATCTCACAAACTAGGTGAAAAACATACCTCATTATCTTCAGCTCCG
Organism: Hestina assimilis; assembly: GCA_023373885.1. NCBI lineage: Eukaryota > Metazoa > Arthropoda > Insecta > Lepidoptera > Nymphalidae > Hestina > Hestina assimilis. The sequence goes on along the minus strand of CM041749.1, from coordinate 3,049,428 downwards.
GATTTAACGTTTTGTTGCCGTATTTTTTCATAATATATTGGTTTTTACTTCAAGTAAAATACTTAAATTCCAAGCTATATTTGAATGGCTGGAATACTATTGACTTGATTTTTAAAAATAAGGAAATTCGTGATGATATCGTCCAAATTAATTTCGCATAGCTTTCGTTTTTGAATTATCGAATGCATTTGTAATAACGAAAGTTTCATTTCTGTTTTGATGTAATAACTTATAGTGATACGTTTTACTACAAAGAAACATGTAATTTGTTATCCGAAGTTTAATAAAAGTGATGTCCTAAGCCATTATTTAGATTGTCTTGTTATGAATCTGTCACTTGAATATTTGTCAAAATCTTCCATTCCAAATTAATTCATAACAGACACTGCGATTTTCGATGGATATATTTCGTTCTCCAACTATAGAGGTTAATAAGAAAGTCGTTAAAAAACTCATTATTTTTTTAATTATGACATACGATTTTATCTGTTACGTGTAGACCGCTGGTCGTTTCTCGCTAATCAATGGAAAATACTTATCTGGAGAAATGTTACATGGATTTTTTGATTGCATCATTTTAATACGTATGTTTTTATCATTTTCGTAATTTAACTTGATCGTTCCAAAACTTATTATCCATTCTCCTAGTGAAACTTTCTTCTTCCTAGCATTATTCCTGGTATTATACGAGTATTTACCCGGGGTCTGCTTATTACTCTTGTCCGGATTTGACAGGTTACTAGTTTACTAGTTACACAGAGCGATTGCTATCTGACCGCAACCCTAAGGGCGACCCAGTAACTCATTTGGATAAGAATAATTTAATTATTAAGAGTTACAGATTATTATCAGATGTTATGTGGTAACAACCGCGGCCGACATCTTAACGTGCTCTCCGAGACACGATGAGGAGATCAAGAAGGACAAACGACAAGACCGAAACAGATATTTGTAAGATCAATGTGAATACATATCAGCCCGCAGGAATCGAATCTGCAGCCTTCAAGGCTAAAGGCAGACTCGCTACCCGCAACGCCACAAGTTACAAGTTGAATTTTCGTTATAAATCAATAAAATCATCACACAAAAGTGTGTCAATGGTATTTGAGATAACACGTTTATTGACCTCAGAGTAGATGACGTTTCAGAATAGGTTATCAGCGACGTCTGTGATCCATCATGATATAGGATTTATACATTTCAACTTGCGATGTTTTGTTCTGGAAAAAAAAACAAAGATAAAAATAGAAAATTTGCAGGCCGTGAAAGGTCAAAAATAAAATTTGAACTTCTTAATAAGAAATGCGGAAGTTACTTTTCCCGGCGTCGGGATGTGACGACCCCATCGCCCGCTGTTGGGATAACCTTTGTCACAGCAGAGATTATTCCACCACTGCAATCAGTCACACTGGTGGTAGGTCTTTTGCTGCAAGAGGCCGGCTAGGTAGGTACCACCGCAGTGTCAAATATTCTGCCGCCAAATAGTAGTGCTTAGGCATTACTGTGTTCCGGTTTGAAGGGCACTGTACGCTAGTAAAATTATTGGGCAGAGGAGATTTAAGAACTAATATTACGAGGCTGGCAACGGTGGAGTGGCTACTAATGGTGCCGCAAGCGCTCATAGGCTACGGCAACCACTTAACATCTGGTGGGTGGTATGCTTGTTTGCCAACTTGTAACATAAAAAAAAAACTTCAATTTAAATTTGAACCTGCCAGGTTGACATGAGCAGAGACAGGTGTCCCCTCAGGACTTGCTAAATACTGAGAAATGCACAAATATAATACTTCCAATAATTATTCAAAAAAATGTGCTTTAATTAAATTAAAAATTGTATTTGAATATAGGAGCCAAAATAATATAAAAATAAAGGTGGTTCCTGTCATGATTTCTTAATTAATGAACAATAATTTTATAACTTTTATAAATGACAACACCACCTCGTATCTGATTGGCCAAAAAGAAAACAATGGCGGACGCGGGTTTCTTGTTGGCCAATCAGAGCCAAGAAATATTGGCGGGAAAATGGGTTTAGATAGCGCGAAAAAAGGTGGAAAATGGGACTTGGGTGGAATTCGGGAGACGATACACAAGACTACTTGGAAATGATGAAACGATTAATGTATTAGCTTTGACTAGATTTATATTTGGAAAATAACGAGACGAATGTATTAGCCCTGACCTGATTTATGTAACGAATAATAAACGAAACTATTGTTGTACTAAGCACGGAGTTTAATTCTTAAAATTCCTATGTAAGAATCTTGATATTTTTGACGTTTTATGCTGTATCTCATGAACTGTAATCAATAGTTGCAATATTTATATATTCCTTCAAACGAGGCGTGAAGAGGCATCTTGCGGGTAGGCAGGGGAGGATGGCTAGTACAGTTCGCTTTCTGCAACCATATTAGCCACCTTCGCGGGTGGAGTAGAGTCATTTGCCCTCCGGCGTTACTTAAAAAAAAAAACTTGGCATATTTATTTTATGGTGGTACGGAATACTTTCTGTACGTGTGTAAAAACTTTCTGTACGGGTCCGACATGCACTTGGCCGGTTTTATTACGGAGCTTGATATGACACATGCCTTTCAAATTTCAAGTTCGTGGTTCTTAATACCTTAAGAACTTGAGAATTCGTGTTAAGTGTAAATGGACTTTGATAAAGGTCAAAATTAACCTATGCCCTATACGTAAATTAGACAATTGTTAAACAATTGATATAATAATATACTTTCTAAGATGTGAAGCTGATAAATATTCATTTAAGACAAAATTAAGAAAATATTTTTTAAATTTATGTGACGGTTAAAAAAAAAAAAACATTATAACTCTTTTTATTATTATTATTATTATCATTTTTACTGTCATATTTATGTTACAGTTATTTGTATGTATAATAATTGTTATAATTCTAATTATTTTCTCGTTTTTCTTAGATATAGGTACGTTATATTTTATTGTTATGTTAAATGTATAAAATGTTGTTGTTATTAGTATATTTATTTGACTTAATAGTATAACTTTAACTGATCTTACAGTCAAACCAATTGTCAGGTTTTGTAAGACTTTAGTATAAAACATATTGTTAATAAATATTGACTTAATAAATAAATAAAAATAAATAAATAATAATTACTCGTGATTCATTGCACCCCCACCTGTTCAAAACTATGAATAATGACCCTTTTTTTATATAAACGCCACAAAACATTTAGTTATGTAACACTAATTTCTATACTATTTTTCGCATTAAAAAGTAGCTACGTCCTTTCTGAAGCTCTAGACCATCTGTGTACCAAATTTCATTTAAATCAGCTGTTTTGGCGTGAAAGTGCGACAGACCGAGAGACAGAGTTACTTTCGCATTTATAATATTAGTTATTAAGAAAACACAGGTCACACACAGGAAAATCATTAATTAGTTTTCCGTTTACCGGAATATAACACAATATAATTGCTTTTTTAATGGGGAGTCCATATATTTTGAATTTGTGTGTATGTTACGCAATAAGCACGTGTATGATTACTTTTTAATAGGGGTTGGTTTTCCTATTTACATGTTTTGGTCATCCGATCAAGGACTTCGGAGATTGCAAACGGAACTTCTCAGAGTATAAGCGCTAAATAGCCACGATATTTACATCCAAATTATTTATGTATATAATAATTATTTCTTAACGCTGCCTGTTAAAGTCTGTTAGGGCGGTTTCATATTAGTGATTTTTTTAAAATCCGAACGCGCGTACTCGAGCATATTCCGGCGTGTACGCTCGAACCGGTCGTGGCGAGTGTCAGTAGCATATTTATAGTTTTATATTACGCGCTTATAAGCGCGTCAACGCTCGTACGTGTGGTAACAAACGCGCCTATACGCGCTTCGAAAATCTAGTTTATACGCTTTCATAATTAATGACCATTAATTAAATTTTATTTCATCCCCTTTAATTAATATTAAATAGTATAATTTATTAAACTATTTTTTTTTCAGGTTGACGAGTAAACCTGCGGTAATATACAAACTACGATATGACTTCACGGTAAGTTAATTCAAGATAATCACTGTTATTGCTTGTTTTGTTGCGCGGAACTTACTCTTTCTGAAATAAAGGTAGCCTAAGTTACTTCAAGATTAAGTATCGGCAAAATAATAATAAATAAAAGATCCAACAGTCATCCATCTTTTTTAATTTTTTTGTTATGAGTACTATATTCTCTCACTTGCATTTAATAAAAAGCTGTTATGACATATGACTGACATTACAAAAAATCAATTTTATTACATTGTATAGTGTATAGATATCCTAACCATTTTGTTTGCTTGTGACGTTTTTAAAAAAAAAAAAAAAAAAGAAAAGAAAAAGCCGATGAACTATATATTATGATTTTTTGTATATATAGAGATGGAACTAGGGAGACGCTTATAGGCTACTTTTTGTCTCGATAACAAAACGTGAAGGGGGAAAAACAGGAAATTAAAATTTGAATAGAGAACCAATTATTTCTCTATTGCATTAAAAGTGCTTCGTTGAGATCGTTATAAACGCGGGTAAAGCCGTGGGCAAAAGCTACTAATATATAGTTTAAATTGTCAAGTCTTAATTTAAAATTTCATATGGATTAACCTAAATTTATTTTCAGCAGTTAACGACATAACGACTAGATTGTAAAGATTACGTAATTCAATTTTAAACTCGTGACGCGTTCATTGAGCACGTATATCGTGCCTAACGAGATTCCATGACTTGTTTGCCAACCGTCATGAAATAAAAAAGTGAAAATTCTGCCCTGAAAAAAAAATGATATTTAGATTAAAAACAGCTCCGTCAATTCTATCTAATATATAAAATTTTCGTGTCAAGGTGTTTCGTGCCGTTTTTTATGAAATGTTGTATGCGTATCGGGTAGGTCTGAGAATCGGTCAACATCTATTTTACATACCTCTAAATGGTAAGGGTGGTTCACCCCATTTTTTTTTCTTATATTGTGGACATTTTTTTAATGATTCAACGATCAATCCTTATTTTTTTATAGCGATATTAGGAATTCAAATTTTTATCGGTGTCACTTCTGTTCACAATTAGACTCAAGGGCGCTGCTATCGGGTCCCAGATTTTTTTTCAGGGCAGGACCACGTCCACCGGTCCCGCTTGTTTGTTTATATAAGTATACTAAGGCAAACGTTGTTCTATTATATAAATTATTTGTCAATAAAATCGAACGTAAGTAATAAATCATGAAAAAGCAAGCACTTTAAGTTTCGTTTCATACATACAAATGCAGAATGAAATGTCAAAGTGACGCGAAACTGCATGTCAAACTATAATTGGCACAAAAGAATTGGACCTATTCTCAAATATAAAAAAAAAACATTAAAATCGATCGAGCCGATTTTTATACTATCACTTAATACTATAAACAAAACTATACCTAATTGAACTAAAATTATTACAATAATTACATACATTATACGCGTATCAAGCGATAAGAGCGTACAAACATTGTTATGCTCAACTGTTGATACGATTAACTAGAAATTTAACTTCTCATTAGTTTTTATATGGTATAATAATTGTAAAAATTAATTTGAACCATGTATACTCCAACTGATATAATAAATATGAAAGTCTGTATGTGTGGATGTTTTTCACAAACAGTGGATCATATCTGGATGAAGTTTAGTACACAGATAGCTTAATACCTGGATTACCTCATACAGTATTTTTATCCTGACCAAAATGTTAGGTGAGATTTAATTCTAAGGTCATTACGGATGATACTAGTATTTAAATAAACCTCACACACTCAACGGTCTGAAAAAGCACACAAGCAAATCCACCCAGATCTAAAGTCCTATCTGTGTCTGTATCCTGTCCTACTCATTTCCTTTTCCTATTTATTTTTATTAGTAATATAATATATGTAAAAGTTTGGAGTTTTGTTACTCAATCACAAGTCCAGAATTTTTCTTTTTATTAGCATTAATCCCGGTGTTTTATCGAGGGTCTGCGAATGTTCTCCTATCCAGATTTGACGAGTTACCAGTTTTCACACAGAGCGATTGCCATCTGACCTCCGCAACCCCAAGGACGAACTAATTCACTAAACCACCTATCAAGAGTTAACGATATTAACAGATGTTATGATAGCAACCAGATTTGACATCTTAACTTGCTCTTCGATGCACGGGTTTATAGAAGATTATTAGATTAGAAGAGTATATAGAAGATTATTATTCCTTTTTTTCGTTTCTATAAATAGGTTAGATCGGTTGTTCGTGTTGCTGGAGGCGGGTGCTGGCGCTGCGACGCGGCGAGCAGCCGCCCGCCAGCTCGGCGAGGTGCAGAAGGCGCATCCAGAGGAACTGCATCGTCTCCTCGCCCGACTCATGAAGCATCTCAGATCACCTGCCTGGGAGACTAGGATGGCCGCTACCCAGGTAATAAGGCATTCACTTTTAAGACTAAGAAATCGCCTGAGAAACGTTACTAACACACTCCTATAATTATTTATGTATTAGTAATTATTTTAAAATTTGAAGTTTATATTATTCATTAGGCTATTTTTATTTCCGACAGGCCGTGGGAGCGATATTGTCCAACGTACCAGAATGGCATCCACCGCCTACAGCTACTGCCAAAGGTATTTAATTCATAATAAAAATTGACTATTTTGTAATGCCCTTGCATTATAACAACAACATAAGGGGTCTAAGATATAGACTGCGTAGTGAGTTAGCCGCTTTGATAAAGCTGGCTTCCTCGCGATTACTATTATTTATATTTTCCATGCCTGCAGCGGTGGATTTACAAATTTTCAAGGTATAGGCTGTAAGGTTTTTGCCACCCTTGCATCTGGTTGATAGTGAGAAGAGGGAAATACATTTTCTACAACTAGCGGGGGTGGCGAACTAGCGGTCTTACTCTAGAATATGGAAGTTTGCTACTCGGAATGTACAACGACAAGTGAGAGGGGAAAGTTATCGGCAAATTTATTGCAGATTTCTACCTGTAATACATTATAAAACCGTCGTGCAAAAACCTTTTTGATTTGTATGACAAAAAAAAATCGGTCCCTAAATTTGCTGCCCCAAAAATCTGCTTACTCAGCCTGCTGGTAAATCCGCCATTGAATGCCTGAAAGAAATTACATCTTACTTTCACAACCTGAGACATAGATAACAAAATCGTCAAGAACATTTTTATTTATAATAAAATATTTGGAAATATATGTATTATATTCAGACACGATCAAAATGTAAACATAAAATAATGAACGGTAAAAGCCACAAAAACATTTGACCAAAAAAAAATTGTGGTGGTAAGCCATGCTCCTTCCAGCTCAAATGGGCCGTCTCGACCGGGAAAGTACTATCCTCGCACAGAAAATCGCCATAAATTTACAGTACCAGTAAATACTGTTGCGTTTCCTGCTATGAGTGAGAGCGTCAGAAGCACAATCTCCCATCCCTTCTGTTTCCGTCCTTTTTTCTTTCTCATCCCTTCCCTTCTATCCCTTGGGTTGGCAATGCACATTTTTTTTTTTTTTTTATAGAAGTTGGCAAACAAGCATACGGCCCACCTGATGGTTAGTGGCTGCCGCAGCCTATGAGCGCTTGCAGCACCATTAGTAGGTGCCACTCACGCGTTGCCAACCTCGAGATATTAGTTCTTAAATCTCGTTCGTCCAGTAATTTCACTAGCGTACAATGCCCTTCAAACCGGAACACAGTAGTGCCTAAACACTACTATTTGGCGGCAGAATATTGGACACTGCGGTGGTACCTACCTAGCCGGCCTCTTGCAACAAAAGACCTACCACCAGTGTGACTGATTGCACTGGTGGAATAATCTCTGTTGTGACAGAGGTAATCCCACATGTGATACTATGCGTATGCTTGTTAACAGCCTTCATAATGTAAAAAGTCGATTCCATAAAAAAGTTTATCGGTTTACTGTTAAATTGTTCTTCTTTTTCTTACGTTCTTACGCAACAAAATATAGAATAAGTTTTATGATTGGCACTCCATTAGCTTCGGTGAATCAGTTGTTACATATTGATTATAAAATTTTGTTTTCTATTTTAAAATACATAAAGAGGTCGTTATTCATCTCAACTCCAGCCTCGATAACGTATCGAGCTTGTTATATTTTATTGCCGGATGTTTTGTAATTGGTTACTATATAAAATTGATAAGGTAAAAAACATGAGGCTTTGCACAACTTTAGTGTTATATTGCTTGATTCGAGTTTTTTTAATGGGATTTATATATAACAACAATTATATTTATATATCTCATTCTACTGTACGTGTGTATGTCACTGTCCTCCTAAAGGGCTGGATATTTGATATTTATATATTATTCCGGTGGATTCGAGAATGGTTTAGATTAACAACGGGATCCAATAGGGGGCGCTGTTATCGGGTCTCACTTTTTTTAATTTTAGTAGCAGAACAATATCTGCAGGGCCCGCTAGTATTAAATATATTTTCAAAATTGTCTAGTTTATGGATGCGATTGTTTAGATAATACAGAACTGTGATCTTTAAGTCACAGGCTGACGCCTAGTTTGAGAATCAGTCGCATATTTTATGTATTCTGTATCAAATCAAAATCAAAATTATTTTTATTCAAGTAGACTTTTAAAAAGTACTTTTGAATAGTCAAACGCTACCGACGGTTCGGAAGGTTGATTCTATCGAGAAGAACCGACAAGAAACTCGACAGTTACTCTTTTCAAATATATGTTTTTACAATTGTATTCTTTCATATAAAATTTGGTTCTTGAATGAGATCCAGCAATATTAAGAGTCCCAAGCATTTTTATCGGAAAAATATTCCTCTAACGAATAATAGGCTTTGTTGATAAGTTTATTTTTTATATACATTTGGAACTTGCTTGTGGCAGTTCTAATAAGCAATCTGGAATTTTGTTGTATTAGTACTAAGAGGTCAAATGTAAGAGAGAATGTTGTTACTTACGTTGCTAAGCTTTATAAACCATTTGTCTATTACATAGATAATTAAAAAATATATATCAATTAAATATTGCTTGCGATTTCGTTTATAACCAACTTTAAGCGATTTGTTTTTAATCGTATCAAACCACATGTCTTATTTCACCACAGTTTTGTCGAATTTACAAGTACGCTCTATTGCCAGACCTACCTGACAGTCTTTTGAATGATGAGCTGATATATTAATCTATTAGGGCTGCATATAAACCAGTCTATGAATCAAAATAGGTTTTTCTTCTTTACTGCAAGGTAATGAGTCTAAGATTGTGTCACGACACGACACAGTAATCACGCAATTTTTAAATAAACGCTACACACTCAACGGCCCCATTAGTATAGTGCTTTCCTGTGTCGAGGGTCCGGAAACACAGATAAGGACAAGGACAATCATACCCAGATTGGAGAAGCCTGCAGGATCACTACAAACATCTAAAAGGTTGTTAGGAAACTTCATCTAAAGTATTTGAAATTACATTTTCCAATGACACCGTATTCCATTATTCTATATCGAATATAATCAAAGCAAAGGCTTATTAATTGCCCTACTAAGATTTATATAACATTATTATCAAACATACTTTCTGATAATCGAAAAAATGTGAAGACTGACAAAGATAATACCCAGACAAAATCGATATCTGCTTGCGGACCAACTGAATGAAATTTTGTCTTTTTAAAAAGTTTTTATCAATAATGTATTTGACATCCATAAACTTACTACTCTACTTTTTAACTTCCGACTCAAAAGGAGGGGCGTTATGGGGGGTCGCGGAAGCGGCGGTGCTCGTCTCAAAAATATTAATAGGTTCTTTTGGCGTAGTTAAGAGGCCGACAGGAAAATTCTATTTTTTATTTTTAGAGTATTTTTTGTGTTAAAATATATAAGTAGCCCCCTAATTATATATTTTAAATTTCCAATAGCATTAAGCATTCTTAAAAAAGTATCAGCACATTTCGGGCATTTATCTAAAAGCTGTTCGGATATGACTCTGTGATACTGTCTTTTTGGATATCATGTATTGAAAGGTCGGCAATGCATGCATGGCCTCTGGTGCTGCTGATGTTCAATTGTGCATGGGCGGCAGTAATAATCGCTTTACATCAGGTTAGCCTTCCGTTTTACACAAAAAATGACTTTTTGCGATTTTATCGCCCAAAAAGTTGCACTGGCATTTTGACGAAGTTATATTTTGTCTCAACACGATGAATAACATGGTTATTAAAAATAAAATTACATCGTCCACGTTACTAAAAATGTTCATAAAATGAAAACTAGTATAATATTGGGTCAAACAATGTTAAATTTTTCTGGAACCCAATGACAACTATTTCCGCATCAAACTTTAGGATCACATAAATCTGATCATAAATCTCAGCGTAATCGGTTTACATACAAAAGAAGAACACCAATCGAGACGTTTCTCCTTTTTGAAGTCGGTAAATAATACGTTTCGATATAAATTTATTTTTCGTTAATTTCATTTGTGTCAACATGCAAATATATACAATATCGAATATGTAGAATTAAATAGAATATTTTAACGTCGGAACGTTTAGGGAGATTCACTTATATCGTGTTCAATGAACAGGAACGAGTGACGTGAAACATGTTACTCAGTTGACCTACTTCTATAACGATGTTAATTCATCATGATCTTGCCACTTCAATGGCTTAATAAATGACGCTTCATATTTAGACTAATGTTGGGTTGTTAGCTTTATTATACTAGAAGTTCGCCCCGAAAGGAGACAACGCGAGGGACATATTTAATACTCATAATGCATAACTCCCCAATCTTTAGTATTTACGTATCATCATCATCATCATCATTGACTTATGGACGTCCACTGCTGGACAAAGGTCTCGCCCAAATGCTGCCACTGGGAACGATCTTGTGCCGCTTGCATGCAGCGGCTCTTTTTATATCGCTGTGCCACCTTGTGGGAGGTCTGGCGACGCTACGTTGTCCAGTGCGGGGTCGCCATTCCAGCACCTTGTGAACCCAACGTCCGTCGGTTCGACGAGCTACGTGCCCCGCCCATCGCCACTTCAGTTTCACAATTCTTTGACCTATGTCGGTGACTTTGGTTCTCCTACGGATCTCTTAATTCCTGATTCGGTCACGTAGAGAAACTCCGAGTATAGCTCCCTCCATCGCTCGCTGAGTGACTCTGAGCTTTCTTCTTTGCCGAATCCAGCTCGGCTGGGCATTCGGGAAGTTACGTAGGATCTTCTCGTCCAATATTCCTCAGTGCCTGAAGACAAAAGTCTTCGAACAGTGCGTGTTGCCTGTGATGACTTACGGATCCGAGACATGGTCGCTAACTATGGGCCTCATAAGAAAGATTTACGTATAGTAACTTATAATTCTCAGACATTTCTTGGGACTTCTGAATTCCTATCATGTAAGAAATAAACGCTAAAACTCAACTAATAATGGTCTATTAGGCTAAATATACCCTGTGTCCGGAAATATACACAATGACAAGGACAAACAGACCCAGACCGGAAAATATGCCTGTATGGTCAATACAAACATCTGCTTGTATTAACCATACAGGCATATTTTCGTTTTTAGTCTGTTTCGCCGGCTCTCAGGTAGAGGTTTAAATTTGGAGCCGGTGGTAGAATCTGACATTCAATAAATAAGGATAATGCTTTTTACGTGGAATATAAATATTTGAATTTCAATTTGCTCCAAGCGGGAATCGAGGCCACGACCTGTGGCGCTTAAGGCAGGTTCGCTACCGCTGTGCCACAACGTCGTAACTTCTAAGTGCTCGTTTTCGAGCTCTTGGTCAAGCGTATAGGCGGGGCGTTGATATTTCAGTCAGCTCTTCACCTTTTATATATATGCATAGTGGGTCCCCATGACCCGGATAACCCGGTTCTCCTGCCCAGGAGGCTAGGTATCTGTGAGCAGATTTCCTCCCGAATAACAAAAAAAAAGGTTCGCTACCGCTTTCAAGTTTTTTTTTCATTCAAATTTAAAAGTAATGAAGGAAGTACACCGGACACGTGATATGTAAAAACAGATGGTCGGCGGTATTATACTATCGCTCAAACGTTACCGCTTACGATACTCACTTACATTATGCAATACGCTACGTAAACCAGTAATTTCCATACGTTTGATTTCTTTGCGCATTCGAAGCGTGCCCATTTCAACGCGCTGCGGAATTTATTAGTTTAGAATGAATATTTATATTAACTCAAATACATTACAAAATACTGTGTTCTTCGTCCGAGCATTATTTCCGGGTTTTTTATTTACCCAGGGTCTGCTTATTACTCTTGATTTGACAGGTTACTAGTTTTTACACCGAGCGATTGCTATCTGACCTCTGCAACCCTAAGGACGAATCAGTAACTCATTGGATACGAACAATTTACTTATCAAAAGAGTTAACGATTATTATCAGATTTTAAGTGATAACAACCTAGGCCGACAGCTTAACGTGCTCTCCGAGGCACGGTGGGGAGACCCACACGAACAAACGCCCAGACCGAAACAGATATATCAAATATCTGCCCGAGCGGGAATCGAACACGCAACCGTCGGGACTAAAAGCAGACTCGCTACCCTCAAAGCAACGGTGTCGACTTCACAAAATACTGTATATAATGTAAAGGTTTATTATTATATTAAAATTTCAGATGCTAATTTCTAACCAAAAGTAGCTATTGAAAGCTGATTGATTGTCTCGCCATGCTTGTTACGTGTTATATACTATACTAGCGGCCCGCTCCGGCTTCGGACGGGTATAAAATATATAGCCTATGTCATTCACTGAAAAAATGATTAAAATCGATCCAGTAGTTTTGATTTATTTATTACTGCCCGTGGCCCGCACGCGTTAAATGTAATTATTTACGACATCACATTAGAAACCTCAAAAATTGTTTTTTTTTTTCTCCACTATTTAATGGATGTTATTATACATATAAACCTTCCTCTTCAATCACTCTATCTATTAAAAAAAAGGGCATCCAAAATCCGTTGCGTAGTTTTAAAGATTTAAGCATACATAGGGACAGAGAAAGCGACTTTGTTTTATACTATGTAGTGATGTGACGTTAATGTTCAATTTTTGGTAATTAAACTCTTAATTAATTGAGATATCGATAATATTTTATAAGTATGGGTTTTAACCAAGAGAGTTTGCGTAAACATTGAAGGGTTATTCCTTCGTGCTATCTCTGAATTATGAGATTATTTCATTACATTGAGCGCATCTTTATGTAATAATTATTTGTGTATATAGATATAAATCTTTACACCGGCTTACAAAAAGAATTTTATAAAATTAAAAATACGACGACGTTGAGGCGCAGCAGTAGAGAACCTGAATTAAGCGCCACAGGTCACGGCTTTTCCGGTCTGGGTGTGTTTGTCTTTGTTATTGTGTATAATTCCGGACCCCCGACACAGGATACAACAATTCTAAGAGTGTGTAGCGTTTATTTAAAAAAAAATAAACGTATTTTTTTTATTTTATATTTTGACGTAAACGTTAAGTTTCTTGTTGTGTAGGAATTGTATCGTTAAAGTTTGTAATACACGATTTTTTATGAAATTACCAATTATTGTTATCGTTAATTCTTTATCTCTGAATATTCCTATTTTCATAGAAATATTTATTTATTAAGTCAATATAATGTTCACAATATGTTTTATACTAAAGTCTTTCAAAACCTGACAATTGGTTTGACTGTAAGATCAGAGTTATACTACTAAGTCAAATAAATATACTAATAACAACATTTAACATAACAATAAAATATAACGTACCTATATCTAAGAAAAAACGAGAAAATAATTAGAATTATAATAATTAATATACATACAAATAACTGTAACATAACTATGACAGTAAGAATGATAATAAGAATAATAATAAAAAGAGTTATATGGTTTGCGTTTAGTTTAAATAAAATGAAAGGAAAAAAAATTATATTGGAAGTTCAACCCCTATTTTCTTTGCACCTTAAATGACTAGGATATATGGTCATAATAGGCAGATATTCCGGGATAATCCCAATGGATCTCCTGACAACTTAAAATATACTTGTTTTGGAAAAATAGTTTTATTGAAATCATAATATTTGCTCTGCGGGTGTACCCTATTCATAATTTTTTTACCATGACGGTTGGTAAACAAGCGCATAGTCCAGATGGTAAGCAGTCACCGCAACCTATGAACCCGGGAGATCCAAGGGGTAGAAGAGAAGGGATGAGAATGGGCGTCGGGATGTGACGACCCCATCGCTCGCTGTTGGGATAACCTCTGTCACAGCAGAGATTATTCCACCAGTGCAATCAGTCACACTGGTGGTAGGTCTTTTGTTGCAAGAGGCCGGCTAGGTAGGTACCACCGCAGTGTCCAATATTCTGCCGCCAAATAGTAGTGCTTAGGAACTACTGTGTTCCGGTTTGAAGGGCATTGTTCGCTAGTGAAATTGCTGGGCGAACGAGATTTAAGAACTAATATCTCGAGGTTGGCAACGCGCGAGTGGCACCTACTAATGGTGCTGCAAGCGCTAATAGGCTGCGGCAGCCACTTACCATCAGGTGGGCCGTATGTTTGTTTGCCAACTTCTAACATAAAAAAAAAAAAATGGAAACAAGGAACTACTAACACACTGCTAAAAATGCTTAAATCGAATTTGTTCATAATTTTTTTCTTTTTGGGTTTTTTCTAGAAAATGCATAAATTCCTCTATTTGTTTCATTGTTCATATTCAAATTTAACGTCGTTTCGAGTTATTATCTCACCTATATTTATAAAAGCAAAGCGATTGTTGTCTGACCTCACTAACGTGTCAAGGGCGGTATAATACCTACTTAGGAATTATTAAGCTAATTTATTTAAATGTGGACTGGTAACAATGAAAATTTGGACGGAAATGTGAGCACGAACAAAACTATATTGCGTCAACAAGATTTCATACAATCTATTTTCGTAGTCTTTGTATGTGTTTATATTTGAAGCGCATGGCTCCTTGTACTTACATGGCCAATTATGAAACGAATTGCTTTTAATTAAGTCCGATTAAAATTTTTACAAGGAGATATTTAGTTTGTTTGTCAGCGGAATTTTCCTAAAAATAAGAATAAGAACCCAATAAGTGTTTCTCCAAACTTTTTTTTTCGTGACGGAAGGTTGACGTTGACGTGACGGTAAAACAAGCATACGGCCCGTCTGATGGTAAGCCGTCGTACTTCCAAAAAGTGGCCGGCTCACGTGTTCCTTCCAACAGTCTGGGCTCCTTCAAACGAGGCGTGAGGAGGAATCTTATGGGTAGGCCGAGCGAGGGTGGCTAACGCGGTTACATTCCGCAACTCTGTTAGCCGCCTTCGCGTTTAGACTTTATTTCCACTTACCATCAGGTGGAGTAGAGTCACCTGCCCTACTTTCCAAATAAAAAAATTAAAAAAATAAATATTCCAAATATAATATTAAAAAAGCCGTCATCGCAACCTATGAACGCGCGTGATACTTGAAGTATCACATGTCGTTGGCAACCCAAGGGATACGTCGGAGATTGACTGAGGCGCTCTCACTCATCGCCAAACAATACTCTGTAGCTTCGTGCTACAACCCAACAGTACTCTATAGCTTTGTGCCGATTTTCTGCGACAGGGTAGTACTACTACGATAAAGCAGGCCCAATTATGCTGAGAGAAGTATTTATAAACATTTAATGATAAATGACTTTTAAAACATTCGCCACATTAAAAATACCTAAAACTGCGTTTTACGTCCGAACGTTTCGCATAAACATTTTTATAGCAAGATTTAATTTCAACTTTGAGAATAGCTGATGATATCGTGATAACTATTAAAGTAGCTGACGTGTTTTCAAATTCTGGAGTTAAGCCAAGCATTTCAAATTCAAATGTACGCAAAAAATGCAAACACGTTTGTAGTAACATACCTAAGACTAATAGTACATCTCTGCTTTGGAACGAGTCAATAAATAATATCAATTACGAATACATTGAATTTTTAGCGATTTTTTTTTAAAAAGGGAGTAGGTATAAATCGCGGCATGAAAGTTGAAATAAGATTTTCAATGCACAGTAACACATTTGAGAGTCTCAATCGAAGTGTGGAACGAAAGGGGTGGCCGTAGCTAGCATCCTCTCAGTCACATTCTCACCCTTGACTTCACCTAGCGTTAGGGCTATAGCGACCAGGACCGACAGCTTTACGTGTCACAAGGACGAACCCCCTGACCGAAACTGATAATTGGACGCAAATAAGCAATACCATGTCAACCCATGAGTTATATATGCAGAAGTGTTTTCAAATGAATATTTGTAGGGTTTTAAGCTTTAAAACTTCTAAAAAGCCATTTTTAAGTAAGCAATTTATGTCTTATGTTAAACGTTTTGGGTTATATTATATACGAAATACGCAGTTTGTATACTTATTTATTTTTGTGAAAATATATAAAATAACTTACATAAATCTGAAATTGCCAAAAACTTGACCTTGTTCAAAATTTTCAAATGCGTTTTTCTCGAAATGACATTCGTGTGGGTTGGCATGGTATTGCTTATTTGCGTCCAATTAATTGAAAGATTAACACAAACATCTGTCCCGGTCGAGAATCGTTATAGGCAGGCTCGTCTAAAAAAAATCAGTATAATATACTAATTTCTGAAAAAGTGATTATAATAATTTTTTAAGTTTATTCTTTTGTCCTGCGTCAACGCGTTTATTATTTTTGTTTTCATGTAAATTTGTCATTGTGGTTCATTGAAAATTACAGTTTAATTAAGCAGAACCTAACACTGCATTGTTTTACTGCAGTCATTAATAGTATCTATGAATTTCACCTTCTACGTTATTAAAATAAACTCTGTTAGCGAATATGTTCGTCTATTTTAATTGTCTTGTTAAAATATATTAACTGCTGGCTTTAATCTCACTACATAGTATAAAACAAAGTCGCTTTCTCTGTCCCTATGTGTGGTTAAATCTTTAAAACTACGCAACGGATTTTGATGCGGTTTTTTTAATAGATAGAGTGATTGAAGAGGAAGGTTTATATGTATAAAAATAGTGGAGAAAAAAATAATTTTTGAGGTTTCTAATGTGATGTCGTAAATAATCACATTTAACGCGTGCGGGCCACGGGCAGTGATGAATAAGTCAAAACTACTAGATCGATTTTAATCATTTTTTCAGTGAATGACATAGGCTATATATTTTATACCCGAAGCCGGAGCGGGCCGCTAGTATTGATATAAAGCAGGCTAGATATATGATGACCTCCCGCACAAATTTATAATTTAGTATAAGACGTTTCTTCGTTGGCTAATCAATAATGAATACTAAAGAATTTTCCACCGCGAACTCTCTGGTCATGGTATTAGCTCCCTGCCGAGGTTTTCCTGCCACCTTATATATCGGGATCGGCAACACGCATGCGATACCTCTTGTGTTGCGGGCCGGCCGTAAGCTAGTTTGCCACCTGTCGTAGCATGTAAAAAATTATCTATGTTTTATGTATTTAGGTTCTATTAATATTAATTATAAAAATAAAACTCTTGCTTATATACGAACTTTTTGGGATTGCCACTGTTTTCGAACTTAATAGGAAGTAAAGCAGGCAGTCGAGGTATAGAGTGTAAGTAATTTTTTTTCTTTGATCGTCAGAGGAGGAACCAGACCAAGAAGACAATGTACGGCTCCGGTGTGAAACCTTCGACATAGAGCGTGTTTTAGAGCACGGAGCTCATCTGATGGGATCAGAAGGGCGCGAGTATGATATGGATGAGGAATCTCTGTCCGTTGCAGGTAATAAAAGACATATTTTGTCATTTTACTAAGTTAGCAACCAAGCATACGGCCCACCTTATGGTAAGCGGTTGCTGTAGCCTATGAGCGCGCGCAACACCATTAGTAGGTGTCACTCAAGCGTTGCCAACCTCGAGATATTGGTTCTTAAAACTCTTTTGTTCAGTAATTTCACTACCCTACAGTACTATTCAAACCGGAACACAGTAATGCCAAAGACACTACTGCTTTGGTAGAATATTTAAAACTGCGGTGATGCCTACCTAGCCGGCCTTTTGCAAAAAAATACCTACCACCAGTGTGATTGCACTGGTGGAAAAATCGTGCAATTATTGATGTTTTAGTATTTTGATGGTGAGAAATTTGTCTAATATTTAATTAAACTGTGGTTTAGAATTGAAAGAATCGTTGGCAAAACAACGGCAGCAGCTAAATTCAAGATTGGGATTGGACGTAGCGTCGTCATTAGGAATGGATTTAAGCGGAGTTTACACCAACGACGACTTGTGTCCTGTGAAAACTCCAATAAAAACTGAAGTTACCAGGGTAAGATTGAAATCTGAAGTCATTATGTCGCACCTTTAGAACGAAAACGCCACAATAAAAAAATGGAAAATTTAGATATCAGCGCAAAATGATTTTAAACTAAATTCTGAAATATGTAAAGCCTTATCCAGTCATTATAACGAACCTTTATAACGAAAACGCCACAATTAAAAAAAAACGAAAATTTATTTATCAACGTAAAACGAAATTCTCAATGTAACAATAGTCCAAACATAGCCATATTCGAGCGAAAATAACTGGCGTAAATAACCAAGAAAATATAATATACGAAAGACTGTGCAGGTGTCAATATATTTATTACTTATTTCCTTGATTCCCAATAATTTGCTTTTTGAGTTACGTCGTTTTCGTGCTAAAGGTGCGATGTTTTTCAATAATGGTCTGAATATTTAATTCCAATATTTATTTAATAATTTAATTTTACTGATCACAATCGAAATGATATCTTTATTATAGAGTTATATATCATTCCTGGTACAAAATCTCTTTCCTTATTTCACCCTTTTAATTTTTTTTTGCGACATGTGAAAAAATCTTCAAAATTGGTTATGAAGGTAAGGCGTGAATCGGTAACAGACAATCAGAGTTTCTTTCACATTTGTATTAATATTCTGAATGGTATGTATAAATTAGAGTGGATTCCATACGGAAAGTTCTGTCTTCACTTCAAAATTTCAAATATCTTTCAAATTCGTTCCGGTTTTGCGTGATTGAATAACAAACATCCAAACATACAAACTTTCACATTTATAATATCAATAGGATTTTAAACTACACTTTAATATTACCCAGCGTCCAGTGCAAGAGCTGGTGGCTAGCAAGGGGATGAGCTCACGTGAAGTGAACTTAGCGAAGCGACGCGCCCGCGCTGCCTTTAGCAAGCAGAAGTCACGTGACTGCGACGAGAACCCCTCCAGCGCCCCGCACACCCCGCTCACCCCCCTCACCCCCAGCGGGACGGCGCCGTCCTTCCCCGAGCCGGAGAGGAAGAAGATGAAAATGGAACCAGTTGATGAATCTCTTTGTAAGTTGTAACTCCTATTTTTTTTTAAGTCGGAAAGCCAATATACGACCCACCTAATGGTAAGCGGTCGTCGTAGCCTATGAGCGCTTGCCAACCTCGAGATATTGGTTCTTAATTCTCATTAGCCCCATAAATTTACTATCTGCCATTGTAGGTGTTCTTTCAATCCGAAATACAGTAAATCTATTTTATTACTTACACTAAACGAGACAGCGACATACAACACATGGCAACTCATTATATTATTATTTAATATTTATGTTACGAAGACAATAATTCTCAAAACCAGTGGATTATTTTAATTGTTCTCTTTCTCTTATAAATCTTTTGCAAATAACATTTAGAGAAGATGCTATGTACAAATGAAAGGAAGGAACATTCAGTAAATGCCTGAATGACTATTCTTAAATCATATTTTTATGACCAGACAGTAATGATTAACGTCATAAATAAGCCTGTAGAGTTACGTGTGGGCTTTTCATAGACAAAATGTCCAAAGGCTCGCTGGTCATTTCTTTTTCTACCTGGCTCGCTTTGTAAATTCAACATCGATTGTGACTAACAAGCTTGCAACATATTCGAACAAAGTTATCGTGTGACTAACTTCGTTTCGTTGCTTTGATCTTGGGTTTACGATGCTTTAGCGACAGTGGATTCGTTTATATGAAAGTGCAGGTCCTTGGTTAGTAGATCAATGTTTGAGTCCACGATAGGATTTAGGGGTGAGCAACCGGTGCGATAGCACCGCGGCCTCCACAAAAGAAGGGCGCACACAATAGAGACTTTAGAAAAAACAATCTGAGGCCCGATGTCTCCGCAGCTCAAAATCCAGCCCTGTTGGAGTGACTTTGTAACTGTGGTAATTTAATAATAAATAATCTTTAACTTGAAGAGATGTCTGTGTGCGCGCAGGCGGTGCGGGGTGCGCGGTCCCGGGGCGCGACGGGTCGTGGGGCGCGGGCGCGCGCTGGCCGCTGGAGGCGTGGTGCGGCGCGCTGCAGGCGCAGCTGTTCAGCGCCGCGTGGGAGGCGCGCCACGGCGCCGCGGGGGCGCTGCGCGAGCTGCTGCGCTCCAGCCTCGCCGCCTCCGCGGGCCAGCGCGCCGGGATGGACGAGCAGCAGGTGCGTTAGCTGAGGGCCCAGGGTAGGTGCAGTAAAGATGGACGAGCGACGGGTGCGGTATTGGCGGGGTGAAGGGGTGTGTGGCGACGCGATGCCTGAGTTTCAGCTTCGCAGCCTCAAGAACGAAATGTACCACTTTAAGCTAATTCTTTAGAAAGTGTAATTGAAATGTTTCGAAAAAATATCCGCCGACTTCAACCGCTTATCTTACAGGTATACAGTATAGCTTTAGAGCCTTTCGTTCTTCTTACTCCGTGTCAGTTTTTCAAGAAATTCAAACTGCACAACTCTTATATAAGAAAAAATCATGATAACGAGATCAAAAATCCGTTTCAGCTCGACGACGCTCACCAGGAATGGCTGGAGGATATGGCGCTGCGATTACTCTGTGTCCTCGCTTTGGACAGATTTGGCGATTTCGTGTCAGATCAGGTATATTTAAATTTTTTGAAAAATATTAAAGTAGTTTTCTGATTTGATCATAATTGTAATTTGTGTGTTTTATGTATTTTATGTAATACATATTGCGTGTATAGGTAGTGGCGCCGGTGCGCGAAACGTGCGCGCAGACGTTGGGCGTTGCGCTCGCGCAGCTGCGCGCCGAGCGCGTGCGCCTCGTGGCGGGGCGCGTGGCGGCGCTGGCGCGGCAGCCGCAGTGGGAGGCGAGGCACGGCGCGCTGCTGGCCTTCAAGTACTTGCTCGCGGCGCGGCAGGTCAGGCACGGGGATGATCAGGGGCTAAGACTTATATTTTAGAGTCGACTGATTTCACGTTTGTAAACTATGTATGACGATCGGTGCGATCATTGGACTTTGTTTTGTTATGGTTGATTACTCTGAAATTAGTATATATCATGGCGAATGTTTTGATAAATTATTCCGATTAATGCTAGACTTTGAATCACACCATTGCAAATTTCTCCAAAAATCAATTCGCAGTGCATTTTGTATATTGTATTAAATTTGTGTAGAACCACACTTTTAACTTTAAACGAAGGTAATTATTTTTAGGAATGTCTGCTCGTGCCTTCTCTTTCATAGAAAAAAAATACCAGCTAAGTGAGTGTCGGACTTGCATATAAAGGGTTTTGCACTACCGTAGAATAGGCATTACCGTGTTCCGGTTTACTGTACTGGCACTGTAGGCTAGTGAAATTACTGGGAGATTCAAGAACCAATATCTCCAATTTGGTAACGCGTGAGAGGCTATAAGGATACTAATGGCGTAGCGCGCGCTCTCAGACTGCGGCAACCGCTTAACATCAGGTGGGCCGTATGCCTGCTTGCCAACTTGTAACATAAATAAATAAATAAATAAACGCTACACACTCAACGGCCCCCATTAGGATACTAATATCCTGTGTCGGGGGTCCGGAAACATTCACAATGACAAGGACAAATACACCCAGACTGGAAAATATGCTTGCATGGTCAATACAAACATATTATGCTCCGAGCGGGAATCGAACCCGCGACCTGTGGCGTTTAAGGCAGGTTCGCTACCGCTGCGCCACAACGTCGTCAAATATAAAAAAAAACCGGAATCCAATGCACGTGGTCGCCGTGCGCAGGAGCTGGCGGTGGAGTGCGGCGCGCTGGAGCACCTGACGGCGGGGCTGGAGGACGGCGCGGAGGACGTGTCGGGCGCGGCGGCGGGCGCGCTGGCGCCGGCGGCGGGCGCGCTGGCGGCGGCGCGGCCCGAGCGGCTGGCGCGCCTCGCCGCGCGCCTGTGGCGCCTGCTGCGCGAGCAGGACGAGCTGGCGGCGCCCGCGCACGCCTACATGGCGCTGCTCGCCGAGCTGCTGGCGCTGCCGGCCGCCGCCACCGAGCTGCAGTCAGTACCGAGCTCACGTTTTATGTTATATAGGCTACTCGTGCGGGCGGGGAGGGGGCTCGCACGCGCACACACACAGTCGCGCCCGCACAGACACATACTCATTAACAACTTTTGTTTTGAGAACACTTTTTCCTTTTTTATTTGACAATTTCAATTCGAACAGCAAGCCACATTAAAGAAATTTATTCCAAAAGTCTGAATTAATAGTTGTTTCTGTCAGAATAATTACTACTTTTTAATATAAATTAAGCTTAATAATAACTCATCTTATATGAAGATTTATTCTACATAATTATTTTTGATAATTTATTTTTCAGTCCAATCGACCTCACTGATGTTCTACCGAGACTGTGGCCATATCTCGATCACTCCACCAGCTCCGTGAGGAAAGCAACATTACAAACCCTACGCACACTGACAAAGCCACTCATTACCACCAGAACAAATGGTCAGACTAATGGTAACAAAGAAGTGAAGAGTGCTACAAATAATAGTGAAAATACAAGTGACAGTGCAAGTGAGTCAAGTGAAGTGAAGGATAGTGAAGTGAAGTGTGATAACGGTGATGATGGCCAGTATTTAAATTGGACACCAAATCTATTGCAAGAGGCTTTGCGACACGTGTATCAGAGGGTTTTGTTTGAACATGTGCATGATATTCAAGAGATAGCTGTTCAGGTGAGAATCTACTTTATAATTACAAAGTCATCATAAAGCTTCTATATAATTCAAATTAATTAATTTGTTGTTAACCAACTTCAAAACTGAAACTGATTTTAATTAGCAAAGTGTTCCCATTTAAATTTTATTGGTTTTAGACCTTGTATTCCAAAGATATACTAGTGAACTCCTGTATGTAGTGATATCAATTTGAGAAAAATAAAATAATTACAAAAAAAAAAAAAAAATTAACAACAGCTGATGTCGGTGCTAATTAAGAAATAAATGATCCTTACTGTATTTGCATATATGCTATATCTGACATCTGTATTAACATAAAATAAAATTAATACAAAGGTCATAAGGGCATGAGGTCATCTCAAAGTGAGAGATTAATAATCAATATTGGGACATAAGACACCAGTTGTTATAGAGAACTAGAGAAAGTTCTTTTTACTGTTTTTGTAAAAGAAAAATTGTATATCTATGTGATTGTCGTGGTGCAGGTGTGGGAGAACATCCTGCGGTACGCGGCGCTGGGCACGGTGCTGGTGGCGGCGTGCCCGCTGCTGGCGCTGTGGCTGTGCCTCGCCATGCAGCCCGCGCGCCTGCCGCTCGACTCCTCGCTGCTGCTGCACCCGCCGCCCAAGGTACACACTCACTCACTGAATCACTCACTCACTCAATCAATCACTCACTCACTCACTCAATCAATCAATCCGTCACTCACTCAATCACTCACTCACTAACTCAATCAATCAATCCGTCACTCACTCAATTACTCACTCATTTACTCAATCAATCAACCCGTCACTCACTCAATCACTCACTCATTCACTCATTTACTCAATCAATCAACCCGTCACTTACTCAATCACTCAATCAATCCGTCACTCATTTAGCCTTTTTTTTATACGAAAAAGGTAACGTGGTATTATGCAGCACTAAAACCGTGGTGGCAACCTAAGTAAAAGGGGGAATACGAAAATAAGAGGATAGGATAATTGATAAAGAAGGGATGGAGATTTGGAGGTTCATTCATTGATCGAAACATAATAAGATGGACAAGATACTGTTACTTTTGTATTGACCATACATGTGTTGAGGTCAGGGTGTGTTTGTCCCTGTCCTTGTGTATGTTCCCGGACCCCCGACACAGGAGATCACTATCCGATGGGGCTGTAGAGTGTGTATCGTTACCTGCTGCCACCGCAGGAGCTGCGCGCGCGCGGCGGCAGCGCGGGCGGCGAGGGCGAGGGCGAGCCGCGCGCCGCGCAGAGGTTCCTCGGCGGCGCGGACAGCCAGCCGGCCGCGCTGCGCGACGCCAACGTGACGCGCGCGCGCTGCCTCGCCGCCGAGATGCTCGGTTTGTATTGCTTTTTTTTATTTTTCATAATCGAGTGGCTCCACCTATAGTCGAGGGATTTAAGAGGTACCTATTTTTAATAAAGAAAACAAAACCGATGTCAGGACGTGACGACCCCATCGCCAGCAGAGATTATTCCACCAGTGCGATCAGTCGCACTAGTTGCATGTGCAGTGTCAGATATTCTATCGCCAAACAATAGTGCTTAGGCATTACTGTGTTCCGGTTTGAAGGGCATTATAGGCTAGTGAAATTACTGGGCAGAGGAGATATTAGAACCAATATTTCGAGGTTGGCAACACGTAAGTGACACCTAACCACCACTTACCATCAGGTGGGCCGTTTGCTTGTTTGCAAACTTGTGACATTAAAAAAATGCTTTTTCATGTTTTTACTAATCCTCCTATTGCCTCTTCAAATAAGCTCATAGCTTACTAGAATCTTTGGGCATTTTGCTGTTTGGGAGGATTGGTCGTTAATTTATGTCGTCAATGCTAGGAGCCTTAAATCATTAGCTAATCAGGGTTGTTTCATGCTGATATAGTCTGTTAAATGTAACTTGAACCCTGCGCAGTAATAGGATTTTGGGTCTCAACCGTATGCGGTATGAATTGGGCAGGGTTTAGTACACTCGCTCACGGTTGTTTTAGTTCTTTAATAATAAATTATTAAAAAATTAATTAAAATATAAATTAGTTTTGTCAAGTGTGTTAACATTTATTTCGAGGTAATGCCTCGACCACAATCAAATTTAAGGCGACGGGAGAGAAGGATGGTATTTGACGTTTGTAGTTATTTTTTAAAAGAAAATAATATAACTAATTCTTTGAATAATACTGCGGAAGATACGAAGAAGTCTGTCTCACTATTAATAATGTACATTAACTTTTTTTATATATAGGTACCTTTTTTCTATACTATTTATTTGTTGTATTCTATTTAAGTAATTAATAACGATAATAAATAAATAATTAATTGAATTAAGAAGAAATAATAACTATATTATATACTTCATTCCGTTTTCCCACTTTATAAAGAATCGATTTAAATAAGACGTAACCAATATTTTTGTCTAACATTTTTGTCCATTATTGTACCTGCGCAGAAGCGGCCATTTTGGTTCAAGTTACATTTAAGGAACTATAACAGCCAATTGTTACAACAATATTTTATCATAAGAATTCAAGAAAATAAATACTGTTAAAATTGTTCTAGGTTACCTATCGTGCTACCTAGTCCAACCGGCACCGGGTATCGATTACAAGGCAGAAGATGAAAGCCCCATTGAATGTTATGTGAAGGTAAAGATATTTTTTTACTAGATTTTTATTCTTTTTTTATTCAAATATACATGGTTTTATACATTAAACGTTTCTATAGATTTAATCCTTGTTGCTTTGGTCATTGTGATGAAAGAATAATGTAAATGTTGTTTTTTTTCAATATATATTTTTATGTTCTGTTTATATTTATATTTAAATGTCAGATTATAACTTTACCAGCAATAAAACAAAATTATATGTTGAACATTTTAATATGAAATCCCTCCCTTTACCCCGTCGTTTCATAACCCGTAATGTCTCAAACATCAGTCGATTTTGAATGATATCTTTTCCGCCATGAAAAGGTTGGAAAAAAACTCTACTCTTTACAGTATCTTCTTGTTAGCATTATTCCTGGTACTATACGAGTATTTACCAAAGGTCTGCGTATTACTGTTATCCAGATTTGACAAGTTACTAGATTTTATACAGAGCGATTGCCATCTGACTTCCGCAACCCTAAGAGCGATCTAGTAGCTCATTAGATAAGACCCAATTACTTATCAAGATTTTTATCAGATGTTATCTGATAACAACCGGGATCGATCGCTTAACGTACCCTCCGAGGCATGGTGGGAGACCATCAAGTATATCGACTTCATATTAGGATTTGTTTGATATGTAAAAGCTACTGACCAAGTCTCTCTTACACTTTACTAGGCAAAATCAAGGTTGGTGTTCTAAGCGTAAATTGATTATCCGGCCTGCTTATGGTCAGGTTGTCAGTATGTTTGTTGGTCACCTGCCTAGTGGCAGTGTGGTAGTTAATGGTATCGGTGTGCGCAGGTGATGGTGGTGTACCTGCGCTCGGGCAGCGCGCTGCAGCGGCTGGTGGCGGGGCTGGTGCTGGCCGCGTGGGCGCGCCGCTCGCCCGCGCACCACCGCTACCCCGCCGAGCTGGGGCAGGCTAGTTCACTACCTTATACCCACCTACTTTACCACCTTTATCACACAATTCTTGTGTTTTTTAATGTCACAAATGTTGTTCAAAAAATTAAAAAGAAATTGGGACAGATCATCCTTAACATTTAAAGGTATGAAAAATAGATGTTGGCCGATTCTCAGACGTACCCGATATGCACTTAAAATTTCATAAAAATCTGTGGAGCCGTTTCGGAGGAGTTTGGTAACAAACACCGCGACACGAGAATTTTATATAAAATATTATTTTTATCGTGAACAGGATGAGAGTAGTACAAATGGAGATCAGAACGACACGCCGAAGCTGGTACCACAGCTTCTGATCACAACTCTGCACACAGCACTGAACCAAAGTCTCTATTACGACGAAGTCGCTTTGAACTGTAATAGGTAAGAAATAACATTTATACACTTTTAGATACTAGCGACCCGCTCCGGCTTCGCACGGGTATAAAATATATAGGCAATGTCATTCACTGAAAAAATGATTAAAATCGATCCAGTAGTTTTGATTTATTCATTACTGCCCGTGGCCCGCACGCGTTAAATGTAATTATTTACTACATCACATTAGAAACCTCAAAAATTTTTTTTTTGCCTTCACTATTTTTATACATATAAACCTTCCTCTTCAATCACTCTATCTATTGAAAAACCGCATCAAAATCCGTTGCGTAGTTTTAAAGATTTAAGCATACATAGGGACAGAGAAAGCGACTTTGTTTTATACTATGTAGTGATTACGAAATACGACTCAGCTTACGCGAGAGTCGCGGGTTCGATCTTGACCCTCTTGGGCTTTTGTCGTACCCACTCCTAGCGCCAGCTTTCAGCTTATTTGGGGTAATAACAATGTTAGTTATGGCTTGAAAAGGAATTGCTAATATTATTTAACAGAAATAAATGTTTATGTAATGTCGTTTTAATGTAGACAACGTTTTTCACGTTCTCGTTAATTAGTTGTAATATCCGATTTTAGGATACTACAAGAAGCACGTGACCTAGTGGCTATGATGAAGCATTACAAACTTCCCGTGGACAATGAAGACTTCAACAATATATTGAGGCTTGAACAGGTATCATTTAGAATTTGTAATTTTTTTATATTATAATTCTATATTCAAAGGGTGGCTATAAATAAATAAACGCTACACTCTCAACGGCCTTAATTAGGATACTTATATCCTGTGTCGGGGATGGTAACACACACAGAGACAAATACATCCAGACCGGAAAACATGCCTGTATGGTCAATACAAACACCCGCTCCGCCCGGGAATCGAACCTGCGACCTGTGGCACCTAAGATAGCTTCGTTACCGCTGTGTTACAACGTCTTTGATAGCACCCTATTATGAAGCCTCCGCTGTCCGTTCGTCTGCCTGTCAGCATGCTGTATCCTTCACCTATAGACTGGGTATTTATTTTGTCATTACAACAGCAAATACTAATATAAAATAAAAAAAATCTCTAGGGGTAGGTGTTTGTATTGACCATACAGACATGTGTTCCGGTTTGACTGTGTTTGTCCTTGTCATTGTGTATGTTTCCGGACCCCGACACGGGATATAACTATCCTAATGGGGGTCGTTGAGTGTGTATCGTATATTTATTTATTTTAATTCTGTTAGTGGGCGATGTTAGTAAGATAATGCGTCGGCAGGTGCTGGCGATGACGACGGCGACGCAGGCGCTGGTGGCGGCGCTGCGCACCAAGCGCGTGGCCGCCACGCTGGAGGAGCGCCGCGCCGCGCTGCACGCCGCCGCGCTCGCGAGCGCGCGCGAGCAGGCCGCGCTCAACGTGGCGTGAGTGCGCCCCACCCTCCTCTCTACTCAATGTGGCATTAGTCATTGCACTTTCTACATCCCTCATATGAATTATACAGACTTGCAGTCATAAATTAAAAGTCACTGTCTTGTTGTATCTCCCACAATATCGTCGTCACGTGCTTAGCGGTCTTTAGAACTATATAAAATTTGTTATCTTTGTTAAATAAACCAAATTTGTTTTTTCCTACATTACAAACATTATTTAAGATTAAATTTATGTACTTGCAATTATAAAACTTTTAAACCTTACATATACAATAAATGTAAAATCTACATTCAAATTGTCAAAGTCAGTCCGGTGACGGTCGCGCTTTTGATATCATAAGTATAGGTAGCACGGCGTGGTTGCGAGTCTCCCCACCTTGTCTCGGAGAGCACGTTAAGCTGTCAGTCCTCGTTGTTATCATATCATACTGGTTCACATAGTAACCCAACAAATCCCGACGAGAGTAATAACCGGAGGCCGTGCCGTGGTCGCAGCGTGCAGGCGGCGCTGGGCGCGGCGGCGGCGCGGCTGCGCGCGCTGCCGGCGCGGCTCAACCCGGTGGTGCGGCCGCTCATGGACAGCGTGAAGCGCGAGGCGGCGGACGCGCTGCAGCGCGGCTCGGCGCGCACGCTGGCGGCGCTGCTGGCGCAGCTCGTGCGCCGCGAGCCCTGCCCCAACAACAAGGTGCTCGTCAACCTCAAGGCCTTCCTAAGGTATGTGTATTTATGGCGATTGGAAAACGCATCGACTTCAATAATGAAAGAAAAAAAAAATTACAACTGTACAATATTGGCAATGAGAACCAAAATCTGTCATTGAAAATGTTTTTTTTGTATACTAGAAATTATTTTTTCCTTCAAGAAAGAGACTTAATCATCCGTTTAGCATCACTGTAGTTTGGCATATACATATTTCAGAATTTTTTTATAAAATCTACTATACGAGACAAAATTGAAACACCCGAAAACTGGAAGCACTTTCGATATTTGATGGTTTAAATATGTATTTTCACCATATATTTTCGGTAGTTTTACTTTTATCTCATAATTTACTGTGTTTGAAATTTAAAAAATACTACTCAAAATAAATAAAAATTTCACATTGATTCCAGATGCGATCCCGAATTCACACCGCGTATTTCATTAGAGAATAACGAAGAAGCAAACGGCGACTCGGGCAGTGGAGACAGCGGCACCGAGAGCAAGACAGATGCACTCTCTAGTCATGGACCTGCGTGTGAGTTTATAATGCCATTTTAATTAGAATGAAGTTTTTAGAACGAAGTTCCTTAATCCTTTGTATGTAATGTAGCTCGTGCCCAATGAGTTACTGGTTCGCCCTTAAGGTTCCAGAGGTAATATGGCGATCGGGCTTTGTAAAAAAAAAAAAACTAGCAACCTGTCGCTTTCGGGTAAGACGACTAAAATATCTGTTATATATACTTTCAGTGGACAAATACGAAGGCATCATAACCCTGCGCGAGCAACACCGCAGCGCCGAGCGCTTCGTGCCGCGCCGCGGCCGCCCGCCCGCCGCGCAGAGCAACGCGCACAGTGCGCACAGCGCCAGCAACGCGCACAGCGACCTGGGCCTCGATCAGCTGCTGCCGCATGAGGATGAGGTGCGTTTGTTTTAAAGTGTCCAAGAGAAATTTAAAAATCTTCTTCGGTCGAATTTATTAACATTTTAAAAAAGCTATTTTTGCGTTCCTTAGCCAATAAAACAGAATTTCGTCATGTCCGTCTGGCCATCCATAAATCATAGTCATTTTACTCAGAAACCATAACTTAAAATTGATATATTCTATAAAACGTAACAATTTTGTAATTAAATAATAATAAGACATATAAAAATTATTAACGGTCGAAAAAAGTAGTTTCAGCGTACGGAAACGTGTGATGCATTATTGGACAGGTCTCTAAAAATAATAAATTGATTTAATAAGGATTTTTATTTTGACTCAGTAGTTTTAACTTTAACGAAAAATATTTTTTCTACAGGCCAAAAAGTTACTAAGGATCCAGCGACGCGGCGCCACGATGGCTCTTACTAGTCTAACAGAATACTTCGGAGTGGAACTCCCAGAAAAGTTGCCGAAGCTGTGGGAATTCATAACACAACCATTTGAAAAGGTGATGACAGATGCTGGTGAGTAATATTTCATTAATAACAATCTAATATTATATATCGAATATTTAGTATTAGCTTCTTCTGCCTACTAATACCATTAATATAATAAGTATGTTTGGATGTTACTCAATTGTTCAAAAACGGCTGAACGGATTTGCATAAAATTTGGCACAGATATAAAGTGTTATTTTAGATTAACATATAGGATACTTTTCATGCCAGAAAAATCTAAGGTTATCGTGAAATAGGCGATGAAATTTTGTATCGAGAAGCATTTACTTGTATTGCACTAAAGGTGCGTCATTATAAAACGTTATTCACGCGAGTGAAGCTTATAATCATTTGCAATAGTAATGAAAACATAAGTTATTTTATTATTGTTTGAAATGATGACTAATCTATTGACTAATCTTTGAAATTGTTCATAGAACTGGAGAACTTGGAGGAGGAGGCGGGCGAGGAGCTGATATCTCGCCTGCAGGTGGTGGAGGCGGTGGCGGGGCACGTGTGCGCGGCGCTGTGGGCGCGGCTGGCGGCGGGCGCGCGCGCGTGCGTCGCGCTCAGCCGCGCGCGGCACACTGCGCTGCGGCACATGGCGGCGCGCGCGCTCGCGGCGCTGGCGGCGAGGGACCCGCACGCCGTCATGCAGACCGTCGTGCGCGAGGTGAGCTCGGGGCATAGATATAGGAAAAGCTAGATTGCGTGTCTATATGTTGTAAAATGACAGTGTTTAAAATTGAAGCGCCATCTAATAAGTGGCTGCGAAAAAAGCCTTGAATGTCATTGGTCAATATCCCAGCCCCATTATTACTGTTACTTTTACACATGCTGCATTTTTATTTATAATTCGAACCACTTAATTAGTGGTGTTAGTGTATCCTTGAATTTTTACCAACGCCATATTATATACGTGAAAGGTTGTGAGAATGGATGTAGGTTTCGAAGGATATTTGTTAAAAGAGAGAGAGAGCAAAAATTACTGAAATGATTTGGACGAAATCTAGCACAGATAGCTAATTACCTTAATTGACACATAAGATTTTTTTTATCCCGAAGCAATGTTAGGTTGCCGTGTGATTTGATTTATTTTTATTAAACCGGTACAATTTGTTCCTTACTCAATAGAACATTCTTAAGTCTCTATGATAAAAATTGTATGTCGAACAAATGTCTGTCATTTCAATAAATTGATTTCTTTTCAATAAATCTGCTATGAAAATAAAAAGTATATAAATATTTTGACTTTCACAATATTTGAGTCGTCGACGTGTCGTGGTGCGCGCAGGTGGTGGAGGCGCTGGCGGACACGCGCAGCGCGCGCGTGCGCTGCGGCGCGGCGGAGGCGCTGGCGCGCACGGTGGACGCGCTGCAGCTGCAGCTCGTGCCCTACATCGCGCTGCTCGTCGTGCCGCTGCTCGGTACTAATTACTAATATTCCGATTGCCCCTCCAAATAAGCTTGTAATAAACGCCAGGAGTGGGTACGACAATATGCCAAGGGAGTCAAGATAGAACATAGCTGTAGCGTTAACGGAGTCAGCCCTTCTACCGTTGAGCTATTGAGGCTCCATCTTTTTAGTATTTATAGAGCCATAGCTCTACCAGGGAAGTACAGGGCATAAAATAACAGTACTTTTGCGTTTGGTGCGATGCATGAGAGGCTAGACGTCGGAGTCCCAATCTCCCAGCCCCCTCTGTTGCCTTCCTTTTTTTCCCTTTTTCCCTCATATCCCTTGGATTATCAACGCGCAAGCGCAGAGCACGTGATACTTCAATTATGGCAATCGTTCATAGGTTGTTGTGACTGTTTACTATCAGGCTTACCGTAAGCTTGTTTGCCAACCATCATGATATGAAAAATAATGATTTATAAAAAAAAAAAAATCTTTCATCGTTAACTAGGTACATACCATACCGGCTTCTCTTAGAAATACGACGTATATTAGGAACGAACTGAGTCCCATGATAACTTCATTTAGTTACGCACATTGTAACAAAATGTCATTCAGGTCATCAAATAGTTGTTATTAAATTTCTTTGTAACGAATTTCAGGTCGAATGAGTGATCACAACGAAGCTGTCAGAATGATGTCGACAAGATGTTTCGCCACACTGATACAGCTAATGCCTCTCGACGGCTCCATACAAGAACCCGAGGGACTCTCGCAGGAGCTGCGCGAGAGACGACAGAGAGACAAGCATTTCTTGGAAAAACTTTTCAATCCCAAGTCGATTAAGGATTATAAAATACCTATACCCGTGTCTGCTGAATTAAGAAGCTACCAACAGGTGGGTTTCGAATTTTCAAAATTTTTTTTTGCGATTTTAGTATTTTTGTATGAACAAATATCCAAAATCTATTTGAAGTGTAACGTCATTTTGACATTCATTCTGCATTTGTTATGTATCACAATGAAATGCGTGTAAAATTGTTCAAGTTTCTTTAATAATTTATACGACAGGACAATTTTTTCTGGGTCAGTAAATAATACACTAGTATTGTTGTACAGGCGGGCGTGAACTGGCTGCGCTTCCTGAACGAGTACCGGCTGCACGGCGTGCTGTGCGACGACATGGGGCTGGGCAAGACGCTGCAGTCGCTGGTGGTGGTGGCCGGCTCGCAGCACGAGCGCGCCGCCGCGCGCCTGCCCGCGCAGCCCTCGCTCGTCGTGTGCCCGCCCACGCTCACCGGTACGGTGTGAAGGGGGCCGCGTAACTATAGCAACGCGGCGACGCTACACCCGATTAGTTCTTTAGAAATAAATTATTAAATATTAAATTATAATATAAATTATTTTTGTCATGTGTTTAAACATTTAATTTTGCTTCAAGATAAGGTGTCATCCCAATAAGTGACAGTGATTAAAAACGTACATTACCTATTTTTTTTTATATAGTACCTTTTTTCTATACTATTTATTTGTTTTATTCTATTTAAGTCATTAATAACGATAATGAATAAATAATTCATTGAATTTAGAATAAACAATAACTACATTATAAACTTAATTCCGTTTTCCCCTAAAATTTAAAAATCTATTTAAATAAGACGAAATCAATATTTTCGTGTAACATTTTTGTTCATGATTGTACCTGCACAGAAGCGGCCATTCTGATTTATGTTAAATTGAAAGAACTATACTTATGACCACTCTCTGCCTAAGCACCGCACACAACGCACCAACGTCTAGTTAATTTAAATTTCGTGCTACACGCAGAAGCGGCAACATCGCATTTTATATGATAGTAGCTTCTACCCACGACTTCGCCTGCATGAATAACCATTTTAATACAAACTTTGAACGCCTATTTCAACCCTTCAGGAATGGAATTTTAGAAAAAATGGCAAAGTTTCATGCTTCTAGTTTAAAAAATTACAGACCTGCCATACAAACTTTCAAACCCTTGGCCCCCTTCAGTGGTGGAAATTTACAAATCATTAAAATACATGTTTGTTCATCTCTAATTTTTAACCCTAAAGTTTCATAATGCTTGTTTCAAACACGACGGACTTCCATACAAACTTTCAACCCCTTTTTTACCCCCTTAAGGATTCTAAGCGAGCATTCACATTTTTAAAGACAACACCTGTGAAAATATTATGCTTTCTAGGTCTTTCTAGATCGATTTTAGAAACTGTACCCAAAATCTCATTTCAAGACATTTACATTTTATATATAAGATGGCGTCAATAATAAATTTATCAAATGATACTTATGTAACACTTTTTCAGGACACTGGGTTTTCGAAGTTACAAAATTTATCCCATCGAAATACCTGAAACCTCTGCAATATGTGGGACCACCGGTGGAACGAGAGCGGTTACGGAGTCAAGTACGATTGTACAACCTCATTGTTGCCTCATATGATATCGTGAGGAAGGATATCGACTTCTTTAGCAGCATCAAGTGGAACTACTGTATTTTGGATGAGGGACACGTCATAAAGAACGGGAAGACCAAAGCGTTTAAAGCTATCAAGCAAATCATCGCTAACCATCGATTGATTCTATCCGGTACACCTATACAGGTGAGTTTATAATTGATTTAATATTGGTAGTTTACAAGGAAAAACAACACATTAGTGTTTCTGACAGCCATTAGCAAATTTTATGTATGAGCAAAATTAATAATGTTTTTATAAATGAGTCATGGATAGGATACAGACGAGGGGTTCAGTAAGAAGAATATTTGTATAACTTAAATGAACAAACTTACAATAATGTATTGTTTACTAAGTAACTTTGAGAGATTCCATTTTTTTTTCTTTTTATAAAATAAACGCTACACATTCAATGGCCCCCACACTGACAAGGATAGACACACACAGACCAGAAAACATCCCTGCATGCTAATACAAATATCAAACCCGCGAACTGTGATGCTTAAGGCAGGTTCGCTACCGCTGTGCCACAACGTCGTCATAATAATATTTTAGTTATTCTTATTATCTATATTAAGTAGTTCTTAATAGAAGATTGGTTGCACATGATACTATTATAACGCTGCGGGTTGGTGAGATATTTTGTGTGGAGTCAGCCGCAGTGGTGTACATGCTTCCTACTGTAGAAAGACATTTGGTGATACCAACTCAACCTGATAAGTTAAAAGACGCATAACAAATGTGATATGAGTACGTTACTGTCGTCAGAACAACGTCCTGGAGCTGTGGTCGCTGTTCGACTTCCTGATGCCGGGGCTGCTGGGCACGGAGCGCCAGTTCACGGCGCGCTACTCGCGGCCCATCCTCGCCGCGCGCGACCCGCGCGCCTCGCCGCACCACCTGCAGGCCGGCGCGCTCGCCTGCGAGGCGCTGCACAGACAGGTACCATCACTGACACCGCCGCTACTGACACCATCATCACTTACACCACCACCACCACTGACACCATCACCACATCGCCACGACCACTGACATCATCACTAATGTCGTCACCACCACTGACACCATCATCACTTACACCACCACCACCACCACTGACATCACCACTAATGTCGTCACCACCACTGACACCACCACCACTACCACCGCCGCCATTAGCGTACAGTACTTCATGAAGATAATGTTTCATGAAGTTTTCTCGGAAGGACTTTCTAGCCAGCCTATTTTTCCGTTCGTTATATCAATAAGGTTTTTACATGTTTGTAGTGCTTTGCAACACGGTGATCGCAAAATGCCATTGCATGCAAATGTCATCACTAAGTTCGATAATCATGTGATCACCACTACTTTAACCGGCAGTGTGAGCTACCATATACATCTGTACATTACCACAAATCACATTGTATAAAAATAAATACATCTCCAAAAATATATACTAAAAAAAATCTTATTTATCTATCTAATAACAACATATAACATATTATATATAATATTTATTCATAAAGCTCTAGTATTTTTTTAAGCATATATTACTTAGGGCAACTATTATTTGGACGCAAATAAGCAATACCATGTCAACCCACACGGATGTCATTTCGAGAAAAACGCATTTGAAAATTTTGAACAACTTGCTTTATATGATTTTTTTAATGTATTGGTCAAGTTTTTGCAATTTCAGATTTATGTAAGTTATTTTACTTATTTTCACAAAAATAAGTATACAAACTGCATATATCGTATATAATATAACTCAAAACGTTTGACATAAAACATAAATTGCATGATTAAAAATGGCTTTTTTAGAAGTTTTAAAGCTGAAAACCCTACAAATATTAAAGAGAAATGTTCTTCAGCCATTTACCAACACTTCTGCATATTTAACTCAGTTTTTTCAATTTTGTGGGTTGACATGGTATTGGTTATTTGCGTCTATTTGCTGAATTTGTATGTTAAACCCGCAGGTGCTCCCGTTCCTCCTGCGACGCGTCAAGGAGGACGTGCTGCGCGAGCTGCCGCCGAAGATAACGCAGGACTACTACTGCGAGCTGAGCCCGCTGCAGCGGCGCCTCTACGAGCACTTCTCCCGCGAGCACATGCCGCAGGACATATCCAATACGTCTGCGCATACGCACGTCTTCCAGGTAATGTGATCTTAAATTGTTTCAAAATTTCATAAAAATCTCTTTAATAATATTTAATAAAATTTAATAATATTAAAGAAGAATTATGGTTTTGCATGAAATAAATAAAAATAATTAAATAATTTATAAATTTCAATTTACACATTTTTATAGCTATGAAAATTATAATTACTTAATTACAATCACAAATCCTTGTTGATTTAGTAATAATATTGTATTACAAAGTCGTGAACTTTAAGAGGTCTTTTAAATCTTTTTTTCAAAAATGAGAACACCACGAATCTTAAGCAGCTTGCTTCCAGTAGCTCCTACCGACATATAATTATATATATATATATATATATATATATATATATAACGGTGTTATATTCAATAATAGAGGCAATTGGCAATTTATAACATTGTAAATTAGTAATATATTCTCACCTGTGAAAAAAGAAACAACGTTTAAAACTCTTTCTTCACTTATGTTATTTACATAGCTGAAGTAAGACTTATAACGATAGATGTTAATAACAATTATTTAAAACTATAATTATAGTTTTTTGTCGTTAATTTTCAATCGTGACATTAATAGCGATATAAAATGCGAGTGAAGAGGTTTTTTTTTAAATGTATTAATATGGTAGTATGTGTTGCATTAGGCGCTGCACTACCTGCAGAACGTGTGCAACCACCCCAAGCTGGTGCTGGTGCCGGAGCACCCCGAGGCGGCGCGCGTGGCGCGCCAGCTCGCCGCGCAGGGCTCCTCGCTCGACGACATCGACCACGGCGCCAAGCTGCCCGCGCTCAAGTGAGGGACATTTGCATATTGAGCATCTACAAGTTAGGTCACACTTAGGAGCCCCCTTAACCCATGGTCCCCATTAGGATAGATATCCTTTGTCGGGGTCCGGAAATATACACAATGACAAGGATAAACACACGCAGTATGGAACACATGTCTTTATGGTCAATACAAACATCTGCTCCGAGCGGGAATCGAACCTGCGACCTGTGGCTATTAAGGCAAGTTCGCTATCACTGCACTACGTCGTCATGTAATATTATGTTATAATAAGGTAGGTGTAAATTTAAAAAACTTAAATAGAATGAATGTTTGTTTAAATGTAATAATTTCTAAATTTAAAAT
The DNA here is from genome assembly GCA_023373885.1 of Hestina assimilis. Classification (NCBI taxonomy): domain Eukaryota; kingdom Metazoa; phylum Arthropoda; class Insecta; order Lepidoptera; family Nymphalidae; genus Hestina; species Hestina assimilis. The sequence goes on along the minus strand of CM041749.1, from coordinate 3,011,683 downwards.
TCCAAAATTATGTAACGTCACACTAATGTGTCTTAGAAATGACTTAAGTTTCACAAATATTAATCTAGTTTAGATTACTACTGCGGTGAGATGTCAGATATTACACATCGTGAGCGACATGGACGGAGCCATACCATGTTGCCGCTCTTGTAACGTTATTTCAAAGGAGATTGTCAATTATATAGATAATTTGACATTATGCACACATAAAATACGTAAAATATTGACACGCGGTTTCCAATTTTTATCTAATGTTCCTTCTATCTTCTTTCTCTTTCTATGGTCTCATATCTGTAAGACTCGTTTATTAATGTAGTGTTGTAGATGGCTCTATATAATGTAATGTATTGATTGCTCACGATGAGCAGACAGCTGCTGCTGGACTGCGGCATCGGCACGAGCGTGTCGGGCGAGGCGGGCGCGGCGGGCGCGGTGGTGTCGCAGCACCGCGCGCTCGTGTTCTGCCAGCTCAAGAAGATGCTGGACATCGTGGAGCGCGACCTGCTGCAGCGGCACCTGCCGGCCGTCGCCTACCTGCGGCTCGACGGCAGCGTGCCGCCGCACCAGCGACACGCCATCGTCACGCGCTTCAACACCGACGTGTCCATCGACGTGCTGCTGCTCACCACCGCCGTCAGTATAACCCTCATCGATCATCATATATCAAAATGCAATTTTTTTATTTCATGACTGTTGGCAAGCAAGCATATGGTCTGTCTGATGGTAAGCAGTCACAGCAATCTATGAACCCTTGCGATACTTGAATTGCCACATCCGCGTTGCCAACCCGAGAAACAAATAAACGAATATCTCACTTATCGACTTGCAGCTCATAAGATCACGCGGATAGGCGACTTCCAATGTATTAAGATTTCTTTGATGGTATGAAAAAAAAAATTATATTAGAGAACCTTATTAAAAAACGACATAAATTTCGTTGGTTCGGTAGGTGGGCGGGCTAGGTCTAAACCTGACCGGCGCTGACACGGTGATCTTCGTGGAGCACGACTGGAACCCGATGAAGGACCTGCAGGCCATGGACCGCGCGCACCGCATCGGACAGAAGCGCGTCGTCAACGTGTACCGGCTTATCACGAGGGATACGCTGGAAGAGAAGATCATGGGGTATGTGTATTAATATTATAAATAATACTACCAACATGCCCCATTACAAAAAAAAACTATAAATACCATAGATATAGAAGGCGGTATATTACGGGTCTATATGGCGGAAATGACAGAGTGATCTAAATTGAAGCGTAGTGTGAAGTACCATTGTACGCATGCGCTATTGAAACCTTGAATGTCATTGGTCAATGTCCTTAGCCCTATTTTTACTTTTTTAGTTCAAAATATTTCATTGGTGGTACACACATACACAATTCATTGTCATCTATATCTATGATAAATGCATAATGCTAAGTTATATATTTGCTCCCTAAAACAGTCGTGCCTTTTTATAGTTAATGTACATTAGTAAGTGTAAAGTTTATATCAACATTGTGATGTTGACAATAATTATAGTTATAATTTGTCTGAGTTACATTTTTATTTTATTTTTGTTTTATTCATATTAAAAGAAATTTAAACTTGATATTTATCTATATTAACGTTTCGAAAAATACTTTTTCTTTGTTGCACAGATTACAAAAATTCAAGTTGATGACAGCGAACACAGTGATTAGCAGTGAGAATGCAGCCATGGAGACCATGGGGACTGATCAACTGTTGGATTTGTTCCAATTATCCAGTGGCCCGTCGCCTTCGCCTTCTACCTCACAAGGCACCGCCGGTTCTAAATCCCTTATAGAGACCCTCCCAGATCTCTGGGAGGATAAGCAATACGAGGAAGAATATGACATGACTAATTTTGTTAAGAGCCTGAAGAAAATGAAAGCATAAAAATTTTAGCCTATTCACATAGTTTTCGGACAAAACGTAAACAAAATTTCTATTTTTTTACTTGATAATTTGCAAATCAGTCAACTCCCTAATGTTATAAATATAATTATTTTTACTAACAGTTCATACTTTTTTGTGGAATATGTATTCCATAATTTACATATTTTAAATTTTAATTTATAAAATTCCCTTATAGAATGTTAGTAGACTCGTAGCTGACTCTTTAAGTTGTAGATATTTTTGAAATCTTGTGAGACGTCGGAAATATTAACAGATTATGAAATCGGAGCAAAAACAGTTAAAATGTAGTATACTTTAAAGGAGATGGTTACATTTTGTTTTGAGATTGAGATCTTATATTTTGTTTATTTTTTGTACGAATTCTATTGAATTGCATATTTACGTAAATTTGATCAAAAATATTATATTATTTAATTACAATATGTGAAATGGCCAGTGAGGTAAGAAAATTATGATAATATTGTATTAATTTAATGATTTATAGAAGTTTTGGTTAAACTCAATAAGTTTCAAGAGTTTTCGGGTAATTGATGGAAATTATTCATAGATTTTAATGATAGATTTGTTTTAGTCAGTGAAAGGCGGATTTAGACTTAGGGTCATGCTTCAATCCATAACACTTCCCTTGTGGACAAACTGCACATGCTAAATATTGTGTTGAAATTTATGGAAAAATGACAGATATTAGCATTTCAAGTAAAATGTAAAAAAATATATCTTATTTAGTATTCGTGAAACAACGGCCGTTCTTACTGTTACTTATTAACTAAATATGTATACTTCGTGAACCAAAATGAGAATTTTATCTGCGAAGATGACATCACTTAATTTTAGTCTAAATTGGAAAACCAATAGAATATTTTTGACTTATTTCAGAGGCTAGCACTGTGATTAGAGAAATAAACTAAATGTTATTGCTATTTAATTTTAGATAATATCATCTATAATAATAAATAAGCAATTTCGCAAATACATATGTTTTCAAATAAATGGACTTTTGATTGATTTTACCGATTACAATTAATAATATAATAGCTTGATTTCGTTTCGTATAAAATGTTTTGTAACGATAAAAAATATTGATTAGTTTATATGAATAAAACACATTTTATTGCGCTTTTTGTATAAATTTTTTGTTCTTCTTTTTTATTTACATTAATGTTAATTCCTTACTTGTAATAACATTTAAGTACTAGCAAAGATATAAACAGGGAGGTGTGAAGACCACCAATATAAGTGAAATTAAATCAATAATATTGGTCAATGAAATTATTAACATTATTCTGGTAACATCCAAACAGTCCACTGCGATGCGTGTGCACTGTACAAACGCCTGTATAACGTAACACGACACATGGAGCATGTCGAGGTCATTGGTGACGCGAATCCATAAGTTTTCCCATATCAAAATCGCTCAGAGCAGCTAAAGAAGTTTTCACTTCGTTAAATTTAAACCTGTTTTTAATAATATATGCCTATTATTTTTATGAATATCAAGATCCCAGTAAATCTGCACAATGATGCCATTGGTCTAAATATATTTTAGTTTTATAATAAGCTTTTATTGTCAACGTTATTATTTTTCTATCTTATGTCCTATGCCTCACTGACCTGTTATTCTTTAGATTAAAATGATATTTTTTTTTTTTCTGTTTTTGTCTTTGTGTGTAATTTTTAAGTTTAGGTTCCTTTGTAAGAAATACCTCAATATTTCTTTTTTCTAACATAAAAACATTTTATTTATTATGTAATTTAGTACATTAAGATGAAGTCACATTGCTTAGTCATTTTTGTAGCTCTAGAAGATATCTAGAATGTATACTCGATTGTTTTGTTTTTCTCTTTTCTGTTTAATCAGTTCGCTATTTAGTACCTGCTCAATAAGTACGACAGAAGGAATTTTTGCAAAACAAATGTTCATAAATGCTATATCTGAAACCATCTCTGTTCATATTATCTCCCGTTTTTAGCGAGAAATGTAACTCACATTAGATTAGAACTATGACCACTATATTTGACTATAGAAAGGACGCGAACTTGGTTACTAATAGGTTTTCTAATGTATATTAATTTAAAGTAATTGTAGTGGATTAAATATTTCTTTGTTTCATTTAGTTTAAAACGTATTCGTTATATTTTTTTTTTCACTGTTTAAGCTTTCTTTTAAAGACTAAGTCTGAAGAATATGTTTTATATTGTAACTGTATTTCTTTTAATAAAGACAATAATTATGAAAATGATTTATTATTAACGCACTGTCGTTTCCATACCGATCGCTACATTATAATACAGTACAAAGATAAGCCAATAAAGTTCAAAACAAATTTATGATTTAATAAATTTATCAATTTACCTGTTGAAGTTATATAGTCTCAAGCTCCTTAAACATCGTCTAAAATGAATACCTATTCTCATAGGGTTTGCTTCTGTTGTAAGAGAATAGTTACAAAAGATGGATGGTGTAATTGTAAAGAAATAATTACATTGTATAGTTCGTAATACAAAGAGTACAAAATTTTACCAAAAACTATGCTTTTTTTGCCAAAAATTAGGCCCTTGGGACAGATTCAACTTGCGCCCCACGTGGGATGTCAATCTTTTACTGGCTGAGGTCTCCTGACCCGGCACTCCACCGGTGACGCTGTGAAGGCCACTAGGGCCAATAATATAAGACATATCGAAAAAAAAGCAAAGAGATATCGAAACTATGTTAATGACGCACAGTTTAAGGCAGAGTAGTTCAAAGAATTTTAAAAATAAGTTCAATGGTAAGTCGCTGTGAACGTGCGAATTCAATCATTAATTTTTATGAAATCGTGAGATCGTATTCTGGGTTGCACAGCCCTACCTTATTGTTATAATATTTTATCTGTGCCTATTACTATAATAAAAATCAGTAAGACAAGATCATGAAGATAGCAACCATTTATTTCAAATTATCAATATTTTAGAAAATCGGATTTTTTTTGTCATATCTCCATGTGTGCTAAATCCATTATTAAGAAATATTTAATATTGTCTATGTGCCTCGAGTCTACGGTAAATGTCAATATTGTTTACAGAATACCACAGTTAGTTTGAAGTTGTAGAATAAAGATACCATTTTATTAATTTTCATAAAACTAATGTTAATAAAAATAAGACCACTAAGAACCAGAATAATATTACTCTTTAAGTGAATAAAACTTAAGGTTATTTTGTAACTTAAATCATAACTTATTACAAAAAGATACAGATACACTGCATAAAAAGAAGTGGTTTGTTAGTTAATGAAATCAACATTAGATGGCGCTAACGCCCATCAACACCATGGCGAAAGCGACGTCAACCGTGTGTGGATAAATTTTTGTTTTCAACATAAAACTCTTGTTTCATGTTTGTTTATAAATGAATAGAGACTAATAAAAGTAACTTTTAGTGTGATATTTATAGAAAGTGTAAAAGTTCTCAAATAAAAGTTAAAAGTTTAGTGTAAAAAAGTTGTAACGAACTCTGGGATCAGTTGAGAATTCAGGTGTCAACGAGGTAAGAAAGCGAAGCTTATTCCAAGATTACGACTTCTAAAATTAACGCTTTACGCATTAAAGCATGTTTAACCGCTCTTGAACTTAGTAATTATCTTTATTTATGCGAGTTACGGGACTGTAGGTACAGGTAATGGTTAAAAATAATTTCGTGTAAGGTTATGTCTTGTCTACTCAAATATCTACTGTACGCTTTAAAGTTTGTACGTTTTTGATTGTTGAAACTATTTATAAGTTTATATTACGATGATAGAGTTAAAATTTCAAAGTTTTCATATTTATTTACATTTTACCCTTTGTTTACCTATTGACTTGTTATAACTTCGAACTCGGGAAATAGGACAAACAAACAATATAGCTGTGAACTTTAGATTTTATTTATTTTGGGGCTCATACTGGCATAGAAAACGTTTGATACGTCCGAATACTGTTTAATACTTTACCTATTAATAAAAGATTTGTTTAATGCCAAAAAGTTATTTATTTTGTTAAATTTCGGTTATGTACCTGTCTAAAAAAAATAACTATTTAATTACTATTCCAAACTATAATCTAGTCTATGTTGTTAATAATTAAAAATTATTAAAAAAATAGAAAAAATGAAAGTACTTATCTCAAATTCATTTATTCAGTCATAAGTGAAACTATAAATAGTTTCTTGTAAAAATCTAATTTTAAAAATATATAAAAAGTTTGTTGCAAAATATAACTTTGATTTACTTAATAATATTAAAAAATGTTTTTTTGTTCTTTCTAGCTGTATAGACAATTATTCTAGTGTACAATAAAAGAGAACTAGAAATTACTATAATATTGCTTTATAATAATAGAATAATTACCGTACACTCAGAATTATCTAAACATTATTATTAAGTTAAGAAATTTCTAAATAGAGATTAAATGCTATCATAAGTATGTCAAGATAATTATATAGTCATAGTCTATATTACAATTAAAAGTGAAATTATTTTTAAAAATAAATAAAAAAATACTTGAATTGTTTTATAAAGTGACCGCTGACTTTAACCGTCTGAATAATTATGTACAAAGAAAATTTTGTTTCAATAATCCAGGGAAATCAGCTTGTGTACTTACTTATAGAAGATTATTTTTTAATCTCCAATACTTGATTGACCACTTAATTTATATGGGACCTCTCAGGATGCTTGAATCTTTTTGACAAAGAATACAAACGGTGAAAATAATGCTTAATATATACACGAAAACATTGAGAAACTTCTTTTTAAAATCATGCCATAATTATAGTATCAAAAAGTGTATACATTTTAGTACTCATTTATTAAATTTTAGAATACATCATATTTAGATCTGAATAAGAACATTGGAAACAAACAACAGAAGCTTATTTTTTCTTATATATGCAAAAACTTACTATAAAAAAATCGAGGTCCCTCGTTTTGTACGTCGCAACGTGCTCACACCATCGGGAAAATCTATCGAGTATGATCTCGTAGCGCTGCCCATACTCCGGTGACGTTGTCAAGGCCACAAAGACCGACAGTAATAGAAACTCCAAAAAAAAAGTTGCCGCTATTTTCGATGGCTCAGAAGTCGTGGCCAAACCATGTCAATGAATCTTTCAGCAGGCACATCTTTAATGACGAAATCAATTTTGAGCCCCCGTGAGGGCAGTCCCTTTTTCACGGTCGGGTCTTTGTACTTGCAAGGTTACGCTGTCAAGGCCAGTAGGCCCATCAGCAATACACATACTGAAAAAAGTATATAATTTTTTCCGTATAATACTTAAAGTATTTGTTAACAATTCGAATATAAGAACTTAATTATCTTAATCTGTTAAGTACATATTTAATTTAAAATTAAACTAGCGAGCCCAGCAGACGTTGTCCTGCCACGAAAATTTAAAAAAAGTGAGACCCCGATAGCAGCTCCCTCTACTGGGTCCAAATGTTAATCTAAACCATTCTCGAATCCACCGGAATACACAACAAAAAATCATCAAAATCGGTCCAACCGTTTAGGAGTTCAGTGATATACACACGTATATTAGAATTATTTATATAAAGATAATAGGTGAAATAATACAGTTCAATCTCTGTCAAAGCATTGGCTAATATAAGAGGCAGATGTGTGATCGATCCTCTCTATATCTAGTTTTTTTTTAAAAAGAGGTTTGCAACAATCAATTCCCTTTGTGCGCGACATCAATGGAAGCGGTTGCTGTGTACCTATCCTTTGATCTCGCCGCCCTCTGAAGATGCGACATAGCGCTAATACCACCCTCTCATCGAACAAAGGCCTAAGCGACCCAACACGAGAGATTATGTTACTAAAATAAGCCCTTTATGTCTGGTTATAAGGACTATTCAATAACTGGTTTATTATATGATTTTTCGTGTTTCTATTTCGATGTATTAATTAGTTTTTATTAGTCATTTAGAGGTCATTCGTTAGATTTACGTTCTTTATTTATTTTTTTTATCAATAAGCACAAATAGGTACACTAAGCAAAGAAAAATATGAAGAATTAAAAACAATGAATGAAATTTAAAAAAAAATCTCCCTTAAAATATATATAATAAAATATTCAATTGAAAACAATAGCACCTAATTCACAACTTAATTTTCGACGATGGCACTTAAATTTCAAACAATATACGAGGAAAAAAATAATTACAGCCCCGAAGACAACTGTTAGGACGTTTCAATAATGAGACAAAAGGAGTCAGATTGCAAAGGGGACGATCACAGAGTACGATTCATAGCTTTGTCGTCTAAGTGGGACTTACTGTCCTGCCGACTTACGGAACGAGCTCAAAAAAACTCCAAGCTCACTTTTTTACCACTAGTATCATTTCATCTGGCTCAGAAGTTTGTATGCAAAATGACTTTTTATTTCTCTCGATATATACCGGCAGAATATTTTATTTACTAGCTTCTGCCAGCGGCTTCACCCGCTTGTAAAACATTCACTTAAAACTTACACATTTCCAAACTTTCATCCCCTATTCCCTATTGTTATTTTACACCCTTGGGGGTAAAACTTTTACAAACTTGGAATGTCATATTTATTTATATCGAATCACCAGCCTAAAAATAAGTTTGAAGCTTCTAGCTCTAAATATTAAGATACTTCCATACAACTTCATCTTTCCTTTTAACTTTTACAAATCCCTTTTTTTATTTTTCGCATTAAAAGTAGCCTTTGTCCTTTCTCAGGCTCTAGACTATCTGTGTACCAAATTTCATCTAAATCAATTCAATAGTTTTGGCGTGAAAGTGCGATAGATAGAGAGACAGGGTTACTATTATAGTATTAGTGTGAATTTTTAACTGTTGCGTAAAAACAACGGTGACCAATTGCGGTTTTTTTTTTTTTATGTTAGAAGTTGGCAAACAAGCATACGGCCCACCTGATGGTAAGTGGCTGCCGCAGCCTATGAGCGCTTGCAGCACCAGTAGGTGCCACTCACGCGTTGCCAACCTCGAGATATAAGTTCTTAAATCTCGTTCGCCCAAATTTCACTAGAGTACAATGCCTTTCAAACCGGAACACAGTAGTGCCTAAGCACTACTATTTGGCGGCAGAATATTGGACACTGCGGTGGTACCTACCTAGCCGGCCTCTTGCAACAAAAGACCTACCACCAGTGTGACTGATTGCACTGGTGGAATAATCTCTGCTGTAACAGAGGTTATCCCAACAACGGGCGATGGGGTCGTCACATCCCAACGCCTTAAAATTGACGGCGATGTTGTGGCGCAGCGGTAGCGAACCTGCCTTAAACGCCACAGGTCGCGGGTTCGATTCCCACTCGGAGCATACTATGTTTGTATTGGCCATGCAAGCATATTTTCCGGTCTGGGTGTATTTGTCCTTGTCCTTGTATGTGTTTCCGGACCCCGATACAGGATATCACTATCCTAATGGGGGCCGTTGAGTGTGCAGCGTTTATTTATTATTTATTTATTTAATTACCAATTAATTTAAGTTAAAAAAAACCGTATATCAGATAAAATGAAAGGATTATAAAACTACTCTCATTATGCAACGACGGACTCGTTACGTAATGTTACCGAAAGCTTTTAGTTAAACTGCACAAATGTATTACGCAGGTACAGTTTCGCCATGAAATTATCCAATACTCTAATATAAAAGTTGATGTCGATATGCGGGCTTCCCTCACGTAATTCATCAAGTTTTACAAACTCTTTCATCGCTCGCGAAGTAAACACAAAGTTTCTGTAATGTCTCAGAAAAGAGTTACGCTAATGCATTTCGGCAGATATCCGCTGAATGCGGGTTGAGTTCATCGAAGTAAACAATTTTCTATCATCATGGTTGTAATAACTCAACATATATAACTAAATACTATATAATTGGTTTTCTTTTTCCATGATAGTGGCAAGCAAGTGTACGGCCCGCCTGCTGGGAAGCGGTCATCGTAGCCTATGAACGCCTGCAACCCCAGAGGTTTCGCTTGCCTATTGCCCCTTTAAAAACTTTCTATTATGTATATTGGCAAAAGCCGCTTAAAAGAGGATTATTATAAAAAATGATAAAGACTGCTTAATTATCCTTTTTTTAAGGTGGTCTGGTGAAATCTATATGTATATAATCCACCTGGCTGTACATATATACTTACAATAGGTGCTTGAATGTAACTTATTCTGTATAAAGTGCAGTACAATGAAGTTAATTCCAGTGGCGGATTTACAAATTTTTAAGGTGTAGGCTGTAAGTTTTCTGCCGCCGTTGCCGGGCTTGCCTTGGCGAACTAGCTGTTTTACTCTAGAATACTAAATATGGAAGTTTGATAAAGTTGTGGAGGCAACGAATGAGTAATGTGTCTCAACACGAAGGGAGGATCCTCCGACCAGGCGGGTGATATTGCCTGGCGGACCGAAGCCCTGGGCCGAAGCCCAACGACTTACGTTGGAAAGTTGTATATATATCTCAGGTGGGTAGGAAACTTTGATAGCGCGATTTAGGATCGTGACGTTCGTTGATCGTCCATATCGTTGCGTAGTATGCCCTGTAGGTGTCGTTGTAGCTTGATGCGACATTGTGACAATCTTGTCTTTCTATTGCGTTACGTCATGTTGCGTGTAGATGTCGCTACATCACTTCCCTCCCGAGACCGGAGGTCGATGAGAAGCTTTGAAGAGTCTTGAGTGCTTGCCGGTGCCAGTGGATATGGTTCCAGTGAGTCGGAACCAGCTGCCGCGTAGTTCACGGTGAGTCGGAACTGTGTGCGGTGAGTTGCTGCTACACGTGCTCCAGTGAGTCGGAGTGATAGCGTGTAGTGGATGAGTGTGCGATGCTGCTACACGTGCGCTCCAGTGAGTCGGAGTGATGGCGTGTAGTGAAGGCTGGCTGCTGCGTCGACCAGGAGAGAATGGCTCTGCTAGATGACCGGCCGAAGTGCAGTGTGCTGTGCCAATCGCTGATGAAGCCGAGGTTGTTGACCAGGCCTGCGCGTTCGCTGCATGCATGTGGTCAGGGTACCCGAAGAGGCTGAGTGCTGCTGGCTGGCGGTATGCGTTGCTAGACTTGATGCTTTCTTGAAGGGGTCAGGGGATGATGTATGATAATGCCACTACAAGGGCTGCGAAGGTTGCATGTTCTGAAGGGTTCACCAAGTGGAAGGTGAGGATCACGTCGGAAGGTCACCACTGTGGAGGTGACGACGTGAGAAATGTATCCAACACAACGGGAGGATCCTCCGACCAGGCGGGTGATATTGCCTGGCGGACCGAAGCCTGGGCCGAAGCCCAACGACTTACGTTGGAAAGTTGTATATATATCTCAGGTGGGTAGGAAACTTTGATAGCGCGATTTAGGATCGTGACGTTCGTTGATCGTCCATATCGTTGCGTAGTATGCCCTGTAGGTGTCGTTGTAGCTTGATGCGACATTGTGACAATCTTGTCTTTCTATTGCGTTACGTCATGTTGCGTGTAGATGTCGCTACAAAGTAATTGGCGAATTCGTTGCAGATTTCTACGTGTAAAACATCAGAAAACCATCAACCAACCACCAAGCAGAAATCTTTATGATTTTTATGAGGTAGCAGAAGAAAAAAAAAATTCGGTCCCCAAATTTGTCCCTTCTAAAATCTGCCGCCCTAGGCTTAAGCCTACTCAGCCTGCTGGTAAATCCGCCGCTGGTTCATTCTATATATCTTTGTTATATTCAATTTCAATCGAAATATTAATTAAACTGTAATCGATTGTCTCGTGTTCCATGTTAATTATATAACATTGGACATACCTGAATAGTAATTGTAATGATAGTTAAATACGATCAAACGGAACGAGCGTCGCCGTGACACTGGCGCCCGAGCCGGGGCCGACAAATTGGCTTCACAATTAATGGCCACCTGGGCCGCTACTAATCGACCGATAGAATTAAATGAACGGACGGCACTAATTGCCCGGTAAGACAAAGGGGCAAACACTCGCCTTTGAGAACGATGTCTAGTGTCACTTGAGGCGTAGACCTGTACGCAGATGCTATGCTCCTCTATACACGATATTGAATCGAGACACAGAGAATTGTTGTTGATATGCGACTGGCAAACGTCCTCCTTAAGAGGTATTGATGTTTGCGTTGATTGGGTTTACATGTTACGTTAGCTACAAAATAATGTAGACTATACATGTTTATAGTATTTCTTCGGTACCGAATAACTTGTTAATTTAGCTAAAATTTTGCACATATTATTGTGTTTTATTAGTATTTAATCTCCCTCAAAATATTCTTCATATTTTTACAGAAATTCTTGTGAAAAAGCTAGAGATATCATAAATGTAGATAATGACAAAATACATTCTATAATTCTTCAGTCTCATATTAAAAACTTGTTTTTCGATTTATATTTCAAACTTTAGATCGGAATAAAAACAATTCCTTTTTGTTAATCGAAGGTCAAATAAAATATCATATTGACATTATGGGTGTTGGTAGGAAGGCTGCCTTTAGCCTCAACATCGTGGGTTCTATTCCGGCTCGGGGCGGAAGTTTGTAATCGTCATACAAACATCTGTTTCGGTCAGGGCGTTGGTCCTTGTAGGTATCCCCACCGTGCCTTGGATAATAATAACAGTTTAATCTAGATACGTAATTTGCTTTTACACAGAGCCATTGCCGTCTGACTTCCGTAACCCTAAGGGCGCACCATTAACTCATTGTATAAGAGCTATTTACTTATCAAGAGTTAGCGATTATTATCAGATGTAATGTGATAACAACCGAGACCGACAGCTTAACGTGCTCTCCGAGACACGGTGGTGAAACCCACAAAGACCAACGCCCTGATTGAAACAGATGTTTGTAAGATCAATTGCAAACATCTGAACGAGCGGAACAATTTAATGCAACAATATGAATTACAGTGTTTATTTCAAATAATAAGCGTCAAGAGTCAAAGGCTTTTTACAATAGCGTCCGTTAGCCTTGCCAATTATTCGGTTCATCTGTCCGATAGCTGAAACAATGCACTGCTTAGCAGAACAATTATTCAACGACATTGTATCAAACTGTTATAATTATTATGTTTAGGTAAATTAAATAAATCGGGGCAGATGTTTGTATTGACCATACAGGCATGTTTTTCGGTCTGGGTGTCTGGGTGCCTGACTTGTCTTTGTGTATTTTTCCGGACCCCCGACACAGGATATTTCCTAAATATCCGTTTTGTGTACCGTTTATTTATTACGGCCCGATAACCGAAATATGTGTTGTAAGATCAATACAGACATCTGCCCTAACGGGAATCGAATCAGCCACCACTAGCGCTTAAGAAAAGTTCGTTATCACTGCGCAAGAATAATCCTAGACTAGACAGTCTCACACGTGTAAGATTTGTATCTCAAAATCCTTTTTGTAAGGAATACATCTTTATTCATAGAAAAATTATAAAGCTATCGATCGTTCTGCCTCTACGGTGAATTTAGACAGGCTAAGCCTCAAAAAGGTGTGTGTGGGTGTGTTTCGAAGACAAATATGGACTACTACCGCAGATAAATATATTTTCCCGGAATCAGACAGCGGAACTCTTCAAATAGATAGCTAGGTGTTCCATTTATATTGTTACGGGCTGGGGTTCGTAGATTTGGAAACAAACACCTGATGGCTCTAAATAAGACTTTATTAAGATCTAGATTACACAACAGAACTTCACAAATCACAGGTTCAAATCGCAGGTCAATCACAGTCCAAAAGAATAGCCGAGGTCACTAATTATCGCACTTGTTCACTGGTATCACTTGTAGTTTCTTCGCTTGTTGCTCAGAACTGAATGACTCAGCCGAAACGCCGGGCCGCTTATATAACGCGGAACATGGCATCGAGTAAGTTCCGTCCGCGAAACTACTACACGTTTCGAGAATACATCTTTCTAGAACCCACGCGACTGTTGAGGAAGTAAACAAAGAGAGTAGCGTGCGATTTTGAACCTTATTCCTTTGTGATAAGGTTCTCCGTAACAATATATTTAAAATATTAATAGCAGAAATACTCTCCCAATAATACACATTTTCTATTTTTGTTTATTATTATTTAGTAATTACTTTTGCTGCACATTGTAATTTTGATAAAACCCATCGCGGTAATATTTTGTTATCTTATTTTAAGTTAAATGTGGATACATTATTGTTACTTTTTCACAACAAATCAACACCATCATCATCATCATCTTCATCATCATTATCATCATCTTAGCGTTAATCCCGGTTGCGTGCAGAGCGTTCGCCTCGGAGCCCGGGGTCCGCTTTCCGACTTTTTCTTTTCCATTTCGCACGGTCTTCGGCATCTCTAATTGTCAGGCCATTGGTACGCATGTCAACCTGCACGACGTCCAGCCAGCACTTCTTGGGCCGACCCCTTTTACTGGGACCTGGCGGAGGCGGCATGGCAAGACATTTGTTCCCCACATAGCCAGCCGGTTTACGTAAAAACACAAACAACACATGTGACCAAAATGTATAGTGTAACTGTTTACTGTTCCAAATGAATAAATAGACCTGATAGAAGAAGACATTTCGCGTATTTGTAACAGCTGTTGTTGTAAATACGTATTAGATTTTCATAACTTGATTACCATTTTAGATAAGCAGTAGCGAATGTCTTAAACGCCAATGCTGTGTTACAAAATTTTGACACCGTTGTGGCGTTGTGGGTAGCGTGTCTGCCTTTAGTCTCGACGGTTGCGGGTTCGATTCCCGCTCGGGCAGATATTTATTAAGTTTCTGTCTCGGTCTGGGCGTTTGTCTGTGGGTCTCCCACCGTGCCTCGGAGAGCACGTTAAGCTGTCGGTCCCGGTTATTATCAATAACATCTGATAATAATCGTTAACTCTTGATAAGTAAATTGCTCTTATCCAATGAGTTACTGGTTCGCCCTTAGGGTTGCGGAGGTCAGATGGCAATCGCTCTGTGTAAAGACTAGTAACCCGTCAAATCCGGATAAGAGTAATAAGCAGACCCTGGGTACAATAAAATACCGGGAATAATGCTAGGACGAAGAAGCTGTGTTACAAAATTTTATCCAAATTCGTTCAGTAATTTTTGTGTAAAAATAATAACAAACATCCATTCCCACATACTATCATGTATATAATTTTTTTCAATTTTATGATGGTTGGCAAATAAGCATACGGTCTGTCTGACGGCAAGCAGTCAACCTATAAACTCTTGCGGTACTTGAAGTATCAATGATATTATAAACAGGGATTCGAGAGTTGGGATGAGAAGGGAAAAAAAGAAGTGAGCAGAGAGGGTGGGAGATTGGGCCTCCGACACTCTCACTCGTCGCACAAAACGTGACAGTACTTTACGCCGATCATCTGTGACTGGGTATTACTTTCACGGTCGAGCCGGCCTATTTGCTTATATATGCTTAGAGTGTAGTGTGCTGAGTAGCTCCATAATCTCATAATCTCATACCGCCATCTTCATTTTATTACCGGGATACCAGGCGTACTGCGGCGTACCATCCATATCTGGTCGATATACCCAACTGCGCTTTCGATCATCTTTCATAATTCGCACGGCCAGGGAATGGAATGGTCTTCCGGCGTCTGTATTCCCGAACACATACAATCTGAACCTCTTCAAGGTGCGAGTACACAGGCTTCTTATGAGTAAGCTCGCTCCACCTTAGACCTCATCTATGCCTCCGCGCTCGATGGAGGTCAAGAGTTTACCTCTTAATTCTTTTAATTTATATATATATTAAAAAGCATGGCATGGTAGTAGTGGACTACCAAAATAATATTAGTAGAATTATTTTACAAAGAAAAATCGCCATAAAGATTAATGTTAATCTTTAATAAGCTTTCAAAAGTCTAATGTAGACAATGATACAAACGAAGCAAACGATAAGTTCGTTTGTCGTAAAATGAATAATTATGTTTAAAGCTAATTTACGAAACTTTCGAGACAAAGGGAACTTTATTACGTTAAGTGTATTTAAAATCGTCAATTGTCAAATTTACTCTATTGTGATGAAATAACAGCGAGTATTGATGGAATAATAAACAGTAACAAAGATATCGGAATTAATATGCCTTTTAGTGGAATTCTTCATTTTTGTAACAATAGGTCATAAAGTTTTAGAAGTGAAATTACTACCTAAGAATCAGATTATTCTGTGGTTTTAGTGATTTGCCTCGCTTCATCGTAGCGATATAAAATATGTACCTAATATTGTTATAGCTTTTAAACAAACACCTGTGTGTATTTTTTTATCGTAATTCCCACAGTCATTACATAAATCTCCCTGAATATTTTTTTTAACCTTGATGAAGAAAATTACATAAAGTTTTAAAATTTACCCAAAGTGAAATTTCAAATGGGAAACTTTGTAAGTTTTTGGATCGTCATATTAAAATAAATCGATACGACTTATAAGTTACAATAATTAATAACCACCAGTCGACACTCGAGTCTGGAGCGTGTCGTTAGACGGTGTTATGTCAGGTGTCAGACGGTGTCGGAGACGCGGCCGAGAGCGCGATAACGAGCCACTACAGCCTCGCGACATCACCGCACTGATTCAAGCCCGATACACGAGTGCCGGCGAGATGTGACAATTTTCACACCTCCCTATCTTCTATGTGAAAATGCTTTTTTTTTGTTACTTTGTATTTTTGAATCACTCGCGAGATGGAAAAACACGAGGTAACACTTACAAGATGCCTGTAAAGTTTTGTTACATTGTGAATCTAGTACTTTATTCTTGACACAATTTTTTTTTATAATTCTTTTGAAATACGTATATAAAAATGTTTATTTGATAAATAATATCACAAGATTCTCGAACATAATGATAATAATTTTAGTGCAAACGCTTAACTTCTTCTTCTTCTTATCGAGTGGTTAATGGCCAACCTAGTGTCAGAGTTGTTCAGGTCGCTCATAGGCCTTTGACTTGAGTTTTCGACTGATGTCAAATTGATAACAGCCGGGACCGACTTTGTCCCGGTGCCCTCCGAAACACGGATACACTCAGTTGAGTTACCACTATAAATCACCCATTTTGTGACTGACCGCGCCTAAAGTTGCTTAACCCCCCGATCGTCACTGGGTGCACTCGGCTATGAGCGTCTCAACGCTTAACTAAAATGTTAATAGTATTTCTCTTTTTGAATTTTATAAAATCAAACCATAGATCAAAGCGTCCAATCGGATGCAAGCAAGGATTATATATAAATGTGGCATCGTTTGCCGTGAAACTTTATTAAGCCATCACTAAATCACTATCGGACAAAAACTTACAAAGCAAAAGCCCGGAAGGCGCGACGCCCGTCCAAATACGGGAACCATTGATTAATTGATATCAGACCGGGGTGTAAGGGTCATGACAAATTATGCTTTATTTTATTGAGTTTATTAGATTTTTCGAAACATTCAAAAATGATTTCGAAAATTTGTTGTATGCAAAGATTTGTAATAAACGATTTAAGGTTGCGCTAAGATTAAACTAAACTCAAGTTTCAATTAATTTTCACTTCAATCAAACTAATTAAATTTATTAGTAAAGTATGCAGGCTTTTTCGTATTACGCCAATCTAAATATAAAAAAATGATTAAAAGTACAAAGTTAAAAGTACGCTGTGACACACCTTTAGTAGCTCGCGGGGCGTCGCGCGGGAGGGTAGTGGGAGTGTCGGCTCGGTCAAAGGGCCCTTTGATGTTTGCCGCCGGCTTAATGCACCGCCCGCGGCCCCGCTCCGCTCATCATTAGCAATTTCCCCGTAATTTGTTATCTTTACCGCTATTTATTTGTACAATTTCACGCTCGGATCGACGTTTCGCACCTCGGTGTATGCAAGTCGAGTCATTATGGTATCCTTGTAGACTTTTTTCAACCGTCCCCGTAAAATTCCTTTGACAGTTACATCACAATAAGTCATGTTGGTGGCAAATTTTTGACATCAAATTATTTTTCCTTGTGTCTAAGCATTTCTGTTCCTCAACATGACCTATTTATAAATTGTTTTGCAAAGACTTTTATATTTCAAATGATGATTATTGTGAATAACTTATAGATTATATAGGTTTTATATCAATATTAAATTACGGTTATTTATTATGTTGTCATGGAGGTAAAAAATATGAAAAACTTAAAATGGAGTATTCCAGTCGACTCTTGAATGGTCGATAGTAAAAATCTGCACTTGAATTTAGATTGTATTGAGAGTAAAACCATTACATGAAATACAATAAGAACGGTTTCAAAATAATTATTTCTATTTTCAAAGTTCTGTAAACAACCAACAAATAAAATCTAAAGCTTCAAATATAATTTCCTTAACATACATCTTGAAACTAAGATGATATTATCTTGTCATATATGGACGCAAATAAGCAATACCATGTCAACCCACAAAATTGAAAAAACTGAGTTATATATGCAGAAGTGTTGGTAAACGGCTGAAGAACATTTTTCTTTAATATTTGTAGGGTTTTAAACTTTAAAACTTCTAAAAAGCCATTTTTTAATCATGCCATTTATGTATTATGTTAAACGTTTTGGGTTATATTTTATACGAAATATGCAGTTTGTATACTTATTTTTGTGAAAATAAGTAAAATAACTTACATACATCTGAAATTGCCAAAAACTTGACCAATACTTACATTAAAATCATATAAAGCCAGTTGCTCAAAATTTTCAAATGCGTTTTTCTCGAAATTACATTCGTGTGGGTTGACATGGTATTGCTTATTTGCGTAAATTCTTCTTCCACACAGAATTGTATGTTTCGTTCCTTCACCAGTAAGCCTATACGTGTACTTCTGTCTTCTTAGTCCTAGCACTATTCCCGGTATTTTATTTTACCCGGGGTCCACTTTTCACTCTTATCCGGATTTGGCATAAGGGCGAACCAATAACTCATTGGATAATAGCAAATTCCCTATTAAGATTTTACGATTATTATCAGATGATATGTAATAACAACCGGGCCGACAGCATAACGTGCTCTCCGAGGCACGGTGAAGAGATCCACAAGGAGGAACGCTAAGACCGAAGCATAAATTTATAACAAACATCTGCCTGAGCGGGAATCGAACCCGCAGCTGTCGAGACTAAAGGCAGACACGCTACCCACTACGTCACAACAGTGTAATTCGTTCATCAGTAAGCCTATAGTACACTGTAGGCTATCAAGTTAATTACGCAGCCGAAACGTTTAGGACAGATTCAGACCGGTGTTTTATACGAGCGTATGAACTCATTTCTCGAAGAGCGTATAAGTGCGTATTGACGCGCCTTTAACCGCACGTACAATTCCTACTTGATGCGTTATTAGCTTCGAGCGCTACCACGAGCGAAATGAAGCGTGCGCGTAAGAGCCTATGCAGAAACGACCGAATATGCTCGAAAAAATGGATAGTCTGTAATCACCTTTATATAATAATAAAATTTAATATTTAACACGTTGTTATAAAGAACGAAATACAACAAAAGAATCAACGATCCCAAGTCATACATAACGGTGTACATTACTCACAGGGCATCTGTTGCGACAATTGGACTCGCTCTACGCGTTACCGGCTCAAAGGACCAACGGTCAATCTTAGATTACATCGCCAGATGTTTCTTTACAAAAGTTTTAATTAAATAGATTATAATTTTTAATCTGTTAACAGTATGATGATTACTGGAGGCTATGAACTTTTAGTAGAAATTCTATTTCGATCCAAGTCAATTAAAGCAGTCGTCTTCTTCTTCTTATCGAGTGGTTAATGGCCAACCTAGTATCGGGAGTTGTTCAGGTTGTCCACATACGGGTAGGCCTCCGACTTGACTTTTCGACTATTATCAAATTTATAGCAGCCGGGACCGACTTTTTACGTGCCCTCCGAAGCACGGAGACGCTCAATTGAAATACCACTATGCGATCACCCATCTAGCGACTGACCGCGCCTAAAGTTGCTTAACCCACCGATTGTTTACTTTCTTACGATTTAATCACATCTAGTTAACACAAATTATGGTATAGTTTTTCAGTTTTTATAACTTCTTTTTATATATAGTTATCAAATTCTTTTTTTTTTTTTTTTTTTAGATGTAGTAGGCAGCAAAATCACAAAGAATATTGTACTTTCTTCATTTTAATATGCATGTGGTGTTTACTTATAAGTAATTGTTGCACTAAGCTAATTTATTGGTGTAATGAGAGTGATTATGTGTAAACAATTGTTGGTAGACCTTAATAAATAAATAAAAAATTTAGCGATCAGTGAGCGGACCCGGCCATGAGCGTCTCAAAAATTAAAGCAGTAAAAACTATACAGATTTAATTTCAGCATGATGTATAAATATAAATTTCATGGTACGATACAGATATGTAGTTGCATTTAGGTTGTCATTTGAATCGAGCTCCAAAGAAAGTAAAAATGTAATATATGAATATGATATAATTATTTTATATTGAGAATTCTACAGACAACTGATATTGAGAATACTACAGACAACTTAAAAAGTTTTTTAATTAACTGCATATTTTCAGTAAATAATTTCGTAAAGACTTTATTTAACTTTAGTCCATAAATCTTCTGTAATATTTGAAGTATAGTTATGACTTTTTATAGTATTAGGCTTTCAGTAAAATGTACCACTATTTAATAAACTTTTGCCAATTAAGGGTATTTAATATTATTGATTCTAATATGAATAAGATTAATAAAATAAAAGTTTATTAAATATTTATTTTAAATAGTAAAATAAAAAAATAATATGTAGTATTCTGTCTGCTCGTAATGATGCAGCCAGAATACTATTCTAAAGCCCTATATCATACCTGTTTTATTTAAATTCAAAATGTCGCCATTTAAAACTATTGATGCCTAAAATTAATTGTATAAGTATTGAACAATCTCTGAAATCTGAATATATATATATATATATATATATATATATGTATATTGCAATGAAATAAATAATTTACTTTCAGTCATAATAATTAAATTTAATAAACCTTGTAACGTCAGTTTAATAAATTCTGTTTTAATAAATTTTATCATAAAATTTAAATTCATCGGAACTAGTAAATTTAAATGAGGTCATATGTCTATAATAGACGTGTGTCGTGTTTGATCGGAGCTCGCATAATGGCGAATGTAGTGAAATCAATCAAGAGCCGCGGAAGGCGTGAGAGCGGCACCGGATCAAAGGGGCCGCCGGCCACTAGGGCTGACTGCGACCGTGTAATTTTAATAAACTACATAAGTAGCTAAATTATAGCTTTTGTAAACTTTGTAATTAGAACTTTTTGTATTTTAGGCGAAATATATTTATACACATAATTATATAAAACAAAAACAAGATAATAAATAATGGTACAATCGGGGCCTTGTCGTTATGAGTGATATCTTCCAGGGAACCCTGTTTGTTAAGTTTTGTATGTATGCTAGCCAATATCTTCGCTGTTTGTCATACGATTTTTATTAATCAATTTTTGTTGGATATGTATGTATTCGTCTATGGTGGTCCCAAATAATCATCGTGATGATGTCATCTAGGATTTCGATCGATCGAAGATAAAAATCGCGATTACCGATCCCAATTTTGATTTTGATTTTTTTTTAATGTAACCTTGGTCGCATTGCAGTATTTATGATTATTAATTAACATATTACATCTTGTATGGTGGAATATACTTTTTAGGGTTCCGTAGCCAAATAGCAAAAACAGAACCCTTGTATAGCCTATTTCATTGTATCCGTCTGTCCGTCCATATGTCAGTCATTTTACTCACCTATTGGCTCTATCTATACGACTTTTGGTAAATAGGCTACAGGGTTTTTTTAGTGAAATAACAAAACATTTCAAAATTAAGGGTAGCAGTCCATACAGGTAACTGATGGTTGAAAAAAAAAAATCAGCGTACGAAAACGTATGAGGTACCTTTGAATAGTCTTTAAAAAGAATAAGTTGGTTTCGCCGGCTCTTCTCGGGTAGAGGTTTAAATTTGGAGGCGGTGGTAGAATCTAACTGTCAACTAATAAGTGTAATGCATTTTACGTTGAATAAAAATATTTGAATTTGAATTTAGTCAAAATTTGACCATAGCGCGTGTCGATACACATCACAACTACAAGCATAATTCACTCACCTTCTAGCTTCGTGAGATAGAACATATCGATATTCTTCGAGAACTTTCCTTATGTCCGCGGTCGATCCCGTGAAGTCTTGAACAGCAAGGCTCTGTCAACCCTAGTGATTTTCGCAGTATCGCAGTCTCGCTATCGTCTGGCCGATCTCGCTCGCTTTGTCTCCGGCACCATGTTTATGACCAGAGTGATATATATAATGTTTATTACTGTTGCAATTTATTTATGCACATTGTATACAATATGTTCTTTTCGATGAAGATTTATATGATTGTATATAATTCTAATGGGCCCAGCAGATGTAGTCCTGTCCCGGAAAAAACCTGAGACCGGATAGCAGCGCCCTCTGAGTCTAATTGTGAACAGAAGTGACACTGGTGAAAATTATTAAATTACTAATATCGCTTTTAAAAAATGGGGGTTGATGGTAGAAGGGTCAATGGTAGAAAATTTGTCCAAAAATAAAAAAAATAAATTTAGGGTGCACCATAACACAAATGAACACATGATCGAATGTACAAAATGATATGCACACAAAATTTCACAAGAAAAGGTCGAGACTTTTCGAAAGAGTTTGGTAACAAACACCGCGACACGAGAATTTTATATATTAGACTAGCCGCCCGCTCCGGCTTCGCACGGGTATAAAATATATAGCATATGTCATTCACTGAAAAAATAATTAAAATCGATCCAGTAGTTTTGATTTATTCATTACTGCCCGTGGCCCACACGCGTTAAATGTTATTATTTACGACATCACATTAGAAACCTCAAAAATAACAATATTTCTCCACTATTTAATGATACATATAAACCTTCCTCTTCAATCACTCTATCTATTAAAAAACCGCATCAAAATCCGTTGCGTAGTTTTAAAGATTTCAGCATACATAGGGACAGAGAAAGCGACTTTGTTTTATACTATGTAGTGATGTTCTTTTCGATCACGATTTATCTGATGTAAAATTAATAAAGATGGTTGTGGTTCAAAATTGTTTTTTTTTTTATGTAAGAGGGGCAAACGAGGCTTACCTGATGTTAAACGATCACCGCCGCCCATGAAAATCTGCAACACCAGAGGGCATGTAGGTGCGTTGCCGAGCTGAGGAAAGAAAGGGCTCTCCTCTTGTAGGTTCCCATGTCGTATCGGTTCGGAAAGAACGATGACGAAAGTTTCTTCCACAAGGTTCCACTTTAATATGGAATCCGACTTTTTATGAATTAAATACAAAAGGATAAATCTGTGATTATTTTAAAATATCAAAAAACATAGGTTTGTCTATAATTAATAGGTATAAACGTCACTTGAAAAATGCTATAAGTAATTGATTGAATTTTTAATTAATCATTTATAAAACACACTAAGCTTTAGCTTGTAGCTTTTGTTTAAAGTCGTTTGATAAACGCAACGTGCTCCTGTAACAAATTTAACCTGCCTAAAACTCGAGTAATTAAGTCCAGTGGTTTATGTTTGGCGTTAATGAAACGGGAAAAGCTGGTTTAAATACATGTATTTCGATTTTTTTTTAAATACTAGATGGAGTTACCGATTTTTCTTTACTGCACGGAACCCTAATTCCTTTGAAAAATATAATTAGCCTTCTTACTTCTTATAACATCAGCAATGTGCCAGTGAAAGTCCCGTTAAAATCGGTCTAAAAAGCTGTTAATTTGAAATTACGAACAGACACTTTAATATATTTCAATAGCTTGAAAAGGCTTTTTCAATTACTTTCTAATGCTCCTATTGCCCCTCCAAATAAGCTCGTAGCTTGCGCTAGGAGTGGTTACGACAGTGACCCAAGGCGGTCAGGATAGTAGCTGCGTCCTTTTAACCGTTGAGCTATTGAGATTTCTTAATGTTCTCATTATTTTCTTTTGAAATGTGAAAGAAATTAAGTTAATTTATGATAAAGTAATCATCGAAGGTTCTACGATATAAATTGATGATAAAAAATAAACAGATATCGCTAAACCGTCTATAGTAAATGAGACGTCAAATAAATACCTCAGCGTCGAAAATGAACAAACAAAAGTGGCAAAAACGACTTTATCAAGCGCGGATGACGTCAGCGCCCAAAGCGCTTTGAGGTTCCCGTCAAAGGCTCAACCTCACACGACACACGGTTAGATCATAGCGATTGTCGGCTGTTTACACGAGCGGGCACCGCACACGATTTATGATGTTTGAGTTGGGACGACACCAAGGAACTTCGCACTTAGACCCTGAACCTTTAGATACCGAATGATACTGTTTATTTGTTTCTCCGCTAAGTTTAATCACATTTTCAAAATTACTTACTAACTGCGCCCGATGCTCCGCTCGCGTGGTTTTCCGATTTTTTCTTATTTGCATGGAACCCTAAAATAAAAGTAGCCTAAGTTACTCCTTATAACATAAGTTATCTTCCAATGAATGTTTCGTTAAAATTTGTCTAGTCGTTTTTTGTATAAATACCGTATATCCTTTGATATGCATTTAGTAAAAAATCTGATAATTTGGTTACGATTTATTTATTGTCTGATACGTTTCATTGTGTAAATCAACATGTCCTAAATGATTTATCAAAGCCGAGATATATATTAATTTTTATTATAACAATTATATTTATTGGCATCCAGTGTAAAAATATCTACATAGTACTTTTTTATTTAAAAAAAGACACCTCTTCACTTTATCTTGTTAGTAAAAAATATACAAGATACTTAGCGATATTCCAAAATAAAAGAATATCTTATTGTGGTATGTCGTTATAGTATCGTAAGGGCAGGTGGAAGGCGGCAGGCAGTGAAAACTCGCCACAATATTTATCGGCGGCTCGGTATCAGAGCGACACAAAGCGACTCCGGAAGCTCACCTTGCCAAGCGAATGCACGCTAAATACAGACATGGGATGTAGCGAGAAAGTATTTTGTAAAAAAACATGTGTATTGCGGAATTATATACCGTTTTTGTCAGACTCCTCTATCATACTGTTTCTTAAATTATTTTTCGTCTTACTTATTATGGATTATTTTTATAAGGCCCACCTGATAGTAAGCGGTCGTAGCCTATGCCTTACAACACCATTTGCAGGTGTCACTCACGCGTTGTCTTCTCGAGATATTGGTTCTTCAATCTTCTTTGCTTAATAATTTCACTATACTTCAAAACTAATGTGTGTGTTCTTCCAACCTACACGCAATTATATTGCGATAGAATATCTGAGTCTGCGTTAGTAACTACCTAGGCGGCTTGCAATAATAGACTACCACCTAAGTAACTGAATACATTTATCAATACTCTGTATTTGTTATATAACTTGTTTTCTTCAAAAAATCTGCAAAATAAAATCGCTATCGCCTCTAGCTGGTGACACCGGCTCTGGCCCATTGTCGACTACCTCTATCACTGGATTCCTTTTTACACAGAGCCTTTGACGCCCGAGCTTTGTTTGCTACAAGATCAGAATGAGACCCGGTAGTCGGCCTAACGCGTGCCTCCGTTTGTGGCGTCTGCAATCGATTATTGTTATAGATTCTTATGTAGCTCGTGGCTGCTCTCTAGACGCTGCGATGACTCTCCAGTTTGCTCTGATTGAAATCTTGAATTGTATTATACAACTGTTATTTTGTTTATTTGAAATATTGTGAAACATCTGTTATTTCTAAAAAAAATAACTATATACACTTAATTAAATATCAAAAAATAGCTTAATCTGCAATGTAACCTGATGATGTTGATTATTTTATTACCTGACCTTTTATGAAATTAAACGTATTTATCTTAAAAGGATTTGAAAAACGTTTATGCATTTATAGTCATTTAAATACCTAAATTTAACGCTGGACCAAATATAAATACAAATCTCTTGAGACTTCGCTTCTCTCTTCTTAATGTTTAAAACAATTTACCTATAAAACTAAATTTTAATTCAATATCACAATTGTCTGTGCAAACAAGTTTAGTGACGGAGGTCGTTGACAATGCAATTTTAGTTAATTCGATCGGAGGCCGCGAGTCGAGCGACGCGGGCGCTTCCCGCCGCCGGACGCATAATAAACTAATTTTGAACAAACCGTCGGACACGCAAATTAACCGTTGAACTCCATTAGCGCTCTTGTCAAACAATCTTCCGCTATCAATGCACCGCCCACATTGTACTCTGAAAGGTGGTTTATAACAACGGCACTCGGGTTATCGTTATTCAATGTATGGACGCCTACACAAACTTAGTCTGCATGTCGACCTATGCAAAGTTAGCGCTCGTGCAATATATGTAGAAGCCCCGCTGAAACTTTGAAGAAGAGACTTCAATAGCTATTATAAACCGTATGAAATTAATATTTATTAAAATTTGGTATATTACTTTTTTTGTAACCTAAAAATTTTGTTATGATATTACAGGAGAGACTTTAAATGTTTACAGGAAAGACTTTAAATAGTAAAGGGTTTAAATGTTTAGAAAAATCTTGATTCAATGTGAAGTATTGGAAATTCCCATTTGATTCACAATTATTATAATACAATATTTACATAAATATTTTATTTTTCAATTAAAATTTCAAATGCTTTAGTTTGTTACGTTCTCTTAGACTATACCCATTTTAAAAAGTCATATTGGAGCCCCAAGAGCCCAAGAATGTTAAACCCAAAACCATCAGATGCCCCATCACTTCAATGTCCCTAACATCAGTAAAGTACTCAATGTGACGTATTTTCTCTTATCAACTATTAGTGGAATTTGAAATAATAATTCTAGCCTAGTGTCTAATACATTTACGCGACATTAAAGGAAAAATAATTTTATAATGGAAGAATTAATAAAGGCGCGATGAGGGCTTTGTTTATGCTTCACAATCAATTCTTTGTATTACGAGAATTCCACCGCCTCTCCGATATCACCAATTTTCGATATAACAGGGCTGTCATGTAAATTACCTTCTTTATAAAACTCCAAATTAGGTATAATTTTATCATTTCTATTAGCATGAAAATAAAGGACAGCGGAATTTTTAATATGCAGAATGATATTTTTAAGATCATTCTTTCGAGTTAAATTCACTACAGCAATATTCAATAAAAGGATTATCATCTCATAGAAAGATCATCTGCAATTTGTGTTTCAATAGATTTTAATTTATTTTACATCGCACAAGAGTAAAGCTTAAAGACAAACGATAATGTATTCATTTAAACATCACAACCCTGAACCAGTTGTGTTCGGCTCGGCTCAAAGGAGAATTTATTATTTAAAGTGAAAGTTATTGAGTTTCGCTAAGGTTAAGTGAGCCTTTTGACTTGCTTTGCCTATCAAGAGAGGGGTGTGAGGGAAACGGTGTCAGCTTCCTCTTTATATGTCTCCTCAGTATCTACAAATTAGCTCATATTGAACCGTTAAAAGGAAAATTTAATTGGTCTTTTGTAAGAAGCCTCATGACAATTTCAAATTTATACTGATTTCTATTAATAACTCTATAACCACGTATGTATAATGGTTATGATTTTAACAGAGATTTCTTTCCCCCACGTAATTATTTTTACATAATTATCTCATTGTGAGTGTCTGTTGCAACACCGTTTTGGCGTTGTCGGTAGCAAGTCTGCTTTTAGTCTGCTTTTAGAATGGTTGCAGCTTCGATTCCCGATCGGGCAGATGTTTGCATTAATCTTACAAATATCTGTTTCGGTCTGTGTGTCCTTGTAGGTCTCGCCACCGTGCCTCGGAGAGCACGTTAAGCGGTCGGTCTCGGTTGTTATCACATAACATCTGATAATAAATTGCTCTTATCCAATGAGTTACTGGTTCGCCCTTAGGGTTATATAGGTCAGATGGCAATTGCTCTGTGTAAAAACTAGTAACCTGTCAAATCTGGATAAAAGTAATAAGCAGACCCTGGGTAAAATAATACCGGTAATAATGCTAAGAAGAAGGCAAAGGTTTTTTCCACCCTAAGGACGGAAACAAATTTGAGCCCCCGTGAGGGCTGTCCCTTTATCACGGCTGAGTCTCAGTACTCGGCCCCCTGCCCGGTGACGCTGTCAAGGCCAGTAGGGCCAACAGCAATACACGTTCCGAAAAAAAAAAAAAACACTCTTTGCCTTCTTAGCATTATTAAAGAGTGTCTATTGAAATACATTTGTTCCTAATTTGTTTGAATAAATCTAAACGTTTTAGTTATTCAATTAATTGTTATCGTTATTGTACTCGTAATAAGACTTAAAGACTTTCCAAACTACTTATGACTAGCGGAAGTTGGATTACTTCGCTTCATCTTCACTATATATGTTTCAGTAAACTTTGATAAAATTGACTACAGAATTACATTATAGACTTCAAAGGGGTCTATATCAAAATATGTATAATAACTTAATTATTTGTAAATTTACTAAAAATAACTTATGCAAAAATAATAATAAGAAACGCTACACACTCAAAGGCCTCCATTAGGAATGTTATATCCAGTGTTGGGGGTCCGTAAAATACACCTAGACCGGAAGACATGTCTGTATTGTCAATACAAAAATGTTGTACGAGCGGAAATTTTAATATAAATGAATATTTTTCCACTAAACTTGCCTCTAAAATGGCCTAATGTTGATAACAATGCAATTTAGTGGCATTCGCTATCCGTCGGCTCGTGCATTATGTAGATTGTTGGCATCGGAGGCGCGGGCGCCGCGCCGTCTGCCGCAAACCGAATTTATCGCATTGACTATTCAATTCGCGAGAAACATCTGCCTGCCGCTGAATAGAAAAATGTACCGGAGCGCCTCTCGATAATGGTGTAACTGAAATTTCTTCACGATATAAATCTCTGTTGCCAAAATCTTTTACATTACCAAGTTTTCTGCAGACTGTTGTAGTTTATAGTCTATTTTCGGTGTTTTCTGGATTTCGTTTTCTTTCTATATACTACGCCTTTACTAATACATATTGGATAGCTCATAGCCGAGTACACCCACTGATCTGTAAACGATCGGTAAGTTAAGCAACTTAAGACGCGGTCAGTCACTAGATAGGTGATCGCATAGTTGTATTTCAACCGAGCGTCTCCGTGCTTCGGAGGGCACGTAAAAAGTCGGTCCCGGTGCAAATTTGACAACAGTCGATAAGTCAAGTCAGACGCCTACGGGCGACCTGAACAATATTGACACTAGGTTGGCCACTAACCACTCGATAAGAAGAAGAAGACAAATACATACCTAGTATGACTAATACAAGTTATGTAAGATGATGAAGGCTGAATCGTATATAACAAACTTGACACGAGCTTTTAAACCGAATTGATCTGAAACCTTATTAAATAGAAATTCCTTAAGGGTTTACTTGGGTTAGGATATATCTCGTTTGTGGTTTGTTTGATCTTAACAGCTTTAAAGTTACAAATAATTAGAATTTCATATGTATAGGTTTTGTTATTAAAGTATCGAAATTTCTCGAAGAAAATCCATATATATATCTGGTAACATTTTTTCTTCATAATTTGCAGTTGCGCTGTTGTTTTCATTCCGCGTGCCACATATCGGCGCTATTCTTCGTAGTGAATTTGCTTAGCCCCGCGAAGTGCAGCGAGTTCCCGCCCAAATTACTATTTCAATCTGAATCACGATTCCACTCCGCATTCAGCTCGGAGACAATCAAATGTCGCGTTTATGGAACTTTTATTACTGTTTGAGGAGGGAATTGAAGGGAATATTTATATTTAAGATATAAATTTACATTAAATTTTGGAAAAAATCTTATAATTCATTGCGTATATTTTTTATTTTATAAGATGGAGAATAATTATTATTTAAAAATTATAGATATTTTATAGACATAGAAATGTATAATATCTTTCTTAAGATACAGCTAAAGAAGAATTTTAGGGTCGGCTCTCGTCGTAATTTTTTTTTTATGTAAGAGGGGGCAAACGGGCTAGGGGCTCACCTGATGTTAAGCGATCACCGCCGCTCATGAACATCTACAACACCAGAGAGCATGCAGGTTTGCGAAATTAAATTAAGAAAGAATAGGCTCTTCTCTTGAAGGTTCTTTGTCAGATTAAATAAATAAATGCTAAATACTCAAGTAATTCAGTTAAGCAAGTCCTTGTTAATTACATCCAAGTGAGAAGGAGTCTTACTCGCTTTTAAGGTACTGAGGTCATGTAGGGGACTTTCTTGGCCGTGTGTTCATCGGGCCTTTTGGCCATACCACCAAAGGCAGGGTTTTAGAGATTTGTGAAGGTGATTGAGCGGATTTAAAAACTTCCACCTTGTGATATTTTAATACATTTATAAAGCAGACGATTTTTATGAACTAGATATTAAGATGTAGAAAACAAGAAGCTCTAAACATGCTCCTAACGATCATTCTGAACGGGTAATTTATTTCTTATTATTAACATGAAAATATGTTAGTAAAGGTGTTCCAAAGAACCCCATATGTATGACAAAGTGCTGTTGTGTAAAGGGTGCTTGTGAAGTGACGTAGTGGATGGTACAGTTACACAATGTCACACATCCTAATACAGTCGGCGGCAGTGAACTCTTTTCAAGAATCTTTAGTGTGCGCTCAAAACTAATGATCGGTCGCTTTGAACTCTATTGATCATGCACAGACGATAATTGGGGTTATTAATTTGATCTGTTCTATTAAAACGTTATCTATTTTATTATTATTTATGTAGATGTTTTATTAATATTAATAATTTCTATCTAAAACTCGGGTTTCATAAACGTTTTTAAATATTTTATAATCGTTTTAAAATTATAAACAGCTATAGTATCGTGAAAAGATTGTAATTTTTTTAAATCGTATACAATGTTTAAAGTCTCTTTTCTATCGACTATATTTCGCACAATAATCAGGAGATTAAGTTTCCAGTAAGCATCTCAAAGGCGCCGCGCCGCTGTGTACGGACGAATGTCGTGTGTATTTTACCTACTAATACAAACGGGAAAATTCTCTTTTATCCCGAGTTCTTACCCTGTGTTCCACTGAGCTTTATTTTAAAAACGCGAAGATTCCGTTCTCTTATTACACGGAGTCTGTGATAACTCGACTAGAATTGCCAGGGCCTTTGTGAGCGCCGCTTCAAGTATGTGCACACACGGAGTATTTGTTTAGTAATTAATGTTTGTATTTAATGACGTCCGTGACTCTTTTGTAGGGAATTCTCGTTTAAGTTTTTTATTATGTACGCAAAGGGCTGGACATAATGTGTGTTTGAGCATTACGTAATCTCAAGGCCGGTTATTTATCTCTTAGATTTGGATTGAATATCTACAGTAACATCAAAACGTTTAAAAGTGTACATAAAATAGGTATATTTGAACGATTTTAGGTACGATAAAATAGCGTTGTTTGACTTTATTGACGCAGAGCGAGATCAAGCTTCAATGAACGCGTGGCGTGACAAATCGCTGTGTAAAGTTTTAATTCGAGTCGTATGCTCGATGATGACGGCGCGCACAAAGAGCACAAAAGTAATAAAGGGGTGTCGAGTGTTCATCGCGCACCGCCCCCGCTTTGCTCGCAAACACGGCGCTCGGAAACCTGTGATACATTACCGGAACGAATGACATTGATTGAAATTACATAGTTTGGGTGACAAATTAACAGCGCTCGAGAGCCTATCAATATTGACATGTCGCAATGTAAAGCTCAGTGTCCCGACGGGCGTTAACGTCTCGTTGGTCAGAGGGCAGAGAGCGCGGCCGCTAATCTCAAAGAGACGACGAGTCAAAGTGAAGCGTGCAAATTCGAGGCCGAGCGGGAACAATAAAAGTGCAGGTGGACCGGCCGCCCCGCGTCTCCTCGCCTCACATCAAAGGGAAGCTCGCGATACTACACAAAAGCCCTAATGAGACAAACCCGTGGCGTAATCGAGGCGACGGAAAAAGATGAGACCCGAGAGGTACGAGGCAAATTTTAATAATTGTCAAAGCGGCGGCGCCGATCAAACGCGGGGCGGCCGCCCACCCGTCCCCCCGGGCTCGGCTGCCCCGCGCCGTGACGTGTGCTCACCGCGGGCCTCATTAGCGCCGCTGATCTAATGCAACTTCGAACTCCGGCGACGTCTAATTAAACTTATACAGAATTTCAATTTTACGACTGAAATTTTAATACGCAAAGCCTTCGCCGCGACCGCCCCGCAAAGGAGACGCGTTCAAAGGCGACGCCGTGCACGTTTTCGCAGATATTAAATGTGTTGACAATTTAATTTTTCATTTCCTCTAGGCGCGGGGCGGCGGGCGGCGAGCGGCAAGTCGGGCGCGGGACGGCTCTCCTTTGACGTCGCGATATTGTCTTTGTGCGGCGCGTGGGGTGAGGCGGGCCGCCGCCGACGGAGACTTTGTCGCAATACAATGTGTATCAATAAAACTTAGGATTGGCTTTTAGTGGTTGCACTTACGCTTTGTGAGGCGGCGTGCTCACCCTTTGACATTATACGGGGAACGGATGTGTGGGTGTTGCGCGCGTGTGTGCGCTGCTGGCGGTTCAGCGTGCGGGTGCTAGTAATAATGCAGGCCGAGACGTACCGGCGCCGCCAACCGGCTGTAGCTCGCCTCTACGTGATTCTTGCGGTACTTAAAATTACCACTAGGAGAAGAACGTAACGTGACTGCAAAGATTATTATGACGCGTAATTAATCATAGAGGCATGCTTCTCCCAGCACAAATGAGCCGGCTTGACCTCTCTCAAGAAAATCGGCCTAAAGTAACGGTACTGTTTCGTTTCGCACGATGAGTGAGCCTCAAGGGCAGAATCTCCTACTTCCTTTTTCCCCGTCTCATCCGTTCCCTCCTATCTCTTGGGTTGGCATCACACATCTGGTACTTTAATTATCGCGCGTTCATAGGTTGCGATGACTACTTACCATCAGGCGGGCCGTATGCTTGTTTGCCAACCGCCATGAAATAAAGAAAAAATTAAAAACTTCTGCTTAGGACTACCTTCGAATAAGATCTGCAACGTTTCTTTACATTATACATACGTTTACGTAATCGTATGCGAGTTCCAGACATGAGTGTTTTTGTTTGTATACCCTGTTGATATAGCTCCCGTGGTTGCCCTCGAGTCGATGGCATTATTAATATCGGATGGTATTGCAATACGTATCGCTGATGCAGTCGCGGCTTTATGAGCTTTGCGGCGCACTGATGAGACACTTGCAAACATGTTCTGCTTCGGATTTGCAAATATTATAATATATCATTTAATCCTCGAAACTAATTGTGAATTAAGTCAACATTTTGAATATAACGTTAATGGGTATTTATATAATTTAATTTTTGTGAGGTTTCTGAAAACAGCATGTCGAAACGAGCAAAATGGTGGTATAGGATAAGAGAAGTAGCATCTGGGCAGCGGTAATCGCTTACCATCACGTGAGCCTCCTGTCTGTTTCCTTCTCGGGCATAAAAAAAGCTTTAATTATCATTAAACATTATAAATATTGATATATAAAGACGGTAGGAGGATTTTAATATGTTAAAGAAAATTCAACATTTTAGATTATCAGATAAAAATTTAATAGCCTTTTATAACCAGGTTTTGTCCACTACACTTTGTCATAATTATATTGCACTATACAAGACTTTTATTAACCACAAACTTTAAAAAAAGAACTAGGGACGCCTTTGTAATGATATGTTCATCTATGGCTTCAAAACTGATAGATCGATTTCTATGCGGTTTTTCTTTAAATAAAATCAGTAAGAGTATAAAAATTAAATTATTTACGGTTTTCTAATGTAATTTCAAAAATCCCACCACCAACTTTATTATTAAGTAAAGATATTTCTATTTTAAATATTAAATATTTATAATTTCAAAACATTAAAAATATTAATAAATCCATTATTATGTTACGTTATCATTTAAAAATATATTTCATCTTCATCTGCTCTTAAAACTAGACGTGATTTTATCTTCAGTAAGGTCGCCGCCATCAGTCATAATCAGGTTTTTATAATATTGCATAAAATAATTAAGAAATTCTAATTAATGTCATGTTGTTTGGCAAACAAGCATATAGTCCGCCTGACGCGTTGCCAACCCAAGAGGTAGGAGGGAAGGAAAGAGAAGGAAAAAAGGAAGGGAACAAAGGGAGATAGATTGTGTCTTCTGCGATCTCACTCATCGTACGAAACGCAACAGTGCTTACTGATACTGTTACTTTGCTTTTTTTTTTTTTCTTTCGGAATGTGTATTGCTGTTGGCCCTACTGGCCTTGACAGCGTCACCGGGCAGGGGGCCGAGTACTGAGACTCAGCCGTGATAAAGGGACAGCCCTCACGGGGCTCAAATTTGATTCCGTCCTTAGGGTGCCTCCTGCGAAGCCGAACCACGGCTAAGGACGTCATCGGAGATGGAGATTACCTTGCGTTGATTTTCTGTCAGATGGTAGAACTTCCATAGGCGCATTTGTGCTGGAAGGAGCATGGCACGCTTCTACTACTTAATTACTGTTTAAGTATGTAATAGTAAACAGCACTTATGACTTAAAATACTCCTATTTATATTTAAAAAATGTTTTAATTGGATTTTTTTAAGCTCTACTCACATAACATATTTTGTAATCTAAATCATTTTCCTTTTTATTAATATAAAAGGTATTTTTAAAAAGAAAGTATCTCGTAAATTGAGCTACATTATAGTCACTTTTAAAAAATTCTTTGTGATGTTGGTAGGTAAGGTAATAAGCTTATCTTCCGTGTAGGAGTTGTCTTAGCGTTTTATTAGATGTTACTCGACTCAGTATTAAATTCAGCGTACATTTAGAATATATCAACCTTCTTTTGCGTTTATGCTATGTCTTTGATCTACGTATTTCAAAGGGATGCGTACAATTTTAAAAACGGTTTAGTACGATAAAAAAGGCAACCTTTTATCCATTGACCACGACTGCGTAATACGTTATCGAGATTGCATTCGCAAATGCGGATCCTGCATGGTATAACCATCAAAAACGGACTTTCTACGATTGCTCGACTACATATGAAAAAAGTATAGCCTTTTTTTTTTAAATAAAATTACCTGTTTTAAAGGACGTTACTACCGAGATTAAGGCGCAAAGAGATGTTGTTAGTTGCCGGCGGCCGATCAAAGGGATCGCTCGTCCAATGAGTGAGGTCTGTTGAGGGTTGGACCCGCCTACATTGTGAGCCACGTGCGACGCGCGCAGGTTGACAACGTTCTTTTGACAGTTCTCCCTCGTTCTCGATACGGGCTGGTTCTCTTGCTTGATATCTCGGATAAATACGTAACGTGTGAAAGATTGTTTGAAAACTTTTGCGTAGGTTAAACGATGTCATAAATTAAGTGTAGTGTCAGTGTTGTAGTGTAAAATAAGGATTTTTGTTAGCCGGATTTGAACGTGATAAGTCAGGTATATATGAATTGGGGTGGTGTTGATTTTGAGTGCGTGTTTTTAACGACAGCATCCTTCAACGGTACGCAGTCATTGTTTTTGGACCTCTAGGGTCCTCGTTTCGAAATTGTTTATTAGAATGACCTATTGTTTTAGCTCCCTTCGTTGTTGCCTATTGTTTAACATTATTTAATGTATGGATTTATTGTTTACGTTACTTTTGTTTTGTTTTATTTTCTAGTATAACAATGTTATTATTGGGCATTGTTTGTTTTAAAATTATACTAGATGTATTAAACTTTTTTATTGCATGTTTGGTGTGAATGCATTATTTTTTTTTTCTTGCTATCGATTATTTTCAAAGAAAAGACATCAACGCGGTCTGCCGACGATCGATATCAATATTTTTGCTGATAATAATTAGAAAGCTTTGGCGTTTGAATTTTCTGTACGTAGTTTATTGTGTGTATTAGTTAGTCGATATTTAAAATAAATTAGTAGTGTTTTATTGTTGTATGTTATTTCTGTAGAAGATCGATTATTTTTTTCCGTAAAATTATAAAATATAAGCAAAAAAGGCTCAAAGGCTCCAACCGTCAAAGATACAATAAACATTAAATTGGCTTATATATTTAGCTGTGATCGGTTCTGGTTTTGTTTTTCGGGGTCCTCAGATAGCGCCACTATGGAAGCATACATTGCCCTATAAACTAAATAATAAAATCGGTACACAAGTGCGACAATGACATGTAAAACACAGATTGAAACAGGCGATCCGGGACGCCGCT
Organism: Hestina assimilis; assembly: GCA_023373885.1. Taxonomy (NCBI): domain Eukaryota; kingdom Metazoa; phylum Arthropoda; class Insecta; order Lepidoptera; family Nymphalidae; genus Hestina; species Hestina assimilis. The sequence continues at coordinate 2,975,495 of CM041749.1, read as the reverse complement.
CCTTTGTACAGTCCTTTAAATAAATCTCATTACTCTATTTAAAACTATAAACGAAATAGTATAATTGTTTCTACCAATTATGGCTTAAATAATACCGCTGCTATTCTAAAAGACTTGAATTTTAATACAATCGACTATTTACCAAGAGATAATTCGCGACCGTACGAGTTCCGTTACTAATAACTATAATCATTATAATCGCAGCCTTTCCATCGCATTATAATTAATTATTAATTAAATTTAATTATAGGCGTCGGGATGTGACGACCCCATCGCCCGCTGTTGGGATAACCTCTGTCACAACAGAGATTATTCCACCAGTGCAATCAGTCACACTGGTGGTAGGTCTATTGTTGCAAGAGGCCGGCTAGGTAGGTACCACCGCAGTGTCAAATATTCTGCCGCCAAATAGTTGTGTTTAGGCACTACTGTGTTCCGGTTTGAAGGGCATTGTACCATCAGGTGGGCCGTATGCTTGTTTGCCAACTTCTAACATAAAAAAAACCCCAACATTCGCATTTAGTAGTTTAACCCGAAAAAAATTAATTTAATACTAGGAGTTTGTCTAACCAGTGCAACATCAAAGTGAACCCTTCAAAATACGTATTTTAAAATTAAAACATCGAGCAAGGAGCAGGAGCGTAGCCAAACCTACATTTCATTAAAAGCCGGCTAAAACTTGAAAAATCATTCACACAGCACTCCGCTTCGCATAATCCCGACACATTACCGTTTCGCCTTTGAATTAAGCGAATACGGCGCTTTAAAGCCTGAATAAAATATGTCATTAGCTACATTATCGCATTACCGCTGTCCGTCTGTCGAGTAAAAACTTGTCATGAAAACGTAATGCTGAAAGCTGAAAGGGTGCGCAGGCGTCTTTGGTACGCTAAGGAGGATCGCTTTGCTAATTTCCAAACTCGGTTTCACAGATAAGGCTAGAGACGGGAGGTACCTTTGATGTAGCCGCCCGGCCCTCTGACTCCGGGGATGAGAGCCTTTCAATGAAAGGATTTTTTTTTCATCTCTCTTTCCCTTTGTACTTAATTTAAATTTCGTTTATATCAATGTTGCGAGTTTCCTTGGGTGTGTTTTCTCGATTACTTTTAAGCGTTTATCCTCAATTTGTTGTTTTCGAGATCTTTCTCTAATTAAATTTTGTATCTGTAATCTATTTCTAATTTTTTTTTCACCCTCCAGTGTAATTGCAATTGTATGAATTAGTTGTACCTTTTATGTTTAAATGATTCTTTGATATTTTTATATGGAACGCTCGCTTTGAAGATGTTTCCTGGAAACTTCTTTGTCCTTTACAATATTCAAACTACATTATAATACATCAAAGGTTTACTTATTTCCAGTTAAGTATTAAATGTTTTATTTTTATTCAACTTATGAATTGAATGAAAAGCTATATTCATAGACATCGTTAAGTTTTCTTAAGATTTTTCTTTCACTTTACGATCAAAGGTTTCTTTATGATTTTAGACATAAGTATGTTCGGAAAATTAATTCTATACTAGATGAGCCAGCGGCTCCACTCGCGTTTTTTTTTCACGGAACCCTAATTATTTTTCTAAAATAAAAGTAGCAAAAGTTACTACATATCAAATCATCTATCTGCCAGTGAAAGTCCCGTTAAAATCGGTCCAGCTACTTCAGAAATTAACCGGAACAAACAGACAGACAGACAAAATTTAAAAATTGTTTTTTTTTTGTCATTACCGTATATTAGGTATATACTTCAATATGAATTCACTGAAAAACTGTTAATTTGAAATTACAAACAGACTTGTCAATTTTATTTACTCGTACAGATTAATTCTCGGAAAATCAAAACTTGAAACGTTTCCATAAATACTAATCTACTATTCAGAAATACTTAATGAAATATCTCTTTGTATATCTCGCGACGTCAATATTAAAAACATAACGTTCTTATAGTATAGTTTTGTAATGAGGACGTTTAATATGCAAGTGTGCGTCCGTTAGTTTTTCATCAGACGGCCGCCGTCCACCCTTTGTGCCCAAGTCCCGTGTTAAGAGGCCGGCACAAAGTTACCTCTAACTAAAACACAGGGCTCATACGAATTTCAACTACAAAGACATCTAGTCTTTTCAGAATTAAACATCAAAGCACCGAAGGGTCTTTGATCTAAAACATCGATACATATAACCTTATTTAATTGTCTCGATGTTAATTGTATGCTAGTCAACTTCAAAGCGTCTTATTATATTTCAATAAAATTTGAATTGAAATTTCACTTGATCTCGATTAGATATCCAACGTTGAAGTTCATATCCTACTAATATAAATGTGAAAGTTTGGATGGATGGATATTTGTTACTACTTTTGTCTATTTGACAGATTTGGATGAATTTTGGTACACACATAGCTATTACTTGGATTAACGTACAGGATTTTCATGCCGGAAAATTGTTGGGTTCCTGGATCAACAAAACTACATAATGTAAGCGAAGCCGCGGGCAAAGCTAGTTTCATTATAAATGTTAAATTTTTTGATGTCATATTTAAGGATAGTGTTGTGGAGGCGTTGGAAGACAAAGAGTGTCGTATGTGAATAGACACACGGTGCTTCCCGCGGCGTCGGTTCTCACAAAGGCGCCACTTTGTGGAGTCTTCTTTGACTGTGACTTTGAGTCTCGGTACTGTGTGGCCTAACATTAATAACCTGCTAATAGCTCTTTGCTAAATCTCTTATTTATATATTAGCTTTGAATAATTTTAAAGAAAATTATGAAACATTTTGTACAAGGAACTTCAAAGCATATTATCAAGTTAATATCAATCTACTCGTGTCCTTTACGTAAACTTAGCGAAGGAACATTAATTTTTTAACATAATTAAATTAGTGACAGTTTAATTAGCACTGCTTTCATCGGAGCTGCTTTGAGTTTGAACGTTTCAAATAGATTTCACAAGAAGCACTTTCAAAGAGAGCACCCCTAATAAGTACTGAAGAGTCCTCGCACGTGTTTATCAAAGACAGCCTTTCGTTATTCACCGTCTGAATGGCCTCAAAAGAAACTCGTGTAAAATGCTCCACAAAGTGCTGTATCAAAGGGAAAGGCGGGCGCAAATATCTGTTTCGTAAACTAGTAAAAACGAAGCTCTCTCAAAGGTACTGCGTACTCGCGGCAAATTAGGCGGAGTTAAATACGAGCGCCGCTCTCACAAATGTATAACTTTGTCGCTCTAAAAGTCGCTCGCTCATTATTTATGTAAGTCGTTGTAATCGTCAAACGCTGACTCGAGATTTATTTTTGACAATATCACCCGTTCAGTCCGAGCGGAGGGCAGGCCCGGCGCCCGATGAACGCTCGCGTTCGCCTCACATGTGTATCCATTTAATGCTCAATTCCCATATAATTTAACTTTGCGATCAAAGCGAAATTTTGCAAAGAGCTTCCCGGCGGCGGCGGGCCGGGAGGTGGTGCGAGCGAGACGCCGCCATCGGAGTTCCCGAGATCAAATGCTGGGCCAAATTAGTCACTCTCCGTCTCTCTATCTCAAAGCCGATCCGTAGTAAAGTTTGCGCGAAGATGACATCAAAAGGAAACCACACACCGGGGAGGCGCCGCCCGACGCCCCCGGCCCCGTACTTAAATCCGCCGTGTCTTTGGATGTCTTATTGACACGCGACTGACAACTTGCAAGTCGCCAACGTCGTCTGTTTCAGAAGCTCGCTTTGGCAGACTTATTTAGTTAATTAATACGGAATGTCCTATCAACTCCCAACTCCCAACTCCCGCAAGGCTGATATACACTTACACGGCTCAACTGTAAGGAAACTAATCGGGCGGCTCCGTCCCAGGATGTAATGTCTTTAATTAGCTACTGAGATTGATGGAATTGGCTTTCAAATACTTGTGCTCTCATCTTAAACTTTGCGTTCTTAATGTTCGACTTACCGCACGTGTTGGTCCAAGTTAATTTTTTTCCTGCTACATTTTTCAACATTAAATTAAATTCGTTCTAAAATTGTATAAATGTAATATGAATTTGTAAAAGTACAAGCGAGCCTCTTTCGTAAGCTAATCGAAACCCGCAAACCGGACCGTTCCGTCCTAAAATTTAATTGGAGTTTTGAATAAAATTGCGAAAGGCTCGCTTAGGTTTCCCAAAGTTGCGAAACCTTAAAACAAACTCGTTTCCAAATTTCTTGTGACAATGGTGCCTGGGTAATTGTTATAAATTTGACCAATTTTTACGTTTAAGATTTTTATGAACAAAAACGACATTTAATTAAAACGAAATTTTTCGTTATAGTAAATGTAAAGTAACCTCCCTCTACTAAATAAAGGCGTCCCTTCTTCCTTAGGAGGAGGAATAGCTTAATCTATCGGAACACCATGCTGATTAGCACATAATACAAAACTCAGATTTATTCATGTCGGTTTTTTCGAACATGATTTCTATCACAGAAAGTTCGTGATTAATTTGAAACTTTGCAAAAAAATTACGTTCTTGCTCAGATTTAAACCTTGACCTTTGTAAATGTACATTTTATATCCATTCAATTATCAAGCCAAGGAACATACTTTGATTATTACTTAACTATCGAGTTCAAAATTAAAATATCTAGAAAAGATAATTTTTACATTTCTGATACATTTTAATTATCATTAATATCCATCGGACTTGGCGATTATATCGCTTCGAAAGTAAACTTTAAATACTTCACAACTTTCATCAAGGTTATTTGTAACATAACAAAAATCGTAATTAATTTAATAGCGTCGGGAAATGGAAAAAGATTTTTCTTTGGAATAAAAAAAAACTTATTTACTTGTGAAATGTTCGCGGATCACGATTCCTTTAAAAAGAGGAATCTGTTAAGTATTTTTATAAATTAACTCAAAGGAAGTTCCCTCGTGGAACCCTTTTTATCTCCGCCCATGTCCATTTCACTTATTTGTTAAACTTGCTTGTTGCTTTCAAGGTTTGTTTGTTTTTTTTTCTATTATTTTTAATGGTAATGAATCCTAACTAATAAAACAGTAATTATTATTCCTGTGTAACGGTTACATAGTCTACTTGTAGATATAGTTTACGGTTGCGAGCTCGATTCCCGCTCGGGCAGATGTTTGTTATATTTTCAGTTTCGGTCAGGGCGAGGCTCCCCACCGTGCCTCGGAAAGCACGTTAAGCCGTCGGTCCCGGTTTTTATCACATAACATCTAATAATAATCGTTAACTCCTGATAAGTAAATTGCTCTTATCCAATGAGTTACTGGTTCGTCTTTAGGATTGCGAAGGTCAGATGGCAATCGCTCCGTGTAAAAACTAGTAACATGTCAAATCCGGATAAGAGTAATAAGCAGACCCTGGGTAAATAAAATACCGGGATTAATGCTAGCACGAAGAAGTCTAGATACAGTATAACGATAGTTTTATTAAAATCAATGCGAATCTTTGTTATATTACAAACATTTTTCTTGTGTTGTAGACCCTTCTTGTGTCTGACATGAATGGACCGACTGGACCGGGGACGTATTATCCTATCAAAGAATATAAAAAGTACAGAACGTGACAATAGGATTATGTTAGGAAAAGCCCCATTTACGCCTTTGTCAATAGATGACAGTGCTTGTTGTACGGTACGATGTACTCAGATTTTCTCTGCTGGGTCTCAGTACTAAACCATCCCCGCCCGGTAACGCAGTCAAGGCCAGTAGGGCCAACAGCAATACACAATCAGAAATAAAAAGATGCACTCAGTGCTGAGAAAAGCTATCAGTAGCCTCCCTCTTTTTCCGATAGGTGGTCACCTAAGCTTTGGTCCGGCCTCACAGGAGGCACACCAGAGATTTTGAGCTATCAGTACTGACCATTCACGGCTGGGTTTCGGTAGTGGCCGTAAACACTAACTTAATACATATTCTGAAGAAAAAAAAAATCAAGCGAGCTGTAGGTATGTTTGCTTACCCTAACGAATAATAAAACTCAGTTTAATTGTATTTTGATTAATAGTATCATAATTGTCTATCAAACTTCAAATTTAACTCAATTTTTGTACTTTACGTTTTTTTTTACTTGTTGTTTTTGTGATATATTATCAGTTATAATCCGTTTTATTAACATTTACATTTTTATTCTTGAAATATCGCGTTTTACTTTCGGATAAAAGCCGCTTTAAATTATATATTTTTTGTAAATTATAGAAAAAATTGATAATTAAATAATCGTATTACAATATTTTTTAACATTTCAAAAATAAATACTCTATACAAATAAAGTTGTTATTTACAAACAATTATAACTCAGTAACATATTTATGAGAGTAAAAATACTTTGGAGAATAAAAAAAGTATTTTATTTAAAAGACTTTGTTGCAATAAACTTTAAATATAAATAATACATTTGTTTTTTTAAAACAGCTATTTATATAAACAAAAGGCTATTCCCGAAATTGACGTTTAAATTCTCTAAAAGACATCAAAAACACCGATGTTATCTCAACGTTTACAAAAATCATTCCAAAATGAGAAAAAAATCAAATACCATCATATCTGGCGTCCGGCTCGGGAGGACCGTCGTCGGCATTGTGCGCAGGAGTTTACGATACGGTCCGTTTCCAGGAACGGCGGGCAACTACCTACGGCACCCTTTTGTGACGTCACCATGCAGCCTCATCCATTGAATAGCGCTGTCCGAATATTTAGACGTTTTCAACTTGATCTTTTTATTTACATTTAATGATTATTATGGTGTGGTTCGAAAACTTGGTAATAATTCTATACAATTCTAAATATGCCCCATATTTTTAAATATCTAAAACACTTAATCGTTGTAGAAAGAGAAATATCTAAATGTGATAAAATTGTTCGTAATAATTTGTTAGTTCATTTATTATTTTTCAGTTCATTTTAAGAGTCACTTAATCTTAGCTTAAGATGTCTTCCAATCCAACCTATCACCTGTAGTGGTCACTTATTCAAACTAGTTTTTATCGTACCGGCGCGGTATGGCGGACCACCGGAGAAGCCTTTTCTGTGAAGTGATAATAACGTATCTGCTGTCACGAAATTCCAGAAACAAAAATACCAGTCAATAGACAAGTAATATACATTTTAAAAATACTCTCTTAAAATTACAAAAATTGTATAAAAATGTGCGGTCGGGGACCCCGTCAGAAACGAAGTTCCTTATGTTTTTCTTTAACTCTGAATGTAATTCGAAATGAAAACTGTATATTTCTATAGGTTATATGATAAAAAGAGACAGGTACAGAGAGAGAGAGACAGTTGCGCACCGGGCAGCTAACTTAGTAGGCTCGATACACACACATAGCCTACAGCGATTCGTTACGTGACGATTTCTACCAAATCGCACTATCCGTAAGCCGCGTTAAGGAACTTCGTTCCAAAAGTAAATTTTTTAAAAGATATCTGGCTTTCATTGCCAATTCATCAATCAAATGTCCATCGCTTGCGAGTTGAACGCTAACGTCCATTTGATATTCTGCATCGGTGCTATCATTCAACATTTTTTACTGTATTTCTGTTGTAATATGATTATAATACCCTTACATCTGCTTCGTTCTCTGCGTTCTAGACCATTTTAGATCTTCCGCGTGATAACAATAGGGATGAATTTTGTTTGTTGATGTTGTTTGTATATGTTCGCATCGGCATCCATTAAGTTTCGACCGGTTTGGTGGCGGAATGCAGCATTGCCAGCGGCTTTTTGCTTTGGATACGTACTGCCCACGCGGTCCTTCCTCGGCCCGCCGGCGCCAACGCCGCGCCGCTGACTCTCGATCCCCGATAAAGGACACGTTGCAAATATTTGATGTAACCTTATACTTTTATCATTACGTTTAAGTTTGTTCAGGATTATTTTATGAGTTAGTGTAACTTTTTGTGTTTATCGGAATCGTATAGAACCCTTGGAAATATGCTAACGCCACGGTTTTTTTTTGTTTTGTGTCGAGCGCAGACACCTTAGTAGGCTTTTAAAGACTGTTTAATTGCCAAATTAATTCAATTTAAACAGAATCAGTTGAATTATAATATTTGCTACGAATATCGTCGCAATCAATGCAGTCATATAGTAACCGATTACTAGCTATAGCATAAATCTATAGTTCTTACCTACTTCTGATTGCGTATCATTATATAAGTTTTATACAGCACAACGAGTATTGTTCATTATAAAACGTTCAACGTGTATTGTTTATAAAATTAGGCAGTCATGCCGATAGAGATGAGATGAGAACTTGAGACTTTGCAATAACTGTATTTGTTTTTATATTTTTGCCTAATGCAACATAGGTCGTGGCTTCGATTTGCTCTCGGAGCAGGTGTTTGTATTGACCATGCAGACATATTATGTTCCGATCTGGGTGTTTGTCCTTGTCCTTTTATGTGTTTCCGGACCCACGACACAGAACATAACTACCCTAATGGGATCCGTTGAGTGTGTAGCGTTTATTTATTTTTTAACATTAATCCGGTAACATTCAAAGAGTCTAAGACGCGAGTTGCTAGTCTGACTTTGTCGCAAAGACAGTCTGTCTTCGGGGTGTGCTTCCGGTAAACACACCAAGAAGACAGGAATTGTGCTTACGGTGCTAACGCTCTTCGCATAAAATGCTACACAGAACCCGCTGCTCTCACTGATCAGTAAACGATCAGCAATGAAAAAATAAGCCACTTTACGCAAGAAGTGTTAACTTCTCTTTAAAATCAACACCTGTGAAAAAATTCACCTTTCTAGGTACAATGGTTTAGGCTGGTCTCTGATCTTTCCGTCAGGTCTTCTTCTTTTATGTATATAGATTAAAAACACTTGTCATATATTCAACAATAGTTCTTACTGTTCGTATAAATCTCCATCCTAGCATTATTCCCGGTATTTTTTATGTACCCTTGGTCTGCTTATTACTCTTATCCGGATTTGACAGGTTACTAGTTTTTACACAGAGCGATTGCCATCTGACCTCCGCAACCCTAAGGGCGAACCAGTAACTCATTGGATAAGAGCAATTTACTTATCATGAGTTAACAATTATTATCAGATGTTATCGATAATAACCGGAGAAATTTTAACAAACATCTGCCCGGGCGGGAATCGAACCCGCAACCGTCGAGACTAAAGGCAGACTCGCTACCCACAACGCCACAACGGTGTCCTGTTCGTATAAATAAAAATGAAATTTAATTAATTAATTTATTAGTTTTAGGTTTCTAGTTCTGGTCTTATCTAAATATTGGGGTATATAATATTATTTCGTTAAGCGCATTGGTCTAGCGGCGTGCACTACAGCGGGTCTCGATTGCTTAGCAAACAGAGATCATCTGCCATTAGCTGATTATCATGCCGTCCTTGTTGGCTTACTTGTTTACTTTATTATTGTTTCGATAGTTTTAAATTAAGCTTATAATATAGTAATATATATAGCTTTAATTTGTTTTATGCAAACGCGAAAAAATTGCATTGAAATGTATGATCTAATCAGTATCTTTTAGACCATAGCTATTTCATATTTAGTAAAAAAAACAGTTACAGCATGTAGCCTATGTTACTCGGTGAATGAATTTTCGAATATGTTCAAGGGTTCCTGAAATGTCCGCTACATAAAGGACACATAAGCTTTATTTAATTCCAAACATCGGTAGTGGTTATCCTGATGTTACCATCGTATCATAGAACACCTCATAATCCAGTTCTCCTTCTCAAATTTCGTCTCAGTATCCAAAAAGAAATCGTTTGCTGCATTAAGAATATGCATGGTTGCATCAACTTCGTAGGCTAAAGGATTCCGTAACCAAAAATACGCGGTACTTGAAAGTGTAATGCTATTAAGTAGTAAGCCATTCAGAGTGAGAATAAAAGCAGAGCGTTTCTTATCGTTAGTTTTTATCTTATTCTGAAGTAATTATAATTATTGTATTTTGTTCACAGGATGTTAATCTCCTCATTCACGACACCTTTCAGCTGAAGTTTAAATGTAAGTTATAAATATTACAATATATATTAATATAACTATAATATTGACATTTAGTTTTTGCTCATTTTATAACTATGTTTTAACAAGTTGCTTTTAGTTTAACTTCTGTTAACAAACAGAATGTTTCAAAAACAATTCACGATCGCAGCTGGACTGATATTAGTGAAATTTTGTATAGAAATAGGTTTAACCTTAAATAATAACAGTATACTTATATCCTAGAAAATACAGTTGGTATTTCCCAGGGTAATGTTGCAGGTGACATTAGTTTTTATTTTTATTTAGTTATAATAATATAAGAACCTTGTGTTATAATATTATTAACAACAACTTATGATAAATAAATAAACGCTACATATTCAACGGCCCCCATTAGGATAGTTATATCCTGTGTCGGGGTCCGGAAACATACACAATGACAAGGACAAACACACCCAGACCGGCAAACATGCCTGAATGGTCAATACAAACATCTGCTCCGAGCGGGAATCGCACCCGCGATAATTTTTATTACTAATAAATTGCCAACTCAAGCTATAAGAGGGAAGGGATGAGAAGGGAAAAAGAAGGGAACGGAAGGGGTGGCACGAAATCACATGAAACGCAACAGTTCTGATACTTTACCCCGATTTTCTGTGAAAATATTTCATCAATCGATTGCAAGTTATCGGTAAATAGTAAACGTCAGCGTTTTTAACGTTTTCGTGCCGTTATTAAGTTTCTTTAACCGTTGTAATAACGTGTAAAACTTTTATATATTTTCCTTCGCACAGTTATGCTGACTGCTCGAAAGTGTATACACTTTTAGATCGTACTTACTAAAATCATTTCAGTCAATAATTGACGCCATTATTTCTTGATTGTGTATTGTATTGTGATTGCAACTTCCTAACATTGAAATTAATACTAATTTATGAATCTGTATTAAAGACTTCTTCTTCGTAGCATTTTACACGGTATTGTACCAATAGTGTACCAATTTTTCTTTATTGCACGGAACCCTAATTATTTTTCTAAAATAAAAGTAATCTAAGTTATTCCTTTTAACATCACCTATCTTTCAGTTTAGCCGGAACAAACAGACAGACAAAAATATCCTTTCATATGCTTTTTGTGAAAGTGTTTAATTTTCAATTACAAACAGGTTGTTCAATTTTATTTATTTGTATAGATGTGTACCCGGTTTAGACTCTTTGTGGGTATAAATTTATATTTTTATTATCGTCTTTAATTAAGCGAATGATTATAAAGCTTCGATAAAGTGAAGTATAATATTTTGACGTCGATTTAAATACTCCGCAGTCGGGTCTATGAATTTCGATTTCAATTTGGCTTGATATAATTTAATTTCCCTTTAAAACCTCCCTAGCGAAAACCAAAACTACCGATCTCATAATCCCATTACTTCTACGCGTTTACTCTCAAAAGAGGCAACAGTAAAACGTATAATCCCGCGTCACGAGAGAAAAAAAAACGAGCGAATTTTTATATTAAACCAGCTCTCGTAAGCTGCATTCACCTGAGGAGCCTCTAGACGGCAAATTAAGTGACATTAGAGCCATAATGCCGGTCGAGGGAGACGTGAAAGCCGAGTGCCGGGACAATCATCGCGGATTACATTACTGAAAAGTTAGCGCTCAGGCTAATATCGTCACTATTTCCAAAACGAAAATGCTCAATTTCCCACGTAAGAAAATACACAGCGATACATATTGTCGCTACTGTACAAGTCGGCAACGCAACGGTAGTCGCAGTAGTGCGTGGTTGGCCCCAGTCCGCATAGTAAATCTAGTATGAATATCGTTGCGAGGAACGAGGTTCTAGTCGAAAAGCGCTTTGTTTCCAAACAAGTGCGGTTAACTTATACAAAACGTGCGAAATACGGGATTTTTTTCATGGAGCCAAGCCAATTCACACATTTCATTTCGTGAGTTTGTTGCATTTGTCCAACAGAATTACTACGTAATATTTATTTTCTTGCGTATTTTAACTATCTTATATGCTTATTATATAATCAAGAATTATAATATTAATGTTAAAATATACAATATTGTTGTAGAATCTTATTTATTACGAGTTAATTGTAATTTTATAATTTACATAACTTTGATATATCGGATTTGAATAATGAAAATATGGCAATTATGAAAATTTTTTAAAATGTATAAACGAATGTAGAGACCTAAGCTGAACTTAGTGATATCACAAGCCAGGTGACATAATTATGTATAGCTCGTTCGCTGGTTTTACGTATGTCATTACAATCTGTGCAGAAGAACAAGTAAAGACAACGTTGTTTACTAAAAAAAACACTAAATATCTTGAAATTTCTACTATATTTAGAGGGCCTTTTAAATGTCAATACCATGTTAGTTTTCCGTCAATATCTTCAGTAAATACTGTTGTTTGATACTGACTAATTACGAGTTAACTAATTAAAAGCATAGAATTATTATAAATACAAGATAATCGAAAAAAGTTGGCATGTTTACGAAGGCGCACCAGCGAATCTTAGGATATTTTTTCTCTATGGAAGGTCCTTAGTTAAATAGTAAGTCAATGCCAGGGTTATTTATTTTTTATAGATACATAATATAATTATTTCATCATAGTTTCAACTCTATTATATTCACTTGTTTGGAAATTAAATCACTTCATCGCTCTTTTATTATTTTAAAGCTCACTAAAAATGGAAATTCATACAATTCTAGAAGATTTGTTTCAAATTGAAAAAAATTGAGCATCATTTTGTACAATTACAGACTTCGAACAAGACAGCTGGCGTTTCCTCAAGAAATAGCTTTTATCTAATTTCTTTCTCATTTCTTTTCGATTTATTTTCCTGTGAGTGTTTTCCATTTATTACCATTTATTTTCATATTGTAGTTTGATTTGTCTTATTCTCGGAAAATGAATTTATCAGGGTTTATTTTTGGAAATCAAATGTTCCAATATTAAATTTAATAATGACTAAAACACAACTCTTTTACTGAAAAAAGAACTTATATTTGAATAATTTTAACAGTACTTAAAAATTCTTGTTGCCATATTTTGTCAACTTGAATTAAGATAATTTTTTGTATGTTATGACAAAAAGGGGCAGACGAGCGCAAAATAAAGCTCCTCAACTCTTCCCTCCCGGAGGCTTTTCGACAATTATACTGTTTCCACAATGGCTTTTGCAACGTCTTCCCGATGTAATAACGCGCCAGATTAAAAGCATTGTGTGCTATAGTGGACGATGGACCTTTATATTCGAGTAATAGCTTTCGGACTAACCATTAACGTGCCAGATTTCAAAAAGACTCCTTCCCCAAAGCCCCTGACGTCGAGAAATAAGAATTGCTAGCTACTTAACTGTGTTGTAGTTTTTGTTGAACTTATTGCAATCATTGTAGATTTTACCAGTTGCTGGGATTTATATAATATTTGATATTATTGCAATACTTTTGTGTTCAATCAGGAAGTTATTGTATGTTTCTTTTTTGCATGCTATCCAGTAAGATGCAACTGGTTATACACAGTGTGACCTTGAAACGCGGCTGACGAGCTACCAGTTCACCAACATACGGTGGTAACTAACCAGGCTGGCATTTAAGGCTTAGCTGTAGGTTTTCTTATGATGTTTTCCTTCACCGTTAAACACGTGCTTGCTCGGATTTAAACTCGTGTACTAAAGTCTACGTTTTCTATCCAATGGGCATCACGGCTAGTCAATTATAAATTGAAGCTATTTAAATGTAAATTTAAAAATATTTTACATTTATCAAAATTTTTATATGAAAATTCTAAATTGCAATAAACATGAAAGCTACAGATATAGTTAACGTAAGAAATGTGCACTCTCGTATTTTCATGTCTCCGCAATATGATTACCGCGGATTGCTTCGTAGGCTACAGTCTACAAATGAGATCCGCCGCTGTAACCCCTGAACTTTTTATTGCGTATCGTACGAGTGTACTCTTACATTGACGCCGTCTACATACGAGTTAAAAATATATAAATTTATTGGAGACGTGATTTTTTTCTGTGAATAGATATGTATTTTGAAAGGTTACTGAATGATTATTATTAATAGTCTTCTTTTTCTTATGTGGTTTGTGCTTAATCTAGTATCAGAGTGCATATGTACGCCTCTGACTTGACTTATCGACTGTTATTAAGAAAAGTTTTACAAGTCTCAAGTGACTATTTACGTGCCTTCTGAAGTAAGGAAACGCTAAGTTGAAATACCACAAAGTTGCTTCATCGACTGATTGTTTACTGAACAGTAAGAGTACACGGCTATGATTTTACGTCGTAATATTACTTCAAGTGAATTGAATTCCTAAGTTAGAGTATTATATCTAATATTTGAAATATCGTAATAACAGTATCATACTAATTGACCAAGACAAGTTGTCAGATTTGTAAAAGCCTTTCGACAAAGTAGCTCAACTGCTATGTTGATTAATCATTACTATCTGTAAGAGACAGTCTCTCATTTGCGTACATAATATAAAATATTCAATTCACGGTACTGGGAGGCATAGATGTCAGCCGCAGATGCACCTGACTGCGCTCGCGTCAACGACGGGCGGTCCCTTCCAGGGACGTGCCTTGGGACCGCTATTGTTCCTTATTGATATTATTGTTCTGAATTGCTAATATTATGCTATTCTTGGACACAGTTTTTGTCACATTAATTTAAAATTCAGTTTACAATTATTTATAAATTCTTTTTATTTATCCTCTATTGTATACAAAAAAGACAATATTTATAGGTGAAAATGTATTAAATCTAATGAAATGGCGATCTTATCGCTTATCGGCTTATTTCTTCCAGACAACCTTGGGCTTAGGAAAGATTCTTTATGTATATTCTTCTTTATAACCCGTACCAAGATGTTTTAAATAATTAAATTTTTACTAATATTATAAATGTAAATGTTTGTGCGTTTGACGAATGAACTTAGTATGATGGATGTTTTTTTATTACTAACAGTATTCTCATTTCTACAAGCGGACGAAGCCTTATGAAGGACTGATGCTGCTGTGTAGTAATAATTAATTACATCGATTGAGAAAATACTCATTTAAAGAACATTAAAACTGGTGCTTAATAAAGTCCCACCTTACCTTATTTAATTACCTAATAGTTTTTTTTAAATAAAGTAATTATATTTTCAGTATACAATACATCAACCCTTCCTCGTGAAACAGACATGCGTCAAACGCAATCGAAACGCATGAATGGAATTCAATGACTTGTGCAGGAAAGCTTAACAGAAAAGCCATAACTAGATTATCGATTATCATTAATTATATTTGTTAAATGTTTTTATTCTGTACATTCGATTGTATACTTTATTTAGCTTCAAAATCTAAACAGGTTTTTTGATATAAATTTTTATTACTTAAATAATAAATAAACGCTACACACTCAACATTAGAATAGTTATATCCTGTGTCGTGGGTCCGGAAACATACACAATGATAGGATCAAACATACTCAGACTGAAAAACATGCTTGTATGGCCAATACAAAGATCTTTGAGCGGGAATCGAATCCGCGACCTGTGGTGCTTAAGGCAGGTCCGCCACCGCATCAACGTCGTCAAAAACAATGTTAAAAGAAATGATTCCGTTCCAAAAATTTTGTGAAAGTCCTTTTTCAAGTTTAAAAATTATGTATATGGCACTAGCCTATAGCAATTTAAAGATGCTTATATTTATTGTTTCAATGTTTTCTTTTTCTTTATTGTAATCTAACGTAATAATGTATTTAAATATTAAACAATTACTATTAAATGTTAATACATTTAGAATCTTCGGGGATATTGTTCGTGGAGTCCAGAATAATTGAACGTTGCATAATTGTCCTCTCGCCTTATATTATACAAATTGCTGTATCTTTTATTCATCAATCCAATCATCCGTACCACAGAGTGCTATCTAGAGGCGTCGCAGACACGAAAATGTCGAATTCCTGTTACCCTCTTTTGTATTTGTTAATAATTCCTCGTTAAAAGCGATTTCGGAGTCGAGACCACAAATTATTGGCTTAGTTAACCACTGCTTTAATTATATTCGTGTTTTATGATTCATTTCAATAAAATCTTTTTTTTAAATAAAAATCCGTTACCAAATTTTCATTTATTTATCCGCGCCGTGACATTGATACGCCGCTTGACGTCCGTTTTTGATACGTTGCGGTGAAAACCTATCGAATATGTCGATTCATACAACGAGTTGTATCGGAAATAGATGACAAAACTAAATCAGTCTCCACCGCATATTGCATCTCATACACGTACTCTGATCTGACGCTTTAATCGAAAACAATACATAGTGATTGTTGATTAAAAAATTACTGTCTCAGTTTCTTATTAAAATAATTTATTTTGCAAGAGTAAGTAAATGGCGAATGGTCCTAATTTTCAATAAACCGCAAACGATCTGTCACGTTTTCCCCATCTCGACTGTCACGCGACACGGGCTGTCACGCGACATGACATTGTATGCAAAACGTCGCGTGCAAGCGATGTCATTGTTCCTCAAGATTAACGTGGATTCCATTATTCTAAAAACCGGCCCCGGGGCTCCGCATCTCATTGTACGCCTGATTGCAGAATTTCTTTACCTGGAGACGGTCACAAGTTTAATCAAGCTTGCAATTGGGAAAACAATGCCTACTGCCAGATTGGATCTGCCAGCCGGTTCCTTTTCTTTCCAGCACTCCATTCTAATTCAGGATCGTGTGAGTGACATAAATAAGCCCGTAAGCCCTTGAGTGGTTTTAAAATAGCTTTCATTTAACATTAAAAACTTATAATTGTATCCTTATTCGCTACAATAATTCTATTATTTGGATGAAGATGTAAAGTAACGAATATTTCAGCACGTCTGCTTTCATTTTTACGGATCTTTGAATGCTCACGCTCGTTGTTATAAGGGCGATTTACCTCGCATATATTCACGTGAGAATACCATGAGCACGTGCGATGGCCAATTTCCCTTAGGCTATTGAAGGTAGACGACACTTCAACACGCCCGATCGGATTCTTTCAATAGTAAAATCCGTCTCAATTAAAAATCATTCTTCACGAATACCTTCTAAGATTTAGTTTTAATTAAATTTATATGAGCATGCATGTTTTTTTTAATATATCATTGGCTGCAAGGAATAACTTTGATTTAATTACGAAAACGCTTAATTTTTCAAACGTCAAAAGACAAATTGAATTTTTCATCTTTCATAGGAGATTTTAAAAATGGCGGCCACCTGCATAACAGGCGTTTAACGAAACAGACGTGGTCATTGAAATACTGGAAATCGAAATTCCGAATTCTTCGAAACGGACAATATGCAGAATATTCAATATGGAAATACGTTAGTGTGGTCTTCCACCGTATAATATTATAAACGCACTTATCTGTGACGTGGTCAAGTTATGAAAGATGAAAATTTCTCGGATGACTGCAGACCCGTTTGCGACTTGCGCTTCAGTGGTTGGATATTTCGCAGATTTTTGAGTAAGATCAAGATGCTTCTTTTCTTTTTTTCGATTTAACCACTAGCGAATTATTTTAATAATGAAAGTTGTCTTATTGTGACGATTGTCGATTTTTTAATCCATTCATTATGCTTTCAATTTAAGAGTAGAAAATATTTAAAAAAAAAAATTACTGTGGTTTATAAATCGATTGTCAAAGAATTTGTCATGGATTTTTCAACTCAATATTAATATTTTAAATTCCATGTATTATCTAATAACCGCTGTTGTTCTACAACGTATACAAATACGCTTGAATTTTCCATACTATATTATAAAATTAAAAATTTATTTTACTTACTCTTACACATATTTGTAAAAATATTTTGTAATCATAAAACTTGCATACCAGATACCTTGCATGACGGCAGTATAACAGAATGCCTTCGCCGAAAACTAGAACAGTGAAGATCATAAAAAAAAAGTAATAGACGTCGCGTCAGTCTCTCAGCCTACACTTAACAAGTGTGAAGTTGCACTCTTCCTTTTTCCCATCGAACGCGAAGCTTACAATACATGGACGTGACCTCAGTGCTAGGATTTTGGCGCATTGTTATTTTACATCTCGTAATTTTTAATTACTTTGTAGAATGTTTAAATTGCATTATGATGCATTAAATTTGATGATCAGACTTTTACAGGCATTTCCAAACTCTTCCATCAATTCTAAAGACAGCCATCATGGTGCAAATACCAGTTCAGATTAAGAAAAAACAGTTGCATTTCTGACATAGTCTATTAATTATTAAATTCAGTAAAACAGTGCTGTTTTATTGGGAAAATTAATGTCAGAGAATGACATTTTAAACGCGCGACAAACGAAAAAGAACTAAAAACTGATAACGGGCCATACTTTTAAAGCTAAGGGCATGATGCACGCTTACATTTATAATATGTTTATATAATTAACTTGTTTTACAATTTTTTTTTTTTCTTACATTTTGAGAGCTTAGTACTTACCGGAAACAGCATTGGTAAACTACTACTAGAATAATATTTTATTAAAATAAGAAAACTGTTAAGGTAATAAATAATAGTTTAATTACGTAGCATCATTACCTAAATTTAAGCTGAAAGTTGATACACCCAAGAAACATTCGTAAACAATACTGCCGTGATAATTAACGCAGCGAGAAAATGAAGGTTTCTAGAAAAACACGATTAACAAATAACATAAACAAGTACTGCGAAAATCGTTAGTTAGAAACCATACTTTCAGTGAAATTTTTTTTACCACGGAGGTCAATCACACGGGATGCCATTTTTATAAAAAAAAAGAGTGAAAATCTCAATTAGTGCATTTTTAATTATCACAGCAAGATAAAAAATCGTCTTAAGTAGTTCTCAAACGCCGAATATAACGTTATAAAATCTTACTATCCTTCTAATATTAAAAACGTGAAAGTTTGTGTGAATGAATGTATGTTTGGATAGATGTTTGCTACTCTTTCACGCAAAAACTTAGGGATTTGGATGAAATTTGGGGCATAGAGCTTTTATTACCTGGATTAACGCTTTTATCCGAAAACATTTTAGGTTGCCGTGAAATTAAAAAACTATACTAACGCAAACGGAGTCCCGAGTAAAGCTAGTAGTATCATAATTCATTACGACGAAGCACACCGTCGACTAACGAACGTAATTACATCGATAAGCGAGTGTCGTACGCGAAATAGCCGCGTAATGTATGAAATATACGCTTTAATATTATTACGTATCGCGGTGATTTAGTTTGCTTACTGCGCCTATGAGAGAATGATATTAGTAAGACGTGCCTCTTCTTTAGGGCTGGTACCGCAATTCGCGTCAATAGGACGCATGGCTAATGATAGATGTAGCTATAGTTAAGGAATAGTTTAAAATGTATTAAGTAATCATCTGTTTCATTACGAAAGAATGTATTTTTACTATATTTGCGTAAGTCTAAGCAATGACCTAACCTTAGGCTATCTAAAAGAAAAATATTGATATACTTTAACGTGTACCTTATTTCTCCGGATAAATTGTATTCATTTATAAACTAACGCACCTTTAGGCATGAACTAAAATTCTTTTGAACCTCATAATATCCCCTGCTATTGCGGTTTATCTTTGACACTACTTTAATTAATTTAAGTAAGTAAGTAAGTAAGTAATTTCACAGTATTTTATGTGTTTCTGATTTGGCAAGCAAGCATACGGCCCATCTGCATGAGCGCTTGCAATACTATTGGCAGGTGTCACTCACGCGTTGCATACTCGTGATATTGGTTCTTAATTCTCTCGCTACATTGCTCTTCAAACCGAAAGACTGTAATCAATGACATAAATGCTTTGCGGTAGAATATCTGTCACTGCGGTGGGAGGTACCTAGTCGGCCTCATGCAATAAAAAGCCTTCTTCAGTTTGATTAAATGAAATATTGGGATGAAATATACTCCCTACACAGCGCGCACCTACGAAGGTAATTCTGTTATATCGTGTGTTTCACCAAATTGCTTCTGATGCTAAAATCCTTTTGGTAAAATAATATGTCTTAATAGCGAAACGGTAGAAAACCTGACTCTGCTAATGCAAAAGTTGCCGGTTCGATCTTGATCCTATAGAGATATTGTCGTACCCACTACTAGCACAAGCTACACGATTAAATGGGAAGGTATATATAAATATAAGTAATGACGTATTGCTATTATTAAAAAAACTATTGAAACATGTTATTGATGCCATATCTTTACCGTTTATTATATTAAATTTACGAGAATTTATTGAAGAGAAAATTTTCTCTTTGTAATTTTTTTAAAGTTAATGATTAAGTAGACCAAATTATTATTATTTTATTTTTCTATTGTTCATTATGCCAGAGAAGAGTACGTTATTATTTAGTACGCATTATGAAATGTTAAGTAGCGGATAATCTCTTTTTATCAAGGCTCATTAAGAGATATCATTTTTAATTCTAAGAAGATAAGTTGTTTATTCTCGTACACCCATGCGTCAGATTTTTTATTTTCAAAAATCAAGTGAATGAAGATTAGGCAAGGAAAACCAAGGATTTTGCCTGAATTTCATCAGTGTCCAGTAAGTTTTAATCGTTTTTGTACAAAAATATAACCTTAATAGCTTACACAAAGTACAAGTCAAAACATTAAAGGTTATCTGAACTCTCATAAAGGTCTTTTTTATATTACTAAGTTGGCAAGCAAGCATACGGCCCACCTGATGGTAAGTGGTTGCCGTAGCCTATGAGCACTTGCAACACCATTAGTAGGTGTCACTCATGCATTGCTAACAACGATATATTTGTTCTTAAATCTTACACAGTAATTTTACTAGCCTATAGTGCCCTTGAAACCGAAACACAGTAATGTCAAAGACACCACTGCTTTGCGGTAGAATATTTAACACTGCGATGGTAGTTACCTGCGGTGGTAGCCCTGTTGCAACAAAAAGCCTGCCACCAGTGTGACTGATTGGACTGGTGGAATAATCTCTGCTGTGATAGAGATTATCCTAACAGCGGGCGATGGGGTCGTCACGTCCCGATGCCTTAGAACAAACGTAGTCTTAACTCTTACAGTACCTGAACAAATAACCAATTCGTTGAGTCAATATTAAATAAATATTATTTTTAAATATAGTAGCAACTAATTAAATACCAAGTAAAGAGTCCAATACATCATTTTTTCTTATAAAATTTATTTCAAAGGAAACCAAATAAAAAGAAAATTAATTTCCCTGTAAGTATAAGTTACCAAAAAAAATATATAATATAAGTTGTAGGGAAGTGTACTTTAATCGTGGTACAGTGTCGCTAGCGAGAGGCGAGCGGGCGGTCTGCGGGCGGGCGGTCAAATAAATTACCTTCCTTTGAGAATTTGATTCTTTTGATCATCGCGAAATCAATTCCGTCGCCCCTACCATTAGCCGGTTTCGTTTAAGCGACTTTTAATGTAAAACGGTATTCGCTTATCACTGAACAGTGGTTACTGCCGTATTAATACGAATGGTATGGAAATGTGGTAATGGGTATGTTTGTTGTGGTTTTTTCTGTGCTTCAAATATGCAGGTATCGTTATTGTTTTTTTCTTTAAAGAATATTAGCTTTTTTGCTGCTTTCATGCTTTTTTCAAGGCATTATTAATATAGCGAATACTGCCCGTCCAAATAAGCTCGAAGCTTGCTAGGAGTCGGTACGACAATAGCCCAAGAGAGTCAAGATCGAACCCGTGACTCTCGCATTAAAGGAGCGGAGTCGGCCCTTCTAACGTTGAGTTGAGGCTTCTTGATTGTCCGTTTTCATTGTATTTCGTTGTGTGTTATGCGATATATTCGCTGTTCTTCCATTTTTCATTAAATTTAGTAAATTTGTTGGTTGGTGTTTTTTCGCGGTGGCCTTGTATATAACGCGTCTTATATAAGAATAGGATTAAAATATCCGCCATTCCGAACCGGAATGGTCAATGAATTTCAGATTTTTTGTTACAATATGGAAAAAAGTCAACAGACGAACAAACGAACCTATTCTAATAAATAATAAATCACCTATAACCCATATGTCAATGCTTTATTATAATTACACTAAACAATCACTTTATACTTTTAATAACAGCTACTTGCACTTACAGAAAATAAATATAATTAATTTTAAAAATAGTGAATGAGACAATGTAATTTACGTTTATAGTTAAATATCGGCCCTCTCCGGCTTCGCACGGGTATAAAATATATAGCATATGTCATTCACTGAAAAAAAACGATTAAAATCGATAAAGTCGTTTTGATTTATTCATTACTGCCCGTGGCCCGCTCGCGTTAAATGTAATCATTTACGACATCACATTAGAAACCTCAAAAATAACAGTATTTCTCCACTATTTAATGAATGTTATTATACATATAAACCTTCCCCTTCAATCACTCTATCTATTAAAATAAACCGCATCAAAATCCGTTGCGTAGTTTTAAAGATTTAAGCATACATAGGGACAGAGAAAGCGTCTATGTTTTATACTATGTAGTGATTGACATATTGATAATTTCTTTGTCTTGTTATTTAATAATTTTATTTTATTGCTATGTATCAATTTTATTTTAATAATTCTACTATGTAATGATTTAAAATTAATTTACATGTCGTTGGACATATTTGAAATTATTTTTTATGATGGTATTCTTAAATTGAACATGATTTCATATCTGCTGCTTATTAAATAAATAAATCATCTATTAAAAAATTTAACATACTTATTATGTATGTTTTATTATTATGGTGGTTTGATCATGGTCTCCGAGGATATCAAACCGAAACCATTAAAATATAAGATCTAATTAATTACCCGTGAAAATTACGGGCAATAATTTTTGTCCTTTGAGCATAGAATTTTTTAATAAATGCCTTATAAATGGATAATATGGCTTTTAGAGTTTTAGTTATGCTGAAAGACACAGCATGAGAAAATGCTTTAAACAAATACTTTTAAGGAATATTTTTACAGGATTAAAAACCCAAAAATATACATTTTAAGGCATGAATAGCTAAAACAACAGAAAAAATACGATCTGAAAGAGTGTCTGAACTAGATTACGGAAATCTGTATTTCAGACAAACCGTGATCTTCATTTTTAATTATTTAATATAATAATAGCTTAGCCAATAACGCGGTACAAAAATATATAGAAAAAAGTTCCAACAGCTAAAAAGCTATAAAAGTATTACAAATAAATAGGTTACAAGTACTTTACTAAATATTATATAAACAAAAACAATACATTATTATTTACACATTAGAAACCTCAAAAATAACAGTATTTCTCCATCATTTAATGGATGTTATTATACATATAAACCTTCTTCTTCAATCACCCTATCTATTAAAAGAAACCTCATTAAAATCCGTTGCGTAGTTTTAAAGATTAAAGCATACATAGGGATATAGGGACAGAGAAAGCGACTTTGTTTTATACTAGATAGTGATGTTAAGATGTAGTACTTCAGTAGTAGTAAATGAAATCAATAAATTTCTAAACTAAATGTAATACATAGTCAGGTACTGAGACACAATTAAAAGGTAGACGATAAAGCTGCTAGGTTCCTGGTTAATGTTGGTATGGCTAATTCGTCAAAGGGCTTGCTGCCTTTTGTGCCTACTCATGGTAATCAGTGGCCGCTCTCATTTCACTCGCCAGGCTTTCGGACCCGCCTCCGAAGTGAATTTCGTTCCTTATTATCATAATTAAATGGGATATTTTCACTAAGAACACTTAACTTGTTTGTATTTCTTTGTAACATTTATAAGACGTTTTTATTAAATGATTTCTGTTATAATAGAATAGTATGTACAACCATAACTTCTGTGCATTTTAAAATAAATAATTACATTATATATAATTTACTTTATATGAAACTGATTAAATAAATAGGTCCCTAAAATTTTACTGTACTATTTTAATATTTTAATTAATACATATATAATTGCTATTATTATTACTATTGTTGTTATAAGATTACAAATTATTCTTAATATCAATATATAGTTTCAATATATACAAATTCCTAAAAATATATGTTGTGGTTTAAGATGTTTATTTGTCAAAAGAATTACAAAAATTCGCTTATATGAGAAACAACAAAGCTTAATAAAAACAAATATGAGCGTACTATTAACAATGATATAACTGACAAGTTTTACAAATTTTAACAAGGACTAAAAATAATTTACACTGATATCATACTAAGTACAAGCACAAAAAAAGACAATAATAAATCAAGAACAAAATAAAAATAAGAAAACAGTAAAATAAAAACGAAAACAGTATGTATAACTATATATATGTATATGTTCTGTGTGTTTTCCGTAGTTATGTAGTAGTAGTCTTGCTGTAAACTGTACCCACTACCGTGATACTAATATCTGTTGGAAGAAAAATACATTGTTTACTACTAGTAGTAGAACCTTTACTCCTCTCAGTACAAATGTGCTGCCTCGATCGGCGAAGTACTGTCCCCTCACGGAATATTGGCGTATAGTAACAATACTGTTACGTTTCGTTGAGTCAGAGCGCCGAAGACCCAATTTCCCAACCCGTCTGTTCCTTCCTTTGGGTTGGCAACGCTCGTGTGATACTACAAGTATCGCAATCGTCCATAGGTTGCGGCTACTGCTGACCATCAGACGCATCGTATGCTCGTTTGCCAACCGTCGTGGCATAAAAACTAGGAATTGTATTTTTATAATTTCATTCCTATACGGGAGGTATCGTTCACGTAGAAGATAAATAAATAAATAATAAATCAAAGCAACACACGCAACGACCCCTATTAAGATACCTATTTCTTGTGTCGGGGGTCCGGAAACATACACAAAGGCTTACATGGTCTTTATAAACATCTGCTCCGAGCGGGAATCGAACCCACGACCTGTGGTGCTCAAGGCAGGTTCGCTACCGCTGCGCCACATCGTCTCTATAATTTATTAAAATATCTATGAAACAAAGGTAAAAACGAGGGCTTATATAATATAAAACTTCAATGGCTGAATGCAGAGAAAACACGGCATACGTTGTTATTACCGTTTTAAGTCAATTCCGGATGAAACTTTCTATCTAATTTAAATTTCTTTGTCTTTGTGATTTCACCTTGTGCTTTTAAGACAAGGGAACTTGTCTATGTGGCTAATTTGTCAAAGGGTGAGCCGCCCTACGGTCTAGTTAATCGCATTCAAATTTAGCGACCTCCTCGGTTTGTCAGATTTAAAGCGATAGCGGCAATTCGTTTCCTAATTATATAAATGTAATTTGAAGCTATCACAATTAATGCTTAGGTGACTTAGTTAATTGCGTTTATTGATGTGATAGTAAAGGACCTATAGAATGTATATATATATATATTTTTTATAAAGAATATTAGCAATGCTTTTTCAAGACATTACTAATATTCCTATTGGCCCTCCAAATAAGCTCGAAGCTTGCGCTAGGAGTAGGTACGACAATAGCCCAAGGGGGTCAAGATCGAACCCTCGACTCTCGCGTTAACGGAGCGAAGTCGGCCCTTCTACCATTGACCAATTGAGGCTTCATATTCATTCATTTATTCGGGTTAGTTGTTGTTCTTGTATGTTTACTTGTGAGGGTGTGTGTGTTAATGTTTTAACCTATTATTTGAAATGGATCTATAACCGAGATTCCATTGGATAAATAAAATAGATACTTTATCTAAATTCGCGGACTATTATCCGATAAAATATGTTTGTGAACGCAATGAAAGTGTAAGGATCTTAAAGCGGGCCCTTACCCAGTTATAAGGCATCAAATGCACTGTAACATTCCTATTCACATTCTTTCATTATTCCCGATATTTTTCCAAAGGTCTGCTTATTGGTCTTATCCTGATTTGACAGGTTAGTTTGTACAAAGAACGATTGCCGTCTGACCACCGTAACCTTTTTTTTTCTTTCTTTTCGCTGAGAATTTCATTTACGCACACCACTGCGCGTAGTGTACTCGTGAAGTACACTAGGCGGTGGTAGTGTAACTTGGCCGACTGTTGGTCAAGCGGCAATACCCAAAACTCAACGGAACCCTCATCGCCATAGTGGGACGGACAAGGACATCCCTGACCGAAACAGATATTTGTAAGATCTATATAAACATCTGCCCCGAGCGGGAATTGAACGTGCGATTGTCTGTCACTAAAATACACTTAACGAAATATAAAATTAAGCAATTAGCTCATCCTTTGTACATCCTCAGAATCTAATGAAAACGCTGCCACCCGTAACGATTTATAAAGTACTTAATATTGAACATAGTCCCCCTAGCTTAATGTTAAATCGATGCAGATCATTGTGTATACACGGTGCACAATACGCACATTGTCAATCGTTATTGTTCGCAGTTTAGGTGGTATCAACGCTCAAAGGATGCCGACAAAGAGACGCCGCGCTGTACGGACGCATTACCGGCCCGCCGTGCCGTGGTGACTCCCCCGGCAGGGTTGATACTTCTGCTATATTATATTTCGTTAAAAGATATGCTTTGGCATATTTGAATTTAACGAGAAATAGGTAATTTAACGTTTTGAAACCGTTGTGGCGTTGTGGGTAGCGTGTCTGCCTTAAGTCTCGACGGTTGCGGGTTCGATTCCCGCTCGGGCAGATGTTTGTTAAAAATTTCTGTCTCGGTCTGGGCGTTTGTCTGTGGGTCTCCCCACCGTGCCTCGGAGAGCACGTTAAGCTGTCGGTCTCGGTTGTTATCACATAACATCTGATAATAATCGTTAACTCTTGATAAGTAAATTGCTCTTATCCAATGAGTTACTGGTTCGCCCTTAGGGTTGCGGAGGTCAGATGGCAATCGCTCCGTGTAAAAACTAGTAACCTGTCAAATCCGGATAAGAGTAATAAGCAGACCCTGGGTAAAATAAAAAATACCGGGAATAATGCTAGGACGAAGAAGGTAATTTAACGTTTAGTCCACATTGTTATAATAAGACTATTCAAAATTGGACTAATTAAAAAAGAAAGACCTATGACCGTCTGCTATCGTACGGAAATAAGTAATCCTATATTCAATGTGACATAAAAACATCAAAAGGCCATAGACTTATTTTATGTGGACAGGCCCTTTTTACCAACAAAATGTCCAAAGATTCGCTGGTGCTCCTTCGTAAATCGGCACCAAAGCAACGAAAGGAAGTTAATTACAAACTTATAGCATTAGCAAGATTTTCGAATGAAGTTAGCGTCACAAGCTCACAACATAAATAAAGGTAGCGTTCTTCTGTATCCAAGAGCCGGTCCTTCATTTATTTTAGTCAATGATAAAGTTCAACTTCTTTTTGGAACGAAGTTCCTTAATGCGGCTTACAAGTAGTGCGATTTAGTAGAAATGTTCATGTAACGAAATTACACCATTGTAGCGTTGTGGGTAGCGAGTCTGCCTTTAGTCTCGACGGTTGCGGGCTCGTTTCCACTCCGGCAGATGTTTGTTAAAATTTCTGTTTCGGTCTGGGCGTTTGTCCGTGTGGGTCTCCCCATCGTGCCTCACGTGTATCGTGTATCACATAACATCTGATAATAATCGTTAACTCTTGATCAGTAAATTGCTCTTATTCAATGAGTTACTGGGTTGCGGAGGTCAGATGGCAATCGCTCTGTGTAAAACCTAGTAGCCTGTCAAATCCGGATAAGAGTAATAAGCAGACCCTGGGTACGTAAAATACCGGGAATAATGGTAGGACGAAGAAGTTCATAACAATAGTAACATGCCGTAAGATGTGTGTGTGCGTGTGTGTATCGAGACTAATACAAATGAGCACACGAGCAAGTGAATCGGGTGCGTAACTCTCTCTCCCTGCCTTTGTCACTGTGCCTGTCTCTTTTTATCATATTGCCTATTGAAATATAAATAAATATAGATTTCATTTCGAATTACATTCGTAGTAAAGAACTTCATTCCTGATTGGGTCCCCCGACCACTGTTTTTTTATTCACGCTGGAGGTCAAATGACTACTCCACCATATGACAAGTGTAACTAAGAGTCCCAACGCGAAGGTAATACGGTTATAGATGTCGAACTGCACCAGCCACATACCCTACCCTCAAGATGACGCTTCGTTTGAAGGCTGGGAAAAATATCACTACCCTGAAAGAATGCCTTTAAGTGCTTGTAAAAATATCTGTGATTCCATTCTTTTTCATATTCGTCATCACTTTAAGAAAGAGCTAATTCTATTGAAGAAACAACTTTTAATTAATTTTACTTAAGCCTCAATAGCTTAAAGGTAAAAGAGCCGACTTCTAATGCGAGAGTTGCCAAGGGGATCAGGATCAACCGTGCAGGGTTGATCCTGATCCCCTTGGAATTTATTGTCACACAAGCTACACTCATAAAGAGGTTGCCCTCTTTTTTGTTTTTTTTGGATTTCTTGATTTTTTTGGATTTTTCGACTTGATAAAGTGTTATTGAAATTCTTAAAAGAAGTTCGCAGACCTAAATATTCAAATCGATTCTTTGATTTCTTTTTACACAATATAGAGGTGCGAAATCGTACTCTTACTTTTAGTTAAAGCTTGGATAGTTTACAACTTCCACAACACAATTTCGCGAACACATTTCCAAAGAAGTACCGATATAATATATCGTGATTACATTTAATGCTACGATCACCCGGAGACAGCCCTGACCTCACCCTAGCTCAAAGTGAGTGTGTTACTCTTTAACCTGAGCGATTCGCGACCGGCTAAACTTACCACTCCGCTAAATAAAGTTAAAAGGCTCCTCGAGCTTTGTCTCGGTTCGCCTTTGATGTACACCGAGGAGCTCCCCAGACCCCTCCCCTCGCCCGCTTACCCTCGCAAACAGTTCACCGCAAGCTGAAACTATTGCCTTTAATGCCTTTTCCGATCGGATATACGTACCAGTGATTAGTACGTTCCGAAGGTATTCTCGAGGAGTTGGTTCAAAGTGATCTTTTGTCTACGGTCGCCTCTGAACGACCCCCGTTTTGATCTTTGCGATCATCAAAGGGATATTGACAATATCGTTATATTTATTAAACGTTTATAACATCCGACATTACGTTACGTTATATTTCTCGTATACTTATTATCCGTATGAAAAGCGTTCTTTTTTGCGTTAAAACTCAACGTTCATTATAAACATTCCGTAAAAAAGCCGAACTCAAACATGAAAGTATGATAAAATCGATATTTTTAATCGGTACTGAGCGAAATATCGCCGTCGAAGGTATTAAACAGTATCGTCCGAATCCCGTTCCATTAATGCTGGCGCGGACTTTGCGAAAATTCAATTAGTGTAATAACATCGCAGTTCCATTATGGCAATCAAAGGAAAACGGAAAGTTTGTACACATCAAAGAGTCGCTTAGTGCGTGCCTGACTAATGAAGCTTCAGTGTTGGGGATATGTCAATTAAATAGATTGTCGATAAATGAGCTTGCTCACATCCTGTGTATCTATTGACTGTGTATTTTATTATTTTTAAATTATTTCCAATGGCTTAATTATTATATTATTTTAAAAAATTTTGCAAATATAAAATTCAGTTTTTTTTTCGCATACAAAAATTATTCTTTTTTTAGTATTCATTCAAATGTCATTCATTTTTTTTTTAATCTTAACATTAAGAGTTTTTTCCTTACAGAATAATATGTCAATCTCTTATGGACCTATTCTAGGGTTTCTGGGACATGCTACAAACGCCTCTTTCACAAAATCTAATACTAATAATCTTGCTTCATTCGATTCGATTTTAAGTGTTTTTTTTTTCTATTTAAATAAAATAAGAAATAATTAATTTCTATTTTTATTATTATTATTCTCGTTTGTTACAGATAAAGTCATCAAAAAAATTGCCACAACAACACAAAAATGCAGCGGCAATAAGCTGCTAAACGGCAAGTATTAAAAAAAATACAATTTTTAACCTATAATTTATACCTTCTTGCCATTCCCGCCAAAATTCCTATGCTTTTTTATAGTTCGTGCTGTCATCTATTGGTGACTTTTGACATTATGCAAATCTTTTTCTCGCCACGCCACCGAAGGTTACCGAAGCGTCTCTAACTGCAAGTTCATACTATTCAACTAGATGGCGTTGCTTTAACGTCCTTCTAATGTCAACCAATTTGAGTTTGGCAAATGACAAGTGTCAAACCCCTGTCGCTATTGTATACAAAACCAGACCGAGCCAAGCTAATCTATTATTTATTTACGTTAACTTTTCTATTTTACACGTTCTCTATTCTTGTTTAGTACAGATCATCACGTTTCGTTAGATAGTGTGTGTATCAATTTTTATATAGCGTTTCACTCAATATGTTCCATAAATACAGTTCTTCCGGGTTTCCGAGAAGGAATTTGATGTTTACAACTACTAATTCCGCGCTAATGTACAGTTACGATGGTTTAAACATTGAATTATGACTGAAAGTTACACGCTATATCCACGCCTCTTTGTTCGAAGGTCTAGTGATTTATGAACATTCTTATAGTTTAAAAGTTGTTACTAATTTTTATGCTCGTTATTCGCAATTAAAACTGGTCTGGTTCGTGAATGATTTTAAGCTGCTGACTGATGTATGCGTACACTAATATTGTTTTCAATAGTTTTATCAAACAGTAAGTATACTTTTAAATCAATGTACTTCTTAATTGAAATACAATTTCACATATAAAAAAACAAATACCTGTAAATATACACAATTTATATGTAATATTATAACCAGAGCCTATGGTTTAACCATAGAAGCTAAACAAGTCATTATAAAACTTCTAAACATTGTAACCACTAAATAAACTTAAGCTACTCAGATGCATTCAAAACTTTTTGTGTGTTATTGATTTTATATTTATTATAAACCCTATCATAACCATATCTATAACATGCATAGGGGTATAAGAAATGTTCGATCCGAATCTATTGTGCTTCAGCATTTGACTTCCACTCGGGGCATTGCCGGTGTTCTGCGCAGACGTGCTTTTCTCAATTATTCACAGCAAAAAATATTAATAACGCTCTTAAAAATATTCAATATTATAAATCATATTAGTGGTAGAGTACCTTGTGCATTGTTTGTGTTAGTGCAATGAATATGGTAAGACCCTTTCATTTTTTTTTTGCATTGTGTTTTTTTTCCATATTTATTGAACCGTGAAGTTATGATATAAATTGTTATGACAGGATCTTATTATGAATTATTTCTCCTTTGTATAGAATTACCGAGATACAAAAAAAAAGGTTTTTGAGTATTTCATAATACGCTTATGATTCAGTTATGATGTTTTCGTTGAAAGTTTTTGTGAAATATGATATGTGAGTGTTATTATAGTCTAAAAGTTGTTTATTTTGTGCTTTATAAGGTTTTTAAACTGCTTAAAACTTTTGTTAACTAAATGTGTTCTCATCGAATGCCGATCGATGATGGAGACTCTTGACTTTGTGGCTGTTGCTTCTTTGGTTTGCTCTCCCTTTCTAACCTGCACACCACATTACAGACCAAATGTAATGCCATGATGCTCTTTCTTCTTGTTGTATTGATTTTTTACCCTCGTACCTAAAATTATGATATCCATTATGAAATGTAGGATGATTATTGTTGAAGACAGGAATACAAATTTTTGTTATTTTGAGTTTATAAAGGGATGTCTCTTTATAGATATAATAATGTGTTGAAGTATTTTAGATTTTTAATTTAAAAATAATAGTATGTAAGCAACAAAATCAAATTTTAATGTTTTTATTCAAATTCCTATATTTATTTTATTGTTTGTCCTTTTCTGTTATTTATTTCTGTCTAATATCATTTTGAAAGTAATCGTAATAAATATGTATCTTTTTTTATATCATATGTCTTTTAATAATTTTACTCAAAACATTTGAGAATTACTTATTCCAAATATGTATGATATTTTTTTTATGTACAAAAACAAAAACGTCGTTTTTATAAAACTATTGAACCATATTGAATGAAAGTCTAAATTAACGTATTTGATCGTCCTCGTTACTCCAGGTATTGTCTCGCCATGCAGCGCGCGGGTGGGAGCAGGGCCTGTGCGCCATGAGCCACACTCCTATAGGCGGCCACCCGCAAGGTAACCAAACACAACCCATTCACAGTTTTTTTATTAATTAACACATAATACAATATACACAGTTAGGAAGTTGATAATTGTATTTATAGATATTTTATTTCAAAGTTGTGCAGTTGTGCAGAAGATATGCGCGTTGACAACCCAAGGGATAGGAAGTACAAAGCATGCGAAGGGAAAAAGGATGTGTACATAGGGGTGGGGAGATTGGGCCTCCTGCGTTCTCGCATTTAACACGAAACGCGACAGTACTCTATTACTTTACGCCAGTTTTCTTTGAGAGGGTAGTACCCGGTCAAGGTGGCCCATTTGTCCTGGAAGTAGCGTAAAAATTAAAATGTAACGAAAACTTATAGATATCTAAAGAATTTATAAAAATTAACTAAGAATATGGACAACTGTTTGTTTAAGAAATATTGAAACAGTCCAACAATCAAACATTATTAAAAACCAAAAACTCTAAATATACATCGTATTATGGTACTGAGTTTGAGGTGCGCATCTTTTTCAACCAGGTGCCATATAAAAATGGTCACTGCGTAGTGGATTATAATAATGTTATCCCTCGTGTGGTTTTCCTCTCAGGTTGGGAGCACAAGCTTGCAGACAGGTCGTCGTTGCCGCCGGCTTCGGGGGAGGAGAAGTGCAAATCTCAATCCAGACATGTGTTCACTCAGCCACATCTCTCTAAGTACGTTGAAAACGACTAACATTTTTATATAATTACTGATAACTTTTGACAACAAGAGATACAAACTTTAGGCCACCACTTTAACCCCACCACTGCGCACCGAGATGTGTGTGTCTAGCTTCGCTTTGCAAGACAATGTATGTGATAGTGTCCACAGCAACCCACAAACACACAAGGCACGAATTGTCGTTTTTGCTACACGTGTGGTGCTGCTCAGGCTGTTCACGTTATGCACACGGTACACAAAAGCGTGCTTTGATTTAGTGCGGAATGTGATATTGGCAGGGAAGTGTTCACATTCGTGTAGCGTGCACTTTACTGGAATCGTAGACCCACGTTGTCAAACCAATGAACCCATGCAGCTAACATGCGCCTCGGTGGGGCCGCGCCCTAAGGGTTATAGAAATTTCATTTTTCAGTTTTCTTACAATTTGTTATATATATTATAAATAATAATGATCAAAGGTAAAGGTTCTAAAGAGTTAAAGTTACGTCTACGTCTATATTGTTTTCTTTTATCGGAAAGCATATTTTTCCAATATGAAATATGATTTTAAAATCTTCATTTGAACAATGTGTGTACGCGTGTGTCGCAGGGCGGGTATGGCGTCGTGGCGCGAGGAGACGGAGGGCTCGTCGGGAAGCTCTGCGCGCTCGCCCGCCTCGCCGCCCTACATCCGCTGGGCGCGCACTCTGCACCACCTGCTCGAGGTACGTACGCACGCACACACACTAACAAACAAACAAACAAACAAACAAACACAACCACTGTACGATTAACCATCGCTACACACTCAACTGTCCCCATTACGATAGTGATATCTTGTGTCGGGGTCCGGTAACTCACACAATGACAAGTACAACTACTTCCTAACCAGGAACACTTTATGATCACCACATAAAAATGGTTATGACAATAAAAATTGTAAATAAAAAAAATTGAATTATTATTTATTTAATTTATTTATGTCATGACGGTTGCCAAACAAGCATACGGTCCGCCTGATGGTACAGAGGGCGCTTTCACTCATTGCACTGCGGCACACATGTTCCTTCCTTCCCATAATCTGGACTCTTTCAAACGAAGCGTGAAGATGTATCTTGCAAGGCGAGGGTGGCTAATCCAGTTGCGTAATAGCCGCCTTCGCGTTTGCTCTGCCACTTACCATCAGGAAGTGTAAAGTCATCTGCCCTCCTTTTTGATTCGCCCCTCATGGTATCCGTGTGCGCAGGACGCGGAGGGCGTGCGCCTGTTCCGCAAGTTCGTGGGCGGCGCGGGCGGCCTGCACGTGGACCGGCTCAACTTCTACTTCGCCGTGCAGGGCCTGCGCCAGGAGACGGAGCCCGGCAAGATACGGCAGGTCGTCTCCGCGATATACAAGTCAGTACATCACGTTTACTATATTCTTCTATAAGATATTTCAGGTTTATTATAAATTGTGTTTAAATTAAAAAAAAAACGCTACATGTCATCAATCCCATATGAATAGTAATATCTTATGTGGAGCCATCCATAACTAACATCACTTCAAGATTTTTAGTCCTCCCCATCCTTGTCACAGCTTGTCACATTTGTAAAATTCTCCCCTGCCTCGTTTGAAGTCACGTAATTTTGCAATTTCATATCTAGCAACTAAAATAGAAGTTCCAAAACTATTTAATTGAGTCAAATATTTATGTTTTTATTAACAGTTCAAAATTCGCGTTTAAATACTAACAAATTATAGATTTTTTTTTTTTTTTTTTTTTTTTTATGTTAGTAGTTGGCAAACAAGCATACGGCCCACCTGATGGTAAGTGGCTGCCGTAGCCTATGAGCGCTTGCAGCACCATTAGTAGGTGCCACTCGCGCGTTGCCAACCTCGAGATATTAGTTCTTAAATCTCGTTCGCCCAGTAATTTCACTAGCGTACAATGCCCTTCAAACCGGAACACAGTAGTGCCTAAGCACTACTATTTGGCAACAGAATATTGGACACTGCGGTGGTACCTACCGCAGTATAGATATATTAAACCTTTCACACCCCATGTCAGTTGTCACATAATGATTGATAGTCATCTGCCAGTCAAATTCTTAGATCTGCTGAAAATCTCACATTAAAAGTGCCTGCGTACAAAACTATATTTTATAGGAACTCTTTTACTATGCAAGCTGTGAAACTATGGAATGCCTTACCGACCAATATCAGGAAAGCTAAAAGCTTAACATCTTTTAGAAATTTATTAAAAAATCATTACATTTCTAGCCAAGTTTTATAGTAGTTGTTTTATTCCATAAATCGGACGAGTAACGACGACATATATATTTATTATACATATGTATGTAGTTTATTTTATGACGATATCGTATGTAGTTTATTTGGTTTTTAAGGTATTTATGTATTACTACCTACCTTTTCTTCAGTCATTCTCAATATATCGTAGGTTGTCTGGAAGAAATCGCTACCTAGCGATAAGACCGCCTATTTGTATTACCTAAATTTATATCTAATTTGTCTGTTTCTTTTTATTTATGTGGTGTACAATAAAGAATATTCTATCTATCTATCTATTGATGATGCCTCCTCCGATTTTACGTGTTACTTTATGGATGGCCCCTGTCGAAACTCTCGAAACCAAATTACAACCACCCAGACCAGACGCTCATAGCGAATGGTGCTTTTATTTGAATATTTTTTTCCGGTTAATTGTAAAATTGGAGAAACGCTCTGAATATAACTTAACAGTTTAATTAGTTTTTTTTTTTTTAAGTATATTGAAATATACGTGAGTTAATGTATTGTTAGGTTTCTGCGCAAGTCTCAGCTAGCGATGCCCGAGGAGCTGAAGCAGCGCGTGAAGCAGGGGCTCAAGGACGGCGCCAACATCGAGAAGACCATCTTCGATAATATGGAGCAGGAGGTAAGTTACATTGCGACTTGCGAGCAAAACTATTTGAAGCCTCAATAGCTCAACGGTAGAAGGGCCGATTTCGCTCCGTGAGAGTCGTGGGTTTGATCCTGACACCTCCTAGCGCAAGTTTCAAGCTTATTTGGAGGGGCAATAGGAATATAAGTAATGTCTTGAAAAAGCATTGCTAATATTCTATTTAAAAAAAAAACTATTTAAAGTATTATTATTCTAAGAAGTAAAACCATCAACGAATACAGTCGTCTCATTGCTCACGTCTCTACAGTCTCCCAATAGTTTTCCTATTCTTATATCCAATTAATTCTGTTACATATTTTTCGTTTCACTTTTGAGACTAATAATACTAAATCTTTAAACATTTAAAATGTTAATAATTGAGTGCTTCATAAATGGTATCTAGATTATAACTGTTTTGATTGTATTTAGACAAAAAGTTTTTGTCCAAAATTGCTCGAGCGATTTAGAAGACTCTTTGATAACTTATGACTAACTATTAACAATTCACAATCATGCACTTAAGTTGACCTCTCCTTTGGGCCAAAATTGAAATTTGTCCGTCAGTTTTGGATACGTCCATGGCCCATTCCTCTATTTGAAAACACTTTCTGCACTCTTTGCCCATTATATAAAGATGAGTGCTGTGCCAGGTGACGCGCGCGATCACCGAGTCGACGTACCAGGCGTTCCTGCGCTCGGAGGCGTACGTGTCGTACGTGAGCGCCGCCACGCAGCCGCTGTCGTCGCCCGACGCCGAGCCGCCGCACTCGCGAGAGGTATGCGTTCTATGTCGACCGTGGGGTCTTCCTCTTCCTCCATTATTCCCGGTATTTACCCAGGGCTTGCTTATACTCTGATATGAATGTGACGGGTTACTAGTTTTTATATTTACATTGCCTTCTAACCTCCGCAACCATAATGGCGAACTAGTAACTCATTCGATAAGATCAAATTCCCTATGAAGACTTAACGAAAATTATCGGATGTTGTTATAACAACCGAGACTGACAGCTTAACGTACTCTCTGAGGCACGGTGGAGAGACAAGGACAAACGTCCAGACCGAAACAGATGTTTATAACAAACATCTGCTCCGTGCAGGAACCGACGATCTAGCCTAGCCTAGCATGCTGCTACGTTATTCACTTACTTATATACTATGGACTGGTCCTTACGTCGTTATGTCCAATGTGTGTCAGATGGCAGTGGGCGGGCTGGCCACGCTGCACGAGGGGCAGGAGCTGGCAGCGGGCGGGGCGGTGGGGGCCGTGGGGGCGCGCCTCACGCACGACGCGCTGCTCGCCACGCAGTCGCGCCGGCTGCACTCCGACGCCGCGCCGTGAGTGCCCCGCTT
Organism: Hestina assimilis; assembly: GCA_023373885.1. NCBI lineage: Eukaryota > Metazoa > Arthropoda > Insecta > Lepidoptera > Nymphalidae > Hestina > Hestina assimilis. The sequence goes on along the minus strand of CM041749.1, from coordinate 2,938,442 downwards.
ATATACTCGCACACACACGCACGTACTCGAGCGTCGCCACACACACATACATACTAGCGTATACCGTTAACATTACCTCACAGATGTTCTACACGAACACGATCAAACACCCTTAAACCATTACATACACTATAAGTCACTGGTTCAAATCCGGCTCGAAGGACCAAGATGTACGGATTATAGTAGCCCTACAGAGATGTAATAAAAAATAGAGTTAATGACAAATGGTTTAACATTTTGGACTGATTGGCGATTGAACGTGAACTTAACTATTAAATACTGAAATAACGCGTGCTAGCGTAAACGCTGACACTGCGTAACATGATGTGCGACGCTTATCATCATACAGATGTATAGTATAATTATTAAGAGATAAATACTTTTGTATCAAGGAAAAACTTAAATTCCGTGTGCGAGTGCACATATATTTTTCACATGTTTTTTTGTACAATCATTTGGTTTTCTGCATAAAAGATATCTTTTACTAGATTATAGTTATTGACAACACTTTATCATTATACCTTATACTGTTTGACGCAAATCCAAGAATTTTTAGCTACTTTAGCATTTTAATAAACGTGTGACCCCGCATTGCATGAGCGTTACACCTTAGCATTTTTACTTTATTTTCTAGCCGCTTGTCTGATTTTTTTTCGTTTTATTGTTTTTCCCCATGTTTGTCTCCCCGCGCTGCATGTTCGCTGCCCTGACGCATTCTGCACCCGCTCTGTGCTGAATTACCACCTGATGTTAAACTTTCCTCATCCACGAAACCACCTGCATCCTCACCATCATCATCCTTCATAAAATAAAAAAATCTCTTACAATCGCGGTTCTACCATCAATCGATTGCCTCCCTATCCTACGAACCCACTGTTCCCTATCGCGTCCCGTTCGGGTGGTAAGCAGGCACCGCAAGCGGTCAGTGTACAGCGCTCACGTGTCGTACGTCGGGTACACGCCCGCCTCGAGGCAGGACTCCGAGCGCGCCAGCCTCAGCAGCGGCCGCACCGACAGCGACGCCGTGTCGCTCTCCGGCAGCAGCGTGTGAGTATGAGCGCGCAGCGCAGCGTAGCGTACCGCAGCGTACCCACTTCGAATGCGCAGCGCAGCGTAGTGTACCGCAGCGTACCCCTCTGAGCGACAGCAGCCGCACCGACAGCACCGTGTGAGTACGACCGTCTAGCGTAGCGTAGTGTATATAGCATGTAGTTTAGGAGTGGACTCCGGGCGGACCGAGTGTATCGCAGCGTGCCCCAACTCGGACGTAGCCCGCGCCAAATGTTAGTATCACGTCTTTAAAAACCCCACATACGAGTAAGTAAAATTATATTATAAAACACAAATAAATTTCAAACAGGATATCTGATATTGGCTTCAACGCTAAGGCTGTCGTGAGTATGAACTATAATAGAACCGGCAATAAAACTTTCGGCTGAACCCATCGCTTTCTTAGAAGAACCTACTAATTTGAAAACATTTGATTTGCATTTAATTTTATTTTCACCTTTTTTATTTTTATAATTTAGTGACATTAAATTCAATTCTAATATTTGAAGCGTACTACATAATAATTTTCATAGTAAAATACTCGTTTAGTGGAACGTTGATTTTCCATTCGCAGTGACGGCGCGTGCGCACGCATGGGGCGCGAGGGGCGCGAGAGCCGCCGTCCGCGGCAGTTCGGGCTGGACCGGCATGCCGTCATCAACAAGGAGCAGGACCCCGCCATGGTTAGACATTGAAAAATTTAGATACTCCTTTTAAATAAAGATTTAGTTTCATTTCTTTATTTTCGCGATATTCTTTAGAAATATCTTTCCTAGAAAAATTATATCCTTTATCAATATAGATAAATATGAATAATTTTTTTTTAAAAAATATGGAACTATAGAAAGCATTTAATTGTGTTACTCAAATTAAAGATATTCTTGATACTAATGGAAGAGGAGATATTCTATTAAAAATGTTGTAGGTTACTGATAGTTGATCTTGCTATCTTCTAGCAACTAAAATTTGTTTTTATGAACTTGTGAAATTACAAGTTAACTGGACAAAAAGAAATTTTTATTGAGGGTGCCACGAGGTATATTTTTTGGGCCGCTTTTATTCTAAGTCTACATCTATAAGTTTATTGTTATTGTTGTTATTAAACTCTATGCACTGTCTAATATATTTGCTTCCCCAGGTGATCCCTCGCACCCAGCGCGTGCAGGCGGAGCAGCTGCGCGTGCTGCCGCCGGCCGAGTTCGCGCCGCTGCTCATCGAGCGCCTGGAGCGCGTGCGCCGCGAGCAGGAGAGCAAGGAGCGCCTCGAGCGCAGGCTGGCCGAGGTACCCCTCGGCGCCTGCTGTCTGCAGAATTATATTTGATTTATTTAGAAAAAAAATAGTTCTACCCAAAGAATAATATACTAAGTTAAATATCTGTTCACACATACCAGGGAAAGGGCACGCCGAGAGTTGTTCGGCTGTGCTAGCGCCGAAGTGTACCTTAAATGGCCTCCATTCTCTCCTGATTCTGATCAACCTGATTTCATTCTTTTTTTTAAAACAAAATCAGTCAAATTAAAAAATCAACCTTATTTGATAAAATAAATATCTTTTTTAAACTCTATAAACATTTCCTCTGTTCTCAGAGCCGGTCTGTGTGAATGGATACTTAAGACTTATATTCGTCTAATAAACTTGAAGACATAACTTGAAGATGAACTTTGTAGATAAATGTAGAAAAGAAAAAAAATAATGACTTGGTTTGGTCACAGGGCGAGGGTGACGAGCTCTGTGCGCAGACTCTACCACCGCAGCTGGTGGCGGCGGCAATACGTGAGAAGTTGCACATCGACGACGACAACGACCAAGACATTTTAGGTAAGCGCACATAAATTTTTTTTTATGATACTATGTTGATCAACAAGCATACAACCCACCTGATGGTAAGCTGTTGCCCTAGCCTATGAGCGCTTGCAACACCATTCATTTGTTGGTGTCATTCAAGCCTTGCCAACCTTGTGATATTGGTTCTTAAGTCTCGTTTGCCCAACAATTTCACTAGCTAGTCTCCTACAAGCCGAAATACAGTAATGCAAAATATATTTTTGTTTCACGGCAGAATATCTGATTTTGCGATGGTACATACCTTGCCGGCCTCTTGCAATTAAAAGGCCCTGCCATGTGGTACATAAACACATTATCTACTTCAATTGTACGCAGATCAACACGTGTCGCGCGTGTGGTCCGAGCGCACGCCGGGCGCGTCGCCGCCGGGCGGCCGGCGAGCGCGGGCGAGGCACGGCACGCACGGCTCCCACGGCACGCACGGCTCCCACGGCTCCCACGGCACGCACGGCTCCCACGGCTCGCACGGCTCCCACGGCTCCCGGCGCGCCGCCTCCGCCCTCTCGGCCGACTCCGGTCACTACGATGCGCCGCCCGACTCGTTGCACCATCCCCACTCTCTAACTAGGAGGTGTGTTCAAATTCTGTGAAGCTGAGCTTGGATGGAACCTACGCTGCCCAAGCAGATATTTTGCAATGTTTTAAATTGCTTTTTATTGGTTACCAATTTACATCATCTCAAAATTTAAGTCCCGATTTTATTCTTATTTACTAATAAAAGTATTGAAATGGTTAAAAAAAAAATTCTTTATGTGGGGTCTTGCAGGGATCTATTCTTAAGCCATTTCTTTTTCTTATCTATATTAATGACTTATGTTGTTCTTGCAAAATCCTAATTGATACTTCAAAATCATAGTGACTGACGTAACTGTTTGTTAGATTTCTTGAATGTATTTCAAAATAACGTACACATGTAGATGTAGTAAGCTATTTTTTATTGTAGATCGTTTTCAAAGAAGACCGTAACTGAATTGACGGATAGCGGCGTATCGGTGGTGAGCGAGGGGACGACCAGCGCGGCCGGGGTCGAACCGAGGATCCTGCTGTGGATAGCGGAGGGCTCGGAGCGGATGGACCGCCGGAACTACCGGGAGCTGTCCTCGCGCGGCTCGTCGGCCGACCGGGACGAGCATCGGAGGAGGGAGAAACAGGCGCAGAGGAGTCGGTTAGTTGACGATTTTTTTTTTTTTGTCGTTTAATATTGAAATAAATTAATTAGTGGGAAAGCTTCTGTGTTTTTGTATAGTGATCAGTGTGTAGCTGGCTAAGGCTATCATGATCTAAATAAATAAAAAAAGGATGTCTTCACAAATGCACATAAAAGTGAAAACTTGAAACATTGGAATAACGGTTTTTTTTTTGTTTTTAATGTTAAAGTAATATTATGAATAAATAAAATTACACATTATTCGGCATGTGACGATGCACAGCATCTGTGAGAGTGCGTCATACTTCCCTTTCGAGTTCTAGCCAATCACAGCGACTTTCGTTTCTTTCGTCCAATGAGCTTTCGACCAATGAGCGCAGAGTAATGTCACGTGGTCACAGGTGTCAACTTAGGGAGGGCTCGAACCGTTATTCTTCATAGCGTCGTTACTTCTCGAGTGAACAACATCACAAATTTAAGTAAAAGTGAAGTGAAGTGAAATACTTAAATTTAAGATGTTGAAAAAGTTTTAAGTAATAATTTCAGATTATAAGTGTTTGCAATGGAGTAAATTATTCCGTTAACATGGAGGGAAGCCATGTTGAAGGATTGTCGGAGCCTTCAGGTATTGGTAATCTACCTCCGGTATCAAGCGAGTATAAATTTGAGTAATTTAGAATGCTCGGCACCTTAAGTAAAACGGCAAACGCGGTAAGTCTGATATATAAATTTAACTAATCGAGTGATTATTTTAACGAATTTGTTGTTAACTTATTGTAACGATTTATTGTCTGCAATTACCTGGGGCGCATTCGCTGCCACCAGGAGAGTCCGGGGCCGGCGGGAAGCCGGTGCCGAGTCCTAGTTCTCAATCATTGAGCTTAACGTTAAACATGCCGCCGCGGCCATCCCCGACTGTGCATTGGAGCCGCCGCGTTCAACCTTACGTATATTAGGTACCGCAGTTCCGACCTTTCCACATTCAAACCTCGGCCGTGGGCACTGCTTGAAACATTTCAATGTTTTCACGATCCGAGCTGGAAGGTTGTTCGGTACACTTATGCCCTAAAGATGCATAACACATTGCCAGGATTCTTTGAACAAAACATTTAATGAAGAGCTCGGGCAATTTATTAATGGGTAAGATTATGTGGCTAATTCGGTGAGAATAATTGTTGCTATATTTAATACCTATTTTTGACAGAATGTTACTTAGTCGAAATTTACAGCAATTAGTGGACGGGACGGCATTGCCAGATAGTGTTATCGGCCACAAGTGTTTTGATGAAATTTCAGCTAAATTTAAACGAGACTCAAAATTTCACAAAACGAATTAAGAAATAATACAGTTTGTTTGCGGAAAGCGAGCTGAATATGTAGTAAACCGTCGCGATCGCAACGAGATACATTATAAGAATTTGCAAGAGGGTCTGCGTAAGATACAGCAGAGTTCAAGATGCTTGTTTAGTGAGGCTCTTCTTCAAGCATATATACAAAATACAGGCGACATAGATAAGTGGGTTGGTTCAACCTGGAAAAAGAATCAGTCCAGACGAATAAGATTTTAATAATCCAAATAAGTGGTTTTTCAGTATCGGCAAGCCATTCGAGCCATTCGAGCGCATGATGGTGAGCTGCCCAACAAGAATAGAAATATAACGCAAGCTTCTTTAAACGATCTATAGAATACAGAAGGTCTTACAGAAGGGAAGCTCAGCCAGTTAAAAGACAGCTAGACAAATGACTCAGAGTCGAGTGCAAAGTGCGAGGGGGCTGCCTCCCGAGCGTATCGGAGGCAGTGGCAGATGGCTCGGGCTCCGCAGACTCTTCTCGGAACCGGGAATGCGTCTTGTCATTTACCTCCCGACCACTACTTGTCTACCCATCACCAAGGACTTCGCTGGTTCGAAAGCGCTCAATGACTCCCCGACTTCAGAACGGGAGTTTTACTGGGGCTGTCTCCGAGCGTATCGGAGGCAGTGGCAGACGCTTTGGGCTCCGAAGGCCCTTCTCGGAATTATCACGGGAATGCGTCTCCCATTTACCTCAGGACCACTACTTGTCTACCCATGACAAAGGGGTCTACGCCGGTTCGAAACCACTCATCTATAATGTCAAAGCAGATCGAATTATTACTCCGCCAACGAATGATGGAGGTAGTGGATCGACAAAATCTATCCTCCAGGTTTTTATTTTCAATGTTTCGGAAGCAAAAGAACCACGAAAGAGACGGACCTATATTCAACCTGAAACGATTGATTCAGTTGAGGATGCCAAAGCCTATCAAATTAATAATTGTGTCCCTTCCAGACTCCTCGCTTTCTTCAGACATTAGATTGGGTGCGAAGATAGATCTGTCTTTAGCCACCTTCCAATGGATTAGTATGCCACCAAGCCGTCAACAAGAACTACTTGAATAGTCAAAGATCTGATAGAACAAGGCATAGTCCGGCCAGAAAAACACCCAGGTCACATTGCTTCTTCTTAAGAATCGGCTATCAAGATCGATTATTCGAGATGACGTGCCTTTCCGGCATCAGCACCACACCTGTTTCATGCTGCGTCGCGGAGACTCGGCAGACGAAGGAAGGTAAAGTTCTAGTATCGTAGACTTGGACGACTCCCTTCTGATTTATCAGAACTAATCCAAGTTAAGTCTTTCGGTTGCGAAAGTCTTAAGACTCATCATCTATGTGGGCAGAATCCAAGCAAAATCTTCAGGCCGTGGAAGCTTAAGATTCTTGGAACATCTTGGTTGGCAGAATTCAAGCTGTCTTTAGGCTGCGGAAGCCGTAAGATACTTGGAACATCTTGGCTGACAGAATCCAAGTCGTCTTCAGGCTGCGGAAGCCATAAGATCCTTGGAACATCTTGGTTGGCAGAATCCAAGCTGTCTTCAGGCTGCGGAAGCCGTAAGATCCTTTGAACATCTTGGCTGACAGAATCAAAGTTGTCTACAGGCTGCGGAAGCCGTAAGATCCTTGGAACATCTCTGTTATTAGAACCCAAGTAATCTTCAGGCTGCGGAAGCCGTAAGACTCTTGTTATATATGTTAGCAGATTCCAGGTAAAGTCTTCAGGCTGTGGAAGCCGTAAGATCCTTGGGACATCTCGGTTGGTAGAACCCAAGTAATCTTCAGGCTGCGGAAGCCGTAAGACTCTTGTTATATATGTTAGCAGATTCCAGGTAAAGTCTTCAGGCTGTGGAAGCCGTAAGATCCTTGGAACATCTCGGTTGGTAGAACCCAAGTAATCTTCAGGCTGCGGAAGCCGTAAGACTCTTGTGATATATGTTGGCAGAATCAAGTAAAGTCTTCAGGCTGCGGAAGCCGTAAAATCCCTGGAATATCTTGGTTGGTAGAACCCAAGTAGTCCTCGGGCTGCGGAAGCCGTAAGATCCTTGGGATAACAATTTGCAAATGTTTCTTCGACATTTCAACAAAATGACTCCGCCATACTAAACTTGTTAAGAGATGGTCTAGTGCCGCGGAGCTACATGCTGCTCGGTACCAATTCACGCAAAACCAACCATGCTTTCCTAGCGACGGACGCTTCGGACATTAGCTGGGGCGCCCAGTTAGATGGAATGATAATGTCTAGAACGATAGTCTGGTGTTTGGACACCGAAATAAAGGAAATTGCACAGAAACCAGAAAGAATTGCTTTCAGTAAGAGCTGCATTTAAAGCAAAAGCGAAAGTTTTCGAGCAACTCGCAAATACTAATTAAGTCACGTGAGCATTTTGGAGTGCCATCGTCGTTTTCGAAGTTTAATATACAAATGGCAGGTACTCCAGATGACTTGCTTGGCTTTATTACAATCGTACTTATCATGCTGTACGCGCAAAAATAGGGCGGAACACGGTGAACAGTGTAAGTTGAGAGGTGCACTTGACCTACTAACTTCAAGCCCGTCTAGATGCATGGGACATCTTAATAACAGCGGAGTGCCTCCCTGGGATACTCGACATCAATGCGTACAATTTATTTCTATGGAAACTTCCAGCAGAATGGCCCCTCCTGCATCCAGCTTCCAGGTAAATTATCCAACGACTCTGTACTCCTCAGATAGACGTCTTTGCGAGCAAAGAAGCTGAGGCGTTGAGAAATATGTTCAACGCATTTAGCCGAAAGTGGCGGATTCATCTGGCGTGGACTTTTCCACTACAGAGCCTACTGTGTATGGATAATTGGGGCTGGAACGATTTTGCCAACGAGTGGTAAGAAGCTGAGAAAGCAATGCTCATCTCTAGATGGAGAGAAGTCCACGTTAAGAAGTACCAGCTTGGAATATTTGATTTAAATGGTGCATTATTGTAATTTTAAGCACCCATATGGTACCAAAAGCATGGAAACCTACATTTTAGGATCCAAATCAACTGGTTGCCTGGTTGCAAGATAGCTTTCCAGTCAAGGAAGCTGATGCTCGAAGGATCACGAAGGTCAGCTTGTATACTTCTTCTAGCGTCAAGTACGTAATTTAACTTTTAAGTATTTCACCTGATCTTTACATAGATGAAGGCGATTATCGTTTATAACATCATTGTAGATTATAATAACCTTTACTTTGGTTGCGAAAATTAATTGATTTATGTAGTGAAAGGCTTACTACTAATTGCTGTAACGCTTTATTTGTTACGATTAAGGGATCCAATAACTCAGCTTAACGAATTGCTATTGGCAATCAGTTAAAATAAATTTTAAGAGCAGCCGGCATATCCGCTGCTCCAGGTAGTATGTATAATTTTGCTAGCAACAGAGTGAAGGTAAATCAGGGCCTTCACATGAAAGGCCTTTCAGTTAATTTGAAACCAGTGTGACTTTGTTTTTTACATATTTATAATCTAGGGATTTTCTTATTGTTCAATTTGAATATCAATCATTGGTTTTTCAGTAATGATTATAATATAATACTATTATTCTCTGTTACAGACCCTTACTATTCCTCTTTTAATAATATCACATAGCGTCGGTTCGTGGTCACCAGGCAGCTAATAAACACTTCTCTCACAGATGCTGTGCATCGTCACATGCCGAATAATAGTACAAGTTTTACAAAACAATAAAACTTGTATTATTTAGCAGAGACGATGCACAGCATCCTAATAAGGCCTCCTGGTGAGAGACTCTATGAAGAATAACGGTTCGAGCCCTCCCTAAGTTGACACCTGTGACCACGTGACATTACTCTGCGCTCATTGGTCGAAAGCTCATTGGACGAAAGAAACGAAAGTCGCTGTGATTGGCTAGAACTCGAAAGGGAAGTATGACGCACTCTCACAGATGCTGTGCATCGTCTCTGCTAAATAATACAAGTTTTATTGTTTTGTAAAACTTGTACTAATTTGCCAAAAATCGCTGAGCGCCGCTAAAGAAACTTTCACTTAAAAAATCCATCCGATTTCGTTTTTCTTGGGAGATTATTAAAAAAAAATTGGCCCTATCTATAGAAATATATTGCTAAATAAATGGTGGTCTGTGCGGTTCCAGGGGGGCGGGCGGCGCCGGCAGCGCGGGCAGCAAGTCGAGCGCGGGCAGCGAGCACACCGTGGTGGTGGTGAGCTTCCTGGACGAGAGCGTGCCCTACCGCTTCAAGGTGCCCGCCGCGCCGCTCACGCTGCGCACCTTCAAGGACTACCTGCCCAGGAAGGGCAACTATAGGTAAACAAAAAGTTTTTGCCAACATATAGGGTTAGCGCACACATTTGAACTCGAATCATCACCAAGTGAGTTGAACCCATATATTTTTTTCATGTTACTAAGTTGGCAAGCAACTATAGGAGCCTCTTGATGGTAAGCAGTTGTCGTAACCTATGAACTCTTGCAACTCTATACATTTGTAGGTGTCACTCACGCGTTGCCAACATAGAGATAGAGATATTGGTTCATCAAATCTCCTTTGCCATTTCACTAGCTGTAGTGTCCTTCAAACCGAAACACAGTAACGCAAATACTACTACTCAGCAGTAGAATATCTGAGTTAAAGGCCTACCAGTAATATAACAATATTATGAAAATAAATAACTCTAAATAATTTCTCCAGATACTTCTTTAAAACGGAGTGCGCGGACCTCGACAACACCGTCATACAGGAGGAGGTGAGCAACGACAACGACACGCTGCCCATGTTCGAGGGGAAGGTGATGGCGCGCGTCAAGAGCGTCGAGTGAACATCCGACCCTGTGTACTAGACTATAACATTTAGATTAGGGAACCGACCCATACTAGGTGACTCATTTTTAAGCCCCTCCCCTCGGTGACCACCCGTAGTTAATATATACCAAGACTCCTTCCCCCTCAAGTTTTCACGAAGTAATTCACAAATATGCTAAATCATTTTTTGCAAATAAATTTGTAGAAAGCATTAATTAATTAATAATTTTTCATCACTATTGATTATGTGACGTAAACCTCATACCACCCCTCACCGCCTCTGTGACCATGTGTGGTGTTTTGAAAAACCACTCCCCTCCCTGAACTGGTCACGTAATATGGGTATGTTCCCTTAGACCGCCCTGGTCGATACTACATAGCATTTACCACTCGCTAAATTTTAATATCAGTTTGTGAATTAAGTGAATATAGACTGTGTCAAAGTAATTAAAGCACGAATTAGTCTACACAGTTATCCCAGCTGTTATTAGCAAAAGCGATTTCAGTACCGTCCAATTGTATTGGTTGCTAAGGTTCCAGTTATTTTAATGAATTTACTGAGTCAATGATAGCCCTGTTAACTATAACTTAAGGTTTAAATTTAAACATACTATCAGTTACTACCAGGTGATTATAAACAACGTTTATTAAATAATGTATTAATATTAATAATAAGAATATGATTGAGAAATTTATTTTATTTACAATGTACGATATAATAACTATTATTATGATAGTGAATTTGTTACATTATTTTCAAAAATTACCAGTGAGTAATTTGTATAATTTATTTATTACTTCTCCAGTGGATATTGTATGGTACATAAGTAAATGTATGATAATAATTAAATACTAAAAATTCGAAATGAAATTATTTTTTCTATATTAATTGCAGTGGAAACAGCCAGGGCGGCTTAGACGTAATGTAAATTATTTATTATTAAAGAAGAGAATATGATCGAGAATAAATTTATAAGATACGGCGGATACAATGTAAATTTTGTTCCTCAACGATTTTAAAACTTTTTTTTATTTTTAATATTTCGTTTTACTTGAGCTAGTTGAGTACGCTTACTATTGTACGATATATTTTTAAAATGCGATTTTTTTTAATGTGTCGTCAGCAATTTTTTTTACTCTTAGTGTTATTGAATGACTGCTTAGTTTGTACATTATTAAATTAATATAGATTATGACGTGTTCCGTTTCGATGTCTATTATATGTGGATATGTTTGGGAGTATTGTTAAATGTATAGAGACAATTCGACGTAGTGGATATTGTATATTATTGGACTATATTTAGTGGCTATTTTTTAAATTCAATATAATTTTTTACAAATTCAAATATCAGTATCTTCTACGTTTAATTGTGCATCCGAAATTGTAAAATATATCCTCTATCGTACGAAGGGATCTCAAACAAATATATAAAAAAAGATATTTTAATGAATTATAATGTATAAATAAGTGGACAGTTAAAATCGTTTCCGTTCTACAGCTGTGAATAGGTCTTATAAAATCCATTTTTTTTGTTGTTCGTCGCCAGTCATTGTACAGTAGACCGAGCTGGCTATGTCAATTATTTAATACATTTTTTCTATATAAAACACCCCTGTAGATGCTTTACTACGTTGACATAGCGGTTCCGTCATGTTATTAATAAGTCAGACTGAGTTCCCTATCACTTCAATGACTAGTCCACGCTCGCACCACTCGTAGCTCCATTGAAACTGAACATAGGCATTTGTTCTTGTGCCGGGTATCTGTGTAGCGACGAGTGTGCCGGTTGATCTAATAGTACTTATTTTATATGAAATAAGACTTAATTTAGCTTGTCACGTCCAGTCCACATTATGACGTTGAGTTGCCAGCGAGACGAGTGCACCTATACTGCACAATATTGAGAATAGGGTGCGTAATCATGTGCCTTCAATGTTGATAAAATTTTTCATAGTTGATGCTTCTAATTAGTTGTAAGTTAACAATTGTAAATATAGATTATAACGCTACTTCGATTCGAACACTTTATTTTTTAATTATTTAATTAATTTTTAATTTATTGCCTAAGGTTGCGTCGCGGGTGAAAGCGTCCGCTTGCTGTTATCGCGTAAGAGGTCTCGGGCTCGAAGAAATTAGAAAAGTCTCTCGTTTCTACTATACTTGATGTCTTCCTTGTTCTTATAGTATAATTATTTCACTGTCTTTTGCATTGAAAAAATGTTTTACCTGTTTTCGAGTTCTAGTTTTATCCGGTTTAGTTTAGTAAGACGTAGTCCGGGATCTCTGTGTCCAGATAAGTATGAATGCGACATATAAACGACTGGGCTCTATCGGTCGCGCCAAATGTATAAATAGATGAACTATATCGTTGTAATTATACAATAAGGCACTTTCAGTACACTGTAGCGTCTAAAAGTACCTTATCGAAGATTATGTACCAAAAAGTCCTCGTGGGCTCAAATATGTCGAAGTTAAAATTGCTTGTTAAAAAAAATTGTAAAAATTATAATGTTTTTCAAGTTTAGAGTGTATACGAATGTGGAAATAATCGATTTGTAATAAAATAATTAGTATTACCGTCAGTAATGATAAAACATGGTCGGATGGACCGCTTGTCTAATAGTAAAAGAGTTTCACTAATCGGACTGTATTATTTTTTTATCTAGCACATGTAACATTTAAAAATAAACTGGAACTGTGCCATATATCATTATCTTTCATTTATTGTGTACTGAAGATTTCACGGGCAGCTTATAAGTCAAACTGTGGCAAGAAAACAAAATTTGGAGCCCCATTATAAAGACTAAAGGCTAAAATGAGTATGTATTGAAGGGCCCAATAAGTGCCCCGTGTGCCTTTATAAATCTGAACTAGACTAATTTAGATATTTTTATAGTTTATGATCTATATTTATATAGTCTGCTGACTATATACCATTTTTTTTTTTTTACTAACTTTCAGACGTTTAGCGAAATATTGTATCTTTTTCAATTACTATCTCATATCTATGATTTCTCTTGCGTTGAATCAAGGCACACTCTTACCAACTCGATGTCTGGAATTGCATAAGTTTTATTTAGAAGACATTTTCTTCGTACAATCAATCTGTGGAATAGTCATCCGTCAGTGGTTTCACCGAAGCAATACAACCCTGGCAACTTTCAAGACTATTCTTTCCTTAAAAAAAAACGCTTAAGACAACGCCCTCTGGTGTAGCAGATGAGTTGATGGGCGTTTACCCACTCTAACATTAGAAAGCAGTATTGCTATGCAGCTTCTGTTGTTTGTTAGATTGTTGGGACTTTCAAGGTTAACTAGGTAATTACATCTGATAAAAAACTGACGAATTTTATTTATTGGAATCGGGCTTTACCGTTCTAAAATCAGTGTGTCGAAACAGAAAACTCTTCCGGCTTTAGCATAGAATGGGGTGATAGATAATTTATATAAAAAGTCGCATAATATTTTTGTTATTTTTATATTTACATTCATCTTTGTACAATAATACACAATTTTAAGTACTATATTTTTAAATACTTCTAATAGAATTACAGAAAACCTACATATATGTTTTGACAAAAAAAAACTAATAATTATTATCAATTTTAAAATTAAACAGGTACACAGTTTGCGGCAAGTTTGTATCAGTTGATCATTAAACTTGGTCAAGTTACAAGAATGATTTAGTAGACTCTTTTAGAACAGACTTTTAACACACAATTTTTATTTGACAGAGTAGCAATATTTAATTTTTTTGTATGTTATGATACATAACTTACGCCGTTATAATTTATAACAGATAAAAAATGTTACATTGATGTAATTGAATGTATGTGGTGGGATTGTGGGGAACCATTCATAGAAGGTGTTTCATAAATTTCAAACAATACATAGTATTTCTATAAAAATTATTAAGAATGCCTACTGTTTCAGTGGATATTGGCTTTCATATAACTATCTAAATATATCTCTAATACCCTGCACGAGTTGTTCTATCAACGGGTCTTCGTCTTCGTAACCAGCTGAGTGCATGTGATGTCGAATGCTGCATATACACTGAGAAAATTGTTAAAATTGTTTAAATATTAATCAAAACTTGGAATTCATTTCTATTTTAGATATTTGCGTCATATGATTTAGAGATAAAAAACAACGACAACTTAAAACAAACAAACAATGAATGTTGAACCTTCTGATTCATTCAATAAGAGAATATTGGTAAAATATATAAAATAAATATGAAATATAATGGTAATTTTTTGGATATTCGTTTTTATAAATATTAATAATTCATAGCTAATTACTTATATTGTCGTTTGAGTTGAGATTTAAATTTAGCACAGAGGTGGCCACCTCCATCAGTAATCACCTTCTCCAAGTACGTGAGCCCGGCCTGCGGGCACACGTCGCGCTCCATGCGCACGCGCAGGCGCGCGGGCGCGTCCGCGGGCGGCGCGGCGAGCAGCTCGCGCACGTCGCGCAGGAAGGCGGGCAGCGAGGCCGGCGTGAGGTCGGGCTCGAGCTGCACGCTCAGCTGGTAGCCCACCGGCGTGTCGGTCGCCTCGTCGTACTCTTCTACACGGAAACATCTGAACAGGGTTTGATTTGATTAACTGATCGTTCTATGTAACTATTACTAAGTTTTAGTTAGTTAAATTGTTTGTTATAGTGGATGGTCAGTATATGTGGTAGCTTTTATGGTAATTTATCGTTTGGGTTGGGTTTTGGGCAAATTTAAATGGATTTGATTATAGTTTGGTTAATTTTTACTGTATGTTTTGATTTACTCCACCATACCTAATAGAGCAAAATAAGCTATCATTTCGGTGTGTTATTTTTTTATATCGCGTTTTATAAAAATTTTGTCATAATGTAAACCGTGGGAAGAAAAAGAATCATGATTACTTATTACGAGTTTCTTCGTTTGTAATAAATATCTCCCGAAACTCTGTAACGGTATATAATTATGTAAGTGTGAGAGACACGTAATGTATACTTGAGCGTAGAGGCCCGGCGGCCCGGCGGCCAGTGCTGCGAGGTGATGAGCGCGAGGAAGGGCAGCGGCCAGCGCAGCGCCGCCTGCAGCGCGCGCTGCTCGCGCAGGTCGCGCAGCGACGGCGCCGCCGGGAAGCGCGGGTGCGAGTGGTGCCACGCGCTCACCGCCGCGCCGCGCGCCTCCAGCCAGCGCGCCGCCAGCGACTGCGACACTGCGGACCACGACCTATGAACGCTTGCGATAGCTGGAGTGTCACATGCGCGTAGCCAACCCGAGGAAAGAGGGGGCAGCTGCCCCACCCTGGGCCTTGTTAAATACCCAGAAATGGAAGAATATAATTTAGAACTATTTGACAATAACTATTGAAGAGAAAAGTCGTTTCGCCCCCTCTAGGCCAAATGTTACGCTCGTGGTATTTCTCCTACATAAGTAGAGGGGCACGGCTCCACTGACCGGGGTCCATGTCGCAGTGCGTGTCGGCGGCGGCGGCGCGCGCGCGGCGGTACAGGCGCAGGCGCAGGCGCGGCGCCGCCCAGCGCCCGCCCAGCAGCCCCATCACCTCGGCGCGCGACGAGTGCGCGTGCGCGTCCATCTGCAGCAGCGCCGACACGTGCAGCGACACCGCGCACGGCGCCTGCGCGCGCACACACGATATTGGTTTAGCGGGATTGGTTCTATCACATATACCTCAAGCTAATGTATAAAAATAATAAAAATTTTGTATAGTTATAAGCAATATAAATATAAAAAAACAATTTGCTGGAAAAAACTACAGTTTATGAAAACAACTGCACGGATAAATTATACTGCTTATTTTTAATGTGTTACTTTCATAATATCAAATACTATCAAATTTCATATAATTATCTTTGTTAATAATATTATATTAATTGTACGAAAAAACCCAAAAATATGGAATTTTTAATACTTAATCTCTGAAATTGATTAATAGGATGACATAGAGAAATAGTCTGTAACTGCATTGCTAGGTTAAATTTACAATATTTCTTTACTAACAGGTTTCTCAGCATTGTAAAAACGACACTGTATCAGATGTATGGGCGGTTTTTTCTGCTGTCGCTCCTTGCGAGGCTCTTGACCTATTTCGTACAGGTCTCCGGATTCCGTGTGCATTATTGTGTAACCGCCGCCACCATCCTGAAATATGTAATATGTGAGATTTTTTTCTACAAAATCCCATCTTTTTTTTCGGCAACTTTTTCTTTATCCTATTTCATAAATTACAAGTTTAAAGATAGACTAAAAATCTCGGTTGTTATAACATTGTTATGTTATAATAACATCTGTTAATAATGGTCAACTCTTGATAAGTAATTTGCTGTTATCCAATGAGTTACTGGTTCGCCCTTAGGGTCAGATGGCAATCGCTCCGTGTAAAAACTAGTTACCTGTCCAATCCGGATAAGAGTAATAAGCGGACTCTGGGTAAATAAAATACTGGGAATAATGCTAGAACAAAGAAGTTTAAAGATATAATAAATTTCATCTGACTTTCGCAACACAGGTGCACATGATTGCAGGAAAAGCAAATTTCGCACGCATTTCTTCGAGAACATTCGATTCCAAACCACAACTTAAAAATTAAATTCAAATGATTTGGAAAAATAGTTATAGAATGAATTGAGAGTTGTAACCAACATCTAAAGAAGTTGCCCAGTAATTTCCCTAGCCTACAGTGCCCTTTAAACCGGAACACAGTAATGCCAAAGCACTACTGTTTCGCGGTAGAATATTTGACACTGCGGTGGTACCTACCTAGCCGGCCTCTTGCAACAGAAGACCTACCACCAGTGTGACTGATTGCACTGGTGGAATAATCTCTACTGTGACTAACTTAACCTCATCCGTTTTAGTTTTCACTGTCACTTACCAGGTTAATCTTACGGTTCCTTTTGGGCATCGGCTCAAATTTCCTCAAGGGACCTGCTACTGGTGCATCGTCTACTTCTTTTTCTATCTTTTTCTCTGCTTTAATCGGTGAGCTCTCTTTATCGCTGTCTACATCCACTTCTATGTCACTCTCGCACTCGGAGTTCTTTTTCTTTTCTATTTTAATCTGTAGAATAATTTTTTTGAGAATGTCATTGGTTTTAAAATAATTTATTGGCAACAAATGTTATATACAATCTTTGGATAACTCAATAGTGTTATAAAAGATTCTCTATAAATATACATTTTTTATTTGCTAAGGTTTGATATTAAAATTTATTTTTTATTTTAATATTAATTTATTTGCCTTTTGTGTCGTAAGTCAAAGTTTGATGGCCCCTTTTACATTTTTTGTGAAAACTACATTTTTGGCATTCATACTTTATTTTAGTGACAGATCCATTGACAATTTCAGTTGAGATCTAGTATTAGTGAATTGTAAGTCAGTGTCTGGACAATGAAAAGAAAGATTGATTCTTATAATTGAAAGTGACTACTCATTATTCACTTAAATTCAAATGATTTGTGTGGCATGTGAGTAAGACAACACTGCAGTATTCTGTGTGGCAGTGACTTATGTGAGTATGAGGAGAGGTTGTTTTGATTATCAAGGCTCTGTTGTATTTTAAGATAAAAATGCCGAAAATCAGTTACCTTACATTTCATTATAATTATGTAAAAAATAGTGTATTCTTCAGTAAATACAAAAATACTTACAACTTGCTCTCCCTCCGATACAGGCAAAGCTAATCCTGAACCCAAAATTATTTGTAATTTTGGACTCTTCAAACTTTTATCAGACACAGCTGATTCTTTTCTTTGCCTGCCTTGTGGAGACTTTATGCTTTCTTTGCTCTTGTTTCTCGTCCTACTCCTATCACAATTCCGAGACACTTTCCTCCTATGATTCCCTATCTTCTTCATTGACTTGATTCTCTCTTTTTGTTGTTGGAAAGATTTTTTTGTGGTCACATTTGATTCTGCCTCTATTGTCTGACTGGAGCCAACTTCTAAATTTCCATAAATCATTTCTGTTGGTTGTATACTTTCTTTTGGTTTTAGAAGGCTATTTTTTGACACAGTATAAGTTATTCTCTTGCATGATTTAGTTGAGGGTACAGTCGGAGCACCTGTTGTTACTAAGCTTAGAACATCTTGTATGTCATCATCAGTCTCAGCGACAACTTCTTCTTCAACCACAGCCGGTATGTCTTCATCTCCATGTTTTGCAAGTTCTGGATACTCACTGTCCAATTGGACACCATATTCAGCTTCTATCAAAGCTTGGATTTCAGCTACTGTCTTTGTTTTTATAGTCTGAGATATTTTATGAACATTTCTACCATATTTAGCCTGAAAAACATTTTTAATTTTGCTACAATAGTTAGTTTTAAGTTAAAAAGTAAAAAATAGTTTTTTTTTCAGGTGGCTTTTGTATGAGAAATTATTTCATAGGAAGCAAATATTATACCATTTCTCTTTTAAGCAAATCTCTTTCCATCTTACTCCATGTCGTATGTTGGTCATTGTTGTACTTTGTATTTGTATTATATCCAGAAAGTTTTCTTGACGGCCCCTCTTTTATCCTTGAACAATAGATAAAGGCACATAGCAATTTAAGCATTTTAAGTACATAATATGTGGCAAAGGTGACTTTTTTTTATTTCATGGAGGTTGGCAGTCACAGCAACCTATGAACGCTTAAGATACTTGAAGTTACATGGGTATTGCCAACCCAAGGGATACGAAGGATAGGAGTAAAATACAAAGAATGGGAGATTGGGCCTCCAGGGCTCTTACTCATCGCACGAAACGCAACAGTACTGTATTACTTTACGCCGATTCTGTGGGTAGGTAATATATCCGACCCATTTGTCTTGGGAGAAGCATAGCTCTACTTCTACTGAATTAATGATTCATGTGTAATGATCGTGTTAAAACTAATTTTGTATATAATATATTAACAAAAATATATAAATAAATACTCCCTTGATGTTAAAGCTCGCTGTAAAATTAGCGATTTTACTATACCTTTCTTTCAAGGCTTACCTATTTTTATCTATATTCTGTGTATCATACCAATTCGTTGCTGGTGCATCGAGCAGCCACTGTGGATGAACTGTGTCTTCTCTGTTTGAGCAAGATGGTCTACGTGTAAATAAGAACGAAATGAAAACATTTAATCAAGTAAAACTTTTTAATTCTTAAAATGTGTGAAACTTTTAAAAATTGGCATGGTTAATGATTAAATAATAGTAAATTACGTCTTTTTTGGATCAAAATATTTTGTTTTGATCAGTGTCAAAATGTCATAACACAAAATGAAGTTAAATCACAGTTCTGATGTATTATGCAAAAAATATGTGGGTATTTGCAGATAAATTCGAATCTATGATACTTACATTCCTTGACTGTTTTGTGCAAAACAAGAATTAAAAGAAAAATCTCCAAGTATGTCAATTTCGTCTTCGTCGGCCATTTTTCTAAAATGAAAATCAACAATCACAGATAATTATTAATATTTGATAAAAAATTGTTTTTTTTTCTCCAATGTTGGCTTTTAGCATAGCTTTTAGTTGTGCCCTGTAGGCACTTATTATCTTGCCAATAAAAAATTGTTTAATTTTTTTATATATTTTAGATGATATAGGTTATACCAAAAATCTGTAAAAAAGAGTTTTCGGAAATAACATAGCTGTGATTCTATAAAATATTCTTTAGTTGTAATTTTAGACCATTTAATAACGGTCTAAGTTTGTAATAGTACACTCCATACGACCAAGAGTATGGTAACTATCCAGTGTCGTACATATTATATACAACTGTTGGCTATATAACGTGCACAACCAAAAATAGTCAGGGCCATAAGCTTTTAACTCATGTGGCGCTGGGACTACTGCAATATTGAATAATTTCATTTTACACCATAAAGATTCTCCATCCAGTTGTATAGAGATAAGTGATACGGGGCCATCTCGTTTTTACGCCATAGATTGTCACTGACATCTGCACCAAAACATCAAAACATAGGTTTCATCATTATCATTCACTACTGGGTCAGGTACATATGGTTCACGAAATAGTTCCTTGCTAGTTCTTGTAGTGAAAGCTTGTAAGTATTAAAAAAAACAAAATACTTGGTTGTTTTGGAAATGTAGTTATTTGCATATTACTTTCATTTACAGTATTGCATGTATAATATAATAGTACTTTAAGATCAAAATTTTTTGAAAAAATAAGAAAAATATTTTGATGATGACTGACGACATTGTGGCGTAGTGGTAACGTTCCTTAAGCGGTACAGGCTGTGGGCTCACTAGTCTGTGTGTGTGTGTACTTGTCCTTCTGTGTGTTTCCGGACCCTCGACACTGGATATTATTATTTATTATCCTAATGGGGCCGGTGAATGTGTAGCACTTCTAATTGTTTTTAAATATTTTTTATAACACTATATTGTAAGCAATTAAATTATGGTATTATAAAAAAAAAACTAGTTCAATCTGAAGTTATTTTAAATGAAAAGTATTTTAGTAGAATCTTATGGCGAAACTAACTTTCATTACTCTCGAAGAAATAAATATAATTGTATTATAAATTATAATGTATAAAATATGTAATATTATTTGAGAATATACAAATAAGTATAATTTTTCATTAATGTGATTTAATGATACTTTCTAAGTTTAATATGTTAAATTAATATTTGTGAGTTTAATTTAGTGTGTTATAAATATCCACTATTGAGTTAAACATTAAATTCATTGTTATATTATGATAATGATATTGTCTCATACAAACAGTATATCTAAGTGGAAGATCAAAGATAAAAAAGATTTAATAATTAAATATATCAACCGCTTTATAATAATTTAATATGTCACAATGACCGAAATAATAAAAGGTAACGTTATTGATATTATAACTTTACATAATTTATTTACATTAACTCATATAAATATAGTAAATTATTACATTAACTCATATAAATATTTTTAACAATAATCTAGTGATCATCTATATTAATAATAAATTAGTTCACAATCAGATCAGTAAGATCCATTCAGTTGATCTAGTTTAGCTATGAATGTCATTATTCTACAAGTAGTCGGCAAAATCACGGCAAAATATCAACAAATCTCGACTCACGACTGCATAACGATAAGCAATGGAAATTGGAAAACAATCACTGTAACTTGCGTAATGGTCGTGTTATAGCCTGATGTGATAAGTTAAAATACCAGTTTATGTAAAAAATTATATATTCATTGTAAATTGTAAATATTATTAATATGCTAAATAAACTTAGTTCTGTAAGCAGAACCACAGGGATATATTTTAGGAAGCTTTCTGTGTCAGCGGCTAAAAATGCAAATTATTCGTAAGTATCAAGAAATTTTTATCTTCATTAAATGTACTGGTCTTTAAAAAATGTATTTTATTATTTAAAAATCAAAATGAAATATAAAATTGTAATGAGCAAAATATAAATAGTTTACTTCTGTCTATAAATCTATCTATATTTATTAATATAAATCAAATTAGAGTATTCGTTCGTAAAGTTAAAATGACAGTGTTTTACTGAATGCATATGAATTTATACAGATGCAAGTTACTGGTGGTTGGTGGTGGGTCAGGAGGCTGCACAATGGCAGCGAAATTTGCCAGGAAACTGAAAAAAGATTCCATCATTGTATTGGAACCTAGTTCGGTAAGTTGATGTTTTGTCTCCCAAATAATGGTTACCAATAGAAACCTTTTATAACTGCAACAA
This sequence comes from Hestina assimilis, assembly GCA_023373885.1. Classification (NCBI taxonomy): domain Eukaryota; kingdom Metazoa; phylum Arthropoda; class Insecta; order Lepidoptera; family Nymphalidae; genus Hestina; species Hestina assimilis. The sequence continues at coordinate 2,916,528 of CM041749.1, read as the reverse complement.
AGAAAATTATTAAAGTGCAGTAGTATGTAAAGTACAATTCATAAAATGTTTTATTTAATGAATTAAAGTAATCAAAATGCTGTTATATGTACATACCGGTTTGCAAAGATTCTATATAGAATCTGGTAGAAGTATACCTTGTTAAGATATTTATATTGGGAGAGAAGTACATTTACCTATTTTATTATTTCATCGATTTAAAATTGATTCTACTGTTTTTTTAATCTGCTACCTAAATAGAGGTGTTAAAAGTTTAATGTGTGTATCCAGGTGTTTGTATGTGCCTATGTGGCATTATAGCTCCCTAATGACTGAACTGATTTTGATTTAGTTTTTTTTGTAAGGTGTTTTGATTGAGTGTTCTTATTTTAAGTAGTTTTATTATCTAAATACTTAATGTACCATTACAATTATTTATTTCCAAGTATTTAACAAAACGTTAAAGCTCACATTGATAATTTCACACAAAGTTACATAACACTGTTAAGTCCCGTTATCATTTATTTGTTAAAGCACTTGAAGTACCTACACAGCTAAAGTTTATTTGCTAAGTTATTAAATAAAGGATGGCCTTATCTAGTTTAATGCACTTTGCTGGTACTTTTTTTAATGTGATAACTTCAGTGTCTGGAAAGAAGTCCTTTTTTGTTGTATATACTTTCGGATAAGTCCTGTAGGTGAGTCTTATATAAATTTTGGGGCGAGCTGATTTTTTTTATGTTAGAGGGGCAAACAGGCAGGAGGCTCAACACCAGAGGGTATTTAGGACCTTTAAGATGCAACCTGGAATCGCGGCTGATGAGCATTCACTTCACGTGTTTTTCATGGTGGTAGCTAACCAGGGGAACATTGAAGACCTACCAACTGTATGGTACCACCATTGGGATTGGTGGATATACATGTCTTTGAATTTCTTCTACGACGTGTAGGTTTCCTCACGAAGTTTTTCTTCATCATCATTTAAACGAAGTTCGTGACCTTCACTTAAACTACGTTTTCTATCCATTGGTTCATCTTAGTTTCAATTAATGACTAAATAAACAGAAAAGTCTAACCGACTAAAGTCAGTCGTCCTAAGCACGTCCTGCAAGACCCTGACGATAGGATTACATTAGACAATGCCCCTTACACAGCACAGACAAGCACAGAACACCATCTTTGCTGGTGAGGACGAGGTACTTTGTTTCGCACATCGCGCATCGAGTAGAATGCGCTCGGAGCACTGCCTCCATGTCCGATAACGTCTTTAGCCGAGGTTTCGGCCTTGCAGAAGGCAACCCTAAAAATTCAAATTTAGTTTTAGAATTGAGGGCTGTCTCGTTTTCACGGCTAGGTGACGCTGTCAAGGCCAGTGAGCCCAACAGCGATACAAATTCCAAAAAAAAAACCTCAAAGTAAGAGCTACCCACGATCGAATCGCTTCATACACGTTATTCTTGCCTACATATTTGATTTTTAATAAGTGAATTCTTTTTAAATATCAAGCAACAAAGATATTATTAGTATTGTAGAGTGCATCTTGCACATTTAACGACGCAAGAGAATCGTCATGTCGGTAATAAAAGTTGATTTTCCTAGAAGCTAAACAATACTGTATTAAAGATTGAGTAATAGTTATATTTAGACTAATATCGCAATCTATATATTTAGAATTAATATTTCTTTGCATAATTATTTGTCTATGCAATCCTAACTAAACATTTTGCCCGATTGTGGGGATGTTGTTCTACGTATACGAATCATCGGCTACTTTTTGTAGCGAAAAAAACTTGAGGCGTGTGAAATAGGCGATAGGTGTATGAGGAACCAATAATTTGTGTTGTAATGTAGAATATACATGTCTAATTTACAATTGTAATATATGAAAGTGAAGCTGTGGGCAAAAGAATGTGTTCTGGTCTGAGTGCGTTTGTTCATTTCCTTGTGTGTGTTTCTGGACCGCCGACACAGGATATCACTATACTAATGGAGTCCGTTGTATGTGTAGCGTTAGGTGTAGGATAGTTACATCCTGTGTCGGGGCTCCGGAAACATACATTACTAATACTCTTAATACCCCTCCAAACAAGCTTGAAGCTTGCGTTAGGAGTGGATCACGATCAAACCGGCAGCTCTCGCGTTAACGGAGCTGAGTTGAATCTCTAACCGTTAAATTATTGACGCTTCGATTATATGTTCATTTTGACTATCAAATATTACAAGAAATTGATGGATATTTTAACGGCAGTCACCTTTATGATCTCATAATAAATGGTGAGCCGAGGGATGTATGTATACTTATACTTCTTTCTGAAACTGAAGGTTTTAATTTACTTTACGGTTTCTTCGATAAGCCGTGTATTATATGTAATTTAATCTTTACCATTTCAATTAAAAATAAATTATGTTTATATGTCCTGTATATGACAGTAATAACAAAGCAAAATCATCGTCTTACTTCGAGTCTATGTGTAAATATCGCGCTAACAAAACAATGCATTGTAAATATATAATAACAAGGAGTGCATCATATCATGATGACAGCACCTCGTCTCGTCAACAGCGAAGGTTGTTTTAATTTACAGATAAACGTTTGTATTTTACGTTTATTTTTATTTAAAAATCATTAAAAATAAATAAATAAACACTATAACTTAAAGTAATCTAGATCGATGATTCCCAAAATAGTCCAAAAGGATCTGGGTCCAACAGAACCGGCGGGGTTGTTCGTTGGTAGGAAAAAAGGTGCACAAGTGAAGGGTGAAAGTAGGGGGTCTACAAAAATTTTATTTGGTTTCAAAAATAACGTACAGAAATGTTCTTTTAACTTTACCAATACCATTCCAAACATGGGTTCGAACTCAGCAGCGACGCAAACTTCCATCATTATAGATCTTGTCATGCTTTGACGAATTTTGGGAATATAATAAAAGGTAGTAGCAGGGGTCACCGAAACCTGTAAAATCTAAAAGTGATATACGAGAAAATAAGTATGGACACTTTGAATCTAGATAGTCAATCATGATGATACAAATATGTCCTTCGAGAGGAAATCGTACCCGCGACGTTTAATTTCGCTACCACTGCTCCTAAACCGTAGTGAAATATAACACTTGACTTTCCACAATTTTATATAAAAATAGTAATTATGATATGAACTGTATCGTAGTGATGATTTTCAGTAGAAAATCCATTAACATAATCATGTAATTAATTCTATTAGAAAACTCGATTATGAAGACATTAAAAGTCACTAATTGTCACTAATGTAGCAGCTAAGTGAAGGATAATTTTTACTTTGTCAAATTTCAGATCCATCCGTAAGTTATATATCTCCATATATATAACTAAAGATGTATATAACTCCATCCATCCATTTCTATAAGGTGCAATAATCAATTTTGAAAAGTTGTATAATTAATTTTTTTTTTTTTTTATGTTAGAAGTTGGCAAACAAGCATACGGCCCACCTGATGGTAAGCGGTTGCCGTAGCCTATGACGCTTGCAGCACCACTAGTAGGTGCCACTTACGCGTTGCCAACATCGAGATATTAGTTCTTAAATCTCGTTCGCCCAGTAATTTCACTAGCGTACAATGCCCTTCAAACCGGAACACAGTAGTGCCTAAACACTACTATTTGGCGGCAGAATATTGGACACTGCGGTGGTACCTACCTAGCCGGCTTCTTGCAACAAAAGACCTACCACCAGTGTGACTGATTGCACTGGTGGAATAATCTCTGTTGTGACAGAGGTTATCCCAACTGCGGGCGATGGGGTCGTCACATCCCGACGCCTTTTATAAAGATCGATTGAACTGAAATATAATATTTCCCGGGCTTTATTGATTATCAAACAGACGAAAAGTTTTTTAATTTGTGGTTTAGGCACTGTAATGTTATTGTTATAACATTTTGTGAATTCAATGTTTTATAAATCTGTGCTGCTTATTTTATAGTGTTTCACTTAAAATGATATGTCATTGATTCGAAAAAATTTCAATATTTTCAAGACAAGCTTAATATCTTGTCATGCTCAGACTTTCTGTGGGAAATTGAAGTTTTCGCATTAACCAAACGGACCAAACCTTTACTAAGTTACACTTTTTGGAATAGTTTTTTATCTTTCTTCGTCATTTCGTCTATTAAATCATTTTCGGTATAATCTATTACTCAACTACATTACGAAAGACAATGAATGTTAGTAATGCAGTACGGTAAAATTTGTTAACTTTTTAAAATGAGATTGTCTCGTCTGGACTGTACCTGTTGCTGTAAGATAACATTTTAGTAATGTTGTTGGACACTTAAGAGTTAATTAAGTTATGTATGGGTGATATTGAAACTCAACGTCACTGTATTTCGAATATCACATAAAAACTTCATCATGTCAGTTATTAGAGTGCCGGTCTATCTTTAGTTTAACTATTCGTTATTTTTACGAGTTATATTCCGAAGTTGCAAATATTACTTTTTTAATTATATTTACTTCAAAAGATAAAACATAATTTGTCATGGTACTAATAAAGGTCTTTGGACGTGAGAATATATTTACTCAACGAAAAATAACTGCGATTCTAGCACTTAATTAATTTAAAAACAATCTTTTTTTATCTTTTGCTTATCTTCCAGTTTATGTAATAAAACTGATTAAATATATCGGGAGCAATGTTATCATTAGCGGTCAATTAATGTACTTTATTAATTGAACATAAAATTAATTATACCTATTTTTTTAGTGGTAGGCCTTTTATTGCAAGTGGCCGGCTAGGTATGTTGAACGCAGTGGCAGATATTCTACCGCGAAGCAGTAGTACATTTTGCATTACAGTGTTTCGGTTTGATGGATAATGCAGCCAGTGAAGTTACTGGGCAAAAGAGATTTAGTTTTGTACAAATGTTAAGTGTTACAAGCGCACATAGGCTATAATCGCTTACCATCATGTGTATGCTTACTTGCCAACTTAGCCACATAAAAAAACCGCGTTGTCCAAGGGAATGAGGGTAAAGAAAGGATAAAAAATAATGTAATTCCAAAAGGCGAGTAACTGTAATTTCACGTTAATATTCCGTGCGAGGGTCGCACTTCCTCTGTTGAATTGGCTCTATCATGGTAAAAAAAACTACCCCAAACTGTATCTAAGTATATAGCAAGGTCTTACTACACGAAAAATGATAAACGCTTAAACTACCAATAAGTAATAAATAGCAGTCCGCTTAAATAGAACGAATGAAACACAATTTTACGAATACTTTTTACTACCCCAGAAAAATACCTCTTCTACTAATTTAGGCCACTTCCTCTATGCCAGGACTTCATATAAACTTTATTCAATTATTAAATCATCAGGCTCACTACTACCAACCTCTTTTCACCCTGGTCGGTGCTGGTGTTACGTCGGTAGCTGCTACGCGACGTTCAGCGCGCACCGTTCTACCCTCAGCGGCGAAATGGGTTCAGGAATCCGCGGAGAGCATAGACCCGGATAAGAACGTGGTCAAAACTGTAGGCGGTGATACGATTAGCTACGAGTACTTGATCGTTGCTGTTGGAGTTGTTAATGACTATGCAAAGGTATTCGAATAAGAAAAATAAAACTTAACGGACTGTAGTCCATTGCAATTGGTAAGTTGTGAGTTTAACCCATTCACTGCCGTTTACTACCACTACAACAAAATAACAATCAAAAAATAGAGACGCCGATGGGCGCCGTCGGCATGTTAGTAGATGTTTTGGCCGCCGATGGGCGGTGTTGGCATTGAAAAGGTTAAAAGCTCTATAGCTATAATAACCGGTAATTGTGTATGAGTGGCAGTTAAGGCATTGAAATTGTGATTAAATACGTAATCTTGTAATTTCACTAGGTATAAATTTCGTGACTTATTATGAAAAAGTTTTTGTTTTATATTAGCTAATATCTACTTTTACGTAAAATCGCATGTTTTAAAACCACAATTCATTTGATACTAGATACCAGGATTAACGGAAGCATTGAACGACAAAGATAGTGGTGTATCAACCATATACTCGGCGGACTACTGCGAGAAGACTTGGAGGGACTTCAAGAATTTCAAAGGCGGTGATGCTATATTCACGTACCCGGACACGCCTATCAAGTGTCCCGGGGCGCCGCAAAAGATCGCTTATTTGGCGGATTCGTATTTTACTAAGGTAATATATATTTACAATGTTGAAAAACTAACTTTTTGTAATCGGATACCCAAATATAACTAACTTACCGCATTGAAATTCTCTGTGAGGGTAATAATAAACATTCTCTGTGGCCCCCATTAGGATATCTTGTGTTAGCCCATTAGGGTCTGGAGATTGTCACACGCCTGCATAAGCCTGTACATACCTGTATGTTCAATACAAACTAGTTCCGAGCGGGAATCAAACGCGCTACAACGAATACAGTATTTAAAAAACATTTTGTAGACGAACGTTCGATCAAAATCGAACATAACATACAACACGTGCCTGCCCGTTATATTCGGCGTCAAGAAGTACGCGGATGCTCTGATGAAGGTCGTCGAGCGAAAGAAGATCAAAGTGAACTACAAGACCGTCCTGAAGGAAGTCAAACCTGGCACCAAGGAGGCGGTGTTCTTTAACACCGACGACAGAACTAAGGTAAGCTACGTAAATTGAAATATTGAAAAATGGATAAATATTATTTTGAACTAATTAACTGCATACCTGCCTTTCACTTTCACATGCTAAAAATTAAAGGAAAAAAATTGGGATAAAAGGCGCGTCCGACTGTACTTATGTGACATGCATAAGATAAAAATAAATGGATACGATAAAGGAAGACATTTGAGGCGATGTAATTTTTACTTTAGAAAAAAAAAAAAAAAAAAAAATGAAGACGTAACAGACACGCAATCATGTACGCGAACAAACATACCACAACATACATAAAAATAGTAAAATTGTTGATAATAAAAAAAACTTACATCCACTCCGCGGCCGGCTATAATGAGACATGCTAAATAAAGGAAAAAAAGTTGAGGCGATTGTTTCACTTTAAAAAAGAGTGCGGTCGGGAGTGCCACGCCCTTCCGAACGAAATGCTTTTTTGTCTACTTTAAATGTAATTTGAAACAATTAATAAAAAAACAGAGAAAATAAACGTAACAACGTATAAAAAACAAGGAATGAAGCTATATTCCCGGTCGCGATATTGTGCTCGTCTGCTGAAATACTCCCACGCACGTGCATTTTCATATATAACCGTCGCATAGAGAGGATGTAAAGCTGTTTCCCTTATGTGACATTTCCCATAAATTTTTTACGGTAGTAAAGCCATTTTTCTCTCAGCACAAAAGTTCTTCCCTGGTCGAGCGGCCAGCTCGAGTACTACCCTCTCATAGAAAATCGGCGTCAAGTAACAGTATCATTAGGTACTGATCCGTTTCGTGCAATGAGTGAGAGCGCTGGAGGCCCAATCTCCCATCCCCTCTGTTCCCTCCCTTCCTTTTCTTCTCATTTCATTCCGTCCCTCCTGTTCCTTGGTTTGGCAACGCGCTTGTGATACTTATAGTATCGCTCGCGTTCATAGGTTGCGGTGACTGCTTACCATCAGGCGGACCGTATGCTTGTTTGCCAACCGTCATGGCATAAGAAAAATTGCCCATCTGTATCATATTATCATTGTTCTTGTAATCTTTTTATAGGAAATAACATTGCCTTATAATATTCTCCACGTGACACCGCCCATGCACACACCGCAATTCCTCCAGCGGAGTAAGGAACTAGTGGACGAGTGCGGCTTCCTCACCGTGGACAAGTATTCGCTGCAGCACACGAAATACCCGAATATATACGGAATCGGTGATTGTACTAACACGCCGAACAGTAAAACTGCTGCCGCTATCGGTGAGTTGTATAAATTATGTTATAATTGATACACTGACTGACTTATCCTGATTTGACGGTTCACTACTTTTTTCATAGAGCAATTGCGATCGTACCAAGGGCGAACCAGTAACCCATTGGGAAAGAGTAAATTACCTATCAAGAGTTTACGATTATTATCAGACGTTATGATAACATCCGGGATCTTCAGCTTAACGTGCTGTCCGAGGCACGGTGGCGCAACCCACAAGGAACATGCAACGCCCAAAACGAAACCGATGTTCATAACAAACACTACTGTTGTAACTGTTTTATTAGAATTTGAAATCGTAATTAAAAATACTTGAAATGGGCTTTTAAGAATAATTTTTGTAATTGTTTTTGTAAAGAAATCAATTTAGAAGTTTGGAAAATGATCCTGACGCCCTTGGGCTATTGTCGTACCCACTCTTAGTTCAAGATACGAGCTTATTTGCAGGAGTAATGGGGACATTAGCAATGACTTAAATAGGTCAAAAGTACGCTTTTGGGGCCCTACTAAGAAATTCAAGAATACAGTTCATTTTGAAACATGTTATGAGATTTCAAATTAGCAATTTTGTCTTTTCTTGGTCAAAAATAGATTTTTGCCCTTTGGGCTAAATGCTACGCCCATTGAATAAAAAAAGTATTTTCTCAATTTTAATAAACTTTGTTTTAAAAAAATCAATAAATTCAACAGCAAAACAAAGTTACGTAGTCGAACAGAACCTCTCTCACATAATGAGCGGCGCCAAACCGCAGCGCAAGTACGACGGGTACGGCGCGTGCCCGCTCGTGACGTCATACCGCACGTGCATCCTCGCGGAGTTCGTGTACGACGGCGTGCCACGGGAGACCTTCCCCATCAACCAGGTATGGTGCCCTTTCTTGTCATGGAACCATAATATAAAATAAAGGAACCGCAGTAGATCCATACTCCTCCTAGGACAAATGGGCCGGCCCGACCTTGGAGGTCCCTCTCACAGAAAATCGATGTTATGTAACTGTTGCGTTTCTAGTGATGAGTGAGATGCCGGAGGCCCAATCTCCCTCCGTCAGTTTCTCCTCTTTTCCCTCGGGTTGGCAACGCGTATGTGATACTTCAAGTATCGCAAACGTTCATAGCTCACCATCAGGCGGACCATATGCTTGTTTGCCAAACGTCATGACATGTAAAAAAATACTTTGAATTGTTTTAGTCTATTTGATTACAATGCATCGGTCCCACGTTGGGCGCCATGTGAAAATAGGAAACTCGGCAAATTTATTGCTTTTTTCAGTTCTGTTAGCCAAATTGGCCTGGACAACGTCGACGGGTGGTTTAATTGTTGTAACTTACTAAATAAACGTACTCTTAACTACATAATTATTTACGATTATCCGAATAATTATAGCGATGAATCAATTTACTGCTATATTTCGCACTATGACTGTGAGACTGATAATTTCTTTGCCACCATTGTGGTATAATTATCATTGTAAAAATGTATTATTATTGTTTTATACGTTTTCTAAAGATACTTCATTATTTTATAAATGATTAATTTAAATATTACATTCACAGGCGCGTGAAAGCACTTTCGCGTACTACATGAAGAGGGACTTATTCCCTTTCCTGTACTGGAACTTCATGTTGAAAGGATATTACAACGGACCGGAGTTTGTAAGGAGGATCATTAACCCTTTTGCTAAATAAAATTTTGCACGAAAATGAACTTTGTTGACACGTAATAAGATATAAGAGCGAAAATAGAAAGTTTAGAAATATTTTTTTAAACTAATTGAATAACCTTATTATATGTAATTAAAACCATGTATGCTGTATTAGAAATAAATGTCAAATATAAGTATTATTTACGAGAATACAGCCTATTTTTGGTATGACGATCCGGGGAAATACTTTCAACGATACTTTCACAGGTTATAGATGAATTAATAGCAGTAGTAGAGTTTAGTTTTTTAAATCCCTTTTCGACCCTTCTTCGTCTTCTTCTTCTTTTCTTTCTTCTTCCGCACGGTATGCTTGTAAAAAGTGTAGAGGTATTGATGGGCGAGTTTGAGTGAGTTATTTCTATTGTAAAAAAAAAATCGATAGTTCTCGATCATTTTCTCTCGAAGTCGACTTAAGTTGACTCCAGTTGAAAACTTATCACGTATATAATAATCGATATAATATGTTCGCTTTGCAACTTACGAAAGACTAAAATTAAACCAGCATCGAGATATTTTTGCGTTTGTAGTGCTGTACGTATATATTACACGACGTGGTTATTAGAGAGTAGAGGTGGTCAGGTGCACAATATGAAACGCCCATGGGCGTGACACTTTTAACGTCAATTATAAGACTGCGAGGTGCCAATATCTTCTGGTTTTAGTCACTGTTTTTATTACTCTACTGTCAAGTCTAACAGTCTCCAAGCCAAATTAGTTACCGACTTCGATGCTCTCGTTTCCTTAAAGATCTTGCAACGCGATCTTAAATTCTTTCTTGTAAGTTCTCTGCTTATGTGGTGTACAATAAAAGAATTATTATTATTATTATCTTATGACGGGCCCATCAAAAGGTATTAGCTACAGTTACTGTTTATCATCAAACGGGCTGTACTCTTTTTGGCTGTATTCTATATTGTTTAATATTTTACAATATCAAAAATAAATAAATATAAAATTTCATTACATTATTGATATATAAAAAATATTTTCAATAAATACTTACTAATTATTATGATTGTCATGTATTTTGATATTTTTTTTATTATTATCAACCTCTAATACTCGTGAATTAAAGTTGTTATGTAATAATATTTATTTTTGAAATTGTTTTATTTTATATTTGTACAGTTACAAATATATGTGACAATTTGTATATGTAGATAAATATAATTGTAATGATAGGCGTTTAACGCTCATAAAAGGATATATTCGTGTAAATAATAAAATTATATTTTTATAATAATAATCGTGCAATATTGTATCACAATAAACTATGAATAGAAAATTTATTGTTTTATTCCTGCCTTTAATTTTTTCCTGTAACTTTAACGACACGCACGACAGTAATAATTAAAGATTAGGTACATAATTGTTTGAAGTCATAGTAAGTTGTTTGAGGTCATTGTTTGAGGTCATAGTAATACCAAGTTCATTTCGAACAGGGATTCTAGCTTTCGTACAAAACCAAGAGTTTATATGCTTTTAATGTGCAAATATCCAGATAAAAAAACGAAATCGTTTATATTATTACTATTATTATATAAAAGTTATATTTTTGCTTTTTCTCTTCTATTATTATTTTAAAGCCACTTAATTTTATGCCCCCATTCTGTGGTGGATATTTTAAGAAAGGTCGCCCATCGGCGTTCGCGGCATATCTTGAGTATTTTAGACGCCTATCGGCGTCTTCGGCATGTGTCATTAGATTCTGACACGAGCTGATTATTAAGTTTATTTTCACTTGCTTTGAACGATTGGAATATGTACCTATGATTTATACAAAACAATGACAATAATTGAAATTGTAATGGAGTGTGACTTTCACACTCCATTACATTTCCAGTAAAATTAATTTAGGTACAATAAAGTAAAATTATCTAAATCATGTATTTAACATAAAAACTAAACAAAAAAAAGTCCTTTAGAAGTCAAAAGTATTTCATAATATTAAATTTCTACACAATTTATCTTCTAATATTATTATTTCTATTACTAATGTATTACATTAAAGTGGATTATAAACGTTTTACTAATAAAGATCTAGTTGGCTCATTTATCAAATGAAATAAAACAAAATGTCGTAAACAAATATAAATATTTATTTAAAATTAAATTCCCAGTGATTGCAGTGTTTTAAAATGAATGGATTGATACTTTTACAAAGAAACACAAGAAAATTATGTCGTGGATTATCGTCCTGTAATAATGTGTTCAAGTAAGACATTCATTTTTAAACGAAAGTTACTAGCAATTATAGTAGTAGAGCGGTGCTATTTTCAGCGAATTTCAGAATGTGCCGGCTCCACAGTATATCGACGTGAAGTAAGAGTATCTGTACTGTTGCGTTTCATTCGATATGTGGAAAAACCGAAGGCCGAAACTCCCATCTCTTCTTCCCTTTCATCTACCTTATTAGCTCCCTCTTTCGCTAGGGTTGGCAACACGCTAGTTGTATTGCAATCGTCTATACCTTTAGGATACAGTGACCGTTTACCGCTAATCAGTTCACTCACGTGTTTGTCAACTTATTGATATAAAATATGTTGCCAAAAGTCGTGTACTTATAGTTTTTTCTAAATGATAAAATACATTTTGCATTATATAAAAATAGATATATTCATCGTCTTTTCGAATGTTAACATGTAACTTATAATACTATAATATATTCATAATAGTACTACTATTAGAAAATCGATCGAAAACGATTTCGTTATAAGTTTTGATTATTATGTGTTATGTAGGTGCAAGATATTAGTAGTTGGCGCTGGAGCTGGTGGATGCAGTGTCGCTTGGAGATTGTCTAAGAAATTTAATGGAAAAGATTTGATTGTTTTAGAACCGAATAAGGTATGTGATAATATTGATATAGCATAATACCATATTTCATTCAAATAAATGATTAATTCTGATTATAAAGAAAATCATGGTAAAAACACTACTTAGCGCAAAACTGAAACCTTGTGACTAAAAATCTCCAGAACCTCACAACTTAAAATTCAGCAAACGAATATAACTTAAACACATATATGTATTTCAAATTAAAAACTCGATATAGTAATAAAATGCCTTAAATATTCCAAATTCGTCATTGTCCATATTTTAAACTTTGACATTTTGATCTGGCAGGAACATTACTATCAACCACTATTTTCGCTTGTTGGTGCTGGAATAAAGAAATTTCCCCAAAGTCACAAACCACAGAAGTGCGTGCTACCTAAAAATATAGTATGGGTACGAGATCGAGCATCAGACTTCGACCCTTGTAATAACGTAGTGCATACTGATTGCGGACTCAAAGTTATATATGACTTTATGGTGGTAGCGGTTGGATTGCAAAACGATTATGAACGGGTATGGTCAACATTATTTTGAATTATAATATTCATGTATATTATTGATGGCAGTTGGGTGAAAATATAACGGCGTCGGGATGTGACGACCCCATCGCCCGCTGTTGGAATAACCTCTCCGATAGCATAGATTATTCCACCACTGCAATCAGTTACACTGGTGGTAGGTCTGTTGTTGCAAGAGGCCGGCTGGGCTGTCGCCAAATAGTAGTGCTTAGGCATTACTGTGTTCCGGTTTGAAGGGCACTGTAGGCTAGTGAAATTACTGGGCAGAGGAGATATAAGAACCAATATCTTGAGGTTGGCAACGCTTGAGTAGCACATACTAATGGTGCCACAAGCGCTCATAGGCTATGGCAACCACTTACCATCAAATGGGCCGTATGCTTGTTTGCCAACTCGTTACATAAAAAAAAAATTACAGAAATACACGTGTATATGGTATAGTTGTATACTCATTATATACATTGAGATAAAAATGTGACGTTCTAAATGGGACTGTTCTGATTTGGCCTGTTACCTCATAACATAACTCAGCTGAATTGGAGGATTTTTAGAATTAATGTTTTGCTTGGTTTGCTCACCTCTTAATGAATTAAATGAGCTAATTATCATACGTATTAATTTTCTTTACTAATATTAGATTTTTTTAAGATTCTAGGGTTAAAAAAGATTCTCAACAACCCCCTTGCTCCAGTCTCAACAATCTACTCCCCAGAATATTGCCAGAAGTGTTGGTGCTTTTTGAAAGGTTTTAAAGGCGGACACGCAATATTTACTTTTCCAAAACAAGCGGGAAAATGCTCCGGAGCAGCACAGAAGATTATGTACCTCGCCCATGACTATTGGAAAAATGTTTGTAAAATTGAGAATTTTTTTTTTAAATTTACATTAGTTACCAATGTCACTAACCTCCGGTTTCTCGAACGTTGACCAAGTTCATGTCAACTTAATTAACATACCAAATATAGACCGTTCATTCGTTAAACCGGAGGTAAGTGTGGAAAAAAGAAATCTAGTCATTTACATTTCTTTAATCTGTTTTCATTAGATAATTATATTTTGAAAATTTGAAGTATCGTTTAACAATAATTGTCGGTACATGGTGGTTCATACTTTATTAGATTAGAGTCGCGAGAAATTAGCCTAAAAACTTCCAGTATTACACTTTATGAAAGTATTACAAAAGTACAAAATGATTTTAGCACAATATCCATCTTGGAACAAGCATTACATACAATACTGCTGGGGACTCTCTGTTTGGGGTTCCAAAATACGCATCAGCCTTAGCGAAGATCGCGGGGAATAAAAATATAATTATAAACTACAACCTCGAATTAATAGAAGTCACTCTACAGGGTGCTGTGTTCCTTGATGGCAAAGGACAGGTACTAAGTATAAAATAAAGTAATAGGCTTAGTAATAGGATGTTTGTTCTTTGAAAGTGAGATGTTGCCTAACCGAAATTTCACATATTTCTTTGATAGTAAAACAGTTCTATGGATAAGTTTTTCTATCATTTAAAACTGTAACATAGGAAATTATACAAAGGAAGATGGAGTCGGAACATGAAAGCAAAGATTATTGATTTATGATCCCATTATTTTGTTGAAATATCATGGAAAAACTAAGAGACCAATTTTAATAAAATATTGTCTCTGATGACAGGAGTCAATTCAATTCAATTCTTTATTTGTGAAATATTTGAACATATTATTTGCACCGTTATGTATACAAATTTAAGCAAGTTATTAATAATATTTTCCTTAATTAGTACAAAGCATATACATAATTATTTAAAACTGTATAAAAATTAAAAAGTATAAATTAATAGCACGTAAATATCAATTCAATCAATCTAAGTCAATGAAGAATATATTAAAATTTCTATTTCACCAGACAATAACCCTCCCATACAATTTCCTGCACGTGACTCCGGCCATGTCACCTCCAGGTTGCCTGTCTAAATGTAGCGAGCTGGTTGACGAAACCGGCTATCTGGATATTGATAAACACACACTACAGCACAAACGATATAGTAATGTGTTTGGTTTGGGGGACTGTACCAATACACCTAATAGCAAGACTGCCGCTGCTGTAGGTAAGGCGTTGGTATTAAAATTCGAGAAAGAATAAAAAGTTAATTACTGTATTGTAATTAGAATACTGCGATTACGGCTATTGGTACTGAGGGACCTTTAATCCCGTTCTTGGGCCTCCAACCCGTAAAACACCTATCAGAATTATATTAGACAATGCAAATGTTTCATACAAACTTCCCGATGTTTTCCGTGGGAATTTTGTCGTCGTTAAACCCGTACTAAAATCGTCCTGACAATTATAAACACAACAAAAAAGAATTATACGATTTGGTGCAGTCGTTCTTAAGTTATTTGCGTACATATATATATAAAGAATTTATTTTTATGTACATAGATAAGAACTAATTATATCAGCATTTTAAATGAGCATTGTACATATTTCAGTTCTACAGCAGCAAAGCATATTCAACCAAAAAATAATTTACAGACGAATTGAACTTTCGCCTTTTTGCAGTTGACTAAAAAGTTTTTATTTGGATGTCTGAAATGTTTTTGAAAAAAAAAATATTGTACATTGTATCTTGTGTTGATGTTATTTTAGCTGAACAAAGTCGAGTGGTCGAGCTTAACTTATGGGATACGATGTATGGAAATAAGCTCAGAGGGAATTACGACGGTTACGGCGCCTGTCCCATGCTCACGTCTTACAAAACTGGTATCCTTGCTGAATTCATGTACGATAAGAAGTTATGTGAGACATTCCCATTTGATCAGGTAAGTATTTAAAAAAATATACGATAATTCTTTCTTTGTAAGATCGTTCTTTTTGCTTTAAGATATTATGAATAATGAATATCATGATTCGATCAATGTGGCGTAAGTAACTATACTATCAAAGGTGACAAGTTCATCGGCCGGTGCCACGAAAATTATTAAGAGAATTTTGGACATTGCTGTGACAGTTAGATCTATCTGTTAGTTCCATGAAATCCTAAAGGGGAATCTTTAATAACCATGTATCTAGGTCCTAATTGTGCCCTCGGCCTTCAAGGACAGGGATACCGTGCTATTTTTCCTGGTGTGTTATTGTTACTGAAAAATAAGCTGTATTAAATAATCGAAAATAAAAATTAACTACAGGGTGTATTCAAATTTGATACAATATTGCTATTTTTAAACACGTATATTTTAAAAATTAATAATACAAATAATTATAATTTAAAGATTTTTAAGAGGGATCATTACCATTTTTTGTATCGAAAAATTATTTCTAAAACATGATTTGAAGTCAATATTGCTTCCAGAAATATGTCAAGATGTATATTATTTATTATATGTGTATTTTATTATATGTATGTTTGTATATTTTATTATATGTATATTATTAAAAGTCGATTTCAATTAAGTGTATTTAGCAATTAACAGCGCCTTAAGTACCGGATGTATAGGACACATATTCTATGTAGTATGTACAGATATCGGCTAGTTAGAATTAAATAGATATATAATATGTATTTTTAGTCAACAGCACAACACTAAACAATAGTAAAATTTAAAAATATTATTACAGAGTAAGGAGCGGCGTTTTGTCTATCACTTAAATAAAGAAGTGTTTCCATACATTTACTGGAATAAATTAATAAAAGGGAAATGGAACGGACCTTCTACGATACGCAAGATCGTCAATCCATTTAGAATTTAGAAAATAAAAAAGTAAATTATAAAAACATTTATTTCTCATTACAACTACGTAACAATACTGTTAAATATATAAATGTTCTTTATTCAAATTTTAGTTCTTAGGATTTTCGTCGTTAATGTAACAAAATATGTCAACGTAAAATGAAAATAATACTGAATTGTTTTGATTTTTATCATTGTTTTTTGAAACTAAGATAATACATATATAAGTTGTTGCTATGATTTTCTTTGTATTTATCCCATTACAATACAAAAAAATAACTTCACTTTAAAACTGAAGATTGAAAACCATAATCAAATTCATATAGTCTATACGAAATGAACATAAATAATTAAGACCTCATACAAATAATTGAGAATTTTGAAAAGGCCAATTGTAGATTTTAAATATGTAATTTTGTCTCACGTAAAACAAATGATCTTTGATCTTTTTCTATTCCGACCAGATTTTAAGGATTTCAACACAATGATATTATAATTATATATCATTATTTATTAAATATTCAAAAAATATTTAAAAAAAAACTAAAAATTTGGTAATTGATAAATTATGGATAAAAATTATCAAAATAATGTATATTATCGTTTTCAATTTTTTTTTTATAAAGTGAATAACATTTATACAAGTTTGACTAGCACTGACTGTATAAATTTTAAGACTATAATTAAAACGTAGATTTTATACAATATTTTTTTACAATATAACTAACCTAATTAATCTCGATCGTTTAAAAATGTATAAAAACAGAAAGTAATATAAATTTTATAACAACTCTTCTCAATATTTTTTTATGTATGTTAGGTACTCGATAACTGCAAGACGGCTGTACCGATTTGGATTTTTTTAAAGAGACTTAAAAAAAAAAACTTTTGAAACTTTCCACTTGATCGCATTGTAATTTGATCAGGATCTGATGATTGGACCTAAAAGAAATTTAGGGAACTCTGCAAATGTTATAGGACGTAATGCGATTTGGATATTTTTATAAACAAACTTCTCCATTGGCTGTTTGTGGAATTCCTGGTGATGATAACAGGTGGCCGCCGAAATTCCACAATACTAATAATTTTTTCTCGGCTTGATGTACAATGAGGTAGGTACCTACTTTAAAATGCCTAAAAGTTATTCGTAACTAAAAAGTATAAATTAAATACAACACTAAAAAGCAAACAAAAATACATTCTTCAGAAAATTTTCTTCATGTTTTATTCAAAGCAGTAAACTGTTCTCTTTGTAAGCCATTCGAGTTTTTAGCATCAGAGGTGCTCTGTCTCTTTCTGTTCAAGGCAGCTTGTCTGATCCTATGCCTTCGTCGACTCTTCACGAGGAACACGAATAACGCAATCGCAATAAGCAACGCTATGATAATGCAGCCGCCGAGGATAAGCGTTAGATTTGTCACCTTTCCTCCTGGTTCTGTTGATTCGATCTGAAAGGATTTCGTGATAATTCTAAATTTATTGCTCTGTGAAGAAAAATAGGTAAAAAAATGAAACCAACAGCAATCTTGGCTCCTTGTTAAAAGGGTATAGGGGAAAGAATATAGGAGATATATCACTACATAGTATAAAAAAAAGTCGCTTTCTGTCCCTGTATCCCTATGTATGCTTTAATCTTTAAAACTACGCAACGGATTTTGATGCGGTTGTTGTTAATAGATAGAGTGATTGAAGAGGAAGGTTTATATGTATAATAACATCCATTGAGTGGTGAAAAAAAAACTGTTATTTTTGAGGTTTCTAATGTGATGTCGTAAACAATAACATTTAACGCGTGCGGGCCACGGGCAGTAATGAATAAATCAAAACTACTGGATCGATTTTAATCATTTCTTTCAGTGAATGACATAGGCTATATATTTTTATACCCGTGCGAAGCCGGAGCGTGCCACTAGTAATATATATACGGACTATATGTACTAGCCCATGGGCATAGCGAGGTAGGAGCAAGGGTTGCTGGCCTACCCTGTATGTCGTGAAATACTATTATTGTAAAATACTATTTAGATAATGTTACTCAGTCATCTTACCCAATAACTATTGAAGAAAATAGTAATTTACCAACCCCTCCCCCCTCTAGATCCTAAATTAAGATTTTGCCCTCCCCTGGGGCCAAATCCTGGCTACACTCATGTACTAGCCAGTGTATGGATATATTTTTAAGTTTACAATACGATAATGATCTGTAGGTACTAAGTATTATTAATACAGTTTAATTCCAAGAAATTGTAATTGCGAGTGAAAGTAAAAATTAATATATAAAACCAGCCAAGTGCAGGTCGGACATGGTCATTAAGGGATCCGTACCACTGCAGAATAAAAATATCTTGCGCAGGTATTTGTTTTGGTAACGACAGAAATACACACTATTAAAAATTCTCTCTACATATACGGTTCGTGAGATACAGTTCAGTAATATGGTTCCGTTGATACCCTTTGAGTACGGAACCTTAAAATAACTCACCACATATGTACCATGAGGTCCTCCCCTCATATAGTGATCATTGCACATTGCCTGTTCCGTCCAATTGTACCAGTGTACCAGTCGCAAGCCCTCGTACGCGCGTGGGGAACCGCACCTGAGCAATAATTTATAGACAATAATAATTGGACTTGACCATTCTGACGCAGTTTCAAGAGCCTGTTGGGCGATTGTGCTTGTATTTTTGTATGTTTCTTGATGAAATTATAAAAATGATGATTTTCTCTTGAATCTTCGAACCCAAATTCAATTCGAAGGTTTAGTCAAGAAACTTATAGAAATGAATATCATGTTATACAATGCTCCATATACAGCACAGCCACACACACAACGCCGAATCGCTGGCGAAAACGAGGTCGCTTGATCCGAGTCGAGTAAGTGCATCGACTGGAATCCATGCCCGATGACATTCTTTTCACGGCTGATTTGCAGTACTCAACCCTCAGTTAAAAGTCTTAAATAATTAGAGTTCAATCATTGAGGATGGCTTCAAAGATTTTTACTAAATACAATTATAATTCCGTACCTAAGCTCCGCAAGAAGTCTCGAATTCGCTCGTAAAATCTGAGGCAACAAGTCATCAAGAAGCCATTGCAGTTCGCAGGAGCAGTGCCACGGATTGAACTGTAAATTGGCACCCTCCGACAATGTTGTCCAGTCGAGTAAGTTTTTCGATAAGGTCGATAGATTGTTCTTGCTTATGTCTAGCTGAAAAGCAGTTTATTTTAATAAGACTGATGTATAATTCCTTTTAAAGCACAAAAGTGGCAAACAAGCATGCGACCCGTCTGATAGTAAGTGGTTATATAGGCGATTGCAATACCAGTAGCGTCACAAGAGTGTTCCCGATCCAACGACGGAAGGGAACAGGTAAGAGAAATTAAAGGAGAGAATAATAAGAGTCCATCTCTTCTGTTCTGGTTTGGGCCTTCGTATACAGTACGGACACTTCGGAGTAGTACGAATACTGTTACGTTGTACGTTGATATTCTTTAGGACGATAGTATTTTCCTGGTCGAGCCATCTAAATCATACCAGAAACAGCAAGGTTTTCATTTTTTTTTCATGACGGTTGGCAAACCTGCATACGGTCCGCTGGATGGTATGCAGTTACCGCAAGACAAATTAATTCAAGTATCGCAAACGTTCATAGCCTGCGATACTTGAAGTATCACATGCGTGTTGTACAAGGGATAGGAGGGAAGGGGTATGAAGGGAAAAAGGAGCAGGAGAGGAGAAAGCTCACTCATCGCGCGAAAGGCTACGGTAAGTATTCTATAACTTTACGCCAATTTTGTGTGAGAGGTCGGACTTCTCCGGTCGAGCCATTTTAGCTTGAAGAAGCATGGCTCTACTGCTACTCTCATGCTACAAAACATATACTAAAAATATTTAAAGTACTCAAACAATATCATATTTATTGGAATGCTTACCATGCATAAGGACGTCCCATCGAAGGCACCTTCGTTTATACTATGCAGTAATAAACAGTTTGATAGAAAGAGAGAGAAACAGCTTTTCTCTTCAGATATCTCATCACTATTTCTACCAATAACATTGCTGAAAGCTTTATCTTCAACCACTGTTAATTTATTCATATCGTTCATATACAAATTCTTCAGGGCTAAAATGTTTTTAAAATAAATGCTCTCAAGAGGATTGCCATCTAGACGCAGTTCCTCTAAATTGGGAAAGATCTGACTGTTTAAGCATTTCGGTACGTCTGTAATTAGGTTGTAGGATATATCCAGGCTAAAGAGTTTGGGCAGTTTATATTCTATTTGAAACTCCTTTATTTGATTGCCTCCGATATTAAGAACCTAAAAACAAAAAAGAATTAAATCACAATAACCGACCAATCAAAAATTAACCTATTCAGAAAAGCTTATTTGTCAATTGTAAACTTTATTTTAATAATCTTCAACAATACGAAACCCAATTTCTCTGAGTTATGCCGTAACTTTATCACGACTATCAATTTCATAGTTTTTTAAAAGGTCTTATACTTTGTAGAAAAATTTTACGGAAAGAAAAACATTATAAAATTACGCAGAAAATTGGAAAATTTCAGAAAACTTAACAACTATTTTAACTTCGCTCGTTTAAAAGTTCGCGCGTTTTTATTGAGTCAAATATAAAAGAAATATTGTATTATTATTTATTCCAGTTTGGATTGTCATCCATCGGGTCAATAAGTTCCTAATAACAACATATTTACACAAAATTGAGATTCAAGTTATAAATGCGAAATAATATTAAAGACTGACATTATAAAACTTACTTCCAAATTACTGAAATCAACATTATTCTCGTCGTACAAAGCAGATAATCGATTATACGACAGATCAATATATGTAATATTACTAGGAAACTTTGGCCAGTGGTATAAAGTGTTTATCTTCAATATAACTATCTGAAGTGTTGGTGGTAATGCGAATGTGAACGTTATATTGTTCTGAGCAAGATTTAATTCTCTTAAACTAGTGCAAGACAACAAGGAATCTTCTTCGACTACTTCAATTATGTTGTTAGATAAATCTAGGAGCTCTCTGAAAGAAAAAATATATTGTAGGTGTATCGTCTAAACTGGATTACATCATTTTCTAGAACGATCGATTTAATAAGCATTAATATAAATTGTTATGACTTACATGTTATTGTTTTCTGGAAACGATTCTTTTCCTATAGATCGGATTCTATTACCATTTAAATTTAACCTTCTTATCCCTTTAAAAGTTTCGCTTTCCGTACGTCTAAGCAGTAAATCAATTATTCCGTTTTTGCTCAAATCCAAATCTTCCAACATGATCATTGGTTGTAAAGCATCAACTGGTATCTTCTTCAAAAGATTGCTTTGCAAATTCAGTCTTTTAACGTGGGTGAGATATTTGAAATCTAATGGATTAAAACCTATAAGCTTATTGTAAGACAGATCTAAATCCTCCAAGCCCTCGATGTTGGTGAAGAGGTCAGGAGTTATCTCAGCCAGTTCATTTTGGCTGAAATACAATTTTTTCAAGTTTCGCACATCACTGAATGGGTCCGGCCAGTAAGTGTTAATAGCGTTATTACTGAAGCGAAGGGTTTCCACTTGCGAATTTGGTGGTAATCTGGAATTTAAAAAAAAATCTAATTATTTATTTATTTACTTCATATAAATATCGAGAAAAGTATGCCTTCCAGAAATGTCTATTTCCGCAGATCAATAATTATAATGTCATCGGAAAATGAAGGCGGGATCTTCATCTCATTATAATCATGTAACTAACCAAGCTAGATTTGTACTATAATAACCTCCCATTTTTTACAAAGCTCATATACAGGCTGCAATTTTAATTCTAAACTGTCGCAGCGTTGGTGTCATGAAATAAAGACAAGCTATAAAAATTCACTCCAGCTATAAACGTGAGGTCCATTACATCACATCTCTTAATCTATTCTTAATGTCATAGTGATTTACCACTTGAGATGTGAAGGTTAAGAACAACGATAACATTGTATAGACGGCCTTATAAAAGGACATGTTCATTATACGCGAATTTCAATTGTAACAGTTTCATTAGCTTCGAAATCGACAGGTTCTAATTATAACTTTTAGAAGGCTATTAGCTATTTTCTAAGCGATTGCATTTGATATCTGCAAACCTTTAATAGTGAACTACTAACTTATCAAACGAAATAACAGTCAAGATATGATACTCAGAGAAAAATGGTACCTAAAATGTGATGTGTTACAAATAGAGATTTTTTTAGATATCGATTACTTTGTATGTAAGTACGAATATTTTCGTAGTATAAATATAATAAGAATAAGATGAGAAATTGTTGATAATTTTCTTGATTGATATAGTATGCATACAATATGTAGTATTGTAGTTAATAAGTATAGATTTTCATAGGCGTAGCCAGGATTTGGCCCAGGCAAAATCTTAATTTAGGGCCTGCAGGGAGGCAAAATGACCATTCTTACCAATAGTTATTGGTTTAACAGTTTAAAATATATTATACTTATTCGTCCATTTCTTAGTATTTTACAAGATCCAGGGTGGAGCAGCTGACCCTTTGGTCCCACCTCGCTACTATTTTTCTAGTGTCATGGAAATTCTATCCGTAATTTGATAATAATGACGTAAATTAATTAAGGTAAATTTGCACAAACTGATAACGTTTGTGTGAATCTCGCATTATCACAGATTTCGGCATTGCGTCGGATGAAGAAAACTTACGAGCTATTTAAGTACCAAAGAACTTTTTTTTTTTTTTATAAAGAATACTAGCAATGCTTTTTCAATGGCATTACTAATATTCCTATTGCCCCTCCAAATAAGCTCGAAGCTTTCGCTAGGAGTGGGTACGACAATAGCCCAAGGTGGTCAGGATCGAACCTGCGACTCTCGCGTTAACGGAGCGAAGTCGGCCCTTCTACTGTTGAATTTTTTGAATTTAAAAAGTGTTATAACTATTTTTCTGTTTCTTAAATGCTTATTAATAATATTTTTAATGAAATAATTTTATATTTAAATAATCAGAACTTTACGTCCAAACAGAGAATCGGAGGATTAACGGGAAATTTCTAAGAAATGTTGGCTATTATAATTTTTTTTGAACGAATAGTAGCAAAACTAGTGGCGCTCCTTTTATTGCGCGAGGCCGGCTAGGTAGGCCTCATCGTAATGTTAGTTAATCTACCAAAAGTAAAGCAGTATAATGTGTTTCGGTTTGAAAGACACTGTAGCTAGTAAAATTACTGAGCACAAGACATTTAAGAACCAATATTTCAAGGTTTGTAAGGCCGTAGTAACACCTACAAATATATGGTTTTGCAGGGGCTTATAGGATATGGCAGCCGCTTGCCTTCAGGTTTGTCGCATGCTTGCTTGCCAATTTAGTCACTTAAAATATTATTTTAGTTATTAATAAAATCATTAAAATCCCTTATTATATTTTTAGGTTATTCAAAATATATGTAATTGTTTGAACTCTAAAAAAAATTAGTAATCGGAGTGGGGGTCGTTGACGGCTGAGTGTTTATTAACTTAGATCCTTTTACTAAAAATATTTCAAGACGCTTCTGTCACTAATTAATAAAATGTCAATGTCCTCTTTTAAATCTGTTAATGTAACGTTAAGTTTGCACTAGCTTCATCAATCAGCGCGGGTTGTCAGCGATGTTTGTGTTGCGAATCCACGCAGGAAGTGTCTGATGTCTTATCAATAGGACGAGACGAAATTGGACCAATATTGGAACTAAGGAAGTCATTCCTTACAACTATTACTTACTTACTTACATTAATTATTACTGACTAATTTAAACATTTTACATTTTATTAATGATTTATATAGTCATATAATATATTCTAAAGATTGATTTCGGGATAGAATTTCGGGGTGGTCCGTTCTTTGAAACGACGCTCCTCAAAAATGTATATTGGCCGAGATCACAACATCGAAAAAAAGGTAAGACACTTTTTAAAAACTGTATTTTATATATTTTTTAAATGTGTCGCACGTCATCACTACGTGGGCGAATTCACTTAAAATATCCAACTATATGTTAGCTAAAACCAAAGGCCAAAACGACTAGACTTTGTAATATCACATTTGAGTGCATGCGTGAATCACAAATAAATTATTAATAATGCTAGGTGGGTTTATATTGCCTTCAATTTCGATAATAGCTATTATTATTATGGTTCCGGTGCCTATTAGGGGTGGCATGTGATGGCTTTTGGACAAGTACTAGATTTAAAAAATACTTTTAAAAATATTTGAAAAAATTATATATTGTTGTTGTTATTTATTTTTGTTGTCGACGAAAATTTTCTATTTTATTTACGTTTTCCTTATACCGGATCCCTTAAATGTTTGTAGCCAAAACGTACTAGGCAAATTTTTATTATATAATAATAAGTTACAATTAAATGTATTTGTAATGAATAACAACAACAATGAAGTTCTTTTACTTAAATCATTAAGGGGTTCTGCGCAAATAAATTAAGTATAGTAAGATGAATAGATCACATCGTCATCAAGCAGGGTCCGCTGGAGTTACCTACTATCACATGAATATAGGCTATGGTAAATGATTTATAGTCCATGATTTTTCATTTTAATTTTAAGGTAGGCCATAAAAAATGGTGAAATAATTGGTAATCGTTAATATAAGTGTTTATCGTGATATGTATGCACTTCAAACATACGATAAAATATATTGATTTTGATGCAACGCAAATGCAGAACCGTTTAATCATCGATTGAATAAGTTTATCATTTCGACATAATATATCGATGATGGTACATATAACCTTTTTATAATGATTTAATTATATTTTTTACGAAACCTAAATCGCGGTTTTAATTTCTTACGAGACATATAAAAATATATTGCTTTGAATATATATATATATATATATATATATATATATATATATATTCAAAGCAATATATTTTTTTATATAAAACATATATTGCTTTGAATATATATATATATATATATATATATATATATATATATATTCAAAGCAATATATTTTTTATATGTCTCGTAAGAAATTAAAACCGCGATTTAGGTTTCGTAAAATATATATATATATATATATATATATATATATATATATATATATTATCTTTAATGTATAAAGCAAGACACACACATGCGTAAGCCTTCATACATTTTAATAATTTAATACTATGAAGACAGCTAAATAGGGTACTGTTTTAAGATTAATAAACAATTAATTTCAAACGCATCACGGAATAATTTTGAAACAATAGGCGACATCATTAAAAACTAATTAGGTTAACAAAACTTCATTTACTCAGAAAACTATGAATTCTTTACAGTCTATAACAAGTTAAAGGCAACAAACGAAGATTAATCATCCTAAAGTGAAATTTATTTGCTTACAGATAAAGTAAAATAAAATAATTAATACAGATAAAAGAATTGAGTCGATTTAAACCTTCGTTTCGATGTTAATTAAACCTAAGGTCAAAATTATTTTGAATGATACAATATCGAAGAGAGGTCCACGAAAATTGGAATCATGCATTCAAGACGTTATACTAGCGTCTATGAACCTCAGTTCATTTAAAAAAAAAACATTTTTCATAAAAAAATCTGTGACAGATCAGACAACTTTTTCATTTTATGTAAAAAATAATGAAGAATTTTATGATACATTTTCTTTCCGTGGAATATTATCTTGATGATTCACCTTGCTTAGTATAACCATGGAAATATATTTAGTACATAAAGAAAAGATAAAATTGAGTACAAACATTGTTTACTCACTTGCCTAGAGTGGAAAGGCCCAGCCCTTCAAAAGTCGCGGCAATTTTCAACACGTTCGGATTGTCCGGCCATTGTATTTTGTCTAAGTCAGCCAAATTGTCGATTCTGTCCAATTCGGAACAGAGAATATTTAACACCAAATGAGTACCATCGACATCCGGTATTTCACTGCACGTACAAAAATCACACACTTTTATTAATCTGTTAACTTCCGTCACATCATCTTGAGCATGCGAGGATTTGAAAATTAAATAATAAAATATCAAAATGTTTATAGCACGCATGTTTTTTTTTTAATCTAACACATCTACGTTCGTTCCGATATCGTTATGGAGTGATAAGATTCTTTTTATCGCCCCGTTATCGCGGCATTGATGGTACGTGTGTACATTGCTGAAAATGACGTAGATTTGAAATAGAGGGATTAAAACACTAACGTTTTTGTACATTTAAAACTATAAGTAGTTTAGAGGAAAGTCAAATATTCACGGACACAAAACAACGTGGTATCATTGTGTGGGTGTAACTATAGACGTGTATTGTAGTCGCACGAGCCAAACATAATGACCATTTGGTAGGCGACCTGTAATGTGAGAGCTGTATAGTGTATACTGACCGGTGACCACAATGTCATTAATGGTATTAAAAGAGTTATTTTATACCGTGATATTAGGATTCGATATAAGACTGATAATTTTTGTAGTAGCGATAAATTCTGTTCATATCTAAGTGTCTGCTTATAATGTCAATATAACTGCTTTTTATTGACTGCATATGAAAGTATATAAGTTACTTAAAACAAAAACAATTTATAAAATTTGTCCGACAGTTATTTTGTCTAATCGTCGAAACTGGGCCGATTTTAATAGGACTTTCACTGACAGATATCTAATATTACAAAGAGTACCTTTTATTTTAAAATAAGGAATTTGGGTTTCGCTTTCGATAAAAAAAGAAACTAACATTAATTCTGTAGATTACGCAAGTGCAGCCGTGGGCACAGCTAGTAGATAATGAAATAAATTATAAAAATTTGAAAATGTAATTATTCATTCAAATTATAATTTATATTAATGATTTCTTTGTTAAAAGTTGGTTTCATTGTCCTTTCTTTTATATTAATAACTTCTAAAAGATTTTTATGGTTCATATTTCTTAGAAACATAGAAACGATAAGGAATTATGAATCGGTATTCTTTGATCTATTGATTCACAAACGGAACCCTTATAGTTTCGTCATGTCCGTCTGTCCGTCCATATGTCACAGTCATTTTACTCGGAGTCTATTGCCTTTATGTATACGAAATTTGGTAAATAGGTGTATTCTAGTGTATATCTTTAGTGAAATAAGAAAAATATATAAAATATCATGAAATAACACACAAATTTGACAAAATTGTTTTAAAAATCTACATATTTATATAACCAATAATTCGAATGAATCTAAAGCCTTCATTATAAGTGACAAATAGCCAGCTATAATGAATTACAAAATTACATAATATGGGCTGAGAGTTTTAATCTATCACATTTATCGACATATACATATCTTTTACGTGTATTCTTATCGACGATAGTAATGGACGCAAATAAGCAATACCATGTCAACCCACAAAATTGAAAAAACTGAGTTATATGTGCAGAAGTGTTGGTAAATGGCTGAAGAACATTTTTCTATAATATTTGTAGGGTTTTAAGCTTTAAAACTTCTAAAAAAGCCATTTTTAAATCATGCAATTTATGTATTATTTTAAACGTTTTGGGTTATATTATATACGAAATATGCAGTTTGTATACTTATTTTTGTGAAAATAAGTATAATAACTTACATAAATCTGAAATTGCCAAAAACTTGACCAATACATAAAAAAATCATATAAAGTAAGTTGTTAAAAATCTTTAAACGCGTTTTTCTCGAAATGACATTCGTGTGGGTTGACATGGTATTGCTTATTTGCGTCCAGTTATCTAGTAAGTTTATTTGTACACATGGGTGTAGTGAGGTAGGTGCAAGTGGGGGCAGCTGCCCCACCCTGGACCGTATTAAATCAGAAAAACATACATTTTAACCTATTTAACCAGTAACTATTGGAGATAATAGTACCTAATGCCCCCTCTAGGGCCTCAATTAAGATTTTGTTCTCCCCTGGATCAAATCTTGACTACGCCCATGTCTGTACATTTTAATTTGTCGTCTTCTTCATGTCTTTATTCCCGGCATTTACTCAGGGTCTGCTTGTTACGCTTGTCCGGATTTGACAGATTTCTAGTTATTACACGGAGCGATTGCCATCTGACCTCTGCGAACCTATCACGATTATGAACCACCGAACCAGTAACTCATTGGATAAAAGCAAATTACCTATCAAGAGTTAACGATTACTATCAGATGTTATGTGATAAAAGCTGGACCAACAGCTTAACGTGCTCTCCGAGGCACGGTGAGGTGACCCAGAAGGGTTATACAAACATCTGCCCCGTAACCGTCGAGGCTAAAGGTAGACTTGCATCGAAGTCGCCATAACTGTCAACATTAACATTAGAATATTCAGTACATACAGTATGCATGATCTTGCTGCGTTTGCAGCGTTCCTCATATTACCAAAGCATCTTCCCGCTACCACAGCAACACAAACATCTTTTCACTAAAGCATTTAGGTACAGTTTAAAACCAAGGTCATATTAGAAAAGTGCTGCTTTAAGCTCGAATGGGCCGACTCAACCGAAGTTATGATACTCTCTAACCCTGTCTGAATGTCGATCTGAAGCCTCTTGTAGGTACTGTTGCACTTTTTTCGATAACTGAGCGTCGAAGGACTGAACTCTAATTAACTCTTAGAATTCCATTTCCTCTTCTATTCTTGGGTAGACGGATCATCACGGAAGTGGCACTACTGCTCTTTTAAGGATCCTCATATGCTGTGATTATCGCTTACCATTAGAGAGACTGTAACCTCATTTATAAAAAAATTAACATCGGAGGTCGAATACCTTTAATCAAAGACAGTTTGATTTCTCTCTGGTAGAAAATTTTTAAAAATATCAGACAAACTGAAAATAGGAAATAGGTTGTTTGAAATCGGAGAAATGTTTAGTTGCGAATCTGTTGATAATATTTTAACACTTTGTTCAAGTTTTACATACTATAGACCTGAAGGACTTAAAAATTAATAAACAAGAATAGGAGACACAAACACAAACAAAACAAAATATTTTATTGCAAAAATATATTTTATAAAGAATTAACCAACAGTATATAAATTACATGTCACGTAAGTACATTATTTACTTTAATAAATATTGTCTGATACCAATATAATATAATATCAAGATAAAAATTTGATAGATTAATATTTTAACATTTTTATAATACTTAACCGTTATAAATTATAAAACATACGATACGCTGAATTTGCATAAACATTTTATATAATATGGAGATGGCCTTTCTATATGATCAAAATGTCCGTCTCGTTGGTGCCCCTTCGTAGCACCAACGCAAGCTAATGGAATTAGCGCATGGGTGTGGCGAGGTAGGAGCAAGGGGATGGGGGCCGCTGAAATCCCCTCCCCTGGACCTTCGCTAAACTGAGAAATATACAAATATTAGGTATTTTGAACGTGTAAGTAATAGTTATTGAAGAAAATAGTCAATTTGTTCCCCTCTGGACCCTAAATAAAGATTTTGAACTTCCCTAGGCCAAATGCTACACCCATGAGTTAGTGTATGATTAACTTCATTCCATTACGTTGGTGTTAATTTTTAAAGGGTCACCAACGAATCTATGACAGTTTGTTTGAGTAGAAGGGCCGGTCCGTAGTATGTAATAAGTCTATATGAATTTTTACAAATAGATTAAGAAAATATACTCATGAGGGATTTTGCAAAATATAGACTTTTTTAGCACAATAAAATTATATTTATTAATAAATTTTAATGTTGTAGAATATTATAAAAAAATAAAATTTTTCAATATTGTACTTTATCTTTTTAATTATATTCTTAGTTTTGAGTTAAATGCGGAAATATATTCGGCTTCAGCCGCGGTTGCAAAAGTCTATGAATACATCCTATTAAAGGAATAAAAATTTAATTGGTTAAAAAATATGAATAAGAGTGTTTTAAAAGACAACTGACTGTCTAATTATTAAATATAATACATATCATCATAGAAACAACAAAAAAAAAACATAACACGGAATGAAACATTTAATCTTAAACTATAAATGCCCTTTCAGCCTTTATAAACTCTTAGACATAACAAAGCTGCATTCTATAAATTTTAACAATTTCATTAATTCACTCAAATTACGTAACTATTACATAAAAAATATTCAGAAAATTACAGTGGTAGAAAATACTTCAAAATATTGAAAAAAAAGGAATTTTTTTAAAAGAAATGTACTGAGCGATACTAAAGTTGATAAAAATAAAATATGAAGATTAACAATAAAATATAATTAGCACCGTCATTAATGACAGCTATCCTTATATATACCTAGGGTTGCCACCTTTTTTTTCTTGGAAATAAAGTACATTGATTACAGGCAAAACAAAGTAAAAAGTGTCAAAATAAAGTATAATTGATTTTACTTTAGGAATATTCTAACTCATATTTTTTTATTAGTTTCAGAGAATCTTTGTTTCCCGTTTCACTACAGCAAAAGTTATTTTTGAATGCTGATGTGAAAAATCCAGAGAAATTAATGTTCTCGTAAAGTATAGAGTACTTTATTATAAAGTATGGTTGGCAACCCTAATTATATAAACAGTGCCGGAATAGACTCTTACAGAAAAAGGAAAACTTCTCGTTCTGTTAAAATAAATGACACTTTTGTTGTTGAGCACTTATTAAAATAAATCAAAAGCACCAAATTTTGAATTTAGACTTTACGTTATTAATTCAAAATAATAAGTCAAAAAATGTATGTAAAAAAATTCAGTAAGTTTAACAATGATACAAAATAACACAGAATTAAATGAAATAAAATAAATTCGAAAAATGATTGTACGATAGACATTAATATCACTTAGGTCGCAATTCAATTAAATAGGCTTTGTGACGCAGGACCTACAATATAACATCATGAGTTGTTCATCAGAGAGCATCGTGTTCTTTCAAGAGGTAGTGTCCAACCAGACGCTTCTGTATGTCCGTCACACCGCCGTATATCTGTGTACCTCTCGCATCTCTGTACGATAGAAAAAAAGTTTTAGCCAGTTATATACATAGACAAATAACTAATTAAAGCTATTTTATAACGACTTAATTACAGTAATAAGTTGAAATATAATTCTTTTTGCATTGCATGAGAGGAAAAGATTGTCACAATCTTACAACGCTTTCAATTACCAATTCCCGAATATTAAACTCGTTTAATTCGCGTAACATAAATAAGTGGAACCAAAATGGCGGTCGTCCACGCAGGTACAGTTATGGACAAAAATGTTAGACAAATGCTTAACTGTTGTCTGGGAAATTCAAACTTCTTAAAGGAAAAAGAACATGCTTTCGTCTATTTAAATAGTTTTTAAATTTATAAAATTAATTTTTTTAAATCTGGTCCA
The DNA here is from genome assembly GCA_023373885.1 of Hestina assimilis. Lineage (NCBI taxonomy): Eukaryota > Metazoa > Arthropoda > Insecta > Lepidoptera > Nymphalidae > Hestina > Hestina assimilis. Next base: position 2,884,516 of record CM041749.1, on the reverse strand, counting down.
TAGCCGATCCGTATGTTAAGCGAATCACGATAATGATAGACTCATGAGGATTATAGCAATAAGTAATGTTCATTTCCGGCGTCGGGACGTGACGACTCGATCGCCCGCTGTCGGTATGACCTCTGTCACAGCACAGATGATACCACCAGTGCAGTCAGTCACACTGGTGGTAGGACTTTTGGTGCAAGAGGCCGGCTGGTCAGGAGTGTTTTGGCATTACTGTGTTTCGGTTTGAAGGGCACTGTAGGCTAGTGATATACCTGGGCAGAGGGGATTTAATAACCAATATCTCGAGGCTGGCACCGCGTGAGTGATACCTACAAATGGTGTAGCAAGCTCTTAAAGGCTACAAGTTCACCTGTAGTGTCTCTCGGCGTCGTAGTTGGTGGACAGGCCCTTCCCGCCCAGTATCTGCACGCAGTGGTCGGCGACGGCGGCCGCGCTGCGCCCCGCCACGTACTTCGCCATGGAGCTGTTCTTGGTGCTCACGTCCGTGGCCGCTCTGTACGTGAGCAGCCGCGCCGTCTCCACTAGGATACACATGTCCGTCAATCTATCCTGAAGTGGGAATAGAGGATATTCAAGTGAATCATTTTTAAGGATATGTACTTTATAAGATTATAATCTAGTCTTAGTGGCTAATAAGTAGTTTAACTTTAACCTAAAGTTGTACTCTAAGCTACTTTTAGACACTTTGTTATTGTGTTCATTAACAACTATATATATATGTATATATAATTATATTATAGCACTTACACTGACCATGATTGTCACATATCACTGTCACTATAATATCTCTTTATTTATTTATCACTGTAGTGTCTTACAAATATTTAACTTAAATTCTAAATAATAACTAAATAGTAAGCTTATTATATAATAACTAATTCTATTTTATAAAAGATATAAATTACAGACAAAACAGCGGAAAACCAAATAGCTCAGCATGTGCTTCACGACTACAAGTCATTCAGCGCTGATTTTCAGCTGAGGCCTGCAAGTGACGTGACAGTTCACAAATACAACCTATTTCTTAAGCTTATCACTATCTAATATAAAACAAATTTGCTTACTCTGTTCCTTATGTATGCTTAAATCTTTAAAACTACGCAACGGATTCTGATGCGGTTTTTTTAATAGATAGAGTGATTGAAGAGGAAGGTTTATATCTATAATAACACCCATTAAATAGTGGAGAAATACTGTTATTTTTGAGGTTTCTAATGTGATGTCGTAAATAATTACATTTTTTCCGCTTACATTGCAACAAACACAGGCTGAGCCCTACGATATTTATCAAAATAATATATTTTATACCCGTGCGAAGCCGGAGCGGGCCGCTAATTGCTAATAAATTTAAACAATGCTAATGTATAAAAGAAAAAAAATGAAATAAACTATACATATGAAGGTAAATATGATTTTCCAACTCAAAGACACATGTATTTGCCATATTAGAAATATTAACTTATGTACGAGTGCGAGTTTGTGTTATGGAACCTGACGTATTAAAGTAAAGAAGCCTCTCTCATATGTCACTGTTTCACAAAACACTACACTAGGTCAAAAGGAGTTTTCCTATTTTTACACAAAATATTTAAAGTATTGTTACAGAGAACCTTATCACCGGGGCATAAGGTTTAAAATCGACTCTCTCTGTCTATTTCCCTCGTAATGCGTAGGTTCTAGAAAGATGTGTTCTAGAAAAGTTCCGTATAACATTCCGAGGACGGAACTTTCTCGAACCCGCGTTCCGTAACGAGCGAAGAAATGATCTACAAGCGACACAAGTGACCAAGTGGGATAATTAGTGACTTCGGCTATTCTTTTGGACTACGATTGACCTGTGATTTGGACCTGTGACTTGTGAAGTTTTGTTTTGTGGACTTGAAGATCTAAAGAAAGTCTCATTTCGTCTTATAGAGAGAATGATAGAAAGCTAAATTTTACAGTCATTTTAGTCCTATAATATTCATTGTTTAATGTTTAGGTCACCAGTTTTTAATAGAGGGAATATCCGAGCTTTGTAATTTCTGGGTTTATGTTGCTGCATAATAATTTTTATCTTATATCTTACCTTGACTGATGGCAATCGTGTAAGGTTCTTGCCGAAAGCCACTCTCTCCTTGGCGTAGTTCATGGCTGTGTCTAGAGCTGATTGCGCTATTCCTACCCATAACAAAACAATAAAAAAAAATTAATAAAAATAAAATTATTAATAAAAAAATAATGTAGAACATGCCGTTTCCTTTAGATATAAGATATGAGGTACATATTTAATTTTTTCAATTTTTTCTATAATTGAAAAAGTTCATATTAGTAGAACGCTGCTACTCCTTGCACCGGCTCGACCAGGGAAGTACCACCCTCGCACAGAAAATGGGCGTAAAGTGAGAGTATCGTTTCGTGAGAGCGCCGGAGTTACCACTCATCTCTTCCCTCCTAAACCTAGGTGATACAAACGAGCATGTGATACTTCAAGTATCGCAAACGTTCATATGTTGTAGTGACTGCTCACAATCAGGAGAACCGTATGCTTGTTTACCAACCGTCATGACACATATAAATTTGTTCCATTACACATACACAATCCAATAATCCAAGCCTACATGTAATTTATACAAACCTTCTTTGTCTTGTCGTGTGTGTGTTTAGTGGCTTACCAAGTGTCAGAGTTGTTCAGATCGCGCATGAAGGCTTCTGACTTAACTTATAGAATACTAGCGGCCCGCTCCGGCTTCGCACGGGTTTAAAATATATAGCCTATGTCATTCACTGAAAATATGATTAAAATCGATCCAGTAGTTTTGATTTATTCATTAATGCCCGTGGCCCGCACGCGTTAAATTTGGAGTAAAACAATTGCCCTTTCCAGAAACCTCAAAAATAATAATATTTCTCCACTATTTAATGGATGTTATTATACATATAAACCTTCCTCTTTAATCACTCTATCTATTAAAAAAAACCGCATTAAAATCCGTTGCGTAATTTTAAAGATTTACATATATAGGGATATAGGGACAGAGAAAGCGACTTTGTTTTATACTATGTAGTGATTATCCATTAACAGCAATTCAAGTATCACTATACGGTCACTCATCTGTAGATTGGCCGCGCCCTAAGTCCACTTGGCTCACTGATCGTGAGCCACCAGAGAAGTCACCTGGTTCATATACTCACCGACAGCATGAGCCGCGATCCCTATCCTCCCCTGGTCGAGCTGCTCCATGGCTATCTTGAACCCTTCCCCCACGGCCCCTAGCAAGTAGCTCTTTGGCACGCGCACCTCTTCCAGCGTGAGGTCGCACGCGGTGGCCGCCCTGTGGCAAGAACTTACATTCTATTTTATACGCCCCTTTTTATTTATGGCTCAAACGAATTTATACATTAAGAAAGGAAAATGTTTATAGATAATAGTTATTTCATTATTTTAGATAACCATCTTCTAAATCCAGAATAATATAAGTATTCATTTGATTAATTTTGATATAGAAATAATATTTGTGATTCTGGAAAATGGCTGTTATTGCGAAAACAAAACACGAAGAGTATGAAATAGGAAAAAGAAAGTTTTGTACCGGGAACCATTTATTTATCCTTACTATAATATAATAAATGCTTAAGTAGCTCTGTCTGTCGCGCTTTTACGCCAAACTACTGAACCAATTTATAAAAATTTGGTAAAAATATAAGCTGGAGCCAAGAAAGAACATAGGTTATATTTTGATGCGAAAAAAAGGTTGTTAGGTGACTCGGCTACCCCCTTGGGCTATTGTCGTACCCACTCCTAGCGCAAGCATCGATCTTATTTAGAGTGGTAATAGTAGTATTAGTAACGACTTGAAAAAGTGTTCCTAACATTCTTTAAATAAACATAAAATAAGCAAGTTATAGACATTAGTAATTAAGTAGTATTTATAAATAACTAAATACACACCTCACGCCCATTAAGGGTTCCTTCTTCCCTCTGAAAACACCCTCCGCATCAAGCGGCACGAGAAAACCTGAGTAATGACATTCATTTATATTTACCAATAACCAAAATATAGAACACTTTTATTTATATTTCGTTTACTTTAAGTACATGATTGTACTACTGAACTAAAGAACCACGACTAAACTAAAGAACGAACTCCAACGAAGAAGAACGAATCCAGTCTTTACAGCAAAGAACTTTAAATGAGAAACGGTAATTATTTATTAAAGACTAGTTGCGGCCGCGGTTCCGCTCGCGCGGCTGTAACGATTGTTTTTAAGTGCACGGAACCCTAATTCTTTTTCTATAATAAAAGGAACTTAAGTTACTCCAGTTATAACATAAACTATCTGCCAGTGAAAGTGCCGGATAAATCGGTCACGCCGTATCAGAGATTAGCCGGAACAAACATTTTAAAAATTGATTTTTTACGTAAGTAACTTTCATAATATGCATTTAGTGAAAAGTTGTTAATTTGGAATTACAAACATACACTTGAATTTTATTTATTTGTATAAATGAGTTGTGGAAAAATGTTTTTTCAGTTATTAACCTTAATTGATTTAAAAAAAATACAGTTTAATAAAAGGCAAAAAAAGTGGTGTTCGATTTACAATTCAGGCATTCCCTGTAGAACCGTGCCTCGGAGAGCACGTTAACCTGTCAGGCGTGAAAAAAAATTTAATGAAAGTAATCCGAGGAAGCCAGCTTCTTCGTAGCGGCTAGCTCACCACGCTGTCAATTTCGGTTGTTATCACATAACATCGGATAATAATCGTTAACTCTTCATAAGTAATATGCTCATATCCAGTGAATTATTGGTTCGCCCTTAGGGTTGCAGAGGTCAACCTGTCAAATCCGAAAAGAATACCTGAAATAATGTCGGAAAGAGAATAATATCACGAAGCATCAAGAATCACACGGGCCCACACAGGTGTAAAAAAGGATTTTCTCTCACTCACAGGCCAATCCCTTATGTCTAAGTTCAGGGTCGAAGGTTGCGAAGACAGCGGTCGCAGAACCCTCGACGGCTGACGTAACCCAGCTCTTCTTGCCAGTAAGGATCCAGTAGTCGCCGTCCTGGCGAGCCCTCGTCCTGATATTTGCTACATCACTACCCGCATCTTTTTTGATAATAATAATTCTTTATTGGTAAAAATACATACAGGATTACAATATTTTGAGTACCTAGTTCCTGAACTAGAAAAACTGTATCTGAGAAACCAGTTCCTTTCACACAATCGGCAATCAAGATAAACTATAATAATAAACGTATTGAACAAAAAAATATTAAATTATAATAAAGCTAAGCATAAGCAATTACAATAATGAAAGAATTGATATTAGGACTAATATGTGCGTGTGTGTGTGTGTGTGTGTGATGTGTGTGTGTGTGTGTGATGTGTGTGTGTGTTTGTGTTTTTTTTTTATGTTAAAAGTTGGCAAACAAGCATACGGCTCACCTGATGGTAAGTGGCTGCCGCAGCCTATGAGCGCTTGCAGCACCATTAGTAGGTGCCACTCGCGCGTTGCCAACCTCGAGATATTAGTTCTTAAATCTCGTTCGCCCAGTAATTTCACTAGCGTACAATGCCCTTCAAACCGGAACACAGTAGTGCCTAAGCACTACTATTTAGCGGTAGAATATTGGACACTGCGGTGGTACCTACCTAGCCGGCCTCTTGCAACAAAAGACCTACCACCAGTGTGACTGATTGCACTGGTGGAATAATCTCTGTTGTGACAGAGGTTATCCCAACAGCGGGCGATGGGGTCGTCACATCCCGACGCCTAAATAAGTTTATAAGTTGTAAGTATTTATTTGAATAAATTTTCTACATCTTCATACTCAAGATTTTCCCACCATCTAAATAGAATACATAGTGTATTAATTTATCTAAACTCAGTACTAGGGCACTTTTTTGTTCTCTGTGTTAGGGGAAATGATAACAGACCTCACAGCCTAATAATACTTTAATTTCTCTCAAAGCAATAGACGTCTTATTTAAAAGTTTAGCTGTGTTATCACATCGTTGCTCGCGTGGTTCAGAGATGCTTTTAATAAGCGGAATTCTAATTATCTAATATATAAAATTCTCGTGTCACAATGTTCGTTCCCATACTCCTCCGAAAAGGCTTGATCTATTCTTATGAATTTTTTATGCATATTCAGTAAGTCTGAGAATCAGCTACTATCTATTTTTCAATCCCCTCAGTGATAAGGGTGTCCACCCCAAAGTTTTTATTTTTATTTTTGGATAAAATTTTAATTTTTAATTTTTTATTATGTGGCATTGGAAAATACATACGATCCTAAATTTTCACTTTTTATCACCAACCCCTGCTTTTTAATAGCCTTATTAGTCAATCAAAAACTTTCACCGGGTAGAGGGCGCTGCTATCGGGTCCCAGATTTTTTCGGGGCAGGACAACGTCTGCCGGGCCCGCTAGTTTTTATATATAAAAGTAGCCTAAGTTACTTGTTGTTACGTCAGTTATCTGCCTATAGAGGTCTCGGAAAAACTGGTCGTTCGATTTTTGAGATTTATCGGAACAGACATAAAGAAAATTTGTTTTTTTTTGTTATATATACTTGCGTGTACAATAGGTAGTTCTATTAACTTTATTTTTTTGTATATGAATAAGAATATAGAAGTTGCTTATACTTTTTGTCTCGTTTTGCAATTTAATTTGTAGAATTTCTATATTCTCTAAGATATAAAAAACATTACTTTCTAATGGAAATTATAAGCGCATTTATGACATTGATATATATATATATATATATATATATATATATATATATTTATATGAATGAAATTCTTTTAGGATCATGTCAACCGATATCAGATTACACATGAGCACTATTCCGATAATCGTAAGATAATCGCCTTGTCATGGAAAAATGATAGTGATATAACTTTATATCACCTAATATTTTTTATGAATAAAATATTGTAGAACTGGAAAAACAAGATAGGTCTGTATGTGATTGCTAGTGAAAAACATTGTTACTTGTAAACTTGTAAATTTTTTATTTTTTTTTTTTTGGAAAGGAAATTTGCTCACAGATATCCGGTATCCTGGGAAGAGAAACGGGTATGTGGGGTTCCATGACAGGTGTTCGGTCATAGGTACCCAATAAAACCTCCTCCGAACTCAGCGAAAGAGTGACTTCCGGGATATCTTGGAGAACGCGATAAAAAGCGCATCTCGAGCACTGTGCTAACAGAACTCTAGGGATTTTTTTTTTTTTTTAAATAACGCCGGAGGGCAAATGACTCTACTCCACCTGATGGTAAGTGGAAGTAGAGTCCACACGCGAAGGTGGCTAATACGGTTGCAGAAGTAAGCGTAAGTTTTCGTCGTAAGCGCGCACGACGGGGATTGCCGTCCTCGTCTTGGCCACTTAACACTCACGCACAAGTTTCCCACCCTGCACTCCAACGCCCTATAGTTCTACCTAATGTCCCTTCACTGTACTTATTCAAATACGGAGGTATCCAGTTCTTACAGAGTTGCAAGTACATTTGCAAAAAAAGCACTGCAAGATTCGTGAATCTTGTAAATCACAATTTCATAGTAAATACTTAATAATTACTCTAATCACAAAATATATCTGTGTATCACACACCATACATCGTCTATACTCTATAGGATGAATAATAAATGATTATTTACAAAAACTTATAAAGTATACAATTGAAAAATACTTTAGTGCACATTTAAAGCGCACTCATATGATTACATATTATTCAAATATAATAATAAAATCATTTACCTGGCTCACTCAAAGCGAAGCATCCAATAGATCCTTTAGTGAAATCAGACAAAAATCGCTCCTTCTGTTCGGGGGTGCCTTTCTCGTTAACCAGATTCGCGTAGAGGAAGTTATGTATCGAGACCGCCATGCCGGTACTGGCACAGCCTCGTGACAGCTCCTCAACCGCCACAGCCAATGATAGATAATCGCGACCGAGGCCACCATACTCCTCATCAACACATGTCCCCATTAAACCAAGGTCTGTTATATTTTTTATCTGTTAAATAATAATAAATTTAAAGTCTTTTAGCAAAAATAGCGATGTACATTCAATTAACACTAGAAACAAAAATAAACTTTGTAATCCTAGCTTTCGTCTGCGTAAAGTCAGTAATTCTTTTAAGGGGCTAGGTATTCGCATTTTCAACAAAATTCCACATTGCTTATTAGAACTGTCAACAAGCAGGTTCCAAATGTATATAAAAAATAAACTTATCAATAAAGCCTATTATTCGTTAGAGGAATTATTTTTCGATAAAAATGCTTGGGACTCATAATATTGCTGGATCTCATTCAAGAACCAAATTTTATATGAAAGAATACAATTGTAAAAACATATATTTGAAAAGAGTAACTGTCGAGTTTCTTGTCGGTTCTTCTCGATAGAATCTTCCTTCCGAACCGTCGGTAGCGTTTGACTATTCAAAAGTACTTTTTAAAAAGTCTACTTGAATAAAAAATTAAAAAAAAAAATAGTAAGATGAAATATTTTTTTAATTAGCATTACTAATATTCCTATTGCCCCTTCAAATAAGCTCGAAGCTTGCCCTAGGAGTGGGTACGACAATAGCCCAAGAGGGTCAGGATCGAACCCTCGACTCTCGCGTTAACGGAGCGAAGTTGGCCCTTCTACCGTTGAGCTATTCAGGCTTCGGATTCTTTTTTTTTAATACATATTAGTGAGTATGGATATAACCTATTGGTTCTCAAATCCTCTGCCCAGTAATTTCACTAGCCTACAGTGCCATTCAAACCGGAACACAGTAATGGCAAAGACACTCCTGCTTTGCGGTAGAATATTTGACACTGCAGTGGTACCTACATAGCGGGCATCTGGCAACAAAAGACCTACCACCAGTGTAACTGATTGCACTGGTAAGATAATCTCTGCTGTTACAGAGATTATTACAACACAAATTTACGACAAAAGCCCAAACAAATAGTTTAAATGGCATTCCAAAACCCAGTACAGACCTGTAAGTAGATCACCCAATCGAAAATATAAATATTCATTGACAACGTTGTGGCGCAGCGTTAACGAACCCACTTTAAACGCCACAGGTCGCGGGTTCGATTCTCGCTCGGACCATAATATGTTTGTGTTTACCATGCAAGCATATTTTCCGGTCTGGGTGTATTTGTCCTTGTCCTTGTATGTGTTTCCGGACCCCGACACAGGATATCACTATCCTAATGGGGGATCGTTGAGTGTGCAGCGTTTATTTATTATATTATTATTTATTTATTTATTATATTCCTAAGGCCAAAATAATCATATTATAGTAACTATTTGTGTTTATAAAATAAAGAAGATGAATGCCAAAAATCATGACTTGTACTTTTAACAGATCGATTTTGTTTGTTCACTTGTAGTTTAGATAAAGATGATATCTGTGTTCTATCAACGCATAAGAACGTCTAAGTATTCAAAGGAAATGTAAATAACAAAAGATACACAGTTTCGTGATAAATATTATCTGGCCATGAAGTTACTGACCTTTAGAAGGTGAGTATATAAAATTGTCATTTGAATAACCTTAATTTTATATAAATAGTCTCGTAAAATTGGGCTTTACACAATTGCATTTACTACAGAAAGCTTATAAGTGAGTGATGCAGATGTTTGCCTAAAAACAATAGAAAAACTATTGTTCTGATCATCGTATTATACTAATAACTTCAACTATGCTAGTCAAACATGGGCTTATATTATAGAAATAAAAAATTACAGGTAATAGAAACATGCTCCTTCCAGAAAAAATGGGCCAGGTTGACTCGGGAAGTAATACACTCTGACTGAAAATCAGTAAAGGCCCGTTTAGTGTGGTGAACGAGAGTGCAGAAAGCCTAATCTCCCACCCACTCTGTTCCCTGCTTTTTTCCCATTCTCAACCCTCCCCTCATATTCATTGGGTTGACAATGCGCATGTTATACAAGATCTAAACGAGGAAGAGACGGTCACCCATGTAATCCTGGAATGTACAGGGGTGGCTGATCAACGGGCAAAAATCCTCGAGGATACGAGGTCGCTCCAGGAAGTCTGTGAACGTCTCGGGAAAGTTCTGAAGTTCTGGAAGGAACTGGGCTGGTCGGAATAGACAGAGACTAGCCAACCCTACACACAAAAAGGACCAACTTAGGAGTCTAATTGTGGAAAAGGGAGGCCAACTAACTAACTATGTAACTGTTATACAAGAAGTGTAAAGATTTATAGGTTGTGTTGCGGCAACTGGTTACGGCGGACAGCGGACCGTATGCTTGTTTGCCAACCTTCATAACAAAAAAATATTATATAGCAACATGTCTGGACAACTATTGATTCCAGAAAGCTTGAATAGGCTGAAAAGGCGTCATATTTTAAATACAACCAATTAAAACGACACCTAATGGAGATTTCCCGATGGGGATTTTTCCCACTAGTCATAACATCTCTCACCATATCTGCTCATAGTCTTTCGACTGATTGCATGATAAGACTTAAAAAAAAAAAAAAAAAAATATAGCAACATGTAGTCATATACCATCCATGTAAAGATAAGTAAAGTTCCTCCTGAATTTTTATAACAATTTTAATTAAGTATTTATTATAATAAGAATTAAATACATAAAAACCTGTTCAAAAGGGAATCTTCCTTCCAGATCAAGTTGAGATGCTTTCGGCTTCAGGTATTGATTAGTATAATTCCTGGCTATCTCCTGGATAGCACACTGTTGTTCATTCAAAATACTAGTGAAATTTCGGTTTTGTGTTATAAATACTTTCATACATTGTGACAGGTTAACTAGAAAGATTGAAAACATTATTAATGTAGTTTTGAAATTATAAAATGTACTGTTTATGTATTTAAAGTCGTCGGGATGTGACGACCTCATCGCCCGCTGTTGGGATAACCTCTGTCACAACAGAGATTATTCCACCAGTGCAATCAGTCACACAGGTGGTAGGTCTTTTGTTGCAAGGCCGGCTAGGTAGGTACCACCGCAGTGTCCAATATTCTGCCGTCAAATAGTAGTGTTTAGGCACTACTGTGTTCCGGTTTGAAGGGCATTGTACACTAGTGAAATTACTGGCCGAACAAGATTTAAGAACTAATATCTCGAGGTTGGCAACGCGTGAGTGGCACCTACTAATGGTGCTGCAAGCGCTCACTGAGGCTGCGGCAGCCACTTACCATCAGGTGGCCGTATGCTTGTTTGCCAACTTCTAACATTAAAAAAAAATGTCATAGCATATCATTTTGCAATGTCCTGCCAGGGAGTCACAAGACTTGCTTAAGGCAAATAAATAAATAAAAATAAACAATTATTGTGTAATATATTGACCTACAAACATTAAACTACTTTTAAGGATAAGTACTAAAATAAATACTGCTAAATTGGCATTTATAAAAATATGCGAATTAATTTAATTTTAGTATAATGTGATTTTATATACTATACAATAACACTAGCTAATGCATTCAGCTTTCTCTACATTCTCCTTGAAGGTAAAAACAAAACATTGTAATTTTGCAAAACAAAAGCACATATTACACAATAATGTTTTATTAAGTATACATAATACTTGTAATTGGGCATGTAACAAATATTTAAAACATATATATTAATTATTTTTAAAATGTTCTATAGATAAAAAATGAGCTAATGTATGCTCTGTAAATTTTCACAATTACTATTAATATTTATATACTATTATATATATTTCTACTTACGATTTTTGGTCGATTTTAATAATACGCCTGCAACCATCTTGAAGATTATCAACGATGTTATTTATTGAACTTGTTCAACTTTTATTACTATTCGGTCAAATGACATAAAATTACATAAAGTGGTATATTGATAAATATTGATAATACTCAAGGCCACGTAGGTAGGTAATTTTCGGGTATTTGTCAACAAACAACACTATTAATTTAAGCACCGGGCAAACAGAAAAAAAACCTTACGTTTAAATTTTAATAATTATGATACTTCTTATATTTATGGTTTAAATAGCTTAAAGAAAGCTTTCATAACAAATTCAACTTTGTTCGACTCTAATACCATATTAAATATTGAAAAATAATGTTGTAGGCAATAATCGGAATATTTTTATCATTATCAATTATTATCATGGATAACGTCAAACTGACACTTGACAGTAACATTACACACAGATCAATGAGTAAAAATGATTTTCACTACTCTGAGATACAAATGGATGACCCATTTCAAGAAGTGCCTAAGTCCACTTAGGGACTTTATGCACTAATAACACCAAAATAAACAGAATCTCATTATCTATCGTTCAGTCTAATCGGTTCATTTCTAACTTATTTCTACGTCGTACTTTTAAAGATGTTTTATCCTCAAGTTTTAAGAAGTACCTAAGTCCACAAGTCTAGTCTAGTCTCATCAGTTTCATAAGTCATAAGTCAAATCCATCATCACCATCAAAGAGTATAAAAGATATGGAGATGCTATATTCGTCTACAGAAAATTTTAATCAACAAATATTACATAAAAAGACGAAGAAGTAATAAACATAGAGTTGCGTTATTCATCGTGTGGTTGTGGGAGAAACTCCAAGCATTTCCCAGGTCTTGCGACCCGGTTGTAGGTTTAAGGAGACCTCTTTTCTGATATGCATCAACGCTCACCTTGCACTGCCTGCATTCCTACTCCTCTCTAGCCAAATTTAAAAAGAGCCCGTCAGAGCTGCGTTAGATGCTCATTCTAAAATAGAACTCACTGCAGCTTACTTAACTATTTCATTTTATTTTCTTTAATTGAGTAAATAACTGGGTAACACTAACAATATAAATAAGCCATTTAATAAACATTAAAAATATATGAAGGAAAATATAATAAAATCTTTTGTTTGGAATTAGTAATAATGATTATATTTTAAATTGTTTTATAAATGTATAAGATTCAATTAATAGAAACTATATGCATTTAACCGATTTTCAGAACATTTTTCATTTCTTGGCAGCCATTTCGAGTCACATTTTGGCATTGACCTTGATACCCATTATTTCGAGTTAGCTATCATTTCCGTAGTTTTAATCTCTATGATCCCCATAGTTTTTATACAACATAGAATTATGAATTCAATCAAAGAATAGAATTCAGTAGAACTCGTCAACTCTCACAACCGTCATGAACGTCTTTCTCAAAAATCGCAGTCTGTCAGCACGTTTCAGTCGGTGGTTGTCTCCGTTAAAATAATATTTTTTAACGGAGGAAGGAAGTAATATCTATATGTATCTATATACACGTATAATGAATTGAGTAGGCTATCCCGTAGCTATAATTATTTCATGTAAGCATTATAATATTTAGATACTCTTTTAATCTTTATGAATAAATATAATTAATTTATCATATCATAATAAATATTGTACAATATTTATTATGATAGTTGAAACTCAAAAACAAGCTATGCACTCTCTAGGTACAGCGGACTTAATTACTTTATAGATCTATGTAGTTCAAAATGTTAAATCAATGTTCAAATACCACTGTTCCCAACTCAGATGTTTTTCCCTAAATTTAGGATGAAAATAAGTGAGTTCGGATTTTATATTTTTATATTGTTCAATCAAATAAAATCAAATATTTTTATTCAACATAAAAAACACACTTATTTGTAGAAAGTCAGATAATACCAAGTAACGAATATACATATAAAGCCTTATGGTCTGAATTATATCTATCAGCATTGATAAGTAATTATCTGGATGATTCTGGAGACACTTATAGACATCGTATGTTAAAAGACGCTTTCATATTATTTCAGCAGCTTTATGTTATAATATATGCCTAATTGTTGTATTTTGTTTGTGATATTTCCAAATAGTTGAGCGGTTTCAAGGGGTTTTGACAGCAGTTTAAGGGTAAATATTTTTTCCGAGTTGGTATCATCATATCTGTCATGTTTACCTCCCGACGCAAAAAACGTTGCTTGTGTGTACAATCCATGTCTATGTAGTTGTGCCTACCTGTTTTGCAAAAAAGCCTAATAAGTCCCTAAGTCCATCTATTTTTTTAAGAAAGTCACTAAGTCCATCATAAAGTCCCTAAGTCCACGTTTTTTCCGCAACATTTTTCCGATTTTCTTCAACAAATTTGAAAAAGACATATTTATTTTAAGCCTATGGGAAAAAGACTTTAGGACCTACATTTGGATATCACAAATTTATTTCAAAGGCAAAAAAGGCGAAGTAAAACATATTAATGCACTTTTCTCAAAAGGGAAAAAACGGACTTAGGGATTTCTTGAACTGGACCATTGAAATAGGTAACAAACACCTAAGCGCTTAGGAAGAAAAGAATTTGTGAAATGTCATGATATAACTAAGGATCGTCAACTGCCCTAATAAATTATAATTCTACGACATATTCCACATTATCAAAACGTTTAAACGTGCAAAAAGGAAAAGACGCCTATTAAACTTATTGTAACCCTTTTTTTATGTTAGAGAGGGCAAACTGGCTGGAGGCTCAACCTGGTGTTAAGCGATTAGTGAATTCTATGACAAAACATCTGCAATACTAGATGCATTTTTTTTACAACTTTTTTAGATGCAACTGACCTCGAAACCCACCAGCCAGGCAAGCAGTTCACGAGTTTTTCACATACTACTTTAAGTTAACCAGGCGAGCATTTAAACCCCACCACCCTACCTTAACCTTAACACTTTATAATTTTATTTATACAGAAACATGAGGGTTTTCGCAAAAATTCAAACGATCAAATATCCTAATCCTGACTCATACGGTACGAGGTTATTTGGAGAGGCAGTAAATAAATAAACTAAATAAACGCTACACACACAATGCCTCGATTAATTATTAATTTATTAGTTACCACTAATATGTATGTCAAATTATACCTGTGGTTTTAAAAAAAATATCGCATAGAAATTATTGTCAATTTATTTGTTGTCACTTGTCATTGTCATTTGTTAAATTGTCAATAATTATCAGGCAGATTTTGTTTATATTATATTATTATAATAATTGTTAGAGTTCTCAATCAATTTATTGATTCCTATTTGTAATAGATTAACAGATATGATTTTATTTTAATAAAACTATTTTGGAATTATTACGATTTACCTAAAAGTCAAAATCTGATCTACAAATTGAAAAGTTCAATAAAAATCGAAAATGACTTCGATTTTGGATCAATACGAGCAAGCCTCCCAGGTTTTTCAACGTTCTGTACCAGCATCAGAACAGATGACCTCATCAGGATACATTAACATGCAGCAAGATAATACTCCAATGTTTTCTAAAAAGAAAATGAATTTTAATCCTTCCGACTTAATAACCCATATCGCTGTGTCTAGTGACTTTCTGGTTTTAGCCATGGCTAATGGGAAGCTGTTCAGATTGGACATGAAAATGCCTGATGAGCATGAAGGTAAGACATGTAAAAGGTTTATGGTGTAAACATAGTATGGAATAATTAATTGATTAGTCAAAAATATACTTTAATTATACAGGCATAAAATAATTGCTTAATGTTAAAATAATTTTTCAAACTGCAATATTTTAATATTAAAACTTTTAGCAATTATGTTTAACAAACAGTAACTACTAAATATTATAAATAAAATATTCATAAATAATTAAAACAATATTTCATTTATTTTAGAAATCCACTACTCAAAATTTGTGCAACCAAACTCTAAATTAACGTCCATATTCCTTGATCCTCTTGGATATCATCTTCTTATGGCGTTTGCTGCAAGGAATAAAGACGGAAACCCTGAACTTGTCTATTTGCATCGTAAGAGCAGTAAGCTGAAAACAGTCACTAAATCTAGGAATTATGAAGTGACTGAAGTTGGTTGGAACTATGAGAACAGGTCAACGGCTACAACAGGCCCTTTTCTATTAGGGACATCACAGGGTCTCATTTTAGAGACTGAGTTGGAGGCGGATAGTGATAAAATGTTCACAGCCAGTCAGCAATATTGGAGACAAGTAAGTATTTATTGCCTTTATAAAACCAGAAATTATATATTTTTTTAAAAGAATATTAGCAAAGCTTTTTCAAGTCATTATTAATACTGCTATTGTCCCTCGAAATAAATCAGTACATTGTGGCACAGCTGTAGCAAACCTGCCTTAAGCTCCACTTGTTGAGGTTTCAATTCCCGTTCGGAGCAGATATTGGTATTGACCATGCAGATGTGTGTTAGTCTGAGTGTGTTTTTCCCTATCCCTGTGTAGGTTTACAGACCTCCCACACAGGATATAACTATCCTATTGGGGACTGTTTAGTGTGTAAAATTTGTTCCTATTGGGGACTGTTTAGTGTGTAAAATTTGTTATAATAAATATTATTTTTCTGTTATTTATCGAATAAAAAAGTGATTGTGAAAAATGTTTCTTATCAAAGTTTATTTTTATCATTATTTAGTTATGTGATGTTTATAGTATACATAACAATTTTTTTAATAAAACAATAACGCTTTTAATTATAAAGATTATGACTTGGCAATGCAATAATTACGAAGCAATATTTTATTACCAACTGACACTATTTGATAAAATGTAAGAAAATCTTTAAATGCCACTTCAGAATTCAGTAGTTATGACTGCTAAGTGATTTTTTACGAATTTTGTTCTAGAAAAAAAAAATTAAAATGCTCCAAAGTCAAATGTTAAGTTGCACAAAATGTTGCTTGGTTATTATTGCCTTTCAAGCATTATTATCATGCTCATATTTATTTTTACAAGCTGCCTAATTATCTACCGTTGTACGGAGGCAAGGATATTGACGGTTTGGTAAAACAATTCTTCTAATTTATTCATTTTTATTTTCAAAAAGCAATATTTAATTGGTATTGTAATTTAATATCAATTAATTGAATTCCATAACATTATTTGGTTATTTTTCAGCTTTTCGACATTGGTAAAGGCCAAGATACACCAATCACTGGAATACAGTTCCATAGAGTAGCATATACAACCAAATATTTTATATTTGTCACAACACCAACAAGGTTGTATCAGTTCATAGGTAATGCAGTATTTACAGATGGAAAGCCATCGTCACTCCAAACTATATTCCATGTATATCTCACTACTCCAGAAAGTGGATTCCAGGAGATACCATCTACATTGAAATATTCCAAACTCCAGTTTTACTTTGATAAAGACAATAATCCGAAAACTTTTGCCTGGTTGACAGAGCCTGGTATATTTTATGGGCAGGTTAGTTTATGACTTGAGAATTTGAATGCTGCATTTGTTGAGCTTAATATTTTATGATTATGCTTTTCAATTACGATATGTTATAAAAATTAACAAAATGTAATTGTTCTATTATTTCTACAACCTTTGAAAATGTTATTAAAATAAATTAAAATTTCACCTTTCTTGATTTTTGAGAATATCGTTTTGCATTTCCAAATATTAATATTTTCCATTGACTGACCAAAAATGGTGTGTTCTAAGACGATTTTAATAATAGGAGTAAAAATTTTCTTCCCATTGCAGTTAGACCCAACATCGCAACAGAATTCGAACTCACTCTTCACTCAGAGTGAACTCATAAACTATCCAGCAGATGAAAGACACGATAAAGAAAAAGCACCACTTTCTTTCGTCTTAACTGAATTTCATGCAATACTCATGTATTCTGATAGAGTAAAAGCTGTGTCACTATTGAATCATGAATTGGTTTTTGAAGATAAATTTTCTGAAGCTCATGGAAAATTACGAAATATAGTCAAAGATCCTATAAAAAGGACAATATTCGCTGTTACTGATCATGTAGTCTTCATGTATAAAGTCAGTAGGGAGGATAGGAATGTTTGGAGGATTTATTCCGACAAAGAGCAGTTTGATTTAGCCAAACATTATTGCCAGAACAATCCAGCCTTTATAGATATTATAAACGTAAAGCAAGCGGAACTGCTGTTTTCTAAAGCCGATTACGACAAAAGTGCTGAGATTTACGCTGAAACACAGAGTAGTTTTGAGACTGTCTGCTTGAAATTTTTGGAGGTCGATCAAGTTAATGCCTTGAAAGTTTATCTAGGGAAAAGATTAGAAGCTTTAGATGACGATAAGACACTAATTTCTATGATTGTGATCTGGATGACTGAGCTGTTTTTGTCACAGCTTGGCACTTTAAGGAGAGAGGGGCAGTCAGATTCGCAAAAATATCATCAAATACAAAGTGACTTTGAAGTTTTTCTACTGCAACCGAAAGTTGTGAAATGCATGCAACATATAAAAACAGTTATTTACGATCTCATGTCATCACACGGGGATAAACAGAACCTTATCAAACTAACCATGTTCAATGAGGAATACGAGAATGTCATCGCCCAGAATATTTACAAGAAATCGTATATGGAAGCTATTAGTATGCTACAATCTCTGAAGAAGGCTGATTTGTTTTATCAATTCACTCCAGAGCTTATGGAGGAAGTGCCGAAGCAAACAGTTAATGCCTTGATCGCTCAAGGACCATTACTTAGCCCTTCAAAATTATTACCAGCGTTTCTTTCCTGTAAAAATGACGAAGTTCACGTTACCGAAATTATGCGATATTTGGAGTTCATGTTGCAGAATTTCAACGTTAAAGACAAGGCCATACATAATTATTTATTGACGCTGTATGTGGAATATGATCAGCAAGCGCTGATGAGATATTTGGCACGCCAAGGACAAGAATTATCGATGGTGAATTATGATGTTCATTACGCTTTGAGGTTGGTATAGACGTATAGTATATATATATTCTTGTTTTCGGGTAATTGGTAGCAAAACAGAGTTGTTCCGGACACCCATATTGAATTTAACTATTCCATAGGCGATCATCCATCGATACACTGACCGCGCCTAAAATCTTTATATTAAACAATTTCAAGTTACTGATTGTAAATAACCAATAAATAAATAAATAAACGCTGCACACTCAACGGCCCCCATTAGGATAGTAATATCCTGTGTCGGGGGTCCGGAAACATTCACAATGACAAGGACAAATACACCCAGACCGGAAAATATGCTTGCATGGTCAATACAAACATATTATGCTCCGAGCGGGAATCGAACCCGCGACCTGTGGCGTTTAAGGCAGGTTCGCTACCGCTGCGCCACAACATCGTCACATCGTAGCTTTTCTTTGCCGTTTTTATTTATATTTTCGACTAATATTGTGAAGTAGGTATTGTAACAAATATTTAACAAATCCATAATTCCAGACTGTGCAGAGAGAAAGGTCTTTCGGAGGCGTGCGTGAAGTTGTCAGCGTTGCTCGGTCTGTGGGAGTCGGCGGCGGAACTGGCGTTAGAAGTGAACGTGTCGCTCGCGAAGAGTGTAGCGGATATGCCGGACGATCCCAGTTTACAGCGGAGGCTGTGGCTGGGGATTGGTGAGATAAATTAAAAAGACTTAGGCGTCGGGATGTGACGACCCCATCGCCCGCTGTTGGGATAACCTCTGTCACAACAGAGATTATTCCACCAGTGCAATCAGTCACACTGGTGGTAGGTCTTTTGCTGCAAGAGGCGGGCTAGGTAGGTACCACCGCAGTGTCCAATATTCTACCGCTAAATAGTAGTGCTTAGGCACTACTGTGTTCCGGTTTGAAGGGCATTATACGCTAGTGAAATTACTGGGCGAACGAGATTTAAGAACTAATATCTCGAGGTTGGCAACGCGTGAGTGGCACCTACTAATGGTGCTGCAAGCGCTCATAGGCTGCGGCAGCCACTTACCATCAGGTGGGCCGTATGCTTGTTTGCCAACTTCTAACATAAAAAAAAAAAAAAAGACAAAGTAGATTAATTTTTCAAAATACATACAGCAATTTTACATAAACACAAAAAATAATTTTCAATAGTAGTAGAACCGGCTCGACCGGGAAAGAACCAGTTATCAGAGTACTGCGTTTCGTGCGATGATTAAGAGCGCCGGAAACCCAATCTCCCCCCTCTGCTCTCTTCCTTTTTTCCCTTCTGACTCTAGGGTTGGCAACGCGTATGTGATTTTTTGTTTTTAATTTGTTTGTTAACCGACGTAAAAAAAAATGATATGATATTTCAGCGGAGCACGTTATTAAGAAGAACCAGGACATACAAGTGGCTATGAGTTTGCTTGAAGAGTGTCCTCTTATAAAAATAGAAGATATATTGCCATTCTTCAGCGATGTTGTTACCATTGATCATTTTAGAGATCCCATTTGCCAATCGTTGCAGGTAAGATGTTATAGAATTGTTATATGATTGTAATGGTTTATTTTGTTGGTAAAATAATATATTATGTTTTTCTTTTAAGGAATATAATAATCAAATAGAAGATCTAAAGGCTGATATGGAGGATGCCACGAAATCAGCAGAATCTGTGAGTAGATAACTGAAGAAAGTTTAAATTAATTTAAAAAAAAAACTTACTATGAATTTAGTTTACTTGGTCTATAATCAACAGAAAAATTATACGTTTATTTTATCACTACATAGTATAAAATAAAGTCGATTTATCTGTCCCTATGTATGCTTAAA
Organism: Hestina assimilis; assembly: GCA_023373885.1. NCBI lineage: Eukaryota > Metazoa > Arthropoda > Insecta > Lepidoptera > Nymphalidae > Hestina > Hestina assimilis. The sequence goes on along the minus strand of CM041749.1, from coordinate 2,863,976 downwards.
TCTTTAAAACTTCGCAATGGATTTTGATGCGGTTTTTTTAATAGAAGAGTGATTGATGAGGAAGTTTTATATGTATAAAAATAGTGGAGAAAAAAAATTAATGTTTGAGGTTTCTAATGTGATGTCGTAAATAATTACATTTAACGCGTGCGGGCCACGGGCAGTAATGAATAAATCAAAACTACTGGATCGATTTTAATCATTTTTTCAGTGAATGACATTGGCTATATATTTTATACCCGTGCGAAGCCGAAGCCTGCCGCTAGTAAACTATAATTTAGGTAATAACAAAGTTTTCTCTTTTATCTTAAAATCTTTCAATGGATCGATAAAATCGCCACTCGAGTTTAGTTTAGCGTCATTAATAATTCCATATTTCAATGAATGTGTTAAGTCTTGGCCACATCCGTGTCAGGTCATTAATATCAAGATAATAAGCGCGCTTAGACGCATGTATATCAGTAACATGTATAAAGCATATGCCAAACTCAAGGATACAGATCCTATCATTATTAAATTTATTTAAAATTTTAAATTTTTAGTTATTTAATTATTTTTACCAAGTAGTTAGACAATAAGTTTTCCTACTTTAGTTTCTTCTATATCGTTATTTTGGCTTGGCCTATACGGAAAGATAGGTCCATCGGTGGGTCGTATAGCGTTCAACGTTATAATAAACAATCTCCAGGTCCGAAACGACATCCAGTCGTTCCGCAATCGCAGCGTGATCGTGTCGGTGAGCGACGCGTGCTGTCTGTGCGACATCACGCTGCTGCTGCGCCCCTTCTACCTGTTCCCGTGCGGGCATCGCTTCCACAGCGACTGTCTGCTCGCCGAGACGCAACCCATACTTGGTAATGCAAATTTAAGGGTCTTTGCTCATTGGCGGTACGGCACGAGAAGGATTTTTTTTTGTGGCAAATAAAAATATAATAATATTTTATTACCGTAATTTCAAGTTTTATTGCAGTGCCGTGCCGCCAATGAGCGCCTGCTCTTATATTTTCTAAAACACTAATTCATTTAAAAGCGACCAAGTGTGTGTGGGACTTGCACATAAAAAGTTTCGTACCACCATAGAACAAAACTATTCTTGTATGGGGAGTGGTACCCCCTTTATTTTTAAATTTTATTTTATTTTTAATATTAGCAGCGGCAACAAAAAGCACTTACTGTGAAAATTTCAAATCTCTACCTATTACTGAAAGACAGGCAGACAGTGGAGGCTTAGTACGTAATAGGGTTCCGTTAACACCCTTTGGATACAGAACCCTAAAATACTCGTTTTAGATTTTGAGAAGTTTTCTGGTATATCTCCAAAGTCCAGGGTCCAATGTCAATGAAATTTCAAGAACAATTATCCCCGAACATAATTCTATAAAAAATACACGATTTATCAAATAATATGACTACACATTATTTCAAATGCATCTTTGAACTTTTCGACATTGATAGTGTATTTTCGTTAGGTTACCATTAGTTTAGAACCTCGATTTTCCAGCCCTTACATAAAATACATACTTCACTTTCAGCTCCTGCACGCAGGAATAAATTAACGGACCTCCAGCGCCAGCTAGCGCTGTTATCAAACATAGAGCTATCAACAGTGACATCTAGCGGACTTCCGCTCAGGGAGGTGTTGAAGAACGAAATAGACGATATCGTAGCGAGCGAGTGCGTCTACTGCGGCGAGCACATGATCGCTTGCATCGACAAACCATTCATCGCTGACGAGGATTGGGATCGAGTTATGAAAGAATGGGAGTGAATGATGTTTCGTTTCATTCAACACGTCAACAATAAAATATAACATTGTAAATTAGCAACATTATATTAATTACGAGTTAGCAAAAAAGTGTTATAACCCTTCCATGAAATATTATCTGATAGTTATAACCTCATTTAAATACGTTGCGTGGTTTAAGAGTTAGTGAAAATACAGACAGGCGCGAAATAGGACTTCGATTTATATGTGTTGAGATTAGAGAATCAATTTTAATTAAGTGAATTACGATAGTTATGTTAGAACCACTTATTTTTCAAGAACGCTTAAAATTAGATAATTCCTGATTTAGTAGCTAGCTTTCCTGACGACGTTGTGGCGCAGCGGTAGCGAACCTGCCATATGCGCCACAGGTCGCGGGTTTCATTCCCGCTCGGAGCAGATTTTTGTATTGACCATACAGGCATGTTTTCCGGTCTGGGTACAGGAAATATGTAACTATTCTAATTGATCCGTTGAGTGTGTAGCGTTCCTTAGAAAGATTAGAAAGTGAATCAATTCTGCATCGTCATTAATTTCTGAGCTGTGTTAAACTTTCTATGTCTCTAGCTTATCGGAAAACTATTATAGAATTTTAGTGGACAAATATGCAAACAAACGATAAAGCAGGTTGATGAAAACTATGTAAACATTAAGAACGAATGAGAGGCTAAATTATATTGCATTAAAAACCCCGTTAACGGATCTTGTTTAGACTAGATAAGACATTCTTAATCTTTAGGTATTTTATAAAATTAGTTAGTCTTACCATTTTATATACAGATATTTATTAGTTTTATTTTAAAAAATGCATTCCGGTAAAACACAATTAAATTTCTTTAGTTTAAATTGTTTTCTTTTTCGTTTTGCAACGTTATATAGATTATCTATAAGAAATATATTTTTCTTGTAAGAAATGCTGTGATCCTATAATATTGTATTATATGAAATAATGTGCAATAAATAAATGCCAATATAACTGGTTTTTATTATAAATCAAACAAAGAACTTGTTTGATTTTGTTCAATATTCGTGTGGTATCAATTTTTTGCTTCATTTAATTATTTTAAAATTAGAATACTATGAAATGAAAACACTACATTATAGATTCATAAGTTTATTGAGAAAATTGTGTTATCAAGTAATGATAAACAATAAATTAATTTAAATACATTGATTTTAAATTAGAGGAGACCATTTCAAATCGTAGAGTACATACAGCGTCTTCTAATGCAATGTTGCAATATTAAAAACATAAAATTGTACAAACATAAATAATATATGTGGCAACACCAGTGTTATATAGCACATAGGCACAAACAATTAACATAAAGAAGGGTAGGCAGGTCGTAGGCCACGTGCGGCGATATCTAACCGTGTCTAAAACAATTCACTAATCTGAACTATATTTATTGACTAGCAGCACTATCTACGTCCATCGCCTGCGAATCCGTTTTGTTAGAATCACCCTTAGCGTTAACGTCAACTTGCATCACTTCTTCCTTCTTATTTTCAGTATCAACATTCTTAATCTCCTCATTGATTTTCACTTCATCTGTATTTACATTTTCGATTTTTCGCTTACTTCTTTTTATCTAAATTTTCTTTCTTGTCTTCGTTTTTTACATCTTTGTTTTCCTCCTTTTCATTCATCGCCTCCTCTTTTTTATCCTCCTTAGAAATATTTTTCTTATCTTTGCTCTTGTCACGTTTCTTTACAGTTTTCTTTGGGCTGGGTTTCTTTTCAGCACTGTCTGTTGCCTTTTCAGTTTCTGGTACCGTCGTTACCTCCGTGGCATTGGCTTCTTGCGAAAGTGTATCACCTGAAGGTGGTGCAACATTTTCTGTTTTGTCTGTTACCTGCGCTTCTTCAGGTTTCTGTTCTTTAATTTCATCTTCCATTTGTACTTGTGGTACTGAAGCAGTGCTTTGTTGTTTTTGTACTTCATTTGACTCTACTTTTTCTTCCTCTTTGGTTGATTCCTTCATTTCCACATCACCATTTTGTACATTTTCTTGTTCAGCTGCCTGTAGTTCACTATCAGGATTCTGCATTTCTACGTCTTGCGGCTGTGGCATTGCAAGACCCTTGTTGTCTGCTTTCGCTTCTAATACAGCAATACATTTTTGGATACACTTTATAGCCTCCTTCCTCGCCAGCCTTATATTTTCTTTACCGTCCGTTTCAATATTATCTAATTTAATGAGATTTCTAGTCAACATCTCATCTAGATATAAATATTTTTGTCTTTTTGGTACCTTTAAAGTTTTCGACATCGGTCATAAGATTAAGGACGTCGGTTTGAATACTGAGAATCAGTGTAATAGGATCATTTGATGTCGGGGCTTGTGGGGGAGGTGGGGACTGTGCAGCTGGGGGTGCTTGTGGTGGAGCCTGGTGTTGTTGATGTTGTGGAGGTGTGTGTTGCTGCGGAGGTTGCTTCTGCGGCGGGGACGGTTGCTTCTGCTGTGGCGGAGCTTGCTTTTGAGGCGGTCTGGACGGAGTTTCAGGTCTAGGAACACTTTGTTCCTGATAGTTCTGTGGTTTCGGTGATTGAGATCGCTGCGGCGAACCGCCTCTAGGAAAAGCAGCTTGTTGTGGATACATCTTCTGTTTTGTAAATGGTTGTGGGCCTTGTCTGAAGAAAGGCCTTTCAAAGCTTTTAGCGAAAGGAAATCCTACTGGACCATCATCAGCAAAATATTGTTCCCTATCGATGTGTGGTTGAGGAGGAGGTGCGTAGGCGGGTTTTGTATCTGCGAAGTGAGTTCCATGGTCTACCGACTTATTAATCACTGGTTCGTCTCTACCTTCGACGAATATCGGTATATGTCTTACATTTGAAGATTGCTCTGATTGGTGCTGATGAGGCTGTTGTTCCTGGTGGTTTTGTCCACTCATTTTGTTAGGATTCTGATTTACTGTACGGTGGTCAGGGGGCGCTGACATAGACCTATGTGCCCTTTCGTCTGCATCAACCACACTGGGATCTGCAGGACTCTTCTGTCCTAAATCAACTGTGTTTCTCAGACCGTATTGTGGTAGCGGGACCTGCTCTTCTTGTGAAGGACCGGTATCCTGTTCAGTCTGTGTTGCTGCGGTTTGCTGCTGTGGCGAATGCGGCTGTGGTGAGGATGGTTGCTGATACTGTTCCTCTCTCGGGCCGAATCTTCGGTTCCAATGTGACGGAAAGTGTTCTCTGAACTCTGGCGGGATGTCGTCGAAGGGAAATCTGTCAAAACCTCCGAAGTTGTCAGCAGAATCTGCAATTATTAAACGTTTTGTTATAACACCTGTAAAAATAAATTACAATATTTACTTATTGTAATACAAATTATTTTAAAAATAGATAAAACAGATACTTAAAGATATAACATTTATAGTTTTGTATAATCATACAATAGCACGACAATTTTAAGCCAGAAACTTTGTTCCTCTTTATATAAGCGACTCAAATAGGATAGTGGTTCGACAGAAGTAATTGTAATGCACGTACCGTCGATGCCGTCCTGGCTGGAGGGGCGTCGCTTCCTGGCCCAGGTGGCGGGGCGCTGCCGCAACCGAGCCGCTATGTCCGGATGGCGTGCCGCGAGCTCGCTCCACGCTCCTGAACCCTCTTCCTCATCAAATGGAAAACCGCGCTGTTAACAAAAATAAGTTATTTTAGTAAATCATGTACAGTCGTTTATACAATTTATTTTCTATCCTAGCTAACAAACAACGCGCCGCCGCATCTTCGAATTTTGAGCGAATTTTATATTTTAACGCAAGATGTTTTAAAATGGATACATAATTTGAATTTCAAAGTCTTTAGAGTGTAAGCGTGGCCGACCGTCGTGACGTGTTGGAAGCGATCCTGCCTTTAACCAACGGTCACGGTTTCGATTCCCGGCGGATGTTTATATTGACCTTACAAACACCTTTTTCGGTCTAGGCGTTTGTCCTTGTAGGTTATGATAATTATTAGCTCTTGGTAAGTAATTTGCTCTTATCCAATTAGTTACTGGTAATGTCAAAATTTCTTTAACGAATAATCCAATTTTATCCTTGGATTTTTCATTTAATAGTGTTTTACATAAACAACATCCAAGTGAACGAAAACAATGTAGTATGACAGTACGTAGTATTATTTGCGTGTCGAAGAATTGTCCATATTTGGCAGATGAGGTCGAGTAACGACCTTCCTAGTCTAGACTACTGTACTACGCTGACTTATCTTTTTTATTACCGTTGTAAATAAAACTTGACGAAATTAATTTGCAATGCAATAATTTAAAATACTTATTCACATCGAGGTATAATCGAATATCGTTTTCAATAATTTTATTACCGACAGCGATCAGAAAGTTAAAGCGGTAATTATAGGCTCGATTTAATTCACATTAGCAAGATCGATAAGGACTGATCAATAAGAAATTCGTTGAACTTGCGACCTTCGATTAAACGAACGTTTGGGTATAACTGTTTATTATTTTAAAGCCATACTGATTGCTCCTCCCAGCACAAATGGCGGGCTCGATCGGGGCAGTGCTATGGAGATAATCGGCGTAAAGTAACAGTATGAGTAGGTACTGTGGCGTTTCGTGCGATGAGTGAGAGCGCCTGAGGGCACCTCTCTGTTCCCTTCTCTTTCTCCCTTTTTTTTTTTTTTTTTTTTTTTTTTTTTATGTTAGAAGTTGGCAAACAAGCATACGGCCCACCTGATGGTAAGTGGCTGCCGCAGCCTATGAGCGCTTGCAGCACCATTAGTAGGTGCCATTCACGCGTTGCCAACCTCGACATATTAGTTCTTAAATCTCGTTCGCCCAGTAATTTCACTAGCGTACAATGCCCTTCAAACTGGAACACAGTAGTGCCTAAGCACTACTATTTGTCGGCAGAATATTGGACACTGCGGTGGTACCTACCTAGCCGGCCTCTTGCAACAAAAGACCTACCACCATTGTGACTGATTGCACTGGTGGAATAATCTCTGTTGTGACAGAGGTTATCCCAACAGCGGGCGATGGGGTCGTCACATCCCGACGCCTTTAAAATTCCCTTCTCATTCCTTCCCTAATATCCCTTACAAGTTATGATCGCTTGCGAACGAAGCAACGTATCTCGTCTACAGGTTGCGGTTATTGTTTACCATCAAGTGAACCAACCGTCATGACGTAAATATCAATATATTTTACATGGAAAAGTGATCAAGTATTTATTGCCGTAGTAATATGGAGATTTCTTTTTTTATCGATTGATAGTTTTTGCATAAGTATGCAGTTCCGCATTTTTGTCACCGGTCCCGGATGCGCATATGTTATTTTTAAAACTTTCTACAGCATCATCATTTGCAGTGACAGGACATTAATGATAACATAAAACTTATGATGATATATTTAACGGCATAAAAAGATTTTATTATTAAGGTATATATAAATATTCCTTAAATTTTGTACTTAAAGTAAAAAGTCTTCGAAATTCAGTAAATAAGCAATGTTAGACATTCAATTAGGATACTGTCGTGTAAACACAGCGTGTACAGGCGCTAACACCCACACAAATGCAAATACGTGGCTTATACTTATATATAACATATACTTATTTTATATATTTTTATTTTATCTATAACGCGATGTTAAGGAAAGTTAAGAATTACGTGTCAGATGTCCTAGAATGTTGATTCACAATATCGACTTATCGATTCATCGTTACAATAATAATAGTTGACAAATAAAGGTATAAATAACTCATATTTAATTATACATGCTATAGTATGCTTGTGATAGTATAAATACCGATTCTTGAGAGGCGCCATTGTTCTGAGTCAGCTGCGTGACTTTGATTAAAGAAATTAATGAGGCGCTAAATTAATATTATAATTACTGTTTACTGTGGAGGTGACGATGTGAGAAATGTGTCTCAACACGAAGGAAGGATCATCCGACCAGGCGGGTGATATTGCCTGGCGGATCGAAGCCTTGGGCCGAAGCCCGACGACTTACGTTGGAAAGTTGTATATATAGTCGTTTCGCGTAGGAAATTTTGATAGCGCGATTTAGGATCGTGACGTTCGTTGGTCGTCCATATCGTTGCCCCGTAGGTGTCGTTGTAGCTTGATGCGACATTGTGACAATCTTGTCTTTCTATCGCGTTACGTCATGTTGCGTGTAGATGTCAGTACATTGACTGTTAATTTGATTGCAATTATTTTTATAATAACAATATCTGATTTAAGTCTTCTTCAGAACATAGTACTAGCTCAAAGTGACGCAGGTGAAGTGACGTTTTTAACAGAAGTTACGTTCTCTATTTCCAAAGTTCTAAACCATATCAACACAAACATTCTTTCTTAAACTGATACCCACTCATTTTATAAAATAGAGTAGAGAGAGAGAGAGAGAGAGAGGGAGAGAGAGATAAAATAGAGATATGAGTAGGTAATAGTTTTTTTTGGTTTTCTAAGGATCCGGTTTGAAAACAAGAAGTACAAACACCAAGACCGGAATACATTCCTGTATTATCAATACAAATATCTGCTCCAAGCGGGAATTGACCCGCGACCTGTGGCGCTTAAGGCAGATTCGCGAGAAAGTACGCTAGGTATAATTAGGTTTTTAGTTTTTTGGGATAAAATAAATAGTCTATACTGAAGCAATTCCAAAAGATTTTCAGTTACACAAAATATGTTTTTCTCTTTATTTATTCAAAGCTTACTCAGAATTCTGATTTAATTCTATTCAGTTTAATAAACAATGACTAGAATATTCTTCGACGAAATTTTAGTCATAATAATAAAATTGTATATTTCAATACTTTATCTTTGAAAATAACTTGAAAATAAATAAAGTAATAAACTGAAAGCCTTAAAAGGCACAACACAACTTACGTCAGGACAAATTAATATTTATATTATTTGTTGTTATTGAAAGACATTATAACTGTTTTTTTTTGCCTTTTACGCTGTTAAGTAGGCGCTGTTAATTAAACTTCGGCGTAATTCCGCTGTAAAAAGTAAATTGTATTGACAACCAGGACTCTAACTACTCGAATTGTTATTGAACATTCGAGAAGTTTTAACCGATAGTGAAACAGAAGCCAACTATCAAATGGACCAATCGTAATACAATATAGTACTTTTAGGAATCAGAAGTGAGTAGACTAAAAGTAGGAATTTTAATTATTCGTCTTTACGAATAATCGTAATAAACATAAATCGGTAAGCGGATTTAATTACTGGCTTTTCTAACACATAACTAATAAATGGACGCAAATAAGCAATACCATGTCAACCCACACGAATGTCATTTCGAGAAAAACGCGTTTAAAAATTTTGTACAACTTGCTTTATATGAATTTTTTTATGTATTGGTCAAGTTTTTTATGTATTGTTATTTTAGAAGTTTTAAAGCATAAAACCCTACAAATATTAAAGAAAAATGTTCTTCAGCCATTTACTAACACTCCTGCATATATCACTCAGTTTTTAATTTTTATGGGTTGACATGGTATTGCTTATTTGCGTCCAAATGACATTAATAAATGCATAAATGATTCACGACCCAACCAAGTATATGGACTGTCACCCTAGTTTTCCCGCCAACCGATGTAGAGCTACCATTCCTTTTTTTTATAAAAAGACTAAGGAACAATTAAAGACATTATTTGCTTATAGTACTAGATGTTTACAAAAACACATTATAATATACTGACAAACTAGACAGCTCTCCAACCTAATTAATAACATATCCCACTAAAATATAAATAAAAAGTTGAGTCCTGTTGAGGCAACCGTGACCAATAACAGAAAAACAATATCAAGATGATTTGGGAGATAGTATATATTTTACCATGACAGATATCATACAGTATGAATTTATGGGCATCTGAAAATTTTAGATTTCTCAGAACCTTCCTCAGGTTGAGAAAAGAAAAAGAATCAATCAATTTTAAGCCTGTAAAAGCATAGACTTTTGTGGATAACTTTCACACGTTACACGATTTGTCGCGTGTAATGAAAATTTTATAAATAATTAGATAACGACATGTAATATAGGCTTGTAATATGAAGTATACAAGTCTGAGAATAGTAACAGCGAACTGCAAAGATATTTAGTAAATAAATTAGCAGTCTTGACGCCTTCCTAGCTTTTCCAGCAATTATATATAATATATGTACTGAAAATGTATACTATTTACTTGATTGTTAAAATTGTATATTTAATACTTTATCTTTGAAAATAACTTGAATATAAAGTAATAAACTGAAAGCCTTAAAAGGCATAACACAATTTACGTCAGGAACAATTAATATTTATATTATTATATTATTTGTTTTTCATTTTATGTCAATATAACTGTTTTTTTGCCTTATACGCTGTTAAGTAGGCGCTGTAAAAATTAATCTTGGGTGTAATTCCGCAATATCGTTTAAGACCGTTTAACGTAATCAACACCTCAAGGCTGAAACCCTTTAAGATAACGTGAAACTATTACGAGTTTTGTAAATCAAGTCAATCTTCTTCTTATCGAGTGGTTAGAGGCTAAGCTAGTGTCAGAGTTGTTCAGGTCGCCCGTATAGGCCTCTAACTTGACTTCTCGACTATTATGAAATTGATAACAGCCCGGACCGACTTTTTACCTTCCCTACAAAGCACGGAGACGCTCAGTTGAAATACTACTACGCGATCACCCATCTAGTGACTGATGGCACCTAAAGTTGCTCAACCCACCGATCATTTACCGATCAGTGTGCGCACCCGGCTATGAGCTCCAATAGTCATTGAAAATAATCATTCAAATTATATTCAATATAAAAGTTTAATTATAAAATGTACACAATAATCTAAATCCCGATGCCAATCCACGCCAAAGCCATGCCTGAACTTTCACGATTACCTAACATGTCCTCAAAAATTAAAAATCGATGCCGAGACGAGATTATTTAATCTTTTTATTACGAAGCTGATGTCAGCGCGTGTAGGAGATGCGAGCGACGTCATGAGTCGAGTGGATCGGACATATAACAGGTATAAATATAGACACTTAAAGACAAGTGACCAATCATGTATACGAAAACAAATAATATAATTAAAATTGTTACTAGCACGAACCACATAGTCATGTAATCAGGTATATTCATGCTGACTGTGGATAAAGTAAGGAGGAAGTTTTAATTAATAAATCTTCATCAAAACTTCCTTTTTAATTTTTGGAATAGGGTACAAATCGGCTAATCAAAAAATGCGACAAAAATTCAAACACCACTTCGAAATGTGTTCCCCTTACTGACAACGCAGTGTCATTAAGAAAACAATAATAATTAATCGATCAATAAAGATTTCAACTCAAATTCTTCACTTTAATCGCTCTGTTAAAAACTAGTAACACTTAAAATCAGAATAAGAGTAATAAGTAGATCCTAGGTAAATACCGGGAATAATGCTAGAAAGGAGAATGAAGATTTCAACTAAACGATTAAAATTGTGGTTAATATACAACTAATGCCATTGACCTCAACAAAGTAAAGAATAATCGAAAATATATTATAGCGACGACAGCTAACAAAACACGAGAGAAATGACTAAGTGCGATGACTTATAATGACGATGAAAAATAAAAGCATAGTATTTTAAAATTAGTACTAATAGAGCTATTGCTTCTCTCAGCACAAATGGGCCGAATCGACCAGAAGTACTACCCTCTTACAGAAAATCGTCGTAGAGATACAGATTCGTGCGATGAGGAGAGAGCCGGAGGCCTAAATCCACCCCCTCTGTTCCCCTATCATCCCTTCCCTCCTATCCCTTGGATTGGCAATGCACATGTGATACTACAAGTATCACAAGCGTTCATAGTTTTTGGTAACTGCTTACCATCAGGCGGACCATACTATGCGTCATGAAATAAAATTAAAAAGACAAAAGACTTCGTCCATCCCAATTATCATAAAGCATTGAGATATGAGAAAAAGATATGGCAATATTACAAAAAGTGATATCTTTATTACAAATTGTGAGGACATATTATAATCGAATTAAAACTAAAAGGAAACTTCACCACTATTATCATTCGTCTTCGTCTCTGTCATCGTAATGAGGTTAATAAGAAAACGACAGCTTGCTTTATATGGACGAAGCTACATATCCGGTGATTATAGGTATACAAATAAAGAAATAATTTCGTATTATATCTCGTTGTCATACTGTATTAGCATTGTATACGTAGGCGATGTTGACGCATTAGTGAGACGCTGGACCGTTTTTAGTCGATATTTTACCTTCTAAGCCAGCCCTGACATCATCGGCTAAACTTAGATAAATGTTTACTTGTGATGAGGATTTACCTGAGGCGGTATTCGCTTGTATATATTGTATATAAATATAAAAATAATGATACGTCAATAAATATTATGATAAAATTTTACGATATTATTAATGATGTACAGTAATGTACCTCAAAATTCTCCGAACTTCGCTTCCAAAAATAAAACTAAAGATTTGATTATACATGAAAAAAGTATTCGATTCCTTCGGCTGAAATTTATTATACGACACAACATTATAACCACAGACACCGTCGTGGCGTTGTGGGTAGCGAGTCTGCCATTAGTCTCGATGTGAGGCATTGATCTTACAAATATCTGTTTCGGTCTGAACCTTTGTCCTTCTGTCCCCACTGTGCCCCGGAGAGCACGTTAAGCTTTATTTATTTATTAATTAATTTATTTATTAATTAATTAACAGCAAAACAGCAAAACAAAAAAACAAGACAATTTTCCTTTTTTGATATAACATGCAAGATGCAATGTATAGCCTGTCTGCTGAATCGACTCCATGAATAGTCTTACGGTGGCATCCACACTAAGCAAGCTTGTATCGTGGATACCCTCTTACGTATTACAGAGAGCTTTGCACCTACGGTCATAGACGTGTATAAAAATAAAAACAAAAAAGTGAACTAATAACAGCTGTCGATCCCGTTTGTTGTCACATAACATCGGATCGGATTGGAATCGAACCCGCGACCTGTGGCGCTTAAGGCAGGTTCGCTACCTCTACGCCACAAGGTCGTCAATAACGCTAGGAAGGACAAAATTATAACCACGGTTAGCGATTAGTTACAACTGTGAAATAGAAGACCAGGAAACCAGCTTAGTGTATTTTTTATTCTGTAGAACACGGTTTAATTTAATCTTACATCTTGTCGAACAGGACAACATTATGTCAAGAACATGGCGATAAATTACTGCCATTTTTATAGTTTAGAAAAACTAGTTTTTGTTAAGGAAAACGTAGGTGAACTTATATTATTGACACGACTTAGCATTGCATTCGTGATTGATTAAATCGATTCTATGGTCATTAGTCTCTTTTACAAGCACATAATATTTACATACATTATATACTTACATTTTTAAAGCATCAGGACGTGACGTGATCGCCCGCTGTAGGGATAATCTCTGTCACAGCAGAGATTATTCTACCAGTGCAATTAGTCACGCTGTTAGGTCTTTGTTGCACGAGGCAAACTAGGTAGGTACCACCGCAGTATCAAATATTTTAACGCAAAGCAGTAGTCTGTGTTTCGGTTTAAACGAGATTTAAGAACCAATATCTCGAGGCCACTGCAACCGCTTAACATCAGATTGGCCATATGCATGCCTGCCAACTTAGTAACCAAAAAACAATTGATTTTTGATAGTACAATAAATAGCACTTTAATGTGACTATTCTAGATACTTGCGATATTTTAAGGTTAAAGGAAGGCTTAAGTAATGAGGAAACGTGTAGATTTGAATGTTTAATTAAGTTTTTTTGCTGATACACAAACCAAGGTGACTGATTTACAAAAAGAAAATGTTTATAGTTTTTTTTTAAATAATTCCCAATTATAGCACAAAGAATTTCGAGTTATTGGTCTGCGAATTCCTGTAAAACTATAATCGATCCAAAAGCTCGTACAGACACCGGCGCCTTCCTATCGATTCTGTATTTAGAGCAGCACTTAATGTTAAATTACGCAGACACGGAATTATCTACCAGAGAATGACCCATAAGTGAGGGTTTAAGTAAGAATGCTATTAAGAGATTTTGTTAGTTTATCTTAAACAGTATTGGGTTTATTTTATAAACTAGCGGCCCGCTCCGGCTTCGCACGGGTTTAAAATATATAGCCTATGTCATTCACAGAAAAATGATTAAAATCGATCCAGTAGTTTTGATTTATTCATTACTGCCCGTGGCCCACACGCGTTCAATGATAAAAAAAAAAAATTACGACATCACATTAGAAACCTCAAAATTTTTTTTTTTCTCCACTATTTAATGTAATGGATGTTATTATACATATAAACCTTCCTCTTCAATCACTCTATCTATTAAAAACCCGCATCAAAATCCGTTGCGTAGTTTTAAAGATTTAAGCATACAAAGGGACAGAGAAAGCGACTTTGTTTTATATTATGTAGTGAAATGTATGAACTTTTCTTAGCTTTTTTAGTATAATTATTTACAATTCATTACAACTGTACAAATGTCCAAGCGGAATGGTGGCAAGAATGCTGGCTGCATTTCCCCACTGAATCGAAATCCCGATTCTTTGGGCGAAAAATTAACCAGCCCTCCTGGAGCCTGCCTGTGGAGGCAACGGAGTCGGGGTGTAATATTTTAGGGAACATAGTTTTGGTAGTTTCGCAATTAAACCTTACAATATATTGGGGATGTAACGTTAATTTGTTGAACAATGAGAAACCACATTTTTTTAAAGATTATTAGCAATGCTTTTTCAAGGCATTACTTATGTTCTTATTGCCCCTCCAAATACGTACGACAATAGCCTAAGGGGGTCAGGATCGAATCCGCGACTCTCGCGTTACCGGGGCGGAGTCGGCCCCTCTACCGTTGAGCTATGGAGGCTCCTAATTACTATTTTAATTTGGATACCTTTTGACCTAAGCAATTAGAGTCTGATTCTTCTTCTGATCTCTGATTCGATTACGTACTCCAAACAGCGCTATCTATAAAACGTGACTTAGTTTTTAAGGAAGTCTATAGTTCACTACCACCGTATAACACAACTGTAAACATCTTCAGTGAGAGAGATAAGATCTCATGAGAATATTTTGCGAAGCTAAATAAACGTCGTTCTATACAGTTGGATCCAGTAACTGACCTATCCTAAAAATTAGACCTACCTCACTGGACCGCAAATCGTCAGTAAGAGCTTTGTAAGTTTACAACGACTATTCGGTACAGACAGAAACATCGTAAAAGTTAGTCGTCCATCCTGATATATAAGGATTAATAAAATTCTCAATAAAGGGCCCTGTTAAGAAACATTATTGAGGTTATAGAGCATTAGTATTAAAGTTTTTAAGAAACCAATATTCGTAGTTAATGAGGGTGCAAGAACCGTTCAAAACTTTTTTTTGAAGACTTATTCCAATGGAGAAGTAAATTAAATCTCTATGTCTTCCTTCACAATACAATTGGTTGACTACGTGATTTTGATCTTATATATTGACAAGACTATTTTGTACAACTGTACTACAAACATTGGTTAAAAACCAGTCAACGATTGGGCAACTCTGAAAATACCAAATGTTTGAACCAATAATGATAAAGCATACTGTAGACCAATATTATAATTATTAATTACAACACATTCTTTATATATCTCTTCCTGGATAATTATTATTAAAAATACCCTACCATCTATTTTGTAGCTACGACCTCGTTATCAAAGGCCGCATAAGTAAAAAATTCGAATTTATTGAAGAGCCCACGTCTATAAATGGCGTTACAATAACAGCTGCGCGTGAGCCGTTGACTCAGCGCCGGTTCGCAACGTGACGACTGTTTATACGGTTTATATTTTTGTGTTATAAAAAGGGTTTCTCAACCTTTTACCTTCGTATACCACACATTAAAAAAACAAAAAAATATAAAATAGAAATAAAGTTACTATAAATAGCTATGACGAAACCATCTAGATCGTTTTTATATTAAATAATTATTAACATAGAATTTGTAAATTTTGACAAAGATGAGAAAATGTTAATATCAGAATAGATTCTAGTTTTGTTTTTATGATAAATATAATATGGGGCTTGTTAGCCACCGGAGATGGCCAAACTTTGACAAACCATGAATTAAAACAATGAATAATAATATTCCCACATTACAAGTCAATTGGAACTGATGATTTCAACACTTTAAATACTTGAGTGGTATTAAAAAAAATTATAAGCTTTTACGGTCTGCTAGATGCAAGCGACACTCTGTATCAACACTGACAAAATGTTTCTGAAGTTATATTCATAGAAGAAGAAAAAATTGATAATTTTTTAAAATACTTTTATTCATCCGACATTTTTTTTTGTCAAATAAATTAATAAGAAAATATTTATTTCGGTAAACATAGAAGGCCTTCACTATCAGCTAATAACCTGGAAACTGACAGCTTTAGTCAAAACAGCAACGTTTCTTTAAAAAAATAATAATAAAATAAAATGACAGAAATTTATTGCCTTTAAATTAATTGGAAAAACATTTCGACATAATTATTAATTTCCGTTATTTATTTAATGAATTTAATTCATCGATCCCCTATTTCATATTTTAATCGTTAGTTGTTCATTATTACAACAATTATTCATCAATGAAAATAATTATTCCATATAAATCATACCTCATTTGATGCATTTCCATATTCCGGTGGTTTATCCACTACAACGGGCGATTCCATATTTCAATAATAAACACTGGAATGTATCACAATTAATATACACAACACTACGAGATAACAAATAAATGTCGCTTCGTACAAAACGTTCTTCGCTCTGTTTCAATATAAACTGAGTCTGTTCAACACGCGCGATTGTATTTATACAGTCATCCGAATGTATACTACGCGTCTCGAAAGTTCTGGATTGTTCGAGAAATGCGTGGCTATGGTTGCTACGTTTGAACATCTCGCCGCACGGGTTTATCGATTTCGAATCTTACATTGCTACTTATATATGTATCAATATAGAACGTATATAAAATGTACACACAAAACCGGCAATGTATTCAGTGCTATTACCTAAATGGTTTATAATAAAAGCCAGACGTTAACTTTACGCCTGCGCAGTTTCGGTTAAGAAGCTTCGAGTAAGTATTCGAATTATGGTAATCGAAATTTAAAATAATAAATAGAACATGAAAAATAATGGTAAAAATATTGATGAAATCATTATTTTTTATATTTATATATATTTATTTATATGTATTTATACAATGATCTACGGTATTCTAGTGTTGCTCAGAAGACATAATGCATTATACATTTAAAATGGAAATTTTTATGGGACCTTTGATTCGACCTTAGCGTAAATATTAGAATTATCTTAATCATGGATTAAGAAAATAATTAAAACAGAAACTTGCAAGAAATTTTCCATCCAATGCGACTTTAAACTACGAAATTACATTAATGTAATCTCAATATTCTCAAATCATTGTCTTGTTAACAAGACAATCAAATTTGAGAAAATGTAAATAGGGATGTTTTTAAGAAACAGCACCATTTCTATGTATACCAATTATTTTATTTTAACAAAAAACAAAACTGAATCGCTATATCTTATAGATACTACTAGCCCAAACCACCTTCGAGATTCCATTAAATTTCAAATCTTTTTATTTTTAATAAACCAGACAAATTAATATCCTCTAGAAATAATGTTAGCCAATTTTATAGGCTTTATTTGTATTCATTTTAAACAAGCAAATGCCACCCACTCAACGGCCCCCATTAAGTGATATCGTGTCGGGGGTCCGGAAACACACGCAATACCGGAACCCATGCCTGTATAGCTAATACAAGATCTGCACGGAGTACGAATCGAACCCGCAACCTGTGACGTTTGTGGCCGTTTCACTACCACTGCACCACAACGAACGTCATCAAGTTTTAAATAATTATGTTAATACCATAGTTCTTTTATATACGTAAAAAACTTCATTTTATATTTGACACGCGATATAAGCTAACGCGTACACGAAAAAGTCAATAAATTTCATCCAAATTCGTTTATTTGTGTTTGCGTGAAAGGTAACAAACATCCATCCATTCTCACAAACTTTCACGTTTATAATATTAGTGGGATTTATTCACTTCGAAAATGGCATCGGCTGTAAAAACTGTCGATGATGACTGAACGGTGCATAAAGAATTATAAATAATGTATTACTTTTATATTTATATGAATAAAAATAAAACAACAACATGAATCTCGCATCTTTAAAAATGCTATCACAGTTACAATTTTCATTCAAAATAAATCAAATCATCAAAGCAATTTCCAACAATTGATTTCATAATCTGATATTGTATCCATCTTCCTAGCATTAATCCCGGTATTTGCCCAGGGCCTAATTACTATTCTTGTCCGGATTTGAGAGGTTACTAGTTATTACACAGAGCGGTTGTCATCTCACCTGTCCAACCCTATGGGTGAACCAGTAACTTAGTGGATAAGAGCTAACTAACAACTAACAACCGGGACAAATAGCTTTACGTCTCGCCGAGGCACGGTGGGGAGAACCACATGGGCAACCCAAACCGAAACAGATATTTGTAAGATCAATACAATCCGCCCGACCACTGATAAATAACAAAAATGATTTCGAAATAAGAAAGATAATCTAAGCCATGTGATCTATGCATGTACACGGTCTAAAAATAATATCTTTTGAACATGCTGAAGACGAGTTGCAAGAGAGGATGGTAGCAGATAATATATGTATAGATACACATACAGCTTACCGACTCCAACAGCCAACTGGTGAGAAATATTAATAGATATTCGCAGGTTGTTATTATATTATATGTCGCAGCCGGCCATGTTATGAAAGTGCATATGAAATGAGAAACGCGCTATTGCAATATTTGAAAACCTTTGTTAAAATTGTTATCCAAGTAACAAGTACACAGATTTTTTTTACAGAATATTAGCAATGCTTTTTCTGATACTCCAATTAGCTCTACAAATAAACTCGAAGCTTGCGCTAGGAATGGGTAAGACAATAGCCGTTGAGGGTCATGATCGGACCCGCAGCTCTGGCGTTAACGCAGCGAAGTCAGCCCTTGACCACTGAGCCCGGCTTAATATTGAATTGAAGAGATAAATTTTCTACACATATTTAATAATTTTGTTGACGACGTTGTGGCGCAGCGGTAGCGAACCTGCCTTAAACGCCACAGGTCGCGGGTTCGATTCCCGCTCGGAGCATAATATGTTTGTATTGACCATGCAAGCATATTTTCCGGTCTGGGTGTATTTTCCTTGTCATTGTTAATGTTTCCGGACCCCTGACACAGGATATTACTATCCTAATGGGGGCCGTTGAGTGTGCCACGTTTATTTATTATTTATTATTAATAATTATGCGTAATAAAAACCAACCTAACCCTTATGATGGCAACGCACGGCTTCTTCTTATCGATTGGTCAGTGGTCAACCTAGTGTCAGAGTTGTTCAGCTCGCCCGTAGGCCTCTGACTTGACTTATCGACTGCTGTCTAATTGTCAACAGCCGGGACCGACTTTTACGTGCCCTCCGAAGCACGGAGACGCTCGGTTGAAATACCATTATGCGATCACCCATCTAGTGACTGACCGCGCCTAAAGTTGCTTAACCTACCGATCGTTTACCGATCAGCGGGTGCACTCGGCTATGAGCGTCTCGGCATGCATCAGCCTCTGGTGTTACAAGTGATTATTAGCGATGGTGGCTCTTATCAACCAATCTACGTTTTTCTTTCATCTTGATAGGCATTCGCACACATTACATAAAGTTATTTATATCTAAAAATAATTCATTTTTTTAAATAGATTACTAACTTATGAAAATGTAAAAGAATTGTATAGTGTTGTAAATTAAGATATATTTTCCACGGTTGGACGCGCATCTAGTTGAAGTTCGAGTGATTGTAGTAACGAAATACTTGAATGAGTTCTTAATTACCAAGATATAATCTATAAATCATAAGTCATAATCCTTTTTGGGTTCCTTAGCCAAATGGCAGAAACGGAATCCTTGTTTTTTTCTTTTTCATGAATATTCCCGTCCATCAATACGCCACAACTATTTTCTCGCAGGCAGTAATCATGGAGTAATATATAATTACAGATGAAGTCCATGAACCGCTGCAGTGGTGTGGTTAGGATTACTTTTATTACACAAAAAGTTGGGAACCCTATAATACATTTCACATCTCGAAAGAAATAAAGTAAGTTTTCTAAAAAAATTTCATTTAATAATGTATTCTAAGGTCATGGCAAACGAAGCCGCGGGCACATGCTAGTTACAACGAAATTGAATGTTCTGTGGTAGCGATAACCCATTGAGTTCCATTCGTTGTAACGAAACCATAAAAAAACCTCTCCCATATTTCGATTCCCTAAAAAAGATTAATGAAAACCATAAAGGATTCCGTAAATTCATTTCACCCTAGAAAAAATATCAAGTCTTTTATTTTATATAATAAATAAATAAATAAATAAATAAACGCTGCACACTCAACGGCCCCCATTAGGATAGTAATATCCTGTGTCGGGGGTCCGGAAACATTCACAATGACAAGGACAAATACACCCAGACCGGAAAATATGCTTGCATGGACAATACAAACATATTATGCTCCGAGCGGGAATCGAACCCGCGATATAATTCATATTTGTTGTTATAGCGGCAACAGAGACGCACATTCTATAAACATTTCAACTCTCTACCTTAATTATGATTTATGAGATACAGCCCGCTGATGGACAGACAGCGGAGGCTCAGTAATATGGTACGGAACCCTAATCAAATATAAATCAAGGATCGAATTTCTGTTTTTCATAATTATTAATAAGATGATATTACATACAATTTTTCTAAACGAAATCAATAGTGTTGCGACTACGAAACATCTGGACAGATATAGTTTAATGTACAACAGATCACCACGCGTACTTTTGGCAGCAGCCGATGCACAATGAAAGGTCGTCGACCTGCTCAGAATACATGCAGAGAGAATATCAAATTAAATGACGGACAGAACACAATGGCCAGTAACTAACCTTATTCTAAACACATCTCGATCTAGATGCAATCATATAAATCAATGCAATAAATTACTTCGCATAATCGTTTTGAAGACTAGCTTCTGGTGGCGGCTTCGCCCGCTTGAATAACGATTTTTATACACAATTTGAAACCTCTTTTCAACATTTAAGAGGTGGAAATATAGAAAATGTTAAAGCACGTGTTTCTTTTATTATAATTGAGCGCCGGAAAACAAACAAAAATGACAGATTTCCATATAAACTTTAAACCCACTTTTTACCCCCTTAAAGGTTAAATTTCGAAAAATCCTTCTTTAATGCGCGTTTACGTTTTAAAAGCAACACCTTTGAAAATATTCACCCTTCTAAGTCAAAGGGTTAGTTAGGCTGGGCTTTTATAAGTCAGTCAGGTCTTCTCCTTTTATATATAAAGATTTACTGTGCCACGATGTGCTTGGCAAAAACACGACACATTTAGTACATCGGCCATTGTAGCGACTGCATTAATGCTGCATCGCATTTTACGTTCCACTGTATAGCGATGTTATAGAGTGTTTGACCCAACATCAGTTTCCGTGATCCGAATAACAACTAAATCGTAGATCTGTGCTACTAAAAGAATGTTTGCACTATCCCTTTGAAGAAAATAAAGACTTAAAAAAATTTTCTTTTTTTAAGTCAGCATAAATCTTGCCTGATGAGGAATCTTACCGCATCCTACTTGCACGATAATATATGCAACGTTTGTTGCCATCGGAGATAAAAGATGAAAAAAATTAATGAATGAGTAAAGGCTTTCCCTTTAATTAATAAGATAAATTATGTTAAAAGACTTTGTCTTCTTGACGAACGTTAAGCATAACGAGTAACAACGATAGAAACGAATCTAAAACGACTAGTCAATGCAAATCTATTTCGGCTACAACACGGCCGATACAGTGAAACATTTAATGTTACCGCAAACAGCTCCTTTCTAAGCTCGAAAATACTTCAGGGTTAATCGCTAAACTATAAACAAGCTAACTGGGGCGTACGTAGGCAGCCCTGTCTTAGATTTATATATTTACTTACATTTTACATTATAGGTCAAAATATATTCACAAAAAAAATTAGGTTGCTCTTCTAATTTATAGCAGTCAGCAGATATCTACACAAAGAAGTGTCTGTTTGTAATTCAAAATGAACAGCTTTTCACTTAATGCATATGAAATTATTTACGGTAGAATTACAATTCAGGTTTCCATACAATAAAGAAAAATCGGTACACCACGCGAGCAGAGGCACAGGCACACTTAGTATGCAATACGGGTAGCCATTTATATGTATATTATAACTATAAATTGTGCATCATAATTGAGGTCACTTCATAATTACAAGTTTAAGGCGCCAAGAATTCCTTGTTTTAAATCACATAAACGTCGAAGTTTGACAAGACAATAAAACGCCTCAAACAGAATAACATGGAAAGACTAAATACATCGTAAATCTTTTTATATAAAAACGTAGACGAAATTATATCAATATTACACTACGTGTCACTATTTCAATCCCGACATCTTGGACAGTTGCGTCCACTTTATTACAAAAGCTTACGTCAATGGAAAAGCACGTTCGATAAAGAAAGCATTACTTCTTTTATAAAACTACAAATTGCTGGCAACACCATGACTGGTGTTACCAACAGAACAATGAGAGGAATTCAAACGTAAGAAAACTAGCAAACTGTCAATACTCACGTTTCGCTTCATTTCCAAACTGTCATATTACGCCAGTGGCAGGGGAATGATGTTTTCCGTATTTTTTAAGTATATCAAATTTTTTCGAATAAGTCGACTCCAGCAACGCTCACCCGTTCGACTCTGCGAGTTTGCATGCAAGGTGGGTGGGTGAGACGTATCCCCCGAAATAGAACTTTTGGAATAACTCAACACAAATTATATTCCTGCGTCACTGTTGACGAGATGAAGATCAAGAGCAGACGTATAGCTAGAGCGCGTCGTGTCTATGATCAACTTTATTATTTTCGCGACGATGCTCGATTTTGCTACACTCATAATCTTACAGCGTTATGACGCAATGAACATAACTTCATTCAACCGAAACGAATATGTTCTTGAATATTAGAAAGCAGGATGCCAAACCTCAAAGTATCTACAAAGTCGAAAAACTAAATTATCATTCATTGAACAATTACATTGAGAGAGATAAAAGCTATACCCACACACAGTTAAAAATAAAAGACCAACAAAATCGTCCGTAAAGAAACGGATATGACTTTTTACGTTAAAAAGTATTATTCATGTAAAAGACCATGAAAATTTATATTAATAGGTTTTTTTCGACGAGGTCGCAACGGTACGCATGCTTACGTCGCATTTCTTCCTCGACAAGTGCAGTAAAAGGAGAGTCCTTGGGCCCACAGGCCGCTGTCGTGAATCATTAGCACCTACGCGCGCTTCCAGCAGTGCTATTGGTCTACGTAGTTGTTACCTATACTTCAATAGTGCAATACTATTTACGTTAGGGCTGACAAAACAATGACAACATAATTCACGGTTTTTCATGAAAAAAAAGATTTTACTTTTAACAGACTTAAAAGCTAAGTTTTCTTGTATATTTTAAGCATTTCATGAATGGATTTAAATAATATAAACACCATACAAAAAAATGGTTATTTTTGAATTTGTGAGGATTTAATCCAGAACTCTCGAAATAACGTTCTGGTAAGTCGTTTTAGGGATGCCGGAATGCCCTATTAATAAGCCTTCGCCATCCGTTTGTCAGCGGCCTGTACCTCACGAATCATGATAAGTAGAGAGTTCAAATTTCCACAGAATGTGTATTTCTGTTGCCGCTACAAAAACGAATACTAAAAATAAAATAAAATTTGAAAACAAACCCATACAAGAAAATCGCATGAACTACAAAATAGTTGCGATTGTAATACATAAATAGTTGCGATTTTCATAGATTGTGTATTTCTATGGCCGCTATAGTAACAAATAATAAAAACCAAATTTCGAGTTAAAAGAAGTCTTAATACAACCCTTTATGAGACCTACGTGCACTTGGCCAGTTTTTTTTTTGTATAATATAATTACAACCGCTACTTTATTCTAAGAAAAAAAAGCTCTTCTTCTTCGTCCTAGCATTATTCCCGGTATTTTATTTACCTAGGGTCTGCTTATTACTCTTATCCGGATTTGACAGATTACTAGATTTTACATGGATTGCCATCTAACCTCCGCAACCTTAAGGGCGAACCAGTAACTCATTGGATAAGAGCAATTTACTTATCAAGAGTTAACGATTATTATCAGATGATATGTGATAACAACCAGGACCGACAGCTCTCCGAGGCACGGTGGACCCAGACCGAGACAGAAGTTTTAACAAACTTCTGCCCGAGCGGGAATCGAACCCGCAACCGTCGAGACTAAATGCAAACTACTCCCAATGCCACAACGGTGTCGGTGTCAAGAAAAAAAACATTTTTTTATATATTCAAGCGTTGTCAACCCTACCATTAATCTATGGAGGATAAATAACTATGTTATTGTGTCGATAATGACTTACAAGTTATAGTTATTGCGCCATACCTTGATGACCACATGGCATTATCAATATTAGAACAATCTTGAAAGCGAAATTGTTATTGGTCATAATATGGGAATTAATGTCTTATTGCTTGATATTATTACGAATAGAAACTCCTTAACCTGATTCGTATGAAATAAATGCTATTCAATAACAATTTAACAGTTAATGGTATTTATTTTAAATTAATATATAAACGCTATATACTCAACAGCCCCCATTAGGATAATGATATCCTGAGTCAGGGGTTCGGAAACACATACAAGGACAAGGAAAAACACACCCAGACCGGAACATATACCTGCATGGTCAATGCAAACATCTGTTGCGAGCGGGAATCGAACCCAATTGAGATATCGACCTGCGGCGTTTAAGGCAGGTTCGCAACCGCTGCGACACAACGTCGTCAATTTTCGATATAACTTGCCATGCTTCCGACTACATGTGTGTCAATTGCTAATATTAGTGCACTACGGTGTACGCATAGATATAGAGGGCAATAGATGGTGTATACCATATTAAATTGTTAACAATTTAAGGATAAATTAGCGCCACCTATGAAGTGGTTTGAATATGGCGCATGTGCGAAAGTACTCTTACTTAGATAGATAATGTCCTTTTTAATTGGACATTTTCGATACTTGGGTTACATTGTTCCATTTTAGGTAGGGATCTTTAATTTCGGACGAGTAGTTTTGAGTTAACCGTAACAAGCAATCAATCAATAAGCTTTAATTTTAAGCACTTTGTCATTTTAATCTAGTGTAGATTGTGCGTTTATAAGGAATATATTTATATTTTTATAGACCCATGTCTGTGGCTTGACCGGGGAGGTAAGTCTTTTATCACCGTAAAGTAGCAATATCCGCACCGAACGAAACTTCGTTGGAATATTTTAAGCGCAGGATGTTAATCATAAGTTTAACATTCTCTTTAGGATTTTTCCGAAAGCAATGGTTTCATATAAAGGAATATATTATACTATAAACGCACTTTTTTTCGACTAGTGCACTTATGAATTCGGAATAAAATCAAATATAAATTAAAAAACTGTCTTGCTTATATTTTAAGCCAATTATAAATGTTATTGCGCATAACATAAGTATATACCTATTTATGTTGCGTGTTGGATTAGATGTCAACTGATTTTCTAGAAGGAACACGTTAGATAAACATTAATCATAACTTTATGTTAGTGAGTATCTAAAACTGCCTGTATCACTATGAATATAACGCTAAATGTTAAAAACATAAAATGATTTTGAAAATTCGACTGAGACAAAGACTGATTTATGTCACAGACACTCTTATAATCTAGTATTGGAATCTTTTAAACTTTTTAGACACCCTAAACATTAATTAAGTTTTAAAAATCGTATTCAATATCGTACCACAATAATCGTCTGTAAGATATCAATACAATTAAATAAAATTGAAGTGTCTGTTTGTAATTCCAAATTAACTGATTTTTACTAAATACGTATAAAAGTATATATCGTATCGTTTAAAGAGTATCAGGGTTCCGTTTAATAAAGAAAAATCGATGAACCATGCGAGCGGAGCCGCAGGAGCAGCTAGTGTAACAATACAATCTATTAAATTTAAAACAGTTACAGTTATACAGTATATAATTATGAATATTAATCTAACAAAAACGTGTATTGAATACGAATAATAAATAACGTATCCGACACACGCATACGTGGCGTAGGAATACGTGCTAATAATATAATTATGTATGTACGTATGATTAGGAACCGTATCATACGATAATTATGTAACGCAATTACTTACGAACTGAATTACGAATCGAATATGTATTGTGTTGATTTATGTAGTGGACTATGTTTAAAATTGTATCTCGTGTTATTTATTTTATACAAATTTGCTAACCAATCGGTTGATGTTTAACGTTTAGTGGAAATTCAAAGTATCAAACGGAAAAATAGCATAATCCGTTCAGTAGATGTACGGAATTTCAATTTATTACGTCCTTTTATTTGATAATCCCACACATACATTCGAATTGATGATTTTTCCTATCTATCTCCAGATAATAAGCTATCTGTGTGCTGAATTTTATTCGAATCCGTTAAGCCGTATTTGCGTGAATGAGTTCCAAACATCCAATCAGAGTCCACTTGAACTGCGTTTAGATATTGGAAACCTAACATCTGTACCAAATTACATTAAAAACATTTCAGCCGTTTTTGCGTGATTTAGTACTAAACATCAAAACTTTCATATTTATTACATTAGTAGGAAAATAGGATACACATTGTCCACTGGCACCTGAATTTTGTACACCCAACTGCCGTAACGGCTTGCACAACCACTGGATCTGGTGTACAACCGCTGTACTGTACAAAATAAAGCTTACACAGTCACGCATTGCATTTGATACGTCATAATATTGTGATATAGATGCAAAGTGCCAACGAAATACGTTCAATGTACTTTTCAATAATCACGGCAATTATTATTATTTTAGGCGTCGGGATGTGACGACCCCATCGCCCGCTGTTGGGATAACCTCTGTCACAACAGAGCAATCAGTCACACAGGTAGTAGGTCTTTTGTTGCAAGAGGCCGGCTAGGTAGGTACCACCGCAGTGTCCAATATTCTACCGCCAAATAGTAGTGCTTAGGCACTACTGTGTTCCGGTTCGAAGGGCATTACGCTAGTGAAATTACTGGGCGAACGAGATTTAAGAACTAATATCTCGAGGTTGGCAACGCGCGAGTGGCACCTACTAATGGTGCTGCAAGCGCTCATAGGCTGCGGCAGCCACTTACCATCAGGTGGGCCGTATGCTTGTTTGCCAACTTCTAATAAAAAAAAAAAAAAATTATACGACATACAAATGCTTGGATGCATTTCATTACTTGCAATGCTAATTTGATGAAATATCAAACTCTGAAAGAAAGAAAGCACAATTTCTAATGACCAATGACGTTGCTAGTAAGAGAGCCCAATCAGGTGAGACTTTGTTTTCTTTTTTATCTTTTTGGATTTGTATACTTGAATTTTTCTCTGGTTGTTCTCAAGAGAACATTCCTAACCAGCATTCTTTTGCATTGAAAATTGTTTAGCTTCGAGCTAAAAAACAATTTCATTTTGTATTATTAATATTATATAACGAAGAGTTACAATTGGTATAGACCAAGCTAGCACGTTCGTAAAACAAGTTTAACGACGGAATTTTTTTGAACTACATTATTAATCACTTGTTAGCTATTTTAAGCTTTATCCTAGAATGTTGGCATAGATAAAGAAAGTTCTTATAAACTAAATATTTTATATTTCACGCTACGGCTACGTCGCGACATTACGCATTTACTAGTCCGTAATGATAAATTTTACTTCTATTCGAATATAAAGATATTGACAAAATGCTTTTATCTTACGCGAAAATATGATTGCGAGATTTAGAGCGAAAAAGATTTTACTTTCATTTATAAAATATATACGAAAAGTTTAGTTTTGTATTGTTTTAAATAGCTCATAGCACAGATTTAATGATAATTTACGAGTAATGAAGTCTTCCCAATAAACGTAGCAACGGTTAGCCCGTTAATAAAATTAAATAAGGGCTCTGGAAATGGCTAAATAATTTGGCACTGTAGATGAATTTGGTTTAATAATACAATCGAAGAGACAGGGTATCAGGCAAACTATCAAAAGAAGTATGTATATATGTGGACACATTGAGCTATAGTCGAGGACACAACTATCCATGTAGTCCATCGAAAAGTTACATTTGGGGTTGCGTTTTTTAGAGGATGCAATTTTAGTTCTACGACAAAAAGTTACTGGGCCAAAGTTGTAGAGAATTTAATTTGCAACAGAAAATGTTAACAATTTTTTTTATCAGATATATAGTTTAAGAGATATATCGTAAAAACCATTTCAACCCCTATTTTCAAGATGGCGGCCGGCGGCGACCCCACAAACTTGGTTTTAGCTTTACACTGAACCCCTCTACACATCAAAAAAATAAAATTGCGTCCTCTAAAAAACGCAAAGTAAGGCCTAAAAAAATGTAACATTTCAATGGACTAATGGTTAGGAAACGTAATTTAGGCTCTACAATGCTTAAATATTCGTAATTTAAAATTGTAAATTGACTTACTATTGCTGTATATCCGAACTACTCGCACCAGGGGTAATGTGTTTGTTTCTCCTTATTAACAAATGTAACGTCGAATGTCAGTCAGTAATAAAGTAACCATTGTCATAGCACATACAGTATGTGCTTTCTTTTACCCGCATACATATCACTACATAATATCATTTCTGTCCCTATGTATACTTAAATCTTTAAAACTACGCAACGGATTTTGATGCGTTTTTTTAATAGATAGAGTCATTGAAGAGAAAGATTTATATGTATAATAACATCCATTAAATAGTGGAGAAAAAAAAAGTTTAATTTTTGATGTTTCTAATGTGATATCGTAAATAATTACATTTATGGCGTGCGGGCCACGGGCAGTAATGAATAAATCAAAACTACTGGATCGGTTTTAATAATTTTTTCAGTGAATGACGTAGGCTATATATTTTATACTCGTGCGAAGCCAGAGCGGGCCGCTAGTTACTATTAACTAAGGCCGGGCCTTCCATACAGAAAAAATATCCAAAGATTCGCTGGTGCTTCTTCTTAAATTCGCACTAACGCAACGAAATGAATTTAGTCACACGCTAATTTTATTCGAATGTTGCAAGCTTGTGACTAATGTCGTTTCGTTGCGTTGGTGCGAATTTACGAAGGATCACCAGCGAATCTTATCCGTATGAATGGGCTTATCTATATTATAATAAGTCTATGTGTTCAGAACGGGTAGCTTTTCTGCGTAATTTTGTAAAGGCCAAAACGGCACTAAAAATTTAATTAAAATTTACAGGAGACTTTATTAACGCGAATTACATTTTGTGTGATTCGTATAAGCTATTTATATCAAAACTTTTTAACTTAGGTTGGGTATTTCACAAGAAAGGGGGAAGTTTTAATTAATCACAATCTTTTTGCGGACGCGGAAGTTTTAAAGTTTTTTGTTTCCAAGAAAACCATAAAGGTGGTATCGTATATTTGACTGAGATCCTGATGATGAGATTTTGTATAATTACGATCTCAAAATGAGAAATATCTTCAATTCTTATGTGTTCAACATAAACAATACTACGATCAATCTTCTTGTTGTATCAGAATATAACCGAACGTCGTTGTCTCCTGTTGAGGCGATTATTAGTAGCTTCAATCATTATATATCTCTTAGAATCACTTCCAAGACATCAATTTCCTTGCTATGTTTGATGGATGACACGAATTTGAAAGAAAAATTAAGTACTTTACAGTTCAAAGGCTTGCCAAGGTTTTAACCACTAACGTTCAGTTAAGATCTACTTCCTATCCACTACATATTTTTTGACTTTTTAACTGTAGCCAATGATGCTTGTAGGCCGGTGCGCTCAATGATCCATACACGATCATTGAATAGACGAGTGACCGCATACTAGTACTTCAATTAAGCGTCGCGTTGCTTCGGGGGGCATGTAAAAAGTCGGGCCCGGCTGTTATTAATTCCATAAGTAAAGTCAGAGGCCTATATGAGCCTCTGACGGTAGGTTGGTTACTAATAACACGAGAAGAAGAATTATTTAAATCTATTGGTTGAAGGCCTTTCATTGCAAGACTCCGGCTTGGTAGGTATTGGGTGTCATACTACCGCAAAGCATTAGTGTGTTTCGGTTTGAAGGACACTAGCTAGTGAACTTACTGGGTAAGGGAGATTTAATAACCAATATTTCGAGGTTGCAACGCGTGAGTAACACCTACAAAGAAAAGGTGTTGGAAGCGCTCATAGGCTACTAAAAACGTTTACCATCAGGCAGGTCGTATGCTTTCTTGTCAAATGAGCCATTAAAAAAAAAACCATAAGTACCGAGTACCGATAAGCACGTTCACTAACTAGACTGTGACCCGAATGGAATCGATTCGTCAAAGGCAATTAATTCTGTCTCGTCTAGTTAATAGACATTACCTTAGACCTTGGGAACTTATTGTTCAAGTATATTTCATCTACTGTACTCAACTTAATACAAATTATATGTTGTTGGTAGTAATTGTTATAATATATGACGACGTTGTGGCGCAGCGGTAGCGAACCTGCCTTAAACGCCACAGGTCGCGGGTTCATTTCCCGCTCGGAGCATAGTATGTTTGTATTGACCATGCAAGCATCTGGGTGTATCTTTCCGGTCTGGGTGTATTTGTCCTTGTCCTTGTATATGTTTCCGGACCCCGACACAGGATATCACTATCCTAATGGGGGCCGTTGAGTGTGCAGCGTTTATTATGTTTATTATAATATTAGATCTTTTTTCTTTAGGGAGGCAACCCGTATAAAAAGGGGGGTGTTACAACTCACAAGTGGGTATCTGTGGCATCTTAGCTACCAAACGACTGAACCACTTAGTATTTTTCCGATTTCCTTGACCTACAAATTTTTTTCTTGGTGAATCTTTAAAATAAAAAGTGTTTAGTTGTAGCTCAAACACTTAACGAACAGAAATATAGACTAACATTAACTTTAATTATTATAAGTGACCAGAAAGTATTATTTTTATTTTTATGATTTTCCTTAGCAAAAATATAAAAGCAATAACAACATTTGGAATTTTATCAACTAATCGCGAACGACACATCAAGCGCCACAATTTTATCAAAACACATTTTAATTAGCCATTCGGAAAGATGCGAAGGAATATGTCATTATACACTGACAAAAATATATATGTCGCATGCCCAAGAGAGCTACACGTGAGCGAATTTGGCACGCATAATATATGTTACTCACTTATTTATATAAATTATATATAACGCTTCGTTCATTGAAAGTACACTTACGGGGAATTCCAACAACACAAGTTTTGTGGCTATAGTTGCCTGGGCAAATCGCACCTGTAATGACGACCATTTTACGCTGTGATAGAGAGAGAATTTCAAAATTCGTCAGGATGTGAATCGCTTGCCACGAGGAAGGAATGGGCAAAGAATTTCGGAAATATTTTGGTGAATCACCCGAAGGTTCTTGCGAAGGTGTTTAACGACAGTACACAATGCCAAGCTATCGTAAAAACGAAAAACCAAATACAACGGCTGCTCTAAAATATGGATATATCATTTATTGAAAATATGGGTATTTTTGAACCACCTCAATGCCCTACTATTGTTTTCCTAAACAATGGCGCCAAATAGTCATTGGTTTGAGTCTCACTTGCAGCAGATGTTTGTATCGGCATGTGTACCTGTTTATGTTCCCGGAACCCGGAACAAGATATTACATTCATATGGGGACAGTTGCGTGAGATCATTTTTACTTTCAAACACAAAGCTTTTGCACCAATTTTGATCAATTTTGGAACATTACGAAAAGGCGATTTTTTAAAACTGTTCACAAATGGTCGTATTTCTGAGGAAACCAACTAAAAATACAATACTACTATCTATATTTTAAACCACTAATGTTACAAAGTAACTAAAAGTCAAGCACCTTGCAACCTGGCATGTTGATAATATTTAAACAAATGACTAGACATTTATGGTTCAACAGTACGAGTAATGTAATAATAATATCAATGATAAGAAAATATTCTTATTACTAAATTTGTTATACAAGCATGTATAGAAAAGTGGCAGCTAAAACGATAAAAAAACAATTTGAAATGAAAATTGGGTTTACGATTCAAACATATCTTGGAAAGAAAGAAAACAACACGTCTAGGCCTAAATTCACTAAATTCTGAAAAGACATTGACCTATTACGAGATAATTGTGATTCTTAAATGATGCCAAATGCTTCGTTTAAAATAAGAGCCCTCACAATAAAGCCCGAAATTATAATTTATTAATTTTAGCAATTTTCAGCTGCTACAGCCCGCACTTTATCCCGCCTCGTATACGATATCAACTAATATCGGCTTGAATTTTATTTGTCCGTTCTAATGCAAACGCATAATTAAGCTTACTTTACGGCTATAAGCATCCTTTAACATGTTAAATCGAGTGTTACACTTATAAGAAATCAAACGAAAATTCGAAATGAGAATAAATGCTGAAATGAGACTGCCCACGCATCTTCATGTCAAAATGGCATTTTTCTGTAGAGTATAGAGAAAATTCTGAACGATGCTGATAAATGTAATTCAGACCTTAATTTATAAGGACAATAAAACATAAACAAACAAGTTTATATCTACAATCGACATACAAGATTCTAGAACATTCAGATATCTGATAATAGCCGTATCAAGTACAACGTATTTGTTTGTCTGTACTCTATGGTATTTCCTGTCGTGTACAGGTGAGGCAAAAAGTGTATTCGTACTCTAGTTATTATATTATAGGTCAGTTGGTCAGATTTACTCGGATTTTCAAGTACAAAATGAACTTCTCAATTTTTAAATGTAATATACGGACTCTTATAATACTTGGATGATTTTGTATCGAAAAAAGTATGATTCCATAGCAGTCCCAGATGTACGGACAGCTGAGGCTCCGTAATAGGGTTCCATTGGTTACCCTCTCGGTACGAAACCCTTAAAATGTATATTGGTTATTTACTAACCAACGCTTTTAAGTTATGAAAGAAGTTTATTTCAAAAGAGGCAAACTTTTTTTTTAAATCGGGTCAAAATCGTAGGCACTGTATACACAGTACAAAAAGCGAAATCACAACTTTCTTTAACACCTCTATGCGACATTGACATTGTCGTTAATGCTAAGTTAAACAACTTGTGTGTCAAATGGGCGAAATAAGACCATGTCAAAAAATTTGTTACTACTTTTTAAAAATATTTTTTCTATTTTACCCTTTTTAAGTTAACTTAGAAATATTTTAAAAAGTTAAATCTCAAGCAAAGCACTAACAGGTTATACTAATAATGATAACTCCCGACACAGAATTTCACAGTTTTAATGGGGCCGAGAAAGACGTTGTTGACACTTTGTTGATTGTTCATGGTTCTATTCCCAAGAAAGCTGATCTTTTTTTCCAACCGGTGACGCTGTCAAGGCCAGTACATCACAAATTCAGAAAGAAAACCAAAAACGATTTCTTTTTCGATCCTACACTATTATATGCGTGTTATATCTCTATTATGTTGGATACTTACTCGATCCCGGAACGACTTCAAGGCAAGCTATAACTTACAGACGAGCAATAAGACGAATGTCACTCACCTTAAATGTTTCAATTCTTACATGAAATACTAAAGACTGTTACACCTGATATGGTATTCTTATAAATAAACGCGTTGATGATAAATTTCGAGAACAAAGGTACTATC
Organism: Hestina assimilis; assembly: GCA_023373885.1. Classification (NCBI taxonomy): domain Eukaryota; kingdom Metazoa; phylum Arthropoda; class Insecta; order Lepidoptera; family Nymphalidae; genus Hestina; species Hestina assimilis. The sequence goes on along the minus strand of CM041749.1, from coordinate 2,830,187 downwards.
GCAGACAACAAATAACTATAAAATATATTACACTTTCGACACAATAATGAGCTATTTAAAGTATGTTTAGCGAAGCCAGTTTTTATGTAAAAAATCTGCAATATGTAATTATTAATGATCAATTGGAAGCTTGAAAAGGTCAACTGAACCTGAGCCCCATGGGCTATTGTCGTACACACTCCCAGCGCAAGCTACCAGCTTTTATAGACGGGCAATAGGAGTATTAGTAATGTCTTGAAAAAGCATTTAAAAAGAATCCACTTTTTTTCGGCGACAAATTTCTGCAGTCATGTTATTTGTCAGATAGAATATGCGGGTTAAACTGAAATTAGCTAAGTAATGTAAATAATAGAATATGACTTTGTTATAAGGGTTGTATAGAACGTATTTTTACATCAATTAAAATTCTATTTAATTGGTGTAAAAATATATCCCTCGACACAGGATATCACTATCCTAATAGGGGCCGTTGAGTGTAGCGTTTATTTATTTATTACTTATTTATTTATTTAAAATAACAAAATAAATTTGCCACTTTTTCATATTTAAGAATATGACGACAACATTTTTTATGTTGGTAAAGTGTAGTTATGTAGTAGGATTCAATAAAAAGAGCGCATTACCGCCCGCATGCGAGTCGCTTTACAGTAATCCCCTGTGCATGTATTTCAAGCTATTGGTAAAATCGTGTTATATAACGTTATATAGAAATTTACGTCTATGAACAGGAAAAAGTCTTTTAATTTTCAGTTTTTTTGTCTAATTGTCAATTATATAGTTGTTACAGCACGAAGGCGAGTGAGCGATGCTTGTAGTTGTTATTTGTATTGACACGCGTTCTTGTCAAATGTTGAACAATAGTTGTGGTCGGGCTGACCGGAGGTTCGACCGAATCAGAGCACCCCCAAACTAAACAAATGTCTAAGACCAACCCGCCTCGTGAGATGAAACAACGGTACCAAACTATTGTACTTATATATTTTATCGACAAAAATAAAACGAACGACCATAACTTACATCAAAAACAAAAATATACTGCAATATTTAAATGACAAATAATTAAAATAAAACATTTTTTTAACAATTAAGTCAATGACTGTACGTCGACACAAACAATAAACGCTGGAATCTGTATGACACAATCACCTGAACATAATTATTCTAAGAAAAACACACCAGAAGGTCACATCCACGATGAAATATCACAAAAAATATTGTTACAAGTTGGTGCAATGGAATCATCTCAGTAGATTGATTACTTGGCAATTACATACACAAAAAATGTCATCCATTGGCATTAGTACACGTCAAATTAATAGCAAGTAAATTAAGATGTCTTTATTATTTATTATCAAATATCGAAAATGTTTTTAGTATAACTTTTTTTTTATATTGCAAACAAAGGAATCACAACACAAAAACATAAGTCTTTTTACGATAACCTATCAACGACTGATGTAGAGAGTTGATAGCAAGGCAGCCTTTAGTGTCAAAGGTTGCAGGTTCAATTTAATTCAGGATGGTTGTATTCATCATACATCTGTTTCAGTCTGGGCATATGTCCATGTGGGACTCCCTACCGCGTCTTGGAGAGCATGTTAAGCTGTCGGTCCCGGTTGCTATCACATAACATCTGATAATACTTGTTACCTCCTGGTAGGTAATTCCCACTTATCAAATGGCTTACTAGTTGATCACACAATACCAGGAATAATAGTAAGTAAAGGTATTTTTAATTGCAATATCCATTGTTTTTCTTAAGATGCTTATTAAAGCATACCTAGCTATTAATAAAAATTTATGTTACAGAAATCTCAATTCCAAATTTTTCTAGTAAAATTTTAGTATAGTTTTTCTACAGCTGTAGTGTTGCTGCCTGCCAACACCAAATAAGGCTTTACTGATGTTTTAGATACCTACCCTATGTTATTAGCAACTTAAACACAAGGAATTATAAGCATACATATATTATAGTAGTATCCAACACCAATATTTGCGACAAAATAATATAAAATATTGAGAAGATATTACAATATGTATAATTACTCAATATTCCATATGAAAATTACATAAAAAAGCATAACTTCTTTATTGAATTATAATTTTAGAGAATGGATTCTTAGAGAAGTTAAATTCATTAAATATTATATTCAACAAAAGAAGTATGTATATAAGGCATTCAAATATTGATAAGAAAACTAACCTTGCAAGCAGGCAGTTAGATGGCACTCAGGAGTTCTGTTATAGGCAGGCATCAATCGTCCTGTGAAAAACCACATCATATTGTTGCATCCATTAAATATTTCCCATATTAGTTTATAACAATTAATTGTCCAACATTATAGAGTCAAGGATACTATACTTGGACCCAAGCCAAGGATCTTGCACTGAAGCAAAAATGAAAATCATCGATGCAATTATGGTGTAACGCATAACGTTGTCACAATTCGCGAAATTAGTAAACAAATATGGGATGACAGCCAAGTTATTGCATAATATCCACTATACGCATATATGTTAAAAACGTGCATGGAAAAATCATGTGCAAAGCAAAAAAAAGTTAAAGGAAGTTAGATATCAGGTATCAGTGATAAGGTACTCACAAAACTTCTTCCTCGAAGGGGCATTTCACTCACAAACAAATAAAATACACAGTTTTTACACAAAAAAAATAATATTTCATGAAACAAATTCACTCGTGTCACTACACTAGCACAATTTCTAAACAATTTCAATCCGTCTCATTTGCCGTTCTCTGCAGATAAACTTTGACAGAATTGTTCTCCTTTCTAGAACAATCACATATGAAATCCATTACACGCAGACGAAATTATACAATGGTACTAGAACATTTTTAAATATTATCAAAATACAAAAAAATTAAATGAATAAGCAATTAAAAATTTAGACTAAAAAGTTAATTAACTTTTTTGTTTACTTCCTAAAATTATTGCTCATCACAGCACATATGTACATCTGTCCTAATTTGACAGACGTTTTATCATTCTCAGAAAAAGCTTTTCTTATTTATACCCTCCATAAAAAACCGCTGAAAAACATATGGAAAACTGAAAAAACCTCAGAGTAATGAAAACATATGGAGATCCCCTAACTCGAACTAATGGCTGTCAAGATCAGATTAATGCCAAAATGGAACGAAAAATAACTACCAAGGGATGAGAATTATTATCAAAATCGGTAAAATGTCTATCAATTCGATCGATCGAAGATTATCAAATCTTATTAAGTGTTATTATAGTTATAAATGATAAGTATATCGTCAATAAGAAATTCTAATAAAAATGTTTTCTTAAATATATATTTTCCTTTATTATTTGATTTCATTGTCTAACTCTCTTACTGTTAGCGCCTATTATTTTAATAATTAGAAATCAATATTAGTCTGTTTTGTTGTAAACCAGGAGAGTTAATTGACAATCACTAATGTCAAACTTGAATATAAGTAAACCACAAGAATTTCTATGGTGTTGTCCTATCGAATTTTCTCACTGCGCGTAAGGTTCAAAAATAAAATATAATACTGGTTAGAAAACAATCATTACTTCACACTCAAGCTCAAAACTGACGGAAGCAGAAGACCGGTGGAATTGATATAACGACACAATTATATTGGTCACAATTAAGAAACAGACGATTGTTATTACATCCTAGTTCCCATTCATTCTACTAGTCATCGTCAAAAGTCGAAGAGAGTACAACACTTTGAGTATTACTTCTACGTCTTTTTATGCAGACATTTGTATAACTAGAATTTTCCGTAGAAAAATAGAGCATATCCATATGTTTTTCTTACTCTGTGTGAAAACTGAAGAACATCAATGAAACTTGAAAATGTCAAATGTGAAAAAATGACAATTGACGTCTATCAAGTTCGCACTTCGTAGTTTTATCTTGGAATCATAATTCTTTAAAAGTTTTTAGTTCTGTAAGCTTTATATGGTTATATTCTTACTATTATTCTTACATGGTGTTAAGATATAAAATATTTTATATCGCATGATCCTTTATAATTACACTAAGAAGTGCAGAAATAAAGAGTATATTTGTAAATATTGATATCGTTTGATACGATATGAAATTCTGATTTGTTTTAATCAATTTTCTCTCTTTTTCTACTTTTTCATCATGGAAACTGTTCTTATTCAAAATAAAGTTAAACTTTTGTTTGAAAAAATTTCTGAACCCCAATATGTTATGGACAATTACTATGCAGATCACTTTTTTACAAAACTAAATTGTGCTGATCCAGGTATGTACTATTATTTATAAAAAACTATTTGGATTTCACAACTTAGACAATAGGGATGCTAAAGAGGTTTTATAGAATAAGGAGTCAGAGCTCGAGATTTGATTGATTTGACTTTAAGTTTTGCAAGTGAGATAAAGTGCAAAATTGCTTTCAATGCAACATATTAAAACTGGATTAGAGTATAAAGTGGCTAGGTAATTATACAAATTAAAGGTAGTCAATATATATGGTCATATCTCTATTCAATCAACTAGGTATATATTTATCTAAATTAGATTTGAAAGTAATGTTTTCAATTGTAAGATTATCTTTAAAAAAAATTTAGTGCTAATAATTAATGTTATAATTATATGTTATAGGTTAAAGTTGGCTTTAATAATAATTATTAAATTTGTTGATTTCTTTTCAGAGGTGTCATTTTTGAAAACATGTCCTTTATTATCAGATTTGCTCTCAGAATCCCTTAATCATATGGACAAATATCACAACACTGTCAAAGTTTTTCTCATAAGAATATTAGGTGTTGTTGCTCAAGGAGAAGTGAATTTTGCTAAAATATTCTCCAAAAAAGGTGATGAGATAGCTAAATCAATGAATGAAATTAATTCACAATCTATGGATTCGAGCTTAAGAGTAGCATATATGGAAGTTGCACTCTCTCTGGTAAGCCATAATTCTGGTGTCTACTGGATCTTAGAAAGTGGCGTCTGGAAAGAAATTCTTAGCTTATGCAATGAAAAACGGACTGTATTTGTCATTCGTCAAACATATAAGTTTGCAACATTATTCCTTTGGAAACTGAACAGCATAGGTAATGAAGCTAGCATAAGATTAGTCCTGGGTCATGTTTTAAAACCACTTTCAGCAAATGATTACATGAGGCTAGATTCTTTGACCTGTGAAGAGGAGGATGTTATATGTAAAACACTTGAGCCCATGTTTCAAATACTCTTAGCTGTCGTAAGTTATGATGGTAATATAAAAAATCCGAATTGTATAATAGATATAATGCTAAAGGATTTTAAAGTTCTTACGTATTGCTACGTCATATTAGATAGGTTGAGGAGAGAAGATATATCTTTATTAATTACAAAGTTACTTTTTTGGCTAAGCATAGCTAAAGTTTTTCATTCAAAACAATTTATGCCGAACGTCGAGTATAATAGAGAAGATTTGATGGAGGTCAGTGTGACTTACTTTAATACTATACAGCGTTTTATTCAGCGTCGTTGTGCGACATTGATATTTGATTTTTGCAATGCGTGCAATTTAATATGGAGCACTGTTTGGAACAATCAAAAGCCAGCAATGTGGGAAGTGGACGGTAGGAAAGTAGAACTTCAAAAGCAGCTATTGGTTATTTGTCTCGTACCACCTTTGGTTTATGTTACCCTCGGAAAAACATCAATAATATCTTGTGAGTCAGATAGAGAAAATGATTATATTGTTAAGATAATGAACTCGTCTTGCGAACATACAGCAAGGACTGCATATTCATTAAGAGATCTCATGTTACAATTGGATATCCAGTCGACTACATTACAGAGTGTGAAACGTCTGACTTGCTTAAAGGATCATCTGAATAATGAACAAGCGAATTTGGTATTTCAAACTTTATTCTACGTACTCAAAGAATATGATCCGTTAGATGATCAGGGTGAATTGAAAAAAGAAGAAAATTTCGAAGATGATCAAGAGAAAGTGTTAGTGATGACTTACGTTTTGGATACTGTACTATCACTCGTAAAGAATTACAATATAAATTGGCAAGAGAGCCTTGAAGTTCTATGTCTCTACTCTGTTGTTTTTAATGTTTTGAAAAGAATCAATCTTTCATGCAAGGTTAGTATTGATCACCTTCTGTTGTATATCTTAATACCAAAATAATGCCTACCTCTTTTTATTCAAATTCAAAACATTAACTAAACTTCTTCTTCCTAATATTATTCCCAGTATTATATGAGTATTTTACCCAGGGTCTGCTTATTAATCTTGTCCGGATTTGATTTGACAGGTTACTAGTTTTTATATAGTGATTGCCATCTGACCTCCATAACTCTAAGAGCAAACCAGTAACTCATTGGATAAGAGCAATTTACTTATCAAGAGTTTATGATTATTATCAGATATTATGTGATAACAACCAGGACGGACAGCTTAAGACAGCGGTTGGGAGACCCACGAGGTCAAACGCAAAATGACATCAGTCAGACATCAGTCCTCGTGAGAATCGAACCCGCAACCGTCGAGGCTAAATACAGACTCGCTACCCACGAGGCTACAACAGTGTCAAAACATTAACTCATTTATATTTTTCATTTTCAGTTTGTAGTAACTGCGCTGAATGTAATAACAATAACAGTGAAGAAATTTCTTCCACCAAATCTCTCTTTGTTAATGGAGTCGAAGCCAGGTTCAACAATGCACGAGCTCGGAAAACTGATATATATGAAGATGAATGATTTTAATTGGGAAGTGAGAGACTCCGCTCTAGAACTGCTATACGTCTGCACTGACATCTCTTTTATTAGTAAGATATAATGATTAACTTTTAATTTTATTTCCCTTTGATATATAAACTAACAGTCCAAACACTGCATAATGGATTAAGTTGACAATGTACCTGCCTTAATTGACACAAGTCACGGGTTGGTTTCCTGCTCGGAGCAATGTTTGTATTGACCATGCAGATAAAAGTCTAGGGTCGGTCTGAGTGTTTTTATCTGTTCGTTTGTATGTGTTTCCGGACTCCCGACACAGGATATCACTCCAAATGAGAGCCCCTATTTTTGTTGAATGTGTAGTGTTTATTTATTAAAATTTTTGCAATGGGATTCAGGGGTACACAGTACACAGACCACAAACAAATGCTTTACGGTTTATATGATCTGGCACCAGAAGTCAGTTGAAGCACAAAAATGCGATAAGTCCCGACATGTCCCGATGTTGTAGCGCAGCGGTAGCGAACCTGCCTTAAACGCCACGGGTCGCGGGTTCGATTCCTACTCGGAGCATAATATGTTTGTATTGACCATGCAAGCATATTTTCCGGTCTGGGTGTACTTGTCCTTGTGAATGTTTCTGGACCCCAACACAGGATATTACTATCCTAATTGCCGTTGAGTGTGCAGCTTTTATTTATTTATAAATAAAAAAAAATGATGTTGGAATTATTTCTTAATTACTCTTATATGGCAAGAAAACATCTTAATTTGAGTCTTTTTTTATTGGATGCTTTAATATTTTTTTTTTCTTTTCAGAATTCCCCCCATTCCAAAAACAGATCTTATCCAACGATCTTATTAACGTCGCCACAACGATGGCGCTTAACGATCATGAGTTCTATGTCCGCGTATCAGCACTCAAATGTCTTGGGGCTGCCAGCAAAGTCGGCCCATTATGGGAGCAATTGAAAATACAGTACCCAATGATACAGGTAAAAAATACTCTTCATTTACACTTTACAAAAATGTTTTTTTTTTACATAAAAGGAGTAATAAAAATTGGCAATTGTTTTCTATTTTAATGTATGTAACCTACTCGATTTTAATGGCTTCAGTATGCTCCAAAGATTCCATAAAGAAAATCATAGATTGAAAATAAATTTGTAGCTTTCAGTGCTGAAAAGTCTTATTTATTTATAAAACAAAAATCAGAAAGTAGTTGACTGAACATTCTTTTTTTTAATTACAGGAAGAGCTTCTATCAATACTTTGTAATAATCCCGAAGGTATCGTTCGTAAGGAGGCGTGTAATGTTCTGTGCGAGATTTACCAGAATGTCAAATTGAGCCCAATATTCAAAGCAACTCTATACAATCATATGGTTTCATCAGCTCTCAGTGATTTTCATTGGGAAGTTCAGTTGAGTGCCCTCAAATTTTGGAAAATTGTTATACAGTCCTTATTAAATGACCAAGGAATGTTAGATGGAGTGTTTCCACCAGTAACATTCTCGAGGGAAACCAGAAAAATTGTCACACTGAATGAGAGAGAAATTCAGAAACGTTTGATGAGAATTTTAGATGAACTGGCTACGATTGGATGTCTCACTGTTCTGGTGAAATTGCTCCACGATGAAACTGAAGTGGATATAATGGACGTCGCTTTAAATATATCCACAGAACTACTAGAGATTCTGGATCGATACAAAGTTCCAGAAAACCTACACCCAAACGAGAGTGATCCTAAAAATGTTGATGATTTACTAAATAAAATAAAACTTGACAACTATAATTGTCAAAATGGCGTCGTCGAGGAACCGGAAAATTTAGCAAAGGCAGACAACGTTATTGAAAGTATATTGAACGCAGACGATATCAATTTATTGGCGAATATATATGAAAGACATATGAGCTTAGACCCTGAACCGGAGCCAATGAGCATTAGCCAGACGAAACTTCTGAAATTCGCGACGCCATTTCTATTCGTCACATTCGTAAGAAGTAAAGATTTCAAACAAGTTATTGAACAGAAGAAAAATTGGAAAGAAGGTATCAAAAGTTTCTCGTCATTACTAGATGACGTTCTTGGTATATACGAAATTAACGACGAAGTTAATTCATTAGATTGTTACTGAGATTATATTAAGTATAATAAAGTTGTAAATTAGATTAGGAATGGAGATTAAAATATTTTCCTAACCTTTTTAAGATTATTTTATTTATCTCATTTACATTTTATTAAGTATTTTTTTGTGTCATGACGATTAGAGGCCGTCCCGGAGGAATCACCTCCCTCCAAAAATCGCCAACACACGATTTGACTATTAAAAATGCTAAAAAACATCACTATGAACACACGATTTTTGAAGTATCACCTGCGTGTTGCCAACCCGAGCGATAAGAGGCAGGGCAGATTGGGCCTCCGGCGCTGTCACTCATCCCACGAAACCCAACAGTACTGATACTGTTACTTGACGCCGATTTTCTGTGAGAGGGTAGTACTTCCGATCCAGCCGGCCCATTTGTGCTGGGAGAAGCATGGCTCTACTACTACAAAATGTAATATGCTTTATCTTAAAAAATGTAAAATAATATGTACTTTTTCCTATAAATAATCTTTTCATATGGTTCAGATGAAACATGATAAGGTAATGTTAAGTAATATAGATCGATTAGGCCTTGAAGCATTAAACTCTTTACAAAACTATGATGCTGCTAAGCATTAAACTTTACACAAAACAATAGATACGAAATAAATTTCGTGTTGTTCTTCCGTACAGAAATTCTTATCAATTTCCACTATATATATGAAATTTGGATTATGATTTTTCTTTCGATAGCTAAACAACCATGTACTTAAAGGCAAAGAACAATTTGTTTAAATAATTATAAATAAATAGTTGAATTATTCAATACAAAATAAAAAAAAAACAAAAAATATTTATTCAGTAACAAACAGTTTACAATACATAAAACAATATAGAGGTCCCCATTTAAGGATTATAATACTTGTACTAAAACCACTGTTGTTGCGTATTGGTAATAAGCCTGCCTTTACTCTCGACGGCCGCAGGTTCGATCACACTTGGTGCAGACGTGTGTATTGATCTGGCAAATATTGGCTTGTGTGTTTGTCGTTGTGGGTCTCGCTAATGCGCCTCGGAGGCTGTTTGTCCTGATAATCGTTAAGTCTTGATAGGTAATTTGCTCTTATCCAATGTGTTACTGGTACACCTTAAGGGTCTTGGTGGTCAAATGGCAATCGTTCTGTGTAAAACTAGTAACCAGTCAAAACTGGGCAAAATACCAGGATAATGCTAGGAAGTATAAGTTTAATAACAACACAGTATAGGAACTACTGGAGCCTGAAGCATTACATTTTAATATGAGATTCCATTAACCTACCAGTGATAATAACCAATGAAAAAGATTTTAGATAAATACCTATAAAAGGATTGTACCTCTCTAATGGTAAAAAGTGTACAATTGGAAAATTCACAATTGTATGAGTATTTAGTTCAAAATTATTTCGAAAATAAAATAAATTTTGTACTGGTAATATTTTAATTGCTAACATAAAACTATAAATTAAAAAATCTACATCTAATCAATTTCTATAACAGCTCCGACTTTAGAGAGAGCCTCTTTTAATTTCTCAGCTTCATCTTTAGAAATATCAGCTTTAACAACAGTTGGTACACTCTCCACAAACTTCTTGGCCTGTACAAGATTAAAACCTTCGAGAAGACTCTTGACTTCTTTAATCAATGCCACCTTTTGTTTATCATCAAATTTGGTCATTTTAACCTGTAACATATTATAATATTTATTATAAACCCTTTATAGAAAAGTAAAATTGTTTTCTATAGTTTATTTAAAAATATTTTTCTGAATTCAAAAAATTAAGGTCTCACTGTAAAGCTTGTCTTGACAGTCTTTGGCACAGCTTCTTCCTCTTCTTGAGGTGCAGGCGCCGCCATTCCAGCAAAACCTATAGGCATCACAGGGGCGTCAGGAAGGTTCAACCTTTTCTTCAGTGCCTGGCTCAGTTCTGATACTTCTAATAAGTTAAGATTCGTGATTTCTGATATAATTTTTTCAATTTTGGGTGACACTGGTTTATCTACACCTTCCGGCGGTGGAATGGTAAGTGATTTATGGCTTCTGCTACATTTTGTTGCAGGACAGTGCTGAAAATATTAAAGTAGAAGAGTATAAAATTGTATAATTAATTAATAATAGTAAAATTAACAATTTTTTACGTGCTATATAAATCTCCATTAATCTCAAATACTATTATGTCAATATAACCTATAAAATATTAGAATTTCAGTAGTACCATCTCGAGAATGAACGCCATTGACGTGTTGGTATTCTTATTAACCTCAGGCTGTTCATATTGCGTTAAAAGATTAATTTTTGTTTTAACTGCTTAGAATCTTGAATATATACTTAGTCTTGGTTTTGCACCGCCTGATTTTCTAATTTTATACAATTACAATCAGTCTACTGAAAGATCAACGAGAAAAAATGAGCGATTGCTATTGGTCCTTGCCTAAAGAGAGTCGTAATGACTTCTACTTTTTTCTTTCGTTTCACTCTTTACGTTATCTGTCTCGCTCTTTCGGCTCTTTTATTATGAGTAAATATTTATTTTATCTCCAATTCTCCATCTTGTTTTGCTAATTTTTTTGTACAAATTGTGTCCTACTAGTTTGCGATAAAATTACGAAGTTATTATCCTCATTTATTATTTATAGGTAATATATATCGTCTAATATATATTATTAAACATGCATTGTAAAATAAACAATCATGGCTAGTAGAAAGTGTAAACAGAAACAAAATGTGTCTGGGCTTGTGACTAAAAGATTTTCAAGAAGTGATTGTAAAGGAAATTTTGATAATTTTCTATATTCATTGAAGAAAAGCTCGGTAAGTTTGTTGTATACAAATTTCGTTATGACCTAACCTATTTTTAAAACAATCATATAACTTTGTTACTGAAAGCAATTAACTAGCTCTATTCATATTTCATTATTATTTAATTACAATAAATAGCACATTATTATGTAACGAAAAATTTACTCATTTTATTATAAGAGAAATTTAAATATTTTAGGGTCCTACGTTATATTATACCTAATACAAAAATGTTACTTTTGCATTAAATTTTTGAGCTAGCATTTGAAATTATTCCCTGAATTCAAAGGTTTATTAATAACTTAAATTTAAAATTAAATAGTAAATAAAATCCCTTGGTTTATTTTCTACATATTCATCATAATGTCTGGATAACATAATACAGAAATTTGAAATAGTTTTATTATTCTTACAATCATTGTACTGAACTAATGTATTTTAAGACATAAAATACTTAAGAATTTCAATGGTGATAGAAGTTTATTATATTATGGTAGGTGTCAGTTTATATAGCAGATGATTATCTAACAAAACCAACATCTTTTTAGAAAAATGCATAACCATACAATATAATGTTATAAAATAATTTTGAGTGTGTACTGTTTATTTATTTATTTATGTAATTGTATCAATACATAAATTAACATTTGTTTACAACCAATATAACATTGTACAATTTAATACTAACAATATTTACAAATAATTAAAACTACAAATTTTGTCCACAGCGAATGGTGGCAAAAATGCTAGCTCACAAGCTGCATTACATTAACAGTATATACTTTTGTTTCCAGGTGCAGAGAGTGGGTAAAAGTAACAGGAAAAAAACATTTGGCACACTTACCAACTGAGAGATTACACTAAAATAAGTTTATGAGTGGTAAACATTTTAAGGACTGATTTAAAAAAAAAAAGAATGCTATACCATTTCTGTTGCTCAATGCTCCACCCTAATCAGATGAGATGAAATTATAAAACAGTTATATCTATTAAAATATTTTACCAATTCTATTTGAATAAAATTTTGGTTTGATTCGATTAGATTTATTTCTCACCATAACAATATCTCAATTTATTACTGATTTTGTTTTAGTGGTAAAGTGAAATTAAAATAACGACTTAATTTCTTATTAAATAATAACCACTACAACAAAATCAGTAATAAATAATCCCAAAAAGTTTTGAAAGCTAAGCGCACATCACTATTGATGGAGTATTCATCGATATCGATAATTTTTATCGACATAGCACGTCACTAATCACTATGATTTATTGTAATGTTGGTAGAATTGATTGTTTTTTGATAGTTGGTAAGAGAGCGATTCTTTAGGCTGACTATTCACGATGGTCATATTGAATCTATGGGACTCCAGTCTCTTACTTATTTGCTCTGTGATTACAATAATTGTCTTGACTGTCACTGCAAATGTCACTCTATACGATGTAGTCTGTGACTGTAGCTTTTATTATTTTTAGTCTGATTTTTATTATGATCATAGACATACACAGAGGAAATGGTTTGTTATTCGTTGACTCGATATAAAGAGAACGAATTACGGCGCTCACTTCTCTTTTTAACCACGGCACGCTCCCAAGCATTTAACGCTCGTCGAAGTACTGAAGCGTGCGCTTGGGTGGTTTCCTGTTTGTTTGATAACTTTTCATTTGGTTATGTCAAAAATATAATGACGGCAGTTACGCCTTAAAAATCATGGCTTTGGGCGTTTTATAATAGACTGCGTTGAGCGTTCTACAGCAAATATAATTACTGAACAACTAAACTATATTTTCCCATTCTTTACAACAACGTACTAATCGATATATTTTCTATCTATCAGACTTCAAGAATCATAGAAAAAACAAGAAAATAAACGACAAATAAATGACCACAGATTACACAATATTTTATATTCAGAATGTGGGAAATTTATCAAATAACGTACATCATCAAATTCCTTTATACGTACTTTATTAAAACGTAACCGTTTCGTATTTGAGATGCATCCAACTGTATACCTATGCCCGTTACTAGCGTGCTCTATGAGATATACTTTTATCAAAGACAGTATCCAGCTGGTACCTGTCTAATTTGACTTTGATATTTGACCATTTTGACATTGACAATATCACTTGTTGACTGTTTTGATTTTAACTGTCATATAGCCAATATGAAGTATGCTGACAAAGAGTTTGTGAGAACAACTTCAGCATTCAGATTTTAGAAATATATTATAATATAGTATGTGTATTAATATTACGTTTATTTCTCACTGGAACTCGTCGAGTATCAGACGTTTTCACTGTATTATCAAATAAGGTTTTTATATTTTAATGTTGAAGTAAAATTACACCAACTCATAAGAATAAATTTATTCTGCAAAAACTTCACAGCATCAGTAGAACAGCAGCATTAATATTTAGATCAATTTCTTGAGGTAAGTCTAGTTTTTGTCATTAATTAACTCTTAGCAACCTATAACAATTATTCATAGTTAACTACTATGGTTGAATTGATTTTATCTTGTATTAAATTATCATGTTCTTAACGAATTCTGCATGTTTCAAGTTCAAAATAACTATATCCATAATCATTGCGATTTTTTAAAAATTTTATACATTTTTTTTTTAAATTTATTAAACTGATAGTTTCATAATGTCATCTTACTTCCATTGGCTATCTTTTGTGGTCTTAGCCTCCTTCTCAATATTCCTCCAGTCATTACAAAGCTGGGCTGTCTGGCTTCAGTTGGTAAACTTCCCTATCCTTGCAGGTCTCCCTCCACACAATCATACCACATTTTTTTGGCCGTCTTTTAGTCTATTTTTATAATATTAAAAGGTGATAATAATTGTTATGCTGGTATTTTAAAATATGATTATTATAAAAATTAAGATTTTTTTTTATACACAGACCATAGTCAGCAGAGTAAAGATTTTCACTTTGGATAAAATCTTAAATAATAATTTATATTTATAATTTTCTATGTTAGTAATAGCCAAAAGAACTAAACTTTACAAGGTATTATATTAATGAAAATTATAATAAAGATGTATTTTCATCATTGTGTCCAAGATCCTCTATAAAAAGCTGTTTACAATTCTTATTTGTTGACCATATTGACCTTAGTACATAATAGGAGCAATTTCATTGTACATATTTCCGGCTATAAGACTGAAGAGTTGATCAAACAATTTGCACCCTCTTCGAACATGTTAGAATTTTCCAATTTGAATCCTGTTTCTTGATCATAGAGATCAAAATCATATTACCAAAAACTACATGCAAGTTATAAATAAATAAATAAACATTGCACACTCAACGGCCCCCATTAGGATAGTAATATCATGTGTCGGGGTCCGGAAACATTCACAATGACAAGGACAAATACACCCAGACTGAACAATATGCTTGCATGATCAATACAAACATATTATGCTCCGAGCGGGAATCGAACCCGCGACCTGTGGCGTTTAAGGCAGGTTCGCTACCGCTGCGCCACAACGTCGTTAGAGCAATACTTTTATAACAAATCAAACTTTGCAAAAACTAAGGAGTAACTAAAACCTATTTTTCATTATTTTTATGAGTTTGTAATTACCAAAAAAGAAAAGCTTAAAAAAAGCTAAATTCTTACTTCCTTACCTTCAGTTAGTATAGAACACTGGTAAAATGATATAATATATAAATTGCAATTTAGCCCTTTTTATATAATAAAAAAAAAAATTATAGTTTTCGAGAGATTGTGTAAAATTATCAAGTTATCAGAAAAATATTTATCATATATTTAATCATATATGCTCTTAAACTTATTCTGTAACTAAAAGTAATTTTTAGTTTTAGAATTGAGAACATAAAAAAGTCTACAACAGCTTATAATTGCGATACTTTCTAAATAGAAAACAAAAAAAAATAAAATTAATATGATAGATATTGAGATAAAACTTTTAATTGGTTTATTAAAAGTTTATTCAATTTCACCATCTGATATTTTATAGTTACAATTAATCTTCACACTTATTAGGTTAAACTAATTAATTTTTCAATTACGAACAATGACATTCTAAGCCACGGTCAACGATAAGCCCTTGCAAGGGCTGATGCTTTTTCAAGGCACGCCTACTTCACGTGGTGAGGGACTGCCCTCCAAATGGGCTCCAAGGCCATCAACAATACAAAAAAATATTTGTCATTTTCCATTTTTTTATAACCGTCATAACCGCCTCAATAGCTCAACGGTAAAAGGGCCGGCACCACTCCGTTAACGCGGGTTAGATCTTGACCCCTTGGGCTATTGTCATACCCACTCCTAGCGTAACTTCTTCGTCCTAGCATTATTCCCGGTATTCTTATGTACCCAGGGTCTGCTAATTACTCTTATCCGGATTTGATAGATTACTAGTTTTTACATAGAGCGATTGCCGTCTGATTGCCAATCTTTCATCATCTTACCGTTAATCCCGGTTGCATTCGGAGCGTTCTCTTCGGAGTCCGGGGTCTCCTATCTTTCATTTGTAGTTTTTGAGTATTCTACTAAGCCATTTTGGCAGAGACATGGGCGCTGACAGCCAAAACGCAATTATAAGGGTTCTATAACATAAACCCAGAACCTTAAAAAAGAATATTGCAAAGACCAAAATATCAGTTCTGACCCGTTGAATGACGCAAATAAACCTTTACATAAGCATTTCTAAATTAAAAGTGTTTATTAAATTCTATAAATATACTAAAAAACAATGAAAGATTGAGACGGACCATAAAAATGTTTCACAATTTTAGCTTACCTACGCGCTACGCGGCTATTGTTATGCGAATTTTAAAGGTATACGTAAGAAAAACTTTTTTTGTGCCTAATTTAGCCGTGCCGCAGACGTCATTCTTTTCATTATTTTTATAAAGAAAAAATTTCGTTAATAAAAATCTTTACCTTCTTTTAAATTTAAGCTCATTTTCATTCCACTTAAGATCGAGACACGTGAAGATATTGAAGTCGAAAGTATTTTGCGTTCAATACACTTGATTTATTTTCTGTTTTGGTAAGTTAGCTTACATTTTTAAGAAGCAAGAATCTAGATTCAGAATTTAATCAAAATTTCAAATATCCTACAATGGAACGCAATTTTTTAAAACTGATTTCTTGAGTTAAAGAAGTAAAACTATGGTAAAAATCTACTCTATGGTTATCAGAACCTTGGGTTAATTTTTTATAGTATGACGGTGGAACAGTAGCTGTTCCTGTAACATACACATCAATAGATTCAAGAAGTTTCAAATAACAGTTAATTGCTTGAACATTATAAAATCTTGAGTCATATAGCATGCGTTATTGAAATTATGCGTGTGCTTTTCTATTGTTTCTCAGTCACTTACGAAACATTAGGCTTTGAAGTGTAAACAAGGTCATGTAATCCTTTCCAGAAGGCTAAAACATTTTCATTTATAAGTTATAATAACTTCAAAGGCAAAAACCCAACAGCTGAGAATCGGGTTCTAAAAATTATATAACGAGAAAATATTCAGAGTAATTTTATTCCATTCAATTCTTACATCAATGAGTTCTAGTTTATTTTATTATTTCATACTGATTAATAACATCGTTATCAAGATAAAGTTGATGTAATACTTTAATAGAAAATACCTAATGAATGTAGGCCATATACAGTTTATAACGAGCCTATATTAAATGTACCAGATGGAAAATACGGCTTCCTATAATAGTAAAGGCAATACATAATCGTAATGGCCTTTTTAAGGTTCCGTAGCTGAATGGTGAAAACAGAACCATTATAATTTCGTCATGTCCGCCTGTCCACCCGAATGTCACAGTAATTTTACTCAGACTATTGGCTGAATTTGTACGGAATAAAAAAAAAGTTGTATTCTATGAACCGCTACACAATTTTATCGTTGAAAAATAAAATATCTTAAAATTAAGGGTAGCAGTTCACACAGATAACTGAGGATTGTAAAAAAAACTGCGTATGGCAACGTGTGAGGCATCTTTAAATAGGTCCTTAAAAATGATAGGATAATTTGTACTATACAAAAGTGGGTTTATCGATAAGTACGCGCTTGGGAGCGCTGCCTCCATTCTCAACCCACCCTGAGCCATTGTTCGGCTTCGGCCTCGCGGCCTATGGACGAAATCAATTTTGAGCGAGGGCTGTTCTTTTTTTTCACAGCCGGGTACACGGCTATTGCCGCCAGGTGACGCTGTCAAGGCCAAAGTGCCAACAGCAATACACATATTTAAAAAAGTACATAAAAGTATGTGCTATCTTGCGATATTTATGCATTGTTAGTTTGTTAACAATTACATATTAATAAAAATACACACCTTTAATACTATGTAATATGTATACTATTATGATTGTCAGTTAAGCAAATATTTTACATATCGTTTTAACGTATAGGGTTACATATTAGTTAGGTGTATTACGATTTATACACATTTTTAAAATGTTGTTGTATTTTTACCTTAATTAAAACTTAAAACGTACAATTTCACTACATTTTAACGACTTCAAAGTGAAGTTCTCAGTCACGAACTGTAGTTCTATTTTTTCTGTTATAACATAACATTTTTTTTTTCAATCGAATAAACTTCCAAGTTTGACGACGTTGTGGCATAGCGGTAGCGAACCTGCCTTAAGCGCCAGCGGATTCGATTCCCGCTCGAAGCAGATGTTTGTATTGACTATACAGGCATATTTTCTGGTCTGGGTGTTTTTGTCCTTGTCATTGTGTATGTTTCCGGACTCCCGACACAGGATATCACTATTCTAATGAGGGGCGTTGAGTTTGTAGCGTTTATTTATTTATAAGTGCTTATCAGACTCGCACATTAAAGAACCTCCTTAGAATATATAAGATTATAGTAAGAAAGTAAATACTTTTCTATTACAATTAATGAGATTCAGAAATAAAAAAAACGTTAATAATATCAAAAAAATTGTATGGGAAATAGCAAAATTTACCGCCGTCGGGATGTGACGACTCCATTGCTTGCTGGTGGGATAACCTCTGTCACAGCAGAGATTATTCCACCAGTGCAATCAGTCACACTGGTAGTAGGTCTTTTATTGCAAGAGGCCGGCTAGGTAGGTACCACCGCAGTGTCAAATATTCTGCCGCCAAATAGTAGTGCTTTAGGCATTACTGTGTTCCGGTTTGAAGGGCACTGTACGCTAGTGAAATTACTGGTCAGACGGGATTTAAGAACTAATATCTAGAGGTTGGCAACGCGTGAGTGGCACCTACTAATGGTGCTGTAAGTGCTCATAGGCTACGGCAACCACTTACCATCCGGTGGGCCGTATGCCTGTTTGCCAACTTTTAACATAAAAAAAGCAAGTTTTATTTTACTTTTAGTTTTTGTTGTTTTAGCGGCAACAGAATTACTTATTTTGTGAAAATGTCAACCTTCTCCTTATTACGGTGTTCGTGAGATACAGACCGCTGTTGTGTTAGTACCCAAAGGGTACGGAATCCTCAAAAAAGAACCCCAGCAAGAGTAGTGAAAACAAATTAATATAACAATTTGTCCGTTAATTGAAAATAGGGTGCACATTGTACAAGTCATGGATATTATAATTTGTTAGGATCCCTTGTAAGTGCGTGAAAATATTACTTTGTGATGTATACCCTTGTACGTATACATTCTGGGATTCCGAGTATCAAAGAGAAAAACAGAAGTCTTACGAGTGAATCTATATTAAAATGATTACTTATATTGAAAGCGAAATTCTCGGCAGTCGAAGTCTTTTGACTCGTAAAAAAATTTATATTAATAAAATGTTTTCTAGTCATGATTTTCCTCGGAATTAATTTTGAAAGAAGTACAGGTATTTACCATAAGGGCCCATGTCCAGGAAAGGAAGGCCCTTAAATCACGACATTTATATACGTAGAGGTGCACTTTAAAGTCAAAAAGTAATTTTTAGTCTATTTATAAATCATTCATTTCAATATTTTTGTAAAGGGACCCATAATATTTGTGTGCCAAGTCCTCAGTTTGGCTTAAGATGACCTGGATTTAGATGAATTATAAATGGTACGGTAGTAGAGTTATGCTTTTCCCAGCACAAATGGGCAGGTTCGACTGGGGAAGTACTACCCTCTCACAAAAAATCGGCGTCAAGTAACAGTATTTGCGTTGGTGCTATTGCGTTTGGTGCGACGTGTGAGAGCGCCGGAGGCCCAATCCCCCACCTCTATTCCTTTCCTTTTTTCCCGCCTCACCCCTTTCTTCTTGTTCCTTGGGTTGGCAACGCGCATGTGATACTTAAAGTATCGCAAGCGTTCATACGTTGCGGTAACTGCTTACCATCAGGCGGACCGTATTCTTGTTTGCCAACCGTAATGAAATAAAAAAAGGTAATGCAATTCACATGTTACTTTTAATAACTATTTTATATTATAATGTATGTTTTATTTTAATCTGTTTTAATGTAATAGGGCTTAAATTGAAATTAATAACAAAAACGCTACAAATTTTCAATACAATACATTGTCACATGTTTCAAATTAGGTCGGAAGCTGTGGTCGAAAGTACCCTTTTCCAGGCGCACGTGCCAACCACCTATGTAGCAATAGGTATTTAAATACAGGTGTAGTAGTTATTGTGCACATTGAAGCGATGCATGTCTTTGACGGGCGTTTGAAACAATACATAATTGGATAGGAACGTGGTATTGATTTGACCTACATTGCTATGTATTTGCGGAAACATGTACGTAAAATGTTTTGACGGGACTATATGACTGGTTTCAATTTTATCGATATTATTCAATTGAAAAGTTACATTTGTGGTTGAAAAACTCCAAAGACGTAATTTTATTTTTTGGGATAGTGGTAGTTGACTTTACATCTAAGTTTGTGGGGTCGCAGTCGCAACTCTTGTGGGTTCTTGAAAAAGAGGTGCAAAAAGCACTCTGACTTTTGTACTCTAAACTAAAAAAAACCGTAAAATTTCAATGGATTGTATCTTAAGACGTTATGCATACTAAGGATTAACAGGTTTATGCGGTTTATGCATTCTTTCAAGTGATTTTTAAAGCGAAAATTTTAAGCGTAGAAAAAGGTCAGAAATATATACCTTTTCTTAATTTCAGTATAATATGTTATGTAACGCTTACAATAATTTTCTTTTCTTCAAAATAAACGCTATACACTCAAGGGATAGGATAGTTATATCCTGTGTCGGGGGTCCGGTAACATACACAATGACAAAGACAAACACTCCCAGACCGGAACACATGCCTGTATGGTCGATACAAACTTCTATTCCGAGCGTAAATCTAACTTTTTTTTTTTTTTTTTATGTTAGAAGTTGGCAAACAAGCATACGGCCCACCTGATGGTAAGTGGCTGCCGCAGACTATGAGCGCTTGCAGCACCATTAGTAGGTGCCACTCACGCATTGCCAACGACATGTGGCGCCACACCGTTCGTTTAAATTTTAATATTTAATTAGTATAAATAGAGAGTAGGTAAATTTTATTTTTAAATAATATGAAGAAAATAATTCTTATTGTTAA
Source organism: Hestina assimilis (assembly GCA_023373885.1). Lineage (NCBI taxonomy): Eukaryota > Metazoa > Arthropoda > Insecta > Lepidoptera > Nymphalidae > Hestina > Hestina assimilis. Next base: position 2,809,014 of record CM041749.1, on the reverse strand, counting down.
GATATAAAGATGAATGGTGGTAGCGTGCTCTGGTTCCGCCACGGACTTCGTCTGCACGACAACCCCTCGTTGCAGAATGCGCTGGCAGACAGGAGCTTGCCACTCTATCCGATTTTCGTCTTTGATGGGGAGACGGCTGGTATGTATTTTTCATACCAAATCCAAATTGATTATTTTATCAAATATTTCATAAGCTATTGTAGATGTAGATTTAAGTATTATTAACTAGCTGTGCCCTTGGTTCTACCCGCGTGAATAATGATTTTTAATGACCTTTATTGCAATAGAAATAAATGGTTCATACAAATTTTGATCGCCTATTTCAATCCTTTTAAGCCTTTTTTCACGACAAGAGTTCGCTTATGTCTTTTCCCAAGATAAAGTCTATCTCTGTACCAGATTTCATCAATATCGGTTTAGTAGTTCATTTATAATATTAGTATATGTATATTGAGTATATTGTTGGTTAAACTTTATGACAAATTTTATTTAGGTACCAAGACGGTGGGATACAATCGTATGCGCTATCTCCTGGAGGCTCTGAACGACCTGGACAACCAGTTTAGCAAGTATGGTGGCAAACTGCACATGATAAAGGGCAATCTTAACGATGTATTCAGACGCCTTTCGGAAGAATTAGGTAACAGTATTGGAGACCAAATTAACTGTTGTATTAAGAAAAACCCTGTAATATATGGACGCAAATAAGCAATACCATGTCAACCCACAAAATTGAAAAAACTGAGTTATATATACAGAAGTGTTGGTAAATGGCTGAAGAACATTTTTCTTTAATATTTGTAGGGTTTTAAGCTTTAAAACTTCAAAAAAGCCATTTTTAATCATGCTATTTATGTATTATGTTAAACGTTTTGGGTTATATTATATACGAAATATGAAGTTTGTATACTTATTATTTGTGAAAATAAGTAAAACAACTTACATAAATCTATCTAAAATTGCCAAAAACTTGACCAATACATAAAAATCATATAAAGCAAGTTGTTCAAAATTTTCAAACGCGTTTTTCTCGAAATGACATTCGTGTGGGTTGACATGCACCAATACTGCTTATTTGCGTCCATATATAACTAGCATTTTCTCGCGACTTTTATACCAAACTTCAATTGAATACGTCTTGTGGCATATTTTTTGATAATCCCACAGGAATCGAAAAAACTTCCAGAACCAGACAGTGGCGGATTTACCAGCAGGCTGAGTAGGTATTGAGTGGGGTTGTAGATTTTTGGGGTGGCAAATTAGAGGCCCGAATATTTTGCTACCTCATATACTAAAAAAGATTTCTGCATTACGGAAATTTTGTTAATCCGCCACTGGACCCAGGTAACAATCTATATCTGTGCCAAGTTTCATCCTATCTGTTCAGCCGGTTTTGCGTTTTTTTTTTATGTTAGAAGTTGGCAAACAAGCATACGGCCCACCTGATGGCAAGTGGATGCCGTAGCCTATGAGCGCTTGCAGCACCATTAGAAGGTGCCACTCGCGCGTTGCCAACCTCGAGATATTAGTTCTTAAATCTCGTTCGCCCAGTAATTTCACTAGCGTACAATGCCCTTCAAACTGGAACACAGTAGTGCCTAAGCACTATTATTTGGCGGCAGAATATTGGACACTGCGGTGGTACCTACCTAGCCAGCCTCTTGCAACAAAAGACCTACCACCAGTGAAAATTGAGTAACAACCCCAACATCCAATCATCTAAACATCCAAACATACATACTTTCATATGTATTATATTATATAGTAGGATGTGTAAAAAGTAATGTAAGATGAATTGGATTTCATTTGTTTATTGTTTAAATAATAAAGATGGAGCATAAAAACTTGCTCACATTATCTATACGTCTTTGAATAATATGCAATTAGACTCTCTTTCTCTCTTTTCACCATAATTTTCGAACTCGAACTTTTCAGAGTAGAAGAGCCATGCTCCTCTCATCACAAAGAGGCAATTTCGACCGAGGCAATACTACTCTCTCACAGGAAATCGGCGTAAAGTAACAGTATCAGTAGGTACTGTAGATTTTCGGGTGATGAGCGGAGGTCCAATCTCCCACTCCCTCCGTCCCCTTCCTTTTTTCGCTTCTCATTTCTTCCCTCGTATCCCTTGGGTTGGCAAAGCGCATCTGTTATGTACTTAAGTATCGCGCACATTCGCAAGTTTGCCAGCCGATATGAAGTAGAAATAGAACTCATTAATTGTTTTCCAATAGGCATCCGTAAGATATGCTTTGAGAAGGATTGTGAGCCGATATGGCGTGAACGCGACGACGGTGTTCGAAAACTGTGCCAAGAACTCGGTGTGTCTTGTGTCGAAAACGTGTCCCATACTCTATGGGATCCGGACACTGTTATAAAAGCGAATGGCGGGATCCCGCCGTTGACTTATCAGATGTTTTTGGTAAGAACATAAATTTTGGGTTTTAATATCTTTTTTATGCTTATAAAATTTGTAAATTATCCGTAAAGTATTTAATTACAAAAAGCTAGAGGGTATTTGAATTTCAAACATTTCACTTCAAAATTTGTCAAAAAAAACTATTTTCTAGAAACTGAGTAACTTTTTTTGGAATCCGTGATTTTTGGAAAAACATCATCTCTCAAACACAAACTCAAACTCAAACTCAAAATATTCTTTATTCAAATAGGCTTTTAAGCGCTTTTGAATCGTCAAATATACAGTCTGTTATGTCCGCCTAAGTGAAGCTACTGCCGATTCGGAAGGTAGATTCTGCAGAGAAGAAACGGCAAGAAACTCTACAGTTACTCTTTTCAAAAATAATCACATTACATTTGTCAAATGTACAATTAAGATATATATCCCGCATGAAACTCAACGTATATTAATTCCATGCCACATTATCTGCAATATATTCATTAACGGAATAATAAGCTTTATTTAGTAAACACCGCTTGATATAAGATTTAAATTTCATAAGTGGTAGATTCAAAATTGTCTGCGGAATTTTATTATAGAAGCGAACACCAATACTCACTTTGTGAAGCCGAAAACTTGGTGTAACAAGTTTATCTTTTCTTCTTGTATTAAAGCAGTGTCTGTCACTGTTTGTGTCAAACAAATCAACATTTTTATGAATATAAAGGATATTGCTAAGGATATACTGCGAAGCAACCGTCAGTATGCCTGCCTTAGTAAACACATCCCGAAGAGAGTCTCTAGCTTGCAAATTATAAATCGCCCGAACAGCTCTTTTTGAAGAATAAATACAGTCTCAATGTCTGTAGCATTACCCCAAAGTAATAGGCCATAAGACATAATACTGTGAAAATAACTGAAGTAAACTAATCGAGCAGTATCGATATCACTTAATTGTCTAACTTTCCTAACCGCGTAAGCAGCAGAGCTGAGTCTTCCTGCAAGGGATGTTAAATGAGAGTTCCACTGAAGTTTTGAATCCAGTGTTATTCCTAAAAATACTGTATTATCAATTACATCAAGATTTGTATTATTCATACTTAAAATAAAATCTTGTTTCTTAACATTTGGCATTGAAAATTCTACACATTTTGTCTTCGCCGCATTCAAAACTAGGTTATTTACAGTAAACCATTGTTGTACAAGCGATAAAGAATTGTTTACATCGTCATAATTATGCTTATTCCTGTCAACCTTAAATATTAGGGAAGTATCATCAGCAAACAATACGATATCACATATACTGTTTACATAGAAAGGCAAATCATTAATGTAAATCAAAAATAGAAAAGGGCCTAGAATTGAACCTTGTGGAACGCCCATTTTTAGTACAGATCCAGAAGACTTTATTCCATTAATTGATACCTGTTGTAATCTATTAGATAAGTATGAGGCAATGATTTTAAGAGCTTTATCAGTGACACCGTAATGGTTCAATTTATTTAAAAGCGTCTCGTGTACAACACAGTCAAAAGCCTTAGACAAGTCACAACACACACCAATCGCATTCTGTGACTTCTCCCAAGCGTCATAGACATGTTTTATGAGCGTCACTCCAGCATCCAATGTAAAGCGTCCCTTGCTAAAGCCATATTGTTGGTTGTGAAAAAGGCTATTTAAATTGAAATGAGATAGAAGTTGGTTAAGTAAAATTTTTTCAAATATTTTACTTAATGACGGGAGTATGGAAATTGGCCTATAGTTACCGGGATTAGTTTTATCGCCATTTTTATAAAGTGGTAAGATTTTACTGCATTTCATAAGGTCAGGAAAACAGCCCGCATCTATACATTTATTAAATATAAAAGCTAAATATGGAGCAATGCTGTATATTATATTGTTTATTAAGTGAACTGAGATACCCCAAAGGTCATGAGTGTTTTTAATATTTAATGTTTTAAATGTTTTAATAATATCTATTGCATTAATACGTTCAAAGGAAAATTTTGCATGGCATTCAGAGACATTATTTTGTAATATTTTCAAGGCCTCAGAAGGAGTTTATCTTAAATTACAAGTTATCTGTGATGGTATTTTGGAGAAAAATAATTCAAATTCATTTGCTATTTCTAGTTCCGTATTCACAATAGCGTTATTTATATTTAATTCAATTGTCTCTTTTTGTTTTGTTCTTCCACATACACCATTGATAATGTCCCATGTTGCCTTAACCTTATTTTCTGACTTCATGATCTTATATTTAATAAATTTGGATTTAGCACAGACACACACTGCCTTAAAAACCCTTGAATATTTCTTAACATATTCCAAAAAACTTGAGCTCTGATACACAAAATACTTAATAGAACTAAGATATGTGAAATATTTGTCGAAATAGCTTTTTTTCTATTTTAGCATACTGTTGCAATCATCGGAGACCCGCCTCGTCCAGTGGAGGATGCTGACTTAAACGGAGTCAACTTCGGTTCGCTTCCCGAATGTTTTAAGACTGAATTCACCGTCTTTGAAAAGGTATAAAAATATATTTCAAAAAGAGCTTGCACAATACGTCCGTCATTAATCCCGATCCGAGTTTTTTTAAGCAAAAGGGCAGGAGGAAATGAACCCCAAATATGAAAAAAAATCAATAATATATTTTTTAATATTTCTCATTATTTTAGTTAAATACATAAAACAACCTTAACGCTAAAATAAATAAAAAACTTAAAAATTATAAGATAGCATTTGTTCTTTGGAAATAAATCTCATTATTTTTCGAAAATTATGAAACGCAAATCAAATTTTGCAGTTAAAATATTGAAAATTAGTACATATGATTTCAAATGATGTTACTATTTGTATTCTATTAAAATTCTGTTTTTGAAATGTATGTTGTACATATGTATAGAGGTAAATGTTTTTCATAGAAAAATTTTGGTATAATATTAAAAAAATGTTCTTGTAGTAACTATAATATTAATTTTCGGATGTTGATCTGTTGAACCATAGCCTTATCAAATAAAAAAAAAACTATTTTGGCCAAAGTTTTTAGGCAAATCTGCTTAGGCATTACTGTGTTCGGGTTTGGGAAATGTAGGCTAGTGAAATTACTGGGCAAAGAAGATTCAAGAACCAATATCTCGAGGTTGGCAACGCGTGAGTGGCACCTACTAATAGGTTTGCGCGCGCTCATAGGCTACTGCAATCGCTTACCATCAGTTGGGCCGTATTCTTGCCAACTTGTACCTTAAAAAAAAAATTAATGTTTTATCTTCCATCTCCCTAAAGGCTCCAAAACCCGAAGACCTGGGAGTTTTTCTGGAGAACGAGGACATTCGTATGATACGTTGGGTAGGAGGAGAGACAGCCGCGTTGGTGCAGATGCAGAACCGTCTCGCTGTTGAGTACGAGACATTTTGCAGGTGAATGATCATCTGATTTCTTAAAAAAAACCTCAAATATTTCCTGAATTTTGTTCGGTAACCAGCTTCATTCGTTTATGTCGTGCAAATGAAAACGAAATGAAGTTAGCGTGAGGGCTCTGTAGTAGTAATTTTGCTAAGTTAACGGTGGCAAAAATGATTTCTCTCGCCTGCTTTGTATATTATGCTGGGGTTCGATTTGGATTAAAATACCTGATGGATCTAAGTGAGACTTAGATGATCTTTAAGGCTACATAACAGAACTTCCAAATCACAGGTCAATCGTAGCTCAGAATGTTAGATGGGGTCACCAAGTTTCACACTTGACCACTTGTATCGTTTGTAGTTTCTGCGTTCGTCTCTCAGAACTGAATGACTCAGGTGACTTGCCGGCCCGCTTATTAGCGCGGAAAGGTTCGAGAAAGTTCCATCCACGGAATCCAATCACCAAAATCCATCACGGATTTCACGAGAATACAATTTTCTAGAACGTACGCGTTACGAAGGAAAGAGACAGAGACAGTAGAGAGCGATTTAGAACTTTATGCTTCGGTAATAAGGTTCTCCGTAATAATTTTCTTTATAAATCCATGACTGTAACTGTGTAATATTTTCAGGGGCTCGTATCTACCAACGCACGGCAACCCGGACTTGCTCGGACCGCCGATATCTCTGAGTCCCGCTCTGAGGTTCGGCTGTCTGTCTGTACGCCGGTAAGTAAAATAAACGCTACACACTCAACGGCCCCCATTAAGGTAGTAATATCCTGTGTCGGGGGTCCGGAAACATTCACAATGACAAGGACAAATACATCCAGACCGGAAAATATGCTTGCATGGTCAATACAAACATATTATGCTCTGAGCGGGAATCGAACCCGCGACCTGTGGCGTTTAAGGCAGGTTCGCTACCGCTGCGCCACAACGTCGTCAAAATAGAAATAGTTCAAAGAAAATTGAACAATTCCATCGTTTTATAAAAGTAAAAATCAACAAAAAATATTTTTAAATTTTTTGTAGTCTTAAAAATGATAGACAATATTGAAATGATTTTAAATATATATTTTTATGTGATAAACAATTCGTAAGCAAGCTGACCCAACTGATGGTAAGCGGTTGTCGTAGCCTGTGAGCACTTACAACGCCATACTTAATTTAGGGCTTAGAAGGTCTCCCCGGGCTCCGCTACCAATCGGAGCACTGTGATTGTCAGGTCGCGTTGGTTTGTTCTCCAAGAGTTCCCGTAACCTGACAAACACACTGAGGTCGGCCACCGAGGAGGTTTTAGTGGGTCCCCATGACGTTTCCACCTTGTCATGGAACCCCACATAACCCGGTTGTTTCTCCCCAGGACGCCGGGTATCTGGCAGTAGATTTTCTCCCCGACAACAAAAAAAAAGGGCTTAAAAGGTGGCAAAATGACCATCACCAGTAGTGATTGGTTAAACAGTTAAAAATGTCTCCAGCCCGATTACTTTTTTCTTTTAAGAATAATAAAAAATATTATTTATTTCATCATTATGTGATTCGTATCTAAATTTAATTTCCAAAAAAAACACGATTTATCACAAAAAAAAACCGATCAAAACCCGGTCGTACTATGAAGTTATAAATAGTTTTTTTTTTTCAGTTTCTACTGGAGCGTCCAAGATCTGTTCCAGAAGGTACATCAAGGACGTCTTTCGTCATCTCAATTTATTACTGGTAATAAAATTGCATATCTTATGATAATAGAATTAAAATAAAACTAGATTTATATATTCTTTCATTTTTACAATACAAGTTATTTTTATTATTTAAATTGGGTTTGATTAATAATAATAATAATAATAAACGCTGCACACTCAACGGCCCCCATTAGGATAGTAATATCCTGTGTCGGGGGTCCGGAAACATACACAATGACAAGGACAAATACACCCAGACCGGAAAATACGCTTGCATGGTCAATACAAACATATTATGCTCCGAGCGGGAATCGAACCCGCGACCTGTGGCGTTTAAGGCAGGTTCGCTACCACTGCGCCACAACGTCGTCGAAAAATTAAATCGATCGAGTCGAAATCGATTAAATATTCTACTTAATTCTTGGTAGGCGAAATGTTTTAGTATGCTGAGGTATGGGGTTGCAAGGGTGATTTGGCCCTTGCCTTGGGTGGCATAGGTGGCATAGGGTGGAATATGAAATAATTTTTTGAATTATATCTAATTTTCGTTATTAAATCAATCTAAATCGAAACGCAAACGGCAAAATATAAATGAAATTTTTGTATAAAATAACTGTTTCCAGGTCAATTGATATGGCGCGAATATTTCTACACGATGAGCGTGAACAACCCGAACTACGCGCAGATGGCCGGCAACCCGATCTGCCTCGACATACCGTGGAAGGAACCGGAAGGCGACCAGTTACAACGGTAATCATTTTTTTTTATCTCATGACGGTTGGCAAACAAGCATACGGAGCGCTTTATGGCGAGCAGTCACTGCAACCTACGAACGCGCGTGATACTTGAAGTATCACATGCGTGTTGCCAACACGATGGAGAGGAAGGAGGGGATAATAAGGGAAAAAAAGGAAGGGAGAATAGGGGGTAGGTGATTGGGATCTCACTCATCGTTCGAAACCCTACAGTATTTATTTATTTATTTATTTATGCACCAATAGATATAAGTTAGTGTACATTGGAAACACAAAATAGAGGTACAGAGGATATCTTATCTCTATGAAGAGATCTCTTCCAGAAACCCTAGGAGATTATTATATCATAAATTTTAAGTTAAACGTGGAGTAGGCGCAATAGATAATTATATTTAAATACGAATACCTAACATAATAAATACTAATCATATAAAAGTATATATATACTAATACACATATATATAAATATACATATACAATACATACATATACAAAACATACATATAACTAACATATACACATACATATATTACAGCGATATAGACAGATAATAATCCTTTAGTCTACGCTTGAACGTACTAATATTTGGGTTCTTGTGGAAAATGTGGTCAGGCAAAGAGTTCCACAAACGCGCAGCAAGTACGGAAAAAGATTTGCCGAAGAAAACCGTGTTGTATCGTGGTACTTCCAGTTGTCTCAGCTTTACACATGACCGCACGGGTCTGTCCCTGGCTGGGTATGTGTGAAAGCTATCTCGTAGGTACATTGGCGAGTCACTTTTCAGTAATCTAAAAAGTAGTGAAAGTATATGTATATTCCGGCGAAATCGAATAGGGAGCCATTTTAACTGCCGACGGTAATTTGAAATGTGATCGAATTTGCGCAGTCCGTAAATAAAATCCGTATTTACTGACTCTGTTACTTTACGCCGAATTTTTGTTTGAGGTTAGTACTTCCCCGGTTCAGCCGGCCCGATCGTTTGTGCTCGTAGAAGCGTGGCTTTACTAATGCTAAAAAACTAGAACATGAAAAGAACTTTTCACGAAAATTATTTTGGAAGTTGATATGTCTAAATTTTGAAGATTTATAAATGTAATACCCTGTTATTCTCAACCTTTTGTCGCGTAAATTGTTTGGGACTCTCATTTCTCCAAAAATTTTGGGGAACACATTTGAATTCCAACGTAACCTCCCCCCTCTCCCCAATTTGTCTCACAATCGCGTTCCCCCGCCAGCTGGAAGGAGGGGCGCACGGGGTTCCCGTTCGTGGACGCGGCGATGCGGCAGCTGCGCTCGGAGGGCTGGCTGCACCACGCCGTGCGCAACACCGTGGCGTCGTTCCTCACGCGCGGCACGCTGTGGCTGTCGTGGGAGCACGGCCTGCAGCACTTCCTCAAGTACCTGCTCGACGCGGACTGGTGAGTCCCCGCCACCGGGTGCACCTCCAATCGGCTCATCGCGCCGGTTGTTCATCGCGAATGTTTAAATCAAGGCGTCGGGATGTGACGACCCCATCGCCCGCTGTTGGGATAACCTCTGGCACAGCAGAGATTATTCCACCAGTGCAATCAGTCACACTGGTGGTAGGTCTTTTGTTGCAAGAGGCCGGCTGGGTAGGTACCACCGCAGTGTCCAATATTCTGCCGCCAAATAGTAGTGCTTAGGCACTACTGTGTTCCAGTTTGAAGGGCATTGTACGCTAGTGAAATTACTGGGCGAACGAGATTTAAGAACTAATATCTCGAGGTTGGCAACGCGTGAGTGGCACCTACTAATGGTGCTGCAAGCGCTCATAGGCTGCGGCAGCCACTTACCATCAAGTGGGCCGTATGCTTCTTTGCCAACTTCTAACAAAATAAAAAAAGTCTAATAGGATATTATCTTCCAGGTCGGTGTGCGCCGGGAACTGGATGTGGGTGTCGTCCAGCGCGTTCGAGGCGCTGCTGGACTCGAGCGAGTGCGTGTGCCCCGTGCGGCTCGGCCGGCGCCTCGAGCCCAGCGGACACTACGTGCGCCGCTACGTGCCCGAGCTGGCGCGCATGCCCGTCGAGTACATGTGAGTGTACCTCGACAACCCCGCCCCTTGCCCTACGTGTTCTTACTGGTGCGCAAAGCCCTCGAGAACATGTGAGTGTCCCCCACATCCCCACGCCCCGGGCGATACGTACCCGCGCTGGTGCGCTGGCCTTCAAAGGTGTGTGCAAGTACTCGCCCTCGTCCTCCCTTTTCCTCGCCTCGCCCCGGGCGCTACGTTCTCTAACTGGTCCGCATGCCCGTCGAGTACATGTGAGTGTGTCTGCTCTCACCCGAACCTCGACAACCCCGCCCCTTGTCCTGGCCTCTACGTGTTCTTACTGGTGCGCAAAACCCTGGAGAACATGTGCAATTGTGCATGTGACCACCCTTGCCCGGGCGCTACGCAGCCGAGTTGGTACGTAAGGCTTGATTTACATTCATCAGCATCGATCAGCATGTAGCTAGATGATTTTGGAAACTTATGAGCATCGCATAATTATAAATTCCTAACCACGTGTAAATATGTGTACGCATCCTTCAGCACACTGTGTTATATCGAATGTTACACTTTTATTTTACACAACAGAAAAAATACGAAATCCGATTGATTGATGCTAAAATGAGTATTGATGCTGTACGGGTTATGGTCGCCGTACAGGGATTTATTTAAAGATAAGAGTTAAGGATAAATGGTTTTATTACACTTAACTACTAAAATGGTTAAATGGTTATGAGGACACGCGAACCGAATGGCGATTAGACGTGAACTGAGCTTATAACTAATGGAATAAGGCGGGCCGGCGTAAACGCTGACACTGCATTACCTAATGTGCGACGCTTAGCATCGTACAGATGCGTAGGCACCTTCATACAAAACAGCGATTTTCTATGGAGATAGTGCTGATCGATGCTGTAATTCAGGCATAAGGCTCTCGAGAACATATATAAGTGCCTACCTTAGCCGTCCACTGTTCCTCAGTTCTCCCGTCCCTTGGATGACTCCATTCTTTATCGCCACTATATTATGTACTTTGTCTTATATAACGTCATTATTTTTGGAATCCATGGGCTAACTCGATCGAGGAAGAATTAGTCCTTTTGTGTTTCGTTCCATACAGAGTGCCAATCCAAACTTCTGTAAATATTTTAAATGGCAAAGTACATTGACAATTCCGGTGCCGGATGCCGATGAATATGCATAACATAACATATGCCAACCTAGATATACCGGCGGTCTTTCTGAACCGATATGACCTAGGTACCTTCAAGAAAAGAGCGTATTCTTTCCTTAAAGGTTGACAACGCACCTACATGCCATGGTGTTGCAGATGTTCATGTGCGGTGGTGATCGCTTAACATCAGGTGTGCCCCTGCCTCGTTTGCCCCACTTACCTTAAAAATGTGCATAGTCTTAATGGTAAATATCGAATGTGTGTGTGTTTGTATGTGTAGCTACGAGCCGTGGAACGCTCCGCTGGAGGTGCAGCGCGCGGCGGGCTGCGTGGTGGGGCAGGACTACCCCTCGCGCGTGGTGGACCACCGCGCTGCCGCCGTGAGGAACCGCTCCGCCATGCAGGTGACTGCACCAATAGTCCTTTCCATCCGAAACCTCAGATTAGACAGGCTTATAACAACGCAGACAAATGTAACCAGCTGACTAAAGTTAGGCGTCCTAAGCACGTCCTGCAAGACCCTGACGATAGGATTACATTAGAAAATGCCCCCTACCACAGCACAGACACGCACACAACACCGTCCTCGCCGGCGAGGACGAGGTCCTTTGTTTCGCACGTCGCATCGCCCGCACGTTGATCCCCCATGAGGGCTGGCTCCATTTTTCAACGGTGACGCTGTCAAGGCCAGTAAGGCCAACAGCAATACACGTTCCGAAAAAAAAAACAATAGTCCTGAAATTTATGTATTTCAGACCCATAGACATAGAGGACAATAAATAATGTATCCCATACCTATATTAAAAATTGAAGGATGAACTAGCGCCACCTATGAAGTGGTTCGAACTAAATATAATAAAATGACTTATGTGTTAATTAAGTATGATAGTTAAAGTGAACGTCACTGTGTTTCAAAGCACATAACTAGAACAACTGACATTAACAATTCGACAAAAATAAAGAAATAAAAATAATCTATATTATTAAAATTTTTGCTATTATTTAAATTAATAAAACTATCGTGAGACATTAATTATTTAACTTAATGTAAAATTTAAAGGGCACAAACTCACGTTCAATCGGTTTAGGACCCGACAAGTTTACCTCCGATGGGTCCGAATCTAGTCGGTACCTAAACCGTGAACGTGAGTTTTAGCTTATAAAGGCGTCGGGATGTGACGACCCCACCGCCCGCTGTTGGGATAACCTCTGTCACAACAGAGATTATTCCACCAGTGCAATCAGTCACACTGGTGGTAGGTCTTTTGTTGCAAGAGGCCGGCTAGGTAGGTACCACCGCAGTGTCCAATATTCTGTTGCCAAATAGTAGTGCTTAGGCACTACTGTGTTCCGTTTGAAGGGCATTGTACGCTAGTGAAATTACTGGGCGAACGAGATTTAAGAACTAATATCTCGAGGTTGGCAACGCGTGAGTGGCACCTACTATTGGTGCTGCAAGCGCTCATAGGCTACGGCAACCACTTACCATCAGGTGGGGCCGTATGCTTGTTTGCCAACTTGTAACATAAAAAAAAAATAATAATAAAAAAAAGCCTTGTTTGACTAATACAAATATGTTTCGAGTACTAACCCGTATATGGACGCAAATAAGCAATACCATGTCAACCCACACCAATGTCATTTCGAGAAAAACGCGTTTGAAATTTTTCAACAACTTGCTTTATATGATTTTTTTTTATGTATTGGTCCAGTTTCTGGCACTTTTAAGATATATGTAAGTTTCACACAAAATAAGTATACAAACTGCACATTTCGTATATAATATATCCCAAAACGTTTAACATAATACAGAAATTGCATGATTAAAAATGTTTTTTAGAAGTTTTAAAGCTTAAAACTCTACAAATATTAAAGAAAAATGTTCTTCAGCCATTTACCAACACTTCTGCATAACTCAGTTTTTTCAATTTTGTGGGTTGACATGGTATTGCTTATTTTCGTCCAATTGGTAACATTAAATCGTTTTCTAACAAGTAATCGACAGACACGTAACATTTCCAGGAGTTACGTAGAATCCTCGAGAAGGCGCCGCCCCACTGCTGCCCTTCCTCGGAGGATGAGATCCGCCAGTTCATGTGGCTCGCTGACGAGGCGTCCATCGAGGTCGACACTGCTTAAGGAAAATGATCTCTATCTAACGACTAAATAATAACTACATAAAGTTCAAAATTCAATGCTTTCAATGTGTAGTCAAATGATAGTAGAAAAGAGCTTAAGTGTTTTGCCAATTGATATTCTATTTCAATGAAAGTTGGACAAAAGAATAAAAACTAGCCAATTGCATGTTCCGTACAGAAACCTAGCAAAAAGGTTCCGTACGTATAAGATAAACGTAAGAAATTATAAGTGAATTCTTTGTCACAACTTATGGTAAAATTATACCATATGTCTTTTGTCCAACTTATAATATCGAAGCCATAGATAAAATGTAGGGTATTTGATGTTTTATGTAAGAATAAACTACATAGTTTAGTATTAACTTTATAGTTTATCTTTATGTTAAAAGAAATAAAGTCTTGAGTTGTAGTAATTTACATTAGACTACAATTTACATTCGGTATATAATATAGAAATATATACTTGATACCATTTCAGAAGTTATATACTATTTACACATAAATAAATAATAAAAAGTTCCGTAAATATATAACCTTAGGTAATAATAGATCTTTGATTATCGATAAAAATTAAAAGCCAAAGACGATAATGAATATTTTATTATATATAATACTTAACATGAAAAATATAATACAATTTTCAGACAATTTTGCGACTTGAAACAAAAGAAAATTATAATATATTAATAAAATAATATATTTTAATAGTATTTTCGTCTTTAAGGCTGAAATGATTTATACAAGTATATATTTTTTAAAATTTGTACAAAGTAACAGAATTCACTAAGAATTTAATTCATGTAATTACATATTTGATCGAAATGAGATAATCTAAGCTGAATACATTCCAAGAAACATTAATAAATGACTGTTCAATTTATAATAATCATAAAAAATAAAATTATAAAACCGAATGAAATTTCAATCATTTCTATTTTTGGGGTGATTTATCTCGTATTATTTTTAGATGTCTTACATATTCAGGTAATATTTTCTGCGCTGTCTAACATTAAAAATATTTTAAATGTCGATCAAAAATGATAAAACAATTTAATTATCTTTTCTGAAAGAAAATTTACTGATAATAATATTTATACAAATTCATAAGACTTAATATTTTCTCTGTCAGTAATCTCATTTCTACGGAATAACCAGGGTGTTCCCATAAAAAAATATACATTTCTATACAATACATTTATAGTAGGTATAGTAAACTATTTTTAGTACAAATATATTATTATTGTTAAAGCCCATCTACACATACTTCCCACATAATAAAAAATACGAAGCCGCAATATTTTATGACTCTTGTCGAAGTTTGTGGAGTGCAAAAATCAAAACTGGTATGAAATAGTTATGGCTCTTTTTGGCATGTGTAGATGTGGCATTATGAGTGTTTAAAATCAATGTTAGATTTATTGATGTAATAAATGTGATAAAAATAATGGTGTTTAATTCCACTTTTATTAATAAAATGAATATAATAAAATGGCACAAACTAGAATGGTATTGTCCCTGATGATAATTCATATATTGGAAATAATCTTTAGAGTAGTGAGGTGGGGATGAATGAAGTGTGGGTTTTGTATATGGACACAAATAAGCAATACCATGTCAACTCGACAAAAGTTGAAAAAACCGAGTTATATATGCAGAAGTGTTGGTAAATGGCTGAAGAACATTTTTCTTTAATATTTGTAGGGTTTTAAGCTTTAAAACTTCTAAAAAGCCATTTTTAATCATGCAATTTATGTATTATGTTAAACGTTTTGGGTTATATTATATACGAAATATGCAGTTTGTATGTTTATTTTATGTGAAAATAAGTAAATAACTTACATACATCTTGAAAATGACCAAAAACTTGACCAATACATAAAAAAATCATATAAAGTAAGTTGTTCAAAATTTTCAAACGCGTTTTTCTCGAAATGACATTCGTGTGGGTTGACATGGTATTGCTTATTTGCGTCCATATATACCATATTATGTAACTACTATAAAGGTGTAAGTATGCCCAAGTCAGCAGGCTAATAGTTTTTAGTGCTGTAGTCAAATGGTATCAACCCTTACAATTTCGTCATTTTCTTCTATACAGAATTAAATATAATTTGTATATTAAAACAATATAACTAAAACTTGTTATCTGTATAAGATGAACATGGGAAGGTAGGTATATTTGTAACCGACTTGAAAGAAGGAGAAGGTTCCCAATTTGGTTTTATTTATTTTTTGTTACCTCTGAACTCATTTATGAACCAAATTGGATTCTTTTCCATTTCAATTTCAAGAAAAATGCCAACCCAAGGTTGACAAATTAAGGGAAGAATTTTTTTGGCGAATTTTGTTAAGAATCTATGTTTTTACCCTAGTCCCTATTCCGTCATTTACAAACAAATTTTTCATTCTATTATTTTTTTTAAAGGATATATTTCATTTCATAGTTCAGATGATAACATATAAGTTAATAAAAAATGAAAATAAAATACTTCAATGGAATAGATTTAATGTTCCTATTTAAACATTTACAACAATGTAATTAATGTATTTTAATCTTTTATAAAACTATCATATCACAATTATTTCTTATACCTACATTAAAATGCCTTTTTTATTACATAACACTCAGTCCAATCTTAAACTATGATCCATTAGTACTTGAATCATTTAACTTCACCACCAGTTCATTGAATACTCTACTTGTAGTACATTCAGGTAATTCAGTGACAGCGGCAACACCTCTTCCGGCCAAAGCTCCTATTCTGGGGTCTATAGGTATGGCTCCTAGATACTGTATCTTTGATATCTCTGCTAAGGACTTCCCTCCTCCAGTTGAAAATATGTTTGTGCAGACACTGCACGTTGGACATTCATATCTAGAAATAAAAATGATGTTTCACTTATTAAAGGTTTTGTATTCTTATGACAAATTTATGAAGTACTAGCTTTTAACTCCTCCCCTAATTCACCTCCCCACTTTTTTATTCACTTTAATGTCAGCCCCATCATAACTTATACTTATATCGCCAAAATTACTAAAACTACTAAAAATTCTTTCTTAAATATAAAATTGTGCATACAAACTTCATAAAAAATTTACAATTATCAGTATGGGGCGTACTTAATCGTTATTGTACTAATCAATATATTCATACTTACCCGCTCATATTTTCTATAATTCCCATGATAGGTATGCCAGTTTTTCTGCAGAAGGTGATCTCCTTACGTACATCCTCTATAGCAACCTGTTGTGGAGTTGTTACTAAAATTGCCGAGCATTGTGGAACTTGCCGTAAGTTCTCCATAACTGTGATATGTTCATCTGAGGTACCTGAAATTGTAAATAAACCTATAGTAATGCTTTGTTATGATGTTGAATAAGATTTGTTATAAATAGATTAGTTTTTCTTTAAAATATAATTATATACATTGAAAAAATAATAATTTCATATTTAAATTTTTATTATAATATTTCTTAAAATACAGAATTTTGAGATATGAATTGTATAATATAAAAATAATTGAAACTATAAAATATTTGACTTTTAAAAATTATAAAAAAAATTATAATTTTATTTCTCAATTTATGTTTTTAATAAATCCCAAACAATATTTAAAAACAAGGATTGTGCCTCTTTAATATCTTAGTGTAATTTTTTTACCTGGGGAGTATCAATAACAAGGTAATCCAAATCTTGCCAATACACATCTTCTAAGAATTGTTTAATCATGGAAGTCTTTTTAGGTCCTCTCCACACCACAGCGTCATTGCGTGACTTAAGAAGAAAGCCTATGGACATTACACCTAATCTTTGTTCAGGGTCTAAATATACCGGAATCCATCCCTCTGGTCCTTGATGAATATTTTTGTTTTCCAAATTTAAAATGTATGGAACACTTGGGCCACATAAATCAATATCAAGTAATCCAACCTGTAAAATTGACATTTATTTCATAGTGGTGTTAATTAAGATTAAAAAATTTGATAATGAATAATAATTCTAACCTTAAAACCTTTTTCTTTTAGAGTTAATGTTAATTGTGTGCTAACTGTTGATTTTCCAACTCCACCTTTGCCAGAAAGGACTAATATTACTTGTTTTACGTTTTCTAGCATTTTATAAACAAAAAATCTATAAATAATAAATATATTAAGGAAATTGGCGAATCGGCGCAGCTGACAATGACAATTGTGAATTGACAAATTGACAACATTCAACAATTTTAATTTTGTACAAAGTTATAACACATTCGTTATCTATCGAGTATACTTTGTACAATTATTTGAAAAAATAATTTTAAACACTGGATAATGTGAATTAAGGTTTTTAAAATTAAAAGAGAGAAATCATTGCTATTTAAAAAATAAGCAAATTTGATTAGAGTTCAGATCTTTATAAAAAAAAGTTGCTAGAAGGCGCTTGCGCCAAAATACGATAGTAGCGCCGCCTGTATGTTTTTTTTCAGTTTTGAATAGATTTTCTGAGTCGAGGTCGTGTCAGTCGTGTGCCGGTACACATGTAAAGAGATGCTACAATTTTTCCATTTTGTAACAGACTTAAGGACGTTTTATGACATAATTAGTTTGTGATATAAGTTTAAGTTTTAATTTACTCTTATTTCTAAGTGAACATAAGTGTTTAAAGTGTTTTATTTGCGTAAAATTTGAGTTCAGTGATTGTGCAAGGTTTCATAAAGACGCGAGGTACAAGATTTGGAGCAGAATTCTTCGTTCAGTCACATAAATCAGGTATATTTTTGAGATATTTTATATAATATTAAATTCTAACCAGTTTATTGTCATTTTATGTAGTAATTGATCTCGTTCATTCTAACTACGTGCTACTACGAGCGTGGAAACGTAAGCTTGGTGTTATATTCTAAGTATTTTTTTTAGGTACAATTCCAATTTTGTTGGTGAATATACAAAATATATATTCAACAAGAATTTTATATATTCAGTTTATGTTATATATAATTGAAGTTTTTTATTTGCTGTATAATAATTTATATCATATTTTGTTATGGAATATTTGTAAAAACGAGCTTTGTAATTCATAATTTTTATTATTTAATTTAATACTTTTATAATTCATAAAAGCTCAGTTTAAAGTATCAAACTTTAGAGGTTTTAGTTGCTATTAGTAATTCTGTAAATAATGATTTTATAAATCTATGATAAATAAAAAATATATAACTACAATTATATTTATATGATATAAGATTTCGTGTTAATAAAACTTAAATAAATAGGTAGGTATTATAATAAGTTTTGACTTTTGTTTTTTTTTTTTTGTACATTTTAGGGATGAAATGAAATAATAACATTTTTAAATTCATTCAACATAATAAAATTATAAGCCTCAATCATTGAAATTGAGATTCTACTCACATTATCCAAAACTAAACTTAACGAGGAGCTTTAGTTTTCCGAAAAGCTGAAAACCCAGAGGCGCTCTTCCAATAAAATTTAAAATAAAAATGACTCCAAATTTTAAATATATTTATGATGAATTATTTATAAGAAGTTTGTAGTAGCAAATTGATCTATATAGCTTTATAGGAATCAAATAATCTTCATATTCATTTCACAATTTTTAATGCTAGTACAAATAATAATTGCTTATTCACAAAAGTCTTAAAAAAATTAAACCTGTAAGCAGATGTTAATATTTCAAAAATTATTTAACTTCACACACACACACACACACACACACACACACACACACACACACACACACACACACACACACACACACACATACACACACACACACCTTGAACTTAATATATACATTGTGTTAATATTATTTACACTATTACTATAAACAAATGTACTAAATAATGAACTTATACTAGTGCATGTGTGGGTAAAATTATACATTATTATTATTAAATGATGGTATAATATTTTTCTCATGAAAAATGATCCATTACAGGGGAGCCTTTGAATTGACATGGGACATGTCTATTTTATGTACTAAATACCCCTCGATATAATTTGATTATATTATTATATATTAATGTATATTCTTAAAAATATGTAGTAATAATATTTTTGTGCATGAATTCAATTTTCAAAATCAATAATTATACATGAATAATTGTATTTGTTATTCAAAATGTACCAAACTAAATGTTTAAAATTGTTTTATTTTTATTTTTATTAAATGCTACACATTCAACATTCCACATTAGGATAGTAATTTTGGTGGAAACACACACAAGGACGAGCACAAATGCAACCTGACCTCAACACATGTATCTTCAATACAAACATCTGCCCCAAACAGGATTTGAACTCGTGACCCCTAGCGCTTAAGGTTCGCTACCACTATGCCACAAATGTCGTATTTATATCCTTTGTATGCAATCAACATAATTGACTCAGTACTTGCAATACCATTTTCTGCCCCCTGACCTTGGTGATAACATAAATAAGGGCGAAGTCAACGTTCCACCCCTCGTGAGTCACGCTTTTTTGATAGGGGACTTATTTTTACTGTCTTAATTAAAACACTTTGTTTTTAAATATTAAAGTATATACTTGACTGGTCTTCTGTCGTATACAACGGATATTCTCAATGGCGATTTTCTAATGTAATTGTGCTTGTACTACGTAATTTAAAAGCTAAAAGCCGTAGAAAGAGAAAGAAGATGAAGGAACATTAGATGAAAACCGCGTGCCAATATTTTACATATTTTATGTGTGCGTAATGTCAAATTACCTATATAATTGACAAAAGCACCTATATAATTGACAGTCTTGACCGGGTATAAAATATGCCATCATTGACATTTAGGAAGTGGAGAAAAGATTGCCAAACCTATATATATTTGTTTCTTTTACTCGTATTAGTGTCACGAGCAACAGACTAAGATAACAATATCTGCTTTGAAATAACGTTACAGGAGCGGCAACATGGTATGGCTCCGTCCATGAGATTCTTAGTCTAAGTTTTTTTTTTTTTATAAAGAATACTAGCAATGCTTTTTAATGGCATTACTAATATTCCTATTGCCCCTCCAAATAAGCTCGAAGCTTGCGCTAGGAGTGGGTACGACAATAGCCCAAGGGGTCAGGATCGAACCTGCGACTCTCGCGTTAACGGAGCGAAGTCGGCCCTTCTACCGTTGAGCTATTGAGGCTTCAAAAGTTAAAGCCGATTGACTTTTGTTATTTTTTAGACTATGTAATTCGTTCAAATCTAGCTTATTTTTAAGTTACAGAGCCTATTAAAGAAATAGTTATAAAAACACTTAAAAACATTCCCGATAAAGTTCATAGCCGTACTTCGCCGCGCAGAAGGCAACCTATGGACGAAATTTGTCATCCAGCCTGTCTCGTCCGGTGACACTGTCAAGTCCAGTAGGGCTAACAGAAATAAACAAAAAGCCATTTTATCACCGAGGGTCGGGAATAGTTCTTATCAAATACAGAGCGTATTGTCGACTGTATGCAGTCGGGTAGCTAAAATATTAAATAAGTAGATAGATTTGATACAATCATAATTAATAACTTTAGCTATTAATAAATAGCAAATTGTAAATAGTATTTAAAGCTGCATTAGTACAGTAGCTATTTTTAGTTACCGGCTATTAGTTACTGGCTACAGCTATCTAGCTACTAGAACGGCAACGTGCCGTCTGTGTATAAGTGCACATTATGACTCCATATTTCTCTCGGGGGACTTTTACGACGTGAGCTGAGAGGCAAGAAGCGTATCGTTTTGTTTTAAAAAGTTTACATGAAACGGACTCGAATGTGTAAAATTCTCATGTAATTATGAAAAGTTATGAAATTTTGGTACTGTTCACATTTTCTAGCAATAATCATAATAGTTTTCAGCATACACATTGATAAAATCGATGCTACCTACTACTTACTAGAATTCTCATAGGATAACCTATTCAGACGCGCTAGAAGGACGTCCCCTTTCACCCGCACTCCAAGTAGCATGCTCGAAAATCAAAACCTCTGTTGATTTTTGAGCATCCCCGAAATACGCATGATTATTACTAGCAACGCTTAGACACATGCTACTAAGCAATTGCTCATAAATAGCATGCTTTCGTGCTAGTAATGAGCATGTGTGTCAGTACCCATACACGGGTTTCGATAACCTTTTAACTCACTTTTTTCGGTTATAAATTTTTTAATAACTATAGTCTTAAAGCCACCAGAACGATAACCTATGTAAGCGAACTTGAACCATTGACATGTTACAAAATATTATTAATCAGAAAACAAATTGCAGAAACAAATGCGTCAATTTCGTAAGATAAGAAATGCGTAATTTTAAATTTAATTTGGTTTTAAAAGGAATAAATTTTTTATTCAGCGTATGACGCTGGAGTGTGTCGTTACGCTAAAACATTTATATCTATGTAACAAATAAATAAAATTTAAGTATCTGTTTGTAATCCTAAATTAACAGCTTTCGACTAAATGCATATGAAAGTATATACTGTACTTGTTTGTCTGTTTGTTCCAGCTAATCTCTGAAACCGATTTTAACGGGACTTTCACTTACAGATAGCTGATGTTATACAAAGTAACTTAGGCTAAAATTATTTTAGAAAAAAAAAAAGGTTTCCGTACCATATGGAAGAATCGGTACAACATACGAGTGGAGCCGCGGGGATAACTAGTTCACCGTATAAAACGTTGCCGTTCCAAAAATATGGGATTGAAATAACAACGAGCTTTATAACGAAACAGTCAAAGCATTCGAGTCCCCTCTAAAACGCGGTTGAATAAAAACTCCGAGCCTTCACGATGGAAAAATTTCCCGTTGAAAGTATTCCGGCTAGTCTTGTTTTGAAAACGTCGAGCTGATATCGTCCGGATGAGGAAAATAAGTTTAGTTATACTTTAAAAGTCACCCCTTTAATTTTGGAAACAAAATTTCTTTTATAAATAACTAGCGACCCGCTCCGGCTTCGCACGGGTATAAAATATATAGCCTATGTCATTCACTGAAAAAAGATTAAAATCGATCCAGTAGTTTTGGTTTATTCATTACTGCCCGTGGCCTGCACGCGTTAAATGTAATTATTTACGACATCACATTAGAAACCTCAAAAATTTTTTTCTCCACTATTTAATGGACGTCATTATACATACAAACCTTCCTCTTCAATCACTCTATCTATTAAAAAAACCCGCATCAAAATCCGTTGCGTAGTTTTAAAGATTTATGCATACATAGGGACAGAGAAAGCGACTTTGTTTTATACTATTTAGTGATAAATAAACGCGACACACTCAGCGGCCTTCATTAGGGTAGTTATATCCTTTGGCGGGGGTCTGGAAATATAGACAATGACAAGGACAAACACACCCAGAACGGAAAACATGTCTACATGGTCAATACAAACATCTGCTTCGAGCGCGAATCGAACCCGCGACCTGTGGCGCTGGCAGGCTCGCTACCGCTGCGCCACAAGGTCGGGTTTTTTGTTATTATAGGGGGCAAAAAAATACACAATATATAAAAAAATCCAATATAAATATACAAACAGTATTTGGATCCCTTTGGTTGCTGTAATGGCATCAGAAATAAACATTTTTTGAAAATTTTCTACTTTCTACCTATTACATATATCTTCAATACATAGTAATAAATGCAACACACTCAACGGCTCCCATTAGGATCGTTCTATCCTGTGTCGGGGGTCCGGAAACATACACATGGACAAAGACAAACACACCCAGACCTGAAAATATGCTTGTATGGTCAATACTAACATTTGCTCCGAGCGGGAATCGAACCCGTGACCCGTGGCGTTTAAGGTAGGTTCCCTATCCCTGCGCCACAACGTCGTCAAAATTACGGTTCCAAAGATACAGGTCATGTAAAAGGGTACGGTTGGCACTCTATGGGTATAGAACCCTAAATACAAAGTTATTTGTTTTAATACAAGGATCTAAATGGCCAAACTTCATGGTTGTTTATGTCATAAACTTAAATAAAGTAAATTTTTCGTCTATATTTTTAATATTTTTATTTTTTTATAAAGAATATTAGCAATGCTTTTTCAAGTCAATACTACTACTCCTATTGCCCCTACATAAAAGCTTGTATCTTGCGTTATGAGTGGGTACGACAACAGCCTGACCCAGGCATGAACTCGCAACTCCAACATTAACAGAGCCGGCCCTTCTATTCTACACTTCTAATTTAAAGTACATAAAACGTATAACGAAAGTATATGTATTAATGCAATATTTATTTAGATTATTTTAATATCCCGACACCGAATCCTCATTTGGCGATGCGTTCACAAATATCTAGGTCATAAATCACCAACATGGGGGATCCTATTATTGGCTACATCCAGCTGTGAATTGTTTATCTTATTAGTTTTATTCCCATGCGGTCACTAGCTCGGTTCATTATATAGTATATACGTTCTTTTACATATTACTATTTTCTTTAATTATAATTTATATATATTTATTTGAATTAATGTAATTAAATATTTTACAACGTGACTAAGCTTTACTGTGATTTTTAGGGTTTCGTAGCCAAATGGCGAAAACAAATCCTTTATAATTTCCTCATGTGAGACGCTCATAGCCGAGTGCACCCGCTGATCGGTAAACGATCGGTAGGTTAAGCAACTTTAGGCGCGGTCAGTCACTAGATGGGTGATCGCATAGTGGTATTTCTACCGAGCGTCTCCGTGCTTCGGAGAGCACGTAAAAAGTCGGTCCCGGCTGTTGACAATTAGACAACAGTCGATAAGTCAAGTCAGAGGCCTACGGGCGACCTGAACAACTCTGACACTAGGTTGACCACTAACCAATCGATAAGAAGAAGAGAAGATTTCCTCATGTCCGTTTGTCCGTCCGTATGTCACAGTCATTTTACTCCGAGACTTTTGGCGCTATCTATACGAAATTTACAAAATAGGTGTCTATTCTATTTTATTCTATGAACCACTACACGATTTTGTAATGAAATCTTAAAATATATAAATATTAAGGGTAGCAGTCCATACATGTAACTGACCGTTGAAAAAAATAATCAATCTATGGCGACGTATGAGATATTTTTGGATAAGTCTTTCAAAATGATTTTGCGGTTTGATTTTGACTTTTTTGCACTTGAAGTATCACATGCGCGTTGCCAACCCAAGGGATAGGAAAGGCATTGCAAGGGATGATGATGCACACTTAAAACAGGCGTATAAGGTACACACATATGTATACAGTGGTCACATGTATGGAGTTCGTATCCTTTGAGAAGTGTGGTTTTTATGCATGGAGTTTTTTGGAACGAAGTTCCTTATCGCGCGTTGTGAAAGGGGCTAGACGGAAAAAATTCTTACGAAAAGTTGTCACGACACTTTTTGCCATAGTAAGCTATTGTAAGCTGTGCGGCGTCGCATGTTTCTCTGTCTGTCTCTCTCTCTCTTATAGTAAGCAAGCCAGATATTTTCATTTCTATTTCGCATTGAACAGTGTGGTGTCGCGACGATTATTCTTGTTGAGTGTATACAGGTTTTTTGTAAATAATAAATAATGTTAATAATAAAAAATATTATTATAACTTAAAAAATAAAATTTTATTACAATTCCTTCACTAATTAATCGAAAGGAACTTCGTTCCATCCGGGTGTCCCTTGACACCTCTCAAGTTTTTTCTATTAAGACCTGATGGTAAGCGGCGTTGCATCCACAATCATCATAAATGTGTTGCTGGCCGTAAACATTAATAATTATGAGTACTCGAGAGATCAAATTTGCCAAGAATGCTAATTTAATATAATATAGACGGAGCATTCAGCAAATATATAAACAGAAAAAAATTGCTGATTTGCGATTCTGTAATAAATAAATGCCTATTTCGGCATTTATTTTTATTCTTTGTCTGTTATAATATAAACTTTATAAACATTAAGTGACCTACATACAGCAAATACACAAGCTATAGATGTTTGTGTTCTTTGACGCTAAATATATTTCGTCCACATAGTTTCAATGGCTTATATTTGGATAAAAAAAACCTATTCGTTTAGATTGGATTCGTAATGGGTTCGTCAACATTTTAAAAATGCGGACACAGCTTTTAATGCTTCCTTAATTTGATAGAATTTCTTTATAAGTCGGTATATAAAGCTAAATGAACGTCGTATAGAATGAAATATTCTATACAAGTTCGTTGTGGACCACGCTCAGTCGAAACTGAAGGGTTCCGCAGTTTGATTATGAAGAATCGTAAGAATTCTAAAAATAATAACAACTTAAAATTGATTTTAAAATTAAATTGGTAAATTCATAGCAATTATTAAAAGTAATATAAAAAAAAGTTATGGGAACAACTTATATTTCTCTAAAATTTGAAGACCTGCTGTTCAACAACCTCAAATTTTTCTAGAATTTTAAATCCCATAGTTCAAAAGCTATATTATCAGACGGACATGACGAAATTATAAGGGTTTATTTTTGCCATTTAGCTACGGAACCCTAATAAAAATGGCGAAGTAAAAACTGTTATAAGGTAAATAGGACGCAGTGTAGTTGTATAATACTTTGTTCAGGCCACTGCAGTTCTCAAGCGGGTCGCCTCGGGAACTCTTTGAATTGGGTTGATTTTTTTTTGTATCTCGCGTTAATGGTCCAGCTTCTACTGAACGGTCACGTATTGTTTTTGAGTGGGCGTTTAGTTTCCTTTAGCTTTGATCTTACTATTTTGTGGCTACAAAGGTTGATCAGTTATATTTAAGCGAAACACCGCTTAATTAAGAACTGCTACAATGAATTCGAAGACTGGAATTTGAAGTTAAAACGATGAAAATAGACATTGTGGTTTTTATTTGTAATGTCTCTGTTTCACAAATACTTGAAATAATGATTGTCTCGAGATTGCCTCAGTCTTACAAGAATTCATCTTATAGTATAATTGAAAATTGATAGTTTAAAATCCTCTATGAGTCTTTCAATTGAGACTAATTTAACAATATAGATTTGTTAGAATTCGGTGCCGTCCAATCAGTTACAGCTACAGTGCCTAAAGAATCTTATACCCAAAAACATTACAGGTTCTGGAAAGATCTGTTGTTAGAGATGAGTTATCCTATATACATCTGCGTCTTACTTGTAGTTTACTGTACGGCTGTTTATGGTGCATAAATAATTAATTAAGTACCTTCCGGATTCCGGTATTTTTTTGGTAAATCGTGTTTTCTCACAAAAAGGTACTTGAAAAAAATCGGACTGGAGACATGTGCATTCAAACCGGGATTTAGTTTGCCTGAAAATACGGCAAATCAACATTTTCTAAAAAATGAATCCCAGCTAGATCGATTTATAGCCCCCAAAATCCCTTGCATACTAAATTTCATGAACATCGTTGGAGCCGTTTCGGAGATTCAGTTTATGTATAAATATTTACAAGAATTTCTCATGTAAAGGTATTGATAAATAAACAAAACATTACCCCCTTTCTCGTCTAGTCGGGTAAAAATCAATTGAATGTTAGTAATTTTCGGGTTCAATTTACCAACTATACTTTCGTGTTGACGCTGGGGTGGAAATCCAATCAAGTCCCCCCACAAAGAGCGCGCTCTCTCAATTTGTTTCGACGACTTGACGCTTATAGCTTTAGACGAAATGTACAAATATAAATTACGAAATACTTTGTAGTCGGGAACTAATGCAACATTGCTGGAATAATCGTAGAGAAGTTGAGAGAAATTGTTGTATTTATATTGGTTAACTCTGTGACGTAATTTTTAGATCTAGTTTATTTCATCGTTGAAATTATAATTTTTTTCTCATGTTTAAGAATAGTATTTATTGTTTATAAAAGTTAAGAAAAAAAGGTGCGTAAATAATTAATTTGGTTTTTGTGCTTTTTAATTTACATTGGGTTTTACATTGATTCCTTTTATATTTTAGGCGGCTTTAAAACAAAAAGTTATATCCTTGTTTGATGCTTTATGAGATTAAACTAAAAATGTTAGCTGCTTCCAAGTAACCGGAGATAGATTTTGATTTTTGTGTAAAACGAAGTTCCTTTAGGAGTATATTATTATGTAGTTCTGGTTCTATACTGTAATAAACAATAACTGAGAATCAATTAGTTAAGCTAAACTACCTCTGACCTTAGACGTCATGAGAGATGACGACGACACCTTGACACACCTGCAAGTGACGGTGATATCGGTCTCTGACCTTAAGTTGGTAAAATAGCTTGTAACAATATATTTAATTGCTGTATACAAGTATATAGGAATGTTTACAATAGTTAGAATTAAATATTTTTGAATTAAATTATTCATTTGTAATATTCTAAAATTAACGTGTGAAGTTTCATTTTAAATAGATATTTAAAATATAACATTTTATAATGTTTCTCTGGTTATGGGTTTGATATAAACAAATGCATGGGGGTTTGATATAAACAAATGCATGGGGGTTTGATATAACATAAAAAATGCAATGCTTTTTTTTTTTTTTCGGAATGTGTATTGCTGTTGGCTCTACTGGCCTTGACAGCGTCACCGGGCGGGGGTGCAATGCTATTCCTATTTACTATAAAGAGCTATAGTTTGCTTGTTTGCCTGTTTGTATGCAATGTTTATTGAACTGACACGAATAAACGCTACACACTAAACACCCCCATTAGGATAATTATATCCTGTGTCGGGGGTCCGGAAAACATGCCTGTACGATTAATACAAACATCTGCTCCGAGCGGGAATCGAACCCGCAACCGTCGAGGCTAAAGGCAGAGTCGCTACCCACAACGCCACAACGGTGTCACATAGGATTAGGGTTTTTACTACAAGTAAGCTAGTAGTATTTACTGATGGTCACCAGACTTCTATTTGTGTAGTGTGCTGGGCTATGAAAGCTGTACATGAGAGAAGAATGCATGTAGCAGAGATGCGAATGTTGAGATGGATGTCTGGGGTAACAAGGAAGGACAAAATACGAAATGAGTATATAAGGGAAGTTTGAAAGTAGCGCCAGTGATTGAAAAATTAAGGAGTGGAAGACTATCCTGGTATGGGCATGTTATGCGAAGAGATGAAAGTCATGTGACCAAAAGAGCGATGGATTTGAAAGTGAGTGGTAGTGTGAAGAAAGGACGCCCAAAAAGACGTGGATGAAATGTGTGGAAGAGGATATGCGTAGAAAGGGAGTGAGTGCAGAGATGACGAATGATAGAAAAGAATGGAAGAAGAAGACGTGCTGTGCCGACCCCACCTAGGTGGGATAAGGGCAAGAAAAAGAAGACTAAGATGGGAAGCAAACATACAGCCCGTCTGATGGTGTGCGGTTGCCGTAGCCTATGAGCGCTCGCAACACCATTAGTAGATGCCATTCACGCGTTGACAATCTCGAGGTATTGGTTCTTAAATCTTCTTTGCCCAATAATTTCACTAGCCTACAGTGCCCTTCAAACCCAGCCCAAGACACTACTGCTTTGTGCTAGAATATTTGACATTGCTGTGGTACTTATCTAGCCGGAGGAGGAGGAACCTCTTGCAACAAAAGACCTACCACCAGTGTGTCTGATTGCACTGGTGGAATAATCTCTGCTGTGACAGAGATTATCCCAACAGCAGATGATGGTCGTCACGTCCAGACGTCTGTAAAGCTTCTCGTTTTAACGCTAGTAATCAAATGAAATAAATTCAACCGAAGTTAAAATCTTTGCTTTAATATAATACTATTGAGCACGTCTCATCTCTCACGTGCAAGTAGGTCATGAAACACGGTATGTATCGATATTACGACTTGACACTGATCGAAAACCATATACGTAAGTACATGTGTATTATAGTTCGATACGAATTATAACATCTATACATATGTACATACAAATAAATTAAATTGATGCGTCTGTTTCCAACGCGTTTGCACCTCTACGTCGCGGTATCGAAAACGCGCGTTTTAGCGACTGCGTTGCGTTTTTGTGATAAAATGAATTCGATCGGTTTTTATATGAGTGCGGTGAGCTGCGTTTGGTCGCAGCAGCTTCTAAATGGCAGCTAAATTCTCGATGGCTAATATTATTTTGACGAGCGAACCTGCCTTATGCGCCACAGGTCGCGGATTCGATTCGAGCATACGTTTGTATTGATCATACAGGCAGGCGTCGGAGTGTATTTGTCCTTGTCATTGTGTATGTTTCCGGACCCCCGACACAGGATGTAACTATCCTAATGGTTGAGAGTAAAGCGTTTATTTTATTTATTATATAAGTTGCAATTCGTTAACGTCGTGAGAGCAAATAGCAAATAATAAAACGAGCAGTTTGATTTTCCAATAAAGTAGCCTAAACTTCCACGAAATAATTGTGTCTATGAACTAAATATGACAATAAATGGATATTGTAAATAATAAACGACGACATCAGTAACTATCATAGTTCCAGTTAATGTAACTATGCAATTCCGAACTTCACACGCTCTTATCAGTAGCGAGTGGGCGCGCCGTCCGGACTGATAACAGACGCGGCTACTATGTGTCTTTTTTGCTTTTTGTCCTGTTTCAGAAAGATATTATGACCGACCGTATGCCATTGGTACCCAGAAGCGATAATAAGTTCGGTTACGATGGGCTAAGCAACTTGAGGTGCGTTCAGTCTTTTTTTTTTAATAGTATAATTTGGCAAACAAGCATAAGGCCCACCTGGTGGTAAATGGTTGCCGTAGCCTATGAGCGTTTGCAGTAACATTAGTAGGTGCCATTCAAGCGTTGCCAACCTCGAGATATTGGTTCTTAAATCTCTTCTGCCCAGTAATTACACTAGCGTACAGTGCACTTCAAACCGGAACACAGTAATGCCTAAGCACTACTATTTGGCGGCAAAATATTTGACACTGCGGTGGTACCTACCTAGCCGGCCTCTTGCAACAAAAGACCTACCACCAGTCTATGGACGGTTAGCTACATAGTAGTATTTCAACTTAGCGTTCCGTGTTTCGGTGGGTACGTGAAAAGTCAGGGCTGGCCTAGAGACCTATCCGGGCGACCCGTACTCTAACACTAATGAATAAATTCGGCACTCGGATTCATCCGGTTGCGTTGGGTTGTGAAATGATTTGTTATATCTCAACCTTAAATTTGTCTTTTTAGTAGTAGTAGCCTTAATGGTTGCCAACCTCCGATAGGAGACGGCACTATAAGAAGAAGAAGTAGTAATAGAGTCCAGCTCAAATGGGCCGGCTGACCGGGGAAGTACTACCCTCTCACAGAAAATCGCAACGCTAAGCAACAGTATCAGTTATAGCTAACTTTATGCCGGAGGCCCTATCTTCCACACCTTACGTTCCTTTGCTTCTCATTCCTTCCCTGGGTTGGCAACGCGCATGTGATACTTCAAGTATCGCAAGCGTGCATAGGTTAGGGTGACTGCCTACCATCAGGCGGATCGTATGTTTGTTTGCCAACCGTTAAGAAATAAAAAAAAAACAATCTTCGATACAGATAAAAAATTGTTAATTTGTCTTTGTAGTCGCACACAACCAATTGACAATATTGCTACCTTTTATCAAAACGCAAAAGAAAGCCAAAAGCGAAAACCGTAAAGTTTAAAGCAATAGTAGGTTTTAATCAATTTTAAGTCGTTTCACTGTAATATATTTTAGAAACTTTGCCAACAGCATCGATATCATGTTTGCAAAATCGCTTATCACTGTAAGCTAGTGCTTTAACCTAATTTGATGTAGATTGATGCTTATGATTACATAATGCATATTAATGTACTATTGATTACGAGTAACTTTACCGCGGTAAAATGTAAAGAAATCGACCACGATGAAATGCAGCGAATATATAAATTGGCTTGTTAACGTTTATTTTTAAGTTATTTTTTCTGCTTCTTCTTATCATTATTCCCGGTATGTGCCCAGGGACTGCTTGTTACTCTTATCCGGTTTTAACAGGCTACTTGTTTTTACACAGAGCGATTGCCATCTGACCTCTGATAAACTTTGTATATTTATAAAAATAATAAACTTCCTGTTTAGAAGCATACCAACAAAACTGTTTGATATAACGGATACTATGTTATTATAAAACAGTACACCATGATAATTATAATGAAGAACTGTGCTGACGATGATTGACAATTTGCTATAAACATTCAAAGAGAATATCCAACATAAAATGACATCAAATAAATGGTAACCAATTTATCTAGAAATTGATGTCACTAAGGGTGTGCTCCATCCTACCATTTTTTTCGAGGAGAAATGAAGACTTGCTTCAGAAGATTTCTGACTCTCGAGGGAGAAGGTCGAGGTATGTAAGACCTACATACTAACAAACAAACCCCCCCCTCTCACGCCTTCGGTGGTCTTTCATATCCCCTCGTCTAAACCTACCAAGCATTTAAATTATTATTAAGTGTATCCAATAGTTACAAAAACAAAAGCAAAATCAATTAACACCGTTACTCAACTCAACGCCATTAATCCCGCCATTATATCTGTCAGTTTCAACGCCGTAAAAGTTTACAGGAAGCATAGACAAGAGAATCATAGACAATACTTGGGCCTAAATTATCCCGACCGGACGCAGAGTGCATTGAATCGCAGCATTTCCTTATACGATCCCTTCCAAATATGTACGCACGTGTGGATCAAAGGAGGAAGTTTTGGTCAACGTGTCTATGGCAGGAATTGTTTATTCCTTGATCATAATTGGATTAAACTGAAAAAAAAACTTTCGTAACAATAAAAAAATAAAGATATTTTAAAGCATTCCAACATCAGACCATAACCAGTAGATGTGATTGTCGAAAAGTGTTGGTGATATTAAATTTTGTTGTAATATTATGACGTATAAAAAGCATTAGCGTTTTTTCTGTAAAACATGAATATATAGTTTACCTCATGTTCTTTTGTATAAATATGGCGCCAACAACGAAAACATTATAACTTATCTACAATCTCAAAATGATTAAAAAAAAACATTACCCTCCTTCGGCAGACGGGTAATGAAAACTCTTTGGTTTCCTCATCTTTATTAGATATCTTTGGAGTACAAACTGCGTACTATAGCAATTATAGGCATTCATCATTATTAAATTATTCCGTGAATAAATGAATCCGTCATTGCTCATCCAACCTTCGGATGACAATCAGTGGAGCACGTCAGATTCGCCTGTGTAGTCATTGAATCGAGAAAATTAATTAACTGTTGCGGTTGTTATTTATTTTTGAACAAAATCGTTATTACAATAATATTGTCGTAAACATGTAACAGTGGCTTTTTTATGTCATGACGGTTGGCAAACAAGCATACGCGGCTGATGGTAAGAAGTCATCGCAACCTATGAATGCTTGTGATACTTGAAGTATCCCATGCGCGTTGCGTTGAGATTGGGCCTTCGGCGTTCTTACTCATCGAACGAAACGCTACAGTACCTGCTGATTTTACGGCAATTTTTTCTCTTTGATAATAAAGTTTCTTTGTGCTAATAGCTCAATTAACTCAGTCGACTAATGATTAATTAGATTTTGGTATTTTCCTTGCAGCTTGATGAATTGAATAATACCAACCTTACTCACCATGTCGATATCACAACGGGATGAAATGTGACTCAGTCGCTGGTTAAACTTGCGTCAATGGTTTCTGATTCCGTACCGTTAAAAACAATCAGAAAAATCTGTTCAATTAATTTAGAAACATACTGCATATATAGTTTTGTTTAGAATTACTGAATAACATTATAACATTACCTAATATCTTCTAAACATATTCAAGACAATTTATTTTAACTAGTAATTAAATCAGATAACTGTACGGAATGACATCCAAAATTAAAAGGTAGTATACATATTTATATTCTTTTACCGTTATTTATATTTCATACCGAAGGCACATAATTTTTATGTTTCCGTTCAATTATTTTTCAATCAGTTAAGCTTGTATGGCCCACTGTATTTGTTGTCATCGTAAAAAATTAACACTTTAAAAATTTAACTTTTACGAATTTAATTTTTAATCAATAACGATTGGTGATGAAAGTAAAAAAATGTGAAAAGTAAATAAACTATTAATCTAAATATTCATAAATCTAATATATAAAATTCTCGTGTCACAATGTTCGTTCCCATACTCCTCCGAAACGGTTTGACCGATTTTGATGAAATTTTGTGTGCATACCGAGTAGGTATGAGAATCGGTCAACATCTATTTTTTATACCCCTAAGTGATAAGGGTGATCGACCCCACATTTTTATTTTTCATTTTTTGGACAAAAATTTTTAGTTTTATTCTTTTATAATGTGGTATTAAAAATACATATAACCCTAAATTTTCACCCTTCTACCATCAACCCCCATTTTTAATAGCGTTATTTGTAATTCAATAATTTTCACCAGTGTCACTTCTTTTCACAATTATACTCAGTTGGGGGCACTGCTATCTGGTCCCAGATTTTTTTTCGGGGCAGGACAACGTCTGTCGGGCCCGCTAGTTATATAGTAAAAGTATTTGACACAATAACCGAAAATATACACCATTATTTCATTTCGAAAACATCTTCTTAAATCTTATCCTCTGACTTATCGACTGTTATCATCATAACAGCCGGGACTGAATTTTAGTACGTGCCCCCCGAAGCACGGAGACGCTCAGTTGGAATACTACTATCCGATCAGCCATCCATAGACTGACCACGCCTAAACCTTTACCGACCAGTGAGCGCACCCGGCTCTGAGTATATCATTTCGAAAAAATGATGGCCTAGAAGAAAATTAGTACTTGTGTCTTATAGATTATTGGTTTGTTATAAAGCAAAATATATTAACGTGGGTGTTGCCAATTCGCTTTCTAAAATATCTTAATCTGTGGCATATTCCCTTCCCATGTGTCTTTAGGTTTTAGTTAGATAAAGCCTAATTTTTTTAATGTGCATTGTTGTTAGCCCTACTGACATTGACAGCATCACCGGTGGGGGAGCCGAGTACTGAGACCCAGCCGTGAAAAAGAGACAGCCCTCGGGGTGGAGCTCAAATTGATTCCGTCCTTACGGCCGAGCAACGGCTAAAGACGAAAAATGTAATAATATATACATAGTTCATTTAGAATTCTGCTAAAGTAAAATAGAAAAATCACACCATATAATATTTGAGTATGACATACGAATTACCTCCTGTGAGGTTTGAACTCACGACCCCTGGTTTACCAGACCAGTGCTGTACCACTGATCTAAAGAAGCTGTTGGCTAAAATTGGACCGTGTTTTATAATATCAAGTTCATTACGCGTGAAATTAATACTACAGTAAAACGAGACCAAAGTTTATAATAAAAATTATGTACAATATTTTATTTGGTACAAAAATTGAATATCGTTTCGATTATATAAAAACTTTTTATTCGCATCAATATAAAATGCATTTTTATTAAGTCGGCGCATATTCATTTAGTCATTTTTGCGTTTTTATTATTGGGTTGCGACCGACAATGATGGTCCCGTTCACAACGGATTTGCTTCATCGAATGAATTGAATTAATTGACTCGTGTCTCCTTTGCTCCGGACTAGTGAATCATTCGTTCCGCTTTTATCTTCTTTCTCGATTTAAATCTTAAGCTCGAGATTAAATGGCTATCTCATTGGGTATAGAGAATTTATATTTGTTTTTTAATGAACGTGAAAGATGCTTGGGGTATCTGAAGATTACTAGCGATTGTTGCATAAGAAGGATTACCAAGTCTATTTTGAATTCTGGAAATTTCTTCTTCATCCTAGCATTTTATAGCTTCTTCCCGGTATTTTTTATGTACCCAGGGTCTGCTTATTACTCTTATCCGGACAGGTTACAAGTTTTTACACGGAGCGATTGCCATCTGATCTCCCAACCCTAAGGGCGAACCAGTAACTCATTGGATAAGAGCAATTTACTTATCAAGAGCTAACGATTATTATCAGATGTTATTGATAATAACCGGGACCGACAGCTTAACG
This sequence comes from Hestina assimilis, assembly GCA_023373885.1. Classification (NCBI taxonomy): domain Eukaryota; kingdom Metazoa; phylum Arthropoda; class Insecta; order Lepidoptera; family Nymphalidae; genus Hestina; species Hestina assimilis. Next base: position 2,773,504 of record CM041749.1, on the reverse strand, counting down.
TGCTCTCCGAGGCACGGTAGGGAACCCACACGGACAAACGCCCAGACCGAGACAGAAATTTTAACAAACATCTGATAATATTCTGCTGTGCTGTGTGTGATAAAAGTGTCTCTATTTTTTTAGGTAATCAGCTAGGTATGTTTTTTTTTAGGTATTGTAAAACACATTTCCAATTTTCATTTTAAATCTGTTTAGTACATTTTGCATGAAAGTGTAATAAACATCCGTCCATGCATCCAAACAAACTTTCACGTTTCTAATATTAATATATAGTAGGACAGGATGATCACAAATGTAGAATTTATGTCTACGGGGAATGGTGGCAAGAATTTTAGCTGCATTTCCTCGGTGAATCGCTAAGCACTAACGCTCCATATCCCAAGTGTTTCTACGGCAAACAACACAAAGATGTAATTTGGAATAAGTGACGAATACTTACTCATATGAAGTTTACTTATATAAAGTTTACCTATATAAAGTTTTTTTATTATATAAGCTGTTTATACAAATCAGTAATCTACAAAGAAACACCGTATCCATACAAAAACTTAATCGGTTTTACATCAACTGTTTCGTACAAAGATCGTTTACTTTTTCTACTTTTTAAAATCAAGATAGAATCCTTTGCTACGTAACGCTGGTTAAAGTCATTTTTGTCGTTTTTTCATCTCATTTCTTTCATCTTCGATCGAGCGAACAGTTCCCGATGTCGGGCGGGGAAGGGGTTCGCCGTCAATCTTCAGTGCGATCAACCGTGCACGTCTATTGTTGTTTTCATTGGAACAACGCTATATAACCTTGTTTGACTTGGAAATAACAAGATTGTTAAAAATTTCCGTAGCTCGTTTAGAATAAAATTATAAATAACTAGCTTCTGATCGCGGGTTCACTGTTGCAATAACGATTTTTAATGCGCCATCTTTAATCACTACTTAGTATAAAACAAAGTCGCTTTCTCCGTCCCTATATCCCTATGTATGCTTAAATCTTTAAAACTACGCAACGGATTTTGATGCGTTTTTTTAATAGATAGAGTGATTGAAGAGAAAGGTTTATATGGACAATAACATCCATTCCATTAAATAGTGGAGAAATACTGTTATTTTTGAGATTTCTAATGTAATGTCGTAAATAATTACATTTAACGCGTGCTGCTCACGGGCAGTAATGAATAAATCAAAACTACTGTATCGATTTTAATAATTTGTTCAATATGGTTGGTTAGTGAATGACATAGGCTATATATTTTATATCCGTGCGAAGCCGGAGCGGGCCGCTAGTACAATATATAATTGGCTATCAATACAAACTTTCATCCCCCCCTTTTCAACACCTTTTTTCGCAATTGAAGTTAGCCTAAGTCGTTTCCCAGTGTTCAGTCTATCTCTCTATCAAATTTCATAGAAATCGGTTCCGTGGCTTAAGCGTGAAAGCGTAATTTCCTTACTCTAATAGAGTTTTCAACTGATCTTTCTTTAAGTATTGTATGTATTTTTTCTTACGTATCGGTTTAAGGTAATAAAATTATATAAAGTAATTACTGTATGAAGGCAAACTGTTAATAGTAATAAAACCGCAAGATATTGCAAAATAATAAATGAATAGTATAAAATAATTACAACGAAATATGAAACAATTACGCATTCAGTTACAAACGTCACGTACATTTTTTCTCTTTTGATATGATTCAGTAAATGTAACAATTTCCAAAACAACTTCTTAATACATCGCTTCTTTCCTCCTTACCTTGAGTCGGCAACACGCTTGTAACTACTAGTTTTTCAAGCGTTTTTATTGGCTGTGATAACCGCTTAACATTAGGCGAACCATAAGCTTGTTTACAATTTTTGTTGTACAAAAAAGTACTACTGTTTGATTAGATTATATACTACATCTTATACCTTTTAAACGAACAATTCTTCAATACAACGGTTTTCATGAAATTTAGTATGTAGCCGGTTTAATTCTTAGAAAATGTCGCTTTATCGGTGTTTTTTAGACAATAAAAACTCCGGTTCTAGTCCAATTCAAGTTCTTTCCTTTGTGAGAAAAACTATTATTGGGATCCCTTAAAACGAATTTAATTCGTATCTAAAACGAATTTAATTCGTATCTGAGCATATTTTTGTGAAAACATAATATCTATTTATAGGTACATTTTTCAATTTCCAAAAAAAATAAGAAGCTAAGCTCATGCAGGTACTAGATTGAAGTAAATAATTATTACTCTCTACACATTGAATGAACAGACTGCACAATAAATCGCGCGACCATCGACGTTCTAGATATAATCGTTCACCAAGGTGGTCGATTGGATTGCGTTGATTGCATACTAATAGTTACGTAATTAATTATTATTTCACAAACATATTCAATCTTGTTTACAGGTTATCTAAAAGGTCATTCGACCAGATGAACTGGCATAAATCATTCAAGGGATGTTAAAGATGTACTACTTACCCAGACGGGCTATACATATATTACGAAACTTGGAAAGTTTTCGTGTTTCAAACAGCACTGTGCACTGCACAGGTGCCTGTGTATTGACCAATTTATGTATAGAATACAGATGCGCTTAGTAGACCTTTGCTTAGTAAACTGAATATTTTTGGCAATGCTAACGTTCTTTGTATCTGAGGTTCTAGTTATCTTTGATATGACCAAAATGGTGTTGTTAAATAAAAAACTAAACGTAATCTTCAAAAAATGGTATCATCGAATTGTAATCAGGAATTAATTTTTTTATGATTCTCTAAAAATCGAAGTGGAGAAATTGGTTTTTGACTTACAGCGATTTAACTCTCGATCGCTTACTAAACTCTAGATTAGATAGTTTTAGTTCAATTAAAACCATGTTTTTCCCATTAACCGTTACCCAGACGAGTTCTAAGAAGTTTCTCATCTGAATAGACGAAGTTTTACACTCAAGTTCCGGCAAAGTTTCCTTAAAGTGAACGACGGAACGATCCTGTCTCAAACTTGCTTCCGGATTAAGTTAATAACCGTCTCCTAAAGTAACATGTTATGTGATTTAACATAGTTTTATACTTAGCAGTAGTTTCATATTGGATATTTGAGAATTTGGCTACCTTCAAGATTCGTCTGGGAATGAGATTGAAGTTGAAAGTGGTTTTCTTTTATTTGACGATTTAAAAATTTGTATCTAGTTTTATGTCTGTAAAAAGATCTAAGGACAAATTTTCTAGTAGAGGTAACTACTTTAACGCGAAAGCAGTTTTGGTTAGAAAAAGCATCGATTTTTTATTTAATTTTATCCATAAAAACAACGGAACGAATGACATAATGTGAAACTAAACTCATAGAAAGTAGATTAATCTGAAACGATGAAATAATTGGAACACTCTATCTTATTTCAATTACAACCGTGAAAGCTGAAGATATCCGATACCCATCATCCATCAAGAGTACACGATGTCGTGTCAGCAAAACTTTGAGCTGTTATTGATTACTTCTTATGGCATGTATTGCATAATCGTTTGTTACATACTACAAGATAACTTTGGAATAAGCTAACTAGTAAGAAAATAGTTATTAAGCTGTTTAAAATTGATATGTTTTTAAGTGGAATCTGCATAATTTAATCATTATTCGCTATTAAATTCGATATCATGACCGGGAAACATAATTTAGTTATTGATATATTTTGCGTCTCTATCGTGACTGGCCTTTACCACGCGTTTTGGGTTTAATTTCTACCACCAAATAAATCCAGCACGATCCAATATTGAATAACGTTGAATTTTATCGTCAATCAATTCGGTCCAATTTGTATTCAGAGAATTCGCGGCTTTTGAATCGTGATGAATGTATCATGTCACCTTTAATCTCTTTGATGTATACATTTACATCTACCGCGATAGTAGATCGTTTTTATAATAATTTAGGTTATCGGGATGAAACATTTTTTCTTTAATTTTATTTATTTTAATAAATTTTTTTTTTTTTTTGCAGTTAGGTACTATAGATATAACGACACATCTAACTTTGTCCTCTGAGATATAGAATTGATCTTTACGTAACGAGTTTTTAAAACTTTCAATTAAATTCATGTCTGAACTTCGATATAAAGTTGGTTATAAAGTTTAAATTACTTTGGATTCATTTTTAAAACTATAACTAGTTATGGCGCGTCCTTATTACCCACGTACTGGATCAATATGTCGTGTACACGTATGAGTAATTCTATGAATATAAATTGCTGTTTGCAATAACAATTGATATAAGCTTTGTTATAATTTACATGGATAAGAAAACAACAGATTTTAGTTACAAAAGTTCAATTATAAATGGTCTTCTATTATTTTTTCTGTGAATATTTTCAGTTTAAGAAATTGTCAAGACTTTATAAATTTTGAGAATTTAGATTTTATCAACTGTAAACGCTATAATAAATAATGCAAATAACGCTCGAACAAATGGATCTTCATATAAATCAGTTTTATTTTAAATCCCATACTTACAAATAAAAAGACACAACTACCTGTAATGTAAATTCTATTTGTTTTGTTGTAAATCACACATATATCAGGACAGTTGAAAGTCAAGTGTCTCTCATACAAACAGGTTATTTAAAATATATGTCGCTTAACCATAAACCTTCGGGCGCCTGGGAACGTTGATTTTATAGTCGACCTCAGACGTGTAAATCTTGGTACAGAGGTAAAACTAAAATGAGAATCAAGTATTTGTTTCTTTTTTGGTTGACAACAGAACGATGTAGATTGATTTTTTCGTAAAAGTTTACGTCTAGTTTTTTACGAGCGCGGGATGTTACGAGGATGTTTTTAGGAACTGTTCCCAACACAAGTAGAGAACTGACTAAAGTTGACATCACGGTTCGACTTTTTGACAATGTTTTTATATTAGTATATAAGTAAGTAGGTATAAAACATGTATTACGAGAATATTGAAAAACAACACCTAACAATTTACAAATACCTAACTATTTACAAATAGTGATTACTGGTGAAGGAATCAAATAAATAGCACCTGTGGTATTTTAACGTATGACAGTGCTTGAGGAACTCGCCGCGGCTGTTACCACAATCAGGATCGGACGGATATGCGCTGTCACCATTGTTTCCGCTGCAATTCATTAGTCGGAAACTGGAGCAGGATTTATATCGAGCATTATCATCTGCTGTGACATTGATGTGTTCGAGTGTACGCGGGATTAGATAGAGCTCTCATTAGCTGTGGCTTTCAGGATAACAAAGTGCAAAATATGAAGACCCCAAATTATTTTTTTCAAAATTAATATACATTCCAAATGCCATAAGAACTGTTGACTGTGTGTCTGTTAATGTGTTTGCAACTGAAAAACCATTAATCAAACTCATATAATATATTGAATAGATAGGTGCTATATTTCTTCTCCTTTAGGTGGTAGTCTTTATTTTAGTCGAAAGGCGAAGACTTACAAATCGGATTCAGGAGCTGACTTCGTCCACGTGATTAGAGTAAGCACACTGTCTATAACAAAGTAGCTTATTTTACACAGCATATACGTATTATTTATTAAATTTCTTTTTCTAAGGAATTTCACATTCTTTAACTGTTTAGCCATATTTTTTAAGATTATTTTATTTGCACGTGGTTAGGCGGTGAATGGACCACGTGGGGTGCGGGCGCGGTCGTTCGATACAACGGAGGCTGCGCGGTGAGCTGTAGCCCGGAACTTTAAACCAACCAGACGAATCTGATCCCTCCTACCCCTCACACTTCAACTTGTTTCAATATGTGAAGAAACATCTCGACAACAGACGCAGGTCACAGCTGCCTGGATGCCTCAAAGCGTGCCAGTTACGCAAGATCCATCTACTATAATACTATTGGTCATGTTGCATAGAAAAGAGATCTTACTGGCGTTAGCGGATTCCGCTTCTGAAATATTAATGAATCTAGTATACTTTAGCGTACGAAAAATATTTTCACTTCGTTTTATTACTGTACCTATATGACCCAGAAGAAGTTTACTAAAGCTAGAGAAAAAGAAACAAATCTTCGTTATCTATGTTTTAATATTTTTCTTTAAAACATAACCATTTTAACTTGAACTAGTTTTGTATTCATTGTTTTTGTAACGAACATAATGGCTTTTGCCGTCGGGTGTCCCGGTTGGCTCACTCCATTTTCAGGTCATCTCAGGGATAGGGTTTAGAAATACCCATTCTATATTATCTTATGATAAAATAATACTATCTCTACTCAGTGGTAATAGAATCTAGAACATAATATTTTTCAAAATGAAATGAAAGCGCTTTGAAGTTTGATCTGTTGTAACTGGAACCATTTTAATTCTAAGTGAGACTTAATTTCTCTCTGTGGATTATGTTATGGGCTTAGTTCAGCTATCTTTGCTAGTATTTTTTGTGCTACTATATTTGTAACCTTTATAGCATTTTAAAATCAATCTATATCCGTTTCATCTCCCCCTAACATTTTATCTTATCGTAAATACTCTTGTTGAATTAGGACATCGCAAATTTTAAGGCTTTCATTCAATACAATTTGAGTGTATTCAACCGTAGCTCGTTTGCCTTAGGGATCAGATTTCTATAAATGATTTTATAATTTAATGTAACTTATATAAGCGTTATTACTTAGAAGATAAGGTTGATAATTCTCAGAAGATTACTTATGAGCCTGATGGGGAATCTCGGGTACGTGGGAGTTTCATGTTTGAGATAAGAGAGGTCGTTGAACCTACGATTCGGTTCAATTCTTATGCTGATTTCCTTTGATTGAATAAGTTTATTGTGCGGGGAAGAATTTAAATCCTCGTAAGGGCGAAATTGTGAGATGAAATCAATCCCAAACATTTTACATACTTGAGTTTTACTACTTCCGTTTTTCCACTTACGTTCACCATGGGAAATTTATTACTTATTCAAATAATGATTTCTTTATATAAAATTTTCTAAACCTATAACAAAATCGTAAGCACAATTTTTGTTTCGTAAGTGATTACGCTAAACTTAACAATAACTGGACTAATTGGAGCCCGGGTTAACATATAGCCTACATGTGTTAGTGTTACTTTTAATCACGATATATTCCTGGGATTCAATAAATTCGCTATGATCAGTTATAGCTCCGAAGGCTTTTATTCGTTTGGTAAGCGGTTGCCGTAGCCTATAAGCGCTTGCAACACCATTTGTAGGTGGCACTCACGCGTTGCAAACCTCGAGATATTAGTTCTTAAATCTTCTCTGGCCAGTAATTTCACTGGCCTACAGTGTCCTTCAAACCGAAACACAGTAATGTCAAAGACTCTACTGCTTTGCGGTAGAATATTTCACTGCGGTAGTACCTACCTGCAATCTTGTTGCAAGAGGCCGGCTAGTTAGGTGAACTGTAGCAGTGATTGCACTGGTGGAATAATCACTGCTGTGACAGAGATTATCCCAACAGCAGGCGATGGGGTCGTCACGTCCCGACTCCTTAAATACAGATACAATGCACAATGTCTACTTTCAAACAAATTAAAAAAACCTCACTAAAGTCCATTTCCTAATCGTATTACTATATAAACTATATCTCTCTGAACTGCGACTCGTAGCACAAACTTTTTTAAACGATTATCTTGAATTTCATTTGAAAAACGACTTTATACGTTTGAGATTCGATTTATTTTAGTTTGTTTATAGAATTCTTTGTTGGATATTGCTAGATCGGTAAATGCGCGTCGCAGCTCACGTGTTCTTTTATTCCTTTTGTCGCAACTTCGTAAGAGGGTACAAGCAATCGCCTTATCGTTTATATTTTTATACGCGGTCAACAACTGCTATAGAAACTTATTGAACTGTGAATAATCTTCAAAAGATGTCGAATGTCGACGTTAGCACGGATATTCATTTACTTTGTTATTAAACGACATAAGAAAGAGGTATTCAATTCTTTATCTGACTTCAATGACATAGAAATTCTGAATAAGGTCGAATTTTCTTTGTGGTTTACGTAATATTTTTGCCGATTGTAAATTGATTTCGTTAATACTTGTGATCGAGGACAATGGCGATGCAGAACGAAATTTCTCAATGTAAAACGATTCATTGACGACGTTCTGGGATGGCGGTAGCGATCCTGCTTAAAGCGCCACAAGCCCCAGGTTCGACTCCTTCTCGGAGCAAATGTTTGTATATGACGACCGACACAGGATATGACTATCCTAACGGGACCGTTGAGTGTGTAGCGTTTTTTATTTTAATGTTATCGTGTCATCAAACATTAAATAGCATTGATTACGATTAATTTGTTTTGATAAAATGTAGAAAACCAATAAAAGAATTTCGAATGAAACGATCAAATTACCAAAACATTGGAAGTCTTACAAGTCGATATAGTTTAGGTCAACATGTCAACTTGATGTTAATAGGATTTCTACTTTCTAGTTTAAAGAAGCAAGTAGTTACAGCGAGTAATCTGATTAAGGAGTCGAGTTTACTTATTTACATTACATTTTAACTTTTAACCTTTGCCTTAGTTTACTGTGAGTCGGTTACAAAGTAAAGGTAACCAACTATATTACTTATTGAATAAGAAAGAATAATTGTTGTGTGATTTTAATTAAGTACACAGTAGTGATACATATTGACACCGTTGTCGCGTTGTGGGTAGCGAGTCGGCCTTGAGTCTCCACGGTTGCGGGTTCGATTCCCGCTCGGGCAGATGTTTGTTAAAATTTCTGCCTCGGTCTGGGCGTTTGTCCGCGTGGGTCTGCCCACCGTGCCTCGGAGAGCACGTTAAGCTGTCGGTCCCGGTTATTATCAATAACATCTGATAATAATAATCGTTAACTCTTGATAAGTATTATAATTGCTCTTATCCAATGAATTACTGGTTCGCCCTTAGGGTTGCGGAGGTCAGATGGCAATCGCTCCGTGTAAAAACTCGTAACCTGTAAAATCCGGATAAGAGTAATAAGCAGACCCTGGGTACATAAAAATACCGGGAATAATGCTAGGATGAAGAAGTAGTGATACATATAATTATTATGGATGCACAAGCATATAATAAATTGAATACTGAAATATTCCGGTAATAGCTTCTGTATTAGTAGAGCCATGCTACTCTCAACACAAATGGTCGAGCCGGCGCTCGACCGAGGAAGTAATACCCTCTCACAGAAAATCAGCGTAAACTAACAGTATCAGTAGGTACTGTTGTTCATCTCCGATGACGTTCTTAGCCGTGGTTCGGCTTCGCTCCTGCACCCTGAGGACGGAATCAAATTTGAGCCCCCGTGAGGGCTGCCCTTTATCACGGCTGAGTCTCTGTACTCGGCCCCCGCCCGGTGACGCTGTCAAGGCCAGTAGGGCCAACAGCAAACACATTCCGAAAAAAAAAAAAAAAAAAAGGTACTGTTGCGTTTTGTAGTGAGAACGCCGACGTCCCAATCTCCCACCCCTTTAGTCCTGGTATCCCTTTGAATCTCTTCCTTCCTATCCCTTGGGTTGGCAGCGCACATGTGATACTTCAAGTGTTTATAAGTTGCGGTGACGCCTTACCATCAGGCGGACCGTATGCTTATTTGCTAACCGACATGACGTACAAAATAGCTATTCTAGGCTTATCGAGTACACAACCCTATAAGTCTGTGTAGTGTGTGTATCTCCCATCGATCAAACCTTTAGATATTTACCTCCTAAGAGTCTCTCAAGAGTTTACGTTTACTCTCAAATGTGTTATCAGCTGGTATGGACAACCTTGCATGCTCTCTGAGTAACGATAACCCACAAGGATATTGACCTTGTCTGAATAATCAATACTATATACCGGACGAGAATCGAAATCGTGACCGGCAGTAATGTAGGCAGTTTCGTTACTATTACGGTACACTAGAACTAGCTTCGGTCATCTTAGAAATAGGACATTCTCGTGATAGTGGAATGTGATATCTGTTAGGGCGGCTACAGACTAGCGTTTTTCGAGCGTATACGGTCGTTTGCGCAAACGCTCTTACATGCGGGTTTATTCCGGCGTCTCGAACCGGTGGTGGCAAGTGTCAGTAGTATATTTATAGCGCTTTATATAACACGCTTATACGAGCTTATAAGCGCATGAAATCTCGAACGAGTTGCGAGTGTTGTATAAGACGCGCCTATACTCGCTTGAAAAACGAACGTATACGCTTGTCTGTAAATGCCTTTGTAGCTTTCAAATGCTTATTGCAGTGAATGTACTTTGTAGTAGGCATTGGGTATTTCAGAATCATGATTATTTAATGGACACTACTTTTATAGGATTGTTTCTTTCTTGCTAATACGTCTACTTGAATTTAAAAAAAAAATGAATATTAAAAATGCTTTTTCAAGGTATTACTAATATTCCTACTGCCCATCCATATGAGCTTGAAGCTTGCGCTTGGAACGGGCACGACAATAACTCAAGGATGTCAGGCTCGAACCCGCGTCTCACGCGTTGACGGAGCAGAGTCGGCCCTTCTACCGTTGAGCTATTTAGGCGTATTTCTAGTAAACTTTTATTTTTAGGCTCTATTTTCAAATACGTTCACAAATAAGCTGAAATTTATTTCTAACTTTGATATTATTGATGCGAAAGTTAGTTCGGTTTTTTGTCACGCTTTCACGCCTAAACTGTTGAAACGATTATAATGAATTTTGCTATAGATCTACATAGAAGGGAACCATGGAGACGGTTAAAGGTTGTGAAAACAAAATTTAAACGGCAAAAATATATGGGATGAAAGATTTTATGGGAAAACAAATTTCTTTATTGCAATTAAGAAGATTGCAATTAAAAATCGTTAATCACGGGGTAGAAGCTAGTATTAATATTTTAAAAAAATGTTATTCCTACAATAAACATGTTTTAATGTGACGACGTTGTGGCGCACCTGCTTAAGCGCCACAGGTCGCGGGTTCGATTCCTGCTCGGAGTAGATGTTTGTATGTTTTCCGGTGTGGGTGTGTTTGTCCTTGTCAATGTGAATGTTTCCGGACTCCCGACACAGGATATAATTATCCAATTGAGGCCGTCGAGTGTGTAGCGTTTATTTATTTATTTTATAATTTAGCGTTAGTGCAAAACAATTTCTAAAGATATTATTACACCTCGACTCATTGCCTCCACAGGTGACAGAAATCCAAAGAATTGGTGGTGCAATTCAACGGGGAAATGCAGCTAGCATTCTTGTCACAATTCTCCATCTCCACGGAGCACAATTTTAATTATCTCTGAATATATTTAGTATTGAATTGTAAATATTATGCAACATTGGTTGTATATAAACTGAATACAATAATTCATTTATATGGGGGTTTACCCATTTATATAAAAAATTGTGATGACTAAATAACATACACGCACCACAGATGTAATTATGACCGCAGTGATTGATAGAATTTTTATAACCATGTATTGTGGTTTTATATTAGTATGTAAGGATGACTGTAAGTATCTTGTTTTTGCTTTTACATGCGGGGTCACATTCTATATTGATAGAATATGATATAATTTTATTTCGCAAAGATGACAACCGGGAAGAGTCTAGCTGCCGGATGGAAAGCAATTTTCGTAACCTTTATTCTTTTTGTTTATTATTTCTTGACGGTTGGCAAACAAGCATACTGATGGTAAGCAGTCATCGCAACCAATGAACGCGCGGGATACTTCAAGTAGGTATATTTAAATCGCGCGCGAATGCATGGCATAGGGTGTCCCTATCCAGGCAATGTCCCATTTCTTGGAACTTGGACTGTGCACGGTGCCCTAACGGATATAATAAACAAATAAAAATAAACGCTACACACTCAACGGCATCCATTAGGATAGTTATATCCTGTGTCGGGGTCCGGAAACATACACAATGACAAGAACAAATACACCCAGACCGGAGTACATGCCTGTATTGTCAATACGCTCTTTTAGTGGTAACTTTTTATGCATTTAAACGTAGAACCATTGATTCGAAAAGAAGAAGAAGACGTACAGTAAATGCCTGAGTTACTATATTAAGTAGTTTAATTAAAGCTTTATTGCCTGTCCTGTTCACTACTACTGCCAGTAAATTGTTTACAAAGACCGGCGGGCGACAAGCTATTGTTTAATTTAATGGCGGCCGCGCTAGAGGTTGCACATTCGATTAATGAAAACAACTAAAATGTGCACTGTACGATCCGGCACTCTATAATTGTCGGTCTGAATTACAGAAGTATCTCTATGGCAACGAAAACTTACGGACACATTACGTAATTAGTGTCGAACCATTTATTATCTTGAGTTTTAACTTTTTTATCCGTCGTGACATTTCAAAGCTACAGGATTTCTGGAAACTAGACTCTTGATGCAATTAAAAAAAGTGAGATGATCAGGTAAAATTGGGCAATTGGTTTTGTATGCTTAAGTTTTTTGAGATAATTAAATCAAATTTTAGTATTCAAATACTATTATTCTATTCATTTTAAGGTTTCACTTCGGGATAAAATATTAATTTTACGGGACAGTTGATTTGTTTTCTTTAAAATTGTATTGGTAAATATTGAAATTGCCATTGCACTTCCAATCTCTGTATATCCGTACAATTTACATCCGTTTTCTGACGCCGGATCAAAGCAGAGGAGACGTGCCATATAGTAGCTACTATCTATTCTGTCTGCTTTGGAAATTATGTAGTGTCCTTATAGCTGTTATTGAATCTAATATTATAATTTTTTTGTATTAAACATTTCTTTATTAGTAACAAAATAACGAAGTGCATCTTAAATCTATCTCACTATAAAACTACGTAAACATACAAATATAAGTTTAGGTGACAATGTCTACTAGTACGTAAACTTTTTTTTGCTTGGATACAAGTATACACTTCTAGCGCGATAAATGCGCTTAGGCCTTTCGGCCTCCACCTCTCCACCTTCCCGAACAACTCCTCATCTGACGCGCAAATGGGTCTGGGCCTCACGGCCGCAACCTACCGACTTCCCAGGTAAACCCAGGAAGTCGGCACACCTCCACTATTAACATATTTACACGCCTTCTCTTCCTCCCGCGTAAACGCGGTTGGGCCTTGCGACCCCCACCTACCGACTTCCCAGGCGAACCTAGAAAGCCGGCAACCCTGTTCGCTTTACCGGGTAGCCGACGGTGCCCCTCTTAGCACCGTCAACAACTAGTACCTAAACGAGGCCGAGTCTGTATCTTAGATACTAATCTCCCCATTTGTTTGTATTTAAATATATGTTGCGATTTTGAGCTTGAGACATTGAAATAAAATACTGACGAGCTACGTTTGTATGAAGGCTCAGACGGTGTATAATAATTGCGGTTAGCATTGGCATAAACCGCAACCGCTGAGTGTACTTAAGAATCGATATACATCGATATTTCTGCAGTGTTTAAAATATTTATACGGCCTCGATTGCTTTCACTTGGAATTCAATTTGTAAAATTGATTTATCGTGACACCGTCTTTTGTATACAAAAATCTTTTATATCACTCTTCAAGGGTTCTTATTGTTAATTAGAGTTGTTACCTATGGAAATTTTAAAGTGAATAAGAGGGAAAAAAGTTATAGGTAATAAATAACGATGAGAGAAGGAAACGATAAAAAAACAGAAGCTAAAGAGAAGAAAAAATAATATATGTCAGATCCGAGGTACGACTGGAGCGTACTAATTGACCTTAAGTACGATTGTCTTTGAATATGCAATAGATAAACAGGGTAAATATAATATTATGAATAAACAAATAAACAAACGAAAACTAAAATAAAGACAAAGCAGACACGCAAACATGCATATTCGGATGTAGCGAACACACATTCAAACAAACATACATACATAAAAATAGTAAAAAGTAAAATAATAATTACTATAAAAAAAATTCGTTAATCTCTTAAGGCTTTTGATCACTTAATTTTACTCTTCATATTTCTTTCATACCGGGCGCCTTATATGAAAAGATTTTAAGGAGAAAACTCCAAAAATATATTACAATCATTGGCATCCGGCGCTTCGTCTATTAAATGAATAAAACTCTACACACTCAACACATGCCTGTATGGTTAATACAAATATCTGCTCCGAGCGGGAATAGAGGGCAAGTTCGCTACCGCTGCGCCGAACATCGTCATCTATCTATCTATTACATGATTTTTTTTCGGAATGTGTATTGCTATTGGCCCTACTGGCCTTGACAGCGTCACCGGGCGGGGGCCGAGTACAGAGACTCAGCCGTGATAAAGGGGCAGCCCTCACGGGGCTCAAATTTGATTCCGTCCTTAGGGTGCCTCCTGCGAAGCCGAACCACGGCGGCGGACGTCATCGGAGATGGAGGCAGCGCTCCGAGCGCATTCTATACGATAGACTCACCCGACGGTGTGAGCGCGACGCGACGTGCGAAACAAAGGACCTCGTCCTCGCCGGCGACGACGGTATTGTGTGCGTGTCTGTGCTGTGTAAGGGGCATTTTCTAATGTAATCCTATCGTCAGGGTCTTGCAGGACGTGCTTAGGGCGCCTTACTTTTGTCGGTTGGTTACATCGGTCTGTGTAAACGTGTCTATGTATTTGTATGTCAATGGTTATAACGCGAGAATAAATCGCTACGATCAGTGGTCATGCGATATGCCATATGCGTTTCATGTAAATGGGTCAACTTGACATAGTCACATTTGTATGGCCATAGCACAAAGCCATTGAAAGCCGTGAGAAATCGTACGTCACGAGTTCACTATGTTACGTTATGCCTTTGTATAAAGTGTATTGTTTTATGTGTGTTAATTTAAGTTCTTGTAAGTTAGTTATCATTTTAAGCAGTAGAAATAATGGCTATCTTAACCTTATACAAATTATTTAGGATAAGCAAGAGAGTTGACGACGTTGTGACGTAGCGAACCTGCCTTAAAATCCACAGGTCGCGGATTTGATTCCCAATCAGAGCATAATATGTTTATATTGATCATGCAAGCCTATTTTCCGGTCTGGGTGTATTTTTCCTTATCCTTGTAGGTGTTTCCGGACCCCCGACACAGGATATCACTATCCTATTTGGCGGCCGTTGAGTGCACAGCGTTTATTTATTTATTTATAAAGAGAGTGGCAAACGCGGTTGCCTTCCGCAACTGTATTAGCTGTCTTCGCGTTTGGACTTTATTACAATTTACCATCAGGTGAAGCAGAGTCATTTGCCCTCCTTTTTTATTAAAAAAACAAGCAGTTTGTGCTAATTATTGTTAATTTTCATACTGAATAATGGTAAAGACTTAATTACGTTTAAACAGTTGGGTACTGATTGTTACAATTACTATGTTAACAACGTGTATATATTTTTGTCTCGTTTCTCTTCTCGTTTTATATGTATGGATATATATAAAACCTAATCTTAAATTTTATACTTCAGTCACTCGGTCAGTATTTAGTACGTCAGGTTTGTGTTAATTCTAATCGCACCAAAAACATTCTGTAAAAAACTAGCCAAGTCTCGATGGAGCTGCTTGTTTATCTCTAAAAAGTAATGAAATCTAGACAAAGTCTCGCCAAGCCTAACGTTCCTTACTTCGATATCTTTATTATTATAGTTAATTTTGTGTGACTTGGCCGTCGAAGGGTAACCAAAGGTACAACAAAACCAGGTGCTCCATGACGCCATTGCACCAATCGGTCGCCAGAACCGCTACCCATTCACGATGGAAAATTGCCGCTTCGAAAACGTTGATTGACCAGTCAATTGTACGTTGTCGGCCAACGGCAAAGTCACACAACATTAACTATAATAATAAAGAAATCGTATTTTATAGCTTACTGGATGACGAAAATTTCTGCGTTCTAGTTTTATCCAGAGGTTCTCAAATAGGGGCCTGAAAACGCGGCGAAATGTTTCGGGTAAAGATGGTACGGCAGTGTTTGCTTCGCGCTCGACTTGGCGGGGACACTACCGTGCCCCCCGATAAATCGTCTATGAAATCAAAACGATATAAACGGTCGACGGGTCGCTAGTAAAAATAAATATATCTATATAAAGACTGGTTCAATGCCTCGTATGTTTATGGTTTATGCAGTTATAACATTTAAATGGTAACATCGCACCGGGCCAAGGCTGGAAGCAGTAACGCTTTAAATGGCTTGAATATTCGTGATAACTTGATTATATTGGTCTAGAAACGAGCGCGTCTCTAGAAGCTGTACTATTTGCATAAACTTAAATATTTAATCACTACATAGTATAAAACAAAGTTGCTTTCTCTGTCCCTATGTATGCTTAAATCTTTAAAACTACGCAACGGATTTTGATGCGTATTTTTGTAATAGATAGAGTGATTGAAGATGAAGGTTTATATGTATAAAAATAGTGGAGAAATTGATGGCGTAAATAATTACATTTAACGCGTGCGGGGCCACTGGCAGTAATGAATAAATCAAAACTACTGGATCGATTTTAATCATTTATTCAGTGAATGACATGAAAGTAACAGTACTGTAACGTTTCGCGCGATGAGTGAGAGCCCTGGAGGTCAAATCTCCCACCCCTTAGAGTTCTTTTTTTCCTTCTCATTCCTGTCCTAGGAGAGCAGGTTGCGTTGGGTTGGCAACGCTGGTGATGGTTGCGGTGACTGCTTAACATTAAGCGGACCGTATATTTCTTTGCTAATCGTCATAAATAAAAAAAACTAATTCGGATGTGTAAATTTCCCAATTTGTTTTTTTTACTAATAAATTTTAAAGATCCAAGAGTATAGTGTTTGTAAAATATGTGCCTTAGTTTTCGTAAACCCTTTAAACTTGCTAATTTTCAGATTCGACTAAAGGTATAGCTTCCATTGTCCCGATAAGATTTTTGTGAAGAAAGGTTATTGTGTAAAACTGAGATTTTTGTTTAAATTTTCTTAAAACAAGACGAAGCGACGACGCGACTCCTATTTAATATTATTATTATAAAACTAAACATGTAATTGTTTGTTTCAGATTTTGATTATGTTTGCCGTTTCCTATGTGGTATGTAATTTATGTTTTAAGAATATCAAAAAAATCAAACAAACTTACAATTAAAAACACTGTATGTCTTTCTAATTTATTTTACGTCGAAAAAGCAGATTCATCGTTTATAAAGCACTAAAAGCGATTTATGAACATAGATAATAAACGCTCCCTAACTAATAGGATTGTATCATTCATATAGATTATGTAAAGACGCCGACACACGCGTACTCGCTGTGAATGAGCATTCGGCGGTCATTGAAGTCGGCGAGATAAGACCAATAATCCACATGTATATACGAATTCTCGTGTCTGATCAACACTACCGTCTTTTATTAACTAGCTTATAAAGTTTAGAGTATTTTTCACGCTTTATTTTCTAATAGCCGTATCTGCGGATTTCGTCTCGTTTCTATAAGTGTTTTGTAACGTGAAACCCTAATTATGGTCTCAAATTAAAGCGGCATAAGCCATTTCTTATGAGCTATCTGTCTTCAAAATTGTTCCAACCATTTCAGAGATTTAAAGGAATACACAGAGTACCAAATGGAAAGATGGCCTGAGATCAAAGCCTCGATAGCTCAACAGTAGAAGGGCCGACTTCGTTCCGCTAACGCGGAAGTTGCGGGTTTTGTGACTGATTTACAATAAATCCACAATTTGCGATTAATATAATATGCTGAGAACAGTATTAATTCACGTTAAGTATTTTTACAGTCCAATAACTTTAAAAAGCTCTTAATTTTTATCTAAATACATTTTAAATATCTTAAAACTATCTGCAGCAGTAAATTAAGAAAAATATTCCCGATAATCGTTAAATAAAGTACTATTTTATTTTTGTTATTTTAAATAAAAAACATTACGTGATCTTTTCTTGAGCGCCACAGGTCGCGGGTTCGATTCAGCTCGGGGCAGATGTTTGTATTCACCATACAGGCATGTTTTCCGGTCTAGGTGTGTTTGTCCTTGTAATTGTGTATGTTTCCGGACCCCGGACACAAGATGTAACTATCCTAATAGGGGCTGTTGAGTGTGTAGCGTTTCTTTATTTAATTACACCCGTTGGTTTTGTTTTTGGGGAAGGAGGCTCCAATCGAGTCTCATGAATGATGGACGATCCTTAACATGTAAATATAGATAGGTCTATTTAGGTTAGGGTATAAGATTGTTCAAGGTTCCAAACTTGGCTACAGATACTCAACTACATAGAGGTCGATAAACTTCGACCTTTCGTTTGCTTTCAACACTAATTCAGCCGAAGCGGTCTCAAGGCTGTTTTGAAATATACGAACGCTGAACAATGTACTTTTTGTATTGGAAAAATTGTTTTGTCAATTAATTTTAAATGAGTTTGTAGTTTACTTTCAAGGCGTTGTTTTTGTAATAATAATTGACTTTCTTGTGGGTTTTATTAGATATAGTTTTGATATCAATGTTCATTTATAAACATTTATCGTTGAAACCATGAAACATGATTATTTTTTATACTACAAGCAAATGAGCACACGAGCAAGTGAGTGCGCAGTCGGGCGCGCAACTCTCTCTCTCTATCTGATTCTGTCTCTTTTTATCATAAAACTTATTGAAATATACAGATTTTATTTCGAATTACATTCGGAGTTAAAGAAAAACGTAGGAGCTTTGTTCATGACCGGGGTCCCCGACCCCAAATTTTTTTGTTAAAGTTACAAAATTCGCTTTAGAATGGGATTTCGAAATAAATAAAAAAAATTAAAGTACACAACTACATGTACAAAAAAGTTGTTAGATATATTTTATAAATGTAAGTTATACATTTTAAAGAAATTCACTACCCAATAAATAATATTGTCAATAAACAGTAAAGAAGTAGTAATCAATAAAATTGAAAATTATTTTTGAAGCGGTCTTAAAGTGGGCAAGTTTGTGGCTATTTCGTATCGTTATCAGCATTTGGGTCTTGCACATTGAGGGGCAAGGCCACCGGCCGACGACCCGTTACGGAAATAGAGACCACGTGCGCGCAGCCGGCCTGGGGTTATGTTTACTCCGACAGAAATCGATAGGCCGTGCTGACCGCGTTACGCGATACCACCGCAATGGTTGCCTCCTCGTTGGACATGATATGCGCCACATAAGATGTTTTGACGACGTTGTGGCGCAGCGGTATCGTATCAGCGCCTTAGATCGTGAGTTCTATTCCCGCTCGGAGTAGATTTTTGTATTGACCATACAATAAAGTTTTCCGGTTTGGGTGTGTTTGGTCTTCTCATTGTGTATGTTTCCGGACCTCCGACACAGCATATCCTAAAGGGGGCCGTTGAGTGTGTAGCGTAGCGTTGATTTATAGATTTTAGAATTTTCTCTGTTCAGAATCTCTATCGAAGTTTGTTTGAGAATTATAAAATAAAAGCTTTTAAAAAGTACATTAATACGATTTTAATATTTTTTTTTCATGACGGTTGGCAAACAAGCATACGGTCCGCCTCATGGTAAGCAGTCACCGCAATCTATGCACGCTTGAGATACTTGAAGTATCACATGCGTGCTGCCAATCCTAGGAGTAGGAGAGAAGGAATGAGAAGGGGAAAAAAGATAGAAACAGTTGAGTGTGCAGTGCTTATTTATATATTTATTTTTATTATTATTAAAGAATTTCAACCGAAATTTTATACTCATGTTTTGTAATAAATATCCCCTTATCATCTCTTTCAATAACGTTACTAAGGTTTTAATCTCCAATAATAAGTCCAGGAGGCTTTTTTAGTAATTCATTTGTTCTGATTAAAAAAAATGGCAGAGGTATTGAATTAATTTAGTACGAAAATACTTTTCTTCGAAATGAGTTTTCGATATTAGATGTTTATCTTGATTTCCAAAAATTTGAGGATTGATTAAAAAATATGAAATATACAGACCGCCTTCGGACGGCAAAGCAATTTTTGATAAATGAATAGCTGGTTCTTGAAAGACGACGTAAAGGTATCGTGATAATTTTGGGCAAAATCAGGACATTATTGGACATTATTGGAAATTTTCTTCATTATTTTTGCTTTTTTATTCGTTATAAATGATCACAAAAGACTTTTGTGTCTTCTAAGGACTAAAGAAGTCGAACAAACGAACGAAGCGCAACTCGACGAATTACGGATTTGAAGCCTAAAAGACATGACCTTCCGCGGACTTCACTTACACGAAATCTTCTTCGTTGCATTATTCCTTTATTTATCTATAGTATGCTTACTACCCTTATCCGGATTTGACCGGATTTGCCTAGTGGCGAACTCACTAGAGAGCATATTACCTATCAAGAGTTACCGATTTTTACCAAATGTTATGATAACAATCGGGACCAACAGCTTAACACCGGCGTCGGGATGTGACGACCCCATCGCCCGCTGTTGGGATAACCTCTGTCACAGCAGAGATTATTCCACCAGTGCAGTCAGTCACACTGGTGTCCAATATTCTGCCGCCAAATAGTAGTGCTTAGGCACTACTGTGTTCCAGTTTGAAGGGCATTGTACGCTAGTGAAATTACTGGGCGAACGAGATTTAAGAACTAATATCTCGAGGTTGGCAACGCGCGAGTGGCACCTACTAATGGTGCTGCAAGCGCTCATAGGCTCCGCTGCGCGCGGCAGCCACTTACCATCAGGTGGGCCGTATCCTTGTTTGCCAACTTCTAACATAAAAAAAAAAAACGTGGTGTTCGACGGACGGTGGGGAAACCCACAAGGACAAACGCCACAACAGTCGTCAATATCAACGTTGCCACTGTGCCATACGTAGCGATGCGTTACCTTTGATGAGTTCTCTCGTACTTTTGCTCCGGAGACTTGTACGTCTTGCTGTCTCCATCTTTTCTCTTAACCTCTCGGCTCTTAGCCTTTGCGTCAACAAACAACATGTGACATTAAAACCATACATACACCTATATATAATTAAAATTATGGTTGTATCATATTACCAGTGTTTCACAAGATACAACGACAAAGACTTTTTAAATGTTTTCGTTAAAAATATTAAGTGGACGTTACACGTATAAGTTACACGAGACGTTTCCAGTATTTACAACGCATATGACACGAGATTATCTGTAGCTAGTTTTATTTCTCAAAAACAATTGTATATAAATAACAGCCTACGCGCCGCCCACCGTTAAACTTTGGTGTAGATTGTTCTTGTAGTGAAAGTACTTGTTGCGTTTTGATATCTCTGGTTACAATGAACAGGTTAAGTATTAACACTGGTGGTAGGTCTTTTGTTGCAAGAGGCCGGCTAGGTAGGTACCACCGCAGTGTCCAATATTCTGCCGCCAGATAGTAGTGCTTAGGCACTACTGTGTTCCAGTTTGAAGGACATTGTACGCTAGTGAAATTACTGGGCGAACGAGATTTAAGAACTAATATCTCGAGGTTGGCAACGCGTGAGTGGCACCTACTAATGGTGCTGCAAGCGCTCATAGGCTGCGGCAGCCACTTACCATCAGGTGGGCCGTATGCTTGTTTGCCAACTTCTAACATAAAAAAAAAAAAATAACAGTTCAGGTTTTTAATATACTTGTATACATGGATTTAAAAAGCTATCAATAGAGAATATGTGTACTTGTAGAGTTGTAAAATATTACAGGTATGTGTGTGTGTTAGATATGACTAGCGGCCCACTCCGGCGTCGCACGGGTATAAAGTATATAGCCTATGTCATTCACTGAAAAAATGATTAAAATCGATCCGGCCACGAGCAATAATGAATAAATCAAAACTACTGTTTGATTTATTCATTACTGCCCGTGGCCCGCACGCGTTAAATGTAATGATTCACGACATCACATTAGAAACCTCAAAAATTAAATAATTTTTTTTCTTTACTATTTTTATACATATAAACATTCCTCTTCAATCACTCGATCTATTAAAAAAACCCGCATCAAAATCCGTTGCGTAGTTTTTAAGATTTAAGCATACATAGGGTTTTAGAGACAGAGAAAGCGACTTTGTTTTATACTATGTAGTGATACTGATGTTCTTGCGTATTTAAACCAATTTAGAATCCAAGAAATTTGTCTACCAGTAATCGCTTTGCGTAGTATGCCGCTTGGTGACAGAAATGTTGGAGCTGTATAAAAAGACAGCGCTAATTTCGCATCATAGGTTTGAACCCTGAAGATGTTTAAAAAAAACAAAAATTTAATTGGAAAATTTGTCTTTGTATATGCAATACGTTGCTTCGGCTTTATAATAAACGCTACAAACTCAAAGTACAACCCTACGCCAGAAACTCAAAAATACAACCTTAACCACCCAAATCAGAACACTTGCCTGTACGGTCAATACAAACATCTGCCCCAAACGCCATACAAATTCATGACGATCGGCGATTCAATCAAATATTTTGTTCAACATATAAATTGTAATATTTATGACTTTAAATTCACGTTCTACCACCGGCTCCAGAATTACACACTTTACCCGATATCATATAATTTATATTTGTTTAAGGTTACACACGGAGTCGCTGGAACCGAATTTACCTTGGTGGTAGCTTTAAATGAGATGTACCGGTCTTTTTCTTCTTAGCATTATTCTCGGTATTTACCCAGGGTCTGCTTATACTCTTATCCGGTTATTTACACAGAGCGATTGCCATCTGACCTTCGCTATCCAAAGAGCGAACCAGTAACTCATTGGATAAAAGCAAATTATCTATTAAGATTAAACGATATTTGTCAGATGTTATGATAACAAACGGGACTGACAGCGTAACGTGCTCTCTGAGGTACGGTGGGGAGAGAACAAGAGCAAAAAACAACAAGAACAAACGCCCAGATCGAAAAAGATAATTATAGCAAACGTCTGTATCGAGCGGGAATCGAACTCGCGACCGTCGCAGCTCAAAACAGGGTCGCTACCAGCTCGCCACAACGGTCGTCACCGGTATTCATATTATTTACCGGTTATATCGTGAAGCTTTCAAAAAAAATCTGACGCTAACACATCTATCTACACGTCAACGTGGCCGGCGCTAATGTGTTGTAATTGAGGAGCATAATGGAGCTGTCTTTTGTGATCGCACGGGGCCGCGGGAAAAGCGATTTCGTTTGCCATGTTCACATTACTGAATAACTTATTCATTAGACAGTATTTTTTTTTATGTTAGAAGTTGGCAAACAAGCATACGGCCCACCTGATGGTAAGTGGTTGCCGTAGCCTATGAGCGCTTGCAGAACCATTAGTAGGTGCCACTCGCGCGTTGCCAACCTCGAGATATTAGTTCTTAAATCTCGTTCGCCCAGTAATTTCACTAGCGTACAATGCCCTTCAAACCGGAACACACTAGTGCCTAACTAAGCACTACTATTTGGCGGCAGAATATTGGACACTGCGGTGGTACCTACCTAGCCGGCCTCTTGCAACAAAAGACCTACCACCAGTGTGACTGATTGCACTGGTGGAATAATCTCTGTTGTGACAGAGGTTATCCCAACAGCGGGCGATGGGGTCGTCACATCCCGACGCCTTTAAACAGTATGTCAAACGAAAAAGTATACAATGAAGGCTATTAATTATGTTCATTTTATATAGGTGTATATGTTTTCGTTAAAGTTATAAAAGAAACGTGTCACGGGAGACGCGGTAGAAATGAGGTTGTTTTCGCTATCTATCATATATATATATTTAGTTAATCATTATTTTGTTATTGAAAAAAATATTATTTATTACTAAAATTATTATAATTGCTTATTACTACTACTTAATAAATTTACAAGTTTATGATTTAAAAAAAATATTTGTTAGTACCTATGATGATGTATTTTTTCTAGAGGTGAACGTTATCATCTTAATTTACCTTCTGGAAAATGTATGTGAAGTTGTGTATTGATACCGTTTTGGAAAGACCTGGTGTCGAAAAAATGTCTTATTAAACTTTTTTCGGTGTAGCTCTCATTAGCTTAGAACCTGTAACACGCGATAAGGAGCTTCGTTCCAAAATCTTTATAAAACGTAACATGGATATTTTTAAAGTTGCTCATTTTTAATTTTTTTTGTGAAGGTTTCTATCCTAATAGAATGAGATGCAATTTTATATCACCTAATTAATTTAAAACAGTTTTAAAAATACATAATGTATACTCTATCTTTATGGCTCTGAGCACACGCCCGGTAACCCATTACTGAAATTAACACCTGCCTATCTCCGTGATACTGAGTGTGTGGTGCTGTTTGTGTTATTTTTTTAGAATCCCTGGTTCCGTAAAAATACTATAAGCTCGCTTTAAAAGCTCGCCTACCCTTCTACGTTTCGTCGAATTTCTTTCTATTGACAATTTACAGATTTACCAAAAGGAATGACTTTTTGGAGATTTTTATATAAATATAATAAGACAAACAATGTAATGGTGACGGTCACGAGGACTATAATTTTTCTAAATATTTTTTTTATTAGGATAGTTATATCTTGTGTCGAGGGTCCGGAAACATACACAACGACAAGGACACCCAGACCGGAAAACATGCCTGTATGGTCAATACAAACACCTTCTTCCAGCGGGAATCGAACCCGCGACCTGTGGCGCTTAAGGCAGTTTCGCTACCGCTGCCCCAAAACGTCAAGTCATAATAAGCGTGTTGCAGCCATAAAGAAGAGAAGGTATTTGACCAGGCTTTAGATAGCAGATTTAGTGATCTGCTGCGCTCACGCCGAACGAAACGCAATAGTACTGATACTGCTACTTCACGTCGAATTTCTATGTGACGGTAGTACTGGCGCCGTCGAGTTTGCGTTGTCATGTTGAAAGAAGCATGGCTCTACTACACAAAAATTTTCACTTGTAAAGATATTATTATGTTTAGTACGTTCAATGGGGGAAGTACAAAACGTTAACGTTCGCGTGACCACTTATTTGGTTTAGTACGTAGTAGTTTCGTTTGGCTTAAGGTCATATATATTTCACTACTAATATTAATATAGCCTATGAACTCTTAGAACACCATTCATTTGTAGGTGTCACTCACGCGTTGCCAACTTCGAGATATTCGTTCTTAAATCTTCTTTGCCCAGTAATTTCACTAGCTAGTGTCCTTTAAACCAAACCACACGACTGCTTTGCGGTAGATTATCTAAAACTGCGGTACCTACCTAGCCGGCCTCATGCAATAAAAGGCCTACCATCAGTTGACATATTTTGAATTATATCATACCAGAAACATTCCATACATTATCGAAAAGTTCAAAACGCAAAATAAATCACAATACTTCTTAATTAAAATCAATTGTATTGTATTGACCGATTTAATTCACGATATTAGGAACGTACCGTTCAATGACATCATGTAATGACCATATGATGTCACGAGGTACTGAAATCTCAAATATACTTATGAAACTAACAAACTGCCTTCCCACTTACTGTTAGTGATATGTACTATTTTAAACTTTTGACTAACTGTGTTACTAATAACGACTTTAAAGTAACAAGTAAAACCGCAGGTAGTTACTAAAAATACACCTTTTACTAAATTTCGTATAGCTAGAGCCAATAGTCTCTGAGTAAAATGACTCACATACGGTCGGACGGAAAGACGGACAGACGGACATGACGAAATTATAATGGTTCCGTTTTTGCCATTTGGCTACGGAGCCCTAGTAGTAGTAGTAGTAGTAGGGCTCCCTTTTCCACAATTAGACTCCTAATTTGGTCCGTTTTGTGTGTAGGATTGGCTAGACTATTCCAACCAGCCCAGCTCCTTCCAGAAGTTCAGAACTTTCATAGGACGTTCACAGACTTCTTGGAGCGATCTCGTATCCTCGAGGATTTTTGCCCTTTTATCAGCCACCCCTGTACAGTCCAGGATTACATGGGTGACCGTCTCTTCTTCGTTTAGACAGCTTCTGCACAATGGGCTGTCTGTTACACCGATTGTAATTAGGTGTTTATTTAGTGATATGTGCCCCGTAAGGGTGCTCACTAAAATTCGGAGGTCATGTTTACTGTAGCTGAGGAGTCGTCTGGTCAGTCTTGACGATAGTGCAGGTATCGCTACTTTCGACTGTCGACAGCTTGTGAGGTTTGCCCTACTGAACCCTAATGAACAAACGCGGAGGGAAATAAATGAAGAGATTTATTTTGCCAACTCGATACGAAAATTTTCCTAATTTTTTCCAATTATAACAACATTTCTAAAAACATTTGCAGTTTTATACTTAATCAAAGAGCTAATCAGATAGCTGGAAAGCCTTATCTGTGTTGTTCCATTAAATCCTTGAAACGATGTCAGTCATTAGTCGCATCGTGGGTATTTTATTATTGAGTACGACTCTTATAGCTCATATAATAACTGTCAATTAAATTTAAAAGTAAAAGGGAATATTTAAATTAATATCCTTTTTAGTGTTCCGTAGCCAAATGGCAAAAACGGAACCCTTATAGTTTCGTCATGTCCGTATGTCCGTCCGTCCGTCTGTCCGTCTGTCCGTCTGTCCGTCTGTCCGTCTGTCCGTCTGTCCGTCTGTCCGTCTGTCCGTCCGTCCGTATGTCACAGTCATTTTACTCGGAGACCATTGGCTCTATCTATACGAAATTTACTAAATAGGTGTATTCTATGAACCGCACAACGATTCTGCAATGAAATCTTAAAATATATAAGAATTTAGGGTAGCAGTCCATAAATTTCAACGTATATCAACGTGTGAGATATCTTTGGATACGTCTTTCAAAATGATAAGGAGGTTTGCTTTTGACTTTTTTCATAATTCGGTAGTTGTTGAGATATTAGCTTCTAAAGTCATAAAAATTGTCATAAAAAGTGTTTAAATGTTCCTAAAAGTTAAAATAGCCAAAGCAGGGCAACATAATGTTGGAGTTTTTCACATTGGCCGTATAGGAATCTGACTTGGTATATCGACTATTATCAGTCATCGTTTGTAATACCACTGTGCATAGACCCATCCATATACATAGCGCCACTAAATAATTTTTACTCCTCAATCGTTTACAGATCAGTGAAACCATGTGCATGAGCACAACTGGTTTTGAGCGTTGTTGAATTGAACCATTGTCTAATACTATCGTTAAAAAAATCATTAAATTTTTATTCATCAGCTACAAAACATAGACATTTTTGAAGACCAGAATGATGGCTTAAATTATAAATTATGATAAGTGGTAAGTGAATGCTATTAATTTGTGAATATTAAATCTCGATCGCCCTCATTTAGGCTCAGTTTCCCCATCATTCTTACATTAACAATGTCAGCAGACAGCCGATTTGCATCTCATTGCATTATCGCGTTGCTTTCACGACACCCACCATGTTTTTCCGACACAGTTTATGTGACTTGCTCTGGATTTGCAATTTTGATCTCCAAGATATGCATCTGAACGACAAGTCGCTACAATCAGTTTCATTTAACCGTTAATCTGATCGATTAACTTTACGTAATTTGTAAATTAAATGGATTTGTGCTACTTTAAGATGTTCCTTATAAGCAGCCATTACCAAGTTTTGGATGTAAATTTTTTAAGTCTTAGGTATTGTCTAAAACTAGGTATTTCCTAAGAGTTGACAAAACAGAATACTTTTCCATAAAAATGCATAGAGACACTGAAATGTAACATTTGTCATATTCTTGAGTGTATATTCTTGAGTGTATCCAAAATACCATAAATAATAAATAAACGCTACACACTCAACGGCCCCCATTAGGATAATTATATCCTGTGTCGGGGGTCCGGAAACATTCACAATGACAAGGACAAACACAACCAGACCGGAAAACATGCCTGTACGAATAATACAAACATCTGCTCCGAGCGGGAATCGAACCCGCAACCGTCGAGGCTTAAGGCAGACTCGCTACCCACAACGCCACAACGGTGTCAACCATAATTTTACACTTTCAGTTTCGAATCTCATTTTTCTGTCACACGTAAAACTTCACTAAACGTGCACAAATATTTATCTCAAATTTTACGTGAATCCCATAATTTAATACGAAAGTAATATTCATGAAAAACTACTTCTAGATTTTAGCGGTTTATAAGGAGATAAAGTCAAAAGGGATATTTAAGCGAAATTTTGTTAAGACGTCGGGAAAACCTTTCGAAATAAACTTTTTAAGGTGTCAAGATAGCACGTTGACAATGAGGGTTGAAGACTGAAGTCGTTAGCCGGCGCTTCGTTAGGTGGAGACTTGGAAAGGTATAGAGGAACTTGTGCGGTCGACAACCTTCGTTTCCGTGTCTTTATAAATGCTAACGTGTCAACCACCTTTTAAAACCTTAATTGCTTGAAAATGATGAATTATTTTTGGTTAAATGTTCGGCATAAAAAAAGTGTTTATTGTTTATTTTATAAAACGTTTACCCTAACTTATGAACGCCTGCGATACTTGAAGTGTCATAGACGCATTGCCAATCTAAGGGATAACAGGGAAGGAATGAGACCGTAAAAAGGTAGGGAACAGAGAAGGTGGGAGATTGGGCCTTCGGAGCTCTCACTCATCACACGAAACGCAACAGTACTGATACTGTTACTGTACACCCATTTTCGGTTAGAGGGTCGACTTTCCCGGTCGAGCCGGCCCATTGGTGCTGGGAGGAGCGTGGCTCTACTGCTACTAAAAATCAATGGTATAATTCTATTTAAGCAAAAATATTTTTTCTTATAAAGAATATAAGCAATGCTTTTTCAAGTCATGGAACACGCATAGCTGTTTCATTACCGAATTTGTGCATGTTACATACACAATACTCTTCAAATAAGCTCGTAGCTTGCGCTAGGAGTGGGTACGACAATAGCCCAAAGGGATCCGGATCGATACCACGACTCTCGCGTTAACGGAGTAGAATCGGCCCTCTAACATGTTTTTTTTTGTCGGGAGGAAAACTTCTACTAGATGCCCGGCGACTTGGGGAGGAAAACCGGGTTATGTGGGGTTCCATGACAAGGTGGAAACGTCATGGGGACCCACTAAAACCTCCTCGGTGGCCGACCTCAGTGTGTTTGTCAGGTTACGGGAACTCTCGCAGAACATACCAACACAACATAAAAACCCCCAGCGCTTCCCATGCAATTCATTCAATACCTATTACAAGTGTTCCAAGAAAAGACAGGCTTTTTATTAGGCTATTAGGAAATATTGTTTGAGAAAGCAAACGGAATTTATATAAGTGAAAGATTTTAAAATCGATAACACAATAAAATTATAACTACCATTACTCTACGATGAGGAAGTTCTTCAACCCTCGGTCGAAACAACAAACTTTATCATGTTAAACCTTTGTCAGTATATGATATTTTGGACATGACAATTAATTTAATATTAATTGGAGGTTTGGTTACAAAGACAAAAAACACGACCTTATAATATAGACAGTGTAGATTAAGATTTAAATAAGTTGTATGAGACTGGTGTAGTCAAACCAGTTTCTCTTTAAGAAAACGATACTTTAGTATTAATAGGTGTTCGAGTCTTTGTATGTGGATGAATTATTTAAATAGAGGTCGCAGGCTTTCCTCGCTGAGTCATGGACTGACTCACATTTAACCTTTATGTTGAAGCATAAAGTATTGCAAACCTTTTTAAAAATAAGCGCATAAAGCTCAGTACAGAGTTCCTTACCCACTTAGAATAAAAATATCGAATTTCTTGTATGGAGACCATTTTTAGGGTTCCATAGCCAAATGGCAAAAACGGAACCCTTATAGTTTCGTCATGTCCGTCTATCCTTCTGTCCGTCCGTCCGTATGTCACAGTCATTTTACTCGGACACCATTGGCTCTATCTATTCGAAATTTACTAAATAGGTGTATTCTATGAACCGCACAAGGATTTTGTAATAAAATCTTAAAATATATAAGAATTAAGGGTAGCAGTCCATACATGTAACTGAGGATTGAAAAAAAAATTTCAACGTATGTCAACATGTGAGGTATCTTTGGATAGGTCTTTCAAAATGATAAAGAGGTTTGATTTTGACTTTTTCCATTAAGCTAGTAGTTGTTGAGATATTAGCTCCTAAAGTCGTAAAAATTGTGTCCCCCTCTAACTTTTGAACTATGGGATTTAAAATTCTGAAAAAATTTGAGCTTATAGGACATCAAATTTAATTTCAACCACATTTGGTTTGAAGAAGATAGGTCTACAATTTTAAGAGATATATAAATTTTTCTCATAACTTTGTTTTTCATATAACTTTTAATAATCACTATGAAATTACCAACTTATTTTTGCAGTCGATTTTAATTCGTTATTATTTTTAAAGACCTTAAGATTCTTCATAACCAAGCTGCGGAACCCTTTAGTTTCAACTGTGCGTGGTCCACAACGCACTTGACTGCTAATTATTTTTGTATTTGCTAATGTAGCGGCAGCAAATGTAGACCTGTAAAAATTTCAACTCTACCTGTTACGGTCCGTTAATGACCACTGACAGAAGGAAGGCGGAGGATTAGTTATAGGGATTCGTTGGCACTCATTAGGTACGGAACTCTTAAAATCGACGCCGTTTAATGTTGCGAAAGTACATGTTATTTACCATCGCGCATTGCGTCGTTAATAATATGATTTCGGGCGTTCGCGTTCCAAAGGTAATAAGTTAATGATAAGCATTCGTTTTATTTACGTTTTTAATCAACTGTTGGTATATAAAAAGAAAATTTATTTGCAAATAAAACTTTTTACACGCTTCAATTTAATTTAAGGATGTAAGTTAATTAGAAACAAGTTCCTGTGTGTGTTTTTTTATGTATCTATAGAATAACTCGCAAGACGACGTTGTGGTACAGCGGTAGCGAACCTCCCTTAAGTGCCACAGGTCACAGGTTCGATACCCGCTCGGAACATATTTTTGTATTGACCATGCAGACATGTTTTCCGATCTGGGTGTGGTTGTCCTTGTCATTGTCTATGTTTCCGAACTCCCGACACAGGTTATAACTATCCTAATGGGGGCCGTTGAGTGTGTAGCGTTTAAAACAATTTCCAGCTTTTATATTTTAGAAATCCACTCCAACCTAAAAATAGAGCGTTTGTCAACTAGTAATTATTTCATGTAGCTATTTAAAATATTTCAAATGTAGCTATTTAAAAGCTTTCTAATAAAACTGTCAAAAGCGTAGCATTCTCTCGAATGCAATGACCTTAACATTATGATAATATACTTAGCTTTAGGCAAACTCGATATTGAAATGTAGAGAACGCAAGCGGCGTACGATGCGATGTTACATTTCAATCAACGCTTAACACTCATGTAGGGTTGCCACCTGTACTTTATAATAAAGTAGTGTACGTGATTTCGGGTAAATATACTCTATACTTTATTTTGCTTGATTTTATTTTGGGTTTTTCAGAATTATTTACTAAACTAAAGTAGAGGCTATAAAACTGACGGTACTTTTATAAAGTAATATCACTTTTAATGTCTATTCCTGCGACATGAGCATTCACTCAGAGAGCTTTTTCTGTGATGAAATGCCGAGACGAAAGAAACAATGCTTACTGAGCTTATAAAGAATAATTACTTAGATTCGATAAACCTTTCCAAACCCATAAAAATATGATTTTAAATATACCTACAATTTTAACACTACATACTTTTTTTTTGACATTAACAAAATAAGGCGTCAACCCTACTGATGTGTGAAATCAAAGAAGAAATTTAACATTACAAGTTGAGAATTAATTAAATGAAATGATGATTACTGTTGTTATTACTTTCAATAAGATAATTATAATACTGCGGATTTGATTACATATTTTTTTATGCTTTTAATTTTGCAAGCAAGCATACGACCCACCTGATAGTAAGCGGTTGTCTATGAGCGTTTCCAATACCATGCATTTGTAGGTGTCAAACGCGTCCTGATATTGGTTTTAAACCTCCTTTTCCCAGTAATTCCACTAGCTACAGTATCATTCAAACCGAAACACAGTTTACTTTGTTACGGTAGAATAACTGACACTACGGTGGTAACTACCTAGTCAGCCTACCACCTGTTCTACGGTTAAGGTCTAAGGCAGCTTCGCCACCATTTCGCTACAACCTTCGTCAATTTAATCAATAATAAACATCTTTTTCTTAGCATTATTCTCGGTATCATACGATTATTTACCCAGGGTCTGCTTATTACTCTCGTCCGTATTTGACAGGTTACTAGTTTTTAACAGAGCGATTGCCATCTGACCTCCGTAATCCTGAGGGCGAACCAGTAACTCATTGGATAAGAGCAATTAAACTTATCAAGGGTTAACGATCATTATCAGATGTTATGTGATAACAACCTGGACCGACAGCTTAACTTGCTCTCCGAAGCACGGTGGGAGACCCACAAGGAAAAACGCTCGGACCGAAACGGATATTTGTAAGATCAATGCAAACATCTGCCCGAGCGGGAATCGAACCCGCAACTAATCTAACCTAACAACAACGTCACAATGGTGTTAATCGATCATCAACTGTAAAGAGTATATTTAAATTTAAAAAAGAAACATTGTTTTAATAACCTATTTATATAATTCAAAGTTATAAACATTTTACGGTTGGAATTTGATAATGTCGAGTTAAAAATGAGACAACGTGCTACACAAAAAAAAGATTTTATCGGTTATGACTCGTACAACGACGGGTTGACAACCAGATGTTATCAAGTCGTTACACCTTTATTTTTGTCTATAAAAAAGGTTACAATAAAAATTTAATATGAAATTGGATTGGAGTATAATATTTTTTTTTTTTTTTGAACAATAGTGATATCCTGTGTCGGGGGTCCGGAAACATTCACAATGACAAGGACAAATACACCCAGACCGGAAAATATGCTTGCATGGTCAATACAAACATATTATGCTCCGAGCGGGAATCGAACCCGCGACCTGTGGCGTTTAAGGCAGGTTCGCTACCGCTGCGCCACAACGTCGTCAATATAATGTTTATTATATTATCAATGACGCAGTTGGTATTGCCCATACGGGTGTGTTTTGTAGTCTGGTATTTGTGTTAATTTGAGTGTGGGTCCAGACCCCCAACACAGGATATTAGTATTTCAATGATGTCTCCGTTAAGTGTGTAGAGTTTATTTACTTATATTCGAGGTATATAGGTTCATAGCCAGGTTGGTAAAAGATCAGTGCTTTAAGGTTAAGCTCTACTTGCGGTCAAAGAGAGGTCTCCGTTTCCGTGTCTGTGACCTAAAAAGTCGCTCCCATGTGACATGAACAACTGTGAAACTTTTCTTTTAACGTTGGTAAACGCATTTACGCGAACCACAAGTAGTGGCAGTGTGAGACTCACAGCTCGATTATAGTGCTTAGTAATACCCACTAAAACCCAACGAACCGCCTTGCGCCATAGTGGGACTCAACGGGTTCGCTTGCGCAATCAACCGCGACGCCCAGGCCCCGTTCGTCAATGT
Organism: Hestina assimilis; assembly: GCA_023373885.1. NCBI lineage: Eukaryota > Metazoa > Arthropoda > Insecta > Lepidoptera > Nymphalidae > Hestina > Hestina assimilis. The sequence continues at coordinate 2,740,152 of CM041749.1, read as the reverse complement.
AGCCATAGAGCTCCGACACTAACTTTTTAATGAGGTTGTTTCCATCTATGACCGACCGGCGTGACTTCTTAGACAGATTGTCTTCCTATTCCACCGACCAGGACCCTAAGGCCTGCAAACATCAAAACGCCTTAAGGCATGCTCCTCCGAGACAAAAAAACCCAAACACTAGGTTGACCACCAAAAACACGATAAGAAGAAGAAGAATTTATTTATCAAAGTTTGTTACATTTTAGAACTGTACATCGTATCGAGTTGAAAGTCACCTGTCATATAAGGACATCATGTACGCGGCCCGATTGTCAAAATTAATTTCGCATCTCGTTCACGTATTCGAAGTGACAATATAATTTCAATCGATTATATCATAAGAATTTATAATTGAACTATTTTAAAACTGGTAACCAATAGTCAGAACAACGATAATTCGATAGTTCCGAATTATGATGTATCATAATTCGGAACCTATTTCCAACATGACGGAATTCAAATGTCATATCATAGACACACGAAAATTGGATGACAATTTCCATAAATTAATTCATACACTTTTAAAATTATTTATTGTTTACTGTTACACCGTTTACGGGACAACCTTTATAAAGTATAACTTTTTAAACGATCATTGCATGTGTGAGAATTAAAATTAGGTTCGTACATTCGAAAAAGTACAAATCACAAACATTTCACTTAATTCGATAGCTGATCATGTGAGTTTTTAATTTCATTTTTTATAACACCATAGGTAGCAAACAAGCACTCGGCCTGTTTTATAGAAATCACCACTATCACACATTGCCACCTACGTTTTATCAGCAACACTAAAGTACTGACTCTGATAGAACAGTACACAGTGCAAAAAGTGCGGCGCAATATAATAATAATAATAAATAAATAATAAATAAACGCTACACACTCAACGGCCCCCATTAGGGTAATTATATCCTGTGTCGGGGGTCCGGAAACATTCACAATGACAAGGACAAACACAACCAGACCGGAAAACATGCCTGTACGAATAATACAAACATCTGCTCCGAGCGGGAATCGAACCCGCAACCGTCGAGGCTTAAGGCAGACTCGCTACCCACAACGCCACAACGGTGTCAATATGAGATGAGGGGTGGAGATAGGAGGTGGAGATGGGTAAAGGGAATATGACAGAAGATCCGGTCTTCCAGTGCTATTACTCTTACTACTTTAGCAAACGCAACAGCACTAGTACTGATACTTTATGTTGATATTCTGAAAAACATTATCCTGCTACGATCGGGTGAAAAGGCTTTCATGGTAGAACCGGTAACCAATAGTCGTTAAGTCGTTCCAAATTGCGATATTTTCATTATATTTTACTAACTCAAGCACAAAAAAATGTTTCAGTATATTTTACTCTTGAAATCCATAACAGCCCGATTTAGGAGACATTTTCTTTCTCGCACAACCACTCTGGGAAAACAACTTCTGCCGGTATAACCTAGAAACCTCCAAGAGAAGTGCCTATTCTTTAATCAAAGATCAGCAACCTTGGGAACCTTCAAGCGAACAGCCTATTCTTTCCTCAAAGATCAGCAACCCTCTGATGTAGCGGATGTTCATGGGCGGCGGTGATCGCTTAAAAGTAGGTGAGCCTCCTGCCCATTTGCCCCCTCCTACATAAAAATAGACGGCTTATTCAAGTAAAAAACAACAAGGTTGTCCTTTTATAAAATATAAATCCGAGATTTATTACGTTGTGTATCGGAATATAATGCGCGAATAGCATGTTCAAAGCACTGCCCGCAACGACAACGAGCAACGTGCACGCTATCCAATGCATGATGCATTATAACAATACGAAATAACACGCCGCTCAATTTGAAGTACCGTCACGAACTGTACAATGGATTGTCTTCTTTCGACAGATGAATTATCTTTTGTATTGTAAAATATATTAATTTAATCTAATAAAAGAAATTTAAAAAGAATGTGAAGCCACGTTGGTTTATCATTGGATAAAAAAGTTATTAATAATTCAATTATGTTATCATTGTCATTATTTGTTTTGTGAATAACTGTAAGGGTCTTTATAGTGTTTTTCCATGATTTTAGTTATGGTTAAGGTCTAAAAGGCATTGTTAAGTCAGAATCAACTTTGAGACACTGTGAGTATTGTTGCTTTATTACGATCGGGTAAAAGGTAATGCTTTCACTTTGACGACGTTGTGGCGCAGCGGTAGCGAACCTGCCTTAAACGCCACAGGTCGCGGGTTCGATTCCCGCTCGGAGCATAATGTTTGTATTGACCATGCAAGCATATTTTCCGGTCTGGGTGTATTTGTCCTTGTCATTGTGAATTTTTTTTTTTTTTTTTATGTTAGAAGTTGGCAAACAAGCATACGGCCCACCTGATGGTAAGTGGCAGCCGCAGCCTATGAGCGCTTGCAGCACCATTAGTAGGTGCCACTCACGCGTTGCCAACCTCGAGATATTAGTTCTTAAATCTCGTTCGCCCAGTAATTTCACTAGCGTACAATGCCCTTCAGACCGGAACACAGTAGTGCCTAAACACTACTATTTGGCGGCAGAATATTGGACACTGCGGTGGTACCTACCTAGCCGGCCTCTTGCAACAAAAGACCTACCACCAGTGTGACTGATTGCACTGGTGGAATAATCTCTGTTGTGACAGAGGTTATCCCAACAGCGGGCGATGGGGTCGTCACATCCCGACGCCATATCCCCGCTCGCCGGATCCCCGACACAGGATATCACTATCCTAATGGGGGCCGTTGAGTGTGTAGCGTTTATTTATTTATTTATATTTATTTCAATGCAAAGTCCAACAGCTTCACAGTCATGACAAATAAATTAATTAAACATATCAAGTCAATTTATTACATGTATCGGTACTTGAAATAAATGTTAAAGATAATTCATTTTGTGTCTATTAAGAAATTCCAAAGAACACAACACGTTCACTATTGTTTTGGTTTTACGATAAAAGATTATTATTAATAAATAATTGATGAATAAACATTCTGTAGATAAAGGATGGGTTAAGATAATCAATCAAGCAATTAATTAAGGTGCGTTAGAAGAGATATAATCGTACAGTGCAGTGATATGTCAATAATAATAATCATGAATCATATTCATTAAATTTTTAACAACTTCGATAAGGCTTATGATAGCACTTGTCACGCTTTGTTTGTAAAAATATATTTGTTATAATTTTATATGCAAGTTGACAAATTTGAAGCAACTGTTTCAATTTTATAAAATAAAATAGGACGTGTAGAGCTTATGCTTTCATCATTTAACTTAAAGACTTTAAGAAATGATCATCCGATTTCAGCAGTTTGAGGATAAATGGTGTCGTAGATAAGACCGAGGGTACAATGTCTTGAATCCCGCCCATTATTACTGGTCTTTCGAGCCGGATTTCAGTTCATCCGGAGCGAAAATAGGCCGCCCTGATATAATACGCTCTCATATCTTTACGGTTCTGGAAACTAGATATTATATTAGCTGACGGATCTTTATTATAATGGATTCATCCATTCGTATAATCAATTGGATAAAATGGTAATTCTTTACAATATATTTATCGAATTTCAAAGTTGGAGTTGGAGTTTATTCGCCTGTACTATCTTTGCTTTGTTAATCCAAATCTCATCATTATTCAATCTTTAGAATTATTTCTTTCTTATGTAAATCTGAAGTCAGATTAGTACTATGTAAGTTTTATTTAAATTGCATTATGATGGTATTAATACTAGTGCATTAAGAAATACTCTGTGTGATCCGCAACAAGTGGGTATATAAAATAGTTGTCTAGCTTAAATTCAGCATTTCTTGAATCAACACGTGTTATTCCAACAATAGACGATCCCAGAGAAACTTCTCACGATTACAACAACGGGCTATTCGCTACACCGTACTCGGTAGTTCACAAACAGTAGTTACTAACCACCCTTTCGATCTGATTCCAGTATGTCTGACGCCAATACAAACGGGCTTCTCTCAAAGTTACAAAATTTACGACTCTCGCATACGTCGAAGGCGGGTACTGTGCATTGCAATGTGGTACAAGTGAATGAATACGAGCAATTTAATGGAAAACTTTAAGGTTCAATTATTTAATATTCAAAATGTTTTTAACATGTATCCAAATTTTTTTGGGTACCATAACATTAATACCATTATATAAAAAAAAACCCCAGACACCACAGTGTGGACCACGCACAGTGGAATCTAAAGGGTTCTTTAGCTTGGAGATAAATAGTCTTAATGACTTTAAATAATAACAAATTGAAATCGTCAGCAAAAATACGTTAGTAATTTCAGACATACGGAGGGACATGACGAAATTATAAGGGTTCTGTTTTTGCCATTTGGCCACACAACCCTAAATATGTTTATGAATTCGGTTCCGTCCTAGATTGTTTCAATAAAAAAATATTATTAGCTCTGGGTTGTTTTAAAATAATTATCCAATTCACTGCTTGCTCTAGCCTCTGAAATGTTAAATCTCGCTAAAGTTTTAACATTACACCACATTAGTTCGTTGTAATACTCTGACAATGTAATAAACAACTAGGTTTATTGGCGTCTCGCTGTTGGAACATGTTTTGTTTTCGACGGAAAGTGCTTTGCGCTTTTAGGGATACGAACGTCGTTACTTCTTGGACTTGAGCGTTCGAAGTTCTTAGTTTATTCTAGGAACCGGTCTAACTAAGTATTTTGAATATTAGTAATTCAAGATTGAACATTTAGAAGTTTTGTTGTTGCCTAATAATATGAACAGTTATTGTGGTAATTAAATATTCAACATTATTCAAATAATTATATTTATTAAAAAAATTTATACTCGGGCTTTTGAAATAAAAGTAAAACATTGACTGATTGAATACTGCGATAGAAAAATGTGATACAAGTGAAGTGAGAACTGGTTCCTTAAAGGTTGTAGATCAAAATGATATTTTTTCTTTTATTCAAAGACGTAATTAAAAAGGACAGAATACAGTACATATTCTGTCGTTAAAAATAACACCCACATCAGTGATGAGACTTATCATTAATGATCTATCGCAGGGCGCTCGTAACGCCCATTAGAAATTAGAATACCCCGAGATAAAATAGGTCGATATTGATTGATGATAGAAAGTTGCGCTCCGTATACCAAATCATATATCAAAGGGAAACTGCTTTACGAAAGATTAAAGTAACATTAATAAAGTAAATATTTATATGATATCCGAGAGTTAAAAGCTAAAAGAGCTCTTTGATTTAAATAAACTCGACAGCGAAATTCAAACTGAATTACGGTATGAGTATTTTTAAAATGACATCCAGATGCCTATCAAATATAGATCTCATAGCGTTACACTCGCAGTAGTACTCTTGCAGCGTGATAGCTCTTGCGTAATTGGCACGCTACGTATTATCCAGTGTTCGAGAGCTCCGCTCACTGTGAAATTACGCCCCGGTGGCCTGTGCTCGGTCGTGTCGAGGGGGGCGGTGTAGGTCGAGGGTGTCTGGGCGTTGTAGGTTCCGGGCGTTCGCTCATCGCGCAGCCTCCGCTGTATCGAGCGACCGCGCCCGCACCCCACGTGTTCCATTCACCGGCTAGCCACGTGCTTTTAAGCATACTATTACTAAAATACTTAGTCGTTTCGATATTAGAAGAAGGATTAAATATGGGTGTTATAGTTGAGTAATTAACTGAACTAGGTAATGATTACATCTACAAAGGACCATAGTGTATTGCTTACGTAAACATTTATCGTTTCTTATAAGGTGCTATTAAGATTTTAATATGAGCTGGCGCCCGATGTGGGGCGTCATAAGAACTTAAGTTTCAAACTAACATCATAATACGAACATAACTTTTATACATTCAACTAAGCTGTTTCCAACACTTATTGCAACATAGGAGCTTTGTACTAGATTTGAAACGCGCATGCGTCATTCAAGGGAAACCCGAAGGCTATTAGTGCTAACGGTCCCTCATGAATTATAGCGTTGTATATTAATTAGAAGTTCGGACTTTCCTTTTAGGATGGTTTCAGAAGAGCGTTTTTTTTTAGCGTTTACAGTTGTTTCGTCATACGCGCTAACACGCGCATTAAACGAAGCATTTCGCGCTTTATAAAGCCGAACGCTCGTGCATACGAGCTTTTCGCGACCTGTATGCTCGCACCGGTGGTGGCTATTGTTAATAGCGTATTATTCAACATTTTTTTTAAAGTAGGGCAGATGACTCTACTCCAACTGATGGTAAGTGGCAGTAAAGTCCAAACGCGACGGTGGTTAATACAGTTGCGGAAGGCAACCGTGTTAACCAACCTCGTCCTGCCTACCCGCAAGATGCCTTCACGCCTCGTTCGATGGAGCCTAATATGGATGGAGGATGGATTATAGGAAGGAGGAAACACGTGAACCGGCAATGAGTTCACGTTTTAGAAGCACGACAAAGAAAAAAATTGGCAAACTTCTTTGTTCGCGAAGGAATTGATGCCACAGCCAGTTAGTGACATCGGAGATCGGCACGCGTTCCTTATACATGCATATACGAGCCTGTAAGCGCGTCAACGCTCGTAAGAGTTTCGCGAGTGACGAGCGTGCCTATACGCACCTATACTCTTCGAAAAACGAGCTGATATGCTCATGTACAACGCTTGTCTGACACCGCCCTTAGGCAAATCGTACTTATTGTTACCATAATTTTTATTTCATGGAAGTTTTTTTACTTGTAAATGTAGCTTGTATATATATATATATATATATATATATATATATATTGTGAATATTACTAGCAGGAAGGAAATATTTATTGCCAAAAATAATGAATAGCTTTTAAAGTCCATTGCTCGGTTTCTTTAACCGTTGTATTCTCACATTACTAAATTCGTAACTTCCGAGGTCGTGTTTCTTACAACCGGTGTGGGGGACTGGATATTCTAGAATAATTGAATGTCTAGTATGCAGATTATTCAATTAGGCAACTGCCTCGGCCAGGCATTTGATTGGAAACTTCCTCGGCTTAAATCAAGGCACAAATTGTTTCTATGTAGGACATTGAACAGGTTATGTTTCACACGTTTCAGAATTATGAAAATGTAACTCAATTCAATTATTTGGTTAATGACATCTGTATCAATTGGTTGCAGATTTAACAGACATGGTGGAATTAGTTCGGTGAGACGTAAAACTATAATCATGGGGATTTTTCAGCGAACCTCCCTTAAGCACCACAGGTCGTGGATTCGATTCCTGCTCGGAGCAGATGTTTATTAACCACACAGGCATGTTTTCCGGTCTGGGTGTGTTTGTCCGTATTATTGTGTGTGTTTCCGGACCCACGACACAGGATATAACTATCACTATATTAACAGAATGTATAAATTAAATTGACTTTAAACAAATATTTAACAATCGATTCTCTGGTATTAATTGTGTATTGGATTTTTCGAATATTTTAATCTTTTATATAGAAATGAAATTTATACGAGCTGTTTTATGAATCATAAACCACAGTCTGTTATTAAAGTTAGTCGAAATATAGGTCACCAGTCACCGCGACTTTAACGTTTGGTAGGTGACGTAATGACGAGTGAGTGAGGAAAAAAATGATTTATACGTTCCTGGGTCGAACTTGATGAAGATGTTTCGGTTCTGGGTCACTAATTGGCATAATAATGACATGTGTTTAGGGTTCGGAAATACATATAAACAAATAGAACCATCTATACAAAAATCAGTCAGGTTATCTATTAGGTAGGTTCGCTGCCACTGCTTCATTACAGTCGCCAAAGCGTGTTCCTTGCGTTAGGAGTGGATACGACAATATCTGTGTGTCCGTGATGAGCGGCCCTAAGAAGGGCGGCAGTCAGTGTGGTCCCGACTGCCGTGTGCGCTTGCATGGGAAGCGCTGGGGGCTTACCATCTCGCCCCCCCGGGACCGAGCTCCGCTACCAATCGGTGCACTGTGATTGTCAGGTCGCGTTGGTTTGTTCTTCAAGAGTTCCCGTAACCTGACAAAAACACAGGTCGGCCACCGAGGAGGTTTTAGTGGGTCCCCATGACGTTTCCACCTTGTCATGGAACCCCACATAACCCGGTTGTTCCTCCTCAGGACGCCGGGTATTTGGTAGTAGATTTCCTCCCCGACAACAAAAAAAAAAGGAGTGGATACGACAATAGCCTAAGAGGGTGGGGATTGAACTTGTAGCTTGCATTACAAGTCGGCCCTTCTACCGTTAATTTATATGACTGTTACGGTATAAAATATGCCAAAAGTAATCCAGAGTCTAAAAATATCGTTCCAGGCATAAGGCTCGTCGGCCAAGGTCTAAATAAATGAAGTTACTAACCCTCAAATACCCGTGACCTACAAACGTAGCGAGTTATACAGACATCAGCGAACCGGGTGCAGGAAGCCGGTTACATCCGATACCGATCGATCTCCGGAGATTCCGGAATTCAGATGCCGCCGGGCGCTTCCTTGTTCCGATATATTGATGTATTTAATATTTATAAACTTTGGAAAAGTGAATTTTAAAAGCAATACATTTTTCTACGAAATGTGTTGACGACATTCAGGCTGCGTTTTCACCAGAGATGTGGGAGTATGCGTAGCCAAGGATGTATTTAAAACTAGTAGAATCACTTTATTTACCTTAACATACAGTTCCACTCTGTGGTACCAACTTCCGCCAGCGGTCTTTCCGAACCAATACGACTTGGGAACCATCAAGAGAAGAGCCTATTCTTTCCTTAAAAGTCGGCAACGCACCTGCATGCTCTATGGTGTTGCAGATGTTCATGGGCGGCGGTGATCGCTTAACATGAGGTGATTCTCCTGCCGGTTTTGGTGGAAACGCAGCCTTAAAAGGTTTTAGGGCGTGTTTAAATTATGTTTAGTGCTTTGGCTCACGAAGGCTAATTATAATTATAAATTATGTATTGTGAGTAAATTTATAGAAATGTCACTAATAATTTTAAGTTATAACGCAAAATTGTTGTTTTAAATTATTAAGAACATATTTACATTACTAACAACATTTTAAAGTATATTTTGTAAGTGGATTTCTGCACTGAAATAACCGCAATGGTTGACGCAACTTATCCTTCTTCCCTCAGCGTTATCCACGTGGAAAAAATATTTATTTAATTCTACGGTAAACAAAAAAAACTTGAGAGGTGTCAAGAGACACCCGGATGGAACGAAGTTCCTTTCGATTAATTAGTGAAGGAATTGTAATAAAATTTTATTTTTTTAAGTTATAATAATATTTTTTTATTATTAACATTATTTATTATTTACAAAAACCTGTATACACTCAACAAAAATAATCGTCGCGACACCACACTGTTCAATGCGAAATAGAAATGAAAATATCTGGCTTGCTTTCTATAAGAGAGAGAGAGACAGACAGAGAAACATGCGACGCCGCACAGCTTACAATAGCTTATTATAGCAAAAAGTGTCGTGACAACTTTTCGTAAGAATTTTTTCCGTCTAGCCCCTTTCACAACGCGCGATAAGGAACTTCATTCCAATGAATGAAGTGAAATAAAGGATCAAGTGTCAAAAAGGTTTTTATATCATGACGGTTCGCAAACAAGCATACCTGATGGTAACCATAGCTGATAGTAAGCAGTCCCCGCTACCGCGATACTTGAAGTATCACATGCGTGTTCCCAACTCTAGGGATAGGAGGGAAAGGATGAGATGGGAAAAAAGAAAGGAACAGAAGGGGTGGGACATGACACCGTTGAAGCGTTGTGGGTAGCGAATCTGCCTTTAGCCTCGACGGTTGCGGGTTCGATTCCCGGTCGGAGCAGATGTTTGTATTAATCGTACAAGGATGTTTTCCGGTCTGGGTGTGTTTGTCCTTGTCATTGTGAATATTTCCGACACGGGATATAATTATCCTAATGGGGGCCGTAAAAAAAAAATTGCGGCTCCGGCACACTCATTCATCACACGAAACGCAACATCAACTGCTGATACTGTTACTTTACGTCGATTTTATTAGGGTAGTACTTTCCCGGTCGAGCTTGGCCCATTTGTTCTTGGAGGACCAGAGCTCTAGTACTTCTAAATAAAGTATAAACAAACCAACTGACCGACAAAAAATCTAAAAATTGTTGATTATGTTACACTAATTTTTTGTAAGTATCTTTAATGCGAGCTTCCGTAACTGCCTTATATAGTATATATAAAAGGTATCTTATAATATATTTATAGATTGATGTTATATAAGTATTTGGTTATATAACTTATATATTTCTATGTACACCGTCCTACCACCCTATCTCCTAGCAGTTATGACTTTTTCACAACAATAAAGGTTGTCTGGAAGAGATTGCTTGTAAGCAATAAGACCGCCTTTTGTGCATAATTTTTGTTTCCTATATTTTAATGTCTATATGTTTTTGTATGTGGTGTGCAATAAAGTATTATTATTATTATTATTATTCGTCTTCTTCTTATCGAGTGGTTAGTGGCCAACCTGGTGTCAGAGTTGTTTAGGCCGCCCGTAGCGGACTCTGACTTGACTTATTGACCATTATCAAATTGATAGCAGCCGGGTCTGACTTTTTACGTGCCCTCCGAAGCACGGAGACGCTCAGTTGAAATACCACTATGCGGTCACCCATCTATTGACTGACTGCGCCTAAAGTTACTTAACCCATTGATCGTTTACCGATGAGTGGGTGCACCCGGCTATGAGCGTCTCCGTTTTTTATTATTTGTGAATGTAGGTAATATTTCTAATATATTTTAGGATGTTAGTTGAATCAACAAAGTGTAGATCGATAAAAAATGAGTGTTCCGGAATACAGATAAAGTGTTGACCCTCAGCATAAATTTCATTTGTATCCACAGCGATAAAAACATCATATCCCGCTATTGAAAATTTTTTGTAGAAAAATTTATATACATAAATGAAAATTAACAGTTGCTTTGAGAAAAGATTTTTTTTATATATTTTAATGCTCTTTATATTAATACGTAAAGAAAAACCCTTTGACCCCTTTTAAAAATATTTTGTTTGTGGAGGAGAGTGAGCTTGTCATATTTAAAGTTTATATTAATAAGGATCGCGGAAAGAGTACGTAATATTATGTATAATTTTAATATTATATCGTCTTTCTAGCATTAAAACTCAATTAAATAATTCATGAACGGAAATTAATTTAATTTTTCAAAGTATATTAAATTACAAACGGACGCACGTCGTAAATCCGGAACAAGAAGTGTACATTGTAACGGGAAATTAAAAAGGAGAAGCCATTTTGGAAGTAATACTACCTGTGCCCGCGGCTCCGCTCGCATTATGTAGTGTTTTGATAATCTCACGGGAACCCTACATTTTTCGTGATAAAAGTATCCTGTATGTTAATTCCGGTAATAAGCTATATGTGTACCGAATTTTATTCCAAATCTGTCCCGTAGTTTTTGCGTGAAAGAGTAACAAACATCCATCCATCCATTCATATTTTCATATTTATAATATTATTTATATTAGAAGTAAGATAAAACAGTCGGGATGTGACGACCCCATCGCCCGCTGTTGGGATAACCTCTGTCACAACAGAGATTATTCCACCAGTGCAATCAGTCACACTGGTGGTAGGTCTTTAGTTGCAAGAGGCCGGCTAGGTAGGTACCACCGCAGTGTCCAGTATTCTGCCGCCAAATAGTAGTGCTTAGGCACTACTGTGTTACAGTTTGAAGGGCATTGTACGCTAGTGAAATTACTGGGCGAACGAGATTTAAGAACTAATATCTCGAGGTTGGCAACGCGCGAGTGGCACCTACTAATGGTGCTGCAAGCGCTCATAGGCTGCGGCAGCCACTTACCATCAGGTGGGCCGTATGCTTGTTTGCCAACTTCTAACATAAAAAAAAAACAGCCCAGTTTCGCATAAGTAACAAAGCCATGCTGTTTTCGTCATGAAAAGTCCGGTTCGATCGGGGAAGTAATGCCTTCTAACATATCGACTTCAACTGTTCGTGAATAAATTAAAGGCCTGCTACTACCTCCTCTCATAATAGAGAGAAGGATAAGGAGCTTCATCCACCACACTCCTTCACAACGGATTGGCGGGTATACGCAGTATGTAAGACATACATGTCTTAAAATTTCTTCCAAGACAAGCATTTTTCTTACGTTGTTTTCCTTCACACTTAAGTACCTGAGAATTCAGAGGTGCTTTCCCGGATTTAAACTCATGACTACATAAACACACACATCCCTTACATACACGTGTATGTAGGGTATGGATGTCCGTACCCTACAAACAGTCCGAAAACATACACAATGACAAGGACAATCACAACCGACAAACAGAACCGGAAAACATGCCGTGTATGGTCAATACATACATACATCTGTTCCGAGCGAGAATCGAAATCGCGACCTGTGGCGTTCAAGGTCATATTAGATGCCACACCTATAGCCAACTAGTTTTTAGGGTTCCGTGGTTGTAATTTATATAATTGGCTTTTCGGAACCTACTAAATGTCCTGTTTTACGCATACTAATACTGATTGTGGTATATTTGGTTGACAACGATGGCTAAGCAAATCGAGTCACAATACCAAATTGATAACAAAGGAACTCGGAGTATTGTAATCGCTCTGTTAGATCTCTTATTGTAGCCAATAATTCATGTCCCTGTGACAGCAAAGCTAAGAAAGATTCCAATTTTATTGAACAATGCAGTTATGACATTTATATCAAGATAAATAGCATTTGCCCGTGAGTTTCCAGTTGCAGCAATTGTCAGTTCCTTGTACTAACTTTCATCACCTATTTTACCATTTTTTCGCGAAAAAATTGGCCTATATCCTTCTTCAGGTTTACTATCAAGTAGCTATACCTGGGAGCTTACCATTTACGCAATTCTGCAATTCAAATGACGATCAAAAACTGTGCTACATCTGGGGTCACAGCAGTGGCCCTGCCAAGTCAAGCAAAAAAGCGCAAAAGCTTGAAGCTATTCAGGCCATTTTCGACCCCCCATATCTTTCTAGATAGAACTAAAAGCCTTTCAGTAACCAGGCAGAAGCCAGGCATTGTATAAAAACGGTTTATTTCAAATTTCATTCAAGTTGAACTAATAGTTAAATATACTTAGTTTATGACACTATTTGAATGAGTAGGATACGCTACTGCACAACTGCCAAGTGTCAGTGATAGTTATACATGAGATTTACCACTTTTTGTAGAAGAAGAACTGCGTTGCGAGACTTGGCTTTTTTTAAATTTTATGTTTTTGATGTGATCGTTATTTCGTATTATTACATAATTATGTAATTATACGTCATGCTCATATAAAAACTGAATCGATTAACTGTCAAATTTGAATAGCTCGCTGAATCAAAATTCGTTAAGTAGTTTCACGTGATTATGAATGAAGAAAACAATCTCCTTCTTATATTTAAATATAATTAACTAAATTGCTGAAATCTACGTTCGCGTAGATCCACGTGATCACTTTACTAAACTTTTTATTATTAATACCACTGACAACTTATTGAACAAAACGCACCAATACGTACACTGTTATTTTAATTAGATATTCTGTGTGAGAGCAGTAGTTCCTCATGCTGTAACCAACAAGGCTTATTACTACTAAATGTGACATAAATGTAATCTATTCTATATTGTCTAAACGCCCTAAAACAATAATGTTAAATAACGTTTCTCGCAGTGAGATAACAGTACCTATTTTTAATAATACAGGCGTCGGGATGTGACGACCCCATCGCCCGCTGTTGGGATAACCTCTGTCACAACAGAGATTATTCCACCAGTGCAATCAGTCACACTGGTGGTAGGTCTTTTGTTGCAAGAGGCCGGCTAGGTAGGTACCACCGCAGTGTCCAATATTCTGTTGCCAAATAGTAGTGCTTAGGCACTACTGTGTTCCGGTTTGAAGGGCACTGTACGCTAGTGAAATTACTGGGCGAACGAGATTTAAGAACTAATATCTCGAGGTTGGCAACGCGTGAGTGGCACCTACTAATGGTGCTGCAAGCGCTCATAGGCTGCGGCAGCCACTTACCATCAGGTGGGCCGTATGCTTGTTTGCCAACTTCTAACATAAAAAAATAAAAAATAAAAAAATAATACCCGCCTTTATGGTCCACGCCATCTCGCTGGCAGAGCGCCATATCTCGCTATCTCTTAAACTGAATTACACTTTCAAATCACTTTATAAATATCTCAACATCGAAGTGTTTAGTCTCGATACATTTGATATTACGATTTGTTTGTTCTTATAAAGATCACGGCGAATATGAAGTGATGATATTTATTAAATTTGTCTATAATCATGCATCAAAATCGTGCCATTTTGAGTTTAAGTTCAAATTAATTTTTATGATAAGGTTTTTTGTTTTATGAATCACATATTCACACATTCACAAATGCAAAACGAAACAGAAATAAATGATAAACAGTATTAAACGCTTTTGAATCTTGTCCTGAAAAGCTGAGTGCGCAGCCGGGTGCGCAACTCTCTCTCTCTCAGTCTTTGTCTCTTTTTATCATATAACCTATTGAAATATACAGAAAAAACGTAAGGAACTTCGTTCCTGACGGTGGTCTCCCGACCGCACAATTTTTTTAAAATTTTGTACACTACGACAACAGCTGGTACACATGATTGCCTCTGTTGATTAACTCAACACACTCAAATATCAGACATGTCATAAAGACAGATGTGTTCTGCTGTTCTTTCAGTTTTAGATCATATAAACTCGCCTTATCTATAGTGACCGGTCCACAAGAAGCTATAAAGTTGCATGATACCTTGAGTACGCTGACGTGTTTTCGTCAAATTTCAACTTACGCGATCGATCGTGCACTATTTTATGATGTCATAAAACCAGTTTAAAGTTAAAGCTATTACGGGACATTCATTCATTTCTGGACTTTAACAATTAGAAAATGGTATCGAACCTGCCATTAGCATCGATGGTCGTGGGTTACATTTCCGCTCGGGGCAGATGTTAGTATTGATCATACAGGCATGTGTTCCGATCTAGGTGGATGTGCTTGTATTCCAAGCCCCCGGCGCAGGATATCTTAATGGGGCCTTTAAGTTTGCTATTAGAGTTTGAATTTGTTTACATTCGTCTAAGATTTAATAACAATAATGTTTCCTTTATTGGTCACCATAAAAAAGAACACAATACAAGTAATTTCATTTAAATGAGTACAACCAGGCGGCCTTATTGCTAAAAAGCAATCTCGACCAGACAATTTGGGAGAGGAGGAAACATAAGATAAACAAAGAAAGATAGGTGGCATACTAAATAATTATAAATATTTTTTTTTTATTTTTTTATGTTAGAAGTTGGCAAACAAGCATACGGCCTACCTGATGGTAAGTGGCTGCCGCAGCCTATGAGCGCTTGCAGCACCATTAGTAGGTGCCACTCGCGTGTTGCCAACCTCGAGATATTAGTTCTTAAATCTCGTTCGCCCAGTAATTTCACTAGCGTACAGTGCAATAATAATAAAAAGTAAATACATTCATAAACATAAAGATATACCATAATAAATAAATATGAATATTGGCAGCTCGTTCCATAAGCGGACAGTTTGTTCGGCAAAAGAGGAACCATAAAATTTTGGAATAAGTTTTGGTAAACCGAGTATGAAATTTTCGGACGGTCTTAATTTAGTTAATGATACAAGTCTGTAGTGTTTCGTCAGGTTGTCAGTAATGACGGGGCTGTATATCACGCACTGGCCGTATTGATAGCTATCGTTAATATCAACGCGAAACTTCATTGTAATGGTTCATCAAAATGTTGAACGGTTCCACGAACCCGACGAGCGAACAATAGCTTCGCGATAGCGCATAGATCAATATCGACTTCTGTTATTATTTTAATATACTGTATGTTTTAAATTATTATTATGAATTGGGATATTAATTATTTTATTAATGTTGAAATAACTTTTAGAATATCGTCGAGTGTGAAAAGGATTTCATTTCGTACTAGCCAGGAAATTAATGATGCGAATGATTATGTGCGTTGCCTACCTCGAGATATTGGTTCTTAAATCTCTTTTGCCCACCAGTTTGCTAAAGTGTTCTACAACCCAAAATACAGTATACTGCTTGAGGTAGAATAACTGTCACTGCGGTGGTACCTACCTGGTCAGTCTCTTGCAATAAAAAGCCTACCTTATTAGGCTCATTTATTAAAACTATTAATTAAAGATTTAATAGTTTTAATAATTTTACACAGCACTAATGCATTGAGTTCTTCTTTTGAAGATATCAAGATATCCGTTAGCCATCGCAACTCATGGTCAAAATTTGAGACGGATAAATGGACGCAAATAAGCAATACCCTGTCAACCCACAAAATTGAAAAAACTGAGTTATATACGCAGAAGTGTTGGTAAATGGCTGAAGAACATTTTTCTTTAACATTTTTAGGGTTTTAAGCTTTAAAACTTCTAAAAAAGCCATTTTTAATCATGCAATTTATCTATTATTTTAAACGTTTTGGGTTATATTATATACGAAATATGCAGTTTGTATGCTTATTTTATGTTAAAATAAGTAAAATAACTTACATACTTAATGAAATTGCCAAAAACTTTACCAATACATAAAAAAAACATATAAAACAAGTTGTTCAAAATTTTCAAACGCATTTTTTCGAAATGACATTCGTGTGGGTTGACATGGTATTGCTTATTTGCGTTCAAATATCATTCAACTATTATGAATACAGTAATACATGAAAGTTTCTCAGGAGTAGAGTTTAAAAGCTTTTTAATTCATTATTAATTACCTGCGTCAGAATCATATGAATGGCCTTTTATAAAAAAGAAAAAACGATCAATTAACTCCAGATAAATATAAAGGAATTAATTGAAATAATCTCGTTCCAATCGACGAGGATAAAGGTCTGATACATAATCGAGAGAGCGGTTCTTGACATTTTAAATATCAATAAATCACCGATCGCCATATGGGCGTCGGAACGTTCAAGATTATGAATCATTGTGAGAACTGGGTCTGGGTCTGGTGGTCTTTTCAAGTATACCACTGGAAATATTTAAACCTTCTATATAAACGCTGCACACTCAACGGCCCCCATTAGGATAGTAATATCCTGTGCCGGGGGTCCGGAAACATTCACAATGACAAGGACAAATACACCCAGACCGGAAAATATGCTTGCATGGTCAGTACAAACATATTATGCTCCGAGCGGGAATCGAACCCGCGACCTGTGGCGTTTAAGGCAGGTTCGCTACCGCTGCCCCACAACGTCGTCAAAATAGTTTATAAGTTATCAATTTATTGAGATAGTATATAACGTTAACTAAGGTAGTGAATATCCTATTGTGAAAAGCTACACAGATTTTTTTCGTGATGATAGCAAAGTCGAAGTATCTGTCAGTTGGTAAGCAGTTATTATGGTCTCTGGACGATAGCTTTTTACAATTATACAATAAGACGTAACCATTCATGTTTTTGGAGAACCCTATACTTTAGCGTCCTGGAATAACCTGGCTAGCGGTACATAAAATAACTCCTCGGAACACAACCCCTTATACAAGTACAATACACACAAGACGGCGAAGTTTCTGCCTTGATTCGATTCTATGTATTCGATATTCCAGATTGGATTTGTGACCGATTCGCGTTGCTTGTTCTTGAACCAAGTGAAAATGCCCACAGTTGTATCCAACTGCTCCTGCTCTGACATGCAAAGTAGCACTCCATATAGTGTTGGGCATGCGATTTATGGAGATAATTTTTTTTTTCTATGTTACTAAGTTGGCAAGCAAGTAGCATACGGCCCACCTGATTGGTAAGCGGTGGCCGAAGCCTATGAGCGCTTGAAACACCATTTGTTGGTGTCACGTCACTCACGCGTTGCCAACCTCGAGATATTGTTTCTTAAATCTCCTTTGCCCAGTAATTTCACTAGCATACAGTGCCCTTCAAAATATTTTATTTATTATCAATTGATAAGAGATTGGGATTATTGATTATTTCAGGTTTTTCTGGACCCCTGAGACAGGATAATCTATAGGTTAAAGTGGTCTATTAAGTATTCTGTATTCATTAATCGGAGGTTTCTATTAATTCGTTCAAGTTAAAACAAAGATTTCGGTAAGGCTATTCCTATACAATCTATGAAGCCTATACGCCTATAATCGCTATTAATATGATCAAATTGACTTGGTCTTTCAAATGAATATAAGAAAGTGTTTTTAAAGTGTATTTCAGTCCACTTCTTTCTAGCGTTATTCCCGGTATTAATCAAGAGTTTACTTATTTCTTTTATCACGTCACTAGTTTTGACACAGAGCCATTGCCATCTGACCGCAACCGAAACGGCGAACCAATAACTCATTAAGTAAGAGCAAATTGCCTATCAAGAGATAGAGATATTAACGATTATTATCAGAAGTTATGATAACAACCGGGACCGACAGCTTAACGTGCTCTCCGAGGCACAGGGCCCACAAGGACAAACGCCCAGACCGAAACCGATATTTGTAAGATCAATGCAAACACCCGATCGAACCCGCAACCTTCGAGGCTAAAAGGCAGACTCACTACCTAGAAAGCCACAACGATTCAGTATTACATAAAGAAAAACTTTAACCATACCAAACACGATAATTTTATCTTAACTCAATAATGTAAAACGACAAATTGCGTTTAGCCGTTTTTTACATGACGTGTTAAGCTGTTCGCTGCTTTAATAGGACCACTTAGGTGCTCTAGATTTTATATCATAAAAAGCTGAGCTTTTCTGTTCGTCTAGGAATTGAGAACTCGTTTGACCGGTGTCGTGTTGACTCATTAGCTTTCATGTGTTTTTTAAGACTAATTTTTCTATATTTAGTAAAGTGTAATCTGTTGCATATTTATTGCCTTTAATGCTTGTTAACGCTTGTTCTCTCTTCTGGTTTTTATACGTACACGTACACGCACGTACGATTGTAGAGGGTATTTAAAAAAAGTCCTTTCTCCATCCGTGTACCTAAAAGATGCTGTTCGTCCGTCCGTCCAACTGTTAGTAGGCTGTATCTCACGAACGACAAAATCAAAAATCAAAATTATTTTTACTGAAGTAGACTTTTAAAAGTACTTTTGAATAGTCAAGCGCCAACGACGGTTCGGAAGGTTAATTCTATCGAGAAGAACCGACAAGAAACTCGACAGTTACTCTTTTCAAATATATGTTTTTACAATTGTATTTTTAATATAAAATTTGGTTCTTGAATGAGATCCAGCAATATTAAGTAGACAGTAGGTAGAGAGTTGGATTTTTGCAGAATATTGTGTATTGCTGTTGGCGCTATAACAAGAAATGGTAAAAATAAAATAAAATTTAAAATTAACGTGTACGATATATTTATTCAACAGTGGTACGGAACCTTTTATGTCTGAATCCGAAACGCACTTGGCCGGTTTTAATAGAATATAATATAGTCTTAATTTTGTGAGATACTATTTCTCATTAAACGAATATCTATGCTTTCGTCATGAACGAGCCGAGCAAAGCTCGTACGAGAAAATACTACTCTCGGCATTCTCTTTCGGAATGCCGCTGTGAAGTAACAGAATTCCTATTATCGTTTTGTTTTAGGAGTCACAGTACCAGAGGCCAGAAAACCTACCTTTTTCATATCTCTTTTACCCTATTCTTCTTGCTTCCTTAATAGGGTAAGGAAACGTATTTGGCACTTAACAAGGCACGGCATTTACTACTTAACGAATTCTGGCGCAGCGGTATTAAACCTGCCTTAAGCGCTACAGGTCACATGGTCGATTCCCGCGCGAAGCAGATGTTTGTATTCGCCATATTAAGTATTCTAATGGGGGCCGTTGAGTGTGTAGCAATTATTTATTTATTTAATGTCATCATGCAGTTTGTACATAACAATAGTTAACAAAAGTGGTTTTAACAAAAAGTGTCAAAGATATAAACGTAGATGAGTAAAGTGATAAAAGTTTTTCATTAATCCATCCAGTTTAGGACGTGCGAGCGTCGTCTGATTCCTTCCTCTTGAGGGCTCAATCTAATTACGACATCTGATCTATAAAAACTTAATCTGGATCAAGCTAAACTACTATTACTGATTTATATTATAGTAATATGTACGTTTGTAACACACGTATGTTTGTTGTAACATACTTATTGCCTATCGACAATTTATCTTTAATAAATCATTATTCAATCTATATTTTAAGATCTGATATCAATACTATTTATTTGAATGGTCAGCAAAAAAATAGGTAACTAAGAATATGGCACAGTTTCAAATGCTCAGCCATATTGTGTAGCGATTTAATTTAATTTTTATTTTATTTTATGACGGTTGGCAAACAAGCAAAACTCTGGAAATCCCCAACAGCTCGATTTAGAAGACATTTTCTTCCTCGCACAACCCCTCTGTGGAACCAACTTCCGCCGGCGGTCTTTCCGAACCGATACGACTTGGGAACCTTCAAGAGAAGAGCCTATTCTTTCCTTAAAGGTCGGCAACGCGCCTGCATGCCTTCTGGTGTTGCAGATGTTCATGGGCGGCGGTGATCACTTAACATCAGGTGAGCCGCCTGCCCCTTTGCTCCCTCTTACATAAAAAAAAAAGCATACGATCCGCATGATGGTAAGCAGTCACCTCAATTGAACGCTTGCTATACTTGAAGTATCACAATCCGCGTTGCCAACTCAAGAAACAGGAGGTAAGGGATGAGAAGGGAAAAAGGAAGACAACAGAGGGGGTGGAGGAAGACTGGGCCTCCGGCGCTCTCACTCATCGCACGAAACGCAACGGTACTTTGGTACTGTATGCTGGTTTTCTGTGTGAAGATAGTACTTACCGAGTAGGCCCATTTGTGCTGGGAAAAGCATGGCTCTACTTTTTTTATGTTAGAAGTTGGCAAACAAGCATACGGCCCACCTGATGGTAAGTGGTTGCCGTAGCCTATGAGCGCTTGCAGCACCATTAGTAGCTGCCACTCACGCGTTGCCAACCTCGAGATATTAGTTCCTAAATCTCGTCCGCCCAGTAATTTCACTAGCGTACAGTGCCCTTCAAACCGGAATACAGTAGTGCCTAAGCACTACTATTTGGCGGCAGAATATTTGACACTGCGGTGGTACCTACCTAGCCGGCCTCTTGCAACAAAAGACCTACCACCAGTGTGACTGATTGCACTGGTGGAATAATATCTGCTGTGACAGAAGTTATCCCAACATGGCGATGGGGTCGTCTCATCCCGACGCCGGAGAACTACTACTATTATCTTGTAAGATCTTATATCAATACCATCTATTTAAGTGATCAGCATTAAAATTGGTTACTAAAGGGCACAGTTTCAAACGCTCGACCATATTACGTAGCGATTGCATTTTATTACATGGTCATTCTTCCTTTTTAATAACACCAGTCCGTCGTGAATCTGGGGCTAGTGGAGTTATAAAGCAAATACATTACGAGCTCGTATTCGCTGGCGCACTTACAATTTAATATCTGCGCTGCTTAGATAGCAGTGTTTTGAGAGATAGATAGACCATGCTACTGAAAATTATTTCTGTATATAGTAACAACTCTTCTTCAACCGGATATGACATGTTACTAAGTTTTACACAGAGCGATTGCCATCTCACCTCCGTAACCCTAACCAGTAACTCAATAATAGCAATTTTTATTTATTTATTTATTTATTTATTTATTTATTTATTACATGGAAAACTTACAGCTATAAAAACATATAGTATATATTAACTTAATTAGATAACAGTAAGCCAATAACAAGTTTTCGCTTATATACAACGGATTAAACGAATTAGGCGAGAGCAACAAGCACTATACAAATGTAGTTGTGTGTTTCAAGACAAATTTAACTAATTTTAAAACAAATTAAATGAAAAAGCTTAGGCTTAAGCGCTGCCTAGCCAATGCAATATTTAATACAAAAGGGTCCATTTCATACTGCTTACAAAGATTATTGAAATTTCTACTTGCTCGAACTAAATAACTATTTTGTCTGTACTTG
Organism: Hestina assimilis; assembly: GCA_023373885.1. Classification (NCBI taxonomy): domain Eukaryota; kingdom Metazoa; phylum Arthropoda; class Insecta; order Lepidoptera; family Nymphalidae; genus Hestina; species Hestina assimilis. The sequence continues at coordinate 2,718,093 of CM041749.1, read as the reverse complement.
GACGAAGCATTAGGCACTTTTATAGGGTGGTTAAAGCGAATTGATTTATATGGAACATTAAAATATATTTTGCTTAAAAGTTCGGGACAGTCAACACTATTATTAAAAATTTTCGAAAAGAACTTATTTACTTATCAAGAGTTAACGATTATTATCAGCTGTCATGTGATAACAATCGGGACGGACAGCTTAACTGGCTTTCCGAGGCACGGTGGAGAGACCCTCAAGAACAAAAGCCCAGACCGAAACAGATATTTGTAAGATCAATGCAAACATTAGTCCGAGCGGGAATGGCACCCGCAACCGTCGAGGCTAAATGCAGACTCTCGCTACCCACAACGCCAAAACGGTTTGTGCACACTAACAACTGTTTCTGAAAACAGTGACTGATTGTTTTTACTCTCCTATTACAATAATAAGCATTTGGAGGGATGATGACCAGAACAGAGATGACCAGTTAAAAAACGCATACCATACCGGGTCATCTTCTATGAAAATGCCCTAAACTCAAAATATAATAATTATTTTTAGTTTATTTTAATTACTGTACTAGCTATTGAGATGTTTTAGTATTATATTGGATTTTGTTATCTAAATAAAAAAATAATATAAAAATTATTGTAACTGCAAAATATCATTTTAAATATTCTCTTCGGAATAAATAATAAATGAAAAGTTTCAACTTAAGAATGTTTCATAACTTTCATATCAAAATGTATAATTTCGATTTCCTTTTGTTTCAGATATGTTCCCGGTAAAGGCCTGGTCTCTTTCGTCATTCTTATAATGGCGTCGTAGGCAGTGAGGTGTTTTTATTGCGGTAAGTTGATTGGTCTTTTTAATCACATGAGGAAAATTGAATGAAATCACGTATTCATCTCAATTATTTAAATTCAAATTTAAAAAGAATATATTAGTCTTGAATTTATAAGCTGAAGATGACGATGCATGGTATCTGTAAAAGGATCTTTAGTTTGATATATCTATACCAATATTATAAAACTGAAGATTATTTTTTGTCGAAAGTAATCGTCTGAAAGTACTTGATTTTTTTGCATTTGATAGTACATTTACCCTACATTCTTTAAAACGCCTAGAAAACTTTGCCAACATTTATTACTACCGCTTTTAGATTTATTTTAATCTACGAAAATATGATCATGTTACGGAATCTCGAAATATGCAAAAATGGTTTCCAATTAGATTAAGGAGAAACATTCACATTCTGTGCTTACTATACAGACGACGATGTGGCGCAGCGGTAGCGAACCTGCCTTAAACGCCACAGGTCGCGGGTTCGATTCCCGCTCGGAGGATAATATGTTTGTATTGATCATGCAAACATATTTTCCGGTCTTTAAATTCATCTTTGACGACGTCGTGGCGCAGCGGTAGCGAACCTGCCTTTAACGCCACAGGTGGCGGGTTCGCTTACCGCTCGAAGAGATGTTTGTATTAAACACACAGGCATGTTTTCCGGTCTGGGTGTATTTGTCCTTGTCATTGTGAATGTTTCCGGAACCTCGACACAGGATATTACTATCCTAATGGGGGCCGTTGAGTGTGCAACGTTTATTTATTTATTATTTATTTATACAATAATTTATACAACTCTTACCCCTTCTTATCAAAATCCTTTGATTAGACATGAAAAAGACGTAAAGACGGAATCAAATTTGAGCCCCCGTGAGGGCTGTCCCTTTATCACGCCAAGTGTCAAGGCCAGTAGGGCAAACAGAACATTCCGAAAAAACCCTTCTTATCTGAAAAATCGGTTTCACTACATGTCCATTGCTAGTGGTGATCGACTGAGATCGAGCAACAATCTTAAATTATCACACCGGCATGTTCTACAAGAATCTGTTCAAAATCCTTCGATGTGAAGTCTGTCCAGCTCTGGAATGATCTTCCTCTTTCAGTTCTTAATTCACCTTCTTTGGCTAATTTCAAGAATAATCTAGTTAAGCACTTTGGGAAGTTCTGATTTTTAGTGTATGATATTGTATATATGTATATTGTATAGACACATGTAATTCGACAGCTGAACAAAGTAAAATAATGCTTCGAATTTTTTGTATCTATAGACATAGGTGACGTTCTACCAAGTACTAAATTTCCCTCTAAATCTTGACGTATTTCATAAAATTATATGAATCCATTTCATAATACCACGATCGATATTAAAACGGCAGACGATAAACATCATTTGCGAGCAACGTGCACGAGATGCGAATGGTTTTTACAGCCAGATGTTGCTGTGGGTGAATGCTAATTATAAGTTACACAATGACTCCGCGGAGGCAAGGCCGGTGATTGCTGGTGACAGAGAAAATAATACTCGTTAATTTTTCACGATTACATTGACAAGCTATTTACTGAGATAAATGATGATGACGACCCAAGGGATAGAAGGGGAAAAAGGAAGGGAACAGAGGGGCGGACGACTGGAGCTCCTGCGCTATCACTTATCAGTCGTACCTTCTATTGACGGGGAGGAAATCTGCAACCAGATACCCGGCCTCCTGGGGAAGAGATCCGGGTTATGTGGGGTTCCATGTTCGACCACGGCGTCCTACTAAAACCTCCTCGGTGGTCGACCTCAGTGCGTGCGAGAGGCTCCGGGTACTCCTGTGGAACCCACTCCGAGGCCTCTCAAGCACATCGCTCAACTGAGCCCATCCCGGAAAGAGCTAATACCATTACTTTACGCCGATTTTCTGGGAGAGATTATTAGTTCTCAGGTTGAGCCATTTGTGCTGGGAAAAGCTCTGAATGAGTATTGTTGTTGGACATATTGCCCTTGACAGTATTACTGGATGGGAGAGTCTAAATACTGAGATCCATGATAAAGAGACATTCCTTGCAGAGGAGGAGAATTTGATTGCGTCCTTAGAGTGTCATCAGGAATGGAGTCATTTTTATATAATTTAAGTTTCTCTATTGTGACAATATTATTGGCATATTATTAGATATTATTGAATGAATTGATGACGAAATAAATTCTTCATTGATATAAACAATATAAGTTATTATTTCCTTATTATTTTACAAATTTATGCCATGTCATCCATTCAGCTTAGATTCATTTTAAAAGGCTGCCTGATAGACTATTCGTATATATATTATTATATAGGTACTAGCGGCCCTCTCCGGCTTCGCACGGGTATAAATTATATAGCCTATGTCATTCACTGAAAAAATGATTAAAATTGATACAGTAGTTTTGATTTATTCATTACTGCTCTAAGCCCGCACGCGTTAAATGTATAATATTTACGACATCACATTAGAAACCTCAAAAATAACAGTTTTTCTTCTCACTATTTAAAGGATGGTATATACATATAAACCTTCCTCTTCAATCACTCTATCTATTAAAAACCGCATCAAAATCCGTTCCGTAGTTTTAAAGATTTAAGCATACATAGGGACAGAGAAAGCGACTTTGTTTTATACTAAGTAGTGATGTCGCCAAATTTTAATATGTAAAACGAGACACATCAGCGTCCGTTGTCATAAGAAAGAGTTGGAAAGAGTAGAGTTTTAGGATGATGATGTTTGGATGCTGCCACTTTACGTTGATATTCTGTGTCCTTGTTCTTTATATTATGTATTTAAAGTAGATAGGGAGGATACCCTAGATAGCGTGTCTATACACCATAAATGACTATACAGTGTTTAGCCGGCGTCGGGATGTGACGACCTCATCGCCCGCTGTTGGGATAACCTCTGTCACAGCAGAGATTATTCCACCAGTGCAATCAGTCACACTGGTGGTAGGTCTTTTGTTGCAAGAGGCCGGTTAGGTAGGTACCACCGCAGTGTCAAATATTCTGCCGCCAAATAGTAGTGCTTAGGCATTACTGTGTTCCGGTTTGAAGGGCACTGTACGCTAGTGAAATTACTGGGCGGACGAGATTTAAGAACTAATATCTCGAGGTTGGCAACGCGTGAGTGGCACCTACTAATGGTGCTGCAAGCGCTCATAGGCTACGGCAACCACTTACCATCAGGTGGTCCGTATGCTTGTTTGCCAACTTCTAACATATAAAAAAAAAAAAAAGAAAAAAAGTGTTATCAATTGGTCAATTTCTTATCCCCATTCTGACTCTCAGTAATGCGCATGCGCAGCTTAAAATTTTTACTTCAAACCCTTTCGTAGATCGCGCTAGTTCTTCCTTCAATTTTACCAATGTCAATATACGTACGGAACGCGCAATCTAATGTTCTCTCTAATATCTATTGACAACGTTGTGCCGCAGCGGTAGCAAACCTCCTACCAGCGCCACAAGTCGCGGGTTCGATTCATACAGGAGCAGGCATGTTTTACGGTCTGGGTGTGTTTGTTCTTATCATTATGTATATTTCCGGAACCGCGACAGGATATATCTATCCTAATAGGGGCCTTTGAGTGTGTTGCGTTTATATTTATGGTATTTAATAAGTTGTTTTAATATTCCAGGTGTTGGTGTGAGCGGCGGGTATGGGCGGGCCGGCCGCGTCAGACGAATATTCGCCGCCGCGGCTGGCGCGATTGTTGCATGCGCTGCCGCATATCAACGTAACGCTGCATCGCGTCAACGATACCTTCGCGCCCAATTCACCTATCTACCTCGAGGTAGGAATAATATACAATAGAACATATGGAGAGCTAGGTCCGGATACGGTAATTAGTACGCAACTTTATACGTACGAATCATTGTAAAATGAGCAAATTTTTCAATATAATTATTTTTACTGGCAAACCCACGATGATAGTTATCGAAAATGTCAATCTTTCAAAAACTCTAAAGGCTTGCATTCGCAGATTTGAACTACGACCTTTTTAATTAAACCTTTTATGTATTTACTTACGTCATCTGATTGAAGATAAACTACAGATTTGCATTGTGCCTTTTTTAACTTGACACAAATAGTTGATAGAATCGAGGTTAAGTTTTTGAAATCGCTAATCATACGATAGAAAGAACGCGACGTAATTTCTAAACATGAGCAGCTTGCTGCACACACACACACGCACATGCGCAGTTTGTTTGTTTGTAGACAATTGAAAAATTGAATTGTCAATTGAAGTCTCAATAGCTCAACGGTAGAAGGGCTAACTCCATTCCACTGTCTTGGGCTATTGTCGTACCTACTCCTAACGCAAGCTTCGAGCTTATTTGGAGGGGCAATAGGAATATTTTTAATGTCATGAGAAAGCATTGCTGATATTCTTTATAAACAAAAAAATAGTTTATTCATATTTCTTTTAGCTGACGAGTAGTTCTCCCTATCACATGTCATTGTCCTGTGGTTTATATACTAAAAGCCTATTCACATCTAAAGTTAGGTTTATTAATATGATTCAGTTAAAGAGAAAGCTGAATGAGTAATGCACTATCGAAATCTTTAATTTTATAATTGTTAATAATAATCATACGAATTTTATACGTAGTTTCGATTATGACTCATATTAAACTGGTTAACCTTTTACGTTTTTCTCAACAACAAGTCATTAAATTATTTAACATATTTTTGGATACATTGATTTAATTTCTTAATTGTCTGAATTGTAGGTACAATTCCATGCCACTTTATAATAGGTTTATTATACCGCTATTATTCAAAAGCTGTATCTTATATACCTGTGTTACAATAACACTGGTTTTTCTGTTCTTTAAATACATTTAAAAAATGGACGCGGTTTTAAATTTATTTATGTGTTACTTTTCTTAAGAAAATGTAATGGCACCTTGATCCTATACAGTTTTATAACGATCTGATGATGGTATTCGAATTTTTTTTAAAGAATATTATCAATGCTTTTTCAAGGCATTACTAATTTTTCTCTATTGCCACTCCAAATAAGTCCGAAGGTTGCGCTAGGTGTGGGTACGACAATAGCCCACGGGCGTCAGGATCGAACCCGCGACTCTCGCTTTAAAATAGCGAAGTCGACCCTTCTATCATTGAGCTGTTGAGGCTTAATAGAACGCTTTAACAAAAGCATTTGATTGTTATTTCATTCGCTTTCTATCTCTATAATAATTATGCTTCTTTAGTTTATACTCAGGAGAAAAAAGGTATAACCATTTGTATGTTTTTTTTTCAGAGTTTGGGAATCCTCGGTTCTATACCCGGTGCATGGCTGATCTTGACACTAACGGTGCTGCTCATATACTTGCTCACGAGATGCTGCGACAGAAAGCAGAGACCGCCGAGAAGCATCACTGCCCTCAAGGTAAGGAGCATTATCTGAATGAAGGTTTTTTCTGACCCTAAGATCTGAAATTCTGAAGATGAGCGGTTGCTTAAGATCCTTTCAAAATTTCATATTATCAAAAAGTTAATGGAACATAATTAAGTGACCAAAAAGGAAACTGAGCCTTCGGAGAAGCATAAAAAGCTTTTTGTTAATTGGTCACCCATCCATAGAATAGCACCTAAAATTGCTTAACCCACTGGTGAGCATCAGACGAAGAGATTAATATCTTAAATATGTATTTAAGTTCCGTCATTCGACTTGTAATAATAAAATAGTCTGTGAATGATATCAAATGTTCTCACACGATCACTTAACGCACCATATGGTTTTGTGACTTTATACAGTTCCTACCGTCGAGCGACGAGGCATCGTTTGTTAATTCAAAATAAAACATTATCTCATATGTGGTTATATGAATTGGATAATGAATGAATCATTTTTATTTCCTTTTTTGTTTTTATATTATTTTAAGGTTATTTCAGTTCAAGGTCGTGACCGGACTTATCTCAAAATAACTATTTAAATTCATCGAAATTTAAATGTTCAGTGCAAAGGTTTTATGATTAGGATTTAATTTTTTTTTTATATTTTGTTTGTCGTGTAACCAACATAAAGTAAGAGTTGTTCAAGTTATCGATTAATGCCTATAACTTGTGTTAACGCATACTGCCAAGATAATAATAGCCTGTGCTTATTACATCGGACTTTTTACATTTTTTTAATGTGATTTAGTTGGCGAGCAAGCATGTGGTCCATCTGGGGTAAGCAGTTATTGTAGCCTGTAAGCGCTTCCCCACCATTCATCACGTTGCCAACATCACATTTCACTAGCTATAGTGTCGTTCAAACCTAAACACAGTAATGCAAAATACACTTCTGCTTCTGACACTGCGTTGGTACTGCCGGCCTCTTGTAATAAAAGGCCAACCACCAGTATAATATTTTTTTTATTATTTTAAGATAACATTGATGATACTTTCGGTGCTATGCTGTGGAGCGATCGGTGTTGGTCTGTTTGGTAACGATGACCTGCACAATGCGATGCTGCAGAGCATCCAGGCGGGTAACCAGCTGGCTGCACTCGTCAACACAGTCAAAAATCAGGTAATAATTCTATTATAATGATTATCTATATAAGTATAAATGAATCGTCGAAATGTACGTAAGTATAGCTTCAAAACGACTGAATCAATTTGGATAATTCTTTTTTAGTTATGATTGTAATTATCAGGAAAAATGAATGGGGTAAAATTTTATGGAAAAATTTTGGTATTAGGTAATGTTTGTACGCAGGTACGTAGTTTATAGATAGAAGACCCAAGATCGGGATTAACACTCCCACGGTCTTCTAGATCAACGGAATAAAATTTTACTATGTACCCGGACGAAGTCGGGGTGCGTTGCTAGTTTTATATATGAGAAAAAAAATTAAATTAGCAAAAAATATGTAAAATTCCAGATCTTTTAATTATCTTTGTATTTTTATAATAATAAATTTTACTCGTTGTTTTATTAAATTCAATTCCAAACATCGAACTGACAGCTACTCCTTCATCCGTTAGTGATAAAATTAAAATTCAATTCGATTCAAAGGTCATAATTATATCAAAAAAAGAATTGACACAGATTCCAAATAGGAAGAAGTAACTATCCAATAAATAAGGATTTTAAAAAATTGAGGGTTAATTTTTGAGATATCCTTAAAATGGGGTAAATTTTCTTAATTTGTCCCCTGAAGGTGAAAATGGGAGGTAAAAAACTGAAAAATAACGTTTTAATTTAATAATTCTACTATTAATTTAATAACGTCTTAAATATATAATCGTTTTCCAGTCGAGTATCCTAGAGGAGGCGATGGGGTCGCGGGCACGTGCGCCGCTCGCTCGGCTCGCGGACGCACTGGACGCGCCCGTCGCCAACCAGACCGCGCTCGGCACGCTGCTGCGAGCGCTCTCCGCGCTGAGGAACAACGCGAGCGCCGCCGTCTCCGCCGCTGACAACCTGCGCAGGCCGCTCGCTTCGTTACATCTCGATGATTTTATGAAGGTAAATTACTATTAATTGAATAAATAGTATTTTGGTATATCATAACACTCTTTTTTTACCATTGTAAACTGATTGCTACACTTTCATTTAAGATAAAATATACATCAATATGATTATGTAGTGTTATAGTTTGTTTTATGCAAAGACTAAATGATATAGATTCGTTGGTGCCCCTTTGTAAATTCAATACTATAGATATAAAGAAGAAAGTCGTACGCACGTAGTAATTTCTTTTGATCGATATATTTACCTTGAACTGAAAATCGATGGGAAGTATCAGTATAAGTATAATCGTGTTTGCTCCGATAAATGTGAGCGCGTAGGCCCAAACTTTAATCCCTCTGTCCCAACTTTGTCCTGCAATCGTTGTCACCTCCTTCCTTTGAATTAGTAACGTATTTGTGATACTTCCGTTTTTTCTGTTTCTTGTGAGAAATTCGTTGTTATATATATTATATTGTAGGGCCTGGATGACCGAGCTTTGCTCGTTATAAATTTTTATTTTTTTGGTAAATTGTGTTTTTTAGAATTTATAATTATTTAGATACGAATTATGTAATGATAAAATATGAACAATATTTTACAACGCCATCTACCGAAGTAGCTTTAGTTTATCTTGCTAGTTAACTTACTGGGTCGTTAAGTCAAATATTAGTATTATTACACGCCAATAGATGTCATTAATAGTCATATATTTTACAAATGGAATTTTTATTGCCTGAAAACACGGACAAAACGAAATTTTCTAGAAATGAATCCCAGATCAATTTATAGCCCTCGAAACCCCTAGCATACTAAAAATCATGAAAATCGTTAGAGCCGTTTCCGAGATCACAATTATATACAAGAATTGCTCGTTTAAAGGTAATTAGATAGATAGATATTCATGCGTGTTGTATTATCGCAGTGGTTGTGGGTGTGGGAGGCGGCGCGCTGGGCGGGCGGTATGGCGGGCTGGTGCTGCGGCGGCGCGGTCTGCGTCGCGCTGCTCGCGGCCGCCGCGCGTCGCTCGCGTCGCGCTCTGTTGCTGCTCTGTGTGAGTACTGGTTATGTGTGACATCACTGTGTGTGTGTATAGTGCATAGACATGGACGACAATAGATAATGGCTTCCATATATTGAAATTGGTAAAAATTGAAGGATGAACTAGCGCCTTCAGAGAATAAACTGAAATTATTAGCATTCGTTCTATAACATCCAAAGCAATGTACGTGCGTTGTCAGTCTGACATAATACGTCACATGAAGCATGTCGGTGATGCGAATACATACTTTTAACCAGTATCAAAAATAGCACAATGCGGCTAGTTAAAAACACAGATTTTTGAAGTGAAACTTCCTTAGAATTATTGTGATTTCAAACCGGACGCAACGGAAAAAAACGACAGCTAAGAGACACAAATACAAAAATGTGTAGGAATTAATGAGACAGAAATATACGGATGGCCGGACTGACGAAGTGACGGACGGACGGACGGATGGACGGACGGAGAGACAGACAGACAGATAGACAGATTAAGCCTTTACTCGCTGACTAATTTTAGCTAAAGAAGTTTTACTTCAATCGTGTGGTCTAAAGCACACTGTATTATTTATTGTATATTTTATCATTATTGTGCAGTGGCGTGTAACAATAGCGTGTGTGTCGCAGGTGTGCGCGCTGGGCGCGCTGGTGGCGTGCTGGGCGGCGGGCGCGGCGCTGGCGGCGGGCGCGGTGGCGGCGGCCGACGCGTGCCAGGACCCCGCGCGCGCGCTCGCGCTGCACGCGCCGCACCGCCTGCCCGTCGACGTCAGTACACTCCACACGATATACACGACACGTCATTCTTCTTCATCCTAGCATTATTCCCGGTATTTTTATGTACCCAGGGTCTGCTTATTACTCTTATCCGGATTTGACAGGTTGCTAGTTTTACACAGAGCGATTGCCATCTGACCTCCGCAGCCCTAAGGGCGAACCAGTAACTCATTGGATAAGAGCAATTTACTTATCAACAGTTAACGATTATTATCTGATATTATTGGTAGTAACCGGGACCGACAGCTTAACGTGCTCTCCGAGGCACGGTGGGGAGACCCACACGGACAAACGCCCAGACCGAGACAGAAATTTTAACAAACATCTGCCCGAGCGGGAATCGAACCCGCAACCGTCGAGGCTAAAGGCAGACTCGCTACCCACCACGCCACAACGGTGTCAAAACATTACGGTATAAAACTTTGAAACTACAAAACCCACCTCCCGTCCCTAGAAGGCCGGTGACCTGATTGCACAGTGCCTTTTTACAAGAAAAGCAATGAGAAAAAGAAAGAGCGATAAAAAATATTGAGGCCGTACCTACCCAGAATTTATCCAAAAATTTTGGTAATATAAAAATATGTTATAATTATACGCTATGAACATAATATCTGAAATATATTTTATGAAAAACATAGAATATATAGTACAAAACACAGTCGATAATGTGTAAACAATCGCAGATGGTGCACTACTACCTGTCGTGCAAGGTGTCGCGCGAGAACGTGCTGACGGCGGAGCTGCGCAACGCGCAGCGCGCCGTGGTGGCCGTGCGCCAGGCGCTGGCCGTGCTGGCGCGCGGCGCGCCGCAGCTCTTCAACGACCCCGGTGAGCGTTACACACCTGGATTGCTAAGTGGACGCAAATAAGCAATACCATGTCAACCCACAATAGAAAAAACTGAGTTATATATGCAGAAGTGTTGATAAATGGCTGAAGATCATTTTTCTTTAATATTTGTAGGGTTTTAAGCTTTAAAACTTCTAAAAAGCCATTTTTAATCATGCCATTTATGTATTATTTTAAACGTTTTGGGTTATATTATATACGAAATATGCAGTTTGTATACTTATTTTATGTGAAAATAAGTAGAATAACTTACATACATCTTGAAATTGCCAAAAAGTTGAAAAATACGTTAAAAAAAATCCATATAAAGTAAGTTGTTCAAAATTTTCAAACTCGTTTTTCTCGAAATGACATTCGTGTGGGTTGACATGGTATTGCTTACTTGCGTCCAGATATAAGGGAATATATTAAAGAATGAACTAGCGCCACCTATGAGGCGGTTTGAACTAAAAAAAAATGGCGCATGTGGGAAAGTATGACATTTAAAGTTTTAGTCATGTTCGTCTTTTTTATTTAATTCCCACTTAATTGTTAGATGGCGCTTCGATTTTAAACACTTTCTGTCTTTTCTTGTCTATTTCTCTAACTTGAGTGATATAAATGTGCTTAAAACCTATTTCCGTTTTGAGTTCTACCCTGAATGGGAATCAATTCCTTTTGTTCCATTATACTACTCCAGTAATATTTAAAACTATTTAGTAGGGCTGCACAAAAGTTAGCTAAATTAACTAGCTAGCTAGCTGATCAGGTTAGCTAATTTAGCCGGCTAGCTCTATTAGCTTAGCTAACTAGCCGGCAATTTAGCCGGCTAACATAGCTTAGCTTGGCTAATAGGCTAATGGCTAACCAGCTCAACGGCTCATTTTTATATTCTGGTTAATTTGTAAGACAATTACAAAAAAAATTTGATCCCGTGATTTGTTTTGTAATAGTTGTTAATCTGAATTAAATTAAGAGACGTTCATATTCGGTTTAGCTCACTAGCTGGTAAACGATCAGTGGGTTAAGCGACATTAGGTGCGGTGTATATATGGATGGGTGATTGGTTAAGTAGATACAGGCGTGGTCGGCATATGGATGGGTGACCAGTTAAGCAGCTTCATGCGCTGTGAGTTTGTGGGTGGTAGACCACTTAAGTAACTATAGGCACGGTCGGTATATGGATGGGTGACTTAATTGTACAGCCCTACTATTTAGAGATTGATGGAGTTTTTTATGATATAAGCTCCAATAAATGTAATTTCCACGGTCCCAGGTCTCCAACCGGCGCTGGGAGCCCTGGGGGCGGGCACGGGCGAGGCGGAGCGCGCGCTGGTGTCCTTGAGCGGCGCGCTCGAGTGTCGCATGGCGCGGGCGTACTTCGTGGCCGCCGCGAGGGCCGCCTGCGATGGCGGACTACAGGTATTATAATTATTTTGTAGCGACATGAACACGTCGCACAACACTACATGATTTAACGCGACAGAAAGACGAGATTGTCACAATCCGGAATCGCGCTAACGGAGTTTTCTAAGCTATTAAAGTATATATACAACTTCTCAACGTTAACGTTAACGTTAGTCGATGGGCCGTCTCAACCAAGGAAGTAACACTTAGAAAAACGACGTAAAGTAACTGTACTGTTGCGTTTCGTGTTAAGAGTGAGAGCGCTGGAGACCCAATCTCCAACCACTCTATTCCTTTCCTTTTTTACATTCTTTCTTGTTCCTTGCGTTGGCAACGCGCATGTGATACTTCAAGTATCAGGCGGACCATATGTTTCTTTGCCAACCGTCATGAAATAAAAAAAATATATATACTTCTATTCTTCTGTATTAAAAAAACGTTTCTTCTGTATTTCAGGCACTATCACTTCAGCTCCTGGCGGCGATAGTAGCGGGTCTGCTGTTCACAGCTATTGTTCTAGTCGATTCACATGCCTGGATATACATTAACCCGAAGTGAGTATATGAATTAATATTAGATATTTAATTAATCTGACACATTTGACGACGTTGTGGCGCAGCGGTAGCGAACCTGCCTTAAACGCCACAGGTCGCGGGTTCGATTCCCGCTCGGAGCATAATATGTTTGTATTGTCCATGCAAGCATATTTTCCGGTCTGGGTGTATTTGTCCTTGTCATTGTGAATGTTTCCGGACCCCCGACACAGGATATTACTATCCTAATGGGGGCCGTTGAGTGTGCAACGTTTATTTATTATTTATTATTATTACATTTTTAGGGTTTCATATCTAAAGGCTTCTTACGTATCCCTATTATCCATTATGTTCTATCCGTCTGTCTGTATCTCACGAATAGTAAACTGAGTTGAAGTTTTTATAGTATGTGTATTTCTGTAAAATAAATTAATTCGAAATCATAGATTCACTAAATGCATAAAGTATATACGGTACTGCTGTACATAAAAAAAAAACAATTTTTAAAATGTCTGTCTGTTTGTTCCGGTTTATCTCTGAAACGGCTGGATTGATTTTAACTGGACTTTAATTACTTTAATTAAAAAAAAAATTAGGATTCCGTGAAATAAGTCATCATTCATATAATTGTAAGACGCCTCGCCTATTATGTTACGCAGTGTCGACGTTTACCGCCACGCGTTGTTCCAATACATATATTACTTTAGTTCACGTTCAATCGCCAATCGGTTCGTGTGTACTCACTTAACCATTTTAACCATTTTAGTAGTCAAGTTAATGCATCTTTTAAATTCATCTTTGACGACGTTGTGGCGCAACGGTAGCGAACCTGCCTTTAACACCACAGGTGGCGGGTTCGTTTACCGCTCGAAGAGATGTTTGTATTAAACACACAGGCATGTTTTCCGGTCTGGGTGTGTTTGTCCTCGTCATTGTGTATGTTTCCGGACTGCCAACACAGGATATAACTGTCCTAGTTTATATTTCTGTAGGCGAGGGTAATTTTTTTATGAGGTTTTCATCCTCGACTTCCCAGTGGGGCACGAATTGCCTGCCATAGAGTCACTCTCAGGTCCACCCTGCTACTCAGAGAAGCATCTCTGTACAATAATATCGGTGAATGTTTCCCCAGACGCAGCGTGTCGGCCGAGGAGCAGGCGCCGTTCCTGTCGTCGGGCAGCGCGGGCTCGCGCACGCTCCCGCGCGCCGCGCCCTTCCCCAACGGGAAGCCGCCCTCCTACAGCGCCGCCGTGCAGCTCATGGACCTCACCGAGCGCGAGCGCGAGCGACCCAGGTACACTATATTACACTACATTACGTTACACTACTCTATATTACACTACACTACACTTATATCGGCCTAGGTCAAGGGTATTGCTGTTTGTATAATACGCTGTACTTAGATGAGATGATAGATTTATTACTGCTCTATGTACAATAAGCTTATATTAGATCGTCCGAGGTTAGGGCTGTCACTGTACAGAATTTTTCGAGAATAAATTAATTTCGAGCAAGAGCCATGTTTTCGCTGACTTTTTTATATGAAAGAATTGTGTGTGAGTGTTACCGCTATGGCTCTACGTACATTCTCGTTTCTTTTATTTATGGTTTGGCACCGTTTTTTGAAATAGTTTGTTGAAATTTTGAGACTAAAAAATTTACACGCCATAGCGCACTGGTAAAGCCGACCAGAATTACCAAAATAATTTCAATCCAATTGGAATTTCCATTAAATTACAATCCAAATGGGAATAGCATGCATGAGAAACCTTTACGTATGCCGCCGCTTGAACTCATAACACACTATGGTATCGCGTGCAGGTCGCGCATGTCGGGCAGCGCGACGCTGGGCCGGCCGGCGGGCGGCGCGGCGCCGGCGCTGGGCGCGCTGGGCGGCTCGCACACGCTGGGCCGCGCGCCGCACAACGGCAAGTACGCCACGCTCAGCAAGCAGTGCAAGACGCTCGAGAGCAACGACTTCTACTGAGAGCGGGCCGGCGCCGCGGGCCCCGACGACGGCGACGGTCAGGCTACTCGTTCAGGCTCGCTGAACCGCTTCGACCCCAAGTACGCGTCGTTCGGGCCGCGCGCGCCGCGCCCGCGCCCGCCCGCGCCGCCCCCCGCGCTCGCCACCTTCTCGCCCGACGCGCCGCGCACGCACGCGCACGCGCACGCCGCGCACGCGCACGCGCACGCCGACAAGTACGCCACCGTGCGCCCGCAGCGCCGCGCCGACCCGCAGCCGCTGTCGGCCGCCGCGCTCGAGTACCGCAGCCTGCAGCGCCCGCGGCGACAGCCCAACGCGACCGCCCCGCACCGCCGCCGACACGAGCAGCGCGACCGAGACCCCAGAGACCCCAGAGAGCTGAGAGACCCGAGAGACCCGAGGGAGCAGAGAGACCAGAGAGATCTATACGCTGTGACGGAGTTGTAGGAGCAGCCGCCGGGGACGAAACAGTCATCTGTGCATCTCCGGAGCTCCTACGATTACAAAACGGCCACTAAACTGTAAACGTGTACCGTGCGATTCGAATTCGAAATTTCGATGCGACTAATATTACGTGAAAGTGTTTACGACAGTGAGTTTCTAGTGAATTCTTTCGACAGTCTTTAAAAACAATCTTGCGAGTTGAATCAATACATTAACTTCTAAATACACGAATATAGTGATAATCCGATAAAAAAAGTGTTATCATTTTATATACATTCAAATGTCTACTATGCTTCATCATAGTAACACACGAGTGATAAATTTAAGGACATTGAGACACTTTTAGTAAATAAAAAACGAATAATTAGTAACGGTATTTATAACAATATTCTCGATTATTGGTAGAAGACTCAAGTGACAACGCCAGGGTCTGTATAATAATTTTCTATTTAAATATGCTCAATTACTCTATCATTTTATAAATTGTGGTCTAATATTTTTATAGCACTAATTTTTGCATATTTATCTATTTGGCACAAACATTTATATACATTTTTTCGATAACACGAATATGGCCTATGATTTTTATAGAAAATTACACTAATATTGGCTTCTTGGATGCAAAAGACAAGCAAATATTGGATTGAATGTCTTTTAATTATTTATCTAATTAACATTATAATTTTTTCATATAAGACTTAGTCATTTGTATGGTAAATTAAATAAAAATCATTTTAGCAACCATAATACTTAAGTTTGAGCGATGTTAAAACTCAAGTTATTTGTAAATGTTTTATATATAAGGAGTCCACAAAAGGCTGTGCTAATAAACAGAATAACTGACCAAAATGATCTTGCAATTTATATAATATATAATGTTATAACGCAATTTTTGTGACCAACGTTGTGGCGTGCTGAAAGTGAGACTTGATGTCGCGGCTTCGATACCCGCTCGGAGCACATGTTTGTCATAAATATCTTTTTCCAGCTGGGCGTTTGCCCTTGTGGCTCTCATCACCGTGCCTCGGAGAGCACATCAAGCTGTCGGTCCCGGTTGTTATCATAAGAGATCAGATGGCAATCGCTCTGTAAAAACTACTAACTTGTCAAATCCGGATAAGAGTAATAAGCAGAACCTGGGTAAATACCGGGAATTATGCTTGGACGAAGAAGAAGACATGATTAAGTGGTGAAGGGGATAGGAATAGGCTGCATTGGTCCTTCGAAACCGGATTTAAAAAAAACTCAAAAAAATAGTTACAAGATGGCGTTATAATGTTATATTATAATTAATAATTATCTGTATTTCTGTTTCGAATCGGTTTTCGCTCAATTTAGTTATAAGGTAATTGTCTTAACGAAAAATCACTTCGAAATTAACGAAAAAAACTTTTTATATCTTTGCAATATAATTCCGGTTTTATAACTGCAAACTGTAGCCGATAAGCGAAAATAAATATAGACAAACAATTATCTTAAGTGGAAATACTGTATATGTAATCATTGTGAATTTGAAGAGTGTTAGGAGATAGAGAAAGTGTTTCAGAGGCTTGAAGCCTTTTATTGGTGTGTACATCATATCTAGATAAATTGTGTACATAAATACTACATCATAATCTATGATAGATATTATTTAAGATGGATTTTTTTTCAATTTTACTTTGCAAAATAAAAGTGCTTTTATGTTAAGGAAAACAATACGAAGAAATTGGTGTGTCTTTGAATAATTTCTTTTAAAAGATTTTTTTTGCTTCTGCTACGAGTGGGTATGGGTGGATCAAACCCGCGACTCTCGCGTTAACGGAGCAGAGTCAGTCGGTCCTTCTACCGTTGAGATATTGAGGCTTTGAATTTCTCCAATTTTACCCATGTTCGCACTTAACTCATGCAAAGTCATTATCACGGAATAATTTTGTTTGTTTCTTTTCCATTCAACATGACATTGAAAGCCTGCAACAGTATTTAATACAATAATTTCTTTAACACATGATCTTACTAACCCGTACTCCGTAGTGAGAGTATTGTGTTGTAAGAAATAGGTCCTTCGTGAAGGGATACGAAGCCTTTAGTCTCTGGGACATTAGGACTCTTTGTAATTTTGTTTTTTAAATGATCCACCTTAAATAATATTTAATGGACTCTCATTAATAATAAGCTTATATTGTGTGATGGACTTTTTTAAATTTACCCACATTTTAGATGTTTAATAGGGTTGAAATATAGAGACTTTCGCGATAAGAATCTCGTAATTGTGTAGTTATTTGTATAATTTAATTTGTTTATAATAAGGAAGCGGCTCAAGATGCGGTTTTATCTAGTTCAAAATAGTGGACCTTATTATAAGTTGGACAAAGCCCGCTGTGGGTATAGTTGGTATTCTCCAGATAGAATCAACATTTTCCAATCAAATTAAATAGGTTTTATTGGACTTTCTGCTATTCTAGATATTGTTGATAGAAATATTAATCTTAACAACTGTGAAGTTGCTTACTTTATTCGTAAAAGATTTCCACACCAATAACCTAACCTTGCCTATATCAAGTTTACCCATTACTGATTTTGTCCAACAAGGTAATCAATTTAATATATAATTTCAACTTGTAAATTTCAATGTTTCGACTAGTTAAATCGGATAATTCAATAAAGCATTCCATCGTGTGTAGCTAAAGTGGAATTGGTAGACAAGTAATCTGATATCGACCTAAGTACATGGTTATAAGGTGCAAATTTAAACTGCCATTCGATGAAAAATATTTAGTGATTAACGGACATAGTATGTTCTTGCTGTAACACCACAAACGTATTTTATATTATAATCAACGGAATATGATCACGGAAATGACTGAATGTTACACTACACAAAAAAATAGGCTGTAAGGTCTCAGACTTTTGCCTATTTTGCGAAATAAAAAATTTAAAATGACATTGACAGCTCAAATATTTTCGCGCCAAAAACATTGTAATTTTCGCGATCATCTTTCTAAACTAAAATATTCTTATTAGCTGTAAATTTATATATTAGTGTTAAGCGAAATGGTACCAGTTTTTATTCAGTATTATGATAGAGAACTTTGTGAGACTTTACAACGACGTTGGTACATTTTTTATGGTCAATGTATATTTTTTTTTCAGCGTAAAGGTGCGTTCATAAACTGTATTGTTTTCGAGAGGAAACATAAATGTGTAAAGATAATGGCGTAAGACAGACAACCTAGTAATTATTGATTAATTTTGGCACACTTGAAACTTGGAAAAAAAAGAAATTTATTTATTATGTATTGTAATAAGGCTGAGGTTGAATGATGTCTGTCCAGGCTAAAGCCAAGTAGGAGAAGAGGCCCCCACCCCCTAAAGAGTGGGGAAAATTGTTCTATGTAGTTTATGAACGCTACCTATTTCACGGTACCGTAAGCAGTGTATTCGCCAAAGATAATGCATAATTTAATATAAGCATAGCTATAATAAGTGTATTGTAAGACTTTAGATTTTCTGTGGCTGCTGCGTATTGCCATTTTTTTTTTCAAGTAAGCGTTAGGCATTCAACTTAAAGCCTTTAATTCTTAAACTCTGGTTAAACCCCTTCATATTTTGTTATTGCTCAATTTTTTTTTATTTTGTCCGTGCGTTATTCTGATTTGTCAAGAGTATTGCTTTGTTTTTTTTTAATTACAAATGTAACGAAGGTATCTCAAATACGCAATGATAATACGCTCTATGTGTAAGTTCACGAACTTTCGATGTAATTAATGCACACTATCAATATTTCTTATTAATATTAGGCAATTGTAAAATTTTTAGGGGTGATATAATTATTTTCTTTGCTGATTGATGTTAATTTTTTTGATTGAATCAATGGTTCGTACATATTAAATGATATAAAGTTACCAAAGTGTGGGTTATTGCATTATTATATACCTTATTCTATAAAGAAAGTCTTTTAATGTATGCAATATTTTGAAAAATAACTTCCGATCGAAATATAATGAAAAGTATAGTATTTCAATATTGGCAAAAATATCTTACAATAATTTGTGTTCATTTTAATAAGGCTAACAATAGTACATCTAAACAATATCTTTTTATAGCCTTATTTTCAAAATGTCACTAAAATAATAATTTGATTTACTGGAGAGTCGTAGCTTCCTGTTTTATAATACCTCAAAGCAACGTCTTGAAAAGAACCAAATTGTACTAAAATGAATTGTTATTTTTTATACTTATTAAAAATAGTTACAAAATAGCCTTAGCCATTCTTTGTCTGTACTTAACAAATGGTACAAGATCGTGACAAAGATTCCCTCACGCGTTCTTAAATCTCTTTTGCATAAAGATTCCTTTGTTTAAAGATGTTGATACATAAAAAATGTATTTTATAATCAACAGTCAACAAAAATCAACATCAATAAATTTTAATATATATATACATTTGTATGTTATAAGTTGGCAAACAAATACACGGTCTACCGAATGGTAAGTGGTTGCCGTAGCCTAAGAACGCTTGCAGCACCATTAGTGGGTGCCACTCACGCGTTGCCATCCTCGAGATAATGGTTCTTAAATCTTCTTTGTCCAGTAATTTCACTAGCCTACAGTGCCCTTCAAACCGGAACACAGTAATGCCTAAGCACTACTTTTTGGCGGTGGAATATTAGTATGCTTTAGTTCTTTAACTAGAAATACAATAATTTACATTTTTAAGATATGGTTTAAAAAAAAAAGACTTTATTTATGGAATATTGTATACTATGCGAGAATGAATGTAATGTACGTGCCATAATGTATTTTTTTTAATTTACACATTTTCTCTCGAATGTTTCGTTCCTGTTAAACTTAAAGCATTTATGATTAAAAAGACGTACAGTGTATGCTGACCTTTATAATTAGGAACTTGTTAATTTATATAATTTATTATAAAATCTGTATTATATTGTTTTTCTTTTTTTATATAATTATATAATTTGCTTCATGCATTACTATTTTGCTTTTTCAAGTCAATTATGGTGCGAGTATGTTAAACTGATTATATATATAATACTTTTATATTGCAAGAAGTTTTTATTTGTTTAATAGACGAAAAATAGCAAAAGTATTGACAATTTTGATTTTTTTCATTAAATTAATCTTCATTGTTTTCGTTTTTATTATGTTTAAAAGATAACGAAAATAATACTAAAGCTAATTTGTAAAAATAATTATTGAAATTTCTTAATCTAATATTTTAATGATAATGATTTCTTGCAATGTAAAGGCAGTCTAGTTGTCTATGGTGACGTAACTTGTCTATGGTAAATTATAAACCGTTGATGAATAGATCAAGTGTATGGGTTTACAATGCAAATAATAAATGGAATAAAAATGAATTATGTAGTTTTATTGATATACAACTGAATTTTTGGGACTTTTTGCACTTTGTTTTTTCCATCATCAGATTTTGAAGAAAAAAACAACTATAGACTTATTAATATTATATATGGACAGGTTCTCTCATAAAAATAAAATGTTCAAAGATTCATTGGTTCTCCTTCGTGAATCCGCACGACCGCAATGAAACGAAGATAGTCACAAGCTTGTAATATAATCGAAAAAAGTTAGCGTCACAAGCTTGCAACATAATCGCATAAAGTTGATATGACTAACTTTTTTTTAGATACATTTGTGACAAATTACGAAAAAGCACCAGAATCTCTAATATATACGCAACACACGTAACGGCACTCATTAGGATAGTTATATCTTGTGTCGGGGGTCCGGAAACACAATGACCAGGATAAACACACCCAGTCTGGAAAACATGCCTGTATGGTCAATATAAACATCTGCTCCGAGCGGGAATCGAACCTGCGACCTGTGGCGCTTATTGCAGGTTCGCTACCACTGCGCAACAACGTCGTCAATATAAGTTATTGTTTCTTCTATATTCAATTAATTATTTATTCATTATCATTATTAGTATAGAAAAAAGGTATATAAGAAAAAATAGTTAATGTACATTTTTAATCACTGCCTTGAAATAAAATTAAATGTTCACACACTTGACAAAAATAATTTATATTTTAATTTAATTTTTAATAATTTATTTTCAAAGAACTAAAACAACTGTGTAGTCCATTGAAAAGTTACATTTGGGGTTGCTTTTTTAGAAGACGCAATTTTATTTTTTTGATGTGTAGGGGGGGTCAGTGTAAAGCAAAAACCAAGTTTGTGGGGTCGCCACCCTTGTCCCACGGCCGCCACCCGCCGCCATAGGGGTTGAAATGGTTTTTACGATATATCTCTTAAACTGTTTATCTGATAAAAAAAAATTGTTGACATTTTTTGTTGCAAATAAAATTGTCTATAACTGTGGTCCAGTAACTTTTTGTCGTAGAACAATAAATAAATAAGTTATAAGCGACAATGTTCAGAAATTCGAGAAAAAAAAATACCTGTGGCGCTTATGGTAGTTTCGCTACCACTGCACAACAACGTCGTCATTTCATGATTATATATATATATATATATTTTTTTTTTTTTTTGGTCAATAATCTATTCTTCTTTTTAGATTTGGTAGTTTTGAGTATCTTCTAAAAACAGCAGCCATCGACTGCGTAAAATATTCATGGAAAAACTGTCACAAAAATTCAAAGAATTTAGGTTTTCCACTGTAAATAGTATTTCTAATTACAACTAAATAAATTTCTTTTGATTTTCACCAGTTAAAAGACACTAAATGGGAATAATGAGACATTTTGTAAGATATTACGACTCTCACTAAATCCATTCGTCGTTACTCAAGTCAATGGCTAGTGACACTGATTTGAAAAACTAAAATTGGGCAAGTGCGAGTAGGACTCGCGCACGAAGGGTTCCGTACCATTATCTATAATAAATATTTTCTTTTATTTTCTTTCACACAATAGCACAAATTTAATAATTTTTTGCCAAGTAAGCTAGACCTCAAAATTTTATAAGCGCCCATAAAACGCAGAGGCCTATCTTAATTGGTGTCAACTATGTATGTATAGGGACACCCATTAATTTTCAACGTTTTTATTTTTGAAATTTTTCCTACATTCGTGCCGTAAGATCTTGCTTTTTGCCAAATTTCGAGATTCTAGGTCAACGGGAACTACCATATAGGTTTTCGACCCAAAACGTATACCTAGCGTACTTCCTAGAATTGTCAATTTTTGTTAAAAGAAAGGTCTTACAGCACAAGTAAAGAGAAATTTCCGAAAAATAAAAAGTTGAAAACTAAGATTATTTTTGGTACTTACCAATTTTGGTGAACCTTGATTTTTATACATCTAATAAGGACTATAGTCCTCAGTATCTGTTATAAATTGCAACTTGCTAGGTCTAGCCGTTCCTGAGAAAATCGGTGATGACATACGGACTGACAGACGGACAAGAAAGTAATCTTAGGGTTCCTTTTTAATATTTGAGGAGGCATGGAACCCTAAAAAGTCGAGTCTCAGTATTACCAATTTAGTAATAGGAATTGCATGGGTAATAGGAATAGTGGGACCAACCCGGTTAAATAAACATAAAATATTACTTTTAAAGCGAGTAAACCTTAGCATACATTTAGATTTGAATTTGCTTACATCTAGTAAACATTCTTGTTTGCTTCCCCGAACCCACATCGCGCGAGTTCTTCTCACAATTCGGTCATGTTTGACTTGAAAATTAGTGTACCTACGTGCTGCTTTAAAATGTCTTGAAGATTTATTGGTATCCTGAATTTAAATTCATCATGCATAAGTTATGGGATATATTCATTCAAGGGTTTCCATCTGGTTAAAGAATTTATGCAAACTTTATTTCATTAATCAAAATGATTAAGCATTCATTATGATCGCCGCACACGGGCTTCACGCCACAGCCATAAACTCCGCTATGAGAAGCTAGAAGCGGCTACAAGTTATAGCTGAAGCACGTGACAGTCACAGTCACAGTCACAGTCACAGTCACAGTCACAGTCACAGTCACAGTCACAGTCACAGTCACAGTCACAGTCACAGTCACAGTCACAGTCACAGTCACAGTCACAGTCACAGTCACAGTCACAGTCACAGTCACAGTCACAGTCACAGTCACAGTCACAGTCACAGTCACAGTCACAGTCACAGTCACAGTCACTCGTCACAGTGTGGCGAGTGGTCGACACTTGCGGTCAGTGGTTGCTTTTTTAACCCAAGCATGCAGTATCATAATGAACTCGGACGAAGATGGCTTGGCTGATCTGTCAAACTCTCAACGACTAACGACACTCTCCGATAAATAAATTCGTTTTTGTGTAAAATGGCACAAAGTAAACTTGAAAAACTAGTTAATTCGTTGCAAACAACAATGGAAAGTCTAGTTAACAAAGTGAATAGCCTGGAAATAAAGATTGGTGAGCAAAATCTTCTTATTAAAAAGCAAGGTGACACAATCCGCGAACTTTTGTTGTCACCTACCGTCAACATTAGTGAACCAGCTACCCACGGCACCGGCACCGGCCTGTCAACGGCGAAGCAACCAAGCTCGGTAAGATCCGTGCGCCTTCGGGCGTCGTCGGCGATCACTACAGTTGCCGGAGATCGTAAGAAAACGAGTCACGAGTACTACAGTCGAAAGGGATAGCAACATCACGGACACCTGTTGCAGCTAGCACTGCTCTCGCCACTTCGCCGATCGTTGTATCGGAACCGTTGGCGCAGGCATCGCAACTGAGCGAGTATGTCGACGTAAACAACGAATGGGTTGAAGTAACAAAGCGCCGCTCACGCGCTCCTCGTAATGTTGTTCGCGGTGTCGCAGAAAAGGCACTCTGGAAGCGGCAGAGCGTTGGAGTTACTATCATTTGTATTACGTAAAGGAAGGTACATCCGATAAGGCAATTTTTAGCCACTTAGAAAATCTATGCGCCAGCGAGAGGTGCACAGTTGAAACTTTAAAATCGCGTGGTCAATATTCTTCATTTAAAATAGGTGTCCTATCAAAGTATTCTGACAAGGTTTTGGATGAGAAAAATTGGCCTCAGAACATTTGTATAAAGGTGTGGAGAAATGGGTTTCGTAAACATACCGACACGAATAAAGACTAAGTGTTTTTGTCGCATTTTATACCAAAATGTAAGAGGATTACGTAGTAAAATTGATACATTTAAACTATCAGTAATTACACAACAACACGATATCTACGCTATTACCGAGACATTTTTAAATAGTTCCGTGTGCGATGCCGAATTGTTTCCTTCTGAATACACTGTAGTTCGACGAGACCGCGTTAACGATGCAGGCTGGGGAGGTGTACTACTAGCAGTACGAAATCCGTATTCTGTTCGTATCATTAAGGATATAGAATATTATAATAATAATGTAGAAGCGGTATTTGCAATATTATCTTACAAAAATAATAAGTTTCTTTGCGGGGTGATTTATATACCACCTAAATCTAGCGATGATTATTACTTAACCATATTTAACATATTGGAAAATCTTAATATTGCATACTCAGAACTCAATGTTTTGCTACTAGGTGATTTTAATTTAAATTCTTGTAGCCAATTTGTTAAAAATCAATACAATTGTACGTTAGAATTTTGTAGACTAAAGCAATATAATAATGTTAAAAATAATTATAATAGTATTTTGGATTTGGTATTGAGCAATTTCGACGATAAGTGTGTTTCGAATATTATATCTGCGGATCCGCTTGTGCGACCGGACGCGTATCATCCCGCGCTCGAGATTGAACTGGCACTTATTCGCGGACGGTGCGATATTGCTTCACCTTCGCAGCCCCCTCTGCGATCTTGCGCATGTAACTGTGCAAAGCGGTGGAACTGGCATAAGGCAGATTATATTGCCCTATACGATGCCATATCATCTATTAACTGGGATTCTATTTATAAAATAAATGAGGTAAATTTAGCAGTGCACTTATTCTATGATAATATATACAACTGTTTCAATCAACATGTACCTATTAAAGTACCAAATAACAATCGCAAATATTTGTATCCGTCATGGTATACACCAGAAATAATTAAATACATAAAACTTAAATATTTTAATCATAAACGATATAAAAGTCAAGGTAATCTTTTTAACTTAGAAATGTTTAAATATTATAGGGGACTTGTTAAATCATTAATTCGCGAAGCTTATGGAAAATATATAAAGAGTACCGAATATAATATCTATAAAGATCCTAAAAAATTCTGGCAATTCTTAAAGAGCCAAAAGTCTTCTAAAACTTATAATAAAGAATTCGAATATAATGGCAGGGTTATTGCAGGACAAGAGGCTGTCCAAGCGTTGGCCTCCTATTTTAGATCAATATTTACAACAGATAGGACTGCTTCCTTTGACATACCTACAGAACAGCTTATTCTAAAATCTTCCACTCGTATAGATGTTAGAATAATTACAGGAAAAAATATAACAGAGGCAGTTAAAACAATTAAGGCAAATTCCTCTGCCGGACCCGATGCAATACCACCTTTTATTGCAAAAGATTGCCTTAATGTATTAGTAGAGCCTCTTAAGTACTTATTTAACCTTTCCCTAAACACAGCGACGTATCCGGATATCTGGAAAATATCCAGAGTCACCCCTATCCCTAAAGAGGGATCTAGTAATAATATCGAGAATTTTAGACCAATTGCTGTTCTCTCTGTGTTTGCCAAGTTGTTTGAAATCACTATTAATAATCAGATTAAACAGCAAACGCAGATCTATATCTCGGAGTGCCAACACGGATTTCGTACTGGACGCTCCACCTTGACAAACCTCAGTAACCTCGTAGACTATTCTATCGCTGAAATGGATTGCGGTCGACAAATTGACGTAGCTTACTTCGACTTCAAAAAAGCATTCGACAAAGTAGAAACTAATATACTTTTGCATAAACTATCTCTCATTGGGTTTACTCCAAAACTTATCGCCTTTTTCAAAAATTATTTTTTCAATAGACGGCAATATGTACAAATAACCGAATTTAAATCTGAACCTTTTATAACATCTTCAGGAGTAAGTCAAGGGAGCACTTTGGGACCTTTTCTATTTTTAATTATGATTAACGACCTACCAGAAGTCGTTAAATATGCCAAATGTTTAATGTTCGCAGATGACTTAAAATTATTCCTGCGCATAGGCGATATGTCTGACTGCAATTTACTTCAACAAGACATCAATAACATATTGGATTGGAGTAAACATAATTCTCTCGAGTTTAACATATCAAAATGCAAAATAATAACACTGTCTCGCAAGCACCGAAATTACGTCTTTGACTATAGGTTATCGGGCGTTGTGCTGGATAAAGTTAACCAGATTCGAGACCTTGGTGTAACCATTGATAACCAACTAACGTTTATTGACCATATTGATAAAATTTGCGAAGAAGCGCATAAGCTTTTGGGATTTGTTTTGCGCCAAAGTAACCGTTTCTCCGATCCACGTGTGATAACTACTTTGTTCAACGCTTATGTCCGTAGTAAGCTGGAGTATAATTCGGCATTGTGGAGCCCACCGCAAGCAAATCATACTCTAGCTATAGAAAAAGTTCAGCGTAAATTTGCTCGGAATTTATACAAAAAAATGTATGGTTATTATCCGTATCTGTATCCGTCCATGTTTGTATCGGGTATGGTGGGGTTAGATACTCTGCAGGCTAGGAGAACGACAGCTACACTTGTACATTATTACCTGTTACTCCGTGGTAAGATTGATAATCCGGACGCATTGTCTCGATGTGCGATAGCGGTCAGAGCGCCGGATAAGGTTTATCGTTCGTGCAGGCGGCTACCATTCTTTTACATCCATAAAACACGTACTAGATATGCTAAAAATGCGCCTACCTTGCGCGCACTAACACTACTTAACGACCTAATTGCTCAATACCAGCATTTAGACATATTTAACATTGATCTCAATGCATTTTGTAAGCTGTGTAAGCGCTGACTTAGTATGCGATTTGGCCTCGCTGTAAGCATACTGAGGATATGATTCAATAAATAAATAAATAAATTAATTAATTGCGCTGCTTCTGATAAAAAACCTCGTTGTGGAAGACGAAACCGTAGTTACTGGATACATTCAATTTTCACAAATGCCTGTTGCGGCTTTTTGTGTCGGAGTTTAGTAGCCGGCCACAAGAAGCGAGCAGCGACGTTTTGTAGCATGTGGCGGCCACCGGTGCAGTCGTGTGCAGGGAGTCCATATAAAATACATGAAAACTACAGGTTGCTGGTAGGTGGTGGTGGTAGGTGGTTGCTGTTGCTGGTGGGCCATGTGCGGAGACCCTAAGACATTTAGGAGAAAAAAGATTATCTTGTAAATAAATTATGGAAATCTTCAGTTATTCGAAGGACTATAACTACCTAACACAGCTAACAGTTATCCTAACTTATTAATTAATTACTTTGTTCAAGGTATCCAAAAGTAGCTAACAGATTATTCAAACAAAAAGCGATAACTGTAAATCAACAAGCAGTGATGGACCAATGGATATAAAATACCTTCAACCAAAGGTCGTGGGTTCAAATCCGTGCCAGCACATCTGAGTTTTCTAGTGTTTAATTTCTTTCTTTTTCGCTCCGCTAGTGCGAGAGTTGCGGGACTTGCGGGTTTGATCCTGACCCTCTTAAGCTATTGTCGTACCCACGCCTAGCACAAGCTAAAAGCTTATTTGGAGAGGCAATAAGAGTATTAGTAATTACTTGAAAAGCATGGCTAATATTCTTTATGACCAAAATATATAATTATATATTCAAGATCCCATAGGCACTTAAAAACTTTTCATGAAAATATTATTTTCTCGTATGCATGTTTAACCTTAAAGCTTTTGAAGCTTATCCCTTGTATAATTTCGATGCACGTTTCCACAACCATTTCTCCTATAAATTTCTAATATCAAAATAGTTAGCTCGCTGTATCTGACAGCGTTATTATGACGATAATTTTGTGTTCAGTGACGCGAAAAGCAAATTGGATATTTCAAAGGACATTGGGTTGTGAAATTGAGCTAAAATCTACAAAGTCAAGTTTTAGGGAAACAAAGGAATATAATATAAGAGAAAAGTAATATGATTAAGATTTTGTCAATAAAATATAAGTTTGTTTTTATTATATGACAAACAAACGCACGATTTGTCTAATGGAAAGTAGTGACGGTAGCATATAAGCATAATATTATGTTCACAGACAACGTAAGAGAAATATCCGCATCCTAAGATACCCCTTATTAGGGGCGGGGTAATTAGGGATTTGAGCATTCATGGTTTGATTAAATTAAAAAAAAATAGACTTCATTAGAGTATTCTTGATTTTGAAACATTTTGACTTGGACTAGTACAGTTATGTCCAGTGTTGGAGTTCCGAAAATATAGACAAATATAAGCCCAACCATCGCAACCAAAAGAAATGTCAATACAAGTGTCTGTCTCTGAGCAGGAAAGCAAATATATGTAGTACTACCGCAGCACTAGGAGAGCGATTGTCATATTTTTTTGCGATTTTTAATTTTAAAGCAAACAGAAATCCTGTTTCCTCTTCCTTTATTTTTAGAAGATACTAAAAATATTGTATAAGTATGTTATACGTGTTTACCAAAATCCTGCCATATGTATTAAAATTGTCTTATAGGAACAAAACAAAAGAATACGAACTTCAAAAAGAAATTAGTGTGTCTTTCTAAATAATATTTTATGCAAAAAGAAATTAATTAAAGATAAAAGCGGATTATTTAAAGCGACACTCCGCTTTCAATTTAAGTAAAACTTAAGTTCTTAATTGTAATTAAAGAAAGTGCTCTCGCTAGCTATGAACTTGAGAAGTTGACTTAACAAGAGATCGTCTAATTCTCGGTTAAATCGGGATATTGATAATGGAAGGTATAAATTTCTTCGCTCTGTCACTTTGTAGAGTCTACACTTGATGCCACTTAAAGTATAAGTAATTCAAATATTTAAATAAAGTCAAATTGCATGTAAATCAAGTGTCTCTAATTATTTCCTATTGTTTGACAGTGACGGATTATAGAAGGGTTTATTCATGGTTTATTATGTTATAATAATAACATAAGTTATGTAATCCTAATTTAATATTATAAATGCGAAAGTAAGTTAGTTAGTTTGTTACACCTTTACGCACAAACCACTCAACCGAGTATGATGAATTTTGATATAGATATATAGAGACGGTTGTAGGCTACTTTTTGTCGCAAAAACAAAACTTGAAGAAGTTGTAATAGAGGATGAAAGTTTGTATGTGATTTCGTTAAATTTAACTTGATTCGAAGAAACGTATACGGAAACGAACATGTGTTAAAATGATACCAAAAATTGGAAGTAAGGTCTGAAGACTTGAGCAATAATATTAACACTGTTTATTTTATCTTCAATAAAATACACACAATTCAAGTCACGAATCCGGTCTATCAAATGGAATATAATACGGTCTGTAAAAGGATTTTTCAATTATTATATTTTGGAATCGAGCCAAGAATATTTGGACCATATCGCTTTACAAGCGAGCTATCTTATATAATTTTAATAACAAAGTGGTTTTAATTAAAGCCATGAGGTCAGCATTTAAATTGATAGCGGTTATTTGCGATTGTTTTCATATTTTACATGATAAAGTGATAGCGACCGCAGATAACAAAAAAATTAAAATGTGTAGCCGTACTTATTATTATCCACGTTATTATTTTCTTTTTCAATTAATCTAAAATTATTTCTAATATTTATTAATATTAGAAATAATTTTATTAACAATAGAAAAAGAAAATAAAAATAGAATCAGCATTTAATCTTCTCCCAGAAACTATATTATAATATTTAATTTGGTGGGTAGTTATAATGTCCTGCAGTGTAGAAACTTGGATGAACACTTTGAGATAGTTACTCAATTTTAATTACAAGAAAGCTGAAACGCCATCGATCCGTGTTTCAGATCAAAGTGAAGGAAGGAGGGTAACAAAGGTGAGATTGCTTTGAAGTGTCATCGAGTTTAATGAGCGCCTGTGGTGCGACTTCACAGCTCTGTGCGCGGAATATTCGCCTTTGTGAATCTCTTTGATTGTCGGTCCGCTTGTTACGTCTTTGACGTTGTCATATAATGTTTTCGAACTTTCCGATAGTTTCATATTATTGTATACTACCGGCGCCCGCGGCTCCGGTTGCGTCGTGTACTGATTTTCCTTTATTGCACGAAACCTTAATTCTTTTTTTATAATAAAATAGCAAAAGATACTCCTTATAACATCAGCTATCTGCCAATGAAAGTTCCGTTAAAATCAGTCCAGTCGTTAGAGACTAGCCGGAAGAAATAGATGCCCAAAAATTTTAATTTTGTATACTTTCATATTTAAAATTACGAACATACACTTTAATTTTATTTCTTTGTATAGATTAATTGATCGGTGTCAAAGAAAGTTGAATTTTCATTCCTATCGAAGGTTGTTTGAACAAATAATAATGAAACAGTAATGTAGGTTTCTATTAGTCTACCTGATACCAGTCACCAAACCTGAATTAATTTTTTTTCTGATTTTGCATTAAATATTTTTGTCTTACTTTATTCCATAGCCGAAGCTTTAGTAGCTGCAAATTTATTTGGTACCAGTCCGTAGCCGATTTGGTAGGAGTGTGAGGATGAACGGTGGATCTTGGTTGTGTTTTGTGCGTTTCGGAACCCTTAACCCTTTCAATGTCTAAACTGTAGAGGCAATTACTAAAGAATTGAGCTGAGGCCTAAGTTTGTGATTCAGCGGACAAGGAACGTGTTAACAGATATAATTACGAATGGAGGTCAGCGCAATATATTATATAGGCGCGTTATTTGTACGCGTCCAGTTTTGCACGAAATAATTTGAAATCGTGATCTTGATAATTAAATTACAGAAGACAAAAAATATTAAGAAGTGCGCGAAGAAGCTCCCTTGTTGTTTGTAATGAAAAAATAACAACAACACTCCTTGAGCTTTCAGAAAGACAGGAGAAATATTATTAGAGTTGAAATATTATAGAAAGCCTGGTCGCATTTTCATTAAATTCCGTTATTATTAAGTTAAGCTTTTAGAACAGATCCTGTTTTTTTTAAATATTTTAGTAAAAATACACATACGAGTATTTAAAAACTAGTGACAAGTTCTCCGATTACGTCATACGAACTTCTATTCATACTAAATTCTATGGAATTTAAATTTCAATAGAAAAATAATTTGGCGATAAATGTTTCAGACAATCAGTAGGTTTCTGGAATTATTTCTGGTTTCTGGAATTATGATAAACTAGTAACAGACCGTGATTTCGTCCGCCTTGTATTTATTTATACGTCATATTTATTTATACGTCATGGTCATATAAAATCTTTGAATCGTTGAAGTTCGCTCATATAATTATTCATTACCTCAAAGATGATGAGAAGATAGACCAACCGACAGATAATGCAAGAGTAGCAGGATCCCATTGGGTTACTGTCCTTTTCTAGGCTTTTTCTAGCAAAAGCTACACGCTTAGTTAGAGTATTATAATAGTAGTGCTTAGGCATTATTGTGTTCCGGTTTGAAGGGCACTTTAGGCTAGTGAAATTACTGGGCAAGGGAGATTCAAAAACCAATACCTCTCGTTGGCAACGCGCGAGTGACACCTAGTTGCGCGCGCTCATAGGCCATGCACGCTTACCATCAGTTAGACCGTGTGCTTGCTTGCCAACTTGTAATATAAAAAGAGGGGAAATAGGGGAGGAGGGCAATTTAATAAATAATGTGTCTCGGGACAAGCGGTACGAATTAAGTAATTTCTTAGTTACTAAAACTAACTATAGGTATGGAAAGAAAAACAGAGAAAACAGATATCTCTTTAGTTACCCATGACGGTCTGCTTACTAGAGGTCAGCTTAAACTGGATGATAGCCAAATATATATATGAAGCTGATTTATACGATTTTAGAAAGACCTCAGGTGTCTTAAAAAGTCTTATTACACTTTTTCGTTCTGAGCGCGCAACACGTCATAAGGAATTTCTTTTTTTTTTTCGGAATGTGTATTGCTGTTTGCCTTACTGGCCTTGTCAGCGCCACCGAGCGGAGGGGCCGAGTACAGAGACTCAGCCGTGATAAAGGGGCAGCCCTCACGGGGCTCAAATTTGATTCCGTCCTTAGGGTGCCTCCTGCGAAGCCGAACTACGGCTATACGATAGACTCACCCGACGGTGTGAGCGCGACGCGACGTGCGGAACAAGGTCCTCGTCCTCGCCGGCGAAGACGGTGTTGTGTGCGTGTCTGTGCTGTGTAAGGGCTTAATTACACAATTAACTTAATTACATTTAATTTAATGACATTTTCTAATGTAATCCTATCGTCAGGGTCTTGCAGGACGTGCTGACGACGTCTAACTTTCGCCGGTTGAATAAGGAATTTCGCTTTAAAAATAAAGTCTAAAAGATTTGTTTTAAGAAAACGTTAAATCTTAGTGAAAAACCATAAATAATCTCCCTCGCCTCAAGCTCGTACGTCGCAGGGAACACGTGCTTCGTGATAAATGATCTAACAATGGTACTTCATTAGCGAGATGCACATTAATTAATTTCACGTCACGGATAACACGGGACGTTGACGACGTTCGCGATTTTCTTTGTGTGTGTACTCACGTTCTTATGCTGATTACGTATTAAAATTTTAGGAATGTTCGGTTTGTATGGTGGTTTCTATCGTTGTTTTGAAACGCTCACGGTTCGTTTCTGCCATGCTCCTCTCAGCACAAATGGGCCGTATCTATGGGGAAATAGTACCCACTCACAGAAAATCGACGTAAAGTAACAGTATCAGTATGTACTGTTGCGTGTCATATGATGAGTAACCACCTCTGTTCTCTTCCTCTTTTCCCTTCTCATCCTTTCACTTCCTGTTCCTTGGGTTGGCAACCCGCATGTGATACTTCAAGTATCGCAAGTGTTCACAGGTTGCGGTGACAGCTTACCATTAGGCAGAACTAATGCTTGCTTGCCAACAGTCATGAAATAAAAAAAGCGTAAAACGAAACGCGTGGAAAATGGGCACCACGAGCAATCGGAACGCGAACGTAATCGATAGAACAAGATGTCTCGGTAAATGGAGCATGACTCATTATTGTTTTACATGAAGCCTATTTGTAACTTAAAAAAAAAACGAAATGTCTCGAAAATTCGTTGTTATGAAATTAACATGACCGTAGAGATGGGAGGGGCTGCCCCTTGGACTGCACTTCAGGGTGTAAATGAGTACACACGCGGACTGTAAAAGACTGACTTTATTGAAAATGCATGTTACTTTTATTACCTTTACATGGATGTGTGTATATAACATGTTAATGCATGAACACACACTACAATTTGAAGAAAATAGTTATTTTATATCTGGGCGCTTAATTAAGATTTTACCCTCCCCTAGGCAAAATGCTGGCTACGCCCATGGAAATTAGTAGGTAAAAAATTTGAAATATCAACCATCCAAAGGCTGCCTAAATTAGTCATTTGATGCGTGTAACGGAACGGGTAACAATATGGCCGACACGACCCAGCGGAATGGAAGGTGATCGATTGAACACGGATCGATGTTTGTGTAGCTATACAGCCATACTTCCAACATGGATGAAAAAACTGAAAATGTCAATATATTTGATTTTGAAATACATTGGTAGGCTAAAATAACCCGCCACAGGTCGCGGTTTCTATTCCCGCTCGGAGCATATGTTTTTATTAACATTAAGGCATGTGTTTCGGTCTGGGTGTTTGTGTCTGTCCTTCTGTGTTTTAGGACCCCGATATAAGATATTACTATCCTAATGAGGGTTGGTGCGTGTGTAAAGCTTATTTTATTTTATTTATTGAACAAATCAACTACTACACTATAATACTGACTGAATAGAGACAAAATAAAGACTTGATAGGGCTCCTTCCCAATCCATTCTCGCTCGGGTCAGATGTTCCTATTGACCATACATGTGTTCCGGTCTGAATGTGTGTGCATGTCCTTCCTTGTGTGTGTTTCCAGATACAGGATATCGCTGTTGCTTGTGAAACGTTGAATTATTTACTTATTATTTATGGACATATCATTGCGTTTTTCGCGTTTCTTTAACATAAAATACTGTTAAAACTTTACAAGTTCCTGCATTTTAATGTAGTAAAACTTAAGTAAGTTTTTAGATCATAAAAAAGCGACTTTCAAAATCAATAAATATTTGACTAAGAAATATTTTTTAGCAGTATGGTATTAGATGCCATAACTAATTTATCTGTAGATATTATTGATCGGAAACCGTAAGTTCAATGATCTAGTATGACGACTACAGCAAGTATGAGTTTTAGGCAAGTTAAACTGTACCGATAAGGTTTGATATGATAACGGCTTGCGTATTTTCATTTTTGGTAATGTATACTGATAATGTAATGGAATAGGTAAGAGGATTGATTTTCGTTATTAATATCCACATTTTATGAAAAATATTTAGGTATTTAGTTTTATAGACACTATAAAAAAACTATCATTATTTAATATACTAATTTCCTGGCGTCGGGATGTGACGACCCCATCGCCCGCTGTTGGGATAATCTCTGTTACAGCAGAGATTATTCCACCAGTGCAATACTGGTGGTAGGTCTTTTGTTGCAAGAGGCCGGCTAGGTAGGTATCACCGAGTCAATTATTCTGCCGCCAAATAGTAGTGCTTAGGCATTACTGTGTCCTTGTTTGAAGAGCACTGCACGCTAGTGAACTTACTGGGCAGAGGAGATTTAAGAATCAATATCTCGAGGTTGGCAACGCGTCAGTGGCACCTACTTATGGTGCTGCAAGCGCTCATAGACTAGTTACCACCCAATTACCATCAGGTGGGCCGTATGCTTGATTGCCAATTTATAACATAAAAAAAAATCGCGAATTAAGGATTTTTAAAAAATTTATAGAAGGATATAGCATTTAGCTTTGTCAACAAAACACAAAAATTACATTTAAAATACCAGTCGAATATATTGTATTGCAAAGGTTTTCATTTACGAAATGTACCGTTTATGTTTATTAGTTAATTTATAATCATGTCCACACGAATAATTATACTCACACTTCAGAAATCTTGACTTGACTTAAGCTTGAAAATATAAGTTAACGAAGAAATCAGGCGTAAAAAAGAGTTAAATTTTATTATTCATACTGAAATTTAGTTTGGGATAAAATTCTGAAGCAGCTTGAAGTTAAATCTTCAAGATTAAATAAAATTTTTGGTTGAAATTCTGCGTATATTTTCCGAGTGAAATTCTTAACTAGTTTTATAAGAAAAAGCGCAAGGTGTGTCTGTTTACGCTCATAAAATAATTTTAATTTTGATGATCATTCCAGTGTTATCATCATCATCATCATCATCATCATCATCATCATCATCATCATCATCCTCATCATCGTGTCATATTTCGGTTTATAAGTTTGTGACTAAGAAGCACAATATTTTAATTTTTGTCAAGTGCCGACTTAAGTGAGGCAACTTGACAGATCACTGGTCAATATCCGGGCAGAGGTGTGTTTTCAAGTGCCTAATTTTTGTTTCAAATTTATCTCGTGCTTATGGTGGAGGAAAATATCGCGAAGAAACCTGCATGTCGTGAAGGAGATCCTAACACATGTATATGCTGGTTGTAGGGCTCAAAAAGGTCCACCGGTTAGCTTTCACCGTACGTTGGTAAAAACCTAAAAAAATATCAGATGCTATTATAACGACCGGCAAGTTAACGTACTCTTCGAAGCACGGTGGGAAGACCCACAAGGACAAACGCCCAGACCGAGACAGACATCTGCCCCGAGCAGGAATCAAACCCGCGACCGTTGAGACTTAAGGCAGGCTCGGTACCTAATGGTGTTGAATGTGTAGTGTTTATAGGAATTTATTAATTACTGACTAGAATTTCTGAACATAAATTATAATTGTTTTTTTCGATCGTCTTTTCGTATCCGCGCGAACGAGCAGCCATATAATTTATGTAGTATATCATGTATACATAAAAAGTTTATTGTTTATTTACAAAAAACGTAATTCTACAAAATAGAATAATTTATAATTATTAAAATCAAAATGGATGAAATGTATCTCGAAGTAATTAAATTTCTAAGTTACGCGAAGAATTTAATTAAATGTTAAGATTTTAATAAAACGATCCGAATCATAACACAGTCGGCGGCAGTTGGCTGTTTTGCAACAATTTCATAATTAAACCCAGTTTACGCTTAGTGGCTTAAATTATTGTTTAAAATTATCTATGAAACTTAATTAAGAGTATATATGCACATATATATATATATATATACATATATATATATATATATAAAAAAGTCTTTGTCCTGAATGATTGACGGATCAACGCACAGCCTACACCGCTGATCGTAGAGAGCTGAAACTTGGAGGGTGTGCTCTTTGTATGACGTAGGCATCCGATGGGGAGACGAAAAGAATTGATGGAAGACATGTTTCGTATTTTATTGAAATTCAGCCCCTAACGGGACTAAAAACGGGTAGAATGATTCGAAGTTTATATCAATATTCTTTAGTGCTTTTGATTTAAATGTTTGAAAACACAATCCGATACGTGGCATATCAAACGCCTAGCCTAAACTTGAAATAATTTTTCTGATATTTTTCACAGGCGTTGTTTTTAAAACATAAACGAGCACAAGGAAACAATGTTTCGGAATTTAACCCATAGGTAATCAAATAGGTGAAAAGGATTTTGTAGAAGCATGAAAATGACGCGCTTTAACATTTTCTGAAGTTCCACAACTGAAGAGGTGAAATTAAGTTTTAAAGTTTGTAATAAAATCATTGTTCACGCGGGCGAAGCCGCTGGCAGACGCTCGTTTATTTATATAAATCTTTCAGTATATTTTTAGTAGTATTTTTTTACCAATTTATACGTATTTGAAATACAGGATTTTATCACTTAAAAACACAAGTTTTTTTTACGATATTCCCGTTTCATCGCATGTGACATAAATAATTGAGAAGATCATGAATGTTTGAATTATCTATGACTAGTTGTGTCCGCTGCTTCACTTGCGTGTTCTACATATCTTTTAGTTCTTCCCTTTTCCATCAACTTACCGCATCTTATCCCACTTTGATTCTAGAAGATTCCTATTCACTCCTTTTTTTAAATAATATAATTAAGACATCCGTTGTGACGTTGTGGGTAGCGAGTCTGCCTTTAGTCTCCACGGTTGCGGGTTCAATTCTCGCTCGGGCAGGTGTTTGTTATAAATATCTGTCTCGATCTGGGCGTTTATCACATAACATCTGATAACATTTGTTAATTCTTGATAAGTAATTCGCTCTTATCCAATGAGTTACTGGTTCGCCCTTAGGGTTGCGGAGGTCAGATGGCAATCGCTCCGTGTAAAAACTAGTAACCTGTCAAATCCGGATAAGAGTAATAAGCAGACCCTGGGTACATAAAATACCGGGAATAATGCTAGGGAGAAGATGCAGAAGAAGAATAATATTAAGTTAAATTGAAAGAGAGAAGTCCATCGGAAAATGGCGTCGAAGTGTGACTGATAGCCGCTTCTGAACTAATTAACTGTTATCGCTCCAACTCATCTGATTTCAGCACTGAGGCCTCTCAAAACTAAAACTCTTATCACACATCAATCATTCAAAAATATACCTTAATACGAAGCTCGTAAAGTCGATAGAAATCACGAGATTGAAATTTTCTGGCAATTTTATTTGTTCACTTCACTTTGTATAAATTATCCTTTATTAGTATAGAAATAAGGTCGAAGAGTAGTTTTGATTGTGCTCGATTAAATCTGATTTCTAAGGAATCCTATTTCTCTTAGGTTTTTAGGTCCTGTACCCAAAGTTCTTTTTTAATGTTACTAAGTTGGCAAGCAAGCATACGGCCCACCTGATGGTAAGCGGTTGACGTAGCCCTTGAGCACGCGCAACACCATTAGTAGGTGCCACTAACGCGTTGCCGACCAGAGATATTGGTTCTTAAGTATCCTTTGCACAGTAATTTCACTAGCCTACAGTGCCCTTCAAACCGAATCACAGTAAAGCCGAAGACATTATTGTTTTGCGTTAGAATATTTGACACTGCGGTGGTACCTACCTAGCCGGCCTCTTGCAACAAAAGACTTACCACCAGTGAAAAAGTCTGCCAATGGAACCCTATTACTAAACTTCCGCTTTCCGTCCTTCAGTCCGTGTATCAGCAGGCTCTGTCTCACGATCCGTAATAGTTAAAATTTGAAATCCTTTTTATTTTAGAATTTCATTTCGATTTCCCTCAACGGCCTCCATTAGGATAGTAATATCCTGTGTCGGGGGTCCGGAAACATACACAATGACAAGGATAAACACACCCAGACCAGAAAACATGCCTGTATGGTCAGTACAAACATCTGCTCTGAGCGGGAATCGAACCCGCGACCTTTGGCGTTTAAGGTAGGTTAGCTACCGCTGCGCCACAATGTCGTGACCCCATTGATATTAGACTATATCATCATCATCATTATTTAATATAAAACTAGTAATTTTATTCTACAGTGGTAAGGAACCCTTAATTTACGAGTCCGACTCAGACTTGGCCGGTTTATAAGAAGTTTAATAGCTAATTAATCTGTCTACAACGTCGTCTGACCATCAGAAACTCAATTTGCATTAAGAATTCCGAGATAGTATTTTCTGCTTCGGAAATTACTTTACGTTTTTAAAATGTCTGGTACTTTCGACGGAACCCGAAAAATATAGTTTTTGTTTATTACAATGGTGGCAAAATGGACCATCTAATGATAAATTGTAAGCTATGTTCAAAAGCAACATTAGAGGCATCATCGTATCAGGTAGTGTGTGTTTGGGCAACTGGTGGTCAAAATAGATCTAGGGATATGCGTTGATTCGTCAAAAAAGACCCTTTGTTTTTAAAGTTTATTTTGTTTTTAGCATTTTTGTCATTTTTAGCATTTCTGACAGTGAAGGACGGATGGACTGCGGAAGCATAATCGGTGGCATTCATTCGGTACGGAACCCTGAAACTGACTTGCGCAGTAACTTCTTACTATCTTTTCTAATATTAAGGTTTTTCCAAAGACGTCAATTGAGCTTTGTTTCTTGTTTCTTTTTATTTTACAAATGTTTTTTTCTGTTTGTCTCTGATCAACTAAGGGTCGACCCGGAAGGAACTGTACTACCGGAAGAAAAACTCTACGTTACGCGGGTCCACGGCACCAGTTTTTTTAGTGTAGCGAAACAAATATAAAAGTTGTATAGGAATTTGGTCCATAAACAATTCTAAACAAAATTTCTCTAATTTATCTTTATCTATATAAATAAAATTGAAGTGTCTGTTTGTTCTTTTTTGTTCTAAAATTAATAGCTTTTCACTAAATACATATAACAGTATATAAGGTAATTAAAGAAAAAAAAAACATTTTTTCTTTAATTTTTGCCCGTGTCTCAGAAAAATCTCAGAAAACGCTGGACGGATTTTAACGGAGCTTTCACTAGCAGATAGATGTTATGAGGAGTAATTTAAGCTACTTTTATTTTGGAAAAAAAAATTAGGGTTTCGTGCAATAAATAAAAATCGGTACACCACGCGAGCAGGGCCACGGGCACAGCTTAGTTAATTTAATTTCACGTACAATTGTGTCGGTATTATAATAATTATATTGTAAGTGCAACTCATGGGAATTTTGATAAAAAAATCGATGAAATATTATAGGATTTCCTTCTATTTTGAAACTGCTTTTTACTAAATGAATGATATACTAAAATAAGACAATTAAAAAATCATTATTTTTAAAAGTATTTTTTATTATTCTTATATTCATGAAATTGTTATAATATATAGGCACATACATTTTTAAATTACAAATGGCTTATATCATCTTTATTTGTTTTTCTTACAGCAAGAGATGAGAGAGAGTGATGTCAGAATTCAGTAAACAGAGCCTTAATTTCCACTTTACAAATTTCAATACGCAATTCATCTATTTTCTTAATGTTCGTGAATATTCTAATCCTTAACGCTGATTAGAATTGTTATCACAAACGTATATTAATTATGTTTTCTCCAAAGACGAGATAAAATTTAGTTGTTTTCCCGCGTCTGTGGCTATTTTATTTATAACTAGCGGTCCGCCCCGACTTCGTCCGGGTACATAGTAAAATATTCAGTTGTTCTATTTACCAATGAAGTTAACTTTAATTTTTTCACACAGCTATGTTGCAAACTTGTCTTATATGTTAACTTTAGTAGTAGTAGAGTCATGCTTCTCCCAGCACAAGTGGGCCGGCTCGACTGGGGAAGTACTACTACTCTCACAGAAAATCTGCGCAAAGTAATAGTATAATAATAATAAACTTTATTGATGACTATTTACACTGCTAACAATAAGAGAACAAAAAAACAACAGAAAAAGTACATAAAATAAACAAAACACTGAATTAACACATACAAATAAAAAAATAATAAAAAAAAAACCTAAAAGTATCAGTAGATACTATTGTGTTCCGTACCATGAGACAGCTCCGGAGGCCCAATCTCCCACCCCCTCTATTCTCTCTCTTCCTAGCATTATTTATGTGGCAGGTTACTAGTTTTTACATAGAGCGATTGCCATCTGTCCTCCGCATCCCTAAGGTCGAACCAGTAACTCATTGGATAAAAGCATTTTACTTATCAAGAGTTAACGATTATTATCAGATGATGTGAAAACAACCGGGACTGACAGGTTAATGTGCCTTCCACGGTGGAGAGACCCACGAGGACAATCGCCCA
The DNA here is from genome assembly GCA_023373885.1 of Hestina assimilis. Taxonomy (NCBI): domain Eukaryota; kingdom Metazoa; phylum Arthropoda; class Insecta; order Lepidoptera; family Nymphalidae; genus Hestina; species Hestina assimilis. The sequence continues at coordinate 2,677,018 of CM041749.1, read as the reverse complement.
GACCAAAACAAATATTTGTAAGATCAATGCAAACATGAGTCCGAGCGGGAATTGAACCCGCAACCGTCGAGCCTAAAGGCAGACTCGCTACCCACAACGACACACCGGTATCACCGGTGTCGGTGGTGTTTACCGGTGTCCTTCCCATCCTTCTCTCCTATTCCTTGGGTTAACATGCATGTGATACTTCAAGTATCGCGCGCGTTCATAGGTTGCAGTGCTCACCATCAGGCTGACCGTACGCTTGTTTGCCAACCGTCATGATATAAAAAAAACTTGAAGTCGTTGTGTTTACGAAGTAGCACCAGTGGGTCTTTAACATTGTCTGTATGGAATGGTCACACAATGACCATAGTGTATAAGCACAGCGGAATTTATTACTATATGATAAATAAATAAATAAACGCTGCACACTCAACGGCCCCCATTAGGATAGTGATATCCTGGGTTGGGGGTCCGGAACCATATACAAGGACAAGGACAAATACACCCACACCGGAATATATGCTTGCATGGTCAATATAAACATACATGCTCGGAACGGGAATCGAACCCGTGACCTGTGGCGTTTAAGACAGGTTCGCTACGTCTGCGCCACAACGTCGTCATGAAATAGTAAGTCTACGTTACCTAATGAACCTTCATTAATAATGCCTTTTATGATTACTTACAGTTAATGCAAAGTCTATAGTGCGGAATTCATACTGTGCTAAATACAATAATGTTTTAGTAACATTACGATAATTATTGTAATTAGAAACGTAAATTCAGTCTAAATTTTTTAAGATAGGAATATTTATCGTAAAGTGGTAATATGGCTATTATTTTTTAAAAAAAATAATAAACGTACGATGTCAGGTGGAGTTCGTCTGCTCGAAATATAAATTATGCTATCCTAAATACAAGTAATCCATACTTAGTTAGGAATCATAAGTACATTTACTAGCCAAGTTATAACTTATGTATGTCGCTACAAAATCTCTTGTTATAGTTATTATAGTTCTAAGTTACCGTGTGTAAGTTATAATGGCTATTATCGATACAATCGTTATAAATGTAACTAAGTCACTGTTAATTGGGTGATCTATCTTCAGAAAAGGCCACTTATTAATTTAAAGGCTTGGTGTCTGAATGGGCTGTAGATAATTTTGTGTGTGTTTTTAATAAAAGTTTAAGAAAATAGCGGAAAAACGAATGTGGAATGGCGAGTTTCAGTGATTAGTCCAACCATAACGCATCTGCGGCAATTAGCATCTAGACAAAATTATTCAGTTTCAGCATAAGCTAATATGCAAATATGCGCGTGAAGAGAAGTGTAAGTGTCTTTTCGCACGTTCCAGGTAGCTGGCGCCGCATATCCGGTAGTGAAGTGTATGGGCATGTATGACAGCTTTCACACGTATCGGCGGAAAGCGGTTGCCGGGTGCACGCCGGATTCACCCCTGTGCGTACGAGTTACTAGATTCAAAATTAGTTCGTGTGAAGGCGAATTGAGTTACCGGACAGTGGGCGCCGGATACCCGGCAACCGGCATTGTGAAAGGCACTAAGAATGCGCTAAGCGTGCGAGCCTGCGCGCAAATGCTCGAATATGCTCGCGGATGCGCAAGCCTCACGCTCGACATATCACCTTTTGCCTGTAATAGCGATGTTCACAGAAATTAGTTATTGTGTTAAATGATTTTCCATATTATTTCAATAACAACAATGTCAATAATGGTTTAACAGTGAAAATGCTCTTGGTCGCGCTTCTCGCGGTCTTTTCTTAATAAGCTGTCGCTATAAGACAACTCCAATTTTGCCGTAGACCAACAAGTCAATTGTGAACATAAAAATTTAGATCTGTTGTATGTATATAAACTTTTATATCACAATAATTACTTCAAGGCCTACTTATCAGTCAATTTTCAATTAATATTCAAATTAATGTAACTGAAAAAAAGAACGTTTAGTGAAACGTTGGAAACAGTTTCATCATGGTGTGTGCCATCTATGTAACGTTTAAATAGTATCGCTGTAATAGATCGATAGCGAAGATTAGATACGTTGTATTGAAAACCGGTTGATTTGTTAAGTTTACCACAGTATCATATTTTGGTCCGATATGGCGCCTTGGCTGGATTTACCGTATGAAATACGCGACGTCACTCCTGAAGAGGATAAAATCATAAAGAAAGTCCTTATAGGTGCGTTCTCGTTGTGAAGTGTTGTGTTTTTGTTTATATTAAGTCTGTTCTTGTTGGTGTTTTGGAGGTATGTACGGTGGATTTATTTTGGGATTATTTTGAAGATTTCGTGAAGAGCAAATTATTGTATATTTTGAAATAGCGCGATGTTATAAAATCGAAATTAACTTGGTATTCGTTTTTTTTTATAACTGTCACTGTCACTTTCTATTAGATTTGCAATCACTATTTATTTTAATAGTGATTGCAAATGTCGTAAATATAAAATAATTTTATAATTACATACAAATTAAGGGTCATATCACAAATATTATAAATTGCGTGTTGAAATACGTTTAATTATATTTTGGGGTGCGCGTAATATATCTGCGGAGTTATTATTTTTCAATGGGAATATATTAATATTTTAAAAATTATGAGTTAACCAAACAAACAGTTCACTTGATTTAAATTATAATTTGATTATATCAACATAATTTGTTTATTATGGATTTAATTTTTTCAATGAAACATTTATTAAATTAACGACTAAATTTTTAATAATTAAACAAATAATTCTAGGACAGTTAATTGTAGTCATTGTAGTAGGGCATTGTAGTCTTTCTTGAAGGCTATAATATTTGTACGGCGACACATTCTATTAATAACAATACTTTAGTGTCTTGCAATTGCCAAGTTTCAGTCATGGTTTTACATGAGATCTCACAACTTTTTGTAGAGCAGGAACTGCGTTGGGAGAGTTGGATTTTTTTTTAATTTCTTGTGTTTTTCATTGAATAAATGATGTTGGAGTAATGAAAACGAATGTCATTTGTTTCGAAAAAAACATCAGTTTAAGGTGTCAACAGGTGTCAGATGGTAATATTTGCTCTACAAATGTAAATAGTTATACCGCTTTCACGTTTATTTGTATTTAGATAAATACAATTTACAAATGCGGATAAAATTCCTTCTCTCCTAAAAGTATAAGTTTCAAATATTATGTTACCATATCTGCAGCAGGTACGAACGATATCGAAATAAAATACATAGAAAATGTGTATTTCAGTTGCTAGTACAAATTTTTCGTTTATGCTTTTATTAGTTATACTACAATATATATAATATTTTTAATTTAACTTCTTATGGTTAAATAATATAATTTATCGTCTCCAATCACTCAAGAAGCAAAAACAATAAAGATACATTCATTGAAGCTAATTTGTTCTTATACTTTGAGTTCTGTTGTTTTCCGGACCTTGGCACAATTTCGCAGATAATTCGCTGTTTGGTTTGAGAAGTTCTATATATACGGATAATTTGACGTAGTAGTCAGTGACCCATTTAATAAATATGATCTTTCGGAAATCTTTTCCTCAATGTTTAAGGCGGTGTTGAAATAGGTTGCCGTTTTTAACAAGTGACTTTTTAATGAAATGAGTTGAGTATGCTATGTGGGACTTCATCCGTCAATCCGTCCGGTGCGGTGTTGTGTGCATGTCTGTGATGTGTACGGGGCATTGTCTTATGTGATATCAAGCCTTTTCAGGAAGAACATCGTAACAGACACTGAACTAGTAAAATTACCGAGTAAAAGAGATTTAAGAACGAATATATCTCGTTGGCAACGCGTGAGTGACACTACAATGGTGGCAAGAGATTTTAGGCTACGGCAACCGCTCATCAGGTAGGCCGTATGCTTGTTTCCAACAAACATAAAATACCGTCAATTACCAATTTATACACGATTAACTCTAATTTAAACAGATTTTAAAGCATTGAATATAATTTTAATGGCTCGATATTATCTTCAGCATCTTACAAGACGTGTTCAGGATGCCTAAATTTGATCGGGTTATTATCATTCCGGTATATATGTCTGACTTATTTGGGACGTAAGACGGAGACGTAAAATACGCCTAAAGTTGCTTAACGCACCTAACTGTCAGAGGATTAGAACGATAGCTTTTTTGTAATTGTTATATAACTTGAAAACATTCCCACCACTTGGTAACTAAGGATTATATACTCAACAAATGTTCTTACAATGACTGTTTCATTTTTCACATCATACCTAGCCGCCATTGATAGTTATAAACACACAATTCTCACATTTATCACAATTGAAATAAATATTATATTGCTATGTGAGTGAAAATGAGAAATTTATCTCAAAATAAAATAAAGCATTGTTATAAAGATATCATAGATATGGTGATCTCTGCTTAGCCTTGGACTGAATCGAGTTATCTTTATAGGAGAGTAGTTGTAAATTACGTAAGAACCATTATTATTTTATATAATATAATTAATAAATAAACGCTACATACTTAAAGGCCCCATTAGAATAGCGATATTAGAAACACGCGCCATTGCAAGGACAGACAAACCCAGATCGGAACACATGTGTGTATGGTGGAAATCGAACACGCGACTTCAGGTCTTTTAAGTTAAGCAAACATATCCTTTTTTACACTCTGATCCTTTATGGATCAGTAAAACATTGGATGGATTTCTATAAAGTTCTGACAATGAAACTGCAGTCGTGGTAAATGTTGGCCCTTATCTTTCTTATTGAGACCTTTAACAAGCTGTGGGTAGAAAATATAACCAGTCAAATTGATATAGAATACTTAACCTTAAGCGCCATTGGTCACGGGTATGATTTCCGCACGGAGCATTTGTATTGACTACATTTGTATTGTCTATTTTGGGACCCCGAGGATGTTACTACCCCAAGAGTTGCGTTTTGTACGAATCGATTAATTATTTTTTATATTTATTTTTATTTTATATATATATGTATTTATTATTTATGTACTTGTCATGGTGCTTCTTCCAAAATCTTTATTTATTTCGTGACTACTTTAAATTTTGTCCTGGTTTATAATGCAGTGAAATTTAGGGATCCCGTGAAATAAAAGATTTTTTCTATTTTTTCAGTATACAAATTCAAAGTCCATAAAAATATCATGCCGGTATGCTTTGTCGTTAAATTAAAAAAAAAGTTATTTTTGTTCCAAAAAAATTGTTGCAAAAATTTTAATTTTAAAATTTTTGCGAGCACCTAATAAAATATGTTTGTGATTATCAATGAATAATATCACGTAATCGACATAACGTCATAAAGATAAAACCTTAATCACCTAAGTAGGTTTTACAAGTGCTCGTGAACTCGGCTTCATTTGTTTTTTTCCGGAACAATTCATTAAGCGTTTTTAAAAGAGATATGATATTATCTTCAATTGGAATTATAAATGTTAAGATTTAATCTAAAGTAAAAATTTTCCTGAGTTATCAGTTAATTAATTATAATATCTTTCATAAAGATTCGTAAGTACTTTACGGTCAGTCAAACTCTTCAAAAACAAAAATGAACCGAGGATTGACCCTTGTGGTACACCAGATAACAATGTAGAAAAAAAATTGTAGTATTTAATTAAATCATCTGAACTCTGCCAATTAGAAGAATAGAAGAAGATTGAATATGTAAAATTTGCCTTTAACGCGAAGATCGGAAACCCTTCAGTTTATACGAAATAAAAATCGTTATATTATTGTTATTGTTATATTCAATCAAACGCCTTAGACAAATTAAAAAAATTACTTTCCTTTCATAGTGACTGACTTATTGTCCTGTGTACCCTAGATGGGGCAGAGGGCGTTCACTTTACGTCATGATACATGGATGATTTCCAAATCATGAGGCCATGAGCTTCCCGCTCCATTTCACCGTAGGTCTTCCCGATATTCTTTGCCTCTGCGATGATGGTCCGCATGTAGTCTCATAGTACCATTTGCCTTTTAATAATGCTGACATGTTGTGAGAAGACTTTGTTGAAAGTTGTACGGTTATGAGGAATATAATAAATTACTTATATTTTTTCGTACAGTAATATAAAAATAGGCCTTTAATTACTTGGATCATCTTTATTATCGGGCTTAGATTGAACTTTTTTTTATTAATTCTTTAATCTACATTATTATTTAAAATATAAGCTAGCGTTATGCAACTATTTCAATGTTATGGTGAGAATTACGTTTATTTTAACTTTCATCATCAATCCGCACCTTGACTTCACCCACGGCTGCGTGCAGGCCTCGCTTTGCTTTCGCAACCATACGCGATCCTGTGCATGTCTAATACAGGCTAAGTCCACGACTAGTGATGTTGTCTCATCGTCAGTTCTCGACCACCACTCTCTCAACTCCTTGCTACATCTACTAACACCAAACCCATGGGCGTAGCAAGGATTTGGCCTGATGGGAAAATCTTAATTTAAGGTCTATAGGGGGGCAAAATTAATCTTTTCTTGAATACTTATTAGTTAAATAGTTCAAAGTCCAGTGTTCGTCTATTACTCAGTATTTGGCATAGTCTAGAAAGGTGAGCAGCTGTCTGTCAGCAGTTGTGTGTTTAATAGATAGAGTGATTGAAGAGGAAGGTTTATATGTATAAAAATAGTGGAGAAAAAAAATTTAGGTTTCTAGTGTGAAGTCGTAAATAATTACATTTAACGCCTGCGGGCCTAGGGCAGTAATGAATAAATCAAAACTAATGGATCGATTTTAATCATTTTTTCAGTGAATGACATAGGCTATAATATATATTTTATACCCGTGCGAAGCCGGAGCGGGTCGCTAGTTTAATATATAAATAAAACAAGAATTTTAGCGATATTGAACTGACGTAAAAAATTGGAATTTTTGCATAAAATTAAGTCACTACTAATAATTTATGATAAGGTTAGCCAAGGGCATGCGAACTTTTATCAATATGCACTAAAATATTTATGGCTAATGATGAGATTATGCACTAAAACAATATAATATGCGATTATAATCGAAATATGGATGATTAATCGTTTGGATTATACCGATTACGTAATTTATTTGTTGTCGATAGCGTTTGTTTTGATATTTATTTTAGTACTTATTATGTGTCCTACATATTCGGATGGAAGTTACAACATAATGTACATAGTTTTATATAATTGCGACCTCACGCTTGTACCTACCGTTTTTGCAAACAAATAATATTTTTGGTTATTCAAACTAATTTTCTCATATACAGAAACTGTTTGACTTTAAATAGCAATGCATATGTTCGACAAAATTCATTTTACCTTCTCAGTATTTCCATGGTTTTTTTTCTGTTACATGTTGGCAAGCAAGCACATGGCCAACCTGATGGTAAGCGGTTGCCATAGCGCATGAACGCGGGCAACACCTTTATTAGGTGCCACTCACGCGTTGCTAACCTCGAGATATTGATTCTTAAATCTCTTTTGCCCATTAATTTCACTAGCCTACAGTGCTCATCAAAGAAGAAGACATTATATTTTATGTTGTTACTGCCATGTGGATTTAATTATACATATATTCTTAAAAACTTATTGTCATGATAAATTGTATTAGAAATACTGATGTTTGTTTCTATTTATTATAATTATTTTTACGTGTACCAATGTATGTTTCTGGATAGACAGAAGAATTTTTTTTAATTATTTTATTTTGCCTAAGAATTAGCATTAAGTAAGTTCAGGAATGTTATAGTATTTGAGAAATTTTTAGGTCACTCATGTAGGCATTTGACATGACTTATTAACTATTAACAAATTAGTAACAGGTGGAAATTTTAAAGGGCTCTATGAAGCACCATCTCTATGTGGTTTACTTATAGACTGAACGTGCCTAAAATTGCTTAACTCATTGATTTCATACCGAAGAAGTATATATCGTTTCATATTCGGGATTGAGGGTCCAATTGTTTTGAATATACTTTAATTAAAATCTTTTTGTAAATTAGATTGTAGCTTTCATATAATAGCCATTTAGTCCCAATAGCATAATGTAAAATTTTTCTCATCGTTTTTAACGGCTGGCGATTGACTATAGTAATGAAATCGGGTCCCAAGGGAATCAACGTTCAGAACTCAAAACGAATTTAATCAAAACAAGAATACAGAGGTTACGTAAAATATATTCTATGGATTTCAATTTTAGGTAAATGATATTTATAATGTGCTTCAAATAAGAATAGAAATCCGGTATTTTGAACCGGAATGGTCAACAACTTCACACTTTTTAGTACAATGTGCAAAAAAAGTCAACGAACGAACGAAAATAATATTTTGTGCGAACGTATTTCAATAAATTTTAATAATTTTTATAATCATGGGTGTTATAGGACTAATTTAGGCAAATGTTCACCTAAAACGCTTTATATGTCAATGCTTTATAATACTTACAATAAACAATCAACGGAAATTGATATTATTTATAATATAGACACTATTATAAAGTAAATCACTTGTCTATTTACTTTAACATAATTATTAGGTATGGTTTACGATTTATTGTGCTAACGCTACTTATACTTGGTTGTCAGTATGAAGTTAGCCACGAGTCGAGTCCTATTCTTATTTGAAACGCACTATTGTCATATTTATTGATCTGCGGGTTTACCATTTACTCTTAAAATTCAAATCACGACCTATATATCTTATGAAATATACATTTATACGTCATCACTATCTAGTATACAACAAAGTCACTTTCTCTCTCCTATATCCCTATGTATGCTTAAATCTTTAAAACTACGCAACGGATTTTGATGCGGTTTTTAATAGATAGAGTGATTGAAGAGGAAGGTTTGTATGTATAATGACATCCATTAAATAGTGGAGAAATACTGTTATTTTTGAGAGTTCTAATGTGATGTCGTAAATAATTACATTTAACGCGTGCGGGCCACGGGCAGTAATGAATAAATCAAAACTACTAGGTCGATTTTCATCATTTTTTCAGTGAATGACATAGGCTATATATTTTATACCCGTGCGAAGCCGGAGCGGGCCGCTAGTGCTAATATAAAATCTGAATGTCAGAATTAAATTGAATTCATTTGGTTGTCCTATGAATTGCCTTATGAGTTAATGGTAAGCCCCATGATGTAATTCCTATAATTATTCACTATTGATTATCATAATAAGGCAGATAATATTTTAATAGTCTTACGATAATAATAAGTGACTATCATTTCTTTCTTTTTCGTTGTTACCGGAACCATAATAAAAGGCTAGTTGAGTAGGTGCTTCAGTAACATGAATTATATAAATAATTAAACTCAACGCTAAACAATTCAAACCAACGGCCGCCATTAGTCCGGAAACACACAACGACAAGCACAAACACACGTAGACCGGAACACAAATGCCTATATAGTCAAAATAAAAATTTGATCCAAGCGGGAATCAAACACGCGACCTGTGGCGCTTAAGGCAGGTTCGCTACCGTTGCGCCACAATGTCGTCTGCATAGCATATATAGTGTAAACTGTTAATTGGATGCAAATAAGCAATACCATGTCAACCCACATGAATGTCATTTCGAGAAAAACGCGTTTGAAACTTTTGAAGAACTTGCTATATATATGATGTTTAAAATAATACATAAATTGCATGATTAAAAATTAGCTTTTTTAGGAGTTTCAAAGCTTAAAACCCTACAAATATTAAAGAAAAATGTTCTTCAGCCATTTACGAACACTTATGCATATATAACTCAGTTTTTTCAATTTTGTGGGTTGATATGGTATTGCTTATTTGCGTCCAATTACGATTTCTTTAATTTTGCATTGGGTTGTTACTTTATTAAAGCGTTAATGTAACAATTTTCAATAAGCCCACCCATTGAAAATGTGTATCGTTATAACAATAGGGATTGCGAATACTATATATGTGTTTATGTTTCAAAATAATTAAGTACAAATATGTGCGTTACGAAAATTTAATTTTCGGTAATATCGTTTCAATTTTACGACATTAACAAATTTTCAATGGTTTTTAATTAAATATGTAATAGACTAGATTTAGTTTGTGACTTTGCTCGCATGGATACCATTTACCGTTATAAAAGTCTCGTTACAAGATCTCTTAATATTCATCAATATTAATTAGTATAATGTGAAAAAGTACTTTTGGAAAAGAAAAAGTCTTCTGTTGTTATATCTATTGTATGTGTAATATTTATTTTTGTCTTTAGTTTTGGTATCTTTTTCTTACTTAATTATTATAGGAAATTTAAGAGTAATATGATGTTTTCGTGTATGGCATTGTCAGAACTGGATCAAATTGAAATGGGACACGAGAAGCATCAGTTTTTAAATAAAAAAGAAGTCATCAAAATCGGTTCAACCACTTAAAAGTTATGGAAGTAACAAAAAAAAAATTCAGACCAATTGAGAAAATTCTTTTTTTTTGAAGTCGAGAAAATAGCTTTTGGCCCCGACTTCTTCAAGTAATTAAGCATTTTGTCTTGTTTCATGCAATTGGGCAATAAAATTACAATTGTTTTGAGATTTACTAACGTTCGCCAGCGGCTTCGCCCGCATGTATAATGATTTTAATATAAACTTTAAATTGAAATTGAAATTTTAGAAATAGACCTTTTTTCAACCCTGAATGGTTGAAATTTTGGAACATTCAGAACCACGTATTTCTTTAATTGTTCGCCGAATAACAAAACTTTATGCTTCTTGTTTCAAAAATTAAGGACTTCCATACAAATTTTCCCTTTTCACCCCTTCACCTTCATACAAATTTTGAATTTTGTATTTATTGTAGCTTTCGAAAGAATCCAGAGGAAAATGATGAAATCTGCATTATGTAACTTCTTTTATATTTCTTACAGGTTACACAAAAACCTTTGTAAAATGTGGGAAGAAGGATTATGTGATGCCGGGATCGTTCAGGAAGCACGCGGAAGCAATATACAACCTACAGGTCCGGCCGGATGATATCTGGGTCATAACGTTCCCTCGATCAGGTTAGAAAATATTTTTTACTACCTTTATAGAAAGTTTGCTTTTAGTCTCTGGTGCGAAGGACAAAAGTGCCCGATTCTCTCCCGACAAGATGACACTATTTAACCCATTTTAACCCATTTTAACTACCGGGACACCTAGTAATCGTATGTTTATCATAATTTTTTTTTTGGGGGAGGAAATCTACTACCAGACAACCGGCGTCCTGGGGAGGAGAACCGGGTTATGTGGGGTTCCATGACAAGGTGGAAACGTCATGGGGACCCACTAAAACCTCCTCGGTGGCCGACCTCAGTGTGTTTGTCAGGTTATAGGAATGGTTATCTCTCGCACCGAAGCGATGTAATCGTATATGCACCACGGGAGAAATGTAGGACATTCAGTGCTTTAGGTAAAGGTTTTTGCCGCCGTTGCTGGCCTAAGCGAACTAGTTGTTTTACTTTAAAATATTGAATATGGAAGTTAGCTACTCAGACAAGAGAGAGGAGAAAGTCATCAGGAAATTTATTGCATATTGTTACCTGTAAAATATCAGAAAACCGTTATGCAGAAATCTAGCAAAAAAACATCGGTCCCCAAATTTGCCACCCTAGGCCCATGCCTACTCGACACCGTTGTGGCGTTGTGGGTAGCGAGTCTGCCTTTGGTCTCGACGGTTGCGGGTTCGATTACCGCTCGAGCAGATGTTTGTTAAAATTTCTGTCTCGGTCTGGGCGTTTGTCTGTGTGGATCTCCCCGCCGTGCCTCGGAGAGCACGTTAAGTTGTCGGTCCCGGTTATTATCAATAACATCTGATAATAATTGTTAACTCTTGATAAGTAAATTGCTCTTATCCAATGAGTTACTGGTTCGCCCTTAGGGTTGCGGAGGTCAGATGGCAATCGCTCCGTGTAAAAACTAGTAACCTGTCAAATCCGGATAAGAGTAATAAGCAGACTCTGGGTATATAAAATACCGGGAATAATGCTAGGATGAAGGCTCATGCCTACTCAGCCTTCTGGTAAATCCACCACTGAGGACATTGCCACCTGCACATATCCGCGAGTGAGAATGTCCTTTGTATTGAAATACTAAGCGATTTAATGATCGTATTTCTTTAAACTGAAAGAATACTTCGATAGGTAACCTAGCAAAGGAAACAAGGATATTTATTATAAAATAATACAGTATCAATGCTTAATAATTCTATTGGTTGGTTATATTTTTGTATTTCCCACATATGCTGTTGATAACTTTTCAGGTATTATTAATAATATAAATTTTATCTCTGATACATTTTGAATCGGCATTATTTCTTTGAAAACTTCATAGTGACTAAGCATAATGTCTAGACATCTTGGAATATCTGTACTACTGCGTTTTCTGCCATTTTTATGAGTGCCTGTGGCCAAAGTACAACCTCCCATGTGGGGACACAGGTTGTAGCAGGAAAATTTGCCACTTTTCATGCTTCACTGTATTTCTTTCTTCTCTTGGGTTGGTTACACGGTTGCAGTACCCGATTGATTGTAATGGCGGGTCGAGAGTAACCGCTTGCCATCAGGTGTACCGACTTCGTAAAGAATTAAAAATCTTACAACGTTATATTGTCAATTTCAAGTTTCAGTTCCAGGTAAAGTTGAGTCGTTTTCAAGGGCATAGTCAGGATTTGGCCCAGGGGAGGGCAAAACCTTAATTTAGGGCATTGAGGGGAGGGGGCGGAAAATGGCTATTCTCTCTAATAGTTATTGCTTAAATAGTTCTAGATGTATTCTTTCACTTCTGAGTATTTAACAAGGTCCAGGGTGGGCCAGCTGCCTACCATACGCCCATTGTTGTTATTGTTGAAATACCTGTAAATTTAAAATATTTGAAACAGTTGGAAATTAATGAAAAACTAAAAGCGATTTTAATCGTAGGACGAGTGTACCTTAAAAAGAATATAAATTAGCATAGCATTAATCATTTTAGTTTTATAATAAGATTATTATGGAATTTAATAAGATAATTTTTTTTTATCGCGGATCATAAATAAACAAACAGGCTTTATCTTCAATATCATTTATCGATAAGAAATTTGTCACGAGGTATTATTATTTTAAAATATAAATAAAAAAGTTATCGCACTTGACATTTTTCAAATAATATTTATGGTAGTAGAACCCTGCTGTTCCCAGATTTTTCCGGAAAGTGTGAACAGATGTTTACACTACACGTGAATAATCACTAAAATACTATTAATACTTACTGTTATGCTTCGTTTGACTAAAAGTAACCGAAAAAATTCCTGTCTTGTTTGTGACTTTCTTTATCCTCCTGATTTTTGTAAAAGTAGAAACTTTAAAATTATTTAAAAAAGTAAATAAACGCTACACACTAAACAGCCCCCATTAGTATAATCGTATCCTGTGTCGGGGGTCCGGAAACATACAAACACAAACATTATAAACCAAACTGGAACATATGGTTTAACTGAAATCGTTTGGCTTCTTATTGTAATATGCCCATTTTATTTTATAATCGACAAGAGTTGGATTATTAGATTAATAATACATGTGTTATTTAGGAATTGTACAAGACCTCGATATATTGATCGAGGTTAAAAGTTGTGCCAAATATACGATAGCTTGATAAGTATATCGGCTTGATAAACTGTACGATATGTTGGTATACTTTTATCATATCACAATATGAAAAATGAACGTAATACCTGGCCACGGAACATTCGCTTGAGCGAATTTTCACGCGGTGCGATTGGCGAAGCGTCTAGCAACAAAAACAAATGTATGTATAATGTAAAAGTAGCGATGCCACGCGTAGCGGCGCCTGGCAGCGCAATTGACGATTTTTTCCAAAGAATCGCACAGACACATAAATCAGTAGGGCGCATGCCACGGATAATTCTTCTTCTTCTTAAAGTAGTTCTTTCTAAGGTCGCCGATCTTTAGGGCAACTTGTATTTTTGATGCCGCAGCTCTGAATAACAAACGAGTGCTTTTACAAGCCATTGGCGTAAGTTCTTCAGCCAAGATATTGTTCTTCGATCCACATTTCGCTTTCCTTGGATCTTGCCTTGTATGATAAGTTGCAGTAGCTCATATTTTCTGTGTCTCATTATGTGGCCAAGATATTCCAGCTTTCTTATCTTACCCGAATAAAGTACTTTAAAATTTATAATAATAATAAGTATTGTAACTGTTTATTTCAAGGTACTACTTGGACACAAGAGATGGTGTGGCTGCTAGAAAATGATTTGAATTATAAAGGGGCTAAAGAGAAACCACTTTTTGAGAGATTCCCGATGTTGGAGTAAGTGGTTAAGTCTACTAATTAATTACGTGAAAAGTTATATAAAATTATATAAAATTAAAAGTTTTCGATAAAATTATATTATGCATATAAAAATGGCATTCAAATTATTTCAGATTCACTGAAATATACAAACGGTACCGTTCTCGTAAATTCACTTATGCATGTGTGATGTCTTCTTTTAATAGAAAATGAAAGTTAACACTACTAGAAATAGTGGTGTGCGACTGCAAATACTAATCACAGATTTTAGAATTTTTTATCTCTCTCGAAGTTTTTTTTTATTTCATGCCGGTTGGCAAACAAGCATACGGTTCGCCTGGTAAGTAGTCACCGCAACCTATGAATGCTTGCAATACTTGAAGGAATACTTGGAGGGAAGGTATACCTTCTTATAAGAAGGGAAAAAAGGAAAGGAACAGAGGGGGTTACTGTTACTTTACGCTGATTTTCTGTGAGATGGTAGTAGTTCCCGGTCGAGCCGGCCCATTTGTGCTGCGAGGAGCATGGCTCGCTACTGTAAAAGTTTTAGCTTATTCACGTACCTACATGCTATTAGAATTACGTAATCTAGATTTTATTCATTCAAACTTTCGGTTCGATGTTATCTGTTTTCAGATTGACTGCACAAATACCAGAACTAGCATTTGAATTGATCAGAAGTAACTTTATGAATCTCGGATATTTTCAAGGATTGAATCAAGCGGCCACAATGCCGAGTTGGAAGACGATTGATGAAGCGCCTTCACCAAGATTTATCAAGACACATTTACCATTATCATTGTTACCTCCAAGCCTTTTAAGTACTGCCAAGGTTATATACGTAGCGAGGGATCCGAGAGATGTCGCAGTTTCTTACTACTACTTACACAAAATGGCCATCAAGACCCTGATGAGAGCGACGTTTCGTCACTTCTGGGATGCGTTCCGAAGAGATTTGCGTAAGTGTTGAAGGTTTTAAGTTTTTGTAAAACTAGTGACCGGTCCATGCTTCGCTCTGGGTACTATTATCTATGTATACATATGTACATTCCTTAAAAATACCTAAGAGGTGGTGACAATCGCACACGACCACAAATCCAAAAAATCCTTTGAATGGTTCAGGAGTTAGCGGAAATAGAGACACACACGGAAAGCGACTTTCCGTTAACGAATATATTGCAGATAATTTGGCATAGATTAATACACGTTGAATTTCATGCGGGATATAAAACTTAGTTGTACATATGACATATGTATGTATTTTCAATGGTTTCTCATTAAATTCTAGCATCACTAAGAACTCGGGAACTCTTAGAATCTGGCGATCGACAACAGTTTAGGAGACAATTAAATGTTATTACTGCATCACAATTGTAACGGACTTCTGTGCCACAGAGGGATAAAATCGGATGTTGTTTTAGTAAAAAATTCTATTATATTAAAGATCTGAAAGGAATATCATGTATTTCTTTCAGTGCCCTGGACTCCAATTATAGAACACACGAACGAGGCATGGGAGCTGCGACATAAGGAGAACCTCCACTTTATTTTCTACGAAGACATGATAAAGGTAGGCGCAGTGCTTGCAGTGTCACTTTTTTGTCACAGAATTTTGATACATTTTAGACAATTCTAAAAGTTATCGAACTATGTCATAAGAAAAATTATCACTAGTAGGAAACTTCTGACGTGTTATTAAATAAATAAACTCTAAACACCCAGCGGCCCCCATTAGGATAGTGATACCCTGTGTTGGGGGTCCTGAAACACACACAAGGACAAACACACGCAGACTGAACATTTGCCTGCATGGTCAATGCAAACATCTGCTCCGAGCGGGAATCGAACTCACGACCCGTGGCTTAGCAGGTTCTCTACTAATGCGTAACAACGTAGTCAAATCAGATATTTTTGGTCAAATATTAAATATACAATTTTTACAGGATTTACCAAAAATAATTCGAGACGTCAGCAAGTTCCTGAACAGGGATTTGACGGATAAACAAGTGAATGTGCTCGCTGACCATCTCAGCTTCGATAATCTACGGAAGAATAAGACTGTAAATAATACTGTAAATAATACAAATGAAAACGGTGAAATCCAGTTTATACGAAAAGGTGAGGATATCCTAACATTATAGCTTCAATAGGCCAAATTTTGTACTAGATAAAAGTGGGTAAAGGGCATGAACTTTTGGGAGAAATTAATTTCTATAAAAGTTAGTACCCCAATCATTGGAACCTAAGCAGAATATGTTCTACTAGCTGTGCCCGCAGCTCCGCTCACGTTATGTAGTTTCTTGATGATCCCACGGGAACCCAACATTTTACCGAGATAGAACGTATCCTATATGCTAATCCAAGTAATGAATTATGTGTGTACCAAATTTCATCCAAATCTGTCAAGTAGTTTTTGCGGGAAAGAGTAACAAATATCCATCCCTCCATCCATCCAAACATTCACATTTATAATATTACTAGCGGGCCCGGCAGACGTTGTCCTGCCCCGAAAAAATCTGGGACCCGATAGCAGCGCCCTCTACCCCGTGAAAGTCTTTGATTGACTAAAGGGGCTATTAAAAAGCAGGGGTTGGTGATAAAAAGTGAAAATTTAGGGTCGTATGTATTTTTCAATGCGACGTAATAAAAAAATAAAAATTTTATCCAAAAAATAAAAATAAAAATTTTGGGGTGGACAGCCCTTATCGCTGAGGGGTTTGAAAAATAGATAGTAGCCGATTCTCAGACTTACTGAATATGCACAAAAAATTCATAAGAATCGGTCAAGCCGTTTCGGAGGAGTATGGGAAGGAACATTGTGACACGAGAATTTTATATATTAGAAGTTCGATACTGATTATTTTTGGTTTGGTAAGTATTTTAATTTTATTGGGCTACAAATTTTAAATTAAATTGACAGAAAAGATATGATCTCTAAACAGTTCGGATACATTTGGAAATGTAGGTTAGTATTAAATATACTTATACTTTATTTTCTGTTTCAGGAGAAGTCGGCGACTGGAGAAAGCACTTCGACGCTAAGATGGAACTCCAAGCAGAAGAATTTATAACTACAAGACTGCGCGGTCTCGACTTAAAATATCCATCCTTAAATAGCGATGAGGAAGAGTGTTCGCATTTATAGGTTAGACTTCTTAGTTCGTTAAAACATCTGCACGAGAATTTTATAAATAGCAAAGCCTTGCTTTTGCATGAACTGGCTTCGACCAGGGGAGTAGTACCGCCAAATTGGGGAGCAGTATAGATGTGAAATGGAAGTATTGCGATAAAATTCATATTATTTTTCATTTTAATATGGAGCCCACATCCTCACCCCTTAATCCTTGTACCTCCTACTCTCTCCTCTTTCCTGGCATATTAGGTACTCGTAGCAGCTCATGGTACTGTTGCTGGTATCAACGGTAACTAAAGGCATTTGGCAGACTGTATGACCGTTTGAAGTTGACGTTAAGGTATCAAAACGAAACATTTGTTATAGCATACGTAGATGTTTGAGTCCTATAAATTTTTGCATGCAACAGCCAAGTTCTGAATTATTTTTAAAGTTATTACAAAAAATAATTATAAGGTAGTAATTATAAGTTTAACATTGTGAGGTTACGCTTAAGGCCTGAATTTTATTTATCAGCAGCGACCAGCATTTAGCTGCATGGTTTTAGCCATTTTCATCGTATGCTTAAGCATCTGTAAGCACGCGTAAGTATGCGTACGCATCCTTTAGCAATCTTTGACGTATGCTCAGTACTGCAACGTGTTATATCGAGTGTTGTTACACTTATAAGCATTTAGAGAATAAATGCGTACGCGTCTTCGCACAAAATAGCCATTTTCTATAGAGAGAATGCTGATCGTTGCTGACATAATTAGGTAATACAGGCCTAAATCTTTATAGGTATAATAACTGTTCGGTTTTTAAATAATTTTTGGATTTCTTCAAAAATTAATCTCTATGCATTTACTATAATATATATTAGAAAAAGTATATTAAAATAATTTATTTATAATTCTACAATATTAGCTACGCACATAAGTATTTAGCCTTTACTTATATAATGTATAAATTCTGTGACTTAAATTATATTGTATAATATGAATTCTAAAGTTTGTACCAAGTGGTGAAAATAATATTATTGATGGATGATTTCATTTAAATTACTATTCACGGGTTTTAATGAAATGCATGAGTTTATACAAAACTTACGAGGTTTGTTTATTTAGCATGTGTGAATGTTGTATGAATCTCTGGTTTACTGAAAATCATATTTACAATAGAGTTGATAATATGATGAAGATTTAAAAATGATTTTTAAGAAATTGTGGGCTTTTAAGTTTAGATCTTGGATAGTGAAATATTCTTGTAATTTTAAAGGAGTAAAAGTAACTAATTCGTCTTTTCACTATTAGTATTTTAAAGAAATTACGTCTATGTGCAATAAAATTAAAATATATTTATTTAATTAATTTAATGACACGAAATTAATACTTTACCTAAATAAATGCTTCTTTTATGTTACAAGTTGGCAATCAAGCATACGGCCCACCTGATGGTAAGCGGTTGTCATAGCCTATGAGCACTTGCATTAGCCAGTAATTTCACAGTAACGCCTAGGCTATACTGTTTTGCGGTAGAATATTTGACACTGCGATGGTACCTACCTAGCCGTCCTCTTGCAACAAAAGGCCTACCACCAGTGTGACTGATTGCACTGGTGGAATAATCTCTGCTGTGACAGGGGTTATCCAACAGCAGGCGATGGGGTCGTCACGTACCGAAGCTGGTAACCTACAGCACAAATATATCGGATAGACTGGGGAAGTACTACCAAGTATCAGTACTGTTTCATGCTATGAGAGACTACTTTCCTTCTCATACCTTCCATCCCATCTCCTGGCAACGCACAGGTGTTTTTCATAGGTTGCGGAGACTGCTTACCATCAGGCGGATCTCATGCTTAGTTGCGAAACGTCACGACAAAAAAAATCAGTGCATAGTTGTGCAGTCTTCTTCATCCTAGCATTATTCCCGGTATTTTTATGTACCCAGGGTCTGCTTATTACTCTTATCCAGATTTGACAGGTTACTAGTTTTTACACAGAGCGATTGCCATCTGACCTCCGCAACCCTAAGGGCGAACCAGTAACTCATTGGATAAGAGCAATTTACTTATCAAGAGTTAACGATTATTATCAGATGTTATTGATAATAACCGGGACCGACAGCTTAACGTGCTCTCCGAGGCACGGTGGGGAGACCCACACGGACAAACGCCCAGACCGAAACAGAAATTTTAACAAACATCTGCCCGAGCGGGAATCGAACCCGCAACCGTCGAGACTAAAGGCAGACTCGCTACCCACGACGCCACAACGGTGTGCATAGTTGTGCAGTGTGTGTGTTCAATTATGAATGATAACATAAATTTGATTGAGTTTGAGGACAAGTCACAATAAGAACAGTAGTTTTTTTAGGAATTTTTGGAACGAGCTTCAACTGTCCGCATCAGAATATAAATATGTAGATATAACTATCAATGTATGATAGTAATGTAATAAGAATCGTTTTTGCTTCTACCTCTGTATTTTCTTACATTTACTATTCTAGAATTAATTAATAAGCTTTTATTTTTAATTATTAATTTTATAATAAACCTAGTTCTATAAGAGTTCAACAGTTTTCAAATACTTCAAAGTCATTTTTATATATCTTAAAAGATGTTTGGTTTTACACGTATAAGGTTTCATTGTTATAAAATTTTCTTTGAAGACATCAAGAATGAAGTAAGGTCGGAGATTGCAATTAAAATTATATAAAAATTTGTCGATTCTTTTATTTCAATTATAAAGATCACCCGATAGATTTTTTTTTCGGAATGTGTATTGCTGTTGGCCCTATTGGCCTTGACAGCGTCACCGGGCGGGGGGCCGAGTACTGAGACTCAGCCGTGATAAAGGGACAGCCCTCAAATTTGATTCCGTCCTTAGGGTGCCTCCTGCGAAGCCGAACCACGGCTAAGGACGTCATCGGAGATGGAGGCGGCGCTCCGAGCGCGTCCCGATAGATATACAATGATATTTTAAATAAAAAAGAGCTTTTGGAGCCATGATCATCCTATCACATAAGGGCCGGCTCGACAAGGGAAGTACTGTCCTCTCTCAGAAAATCGGTGTAAAGTAACGGTATCAGTAGGTACTATTGCATTTCGTGTGATGAATTAAAGCACCGGAGGCCCAATTTCCCACTTTCCGTTCCTTTTTTTCCATCTCATTCCTTCCCTCCCGTCTTTGGGTTGGTAACGCACATGTGATACTTCAAGTATCTCAAGTATCACTAGCGTTTATCCGTTACGGTGACTGCCTGATAGTATCAGGCAGGCCACATGGTTGTGTACCAACCGTTATGGAATAAAAAAACTTAACGTTGTTTAAATTATTCACAATTACTTGCTTCCCAAAAAAAAAAAACAAGTATAATTTTCGATCGAGATAAAGCTATCTTTAGTCACATTAGAATTTTCGGTAATTGTGGCTAGTTGCCTCTTATATTTTGGTAAGTTTAAAATTATAAATGCCTAAAATTTAATACCAAAATAATTCTATAAATTGTCTTTAGTGTATAGTCAGGATAATGTGACAGTGATATATGAATCTAAACTATGCCTTATTAATTCTTACATGTCGCTACCCTCTGTTCGAGTCGTTCCCAAATGCAGTAAATCAAAATGCCCTGTAATAACCTGGACTATAAATCATAGGCGACGATCCATTGTGTTGAAATTTTGATTATTTTTAACCGATTTTGCTGAAGAGAAGGTTCTCAATGTTTATAAGGTGATATTAACCTTTAGTCTCCACGGTTGCGGGTTCGATTCCCGCTCGGGCAGATGTTTGCATTGCTCTTACAAATATCTATTTCGGTCTGGGCGTTTGTCAGTGTGGATTTCCCCACCGTGCCTCGGAGAGCACGTTAAGCCCGTCGGTCCCGGTTGTTATCACATAACATCTGATTCTTTTTCTTCTTATCGAGTGGTTAGTGGCCAATCTAGTCTCCGAGTTGTTCAGGTCGCCCGTAGGCCTCTGACTTGACTTATCGACTGTTGTCAAATTGTCAATAGCCGGGACCGACTTTTTACGTGCCCTCCGAAGCACGGAGACGGTCGGTTGAAATACCACTATGCGATCACCCATCTAGTGACTGACCGTACCTAAATTTGCTTAGCCTACCGATCGTTTACCGATCAGTGGGTACACTCGGCTATGAGCGTCTCAACATCTGATAATAATCGTTAACTCTTGATAAAAATTAATAGCAGTACCTCCACAGCGCTTGGCTTTATATAAGAGAAATGCCTATTGTATGGCTGTAAAATATATAATTATTTACCGAATAAAATAAAAATTTTACCAATGGCAAAATTCAAAAAATATATGTTTATAAAATTAATGGACGAATGTATTTATGACATTAATGATTTCTTCAAAATAAAATTCTAGACATATATTTCTATGATTATTAGGTATTATTATTTGTTGAATTGTTAAATTGAATTATTTTAAGAATGTTTACTTTATTTTAATTATTATTATTTTTAATTATTATTATTTTTAATTATTATTATTTTTATTATTATTATTATCTCATTTTATTAATTGACATATTTAATTATAGTTTCTTAGACTGTATGTTTCAAAGACTTTTTGTAAAATTTGCATGCCAGTTTTATAATAGGCAAAACATGTAGGAACTGTTTAAATGTAAACTGAACATATGATATTCATACCCATGTTTGATGCAAATAAATATTATTATTATTATTATAAGTAAATTTCTCTTATCCAATGAGTTACTGGTTCGCCGTCAGGGTTGCGGAGGTCATATGGTAATCGCTCTGTGTCAAAACTAGTAACCTGTCAAATCCGGACAAGAGTAATAAGCAGACTCTGGGTAAATACCTACTCGTAAAATACCGGGAATAATGCTAGGAAGAAGAAGTATATAAGGTGATATTTTCGTTGCTCGTTAATCTGTCGATATTTTAATCGTGATATTATACTATCTTGGCAGTATGCGATAACACAAGTTATAAGCATTAATCGTTGACATAAACAACTATTACATTGGGTTGATTACTAAGGACACGACAAACAAATGGAAAAAAAATGTGAAAATGCTTTAAATTTTTTAGTAGTAGAGGCTACTCGCAGCACTAATGGGCCGGCTCGATCGTGGAGGTACGTACTACCATCCCACAGAAAAACGGCTCGAGGCCCAATCTCCTACCCCCACTGTTCCCTTCCTTTTTCTTCTTCACATCCCTCCCCTTCTATCCCTTGGGCTCCCCCCGCGAGGATGAGAGCGAGCCTTATGGGTTTCTGCTCGCTGTCATGCCCTAACAGGGCAAGGAGGGTCTGCGTGCGTTGTTGACGCAGACGAACGCTGCGACGGCCAGACAGCCGTGCCGGGGTCAAGTGCCCGGCACGAATGCCCCGGCCGTCGCCTGGCGTAGAGATAAAACCTGGTGGAGTTTTAGTGAGTAGGAGTCTCACATAACCCCGGCAGCCCCAGCTCCGGGGTATCCATGAGGATTTCTCCACCATAAAAAAAAATCTTTTGGGCTGGCAACGTGCATGTGATTCAAGTATCACAAGCGATCATAAGTTGCGGGAACTGCTTACCATCAGGCTGCTTACTTGACCGAATGCTTGTTTGCCAAACTACAAATTAGTAAATTAAAACAGCAGTTCCGAAATTTGATATGTGATATTTTTAAGTTTTAATACTTAGATATATTAGATTTTTATATGAGACCTCACGAAACTTAGGTCCTCTCGCGAAGCCCTAAACTTTAGGTAGAAGACATTACAGACTTCTGTATCGAAGACGGCTTAAAGTCACACGCAGGAATAAAATATAATGCATTTTAATTTATAAAACGCAGTATAGCGCACGTAGAGATTGTCATATCAGTTTTGAGTTGGTTTTTTTTATCTTACCTTTATCAAGTAAGTTACTACTTGACCCGACGAAGAAAATGTATGTCGGAATTTGACGAGATAAATTATAAACACGAAATAACAATGTACTTGAAACTAGTTTTATCAAGTCAAGTTTCGTTTACATTCGTTTACTTTTTCAAGGCATTAATAATATTCCTATTACCCCTCCAAATAAGCTCGAAGCTTGCGCTAGGAGTGGGTACGACAATAGCCCAAGGGGGTCAGGATCGAAACCCTCGACTCTCGCGTTAATGGAGCGAAGTTGGCCCTTCTACCGTTGAGATATTGAGGCTTCAATAAGTTGACATAATCTATATTTTAAATATTCCTGGTTCTCCTAGCATTATTCCCGGTACTATACGAGTATTTACCCAGTGTCTGCTTATCACTCTTGGTTGGTTTTTGAGACGCTCATAGCCGAGTGCACCCGCTAATCGGTAAACGATCGGTAGGTTAAGCAACTTTAGGCGCGGTCAGTCACTAGATGGGTGATCGCATAGTGGTATTTGAACCGAGCGTCTCCGTGCTTCGGAGGGCACGTAAAAGTCGGTCCCGGCTGTTGACAATTAGACAACAGTCGATAAGTCAAGTCAGAGGCCTACGGGCGACCTGAACAACTCTGACACTAGGTTGACCACTAACCAATCGATAATAATAAACTCTTGGTTTGACAGGTTACTAGTTACACAGAGCGATTGCCATCTGACCTCTGCAACCCTAAGAGCGAACCAGTAACTCATTGGATAAGAGCAATTTACTTATCAAGAGTTAACGATTGTTATCAGATGTTATATTGTTACGTTGTGGCGCAGCGGTAGCGTACCTGCCTTAAACGCCACAGGTCGCGGGTTCGATTCCCGCTCGGAGCATCATATGTTTGTATTGATCATGCAAGCATATTTTCCGGTCTGAGTGTATTTGTCCTTGTCATTGTCAATGTTTCCGGACCCCCGACACAGGATATTACTATCCTAATGGGGGCCGTTGAGTGTGCAACGTTTATATGATAACAAACGGGACCGACAGCTTAACGTTTTCTCCGAAGCACGGAGGGGAGACCCACAAGGCCAAACGCCCAGACTGAAACTGATATTTGTAAGATCAATGCAAACATCTACCTGAGTGGGAATCGAAACCGCAACCGTCGAGGCTAAAGGCAGACTCGATACCCACAACGTCACACCGGTGTTGTATATTGCTGATTGTAGGACTTAAAGGCCCGCCTACTACTACCGCTACAACTGTACGTCAGAGAAAAACTCGTGAAGTGACTGCTCGTCCGCCACTTTTCGAGGTCAGCCATTGTATAACCAGTTGCATTTTTAAGGTTATGGGCGGGAGAGAGTAATCGATCAACATCAGGTGAGCCTTGTGCCCGTTTGACTACTCTAACATAAATGATGGTAAAATCACCTTATGGTAAGCGTTGCGGTGGCTTATGAGCGCGCGCAACTCCATTTGTAGGTGCAACTCACGCGTTGCCAACCTCGAGATATAGGTTCTTGAATCTTCTTTGCTTAGTAATTTCACTACCTTTTTTTTTACTTGGAGAAATGCAGTTACGCTCTCGAGCGCCGGGACGGGTGCAATGGCGCAGGAGATGTGTGGACTCGGAGCCGAGCTCCCCTACCCACTAAAACTCCAAGGTCCCATCTAGCGCCATAGTGGGACGGCGCGGGGTCGCCGAAGCATACAAGCGCTTGCCCCGAGGGGCCCACCGGTGGCAGCAACTTACTACCGCCATACATACATATTAATACATACTATACATATATATAATATATAACACTCTACGACGCTTACGCGCCCAGGCCTTTCGGCCACCGTCTGGGGCGGCAACCAGTAATTTCACTACCTACAGTGGCCTTCAAACCGGAACACACTACACAATACTACCTAGCCAGACTTTTGAAACAACTTTTGAAACAAAATACCTACCCTATATTCAATTCTGAGGTCCACACGAATGAGGTCGCGGGCTAGTGCTATTATAATAAAATTTAAAAAATTCCAACAAAATATATAGAGCAATATGGCGATTGTAAACATCATTATTGTTCTGATCATAATATGCATGGATTTTGGAAAATAAATTTGCATTTCTGAACCTCATCATCGTGTATTTTCAACCACGCTAAGTAAAGCCAACACTAAACAATGAAGGTGTTTCAGCTTTATCATAAAACCTGCGGACCGTTAATTATTACATTAATCAAGCGATAAACGATGGTTTATGCTGCTTATAACTTAACAAAGAGAAAAATTAATCATTTGTTGTTGTTAAATGTCTTCATCCTAGCATTATTGCCGGTATTATATTTACACAGGGTCTGCTTATTACTCTTATCCGGAATTAACGGGTTACTAGTTTTTACTAAGAGCGATTGCAATCTGACCTCCCCAACCCTAAGGGCGAACCAGTAACTCGTTGGATAAGAGCAATTTACTTATCAAGAGTTAATGATTATTATCAGATGTTATGTGATAACAACCGGGACCAACAGCTTAACGTGCTCTCCGAGTCACGATTATTATTGTTGTTGTTAAATATATCGAAACCAATTTTATTATGCAGCAGCTACCCTCTTCCTATCTCTACATGGATAGGTACGAAATAAAACACTATTGTTTTATAAATATATAAACGCCTGAATAAAATATGGAGCAAACATGACATTTGCACTATTATTATTCATTGCTATTATATTGATTAAGACGTTAACTAAAGTAAAAAGACAAAAAGAAGTTTAAAGGCGTCGGGATGTGACGACCCCATCGCCCGCTGTTGGGATAACCTCTGTCACAACAGAGATTAGTCCACCAGTGCAATCAGTCACACTGGTGGTAGGTCTTTTGTTGCAAGAGGCCGGCTAGGTAAGTACCACCGCAGTGTCTAATATTCTGCCGCCAAATAGTAGTGTTTAGGTACTACTGTGTTCCGGTCTGAAGGGCATTTTACGCTAGTGAAATTACTGGGCGAACGAGATTTAAGAACTAATATCTCGAGGTTGGCAACGCGTGAGTGGCACCTACTAATGGTGCTGCAAGCGCTCATAGGCTGTGGCAGCCACTTACCATCCGGTGGGCCGTATGCTTGTTTGCCAACTTCTAACATAAAAAAAAGTAAGTTTGATATAATATCAAACTTTATAAAGTTCGTAACAGTTTAATCCAAAACTAGACGTTAATTAATAATGAAGAAGCCAATAATTTCATATTATCGTAAAAAGAACTTCCCTTCATTTTCCAGTCGACTTAGTTACTTTAGTTGGTACGTAAGAGAATAAACTTGAAATCCATAATGGTAGTCTTACCTCCGCTCTTTGTTTAAGACAAAGCCCCGCAAAATTAAGATAAAACCACCACAAACGTACTTAATATATTCAAAATCAGTTTATTCCCGGTTTAAATAAAGGTGGCTGAATTACGTATTTGCATAATAATGCTTTTGGAAGTGCTTGTTTACAAAACAACCATTTTGAATTTTCTAAAGCAAAATTATAGCAAATCCATGCTAATTTCTTTACTAAAATTATTATAAATAATACATTTTCCTTGTTGCATCCGTATTAATGGACCGCATAGCACAAAATACCGGTGATAAATAGCAGTATCCGCATTATTGCGTGGTGTTTTTGATAAGCGTGAGCCTTGTACGCTTAAAACAACCATCTCTCTCACACTTTTTCCTCTCTCTTTTTGTCTTATATCAACTGGTAAAGCACAGTGCTGCAACTGGTGCTATTTTGAACATTAGCTATTCTAACAACATCTTTTGACGGTGTGGTTTTATTATATCTGCAGCTTCTGTGTTTGTAACAATCATTAATGTATGATTTTATACCCAATCATACTCTATTTCATTTAAAAATAGATTACTATTTACTTTTTTACTAGTAATACATTACATAATTTAACGCTTACAACAAAAATAATTATACGTTATTTATAATCCTCCGTCATGCTATTTATGTCCTGTAAGAATAATTAAAAACTTCGGTTATAAAAGCGGACGAATGACTACTAATGAGGATAGTTTGGCACAGATACTTTTATAAAAGTTTAGCCATATTTTATGTTTAATATTTATTTCTGGTTATTAAGGAATGGTAGTGGTACAATGAACATATATTTTTTCTTAATACTATAATCTCCTAGAAAACTATTTAGTGTGGCTGTTTTGACCTGAGAATTTTTATCCTCTAACAGGTGCTATCGGGAAATAGCAGTAGATAATAGCGTTTTGGATCTCATCAATGGATGATGAGACCTACCGATCTACCCGTTTCCATTAGCCCTGTTACATTATGCGGTTATTACACAAGCTTTATAAAATAAATATAATTATTCCAAAGTAATGGAAATAGCGCCTGATGTTATATTATAGTTTTCGCACATGTTAGGATAATGGCTTGAATAATTATGTTCTCACTAAAGAAATTCGTTTATAAGGAAAACTGGAAAGGCTACCCACTCTGACAACGAAACAATACTGCCGTTCAGAGTCCAGTTCAACTTTTAAATGACTGCTGATTATAATAAATATAAAGCATCATTCATTAACTCATACCTACGGAATGACATGACAAATTATTTACTATTTTGCAATAATTAATTTTTTTGTCGCCATTTTGGTATTTTATTATATTGTAAAACCAAGTGTGTTTGGAATAGAATGAATACGTAGATAAGAATTAAACCTTTTTAAAGAAGTTATTTTAAAATTCAAATGATTTCGGTTCAAAATAATTAGGGTCCGACCGAAACTGGTTGTTCAGCCGAAACCGAAACCGAAACCGAACTTTCGGCCTCCCTCTCAGTTTCGGCCGAAACCGAAACCGAAACCGAAACTTTTTAAAAATATTTAAAACTACGTTTTTTTTACTGAAATTTGAATTTCAAGTTTTTTTTAACATTTATTTGCATGTATATTCGTAGTCGACTAATTAGGAACGGAAAATAATTTGGTAAAATATTTTCAAAGTTTCATTTTATGAGATACTGTTTGTTATAAAGTATACTGTTCATTGTTCAATGGTGTGTTCTTTTTCGGAGCTAAGAGTATTTTATGGTGGTTTATTTAAAAAGAAATTTCTCTCATCGAAATTGCTCATTTACTGGCTGACCATCTAATTAGGGACAACAAGAGTTAGTGTATTATTTTCGATTTTTAAAAAATAAACCTGAAATACAAAGGCGCAAAGCCTTTGTGTTTTTATTTGTCGTCATTCTTTAGTTTATAGTTTTGATTTCTAAAATTAATATCACAATTTATTACTTAAACATGGGTCACTTATTTAAGCTATGAAACGTCCAAGCGAAAACAATTTTATCTCAACGTAAATAGCCATACGCTAAAATAGCTTATCATTTGATTTGCTCCAAAAGTATGGTTTTCAACGCTGTGCAATATTTTCAAACCTATAAAACTACTACAGTTTCAGTAGTACCTAGAAAGAAATTTAGATCGCAGACTGGAAATAGCTTTATAAAAAGTTCCCTTTGTGGGCTCTGTAATTATTAAAAGTGAAATATTTGGACTAGAACTTAGTGGCGAAGTTACATGGGCGCTTTAAAACGAAAACGATCCAAAATATACTTCACTGTTTATTAAATGATTTCTAGCCGGTGAACTACTATCAGTTTTAGATGCCAATAGCCTAGACATGAATTCCTTGGAACATTTGTGGTACAACAAACTGGAAATTTAAACCAACTCTATAGTAGTTCCAAAGACGCCTGGAAGAACTTCACTAAATAAACTTGTCATTATTTGATCGAGTCGATACCGCGCCGATGTCGATGTGGCTATAGCTAATAATGGCAATCACATTTAATATTAATTTTTAATAGAAAACGTTTCCTTTTAGATGAATTTAATAATAAATGTACATTTTTCTCTTCCATTACATTCTGCGTTCATTATTTCTAATGTTTTCTTAAGTGTCCCTAATTACTTGTCCAGAGTTATATT
The DNA here is from genome assembly GCA_023373885.1 of Hestina assimilis. NCBI lineage: Eukaryota > Metazoa > Arthropoda > Insecta > Lepidoptera > Nymphalidae > Hestina > Hestina assimilis. The sequence continues at coordinate 2,647,768 of CM041749.1, read as the reverse complement.
AGACCGAAGGAGAAATAAAGTTGAATTTTAATTGTTATTATTTTTAATTACAATCCATTCCAATAATTAATAATTCTATTAAGAAAATATTGGTTAAATGATCAAGATCAGATCAACATTAAGAAAACGTAACAAAGACTTCATGTAAACTGAAATTACGGAATATATAAATAAATGTTACTCTTATTATACCAAAGTCCCTAATTAGTTGACCACCACTGTATATAATATAGACAGTTAAAAAGAGTTACATAAATAAAATAAAAAGTTGGCTGCGAAGTTTACCGAACAACGCACGAAAAGCCACGAACACTCGAGTTTCGGCGAGGCCGAAAGTTTCGGCTATATTTTGGCCGAAACCGAAACTAAAGCCGAAACTAGATTTTTGGCCGAAACTGGCCGAAACCGAAACCGAAACCGAAATTTCGGTCGGTCACTAAAAATAATGGAGTTGAGAAGTTTTTAGATTATACGCCACGCCTCTTCTGACGTCGCTCGTCGACCTTGAGTGACCCAAATCTATGAATAAACAACGTACTATTATAATTCAAGCATACAGAACACATAGCAATGGAAGTGATATCGACTTTAGCCTATACAGCTCACATTATTAAGTAGTAGTGCCAAGCCTAGGCTCAAACTTGGAGGATGCAGGACAACTTGATATTGTGCCTAACCAATAAGAAACTTATTATATGGAGAAATAAAATCATTCGTTCATTTATATAGCTGTTCAACCATCGGTTACAGAACTCGGGTACCTGGCTTATGACTTATGGAGCTGTTAAGGCCAGTGATGTCCACAGCAACACAGTCGGAAAAAATACCCATTGCATTACAAACTGAATAAGATGTATGTTAAGTATTTGGAAATACTAAAAAAAATAAAAATAAAAGTCTCTATATTTCTGTCTATATTTTGATGGATTAGGATTGTTTTTCGCGTTAGGTCTTATTACGTGTATGTTAATGTTTAAAATAATTCTAAATAAGTTCTTTTTACGTGTTATTATGAACACTGGGTCGCTATTACGCCATTTATTGCAATAAGTTATCAATATCGTGCCACTAGTGAATGAATACATAACTGTATTTGATAGTAAAAAAGTAGTGTTGCAGAGCCATCGATAGTTTGACTGTCGATAACTGACCTCAAAAACTATTCCAAATATCGATTGTACTATCAATAGCATGGTCTTAAGTAAATACAAAGGCTACTATCGATATTATTCGACGTAGAAAGATATCGAAACTATCGATAATAATGTCACGTGACAGTAATCGATAATTCTATCGATAACGGCCTATCGGTACGCAACACAAGCCTACATTGTTGTTAATATGTACGTTACGAATACTACAACTCTGGTACCATTATATATTTTTAAGATAATGCGTGCCATTTCTGGTCTTTTATTTCTGTATAAATTAATATAGTAAAACGTTATAAGGTTATACCAGAAGTTTGGAATTTGATCGTTTATTTAATTAAATTACTAATATTTGTCGAAGTGTTATTTCGATTTCGTTTGTTCGATTTTTTATATTTTTCATTCTATTATTATGGTCGAAGATAGATAAATGTAAGTAGGTATATCGTAATTTTAAAATTGAGATTGTTTTAATGTGCGTACAAATGACTACAATTTTTTAAATCTCAATAATTTTATATTGAGTAGAAGTCTTTTAAAAATATGAATGCCATCTAACTCTAAAAACCAATTTAATTTTTAGATATTAAATTATTATCATAGAAGATAACGTATGAATTACGAACAAACACGAATTATAATTCTTATCATAGATTAATTTAAAGTAAATATCGTAACAAGTGTGAAAAAACACGTTTGCTGCTATGCCAATGCCAGTCGCGTTGCGTACTCGCCGGTAACGAACGCGTTATACATAGAAAACAAAATGGCGTCGCGTTCGATCAGCCGGTGTTTCATTATCACCACGAGGAATTACAGCTCGAAAACTGACAAAAATGTCGCTTTCCTCGGCCTTGGAAATATGGGAGGTTTCATGGCAGCCAACCTTGTCAAAAAGGTAATTTTATTCATACAATATTTACAAATGAATTTACATTTATTTGCTTAACACGCGGACTTTATGTACAGTAATTATTAACCAGTTATCATATAATATTAACTATTTAAATAACTTCTTTAATAAGGAAGCACATTAATCGCTGTAGCGATGAGATAGTAGACGTTAAATACCGGTTTTTCGGTATTATAAATATTTATATTAGCTGCGCCCACGGCTTTTTATTTATATTGCATGGAACCCTAATTCTATTTTTAAAATAAAAGTAGCCTAGTTTACTCCTCATAAAACTAGCTATCTGCCAGTGAAAGTCCTGTTAAAATAAGTCCATCCTTTTCAGAGATTAGCCGGAACAAACAGACAGACATACAGACTACATACAGATAGACAAAAAATTAAAAATTGATTTTTGTATGTAAATACTTAATATATATTGTCAAATGCCTTTATTATAAAGCTGTTAATTTACAATTACAAACAGACACTTCAATTTTATTTATTTTTATAGATGTGATAATAAAAAACTTGATATCGATGATTAATTATATTATTTGTTTAACTATTTAGGTTCTACAGTGATTAGATTATCATTATAAACGTGTTATTTACATATACATTCGACTTGCATACAAAAAAAATCTTAAGACTCCTTAGTGCTACTCCTTCGTAAGTTTAATACTAACTTCATTCGATTATATTCTGCAAATCATGACCGAAAATCGAATGAAGACAGCTGTTAGTCTGTGACTAACTTCATTTAGTTGCATTGGTAATGAATTTACGAAGGGACAACAAAGAGTCTATGATATTTTGTTTGTATGTAAGCGCATCTCCATAGTGTAGACCTTAGGAGGGAATCAAATTTGAGCCCCCGTGAGGGCTGCCTCTTTATCACCGCTGAGTCTCTGTACTCGGCCCCTGCTTGGTGACGCTGTCAAGGCCAGTAGGGCCAACAGCAACACACATTCCGAATTAAAAAAAATAGCGTTTAGTAAGTCTATGGCTCGTTCTAATATTTTTGTAGACAAGAGTTGTTTCAGGTATTTTAAAGTATATTAATATAGCTAAAGCGGCGTTTTAATAGTAAAGTAAGCAGTAGAGAACGTTAGTAGAGTCACTAGAGTGTACTGCATAATACTTACTCACATAATTAAATACTTTAGAAAATACGCAGTTGTAACTGAAGAACTTTTTGTATGTAAAGAGTAACTTGTGTTTTTACTAAATTTTTCTCCCTGTGTCTGTCTAGTATTATTCCCGGTATTATCCCAGGGTCTGCTTACTCTTATCCGGATTTGACAGGTTACTAGTTTTTATACAGAGCGATTGTTATCTGAACTCCGCAACCTTATGGACGATACAGTAGCTATAAGAGGTAATTTCCTATCAAGAGTTAACAATTATTATCAAAGACAACCGGGACCGACTGCTTAATGTGCTCTCTAAGGCACGGTGGGGAGACCCACAAAGACAAAAGCCCAGACCGGAACAGATATTTGTAAGATCATTACAAATCTGCCTGATATGAATTTGTTACAAAATTTCTTCGAAAAGGAACCGTTAACTAAATCTCAACGTTGGAATATCTCGTTTAGATATTTTTAATCGTTGCGTAGGTGTTACGCACTACGATAGACTTTAAATTACCCTAATGTTTTATGAAGTTATTTTTATTAATATCAGCCATACGGGTAGCAGGGCAAAGGTGGCTCCTGCAGTTCGCTTTCAGCAATGATATTAGCCGCTCTTGAACTCTACTTCCACTTACTATGAGGTGGAATAGAGTAATTATGGTCTTTTTCAAAGTTGGTGATAACGCCCCTTGTTGGCCTTAGTCCTAGAGGAGCGGCACCTTTATCCTTCACATTAGATTCGTTTTAAAATGATAATTGATAATGTTCGTTTTTGAATTTGAATAAAATTATTAAAATGTGGTGTTTAATTAGTGGTAAAGTAAAAACACTTTTTTTACAGCGCTGAAAAGTTATTGATATTCAAGGTAGGCGGTGGGTACTTTTTAATTTGGTCCTATTATAATTTGGTCAAGACCTGATGACGGGATCTTGGAGAAATCGAAGAAAGTTTTCAAATTTTATAAGCACAGCTATAGAGCTGAAATCGATCTGGATATCTAAAGTAACTTGTCTATTTACTCCGGCAAAGTATCATATTTTGATATGGAACTGCGGTGTAAAAAGCAATATGTAATTATTATACAAAATAAAAATCTTCTTACTACTAAACGACGTGCTTTAAAATGTACAAAAATAATGTGAATTTATAATGGACTTTTCGATTTCGTACTATTTTAAACCAATTTTAATATATTCGAGTTTATGAGTTTCTTTGAATTGTGTAATTGGGTTTAATTCACTCTCTATTCAAAATGTATAAATCAATTGAGGATAATATTCGACCGACAGTTTCGTGATTGTCTTTGTATGTGTGTATATCATTAAACTTGATAGGAGACGACATTGACACACATGTCGCTATCGATGCAAATGTAATGTAAACTGTTCTATACGTTTGTAATTTTGTTGGTTCGAATATTTTCAGAAGACTTTTAGTTATTGACATTTACACTTCTGGGGTCTGTGTGATAGCATTTTACTTCTTTTTCTTCTTCTTACCGAGTGGTTAGTTGCCAACCTAGTATCAGAGTTGTTCAGTTCGCCCGTAGAGGCCTCTGACTTGACTTTTCGACTTGTCAAATTGATAACAGCCGGGACCGACTTTTTACGTGCCTTCCGAAGCACGGAGACGCTCAGTTAAAATACCCATATGCCATTACCTATCTAGTGACTGACTGCGCCTAGAGTTGCCCAATCAGTGACCGCACCCGACTATGAGCGACTCTCTATGGGCGTAGCATTTTACTGTAAAATAATCAGAAAAAGTTTAAAAAATTATTCCCAAATGGGTTCTATCTTTTTCGAACCAATATGGTAGAGTATTTAATTTGCAACAAAAAAATGTTATTACTAATTTCCTGTGCAACTAATAGTTTGCCTCATAGAGCTTGAAAACCATTTACAGGCTGTTTTTTTTAATTTAAGCAATATTTAGCTAATCCAAAAAATAAAATAAAACCCAAAATGTAACTTTCCAATCTATAAAAATACAAATGTATACGTTATAAAGAAACAGAATAAAATAAAATTGAAATACTTAATAATTTAAAATACTTTTTAATACAGCTCCTGTGTCTTAAGCAGTTAACTATAAGATACGATATTGACTATTCGAGTGTATGATGGAGAAGACAAAAAATCATGGCAAATTTCCAACATGGCATATTTCTTAGCGTTTCCTATCTGTGTACAGAATCTTTGTAAATATTAATACATTAATTTATTTCTTATCTGAGTGGGCTTCCAAATGATAAGCTCTTTGTATGATAAAACTACGTTACAACGCTGGGTCATATATTGTTGAGGAGACACGGTCTTCTAGGCTAGAGAATCCTTGGGCATATACGCTTGGTATAGAGACTTTGGCGGATCAAAAGTATGCAGTATATTTTCGGGGCAAAAATAGAAATCTTTGCAAGTCCGTTGTGACGTGCTGGTAGTGACTAGCCTAGCCTACTTTGATTCTGATAGTCTGGTTTGGTCCGTCTGGCGTTTTTCCATGCGGGTCTCCGCCGTGCCTATGAGAGCATGTTAAGCTGTCGGTCTCGGGTGTTATCATAACATCTGATAATAGTTAACTCATGATAGGTAATTTGCTCTTATCCAATGAGCTACTGGTTCGCCTTAAGGGTTGCGGAGGTCAGATGGCAATCGCTCTTTGTAAAAAATAGTAACCTATCAAATCCGGATAAGAGTAATAAGCAGACCCTGCACAAAATACCGGGATATTTATCCGGTAAATACCGGAATATTTATCCCGGTATTTTGTGCTAAGGGAAAAGAAGAAGGCTAAAATGAAATATCTTATCGATTTTATATTGTTCCTTGCAGTCGACTGCTTACTGTGAACTTAAGCATTTAAAATATTTAATCAATATTTGTTATAAAATATCTAGTCAAAGACCTTTTATTTTCTATCGAAAAAATGTCATCAGTATATTTAATATAGCTACTTGAATTTTCTTTTTCGTTTCGGGGAAAAAATTATATCAGCTAGCTTGGAAAAATTTCTTATTTTTCCAAGCTAGCTGATATAATTTTTTCGTCGTAGGTCGTATCGGAATTGGCCTAGGGGCGCAATATAATTAAATCGATCCCAGAGCACGACGTAAGTCTTGTTATTCCTTAAGCAACGACAACCCAAACCATAGGCTAGCTTAGACTGGATGGGTTCTGTTTCAGTGCATTTTAGTTAAGGTCATTTTTAAATCACGGAAATTCAGGAATGTATGTCAGTATTTTTGAGTTTTGATTTATATCATTTTATTATAAGATACAGGCAACATGGACAGCCAAAATCTTATTGCTGACTTCCGCAAACGCATGATTTTATAACCACAGTGAAAGATTGTGTGTTGGTTTTGTCATTAATCCATCAGAAGAAGAAGGTGTTAAAAAAATGGTAGAAGTAGTAAAGTGCCAGGCTTATTCTTGTCCTTAAGGAACTTACTGTTTTCTCACAGAATCGATGTGACAAATATATGTACTATTACGTCGAGAAAATGATGGATTCTCAATTTACCCTATTTTATCATTTTCTCTTTTGCTTCTTTGGTTGCGACAATTTGATATTTCTGTTTTAATAAACTACGGTGACCGCTTACCATCAAGAAGGCCGTTAGATATCTCACATATTGGTATTTAAGAAATACAAAAGTGTTAGTGTAAATATAGGTAGTAGCTATGACGTAACTAACAGCAATGTATATAATAACAATGAAAGAAAAGACAAACTTTGGTTTTGCAATAGTTGTTCATCTATGCAGAATAATGATAATAGATTAATTAAAGTAAGACGAACGATTTAAGTGAATTGGAATCGATTTCACACTAAATTGAAAATTGAGACTTGATAATGACTATTGAATTAAACTGTATAAAGATTAGACAAAAGAAAAAAGTAGTCACTCGGACTGTGAAAATTTAAATGAGATCTTTTGATTCCGCATACGATATTAATTATAGTGAGCTATGTTAGTGAGTATTTTGATAATGATATAATTCATCTAAAATTGTAGTAGAAGTAGGTCTAGTTTAATGCTGGTTGAATATGCAGGGAATATATCAATTTTTATTATTAGGTCACTATAAATTTAGATAAATTTTGTGGTAAATTTTTAATTCAGGTTAGCGTTTAGAAGATTAATGTGGCGTTTAGAAGTTATTTCGGTTCTCAACTTATACTAAATGTAAACTTTAATATAAACTAAATTGCGGTTATAATTATACGTATGTTATTGCAAACTTTGAGTTTTAATTAGGCACAAGGTTTGTATGTTTTGTTGAGTCTTTATGTTTGAGATAAGTCATTAGAAGATTGTGAATGAAATGGTGTTAAAATAATATACTATTGGATATCTTTTTCACGTATGCAGACTTTATACGAGTAGTTTTAGTATTTGTAAATTATTATGCGCATTAGAGCCTTGTTGCTTTGGGGTTAAACGGGCCAGCTCGAAAAGAAAATCTTTATTTAGGACACAGACATAAAGTAGCAGCATCCTTGGTGTTGCATTTCGATAAGTGTCGGTAGCTGCAATTGCTCAATTCGTGATATCCACGTTCTTTAACTCTTTCTTTTCTATTCCTTCCTCTTGGTTCGGGAAAATGCACTTGGCGATAGAGAGTTTGCTTGTCACTGTTATCGTATCCTATTTAAATTGTTATTCTATCTAAAAAATTATAAGCAAAATCAGTAAAAAAGTCAGTCGTTAGTAAAAAAGTAACAATGATATCACACTTTTGATACTAGCTTCGGGACGTGACGACCCCATCGACAGCTGTTGGGATAGTCTCTGTCACATCAGAGTTTATTCCACCAGCACAATCAGTCACACTGGTGGTAGGTCTTTTGTTGGAAGAGGCCGGAAAAATTACAAAAACAATATTCAGTTGAATAGCAGAAATTCTCAAGTGAATCAAAAAATGGTAAAATGAACGGGAGCTAAAGGTTTCTGGGCACCTCATTATAATTCGCTGTACTGAAGATGTTAATGAACAAACAATATAAATAATTAAAATATATTCATAATGATTAATTTTCCATTTAGGACCTGAACCCTGAAAACTGAGGAACCATTTAATGCTGCTTTTACCGGTATTTAAAATTAAAATCCGTTCAATTAATGCAAATGATATGTTAAGTAATGCAGATGGACGCTTTTCGCGTAAATGTTTAAGGTCGAATCGCTATGAAAAATACATTAGCTTTGTATTATTGTATCAAAAGTCGATTTTGTATTGTGCAATCGTTAGGGAGACTTTAATTATACTATTTTGTAATATTTTTGGATACTAAACTTTGAACTGTTTTTAAAAATAGCAACTTCTTTTTGGGTTTCATTAGAATATTGGTTGGTTATTTTCTATTTCTAATTCAAGTTTTTAAGAAAATGTGAAAAGATTTAACTTCTGTAGATTTCCTGTATCTCCTTCTTCATGTACCCCTAAATTAAGGCCCCAACACAGACTAATTTCTATAGTACCACAAGTGACCAAGGACTTTTCTAATTCTAAGATGCATAACGTACTATGTATGTACATAATGAAATGTAAGAAAATGTAGCTACGGCTTACTTCTGCTTCTTATTAGATTTATAATAGGGTAAGGGATTTTTTCTGACTGTGTTTCTGTTGGCCTTGATGCCCTTGACACGGGCCCTCATGGGGTGTCCAAGTTGATTCTGTCGTTATAAATGTTGGTTATCGAAAACGGTCGCAGCTCTCCGAGACCCTATTCTTACAATCAATAGAAATTATTAATTCAATTTATGATAATCTTTCAGGGCTTCAATGTCCGTGGCTATGATCCGTCCAAGGATGCCTTGACAGCCGCTGCCAAAGACGGCGTGACTAGTGCCAATTCTATCGCCGCAGCGGTAGACGGTGTTGATGTTGTTGTATCGATACTGCCAAGTAATAAAGTCGTCCTTGACGCGTATCTTGGCAAGGATGGTGTTGTTAAACATGTAAGTATCAATCAGGCGATTATCTATAACGACTTGGCCAACGCAAGCTGTCTTGCTATATTTTGCCTTGGTCAAACAATTAATTGTAGTATTGAGGCATTGTCTTTTATGAATAAGGACGATTATAAAGCCAATATCTTCAATAAGTATTATGAAATAATAAGGCCACATTATTTATTGTATTGAATAAAGGCGTATTACTAGGGTTTTAACTCCAAAAGCTATTTAAAATTATAGGAAATATATAATAATAATAAAAAAATTAATATGGTTTAATCAGAAAGGTGAAAAAATGTTTCTACTTTTGAAATAGTATAATTACAATATTTTGTTGTTATTAAATAGTAATAACATGATGTCACTAACTTCAATTCATTGTATGTAATTTAATATTATTTTTGTTCATAAAACTTGGTCTCACGGAAAACTCACGTGTAGAATGACTACATGATGGAATAAAGTGAAAAGAAAAATATATGTTTTTTTCTTTTAAAATTGTGTATAGCGATGTTTTCTTTAGACGAATCTACGCTTACTCTCTTGAAGTGAAACGGAATTTCTATAGAGCTCTGATGAAAGGCTATTTGAAACAGATGGAGAAGTCGAGTTGCAAGCATTTTTAAAGAAATGCGGAATAATTTTTAATGGAAGATGTCTTGGTTTTTTTTGGTATACCTTATGAGTTCTTGTACTTTTATAAGTAATCAGCAAACCTGTCTTGCTTCACTTCATTTTGCAGAATTTCTTATAAAATAAACTGAAAAGCGAGAACCAGGTCATTCGATCAGAAAGTACTAACGTCAAAATGTTTTTGTAATTTTCGTTTTTAAATGTTACGTACATACCTCAAGTATTTATTTGTGTACTGTCTAACATTTTATATAGTCGGTATTTTTTTGCAGGCACCTAAAGGATCTCTCCTTATAGATTCAAGCACAGTGGATCCAAATGTCCCCAAACAGATCTTCCCCGTTGCTGTCGAAACTGGAGTTGGTTTTATTGATGCTCCAGTCTCTGGTGGTGAGAATTATTCATAATTATACTTTTAAAATATGATATATATTGAAACATTCAAATTAGCATATTAATTAACTCATATTGAGTTATGAGAAATGTTTTAAAACAGTTTTCGTGAAAACGAAATCAGAATCACTCAAATTTTTTTCACAACAGAAAACACTTTTTGAAATTGTATGTAGGAAAAAATATACCATGTATATAATGTCACATGATTGTACTTTTATACTGAAGTTCTTTTTTTTTTTAATTCATGATGGTAAAATAGTCACCGCAACCTATGAATGCAACACACTCAACGGCCCGGAAAAATACACAACGACAAGGACAAATACACCAAGACCAGAAAACATGCTTGTATAGTCAATTCAAACATCGGTTCCAAGCGGGAATCGAACCCGCGACCTGTACCGCTTAAGGCAGATTCGCTACCACTGCGCCTGAACCTCGTCGTGGACAACTTGAAGTATCACTTGCGCTTTGCCAATTCAGGGAAAAGGAGGGAAGGGATGAGAAGGGAAAAAGGGAGGAAATAGAGAGGAGAGCGTCTATGGCCCAATCTCCCTCGATTGGGCCCATTGCACGAAATGTAACGGTACCTGATATTATAACTTTAAGTACTTCGAATTTCGACCATTTTCATTTAAATCAATATGACCGTCGAATGATGCGGACAGTTAATAACGTTGATATTTCAAATAAATCAATTGCTTTATGAATGACAATGAGATTATTGCATAGTGAGAAACTTTGATAACTTAATAACCTTTATCTTATGATTAAAATGAAATGATACACAATAATCACACGTAATATTATCGATAGTTACACAATAATACATTCGATCAGTTGTCGTAAAGGTCATGATGTTATGTTTTTTTATAGTAGAGAGATATAAATTATATAATATTATCAATTAGTTTTGTATTCTGGGTAAAGTAGCTACAAAATTATTTTTAACTTAATGTAGACTTTAAACACTCACTCTAACTCTCACACTCACGCTAACACTCACGTTCAATCGGTTTAAGTACCGACTAGTTTCGGACTCATCGGAGGTCCTTCATCAGGGTGAGTGGGCTACGTTCGCGGTCGCAACCGTCTCGCACTGCGCGCTTGTGCTCGTATCGCGCGGCTAGACAGGGCGGCGGGCGGGGGATGCGCTGGCGACGGTGGTGAAGCCGGCGAGACCGATGCACCAGTATCACAATTAGAGTTCACGGGTGCACGGTTCGGGTTGCGACCGCGAACGTAGCCCACTCACCCTGATGAAGGACCTCCGATGAGTCCGAAACTAGTCGGTACTTAAACCGATTGAACGTGAGTGTTAGCCGTTTAAATTCTACATTAAGTTAATTATGTCTCACGATAGTTTTAATAATTTAAAATTATTTTTTTTCAAATTATTTAATTAAATCTAGTTCAATAATTTTTAGAACTCCATATTTATGATTGTCTAATATATAAAATTCTCGTGTAGCAGTTTTTGTTACCAAACTCCTCCGAAACGGCTCGACGGATTTTTGTGAAATTTGTAAGCATATCGGGTAGGTCTGAGAATCAGTTAACATCTATTTTTCATACACTTAAATGTAATAATTACATATGTCGCATACCAGAATTGAAAAACAAGTAAAATAATATTACAATTTTTAATAAAAGTCACATAAAGACTACTTACAGAGTTTGTGGCCGAAGACGCAGGAGCAAAGTGATCTCACAACACAAATCACTTGCTTTTAAAGCGTTCAACGGAAGTTGATGTTACAACATATTTTAAAAATATCTGAACCTATTCCTTCCATTCGTTTTTGAATAATCTCATTACAAAACAATATTTCAAAATTACTTCGATTTTTAATATTTTTTCGAAAATACAATTAAAGGCTGCCAGTGACATGATCAAATAATTCGTATTGGCGCCGACATATATATTATAAGGGTAATCCACCACAATTTTTATTTAAATTTTTTGGACCATTTTTTTATGATTCAGCATTGAAAAATAAATAACTTTTTTCCAGGGCATGGCAACGTCTGCCAGGTTCGCTAATAGATAATATAATTTTCTTGCCCAAACATTATCCTTATAAATAGTTGCGTTTGAATTTGAGTAGCGAGAGTTGCGGGTTCGGTCCTGCCCCATTGGGCTATTGTCGTACCCACTCCTTTTTTTTTTTTTGTTGTCGGGGAGGAAGACTGCTTCACAGATACCCGACCTCCTGGGGAGGAGAACCGGGTTATGTGGGGTTCCATGACAGGTGGTGGTTCATGGGTACCCACTAAAACCTCCTCGGTGGCCGACATCAATGACAGAGAGAGGCTCCGGGATCTCTTATAGAACTCAAAACCGGAGCATCTCGAGCACTGTGCTGGTAGAGCTCGGTCCCAGGGGCAAGATGGAATGCCTCCCTACGCTTCTCAAGGAAGAGTGTACGGCATTCGGGCCACACCGACTGCCATACTCCTCAGGGCCGCTCAACACGTACGCACAGGTTCCCCACCGTGTGCGTCCACGGCCCGAGGGCACACCCTATTTATATAGCCCCGGGTAAAGGGGCTAATGGGCCGGGACGGCTAGCGGCATCAGGTGGTCGACGCCGCCGCCGTCGTTGGCGTCTAGCAGGATCGGCCCTCTCCCCATCCCGCTCGGCCGTCTCCTTCCGGACCATGACGGTCTCGCAGAAGGAGACAACGGCCCTCCACGCTGATTCCCTCTTTAACATTGCCGACACGACTGCCGGCAGGGAGAGGTCTCACCCAATCAGGTTGACCAAGACTTGGCGTTCCCCGTTCCACGCAGGGCACACCTCGAGAGTATGCTGCGCAGAGTTCTGGTCTCCAGTCGTACCCACTCCTAGCGCAAGCTACAAGCTTGCTTGGAGGGGCAAATTGAGTGCTAGTAATGACTTGAAAAAGCAATGTTAATATTCTTTCTAACATAAATTTTTTGTTTCTCAAATTTTGTTATTTTCTTTAAAGAATACCTGAATTTCCTGATTCATTATATATAATTCATTAGTTGAATTTTTATCTTATCAAAATAATTGTAATGTGAGATTTTTTTTCACGGCCATATCATGTTGATGTTCCAAAATGAGATAAAGCAAATCCCTTTATTTGAAATGAAAAATATAATAAACTGTGACCACATTTATATGATTTTAAATAAAGATGAGGTTTCAATGTCTACGTGAGTGGTTTATATAATAGTTCACCCATAGTTAAAATTTATAAGTACATATTATGATGATCTGACTAAAGCGATGGTAGTGATAGAGAATAGGTTCTTCAATGTATTGAAAACACCTAGGTAGTTTAGTTAACCTAAAAACGATGCTAAAGGCGGTTTAAGTCGGTTAGCGGTTCTTTGGAAATTAATTATCTTCACTACACATTTACCTATATGCGTAATATAAGATTTTAAACAGATACGTTTTAAAATATTGATAAGAAGCGGAACATGGTATATAGCCAAAAAATTTGACACCGTTGTGCCGTTGTGGGTAGCGAGTCTGCCTTTAGTCTCGACGGTTGCGGGTTCGATTCCCGTTCGGGCAGATGTTTGTTAAAATGTCTGTTTCGGTCTGGGCGTTTGTCCGTGTGGGTCTCCCTGCCGTGCCTCGGAGAGCACGTTAAGCTGTCGGTCCCGGTTATTATCAATAACATTTGATAAAAATCGTTAACTCTTGATAAGTAAATTGCTCTTATTCAATGAGTTACTGGTTCGCCCTAAGGGTTGCGGAGGTCAGATGGCAATCGCTCTGTGTAAAAAAAACTAGTAACCTGTCAAATCCGGATAAGAGTAATAAGCAGACCCTGGGTACATAAAAATACCGGGAATAATGCTAGGAAGAAGAAGATGGTATATAGCCAAAAGTTCTTTAAATTAAAAAAATAATCTTCTAACTTCTAAAAGAAGGGATTTATTGATTCTTTCGCGTTTGTGCAACGATTTTGCTGTTGCCTGAGGTTCTGATGATGTTAATGAAATGATGAAAATGATAATCGAATGATGATGATATTCTGATGATGATGATAGTCTGATGATGATGGTAATTTAATTGAGCTATTTATATTTTTCAGGTGTCATGGGAGCTCAGAACGCAACATTAGCTTTTATGGTCGGCGGTAATAAGGGAGATTTTGATAGATCTCTCCCCTTGCTCAAAGCAATGGGCGCCAAGCAGTTCCACTGTGGAGGCAGCGGCGCTGGCCAAGTTGCCAAGTTGAGCAACAATATGCTCATGGGCATCACCGGCATGGCGACAGCTGAATGTATGAACATGGGTATCAAGTAAGTACCTGATTTATATTACCCGATTTTCACTTTTATGAAGCTGTTCTGTGTATATAATAATTATTATTATCCATATCAAAAAACAAGAATTATCAGTGATTTAAGTTGTAGCGTTTTATATATACACACTCAACGGCCCCATTACGATAGTTATATCCTGTGTTGGGGTCCGGAAACATACACAATGACAAGGACAAATACACCCAGACCGGAAAATATGCTTGCATGGTCAATACAAACATATTATGCTCCGAGCGGGAATCGAACCCGCGACCTGTGGCGTTTAAGGCAGGTTCGCTGCCGCTGCGCCACAACGTCGTCAAACTCAACCTTTAAGGCTCATTAGCTCAACGGTAGAAGGGCTAATTTGTAACGCAAGCAAGTACCATCCTGACCCCTTTGGCTACTGCCGTACCCACTCCTAGCTCAAACTAGCATAGCATAGCAAAAAAATTGATGTGTCTTTACCTTTTTTTGAAGTACAAAAAGTAATAATTCTATTACAATAAAATAAATCTCATTTATATTATATAGCCCTGGAATTACTGAATTAACTCGGAAATTAATAATGGTGATGTATGGTCTGAGGATCTATTTAGTAATTTATGAAATAAATCAAATAATGTCTTCAATTTACAGGCTTCATCATAGCTCTACATTATTCTAATGTACTCATCAGTTTGTCATGACGGTTGGGAATATAGTCACGTAGAGTAATAACAAAAGGTTCTATGTAGGACTGGCTTTTATTAAACTAGGGTTATCACTGGTTATTTAGTTTAAATTAAAATTGTTGAAAAACGAGAAATATATTTCTAACATGATGAAATTGAGAAAAATAAAATTGAAATTTCGAAATAAAAACGTAATATAATTGTCAAGTCGAGAACGTAATATATTCTTTAATATTTGTAAAAAAAAGTTTAGTCTAAAAATCTAACTAAATAAGTGTATATTTTTCAATTACAACTAATATTATATATACAAAGCGTTTTTGGTCGACGTTTCTGATACCAACCACAAAGTTATGAAATGCTCTCCCGGCTTCCATGTCCCTGCCAGCTATAAAATATACCTTCAAGTCTAGAGTGAATAGGCATCTTCCAGCTAAGCGCACTCTAACTTCATCGCATCTGCTCTCCACGAGGCATGATTGTGATCAAACGCAAGCCTATAATTATATTAAAAAAAAAACAATTTAAAACTGACTACATTAAAAAAAAATTACAATTGTACAAATCATGTCTACGGAGAATATTGACAAGAATATTAGTCGCATTTTCCCGTTGAATCGCAATACTGATTCTTTGGGCAGAAAATGAACTAGTCCTCCTGTCACTTGTAGAGACAATGAATCTTGTAAGATCTTTTAAAAAATGCTCAGCACTAACGTTCCACGGCCCTAGTGCTTATACTACAAAGAAGCAAAAAAGATATAGTTTTTAATAAAATAAGTTACGAATATTTTAATTTAAAGATATTTAAAGTTTTCGCAGCCCTATTTAATAAGGAAATTGCCGATCCCAGTTTTATTACCAGACAGTTCTGAAGAATGAAACCTTCCAATCATATTTATATGTAAATGAAAGGGTTGAACATTTTTATATGAATTTTTCTAATATACACGAGTAGATTATTTCGATTTTTAAATATTATCACCTGATCATGGTGAAGCTAATTTAATCTCATAAAACATTTAGGACTGGAATTTTAACTGACCTCAAAATATCGTTTAAAATTTTCAATATTAAAATAGGAAAAAAATATATATGGACAAAGATTTCATACATATTGGACATATTTTATGGATTTAACACAACTTTTTCCAGAATGGGTCTTGATCCACAAGTTCTACTGGATGTACTGAACAACTCATCAGCACGGTCATGGTCTACCGAGGTGTATTGCCCTGTACCTGGACTGGTTCCAACTGCGCCTTCTAGCAAAAACTATGATGGTGGTTTTAAGAATGAACTGATGGTTAAGGTACGCTTAAATTAGAGGAAGGTTTTATTTTTGAAGACTTGATTTCATCATCACATTTTTAAAGAAACTTGGTTCTTTGAATGTTCTAGAAGTGAATACATTTATCATTCATTCATTCATCATCAGAAACCGACTTAAAGATGCAGTATTGTACTGTTTCCTCCGAAGAGTAGGAGCGTTGGAGGGCTAAACTACCACCCCCACCCATCGTCTTGCTATTCTCTCTATTTCTCTCTCTTTCTCTCTCTCTCTCCCTACCACTCAGTTTGCCTGTTACTGTTATGATAGATTAGATTTACGTCGTGAGATTGCCGCCCTCAGCGCCTTCTACCGACTATATCACGGCGAGTGTTCAGAGGAATTATTCTCCCTCATATCCCACTTCCTTCCCTTTCCTACTTCCCTACCCTACCACCCATTTCTATGCAAGAACTACGCGTGCCGGTCTCCGATATCACCACTGAAGTTTGCCAATTCTTTTCTTTGTACGTACTTCTAAAAATTCAAGAACCAATATTTCGAGGTTAGCAACGCGTAAGTGGCACCTACTAATGGTGTTGCAAGCGCTCATAGGTTACGGCAACCGCTTACCATCAGGTGGGTCGTATGCTTGCTTGCCAACAAAATAAATAAATAAATAATAAATAAGATTATTACATTAAATTGTGTTCTTTTCAGGATCTGGAGTTAGCAAGTACCATGGCTCTTGGTATCAGGTCCCCAATACCGTTGGGTGCTGTTGCGACACAGCTCTATCGTATCGTGCAATCTCGTGGCTACGGACAGAAGGACTTCTCTTTCATATATCAACTTTTGAAAGACGAAGCCGACAAGAAGTAGAATAAATATTTAATTAGTTTAAACTGGTTTTTATTTTCTCTATCACCCTTTTTAGACAGGAAAGGTCGAGTTGAATATGCAATTTAGCACAGAACTATGAATACGAGGAATTTATTAATCTATGAAATTTAGTTATTGTTGTAAGCATTAAAAAAATCCTAACACTATAATATTATAAATGCGAAAGTCTCGGTCTGTCTGTGTGTCACGCTTTCACGCCAAACTACTAAACCGGTTTCAATGAAATTTGGTACACAATCTAAAACCTGAGAAAGGCTACTTTTAAAGCAAAAAAGGGTAAGGGGTTGGGGTAAGGTAAAGACGGGATGAAAAGTTATATGGAAGTATGGTCATTTTTAGAGCTAGAAGCTTGAAACTTATTTTTTAGGCTGTTGATTCGATATAAATAAATATGAAATAAAAAGTTTCTAAAAGTTTTACCCTTAAGGGTGTAAAACAGCAATAGGGAATAGAGGATTAAAGCAAAACGTGATTCACGCGGGCGAAGCCACGGGCAGAAGCTAATATGAAATAATTTTAGACTTAGAAGGAACTAGGAACTGAGGAATTGTTTGGATTGATCTCACCGGTAGAATTTCACCATCGGACATCGCGACTAAACTCTAAATTCCATCCATACCACCTCGATGTCTGGAAATCCACAACAGCGCGATTTAGAAGACATTTTCTTCCTCGCACAACCACTTTGTGAAATCAACTTCCGCCGGCGGTCTTTCCGAACAGATACGACTTGGGAACCTTCAAGAGAAGAGCGTATTCTTTCCTTAAAGGTCGGCAACGCACCTGCATGCCTTCTGGTGTTGCAGATGTTCATGGGCGGCGGTGATCGGTTAACACCAGGTGAGTCTCCTGCCCGTATGCCCTCTCACATAAAAAAAAAAAAAAACTTAGAACTTTCGGAAGTAGTAGATCTTACAATATTAAAAACTGACATTTGGAAGATAGGGTTATAATCATGATTTATTTTTATCTAAATCTAAGCTTCCTTATGGTTAAAAATAATAATTGGCTTTCCGGCTGTATGTTCTAAAATAATTAGAAAATTTTAAATACCCGAACAAGAGAAGGTAAAGGAACGGAACCAGCACACCTGAGGTTTTAGGTAACAAGGTTAATTAGTAATTTATTATAGGATTTTCGGAGGAAAGTGAAATTGGAAAGCAAGTTTGATTTACGATAATTAATAACTTCCATAAGTATTAAATCATGTAGAGAGGGTTTCGGAAACATTTAATAGGAACAAAAAGCTTAAATTAAAAAAATTTTTTGACACAAATATCTTAAAAAAATTATGTTGGTATGTATAATCACTTATTAATATCTGAGTGCGAAAGTAACTCAGTCTGTCTGTTACGCTTTCACGTAAACTACTAGAGGATTTTAATAAATTTCGGTACAGAGATAGAATAGACCTTGGAAAAGGACATAGGCTACTTTTTAAGTTTTGATTGCAAAAATATGCTTGAAAAGGTTAAATTATGCGATGAAAGATTGGAGGGGAATCAATTATTTCTATAGCAGTAAAGGTTATCCAGGTGGCTGAAGCCACGGGCAGCAAGCAGCTAGTATGAGATAAAATTTAAAAAAATTAAATAAAAAATTTCATATTAATCTTATAGATCGCGCTCTTTTTAACGGGCCATAAAATATTCGTAACAATTCCAATATTACGACCATTTTTTTCATTTGCCGAATAGGCTCAAACAGCAAAAATCCTAGACATATTGTGGTTTTAATAATAATTAAATAGAGGACAAACGGATGGACGGTTTCTGTCATAATCATATTTTAGTCAACACAAAAAGAGCTCTTACAATAATCCAAATAATAAATAAATGAAAATCATATGAGGTAAGCTTTTTACCGTTTTTTGAGTTCGGATTCAGAAATTTCAAAAGTCACGTTCGTTCCTTTGAGCCTGTAATTATCGCTTGGAAAGTTGGCTCTTTTTTTAAGGACGGGACTCAAGTTTAGTGACAAACGATGTTCTTAATAAGGACGAAAGGGAAGAAATGTAGGGAGACAGAAAAAACGCTGAGTCATCGGAGTGTATTCTTGTGTAATATCGTTGTAATGAATACGTTTCTCGTTTATATTACGTTGATTTCTTTGATTTCTTTGTAAGTCGTTAAAGAGTACTTCGCATTTATTCAAAAAATAAAATTATATTAAATAATAAACGCTATACACTCAACAGCCCCATTATGATATTTGTATCCGGTGTCGGGGCCCGGAAACATTTACAATGACAAGGACAAACACACCCAGACCGGAAAACATGTTTGTATGGTCAATACTAACATCTGTTCCGAGCGGGAATCGAACCCGCGACCTGAGGCGCTTAAGGCCAGCAGAACCAAAAGCAATACAATAGGAGCTTAAATATGTCGATAGGCAACGTAGTCCATAGGTTACTGTGATTTTCAATGTGGTGGGTTAGTGCTGTTTAGGACCGTGTTCTAAAAAAAAATATATTTACTCGTAATGAAACCTGTGACTGTTGTAAACAATTTAATATACACAAAATGTGGATTTTTATGAAGTCAATGCGTTAGCTGTATTATAAGATGGTGAAAAGTATAATGAATAAAGATTTTCCTCTAAGAATAAATGGTTTAGCAATTATTATATGTTTTAAAACCAATTTAAATTCAATATTCAGAACGCGTAAGCTATCTTATAAAGGCAAATTAAGGAAGCTTGAGTAAAAATACACCGTGTTTTTCGTGAGTATATTTTTATAAATTGGATAAATGAAAAAATATATCTCAGTCGGGATATGAGAATATTGTGTGGTATATAAATTGTTTATTGAATTTAATTTTATTTGGCAATAAATTTTATTTTATTTAAGCCGCCTGCAGACTAGAACACTGGTTTCGTTTTCATTTACTTTGACTTCATTTCAAATTTTCTTAATTTTTCAACTACCCGTTTTGAAGAGAGTTTATTCTTAATTAATCGGCTTCAATAAATGTTATTTTATTTGAGTACACTGCAGACTAGAACACTGGTTCCTTTTTAATTTACTTTGACTTTATTTCGAATGTTCTTAATTTTTCAACTACCCGTTTTGAAGAGAGTTTATTCTTAATTAATCGGCTTCAATAATTTTTCGATTTTGTTTTGTTTAACTATTGTAGCCAATTCGATTGGTAAATCTTATAGGTAATTGAATAGCGTGTAAAGTTTGTTACTTTTTCGTTTCGGACTGTCCCTTTCTTCTTTTCCTATTCCGTCCTCTCTTTTGCCACCATCACTTGCCATTAAGACTTTAACTCGTTCAATCGTCTTTGGTGTAGTAAATAGTAGGTTTTATTACACAAATTCTTCTTCTTCTTATCGAGTGGCCAACCTAGTGTCAGAGTTGATCTGGTCACCGGCCTTTGACTTGAATTTTCGATTGTTGTCAAATTAGATGCCCTCCGAATCACTGATACGCTCAGTTGAAATACCAATATGCGTTCACCCATCTAGTGACTGACCGCGCCTAAAGTTGCTTAACCCCAGATCGTTTACCGATCAGTGGGTGCACTTGGTTATGAGCGTCTCAAATACTCAAATGAGACACAAGGATGAGTATTATACAGAATGACACTAAAGTTCTCTGATTATTTCAATTGATTCATCAATACTCTAAGCTAAGCATCAATAGCCTAAACACGTAATGTTTGTCATAACTCTTATCATAATTTAGTGTCTGATAACTGAGTATGCAATATTCAATGCACTAATTTGATATCCAATATTAACTGCGCTATCGTACAAAACTCGGCTTGAGTTTTAATAGCTTCTACTAAGTGAGATTCAAAGTTCCAGCTATCACGGTGCTGTTGGCAATTCCTTGTAATTTTCGCAAAGTTGAAATAAATTAGTTCTAGTTGTTCTGGTAGACTATGTATTAATAACGTAACGTTAACAGCGTAAAATAATAGTATTAGTAGGTACTGTTGCGTTTCATGTGATACTTTCCTTTCATAATTTATACCTTTCCTTTCTCGTCCCTTACCTTCTGTCCATTAGGTTGACAAGGCGCATTTGATACTTCAAGTATCGCAAGCGTTCATAGGTTGCAGTGACTGCTTACCATCAGCTGGATATGATTATGTATGATTGCTAGTCAGCTTAGTCACATAAAAAAGCACTAGGCCGCGCCGGTTGACCCATTTTATGCATATAGGTAACGTAAAAAAATTTAAGCGTGTCAAGGAATGCGTGGTAGGAACGAAGTTTCTTTATTTCATAGACTTCCCATAATCATTTCTACATTCCTTTCATTTCATATAGCAATTCAAGCCAACCCACCCCTTGCCGCCACACCTGTCACAACATCCCATAATACTTCTTGCAACTCCATGACATATCTTGCGACTTGCGACTGCTTGCCCATCCTATGCCAACCCATGCCAATCTAACCCTTGCCACCCGATGCCACCCCATGACACTCCACTCTAATAAAAATACAATTGTCATAAACAGCTTGTATACGCTAGATAGTGCATTCCTATAACGTTTTAAACTTCGCCCCAAAAAAAAATAAAAAAAAAAACAATATTAAACTAAGTTATAAAGCGTACACAACAACGTAATGTATGTATGCACACAGGAATAACAATAACCTACATAGAAGATAATCTTCATAAAACTTAGATATTGTTTCCAGAGGGCGAAGCTGGAGCGAAAACTCATAGTGCAAGACCCCTATTACTTCCCATAGTCCATTTGCAGAAACGATACGAGCTTAGCGTTAGGTACTAGGGAATATTCCCATGAGAATAGGATATGCCACTATTAGAAAACTTTTCTTGTGTTATTTACATCGATATTTTTAACAGATAGAGATAAGGCCCTTGAGGATCTAAAGAAAATAAAAAAAATATATAAAATTCTTATATTTATAAAAGTTTTCTTTGATACAATAATAATTAATATACTGGTTAAATTTGTGAAGGACCATGTGCTGTGGAGACTGAAAGCATTGTCATTAGGAGGAATCGTATATAATCTAGGAGGAGAAGATGATAAAGTATTTATGTTATAAGTACATACATATCTTTAGGACTTAAAATCGAAATTGATGCTCTACTTTAGGAGCTAATATCTCAACAACTAGCTTAATCAAAAAATTAAAACCAAACGACTTATTATTTTTCATTTGAATTTTTTGAACCCTCAGTTACATGTATGAACTGCTAGCTTTAATCTTTACATACTTATATTTTTATAACTTCATTACAAAATCGTGTAGCGATTCATAGAATACACCTATTTACTAAATTTGGAAATAGTGCCATTAGTCTTCGAGTAAAATGATTGCGACATACGCACAAACGGACGGGTGGTCCAACGGACAGGACGAAATTATAAGGATTCTGTTTTTACCACTTGGCTACAGAATCCTAAAAAATTAGACGAATTGATAACTCCTTTAAAGTCAAGTAAAGTCGGTTCATATATTTACTATATTATTGACTTTTTTTAATGAATAGTAGCAATGCTTTTGCAAGGCATTACTAATATTCCTATTGTCCCTCCAAATAAACTCGGAGCTTGCGCTAGGAGTGGGTACGACTATAGCCCAAGGGGGTCAGGATCGAACCCTCGACTCTCGCATTAACGGAGCGGCCCTTCTACCGTCGATCTTTTGAGGCTTCGAAGTAAATAAGTTTATAGGAAATTTCTTTGAAAGAGCATTCAATATTTTAAGTAAGAGTAGTCATCTTAAAATGGAAGGATATTTTCGAATAGATTAGCTTATCTCAAATTTTATTACCTAATTTTATAGCCTCATAAATTATTATGAAATGTTTATTTTATTCAAATTTACACAGCGCTCGGCTTACAAAGGGTTATAATAAGAAGAATGCTTGGAATTAAATTTTATTTTATTAATATGCCTTCTATTACTTATTATTCAATACATTTCTTGTCTCAAAGTATTTTATTTTTTATATTATTCAGGTCTGGGGGCAGATGACTCTACTTCATGTATGTAAAGTAGATGTAGAGTCCAAAGGCAAAGGCGGATAATATCGTTGCAGAAGGCGAGCACTAGCCGTCCTTGCGCTGCCTAAAGGATATAACTGGTATGGATGAAACTGGTTATACGCTTGCTGACATTTAAGCTCTACCACCAGCAATAGTTTACCAATGGGATTGGCGGTTTAACTTGTCTTAGAATTTCTCTGTGAAGGTTCTCTTACGATGTTTTCCTTCACGGGTGAGCACGAGATTTTGAAACACAAATTAAGAAGTTGAAAACTCAGAGGGACTTGCTCGTATTTGCATCCACGACCTTTGATTACGGGTGAAAAAGGTGTTGAAAGCTTGGGATTTACGTCATTTTATAAACTAGAAAAACTTTGTTTTTTGGGGAACAAATAAATAAAATAATAAAAGAACACGTGTTTTAACATTTTCTAAAATTCCACACCTGAAATAGGGGTTCAAAATAATAATCTTTCTTAGCATAGTTTAAAGTTCCCCACGATTTCGTGTTATATGATACTTACTTAATTAGTTCTGGTTCCTTCTTAACAAAGTGACAATGCTAGTGGCGTATAATAACTAAAAACGCCATTATACTGTATCTAGATAAAAATCCTTAACAACACAAGTTTGTGAACTGTTAACGACTAAACTTTCTGCGATAGGTTAGTCCTATCCGATACTCTTGTTTTGTTTAAGAATACCCTTTTGTTTTGCTTTTAAAACTTACAGCATCCATCACGACCCTAACCATATCGTTCTCGTGAGTATTTTTCGGCGATAAAAACAACTTTTTTACTGTGTTTCTGTATGAAACGCTTGGTTATAGTTATAAAGGTTTTTTTGACACTGACAGTGACCTATCTACGATAGAAGGTATCTAGTACCAGTTAAACTTAATTTCATTTATTTATACTATTTTTAATTTATTTATTTATTCACCCTGACTCATTGCCTCCACGGAGACAGGAGGGATGGTTCATTTTTTGTCCAAAGAATCGGTGTTGCAATTCAGCGGGGAAAGACAGCTAGCATTCTTGTTTCATTCATTCACCATTCTCCATGGACATGATTTGTACAGTTGTAATTATTTATAAATATAGTTAGTATTAAATTGTAAATTTGTTGTAACATTAGATGTAAATTAAGCTTAAAATTTAAGAATTATGACTGCTTTTCCCCGCGTAATCGGAATTCCGATTCTTTGGGCGAAAAATAAATCAGCCCTCCTGTTACCTGTGGAGGAATTTAAATGATAGTAGTATTAAAGTAATCAATCAAATCAAATCAAATATTTTTATTCAACATAAAAAGCATTACACTTATTTGTTGAAAGTCAGATTCTACCACCGGCTCCAAAATTAAACCTCTACCTGAGAAGAACCGGCGAAACAAACTCAGGGGTTTTATCTTTTTTTATATGTATTTTTTTAAACTGATATTAGTTTACATATTATAATCACTGAAAAGCCTGGAGTGACTGTCTCATTCCCAAGGCGTGGTGTCCTCAAGGTATTCACCAATTTTATAATAACCTTTACCACACAAACGTTCTTTGATCTTTTTTTAAATTTATTTATAGAAAGTTTCTGAACGCTTTCTGGGATCCTATTGTAAAAACGTATACAGTTACCTTTAAAAGAGTTACTAATTTTATGCAGTCTAGTAACTGGCATTGTTAATTTATGTTTGTTCCTAGTGTTAATGTTATGATTATCACTACATTTAGTAAATTCATTAATGTTCTTATGTACATACATAACATTTTCAAAAATGTATTGAGAAGCAACAGTCAATATATTGATTTCTTTAAATTTCTCTTTTAAAGAATCTTTACAACCAAGATTATAAATTGCACGAATAGCTCGCTTTTGCAGCACAAAAATTGTATTTACATCAGCCGCGTTACCCCAAAGTAAAATTCCATATGACATAATGCTGTGGAAGTAACTAAAATAAACTAGTTTGGCTGTTTCTACATCTGTTAATTGGCGAATTTTTCTTACCGCGAATGCTGCCGAGCTAAGTCTATTCGCCAATTTAGCAATATGGGGGCCCAGTAAAAACCGTTAGTTAGTATTGGATAAAGCCCTTGTTTCATGTTATGAAAAAAGGATTAAGTATAGGTTTAACTATTGACTTTCAGAACACTGAGGGAATCATATTGGATTCCAAGAGATACTGGTTGAGATTTTCCTTCATAGACTATAAAGCATGAAATAAATTCAAAACAATTACGTTCCTACTAAAAAGCATTCAGGTGCTTGCCCAGAACTAAACGTGGCCTACATTTAAAATCTATGTTTCTTTCCAATGAGTTGTACTGGTCTTTTGTTAATTTACTGAAAACAGACAAAAATTGATAAGAAGTTACTTAAAATTTGAACAATTTTTTTTATAATTTCATAGTTGTTGAATATCCAAATCATTAAGATTACATAATATGGCTATATTGAACATTTTCCTAAATAATAGTAATTCCTGATACACGGTTTTTAGATTATAAACAAAGAAAAAAATGTACGCGATTTTATTTGAAACTGCCTGCCAATTTACTATTAACGAGCATAACCTCAACTTTAATCTCAACGGACTTCAAAAACCTGCCTGTCCAAAAATTACAGTTTGACTTTTCTCTGATAAAAATAATTGCTATTTCGTAGCGAGCTCCCGGGACGCGATTTTAAATTGGCCAATCAACGCGTGACAGTTTTTCAAAATGGCGACGGATCGTATTAGCGTAACAACATACGCTTCTAATTGCACATTACACGGAGCGACACTCATGGGAACGCATGTGCTGACAATCGCTCCATTATTTAAACATGCGGTTTTAATTCAGAATTTAAAATATATACAGAAACAACGTGAAACCTAGCTTTAAAATTCAATGTTCTAATACACTGCGGACATGTTTTTTCAACGATAAGTTGTAGTTACAAAATAAAATATTTACAATATGTCTGTGTCTGAGGGATGACAATTTTATCATCTAGAATTTGATTACTTTATTTTTGGCGTAACTATGTTTTCACTTGTAAGCAATCAAATAGTTAAGCAGCTTTAACCGCGGTCGGTTTATGGATGGGTGGTATAGCGGTATTTCAACTGGGTATCTCCGTGCTTTGGAAAACACTTTGGTAAAGAAAATTTCAACAGACAAATAAACACTAGTATATTAAAAACATCAAATATTAATCAACAATAGAAGCCTTAAAGTCTTTGTCGATTAAATAATTTCTGTGAACCTTTCAAAGCTTCACTTTCGGATTCTTCGTGTGTGTTTCTTCCCTATAAAATTTGCTTGCGAAGTTCCGTCGGAACGTTTGTCTTATTTCGGGGGCGTTCTAAAATCGTGACTCAAATAAAGTGAATACCCCTACCATTGCTCCCCTCATTTTAACCTACACTATTATTATAAAGTATTAAACTGTAATACTAAGCGTATGTAGTAATCTCAAGAAAGAATTTTTCACTTAAAACACTTTTCTATACATTTAAAATAAATAGCCAATTTAAAAATATGAATGTCTCAATCCTATATCATTAGTCACTAATCGCCGTTCAAACAGTACAGACGTTGTCTTATTAATTGGTTCTTGGGTACAAGTTACAACACTATAGCGACCCTACTAGTGCGGTGTGCATGTGGCCACTGCACCTTTGGAGATTCTAGAATGACCAAAGAAGTGGTAAATGAAATGTTGCGGTCTGAGATGGCCGAATATATATTAATAAATAAGAACTTTAGACTTTTTTAATCAAAAGTTGTAGGTTCTAATACGGCTAAGTACTTCTGAGTTTATATGTGCTATTTTTGTTTTAAGTAAATATGATTTTTTATGAAAGTAAATATCGTGAGAGAACCTGTACATATTCGAAGAGAATCTGAGACACATATGAGTATACCCGCCAATCGAAAGTGGTATAGCGATGGATAGTGGATCAGGCTTAATTCTTCTCTTTAACATGAGAGGAGGGTTTTGTCTAGTAGTATTATATGTATTATGGGGAAATAATTTTTCTATATATTGCATAGAGCATTTATCATTTTTCTCTCGAGAACAAATAGTAGTGGCAATGAGTTGGTGTGCTTAAAAAAGAATTATGAATATAAGTGTCAAATAGAATGTGTAAACTTGACAGAGTTTGCAAAATTTGATTACTCGATTTCTTTTTTACTGAAATCCTGAAATACTTTTGTTTTTAAAAATTTTTGAATCTGCATCAGCATTTTTGATATCTTCTCCACAATTCTTATCTTATTCCTTGTCGAAAAAGTAACATAATTGATAAACAATTTAAATGTTGATATAATTATGTTTCATACGATAAACTGTTAAGAAAACAAAGCAAATATTTTTTTCTTAAATTGGTTTTTAAACCTCGAACTTTTTGGTAGGCTTGTTATTGTAAGAGGCCGGCTAGGTACGTACCACCGCTGTATCAGTTATTCTACCGCGAAACAGTATACTGTGTTTCGGTTTTAATGACAATGTAGCTAGTGAAATTATTGGGCAAACAAGATTAAGAACCAATATCTCGCGCTAAGTCCGCGACAACCACTTACCATAAGCTTGGTCGTATGCTTGCTTGCCAATTTATTTTATTGTTAATATGTATTTGTGATAATTTAGAGATTAGAGTAGAACGGACTTTATCAAGCAATTTTTATTACAATCATAATTGCTTTTAAGTAGGAATCGCAATTTAAAATACCTTATCTGGTCAAAGATAATTTTTCTTGTTAATATTGTGAAGGGTTTAAAACAATTTTTTATTTGGAGCACTAGTCGTTTTAAACTTCGTATCTGCAATATCGTGCAAGCGGAATTTTACGACATTTGAAAATATCGTTGAACATTTTCGATTGAAATTTTTATTCACATGAAAAATATGACTTTCGACGAGCAATTTTTACAAAAACCTACTACACCTCTGTGGTCTGTCATCTAGTCTATCAATAACTGCACTGAGTGCTATTTTTTATAACCTATGTTTCTTCTTCCTAGCATTTTTGTTTAAAATGCTAAAACATAATAATAATAATAATAATAAACGTTGCACACTCAACGGCCCCCATTAGGATAGTAATATCCTGTGTCGGGGTCCGGAAACATTCACAATGACAAGGACAAATATACCCAGACCGGAAAATATGCTTGCATGGTCAATACAAACATATTATGCTCCGAGCGGGAATCGAACCCGCGACCTGTGGCGTTTAAGGCAGGTTCGCTACAGCTGCGCCACAACGTCGTCATGTATTTCTTTATCTTTAATTTTTACCAAAAAAGGTCTAGTTTTTTTAAATGTTATAAGTTGGCAAACAAGCATACGGCCCACCTGATGGTGAGTGGTTGCCGTAGCCTATGCACCATTACTAGGTGCCACTCATGCGGTGCCAACCTCGAGAAATTAGTTGTTAAATCTCAAAAATGACGGACTTCCATACAAACTTTAAGGTAGTTGACCTTCTCGTCCCCCTAAAAGTGGTATTTTGACAAATGCTTTCAAAGTATTAATTTAAGCTAAAAAAATAAAGCCTGTCAAAACAGCTTTCTAGGTCCATGTTTTATATATATGAATAGGTAGCGTCGCAATAATTTAGTTTTTAAATTTCCCGACTAAACGACAGCCATATTGAATTTTTATTGTAAAAAATCTTTTACAAAAGGAGGGTTGTTGGGACGGTTTTTGTCATGATCATATATTACGTGGCACAAAGAAGTTCTTACTTTAATGTGAGTGGATAATAAATGAAATTCAAGGGCATGTGAGGTAAGCATTTTTTGCCGTCATATGAGCGTTTAGATCGCTTTCAGGATTTCAAAAGTCACGCTCGTTCCTTTAAACCTGTAATGATCACTTGAAAAGTGCGCTCTTATGTTTTTTAAGGATGTCGGGCTTCAAGTTTAGTGACGTATGATGTTTTTAACAAGGACTTAAAAAGAAAAATAGAGAAAAATAAATAAGCGTAGTATTTTATTCCGTAAAAAATATATTGCCCAATATGACACGTCGAATTAATGTACGTTTTTGTTTCGGAATTTGTATTGGTGTTGGCCCTAATGACCTTGACAGCGTCACCGAGCTGAGGTAACGAGTACAGAGATCGTGCCGTGAAAAAGAGACAGCCCTTACGGGGGTTCAAATTTTATTCTTTCCTTAGGGAGCCTCTTGCGAAGCAGAACCACAGCTGAGGACGACATCGGAGATGGAGGCAGTGCTCCGAGCGCATTCTACACGATGGACTTACCCGGCGACGTGAGAAACAAAAAACCTCGTTCTCGCCGGCGAAGACGGTGTTGTGTGCGTGGGATGAGTTATGTGTATGTATGTACGTTGAATTTCGTGCAGGATATAAGTTTCATTGTAAAGTTTCACGAATTGAATTGATTAAATTTGAAAAAGTAATAGAGTTTCTTGCTGATTCTTCTTTGCAGATTCAATCTTCAGAACCGGCGGTAGTTTCACTTATAACTGATACAACATATTGCGAATTTTGTGATGCAAAAGTGTTTAAACGCCTTTACTTGTGAGTTCATTCAATAAAGAATATTTTGAGCTTGAGCTTTGAGTTTGTGTGAAATTAAGAATTATTGGTCGTATATCAGCCTGGCATATTTTTTTAAGTAGCAAAAAAGGCGTCACCTGGTGGAAGGGTTGGAGGAGAAACCGAAAAAAGAAGCGAAAAAGTAGCAGTACTGATACTACTACTTTATGTCGATATTATAGTAATCTGTTATTAAATTTTTACCAACAATAAATAAATAAATAAACGCTGCACACTCAACGGCCCCCATTAGGATAGTGATATCCTGTGTCGGGGGTCCGGAAACATGCACAAAGACAAAACCAAACAACAAAATACAAATAAACCCAGACCGGAAAATATGCTTGCATGGTCAATACAAACATATTATACTACAAGCAGGAATCGAACCCGAGACCTGTGGCGTTTATAGCAGAACAACAATATAAACAAAATGTACTTTATTTCGTAGTGTAGTGAAAGATTTCTAAAGTACAAAGCATCCGTATTATTTCAAGATTTCTTCGCTCGAAACGTTCCCAGGAGGAATTTTGAATTCGCAAGATACAAGGCTCTGATGAGGCAATAAAAAGTGCTTCATTATTACTCGAATCTCGACGGTTTGAGTTTCGAGTCACGCACGGTTTTGTCTTCTGCGGGACGTGTTTTGGATTTTTTTTGTTTGAATATTTTACTTTCGGGCAAATTTCGATTAAGTTTTTTAATAGTATGTAAATTTTATGTTTTTATAATTTAGTGTTTGTTATTAGTAAATTATCTACAATCCTTTAAAAATAATTAAAAGCTTGTTATTTTTATAGCTAATGATACTTCCAGCCATCCATCCATCTATACCAATACTAGCTGCCCGCTCCAGCTTCGCACGGGTATAAAATATATAGCCTATGGTATTCAATGAAAAAATGATTAAAATTGATGAATGTTTTGATTTATTCATTACTTTCCGTAGTCCGCACGCGTTAAATGTAATTATTTACATCACATTAGAAACCTCAAAAATATTTTTTCTCCACTATTTAATGGATGTTATTATACATATAAACCTTCCTCTTCAATCGCTCTATCTATAAAAAAAACCGCATCAAAATCCGTTGCGTAGTTTTAAAGATTTAAGCATACATAGGGACAGAGAAAGCGCTTTTGTTTTATAATATGTAGTGATTACAAAACTGGAAAATTTGTTTGGTTGAACACGCTAATCTCTGGAATTGATAGCACATTTCTTGAGGAAGTCTAGACTATAATAACAGGACGAAACTTGATATAATAATAAGACAGAAAGTGCCGGTGGGTGTTATGATGCGTTTAGTTGAAACAGGATGCTCTTACCCGACGGCAGGGAAGTCGCTGCCACAGCTAGTAATAATATAAACCAAACATTTTATAAGTATGTTACGGTTTGATCCTGACCCCCTTGGGCTATTATCGTACTCACTTCTAGCGCAAGCTTCGAGCTTATTTGGAGGAGCAATAGGAGTATTAGTAAAATGTATTGCTAATATTCTTTAAAAAAAAAATGTTATATTGTCTCATATGCTACCAATTGTATATTGTATTTGGTATCTTAACTATAACCACATTATAACATTACTATAACTGTAACCAGTTGGCCATACTGGCCTTGATATTGTCACCGGGTCGGTGCTAGCTATATCAGATTTAACTGTATCAAAGATCATGTCATTAACACGATCGTAGGTTTGATTCTCGCTCTGGACAGATTTTTGTACCGACCATAATTATTATTATACCCAATAACAGAATATAAGTATCATAATGTGGGCCTAATAGTACTATTTTTTTCCTAGTATTATATATTGCCATTTTATCAAAGTCTACGACAGGTTGTCGTGTCAAAGATAATTTTATTTCGTAAAATTTTTCGCATAGCAAAATTTTATTTTGAACGCTTGTCGTAGCTAAAAGGTAACGGGAGTGCTAAAATACTGTGCGAGTGGAAATTTACGACTTTTGAAAATATCGCTGACAAAATTTTCGACTGCAAGAGCAAAAATTTGAACATATGAAAAGAAATCTTAGAATTCTAAAAGAATTACAGATTTTAAGGAAAACAGATATACCAAATAAACAGCACAACTGGTCTAGAAAATGTATATGAAAAGTTTTGAAGGACATTCTTATATTGATATAAGTTAGAAAACTAACAAAAAATATTTACTATATTCTTTTGGACACCGTTGTGGCGTTGTGGGTAGCGAGTCTGCCTTTAGTCTCGACGGTTGCGGGTTCGATTCCCGCTCTGGCAGATGTTTGTTAAAATTTCTGTCTCGGTCTGGGTGTTAGTCCGTGTGGGTCTCCTCACCGTGCCTCGGTGAGCACGTTAAGCTGTCGGTCCCGGTTATTATCAATAGCATCTGATAATAATCGTTAACCCTTGATAAGTAAATTGCTCTTATCCAATGAATTACTGGTTCGCCCTTAGGGTTGCGGAGGTCAGATGGCAGTCGCTCCGTGTAAAAACTAGTAACCTGTCAAATCCGGATAAGAGTAATAAGCAGACCCTGGGTACATAAAAATACCGGGAATAATGCTAGGATGAAGATGAACTATATTCTCTTTAACATTTGTCATTATTTGAGTAAAAACTTGGATTATAAAAAAATGTGCCGTTTGCGGTAGAAACACTTAAGCCAAGATATAACACTCCTCATTGCCTCCAGAGGTGATAACAGGACTGATTCATTTTTCGCTGAAAGAATCGGAATTGCGATTCAGCGGGGGAATGCAGCTAGATTCTTGCCACCATTTCCTTTGGACATGATTTGTACAGTTTTAAATTATAGTTAGTATAAAATAAATTTGGTTAATTTTAATTATTGGTAAGCTTATTAACGAAATTAATTTCGTTTTAGGATAGTAATATTAATATTAAGGTATTTCAAACATTAAAATGAACATAAAAGGAACCGACGCAGCATTACAGGGGTTTCATAATACCCTTATTTAATTATTAGTAATTAATTTGTTTAGAATTCATTATTACTTATTCATCTTATTTGGATTAGATTTTATTTTAACTTTTTTAAATTGATTTATAGTAACGTTTAACAAAAGAATCTTATTAAAATTTCCCTGTCTACGATTAAAATAAATTGAATTTAATCAAATGACAGATATGTGTTTAAATTTTAAACATTCAATAAACATTTACGTAAACATATTTATTGAAATAATAAATATGTTTACGTAAATGGATGGCAGGAGGCTCATCTAATTTCAAGCGATTATCGTCATCCATGAACATCTGTATAACTTGTTTTTTTTTTGGGTACCCAGGTGCGTTGTCGACTTTTTAGAAAACAATATGACCTTCTCTCAAAGGGTCCCATGTCGTATCGGTTCGGAAAGACCGCCGGCGAAGGCTGATTCCTAAGAGAGGTTGTGTTTTAGTCACCGAAATGGTGGGATCAATTTTGACAGAAAAATTGTCAGACACCAGTAAAATTGTTAGACACAATTATAGAAATTAACTTAGCTAACTTTGTTTTAGAAGAATAATTAGATTTCTTGCAATAAAACTAACTAAACAATAATTCTGTTAACTACATGAGCAAAGCCGCGGCCGCAGCTAGTGCTGTTGTAAAATATGATAAATATAAGATAAGGTCAAAATTGTTTTCTTTCTCTTTCTTATCTTTTGAAACATGTTAATAAATCGTTAAATTATATTCGTTGTGGTATAAAAAGCGGGTTTTTATCCCGATATAAAACGAACAGGCAAAACCCTTTAATCTCGCGGCGGAGTTTGAAAAGCCTAACCCAGAAATTACAGTTTGACTTCTTCTTTGATATAAATAATAATTGCTATTTCTAAGCCAGCTCCGGGGACGAAGGTTAAATTGGCCAACCACCTTTTGACATTTTTTTCAAAATGGCTGCGGATGAAAGTGATACAAGCTTCGAAGTTGTAATCGAGATTCTTATTTATTATAAAAGGAAGACTTTTTTATTTATTTTTTATTTTACAAGTTGGCAAGCAAGCCCACCTGATGGTAAGCAGTTGCCGTAGCTTGTGAGCGTGTGCAACACCATTAGTAGGTGTCACTCACGCGTTGCCGACCTCCAGATATTGGTTCTTGAACCTCCTTTGCCCAGTAATTTCACTACTCCACAGTACCCTTAAAACCGGAACACAGAAATGCCTAAGTCCTACTGTTTGGCAGTAGAATATTTGACACTGCGGTGGTACCTACCTATGTGGCTTCTTGCAACAAAAGACCTACGACCAGTGTGCCTGATACCACTGGTGGAATAATCTCTGCTGTAATAAAGATTATCTCAACAGCGGGCGATGTTTTTTGATGTTAAGTGATCACCGCTGCCCATGAACAACTGCAACACCAGAGGGCATGCAGGTAGTTGCCGACCTTTAAGAAAGGAATAGGCTCTGCTCTTGAAGGTTCCCAAGTCGTATCGGTTCGGAAAGACCGCCGGCGGAAGCTGATTCCACAGATTGGTTGTGCGCGGGAGAAAATGCCTTCTGAATAGTGGGTTTCCAGACATCGAGGTGGTGAGGGTGAAATTTGGCATTTTGACGCGATGTCCGATGATGAAATTCCGGTGGGATCAGTCCAAACAATTCCTCAAAACATTCCCCATGATACATGCGGTAGAAGATGCAGAGCGATCCGATATCTCTACGAAATGCCAAAGGATCAAGCCGATCGGAAAGGGCTTGATCGTCGACAATTCGAGCCGCTCTACGTTAGATGCGGTCAATTGGAAGTAGCTGGTACTGGGGAGCTCCTGCCCAGAGGTGAGAGCAGTACTCCACGTGCGGTCGAATTTGCGCCTTGTAAAGCTGTAGGCGATAAGCCGACGTGAAGTAGTGCCTAGCCTTGGTGAGCACACCAAGCTTTTTTGAGGCCGATTTGACCTTTCCTTCCAACTGACCGCGGAACTGAACGACGCTCGAAACGTCGACACCAAGTATTCCGATACTAGCTGTGGCAGCCAGGGGAGTGTTATCAAAACGTCCCGACACCATCTTCATAGGAAGTGAACATATTCACTGAATCTCGTGGCTGTTTTAAGTTTTGTTGTTAATTTTAATAATTTTTTACGAAATTAGTATACACCAAGGATAGCAACAGCGCGTAAGATTTTATATAAAAACAAAATCGAAGAATCCTAGTGTTGTAGTTGCATAAAAGCTCGTCGATAGATGACGCATAGAATGTTGTTGTTCAGTTTTACACAATCACTGTTTTTTTTATGTTACTAGTTGGCAAACAAGCATACATATATTAAAATTTTTAACGACGATAAACATTTTAACCCTTAAGCCGAGGCCAATCAGGCAATTTCATCTGGTAAAAGGATCTCCTTTAATGTATACATTGAATTTTTTATTAAATTGGCCACAGAAATACACAATGTAAAAATCTATTTTTCTATTATTGTTCATGAGATACAACAAAACAGCGTGAAATATATAGATTTTTGTTCCACCTATTACAATTCGTGAGATACAGTCCGCTAACAGACGAAAAGACGGACGTACAGCAGAGGCTTCGAAATAGGTTTCCGTTAACGTTAAAATTTTATAATATAAAGAATAATGCTCTCGATATATTGACATCAGTAACAAAATCACGTTTTAAAAAGTCTTCAAAACCGTCTCGACATAAAAGTAATTTGGTTGGAATAATTTCTGTGAAGTCTACGTAATAAAAGCAAACAGAAATGTACGTAATTTGTAGGTAAGTAGTAAATTCAATATTTTAATATACTGAAATGAAATATTTTTTTATGATTTTCTGGGTAGTGCTTATCGAATGTCGCTAGTATGTAAATTATATTTAATACAAATGTACTTTTGACTTAACATTTATATTTAGTTTATAATAAAAAATAAAAGATTTTTACCTGATTTCAAAGAAGGGCTTATGACTGTTTTTTGTGTATTTTAAAGGCTTTATCGTTAGTGTGTAGTGTAGTGGTTGCATATAAGTTTTTCTTCTTACTAGCATTAATCCCGGTATTTTTCTCAGAGTCCGCTTATTACTCTTATCCAAATTGGACAGGTTACTAGTTTGTACACAGAGCGATTGCCGTCTGACTTACGCAACTCTAAGGGCGAACCAGTAACTCATTGGATAAGTGCAAATTACCTATCAAGAATTTCAGATCAATATTTAAGCTTATAAGCTCGCTTTTTTTAAAGCTCAACTATTACCACATGCGCATCTCTTATGAGCGTTGACGTGCTTATAAGGTCGTATAAGTTGAGCGTACACGCCGGAATAAGCCCATGGATTTCTTGAAGGGCAAAATGAAGGGCGCGTAAGAACACATGCCGAAATGGCCGTACGTTCGAAAAAAAAGGTAGTTGGATCCCGCCCTGAAAATTACGCGCAAATGGAATTGGTTTTTTTTTGGTTCGTGGCTGGTTTTTTTGGTGGTTTTCGTAATCCCAGTCCTTCTACGTCATTGCAGGCTACACGCTCGAGTTACGGGATCAATCTATTTTCATTTTTTTTTCTCTCCACGTGCCAAATTGGTTATCTGCTCGTGTTCACAGATTGCACGGGAGCAATTAATTTTTTTTTTATAGAGTTTATCGTTTACTTCGTACGCGAGTGTTGAATAATTTATTCTGATAATATAATTATGAGCTTTTGTTACTATAAAAAATACAAACCTCTGGTGGTCCCACAACGCGCGACGCGGCAACTACCCAACACAAAAAAAAAATGGTGTCGGGAAGTACTTAAATTTTTTGGGTTTTGTTATTTTTATTATTATTTGTTGTAGCGGCGACAGCAATACACATTCTGAGAAGATTTTAGCTGTTTATAATAATTTATAGTTTGCCAGATACAGTCCGCTGACAGACGGCGGGACGGACAACAGAGGCTTAGTAATAGGGTTGCAGGGCATTGATACGGAACCCTAAAAAGACTCAAAAGAGTACAATACAAATAATATAAGTTCACATCATACAAAAGTCTTTAACTCTGACAGGTATTTCATCATTCAATTGTTGAACATAAAAGAAATTTTCGTTAACAATATTTACATATTTTATATCTTTGCCATATTGAAAACACAATTCACATTCAACATACACGCCTTTGTGGATTCGGTAATTTCTGTGAGCCTTTGAGAGCTTCGCTTAGGATTCTACGTGTGTATTTTTTCCCCACAAAATTTGCTTGCGAAGTTCCCTCGAAACGTTTATCTTATTTCGGGGGGCGTGTAAATCTGTGACTGAAATGACGAGAAAACCCCTACCATAGTTTTCCAAATTATATATTTTCACTAGCGGGCCCGGCAGACGTTGTCCTGCCCCGAAAAAGTCTGGGACCCGATAGCAGCGCCCTCTACCCGGTGAAAGTTTTTGATTGACTAATAAGGCTATTAAAAAGCAGGGGTTGGTGATAAAAAGTGAAAATTTAGGGTCGTATGTATTTTTCAATGCCACATAATAAAAAAATAAAAATTTTATCCAATAAATTAAAAAAAAATTTTGGGGTGGACAGCCCTTACCACTGAAGGATTTGAAAAATAGATAGTAGCCGATTCTCAGACTTACTGAATATGCATAAAAAATTCATAAGAATCGGTCAAGCCGTTTTGGAGGAGTATGGGAACGAACATTGTGACACGAGAATTTTATATATTAGATTATAAATATATACGTAGATAAAAATATAAGTCGTTGTCTCTATATGTCCTAAACCTTCTTCCTAGCATTATTCCCGGTATTATATTCACCCAGGGTCTGCCAAACAGCGGAGTAATAACTCTTACCTGGATATGATATATATGCGGATCCTCCCTTAGTTTACAATTTGTGGTCTCTCCAGATATATAATGATCGATGATGAGTTGTTATTTTTTATTAATCGAAAGCAAATGGTAGTGGTGTTAGCTCGGCTTGTGTAAAGAGGAATTATAGACACAAGTAATAAAATATGAAATTCTCAGTAAAGGCAATTATATACAAAGTAATAAAAAAAAACCTGTGTATCTTATTATTATCTTATTTTAAGCGAGATTTCTTAAACAATATTATCAATGATTATTCATTTTTTATATTTTCCTTTTCAACCGAATTCAAAAAGTAGGAGGTTACCAATTCGACCGTATGTTTCTTGTATTAGACCTTTTGTGCAAGACGCTGGCTAGGTAGGTATCACCGCAATGCCAGTTATTCTACCGTAATGAAGGACACTGTGTTTCGGTTTGAAGGGCACTGTAGTGAGTGAAATTCCTGGGCATAGGAGATTTAAGAACCAATATCTCGAGGTTGCCAACGCGTTAGTGACATCTACAAATGTATGGTATTGCAAGTGCTCATGGGCTACGACAACAGTTCAACATCAAGTTGGTCAAAAAAAAATTGAGTCGATTTACTTTCTTCTTACACGCTTGTAGTTAATGCAAGAAATAGCAACAGAAATGGGCCGATGGGTTTACAATATTGAATGGCATTTCTTTTTAAATTATATTTTTTTTTACATATTACAAAAAAAAACGTTTCTATTTCACTACTGCAGTTTAAAAAAGACTCAACAAAGAAAAATAACGGAATTAAATTTTGGCTATTGACTACTTCCATAATAAGTAATTTTGTATTTTCAAGCCTTATTTGAATTTGCAATACTTATTTTACTTTGACGAGGTAATAAAATTGTTTTATTGTTATCTACTTTAATCTCAACTGTTTGATCTTTGTGTCACGAGCGTCTTCTACCTTCTGCGAAACTTTACTTTAGAAGAATCGTAATTAAGGTTTGTAACAAGGAGAAAACACGTGTGCCGGTAAGGAATTCCGTTTTTTTGACACGCGTAAAAGGCAAGAATTGGCAAACTTCATTGTTCACGACGGAATCGATATCACAGTGCGTCGGTGACCTCAGAGACTGGCACGCGTAGTTCTTATTAGGAATAAGGGAGAATAATTTCTCTGAACATTCGGCGAAAGCCTAATCTGTTCTAAAAACACAACTGCTAACTTCTATCATCTAGGGCATAGATAAAATTGACAAAAGACAAATAAAACACATCGTAAAGATGGGATTCCGAGGGATGCGGCAGAAGTCAGATGGCAACTGAAGATGACGACGGCATGGCTGTGTGTAAGTGGGAACTCTATCGTCCCTTACCCAAATCCTTCTATTTCCCTCCCATTATTTTTGGTGGTACCGCAAGGAGGTCAACTTTGTTACTAAAAACCGGTCCTGATTCGGAAGGAAGCGGTCGATTCCGGTTTTATTATTGCACAGTTCAGAGAGAATGATACAATAATATTTATATGTAAATAGAAGGTCGGAGGACAGTTGACATTAAAGGATTTTATTGCTATTGAAATGGACTTTGCTCAGTAATTGCCTAAACTTTTACGACTGTTTATAGCGATAAACATAATTTTATTTATTGATAGCTTTCATACATTTTTGAGATTCCTAGTCCGTTAAAATGTCATATGATCAATAATATGCTAGTCCTTAAAAATGTCATATGATCAATAATAGTAAATGAGCCATGATCCTCCCAGCATAAATGAGCTGGTTCGTCCGGGGAAGTATTACCCTCTCACAGAAAATCGGCGTAAAGTGATATCAGCACTGGAGCATGCTGAGTGAGAGTGCCAGTGGCCCAATCTCCTTGGTTACTTCCCTTTTCCCTTCTAAGCTTTCCTCCTATCCTTTAGGTTTGCAACGCGCACGTGATACTTCAAGTTTCGCAAGCGTTTATAGTTTGAAGTGACTCCTTACCATCCGGTGGATCGTATGCTTGTTTGCCTGCGATAATGAAAATAAAAAAATGTTATAAAAGGATTTTTATTTTAAAATATTATTTAATAAGCAAATAACTATAGAGTTAAAGGGTAAATTGGTTTTATAATAAAGCCATTTGAGAGGAATATAAGGTTTTAACAAATATTTTCTTGTTTGTAAATCCACTTTTCCTATGTAAAGGCTGATATTAGAAAACCATTGAGCTTCTAAAGTACCTCACAAAAGATGAGATTTTTTATCTGATACTAGATTTAAAGGGACTGGTGGGAAATACATTTAGCTTTTTATTTTAGTGAAATTGAAGTGTATGTTTGTTATTCCAAATGAACAGGTTTTCACTAAATGCATAGTATATACGCTAAATAGATAAAAAAAAATCAATTTTTGAAATCGGCACACAACGCGAGGGGAGCCACGGTGCTACTAGTTTTTAATATAATGTAAGTGCCCCATATAAAATAGACCTGATTTCAATTCCAAATGGAAATACGTAGAATATAGTAATATTCAAAATGACGATAGATATAATTGATACAAAGTAATTAATACAAGATAAGTACTTTATTGAAATATCTACTTGACCAAAACTAAATGATGTCAAATATAATAAAACCAGCTTCCATTCACGGCTTCACTCGCGTTAAATTTGGGATAGGATAGATCTTCTTTTTCGTATAAAGTGTGAAACATTATACATCTTCAGGGGTGAGAATTAAGGAAAAAACGTATTTCTTTATTTCTTATAATTCACCGAATACCAAAATTTCATATATCTAGTTTCAATAATGACAGACTTCCATGAAACTTTCAACCCCCTTTTCACCCCTTCAGTTTATCTATTCCCCTTTTCACCCCCTTAAGGGTTGAATTTCGAAAAATTATTTCTTGAAATCTTTACGTTTTAGACATAACTCCTGTAAAAATAAAATTAAGATTTCTAGGTCCAAAATGGCTGGACGTTTACGTCAGTCAGGTCTTCTTTTTTTTTATATATAGATTAATCCTTTGTTAATATTTTACAATAATTGAAACTTTTTAATTAGATTAATGAATATTAATCACAGGATAAGTCATTAGGGCGGACTTTAATAAAAATCGTCACAATGCCGACACGATCCAGATTTTTTTAATTTCCCACAAGGCTTAAGCAGCAAAAATTCCAGCCACATTCAGAATTTATGTGAAAAAAAGCGAATAAAAGACTAGGACCTTGTGTGTCATAATCATATTTTTCTCGGCACAAAGAAGTCCTTACGTTAATGTGACTAGATAACACTAATAAATGAAAGTTAGTGGTGTGTGGGGTGGGATTATTTTTACAGTCATGTAAGCGTTTGGGTCACTTTGAGAAATTTCAGAGGTCATCCTCGTTTCTCTAAGAGTGATCACCATCTGAAAAGTTTGAGTAGTATCTTTGCTTAAGAGTCATAGCGTTATTTTGGGTAGTAGAACTGTTATTTTCTGTCATAGGACAATTCGTACTAATGTGTTCCTTCAATGACTTTTAGCGCTCAAGGCTTTTCCTTACTGCTTCCCTTTTAAGTCTCCATAGGCTGTATTGACTAATCCGGTAATCCATCCTTTTGTCTTTGACATCGTCATCATTTGTACCATAAAGGTGGCAACAAACGTACAGCCCGCCTGATGGTAAGCAATCACCATAGCCTATAGATGCTTGCAATACTAGAAGTAGTATATGTATTTTGCCAACAATAGAAGAAGGGATGAGAGATGGGAAAAAGATGAGGATAAGAAGGGTTCGGCACTCTTTGCCCCCACACCTTTTTATATTATATAGGGGCAAACGAGCAGATAGCTCCATCTGATGGTAAGTGGTAACTATCGCCCATGAACATCCACTACACCAAGGGGGTCGAGAATGCGTGGGCCTTTGAGGAAAAGGTGTCTAAATACTCGACGCTTGAAGACTCCTAAATCATATCGAGCAGGGAAGACCTTGGGAGGTAAACTATTCCAGAGTTTGCACGTACGTGGGAGGAAAGATCTTGATGCACGCACGTTACATGCAAACCAAGCATCAAGGTGATGTGGATGGTATGAGGTCCTGCGGCGAAGGGTACGATGGTAAAAACGAAACGGTGGTGTGTCAAAAAGTTCTTCAGAGCAGTTCCCATGATAGAGACGGTAGAAAACACACAGCTTAGGGGTTCTGAGCCGTCTGTGAGTTTGGAATTATTGATAAAACGAACTACTCGGCGTTGGATGGAGTCAAGATAATATAAGGGTAGTACTTCCCCAGTCAAGCCAGACCATTAATGAAAACAGAGGCTTTGTTACTAAAAATGTGTCATTGCTGGTATGCTGTTGGGATAATCTCTGTCACAGCAGAGATTATTCCATCAGTGCAATTAGTCACACTGGTGGTAGGTCTTTTGTTGCAAGAGGCCGGCTAGGTAGGTACCACTGCAGCGTCAAATATTCCACCGCCAAATAGTAGTGCTTAGGCATTACTGTGTTCCGGTTTGAAGGGCACTGTACGATAATTAAATAACGGGGCAAAGGAGATTCAAGAACCAATATCTCGAGGTTGGCAAGCGTGAGTTGCATGTTGTTGCGCGCGCTCATAGTGTTCGGTAACCGCTTATCATTATGTGGGCCGTATGCTTGCTTGCCAACTTGTAAAATAAAAAAAAAATGCGCCAATGTTCAATACCTCATTTGTATTTTTATTAAAATATAAGATCTTGTGGGATAATCTCGCCCACATTCTTAATGGCACAGGCAGCATGGCTTAGGCCCCGTGCGAAAGCGCATGCCCCGTGCGAGCATTCTTTTGTTTACGCATGACATTCGACATCTATACGCTTAAGAGTTTTTGCATATTTTCCTGCTTTATTTTCTTCTCCTCTTCGTAAATTAATGTGCCTTCTTGTGCTATATTCTTTATGCTTGTATGCTAATATACTGTAAAACTATTGTGTAATTATGTATACTTCTGACAAATATGTGGACCCGAATATAAACATTATAACAGTAAGTGACTTTTATTTATAGTGATAGTGTTATTCATCCCACAATCTTATTTCATAAGATAGGATCAATAACGATACAATCAAATTGTAAGCAAAAAAATATCAACCCAGTTAAGGCTTCCAAATAAAAAAGCTCCTATATTGCTGCAGTCTAATATCAAAATTACAAGAATTAAATTACCAAAGATTTTCCTCCGAAATAAAAGCGACTCGGCAATTATTTTTAAATCCAATCTCCATTCAATATTCAGAACACGTAAGCTATCTCACAAAGGCAAATTATGAGAGCTTATATAAATATGTACTTCGTTTTTTGGGTCTATTCTTTCAAACTTGGACAGATAGAAGAAAAAATTAACGCTAATTTTATTCTTTTATATTTTTATTCTTTTGAAAAGTAATTGTAGGCCTTTGCGCTACTGATTTTATAAAAGTTAGTTATCAGTTCTCAGCGCTGTAATAGTGAGACTTTCATAGCCGGGTACGCTCACTACTCGCTAAACAAACAGTGTGTAATCCAACTTCAGGTGAGGTCAGCCTATGGATTGGTGATTACACGGTATTTGAAGTGAGTGTCTCCGTGTTTAGGGCATGTAAAAAGTCGGTGTTGCTTATAATTTTGATAACAGTATATGGCTACTTGAACCTTTCTGACATAAGTTTTGCTTTGAACCACACGCTAAGAAAGAAAAATTTTAATGAGAGCCGTTGAGCGTGTACCGTTTATTTATTTATTTGTTTGTATCTTCTCCCTCCCATTATCCAGAGTACTTTACCCAGGGTCTGCTTATATACTTATCCAGATTTGATAGGTTACTAATTGTTACACATGGGGAACCAAGAACTTATTGGATCAGTGCAAGTTACTCATCAAGAGTTAACGATTATTATCAGATGTTATGATAACAAGTGGGACCGAAAGCTTAACTTGCCCTCCGAGGCACGATTGTCTTCTAGATCTAGTCACGGGAGACCCACACCGCAATCGTCGAGACTCAAAGTAGGCTCGCTACCAGCATTTCACAACGGTTGTAATATTTTTTCGTTATGTATATTCATTTATATTAGGGCGCTGTTAAACAACGCTGTTGCCGCCAAATAGTAGTGCTTAGGCACTACTGTGTTCCGGTTTGAAGGGCACTGTAGGTACGCTAGTGAAATTACTGGGCGGACGAGATTTAAGAACTAATATCTCGAGGTTGGCAACTCGTGAGTAGCACCTACTAATGGTGCTGCAAGCGCTCATAGGCTACGGCAACCACTTACCATCAGGTGGGCCGTATGCTTGTTTGCCAACTTCT
This sequence comes from Hestina assimilis, assembly GCA_023373885.1. Classification (NCBI taxonomy): domain Eukaryota; kingdom Metazoa; phylum Arthropoda; class Insecta; order Lepidoptera; family Nymphalidae; genus Hestina; species Hestina assimilis. The sequence goes on along the minus strand of CM041749.1, from coordinate 2,603,845 downwards.
AACATAAAAAAAACCTCTACCTGCCCGGTAGTCCTTCATCGAAGTCTAAGAACACGTCAGTAGTTATATGTTGCGGGCTCGAGGGGTCGGAAGTTCTTATCGAACGAAACACAACGGTGCAGACATTTTTACTTCACCACGGTCTATTAAATCACTAAATAAAGTTTATTTTATTCAGCATTGTCTTCTATGTAACATCTTTGTATCCTTTGTTAAAAGTCGTATTGCCGTTATGTAGCAGACAATGCAGTGAAAAATATAAAAAGGAAAAACTTATTTAATTTATTCTTGTCACCAATTTATACGTTAGAGCTGTACACGTTAGGTAAAGTGTATCGACAAAATTCAAATGGCATTCCTCTCACGAACAGCCATTACTCGCTGACAGTGACTTCCAATTCTAACAGCTTATGTTATAAAGAAATAACAAAATACACAAATTAAATTAAATGAAACTCTTTGTCGTAGAACTAAGAGTTGACTTTATAAAATCCATTGATGTAAATGTGACTTTTTGATACCGCGTCGTTAGCGCTATAACGTGAAAATTTAAAATTTCGTGTTTAAGTGAAATTTTATTGGAAATACCTGTTTTTATTGGGCATCTTCCAAACGGTTACGATCGAATTGTTAAATTATTTACGTGCTAACGGCTTTGATCTATATATAAAAAGTTCTAAAAGGAAGAGTCTTTACGACGAGTATTTACCAAAAAGAAAATATATTAATGGACAACTTAATTTTTCTTCAAAAAAATTTATAAATTTTACTATGAATTTATTGTTAGGAAGTTTCTATTTTTTTTATTGGAGTTTACTCTTTATATAGATTTAAGGCACCCGGTATGAAAAAAATCTGAAGAGAAAAATTTAGTGATCAAAAGCGTTACGAAAGAGATTAACTCGAAACAGTTTTTTTGTATTATCATAATTTTTTTTTAATAATAGTACTAATACTTTTATTGGCCCTCCAGAAAGCCCAAAGGGGGTCAGGATCGAACCCACAACTAAAGCGCTAACGTTATTGTCCGATCCCGTTGATTTTGTTCTTGTAGGAATTTTCATCCAGTTGTCCTAACAATTATAAACACAAAAAAAAAAATAGTTATCCAATTTGGCGCAATAGTTCTGAACTACATACATTTCGACGACGTTCCATAGGTTAAGGAGCTAAAATTACAAGACTTAAAATTCTGAAAAAAATAGAGGTTGTAGAGTATCAAAAGAACTTTTCACGATTTTAGAGATATACTCGTATAAGTTTTTCACTAAACTTCATTTTTATATTATTTCTTATAATTACTATCAAATTATTAATATTTATTAAGTTATTTTTACTGTCTATTTTAACTCGTTAATGTTTAAAGTCTTTAAGATTCTTCAGAGTTTTTTGACGACGTTGACGTTTGACGACGTTGTGGCGCAGCGGTAGCGAACCTGCCTTAAACGCCACAGGTCGCGGGTTCGATTCCCACTCGGAGCATAATATGTTTGTATTGACCATGCAAGCATATTTTCTGGTCTGGGTGTATTTGTCCTTGTCATTGTGAATGTTTCCGGACCCCCGACACAGGATATCACTATCCTAATGGGGGCCGTTGAGTGTGTAGCGTTTAATTTTTTTTAATTTTGTTCAATTTTCAGAGTCAATTTGCGGAGTCCTTTAGTTTCTACTGTACGAAGTCTACAACGTACTTGACGGCTAATTATTATTTAAATAGCTGCTACTATCTTTTGGAAAATTAAAATAAAATATTACATGTAAAATAAATCAGCTTATGCAAGCCAATGATAGTTATAATGTGAGGCACTGCAGCATGATGACGTCGACCGCGGCAAAATTAAATTAATAGTTTGTGGACATTTTATAAAGTGCCCGGATTAACACACTGACCGCAACTTAACACAGCATAAAATGTTGATTGGCGGGAACGAGGTATTGCCAGCTGTCCACGTTTATACATATAGTGCATGTTATATAACCAGCGGCTTCGCCCGCGTTACTACTTTAAACAAAGTTTGAACCCTCCTTTCACCCCTGCACCTGCAACATCTATACCGTTCCAGATGTTCATGGGCGGCGGTAAACGCTTAACATCAAGTGAGCCCCTGCCCGTTTACCCTCTCTGACATGCAAAAACAAAGCCTTTTAAGCTGGAGCCCTGAGGCACGCAAACTTACCAACAAACACCCCTCCCCTAAGGTTGATCTTTCTAAAATAGACAAAATAATGAGCTCCTCTCTTGTTATGTAAACTACTATACTATAGTGAAGAAAGTAAAATTCATAATTCCTTATAAGTACTTTATACAAAAATGAGATTTAGAATTTACTAGCACTTATTTTTATTAGGTTTTTATCTTGGCCGCCTATAACACCGCATTAAATCGAACTACGTTTATTACGGTAGTAGAGCCACGCTTCTCCCAGCACAAATGGGCCGGATCTACCGGCGAAGTACTACCATCTCACAGAAAATCAGCGTAGAGTAATTGCGCTGTTGCGTTTCGTGCGATGAGTGAGCGCACCGGAGGCAAAATCTTCCACTCCTCTATTCCTTTCCTTTTTTCCCTCCTTGTTTCTTTGGTTGGCACCGCGCATGTAATACTTCAAGTATCTACTACGACTACATTTTCTTTTACAGTTTATGTATACCAAACTTTGGCTTGTGTATTTCTATTACTAAATGTTTTTATTTATAACAATACATTATTATTATTATTAAAAAAACTATTAAGATTAGAGCTTGAAACTACTTTCTGACGGAGAGCATTTTCTAAATTTTATTCATAAATCTTTAAATCAATCTTCATTTTAGACCATAAAATAAATTTCAATCTTAAAAAGACTTTGAAATAAAAGTCATATAATATAATAACATCAAAATCGAAACAACCGACCAAAATTAAAAAGGTACAACTGCGATTTGATTTAAACATAGAATACATTAAATTTATTATATTTAAATAAATACCGAAATCTTTAAAATTCAAAGTCAAAATTGTTTTTATTTAAGTAGACTTTTAAGAAGTATGTATATATATATATATATATGAAACTTGCAGATAACTATTTAAATTATTTGTTATAAAATTTGGTTCATGCAATATGAAGAGTCACAAGCATTTTTATCGGAGTAATTTTCCTCTAACAATTAAGTAATATGCTTTATTTATAAGTTTATTTTTATATAAATGTATTTAAAACTCGTTGATTGGCAGTTGCAATGTCATCTGGAAATGGCAGCTGTCTGGAATTTTATTAAAGATGCCAATGCCTAGCCCCTTATAAGAATTACTGACTTTACGCAGACGTAAGCTAAGATTAACAAGTTTATTTTTATTTCTAGTATTAACTGAACGTATATCACTATTTCTGCTATAAGACTTTAAATTATTCTTAATATATAAGAGGTTAGAATAAATAAATTGTGATGTGATGTGACTGCGTAAATTATTTTGTTTTATCGATAGACGCGACCGTGTGATAGGAGGAATGTCTTAGTCGATTAAACTCGTTAGCCCTAGCGATGCCGTTTGTTTGAAACGTTCAATTTGCTTCAATTGAATTTATTTTCTTCATTACATTTCTTAAGAAACTTTCGACTTTACTTTGGCACTGATTATACTTTATGAACTTCTTCCGAGGATTGCTAGTTGCTTTAAAATAGTTAGTGACTCGGTTCAGTCGGCGTGTTTTCGATTGGCAATTTAAAAATCCATTTTGTTGTTTGGAATAAGCTATAAGCCTGAGTTTGCAGTAACCCAGCAGGCATTATATAAACACAGTATATTTCAAATTTCATTCAGTTTCAACCAGTAGTTTTAGAATTATAACTAGTCAAATTTCTTAATTTTGTCACTCACTGACTGACCATCAAAACTCTAAGGCACTTCTAGCAGACATGGAAGCTTCAAATTTAGAATATGATTAGTGTTTAGTGCATAAATAAAGGAAAAATTAAAATATTGAAATTTCAATCCAGTTTTCTAGATACACCAACTGCATAAATAACTTTGTAATCTTATATAAATGTATGGATTACAAAGTTACGTATTACATTTGCAGTTAGATAGGTATTTAAGTTCGTCCTGTTGCGTTGGTGTTGAATTTAGAAACAGCACCGACGAGTCGACGACATTTTAAATTCCATTCAATTCGAATAAGCAGTTTAAGAATTATAACTAGTCAAAATTTCATAATTTTGTTACTCACTGGCTGACCGTCATCAAAACTCTAAGGCACTTCTAGCAGACATGGAAGCTTCAAATTTAGTTAGTCTTTAGTGTATAAATAAAGAAAAAATTAAAATATTCTGTAATTTCAGTCCACTTTTCTAGATACACCAACTGCATAAATAACTTTGTAATCGCATATAAATGTATAGGATTACAAAGTTACATTTGTAGTTAGATAGGTACTTCGATAATTTTTCACCTCTTATAACTTCGTAGTGGCTAAAACTAAAAGCCTGAATTTTCAGTCACCAAACAGCCATTGTATAAACACGGTATATTTCAAATTTTATGCAATTTGTCGAATCTAAAAGTACGAATCTAAAAGTATTTGTATGAGTAGAATAAGTTGCCGTGCAACTGGCAAGTTTTAGGTGTAGTTATACATGAGATCTCACCACTTTTTGTAGTAGAAGAACTGCTTTGCGAGACTGGCAATTTTTACATTTTATGTTTTTATGGGATTATATATAATTAACGAGTTTGTGGTGCAGAGGCAGTGAACCTGCCTTAAACGCCACAGGTCGCGGGTTCGATTCCCGCTCGGAGCATGATATGTTTGTATTGTACCATGCAAGCACATTTTCCGGTCTGGGTGTATTTGTTCTTGTATTTGTATGTTTCCGGACACAGGATATTACTATCCTAATGGGGGCCCTTGAGTGTGCAGTGTATATTATTATTATTATTATTACACGTCATTCTCTCTTTTGATCGTCATTTGAATTGCAATAAGAGTTAATGGTAAGCCCGCTGCAATTATAAAGGCAGAGAGTTCATGCCAAGAGTACTAGTACTGGATAATTTAATGGAACAAGGAATAATAGGAGCTCTATCTTGAAATCATTCGAATTAGAACATCGCAATCACACCGGTATCAAGCGTGAACACGAGCGAAGTAATTTGGCTTCGCGTGGGGAAGGAAAAATTGAAAATAGATTGATCCCGTAACTCGAGCGTATAGCGCGCAATGACTTAGAAGGAATAAGATTACCTATGCCTCGTTCCAAATATAGCTTTGAGAGAAACCACTCAGATTCGCGTGTATTTTCATGACGTGCGAAATGTAAATATTTCATTCAATATATAGAAAGAACGTAAAAGTTTCTAGCATTCTTTGATATGTTGCATGTATTCTGCTCGCGGTTTCACCCGCGTGTACGGTGACTGTCGTAACGTGATGTTATAGAATAAATTTGATTACCATAAAAAAGATTATAGTGAGTTAAAATTGCGGATTTTTTTTAGAACTTTTAAGGGGAATAATTCTGTTAAAAGTTAAAGTCTACGTTTTGGGCTATCTCGACTTCTAATACACAGATATATATAGAAAGATCTTTTTCCTGTATCGGGATGTGACGACCCCATCGCCCGCTATTAGCAATCAGTCCCACTGGTGGTTGGTTTTTTTGCAAGAGGCCAGCTAGGTAGGTACCACCTCAGTGTCCAATATTCTACCGTAAAGCAGTAGTGTCTTTTGCATTACTACGTCCCTATTTTGAATGGTACTGTAGGCTAGTGAAATTACTGGGCAAAAGATATTTAAGAACCAATATCTTGAGGTTCGCAACGCGTGAGTGGCAGCTATTTATGGTCTTGCAAGCGCTCATAGGATTCAGCAACCACTTTCCATCAGGTGGGCCGTATGCTTGTTTGCCAACTTAGTAACCATAGAAGTATAACGTATAGAAGTATAGTAGACGCCCAAAATATAGACTATATATTCAATTGGAGTCTAACTGTCAAACTACTATCATAGTTTGACTCCAATGAACTGTCAGCAGTGTCAACTGTCTCAGTACTAAGTAACCGAGTGACATATGTAACTCATATTTCATTAATTGCAACATTATTAATACGCATACGTGCACATTGGTTGTCGTTTGGTCTACGTTTCGTGAGAAAATTTATTCGAAGCTGAGGTTCTATATGTTTTTATTTTTTTATGTTAGAAGTTGGCAAACAAGCATACGGCCCACCTGATGGTAAGTGGCTGCCGCAGCCTATGAGCGCTTGCAGCACCATTAGTAGGTGCCACTCACGCGTTGCCAACCTCGAGATATTAGTTCTTAAATCTCGTTCGCCCAGTAATTTCACTAGCGTACAATGCCTTTCAAACCGGAACACAGTAGTGCCTAAACACTACTATTTGGCGGCAGAATATTGGACACTGCGGTGGTACCTCTTTATGTTATACTTCTATCTTAGTAACATAAAGAAAAAAGATCTCAAAATGTAAAGTTTAGATTTACAAAATCTATATTACAATAACAAATTGCCTTTCGTATTATAACATCAGTAAGAATATTAATTAAGGCAATACCACTCCATTTTCATTCATAACCATTAAAACAAAAAGTTTTTCCCATAAACATATCTGTTGTAATTAATTATCAGCCTTTAATAAATTAGCGGCATATTAATCGTAATAAATAATACTGATAACAGCTAAGCACCAAAAGCGAAGTGTTTGGGGAACTATACTAATACCAAAATATATTACATTGGTTGGCCGAACTCTGATCATTAATTTAATAGTGGGTATCTGTTGGGATATCTGCAATAGGATAGTTTTATATAATAGATGCACATTAAGTTAAATATTGGTTTGAAGTTTATTATCTTTATATATATAATTCTACTGTACGTGTTTATGTCACTGAACTACTCCTAAACGGCTGGACCGATTTTCCGGTGCATTCGAGAATGCCTTAGATTAACAATTGGACCCAGAAGGGGGCACTGCTATCGGGTCTCACTTTTTTTCATTCCCGTGACATGACAACGTCTGCCGGGCCCGCGCAGTTTTGTACATAACATTAGAATGTTAAGTTATTTTGTATCATCTTTTCTTTAGGCTACGTTTACTTACTTACGTTTCTTAGCCACCACGGTTCTATACAGAAATAATCTACTTTGTAGGTGACGATTAGTGCTATAAATAATCATTGATGAAAAGATCAAGTAGTTTTCGGTTGCCGGGTATCCGGCGTCGATTGTCCGGTAACTCATTTCGCTTTCACACGACCCAATTTTGAGTCTAATAGCTTCTACGCACAATGGTGAATCCAGCGTGCACCCTGCGACCGCTTGCCGAGCAAAATTACGCCGGTACGTGTGAAAGCACCATACCATGTGACCATACACTTCAGTAACGGATAACCACCGGCTATCCGACGACCGGATCGTGAGAAAATTCAATTACGGTTATTAAAATCGTTGATAAAAAGTTGATTCAAGCGACGGTGACTGTTTTTTGTTGGAAAATAGAACGCAAAGCACCGTCATCCATTACCAAAAGACTGTCATCCATAACATTGTTATAATATTTTATAATGCATATAGCAACACTGTAATACTCGTTGCTCTGTATTCCGTTTCTCATATTAGATATGTCACCATCGCCTGCGGATTGTCTAGTTAATAAATCTGTCGAAATCACGAAAGTTGTTTGTAATTATAACTTCATCATTTTTTAATCAGGTAGAACAATGTAGTGACGCATCGTTTTAATATCACGCAGATAATCGCTAGATATATATTCGAATGCATAAACACAAAAACTATAATTAATAAACCAACGTCAATGAGAACAACGAAAACTAATTTCGTACAACTTATCGCATATTACACGGAATGGCCAACAGCGGCGTGATAGCTGGAACTTCGAATCTCAGTTAGGAGAAGCTATTAAAACTTAATCTGAGTTTGCACGACAACCCTAGCGCAGTTAGTATTGGATATCAAATTTGTGCATTGAATATTGTAGCAATAGAATAGGTACTATCGTGTATCAGTATCTGACAACATGATATGTATTGAGTTACACAAAGTAAATTCATTATCCTTACATACTATAATACAACGTATCTCTCTCTCTTTATCTCGCATACATGTATATATCTCTCTCTATCGTTTGCTTGGCAACCGATTGTCTAATTTCTATGATTTTGAAGTGATTTTCATTTTTATTTTAGACGACACTTAAGAGTATAATTTCAATGCGCCTTGTTTAGGCCCATTTCGTTAAATGCTCGTTACGTGTCTCGTGTATCTTTCTTCTCTTTCTCAAGGGCAAGAGACAGAGAGAGAGAGAGAGAGAGAGAGCGAAATAAAGAGAGAGGAAGAGAGAAGGAAATATATACATTGCCTATCAAAATAAGCAGCATCACTTCTATCACGTGCATGTCTTTTTAGTGATAGATAGATAGAGCGTTATCTTTTACGACATAATTAGCTAACACTCAGTATTTATTCGTGAAGTTACCTTTCATGAAAGACGAAAAATTGAATTTCTGATATAAAAAAGCTATTGCTATAGACTCTGAGAAATCCTCTGTTTACACAGGCCAAGCCACAGGCAGTATCTACTTCGTAACAAGATTTCAATTTTACAATGCTGTCGATGAGATCTAAAGTGCCCTATTTAAAAATTGATTTTTAATACCAACTCTATTCTTGATGTTAGAGAGGTTATTATGTATTACTTATACATATTCCTATTTACTTTAAGCGTTACAATCGGAAGTCACTGTCAGCGAGTAATGGTTGTTCGTGAGAGGAATGCCGCATGACTTTTGTCGATACACTTTACCTAGTGTGCAAAGCTTTATGTAATCATTGACAAAAAATAGACATTTACCTATTATTAAAAGAATGCAGTCACGATACATACATAAATATCTGTCTATTGTTTAAAAAAGTCTGGAACTGACGTGAAAGTGGTATAATTAATACCAAACTACTAAGTTAAACTACAAAGTGTGACTATTGTTTTGAATTTTTTCTGCGTATAGCCAAATGGTTTGAAACAGGCACTGTGGAATCGTCACGGACGATAATTCGGAGTCAGCTTTGCTCTTGTAATAAAAAAATATGGTGCCAACTTTATGGATTTCTAATTCGACCACCACACAAGCAATGGTACATTTTTATTAGCTTACACAAAAATACAATTGTGCTCTTAAAAGCTGATTCTTTTATGTGACTAAGTTGGCAAGCAAGCATACTACCTTGCAACACCATACATTTGTACGTGTCACTCACGCGTTTCCAACCTCAAGATATTGGTTCTCAAATCTCCTATGCCCAGGCTTTTCACTAGCTACAGTATTCTTCAACCCGAAACAAAGTATACTGTTTACGTTAGAACAACTGACTCTGCGGTAGTACCTATCAAACCCACCTCTTGGAATAAAAGGGTAGGCCTTTTAAGCAGTAAATTTTGTCATACGGTTTCATTAATTAAACCAAGAAGTAAGAAGTTAAAAACCCAAAAACATACACTTAAATTGGTTTGATTACCATTAAAGATCCTAAAAGTGTGATATTTATTAAGACAAGCTCCTTTAATCTGCCTTTGTGAGATACGCTACGCGTTCTGAATATTAAGTTTCGGTTGGATTTAAAAATAATTATGATTTTTAAAATAAAAATGGAGATAGCAAAAATAAAGCATAAAATATATTTAGTAAACAAAAAGTCGGTGCTGAAGAAAATATTCCGTAGAAAATTTACTTTTTTTTTCTTTTTAGTTTTGAAGTCTCATATTTCCAATCAAAAATTTTCAACGTCGTTTTCAAGAACATGACTGTCATAAAATTTCGCTTACACGATATTTTCTAGTCCTAAATAAAAATATGAAAGGGATTCACCAAACAAAATTATATTTGATACCGTGTCGTAAATCATAAATGAATTCTTGGATAAATTGGATTCGAATCGTTGTAAAATTAGTTTAAAATAAACTCTCCCACACCCCTTCATTTACATATAAATATGATTTTATGATTTCATCGTGTCTTAACTGTCTAGTTATAAAACAGAAAATGTAACTTTGTAACGAATCAGGGTTGAAATTGTTCGACTTTTTAATTAAAGTAAAATATCTTTGGTGAAAAATTATGGATGAGATTTTTTTCAATAAGTGATCTGGATATCACCTTATTGTAAGATAATAATTATTTTTGTAACTCTTTTTTACTTTAACTTTTCATTTCCATAATTATATATATCGTGAACGCGCCGCGACTCGCCACGTTATAAGATATCCCTGGTGGGTGTGTCCCCCATTTTGTTGGTGGAATTACATCTAGTTCCTCTACGCTGTAAAATCAATCATAAACAATATTGAATGGATTTTAAAGATTAAGGATGTAATGAAATGAAATAAGACGACCATTGTGGCGTGTTAGTAGTGAGTTACAAATGTCTGTTTGAGTCCGGGCGTTTGTCCTTGTAGTTATGTTTGTCATTTGTAGGTAATTTCCTCTTATTTATTTACTTATTTAGGGGGCAATGGCAATGGGCAATAATGTCAGCTGATGGCAATCGCTAAAATGTAAAACTAGTAACCATATTATGATAAGAGTATAAGCAAACCCTGGGTAAATACCGGGAAGAAAAAATAACTTTAAGAGAACTACGTTTAAATTTAAATGTAAAGTTCCTTCTGAGAACATCTGAAAGTAAAATGTTTTAACAAAAAAAAAAACTTAAACACGTACCGCAGCAGACAGAAGATCGTGCGTGACTCGAAACTCAAACGGCTGTGATTCAAGTAACAATGAAGCACTTTTTATTGCCTCATCAAAGCCTCCCGGGAACGCTTCGGGCGAAGAACTCTTGAAATAATATGGTTGCTTTGTATTTTACCTTGTACTTGTACATTTTACCTTGTAGTTCTTATGTTATATACTACCTTTTGCCTGTGTCTTCGACCTTGTGGATTTAGAATAAGAAAATTTAAACTAGGAAAACTCCTTAGGTAACCTTAGGTGTCTTTCCAAATATTAATTCAAAATTTAACCAAAATTCTATAATTTTAATTTTGCTTCACGTAGAATACTATATTGAAAAAGATGGGCATAGAGCTAACTCTTAGAAATTGATTTTATGTCAATGTTCTCAAAGAAGGAGCGAGATCATTCCAAATTCAATAAATATGGAAGGAGTCAAATAACGTAGAGCACAGATGAGACGCAGCATAAGAAAGACCAACACCATCGGCATCAACCCTGATACATACTCTATCCAACAGAAGAGAAATTTATCGAAAATGTTCTGTCAGCACTCGTTTCCCTTGCTATGCTTACCTGCAAGACGCAACTGGTTATAATGTAGCTAGTGGTTCCTATCCCGGCGGGAATTTATTACCAATAAAGACAAACCACCACTTGGATTGTCCGATATATATGTATTAGAATTTGCTCTACGACATGCAGGTTTCTGGCCAGGATTTCCTTCACCGCTAGGCACGTGATAAATTGAGCTCTTGAAAACTCAGAGGTACTTACGCGGAACTGAACACATGACGTTTTCTTGACATTGGGCCATTTAAAGTTGGGAAGTCAATCTTGACTTTGCAACAACTTCAAAAGCAATTCAAGAAAATCGTCTTTTATAAAATTATAAAAAAATCTTAACAATACAGAAAAATTCTACACTGTGCTTATAATTAATTAATTATGTATTCAAATTTTACACAATGATAAAAGACGTTTAAAAGCACCGTTTTGAAAGGCCTTGCCCTATATAATGTGTTGGAAACGTGTGTCGTTTTACAAATACGATCGTCGCCATTTAATAAAATGACATACATTTATCGGCCAATTTAAGCCGCGTCCCTGGAGCTCGTTACGTAACGGCAATTATTTTTATCACGGAAAAGTTATACTTGAATTTCTGGGACAGTTTTTTCGCCCGTCGCTACATTAAAGGGGTTGTCCTCGTTTAAATAAAATTGGCAGATATCTAGCGTTTACTAATTTTTACGAGATCTGGAATGTAATTTTAGAAATATTATATTATAGCTGTGGGTTTTAAAGTCTTAGTCTTGTGTTTTTGTAAGTAAGCCTTTTTCTTTAGCGGTAATGAATATGCTGTATGTGTTTTCCTAGTACGTAGTTCAATATAAATAAATAAATAAATAAATAAATGAATGAATGAATGAATGAATGAATGAATGAATGAATGAATGAATGAATGAATGAATGAATGAATGAATGAATGAATGAATGAATGAATGAATGAATGAATAAATAAATAAATAAATAAATAAACAAATAAATAAATACTAAATTAGCAAGCCAGAATAGTTTTCGCCTGATGTGATAAAAGTGATTGCAACATTATTCATTTGTAGGTGTCTCTCTCCAGTAATTTCACAGTTCCCTTCGAACCCAAACATAGTATTGCAAAACACATTACTGCTTGGCTGTAGGATATCTAAAACTGCGGTGGTACCTACCTACCTGGCCTTTTATTATAAAAGGACTATTAAGTGATGACCTCTGCGCTTCCATCGTAAGTGCGCACGATAGTCGGGATCATACTGACTGCCATCCTCTGGATCAACGCGTCATCATCCTAATTCAACGCGTGTTAAAGTTCGGTTATAAACTACTTTGTATATATAACTAAACAAGTAATTAATACAATAATTTCGATGAGAACAACTAAAAACCATTTTGGTTCAAGTTATCGGATATTACGTAGAATGGGCAATAGAGGCGGTAACTAAAACTTTGTATCTCAGCAGAAACCATTAAAACTTAATCAGAATTTTGCCAGACAACCTTAGTTTAGTATACTGAAAGTTAAATTGGAGGATTAGCACTAATATTATAAGAGTAACAACTATGCTGGTGATAGGCCTCAGTGTCAGTAATGTAGTAATGGACGCAAATAAGCAATACCAAGTCAACCCACACGGACGTCATTTCGAGAAAAACGCGTTTCAAAAATTTTGTACAACTTTCTTTATATGAATTTTTTTATGTATTGGTCAAGTTTTTGGCAATTTCAGATTTATTTAAGTTATTTTACTTATTTTCATAAAAAATAAGTATACAAACTGCATATTTCTTATATAATATAACCCAAAAAGTTTAAAAATACAGAAATTGCATGATTGAAAAACTTGAATTTTTTAGAAGTTTTAAAGCGTAAAACCCTATAAATATTAACGTAAAATGTTCCTCAGCCATTTACCAACACTTCTGCATATATAACTCAGTTTTATCAATTTTGTGGGTTGACATGTTATTGCTTATTTGCGTCCAGTTATTCTACCACTAAGCAGTATACTGTGTGTCGGTTTGATGGAGATTTACAAACATAATATATCGCGAGGTTTTCTTTTTAATCTAATTTAGGGAGTTTTGCCATGTTGTTTAGGACGTCCTTGTAAGACATTAACAATTTTGTATAATTGCTCAGTTCTAACTGCATTTCTTAAACATTATAACATTATATGTAAAGCATCTTCTATACAATCACACTCTATACAATTTGGTGAAGTAATTTTATCGATTAAAAAGCAAATTTATATAAAAGGATACGTCCAGGCAACGCGTGGGTTACATCTACAAATGTATGATGTTGCAAGCGCTCATTGGGTACGTCAACCGCTTACCATCAGATGGATCGTATTCTTGCTTGCCAACTTAGTCACATAAAAAATAATAGCAGTGGAATAGCTTAGATTGTACAAGACCGAGATACTGATAATATTTCGGAAGGGTTTTGCGAATACAAGGCGATTAAGTAGGTAATGGACGCATTACAAGTTTTATGATCTAGAAGTTTTTGACAACGATTGGGGTGTCGGTTTAAATGCGAATTTATACTGATCTGGGTCTGTTTTACCCTTTGTATATAATGTTAAGTTCTTTTTACGGAATTGCTTGTCTGTATTTCTCTTTTTTTTATTTTTAAAGTTGGCAAACAAGCATACGGCCCACCTGATGGTAAGTGGTTGCCGTAGCCTATGAGCGCTTGCAGCACCATTAGCAGGTGCCACTCACGCGTTGCCAACCTCGAGATATGGTTCTTAAATCTCGTCTGCCCAGTAATTTCACTAGCGTACAGTGCCTTTCAAACCGGAACACAGTAATGCCTAAGCACTACTATTTGGCGGCAGAATATTTGACACTGTAGTGGTACCTACCTAGCCGGCTTCTTGCAACAAAAGACCTACCACCAGTGTGACTGATTGCACTGGTGGAATAATCTCTGCTGTGACAGAGGTTATCCCAACAGCAGGCGATGGGGCCCTCACATCCCGACGCCGGTAAATGGTATCTTGGCTAATTATCGTTAAGAATAAAGCAATTTTGATGTCATTTTTATGTTTATGGCTTTGTGATTAGAATTGAAACATGTATTTTACAAATAGAAAGTTGCGAGCCAGTGTAAGTCTTAAACAATAGTTCAGTAGCTCAAAGATTGGAGGGCCGACTCAGCTCCGTTAACTCGCTTTAGCGAGTTGTTGGTTCGATCCTGACCCCTTGGGCTATTGTCGTACCCACTCCTAGCGCAAGCTTCGAGCTTATTTGGAGGGGCAGTAGGAATATTAGTAGCGTAATGTTCTTTATAGATTAAAAAAAAGTTAATCGTTGAACAATATTGATATTGATAATATCACGGCGTTTGTGGTGCCTCTGTCTCTGTCTCTCTCGGAAACGGCTCGACTGATTTGATGTTTTTTTCCTATTCATTCTCATATAGTTCCTTAAATGTAACTTGAACCAAAATGGCCGCTTCTGCGCAGGTACAATAATGGACAAAAATGATAGACAAAAATATTGGTTTCGTCTTATTTAAATTGATTCTTTATAAAGTGGGAAAACGGAATTAAGTATATAATATAGTTATTATTTCTTCTAAATTCAGTTAATTATTTTTTTTTTATCGTTATTAATTACTTAAATAGAATAAAACAAATAAATAGTATAGAAAAAAGGTACCTATATTTTAAAAAAAGTTAATGTACATTATTAATAGTGAGACAGACTTCTTCGTATCTTCCGCAGTATTATTCAGAGAATAAGTTATATTATTTTCTCTTAAAAAATAACTATAAACATCAAATACCATCCTTCTCTCCCGTCTCAATAGAGTTGATTATGGTCGAGGCATTATCATGAAATAAATGTTAACGCACTTGACAAAAGTAATTTATATTTTAATTTAATTTTTAATAATTTATTATTAAAGAACTAAAACAACCGTGAGCGAGTGTACCAAGCGCTGCCCTCTTCATAACGCATACGGTTGAGACCCAAAAACTTGTTGGTTCAACTTACATTTAACAGACTATACCTGATGAGATATTAGATGTTGAAGCAGCATACATGAGTTCTAGCTAGGCTAGTAAGTAAACAGTGTTTATGATTCCTAACTAAGTTTAGATTACGAGTTGCATAGCAGACGAAGTCCACCGGAAATCGTACGACGATAATAATTTATTTAAATATATGGCAGACCAACGTATGCCATTTAACATCGTGATAAAACAAAAAATAAAACTTTTATTTAAGTAAAAGTTGTGTAATTCAATAAGCCTACTTCGTCTTAACATTATTCCCAGTATTTTATTTTACCCCAGGGTCTGCTTATTACTCTTATCCGGATTTGACAGGTTACTACTTTATATTCAACTAGCGGGCCCGGCAGACGTTTCCTGCCCCGAAAAAAAAATCTGGGACCGGATAGCAGCGCCCTCTACCCGAGTCTAGAAGTGACACCGGTGAAAGTTGTAGATTTACTAATATGGCTATTAAAAAAATAGGGTTTGATGGTAGAAGGGTGAAAATTTTGGGTGGTATGTATTTTTCAATGCCACATAATAAAAATGTTTTTAAAAAATATCCAAAAAATAAAAAAAAAATTTTGGTGTGAACACCCCTTATCACTTAGGGGTTTGAAAAATAGATAGTAGCCGATTCCCAGACTTACTAAATATGCATAAAAAACGAACGGAACGAACATTGTGACACGAGAATTTTATAAATTCCTGAAAATGATAACGTTCACAGGATGTTAAAAAATATGCTTACCCATATATATCTCACTTTCATTTATTTTCCAGTCACATTAACGTAAGAACTCCTTTGTGCCGACAAAAATATGACTATGAAACAAACCGTCCCTTCTATTGTCCTTTATTAGATTTTTTTCACACACAAAAGTCTCGCTGTGGCTGTAATATTACCTACCTAAGCCTACTTTTAAAAAGTTAACAGTCATGGCGGCATTGAAACGAATATTTTAGGCCTGTGGAATTTAATGTTATTAATAATGAAATTATTTCATAAATAAAAATATTGTGTTAGTTTTCATCTCGTTAGCGTGTTAAGTACCAAGATCCGGCTTTGAAAAACGGGGAACTCTCGCGAGTGCTCAAAGTGAATTCTGCTGAAAATAAACTTAAATTTTTACATATAAATAAAACAATACTTAAAATTTTTATTTTTATTTTTAGGGGCTAATAATTTAAATTGCACGCCCATTAAAATGTTGTGATAATAAGATAAATTATCACACGCAAATTAGTTAGTGAAAGTGAGCTATATTTTCAGCGATCTTAAGTGCCACTATGATCTTAAGTATTAATCATCATATCCATTGCTGTTGGCCCTAGTGGCCTCGACAGCGTTACCAGTCGGGACCGGATCGGTAGACCTCGACCGGTAAAAGATTGAGAGCCCGCGTGGGGCTCAATTTGAATCCGTCCCATAGGTCCCATCTTGCGAGGTCGATTAGCGATGCATGTTGGTTACGGAATGAACCTTATTAAACTAGATTACATCTCCATATCATAAATGAAATGAAAATGTTTTAGAAATTATAATAATATTAAGACATCTTTCGTTTCTCAAAATAAAAATTAATTCAATATATCGTACCTTTTGAATGAAATACGCAAAAATTAAAAAAAAATCTAAATTTAATGTAACAACAGTTCAAACATATTCGGGTGTAAACTACTGATGTGAATAGCCTTATATAATATACGAAACATTTTGCAAAACTTACTTTGTTGATTCCCAAAAAATAGCATTTTGAGTTCGTCATTTCATCCTAAAGGTGCGATTAATTATAATGTACAAGTCATCTAATCTCTTGTTTATCAGATAGTTGTAATGTCACATTCATTAGGGTGATTTATATTTTAGAATTGATAAGCAGTAAAACCTCGCTTTTTTAAACATACCACGGCAGTGGCAAACAAGCCTATGGACGCTTGCAACACCAGAACCAGCACATTCGTATTGCCACCTTAAGAACTTTCTCGAACATTATTTGAAGAGCCCCAAACTGTAGCCTGTTGGGAAAACCTCGGCAGGAAGTACATTCTATAGCCGGAGCGTTCGCGGTTGAAAATTTTGGCATATTCAGGCCGGGAATCGACCGGGAAACTACCTTCACATAATATAGACGTGATATAGCAATATCCTAAATAATTATGTTATTAGGATTTATGCATTAGAATGAGAATGATCGAGACCAAAACTTTTACTATTTCCGTCCTGTTTTTAGGGTTCCGTAGCCAAATGGCAAATTCGGAACACTTATAATTTCGTCATGTCGCGTCTGTTCGTCCGTCTGTCCGTCTGTCCGTAAAGTCAAAAATGGTGTCCCCCATCTAACTTTTTGAACTATGGGATTTAAATTGTAGAAATATTTGAGGTTGTAAAACATCAAATGAACTTTTTGGTTTGAAGAAGATAGATAGGTCTACAGATTTTAGAGATATAAGAGTTGTTTCCATAATTTTGTTTTTCATATTATATTTAATAACTACTATGAAATTACCAACTTAATTTTGCGGTCGGTTTTAATTCGTTATTATTTTAAAGTTCTTAAGACTCTTCATCATCAAGCTGCGGAACCCTTTAGTTTCGACTGTGCGTGGTCCATAACGCACTTGACTGATAATTATTCTCCCTTCTCTAACTCTAACTCCTGTCTTCTGTCAGCGTTCATAGGCTCTGGTGAATATTTAGTATCAGACTTTAGGCTTCCTTACCACAATTATTACTTCAAAAATACTTTCATAACAAAGATTTTATCAATATCAATGAAAACAAAGCAAGAACTTTGTTATTAATATGACGTCACATCGAGACAACCCTATTTCATAGCCTTTTGTTATTACTCTACGTGACTATATTTCACGCTTTCATGACAAGCTGATGGGCGAATTAACAATAATGAAAAGCTATGAACTGGGACGCTTATAAATTGTAAATTTTATTTGATTTATTTTATGATTTACTGAATGGATCCTTGGGAAATGTTATGTTTGAATTTCGCGTTATTGTTCTTTTCGATTTAATTTTTTTATCAATTTACAGAATAACAACATAATTTTTTTATGTAAGAGGGGGCAAACGGGCAGGAGACTCACCTGATGTTAAGTGATCAACGCCGCCCATGAGCATCTGCAACACCAGAAGGCATGCAGGCGCGTTGCCGACCTTTAAGGAAAGAATTGGCTCCTCTCTTGAAGGTTCCCAAGTCGTATCGGTTCGGAAAGACCGCCGGCGGAAGTTGATTCCACAGAGTGGTTGTGCGAGGAAGAAAATGTCTTCTAAATCGCGCTGTTGTGGATTTCCAGACATCGAGGTGGTATGGATGGAACTTAGAGTTTTGTCGCGATGTCCGATGTCCCGGTATTCTCTGGTAGTCTACTTATTGTATCCTTGTCAGGATTTAACAGGTTACTAGTTTTTACCCAGAGCGATTGCCATCTGAGCCCCGCAACTCTAAGGGCGAACCAGTGACTCATTTGATAATAGCAATTTATCTAATCAAGAGCTAACGATTATTATCAGATGTTATATGATAACAACCGGAACCGACAGCCTAACGTGCTCTCCGAGGCACGGTGGGGGACCCACAATGACAAACGTCCAGACTGAAACAGATATTTATAACAAACATCTGCTTCGAGCGGGAGTCAAACACGCAACCAAAAGCTAAAGGCAGACACGCTACCCACGTCGTTACAACGGTGCCTGTGTTACGAATACTGAGTTCACCATTCTTTATTAGTATTTTTATTACTAATGAGTCTTCCTAACATTATTCATTGGATATTTATCCCTGGGACTGCTAATTACTCTTATCCGAATTAGACGGGTTATTAATTTTTAAACAGTGCGATTGCCATGTGGCCTCTGCAACCTTAATGTACCCAGTAACTTATTGCAGAAGAACAAATTAACTAACTATTATCACAGCTATTTGATAACAATCGGGACGGACAGCTTAACGTGCTTTCGAAGGCACGGTGCCACACATGGACAAACGCCTAGTCTGTGACAGATATCTTAAAGATCAATACAAACATCTGTCCCGAGCGGGAATCGATCCCACGAACTACGAGGCTTAAAGCAAGTTACCAAGGCCAAAACGGTGTGTTCTTCAAAAATTCTGCTTCAAAATACTGCTAATATTATTTGGTAAATTCAAATATTTTTATTCAACGTAAAAAGTATATAACTTATTTGTTTAAACTCAAGGTTCTACCAATACAAAAAAAATCAAACATTTGATATTGTCTATGTGTCTGTGATCTATTCAGTAGGATTGACCATAGTATTATCAGTGGCGGATTTACAAGTTTTCAAGGTATAGGCTGGAAGGTTTTTGACGCCCTTTCCTCTCGTTGAAAGTGGAGAGAGGGACACACATTTTCTAAAATTTCGCTCTTTTCACTCTTACAAGTGTGGTAAGAGGGTGCAGAGGCCGATTACTAGAGGGGCAGCGAACTAGCTGTTTTACTTTAGAAAACGGACGTTTGTTACTCAGAATATACAATGACAAGTGAAACGGGCTAGTCATCGACAAATTTGTTGTAGATTTTTACCTGGAACATCAGAAAACCGTCAAATAAAAATATTTTGATTTCTATGAGGTAGTAAAGAAAATCGGTCCCTAAATTTGCCGCCCTAAAAATCTACCGCCCTGAGTATTATTCACAAAAGTAAGCGACAACGTTGATGCTGTGATGGATGCAGGAACTTTTAAATCCGAAATAAAAAGGGTATTCTTAAACAAACAAAAGTATCGGAAGGGAATAATCTATTGGCGCAAGTTTAGTCGTTAACAGTTCGCAACTCAAACAAGGGGCGTATAAAGTTGGGTAGTTAAGGTTTTTTATTGGGGCTCTGGATTGTGAAGTGGCGACTTTAGTTAATATCAGCTGTTGACCGTTTCGTTAAAACGAACCTTTCAATTAACGGTAACAAAAGACATGACCATGATTTCTTCTTCCTAGTTCTTATCACGGTATTGTTTCTCATGGTTTGCTTTTTACTGTTATCTAGATTTGACAGGTTATGAATTTTATACAGAGCAATTGCCATCTGTCCTCTGCTCTAAGGGCGAACCAGTAACTCATTGGTTAAGAGCAAATTGCCTATCAAGAGCTAACGATACCTATCCGATGTTATGATAACAACCGAGACCGACAGGTTAACGTGCTCTCCGAGACACGATGGACCCACAAGAAAAAACGCCAACCAAACCAACAACAAACAAAATTCATTATAATCGTTGGCGTCAAATGTCACATACAAACCTACAAACACACTCACACATTTATGATATTACACATTCAATATGCTTTTCAGTTGAAATTCAATTAAAAAACCAATATAAAGAAGTCAGAATTATCCAGACCGTGGCTCGACCATGCTGGATACCCATAGGACGGAATTTATTATGAGTCCCCAAGAGGGCTGTCACACCAGAGCCTGGTTGTACTCACCCTTCGACCCTCCCGATGACGTCCCAAGCCTAGGCTCGACCTCGCAGGAGGGGCTCTTGGGACGGATTCAATTTGTGCCCCGCGCGGGCAGTCCATCTTTTACCGACTGAGGTCTCCAGACCCGGCCCCCACCGGTGACGCTGTCAAGGCCACTAGGGCCAACAGTAATAGACACTCCGAAAAAAAAAATCACCCTTCGATACCTCCGCCCGGTGATTATTTTAAGACCAGGTAATGCAATATGCATGGTCTAATAATAGTATATATTATACATAGTTTTTATGTCAACATTTTTGAAATTGGGATTTCATTAAATTTAAAGAGAAGCGGCTTTTAAAATACCGGAATGTGGACTCAAACGTTTACAGGACTAAAAAATATCTAACATTCATTCATTTCCCAGGCATATCAAGGTGAGAGCTTCTTTGTGTCGAATGAAATATGATTATGACACAAAACGTTCCCTCTGGTCCGCTATTTGTCCTATATTCCAATTTTTTCCCAAACAAATAAACTTCAATATGTGGCATTTTAGCTGTTTAATCTTTACCTGGAAATCATTATTTAGATTTTCACCGCAGATAAATTTTCTATCTGCATCGAATGCAATAAAAGTGAAATTAATTGACGACGTTGTGGCGCAGCGGTAGCGAACCTGCCTTAAACGCCTTAGGTCGCGTGTTCGATTCCCGCTCGGAGCATAATATCTTTGTATTGACCATGCAAGCATATTTTCCGGTCTGGGTGTATTTGTCTTTGTCATTGTGTATGTTTCCGGACCCCGACACAGGATATCAATATCCTAATGGGGGCCATTGAGTGTGTAGCGTTTATTTATTTATTTATTTATTTATAATTTATTGGTACATATATCAGATATATGTAACTTCTTTTTGTTAAGGCATAAATGGTTAATATATATGTACTGCTGATGTCTTCTCTACTAAAAATCATTTTTGTTTTAATAGTACGTAAATTCATTAATCTTTTAGAACGCCCTTACATAATAAATTTTTTTTTTTTTTTCGGAATGTGTATTGCTGTTGGCCCTACTGGCCTTGACAGCGTCACCGGGCGGGGGCCGAGTACTGAGACTCAGCCGTGATAAAGGGACAGCCCTCACGGGGCTCAAATTTGATTCCGTCCTTAGGGTGCCTCCTGCGAAGCCGAACCACGGCTAAGGACGTCATCGGAGATGGAGGCAGCGCTCCGAGCGCATTCTATACGATAGACTCACCCGACGGTGTGAGCGCGACGCGACGTGCGAAACAAACGACCTCGTCCTCGCCGGCGTGGACGGTGTTGTGTGCGTGTCTGTGCTGTGTAAGGGGCATTTTCTAATGTAATCCTATCGTCAGGGTCTTGCAGGACGTGCTTAGGACGCCTTACTTTTGTCGGTTGGTTACATCGGTCTGTGTAGATACAAGCATGTCTAATCAAAGGATTTGGATGGAAAGTAGTTTGATCGAAATAGTTTTGCGATAAGCGCTTCAAATGTTTGGGGATCGAATCGATTTCAAAGTCTCTATGGAGATCTACGTTGCGAACGTACCACGGACAGCCCGAGGCCATGCGTAAGAAACGGTTCTGAATTATTTGTAATTGATTAATTCTTCTGGCGTGGACGTGCGAAAAAACAGGGCTCGCGTAGGTCAGTATGGGACGTATACAGGCTTTGTATAATGTCACCTTATTTCTAAGGGACAGTTTACTCCGCCTGCCCAACATCGCATACAATCTTCCCAAAACGAACGCTGCTTTATCGCGTGCCTTGCGGATATGAGCTTCAAAGGTGAGTCTGTTGTCGAGTTTGACGCCTAGATATTTGGTTTTATCTTTCCATCGGATGGGATGATCGAACAAGGTGATAACTCCAGGAGGACCGGATAATAAAAGTTTTGTCACCAAATTGCGTCAAGAGGAAATGTTTATGACTTGTCAAATGTACACAGTACAGATACCCCAAATCAATTTATGGATAGACAAATAATGAAGTTTCGTACATACAAAACATTTTTAAAACACTTTTAACATGATGTAGACATTATAATTATTACTGAACTTTTAAATCAACAAATCGAATTTTTTCACTTTTCTTATTTATTCAATTTCTTATAAAGCCTTAAAGCTTTGGTTTTTTTTACATATATTCGCATATTATTTTTATCCCAAAACTCAATTCTATTCACCAATGAAAATTAGTTTTTAATTTCTAATCCCAAGTTGCTTCATCTTTCCCCTTTAGCCTTAACATTCAAGTTATAATGATATTATTACGCTTGTCTTTCGCTTTTAGTGTTTTTATGCAGACAATTATCGTATAAGATTTGAAAACTTTTTGGAAAATCATTGCTTAAGATTTCTAAAAGTATTAAAACAAACAACAATCAATCACCTCAAATAACTTTTTGCACGTTAATCTTACCAACAATAAGAGAATCAATCTATCTTGAAATCTTTGGCATTAGAACATCGCAATCTCACCCGTGTCAAGCGTGAACACGAGTAGACAAGTAATTTGGCGTCACGTGGGGAAGGAAAAATTGAAAATAGATTGATCCCGTAACCCGAGCGTATAGCGTGCAATGACTTAGAAGGAATGAGATTACGCATGCCACAAGCAACGAACCAAATATAGGTTCAAGAAAAACCATCTTGATTTGGACGTACTTTTATGAGCGACAATGTTATCTATATTAAAAAAAAAGACGATTAAGTGTTTGCCTTCGGAACCTTTCAATGCTAAAAATCCTAAACAAAACATATTTTTAAAACCTATAGAGAAATTAATAAATAAATAAACGCTACACACTCAACGGCCCCCATTAGGATTGTTATATCCTGTGTCGGGATCCGGAAACCTATACAAGGACAAGGACAAATACACCCAGACCGGAAAATATGCTTGCATGGTAAATACAACATATTATGCTCCGAGCGGGAATCGAACCCGCGACCTGCGTTTAAGGCAGGTTCGCTACCGCTGCTCCACAACTTCGTGAATTATACATAATATAACAAAATTATACATAATATATCAAAATTTCTTTCGACGTTCCGTAATACTGAAAAAATTGGATGCATTGATTATGAGTAATTACTTTTTATTTTTAATATCTTTAAATCAGGAACGATGTGTTTATCATAATATTTGTATGGAATGTATATCACTGTAGTAGAGTTTCCTATACAACAATAAGAAGGTCGTAAATAATAATTCACAAACAGTTAAGTTTAAAAGTGATTTTAAAATACACAACCATAAAGAACGTAATAACTTGCTATTTTTTATATTCAGAAAGTATCAGAACGATATAAAGGCCGAGAAGGGCGCTTAAAGGTTTACTGGTGTTAGGCCCTTTATTGCAAGAGGCCGGCTAGGTAGGTACAACCACAGTGTCAGTTATGCTAGTAAAAAGCAGTACCGTGTTTCTGTTCGAAGGACACTGTAGGCTGGCAAAATTACTGGGTGAAAGAGATTTAAGAACCAATATCTTGAGGTTGGCAACGCGCGACAATCGCTTCCTATCAGATGGGTCGGATGTTTGTTTGCCACCTTAGTAACATAAAAAGAAACAACGATATTGTGAACATCCATGAGCGATAGTGGCCGCTTATCATCAGGTAGAACTAGAGACTCACTTGCCTCCTTATAATATAAAAAAGTTAAATTGAATAATGTTTGAATTAAAAAAAAAAGAATTTAAATGGCAGCACGTGTGTTCCCATTAGCCCTGTTATAATGTCCAATTAGAAGGGTGTGTCGTTAGTCGTTACGCTAATACCCGTCGCCATATTAAAATAAAATGTCACACACTGATTGGCCAATTAAAGTCACATTCCCGGAGCTGGATGTGAAAAACCAATTATTTTTATTAGAGGGAAGTCAAACTGTGATTTCCAGGACAGGTTTTTGAAGTCCCTCGTGATCAGAAGGTTGTCTCGTCACTGGGAAATTGACATGCTCTAAACTTTTTTTTTATTTGTGAATATGAAAATCCTTTTTCCCACTAATTAAAGGGAAAAATGTTTTAATGTTTTATATAAATGAAAATTAATTTTATCATGTCAAAATATGTCTAACCCCCGGTTTCTAGAACGTTGATCAAACTCATGTTAACTTAACATAGCAAATATTAAACGCTCATTGGTTGTCTGTTGATCATTGATTATCTTTAACCAATGAGCGTTCTATATTTGGTATGTTAAGTTGACATAAATTTGATCAACGTAGGAGAAACCGGGGTAATGATTGCATTTAGCGTTTATATTTAATAAAGTGTATAATTAATTATCAGACTGTTATAATAAAATCAAGAATCTGAATACCGACAAGCTAAAACTTATAAATTTACTTTAAAACATTTTCGTTTTACTAACTGGTAAGGTTAGGTATATAATTACGTAATTTGATAAGCGTCTTCAGCTTCATGTTTAATCGGTCGACTAATTATATGAGAGACGAATCCATTGCCATGGGAGCTTCATCTCATACCAAATACATACTGTCATAAAAGAATATGCCATAAAAGTTCATTCAATTACTGATTTTTGTTAATATTAAAGGGGAAAACGGGCAGGTGACTCATCTGATGTTAAGCGATTACCACCGCCCATGGACATTTTCCACATCAAAGACCATCAGGTGCGTTGGCCTTTTAATTTTTACGAGAAGTCACTTACTGGGTTTGACAGCTTAACGAGCGGCGGGCTGAGTCCCGAGACACAGCCGTTTAAAAAAGAAAGATCTTGCGGAAGCAGATGACATGATCGGACTAAAAGCAGATTTTGTCCTCAGGCCGGACCAAGCCTTAAGAAATTAGTTCAGGGTCTATTCTGCACTGTATGGTCCATTGTATAGGTACCTTAAAAGCCGTATACTGTTGACTAAAATCTAAATCATTTTGACTATTTATAGTAATTATTATTGTCGAACAAGTCTTAGAGGTATATAAATAAAAACATAGATTTTCTAATTCGGAAAACTCGGTTAGTTACAAGTTATTTGAAGTGTTCATATAAATTCAGTGCACAAATAAAACTTAATACAATTTAAATAGCGCATAAGCTGTGTGTAGTTTGTACAGATGTCCCGAGTTTCATTCCAAGGGATTCACATTACTCTGAATATTCGCTCTTGACGTAATGTCTGAAATATAAAAGAGGCATTCTCTTGAAGGCGCTGCAACCATAGATGTAGAATTTGAGTGGACGAGCGAATTCTTATTTTTTAAATGAAAACTTTTTATGCCACTTTGACCGATTTTTGGTAGGGAAAACTTATGTGTTCGCGTCACCGATGACCTCGACATGCTAGTGACGTATTACACTTATTGAAGTGTAAGCTTCTTAAGACGCGCCGAGCTATTTTTTGTAGGGAAAAACTTATGGGTTTACGTCACCCTTGACCTCGACATGCTTGTGACGTATTGCGATTGTTGAAGTGTAAGCTTCTTAAGACGCGTTGAGCGATTTTTTGTAGGGAAAAACTTATGGGTTTGCCTTACCCTTGACCTCGACATGGTTGTAACGTGTTGCGCTTGTTGAAGTGACAACTTCTTAAGACGTGTTACGGAAACGCGTCACCGATTACCGATATGCTGCAAGCGATGTTTTTAAGCAAATAGCGACGTGCTTTCATATTGGACTTCCTGGATGTAATGTTAATAATTTCAATTTACAAATTATAAATAATTACAAAAAGAATTATTCTTATGTTTCACTTTTATCGGCAGTCTTCATAATTACTTATTTTATTTATAAAACGGTAGCATCCATCTGGCTTTATTTTTGCGTGTTGTGTAATGATGTATACGGATTTGATTTATTGTGAATCAACTAGCAAACGTAGAGTAGACGTTTATCTAACCTTGTGTAGGTTTACAAGAGATTGCTACTGTTCAATTCGTTGGTTAAGTTAAATCAAAGAAATTTGCGGCAAACGTTTGCGTAGTGTCCGCAAATTCTCGAGTTATCTATCTGTTTTTGACACAAGTTTGACGATAAGTAATTAGCTATTATATTTATATCACAGTATTTCGTATTTAACATGCTAAATTTATTATTTACATAAATATAAATATTCATGAAGTTATTAAATGAATTATTACGTTTCTTTATAGCTTCATTGCCGCGCGAATTATGAAGGCAGGTCCTGAGAGAATCGCGGCGCGGTCGTTGTTACTATCGTACTTCTTTTAAAATAATTTATTCCGAAGAATACTATTTTAAATTTTAAATAAAAAGAAAACTATATTTAGTTTTAACATAAGGAATATTACTTTTATTTTATATATATATTTTTTTATATCTTGACGGTTGGCAAACAAGCATACCGCCTGATGGTAACTAGTCACCGCAACCTATGAACGCTTGCGATACTTGAAGTGTCACATGCGTGTTGCCAACCCTTGATCTAACCCCAAAAAGGAAGGATGGGATGAGAAGGGAAAAAAAGAAGGGTACAGAGGGGTGGTACGCGAAAATCAACAGTACTCTGTTACGCTGTAGAGATTCTGATTCTGTGAGAGCTTAGTAATTCCACAGTTGAAGTGGGCCATTTATGCTGGGAAAAGCATGGCACTACAAAACACTATTACTATAAGCAAATTGTGTATGGCTTAAAAAATTGATTTTTATTTTTGTGTTAAAAATACCATCTGCTTGCTACTTTGAACTGTAATGTAAGAGGTAAGGTGGGGCGAATTATTGATTGTTTTATTTGAAAAGTCCTTATTTTCCTTTAAGTTAAGAGCTTTAGTAGTTTCAAGTATTATTAAACGTTAGATGCTAATATTATATAACTGAATTATTTTACAGAAAACGACAACTGTCTAGGACTATAGTCTGATCAAATCAGAAAGTCTATTTGATCAATATGGAAGGATGGATGAATGGATACAATAAAATTAGGTATTAAGTAGGCTTTTAGTGGTAATTAGGTATTTAGTAACCTAGTGTCAGAGTTTTTCAGGTCGCCCGTATAGGCCTCTTGCTTGACTTATCGACTGTCATCAAATAACAGCCGAGACCGACTTTTTACGTGCCCTCCGGAGCACGGAGACGCTCAGTTAAAATTCCAGTATGCGATCACCTATCTAGTGACTGACCGCGCCTAAAGTTGCTTTACTCACCGATCGTTTACAGATCAGTGAGCGCACCCGGCTATGAGCGTCTTGAACTAGCTAGCTAGCTATAAACAAGAATAACGTATGTAGAAAATAATTTAGTTTAGCAGTAAGTCTGTATTACAAGAAATAAGATAGATATTTTCTGGAAATGGAAATTTCTAAAAGTCCGTGAAATTATAAGAGACTAGCGTGCCTTCATGTAAGTAAAATGTATGAAAATGCTGTTTCAAAGAACGGACGTACACGTTCAAACATTTAAATTTAAGTTTCAAGGCGAAAAAGAAGGGACATCTTTATTGCTTTAATACAATTTTCTTGCACTTTTTATTTAGGATAAACGTTGTTAGTTTTTACACTGCTATTTTTAGGGTTTCGTACCTAAAGGTTACCTGGGCTGTACGAGTACAAAGATAATTAATAACATTTAAAAATAAAGGGAGCCCCTACAAGAAACCTAATTAATATGTGTGGCGGGTTTGGCTGCATTTCATGAATTGTTATAGATAAAATATACTTTTTCAAGTTTATATTCTGCTGTGGTATTTAATATTTATTATTTCAATATTCAATATATCGGTCAATTTACCCGGTGTTGTGCTTGTGAGGATAAGTTTTGTTTGAATTTAAATTGTGCCCTCTTTCACTTAGCTAAAAAACTTTATAGTATTTTTACGTAAATAACGTAAAATGAAAATGCCAGCGCGTTTTGTCTCATTGCTATTATCTTTATTTTACCAAGAAACTTTTCTTGGAAAGACTTTTGTAGGAACTCTGTGCTGATACTGTTTTTGAATGTTTGAATCAATTGAATGAAATGACCAGTAATGTATCTCCTATATGGAGAGAGGGTTACTTCTTAGAAATTAGTTTTATATGCTATCTTTGGCATATAAAACTAATTTCTGGTAGCTGTTTTACCTGAGTTCTAATTAGGACGATGCATGCCTATTTTATTCCTCAATGTAATGCATTTTGCGCTACGCATACTTAACACCATTTTCGACGGCGACAACGAGGTCCCTTATATTGCACGTCACGACACGCTCACAACGTCTAGTGAGTGCAGTGTCGGATCCATTCTCAATGACGTCCATAGCTGTGGTTCAGAATCGCAGGAGGCAACCTATGGATGAAATCAACTTTGAGCCCACAACCGCGTGGTGACGCTGTCAAGGCCAGTAGAGCCAACAGCAATAAAAACTGCAAAAAAGTGTGCCTATTTTATACTGTACCTAACCAATGTAACTTAGCGCATTTGCGTATAATTCCCAGATTGATAAACATGGTCTTAGCCTGACGTTAAGCATACTGTAGTATTGTTTATTATACACACATTTCTGCTGTATAGTTATAATTAAAAAATAAAATTGATACAGCGAAAATGTATAAAGTTAACAAACATATTGTACGATGTACATAAATATTTATTTGCATGTGTAAATATGAATGTGTGCTCGTGTAATTAATATTATGAAACTGTATAAAGTAAGATTCGAATACATAAATTAATTGAATTAATTAATATAAATGTGGTGAATGCATCGGTTACGTACAAGTAATGAAAACGAGAGAACTGTTTCGTTTCATATAAATATCGTATTTAATCAGAACTACCAACAATAAATGATAATTACAATTGTCGATATTGTCCGTCGAATAAGATAAAATTAAAACTTTATTGTGACATTAATTCAGAAAAGCACCACTGTTTTTACGCTGATGATTATTTTATCATAATTTACTTTACATACGAAATTGACTGAGTAATTTCAAACACACTTTTTATAAACGTTGCGTCTTGTATCGTAAGCGGCCTACTTTCTTCAGTATTGACTATTTACTGATATTATTGCCTGGAGTTTCTGCAACGTGCCCCGAAGAACACGCTGAGGGATATTGATGATTTTTATCATTAAATAAATAATAATAATAGTCGTTAACACTCTGGAAATAGTGCATTTTATTATATACAAAGAATATTACTAATGTTTCTTGAAGTCAGTAGGTATTTTGTTGCAAGAGGCCGGCTAGGTAGGTACCACCGCAGTGTCAAATATTCTGCCGTCAAATAGTAGTGCTTAGGCATTACTGTGTTCCAGTTTGAAGGGCACTGTACGCTAGAGAAATTACTGGGCAGAGATTTATAAACCAATATCTCGAGGTTGGCAACGCGTGAGTGGCACTTACTAATGGTGCTGCAAGCGCCCATAGGCTACGGCAACCACTTACCATCAGGTGGGCCGTATGCTTGTTTTCCAACTTTTAATTTAAAAAAAAGTCATTATTAATACCTCCACTGCCTCTCCAATTAATACGACAATAATCCAAGGGTCGAACCTACCACTCTCGTGCTGACCGAGTGGAGTCGGCCCTTTAACCGTTAAGTTATTGAGGCTTCAAATAAGTCAAAGAGTGGCAAGGGATGGCAAAGGATAGAGATATGTTGTGAAATTGATAGTGAAAAGTTAAATGAAATGAAGTTCGTTCTTACCGCGCGCCCCGCGTGACGTGTTGATGTTTTTTTAAATATTCAATTTAATGAGAACTCCTTGACAAATAAAATTCCATTACGGTAAAAGAAGTAATAATATTCAGTGACTATGCATAAAATCTTACGGGAGCATGAATCAAAATTAAGCTCCCTGTAGACTTCGCGACTCTAGAAATTATTTCGAAATGGCGTTTCATTTTACAGAAAAATGAATAAGGAAATGGTGTTGCTTAGAAGTGTAGTTTATGTGTGGGTATGTCTGTGTGTGTTTGTTATTATTATATACAAGGTTACATAAGTGACTTAAGTTTTATATGTGTGTAACATTTATTTGTCTATTTTCAAGATAATATCGTCGGCAATATCGAATGTAGAGAACCTAGTTTCTTTGATTTTATCTTCCATAATTATACCTCACAAAAGCTAAATTTATTTTAAATGAATTATCAAATAAATAATAATTATTATTGCTTTTTGATGTTTTACAACAAAACAGGTAAGGTATTAAATAAACCGCAATGTGATGATTTTACAATTAAACTCTTTTTGTAGGGATTTTCAGTTGCCATAATTATTCATAATATTTGTAAGATTTAGAGATTGGTGGCATCATGAGACTTATAATGAATAAATATAGTTTTTTTTATTCAATGACGGTCAGCAAACAAGCATACGGTCCGCCTGATGGTAAGCAGTCACCGCAAACGATTAGCGCTTGCGATACTTGAAGTAACAGATGGAAGGGATGATAAGGGAAAAAAGGAGGGTGTGGGAGATTGGGCCTCCGGTGCTCTCACTCATCGCACGAGGAATATAATTCTGCACGTGTGATGCCTGAATATAAATACTCGGAGCACGCAAGTACAAGTATGCTAGAGAATAAAGTATCATTACACAGACATGATTCAAAATGGCGTCCCCCTCGAGATGTCGCGCCGCGAGAAATTATTTCGACGTCACTTCCTTTATTTCGAAGAAAAATGACGAAGCTGAACAAGGGACTGTAGCTGAATAATAATACGAATATTCTTTTTTTTTTAATGAAAGTAATCATTGCTTGGATGTATTTCAATATATAAATATATATGATCTTTTTTAATCGTAATAATATGTTAAGAGTATGGAATATATTCATTAAAAAGTCTAGATACTTACGAGAAGAATAAACTTTTCCTTTTAACCTTAACGTTAACGTTAACGTTTTTTTCCGAAGGAGTTACTGGTTTAAGGAGGTCAGGTGATAATCGCTGTGTCTAAAAACTAATAACCTATCAGAGTCGGAAAATACGGGGATAATGCTATGGTAAAAGAACATATTTATAAAAATTAATTAATTGGAATGAAATGGCGTATCAAATTTTGTATCAAATTCAATAAACCGAACTAGATTATTTAATTATATATTTTTTATTTTACTAAGTTGGCAAGCAAACGAAACAATTGATGAAAAGCTGTTGTCGTAGCCTAGCGGTTGAAACACTATTCATTTATAAGTATCACTCACGCGTTGTCAACCTCGTGGTATTGATTCTTAAATCTCTTTTACCCAATAATTTCACTAGCTACAGTGTCATTCAAAAAGAAATACAGTAATACTGCTTTACGGTAGAACATTGACTCTGCGGTGGCACCTAATTAGCCAGGCTTTTCAATAAAAGACTTACCGCCAGTCATATTCATTAAGCCTACCATCAATCATAGTGTATTCATTAATTTATTGTCTATAAAATGTATAATACGTAAAATTGTAAAAAAAGGCTTGCGAATAAGAAAGAGTAATATATTCCTCTGACAGATGCACAATGGAAAACACAAGTTTCCCTTAACAGTTGTAAGTAAAGCTAGCACATTTTAAAACACTGTTCTAGTCTAGATGTAACATTTTTGTCCATTGAAAATTGTTCCTTATCTTAGTTGTAATAAAGTTCACGCTGTTTATGTATGTGTTAATGGGAAGGAAACGTATAAAAAGTACGCGCAGCGCTGACGGATGGCGACCGCGATCCTTCAGAGCCACAAAGGAACCACACCATTGTGTTTCGAGTACTACTGTGGGACGTTAATACTGTGCAAGTTATAAGAAAACGCGTATTAATTATTATAAAATATAAATAGCTAATTTAAGAATAATTAATTTGTTCAATAAATGTAACTGACAAGACTTGATGTTGTCGTCATGAATGTGAAGGGAAGTCTCTGTCGAGATTTACTAGCGTCTCACAGTATATCAAAGTGTAATTTTTCGACGACAAAGAGTCCAATTTCTACTCTTTCTATTAATTTTCCCTATACTCTAACTCTTTCTGCCCTACGGATCGACGCGTCAATAAGCTACGATGATTGCTTTCCTCTAGACGGGACATCCATACATGTTTACCACCGACGTGATATTAATAAAATCTAGTGATAACGTAATATTTGAATCAACAAATTCCATCAACAACAAAACAACAAAGCAGAAATAGGTCGGCTGGACCAGGGAAGTACTCCCCGCTGACAAGAAATTGGCGTAAAATGACAGTATCAGTTGGTACTGTTGCGTTTTGTGCATTGAGTGAGAGCGCCAGAGGTCCAATTCCACCCCCTCCGTTGCCTTACATTTTTTCCTTGGGTTGGCAACGCGCATTGGATACTTCAAGTATCGCAAGCGTTCATAGCTTGCGGTGACTGCTTACCATCAGGCGGACCAAATGCTTGTTTGGCAACCGTCATAAAAGAAACAAAAAAAATAATCAAACACTTATTATTGTAATGACTTCATTTCTATTAGTTAAAGTAAAAAAAATAGTAACACCAAAAAAATATCACCTCTAAATATAAGCTTTTAACTTGGACCATCATACAAGACGCAGTGTAACTTGCGACGTCTTTTGAGCTGGTGTACATTGAAGCCTAACCATGCAAATTATGTGCTATACTACGAGCTTCACGCCTTTACATTAATTCGTCATTATGTTATAACTTATGCAGCAATTATAGTTATGATAAAATAATAACTTTACGTTTCATAAAATTGATTTCATAATAACTTTACTAGTAGTAATTTTTTTTTAAATTAAAGTAAAAAAATTAGCAATCCTATTTCAAGGCATTACTAATATTCCTATCGCCCTCCAAATAAGTTTGAAGCTTGCGCTAGGAGTGGGTACGAAAATATCCCAAAGGGGTCAGAATCGAACCCACGACTCTCGCGTAACGTAGTGAAGTCGGCCCTTCTACCGTATCGTAGTTTCGTTAGCCACCTGTCATTATTATCAGGATTTAGCATCTATTTTTAAAAAGTGATACCATTTTTTCTGTTTCTTTCATTAAATAAATAAACGTTATACACAAACGGACCCCATTACATAGTAATATTTTGTGTCGAGGTTGTGGAAAGACAACAACACAAGCAGAAACACAATGACAAGAACACCCAAATGTGGTCTGGCCACATGCCTGTATAATACAAACTTCTGCTATCTTAAAGCAGGTTCACTATCGCTGCCGCACAACATGTTCACTAATTTTAAAAATAAAATTATAAAGTCTTTAGTTCTCAATTGAAATACACAGTATAATAAAGGTCCTTGGTGTATAAATAAAATGTACCTGATATTACTCCAGCATATTTTTTATTGGTATTACTTATTCTAGAAGTTCGCGGCGTGTCTCGGAGGAATACAGTTTCTTCTTATCCCATAACTGTTTGGAAAAATGCTAATACTTTTCGTAAACTTTACTAATGTCTTTAAAAGTATAGCTATCAACGTGTCGTCTGTATATCTATATATGTATATCTACATAGGCAAACATAAAACAGTTCAGTACCCCACTTCACAACCAATTTCCTTGTTTTGTTCAGTAGCTATTGGTGAGCTTTAGGGCTATCATAAAACATTTAAATTAAATTTATATTTATGTAAATAATACTATATACTTTTTTTTAGAATGTGTATTGCTGTTGGCCCTACTGGCCTTGACAGCGTCACCGGTTGGGGGAGCCGAGTACTGAGACTCAGCCAGTGATAAAGAAGCTAGTCAAAAAGAGACAACCCTCGCGGAGACCCAAATTTGATTCCGTACTTACGCTGACTCCTGTGAGGCTGGCCACGGCTAAGTACGTCATCAGAAATGGAGGAAACGCTCCGAGCGCATTCTAGTCGATGAACTCACCCGACGGCGTGACGTGTGGAACACGAGACCTCGTCTTCGCCGGCGACGACAGTGTGTGTGTTTGAGCTGTGTGTGGAGCATTGCCTAATGTAATCTTATCTTCTGGGTATTATAAGACATGCTTAGGGCTTTCTACTTTAGTCGGTTTGTCATCTCTATCTGTATAGATACAACTATATACTATATTTGATGATACACGTCAATATCTTTCCTCACGCATATCTGCAGTTTGTGGGTATGATTTCTTAAAAAGGGAATAGATTATGTAACAGGATGCCGTGATTTGATTTGACCAATGAGCTTATTGACCAATGAGATGTCTGATGCTCATCATATTCCTATGCTAAAAGGCCCTTTAAGGTTCCTATAATACTTCTATGTATAACGCTCGTTAGGTTTCTTTTGATTAGACGTAACCGTTGTACAGTTAAAAAGATAAATATGATATAAAACAATATTTAGCTTTGTATGTATGCAGATGTTTAATTAAGAGAAGCATTATATCGTTAGCAAAAAGTGTATCATTGGATTAGTGGATCTGGCTACCAATTAAGAAAGTAACTGGGACAGAGCCGGCTCAAATAAACAATAGAAATAGCAAGCCACTTCGCGTTATCCTCTAATTGGGAATAATTAGGCTGAAAATACACATAGCGTGAATAATAACGATTCTTAGGAAACGTTGAAAATAATTCGACCTTATAAATTACAAAGTAAATCGTTCTGCTTTTATCTTTAAGGTTTGAATGTAAATTAATAATGATGAGGTAAAAAGTTGTTATCCAAATTTTATATTTTAACTAGCTTCTGCCAACGGCTTTGCCCTTTTGAATAACCCTTTTAATACAGACTTTGAACCCCCACTGAAAATCTTATCACTACTTAGTATAAAACAAAGTCGCTTTCTCTGTCCCTATGTATGCTTAAATCTTTAAAACTACGCAACGGATTTTGATGCGGCTTTTTTAATAGATAGAGTGATTGAAGAGGAAGGTTTATATGTATAATGACATCCATTAAATCCTCCAAATTTAACGCGTGCGGGCCACGGGCAGTAATGAATAAATCAAAACTACTGGATATATTTTAATCATTTTTTCAGTGAATGTCATAGGCTATAATTTTATACCCGTACAAAGTCAGAGCGGGCCGCTAGTAACTAATACACTAAATATAATAAAAAATTGTGTACTGCTAAAGTTCAAATCCATGTAAATATTCTATGGCTGACGTTTTCATTCCAAAAATGCAAGATTACTAACTCAATAAATTGACACCGCAGTCTTAGCAATCATTCTCTAGATACAATTAAATCTAAAGAAATTTGGCGATAGTTGTGGCGTGCCGGTAGCAAACCTACTTTGAGCCTCAACGGTCATGGGTTCTATTCCCGCTCGGAGTAGATGTTTGTTATAAATATCAGTTTTGATCTGGGCGTTTGTCCTTGTGGGTCTAAGCTGTCGGTCCCGGCTGTTATCATAACATCTGTTAATAATCTTTAACTCTTGATACGTGAGTTACTGGTTCGCCCTTTGCGTTGCAGAGATCAGATGGCAATCGCTCTTTGTAAAATCTAGTAACCTGCCAAATCAGGAGAAGAGTATAAGCAGGCACTGGTTAAGTACCGAGAATAATGCTAGGGAGACGAAGAAAAAAAAATCGGTTCAAAATCGCAGCGCTAAAACGTCACATGTGAAACAATCTTTTATAATGTCAGTTCAACACAATCTTAAGACCTACGCACTTGATTGAAAAAGTTCCGTTTACATTTTTCCCTCTGTAAGCGGCTTAAGACGGCCTGAAACAATCAATTAGGGAAGTTTCATCCCGAATTGTAAATGCGAGAGGGAGGGCGTATTTCGGACTTTTTCTTTCAATTCTATTACAAAATTTCACAGATAAACAAAATTTGTTCTTTTATTTATTAATGTCATACATTGAATTGTATAATACAATTCTATATAAGTGTATGTAATACAGGTATTTCAAGGTTACATGTAAGTCTTAAGTTGTGTTGTTTGCCAAATGTGTATTGTCGTTGGCCGTACTAGCCTTCACAGCGTCACCAAAAAGGTGTGAGTACTATTTAGGTATCACTTTGATTCACTAAGACGATTGTTTAACGCAAGTTATAAGCCTTGTTACTCGCATAGATATTTTTTGTCAATTAAATGTGTATTCCTGTTTAGTAAAATCTAATCTAAAAAATTAATACTTAATTTCCGCTAACCCTCCGGTTCTGCCGAGGTTTTCCCAACATATTCCAGTATGGGGCTCTTCAAGGGTTGGTTGCAAAAGTTTTTAAGTGGTCCTTGACACGCATGCGATACCTCTGAGGTTGATGGCGCTCATAGGCTACCGTCAGGCGGGCCGTACGCTTGCTTACCACCATCTTGATAGAATGTGATAAATAAGATCAGACTTTTTTTTTAATGTTATAAGTTGGCAAACAAGCATACGGCCCATTCGATGGTAAGTCGGCGCCGTAGCCTATAAGCGCTTGCAGCACCATTATTAGCTGCCACTCTCGCGTTGCCAACCTCGAGATATTAGTTCTTAAATCTCCACTGCCTAGTAATTTCACTATCGTACAGTGCCCTTCAAACCGGAACACAGTAATTCCTAGGCACTACTATTTGGCGGCAGAATATTTGACACTACGGTGGTACCTAGCCAGCCTCTTGCAACAAAAGAGCTACCACCATTGTGACTGATTGCACTGGTGGAATAATCTCTGTTGTGACAGAGGTTATCCCAACAGCGGGCGATGGGGTCGTCACATGCCGACGCCGGGAAAGACTGAAATATCTTTTACACTTTAAGGATAATATCGGAGAGAACGTGTGACATACACTATCAAAAATGAGACAATTAAAGTTTAAGTGTACATAATAATTATGTTTATGACCAGTTGTATTTTTCATGATCCCGCAGGAGCCAGAATTTTTCAGGTTAAAAAGTATCGTATGTGTTAATCCAGGTATTTAACTATCTTTACAGCCGTTCAGCAATTTTTGCGTGATTTAGTAATAAACATACAAACTCTAAAATCTTAGCGGGATAATTAATAAATAATAAATAAATAAATAAATAAACGGTACACACTCAACGGCCCCCATTAGGATAGTTATATCCTGTGTCGGGGGTCCGGGAACATACAAGGACAAGGACAAACACCCAGACCGGAAAATATGCGTGCATGATCAATACAAACATATTATGCTCCGTGCGGGAATCGAACCCGCGACCTGTGGCGTTTAAGGCAGGTTCGCTACCGCAGCGCCACAACGTCGTCGTTAATTAATATTTAGTATATGGTTGGCTTAATTGATAATAAATATTACTTCGGCCTTAGACGTTGGAATTTAAATTAGTTTATTACAATGGGAACAATTTCACGGAATTCAGCAGTTTGATGTTGAGAAGTGGGGTTATATTTCGACTTAACACAATTTCATATCAAATTACTATTTTGACTGAAAGCTTTAATAATGAAACTAGTTTGCTGTTAATAAATGTAGATCAGATTTAATTTAATATTTCACTCTCAAATTAAGATGAATATGAATAATATATTATTGAAAGTGTGGTGTTAGTTTTAAAATATTATTATCGGCGTCGGGATGTTGCGACCTCATCGCCCGCTGTTGGGATAACCTCTGTCACAGCAGAGATTATTGCACCAGTGCAATCAGTCACACTGGTGGTAGGTCTTTTGTTGCAAGAGGCCGGCTAGGTAGGTATCACCGCAGTGTCCAATATTCTGCCGCCAAATAGTAGTGCTTAGGCATTACTGTGTTCCGGTTTGAAGGGCACTGTACGCTAGTGAAATTACTGGGCAGAGGAGATTTAAGAACTAATATCTCGAGGTTGGCAACGCGTGAGTGGCGCCTACTAATGGTGCTGCAAGCGCTCATAGGCCACGGCAACCACTTACCATCAGGTGGGCCGTATGCTTGTTTGCCAACTTGTAACATAAAAAAAAAATTGTTTTTACTTGTTGTTCATGATGGTTGACAAACAAGTATACGATCCGCCTGATAGTAAATAGTATTGTGATACCTACTAGAAGTATTGCCCGAGAGATAGGAGGGAAGGAATGAGAAGGAAAAAAAGGAAGGGAACAGCGGAGGTGGGAGATTGGGCCGCTCTCACGTATGATACGTTTAATATTGTTACATAGTAATTTTCTCATATTAATATTAAACAGTAATATTGTGCAATAATATTGAAGGTCTATGAGCCGCCTAAGAAAAAATATTCAAAGATATTGCTCTATTTTTGACATACAAGTATTTGAAAGAAGACGCTACAAACTAACTCATTCCACAAAGTCTTTGAGACAAGAGTATTCTTTACGAATAAAAAATAAACTCTAGTGTACCGAGTGCAGAGTTGCCTTTTATTTTCGATACGTCTCTGGAAGTCAGAAGTTAGCCCCTACCATGAAAATGTATAAATGAGATATTATTTTTTTTATATTAGAGTAGTCACTACACAATTTTATAAAGAAAATACTGCAATATTTTTTTATATTACTAACTTGGCAAGCAAGCATGCGGCCCACCTGATAGGCTTGCCGTAGCCCATGAGCTTGTAACACCATTTGTAGGTGTCACTCACGCGTTGCAAACTTCGAGATATTGGTTCTTAAATCGCCTTTGCCCGGTAATGTCACTAGCTACCGTGTCCTTCAAACAATACACACACATAAAATACAGTAATGTCAAGACTGTTTTGCAGTCTACAATCTACAATGTTAATAAAAAAAACGAATTTGAAGAAAAAAAACATTTTCGAGAACAAATAGTAAGCTCGCAGCCATTACGTTTTTTGTAAGTAAAAGAACCCAGATGTTTTCACGTTTTTATGAGAAAATGTAGGTACAATGTGTCTCGAGCTCTCTACTGACTTTAAATTAAGGTAAGTTCTCTTGAGAGAGTAAAAACTAAAAGGTTCAAAAAAACTTCAAACGTGTAATGACGTAACAGATGTATAAGTGCTTATTGCGGATTTTTGTTGTTATCGTTTGGTAAGAAGCCAACCTATGAACATCCATGCACATCCATGAACATCCGCATGACGAGACGGCATGCAAGTGCGTTGTCGCCTTTTAGGATAAAACTCTGCTGCTAATGCAGAAACGCGGCTCACAAGCAGTCACTTCACGAGTTATTTACAAACGTACGGTGATAGCTATCCAGGCCTTTTTAGCGCTACCATCCGCATATATACATATCTACGAATTTCTTTTACGACACGCAGGTTTTCTAGGTAAGAGTATTAGATAATGATATTAAATCTTGTGGCAATAAAATAGAATATATTAATTTTTTTTTAATTAACTTGAAATAAAATAACCTGTCGTTTGTAATTTGACAGTGTTTTAATCGCACTCATTTCAGTAGATTACTTTGTAATTTCAAATACATTGTTACTTAAATCGCAAGCTGGATTCGCCTTCTGAATTAAATGGAACTTAATGTTCTTACTTTAGTATTTCCAGTAAAATGATTAATTATGCACAGAATCCTAGTATATTATATGATGTATATATAATATACTAGGATTAAGTAATTGTACCCGAAATCGTCTCTAATAAATTAAAGAAAATCTATGCAGTTTTTACAAATATTTTATATATTTTGTTCTTTAATTTAATTATTAATTCCTAAATTTCAATGGTTTTTTTTAATGACAGAGGAGGCAAACGGGCTCACCTGATGTTAAGCGATTACCGCCGCCCATGAACATATACAACACCAGAGAGCGTGCAGGTGCCGTCTTTTAGGATACAACTGGTTATACGCTGGCTGGCCTCAAAACGCGCAGCCACTTCACGAGTCTTTTTCCAACGTATGGTGGTAGCTAATAAGGCAGGCTTTCTAACCACCAGCCACCACCACCACCATATACATTTCTTTTAATTTCTTCCATGACATTCATGTTTACTCACGCTGTTTTCCTTCACCGTTCAAAGAGGTATATGAAAGCAATTTTGGTTACACTTTAATATAATTTGGTCTTCTGTAAATACCGGTATTTTTGCTCATTGTCTACATAAGAATATCATTTAAATGTCTTCAATATATACAAATGACTCAAATAGAGCGATATCGAAAAAATAAAAGCTAACTAGAGACCTGATAGACGGACGGACAGCGAAGGCTTATGGGGCTTTGTTGGCACCCGTAGGGTGGTAAACTAAAATAAAAATTACTAAGTAAATACTTTGCCTACATAGTATTTTGTAAAAGTGCCCTCAGTCTGACCAGAGTATACTAGATGGTGAGATATTATGTATTGCATAAACACAGATGCTTGTTAAATTTCAATAGAATACGTACACAAGCAAAACATTTTTTTTTTACTTTAACAAAATAAATCTAGTTTGTAGTAAATACTCGTACAGAAATTAACAAATCTTTAGTAAAAGATTTTTTTAAATAAATATAGTACCTAATAAACGCTACGTACTCAACGGGCCCCATTATGATAGTGATATCCTGCGTCGGGTGTCCGGAAACACATACACAATGACAAGGATAAACACAACCAGACTGGAAAACATGCCTGTATGGTTAATACAAACATCTGTCCCGAGCGGGAATCGAACCCACGACCTGTGGCGCTTTTGGCACGTTCGCTACCGCTTCGCCACAACGTCGTCAGAAAGATTAATATGTCGTTTCATTATAATATTTTTTTATGTATGAGGGGTTAAACAGGCAAGTGGCTCACCAGATGTTAAATTATCCCCGCCACCCATGAACCTCTGCAACGCCAGAGGACATGCAGGTGTGTTGCCGAACTTTAAGGAAGGAATAGGCTCTCGTCTTGAAGGTACTCAGGTCGTATCTATTCGGAAAGAGCACCGGCGGAAGTTGATTTTTCTTTTTTTTTTGTCATGATGGTTGTCAAACAAGCATACGGTCTGCCTGAGAGTAAGCAGTCACTGCAACCTATGGACGCTTGCGATACTTGAAGTATCACATCGCGTTGTCAACCCAAGGAACAGGAGGTACGGAATGAGAAGGAAAAAAGGGACAGAGAGGGTGGGAGCTTGGGCCTCCAGCGCTCTCGCTAACCGCATGGAACGCAACAGTACCTAATGATACTCTTACTTGAAGCCGATTTTCTGTGAGATGGTAGTACTTTCCCGGTCGAGCCTGCCCTTTTGTGCTGAGAGAAGCATGGGTCTACTACCGTAAATTAATTGGTTCCAGAGAGTGGTTGTATGAGGAAGAAAAAAAAAGAAAATTGGTACATATTCTTATGTAATGAACCATATGTAGAAGTTCAACACCAATGCACTGAATTCTCTGTGACAGTTAAAACAATTCTCCAGCGAGTTTCAATTCCACTTGAAGCAAAGTTTCTCTATTGTAACACGAACGTGAATCAGGAATAGTACAATTGAAAATGCACCTAAGGGTCGTGAAATATTTACTGAATTTTCGTATTCGTGTAGTAGACCGCACGTGTAGCGTGTCCGTTTACATTTTGAATTTTTGAAGGCGTTTATATAAAATTCTTAAGAGAATTATTATTCATGTTGATTCTTAAATTACATATGTTGTGGCATAGCGGTAGCGAACCTGCCTTAAGTGCTATTGGTCGTGGGTTCGATTCCCAGATGTTTGTTTTGACCATGTATGTTTGTCGGTTTGTGTCTTCTCCGACATAAGATATAACTATCCTAATGGGGTCGTTGAGTGTGTAGCGTTTTTTTTTTTTTCTACTAAGACATGTAGGTTTCCTCACCATTTTTTTCTTCACCGTAAAGTACGAAATTAATTTGAAAAACAAATTAAGCTCAGAGGTGCTTGCCCAGATTCGAACTCGTGACCTTCGGTTAAAGTCTTTGTTTTCTATCCACTGCGCCATCTCGGCTTGGTTTTGAATATGACTCAAAAATATAAAACTACTACGTTTACGGTTTTACGGTTTTTTTGGTAATTCGAAGCTCTTATTTTATGTTATTTAAAAAAGCTATTATTTTGATATTAAAGATACTTCAATTTTATTTATATTTTATATAAATTATAACTTTGTTTTTTTTTTATATTTACATTGTATTGTTTATACAAAGTATATTAACCTAGGTCAGGATTGCTTTTGTTGCATCATGAGAAAAATAATCACATTGCGACTCGCCTCTCGGGATTGGGTGAATTGGTAGTGCTTGGCTTACCCCGTTATTATAAGCCATAGAATATTATATATTTGTGTAAATCGTTTTATACCTATAAAAATGAGGTCTCCTCGATGCTACTTTTTATTGTAATAAATTTATGGGACTAATATTGATGGTACTTTTTTTAATTTCGTTATTCGACAGTCATATGAGAAGCAGAATAATACATTTTTATATAATTATATATATCATATTTAATATTTATACATATTGTTAGGCTGCCCTTAGGCCACCAATGTTAT
This sequence comes from Hestina assimilis, assembly GCA_023373885.1. NCBI lineage: Eukaryota > Metazoa > Arthropoda > Insecta > Lepidoptera > Nymphalidae > Hestina > Hestina assimilis. The sequence goes on along the minus strand of CM041749.1, from coordinate 2,560,835 downwards.
TGCGCAATACCAACGATTGCTCAATAATATTGTACGTGTACGTGGTGTTTGTGTTGAAAAATTATGGAGTAAGTAAATAAAGGATTGAGATATTGTAAATGTTATTGCACCATTCAGACTTAATATTGCGCAATATTTTTCAGTCAACAATACTCTATCATCGAACATCTTGTGCCCTTAAAACAGTGACGCGAATGGCTTTTAATTTTTAATGTCTCAATGTACGTTTTAATTTCAAAGAGACATTCAATATAAACTTCTAATTATCTATGTCTTCTGAAAAGGAATTGTCAAAAATTGTTAAACATTTTGTATAAAATCATAATACACTTCATAATTTGGCGATTCTTTGAGCGAAAATATTGTTTTCTGGATATTAGAGACACCTCCCTCGCGGCGGGTAGCTTATTTACATACAGAGTGGGTACAAGCACTTCTTGTTTGATTATTTCTATTATTTCCGCCTCTGCCCTTTCCAACTTATTTGTTTGTATCTTCCCTGTTTAATTATTATTTTACAACTTAAAACCAATTCCGGATTTCAATTTACAAAACCACGTTAAAGTATCATTAAGTCTCATTTAGATGGTTTACGTGATACAAATTATAATAATATATACTTATTTGTTGTTAGTGTTTAAAGTTCTTAGAATAGATTCCTTACTAATATTATAAATATGAAAGAAACTATGTCTGTCTGTCGCACTTTCACGTCAAAACGACTGAAACGATTTAAATTAAACCTTTTTGTGCAAAAAAGGGTTGTAAGTGGTTGAAAGAGGGGATGAAAAGTTATTTCGTTATTTTTAGAACTAGAAGCTTGAAACTTAATTTTTCGGATGTTGATCCGAAATGAAAAGTTTTATCCTTGAGGGTGTAAAATAACAATAGGCAACAGTGTGTATGAAAATATGTAAGGTTTATTTTAATGTATTACACGCGGGCAAAGCCACTGGCAGAAGGTAGTATACCATTAATTGCAATGGCTTTTAAAATCAGTCCCTTATAGATGTCCAAGATTTATTTAGTAGCAGATTTTTGTATATTAACAAAAATAATTTTATGACGCAATTTTGTCTATTAGCGCTGTAGATTTGATGTCTTGATTTTACCATCGTAAGGTGCTCCATTCATGAAACATAAGGTAACGCAAGATCTTCGTTCCCGAGCTCAATCGAGCTCATTCTAATAAGCTACTAGTACTTCGAGAGCCTTTTTTACCAAACTTTACCAAACAATAAAGTTAATCTTTTTAGTAATTCTTTCCACTTTTTGCCATATTTTATGGTGTTACATACGTCATCAATATTGACTTTTAAGGCTTTACCATGTAAGCGGCTTTATAGCTATTAAAATGCAGTACGTAAATGTTTTACGTTTAATATTAAAAATATATTGCAGGTAGCAAGTGAGAATAACTTGCTGTAAACATTTTGTTTTTAATATAAATGGTGCTTCGTTTTAATTTAAAAAAATGGGTGGATACTTTTTATAAAATATTTTGTTTAGTATCCTTTTTTTGAAGACTTAAATAAATAGACTTACCATCTTGTTTTAGTAACCTCTGTCAAATATTTCGGTGTCTTTAGAAAGGAAAGGAGTTCACTTCATCAAAGCTTACTAAAAGGAAAATTGATTTACACAATACAACTAAGGTTGCCTGTCTGTCGGTATTCTATAGGATTTATTTCGGAGAATGTGCTCAGGAACTGTTCAATTTGGTTCCCCTATCACCTTTTTATTACAGGAATGCGAGGCATCGCAAGGGCCTGCATCCCTACATAGTGGATGTGCCCAAAACATGTACAAAACGCTTCGCTTCCTCGTTCCTGATACGCACCGCAAAGGTATGGAATACCCTGCCGACCTCGGTCTTCCCAACCACCTACAATATAGGTACCTTCCAATCTAGAGTGAATAGGCATCTTCTAGGCAAGCGCGCTCCACCTTAGGCTGTATCACCACTACACATCAGGTATGATAACAGACAAGCGCTGGCCTATACATTAAAAAAAAAAAAAAACAATCAAGTCTTTAGACACCTATTCTCCAAAGGCCAGTAACCCATCCTCGAACCCCTTGGTGTTGTGGATGTTCATGATAGTGACCACTTACCATCAGATGGAGCTATCTGCTCATTTGCCCCTTTACAATATAAAAAAAAGGATTGTTGCTCATTTAAATAGACTAATTGACAACGTTGTGGCGCAGCGGTAGCGAACCTGCCTTAAGCGCCCCAGGTCGCGGGTTCGATTCCCGCTCGGATCATTATATGTTTGTATTGACCATGCAAGCATATTTTCCGGTCTGGGTGTATTTATCCTTGTCATTGTGAATGTTTCCGGACCCCGACACAGGATATTAATATCCTAATGGGGGCCGTTGAGTGTGCAACGTTTATTATTATTATTATCATGTTAATAATATTAAATAGACTAATGTAGTCTTTATTAAATTTCGTCTGTTCGCTAGTCAACTTCTTCTTCTTTCTAGCATTATTCCCAGGATTTGCTTATACTCTTGTTCTGATTTGACGCGTTACTAGATTTACACAGAGCGATTGCCATCTGATCTCCGCAACCCTAAGGGCGACCTAGTAACTCATTACATAAGAGCAATTTACCAAGCCGAAACAGATATTTGTAAAATCAATGCAAACATCTGCCGGAGCGGGAATCGAACACGCACTCGCCGAGGTTAAAGGCAAACTCGCTACCCACAACGTCACAACGGTGCTCCCTAGTCAGCTATCAACATGTATTCCCGTTGGCCGGAGTCACGAGCTCCGTGATGTAATATGAGCCATTTAAGTCAGTCAGAGAGAAATAAGTAATAAAAAATAAATAAATTTTGTAAGACATTACAGTGATAAATAAATAAATAAATAAATGACAAGGACTAATACAGACCGGAACATTGGACTTCTTATCTTTGTAATCTCACTGGTGGTAGCCGTTTTATCGCAAGATGCCGGTTAGGTAGGTACCACCTCAGTGTCAGACATTATACTGCGAAGCAGTGCTATAGTACACACAAAACAAAACAGCAATGTTAAGTACACACACACATACACACGCATTCAGAGCGCATAATTAAATAAACTTTCAAATACATTACTGTGGTTCGATTTAACCTATAACTAGTGAAATAAAAGGGCAAAATAAATTTAAGAACAAATATCTCGACGTTAATAACGCGTGAGTGACAGTTAGTCGCATAAAAAAAACTAGACGACGTCATGGCATTTCATTAGTTCAATTAATAATTTCATCTAATCGTATACAGAACAATGATAACAGCGTAAATCCAAATACAGGGGAATCGATACATCGATAATATTGCGCTATAATCAGATTTTCAGTTCAATGAACAATATTGTATTGTTTGTTAGATTCTGCAGCTATTATGCTTTAATAATATATATTTGGGAAAATCGAACTAATTTTATGTTATTGAAGCAGATTTTTGGAAGCAGTAACTAAATACGCTACGCACTTAAAGGCTCCTTGAGAATAATGTTCTGTCAGTGATAAAGACATGTTATGGCATGTCGGTAGTGAGACTGCTTTGAGCTTCGACGGTTGCGAGTTTGATTACCTGTTTTCATCCTTGTTATGTTTTGGCCTTGTTGTTTTCATAACATCTGATAATAATCGGTAACACTTGATAGGCAATTTGCTCTTATCCAATGAGTTACTGATTCACCCTCTGGGTTGCGGAGGTCAGATGGTAATCGTTCTGTGTAAAAACTAGTAACCCGTCAATCCAGGATAAGAGTATAAGAAGACCCTGGGTAAATACCATGAATAATGGTCGGAAGAAGAAAGAAGGTTTATTAAGAAATCAATAAAGTATTTGTCTATTATAATCATCAACTCACTATTTGAAAGTAATAAAGCTATTATTTATTGTCCATTTGGACATTATAGATATAATTTAATAAGCAACTTGGTAGGACAGTTACTTGAAAGTATAATTGCTTAAGATTTTTCGGCGTCGGGATGTGACGACCCCATCGCCCGCTGTTGGGATAACCTCTGTCATAGCAGAGATTATTGCACCAGTGCAATCAGTCACACTGGTGGTAGGTCTTTTGTTGCAAGAGGCCGGCTAGGTAGGTACCCCCGCAGTGTCAATTATTCTACCGCCAAATAGTAGTGCTTAGGCATTACTGTGTTCCGGTTTGAAGGGCACTGTACGCTAGTGAAATTACTGGGCGGACGAGATTTAAGAACTAATATCTCGAGGTTGGTAACGCGTGAGTGGCCCCTACTAATGGTGCTGCAAGCGCTCATAGGCTGCGGCAGCCACTTACCATCAGGTGGGCCGTATGCTTGTTTGCCAACTTCTAACATAAAAAAAAAAAGATTTTTAAAATATTTTAAAAATAGATCAAAAAATCTAGAAAATACGCTTAACTCTGATTTTCTTATGCTTTCTTTAAGCATTCTCGCGAACGATTGTCGACTTAAATTCTATCTTCCACCAGCGTTAAGCTTTTATCTCACTTAAGTTGTGAGACCAGAACTCCGAGCATTTAAAAGTTAACACATAATTAGCTTAATTAAAATAGAAGGATTCCTTCGTCCAGTGCGGATCGGACGGAGGACTGGCGGCACGCCAACTGTTAATTACGAGGAATAATTGAATCACCCGCTCAGACTTTTTTTACAATTATTTGAAGGGTTTGATTAACTATGCTTTATGATGATTAATTATTTAGATATTTATTTTATGTGAATAATTTGGCAATCAAGAATACAACTCACCGGATGGTAAGCGGTTATCGTGGCCTATGAGCGCTTGCAACACAGTTCTTTTTTTTTTTGTTGTTGGGGAGGAAATCTACTGCCAGATACCCGGCGTTCTGGGGAGGAACAACCGGGTTATGTGGGGTTCCATGACAAGGTGCAAACGTCATGGGGACCCACTAAAACCTCCTCGGTGGCCGACCTCAGTGTTTTTGTCAGGTTACGGGAACTCTTGGAGAACAAACCAACGCGACCTGACAATCACATGGCTCCGGTTGGTAGCGGAGTTCAGTCCCTGGGGTGCGAGATGGTAAGCCCCCCAGCGCTTCCCATGCAAGTGCACACGGCAGTCGGGACCACACCGGCTGCCGTCCTCCTTAGGGCCGCTCATCACGGACGCACAGATACCCCACTTTGCACGTCCACGGCCCGAGGGTGAGCCCTATTTATATAGCCCCGGGTAACGGGGCTGATTGCAACACAGTTCATGCGTAAGTGGCACTCGCGTATTGCCAACTTCAAGATATTGATTCTTAAATCTTCTTTGACCAGTAACACTAACTACAATACCCTACGAACCGAAACATAGTCACTACTGCTTTGTGGTAGAATATCGCGTAAGAAATAGCGATTTAGCTCAGCTTCGGTTGTCATTTGAATCGTAGTAAGAGTTCGTGATAGGCCGCTTGTAATTTGATTCAAGCTGTAGAATGTGGTATAAAATAAAGTTTATTCTATCTATCTACAAAGTAATGATAGTAACTAATCAAAAGTCACGAAATAATGATTTCGAGATCTTGAAAATGGATTGGGAATTTAGTAATATTTGTGAAAAAATATTAGGTATCTTTTTAGTTATTAACTGCAAAAGGCATAAATTTGAAGCATTTACGTTATTTAAATAAAATCTCACTATTTTCTTAGAAAAGATAGATAATATTAGATACATTGATATAAGATATACAATCTCCCTGAGGTTTATCTATATCGAATTCCAGTTTGAGTTTTGCATGCAGGTAAAGTTTTAGTAGCGCTTACAGTAGATATTAGTTTTAAGCGGAAGGAGTTTCAAACTGCATTTCTTGATTTCAATGTATGTATTTTACATACTCTTGGGAATTTATTGACTTGAGACTTATTTATAGTGCTATATTGATTATGAAAAGTTTGTAATTTAGTCAGGTATTTCATCTCAATTTTAAGACGCCACTCTACAAAATTTTGTGTAATTTTTAAATTTGTGCGAGAAGGATGGAGAAAGGCTCAAAAATCTTGAAGGTCATGTGAGAAACTTAAGGATTGATCGTGTTGTTCATACGACTGTATGCTTATTGCTTTATCTCTTTGACTGTATAAAAAACACACACACACATGCGTATTTCTAGTCGGTACGTGTCATTCACGTTATGTAATACAATATATTTAGTTAGGAACAACATCATAAAAAGTCTACATGGCATCCGTAGAAAAGTATACGCACTAGAAATACGCATGTGTGTGTGTTTTTTTTTATACAGTCAAGGAGATAAAGCAATAAGCATACAGTCGTATGAATAAATAACGTGAATGACAGACACCGTTGTGGCGTTGTGGGTAGCGAGTCTGCCTTTAGTCTCGACGGTTGTGGGTTCGATTCCCGCTCGGGCAGATGTTTGTTAAAATTTCTGTCTCGGTCTGGGCGTTTGTCGGTGTGGGTCTCCCCAGCGTGCCTCGGAGAGCACGTTAAGCTGTCGGTCCCGGTTATTATCAATAACATCTGATAATAATCGTTAACTCTTGATAAGTAAATTGCTCTTATCCAATGAGTTACTGGTTCGCCCTTAGGGTTGCGGAGGTCAGATGGCAATCGCTCTGTGTAAAAACTAGTAACCTGTCAAATCCGGATAAGAGTAATAAGCAGACCCTGGGTACATAAAAATACCGGGAATAATGCTAGGATGAAGGATAACGTGAATGACAAATATTATTTCAAATTACTGAAATTCTCAACGATACGTGAATTAAATATGAAACGAAACATCCCGACCGAATTTGATAGTCGAGTTTACGGGTATATTGATCAGTTCTGTTTTAATTACAAATTGTATTCATAAATAAATTGCTTACATTGTTTTCATTTACAAATAAATGATGCGTATAATATGTTAAAATGTTATAAATAAACAGGATAATTTGAAGTGTAAGTTACGTATTGCTACAGCCGCCGGATGCAAAAGAAACTCCATTTTACTTAAATTAAATTTTATTAATAAAAGAATACATTTTTAACCTAACTAGCCTAGTGATTCCCGGTCGAAGTGGGACCAAAGAATGCTTTCTCACGGCCCGCACCCGGCGGGTGTCGGTTCCTCCTTTTGAGGCTTGCGACGCTGACACGGCGGTTCATATTTCTTATGTGGCAATATGGACTTATGCACTCTAGACGATTCATGTAGAATTGGTATACGTAACTTGTATCTAAATTGCTACTAAATACAGCTTTTATGATGTGGATTTATTTAATATTTTTTATTTTTATTTTTGTGTTATTTATTCTTAGTTGGCAAGCAAGCATATTCACATGATGATAAGCGGTTGTTGTAGCCTTATGATCGCTTGCAATACCATTCATTTGTAGCGGTCACTCACATGGTTGCAACCTCGCGATATTGGTTCTCAAATCTCCTTTGCCAGGTAATTTCGCTAGATAATGTACCCACACTTTGAAACTTGCCTTGACCTGCCAGTTAGAAGTTATAACTCAGTTAAAATACAATTAATGTATATCAATTGTAATAAAACTATAAATAGTGTTATTTTTTTTATTGTGGAAGAGTCCGATTTTTTGTCCTAAAGAATCTAAAATTTTGACTGGATTTTGTATACTAGATAAATAATACTACATAAAGTTATCAATAGTTACTAAAGGTAACTAAAGCAATACGGCAACAGAATTATAGAAACAGCAACTAACTTTTAACGTTACTCCACAAAAAGTAACTGCTGAGTGGTTGCATCATTAGAATGACTGGCTCACTTATACTTCTTCCTCTTATCCCGATTTGACGGGTTACTAGTTTATACACAGAGCGATTGCAATCTGACTTCCGCAACACTAAGGGCAAACTAGTAACTCATTGGATAAGAGCTAATTACCTACCAGTCTGTACTGTCGGATGTTATGATAGCAAATCGGCAGTTTAACGTGCTATCCGAAGCACGGTGGGGAGACCCATAAGGACAAATGCTCAGAATAAAACATATATTTTTAAGATCAATACAGACGTATCTCAAAGCAGGCTCGCTACCAACACGCCATAACGGTCGTCGAATAACTCACTTAAAAACGGCAATAAATCAAAACCTTAACAGGTACAGTAATAATAGCATTTCGAAACTCCGATCGGTCAATCGTTTAATTTTCAAACCGTATTAATTACCCCTCGGTAAAGTTATCGACTAAAAAACTTGTTTTTATTCAGGCTTCATGGTAAAATATTGGCAAAGTTTGCTTTAAGTTTGACAAGTACCTCCTAGCGTTATTCCCGGTATTTTATTTACCCATTGTCTATTTATTACTCTTATCCGGATTTGACAGGTTACTGGTTTTTACACAGATCGATTGCCATCTTTAATCCTAAGCATACGGCCCACTAAATTGTGAAGAGTTTTCGTATCCTATGAGCGCTCACAACACCATTCGTTTGTAGGTGTCACTCATGTGTTGCGGACCTCGAAGTATTGGTTCTTAAAGGCAAAGGAGTTGCCTAGTAATTTCACTAGCTACAGTCTCCTTCGAACCAAAACACAGTAATGCAAAACACAGTACTGATTTTCGGTAGAATACCTGACACTGCGGTGGTAGCTAGCTAGCCGGCCTCTTGCTATAAAGAGCCTACCTCATACATCAAGCTATACTTGTATTTCTTTTTTTGAAGTTATACTTCTTTTGGCGTGTTAGGGAAAAATGATGAGAGTAAATTGTCACACCGTCACAAAAAACCGACACCTTGAAGTTAGCTATAGTCAACATTTTTTTTGTGATATTTAAATAATCTTTATTTCAAACTCAAACTCAACTCAAAATATTCTTTATTCAAATAGGCTTTTAAGCGCTTTTGAATCGTCAAATATACAGTCTGTTATGTCCGCCTAAGTGAAGCTACCGTCGATTCGGAAGGTAGATTCTGCAGAGAAGAAACGGCAAGAAACTCTACAGTTAAATTTAAATAGATAATGCGTTATAGTAAAACTTTCAATGCATTAAATTCGTTTTTTCTATTGTTAGTGTCGTTTTTTCTACAAACGTAGAATAAGGCGAGAGAAAAAATTTTTGAAAAGATTTTTATCTTGTAACGCCAAAGAAGTATAACTTCTAACGCGTGTACATAAATAAGTACACACACACTTTTATTGTAATTAAAATAATGCTAACGTATCGTATTCATTTTAGATCCCAAGTACGGAATCATTCTTATACATATAGCTTCATATTTGATCAGCTAATGGAAGGCGCATTATAGTATTGCTTTCCACGCTCATATTATTTTATTAGAGCAAGCATTGGCAACTGTAATGTCTATATATTTCTCCAATTACTAACAATAAAAATGCTATCGAACAAGAGAAGGCTTTCATTGCATTAAGACTGGAAGTAGGATCTTTGAAGGAGATTTATATAATGATACATTTTTGTACAGAATAAACGTACTAGATATTCTCGAAGCAGTAAATATATAATGAAAAATGTATTTTTTTTTTAATGTTAGAAATTGGCAAACAAGCATACGGCCCACCTGATGGTAAGTGGCAGCCGCAGCCTATTAGCGCTTGCAGCACCATTAGTAGGTGCCATTCACGCGTTGCCAACCTCGAGATATTAGTTCTTAAATCTCGTTCGCCCAGTAATTTCACTAGCGTACAATGCCCTTCAAACCGGAACACAGTAGTGCCTAAGCACTACTATTTGGCGGCAGAATATTGGACACTGCGGTGGTACCTACCTAGCCGGCCTCTTGCAACAAAAGACCTACCACCAGTGTGACTGATTGCACTGGTGGAATAATCTCTGTTGTGACAGAGGTTATCCCAACAGCGGGCGATGGGGTCGTCACATCCCGACGCCTTTTGTATATTGTAAAGATGACGTCGAAGAAGCGTCGACGACGCAAGCTTTCATTCATTCGATTCATTCATTCAATCATACATTAATGAATTAATTAATTGATTCATCCATTCATTCATTCAACATTCATTCATTCATTCATTCATTCATTCATTCATTCATTCATTCATTCATTCATTCATTCAGTCATTCATTCATTCATTCATTCATTTATTCACTCATTCGTTCAATCATTCAATCATTCATTCATTCATTCATTCAATTATGTATCCATAATTCTTACTATTGGACATAGCCTACGATCACTGCTTTCTATTAGATAATCCATATGCTTGCTTGCCACCTTTGGTAGTGTATGAAAATATTACTTTTATATAATTTTTTACTGCACATATTGGTATTATAAGCTTTAGTCGTAGCAGATAAACAAAAAACTTTTTTAATATTAATATTCTGGATAAAGTAATAATCTAATCATAATATTGATGTTTGCTTCAAGTTCTATCGTCGTTAGCTGAATCATACAACGCTACGCAATTTTGATATTTTAAGTTAAAATAAAGGATATGGAGTACAGTTAAATTTGAACAAAATGTATATAATTTATGTTTTATAGAGATTTTTATATGGATTGAATAAAGCAATTAAACAACACAAGGAAATGGACAAAATACACTCACACCAAAACATATGCGTTTATGGTAACTTCAAATCATTACCGGAATCAGATAGGCTATATATTTCTATATCTTATATCTCAATAGGCTATAAGATAAAAAGAGACAGGAACAGAGACAGAGAGAGAGAGAGAGAGAGTTGCGGTCCCGGCTGCGTACTCACTTGCCCGTGTGCTCATTTGCTTGTAGTAGGCTCGATACACACAAGCACACACACAGTTTGTAGCATTTCGTTACGTGACGATTTCTACTACATCGCACTACCCGTAAGCCGCGTTAAGGGATTTCGTTCCAAAAAAGATGTTTTAGCAAGCGGAATTATGTAAAGAAGATAAAATTTAGTTTTTTTAATTAACTACCCTACTATTACTTTCACTTATGGTTGCTGCTTTAAAACGTATATATAGATAGTGTACTACATCTACAATACAACAAATACACTGAGTCCCACTCCTAATCACCCTTCCCTCGCTCAACTTGACTTAGCACATTTGGACGCAAACAAGCAATACCATGTCAACACACAACATTGAAAAAACTGAGTTATATATATGCAGAAGTGTTAATAAATGGCTGAAGAATATTTTTCTTTAACATTTGTAGGGTTTTAAGCTTTAAAACTTCTAAAAAAGCTATTTTCAATGCCATCATCAATCATGCAATTTTTGTATTATGTTAAACTTTTTGGGTTATATTATATACGAAATATGCAGTTTGTATACTAATTTTGTGATAATAAGTAAAATAACTTACATAAATCTGAAATTGCCAAAAACTTGACCAATACATAAAAAAATTCATATAAAGCAAGTTGTTCAAAGTTTTCAAGCGCGTTTTTCTAGAAATGACATTCGTGTGGGTTGACATGGTATTGCTTATTTGCATCCAATTGTGTTTGTGGTTTCTTCTACTACATATACTGAACTACTTCTATTACGATATATAAACTGAGTCCTACTCCTAATCAACCTTCCCTTGCTCAACTTGACTTAGCACATTTAAGCAAAGTGACACATTTCGTCACGGCTTACGGCCTGCAGCGCTAATCCTTCCATCCGTCTTGATCGCACGCACGAGCCTGAAAAATTACTCACTTGATGGAGCTTTGTAGATTTTCCCTTAGTTAACATTATTTGGGGATCCGTATTGTCTAGTTTTCTTGGTAATTACTATTTACACATAATTTTTAATGGCAATCTATTGTGTGTATTCATTATTACTATGTGAAACGCACCAAGTGATCAAAGAACGATTAATTGAAATTGATTTTATTTAAGAGTTGTGGTAGTATCCAAATCTTGTTTAAAAGTCATGGTATCTAACATTGATATTCATTTCCAAAATAAAAATGGTTCATCATTGTGGTAGACTAGCTTCAGCTGGCAGAACTCCCATTTCTGTGCGATTTTAGAAAATGTAAAAACACGTATTTCTTTATCTTCCATTTACCGCTGAATGACAAACAATGACTTTCATACAAACCTTCGAACCTTTTTTCACCCCTTTAATGGTTCCTTCATTCTAAAAAAATTTCATGCGTTTCAAGTATGATGGACTTAGAAACTTTCAATACTCTTTTCATTTTCTTAAGGGTTGAATTTTAAACCGTTTCTTAGTGCGTACGTTATAAAAATAACAACTGTAATAAAATTTAGTTTTCTAGGTCTTAGGCTGGAAGTCATATCTTTTCCTTTTATAAAATTATATAGATAAATATTACTAAAATATGAGTTTGAACTAGGAGAATATATTCTATACATCGACTTCGTTGGATAACAAAGAATGAAAGAGCATTTTTTGTATTAGAGTAATCCTACGTGAGCTTTTATTTCTGCACTACACCTAATGCACGTAACATCAACAGGAAACGAACGTTCGCAAAAACTTAAAACAGCTTGCTCTTGCCCGGCAAATACCAGTTTTTACCGGATTAAGCCGGCGCTAGTCGGATATGCAAATAAGCGTATGAGAATTTACAGTTGTTGTATGCAAAGTTGCAGTTAAAATAAACCTTTTTATTACCATTCACTGCTACACAAACTTTACACTAGTATTTTACGTTTGTATTGAAAATTCTTTTGTTTTATTTTTATTGATTTTTATTTACTTGTAATCAGGCGATAAGGCCCATATATATATACCTTACAGACTTACATACATAGTAAATACTATAAAACACTTAAATCCAACACCACATATCACCGGAAATCTTAATATTCACTTAGGAGTTTTTGATTTGCTTTCCTTATATCTATGGTAAACTACTCCTTGTGTGCAAAAATCGGGGCTGAAGAAGACGTTTACTTTGCAACAATCTGGTGGAGATACGATTTGAAGTTGGTGTCATGACTCGACTCCAGTCGCTGCAATTTCAACACCGCCTTTCCGTCGGCACCTATTTTTTCGCGGGTACACGGATGTATTCTGAGATCTTCTCTCCCGATTTTCACTCACTAAAGTTTTTTTCGTGGCAAAACTTTTTCAAAAATGATTCAGCGCTGTGTTCGGCGGTACCTTAATTAAAAATATCGAAAGGGTGAAAGATTGTGCGTTAGAAATGCGTACAGATACTTCGCGGAACGGCTATTTATAGAAATGTAATGACAATGAACTAATCTATTAACTATTTAACTACCACCGCGTTAGCCTAGATAAGATCGAATAATATTCAATAATACTCAAGTACCGCCGTTTGAGTGTAGTTTACAATGAATATTTAACTCCGTCTGACTGATATTTTTGACGGTATACTAATAATAATCAAAGTTATTATTTCGTTGAAAAAGTTTCTCTTAAAGTATAATTATTACCGTTCAAGTCGAAGCCATAAAAGTCAACTTCTGCGTAAACCGGCAGGTGAAGTCGTATAAACTAAAAAACAAACCACCAAAACTTCATCAAATACGGTCTCCGCGGTTGAGAAGTTTTACACAAGTTTAATATCCATAAATAATTATAACTTCCAGAAATATTCGCTTGTAAAGATATATATGTTGACGAAGTTTATAGATTTTCTTTTCAAAAGTAAATATCACCGCCAGGTCAAAACATTAATGAACTTCGGGTGAAAACATTTCTGATTTACCTTTGAGTTAGGTCTAAATTGTTTTTCCAGGGCGTCATGGTTGCTTGCGCTAGCGACCCCATGACGTCCCAATATGGCGATGAGGGTTCTGCTGAGTTTAAGTAGGTATTGCCGCTAGACTAACAGGCGGCCGAGTCCCACACTACCTCCGCCTAGTAACTTGACGAGTACACTACGTGCAGTTGTGTGCGTTAATGCATTTCTCCGAAAACAAAAAAAATGGTGTAAATTGTGTATTTAGTTTTAAATGATTAGTCAAGTATAGAATTGTAGTGTATTATTAAGAACAATCCTATGTAATTTATTCTTAAATGAATTTACCCAAAAACGCAATTTAAATTCTTTACATCCCAGGTCGTTAACAACAAAACAGCTCAGTGTAACATTCTAGTTATATTGTTAAACGCCATTAGAAGCATGTCATACCCTCGTCAGAGAACCATAATTGTTTGTACATTGGACTGGAAAACTGCGTGCTTAGGTTTCTTGCGTATTATTATAAAGTGAGAAAGTTTGATTTAAAGTAATTTTAAGTTCGTGCTTTTATTGACATGTATAAACCGGTATGACCGGAGACAAAAGGGTCGGTTTGACCAGGGAAGTACTTTTGAAGAAGACCAGGGTAGTACCTTCTCATTGAAAATCGGCGTAAAGTAACAGTATCAGTAGGTACTGATGCGTTTCGCGCGAATGCGATGCGATGGCGCCTAAAGTTGCTTAACTTCTGAGCTGTTTTTTTTTTAAAGAATATTGCAATGCTTTTTCAAGGCAGTACTAATATCCCTATTGTCCCTCCAAATAAGCTCGAAGGTTGCGCTAGGAGTGGGTACGACAATAGCCCAAGGGGTCAGGATCGAACCCTTGACCCTCTCGTTAACGGAGCGAAGTCGGCCCTTCTACCGTTGAGCTATTGACACAGAGCCTATGTCTATTTATATAGAGGCTGGCTTGTTAATGCCGGGGACGAGTAGTCAAAATAAACTACTTTTCATTCACAAAAATCAAGTCAAATCACAATCTCCCAATAAATACTATTTAATATTGAAACCGATTGACAGAATTTAGAACAGCGATTACTGTAATCATTCTCATCACGGATTAGGGGTTGATTGATGGTACAGCTATTGACAAGACGACTTTGGGATTCATCCATCGAAGCAAAGTAATGAAACGTTCAGCCTAATGAGTTATCATTATAGTTTATCTACGTTTGGAATAAAACAGATTACATAATATAAAATAGATTACATCATTATATAAAGAAATCGATAAAACAGTTTTTTAGGATTCCGTACCCTTATAGTTTCGTCATGTCCGTCTGCCCGTCCGTATGTGACAGTCATTTCACTCAGAGACAATTCAGTCTATTTATACGAAATTTCGTAAATATGTGAACTGTATGAACCGCTACATGGTTTTGTAGTGAAATAATAAAATATTTAAAAATTAAGGCAGTCCATAGATGTAACTGAGGGTTGAAAATAAAATTTTAGCGCACGGCAATATATGAGTTATTTTTGAATAGGTCTTTAAGAATAATAACGAGGTTTCATTTTGACTTTTTGGATTAAGTCTGTAGTTGTTGAGATATTAGCTCCTTAAGTCATAAAAATGGTGACCCCCTTTAATTTTTTGATGGGTTATACGCTGGCTGACTTCGAAACGCGGTTGAGCTACTTCACAAATTTTTAATCAACGTTAAAAACTTAGATGGTAGCCAGCTAACCAGGCGGCATTTAAGTCGTACCACCAGCAAAATGTAGGTGTGAATGACCACAATTTCTTATCAATTTTAATGTCTCTCACCTGAGGCCATGTTGTTCTCACCCGAGGTGTTCTCGGTATAGCATCGTTTGCTGCTAGATTTATCAATATAACGTTTCCCTCGGGAGAAATAACTTCTTTGACATTCACACTCTGTGGGTAGATCAATGAAGACGTTAGCTTAAAATAGGTGTGAATATTACTGCACTAAAACTTATGAAAATCTATAGAAACAATGCTACATAATCCCTCGGTCAAATAGTTACCATTCATCGGCTGTATTCGTGATATGAAGACACAAATAACATGTAAAATGATAGCGAAATCGATGGACGCGGGTGAAACGCTGGTGCATCTTAGGATTTGAAATAGTCGTGGGTATCGTGGATAAAGCTGCATTCATCATATGGTAAGAAGCATATGGAAAGAAGCATTAATGAATTTTTCGTACTAAAGTAAGTTTTTCACACAATTTTTCTATAGCAAATAAGATTTCGGTCAATTCATTATTAATTATCATCATTATCTTCATCACCATCATTTTAACTTCTATCGATGAAGTGCTATTATAATTGCAAATCAGATTCAAGTTCGTTAAAATACTGTATCTCAGACTACAACAATGAATCTTTTATTTTTAACTAAGATGTGATGGGTATTTTAGTTGCTATAGTGGAAAATACTTTAATTTTAATATAAACAAACCCGTTTGTTACGTACAAAAGTTTATAAATTCATTTACAAACAATATTTATATATTTGAATTCCTTCATTCCAATGTATTGTATCAGGAGGCGTTGTAAACTGTATGTGATGTAATTTATCAATGTAACAGCTCTCTCGGGAAACATAATTTTCTTGCGGTCAATCGTACTTCGATTGTGTTATATAGGGAATTGAGCCAATATAATTGAGCTGCTTATTAACTGCAACTGACCTAGTTCCAAGCTCCAAGATTTTTGTGTGCAAATGCCTGTTGTTTACTGGGTCTTACATTTTAGATCATAGTAGTAGTACCCACGGCTTAGCTTGCGTTAATATAATTTTTTGATAATCCCACGGGCCCCTAATATGATTTTCGCGATAAAAAATATCCTATGTATTAATCCAGGTAATAAGTTATACGTGCAGCAAATTTCATGCAAATCCGTGCAGTAGTTTTTCTGTGAAAGAGTAACAAACATCCATCCATCCATCCAAACTTTCACATTTATTATATTAGTAGGATAGTGGGATAACTCCAGAGTCCTTGATCAGTTCATTAATATAAATTATTACGGACCAAACACTAAAGCTGAGCCTTGAAGATAGGTTTCATTTTGTCTTTCATTATTTATTTTTATGTAACGTATGCCTGATCTTAGAACTTTTTTGAACAGACCAATTACTTAAGATAAATAACAAATTATGACAGTTTACCAGGCATCATCAAATTAATTATTAAATAGCCTTTTTAAAAGTTACTTTCTTAAATATGTCCGTCCATCATCGTTTATTAATTTGAATTTAAAAGAAAGTCGCTTGATTATAATAAACTTAAAAGTAAGCGTCCTTAAAAGGAGTTGAGTAAATGGAATAGCGCATAACGTTGCCAACTGAGTCATTTTTTAGGCTCGTGCGTGTGATCAAGATGAATGGAAAGATTAGCGTTGTTGTTGAAAGCTGTGTCACTTTTCTTGAACATATTTTGTCAGTTTAATTAAGAAAAGGATTACATACTTCAAGATATGTTGTGTGTTATTCTTCATCCTCTTCGTCCTAGCATTATTCCTGGTATTTTATGTACCCAGGGTCTGCTTATTACTCTTATCCGGATTTGACAGGTTACTAGTTTTTACACGGAGCGATTACCATCTCACCCCCGCAACCCTAAGGGCGAACCAGTAACTCATTGGATAAGAGCAATTTACTTATCAAGAGTTAACGACTATTATCAGATTTTTATTGATAATAACCGGGACCGACAGCTTAACGTGCTCTCCGAGGCACGGTGGGGACACCCACACGGACAAACGCCCAGACCGAGACAGAAATTTTAACAAACATCTGCCCGAGCGGGATTCGAACCCGCAATCGTCGAGACTAAAGGCAGACTCGCTACCCACAATGCCACAACGGTGTCAAGATATGATGTGTGTTGTTATATGTTAAACGAAAGCCTTCGGCGATGTCTCAAGGGCGAGTGTTGTGTGGAAATGACTTATGTAATTGTTATCACATTTGTATTTAAAGCCAATTGGACTTAAATTGAGATTTATAGCCTATTTAAAAAAATAGGAAATTCGTAATTTTTAGTGCCTAAATAATAGGGTATATTATGGTTCATAAGGAACGAATAACTATAATAATACGGCGATCAACAGTTGTGGTTGTATAAAGAAATCGACGATGTGTATATAAAAAAGTAAGAATACCATTTTTGACATTTTGTCAAGTTGTCAGTCTGATTAAGTTTTACCATTAAATACAAATAAAATATTGTTTTATAGTTCGGTGTAAATGCTTATATAGTGGTAACATAAGTACTTACACAATACTTTGCAGAAATAAATAAATACACTCTACACACTCAACGGCTTCCATTATGATAATTATATCCTATACCGGGGTCCGGAAACATACACAATGACAAGGAATAGTTTTTACACACCTAGGTGTGTGTGTAAAAACTATTCCTTGCATGTATGGTCGATACAAGAATATGCTTCGAGCGGGAATCGAACCCGCGACCTACCGCTGCGCCACAACGCAACCACAACGCAACGCAAAAATAGAAATTTATGAAAATAGCAATTTGTGCTTGATACACAAATTAAATATAATATGAGTTTTAAGAAATTCATACTCAAAACCTCAAGAGTAAAGACGCAGTAAATGCTCAAGTAATCGTATCATATTTAAATTCGGCCTACAATTTTCTCATTCAAACGTAACTTACGCTAACGTAATTATCTAGGTAAATTATCCTTTGTTTGTATAAACACAGTCTTCATGTTTTAAATGGTCGGATCAAAAACACAAAACGGCGGGCAGGGTCTGATTGCGGACGAACTGCCCGGTTAAATAGACCCCGAGTAAATTATGCGGTGTTGGGCAGGATTTACATAGCGTGTGGGTTAAATTATCGTATAATCTCACGGAATGAAATATTTTTGTAGTTTTTCTTAACGGATTTACTTTATATGGTTTTGACGATTTTTTTTTTTTCGGAATGTGTATTGCTGTTGGCCCTACTGGCCTTGACAGCGTCACCGGGCGGGGGCCGAGTACAGAGACTTAGCCGTGATAAAGGGGCAGCCCTCACTGGGGCTCAAATTTGATTCCGTCCTTAGGGTGCCTCCTGCGAAGCCGAACCACGGCTAAGGACGTCATCGAAGATGGAGGCAGCGCTCCGAGCGCTTTCTATACGATAGACTCACCCGACGGTATGAGCGCGACGCGACGTGCGAAACAAAGGACCTCGTCCTCGCCGGCGATGACGGTGTTGTGTGCGTGTCTGTGCTGTGTAAGGGCATTTTCTAATGTAATCCTATCGTCAGGGTCTTGCAGGACGTGCTTAGGACGCCTTACTTTTGTCGGTTGGTTATATCGGTCTGTGTAGACGGTTTTGACGATGTTGTGGCTCAGCGGTAGCGAACCTTTTTTTTTTTTGTTCACGCAGAGAAGTGCGTTTACGCACACCACTCCGCCTAGCGTGTTCCGAAGAGCACGCTAGCGAGTGGTAGTGTGGGACTCGACCACCTCTTAGGCAGGTGGTAATACCCACTAAAACTCTGCGGATTCCTCTTAGCCATAATTGGGACGCCACGGGGTCGTTCGCGCATTCTACCGTGACGTCCCGGCGTACAGGCCTGCTTCAGGCCATCAACTGAGGAGGGCCGTGGGGAGACGTGTGAGGAACTTTAGTGCTCCATCACACTTCCCCTGGGCCTGACGGCACCTGTCTGAGGAGCCGTCGCGCCCTTAGTGGTGGGAGGGGAACAATTGTTCCCACCCATTATATATATGCTCGGAGGGCCTGCTGCAGTTTCTCTCGTGGTGGCCTTAGCGGTAGCGAACCTGCCTTGAGTGCCACAGGTTGTGGGTTCGAATGTCGCTCGGAGCAGATGCTTGTATTGACCATATAGGTCTGTGTAATTGTCTTTGTCCTTGTGTATGTTGCCGGACCCCCTAAACAGGATATAGCTATCCTAATGGGGGCCGTTGAGTGTGTTGCGTGGTTGCCATTGTGTGTACATCTAGCATGAGGTATAGGCGTTTTTGCAAGGGTAGAGAAATAATAGGATTGACGGATTAGAAATGTGGCGAAAATAATGTAAGATATACAAACAATAGAATAAAAATGCTCTCTAATTCCAAATACATAACATTTCACTCAAACTAAGCTTGTGTTCTAAAAATGGTTGACTAAATTACAATGTTATGAAATTTATATCGGCAATTTGCATACCACATTCAAGCATTCCGCAGACCTCTTGTAAGTGTGAAAAGGTTCTTTCGATATAATTTCTCTCTTCAATGAACCATTCCGCTTCAGTTTTTCTAAGCTTAAATATTTAATCGTATTTGAATTCTTCACTTTTTCGGGATAAGCAGCTATGAGTTTTCTTTTGTACTCTATTAGGATTCTTAAAGTGGTCTCATAATAAGTCTTGTTCATTATTGGGATGTAAGCAAAAAGTCTTTCACAAACTCAGCCCTGAAACTAATTAGGCTTAAATAACCTTTTTAATTTCACTTGATAAATTGAATAATATGTTCGTACCACTATTTTGTTGATCGATAAAAGGGTGTTAGGTTATTGTCTATAGTTACAACCACTTTGTGGAACCAACTTCCGCCGGCGGTCTTTACCAACCGATACGACCTGGGAATCTTTAAGAGAAGGGCATATTCTCCCTTAAACGTCGGCAACGCACTTGCATGCCCTCTGGTGTTGCAGATGTTCATAGGTGGTGGTGATCGCCTAGCATTAGGTGAGCCTTCTACCCGTTTGCCCGCTCTTACATAAAAAAGGTTACGCTTCAGAAATAAAACTGCGCATAAATTTTGCATTCACAAAATAAACATTGAACTTACATAGATTTTCATTATAAAAGTACGATTAGTGTGAAGTATGTAGTAATAGAATAAAAAACCTTATTTAAACTACAAATTTGCATACAACAACTATAAATTTTCATTCATTTATTTACATATCCGAGTAGCGCCGGCTTAATCTCGCAAAAACTGCCATTTGCCGGGCACGAGTAAGCTGTTTTAAGATTTGCAACATTAATGTTACGTGCATTAATTGAAGTGCAAAAATAAATGTTTTCGTAAGATTAATCTGGCTTTGGAATATACTTTTTTATTACTTAATTTAATTTTACTACGATAATAAAAGTCATTGGTTTGCCAAATTTAAAATTCTCAACATAAAATTAAATTTGATTATTTGTGTAAGGTATTAATTCGACAGAAAAATTAGGCTTAAGTCTTCTTCTTAGCATTATTCCCGTTACTATACGAGTATTCACCTAGGGTCTGCTTATTACTCCTGTCCGGATTAGTAATTTTAGGGACGAACTAGAAACTCATTGGGTATAAGTAATTTACTTATCAAGAATTAACGATTATTATCAGATGTTATGTGATAACAAGCGGGACCGACAGCTTAACGTGCTCTCCGAGGCACGGTGGGGGGACCCACATGGACAAACGCCCACACCCATACAGATATATTTTGTAAGATCAATGCAAACATCCGCCACCGAGGCTAACGGCAGACTCGCTAGCCACGACGCCAGAACGTTGTCAATTTTTTGTCTGTCTTTCTGTTTGTTCCGATTTTAACGGTACTTTCACTGGCAGATAGCCGATTTTATAAGGAGTAACTTAGGCTACTTTTATTTTCGACAAAGAACTAGGGTTCCGTGGAATAAAGAAAGATCGGTTCCCCACACGAGCGGAGCCGCGGGCCCAGCTAGTGTAAAATATAATTTTAACATTTGTATAATAACTTAAATTTACAATATTTGGCTTCACTGAAACTTAGTAAGTTAAACTTTGAAATACTGATTGAAAATTATAAAGCTGTCATGATTTAATTGGATTTTTGATCATCTTAAGGTCTAGATTTGCGTTATTATTCAAACGAAAATGTAAAGCTAATATTTTAGTAAAATTGACCTGTTATATTTTATGTTTAAAAAAAAGGTCACAGAACGTTTGTGGGGTAAATGCTATTATAAAATTGGTGAATACCTTGAGGACACCACGCCTTGGGAATGAGACAGTCACTCCAGGCTATTCAGTGATTGTAATATGTAAACAAATATCACTTTAAAAATATACATAAAAACCACCCCTGAGTTTGTTTCGCCGGTTCTTCTCATGTAGAAGTTTAATTTTGGAGCCGGTAGTAGAATCTGACTTTCAACAAATAAGTGTAATGCTTTTTATGTTGAATAAAAATATTTTATTTTATTTTATTTGTTAATAAATCTGGATGGTATTGGTAAGGATTTTCTCAACCGGCTTGACCGGGGAAGTACTACCCTCTCACAGAAAAACCCTGAGGCCCAATCTCATACCCCCTTTTTTCCTTCCTTTTTCCAATTTCATCCCTTCCCTCCAATTTCTTGGAAACGTTTATTGATTGCGGTGGCTGCTTACTATCACAAAGACCTTGTTTGCCAACTGTCATATCATAGAAGAAACTCACTTTCACATATATAATTATCATTTTATTTGAAAATGACTAAACTGGGTCAAACCAAGCGTTGGGAATAAAAAAAAATAACATTTCGTATTTTATTATTAAAATGACTTGTCGCTATTGAAACAAGGGTAAAATTATAACAGGGTTGGCAATTGTCGTAAATATGTCATGTATGACAAGGGCGCGAATTATGTACCCATATCAAGATGACTACTCCTGCATTATGGGGCATTTGATAAAATTATGAGATGTAATGATGATTTAATTAAGATATGAAGTTGCTTTGACCTCGTTAGTAATAATTGTTTTATTGTGGCCGAAATTTACTATTAAGATAAGCTTAATAATTAAGCTTAATAAGACCTTCAAGGTCACAGAACAGAACTTTACAAATCATAGGTCGATCATAATCTAGAAGGAGAGCCGAGGTTAATAGTTTTCGCACCTGCACATTCCTTACTGCGATTTCTTTATTATTATAGTTAATGTTGTGACTTGGTCGTTGAAGGGTAAACAAGGGTACAAAACCAGGTGCTCTATGAAACCATTGCACCAAGCTGCAGACGAGATTTAAGAACCAATATCTCGAAGTTGGCAATGCGTGAGTGGCACCTACTAATGGTGCTGCAAACGCTCATAGGCTACGGCAACCACTTACCATCAGGTGGGCTGTATGCTTGCTTGCGAACTTTTAACATAAAAAAAAAAATCTGAATATTGTACAAACTCTAACATAATATACAAAATGAAGTAGTATTAGAAAACGATGACACGACAGACATTAAAACAATGAAGTATTTAAATTGGGTGTAGTGTGTGTCATAAAACTTAAAATAAGTCGCATATATTCAACGTCAAGGCTTATTGTTAACAACTCTTTAAATCATGTTGTACCTAAAAAACCAGTAAATACATTTCCAATACGTCGGGCCCGCTGTTACACGGTAATGGTCGCTCGGACTCAGTTGACATTTTCGGTAATGTAGAAATACTAACACTACATAACTATCCCCTCGACTCCCCGTTTGGGGAGTGTCTGGATGTTTTGCTCAGGGCTCACATCAATTTGCCAATTGCCCTTCAATGTATACGTATGTTCATTAGGTTGGAGCGTCAATGTATAAAGAAAAAATAAAGTCATTGAATCGATTTTGAATACCTGCATTTAGTTGCATTTGCGTTAAATTATGCATAAATATATTTTTGTTTAAGTTTTTGGATATATTTTTCAGTCCTCTACCGAAGATCAAAGTTTCAATAATTTAATAAAATTAGATGCATTTTTAAACATGTGCATTGTTCATAGCTTACGATCAATAATTTTCCATTCTAACTCAAAATCAATAAGCATGCAAATAAAACTTTTTTTACGTGTCTTGCTGTTGGCTCTATTGGTTCCAACAGCGTCACCGAGTGGGGAAGCCGGGTTCTGAGACCCAGCCGCCTCGCGGGAGCTCAATTTTCATTCCGTCCTCACGGTGCATCAGGATAAATAAAACTTTGATTGGTATTTACTTTAACTTTGCTTTGACATAGATTTTATTGGTAAGATTCATAAAGTTTCGCAAAGAAATAAATAACTCAGGTAGTGCATGTTTCTGAAAGTAATAAATATGTATGGAGATAAAACTTCTCTATCGAGATAAAATCTTTTCGATCTGGAAACCTGTTTGATGAGCTAAATCTCTTTATAGTTATAATAAATAAACAATAAATAAACGCTGCACACTCAACGGCCCCCATTAGGATAGTAATATCCTGTGTCGGGGGTCCGGAAACATTCACAATGACAAGGACAAATACACCCAGACCGGAAAATATGCTTGCATGGTCAATACAAACATATGATGCTCCGAGCGGGAATCGAACCCGCGACCTGTGGCGTTTAAGGCAGGTTCGCTACCGCTGCGCCACAACGTCGTCGTTGAACCGATAAAAAGATTCAGCTTGGGAATTAAGTGTTCATAATAAAATTATATTTCATAATTTGCACTGCCGTGCCATTTTAGGCATGAAAAGGCCGAATCAACCAGAACAGTACTACCTTCATATACCCAATATTGAGATGAAGCAGCATTCGTTTGGACTCCCTCTCTCACTCCCTCCATTCTCCATTTTCTTACTTCCCGCTCAGGAATTCTTCCTTAATTACGATACTCTTGTGATACTCGCACTTTAAGTTTTTATAGACCACGCTCGCTGCTTTTCATGTGGCAGGTGTGGCAACACTTATTTGCCAACAAAGATGAGAAGATTAAGCTGTCAAAATGCTCCATTGCTAATCGCCGTATAAGCATATAATTTGAAGATATCTTCCAAGTCATCCAGATTTACTAATAACATTTTTATCTTCACAAATCACGAAGAAAGTGAAAAGTTTCATCAATTGTATATTAGAATTTTACCAAACAAGGAGTCAATTTACTTTAAAAAATATTCGGAATTTCATATTCTAATGTGTTAGTTTTAAATGCAGGACTTAGTCAATAGTACGTGCCCAATTTTCGTCACAAACGGTTATAGTCCTAAAAAAAACCTGTAGCAATTTGTCACGGTCATTTCGACCACGACCCATCCATCTCGTTCAATTCGCTTTGTATCGCCCGGACACCTGGGCCATCGTCAGTCATTTTCGGCTTGGGATAATGTATTGAGCTAGATACAATCATATTATTTGGTCCGTTGAACGGACAAAATTGGGTCACACCATTATCTACATTCAACAAAGAACTCACGGTTTATAGCTGACTTCAAGAAGAGGCTTCCTAATTAGGTCATTTTTATTGATTAAGGTATGCTTTTTTATGTTACAAGTTGGCATACAAGCATACGGCTCACCTGATGGTAGTGACGCCGTAGCTTATGAGCGCTTGCATCACCATTAGTAGGTGCCACTCACGCGTTGTATATAGCTATTTCGTGTACGTAATCTTTTAGAAGGACTATAGAAATAGGAAATAAGAACAGTTAAAGAGCAGCTCACACCGTCATGTGAGTCCATTGACTAAAATACTTTCTTCATTTCCGATGACATTCTTAGCCGTAGTTCGGCCTTCCTGGCACACTACAAATGGAATCAACTTTCAGCCTTGGCGAGGGTTTTTCCTTTTTTTCTTTCAGTCAGTACAAGAACAATAGACGTTAAAAAAAACTATGTGTTGCCAATACTTGCCCAGTCCAACCAGCCTGTTCAGGCTAAAAATAGCAAGGCAAGATTTTTATATAAATATATCATAATATTTAACTACTTTTGGCCACAGCTTTTTCAAACGATGCACAAAGTGAGGTATTGTCACTTTTTACGCATATTTTGCTATCCAGAGTTCATAATAATTTACTTTTACACTTAAACTAAAATATACTTTATGTCGCTGCACTAAATCAAAATATAGTTTGCATTAAAGTTTGTCTAAGCAAAACGTAGTGTAAAGAAGTATTTTACAAAAGTAAAAGAGTAGTTTTCATTTAGTATTAAAAAGATTAACTTCAACTGCAACTTTGCATTCAACAGCCGTGAATTTTCATACACTTATTTGCATATCCGAATTGCACCGGCTTAATCCGGTAAAAACTGGTATTTGACAGGCATAAGCAAGCTGTTTTATGTTTTTGCGAATGTTTTCTGTAGATGCTGTGTATGTTTTGCGAAGTGCAAAAATCAGAACACATGCAATACTATATTACTTTTAAAAAATAAACTTTTTTAATTGTCTTATGAGTAAATTTGGTTCTTTTTGTAGTCGGTTCTAACACTGCAGCTGTTGATGTATCTTTGTATTACTAATAGTTAGCTACTATGATAAATGAAATGCTCTAAAAATTTGAGCTATATATGCCATAAACAAAACGACATTAAGTGAGTAATTTTTCAGGCTCGTGCGTGCGATCAAGACGGATTGAAGGATTAGTCGCTGTAAGCTGTGAGACATGTGCCACTTCTCTGTTACGTGTTTTACCAGTTTGATTAAAAACAGGATTAGATACTCCATGACAGAGTATGTACTTAGATGATGTATATGATATACCGCTTGTTATAATTTATTAGGAAAAACTTAGGCACAAGTTCAGGTGGCTCAAGTGTTGGTTGTTTTTCGGTGTGTGTATGGTTGTTGACTCTACTGTTCTTCATAGTGTTACGGTGAACCTTATCACCGGGGTATAAGGTTCAAAATGTTTCGCTTCCTTTTCTGCCTATTTGCTTTGTTCGCATAGGTTCTAGATCTTCTAAGATGTGTTCTCGAAAAGTGCCGTATAACATTTTGCGGCCTGGCGCGTCGACTGAGTCATTCAGTTGAGCAACGAGCAACGAGCGAAGAAAGTGCAGGCAATACAAGTGAACAAGTGCGATAACTAGTGGCCTCGGCTATTGTTTTAGACTACGATTGCCCTATGATTTGGATCTATGATTTGTAAAGTTCGGTTGTGGGATCTAGAAGATCTCATTAAAATCTCATTTAGAGTCATCAGGCGTTTTATTCCAAATCCATGAACCCCAGCACGTAACAATAGCAAACGACGGGGAGTACTGACACTCAGCCGTATAAAAAGGATTGTGGGTCTTAAGGTTCCCTTCTGTTTGTCATCGAGCATGAATGCGGAGCGTCTTGACGACGGCTTTAGTGCGTTGCGAGGTCCGAAAATAAGACCTCTTTTTTTCAGACAAAGGCACCGTTGTGTGCTTGTGTGTGATGTTTATACGGTCTAACGGTATCTAAGTTTTAGTGAATCGTCTTATAACTACAATAAATACTTAAATGATTGCATTTTACTGTCTTCATCTTCTCCAGTTACAAATTATTGTCAATTTTCTTTCTTACGAACGTTTCTTAAGAACGTATTCTCTTGTGATCAAACAGTCATATGAACCTTTTGTTTATATTTATAAGCTAATTACGATTTTCAGATTAGTTCAGCGATAGGTTATAAAAACACAGCTTACACAAATTATAGTTTATTAATATTCTTCAAACTTATATTACTTAATTGCTACAAAATGACCGGTCGCACCGAAGTAAGGCTAGCGAGCAAGTGTCCGGGTTGCGTTTTGATCTGTGGGAATCGACTCGTGGCTTCGAGTACAGGGATGGACTCGTAACATCTCACCTCTGATGAGCAACTATTTGCAAATGTTTAATGCAAATGTTGCGTCCCGTTGGCTGCTGCCAGGAAGCTCGGTTTCGCCCGTAGAATTAGTAATCATAATCTTTCTGGTACCAAATTTACGGCGATAAATTATGATAATCAGTATACATCCACTTAGTAATAGGAGTACGATGACGTAAAGAGGTATGGTTGTGTGATAAATTACATTGTCGGAAGTCTCAGATGTCATAAGTTGTACAGGTGTTTCAATTTCAATTTGTCTCTGAATATTATGCAATGTACTAAGGTTCGTCGAAGTCAGGTGGTAGCTTCGTTGAAAAACACGGTTCGTTAGCGTGGGAAGTGCAATGATTTCGACACTTATTCCTTTAATTCGATCGTCGATATTAAACAATGTAAATTCCGGTGCTTTTAATTTGCAGAACTTCGGTAATGTTGCAAGATAGCTGCCTTCCAGTAACTGATATTTTTCTTTCGTGCAAGATAGTTGAACTCTAGTCGGCCTGGGAAATGAGATTATATAGTGCTGACTGTCTAGCTCCGTAAAGGCTTCCTTGGTCATAGAGATAGGCGTGATTTTACACGTTTCATCTACCTCTTGCAAATTAATTAATTTATTCAAACAGTCAGGTTCCGTGCGAATTTGATGACCTAAATTTTGCTCACAGATGTAGATGTTGTCAATCTTCTGGCATTCAGCCTCCATGTACACAAAATCTTTAGAATTGGTAGCTATAAAGGGATATAAAGGCAGGATTACTTCATGATTTCTATTAGGGACAGGACAAAGTCTAAATAGTTCAAAAGTCAATTTTAATACTATAGGAAATTTAAGGATGATCACGATTTTCTTATCCGAATAATATGTACCTAAAGTAATAACATCGTAATAGTTTCTTATATCGAAATTTAAAATCTCATCGGAGCTATATAGCTTATGTAATTTACTTAACATTAATTTTATATCATTAACCGATAAAATAGAGTGGTGCAAAGACATAGTACGGCTAAATGCTAGTATGTTTTCTACTCTAATAATTTTCTCAGAAAGCTCCTGCACGTTATTGCTAAGTATAACGAGCAGTTGCGCAAGGTACGCATATTTAAGTGCACGCGCTCTATCTGACGACGTCACATTTATGACGTGAGAGAGAACTTTATCTAACTTTATTTGATTATTACTTAAATTTTTCAGTACCTGAATTTGTTGAGCCGAAAACTCCTTAAATAAAGTTATATGTTTATTAAATTTATCGGAAATTAATTTATCATTTTTTCTTAAAATATTTAGTGCGTTTTCGAATCGCAGAGCATCTTCGTAATCCAGATTGCCTGTAATAGATTTTATAATCGAACCCAAGGGATTTATGAGGCCTCTTTTAGTTCTTATACTAGGCTCAAATGTGTCTAACTGGCCCTGAATCTTATTTAATTTATAATTTATGTAGGTAATTTCAGGTTTAAATATACTACTGGTATTTGAGAGTCGATCAATCAAATTTGATAGTTGTATTTGTAGATTTGATATATGTTTTTCTAGTATATCTAAGTCAATTTCCTGTATAAAATTATGGTAATGGCTAATAATTTTAGTCGTTCCTAATTTATAGGGTAAAATACCAGGTCCGTTATCCAGGTTTTCAAGCTGGATTTCCTGAGCTTGGGCCAGGTGTGTCAGGATTATTAGGTACATAATCATTTTGGCGACACGATGATTCATCGATGGCTGGATGCGTGGCCTCAGATTCCCTCCAGAAGTATCGCTGTTCCAATCTTGGTTCATGAGATAGTCGACTAAACGTAGAAACGTTATCAGCACGCGCAAAATAGTTTTTGTGCAACGATAATAGTTCACACGCACTGACTCGACTATCCTACCGACTGCGCCAATTACGATTTTCAGATTAGTTCAGCGATAGGTTATAAAAACACAGCTTACACAAATTATAGTTTATTAATATTCTTCAAACTTATATTACTTAATTGCTACAAAATGACCGGTCGCACCGAAGTAAGGCTAGCGAGCAAGTGTCCGGGTTGCGTTTTGATCTGTGGGAATCGACTCGTGGCTTCGAGTACAGGGATGGACTCGTAACAAGCTTGCCACGATGTTTTAATTTGACAAAATGGCGGCCAGGGTCTGATTGCGGATTAACTGTCCATTTAAATAGACCGGGTAAATTATGCGGTGTTGGGTACAATTTACATGGCCTTTGGGTTTAAATGCGGCCTAATGTTATGAAATAAGGAACTTTATAACTAAAATTATACAATTGAGATTTATTGAACTAATTGTACTTAAGTTTCACGAGTAAACAATTTTCTGTGTTAATTTTAAACAACTGCTTGCTCGGACTTCTTAATATTTTATCTTCTTCATCCTAGCATTATTCCCGGTATTTTTATGTACCCAGGGTCTGCTTATTACTCTTATCCGGATTTGACAGGTTACTAGTTTTTTACACAGAGCGATTGCCATCTGACCTCCGCAACCCTAAGGGCGAACCAGTAACTCATTGGATAAGAGCAATTTACTTATCAAGAGTTAACGATTATTATCAGATGTTATTTATAATAACCGGGACCGACAGCTTAACGTGCTCTCCGAGGCACGGTGGGGAGACCCACACGGACAAACGCCCAGACCGAGACAGAAATTTTAACAAACATCTGCCCGAGCGGGAATCGAACCCGCAACCGTCGAGACTAAAGGCAGACTCGCTACCCACGACGCCACAGCGGTGTCGGGACTTCTTAATATTTTATATTGGCTTTTAATTAAAGAATCGGTTCTATTCATGGGACCTTTTCGGTTGTATTTTCAATTCCAATATAATAATTTGGTACATAAAAAGGGCTGATGTTTGTATTCATCTTATAAACATCTGTTTCAGTCTGAGCTCTTGTCCTTGTGAGTCTTCCCACCCTACCTCGCAGAGCACGTTAAGCTGTCAGTCACGTTTGTTCTCATATAACATATGATAACATTTAATCGTTTACTCTTGATAGGTAATTTTCTCTTACTCAATGGTTTAGTGGTTCGCCCTTAGGTTGCGGAATGGCAATCGCTCTATGTAAAATTGATGATCTGGATAAGCAGGATTCTGGTTAAATACAGGATATAGAGCTAAGTAAAACAAAAAGATTTGTTTTAGAAATTGATACCAAACTATGATTGAATTATTAAATATCAACAATAGAAACAAGGGTCATATTGTATTATAAAGGTAATATTTCATTTAAATTTCAATTAAAACTTTCTGCGTACAGTTCAGTATTAGATACAAATTTAATTGAATTGAGAACGTTTACCGTTCGTATAGTTAATGTCAGACAAACATGTTCATCTAAAATATAACACGAAATGGTGTCTGAGTACATATGTTGTTTGGTTCTATTTTTAGCGTATTTAGTAAATATATATAAAAAATTTATTATTTTATATAATCTCATTTTCTTATTTCATAGAATTAAAACCCATTGAGGTAATTTAATAAATAATGTAACTACCATGACAAACATTACTTTTTTTATGTATGTGATGGTAAACAAGCATATAGTTCGCATGACGGTAACCTATGAAAGGTTGCGTTGACTGCTTACCGTTGCAAAACTTGAAGTATCACATGCGCGTTGCCAACCCAAGGGATAGGAGGGAAGGCATGAGAAGGGAGAAAAGAAGGGTACAGAGGGGATGGGAGATCGAGCTTTCGACGGATTCCACTCTAAGTTGCGTTGGATATAAGTTGTACTCAGAGAATATTCGCGTGAGATTCATTTATAATATCATTTCGGTTTGTTATTTTAGAATTGTATAATCACTAAAGGAGATAGAAGAAAATAACGAAGAAGATAATTATATTGATATCTTTACAATCTTCAATCTACAATAGAGCGATGGCTGTAACTCAAGATACAAATTATTCCGCAGAATATATTGTAGTCATACGAAACCCTTAGTGCGCAGATTGTTATTCTTCTTTGGAAATAAGATTGATTTTTTATCACTCAGCTTTTGTAAACTTTTTTCGTAAATCCTGAACGAATTTATTTTTTAATATATGCTATTATAAGCATATTTAATTTGTCACATTTTCCCCGCTTACACTGAGACCACACGTTTTCCTCACAACAAATCTACGCCGCTCCAATTAGTGAAGCTTAACATTAATCCGTGTGGAACAAGCCGAAAATAACTACAACATGTGAATAAGCAAACGCCGGAAGATTAGTGCGGGCGCGAATTTGTTTTAATTACGAGATAAATCGTTGTGTGTTTGAGCAACGAAATCCCATGCTTTTAGTGCTGTCGGAAGGTTCCAGAAATTCGTTATATATGTACCTATATAATGTTTATATATCAACTACCGTTCTAGTATAACATAGCGGATAAGCTTTTAAAACAAGCAAAACATTTGTTTTGGGCGAGTAGCTCTCACTAACACATTTTAGGTTCAATAGCCTCTCGTTGTAGTTGAGTCCAATAGTTGATATCTTGATAGATTATTATACATATATTTATTAATGTACCTCATACGATTGTAACATGATTCTTAAGCTGAGAACTACTAAGTTGTGGCATAGCGGTAGCGAAAATGCCTTAAGTGTCACTGGTCGTGAGTTCAATTCCCACTGGGAGCAGATGTTTGTATTGACCATACAGATCATCGTGTGTGTTTCCGGACTTACAACAGGATATTATTATGCTAATACATTACGTATTACGTTGAGTGTGTAGAGTAAATTTAATTATGAATAAAGTTAAAAAGCTAACTTTGACTTCTAACTCACTTCAAAAAGAAAGATTTCATTTTAAATGTGTGTTTTATGCAATAACTTAAGCAGATGAAATAGAAGGAGGTTCAGGATAACGAAATAAGCAAAAATACTTAATTTACAAACTTTATTCGATGGCTAGAGTAACCGTCCGGCTCAAGCTTCACAATAATAATGAACATTTTTTTAAATGCATCGCTATTTATACAAAACTCAAATCATGCTAATGTAGGTAGTTATAAAAATCACTTTACAAAATCAATAATGAACTTAAGCTATTATTATTATTAAATACTTATGTTATTAATAGTTATATACGCGATGGTTGTAGTGTTGAATTTAATACAAACTATACGAACGTGAATAGCTCAAAAATTCGTTGAATTTAATAATTACATTGTTTAGCGTATAGTTCAAATAACTTCATAACATTATCAACTTCCATTAGTTAAAACATTTTCATTCTCGTCTGTTTTATCAATTCGATCCTTAATACATTACCCACGTTCTCATCTGCGAGCTCCGCATCCCATTCATTAGTTAATGGACCCCTCGCAACACCTGATGCCAACTATGCCACTGTTACTTTAGATTACATAAACATCTTTAAAACAAATTTTAAGCTAAAATACTTTTGGTTTTCTCAGAATATCTTTACACATGTGACATAATTATGTAAATTGTGAGTGATCGGGTTACTTTAGAACGACCAATTCAGGTTACAGTCATAAGATTTAATTTGGAACGGAGTTCATTATCGTGCATTGGCGTTAAATAGCCAGCTAGAATATGGAAATGGGCTAGCAAGGGGTGGCAAGGGTCGCGGTGGCATGGGTTTGTATGGGTTGGTATGCGGTAATGTGGTGGTATATGAAATGAAATGAAGGTTAAAATGATGGTAAGAAATGAATTACTGACGAATTTAGTAGTTGTTGAATTTATGTATTTATGTAGTTTAAGTCAATCCATGTCGTGTAGGGAAGAAGGGCTACCAAAAGTATCTATTCTTATAATGATAAGCAATAATCAACGATACACACTCAACGGCCCCCATTAGGACAGTGATATCCTGTGTCTGGGATCCAGACCGGAACACATGTCTGTTTTGGTCAATACAAACATCTTCTCCGAGCGGGAATAGACTCGAAACCACAACGTTGTGAATTATAAATCTAGGATTATCGGGAAAAGTTATAGAGTTTATAAAACTAATTGTAAGAATAAGCCTTATGCATGTCATTAAAAATATATTTCAAGTTAGTAACTGAATAAACCTTAATATTAAGTCATAAAATATCACACGAAAATTGATTTGCACGTCAAGCACTTTGTAACGTCCCAGAAGCTATTAGGAAGCAAGCAAGTTCTAATAACGTAGAGGCAGCAATAAACGTTGTACAAGGCCCATGAATATTTAGACGATGCAAGCACCTGAAGGTATTGAACCAAGTTAAGGCCCCGTTTACAGCCGGCGTTTATTTTCACGTTTACGATCCGACGCGGGTGTTTAGATTATTTTTTACGAGCGAAAGGAATTATGTTGTGGCATAAGTGATGAGCTTCAAAACTATTCTGTTAGTTTTTTTTATAAACTCGAAAGTTGATTTTTTATACCAGCCTGTTTGTAAACGATAGTAT
The DNA here is from genome assembly GCA_023373885.1 of Hestina assimilis. NCBI lineage: Eukaryota > Metazoa > Arthropoda > Insecta > Lepidoptera > Nymphalidae > Hestina > Hestina assimilis. The sequence goes on along the minus strand of CM041749.1, from coordinate 2,527,234 downwards.
GCCTCACACCTGATGGTAAACGGTTACTATTTAAACTAGTTTTAATTTTTTTTATGTTACATGTTGGCAAACAAGCATACGACCCACCTGATGGTAAGTGGTAGCCGTAGCCTATGACCGTTTGTAGCACCATTAGTAGGTGTGACCCATGCGTTGCCAACGTCGAGATATTAGTTCTTAAATCTCGTCTGCCCAGTAATTTCACTAGCGTACAGTGCCCTTCAAACCGGAACACAGTAATGCCTAAGCACTACTATTTGGCGGCAGAATATTTGACACTGCGGTGGTGCACCTACCTAGCCGGCCTCTTGCAACAAAAGACCTACCAACAGTATGACTGATTGCACTGGTGGAATAATCTCTGCTGTGACAGAGGTTATCCAAACACCAGGCGATGGGATCGTCACATCCCGATGCCGGTAACCCGTAATACCAGTATCACAAACCTAAGCGTGTTGGTGATCTATAAGAAAACCCACTTCTCCCGTCTAAAATACGAATTCAATCAAACAAGACCAAATAGTGAAATTATATTTTATTGAATGAACTGTAAAACTGCCATCTCGCCGCAACTTCATCTGCATGGATCTTACAGTTATGCACATTATTATATTCCAAGAAATACAAAATAAACAACCAATATTTTATAGCGAGTTACATACACATGCGTCAAGGGGATCGCTTACGTTGCGGGTCCCGCGATGATACAATTACATTGACATCATTCTGGACAGGAATGCAGAATTGCATTTTTAGAATTATATTCTTTTAACATAAAATTTATTATTATATTTCTTACATCGAGTAGGATATAATGTAGATTAGGATTTAATTTATATTGTAATAAAAAAGAATATTAAAGTTATATTTTTAAATAAATTTTGGTTTTTTTAAATCTTCGGACTGCAGCTAACGTAACTAGCGTTAAAATTTTTAATAACAAACAAAATAATAGTCAAACTGAAATTCCCACTTACCTACATAATATAAAATAGAATTTATTATGTATTTAAGAATTTATTTTCAACGAAATTAGGTGATTTAATGTAGAATTTAAACGGCTAACACTCACGTTCAATCGGTTTAAGTTCCGACTAGTTTCCGACTCATCGGAGGTCCTTCATCAGGGTCAGTGGGCTACGTTCGCGGTCGCAACCCGTCTCGCACTCAGTGCGGGTGCGTGTGAGTCCGAAACTAGTCGGTACTAAAACCGATTGAACTTTAGTGTTAGCCGTTTAAATTCTACATGATGTTAATTATGTCTCACGATAGTTTTAATAATTTAAATTAGGTGATTTCCATTATCAAACTTTAAAGCTAACAAATGAAGTTTATCTATTTATGACTTTTAAAATACTTTGTAAATAGGAGGTCTACTAACGAATGTGAAATATTGAAGTTTCGGTCGATTGTTCGGGCCGTTTCCTACTCCGAAATTCACTGGGAAGTCGGTCCGATGTTTATTCCGACCGAAGTTCAAATGACGTTTCTTTTATCGGATCCTTACTCTGAACGCGCGAAACACGACCGAAATATTGCACTTGACAGAAGTTTTTAGCGAGTTTTACGTCAAAATATAAAACAAAAGACTTACCTTTTGATCATGTATAGAAAATTAGAAATCAATAATTAAACTATGTGTGTAATAATAAGAAGGAATTTATAGTGTTCGTTATTTATCGCTGACGCCTGTAACGTGGACCGTAGAAGTAAACCAGTAGAGTCATTGTAATAGATCTGAATCGGCGATATTAATTTTTACGGCGACAATAAATTCCGACTGAGTCTGATCACCTTTCTTACCCTGGAATTGAGAAGGCAATAACAGAAGATATATTACTGGTTATAAATTACCAGTTTTTCTAATACTACGTCTCTTGCAGGGCATTCATTACACTTTTCGACGATAACTTGAATATATGCATAACAAGCTTCTGCCAGTGGCTTCGCTCGTGTGTTTAGCGATTTCAATACAAACTCTGAACCTCTGAACTTTACAAACTTTGAATGTCATATATAATTATATCGATTCAACAGCCTAAGAAATAATTTTCAAGCTTTTAGCTCTAAAAATTACGAAACTTCCAAAGAACTTTTAATCCCCTCTTTTCAACCCCTTACAGCCCTTTTTCATGCCAACCAAATTTCATATAAATCGGGTCAGTAGTTTTGACGTGAAATGGCAACAGACAGAGACACAGAGTTACTATATTTATAATACAAGTAAGGATTGAAAACGTTATCTATTTCTTACAATATTTAAGTCTAGTTTGAATGTAATTAATTCTTGACACCATTTCCAATGGCTGTGATTTGTATAGTTGTAATTATTTATAAATGTAGTTAATATTGAATTGTAATGAATCTAAGCGATTACCACCACCAATGAACGTTTGCAATACTGGTGGGTATGCAGGTACGTTGCCGACCTTTTAGGAAGAAACGGGCTCTTCTCTTTAAGGCGAAAAATGCACCAATTTTTATTGATATAGACATTGTTAATAGAATATTGTAGCTTTTTATTAGTAATTTCGCTTTTGACTTTTTTTACAAAGACATACATATCTTATATATAAAATTCTCGTATCACAATGTTAGTTACCATACTCCTCTGAAAAGACTTGACCGACTTTGATGAAATTTCGTATGCATATCGGGTAGGTATGAGAATCGTTATTTTATACCCCTAAGTGATAAGGGTGGTCGAACCCACAATTTTATTTTTCATTTTATGGACAAAATTTTTTATTATTATTTTTTTGTGATGTGGCATTAAAATACCCTAAATTTTCACCATTCTACCATCAACCCCCATTTTTTAATAGCGATATTAGTAATTCAATATTTTTCACCAGTGTCACTTCTTTTCACAATTAGACTAATTAGGGTCCCAGATGTTTTCGGCGCAGGACTATGACTGCCGGGCCCGCAAGTGTAAATAATTATATATCTTATACTTATCTTCAAGGATCCCTCAACTATCTATACCATAAATCAATACGGTGAGATTTTTCTTGGGACCGTGAATTATAATCATGACAAGGTTATAGTAATGTAAGTTTGACACCGTTGTGGCGTTGTGGGTAGCGTGTCTGCCTTAAGTCTCGACGGTTGCGGGTTCGATTCCCGCTCGGGCAGATGTTTGTTAAAATTTCTGTGTCGGTCTGGGCGTTTGTCTGTGGGTCTCCCCACCGTGCCTCGGAGAGCACGTTAAGCTGTCGGTCCCGGTTGTTATCACATAACATCTGATAATAATCGTTAACTCTTGATAAGTAAATTGCTCTTATCCAATGAGTTACTGGTTCGCCCTTAGGGTTGCGGAGGTCAGATGGCAATCGCTCTGTGTAAAAATTAGTAACCCGTCAAATCCGGATAAGAGTAATAAGCAGACCCTGGGTAAAATAAAATACCGGGAATAATGCTAGGAAGAAGAAGTTATAGTAATGTAAGTGTTCAATATAACAATGTACAGAGGGCGGTGCTAAGAAAGCCTTGATACTGCAGCGCCTCGGCGATGTTTGCGGATGTTCGCTTAGACGATTTCTATGTGATCATACGTAAGCGTGTCGCATCATGATAAACCGACTTGTAAGTAGCAGAAACACCCTCATCTGCACATGGGCAGGTAAACTGGACAGTCCACTCTGGAGGTTCTGGAATAGTGCACACGTAAGTGCTTATGGGCAAAGGTTACGGTAGTTTTAAAAGTAGGTAATAATTACTAAAATAAGGTAAGCGATCATTGTTACTAACACATTTTTTGTCAATATGGACCATAATGTAAAATTTAAACGGCTAGTTTCGGACTCATCAGACTCGCACTCAGTATATTCAGTGCGAGACGGGTCGCGACCGCTAACGTAACCCACTCACCCTGATGAAGGACCTCCGATGAGTCCGAAACTAGTCGGTACTTAAACCGATTGAACGTGAGTGTTAGCCATTTAAATTTTACATTAAGTTAATTATGTCTCACGATAGTTTTAATAATTGAATATGGACCATGTTGTGACGTTTTTTCCGAAATAAAATAATTATTTTAATAATAGACAGTTACTTCTTCATTCATAATATATTAGATACACGGAAAGTCAAAGAGATAAAATTCATACGCATCAAGTAATGGAAGTTTCAGTCTGGACCGACACCTTGAGTTTGTCTTAAGACATTCTCGCTTTAGCAAAGTGAAAAATATTGAAAAGCATAGCGATGCTATAAATCTTATCGCTTTAAAATCGTGCTTCGAAATGGAATATGAATTCCTGTAAATTTATGAGAAAAGCTGTCATGAGAAATAGGATTATTATTTATGTCTTGATATATTTATGTCTTGATAATGATAATCATAATATTAATACTAGGAATTACCACTGATTATCTCAACATTTCTGGATCTGTTCATAAAATATATATTAATGAACACTTGACCTTACATAATAAAAAAATATTTCGTGAAGCTCGTGAGGCAGCTAAGAAAAATAGTTATAGATTTGTTTGGGTTAAGCACGGGACCATATTGGTACGTGAAAAAGAGACATCTCCTGTATTTGCAATTCGTTCTTCTAAAGATATACTTAAATTTACAGTCAAACAAATTGAAAGTAACTAAAATATTTTTTACCTTATATAATAACTTTTTTTTATAATAATCTATAAAATTAATCATATATTATGTTTAATGTGGTGTCTCTCATTATTTCGCTGCTCTATGCTCTTGCTTGTTTTGCATTTTTTGTTATTAGGATTTTACACAACTACCGTCTTTTACTTATTATATTTTTATTTATATTATAAAAGTACATCATTTATGTTTTTCTTTAGTTTTAGATTTCGAATTTATAAGTTGGTTTTTCTATGGTTTTTTCTAAACATTTTACTATATTGTAATAGCCCTGTAGTTACCGTAGTTCGGATGCTACTTGATAATAACTATTTTCTTAACATAATCGCCTTTAAAACTCATAAGTTACATCGCGTGTATATCAATTACGTTTTAGTTTCGGCATTAAATAATTTATATCATTTGATTAAAGTTTCTTTTGTTAAATACTTCACGTTAACTTTTACTTGTAATTATTTATACGAAGGTAATGGTTACAGTCTTATCTTTTTATACATAAAATACATTTTCTACTTTTCTAAATTGTACGGCGCAGCTTCTAGTTTTCATGTTTACATAAATTTTTGTGTACATTTATATTTTTCTACAATTATTATTTTTAGTCATGGATAAATTAAATATATATTATCAAAACTGTAGAGGAATTAGGACAAAGTTGAATACATTATTCATGAATATTTTGGCTAATTGTTATGACGTCATAGTGTTAACAGAGACTTGGTTAGTACCCAATATAACGGACTGTGAGTTTATTGATTCTCGCTATATAGTATATAGATGTGACAGAAATCGAGATGCGACTGGCAAACAAGATGGCGGGGGGGTTTTGATAGCAGTTCTTCGCACATATCAGACTGCCAGATTCTTGTTATCAGTTAATCGTGTCGTGATATCCGACAGTGTATCCATTAATCCATGTATTGATTATGTTGCTATAAAATTCTTTAGTAATTTAAAAAATAAATATGACCTTGTATGTGGTATATATATTCCCCCTAATCAACAGTACGTAGTATACTCTTCAATTTTAGATTTGATTCAACAAAATATTACCACAAATGATAATCTCGATAAGTACTACATAATTGGTGACTTTAATTTACCCAACTTAGACTGGACTGAAATTGATGCTACTAGTTTAGAATCTCATTTAATTTGCCAAGGTTTTTCTGTGGATTATTTATTCATTAATTTTATTTTTGCTGTGGGGGGTAAGCAATTTAACAACATAAAAAATAGCAACGGGCGAATACTTGATCTTTTTATATCAAATAATAACTCTGCTACCTGCGAGCAACCATCGATTCCCCTGTTACCTCAAGATTGCCACCATCCACCTTTCTATGTATCTATCTGTTCTAATAGGTCATACAAGCTCATGTCATGCAAATCCATCTCTAGATTTTATTTCACTGAGGGGATTATACAATTATTAATCAAGCAATAAATGCTATTGATTGGGATAAAGATTTAATGGATCTACCTGTTGATGCTGCTGTTGATAAGTTTTATGAAAAAATTAATGGAATTATCAAGTTATACATTCCCTTGCGAACACAAAAATCTAAAAAATATCCAGTATGGTTTTCTAGGGCGTTGATTCATTTATTTAAAAACAAAGAAAATGCGTGGATTAAATGGAAGTTGTATAAAAACAAAACAGATTATAATAATTTCTCATTATATCGTCACCGATTTCACTCACTTGCAAAAGAATGCTACAACAATTACATAAAATCTATTGAAGACGGTATTGGTAAAGATATTAAAACTTTCTGGTCATTTCAAAATCGTCTTAAACAAAAGAATGGTATACCACACACTATGTTTTATAATGATGTTGAATCTGATAGCCCTGAAAATGTCTGTGAACTTTTTTCTTCATATTTTAGTTCTGTATATGAGCATTCTGACATAGAAAGTCGGGACGAAATCTGCTCTTCATCTGAAAATTCAGAAGGTGATTTTATTTCGAATGTCTATATTTCTTTAGATATGATTTTCAAAGAACTTAAAGCACTTGACGTGGCCAAGGGTTCCGGACCAGATGGTTTGTCACCATTTTTTATAAAGCACACCCACAGCTCTATAAGCAAGCCCTTATATATATTATACAATAAGAGCTTGCAAGAAGGGGTCGTACCCCATATTTGGAAATCTGCTAATATTACACCTGTTTATAAAAGTGGTAGCAGAAATGATGTCACTAATTATCGACCTATTTCGATACTATCTACCTTGTCAAAGTGCTTTGAGAAATTAATTCACAATATTATATATCCTATTGTTCATAATAAAATAATTCCGGCTCAGCATGGTTTTACAAAAAGTCGCTCAACCGTCAGCAACCTCCTAGTGTACACAAATTATTTGTTTGAACATATGGACAATAAAATTCAAGTTGATGTAGTTTACACTGATATTTGCAAGGCATTTGACAAGGTCGATCACATTTTATTACTACAAAAGCTAGCCTTTAACGGAATTAAGGGCAATTTGTTACGCTGGTTATCATCTTACATCAATCGAAGAACACAAAAAGTAGTTTTAAATGGTTTTGCTTCCGGTCTAATACATGTAACATCTGGTGTTCCTCAGGGCTCCATTTTGGGCCCCCTTCTCTTTGTTATATTTATCAACGACATACATTTCTGTTTTCATAATTGTAACTATCTCTTATACGCTGATGATCTTAAAATTTATTTTCAAATTACCTCAAAAGACGATTGTGTCAAACTCCAACATGATCTGGATCGACTTTCATCTTATTGCTTAAATAATAAATTGCTACTCAGTTTAAATAAATGTAAATCTATAACTTTTACAAAAAAATTAACACCATTGACTGGACTTATTTTTTATGCAACGTACCGCTTGAAAAAGTTAATACAATTAAAGACTTAGGCATTGTTTTTGACTCAAAGCTTCATTTAGATGAACACATAAATCACATTACCACTAAAGCACTACAAATGTATGGCTTTGTTGCACGAACCTCAACTTCTTTTAGTCGACCGGAAACATACCTGCTACTGTATAAATCTTTAATCCGATGTCAATTAGAATATGGGTCCGTTATATGGAATCCGATATATCAGAAATACATTGATCAACTTGAAACTGTACAACGTAAATTTCTTCGTGTTATTGACTACCGTTGCTTTCGTTCTAAGTCCTCATATAGCGAATTGTTACTCAAATTCTCTTTACCTTCATTGAAAAATAGAAGACTGCTGCTAGATCAAGTTATATTATATAATATTTGTCGTAATAAATTTGACTGTAATCAATTAATAAACCAAATATATATCAGAATACCGAACCGTCCTCAACGTAGCTGTAACGCGTTCGCTCACCATTTGTTTTTACCAAATATTTCAAAAACTAAAGCTGGTGAACGCGCGCCTCTTAGGCGAATAATGAAGGCTTATAATGACTTGTTCACCACCGTTGACATTTTTCATGTGGCACCATACAATTTTAAAAACTAGTATTGCAACTACTAGTGGATACCAACGTTTGTTACTGAGAGTGATACTCGACGCTCTTAAAACCTTATTTATGATGTAGTTTTGTTTAGCAATTATGGTATGGGAAGCGATTGTCTCTGAAAACCATTTAAATGTTTAATTTGGGGATAACGGTGTTGGTTGTACAAATACTTAATATTTAGCTGTAAGAATTTGTTATAATAAGCTTTTTGTACAATTGTTTGTTATCGCAATAAATAAATAAATAAATAAATAAATAAATAGGAACAATCATAACCTATCACTATCTTATCAGCGTTGGATAAAATAATTGAGAAATTTATCTGCTATAAGATACAGAACTTTTATGCAAACAATTACATCTTATGTAATCGGCAGTATGGCTTCCAACCAAAAAAGAGTACTACACTATTGTTATCTCGTTTTACTGATGATTTAAATTATTATCTAAATGCCAAATGTCACGTCATCCTAGTATTCATTGACTACAGTAAAGCCTTTGACACGTTGAGGCATGATTTGTTAATAGAGAGGTTAGAAAACAGCGGGGTAAGAGGTAAATTATTGGATTGGTGCAAGGATTATCTAATATGCCGTAGTTATCAAGTGAGAATTGGAGACGTGTACAGTGACAGCGTAAAGATGACTGAAGGCACAGCACAAGGATCTGTCCTGGGTCCTTTGCACTACTTAACCTATGTGAACAACATGAACAACGTCATCAAACATTGCACTGTCTACCAATTTGCTGACGACACCTGTTTGTTGGCAGCTAATAAAGATGTTTCTATTGCACAAACTCAGATACAAGAGGACTTTACGGCAATATGTAAATGGTCACATGACTCTGGACTGGTATTGAACGTCGATAAAACTAAGCTCATACATGTTCACTCGAGCCGTAATAACAACGCAATAAACGAACGCGTCAAAGTAGTAGCACATAGCCACGATTGCCTGCATTTAAAAAAACTGCACTGTAACAGAATCTGTCCCGATATTGAACAAGTGACTGAGCACACCTACCTTGGAGTAGTGATAGACCACAGATTCAACTGGGCACGACATATTGATAAAATATGTAACAAACTAAGGGCAATAATGGCTAAGTTTTATATAATAAAATGTAAAGTTCCTTTTCGTATATTATTGTCGATGTACAAAACCTTAGTCGAAAGCATCTTGTCGTACGGCCTTACTAGCTACGGACGTACTTTCAAAACTTACCTAGACCAAATTTATAATATACAACTTAGATTACTAAAACTTCTGGTTCCTCGTAAAATAAAAACAAAATACAAAAATGATCCCATTGCATTGTTTAATTACTGTGGTATCATACCAATCCATAAAAAAGTTGATCTTAATCTTCTGCTTGAACAATATTTTCGCACCGAAATTCAAATTCCAAAATGTCATAATATAAGTACGAGAAGCGTAACTAACAAAATATTAATTATACCCAAATATAACAACTTTTACGGAAAAAGAACTTCACAATATCTTATTCCTTATCTCATAAATAAATTACCAAATGATATTAAATTAAAAATTAAAGAGAAAAATATAAAAACAATATTAATAAAATATTTTCTACAAAAAAATCAAACATAAACTGGAACATCCTGTAATAAAGATTGAGTTACGCACACAAGTATGTTTTATAACCTGTTTTGTGCACAATACGCATTGAATAAATGCATAAAATGTGTGGCTATTATTATTATTGTTTTGCGAGATTTGTTTTTTATTATTGTTTTAATGCTGTTACGAGAACTTAGTGTCTAGTTAAACCTAACATAGGCTTTAAGACACTACTAACATAATTTTTGTATGAAATTTAATTATATAAATAAATAAATAAATAATAAATAAATTAACAATACCAGTTACTAGGCTGCATAAAATTAGTAACTCTAATCTTAATACTATTAGAGTCCGGCGTCAGGACGTGATGACACCATCGACCACCATCTGTCACAGCAAAGATTCTATTCCATCAGTGCAATTAGTCACACTTGTGGTAGGTCCCTTTTTGCAACAGGCCGGCTAGGTAGGTACAACTGCAGTATCAAATATGCTACCGCCAAATAGTAGTCCTTAGGCGTTACTGTGTTCTGGTTTGAAGGGCACTGTAGGCTAGTGAAATTACTGGACAAAGGAGATTCAAGATCTCATGTTGGCAACGCGCGAGTTGCATCTACTAATGGTGTTGCGCGTGCAAATAGGATACGGCAACCACTTACCATCAGGTGGGCCGTATGCTTGATTGCCAACTTTAAACATGAATGAAAAAAACTCTTTTAAAGGTAACTTATTATACGGTACTTAGGTATACGGTTTCACAATAGGATACCAGAAAGCGTCCAGAAATTAATAAACTAAAATAACGTTCGAGGCATGTTTGTGTGGTAAGGGCTATTATAAAATTAGTAAATAACTTGAGGACACCACACCTTGGGAATGAGACAGTCACTCCAGGCTTTTTATTGAATATAATGTTTGCCATTAAAGAATATATATAAGAAAAAGATATAATCCCCTGAGTTTGTTTCGCCGACTCTTTTCTCTTCGTAGAGATTTAAATTTGGAGCCGATGGTAGAGTCTGACTTTCAACAAATAAGTGTAGTGCTTTTTACGTTGAATAAAAAAAACTGTATTTGAACTTCTTGTTGAGAGTAAATTTATACACTTAAGCTTTAATTAGGACGCAAATAAGCAATACCATGTCAACCCACAAAATTGAAAAATCTGAGTTATATATGCAGAAGTGTTGGTAAATGGCTGAAGAACAGTTTTCTTTAATATTAGTAGGGTTTTAAGCTTTAAAACTTCTAAAAAGCCATTTTTAATCATGCAATTTATGTATTATGTTAAACGTTTTGGGTTATATTATATACGAAATATGCAGTTTGTATGCTTATTTTTGTGATAATAAGTAAAATAACTTACATAAATCTGAAATTGCCAAAAACTTGACCAATACATACAAAAAAACATATAAAGCAAGTTGTTCAAAATTCAAACGCGTTTTTCTCGAGATGACATTCGTGTGGGTTGACATGGTATTGCTTATTTGCGTTCATTTAATCTATGATATTTTCAAAACTCGCTTTAAAACCTTGCATTTTTCAATATACAGTCACCATAGCAAACAAAAGTATTACGACCCTCATGATTTAGGAGTCGTAGTCTGATAAAGTTGCCGTCTTCTAAGAGTCATTCACGGTGGGTTCATTTAATTTCACACGACGTTGTGGCGTAACGGTGGCAAATCTACCTTAAACGCCGCAGGTCGCAGCTTCGATTCCCGCTCGGACCAGATGTTTTTATTGACCATCCAGGCATGCTAATGGGGGCCATTGAGTGTTTAGCGTTTGTTTTGTTTGTTCGTTGAAGATAAATCTTAATGAATATAGTAATACATATATTAATGATAAAATCAACAGTTTTATTACAGCCTTCAAGAGTTAAATAATGACCCTACTTTTCTGATTCCAGACTTAATTAACTCATAACGGTCTTAAAGGTATGGAGTGGAAAAAGTTTTTATTACATTTTTTATGCGTCATTCTGTCGTCTCAAGGCTGAATGTTTTATATCCGTGATTATATAAATGAGTTATGATGAAAAAAAAAATAAAGAACCTTAGAATATTCCAGTGTGGAGCCTTGTTAAAGTTTTGTAGTAAAGAATTTTTGTAATAAAATATTTTATTGCTCAGCTACGTTTGTAATCTGAATCTAAGACAAATTAAAGAATTATGATGAAGAGTAAATACGCAAGTATTCAGGAGGCAAACGGCTGCAATAAATAATAAAGGTTTTTATGGTTCCGTAGCTAAGGCAAAAACCCTTACAGTTTCGTCATGTCCGTCTGTACGTCCGTATGCCACAGTCATTTTACTCGAAGTCTATTGCCTCTATCTATACAAAATTTGGTTAATAGGTGAACCGCTACAGGGTTTTATAGTGAAATCATAAAAAAATACAAAAATTACGGGTAGTAGTAGGGTTCATACAGAAGGTTGAAAAAAGTTTCAGCGTATAGCAACATATTAGGTATCTTTTAATAGGTCTTTAAAATTAATAATAAAGCTTCCTTTTGACTTTTTTGACTAAATTAGTAATTGTTGAGAAATTAAATTCTAAAATCACAAAAATTGTATAATGTATTTAAACTTAAACAATCGAATCAAAATTACTAAAAAACTGAGATGCATTTTTTGTGCAATTTATTTAGTGGGCGAGCGGTTCTCCCGCACCCGCCTCCGCTTCCGCTACGAAGGTACGCTACTTGGCACTACCACTATTCAGAAGCGGTAGTTGAAAAAAAACATTTCAAAGTTTACTTATGCATTGCGTTGCGTTACTTAGATATAAAATATACTAAAAACTCTAAATGTATAATCAGAAAAATATTAAAAGGGAGTAGTCGCTTGATGTTGAAATTAATAATGTATACATAACCAGATACAAGACGAAGAATTTTTTTTTTATGATGCAAGTTTCTAACCAAGCAAACGGCTTACCTGATGGTAAGTAGTTGCCGTAGCCTATGAGCGCGCGCAGCACCATTAGTAGGTGCCACTCACGCGTTGCCAACCTCGAGATTATTAGTTCTTAAATCTCCTCTGCCCAGAAATTTCACTAGCCTACAGTGTCCTTCAAACCGGAACACAGTAATGCCTGTGACGGATTGTGCTGGTGGAAAAAACTCAGCTGTGGCAGAGATTAACCCAACAGCGGGCGATGGGGTCGTCACATTCCGATGCCGGGAAAATACGGCTAACTTAAAAGCACCATTAGTAATGATTTTAGTCAATGACTAACGACATGTTCCTTAAAGTAAAAGTATTACCAACAAATATGAACTACAAGCTTTACCCTCAGCTCCGCTCGCTTTTTGTAGTTTTTTGATGGGAACCCAACATTTTTCCGGGATAAAAGGTATCCTAAATGATAATCAAGGTAATGACTTATGTATGTACCAAATTTTATCCAAATCTGCCCAATAGTTTTTGCATGAAAGAGTAACAAACATCCATCCATCCATCCAAACTTTTACATTGATAATATTATTTAGATTGGATGAATATAATAATCCTTTGCAATATCCACTCTTAATCAAATAAAAATGGATGAAGTTAGTGGAACAACGTAGTTCTAGTTACAGACATATGATATGTCTGGCGGTTCTTTATACGATTTTTTATTGAATCTGGGCGTATTTCGAATAAAGGCATAACGGTGGTTTCAGACTAGCAATTCGATCCCCAGTCGGGCTGATGTTTGCATTGATCTTATAAATACCTGTTTCGGTCTGGGCGTTTGTCCTCGTGGGTCTTCCCACCGTGTTTGCCCTTATGGTTACGGATGTCAAATGGCAATCGCTCTTTGTAAAAACTAGTAACTTGTCGAATCCGGACAAGAGTAATAAGTAGACCCTGGGTAAATACTCGTATAATACCGGGAAAAATGCTAGGCTGAAGAAGAAGTTTTATACGAGTCTACTTGGACCCAAATAAGCAATACTATGTCAACCCACAAAATTGAAAAAACCGAGTTATATATACAGAAGTGTTGGTAAATGTCTGAAGAACATTTTTCTTTAATATTTGTAGGGTTTTAAGCTTTAAAACTTCTAAAAAGCCATTTTTTAATCATGCAATTCATGTATTATTTAAACGTTTTGGGTTATATTATATACGAAATATGCAGTTTGTATAGCTCCATATAGTTAGCGGACCATTTTCTGAAATTTGACCTCTAAAGTATATGGCCTAATTGGTCACTAATTGGTCATAATTGGTCAGTATATATGAATAATTGGTCAGCACTCTGACAAAAGTTACAAACATTTTAAAATTTTAAGTTCACAAAAAAATTTTTGGCGGAGCATTTGAATCCTAGACACCAGATCTAAGGTGATTTAAATTGGTCACGTAATGGTCATAATTGGTCACTAGGTCACAGTAATTGGTCAGCCTTGTAACGATCAGTATATCACAAAATATCCTCAAATTGGGGTAAAAATACCTTCAACACGATTATAGTGATACACATTTCGTACACAGTTCATACAAAGTCCATTCAAGGTTTTTTCATTTGCTAACACTCTGATCTTAATTGGTCACAATGTCACAGTAATTGGTCAGCCTTGGAACGACCAATAAATCACAAGATATTCACACATTCGGTGTAAAAATAAATACCTTGCACACGATTTTAGTGATACACGGCTTGTACACGGATCATACAAAGTCCGTTCACAGTTTTTTAACTGTTCACACTCTGGTCATAATTGGTCACTAAGTCACAGTAATTGGTCAGCCTTGAGACGACCAATACATCACAAAGCATTGGCACACAGTGCATAAAAATATCTTTTACTGCATTATAATAATGGCATACACGGCTTGGTACACGGTTCATACAAAGTCTATTCAAGGTTTTTTTAACTAGTCACACTCTGATCTTAATTGGTCACTACGTCACAATAATTGGTCAGGCTTGGATAAATATTTATATCAGAGTTTATTCGCACATAGAGTAGAAAAATACCTTGCACATGAATATAGTCATACACGGCCTGGTACACGGTTAATACAAAGTCTTTCAAGGTTTAACTGGCCACACTCTGATCTTAATTGGTCACTAGGTCCCAGTAATTGATCAGCCTTGGATAAATAATTGTATCAGAGTTTATTCGCATAAAGAGTATAAAATACCTCGTACACGAATATAGTCATACACGACTTGTACACGGTTCATACAAAGTCTATTCAAAAGTTTTTTACCTGGTCACACTTTGATCTTAATAGGTCACTAGGTCCCAGTAATTGGTCAGCCTTGGATAAATAATTGTATCAGAGTTTATTCGCATAAAGAGTATAAAAATACCTCATACACGAATATAGTCATACACGGCTTATACAAGGTTCATACAAAGTCTATTCAAGGTTTTTTTAACTGGTCACACTCTGATCTTAACTGGTCACTAGGTCCCAGTAATTGGTCAGGCTTGGATAAATAATTGTATCAGAGTTTATTCGTATAAAGAGTATAAAAATACCTCGTACACGAATATAGTCATACACGGCTTGTACACGGTTCATACAGAGTCTATTCAAGGTTTTTTTAACTGGCCACACTCTGATCTTAATTGGTCACTAGGTCCCAGTAATTGGTCAGGCTTGGATAAATAATTGTATCAGAGTTTATTAGCATAAAGAGTATAAAAATACCTCGTACACGAATATAGTCATACACGGCTTGTACACGGTTCATACAAAGTCTATTTAAGGTTTTTTTAACTAGTCATACTCTGATCTTAATTGGTCACTAGGTCCCAGTAATTGGTCAGCCTTGGATAAATAATTGTATCTGAGTTTATTCGCATAAAGAGTATAAAATACCTCGTACACGAATATAGTCATACACGGCTTGTACACGGTTCATACAAAGTATATTCAAGGTTTTTTTACTTGGTCACACTCTGATCTTAATTGGTCACTAGGTCCCAGTAATTGGTCAGCCTTGGATAAATAATTGTATCAGAGTTTATTCGCATAAAGAGTATAAAAATACCTCGTACACGAATATAGTCATACACGGCTTATAAACGGTTCATACAAAGTCTATTCAAGGTTTTTTTAACTGGTCACACTCTGATTTTAATTGGTCACGAGGTCCCAGTAATTGGTCAGGCTTGGATAAATAATTGTATCAGAGTTTATTCGCATAAAGAGTATAAAATACCTCGTACACGAATATAGTCATACACGGCTTGTACACGGTTCATACAGAGTCTATTCAAGGTTTTTTTAACTGGCCACACTCTGATCTTAATTGATCACTAGGTCCCAGTAATTGGTCAGGCTTGGATAAATAATTGTGTCAGAGTTTATTCGCATAAAGAGTATAAAATACCTCGTACACGAATATAGTCATACACGGCTTATACACGGTTCATACAAAGACTATTCAAGGTTTTTTTAACTGGTCGCACTCTGATCTTAATTGGTCACTAGGTCCCAGTAATTGGTCAGCCTTGGATAAATAATTGTATCAGAGTTTATTCGCATAAAGAGTATAAAATACCTCGTACACGAATATAGTCATACACGGCTTGTACACGGTTCATACAAAGTATATTCAAGGTTTTTTTACCTGGTCACACTCTGATCTTAATTGGTTACTAGGTCCCAGTAATTGGTCAGTTTTGGATAAATACTATCAGAGTTTATTCGCATAAAGAGTATAAAAATACCTCATACACGAATATAGTCATACACGGCTTATACACGGTTCATACAAAGTCTATTCAAGGTTTTTTAACTGGTCACACTCTGATCTTAATTGGTCACTAGGTCCCAGTAATTGGTCAGGCTTGGATAAATAATTGTATAAGAGTTTATTCGCATAAAGAGTATAAAAATACCTCGTACACGAATATAGTCATACACGGCTTGTACACGGTTCATACAGAGTCTATTCAAGGTTTTTTTAACTGGCCACACTCTGATCTTAATTGGTCACTAGGTCCCAGTAATTGGTCAGGCTTGGATAAATAATTGTATCAGAGTTTATTAGCATAAAGAGTATAAAATACCTCGTACACGAATATAGTCATACACGGCTTGTACACGGTTCATACAAAGTCTATTTAAGGTTTTTTTAACTAGTCATACTCTGATCTTAATTGGTCACTAGGTCCCAGTAATTGGTCAGCCTTGGATAAATAATTGTATCTGAGTTTATTCGCATAAAGAGTATAAAATACCTCGTACACGAATATAGTCATACACGGCTTGTACACGGTTCATACAAAGTATATTCAAGGTTTTTTTAATTGGTCACACTCTGATCTTAATTGGTCACTAGGTCCCAGTAATTGGTCAGCCTTGGATAAATAATTGTATCAGAGTTTATTCGCATAAAGAGTATAAAAATACCTCGTACACGAATATAGTCATACACGGCTTATACACGGTTCATACAAAGTCTATTCAAGGTTTTTTTACTTGGTCACACTCTGATCTTAATTGGTCACTAGGTCCCAGTAATTGGTCAGCCTTGGATAAATAATTGTATCAGAGTTTATTCGCATAAAGAGTATAAAAATACCTCGTACACGAATATAGTCATACACGGCTTGTACACGGTTCATACAAAGTCTATTCAAGGTTTTTTAACTGGCCACACTCTGATCTTAATTGGTCACTAGGTCCCAGTAATTGGTCAGGCTTGGTTAAATAATTGTATCAGAGTTTATTAGCATAAAGAGTATAAAAATACCTCGTACATGAATATAGTCATACACGGCTTGTACACGGTTCATACAAAGTCTATTTAAGGTTTTTTTAACTAGTCATACTCTGATCTTAATTGGTCACTAGGTCCCAGTAATTGGTCAGCCTTGGATAAATAATTGTATCTGAGTTTATTCGCATAAAGAGTATAAAATACCTCGTACACGAATATAGTCATACACGGCTTGTACACGGTTCATACAAAGTATATTCAAGGTTTTTTTTACTTGGTCACACTCTGATCTTAATTGGTCACTAGGTCCCAGTAATTGGTCAGCCTTGGATAAATAATTGTATCAGAGTTTATTCGCATAAAGAGTATAAAATACCTCGTACACGAATATAGTCATACACGGCTTGTACACGGTTCATACAAAGTCTATTCAAGGTTTTTTTAACTAGTCACACTCTGATTTTAATTGGTCACTAGGTCCCAGTAATTGGTCAGCCTTGGATAAATAATTGTATCAGAGTTTATTCGCATAAAGAGTATAAAATACCTCGCACACGAATATAGTCATACACGGCTTGTACACGGTTCATACAAAGTTTAATCGAAGTTGTTTTGTTTGGTAGCACTCTGATCTTAACTGTTCACTACGTCACAGTAATTAGTCAGCCTTGTTCAAGGCGTGTATGACCATATTGGTGTGCAAGGTATGATTACGCCTAACGTGCCGATATCTTGTGACATATTAGTCGATTCAAAGCTGACCAGTTACTGTGCCCAAGTTACAATTCACGATGAACGTATTACTAAATAAAAAACCTTGAATGGACTTTGTAGGAACCGGGCACGAGCCGTGTATGACTGCAATTTTGTGCAAGGTATTTTTACACCCAATGTGCGAGTATCTTGTGATGTATTGATCGTCTCAAGGCTGACTTATTACTGTGACTTATTGATCAATTATAAACAGAGTGTGACCAGTTAAAAACACCTAGAATAGACTTTGTATGAACCGTGTACAAGCCATATATGACTATATTCTTGTGCGGAGGTATTTTTCTACTCTATGTAAGTGAATAAACTCTGATATAAATATTTATCCAAGGCTGACCAATTACTGGACCTAGTGACTAATTAAGATCAGAGTGTGACCAGGTAAAAACCTGAATAGACTTTGTATAAACCGTGTACAAGCCGTGTATGACTATATTCGTGTACGAGAGGTATTTTTATACTTTATGCGAATAAACTCTGATACAATTATTTATCCAAGGCTGACCAATTACTGGGACCTAGTGACCAATTAAGATCAGAGTGTGATCAAGTAAAAACCTTGAATATACTTTGTATGAACCGTGTACAAGCCGTGTATGACTATATTCGTGTACGAGGTATTTTATACTCTTTATTCAAATAAACTCTGATACAATTATTTATCCAAGGCTGACCAATTACTGGGACCTAGTGACCAATTAAGATCAGAGTGTGACTAGTTAAAAAACCTTGAATAGACTTTGTATGAACCGTGTACAAGCCGTGTATGACTATATTCGTGTACGAGGTATTTTTATACTCTTTATGCTAATAAACTCTGATACAATTATTTAACCAAGCCTGACCAATTACTGGGACCTAGTGACCAATTAAGATCAGAGTGTGGCCAGTTAAAAAAACCTTGAATAGACTTTGTATGAACCGTGTACAAGCCGTGTATGACTATATTCGTGTACGAGGTATTTTTATACTCCTTATGCGAATAAACTCTGATACAATTATTTATCCAAGGCTGACCAATTACTGGGACCTAGTGACCAATTAAGACTGAGTGTGATCAAGTAAAAAACCTTGAATATACTTTGTATGAACCGTGTACAAGCCGTGTATGACTATATTCGTGTACGAGGTATTTTATACTCTTTATGCAAATAAACTCTGATACAATTATTTATCCAAGGCTGACCAATTACTGGGACCTAGTGACCAATTAAGATCAGAGTGTGACTAGTTAAAAAAACCTTGAATAGACTTTGTATGAACCGTGTACAAGCCGTGTATGACTATATTCGTAGAACAAGGTATTTTTATACTCTTTATGCTAATAAACTCTGATACAATTATTTATCCAAGGCTGACCAATTACTGGGACCTAGTGACCAATTAAGATCAGAGTGCGACCAGTTAAAAAAACCTTGAATAGTCTTTGTATGAACTGTGTATAAGCCGTGTATGACTATATTCGTGTACGAGGTATTTTTATACTCTTTATGCGAATAAACTCTGACACAATTATTTATCCAAGCCTGACCAATTACTGGGACCTAGTGATCAATTAAGATCAGAGTGTGGCCAGTTAAAAACCTTGAATAGACTCTGTATGAACCGTGTACAAGCCGTGTATGACTATATTCGTGTACGAGGTATTTTTATACTCTTTATGCGAATAAACTCTGATACAATTATTTATCCAAGCCTGACCAATTACTGGGACCTCGTGACCAATTAAAATCAGAGTGTGACCAGTTAAAAAAACCTTGAATAGACTTTGTATGAACCGTGTATAAGCCGTGTATGACTATATTCGTGTACGAGGTATTTTTATACTCTTTATGCGAATAAACTCTGATACAATTATTTATCCAAGGCTGACCAATTACTGGGACCTAGTGACCAATTAAGATCAGAGTGTGACCAAGTAAAAACCTTGAATATACTTTGTATGAACCGTGTACAAGCCGTGTATGACTATATTCGTGTACGAGGTATTTTATACTCTTTATGCGAATAAACTCAGATACAATTATTTATCCAAGGCTGACCAATTACTGGGACCTAGTGACCAATTAAGATCAGAGTATGACTAGTTAAAAAAACCTTAAATAGATTTTGTATGAACCGTGTACAAGCCGTGTATGACTATATTCGTGTACGAGGTATTTTTATACTCTTTATGCTAATAAACTCTGATACAATTATTTATCCAAGCCTGACCAATTACTGGGACCTAGTGACCAATTAAGATCAGAGTGTGGCCAGTTAAAAAAACCTTGAATAGACTCTGTATGAACCGTGTACAAGCCGTGTATGACTATATTCGTGTACGAGGTATTTTTATACTCTTTATGCGAATAAACTCTGATACCATTATTTATCCAAGCCTGACCAATTACTGGGACCTAGTGACCAATTAAGATCAGAGTGTGACCAGTTATAAAAACCTTGAATAGACTTTGTATGAACCGTGTACAAGCCGTGTATGACTATATTCGTGTGTGAGGTATTTTATACTCTTTATGCGAATAAACTCTGATACAATTATTTATCCAAAACTGACCAATTACTGGGACCTAGTAACCAATTAAGATCAGAGTGTGACCAGGTAAAAAAACCTTGAATAGATTTTGTATGAACCGTGTACAAGCCGTGTATGACTATATTCGTGTACGAGGTATTTTATACTATTTATGCGAATAAACTCAGATACAATTATTTATCCAAGGCTGACCAATTACTGGGACCTAGTGACCAATTAAGATCAGAGTGCGACCAGTTAAAAAAACCTTGAATAGTCTTTGTATGAACCGTGTATAAGCCGTGTATGACTATATTCGTGTACGAGGTATTTTATACTCTTTATGCGAATAAACTCTGACACAATTATTTATCCAAGCCTGACCAATTACTGGGACCTAGTGATCAATTAAGATCAGAGTGTGGCCAGTTAAAAACCTTGAATAGACTCTGTATGAACCGTGTACAAGCCGTGTATGACTATATTCGTGTACGAGGTATTTTTATACTCTTTATGCGAATAAACTCTGATACAATTATTTATCCAAGCCTGACCAATTACTGGGACCTCGTGACCAATTAAAATCAGAGTGTGACCAGTTAAAAAACCTTGAATAGACTTTGTATGAACCGTGTATAAGCCGTGTATGACTATATTCGTGTACGAGGTATTTTTATACTCTTTATGCGAATAAACTCTGATACAATTATTTATCCAAGGCTGACCAATTACTGGGACCTAGTGACCAATTAAGATCAGAGTGTGACCAAGTAAAAACCTTGAATATACTTTGTATGAACCGTGTACAAGCCGTGTATGACTATATTCGTGTACGAGGTATTTTATACTCTTTATGCGAATAAACTCAGATACAATTATTTATCCAAGGCTGACCAATTACTGGGACCTAGTGACCAATTAAGATCAGAGTATGACTAGTTAAAAAAACCTTAAATAGACTTTGTATGAACCGTGTATAAGCCGTGTATGACTATATTCGTGTATGAGGTATTTTTATACTCTTTATGCGAATAAACTCTGATACAATTATTTATCCAAAACTGACCAATTACTGGGACCTAGTAACCAATTAAGATCAGAGTGTGACCAGGTAAAAACCTTGAATATACTTTGTATGAACCGTGTACAAGCCGTGTATGACTATATTCGTGTACGAGGTATTTTATACTCTTTATGCGAATAAACTCTGATACAATTATTTATCCAAGGCTGACCAATTACTGGGACCTAGTGACCAATTAAGATCAGAGTGCGACCAGTTAAAAACCTGAATAGTCTTTGTATGAACCGTGTATAAGCCGTGTATGACTATATTCGTGTACGAGGTATTTTTATACTCTTTATGCGAATAAACTCTGACACAATTATTTATCCAAGCCTGACCAATTACTGGGACCTAGTGATCAATTAAGATCAGAGTGTGGCCAGTTAAAAACCTTGAATAGACTCTGTATGAACCGTGTACAAGCCGTGTATGACTATATTCGTGTATGAGGTATTTTTATACTCTTTATGCGAATAAACTCTGATACAATTATTTATCCAAGCCTGACCAATTACTGGGACCTCGTGACCAATTAAAATCAGAGTGTGACCAGTTAAAAAAACCTTGAATAGACTTTGTATGAACCGTGTATAAGCCGTGTATGACTATATTCGTGTACGAGGTATTTTTATACTCTTTATGCGAATAAACTCTGATACAATTATTTATCCAAGGCTGACCAATTACTGGACCTAGTGACCAATTAAGATCAGAGTGTGACCAAGTAAAAAACCTGAATATACTTTGTATGAACTGTGTACAAGCCGTGTATGACTATATTCGTGTAAGAGGTATTTTATACTCTTTATGCGAATAAACTCAGATACAATTATTTATCCAAGGCTGACCAATTACTGGGACCTAGTGACCAATTAAGATCAGAGTATGACTAGTTAAAAAAACCTTAAATAGACTTTGTATGAACCGTGTATAAGCCGTGTATGACTATATTCGTGTATGAGGTATTTTTATACTCTTTATGCGAATAAACTCTGATACAATTATTTATCCAAGCCTGACCAATTACTGGGACCTCGTGACCAATTAAAATCAGAGTGTGACCAGTTAAAAAACCTTGAATAGACTTTGTATGAACCGTGTATAAGCCGTGTATGACTATATTCGTGTACGAGGTATTTTTATACTCTTTATGCGAATAAACTCTGATACAATTATTTATCCAAGGCTGACCAATTACTGGGACCTAGTGACCAATTAAGATCAGAGTGTGACCAAGTAAAAACCTTGAATATACTTTGTATGAACCGTGTACAAGCCGTGTATGACTATATTCGTGTACGAGGTATTTTTATATTCTTTATGCGAATAAACTCAGATACAATTATTTATCCAAGGCTGACCAATTACTGGGACCTAGTGACCAATTAAGATCAGAGTATGACTAGTTAAAAAAACCTTAAATAGACTTTGTATGAACCGTGTATAAGCCGTGTATGACTATATTCGTGTATGAGGTATTTTTATACTCTTTATGCGAATAAACTCTGATACAATTATTTATCCAAAACTGACCAATTACTGGGACCTAGTAACCAATTAAGATCAGAGTGTGACCAGGTAAAAACCTTGAATATACTTTGTATGAACCGTGTACAAGCCGTGTATGACTATATTCGTGTACGAGGTATTTTATACTCTTTATGCGAATAAACTCTGATACAATTATTTATCCAAGGCTGACCAATTACTGGGACCTAGTGACCAATTAAGATCAGAGTGCGACCAGTTAAAAAAACCTTGAATAGTCTTTGTATGAACCGTGTATAAGCCGTGTATGACTATATTCGTGTACGAGGTATTTTTATACTCTTTATGCGAATAAACTCTGACACAATTATTTATCCAAGCCTGACCAATTACTGGGACCTAGTGATCAATTAAGATCAGAGTGTGGCCAGTTAAAAAAACCTTGAATAGACTCTGTATGAACCGTGTACAAGCCGTGTATGACTATATTCGTGTACGAGGTATTTTTATACTTTTTATGCGAATAAACTCTGATACAATTATTTATCCAAGCCTGACCAATTACTGGGACCTCGTGACCAATTAAAATCAGAGTGTGACCAGTTAAAAACCTTGAATAGACTTTGTATGAACCGTGTATAAGCTTCGTGTATGACTATATTCGTGTACGAGGTATTTTTATACTCTTTATGCGAATAAACTCTGATACAATTATTTATCCAAGGCTGACCAATTACTGGGACCTAGTGACCAATTAAGATCAGAGTGTGACCAAGTAAAAACCTTGAATATACTTTGTATGAACCGTGTACAAGCCGTGTATGACTATATTCGTGTACGAGGTATTTTATACTCTTTATGCGAATAAACTCAGATACAATTATTTATCCAAGGCTGACCAATTACTGGGACCTAGTGACCAATTAAGATCAGAGTATGACTAGTTAAAAAAACCTTAAATAGATTTTGTATGAACCGTGTACAAGCCGTGTATGACTATATTCGTGTACGAGGTATTTTTATACTCCTTATGCTAATAAACTCTGATACAATTATTTATCCAAGCCTGACCAATTACTGGGACCTAGTGACCAATTAAGATCAGAGTGTGGCCAGTTAAAAACCTTGAATAGACTCTGTATGAACCGTGTACAAGCTGTGTATGACTATATTCGTGTACGAGGTATTTTTATACTCTTTATACGAATAAACTCTGATACAATTATTTATCCAAGCCTGACCAATTACTGGGACCTAGTGACCAATTAAGATCAGAGTGTGACCAGTAAAAAAACCTTGAATAGATTTTGTATGAACCGTGTACAAGCCGTGTATGACTATATTCGTGTGTGAGGTATTTTATACTCTTTATGCGAATAAACTCTGATACAATTATTTATCCAAGGCTGACCAATTACTGGGACCTAGTGACCTATTAAGATCAGAGTGTGACCAGGTAAAAAAACTTTGAATAGACTTTGTATGAACCGTGTACAAGTCGTGTATGACTATATTCGTGTACGAGGTATTTTATACTCTTTATGCGAATAAACTCTGATACAATTATTTATCCAAGGCTGATCAATTACTGGGACCTAGTGACCAATTAAGATCAGAGTGTGGCCAGTTAAAAAACCTTGAAAAGACTTTGTATTAACCGTGTACAGGCCGTGTATGACTATATTCATGTGCAAGGTATTTTTCTACTCTATGTGCGAATAAACTCTGATATAAATATTTATCCAAGCCTGACCAATTATTGTGACGTAGTGACCAATTAAGATCAGAGTGTGACTAGTTAAAAACCTTGAATAGACTTTGTATGAACCGTGTACAAGCCGTGTATGACTATAATGCAGTAAAAGATATTTTTATGCACTGTGTGCCAATGCTTTGTGATGTATTGGTCGTCTCAAGGCTGACCAATTACTGTGACTTAGTGACCAATTATGACCAGAGTGTGAACAGTTAAAAAACTGTGAACGGACTTTGTATGATCCGTGTACAAGCCGTGTATCACTAAAATCGTGTAAAAGGTATTTATTTTTACACCGAATGTGTGAATATCTTGTGATTTATTGGTCGTTCCAAGGCTGACCAATTACTGTGACATTGTGACCAATTAAGATCAGAGTGTTAGCAAATGAAAAAACCTTGAATGGACTTTGTATGAACTGTGTACGAAATGTGTATCACTATAATCGTGTTGAAGGTATTTTTACCCCAATTTGAGGATATTTTGTGATATACTGATCGTTACAAGGCTGACCAATTACTGTGACCTAGTGACCAATTATGACCATTACGTGACCAATTTAAATCACCTTAGATCTGGTGTCTAGGATTCAAATGCTCCGCCAAAATTTTTTTGTGAACTTAAAATTTTAAAATGTTTGTAACTTTTGTCAGAGTGCTGACCAATTATTCATATATACTGACCAATTATGACCAATTAGTGACCAATTAGGCCATATACTTTAGAGGTCAAATTTCAGAAAATGGTCCGCTAACTATATGGAGCTAGTTTGTATACTTATTTTTTGTGAAAAAAAGTAAAATAACTTACATAAATCTGAAATTACCAAAAACTTGACCAATACATAAAAAAACTCATATAAAGAAAGTTGTTCAAAATTTTCAAACGCGTTTTTCTCGAAATGACATTCGTGTGGGTTCACATGGTATTGCATATTTGCGTCCAATTATAACCTTGTTTTTTGTAGGGCGTATAGGTGTGTACCAGACGAGCAACTAGTACGAGCGTTGAAGCGCTTATAGGCTCGTATAAGCGCGTAATCATTTTGGAATAATACTGACACTAGCCATGACCGGTTCGGTACATGCGGGAATGAGCCCATGTACGACCGTTCGACTCTTTGAAACGCGAAATGTAGAATGTGTAAGCGCCCTTCTAAGACTAAAGTAAGGATCGACCGATACCTGCGTCATGTTATATTTCTTGCCAATGACAGAGATGTGTGTGTTACAATTTAGTTTACATTCATTAATTTTTCCGTCCATATATGGAATTTCGTGATGCAAAGTCATTAAGTTCTTTTCAATAATAATAATAATAATAATACACTTTTATTTCAGATCAAAGTAAGTCCATATAAATACAAATGAGTGTTAGTAACAATGTTATTAGCCTATGTTAGTAAAATATTAACCTAATTACACGAAATTTATTGTAAAAACTAATTCGGTCTTTACTGCCGTCTGACGTCCATGTGTGCACCATTCCAAATCCTCCAGAACGGGCTATCCAGCTTATAAGCCAAAGTGCTGAGGAGGATATTTTTGCTGCTTATTAGCCTACCGATGATGGACGCAGCACGTTTGCGCATGATCGCATAGAAATCATCCACACGAACACCCGTACGAACGAACGAACGAACAATAAATCGTAACTAATAGAGTTTTAGTGGAATCTGAAAACATTAGACTACGAAAACTAAAATTATTTATTTATTATAATTATGATTTTACGTACGTTGGTTACGGAAAACCTTTAAAATAACCCATAAAATTAAAGATTATAAAAGTTTAAGTTGATTAATGGCGGGAATTCACTTATCTGGCTGGCGATGCTAAGTAACAAAATGCAAAACAAGTGCAATCTGTTTCAGGGAATATTTAAAATGCTTTGACTTTTTATTTATTTTGTATAGAACTCTCACTATTAAGACATTAAATTCGTAAAAATTCAATTGTTTTATTAATGCTTAGCTTCAAGCTTCAAATATCACTATTAGTTAGTATGAAAATGGCCAAAAATGGCAAAAAGCGCCACAATTCAAAAAATCAGCGTAAAATGATTTCTAAAATGAAATATTCAAAGTAACAATAGTCCAAACAGAACCATATTCGAGGATTAATAACTGACGTAAATAGCGAAGAAAATATTATATACGAAAGATTGTGTAGGTGTCAATATTTTAAAACTTGTTTGTTGATTCCCAAAAAGATGCTTTTTGAGTTACTTCATTTTTATCTTAAAGGTGCAGTATGTTTGGAAAGATAATTATGTATTAAAGGAATCAGAGAGTCTTTTAACTTTATTCTGTCGATTTTATTATCAAAATAATATTATATAAAAAAAAGTATATTTAATGGAAGATATTTTAATGGATACTTAGGCATCTTTCACTAGAACTTGTCAATAAATCTATTAAGTTATATAAAGATAAAAAAATTTGCGGTCGGAGGACAAACGAAGTTCCTTGCGATTTATCTTCAACTCCGAATGTAATTCGAAATTAAATCTCTGTATTGCAATAGGCTATATGATAAAAAGAGGCAGGGACAGAAAGAGAAAGAAAGAGAGAGAGTTGGGGACTACCTATAGTAGGCTCGATACATACGACATTTCGTTACCAAACCACGTTATGGAACTTTGTTCAAAAAAGAAACAGATATTTTGTACAAAATATATTTATTTTGTTAACATTTTCCAATCTTTAAAATGATCTAACACAATAAACGCGGCTTACAAACATATTCGCTTCACTAATTCACTCAACAATACAAATTACATAATAATATAAGTATAATAAATAAGTGTGCGTTATATTTATTTAATTCAACGAGCTAATTAGACAACGAATGGTAAATTACAATAAATATTTTTACAAATATACACATAATATTTAAAACACAACGTTGAGTGTGTAGCTTTTCATTATTTATTTTATTAATATCACCCATTGGATTTTTCTTTACTTAACAAGATTTTTTATAAGTCATTTGGTAGATTTATATAGAACAGATTTAAAGATAACTCAAATAGTGACATGAATTCTGAATTTACTAACTTGAGAAATAAGTAATTTCTAATCATTAAACCAACTTCCTGGCAAAATTACTGGGTAAATGAGATTTAAGAACCAATATCTCGTTGGCAACGCGTGAATGACGCCTGAAACCTTCAAATGGTGTTGCGCGCACTCTTAGGCTACGGCAGCCGCTTACCATCAGGTGGGCCGTATGCTTGCTTGCCAACTTAGTAACATAAAAACTACAAAAACTCAATAAACCAAATCAATACACATCCTGATAATAATTCCAAACAATTCTTCTTACTTGTTAATAGTTTATGTTACGCCCACAATTATAACCAATCTAAACTTTTACACTGAAATCTATCTGACGACGTTGTGCCACAGCGGTAGCGAGCCTGCCTAAGCCCCATAGGTCTTGGGTTCGATTCCCGCTCGGAGCAGATGCTTGTATTGACCATACAGCCATGTTTTCCGGTCTGGGTGTGATTATCCTTGTCATTGTGTACATTTCCGGACCACCGACACAGGATTTAAGTATCATAATGGGCCATTGAGTGTGTAGCGTGTTTTTTTTATCAAACTGGAACTTCCCTAAGTGGGAAAAAATAATATTTATTATTCATTACGAAAAACTTTCACACAACTTTTACTCACTGGTTGCCTAATTATTCTTGTTGAATATTAAACAATATCTATTACTTATTGAGCATACAACGAGCTGGAGATATATCAATTTTTTTTTTTTTTGATAAAAAGAATATTAGCAATGCTTTTTCAAGGCATTACTAATATTCCTATTGCCCCTCCAAATAAGCTCGAAGCTTGCGCTAGGAGTGGGTACGACAATAGCCCAAGGGGATCAGGATCGAACCCTCGACTCTCGCGTTAACGGAGCGAAGTCGGCCCTTCTACCGTTGAGCTATTGAGGCTTCAATTAATTATCAAGAAATCATTATTCTTCTTCGTCTTCTTCATTATTTTTGGTATTTACCGAAGGTCTTCTTACACTCTTATCCGGATTTGACGGGTTACTAGTTTTTACAGAGTAATTGCCATCTGGCCTCCGCAAACACAAGGGTGAATTAGTAACTTTTGATAAGAGCAAACTACCTAGTGTATCAAGGCCCGATGAGGAGACCCACAAGGACAAACGCCTAGACCGCAATACATATTTATAACAAATATCTACTCGAGGCCTAAAGCTGGCTAACGAAAGGGCCGTCAATCAAAATTCAATTTCCAATCTTAAATATGGCCATGTTTTAGCAACAAATAAATTATAAAAGACCCGGAAAAGGGTTGACGTAGTTATCAAAATACAAATATTTCTGCAACCTGATATATAACGAGAATAAAAATGTTAGGAATTTACGTTACATTACGAAATATATCGAGTTCCTATGAAATATTTATTTACGGGACAGAAATTGGTTTTTTATCAAAGAACAAAGAAAAGGGACTTATGATATCGTGATTTATTTGATACGAAATAATAAAATATACATACATACTATACATAATACATTAATGAAGCCAGTTTTCGGCGGCCATATACCGAACTGCTGCGATCTGGGAATCTTCAAGAGAACAGATTGGTGCTTCCGTAGTGTTGCAGATGTTCATGGGCGGCAATCGCTTAACATCAGGCCTACCATGAATTCTTATTGCGTTTCAAATAATGGCCTAAACTGAGCTGGATTGCTGTTTCCAAGCCATATATTTTTGGCTACCTGAATTGATTTGGGTCGCAATAGAATATTACAAATAGTTCATGGTAGATCCCATGGTGTCCATGATCCAAGGAGACGATGTCATTATCATGGAAACCTTTTACTGTCTTGATTTATTGTAAAGATTTATATCAATACATATATTCGTAAAATGTAACAATATTTCCAGCTCGTTTATTTTTACAAAATTACGTTTTGTTGCATACTAACAGTGCAAAACATTATTATAAACATACAACGAAATTATTGCAGACTTTTGCAAATTATTGCAGACTTAGTACATAACTAATCTAAGCATAAAGTGTTTAAAATACAAGTAACATATACTACGAAATAAGATAAAGGAACAGTAGATGTAACGGCAGTGGGCATTAATGGGAATGACAGATTCGATGCTACTTATTGTAATTTACTCTAGAAATATTTACATCATAACAAACTATGATAATATCCGAGACGCTCACGGCGGGGTGCGTTCACGGATCGGTGAACGGTCGGAGG
Organism: Hestina assimilis; assembly: GCA_023373885.1. NCBI lineage: Eukaryota > Metazoa > Arthropoda > Insecta > Lepidoptera > Nymphalidae > Hestina > Hestina assimilis. The sequence continues at coordinate 2,497,003 of CM041749.1, read as the reverse complement.
GTTAGCAACTCAAGGCGCGCTTAGTCACTAGATGGGTGGTCGGATAGTGTTATTTCAACTAAGCGTCTCCGTGCGGAGGGCACGTTAAAGTCGGTCCCAGTTGTTATTAATTTGACAGTAATCGAAAAGTTATGTCATAAGCCTGTACGGGCGACCTGAACAACTCTGACACTAGGTTGGTTTAAGCATTCGATAAGAAGAACAATAACAATATCCGATATATCAACAATTTGATATAGAAAATAATAAAATATTATCAAGATGAAAGTTTCTTCACTGGGAACTCAAACTTTTACAATTTTAAGTCGGAACCGTTCCCCGTAACTTTCAGCTTACTTTGTAGTGAGCGAGTTCACCTGATTTTTATTGTTCAACTTCGCATAAACTCACGACTGCACCACTGGTTATTGCATTGAGGTGTCATAAACATTTTACGGTTGAACGTATGCCCTTTGAAATTGTTTTAGTTTTGACAAGCTAACTAGTGGACGTTGTTATTGGAACGAAGTTCCTTATCGCGGGTTGCTGGCGTAGGAGAGCGAATTGGCAAAAAAAAAAGTTTTCAGAAATCGTTGACAGAATTGGATTAGGGGTTTTAAAGGTGGCAAGAAATGGCATGGGGTGACAACTTGACAAGTGGTTGGGTGGCATGGGTTAGGATATTCAATGACAATGATATTAAAAATTATAGTAGGAAATGAAATGAAATGAAGTGAAATGAAGGAACTTCGTTCCCACCGCGCGTCCATGTAGACACAGATCTATGAAAACCTTATAACTATCATCGTTAACCCTTTCAATAATTACTTAAAACTACGACTACTATCACCGTGTGCTAACCTATGATCATTCCTTGAAGCGTTCATTAAATGTAGGGATAACTATAAGAATATATACATTAATAATATATTATATACAATGAATAACACAATTTGAGCGCCTTATGTTATTACCCTCAGAGAATACAAGTAGAAGATTATATAAAACGAAATAAAAACGTTTTAGTCACAATAGGTAATTCGTAATCTTCTTATAAAGAGTTTTAAGTAGTAACATTCATTTTAGTTAGGATTAATGGAAAAAAGTGTTACAACTTTATGATACATTTTAACAAGAAAATTATGAGTGAAATAGTTGTATCAACGTTAAAGTAGAATGCATGGCGTCGATTGATTATGTTATATTATTCTGAGATTTTTTAGGAATATCATCAGTCCTTTAGAAATCAACAAATGAGGGATTTGGCGCTCAATAAAGCGTCTGTCAATGTAGACTCCAGTCTAAATGTAGATCCCTTGATGAAGATCTTGAGTGAAGGGTTGGCGGTGCATGTGGAGCACCGCGGGCCGCGTGTCAGTAATCTAAGGATTCTTCATCAGGGGAGCGCTTACGGCAGCACAGACGCCATGCAGCTCCTAATGCACATACTCCAATAGCTATAGCTAGCCCAGCTCCCAGTGCTGGTGCCAGCCAATCACCACCTCCGGCACTCCTTGCCCCTGCACATAGTTCTGGTGCTTCATCATGAATTTGTCCTAAAGGAATTCCATTTATGGCATCTAAATAACCAAGCCGTCGCAAGCTGTACTCCGAATAAGCTTCTCTAGCACGTTTCTCTTCAGCTGTCCAGAATTTTCGCTCACCTGATGTCACATTAGGACAGTTAATAACTCCATTGCAAATAAGTCTAGATGGAATACAAAGTGCTTCTTCACCTGGGCAAATAAAATCGCAACCTTGTCCTGCGTCAGAAACTGAACCTCCTTCAGTTAAGCGTGAAGTCATCAGTGTCCCATCAGAGTTTTTAGGTAAGTGGAATAACCCCGTCCAAGCAATTTTAAAAGAAGCACGGGCAGGAGATGCACTGCCTATAAATACAATTCTTATCGACCTGGTCTTTTCTTTTTCCATTACCAGCGGATCGTCTAAAGATTCAAAACCAAGTTCAACGGCGGATAAAGGAGGCAGTTCACGAGCAAAGGATACATTCTCTCCGCATACTGATAGGTATGGTTCAATACGTCCAGGTAGATAAATTTGAATATTTCCATCATCACAATGACGAGAAGCAAACTTAATGCTATCAAAATGCAGCCAAATGTCTCTTTTTTCTTCAATTTCTAAATCCCAAATACACTGTATTCGTTTAGGTGGTTCAGTATAGCCTAGTGCTTCTAAATGTGGGTAAACGATCTCACCTTCTAATGCTGCCGCCAACACTGGTGGTCCACATAGAGGGCCATGCACAAATTCATATCTAGCTTCAAACAGAGGGGATGGATTTTTAAAGTACGAGGCAGCGGCATGGGCATTATCTACTATTAATTGCAAATTTAATGTCTCTCCAGAAGATACCACTCGGTATGGTCTTGCGCGTGATACAGAATTAGAATGTTTGGCACAGAGACAGGCCCCAAGAGACCTTTGTACTGCTATATGTAATGGCAAAGGTGTAGTCGTTACTCCCATAGAAGAGTTTATACTTTTACCACCTGGAAATGGTTCCCAGACGATTAGCTTGTCTGCTCTGTCTTCATAGCAATTTTGACAGGATACGGGCGTGTATGGATGTTCCTGAAAGGAAAAGAATTTTAGCAAAATACCAATTTTTTTTAAAGGTATTATTAAACTTAATAACTTTGCTTATAATGTTCAGTCGTCTTTGGGTTTATAATGTCTCCATTTATAATGCGCGAAGCCCACGATGTTAAGGCTTTAGGCAAAGAACTATTTTATTCGAGGTAGAGTTTATGGGCAATTTAACGGAACATTGGGTTTCACGTTTAACGTTTAAAGTACGCAGACAAAATGCAACCATAACTTTTTATTTCGATTCGCATATTAAATAGCTCCCTGCGGTACCTTAAGCGCTCATACTTTTAACAAACACCATTATTCTCAATGGAAAATGTTACCAGAAACAAGCTAAACAAATATTACATTCCTAGTAAACTTGTTCAAAATTATCCAGATACTGTTGATAATAATCAATTGTATAGAATAGAATTTTGAGTACGTTTCGTTCTAATTATTTGGATATTTATAATGAAAATAAAAATATATAATCTGTCAGCTGACTGTTCAAAAGGTACACACATTTTTATTCTTTATTGTATCTCGCACTAATCAAAAGATTAAAAAATAATTACTTTAAAATTGACACTCAAGATGGTCAATATAACTCTTGCATAAATTCTCTTGTCCGTGACAAATCTGTACAGACAGTGGACATCTTCCCCGGGTGGAGCTTGTTTATAGACCAGAGTGTTCAGAGGAGATCTAAGTCTTCCAGCTCTCTGCTTCCAAGAAGCTATAACTTCATCACAAGCTGTCCCAGGAACTGGTTCTCCAAATCTTGTATTGTTGAAGAAATCGTAATGTGCCCAATAATATAGAGATGATCTAAAATGAAGATTTTAAAATATTATAATGTTAAAAATTTAATTAATAAAGCAATTTAGCAGAAGTATCGCCTTGCTCTTCCCAGCACGAATGTGCCGACCGGTGGGTAGTATTTTCCCGAATATTCTCACAGAAAATCGGCGTAAAGTAACAGTATCAGTAGGTACTGTTGTGTTTCTTGCCATGATTGAGAGTGCTTGAGGCCTAATCTCCCACCCCCATTTCCTTCCCTTTTTTCGTTCTCATTCCTTCCCTATTATACTTTGGGTTGGGAACGCGCATATGATACTTTAAGTAACGCGCGCATTCATAGATGGCGGTGACTGCTTACCATCAGGCGAACCGTATGCTTTTTTGCCAACCGTCAAGAAAAAAAAAATAGTTGCCTTAAAATTAAAAAAACATATTCATTTATATACATATCTTAAGTTATTACAATAAAATTCTATACAACGATAAATCTTTATAAAATATAATTTCTCAATTCAAATACACCTGCCCTAATTCTCCAATAATACTGGCGTTATCCGGATAATATACCTACATTGATTCACACCCTTTTCATCCGTTCTCCCAAATCGATGCTAAATTCCTAACTATTAATGTAACATTCGTAATAGTGTAATCGAGTTCCATTATTGCATTGGCTTTTGTTCCCTCACTTCTTCGCTTCTAAGCTTTTTCCTTATAACCTTTAGAATGTTACGACTAACACGCGACGTCTGAATGTGGCAGGTTTTAATGGAAACTATTAGGCAAGTTAAGTAAATGTTGAATATTGTGACATAATCATTACTGCTTTTGCTTTCACTAGTACAAAGGGTATTCTGTTTTCGTGTAAGTGAAACATCATTCGCTTTAATATTTGTATATCAAATAAACTTAGTGTTTCAATTTATATTATAATTGGTGAAGGTTTACGTAACTATCCGTTATTACTATTGTTTTACCGTTTACTATTGTAAGAAAATGGTATTTATAAATATTTGTCACGGAAATGTTTGACATATCTATGTCTGTTTGTATGCCGCACAATGGACGTTAGCTACTAATATACCTTTTAATGCGAAAAGAGGGTTGTAAGGGGTAGAAAAGGGGGATGAAAAGTTGTATGGAAGTAACGTCATTTTTAGAGGTAGAAGCTTGAAACTTATTTTGTAGGCTGTTGATTCCATATAAATAAATATGACATTCAAAGTTTGTAAAAGGAGGGGATCAGAGTTTATAAAATCGTTATTTACGCAGGCGAAGCCGCTGGCACTAGCTAGTTGTTACATACATAGACAACGTTTCTGAGCCTATCTGTAGGTCTGTTTGTACAATTAGAACTGTATACCAATACCAATTTATGTATACTTATTGTGTTTCGATGTATATTGTTTTATTATAGAGACACTGTATCTAGCCAGATATTAGTATATTTGTTAACAATATATAACCTAAGGTACAATCTGCAAGTTTTAAGGCATCGATCCTCAACGAGATAGAGCCACTTAAATACTAAAAGCTGCCTTGTCTCAGCTAGTAAAACATACAATTGTGTATGCCTCACATTTTAATTTACGTATTTTTTATATAATTATGTTAAGTAATTCATATTGGGTTTTGTACTTACCCACTATAACTACCAGTCTTGCTTTCAAATCTAACAAACATAGCGTTTCCAGTTGATACAAAGTCATGTTTCTCCATCGGTCTGCTGAAGGTGTCGCAGAAAGTTTTAATGATTTTAGCGTCATCAGGTCTTGGTGCATCGTACAATGTCAGGGATTCCCCACAATCACCCGTCCATGGAATTATTGGGGATTCTATTCGGTTGATTCGGAAGCTAAAATAAATTAAATTAATTAAGTATTTGAAACAAAAAATTATTATACAACAAAATCTATTACAAATAATAAAACTAAGACGTAGTTTTTACTTTACTAGTTGCTTAGACTGAGTTTTCTTCTTAAAAAACTGGTGACGATTTGGTCAGCAAAATTAATACTGGAAAGTATCTTTACGTTAATATTATATTATTTACCTTGGAAAGTATAGCCTTACAACTTGCCCAGGGAAGCCTTGCATCAAGTAAGTGCATGATGTGTGTGGTGGGTACCAGTGGGCCACAGATAAGAATATACCCTCTGTATCACCGGATTTCTTCAAAGATTCAGCTGTTAAAAGCCAGTCACAGTTTCCAATCTTAGAACCTGGAGCTTCTACGTGACCAGGCCAGTTACCAACGTTGAAGTGAAAACCCGTGTTCAGCAGTGGTCCTGATTGAAATAATTGGACTCAATTTTGCAACAGTTTAAGAACTATGATATACTCGAGCGATAAGTCTTAAAATGGCTAAATGTCTAATTCCAATATCAATAGCAAATCATCAATTTCTAATCAATATAAGAATTTTATCTAAGCATATAATATTAAGTATCTTTTTCATGAAGTCAGATACAACAGTTAGTAGATATTACAAATATAAATTTTACAATACCAAATAAGCCTATCACTTTCCTAAGGAAAAGTTTCACAGATAAGTACAAGCGTATAATTAATAACTTTCTCGAAGCTTACAACGAACAAGTACCAATTTGAAAATTAATCGACAGCAATCTGTCATAATAACTAGCAAATTGCCAACTTAACTAGTTACATTCAGTTCATACCCGCAGGTGAGCTGACGAACTCAACAAACAGATCCTGGGACGTGCCGATAATGGAGTAGGGAAACTTTCCCATGCCGCAGAAAGTTCCAATAACGGAAGCTGATTCATCTTTACCATCGTAAATCCTGATGTAATCGTATGGACAGTTTTCAGAACCTAAAAAAAAGATAAGAAATTAAAAGTGAAATAGATAAAAGATTTAGATCTGGGTCATGTTTTACTTATATAAAGATATATTGGACAGTGAGCTGCTGAAATATTACCAAATAGGCCTCTTAAGAGGAGCCAAGTATCCAATAATTTTTCTACGGTTATTCCGGGCAAGGTGAGCCCGAAATTTATTACGATCATAAATAACGGACGTCTAATAATGGACATAAAATCTTGATGGTTTTAAAACTTTTTACCAATATTACGTTCTTGGTAACTGTCAAAACAAAAAAGGGCACCCTTGTTATATTGCAAATGAATGCGAGATCTCTATGATATTATACATTTTTAAAACTGTAATTTAGTTATAAATTTAGATGATATTACTATTTTGATTTGAATTAAAATTCAACAGAGAATAGAAAACGTAGACTTTGCAGAGGAGGTTTGAGGTAGGAGGAAAAATTAGGGCATATACCTGTGACATTTTCAGTGCTTTATTTTTTTATAGTACGTTTTTTATTTTACGGTGAAGGAATCGAAAAGAAAATGTGTATATCTTGAGATAAATTTTGAAACATTTTTATTTGGTAATCCGCAGTGAAGTGTTGTGGCACAATATGTTCCTAACACTTAAAAAGAAAAATACATTCATTTTATATAACTTTTTATAAAGAATATTATCAATACTTTTTCATGGCATGACTAGTATTCTAATTACTCCTTCAAATAAGCTCATAGCTTGCACTAGGAGTTGGTACGACAATAGCCTAAGGGGTCAAGATCGCACCCGTAACTCTCGTACTAACGGAGCGGCGTCGGCCTTTCTACCGTTGATCTATTTAGGCTTTAAAACGTATAATATGTAAACATAATTGGACGCAAATAAGCAATACCATGTGAACCCACAAAATTGAAAAAACAGAGTTATATATGCAAAAGGCTGAAGAACATTTTTCTTTAATATTTGTAGAGTTTTAAGCTTTAAAACTTCTAAAAAAGCCATTTTTAATCAAGCAATTTATGTCTTATTTTAAACGTTTTGGGTTATATTATATACGAAATACGCAGCTTTTATAGTTATTTTTTGTGAAAATAAAAGCAAGTTGTTCAAAATTGTCAAACGCGTTTTTCTCTTTCTGTGGCAACCCACACGAATATCATTTCGACATGAGACATGGTATTGCTTATTTGCGTCCATTTAATTCCAACCTTGTGTTTTTCTATAATAGAAAACAAATGATAACGTTCCCCAGACACGTCGTGTCATCTAAATAAATTTATTTCAAAGCAAATGCTACTTAACATTTCACAGCTAAGCCTCACCTGAAGTGATGGGCCGCATGGGACAAGTCATGATATTCTCACACCGCTGTCCGTCAATGTTGAATTCCTCGTTTTCTATGTACAGCTTTATGTAGGGCAGCCTCGTGTTTAGGTGATATCTAAACAGAAAAATATATGCTAAATCTTGTATATAATAAGGTGTTGATTGAAATTGTATGTTTCGTATTTTAATGCTATGTGTGTTTATGCTTTCGTTACTTAGTTTAATGTATTAGTTTTTAGCTAATTAGGCGCTTCATTATGTAAATAATTAAACGTTACACACTCAACGGCCTCTATTAAGATAGTTGTATCCTGTTTCGGGGGTCCAGAAACATTCACAATGACAAGGCCAAATACATCTAGACCGGAAACATGCCTGTATGGTCAATACAAACATCTGTTCCGAGCGGGAATAGAACCTGCGACTTGTGGCGCTTAAGGCAGGTTCGGTACCGCTCAACCGGGGCCTTCATCTCCGGTCAGGCGGAGGCCGAAAGGCCTTGGCGTATTTTATATATGTATTATATGTATTCTATGTATATATGGCGGCAGTATGTTGCCGCCCCAGACGGGGGCCGAAAGGCCTGGGTGCGTTCCCGCACCAAGGTGTATTGATATAGTATATATGTATTAGTATGTAATAATATGTATGTATTAAATTAAATTAAAAAAAAAAAGGTTCGGTACCGCTGCCCCACAACGTCGTCAAATTTAAAAAAAAAAGCAATTTAGCTATTTTGAGAACCTTTTTATCACCAAAACATTTTGGACGCCACGTCATCAAAATATTCAATTCAAAGAACTCAGTGAAAAGGATTAAACTTATAGGTGGTCAGAAATTAATCTTTGTAGTGACGTGTGGTCATATGAATGTGAGGCCAGAGAAATTAAAAGTTAGCACGATTGTACGAAAAGGATTAGTACGAAATACACATATAATACGCTGTGTGTGTGTGTTTGTTTGTCCTTATCATTGTGTAAGTTTCCGAACACTCAACACAGGATATCACTATCCCATTGAGTGTGTAACTCTTATATATTTATAAATATTATATGATGTATAGTCACTATACATGTATGTTCAGTGTGTAGCGCTTACTTACATTTAATTATGCCACTTAATAGTAAAGTCGTAGCTTGGAAAACTATTCTTACAAATTTATGAATACCTGCAATGTAGATTCCGTGGATATACGCCTGGATAGGCAGCCGACTGCACGTAGCAAGTTTGCAATCTACAGTCTCGAAAAACCCTCTCGCAGTACGACCTATAAAAGTTACGATGAACATTTGCCTCATAATGAATCCAACTTTCCCGTAGAACTGTATAACAGGTATATATTGTAGAAGTTAAATTTGTTTGACAAATGAATTTGTAGTTTTTAAAAATATGCTTAGTTCTAAGGGGATTTGTAAATGTATTTTTATATTAAGATTTATGGTTATGATTCAGAATTACCTTTTTTATACTTTGACTACAATTGATGGTACCATACCGTATGAGAGCTTGCAACACCATTAGTAGGTGCTACTCGTGCATTGCCAATGTCGAGATATTGGTCCTTAAATCTTCAAACCGGAACACAGTAATGCCAAAGGCAGTCCTGCTTTGCGGTAGAATATTGACTTTGTAGTGGTACTTATCTAGCCGGTCTCTTGCAACAAAAGACCTACCACCAGTGTGACTGATTGCACTGGTGGAATAATCTCTGCTGTGTCATAGGTTATCCCAAAGTCGTAACAGATTTTACGTAGACGTTTGTAATGAAATAAAATAAAACCGCTAGTCTCATAAAAAATTAAAATCCACCTGTGATTGTTGTAATCATTCTGTCTAAATTAATTTGTGTGTGTGTGTGTGCGCGTGAGCGTGTTAGTGTGTGTGTGTGTGTGTGTGTGTGAGGTATAGACTGTTGATGTCAGCTGTTTAATTACAATATCAGTTCTCTGTTTGTAAAGTCCTGTTAAAACCATGAGAAAGATATATGTACAAAAAATAAAAAAATATATATATTCATTAAATCACACACTAAATCAGCACTTCAATATAATTGGCTCGAATCGGCACACGCTGACGTTTCGCGATTTATTTAACCATTACCCCTGATACATTCGAGCAATCACATGTCAATAACAGCAGTCGAGGGTAAAATATAACAGAATAGATGCTGCAATAAACAAAAAATAAAGCGAAAATGAAATTCAGCGCTGACAGATAATGAAGTAACGATGACAGCCCGAATTTGCAATATTTGCTTTATTTTACTTATCCCATTTTGCCCGAGCTACTCGTATAATAACATTTTAGAATGGTAATTCTATTTCAACAAATGGACGCAAATAAGCAATACCATGTCAACCCACAAATTTGAAAAAAAAACTAAACTATGTAACTCATTACATATGCAGAAGTGTTGGTAAATGGCTGAAGATATTTTCTTTAATATTTGTAGGGTTTTAAGCTTTAAAACTTCTAAAAAGCCATTTTTAATCATGCAATTTATGTTATTTTTGTGAAAGTAAGTAAAATAACTTACATAAATCTGACATTACCAAAAACTTCACAATTACTTTAAAAAATCATATAAAGCAAGTTGTTAAAATTTTTCAAACGCGTTTTTCTCGAAATGACATTCGTGTGGGTTGACATGGTATTACTTATTTGCGTCCAAATAATCTTTCGTGTCTCCTCCAATCAATTTGATATTGGCGAATTCTCAATAGACACAACTAAAGACCAATAAAATAATTGAATTAAATTACGTTACTATCTTTTTATTAAATCCTTAATAATATTATAAATGCGAAAGTAACTCTGTATCTGTCTGTTTGTCGAGCTTTCAGGTCAAAACTACTGAACCGATTTAAATGAAATTTGGTACACAGATAGTCTAGAGCCTGAAAAAGGACACAGGCTACTTTTTAATACAAAAATAGGCTTGTAAAGGGATGAAAAGGGGCATGAAAAGTTGTATGGAAGTATCGTCAATTTTAGAGCTAGAAGCTTGAAACTTATTTTTGGCCTGTTGACTCGATTTGAATAACAATTACAAGATATTAAAATCCCTAAAAGCCATATAAAGCAGAAGAGTTTTTTTTTTTTTTTAATACATTACCATCCGGCAGTCGGGTAATAAATGCGTAACACTCACCGGCCCCCATTAGGATAGTGATATCCTGTGTCGGGGGTCCGGAAACATTCATAATGACAAGGACAAATACACCCAGACCGGAACATATGCTTGCATGGTCAATACAAACATATTATGCTCCGAGCGGGAATCGAACCCGCGACCTGTGGCGTTTAAGGCAGGTTCGCAACCGCTGCGCCACAACGTCGTCAATGTTTGTTTGATTGTCTGTTAAAGGATACCTATAAGCCGAGCAATAACGAAGAAAGCGCGAGCGGTCGATGCGATACGGTGAGTTGGTGGAACAGAAACTGTTTGTTTAACTTAACAATAACTGAGTAGACCATACGAGTGAAGCCGTGGGCACAGCTAGTTTCGTTTTATATTTATGTATTTGTACCACCTACCTACTTACACTGGAGTAGAATAAACTTTAATAAACACCACTTAATATAAAGCATGATTTAGAATTACTATATGTATGTATGTACAGGTAGGCGGTCTTATCGCTACGTAGCGATCTCTCCAGACAACCTTGGTTTCTGGCGAAATGAGCAAGGAGAAGGTAGTTTGCTACTTTACACAGTTAAAAATATAACTACATTACTAATAATATGCTATAAATAATACATATTATTACTTAGCATATATCTTGCCAATATTGTCTGAAAGAGATCGCTGATAAGACAATTTTCCAATACATAGAGATTTATCTATTAATATTGGTTTGTATTTTTTCTTGTAGTATACAATAAAGTATAAATAAATATATATTCGTAGGCAAAAATCATAAAAGTTTAATACAACATTAAAATTCATCTCGTGTAAGGTGTTGAAGGAAAAATCCCCGAGAAAACCCAAATATTTCGTATGAAATTCTGACACACAGTCGGAGCAGTGTGGCGGATTAAGCCCAGCAACCTTTCGTACCCACCCTCTTAAGGGTACGACAGGACGTCTTTGAATGGACATTAATAGGGTTGTTACAGTGGTGATGTTGATGTTGATTATGACTACTATTAATTATTACTATTACACGGTACATATAACGCAATTATTTATAAACATTTCAGCAATATTGAAATCTATTTATCATAATCGTTTTGTATTTAAGAAACTTTTACGTTGCTTTTTATTTATTTGCTAGTTGCGTATAGCGGCTTCGCTCGTCTAGTGTACTGATTTTTCTTTATTGCAAGGAACACAATTTTTTTTTCTAAAATAAAAGTAGCCTAAGTCACTCCTTATGACATTAGTTATCTACGAGTGAAAGTCCTGTTAAAATTGATCTAGCAGTTCCAAAGATTAGCCGGAACAAACTGATCGACAGACATACAAAAACGTAAAAATATTTTTTATGTAAGTACCGTATACACTTTTATATGCATTTAGTGAAAAACTACCAATTTGGAATTACAAACAGACATTTCAATTTTAGTTATTCGTATAGATTTCAACTTTTGACATTTTCAATTATAAAAAATAAACAAATTCCGCATAAATATCAGTTTCTTAAATTACAAATAAATCTCAATATATCACAAACAAAAACACTATTTAACTTATTTATTGCTGCAAAATTAAAAACAAACACAAATTTTTGAATTTAAAATAAACTAAAAATGAACTATTCCGCAAATAAAAAAGATTCCAATTCCGTGTAAATGTAAATTAAATAACTTTCATGACAAATGTCGGCAACCATTCCGTACCCATTCAGCAATTGTCCCGCACTCAAACACTTGATTACAAGGCATAAATCAGGGGTTGCAATAATAGGCTGACCTAGCTCAGGCAATTCTGCGCGATTTATTCACCATTTTGGTCACGTAGCTACCAAAGAGGTGGCCATTTTGGGACCAGAAAATGATTCTAGCGACGTTTTAGGGTTGATGTAATTGAAGGTTGATTTATAAGATGATTACTAAGTTCTTGTAGTTGAACGTAAATGAGATACATTTATTGAATCCATTATTAATTGCTTGAATAGATTTATCAAAATTGGACACAAGCGTAGGCATCGGTGCAAAATAATCCTGTGGGCTTGAGATGATTTGTTCTTTTATGTTTAGGAATTTCTTTCCATATACCTTCCTTATAGACTTTGAAAATAAATTCACAAAATTTATTATGGACTAAAATTATTACTTTAGAACATAAACAGGATCATCATCTAAAATCGATTTCAATTGCGTCACATACACAAAAAATAAGATTTACGTCACAATAATAAAATGGTATGCTATATGGGCGCAAATAAGCAATACCATGTCAACCCACAAAATTGAAAAAACTGAGTTATATATGCTGAAGTAATGGTAAATGGCTGAAGAACATTTCTCTTTAATATTTATAGGGTTTAAGCTTTTAAACTTCTAAAAAAGCCATTTTTAATCATGCAATTTATGTATTATGTTAAACGTTTTGGGTTATATTATATACGAAATATGCAGTTTGTATATTTATTTTATGTGAAAATAAGTAAAGTAGCTTACATAAATCTGAAATTGCCAAAAACTTGACCAATACATAAAAAAATCATATAAAGCAAGTTGTTCAAAATTTTCAAACGCGTTTTTCTCGAATTGACATTCGTGTGGGTTGACATGGTATTGCTTATTTGCGTCCATATGCACTTAAAAAAAGTAAATGAACTTTTTTTGTTTTTTTAGCTTGAATTTTTTTATGATCGTAACACTTATGTGACTGTTGCTCATTTACAGAATTACTATACGATAAAGATGTTAGTTTTTTTTAAATTGTTTGTGTGAATTTATTTCTTATCAATGTAGGAGATACTAAAAAACTTTCATCTAATTGAATAAAATTGAAGCCACGATTACGTAAAATTATTTAGAATGTCCGGAAGAACGACGTCTGTTTGAAGAAAATTACATCCACGAAAGTAAAATTCTAGCCAATATAGCTTAGTTTGCAACAAACACGTATTTTGTGGAATGAGCTCCCTGCTGAGGTTTTCCCAACACGCTAAAGTATGGGTTTCTTCAAGGGAAGGTTGAAAAAGTTTTTAAGGGGTCGGCAACACGCATGTGATACCACTGGGGTTGCAGGCGTCCATAGGCTACGGTGACCGCTTACCATCAGGCGGGCCGTACGCTTGTTTGACACCATCGTGGTATTAAAAAAAAAACTATTTTTAGTGAATCAAGGCCACCAATATTGGTAAGTAGGTATTATGAATGCAGTAAGCAGAAAAATATATACAAAATCTATTTAAGTAGTGTGACTGAAGGCGAGACTAGTTTATTTAATTTAGTGGCTTACAGTAGGTATGTGTATACTATGTATGTATGTAACTAAGCGTTAAGCGGTAAGTACGTACAATGTAGTATATCTAGGGCTACATACAATTCAAATTACTAGCCAAATTGCAGGGTAACATCAAAGCGTACTCATTGAACATTTGGAAACAAATTGCTTTCCCGCTAAAAGCCTTCGTATTGCGCCTGTCATAAGTGTTCAGTAGTAGTCTGGATACGTTTTGAGAGAAATTAAATATCTCTAAGCCCTATTTTTTATGATACCTATATATTGATGAAGATAGACATAACTCCATAATGTGGCCTGGTTTCTAGTTTGATTAGTTCGACATTCGACAAAAAAAAAATTATATTTTTCATCTACACAATCAATAAAATTAATAATTATCATATTGTTTTTCAACAAATTGTGAAAAATTTTGAAACGATTCTTTGTTATTTCATATTGTATCGCCTGTAAAATTCGATTATAAAATTTAATTTTCACACTGTCTGCGTAAATTCCTTGACAAATATCGATCAATTTGAACAAATAAATATATACCGATACTTCGAATGGAGGATCAATGCCAGTATTCAAATCTTAAATCTCAATAATTATTCCATATAATAATTTACTTTATCCTTTGTAAGGTGTACATGGATTAGTGGTAGTTATTAGTGTTAGTGGTTTCGCAATTTCAATTTTCGTATGCATTTGAATTAGACGCAATATTATTGGAAAATAATTTAATTTGCGTACTGCGATTATCCACGAGTCTAGTGTACAGGGTTGTCAAAAACAATAATAATATAAAAACAATAATCTAACTTCTAACTAATGTTATAAATGTGAACATTTTTATGGATGGTTTGTTACTATTTCACGCATAAACTACTGCACGGATTTGGATGAAATTTGCTGCACACATAGCTTATTACCTTGACTACCATATCGAATACTTATTATTTCGGAAAAATGTTGGGTTCCCGTGAGATCATCAAAAAACTATAAATATATAAATGTGAGCGGGCGCCGCGGGCACTGCTAGTGTATTATATTTATAAAAATTAAACCAAACCAAATTCGTTGTATCATAATTGGTGTAAAAATTAATTTGTTACGGTCTTGTTAATATATTTTTTGTAATTATGACCCTTAGAAAAATATTGACAACCCTATACGCATGAATTGTTTAATCAAAACCATTCTAAATGTAATTACTATTATTGCATTTTCCATTTTGAATCAAAGTCCTATTTTGGTTTGAAGTATATCTATTTATTGGCACCGTTTGGGTACGGAACCCTAATAAGAAATACTTATAAAACTTACCCAGCAACAACTTCTCCTCTTCGGTTAGGATATAATTCTGGATGTTGTCCATATCTCAGGTATACTTCAAACTGCTGCTCCGCCCTACGATCAAACATATTATTAATAACAAACGCAACACACTCAAATGGGGGCCCCATTGGGATAGTTTTATCCTGTGTCGAGGGTCCGGAAACATACACAAAGACAAGGACAAACACATCCAGACCGGAAAACCTGTCTATATGGTCGATACAAACATCTCCGAGCTGGAATCGAACCCGCGACCTATGGCGATTAAGGCAGGTTCACTACCGCTGAGCCACAACGTCGTCGATTTTGCTTTAAAAGTGCGATTCCGATGAACACGGCATGTGCCGGGACGGTAGGCGCCATTACAGTAATAATTTGGTTTGCATAAAATGACTGTAAAAAGTGTAAAATCAGTCACTTTGTACATTTATTTTGCATACACATTAATTTTTACGGTAGTAGAGTCATGGTTTTCGTAGCACAAGTGGGCCGGCTCGATCGGGAAGTACTACCCTTTCGAAAAATCGGCGTAAAGTAACAGTACTGATGCGTTTCGTGCGATGAGGGAGAGCAAAGGAGGCGGAACCTCCCACCCACACTGTTCCTTTCCTTTATTCCTTTCTCTCGTGTTTCTTGCGTTGGAAATGCGCATGTGATTTTTCAAGTGTCGCGAGCGTTCATAGCGGTTACTGTTTACCGTTACCGTGTTCATAGGTTGCGGTGTTCACAGGTTGCGGTGACTGTTGACCGTATGCTTGTTTGCCAACCGTCATGAGAAAAAAAACTTGAGAGGTCTCTAGGGACACCCGGATGGAACGAAGTTCCTTTCGATTAATTAGTAAAGGAATTGTAATATTTTTTTTAAAGTTATAATAATATTTTTTTAATTTATTATTTATTATGTACAAAAACAAATCAACAAAAATAATCGTCGCGACACCACACTGTTCAAAACAAATAGAAAGACGAAACGAAAATAACTGGCTTGCTTTCTATGAGAGAGAGAGACAGACAGAGAAACACGCGCACGCCGCACGGCTTACAACTATAGCAAAAAGTGTCGTGACAACTTTTCGTAAGAATTTTCCGTCTAGCCCCCTTTCACAACGCGCGATAAGGAACTTCGTTCCAATAACAACTCTGATTCCGACATGCGATTGCACAGCAGCAGAGGGCGACGGCAGATGGGTCGCGCGGCAGTCCCTCGGGATCTCATCATTACACTTAAGTTGTGATTAAAACATAACACATGAAACAAATTTATTTTTATTTATTTTATTTTCAAATAAATAAATAAACACAATTGACAAGTGGTACGCAAATTAAAAGTTTTTAAGATATCTAGGAACCAACTTTGTCATGTTTTTATATTTATATTATGATTTTGTTAATGTAACTAGTTTTTAAAATATTTGTGAATAAATTACGTATTTTAAAATAGATGCAGAATGTACTTTACAGAAAATAATTTCATCAAACTGGAGTAAATTCCAATCATCGGTTGAATGTATTTAATATTTTCCATTGCAGAATTTAATTTTAACTCTTAACTATATTCGACAAACAATGCTTTTTAAAACAATATGGTTAATATAAATTAAACTCAATTCAGAGAATATTAGTAAACACTGTTGTTATTAAAACTTGATCATTAAAATTTTAAATGAATTTCACAAAGTTTGCTAAATTAAAGACGTTTGTCCTGAGGGCAGGGTTGAAGAAAATAGATTGGATTAGAATAATTGTGTATCAACGTTTTAGTACTCGCAGTCTTATTGTTTATTATCCACAAACAGAATATAAACGTACAATAGCAATATTATTACTGTTGTGTTTCATTAGTTGAGTGTTTTTTTATGCTAAACGTCGGCAAGTAAGCACACGACCCTGATTGTAAGCGGTTGTCGTAGCCTATGAGCGCTTGCAACACCATTCATTTGTAGATGTCACTCACGCGTTGTCAACCTGAAGACATTGGTTGGCCAGTGTTCCAAAACTCATTAGTAATTTGCGTAGAATATCTGAAACTTCCGTAATACATACCTATTCGAACTTTGGCAATAAAGGCAAATGTGTTTTCAAGGCGTCGGGATGTGACGACCCCATCGCCCGCTGTTGGGATAACCTCTGTCACAACAGAGATTATTCCACCAGTGCAATCAGTCACACTGGTGGTAGGTCTTTGTTGCAAGAGGCCGGCTAGGTAGGTACCACCGCAGTGTCCAATATTCTGCCGCCAAATAGTAGTGCTTAGGCACTACTGTGTTCCGGTATGAAGGGCATTGTACGCTAGTGAAATTACTGGGCGAACGAGATTTAAAAACTAATATCTCGAGGTTGGCAACGCGTGAGTAGCACCTACTAATGGTGCTGCAAGCGCTCATAGGCTGCGGCAGCCACTTACCATCAGGTAGGCCGTATGCCTGTTTGCCAACTTCTAACATAAAAAAAAAAAAAAAAAAATGTGAGCGCTTAAGACTCGAAGCTTCCTCTGTTCCCTTCCCTTTCCCCCTCTTCTTCTGTCTATAGACTATAGTACATGTACATTACCTAAAGTCTACGATAACTGATTTCAATAATGTTACAAGCTGGCAAACAAGCATACGGCCCACCTGATGGTAAGTGGTAGCCGTAGCCTATGAGCGTTTGTAGCACCATTAGTAGGAGTGACTCACGCGTTGCCAACGTCGAGATATTAGTTATTAAATCTCCTCTGCCCAGTAATTTCACTAGCGTACGGTGCCCTTCAAACCGGAACACAGTAATGCCTAAGCACTACTATTTGGCGGCAGAATATTTGACACTGCGGTGGTACCTACCTAGCCGGCCTCTTGCAATAAAACACCTACCACCAGTATGACTGATTGCACTGTTGGAATGACAGAGATTATCCCACCAGCGGGCGATGGGGTCGTCACGTCCCGACGCCTATAATAAGGTTTGTCTTTCTCATTATTTATTTATTATATTGATATTTTTCTAAAAATTTTCTGATTTAATAAACCAATGGGTCGTATTTTATCCTATTCCATTTTATGTATAACTGAATGACACAATGGATTTGAATTTGTTTTATGTGTGCAATATATCTTCATTAATAGACTGTAACTTTTTATGTAGTGATAAAATTTTAGTAGTACGGATAATGAAAATATGCCTCGAATACTAATCAAAGTGTCACAGATACTATTTTTCTACTAAATTCTATGGTGGCTACCAATGATAGCTTGCCTCCTAAGAGAGCAGTTAGTTAACCGTACCCTATGTCATGTCAATAACAGGAGACGTTTCACTTATGAAGTCAAGACATGATTAAGAATGGCTGGAGAGGGGGTTTAATTGAAAAGATGGGCTGGAAACTGGGGCCTTTGATGCTCACACTCATCGAATGAAACATAACAGTAGTTCTGGTACTTAAAGTCGATGTTCTTCTGAGATACTAGTTGTGTCGGAATATTCATGTCCAAAACTGTAAACCTTAGTGATTTATTACGAATATTGAAAAAAAAAAATAGATCGCTTATAAATTACCTAGAATCGAAGCTGAAATATGTCTGGTCAGTGAAATTGTCTGCATGGAAAACGATTTTAACGAAGTTTGTCTCCGAGATAAAAGTCTGCGGTTGTTCTATCTCGCCGCAAAAGAGACCGGGTTCCTTTCTGTTGGAAACATCTGTCTTTGCATTGCCGTCGACGATCTGAAAGTAAAAAATAATGTTAGTTTATGTACATTATATTCATTAGTGTCCTAAAGACTATACTGTGGATATATTTAACAATGATAAAGGTAGCAAATATGGTGGACGATACGATTAAATTCAAAAGTGTGTTATCAAACCAATCGCAAGAAGGAAGGACAGAGAAGTTTGGACAAAGGTAGTGGAAGTTAATTACTAAAACTCTATATCGGCTATAATAGTTTTGCTTCCAATTTTCCAAAAAAAGTTTCTCTTGTATGCTCGTTAGTGGGAAGTATCATTAATCCGAAGTACTTTTTAATAAATACACGACTACACGCGGTAGCGGATCTTCAAATTATGAAAACATAAAAAGTTTACATTGACGCTATCACAAATATTGATATCCATTCAAAAACTTATCGCAATCTGCTACCACAATCAATAATATATTTGAAACAAAAAATATTGTTCGAAAAATATTCTTTTATCGGATTTAAATATGGTGGGTGAAATATATTCCAACCATATGTGTGAAACAAAGGGCATTTGCTTAATTAATTCTCTCAGTAACAATTTTTGCTTTTTTGTCGAATACGAGTACGAGTGTTTTATGTGAAAAGAAATTTAATTAAATTTGCTGGTATTATTTGTCACAGAATCTGAACTAAAGTGAGTATGATTCACTGAAATGTTTAATTTTCCAAATTAAATTAATCATTGTTTATCATGTAGTTCCTGCTCTAAGTTAATAGTAGTATTTATTATGTTTAGAAATTTTAAGGATACAAGCGGGAAGCCAAATTTTAAAATAGACTTCTTAAAAAAGTTCTCAGTAAATTTAAATAAATACTGTGTCAAAATTTTGAAAACGTTTGTGGCTTTTTGGACCTTTATATATATTTTTTGTTATACATTTCTAACAAATCAATTTATACAAAAAGTTTATGTAAAACAAACAATCATCTAAATTACACAATTTCAATAAAATCGCTCCCAAAATATTCGGAGAAGACGAAGTTTCACTTCAGAATTTCCGAAATCGCGACAGGGGAATGATCCAATAATTATCCATCCAAATTGCCGCTCGAGTTCGGGAGTTCTTTTAGTTTACGAAGTTCAGAAATTAATTAGTTGAATTGGTAGAACGCTCGCCAACTCAATTACGTCTTCGTGCTGGGTGATTTTCGGGTCTTATGGACTTTGGCTTTCTGTTTTACTTAGCATAATTTCATCCTTGACATATTCTCTCATTTTCACCTTTAATCTTTTCGAAATTTGGTAGGTAATTTTATTAAAATTTAGCATCTGTCCGACGAATTACGTTCTGTTCATTCGTTTGAAGCACAGGTTCTGTACTAGAACCGTCATGTCGTAATTTATTCATGTCAGTGGGCCGAGTTGTTATAATGAACGACCGTCTAAAAGTCAGCTTTCTATCCATTGGGAATAGTAAATTTTTTTGATAAAAGATAATATGTTTTTTTGTACTTTTATTTTAAGGCTACGAGCAATAAAAAAAAAACTTATAATTTTGTAATCTTCTATAAGGAGACTTTTAATCAAAAGGCTAGCCCACAGATAGTCTAGAGCCTGATAAAGGACATAGACTACTTTTTAATGCCAAAAAAGTTGGAAGGGGTTAAAAAGGAAAGGGTTGTATGGAAGTATCGTCATTTTTAGAGCTAGAAGCTACAAATTTAATTTTAAGCCTGTTAATGCGATATAAATAAATATGACGTTCAAAGTTTGTAAAAGGTCCGCCCTGTTTAGAGTTTGTATTAAATTCGTTATTTACGCGGGCGAAGCCGCTGGCAGAAGCTAGTAGGCTATATAGCATCGTGATATGATACTTAGAAGCAGAGTAATAAGGAAGTAAGTATGGGCGGGCGATAAGATACGGTTACTTTATGAAACAGGGCGATCTCACCCGACGGAAGCGAAGCCGCGGGCTTAGCTAATAGTTTGTATAGACCACCTTTTAGCACCTTTGGTTAACTTGCTATGCCTCTGTTTTTGTAATCATTCTAGCTTGTCATTTCTACTACTTCTGATTCTTCTTCTTATCGAGTGCTTAGTGGCCAACCTAGTATCAAAGTTGTTCAGGTCGCCCGTAGGCCTCTGACTTGATTTATCGACTGTTGTCAAATTGTCAACAGCCGGGACCGACATTTTACGTGCCCTCCGAAGCACAGAGACGCTCGGTTGAAATACCATCACGCAATCACCCATCTAGTGACTGACCGCCCCTAAAGTTGCTTAACCTACGGATCGCTTACCGATCAGTGAGTGCACTCGGCTATGAACATCTCAACTAATTTCTACTACTAATATATCTTGAGTGTCATGGTGGGTGGGGGGAGAGGTGTTCAGTTCAGGCGAGCAGCGACCTGCGGGCATTGTTACTAATGATCGCTTACTAACGCCTTATCTATAACGACTATGAGACAATTAGTATAGTCAATGGGTTTTGTGTGGGACATTAGTTCTTGTATATTACCACAAATTAATATAATGGCTTTTGATATAATAAACAGATCTTACCGATTAAAGCTTTGTCCATAACAGAAGGGACTAGCTTTTGGAAATATTTTGGTATTGGAGCTATTATCGGCTTCCATAATATAGCAATTAGCAAAACTTCTTCCATATTATATTCCATAACATATCAATTAACACTTGTAGTGTTAATGGGAATGTTCTATGTATTGCTGGGGTTTGCGGATTTGGAATAAAACGCCTGATGTCTCTAAATGAGACTTTAATGAAATCAATCGTAGGACAAAAGAATAGCCCATGTCACTAATTATCACACTTGTTCACAGGTATCGCTTTTATTTTCTTTTTTAGTTTCTTCGCTCGTTGCTCAGAACTTATGAATCAATCGACGCGCCGGGCCGCTTATATAGTGCGTTAGTAGAGAGTTCCGTCCGCGGAATGTTTTCCGACATTTTCGAGACCACATCTTTCTAGAAACTACTCTTCGCGAAGGAAATAGACAGAGAGAGTAGCAAGCGATTTTGAACCTTATGCTCCGGTGATAAGGTTTTCCGTAACAGTATAATATGTCGTAGTGAATGAAATGTAAAATCCTTGAAATTTAAATTTCATAAAATCATATAGTAAAAAGGGGATTTGAAATTTAATAAGAAGATACCACGACAATAGCCAAAGAGGGTCAAAATCGCGTGTAAAATTTGGTGCAGCAATAGAATAGACCTTGCCTAGACCTTTCACGCAGTAATTCGTTACTCACGCATTTAAAGCCGTGGGCACAGCTAGTATTGATATAAATTTTACTTCGGCGTAGGGTTTGGACCTCTGGTGGTCACATTTTTAGGCGTGGGGACGTGTCGACCCTGTCGCCGGCTGTTGTTGTTGTGTTTCACCAGTGCAATCAGTCACACTGGTGGTAGGTTTTGTTGCAAGAGGCCGGCTAGGTAGGTACCACCGCAGTGCCAAATATTCTACCGCAAAGCAGTGTCTTTGGCATTGCTGTAATTCGGTTTGAAGGGCACTGGAGGCTAGTGAAATTACTGGGCAAAGGAGATTTAAGAAATAATGTCTCGAGGTTGGTATAGCCTGAGTGGCACCTACTAATGGTTTTGCAAGCGCTCATAGGCTATAGCAATTGCTTACCATCAGGTGGGCGACAGGTTTGCTTGCCAACTTAGTAACTTAAAAAAACTTATACGAGTGCGGGTATTTACGTCGATACGCTAGACGATACACTTCCCCGCTTGAACTGGCCGGTTTGTGCCTAAATGAACCACTACTAGTATTATATACTATATTATATACCTGCATATATCCCTTGTGACAGGTTGTACCATTTATGAGAGTGCCGACTTTGAATTTCTTGAAGCGTATTCTGAGTATCCAGTCCTTTGGCGACCCTCGGAAAGCTCTAAACCTGTTAACAGAAACACGAAATGCAATAATAAAACTCACTTTAAAAAAACAGATACCTATGTTAACATTATTATTGAACGAGGTCAAAAAGAAAGTTTTTTCCTATAAATAGGCGAGATTTTTGGTAATAAAGAAATGTAACTAAGATTAAAAATATTTTTTTATGAGAAACATTTTAAGTTTAATGTTATTATATGCAGTATTTGATTATTATATTATTTATATAAAATAAAAATAAGAATATATATATATATTTATATATATATATATTAGTATTTATTTATCGTTAACATTTCATGTATTATTGTTATTTATATTTATTTTTATTGTTTTTTTATTTATTTTTTACTATATGTCTATACATTTTTTTTTTTTGCTCGCCTACCCACACTCTTTCTTCCACGTCCAGGGTTGGCTGGTAGAGAATGCTTTTAGCATTAAGCCCGCCTTTTGTGCACTTTGTGCAATAAAGTATAAATAAATAAAAAGGGTCTAATATATGAGCTTCGAGAACAAACTGTTAAAACGAAACTAATCAGTAATTTTGTTACATAACCCATTCCCTGTCGAGGAATTAGAAACAATTATTAAACAATAGAAATGTTCATATAATTAATTGTAATATAGTTCATCACTTGTGCTAATACATTATATGATAAAAAAACTTTTGATACTTTCTATCAAAAAAAACAAAGAGATATAATTCACTAGCTGACTCGCCGAACGTTGTTCTGCCTTATAAATTATCAAAGAAATTAAACGAAAATAATAAATCGTGATAAATTTTACATGCATTTCGTTTTGAACACAGAACAATTAAATTCAGTTCCTGGTAACATATACTTTACGATTTATTCTAATACTAACCAAATATACAAAACAAAAATATAAAAATCAAACAAGCCGTTTCGGAGTGCAACTACAAACACTGTGACAAGGGGTAGGGAGAGAGAGAGAGAGAGAGGGAGGAGGGGGAGAGAGAGAGAGAGACAGTTGCACACCCGCCTACACACTCACTTGCTCGTGTGCTCATTTGCTTGTAGTAAGCTCGATACACACACACAAACACACAACATACAGCATCTCGTTACGTGACGATTTCTAAACGGCACTACCCGTAATGCTCGTTAAGGAACTTCGTTCCAATAAGTTTTTTATAACGTTTTCAACGGTTATATTTCATATAATTTAAGCTTTGGTACAAATTGAGATAAAATGGATGATAAATATGATACTGACCTATATGTACAAGTGAGGGGTCGGCCGAAGTTGTCGGCTGTCACCGGAGGCGACGATACATCTTCATATATCTCGACAGTCTTGTTACAATGATCGCGTTTTGAATCTGCAACAAATAAATAAAACATTTTACATTTATCGTATACAATTTTTACTCTTTTTATATAAGTTAATCTCACCTATGTGAAGTTGGCAACCGAGTATGCAATAAAAAAAATTTATGTTAGCCATTCGATTGTACCACGTTTGTACCGGATTGTACCACTTTTAAAATCGTTTGTACCTCAAAGGTGTACAAGTTATGGGGGTCCGAAATTATAGTAGAAAACGAATTTTCGATTTCAGGATTTTTGATGATGGCATCTAAAAGAGTATCGTTTGTACCTGATTGTACCACTAGCAGAAATAAAAAAAGTTAAGGAATACATTTGCCCGTTACTTATATACATAACTTATGAAAATCGAAAAATTCGAATAAAAAATTAAAGAAAAGCGTTTCGATTTATATTATTGAGGTGTAAACGAGAGAGCTATGGGTACAAACGATACGAAGATAGTCCTATAAGGTACAAACGATAGAACCTAGGTTTTGCCTACCAAATTGATGGCTAATTTGAAAAAATTTAATTAGCCGAAAAAATGCTTTCCAAATCTTATTCCGTTGGTTTCTTTACGGTATACACAAGATATCTAAGGGTACAAACGATAAGAACCAAGACCTAAGAGGTACAAACGATAGAACCTAGATTTAGCCTATCACATTGAAGCCTAAATTGAAAGAAGTTCATTGGCTGAAAACACTGCTTAGTAAATGATATTCCGTTCGTTTTTTACGGTATACACAAGATATCTAAGGGTACAAACGATAGGAACCAAGTCCTAAGAGGTACAAACGATAGAACCTAGATTTAGCCTAGCACATTGAAGCCTAAATTGATAGAATTTGATTGGCTGAAAAAACTGCTTAGTAAATGATATTTCGTTCGTTTTTTTACGGTATACACAAGATATCTAAGGGTACAAACGATAGGAACCAAGTCCTAAGAGGTACAAACGATAGAACCTAGATTTAGCCTATCACATTGAAGCCGAAATTGAAAGAATTTGATTGGCTGAAAAAAATGCTTATTAAATGATATTCTGTTCGTTTTTTTACGGTATACACAAGATATCTATGGGTACAAACGATAGGAACTTAATTCTAAGAGGTACAAACGATAGAACCTAGATTTAGCCTATCACATTGAAGCCTAAATTGAAAGAAGTTCATTGGCTGAAAACACTGCTTAGTAAATGATATTCCGTTCGTTTTTTACGGTATACACAAGATATCTAAGGGTACAAACGATAGGAACCAAGACCTAAGAGGTACAAACGATAGAACCTAGATTTAGCCTAGCACATTGAAGCCTAAATTGATAGAATTTGATTGGCTGAAAAAATGCTTAGTAAATGATATTTCGTTCGTTTTTTTACGGTATACACAAGATATCTATGGGTACAAACGATAGGAACTTAATTCTAAGAGGTACAAACGATAGAACCTAGATTTAGCCTATCACATTGAAGCCTAAATTGAAAGAAGTTGATTGGCTGAAAAAACTGCTTAGTAAATGATATTCCGTTCGTTTTTTACGGTATACACAAGATATCTAAGGGTACAAACGATAGGAACCAAGTCCTAAGAGGTACAAACGATAGAACCTAGATTTAGCCTATCACATTGAAGCCTAAATTGAAAGTATTTGATTGGCTGAAAAAACTGCTTAGTAAATGATATTCCGTTCGTTTTTTACGGTATACACAAGATATCTAAGGGTACAAACGATAGGAACCAAGACCTAAGAGGTACAAACGATAGAACCTAGATTTAGCCTAGCACATTGACGGCTAAATTGAAAGATTTTGAATGGCTAAAAAGAATGCTAAGTTAATGTTATTTCGTTGGTTTCTTTGCGCTAAACACAAGATATCTAAAGGTACAAACGATGCGAACTTAGTCCTAAGAGGTACAAACGATAGAACCTAGATTTAGCCTATCACATTGAAGCCTAAATTGAAAGAATTTGATTGGCTGAAAAAACTGCTTATTAAATGATATTCCGTTCGTTTTTTACGGTATACACAAGATATCTAAGGGTACAAACGATAGGAACCAAGTCCTAAGAGGTACAAACGATAGAACCTAGATTTAGCCTAGCACATTGATACCTAAATTGAAAGAATTTGATTAGCCGTATACCGTAAAGTGTAAAGTAAAGTATTACCGTAAAGTATTAGTGTATACCGTAAAGAAACCAACGGAATAAGATTTGGAAAGCATTTTTTCGGCTAATTAAATTTTTTCAAATGTGCCATCAATTTGGTAGGCAAAACCTAGGTTCTATCGTTTGTACCTTATAGGACTATCTTCGTATCGTTTGTACCCATAGCTCTCTCGTTTACACCTCAATAATATAAATCGAAACGCTTTTCTTTAATTTTTTATTCGAATTTTTCGATTTTCATAAGTTATGTATATAAGTAACGGGCAAATGTATTCCTTAAATTTTTTTTTATTTCTGCTAGTGGTACAATCAGGTACAAACGATACTCTTTTAGATGCCATCATCAAAAATCCTGAAATCGAAAATTCGTTTTCTACTATAATTTCGGACCCCCATAACTTGTACACCTTTGAGGTACAAACGATTTTAAAAGTGGTACAATCCGGTACAAACGTGGTACAATCGAATGGCTAACATAATTTTTTTTATTGCATACTCGGTTGCCAACTTCACATAGGTGTTAATCTCATTATTTATTTTAGGTTCAACTCTTGTTATTTCAGTTTATTTTATAAGTTATTGTATGCTTTTTAATTATATAATATCACTTTTGTTTTATTTTATTTATATTTTTTTAGTTTTTACTATTTCTTTCTATGTTGTTATATCAAATAAACTCATTATTTACTCATTCATTCATTCAATCGTGTTGTTGGACGAAATCGAATTAGCTTTAAAATTATGCAAACATATTTTGCCACTCAATAAAGAAATGTTTACCACATGAAATGAAATAGAAAAATGATAATGACGTTCTTTACATGATTAGCATGGCTAGCAGAAAAAAAGTATCTGTTTTAAGTACATATTTATTTACTATATTTTACTCTACTTTATAAAATATTGCCTTAATTTTAATTTAAACACGATTTGAAAAGCAAAAAATATAAATTCCAAGAAGGTCTAATTAAGAATTTTCGGCTATACTTTCTTGGAATTTTGAACATTGCTTTAAAAACATTTAAATTTATTAATTAAATTTTATGGAATAAAAATTTGGAACGATTTATTAGCGAACATTTATTGGAAGGTCATTGTCTTTGAAATATAATAACATATATAACAATCTTCTTCTTCCTAGCATTATTCCCAGTATTATACGAGTATTTACCCAGGGTCTGCTTATTACTCTTGTCCGGATTTGACAGGTTACTAGTTTTTATATAGAGCGATTGCCATCTGACTCCTACAATCCTAAAGGCGAACCAGTAACTCATTGGATAAGAGCAATTTACTTATCAAGAGCTAACGATTATTATCAGATGTTATGTAATAGCAACCGGGACCGACAGCTTAACGTGCTCTCCGAGGCACGGTGGAGAGACCCACACAGACAAACGCCCATACCGAAACAGATATTTGTAAGATCAAACAAACATCTGCCCGAACGGGAAGCAAACCCACTACCTAAAACATATATAAAAATAAGTTTAACAAAATTCTACATCGCTAGAGAATATAGTTAATTTATTATGATATAGATTCAAACAAATATATCAGTAAGTCAACCTAAAACAATACATAGAAACCCTTCGTTGTGTACTGTCAGAGTGGATCACTTTTCCAACTACTAAAGCCCCATGTCAAACAATATTAATTATAATTGAATATGTCCCACGCTGACTTTGTAGCAGACAATTAAATTGTCTTTTCAAAGTTTGCTTTGCATCGTTTCTTCTTCCGCTTAGAAGTCCCTATGCAAATGTAAAATTAATTGAACATGATAGAGAATATTAGTAAATATGTAACTGATTTTTAGGGTTCCGTAGCCAAATGGCAAAAACGGAACCCTTATAGTTTCTTCATGTCCGTATGTCCGTCCGTCCGTCTGTCCGTCCGTCCGTATGTCACATTTTATTCAGAGACCATTGGCTCTATCTATACGAAACTTACTAAATAGGTGTATTCTATGAACCGCACCACGATTCTGTAATGAAATCTTAAAATATATAAGAATTAAGGGTAGCAGTCCATACATATAACTGACGGTTGAAAAAAAAATTCAACGTATGTCAACGCGTGAGACATCTTTGGATAGGTCTTTCAAAATGATAAGGAGGTTTGATTTTGACTTTTTCATTAAGTCAGTAGTTGTTGAGATATTAGCTCCTAAAGTCGTAAAAATTGTCCCCCCCCCTTTCACTTTTGAACTATGGGATTTAAAATTCTGAAAAAAATTGAGCTTATAGGAAATCAAATAAAATTTTAACCACATTTGGTTTGAAGAAGATAGGTCTACAAATTTAAGAGAAATATAAGTTTTTCCCATAACTTTGTTTTTCATATAACTTTTAATAATTACTATGAAATTACCAACTTATTTTTGCAGTTGATTTTTATTCGTTATTATTTTTAAAGGCCTTAAGAATCTTCATAACCAAGCTGCGGAACCCTTTAGTTTCAACTGTGCGTGGTCCACAACGCACTTGACTGCTAATTATTTTTTTTATAATAACTAATATGATCAGATGTTAATAATTTGGCGTATGACCCGTCTGACACTAAGCGGTCACCGCAGCCTATAGACACATGCAACGCCACCAGCAATACAAGCGCATTGCCAACCGAAGGGACGAAGGGAACAGATAAGCGCAATACAGGGAAACGATAAGAAGGTGTAAAGGGCTTAGGCCTCCGGCGTTCCCAGTCATCGAATGCAATATTATACTGCACGGAGTGTACTCGCCAAGTACACTACGGCAGTGGTAGTGTACGACTCGGCCGCCGGTTAATGAAGCGACAATACGCACTAAAACTCAGTGGAACTCAGCAGATATTTCCGCTATGGGGTAGCTGAAAGTATTATACTATTGCCTTCAGTTAGATTACCGTGGTCTTTGGAGGTCTTTATCCTTAGTTCCTTTCACCCTAGTAGTAGCAGAGCCATTCTTCTCCCAGCACAAATGGGGCCGGGTCGCTCGGGGTAGTACTACTGTCTCGTAAAAAATCGGCGTAAAGTAACGGTATCAATAGAGACTTTTGCGTTTCATGCGATGAGTAAGAGTACCGGAGACCTCATCTCACCCCTTCCTCCCTGTTTCCTCCCTTTTTACCCTTCTACTCCTCTTCGGCGACTGCTTACCATCAGGCGGACCGTATACTTGTTAACTAACCGTCATGAAATAAACTACATAGTTCTCTTATTACACATTCAATCGCCCTTCATCTCCCAAGGAAACAGTGAAGAGACTAGTATTTCAATACCTAAGCTATATGCCTGTTTGTCATTTTAATAATGTAAAAAAGTCTCACATAAACTAGAATAGAATAAAATCTCTAACATCTTAAAAATAGCCCATTCTAAAGCCAAATAATACTATGTAATACTCGTTAAGTCCGTTCTGGCAGCATCAAAAGCGTGTTAATGCGACGATTCGTCGTGCACATCACAAAGTGCAGTGAGTGTGGCGAGTACATCGCTACTAAAATTCGAAACGATGTACTAAATTTTAACATAGTTAAATAGTGTAAAATATCCTTTACTAGTGTATACATAGTATTAAATTTACCTTTTATGTTTTTAACCATTCATTATACGTTTCTAATTATTATAAAATTAGATGTGGCATTTTTTTATTGCATTTTGACGTGGAAAAAGAAAGAAGGTAAAAAGAACATTAGCTAAAAACCACGTGCCATTGTTTTACTTATTTATGTCAAATTACCATCGACTAATCTAATTATACGAAAGCAAATATTTTATATCTTTTTATTTACCTCATGATGGTTGGCAAACAAGCATACGATCCACCTGATGGTAAGCAGCCCCCGCAACCTATGAACGCTTGCGATACTTCAAGAATCACAAGTACGTTGCCAACTCAAGGAACACGAGAAACGGGATGAGGAAGGAAAAAAGAAAGGAAACAGATTAGAGGTGCGAGATTGGGTCTCCGGCACTCTCACTAATCGCACGACACGTATCAGTACCTAATGATACCGTTACTTACGCCACTTACGCTGTTACTACACTGATATTTTTATTATTTTTATTTGAAGCCTGAATAGCTAAATCGTAGAAGGGCCGACTTCGCTCCGTTAACGTGAGAGTCGAGGGTTCGATCCTGACCCCTTGGGCTATTGTCGTACCCACTCCTAGCGCAAGCTTCGATCTTATTTGGAGGGGCAATAAATAAATAAAATAAACGCTGCACACTCAACGGCCCCCATTAGGATAGTGATATCCTGTGTCGGGGTCCGGAAACATTCACAATGACAAGGACAAATACACCCAGACCGGAAAATATGCTTGCATGGTCAATACAAACATATTATGCTTCGAGCGGGAATCGAACCCGCGACCTGTGGCGTTTAAGGCAGGTTCGCTACCGCTGCGCCACAACGTCGTCAAATAATGTCGTCGGCAATAGGAATATTAGTAATGACTTTATCGAGTGATCGCGCTATCGTTCACGAAAAGCCGTTTATCCGTTCGAAGATTATAAGCTATCTTCTAGTTGTTTATAGAGTTCGGGATTGTTTTAAATGTAATACGTTAGCATGAGTAATAGAATATTTCACTTCGTTATTTCGTGATCTTCGTAATTGCTAAGCTAAAATGGTCGCTTTTAAATAAGATGAATATTTAGCTGAACTAATAAGGTTTTATGTAAAATTCAAACGACTAAAACTCACATTCAATCGGTTTAGGTACCCACTAGTTTTGGACCCATCGGAGGTCCTTCATCAGGGTAAGTGGGCTACGTTTGCGGTCGCGACCCGTCTCGCACGTTTGACATAATATTATAGGTATAATGTCTCACGATAATTTTAATAATATGATTTATTAAGATGAAATAACACATTAAAAATATTATATAAGATAAAGTAATACAATGTACTGGCGATCGTTAACTACTGTTGATTTTAAATAATGAGAGTTTTAATTTTAAATAATGACTTGCCAAATAAATTTGAAAAGGGTCAGAAGCGCGAACCAATGGAGGGTGACATCATGTATTTTTATTTTAAAAAGCGTCCCACCCTGAGTTCACCGACTACTGCCCATTACCGTGATATTTCTGATTCCGAATAAATAATAATTAAATATTTTATATATAGCCTTGGACTTAGAAAACTGAAATTTTCACACAGATTGTTTTTAAAGCGTAGACGATAAAAAATAACAATATGATTTTTCGAAATTCAACACGTATGGGGTGAAAAGGGGATTGAAAGTTTATATGGAAGTCTGTCATTTTTGAAACTAGAAACCTGAAACTTTGAATTTAGGTAAAGAAAAACATGTCTTTTAAGGTTTTCTAAAATTCCACTCCTGAAAGTGTAGGGTTCAAAATTTATATTAAAATGGCATGAATTGTTCAAAGTTTGTATTAAAATGGCGATTTTAATACACACTTTGAACAATTCACGAGGGGGAATCTGCGGGCTGAAGCTAGTTCTACTATACTTCAGTTGAAAGTTTCAGAGGATTCTCACTGATCGCAAATAAATGCACGATTCGTTTGATGGTTGGATTAATGTTTCTAATGTACATTGTGAATATATTTACCTTTTCTTTCGACTTCCATTAAAAGATGAATACAAATTTGCTAAGAGGATCTATAGAAGGTATAATATAATTTATCCATTTGCTTTCTTTATCAGATATATTTTTCTTTGTACCTTGTGCTGTCATGTAATATCGTTTACACAAAGACTCAGTGGTTTCTCTGTTACTTTAATGTAATGTTTATACATGTATAATTGTATATACGTTTTATATAGCTCAAAAGTTAAAAGGCCGATTTCGCTCCGTTAACGGGAAAGTTACGAGTCCGATCCTGACCCCTTTGGGCTATTGTACCCACTCTTAGAGCAACCTACGAGGAGTTAGTACTTTGGAGGGGCAATAGGAGTTTTTAGAGTTAGTACTTATCTACGCGAGCGACACCAAGGACATTTCTAATCTAAGTAAAAAGTTCAGACGTTCGAGTGTATTGCTAATAAGCACCCACGTTGCGTAGGGGGCGGCGTCGGGATGTGACGACCTGTTGGGATAACCTCTGTCACAGCAGAGATTATTCCACCAGTGCAATCAGTCACACTGGTGGTAGGTCTTTTGTTGCAAGAGGCCGGCTAGGTAGGTACCACCGCAGTGTCCAATATTCTGCCGCCAAATAGTAGTGCTTAGGCACTACTGTGTTCCGGTTTGAAGGGCATTGTATGCTAGTGAAATTACTGGGCGAACGAGATTTAAGAACTAATATCTTGAGGTTGGCAACGCGCGAGTAGCACCTACTAATGGTGCTGCAAGCACTCATAGGCTGCGGCAGCCACTTACCATCAGGTGGGCCGTATGCTTGTTTGCCAACATAAAAAAAAAAAAAATCGTTGGGCAAGGTATTATTATATAGGGCGTTGACGATGTTGTGGCGCAGCGGTAGCGAACTTGCCTTAAGCACCACTGGTCGCGAGTTCGATTCCCGGAGCAGCTGTTATATTAACCAAGCAGGCATGTTTTCCGGTCTGGATGTGTTTGTCCTTGTCAATGTGTATGTTTCCGGCCCCTGACACAGGATATAAATATATGATATTCAATTATTCATTTACAATAATATTGTAGGTGTATGAGCCCCTAACGGCGTGACATATCAAATCACTGTTCATTGTTTTATTTTTATGATGTAATATAAAATACATTTTCCGCAAGCGAAATAAAATTGAAAGGCCTTATAAATAAGTCCATAATACAATTTATATCAGAAAGGTGCGTAACGTAAATAGAAAACGCGATTCATATACCATATCCCCACGACGCTAAACTCATACTGTATTCCTGAAAACCGCATAATGGAGCAAAAACAGGAAAAACTTTGTGTGTTCAGCCTCTGGGATTCGTAGAGGCCATACATCACAACTAATGTATCTGTTCTGATATTATGGCTATTAGATTTAGTCGGGAGGGGAAATGTTCTAAAAGATGGATGATATTGAACTTTTGAGTAATGTATTATAATGCTTTCGTAATCTTTGGATTTGGTATACCAATCTTTCAGTTATTTCTGTAGCTTTTATATTATATATCTTTTATCTATAAATATAGAAAAGTAATTTGCACGCTTTTTTACATTTTGGTTATTATGAAATATTACCAAGGTACTATAGACAAGTGATTTAATAACTTGGTATCATTTTAAGATTACTAAATTATTGATTATAATTTAGAAGTCAGATATATTCTGCATATTCTGGACTAAAATTTAGTCTATTTTATTAAAATCGGTCCAATCAAAACTTATTGTGATTTGAAAAGAGAATAATAGGTAAGTATTATTTATTATTAAAAAATATTCCAGTGGTGAACCCTGGGCAACAGTGTCGGTGAATTCACACCTGAAACTGGTACGATGGTGGGCCGGTAAAGCATGGTTGTATCACATGGATCGCTCCGGTACTTTTCTGATCAGAATTGACTCGTGTGGTCTTACGGCACCGGAGTTTTAACTGGAGCCTCTGGCCTCGGTCAGGCAGAAGAAAATGAAAATCTATATAATAATTAAAACGGTCGGATGTAAACCACCCCATTAAAAAGTTAGTTTCGGTAAGGAGACCTCTGGGGCTTCCTTTATTGACGATCGGGTCGGGGCGTCCCACTATGACGTAGGTGGCCCGTTGGTTTTTAGCTCGAGTAGCGAGCTGTGGGTCCCACACTACCACTACAAAGTAATGATGCGCGTAAATGCATTTCCCAACGCTAATAATATATTTGTGTGCCAATTCAAACGGATAAACGGCATTTTTATCTAAATGCCATTTATCCGTTTTGCTTGATAGAAGTATACAAGCTTTCATGATTTATAATATTAACAGGATATAAAATTCTTAAGAATTATTTATATAACAAAGTTCAAGCATCCAATTATTCAGAAATTCGATGTGATCTCGTTGAAGTTGTAATTGTACAACAATGTTGCGAAGACATCATTATTTGGAACATCTTGTTGAATAATTTTGAAGTTCCAAAGCATAATACAAACTGTATTTTTTAAAATGCAAAATATTTTAGAAGTTATTGTTATAGTTTTCAAAATTGATTATTAAGTTAAGTTTTATCTTTGTATGTTATAATATAATGGTATATTACCAGGTATTATCAGTCTGGTAAAAAGATTGTGAAATTGGTACCATTTCCATCTAAATTAAACTCTTTTTCTGATTTTATTGTAATAAATAAATGTATGATTATAATTTCACTAGTTAAAGAATAATTTCAAAATGATTAGTTGAATGACCGCCATTTATTTTCAAAACCCAATCAGTGCGTCGATTTGATTGAATCATTTGAATCAGTTTTTCGTTTCTATTTGATAAATCGATTTGGGCTATGGAAAGAAATCGATCTTGTGATTTCGTGGTGAACAAGGTGATTTAACGGGAGAAGTACCGCCCTCATATGTGTGATAAGAATTGTGGTCAAAGCCCTATCTTTTATCACCTTTGTTTCCTTTTCTTTTTACCAATCGTAACAGACGCTCGTCAGCAGCCAGAGGTCCAAAATCCCACCTTACCTTACCACTAGGTAAACATCGACCTTTCTGGAATTACCGTCCCTTATCTTTGTTTGACACGTTATTAATAAAAACAAAGCAAATTTATTTGAAATTGCGTTACAAATTTAACAAAAGCCGTAATGAAAACCGAAAGCAATTTGACGTAGCAATCGAAAGCGTAGTTAATATTAAACAAACAAGTCCATAAATCATTGCGGTTGGCTAATTAAAACATTGTAAAGGACAATTAACGAATTAACTAACATTAATTGTATCATATATCTCGTATAATGAGTTCGATGTGGTTGATGAGATGAATCCTACCAATATAATAAACGTGAAATTTTGTATGTTTGGATATTTAGATATTTGGCATGGATATAAATTGTTATCTGGATTAAGATATAGGATACTTTTTATCCCGGAAAAATGTTTGGTTCTTTTGGCATAAACATAAAACGGACTACAACAGGGTGAAATAAGGAATGAAAATTTGTCATTATAAAACGTTATTCACGCGAACGAAGCCGCTAGATACTAGTAATTTAACAATGTGTTTTCGTCAGCTTTGCGTTACTCGTATATGCCGCAGATGGCTAACAAGCATACGGCTTCCCTTAAACAGTTATTACACACGATAACACTAGTCATCGTGTGTCTGAGACGAGGGGAAAGAGAGAGGAAGAAGAAGGATTAAAGAGGTAGGATGTGGATCTTCAGGGCAGCGCTCATAGAAAAAAATGCAACAGATTCAACTGCTATTTCGCAGCGATATTCTCGTACTGACCTATAGGAATAGAAATCGTGGTATTTTTCATTTATAATTCTTTAATAAGCATTTAATTGGATAAGGGAAAGCTGCTCTAAGTTACAATATGATTTATTAATTGGTGGACATAATATGGTATGGTATGGATCAAAACATCACAAAATCCAAATAGGACAAAGTTTACATTATGTAACAATGATATCAAAATCGGTTCACAATTTTTTTTTTTAAATAGCGACTTCAAAACTAAAAAAGCAAAAATATATTTTTCAATAACTCGGTGTTAAGTGAAACAATCGCCACACAATTATGGCACTGACTTTTTTAAATACTTTCACTGAAGATTTATGAAATTATAAGCACAAAGCGAAATACAATATTATTAAGTACCAAGTAGGAATATGCAAAATAAATTTCGACCGGCAATTTTTTTCGTGAAAACATCGGCTTGTTATACAAAAGAGATGAATGAGATTGAAGTTATACCCAACAAAACGTGGCTAAATTGAATGATGTAGTAGCACCGTTTGTTAACGCTGTGGTGGTTTTGGTTAGAAAAAATATCGCTCCGGCTTTAATTTTACCTCGATCTTTTCAACTTATACCGTATTTACCGTGTTTTGGTCCATTCATCTTAATTTACTCTGTCTGTTGAAATTTTTCGGTTATTCACTTAAAACGGAACTTATTTTGCGGTTAGTATTTTATGCTCATAATTTTTAATCGTGGATTTTCATTTAGGGCTTTTATATAATATGTTTTTGGCTAAAAATAAAGTATTTTTTTATTTGTAGACCTATCTGTACTTCCCTAATATTATACAGCTTTCATGATTAAACCTGAACAGCTCAACGGTAGGGCCGACTTCGCTCCAATAACGCGAGAGTCGCGGGTTCGATCATGACCCCCTTGGGCTATTGTCATACCCACTCCTAGTGAAAGCTTCGAGCTTATTTGAGGCAATAGGAATATTAGTAATGCTTTGAAAAAGCATTGCTAATATACTTAAAAAAACGATGAACTGATTTTGATGACATTTGGTACAGAGATAGATACGACCTTGGGAAAGGACAGGAGAGATACGTTTTATTGCGAAAAAAATGTTTGAAGTGCTTTAAGTATGTATAATAAGATGAAGCCACTGGTAGAAGCTATTATGGTTATAAAAAGTAAGTAGATATGAGTTTGAAGATAAAAAAAAACACATGAAGAATTCATACCTAAGATATTATGTGTTTTATAATATATATAATATATTATAAGATACAAATTTTTTATCTCTGTTACAGGGACAGAATATTCTACCAGGACAATCAATCACACTAGTGTACCACAAAGCAGTAGTGTCTTTGGCATCATTGTGTTTGGGTTTGAAGGGCACTGTAGACTAGTGAAATTACTGGGCAAAGGAGATTTAAGAACCAATATCTTGAGGTTGGCAACGCGAGAGTAATACTTACAATTAATGATGATGCGCGCGCTTAATGGGTACGGCAACCGCTTACCATCAGGTGGGCCGTATGCTTGCTTGCCAACTTAGTATCGTAAAAAAAGTTGAGTGAGTTTTATATTCAAATACATGTAAATAAAAAATAATATTCAAAGTTTTAAAAAGTTATTTAAAATTTAATTTGCAGACAGTAAAATAATATTGAGTTCGTGTGTTTGGACCCGAGAAAACTTTCATCCCCAGACACAGATAGAAATATAGAGTTAAAAACTATGATAATACGAAAAAGTTCTTTAATTCAGATGCCGTCGGTTTTGAAATTAGATACAATTTTCACAGAAACAGCAAAAGTTAATTTAATACTTCATGCATGTTTTCAAAGTTTTTGTTTTCTAAAAAATAAAATAATCAAGATTTTTTTCCGGGTGGTAGGGTTTAAATGGTTACCTGGTCAGCTACCACGTCAGTCACGTTTTGAGGTCAGCCAGCATTTATATGCTGGGTAACTGGTTATCCAGTTGCATCATAAAGTAAAAGATTTTCAACGCACATGCATGCCCTATGGTGGTGCAGATATTCATGGGTACCGCTAATCGTTTACATCAGGGAGCCTCCTGTCCGTTTGCCTCCTCTGAGATAGAAAAACCTAGAACGAATATAATTCTGAATGATTTCATTGAGGTCATGAAGCACATGCAGATAATATTTTCAAGCGAATATGATCGTGTCGGCATACGCACTTACAAGCGCGTTTCATTTCTTCATTCAAAAGCCAAACGTGCGTCAGTATACGCGTCTATTTCGACATGTACGTTCGAAACATTGGTAGCGAGTTTCAGTAGCATATTATCAAAATGTAGTAAGCGCATATACAAGCGTATAAGAGTTCGTACGCGTTGCGCGTGAGGTAAAAGGCGCGCATATACGCACATTCGAAAATCGCCTAAACGTTGTCTTTCTCTGTGATAGTAGTGATACTTCTCCAGTCTACCGAAAAAAGCGACATTATATTACCAAATTTAGAAACTATGTAATAAAAACATTAATTCTCTTTTTGTCTACATATTTTGTCATTAATATAAACTTATATACAATAAGTTACAGAAAACTTCTTTCACTTACATAATAATAAAAGTTTCGCATTCACTGACGACATGTAAAGATTTTTATAGCTATATAATCTTAGTAGAAATAAATGTACACTAATACAAAACTTTCGCATCCTAGCGCGAAGTTGGTGTGAGCTGACAAACTTTTTACACTTCCTCCAACGAATTCGCAACAAAAAGATCGTTCCTGAGTGTAACTTTTATTTACTGTTTTAGATAAGCCATTCTTGACAGTTTCTTTGCTAATAAATAATGATATTGTTTGAGTTTTCTTTTTGTCTTGTACTTTTATTCTCAAGGCATAAAGGCAAGGTTTAATAATAGATTAAGCGAGCTATAATGTTTTTTTTTATAAATATAGAAGAAGATGACTTGACTGACATAATTATAAAAGCCCAGCCTAAGCCCTTCCACATAGAAAGTTGATTATTTTCATAGGTTTTGGTTTGTGGCTACAGTTTCAAAACGTAAACGAATACTAAGAAAGGATTTTTAGAAATTCAACTGAATCAATTTCTGGTGAAAAAGTTTGAAAGTTTTTATGGAATATTCTTCGTTTTTGGAAGTAGAAGCATGAAACATTGTTTTTGGTGAACAACTAAAGATAAAGAAATATTTGTTTTAAAGTTTGTATTAAAATTAATAAATAAATTTAGATAAAATATCGCATAAACTATTAATACTTAAACTAGAGGAAGCTGGTATACACGGCGACCTACTACGTTGGCTTTCCTCGTACCTTGATAACAGGAGCCAAGCTGTAACAATCAAAGGTTATTGTTCATCATTTGCTCCTGTACCTTCTGGGGTTCCTCAAGGATCCCATCTTGGCCCCCTTACTATTCAATTTTTACATTAACGACATTTTCGATATTTTTAAACATTCTTCAACACTAGTTTACGCGGATGATATGAAAATCTTTAGAGTTATAACTGCTCCTTCTGATTGTATGCTATTGCAAAATGACCTCGACAAGCTTTCTCAATATTGCCACGATAATTTTCTGAATTTGAATGTCAAAAAATGTTGTGTGATATCTTTTACTCGTAAAACAAAGCCTATTTCCTATGCTTATAGATTCAATTCTAATATAATTGATCGAGTAACCGAGGTAAAAGATCTCGGAATTTACATTGACAGTAAGTTAACATTTAAACCACATATTAATTATATAAATGCCAAAGCTTATCGAATGCTTGGCTTTGTTTTGCGAGTGAGTAAGGATTTTAAATATAAGAATACATTATTTATTTTATATAACTGCTTGGTACGTTCAATCCTTGAATATGGATCTATCATATGGAATCCACAATATAAAATACATATAGATAATTTGGAAAAAATACAAAAAAAATTCTTAAGCATGTTCGCTTTATGTGTCTCGATCAGGATCAGCGCCCACCGATTTTACCTTCTTTAAGTGATCGGCGTTTGTTAAGAGATCAGATATCTCTTTTCAAACTGATACATTACGATATTGATTCTCCCTACCTGTTAAGTCGATTAAGATTCAGATGCCCTGCAGTAATTACACGATCTCAGAACCTTTTTGATTTACCTCCCATAAGAACTAAATACACTCAAAACACCTTTATTTTCCGTTCTTGCAAATCTTATAACGATAAATTCAGAAGTATTGATTTGTTTTCTAGCACACTTGTTAAATTTAAAAATGAAATTATGGAATGTTTTAATCTTTAGATATTTTAGTTTCGATTTGATATTTTATTGCGATATTACTATTATCTAATTTCTAACTACCTAAGTTTTTTATTAATTTTTCTTTTTACCTGCATTGTATTCTATTGTATGTGCATTATTTAATCTGTGGAAACTTTACTGGTTTTTGTAATATTTTACTGTTTCTATTTATTGTATCACAAAACTGTTTGTTTTCCTAATAAACAAAATAAAATAAAATAAAATAAAATTGTAACTTGGCAAATCGTAAACCGGCGAAGAAGCTGCCGAAGCTAGTTGTTACTATAATTGTCAAACAAATATAAGGCATATTATTTATGAATTTACTGTAGCCTATAATGATAAATTTCGTTCGAGAAGTGGAAGCACCGGAGACCCAAAACCCTGAACCCTCTAATCCTTTCCTTTTATTCCCAAATCTGTCCACTACTTCTTTTGGGTCTTACCGGTATTACAAGCGTCTATAACCTTCTTTACCACCTTCATGATATAAAAAAAAACTTAGAAAATGCTATGACACCCCTGAGGATAGGAGGATAGGATAGGATGTAGGAGAAAGAAGAAAGAACAAGAAGCAGCTAGAGAGTAGACTTCGAGTTCGAGTATTCATACGTAACATATTATATTAATTGTTGGAGTGTCAATGTTTTTATTTAGACGAGTTAAACAATAAATAACAATATAAAGTTAGACATTTTATTATCAGTTAACCGAAACGACCAGGGAACCTTCAAGAGAAGAGCGTATTCTTTCCCTAAAGGTCGGCAACGCATCTGCGTGCCCTCTGGTGTTGCAGATGTTCATGGGCGGTGGTGATCGCTTAAAGTCAGATGAGCCTCCTGTCCGTTTTTCCCCTTACATAAAAAAATAACTTTTAAATTTGTATTCACCATTTATGTTAAAGTAAGAAGGTGGAGTGATGACCTGGTGAAGTTCGCGTGTGACCCGTGTATGCTCCAATAGCAAAGCCAAAATATTTAGAACATGTTTAATACTATATCGTTTAATTATTTTATACTTAGCTTTATATCGAGCAAGAAATCTTGTAATTTCCTTTTGACCGTGTACTGGACACGGATACTAGAATTAAAGTAGGGTTGTCAAAAATAACAAAACCTAAGTTTTTTTAAATATTTCGGTTTTTACGGGTCTGATTACGATTTTAATTATATGGTTAAACTTTTCTTGAATAATTTCATCGTTTGCACCATTAAATGCAAAAACAGAGTATTGTTTTTATTTTTCTTTGACTAAAAAAATAAAAATGGCGTCGGGACGTGACGACCCCATCGTAGCTGTTGAGATAATGTCTGTCATAGCAGAAATTATTCCACCAGGCCAATCAGTCACACTGGTGGTAGACCTTTTGTTGCAAGAGGCTGGCTGGGCACCACCGCAGTGTCAAGTATTCAAACGCCAAACAGTAGTGCTTAGGCATTACTGTGTTCCAGTTTGAAGGGCACTGTAGGGTAGTGAAATTACTGGGCAAACGAGATTTAAGAACCAATATCTTGTAGCTGGCAACGAGTGAGTGGCACCCACTGATTTGTTGCAAGCGCTCATAGGCTGCGGCAACCGCTTATCATGCAGTAGGCTGTATGCTTGCTTGCACATTTAGTAACATAAAAAATACAACTAGGTTTGACTAATCGCGTTGTACGCTTGTGATACTTCTATCGTAGCAATTGTCCATAGGCCACGAAGGTTTTTTTCTTATTTTGGCTAGCTACATGCAGGCTGTTTGCTTGCTTTCCACTTTTGTAAAATAAAAAGATGTTTGAAAAGTTCAAAATAAATAATATCATAAAGTATTTTGAAAAAATGGTAGCAACCCTAGTCTAATAATTATAGCAGTAACTGGAAATATGAAAAATGTCGAGGTTCGCTGAATTAAAAGTAGGATTTTGTTACATAAGCTCTAGAAAAGATTGGCTTCGTTTGGAATCGTTTCTGCTTTTCCAGTGAAATTGTTCACGATTAATTTAGCAGTCATTAGTTTTGTTCGCTTTGATATTATATTTTAATGAATTTTATTAATCCTAACTAATATTATTAATGCGTAAGTGAGTTTGTTTGTTTATTTATGACGCTTTTACGCCGCCGAATCCATAATGATGAATTTTGGTATAGATATAGAAAAGACCACGTAGGCTATAGCATTGCTGTTATAGGCAAGGTTTCCCGTCCTTAGCCGTGGTGGTCTTCGGCATAACTGTTTCGGTTTGAAGGTCACTATTGTTGTAGGTAGACTTAAGAACCTCGAGGTGGCAACGCGTGAGTGGCACCTACTAATGGTGTTGCAAGCGCTCATACACTACGGCAACCGCTTACCATCAGGCGGACTGTAAGCTTGCTTGCCAACTTGGTAACATAAAAAAGAGGCACCTTAAGAACGGAATGAAATTTCAAATTTGTGCACTTATGAAGGCTGTCCCATTTTCACGGCCTCTGTACTCAACCGGCTACATTTTTGAAATAGGGCATGAAAATATGAATCCACAGAAAAAAGCTAGTAATGAATAAGTTCATATTTATAATATTGTAGAACAGCTAACTCAATTTTGCAATCGTTTAATTTTCTTTAAGTTGTTTTACGAACAGTCATAAATATCGTTTAACAATTATAGTACAAAATACGTTTACTTATTCCCGCTCT
This sequence comes from Hestina assimilis, assembly GCA_023373885.1. NCBI lineage: Eukaryota > Metazoa > Arthropoda > Insecta > Lepidoptera > Nymphalidae > Hestina > Hestina assimilis. Next base: position 2,454,396 of record CM041749.1, on the reverse strand, counting down.
CAGTTTAAAATAGTGTTGCCTATCGATAGTTGGCTATCGATAGACTATCGATAGTCTATCTGTAGTTACGTCAAAAGTAATAGTATCGATAGTCTATCGATTGTATCGCTATATGTCAATACTATCGATAGGTCTAATGAGGTAATACTATTAATGATGACAATACTATGGATACTATCGAGTGCTTAACATCCAATACTATTGATACTATCGATAGTATTTCAAAGTTTGCTAGAAAAACTCAAAAAGAATCGATAGTATCGATGGTATCGATAATTTCGTGCTATCGATAGTAAGTTATATTTCGATCCTATTTTAGTATCGATAGTTTTTTTATTATTTTTCTCAATATTTGTAATACTATCAATAGTATTGAACGGTAAATAATCGATAGTATTGCCATCATTGATAGTATTTCCTCAATATACTATCGAAGCTTGGCGATACTATCGATATCCTTAATGGTTTCGAGGTCAACAATCGATAGTAAAACTATCGACGCTTCCGCAACACTGGCTTAAAATAGTCGAGAAAACCTCTAATTTTAAACGAAATTACCAGCTTTCATCTAATTTTCTTGGCAAGAGTGTTAGTGCTAACGCAATCCTAATGCGCGTTATGGTTTGTTATATAAAAGAGACCCTAGTAACAGCGCAACAGGGTTTATATTTGATCGATAAGCGTAGTTTAATCAGCTGATTGCGAGCAGCAACTTTTATTCCGTTCTGAAGAACACAATTCGTGCGGTTCGATGTATCGTGAATGTTTCAAGATAAGGATACGATACTTTTTAATATTACATTTGTGAACTGTTTTTACATTTATATAATATACTATATATTTATTTATTATGAGAACTTCTATTACAGCACGGTAGTAGACCCACTACAAGATGTACTGATGACCTGGTAAAGGTTGTGGGAGTCCGGTGAATATGGGTGGCGGAGAACATGTCATTGTGACACTCTTTGGAGGAGACCTATATCCAGGAGTGGACGCCTTTCGGCTGATTTTTGATTCTATCAAAAAAAGATTTAGTATGACAAAAATAAAAAATAAACATGAGGACTGCCGGTAGAAGTGAAAATTTTGCCCCTATCTTTCCTTACGGGAGCTAGTGTACATAAAAAAAAATTAAAAACTAATTTTAGTAAAGGTCGTAATTAATCTTTAGAAAATATCAAATTCTAAAAGCCACCTCCATTTGAACTCGTATTTAAGTATCCAAGTCTGGTACACGTTGGTGCTCAGACAGCGAAATTACATTTCAAACAAGTTAGCTTAACTTCGCCTACCTATCCGTACTACTCTTTTAACGAATAGATTCGAATGTCTAGCGGTTAAAACATTATCGTTTTCTTCATTTTTGAATTGAATTGAATTCAATTCTTCCTCTTCCCTCCATTATTCCCTTACCCTGAACAACCCAAAGGGTGAACTAGTCACTTATTGGATAAGAGCAAACTACCTACCAAAGGTTAAAGATTATTATCAGATGTTATGATAACAACCGGCATTGACAACCTAACGTGAGCGAAAATCTAACTCGCGATGATCGAGGCTCAAAGTAAGCTGTTTACTACCACTACCAGCATGCCACAAAGGTCGTTGTGACTTCGTGGTTTCGATTCTTGTATGATATTGAATTGTTTAATGTGGGCTCTGAAGCATGACAGATTTTATTAATAATACCTTATAAGGCTTGCCATTGAAGGCTGTCATAAAAAAAGGGGTCAAGGGGTTAAGCAACTAAAGGCACAGTCAGCTTATGGGTTATGGGTGGATGACTTTCAACCAAGCATTTTTGCTTTTAATGATTGCATCAATGATTTGCTATGAGTGATTTAACAGCTGTTTTATTAAAGAATATTAACATTACTTTTAATACTCCTATTGCCATTCCAAAGACCCTCGTAGCTTACGCTATGAGTGGGTACAATAATTATAAACGTAGCGGGTCGGTCCGAACCCGCAACCGTTGAATTATTAGTCACATACCACAAGACATGTGGAACAAGAAGTTACTTAGAGAAAATGAAATATTTTATATATAGTGCTTATAATGGAAGCAAATAAGCAATACCATGTCAACCCACGCGAATGTCATTTCGAGAAAAACGCGTTTGAAAATTTTGAACAACTTGCTTTATATGAATTTTTTGATGTATTGGTCAAGTTTTTGGCAATTTCAGATTTATGTAAGTTATTTTACTTAATTTTACCAAAAAATAAGTATACAATCTGCATATTTCGTATATAATATAATTCAAAACGTTTAACATAATACATAAATTGCATGATTAAAAATGGCTTTTTAGAAGTTTTAAAGCTTAAAACCCTACAAGTATTAAAGAAAAATGTTCTTCAGCCATTTACCAACACTTCCGCATTTATAACTCAGTTTTTTCAATTTTGTGGGTTGACATGGTATTGCATATTTGCGTCCATATAACTTTTCTATATTCTAACACGAAATCGGAAATACTGTTTTATGTATTGCACAAGTACATTTCAAACTAGTTTGGATTTTTTAGATTAGCTAGTCTCTGAATGGGTGAATTTGGTTAGTTTGCAGTGCATTTTTATTTTATTTGCGAATTCAAATGGTGATGCTTTTTGTAATAAAAAACATATTTGAATTCTCCATTGAAAAACATAAAATATAAAAATATTAGAAATGCGTAAAGCCAATAGAGCCTATAAAAAGTGAAATGTATTTTAAACAATACAAATTCAAAATATTTTTTTGTTTTCCAATATCAAAAATAGAAAGCAATAGCAATCGTTAATATTTATTATGCAATATATTATTTTTCTACCCCGATGAAAATCGTCAAGATCGTTCGCTTTTTATCCTTTGTACGAGAGAGAAAAGTGCCCGATTCTCTCCCGGCAACATGACACTAATTAACTCATTTCACCCGGTATCATAGCAACCGAAAGTTTATCCCTCGTACCAGCGACTAAGAGTGAACTTTTCATTGTAGAAAAAAAATCGTAACATATACACGCAATGCCCCACTCTTCTCCCGTGGTGCGTAATGTACTATTATGGAATGATATACTAGTTCGTCCGTGAAGATAATAACTATCGGTCAAGTGCATGGTAGAAGACGCACAGTGGAAACTAAAGGGTCAGCAGCTTGGTGAGGAAGAACCTTAAAGACTTAATGAAAAAACGAAGTAATGGGAAAACTTTTATATCTCTAAAACTTCTAAACTTAACTAAATGTTGGGATAACCTCTGTCAGAACAGAGATTATTCCACCAGTGCAATCAGTCACACTGGTGGTAGGTCTTTTGTTGCTAGAGGCCGGCTAGGCAGGTACCATCGCAGTGTCCAATATTCTGCCGCCAAATAGTAGTGCTTAGGCACTACTGTGTTCCGGTTTGAAGGGCACTGTACGCTAGTGAAATTACTGGGCGAACGAGATTTAAGAACTAATATCTCGAGGTTGGCAACGCGTGAGTGGCACCTACTGGAGCTGCAAGCGCTCATATGCTACGGCAACCACTTACCATCAGGTGGGCCGTATGCTTGTTTGCCAACTTCTAACATAAAAAAAAAAATAAACTAGTATAGAATATTGCCCTTAATTTTTCAATATTTTATTATTTCACAACAAAATCGTGTAGCTAGTAGCTAGTTAGTATTGGCGCTCTAAAACCATGTTAAATATAAAAAGTATCATCATAATTGGTTCATACCATAGTTTGTTAGAGTCACCTAAATTCAAATTCTCCTTTATGGAAAACAATTTAAAGTAATTCGATAGAAGAAAGTAATAAGCAACATTAAAAGCATGGCTCATGGCTTCTACTATATAATCTCACGAGTCGTTTTCCAAATTATAAACTCTTTTTCATACAAATTACGACGACCGAGTTCATTAAATAAATAACTATGCAAAGGAAATAAAAGGAGCTTTGACATTTTTCATTACACTGTAATAAAAAGAGACAATGGCTTTGAAGGACATTCAGTAGAGAATTAATTAGTTTTTGAAGATTGAATAGAAAGATGTGAACAATGGGGAACGGAGACGAACAGATGAAAGTAACTGTATTGTTAAAGAAGAAAATCAATTCTGATTGAATTATACTCTAGCCACAATTCTTTCTATACAGATGGGTCTTATTTTGACGTCTATATAATAGCAGTAAGAAAGTACTGTGTGATTTAGTCATAAAAGTATACAAACTTGAAACTGTCTCTATACAAGGGCTTGATAGTTTTAACATTCTTCTTTCCAATATCTGGCGAAATGAATCATTGGACAAGAGATTATCTGCGATGACTAAGTGTTTCGACATCATGACCTTCGGCTTAAAACTAACTTTTTTTATGTAAGAGGGGGCAAACGGGCAGGAGGCTCACCTGATGTTAAGCGATCACCACCGCCCATGAACATCTGCAACACCAGAAGGCACGCAGGTGCGTTGCCGACCTTTAAGGAAAGAATACGCTGTTCTCTTAAAGGTTCCCAAGTCGTATCGGTTTGGAAAGACCGCCGGCGGAAGGTGATTCCACAGAGTGGTTGTGCAAGGAAGAAAATGTCTTCTGTTGCGCTGAAAATGCGCGCTGTTGTGAATTTCCAGACATCAAGGTGGTATGGATGAAATTTAGACTTTAGTCGCGATGTCCGATGGTGAAATTCTACCGGTGGGATCAATCCAAGCAATTCCTCATAACATTATATTAATTTATAGTATTTTTGTCATGGAATCAAAACCGGATAAGGTTTTATGTGAAGCCTTACTATTTACAGTATAAATGGTGCAGCTCGACCAATAAAATACTATCCTCACACAGAAATTTGACTTGAAGTATTATCTATACTGTTTTGTGTCAATGAGTGAGCACCACGCCCAAGTTCCAACACATTAACTCCCTTTGTCATATATTACTCTCTAACTTTCTTTGCAGTCTTTCCGAACCGATACGACTTGGGATCCTTCAAGAGAAGAGGCTATTGCTTTCTCAAAGGTCGGCAACGCACCAGCGTTTCTGAATTTGTTTCACCGGCTCATCGCAGGTAGAGGTTTAATTTTGGAGACGCTGGTAAAATCTGACCTTAAATAAGTGATATGATTTTTATATTTAAATAAAATAAAATATTTGATTTTATTTACATGCCTTTCGGTGTTGGATGTTCATGGTGATCACATAACACCAGGTGAACGGACAAGAGCCCTTTTACCCCCTCTGATATACAACAAACTACCCCTCCACGAGAAACGCCTTGGTTATATTTCTTATGCTCCAAGCATCTATAACTTAAGGTGACCGCTTACCATTAGGCAGTCGGTCCATTTTTTTGGTTTTTAAAAATTTCAACAACTAACAACTTGCGATTAAACGTTCACGTCAAACCTTTCATATTCAATCGCAATTATTACTATTGGTTTTTTCGCAGGCTTTTATCAAAAGAACTATATTCAGGAATCCTCGCAAAGAAATGTGTCCCGGGGCGAAGTTAATTGAAAAGGCGTTAAATTGACTTCTTTTATTCTGCTTTCTTTTCTATTTTGCAAATAAATGGTGGTTTTTATGAAGACAATATAATTTTTATCTCTACACTTTCTGGTAAGGTCATTTTTTTGTTGAATAAGGAATGAGGTTTTTTTTTACCTTTTTATTCGAAAATTATTTCGATGATCGTTTTTTAATGTCCTTAAGTTTTTATAACATCGTTAAAACAAATAATACAAAAGTTTTGTATCTATAACTGGTTGCGCCCGCGGTTCCGCTCACGGGGTAACCCAATTTTTCTTTAATGAGCCTAATTATTTTTAAAATTAAAAGTAGCCTTAGTTACTCTTTATAATATCAGCTATTTGCCAGACAAAGTCCCGTTAAAATCGATCCAGTCGTTTCAGAGATTAGCCGGAACAAGCAGACAGATAGATAAACAGGCCGACAATAAATCTAAAAATTAATTATTTTATGCAAATACGAGTACCGTATACAGCATATAGCTCTTAATTTGGAATTACAAACAGACATTTCAATATTATTTATTTGTATAGATTATTATTTATATCAATTAAAAAATGGTGCATACTCGTTCCTATTTTACATAACATGTTTCAGAACCGTAGATATAATAATAAAACCACATTTTTTCTAATATAAAATGCTTCCAGTATCTTCTCTGCGGTTGAAGCCGCAAGCAAATGTTTGTCATGAAATATGATTATTTCTGAACGTAAAAGCATTTTATAAAAGGAAAACCAGTTGATGTTATTCCATACCGCTCAATACGACGGTACCAGATTAGATTACGTAAGTTTTACAAGTTTGTTATAGGGAAATTCTAGATTAAAGAATTTAAAAAAAAAAAATCTTTGAGTGAGTGCATCATATCTTTTGTACTTTGTTTAATATTACCAAAATCTAACTTTTAAGTAATCTAATTAATAATATAAATGTAAAAGCTTGGATGGATGGAGCGACATCTACACGCAACAAGACGAAACGTGATAGTAAGACAAGATTGTCACATCTCGCATCAAGCTACAGCGACACCTACATGCCATACTACGCAACGATTGAACAATGATTGTCACGATCCTAAATCGCGCTTTCAGAGTTTTCTACGCTCGTAAATAATATATACGACTTCCTAACGTAAGTCGTTGGGTCGGAGGATCCTCCCGTTGTGTTGGAGGGTGTTTCACACGTCGTATTCTCCCCATGAATGGATGTATGCTTGTTACTCTTTCGCAAAAACTACTAGACACATTTGGATGAAACTTGGTATAAACATAGATAGACAGCTACTTCATTTCAAAAACTCTGTCAGCCTTCGTCATACAAATTATGCCCAGTAAATTTAAAAACTAAAACAATTATCAAATACATTACGAGTAACATTTTTATTTAAATAAATCAACGCTAACATACAACGTCTTTAAGGATTGTTATGAATATATCTTGTGTTAGGTATCCGGACAAAAGAACAACATCCAAGACCGGAACACATATCTGTGTGGTAATAACATAACCCGAAACCGAGCACGTGACCATTGACAATTAATACAGGATCATCAACTCCACAAGCTTTTTTTTAACCATGAAGCAATTACGAACCTTCGGCACACAGTGATACTCTGAAATCAATATTATATGGTGTAACAGAAAATTACCTCTTTCATTGGCAGACTACTACATCTGAACAGCGGCTACCCAAAGCTATTAATGAAAACGATGTGTATTGGGAATTATCCATACGATCTAAAATAAACTTTATCACTTATAAACAAGGTTCAAATTAAGTTTCTTTTTCCAAATAATCATACATTGCTTATTGTCCAATTTAGTATATTGTTTTGGCAAATGTCTGTGAAGTATATTAGAAATAAACGCTTCTATATAGATCAGGGTCTCTAGACAAAGTCGTATTTAGTTATCTATAACGAAATTAGATAGTGAAATGTATGTAAATTGGCATAAACCATAGACAAAGAATCTCATGGACGGAGCCATACCCTGTTGCCGCTCTTGGAGATATTGCTCGCTTAGTCTGTTGCTTCGAAGCATTCATACGAGTAAAAGAGACAGATATATATATATTTTTGGCAACTTGTTTTTTTATTCCCTAAATGTCAATAATGGCATGTTTTATACCCGGCCAAGTCTGTCAAGTGCATTTGTCAATTATATAGGGAATTTGACATTTTAGACACATAGAATACGAAAAATATTAGCAAGCGGTTTTTATCTAATGTTCCTTCTATCTTCGACGACGTTGTGGCGCAGCGATAGCGAACCTGCCTTAAGCGCCACAGGTCGCGGGTTCGATTCCTGCTCGGAGCATAATATGTTTGTATTGACCATGCAAGCATATTTTCCGGTCTGGGTGTATTTGTCCTTGTCAATGTGAATGTTTCCGGAGCCCCGACACAGGATATTACTATCCTAATGGGGGCCGTTGAGTGTGCTGCTTTAGTTACGTATACCAATTCTACATAAATCGCCTAGAGTGCATAAGTCCATATTTCCACATAAGAAATATGAACCGCCGTGTCAGCGTCGCAAGCCTCAAAAGGAGGAACCGACACCCGCCGGGTGCGGGCCGTGAGAAAGCATTCTTTGGTCCCACTTCGACCGGGAATCACTAGGCTAGTTACGTTAAAAATGTATTCTTTTATTAATAAAATTTAATTTAAGTAAAATGGAGTTTCTTTTGCATCCGGTGGCTGTAGCATTACGTAACTCGTTTATTTATTTTATTTATTTATTTATTTCTCTTTCTACGGAACAGAACTATAGTAAATGATGGAATGACACATGAACACAGTGATAAAGTTACGCACATATAAAATACGTAAAATATTGGCATACTTTTTTATCTAATGATCCTTCTATCTTTTTTCTCTTTCTACGACACGGAGCGATTGCCGCTTGTCAAAGCCCCCTGAGCAATCAACGATGTTCTTTAACTATCGAATTAGTATATTATAACGATATTAGAAATGTTAGAAGATATGATTATTTTAACGAAGTTTATGGCCAAATAATCTACCGACAACCCATAAACAATGCTTAACTTTTTAACAACCTTTGTAGTTACCAAAACTAAGAATCAAATGATATCTTTATTCTAAAAATGCATGACACCCTTTTGTTCAGGTTGTGGTGTCTTGGAAATAAACAAACATTCAAGGTCGTAACAAGGTAGGAACAAGTGGGGACTACTGAACTGAAAAAAAAGACTCTTTGATGGCGTCGAGTCAATATGTACCGTCACATTATATAATTCCTTTGTTAAAAACTGTCCATTCAAATATAGAAACGCAATGAAAACTGCATCCAAAAACCATTAAGTTGTATTCCAGATGAGCGCTGTTGCGAAAAAGATAAAATCATTCGGTAGCCTTTATTTAAAAAAACTTGTTATACTGTTAATATGTTGAATGGACATTATACATACAAATTTCGGAAGTGGTATTTAGGTATATACAATGTTTTTTTCATGATGGTTGCCAAACAAGCATACGGTCCGTCTGATGGTAAGTAGTCATCTCAACCTATAAACGCACGCGTTACTTGAAGTAGCACATGCGCTTTGCCAAACCAAGAGATAAGAGGGAAAATACGAGAAGGGAAAAAAATAAAGGAAAAAAGGAGGACAGGGGCTGGAGAGGGAGAGAGCTTATGAATCAAGAGTTAACGATTATCATCAGATGTTATGACGGTTATCAACCCAGACCGTCAGCTTAGCGTGCTCTTCGAAGCATTATGGAGAGACCAACAAGAACAAACGCTCAGAGAATATAAATATCCTCCCCGAGCGGGAATCGAGCCCGCGACCGTCGAGACTTAAGGCAGACTAGCTACCAACATGCCACAACGGTCGTCAAAACGGTGCTGTAGACAATAAAATATATAATTTCGTAGGTGTGATATAAAACAGTACTATGTTTGAAACTTGTTGTCCTCAATAAAACCGTCACGTCACACTTAACACTCACCCTTAACCGCGCGACCTCGTTCTATTGTTTTATTCTAGTTTCGTTTGAAAAATAATTTTCCACAGTTTTTCACATCTAAATTCTAAATTTAAACTATTTCTATTGTTAAAATGACGTGACAATTTATATACAATAATAAAGTGTATGCCATCTGTGTTGGACAATTTTCTTTTTTTTTTTTTTATGTTAGAAGTTGGCAAACAAGCATACGGCCCACCTGATGGTAAGTACTGCCGCAGCCTATGAGCGTGAGCGCTTGCAGCACCATTAGTAGGTGCCACTCGCGCGTTGCCAACCTCGAGATATTAGTTCTTCAATCTCGTTCGCCCAGTAATTTCACTAGCGTACAATGCCCTTCAAACCGGAACACAGTAGTGCCTAAGCACTACTATTTGGCAACAGAATATTGGACACTGCGGTGGTACCTACCTAGCCGGCCTCTTGCAACAAAAGACCTACCACCAGTTTCTACTTCCCTTCCATCTTCCAAACTACTTTTCTGATGTCAAGTTACAAGTAAACATAGGATACGGTGACACTATCTCGCTCCCTGGGAACGAGCAGTGCCAGTTTTCGAGATACCCCGGTACTGAGTTCTCCATGAGATCCCAGAGCCTCTCTCTTTCACTGAGGGTTTAGTGGATCATCATAAACCCCAATCAACCCTCTCTCCTCCCTGAGAAGCCAGGTATCTGTGAGCAGATTTCCTCCTCAACCACAAAAAAAGGAATCGGTGACAGTTTACCATCGAGCGGATAGTGCGCAATGTATGGCATCATTATTTTTATCAGGCTACGCTTCGGGAAGCTAAGCTCCATGTTTCCTACTTCTATGCTATCAAAAATTAAAGTTGTCGGGATGTGACGACCCCATCGCCCGCTGTTGGGATAACCTCTGTCACAACAGAGATTATTCTACCAGTGCAATCAGTCTCACTGGTGGTAGGTCTTTTGTTGCAAGAGGCCGGCTAGGTAGGTACCACCGCAGTGTCCAATATTCTGCCACCAAATAGTAGTGCTTAGGCACTACTGTGTTCCGGTTTGAAGGGCATTGTACGCTAGTGAAATTACTGGGCGAACGAGATTTCAGAACTAATATCTCGAGGTTGGCAACGCGTGAGTGGCACCTACTAATGGTGCTGCAAGCGCTCATAGGCTGCGGCAGCCACTTACCATCAGGTGGGCCGTATGCTTGTTTGCCAACTTCTAACATAAAAAAAAAGTTCTTGATATAACGAAATATAATAAGATAAATATTAAATTAAAATTATAATTGTATTGTTTAAAGTTTTAATGTGTTTATTATACTGTTTGAGTTATTCCAGATGTAGTAATTACTGAGAATGATAGAATTAATTCACAAATGTTTTGGTAATTATATCCACTATTAAAATAAAAGTATTGTTTTACGTTGCGACTTAAAATTAACAATAACGTTTGTATTTTCCGGTGCGTTGCAGTTATTATACTGTAATTTATGACATGCTGTATAACTTATAGCGTATTAACTCATTATGAAAATCTAATTTATACGGCTGTGCCTCGGAGAGCACGTTAAGTTGATGTTTGCATTGATTTTACAAATATCTGTTTCGGTCTGGGCCTTTACTCTTGTGGGTCTCCCCACCGTGCTTCGGAGACCACGTTAAGCTGTCGGTTGCGGTTGTTCACATAACATCTGATAATTATCTTTAGCTATTGATAAGTAAATTGCTCTTATCCAATGAGTTACAAATCCGGATAAGAGTAATAAGCAGACCCTGGGTAAATAATAATACCGAGAATAATGGTAGGACCTAGAAGAAGAAGTAAGTAACAAGTTACATTATATTTTATAAATGGTTCTCATACCATTTTCATTACAGTGCATAATGTTACATAGTATGCAACACAATTAGATACAATCTTAACGCAACCAAACAGGTTGTTTCTCGCCTCTATGGGGCTATCAAAATGCAATAGCGTCAATGTGTTGCAATCGTTCCCGGAATATCTTGGTTTAAACTGCGTTAGTTGGACTATTTGCCAATTTCAGTATTACTCGTACTCACAACAATGTGACGGCTTACGATGATAATAAAAACTAATAGTTTGAATTCCATTTCAAAGGTTTAAATTAGATTTTCAACTTCTTCCTAGCATTATTCCCGGTACTATACGAGTATTTACCCAGTCTGCATATTACTCTTATTCGGATTTGTAACTCATTGGATAAGAGCAATTTACTTATCAAGAGCTAAAGATTATTATCAGATGTAATGTGAAAAACCGGGACCGACAGCTTAATGTGGTCTCCGCAGCACGGTGGGGAGACCCACAACAGTAAACGCCCAGACCGAAACACAAATTTTAACAAACTGTCGAGACTAAAGGCTATCCACAACGCCACAACGGTGTCCGAAAATATATTGTACGTAATTCTTTTTCTTGTTCTTCTTCTTGCTCTTATCCCACGCTAACTTCTATTCTATCATTCGTCATCTCTGCACTCACTCCCTCTCTACGCATATCCTCTTCCACACATTCTATCAACGTCTTTTTCGGGCCTCTTTTTCTCACATTACCAGTCTAACTAAGTAATAATGTCACTAACTAAATAAATAAAGGAAAGTAGCCTGAGTCAAACCCATACAAACTCTATTACAAAAATCCAAATCACGAAATCTATTTAAAAATATGCTCATAGAATAATTTTATTGGTTTAAGCACTACATGATGCCAGTAACGTTATGAAATATGGCTCTCATAAGAAAGCAAAGACCAACTCAGCGGGCGATAATTTATTATTTTTAATAAAAGTATTTCTAAGTTATCAAATCAGGGAAGATTCTTGTAGAACTAAACCAAATGAACTACCTTAAAAGGTGGCAAAACTAGAGCGGTAATAAGCTGGGCACACAACTTCTTCACAAACCTGAAGTTTAGGCTCTTAGAAGCTAAGTAGATAGAGGACATAAAAAGAGACGCAGAGAGCTAATAGATGCAAGCCGTAGGTTCGTTTCCAGTAATGTCATTTGAAAAATAAGTTTGCCTTTCAGTAAGATTTTATAAGCTGATGACAAGTTACTACATACTTTTTAAAGAATATTGCCTTTTCAAGTCATTACTAAAATTCCTATTGCCGTTCCAAATAACCTCGTGCGCTAGGATTGGATACTATAACAGCCCAAGGGGTCAGCCACTTTTTTTAACGTTTTTTTATGATGGAAGTGAAACTTCTTTAGAATCGTTGTGATTTCAAACCGGATGCAACGGAAAAAACGACAGGTAAGAGACACAAATACAAAAATGTGGAGGATGAAGCCGGCAAAAAATGAGACAGAAATGTACATACTATTTTATATTATACATATTCATCTCATTCTTTTGTCGATTTACGGATGGACGGACGAACAGACAGACAGAGAGACAGGCAGACAGATGGACGAACGGATTTACTCGCTGACTAATTTTAGCTAAAGAAATTATAGCCCAAAGGGGTCAGGATCGAACCCGCGACTCTCGCGTTAACATAACGGAGTCGGCCCTGCTACCGTTGAGCTATCGAGGCTTCAATTTAATATTGTACAGTGAAGTTGCATATCACAGAGTTAAAAGTCCAACGACATGTCATGAAAACTTGTTCTACATTACTGACCACTAATCGAAAATTATATTGTAATATTTACGAGTAGTAATACAGGCGTCGGCGTGAATGGCCCAACTAAGAGCATTAGTGGCGAGACACATGAGGAATAATGGCCAGGCAGTGGAAGTATTGCTTTTTGATGGCGTAACGAAGACAGATAGGGGCGTGTGGGATTGTGTAATTGTTCTACTGGTACGAAGCTAAGCAATATTTTAGCAGGACATACGTAAGATGAGTATTTATTGAAGTGATAATCATTTAAAAAAACCAAAGCTCAATGACTTTTTACGTACCAAAAAATAATTACCAAAAATAGCCATTTATTTTTAGGAAAGAATAGGCTCTTCTTTTGAAGGTCCTAATGCCGTATTTTTTATTACATGTTGTGTTATTAGTTAAGTAATAATTAACGATATGTACGACATCGCACCCGCGACTCGATCGCCTATTTTTCTTACAATGAAAAGTTCGCTTTTAGTCGCTGTGACGAGGGATAAATATTGGTGGCTAGGTAACGGGGAGGTAACGTGAGTTAATTAGTATCATTTTGCCGGGACAAAATCGGGCACTTTTTCGCCGTACAAAGGACAAAAAGAAAAGTTTTCATCGACATAGGAAAAAAATTGACGATTAGGAAGTGAGTGATTCTTCACTCAATCAGTAAAATTAGTACTGTGCCAGACACAGAAATCAAGAAATGGCGCACCAATATAATTTTTTTTTAATAAAGAATATTAGCAATGCCTTTTTTAAAGGTATTACTAATATTCTTGTTGCCCTCCAAATAAGCTCGAAGCTTGCGCTAGGAGTGGGTACGACAATAGCCCAAGGGGTCAGGATCGAACCCGTAACTCTCGCGTTAACAGAGCGGAGTCAGCCCTTCTACCGTTGAGCTATTGAGGCTTTAAATTATGTATGAATAATAAATATAATGACGACGATGTGGCGTACTAGTAATAAGCCTGCTTATGCCTCGACTGTCATGGGTTCGATTCCTATTTATCTGTTTCGATACCCCCAGTCGTTTGCCCTTGTGGGTCTCCCCACCGTGCCTCAGAGACCATGTTAAGCTGTCGGTCCCGGTTGCTATCATAACATCTGATAGTAATCGTTAAATCATGATAGGTAATTTGCTCTTATCCAATGAGTTACCGGTTCGCCCTTAGGCTTGAGGAGTTCAGATCGCAATCACTCTGTGTAAAAACTAGTAACCTGTCAAATCTGGTAAACAGTATAAGCAGATCCTGGGTAATGTTTTTTTTTTTTTATGTCAGAAGTTGGCAAACAAGCATACGGCCCACCTGATGGTAAGTGGCTGCCGCAGCCTATGAGCGCTTGCAGCACCATTAGTAGGTGCCACTCACGCGTTGCCAACCTCGAGATATTAGTTCTTAAATCTCGTTCGCCCAGTAATTTCACTAGCGTACAATGCCCTTCAAACCGGAACACAGTAGTGCCTAAACACTACTATTTGGCGGCAGAATATTGGACACTGCGGTGGTACCTACCTAGCCGGCCTCTTGCAACAAAAGACTTACCACCAGTGTGACTGATTGCACTGGTGGAATAATCTCTGTTGTGACAGAGGTTATCCCAACAGCGGGCGATGGGGTCGTCACATCCCGACGCCTTTGAATACCAGTAATAATGCTAGGAAGAAGGAGAATAAATATAAGGATAGCCAAAAACTTAAACTAAGGGGAAGAAACTAGCCAATTATCAATGAGATTTTTTTCGGAATGTGTATTGCTGTTGGCCCTACTGGCCTTGACAGCGTCGCCGGGCGGGGGGGCCGAGTACTGAGACTCAGCCGTGATAAAGCGACAGCCCTCACGGGGGCTTGATATGATTATGATTAATGAGATTAATAATTTATTAAATGTATGCTCCAGTATTAATCACTCAATAATTATAATTTTAACATAAATACATTTTGAAGCGCTTTTCAAAGAAACTCGTTAACAGTTTATTCAATAAAGTTTATCGAATGATTATTATTATCGATGTACATTTATATTATTCATTAATTAATGTACTTTATCCCTGTATTGATTAAATCTTTTTATATATAAAATTATTTTGATTTTACTTTTAAATGCATAAAGTTTATATGTCGAGGTTTTTTTAAAGAATATTAGCAATGCATTTCTCAAGGCATTACTAATATTCCTATTGCTTCTCCAAATAAGCTCGAAGCTTGCGCTAGGAGTGGGTGGGTGCGACAATAGCATAAGGGGTCAGGTTCAAACCCGCATCTCTCGCGTTAACGGAGCGCAGTCAGCCCTTCTGCCGTTGAGCTATTGAGGCTTCAAATGTTTTAAAATAGGTTGTTTTAAAATTGGAAAATCTCATAACTGAACTTAGTTTTAGGAAATAAAATAAAATTAGATTATTAATTGATAGTGCACAAATGGGATGGCACGATCGTGGAATACTACTCTCTCACAGATAATCAGTGTAAAGTACGAGTAACAGTATCAGTAGGTTGTTGCGTTTGATGCGCAGATGATAGAAAATGGCCTCTGTTTCCTTCCTTTTTCCCTTCTCATTCTTCCCAACATCCCTCCCCTAATACCTTGGGTTGGCAACGCGCATGTGATACTTCAAATATCGCAAGCGTTCATAGGTTGCGATGACTACTTACCATCAAGCGGACCGTATGCCTATTTGTCAACCGTCATACAAAAAAAATATTATGTACTTATGTACATTTATACCACAGTATGTATAGACTCTTCAATTTATACGTACACATTGATAAAAGAACTCCCCTAGCTCGTTACCGCGTTCATTACCAACTAAAACCATTTCATATCCGCTGAGACTAACAAATTGCTTCCCTCAGTACTGCTCGAATTTAATAAATATAGTCTAAATTGAATAAATTGGATAACCAGAGGTTTTTTGTAAGGATACGAGGTTTTATATGTAGCAACATCAAAGTAAATATCTTTGAAATAGAATTCTATTTACTCATGTTAATGATACACGCTTTTTGGTATAGTGTAAATATGCTCCTTACAAAATTGCATTATGCAAGTCACTTAAGTTAATAGAAAAAGACCAGACTTCGACTATTACCATGGCCTATTATGAATTAATAATCAGACTAACTAGCATCAAACGTTTGAAGACTAAGACATTAGTTCACAGAATAATTTCTTTCTTTTTTTTTTTTTTTTTTTAATGTTAGAAGTTGGCAAGCAAGCATACGGCCCACCTGATGGTAAGTGGCTACCGCAGCCTATGAGCGCTTGCAGCACCATTAGTAGGTGCCACTCGCGCGTTGCCAACCTCGAGATATTAGTTCTTAAATCTCGTTCGCCCAGTAATTTCACTAGCGTACAATGCCCTTCAAACCGGAACACAGTAGTGCCTAAACACTACTATTTGGCGGCAGAATATTGGACACTGCGGTGGTACCTACCTAGCCGGCCTCTTGCAACAAAAGACCTATCACCAGTGTGACTGATTGCACTGGTGGAATAATCTCTGTTGTGACAGAGGTTATCCCAACAGCGGGCGATGGGGTCGTCACATCCCGACGCCTAAAAACGCTTCTGTGACTGCGAGTAGAAATGGGCCTTATACTGTTGAATTTCTACCATAATACCTCGGACATATTATTATTATACCCTATCTAACAAAAACATAATCAAAACAAACTATAACCCAACCCAAATTAATAAACTTCTTTATGAACTTGGTTATAAATTGAATTTTGATTTGTTTTACCATTAGGTTAAATAACTTATTCAGTGATTGCTATTAAATAATATTTGATATCTAATGGATATCTATATTTCGGTCAAGGGGTACGGTAAACTCGATTGAAACCTTACCTGAATAATAAAACATTAAAAAATAGTGATTTTGAGTCGACAACATATATCCGCAAAATTCAGATTTTTGAGTATTTTGTTAAATTCTAATGGTGCAAATGGACGCAAATAAGCAATACCATGTCAACCCACACGAATATCATTTTGAGAAAAACGCGTTTGAAAATTTTTAACAACTTGCTTTATATGAATTTTTTGATGTATTGGTCAAGTTTTTGGCAATTTCAGATTTATGTAAGTTATTTTACTTAATTTTACCAAAAAATAAATATACAATGTGCATATTTCGTATATAATATAATTCAAAACGTTTAACATAATACATAAATTGCATGATTAAAAAATGGCTTTTTTAGAAGTTTTAAAGCTTAAAACCCTACAAATAATAAAGAAAAATGTTCTTCAACCATTTACCAACACTTCTGCATTTATAACTCAGTTTTTTCAATTTTGTGGGTTGACAGGGTATTGCTTATTGGCGTCCAAATATGCCTTCTTGAGTTTTTGACGCATGCCTGTAAATCAGTCTTCATCCTAGCATTATTCCCGGTATTTTATTTACCCAGAGTCTGCTTATTACTCTTATTTGGATTTGACAGGTTTCTGGTTCTTACACAGAGTGATTGCCACCTGATCTCCGCAACCCCAAGGACGAACCAATAACTCATTGAATAACAGTAAATTACCTATCAAGAGTTAACGATTATTATCAGTTGTTATGTGATAACAACCGGGACCGACAGCTTAACGTACTCTCCTGAGGCTCGGTGGGGAAACCCACAAGGACAAACGATCAGACCGAAACAGATATTTATAACAAACATCTGCCCGAGCGGGAATCGAACCCGCAACCGTTGAGACTAAAGGCAGACCCACAACGCCACAACGGTTGCATGCCTGTCAATCAGTGTTTCATACTAAATTAAAGAAAACATCAACTGTATTTGTCAAACATGTCTGCCATTAATTGGATTTAATTTAATAAATCAATGGCAATAAATGCTTTGTTGCCAGAGCAACTCGTGGCCGGGTCTGCTAATCTAAAATATTTCATCGATGAGTTAATAATACAATCCATTTGGTCATTATAATGTTAAAACTTCCCTATTAGTAATATGGAAGTTTTACTATGAGGACTGATATGAATAGGCGAATAACTAGTTGTATATAGGCATGGAATTTGCTGTACAGAATAAACTTAATATTGGCAGTGTAAGAAAAATCTTTTCCCTCAACTTTTTTGGCTATAAATAGTATAGCCTGCGGCAATGTTTGCGTATACAGCGTTTTATTTACTTAAGCATTTATTATTTACACAGCGCTCGTGTTCCACGCTGCGACTTTTCTATGGACATGAACTAAAATTGAAATTTCTAGTCCTTTAGATTACTCATCGTAACGAAATATACTTAGGTACATATTTTATAATAATAAATTATACACGACACACATTCAACGGCCCCCATTATTATAGATATATCCTGTGTCGGGGGTCTGGAAATATACACAAAGACAAGGGCATTTGAATTTGTTTATTGTGTCGCATTTGTTGAATTTTTTAAATAGGTGATCCTTAATATCATGAATCAAATTTAGTTAAATAATAATATCCCTAGAGATGATCAATGTATGTATGATCTATTCATTTTATCAGTAGTAGAGCAGAGATTGGTTATTTTTTTGTGTCATTGAGAATATTGGCAAATAAGCGTGCGGTCCACCACTTGAAGTATCGCATGTGCTTAGTCAGCCCACTGCCCAAGAGATTGGAGGATGAGAGGGGAAAAATGAAGAGAACAGAGAAGGTGGGAGATTTGGCTCTTGGCGCTGTCACTCATCGCAAGAAACGGAACTGTACTGATAATATTATTTTACAGCGATTTCTTGTGATAGGGTAGTTTTTACGAGCCAGCCCATTTGTGCTGGAAGGAGCGTGGGTCTACTACTACTATAATGTCAAAATAATATATATATAAAATTAAATGAATAAGCCTTATTAAATCGATGAAATGAACTTGATAATAGAACGAAGCCAAATGTATTTTCATATTAAAAAAGGCATCTAAATTAAAACAGTAGAAGAGTAAAGGCAGACTGAAGTAAAGGAAGGAAATTAAATAATTACATACTTCAATTTCAAATAAACCCCAAGTGAATACAGTCTTAACGGAGTCTTGAAACCGATTCTCATTCCTTACCACTTAACGTCGAGTCAATTTTCTTAAGTGCATTTCTTGGGCGAATATATATTATTTCTCAACGGTACCCTCATAACGAATCCAGACCACGTATAAATTACGAATACGAGTTACTTTATGATCTTCCATGCGCATATCTGCAATGGAATTGATTAAAAATAAGTATAGATATAGGTAAAAGGAAAAAAGTTATTTTATCTTTCCAAGTACTTTTCGTAAAATACATTGCGAAGTATTGTAATGTATTTCAAATGACAGAGGAATATACAAGGATAGGATACAAGGATTAAAAGACCGTATTGAAATTGTGATGGTTGTTATTTGCTAGTATGATTATGAATACATTATCTTTTTTTATTCTAAAAAGTGTCAAATCAGCATTATGGCTCGTGTTGTCATGAAGGTCATTGTACGCATAGTGAAATTACTGGGCGAAAGAGATTTAAGAACTAATATCTCGAGGTTGGCAACGCGCGAGTGGTACCTACTAATGGTGCTGCAAGCGCTCATAGGCTGCGGCAGCCACTTACCATCAGGTGGGCCGTATGCTTGTTTGCCAACTTCTAACATAAAAAAAAAAATGGTTCATATCTGGGACGTTCATAGCCAGGTGAGCTCACTAGTCGGTAAGCGATATGTAGGCTAAATAGCTTTAGACGCGGTCAGTAAATTATACGCCCTTATGGGTGACCAACTTGTTTGGCCACTAACCACATGACAACAAGAAAAAGAACCATATTCTATAGACGTTTGCAACATCAGAAGTATGTATGTTGGCTACTCAAAGAGGAGAAAGAAAAGAGAGGAAAAGGGGGTCTGCAGAAGATGTGAGATTTCAAATCTCCGGCGCTTACACTCGTCGAGTGAAACATATCTGTACTACTTCACGTCAATTCGTTGGAAAATACCATTTCCCTAGTAAGGTTACCCCATTCATGTTGAATAGCGCGTCTCAAATATACCTAAAAAGACAAAATTATTAACTAACCAACAATGCTTTTAATCGCTTTACTAGATAACAACGATTTATATTAATAATAAGCATTTAGGATCTTGGTGGTTTTTTAATGCTTTGTTATTATTTTTAATATTTCCAGTTTAATTAAAATATTGTACGTAGTTGGTTAGTTAGTTAAATGCAGTACTACAATTTATTTTTTCAATTTTCTGCATGGTGAAATATTTAAGTAACCATCAATGTGACGCTCCGTTAGAATGACATCTTTTCACATATAGACAATATTTCTAATCCAACGTATTAAATACATTCTATACTTCGTCACGCGCCATCATATATATACATTTTTGTTTGAAAAAATTACGCCCTAATAAAGTTGAAATAAAATTTTATTTACCGAATCAGTCTAAAATCAATACCAATGGTTGCTATAACAACATCAATATTTCAGATGACAAGATTAATCGAGCGTCTTTTCCAAAAGGCGAATAGAGGGCACTAAAATTAGTCATTTGGGATTATCGATAGAAGCGTTAGCTTTATAAACGTCCTTATTTACTAGTCGATAAGGTTTGATTTTGCTTGAATATTATAGGCGAATAAGGCGAACTGGATCGCGATCGGAATGAGTATAGTGTTTACTGGGCTTAATTTATGTGGATAGCACTGCAAGAAATGGTTCTGTCATTGCCAGCGGTTCCTATATTTGATTGTTTCCCGCTTTTTATTGAGTCTGTATTCTTGGTTTCTTACTTATAATTATTGTTTTGTTGTGAAGATACAAAATGTTTTCTTGTAATTTTGGTAGATAGATTTGAATTTATTTGATAAAATATCAAACATTTTGTCAAAAAGGCGATTTGTATGTTTAGATGTTTCAATATTTGTTACTGAATCACCGAAAAACCGTTGAATGTATTAGGATGAAATTTGACATACAGATGCTCTATTACTAGGTTTAACTCTTAGGACTTTTATGACAGAAATATAAAGTTTTTTTTTTTTTTTATGTTAGAAGTTGGCAAACAAGCATACGGCCCACCTGATGGTAAGTGGCTGCCGCAGCCTATGAGCGCTTGCAGCACCATTAGTAGGTGCCTCTACTAATCACGCGTTGCCAACCTCGAGATATTAGTTCTTAAATCTCGTTCGCCCAGTAATTTCACTAGCGTACAATGCCCTTCAAACCGGAACACAGTAGTGCCTAAACACTACTATTTGGCGGCAGAATATTGGACACTGCGGTGGTACCTACCTAGCCGGCCTCTTGCAACAAAAGACCTACCACCAGTGTGACTGATTGCACTGGTGGAATAATCTCTGTTGTGACAGAGGTTATCCCAACAGCGGGCGATGGGGTCGTCACATCCCGACGGCTTAGAACCTTAGTTCCTTTCGGATTACAAACTATAACGTATTACAGAACGTATCAACTTGGAACATGGTTTATTATTAGTTTCAATCGATATTACGATCATTCAGTGCAACAACTATAGTAATGCGAGAGTAGCCGAGGGAGTTGCTAGTATAAAATAAATTAAAGTCAGAAAAACTTGCCGACGTAATGAAGAAAAACCAGAAAGCGAGGAATATGACCGACGTTCTGTAGTTCCAATGAAAGGTGACGTTAATTAACTTCAAGACCGCTTTTGAAAGAAATAATGAATTGGTATGGCAACTCGTCAGTCCTGAATTAATTAAAACCGGTACTAGTGATGTCTTTATTAATTTATTTCTCTTTTATCACCATTCAATCTCTTTCTTTGTTCTATTATCTCTTTGTTGGTCACCAATTGTTGACACCTTATATTCAAAAGTCATGATAATTTATATTTTTAATTGTTTTTTTTTACGGCTAAATTTAATATTGTAGAAATTTACTTTAGTTCATTAAATGATAGGAGGTTTTTATTTAACCAATTCTGACTGCTAATATTTTTAATCTTTATTAATTTGCTCTGTAACGTATGTTTAGGTTTTTTTATACCAACCCTTCAGGGCTCAAGCCCCACGTCAAAAAAGCTGATCAAAATCTATGTATAAATTAATACGTATAGAGAAAATTTCGGTTTTTAGACAAAAGTTTATATTGGTATACAATGATAGAAGCGCATTAAATTTTAATAAAGACATCATCGACTATTTATATTATATAGTGCCAAAGTCAAACGAGTTTTCTATCTGATTTATTTTAAACTAAGTTAGCCTATGAGCGCTTGCAACACCATACATTTGTATGTGTCACTCACTAGTTGTCAACCTTGTGATATCGGTTCCTAAATCTATAAAGGACACGTATAATAACTGGGCAAAGGTGGCAACTACACTACAGTGTGCATTAAACCGAAACACAGTAATGCGAAGCACATTGCGGTAGAATATCTGACACTGACTACTACCTAGCCGGCCTCTTGCAGAGACCTGTAAATTTAATAAAGCTCTTGTTGCCATAGCAACGCGTAGCCAGGTTTACTAATATCTTTAAATAAGTTATGACTTACATCGAAGGTTACAAGAGGATATTACATCCCCACGTCAATCAGACGAAACGCGCTATCAACGATCACATCGCTGTGACGGGCGGATGATCTGATTTCCTCAATCTATTCGCGCTGATTGTTGCGCCAAATACTTTTTTATTTCGGATATTAGATTTGACGTCTTTATTTACTATTACGTTTCATTCTAGTGTGATAAGAAGGACAACAGCTATATACTTCTGGAATAAGCAATTAAAAACACTGAACATTTTTGTAAATCGAATAAGATTTTTGTAACCACGTTTTATAGATATAAAGACATAACTATTTTTTACTAGCATTAGCTCGCGACTTCGTCCGCAATGACTCCAGAAAGAAATAAAAGATTTTTCTGTAAATAAAATTTCGCAAAACACATCTACATATACCAAATTTAAAGGGAAAATATCGGTATCCGTAGTGCGTTTTTTGACTACCCCACTGATTTTTTTTTCCTTTTATAAAAGTATCATAGTCATAAGGCAATTTTGCACGATTGAGTAACAAACAAATCCATACATCTATATCCTTATTTTTCTGCCTTTGCAAGCATTCATAAGTTGCGGTAACTGTTCACCACCAGGCGGACCACATGCTTGTTTGACAACCTGACGCTTGAGATAAAAATCCAATTATCCTAACATCTAAACATACTGCATAAAATTAGTAACTCTTTTAAAGGTAACTGTATACGGTTTTACAATAGGATCCCAGAAAGCGTTCAGAAAATTTCTATTAATAAATTTAAAATTAATACCTTGAGGACACCACACCTTGGAAATGAGACAGTCACTCCAGGCTTTTCAGTAAACATAATATGTAAATTACCTGGATATTTAAAAAAATAATAATATATTAAAAAGATATAACCCCGAGTTTGTTTCGCCGGTTCTTCTCGGGTAGAGGTTTAATTTTGGAGCCGGTAGTAGAATCTTGATTTTCAACAAATAAGTTATATGCTTTTTATGTTGAATAAAAATATTTGATTTGATTTGATACAAACTTTCGCCTTTAAAATATTAGTGGGATCTAAAAATCCATAAATTCACATTTTGCAAATTTATGTGGTAAATAAATTTAGCTCAACGCTTTACAAACAAATTTGAATATATAGATGTTTGTCCTTTGTCGAAGGTTGTGAAATACACAAACAGTATTTGAAACTGGTTCTTGTACGTTCTCGTCCAGACCGAAACCAGTTTCAATATGTTCCCTATATAAACATCTGTCTCATGTCAACGAGCACGCAAACATAGACAGTATAGAAATTGCTGGCATTGCCTTTATACCTCAGTGTTCCTTAAAGCTTATAAATGCTTTTGAGACACTGTTATGGAATCAGGGGCCAACCATGAACTCTTATTGCGATTCAAATGACAACCTAAACTGAGTGACATCGCTATGTTGTACCATGACATATATACATCATGCTCATACAAAATCGGATTGATTAGGTTCGTCACTTGAATCGCAATAAGAGTTCATGGTAGGCCCCCAGCTACGTTAAATTTACCTAAGCAATTTATGAACTAACTGAGTACATGTACTGGGAAGTTAAAAGAAAATTCCCAATCATGGAAGCTGCCGCAAGAAGTGAAAACTTGAAACTTTCGATTAAATTAAGATTACATGATTTTGAAATTGAAATTACTTATTGACATAACAAGTCGCCAGTTTTACGTAATACGTCACATTAAGCATGTCCGTAACGCGGATCCACAAGTCCCGATCAAAAATCGCTCAACCCTGCTAAGAAGTTTTCACGTAAAAAATGTACCTATATTAAAATTGAAAATTCCAATAAAACGTTGTGTATATGAAAATAAAAAGCACTTTCATATATCAAGTATATTTGCAAAGTAAATATCTGTTAAGAATTTATAACATTTTATATAGCCTTTAACCATCTTTCGCATAGAATTGAATTCATGCCTCTTGGGAATAGCTTCACTGGCTCTCGAACGCTATATATAGATAAAAGGTAGGTAAATAGACTATAGATTATATTTTCCGTCGTTCACTCTGGTTGGGGTGTTTGAGTGTGGATACGGATTGCTTTGGTAAAGCGATACGAACTCAAGTATACTAATTACAACCATTGACGGGTCTTGAATTAAACAAAGACTTCAATAAGGTTTAGTGTGAAAATACTGTTGAAGTTTTGAAAATTGTTTTATTTATTTGGAATAGCAACACTATTCGATAAAGCATAATGAGCAAAATAATTTTGCATACGTTTTAAATTAGAGTTTCTTTTGAAGGGTTTGGCATACGCTCTTACACGCGCGTTTCATTTAGGGCTTCAATAACCGAACGCGAGTAGAGAGGCTTATTCCGGCATGTACGCTCTATGCGGTGACGGCAAATATCAGAAAAATATTTATAGCGCTTTATATTACGCGTTTATAAGCGGGTCAACGCTCGTACGAGTTGCGCGTGTGGTAAAGGCGCGCCTCTACGCTACTAAATGCGATTGGAAAAACGAGCTCATACATATAAAAAGCTGATCTTAACGTGAATGCAAACAGTGCTGGTTTTTATGCAATCTTCTTATTACTGTCTAGTGAGATTCAACCATTGATGTTCTGAAAATTGTTTAATATTACAAAATCAAAAGTGAAAACTTGTAGAACAAAGTTAAAATACCAAGATAATGTAATAATAATCCGCAGAGAACTCCTTTTCTCTGACCGCTTATTCATGTATGTTGAATTCAGGAACCAGAATGTATGTGTTTGAATTCTATTTAACTTTACTTTGGTACAAGTAAAGAGTATCGAGCGGAAGAAAACCTTTAATATTCTCTGTTGTAATAATAAAACGCTAAGATGAGGTGTAAAGTAACACTACTTGTGTAGACTTTGCTTAATATATCTCTTGCAAAAGATGACTCACAACTAAGACTCTCCTATGACGTCCTTAGCCGTGGTTCGCCTTCGTATGAGGCACTTAGGGTGCCACGTGCCACTTAGACGGAAACTATTTCAAATTTAAACCCTCGTGAGGGCTGCCTCTTTTTCACTACACATTCCGGAAAAAAAACTGAGACTTTTCCGATGCACTCATTTCTATTTATAGGAAACCCCATTCATTAAAGTAGGATGTATTTAAAATTCTATACAAAATACTATTTAGCGATAGTCACTTGTTGGTTATTCTTAATAACAGATTGAAGGGTAATATATGCAACCAACGTGTTTCGAAACAAGAGGTCGATTAGTATTTTCGTCGAACATACCTAATATCATTATTACTTAATATCACTACATAGATAAAAAACAGACAAATTACGTTTAAACATAAATGTTGGTACAAATAGGCGATCTAATCGCTAAGGAGTGATTTCTTTCCTACCTACCTACCTACGATATATAATAAAAAATAAAATAAAATAAAAAGCCTTTTATTTCCTACTAATAACCTACTTTACATTTATTTTTGAGTTCCTTATATAATTTTTATAAATAAATACACATATAACTAATTTACTTATTAACTATTGTATTAATAATAATATAGACTTAATATTATAGTTATAATAGTGTTGTTTTAACTTAGTCTAGTTTGATATAGCAATATCTGTAGGAACCAATTGGAGACAGATCGCACAGGACAGAGACAAATGGCCATCTTTGGAGGAGGCCTACGATATATACATAATTGTATATCAGATGGGGCAAAGGGTATAAGTGACCACCGCCTCCCATGAACATCTGCAACAGCAAACGGCGTGCAGGTGAGCTGCCGACCTTAAAGAAAGGAATAGGCTCTTCTCTTGAAGGTTCCCAAAGGAAATTGAGAATGACTGAAGAAAAAGTATGCGGTATAGATGTCTATATTGTATATGTATAAATATAGCTAAATAAATAGCGAATAAGAATAATTAAACTAAAACGTTGGGGCTTTAGGGTCAAACAAAATATAACACAGAAGGCACAGTACATGCATATGCCACCGAATTTGATATTAAAAATATTGAGAAATTTTAATAATAGCTTTATACGAGTATATTTTCTTTGTAAGGATTTAAAGTAGTTGCTTGAAATTGCTTGTCACTTACACCACAGCGGGAACGCTGCAATTTTGCGCGAACTCGCTCTTAAGGACTACGCTTTGTTTGCGACATCACTTAACAACGTCATGCTATTATGTTCCCTATACCTATTGTTATAAGACGGAAGCTGGCATGCATACAGTTCCCTTGTTGATGTAATTTGGTATTGGGTGTTCGGGAAATTCATATTGACTGATAAAGCAGGGTTTATTATGCAGCGCTTGTCAGCATAGTGAAGAAACTTGAAGCGAAGCTAAGAAACTTTATATTAAGAATTTATACATAAGATTAGCTTGTAAGTGTATCGGCTAATACATCTTTAAGCGATGTAATTTAATTAAAAAAATATACATAATATTAACTATCATGTATGTATATAATACATTTTCAAAAATTATATATATAAATCAATAGATATAATAACGTAATTTATTAATAAATTATTTATTATTTATTATTATATCTGGCACACAAAACAGGTCATAACTAATACAATGCTTAAAATAAAAATTACAAACGTTTATACACTAAGCTAAGACCCTTACTTATGTGTACACATAGCATACAATAATAGATGTTTGAAGTTAGGGTTGTGAGTAACATTGGCCTAAAAGAAATATCGTTATAAATCATTTAAAAAATAATAATAATAATAAGATAAAAAAACAACAGAATTTAAGAATCGAAGAATAAAAATTTATATGAGAATAAACATAAAAATAATTATATTTTAAGAATTTTTGTAGATTAAATAATAAAATGCCAGTGTCAACATAATTATAAGCCTATTATCAAAAATGTCAATGGAATCATCACCGTCAACAAGATCGTTATAGGTACGACACATGCGCGCAATTAGGCTAAAATATATAAAATAAATATAATTGAATTAATAATTTAATGTTAATAGAAATACGTAATACAAGAAAGGCAAGACGTAGCTTTTTTCTCGGAGTGTCTATTACTGTTGACCCTAGTGGCCTTGACAGCGTCACCGGTTGGCGGCGGCTCAGGAGACCGGAGCCAGTAAAAGATTGACAGCCCGCGCGGGGCTCAAGTTGATTTCGTCCCAAGGGAAGGTCCCCTCGTCCCATCCTGTGAGGTCGAGCCTAGATTTGGGACGTCATCGGGAGTTAAGACAAAGCAATGCCTGCATTATACGTAATCGATTAATAAATTAGGCGTTCCGTAGAAAACAAAGATTACCATAAAAATTTAATTAGTTGCGAAGCGATTGGCGGAACAGATAGAGTTTGTAAAGAAAAAACGAAAATGGAGAGAGTGAGTCTTATTAGATTGAATACATGATATAGACGAGAAAGATCAACGGTAGAAGGACCAACTTCGCTCCGTTAACGCGATATTCGCGGGTTTGATTCTGACCCCCTTGTGCTGTAATTTTCGTACCCACTACTGGCTGGCGAGTTTATATGGAGAGGCAATAGGAATATTAGCAATGCCTTGAAAAAGCATTGCTAGTATTCTTTTTTTAAAGATAGTCGTCTTGGAAAGTCGATCAATGGCAAAAGATCGTTTCCAATGAAATCATTATAAAAAAACCTATAGTCTGCGTCTGTACGACTAAAATAAAACAAATTAATAAATAAATAAACGGTACACACTCAACGGCCCCCATTAGGATAGTTATATCCTGTGTCGGGGTTCCGGAAACATTTGTATGTCTTTGTGGACAAGGACAAACGCCCAGACCGGAAAATATACGTGCATGGTCAATACAACAATATTATGCTCCGTGCGGGAATCGAACCCGCGACCTGTGGCGTTTAAGGCAGGTTCGCTAGCACTGCGCCACAACGTCGTCAAATATTAAATAAAATCAATATAATTAGATTCTGAGTAAAATCAAATGAAATTGTTCAATTATAAATCATTACAAGTTATTTATTATTAAGGTGTAACTTCGAAGTACAAACGGACTTTCTTAATAACAGTTTAATAGCAATAGCGATTTTGCCGAGTTTCCTGACCAGTTATAAATTATTCCTCAGAAGTTATACAACATTTCGAACTCCAAACTCCATAATTTCTACTTAGTTAAGGCGGTACCAAGTTAATTTAAGTAGTTTTTTTAATTAATTTTCATATTTCATTTCGAAAATACATTGGTTATACGAATTGAATAGAACGTTTTAAAACCAATTTAATAGTTCACGAGTTTTAAAAGGCGAGCTGGAATCGTAAATATTTAATTTTACATATTTATTTTTAATTCCGCAAAACGCTCAACTTACGTCAACAAATTAACACAACTCAGTTTTTGTAGTGGCAATTAGAAATATACTTATTTTAATAATATTAAAAAGAGTTAACTAAATTAAAACTTATTTTAGGTATATAAAATAAATAAACGCTGCACACTCAACGGCCCCCATTAGGATAGCTATATCCTGTGTCGGGGGCACGGAAACATACACAATGACAAGAACAAACACATCCAAACCGGAAAACGTGCCGGTATGGTCAATACAAACATCTGCTCCGACCGGGAATCGAATCGTAGGTTCGCTATCGTTGCACTACAACGTTGTCAATTCCATGTTTTTTTAGTCCGAGGACAGAGACTCTACTCTACCTGATGGTAAGTGGAAGTAGAGTCCAAGCACGATGGAGGCTAATACCGTTGCATAAGCAAAATTGCACTAGCCGCTCTTGTCCTACCTACCCGTAAGATACAGCTGGTTATAAGCGGGCTGGCCTTAAAAAGGAACGCAACGAGCAGTCAATTCACGACTTTTTCACCAAAATCTAAAGCATGAATAATGCTCGTGTTACGTTATTCGTAGGTACTATCTTAGGTAGGTAGCTACGGTAGGAGTGGTCCTACCATGCTATCAAAGTAACGGTTATTGTAAATACGTTTCTTGTATTTATAACATATATTTATGTACAATCTTAATCATCAACTCCAACTACCAAGAATAAAAATAAACAAAACACTGTCAAGACTACCAATCAATACATTATATACACAATTACATATCATTATGGTCGTAAATTCTGGTACAATTTTCAAAGAACACAGTGACTTATCGTACAAATCTTGTACCGTATCGTGTAACACGAAACCCGTGTGACGTGTTATTAAAGTCATGAACATTTACGCTAAGTGTCACAGTTAATGTTGCCATTAGCGTGCTCACATCACTTCATTTCGCTTCAACGTTTAATATCTCAGCGTACTTCACTCCGCTTCATTCCATTTAAAACGATCGTATGTAGGCAATGATTTGTCTTAAATAAAATGTTTAATGCCTTGGATAGAATATTGCAAAATAAGAACCCTTACTTCTTACAGTACAAATGGGCCCTTGATGAATTATCAATATTGTTACTATCGCGTTTTGTTCAATCAGTATGAGTGCTCTTACGTGTGAACTCCTACATGGGAGACATCGTTGTCTTACCCTTTATACATCCCCGCAAGTGGCAAAACAGAACATTACTAGTATACATAGATTACAGTTATTGTCTTGTAATACGTGTTTGTCACATTTAATAATAGAAAAACTTATCACAAGTTTTAGAGCGACGAGTATTTTTAAAGGGAGGGCAGACAAATGCCTACCTAAAAGTGAATATCTCCGCCCATCTGCATTTAGGAATCGCAATTGCAGTAAGCATAGCATACACAGTTTTCTTGCAGGTTTTAAAGACGTATCGGTTTAGAAAGAGTGATTCCAAAGAGTAGTTATATAAGACAGAGGCTGTCTTCGCAATCCAATTGTTGTTCATTTATAAATGGAATACCACGTCAACCCACACGAATGTCATTTCGAGAAAAACGCGTTTGAAAATTTTGAACAACTTGCTTTATATGAATTTTTTTATATATTGATTAAGTTTTTGGCAATTTCAGATTTATGTAAGCTATTTTACTTATTTTCACAAAAAATAAGTATACAGACTGCATATTTCGTATATAATATAACCCAAAACGATTAAAATAATACATAAATTGCATGATTAAAAATTGGCTTTTTAGAAGTTTTAAAGCTTAAAACCCTACAAGTATTAAAGAAAAATGTTCTTCAGCCATTTACCAACACTTCTGCATATATAACTCATTTTTTCAATTTTGTGGTTTGACATGGTATTGCTTATTTCCGTCAAAAATAGACTTTATTCAAATGTATTAGTTCATATTCTAAGATTGGGTTTTTGAATACATAACGTAATTAACAGTGACAAAAATATTGTGTGACATCAATGTGAGCAATCTCACATGTTCCAAAAAAAGACATGTACATTATACATACATAGATATCTGCTTACTTGAAGTTGAGTTACATAACGAGTAAAGCTCTTAATCCTTTGCCAAAAGAGGTTAGTAGACCTTTGCTCAACATAAAAATAAAGAGACTTTAATAAGCTATATCTATTATTAATAAAATCAAATTATTACCGACAAATAATATACACACAAAATTATTTAAATAATGTAGTAGCTGTAAGTGTTCGCTGAACTTGACTTTTCTTACATTTTCATATGCGATGAGGACATATTTACCAATAAAATTATTATAGGAAGCGTTATTCGTGCTTATTTATTGCTACTGCCGATTTACTGCCGACCGGATGGAAGTAGTTTGTACGTCCTTTGTGCCTGTATTATTGTTAAATCCATTAAATCAATCGACTTTTATAACGGACCACGATAGTAAAAAATATTCCTGGTACCTTTTTATATCATGATGGTTGGTAAGCAAGCATACGGTCCGCCTGATGGTAAGCAGTCACCGAAATCTATGAAAGCTTGCCAACCCAAGGAAATGGAGAGAACGGATGAGAAGGGAACAGAAGGAAATAACAGGAGATTGGGCCTTCGCAGTAGATCTGCCACTAGGTATACAAGCTAATTTAAAGAACCGCAGGATGTCGGCTTCCATACGATGATGGTCTACATGGGTCCCATTAAAACCCCAAAGGTCGAACACAACTAACAAAAGAATAAATCTTATATTTTGTCGGGACACCCAGTCGTTTCCTACTAATGAATGAATGAGTGAATGAGTAAATGAATGAATGAATGAATGAGTGAATGAGTAAATGAATGAATGCTGTGGGCATTCATATGTATTCGTATGTTGTTGTATTTATTCGTATGTCATTCGTATGTTCCACATAACTGAAACATAATATTCAGAAACTTATTCCTGTTATTCTTGAAGGTTGTAGCTGAAGTAACACGCTTTAGTAACATATGCGTTAAGATCGAGTTTATAGTTCGCCAAATAACAGAATTTATATTCCAAGTTCGAAACAGTTGGCAAACTTTTTAAATTTTGAGTTTAGTCGCGCGGGTAATTTTAAAGTTTGTAAGTATTCTAAAAGTTAGGCCGAGATAGTAAAAACTAAGTGCAGTCGAACTTAGTATTTGCATTACGGGGTCGTGTGGACTAAAAGTAAATTTAGAGTTGAGAATGTTTAGGAAGTTGCGTTAATTTACTATTTGAGTTTGTATGTTTGTATAATTAGTTGGGCTGAGATATTTTTAGACGCTTCGTATTTGAGTTTGTAAAATAAACTGTAAGTAAAATTACATACTCGTATTATTGAAAAGAGGAAAACGTGAGTAGGTTTGTTCTTGTTTTTAGATAGTTAAATTTGAAGTACTTATATAAATAGTATTTGTACGGACCATAAGCATATTTAGGCAACAAATTGAGCAATTCCTAGGAATGTCAGTACCTAATATCATCAGAACCTCAATAGCTCAACGGTAGAAGGGCCGACTTCGATCCGTTAACGCGAGAGTCGCAGGTTCGATCCTGACCCCCTTGGGCTATTGTCGTAACCACTCCTAGCGCAAGCTTCGAGCTTATTTGGAGGGGCAATAGGAATATTAGTAATGCCATTAAAAAGCATTGCTAGTATTCTTAAAAATTCTTGAAAAAAAAAAAAAAAATTATCATCAAAGTAAGATTGGAAATAAAATTTCAATTAATTGGGAGTCGCATCTTTGCTACTTCTTCCGAGCATTTACCGATCAAGTGTTAAAATAAAAATAGTTGGTATTTTAACTTTAATGGCTTGCAAATGAGTGAGAGAGAGAGATGTGAGCGTTGATGAATAGTAAACTGAGCATACCTTCATTGGTGGCAAAAAGAAATTTTATGACGTTCCCGGCGTCGGGATGTGCCGACCCCATCGCCCGCTGATGGGATAACCTCTGTCACAGCAGATATTATTCCACCAGTGCAATCAATCACACTGGTGGAATAATATCTGCTGTGACAGAGGATATCTGCTCTTTTGTAGCAAGAGGCCGGCTAGGTAGGTATCACTGCAGGGTCAAATATTCTGCCGCCAAATAGTAGTGCTTAGGCATTACTGTGTTCCGGTTTGAAGGGCACTGTAGGCTAGTGTAATTACTGGGCAGAGGAGATTTAAGAACCAATATCTCGAGGCTCGCCACGCGTGAGTGGCGTCTACTAATGGTGCTGCAAGCGGTCATAGGTTACAGTAACCACTTACCATCGGGTGGGCCGTATGCTTATTTGCTTATTTGCTAACTTGTAACATAAAAAAAGTGATTATAGGAGGATTAGAATAATGAGGAAAAGAAACTGGTGAAAAGAGATTATGTAAGAGCAAGATTAGTACTCTACTCACTGGTCTGGCCCATTCGTGCTTAAAAAAAAAGAGCCAAACTTCTATAAATATAGAACAGATGCCAAGTAGGTCACAGTCGACCTAGAGTTATTCGCTAAGCAACAAAATGAACTAAGCTCACGAGGTGTCTATCTATTTATAAATGTAGAAAAGTATATTATTTAAAAAAAAACCTTTTTGCACTCCTTATTATTTATCCCTGTTGCTTTTGCAAATAAAGTAGAAGCACTGGATTTAGCTTAAGGTTAGGATCGAACCCGCAACTCTCGCGTTACTAGAAATTTGAAATGTGGTAACAGTAAACGGTGGTAAGTGATATTTTGGCACGATAAAGTCTTAGGACGAAAACAAATTTTTTAACTAATACTGATAAAAAAAAATTTAATCCGTTATTTTGTAGCGGCGGCCATCTTCATCAGATTTTCATCAAATATATTTAAGAACACTCCCGACTAATTAACCTTTCAAACAAAAAAAAATCAAAATCAATATCATCATCCGTTCGGGAGCTACAATGCCACAGACAGACATATCAAACTTATAACACACGTCGTATTAAATAATACAAAAAAATATCGACGAATATTACGTGAATTAAAATCCCGTAATAATCAAGCTGTCAGAGTGTTTAATCTGTCATGAAAGTGTTAATAACATTTACCTGACGTTTCGTGTACGATAATGGATTGACATTCATGTGAAAAGCTTTTAGCTTTTAAACTATCATCATTGTTTTTGTTTTTATTATATATTTGCTTTATGATTTTATTTATGGATACTCAGTTTATTTTCGTATTTCATTTCGTATATTTGTTTTTGATTCGTGACACCGTTGAATCGTTGTGAGTAGCAAGTCCACCTTTAGCCTTAACGGTTGCGGGTTCGCTTCCCGCTCGAGCAGATATTTGCTGATATCTTACAAATATCTGTTTCGGTCTGCGCTTACATTATGAGGGTAGTACTGTCGCAGTCAAGCGTGTTCAATCATACCGGAAATA
The DNA here is from genome assembly GCA_023373885.1 of Hestina assimilis. Classification (NCBI taxonomy): domain Eukaryota; kingdom Metazoa; phylum Arthropoda; class Insecta; order Lepidoptera; family Nymphalidae; genus Hestina; species Hestina assimilis. The sequence continues at coordinate 2,420,090 of CM041749.1, read as the reverse complement.
GCAAGGCTTTACAACGTTTGAATATATTTGTCAAAAAAATAGGGTTAATACAAACATCTGTTTCGAGCGGGAATCGAAGCTGCCTGTGTCATTATAGACAAGTTCGTCACTGCTTTGCCACAACTTCGACGATATAATTATAATATAGTCTTTTAAAATAAAGTTTAGAATTAACATGTTTTACCATTTAACATTCTATTCATATTACTTGAAGGTTGTCAGTCGGTCGGCTAGTAGATAGTGACAATTAATTCAGCAAATCTATATTTCGTCTATGAACATAGTACAAAAATAGTAGTCAATTTCATCGAAACCGTTGACTTTATTGACATTTTATCACATTCGAGAACGAATAACCCAAAGGAAAAACTAATATAACTTCAAATAAAGAAAACCCACCAATAAAACCGCAACCTATAACAAACAAATCGTTCCGACCGAATGATTCGAATCAAAACATCAATAAAACATGGTTGCGTATACCAATTCCTTTTTCAAGCCCTTCTGAATGATTAACGCGCGGGAATCATTCAACGTCAACGCACATTAACCGTTCGTTTGCGGCCTATTTGTTCATTCGTTCTCTCGTTCGTTCATTTAGTTACGTCATTAGTACAACGCCCGCGAACTTTTGAGAGCGATTTTTTACTAGCCCCAGTTAATTTGTTAAGGACAGGAAAATAAATGTGCACGATTAAAACAACGCTCTTCCGCTGTTGTATATTTTCCTGCTCTCTTTACTTGATTAGCAGTAACTAATCCAACGCTTAACATAATAATTTATTAATTAAGTTATTTATTTATTTATTTATTGTTGTGGCGTTGTGGGTAGCGAGTCTGCTTTAAGCCTCGACGGTTGCGGGTTCGATTCCCGCTCGGAGCAGATGTTTGTATTAATCGTACAGGCATGTTTTCCGGTCTGGTTGTATTTATCCTTGTCATTGTGAATGTTTCCGGACCCCCGACACAGGATATAATTATCCTAATGGGGGCCGTTGAGTGTGTAGCGTTTATTTATTTATTATTTATTAAGGAACTCCAACAGAAGTAAATATAAAATAAAAAAAAAGAAAAGTTTTACACAATACTTAGATGCACCCCCAATTACTGGAGATCACAACATGCCATAAATAGTGTTGATAACTTAGTTTATATAAACTTACAAAATTAAACGATAAAAATTAAACAAAAAAAATTAAACTACATTAAAAAACATAATAATAATAACAAAAAAAAAGACAGAAATTATAAATATTAACACTAACCACCAAAATGAATTGATCTACTTATTAATCTTATCGTGTGCTTAGTTTTCAACCTAGTGTTAGAGTTGTTGAGGTCGCCCATACAGGCCTCTAACTTGACGTATTGACTATTATACAATTGATAACAGCCAGGACCGGCTTTTTACGTGCAGTCCGAATCACAAGGTTCCTCAGTTCAAATACCACTATGCGTTTATCCGTCTATGGTTCTCCAACGTGCCCAGGACAAAAAGTACTACCCTTTCACAAAAAATCGGTTTCAAGTAACAGTTTGAGTACTGTTGCGTTTCGTGCGATGAGTATCCTTTGGCTTGACAACGTGCATGTGACACTTCAAGTATCGCAAGCGTTTAGAGGTTGCAGTGACGGCTTAACATCAGACGGACCGTATGCTTGTTTATTTGGCAACCGTAACGTTATTTTATGTTACGATTATAATAATAAAATAAACTGCTACTCATACGGTCCACATTAGGACCGAAACCCCGAGTGGGAGTTGAACTCATGACCTGTGGCGCTTTAAGTCAGGTTCGTACTACTGCGTTACAATGTCATGACATAATTATAAATGATATGATACTTGTGTGATAACAGCGTTTATTTTTCATGTACACATTGCATTTTACATGCGACACGCTCAACTGCGACTCAGCGCGGGACTGGGATATCATAGATTATTTATATCGGCCAGATGACGCGTGTAATGTGGACATCGCGTTTATTCATAAAAAATGATCACTATATGAGAATTGGTTGCGAATATTATCACAGTTATAGTGTGTGAATGTTATATTTAAAATATGATAGAACCTTAACGCTTTTAGTAACACAGGTTACCACTAATCGTGTTCGTTCTAGAAGTTTTGTGTTAGAAGGGGCAAACGAGATTACCGTCATTAATATCTGCAACTTCAGTGAGCATACTTCCAACTGGTTATACACTGGTTGACCTCGAAACGTGGCTTTTTCGACAACGTACTGCGGTATCAAACCAGGAGGGCATTTAAGGCCCACCATCAGCAAGGAACTACCACTAGGATTGGTATTAGAATTTCTTCTATGAAATGCTGGTTTCCGCGTGATGTTTACCTTTACAATCAAGCACGGGATAAATTTGAAAGACAAATAAAGCACTTGAAAACTTATTCAGTTGCCTTGATTTGCACACGCGGTATTTGTTTAAAGTTAAATGGTCTTACAAGAATGGAGATCAGTATTCAACGCAAGACTGCTATGTACTAATAAAAGGAAGTATTACAATAACAAATATTGGTAATATATATAAGACTGCTTCTAAAGACTACTAAAAAAGGTAAAACAAGCGTACACTGAATATATTATGATGATTTATATAAGTCATAACAACAAGATAAACACAACAATATTAGACTTATTCTAGTCTGTAACTGTATATTACTATAAGTAAAATTAAAGGGTTTGTATAGAAGAGAGATAAATTACGATTTCCTCCCTAAAACATTTACGTAACCGACAATCCAAAAACTACTAAGCAAACATAAAAGCCCATAAAACTTTCGGTAATGTCTGTTAATTTACGAGAACATTAAACGTGAAAATAACAACAATAAACGAGGCAATAGAAAAACTCGGACACTTGTCAAAGTCCTATAAAGAATTCGAAGTGCTAGGTAGGCATTGTGAGTCCAAGGATTCACTTTTATCAGGGACTTAGCAATTGAGACTTAACTTGCCTTGTTGGTCCTCAGGTAGTCTTCAAGATAGAATATACTATGCTATTTAAAATGTAGGAGTTCCTAGCCTTAAGAGATGTTTTAAGGATATAGGTATGATGAACGTGGTGTCACAATTTAATTATTCTAAATGAATAACTTGTAGAAAACTAGCAAAAAATAAGGTGAAAAATTTATTTAACAGGTAGACATAAAAATCTACTCGTTAAACTTGCTTTTGCGTAAGGTAATACTTTTCAGGGGTTGGTATTCGTATCTTTAATAAAATTCCAGATATTTATTGATATTAAAAATAATCAAGACTCAAATTTACATTAAAAATAATCTTATTCTTAAAGCATAACTCGTTAGAGGAATGTTTTTCTGATAAAATACTTTGGACTCTTAATAGACCTAGATCTTTGAACCTAAATATTGCTTGACTTCTTTCTGGAACCAAATTGTGTTTTCAACAATTATAATAGAATTGTAGACTTTCTATATTTAAAGGCTACTATCGAATATCTTGTCGGTTCTTTTCGCTTCGGTTCAAAAGTACTCAATCAAAAACGTACTTTGAAAAAAATTATTTAGTTTAAAATTAGGTATAACCCTTAAATGAAAACAGATAGTTATTACTCCATGAGATGTGTAGAATTACGTGTTAAATGATAAACCTAAAGGTTTTACGACCGATCTATTTTACTACTTTGCAACAAGATTACTGGGAAGACTTCTATTGTTCTGTTCACGAGGGGCTTCGGCCCACAATTATAATTAATTACAAAGTACTGCAATTTCCTTTGAAGACGAAAACGTATATATGTTTATCATTATGTAATGATACGTCTTATATAATATGATAGATATATAATATCTATCACACTATTTAGGACATTAAAAATAAAATATAAAGGTTAAATTATAAACTGATTATTAGAATTAGTATTAGCGAGTTTATCTTTTCCGCCTGTTGGTAAGCAGTCACAGCAACCTATGAAGCGGAAGCATCAATAGCTCAACGGTAGAATCGAGAGTTCGATCCCGAACCCCTTGGACTATTGTCGTACCCACTCCTAGCCTTGCGCTAGGTTATTTGGAGGGGCAATAGGAATATTAGTAATACCTTGAAAAAAAGCATTGCTAATATTCTCTTAGAAAAAAAAAACGCCTGCAGTATTTGAAGTATCACATGGAGATTCAGCCTCCGGCGCTCTGACTCATAACACGAAACGCAATTAAGTACTTCTCTGGCCGAGCCGGCCCATTTTCGGCTAGGAAAAGCATGACTCTACTACTGTTAATCTAGATGGACACTTCCTTTAATTTGGTCAACAACTTTTTTGCTGTACTCATATGTGAACTAAGTTAGGTAGTGCACTTAAAATTATAAGAATTTAAGACGAAGGTCTCAGCTCTGTTTACCAATAATAGAAACACGATTTAAATTTCTGGTATTTTATTGTGTACACTTTTTTAATAATTTAACAATTCTTCATCATCATAATCATCATCACCATCATAATATCATCATTATAATCATCACCACCAGACATCTTCAAGATCGCTCTCAACTCTGTCCAATCACTTAAGTTTCAGTCGTTATTTTTTCCTATACGATATTCAAAGAAATACGAAGATGCTTTAGTGTTCCAAGCATTTTCATTCTCTCTACATGATCAGATTTCACAAACATCATTATAAATGTTACCCTTTGTTGACACCGTTGTGGCGTATTGGTAGCGCGTCCACCTTTAGCCTCGACGGTTGTTCGATTCCCGCTCGGGCAGATGTTTGTGCATGCTTGGTGTTGCGGAGTTCAGATGGCAATCACTCTGTGTAGTGTTCTAGTAACCAATCAAATCCGGATAATAGTAATAAGCAAACCCTGGGAAAATGCTAGAAAGAAGAAGATTCTAACATAAATAATATTATTTCGATATTAATTTTCAAATCAAAATACCACTTCACTTTATATAAACAATTCAAAATTTTATTAAGATGATTTGCATTATTATGCTCAACGAGTCTTCTCGAAATGGTAATAATTTTTATGGTTTTAGATACCATAAAAAAGAGTTATAAACATAATAAAAATCTTATCACGAAGTAACGGCGTACTTGTTTCGCATAATGTGTACATAAACGTTGTAACCAACGAGGTTGATAAGGATATATTGTTATGTATTGACTTATTCGTAATCCTACATTTTATGAGATGTATTATGTTGTGTTTTAGGATTTTGTATGATTTTAAACATCATCTATATGACTCCAAAGAGTCATAGTTTTTGGTTCCATAGCGCGGAAGAAGAATAGAGACAATTAGAAAGACTGGTTTATGGTACCACCGCAGTTATACCACAGTGAAATTACTGCGCAAAGGCGATTTAAGAATCAATATCTCGAGGTTGGCAACGTTTGTGTGACACCGAAAAATGAATGGTGTTGTAAGCACTCATAGACTACGACAACCGCTTGTCAGCAGGTCGGTCGTATGATACCTTCCTAAGTTATTCACATAAAAAAATAATAACTGGCAAGATTCAGGGAATAAAACCACGTGGGCGAAGCCCTATGTGGTGGTCCGATCAACATCCTAACTATAAAGGTCATTAAAATGCACGCAGTTTTACATACAGCTCCAAATATATCCAGGTGTCATAACGTAATATAAATATCAAGGTCAACGAGGTAATATTTTCCAGGATTAAAGAGTCTAGAGAATCTGTGGGAATAAGTAAAATGCCGGCTCGATCCTTGTTAAAAATTTTTACCATAACTAGAATAGAATAAGAATTTCTAGGCGTCGGGATGTGACGGCCCCATCGCCCGCTGTTGGGATAACCTCTGTCACAACAGAGATTGTTTCACCAGTGCAATCAGTCACACTGGTGGTAGGTCTTTTGTTGCAAGAGGCCGGCTAGGTAGGTACCACCGCAGTGTCCAATATTCTGCCGCCAAATAGTAGTGCTTAGGCACTACTGTGTTCCGGTTTGAAGGGCATTGTACGCTAGTGAAATTACTGGGCGAACGAGATTTAAGAACTAATATCTCGAGGTTGGCAAAGCGCGAGTGGCACCTACTAATGGTGCTGCAAGCGCTCATAGGCTGCGGCAGCCACTTACCATCAGGTGGACCGTATGCTTGTTTGCCAACTTCTAACATAAAAAAAAAAAAAGAATAAGTCATTATATTTAATTTTTACGGAATATTACATAAAAACAAAAAGAAGCTACTCAACTCTGATTTAATTCGGATTTCATAAAGATTTGGCTTTAGAAGACTAAACTTTTATTTATTTAAGATAAGACCATAAATATAAACAGGGACCATTTAATGCGCTATAATACATATCTTGTATTTACTATGTAGTATATAATGCGATTATTAATATCAGCCCGGCTCAGGAACGTGTGGGTATTTGTTAAATATTCATACCCTAAACACATTACCGTATCCAGCTTATATCGGCGTCTAAGTTATAAGCGATTATATGCTATCCTTAGCTAGCGGGTTCTTGTGACTTTCGTATATAATTTCAGGTTTTAAACCCAATGGTAGAAACATGTAAACTTTAACCGAAGGTCGCGAGTTAAAATCCATGAAAACACTTCTGCGCTTTGACGTGCTTAAAAGGGATGTTGAGGAAAACATCATGAATATACCTGAACGTCGTGGAAGAAAATCTCGTGAAGTGACTGTTCAACAGCCTTTCGTGATCACCCAGCGTATAACCAGTTGTATTCCAAAGGGTGGCATAGCACCCGTATGATTTTGTCGTTAATCTTCACCTTCGTCTTATATTATAATTGGACGCAAATAAGCAATACCATGCCGACCCACACGAATGTCATTTCGAGAAACTTTTGAACATTTGAAATTTTGATTTTGAAAATTTTGAACAACTTGCTTTATATGAAGTTTTTTTTTATTGGCCAAGTTTTTGGTAATTTCAGATTTATGTAAGTTATTTTACTTATTTTCACGAAAAATAAGTATACAAACTGCATATTTCTTATATAACATAACCCAAAACCTTTAACATAATACATAAATTACATGATTAAAAAATGGCTTTTTAGAAGTTTTAAAACCTTACAAATATTAAAGAAAAATGTTCTTCAGCCATTTACCAACACTTCTGCATATATAACTCAGTTTTTTCAATTTTGTGGGTTGACATGGTATTGCTTATTTGCGTCCAATTGTTTCAATAAAAAACAATAAAACTTTTGACATCAAATGTTATTTATAAGCCATTTTATGTTTAGCATCTTTTATTTTCACACAATACTTTAACAATTTAACAAATAATAAGCAGTCAAATTAAGATGCCAATGAAGTTCTTATTATTATTATGTTATTATAAATACACCTTTTTAAATCACTATATCTGTTGGTAAAATCATATAGCAGGTATAATATTAAAATATATCTCGCTATTGGGACACAACAACAAAATGAGAAAGAGTCACCATAAATGGCTTTCTGAATTAATATTGCAGTTTAGCAAATAATTATGTAAAGCGCACAAACCAAAAAAAACAATTTTTTTAAACCATAGCAGATTTTAACAAAGCAGACAGCAAGAGTTCGAAAATAAAATAAGCAGTTTTAATTTTTACAATTTCAAATTTATAATGATGACTTTTTTAAAGCAATATAAAAATCCGTTTTAACCTTTTTTATCTCTCGAAAGCTTTCATTACAAATATTTTAAATTTCAACAAATTTGTAAAATAATTTAATATTTATTTAAATGCTATAAAATGAAGCCTTTTTTATCCAGTTCATGAAACAATAACCTAATCCCACAATGGATAGCCTTGAGATAAATAGAATCGACCTCTTGTGACTTTGGGCAATGGCCTAAGGCTTAGCGCGTGACCTTGGCCCATTTGCCAAATGTTTACCTGAGCTCGATCCATGTAAATCGTCCCAATGAAGGATCTGACCCTTTGCATAAATATATTATAAGTAAACCGTGGGCCTTACTCGGCTTGTGTGAACTTTAATCTATAAAGAACGTGAAGAGGCCAAGCTGAGAAATATCACTATATTAGCTTTAGAAATTATAATTATATCCTTAATATTTTTAATGCGAAAGTAACTCTATCTCTCTGTCTGTCTATCTCTCTGTCGCGCTTTCACGCCAAAGCTACAAAACCGATTTCAATTAAATTTAGTACATACATAGAATAGAGCCTATGAAAGGTCGAAAAAAAGGCTGTAAAGGGTTGTAAGGAGGGATGAAAAGTTGTAACTTTTTTACAACTTTTCATCCCTCCTTACAACATATACACCTTACATTATATCTTAATTATTAGAGCCAGAAGCTTGAAATCTATTTGTAGGCTGTTGATTCGATATAAATAAATATGTCATTCAAAGAGTACCCCCTTTTGTAAAAGGTCCAGGGTTTGCATTAAAAACGTTATTCACGCGGGTAAAGCCGCTGGCAGAAGCTAGTATACCATAAACTTAATGCATGATATGAACTAAAAATTTGAGAAACAGCTGTCAACATGAATTCCATTAAAGTATCAAGTAGGTTAATGATGAAATAATAATAAATTAGCTAATTATTTATATGAACTCATAGAACATTTTGACGACGTTGTGGCACAGCGGTAGCGATCCTGCCTTAAAAGCCACACGCGGTACGCGGGTTCGCTTCCCGCCCCGAGCACATGTTTGTATTGATCATACAGGCATGTGTATTGATCATACAGGGTGTGTTTGTCCTTGTATGTTTCTGGACCGACACAGAATATCACTATCCTAATGGAGACTCAGGTCTCCATGTGTAGGTGTGTAGCGTTTATTCATTTATTACATAAATCATCATTATCATAAATCATCATCAAGTTTTTGATTGGCACGATTCAGATGATAATCCAGCCAACCTTAAGCTTAGAATGGACTCGTGTCCTCAACATTCACAAGGATCTACTTGATCTTTTAATCGTGTACGTCTAAGAATTAATTAACAGAAATCTCGAAAATCACGCCATCAACCCAGTACGTAAGTGGAGTCTTTATGCTGAAGGGTCAGGGTCAGGCCCAAATGACCCCTTAGGGCGACCCTTTTTAATGAAAGCATCAAACAACGCTTGCTTGAGTCTCGTCGTATTTTTGTTTGAAGAACTGAAAGTGGAGTGCTCTCAGTCATCAGGCTGGCATGATTTGTTTCGACGTCGTGACATTTTCGTTTTTTTATCTTAGCATACATTTTATTTTGAACAATTTTCTTTTCTCGCGGCTGAGCCAGTGAGAATGCGATTCTTGATGAGGCATCATTATTTGTTATACAACGTCGTCTACGTTGTGGTGTAGCGGTAGCCTGCCTCAAGCGCCACAGGTCGCGGGTTCGATTCCCGCTCGGGGCAGATGTTTGTATTGACTATCCTAATGGGGGCCGTTGAGTGTGTTTGTATTTGCAAAGGTCGATTCTATTATTACTAGGGAACGTTGAGCTTAAGCCTTATTGACATAAATTACATTAAGCTTTACACTAATTGAAATTTAATGAATGAAATTAATTCACTAAATAGTAAATAAAGGTTCTTACGGAAATCTACATTATTATGGAATATTTATTGAGTATCTTTGACAAGCGTTGTGGTGTGCCGGTAGTGAGCCTGTCCTGAGCCTCAACGGTCGTAGGTTTTATTTCCGCTTGGAGGAGATGTTTATATCGACAAATCAGACATGTTTTCCGGTCTGCGTGTGTTTGCTCTTGACTATGTGTTTGTTTCCGGACCCCCGACACAGAATTAAAATATCCTAATGGGGGCCGTTTACTGTGTAGTGTTCTGCCTGTCGGTCTGTCTATTTCGGTCTGGGTGTTTTTTTGTGGGTCTCCCCACCGTGCCTCAAAGAACACATTAAGCTGTTAGTCGAATGTTATCATAGTGTTACGGAGAACCTTATCACAGGGGCATAAGGTTCAAAATCGCTTGCTACTCCTTTTGTTTATTTCTACTACCGCCGCGCGGGTTCGAGAAAGATGTATTCTCGAAACATGTAGAACAGCGTTCCGCGGACGGAGCTCTCTCGAACCCGTGTCCGCGTATATAAGCGGCCCGCCGTGTCGACTGATTCATTCAGTTCTGAGCAACAAGTGAAGACACTACAAGTGATACCAGTGAACAAGTGCGATAATTAGTGACCTCGGCTATTCTTTTGGACTGTGATTGACCTGTGATTTGGACCTGTTGTTTGTGAAGTTCTGTTGTTTAATCTAGACCTCAATAAAGTCTTATTTAGAGCCATCAGGTGTTTGTTACCAAATCACCGAACCCCAGCCCGTAACAATAGCATCTGATATCATTCGTTAACTCTTGTTATGTAATTTGTTATTACCCAATGAGTTACTGGTTCGCCTGTTGGGTTCAGGAGGTCAGATGGAAATCGCTCTATGTTAAAACTAGTAACCTGCCAAATCAGGATGAAGTATAAGCAGACCCATAGTATCAGGAACAATTATGGAAAACGAAGAATATTCGTTGAGTATCTAATAATAATAACAGATTTGACGACGTTTTGGCGCAGCGGTAGTGAACATGTCTTAAACACACAGGTCGCGGTTTCGATTCCCGCTCGGAGCATAATATGTTTGTATTGACCATGCAACCATATTTTCCGATCTGGGTGTATTTGTCGTTGTCATTGTGAATGTTTCCGGACCCCCAACACAGGATATATCTATCCTAATGGGGGCCGTTGAGTGTGCAGCGTTTATTTATTTATTTATTTAGATTTAACAAAAAACCAATCTTGTCAAAAGATTTAGTAAAGCGTGTTGAATAAAAATATTTGCTCTTTTGTTATTGGCTGCGGTTAATCTCCCAATTTGTGATGAATCTTATATTCATAAAAATAAGATCTATAATGCAAAATCTGGAACATACAATAATAGGGTATTGTATACAGCAAATTGCGTCTTTCCTATTGAACCATAAGCCATTGTATGGGAGTCAGTTTAATCAGCTTCCTACAGATTGTTATCGATTTAAATATCTGCTTTTACATTAATATTAGCGTCTTTATTTTAAATACCAGGGATGATGGTAGTAGATCTATGTTCCTCTCAGCACAAATGGACCGGTTGGACCGAGGAAGTTGTACCCTTTCACGAAAAATCTTCGTAATATAACAGTATCAGTAGGTACTATTACGCTGAGCGAGAGTACTGGATGCTCAATTTCCTAACCCCCTCTGTTCCCTTTCATTTTTCCCATCTCATCTCTTCCCTCCTGTTACTTGGGTTGACAATGTGCATGTGATACTTCAAGTATCACAACTGTTCTTAGGTAGTTGTATCTGCTTACCATCAGGAGGACCGTAAGCTTGTTAGACAACTGTCATGAAAAAAAACCGAAAACAACAACCACATTCCTCATAATCTAATCTGGTTGTCATATCGGTATCAAGCTAAATATTTAATACTGTGGAATTATTTTCAATCAGCAAAATGGCCAGCGCTGGCTAGACCACCTAGACAGAATGGAGGAAGGTTGTGCCACTAAGAGAGCATATTTGAGATGAATAATGGGTAAACGGCCAGTCAGTCGTCCCAGTAATCACTAGAACGATTCAGTCACAAGGGACCTGAACGTCCTACGAAGAGTCGATTAGCGTGATTGGTGCAGGGCTGTGACAAGTCGCGTCTTCTAGTGTAGGAGGCCAAGATCCTCTTTGGGTCACTGAGCCACCGCAGTAAGTAAATAATTAAGTAAAATAAAAAAATAGCGTGAGTGAAGAAACGAAAAGTCAAAGCAGTCATATTAATAGATTATTCCATAATGTAGATTTTTATACGCCAAGTTTTCACCCCGATTTCCATAATCATAGGTCACCTTATGTAAATGTATATAATATTTCAGAGAAATCATTCCAGATAAGTATACTTCAGACAAATCATGCTTGGAAGGTATTGAGTAAAACACTCATAGCTCTATTCATTATTCCATTGGTCGGTATTGGAAAGGCGCCAAGCGGCCTAGATTTTTTTCCCTAAGCAAGAAAAAGGATTGATATTTGTTCTTTTGCGTTACGTAGCAAATGGTTTGGCGATATTTTTTGATGTCCTTTGTTTGACTTGATTAATATCATATCAGTTGGAATATTTTAGCTGACTTGAAAAAGTAGGTTCTCAGTTAAGATGGTTTTATTTTTGTTTGTTTCTAACATCTTAGCCTACTGTAAGCACATATTAGTAATTTTCTATTGGATAGTAGGACTAAATCGATTTTCACGTTTTGATCGAATCATTAAAAATTAAAATAGGAGACCTGGCACAATATTATTGATTGTGACGGGCTATCAATAATAGATTGTGCAATGTTTAACTAAAGGCTTAAGCAAGTTAAGTATTATTGCGCGTATTGTACAATCATATTGATTATGCAAAGGGACGCCTAGGTCCCCAATTTTAATGATCTAATCAAGAAATGGAGATGAAGAACTATATAATCGTCTCATTCAAATTTTAATGATCTAATCAAAGACTCTGAAGATTGAGGACTCGTCAAATTTATAAGAGCTAATTACTAGCGATGTTTAAACTTAAATTATGTTTTGTTATGTCAGGCATAAATGGCGTTTGAAAATGTGAAAGATTATTTAAAATATCGAAATAAATACTTGGCCTACAATATCAAAGAATTATAAATTATATCATTTTGTAGATCGAATTTAAGTTTGAAAGGGTGTTGAAGGGTTGTAGGAATATAACGTCTAAGATGAAATAGGGTGCCAAAATTTGTATGGAAAATCGATACCATGGCTGAAGTTTCCGGCGGGTCCAATTGAATACATATATTACGGTATATGATCTACCCTTCCACGGTTGGTAATTTAAGACACAGTTTGAACCCTAACACGTTACCCTTATCGTTTTCAATCCTGGCTTGAGCTTTTTCCTTAATTGAAAGGGAAAAAATATGTAATGCCTCATGTAATCTCGTCAGTATTATTTTATTTATAAACATAAATATTAATGATATTTTTTCAAAATGTGTCTTGTAACAAATTCTTAAATAATGCAAAATTCAATTCTTATTCTAATTCTAATATACATAATATATGTCACAGTTTTAGTTACCAAACTTCTCAGATACCTCTTGATCGATTATAATGAAATTTTATATGTACTTATATAGTGTGTGTCTGAGATTAGGTTATTATCTATTGTAATACCCCTAAGTGATCCACCCCAATTTAAAAAAATTAATACAATCCCAAAATTTCACCCATCTACCGTCAACAGTTATTTTTTAATAGCGATAACGTAATTCAATAATTCTCAACCTGCCCGCCAGTCGTCTACCGATGTCAATTCTGTTCATAATTAGAATCACTTTTTTTTTTTTTTTAACTTAACTTGTTACTGCTACGTTTTGGGTTATATTGGGAAATTATATTATATTTTGGGAAATATGCAGTTTATAAACTTATTTTTTGTGAAAATAAGTAAAATAACTAAGATAAATCTGAAATTGCCAAAAACTTGATCAATACATTAAAAAAATCATATAAAGCAAGTTGTTTAAAATTTTCAAACGCGCTTTTCTCGAAATGACATTCGTGTAGGTTGACATGGTATTGCTTATTTGGGTCCATGTATTGTTTTTTAAAGAATATTAGCAACGCTTTTCCAAGGCATTACTAATATTCCTATTGCCCCTCCAAATAAACTCGAAGCTTGCGCACTTGGAAGATCATTTGGAATAAACAGTGACACTGGGTCTAACTACAGGTAAGTATCATCCAGATGATTCCATACATGTAAAACAAAACTTATGACTATACTCAAAACAGATATGAGTTATAAAAATACTTTTAATACTTTAAGTTGTCGGTCCCGGTTGTTATCATAACATCTGATAGTAATTGTTACCTCTTGATAAGTAAATTGCTATTATCTAATGAGTTACTGGTTCACCATTGGATTGCGGAAGTCTGATGACGATTACTCTGTGTAAGAACTAGTAACCGGTTAAATCAGCATAAGAATATAAGACCCTGGATAAGTACTTTGAATAATTCTAGGAACAAGAAGAATATAAGTATGTAATACTTATATAGATATAAAGATTTGTAGTATTGAAATTGATAAGCTAAGCTAAAACATGAAGTAGGTCGTTTTATAATACCCCCAAAACTACAGGAAAGTGCTGGCCGTGTGCCAAACGTTTCGAATTAGAGACAGCACTTCGTTAGGTAAATTGATAAGGTGAGGGAACTTTTCAATTTGGTCGGCTATACGGGAGGTGACACTGATTTCCAATGTAGCGAATAAATTTTTTGGTAGTAGTATAAAAGTTGTTTTCATGATTTTAAAATGTAGAACGTATTTAAGCAAATGTACTTATAGTGAATTGTATATTTGAATCACTATCTATACAAATAAATAATATTAAAGTGTCTGACGTCTGTTTGTAATTCCAAATTAACAACTTTTCACTAAATACATATGAAAGTATATAGGATACTTACATAAAAAAAATCAAGTTTTAAAATTGTTGTTTTTCGGTCTATTTATTCTAAGCTATAGCTGATCTTATTAGGAGTAAATGAGACTAATTTTATTGTTGAAAAATAATTAGGATTCCGTGTAAAAAAGAATAATATATGTACTGATACGTATGTGGTGTACACATACGTATCGGTACATATATTTTAGTGAAAATATGTTTGGAATAAATCTTCTATTACTCTCTTGATTTACGACAAAATGAAAAAAAAATCATTTCGTTACAAACGGCAAAAACAATCAGACTGCGACATTAGTAATTACTATTTTAAAATTAGAATATTAACGGGATTTTAAATTAGACTTTTTAATTACAACTCCAAAGTAAATTCTGAGAAACGCTAATTAGTAATATTAAAGCTTATTGCTGCAAGGAGTGAAATCGTTTGCTAGAATTATTTGCTATTCTGGACCACAAAATGGTATGTATATCTTTATCTGTTTATATATTTTTTAAAGAATATTAGCCATGAATTTTCAAAAGCATAAAGAGTACTCGGCTACCCCAGCCCAGTGATGCTGTCAAGGCCAGATAGGGCCAACAGCAATACACAATCCGGAAAAAGTATGTTATTAAAAAAATAATAATAATATAATAAGCTCGTGCTTGCGCTATGAATACCACAATCGCCCAAGGGTTCAGGATCGATGACCTATTGAGGCTTAATTCTTCTGTGAACTGCTGAACCGATTTTGATGAAATTTTTTGTGTGTGTTCAAGTGGATTGGATAATGGTTTGGATTTACAATTTAAACTTGGTAGGTGGCGCTAGTGTCTATATATGAACAGCGAGATTCGGAAGACATTTTCTTCCTCGCACAACCGCTCTTTCCGGACTGATATTACCTGGGAACCTTCAACAAAAGAGCCTATTCCTTACTTCAAGGTCGGCAACGCACCTTCATGTCCTCTGGTGCTGCAGATGTTCAGGCAGCGGTAATCATTTAGCATCAATTCGTTTTCTTCCTCGCACAACCACTCAGTCTCTTTCTAACCGATATTACCTGGGAACCTTCAACAGAGGAGTCTATTCTTTACTTAAAGGTCGGCAACGCACCTGCATGTACTCAAGTGCTGCAGATGTTCAGGCGGCGGTAATCACTTAGCATCAATTCGTTTTCTTCCTCGCACAACCACTCAGTCTCTTTCTAACCGATATTACCTGGGAACCTTCAACAATAGAGCCTATTCTTTTCCTGAAGGTCGGCAACGCACCTGCATGTCCTCTGGTGCTGCAGATGTTCAGGCGGCGGTAATCATTTAGCATCAATTCGTTTTCTTCCTCGCACAACCACTCAGTCTCTTTCTAACCGATATTACCTGGGAACCTTCAACAGAGGAGTCTATTCTTTACTTCAACGTCGGCAACGCACCTGCATGTACTCAAGTGCTGCAGATGTTCAGGCGGCGGTAATCACTTAGCATCAATCCTTCCCGTTTGCCCCAACTAACATAAATATAAAGACTTACCCATATTGAAATCAATCCGCAGCCCCTGAGGGAACGCACGCTAATCCGAATTTCATTTAGAGCTCAACAAACACACGGTCTGAATTACCAAACATTGTTTACATTATTCAGGTTTTCGTTACCATATTAAATCTGTTTCATTGTAAAATGTACGGTAATATATATAAACCACGCCTGTGGTTTTATCAGTATTCAATTTGAATCAAACTAAGCTAAGGATAGCCTTGAGCCTTTATCAATTTCATCCAAGTAGGTTAACATAATGAACAACTTATTGTAACCAACAATGCTTTTAATCCCTTTACTAGGTAACGTAATAAATTGCACAGCACTGTAACTAATACGTCGGATTTCAACGATTCGTCCTTTTATATGTGGTACGACAATAATTTTCTGTATGCTGAAATATTGAAGTAACCATCAATATGATGCGTCGTTAAAATGACAGATTTTCAAATATTGTCTTTCTAATCTAACGTATTAAATAGGTTCTATACTTCGTCATACGCCAATATATAGATAGAATGCTTTGTACATTTTATTGAGATTGTGCTATTTTATATTTCACGTAATATTTGAAGCCTCAATAGCACGGTAGAACTGTCGACTATGCTCCGTTACCGCGATAGTTGCGGGTTCGATCTAGACTTAGGGGTCTAGACGTAAGTTTTGGGGAAAAAGAATATACATGACCATATTATGCCCCCTAGGGGCCCCCTTTCAAGACTTATAAATAATAAATAAATAAATAAATAAACGCTACACACTCAACGGCCCCCATTAGGATAATTATATCCTGTGTCGGGGTCCGGAAACATTCACAATGACAAGGACAAACACAACCAGACCGGAAAACATGCCTGTACGAATAATACAAACATCTGCTCCGAGCGGGAATCGAACCCGCAACCGTCGAGGCTTAAGGCAGACTCGCTACCCACAACGCCACAACGGTGTCTAAATACGTCTAAATACGTCTTTTATTCTTAAAATCAAAAGTTTAAAATTGCAAGGCTTTATCAAAACAATGCCAACTTAAATAAATAGCTAAATGACGCCAGATACAACTGTTTGATATAACCGGGCTAGTTTAAATGTCATGCGAAAACTTTACTCCATACATATGTTAGAGTTAGTATTTCTTGTAAGCGGATAACACACGGAACGAGGCGAGTTCGAAACATTCAGTGTCAAGATATTGGCACCCATCCAAATTAAGAAGAACACTTGTAATGACAATAATTTAAGATAATCGTTAGTAGTAAATAATGACAGTTGAGATACATTTTTCTTTTATAGGTTAGTAGGTTAAAGCCTGTTCAGAGGTTTCTCCTCTTGTAGTGGTTTCTTTAAAAGATTATGCTAAGAATTTGTATTAACTATGTATTGTTGTTTATCATTATTTAGGTGTTGATTATTTTTATTTTATTTTTTTATGTGAGAGGGCAAACGGGCATGGGGCTCACCTGATGTTAAGCGATCACCGCCGCCAATGAACATCTGCAACACCAGAAGGCATACAGGCGCGTTGCCGACCTTTAAGGAAAGAATACGCTCTTCTCTTGAAGGTTCCCAAGTCGTATCGGTTCGGAAAGACCACCGGCGGAAGTTGATTCCACAGAGGGGTTGTAAGAGGAAGAAAATGTCTTCTAAATCGCGCTGTTGTGGATTTCCAGACATCGAGGTGGTATGTATGGAATTTAGAATTTTTATTTATTTATGAATATTTTAATTTATTCTGTCTTCTTCTCAGCGTTATAACCGGTATTCATCCGAGGTCTGCATACACTATTATCCTGAGTTGACGATTTACTAGTTTTTACACAGAGCGATTGCCATCTGACTTCCACAACCACCATTACCTCATTGGATTATAGCAAATTACTTATCATGCTATGACAACAACAGGGACCGACTTAACGTACCCAATCCGCAACAGGTATTTATAACAAAACACCTGCTCAGAGTGGGTATCGAACCCGCGACCGTCGAGGCTCAAAGGAGGCTCACTATCATCCTACAAAGGTCGTAATTTTTGTTTATCTGTCATTTTTATATTTAAGAGCTTATTTAGAAATTCGTTCAACACTGTATAACAAGTAAATGCTTTGCTATGAACGTCCTCATATTCGGCCATATGTTTGACGACCTTTATGGCGTACTGTTAGCGATCCTGCTTTGAAACCAGATAGGAGATAGGAGAAATAGGAGGCAAACCCAGAAAGGAGTGTAAAGGAGACCATCGTCAAATCCAGACAGGAGTAATAATCCAGATACCTACAGGATAGGTACCTTCAAATCAAGAGTGAATAGGCATCTTCTAGGTAAGCGCGCTCCACCTTAGGCTGTGTTAACATTTAACATCAGGTGTTAACAACAGCCAAGCGCTGGCCTATACATTTAAAAAAAAGGAGTAATTAGAGTTAGGAGCGCACCACACCAAGTGCTCCCGTCTTTATTAAAGAGCCCTACAGTGGCGTTGCCTATTAAAAGAAGACAATACTTTCATTTTCAACAGTAATAAAATACTCAAATGATGTTATCACGCAGCCAACATTTCCTATTCAAAGAGCCTCTGTCACGATCACAACGAAAACAAATCTAGGTGTTTTTTTATTTCGTTGTTTTTTCACGCCCCTCGCCCTGCGGCATTCGTGACCGGAATCCGTGCAAAGAATATATATACGTACAGATATGAAAATACCAACATTTTATCTTTGACACTTAAAAATATACTCATAAAATATAAAATGTTTTGTTTTGGATATAATAAAATATATCTGCTATTATTATGAAAATATTTGAATGTATAGCATCTAAAGTTTTCATTGAGCTAGAATCACCGTGCTTCGGAGAGCACATTAAATTAACTCTTGATAAATAGCTCATATCCAATGAGTTACTATTTCGCCCTTAGGGTTGCGGAGGTAAGATGGCAATCGCTCCGTGTAAAAACTAGTAACCTGTCAAATCCGGATTAGATTTATAAGCAGAGCCTGGGTAGATAAAATACCGGGAATAATGCTAGAACGAAGAAGTTACATTTATTTACATTTATTTATGTATGAACCAGAATCTATGAAATGGTGAAAACTACATTCATAAAGTAGTTTTTAAGTGATACAATAACAAATTACTGAAACATATGTTCAATATTTGTCCCGTTACAGTTTAAAATGAAAACATAGAACTTTTTATCACTTATAAAATCTATTTATATGTCAATTAGCTTCTGCCAGTGGCTTCGCTCGAGTTTCACGTTTAATATCCTATGTAAGCGTCTTTATTATCTTTCCCCAAGGATTCAGTGGAAACGACTCTCGTTGTCACGAGCTGACTGATTCCTTCCAGGTTGATAATACACTTGTGAACGATCGTATGATTGTGTGTGAATGAGAAAAAGTAAAGTGTATATGTAGAATGTCTTTGTGTCTTAGATTTTTAGGGTTCCGTAGCCAAATGGCAAAACGGAACCCTTATAGTTTCGTCATGTCCGTCTGTCCGTCCGTTCGTCCGTATGTCACAGTCATTTTACTTGGAGACCATTGGCTCTATCTATACGAAATTTACTAAATATGTGTATTCTATGAACCGCACAACGATTCTGCAATGAAATCTTAAAATATATAACAATTAAGGGTAGCAGTCTATAAATGTAACTGAAAGTTGAAAAAAGAAATTTCAACGTATGTCATCGTGTAACATATCTTCGGATAGGTCTTTCAAAATGATAAGTTTTGAGGTTTGATTTTGACTTTTTCATTAAGTCAGTAGTTGTTGAGATATTAGCTCCTAAAGTCATAAAAATTGTGTGTCCCCCTTAACTTTTGAATTATGGGATTTAAAATTCTGGAAAAAAATTGAGCTTATAGGACATCAAATAAAATTTCAAGCACATTTGGTTTGAAGAAGATAGGTTTACAAATTTAAGAGATATATAAGTTTTTCCCATAGCTTTGTTTTTCCCATAGCTTTGTTTTTCCCATAGCTTTGTTTTTCATATTACTTTTAATAATTACTATGAAATTACAAACTTATTTTTGCAGTCGATTTTACTTCGTTTTTATCTGTGCGTGGTCCACAACGCACTTGACTGCTAATTATTAAATACAACTGCTTATACGATAGCTGAACTTGAAACGCGGCTGATGAGTACGGTGGTATCTAAGGCAAGCCTTTTTAAGCCCTGACCAGCAAATACATATCTTAGAATTATTGCCTTCACCGTTAAGCACGACATAAATTTGAAACACTAATTAAACGGTACGATTAATTTCCCGGATGCGAACTGCGGTTAAAGTTTACGTTTTCGATCTATTGAGCCATGTCGGCCATTATCATTAATCATATAGTTTTTTGTAAATGAAGATATTAGGACTATAACATTATTTCCTATGCGTTTTAATGCACAATACGTTAGTGGCATCTGCTTTATTAGTCTGTGTTCCGTGACCTAGTTAAAATGAAACATCGTCATGCGTTTCCAGCACACGTGATGATGCGAACATTTATAAAACTGTACAGAGCAATTAACCCTTATTTTTCAGTTGCCAGTCATTGTAAATGGCTTACTTTTAAACTTTTACTAGTAACTCTTTACTGGTGGTACGACCACTACAAGAAACCGGCTAGGTAGATACAAGCACAGTTTTATTTTTATGTTAGAAGTTGGCAAACAAGCATACGGCCCACCTGATGGTAAGTGGCTGCCGCAGCCTATGAGCGCTTGCAGCACCATTAATAGGTGCCACTCACGCGTTGCCAACCTCGAGATATTAGTTCTTAAATCTCGTTCGCCCAGTAATTTCACTAGCGTACAATGCCCTTCAAACCGGAACACAGTAGTGCCTAAGCACTACTATTTGGCAACAGAATATTGGACACTGCGGTGGTACCTACCTAGCCGGCCTCTTGCAACAAAAGACCTACCACCAGTGTGACTGGTTGCACTGGTGGAATAATCTCTGTTGTGACAGAGGTTATCCCAACAGCGGGCGATGGGGTCGTCACATCCCGACGTCAGTTATCTTACCGTACGCTTTTGGCATAGTGTGTTTCAGCTTGAAGCAAAGGAGATTGGTATTGAAATCACTACGAAAAAGGGATGGGAATGGATGAATTATCTCGAGGTTGGTAATGCGTGAGGTGACACCTACAAATATATAGTGTTCCAAGCGCTCATAAGTGACAATAACCGCTTACCATCAGGTAGGCGTATGCCTGCTTGCCAACTTAGTCACATAAAAAAATCCCACTTAGTAGAAGCGTCTCCTTAAAATTCTGTTTCTAATTCATAAATATTAAATATATAATACTACTGTAATATTACTGACTAAGACATCCTTAAAGGCCCTTAATGCTCATTTTCTCCTGCCTATAATTACTCCCTTCTTCTTAATTCCTCCACCCTCTCACTATTTAAAAGCTTTGTTCGACTCTCTGGTGTCACTGTCGTCATAGGTAACAACATTTCATCAAGTGGTCGTGGTCTAAAAAAATTACATGTCTATAAACTTTGCTGGTATCCTTTCTTGACACTATATGATAAGATAAAAATATAGATTGTCTTGAAAAATTATTACTAATCTCATTTTGACTCGAGGGAAAACGGTAATACTGAACTCCAAGTAAGCGTAAAATTTGTGATAGAACTTAAATCTAGTCTATAACAATAGCCCAAAGGTCCGATCGAATCGAGATACTGAGACTTATAATAAATTAAGGCATCGTGCAAGATAAGATATAATAAAAATATTGCCCTATTTTTTTGTCGTAATAATAAAAAAAAAAATTTATTACAGTGGAAATATAAAACGAACGTAAAGTACATTATATTTACTCAATATAGTACGAGTTTCAACAGAGTATTACAACGACGTTGTGACGCAGCGGTAGCGAACCTGCCTTAGCGCCTGGGGCCTGTTCCCGCTCGGAGCAGGTCTCGTCAGCAGGTTGGTGAGCAAGGTTTGTCTTTATCTTGTGTGTTGAGATAAGTGTGTAGTGTTTTTTTTTATCTACCTAATGGACAAAAATAATAAATTCCTCAGGTCGACGCTTCTAATTGAAGTTCTTTTTATAAATCGCTGTTGTTAATTATTAAGTTCTTTCTGATAATGACGCATTATAAAATATTTTGAGGATAAAATACAAGTAATTGGAGCATTGTTTTGTTTGCAAACATTTGCGTGTTTTTTATCTTACTTTTATAAGTAACCTAGCAGATCTGGCCACGTGTTACTGTAACAACAAAGGATTTGGCTCGACTTTTTCCGATATTTTCGAAAATTATCGTCGTATTTCAACTAAATTACACACAAACATTAAAAAAATTACACGCCTAAACTTGGTTCATAAAGCACTCTGTCTATTTGAGAGAACCGCAATCTTATTACTAGGTTTTGAGTTTAACGTGAAGAGAAAGATAGACGCGGTTAGATACTTAATCATATAGTACACCCGTAGTACAGACATTTATAAGCTAAGACAACCACTTAACATTGGGTAGACTATACGCTTTTTTGCCACTAAACATCACTACATAGTATAAAACAAAGTCGCTTTCTCTGTCCCTATCTATGCTTAAATCTTTAAAACTACGCAACGGATTTTGATGCGGTTTTTTTAAATAGATAGAGTGATTAAAGAGGAAGGTTTATATGTATAAAAATAGTGGACAAAAAAATGTAATTTTGAGGTTTCTAATGTGATGTCGTAAATAATTACATTTAACGCGTGCGCAGTAATGAATAAATCAAAACTACTGGATCGATTTTAATCATTTTTTCAGTGAATGACATAGGCTATATATTTTATACCCGTGCGAAGACGGAGCGGGCCGCTAGTAGAATAATAAAGTAATAATGTCCGCTGAGTTCTATGCCAACAAAGTGTCAACTTTGAAAAAAAACGAAAAAACTGAGCAGACTTTTTGACAAATGGTAAATGAGACTGAATACTATTTAAAAGCTTTGTTCAAATTAAGCCGTAGTTATTCAGTTTATCAGTCAATATTTTAAATAATGACATTCAAACCGACAGTATTAATTAGCTTGCTAATTATTCAGTAATCAGTGTAAATGTTGTTGTTAATTAAATTCCTCTTTTGATACATTTACGTTGGACAAACTTTTTGTTTATTTATATTTTTATACTTCTATTAATTTTGTATTTTGTAACTTATTTCCTTTCTTATTCCGGTTATTCTTTTTAACACAGACCGATTATCTAAATCTGCAACCTGCAACCTTTTTTTATCAAAATCAAAATTATTTTTATTCAAGTAGACTTTTAAAAACATATTTGAACAAGTTACTGACTGTTCGGAAGGTTGACTGTACCAAGAAGAACCGACAAGAAACTCGATAGTTGGTACTCTTTTCAAAAATATAAAATTTGGTTCTTGAATGAGATTCAGCAAGAGTCACAATTATATATATATTCGTTATAACGAATAATAATTGACTTTTTAAGACGCTCGTTGTATTGAACATGTGTTTGTGTTTGTCCTTGTCATTGTAATGTTGTGTGCGTATGTTTCCGGACCCCCGACACAGTGTATGACTATCCGTATGGGGGCTGTTGAGTGTGTAGCGATTTTTTATTTAATTTATTTATTTTATTTTCAAAGAACATATTATGGTACGGATTTCTAATTTCCATGTAAACATAGTACCATCCAGTTATTCTCACCGTATCCACGTTCCCATCACAAAGCGCTAAACGGACGTCAAGTGCGCTCAAATTGTCTCGGGGCACATTTGCAGCGGCATTGTTCTGTGATAAATTGTTTGCACCATTTGCAACGATACGTGTAGTCGTTGAGCGTGCGTATTACAACGATACACGATTGATTGATCACATACAGCTCTATATAAGTCTACGTTAGTGTATATATTCTGCGATATACATAGGTGTAACATGTTGTGTAAGTGTGGGTGTCCAATTCCTTTTTAATAGTTATTTTGTACCTGTGTGTTTGTTATGAGTTTTACAACGAAGTAAGTATTGTTTTTTTTTATAGACCAACTATAATACCATCAGTAGTAATGCCAGCGACTTCGCTCTCGTCATCTACAGAATGATATAATGATAAAGTATAAGCCGCTCCTTATAACATCAGCTAGTGAAAGTCAAAGTAAAATCGGTCCAATCGTTTAGCAGATCAGTCGGAACATACAGAAAGATGAAATTTAAAAATATCGCTTTATTAATACCATATAATTATATATGCACACTTGAATATGTTTTTACAAAAAGCTTATTTTGACACTACAAAAAGACACTTCAATTTATTTGTATAGATAATTATATTTACACAAAGTCTAATGTATGTACATTAATATAAATAAATAATAATAAATAAATAAACACTACACACTCAACGGCCCCCATTAAGATAGTTATATCCTGTGTTGAGGGTTCGGAAACATACACATAGACAAGGACAAACACACCCAGACCGGAAAATATGCCTGTATGGTCAATACAAACATCAATTCCTAGCGGGAATCGACACTCGCTTTAATTTTAAGATGATTTATATATTATTATAATTAAATCCAAATACTACATAATCACTATGGTTATGTAGTTACTATACTTTGTGGTATTTAATAGAGAAATATGTAGATGTAAAAGTCATTTTGACAATAATTGCTGTTACAATTTTTATATCCTTTATATTTATCGCGTGCAAACTATAGGCTGTTCAATTAAATCCAATGTATTTAGAGTAATTAGTTAACATTCCATGTTTACAAATTGCCTACTTTTACATGATATGTTTCACGTGTAAATGTAATAACCGGTGATAGTTAAAAGATTTTTTATGTCATGACGGTTGCCAAAAAGCATTCGGTACAACTAATGACGGTGATCGTGACTATGAACGCTTGCGATACTTGACCATATGCGCGTTACCTACCCATTGGATAGGAGGGAAACGATGAGAGGAGAAAAAGGGAAGGGAGTGGTGCGAGATTAGGCCTCCGGCGCTTTTACTCATTACGGGATCGCAACCGTGTGTAGTAACAACTCTGTGTAAAAACTAGTAACCTGTCAAATCCAGATAAGAGTAATAAGCAGATTCTTAGAAAATACTGAGAATAATACTAGGAAAAGAAACAATTAATCCACCAGTGCGATCAGTCGCAGTCGCAGTCTGGTGGTAGGTCTCTTGTTGCAAGAAGCCGGCTATGTAGATACCACCGCAGTGTCAGATGTTCTACTCTAAAGCAGTAGTGTTATTGGCATTATTGTGTTTCGGTTTGAACCTACAGTGCCCTCTGTAGGCTAGTGAAATTACTGGGCAAAAGGGATTAAGACTCAATACACCTACTAATGGTGTTGTAAGCGCTCATAGGCTGCGGCAACCGCTTACTATCTGGTGGGCCGTATGCTTGCTTACCAACTTGCCAACTTAGTAACATAAAAAAAGATTTAATAAATTTAACTCTGACTTGTTTGATATATATTAAACATTTATTATATATTGTACTATATTATTAAAAGAAGTGGCAAAGTGTGTAGTAATGCATGTAAATAAATGCTTTGAGCGTTTGTTTTAGTATAATATCGCGTTAACACGCCAAGGTCTCTACAGTATTGTTAAACATATTTGCGAATTTCAAACAAAGAAAACCATCAATAATGAAAATGGTATTGCTACTATTACTGGTGATACTCGGTCTTATACTCTTATCCGGATTTGACTGATTACTAGTCTTTACACAGTGTGATTGCCATCTGACCTCCACTACCCTAAGGGCGAACTAGTAACTCATCGTATAAGAGAATTCCCTATCAAACCAACTACCGAAAGCTTAGCGTGGTCTTCGAAGCACATTGGGGAGACCCGCAAGAACAAACGCTCAGACCGAATTAGATTTTTATAAGAAACATCTGCTCTGAGAACTGTGGTCGAAGCTGGGACTGTCGTGGCTCAAAGCAGACTTGCTACAAGCAGGCCACAAAGGCATTGTTATTATGAATATACATACTCTATACTCAACGTAGTCGTAAACTAAGAGTGAAGCGAGAGCTCGAGTGTCGCTAGTATTTAGTATACATAAAAATGGTGACATGAAACTAAAATATAATTAAGGCTATGATTAAATCAGCATAAGTACCAGTATTAGTAGGTAATGTTAGGTTTCGTACGATAAGTCTGAGTGCCAGAGGCCAATCTCCCTCCCTTTGTTCCCTTCTTTTTGTTGGTAACATGCATGTGATACTACAAGTATCATCGCGTTTACAGATTGCGCTGACTGCTTACCGTCATCAGGCGGAGCGTATGCTTGTGTTTGTCAACCGTCATGATATAATAACAAAAGCTACATACTGAACGGCGCCTATTAGGAAAGTTATATGTGTCGGGGTCTGGTAACACACACATACAATACAAGCACACTCACCGAGACCGGACACATACATATTTATGTACTATATTCAATATAACTTCATCGGCATTTAGGGCCGGCTTGCTGTCACTGCACTAGAACAACCGACGTTTAATTTCCAATGGTTGTATAGTATATTTTTGAAATTACATTAATTATATTTACTTGTTAATCACCTATTAAGGCTTCCAATCACAAATAGCATGTTATTGCGTGTTAATTTGTTTTTAAAATATTTTGTCACCGAAGTAATCTCATTTTGTGATTAATTGCTCACGCGTACTAATTGCTACGCGTGATAGATTGATATGTTTAATTAAATTATGTTTTAATTGGTTTTATATAATTTATTTTGTACGAAAAACAAATTTTCGCAATTAAACTGTTTTTGACAGAGACGGGTCGCGACCGCGAACGTAACCCACTTACCCTGATGAGGGACCGCCAATGAGTCCGAAACTAGTCGGTACTTAAACCGATTGAACGTGAGTGTTAGCCGTTTAAATTTCACATTATGTTTTTGCCTCATTATTTTGACCTAATTTGTAAGGAAACTTGTAATGATTAACAAATTATTTTGCATTGATCTCATTTGGTAAAGTTTGTTCTTCTGACGTTGATGTTATAATTTTCTGTAATATGATGTAACAAAATTATTATCTTTACAATTTTTTATGTTACTAAGTTGGCAAGCAAGCATACAACCTACCTGATGGTAAGCGGTTTTAGGTGCTACTCCGCGTTGCCCACCTTGAGATATCGGTTCCAAAATCTCCGTTGCCCAGTAATTTCACTACCTATATTTTCCTTCAGAACGAAACACAGTATACTGTTTAACGACAGACTTACTGACACAGCGACGGTACCCACCTAGCCGGCCTCTTGCAATAAAAGGCCTACTAACATTCATACCTAGATTTCTTTATATATACCTACATGTTATAAACAGTTCCATTATTAATTTTATGTTTGAGTTTGCTATAAAAAATTTAAATACTTAATTTTAAATTTTTTTTTAAATAGAATTATTTAACTATATGAAATATACGAATTGGAAATAGTGAAGTATCGAAAAATGATGGAGTTTAAGCTTATTCTTGGTAGCAGACAAGAAAATAAAAACCCCATAATATTATATTGCAAATGAAAAACACTCCAGTTAGAAGTGCTACAACTGATTCTAACTAGCAAACATTTTAAAAATTCTTCATTTAAGACTGCAGAACCCGCTTGCCATAACAAAGCGCAGGCTTCGTGGGAACCGTATCGGCTAAAGCTGGTCAAAAATCAAAAGCTAAAGTGCTATTATTTTTTTCAAGAATTTTCAAAGTATTACTAACTTTCCTATTGCTGTATTGCTTGTAGCTTCCGCTAGGATTGGGAACGAAAATAACCTAAGAGGTCGGGAACAAACTCGCAATTCTCGCGCTAACGGAGTGAAAAAAAAATGGACATAGACATATAATACTTTTATGAGCAGGGACGACCTGCATATCTTGCAAATTTGGACAGTTGTATTTTATTAAGTGGCATCAATAGCTTGCCAAGAAGGTAACCGATTTTTAAACACCTTACATCTTTGTTATTTGTATTTATTTAAGTTTCATTTATAAACAGTTAAACCCAAACTAAGCAAATACAACTTAGCATTAATAAGAGAAATATGTCATTAAAGCGGAATGAATTTCTACAATAACGTTCACATTGCATTAATCACCACAAAGTAATTACTGGAGGACGTTAAGTGAATACGTGTAATACAATATGCTAAAGGATATTTAGAATGGACTAACGGAATAATCCAATACAATAAAGCAGACTGACAGTCATAGTGACACATGTTTCAGTCCAATGCCTCAGTTTTAATAGTTAAAATGTTGTGTTTATTTTATTCTAGGAATTTTGACAGGATCTGCTTATTACTCTAATTTTCAACCGTGTGGCGTCACAACCTTAAGAATGCAACCACTTAAGAGAAGAAATTAAATAAAAAAATTTTTTTAAACAAAAAATTGTGATCTATTAAAATTAATCGCAACATAATACACGTTAATTTTTTACGAATTATAATAATAATAAATACTAACCGCCCAATGCCATCCAGTAGGATAGTGATATCCTGTGTCGGGCGTCCGAAAACACACACAGAAGAACAAGGATGAGCCCACCCAAACGGAAACATATATCTGTATGGTCAACACAGACATCGGCCCCGAGCGGTAAACCAATCTTCGACCTGGGGCGTCGTCTAATTATCAAATTTTCTTCGTAATTTCAAATACTATAACTTTTTAATGGGAATCGAATATCGTAAAGAAAAACGTTAGTATAGTTTCATAACAAATAATAACAACTGAAACAAAAAAAAAATTCGCTCTGGTTCGGAATAAACGAAAAAATTTTAGGTTGTTTGATTGGTAAAGTTTGTTTTCGAGTAGTTACAAAACAGCTCATAGATTGAAATTGAATTTTCTACCTTCAGTTTGTATTTTTTTATGTAACAGTCGTGGCAAAAGTAAATACCATGCTTGACTCTAAGCGGTCAAGGTAACACATGTTTACTTTGAACACCAAAGGCATTATCGTGTGCTACCACTACGAGAAGCAGGTGGAAGTTGGAGCATGCATACATAATTACTTATGTGTATATATAGCATTTAAACATATGTTATACAGCATTTAAACATATGTTATACACACAAATATGCTTAAAACATCATCTATCTTGGCGGATAAGTGATTATTTAGGTTTGTAGCGATTTTCGCAAACAAGGAAAGGAAATGAAAGATGTTGCTCGTTTGAATTTTGAAACGTATCTATTTAAATTTGAACGACAATTACATAGAAGAATTATAAGTTTTTTTATAGATTATACAATGCAATTTAATTTGAATTATAGATTCATAATTATTATGCGTTCCATTTGACGTATGCGTGAAAAGTGATTAATAATAATTTGAGTAGTTACATTTCATATGTTTGGAATTCTTTTTTTCGCTGAGAAATGCATTTAGTGTAGTCACTGCACGTAGTGAAGTCGTCAAGTAGACTAGGTAGTAGTAGCGTGGGACGGCTACCTTTTAATCAAGCGGCAATAAAACTCAGCGAAACCCTCAACGGTTCAATGTTCGGCTTCTTTGCTACGATTTTGGAACAACTCAATACCCAATCACTACATATTATAAAACAAAGTCCCACACCTCGTCTGTCCATGTACGATAAACTCATAAACTACTGAACGGATTTACATACGGTTTCCACCAATGTTTAATGAAGGTTTAAGAGTATAATTTGGTAAGGTTTTGTATAAAATGGTTGAAATATCAGTAAATCTTTTGTTGCCAAAGAAACGCGTGACCGAGTCCGCTAGTCTAACATAAATTGGAAAATTAAAATCGGCTCATAGAGACTGACGCGGACGGATCCGAAAATGCTGCGTAACATACACAAAAAATCATGAATGGGTATTTTCATTAACATTTAAAAAAAAATTTTCTTTGACTAACGACGTTGTGGTTCAACGGTAGCGATCTTGCCTTAAGCGGCACAGTTCACGGGTTCGGCTTCCGCTCGGAGCACATGTTTGTATCGACCATACAGGCATGTTTTCCGGTCTGGTGTGTTTGTCCTTGTCATTATGTATGTTTCCGGACCCCCGATACAGGATATAACTATCCTAATGAGGTCCGTTGAGTGTGTAGCGTTTATTTATTTTTTATTAAAAAAAAAATACGATAATAGTGAGTTAATATTTTTAGTTATATTTTAGGAGATATAGATAATATTGTGTTGGTTTAAATATTATAACGTTTTCGAAATGTCCAACTCTAAAACTGAAATGCTTTTAATTTAGAAATACGGAGCTAAAAACTACGGGAAGAGACAAGCATTTGTTAGTTTAGTTTGAAACAACTTCTTCTAAGAAGTTAATAGTAATTTTCCAAGCATTAAGAATTCAAAGGATTTTAAATTCAATATAAAAATACATTTAAAAGTTAAAAGAAATTCAAAAGAAACTCATAACAGGCTTAGCCCCACTTAATCTACGGGGGAATGTTTATCGCTAACCAAAATTCTGGCTTAAGAAGCATATTTTTTAAAAGATTTATTATATAAGATAATGTCATCTTCGAGGGAATTAAAGAAATATAATATAACTTTTTATTGCTCTGTTTTTTTTCGACGACGTTGTGGCGCAGCTTAGAACCTGCCTTAAGTGCCACAGGTCGCAGGTTTCAATTCCGGTTTGAAACTGATGTTTGTATGAACCATACATGCATGTGTCCTTGTCTGGACCCCGACACAGGCTATCATATCCTAAAGGGCCTTCGAAATATTAATTTTTATACTTAATATAATTTTTTTATGTTCTCAATTTTACTTTTACAATATAAATGTTTCGAGTTGATGAAATGAATAACAAAACTTTTTTTTTGTTTGAGGTAAAAAATATACCAGCATCAGCCAGCGCTTTCATTAAGCATATAGCTTTGAATTAGAATGATGAGTGGCTTTACAGTTATATCTTCTTCTAGTGGGAGTTTTAGAAAAGTGTGTTGCTGGCCAGTTTTGATATATATTGAGAAACTTTTACATAGAAAGAGTTAAAGTTAGAAATAAAAGAGAAAGACGTAGTTTTAACAATTAAAATTATTTTCTGGAATAATTTTTTTTTTTAAATTTAAATTATAATATTCACGTAAATTCATAAAAAAACAGAAATACATATAAAGTAAAATAAGGAAGTATCTAAGAAGTAACATTTTTTTAATTATATTAGTATTAAAAATTATAAAAAGAAAACAAAGAAAACGAAGGCTTCCTTTAATTTCCTTAGAGAAATTTAATTCAAAATTAATTGTATTCAAGTAGATTTTAAAAAGTACTTTTGAATCGTCAAAAAATACCAACGGTTCGGAATGTTGATTCTATCTAGAAGAACCGACAAGAAACTCGATAGTTACACTTTTCAAATATAGGAAGTTTACAATTGTATTAATTGTTATAAAATTTGGTATCAGTAATATTAAGAGTCCAAAGCATTTTTATCGGAAAAATATTCCTCTAAGGAATAATGTTATGCTTAATTTATGAGGTTATTTTTTTA
Source organism: Hestina assimilis (assembly GCA_023373885.1). Lineage (NCBI taxonomy): Eukaryota > Metazoa > Arthropoda > Insecta > Lepidoptera > Nymphalidae > Hestina > Hestina assimilis. Next base: position 2,388,616 of record CM041749.1, on the reverse strand, counting down.
TATTTTAACTAGGCAATTGCGTTTCTTAGATTACTAAGCATAAGATATCAGAATGTTTATTAAACCCATATGTAATAAGTCGATTCTCTATAATATTATGACATTAAAAAGAATCATGTCAAAAATGATTTTTATATATTCAAAATATCAATAAGAACATGTCGTGTTGTACAACCGTGGATTAACTTTTTATACAACCAATATATATGTATGTATATTGATAGATATACTTATACTAATAATGTACGTATCATATGTTAAATCACTTTTTAAACATAAGAAACATCTTTGATTACATTAAATAGCCTATAGATTGTGCCTTTTAATTTATCTATAAATAATAAAAACAGATAGAATAGTACATAATTTTAAATTATGCAAAAGTATACAGAATAATAAAATAATTCGATATACCTCCTATAATTTTGTATGAAAATTAAATATTCTGGTGTATTATTTATTTAAAGCTCACTCTTAAAATAGCCGTCAAAGTAAATTTACAAACGCTTCTTTGTTCTAAGCAAACGGAACCAATACTCAATAATTGTAAATCAAAAATTCATCACTCACCTATTTTAGCTGGATTACCGCAAACGGCAGCGACAGTTGTCAATAGGACGATATATAATTTCCAATCCATACTTGCACTTTGAAAAATATCACTAGGAAATAATGTCACGCGTATCACATTCTACGAGTCATTCTTCGTAGCGCTACGTACGTAGACGTCCGTCCGACGCAACGGCGCCCAGACTACTGGGCTACGACGGTTACATTTGGTTGTTATTGATTCTTTTAAATGTTATTTTTGATGATTTAACATGTTATAATGTAATGTGATTGATGGAAGCTAATGTTATCGGATATTTTTGTTTGTTATTTACAGTTTTATTATATAAGAATAAAAATAATGAAACAAAATGTTTATGTTAATGCTAATTTAGAAATGTAGAATTATAACTTGTACTTTTTATTTATTGTAAATTATTTTTTGCTGTCGGCATATAATTATAAAATAGTCGCTCTTCCATTTTTGATTAAATATTAAAAATTTATATCCTATTTGTTTTTAACAAATTAAATATTTATTTTACTATCTTTGTTTGGGTTTTTTTATCTGAATAGGTACAATTTATTGGTGCAGCGGCAATGATGATTCATTTTAAAGAAAACATTTGATCGACAGAAATAAGAAAATATACGCTACACACTCAACGGCCCCCATTACGATAATTGTATCCTGTGTCGGGGGTCCGGAAACATTCACAATGACAAGGACAAACATACCCAGACCGGAAAACATGCCTGTACGATTAATACAAACATCTTCTCCGAGCGGGAATCGAACCCGCAACCGTCGAGGTTAAAGGCAGACTCGATACCCACATCGCCACGACGGTGACATAGAACATAGAGTCTAATTGGATCATTCGGCGTTTGTATTGTATTTTTATACGTAGGTCTTTTTATTTTTGGTATGTGGTTAATGGCCAATATTTTCTGGTATATTTACTGAGTTTTTAAGAAGAGTAGCAGTGTGAAATATAGAGCGTATGCAATAGATTGAATATGAACCGATTCAATTTTGCTTTTCGAGACGAACTCACACTATTTTGTAAGTTCATTGACTAATATGCCGCCTTCATTCATTCCTGATGACGCCCTACGCTTAGGCTAGGGGTTCACTTTACATACACTTCAAGAATTGACTAATTTCCTCTTTAACGTTTCTAGCCTGGTGGCGTTCTAAAGATTGGTAATAACAATATTTGTAAAAAAACCCAAATGAATATTTTATCTCTTAGCATTTTAGCAATATATATTAAAATATTATTCATTTTTGAAGTTATTACTTTGGAACGTAATTCCTAATCGCGCGTTACATGCTGTGGATTGGAGCTCGACAGAAAAAGTGTAGTAACACATTTTTCCAACACCTTAGGTCTTTCTTAATTGCTATATATAACAACAGCTTCATAATTATATTTTGCTTAAATCCAGTGTAAGTTGACTTCTACTAGAAATACCGTCATATTGTATGGAAATATAATAGGTATCCATCTCTGTTTTTCTTTTCATAGTTAGTTAATATTTAGGACATAGCGAAAAGAACTTCATTTCTACTGCGTGTCCCGATACACGTTTATTTTTCTATTTATTATGAAGCAAAATAGTGTGAAATTAATGTAATCAAATTTTCTTCAATTTTATACATTTTGAAAAATTCATGTCAACAGACAAAAACCAAACCAATAAATCGAGTATTTAAAAAATTGATAATAATTAACTTGAGAGCTGTATAACACAAATAGCCTTAGGCTTTCATTCGAGTAAATAGTATTTAGTTAAGTAGAATAATTAGATCTCAGAACTAGCTTAGTGTAAATTAAGCGGCTTTAGATGTTTGTCGTAAAAATAAACTATACTGAGGTAGAGCTTACCCGAAGGTCACGGGTTCAAATCAGAGTAAGTATATCTGACATTTCAAGTCCTTGATTTATGTTGTATGTTTGGTATTTTGTTGCAAGAGGCCAGCTAGGTACCACTGCAGTGTAAAATATTCTACCGCAAAGTAGTGTCTTTGGCATTACTGTGTTTTGGTTTGAAAGGCACAGTAAGTTAGTGAATCTACTGTGCAAAGAAGATTTAAGAACTAATATCTCGGTGTTGTCAACGCGTGAGTGGCATCTACTAGTGGTGTTGCAAGCGCTTATAGGCTATGGTAACCACTTACCATCAGATGGCCCGTTAGTTACTTGCCAACTTAGTGAAGTGACTGCTTGTCAGCTGGTTTTCGAGTTCAGTCAGCGTCAGTTTCATAAGGCTGGCAACGCATTTTATCAATACTTACTTGAGTTGCTAGTGCGTTAGTAGGAATGATGGTGAAGTAGCAATTGTTCTGTGAATATATTTTTTAAAGAATATTAGCAATACTTTTTCAAGGCATTAATAATATTCCTACTGTCCCTTTAAATAAGCTCGAAGTTTGCGCTAGGAGTGGGTACGACAATATTCCAAGCGGGTCAGAATCGAGCCCGTGACTCTCGCGTTAATGGAGCGAAGTCGGCTCTTCTCCTGTTGAGATATTGTGCCTTCATTTTATGTGAATAAATAAGAAAATCATAATATTTCCATAATTTTACTACTGACCAATTTTGAAACTATTGCATAGCTTTTATTAGCTTTAAGCGCGGCGACCGAATCAAGAAATTCCGTAAAAAAAAATAAAACCTAACACAAGAAAAATTATAGCAAATACCTCAATAAATGTATTGGAAAATTATCTTTCAATAATACGCTATAAAGACTAATGTTCAAGTCTTAAAAAATAATATATAACCTTTATACATAATTCTTATATATGCAAAGGATTTTCGCCTTTAACTCAAAGACGAAAATGTAACATAATTAATTCTAAATTGATAATATTATTAATTTATTGTTAACTCTAGTAACAGCTCTTACTGTTATTACTCAAGGCAATAAAAATTAACGTTATTTAGGTCATTAACCCTGTAACAATAGTTTACAATAAATCTACCCTTTTAATATAATATACGATCGACATAAACCCAATAACTGGCCTATAAATAAGCGATGTTTAAATTGATGTAGCGTAAACTATGAGAAATATTAATTTTATATTAATTTACTTCTGAAATTAAATGATTGCTCTATTAATTGGATGACCGTTATGACGTGTCGGAAGCGAGCCTGCCTTTAGAGTCAACGGTGTTCGATTCCCGCTCGGACCTTTTTTTTTTAAAGAATACTAGCAATGTTTTTTTCAAGGCATTACTAATATTTCTATTGCCACTCCAAATAAGCTCGAAGCTTGCGTTAGGAGTGGATACGACAATCGCCCAAGGGGGTCAGGGTCAAACCTGCGACTGTCGCGTTAACAGAGCAAAGTCGGCCCTTCTACCGTTGAGCTATTGAGGCTTGTATTGACTATGCAGACGGCAACGGCATTGGGTGTCTTCACACATTTTTATGTTTTGGCAAACAAGCGCGTTTACAACCCAACCCAAAAGACAGGAGGAAAAAGGAAGAGAAAGGAGAGGGTGGGAGATCGGCTTTCCGGCACTTTTACTCATCACACAAAACGCAACATTACTGATAATGCTACTTTACGTAAGGTGGGAAAAATCCCACAGGCTAAATAAAAAGAAAATACTGTTACAGAGAACCTTATCACCGGGTCATAAGGTTCAAAATCGCTTGCTACTCTCTGTGTTTATTTCCTTAACGTCGCGTGGGTTCTAGAAAGATGTATACTCGAAACATGTAGTATAGCGTTCCGCGGGCGCAATTTTCACAAACCCGTGTTCAGCGTTATATAAGCGGCCCGGCGCGTCGACTGAGTCATTCAGTTCTGAGCAACAAGCGAAGAAACTACAAGTGATACCAGTGAACAAGTGCGATAATTAGTGACCTCGGCTATTCTTTTGACTGTGATTAACCTGTGATTTGTGAAGTTCTGTTGTGTAATCTAGATCTCAATAAAGTCTTATTTAGAGCCATCAGGTGTTTGTTTCCAAATCCGCGAACCACAGCCCGTAACAATACAATCCTATTTATACTGAAAACAAGAAGCAGGTAACTAAAATTTTAATAGATTTATATAATATCATCAGACATAAAATAATATCACCGCAAACACACACCTCGACATACATATATGTGTTTTAATATTTGATCCGCTCCCACCCGCAGTGATACAATATATTTTTATTGCGTTATAACTTTCAGCGTATCAAAGGAATGCAGATATTTACGACTGCCTGCTCATGCGAATACATAAAAGTTATATTACCAATAGAGCAAATCCATATGATTTTATAGTTTTATACATTACGATACCGTAGAGTAAGTATAAATTCAAAAATTTATTCCGTATTAAATGTCACGTCTGTGGTTTTTATATCCTTTGATCATGTTATAGTTGCTCACTTTTGAATCGAAAACATCTGTTTTTTTTTTGCTAATTTTTAAGGTTGTGTACCCAAAGGGTAAATTGGGACCCTATTACTAAGACTCTTGTCCGTCTGTCGATCTGTATGTCCGTCGACAGGCGATGTCTCATGAACCGTGATAGACAGTTGAAATTCTGATGTTCTATTTCTGTTGCCGCCATAAAAAGAAATTTAAAGGGAGATCCCATACATCCAAGGTGATTTGTTTGTTCGTTTTAGCTGGATGTTGATAACGGACAAACGCAACAGGTAAACGATTGAAATATTCACAGAATATTTAGTTATTTATATATAAATTAAAATAAAACAATATTTAAGGCTACAACAGGCATGATTATTTTGCGGTTTTTGACTCGCACTTGGCCGATTTTTTTATTTATTATACTTAGAAAAGTTAGATCTTAAAATTATAATTTTAATAACAAATTATGTTAGGATTAGGCATTGAAAGAAATAACTTGTGGAGTGCCATTTTGAAGCCTTGAAAATTAAATTTTATTTAATTGCAGAAGGTATACAGCATTACTACCTTAGTTTCAATGTACATCGACATTAATTTATTTCATACAAAACAAACAAATGAAAGTCGTTGTCACGAAGCGACATTACATCACAACAGAGTTTAAAAACTTCACACACAGCTCATCGTCCCCTAACTCAATCCGAAGTGACTCCTTGCTACATAAAATTTTAGCATCCTTGTAAAAAGCTTAAACATTCACCCTCTAGGTTATAAAAATGCCTTAACGCCTCACGTACAAACATAAGCGTTATTAGATTACACTGTAGTGAGTTGTATGTAACGTATGCTCGAGCTGAGCATGGATAAAACGTAATAGTATCATGTTATGTACGTGTATGGTGAAGGAAAAAATATCAAAATAGCTTATCATACATTTCATGAGATATTTTTTGACGACCGCTGTGGAGTGCTGGTGCTGAGTCTACTTTGAGTATCGACGGTCGCGGGTTCGATTCACGTTAAGATGTCGGTCCCGGTTGTTATCAAATCGTCTGATAATAACCGTCAACTCTTGATAGGGAATTTGCTTTTATCCAATGAGTTACTGGTTCGTTCCTGGTTGGTTGGTAGTTTAGGGTTGCCGAGGTTGGATGGCAACCGCTCTGTTATAAAAGTAGTAACGTGTCAAATCTGGTTAAGAGTAACAAGCAGATCCTGGGCAAAATACCGGGATGTTTTTTTTTATTTCATGACGGTTGGCAAACAACCATACGGTCTGCCTAATGGTAAGCAGATACAGGAACCTATGAACGCTTGCGATACTTGAAGTATCACATAAACGTTGCCAAACCAAAGAACAGGAGAAAATGGAAAAAGGAAGAGAACAGAGGGGGTGGGAGATTGGGCCTCCGGCGTTCTCACGTATCACACGAAACGTAACAGTACCTACTGATACTGTTACTTTACCCCGATTTTAAATAACAATATAAGAATATACATAAAGTAGCCTTCATTATTTAACAAAGATTTAGATTTTGTAAAATGAATCTGAAACATTATCCTCGTGGAAAATAATGGTTTAATAGTCCACATGATATTTGATAAAATAATGACATCATTACCTGCGAAATAAAGTCTAAGCAATATGAGTATTGTAATTTCTTGGTTTTCGTTTCCCAAAAACCTTTAAATAAAATATTACACGTCTTCTTCTTCTTACCGAGTGGTTATTGGCCAACCTAGTGTTGGAGTTGTTCAAGTCGCCCATATGCGATTAGGCCTCTGACTTGACTTTTCGACTATTATCAAATTGAGCAGTCGGGACTGACTTTTTACGTGCCCTCCGAAATACCACTATGCGATCACCCATCTAGTGACTGAACGTGCCTAAAGTTGCCTAACCTACCGATCATTTACCGATCAGTGAGCGCACTCGGTTATGAGTGTCTATGTTGTAGTAAAATGATATTTGAGACATTTATTTTTAATTTCAGAGGGAAACGAGCAGGAGGCTCACCTGATGTTAAGCGACTATGGGGGCTGGCCATGAACACTTGCATCAGATATCTGCATGCAGGTGCGTTGCCGCTCTTTTGCGCTGGCTGATCCCAAAACGCGGCTGACGTACACTGTACAGTCACTTCACGACTTTTTTACTAACGTACTGTGGTACCAACCAACACGCTACAACGTTCGTCATGCCAGACAGACGTCAGAATATAATAACATGCGAAAAAATCTCATATCATTTTCTCAGTAACGAATATATAACATTTTTGTATAAACGATAATCATGTCGATGACGTAATACATAACAAATCAGACCCATACAGAGCTGTAATAATCATATAAGAAATATTTCCAATACAAGAAATATAACGAGTCACTGGCTTTGAAGGCTTGCGAATATTAGCTTATTTATTCTTCGAATAAAACAGCTATTTTAGTTCAAAGTAGGATGTTGGAAATAAGCATTGTATATCTAGATTTTTAAAATTTTTTCATCACCGGGCGGGAGTGACCAAGTACTAAGACCCATCCGAGAAAAATTGACAGCCTTCGCGGAAGCTTTCTTCATTGATTTCGTTCATAGGTTGCCACCTGCGAGGTTGAACCACGGCTATAGACGTTATCAGGAATGAAGGTGACGCTCCGAGCGCATTCTAATCGTCCATCTCACCCGACGGTATGAGCGCGTCACTACGCGCAGTACAAGGGAAAACTAAAGTTATCAATACAAACATTATTAACCGTAGTCGATTGTTTACAACACGAGTATTGAATAATGAGGAAAATAATTTAAATTATACTAAATGATTCATATTTCTTATTAATATATTATAATAATTTGAAATTGTAATAGAACTACGGTGCTCTAATTACCACGCAACTTGGATTAGTCCGCCCCAGTCAACAAGTGCTTAGATAAATTGAGGAAACATAGGAAAAAAATATTGTTATCATTACAAGAGGAAGTGAGTATGTTTTATTATTTTTAAATATATGTCGGAGTTGGATGTTAAACGAGCTTTTCTTTAATAATTTTACTGATATTTGTTCATTTTAAATCATAAATTAACTTAATTTGATTTGTTATCACCTTTTAATATTGTTTAAGTTCTTATTAATGTTGTAATCGTACTGGCCATATTGAGTAGAGTGAAACCTCTAGTGGGGTCGAGACACCGTCTTGACATAGAATAAGAGAAAATTTACAAAAAGATGATTTTGTTTTACGGGAATAAGATATTGTAAAATCTTAATACGATCGAGTTGGATCATTCTGATTTTATTGGGAGTTGAAGTCGGGTCGGTGCTCCGAACCCACTGCTCAGGAATTTTAAAGTTAAAATTGTAATATTGTATTAAAAGGATTAAAAGTAAAAAGTAATATAAAAGTGTGTTTGTGCTTGCATACCCAAATGACGCCCACTAAATCTATAACTGACGATGTCGATGAGAATGGCCACTCTCCGACATATATATTGAATTGCTCATAAATGTTACGTATTCTTACATTTCATAACTTTATAAGAAATAGTGTAAAGTAAATATTAATGTAAATTACCTTATAATTTTGACGAACGTCGTGGCATATTGATAGCGAGCCTGCTTTTTGCATCGACCATCGTGGGTTCGACTTATGCCCAGGGCAGATTTTTGTAGTTGTGTCTGGAAGTTTGTCTTTAGAGTTAAGTTGTCGGTCCCTGTTGTTATCACATAATACTTAAAATAATCGTTAACTCTTGATACGTAATTTGCTCTTATCCAATAAGGTACTAGTTCGCTCTAAAGGTTGCAGAGGCAATCACTTTGTGAGCAAAAACTAGTAACCTGTCAATTCTGAATTAGAGTAATATGCAGACCCTGGGGAAAATACCGGGAATAATGCTAGAAAAATTGTTATTATATATATTTATTTTTTTCATTCCCATTGTCTTATATAATCATAATATTGTTACGGGCTGGAGTTCTTAGATTTGGAAACAAACACCTGATGGCTCTAAATAAGACTTTATTAAGATCTAGACCACACAACAGAACTTCACAAATCACAGGTCAATCACAGTCCAAAAGAATAGCTGAGGTCACTAATACGGCGGGCCGCTTATATAACGCGGAACACGGGATCGAGAAAGTTCCGTCCGCGAAACTACTACACGTTTCGAGAATACATCTTTCTAGAACCCACGCGACGGTCGAGGAAGTAAACAAAGAGAGTAGCATGCGATTTTGAACCTTATTCCCTTGTGATAAGGTTCTCCGTAATAATATCTACTATATATCTATTTACTTGCAGTAGCCCTTAATTGCAAAGGGTCGGCTAGGTTATAGGTAGGTACCACCGTATTTATTTATTTATTTATTTATTGAATCATATCCTCAGTATGCTTACAGCGAGGCCAAATCGCATACTGAGTCAGTGCTTACACAGCTTACAAAATGCATTGAGATCAATGTTAAATATGTCTAAATGCTGGTATTGAGCAATTAGGTCGTTGAGTAGTGTTAGTGCGCGCAAGGTAGGCGCATTTTTAGCATACCTAGTACGTGTTTTATGGATGGAAGGCGTCGGGATGTGACGACCCCATCGCCCGCTGTTGGGATAACCTCTGTCACAACAGAGATTATTCCACCAGTGCAATCAGTCGCACTGGTGGTAGGTCTTTTGTTGCAAGAGGCCGGCTAGGTAGGTACCACCACAGTGTCCAATATTCTGCCACCAAATAGTAATGCTTAGGCACTACTGTGTTCCGGTTTGAAGGGCATTGTACGCTAGTGAAATTACTGGGCGAACGAGATTTAAGAACTAATATCTCGAGGTTGGCAACGCGTGAGTAGTAGAGGCACCTACTAATGGTGCTGCAAGCGCTCATAGGCTGCGGCAGCCACTTACCATCAGGTGGGCCGTATGCTTGTTTGCCAACTTCTAACATAAAAAAAAATGTTAAAGAATGGTAGCCGCCTGCACGAACGATAAACCTTTGTCAGTTATTCTATTTAATAATGTATTGTCAGTTATTCTACCGTAAAGCAGTATAATGCGTTTCGGTTTGAAGAACGCTGCAGTTAGTGAAATTACTGGGCAAAGGAGATACAAGAACTAATATCTCGAGGTTGGCGACACGTAACACCTAAAAGTCTATAGTGTTGCAAGCGCTCATAGGCTAAGACAACCTCTTACCTTCAGGTGGGTCGTAGGTTTGCTTGCCAACTTAGTCACATAAAAAAATATCACATCATCATTAGGTAATTTGACAAATATAATTTCAAAAAATCCCTTAGACCTGTGTTCGGTCTTTTCACTCTGTCGATTATATAAGTATGAATGTATTCTTATATTTGTTATCGTAAGAGCTTTTCTTTGTATGGAGATCTATGAGGATTATTATAAGTGAAGTGTATCGATTATTTCTTAGTTTATTCGCTTTGAAGTTCCTTTTTATCAGAGATTTATGAAAACGGAGCTTTTAGGGATTTATTTCCTACAAGCATCTACCCACGACTTGCCTTGGTGGCCTTAGAATTGGCTCTGAGATAAAAATATCATATTTTTTATGACGACGTTGTGGCGTAGCGGTAGCGAACCTTTTTTTTTTTTTTTTTTTACTTGGAGAAATGCAGTTACGCACTCGAGCGCCGGGACGGGTGCAATGGCGCAGGAGGTGTGTGGACTCGGAGCCGAGCTCCCCTACCCACTAAAACTACAACGTCCCATCTTGCGCCGTAGTGGGACGTCGCGGGGTCGCCGAAGCACACAACCGCGACGCCCCGGCGCTTGCCCCGAGGGGCCCACCGGTGGCGACAACATACTGCCGCCATACATACATAATAATATATACTAATACATATATACCAATACATACCTACGCGTGCGACCGCGCCAGGCCTTTCGGCCTCCATCTTGGGCGGGAACATACCGCCGCCATAAATACATATAATACATAATAATATATATAAGCGGTAGCGAACCTGCGCCACAATTCGTGTGTTTGATTCCCGCTCGGAGCAGATGTTTGTATTGACCATACACGCATGTTTTCTGGTCTGGGTGTGGTTGTCATTGTGTATCTTTCCGTTGAGTGTGTAGCGTTTATTTATTATTATTTATTAATCTAGAAAGTTAATTTCAAAAAAATCTTTAAATCTGCTTAGCCGTTTTTGCGTGATTGAGTATCAAAAATCCTAACATCTAAGCATGCAAACTGTTATATCGGGACACAAGTGAAACGCACCGATGCTATATTCGCACTGCTTTATTGTCATAGGTGAGGCGGCACCCTCGCACACATGCCTAGCTACACACACATATAACACAAACATACACATTTTTACATTAATTGGAAAATTTGTAGTAAAAAAGATTTCCTCGATAGTAATTTTTAATCAAAGTAAAACAATGTCACACCTCTGTTCCATTCCTTTTTTTATTATCCCTTCCTTCCTATCCAGTAGGTTGGCAACGCATTAGTGACATGTATTGCAAGGCAGATCGTACGCTTGTTTGCCAACCGTCACGACATAAAATAGCTCAACGGTAGAAAGGCCGACTTCGCTCCGTTAACGCGAGAGTCGAGGGTTCGATCCTGACCCCCTTTCGGCTATTGTCGAACCCACTCCTAGCCCAAGCATCGAGCGTATTTAGAGGTGCAATAGCAACTCTAGTAATGCTTTGACAAGGCATTGCTAATAAACTTAAAAAAATAATAAAAAAATGTGTGTTTACACACGATAGAAGTGAAACTTTAGTAAATCGACAAAAGAATGAGATAAATGTATGTAACAAGATATAAAAATATTCATAAGCACTGTTAAATAATAACACACCACGCTGACTTCTTACAAAAAGCTGTAATACGCAGCCGCATACATATATATATATATATACATATACATTTGCATACGTTTGCTCTCTCGCTCTGGCTCACTAAAGCATGGCGCAAAGTGAAGAGACCGATAATATAAAACAGTATGTATATTTCTGTCTCATTCATTCATACACATTTTTGTATTTGTGTCTCTATGGACTTATTTTTTCGTTTCATCGAGTTTGAAATCACAATGAACCTAAAGAAGTTTCAATTCAATATAAAAAAACAAAAAGGAGGAACTTCAAGTGCATAGGGTTTTCTTCTCATAGAGGGAACATATAGAATTCGTTTAACCGATCACTTTGATCTCTCCGAGGGCCTCATTTGTGTATCTACAAAGCAACGGCGAGTGATTGGAATAAATAGATGTAGGGGAAAATATGTCAGTGACTCACCCTATTACCATTCAACTCCAATATAAAACATGAAAAGAAATACATGCGTTTCCAATATTGTTTATTAAATATAGCCCTTTTTGCTTTATTTCAATGTAATTCCTCTGAATTATTTACAAAATTCAAAGGTCAACTCTATATGGTTTTGATAAAGGGAAAGACTTTTTTTTTCTTCGCTAATTGAGATTCTCAGAGACTTCATTTTTGACCTAAATCCCTAAAAATATATGGGCGCAAAGAAGCAATACCATGTCAACCCACACGAATGTCATTTCGAGAAAAACGCGTTTGAAAATTTTGAACAACTTGCTTTATATGAATTTTTATATGTATTGGTCAAGTTTTTGGCAATTTCAGATTTATCTAAGCTATTTTACTTATTTTCACAAAAAATAAGTATACAAACTGCATATTTCGTATATAATATAACCCAAAACGTTTAACATAATACGTAAATTGCATTATTAAAAAGTGCTTTTTAGAAGTTTTAAAGCTTAAAACCCTTCAAACATTAAAGAAAAATGTTCTTCAACCATTTCCCAACACTTCTGCATATATAACTCAGTTTTTCAATTTTGTGGGTTGAAATGGTATTGCTTATTTGCGTCCATATATGGGACTAATATAAATACCCCATTCAGCCCCCATGATGAAAATCGGTTCATAAGCATAAAAAATATATACTTAACGGCCCCATTAGGATAGTGTGTAGAAACTATCCTAAAGTGATACAGGATATCACTCGGGGGTCCGGAAATATTCACAATGACAACATGTCTGTATGATTAATACAAACATCTCTCCCGAGCGGGAATCGAAACCCGCGAAATGTGGCAGGTTTGCCACCGCTCTGCCCCAACGTCTAATTGGAGTTGTTTTTTTTTTTAATATTTAAGTAGTTCTATATATATTATTTTGTCATAAAATCGAACAAGCTGTATGTCCGTCGAGTGGCATCAGTATCGCATTTGAATATAAAACTGGCACGCGGCCAGGTCTGATGAATTATTGCGTCCAGTCTCGCGATACAGGTCAGAAAAACCTAAGTGGAATGTCGACAATTCACGTTGTTTATTGAGGCGTTTGTTTTACTAAGGGTGATTTCAGATCAGCGTTTTATATGAGCTTGTACACTTGTTTTTACAATTGTGTATAGGCTGTATAGGCACACGCAGCTCGTACGAGCGTTGAGGCGTATAAGGTTGTATACGCGCGTAATAGCTTTTGAACCGTGAATGGTTTCTGGCTAGAGTGTTTTTTATTAGCGTATATGAACGTGTCGGCAGTTTTCGTCAACGCGCAAAGTGTGGCTTAAGATGTGCTTCGAAAAAACGATTTCGGGTGTATACGCCAGAATAATCCCGTATGTAAGCGGAAGCTAGCCTGTAAGCCTGTATGCGAAGCTATTACGCTCGAAAAAAAAAGCGCTGGTCTATAAGATCTCTTAGACGACAATCGACATAATATTTCATTAAGTTTGATAAACTTTCTTCATTTAAGTTAGCACAGCTAACTTATATGATTATTTAGTTTAATATTAAGTATTAAAAACAGAAGATTCATTATTACAAGATACCACATATATTATTCTAAAATTATTTTAAAATTATATTGTATGTAATCAGATCACGCATAATTTAACAGAGATATATAGTGAAGATATTAATGTTAGTATAATTATACAAGAATTTAATTGATATAATAATAATAATAATAATATACCGGCGTCGGGACGTTACGACCGAATCGGCTGATGTTGGGATAATCTCTGTCACAGCAGAGATTATTCCAGCAGTACAATCATTCACACTGATGGTAGGTCCTTTTGTTGCAAGAGGATGGCTAGGTAAGTACCACCAGTGTCAAATATTCAACCGCTTAATAATAGTGATTAGGCATTACTGTGTTCCGGTTTGAAGGGCACTAGTGAAATTACTGGGCAATGGAGATTCAAGAATCAATATCTCGAGGTTGGCAACGCGTGAGTGGCACCTACTAATGGAGCTGCAAGCGCTCTTAGGCTACGGCAACCGCTTACTTTCAGGTGGGTCGTATGTATAAAACACAACGAGGCTAAACCACTAACGAGTCTGTGATATTTCGTCTGCATGAATATAGTAAGTCTAATAGCTTATTTCACACCTATTATATCTGAAAATGTTTCGTCACCTCGAACATTAAGAAAATAGCTGGCTAAAATGTTATAATGATGTATTATTTATTATGAACAATAAAATTGTAAATGTAATCACTCTGTGGAACCAACTTCCGCCGGCGGTCTTTCCGAACCGATACGACTTGGGAACCTTCAAGAGAAGAGCCTATTCTTTCCTTAAAGGTCGGCAACGCGCCTGCATGCCTTCTGGTATTGCAGATGTTCATGGGCGGCGGTGATCACTTAACATCAGGTGAGCCTCCTGCCCGTTTGCCCCTCTTACATAAAAAAAAAAAAACACTAATATTACGGAGATAATAGAGGACAACGTAATTTACTAAAATAAACGTGAAAGACAAATAAACAAAACAAAGCGACGTAATACCAAGAAGTTATTAGTTATTGTAAGTTGAAGATTTTATCTTTTTTATACTTCGACAGTTCCAATATTAGAGCCAGTCTTAATCACCATCCCGTAGCCTATGTTGCCGGGGAGGACATCTGCCTACCTACCGGATACCCGGCTTCCTGGGGAGAAGAACCGGGTTAAGTGGGGTTCATGACAAGGTTGTTACGTGAGGGGGACCCACTAAATCCTCCTTGGTCGCCGACCTCAATGCCTTTGTTAGATTACAGGAACTCGCAGAAAGCACCAACGAGCCTGACAGTCACTGGACGTTGTGGTGCTGTGGGTAGCGAGTCTGCCTTTAGCCTCGACGGTTGCGGGTTCGATTCCCGCTCGGAGCAGATGTTTGTATTAATCGTACAGGCATGTTTTTCGGTCTGGGCGTGTTTGTACTTAAATGTTTCCGGACCCCCGACACAGGATATAACTATCCTAATGGGGGCCCGTTGAGTGTGTAGCGTTTATAAAAAAAAAAGTCACTGTCCTGCACTGGTGGCTAGTAAAGCAGGCGAGATGGAAAGCCCTCCAGCGCTTCCCATGCAAACGTGCATGGCGGTTAGGATCACACTTATTGTTGTCCTCCTCAGGGCCGCTAAACAAGGACGCACAGGTACGGCCTATTTATATAGTCCCGGGTAAAAGTGCTAACGGGCCGGGACGGCTAACGGCTTCAGGTAAGGTCTAACGCGTCATAGTGTTCACTTTCACAATCAACAGTGCCCGGTCTAATAGAGCCAAATGGACATTGTCAGTCAAATGGAAAAAAAATGTATAACCTTTTTATTCCAATTAAATTGCACGTCTATTTTATCGTAATAAAAATAAAATTTTGAAATGTAATTATCGTTAAAGCTAACTCAATCACCTTGTTTACGAAATAAATTTATATTTTATATTAAGAAACGTAACATCTTAAAATTACAATTTTCTTCGTAAGAAAATCAATGTCAAAAGATTCAACTTGTAAGAGAGGGAGTGAAATATTCGCTTGACCGATCGCTTTGATGTTTACGAAGGCCTCATTTGTATATCTACATAAAAACACGAGTGATTGGAATGTAAACGTAAATCCATACAAATGTGTTGAGGGAAATATGATTTCATCATACACCCTAATCAAATTTATCACTACATATTATGAAACAAAGTTTAGCCTCAATAGTTCAACGGTAGATGGGCCGACTTCGCTCCGTTACGCGAGAGTCGAGGGTTCGATCCTGATCCCTTGGGCTATTGTTGTACCCCCTCCTAGCGCAAGCTTCGAGCTTATTTGGAGGGGCAATAGGGATATTAGTAATGCCTTAAAAAAGGATGGCTAATATTATTTGTTATTTCTCCTAAGCTATTTACCGCTGCACTGGAGGATGTTTTCAAGACTCTGGACTGGAAAAGGCTAGGCATCAATATAAATGGCGAGTACATCACTCACCTTCGGTTTGCTGACGATATAGTAGTCTTGGCTGAGACCATGGAGGACTTGAGTACTATGCTCGATGACCTCAGTAAAGCTTCCGAGCGAGTTGGTCTAAGGATGAACATGGATAAGACGAAGATCATGTCAAATACCCATGTAGCACCAACTCCCGTTACAATCGGAGGCTCTACACTCGAAGTTGTTGACGATTATATATACCTAGGACAGGCTATCCAGTTAGGTAGGTCCAACTTCGAGAAAGAGGTTAATCGTCGAATCCGACTCGGTTGGGCAGCGTTCGGGAAGCTACATCACATCTTTTCGTCCATTATTCCGCAGTGTCTCAAGACAAAAGTCTTTGACCAGTGTGTGTTGCCAGCGATGACATACGGATCCGAAACGTGGCCGCTCACCATGGGCCTCATAAGAAGGCTCAAAGCCACTCAAAGGGCAATGGAAAGGGCTATGCTGGGAGTCTCTCTGCGTGATCGCATCAGAAATGATGCCATCCGCAGTAGAACCAAAGTCACCGATATAGCCCTCCGAATCGCCAAACTAAAGTGGCAGTGGGCAGGGCACATTGCTCGTAGAACCGATGGCCGTTGGGGCGGAAAGGTTCTCGAGTGGCGACCACGTACCGGAAGGCGCAGCGTGGGCAGGGCCCCCACAAGGTGGACTGATGACCTAGTAAAGGTCGCGGGAGTCCGCTGGATGCGGGTGGCGCAGGACCGGTCATTGTGGCACTCTTTTAGGGAGGCCTATGTCCAGCAGTGGACGTCCTTTGGCTGAAATGATGATGATGATGATGAATATTCTTTAAAAAAAAAAAAAAAGTTCCACTCTGTCTGTCTGTTTGTTCGCGATAAACTCAGAAACTACAGCACCGATTTTCATGCTGATTTCACCAATGGATGGAGTCGCTCTCCAGGAAGGTTTTATTATATAATTTCTCAAGCTTTTGTATCCGTTGGCTAAAATATATTTGTATTTGTTGGAGGTGTCGGAAAAAAATAATCCATCTGAAAGCTTCAACTAAAACGCTGCCTAAACCCTTTGAGATATAACAAAATGATATATGGTGGAATTGTCTACCTTATATATCTTAATTTATTTATTTATTTATTTAGATTACCAACAAAGTACTCACTAAAAATAGAATAGACTCATTTAAAAATAACAATGTAAGCAGTACTTTAATTATAGGTAATAACGACGAGTAACGTGCAACAAACAATTTAGAATAAGGTAAAAAAATATAAAAAAGGTAAAAAAATATAATTATATTGTTATAATGGTTCTCATTACAAGACGTTATTCACCCGGGCGTAGCCACGGGCAGATGTTAGTTTGGAAATTAAATAAGATTTTTTTTGTAGCCCGGGGCTGACTCTGCTGCACCTGATGGTAAGTGAAAGTAGAGTCTCGCTGTTAACCGCTTTCAGCACAGCGGTTAATATCGTTGCAGAGGGTGAACTGCACCAACCGCATTTGGACAGCGAACTCGCAAAATGCAGCTGGTTATACGCTGACTGACCTTGAAACGCCTCTGACGAGCAATCACTTCAAGAGTTTTTCAAAAAGTAACGTGCCGTAACACCAGTAAATCTTCTAGAAGAAGAGCCGTTTTCACGGCTGCCCTGTTTGATGACGTTGCTAAGACCAGTGATACATTTTTCGAAAATAGCCCTGGAAATTGTTTGCCAATTTTGTGTTTAGGTAAAAGAAATCATTTACCGGCGTCGGGATGTGACGACCCCATCGCCCACTGTTGGGATAACCTCTGTCACAGCAGAGATTATTCCACCAGTGCAATCAGTCACACTGGTGGTAGGTCTTTTGGTGCAAGAGGCCGGCTAGGTAGGTACCACCGCAGTGTCAAATATTCTGCCGCCAAATAGTAGTGCTTAGGCACTACTGTGTTCCGGTTTGAAGGGCATTGTACGCTAGTGAAATTACTGGGCAGACGAGATTTAAGAACCAATATCTCGAGGTTGGCAACGCGTGAGTGGCACCTACTAATGGTTCTGCAAGCGCTCATAGGCTACGGCAACCACTTACCATCAGGTGGGCCGTACGCTTGTTTGCCAATTTTTAACATAAAAAAAAAAAAAAAAAAAAAAAAATTATGTGTAGAAAAATGAAGGCAAAAAATAAGATATTCGTAACACAATGGGATACAATCTAGAAATGGCTTTCCACTGAATAAACGCAATTTTCATTAAGAATCCAATATTACTCCTATCATACTCTCTCAAACAAATACGAGAAAAAAATATATCACAAAATCAGCCTTTTACGCTACGAATGCTCTACGAGTAGTAATAACGGAACCTTAAAGAACTAGAAAAGCTATTCGTCATTTTCTCATCTTTATTGAAATCTCTTTTAGGTCAGTAAGTAGGAGAATAATTTTTTAAACTAGCCGTCACCCCCGGCTTTGCTTGGCTTTTACGTTTAATTTGACATTTAAAAGATCTGAATACCAGAATTATTAATGCTACTCTGAACGAACGTGACAGGTCTTTTGATGTTATTTTAACCGATAATAATTAGTTAATTAAGACTGTACCTCTCTGTTTTTTTGACGTAAGTTGTTTAATTGTATGTGCATATACGTCTATACAAAACTTTTATTAGCTGAATTAATGTACCTTAATAACATTTGTAAGGTCAATACAATCTGCCTTGAAAGGAAATTGAACCTGTGACTAACGACTAACGAAGCTAAAGGCAGGCTCGTTACTAACATACCGTAATGTATAATTTTCATGTATAGTTTTCATGTATAATAACTTTTTTTTTTTTTTTATAATAAACGCTACACACTCAACTCATTAGGATAGTGATATCCTGTGTCAGGGGTCCGGAAACATACAAGGACAAGGACAAATACACCCAGACCGAAAAATATGCGTGCATGGTCAATACAAACATATTATGCTCCGTGCGGGAATCGAACCCGCGACCTGTGGCGTTTAAGGCAGGTTCGCTACCGCTGCGCCACAACGTCGTCAAAAAATAATACAAAATGTGTCTACACTAGTTGTGCCCGCGGTTTCACACGCGTTTATGGATACAGTGTCGTAGCGCGATTTTGTATAATGTAACAAATTTGATTGCCATTACAAAGATTATAGTGTATTAGTACCTTAAAAGAGAGACATAGGCTATCCCGGACTGGTTTTTAAGACTTTTAAAGGGGGACAATTCCATCATACAAAATTTTTGCGTAACTTTATTTTTTTACGAAGCAACGATAAAGGGACTAGTCAGCACAAAAATAATTTTTCAATTCAAAACAGTAGTTTCTTCACTTTTATAATTTTAGTATGGTATAGAAATAAATATATGTATATTAAATAAATAAATAACGCTGCACACTCAACGGCTCCCATTAGGATAGTAATATCCTGTGTCGGGGTTCCGGAAACATTCACAATGACAAGGACAAATACACCCAGACCGGAAAATATGCTTGCACGGACAATACAAACATATTATGCTCCGAGCGGGAATCGAACCCGCGACCTGTGGCGTTTAAGGCAGGTTCGCTACCGCTGCGCCACAACGTCATCAAAAAATAATAAAAAATGTATCTACACTAGTTTTGCCCGCGGTTTCACACGCGTTTATGGATACAATTTGATTGCCATTACAAAGATTATAGTGTATTAGTACCTTAAAAGAGAGACATATGCTATCCCGGACTGGTTTTTAAGACTTTTAAAGGGGGACAATTCCATCATACAAAATTTTTGCGTAACTTTTACGAAGCGCACGCAACGATAAAGAGACTAGTCAGCACAAAAATAATTTTTCAATTCAAAACAGTAGTTTCTTCAACTTTATAATTTTAGTATGGTATAGAAATAAATATATGTATATTGAAATGAAAACTGTCTACATTAATGTCTATCTAAATATGTTATACAAGCAAGGTTCTATTCAAGATGTCTGTCACTTCGAAAACTCGGAGATAGGCCTTGTAACGTGACACGCTTCAATCCCTGAAGGCTGAAAACGATATTACCATAACGCCCTCAACAGATGAAACAGACGGCTTTAATATATGTCTGGATTATATACATTGTCTATAATGTTGGTATAAACTATTTGTTTTGTTTATATGTGACAAACGTGAAGGAAATTTTGAGATATCACATAATAGGTTTTTGAAACTAATAAGAAATACGACATTTTTTATGTCATAACGGTTGGCAAACAAGCATACGGTCCACCTGATGGTAAACAGTCACCACAATCTATGAACGCTTGTGATTCTTGAAGTATCGCGTTGCCAACCCAAGGAATAGGAGGGATGATTTACCGGCGTCGGGATGTGACGACCCAATCGCCCGCTGTTGGGATAACCTCTGTCACAACAGAGATTATTCCACCAGTGCAGTCAGTCACACTGGTGGTAGGTCTTTTGTTGCAAGAGGCCGGCTAGGTAGGTACCACCGCAGTGTCAAATATTCTGCTGCCTAATAGTAGTGCTTAGGCATTGCTGTGTTCCGGTTTGAAGGGCACTGTACGCTAGTGTAATTACTGGGCAGACGAGATTTAAGAACCAATATCTCGAGGTTGGCAGCGCGTTAGTGGCACCTACTAATGGTGCTGCAAGCGCGCATAGGCTACGGCAACCACTTACCATAAGGTGGGCCGTATGCTTGTTTGCCAACTTTTAACATAAAAAGAGAATGGAAAAAGGGGGAACAGAGGGGATGGGAGATTGGGCCTCCGGCACTCTCACACATCGCACGAAATGCAACAGTACCTGATGATACTGTTACTTGTCGCCGATTTTTTGTGAGAGGGTACTACTTACCCAGGCGATCCGGCCCTGCAATGAGTAGCAGCACCGGAGGCACAATCTCCCACCCCTCTATTTCCTTCCTTTTTCCCTTCTTTTTCCTTGGGTTGGAAATGCGCATGTATAAAGTATCTCAAGCGTTCATAGATTGCGGGGACTACCTACCATCAGGTGGACCGTATGCACAAGCATTGTTGACCAACCGTCATGAAATAAAAAAAAAAAAAGAATTCTGAAAAATCATAATATATCATTGTGTAATTTGTTATTGTGAAATAAGTTTTTATAAATAATGAAGAGATTAAAATCATGTTAAGTCAAATTAAAAGCTACTAAGACTATAAATAAGAGTTAAATATTTTTAAATGCCTTTTCAAGTCCTTCGTCCTAGCATTATTCCCGGTATTTTTATTTTACGCAGGGTCTGCTTATTACTCTTATCCGGATATGACGGGTTACTAGTTTTTACACAGAGCGATTGCCATCTGACCTCCGCAACCCTAAGGCGAACCAGTAACTCATTGGATAAGAGCAATCTACTTATCTAGAGTTAACGATTATTATCAGATGTTTTGTGATAATAACCGGGACCGACAGCTTAACGTGCTCTCCGAGGCACGATGGGGACACCCACAGACAAACTCCCAGACCGAGACAGAAATTTAACTAACATCTGCCCGAGCGGGAATCGAACCCACAACCGTCGAGACTAAAGGCAGACAAGCTACCCACAACGCCACAACGGTGTCAAGTAATAAATTTATATATTATATTTTCTCCAACTAAGCTTGTAATAGGAGTGGGTACTAGTGTATTCCAAGGGGTCAGGATCAAACTTGCAATTGGACGTTACAAGTCAGTTTTACCGTTGAGCTATTGAGCTTTAAATCTATTACTAACTTAAATAAAATACAAATGGACCTTTACACATATAAGAGACTTTTTAAATGACTTTACTACGTTTATTTATATTGTGTAGTTGAACCATGGACGATAAAAATAAAGGTAGTTGTTAGGCAGTTTAGGTATAGTAAATTGTGCACTGGCGGAAAATATACGGTGCTCGTACGCCGCAGGAAAAAAAATACTAAGCCCACTTTTGAAAATATATTTCCTGTCACGTGGACTAAAAGATGCATGCGTTTATTCTATTCGACAATCGGTCGAGATTACTATTGAAGTAAAAGTGGGAGACGGAGAGAATGGAGAGTTTTGGGTTCCATTTTTGACGACGTTGTGGCGCAGCGGTAGCGAACCTGCCTTAAACGCCACAGGTCGCGGGTTCGATTCCCGCTTGGAGCATAATATGTTTGTATTGACCGTGCAAACATATTTTCCGGTCTGGGTGTATTTGTCCTTGTCGTTGTGAATGTTTCCGGACCCCGACACAGGATATTAATATCCTAATGGGGGCCGTTGATTGTGCAGCGTTTATTATTATTATTATTATTATTTACCGAATTATATATTCCTTTGCGAGCAAAGAAGTTTGCCAATTCTTTTATTTGTCGTACTTCTAAAAGGTGAAACTCATTGCCAGCTCACGTGTCCCCTCATTCCTAAAATCTGGGCTCCTTCAAACGAGACGTGAAGAGGCATCGGGATTGCGGGTAGGCAGGGTTGTTTTAACCGCCTTCGCGTTTGGACTTTTTCACTTACCATCAGGTTGAGATAGAGTCATTTGCCCTACTTTTCAAATTAAAAAAATTAAACATGGTGGTATGTAGACTTAACATCAATACTCCGTCGTTTAGATTGGCTCATTTATGCCGAAAACAGCATAAATCTATTACTACTATAATTCTGACCAATATTATAAATGCAAAAATGAGTTTGTTATTTATAACGTTTTTTGTAAAAATATGGATGGGACCAAGTCGATTTTTATATTATGTTATAGGCTTATTTGTCGCAAAAATAAAATTTGAAAGGGGTGAGAAATATAGTACAGAACTTTGTATAGGGAACCATTTGCTTCTATATTGCATTAAAGGTTTCTCTTTAAAAGTCGGCGAAGTCGCGGGCAGAAGCTAGTGAAGAATAGACTGAAGGACTCAAAATCTGTTTTGTTATAATAAATAATTTAGGTAAATAACGAATGTACAAAATATAATATGAGAGCTAAATCAAGCTTCCATAAATAGTAGCTCGTAGCCGAGCGGTCTATAAATAGTTTATTGATTGTCAGAGCTATTTCTATAGCTCAAGTTACGTCATTTAATACACCAAGCGTCTTTTACACTTTAAGGATTCTACAGTTATAGTATCAAAAATAAGATCAGAGCAGATGTTTGTATTATCCATACAGGCAGATTTTCCAGTCTGGGTGTGCTAGTCCTAGTCATTGTAAATACTTCCGGAACCCGACACAGGATATAACTATCCTAATAGGGACCGTTGAGAGTGTAGCGTTTATTTATTTAAAAAAAAATATACTAATGCAGGTTCGCTACCGCTGCACCACCACAATACTTTAAGTAAACATAACCCAAACATATAGATTTATGTCTGTACTTCAGTGTAATCTAATAACGCTTATGCTTGCATGTTATACGTAAAGTTATATCCTACAGAGTAAAAGCTTAAGTTCCTTACAAGGGTGTTAAAACTGTATACTAAGTTCGGAGACACTTTAAATTATGTAAGAGAACATTAAGATGTCAGTAAGTTGCTTTAACTTAGTGAAAACTGCGATTGATGATAATATTACTTTTTACACTAATGGTAAGTATTTTGGTGCAAGAGGCCGGCTGGTTAATACCACCGCAGTGACAAATATTCTACCGCAAAGCAGTAGTGTCTTTGGTTTTGTTAAGGGCGATTCATGAACCAATATCTTGAGGTTGGCAACGCGTGAGTGGCAACTTCTAATGGTATGTATGCTTTTTTCCAACTTAATAACATTAAAAAAATATTGGATACTTATACTACAAAGATTTTTTTTATATCATGAAGGTTGTCGAACAAGCGTCCGCCTGATGGTAAGTAGTCATCGTAACCTATGAACGCGGGTGATACTTGAAGTAACACATGCGGTTTCGCAACCCAAGGGATAGGAAAAGATAGGCGAGAGGTAGGGCTTCTGATGCTCTCACCTATCGGACGGAACGCAACGGTACTTACTGATACTATTACTATATCATTTACCTATTAAAAGTTAAAGATTACTATCAGATGTTATAGCATCAACCAGCTTAACGTGCTCTCCGAGATACGGCGGGGAGACCACACCGAAACAGATGTAATAAATGTCTGTTCTGAGGGGGAATCGAACCCGCAACAGTTGAGGCTCAAAGCAGGCTCACTACCAACACAGCATAAGGGTCATCTTTAAACCATCCAATCAAAAATAAACAGAATTCAGAATCTCATTAAAGCGTAATAAAATTGTTATTTCACACAATTTATTCTCATCAATTTAATTACTTATTATTAAAAGCTCAGTTAAAATTTATGAGGCGAGGCTTATAAGAGTTAATTAGGCTTTATTAGCAAATCGAGTGTGTAAATTAAGATCTGAAATTAATGTAGCAACGCCTTCAGTAGTTTATTTTAAATAACTAGCTAAGCCCGTGGCTCCACTCGCTTGTTATTCCGATTTATCTTTATTGAACGGAACCCTAATTCTTTTTATAAATACACGTAGCCTTAGTTACTCTTTATGCATCGGTCTAGCCCTTTTTAAGCCGAAACAAACAGACACAATTTTTTTTTTATAATTTCAAATTAAAAGCTTTTCCATAACGCGTATGAAAGTATATACGGTTTTTATTTACATAAAAATACAAACAATTTTTAAAATTTTTGTCTGATAGTATGTCTGTCTGTCTGTTCGTCTGTCTGTTTGTTCTCGCTAATCTCTGAAACAGCTTTAGCATTTTATCGGGACTGATAGCTGATGCTATAAGGAGTAACTTAGGCTACTTTTATTTTAGAAGAAGAATTAGGGTTCTGTGCACAATTGAAAAATCGGTACAACACGTCAGAGGAGCCGCGGGCGCTTCTAGTGTGAAATAATAATTTTTTTTAAAACCTTTATTCACATTTCTTTGACGTACCTATTATTTTTGTTATAGATATTTAAATTCAAACATTTCAAGTCAATCATTTTAACAAGTCAAATATAATTTTATAAGGCTTTGTTGTACAAAATCAATACTCCGCATAAGAAAATGTGAAAAGGTTCGCTTCTGAGAGAAGGATCTCGTAATTTGCTTGACCGATCACTTTGATCTCAGCGAAGGCCTCATTTGTATATCTACAAAGAAACACGAGTGATTGGAATAAATATGTGAAGGGGAGAATATGACTTTACCGACTCACCCTACATCTGTTTAGTTCCAATGTAAAAGATAAAAGGAAATACTTGAACTGCTCATAATGATTATACTTTTAATAATATGTTAAAGGTAAAAAATAGTCGGCGTAATAGAAGTAATTTTTTTTGTATTGATTGCACTATTTTATATTTATTTTAAATAGAAAACAAAATTGGAGCGGCGGATTTCAAGGGAATACCTGGTCGGTGAGTTCGCGGTCATCTTTTTAGGACTGAGTGCGGAAGGAAGTGAACGAATGAATGTGTGCTGTGTTTGAATGTAGATTAAATAAAATTAAAATATAAAAATATTAAGCAAGTTAAGACATTAAAAGTGCGTAGCCAGAAATTCCTTTTAAAATGCTTTAAAAACATTGTTCATCATTCATATATTATTATGGTATTTTTAAAAAAGTATATGCAGATAATATAATTTTATATAAAAAGCAACCAATGGTCTTCCTGATGGCAAGCGGTTAACGTAACCTTTAGACATTTATGTTACTAGTGAAAGCAATACCGGAACTTTAATCACAAATAACGATTCAAACTCCTTGATTAATACACCTTTATTAAACAGCCTTTAGTTAAATCTAACAGCACAGCGTCAACTACTCCAGTCGACTAACAATTTCTGAATGTGTCAAATTCAAAGTGTCAGTTCACGCGGTGACAGCCGCTCAGTCCGTTCTTTATCAACCGTCATAAATTTGAATTTTAAATCGTTTACTAACTAATACATTTGAGTTTATTTTATTTAGAATACTTAGATCTAGTGACATTAAATTAATAATTCCCGATATGAATATTAGCACATTTGCTTACACTAGTAGCATCAAAAGTTTGTTGCTGTGTAAGAGGACAGAGAAAGAAAAAAATTCAAAGAAAAAGTGGAGAAAACTCTTCTATAAAAACGCAACGGATACTGTTACTTTACATCAATATTATTTGAGAGGGTTTATTTTATAACTTATAAGGCATATCAAGGTATAAAAGGTGGGTATATAAGGGTTTGGGCCTCCTTCGCTCTCTCATCGCAAGAGATGCAAAAGTACTCTGTAACTTTACGCTGATTTTCTGTGAGAGGGTATTACCTTCCCCGTCGACCTGGCCCATTTGTGCTAGCCGAAGGCTCTATTACTATTAAAATTGATTTAACATTAAACAAAATTACAAACTAATCAACAATGCTAACAAATATATTATGAGTAAGTTGATTTCTTCTCCTTCAACGAACATCTAAAAAACATTATAAAATTATAAGCTTTATTTATTACCAACTTTATACATTATAAATACTCAACCCGAGCATTTGTTACAAACAGCAAACTTCAGTGAAATCTAATAACGCTTCTGTATATACGTGAAGCGTAAAGGCATTTCTATGCTTTGGGATAAATGTTTGAGGCCCTTACAGTAATACTAAAATGTTATAAAAGGCAGTAACTTCGAATTGAGTTAGGAGACAATACGTTGTTAATGTACGTAATGTTGCTTTTTGATACATTTTGTAAATGTATTACGATATGTTTTACACAAAGTAAAATCAAGATCGCGTTTTATAAAACAAAATTTGTCAAAAGGAATATAGCAAAATAGGTTATGTGATAAGACATTCGTAAGACAACGGGATATAATCCTATAAGCTTCGCCTTTCCACTGAATAAACGAAGATATTTTCCTTAAGAATCCAATATTAGTCTTATCATTTTCTCTCAAATAAATAGGAAAAAATATTGTAAAAATATGATACCTGCGCAAAAAGAAATAAATGTTTAATGGAACTAGAAAATTCGTTCTTTATTTTCCTATCTTCGTTGAAATCTCTTTTAGGTTAGTAAGTTAAAGGATATTTGATACTAGTGGCAGCCTGCAGCTTTTCTATAGTTTTATTTTTAATGTTAAATAACGAAAGTGGTATGTTAAGAGTCACACATCAAAAGTTAAACTTATGATGGTTTTGATTTTTGTATTTTTTTTTATGTTACTAAACGCACGTACCACTATTACTTGGTGCCTCTCACGCGTTACCAACCTTGAGGAATTGGTTCTTAAATCTCCTGTGCCCAGCAATTTCTTTTTTTGGGCTTTAATTAGTGGTCACATAATTAAATTAAGCCTAAAAGTAAATCCTGTAAAGCATAATAACATCGTTAAATTATCTAATTTATATTTTTCATTCACTTACATATACAGGACAAACAATTTGATTTTGCTGCACGGAAGGAGTCTTGAGTAAAAGTTTTTTGTGAATTGACAATTCAAACGTACCGATTTCTTATACATATATACCAAGGGATCAAAGACAAGTTTTGTGAAAGTAAAAAGATGGTATCACGGCAAAGGGTGCGTGACTGTGTGAAGTAATTTTGTTATTTGATTCTATCATGGCTATACATATATGCGTAAGATTACGTTGAAAATACCTTTCATACACATGACTTATGTATTATTATATATAACCCCATCCGGATTCACAGATTTTGATTTGCCACCGTTGTGGCGTCGTCTCGACGGTTGCGGGTTCGATTCCCGCTCTGACAGATGTTTATTATGAATATCAGTTTCGGTCTGGGTGTTTGTGCTTGTGGGTGTACCTACTGTGCCTCGGAGAGCACGTTAACCTGTTGGTTCCGGTTGTTATCACATAATATCTAATAATAATCGTTAGCTCTTGATAAGTAAATTGCTCTTATCCAATGAGTTACTGGTTCGCCCTTAGGGTGCGGAGGTCAGATAGCAATTGCTTTGTGTAAAAACTAGTCATCTGTTAAATTTGGATAAGAATAATAAGCCAACCCTGGGTAAATAAAATACCGGGAATAATGCTAGCACGATAGATTCACAGATTTGGATTAAAACACCTCATGGTTCTAAGTGTGACTTCAATGAGGTCTACAACTTTACAGAACCGAACTTCCAGATCGCTGGTCAATCGTAGTCTAGAATGAAAACCGAGGTCACTAGGTTTCAGCGGCAGATAATTAATAAACATCGGTTTAGATGTGGGCATGTTCTTGTCTCTCTCACTCTCACTGTTTCTTCACTCGTGTTACTTATTTTCTGTGAGAGGGTTATATATTTTTTCGTTCTAGAGGCTCAATTGTGCTAGGATGAGCATTGTTCTAATATCTTTTATATTGATTTTATATGTTTGATAAGCCTTAATTGTGCCAGTGGCATTAATCGATGTCTACTGGTTAATGTTGAATGATCAATTAAAAATCATTTTTAGGTTCCTTTTATTTTTTTTTTTTAGGTAATAAATGAAACGTTTTATCTTAGTAATAAATTTCAACGAATAATGTAACTTTCGATAAAATTACCCATCCTAAGGCAGTTTAACAAGACAGTATTATATTCAAGGCGGCCGTTGCGACGAAAGGTAATCCAGGGTAGGCCTTGTAAGATGACACGCTTCAATCCCTAAGGGCTGAAAAGGATATTACCATAACGCCCGCAACAAACCGACAGTTGCTTGGTATAACAACGTATATCAAATTTCAATGTATTGTGTATTTTACAATGTTAATATAACAACAGACGTTAGTTTGAGGAAACCAAAACTCATCTTTAATATAACCAGAATCTGCTTATTACGTATCCGGATTTGACCGGTTTATAGTTTTTCCACAAATTGCGATCTGACCTCCACAGCCCTAAAGGTGAACCAGTAACTCATTCGATATGAGCTAATTACTTATCAATAGTTAACGATTATTATCAGATGTTATGTGACAGCTTAACCCGCTCTCCGAGATACAGTAGGGATAGCATTGTGACGTGTAAGATACAATGTACACGGCGAAGGTAGCTGTGTACACGGCGGTAGTTTTGCAAATCTATTGTATGCTTCCGAAACGTGGTGTCCGTATCGCAAGCATATTCGCAGGTTAGATAGGTTCCACCTTAAATTCCTGCGCGATATCTTGAACATCCGCTGGTCGGACCATATTAGGAACACGGAAGTTCTACGACGTGCAAATGTCAGTGGGATTAAAGCCTATCTAATGAGGCGGCAGCTAAGATGGTGCGGACATGTCTACCGAATGCCTAATGAAAAACTGGTCAAGCGAATTTTCTACTCGGAGTCTGAGAAGGGCAAGCGAAAACAAGGCGGCCCACTCCTCCGGTACAAGGATGTGCTGAAGCGTCACATGAAGCGATGTGGCGACAACCCGTTGCAATAGGAGATACTGTCTAAGGATCGACCACAGTGGAGGCGTATTATCGACCACAGTGGAGGCGTATTGTAAATAGTAAGGTTTGCGCCTTTGAAGAGAAACGTAGAGCAGAGCTCGACGCGAAGCGTGATGAGCTAAAGGCCCGACCACCTGTGGGCATATACTACAATTTTGTTGGAGGAGTACTCACGTGCAGTATATGTGGCAAAACATTTACTGCAAAGATTGGCTACGTCAGTCACCTGAGAGCTCACCACCGACGTGACGCTCCAAGTTGAATGAAACAGTCGCCAAGGTCGAATACGGTGGGATGATGATGATGATGACAATACACACATCTGCCCGTACGGGAATCAAACCCGCAACTCTCAAGATTAAAGGCGGATACGCCAATACCAATATATAACGAAAAATCTTTTTATCGGCATGAATGGGCTTACTCGATTGAGGAAATACAGAATATCAAAGTCGAGTAGCAAAATGTTGTTGGTTCATTTCGTTAGATGAGTGCCAAAATCCTCTTTTCCAATTCTACCTCTTCGAATTCGTTCCCTTATTTTCCCTTCTTCTTCCCATTTCCATAAACCTCACCTCTGCAACGCAACTTACTGCCTTTCGTGCTTTAAGTGAACATTGCTAGTACAGCAATACAAGGTAAAGGTCTTTAATTCAACTAAAAAGAAACCCTATCGGGTACTTCGCATCTCAGTCTCAGAATGTTTCCAAGAATGAAAATACGACCTATAATTTTGAACAAGATTTTTGAAGTTTTTATTTAAAAAATGCTATAAATATGATCAAGCAGGTCTCATCGATGGATATCGTGAGGAACCAGTATTTGTTCTCTATGAGTTCGTTCTGTGATTGTCAACTTTGAAGATTCAGCTATTTTATCGCTTCTGATCCCTTGCTTTGCCTTCCATTTCCTTTTCTTTACCTTTCATCTTATGAGGCGACGCCTTGTCATGATCTGGTATTGTAAATGTAAATTACATTCTACTCTTGGAAATCCAAATACGCTCCGAGGAGCTTTAGAGGTTTTACTCTTGCTTTCAGGCGAGAACTAGAGTGGCTCAGCTAATCACCCCTGTTCCTCTGTTCCACGCAAGATAGTCTAGTAAGGACTAAGTGCAACACACGAGGAAAAAATAGCCTACGGTAGTTGTTTTTCGTCACTACTGCCATACCCTATCGGTTTCAAAGCTATACGTAATTGACACGACAGCCGGAAGTTAGGTGGATCGTCCCAAATATAAAAACTGTGCGAGATGTCAATGTTATGGTTATTTGCGATAATGCGATGTGTTTGTGACTTCTCACGTATTTATAAGTACAGTACGTGGGAAGATTAACGATTCTTTTAGGTTTCCCACACATATAACATCCCACAAACATGTATTAATTTTATATAGTTATAAGAGTAAATCTCAGATGCAGCGTCAGAGTTTTCTAGTTGGTTTTTCTAGTTGGCTGAAAAATCAAAGCCTTTATAAAGCTTATATAAGCGTTATGAAGCAGACTTAAAAGGCATTGCAAACGAAAAATTTAAAAATTAACGCTTGTTGTATCAGGCTATATGTTTAATATCGCTGTACGCGCAGCTCTGCTCGCGTTAATGTAGATTTTTCTGATGATTCCTAAAGGGGCCCTATATTTTTTCAAGATACATGATAGATGTCCTGATCCAGTTAAAAAGTATCCGTAAAGTAGTATTTATACATATCTTTCATAATTAATTCACTTTGTTATTGAAATTACAATATTTTATGATATAAGGAACGACTTTTAAAGAAAGAAACTCTAAATTCTACTCGAGAATAAGTTTCATCATTTATTTATTATTGACGACGATGTGGCGCAGCGGTAGCGAACCTGCCTTAAACGCCACAGGTCGCGGGTTCGATTCCCGCTCGGAGCATAATATGTTTGTATTGATCATGCAACTATATTTTCCGGTCTGGGTGTATTTGTCCTTGTCATTGTGAATGTTTCCGGACCCCCGACACAGGATATTACTATCCTAATGGGGGCCGTTGAGTGTGCAGCGTGCAGCGTTTTATTTGCTTAAGCGATTACCTGAGCATAAAGAAATAGACACACAGAGCGAGATAGACAATTTTAAAAATGATAAAAAATATTTTCAGTCCCATGCAATTATTTTTTTTTAAATTAATTAACAATAACATTGATTTATCGATTCAATTAAATATAAAAGTTACAAGATAAATATTTTTAAGTGAAATATATACGAATAAAGATAAAACTTTGCTAAAATACTATTAGTAATGGACACCACAGGTTATCAAATTTTGTCATCTCTATTCGCACTCAGCCTGTAACGCCTACATAGAGTGTATTGATTTTCAAAGCTATTTCTATACAACACTCGAGTTTCCTTTATCAATAAACCATGAAGGCTTTGATCGTGATAGATTATTCTATCCTCACATTGAGATAATAATTATCATGAAAATAGGCTTACGTTATAATTATTTCTAATTAGCGAATATTTGGATTTGCTCGAGTTAATGAAGTTGTTAGTCAAAGTCGTAATTTTTAGGTCATGATGATTGGCAAACTAGCATACGGTCCCACTGGTGGTAAGCGGTTTTTGTAACCTATGAGCGCTTCTAACACCACTTTTCAGCGTCACTCACGCGTTGCCAATGAGAGATTTTGGTTCTTAAATCGCCTTTGCGCAATAATTTCATTAGCTACGGTGTCCAACCGAAACACAGTCAGTGCCTTTTCACACGTGCCGGTTGCCAAGTAGCTGGCGCCGGTTTTCTGGTGGAGAAGTGTATGGGCATGTATGGCAGCTTGTGCCGGCATAATTTTGCTCAGCCAATGGTCGCCAGGTGCACGCCGAATTCACCACTGTGCGTCCAAGCTGCTTGATTTAAAATCGGGTCGTGTGAAAGCGAAATGAGTTACCGGACAGTCGGCATCGGATACCCGGCCACCGAAACGTGTGAAAAGACACTAATGCTACATAAACTATAGCGTTGCAGTAGAATATTCAAAACTGCTTCTAGCAATTTTTTTTAAAAAGAAAAAGGTTTTCATGCAATATTATATTTTACTAGGGATACAAGAAATTAAAAAAAAATCTTAAACGAAATACAAAATACCAAAACCTTTATCGCTAGATTCTTCGTGTATCATTTGTTTTTTCATTGATGTGAGCGCCTCATATAAAATATTTTCATTTTCCTTGCCGTTTTGTTCTGAAACAAAATATTAATATTAATATTAATATTAATAAGAGATAAAGTTATATATTAATGAATAAAGTTTCTACAATAGCTTCAGGTATATAAATGTGTCAACTGTTTATAAAGACAATTGATATTTGTAACTTGATAAATTATTATTAAAGTTGTCATGTTTGTGTGAAACTTTGTTTATGTGAAAGCGATATTTTTTACTTTAGTTTTTTTTAAGAGCCTGATCATTAAGGTATGAATAAAAATTGTAACTAAGATATTATCTGAAATTTTTCTCTCCGGTCGGGCTACTAGTTGTCATTGTTTCGCGTTAAAATTTGACAAGACCTCCTCCCCCCTTCTTGAGTTAGAATATGCTGTGATGTAATGAAAAGATATAAATTAAATATATAGTTAGTAGATACACTATTCTCGATCGAATGAAAACAGATTTAAGCAGTAACGTTATCCGCACTATTGCATTTCGTTCAATAAGTGGGAGCGCTGGAGGCCCAAACTCCAACCCTTCTCCTGTCCTTTTATTTCCCTTTCCTGTCTCCTCCTCCTATTAGTAACACTCTTTGAATGATATTGATATTGGAACCGTCAATAGGCTACGACGACCGATTACAATCAGATGAGACATACGCCTTTTTTCCACCTTTGTAGTGTAAAAAGATATTTGTTCTACTCTAAGCTCTACTCCCGTCTATCTCTTTCGTCTTTTATCCTATTAAATCTTCGCTGAGGCCACTGATGAATGATTGAAGAGTTATTGTAACTGCTTGATATTCGACCTATTCGGTGTATGCTTAATTGCTACTTTTGGTGACGAAAGATATAGTATATAGTTTTGATATATTAATAGCCATATGGCCTCATTTAACTTTTACGTCTACTGCCTGGGCATTAAATAACTATTGCCATTATAAATAATATATTAATGCACCTTTTTCTCTTAAATCTCTTACTACTTGTAGGAAGCCGTGTTTTTGCAGGTGTCTCCAATCTAGATAGGATCTCCACTCCGGCTGATATAACAATGGTATCATTGGATGATCGTTAGAGCCGTCAGGAACTATTATTGGGACGGTATTATGGTGATGATAAGCGACAGTGGTGGGCTCAGTGGGCATTTCTACATCGGAGTCTGCTGCAGCTATACGAATAGGAGGCCTGGTTGTGGTTGTTGTTGTTGTTATTTTCTTTTTTTCTATAAACAAAAAAGGTCTTGTTAAGTTTTAGCTAGTTTAGTCCATAGTAAAAACAATTACCCGCACTGAAAATCGGCGTAAAGTATCATAGCACGGTTCCGTTTCGTGCGATGAGTGAGAGCGCCGGAGGCCTAATCTCCCACCCCTTCTGCTACCTTCATGTTTTTCCTTCTCATCTCTTCCATCCTATTCCTTGGGTTAGCAATATGTGATACTTCAAGTATCGCTAGCGTGCATAGATAAGTAAGTTATCCAAACATTAGGTTACTTAGGCAGTCCGGTAAAAAGTAACTCCACTCACACTCTACACTCTTCAAATGAAAAGTTAGTAAAGTACCAGTAAAGAACCAGAATATAAATCTGTAATTCGTTCTTCGTCAATTATGATGAATCCTACTTAGTCATTGTCATAGAAAAATCATAACATAGAGAACAAAGTATAAAAATTCCAAACAATAGTGACCTAAAGACACTAGAAGCCAAAGAAATGGGACTTACAAAGACAAAGATTACGTGTGAAGCCTACAATGTACATTAGTAGTTACTCTGACATATTAATTATGTAACAGTGCCCGTGACATAGTTATTATGACATCGTTGTGGCGTTGTGGGTAGCGAGTCTGCCTTAAGCCTCGACGGTTGCGGGTTCGATTCCGCTCGGAGCAGATGTTTGTATTAATCGTACAGGCATGTTTTCCGGTCTGGTTGTGTTTGTCCTTGTCATTGTGAATGTTTCCGGACCCCGACACAGGATATAATTATCCTAATGGGGGCCGTTGAGTGTGTAGCTTTTATTTATTTATTAAATTTTTAACCCACTTCAAAAAAAAAGTATGTTTTATGAATGTTTGACTGACACAATTTTTATAACTTTAGGAGCTAAATATTTCACAAGTTGACATACGTTGAATTTTTTTTTCAACACTCAGTTACATGTATGGACTGCTACCCTTAATTCTTATATATTTTAAGATTTCATTACAAAATCGTTGTGCGGTTCATAGAATACACCTAGTTACTAAATTTCGTATAGATTGAGCCAATGGTCTCCGAGTAAAATGACTGTGACATACGGACGGACGGACAGACAGACGCGCATAACGAAACTATAAGGGTTCCATTTTTGCCAGTAGTTTGTGTTTGTGTTTTCTGTCACACTGATTAATATTTACGATGGGTAAACGTTATTGTAATTTGATTACTTAATAGAAATAAATTTAAAATGTCCTTTATTACTTTCTTAGTAGTCATTATTTGCATTATTGGTTTTCAGTTTTATAAGTTGCTTATTACTTACGAAAGACGTTTCGCGGACTTGCCACTAACTCTCTCTTTCTTGCACTCATGCTGTCAGTATTACAGGAGAGTACGACGATATCGTAAGTTTTGCATTACATTGCTGCGTTTGGTTGTACAATTCCGGATATTGAATAGCGTATACAGCAATAGTAAACAAATTGAGTTAAGGACACTAATGCATGCTCGAACCGCTCGTGGCTCATAAGTCACCATTGCAACGACAAGGTTACTTAGATATGGCACTTCTAGTATCTTATTAATAAGATTTCTATGGGCTAAGAAGAGAAAATTAAATGGATAGAAGATAGAACAAGATGTTTATTACTTACTGAGGCGCTTAGGTCGTCTTAATTTCATTGGTGTTTTAATGGCCCTTACGAAATCGTTCCAGACGCTTCCTATTGTGTTCTGTTAAAAAATATTGGATAATTTTATTGTAAGAGGCCGATTAAGTAGGTACCACCGCAGTGTTACATATCCTACCGCAAATCAGTAGTTTACTTTGGACTGGACTGAAGGACACCGTAGCTATTGAAAATACTGGGCAATAGAGATTTAAGAATTCATATCTCGAGGTAGGAAACGTCTGAGTGATATCTAAAAAGGAATTGTGTTGCAAGCACTTACCTATAGGCTATGATAACCACTTACCAATATGTGGGTCATATGTTTGCTTACAACCTAATCAAATAAAAAAGGTGGTCATATTTTCATTAAAAAATTTAAAAGCACTTAAACTTACACCAAAATCCGTCTGAATATTCATTACGAAATCATTAAAACTGCAAGTGTATTCCAAAACGCAATATATAAAAATTATCCATAGAACACATTTAGTGGCACCCATTACTGAGACACTTCCAACAACTAAAAGCGATTCTCGTGAAATAATTGAGAACAATTGACAATGTAAGATAAATATTATAGTTATACATTAAATATGTTATGTTTCTATCATATTAAAACTAATATAGTCGCAGAATTATAACAATGGATTTGCGAAGCGAAGCGAAGGTCGTCGGAGGAAGGAACGCGTCCGTCGCGTTCGATACTTGTCATAAATAGTTTAAAGAATTGTTTGAGTCAAACATGCGTTTGGTATATCAATTATGGTTTTCTTCTTATTCGTGTCGGATACATACAGAAAGGTTAAAAAATATATGGACGCAAATAAGCAATACCATGTCAACCCACACGAATGTCATTTCGAGAAAAACGCGTTTGAAAATTTTTAACAACTTGCTTTATATGAATTTTTTATGTATTGGTCAAGTTTTTGGTAATTTCAAGATGTGTGTAAATTATTTAACTTATTTTCACATAAAATAAGTATACAAACTGCATATTTCGTATAACATATAACCCAAAACGTTTAAAATAATACATAAATTGCATGATAAAAAATGGCTTTTTAGAAGTTTTAAAGCTTAAAACCCTACAAATATTAAAGAAAGATGTTCTTCAGCCATTTACCAACACTTCTGCACATATAACTCAGTTTTTTCAATTTTGTGGGTTGACATGGTATTGCTTATTTGCATCCATATATTTTACACTTTTAAGTTCGTCGTTCGTCAACCAAGTTTCATAAACTGCAAAACTCTTACCAGTCCCAACACAAACATCCGACGACAGACACTGTCTTTATAAGCAAACTCACCTGCCAAAATTGTTAACGGTGTCGCCGTTCAGCAGTTTTTTCCGACTGACCAGAAGGAGTAGTGCTCCCTGAGAAGATACTCGGGTTATGAGGGACTCCTTGATTCCCGTACCTGCACCCTATTAAGGCTGTGGATGACCCTGACTGACTGACACCATTTGTGATCCTCATTCGCAGTTCCACTTTATCAAATTGTGCACATCCAGAGCAAATGCACGAGCTATATTAAAAACACCCAAGTCAGTTGAAAAGCTATAGCTGTAATGTTTAAAATGTAAAATTGTAGTACGAACTATCTCACTAAAATAATACAAATGTAGATGAATTACTTTCATTATAGCATGCTAGTTTTATATACATATAAATTAGTAATGTAAATGACCTTAAAAGTGAGCGAGCAAGCTGAATGCAAAAATGTAAATTTCCTAGTTTTTCGTGTCGAGTAAAAGAGTAACAACTGTTGTGGAAAATGAGAATACGGAATCCTCAACAAAATTAAAATATTCATGTGCTGTCGTCTCCAAAGCAGACGAAAGATTATTTCATGGTACTAGTCTGCATTATGCTTTGTTACGTATTCCGTGTAAGATAATTATTTGTTAACTCGAAATTGCACTCTTACCATCTCGATGTCTGAAAATCCACAAAGTGCAATTTACTCACTCTGTGCATCAAAATTCCGCCGGTGGTCTTTCTGAACTGATACGACCTGCGAACCTATTCCTTTCTTACAGGACGGCGACGCATTTGACGCCTCTGATTTTGCATATGTGTAAGGGCGGCGGTGATCGCTCGGCCTCAGGTGAGCTTCCTGCCCTGAAAATTAAGAGTGGGCAAAAAAAGAAAAGGATGGAAGAAAACAGAAACAGAAGAAGTAAGAGAAAATAATTAAGCTTTTTCTTCAGAAATGTCTTTCTTCAGTAAAGAGCTGCAAATTTGACTAAATACTGTAACTGGTAATCATAATATGTTGTTCAAGACAATGGCTTGCAATCGACCTTAACGAACATGTGATTATCATAATGAAGCTATATTGTATCATCTCATTTTGAATATGATGCAATACATTATCTAATTTCAATGCTCGAAGCTATAACAAAAGTATGATTTGTATAATTTTATTAATTATAGATTAATTTAATACTAACCACTAGTAGTATTAGACGTTTATGCCGTACTTGTCTTGCTGTTACCGAATTAACATATACCAAATATGGAGGTATATCTTAACCATATAGGTGTTTTTTTCTGTCACGGTCCCAAAATTCTACCACCTTAATTCACTTTTCTTAGGCGAAGAGGTATCCCCGGCCTCTTGGGTCGGCAACACGCACGTGAGGCTACAGGCGTTGTCCGAGTTCATACACCGTTGTGGCGTTGTGGGTAGCGAGTCTGCCTTAAGCCTCGACGGTTGCGGGTTCGATTCCCGCTCGGAGCAGATGTTTGTATTAATCGTACAGGCATGTTTTCCGGTCTGGTTGTGTTTGTCCTTGTCATTGTGAATGTTTCCGGACCCCCGACACAGGATATAATTATCCTAATGGGGGCCGTTGAGTGTGTAGGCGTTTATATATAGACTACGGTGACCTTAAGCTTGTCGACAATCATAGTTGAGTACTATTATTTTTTAATTTTTACCCTAAATATATAAACTTTCAGCTGTATGATATCGTGGCATGTTCTTGAAAATATGAAAAAATACAGTAGCATATTCTCAATGCAAGAAAATAGTATCAGTTTCAAGGACTTTGATCCAGGCCCTGTAAAAATTTGAGATGATTATCTCTCTAGTAGGGGATATCTATACAATATGAGATGACAAAGGCCAATGGTTTGAATGCGCTTCGACCCTTTTTTATCTATTGTGCTCGATAGCAATCTCCAATACCCTCCGTAAATCTCAAAGATCCATGTCATCAATCCAAATTGTGTTGATGCATTTGATAGAAAAGGACAGAGATATATGTGGTAATGGAAACTTTATAGAAGACTTGCTTCTGCCCGTGGCTTAGTCTGCGTGAATAACGTTCTATAATTAGACATATTTAATAGAATGTATAGAAATAATTACCCCATACAATCGGCTATCTTGCCACTCTCTTCCTTTTGTCGAGCGCATACGATCGTTTATGCGCGTGTAAGTGCCTCATTTTACGCTTAAAAATGCCGAACGGGCTTGCTTTGTCGTCTACGCTCGTGCGTATATGAGCTTATAAACGCGTTATCCTTCGTACGAGTTGCGCGTTTGTTAAGGCGCGCTTATACACTCCCATAAACGCTAGTCTACAGCCGCCTTAATACGAATATTTTATACATGAACGATAAAACTTACCATAATTCTTCAAAGACGGCTTAAAGGTAAAATTCGATGCGATTTGAAACTTAGAACACCAACTTCCCTTTCTTAGAAACCTTTTTGAGTCGAGAACGTACTTCAAAAGTGAAAGTCACCGCCCAAGTGGTTAGAGGGAGAGATAGGTTTTGGATGCACTGAGAGTAAAATACGATATTACTATTTATTTTATTAATGTATTATATTATATTTCCACTGCCGAATTTCCACCTTACGATGGTAACCAAGCTGGTTTCTAAGCCGTACTTCCAGAAAGGGATCACCACTACGATTGATATGTTTTACTTCACCATTAAGCTAGCGCTAAACTTGAAAAAAAAATTAGTTAAAAACTTAAAGGTGCATGCATGAATTTGAACTTGTGATATTCGGTTAAAATCTAAGTTTTTTTATACATTGCGGCATCTCGGCTATATAAATTTAGAAACACAAAAAAATATACAAAGAAATGGAACACTGTCTAAAACTTTTACCGGCGTCGGGATGTGACGACCCCATCGCCCGCTGTTGGGATAACCTCTGTCACAGCAGAGATTATTATCTCGAAGTTGGCAACGCGTGCGTGGCACCTACTAATGGTGCTGCAAGCGCTCATAGGCTACGGCAACCACTTATCATCAGGTGGGCCGTATGCTTGTTTGCCAACTTCTAACATAAAAAAAAAACAAGTTTTAATCAATGAAGTTAAATTTTTTTGTGCTAAAAAGTCGATAACACTCGATATTAAAATATTTTTATTGAAATAAAACTTTGAAAAAGTACTTTTGAATCGTCAGGCGCTATTAATAAATTGCATTTAAAATAGTCTTTAAATTATATTTGTAGAACTTTATTACATAGATTTACGTATGAAAATTGTGTTAGTGTTATACCAATAAGTTCTCTGTGTGTCCTAAACCCATGACTAAGCAGTCAACTTCCCAACCATAGCTGGCAGTGACTTTCCAAGTCCAAAAATTGCGTATCACTTAACATTATACCACGACTTCGTACTAATACAAAGTTCTGTGGTAAATTCTATGTGTATTTTGATAATTTATTAGTCATGTCAAGCATTATTTGCGCTATTTTTAAATCTATACCAATCTTATAAAGCTGAAGAATTGATTTGTTTGTTTGTATTGAAAAATTATTTTAGGGATGAATAGTCCATTGAACTAGGAAGGCTATGGGCTATATAATATCACGCTACAACCAAAAAGAGCGGACCATCATTGAAAAACGTGGCAAAGGCAAGAAAAAATATTCTTTTTGAGAATTGCCGTTGCGCGCACCGCGTTAAACAGTTAAAGTTACGCAAATAATATGTACTGGAATTGTTGCCTTGTAGATGTTCTAAAGAAACCTCGTTTGCTAAAAAACTCCGTGATAAAATATCTCTATCTTTTAAGGTTAACTCACTGTAATCTTTTTATGGTAATCAAATTTGTTCCATAAAATCACGCCACGACACAGTAACCATAAACGCGGGTCAAACCGGAGGCACAGCTAGTCACTAAAGAATTGATGATTTCCACATAAGATAAAATTTGTAAAAAAAAGATTAGGAAGTTTATGATATTATTGACTTGTAAAATAATTTATTACTATTATAACATTGTAATACATATCATCCAATTGATCATTATTTTCAATATCGATAATCCTAGTCTTAGCAAATAATATAAATGCGAAATGCCTTACATACAAAGAAATAAACCCATTATTTTTTTGTGCGTAAAGCTTAACGCCTAATACCGTTCTAGCTGAACCAGTTATAGTTAATTTTAATAGAAGGATCCAGACAGATTCAGAGACTATAGGTACGATATAGCCTACTTTTTGTCGCCAAAACGACACTAATTATATTAGGTAAAATAACTGATGATAGATTGGGAAAACAATTATGTTTTCTTCTCATTACAAAACGTCATAGGCGCTGGTGAAGCTGCAGGCAAAAGGTCGTAATAAAGTCTCTGTGTATCAAAAAAGGCTTTGTGAATTTGTCTATTCTTTTTTTTATGTTAGAAGTTGGCAAACAAGCATACAGCCCACCTGATGGTAAGTGGTTGCCGTAGCCTATGAGCGCTTGCAGCACCATTAGTAGGTGCCATTCACGCGTTGCCAACCTCGAGATATTAGTTGTTAAATCTCGTCCGCCCAGTAACTTCACTAGCGTACAGTGCCCTTCAAACTGGAACACAGTAGTGCCTAAGCACTACTATTTGGCGGCAGAATATATGACACTGTGGCGGTACCTACCTAGCCGGCCTCTTGCAACAAAAGACCTACCACCAGTGTGACTGATCGCACTGGTGGAATAATCTCTGCTGTGACAGAGGTTATCCCAACAGCGGGCGATGGGGTCATCACATCTCGACGCCGGTAAAATCTTTTATTCATCTACTAAATTCAAGACAAAAATAAAGTGAATTTCAAACTACTTATCGCAGACACTGTCTCTTACAATTTACGTAAATTTAAGGTCAGGAATATCATTCCAATAGGAGTTAAAACGATTGTTACAGTTGACAAGGACATCGGAACGCTTTTAGACAACTGAATATTTTATATCTCTTGTTTAGTTTGCTGGAGGAATTACTGGAATCGGGGCTATTTCGGTATCTGTTTTGTCTGTATGCGATTATTTTTATTGTTTTACGATTCTGATTGTTTTGTTTTCTCTGTATTTCTTGTTTTAATTTGTTGTTTAAAACAATATAGAATCAATTTATATATATAAAAGTGTAACTTGGTTGTGTGTATTCATATTGACGACGATGTCGCGCAGCGGTAGCGAACCTGCCTTAAACGCCACAGGTCGCGGGTTCGATTCCCGCTCGGAGCATAATATGTTTGTATTGACCATGCAAGCATATTTTCCGGTCTGGGTGTATTTGTCCTTGTCATTGTGAATGTTTCCGGACCCCGACACAGGATATTACTATCCTAATGGTGGCCGTTGAGTGTGATGCGTTTATTTTTTTATTTTTATTTTTATATTCTTTAAACATTCTCTCTATCTGGAAGTCTTGAAAATTAAAATTTTTTTGACTGTCATGTGCCTCTGTTGGCTTTAGTTGTAAGATAAGTTGATGTATTATTTTTTTTATTAAAGGAGGAATCCCGGGCTGAAATCCAGTACCTACTGGTAGTAGCGTTCTCTTAGCCATCTCTCTTACATACAACTTCTCTTTATTTTGCTTTTGTTCCGTCATAGCAATCTCAGTTGGCAATGCATGAAGATACCCCTGACATTATATACGATAGGCCTTTCATCAGACCTCTGCCACCTCTGTAAGCAGTTCCGTGTTTATAAGAGGGGAACAAATGCCCATGGCGGTAAAATTACGACATAATAGTTGTTCACAAAAAAAACAAAGGTTCTTTTTTATACTGTTTATATACAAGCATACCAAAGTTTTGTGTGCCAAAGGGCCCCAGTATGAATATGAAACACTACTATTCCTATCTTAATAGCAAAATTTAACTCAAAATAAAAAAGCAAATACAATTATGGTACAAAATTTAGTAACAGGGAATTATATTAATTGAAATTTAAATCCCTAATTCAGTAAATTCATTACAATAATACGCCATATAATGTATTTTAAACTCCTAAATAAATAGGAGTCCAGTACAAAAACGTTGTCAGTGGCACCTGTCGGAGATTTATTTGTTACATAGAATTTGCTTTCGAGGGAAAAACAGGGACGAAATGTGAGCCCCAAATAAAAGGGGACTTCGAATGCGATTAGGAATAATGGTGTTGTACATAATATTATGGTGCTTGATGTTGATATAAAATTCTTTATGCTTTTTATTCTTGAATAGAAACGTAATATATTTTCGTTTTTATGTTTGTGAAATTCGTTCTGTTAGAAATCAGAAAACGATAGCGTTCTGCGTTTTTCAAATCAGCGGGCTTACCATTTTTTTTTATGTTTCAAGTTGGCAAACAAGCATATGGCCCACCTGATGGTAAGTGGTTGCCGTAGCCTATGAGCGCTTGCAGCACCATTAGTCGGTGCCACTTACGATTTGCCAACTTCGAGATATTGGTTCATAAATCTCCTTTGCCCAGTAATTTCTCTAGCCTACAGTGGTCTTCAAACCGGAACACAGTAATGTCTAAGCACTACTATTTGGCGGCAGAATATTTGACACTGCAGTGGTACCTACCTAGTTAGTTTAGTAAAAATTCTATTCAATTTTGACAGTAGATCGATTCAAATTGCATATGAACATGACGTGTATATATGTACATATGTCATTTTTTTTTTTTTTTATGTTAGAAGTTGGCAAACAAGCATACGGCCCACCTGATGGTAAGTGGTTGCCGTAGCCTATGAGCGCTTGCAGCACCATTAGAAGGTGCCACTCACGCGTTGCCAACCTCGAGATATTAGTTCTTAAATCTCGTCCGCCCAGTAATTTCACTAGCGTACAGTGCCCTTCAAACCGGAACACAGTAGTGCCTAAGCACTACTATTTGGCGGCAGAATATTTGACACTGCGGTGGTATCTACCTAGCCGGCCTCTTGCAAGAAAAGACCTACCACCAGTGTGACTGATTGCATTGGTGGAATAATATCTGCTGTGACAGAGGTTATCCCAACAGCGGGCGATGGGGTCGTCACATCCCGACGCCGGAAAAATGTCATGATACAAAATAGCCAAATAACTCAGTTTTTGTATATTTTTGGTCGTCATTTGAATCAGAATAAGAGTTAATGGTAAACCTCCAATACCTAAACTAAATTTTGATCACTTATTAATTAGAGAAGGTATTTAGTGCAATTTTAGCCACCGGCAAGTGTAGGATTGTAATGAATATTATAATTTATAATCATTTCCACCAAATTATGTTTTTTTTTGTTTAAGGTTAAAAACTGAAAATCTTAATTTAGAGAGAAAGTAATAAAGAGAAATTGAACGGATAAATTTTGCTTAGCGAAAATAAGTTAAAGTACCTGTTAGAAATAATACTGACTCATAATGTTCCCTAGAACAAAAAGAAGTATTAAATGATATTATATAAAAACCATTTCATGTATACTTAATATCATATAAGAGTTAAACATGATCCAAAATAGAAAAATGTAATGTAAAATACAGATTTGTATCTGTATAAAAATTTGTAATAAACAATTTTATATCAACACTTTTTATATCCTTAGACCGCAAATACCTAACTTAATAATAACATTTTCATGCTCAGTCTGAATTTCTCATTTTCCTGATTTCCCATGCAGCAAACGGATCTCTAGTTAAACATTATAATCCTGAGAGATGTTCGAGGCGCCTCTTAGAATATTTACTCAAAACCTTACCTAGGAGATCGGGGTCAGGACACTCTTAGAGACCTCGTTATATATTATATTTAC
The DNA here is from genome assembly GCA_023373885.1 of Hestina assimilis. Classification (NCBI taxonomy): domain Eukaryota; kingdom Metazoa; phylum Arthropoda; class Insecta; order Lepidoptera; family Nymphalidae; genus Hestina; species Hestina assimilis. The sequence goes on along the minus strand of CM041749.1, from coordinate 2,344,023 downwards.
CAATATATTTTTTGCATTATTGTATTGTTTCTATTTTCCTTCATTGTGTTTTATTATAAATTAAAGTGTCTGTTCGTATTCATTGCGTACTAGCCTCTGCCGGTGGCTTCGTCAGCGTGAATAATGATTTTAATACAAACTTTGAACCCCCAGGGATGGTATTTAAGAAAATATTAAAACACATGTTTCTTTATTTGTAATTGTTCGCGTAAAACAAAGCTTCATGCTTCTAGTTTCAAAAGTGACGTATTTCCATACAAAATTTGAACCCCTCTTTTACCCTCTTAAGAGGTGAAAATTCAGCTTTCTAGGTTCAAGGGTTTAGGATAGGCGTTGATAAGTCAGTCAGGTCTTCTCCTTTTATATATTATATATAAATGAAAGTATAATATCAAGTAATTACGTCGGTTGCAGTCTACGTCTTCTATCCACTGAGCCTTCTCGGCTTTGATCTTCAAAATTACTTAAGTGCTTAAATAATAAAGCCTTTGTAAATTTTACGAAATATTCCCAACATTTTCGACTGACATTTAGACAATCCGATTGTCAATTAAACTCCAAGTTGAAACATTAACTTAGGCTTGAGATTAACATGAAATCGGACACCTGCAACGTGTACGGGATGTTGGTTTTCGGGTAACCGTATTATGGAAACCAGACGTCTTGATTGACGCAAGGGTATGGCCACGAAACTAAACCTTATAAATTGTAGTAAATCTGCCTACAATTAAAGAGTCCTCTCCATTTCACTAATTATCAGATTTCCAAATTGCCTACAAGAAAGTTTCCCTTTCAAACAAAAAACTATTATCGATATCCGTCCAGCCGCATCGAAGTAATCGAGTTACATAAAAAAAAATGTTGAGACGAATTGAGACCTTTTATTAAGTCCGTTAAAAATTATATGGTGTATCCCGTAAGATAAGTAAATAATTGTTTTAAAGTAGTAGACTACTTAAAAAATATTTTCGTACGTATAACTTTAATTTTTATTTCAGTGTCTCAATCTCCTTTTTCTGCAATATTTTTCTTACGTTTACGTTTATGAATATAGTGATGATTATTATTTAAATTGTTTTTATGAAATCAAATCCTTAGGTATTAAGTTGTATTATATCCGAGAAAGGAGAGCTGGCTAGGGCTGCTGCAGAAAAAGCTGAATTCTATTAGCGGCGTAAGTAATCATCACCTTATTCCAAATTACATATTTGTGCCGTTTGCAGTAGATCTGACATGCAGCTGGAATTCTTGCCTCCATTCCCTGTGGACATGATTTGTACAGTTATAATTATTTGTAAATATAATTAGTACTGAATTTTAAATATCTAAAAAAATTACATATATTATTTAATTTTATTATTTAACATAGTGTTTCGTGGACCGACAAACGAAGCATCCCTCCGCACTGATCAGGCCTGATTGCGCATTACAATGTCAAGCTCACGTTCACCACAACCCTGTGATACGCTGATCTTATCTCTGAGATACATAGTGGAGTGCTCTTGCATTTGTTATGTGATAGCTGCTAAGCTATGTCTATTGTAATAAAGCCTCAATAGCTCAGCAGTAGAAGGGCCGACACCGCTCCGTTAGTGCTAGAATTTCGGGTTCGATCCTCACCCCCTTGGGCTATTGTTGTAGCCACTCCTAGCGAGAGCCTATTTGGAGAGGCAATAGGAATATTAGTACTGTCTTGAAAAAAGAGCATTGGTATTATTCGTATAGTCTTTAAAATTGATTTTGATATTTTGTTCAGTTTGAAGTAAGCATATTAAAGACAAATACGTAATTAAATATTTACATTTAGATTTAACCATACTGTATTGTATAAAGTGATACAATATTTCAACTGCTTAAAAATTATCTTTCTTCAATATAATTTTAAAGGACTCTCCTGGTTTGGAGGATGAGTAGAGAGAGAGATATTCTTTAATATTTTAATTAAAAGACTATTTGCATAGTATAGAAATGAAATAGTTTTAGTGGACATACAAAGAATAAAAATTATTTGTTGAAAGGCAGATTCAACCTACCAGCTTGAAAACCAAACCTCTATCAGAAAAGATGCTCATAGCCGAGTACACCCACTGATCGGTAAGTGATCGGTAGGTTAAGCATCTTTAGGCGCGGTCAGTCACTAGATGGGTGATCGTTTAGTGATATTTTAACCGAGCGTCTCCGTGCTTCGGAGGGCACGTAAAAAGTCGTTCCCGGCTGTTGACAATTTGACAACAGTCGATAAGTTAAGTCAGAGCCCTATACGGGCGACCTGAACAACTCTGAGACTAGGTTGGCCACTAACCACTCGATAAGAAGAAGACCAGAAAAGAATCACACTCAATCACCAATCACTGGTGGTAGGTCTTTTTGTTGCAAGAGGCCGGCTAGGTAGGTACCACCGCAGTGTCCAATATTCTGCCGCCAAATAGTAGTGCTTAGGCACTACTGTGTTCGGTTTGAAGGGCATTGTACGCTAGTGAAATTACTGGGCGAGCGAGATTTAAGAACTAATATCTCGAGGTTGGCAACGCGCGAGTGGCACTTATTAATGGTGCTGCAAGCGCTCATAGGCTGCGGCAGCCACTTACCATCAGGTGGGCCGTATGCTTGTTTGCCAACTTCTAACATAAAAAAAAAAAAAAAAAAAAAAAAGAATCGGCGAAAAACACGTGCATTTTTAATGTAAATATTTTAATAACGTACTAGCTTAATCCGCGATTTTGCTTCAAACTAATGTGAATATCAACAATGAAAACAAAATGAAAACGATAAAAAATCACTTTATATTATTAGCATTTAAATTTAAGCTAATAAAAATAATATACTTATTAAAAATAAGAAGATAGTGTTATAATTATATAAACGCAACTCACTCAAAATTACACTCAACGGGCTCCATTAGGATAGTTATATCCTGTGTCGGGGAGTCCGGAAACATAAACAAAGATGAAGACAAACACACCCAGACCGGAAAACAGAGCATACAGGCATGTATGGTCAATACAAACATCTGCTCCGAGCGGGAATCGAAACCCGCGACCTGTGGCGCTTAAGGCAGGTTCGCTACCGCCGTGCAACAACGTCGTCAATTATATAGAAATACTAATAACATTTATATCCTGTGTTTCTAATTTAATATTTTAGCATATATTCGTAATGTTCTCCCCTACACCTGTCTCGTTTACGGTCTATGGTTTTAATTTCCGTTAGAATGAATCAATGTTTTTCATAACAATTACGTTTGATATTAGAATTTATTGTACCTGGAATTCAGATTTCGTCAAATATTATTAGGTAAAATTAAATGAATATTAATTAAGTTTCATATCACTATCGTAGTAGTCGTCGTGTGGGAGGTAACGTGGTATGGAATGCCCCTCCAATGTGAAGGGAGGATCCCCGACCAGGCGGGTGATATTGCCTCGTGGGTCGAAGCCCTGGGCCGAAGCCCAACGACTTACGTTGGAAAGTAGTATATATAGGTGAAACTCTGATAACGTCGTCAAAAAGGCGTCGGGATGTGACGACCCCATCGCCCGCTGGTGGGATAATCTCTGTCACAGCAGAGATTATTCCACCAGTGCAATCAGTCACACTGGTGGTAGGTCTTTTGTTGCAAGAGGCCGGCTAGGTAGGTACCACCGCAGTGTCCAATATTCTGCCGCCAAATAGTAGTGTTTAGGCACTACTGTGTTCCGGTTTGAAGGGCACTGTACGCTAGTGAAATTACTGGGCGAGCGAGATTTAAGAACTAATATCTCGAGGTTGGCAACACGTGAGTGGCACCTACTAATGGTGCTGCAAGCGCTCATAGGCTGCGGCAGCCACTTACCATCAGGTGGGCCGTATGCTTGTTTGCCAACTTCTAACATAAAAAAAAAAACGCGATTTAGGATCGTGACGTTCATTGGTCGTCCATATCGTTGCGTCGTATGCCATGTAGGTGTCGCTATAGCTTGATACGAGATGTGACAATCATGTCTTTCTATCGCGTTACATCGTGTTGCATGTAGATGTCGCTACATCACTCCCCTCCCGAGACCGGAGGTCGATGAAAAGCTTGAAGAGTCTTGAGTTCTTGCCGGTGCCAGTGGATATGGTTCCAGTGAGTCGCAACCAGCTGCCGCGTAATTCACGGTGAGTCGGAACTGTGTGCGGTGAGTTGCTGCTACACGTGTTCCAGTGAGTCGGAGTGATGGCGTGTAGTGAAGGCTGGCTGCTGCGTCGACTATGAGAGAATGGATCTGCTAGATGACCGAGCGAAGTGCAGTGTGCTGTGCCAATCGCTGATGAAGCCGAGAGTGTCGACCAGGCCTGCGTGTTCGCTGCATTCTTGTGGTCGGGATACCCGAAGAGGCTGAGTGCTGCTGGCTGGCGGTATGCGTTGCTAGACAGATTGCTTGAAAGGTCTAGAGATGATGTATGATAATGCCACTACATGTGAAGGAGAAGATCACGTCAGGGTCACCACTGTGGGAGGTAACGTGGTGTGAAATGTCCCTCCAACATGAAGGGAGGATCACCCGACCAGTCGGCCTTAATCTCTCGGTGCGATACAAAAGCTAATAACGTTTCTGTCATTGTATATTATCTTATTACGTGTGTGTTTTGTGTATTTTACCTTCTCTCTTCTTATATCTTCTTGTCTAACCCTTTGACTGTACCTTTGTTCGTGTGTTGTGTTAAATACAAATTATCTTACGCTCAGTGTGAACTTTCCCTGTCCTGTTCTTGTTATAAGGTAAAGACTTACAACACTACTCATCGATTTATAAAGAATAAACGATGAAACTTTTGCTTCGTGAAACCAACTTTCACCGGTGGTCGTTCCGATCCGATACGACTCGGGAACCTTCAAGAGGAGAACCTATTCTTTCGTTAAAGGTTGGCAACGCACCTGCATGCTATCAGGTGAGCCTGCTGCCCGTTTGCCCCTTCTTACATAAAAAAAAGAACACGAAATAACCCGAAATAAATATATATAATAAGCAAATAAATAAACGCTACACACTCAACGGCCCTCGTTAGGATAGTTATATCTTGTGTCGGGGGTTGGGAAATATACACAATGACAAGGACAAACACACCCAGATCAAATAACATGCCTGTATGGTCAATACAAACATCTGCTTCGATCGAGAAACGAACCTGTGACCTGTGGCGCTTAAGGCATATTCGCTTCGGAAACATAGATATTAATCAGCCTGTAGTGTATGTAATACTATTACAATGGTTGGTGGGAGGCATACATACACTACACCTCCCATGGTAATTTAAAAAAAAATAGGTTTACAATTTTTTTTTTGAAAAATGAATTATTGTTTTTATCATTTTTTAAAATGCTATGACACCCATTATTTTTTATTATTAAAAAGAATAATTATAGCAACTAAAAATACAATACAAAAAAATTATTTAAAAAAAAAACTAATAATAAAACTTAGGTAATAAAGAATAATAAATGCTAAAATAAAAAAGTCACATCCTTGTTATTCTTATAGTTCTTAATTCCTTTCTTAATCTTTAGTTTTAATTCCTGGGGGGCAGATGACTCTTCTCTACCTGATGGTAAGTGGGAGTAGAGTCCAAACGCGAAGGCGGCTAGTCTCGTTATAAAAGACGAACTGCATTAGTCGTCCAATCTACCTGCAAGATGTAACTGGTTATTAGGTAGCTGACTTCCAAACACAGCTAATGCGATTCACGAGTTTTTCCCAACGTACGGTGGTGACCACGCGGCCTTTAAGTCCTATAACAATCAACGCTTGAACAAATAATAATTCCTATTCATTAACAACAAAACAAACATTTGCTTTTTGAATCCAATAGAGTATTTTAGGTATATTGTTAGCTATTTTAGTCGAACCAAAACAACAGTTCCGTAGCTCCGCAGCTTGTTAAACAAAATAAATTGTCTCCCCCTTGTGAATCTTGATTAGGTACATGACTATGTTACAAAGGGACTGTTATAAATTAAACTAATTCCGACCGATCCTATTAATTCGGCTTAAAATGTCGTCTGCTTAAAATTCTTAACGACATGACCGATGACCGCATACAATTTATAGGGATACACGAATGTATGCGTATATGAAAATTTATTACGGTAGTTTGAATACTAGATTTTCTGTGACATTTTAATTAATTCATAAACATTAGTAAATCGAGAACCATATGTTACAACACGCGTAATATTGGATTTTTTGATAAAAATAAATTATAATTGCAAATTGCATTTTTATTCAGACCGAGGGGCTAAACTTAACGATAAGTGCCAGTAGAGTCCGAATGCGAGGGTGAATAATAGCACTAACCGCCATTGCCTTGATTATCCGCGAGATGCAACTGGCTATGCACTGGTTGACTTGGAAACGCAGCTGGCGATCAGTCGTTACACAATAATTATTTATAAAATAATAATAAATTAACGCTATTTACTTCTTCTTCTTCTTATCGAGTGGTTAGTGGTCAACCTAGTGTCAGAGTTGTTCAGGTCGCCCGTAGGCCTTTCACTTGACTTATCGACTGTTGTCAAATTGTCAACAGCCGGGACCGACTTTTTACGTGCCCTCCGAAGCATGGAGACGCTCGGTTGAAACATCACTATCCGACCACCCATCTAGTGACTGACCGCGCCTAAAGTTGCTTAAACTACCGATCGTTTACCGATCAGTGGGTGCACTCGGCTATGAGCGTCTCAACGCTATATACTTACTCATTACTATAGTTATATCTTTTATCAGTAGTCCGGAATAGTATACAAACACTTCCGAAAACCGAATTCAAAAAGTACTTGTATGATCAATACAAGCATCTGCACTCAATCAATCAAACAAACCTGACAACATTAACAGTTCAAACCCTAACTGTATTGTCACTTTAAAAAATAATTTAGCAGTATCGGACGTTATTTTTTTATATTTTTTTAATCAAAATGTATACTTTCTTATATATAAATATTCTACATATACTAGCGTCTGCCTCTATCTTCGTCGACTTTAAAATTGGGTCCAAAGAGAATAATACAAGCAATGTTCCTAAAGACATGAAATAAAGCATGGAGAATCCAGGTAAATAATAATAAACTATCTTTACGTCCAAACTTCCATTCAAATCTATTCAGTCAGTTTTGCATTATAAACATTCAAATATAACAAAATTCATATTTATAATATTAATAGTATTACGAATAAGGGTTTTGATGTCATTTTTTAGATTAAAACAATTTTAGAAAAAACTGTTTGAAGGTCAAAGGATGTATAAAATCTATATTCTTCTGTTGAGGACTTGAAACCTTACTTAACTATCTAGTTCCGAAGGATATTTACTATTCTTTTATTGGGTACCTTTTATGGCACCGAATAAAATTTTATTGACTGATATAAAATAGAAATGTTTTTAGAACGCTTTATGTACAATAGTAACAATCGTGATTTGGAAATAAATGTAAATAAATAAATAAACGCTACACACTCAACGGCCCCCATTAGGATAATTATATCCTGTGTCGGGGGTCCGGAAACATTCACAATGACAAGGACAAACACAACCAGACCGGAAAACATGCCTGTACGAATAATACAAACATCTGCTCCGAGCGGGAATCGAACCCGCAACCGTCGAGGCTTAAGGCAGACTCGCTACCCACAACGCCACAACGGTGTCAAATGTGAATATCTTTTCTCATTCTTTGTCTTAAATACGATTTATTGAAAAACGAAAGTCGTTAAAAGAGAATGTATAATAGAAACATTATACTTAAAAAATATTTTTAGTAACAGAAAATGATTGACTGAATGTAGAAATTATTTCTTGTCCAGTAGTGCTATTCTGAATATCGCACTGTTTTGTTTTGAAGATCGTGTTAAAAAAAAAAACATTTTAGTGGCCGTAAACACCACTGAAAAATCACAGGAAAATACGTATATTTAAATAAACATATTTCATTTTCTCGGGTTATATTATATATAATTAAAAATTATAAATAACATTCAAAACAATATAATTATATTTTCACTCCGATATTTTTTGTTCAAATTTAAATGGGAATAAACCGAAACTATAGTCACTTTACTAATACCGAAAACTATAAAACCGAAACTATAGTTAACTATACAAACTTTCAAACAAAAAAAATCCAAATCGGCTTATAAATGACGAAGTTCTAAGGTAATAAATATATGTATGACAGTTAAATACAAAATTAAATTGAATTCAATTTTCCCTTCCATCGTATCGCTCAAATATATTCATATCTCAAAATCTTTAAAACACATTCTGTAGTGTTCATATTATTATTATTGTAACCCCCAAGTTATTTAAAAATTAAGGTTTATAATGTAAATTTCAAATGAAAAATTATTTTCAAACAAATCATAGTATCTCCATTGTTACATTAACTAAGGCTGATTAAATTTTCAAATCCGATTATACTCAAGCTTTAGATGTGTAATATTTACTTATATTTATAGAGTTATATGTATTTGACAAATGTCAAAGGGAATAGAACTAATGCCAGGCCATAATGTCAACATTAATCGCTTTGATGTCGCCTAATTGGTTATTTAAAGCAAGATAAATAAACAAGTGTATATAAATTGAAAATCACAAAGAGGCTATTTTTTAATATACTAATGAATTTGTTATAGGCCGAGTTGACTCTGTTGATAAAAAACCAAATTTGGTTTATCAAGTATCAACTTTGTTTCTGAAATAAAAAAAAATTAATTGATTTGTTTTTACATTAATTAATTAAATATCAATATAGAAAGTACCTTGATGATTTTATAATGATGAATATATATATAGCTCAACTATAGGTAATAATGGATAATCCTAAGCACATACTTCAAGTTTCAACCCATATTAGATCAAAATTGAAACTAACCGTATGCATATTGAAACAATTTTAAATATAACAATGATATCTACGGTGATGAATGATAAAGATATTATATAGATATGTACCTTCGTTCCACTTCTATTCGCAACTAAAATTGTTATGACAATTAAGTTAATTAAAATATATAATAAGTAAGTCTTAAAAAAGGTCCGCCTGGTTGGCTACCACCGTTGGTGAAGAACTCGTGAAGTGACTGTTCATCAGCCGCGTTTCGAGGTCAGCCAGCGTATAAACAGTTGTATCCTAAAAAAAGTCAGCAACGCACGTGCATGCTCTTTGGTGTTGCAGACGTTCATGGACGGCGGTAATCGATTTACATCAGGTGAGCTTCCTGTTCATTTGTCCCCTCTGATATAAAAAATAAATAAAATAAAAAACATATAAAACAGACTTAATCATTAATATTGCTACTGATAAAATGAATAATAGTGTATTAATGAAAGAAATAAAAACATATTAAAATGTCCCACTTTATATTGTTTATATTAGTTTTTATTTTAGACTAGCGACCCGCTCCGGCTTCGCACGGGTATAAAATATATAGCCTATATCCAATAGTTTTGATTTATTCATTACTGTCCGTGGCCCGCACGCGTTAAATGTAATTATTTACGACATCACATTAGAAACCTCATGAATATCAGTATTTCTTCACTATTTAATAGATGTTATTATACATATAAACCTTCCTCTTCAATCACTCTATCTATTAAAAACCGCATCAAAATCCGTTGCGTAGTTTTAAAGATTTAAGCGTACATAGGGATATGGGGACAGATAAAGCGACTTTGTTTTATACTATGTAGTGATGATATCTCTCTCTTGATCTTTTCACAAAGTCCAGAGATTTAAAAGTTCTGTTACCATATTAAAAATCGACACAAATTAATCAAATATCTATCTATATATATCTATCAGCGAGGACAATTTTAACAGCATTATTCCGCTCCATCAACCGTCACTCACAAATCGTTCATTGTGAACTGAACAAGGAAACGCTCTCAAATCTCGATCTGTGTTTATAGAGGTCATTTGTATCACAGACAGATTGCTACTTGGGACATGATGTATGTGTTATATGTCTTTATGAGGATTGTAAATTGGTTTTTTTTGGGAATTGTAGATGTTGAAATACTTCTTGTCTTTCCTAGCATTATTCCCGGTATTTACCCAGGGTCTGCTTATACTTTTATCCTGAATTTTACGGGCTACCAGTAGGGCATTCCATAAGGGCAAATTACTTATCACGAGTTAACGATTATTATCAGATTTTATGATAACAAACGGGACCGTCACCTTAAGACGTTTGACGACGTTGGGGCACAGCGGTAGCGAACGTGCCTTAAACGCCACAGGCCGCGGGTTCGATTCCTGCTCGGAGCATAATATGTTTGTATTGACCATGCAAGCATATTTTCCGGTCTGCGTGTATTTGTCCATGTCATTGTGTATGTTTCCGGACCCCGACACAGGATATGACTATAAACTTAATAGGGGCGTTGAGTGTATAGCGTTTAAAAAAAATGCGCCCTCCGAGGCACAGTGGGGAGACCCTCAAGGACAAATGCCCAGACCAAAACAGATATTAATTTTATTAAGGCTTAAAACAAGCTCACTACCAGCACGCCACAACGGTCGTCTATATGTTCAGATACTAAAGTTCTTATATTGGTATATTAATCGTAACATTTTAGTGAATCCATTCCCGATGATGTCTTTAGCCGGGTTTTGGTCTCGCAGGAGGCACTCTAAAGATGGAATCAATTTTGAGATCCCGTGAGAGCTGTTTGTTCGCCCTTCGTCAAAGCCAGGTTTATATACTCATCTTAAAATAATATTTATTTTCTAAATATTTAAAGTCTAATTTTAGTAACAGAAATATATTATATAATATGAAATGTCTATCACAGTACCAGAACTAGTATTTTTAGTAATTGAGCCATGTTCCTCCTAGCACAATGGAGCGACTTGACTGCGGAAACACTACCCTCTCACAGAAAATCGGCGTAAAGTAACAGAGTACTGAGGCGGCGAAGGCCCAATCTCCCACCCCTTCTGCTCCCTCCGTTTCTTCCCTTCTTACCCTTCTCTTCTATCCTTTGGGTTCAAGTACTTATTTAGGTGACTGGTTACCATCAGGTGGACCTTATGCTTATTTGACAACCGTGATGAAAAATAAAAACTTGGAAAGATGAATTCAGTAGAATGAATAGCTAAAGCATAATTCATTAACTTTCTTACCCATTTATAAATGTCGCTCTGCTCATAAAAAGACGATAAAATAGATGAAATTCAATCATACTATACCTTTTTTAATAGCTCCCGCTAGAACTAACTCCTGATAACAGATATGAACACAGCCGTCGTATTGGTTTTAGGTTAGTAATTTTTAAAACAGTCACTAATATATAAGAGGTTTTATTGTAACCGTACAAAAATGACAGAACATTTATCAAAATATAAAATTACATACATACATAAAAGTAAATGAAAGATCTTAAAAAAATTGGGTTTATATGTAAAGCGGCTGTATTTCTTCGGCTTCTGTGAACAGATTTTTATCTTAGATGCTTTCAAGATAGCTTCATATAAATATGATGACCTCATTAAGGACTCCATGGATCTTTTTTATTATATCAAACGTTTGAGAAGCAAGCATACGTTCAATCTGATGGTAAACAGTCACGGCAACCTATGAACGCTTGCGATACTTTGCGCCGTATTTTCTGTGAGAGCCGTCAAACCGCGAATGGAAATCTTTAATGTTCAAAGTTAAATCATCACTAAATCTACATTACTTTTGTACCTATGTCATTGATGTGACTTGTTTGTTTTTTTAAATCCAATTGTCTTAGTTACAGTGATACTTGCTAATGTCCATGGGAGTTGGATAAAGATTTACGAAATACGAAAATCAAGAGACGAAACGAAACATATTGATTATAATAATAATCTGAATGAACAATATTCAACACTAATACGAGATAAACACAACAAAAGATATGACATTTTAGCTAATAGTATTTTAAAAAGATTACAACGTATATCGACACGCAATGACGATGATTATGACTATGAAGAAGAAGAACCTACATTTATTGATGAAACGAGAAGTTTACCAGTTGTTATAATATCTAAAGATGATAATACTTACAATAAGTAAGTTTGACAAAAGTGCTATTTTTTATTTAATGTGTATTGCTGTTGGTCGTACTGGCCTTGACAGCGTCACGGGGTGGGGAGCCGAATACTGAGACCCAGCCGTGAAAAAGACACAGCTCTTACGGGGGCTCAAATAGATTCCGTTCCAGCCTCCTGCGAGGCCGAACCACGGCTAAAGACGTCATCGGGAATGAAGGAAATGCTCCGAGTGCATTCTAGGCGATGGACTCACCCGACGGTGTGAGCGTTTCGTGACGTGTGGAACAAGGGACTTCGTCTTCACCGCCGAGGACGGTATTGTGTGGGCGTTTGAGCTGTGTATAGAGCATTGTCTAAAGTGATCTTATTGTCACGGTCTTGTAGAGAGCGCTTTTGACACCTTACTTTAGTCGATATTTAATCATATAGAAATTAAAAATATATTGTTTCAGGGATTCCGAATCTAATAAACTTGTCCGGGAAATATTACGGTCTGCTCATCGAAACGATTTATTTGGTACCGTTTTTTTTACTTTCTTTTATATTGTATGTTTTATATATAATAGTTGCTTTATATGATTAATGTCTTACAGACGTGGAAGATAGAACTGCTCCACCCCGTCATTTGGATCTTTATGAGTATGAATACTAAGCAATCGAAGATAGAAGAAAATTTCTCTGAAATCCGAAATTGCGGCATCTACATGTAGCTTTCTCTTTCTTACATAATTGAATAATTTTGATTTTAATTTCACAAAAATAGTTTTTATATTAATAAGTTTTTAATTCCTACTTTTCAAAGTTCACAATCAAAATTTGTTCCATGCACAAATAAAAACAAAATTATGAGAGTAATTAAACTGATTCTAAATTTAGATATCATTCAATTAGCTCACTTTATTTTAAAATTTAATAGGATTTAGGAAATTGGGCAATTGGGATTGCCTTAAATTTAGGTGTAGATACAGTATAAGTTTTTTTTTGTCTTGAAAGTCGGATTTTAAAATCAATAACAGTTACTCGAAGCTCAGTTCGTTAGTTGGATAAAATTGGATACTAGATGTGATCAGTCATTCGTATTTTCGCAGCTTTAAATTATTTTTGTCTATAAATACTAGATTCTAATGTGCTATCTCTGAATTTTCGTTTAGAACCTTAAGCCTTGTCCTTACTATTCTTACTAATATTATAAATGCGAAAGTAACTCTCTTCGTCTGTCGGTCACATTTTCACGCCAAAACTACAGAACTGATTAAATGAAATTTGGTACAAAAATAGTTTAGAGCCTGAGAAAGGACATAGGCTACTTTTTAATACGAAAAAAGAGTTGTAAGGGGTCGAAAGGGGGGATGAAAAGTTGTATGGAAGTATCGACATTTTTAGGTCTAGAAGCTTGAAACTTATTTTTCGAGCGGTTGATTCGATATAAATGAATATAAGATTCAAAGTTTGTAAAAAGGAGGGTTTCAGGATTCACGCGGGCAAAGCCGCTGGCAAAAGTTAGTTGTTTATGTTTTTTTCTATTAAAACTTTGATTATTTCATTATATTATGTAAATTGTTTTGAACGGTATGAATTTATTTATTTTTGTTAAATACAATAAATGTGACAATAAAACAACCTGCTGCCTTTTGCAAAGCTTTCACAAATACATATAAAAGGCCCATCTTCAGAGTAACATAAAGTATATTACGTATGTTATCAACTAAGATGATTAAAGATACGAAGGGGACAGAGATAACAATATCACTAATCTTATTATTTCGTTAGAAATTCGTTTATCCTAATTACGCGCTCTGGTCAGAACCATATCCTTGTATATCAAATCAAATCAAATCAATCAAATCAAATATTTTTATTCAACATAAAAGCATTACACTTATTTGTTGAAAGTCAGATTCTACCACCGGCTCCAAAATGGAAAAACTCTACCTGAGAAGAACCATGAAACAAACTCAGGGGTTTTATCTTTTTTATATGTATTTTTTTTTGAACTGATATTAGTTTACATATTATAATCACTGAAAAGCCTGGAGTGACTGTCTCATTCCAAAGGCGTGGTGTCCTCAAGGTATTCACTAATTTTATAATAGCCTTTACCACACAAACGTTCTTTGACCTTTTTTTTAAATGTATTTAAAGAAAGTTTCTGAACGCTTTCTGGGATCCTATTGTAAAACCGTATACAGTTACCCTTAAAAGAGTTACTAATTTTATGCAGTCTAGTAACTGGCATTGTTAATTTATGTTTGTTCCTAGTGTTGATGTTATGATTATCACTACATTTTGTAAATTCATTGATGTTCTTATGTACATATATAACATTTTCTAAAATGTATTGAGAAGCAACAGTCAATACATTAATTTCTTTAAATTTCTCCTTTAAGGAATCTTTACAACCAAGATTGTAAATTGCACGAATAGCCTGCTTTTGCAGCACAAAAATTGTATTTACATCAGCCGCGTTACCCCCAAAGTAAAATTCCATATGACATAATGCTATGGAAGTAACTAAAATAAACTAGTTTGGCTGTTTCTACATCTGTTAATTGTCGAATTTTTCTTACTGCGAATGCTGCCGAACTAAGTCTATTCGCCAATTTAGCAATATGGGGCCCCATTAGTTTAGAATCTACAGTTATTCCAAGAAAAACTGTAGACTCCATAATTTCTAATACTTCTCCATTCAATATTACATTAGACTGAACTTGTCTCACATTGGGCATTGAAAATTTAATGCATTTCGTTTTTTTACTATTCAAAAGTAAGTTATTGACACTGAACCAATGAAGTACCTTAGAAAGAGCATTGTTCACTTCGTCGTAATTAATACTATGTCTTTTAAGGTTAAAAATAAAAGAAGTGTCGTCAGCAAACAATACTATTTCTTGTGCTCCTTCCACAAAATATGGTAAATCGTTAATGTAAACAAGAAAGAGAAATGGGCCGAGAATGGAGCCCTGTGGGACTCCCATATTTACATTTGTACCTGAAGATCTTTTACTGTTTACGTCGACCTTCATAATTCTATATTGCAAGTAAGAAATAAGAAGATCGAGCGCAGTGTCACGTATACCATAGTGCTTCAACTTCCTGACTAACGTCTCGTGTTGTACGCAGTCAAAAGCCCAGATAAATCACAAAAACACCAAGTGCATCCCGTGACTCCTCCCAGGCATCATAAATATTAGAAAGAAGTTTGATACCTGCGTCAGACGTCGAGCGACCCTTGGTAAAACCAAATTGATTTTTATGCATTAATTTATATTTATTAAAATGCAACAGCATCTGATTTAACATTATTTTCTCAAAAATTTTACTAAGAGTCGGTAACACCGATATGGGTCTAAAGTTAGATGGATCTGACGCACAGCCAGACTTAAATAACGGTATCACTTTGCTATATTTCATTAAGTCAGGAAATATTCCACACTTGACACAATCATTAAATATGGTCGCGAGATACGGTGCAATAAGATCTATAATTGAGCTTATTACTTTTACAGACATGCCCCATAAATCTGCTGTTTTCTTCATATCAATCGTTTTGAATACACTAATAATGTCCTTGGGGCTCACAAAACTGAAATTGAACTTAGTTTCACATGTTTTAACACTATTAATAAGTAGTGATTCAGCAACGGTTGGAGAAGAAATTAGTGATTCAGTTGTCAAAGCTGGAATGTCAGCAAAATACTTCTCAAAAGCTGCCGCAACATCCTGGTCTCTTGAAATATTTTTATTATTAATGTTTAAAGAAAAGTTAGTGTTGCGAGATTTGACTTTTCCAGTTTCACAATTAATCACATGCCAGGTTGCTTTAATTTTATCATGCAGATTTTAATTTTTTCTTTAATATGTAGAACTCTAGCCGCGTTGCAAACCTGTTTAAAAATTTTAGAATACATTTTGAGATAATTGATAAAAGATACGCTATGATTAATAGTTTTTTCAGCATAAAGTTCATATAACTTTTGCCTACTTTTAAATATTCCAACTGTTGCCCATTCACCAAAAGTCGTTTTATTACCTACATAGACTGTTTTAGAAGTAAAAATATTATTAAATTCATTTTTTATTAATTTGAATAATTTATTATATATTAAATTTGGATGGTCATAATCTTGAATGTATGGGATTATTGATAGAATATTACTTCTAAATTTCTCAATACGTTTTGTATTCATAGGAACAAACATAACTTTTTGATTGTTATTTTTAACAGTTTTTGTTTGAAATGTAACTAATTGTCCACAGTGATCAGAGGTAAGCTGATTAATTATTGATTTGCTGAGTGGTACTAGATCACTGAAAATGTTATCTATACAAGTAGCTGTCGAGTGGGTAATTTCTAGTCGGCTCTAAAATAAATTTACAAGGTTATATGATTTTAACAATGATCTGAATCGAATAGTGGTAGAAGTAATATCTAACAAATTAATATTGAAATCACCACATATTAAAATATGTTTATTAGATCCAGATAGTTTTTTAAGTATATCATCCATAATATTTTCAAAACAATCATATAACCCACTGGGAGGTCTGTATACGCTTACAATAATGAAACAATCAAGCTCGATACAGGCTATTTCCAGTAGTGCTCAACAGAGAGGCTCACAATATCTTTTCTTTCTTTACATTTCAAAGTCTTATTAATTATAATTAGAGAGCCACCCCTTATGGAATTTTCTCTGTAAAACGCACTAGCTACATAATGTTTACTAAAATTAAACATATTTTCATATCTTTTAAGCCAGTGTTCTGTAATACATAAAATATTGATATTATGATAATTCAAAAATAATTCTATTTCAGTGTCTTTACCCATTATGCCTTGTATATTTTGATGAAATAAATGAATATTATTTTTATAATTCTTATTGCTATTCTGAAAAAATGGGTTGCGTCTAATATTGCAAGAGGCTGCCTCTATTGTCTTAAAATTTAATTTAAATTATTTGGAACAGATTCCAAATGTTTATATGTCAAATGATTACACTGCTCAATAGAAGCAGCGGTCTTATTAGCCAAATACTTGGCTGAGTTGTAAAATAAATAATATGATAGCGAATAAGCTATCTGTCTCATATAATAATTAGATAGGCTGTACCTATCATAAGTCAATATATAAGATTTATAATTTATTATATTATTGATCTCAATTAAATGAAATTTATCATAATTAGTATTATTTAATGTCAAATAATTACTATATGAGATAGTATGTAAATATTTATTTAAAGTATATATTTTTTGATTTTCCTGCGGCATATTCTTAATGTAAGGAAATGTGAACATTATAACTTTTTTAATATTGGTTATATTATATAATAAATCAAAATATTGTCTCATGTGTTTTTTGTTCACATTTCCCCTTCTCCCAATTAACAGTACTATTGTTGTGTTAGGACAGTGAGTTCCTCTTATAATTTTTTCCATAATTTGAATATAAGATGCACCCGGCATACAATAGTTTGTAACTGACTGCCCCTGACACATGTCACTTAATAGTACACCCAGACTTTTTCCCATCTCATCACTATAAATATTAATATAACTGTCAAGAATTTTGGGTGTACTATTATTTTCTAAGGTTATAGGACTGATGTGATTCTCCAATGGCAGAGACGAAAGTGTTGTGTTAGACCTTGGCTCCGTATAACCTGATGAGGAGTGTTGACAATTACACTCATATTTATTAAGAGACTCAACGTTGCTCCACATTATAATTACTCAAATTAATCAGTTTATCCAGTGCCAAGACATGCTCAGATATTTCATTCTGAGCAATTTTATATTGTTTATTTATATAATCCAACGACATATGTAAAGAAGAGATCCCAGTTTGGAGAGCCTTTCACATCAGCCTCATAACTGGACCTGATATTATTGATCTCCTTTGAGTACAGGTCAACTTTAGATTTGGAGTGCATTTCTTTGTTTACAGAGCTGAACATTCATTTTTGAAATATTTTTGTATTTTAATAAATGTTGTATTTTTTAATTACATTTTTAATTTTTATGTATTTTTTTAATTTGTTTTTGCTAAGGATTGGGTGGGAAACAACGGAGTCATCACCAGTCAGGTCTACAGTAGTAATGTCATTTTTATAGGTGGTGCACGTTGAAATCTTAGAAGTCTTCCCAACCAATTCTCTAAATAAATTTTGTCCTTGAGAGGCCTTATTATCTAAAATTTCCGATTTCAAACATAATATTTGATCTTGAGCCTCTTTTAGCTTAACATTCAGTTCAGCGGTGAGACTGAGGGCACCCTCATACTCATCTCTGCACTGATCAAAACCATTTACAATATTTTGCAAATTTTCATTTTCTTTTAATGTATCTGTATACAGATTGTGTAAACGAGACAATTCTTGTTTTAACTGAGTATTTTTATCTATAATTTCTAATGTTTCCTTTTCATTTTCATCCCTTTCTTTGAGCAATATTTCACACTGTTCTTTAGACCTTTTTAATTCCTGTAACGCCAGCTGAAGTTGTTCCTCAGTCTGACGTACCTTATAACCACGGGTCATCATTTTTACAATTAATAATTAGAAATAGAAAAAAAAAAAGTTAAACAACAAAAATCACAGTGTAATATACTGCTGTTTATAAGCTGTAGTTATAGTTAAAAATATTTAACAAAAAAACTAAGTTTGAATACCTGTATTTAATATAATTTCTGTATTTTAGTAAAGGGTTGACAATGAAATAAAGATTTAAAGTTTTAAATTGAGTTCGTTACCTGTACTTGACAGCCGACGAAAACAATGAACACAACACTTTCACAAATACTTATGCACTCCTGTAACTAATTATTTAATTACAAAGTATATTATATATAGTTTTAGTATTTCTTATAAATAACTTAATTAATATATAACAAATAATTTTAAATTAAATTTAAATTGGGAGAAGTAAAAATGACAACCTGTTGCTTGGGTTGCCACAGGAAAAAAATCCATAGGATAAATATATTTTTATCTTCATAAAGTGGCGTTGATGTGATAAGATCTAACGAACTGTAATATATATGTGGTCGAGAAAGTGGTTTAAGCGTAAAGAGGTTCTGTTAAATATTCTGCTCAAATTATACATAATTATAGCGATAGGTATCAAAAGATTTACGTACTTGATTGGTATTGAGGAACAATATTGAGGTAATCTTTTCATCAAGGTCTTGCAGGATAAATATATTTCGAGTGACTTTGATCTGTTGGTCACCTCAGATACTTGTCTCATCGGGGACTTACATAGAAGAAACATAGCACCAGAAAATAAAATAAAATAAAAAACAAAATAAAATAAAACGAAAATATAAAGTGATAAACAAAAGGTATAAAATTATCAAAAACTGAACAAATTGTGATGACATTTGGTATATATATAGTCGGAGCCTTGAAACAGGACTTAGGATACTTTTGTTGCGAAAAAAAATAACTCGTAAGGGAGGGAGGGTACATAGGGGATAGAACTTATTAGGAACCAAAAATTTTGTTGATAAAATTTATAATCCCCCGTTGCTTAAAGCCGAAGAGCTATTCACATTAGAATTAAAATTTAAGTTCGTAAATATCGGAGCCAAACCCAGCAAATATCGGAGAAAGTTATCAATCTTGAATGGGTTGAACCCCATTTCAACATTTATTTATGTCAATAGTTTCTTTGAAACTAAAAGGATAAGGGACGGACTGTATTATCAATTCCATTGTCACATGGTTACTGGAGCGGAATTAAAAGAATTGGGTAAAATAATTCAAACTACGATAGGACATCATCCCTATATTGTAACCTTATATCAATTTGTTTGAAAGCATTGATACTAGTCGTATTTTTTCATGGCGTAAACCCTTTATCATTTTCTAAAATAAAAATAGTCTTAATAAGTCCTTATTACATCAATTAACTGCCTTTGAACCAATCTTCACTCGCGAAAAGCATAACCGTTTCACCCCTATAAAACTCGTGATTCTTTAAATTTAATCGTTAGTCTAAAAACAATATTTCATGCTTCTGGGTTCAAAAATGACTTTCATACACAATTTCGATTCCATTTTCAGCTTTAAAAGGATTTTATTTCCAAAAGTCCTTTCTCATTCTTCGTCTACGTCTTAAGAACAATGAAAACATGTGAAAACAATTATTCTTGGTCCTATGTTTGTCCTGGGTTTATGCTGGGTGTTGAGGAGTCACTAAACCAGGCCCTCGTTTGTTATATCTTTATTGACAAAAATTAAAGAAAAGGAAACGAAAAAAAATAAGAATACGATCAAACAGAGCAAAGCTTAAATATAAAGGGAAAAATCGTCAAATAAATCCGGTAATCTTCAAACAATTCCAGATTTCGTACTTCATTTGAGACACACACGAAGTGAAGCTGTGTGAACATCCAAATGTCAAATGGCTCGGAATCTTATTGAGAGAGATTTTATACGGAGTGTGGTACGTTCAATCAGCTGGAAAACCACTCGGTAGTCACATGCGATGAAGTAAATATGCTCAGCGCCTGTACGGTGCAGGTAGTTCTTAGAAATATGGGCAAATTTGTTTTTTAAATATTTGTATATTTCAAGAAACTTACTATTATTAATTATATTAATGTCTACTTTTATTAATATTATAAATGCGAAATTGAGTCTGCCTATCTGTTACGATTTCATGTCGGTACCACTGAATAGATTTTGATAAAATTTCGTACAGACATAGACTTAAAGCCGGGTAAGGACATATGATAAATTTTATCGGAAAAAACGACTTGAACAGGTTGAAATAAGGGATGGAAGTTTGCGTTGATAACCATTGATTTCTATTGCAGTAAATGTGCCTCATAGAATCGTTATTCACGTCGGTGAAGCCGCAGTCACAGCTAGTATTTTGTATAATAAAGATTAAAAGTTACACTCGTTAAAATCTTCATTTCTTTCATTTCCATTAAAGATTTTATGACTTGTATAGTTATGTATATCTAATCTTTATACCTCGCAATATAAGGAAAACTTGCTATGTAATTTTCAACAACATAAAGTCGTCTGATAGACTTTAAAATTTGTACACAAAACCTCGATTTCAAAATTAAGAAACGGAGTCTAATTGAGCAATGCTAGAGAAAATTTATGATTTTTTTGTGTATGTGATGTGTCTTGACACGCGCTCGTGTCAAATGTTGAAACACACACACACACACAACAATGACACACACAACTAAGACCAACCCGCCTTCGTGAGACGATGCAACTTCTCATATATTATATCCTACCACGCCCGCGGTTCCGCTCACGTAGTGTGCCAAATGTGAGTACAGCAATAGCTCAAGGAGGTCAGGATCGAACTCTCGACTCTCGCATTAACGGAGCGAAGTCAGCCCTTCTACCGTTGAGCTATTGAAGTTTTTATATGTCAGTACCATATACTTTAATATTCATTTAATGAAAAGCGGACTTACAAACACTGATACTTCAATTTTATTTATTTGTATACACAACAACACACAAATAAATTAAATACAATATAATTATTTTAAATTTAAAATGTTCATGTCGCTCGAAGTTATATTTTATTATAAAGGAACTAAACAGATATTTTCAGCTTAAAACTAAATCCGTAGGACTATAGGGAGCGGATTGAAACGGAGTCTGCACCGCTGGGCTTCATAAATCATAAACTAGTAAGTATATTTTATGCTCTGTCAAGTTAGGCTGAAACATTCCTCACAAAACTATAACTAAAGTTATTAGTTATGATTTAGGAAATGTGATATGTATGTACATGGAAAATTTTTATAGGAGATAAGATGATGATAAGAACTCATCCTTGTAAAAAAATTATAAATTTATTTAATCTTTTTCAAACCACAAAGGTGGCAACAAAACTTACAGTCTGACTGCTGGTAAGCAATTACTGGGTGGCTGGTTCTGCGAACCGCTTCTCTTTCTCCACGCACTTCCGTGATTCTGCAGCTGCACTTAATCACACTATCACTTTTCTCAACTTCTCTCTATAGTTTCGGTCAACTTATAAGTGGAGCGGTGCCAATACACGCTTTACATGCGATGGAGTTCGCGGCCATCTTCTTTTTTCATAGGAATGAGTGCGGAAGGAAGTGAACGAATGAATGTGTACTGAATTTGAATTAAGATTGAATAAAATTGAAATATAAATATGTTAGTGCATGACGAAGTATAGAACCTATAATAGAAAGATAATATTTGAAAAAGATGTCATTCTTTGGTTAGACATTTATTGGTTACTTCATCATCATATAGAAAATTATTATCGAACCGCATATAAAAGGACGAATCGTTGAAATCCGACGTAGTAGTTACAGTACTGTGTAATTTATTGTGTTATCTAGTAAAGGGATTAAAGGTATTGTTGGTTACAAGAAGTTGTTCATAATGTTAACCCACTTGGATGAAATTGATAAAGGCTCCAGGCTATCCTGAGCTTAGTTTGATTCAAAACGAATACTGATAGAACCACAGGCGTGGTTTTATATATATTACTTAAATCAATACATCAAAAGTGCGTAACCAAATACTAAAGCCTTTACGATCTGTTGGAATTTTGCGACAAACAACACAGAAAATAGCAAGGCTCTACAACTGCAATAAGTTCAGTCTGCTGTTAAAATGTTGACTTGAAGTAGCAGTATCCGTACTTCTACTTTTTGTACGGTGAGCATATATATTCTCAGCCCTTCTGCCTCTTTTAGATTTACTCTGATCCCTTCTTCGATTGATCGGCAACGCACAGGTGATTATTCTGGCATTGTAAGTTTTTTTTTATGTCAGAGTAGGAGGGTCACCTGATGTTAAGCGATTATCGCCACCCATGAACATTTGCAACACAAGAGGGCATCAGCAGTCACTTAACGAGTTTTTCACAAACGTACGGTAGTAGCTAACCAGGCGGATCTTTTTTAAGCCCTACCACCATATACATGTTTAAGAATTTCTTCCACAACATGCAGGTTTCCTCACAATGTTTTCCTTCGTTGAGCACAAGATAAAATTTGAAACACAAATTAACCACTCGTAACCTCAGAGGTGCTTCCCCAGATTTGAATCCGCGACCTTCCGTTAAAGTCTACGTTTTCGATCCATTGGGCTATATCTTGCTAACACCGCTGTGATAAAAAGTCTGAGAAACGGGCCAAGAAGAGTACACGAGTTCCTAATTTTCTAAACTTCTATACTACATTACAGCGGAAGATCAAAATGTCTACAATACAAAACAAATTTGAAATCTAAAAATAAATTTCCGCACAATATTCGAGGTCTTCACACAAACGCCAAACGAGTGAAGAGTACTCAGGGCTCATTAAAATGTCGCTGCACGGCGTTGAGAGCCGTCCAGGACTTGCGGCTTTTGAAGTGGTCATCACTGAATAGTACATTTTATGCACCACATCGTCAAATTCCATATTAATAGAACATTAATTAGGAGGGAAGTAAAAACAAAATATTAGAATATTTCTTTAATGTAAAACCGAAAAAAACTAAAGTAAGTGCTTTTATTATTTTAATGTTTGGAATAATAACAAATAATAGACGTCTAATTTATTTATAGAAAAGTCATCAGAGAAATGAAATTCAAATAAATATTAAGGCTTAGTAATTATAATCTTCGGTTGCATCAAGAATCGCTCTATAATTATGTTATAAAATAAATTTTCCAATAATTAAATATAAAATATGCATTATTTTCCCATCTAACTTTAAAATATTGTAAAAATACTTGTATAGTCCTTCAATTTATAAATCGTTCGAGGACACTCAGGGGTTCATTAAAATGTCGATGCACGTGTGAAGTGCGGTCCAGGACTGACGCATCGAGTGGTAGCCATTTTGTTTTACATGAGCGTCATGCTCCAAAGAGGTTGTGTGAGGTCAAGGAAATGTTAATTTTTATATTATGAGCTGACCTTATTATATAGATTTGTTATATGTTACTGTTAAATTGTGTTTTATTTCATATTATTTATGAATTTATTGTAATGGCTTTTGGCTAATATAGTTGCGCGACATTATTATCGCATGTCTGTCAACCGTACCGATTTCCATGATTTCTGTGTATTGTTTTTACTTTTTTTCTGTGTATTTATTTACTTCTTGTTTATTTACTAAAATCTTAATTAATATTGTTATGTTTTTCTTGTAAAACTTTTTAAACTCCTAATTTCTACAAAGAATCGGGATAAAGATTCAGCGAATAAATGCAGCTAGCATTTTCGGCCAGTAATAATATACCTTGTATAGTATAGTAATAATTATTTGTAAATATTCTTCGTTTCGAAATATAAATAAATGTTTCAATAAAATAAACGCAACACACTCAACGTCCCCCATTAGGATAGTTATATCCTGAGTCGGGGGTCTGGAAACATTCACAGTGACAACGAGCCCATATACCCAGACCGGAAAACATCCCTGTATGGTCAATACAAACGTCTGCTTCGAGAAGGTATCGAACCCGCGATAAATGGTGCTTAAAGAAGGGTCGCTACCGCTCCGGGTCGTCGCGGTTGAATGCTTCGGTGATCCCGCGACGTCCCACTATAGTGCTAGACGGGACCTTGGGGTTTTAGTGGGTATGGGGGGCAGGTCCTATAAAGACCATTGCACATGGCCTCGAGTCCCACACTCCCCGCGCCACTTTTATCATCTGTCCCGGCGCGGGGATGCGTAAATGCATTTCCCCAAGTAAATAAAAAAGGGTACCGCTACCACTGTGGCAAAACGTTGTCAAAAAAATGAAATATCAGCATTTTTGCCATATCTAATAATATTTGTAAAACATAAGAGACAAAGTTTTAAGTTAGTCTTAGAATCTCTATACGAAATGGAAAATTGCCAATAGAGACTGGTATTAATCTTAAGAGGACATTAAGTTAAAAGTTTTGAGGTTTTAAACAGATTTATGGATCTATCGCTAACAGTAATATAAATCTTATTTGACCAGAAAATTTAAGATTATTTTTATATTTAATTTATGATCTTGATTTGAATTGGGTCTTAATTTTATTTGACGTAGATTTTTTAAAGTGGTAACTAATTTTAGGTTGTTATAAATTTGTGTTATTATAATAGGTCCATAGGTCCTACGTCCATCTTAATATTATAAATGTAAAAGTTTGGTTTGATGGATGGATAGATGTTTGTTACTCTTTCAGCAAAGACTACTGCACGGATTTGGATGATTTTTGCTACACACATAGCTTCTTCTTCATCCTGGCATTAATCCCGGTATTTTATGTACCCAAGGTCTGCTTATTACTCTTATCCGCATTTGACAGTTTACTAGTTTTTACACGGAGCGATTGCCATCTGACCTCCGCAACCCTAAGTGCGAACCAGTAACTCATTGGATAAGAGCAATTTACTTATCAAGAGTTGTGGTTAATGATTATTATCAGATGTTATTGATAATAACCGGGACCGACAGCTTAACGTGCTCTCCGAGGCTCGGTGGGGAGACCGACACGGACAAACGCCCAGACTGAGACAGAAATTTTAACAAACATTTGCCCGAGCGCGAATCAAATCCGCAACCGTCAAGAATAAAGGCAGACTCGCTACCCACAACGCCACAACGGTGCTAACACACATAGCTTATTACCTGGATTTACACATGGGATACTTATTATCTCTATCATAAACTCTTTTACTTTTTGACAGATTTAGCCAACTTCAAGCAGGAAAAAGTTCATTTCAATTTTCTTAGTATATAACATAATATTGGCTGGTTAGAACCGATTCTGACAACAAAATAATTTGTTTATGATGGTCCAGAACTCCAAAGAATATTCATTCTCAATATTCTCAAAGCATTAGATAATGATCACTTTATCCAAATCGTTTCTTTTACATGAGAGTTCAAGTTAGTTGTTTTATTTTTAACAATCTAACCATAATTCTTATCTTGGTTTGACAGGTTATTTTGTAACCGTGAATAAATTGGGAACTCAAACATGGCTAATCCTATCCATCCCTTCAATTGTGGCTAGGATCCTAAACACACATACCTCCGGTTCCACCATATTTAGATTAAAATTTGATGTATGGTAAGAATAATATTGACCGCTGATTTTGCAATTTCGTACGCTAACAAGTTATATTAGTATTTCCTTTTACAATATCTTACTGTTTTTATTACGCTATATTTTTTATTAATGAAATAAAAAAAAAAAAATATTATTATTTTCAAAGTACAATATTTCAATGATTTCATTATCCATTCATCAATTTCATTATTATATATTGGTAAAAATCAAATTATTGAATAAAAATCTTTTAACTGCCGGCTCTTAAGAACAGCATAAGTCTTAGCGCTGGTGACAGCGGATCACAAATAAAATCAAATCAAAATTATTGTCCTATGAGAGAGTCAATCAGTCGGGACTGTTATTTTCTTTTCGGAAATAAGAGTTATAATAACTGAAAATCATATTATCTTATAGGTATATTAAAGACTAATTAAACAAATGTTATAAAAATAATAACTGATAAATAATTTAACCATATAAAAGTTGAACGATTAAATGATACACACTCAAACAGCAAAAAGGCGAAGAATTTTTGCGGATATCATTAAAACTTTCCTTTCGATTTTTAAGGTCCAATCGAAATAGAATTTCCGACTCAGTTAAAAATTAAATTCGTATAACAAAAGAACGTCTTTATAAGTATTTCTATTATTTAATACCTTTAAACGAGCAATTCTTGTATAATTGGGATCTCGGAAACGGCTCCACCGATTATCATGAAATTTAGTATGCCCCCTGCATATTCTCGAGGGCCATAAATCGATATCTAGCTAGGATTTATTTTTAGAAAATGTGGTTTGGCTCATGTTTTCAGGCAAAGAAAACTCCATTTCGATAATATATGACTCTTCCTGAAATCTATTGGTAATAATACTAATATTTGATTTAACGACCCAGCAAGTCAACTAGCAAGATAAACTAAAGCTACTTCAGTAGATGGCGTTTTAAAATATTATTCATATTTCATCATTATGTAATTCGTATTTAAATAATTATAATTTCCAAAAAACAGGATTTACCAAAAAATAAAAAATATACATTTGGTCACGGTCAGGTACTTATATTTTATAGGAATCGACCATCTTGCATCCTGAAAGCAGGCTATATCACTACTACTACTCACTACTCACTACTGTTTTTCGTCTTTATACTAAACCATACTTTAAAGTCATTTCTAATGATGCTATACATTTCTGTAGTAAATACTTCTCTACGTCTATCAAGATAGCAATAACCTAATTTCATTTATACATAAATGGTTCTTTCATTCCACTTTTATCTGGAAAGCACTTTTGAAGAATTGAATTTTTTCAATTTCAAGTTTTGTCAACTTCTTATGAGCAATATTTGTTTTAACTATTATATCCTGTATATTAATCACAAGTAAAGTCAAAAGTTAAAAATGAATAGTTTTATTATCTTCTCTGATATAAAATAAAATTTCAAATAATTAAATCAGAATTGATTAAAATTAAAAATCTCTATCTACAGCCCACCTGATGGTAAGTGGTTGCCGTAGCGTATGAGCGCTTGCAGCACCATTAGTATGTGCCACTCATGCGTTACCAACCTCGAGATGTTAGTTCTCAAATCTCCTCTGCATAGTAATTTCACAAGCCTACTGTGCCCGTCAAGCCGGAACACAGTAATGCCTAAGTGTTACTATTTGGCGGCAGAATATTTGACACTGCGGTGGTATCTAACCTAACCTAGCCCGCCTCTTGCAACAAAAGACCTACCACCAGTGTGACTGATTGCACTGGTGCAATAATCTCTGCTGTGACAGAGGTTATCCCAATTGCGGGCGATGGAGTCGTCATGTCCCGACGCCGTAAAATTTGAAGTTTGTGAGCCCGCTAGAAGTACCCTTTAAATTGGATAATCTATGAGCGATTGATGAATAAAATGAATTTGAAATAAATATCTTACTTAGAAAATATTTCAAAGCTATATTTAATGGGGCTAAATGTTTAAATTCATCCCGATTCCAGGACCCTTTATTTATCTGATTTTATTTTTGTCTGACTAAAAAAAAGGAGTATTTTAATTCGGTCTTTTTTATTGTTTTTGTTACCTTAGAACTTAATGAATCAATTTGAAATATTTTTTTTTGCTTGGAAGGATTTACTTCTAAGTTCGTGTCATAGAAATTACATCAAAATCGTTTAGGTGTATAATTTTTGTTTTTGAAGCAAAATAACTGGATGATTATGTCACCCAAGTAAATGATATGGCAGAGAGAAACAAAATGTTTTTCTGTGACTTTTCCATAATTTATTATAATATTTATCGACCTCTCCATGATCAAATAAACGAAATGATGAAACAATCAAACCATATCGAACTGAAATCGAACGAAATCAACTAAAAACTCCGGTTATATTTAAGCAATTCCAGCTTTTATGAACTATTTCAATCAACCTGTCTGAGTAAAGCTGTTCGTACGTCCAGTCAAATGGCTTGGAATCAGAGTCTTTATACGGTAAACTATGGTGTATTAAATCAGTCGGAAACTGCCGAAACTCACAAGCGATGAAATAAAATTCGTTCCATTTATGTTTGTTTAGAAATATAGCCTTAAAACGGTATACGTAATAATATACAACGATAAACATTAGTTTTTAGGGTTCCGTAGCCAAATGGCAGAAACGGAACCCTTATAGTTTCGTCATGTCCGTCTGTCCGTCCGTCCGTCTATCCGTCCGTCCGTCCGTCCGTCCGTCTGTCCGTCTGTCCGTCTGTCCGTCTGTCCGTCTGTCCGTCCGTCCGTCCATTGGCTCTATCTATACCAAATTTACTAAATACGTGTATTCTATGAACCGCACAACGATTTTGTAATAAAATCTTAAAATATATAAGAATTAAGGGAAGCAGTCCATACATGTAACTGAGGATTTAAAAAAAATTCAACGTATGTCAACGTGTGAGACATTTTTGCATAGGTCTTTCAAAATGATAAGAAGGTTTGATTTTCACTTTTTTCATTAAGTCAGTAATTGTCGAGATTTTAGCTCCGAAAGTCATAAAAATTGTGTCCTCTAACTTTTGAACTATGGCATTTAAAATTCTGCAAAATTTGAGCTTGTAGGACATCAAATAAAATTTCAACCACATTTGGTTTGAAGAAGATAGGTCTATAAATTTAAGAGATATATAAGTTTTGCCGATAACTTTGTTTCTCATATAACTTTTAATAATTACTATGAAATTACCAACTTATTTTTGCGGTCGATTTTAATTCGTTATTATTTTTAAAGTCCTTAAGATTCTTCATAACTAAGCTGCGGAACCCTTTAGTTTCAACTGTGCGTGGTCCACAACGCACTTGACTGCTAATTATTTTATTCTGCTGGTGGTAGGGCTCAATAAAAAAAGCCCGCCTGGATAGCTACCATTGTACATTGGTGAAAAATTCGTGAAGTGCCTGCTCACCTCATTCTATTATGTATTTTTGTAACAGTGTGTATTCACCATTATATTATGTATTTTTGTAACAGTTTCTTGTAATAAATAAATCAGCCAGCGTGTGACCAACGCACCTGCATGACCATTGATGTTGCAGAGACTCAGAGGTGAATATTTTTTTATGAAGCAAACGGGCAGGAGGCTAACGATGTTAAGCGATTACCACCCATAAACATCTTCGTCCTAGCATTATTCCCGGTATTTTATTTCACCCAGGGTCTGCTTATTACTCTTATCCGGATTTGACAGACTACTTATTTTTTACATGGAGCGATTGCCATCCGACCTTCGCAACCCTAAGGGCGAACCAGTAACTCATTAGATAAGAACAATTTACTTATCAAGAGTTAACGATTATTATCAGATGTTATGTGATAACAACCGGGACCGACAGCTTAACGTGCTCTCCGAGGCACGGACAGATGCCCAGACCGAGACAGAAATTTTAACAAACATCTCCGCAACCGTCGCGACTAAAGGCAGACTCGCTACCCACAACGCCACAACGGTACCACCCATGAACATATGCAAAACTATACACCACCACCATCAACAGATGTAACTTGTTATACGCTAGATTACTTCCAAACGCGTCTCACGGGCTGTCACGTCACGAACTTGACAACGCAGATGGTAGCTCACAAGGCGGGGAGTTTGAAACACAAGCATTTGATTAGATGTGTGATTTATAAAATAAACATAGGTCGAATATGTTATAAATTTTCCTCCTTTTTTGAAGTCAACAATTGATTTATTTGTCTGATTAAAAAACATGTCACATCTTACTGATTGTTTGCTTCAATTCATTTGTTAATTCCGAATTGATTTTACACAAACGGAAGACCATGGCCACTTCCGTTGCAGAATTCTCTTACAGCATTTAGTAAATTCCTATTTAATTTTTACGAAGGATATTGAGTCTTATAGCTTTGGAATAAAGTGACATTTGCTAGTATTATGAACGGGGTGTATAATTCTGTACTACTTTACAATGCTAATGTTAAAGCTATAAATCTATCGTCAGTTGAAAATAAATACAAAGTACGAAAATAGTCAAAGAAAAAAGTTTCAGTAAATGTTCAAACAGAAATGTTTTACTTAGTTGGTTTTTTTAATGAACATGCCCAATGTATAGAAAACGTTGACTTTAGGTCGCAGTTTCAAATCCGAGACAGCACCGCTGAGTTTTCGAGCGCTTAATTTGTGTTCGAAATTCATCTGATTCTTTACGGCGAAGGAAAATATCGTGAGAAAATCTGCATGTCGTAGAAGAAATTTTAAGAAATATAATATTCAGTAGTTCTAGTGGACCACCACTAGTGGTAGGGCTTAAATGCCTGATTGCCCGCCTGGTTAGCCGCTACCATAAGTTTTTTTTTTTTTTTTTTTTTATGTTAGAAGTTGGCAAACAAGCATACGGCCCACCTGATGGTAAGTGGCTGCCGCAGCCTATGAGCGCTTGCAGCACCATTAGTAGGTGCCACTCACGCGTTGCCAACCTCGAGATATTAGTTCTTAAATCTCGTTCGCCCAGTAATTTCACTAGCGTACAATGCCCTTCAAACCGGAACACAGTAGTGCCTAAACACTACTATTTGGCGGCAGAATATTGGACACTGCGGTGGTACCTACCTAGCCGGCCTCTTGCAACAAATGACCTACCACCAGTGTGACTGATTGCACTGGTGGAATAATCTCTGTTGTGACAGATGTTATCCCAACAGCGGGCGATGGGGTCGTCACATCCCGACGCCTTTAGTTGGTGACATGCTTATTATTTTTAAGTCAGCCACCGTATAATCTTATTAAATGCTACACAATCAACATTCCTTATTATTATAGTATAGTAAAATTATGTGACCTTGACATGTCCGGTTAGAAAATTATAACGCATATATATTACAACATCTTCCCGGTGTCGGGATGTGACGACCCCATCGCCCGCTGTTGGGATAACCTCTCTCACAGCAGAGACTATCCCACCAGTGCAATCAATTACACTGGTTGTAGGTCTTTTGTTGCAAGAGGCCTGCTAGGTAGGTACCACCGCACTATCAAATATTCTGCCGCCAAATAGTAGCGCTTAGGCATTACTGTGTCCCGGTTTGAAGGGCACTGTACGCTAGTGAAATTACTGGGCAGAGGAGATTTAAGAACTAATATCTAGAGGTTGGCAACGCGTGAGTGGCGCCTACTAATGGTGCTGCAAGCGCTCATAGGCTACGGCAAGCACTTACCATCTGGTGGGCCGTATGCTTGTTTGCCAACTTGTAACATAAAAATAAAAATAATTTATTATAACTTATATATTATTACACTAAGTAGAAGAAGAAGATTATAACGCTTGTTAGATCCTATTGTTAAAACTTGTAAAATTTGTCTGTTGAAATCTATCTTTATTATAAAATCTATGACAGATTATATCTATGACAGAATATATTTTTAATTTAATGTATAAATTAATAATATTGTTAAATAATAATTCCTTATATTTTGTCAAGGAGACTACAAAACAGATATTTAAGCTAAAAATTTAATTTGTAAGACTTTAGGGACCTAAGTCAAGAGTAGTCGCTCCGCTGAACTTCATAAATCTCAAGAAGAAAGTATAATAATATATTGCGTCAAGTTATGTTTAATACTCCTATTTTAACTACAGTATATTTTGTTCTTATTTAAATATTTTAATAACTTGAAAGCTAAGAAGCTTAAGTTAATCCTTAAGATCTTATTCTGTAAACTTAAATATTAAACTTAAACTTATTTAATTATTTATTATCCAAAAAAGGCTTTATATAAAAATTGGTAGGTTTTACTTTTTGTAAAATGTGAGTATTATTTTTAATTAAAACATTTTACAATATGAGTTTCAAATATCTTTTCACTTGCAATAAATGGTTTGACAATGGGAGGGTTCAATAAAATGACGATGCACGTGTCAAATACAGTTCAGAACTGAGTCATTAATGTGTATTGCTGCTGGCCTTGACTAAAATAGAACGTGTGTGCCAATTTTTACAACGTAATATTTTTTTTAATCAGATAACTTGGTTTTGATATCCATCCATCTCCAATGACATCATCCCGGCCGGGTCTTCGTATAAACCACCACTCCCCTCAGCGACGCTGTCAAGGCCAGTAAGGCCAAAAGCAATACACTTTCCAAAAAAAAAAGTATCAGAAATAAAGTAATCTTTCTGAAATAATATTCTACGAAAGGTAGTTGCCGCTTATACTCGTAGTGCAAACATTGAGTTATAGGCGAACGATGATGTTGGGCAGTTTGTTACTTACAACGAAACCTGCAGCGAGCAGTAATTAATGATGTTCCGAGATTGACGATATTGTTCGATATTGCTCGATACGTTATGAACGTTACAGATTCCATTTT
The DNA here is from genome assembly GCA_023373885.1 of Hestina assimilis. Classification (NCBI taxonomy): domain Eukaryota; kingdom Metazoa; phylum Arthropoda; class Insecta; order Lepidoptera; family Nymphalidae; genus Hestina; species Hestina assimilis. The sequence continues at coordinate 2,311,071 of CM041749.1, read as the reverse complement.
GTACCTTTATCGTATAGCCTTGCTACGTTCAGTATGGATTGTTAGTTTCGAGTAGGGATGTGAACTATCTACGTGTATACGTACGAGATATTTTTATGACTTATTAACACCAATTTTTTAAATTTTATTTCATAGTGGTGCTGTATGCTGCATACCTTTCGCGTAGTGCACCGATTTTTTTTTATTGCACGGAACTCTTATTCTTATTCTATAATAAAAGTAGCCTAAGTTACTCCTTATAACATCAGCTGTCTGCTAGTGAAAGTTCTGTAAAATCGATTCATAGATCGAGAACAGACGGACGGAGAAAAAATTTTTAAATTGTATTTTTGTTTAATTTCAGTACCGTATATACTTTTATATGCTTAGTGCAACGCTATTGATATATAATTACAAACATACTTCAATTTTATTTATTTGTGTAGATTTATAATTCTCGAAGTAAACAAATAAAAAAAAAATTTGGTAAAACGTACAGATGCTATTCGCACAAATAAATTTACAAAGAGCAAAGAATTTTATGAAAACCCCAGGAATATTATAGTATCATAAAAACAAGGATAAAAATAAAATTCATTCAGTGGCGTGATTCAAGCATATTTTAATAAAAAATCGTAACTTGGAACCGGCTTTGGGATTCCAATTTTGCCATTGCACCTTGTTTTTCTATATAATGTAGTCATTTTGGAGGTCCATAATTTATTGAAAAATTGTATTCTTTTTTTATTTGTCTACTTAAAGCTTTTAAAAAGCTATAAAGAATTATATATTCTGAGTGTCAAAGAATAGATTAAAGTTAAAACATATCTTACGACTATTCGTTATATTCAGACATTTAGTTTTTTGTTATTTAATTTATGACGATTAGCGAACAAGAATATGGTATGCCTGGTGGTAAGCAGTCACTGTCACATATGAGCGCATGCGATACTTAAAGTACCAAAAGCGCGTTACCAAGGGTAGAAGGGAAGAAATGAGATGGGATAAAAGGAAGGAAACGGAGAGGGTAGGAGATTGGGCTTCCGGCGCTCTTACTCATCGCACGAGGCGAAACAGTACCTACTAATACCGTTACTTGACGCCGATTTTCTGTGAGACAAAAGTGAGAAAGTTCTGTAGAGAGTAGTTCGCCGGTTGGGCCGGCTCATTTGTGCAGGAGCATGGCTCTACTACATTAGTATTATATATTATACTATTATTTTTATCACAAATGAATTCTTGACATAAAATAATTGTTCTGGATTGGTGGTAGTATGTGATTAAAGAGGATGATCAAGAGTTCGATTCCCGTTCGTAAGAGATATTTCTATTTGACATACAGAATTTTCATCCCGGATTTTTACGAACCCCTGACACAGAATATAAATATCGTTATAAAACTGATTATAAAAAAATGTAAAACTAAAGCAGAACTAAAATAAACATGAATAAAAATCGCAATTCAAACCGAAATCATCGGGCCCGGCATTTCTTATATAACATTTACTAAAGCAAATTAATTTAATTCAAATTAGCCTATTCCGAGTGGCTTTTGCGCAAACATTTACTTTCTTAATTGAAAAGTTATCTCATGGTACCGGTTTTGTTTTATATTCGTCCGGAGATCTGGGTTCATTTAGATTTAAATAAAATGGTAATTTAGTTAACTATTGATAACAGGCAGTGGGAAGCCTTTTGGTTTTTGGGCATGAATGGGTCGACTCGATTAGGACAGTCCTCGAAACATACTATATTAGTTGTGCACGCGTTTCTGCTCATAATATTTTTTATATTCCCATGGAGACTGGATAACCTAACCTGACTGGATACCTTATGCACTTATTCAGGCAATAAGTTATAATTTGTGAGCCTTTCATCCGAATCCGTTCAATAGTCTTCTCGTGAAAGAGTCACAAACATCCGTCCCTCTAAACATCCATCCATCCACCCTTTCAATTAAATAAATAAGTGCTACACACTCAACAGCCTCCATTAGAACAGTTACATCCTGTGTCGCTGTCCGGAAAGACATATAAAAACAAGTAGAAACAATAATACCGGAACATAATATGCCTGCATGGTCAATACAAACATTTACCCCAAGCGGGAATCGAACCACGACCTTTGGACCTGATCTTAAGGCATATCGTCGTCAAGTAAATATAAATATAATACGTGTTTTAAAGTTCTCTAAAACTCCTCCCTTTAGGTCTGAAATGGGGGTACAAAGATTCTAATAAATTTTTATTCACGCGGGCGTAGCCGCTGGACGAAGCTAGATTAATATATTTTCATAATCAAATTCAGTGGCTATGGATCATTTGGTAACTCAAACATGGTTAATCCTTCCAATTATAGCTTCGATCCTAAAAACACAAAACTCAAGTTTAACCACACACCATATTTAGATTAAAATTTGTCGACAAAAATAATATTAACCATTTATACATCATACATGTATATGGTATGCATTTAAGAATGTATGAAATTTTGTTGTTATAAGAATAATTATTTTTAAAATATTATTTTGTTGTAGCAAACTCAACTGATGCTAAGCGATTACCGTTGACAGTAAAACCAGAGGGTGCCGACCTTTTTAAGATGCCACTGGTACCATACCCTACCTGACCTCGAAACGTGATTGACGAACATCTCACGAGTGTACCAGTAACGTATGATGGTAACTAATCAGGCGGGCGATTGAGGCCTGCCATCTGCAAACATTACTATAAGAATATTTCAAATAATAATAAAATGTAAACAGCATGTGGCATATTGACTCAATAATCATTATTTCTATTGTTATTTTGATCTTAGAGTAAAAAGTCTTGAGCGACACCTTAAGAGGTCTTTATTAGACACTCGTAGTTATATTAAAGCCACGAAAAAAAAGGCAGCATAGCTTTAGCCGGCACGCAATTTACATATGTACATACCACATACGTATGTGTGATCTTCACTCCTCTCAGTTTTTATTTATAATAGGATTTCTTATTTTAGAATTACTAATAAATTGTTTTGTATTATATGATTTAAACTCACAAAAGAGAGCAAGTTTCCTTACTTACGGGAAGGATAAATTCCTAGTTCAACTGTATTTGAAAATACATACATATAGATTGTAAGCAAAGATTTTTAAAAATTATCTAAATAATGTAGTTTACAGTAGAATCATGAGTCACACACGTCTAAATATTGCAGTAAGTCCCAAAGAAACCTAAGAATTTTCTGGGATTAATAGTATCATATGTATTAATCTAGATTACAATTTTTATCTGTGCCAAATTTCATCCAAAGCTTAAATAGATTTGGATGAAATTTGGCCGTTTTTGCACGATTGCATACATACAAAGTTTCATACTTATAATGTTAGTATAGATTTAGGTTTTAGTCGATAAAATCCCAATTTTCCGAATCCGTCAGGTACACCTCAAATGTTTTCAATGCGTAAGTAATAGTAAACAAAATGAGAGCTCGGTAAATCCAGTTAACAAAATGTAGCCGTCCCTCACCGTCACACGCAATACTACGACGCCGGGATCACTATGCCGTTTATTCAATTAGCGGGCTACCGACGGAAACTTTGTTCCTATTTGCACTATTAACATACAATGTAGTTTATACGATTATAAAACGACCAACATGCCAACTTCATGTTGGCATTTTAAATTTGTCCACTGATTAACTGAGGTTAATTTGAGTATACAAAAGTTGGGATAACGAAGGCGTTTTAATCCTTTTTGACGTCAGAGCAATTTTGTTCAGAGATACCTGTCGTAAAATTCCTAGTTAACTGTTTTCATTGTGTAAAAGAGGCTGCAGTTTGGTAAAGTTCAAGTTAAAAATGTAGAAATCAAGTCGTAGAAGGTAAAATTTTTCAATCTAGGTCAAAAACCTCTGGTTTTTTAATTTTTTAAATATTTTGTTTGATAATTAAACATACATTTTTTATTCACTTCAAAGTGGCAAACAAGAATCAGGACCGCCTGATAGTACCAGAAGTATCAAAAGCATGTTTCTCATCAAAAAGAAATAATGTCTTTAATCCTCAAGTATCGTACGTATCAGTGCTACTTCACGTCGATATTCTGTATAAAATTAGTACTTTCCTAGTCTGACCCATTTATGCTTTAAATAGCAGGACTTTATTACACCATAAGACCGCGGCCCCACCGCTGCACACAGAGAGGCTACACATACATGTGTCTAGCTACGCTTTGCAAGAAGCTGTATGTAATAGTGTCCATTGCCTCTTGAACATTCAAGAGGCAATGGACACTGGATTGTGGGTTACAAATACGCTACTCAAGAATTTACATGATTGCTACACGCTTGGCTTGCGTGCGTAGATTTAGTGCTTTTGGTAGGTGGGGAAGCTATACAAATATTCGTTATACACGAAGTGTGTGTCTGTGAAGTTGTGCTGCAGTGGTAACATAGATCCAGGTTGGCGTCTGTAATTCCGAATGCATACAACCTGAAACTCTTTATGGTGCAAGTACATAGGCTACTCATAAGCCCGCTCCACCCTAGACCTCATCTATGCCTTCACGCTCGATGGAGGTCAAGAGCTTACCCATTTTAGGATAGAAAAAAAAAGCCATTTGATTATATTTTAAATTATAGGGAGCCTTAAAATGAGTACAGTGTGGAACTAACTATTGCGCTATTGTTACGCCAGCGGATTTATTTGCTCGGCCTTTGAGGCGGGTCTGACGTTGTAATTTGGACAACTAGCTTAAAATTACTATTTTTGAAGCAAATTTACATCTGAAAAGATTTAAAATATTTTATACGTCGTTATGAAAAGAATTATTTACAGTGAAAATAATTTTGTACGGAAGGACTCGCAACGTCTATTGAATATATTTTTCTTTCTCCTTTGAATCAGCGTAGCTATTTAAAAATTTTCAACAAAAATATTTTCAAATTGAAAAATTTAAAATGAAATTTAAAGTTGGTGCCCAATCTGTATTTTGATGTTTTTTCTAATAGCCATTTTTATTGAGACTATAGACTATACGTAATTATGATGTTATTAATGTTCTTTATTAGTGACTTTTAAATTAATTTGTATCTAGAAATTGATGTAAATCAACATGAAAAAATTTTATAGCAATATTTTTTTTATGTCATGACGGTTGGCAAGCAAGCATATGGTCCGCCTGATGGCAAGCAGTCACCGCAACCTATGAACACTTGCGATACTACACAAGAGCGTTGCCAACCAAAAAGAACAGGAGGGACAAGGTGAGAAGGGAGAAAAAAGGAAGAAGAAAGGAAGGGAACAGAGGGGGTTGGAGATTGGGCATCCGGCGTTCTCACGCATCGCACGAAGTACCTAATGATACTGTTACTTTTCGCCGATTTTCTGTGAGAGAGTAGTACTTTCCCGGTCAAGCCGGCTCTTTTGTGCTGAGAGAAGCATGGCTCTACTACCGTCAAATATATCAATTTCTATATTAAAAATAATTCTAAAATTCTTCAGTAGCTATATTGCTGAAACATGTTTCAAATAAACTTTGCTATACGGCAATGGGTTCGTTAGCTAGAAACTAAAACAACGTGTGCACTGAACTAGGAATTAAAAGTTTATATTTTTTGTTTATATTTCTTAGTAAATTAAAACTGATGGTACTGTTGAAATAACTGCTATCGTTATTTTGTCTTTTCAGAATCGGATATCGGGATAAAGCCCATACCGCTTATTCTTGAAATTTCGCTGACCACGAATATGATAGCTAAAATTGGGACACAGGAGAATTTTTATCCCGGACTAGCAAGGAGATTTAAATTTCGATATAGATTCGAATTTTGAAGTCCAGACTAATAAATAAATGAATATTTATTATTATACAATCTAATATTGTCAAAGTGAAAATAGCTCTATCTACCCTATAATATCCATCCCATCATCATCATCATCCCATCATTTTTTCCGATTTTGTTAAATTTAGGTAGATGGTATTAAGTAGAAGTAGTGAAATAGGGATTGACAGTTTGTATTTCATTCCATTTAGTTGTATTGGCGCAATAAAGGCGCCTCATTACAAAACGTGATTCAGGCGGGCAAAGACGCAAGTAGATGCTTGTGTAATATATATTACGGCTTTACTAATTCAACTGGACGAAGTTAAATAAAGTCATTGAACAAATAGAACGTTGACAAACAGACCACGCTACAGTGTAACTTCATTGGTATCAATTCTCCGACCGTATGCTAACGTTTTAATACCGTATGCTAATCAGAGTCGGACTGTAAAATCAATCACAGTTGCTCGGAGCTCAGTTCGTTAGCCGGGTAATGAAATCGAATACTGAACGTGACCGGCTATCCGTATTGTCGCTCTATTTCTTTGATAGCTTTTTGTTTAAAGGTCTGCAATATTGTGTATAAAATTTCAAGGGAAGTATTTCGTTTTTAAGTCTTCATGATTAATTAAAAGGGATTCTCATATATTTCATTTTCTCTGTTTTATTGTGTGCATAGAAATCATAATAATATGTTGCTAGTTTATAAAATTTCAAGTAAAGTATTTCGTCTTTAAGTCTTCATAATTGGACGCAAATAAGCAATACCATGTCAACCCACAAAATTAAAAAACTGAGTTTTATATGCAGAAGTGTTGGTAAATGGCTGAAGAACATTTTTCTTTAATATTTGTAGGGTTTTAAGCTTTAAAACTTCTAAAAAAGCCATTTATTAACTATGCAATTTATGTATTATTTTAAACGTTTTGGGTTATATTATATACGAAATATGCTATATACTTACATAAATCTGAAATTGCCAAAAATTTGACCAATACATTAAAAAAAATCATAAAAAGCAAGCTGTTCAAAATCTTCAAACGCGTTTTCCTCGAAATGACATTCGTGTGGGTTGACATGGTATTGCTTATTGGCGCCCAATTAATTAAATGGGATTTTAATATATTTAATTTTCTCTGTTTTATTGTGTTCATAGAAATCATAATAATATGTTTCTAGAAGTGGCATATCCACGTGATCTTGTCGCCGCAATTGTGACTTACGAGCCACGAACGGTGCGAGCATGCATTAGTGTCGTTTATTAACTTTGTTTACCATTGCTGGATAAGCTATTAAATACCCAGAGCAGTACAAGCGCACGTAGCATTGTACTGCGAAACTTCCGATATCGTCGTACTTAATAGGCTTGGATATGAGAAACCTAGAGGCAAGGCGGCGACAAGTGTTTCGTTATTAATAATCGACGTTATTATTAAGATTTCTGTGATTGTGTGTTACTATTTTATTTGTTACTTTTTTCTATGTTTAACATTTTTCCTCTCGCTTTCCTGCAATCTGTGGTAACGACTTGGTGAAAAGTTTCAAAGGGCGAGTTAAAGACGTAGTAATTTCATGCCTGATTTTTAATAAAAGACTGTCAATAAATAATGTTTAACCACCATCGCCAGGTATTTACATCAACATAAATATAGTTAAAACGATCAAACAAGAACAAAACGTGGAATAAATATATAAAAAATAGAAAAGGCTTTCTTTAAATTCTTGACGATAAAAATGCCTTACCGAAAAGAATGAAAGAATTTTGAAATACGTATTAATAGAAATGCAAAATTCCTGTCCGTCTGGTATCGAAGAATTTCATTTAAACGTCCAACTTTAATAGTCAGGCGAATCGAAATCTTTACATCGCATGTTTTTTATTAAGGTTTTTCTTTTAGAATTCCGGACCCAAAGGAAATTCTTCCTTCGATCAAACCGATAAAATCTTCGAAAATCAAATTCGACTGATAAATGATATTCTTTTTTCTTTTGAATTGTTATTATCTTTAGTTTTATTAGTGCTGTTTAATATATTAAATTGCAGCGCTCAATCGATTTTTTTAGAGCAGAATTGAGATTAGGTATGTCATTCTTACATCAAAATTACCATGTTTTTGAAAAAGCAAATTATCTTGTAAAATATTCTTAATGCGTTATACGTTAGGTAAAGTGTTGATGACGCTGATATGGTGAGATTTATCGAACTGTAATATGTATGTGGTCAGGAAAATAGCGAACGAGTTTATGGTTAGTTAAAAGCTAAAAGGAAAAAATATTCATCACGAAATTTAGATATCTACCATCAAAGAATACTATTTTTAAACAGAAACATGAAGATTGGTTCATACTCGGCTAAGATAGCGCGTAGCATACATACAATGTAATAAAATCTGATACGTTTCTCTCAGGGCCCGTCCTATTGATAAAATTGATACGGGCACCAATTAGGAAGAGCCGAGTAAATAAGGATTCCATTGTCGATCTCGCCTTGTGCTGACACCAACATTTTCTTTTATTTCTGAATCTAGAGAAACTCACTTACTCACTCTAAGGACAAACGTAGAATATTTTGGTGCTAATGTATATAAAACCAAATAAAACTTTGAATCTCAAATTAAGTTAAGTTAATTCTATGTATACTAGACTTTATGTGACCAAATAAGAAATGAAGAGATCCATGGAAGAACCCAAATCAACCACATAGCTATGGGTTGCGAATCTGAAACGACAATGAACGTGACACTATAGCTCAACGGATCCATCGACGTTAGGGTCCAAAGATGTTAGCGTAAAGCGACCATACACCAGAAGTCACAACGGTGTCGACAGGACTCTCACTAGATAGACTAAGGATTTAAAGACAGTCGGTAAGAGTCGCTGGATACTAGCTGCGCAGTATGGTTCCCCGTAGCATAGACCTATTTATAGCTGTTGACGTCGGTGACGACGCAGTAGAGTTGACTAAGACAGAGATTACATACATAACACACAAGTTAATTCAAGGTGGCTCATCCAATGATAAGCGTTCAATTAATCTTATAGATACTTGCAACTCTTGTCATTACTGGCACTTGATATGTGTGTTGCCAAGTAAGTGTAAAGAGAGAGAGAGAGTGTATAGAAAAAGACAAAAAGGGTATGCATATTAATTATCCTTTCGAGGTAGACTTATGTCGAGCGGGCTCTCTACGCAAACCTTACCTTTAAATTTTATTTATGTAACTATTATAGTTACTACAGCTTAAATTATTCCTATAATAAACTAAACCATTATAATAATTAAGTCAACCGAGAGCTGGCTTTGACTCGGAGCGATAATGCTAAGTTCGTTTAGTTGCAAAAGAAGATCGAATCAACTTAGCATTGTTATCAGCTTTGGTTCACTAACCTTGGCTGTTAATGGAGATAGGTTTTAAGTCATAAGAAATTTTATCAAAATAAGAAAGAATATACAATAGAATGCTTCTGAAAATAAGTTACAAATGTTCATTTAAATGCTTATAATAATAGATTATCGTTTAGTTTTATAAATTTTGATAATGAAAACATGTATTATACTGCAACACATTTTAAAGGCATCGGGAAATGACGACCTCGTCGCCCGCTGTTGGGATAGTCTCTGTCACAGCAGAGATTATTCCACCATTGCAATCAGTCATACTGGTGGTAGGTCTTTTGTTGCAAGAGGCCAACTAGGTAGGTATCACCAGTACTACCGCAAAGCAGTAGTGTCTTTGACATCACGATTTAAGAGGCACTGTAGGCTAGTGAAAGTACTGGGCAAAGGAGATTTAAAACCAATATCTCGAGTGGCACCTTATAATGGTGTTGCTAATAGAAGGGCTGGGCAACCGCTTACCATCAGACGGGTTGTATGCTTGCTTGCCAACTTAGTAACATATAAAAAACACATGTTTTCAATCAGAACGCTTTAAAGTTGTCGTTTTCTTTTTCTTAGCTGTTTAGTCGCTACAGCTTAACGTTTCGATCACCAACCATTTCAGTTACGAAGCACTTGAGTATCACCCAACTTTAATATATTAACGAATGCAATTAAAGTACTTGTAGTAGTTCATTTAACTCTAGTTCTTTTTGTTTTATTTTTGCTGCATACATTATGAATAAGTATATTTAAATACATATAATTTTTTAGATCTCGACAAAGAGCTTGTCAGCAGCAGGCCGTGCTCTGCTCACAGATATCTTTGTACTACATTTTAATGTATTGTGACGTGTTTTAATTTTACTGAAAATGTTATTTTAAAAGTGGGCTTATTAATTATTCTAAGCTTCTATGACAAAGCTTATTCTATCAATTTATTAAGAAGGTATGATGGAAAGAATATCTTATCGGCGTCGGGATGTGACGACCCCATCGCCTGCTGTTGGAATAACCTCTGTCACAGCAGAGATTATTCCACCAGTGCAATCAGTCACACTGGTGGTAGGTCTTTAGTTGCAAGAGGCCGGCTAGGTAGGTACCACCGCAGTGTCAAATATTCTGCCGCCAAATAGTAGTGCTTAGGCATTACTGTGTTCCGGTTTGAAGGGCACTGTACGCTAGTGATACTGGGCGGACGAGATTTAAGAACTAATATCTCGAGGTTGGCAACGCGTGTGTGGCACATACTAATGGTGCTGCGCGCGCCCATAGGCTACGGCAACCACTTACCAGCAGGTGGGCCGTATGCTTGTTTGCCAACTTCTAACATAAAAAAAAAGAGATGAGAGAGAGATTATAGATGAATCGTGATTTAGATTATGTTCTTAATTAACTATATAACGATATTTTTCGTGTGACAAGTAATCATTTCAAACAAAATAATACTTCAATCTAAGCTTCGTATAAAATAGCAATTACTACTTAACAGGTAACCGAGGCACCAGTGATTAATGCGGTATAGTTCCGTAAAATGTCTCATCATTCTCTCGAAATGGCCCCAATTTTCTCAGTACTGCCTACGATCACGCATGACCATAGTGGCGTAAAGTAAAATCAACCTTTTGCTCTATCAATAAGACTTAAATTTAAACGAATAGAGAGGAAATTAGAAAAAAAATTAGAGTAGTGTTCGCAAATCGCACCCAACGAGTGTCAGGGAGAGCCATCAATCTTGAACGGAGTAAAACCCCTTTCAACGTTTATTTATCTTTGGATTATCGAAAATGAAAAGATAAAACAAAGTTTAATGCAAATTCCGTTTGGTGTAAAAAGTATAGAAAAAAATGATATTATATATGTTACTACTGAAGAATAAATTAATAGTAAACAAACACCAGTTTTTATTTAAATGTTTCTAAAAGGAAGAAAATAAACTTCTAATTGAATCAAATTCATACATTTTTACTAAAATTTGCCTCATGATTTCCTGAAATATTTATATATGTCGGAAAGTGGCCATTCTCATCGACATCGTCAGTTATAGATTTAGTGGGCGTCATTTGGGTATGCAAGCACAAACACACTTTTATATTACTTTTAACTTTTAATACAATATTACAATTTTAACTTTAAAATGCCTGAGCAGTGGGTTCGGAGCACCGACCCGGCTTCAACTCCCAATAAAATCAGAATGATCCAACTCGATCGTATTAAGATTTTTACAATATCTTATTCCCGTAAAACAAAATCATCTTTTTATAAATTTTCTCTTATTCTATGTCAAGACGGTGTCTCGACCCCACTAGAGGTTTCACTCTACTCAATATGGCCAGTACGATTACAACATTAATAAGAACTAAAACAATATTAAAAGGTTATAACAAATCAAATTAAGTTAATTTATGATTTAAAATGAACAAATATCAGTAAAATTATTAAAGAAAAGCTCGTTTAACATCCAACTCCGACGTATATATATATATGTAAAACACAACCCTTTTTTAGGTGGACTTATGTACCTACAGATCAAGTTACGTAATTATTGTATTATTTTTTATGTATACGCTTTTTGTCGGTTTGGTCTAGGCTGAAACAATTTTAGATGCATTTTTTTTTCACTAGCAGATATTTCACTATTCGGGGAAGATTTAAGGCTACTTTTATAAAAACAGAGAGTTTTTTTTATTAAAAATAAAATTCACTGAACCATTTTAACTATACGGTAAAGAAAACTTTATTATTTAGTCTACGCTTACACAGCTTTTTATACTATAATATCAAAATAAGAATCGAATAGCTGCGGGTGGTGATAATGATGATGAATAACAATATATAATTCTAGCATCATTATAATGATATAGCATTGAGAATAGTTAACATAAATTGATAACGTTATCAAGAATCAGATTTCAGTTGAAATAAGATTTTTTCGATCTACTTTCTTCGAAGTAAATGGGAATCAATTAATTGAATGAATGAATTTAGGGACACCATTTCCTATATTTCAAGTGTAGGGCTGTGAGGGGCGTGCAGATTGGATAGCTAATGTTTAAGGTAATGAAAATTGCTATAAATTATATTAAATATATTCAGTAATTTGACTGCAATATAAATGTTGTGACATGTTATGCACATTATGGTAACAAGCCCAATATAAAAGACTACTAAACGGTACGAAAGAACTAATGCAAAATCAACTTTAAATAGTGCCACAAATTGAACAGTTCCTTAGTGGCGATTTAGACAGAAGTCATTCCAACAATTAAGTTTCTGATGGTTCTCCTTTACATGAGTTTTTTCTATTCAGTTTTTATGTTTAGTTTCTAGATGACAACTTTTTATTTTTGTACGTTACTTAACTTTTTATTTTTGTAGTGACTTTGTGTACGATATTACCCAACTATTGTAACTTATGTAAGTCTTTTAAATGTATTTTCTTTCTCATATAAGTGAAATTGTATTTCTTATGGGAAATAAATGATCTCAAACCGTATAAGAAAAAGAGAAGTGGTAGTAGAAATTTACAGTTTGTCATTTTCTTTATGCTTGCAATGTAATTGTTGTACCACTGATTAAAATTTTAACAATTATTATCAGATGTTATGATAACTACTGGAACTGACAACTTAACGTACTCTCCAAAGCATTGTGGGAAGGACAAGGACGTAGACCGAAAAACACCTGAGCGGGAATCGAACCCGTGACCGTTGAGACCTCAGGCAAGCTCGCTCCGTCTGTCCGTCTGTCACGTACTGTCCGTCTGTCCGTCTGTCCGTCTGTCCGTCTGTCCGTCTGTCCGTCTGTCCGTCTGTCCGTCTGTCCGTCTGTCCGTCTGTCCGTCTGTCCGTCTGTCCGTCTGTCCGTCTGTCCGTCTGTCCGTCTGTCCGTCTGTCCGTCTGTCCGTCTGTCCGTCTGTCAACGTCTGTCAACGTCTGTCCGTCTGTCCGTCTGTCCGTCTGTCCGTCTGTCCGTCTGTCCGTCTGTCAGTCAGTCAGTAGTTGTTGAGATATGAATGAAATTTCATCCACATTTGGTTTGAAGAAGATAGGTCTAAAAATTTAGAAGATATATAAGTTTTTCCCATAACTTTGTTTTTCATATTACTTTTAATAATTACTATGAAATTACCAACTTATTTTTGCGGTCAATTTTAATTCATTATTATTTTTAAGTCCATTAGATTCTTCATAACGAAGCTGCGGAACCCATTAGTTTCAACTGTGCGTGGTCCACAACACACTTTTAAACAAACAAAAACAAAATGTTGCACACTCGACGTCCGGAAACATTCACAATAACAAGGACAAATACACCCAGACCGGAAAATATGCTTGCATGGTCAATAGAAACATATAATGATCCGAGCGGGAATCGAACCCGCGACCTGTGGCGTTTAAGGCAGGTTCGCTACCGCTGCGCCACAACGTCGTCAAACTGGTAATTTTTTTTTTTTTTTGTTAGAAGTTGGCAAACAAGCATACGGCCCACCTGATGGTAAGTGGCTGCCGCAGCCTATGAGCGCTTGCAGCACCATTAGTAGGTGCCACTCACGCGTTGCCAACCTCGAGACATTAGTTCTTAAATCTCGTTCGCCCAGTAATTTCACTAGCGTACAATGCCCTTCAAACCGGAACACAGTAGTGCCTAAGCACTACTATTTGGCGGCAGAATATTGGACACTGCGGTGGTACCTACCTAGCCGGCCTCTTGCAACAAAGACCTACCACCAGTGTGACTGATTGCACTGGTGGAATAATCTCTGTTGTGACAGAGGTTATCCCAACAGCGGGCGATGGGGTCGTCACATCCCGACGCCTTTCATAATAATATCGTTATAGTGTGAAATTATCCTCCAATGTATGTAATCTGGCAATATATATTCGAAGCTAAAAATGAGATATATAGAACCATAGGGGATGGATTGAATTATAACTCGCTCCTCCGGGCGTCATAAATCTTAACTAGAAAGTATATTCTATACTGTGTAAATGTACGTTGAAATCACTACATAGTATAAAACAAAGTCGCTTTTTCTGTCTCTATGTATGCTTAAATCTTTAAAACTACGCAACAGATTTTGATGCGGTTTTTAATAGATAGAGTGATTAAAGAGGAAGGTTTATATGTATAAAAATAGTGGAGAAAAAAACAATAATTTTTGAGGTTTCTAATGTGATGTCGTAAATAATTACATTTAACGCGTGCGGGCCACGGGCACTAATGAATAAATCAAAATTACCTACTGGATCGCTTTTATCATTTTTTCAGTGAATGACATAGGCTATATATTTTATACCCGTGCGAAGCCGGAGCGGGCCGCTAGTATTATATAAAGCTAAGTTGATACGTACTGAAGTTTTTTCTTTGATAATATCACATCACCTAACTTTTTCAGGATATAAAAGTATGATATGTTTTTATCCAGGTAATAAGCTATCCTGTGACGTTGACGTAGACGACATTGTGCCTTATACGCCACAGGTCGCGGGTTCGATTCCCGCTCGGAGCAGAATATGTTTGTATTGACCATGCAAGCCTATTTTCCTGCCTGGGTGTGTTCGTCCTTGTCCTTGTCCTTGTATGTGTTTCCGGACCCCGACACAGGATATCACTATCCTAATGGGGGCCGTTGAGTGTGCAGCGTTTATTTATTATTTATTTATCTTTGTACCAAATTTCATCCTCCTCTGTTAGCCGATTTGAAATGATTCGGGCTACCATTTCTGCTGGATTAAATAGGTTAACTTTATGAATAATTTATTATTAATAATGCTTTTATTCACTTTACTAGATGACACTATAAGTTCCCTAGACATTTTTTTAAAAGAATAATAACAATGCTTTTTCAAGGCTGTACGAATATTCCTATTGTCCCTCCAAATAACCTTAAAGCTTGCTTTAGAAGTGGGTACGACAATACCTTAAGGGGTCCCCTTGATCGAACCCGCGATTCTTGCGTTAATGGAGCGAAGTCGGCCCTTCTACCGTTCAGCTATTGAGGCTTGAACTTATACTGCATGGGATTTCAACGACTCGTCTTTTATTTGGTACGAAGATGGTTCTCTGCATGGTGAAATATTGGAGTAACTGACTCTATACCATCAATGTGACGCTTCGTTAGAATGACAGTTTTTTAAATAATGTTCTAATCCAACGTATTGAATAGGTAATATACCTATACGCGAAATCCACAACAGCGCGATTTAGAAGACATTTTCTTCCTCGCACAACCACTCTGTGGAATCAACTTCCGCCGGCGGTCTTCCCGAACCGATACGACTTGGGAACCTTCAAGAGAAGAGCGTATTCTTTCCTTAAAGGTCGGCAACGCGCCTGCATGCCTTCTGGTGTTGCAGATGTTCATGGGCGGCGGTGATCACTTAACACCAGGTGAGCCTCCTGCTCGTTTGCCCCCTCTTACATAAAAAAAAAAAAAAACTCCACCATGCACATAGATATATTTAATGAATAGAGGAGCTGTTTCATCCTCAATTTTTTTCTGTACAAAAATTAATCAAAATTAGGTAGCAGGTAAACTAGTTACATTCACATTTATAAGTTTCAAAAATATTAATGAAATGAAATAAGTATAGTGAAATTCAAGTTCTGTTGGTTTTGTTAACCCCACGGGAACCTAAAAGTTTCCTTGCCATTCCAGGTAACAATAATCTGTGTGCTAAATTAATAGAAAATGTACTTAAATATAATTCTAGAATACACTTTAATAAGAAGAACACTTAATTGCTTTGATTACAAAGGTCTTCAATAATTTTCATAACATAAGCAAATCTCAATTTATATTCTTAGAAAATCAAAACTCGAGACAGCTACTAATTTCATATCTAGGAATTTGGGATGTTTATATAATAGCTGATATTTCTGAAATTAAGGCAAAATTATAATATATTTTGTTTAACCGACTGCAAAGGGGGTAAAAATAAATCTTTATCTTATAAGCCTAATATACTTTTGTGTGGAACCCCCCTGAAGCAAGTGACCGAGTTCAGGTACCTTGGTCATGTTGTAACGGAGCACCTTGGTGACGACAGCGACATGGAGCGGGAGCGCCGGGCGCTGTCGGTCCGCGGCAACATGTTGGCCCGCAGATTTGCACGTTGTACGACGCAAGTTAAATTAGCTTTGTTTCGAGCTTATTGCCAATCTTTTTACACGTGCAGTTTGTAGGCGAACTATAGGCGGCGGACCTATAGCGCCTTGCGTGTCTAATATAACAATGTGCTGAGGGCGGTACTTGGGAGGCCCCGACACTGCAGTGCTTCAGCCATGTTTGCGGGTGTTCGTGTGGATGATTTCTATGCGATCATGCGCAAACATGCTGCGTCCATCATGGGTAGGCTAATAAGCAGCAAAAATACCCTCCTCAGCACTTTGGCTTATAAGCTGGATAGACAGTTCTGGAGGATTTGGAATGGTGCACACATGGACGTCAGGCGGCAGTAAAGACCGAATTAGTTTTTACAATAAATTTCGGTGTAATTAGGTTAATATTTTACTAATATAGGCTAATAACATTGTTACTAACACTCATTTGTATTTATATGGACTTACTTTGGTCTGAAATAAAAAAAAAAAGATGGAGGCTACCATCTATTCTGAATAAGCTCTTCAAATTTGAGAAGCACATCTATTGTGTGTTGGGTATTTTTAAAGAAGCATGTGCATTTACTCTGAAAAGAACAACATTTTATGAAGTGATGATGACCACAAATGGTCACCAGAACTACCTAAAAGTAATAAATATTTCAATTTAGGATACAACTAGGTGTTTACGATGCTTGATGATATGCCTGACGAACTATTATTCTAAAGTATAAAATATATATTTTTGAAAAATACGTTTTCCTGTTCTTTCTCGACGTTGTGGCGCAGCGGTAGCGAACCTGCCTTAAACGCCACAGGTCGCGGGTTCGATTCCCGCTCGGAGCATAATATGTTTGTATTGACCATGCAAGCATATTTTCCGGTCTGGGTGTATTTGTCCTTGTCTTTGTCAATGTTTCCGGACCCCCGACACAGGATAGTACTATCCCATGGTGGCCGTTGAGTGTGCAACGTTTATTTATTTATTTATTCTCAAATATAATATTGTATATGTTTTCAAGCTTAGACAAAAAAAAATTAAATAAATCCTGCTCAAAAAATAAATATGGTAATACAAAAACTTACACAAGTAAAAAGAATTCAAAGCTCATTAAAGTATTTCGAATCTGCACGACGTCGAGAGTCGTCCAGGACTTGCGGCCTTTGAAGTGGTCATCTCTGGATAGCTGCATTTTATACGCCAAATCGTCAAAGGCTTTTGACTGAACGTTAATTAAAAAGGGACTGCAAAATTTGAAAATAGACATAATAGCTCTTAATTAATTCACAAAAAAACAGTGAACAAAAAATAAGGTTGTAGTATAATTATATAGTTTGACGACGTTGTGGCGTAGCGGTAGCGAACCTGCTTTAAGCGCCACAGGTCGCGGCTTAGATTCCCGCTCGTTGCAGATGTTTTTGTTGATACAAGCATATGTTTCAGTTTAGGTGTGCTTGTTCTTGACCTTGTGTATGTTTCCCGCTCCCGGCACAAGATATCACTATCCTAATGGGGGCCGCTGAATGTGTAGTTTATTTGACTTTCGAAATGATATCGACACCGAGCGATTACCGCCTGTCTTACCCCGTGTAAAGTGATGATACGGCCAGTGTTATCTATTGATTGATGATTTGAAGGACGCATACTGGAGGTGGTAGGGAAGAAGAAGGGAGTGTTATTGAGAGCGAGCAAAGAAAGTGTTTTGTACTTCTATAAGTGGTACGGTACGTTAAATATGTGACGGTCAAGGGATGCACACCCTTTTTATTTTATTTTATTTTATTTTATTAGGGAAACAAACAGTACAAGTAAATACAATATAAAAATGAACATAAAACTAAAACATCGACCAACAAAGTTTCCACGAGTAAATCATTCATATAGTGCGAGCTATAAAAGTTAAAATTATATAACACTAAGAAAATAATTGAAATTAAATTATATTAACAATGATAAAATACAGTATTATTATTATTATTACAATGCAATTAATTAAAATATAGGTATATATGAACACAAATTTAAATTATGAATTTAAGACAATTTCATTTATTTGTTTAATTAAATTCTGTATGGATCCTGTAAAATAATCGATTGAATTGAAATCATTATTGTATTTAGAACATGAACGATAAATGAAGGCATTTTGTGCATATTTAGTGCGGGTAACATATAGTTGAAATAAGGATTTATTACGCGACGATTGTCTGGGACATCGAAAATTAAGACAACTGAGTAAAAATGGAGAATCAATAATACCTTGTAGCAATTTAACCAAAAATATTTGGTCCTTAGCCTTACGACGCCGTTCCAAAGAGACTAAATCAGGAATGTCTTGACCTAGAATGGAACATCTGAACTTTAAGTGCTTTAAAAATTTTTGTTGAATTTTCTCTATTTCTTGGATGTGAACATTGTACTGAGGATTCCAAATGACAGAACCATATTCTAAAACAGGACGAACGAATGAATTAAAAAGGAGAATCAAAGTAGAAATATTTTTAACCCTTTAACCCTTGTGATTCCTCACATTTCTAAAATAAAAGGATGCAGGTGGAACCAAATTAAATAGTTCCTGAGTACAATTTTCAAAATATATTTAATGGAATACCGACAGATAGGCAGAACAGCTAAACATATCTGAGGGATTAAATCTAT
The DNA here is from genome assembly GCA_023373885.1 of Hestina assimilis. NCBI lineage: Eukaryota > Metazoa > Arthropoda > Insecta > Lepidoptera > Nymphalidae > Hestina > Hestina assimilis. The sequence continues at coordinate 2,292,139 of CM041749.1, read as the reverse complement.
GTGTCAGTATAAAAGTCAGGATTACAGTATTGATAGTTTTAGGATACTTAATTATACATAGTCCATTGAAAAGTTACATTGGGGGTTGCGTTTATTACAGGACGCAATTATGTTTTGATGTGTAAGAGGGGTCAGTGTAAAGCTAAAACCTAGTTTGTGTGGGTCGCCACCCTTGTCCCACGGCCGCCATCTTGGAAATAGGGGTTGAAATGGTTTTACAATATATCTCTTAAACGATTTCTCTGATAAAAAAATTGTTAACATTTTTTGTTGCAAATTAAATTCTCTACAACTTTAGTCCAGTAACTTTTTATCGTAGAACTATAAATAAAAAAGTTATAAGTGAAAATAACTCATTAATAAAGTAGTGTTTTATTTTTAACTTTTATAACATACTGCGCATCTTATATTATTCCATGCCCTGTATATGCTAATAATAGCTCAACGGTATTAGGGCCGACTCTACTTCATTAACGCGAGACTCGTGAGTTCCTGATCCACCTAGGCTACTGTCGTACCCAATTCTAGCGCAAGCTCCGAGCTTATTTGGTGAGGCAATAGGAATATAAGTAATGCCTTGAAAAGCATTGCATTCCATACGAAGCAAAAGCAGTTGATGATACATTATTCAAAACCAAAAAATTTTACGTTTTTAATCCTCAAAGATAAGCTTAACAAAATAAAATTGTGTAAACGAGATTTCTGAACAAATACAATCTACGCGAGGCAAAGAATTTTATTACAAGTCCGGGAATCGTAAAAACAAGGACGAAAATTTATTCATTCAAAAACGTAATTCCTGCATACTAAAATAAAAATGAAGCTAAAACCGACTATGGGATTCTAATTCAAATACAGCTTCTCAAACCCATGTTTAATTTGGTTGCCCTTTGTCATTTGCAGGTACTTCGTGCGGATTATTACGTTATTCTATGTATATAATTATATGAAAAGAGTAGAGAAGACCTGACTGAAAATCAACACCAAGCATCCACCCTTGGACCTTAGAGAGCTGATTTTTTACATGATGTTTTTAAAACGTATGCTAGCACTAAGAAATGATTTTTCGAAATTCAACCCTTAAGGGGTGAAAAAGGGGCTTAAAGTTTATAAGGAAGTCCGTAATTTTTGAAACTCGAAGCAAGCATGCATTTCGGCGTCGGGATGTGACGACCCAATCGCTCGCTGTTGGGATGACCTCTGTCACAGCAGAGATTATTCCACCAGTGCAATCAGTCACACTGGTGGTAGGTCTACTGGGCAGACGAGATTTAAGAACCAATATCTTGAGACTGGCAACGCGTGAGTGGCACATACTAATGGTGCTGCAAGTGCTCATAGGCTACGGCAACCACTTACCATCAGGTGGGCTTTATGCTTGTTTGCCAACTTGTAACATAAAAAAAAAAAATGAAACTTTGTTTTCAGGATAACAATCAATTATAGAGAAACAGGTTTTTTACCATTTTCTAATATTCAACCCATGAAGGTTAAAATGGGGGTTCAAATTAAATTTTATTAACGCAGGTGAAACCACTGGCATATAATTATAATGAAGAATATTTAAATACAACGTCCGCGGATTCGTTTGCGTTTTTGTAGTTGTTATGCCCGGTGACCAACTAAAAGTTATTTTTCTATTCGGTAATATATACATTATTATGTATATCTATGCCATGTTCCAAGTTGATACGTCCAATCATTAAATTGTTAATAATCCCACGGGAACCTTTCTTTTTTCGGGATAAACAGTATCCTATGTGTTATAACTGGTTATAAAGTATCTGTATATTTAATTTCATCCAAATCAGTTCAACCGTTTTTCCGTGATTGAGTAACAAACATCAAAAATCCTAAATTCAAACGCCTAAACGTACAAATTTTTACATCCATAATAATTCAGCTCACGTATTCTGTCACAAATGTAAATTATATAAAGCTTTGTAGAATTTTTGTTTTTGTATCACAAAAGTGGCAATCATACTTGGTTAAAAGAAGGTTCTATAAAATTGAAGGGATACTTCAGAAGTAAAAATTTTTTTTAATGATTTTCTTGGAGACGTCAGCCTTACGTCACGGAAATTAAAGATGAGTTATTATTAATTATGATAGACGCTTTCATTTATCATCTTTTGCAAGAAACTTTTTTTTTAATTTAGTTTCATGTAATTATAATAACTCTGGAATTATTTCCTTAAATATTTCTTATGTTCATATTGTTAAAATTCAATGGCTTTAGTTAAATTTTGGCTAAATTTTATTATTAGTAGTATCAGTTAAAAATTTGTGTCACGTCATTTAAATTAAGTTATAAATAATTGTATACATATTATATATTTATTATTTATACTTAAAAACTAAATAACTATGTGTTATTCTTAACCTCTGGACAAGGTAAGCCGTCGGAGATCACAAATGACCACTAATAGAAGGGCAAACTATAACTTGATATAAATATAATATATTTAAATAAATTTTATGTTAAACTCTATTCCAGTTGTATTAAAATAGTGGATGTTATTCATTTATATATAAAAAAAATTAAAGGATGAATTTATGTTATAGTCGATATTATTTCAAGAAACAATAAATAAAAATCGGAAAGGTGGAGGTTATGAATTAAGTGAACTTATTTTTTACCTTAAGAATAATGAAATTTTATTCAATAAAAACATGGCCGCGGCCCCAACGCGACGCACATTAGCTGGATGGGTTAATTTCTTTGACAACGTGGGTCTAACTATAGCAATGACGTCAATACGTGCGTAGCTCGTGCGTAGTTTCCAATGCCTACTATCACATACATTTTCTTGCAAAGCGAAACTGGACACCTGGCCGTGCGCAAAGGTGAGGCCGTGGCAGTCTCCAAATGTACATAGAATAAAATAAAACTTTAATATTTACTTATTTCTGTGTGAGGGATTAACAAAAAGACAAACAGAATTATTAGGGAATTCTAATTTTTATACACTGGGATGGTGACATAGAGGCGTACCTCGTGATGGTAACCAGTCTCCGTGAATTACCGTTATGAAGCCTGTAACTTCAGAGGTATCACATGCGTACTGCCGACCTCTTAAAGCTATTTCAACCTTCTTTTAAGAAATGACACTGTAGCGTGTAGGAAAAGCCTTGGCTGGGAGCTCATTTTTCAACCAATGACTTCGCAGTACGAAGTTTCTTTAAAACCGCACTGTGCGCGACTAATTAGGCTTCAATATGTGATTATGAAATTTACTGCATATGCCAATCGGTGTATGCAGTATATTGAGTCTTAGTATTATTTTTAGTAGTTAGTCGTTCCTGGTAAACTTTTTGAAAAAATCCTCAAGAATTATGTACAGATTCCCATTAACACTGCTACAACTAGAAAATAAGATCTCTAAGACTATATGAAATTGTAAATTCATAAAGCAATACTGAAATGTATTTCGCAAAATTCTAAAGCCATTTTTACGAACATCATGTGTAGTGATATACATGTATTTTCGTGATTGGATTGGATTCGGAAAGACTCAATTAGTGGATGTAGCTTTGACCAAAACAAGATGGCCGCTTTCATTATCAAAGCAGACGGCATTGGTTAGGCTCCATAGTCTTTAGTCTTTTGTGTAACTGAATGCTTTCTAAAATAATCTTTGGAATAGAATCTATTCATATCTTTTAATCTAAGTTTGAAATTGTTTCGGAGGCGGGGTTTGATAATTACTGTTTCAAATAATTTGGACATAAATTATGGTAAAATTATGGTAAATACTTTTTATTATTTATTTATTCTTTGTCATAAGCTGGAGCTAAACAAAAAAAACGTAATCTAATATATAAAATTCTCGTGTCACAATGTTCGTTCCCATACTCCTCCGAAACGGCTTGATCGATTCGTATGAATTTTTTTATGCATATTCAGTAAGTCTGAGAATCGGCTACTATCGATTTTTCAAACCCTTCAGTGATAAGGTGTCCACCCAAAAATTTTTATTTTTATTTTTGGATAAAATTTTTATTTTTATTTTTATTATGTGGCATTGAAAAATACATACGACCCTAAATTTTCACTTTTTTATCACAAACCCCTGCTTTTTAATAGCCTTATTAGTCAATCAAAAACTTTCTCCGGGTAGAGGGCGCTGCTATCGGGTCCCAGATTTTTTCGGGGCAGGACAACGTCTGCCGGGCCCGCTAGTCTACATATATAAAAGACAAAGACCTGACTGACTTATACGCCCAGCATAAACGCATACTAAGAAATGATTTTCGAAATTCAACCGTTTAAATTACGTCAATATTGAACCTAGAAGCATGAAATTTTGTTATGTGGTGAACAATTAAACGTAATGAAACACAGAAAAAAAACTATTTTAATTATTAAACGTCTTAGATCCAGTAGGGGGGGAATGTTCAATATAATTGTGTAAATATATCGAAGTTGCATGGGCCGCCTAAAGAAAATTTCAGAGTATGCGAAATCCCGCGCTACATTTTGAGACCCCGAAACGTCAGCGTTGACAAGTTACAACCCTCGGTTTAATTTGTTATATGTAACGTGATTTGTCATCTGTAAGGATATTTTGAATAATTATCGACGACCGTATTGGCGTGCTGGTAGCGAGCCTGCTTTGAGCCGCGAAGGTCGTGGGTTGGATTCCCGCTCGGAACTATAAATATATGTTTCGGTCTGAGCGTTTGTCCTTGTGGTTCTCCCCACCGTACCTCGGCGAGCACGTTAAGCTGGCGTCCCTTGATAGGTAATATTATAATATAGTTTATTTATATATGATATTATAATATAGTTTATTTATTTATTATTTATTTATATATACACATGTCTAATTTGTACCGAAACAAGATGTGATTTATTTTTTAAGATTTTTACTGTAATATCACGATCAATTACTTACTTTGACGACGTTGTGGCGTAGCGGTAGCGAACCTGCCTTAAACGCCACAGGTCACGGGTTCGATTCCCGCTCGGAGCATAATATGTTTGTATTGACCATGCAAGCATATTTTCCGGTCTGGGTGTATTTGTCCTTGTCATTGTGAATGTTTCCGGACACAGGATATTAATATCCTAATGTTGCCGTTGAGTGTGCAGCGTTTATTTATTTATTTATAAATACTGTAAAGCTTAGAAGAAAATTGCAAACTTAAAGTAAGGTTGTTGTATTCAAAGGTAATGCTATTAAATAGTAAGGGAGCCGACTTAGGCCTATGTTTCAGAGTAACGCAAAGTTTTGGCAACTTGGATAGGTTTACGTAATATGGATACTGTAATAAAATAAAATGAAACCAAACTTTAGTTATAAAAATAATTTATCTAAAGTCAACTTTTTTAAATCATATTAGTACAAAGAAAAAATCATTCTGACTGCCGATAGAAGTGAAAAATCGAAACTTAAGAATGGAATTCTTTGGATTTTTTTATTAATGTATTATAAATAATTATAATATCGTATAAATTATTAGTAGCTACAAAAATTTATTTATTCATTCCAACTACAAAAATTGATTATCATAACAACAAAAAATAGGGTATATACAATGCATCAGTGTACATACGCGTATATTAATACGCGTGTATATGTACACAGGCCGCTGCGCGTTGCCAGTTAAATATTTTTACCCTTTCGTCTGATAGGCCGCCATTTACACACGTAGAGGTGACTTACCGGAACGACTCAGGCGTCCCAAGCACGTCCTGCAAGACCCAGACAACCGCTAACGCCCCATACACCAACAGAACACGACAACAGTTACACATGCTGCAGCGTCTCCGCCGGCGGAGACGAGGTCACTTGTCTCGTACAGCCCGACACAACGCCAACTCGCCCACTCACCCCGGACGGTGAGCACCGCGCCGCGTACGGTCGTTAGATTGCGCTCCGGAGCGCTCCTCCTCCCGATGACGTCCCAAGCCTAGGCTCGACCTCGCAGGAGGAGCCCTTGGGACGGATTCAACTTGTGCCCCGCGCGGACAGTCCATCTTTTACCGGCTGAGGCCTCCAGACCCGGCCCCCCACCGGTGACGATGTCAAGGCCACTAGGGCTAACAGTAATAGACACTCCGAGAAAAAAAAGAGTTGCCAGTTAGCTTAAAAAAAAAGTTAATACTAGTAGTAAAACTAGTTATTAATAGCTGTACTCTTATTGTCATGAATGTTTCGCCTGAATCAATATTGAATGCTACTATTGCTCGCAATATCGACCGAAATGAATAGTAATCGTATTATTGATTTCGTCGATGATAGATAATGGCTTAGGCCAATTTTACCGGCGTCGGGATGTGACGACCCCATCGCCCGCTGTTGGGATAATCTCTGTCACAGCAGAGATTATTCCACCAGTGCAATCAGTCATACTGGTGGTAGGTCTTTTGTTGCAAGAGGCTGGCTAGGTAGGTACCACCGCAGTGTCAAATATTCTGCCGCCAAATAGTAGTGCCTAGACATTACTGTGTTCCGGTTTGAAGGGCACTGTACGCTAGTGAAATTACTGGGCGGACGAGATTTAAGAACTAATATCTCGAGGTTGGCAACGCGTGAGTGGCACGTACTACTGGTGCTGCAAGCGCTCATAGGCTACGGCAACCACTTACCAGGTGGGCCGTATGCTTGTTTGCCAACTTCTAACATAAAAAAAAATCCGAAATAAAAAAGGGAGAAAAAAAAAGTGACATTAAGGCGTATTCGTGTCACCATGACTGTTGCGGACAGCAAATCATAGGAATAAGAAATAGAATATAATTATAGATTAACATAGAAATAAGAAATAGAATATAATTATAGATTAAGCACGCTTACTAGTTGTAGATACTAGTTGCGCGTACTAGTTGCGCGGTGGTGCGGGAATGTGCGGCGTCCCCGCCCCCTCCCTCACCCCGCGCAGACGCAGGTGAGCGCGATAACGCATCGTGCGTTATCGCGCCTTTCAATGACAATAAAAGCGGACGGTCAGAGAGGCGAGCATGGCATTCACTCTCCGACCGTCAGCCAGACACACTACACACTAGCCACGGGATTGTATATAGAGAGTGAAATATAGAAAACGGATAAGAGCCGATCGTGTTTTTATTTTGGTTTGTCCTTAATATTACCCGATCTCTTGGTCCTTCGAGCCGGATCACCCGATCCCTGCTCCTTTAACACGGATTGAAGAGTCTGCGACCCTACGAACGCTGAAGCAAGACAGCAGGAATCCGCGATCCTCAGAACGCCGCAAGCAAGACAGAAGGAATCCGCGATCCTCAGAACGCTGAAGCAAAGAAACAGGACACCGCCGAGACAAGCATCCGAAATGGTCATCACAAGGAGCCAATGCGGTGACGCAGAGGCCGCGAAAAGCGTACCACGCCGCTTTGAAGAAGCGCCACGCTCTCCATCAGCGACGACGTCAGGGCAAGCCCATCGAGAAGCCGACCGGACTGCACCACCTGCCACGGAAACAAGAACGGACGTTGTTGAGACAGCACAACGACAGTATCCACCGGCGCCGGCATCAGTTCGCTCGACAGAAAGCACCGCTCAAAGAATGAGGGAAGCGGAGCTCGAGATGGAGGAGCGCCTGCTGGAAATCCGACGCCGCGAACTGAAAATGGAGGAAGCAATGGTCAAGAGACGTTTCGCGTTCAAAATCGCGTCACTGCAAGACGAAGGAAGCCGAGTCGACCCGAATGAAACCCGAGACGTCGACGAACAAGTCGAACAACGGGTCGACAGTTGGCTCAGGAGAAGCGCGCCCGAAACCGCGACGGAGTCACGGAGAACCGAGGACAGACAGCCGTTACCTTTGGAACAACCGGTAGTAGAAAAGACGAAGCCACGGCATGTCGAATGGTGCGAGCCTACGCCTCAGAGGGAACGTCAGCGATCACCTACTCCTACGAGGAGAAACAGGGGCATCGAGCAGCTGGCAGAGGCGATTGAAAAGATGGCACGCAACAGACCGCCACCGCGCCAAGTCACGGATTTGCCTGCCTTCTCCGGGGAACCGAACGAATGGCTGCCTTTTAAAGCAGCTATGGAGGATAGCACGCGCTTGTACAACTTCTCATCGACGGAGAACATCGCCCGCCTCCGGAACAGTCTACGGGGGGAGGCACGTCAAGCGGTCGCCGCGCTCTTACACAGCGCTGTAGACGCCAGAATTATAATGAAGACACTGGAACAATGCTTCGGCAGACCCGAGGTGCTGATCGACCGATCCATAGACGACCTGAAGAAGCTACCTCGCCCAGGATCATCGAGCATCGAGCTGAACAGTTTTGCAGTTAAACTGCAAAATATCGTTTGCGTCCTGCGAAGCATCGATCATCGGGGCTACCTGAATAACCCGATGTTAGCTCGGGAAGTAATCGAAAAGCTGAGCCCACACTTGAGAGCGCGTTGGTGTGACTACGCCGAGGAACAGGCAGGAAACACGGAGCCGGAGATCGTCACGCTAGCCGACTTCCTGATGCGCGAAGCCGACAGAGGCCTTCGCCATGCATATGCAGGGACAGCTACGACCGCTACCGCTGCCCGCAAGGAAAACTACACGGCGAAGACATCAGCGCGTCGAAGCGAAACTAGAAAAGCGTCGTTTGCTACCACGACGATGAACGAAGAGCACGCACTATGCATCTGTTGCGGCGAAACTCATCCTCTTCCAAAATGCGATAAATTCAAGACCATGAAGATGAACGACCGGTGGGAAGCGGTGAAAGGCTCAGGCCTTTGCTTCAAATGTTTAGAGAGAAGACATAGAAGATATTTATGCAAAGCGAAGGCATGCAGCATCAAAGATTGTGGACGGCCGCACCACAACCTCCTTCATCCGACGTCGAGTACGCCAGAGAACGAGACGACCACAGCAGAAGCAGTGATGACGGCAGCCGTGGCACACAACAGCCATCTAGACGTCCTATTGAAAGTTTGTCCTGTCACTATATCGGGACCAGCAGGCAACGTCGACACATACGCCCTGCTAGACGAAGGCTCGACCGTCACACTAGTCGACGAGGCTCTCGCGAATGAGATCGGCGTAGACGGGCCGACAACGAAACTCAACTTGCTCGGAGTAAACGCATCAACGGAAGAGGCAGAAAGCAAGACCGTTGGCCTTTCGATTAAGGGCAAGAACGCGGATGAGTACCGCATAAAGGCAAGAACGGTGAAGGAATTAACGCTTTGTAGACAGACGGTACCCCGGGGGGTTTTGAACTATCGTCACCTCCGGGGAATGAAAGAGACGGACGTCTGCTATGAAGGGGCGCGCCCGCGCCTTCTGATCGGAGCCGACAACTGGCACCTCATAATGACGAGGAAGGTGAAGATCGGCAAGAAGAAAGAACCGGTGGCAGCCGAGACTAAGCTCGGATGGGTCGTACTGGGGACGATACCCCGTCAAATAATAAACGAGGCAAATGAAGTAGTCCATCACTTACATCACCGATACCGAGATGACAAACTGGAAGAGCTGGTGAAGGAGCACTTCAACGTAGACGCACTAGGGGTCAGCTTGCTGGTGAAGAAGCGGCCCGACGAGGAACGCGCGTTGAAGATCTTCGATGCAACGGCGAAGAGAGTCGGGAGACGTTTCGAGGTCGGGCTACCATGGCGTCGCGACGACGTGACGATGCCGCCTAGCATAGATCAAGCATTCCGTCGCCTCCGCACGATAGAAAGGAAAATGGATCAGAATAACGCCTTTGCCGAGAACTACACCACTCAGATAGAAAATCTACTCCAGAAGGGATATGCCACAGAATGTGATGGTACCGAAGGAGCCAGCGACAAAGCGTGGTTCTTACCACATTTTGCCGTTAAGAACCCAAATAAGCCGTCGAAGATACGACTAGTCTTCGATGCCTCAGCCACCGCCAATACCACCAGCCTCAACCGCCAGCTGTTAGATGGACCGGACCTACTACAGTCCTTACCCGGCATAATGTATAGGTTCAGAGAAGGAGCAGTAGCAGTCACTGCCGATATAAAGGAAATGTTCCTGCAGATAAAAGTACGACCGGCTGATCAGCCAGCCCAGATGTTTCTCTGGCGGGGTAGAGATAGAGAGAACCCGCCGAAGAGATATAAGATGACGTCGCTCATATTCGGCGCTTCGAGTTCCCCCTTCATCGCACACAGCGTTCGGAATAAGAACGCACAGGACTTCAAACATACGCATCCCGCAGGCTACGAGGCCATCACCAGGAATCACTATATGGACGACTTCGTGGGAAGCTTCGCCGATAAAGAGGAAGCCAGAAGAACGGTAGATGAAGTGAACTATGTGCAGCAGCAAGCGAGCTTCACTCTGAGAGGGTGGGACACCAACGAGCGCGGCGTCCTCACAAATATACCTCCAGAGTTGCACTCCAGCTTACCAACTCACCTGATGATGGGACTCGACGCAAGCAGAACGCTAGGATTGATATGGGACTCGCGAAGGGACGAGCTCGGCTTCAACACAAACATGAGCCGGGTACACGAAGAAGTGAAATCCCTTAGTCGCGCACCGACTAAGAGAGAGACACTGAGCGCGGTCATGTCGATTTACGACCCGCTCGGATTCCTAAGCCCGTATACGATCGTGGCGAAGATAATATTACAATCACTCTGGAAGACGGACGTTGGCTGGGACGACGAAATACCCCAAGAGCTAGCCGAACGATTCCACGAATGGATGCAAGGACTTGAAACTATCAAAACTCTGCGGATACCACGATGGTACGGAGTCAGCAAGAATGACGTCAGACGCGAGCTACACATCTTCTGTGATGCAAGCGAACTCGCGTACGCAGCAGTCGCATATTGGCGAATAGAGAAGAGCGATGGCACAGTTGCGATAGCTTTAGCTGCAGGGAAGGCCAAGGTTGCTCCACTGAAAATCATAAGCATACCGAGACTGGAGCTACAGGCGGCCGTCATAGGCACACGACTCGCGAGCTCCCTCAAGAAGGAGCACAACATCAATACCGACTCAACGACGTATTGGACTGACTCCAAAACAGTCCTCATCTGGATCAGCACGAACGCAAGAAGATATACGCCGTTCGTCGCCCATCGGCTTGGCGAAATAGCCGAAGCGACAAGCCCGAAACAGTGGCGTTGGATTCCGACTAACAAGAACCCAGCAGACGATGCGACGCGCACCAAGTACGTAGAGGGGCCCCGGGACGAATGGCTAAACGGGCCGACCTTCCTCCGGTTACCCGACGAAGAATGGCCTCGAGAGACAACCACGGAAGAGACTGAAGAGGAAGTAGTCTACCACGCTACAAACAAGTCGAGCCCGTCCCACTGGCAGGCGATGCCGGACCCGAACCGGATCTCCAGATGGACCACCTTGCAGCGCACCACAGCTATCGTCATCATGATGGCCGAGAAGTGGCTACGCAAAGCGAAGACTCTGGAGGTGCGGCACATGAAACTCGCTGAAAAACTATGGCTCGAAAGAATACAGGAAGAAAGCTTTGCAGACGAATGGGAAGCGCTTACACGGGGACTGCCCGTCTCTCGCTCCAGTCGCCTATATAAACTGGATCCAAGTATAGGCGAAGATAGACTTATGAGAGCAAGAGGAAGGATTAATGCAGCCAACGTACCGGAAGACATGAAGAAGCCAGTCATCCTCGACGGCCGACATCAAGTCGTGAGAATGATCATCCAGCATGAACACGAAAAGGCAGGGCACGCCGGTCACGAGCGTGTGATCAACGACCTGCGACAACGATACTGGATCGTTCACCTGCGGCCTTCCGTCCGAGCCGTAGCCAGAACGTGTCAGAGATGCGCCGTCAGAAAAGCCACGCCTCGAGTACCACGCCTCGGTGACTTGCCGACGGCCAGGATGGACCCGTTCACCCGACCTTTCACGAACGTCGGGATGGATTACTTCGGTCCAATGGGCGTCACCATTGGAAGGCGCCACGAGAAGAGGTGGGGTGCCATATTCACCTGCCTCACGACTCGCGCCGTGCACATCGAGCTAGCAGCGAGCCTATCTACGGACTCAGCTATAATGGCGCTAAGAAGGATGGCGGCCAGACGCGGTTGGCCCGCGATCATTTACTCGGACAACGGGACGAACTTCCGAGGGGCCAACGCCGAGCTTCGCGCGGCGTCTGAAGAATGGGACGCGGCGCTGGGAGAATACTGCGTCAACAGAAGCATCAGCTGGCGATTTATACCGCCAGGGGCTCCGAATCAAGGTGGAGCATGGGAGCGGTTGGTCCGCTCAATCAAATCTGCCCTGAACGCAACGCTACGAGAGAAGTACCCGCGGGAGGAGACTCTACAGACCCTACTCATCGAAGCTGAACACTCAGTCAACGCTCGTCCATTGACCACCGTCTCAGTGGACCTAGATGATCCCGAGGCCTTAACGCCGAACCACTTCCTGCTGGGATCATCATCTGGACTACCGGTGACCGGACCCTGCTACCCTGCGAATCGACAGGCATGGCGAGCAGCACAAGCGCTGGCAGATGAATTTTGGAGGCGATGGGTACGAGAGTACTTGCCCACACTCGTACCTCGAGGGGACCCAAGCAAGGGTCAGAGACAACTTCGCCCTGGAGATCTGGTGGTTATCGTCGACGCCGCACTACCAAGGAATGTTTGGCCACGCGGCGTGATCGAGAGAGTCTTCCCTGGACCCGACGGCGAAATAAGAAGCGCTGAAGTTCGCACGAAAGGAGGAGTCTTCAGGCGACCGACTAGGAAGATTGCTGTCCTCCCAGTAGAAGTCGAGGCTGCGACGAGTCTGCGCCGGGGGGAGAATGTTGCGGACAGCAAATCATAGGAATAAGAAATAGAATATAATTATAGATTAACATAGAAATAAGAAATAGAATATAATTATAGATTAAGCACGCTTACTAGTTGTAGATACTAGTTGCGCGTACTAGTTGCGCGGTGGTGCGGGAATGTGCGGCGTCCCCGCCCCCTCCCTCACCCCGCGCAGACGCAGGTGAGCGCGATAACGCATCGTGCGTTATCGCGCCTTTCAATGACAATAAAAGCGGACGGTCAGAGAGGCGAGCATGGCATTCACTCTCCGACCGTCAGCCAGACACACTACACACTAGCCACGGGATTGTATATAGAGAGTGAAATATAGAAAACGGATAAGAGCCGATCGTGTTTTTATTTTGGTTTGTCCTTAATATTACCCGATCTCTTGGTCCTTCGAGCCGGATCACCCGATCCCTGCTCCTTTAACACGGATTGAAGAGTCTGCGACCCTACGAACGCTGAAGCAAGACAGCAGGAATCCGCGATCCTCAGAACGCCGCAAGCAAGACAGAAGGAATCCGCGATCCTCAGAACGCTGAAGCAAAGAAACAGGACACCGCCGAGACAAGCATCCGAAATGGTCATCACAAGGAGCCAATGCGGTGACGCAGAGGCCGCGAAAAGCGTACCACGCCGCTTTGAAGAAGCGCCACGCTCTCCATCAGCGACGACGTCAGGGCAAGCCCATCGAGAAGCCGACCGGACTGCACCACCTGCCACGGAAACAAGAACGGACGTTGTTGAGACAGCACAACGACAGTATCCACCGGCGCCGGCATCAGTTCGCTCGACAGAAAGCACCGCTCAAAGAATGAGGGAAGCGGAGCTCGAGATGGAGGAGCGCCTGCTGGAAATCCGACGCCGCGAACTGAAAATGGAGGAAGCAATGGTCAAGAGACGTTTCGCGTTCAAAATCGCGTCACTGCAAGACGAAGGAAGCCGAGTCGACCCGAATGAAACCCGAGACGTCGACGAACAAGTCGAACAACGGGTCGACAGTTGGCTCAGGAGAAGCGCGCCCGAAACCGCGACGGAGTCACGGAGAACCGAGGACAGACAGCCGTTACCTTTGGAACAACCGGTAGTAGAAAAGACGAAGCCACGGCATGTCGAATGGTGCGAGCCTACGCCTCAGAGGGAACGTCAGCGATCACCTACTCCTACGAGGAGAAACAGGGGCATCGAGCAGCTGGCAGAGGCGATTGAAAAGATGGCACGCAACAGACCGCCACCGCGCCAAGTCACGGATTTGCCTGCCTTCTCCGGGGAACCGAACGAATGGCTGCCTTTTAAAGCAGCTATGGAGGATAGCACGCGCTTGTACAACTTCTCATCGACGGAGAACATCGCCCGCCTCCGGAACAGTCTACGGGGGGAGGCACGTCAAGCGGTCGCCGCGCTCTTACACAGCGCTGTAGACGCCAGAATTATAATGAAGACACTGGAACAATGCTTCGGCAGACCCGAGGTGCTGATCGACCGATCCATAGACGACCTGAAGAAGCTACCTCGCCCAGGATCATCGAGCATCGAGCTGAACAGTTTTGCAGTTAAACTGCAAAATATCGTTTGCGTCCTGCGAAGCATCGATCATCGGGGCTACCTGAATAACCCGATGTTAGCTCGGGAAGTAATCGAAAAGCTGAGCCCACACTTGAGAGCGCGTTGGTGTGACTACGCCGAGGAACAGGCAGGAAACACGGAGCCGGAGATCGTCACGCTAGCCGACTTCCTGATGCGCGAAGCCGACAGAGGCCTTCGCCATGCATATGCAGGGACAGCTACGACCGCTACCGCTGCCCGCAAGGAAAACTACACGGCGAAGACATCAGCGCGTCGAAGCGAAACTAGAAAAGCGTCGTTTGCTACCACGACGATGAACGAAGAGCACGCACTATGCATCTGTTGCGGCGAAACTCATCCTCTTCCAAAATGCGATAAATTCAAGACCATGAAGATGAACGACCGGTGGGAAGCGGTGAAAGGCTCAGGCCTTTGCTTCAAATGTTTAGAGAGAAGACATAGAAGATATTTATGCAAAGCGAAGGCATGCAGCATCAAAGATTGTGGACGGCCGCACCACAACCTCCTTCATCCGACGTCGAGTACGCCAGAGAACGAGACGACCACAGCAGAAGCAGTGATGACGGCAGCCGTGGCACACAACAGCCATCTAGACGTCCTATTGAAAGTCTGTCCTGTCACTATATCGGGACCAGCAGGCAACGTCGACACATACGCCCTGCTAGACGAAGGCTCGACCGTCACACTAGTCGACGAGGCTCTCGCGAATGAGATCGGCGTAGACGGGCCGACAACGAAACTCAACTTGCTCGGAGTAAACGCATCAACGGAAGAGGCAGAAAGCAAGACCGTTGGCCTTTCGATTAAGGGCAAGAACGCGGATGAGTACCGCATAAAGGCAAGAACGGTGAAGGAATTAACGCTTTGTAGACAGACGGTACCCCGGGGGGTTTTGAACTATCGTCACCTCCGGGGAATGAAAGAGACGGACGTCTGCTATGAAGGGGCGCGCCCGCGCCTTCTGATCGGAGCCGACAACTGGCACCTCATAATGACGAGGAAGGTGAAGATCGGCAAGAAGAAAGAACCGGTGGCAGCCGAGACTAAGCTCGGATGGGTCGTACTGGGGACGATACCCCGTCAAATAATAAACGAGGCAAATGAAGTAGTCCATCACTTACATCACCGATACCGAGATGACAAACTGGAAGAGCTGGTGAAGGAGCACTTCAACGTAGACGCACTGGGGGTCAGCTTGCTGGTGAAGAAGCGGCCCGACGAGGAACGCGCGTTGAAGATCTTCGATGCAACGGCGAAGAGAGTCGGGAGACGTTTCGAGGTCGGGCTACCATGGCGTCGCGACGACGTGACGATGCCGCCTAGCATAGATCAAGCATTCCGTCGCCTCCGCACGATAGAAAGGAAAATGGATCAGAATAACGCCTTTGCCGAGAACTACACCACTCAGATAGAAAATCTACTCCAGAAGGGATATGCCACAGAATGTGATGGTACCGAAGGAGCCAGCGACAAAGCGTGGTTCTTACCACATTTTGCCGTTAAGAACCCAAATAAGCCGTCGAAGATACGACTAGTCTTCGATGCCTCAGCCACCGCCAATACCACCAGCCTCAACCGCCAGCTGTTAGATGGACCGGACCTACTACAGTCCTTACCCGGCATAATGTATAGGTTCAGAGAAGGAGCAGTAGCAGTCACTGCCGATATAAAGGAAATGTTCCTGCAGATAAAAGTACGACCGGCTGATCAGCCAGCCCAGATGTTTCTCTGGCGGGGTAGAGATAGAGAGAACCCGCCGAAGAGATATAAGATGACGTCGCTCATATTCGGCGCTTCGAGTTCCCCCTTCATCGCACACAGCGTTCGGAATAAGAACGCACAGGACTTCAAACATACGCATCCCGCAGGCTACGAGGCCATCACCAGGAATCACTATATGGACGACTTCGTGGGAAGCTTCGCCGATAAAGAGGAAGCCAGAAGAACGGTAGATGAAGTGAACTATGTGCAGCAGCAAGCGAGCTTCACTCTGAGAGGGTGGGACACCAACGAGCGCGGCGTCCTCACAAATATACCTCCAGAGTTGCACTCCAGCTTACCAACTCACCTGATGATGGGACTCGACGCAAGCAGAACGCTAGGATTGATATGGGACTCGCGAAGGGACGAGCTCGGCTTCAACACAAACATGAGCCGGGTACACGAAGAAGTGAAATCCCTTAGTCGCGCACCGACTAAGAGAGAGACACTGAGCGCGGTCATGTCGATTTACGACCCGCTCGGATTCCTAAGCCCGTATACGATCGTGGCGAAGATAATATTACAATCACTCTGGAAGACGGACGTTGGCTGGGACGACGAAATACCCCAAGAGCTAGCCGAACGATTCCACGAATGGATGCAAGGACTTGAAACTATCAAAACTCTGCGGATACCACGATGGTACGGAGTCAGCAAGAATGACGTCAGACGCGAGCTACACATCTTCTGTGATGCAAGCGAACTCGCGTACGCAGCAGTCGCATATTGGCGAATAGAGAAGAGCGATGGCACAGTTGCGATAGCTTTAGCTGCAGGGAAGGCCAAGGTTGCTCCACTGAAAATCATAAGCATACCGAGACTGGAGCTACAGGCGGCCGTCATAGGCACACGACTCGCGAGCTCCCTCAAGAAGGAGCACAACATCAATACCGACTCAACGACGTATTGGACTGACTCCAAAACAGTCCTCATCTGGATCAGCACGAACGCAAGAAGATATACGCCGTTCGTCGCCCATCGGCTTGGCGAAATAGCCGAAGCGACAAGCCCGAAACAGTGGCGTTGGATTCCGACTAACAAGAACCCAGCAGACGATGCGACGCGCACCAAGTACGTAGAGGGGCCCCGGGACGAATGGCTAAACGGGCCGACCTTCCTCCGGTTACCCGACGAAGAATGGCCTCGAGAGACAACCACGGAAGAGACTGAAGAGGAAGTAGTCTACCACGCTACAAACAAGTCGAGCCCGTCCCACTGGCAGGCGATGCCGGACCCGAACCGGATCTCCAGATGGACCACCTTGCAGCGCACCACAGCTATCGTCATCATGATGGCCGAGAAGTGGCTACGCAAAGCGAAGACTCTGGAGGTGCGGCACATGAAACTCGCTGAAAAACTATGGCTCGAAAGAATACAGGAAGAAAGCTTTGCAGACGAATGGGAAGCGCTTACACGGGGACTGCCCGTCTCTCGCTCCAGTCGCCTATATAAACTGGATCCAAGTATAGGCGAAGATAGACTTATGAGAGCAAGAGGAAGGATTAATGCAGCCAACGTACCGGAAGACATGAAGAAGCCAGTCATCCTCGACGGCCGACATCAAGTCGTGAGAATGATCATCCAGCATGAACACGAAAAGGCAGGGCACGCCGGTCACGAGCGTGTGATCAACGACCTGCGACAACGATACTGGATCGTTCACCTGCGGCCTTCCGTCCGAGCCGTAGCCAGAACGTGTCAGAGATGCGCCGTCAGAAAAGCCACGCCTCGAGTACCACGCCTCGGTGACTTGCCGACGGCCAGGATGGACCCGTTCACCCGACCTTTCACGAACGTCGGGATGGATTACTTCGGTCCAATGGGCGTCACCATTGGAAGGCGCCACGAGAAGAGGTGGGGTGCCATATTCACCTGCCTCACGACTCGCGCCGTGCACATCGAGCTAGCAGCGAGCCTATCTACGGACTCAGCTATAATGGCGCTAAGAAGGATGGCGGCCAGACGCGGTTGGCCCGCGATCATTTACTCGGACAACGGGACGAACTTCCGAGGGGCCAACGCCGAGCTTCGCGCGGCGTCTGAAGAATGGGACGCGGCGCTGGGAGAATACTGCGTCAACAGAAGCATCAGCTGGCGATTTATACCGCCAGGGGCTCCGAATCAAGGTGGAGCATGGGAGCGGTTGGTCCGCTCAATCAAATCTGCCCTGAACGCAACGCTACGAGAGAAGTACCCGCGGGAGGAGACTCTACAGACCCTACTCATCGAAGCTGAACACTCAGTCAACGCTCGTCCATTGACCACCGTCTCAGTGGACCTAGATGATCCCGAGGCCTTAACGCCGAACCACTTCCTGCTGGGATCATCATCTGGACTACCGGTGACCGGACCCTGCTACCCTGCGAATCGACAGGCATGGCGAGCAGCACAAGCGCTGGCAGATGAATTTTGGAGGCGATGGGTACGAGAGTACTTGCCCACACTCGTACCTCGAGGGGACCCAAGCAAGGGTCAGAGACAACTTCGCCCTGGAGATCTGGTGGTTATCGTCGACGCCGCACTACCAAGGAATGTTTGGCCACGCGGCGTGATCGAGAGAGTCTTCCCTGGACCCGACGGCGAAATAAGAAGCGCTGAAGTTCGCACGAAAGGAGGAGTCTTCAGGCGACCGACTAGGAAGATTGCTGTCCTCCCAGTAGAAGTCGAGGCTGCGACGAGTCTGCGCCGGGGGGAGAATGTTGCGGACAGCAAATCATAGGAATAAGAAATAGAATATAATTATAGATTAACATAGAAATAAGAAATAGAATATAATTATAGATTAAGCACGCTTACTAGTTGTAGATACTAGTTGCGCGTACTAGTTGCGCGGTGGTGCGGGAATGTGCGGCGTCCCCGCCCTCCTCACCCCGCGCAGACGCAGGTGAGCGCGATAACGCATCGTGCGTTATCGCGCCTTTCAATGACAATAAAAGCGGACGGTCAGAGAGGCGAGCATGGCATTCACTCTCCGACCGTCAGCCAGACACACTACACACTAGCCACGGGATTGTATATAGAGAGTGAAATATAGAAAACGGATAAGAGCCGATCGTGTTTTTATTTTGGTTTGTCCTTAATAATGACAATCGCCCGCATATTTTATTATATATTTGGTCAAACACCTATGTTCTTATACCATCCCTTTGTAACACACACGTGGCACTCCTGATGTTACAAGCGTTCATTGAAATAAAATTTAAATGTATCTTAAAGTATATGTATATGTAATTTAACAAGAATTTTAGCAATGCCTTTTCAAGGCATTACTATAATTCCTATTGCCCATCTAAATAAGCTCAAAGCTTGCGCTAGGAGTGGGTACGCCAATAACCCAAGGAGCTCAGGATCGAACCTGCGTCTCTCGCATTAACAGAGCGAAGTCGGCGCATCTACCGCTGAGCTATTGAGGCTTGAACTAATACTGAGGCTCATGGGGGCTTAGATTATAATTAATTACATAACTTCTGTACTGCTTATAACCATCCACAATACACGTCGCCGGCTCCCATTCATGTTCATCACAAATGCAGCGCTTATCTTTCCGACTCTCACTTCCCAACTTATAAATTTACAGTTCTAAAGGATTTACGGAATTATAACTTCAAAACTTGGAATAGCTCGTACTGTGAACATTGTAGATAATATTCAAAATTCACAAATGCTATTTAAAGTAGGTTTATCAATTCGGTTGGAAGTTTTCGTGGGTTCTAAGATAATAATTATGAATGATATAGGCTTTAAGTTTATCGGATATAGAACTTATATAACCTAATTATCTATATACATATATAAAAACTTGAGAGGTGTCAAGGGACACCCGGATAGAACGAAGTTCCTTTCGATTAATTAGTGAAGGAATTGTAATAAAATTTTATTTTTTTAAGTTATAATAATATTTTTTTATTATTAACATTATTTATTATTTACAAAAAACCTCTATACACTCAACAAAAATAATCGTCGCGACACCACACTGTTCAATGCGAAATAGAAATGAAAATATCTGGCTTGCTTTCTATAAGAGAGAGAGAGACAGACAGAGAAACATGCGACGCCGCACAGCTTACAATAGCTTACTATAGCAAAAAGTGTCGTGACAACTTTTCGTAAGAATTTTTTCAGTCTAGCCCCCTTTCACAACGCGCGATAAGGAACTTCGTTCCAAAAAAGAAGGTCTGACTCACTGACTTATCAACGCCTGGTTCGTCAGTTGAATTGTTTCACCTAGAAGGTTGTGTTGTTTTTTAGACGTAGATTAATTAAATAAACTAAACGCTACAGACTCAACGGCCCCCATTAGGGCAGTTATATCGAGTGTTGTGGGTCCGGAAACATATAAGGACAAGACAAATACACCCAGAGCGGAAAACATGCCTGTATGGTCAATCCAAACTTATACTCCGAGCGGGAATCGAACCCGCGACCTGTGGCACTTAAGGCAGGTTCACTACCGCAGTGCCATATTGAGGATGAGGAATAAGCAAGTGAACAAGCGTCACGTGAATCCGTGGACAGGATAATGAAACGAAGTTAGTTACAAACTTGCAATTTATTCGAATAAAGCTAGCCTGTGACTAACTCCATTTTGTTGTGTTAGTAAGAATTTACAAAGAAGCACCGGCGACTCTTTGTAAAGTTAATATCGATGGACTAAGTCAAAATGTAATAAAAAAACCTAATAAAAATATAGCGTTTTTAATAAAACAAAACAGCAAAAACAAGTAGATTACAATTTGACGCTTAAGTCTTGCACTTGGTTAAAATAGTGGTAATGTAAATCACTTGGAACGAACGAACTTGCTTTGTTCGTAAGCTAATGCTAAGACTAGTGAATTTCATGGTTTTTTATTTAATACGAGAAGGCTATGAAGTCTTCACATTTGTAAAGTAGAGTATGCTACCCAATTCTGAGAATATATTTTGATATTAACTCCTTTCTTCTTGGGTAAGGTTTGCATTCGGTATGGTTATTTATATGAGTTTTGTAATAAAATTATAATAATTACTAGCGGGCCCGGCAGACGTTGTCCTGCCCCAAAAAAATCTGGGACCCGATAGCAGCGCCCTGGTGAAAGTTTTTGATTGACTAATAAGGCTATTAAAAAGCAGGGGTTGATCATAAAAAAGTGAGAATTTAGGGTCGTATGTATTTTTCAATGCCACATAATAAAAAAATAAAAATAAAAAATTTATCCAAAAAATAAAAATAAAAATTTGGGGTGGATACCCCTTGGCACTGAGGGGTTTGAAAAATAGATAGTAGCCGATTTTCAGACTTACTGAATATGCATAAAAAATTCATAAGAATCGGTCAAGCCATTTCGGAGGAGTATGGGAACGAACATTGTGACACGAGAATTTTATATATTAGATAAGTAATAATATAGAAGATATAGCGTGGAATTCCTCAAAATATAAGTGCCTTTTACCCTCGACCACAACATTGTTTTTGTTATCCAAATTATTCTAGGAAATAATTATAAGAAAAAAGACAACCAAAAGTTAAAATAAATGCTGATGGTTTAGTAAATCAACGACACGAAACACGCTATACGATTCATGAGTAATTGACGAAGACGTATTTTTTATGTTACTAAGTTGGCAAGCAAACATACAGCCCATCCGATGGTAAGCGGTTGCCGTAGCCTATGAGCGCTTGAAACACCATTAGTGGGTGCCACACACGCGCTGCCAACCTCGAGATATTGGATCATAAATCTTCTTTGATCAGTAATTTCACTAGAAACCTACAGTGCCCTTCAAACCGAAACACAGTAATGCCAAAGACAGTATTGCTTTGCGGTAAAATGTTTGACATTGCGGTGGTACCTACCTAGCCGGCTTCTTGCAACAAAAGACCTACCATCAGTGTGACTGATTACAGTGGTGGAATAATCTCTGTTATGACAGAGACTGTCCCAACAGAGGGCGGTCTAGTCTTCATGTCCCGACGCCTGAACCTTTTTTTTTTTTTTTTTTGTTGTCGGGGAGGAAATCTACTGCCAGATACCCGGCGTCCTGGGGAGGAACAACCGGGTTATGTGGGGTTCCATGACAAGGTGGCAACGTCATGGGGACCCACTAAAACCTCCTCGGTGGCCGACCTCAGTGTTTTTGTCAGGTTACGGGAACTCTTGGAGAACAAACCAACGCGACCTGACAATCACATGGCTCCAGTTGGTAGCGGAGCTCAGTCCCGGAGGGGGCGAGATGGTAAGCCCCCCAGCGCTTCCCATGCAAGCGCACACGGCAGTCGGGACCACACCTACTGCCGTCCTCCTTAGGGCCGCTCATCTCGGACGCACAGATACCCCACTCTGCACGTCCACGGCCCGAGGGTGAGCCCTATTTATATAGCCCCGGGTAACGGGGCTGAAAACCTAACCTAACCTAACCAAACAATTCTTCATGTAGACAGAGAAATATGCCTGTTATAATAATGTTTTGACACCGTTTGACACCGTTAATGTTTTGTCACCGTTGTGGCGTTGTGGGTAGCGAGTCTGCCTTAAGCCTCGACGGTTGCGGGTTCGATTCCCGCTCGGAGCAGATGTTTGTATTATTCGTACAGGCATGTTTTCCGGTCTGGTTGTGTTTGTCCTTGTCATTGTGAATGTTTCCGGACCCCGACACAGGATATAATTATCCTAATGGGGGCCGTTGAGTGTGTAGCGTTTATTTATTTAATATGTTGTGTATAAATCATATTGTTTTGTTACTTACTGGTGCCCCGAGCAATTTACTAACAAACCAATATCTTTCCATGATTCTTACAATATTTTTTCTCTGTCTACGATTCTGTATGCATGCTCTTTCTTTCTCTCTCTCTCAGTTAACAGTTATACATATTTATCTGCACAGCCGTCTGCTCAGCATCGTGTATCCATAATAATGCCCCTCTATATTTGACATTTGATACATGGGTTGTCTTGGGCAACCCTGATCAAACAACCTGTCAAATACAATCTTGAACAACAAGAACTTTATTTGTAAAGGACAGGACATTCACTTTATAAATTACATTACTGTTTCGTATCCACTTTCATAACGGAACGGACACTCAAGATATATCAACTTTTATTACAATGTTCTCTGAAACTATTATATTCCTTGTCCATTCTAACTTGAAGATATCATGAACCCTTAGCAACTAGTTACGTCTTTATGAAATATTGAAGATTCAACTTTCTATATTTATAAAATTGAACTTTATTACAATAGTTTTAGAGTTTATCTTCGTATGTGGCTGTATACCAAAGTTACATGTATAGTTTTTGACAGTACTGCTGACGGTTGTTTTGTTCAGAAGGAACTTCGCTTGTTTAGGTGTTTGTTTGTATCTTGAGACATCGTCATAATCAGCATCAACTTGAGAAATTATTTTCGGAACTCTTCTCTGAAGTGCAATGTTTTATTTAAGACTTATTTTTTATAATGCCAAATAGTAGTAGGTGGTTTATTGCAAGAGGCTAGCTAGGCAGGTGCCACCGCAGTGTCAGAGTGTTTCAGTTTATATTTTGAAGTAAGCAGAAAGTAGCAATTGATATTATTGGGCAAACGATATTTAAGAGCTGATATCTCGAGGTTATCAACGCGTTATTGATACGTAGAAGCAATTGGTGTCGCAAACGCTCATAGGCTTCGATAATCGCTTACCATCGGGTGAGTCGTATGCTTATTTGCTAACTTAATAGCACAAAAAAAAGAAAAGGTTTTCATTATTAAAAATATCTGCAGTTTTTAAATTAAATCAATTTCAATGTGAAAGTTGGTATGTTTGGATATTTGGATACTTGTGACTCAATCACGCAAAAATGTCTGAATGGGTTTGGTTGAAATTTGGCACAGATATAAATTGTGACAAATAATATGAACCTTTTCACGCCTTAATCGTTAAACAGATTTAGATGAATTTTGGTATAGAAATAGATGTTACTACATAGGCCACTTTATGTTGCAATAAAACGTGATGTTGAAACAGGGGATCAAATTTTGTATCGGAAACCATTAAGTTATATTGTATCACAATAAAGGCCTCATTACAAAAAGTTATTCACGCGGGCGAAGCCACATGCTAGCTACCTAATAATTTGCTATCATTACCAGTTGAAAGATATAATGGAAAATTATGCAATATGCGAAAGATTAGAACCGTAAATTTATTCGACTGCATACAATCAAGTAATATATTTAACAGTTCCAGAGTCGTTAAGAAACATTTGCCTAATGTTTCAGAAAATTAAAAACGGTTGCTCTGGAAAGCTGTTTGCATGGTTTGTTTATGATGTTTTGAGGATTCCGTACCCAAGTATCTACGTCGCTCCGTCCATCCGTCTGTCACACACTACTACTTTCTATAATAGTAATGTATGTTACTGCATATCCCAACGTTAAAAAAAAAATCAGAAAAGATTTATATGAGAATATTATACAATTATATGTAGGTAATCGAATACACATTATAATTTGAGGTTCAAGGCTAATCACTTCATTGCCTTTTACGATCCTGGGCACAAAGGCCGACTTTGAATGCTAGAGAAAAAAAAAACATTTCGCTAAATTAAGACGAAAACTTCAATATTTTTTTTTAGGTAACCTACCTTTTAACGAGAAATTCTTGTATATACAAGAACTCTAACGATTATCATGAAATTTAATATGCAGGGGTTTTCAGGGGCGATAAATCGATCTAGCTAGTATTTCTACAAAATGTCATATTATGCGTGTTTTCAGGCAATGAAAGTCCCGGTTCCAGTCCAGATGTCCGATTATTTTAATTAAAAAAAATAAAAATACATCATCGTCAAGGTCATTAAGGTACTTACAATGACTTGAAAACATTTTTATGTACAACCCAAATTGGTTGAGAGTTGAATTCTTACTGAGACATTCGAATGCTTATGTAAGCCATCACTTCTGAAATTATCACAAAGCGCTCTTCAATAAGTAGTTAATACACTGACCTGAGAATTTTTCTGTTTAATTTAATAAAGCTGAATAAAAATTCCCTCACGGCTATTTTCCGACTCGCAGAGTTCGGAACGCGAAGTCTTTCAATTTTCCTCTTTGGAATTTCATGAAAAACGATTCTTAGCTTTTCGTGATTGATTTTTAATTCACACCATTACTTAATTTTGGATTAAGTTTGGAATCAGTTTGATTAATAGTTTTCTTCGACATATTTATTAAATTTTTAAAGTAACATTGGGGGATAAATGAAAGAAAAATTCAACAGGTTATATCCGTCGAAAGAAGATAAAAATCTTTGCCTTTCACCACGTCACCGGGTGGATGGGGAAACGAGTCCTGGGATTCGGCCCTGGAAAAGCGACAGCTCTCGTGGGACTCAAAACTGATTCTGTTCTCAATATGCCTCCTGGGAGGATACAGCAAGGCTTACGAGGTCATCGGGAATGGAGAAAGCGCTCCGAGCTTATTCTAGTCGTTGGACTCACCACACGGAGTGTCTTTTTAAGGATGCGAAACAAGAGTCCTTTTAAGAATCTCACTGTGTAAGATTTATTTCGTGCCCCGGTTGTTAAATAACATATGATAGTAATCGTTAACTCTTGATAAGTAATTTGTTCATATCCAATCTGCATTCGCTCTGTGTAAAAACTAGTAACCGGTCGAATCCAGGGAAGAGTAATAAGCAGACCCTGGGTAGGTAAACTATCGAGAAATATGCTAAGAAGAAGAAGACTGTGTAAGATTTATTAGGACTAAGTTTGAATAAATCTTTATGATGTTAATTTTCATTACCGTCTTATTTTTAATAAAACGAGTATACAGTGATTATATAGTGGTAATGTATATTTTAATATTTCATTCTAACCGAAACCTGGATCAGGACCAAATTTGAAGCAGAATACTTAAAAATACCCAATTACTCGCATATATATAATTTACGCACCGATAAGATTGGTGGAGGGGTGTCAATATATGTTCATAATAGCTTGAAGCATAACATCACGACCGATTTTTACATCAATGGCAATAACTATTTATGGATATCTTTAGAAAAGTATGGTTTGAATATAGGTGCAATATACAAGCCTCCTAATACCGACATAAAGGATTTTTATCAAGTGTACTCCTTACAGTTAGAAGAACCGAAAAGATCACTTATTTTTGGAGACTTCAACGTCAACCTCTTGAATAATGATCGTCAAACAGGTGAGTACACCAACATGTTACAAGAAGCGGGCTACAGCATTATTAACAAAATAGATGAGAAATATTGCACGCGTGAAACTACGAACAGCAAAAGTATTATTGATCATGTTTGTTCAAATATTACCGGGAGTTCTTTTCATATGTCTCTTATAAATTCCTCACTAAGTGATCATAAGCAAATATTCTAAGAATTAAAAAAACATAAACATACTTCTTTAGATAAAATACAGTATAAAGCTTTGGATTACAGCAGATTCACTGAAAGTATGGTGAAATCGTGTTTACATAATGAAATTAGTGATTATGATTCTTTTAAGTCATTGTATATAAATGTTATGGAAAAATGTATAATTAAGAAATACAAAATACTTAACCCGCCATGTAAAGATTGGATTAGTAAGGATATAATTTGTCAAATTAAAGAACGTAACAAGATGTGGTGTAAATATAAAAATGATCCTGAAAATGAATTAAATAAAATTAATTTTATAAATAAAAGATCTGAGGTAAATAAAAATATTTATTGTACTAAAAAGAATTATTATTATAAGAAATTTGCTGATTGTAAAAATAAATCTAAGAAAAAGTGGCAATTGATTAATAATTTAGTTTGTTGTAAAAAAAATGTTTCTTTGGCTCCCCCAAAGCTTTATGTTAATAACAAGCATATCACGAATGGATTCCATATTTGTGAGGAGTTTAATAATTATTTTGCGTCTATTGGTCCAGTCCTAGCTAATAAAATAAATCTTCAAACAGTTTTTTCTCTTAAATGTATCTTTAAATCTTGTAATAAGTCGCTAACACAATTTAGTCCTTGTACAAAGTTAGAAATATTTAACATCATTCGCACACTACATAACAATACAAGTGCTGGAATAGATGGCATAACTACAAAATCTATTAAATGTTGTAAAGATATAATAATTGAGAATCAAATCAGAAAAAGGTTTCTTTCCGGACTCGCTAAAAATCGCCAAAGTTGCTCCAATTAATAAAAATGGTTGTAAAAGTGAGCCCAGTAATTACCGTCCAGTATCAGTGTTGCCAGTTTTCTCTAAAATATTTGAAAAGGTCTTAAATTGTCAACTATTAAACTATCTAAATGAAATTAATTTCTTATATGATCGCCAATATGGATTTCGCCCAAAATCAAGTACATTAAATGCAACTGTAGACCTTATAACAAAAATTACAGAAAGTATTGACTCAAAGCAAATAGCACTTGGAATATTTATTGATATAAAAAAGGCTTTTGATACCATAAGTCATTGTCTTTTATTACAGAAATTAAAAAAATTGGTATTGACGGTTCAGCATTCAAAATGTTTGAATCTTATCTTACCAATAGATACCAACTAGTAAAAATTGGAGAATACAAAAGTAATCTTACTAAAATAATATGTGGAATTCCCCAGGGCTCGATATTAGGGCCCTCGTTATTTTTAATTTACATGAATGATATAAGTCAAATAGAACTATCAGGTAATATAACATTATACGCGGATGATACATGCCTCTTTTACATCGGTAATTCTATAGACGAGATTATGCAAAAGGCTCAAAATGATCTAGATATTTTGTCAAATTGGTTTCAATCAAATTTATTAACTGTGAATACAAGTAGAACCTCTTATATGATTTTTTCGGCAAAGAATAAGCAAGTTCCCAATGACATAACACTTTTATTGAATAATCAGCCTATCTCAAAATCAGACCAGGAGAGATATCTGGGCCTTATACTGGATAGTAAATTAAGCTGGAAACCTCATATTGATGGTGTAAGGTCAAAGATATCTCCCTTGATTGGACTTGTTAAAAAGATGTCTGGTTGCATCCCTTATTCCACAAAAAAATTAATATATAATGCCCTTGTTAAGCCGCATCTGGAATATCTTATTCAAATCTGGGGTACGGCATCTAAAACAAACCTTAAAGATCTGCAAATAACTCAGAACAAAGTAATAAAAGCCCTTTTTAAATATCATAGGTTAACACCAACACATAAGGTATATAACGACACAAAAATATTCAACATAACACAACTATATACTTACCACACTTGTTTATTTATTCAAAAAAATATTACACACATAACACACTCTTTAACTACTTTTGATAAAAAAACGCATAAATATCATACCAGGTATAAAAACAATATAGATTTACCTAAACCCCGAACAAATTATGGTAAAAATAATATAAAGTTTGCGGGAGCTAAGTTACATAATAGTTTACCAATACATGTCAAAAGTACATATAAACTCAATATATTTAAGAAAAAATTGAAAGCCCACGTTCAACAGTTTTGTGCTACATAAAAATTATCTCTATAACAAAGAAAGATGTTAGTAAAGAAGAATGTCTAAGACCCATATAATAAATATAATATAATTGTAAATGTTACTATAAGTTTATAATATATACATAGATAAATTAGTTTTTATATACATAGCTGTTTCCGGTGTTTCGATTTCTTGTTAGTCTTAATTTTAACAAATTCTCTGTTAAGTGAACGTATTATGTAATGTTCTTTTAGAGAAAATAAAGATTCTTAAACCTGAATATTAAATACTGACAACAATATATACTGTCTGAAAATAGGGTCAGAAATACCTAACGTCTGAATTACGTAGAGCATTAATCACTAAGTAATTACATACGTGTATATTACATATGCACATAGATAATACTGATATTAGCTTTAGAATACTATACATAGTAAATAAATTATGAACTATTATAGTTATGTGTATGACCCATCTAAATATATCCTAATTAATGTTATAACTGCGATAGTGGGTTTGTCTTGCTTGTGATGGTTTGACGTCATAGCCAGTGAACAGATTATGATGAATTTTGGTATGATAATAAATAAACGCGACACGCTCAAAGACTCCTATTAGGATAGTAATATCCTACGTCGGGGGTCCGGAAACATACATCGACATGGACAAACACACCCAGACCGGAAAATATGACTGTATGGTCAATACAAACATCTGCTCCGAGCGGGAATCAAACCGTGACCTGTGACGCTTAAAGCAGGTTATCTAGCGCTGCGCCATAATTTCGTTAAATATATAGGTCTAAGTATAAATATAGAAGGGACTATGGAAACAGTAGGCTACTTTCTGTCGTGTAAATTCAACAGGCCAACCCCTAGTTTCTCGTACGGTGATCAAATTCATATCCATTTACCATACCGAATACAGAACGCTCATTGGTTAAAGATAACCGATGATCAACAGGCAACCAAAGCATTCTGTATTTGGTGTGTTAAGTTGACATGAGTTTGATCAACATACGAGAAACCGGGAGAAAGTTTCTGGAAAAAGCTTGGTAATTATATTTTGTGTATAAAATAGTGTGTGTGTACTTATGTACACGCGTTAGAAGTTATTTTTCCACTAATTTTATCTTTCGCCTTATTCTACGTTTGTAGAAAAAACAACACTAATAATAGAAAAAAAGGTATTAAATACATTGAAAGTTTTGTTATAACGCATTATCAAGTTAAATAAAGTTTATTTAGATATCACAAATAATCTATCAAAATGATCTGTCAATGTCAAAATAAACGCCACTTTTACAAAAAAATGTTAACTATAGCTAACTTAGGGTGTCGGTTTTTTGTGACGGTGTGCGCGAGCATCGTAAAAATTTACTTCATCATTTTTCCCTATCGCGCCAAAAGTAGTATAACTTAAAAAATCGCAATTATACCTCGAAAATGGGAACACTAAACCTACAATTTTGTTAATTTCTATTATTTTGTTCTAATAAATAAGACATAAATATTAGTTTACTTTACCTACCGCATTCAATGCACAACGCGATGGGAAAAGCCGTATACATAGTCTTCAATTATTAATAGCTGTTAGAGCCCACTCCGGTCCGACTAATAAATAATGGACTACCCTTGTGAACACCTGCCCGCTTTTAGTAAAAACCTAATGGGTGAAGGAAACACGACATAAAAGTTATCATACAGTATTTGAATTGTTCTCAGCACTAATGGGGCAATCCCCCACCCCTTATGTTTCCTTCCATTTTCGCTTCTCATTCCTATCCCTTGGATTGGTAATGTGTATGTGGTACTTTCAACGCGTCAATTCTAAGAGAATTAAACATCAAAGTCAGACTATCGACAACCTGTCTCCGTAGAGTGCTAGAGTTTTTTGGTCATATCGCGAGAAAGGATGGCCACAACCTAGAACAACTCATAGTTACTGGCAAGGTCGACGGCAGACGCTCAAGAGGTCGAAGCCCGATCCGATGGTCTGACCAAATACGCTCCGTGGTGAGCTCTAAACTCCATGACGCGCTCCACGTGGCCAAAGATCGAATAAAATGGCGACATATTATTCAAGATAAAGTTTTTCATCAGGGGAATCACGACCCTCAGTAATGAGGAACACGACGTGAGGAGGAGGATGTGGTACTTTAGGTATCACATCCGTTACAATGTAATAGGGACAGCTTACTATCAGACGGCGGGAGGTCCTTTGTTTCGCACGTCGCGTCGCGCTCACACCGTCGGGTGAGTCTATCGTATAGAATGCGCTCGGAGCGCTGCCTCCATCTCCGATGACGTCCTTAGCCGTGGTTCGGCTTCGCAGGAGGCACCCTAAGGACGGAATCAAATTTGAGCCCCCGTGAGGGCTTCTCCTTTATCACGGCTGAGTCTCTGTACTCGGCCCCCCGCCCGGTGACGCTGTCAAGGCCAGAAAGGCTAACAGCAATACACATTCCGAAAAAAAAAAAAAAGACGGACCGTATACTTGTTTACCAACCGCCACGATCGTAGAGCAAAAATTGTTAATTGTTATTAAAATTTAAATACGCATTTATAATTTAAGATAAATTACAATTATAAATTCTAAATCTAAAAATGCTTAAAATGTAATCTAAATTAACTTTCATTTTGTAAGATCGACAAGCCCAATTTTTAACTATGGTTATTCTATTATATTTATTGTTTTTAACCTTTCGTTGCATAATTTGCCACTTACCACTTTTATAAATACTATACATATAGTAAATGAATGAATGAATATTAAAGGCGTCGGGATGTGACGACCCCATCGCCCGCTGTTGGGATAACCTCTGTCACAACAGAGATTATTCCACCAGTGCAATCAGTCACACTGGTGGTAGGTCTTTTGTTGCAAGAGGCCGCCTAGGTAGGTACCACCGCAGTGTCCAATATTCTGCCGCCAAATAGTAGTGCTTACGCACTACTGAGTTCCGGTTTGAAGGGCATTGTACGCTAGTGAAATTACTGGGCGAACGAGATTTAAGAACTAATATCTCGAGGTTGGCAACGCGTGAGTGGCACCTACTAATGGTGCTGCAAGCGCTCATAGGCTGCGGCTGCCACTTACCATCAGGTGCTTGTTTGCCAACTTCTAACATAAAAAAAAATGAATCTTCTATCGTAAAAAAGCAATTATTCCTAATAGTCCCTAAGTAAAATGGTTACTACACAGCTGGGCTAACTGACAGGACGGGGTCCGTTTTTGCCATTTGGCTCCGAAACCCTGAAACGCAATAAATTATTCTCAACTTTTGAAGCTTGCCTCGCTACTGAAAAATCGAAGGTCACAAAAAGCCCTGTATATTTTGATTTAAGGAAGTGTTAATATTACATATTATATCAATATTCACAGACACCGTTCTGGCGCAGTGCAGCGATTATTCTTAAGAATTTATAGTCGTGAGTTCGATTCCCGGAATAGATAATTTTTTTTTTCTTTTCTCATGACAGTTGGCAAACAACTGTCCGCCAGATGGTAAGCCACACCGCAACCTTAGAACGTGCGCGATACTTATGAAGTGTCACTTACGCGTTGCGAATCTGAGGCATAGTAGGGAAAGGATAAAAAGGGAAAAAAGGAAGGAAGCAAAGGGATGAAACACAACAGTACCTACAGATACTGCTACTGTCCACCGATATTCTTTGAGAGGGTAATGTTAGCTGGAAAAAGCATGACTACTAATAATAATTCTACAAAATAGGTACATACATTACATCTTCAATACTTAAAACATATTATGCTACATACTATTTTCGATTGTCTTCTATTTTGAATTAACAATAACAACCACAGAAATAGCTTCTTTTAATCTTATTGTAGGACACCTATTTTTGTTGTCGACGGAATTATTTAACCGCATAGACCGCACTAAATATTTTTATTTACACTTAAATTTTAAACGCTAAAAATAAAAATCTTTATATATTTTTAAATATGCCAAACAAAGGGCCGATCCGAGCATCAAAGGAGACCTGGATATTTCTGACCGGTTGAAGCCGCAATATACCCGGTAATCTCTGCTTATGATGCGGTTACAGTGTGAGCGATTTAAAATAGGTTGATCAACACACAATAAAATGTGTTACTATGATTAAAAAATCATCATAATAATTTATTTTTAGAAAACGCA
The DNA here is from genome assembly GCA_023373885.1 of Hestina assimilis. NCBI lineage: Eukaryota > Metazoa > Arthropoda > Insecta > Lepidoptera > Nymphalidae > Hestina > Hestina assimilis. Next base: position 2,259,392 of record CM041749.1, on the reverse strand, counting down.
TCAAAAGATGAAAAAAAAAACAAGAAATTGGTAAATAAATATAATTACAATATATTTTTAATAGATAGAGTGATTGAAGAAGAAAGTTTATATGTATAATAACATCCATTAAATAGTGGAGAGAAAAAAATTGAGGTTTCTAATGAGATGTCGTAAATAATTACATTAAACGCGTGCGGGCTACGGGCAGTAATGAATAAATCAAAACTACTGGATCGATTTTAAACATTTTTTCAGTGAAAGACAGGCTATATATTTTCTACCCGTGCGAAGCCGGAGCGGGCCGCTAGTAATGTATAAAAGTCGTAAAAGGTTTAATATATTTACATAATTCTTACGAGCTTCTCATTCGTATATGTAACCTATAGACGAACGTACACATTGAACCCTTTTAAATCTTTTGACGACTTTGTGGCGCAATGGTAGCGTACCTGCCTAAGTACCACAGATCGCGGGTTTGATTCTCGTTCGGAGCAGATGTTTGTATTGACCATACACGCATGTTTTTCTTTCTGGGTGTGTTTATCCTTGTCATTGTATATGTTTCCGGACCTCCGATACAGGATATAAATATCTTTATGGGGGCCTTTGAGTGTGTATTGTTTAGCGTTTAAGTACATTTTCTAAATATATTCGCTTGAAGTCAGGCCGTAGCTTATTAAAACCGAATGTAATGCACGAAAAACCTTGTTCGAAACGGTCCTTACCGAGCTTATGCGATCCACCAGTTAACATAACTTAAAAAATTTATTTTATTTTAAAATTCATTTTATATTATTCCTATACGAAAAATACAATATTAAGGAATATGTACGATCGTTGTAGCGTGCTGGTAGCGAGCCTTCGTTGATCTTCGACGGTCGCGGATTCGATTCCTGCTCGGAGCCGATGCTTGTTATAAATCTGTTTTTGTCTGGAAGTTTGTCCTTGTGGGTCTCCCTGCAATTAAAATTAATATTCATAATAGGTGCGATCATGCTACTACGTATTGCTTTATCTTTATGTAATATAGTATTTGGAACGAAGCGATTTAGTAGAAATTGTCAAGTAACGAAATGCCGCATGCTGTGTGTGCGTGTGTGTATCGAGCCTACTACAAGCAAATGAGCACACAAGCGAGTGCGCAGCCGGGTGCGCAACTCTCTCTCTCTTTCTCTCTCTGTTCCTGTCACTTTTTATCATATAACCTATTTAAATATTCAGATTTCATTTCGAATAACATTCGGAGTTAAAGAAAAAACGTAAGGAAAGTTCCCCGGCCACACAATTATTTTTTAACTCGACCATTTTTTCAGGCGTACGGTGGTTGTACTCAGTTAGTCCTTTTTGAAACAGACTTATAATTAAAGATAATGAATATCATATAAAACTCATGCTAGTTATAGGAATATCTCAAGCAACTGTGTAACAATACACATTCATTATAAATAACTATGATATAATGGCCCTTAAAGACGAACATTAATGTAAATAGCAAGTAGACATATTAGAAATAATTAATGATAATGAAATAGGATCTAAGGCACGTCCATTTATCATGCTGCGGTCAGGGATCCGGGCACGGCTATCATGAATTAAGGAATTTATAATGGACGGTAATGGTCGAAATACGGGGACTGGATTAGGTTCTTGTTATAATTTTGACCCTGGACTTTAGGTTAATTCGGTCGTGTATATTTTTAATTTAGAAATTTCTCTATGAACAATAACGATCATATAATATTATATAATCGATAAAATAAAATTTCAACGAGAAAATATAAATAAATATACGCTACACAATCAATGGCCCCCATTAGGATAGTTATATCCTGTGTCGGGGGTTCGGAAACATACACAAAAATATACTCTATAATACTGTAATATTTTTTGAAAGTTTCATCACTATAATTTGATTTGGTTATTTTTCCTTACGGCTAATAAACTAATCACTCAACTTATAATAATTTCCATAAGTCTTTTCCGTTGCATACTCAATAGTTCCACTCCGTTAACGCAAGAGTTGCGGGTGCGATCCTGACTCCCTTTGGGTCGCAAGCTACAAATATATTTGGAGGGTTGTTAGTAGTGAATTGAAAAAGTATTGCATTCATTATTTTAAAAAAATAGATGATGGACTTACCAAAATAGTTTGGATCAGTCAAACATACAAGTGATTCGATTTTTTTTAACTGTTGCCGTTGTGTCTCGAGACACTCCAGAAGCAAACTTTGTAAATACTTAATCTTTTTTTATGTAAGAGGGGGCAAACGGGCAAGAGGCTCACCTGATGTTAAGCGATGCGATCACCACCGCCCATGAACATCCGCAACACCAGAAGGCATGCACGCGCGTTGCCGACCTTTAAGGAAAGAATACGCTCTTCTCTTGAAGGTTCCCAAGTCGTATCGGTTCGGAAAGACCGCCGGCGAAATTTGATTCCACAGAGTAGTTGGTGGTGGTAAACATCACACTCATCAGTTTCTTTTTTAATTTATAATATCATACATTTTTTTCAATAGTAGAGCCTGTTTCCAGCTCGAAAAAGATGCACTACCTTCACACAATCAATGTAAAGAATCTAATATTCGAACGGTTAAGATCCGTTCTGTGAGTCCCCGAGGCTTAAACACCTTAAGTGTCACCTTTTTCTTTTTTCCTCTCTTATCCCGGGTTGGTTGTTACTTCTTGTTACTTTGATACCGTTGAGGTGTTTTGGGTAGCGAGTCTGGGTCGGGTTTGATTCCCGCTCGGGCACATGTTTGTTATAAGTATCTGTTTCGGTCTAGGCGTTTGTCCCTGAGGGTGCCCCCACCGTGCCTCGGTGAGTGCTTTAAGCTGTCGATCTTGGTTGTTATCACATAAAATCTGTTAAAAATCGTTAACTCTTGATAGGTAATTCGCTGTTATCCAATGAGTTACTGGTTCGCCCTTAGGGTGGCGGAGGTCAGATGTCAATCTCTCTGTGTAAAAACTAGTAACCTGTTAAATCCGGATAAGAATAATAAGCAGAACCTGGGCAAATAAATTTCGGGAATAATGCTAAGACCACGAAGATTGTAGTACATCTTAAAACACTAAACAACTTTAATGTGAATCTCGTATTCATTTTGTTTCTGTGAACATGTCACGAGCATCACCGGAAACTCGAACTATACTTTAAGATCCCTAAATGGTTACAAGATAAACTACAGCTATATTTCAAAGGGTTAAGTTCAACCTTTGGCAACGTTTGATGTATTATGTAATTTATCATCTATGAGAAAATTTAAGTAAATTTTGTAACAATATTGCTTAATGAATTGTCTTAGGTTGCTTTTTAAATAGCTTTGTATAGAAAAACATCTTTTTAATTTTCTTCTTCCGTTCTTTTTTAAACAACTTTGGAGCCGATATCTTACTTAGCGCCTAAAAACGTAAAGCACTTCTGAAAAAAAAAATTTTTGCTTGTTAGTTTTGAAGTCGGTATTATTTGAAATTACTTTATTATAACAAGAACTGTAAAACAATACTAAAAATACCTTCAAAAATAAAGATTTAATTTTTTATGTGCAATCAAAGTTAGATTTTAAAACTTATATATATATATTTGCTTAATATGAATACTTGGTTAGTTTCAAATTAACTGAAAACACTTTACGATTCCTATTATATTATTGTAACTTAAAATTATATGTTTTAGACTCATTAAAAAAAAAGAAAACAGTTATAAATCAAGTGTGATTTAATACAACAAAAACCGCAAAGCTGTAAAGATTGCCATTTCGCCTTTTCTTTGAATTTGTATCGCACTCGGCGCTAACGCGACGGCAGCGTAAATCACTTGGAAAGAACAGTTGCTTTGTTCGGTAACAAATGTTTGTACTATCCTTTAAGAGCTCATGAGCCATGACTTTCATATTTTATTTTTGCTTACACATTACCATAACATTTTTCTGATTGTGAGATTAATCATACTTACCAATGTTATTACATTAACATACTTACCAGTGTTATTTTATGTACTGACTAGCAAGCCCGGTTGATGTTGTGCTGCCCTGAAAAAAAACTCATCAAAATCTGCCTACTAGGAAATGTGTATTGAGAGAACACACAGTTAGGATATGTTTGATGTACGAAAAATCTGAATAATGATGAATTTACCGTCGTCGGGACGTGATGGCCCCATCGCCCGCTGTTGGGATAATCTCTGTCACAGCAGAGATTATTCCACCAGTGCAATCAGTCACACTGGTGGTAGGTCTTTTGTTGCAAGAGGCCGGCTAGGTAGGTACCGCAGTGTCGAATATTCTACAGCAATAAAATAAGCAGTAGTGTTTTTAGCATTACTATGTTTCGGTTTGAAGGGCACTATAGGCTAGTGAAGTTACGGAGCAAAAGAGATTTAAGAACTAATATCTCGAGGTTGGCAGCGCGTGAGTGGCACACACTAATGGCGTTTCAAGCACTCAAAGGTTACTCGATACGATATCAAAGGTTACGGAAACTCGATTGCGGTGCCACCTATCGGTTTTAATTAAGAATCTAAGCCATTCTCGATTCTCTGGAAAATACAAAAAAATCCTCAAAGTCGGTCCAGCTGTTTAGGAGGAGTTCAGTGGCATACACATGGACAGACGAATTATATATATCGAAAAGTATAGTGATTTCTTTGCTCAATGTTTTGGTTGGAAATTGCTTACTAGCAATAAGGCCGCCTTTTTGTACCACCCTTATTTTCTGTGTTTTTTAAATTTAAATCCTCGTGTACAATAAAGTATATTATTATTATTATTATTATTAAATTTGTTGATTGCCATATTTTTGATTAAAAAATACGAAAATCACAGCTAATATGAATAATTATAAGACACACCTGTCAGATTTTTGTATGTACCATACAGTAGACATTTAATAATAATAATAATAATAATAACTCTTTATTGGACACAAACATATGTTACAAATAAGAAGGATTACCCAGACTTCTGCACTAGCAGGGCTGTGTTGCAGAAGCCAGTTTCTTACCCTTAATATCATCATCATTACATTTTTATGCCCTTAGGAATTAATCATTTTGACTAAATAATAATAAAACGTTAACAAAAAAGAAAAAAAATTAAATTAACCTTCCTAGAAAATAGTTGCTATTTATTTAATATTTATATGGTAAGAGTGGGTGTGTTGTGTGGGTTGCGTGGGTGTGTTTAGTGTGTGTAGTGTTAGTGTATGTATGTGTGAGGGTGAGTGTGTGTATTAGCATGTATACATATTTTTATTTAAGTGTTATTAACAGATTTTCTGTATCATCGTACTCCAGCAATTTCAACCAGGTACGCACTTTTTTTTTAAATTCATAATTATTCAATGTAGTCGTTTTAAACTGAGTATTAAATTTATTGTAAATAGTAGGAGCATAGAATTCGTAATGCTTTTGTCCAAATTTGGTTCTTTTAGGGGCCACCGGAAATCTTATGGTTCTTTTATTATTTATAGGTAAATATGGAACACATTTTTTGTGATATTTATTCAAAATTTCATTAATATATATTTTTCTTACACTTAGAACACCAGCTTGTTCATATAACGCTGTTGTGTTACTTTTAAAATAGCGCGTTGAGCTCTTTCTAATTGCAATAATATTGTTTTACTAGCGCCACCCCATGCACATATGCAATATCTAATAAGGCATTCGCAGAGTGCTTGATAGGTTTGAATTAATAGTTTCTTATCACAGATTATGCGTAAGCTTTTAAATATGAACATCAGCTTTCTAACTCTTGCTGATAACGATGTAATGTGCAGGTTCCAGCTAAGCCGATCGTCTACTAAGACTCCTAGGTATTTCACGGAATCTACTCTGGTAAGTATAACACAATTACAGGTGGATTTGTCAACGTTCCGGTTACAAGGGTATGTATGCATTTTGAGTTTAAAATTGGACGATGGTCTACCGAACTGTTCCGAACACTGTGCTCCAGTTATCTCCATGGAACATCAGAACGGTGTCATCGGCAAACATAGTTATTTCGATATTTGACAGAGCAGCAACATTGCATAGCTGATTGACGTAAATTAGAAATAATATAGGACCGAGGGTGCTACCCTGTGGGATGCCGAAATATCTGCTACTTTTACACATTGTGTTCTGCCCGAAAGATAATCTGTGAACCATTTCAAAACTACACCTCTCAAGCCAATATTTTCTATACGTGACAAAAGTATTGGAACCGACACGGTGTCAAAAGCCTTTTGGAGATCTAAGAAGACTCCTATACACTTATCACCTCTATCCAGGTACGATACTATTTTTGAAGTTAATGTTAACACAGCGTCTTCCGTCGATTTTCTTTTTCTAAAACCGAATTGATGTTTGCTAAGCAATTCATTATTTTCTAGGTAACTTATTACTCTTTTACTAACAACTTTTTCTAATACCTTAGATAACACAGAAAGTAAAGAAATTGGTCGGTAGTTTGATGGTTCCGTCTTATCACCAGACTTATGTATCGGGCGGACAACTGCTTTTTTAAAAACTGTCGGAAATATACCTGTTTCTAGACTAAGGTTGCATAGATAGGCAATGGGCTCGGCAAGAGATGAAATATTTTGCTTCAGAATTTTTGATGTAATAGTGTCCCAGCCTGGTGCACTGTGCAATTTAAGTCCTGCAACAATATCTTTTATTTCATAATCATCCGTAGGTGCAAAAGACATGGAATGGGGTGGTGAATAATTACTTCCCGCTTGACGTGCCAGATCTAGCTCGCATGAACTCATTTTATCAAGTATTCGTTTAGCCAACTTATCTCCTATCGAGGTAAAATAGTCATTTACCTTGTTGAGAGCTTCATTGGGAGTATCATTATATACTTTGATTAAATCATCCTGGGGTTCCTTATTATAATAAATGTCGCAGATTTCTTTTATAACATGCCAGGTTTGTTTGGTGTTGCCCTTGTATAAATTAAGCTTATCTTGGTAATACCTCTTCTTAAGATTTTTTATTATGTAATTACATATATTTCTATAACTTATGTATTTTTGTTGTTTTTCAATGTCGTACGGTGACCTTTTTGCTTTAGTATGTAGCCTGTCTCTTTTGCGTATACATTTAACGATTCCTTTGGTAATCCAGGGTTTCAGCGGTTTCAGCCTATTAGAAATTTTTAAAATATCAGTATTAATAGCTATGGTATTTATTAATGTTTTAACTAGCAATTCTGACGCCAGATTTGTATCATTATGTATCGTGTAAAGTTCTGACCAGTTCATCTTGGTAATCATTTCATTAATTTTACTGTAATTAATTTTTATTTTATTGTATTCAGTAAGTTTCTTTATCACATTAGATTTATTTATGAATAATAATATTGGGGAGTGATCTGTAAGTTTTTGTTCAAATACTATAGTTTTACAAAATGAAGTGCACTTTATCATAATGTGATCAATACAGGTATTGATTCTCGTGGGTTTGTTAATGCCTTGTTTTAATCCGTGTAGTGCCATTAAGTTTAAATAATCCTGTGCTGAACTTGATAGGTTATCGGGCATTATATTTATGTTTATGTCCCCAATAACGCTTTTAGTCCGTATGTTACATAATACACTATCTAATGAGTCTAAATAAGTGTTAGTATTTCTAAAACTGGGGGGTCGATATGAGCAAATGATAGTATAGTCAGGTTTAATGGAGACAACAAGACAATTTCCCTCACGAAATTCAGGCTCATAGACACTGACCTTTATCACGCTCCGAACATACACCACTACTCCATCATTTTGATTGTAGCTTATTTTTGACCAATACATGTTGAAATTCTGCATAGTCGGTGGTGGATTATTCATATTAGTCCAGCATTCCGTAAGTACTATAATGTCAACAGGAATATTTATAGCGGTGATAAAAGCTAAAAAAAGATCAAAGTTACTAAATTTTATTTTGATAATGCATAAGACCAAGAAGGCTGTTAATTCAACATCGTAAAAAGTGAAGAGTCATAAACAACCAAGACAAAGAGATCATAAGCTCGGTAATGTTCCGTATAATTAAACTCAGCTATAAACATCACTCAACAGGTTGGAAGGCTGTTTTACGGGTATTTTACAAAACGACTCCCACTGTACAAAAGAAAATTGACATATATATTTATCTTTTTTAGGGTCTCGTAACTCAAAAGGTAAAAAGAACCTTTATAAAATAACTCTCTTGTCCATCTGTCATCACCGATTTTCTCAGGAACGGGTGGACCTAGGAAGTTGAAATTTATGCCACATACTGAGGCTTAGAGTCACTATTAGGTGTGTAAAAATAAAGGTCTTGAGTCAACACGATAAAAAGATTTCGGAAATAAAGGAATTTACGCTTTACTTGTGCTGTAAACTCTTGGTCAACTGGAAGTACCCTACTATATAGGTTTTGGGTCGAAAACCTATATGGTAGTTCCCGTTGATCTACTAATGGTATGGAACCATTCGTGCGCGGGTCCGTCTCGCACTTGGCCGGTTTTTACTACGTATATGTGTATTTCTATTGCTCTACTGGCATCTGAGATCTGGCCGTGACAAAAAGACAGCACTGGCGGGGGCTTAAAATTGAAAAGCCTTTGGGTACTTCCTGCCGTCTTAAGACGTCATCGATAATGGAAGCGACTCTAAAGTGTTAGCATGTTCTTTACAAAAAGAGCCGGCAAGCAATTCGATAACTCTTTAAAAAAAACGCGATCTAGTAATTAAAATTCATGATTTTTTGTACGATAAACATTAATAAAAAATTAGAAGTTCAATCGATAACATTATTTAACACATATACGAATTAATACCTAATCTTCGGCTTAATGCTATTTTTTATACTTACTTAACGTCGAAATTTAATATTTACTAGTTAATAATTTATCTTTAAATCTTAATCAAAGCTTAAAAAATCTACCCTCAAATTATTTACATTAAGACTGTGTAATGAGGTGTAAAACCTGCGGTTTAGTGAACTAGTTACAGACTTAATATTCAAAGGTCTAAAGTGTATAAAGCGGCGTTGTTTGTACAGTGTTATTTTGCTTTACAACTTTTCGGGTGTCGTTAGATTTAATCAAGAGGACAGTAAAATTGTATATGAAATGGTCGTGTTAAATTGTAGATATTTCGTGAGACAAAAAAATGCTATGCACAAGAGGTACATCATAGACTAAGCCACACGTTGTTACCCGAGGTGAAGAATGAGAAGCTAAAGATATTAAAAGGTAGGTTTTTTCTTATGGACACTGTTACTTCACTAAAATGTTCGTGTTATGGTATGTATCATCAATGTGTGAGCTCACGTACGCATAATCTTGATCACGCAAAAAAAACTATATCAACAAAAATCTTCAGATATGAATACAGCGCTTCTCCTTAAGCAATTTATATATTAAAAAAAGCAGAACAATGTTGTTGTAAAATAAAAACTTTAAAACACTTTCTTTTGAATGTCATCTGTCATCAACATTCTGGGATTTCTTTGCTACGGTCAGCCAGTCTGCTAGAACAGCGCAGTGGATTTTCTTTGTGGAGTTGTAAGAAAACTTTTCTTTTCTGAGTGGTAAGTCTAAACTCGTAGTCTAAGGTAAGATTGTAAGCATCGCTGTCGATCGGTTTTCTGAACGGCAGAAACCTTCAAAGCCTACAAATTCGAAAGAAAGAGATTGTCCGAATTATGAAGTTCATTTTGATATTAAGTTGATTTTTCAATGTGCTATTGCAAGTGTGTTATGTATAAATGTATTTTTTTTGATAGAATATTTTTCATAGCTTAAATTGTAATGACAATTGCTAAACATTTGTAATACAAATTTGGTCGACTTTATACAAATACATGGCTATGTATGCGGCAGTTGTTGGGTCATTAAGAACCGTTGTGCTTTATGTTTTGAATAATTACAAACGGAGCTTACACTTTACGGCTCTGTGTAATGGTTATTACTTTCCATATGAACAGTCTACATACTTTTCGGCTATTTAATCTAAACCTCAAATGCTTTAAAGTATTAAGATTTGTTAATGTGCTATATAGAAATAGAACTGGGGGAAGAACTACCCTTTTACAGAAAATCGGGTTAAAGTAACATTATCAGTAGGTACTGTTGAGTTTCAGAGTTGAGTTTCAGAGTTGAGAAAGTGCCAGAAGCCTAATCTCCCGTTCCTTCTGCGCCCATTCTTTTTTCTTCTTATCCCTTCCCTCTTATACCCAAGGGGGTTGGCAATGCGCATATGATACTTCAAGCATTGCAAGCGTTCATAGTTTGCAGTGATTGCTTACCACCAATAGTGGTCCGTATGCCTTTTTGCCAACTGTTATGAAATAAAAAAAAGTGATGAAACGATATTTAATTTGTGACTTAAAAATAAAGGCATTCTTAATTCGTTTTTTGGGTTCCGTACCTAAAGTGCACCCTAAAACTAAGCCATCGTCGTCAGTCTCTCTGTCTGTCAGTAGGCTGTATCTCACGAACCGTAATAGGTAGGAAGTTGAAATTTTCACAGAATGTGTATTTGTATGGTCGCTACAGCAACACACACCTACTAAAAATAAAACGAAATCGGATGAAATTTTCAGACTATTAGAATAAAACAGAATAATTATCTTTGTGCTGACTACACATTCAGACGAGACTGGGTCGATAACCCCATTAAGAATTACGTTATCCAGACAAATAAAATTTATTTTAATAGTCCGCTCTATAAATTCTTAAAAGTCAAGAACTTTTAAGTAAATGTCCTTTTAGAATTAATGACGGACCATATTGCCAATTTTCCTTTATTCTTAGAAACTAAATATTATTAGAAACTCGTATAGAAATTAAATGGATTGCGTATACTTGATTGCCATTTTAGCCTGATAAAAAGGAACCATAGATCCTTAGAGTGCTTTTACTGAATATTTCACTACATTGACGAAAAAAAGTATTTATAATAACTGGAAATGAAAGATGTTTGTTTACAATAAAAAGGTGATGATCTTTTAAGATAATAATTATTATAATTATATAGAAAACCTATTTTGAAGATGAAATACTATTGAATAGATATTAAAAGAAATAAATTAAGTTTTGAAAAAATAAATTTATTGTCTAAGACGATTATTTATCAGTAATAAAAAATATTCTGATTTCTATGATTTCGGCTAAGCCTAGTTTAGAAGTCAGAGTTCCATATAGTTTGGTGATTGTGTATTTATTTGGCTTTGGTATAAATAAATAAATAAAATATTAAAATATTATATTAAAATTACGAGTATAAGAAATTTAGGTAGAAAAATATTTTTGAAGTATTAATAAAAACCATTGTATACGAATTTCGGCTGAAAGATTGAGTTTTTAGAAAGCACTTTATTTACTTTTATTTGAATTATTTATAGAGAGAAATATACGAATTAGGTCAAGTAAGTCAGAAAAGTTAAAAAACCTAGTTGCGAGAGAACAAAGTCACGGGATACTCTCACGAAAAACTTATTTCCATTTCTAAAAACATTTTTAAAATTTATAATTTTTACATAAAATATTTTTTTTTTGTTTTTATGTTAGAAGTTGGCAAACAAGCATGCGGCCAACCTGATGGTAAGTGGCTGCCGCAGCCTATGAGCGCTTGCAGCACCATTAGTAAGTGCTACTCACGCGTTGCCAACCTCGAAATATTAGTTCTTAGATCTCGTTCGCCCAGTAATTTCACTAGCGTACAATGCCCTTCAAACCGGAACACAGTAGTGCCTAAGCACTACTATTTGGCAACAGAATATTGGACACTGCGGTGGTATCTACCTAGCCGGCCTCTTGCAAGAAAAGACCTACCACCAGTGTGACTGATTGCACTGGTGGAATAATCTCTGCTGTGACAGAGGTTATCCCAACAGCGGGCGATGGGGTCGTCACATCCCGACGCCTAAAAATATATACGTATATTAAGTATAAATAAGTATAGTTTAAAGGTAGTAGAGCCATGCTTCTCTCAGTACAACAGGGCCGGCTAGACCGGGGAAGTAGGGTAGTACTTCCTCTTCTCACAGAAAATCTGCGTTAAATAACAGTATCATTAGGTACTGTTGCGTTTCGTGCGATGAGCGAGAGTGCTGTGAGCCCGATCTTCTACCCCTCTGTTCCCTTCCTTTTTTCCCTTCTCATCCCGTCCCTCCTGTTCCTTGGGATACTTCAAGTATCGCAAGCGTGCATGTAGGTTGCGGTGACTGCTTGCCATTAGGCGTCATGACATAAAAAAATACATAAAAACATAACATTCTTATATATTATAATCACTGTAACAATGGGTAGTAGAGAGATCTCCGTGACACTAATGGTCCAAGTTAAAATATATATATCCGGTTGCTTTGTATTATAATAAACGAGCTTGCTTATTTATATTTCAAACACCAAAAAAGAGGTCGGGGTGTAAAGGAAACTTGGAACTGTATAATTTTCACATTAAAGCCTCTTCAGTGGCTTTCTATCGACTATCTGATGTGGCTCAGCATCTTTGCGGGGCTGCAAATGATTTCATATAATGCTTAAGGTCCATTATTCCCCAAACGCCCCTTTTGAAGACTCCTGCTTGAATATGTAGTACGACGATTGATTTTTCATTTTGAGTATTCTTTTACAATTATTGAAGTTTAGTGATTTTTTTTATGTAACTAAGTTGGCGAGCCATTGTCTTCGCCATATCCTCGGTGTTTACTGGCCTGAGAAAATCTCCAACAAGGATCTGTGGAAATGCTGCGGTGAGATCCCGATCGACCAGCAGATCAAACGCCGCAAGTGGAACTGGATCGGCGACACGCTCCGAAGGGATCCTGATCATATTCCAAGACAAGCTCTTGGCTGGAATCCCGAAGGAAAGCGGAAACGTGGTCGCCCTAAGAAGACCTGGCGGCGGAGCACATGACCAAAAGGGATGGCGGTTGTCGTAGCCTATGAGCGCTTGCAACACCGTACACACCGTACACTAACAGACACTGCAATGGTACGTGCCTTGCGGGCCTTGCGCACTAAAAGGCCTACCATCAGTAAATTAGAGATTTTATTTCAAATATCGTGTAGGTATATTTTGAGTTTAAGAACTAATGGTATCCGATAAAACGTTCTTCTTAATTAATTATCATGATATAAATAAATAAATAAATAAATAAATAAACGCTACACACTCAACAGCCCCCATTATGATAATTATATCCTGTGTCGGGGGTCTGGAAACATTCACAATGACAAGAACAAACACAACCAGACCGGAAAACATGCCTGTACGATTAATACAAACATCTGCTCCGAGCGGGAATCGAACCCGCAACCGTCGAGGCTTAAGGCAGACTCGCTACCCACAACGCCACAACGGTGTCCAAACCGGTGATATACTTTTCTTATCTAATAATATTTTGTGATTTATCTTATAAAACTTACATGTATATTTACAACCTTACAAGCATAAGATTTTTGTACTAACTGCTAAGTAAACAGACTATTTAAGGGAAAATATTAAAGGCTATTTCATTTTTTAGTTTTACCGGCATCGGGACATGACGACCCCATCGCCCGCTGTTGGGATAGCCTCTGTCACAGCAGAGATTACCCCATCAGTGCAGTCAGTCACACTGATGGTAGGTCTTTTGTTGCAAGAGGCAGGCTAGATAGGTACCACCGCAGTGTCAAATATTGTACCGCCAAATGGTAGTGCTTAGGCAATACTGTATTCCGGCTTGAAGGGCACTGTAGGCTAGTGAATATACTGGGTAAAGGAGATTTAAGAACCAATATCTCGAGGTTGGCAACGCGTGAGTAGCAAGCACCTACTAATGGTGGTGCAAGCGCGCATAGGCTTACAACTTACTAACATAAAAAAGAGTTAAATATTTACAAGCTAAAAGATTTAACAATTCTCAATAGACCGTTGCATAAAACCACTTGTATTGTACACTTAATTAACAACGGATGATTTTGAGTGACTCGGAGATTAATTACATCAATTATCGTCGTATCGCTTGGAATCCAATTATGCTTTTCATTTTGTACCTTTAAACGGTTCTAGTTGACTATTTCAAAATAAATTAATGATGAAAATATGAAAATCATACTGACTGTAGTGTTTTGATACGATGAAGCTTAAAATTGTGCTAATCAGATCAAATTTAAGACACCTTTGTGGCGTGTTGGTAGCTGAACTGCTTTTGTTTGTATTGATCTTACAAATATCTGTTCTGGTCTGAGCCTTTGCGCTTGTGGGTCTCTCTACGTGGCTCGAAGAGCACGTTATGCTGTCGGTCCCGGTTGTGATCACATACCAGCTGATAATTATCGTTAAGTTTTGTTTGGTAATTTTCTCTTATACAATGAGTTACTAGTTCACCCTTTAGGTGACAAAAGTCAGATGGCAATCTCTCTTTCTAAAAACCAAAAACTAGAAGTAGTTGTAATAAATTACTAAACTAGTAACTAGTAGTAAAAACTAAGTAAAACTTTTTTTCAGGTAGAATGAATTGGTCATTCTATATAAGAATGAAAAACATCTTTATTATTTTAATTAATATAGCATGTATTCTTCGATAAAGATCAAACTCATAATATGCGTCGTTTGCAGCAATTGTAAAGTCATGTAAGAAACACTACTGCATAACTATTTGAGAAAAGTACACATCATAGATATAGTATTTTATTGTAATAAGCAGAATAAGTTGCTGGACAATTGCAAAGTTTCTGTTATGGTGTTACATTAGATCTCATAGCTTTTTATTAGTTGTTTACTCAAATATTTGAAGTACAAAGATGAGGTACTTTGAAATATAGTTAATAATTTTAAATTTTTACTATTATTTTATATTGTTAAATTAAATTCAGAGGATTAAAAGTATTCTGTAATATTATCTTAAAACATACTTTGATTTATTTACGAGTTTACCAGAAGATTATTATTTAAACTATGGTTTTAATTAATTATAAATGTTGACGGAAGTTTGAAATGATCATTCCATTTTAGGAATCATAAAATTAATGAAAAGTTAACAAAGAAAATTTTACAATAGCAATACGAATTAGGAAGACAGACAGCGCTATATCAAAATTCAAATACCAAAGTCTTGAGATACGTTTCCTTATTAAAATATGCCGGAATTATGTCTTTGTATAAATAAATGTCGTCCTTGCTTTTACGATACTCTTGGGTTTTTAATAAAATTCTTTGTCGTAAATTTTTGGTGTAAATTGTATCTGTTGGGAAAACTCTCTTTACATACTTAATTTACATATTTTTATCTTCAAAAGATAGGCACGTAAAATTTTATAACTGCAATAATGGATAAGGTGATTTATTATGGTGAGAATTTTCATCGTCCAAAAATATGCAGAATCCTAACTCGTCAGATTATACCAAAGGTGTTAGTACGGCGGCTTGTTAATAGTACTGAAGTGAGTGTCGCCGGCTTGCAACAAGCCATCTCTGCCGAAGCGCCATCTTGATAATGGTCATTTCTTTGCTTTGCTTCTCTACATTTTCTGAGCTACAGAATGTAGTGTAAAATTCTTAAAAAGTTTGTTAAGTAACAAAAATATTATCAAAATAAATACTTTATATTATAAATAATAATCTGAATAACACCGTGATCTTTACAGACGAAACCGCAAACAAAACTTGTGATCATAATAAATAATAATGGTAATTTTTTTTTTTTTTACGTTACTAAGTTGGAAACCAAGCACCGCACACAATACACACCGCACAAGCACCTGATGGTAAGCGGGTACGATAATCAATAGACCTTTATTGAAGCTTTCTTATTATCTATTGATGAAAATAAATTACCAAAACTCTAAAGGAAATTATGAATTTGATAATATAATATAATATAATATAATATAAGCTTTATTTATTCCTTTTACAGATTTTGTTTACAATATTAGATGTTGACATTACATTAAAACTATACTTATTTGGTTTGTAGATCTAAATATAATTGTGTTTTACTATGTTAGTAGTTTAGCTGTATGTTAGTAATGATTTTTATGTTAGTATTTATGCTAGTGTTATGTTAGTAGTTTAGTTATTTGATTTATTTGTAGTTTATGTTAGTATGTTAGTATTCATATAATTTTAGTAGGTATTACACGTTTTCTGTAAAAGGACCGCTAGTAGCGGTGAAAGCCTCCTCCAAATGCTTCCATTCGTCTCTACTTCGGGCTGCTCTACTCCATGTCGTGCCGGCTATTTCGACCAAGTCATCACTCCATCGTTTGAGCGGTCTACCTGGCCGTCGTTTTTTATTTATTGGGTACCAGTTGGTCATAATTTTGGACCATCTTTCGTCGGGTATTCGTTGAACATGACCAGCCCATTTCCATTTTAAGTGGAGCAATAGCTTGGCAACGTCTTTAGCTGTGGATGCTTTCCTAACTGAGGTGTTTTTAATCCGATCTCTTTGTTTTAAGCCCAAATAACTTCTTTCTATTTTTCTTTGAGATATTTTTATTTTTTGTAGGCTTTTTTTAGTTAATGGCCACGTCTGGCAAGCGTATGTGAGACATGGAAACAAACATACTTCCATGGCTTTGGTTTTTAATTTAACTGGTATTTTACTTTTGAAAATTTCCTTCATGGCCCAATATTTATTCCATGTTATTTTGATTCTGCGCTCTATTTCTCTTTCAGTGCAGGCTTTGAAAGAAATTAGATGCCCTAAATAAATGTATTCATCGACATATTCAATGCTCTTAGATGTAAGTTTTATAGGTTTCTTTTGCCTGTTCGTCATTAACTTTGTTTTGTCTTTGTTTAATTCAAGTCCTACCTTTCTACTTTCTTCGCATAGTGTTTTTATCATTTGCTCCATCTCTGTTGCATCTTCCGAGAAAAGCACTATATCATCCGCAAATCTTAGGTGCGATAGATATTTACCATGTATATTTAAACCTTTGTTAGTCCAGTTTAATCCTCTAAAAATCTGTTCGAGTACGGCAATGAAAAGTTTAGGAGAAAGTGGATCTCCCTGTTTGACTCCTTTTTCAATTTTGAAACTTTGTCCTGGTTTATCTACAATAATTCTTGAGCTAATGTTGCAGTACATTTCTTTCAATAGATCAATATATTTAGTGTTAACACCTTGAATTGATAATGCTTGCCATATAGAGCTATGTGTTATTGAATCGAATGCTTTACAATAGTCTATAAAGCAAATATATAGAGGTTTATCATACTCATTGTATTTTTCTAAGACCATCTTTAAAGTGTGTATATGATCTACCGTGGAAAAATTTCGTACAAACCCAGCTTGCTCTATTGCCTGACTTTCATCTATAATTGTGTTCAACCGTTTTAATAGAGTCGTTGTGAATAGTTTATATACACAAGACATTAAGCTAATCGGCCTATAATTAGTTATTAGCCTTGGATCTCCTTTTTTGAAGAGCAGCACTATATTCGAGCACTTCCACTGTTTGGGAATTTCATTTTTTGACAGTATTAAGTTAAATAGTATAGTTAGTGGTGTTGCTAAGAAGTCTTTTCCGAAGATTAACATCTCATTTGTAATGCCGTCTGGCCCTGGGCACTTTTCTTTTTTCAGACTGTCTAGAGAGAACTCTATTTCATTTTGCTGAAATTCTGGTACCGAATCCCTATTTGTGTGTTTTGTGGGTAGGAAGTCTACTGTTTTCTCATCTTTTTTGTAGAGTTCGCTGTAAAAATTAGTTGCCATTTTTAATAAATCGTTTCTATTTGTGATTAGCAAACCTGATTGCTGACTTAACTGAGTTATTGATTGTTTTGTTATATTTAATTGTTTATATGCTTTTTGACTGCTCCAGTTTTTGTAAGTAATTTTCAATAATATTTAGTCTAAACTTTTTATGTTGCTTTTATCTTTTATGTATCATTATATACAGTTTGCTTAGTTTATTTTTGTCCTGCCTTGTTTTATTTTCTTTATTTTTTAATATATATTTTTGCTCTTTAAGTGTTTTAATTTCCTCAGTAATAATAGCTTGTTGTCTTATGTTTTTCTTACCGATTTTTGCGTAGATAGAACTTCGTGTTATAGCTTTTTCTATGTTGTCGTACAGTTCTTGTACCGTTGTTATATTTATGAATGTATGTTTAGAAAGTTCTAATTTGTATTTTGTGAAGTCTATGCATTTTTGTGGCTTTGATGAAAAATTTGCTCTATTTTGTTTTTTAGTATTAATATTTATTGTTATTCTGACTGGTCGATGATCACTTGGATGTTTCACACTACTTAACACACTAAAGTTTTCTATTATATGTGATGTATTTGTAGCGATATAATCAATTTCATTTTTGAATTCAGCGTCTGGCGACCTCCACGTCCATCGTAATTTTGACGGTTTTTTAAAAATTGTGTTAATTATTTTGAGATTAAATTGAAGGCAAAACTCTATAAATCTTTCACCTCTTTTATTTCTCTTTCCGTAGCCGTACTTGCCCAGCACTCTATCTTCTCCTTCTTTTGATTGTCCTATTTTTGCGTTCAAGTCTCCCAGTAATATTAGCCTGGGTGAACTCATTTCCATTGCTTTTTCTAAAGTGTCGTAGAACTCTTCAATTTCTTTTTCACTTGAACTTGAAGTGGGTGCATATGCTTGCGCTATTGTGAAGTATTTTCCGTACATATTAACGTATAGGAGTGCTAATCGTTCCGATATTCCTACGAAGTCTTGTACTGTAATTTGACTTTTTTTTTACAAGAAATCCTACCCCGTTTCTTCCCTTTGTTTCACCATACATGTAGAGTCGATATTCTTCTCTATCTTCGATTATGAGACCTTGTCGTCGAGTTTCACATATACCTATGATGTCCCACTTGATAGATGATAATGCGTATTCTAATTCTATTAATCTTGTTTCATTTGCTAATGATCTGACGTTAAAAGTTGCTATATATATTTTAGTCTTATTTTTACTTTTATTTTTTGGAGGGTTGTGGTCTACTGCCCCCTGGTGACCAGCCATCTTGGGGGAGATTTTCCTTTTTTATTTTTTGTTGGATGTGTTATGGTAGAGTCCGTAGTAGTGGTAGGGTGAGGAGGCTTTCTCAACTGCTATTCATCCTCATAATTTTCATCTAAACTAATCGGGGAGGATTGGGGCTTTTCATTTCTTTTCTGTATGAAGTTCGTTATTGAGCTCTGGTTCCCCTTTGGTATGAATTTATTCTTTTTAGCTGATCGATACTTAGTTTGTAGTTCGGAGCCTGAAGAGTTTCCTTGTAGATGTGGTGGGGTAGTTTCTAGTTCCCTTTTCTTTGAATTTGAGTATTGTCGGTTAAAATGGTTACTATTACTTTTTATGTTGTGGTCGCGTTCTTTTATTATAATTTTATCATATCTCAAGTACGCCATTTTCCCCTCACTTCTCTCTTTTTGCAACTGAACTTGCAGTGACTTTCGTACTTCCAGGACATTGGGCGGAAAGTCTTCTTTTATATATATGTTTGTATTTTTTAATTTATTTTTATTTTTTAAAATTAATAGTTTTTTCCATATGTCGTAAATGTAATGTTTATTGGTCTAATTTTTCCTTCCCTTAGTTTTCCCATTCTTCTGGTTATTTCTATTTCATTTTTACTGCAAGTAATCCCCATGGAGCTGATCGTATTGATGATTTTCTCTTCTAATTCTTCGTATGACTTTTCCCCCTCCTCTATTCCGAAAAATATTAGATTCTTTGCTCTGATTTGCTTTTCTATTAACGTAATTCTTTTTTCTTGTTCTTCGTTTGTCTCATGAATTTTGTCTATTTCTTTTTGTATATATTCGAATTTCTGGTCTATATTTTCGTTTATTCTTGCAGTGATTCTTTCCTCTTGTGAGCATAAAGAAACGTTCATGTCGCTACCAATTTGAATTCTTAAGTCGTGCAGAAGTTTTTCTATATTTTGAGACATTATTTTTTTTTTATTTTTTATTTTGCTACGACTAAGGACCTCTATCGGCTATTTGCTTAACTAACAGTTATCTTCTCGACAACAGATGGCGCTGATTACCTCCTGTGCGTGCGCCTTTATTTTAGTCTCGTTAATCCTCCGCTCACCGGTAGATGTCACTACAGTGGTCAATGACTTGCAAATATGTTTCGGTTGTAATTATAAAAATGTTTCACTAAATTTCAATGAGTTCACTGGTTTGCGGGCATTTCTAAACACAACTAGTCCAAAGACGAAAATATTGTTTATATTATGATTCTTAAATCACTACATTTTGTTCGTATTTTTAAATTTTCATAGTCACATTTAAGTTGTCTTTTTCACTTCAATAACTGCAAATTCACGTTTGTCTACACTCACAGCACTGTTCAGTAACGTGATAATACTGTTTACACAACTGTTCACTTGCAAAAATTGGTATTTCAAAGAAAAACTTTAATTTATTCGGGAGCTGTTCGTTGACAATGTTTACACCACTACGCCCTCTAGCGCCCTTGATAATATACCAAATATTAACCGGAAGTGAAAACTCTCCGACCCTAGGAAATATAGCTTTAGTTTTCAGTCAGTTAGTTAGTCAGTAGTCAGCTGGCGTCTTTAAACATAGTTCGAAACTTCAACCCAACGTTCGTGACGTGTCACTCATAAACTTTGTGAATATTGTGCTTTGTATATACTAATGTATAATATTAACACGATTACATTATTTTAGTATTTGACGACGTTGTGGCGCAGCGGTAGCGAACCTGCCTTAAACGCCACAGGGTGCGGGTTCGATTCCCGCTCGGAGCATTTTTTTTTTTTTATGTAAGAACCCCATACGGGCAGGAGGCTCACCTGATGTTAAGCGATCACCGCCGCCCATGAAAATCTACAACACCAGAAGGCATGCAGGTGCGTTGCCGACCTTTAAGGAAAGAACACGCTCTTCTCTTAAAGGTTCCCAAGTCGTATCGGTTCGGAAAGACCGCCGGCGGTATTGACCATGCACGCATATTTTCCGGTCTGGGTGTATTTGTCCTTGTCTTTGTATGTGTTTCCGGACCCCCGACACAGGATATCATTATCCTAATGGGGGCCGTTGAGTGTGCAGCGTTAATTTTTTTTTTATACTGTTTTTAAAAGTCAATGCTACCCAACGGTTATATATATAGCTTTGTTTTAAGAGTGAGTTATTGCGTATGCAGTGTTTATTTATTATAATACACACACATATATACATTCACAGCGAAGTGAGTAATTCTTGTATACAAGCGTTTCGCCAATATCATTGCCGAAGAGTACATGAGAGAGAGAGGAATGGAAGAGAGAGATGGCGAGAAGAGAATGGAGGGAAAAGGGGGGAGGTCAATTTTAAAAGTAAAGCAATTAAAAATTAAATAAATAAATAAACGCTACATACTCAACGGCCCCCATTAGGATAATTATATCCTGTGTCGGGGTCCGGAAACATTCACAATGACAAGGACAAACACAACAAGACCGGAAAACATGCCTGTACGATTAATACAAACATCTGCTCCGAGCGGGAATCGAACCCGCAACCGTCGAGGCTTAAGGCACACTCGCTACCCACAACCCTATTTAACTAATTATTGTTGCATTTAAACTCAACAATCGAGAAGCAACAATGTTAATAATGCGATTTGATATTATTTAGTGTGCGAGTAGTACTTCCATTGACAATCAATGCATTAATGTCGATAACAAAACCACTCATAATTGCAAATTTTTTAACTGATTTTATTTTAAGAAAAACTGGTTTTCCTTTCTCGCTGGAATACAATATGTAATTGATTGAAGCTGGTTTTATTATTTTGAACATAAACCTGTATTTAATAATGCTGTCATGTTTCCTACATTCATCAATCGTGTATTTTTGACAATGACAAATCTTTGTTTAGATAATCTGTTTTATTCATATTGTTACGGGCTGGGGTTCGGTGATTTGGAAACAAACACCTGATGGCTCTAAACAAGACTTTATTCTAGGTCTAGATTAAACAACAGAACTTCACAAACAACAGGTCCAAATCACAGGTCAATCACAGTCCAAAAGAATAGCCGAGGTCACTAATTATCGCACTTGTTCACTGGTATCACTTGTAGTTTCTTCTGCTTGTTGCTCAGAACTGAATGAATCAGTCGATTTTTTTTTTTTTCGGAATGTCCATTGCTGTTGGCCCTAGTGGCCTTGACAGCGTCACCGGTGGGGGCCGGGTCTGGAGACCTCGGCCGGTAAAAGATGGACTGCCACGCGGGGCACAAGTTGAATCCGTCCCAAGGGCCCCTCCTGCGAGGTCGAGCCTAGACTTGGGACGTCATCGGGAGGGAGGGAGCGCTCCGGAGCGCAGTCTAGCAACCGTACGCGGCGCGGTGCTCACCGTCCGGGGTGAGCGGTCGAGTTGGCGTTGTGTCGGGCTGTGCGAAACAAGGGTCCTCGTCTCCGCCGGCGGAGACGCTGCAGCATGTGTGTCTGATGTCGTGTTCTGTTCGTGTATGGGGCGTTAGCTGTTGTGATGCTATCGTCTGGGTCTTGCAGGACGTGCTTGGGACGCCTGAGTTGTGTCGGTAAGTCACCTCTACGTGTGTAAGTGGCGGCCTGTCTGACGAGGGGGTTCGGGTGGGATAGGGCTTTCTCGAAAAAGCTCTTGGAGAGCTTTTTCATGCATTTCGCTATCGAATCGAGATCGAAGTCTCTGTGGAGATCTACGTTGCGCACGTACCACGGACAGCCCGTGGCCATGCGCAGAAACCTATTCTGGATGACTTGGAATTTCGCTAATTGCGAAGAACTGACGTGAGCGAAGACGGGTCTCGCGTACGTTAATATAGGACGAACGACGGTTTTGTAAAGTGTTCGCTTATTTCTAAGCGACAATTTACTCCGTTCGCCTATCATCATGTAGAGCCTTCCGAGCACGAAGGCGGCTCTGTTCCTAACTTTCGACATGTGGGACTGGAAATTTAGCTTGGCGTCGAGCGTGACGCCTAGGTATTTGGCCTCCTTTTTCCAAGGAATAGGTTGGCCGAAGAGCAGGATGTCTCCCGGTTGACCGAGCCTCCAGTAGTTTCTGACGGCGTGTCTGGTGAAGTGCACCGCTGCACTTTTGTCGGGGTTGACCTCGATCCTCCATTTCCTAAACCAATCGCCTAAGGCGTTGACCGTGGTCTGGAGGCGGCTAGTCAGAAGGTGGGGTCTGTTGGATGTGGTATAGAGAGCTGTGTCGTCAGCGAAGAGAGCTAAGCCTACGCGATCGTCGGGATTCGACTTGGGTATGTCGTTGGTGTACAGATTGTACAGAACGGGTGAGAGCACGGAGCCCTGGGGGACTCCGGCGCGTAGGGTGCGTCGGGAAGACAGCGTACCCTCGACTCGGTAGCGGAAGGAGCGGTTGGACAGGTAGTCTCGTATGATGAGCACGAGTCTGTCTGGCAGGCCGTAATCGAACAGCTTGTATATCAAGCCGTCGTGCCAGACTTTGTCGAACGCCTTTGCGACGTCGAAGAAGAGAGCCACCGTTGCGGTGGAGCGCGATTGGGCGAAGCCCTGGAGGATGTGTTCCGTTAGGCGGTACACTTGATCGGTGCATGAATGACGGGCTCGAAAGCCGAACTGTTCGTTGATCATTATGTTTTTGGCCTCAACGACGGCCTTGATCCTAATGAGTAAGATCCTCTCGTAGATCTTACCGAAACAGCTGATCAACGATATGGGTCGGTAGCTGGTGGGAAGGTTCTTAGGTTTCCCGGGCTTCGGGATCCCTATGACTATCGCTTCCTTCCACTGATCTGGGAAGGAGCATCCTGCCAGAAGGGCGTTGAATATGAGGACTAATAGTTCTATGATCTGAGTCGGGAGGAGCTTCAGAGTCCTATTGGAGATTCGGTCGGGTCCGGGAGATTTTTTTTGACCTTGAGGACCTTTATTATGGATTCGACCTCGCCCGCTGTCGTCGGCGACAGCGGCTCGTCCGTGGGGGCCAGGGAGATCCTACGTTCGACCTCCGAGTTCACCTTGAGGAGGTGCTCGGGGTCGACTGGTTGGGAGCTGGGGGAACATTGGGATTCGAGGCTGTCAGCCAAGCACTCGGCCTTATCAGAGTCGTCGGATGCGAGGGGTCGGTTTGGACGCAAGAGGGGCGGCATCGTGGAGACGGTCGGATCTTTCAGAGTTCGTGCCATCGCCCAGTAGGCCAGGTGAGAGGGCGCTAGCTCTTGGAGATGCCTGCCGAGTCGGTCGTCGTATCAGTCGACGCGCCGGGCCGCTTATATACGCGGACACGGGTTCGAGAGAGCTCCGTCCGCGGAACGCTATTCTACATGTTTCGAGAATACATCTTTCTCGAACCCGCGCGGTGGTCGTAGAAATAAACAAAAGGAGTAGCAAGCGATTTTGAACCTTATGCCCCTGTGATAAGGTTCCCTGTAACAATATGTTTTTCTTTGTCAAAAAAAATATTTGTTACACGTATATCTCTAGGGACTTAAGACTTCACTTTTGTAAGATATTTTTGTAAAGCATTTATTTAGACTGTGCTTTGTGTGTACGTGCTGGTAGAGAACCTGCTTTGGGCTTCAACGATCGTGGCTTCGATTCCCGCTTGGGTAGGTGTGTGTAATAAAATATCTGTTTCTGTCTGTGCGTTGGCCCCACCATGCCTCGGGGGGCATGTTAAGTTCGGGTTCCGGTTGTTACCATAACATCTTATGATAATCGTTAACTCTTGGTTAAAAAACCTGGTTACAAAGTCTACAGGTAATTTAAACTTTACATATATTTAAGTCCAATTTAAACCGACAACACACTAAACATTTACAAACTAACAATGAAACAACAAGCCCGCTTTATACGCCATAGACCCTTGAATATTAACTCTGTAACAAGTTCATAGTGGTTACCAATTTTAGACACCTAATTGCTAGTATTTAATTTGAAGAATATTTACGTATTATATTTAAATCTGGAAAATAATTGATACCTCTAAGGAGACTGAAGTAAATGATAAATGCTCAATTTAAACATTACTTAGAATGATAGTGATAAAAATGATCTGTCACGAAATAAAACATTGCATTTATAATACGCTTGAAAGTAGAAAAAAAAGTTAGTAATAGAACGACCCAATAGGGTAATGTAATAATTCGTAATAATTCAGAACTTACTGCGATAAATGTGTGGAGTGGAATGGAAAATTCATGCAAGATTTATGTTCTAAGAAACAACAAAAAATAAATACCGACTTAAAAACTAAAAAGTAAAAAGTAAATACTCTCTACAACATAAGTCATTGCATAAGTGGCGATGTTTTACTTAGCACCAGCTTCTAGAAAATATATATATATTTCATACTTTTTTTTTTTTTTTTTATGTTAGAAGTTGGCAAACAAGCATACGGCCTACCTGATGGTAAGTGGCTGCCGCAGCCTATAAGCGCTTGCAGCACCATTAGTAGGTGCCACTCACGCGTTGCCACCCTCGAGATATTAGTTCTTAAATCTCGTTCGCCCAGTAATTTCACTAGCGTACAATGCCCTTCAAACCGGAACACAGTAGTGCCTAAGCACTACTATTTGGCGGCAGAATATTGGACACTGCGGTGGTACCTACCTAGCCGGCCTCTTGCAACAAAAGACCTACCACCAGTGTGACTGATTGCGCTGGTGGAATAATCTCTGTTGTGACAGAGGTTATCCCAACAGCGGGCGATGGGGTCGTCACTTTTTAGTAATGATGATAGTACTTACTGATTAATGCAAATATAAGACTAATATGGTTTTCTCATGCATGCCATTGTCAGAACTGGACCAAATTGAAATGGGACTACACGAGAAGCACCAACTTAAGCTAAGCTTATTAAAAAAGATCAAAATCCCATCATCAGATCCGGACCATATTTTTTTTTTAAGCACTACACACTCAACGGCCCCCATTAGGATAATTATATCCTGTATCGGGGTCCGGAAACATTCACAATGACAAGGACAAACACACCCAGACCGGAAAACATGCCTGTGCGATTAATACAAACATCTGCTCCGAGCGGGAATCGAACCCGCAACCGTCGAGGCTAAAGGCAGACTCACTACCCACAACGCCACAACGGTGCCAATATTACAATGCTAGAATACCCTTTCAAACAAAATAAAAAAGAATTTTTCAAATCGGTCAAGCTGCCTTCTAGCAATCAGGTAACAGACACAAAAAAATTTAAGTACTGTCGAATTAATAACTTCCTTTTTTTGAAATCGCTTGATAAATCCATGCCTAGATTATTCTTACTCCAGGCATCACACTGAAAAATAATATATCCATTTTAGGATTCCATTATTCCATTACTTTGAGCGCTTCTTCAATAATATTAGTCAACCTTAAGAGGTATTAGAATATACTTAATTATATATCTTAGGATTACTCGCTTTGAACATTTGACATTTATGACGTCTTTTGATAGGGATTACTGTCTGTCTGTTCAATTAATTCGCTTTCATGTGGTTTGTATATCTGTTAATATGCTTAGTAGAACCTTGCTATTTTTAGTAGAAAAGTAATTCAAATTAAACACTACAAACTTAACTGTTACGATGGTAAGGTCTAGAATATCCTCCCGACCTATGTCTTTCCTATCAGTATAGCTACCTTCAAATCAAGAGTGAATAGGCATCTTCTAGGCAAGCGCGCTCCACCTTAGGCTGTATCAACATTTAACATCAGGTATTAACAACAGCCAAGCGATAGCCTCTATATTAAAAAAAAAAAATGTTATAGGCTGTGTCCCACCTAGATCGGAACACATGCTTGTATGTTTAAACAGCTTGTATGTACATGTAAATAACCACAGACACGTATGTATATATTTATCTAACATCCGCGGCCTAATGGTTTACTTTGCGAAGTTTTATATAATATTATGAACTTAAAAATGAACTAACTAAACGTGGCTATTTGGTTCACTTGTATGCGGTAGAAGTAGGGGCGGGAGGTATACCAGCGAAATATCTATAACCTATTGAAAGATCTGGGCCTGCCTAGGGCTGTAGTGAGTTCTATTTTAGAACGAACATCTAAAGCAGCTCTTACAGGCTCCTTTCAAATTTGGTTAGACAGGGGAGGAACGCGAGCAGTGAAGGTGAGCGTTGATGAGTATCAGAAAGGAGGCCTCCTTAAACCTACACCCGGATCGCAAGTCCCGGGAACTGCTCGGAGTTTCTCACTCTACCACACGATGGACCCGGCGCTCGCACGGTGAGTCCATGGATGCTAAGCAGTTCGTCTCATTACTCCGCGTTGATAACTTTGATAGCGCGATTCAGGATTGCGAAGATCTTGTCTTCAACATGGTTGCGTTAAATAGGGTAATACGAAATTGGCACGATCTTATCTTTTTATCACCTTGCGTCATGTTGTATTGCGTAGTGATGCCACTATATACATACTTGCTTGTATGTATTATGCACATAAAAAAAACCTAATGTATAAATTTTACTCCATAAAATTTCTATAGCTTTGGGGGGCTTTATATTAAATTTGATTTTTAAGGAGTAAGCTCCAAAAAATGTAGTGTCAATACTTTAGAAAGAGTATCTCAAACTAGCAGTTTATTACACCCTTTAAACTATAATAATACATCTTTTGACTTTTGAAATGTTTTCATTATTCTGCATAGTTACAAATTCTTATACCTCGTTAATCTATCCAGTTACCTTGTAAATAAAAACAAAAGACCCGTGAGCAAATCAAAATAAAAGCTCCTTTTCCAAGTATTATTTTAGCATTAAGCCAAATTCTATTAACTTATCTAATCTGGATTTAATTAGATTAATAACCTTTTGTTCTTAGCTTTTCTAACACACATTTCGATTATAACTTTAATTTTTACTAGAAAACTTTAATATATTAATCTTTATATATAGATATGAATTGCTATTAGTGTCGCTAAAAATCAAAACGGCATTTTTCCAAAATATGTTAAAGGAAGAGAGACGAATCTCTCGATCTCCGCCATTTAAAAAAAAGTCTAAAACTGAATGGAATCGTAAAATCTCATAAATACTCATAAAATCAATCAATCTGGAGCGTTGTCTGTGAGGGCCAATATGATTGCTCGAAGTTTTGCACGTTGTTCGAGAGCGGTCAAAATTACTCTCTTCAGAGCATTTTGTTGTATCTTCTACACGGCCAGCCTATGACTAAAGTATACACAGAAACAGTACAAAGCTCTTCGCATCCAATACAACAACGCGTTAAGAGTGCTGATGGGGCTGTGTAGGCATTGCAGCGCATCGGGGATGTTCGCCGAGTCGCGATTCGATTGTTTTTAATACAAACATGCAAAAACGGTGTACAACAAATGTTTTCATACCGGTTCTATGTTGACTTGCATAAAATAATGATAAGTATATATATATTATTTATATTTTATTAGTATATTTAAATCCAAACTATATTAAATAATATCTGTAATATTTGGACGCAAATAAGCAAAACCATGTCAACACACACGTATGTCATTTCGAGAAAAACGCGTTTGAAAATTTTGAACAACTTGCTTTATGTGAGTTTTTTTAATGTATTGGTCAAGTTTTTGGCAATTTCAGATTTATGTAACTTATTTAACTTATTTTCACAAAAAAAAAGTATTCAAACTGCATATTTCGTATATAATATAACCCAAAACGTTTAACATAATGCATAAATTGCATGATTAAAAATGGCTTTTTAGAAGTTTTAAAGCTTAAAACCCTACAAATATTAAAGAAAAATGTTCTTCGGCTATTTACCAACACTTCTGCATATATAACTCAGTTTTTTCAATTTTTTGGGTTGACATGGTTTTGCTTATTTGCTTCCATTTATGATCTGAATGATTGAAATAAACGATTATATTTATTATTATATAATATCGCTGGAAACCGTTGAGAAATGCAACACCTAGACATACGAAAGCAGTCTTGACCAAGCTGAAACAGAGACGCCAGAGAGCGCTTCGCGCTCACTCGGTCAATGAATGCCTATAATTTGAAGCCTCAATAGCTCAGCGGTAGAAGGGCCGACTCCGCTCCGTGAGCGCGAGATTCGCGGGCTCAATTCTGACCCCCTTGGCCTATTGTCGAACCCACTCCTAGCCCAAGCTTCGAGCTTATTTAGAGAGGCAATTAGTAATGCCTTAAAAAAGCTTTGCTAATGATCTTTTTTTTTTAAATAAATAACTTAAGCACGATTTATTAATTAATCAGCTTTTTTACGCGATGAATCCAACATTTTCAAACCCGTTTTGTAATTAATTTTAATTGATTTTTATTATGTATATATAATGAAACTCTAAATTACAGCTAGCCTTGATCTCTGCATACATATTGCTTTGCGTTCGGAATTACGGATACATCTATCCGTAGCTTGGACAGATGAAGTTAACGGTTGTTTTTAAACGGTTTAAATTAACTTATCCAAGTTTTGACTACTACGGTTATAACTATTTAAAATTAGATGTATTTTAACGAGTTTTGGCATCTCGAGGATTGAGTATAGTTTCCACAAGGGTTTCATAGCGTAACTTTTGATTGCTGCGAATATAACCTTCATTAAAACCTTTGATGTCGGATTGTTTTACAAAATTGACTCTCGCTTCAAGTGTCGTTTGCTCTTCTAGAGCTACTTTAGTTACATAACATTTTATACTTTAATGTATAATTATATATAATATAATAAGAATTTTTACAATTTACAGTCAATGCTAATACATTGCCGTCATTCTAATAATATAAAAATAAATCATTTCGTTGTCTCTTTTGTTCAAAATTGATTAGGTAGTTCATCAAAAACTAAAAAACATGAACATACAGAAAGAATAATATCATAGTCTAACATAAACATTGTAATATAATGTATAAGATACATATATAATTATTTCTTATTTATTTATTTGAAATAAGGCGACAAGGCCCATACATATATACTTTACAGACTACATAATTATTAAATATTATAACACACTTAAATCTAGTACCGCTTAATAAAAACAAATTATGTATTATTATAATTTTTATTAAATTATTATTATCTAACAAAATATGTATATATTTCACTCTATCTTCTGAAAATAACTAAGACGACATTATTATATAACTATATTTATATAATTATATTTTATATATATTAGTTTATGTTATATATTTATTACATATAAGTATATGTATATATTATGTTCATTTATTATTGTGTAGTTTTTTTGTATGTATGTTTATGTATAATTATTTACATCACACCACGGCATACCCTCTCTTCTAGCCCATGGTTGTCTGGAAGAGATCGCTATTAAGCGATAAGACCGCCAATTGTACATTTGATTATTAAATTATAGTTTGTATTACTTTTTGTTGTGGTGTACAATAAAGTATGAAAATAAAAATAAATAAATATCTTCTTAATTGTTCTATGCTTTCTCTGTTATCTTTCCGCTTTCTTTTTGTAATCTCTATCTTCGTGCAGTTAACTAGCGGTCCGTCGTTTGTGTAATTATTGTTTTATTTCAATGTTATATATAATTATACTATTTACTCGCATATTAAAATTATCAATCAAAAACGTCTCAATTTATAAGTAATGTAAGTTATATAAGATTGAAATTCCTCCTTCTAATATAAAAAATTGGAATTTTCTAAATTGGATCCATTTACCGAGACGAACGTTGATCGGAAAAACCATCTTATTGGAACTGAAATCTGATTCCTGATAACTAAATCGATTTGCGAGAGTTTTTCTTCTTTATAGCTGTAATATCGTGATTTTTTTACTAGCTAGAGATTTAATTCGATGTTTAACGAAATCTTATTACTCATGAAATAATGTCAACTAACATTTTAAATGCAAATTGAACTCTGTATGTCTCTCTGTCACACTTTCACACTTAAGCCATGGACCCGATTTTCTTGAAATTTGGTACCTTGGAAAAGAACGGGAAAAGAGAAAGAACAAGCTACTTTTTATTTCGAAAAAAGACTTTAAAAGATAATGTCGCTGTCTGTTCATCAGGTTTCCTTTTTAACGTCATTTATGGAACAAAGCGTTCTATCGCGTTATAAGCTCTCGAAGTAGATGATTTTCAATATGTCTGCAGTAAAGTCTTGGGATAAATTTAGGGATAGATTACAATACAAACCCGTTGATATAGTGATTGTTGAGATGATATTTCTATGGCACTAATTAGAAAGTATATAATATATCTTTTTACATTCAAGCTTCGAGCTTATTTCGAGGGGCAATAGGAATATTAGTAATGCCTTGAAAATATTCTTTATATAAAAAAATGTCATATTAAATATGAATTTTGAAAATCCGTCTTTATATTATCTCTGAACATAAATACATGAGCAAATATATAAAAATCTGAATTGAGAACCTTCTTCATTTAGAGAAGACGATTAAAAATAGTAGAAATGGAACTAAAATCTTTGAACAATATATTAATATCACAATAAATTCTATCGTTTATTATGAAATTGACCAACATCTTTTAATCAGCTTCAGTGAAGATGGAATCAATAATAGATTGAGCTACCTTCATTTCACCTTCGACAAAACCATCAACTAGATATAAATAAAAGTTGAAAGGGGTTTCATCCCGTTCAAGATTGATAACACTCACAGACACCCCGCTGGGTCCGATTTGCGAACACTACCCGATAATATTTTTTTCTAATTTCTATTACTTTTGATGAAATGTAAGCCTTATTATTGTTACTAAAGGTTGAATTTAGTTTGTAACATGATGGCCATGTGTGATTGATGAGACATTTTACGAAAATATACCGCATTGTTCCCGAACATTTTTGATACCTGTTGTGTTATAATAGCTGTTTTATAAGAAACTTAGATTATAAATCAATGAAATTATTTAAAGATATATAGAGAACCCATATCCGTAATCAGGGGGCACGGTAGTGCTCTCGCCAAGTCGAGTACTGCCGTAACATTCTTTTCTAGCAGCGTCTCACACACTTTTGAACCAGCTGTGACTTCGTTGTATGTAAAGCAGTAACCTCCTATTTCTAGATGAGGCACGTGGAGGGTACATTTAGCTCCTCCGCATGTCATCAGGAGAAGGTGCTTTGCGAAACCTGGGCACCCTCAGACGGTGCTTACGCGGGGCGTCTTGGTTGTTTGCGCAAGCGACCCAATTACATCCCACTATGGCGATGAGGGTTCCGCTGAGTCTTATTGCACCCACACTACCACTTGACTAGTATACTACGTGCAGTGGTGTGTCTAAATGAATTTCTCAGCGAAAACAAAAAAAATAAAAAAGTAAGCTATATGTTGCTAAGTTTAATCCCACAAACAATACAAACTTTCATATTTAAATAAGTAGGATTGTAGGATATATTTTACTTAAAATTTGAATGTCCCTGGTTATTAAGTTACTAACATTAGTTGAGCATGTCAGCTTGTTGTTGGAATTACCCTTTGTTGGTTTATCAGAATGCACAGCGAGATAGTCGAATGCATCGAGATGTCTTTGCGTTATATTTAACGTCTGTGGTCTGAGGAATAAATAAACTTAACTAAGTATAATGTCTCATAATTTTAAGATTCGTTATAGTGATGTGAAACGTTGGCTTTTTAACTGATAATACTAACAATTATACATAATAAGCCGATACCAATTGATTGTGACTTTTCATATTGATTGTAAGGTGTAATCGTTTGCTAATGCCTGTTCAATATTAATTACATTTTTTATATTTGACACCTCACGTTGTCTCCATCTTCACATCAATAAACTACTTCCCATTGACTCTGCAAATGATAAAACTTTATATTTTAACTCTATTAAGTTACATAATCATATATTCTCATTTCTATGTATCTAGTAATAATTATGTGCACGGTGAAATTGTAAAAAGACTCTACGCTTATTTCCGATCCAGTCTCGCAGGAGCCACCCACTTTACGAAATCTGTTTTCGATATTATATATTATACATTTCGTTCGATCTTAGTACTCGTCCCTACCATTAAATTCTCTATACCATTATATTATAATTCATCCGCTAGAATTCGAATTTTGCTTTTACGCGCTTACACCGTCGGGTGAGTCCATCGACTAGAATGCACTCGGAGCGTTTTCTCCTTTTCCTATGACTTCCTTAGTCCTGGCTTGAACGGCTCGCAAGGACGGAATCTAATTTGAGCTCCCGTGAGGGCTGTCTCTTTTTCACGGCTGGGTCTCAGTACTCGGCGCCCCTACCAGGTTACATTATCAAGGCCAGTAAGGCCAACAGCAATACACATTAAATTAAAATTTTGCACATATTACTAAAAAGCTTTACAAACCTACACCTCTTGTGACGTGTGACGTATCTCAATTAACAGACAGGGTTAGTCAGCTGTGGTTGATAACAATGCAGAGTTGATTCGATCTGCCTTCACAATGCGACTGAACGAACTTTGCATTGACGCTTCTAGTCAGAGCCAGCTCTCGCTTGAACATTGTAGTTGTGATTAAGTTTATAATGAATGAATTAAATTTTTGTAGAGTCCTTCTTGTCCCAGCATAAATGGGCCGGCTCGGTCTTTTCTCTCTTTTTTCCTTTCTCATCCTGTCCCTTATGTTCCTTGTGATACTTCAAGTATCGCATGTGATACTTCAAGTATCGGTGACTGCTTGCCATATGGCGGACCGTATGCGTGTATGCCACCCGTCAGAAAACAAAAAAAAGCTCTAATGTATATTACCTGTATACTAGTATAGTAATTCGCAATAAGTACATCGGACGGAGACTAGTATCTCTGAACAAAAAAGCAATCAAAGAAACAGAACGACAATACGGACAGCCGGTCACGTTCAGTATTCGATTCCATTACCCGGCTAACGAACTGAGCTCCGAGCAACTGTGATTGATTTTACAGGCCGACTCTGATTAGCGTACGGTATTAAAACGTTACATTACATTTGGGAGATTCGTATTAATATAGTTACTTTGTAACATTTTTTTCTCGCACGACCACTCTGTGGAATTAACTTCCACCGGCGGTCTTTTCGAACCGATACGACCTTCAAGAGAACAGCGTATTCTTGCCTTAAAGGTCGGCAACGTACCTGCATGCTCTCTGGTGTTGAAGATGTTCATGGACGGTGGTGATCGCTTAACATCATGTGAGCCTCTTGCCCGTTTGCCACCTCTTACATTAAAAAAATGGCTTGTTGAGCGGCTGTATAACTAAGGATGGTTTTCGAGTGGATTGTTTGCGCCATCGACCCCATGACATCCCCCCATGGCGTTAAGAGTTCCGCTGAGTTTTAGTGGATATTGCCGCTTGATTTACAGGCGGCCGAGTCCCACACTACCATTTCCTAGTGTATTTAACGAGTAAACTACGTGCAGTGGTGTGCGTAATTACATTTCTAAGCGAAAACATAATAAGAGGTCTTTTTTTCGAGAGGATAAGATCGTTTCAGAATACGCTCTTACAGACGTGTCTCATTTCCCTTTAAAAGCCGTACACACGTACACGGACATATTCAAGTCTGTACGCTCGAACCGGTGCTTTGACGACGTTGTGGCGCAGCGGTAGCGAACCTGCCTTAAAAGCCACCGGTCGCGGGTTCGATTCCCACTCGGATCATAGCAAGCATATTTTCCGGTCTGGGTGTATTTGTCCTCGACATTGTGAATGTTTCCAGACCCACGACACAGGATATTAATATCCTAATGGGGGCCGTTGAGTGTGCAACGTTTATTATTATTATTATTATGCTGCTATGCGATCTTAATAAGCGCGACAACGCTCGTCAATTACGCGTGTAGTAAACCCTCTTATAGACTCATACAGACTCACTCTTATAAAACGCTGGTCTGGAGCCACGCTAACCAATAAGAAATCTTCGTCATACCTTGATAATATTGATGAGGGATGTAGACATTACAAGCTAGATAAAAATTAAATGGACTGAAATCGATATTAATAACAACCGATTTAAATGTTAACATCTTTCATTATATATGCTAAGAAAACCTTTCCTTTTTTGGTTATAAAACCTGTCATACAGTATATTAGAAAATCTAGACCTAGACCCTACATAAATCTTCACCAAAAAACCCTTTATAAAATTGTGTGTATAGTATTCGCATTATCTTCCCCTTAGGCTTACTATCGGCTATCAGCGGTAGCTGAGAGACTTTGTGGGGATGCAAAGCCTTTCGTTAATCTTTGAGATCCAATTCCTCAAAACACTATTTCTCTAAATAGTGAATATGTAAAATTTGGGTTATATAATCGATAATTTATATTTATTTTTATGAGAATCAGCTAAGAATTATTATCATAAGATTGAACAAAAGGGATCATTTTAAAAATCACGTAAGTAGTTCGTTGTTAATGTGACACAATTGAGCTAAGCCGAGATGGCCAAAATACATTTTTATTTCGTAAATCATCGTGAGGAAACCTGAATGTCGTAGAAGAAATCTTAAGACGTGTATATCCGCCAATCCTTGTGGTCCATTCACGCTACCAACGTACGTTGCTGTAAAAGTCATTAAATAAATGCTCGTCAGCCGCGTTTCGAGGTCAGCCAGCGGGTAAGCAGGATACGTACTGCTAGTGTTTATTGCTTTATGCAATTGTATTAGCCGCCTTAGCGTTGGGACTCTACTTTCTCGATCGCCCTCCGGGACCGTGCCATTAGTGGAGCACAGTTACTGTCCCGTCACGTTAGTTTGTTCTGCGAGAGTTCCCGTAACCTGACAAATGCAAACAAGTCGCCCACCGAGAAGTTTACCACCTTGCCGTGGAACCCCACATAACCCGGTTCACTTCCCCAGGAACCCGGGTATCAATATAAATACCAGAATTTCTTCCTCTGTCACCAAACAAAATGAGACACTCCTTCCACTTAGCACTTAAAGCAAAATGAAAAAATAATATTTTATCTAGCCATTACTCAAATAATAAATAATCAAACAACTTTAAAAACATCACACTTAGTAGCTTCTATAAACTGCATATGATATTTTTTAAAATTCTTTATGTAGTTTTCTTATTTCAAAACACAATTCTATGTAAGATACTTAAAGAAAACTCTGAAATTCGTCATTGGTTGACGGTTTTCATTTGATTGGTTGGGTAATTTTATTTCTCATACAAACACTGTTATTTCACGTCTACCGTATAGCGGTTGGATATCAAGAAATCCTACTTAAACTATGACAATGCCTAGATTATTAAATCAACCCTTGTCAAATTCAAATTTCTATCCTTAGAATTTTGGGCAGAGTGATGATGATTCAATGAATTAATAACGTTATAGCCTTATATTTTATATAATATACTAGCAAACCGGCCAAGCGTTGCTGCGGCAACAACGGATTCGTGTTGACTCTTTTCCCAAAATTTCAGCAATTTCTTGAAATTTTCAACAAATGTCAACTTTCAAAAATCGATAACAAATAGAATACATAAACCTTCCTCATGAATCACTCTGTCTATTGGTGAATGATATTTTTATTGGAGTTTGTGACGATCTCAACATTACACTTTATTTAAATCTCTAAAACAATGTATTTTCTATAATATGAACCTATTTATGGGCGGTCACCCATCCATTTACTGACCGCACCCAAAGTTGCTTAACCTAAAAGTCGTTTGCCGACCACGTGACTATGTGCAACGTAATACTAAGTATGGACATACCCCGAAAATAATATTTTTACAAAATCAAAAATTTATAAAATTTTGTATGAAAATTTCCATAGAAAAAGGAAAATGTATGGAAAATCACGGATTCAGGTGCCGAATGTCATTGCAGCTGTTTCACATATATAAGGGGTGTGGTGTCGGCGAAGGTGTCTCCGAGCGTATGCTTAGTGAGTGCCCGTCTGACGTCTCTACCCCCGCGTATATGTGGACGATTTACCAAGACGGTGCGTTCGGGCGGCCATGCTGCTAGAATGCTAGTTAAGGTTTCCGATCTTCGTATATGGTTTTTATACATATTATTAATGGTGATTGGTGATGCATGGCAAAGAATATATATAAAGTATATATTAAAGATATATACAATAATTAATAAATAATGACGGTATGGTGGTCCGTCTATGATTACTGGCAAAGAGATCTAATATGAATAATATGATCTATACATGTTAAAGGCAAATTTATATCATTGAAATATTTTTAATATAATTTATTATTATAAATTAAATATTTAATGACGGTTTGTGGGTCCGTCAATTATGAATGTATATATGTTTGATATATATTAAGAAACGAAGTTTACTTCGTTTCTGTAATATTATGTGATATTGTAATTGTGAATATAATAGTGAAAGTAATGCTTCGGCGCAAATATTGTTTGTGTTTCAGAATCTAATGGATTATTTGAAACCTAAGAAGAAGCGAATTCAATGAAGATTTAAAAGTATGCGTTGGGAAGAATTTATGCGTCATAACTAATAAATAATTATATTTCAGCTGTATACGTGTATAATGTTTTGGCGAGTTGTAGTTGACCCGATACTTGAGTTTGAGGCTCTGATGTGACCTGATTCATGTCTATAGTGTCCTTAAGCGAGGCCCGAGGATTTTTAATCTTAGTTGACCCGATGCTTAAGTATGAGGCTCCGATATGATTTTGGTCATGTCTATAGTGTCCTCGAGTGAGGTCCTTTGACTTTGCTGATGTGATGTTGACATGGGGTTGACTCTGTGGTGCGATTTATATCGATGCAGTAGTTTCCTCAGGCCCATTGCTGAAGCGGCCCCAGTGATACAGATTAGAATTGCTGCGGTGGTGCGACTTAGGTCGATGCCGTGATGTAGTTCGGTTTGTTGCTGAGGCGCTGGAATATTATACATCGTTTGTAGCAAAATGACTCGTCTTCTTATTAGAGACGCCCCCTTAGCTTAGCAATAGGGATTTTATAATTGACATTGTAGCATGTCATACTATTAGGGCAACTGGTTGCTTCTCACTTCGAGATAGCTAACTAGTATTAGACAGTGTGGCCTGCTTAACTCTTATCATGCGTGTTTATCACGTCTTAAATAATGAACTGGATTCGGATGTATGTTTGAGTATTGAGCCAAAGGGTACCTTGCGTGAGCAAGTGCTATGGTTTTAATGATGCAAAACTATAATAAGAAAACGACATAAATCAAAGAATATTAGTTGTAAGACAATGCGATTACGAATACGATACAAGCCCACGAATATTAATTATAAGACAATGCGATTATTTAAATACCAATTAAGTAGGGTTAGGTAGGACTTAGTTTTAAGGAATTGCGGTTGTGATATTATAAAGAATTGAATATTATCAATACTATATGACCCATATATAGTGATAAAAGACATATACTTATAAATGTAATTATTAATGAATTTGCCTACACTACGGTGAGGTTATTATAAATACTATATTACACATATATAGTGATAAAAGAAATATACGCTATAAATAGCATTATTGATGAAAATACCTTAACAAAGGTGAAGTTTATGATAAATATAAACTCTATATTAACCACATATAGTGGTATGACAAATATCGTTATAAATGATATTATTTATTATTATTTATGAATTTTACTTCACTAAGGTGAGGTTGACGATTATAGCATTGTGCTTACGGAATGCCGCCTGGCGGTTTAATGTTCGAATACATATCTGAACCAGGGATTTATTCCCTTATATATAATGACCAGGGCTCGTCCCTCAATTATTATGGCGTTTTGCCTTCT
Source organism: Hestina assimilis (assembly GCA_023373885.1). NCBI lineage: Eukaryota > Metazoa > Arthropoda > Insecta > Lepidoptera > Nymphalidae > Hestina > Hestina assimilis. The sequence goes on along the minus strand of CM041749.1, from coordinate 2,220,748 downwards.
CAAACAAAGATGAATAAGAAATATAATGCGACTTCGGTCTTAATCGATACTATTACTAAATATCAGGGCTTGATCCCTTTCTATGCTATGCAAATAATAACAATATAAAAGAATAAATCTTACGTCCCGATAACGAAATCACTATAAATATAAATTACCAGGACTATGTCCTTTTACGTTATAACAATCAAATTGTGTGTCGCAGGCGCACTATAAAATAGCCTATCCCTTACCCGGGAGGGCTCGTATCTATGGTTGGAGCCCACAGTCGGTGGCGTGTGCGGGGCCATCGATCTCCCCTCTTCTTTATATTTTTACTATAGAGTTTAAGTATATAAGAATTGGAGGAGCGGACTACTTTCAGCTACTCGTAAGAGGTGTTGAAAGTATAGGGATATATTTATTATCTCACCATTTTGCCTTTACTGGCTTATACAAATATTTTTATTTTGATAATCATATTACACTAATATAATTAAACTATATAATAAATAAGATATTATTGTTTTCCATTGTCGAATTGAACCTGTTGCCTCTGATGCTCTTAAAGAACACGGCTTATTACGATCACAACGTAACGAGGGTCCTAACCGCTTAGACGATACACGTGCCAATTTAGTAGTTTTATGCTATTTATTTTCGTGCATTTAATTATTCCTTATTTAAATATATTTTATTTCTATATTAGATATATAATGTAAGGTAGGTTTAGTCACAAGTTTATCGCTAACAAATAGACAGAGAGAACGACGCGGTGAGAGACGGGGTATGTAATCACTACATAGTATAAAACAAAGTCGCTTTCTCTGTCCCTATATCCCTATGGATGCTTAAATCTTTAAAATTACGCAACGGATTTTGATGCGGTTTTTTTAATAGATAGAATGATTGAAGAGGAAGGTTTATATGTATGTAGGCGAAGCACTATATTTATTTAGTTTATTATATTATTTACATTTACACTAAACATAATACACAATATATTATTTATTAATTATTTATTTTACAATATTATAATATATATTATTCATTCACACAATTCATTTAAACAGACACAAATATTATATGTTATACAAAATAAATATATATTTTATTAGACAAGCATACTCGGGCGAAACCCGTAGTATGCGGCAATTCTTTGTGCGGACGCGCGAACGTATTTATTTAACAAGTACCGACATTAGAAATATGTTAACCAGTCGGCTTTAACTGCTCGATGCGTAACTGTGATCTGTTGTAATTATCCTTTGATTCTGTGCTTGTAGACTTTATTATTGTGTGTCTATTAATGTTAATTGTTTTTACTTTCGTCTATGTACTTTCTTCCTGTTAACCTTCTGACTGTACTCTTATTTCGTGTGCTGTGTTTGTGTAAATATAATCGTGAGAGTAAAGTGACTTTTATTCCTAACTTGGATTGACTCTCATCAATACAAATACTTTGGACTGCAGTAAGTACACGTACTAAACTGGTGACCCCGACGTGATAACATCCATTAAATAGTGGAGATATACTGTTATTTTTGAGGTTTCTAATGTGATGTCGTAAATAATATTTTTTTTTCCGCTTACATGCAACAAACGCAGGCTGAACCCTACGAGATTTATCAAAATAAAAATCTTCATGGCATAGGGAAAGGGGAATTGTTTTATTCCAAATTTAACGCCACGGGCAGTAATGAATAAATCAAAACTACTGGATCGATTTTAATCATTTTTTCAGTGAATGACATAGGCTGTATATTTACTACCCGAGCGAAGCCGCAGCGGGCCGCTACTATAAATATAATATTTACACAATAATAAATTCCGGGTAAATATTTAATCAACACAAATTTATTAGAAAATGTACAATCAATAATCGAATATTTGTCTTTAATAACTTTAAATTAAGCAAAATTGTTAAGACAGGCATAAACTGAAAATTCCACTACGGAGTTAATTAAGTCAGAGTTTATTAAGAAAGTTTCAACGCCTTCATAATATAAACGTAATAATCCCTGTAAATCCGCTGTATTTTATAAATATTTTTCCTGAATTATTATCTTGGGTGAGCGCTAATAATAAACCATTTTAATAAAACGTGAAGTATACAAAGACTTGATAAATGAATCGGGTATATAAAGTAAAAATATAGTATTTCAGAAGTCGAAGGTAAACTTAATTCCAAAATAATCTGATAATCCGATGTAGAAGTTGAACAGAACGTTAAAAATATAACAACCACTGGTGCTAGGTCTCCTGTTTGTAAGAGGCTAGCTAAGTAGGTACCACTGCAGTGTCAAATATTCTACCGCAAAGCAGTAGTCTCCTTGGCATTACTGTGCTTCGATTTAAAGGGCATTGTAGGCTAGTGAAAATATTGGAGAAAGGAGACTTAAGAACCAATATCTCGAGGTTGGTGACCCGTGGCTGATAACTAATAATGGTGTTGCGCGAGCTCATAGGCTACAGCAACCGCTTACCATCAGGTAGGCCGTAACCTTGCCTGCCAACCTATTCTAGTAGCATAAAAAAAAGAAAACTATATTGTACGCTATCAATGCTATACTTGCACTTATAGCTGCAAGAAATACGTACTTTTTAAATCCAAGGGAGAGAAGGAAAGGGATGAGAAAAGAAAAAAGGAAGGAAACAGAGGAGGTGGGAGATTTGCCTCTAGTACTGTCACTCATCGCACGAAACACAAGTAGAGTGCTCTTCCGGCGTCTGTATTTTCGAACGCGTACAACCCGAACCTGTTCAAGGTGAGAGTACATAGGCTTGTTATGAGTAAACTCGCGCCACCGTAGACCTTATCTATGCCTATGTGGTCTATGGAGGTCAAGAGCTTTTGGAATAAAAAAAAATGTATAACGCTTCTTCAATCAAGCCATTCCATTCGTGTCAAAAATAGCAACGCCTGTAGAACTCACTGCTAACAATAAACCAGACCAAAGCACTTTTCATTAATATTAACAAGATGATTTCATACGAAAACTTATGCTATACTAAACTTGACACCGTTGTGGCATCGTGGGTAGTCTACCTTTAGCCTTGACGGTTGCAGGTAGATTGACCTTGACGGTCGGGTAGATGTTTGCAATAATCTTACAAATATCTGTTACAGTCTGGGCGTTCGTCTTTCTGGGTCTCCCCAGCGTGCTTCGGGGAGCACGTTAATCTGTCGGTCTCGGTTGTTATCACATAGGATCTGATAATAATCGTTAAATCTTGAAAAGTAAATTGCTCTTATTCAATGAGTTGTTGGTTCGCCCTTTAAGTTTACGGAGGTCAGATACCAATCGCTCTGTGTAAAAACTAGTAACCTGTCGAATCCGGATAAGAGTAATAAGCAGACCCTGCGTAAATACTCGTATAGTACCGGGAATAATGCTAGGAAGAAGAAGACTTATATTATACTAAACTAGCTCAAAGATGTTTTGCAGACGAGAAAAAGCATTTTTTCAATTGTACAAAGGAAGTTTTATCATTAGAAGTGTTGTTCCCTTTCTCATTTATGAGAAAAGTAGGCTTTGTTTATTTTTACGATAGCAAAGAAATTAAGGAAATATTTTAAACGAAATGTGTATGAATCATTAATTCATTGTTACATTAACTTATTAGCATTTTTATTCTCTTAAGTTAATAAAGTGTTGATCCAATATTTACAAAATTGGACGTTAGCAAAAACGCGAGTCACTTTATAAAATGGTAAACCAAAAAAAAAATGAAAAGTTCATTATGTATTTTTATATGCTACCTTTAGTATACATTTAAGGTTGAATATTTTTTTATTTTGCACACACAATACATCCGGAGCAATGTAATGTGACACTTACGATATCGTCGTCCTCGTGCTTATGTCGTAGTGACGTAGTAGATGGGTGCGAAAAATTTAACGGCTGGGTAAAGCAAAAGACTTTATAATATTTCTAATATCTTAATAAGATATCTGTGTTTGAAACTTCTCTTTTCTTTTCTTTACTAACTTGAAAATATCACCAACCTTTATTAACTAGGATACGTTTTATCGTATTTAGAAATTTCATATATACCATTTTAGATTTTATTTCTACGATCTCAGGGTCTAATATTTTATGCAGATCCTTTGTCAAAAGTTCCGTTTATAGTTTTCCAATTTCTCTCAATTTAATAGGAACTTCAGTTGTTTGGTTGTTTGATTCTAGTCTGAAAACGGTTAAAGGATCGAAATCCCAACTTCGATATGAACTATTTCAAAATGGGAAATCATTTCTCTAAACAACTTAAATGAATGTACAAGAGCATGTTCCTCCTCACGGTATGCTGTCTCTGTAACTTAACCGGAAGTGTTCTAAAAGTGTGAAAAATTTAAGGAATGTAGGAGGGAGAGAGTTTTTGCCTTCCACTACGTTAGTCTAAAAAGACTATTTCTTGACTATGTCATAATAATAAAGATCCACAATGAATGAACTGTGTATATGTGTAATCACTTTCAAAACACTCATTATGGTAATGTGTAAAATTCCGTTCTTAACACGGAATGTTATGTTAAAGTAGCATAGTGAATTTCGTTGCCGGACACCGTTGTGGCGTTGTGGGTAGCGAGTCTGCCTTTAGTCTCGACGGTTGCGGGTTCGATTCCCGCTCGGGCAGATGTTTGTTAAAAATTTCTGTCTCGGTCTGGGCGTTTGTCCGTGTGGGTCTCCCCACCGTGCCTCGGAGAGCACGTTAAGCTGTCGGTCCCGGTTATTATCAATAACATCTGATAATAATCGTTAACTCTTGATAAGTAAATTGTTCTTATCCAATGAGTTACTGGTTCGCCCTTAGGGTTGCGGAGGTCAGATGGCAATCGCTCTGTGTAAAAACTAGCAACCTGTCAAATCCGGATAAGAGTAATAAGCAGATCCTGGGTACATAAAAAAAAATTACCGGGAATAATGCTAGGATGAAGAAGAAGTGAATTTCGTTGCCAAAATACAAGTAAACATTTATGAAGCAGTCACAGTATCTATAATTTTCATTAAGAAACGTGTGTCTAATGAAAAACTAGCAACCTGTCAAATCCGGATAAGAGTAATAAGCAGATCCTGGGTACATAAAAAAAAATTACCGGGAATAATGCTAGGATGAAGAAGAAGTGAATTTCGTTGCCAAAATACAAGTAAACATTTATGAAGCAGTCACAGTATCTATAATTTTCATTAAGAAACGTGTGTCTAATGAAAAACTAAGTAACCTGTCAAATCTGGATAAGAGTAATAAGCAGACCCCTGAGTAAAACAAAATACCGGAATAATGCTAGGACGAAGAAGAAACGTGTGTCTAATGTTTTGAATAATTACACACAGAGCTGACTCCGAAAACGCAATTTAATGATTATTACAATTTGTACGGAAAATTTTCAGGCTTGTCGGACGTTACATCCAAATCTGCAAGGCTTAAATGATTTATATATTTATAAAGAATATAAGGAATTCTTTTTCAAGTCATTACTAACACTGCTATTGCCACTCTAAATAAACTTGTAGCTTGCGCTAGAAGTAACTATAACTGAATTAGTTATCTATACACATATATAAGACGAGAAGATCTGACTTTCGAAATTCAACTCTTTTTTTTTTTCGGAATGTGTTTGCTGTTGGCCCTACTGGCCTTGACAGCGTCACCGGGCGGGGGTCCGAGTACAGAGACTCAGCCGTGATAAAGGGGCAGCCCTCACGGGGGCTCAAATTTGATTCCGTCATAAGAGGGTGAATAAGAGGTTGAAAGTTTATAAGGGATGTCCATAATTTTTAAACTAGAAGAATGAAACTTTGTTTTTAGCGAACAATTAAAAATAAAGTCACACGTGTTTTAACATTTTCTAAAATTCCACCCCTGAAGAAGTCAAATAGGAGTTCAAAGTTTGTAATAAAATCGTTATTGACGCGGGCAAATCCGCGGGCAGATGCTAGTAGTTTTATAATTACACGGATTACGGTCTAGATTTCTATGTTTCCAAAGCCAACAAGGCGCTTGAGACTACCAGTAATAATCGTTAACTCAAAGTAGGGACTCAAAGTAGGGAGATTATTATGTCTTGATAGCTCATAGATGATTACTGTGGCTACGTCTAAGGCTTAGATGATTACGAGGATTAAATCACAATCCATACATCCATATCAAAAGCCCTTACTTATTAACGCTATAGGATCGTATAAAAGGATATGGGTTGATAAAAATAAAATGTCGTTAGTAATAAAAAAGGAAGTTTGATAATAAAGTAAAGGGGAAAATAATATAAAATATGTTATGTATATTTTCAAATGAGCTTAATAAAAACTTAGTAGTACATAGTAGGGCTACGTTTCTCCCAATATAAATGGGCTGGCTCCACCAGTAAAGTACTGCCCTCTCACAGAAAATCGGCGTAAAGTAACAGAGTACTGTTGCATTTCGTACGATGAGCGAGAGCGCCGGATGCCCACTCTCCCACCCCTTGTTCCCATTTTTTCCGTTCATCCTTTCCCTTTCCCTTGAGCTGACAACGCGCATGCGATACTTGCAGTTTTACAATCGATCATAGGCCTTGTGTTTGTTTACCATAAGAGGATTCGTATGCTTGTTTGCCAACCGTCATGAAATAAAAAATAAAAGCCTGTTATGTCAGGGTATTAGAAGAGAAATATACTCGTACGTTATAAGCCCATTTACGATGTAAATCAATTTACGATGAAAAAACATAAAATTATTACCTATTATTAAACAGAAAATACGCAAATAAGAAACAGATTAGCTGAACAATGATTTGTCACTGTCAAGCATACACGATTGATGGCTGTGGAAAACGAGACGGCTTTAGTTAATGTCGCTTTGTTTCTCACCGGAATAGTGGCATGTGTAGACACGTATTTATTATTATACTAGCTTCTGCCAGCAGCTTCACCCGCGTGAATAACGATTCTAAAGCAAATTCTGAACCCCTTCTTCTTCTGAATTTTTTACAATCTGTCATATTTATTTATATCGAATCAATAGCCTAGAAAATAAGTTTTTAAATAATAATAATATCTTTATTAGTAAAAAAATTGTAGTAGTGAATCGCTTTAGACTATCTGTGTACCAAATTTCATTTCAATAGGTTTAGATGTTTTGGCATGAAAGCACAGCAGACAGACAGACAGAGCTACTTTCGCATTTATAATATTATTATATAGTGTTATTTTCATTCTTTTTCCCAGCATTTTCTCTGTATTTACCCAGGGTCTGCTTATATTGCTATCCTAATTTGCCAGGTTACGAGGTTACCATGTTTTTATACAAAGCGATTGCCACCAGACTTCCGCTGCGAAACCTGTTCGCACTTAGCGTTGCAGAGTAATCCGTCAAATGCGAATAAAAGTATAAGAAGACCTGGGACAAATACCAGGAATTAAACCGAATAATGTTAGTTACTTCCAATTGACCGCATCCAACGTAGAGCGGCTCGAATTGTCGACGATCAAGCCCTTTCCGATCGGCTTGATCCTTTGGCATTGCGTAGAGATGTCGGATCACTCTGCATCTTCTATCGCATTTATCACGGAGAGTGTTCTGAGGAATTGTTTGGATTGATCCCGCCGGTAGAATTTCACCATCGGACATCGCGACAAAACTCTAAGTTCCATCCATACCACCTCGATGTCTGGAAATCCACAACAGCGCGATTTAGAAGACATTTTCTTCCTCGCACAACCACTCTGTGGAACCAACTTCCGCCGGCGGTCTTTCCGAACCGATACGACTTGGGAACCTTCAAGAGAAGAGCCTATTCTTTCCTTAAAGGTCGGCAACGAGCCTGCATGCCTTCTGGTGTTGCAGATGTTCATGGGCGGCGGTGATCACTTAACATCAGGTGAGCCTCCTGCCCGTTTGCCCCTCTTACATAAAAAAAAAAAAAAAAGTTAGAAGAAAAAGACTTCCATTAACTTGTTATAACGTGGCCATAGTCATTGGACTATATAAACGACGAACTATATAATATTGTTACAAATATTACTAAGTTTTATTAATTTGAAAACTCTTTGAAATATAGGTGTACTTTATCTCTGAACAACTTGACTGGCGTTTTAGACTTAGTTTGAAACTACTTACTGCTTGTGACGTGTTCATTCACTAACTTAGCGAAGACTAAGATTCATACAAGCTTAATATATAACATTAAATTTTGATTATCTATATAGATATGGTATAAGTAGAAGACCTGACTGATTTATTAACGTCCAGCCTAAACCCTTATGCCTAGAAAGCTGTTTTTTTTCACATGCGCTGTTTTAAAACGTACTCGCACACTAAGAACAGATTTTTAGATACTCAAACCTTAAAGCGGGGGCTAAAATAGGGGTTGAAAATTTCTATAAGAGGTCAGTCAAGTTTTGAAACTACAAGCATTCAATTCTTCTTACCATAAACAATTAAAAATAAAAGAATACGTTTTATGCGTTTTTACATTTTCCAAAAATCCATGCCTGAATAGTTGAAATTAGGTTTGAAAGCTTATATTAAAATCGGTATTCCGGCTGATGAAGCCGCTGGAAGAAGCTCGTTTTAAAATAAGTACGTAAACTATAAGTGTCTGTTAGTTAAAATAAAAATCTAAAAAAATAATCCATAATAGAGGAAATCATTAATAGCATTGTTAACACCTGCTTCAATTTGCACCCCAAGGGGGTTGGGATCGAACCCACGACTCTCGCGTTAACGGAGCGGAGTTTCTAACGTTGAGCTATTGAACTTCATAGAGTTTCAACATCTTTTTGAAATCACAGGTTAGTACGCTAATTTATCGCTACATAAGACCATATTGAACCATAATATTCTTGGAATTATGAACCATAGAACTCAATATACCAGACTAATTAAATCCAGTTTATATCGCAAAAAGCTTTCAACTTTAGCGACCTCATTCGTTTGGTTAGTACAAATCACAGGAACTATGCCTAGAAATCTGGTATAAAAGTCAATATCAAATACCAGTCTTTGTCTTCGTTAAAAACTGTCATTGTAATCTATAAATTATTAGAAATTATTAAAAATAAGTACTGAAATAAATATTATTATAATAGGCTTACTTTATGAGCTTAAAATAAAATTGTTCTACTTAGAATTCGATAATTTCTACAAAAGTTTTAAATTAAGGAATCAAACCAAATTATGTTTTTAATTAAATCTTTACATGGTATAGTTTTGACCCTTCTGTGCAATTGTGGTTTGTGACGGTCTGACCCAACTGGAGATTAAGAACGACATATTTTACTATGCATGGTGCTGGTAAATAGTTATACAAATTGATATTTTTAAAATTGCCAATCGTTGAGGCGTAGCGATAGTGATGTTAAGGAAGATCCTTTAACGTTTGGGGTTGATGTTGGTATTTACCATACAAGAATGCGACCCGATACCCGATGTTCTAGATGGTATTGCTTGTGTTTATGTATATATCTTGCCTCATCACAACGCGCTGTGAACTTTTTTCCCTTAAATCTGCGACCAGATACCCGGTTTCCTAGGGAAAGGAACCGGGTCAAGTGGGGTGCCATGTCCGACTACCATGGCGTCTCACTATAACTTCCTCGATGGACAACCACAGTGCGTGCAAGAGTCTCTGGGATTTCCTGCATAACATCGCTAAACTGAGCCCATCGCGGGAAGAGCTGATAGTGCTATCCTCACCCAAGGAGGACTGATGGCACGCTATGAACATGAACTATGGTACTTTCTATTAGGCAGCTCCTATGCTTACTTGCTACATTATAAGATATATGAAACACTTTCAGGAATTATTCCACAGAGTACTTTAGCTCCTTTTAATTTCAGAGTGAAACGAAATTCAAAAACACTCCGTGCAAATGAAGAAAAATGTATCCGTCCATCACAATTAAAAAGCAATTGTTTTTAATTTCGAAGGCTCGAATATGATTTGTACAGAAAATTACTTTCAAATTAAAATAAAAACTTATAAGTTTATATCTAAATATTTGAAGCAACTCTTGTTTACTGAAACTATCTAGAATTTTCTAATGTCAAAATCTTACTTACTTACTCCGCTGGCTCAGCGACCCGAAGTGTGTCATGGCCTCCGAAATCAGAGATTTCCAGCTTTGTCTGTCCTGCGCTACTTCTTGCCAATTATGGACTTGAAGATCACGCAGGTCAGCATCGACTGTATCCCTCCAGCGATACCTCGGACGACTCACTGGACGTTTACCAGTAGCTCGCTCTAGGTATGCTCCTTTAGTTGACCGATCATTGTCCATCCTTTCAAGATGACCCAAACAGCGAAGTCTGTTAGCCTTTATTATGCCTATAATGTTAGGCTGTTCCACCAAATTTTCAATTTCGGCATTTGTACGGATTCGGAATGTGCCGTCTTCTCTTCTTGTGGGTCCCAGGATTTTTCGAAGAATTTTGCGCTCCGCTACCAAAAGCTTGTCCAAGCCTCACAGCCATACATCAGAATGGGTCGTATTACTGTATTGTATATACGGATTTTTGCACGTTTGCTGAGAAGCTCATATAATGTCAAAATCTATTGATATTAAAATGTGATATTCTTACTTGCTTATCATTTTTATAGCCTATAGATATGTATACGAATTAAATGTTAAAGAGGCTGTTACAACTTCTACATAATTATGTTCTACAAAGTAGGTAAAATACCATTTAATAGTTAAACAATAAAATTTTCTTTAAAATAAGCAGGTGTTAAGTAGAAAACCGGAACAAGGCATTAACTATTTCTTGTAGTAAATTTTAATTTCTTAATTCAGAAATCGGTTTTCATTTTCTTCTAAAAAAATGGACGCGTGTACTTATGTACGTCTGAAGTTATACTCGGCATCATTAAAAACAATTTTTAATTGCATGTAAATAATTAATTACAATAAAATAATAAAAGGACTGGAGAAAGGTAGTCAACACAGTCAATAAAGCTCAGTTTAAATTTAAAAAATTAAATGACAGCTTGAACCTGTGAATTATGTGTGACGATCATGCGCGCGCATCTTAAAATTTCACTCTCATTATTTTTTCATAACGCCCTTAAAGAAGTGTAACTTCGAAAATGCGCGAGCTTGTTTTGTTCCTTTAATAACTGTAGGTAGGCTTTTTCTTGCAAGAGGCCGGCTAGGTTACTAGTAGTATCTTTGGCATTACTATAAGATTTGAAGGACAGACCCGGTGACGCTGTCAAGGCCAGTAGGGCCAACAGCACTACAGATTCACAAAAAATGCTAGTAATATTTTACAGTAGCATTTATGATACAAAACAAATTTTATAGGTACAGGTTTATATACAATAACAGGTAGTCCCCGTAATCTCGGTAAGGACCGTTTAAACAAGGTTTTCCGTGCATTATACTCGGCTCTATAAAGATATGGTCCGAGTTAAAGCGAATACGTGTAATATAAACTTCGATTCACATATTATTAAATTCATTTAACCGACGACGTTGTGGCGCAGCGGTAGCGAACATGTCGTAAGCGCAACAGGTCACGGGTTCGATTCCCGTCCGGAGCAGATGTTTGTACTGACCGTACAGGCTGTTGTATGTTTTCCGGTCTGGATGTGTTTGTCTTTGTCATTGGTGTAGGTGTAGTTGGTGTAGGTGTTGGTGGTTTAGGTGGTGAATTTCCGGGCTCCAGACACAGGATATAACTATCCTAATAGGGGCCGTTAAGCGTGTAGCGTTTATTTTATTTATTTTTTAACTTATTAAACTGATAAATATTTGGGCCGTAGACGAAATTCCGAAATGTCGGGATTGTACTTTCTATTTATATCGAAATATTTTTTTTAATACTAGCGGCACGCTCCGGCTTCGCACGGGTATAAAATATATAGCCTATGTCATTCACTGAAAAAATTATTAAAATCGATCCAGTAGTTTCGAGTTTTTTCATTACTGCCCGTGGCCCGCACGCGTTAAATGTAATTATTTACGACATCACATTAGAAACCTCAAAAATTATTTTTTTTCTCCACTATTTAATGGATGTTATTATACATAAAAACCTTCCTCTTCAATCACTCTATCTATAAAAAAACCGCATCAAAATCCGTTGCGTAGTTTTTAAGATTTAAGCATACATAGGGGCAGAGAAAGCGACTTTGTTATAAACTATGTAGTGATTAATCCACCGACGTACCAGAACTATATCATTTAATATACTAGATATAGTCTTTTTGTTCTTTTCGAATCTGTGTAACCGAAGACTGGCGATATTTTATATATATAACAGTGTCAATAAAACGATGCGTTATTGATAGTAATGATAATGATTGCGTCATTATTTCATAGATCTACTTAATGATTGATTGATGATTAATTGGTATTATATGTATGACTTTAGTTCGCAAACTTTTTTATTAAAGGAATAGTAGCAATGCTTTTTCAAGGCATTACTAATAGTCCTATTGCCCCTGCAAATAAGCTCGAAGCTTGCGCAAGGAGTGGGTACAACAATAGCCCAAGGAGGTCAGGATCGAACCCGTTATACTCGCTTTTTTCTTATTTCATTTGTACTGCTGTCTATTCAAGTTATTGGTGAAAATTGTTTTAATGTCGGCATTAGTTGTATTTTCTTTTGATATAATGTTGTTTGTTTCGCATATATAATAAATAATAAAACTTGAGAGGTGTCAAGGGACACCCGGATGGAACGAAGTTCCTTTCGATTAATTAGTGAAGGAATTGTAATAAAATTTTATTTTTTAAGTTATAATAATATTTTTTTATTATTAACATTATTTATTATTTACAAAAAACCTGTATACACTCAACAAAAATAATCGTCGCGACACCACACTGTTCAATGCGAAATAGAAATGAAAATATCTGGCTTGCTTTCTATAAGAGAGAGAGAGACAGACAGAGAAACATGCGACGCCGCACAGCTTAAAATAGCTTACTATAGCAAAAAGTGTCGTGACAACTTTTCGTAAGAATTTTTCCGTCTAGCCCCCTTTCACTACGCGCGATAAGGAACTTCGTTCCAATAAATAAAAACCGATTTTACTGACACGACATCGTAAGCAAGGATTACAAGTTCCATTGTGGTTACGTCGGTCAGACTCCTTTTCCTTTGATGATGGAATCAAAGTCGCGTTATTTTCTCGGCTGTTTCCTTCACATAAATCTCATAGTATTTTTTTTTTTACTGTGCGATAAGAAAACTAAATATTTAATTGAAAACATTATATCCAACTAATATTATATATGTGAAAGCTTGGATGGATGGATGTTTATTACTCTTTCACGCAAAAACTACTGTACAAATTTGGATGACATTTTGTACACATGTAGCTTATTACCTGGCTTAGCATATAGGGACCTTTTTATCACAAAAAAATCATCAAAAAACTACATAACGCGAGCAGAGCCGTGGGCACAGCTAATATAAAATAATTCTACTCTGAAGCAGTCAAATTACGCCAGGAAATGAAAATAATATAAAAATCAATGTCGAAGAGCGAAGGATGAATCGCATTTCATAAAATTCCTGGAGGGAAAAATTATAGGTTTTGCGTTCCGGGCGCTTCGGGACGGAAAACCGTCGTGAGGGAATGTCTGCTAAGCTTTATTAAATTCAATGGAAAATAATTGTTAAACTCATTATGTATTGAAATGTTATTTATTTGAGAGGGGATTTTTTTTTTTTTTTTATTCATAAAAAAGGGCTTTGTCGCATACGCGATAATGTCGCCCTGGTATAATAATTATAGATTACATTTAATAGAATACTAAGCAACTATATATATATATATATATCTATGAATATTCCACTCGCTTAGCTACTAATTTGTATAATGACCGAGCTTTATCTGACAGAGGCTCAGCCAGTATACTATTACAGCTACCCACCACCCTTAAATTAAAATCTAAACTATTTCTTACATTAGAGTTTAGGACACATTCCACCAATATATGATATGTATCATCTATTGTATTGCATTTCAAACAGTATTCAGTATTACTTTTGCGCATTAAAAAGGAGAATTTATTGCATGGAGTATGTCCTGAACGCAATCTTAAAGCTATTACAGTTTCTCTTCTGTTCAAAATTTTGTTATCAATCCACGGAGAAGTTAATGGATGCGGTTGTATTGTTCGGTACCATATTCCCTTATCCCTAGACCTCTTATCAAAATACTCCTTCCAAATGTTATAGCAATATCGTTTTAATAAAGGGATGTAGTTTGAGAAATATGGGTTAATATTTAAAAGTATGCCATCTGTCGCTGCCTGTTTAGCTAACTCATCCGCTGATTCATTACCCTGGATTCCAACATGAGATGGAATCCATTGTAAAATTATATTTATTGATTTAGCTTTTAACGTTAAAAGAAGCTTTATAATCATGTAGGCTACTGGTAAGCCTCGAAAAGTCGAGGTACACCGAACCAGGTGTTGAAGAGAGCTTTTTGAGTCAGTTAAAACCACAACATTCGAATAATTTGTAGAATCGATATAAGACAATGCCTCAGATATAGCCAATAATTCAAGTTCCATAATAGAAATATTAGCATCAACTTTTAATTTTACTGAAACGTTATTATATACGTCAAGGAAAGCTGCTCCACTTCCTTTATCGTCCTTTGACCCATCTGTGAATATTTTATTAAAAGTAGAATAATTTTTATTTAAAAAATCTATACATCGATTAAGTAAGGTAAGTGAATGGTATTGTCTTTTAGATTTATTTATACCTTCCAAATCGTATCTGATATTATTTTTAACATCAATATGGTGAACCCAGACATCTAAACTAAACATACCCAATACATCACATCTTTGAATTGTATAGGAGTCAAAATTTTGATGAATAATTGTTAAAACGGGTATTTTTTTTTTTGGTCCAGTAAGGTTTTTGCGATAGTTGCGATAAATTATTTATTAAATTTATTGATGAATTGTTTTTTATAGCTTTATTTTTTAACCAAAATTTCCCCCCAAGGTATCTTCTTCTTAAATATAATGGACTTAAAGAAAGTTCGCCCTCCATTACATGAATCGGGGTACTTCTAATAAAACCTCCTATAATTCTCATTGCCTGATTCTGTATTTTGTCTAATTTTATTAAATTAGTTTTGCAGCTATTGTCATACAAGAAACTACCGTAATCTAAGCGACTTCGAATTATAGATACGTATAACTTACGCAGGTGTTTAGGGTGAACACCCCAGCTAGAGCCGGCTAATATTTTAAATAAATTTAAAAACCTTAATAATTTCTCAGATATTTTAGCAATATGCTTATTCCACCTGAGAGAGCAATCTAACCAAATGCCTAAATATTTTACAGAATCAACTACGTCTAATTTAATATTATTTATTTTCAGATCAACATCTTTTCTTTGAAAACCTTTTTTGAAAATACAAACTTTACTCTTGTTTGGTGAAATTTCCAAGTTAATGTTACGAAACTTCTCATTTAATATATCTAAAGTATCCTGGATTTTTTGTACACATTGAGACCAAACATCAGAACTTACAAAGATAACATAGTCGTCAGCATATTGAGAAATGTTCACATAATTTAGAGAATTAATTTACAAATATGTGCCGTAGCAACATTAAATAAGAAGGGTGAAATAGGGTCCCCTTGAGCAAGTCCACGACCTGTAGTTCTAACAATACGATAATCAGTTCCTTCAACCATCAGAAATCTTTGTTCTAAAAATTCCCAAAAATATTTACAAAATTTTGATCCTGTTTCTAAACTATCTAACGACATTAAAAGTGTTGTTATATCTACATTATTATATGCATTATCGATGTCTAAGAAGCAACCAATAGTAAACATATTTTTAGAAAAACCTATTTGAATATAAGTGATAAGATCAGTCAAACTATCAAGGCAAGACCGCCCTATTCTAAACCCTTTAGTTTCCTCTGCAAATAATTTATTACTTTCAAAATGCCATTCTAATCTATTTTTTAAGATAGTATGAAAAATTTTACATAAACAGGAAATGAGAGATATAGGTCTAAGAGAAGGTACCGAACTAGATTCTTGAGTAGACTTCGGAATAGGTACTATACGGGCAAGTCGCCATTGCGATGGTACAAAGCTTTTGGAGAAAAATAAATTATACAGCATAAGCAAAACTTTTTTCCCATTATCAGGTAAATGATAAGCCATTGAATATGAAATGTCATCACACCCGGGTGATGTATCTTTCGATTTTAAACATTTATTTAATTCTGTTAATGTAATTTCTTTTTCCAAATTAGGATTAACGGATTGAAAAGATGGTTGTGCCTGATTAACGTAGTCTGGAGTGAGATTTAGTAATAAAGATTCAGCCATTGTTTTGTCTATATACCATTTATGACGCTTATATCCTTTGAACCATCGCATACGGTGTAGCATATCATGAACAGAAGAAACTTCGCTAAGGGAAGAGCAAAATTGCTTCCAATTTTGACTCTTTGCATTTCTTATTAATTTTTGTGCTATTCTAGTTTTATCTTTTAACTTGTCTAAATTATCGGGAGTAGGGTTTCGTCTAAAATTAGTTAACGCTAATCGTCTTTCAGCAACTGCTTTGGACAGTGTTGGTGTCCAATAAGGCTTAGGAACGAATTTTTCACTAGGATTATGATTTGTTTTATAGAAGGGAATGCACACATCACCTGAATCGTTGATTATTTTAATAAAATTATTATAAGCTACTTGTGGATTGATATTTATATCAAAATTTAAAAATTTCTCCTGTAAAATTTGTTTATATTTCGCCCAATCAGCATTTTTAAAATTTCTTTTTTTAGTGTAATTATTTGGATTATTAAAATTTACTGTTAATTTCATTATCATATGATCGCTACCGAGACATTCATTTGTGACATTCCAATCGAATCTCAAAGAAATATCACAAGACACAATTGCTATATCTGGAGCCGATTCCTGTAAGATTCCATTAACTAGTTTTAAACGAGTTGGGCTCCCATCATTAATAGTTACAAAGTTATGATCTACCAATGAATCAAAAATTTGTCGTCCTCTAACATCCGTTCTATTTGACCAGTTTGTGTGGTGGCCGTTGAAATCTCCTAAAATTAAAGTTTTGTGAGTAACAGTAGAGAATAATGCATCCCAGTCTGCTGAAGATGTTTGTACTTGCGGGGGACAATAAATCGAAACAATATGATCAACGTGTTCACAGTTAAAAATTTTAACGGTCACCATCTCAATAGCCTGATTTACATTATGATTAGGGCATGGCTGCGCTTTGATGGATTTGTGGGTTAATATTGCCACCCCTCCATATGAATCGTCTCTATCACTGCGAAATATAGTATAATCTTTCAAATGTAATGAGATATCAGAGTTCAACCAAGTCTCATTCAATGCTACAATATGGACTTTCTCTTGCCACAAAAGTTGTACCAACATTAATAATTTAGGTCTAATGCTTTGGCAGTTCCACTGAAAAATGTTTAAATTGAACTTACCCATAATTATTAAAACAATTTCTTAGAAAACTAGGTAAACTTGAAAAAATATTTAAAAACCAATTAAAAGCCCACTCAAAACATAACTGTACCACTATTACTATTTTATCTTTTAATGATTCATTGTTTCGAAAAATTGCATCCTTCAGTTTTCTGATTAAATCATTCAAATTAGTGTTATCAAATTTTCGAGATTTCTTTTTATCTTTTTCCATACTGAAATTTTCGTTACTATTTTCCGAATCCGTGGAGATATCCATTTCTTGAGAATTATGGCTATCAGCTTGGTTCCTTGGTTTTTTTTTAGTTTTCTTTTTCCTTCTTTTTTCTGCAGACTCGTTATTATTGTAAGTAGAATGTAAATGCTTGGTATTTTTGTTATCTTGCGAAACGACCTGTGCGTAAGAAGAAGACTCAATATTCGTAGGATGTATATCTACTAATTGTGGTTCCGGTTGTATCTTGTCCATTACAAAACTATGCCCTGGGGTTTCTGAAGGAACATACATAGTGCATGCTTTTTTGTAGGTGACATTAAACTCCGCCATTAAATCTCGAATTTTTTTCTCTTTTATATACATGGGGCATTTTCTATTTAAAGCCATATGATTATTCGTGCAATTTACACATTTATATACGGTAGTTTCGCAGTTCTCATGTTTTCCAGCACATTTTGGACAATAAATTACTTTCGAAGGACACATTTTAGTAGTATGTCCATATCTCCAGCATTTTGAGCATTGCGTTACAGGAAATACATACGGTTCAACCATTATTCTCATTTCAAGTAAGTATATGTATCCTGGTAATGAAGGTCCCTTAAATCCAATCCGCATTGATTCACTCTCGGTCCATTCACTTGTATCACGTACCCTACGTTTAAGCCGTTTAACATTAACAATTTCCACAGGAGATTTTATGTATTTTATTAGTTCATCATCAGACAAGTCAGCATCAATATTTTTTACCACCCCATATGAGAGATCTACTTCTAGTGGACGTTGAATACGCCATCCTAAATCTGATAAGTGCTCACATTTACACAATCGGTCAGCGCTGTTTTCATTATTTAATTCAACACTTAATTTATACGGGCTTAGGTATTTTACTCTTGTTATATGGCTGATGTTATGGTTTTTGAATATTTTCGCAAGGGCAAACTGCTTTGGAAATTGATCCTTGGAAGTTATACGAATTTCAATATTACAATTAGCTTCTTTCATCCTCTGCTTCTTTCTTTCAACTAAAGTCCATATTTCACCGTCATCTTCCTCCCATCCTCTTTTCCTCGCCGCCATACTCGCCTCAGACATTTCTCCTTCCTCACGCAGTTCGGTCGCATCATGTAATAAAGTATTTTCTTCAATAAAGTTTTCGTTTTCGATATTAATAATTTCATCATCCAAACTTCGTCCTTCACTCATACTTTATAAGGTCTATATTAAATTCACCGGCCCAGCCAACTCGGCTAGGCCGACGTAGTAAACAATTCCGAGAACTGATAAGCTATTGAATAGCAAAATATTTCTGCCAACACGTCTTAGCAACACAACACTAACTGTTGAACTGCGAGAGGGGATTTATGATCATAATGATGATAAAATTAGGTTAATAGTAATAATAAACGCTTTACACTCAACGGTCCCCATTAGGATAGTTATATCCTATGTCCTGAAACATACACAATGACAAACATCTGCTCTAAACGGGCATCGAACCCGCGACCTGCCGCGCTAAAGGCAGGTTCGCTATCGCTGTACAAGATCTTTAATAGAACTATTTAAAATTAAAACCGGCCAAGTGCGTGTTGGAGTCGCACATAAAGAGTTCCGTACCATTGGAAAATAAAATGTCAAGATTCTTATACAGGGATACTCTTTATTTGTAAATTTTAATTTATTTTTAGCTGTAGTAGCCGCAACAGAAATACACATTCTGTGAAAACTTTCTATCCATTACATTTGTTTTGACGACGTTGTGGCGCAGCGGTAGCGATCCTGCCTTAAACGCCACAGGTCGCGGGTTCGATTCCCGCTCGGAGCATAATATGTTTGTATTGACCATGCAAGCATATTTTCCGGTCTGGGTGTATTTGTCCTTGTCATTGTGAATGTTTCCGGACCCCGACACAGGATATTACTATCCTAATAGGGGCCGTTGAGTGTGCAGCGTTTATTTTTATTTTATTTTATTTGTGAGATGCAGTCTCCTAATAGACGGATGGATAAACGTGCTCGTTTATAGTGGAGGCTTATTAACAGGGTTCCGTTGGCATCTTTTCAGTACGAAACCCTGAAAAGATTGTTTAATTTATATAGTAGTGACTCTCTTAAAGTTGTTACATAAATAAAGCTTAACTTTTTCGTATGCACGCGCATTCTAAATGCGAATATAATGGAAAGGTAAACAATATAAAGTTGAGCTCCGATCCATCAGTCGCGTGCAAATATTTATACGTTGTGTAACAAGGCATAAGAAAATGTATCTCATCGCCCACACGAATTACTTTGCCATTCATAAATCTGTTGTATATTAATTAAAATATTATTTTTACCGGCGTCGGGACATGACGACGATTTGCAGAGATTATTCCACCAGTGCAATCAATCACACTAGGTCTTTTGTTGCAAGAGGCCGGGTAGGTACCACCGCAGTGTCAAATATTCTACCGCCAAACAGTAGTGGTTAGGCATTACTGTGTTACGGTTTGAAGGGCACTGTAGGCTAGTGAAATTACTGGGCGAAGGAGATTCAAAATCAAATATCTCTAGGTTGGCAATGCGTGAGTAGCACCTACTAATGGTATTGCGTGCTCACATACATCAGGTTGGCCGCATGCTTGCTTGCCAACTTGTAACATAAAAAAAACTATCTCTGCGAGTGGCTTTACCCGCTTGAATAATGATCTTAATATAAATTCTGAAGCCACCACCTTCCGGCCCTTTTACAAGCTTTGAATGTCATATTTATATATATTAAATTAAAAGCCTAAAAATAAGTTTCAAGCTTCTAGCTCTAAAATGACGATACTTCCATACAACTTTTCATCCTTTAAAAAATAAAAAGTTTACGCCTACTTAGTTAAAATATCATTTATAATCGTAATACATGAGTTACTCAGTAGTTTAAAGAAGCTATCCTTACTAAAGTAAAATAAAGTAATTTATTACAATTATAATACCTAAATATAGTAAATGATTTTTTTTGAGCCAGGCACTGCCTAAATGCTTATGATGTTGAGACCCCTCCCCATGAACGTCTGCAACGCCATAGACGATGCAGTTGCTTTGCTGACCACCTGTTCACCTGGATACACAACTAACGATCAGTAACTCCACGAATTTTTCACCAACATACGGTGGGACCAGACGGGTAATTAAACCCTATCACCCCACGCAGTATTAGACAAAGATGCAATACTCTATATTTTATTGCATTATATTTAAAGTACATTTAATTTTTGTGCCTCTTATAACTTGCACCACACGTCTAGGCGTATATTCAGGATTTCTCGTAAAAAGTTAGAAGAATATTTCGAGCGACATGGCAGTGGAATGAGGGAACTTACCGCATTATTTTTACTTACGCCAGAACTTTTATATGAAACCGTATAAAGATACGACATAATCACTTACCTGTCAGACCATGAACAGTTTTTGTTTACCTCGCTCACATTGCCCAGTCATATTATTAGTTACAATACCGTAGACCGACTTTTTATTTGCACTTCGAAGCACGGAGACGCTCAGTTAAATCATCACTATGATCACCCATCTATTGACTGACCGCGCCTAAAGTTGCTTAACCCACCGATCTTTTACCGATCAGTGAGTGCATCCGGCTATGAGCGTCTCAGTAAAGTGTAATAATAATTATATTATTTTTTAGAATTAGCGTGCAAAAGTCACGAGTTCACAATTTTATATTTTAGATGTATGTTAAGGGGATGTGTGGCGCTAAATCCAAGTTTATGACCGGTAAATAAAAATGTTCATAAAATGAACTTCTGGACCAAACTATGTTAAATTTTTATGGGACTAAATGGCGACTATTCCGCATCAAACTAAAGAGGAATTACGTGAATCAGATCATAAATCTCACCATAATCGGTATACATACATAAAAATACCAATCGAATTGATAACCTCCTCCTTATTAAAGTCGGATTAACAAGTTATAACGCTCCATATTCAGTTTGCTATTTAATGTATAAATAAAACATTTTTATTAAAAATGCTTTTAATCGGTAGCATACAAAGTCTTTAAAGAGTGGAAGAGTGAAATGGGGCTAATTTTAAACTCCGCAATGAAGGATTACAATATTGAATGGGCGAATGCGTATTTTCGGATTAAAAACCAGAGTACCCTTGAATAATTTAGTTGCAATCACTGGCCATCTCATTTATTTATAAGGGTCCAATAAGGATTACTAATTTTAACGTTACTTTCGCATTTAAAGTTGCGTATAATTTTGCTCTTATATAATAATAAATAAATAAACGCTACTCAACAGCGCCTATTTGGATAGTAATATCGTGTGTCGGGGTCCGGATATATTTAAATGCTATATCAAAGAATGTCGTTAGCATTTTTATGAGACTAAGTTGTCAAGCAAGCAAGCCTGATAGTAACCGGTTGTCGTAGCCTATGAGCGCTTGCAACACCATACATTTGTAGATATTTCTCACACGTTGCCAACCTCGAGCCTCCTTTAGCCAGTTGATTCACTAACTATAGTGTCTTTTAAACGGAAACACAGTATACTGCTGGACGATAGAATATCTGACACTGCGGTGATACCTAACTGTCTGTGTGAGCATGTCGTGACGTGGTCAGCATGGAACTTATGATCAGGGTCTCGTAGAACGTGCTTAGGACGCCTTACTAGTATTTTTGGTGATATATATTATTATTAATAGTTTTATTTAGAATTATATAAGAAATACCAATATAAAAGAGCACGTAACCCTTGGGTACGGAAGCAGTCGAATTTGAATAACTTACAAAGGACGAATGGTTAACGAACCAAAGTGTTAAGAGTCGTCACGTCACATTCAATATAATACTACAATAAAGGTATCGCAAAATTGAGAGGAAAGGGTACCTTTTATAAAAAAAGATATACATTTAAGTATTTACTAAGTGTTATTCTTTAGCATTTCCAATGTATAATGTACTTACTATAAGTAAATATTACACAATGTATTGTTTTTATAACTTTTAAAAATATTATTAGCTCAGCTATGCTAAATATAATAAGTAGTTCATTTTCAATAAACACGTTCAAAAAGACGTAACATAAATATATATTCAATAGCTCATACATTACAGATCAAGGAAGAGTGCTTTAATCAATAGATCTCAAACATTAAAGAAACCATTTGCAGTCCCACGAAAATAGAGAGAGGCTTCTGATAGTCGATGGAAAGGCACTAAAGGGGTACTAATGCGAATATTATACACTTCCGACTTTCGCACCCCGATCATTTTTTGAGGTCTGAAACATAAATAAGACAGTTTGTTATCTATATATATAAGATACAAGAATCTTTATTCTGAAAAAGACAGTCACTTAATATAAGAACAACAACTGGTGAGAAGCTAAGTACTGACCACTGCAGTGTCAGATATTCTAACATAAACTAGTAGTGTCTTTTGCATTATTGTGTTTCGGTTTGAGGGAACGCTTTAGGGTAGTGAAATTATTGGGAAACACAGAAGTGACACCTATAAATGGTGTTGCAAGCGCTCATAGATTACGGCAACCGCTTACCATTAGGCACTTGCTTACCAAATTAGTAACATAAAAACCGATTATATGCTAACATGATCGCCGCATAATAGTTTACATAATTTCTTGTATTTTGAAAATTGCATAGGGTTTAAAATAAGTATATAAATTAATAAGCCTTTTACCATGCCCGCCATTCTTACTAGCGTTGACGCGTTTAAACGATTGTATAAGCGCATAATATAAAGCGCTATATACTACTGACACTCGCAAGCCCTGGTGAGAACTTACACGCCGAAATGAATCCGTGTACGCGCGTTGAAGCGCGTGTGTAAGAGCTTATGCTGAAATGGCCGTAAGGTTGTATACACGCTCGAAAAAACAACGCTGGTCTGAAACGACCCTAAGTGTGGTGAATTTTAAACGTATTATTTTGCTCCGTCGCGTCGCGTCGTCGGCCGTCACTCACATATAGCCTGATGAAAGCTGTACAAGGAAACGCTCTCAAATCTCAATCTATATTTATAGAGGTCATTTGTATCTCAGACAGATTGCTACTTTGAGTGCGATGTGTGTTATATAATTCAACGAAAACGTTAAGTCTTTCCATTATCTCTTAGTAGACGAATGTCAGCTATCAAGATGATATAATTAAATTATTTGTGATTACTAATAGCTAAGAAATTTATATCGTTTCGACAAACTATTTTAATATAATTTTTTCTTGATACAATATAACATTAAATTATAACTTTGTCGTAGTAGAATTGTGGTGGTAGAATCCGCTGTCCCTAAAATGTAATTTCATTTTATAATCTTTGTCTTGTCTTTCGTGTGATCTTTAAAAGTGTACAAAAGTGTTACATGTGTCGCCGATTCTACGAAAAAGCAGACCAACGGGTTTTCGCCGCAATACTTAAAGTGGATAAAGGATTACTTATAGTGAACAAAATTATCCGTATTGATTTAAAATGTTAAATTTAGGATGTTAATGTAATTTAATTATGACTCTTGCTTCTCACATTGAGCAAATAGTACATCATTTTAGTAGTGTAATTTCTTTTTTTTAATAAATTTATATTAAGTTATTTTGTTTTTTTTTAACCTACGCTGCTGTCGTAAATAATTTACAAACAAATAAAATAAGAGAAATAAAAAGGAGAAGATTTTTTTCAAATAACATAAATAAAAGCTTGCATCAGAAAAACCAAAAATGTTATTTTGATACTTATTGTAAATAGAGTCTCTGTAATTTTTTTAACTTTTAATATTAAGGTAAGTTTAATTGCTTTGTAATTTTTTTTTTCAAATAATGGAAACTACCCAAATACAGGAAGAATAATAAAATAAAGATTATTTTTTACGTTAACTAAGTAAATCCCGCACTGAAGACCACGCAGCTTGATACTTAAACTTGTTTTACTTTAACTAGTTTACATAAAACAAATAAAGACAAACCCTAAAAAGAATCAGAAACCAATTTTGAAGTTACACTGGTTTTTGTAACCGTATAAATGAACAGTGTCCAGTACAAATAGGAACAAAGCTTCCAACAGTAAGAGTCACACCACACGATGCGTTACGGTGTCGCGACGCCGGGGCGGTTCCGCAGTGGTTTCCTGCATATAAAAATCCATAGCATGTTACAGGTGCTCCACGAGCTACGAGATCGTGCCGCACGTACACCAGACATGGTACTCGCAAGATGAGCAAGGTTTGTGTTGCAATCCTACGGGAATCCAAGACTTTTCCGGGATAAAAAGTTCTCTGTCTGTTATCCAGATTATAGTACTAAATTTTATCCAAATCTGTTCAGTAGCTTTTACTTGAAAAGGCTAACTTACTATTCTCTCATACTTAACTCAGGCTAAACAGACAGAAACAGACTGACACAAAGATATTTCCAAAAATGATAAAATTGTATCTAATTACTTAATTTTAAATCGATGCAATTTTTATACCAATCACAATTACAGGCGCGCGAAAATTTACAATTTTATTATTTTATTGTTAACTGACTATGTCGTTGGTCGCCCCTATGCCCCTGCGACTACGCCGTAACAGCGCAACGTTACGTCACAGCGTCCATGTGATCGACAGCGCGGCGAAATTTTAGCGATGCGGCGCCCCAACGCATCGTGTGGTTTGACCTTAACTCACTAATTGAATAAGCTACACAGTGATCCCGGCGACGCAGGATTGCGCGGGATAGCCAACTTATTTGTTACCTGGATTTGTGGGGTCACGTACCGGAGGCTATTGCTTTCATATTGAATTCTCGAGATTTAACGTGTGACGTGTCCTAGGATTCCAATTCTTGGATGTTATTTGTTTTGTGATGATTTGGAAATAAGTACATATTTTTGGCATTACCCATTGTATCTACCTAGACTATACTATACCTATAGTACTTACCTTATCTGATGTCGTCGCTAAAACAATGCAACACAAATATGGAGCCATAAAAAATGGGTACTCCTGCGATAACCCATTGATAGCCTTACTAGAATAAACATAATATTTCAACTCATTTATTTAATGGCGAATTGATACGCTACGCCATAGCTATGCTTACAAAACTTGTAGCTGCACAAACTGTGTTTGACTTATGTACATGTTGTGTTAACGCTGAATCATCAAATCAAGTTAGTGATACAGCAACCGGTTCGTTAGCTAGAAACTAATATATGCACTCTGAGTCACAGACGGTATTGTGTAATATTTAACAGGTTAGTTTTTCTTTATTATTGTAACATAATCTTATTAAAGTAACTTAATTGGGTCCTGATAAATCCGTCATCACTGGGTACTGATTAAATTATCATTTAACAACCGAAAAAACCTGAATTCAGATCAATTTTGCAACTCCCACCATTATTTCAATGTGAACAGCGCATATGGCATGAGATCCTTCAAGAGAAGAGCCTGTTCCTTCCTTTAAAAAGAGGTCGGCAACACACCTGCATAGTGCATACCCTCCGGTGTTGCGGACGCTTATAAATAAATAAATAAACGCTGCACACTCAACGGCCCCCATTAGGATATTGATATCCTGTGTCGGGGGTCCGGAAACACATACAACACATGGACAAATTCACCCAGACCGGAAAATATGCTTGCATGGTCAATACAAAAATATTATGCTCCGAGCGGGAATCGAACCCGCGACCTGTGGCGTTTAAGGCATGTTCACTACCGCTGCGCCACAACGTCGTCAAATTATAGGCGTCGCTTATAGGCGGTGGTAATCGCTTACCATCAGTTGAGGCTCCTACCCATTTGCTCTCTCGAATAAAAAAAAATCACAGCTACCTTGCCCCTATTATAATTAAATTTTCAAGTTATTTTTTACCATTTAGCTCCGAAAATTTAAAAAGAATCATCAGTTTTATTTTACAAGCCGAAAAAATATCTTTTAATAAACACTTAAAACTATCACCCATTTACAAACTCTATATTTTAGAAGATTTTTTTTGCCCAGATGATCCTTCCCATCTACCTGTTAGAAAATTGAAGTAGAGTCGAAATATACAAAGGTGACTAATACCAATGCAGAATGCGAAATACATAAGCTACCCTAGCCTTGCCTACCCACAAGATGCAACTGGTTATAGGCTGGCTGGTCTCGAAACGCGGCTGCAAATTTTTAACAAAGTGTGGTGGTAACTAACGAGGCGGGCATTTAATCTCTAACACTTGAACACGAATTAAAATAGTTATTACAAATAACTTCTTCTTGCATTATTTCCGGTATTATACAAGTATTTTACGCAGGGTCTGCTTACTACTCTGGTCGATAGCTTAACGTGCTATCCGAAGCACGGTGGGGAGACCCAGAAGGACAAACGCCCAGACCGAAACAGATATTTGTAAGATCCAAGCAATCAAGCAACCGTCAAATCTAAAGGCAGACTCGCTACCCATAATGCCACAGTGGTGTCGACAAATACTTAAACTTAATAATAATGTTAATTTTCACAGATTATTACTTGTTTCTCTCGTGGCTTATCCCTTAGTCCTAATTGACGCGGACATCAATTACGAAGAGCCGGGTAAATTCGATTCGATTGTTTTTTCTCCATTTTGCTGACAGCGACATTTTCTTTTATTTTAGATAGCTTCAGAAAAAACCTTTCGTTTCTTTACTTACAAAATGAAATAAATAAGTTTAGTGAAGAAGCATAACATGACCTTTTTATCTGATCTGAAACAATGAGGAATATATTTGATATATTTAGTAAACAATGAGGAATATATTTGATATATTTTGTGTAACGCAATAACTCCAGCGTCTATGATTTTGATGAATATTTTATGCACGATTTACTTTTGAGGTAGTTTAATTATGAGATATGAGGTTTGATCAAGAGTATGTAGAATGAAACTAGAGTAAAAGACATAATTTTCAAATAATTCATAGCCTCAATAAGTCAATGGTAGAAGCGCCGACTCCGCTCGCGAGAGACGCGAGTTCGATCCTGACCCGCTTGGGCTATTATCGTATCCATTCCTAGCGGAAGCTTCGAGTTTATTTGGAGGGGCAATAGCAATATTAGTAATGCCTTGAAAAAGCATTGCTAATAATTTAAAAACAAATTAAATACAGTACACATCTAACAAGCTTAACAAACGATATACCTCCTCCATTTCTAAATCCATTAAAATTGTTTTGAAATTTGTCACAAAACACTTAGCTATAATTAAAAACCTCATTCCATGACCAATTTTTCGTTAAGAACGGAAATTACTACTGTACAGGTATCAGAGACATTCGTGAATGCGGTATAGTCCTGCAAAATGTCTCATCATTCTAACGAAATGGTCCCAATTTTCTTTATACTGCCTACGATCACGCATGACCATAGTTAAACAAATGAAACTCAATCTTTTCTCTGTAATAATAAGACCTAAATTTCTATAAAAAGAGAAGAAATTAGAAAAATATATTAAAGAGTAGTGTTCGCAAATCGCACCCAGCGGGTGTCAGGAAGACTTATCAATCTTGAATGGGATGAAACCCGTTTCAAGGTTTATTTATGTCTGTCCGATAGTTTTTTGAAAATTAAAAAGATAAGGTAATGGATAATGTACCTAGTGCAGCGGATATTAGGTCCATTATCGATTCGAATGATGAAGATTATAATAATGGCTTAGTAGCTAAATTTTAACTCACATATCATAGGCCTTAGTGGATTGATCTCGTTACTATTTGGTCGAAGTTAGCTATTTGGTCCAACGAGTTAGCTATTTGGTTAAAGTTCGTTTCGTTGAAATGAAACCTTTTAAGGTTTCATTGCAAAACAGTTAAAAAGCCGTAACATTTTTTTAATTTCATGGCGGTTAGCATATATATGATCCGCTTGATGGTAACCAGTCACCGCAATCTCTGAACGCTTGCAATACTTGAAGTAAGCAATACATGCGCGTTTCCAACTCAAGAAACAAGAAGGAATCGATAATAAGGGAAAAAAGGAAGGGAATAGAGGGGTGGGAGGTTGGTGTTTTATTGTTTTATGTTAGAAGTTGGCAAACAAGCATACGGCCCACCTGATGGTAAGTGGCTGCCGCAGCCTATGAGCGCTTGCAGCACCATTAAAAGGTGCCACTCGCGCGTTGCCAACCTCGAGATATTAGTTCTTAAATCTCGTTCGCCCAGTAATTTCACTAGCGTCCAATGCCCTTCAGACCGGAACACAGTAGTGCCTAAGCACTACTATTTGGCGGCAGAATATTGGACACTGCGGTGGTACCTACCTAGCCGGCCTCTTGCAACAAAAGACCTACCACCAGTGTGACTGATTGCACTGGTGGAATAATCTCTGCTGTGACAGAGGTTATCCCAACAGCGGGCGATGGGGTCGTCACATCCCGACGCCGGTGGTCCTCCGGCGCTCTCACTCATCGCACGAAACGAAACAGTATAGCTACTTAACACCGATTTACTGTGAGAGGGTACTACTTCCCGGTCGAGTTGGACTATTGGTGCTGGGTTAAGCATGGCTCTACTACCGAATGATATCCTTCTAACCGCCAGTCCGTATCGTCTATGACGTTTTACTTTTCTATGGGCACTAATATGAAAAGAATTAAATAATAACTTAAATAAATAAACCACTTAACAATTACTTACTTCAATTAAAATTAAATTAGTGTTAGCGCTGCAAATATACTTTAACTTGACGACGACTACTTTTTCTGGACATAAGCTAGTGTGGGATTTAGATAATGAAACGGATTTCATATTAATCAAACAACAAAACTATAATTTAAAAAAAATATACATATACATTAGAATTGTAAGGAAAGTCGTATCAATAATTTACAAAAAATCCAGCCCTCGTACGCTATTCAATCAACCACTCAAAGTGAAGTTGTGTGAACAGCCAAAGTCAAATGGTTTGGAATCGAAGTCTTTGGTATGTGGTGTGTTTCATCAGCTGGAAAGCATTCGGTCACACAATTCTGCAGTTTTGTGTTGCAAGAGTTCGGAATAAAGGAAAAGGGCATATTATATCATGTATCAAATCTTTATTAACTCTTATACAAACAAATAATCATAACGATTCAGCTTTATATAATAACAGTATATTACGCACCTAGGGAGAAAAGTAGGATAGGATAGGATAGGTTGCAGCGACGAGCGATTCGCATCATTGGCGACAAAGAGGTCTAGAGACCTCTTGTTGAAGAGGTTCAAGGGTGTTAGAACACCCTTGAACCTCTTCAACTGCGTCGTGAGATTGCCTCTCTCAGCGCCTTCTACCAACTGTATCACGATGAGTGTTCAGAGGAATTATTTTCCCTCATACCCCCTCCCTTTCCGTGCTAGAACTACGCGTGCTGACGCTGTCAAGGCCACCAGCGCCAACAATAATGGACACTCAGAAAAATTAAAAAAACAAAAACCTGTGCTGGGATCCGGAAAAACACAAACTTAAGCACAACCACCCAGACCGGAGCACATTTTCCATACAATAATTTGCCATTTCAACCAGAAAATTAGCCTTTTTCATTAAATTATGAACGTTGATGCGCGTACGATGTACGTACAGCTGTAAATTAATTAATATAGCAACCGCTTTGAGCAAGTGGGCTCTTACATATAATTTAAATTTAACAGTGTGGCCACAAAAAATGACACTGTTGTAGCAATGTGGACAACGAGTCTGCTTTTAACTCTCACTCGGACAGATGATTGCAGTGATCTTACAAATATCTGTTTCAGTCTGCGCGTTTATCCTTGTTGGTCCCACAAACATGCCTCGGAGATCATGTTAAGCTTTCGATCCTGGTTGTTATTACGTAACATTTTATAATAATCGTTAATTCTTGATAAGTAAATTGCTCTTATACAAAAAATATATTAAATGTTATTAGTAAGTTTCAGATAAAAGTATAATTTATATAATTTACAGAAGATTATAAGGCAAAAGTTTTAATGTAATTTTTTAGTTTAACTTATTATTCATTATTAAGGCTTATTCTATAATGGAATAAAGGTATTATTAAAAAAATATTAGCGTTCCACCTACTATTAAAATGTCATCTGTTCGAAGGGCGATGTGCAAGTGAGACAGCAATATGTCAACGACAAATGGAATAGAAAGAGAAGGAAGACAGGGTTGCCCTTGTCATATATTTATTGGGATTTGAAGCACGGTACAGCACTTAACAATAATAATTTATTTAATAAATTAAATTGAAATAAGAAATTCCACATTTTGTTTTAAATGTTAGCAATGCGTTTTTCAAGACATTACTAATGTTCCTATTGGCCCTCCAAATAAGCTCGAAGCTTGTGTTAGAAGTGGCCGTTGTACCCACTCCTAGCTCACAATATCCTATGGAGGTCAGGATCGCACCCGTGACTATTGAGGCTTATTGATGATTCGTAAGAACTAATCACAAATATTTTTGTGTACGATTTAATAACATTCATTACTACCACCATACCACTACCACGCAGTAACTTAGCCGCTACGAGGAAGCTGGCTTCCTCGGACTACTTTTTATAATTTTTTCCACGCCTGAAGGGTCACGCTTATTGAGTGGCCACACATAGTTCACATAATAACTTGGACGGGAGATGTTGGCGGGCAGTTTGTTAGTAGCAACTTGCACACAGCTATTATATTAATTCTCTATAGAACATGTCGATAACATAATGTAGTTTATATATTTTCTTTGACTAAATTAACTTATGGCACAGTGCCCAAGCTCGGTTGTATATATTAGCAATATCATTATTATTGTTTATAGTAGACCAACTTCTGCCAGCGGCTTCGCCCGCGTGTTTAACGATTTTAATACAACCCCTGAACCCCCCTGAACAATTATTGAAATATTAGTACACGTATAATATATGTATAGTTAAGAGTACTGAAAAATAGTACTCATTTCGGAGTAACTGCATTGCACTGTAAAACCTTAGCTATTGACTTAATGAAAAAAATGTTGCTTATAAAAGTTGTTCTTCAAACAACGATCTACAAAAATATATGATACAAAAAAATACTTATCGAAAAATTACTTAATTTTTTTCTCGATTTTCTGAACATTTTCGCTTATAACTTTTTTATTTATAGTTCTACGACAAAAAGTTACTGGACTAAAGTTGTCGAGAATTTAATTTGCAACAATAAATGTTAACAAATGTATAATCAGATAAATGGTTTAAGAGATATATTGTAGAAACCATTTCAACCATTTTCAAGATGGCGGCTGTGGGACAAGGGTGGCGACCCCACAAACTTGGTTTTAACTTAACACTGATCCCTCTACACATCAAAAATAAAATTGCGTCCTCTAAAAAACGCAACCCCAAATGTAACTTTTCAATGGACTATATAACTAGCTCTAAAAATGACGATACTTTCATACAACTTTCATCCCCCCTTTCAACCCCTTACAACCCTTTTTTTACATTAAAAAGCACGCCTTTATCCTTTCTGAGGCTCTAGACTGTCTGTGTACCAAATTTCAATGAAATCGGTTCGGTAGTTTTCGCGTGAAAACGCAAGAGACAGAGTTACTTTCGCATTTATAATCTTGGTAAGGATTAGTAAGAATAGTAAAATTAATAAAGGTCTGCGTAAAATTATTTTTATCATTAATACTTTAATGCAACAAGTGTACGTACGGCGGGTGTAATACTAGTGCGTTCTCTCGTTCTTCCTGTCAACCTTAGAATGGATGGGATTAAAACTCCCACAGTAACGGGATCAACGGATTAAAATTTTACTACGTTTTTTTTATGTAAGAGTTTATGTTTTTTGATGCAAACGGGCAGCAGGCTCGCCTGATGTTAAGCGATCACCGCTGCCCATGAACATCTGCAACACCAGAGGGCATGCAGGTGCGTTGCCGATCTTTAAGGAAAGAATTGGCTCTTCTCGTGAAGGTTCTCAGATCGTATCGGTTCGGAAAGAGGGAAGTTGGTTCCACAGGGTGATTGTGCGAGGAAGAAAATGTCTTCTAAATCGCACTGTTGTGGATTTCCATGTGTCCAGACGAAGGCGGGCGGGCTAGTATGGAATATTTTGTGTATAAGATATTTTTTACTGTGCCACATCACCAGAAATGGAATTTACGTAAGTAAAATCGCGGAGCGCAACTGGTAATAAATATACCTAATGGGCAAATTTGTTTCAAGTCAAGGCAAATGAGTTCTCGCAAAGAGTTTTGAATAGCACGAATAGTATTATATGTATATAAAGGCTCAGGATCATTTATCATGGTTTATGAACAGCTTATTATGAACAACTTAAATTATTATAATCAACAATGCTTTTAATCACTTTTTTTTATTTCATAGCGTTTGGCAAAGAAGCATACGTTCGGCCTGATGATAAGCAGTCATCGTAACCTATGAAAGCTTGGGATACTTAAAGTATCACATATTTATAGATAATTAATTGTTTCTATATTGCATTAAAGGTGCCTCATTAAAAATCGTTAAACACGCGGGTGAAGCCGAAAGCAGAAGCCTTTTAACATAAAAATTACGAGTGCTTAGCTTTCGAACTCGGAGGCAAGGTGAGAGTACACCAATGACCCAGAAAAAAGAAATTTCAAAGTTCTCTGAGTTAAAATTCAAACAATGACGTAGAATAGAATAGAATAGAATAGAATAATCTTTATTGTACACCACTTTAAATACAGCATGAGTTACAATAACTTATTATAATTACGATGTACAGGTAGGCGGTCTTATCGCTATGTAGCGATCTCTTCCAGACAACCTGGCTTCAGATGAAATGAGCAAAGAGAGGGTAGGTGGTGCTACTTCACACAGATAAAAATATAAATACATTACTAATACCATGCTACATATATACATAAAACTAACAAGATATTTATACAAATATAATATACTAAATTTAATATATACATATACTATTTATAATACATATAAATATATAAATACATACATAAATAAATATATATATAATACATACACATGTCATATTTATTTATTTATCGTCTTTCATTCCTTACCACGATAAAAATCTTTCACAAGAACTTTAAAGGTGGCCAAACTTGGAGCTTTCCTTATATTAATTGGCAAGGCGTTCCACAGTTTCACTGCCTGCACAGTAAAAGAGCCTTTATAAAATTTTGTGTTGTGCACTGGCAGCTTCAGCGTTAAGTTTTCACTGGACCTTAAGACCTTGCTATGAGGTCCAATGAATGTAAATCTCTCCTTCAGATACGTAGGAGCTTTTTCATCACAAAGAACACAGTACAGAAGACAAAGCACGTGTAGGTTCCGGCGAAAACGGATTGGTAACCACTTGAGTTTTGATCGAAATTCTGAGACGTGATCATATTTACGTAAGCCGAATATGAATCGAATGGCAATATTCTGGAGACGCTCAAGTTTATTTAATTGGTCTTCGGATAAATTGAGATAGCTTGCATCCGCATAGTCGAGAATAGATAGGAGAAGAGATTGTGCTAGCATAATCTTGGTAGGGATAGGGAGAAAATAACTCAAGCGTCGCAATGATTTAAAAGCTGTAAAGGTTTTCCTACTTAATTCCTTGATATAATAGTTCCATGATAGAGTATTATCAAAGTAAACACCAAGATTCTTAACATAAGAGCTAAATGGTATTACCGTTTCATTTACCTTGATAGGAGGAACTAAATTCAAGTCAACTCTTGAAATCAGGTTTTGGCTGCCAATAATGATTGTCTGCGATTTGGATGGATTAATTGTCAATCCATGGGACTTACTCCAATCACAGATTACGGCCAGATCACGATTGACTACCGATATTGCAGAAGCCAGATTTTCAAGAGTTGATTGGTGATAAATTTGGATATCGTCTGCATACATGTGGTAGAGAGAAGTAATATTGAGAGTTATACTATTAATAAATAGTGAAAAGAGTAAAGGTGACAACACGCCGCCTTGAGGAACTCCCGATCTTACGTCACTCCACGATGAGACAACTTCATCAATACGAATACGTTGTCGGCGTCCCTCAAGATAACTTTGAAACCACTCAATTACTGACGGAGATATGTTAATAGATCGTAGCAAACCTAACAGTAAATCAAAGTCAACAGTATTAAAGGCATTGCTGAAATCTAGTAAAGTTAAGACTGTTAGGTGCTTATTATCCATACCCTGTCGAATGTCATCAGTTACTTTCACAAGAGCTGTTACTGTGCTATGACCCGAACGGAAACCAGATTGATAGGAATTAAGGATATTAAATTGGTTTACGAATTCGGTAAGCTGATGATGCACAAGTTTCTCTAGGGCTTTGGAAAGGAATGGCAGGATTGAGATTGGACGAAAGTCGGAATATAGGGAAGCATTGGCCTTTTTAGGTAGGGGGGTTATCTGAGCATGTTTCCATGCATCAGGGAATTCACGGGATATGATAGAATGATTAAGGATATGTGTTAATACAGGAAGGATTATATCAAGTATAGGCAGTATCATATTACGGCTTATGTTGTCGGTACCGACGGCATTCGACGTGATTGATAACACAACCTTTTTAACATCACTTTCAGTGAATTGTTTAATCATAAACGGTGGATGATTAGGAGTTGAAAGTAAAGAAAGAGCATGTATCGTAGAATTTCTATCACTACTAGCCATAAGATTGGCAGAAGAAAAGTGTTTATTTAAAAGTTCAATATCTATATTGCTTGAAGGAGATTTATAAGAGGTTTTTCCAACTCCAAGGGATTTAAGAAATTTCCAAGTTTTAGTTGTGTCGCCGTTTTCGACTGATTTGTGAATGTGGCGTCGTTGTGCATCTCTACACAGTGTATTGCAGCGATTACGTATTTTAACATACTTTTTATGGTTAACCTCAGATGGATCAGCTTTGTATCTTGATTTCGCATAAGTTTTCTTATTAATCAAGGATTTTAGGTCATCAGTTAACCAGGGTGAAGGCAGATGTTTCATTTTCACTGGTCTTATGGGCGCATGTGTATCATATAATTGAGTTATCAAAGAATTGAAAATTTCAACTTTTGCATTAATTGTGGTGGCTGCGGTGACAGCAGACCAATCAATATTACAAGCATCATCACAGAGGTGGTTATTATCCATCCCACCAAAATTACGCTGCAGAAGTATTCTCGACTTAGCTCTGGGTGGACGGACTTTATAAGAGAGATAAATAAGGTCATGATATGAGAAAGCATCAGCTGAGCATTGACCAAATTTAGATACAGAATTTATAGACGAAACCATAACTAAGTCTAGTAGAGAAGGGGCACAGTTAGGGAAATTATGGGTAGCTGTAAGAGGCAAAAGGTGAAGATTGCAGGCTTCCACAGACGTCATTAGCCTTTTACTACGATAGTCATTCTTCAATAAGCATGTATTGAAGTCACCCATAATAATAGAATGCTCATAAGCTACAGTAAAATTTTCTAATGTTTGTTCAAAGGATTGAAAATAATTGTTAGAAAGGGAAGGGTTATAAAAAACACCGAGAAGGACTTTTGTACGGGAAAAAATAACTTCAACTAGTAAATGTTCTGCCGCGTCAACAGGAGGCGGTTGAGCGGATGAGTCGATTATATTGAAAGGAAAGTATGATCTAAGGTAAATTGCCACTCCACCACCCCCTTTGTTGGTCCGGTCGTTGCGGATTAAATGAAAGCCTGGCAGAGCATAAGATGTTGAGGCCAAGCAGGGCTTAAGCCAGGATTCAGAAACCAGTATAGCATGAATATTTTGGGAGTCAAATGATGCAAGCATATCAGGATAATGTGCCGGAATGCTTTGTGCATTGATATGAACAACATTGAAATTTTTAAATGAATCTGAGAAATAAGAATTAAGATTGATATTAAGAGGTTGGAAGGATGTACTGTGAAAACTATCGGTAGTGGAGGAATTATTCGACGACATAGACAAAAACAGGTCACTACAAATACTATCATTTTCTGACATTATCAATAAATATATAAAATTCAAATAATAAATATATAATTACGAATAATAAATATAATATTTAAATAAATTAGTTAATTAAAATACAATACACCTAAGCTTAACACTCGTTTCAAATCCACCAGCTGAATTTAAAAATATAAACAAGACAATTTTTAAATGCACTTATGAAAAAGAGAAAAAAAGTATATATATATATATATATATATACTTTTTAGCATTTCAAAAATTATAACGTTAAATAAAAATAAAAACTATGTAAAATACACTTGCAATGGCACAGTGAAATCTATGCTTAAATTCATATGACAGGTATCATTGTCAAAACTGAAAGTCAAAGTCAAAGTCATTTACGTATTACAAAATCAAAATAGTTAAGATTTCTCTAAAGAATAGTAAAAAAAACTAAATTAAAAAGCGGTAGTTTAGAATAAATATCAACACAATTGACAAGTAAAAGTAAACATTGCATTATATGTGTAACAAATTTCCAATACATAACCAAAAGTTAAACCCTAAACCAAAAGAAAGCAAAAATAACTAATGATAGCTGCAAAATGAATACTACTTAAATATAAAAATAAAAATTAATAGATAAAAATGAGTATAAAAGGACTTAAATCATTTCCTCAAGTTTCTCTTGGTTCGGAGTTGAGAACTCTTATTGTCCTTTGCAACTGGAACCGAAGACTTTGCAGTGGATGGCATATCAACTTCGCAATTGGGTTTCGGGATGGCATTTAACTCCGACAGTGTGGTAATACGGTGTTTAGATCCATCTGGTTCAGTAACAATAATAATGCCGTCTCTTGTCCAGCACTTTTTAATGCCAAATCGCTCCCGGGCTGCTAAGAATGTTTCATGGCGTCGTTTTGTTAAAAACTCTGATAATGTTACACCAGTACCTTTCAACTTGGTCTTACTGTACCAAACTTTATCACGAAGAGAAGCCTCTTTGAATTTTATTAATATAGCTCTGGAATTCTTTGAGTTTGGTTGACCTAGACGATAAGAACTGCTGATGCAGTCAGGAACCAATTCACTTATTTTAAGGTGCTCTAATAAAATGTTAGTAGCACAAACCACAGTGTCTTCCTTTGATCCTTCTGATACACCATGCAAAAGTAATATCTTTTTCCTTGACCGCATCTCAAGCTCATCATATTGCCTGGATAATACATCTACTTGCAATTGTAGATTTTCAAGTGCGGTCATGACAAAGGATCTGAATGCGCTGAATTGTGTGTTGATAGCAGAAGTTGGACTTGCAGCTGCTGAGGTGGATCCTTTTAGTTCTTTTTGGAACTCTGACATCTTAGTGTTAAAATGGTCAGCTAATTCTGTTATTGAAGCTTTAATTGAGTCCATTTCAAAGTGATGTAGATTATTATTGAAATTAGTGCTTTAAATTGTGCAGTTATTAGAGACAGTGAAAGCTGGCAGATACAGGAGTGTCACAGGTACATAATTTGTAATAATGAGTATTAATTATAATTAATACAATTAAATAAAATCGAGAACAAAAATTATGACTTGTCACTTTCACTCCTACCCACGAAAAAAAAAAAAATATCAGAGTAGACAAAACTATTTGTCAATATAACTGCGAATAATAATGCAGTAATAAAACGAATTTATACCCAATTAATTGCATCGTAATTCACATTTATTGTTGACCACACTTTATGTTTTAAAGAGTTTATGCTGCAAAGGTGCAATCTGTGTATCGCTTTTATATTACAAGAATGCTTCTTTTATTTACAACCAATATAACAACAGACTATAATAATGTATGTGATTCAAGGGAAGATGCAGCTAGCATTCTTGCCACTCCTCACTCCATTTCATTTCATTCCATTTACGTGACATTTTTTTTTGAGAAGCCAACTAAACACTTTTTTTTTGAAAAGCCAACTAAACACTTTTTCTTTGAGAAGCCAACTAAACACTTTTTTTTTGAAAAGCCAACTAAACACTTTTTTTTGAGAAGCCAACTAAACACTTTTTATTGCGAAGCCAACTAAACACTTTTTTTTGAGAAGCTAACTAAACCCTTTTTATTGAGAATCCAACTAAACACTATTTATTGAGAAGCCAACTAAACACTTTTTATTGAGAAGCCAACTAAACACTATTTATTGAGAAGCCAACTAAACACTTTTTTTTGAGAAGCCAACTAAACACTTTTTATTGAGAAGCCAACTAAACACTATTTATTGAGAAGCCAACTAAACACTTTTTATTGAGAAGCCAACTAAACAATTTTTATTGAGAAGCCAACTAAACACTTTTTTTTGAAAAGCCAACTAAACACTTTTTTTTTGAGAAGCCAACTAACAAGCCAAAAAGTTACTAACCTCGTAATCTTGGTTCTTAAATGTCATTTTCCCAATAATTTGACTAGCAGCGTCCTTCAATCCGAAACACAATATATTGCTGTACGGTAGAAAAACGATCTAGTCGGTTTTTAGGTCGCCCACTGATATGAGTTTTTAGGTCGCCCACTGATATGAGATTTTAGGTCGCCCACTGATATGAGTTTTTAGGTCGCCCACTGATATGAGTTTTTAGGTCACCCACTGATATGAGTTTTTAGGTCGCCCACTGATATGATTTTGCTACTTTTATTGAATTGTTAACAGCTAAGCCGATTTTTACGAAGCGTTTGATCTACGAAATTTTGAGCCCTAAGGCATTTGATATTCAGTTGAAAAATGCCAATTTTCAATAAGATGTTTGAAAATTTACAAAAGAGGATATTACAAAAGGTATATTTTTTACGGAATGCAATATGAATGGCATAGGATTTGATTTAAAAAAATTGTACCTTGTTACACTAATTTTACTTTTAAATAAGTTTAATTTCATGAAGCATATAAATAAAATATTATATAGTCCTTTTTTTTCGTTTGAGCATGAAAAAAAACTACCGAACTTTTTAACATGCAGTAAGTTTTACCTTATGATTCCATAATAACTAAATTGAGTTAAAAAACCCACCAGCAAAGATTTAGAGATTTCCTAATCGAAACGAAATAAAAGCGAAATAGTCAATAACAATCAGTTCAGAAGAAAACTCAAATGATCTGTAAAATTGGAAGTCAGGAACATCTATAATGGATGTTCTTGAATCGGAGTTTGAATGCTCGAAGCGTGAACAACCAAGCTTCAGAGCTTAATTGTTTTCACAAGAGTGATTAAACACCGTTGTGGCGTTGTGGGTAGCGAGTCTGCCTTAAGCTTCGACGGTTGCGGGTTCGATTCCCGCTCGGAGCAGGTGTTTGTATTAATCTTACAGGCATGTTTTTCGGTCTGGGTGTGTTTGTCCTTGTCATTGTGAATGTTTCCGGACCCCAGACACAGGATATATCTATCCTAATGGGGGCCGTTGAGTGTATAGCGTTTAAAAAAACAAAAAAAATGAAATTATTGATAAAAATTTAATATAATATTTTCAAAACTTCTATTTTTTTTTAACTCGCTCATTTAGGATGGGGTGGCTGGTAGAGCGAAGCGAGATTAACTGAGATAGTTTTCCTTTCGGTCTGCAATCCACACGTTTTTTTAGCCATCCAATGCACTCTGTGATGAAGAATATGGGTAAAAGTTTGGGCTTCTAGTTCTTACTTATCAATTGATATGCAACAAAACGGATGCTAAATCGCCAATGATCTGTGTGTCATTACATTTCCTCTATGTAAGATGCAACAGTAAGGTTTATGCTACGCAAAAACAGATTCGTTAGAAAAAAACAATAATATTCCTGACTACTACCCATCCGGCTAAAGGCCACAATCAGTGCAACTTAATTTTCAATTCCACCTCCTCGATTAAGAACGAATCTTAAGATTGTTTTTACTATAGGTACGATATATACATACTCTCGAAAATAATACCAAAAATGCTTCTGCTAAATTCTGTGGTAAAAATACTATCGGGTATGCAAGTTACATTAACATAGTTATACAGCTGGAGATGATTTGTAAATCAATCACGAAAAGGTATGGGCATTTCATAAAATTCCAAAGAGATGGAAAAAGTAAAAGGCTTCGACTCCGGACGCTGCGAGACGGAAAACACTCGTGAGGGAATTCCTGTTAAGCTTTATTAAATTCAAGGGAAAAATAATTGAGGAAGTCATTATATTGACAGGTTATTTACTTGACGAGTTCTCTGTACATTTGTTAAGTCATGCTTAACACAGCCACGTCTCATTAATTATATTATTATTCTCGGCTAAGGCTTTCTATACGACTTCAAAAAGGTTCTCAATTCGGGCCTAAATTTTACTCAAATGCATGTATGGTTTTATATATACTTGCTATAATATATGAATAATACGCTTGTCCCAAGTTGCTTCTTTAAATTTCTGTTTTTTTTTTATACTAAATGAAAACAGACAGGTGCCCAACTCCGACGATCCATTATTTCGTAGCGGGCCGTAGTGAACTTTCAAAGTCGTGAATAATTGATAAGCTTTCACGCTTTTATCTTTTTATTGAAATTTAATAGACTAATTTTTTTAATTTTTTATTGCAAGAGGCTGGCTAGTTAAGTACGACCGCAGTGTCAAATATTCTGCAGCGAAGCAGTAGCGTCTATGGCATTACTGTGTTTCAGTTTGAAAGTATCTTTGAGCTAGTGAAATTACTGGGCAAAGAACCAATATCTCGAGGTTGGCAACGCGAGAATGACACCTACTAATGTTGCAAGCGCTCATAGGTTATGGCAACCACTTACCGTCAGGTAAGCTGTAATGCTTGGTTGTCAACTTAGTAGCATAAAAAATACGTAAATCATAATAACTGAATTGACTATAAGAGTTGATAAACCAAAAACAGATAGTTTTGTACGTACGTTGTGGATTGTACCAACGATGTTACATTTGAATGCAATGCGATAGTCAATTGGTTGGAATAATGGAGTATTTGTAACTTAACGGAACAAAGCAAATGAAATGAATTGGCCTTTGCATTTAGCGTTAGGTTAAATAAAGCCTAAATAATAAATAAAGCTTAAAGCAGAAAACAGGAAACCAGAAAAGGTTTAACTGCTATCTATATAAGAGCTTAATACGAAATCTATTAGTTGAATGTAGAATGCCTTTTAGTAATAGCAGAATTTTAATTATCATAGTTCATTTTAAAATTTGTCTTACTGTGTAATTCATTTGCATGATAAATAAGTGCACAAAACAATGATTTAAATTTAAAAACCCTACACACTCAACGGCCCAAATTAGGATAGTTTTATCCTGCGTTAGGGGTCCGCAAACATACACAACAGCAAGGACAAACACATTTACACAGGAGCACATGCCTGTATGGTCAATACAAACTTCTGCTCCGAGCGGGAATCGAACCCGTGACCTGTGTCGCTCAAGGCAGGTTCGCCACCGCTGCACCACAAGGTCAAATGATGTTCAATTTGCAGTTTTAAACGCGGAATTAACTTGCCTCGCAATAATGTAATTATTTGGCGTTTATTAAGTTTAATCATAAATTGAGTTGTTAAATGAAAATAGTAGGATATACAATTAATTATTCCAACGAATTTTGATTATCAAAATAGATATTTAAAAAAAAAGAAATAAATAGCTTTACCAGGTAATAGCGCCATGGTCTTCCCAGCACAAATGGGCTGGCTCGAAGTATATCGGCTTATAGTAACAGAACTGTTGCGTCCGATGACTGAGAGCGTATGAGGCCCAATCTCCCACACCCTCTGTTCCCATCCTTAGTCCCTTCTTTCATTCCCTCCCATTTCTTGGGTAGGCAACGCACATGTGATATTTCAAGTATCACAAACGCTTATTTCAAGTACGCTTGTTTGTCATAAGAAAAAGCATACACTCTTACGCAAAGTTTTTAATAAAGTTGAATGTGGGACGGAGTTCATAATACATTCATCCGTGAAGGATTACAATATTGAATAGGCGAATGCATGTTTTCGGATAAAAACCCGAGCAGTCTTGAATAATTCA
Organism: Hestina assimilis; assembly: GCA_023373885.1. NCBI lineage: Eukaryota > Metazoa > Arthropoda > Insecta > Lepidoptera > Nymphalidae > Hestina > Hestina assimilis. Next base: position 2,178,162 of record CM041749.1, on the reverse strand, counting down.
GTTGCAATCACTGGCCATCTCGCTTATTCATAAGCCGTCCGTCAAGCGTGATACTTACTAAGTTTTCTTGTTAGTTTTTCTTTCATCTTACACCTATGTTTGACTTGTTGGAATATTCTTTCAATGACTGCTGAAGAAGTGAAGCGCCAACGGTAACACTCCGGTTCACAGCATATGTTCGTATTGTTTCAAATTTCATCAGAAGCTTGTAAGTAAAATGTTTTCTTTTATATAAGATGCGGCAAACGGGCAGGCGGCTCACCCAGAAGGCATGCAGGTGGTTGCCGAGCTTTAAGAAAAGAATACGCTCTTCCTCTTCTTGAAGGTTCCCAGGTATCGGTTCGGAAAGACCGCCGGCGAAAGTTGTTCCGCAAAGTGGTTGTGCGAGGAAGAAAATGTCTTCTAAATCGCGCTGTTGTAGATTTCCAGACATAGATGTGGTAATGGTGAAATTTCGATTTTGGTCGCTGCTGTCCGATGGTGAAATTGTACTTGTGGGATCAATTCAAACAATTTCTTGTGTACTTAATTTGTGTTTAGAACTTGTCTCGCGCTTTAAGGTACATAGTGGAAAAACTTTCATGCCATTCAAAAAAATCTAAAACTGCCTATCTGCAACGGAGCAACGTGATTAAGCTTATTATCTTCTCTCAGCACGAGAGGATGTTTTAGTCTACCAGTCGAAAATCAAGAAACTGTTATTATCTCTTAATTAAGTAGGCTTACGAAGCTTAGCTTGAATTTCATGTATTGAATAAGAACATTCATCTCAACATAATGCTATTATAACCGAAAATACAAAGTTATCAGCAGAACTATATCGAGTATACGGAGCTTCATAAAGTACATGCAATATTAATTTACATACGCAAACACTAGCTACATGAAATCAAATTAATTGAACCGTTTTGTCTAGGCAAAGACGTCACAAAAGCTTCACATGTACAAAGCGCGTAATCTTCAGATATAATGTTCAATATATTCCACATCGTAATTTTCCTAATTGAATGCTATGATTATTATATTGGTCGTGTCAGGATTATCATTTTCACTACCAGATATTGAGAGGTAGAAATATTGAGAATGCACGTCGGGACGTGACGACCCCTTCGCCCGCTGTTGGGGTAATTTCTGTCACAGCGGAGATTATCCCACCAGTGCAATCAGTCACACTGGTGGTAGGTCTTTTGTTGCAAAAGGCCGGCTAGGTAGGTACCACCGCAGTGTCAAATATTCTCCCGCCTAATAGTAGTTTTTTTAGGCATTACTGAGTTCCAGTTTGAAAGGCACTGTAGGCTAGTGAAATTACTGGAAAGCGGAGATTTAAGAACCATTATCTTCAGGTTGGTAATGCGACAGTGGCACATACTAATAGCCCTGCAAGCGCTCATAGGCTACGGCAACCACTTACCATCAAGTGGGCCGTATGCTTGTTTGCCAACTTGTAAAATACACTTATTATTCGATTCAAATTACTAAATCACAAAATAACACTGACAAACAGAAAACACTGAGCATGAGCAGTTACAAGGCTGAGTAACCTTGTGGCAACCGAACGTTAACTGACTGTATTCTTATAAAGGCTCCCTTCTTGATTCTGCATAGCGCTAAAAGTAGTGCTTGTGTTTCAGTATAGTCAAATCAATTACAAAGCTCTGTTTAGCGTCCGTATTCATAAGCAAACTAGCTTTTGATGTTTATAACCTTGTCTCCGACATATTATTAGTTAGCAAGATAGTGTTTGCGCTGTGAAGGAAATGAATGATCTTTACACTTTATGTCATGGACATCTGTAACACTAGAGGGTATGCAGGTGTGTTGCCGCCCTAAGGGTAAATAATAAATAAACGCTACACACTCAACTGCCCGTATTAGGATAGCTATGTGTGTTGTATCACAAGGACAAACACATCCAGCCCGGAATACATGCCTGTATGGTCAATCCAAACATCTGCTCCAAAATGCCGTCAAAAGGATACAACCGGATATACGCAGGCTGACCTCGAAACGCGGTTGAGGAGCTTTCATCACGAGATTTTTTACCAACGTACGGTTGTAGCTTACCAGGTGGGTATTTTAATCTCTACCACCAGCATTTACATGTCTTAAAATTTTCCACGACATGTAAGTTTTCTCAAGATGTTTTCCTTTACCGCTAAACACGACAAATATTTGTAACACAGAATTAACAAAAACTCTAGCGCTTGCCCAGATTTGAAGCCGCGGCCTTTAGCTAAAGGCTCGAAAGAATTTTTTTTTTAATTTACTAATCGTGTTTATTGTTACAATATTGTTACGGTCAACCTTACCACCAGGCTAAAAGGTTTAAAATAATTTGCTACCCTTACTGCCTATTTACTTCGTTCGGGTAGGTTCTAGAAGGATGTGTTCTCGAAAAGTACCGTTTAACATTCCGTGGTGGGAACTTTCTCGAACCCGTGTTCCGCACTACATAAGCGGTTCGGCGCTTCGACCGAGTCATTCAATTCTGAGCAACTGAAGAAATTACAAGCGATACCAGTGAACAAGTGCGATAACTAGTGACCTCGGCTATTCTTTTGGACTACGATTGACCTGTGATTTGTGAAGTTCTGTTGTGTGATCTCATTAAAGTATTATTTAGAGCCATCAGGTGTTTATTTCCAAATTCGCAAACCCCAGCCCGTAACAATATCTATTACAAGTACGATATCATAAAAAAATATCACATAATATAAATGTAGGATCTACATTCGGTGCTGATTATGACGACGTCTCAACCAACTGACAAACACCTAAACAACCTAAGTTCTCTTTAAACAAAACAGCAGTCAGCGGAACTGTCAAAACTATACCAAGTTCAGTTCCGTGAACTCATTCGGGATCGGATTTGCATGGGAAATTTAACTCTAAAGCAACAGATTTAAAGATCAAAATTATAAATATGGGAACCTAAATCTTCAACATACGTTCACGTCAAACACTAGCTAGTAAAGATATTAGAGTATCTATAAGGAACATTGCCTGTGGCTCCGTGGAAAACAAGCTTACGGTCCGGCTAATATAAAGGCTTACAATATTAATAGTATAAGAAAGGGAAAAACATAAAAAAAAAAAAAGAGAGAGAGAGAGAGAGGGAGCTACCATTACTTATATATACGTTCAAAATATGGGAAGGTTTTTTTGTGGATGTACTAGAGCAGAGACGACTGTGTGTACCTGATCAGTATAGCGAAGACGTAGACCATCGTTTTCGCTGGTCCTTAGCTTAACAAATCACCAATGACACTCGTGCTACACTGAAAAGTATCTTGTAAGTTGAAAATGTCTTGCCATTTCTGGCTAGAACAGAATAGATTTATTAAAACTTCATATTTTACAAACAAATATGTTTAATTCATCATAATACATGCCTCAATATATTGATCATAAAAAGTAAAACGCTTGTATTATGACACTAACACTACACTGCCGTGTTCATCTCGATCGATTGCTCAATTTATAAATACAGCCCTTGGGTCAAAGATTCAGCTCAGTTTAATTTACACAGATGTGACAAACATTTAATATATTTGCTAGAAGTAGTGCAGAACAAACAAAGCTGGCAGTCCAAGTCATATTTGGGTCACTGAGCTAGCGAAATAAGTAATTTTAATCATCTTATTCTATTAAATGCGTACATTAGACCACGTTGTGGCGCAGCGGTAGCGAAACTGCCTTAAACGCCACAGGTCCCGAGTTCGATTCCCGCTCGGAACATAATATGTGTGCATTGACCATGCAAGCACATTTTGTGGCCTGGGTGTGTTTGTCCTTGCCCTTGTATGTGTTTCCGGACCCCCGACACCGGATATCACTATCCCAATGGGGGTCATTGTGTGTGCAGCGTAAATTAATTTATTTATTTTTAAACTGTTTTCAAAAGTCAGTGCTACCCAATGGTTATATAAATAGTTTTATTTTAAAAAGTTTAGATGACAGGCAAGATCATTCATGAACTTCATAACCTATTACCACATCTACTATAACTAATCTTTATCAAACAGAGGACGACAGCAAGCAAACCGCCCGATTTATTTCGAGCCGACTAAGGCTGTATCACTTACGTAAGATTTAACCCATTCTGAGATATTGTCTCTGCACGGCTGGCTCCGGTCATCAAATGCAGCTATTTCCAACGCAATTACACTGAGATTTGGAATTTATATTACGTTAATATAGGCCCGTACTTTCTGAAGGATACTTTAAAACCTTTTTAAACTGTAGTTTTTTTACTTTGTAAGCATAAGAAAATCTAATTAATAAAATTAAATAACATGACCTATCTAATATCCTAATAATCTTAATATTGTTGTAGAAGCGGATTTTCACTAAACGGTTTTAAACTGAATAAAATGGCTTGGGGCATATTGGTAGTATTTTTAGTCTATAACTGGTTTCAAAGTCGGACTTAGGTAGAAACATTGTTGTGTTTTGCATACAAATAGTTATTTGTGTTATATTTAATACTTACCAAAATGCGTAAGCTAATACAAAGAGAACAGAAACGATATGCAATTTCGTAAGCGAAATTTCTCCCGAGCCCGGGGAAGACCATTTCAACCAAGGTTTCTCGTGAGTTACACCCATTTTTATTAGGTTGTGGTTGCGGATACATTTTCCATATTCAAATTTGGTATGGTATTTATATTTTTATGATTCTTAGGATTTGGCAATATTAGCTTTTATATCTCCATTATCTTAATTTTTCTTCAGACGCTGATTAATACAAAGGCATTTTTAATTATAATAATATTCAATCAAAATTTTATATGAAAGAATACAATTGTAAAATACATATATTTGAAAAGAGTAACTGTCGATTTTCTTGTCGGTTCTTCTCGATAGAATCAACCTTCCGAACCGTCGGTAGCGTTTGACTATTCAAAAGTCCATTATTTAGTAGTAAGCCAGCGTGGGTTTTAAGAGTTGCGAATAATTGATCAGTGCGCGCCTTTAACGTTTTTATATTGGAATTTACTGGACCTTGACTGTTGTTTATTTGGGCTATAAAATCAAATTTTTATATAGTACGATATGTGATCTTCCCCTCTGGAAAATAGCTTCCTTTCCCGCAAAAAGAATAAGGAGTTACATCGCTGATTCAAAGATGCCGTGGTATAAAAAATGCAAATTTCTTTATGATAATTTCCTTGGCCGTTCACTTAATGCCGACTCCCTAAAATTAAGCCTTTATATTGCATCTACTGGGATATTTCAGTGTTATAATTATACTTTTAAAATTAATGCAATAACATTTCTAATTATTATCAGTATATTTGTCATCGTTCAAAGGATACAATAGCTTTACAGAACAATGTCACAGAAAGGGTGTACAATTTGTATTCTTTTTTTTATAAGACATTACTTTAAGGTATATTTTATACTTTTTAAAATACACGCTTACAATGTTACAAATTATAACATGCTCTTAACTTGTGCTTCGTCCGATCATAATGCTTTTACTCAAAGCGGGCAGGTGTTCATAGAAGCGGCCCATTATTATTTACTAGCTGGGCTCACTAATAATTTATGAGGAGTATACGCACTGGCAAAGATAGATTTTCCACATTCAATGAAGTTTTTAAATAAATAAATAAACGCTACACACTCAACGGCCCCCATTAGGATAGTAATATCCTGTGTCGAGGGTCCGAAAACATTCACAATGACAAGGACAAATACATCCAGACCGGAAAATATGCTTGCATGGTCAATACAAACATATTATGCTCCGAGCGGGAATCGAACCCGCGACCGGTGGCGTTTAAGGCAGGTTCGCTACCGCTGCGCCACAACGTCGTCGTGTCGTCGTCGAAGTTAGATTGACGAACTAGATTGGGTATATAGTATTTCTTAAAAAGTTGCATTTTAAAGGCGGCTATAGACTGGCGTTATAATGGCGTATGAAGTACGTTTTTCGAAGCGTGTGTAAGTACGTATAGTATAATAGCATTTTAATACTTATGCTATTGACATTCACCACTACCGATTCAAGCATTCACACCGGAATAACCCAGTGTTTGCGATTTCTTCTTTTATTAGTAACAAGAAATAAACGCGAAACACTCAACGCTTTTTGAAGCACGAACTTAAGCACGCGTTTAATAGCGCGTATGCCGAAACGACGCTTATTTAGGTACATTAATTTGTATATATATATTTACATTATGGTTTCATCATACGCATAGTACGCAGATGGTGCACATGCGCGATTTATTGAAATTCTTTAAATATAACCCTACCATTCTTAAACTAGTTAAAAATCGATAAAATAGCACCAGGTCAACTTCCTAATAAATAAATAATAATAACAATGCATTTTAGAGTCAAAACTGAATCTGAATCAAAATCTTAAGTTCTTCTTTGACGACGTTGTGGCGCAGCGGTAGCGAACCTGCCTTAAACGCTACAGGTCGCGGGTTCGATTCCCGCTCGGAGCGTAATATGTTTGTATTGACCATCCAAGCATATTTTCCGGTCTGGGTGTGTTTGTCCTTGTCATTGTGTATGTTTCCGGACCCCGACACAGGATATCAATATCCTAATAGGGGCCGTTGAGTGTGTAGCGTTTATTTATTTATTTATTTAAGTACAAACAAATATGAGAGAAGTATTAGCAAATGTGTTTAAGTTATGTAATAAAAATCCCAAGAACAGAAATGAGTATTTTTCTTGTTTAAAACAGCTTCACCAATTATGATGGTTATCCATCCTTTCCTTGGGATTTTATCCAAAATTTGATCATGTTGGTAATACTTTTAACAAAATGCAATTTTACGATTCCCCCCAAAAATTATATCTGCCTGAATGCCTTTTGGATCAGCATGCTTAGGAACCAAAACAATACAAAAATTGCGTTTTTAGTATACCTCTTAACTTATACCATACAACTAGGCCTATATTTAGTTTTTGTAAAAACTTACAAGCATATTTCGAGCGACACGGCATCGGAATGAGAAAACTTACCGCATTATTTTTACTTACTCAAGAACTTTTATATAGAACAACATGAAAACACGATATAACCATTTACCTGTCAGATCGTTAAGGGTTTTTGTTTGCACGGTTTTTACCCGACTGCCGGAGGGTAATGTTTTTCGAGCGTATGTATGTATGTATGTATGCATGTCTGTATGTATGTATATATGTATGTATGTCTATTTCTTTGTGACGCTCTACAGGCTTAACCCTTGGACGTACATCGACTTATGGGGTATCATTAGATTCGTCTCATTTGTGAGTGACATATGTTACATTATTTTAACATGGGTTCCGCAGAAGCAAGGATATTCAAAGCGGAATATCACAGTTCGCTCACAGCTAAAATCTGATGTACCTTTGCTAACATTAAAGTAATATTTATATTATAGTAGTCATTATAGAGCTTGTTTTTAGCTTTTTAGGAATTATTTGTAATGCAGTTGGGTTTTTTGTTTCATTTAATAATTTATTTTATTACTTTAAAGTATACTCACATTTTGTTTATAAAATCATTTCATTTTAATCTTGACTTTTTCACTGATTAAAATCATAATTATGTTTTTTTTTATTTCAGAAGTTGGCAAGCAAGCATACGGCCTATGATGGTCAACCATTAGATCCCTACCAACCTCGAGATATTGTTTCATAAATCTCCTTTGCCCAGTAATTTCACTAGCCTACAGTGGCCTTCAAACCGGAGTACAGTAATGCCTAAGCACTACTGTTTGGCGTTTGAAGATTCTACATTGCGGTGGTAGCCTAGCCGGCCTCTTGCAAGAAAAGACCTACCACCATTGTGACTGATAGCACTGGTGGAATAATTTCTGCTGTGGCAGAGATTATCCCAACAGCGGGCGATGGGGTCGTCACGTCTTGACGCCGGTAATTTTGAGTTTTTAATTAAGTAGATTTCAAGTCAAGATTTTAAGTTAAGTCGTCAAGTGATACTACACGTTCGGAAAGTTAAACTCGATAGTTGGGCTGTATTTACACCCAAGATGTGCGAGGATGCATAGCGAAGGATGTATTCGTAAGAACCAATGAATTGTATCATTAACTTGGCCTCAGCGCAGCTCCTGGGGAAACGTAATATAAAAATAGGTACTGCGCTTTACAAGACTAACGAGGCTATGATTTAATAATATACAGCACAGTTATTTTATAGATCAATCCTATATACGTCAAACGAAATCATCGTTGGAAGATTAATAAATACATAACATTATCTGTTGGGATAACCTCTGTCACAGCAGAGATTATTCCACCAGTGCAATCAGTCACACTGGTGGTAGGTCTTTGTTGCAAGAGGCCGGCTAGGTAGGTACCACCGCAGTGTCCAATATTCTGCCGCCAAATAGTAGTGCTTAGGCATTACTGTGTTCCGGTTTGAAGGGCACTGTACGCTAGTGAAATTACTGGGCAGAGGAGATTTAAGAACTAATATCTCGAGGTTGGCAACGCGTGAGTGGCGCCTACTAATGGTGCTGCAAGCACTCATAGGCTACGGCAACCACTTACCATCAGGTGGGCCGTATGCTTGTTTGCCAACTTGTAACATAAAAAAAAAAAAAAAACATCATCGTATTTTAACATACACTACATAGACGTATAGGGATGGAGTTAGGGAGGCAATGTTTTTACTGCTCCCTTTTGTACTACATAAATCGTTGCTAAATTTTCCACTCGACGCTTCACTACGAAAGAGGGAATGAAAGTACGGCTTTTTAAGAATTATTATGGTCTTGGTCGTAGTACAAACATTGTTACTTTATAAGACAAATGTGCTGTTATTTATGGACTTGCTATACATATAGAGTCGTAAGTTGAAATAGCATCGTTTTGGGGCATATTAAGCTAAAAAATTTGGAAAATAAATTTCTAGGCTTGGTTTTTATACTTTAAATGTATAAAAAATATTTTGTATTGAACTATCTTCACTTCTTTTACTTTAAAAAATATTTGTATCGCAATAGGTGTGCTTATAACATTTAAAGAATTCCGATTCCTCCAAAATCTCAAAGTTAGATCCTGACCGAATTCCAACGGGAGAATCTGGAAAATATACTCTTTTGAACCAAAAAATAAAAATCTTATCCAAATTGCTCCAGTCGACTCCGACTTATCGAAATTACTCATACGTAAAAATATACTTCCCCGGCCGAGAATTTCATGCCAAAAACAGAAAGACTATTTTAATGACGACGTTGTGGCGCACCGGTAGCGAACCTGCCTTAAGCGCCACAGATGTTTGTATTGACCATACAGGCAGTTTTTCCGGTCTGGGTGTTCTTGTCCTTATCATTGTGTAACTTTCCGGACCCCCGACACAGGATATAATTATCCTAACGGGGGCCATTAAGTGTGTAGCGTTTATTTATTTATTAATATTTTTTCAATTTCTACGGCTCTATTACTTGTAAAAAACTGTTTACTTTATAACAATTATATTTCTAATATTTACAGTAGACATAGGTTCATCCTGACTTCTGATCTTTAAAAATATTGGTTATTAACAATTAATGAAGAAATGTCTAAAGTGAGAAAGATAACTTGAATATTTTTAAACTTATTAGGAGTACACAGTAAAGTGAAACAGTACAAAATCATCAAACAATCAAAGCCTAAAATATGTACGAAAGCAGTACTAACCGACAAGATTTAAAATTTATAATTCAAGCTGGATTTCAAACGATGTAACATATATTCCAGTTTGACACCATAAAAGCGAGTTTACGAGTAGCCTGGGCTGTATCTCCGATGTCGTAAATATATCGATGCATGTATTAATGTTGTATTTGTGGCCTTATTCTGGGTTTATATATATCTATTTTCCTTTTATATAATTAATTATTACAATAAGGATCTATTGATTAACTTTAAAAAACAGTATTTTTGAAACACACTTTCTAATAAAGAATATTAGCAATGCTTTTTCAAGTCTTAGTAATATCCCTATTGCCCCTGAATAAGCTGGTAGTTTTAGCTAGGAGTGGATACGACAATATACGTTAACGAAGCACAGTCAGCCCTTAAACCGTTGAGCTATTCAGACTTCTAGGCTATTATGAAAACTTGAAATAAAAACATACATTAATGGGTAATGTAGAAAAAACTTTGGGCATCCTTTTAAGCATATTTCGCGACAGTTGGTTTGCAAGCGTTGGAATACCGATTAACGTGCTTAAATTCATACTACCAATATCAAAAATATATCTGTCATTTCATTACTTTTAATAATTCCTTAATTGTCATACCAATGCGTGTCTGGGTCTGCTTCCTTTAACTTTTCAAATCAGTATTACATTCTCAGTTTATTATTAATCAACTTCGATAAAGATGAGCTTATCATTCGTCTGATTTGTGCATGTTAACCGATTTATATAGTCATTTTTGTAGCTAAGAAGATCCTATATAAATACCGTGACATTTTGATCAAACTCTAAAGCTGTTATAGTTAATCCACTGCGATTATAAAGTCAACTAGATTTTAGTGTATATGCCTAATAGTTTGCACAGTTTTTGTTTTAACAAATGATTATATAATAATAAAGCCACTTATTTCTGATTTTTTTTTCACAATTAATTTTTGAGAAGGAAAAGGAAGTTATAAAATGTCCTGCAGTTCGGGGTGTCTTTTGGCATAGGCTTCCTCCAACTCCATGATATTCTGTCGTTAACAACTCTAGTCCAATATGGTCCCAAGGTTTTGCGGATATCATCCTCCCATCGTGGTTTTGGATGTCCCTGTTTTCTTGTTCCAACTCTTGGATACCACAAGGTCACTTATTTACTTATTTATTTACTTTAGCATATGACCCGTCTATTCCCCATTTCAAATGACCATTCCTTTATCTATTTATTTAAAAAAAATCTTTAAGTAGCCCACTCAATTACAATTCACAAATTTAATACCAATAATTAAATAACAAAGAGAAAACAAAATAGGTATTTACAGTAAAATCCTCCTTTATTTCGAAGTGGGTCTCATTTAATGTAAGGTAAAGCTGTTAACCTGATTCTGAGCTATCAACTCGAATTTAACGCATCAAAGTGAAATAACGTAAGCTTCTTTATTTCAAATCTTATTACCTTAATTTAATGAGAAATGCTTAAAGAAAATTCGTACAATGAAATTGAAATAACTGAAGAACGTTAATTCTAAATCTGATCTCTTTTTATGTCAGAGGGGTCAAACAAGCAGGAGGCTCACCTTATGTTAAGCGATAACGCCACCCATGAACATTTGTATAGAAGTGCGTTGCCGGCCTTCTACGATACAACTGGTTATACGCTGGTTGACCACTTTATGCTTCATTTGATATTCAAATCTTAAGAATATTACACATTCAACGCCATTATCTATGACTGACTATTTTACGTCAACTTCTACCTCAGTCTACGCTGGAATTTGGCTCAACATAGCTAGTTGTCTAAGAAATTTGAAGCCTCAATAGCTCAACGGTAGAAGGGCCGACTGCGCTCCGTGAACGTGAGAGTCGAGGGTTCGATCCTGACCCCCTTGGGCTATTGTCGTACCCACTCCTAGCGCAAGCTTCGAGCTTATTTGGAGGGCAATAGGAATATTAGTAATGCCTTGAAAAAGCATTGCTAATATTCTTTAAAAAAAAAAAAAATTCCAGCCAGTGGAGTTTTTCAAATTTTATTTGAAACAGTGGCGAAGAAGTCAGTCAGTTTTGGCGAAACAACATAGTGCCATGTATCTTGCTATAAAAGGAGACTGACTGTATATGACGTTTACGATTACTTAAATTGATAATAGATGGCGTAACTAGTACATTGAATCGCGCTAACGTTTGGTTATGTTGAATATATATATAGGCGTCACATAAATGTTAAATCATTGGATACAGTTCATTATACTTATATACATCAGTGCAATAAAGGAGAATAGTACAATAAAAAGTGCAATAGTATCATTCCTACGGGCAAGTCTTCAGTTCCACCCACCTACAGTACATGGGGTACTGTACATTGACTAAAGAGATCTGACTGACATATAAATACCCAGCATAAGCCTTTAAGATTTAGAAGGCTGAATCTTTTCACTGGTTTTTAAATGTTAACCATCACTAAAAAGGATTTTTTAAATTATACCTGGTAAGAGGTTGACAAAGGGGTTGAAAGTTTCTATAGAAGTCCGTCATTTTTTAAACTAGAAGCATGAATGAATCTGTCTTTCGGCAAACAATTAAAGATGCAAAATAACATTTTCTAAAACTCCATTCCCGAAGGATTGAAATGGGGGTTCAAAGTTTGTATTAAAACCCGCTAACAAAAACTAGTTTTCGGTAAAAATAACATTTTAAAGTTTAAAAATATCAAAAACTATCGAAAGGTTTTGCGGAATTCCAGAATAAGGTAGTTAAAAGCTCACGCTATAAAACATAGTCTTGGTTAGTATCATACGTGACTTCAAGGAACTTACCACGGTTTATTCAAGCGCTAAGCTCACATATTGAATCGCTATCGTAATATTTTATACCAATCTCATATCATATTCTATATGTGTTTGGAATAATCGAGAAGCTATTTCGTAATTTAATTTTTGTCCCAAATCTAAACTGACCTTTATACGATAAGTCCTAATTTGAATTTAATGGTTTTCCAAAATGCCTTTCTTTTACCACTAAGATTGGGAATCTCTTTTGTTTTTATTTATTTTAAATTTCTTTCTTCTTCTGTCTTTGTTTGTTTATTTTTTTTAATTTATTTATTTATATAATTTTTAGTCTCTTTGCCTAATAACTAAGAAGTAAATCCCGGACGTGCGTCAAAGCTGACTACAGCTATAAAACCTATTTAATACGTTGGATCAGAACGACAATATTGAAAAGCTGTCAATGACGTGTCACATTCTGGCGTGTCACATGGTTACTTCAATATTCATCATACAGAAAATCATCGTCGAAAATCACCACATTAAAGAAGAATCGTTGAAATCTGACGTAGTAGTTACAGTGTAATCTATGTAAAGAGATTAAGAGCATTGGTGATTATAATAACTTGTTTATAAAGTTAGCCTACTTAAACCTATAGAAAAGTTGGATGAAATTCATAAAGGCTCACGGCTATCCCTAGCTTAGTTTGATTCAAAATGAATACTGATAAAACCACAGGCGTGGTTTTATATACAATATATTTTATACAATTTTATCATAATGTTAATAATACCACTACCTAAAATATTTTAACAAGTACCACAGAATTGCCGAGTATGGCCTCAGAAGACTCAGAGTAGACTAAATCCTCGCTTTTCAAGTTTGTTTATTTAATACAGCTGTATAACAGTGCGCGTTTAAGTGACTATTTAATAAGGCGAACCGTTGATTAAACCGCTCAAGGCTAAGGAAGCTTATATACTTATTCGGAAATAAAAAATATAATGCTTTCTAGAATTATTTATTTTACTCTTACGATGAACTGTTTTGGCGTGCTGGTAGTAAGCCTACTTAGAGCCTCGCGTCGTGGGTGCGATTCCCGCTGGGAGCAAATGTTTGTTATAAATATCGTTTGTCCTTGTGTGTCTCCCCACCGTGCCTCGTAGAGCACGTTAAGCTGTCGGTCCCGGTTGTTATCCTAGCATCTGATATTAAATCGAAATTTTGAAATGAATAAGAAAAACTGTATTTTATTGCAAAAATATGATTGATATATGATCAAAGATATTATTATGATCAATCAATGAAATATTTATAAAGTATTGACACCATGCAAACTACGCTATTTTATAATAAAAACTTTTTTTCATTTTTAGTTGGATCTTCTATAAAAGCTTGTCTTAGCGCGTTTAGTTTTTTTAAAACTATTATTTAATATTTAAAAAATATTATTATGTCAGTGTAAATATATCTTAACAGATGATCATAAACCGTGTAGGTATTAAGTACACTTCGCACCCATTACCCGTTTGCGCAGTTACCCGGGATTATATCCGGATCGACTTCAACGCGATCATGAGCCTACTCAACTGTATCCTTATTAATATGTATGAACAAAACTTATATGATTATGTATATATTATTCTATACTATAAATGCTTATAATAATTTATACTTATATATAATTCTAGGTGGTAGGTCTTTCGTTGCAAGAGGCCAGCTAGGTAGGTACCACCGCAGTGTCAAATATTCTACCGCAAAGCAGTAGTGTCTTTGGCATTATTTTTTCCTTTTTTTTTTTTTTTATGTAAGAGGGGCAAACGGGCAGGAGGCTCACCTGATGTTAAGTGATCACCGCCGCCCATGAACATCTGCAACACCAGAAGGCATGCAGGCGCGTTGCCGACCTTTAAGGAAAGAATAGGCTCTTCTCTTGAAGGTTCCCAAGTCGTATCGGTTCGGAAAGACCGCCGGCGGAAGTTGGTTCCACAGAGTGGTTGTGCGAGGAAGAAAATGTCTTCTAAATCGCGCTGTTGTGGATTTCCAGACATCGAGGTGGTATGGATGGAACTTCGAGTTTTGTCGCGATGTCCGATGGTGAAATTCTACCGGCGGGATCAATCCAAACAATTCCTCAGAACACTCTCCGTGATATATGCGATAGAAGATGCAGAGTGATCCGACATCTCTACGCAATGCCAAAGGATCAAGCCGATCGGAAAGGGCTTGAAGGGGTTTCCTTTTTGAAGAGCACTGTATTTTTTCTATTGAAATTACTAGCAAAAGAGATTTAAGAATCAATATCTTGAGGTCGGCAACGCGTTAGTGGCACCTACCTACCTACCCTACAAACCGAAACATAGTAATACCAAAGACACTACTGCTTTGCGGTAGAATATTTGACACTTCGGTGGTACCTACCTAGCCGGCTTCGTGCAACAAAAGACCTACCACCAGTGTGACTGATTGCACTGGTGAAATAATCTCTGCTGTGACAGAGATTATCGTCACGTCCCGACGCCGAAAAATTAAACATAATTAAAGAATAATATTATATTGTACCTATTATATTATTATTTTGTAGTACATAGAAAAGCAAAGAATAAAAACAATACAACTCGAAAAAATGTTTGATTTCTTTATTTCACTAAAAACCGGCTGTATATAAAAACAAAAATATAAGAATGAACTCAATATTTTTCTTTTCAAGCTTCCACTATGTAATGGGCGTAGCGAAGTATAAAATGGAAATATTTTAACTAGTTTACTCCGAATTCTATTATTTCTGAACAACTAGTGAATTCGTAGCCGTAGAAAAATATTGAAATGCAACAGATTTTTTGAAATATCGAAACAAAACAATATTTATTTAGGAGTTGCTTGATAGTCGTAGCGAGCCTGCTTTCGGCCATCCGCTCGGAGCAGATTTTTTTTATAAATATGTATCTTTTTCGGTTTGGCCGTTAATCCTTGTGAGTCCCTTCGCCACGCCTCGGAGAGCACGTTAAGCTGTCTGTTTTGTTGTCATAACATCTGATAATAATCGTTAAATCTTGATACATATCTTTATTCTCTTTTATGTTACTAAGATGGCAAGCAAACATAAAGCCCACCCGGTAAGCGGTTGCAGTAGCCTATGAGCGCTTGCAACACCATTTGTTGGCGTAACTCACGCGTTGGCAACTTCGAGATATTGATATTTAAATCTTCAAATCATCTCCGTATTTGCTCCTATCTAATAAGTTACTGGCTCGCACTTAGGGTTGCGGAGATGGCAATCGCTTTGTGTAAAAATTAGTAATCCGTCAAATCCGGATTAGCGTGTAAGCAGATTAAACTGGTTTAAATAAAAAACCGGCCAAGTGCGTATCGACCTCGCACATAAAAGTTTCCGTACCTTAGGGTAAAAACATCAAGTTTCTTATATATATAGCAAGCAAAAATAAATAGGAAGCATATAATATTATAACTACGAATATAGAACTGCTTGCTGATTTCTCAATAAATAATTCAGAATTAAAAAACTCGCGCGCTGCTCCGCCCGCGTCAATGTAGTTTTTTGATAATCATTTTTGTTTATCCAGGTAATAAGTCTGTGTCTCGAATTCTATTTAGATAAAAACTCAATTCAAAATTTTTGCGTGAAAGAGGTCAAACAATTTAAACATACATACATTTTTACAAATTTTTACGTTTATAATATTAGACGACGACGACGTTGTGGCGCAGCGGTAGCGAACCTGCCTTAAACGCCACAGGTCGCGGGTTCGATTCCCGCTCGGAGCATAATATGTTTGTATTGACCATGCAAGCATATTTTCCGGTCTGCGTGTATTTGTCCTTGTCCTTGTATATGTTTCCGGACCCCGACACAGGATATCATTGTCCTAATCGGGGCCGTTGAGTGTGCAGCGTTTATTTATTATTTATTATTAGAAGGCTCGTTAATACGATATATTCTCATCGATGAATTGATCCATATATTGAGCCAATATAACCGAGCTTACAGAGCGCATGGCAGAATCGTCCAAATAGTTCAGCCTAAAGTTAACAAATGGGATAGGTCGCGGCTTGCATTGCGCTGACGTTGTATGCCCCAAGTTAGGATGATTTAATTTACTTCTATCGCCAAATTTCTCGCAGGTTTAAAATTATATATAAAAATTATTACCTTTCAAGTGCGTTGTGAACTACGCATAGTGGAAATTAGTTGGTTCCGCAGCTTGATGATTAAGAATCTTAAGGACTTTTAATAATAACAAATTAAAATGGACCGCAAAAACATGTTGGTAATTTCATGGTAATAGGGGTCGGCGACAAACAATGAAAAACACAGTTATGGGAAAAACTTATATAATATCTCAAAAATGTGCTTAATATATATATCTAAGAATTCTATCGCCGAATTTATCAACTTGTTATCATAACCTCTCTGTTAATAATCGTTAACTCTTGAAAGGTAATTTGGTTTCATCCAAAGAGTTACTGGTTAGCCTTTTGGGTTGCGGATATCAGATAGCAATTGCTATTTGTAAAAACTAGTAACCCATCAAATCAAGATAAGAGTATAACCTAGGAAGAATTCCAATTTCTCTCAGAACAACTTTGTTAAAATTAGTAAAAATTTCATTCTTTATTGCGTACAATACTGAGAAACTACATCATATTATCATAATAATTATCTGAATGGATTAAAATTTTCGTTAACTATGAACTAAGCAAATACATTAATGTATAATAATTCAATTCTACAATATGTCGGCGTCGGGATGTGACGACCCCATCGCCCGCTGTTGGGATAACCTCTGTCACAACAGAGATTATTCCACCAGTGCAATCAGTCACACTGGTGGTAGGTCTTTTGTGGCCGGCTAGGTAGGTACCACCGCAGTGTCCAATATTCTGCCGCCAAATAGTAGTGCTTAGGCACTACTGTGTTCCGGTTTGAAGGGCATCGTACGCTAGTGAAATTACTGGGCGAACGAGATTTAAGAACTAATATCTCGAGGTTGGCAACGCGTGAGTGGCACCTACTAATGGTGCTGCAAGCGCTCATAGGCTGCGGCAGCCACTTACCATCAGGTGGGCCGTATGCTTGTTTGCCAACTTCTAACATAAAAAAAAAAAATGTATATCCGCATATCTGCTATGGAACAGCATATTTGATTAAGCTCTTAATCCTTCACTTTAAAAGAAGAGGAGGCCTTTGAAAACCAAAGAGACATAAACAGACTATTAATAACTAAATAGTTTACTAGTGCTATCTACGCCTTTTATTGCAAAAGGCCTGCTAGTTAAGTACCACCGCAGTGTCGGTTATTCTACCGTAAAGCAGTCTACTGTGTTTCGGTTTAAAGGGCAATGTAGCTAGTGAAATTACTGGGAAAAAGAGATTTAAGAACCAATATGGATGGAAACGCGTGACTGAAACTTAAAAATGGTGTATTGGCTACGCTAACCACTTACCACCAGAAGGGTATACTTGATTGTATAAAAAAAATAACTTATTTTATTATAAGTTATGCATAGCTTATTCTTTTTAAGAATATCAGTATCGCTTTTCCCAGGCATTACTAATATTCCTATTGCTCCTCCAAATAATCGCTAGAAGTGGGTACGACAATAGCCCAAGGAAGTCAGCATCGAATCCGCAACTCTCGCGTTAACGGAGCAGAGTCGCCCATATTGAAAACGCTCACGCTTGTAACTTAAACTATACCTACAATCCACGGCTTTTCACGCACATTCAACAATTCAAGTGATTTATTTAGGCTCTAAACTAAACTGGAGCGCTACATCGTTACCGCAGCGCGAAATTATGCTGCAAGCGTTATATTAAAAACGTTGACAATGTTGGCAACGAATGGCCACTAACAAATGAACCATTAAGAAATTGGAACCGGTCGTAAACATAATTCTGAACCACAGTGTTTGCGGGAATCCAAATAGGTAATAACTAGATTGGTGATAATTTTTAGGGTTCTTAAAGAGAATGAATTGTTGAATACTTTAAAATTGAAATGGATATTGTTGTTGGGTGTATAGTTTTTATGAACAGTATTTTTATTGCTAGACAATTGTTGTAGCCTATAAGTTGCGAGCCTCGACGATCGCAGATTTGTCTCACAATTAATAATAGTTTTGGTCTAGCGTTTGTCAAGTTAACATGTCCGTCCCGGTTGTTGTCACATCTGATAAGAATCGTTAAATCTTTATAGGTAAGTGGCTCTTATCCAATGAGTTACTGGTTCGCCCTTAGCGTTGCGGAGGTCAGATGGCATCGCTCGGCAGTGTAAGCAGACCATGGGTACCGGAATTAATGTTAAGAAGAAGGTTGTTGTTGGTTGTACAATTTTACGTGCTCAGTATTATTTTGAACCGACTTCAGAAAGGAGATTTTATGTAAACGGAATGTAAAAAATTGTTAAACTTAAAAATCTTCGGAAATAAGAACTTATAAAAAGGATTATATCCTCAAAATAATCCAGGTGGTGTCGTTTAGTTATGGTTTATGGTATTTTAGTTTTATTTAATACCAAACAAGCTTATTGAGCACTTAGTGGTAAGCGGTCATTGAATTGGCAGATGAGCTATGTCATAATTTAGACAAAGATTAATAATATAAAATGTATTGTTAAGATTACCTTATTATGTTATATATGTATAATATTGAGGTTAAATAGTATTTTATTTGCTTGAACTCGCTAAACACACTACTAGTGTAATTTAAAGTCACACATCTTTGAAATTGCTGGTGGTAGGGCTTAAAGGCCTTCGTGTTTAGCTACCGCAGTGCGTTGGTGAAAAACTAGTGACTGGTCGTCAGCCATGTATCGAGGTCAGCCAGCGTATAGCCAATTGTATCTTTTACTGCTATTTAAAAAAGGTGTGTTGTTTGTTATTTAACACGGGCGGCAACACACTCGTATGCCGATGCCAGATAATAATAATAATAAACGCTACACACTCAACGGCCCCATTTGGATTATATCCTGTGTCGGGGGTCCGGAAACATTCACAATGACAACGACAAACACACCCAGACCGGAAAACATGCCTGTTCCATTAATACAAACATCTGCTCCGAGCGGGAATCGATCCCGTCGAGGCTAAAGGCAGACTCGCTACCCACAACGCCACAACGGTGTCATGAGCCGCCTGCGCGCTTCCTCCCTCTGACTTCAAGTCAATTTACTCTATATATACATCTCTCAAACTAAAAAAACTCCTAAGCTATGTACTTCGTCTTAAACATACTTTTCACATGAAGCGTACATGAAAGCTTTACGTTACTGCATATGATTTCATAATTCAAACCGGTAGCTGTAAATACGAGATTGAAATAAGGGAAGCGCTCTTAGGAATTTTCATTTCCCCTAGAAAACTATTCGTGTATTCAGTTTTATGTAAATTTTAGAGTTCCAATTGACTTTGCAACGGAAAAATTGTGTCTGTTCAGTAGTGCTGTTACCTACTTTCACGCTCATTTTCGTTTGTACAGTATTCAGTTTGATGCAAATTTTTATCAAACCATCTCGTCTGATGTTTATAGCGTTTTCAAGATATTGTATAAAAATATTATCTCATTTGATATTATAGTAAATTGAATATATGTGTGCCCGCGACCATACTTGCGTTATGTTTTTTATGGGAACGGAATACAACAATTTTCCGGCCTAAAAATTTCTCAACGTGTGTCCAGGCTATAAGCTATTTGTTTAACAAATTTCATCCAAATCTGTCGAGTAGTTTTTGTGTGAAAGAGTAACCAGCATACATACATCCATCCATCCAAATGTTCACATTATAATTATTAGTTAGATTTCTTGCAATAAGCTTACGGCCCACCTGATAGTACGCGACCATCGTATCCTTGCGAGGAATTTTATTTCAATTATGTAAAACTTGAACCCATTCGTGTTGTAGAAGTTATATTGTCAATAAATCCAAAATGATATATTACACGCATGATACTAAAAGTATCTTAAGTTCATAGGTTGTGGCGACTGCTTGTTTGCTAACCGTCACGATTAAAAAAATTAAAAAATACTGTTCCGTGCCATTATTCTAGTGTATTTAATTTAATGTTACATAATACAAACTCAACTGCCTTTATTTGATATATATGTATAAACAAGCACTTCTAATGCATAATAAAATTAATCAAGCAGCTAATCAAACCTCTCTGCTGCAAACCGTCAGGCGGACCGTATGCTTGTTTGCCAACCATCATGACATGAAAAACAGCTACCCACAAAATTTACATTATATGACGTAAAACGTCATAAAGAAATGCTTAAAAACTCTTATTTCAATAAAGTCTTCAAAAGCATTAAAATAAATTTAAAAAACCGGCCGGTACACGTCGGTCTGCGTCAGTTTCAATGTTTCAGCACAAACACTGAGAGGTCTATTATTCATGACATTACGAAGGCTATCCGGATGTACGAAAACTTATATGGATGCGTAATTTAGTGCCTTTTCACACGTTCTGGTTGCGAGTATCCGGCGCCGACTGTCTGATAACTCATTTCGCTTTAATGCGACCCAATTTTGAATGTAGTAACTCGTACGCACAGTGGTGAATCCGGCGTGCTCCCGGCGGCCGCTTGCCGAGCAAAATTACGTCGGTACAAGTGTGAAAGCTGCCATACATGTCCATACACTTCGCTACTTCATACCCGGCGCCGGCTAACCGGCCACCGGAACGTGTGAAAAGTCACTTACTCATATAATTTCTAGAAATATTTATGTCTAAATATACAAAAACAATCCTCAATAGCAGCTCCATATAGTTAGCGGACCATTTTCTGAAATTTGACCTCTAAAGTATATGGCCTAATTGGTCACTAATTGGTCATAATTGGTCAGTATATATGAATAATTGGTCAGCACTCTGACAAAAGTTACAAACATTTTAAAATTTTAAGTTCACAAAAAAATTTTGGCGGAGCATTTGAATCCTAGACACCAGATCTAAGGTGATTTAAATTGGTCACGTAATGGTCATAATTGGTCACTAGGTCACAGTAATTGGTCAGCCTTGTAACAATCAATATATCACAAAATATCCTCAAATTGGGGTAAAAATACCTTCAACACGATTATAGTGATACACATTTCGTACACAGTTCATACAAAGTCCATTCAAGGTTTTTTCATTTGCTAACACTCTGATCTTAATTGGTCACAATGTCACAGTAATTGGTCAGCCTTGGAACGACCAATAAATCACAAGATATTCACACATTCGGTGTAAAAATAAATACCATGCACACGATTTTAGTGATACACGGCTTGTACACGGGTCATACAAAGTCCGTTCACAGTTTTTTAACTGTTCACACTCTGGTCATAATTGGTCACTAAGTCACAGTAATTGGTCAGCCTTGAGACGACCAATACATCACAAAGTATTGGCACACAGTGCATAAAAATATCTTTTACTGCATTATAGTCATACCTGGCTCGTAAACAGTTCATACAAACTTCATGCAAGGTTTTTTATGTGGTAACACTCTGATCTTAATTGGTCACTACGTCACAATAATTGGTCAGGCTTGGATAAATATTTATATCAGAGTTTATTCGCACATAGAGTAGAAAAATACCTCGCACAAGAATATAGTCATACACGGCCTGTACACGGTTAATACAAAGTCTTTTCAAGGTTTTTTAACTGGCCACACTCTGATCTTAATTGGTCACTAGGTCCTAGTAATTGGTCAGGCTTGGATAAATAATTGTATCAGAGTTTATTAGCATAAAGAGTATAAAAATACCTCGTACAAAAATATAGTCATACACGGCTTGTACACGGTTCATACAAAGTCTATTCAAGGTTTTTTAACTAGTCACACTCTGATCTTAATTGGTCACTAGGTCCCAGTAATTGGTCAGCCTTGGATAAATAATTGTATCAGAGTTTATTCGCATAAAGAGTATAAAATACCTCGTACACGAATATAGTCATACACGGCTTGTACACGGTTCATACAAAGTCTATTCAAGGTTTTTTTAACTGGCCACACTCTGATCTTAATTGGTCACTAGGTCCCAGTAATTGGTCAGCCTTGGATAAATAATTGTATCAGAGTTTATTCGCATAAAGAGTATAAAAATACCTCGTACATGAATATAGTCATACACGGCTTATACACGGTTCATACAAAGTCTATTCAAGGTTTTTTAACTGGTCACACTCTGATCTTAATTGGTCACTAGGTCCCAGTAATTGGTCAGCCTTGGATAAATAATTGTATCAGAGTTTATTCGCATAAAGAGTATAAAATACCTCGCACACGAATATAGTCATACACGGCTTGTACACGGTTCATACAAAGTCTATTCAAAGTTTTTTTAACTGGCCACACTCTAATCTTAATGGGTCACTAGGTCCCAGTAATTGGTCAGGCTTGGATAAATAATTGTATCAGAGTTTATTAGCATAAAGAGTATAAAAATACCTCGTACACGAATATAGTCATACACGGCTTGTACACGGTTCATACAAAGTCTATTCAAGATTTTTTTAACTAGTCACACTCTAATCTTAATTGGTCACTAGGTCCCAGTAATTGGTCAGCCTTGGATAAATAATTGTATCAGAGTTTATGCGCATAAAGAGTATAAAATACCTCGTACACGAATATAGTCATACACGGCTTGTACACGGTTTATACAAAGTCTATTCAAGGTTTTTTACCTGGTCACACTCTGATCTTAATTGGTCACTAGGTCCCAGTAATTGGTCAGTCTTGGATAAATAATTGTATCAGAGTTTATTCGCATAAAGAGTATAAAAATACCTCGTACACGAATATAGTCATACACGGCTTATACACGGTTCATACAAAGTCTATTCAAGGTTTTTTAACTGGTCACACTCTGATCTTAATTGGTCACTAGGTCCCAGTAATTAGTCAGCCTTGGATAAATAATTGTATCAGAGTTTATTCGCATAAAGAGTATAAAATACCTCGCACACGAATATAGTCATACACGGCTTGTACACGGTTCATACAAAGTCTATTCAAAGTTTTTTAACTGGCCACACTCTAATCTTAATGGGTCACTAGGTCCCAGTAATTGGTCAGGCTTGGATAAATAATTGTATCAGAGTTTATTCGCATAAAGAGTATAAAAATACCTCGTACACGAATATAGTCATACACGGCTTGTACACGGTTCATACAAAGTCTATTTAAGGTTTTTTTAACTGGTCATACTCTGATCTTAATTGGTCACTAGGTCCCAGTAATTGATCAGCCTTGGATAAATAATTGTATCAGAGTTTATTCGCATAAAGAGTATAAAATACCTCGCACACGAATATAGTCATACACGGCTTGTACACGGTTCATACAAAGTCTATTCAAAGTTTTTTAACTGGCCACACTCTGATCTTAATGGGTCACTAGGTCCCAGTAATTGGTCAGGCTTGGATAAAAAATTGTATCAGAGTTTATTCGCATAAAGAGTATAAAAATACCTCGCACACGAATATAGTCATACACGGCTTGTACACGGTTCATACAAAGTCTATTCAAAGTTTTTTAACTGGCCACACTCCAATCTTAATGGGTCACTAGGTCCCAGTAATTGGTCAGGCTTTGATAAATAATTGTATCAGAGTTTATTCGCATAAAGAGTATAAAAATACCTTGTACACGAATATAGTCATACACGCCTTGTACACGGTTCATACAAAGTCTATTCAAGGTTTTTTAACTGGTCACACTCTGATCTTAATTGGTCAATAGGTCCCAGTAATTGGTCAGCCTTGGATAAATAATTGTATCAGAGTTTATTCGCATAAAGAGTATAAAATACCTCGCACACGAATATAGTCATACACGGCTTGTACACGGTTCATACAAAGTTTAATCGAAGTCGTTTTGTTTGGTAGCACTCTGATCTTAACTGTTCACTACGTCACAGTAATTGGTCAGCCTTGTTCAAGGCGTGTATGACCATATTGGTGTGCAAGGTATGATTACGCCTAACGTGCCGATATATCTTGTGATATATTGGTCGATTCAAAGCTGACCAGTTACTGTGCCCAAGTTACAATTCATGATGAACGTATTACTAAATAAAAAACCTTGAATGGACTTTGTAGGAACCGGGCACGAGCCGTGTATGACTGCAATTTTGTGCAAGCTATTTTTACACCCAATGTGCGAGTATCTTGTGATGTATTGATCGTCTCAAGGCTGACCAATTACTGTGACTTATTGATCAATTATAAACAGAGTGTGACCAGTTAAAAACACCTAGAATAGACTTTGTATGAACCGTGTACAAGCCATATATGACTATATTCTTGTGCGAGGTATTTTTCTACTATATGTGCGAATAAACTCTGATATAAATATTTATCCAAGGCTGACCAATTACTGGGACCTAGTGAGCAATTAAGATCAGAGTGTGACCAGGTAAAAACCTTGAATATACTTTGTATGAACCGTGTACAAGCCGTGTATGACTATATTCGTGTGCGAGGTATTTTTATACTCTTTATGCGAATAAACTCTGATACAATTATTTATCCAAGCATGACCAATTACTGGGACCTAGTGACCCATTAAGATTGGAGTGTGGCCAGTTAAAAAAACTTTGAATAGACTTTGTATAAACCGTGTACAAGCCGTGTATGACTATATTCGTGTGCGAGGTATTTTTATACTCTTTATGCGAGTAAACTCTTATACAATTATTTATCCAAGGCTGACCAATTACTGGGACCTAGTGACCAATTAAGAAAAAAGTGAGGCCAGTTAAAAAAATCTTGAATAGACTTTGTATGAACCGTGTACAAGCCTTGTATGACTATATTCTTGTACGAAGTATTTTTATACTCTATGTGCGAATAAACTCTGATATAATTATTTATCCAAGGCTGACCAATTACTGGGACCTAGTGACCCATTAAGATTAGAGTGTGGCCAGTTAAAAACTTTGAATAGACTTTGTATGAACCGTGTACAAGCCGTGTATGACTATATTCGTGTGCGAGGTATTTTATACTCTTTATGCGAATAAACTCTGATACAATTATTTATCCAAGGCTGACCAATTACTGGGACCTAGTGACCAATTAAGATCAGAGTATGACCAGTTAAAAAAACCTTGAATAGACTTTGTATGAACCGTGTATAAGCCGTGTATGACTATATTCGTGTACGAGGTATTTTTATACTCTTTATGCGAATAAACTCTGATACAATTATTTATCCAAGACTGACCAATTACTGGGACCTAGTGACCAATTAAGATCAGAGTGTGACCAGGTAAAAACCTTGAATATACTTTGTATGAACCGTGTACAAGCCGTGTATGACTATATTCGTGTACGAGGTATTTTTATACTCTTTATGCGAATAAACTCTGATACAATTATTTATCCAAGCCTGACCAATTACTGGGACCTAGTGACCCATTAAGATTGGAGTGTGGCCAGTTAAAAACTTTGAATAGACTTTGTATGAACCGTGTACAAGCCGTGTATGACTCTATTCGTGTGCGAGGTATTTTATACTCTTTATGCGAATAAACTCTGATACAATTATTTATCCAAGGCTGACCAATTACTGGGACTTAGTGACCAATTAATATCAGAGTGTGACTAGTTAAAAAAACCTTTAATAGACTTTGTATGAACCGTGTACAAGCCGTGTATGACTATATTCGTGTACGAGGTATTTTATACTCTTTATGCGAATAAACTCTGATACAATTATTTATCCAATGCTGACCAATTACTGGGACCTAGTGACCAATTAAGATCAGAGTGTGACTAGTTAAAAACCTTGAATAGACTTTGTATGAACCGTGTACAAGCCGTGTATGACTATATTCGTGTGCGAGGTATTTTATACTCTTTATGCGAATAAACTCTGATACAATTATTTATCCAAGGCTGACCAATTACTGGGACCTAGTGACCAATTAAGATCAGAGTGTGGCCAGTTAAAAAACCTTGAATAGACTTTGTATGAACCGTTTACAAGCCGTGTATGACTATATTCGTGTACGAGGTATTTTTATACTCTTTATGCGAATAAACTCTGATACAATTATTTATCCAAGCCTGACCAATTACTGGGACCTAGTGACCAATTAAGATCAGAGTGTGACCAGGTAAAAAAACTTGAATAGACTTTGTATGAACCGTGTACAAGCCGTGTATGACTATATTCGTGTACGAGGTATTTTATACTCTTTATGCGAATAAACTCTGATACAATTATTTATCCAAGGCTGACCAATTACTGGGACCTAGTGACCAATTAAGATCAGAGTGTGACTAGTTAAAAACCTTGAATAGACTTTGTATGAACCGTGTACAAGCCGTGTATGACTATATTCGTGTACGAGGTATTTTTATACTCTTTATGCTAATAAACTCTGATACAATTATTTATCCAAGCCTGACCAATTACTGGGACCTACTGACCAATTAAGATCAGAGTATGGCCAGTTAAAAACCTTGAATAGACTTTGTATGAACCGTGTACAAGCCGTGTATGACTATATTCGTGTACGAGGTATTTTTATACTCTTTATGCGAATAAACTCTGATACAATTATTTATCCAAGCCTGACCAATTACTGGGACCTAGTGACCCATTAAGATCAGAGTGTGGCCAGTTAAAAAACTTTGAATAGACTTTGTATGAACCGTATACAAGCCGTGTATGACTATATTCGTGTCGAGGTATTTTATACTCTTTATGCGAATAAACTCTGATACAATTATTTATCCAAGGCTGACCAATTACTGGGACCTAGTGACCAATTAAGATCAGAGTGTGACCAGTTAAAAAACCTTGAATAGACTTTGTATGAACCATGTATAAGCCGTGTATGACTATATTCGTGTACGAGGTATTTTTATACTCTTTATGCGAATAAACTCTGATACAATTATTTATCCAAGGCTGACCAATTACTGGGACCTAGTGACCAATTAAGATCAGAGTGTGGCCAGTTAAAAAAACCTTGAATAGACTTTGTATGAACCGTTTACAAGCCGTGTATGACTATATTCGTGTACGAGGTATTTTTATACTCTTTATGCGAATAAACTCTGATACAATTATTTATCCAAGCCTGACCAATTACTGGGACCTAGTAACCAATTAAGATCAGAGTGTGACCAGGTAAAAAAACTTGAATAGACTTTGTATGAACCGTGTACAAGCCGTGTATGACTATATTCGTGTACGAGGTATTTTATACTCTTTATGCGAATAAACTCTGATACAATTATTTATCCAAGGCTGACCAATTACTGGGACCTAGTGACCAATTAAGATCAGAGTGTGACTAGTTAAAAACCTTGAATAGACTTTGTATGAACCGTGTACAAGCCGTGTATGACTATATTCGTGTACGAGGTATTTTTATACTCTTTATGCTAATAAACTCTGATACAATTATTTATCCAAGCCTGACCAATTACTGGGACCTACTGACCAATTAAGATCAGAGTATGGCCAGTTAAAAACCTTGAATAGACTTTGTATGAACCGTGTACAAGCCGTGTATGACTATATTCGTGTACGAGGTATTTTTATACTCTTTATGCGAATAAACTCTGATACAATTATTTATCCAAGCCTGACCAATTACTGGGACCTAGTGACCCATTAAGATCAGAGTGTGGCCAGTTAAAAAACTTTGAATAGACTTTGTATGAACCGTATACAAGCCGTGTATGACTATATTCGTGTGCGAGGTATTTTATACTCTTTATGCGAATAAACTCTGATACAATTATTTATCCAAGGCTGACCAATTACTGGGACCTAGTGACCAATTAAGATCAGAGTGTGACCAGTTAAAAAACCTTGAATAGACTTTGTATGAACCGTGTATAAGCCGTGTATGACTATATTCGTGTACGAGGTATTTTTATACTCTTTATGCGAATAAACTCTGATACAATTATTTATCCAAGGCTGACCAATTACTGGGACCTAGTGACCAATTAAGATCAGAGTGTGGCCAGTTATAAAAACCTTGAATAGACTTTGTATGAACCGTGTACAAGCCGTGTATGACTATATTCGTGTACGAGGTATTTTATACTCTTTATGCGAATAAACTCTGATACAATTATTTATCCAAGGCTGACCAATTACTGGGACCTAGTGACCAATTAAGATCAGAGTGTGACTAGTTAAAAACCTTGAATAGACTTTGTATGAACCGTGTACAAGCCGTGTATGACTATATTTTTGTACGAGGTATTTTTATACTCTTTATGCTAATAAACTCTGATACAATTATTTATCCAAGCCTGACCAATTACTAGGACCTAGTGACCAATTAAGATCAGAGTGTGGCCAGTTAAAAAACCTTGAAAAGACTTTGTATTAACCGTGTACAGGCCGTGTATGACTATATTCTTGTGCGAGGTATTTTTCTACTCTATGTGCGAATAAACTCTGATATAAATATTTATCCAAGCCTGACCAATTATTGTGACGTAGTGACCAATTAAGATCAGAGTGTTACCACATAAAAAACCTTGCATGAAGTTTGTATGAACTGTTTACGAGCCAGGTATGACTATAATGCAGTAAAAGATATTTTTATGCACTGTGTGCCAATACTTTGTGATGTATTGGTCGTCTCAAGGCTGACCAATTACTGTGACTTAGTGACCAATTATGACCAGAGTGTGAACAGTTAAAAAACTGTGAACGGACTTTGTATGACCCGTGTACAAGCCGTGTATCACTAAAATCGTGTGCATGGTATTTATTTTTACACCGAATGTGTGAATATCTTGTGATTTATTGGTCGTTCCAAGGCTGACCAATTACTGTGACATTGTGACCAATTAAGATCAGAGTGTTAGCAAATGAAAAAACCTTGAATGGACTTTGTATGAACTGTGTACGAAATGTGTATCACTATAATCGTGTTGAAGGTATTTTTACCCCAATTTGAGGATATTTTGTGATATATTGATCGTTACAAGGCTGACCAATTACTGTGACCTAGTGACCAATTATGACCATTACGTGACCAATTTAAATCACCTTAGATCTGGTGTCTAGGATTCAAATGCTCCGCCAAAATTTTTTTGTGAACTTAAAATTTTAAAATGTTTGTAACTTTTGTCAGAGTGCTGACCAATTATTCATATATACTGACCAATTATGACCAATTAGTGACCAATTAGGCCATATACTTTAGAGGTCAAATTTCAGAAAATGGTCCGCTAACTATATGGAGCTCTCAATAGCTCAACTATAGAAGGGCTCCGTTAACACGAAATTCGTGAGTTCGATCCTGACCCTTTTGGGCTATTAAAAAACCCACTCCTAGCGCAAGCTTAGAGATTATTTGGAGGGGCAATAGGGTATATTAGTAATCCCTTGAAAAAGCATTGCCAATATTCAAGAAAAAAAAAATACTGTCATAATATGATGACATGTAATAACTTGAAATAATTACAACTTCCGTTTAGTGACACAAAATATGGACAATGATGGCTTGCCAAAGAAAATGTCATAGTGGATCAGGTGATAATTGCCTTTATATTTTATTATTTATTGTAGATTAACAATTTCAGCAAATATCATTTCAAATAGATGGATGGATATGATTTCCTACCTCCATGGGCGAACTCAAAATACAACCAGTATATGTAGACACTTCATAACTCTTGAAAATTTCTCTTTGATATTGCAAAATACAAGCCAACAGCGCGAACACAGTCCATTTTATGGTAGTCTCACGGGCACTGGGTCAGTAAAACAGAAGTTTTGTATGAGATTTTTTGTACCGTCCGAAAGCCTTTGGGATGCTGTCTAAATTGAGTTTTCGGCTTGAAATTACTGCAGTGATTTTTTTATTCAGTCTGAATTTAGTTTTTGGCTTTCATCATACAGAATTACTTATTATTAGTTTTTTGGGTTAGACTTTGGATTTGTGATTAATGTAATTAGCTTCCAATATCTTATTTCTAGTACTATTGCCGGTGTTGAGTGGGGGTATGCCTATACTCTTATCCTTCTTCTTATCAAGTGGTTAGTGGACAACCTAGTGTCAGAGTTGTTCAGGTCGCCCATACACGAGTAGGCCTCTGATTTGACTTTTCGACTATTATCAAATTGATATCAGCGGGGACAGACTTTTTACGTGCCCTCCGAAGCACGGAGACAACCAGTTGAAACACCACTATGCGATCACCCATATAGCGACTCTTATCCTGATTTGATAATACTGCTACTGAATGAGGTTAAGTTAGTAAATGAGGTCCGACAAACAACGCACTGAGGTCGGCCACCGAGGAGCTTTTAGTAGGTCCCCATGACGTTACCACTTTGTCATGGAACCCCTCATAACCTGGTTCTCCTCCCCAGGACGCCGGGTATCTGGTTCCTCCCGAAATAAAAAAAAAAACATTTTAACAATCGTTATTCACGAGCGAAGCCGTAGCCAAAAATTAGTGTCATAATAATATTAAAAAGTTTGAAAATAAAGTACGTTTTTCTACCATAGTGCTCATGTTCCGTATTTACAAAGTGTAAAACTTTTTTCATTTACAGAAACATATTTTATACGATATCTCTTTGACCAGCGACTCATGCAGTCTCTTTGAAAAATACGATTCACATAACATCAATTTCAGATTTTGCATATTGTGATATTCGTTTTATCACTTATCATTCATATGTATGATATCTTCTGGCTTGCTTATTTTAAATTTAAAGTATTTTCTAAAATTAGTTTATATATTTTTTAATTATTACTAAGGTAGTATAATTATTATTAAGGTAGTGTCCAAAAATATTAATAAATACTTGTCATAAAATGTGAGATGTTTTCAGACATTTTCTTTCTCACTCTTTTTTCAACGCAAATTGTTAAATATAGTGTTTTTTCCAATCATCCATGTTTTCCGAACAATACAAATCTTCCTTTAACAAACGCTGTCCAGAATTTCTGGCTCGCGTCCATCCCTAGCACACATCTCTCGCACACATTCTTTGGTTATTATGGACTTACAAAAACCTCGCTCTG
The DNA here is from genome assembly GCA_023373885.1 of Hestina assimilis. Lineage (NCBI taxonomy): Eukaryota > Metazoa > Arthropoda > Insecta > Lepidoptera > Nymphalidae > Hestina > Hestina assimilis. The sequence continues at coordinate 2,146,717 of CM041749.1, read as the reverse complement.
CTAAGATATTCCTACAGAAGCTCCGCTGAACAAGGCTAGATGAATTAATTGATTCTATTGGTTCTCAAGCACATCCCCCAATACGTATCTTAGCACATCCCTAGTCAAAACGCAGGCTAACAGCCGATTCCACTCCGTTAACGTGAGAGTTGTGGCTTCGATCTTTAACCCCATTGGGGTATTGTCGTACCCACTCTTAGCGCAAGCTACGACCTTATTTAGGGGCAATAAGAGTAGCAATGACTTAAAAAGTGTTGTTCAATTCCTTTAAAAAAAAAAAAAAAAAAACAAAACATCAGCTATCATGTATCACACGTTACATTAATTAAGTCTCAGTGTAAATGTTACAGCGTCGTCACGTCTAAAACTTTATACACAAAATTATTCGTATCCTCTACACATGTTGCGGGTGGCATACAATTAAAATAATCCCATGTAAGCAAGCCTTGCCGAGTTAGGCCGCAACTTTACAAGTCGAAGAGACGTGATGCGGAAAGTACAGACGTGATGTTAATCTTCTTGTTAAATGTAGTTTATGAGTCATTAAACACGTTTCTACTTCGAAACAATAAAAACCGGCCAAGGCCAACCAGTGGCCGTTGGGGCGGAAGTTCTCGAGCGGCGACAACGTAGTGGCGCAGCGTGAGAAGGTGGACTGATGACCTGGTAAAGGTCGCGGGAGTCCACTGGATGCGGGTGGCGCAGGACCGGTCATTGTGGCACTCTTTGGGGAATGCCCAGCAGTGGATGTCTCTTGGCTGGCATGATGATGATGATGAAGTCCGTGTCGGAACCACGCATGACTGATTCCGAACCACAATAGACTAAAATATCAAGTTTCTTGTATGGGAACCACATAAGTTAATAGTATCAGAAGGTACCATTGCGTTTCGTGCGATGAGTGAGAGCATCGTAGACTCATCTCCCACCCCCGTGTTCCCTTCCTTGTGCCCATCTTATTCATTTTCTCTCATCTCTTGGGTTTTTTATTATATTACTAAGTTGGCAAGCAAGCATACGCCCCACCTGATGCCAAGCGGTTGCCGTAGCCTATAAGCGCTTGCATCACCATTTGTAGGAGATATTGGTTCTTAAATCTCCTTTGCCCAGTGATTTCACTAGCCTACAGTGCTTTTTAAGCTAAAACACAGTAATGGCAAAGACATTTGCTTTGCGGTAGAATATTTGACACAAACGCCCAGACCTGAACAGATATTTGTAAGATCAATGCAAACATCTGCCCGAGCGGAAATCAAGCCCACAGCTATCGAGGCTGTCAGACTCGCTACCCACAACGCCACAACGGTGTCAAAAAATCCAATAAGAATATTGGGTAATAAAACGCAATGTTAATTTAACGAGCTGATATCAGCATATTTTCAATTAAAACATCAAATTAAATCGCAAAAGGAGTTGTTTTTGAGTACAACTTTGCGGTACTCGCTACATGCATGACATTACCAATTTATGTTGATCCACACCTCCTCTCCCGGGAAATACGAAATACGGGCTAAGGGCGATGTATGTGATCGTTTTCAGAGGTCATCTGATTGGTCGCGTTAAAATCTCGCGGAATACAAACGATCCCACTTAAAAGTTTGATGCGTTCCGAATAAATTCCATTAGCGTTTTATGGTTTAACATTTTAAACAGATGCTTGGTCTAAAATCTCTAGAACGGAAATGAGAATAGATTATGCAATAGTCCAATTAATTTAACACATCTGATATAATTATTTATTTATGACACCGTTGTGGCGTTGTGGGTAGCGAGTCTGCCTTAAGCCTCGACGGTTGCGGGTTCGATTCCCGCTCGGAGCAGATGTTTGTATTATTCGTACAGGCATGTTTTCCGGTCTGGTTGTGTTTGTCCTTGTCATTGTGAATGTTTCCGGACCCCGACACAGGATATAATTATCCTAATGGGGGCCGTTGAGTGTGTAGCGTTTATTTATTTATTATTTATTTATTTATTTATTTATACTTTATTGCACAAAGTGCACAAAAGGCGGGCGTAATGCTAAAAGCATTCTCTACCAGCCATATGTTTATGTGGAAAATACCCCCGGGCTGCCTGGTAAGTGTAACCGCCTGTGAATGCTTGCAGTACCTGAAGTATCACATACGTGCTACCGAGGGATGAAATAGAAGGGTACCAAATATTAATAATTAATTTTAACTATTTTAAAAAAGTAACTATGTCGAAAGCACAACAGAAATGGATGCGTATATTTCCGTAAAATATATTATTTTTCAAAGGTGGACAACGCACCTGTATGCCGTCGGCTGTTGGAGATGCTTGTGGGCGGTGGTGATCACTTAGCATCAGGTGAGCCTCCTGCCCGTTTGCAAACCTCTGATATAAAAAAAAAAATCTGATTGATACCATTTTAGAAAGACCTCTGATGTCGAAAAAAAAGTCTTACACTTTTCACTCAGAGCGTATAGCGCGATAAGAAACTTCGTTCCAATAAGAAGAGAGAGAAAAAGCTATTTGAAGCACAGATTTGAGCCTCCGGAATAGTCATTCATAGAACGAAAGAACCGCACTGCTATTTCACGTCGATTTTTTTGGATAGCACAACCACATCACTAAACCCGCAACAACAGGGATGTACTCTTACTCAAAGACTAACAAGCCTTATGACGTTTCCATGGCAACTAAAAATAGACGCCATTTTTTGGCGGCGGCCATGACCGATTTTGATCAAAGCTACGAACACTTCCGACTAATTCACGTTTCAAACAAAAAACAAAATCAAAATCGGTTGATCCATTCGGGAGCTACGGTGCCACAGACACACACAGACACGTCAAACTCATAACCTACCGCGTCGTAATTCCGTCAGGGGTTAAAAAGAAAGAAAACTGATGATTGTTTCATTTTTTTTTTTTTCAGATAAAAGACTATTTTGTAAACTTTAACATTATACAGGAGCTACTACAAAACCTAAAACAAGTTCTAACTTAATCCGCAAGTTGGTGTGAACGGCACAGCTGTTCTCTTATTTATTTTTACTCAGCATAAAACTTGTTACAACGAAACGCTTTCGGCGGTACATAGACGCGAAGTTCGCGTGGGACTTAGGAGTTTTACACGTGTACAAAAGAAACGAAAATTTAGAGTGCATTTTAAAGGAATTTTTTTATTGTTTTATTCACACGCTCATATACTAGATGAATTTCTTTGAAAGGCATATATTAGGTGTTTTTTTAAAATACATAGTATTCAACAAATTCATCTCCTTTCCTGTTTATTATCATCATTTAGATAATGTTGCCCGAATGCTTATATATAAAATTGTACCCAAAACGAAGCGACGACATGTCGCCAGCAAGATATCATCTTCATCACTATCATCATATCAGCCGAAAGCCCACTTCTGAACATAGGCCTCTCCCAGGATAGGCCGAGTGTCTCTCTGCGTGATCGCACCAGAAATGAGGCCATCCGCCACAGAACCAAATTAACCGATTTAACCCTCCGAATTGCTAAACTTGCTAAACTTAAATGGCAGTTAGTGGGACACAACGCTCGTAGAACCGAATGGTCTACGAACCGAATGGTGGAATGAGCCAGAAAGGTTTTCGAAGCACTGGAAGGCGCAGCAAGGGCAGACCGCCCACACACGGTGAACTGATGACCTGGTAAAGGTCCGATGGAAATGTATTACATGATATAATGATCAAATCAAATAATCAAATAATAAAGAACTCAAATATTTTGATTAACAAAATACAGAATACAAACAACAAAAGACATTGTATACCAAATAATTCTAAAAGTCTGTTTATGTCGCGTACAATTCTAGACTGTTTATTCATTGTTCCAACGCTTATTTAGACAACAAACAGTTTCGTTGGCCTCCTTGGAAAAAGTGAAAACAGAGTAGTCAGTAATTGAAAACACTGCAGAATGGACGCAAGAACTTTGTCCATTTTCTTTTTACTTCTAACGCCGGTAGTTATTGTAAGTGGGACAAAAGACACTTCCTTAAATATTCTCGTGAAAATTTATCAACTAAGATTGAGTGTTAATTATCTTTTTTTATGATGGTTGGCAACCAAGCATACGGTCCGCCTGATGGGAAACAGTCACCGCAACCTATGAACGCTTGCAATACTTGAAATATCAAAACCATTGTCAACCCAAGTTACAGGAGGGAAGAGATAAGAATGGAAAAAGAGGGTTGGAGATTAGGTCTCCGGCATCTCACGAACTCATCGCACGAAATGCAACAGTACTCGTACTTTACGTCGTCGTGTTTTCTGTGAGATGGAGTACTTCACCGGTCGATTCGGCCCATTTGTGCTAGGAGAAGCGTGGCTCTGCAACTGCTTTTCAGCTATAAAGTTATTTAATTTAGTTTTTATACTATCATTTGAAAAGGATTTATTCTGAATTTTGAACACTATTTTCCCTAAAAAATATGTATCTATTGGGATAATCTCTAAAACAGCAGAGATTATTCCACAAGTGCAATCAGTCACACTGGAGGTAGGTCTTTTGTTGTCAGTGGCCGGCTAAGTAGGTACCACCGCAGTGTCAAATATTCTACCATCAAATAGTAGTGCTTAGGCATTACTGTGTTTCATTGTAAAAGGCACTGTAGGATAGTGAAATTACTGGGCAAAAGAGTTTCAAGAACCAATATCTCGAGGTTGGCAACGCGTAAGTGACACCTACTAATGGTGTTGCAAGCAGTCATAGGGTACGGCAACCACTTACCATCAGATGGGCCGTATGCTTGCTTGCCAGTATGTAACTTAAAAAAATATAGCTTAAGTAAGAGTGATTATGAAGTGTATACAGATTTTTACGTTTTATTAGGAATCTTGGCAGACTGAGGACAGAAGACCTAGCCAAGAGTTACGTAAACGTATTCATTATCATTCAAAACGCCACATGCTACCAAGAGATAGTGAGCGAAAAAGGAGAGTATCGACGCATAAACCACAAGAGTTAAGGAAAAAGGTACGCTTTGCATAAGTATTAGAATTTTTCTCTAAATAAATAGGTCTTAGATCACTAATTAAATATATAAACGTCACATTTTCAAAGTAACTCGCTGACTGTCTTTCTTTTAAAACAAATAAATATTTTTATCTTCAATTAACATTACTGACTTAAACCCCTACCTGATTACCTATCAAACTATCGAGCTATTACCACACGTTGGTCAGAAAATGCTAGCCAGCCGCATTTCGAAGTCAGCTAGCGTATAGGCAATTGCATCTTGCGGGTACGGAGGTTGTTCTTGCCGCCTTCTGCAGCGGTATTAGACGTCTTCGCGTTTAGACTTTACTTTCACTCAACATTAGGTGGAGTAAGATAAATGAAAAAAAAACTATTGTAACTATTTATTTACGGAGGTTTAACAGTCTAAAACTTCGTTACGCTCAGTCAAATATTTATTATTAATTTTTTTAATTTATTATTAAATATTGATTTAATTTAATTTCAGCCCTCAGGTCATCTTAAGCCACTCCAGGAAGATGATATGGAAAACGACGAGGTTGTTTCTGTAGCTATAGGTCCACCATCGATACGACCAAAATATGATAAAATGTTTAAATATCCAGCTAGAGATTTGAATCGTACTACAAATTCACATTCGGATAGCAATCCAACCCATTTTGATAGTAACGCTGATATGATAAAAGACGTCTTAGTACAATTAGGAAGAGATTTCGTAACGCATCAAGTGAATGAAGATTTTGTTTTTGGACAATACGTTGGAAATTCTATGAAGAATTTAACGAACGACTTTAAATTAAAAATGCAGCATGAGGTTTTAGATCTGATTGTAAAATATCAAAGACTAAATCGAGGAGATGTGCCAATGCAACAAATTATCAATGCAGAAGAAATGAATCCATTATCCCTAATAAAAGACGCAAAAATGGAAAGGAAAAATGGTGGTAACGATACGGAAGAAGGATGGCCTGATTTTAATAATATAGCAAAGATTGTTGGATAAGGTAACAGAAAAATAAAATAATGTAATTAACTTAGTCTTCTCACTAACAAAACAATTACTTTAATGTCTGAATTAAATTATTTGATGTTGGAGAGTTGTATTATTTACATAATAATTGTAAACATAAGGAGGAATATTGCTTTAAAAAGCTGGCCAACTACATGTCGTCCAGCGTACCAGCGTAGAATAAAAAATCAAGTTACAATTTTTTAAATTTCTTTAAATGTTATATTTGTTTTTATTATTACTATTTTATTTCTGGCTCTCCGGGCAGTGCCTATCAATACTGTGCAGTTTTGAAAGTTTGAAATATTCTAGTTATTTTTTTCAAACTTTAGACTCACTTTTCAAGTCACTAGCAGAGCCGTGGTTACGCACAACTAGTTTATTATATAATCAAAATTATATAATCTGCTTTTGTTATCATCTGTTTTGTTATCTTTGCGCTACCCCATCTAACAAGGGGGGAGACAAAACCGAAAAAAAATTCCATCGCTTACATATTGAAAGTGACAAACCAAAACCAAACTTCGTTTACTTACACACAAGTAACATGCACTTCAACATCGAGCATCAGCAGGCGTAAAGTAACGGTATCAGCAGGTACTGTTGCGTCTTCTGCGACGAGTGAGACCATTGGAGGCCCAATCTCCCACCCCCTCTGTTCCCCTTCTCATTCCTTCCTATTCCTTGGGTTTGTGACGTGCACGTTATAATTCAAGTATCGAGCGCGTTCATAGGTTGCAGTCACTGCTTACCGTCAGGGGAACCGTATGCTTATTTTGCCATTTTGTCATGAAATAAAAAATCATTCCAACACAAAACAATAACCAACACACACACAAACAAATACACTATAAATCCCAATGTAAACTCAGTCTAAATACACGTTTTCACGGATTGTTAACACCTAAATAAGGGCTGACGTTAAACCGACTTATTCTACTTAATACGGATCTGCCGGCTCCTATTACAGCGTTGCAAAGCAATTTTCTATTTGAAAAGGATATATTCCACTATTTTTATTCATTTCTATGAATGGTCTTTCATTTCGGTTCGCACGTTGCTAAGGTTTTTATCTCTGAATAGGGAATTTCTGCGAATGGCTGACTTGAAAATTTATAATGAAACCTCTTCATAACTCCGCGTACATAATTATTTTTGTTTTTTTTTTGTTCAAGTGTTTCGTTCATTGTTCAACTTTTTTACTTCAACATTCACTCTAATATTTCAATATTTAAACGTAAGATGAAATGAAATGAGACGTGACGAGACAAGATGTTTGTAAATATGAGCCTTAAAGATTTTTAATGTCTGCTTATATTATCTAACAAATGAGTGTGATTTTGTGAGGTGTGTATATATATCTGGAAGGTGGTAGGTCTTTTTGTTGCAAGAGGCCGGCTAGGTAGGTACCACCGCAGTGTCCAATATTCTGCCGCCAAATAGTAGTGCTTAGGCACTACTGTGTTCCAGTTTGAAGGGCATTGTACGCTAGTGAAATTACTGGGCGAACGAGATTTAAGAACTAATATCTCGAGGTTGGCAACGCGTGAGTGGCACCTACTAATGGTGCTGCAAGCGCTCATAGGCTGCGGCAGCCACTTACCATCAGGTGGGCCATATGCTTGTTTGCCAACTTCTAACATAAAAAAAAAAAAATCTGGAAGGTGATCCCTACTTTAATATTTTTTTGTCATTTGAGCAGTGCTAAGTGGAAGTTGGAACGAAGTTCCTTATCGCGCGTTGTGAAAGGGGGCTAGACGGAAAAATTCTTACGAAAAGTTGTCACGACACTTTTTGCTATAGTAAGCTATTGTAAGCTGTGCGGCGTCGCATGTTTCTCTGTCTCTCTCTCTCTCTCTTATAGAAAGCAAGCCAGATATTTTCATTTCTATTTCGCATTGAACAGTGTGGTGTCGCGACGATTATTTTTGTTGAGTGTATACAGGTTTTTGTAAATAATAAATAATGTTAATAATAAAAAAATATTATTATAACTTAAAAAAATAAAATTTTATTACAATTCTTCACTAATTAATCGAAAGGAACTTCGTTCCATCCGGGTGTCCCTTGACACCTCTCTAGTTTTTTTCTTTTTATTTCTTATTTAATGACGGTTGAGAAACAAGTGTGCATCTCTTAAAATAAAATAAAATCTGAAGTAAATCAATTACCAAAATCTCTTCATTCTTATACGTTTATTTTTATACAATAAAACTACACCTTAACAATGCATACATCTTTACAAAAAACCTAGGCAAAGGGCGCCCTACACACAGCTATAATATTTACGCTATTAAAAGTATCTCGCTATTCACAAAAATCATGTTTACAAAAATATTTTTATTCCGATAAGTAACACAAAGAGCACAATGCATCCATCATTCTGTTAGCTTTAGTCAGTATTGGCTACAACTTATATAAAGTTACCAGCCTGGTTATTAAAAAAATACAAATAAAAATATTGTATTAAAATGTTAATCCTCATATCTAACTAAATGGTCTTGAACCGTGCGGTTATAAAGAAAGTCATTCCCGCAAACGCTCCATACCATATATCCTTTCTTGGACGTTCTGGCGCAGCGGTAGCGAACTTGCCTTAAGTGCCACAGGTCGCGGTTTCGGCTACCGCACGGAGACGCTCGTTTGAAACCACTATACGATCACCCATCTAGTGACTGCCATGGGTATATGAGCTCGGCTATGAGCGTCTCATCATCACCATCATCGTGTTAAAAATCACTAACGCGTTGCCAACTGTATTGTACCAATGTAATATCAATTAAAGACTAAGTACTAACACTATAAAATAATAGCATTTTTGTCTACTTATCCGCTAACCGTTGGAGTTCAGTAGCTCAGAATTTGAAGCTTTTATTAAAAAAGTTTTAACTTGGTATTCGCTTTTGAGGTTGGAGACTGAGCAGGCTATCTTTAAGCTGTGGCTTAGCTTTTAGCTCAAACAAAAGATACCTCGATCTTGTTATCTATCAAAAGAATTTTAAATTATAGAATCTTTTAGAGGAACGGATACATAAAAAGAAATAACAAATACAGCAAATATTTATAAATATAATATCTACTATAGTTCTTCTTCTTATCGAGTGGTTAGTGGCCAACCTAGTGTCAGAGTTGTTCAGGTCGCCCATAGGCCTCTGACTTGACTTATCGACCGTTGTCAAATTGTCAACAGCCGGTACTGACTTTTTACGTGCCCTCCGAAGGTCGGAGACACTCGGTTGAAATAACACTATGAGATCACCCATCTAGAGACTGACTGCGCTTAAAGTTGCTTAACCTACCGATCGCTTACCGATCAGGAGGTGCACTTGGCTATGAGCATCTCAAGCTACTATAGTATGGAGAAATAACACAAAACGGAGAAATCAATAACGATTTTTGTTTGATTAATGTTTTTTCAAGGCATTACTAATATTCCTATTGCCCCTGCAAATAAGCTCATAGCTTGCGCTAGGAGTGGTTACGAGAATAGCCCAAGCGGGTCCGAACCGCGACTCTTGCGTTAACGGATTGGAGTCAGTCCTTTTACGGTTGAGCAATTGAGGCTTCAAAGCTTTAGATTTTAGTCACATTTAGTTGTACATACTTTACTTATACACTTTAAAAAAATTTAGAGAGTACATTCTACTAACATAGATTTCTTTTTTACTCATCCACGCAAAAACTATAGAACAGATATCGATGGTTTTAAGCAAACGGATACTTTATTACCAGGATTATTTACATATTACACATAGGCTACTTTTTATCCCTTTGTAAGTTAGGTTCTCAAGGTATTATTGGAAAACTAAATAAACAGGAGCGGAGCCGTGGGCACAGCTTGTCATGTATACAAAAGTATTCCATTTTCTCGGCGTCGGGATGTGACGACCTCATCGCCCGCTGTTGGGATAATATCTGTCACAGCAATGGAATCAGTCACACAGGTGGTAGGTCTTTTGTTGCAAGAGGCCGGCTAGGTAGGTACCACCGCAGTGTCAAATGTTCTGCCGCCAAATAGTAGTGCTTAGGCATTACTGTGTTCCTGTTTGAAGGGCACTGTAGGCTAGTAAAATTACTGGGCAAAGGAGATTTAAGAACTAATGTGTTGAGGTTGGCAACGCATGAGTGGCACCTACTAATGGTGCTGCAAGCGCTCATAGGCTACGGCAACCACTTACCATCAAGTGGGCCGTATGCTTGTTTGCCTACTTGTAACATAAAAAAATATATATATAAACATTACTTAATATAACGAAAGAGAACAGGATCCAAGAGTACAAATACTTCTACTTTTTGTCGACAATAAATTAGATTCTTCTAAAGTTTAAATATTATAAATTTAATAAAATTCTTATAAAACTCATATTTCACATTCAAATTAAAACCTTATATTAATATTAAATAGTTCTTCTAGAAGAGTTTCAAAGTTGAATAACTTAGTTTTAATTAGACATCGTTCAAGAAGTTTTTTAACAGGACTCATAGACTCGTTCGTTAAGCACGCTAACTTACAACTCTTTGTTCTGCTTGATACTTCAAACACTGCATAAAAATGTTTTAGCTCAGATGTAAGTAATGCATATCTTAGTAAATTAAAAATACTTCAACAAAGAAATTGTTAAGTTTTTTAAATTTCATGACGATTGAAATAAAATAAAAAAAATCACGTTCTAACGTGAATCACGTCAAATTTATAAAGTATAGCATATTAATTAATGTAGTCAATTTTGTAGGAGTCGAGCCGCGCTTTTCCTAGCACAAATGGGCCGGCTCCACAGAGAAAGTACTACTCTCACAAAGAAAATCGTCGAAAAGTAACAGTATTGTTGCGTTTCTGCGATGAGTGAGAGCGCCGGAGGCTCAATCTCCCACCCCCTCTGTTCCTTTCCTTTTTTCCCCTTCTCATATCTTCCTTCCTATCCCTTGGGTTGGTGACGCGCATGTGATACTTCAAGTATCGCGCGCGTTGATAGGTTTTGGTGACTGCCTACCATCAGACGGACCGTATGCTTGTTTGCCAACCATCAAAATTTATTATTTAAAAAATGTAGTGAAATGTAGCCAAGATATCGCGCAAATCTTACGACGCTAATTAATACGCATAAAACGCTTCTAAAAGTGCTAATCCAAGTCTTCGCATTGACTAACAATTAATGTACTAACTAAATACGCAATCTTATGATTTTAATGACTAATAATTCCAACGCTGATTTTACGTTTAAAAATATATGAATTAAAAAGCCTCAAAAATTCTCATAAAAAATTAAGTAAATCGAAATATCAATATTCCTATCCTAAAACTCCGCTGTCCTTTCATAAAAACTAGTATTACTTTAATTATTATGCATTTTATTTTTGTCGAATATATCCATATCGTGGTAATAGATAAATGAAAAATGTATGTATAAATATAATTATTATATGCATAATACATTCAGAGTAGCCTTTGCACAAATAATCTCGAATACGTAATAGTTGAAACCGTCTTCCTCGTTGCGAAATTAGCAATTAACAGCCATGAATATTAATTAGTACCATTAATATGCATAATCTTCATTAATTTAAGGGAAGTTTGTGATACGGATCATTGGTAGAATCAGTGTCACTTATAATACACCGCTTTGCTATTTATTATTCCCGGTATTCAGCCAGGGTCTGCTTTAGCCCGGACAGCTCTCCGAGTTTCGGTGAGCTAAAATTAGGCGGTCAAGTGTCTTAAACTATTGTGACCGTCTACCACCAGACAGAGATTACGCTTGTGTGCGATATGTGTATTATAAAAATTACATCACCTTTCTCTCTTGCTCACTTTGTCTCATTTATCCCTTTTTCCCAGTTAGCTCCTTGGATTTATACAATATTGGTTTAGGGTATAGGCTACGGTGACCACTTACATCAGGTATTACATAATCATGTTTACTGCAGTCATTATAATTTAAAAAAAAAAACGTATGAGAATCTATAAAAATCTCTTTATCTTTATATTCTTCACGGAAGAATATTTTGTTTACAAAATAATAAGCAGACTTTTTAAAAAAACTTTCGTCATTAAAATTTGTAAGATTTAATGAAGAAAGAAATTGTTGAAATAAAAACAGCCTTAGAATGGAAATAATAACACGAAAAGGGTGATCAAAATTGACAAGTAAGGTTTTTTAGCCATCACGAAAGGACAATCATTTAAACAAAAACTATCACACTTTTAGTAAAACAAATATATTATCTAAAGGAATTCAAGAGAAATACTCTTCATCCTAACTAATATTATAGACACGAAAATGAATTTGTTCATTGTGATATTTTCACGCTTACTCTGCACAACTAATTATGATAAATTTTGGTGTACATATAAATAGGACCATGGTCGTATGTAGACGTGCAAACTGAACTTAAAAAGGGTGAAATAGAGGCCCAATAATTTCTATATTAATGGTGCCTCATTAAAAATTCCTATACACACGGGCAAAACCGAAGACAAAATCTAGTTATTTATAATCTTATTCATTTCACAGAGTGTATTGCAAAACATAGTAAAGTAAAAATCTACGGCGGAGTATTTCAAGTGAGGTTGAATTTTGCGGCCATAATTGGCAGTTGCTATAACCTTCCGCCTAAAAGCAAATAGTAATAAAAAGAAAAAGTTAACGTTCTCAGGAAAAGGTGGGATTCGTGTAAGGTGAGAGTGATAGCGGATAATTAAAATAAATAAATATTTGATAATCGTATAAATCATAAATCAATAGGTGGTAGGCCTTTTTTACTGATGGTAGGCCCTTTATTGAGAGAAGCCTAGGTAGGTACCATCGCAGTGTATTTTGCATTTTACTGTGTTTTAGTTCTAAGGACATATTAGCTAGTGAATTTATTGGGTAAAAGAGATTTAAGATACAATACCTCGAGGTTGGCACAACGTTAGACACACCTACAAATGAATAGTGATGTAAGCGCTAGCCTATGAAAATAATATAAATAAGTTGCATGTAAAAATTAAATGAAAAACAAATACAAAAAAACAAATGACTACACCAAGATCATTAATTTTATAATATAGAACCTACTGTAAACTATGAAACTTCTTATTATTCGGAAAGAAAATTTGAAAAAGGGCTTCTTTATTATCACGAGTGTGAGAGTGACGCCTAAGCTTTTAGCATAACAACTTTGAAAGCTTATTTTCATATTATCAAATAAAACATAAAAACTCGTAAATAACTCAATCTTAAAACTCTTGAATGAAATGCTGTTATAATATTGAATAAAAATATTTAAAAAACCGCTATCATACAAGACCCACCTACGTAGACTTATCTTGGTAATATAGACACGGTAAATTAATTTCTTCCGCCTCAACCTTTTTACCTGAACAAACAGTGTTTATTATTGGGAAGTCTCATTGATTTACCTAAAAAAGACTAGCATCATCAATTTTCTTCCCTATTATTTCTAGATTCTTCGAACTAGTAGAGCCATGCTTCTCCCAGCACAAATCGGCCGGATCGACAGGGGAAATCAATTTTGACTGACCGACTGACATGATAAAGGTAGGCTCGTCACCATTATCTCTTAATGGAATTATAAATTTATATTTCACTATCATTGCACTGCTGCACAAGGAAGTACTATCCTCTCACAGAAAATCGACGTAAAGTAACACAGTTCTATTGCGTTTTGTGCGATGAATGAGAGCACCAGAGATCCCATCTTCCATCCGCTGTGTTCCTTGTTCGATTATCTTTCCTTTCCTCATATCTCTTGGGTTGTCAACGTGCATGTAATACTTTAAGTATTGCAAGCGCTAATAGGTTGCAGGACTGCTTACCATCAAGAGGTGCATATGTTTGTATGCCAACCTTCATAAAAAAACTAAAAAGATTGTGTTCAGTAGCAGTAGAGCCTTTGACATAATTATAGTCTATATGAAAGGGCCTGTCCATACTCATAAAGTGAGACTATGTGTACGACGCTAAGCGTCGCACCTTGTCGGCGTTTACTCCGTTATTCCATAATTAAATTTAGTATAACTCTCTCAATATAAGTTGAACCATGCGCAGTAACACATTTTTGGGTCTCAACCGAATGCGGAATGAAGGGGGCCGCGTAACTATAGCAACACGGGGACGCTCGACCTGTTTGGTACACTCACTCACGGTTCCTTTAGTTCTAAAAATAAATTATTAAAAATTAAAATATAAATAATTGTCTAAAGTGTCATCACAATAAGTGACAACGATTAAAAATTTACACTATTTTTGTTTTACATACCTTTTTCTATACATTTTTTTGTATTATATTAATAACCACAAGTGATAAATTAATAACGATAATTAATAAATAATTATTTGAACTTAGAAGAAACAATAACTATATTATATACTTAATTCCGTTTTCCAACTTTATAGAAATTCTATTTAAATAAGACGAAGTCAATATTTTTGTCCATGGTTGTACCTGCGCAGAAGTGGCCATTTTGGTTCATTTTAAATTGAGGAGAACCATAATTCACGTTCAATCGCCAATCGGTTCGCGTCTACTCACAACCATTTAACTATTTTACCATTTTACCATTTTTATCATTTTAGTAGTTAAGTAAATATAAACGATTTGCTCCCAACTTTTATTTTCTTATAAATCTCTGTACAGAGACCATAACCCGTACACTATGTATACAATATTGTTTTGTATAATATATTTTATTTGTTTAAATTAATAAGCACATTGGTAAGATGGTCGCTGAATTCTGAATGAACGTTACAATCTTGTTTCTACTTGTCTGGTCGCTCGAACACCAATCGTGTTAGCCGGAACGACTTCTACGGTCCGTTGCATGCAGCGGTGCCGCAACAATATATTGAAGCTATTATTCAAATAAATCGATGACTGTTATCATACACGATACTAATCGTCATCTCTGTTGATTAATTACTGCCAGCGTAATACACATTCGCATAATGAACCTGTTATCACAGTATTGAAAGCCGTTATCTTGATTACTAGAATGAAATATAATGGATTTTACCACAATAACACAATAATTATTGAAAACCCGGTAAACTAAAAAAACTTAAGACGTTGTGGTGCTGCGGTAGCGAACCTGCCTCAAACGCCACAGGTTATTAACCATGCAAGCATATTTTCCGGTCTGGGTGTATTTGTCCTTGTCCCTGTACGTGTTTCCGGACGCCCGACACAGGATATCACTATCCTAATGGGGGCCTTTAAGTGTGTAGCGTTAAAAAAAAATCTTATAATTAGTTGATAAATGGATTTAGTATGTTATCCTTAAGATTGACATAATTCTGTTCGCCATGAGTGCGGTGCCGAGAGCACAGCTAGAATAATTATATATATCATAGAAATTAATAAATAATCTTCACTTTCTTAATCTCCTTAAGTTTTTTATTGATTTTTAAAAAGGAAGAATTGAGCGATTTTTTTTTTTTTATGTTAGAAGTTGGCAAACAAGCATACGGCCCACCTGATGGTAAGTGGCTGCCGCAGCCTATGAGCGCTTGCAGCACCATTAGTAGGTGCCACTCGCGCGTTGCCAACCTCGAGATATTAGTTCTTAAATCTCGTTCGCCCAGCAATTTCACTAGCGTACAATGCCCTTCAAACCGGAACACAGTAGTGCCTAAGCACTACTATTTGGCGGCAGAATATTGGACACTGCGGTGGTACCTACCTAGCCGGCCTCTTACAACAAAAGACCTACCACCAGTGTGACTGATTGCACTGGTGAAATAATCTCTGTTGTGACAGAGGTTATCCCAACAGCGGGCGATGCGGTCGTCACATCCCGACGCCTGAAAATAATGCTATCCAATCCTTTTCTTTATCATCAATTTCTTCCTCTTCTTTTATAACAACCGCATTGTTTCAGCAGACGCACTTCATTTCGCGCTTCAAAAATCCGAAGGAGCGGATTATACGATATTATTCCGACGTGTACCCTTAAATGGATGCAAATAAGCAATACCATGTCAACCCACACGAATGTCATTTCGAGAAAAACGCGTTTGAAAATTTTGAGCAACTTGCATGTATTTGGCAGTTTCAGATTTATGTAAGTTATTTTACTTATTTTCACAAAAATAAGTATACAAACTGTATATTTCGTATATGATATAACCCAAAACGTTTAACATAATACATAAATTGCATGATTAAAAATGGCTTTTTATAAGTTTTAAAGCTTAAAACCCTGCAAATATTAAAAAAAAATGTTCTTCAGCCATTTACCAACACTTTTCCATATATAACTCAGTTTTTTCAATTTTGTGGGTTGACATGGTATTGCTTATTTGCGTCCATAATGTCAGTAGCATATTTTACAATAAATATTACGCGCTTATAAGCGGGTCAACGTCCGTAAGACTTCACGTAGTGTAAAAACGCGTGTTTAAAGCTGCCCTAAAGTTTCTAGATACTGCAACAAAACAGATTTTTAAAAAGTCAAATTTCTCAAGCCTAGATCAAATGCTAGTGTCCTATAAATTACAACAATGTAGTTATTTCAGGTTAAAACAATGTAATACTTATGCTTATAGATTATTCAAAGCTGTACTAGTACAACATACCTGATGAGCGTTATGACATTACAATAGAAATTCGAGTCACAAAAGCATACCCATTTCCCCAACACTACCGCAGAGTGCACTAAAATCTAACGAGTTCATCCAACTCGAACCATGCAATTTACAATAGAATAGTGAAAAGCCTACAATTCGTCACTACGACAGCTTATTTTCAATAGTCACGAAATAATAGCCTTGTCTGCGTATTATCACTTACAACATGGCAAAACCAACCTTATTTCAATTATCATATAGCCGAAAGTATCCGCATTGATAAAATTGCAAGCAAAACTCAATAACCATTTAGCACTGACCTCGCTCGTCGGTGTAAAGTGTTTTATTTATAGAACAATTTAGCTAGGATGAAAGATCATACTAAAATGGACTTAAACAGAAACGCATTGAACGTCAGTAAAATCGCAACGTTGGATGAGAACAAAGTGCATCTAGTTGGGGGGGTTTACAATATGCCATCAATATCCCCCTCTTTCAAAATGGCGTTGACGAAGTCGACACAATGAGATCACGTGTCATATAAATCAATAACCAGTGATTAATGAGTATTATTGGCTTACTTGAAACTAATGATTGGCCTTTCTTTACAGAAAAATAATTCAAGGATTCGCTGGTGCTTCTTCTTAAATTCAACACTAATGCAACGAAAAGAAGTTAGTCAAATGCTACCTTTGTTCGATTATGTTACAAGCGTATGACTAGCTTCGTTTCGTGAGAATTATGAAGTCTAACAATTTGTTTGTATGGAAGGCCTGTCCAAGTGTCCATACAAAAAGTCTTTGCGTGCATGTCTTTATGGACTCTTTTTACATTTATTCAATATGTTATATTCATTGATTATTTTCTTGAAAAACCCGTAGATTGCCAAAATTTTCTGTTGTAAGCAAGGTTCAAAGAAATATGTCGTTTTTGACTTTTAATTCTCCGAATTGACAATTCTATAGACTTTTTAATCATATTTTTAAGTCACAAGCCGGATTCCCTTATAATTGTATATTAGTTATATACAATTAGTATAGTATATTTTTGCCCAGGTTTTTATATAAATTCTAATTAGCATTTATCTTGATCTTCAAGGTTTACTTTATCGTGGTCACTATTTTAGGAAAACTTCAATTCCACGAATATTAATCTAAAAATCTGCAGGAAGCTGAGAAAATCCGATAGAGAGACATGTCTATCGCACACTTCTTCTAAGACGCAGAGGAAGTTTAAGAAAGTTTCAAACTTCAAATACGAAAATACTATGATGATAAAATATATTTTGCGTTTTATAATACAACTATAATAAATAATAATAACAGTTTATATGGAACCATCATAAGATCACAAAAAAATATGAATGATAGTATAATAGCATTATGAAACTGTGAGCAGTTACTAAAGCCCGCCAAGAAAGCGACATTTCTCTTATCGACTTGTTTAATTGCTTTTTAACTAAATACACAAAATAATTATTAAATAATAAATTCCAAAAAAGATACGAAATGTAAAAATTTGAAATATTTTAAAACAATTAAACTTTTATTAATAATTACGAAATACAATTCATATATATGTTGCGACCATCTGGAAACACACATTATCCAATTAACAAAACCCGGAATCATCCCCGCTTCGGACTCACATATACATATATTATAAGCAATCACCGCAATCCATAAGCTCCTCCTATATGGAAATTGGATAAATAATAATTCTAATACATATATTTTAATACATAAACGTTTACCGTATATGTTTCGAGCTATTCAAAGGTTGCGAGCGTCAAACCAAAGTTTATTGCTGTACAAAGGTCTAGTGAACATGGAAAGCCTTACACAATGGAAGCAATATAGGGACTTTGTCGTGTCGAAACAACCGGCATTTGAGGAATTAATCTCACACATGTCAAACAATATATTCAATTCTGAGAACAAAAAATCGGACCAAGAAATAAATATATTTAAAACTATTTTTATTGTGCCATTTTTGATAACTTTTAGAACCCTAATAATCCTATAATTTCATAGTCACCAAATTTCATTTTTATTAATTTTACAATTAATAATTGTTACATTAAAAACAGTGTCGATTGCTTCCATACATTCAGCCCATGTCAAACGCTTGTTTTTTAGTCATAACGGTTAGCAAAGAAGCGCACGGTCTGCCTGATGGTTAAGTCACCGCAACCTTTTTTTTAGGTTAGAAGTTGGCAAACAAGCATACGGCCCACCAGATGGTAAGTGGCTGCCGCAGCCTATGAGCACTTGCAGCACCATTAGTAGGTGCCACTCACTCGTTGCCAACCTCGAGATATTAGTTCTTAAATCTCGTTCGCCCAGTAATTTCACTAGCGTACAATGCCCTTCAAACTGGAACACAGTAGTGCCTAAGCACTACTATTTGGCGGCAGAATATTGGACACTGCGGTGGTACCTACCTAGCCGGCCTCTTGCAACAAAAGACCTACCACCAGTGTGACCTATACACGCTTGCGATATTTGAAGTATCACATGCGCGTTGCCAACCCAAGGGAAAGGAGGAAAGGAGAGAAGAGATGAGATGGGAAAAAGAAGAGATAGGAGAGAAGAGATGAGATGGGAAAAAGAAGAGATAGGAGATTGATGTTCTTGTTCATCGCACGGTACGAAACGCTACAATAAACTATAATGCTACTTTACGCCGATTTGTGAGAGTATTACTTTTCTGGTCGACCCGAGGCCTATTTGTGTTGAGGAAACCACTGTTCTACTATGTCTAAAAATGTTTTTCATTTGATTCAATAATAAAGTTTTATAGCCTACTAGCGGGCCGGCAGACGTTGTCTTGCCCCGTAAAAATGTGGGACCGGATAGCAGCGGGTGGGGATAGCAGCGGCCCCTAACTGAGTCTATTTGTGAACAGAAGTGACACCGGTGAAACTTATTGAATTATTAATATCGTTATTAAAAAATGGGGTTGATGGTATAAGGATGAAAATTTGGTTATATGCATTTTTAATGCTTGATGTACAAAAAATAAAAATAAAAATTTTGTCAAAAAAATTTGGGGTGGACCACTCTTAACATTAAGGAGATGATTTATGAAAAATAGATTTATGAAAAATAGATGTTGACCGAGTCTCAGACCTACACAGACCTCAGACTGATATGCACAAAAAATTTCATATAAATCGGTCGAGCCGTTTCGGAGGAGTTTGGTGACAAATACCGCGACACGAGAATTTTATATATTTGACTACTTAATATAAATGTACGGAACTCTTGCTGCGTGTCGCAAGAATTTTACAGCAGACAAGTCTGTCTAAAAGATCTGTAGTTTCTGTAGTTGTATTCAGTATTTTTATTTGTGGAAATGTTTTGGTATAGAGCTGGCTGTGTGTTCGTCGGAACTTTAAAATGTTTTTGTAAAAACTTCTTGTATACTTTTCAATTTGCTCACGATACGAGAGAGTTAAGAACTTAATGTTTTTCAACTGAATTTTTTGTAACTTAAATAAACTAAACAAAAATTATTTGTGTAAACTATATAAATAAGCAAAATTGAAGAGTCTTGTGTCTTTCTGTCTGTCCAGATTTTCATAATAACTTAAGGTACTTTTATTTAAAAGTGAGTGTGTGTGCTTATGTACACGCGTTAGAAGTACTTCTTTGGCGTAACAAGATAAAAATCTTTTCAAAAAATTTTATCTTTACACACATTTACACACATTTTATTTTGACACTAACAATAGAAAAAAGGTATTTAATACACTGAAAATTTTATTATAACGCATTATGTAATTAAATAAAGTTTATTTAAATATCACAAAAAAATGTTGACTATAGCTAACTTCAGGGTGTCGGTTTTTGTGACGGTGTGCGCGCGCATCGTAAGAATGTACTCTCATCATTTTTCCCTAACGCGCCAAAAGAAGTATAACTTGAAAAGCAATTTAGAATTCCTTACATAAAAAAAAATCTGTAGATCAGGCGAGCGGAGCCTGAGGGCAATGCTAGTGAACTATAAATTTATAATTTCACTATGACGTAAAGGTGCCGAGCCTACCTTTCATGTCCCTCTGTCGCAAATTTGAGATGGTAACCAGTCACCCCTACCTACGAACGCCTGCGACACTTGATGTATCACATGTGCGTTAGATAAAGATAAAGAACTTTTTTATTTGCTTTAACATGAGTATACATACATATGCATGCAAGATGTTAAAAGATATATAAGAAACAGTCATGTTTAGCCTCTATGGCGTACAAATATTTAACACCAGTCTTATAAATTTATATGGATAAATTATACAATATACTTAACATTTAAATTAGATGAGAGAATAATAACAAAGAAAAAAGAAAAAAATAATCATTAAAGAGGAAAAAAGATCTAAATATACAGATAATTTTACTCATCTAACATTACATTTATTTACCATTAATTATACTGTAAACTTAGTTATATACATTAATCAATTTGGTATATATAATTATTTTTCTATGTTCTATGAATTCAATTGTATTATATCTAATTAGCAGCAACTTAGATATATTGTCATAGCAGATTGTGATCAATGTTGTCATGCAGAAAATCCCTAATATTATAGTAGGCTTTATTTGCAAGGAAATCCTTTAATTTGTTTTTAAATACATTTCTATTATGTTCTTTCCAGAGTTTAAGAATTTTATTATATATTTTTGGGCCCATGCAAACAATGCTGTTATTCATTAAAGCAGTTATTGACTTATGTATAGAAAGTTTAGTGTTATCACGTCTATTACGAACGACCGTATTAGACATAGGTGGAAATAAGTTAGGATTGCTCTTAACAAACACTGCGCTTTCCAAAATGTAAAGAGACGGTAGTGTCAATATTTTATATTTTATGAAGAATGGCTTACAGCTCTCCGTGACATTTAGTTTGAACATAGTTCTTATGCACCGTTTCTGGGCTTTAAATACTAGTTCTTTATTTGTAGAGTTACCCCAAAAGATAATACCGTATCTAATATTGGACGAGACTAATCCATGGTACGCTGTAAGAAGGGCGTTGATGTTCAGCATTGGTACAAGTTTGTATATTGCATAAGTTGATTTACTTATTTTTTTTATTAAGTTATCCGTGTGTGTTTTCCAATTAAGTTTTTTGTCAACAATTATACCAAGAAACTTCGCATTATCAACTTTATGAATAGTTTCGTTATTGTAGTGTGTTATTAGGTCAGACATAGTAGGTACTCTTTGTGTAAAATGCATAATATTAGTTTTTTCCAAATTAATTTTTAGATTATTGTTTTCCAACCACTTTACCATAGATATTAAGGAATTATTAATGTCATCGTTATAGGTATCTTTATTTTTACAAGGTATAGTTATGGTACTGTCATCGGCAAATAGTGTCACGTATTGGTTAATGCTTTTAGGTAGATCATTGATGTATATGATAAACAATAGGGGTCCCAAGACACTGCCTTGGGGTACCCCGTATTTGACTACACGACCCGATGATCGAAAAGTTTTTTCATGTTTTGTGTGTGTGTTTACTGAGGTTATTTCTGTATATTGTTTTCTATTCGTAATATACGATTCTATGAGATGCAAAACGTTACCCCGGATCCCATAAGCTTCCAGTTTCTTAATTAAAATATCATGACAGACGTAGTCAAACGCCTGCGTCATATCGCAAAATATGGTGCTCACTGGATTTGTTTTGTCTACATTTGTCATTACTTTATACATAAAGTCATAAATAGCCATATTTATCGTTTTATTGCTGCGAAAGCCCTTCTGTTCTGGTGTTAGTATATTGTTCTTTTCAAGATAGGTGTACAATTGTATATATATATGTTTCTCAAATATTTTAGAGATAATACTTATGAGGGAGATTGGTCGGTAGTATTGCATAAGTTCCTTATCTCCTTTTTTAAACAATGGTTTTACAATCGATATTTTCAGTGCTTCTGGAAAAATACCTGAATCGATGCTTAGATTTATAATATAACTAAGATGTGTACAGATTTCGCCAGCAACAGCTTTAATAACTTTCGTTGAAAGACCGTCATGACCCACACTATTAGTATTTCTTAATGAATTTATTATTTTGTATATTTCCGCAGGCATACAAGGGACTAAAAAAAAGGAGTTAAGTCTGTTTTCTATGACAGATATAACATTTTTGTAAGAATTATTTGGGGGAGTTATTTTTTCCACAAAATACGTATTAAATGCTTTTGCTATGTCTTTAGGATTAGTGATTATGTTATTGTTAATTTTAATACTTTTAATGGTGTCTCTTGGTAAATTAAATTTTGAACTGTTAATTATCTTCCATATTGCTTTAGATTTATATGTAGTAGTATTTATTAAATAGTTATTTTGCGCTTTTCTAGTGTTTAATTATTAGTTTTAGTCTTTTAGAATAATCGGTAAAATTTTTTTTGTTTATTTCATTTGGTTTATGCCTATACTGCCATAATAATTGGCGTTTCTTTTTGCTACATATTTTAATGCCACGTGATATCCACTTGGGTTTTTTCATAATATTAATAACTTTCGATACCTCCGGAAAACATAATTTATAGTATAAATCAAATGTGTTTAAAAAACAATTATAGGCTTTATTAGTGTCTGAAGTTTCGTATATGTTCGAAAACGATAGGCTTTGTAGACACGATTTAAATTTATTAATGTTTTCATTACAATAATCTCTTCGAGTAACTCGCCAATTTTTATTATTATAAAAACTTTCAACAGGAAACTTGAATATTTGAGCCGTGTGATCAGATAAACCTAGCTCGCGCACTTGAGTATCAGTTTTCTTACTAAAGTTATGAGCTATGTTGTCAATACATGTTACACTTTTTAATCGTGTAGGCTGATTTACTGCTAATCTCAAATTAAAATTCATAAAGACACACTCAAAATCTAAAGACTGTACATTTCGTTTCATTATATCTACATTAAAATCACCCGCTATTACAATATTTGCATAACGATTCTTACAAAGTGCTTGCAATAGTATTTGTATTTTCTCTATACATATATTAAAATTACTAATTTTAGGAACCCTATATACACATGCAACAACTATTTTATAGTCAATTAGTTCTATTGCGCAGCATTCAAACACTCCAGTCTCAGATATTTTTGCAATTTGGTTTAATTCCTTAAAACGATGACAATTTTTAACGAGTATACATGATCTCCTCTCTTACTATTGTTTCGCATAACATGCTAGTTGATAGTTAGGAATATTTAATAAAGATTCATAACCTGACATGATAAAATGTTCAGTAAAACATAAGATGTCTACTTTAATATTTTCATCTAATAATTCATCAAGGCTCACCGAGACTGCATCACATTTGTTAAATAATCCCGCAATATTCTGGTGTAGAACACGAAGGTATTTAGTGGTCACGAAAAAAGGTTTCTTCATTTGTTTCCTGTGTCTTGCATTTATTAATTCTGTTTGATTGGTTCATTGTAGGAGTCGCTTGATTGTCTTGTGCAGAAAATAATTCGTAATCTATCATTATATTGGAACTAATTTTTTCGTAAATGTTTTTCCATCCGTATTTATTTATTATTCCTGTTTTATAGGAGAACATTTCATGTGTCAGTGATAAGTTACTGTCGAAAAGATAAGCATACTCTTGATTCTGAATGTCTAAGCACAGGAGATTATTCAGTAGCTCGACTTTGTAATTGTGTATGAGTGCACCTTTTATGTAGGTTGGTGTACATATGATATTATTTGTATGAGTCATGTTTTTTAACGTTTTTTTTAAGCTATCCAATAAATATTTGAACTCGTTGTTCTTTATATCATTTTCACCTATAAAAATTAAACAGTAATCGTTCACTGTAAAGTTCTGTAGTTTATGTTCAATATTGTTTAGCCAAACTTTTGTCGCAGTATTCGGTAATAGGTAATGGCAGTAGTCAAAATGATCCGAAAATATTTCTTCAATTAAAGGCAAAGTACCTTTCGTGCAGCCGCTGCTTATTACACACAATTTGTTTTTTGATTTTGAATTCAGTTTATTGCCTGTTAAGTTTTTATTGGTAATGTTGCTTTCTAATGATGTTTGTAGGCCGTTTTGTGTTTGCTTCTGTGCGTTCATATCAAGATAGATAGCCTGTGTTTCTTTATTTAGCATGTGAGTGTTACTTTTTCCACTATTATAATCTCCAGTATTGAACTCAATATCCTGTGTAAAAGGCGATTTTTGCAGTCTAGATTTTTTTTTATTAGTTGATGAAGGTGTGTTAGTTTTTCTGTCAGGGGTTAAGCAAATATTTTTAAAAGTTTCAACATTTTTTAAAGATTTTTGTAGATCTGATTTTAATCGAATGTTTTCACAATTCAAATTTTCTATTTCTTGATGCGCGTTCATTAGTTGCATCTTAAGTATTTTTATTTCTTCATTTAAATTGTTAAGAATATCATTATCAATATTGTTGTGTACGTTGTCTGGCAGGCTCATTATACTGGTGTCAAGTATCGTTTTTTTACTGTCATCAGATGATATAGATAAGTCAACAATCGAGTCTAGCGAGCCAGTAATTAGTCGTTTCCTATATGTTATATTGCCAAATGAAACTGTATCCATTGTATCTATGAATTATTTTGTCGGCTTATGAAATGCGGCACTCTTTCTTGCTTATGTAATGTTAATGCTTAATTTGTAATTATAGAAAAAAAAAAAAAAAAAAAAAAAATCACAAAAAGACATGTATCTTCCGTAGGTTTGAACCACGTTCGTTCGGTTACTTAGATAAACACTCGTGGCAGTCTTACAGATTGCGCTAGCGAGACTTATAGATTCATTATGAAAAATGTGTATCATAACCTAATGTGAGATAGATTTAAACTGTTCAAAACGGTTGATATGACTAATAACTTTGGAATTTTTTTCACTTGACGTGCACTATGTTCGAAAATATTTATTCATTTTATTCTGTTTTAAGAACACTTTATATATTGCTTAGCAAGTAGTTTGTTTGTTTATATGTATTATTAAATCAATTGACACTTTTTAATGATATTTTTATGGCTCGTTTATAGTTTAGTTTTGATTTATTTTCACAGTATTTTTTTTTTTTAGCACTTGTATTAAGGTCTTAGAAAATTTCACTATCGATTTATTGGATCACTATCCACAGTTTTAATTTCGCAAATCATGGATAATATTTGTCATTTATCACTTATTACTTAATCACAATTTCAATTCTTCACGAACACTTTGAATTTTTATAACGGTTTTTCAGTATTCTTGTTTAAAAATCCACAAACATTAATCGAATTGCTTTATATATAGATAACACTGTTCGTCTTGTTCATACGCAACTTTTAACACCCGATTTATTAAAATCAAGGCACTTTTTCCATTTTTACGGATTTTTTAAACGCGGAGCTATAATTACGTTGTTTTTATGTTTATGAGCGCGAAAACCAATGTTAAACCAAGGAACAAGAAGGAAAGGATAAGAAGGGAAAAAAGGAAGGGAATAGAGGGCTGGGAGATTGGGCTTCCGGTGCTCTCGTTACGACGCTACATACAGTACAGTTACTTTACGCCGTTTTTTTGTACTTCACCGGTCATACCATCGTTCGGCCCATACGGCCCATTTATGCTGAAAGAAGCATGGCTCTACTACCGTAAACTCTTAAACTCTGCTTTGTTTTCAAGAAATCTTGTTTATTCTCAGCTGCAACATTTATTAAGACTTAAATAATTGCACCTGGAAGTGACGGCTTGTTAGCTTTAATTGCAGCTCCGATGCCCAGAAACACGAGGTATTATCCTTTTATGCATTATCTTCAACTAAAATTAATTATTTAAACACGAATAAGATTTTAAGCGAATCGTTTGTTACTAATTTTCTATTCCGATAAGCTACAATTATGATTTGCTTAGCATGATTACTTCTTACATTGTTCATTGTTATCATAATTATATCAGCCAAAGGACGTCCACAGCTTTACCAGGACATCAGTCCACCTTGTGACGGATCTGCCCACGCTGAGCCTTCCGGTACTTGGTCACCACTTATAGATTAATATTTATTGATAATTGATTAAAAAAAACCTTTCCGCCCCAACAACCGACTGTTATATGAGTAAATACAATACACATAAAATTATTGTTTCATTTAAAATAATTTCAATCTTATCAAAAAAGTATTAATAATAATAATAATAATCTTTATTGCATCTTACAAAATCTCAATCACAACATAATGATATAAAAGACAAAGACATTACCTTTGTATGCCGGAAAACTCAAAACCGCTGACGTTTCAAGTTGTGAAAGAAACTCAGGCATAAAATATAGGCTTTAAGAAATACAAAAGGTTATGTATAAAACTCTGACTTCTCAACTAGGAGAGTACCTGTATTACAGAAGCCAGTGGCCTCGCAAAATGTTAAAACATCACATTACATTCTCGATAGTCAAATACTTTATACAATTGCAAATAAAGATTGATTATTAATAGATACCAAAAAAGGAAATAATAATAAATAAATTAGCATTCAAGTGCGTTGTGAACCACGCACAGTTGAAACTAAAGGGTTCCGCAGCTTGGTTAAGAAGAATCTCAAGGCCTTTAAAAATAATAACGAATTAAAATCGACTGCAAAAATAAGTTGGTAATTTCATAGTAATTATTAAAAGTTATATGAAAAACAAAGTTATGGGAAAAACTTATATATCTCTTAAATTTGTAGACCTATCTTCTTCAAACCAAATGTGGTTGAAATTTTATTTGATGTCCTACAAGCTCAAATTTGCCCAGAATTTTAAATCCCATAGTTCAAAAGTTAGAGAGGGTGCCACAATTTTTATGACTTTAGGAGCTAATATCTCAACAACTACTGACTTAATGAAAAAAGTCATAATCAAATCTCCTTATCATTTTGAAAGAGCTATCCAAAGATATCTCACACATTGACATACGTTGAAATTTTTTTTTTTGCAACACTCAGTTACATGTATGGACTGCTACCGTTAGTTCTTAAATATTTTAAGATTTCATTACAGAATGAATGCTATTTAGTAAATTTCGTATAGATAGAGCCAATGGTCTCCGAGTAAAATGACTGTGACATACGGACGGACGGACGGACAGACGGACATGACGAAACTATAAGGGTTCCGTTTTTGCCATTTGGCTACGGAACCCTAAAAAAGGAACAAAAAAATTTTATAAATTTAAAAAAAGTTCTTTGAACTAATTTTAAGACATGACATGTACTAATGAAGTGAAATGCATTAATAACTAGCTTCTGCCAACGGCTTCGCCCGCGTGAATTCATTCACATAAAGCTTACATAATTCCATACAAATTTTCATCCCTGTCTGTTTCTGTTCTGTTGTTATTGTAATAACACCCTGGAGGGTAAAATTTTAAGAAAATTTAAATGTCTTATTTATTTATATCGAATTTAACCCACGACAGTAAGGCACGCTACCAACACAACAGACGTCAAAAAGACCAAGTCCTATTTAATAGGTAAAAATGTAATGCAATGTAGGTTTGGTGAGAAGCACACATACTACAACCAGTATTAGATGCTCAAGATGTTAATGTATATACTTCAATGTTAAGCCGAGTCATGTAGAAAAGGCAAAGTTTATTGCAGCTCCGAGCTCCAGTAAACAAGGATAGTCTAGCCAAAGGAAGCAATATCGGAACTCTTTCGTGTTGAAATAATCGGGAGCTCATCAATTGCCAGACTTAGTAGACAATATATTCAGGACTTGGACTTATAAGAGTTAACAAGTCAACGTAAACATAAATCTTTGTTGCATTTTATACTTATATACTTTATACTGTGAATAATATAACATTTAGAAGATAGACATGAATAAATTGTTACCAGCATTATTGGTCACAAAGCTACTGAATAAATTATAGTTCTAATAAGTGACTAGCTGTGTCTGCGACTTCGTTTGCTTTAACGTATTTTTTTAAAAATTCCTTTGATTTTCCGAGATAAAAGTATTTTTTGTGTTTTACGTACGCAGTCTTCACTCGTACTTAGCTAACGCTGTAATGAAAATTACAGTAACTTCTGAGAAAATGATACACTTATTTTAATGAAACGAAGTGAAAATGTCACTCGAGATCTTAGTTAATAACAAACGGAATAAACAGATGCCTGTTTGACACATTTCGGATTTATAGCCGTGTAATTTTTTAAGTATAAAAAAGCAATAACATCGATAGTATCTATATCGTTTTATCATCAAAACAATAAAACATTTTGCAAATGTAACTGTTGTACTGCTTCCGAAATCATTATCCGGATAATGAAACCGGGGCACCGCAAACCGGTTAAGGTACTATTGTCATTTTGTTTATAAACCTATCTCCAATCAACGGTAAATCTACGTTTGTTTAATGAACCGTGGGACTGAAACGATACGCAACGTTATTGGAGTATTTTGCAAATAATGATCGCATGGCCTAACATCAAAGCGATATTTATAGTAGAATCGAAATAGAGAGAATAATTATATACCATATTAACCTACTTCTAACTATCTTAATCTTTTATGAGCATCGGCCAGCGGCTTGACCTTCGTGAATAAAAAATTAATTTTAATACAAACTTTGAACACGTGTTTCTTTATAATTATTCGACAAAAATTAAGTTTCATGATTTTATTTTCAATAATGACAGACACGTATGGATCTTTCAAGCCCTTTCTTCGAAAAATCCTTTTTAGTGCTAATTTACGTTTTAAAAAAACACCTGACAAAAATCACATTTTTCTAGGTCCAAGAGTTTAGGCTGGACGTTGATACGGCGTATGTATCTTATGATTTATTATTTCCCAATTATTCTATTCTTTTCATTGTCTGATTAGATATAACCCCTCGGCTCTGTTCGCTTCTTAAATACCTAATAATTGCTTTTTTTCTTTATCTGCGCGGCACCTTAATTCATTTCCACCAATGAACCCTAGTTTTCTCCTTATATTTTAGCCAAAGTTATAATAATAATTAAAACTGTTTTTAGTATTCTTGTTCGTTTCGGCTAGTCTCTGAAAATATTAGAAAGATTTTGACAGGACAGTCAGTGGTATATGATGACAGTCAGTGGTAGAAATACTTTTAGTTACTTACTTCTTAGGAGTAAGTAACTAAAACTACTTTTACTTAAATAAATAAATAAACGCTACACACTCAACGGCGATTATTATTCGATAGACTATGCGAGTTGAACCGCGGGTAAAGTTTATAATAAGAAACTAAGCAGAGACACTATTAAAGATAAAATAATTTTCCGATTTGACATTTAAAATGTATAGTGCAAACTCCTGCGGCAATTCTTGAGAGTTTGCGGTAGACAAGTCTATCGGATATCCAAAACCGTTGTCTGTGGATATATTTCGTTTTATTTGTGGGAATGTTTTCGTATGCCGCAACGGAGCCGAATGTTCTTTGAAACTTTAAAATGTTCTGTGAAAAAACTTCCCGGATACTTTTCAATTTACCCACGATAGTAGTAGAGTTAAAATTTTATATTTGTTGGTTGGTATTGGCTGTTTTCGTTTTTTATTCACTAAAATATCAAATGTTGTTTTGAAGCTTGGATAGTACATATCTCGCTTTGGTATAGTATTTTTACGTTTTTGTTTACGGAATATTTATTTTTAGCTTTTCAGTTTTGAAGTCAGTATTTTTACTACACTATAAAATTGTGTAGTGTTTATCAGGTATAATATTAACTAATTTAAATGTAGATAGATCTTATAGTCTCCGGGTAAAATATTTGTAACACACGAACGGTAGATCTTATTGTCTCCGAGTTAGTGCCTTTTAAACGTGCCGGTTGCCGGGTATCCGGTGTCGACAGTCCGGTAACTCATTTCGCTTTCACACGATCAAACTAGAATGTAGTAGCTCATACGCTCGCGTCCGCTTGCCTAGCAAAATTACGCCAGTACATGTGAAAGCTGCCATGCATGCTCAAACACTTTACTACCGGATTCCCCGCGCCGGCTACCCGGCAACCGGCACATGTGAAAAGGCACTAAAAGTGCCTTGATATAAAGGTTTCTATTTTGACGATGAAATCCTGAAAACTATAAGAAAGGATATAAATTAAAACGAGGCGAAACGTCAGAACAACCCTCGACAACCCAATCTAAAATTCTCTCTGAACAATTTTTAATTATATTTTTAATGAATGCTTTTCTCTTTATTTACCCAATGTTTGAGCGGTATCGCTTGTAATGAAAAAGTTTCATAATAGAAAAAACTAGGTGTTTTTACTTAATTACAATTTTAAATACGGTTTTTTTTTCATTGTTTCGAGTTTTCAAAGCTTTATTTGATGAATCGTTGCCAGACAGCGTGAATAATTTATTAAAATGAAAAAGTGCCTTTTATTTACATTTAAATTAACTTGTTATGAATCATGTTTATTAACATTATTATTGTAGTGGGTTTTAAGATTCATTCATTTATTACTAGTTATGCCCGCGACTTCACCCCTGTGAGTAACGATTTTATTAGTTATCTTTATTGCAATAAATAAATGAT
The DNA here is from genome assembly GCA_023373885.1 of Hestina assimilis. Classification (NCBI taxonomy): domain Eukaryota; kingdom Metazoa; phylum Arthropoda; class Insecta; order Lepidoptera; family Nymphalidae; genus Hestina; species Hestina assimilis. The sequence goes on along the minus strand of CM041749.1, from coordinate 2,115,613 downwards.
TCCCAGTACACTATTTTAAACTCCTTCAAGCCTATTTTTCACTATAAAAGGTAGCCTATGTCCTTTCCCAAAGTCTAGTCTATCTCTTTACCAAATTTCATCAGAATCAGTTCACTGGCTTATGCGTAGAATCGTAACAGACAGGCTGACATCAAAAATAAACTATACGACTGCGAACAACTAATACAAAAGAAATCATAGTATCAAATTCTAGTTCTCTTACAAACTAGCCATAATACAAAAATTAGCCGTTTAGCTGGCTAGCCGTTACCCTATTAGTTAAGCTAAGTTAGGTTAGCCGGCTAAACCGGCTAAACCAACGGCTAATTAGTCAAGCTAATTGAGCTAGCTGGTTATATTAGCAAAGCAGATCAGCTAGCTATTTAGCTAACTTATCTAACTTTTTTAGCCGTACTAACTTTGAGTAATTCTTGGATATAGCTTATGAAATCCTATTAGCAAAGTTGCAAAGAAAAGTAATACCAGTCAACTGTTCAACTGAAAACCTATCCACCTTATCTGTTCAATATTCAATGAATCGTCACCATTCAGAAAGTCGGAAGATTTAGCTTGAATTAAAAAACTTTTATATTCGTGTCACAATTGAAAACTAAAAAGATTTAGTAAGTTCTTTAGATTTTATCACAAACAGACACATTTATCTTAATTAATTAAAGATGAGATAACATAAAATACTCTTCTAAAGTAGCGTGTATTCATTATTAAAAGCAGAAACACTGAAACTTTAGGCAAATTTATCTTTTTGGAACGAATTTCTTTAACGCGGCTTACGGGTATTGCGATTTAGTAGATATCGTCCGAAATGCCGTATGCTGTGTGTGTGTGCGTGTGTGTATCGAGCCTTCCACAAGCAAATGATCACACGAGCAAGTAAGTGAGCAGCCGGGTGCGCAAATCTCTCCCTGTCTCTCTGTCTCTTTCTTTGTCCCTGTCTCTTTCTATCACAAAACCTATTGAAATATACAGATTTAAACGTAAAGAAACTAAAAGTCGACTGCACAATTTTTTTATGTCAAATGGGCAAAGGCTTATCTGATATTAAGCGATTACCGCCACCCATGAACATCTGCAACGCCAGAAGGCATGCAGGTGTATTGTCACCCTTTTTGGATATAACTGGTTACACGCCGGCCAACTTCGAAACACGGTTGACGTCACGAGGTCTTCACCAACATACAGTGATAACCAGGAAAGCCTTTTAAGCCCTACCACACCAAAACATGTCTTAGAATTTCTTCCACGACTTGCGGGATTCCTCACAATGTTTTCCTTCACCGCTAAGCACGAGATAAAGAACTTGAAAACTCACAGCACCGATTTCACCCGGCGACCTTTGTTTAAAGTCTACGTTTTTGATCCATTAGGCCATCTCGGCTTTATTATCCTTACTAATATTATAAATGCGAAAGTAATTGTGTCTGTCTGCCTGTTTAAATGAAATTTAGTACACAAATAGTCTATAATCACACACTAACAGCACACGCCCTCACACATAAACACGCACTCACACATACACATACACACACATACACATACACACACATACACATATACACACACTCACACTTAAGCATACATAAACACGTACAGACTTCAGCCTGTTAATTAGTCCTATTCGTTATTTTTAATTTTTTTTTCCTGTTTTCTCTTTAATTTTGTTATTTTGTAAACATTAATTTTTGTTCCCAAAGTTTGCAACATACTTGTTTAGTTCAAACCTACCTGCCTAATTTATGGATACGATTGTTTTAGATAATACACAACTCTGGTTCTCAAGTCACAGGCTGTCGCCTAGTTTGAGAATCACAGCCTACTCACATTTTATGTATTTCTGTGTTAGTACTAAGGGACAATTTAAGAGAAATGTTGTTACGAACTTTGTTAAGTTTAATAAATATTATTCTTATTCTTATTCTTAGAAAGGACATAGACTAACTTTTTTATCCGAAAAAAGGGTTGTAAGGGGTTGAAAGGTGGAATGAAAAGTTGTATCGTCATTTTTAGAGCTAGAAGCTTAAAACTTATTTTAGGCTGTTGATTCGATTTAAATAAATATGACATTTAAAGTTTGTAAGCGAGGGGAGGGTGTCGTTTCAGAGTTTGTACTAAAACCATTATTCACGCGGACGAAGCCGCTGGCAGAAGTTAGTTATTTATATATCATAATTGATTTAATCTTTTTTTTTATGTAAGAGGCGGCAAACGGTCAGGAGGCTCACCTGATGTTAAGCGATCACCACCGCCCATGAACATCTGCAACACCAGAAGGCATGCAGGCGCGTTGCCGACCTTTAAGGAAAGAATACGCTCTTCTCTTGAAGGTTTACGTTGTAACAAGTATTTAGTGTTCATACATTGTATAAACCTTTTTATTTAACAATACATAAATTGCTGGGAATATTTTCAAAATATATCACATATGACTGATTTATTGGACAATATCGCCAACGTCGGCTGTACGTCTGCTATAAATTAGTTTCCAAAAAGATAAACAATGACAGTATTAAATAAAGGTCTAATATAGCTGTACGATATTATGTATATTTTTCGCCATATATATATAAGGCCATAATAATGCCCGACATTTTCATATTTATACGTGATATTATTGACGACGGCGTGGCGCAGCGGTAGCGTACCTGCCTTAACCGCCACAGCTCTTGTGTTTGGACGCAAATAAGCAATACCATGTCGACCCACAAAATTGAAAAAACTGATTTATAAATGCAGGAGTGTTGGTAAATGGCAGAAGAACATTTTTCTTTGATATTTGTAGGTTTTTAAGCTTTAAAACTTCTAAAAAGCCATTTTTAATCATGCAATTTATGTATTATGTTAAACGTTTTGGGTTATATTGGGATATACGAAATATGCAGTTTGTATACATATTTTTTGTGAAAATAAGTAAAATAACTTACATAAATCTGAAATTGCCAAAAACTTGACCAATACATAAAAAAATCATATAAAGCAAGTTGATCAAAATTTTCAAACGCGTTTTTCTCGAAATGACATTCGTGTGGGTTGACATGGTATTACTTATTTGCGTCCATTTATGGTAAATAACCGTATATTTCTGTTTGAATGTGTTTGTGTTTGTCGATGTGCATGTCAGACCCCCGACATAAGATATAACTATAGGATAGTTATATGAGGGCCGTTGAATGTGTAGCACTTGTTTATACGACGACGTTGTGGCGCAGCGGTAGCGAACCTGCCTTAAACGCCACAGGTCGCGGGGTCGATTCCTGCTCGGAGCATAATATGTTTGTATTGACCATGCAAGCATATTTTCCGGTCTGGGTGTATTTGTCCTTATCATTGTGAATGTTTCCGGACCCCCGACACAGGATATTACTATCCTAATGGGGGCCGTTGAGTGTGCAGCGTTTATTTTTTTTATTTTTTTTTGAGAGTTCCCTCTTTTATAAGTAAGTCTCTACTATCAATTCCTTCTGTCAGTGGCCTGTATCTCGCAAAACCGTAATGGGTAGAGTTGAATTTTTCACAGAATGTTTATTTCTATTGCCAAATAATTATAAATGCTAAAAATATAATAAAATTTAAAAAGAAAAAAGACTCAAATTACATTGAGTTGTTATAAGACTCAAATTACATGTAACAAATTTGAAAGCGAGTTTGACCACGTGTGCTACGGGCGTTATTGGGGTAGCGGGCGCGTGTCGCCAGAACGCGACCTTAAAAACAACATTTTACACGTAACAAATAAAGATAAAAAATATAATGTAATCGTTGAAAGCAAACCTTTTCGTCTATCTCAAGCATAGAGATACAATCAATATGTCAAACGCCACTATATTAAAAGGTTGACCGCACAAGCTTTGTAGTTTATTGCAAGCCGAATGCAGTATACAAGATGGACGCTCAACAAAGGATGCAATATCTAACAGCAAACGAAAGAGAGTTCGACACTTTTATATATAAGAGGACTTGTAATCTAAATTTACTTTTATATTATTTCTCTCGAACCTATTCAATTTATATTTGAAGAAAACATTAATATTATTATAACCGACTTTTTTTATGTTAGAACTTGGCAAACAAGCATACGGCCCACCTGATGGTAAGTGGCTGCCGCAGCCTATGAGCGCTTGCAGCACCATTAGTAGGTGCCACTCACGCGTTGCCAACCTGGAGATATTAGTTCTTAAATCTCGTTCGCCCAGTAATTTCACTAGCGTACAGTGCCCTTCAAACCGGAACACAGTAGTGCCTAAACACTACTATTTGGCGGCAGAATATTGGACACTGCGGTGGTACCTACCTAGCCGGCCTCTTGCAACAAAAGACCTACCACCAGTGTGACTGATTGCACTGGTGGAATAATCTCTGTTGTGACAGAGGTTATCCCAACAGCGGGCGATGAGGTCGTCACATCCCGACGCCTATAGAATATACTTATTCTTATACACCCAGCGTCTGCTTATTACTCTTATTCGGATTTGACCGGTTACTAGTTTTTATACAGAGCGATTGTCATCTGACCTCCGCAAAACCAAAGGGCGAACCAGTGACTCATTGGATAAGAGCAATTTACTTATCAATAGTTAATCAATGGAAACATCTGTCTGAGCGGGAATCGAACGCTCAACCCTCGAGGCTAAAGGCAGACTCGCTACCCGCAACGGTGTCCTACAATAAGATATATAAGTAATTGGCTTAAAGTAACGTATCAGTAGATACTGTTGCGTTTCGTGTTTCTGCGTATTACTTTTATCCGGATTTGGCAGGTTACTAGTTTTTACAAGGAGCGATTGTCACTTGACCTCCGCAACCCTAAGCGAACCAGTAACTCATTGGATAAAAGCAATTTACTTATCAAGAGTTAACGATTATTATCAATTGTTATGTAATAACCGGGAACGGCAGCTTAATGTGCTCTCCGAAGAGTGGTAGGAGACCCACACGGACAAACGCTCAGACCGAAACAGAAATTTTAACAAACATCTTCCCGAACGGGAATCGAACCCGTAACCACTGGCTGCGAGACGCCAGCTAGGTAGGTACCACCCCAGTGTCAAATGTTCTGCCGCGAAATAGTAGTGCTTAAGCATTACTGTGTTCCAGTTTGAAGGGCACTGTAGGCTAGTGAAATTACTGGGCAGAGGAGATTTAAAAACCAATATCTCGAGGATGGCAACGTGTGAGTGGCACCTAGTAATGGTGCTGCAAGCGCTCATAGGCTACGACAACCACTTAGCATCAGGTGGGCCGTATGCTTGTTTCCCAACTTGTAACATAAAAAAAAAACCGTCGAGACTAAAGGCAGACTCGCTACCCACAACGCCACAACGGCGTCAAACAAATCATTACGTATATACCTATAATGTATATGTACAATGTACATATTATATACAGGAAAGGCAAGGTTTATTAGGGTTTTTATCTGAGCTGTCGTCAGCTCATACAATACATTAGGGTGGGTACACGTACCTCTAACGATATAATAATTTGAGAAACGTTGGTATCGACTATTTCATTAAAAATCAATTGGTAAATGGAACCCTATCTAATTTATTACACACTTGATAAAAACCACTTCATTGTCTGATCGAGCGAAGCAAAGTGTGTCAAAATGAAGCTATCGGTGTGTGTGCTGTTGTGTCTGTTTGGTCACGCGTTGTCATGGGGACGAGGTGACTTGGAGCAATATGGGCCGTTTCAATTTGTTCTGTATTCGAAATTGATAAAATGTAAGTTATTTCTTATTTTTTAATGTCTATCCCATAAAAACGTAAAATGTGTGCAAAAACAAGCGTGTGTGTGTCAGCTCCGAGGCACTGCTGGAGTTTACTCCTTAACCTTATGAACGCTTGTCTTTGAATATACAATAGACAAAAATATATTAATAAATAAATATAAAAAAAACTAAGATAAATGAAGACAAAACTGACAAGCAAACATGCATGAAAAAAACATACAAGCAAACAGACATGCATAAAATTGTAAAAATTAAAGTAATAAATAAAAATTACTAAATTTTACACTTCATATTTTTTCCATACCGGGCGCCTTATATGAAAATCGATTATTTAGGAGTAAGCTCCAAAAATCCAAGTCACGCAACGCAGTTTTCCTATCACATAGAGATATGTGAGATCTCATGTATAACCATGACTTCTTCTGACGAATCTTCGTCAACAGCTGAACGTCGCCATACTTAGAAGGGACCGTCATAAGTTGGTTCGGCTGTTATTCATTTGGTAATATTCAATAAATCGTGTTATTGGTCTATATAGACGACCTGAATAACTCTGAAACTACTAACAACAAAGCGACATGAGCAAGAGGGGGCGGGGGGCCTTGTGACGCTGTCATGGCCACTAAGGCCAACAGCAAAATACAATCAAGAAAAAAAGAAGAAGAATAAGATAAAACAAGTTTACTTATTTAATAATTTAATGTAATTTATTGAGACATTTTATTTATCTGTCAATTAGTTGCAATCATTAAGAAACAATTATCTCCAATAAATACAAAGACTCTTTGTAATTACGGACATGATTAAGCAATAACGTTCTCATTATTTTTTCTTTTCATATTAAGTAAAAATAATGTTAAGTGACACCGTTGTGGCGTTGTGGGTAGCGTGTCTGCCTTTAGTCTCGACGATTGCGGGTTCGTATCCCGCTCGGGCAGATGTTTGTAAAATTTCTGTCTCGGTCTGGGCGTTTGTCTGTGGGTCTCCCCATCGTGCCTCGGAGAGCACGTTAAGCTGTCGGTCCCGGTTGTTATCACAAAAACATCTGATAATAATCGTTAACTCTTGATAAGTAAAATTCTCTTATCCAATGAGTTACTCGTTCGCCCTTAGGGTTGTGGAGGTCAGATGGCAATCGCTCTGTGTAAAAACTAGTAATCCGTCAAATCCGGATAAGAGTAATAAGCAGACCCTGGGTAAAATAAAATACCGGGAATAATGCTAGGACGAAGTCAAGTAAAAATAATGTCAAATATGAACACGTACGTTTTTATATCGTAATAAAAAATTATGTATTCGAAACTATTCGTAAATAGAAAACATAACCCTAAAAGAACACACAAGTATTTTGGTATTCTATAAAGATTTTTTTGTGTTTCAGGTAACCATGACAGAAATCTCAACATAAATGTTAGTGGTATAGATGTATATTTCTATGACTTTCCTAGAAGACACGTAGAAACTTTTGCAATCAAAAACGCAGCAAAAGGAATACTTTCAATAAAACATCTCGATAAATCCCGAAAATTCATAGTATTTGTTGCTGGGTATACATCCAATATCAATGATAAAGAAAAAAATCTAGTTCGGGAAACATTTAAAAACTATCCAGATACCTACTTGATCATATTCGACCACTCCAAATACACGAACGATGGTGATGGCCACTTAAAAAGCTATGGGAGATCGGTCACACATGTGTACTACATTGGTAAGGCTATCGGGAAAATGTTATCAAACCTTAAAGAACATGGAATATCGCCTAAGAAAATCCACAGTATCGGACATAGTTTAGGTGCCCAAATTTTAGGCTACGCTGGCGAAATCTTCTATAAAACCGCTGGAACAAAAATTTCCAGAATCTCGGCTTTAGATCCAGCTGGACCTTGCTTCTCCAACAGCTTCATCCAAGAACAAGTCAGATCCGGTGCTGCAGATTATGTCGAAGTATACCATTGTAATGCTGGTGGTTTAGGCACTACAAGTGTTTTAGGGGATGTTGACTTTTTTGCCAACAACAATGGTCATAGCCAACCAAACTGTGGCACGCCATTAATACCAGGAATTTTTGACTCGCCGAAAGCGGCAAAATGTAGCCACATGGCGTGTATAGATATATTTATGGCGACTGTGAACCATCCAAGCAGATTTCTAGCTCAAAAGTGTGGTTCCTACAAAGCATTTAAAAAGAATCGCTGTGCCGCTAATGATAAAGCCATTGCTGGTTTCTGGAACCCTGGTAACGCCACGGGTACTTACTATTTCAGCACCAAGAAATATAGAATCAAATATGTAAACTGAACTTATAATTTACTTATTTTATTTTGTAAATAAAATAAAATATTATAATTACACATGTGAAATACGAAATAAGCTGCTTCACAACCCTTGGGCTATAATAATCATAAGATCGATACACGTGCATTTAACTAATATACTACCTCACACATTTGAGAAGACATGCTATAAATTTTGTTAGTTGTAGAGACGTGACGATGAATTGTCGATAAATATATTTTTATTTTAATGGATTTTATGTTATAAACCAAATTAATGGTAATAAACTTAATCTGAAGCTGCTTAACAATAAAAAAAAAATCTAAAATTTACTTATGATATGACACAAATATTTTTTAAAATAAATAATATTTTCTTTAGGACATCGTTGTGGCGTATTGGTAGCGAGTCCTCATTTAACCTCGATGGTTACAGGTTCAATTCCCGCTCGGGCAGATGTTTGTATTGATCTTACAAATATCTGTTTCGGTCGGAGCGTTTGTCTTTCCCTTTGGTCCGTTAGGTCTCCCCACCGTGCCTCGGAGAGCACGTTAAGCTGTCGGTTCCGATGGTTATCACATAACATCTGATAATAATCGTTAACTCTTAATAAGTAATTATCTCATATCCAATGAGTACCTGGTTCGCCCTTAGGGTTGCGGAGGTCAGCTCTTTGTAAAACCTAGGAACCGGTCAAATCCGGTTAAAACCAATAAGCAGGCCATGTGTAGATAAAATACCGGAAAAAATGCTAGGAAGAAGGAGATAATATTTTCTTTGAATCATCTTGCATAAATTTCGAACAAAAAATAGTGGTGTAGCGAATAGCAGTATTTCAAAACTATCGATAGATAATACCTGCACTGACTGGATATACTAGCTGAATAATTAAGTGCAATTGTTTTAAACAACGCCTACGTTTAGTGTTAATAGCACCTGCGGTGAACTAGCTGCTGAGCTAGTAACTACAGGAATAAGATAATAAAAATGCATATTTCATACAGTCAAGGAATATTTACAATAAATATTCAAGATTGTAATATTTTGATTGCAATGTCAAAAAGGACTTTAACAAACTATTTTTTTTTTTTTATGTTAGAAGTTGGCAAACAAGCATACGGCCCACCTGATGGCAAGTGGCTGCCGCAGCCTATGAGCGCTTGCAGCACCATTAGTAGGTGCCACTCACGCGTTGCCAACCTCGAGATAATAGTTCTTAAATCTCGTTCGCCCAGTAATTTCACTAGCGTACAATGCCCTTCAAACCGGAACACAGCAGTGCCCAAACACTACTATTTGGCGGCAGAATATTGGACACTGCGGTGGTACCTACCTAGCCGGCCTCTTGCAACAAAAAGACCTACCACCAGTGTGACTGATTGCACTGGTGGAATAATCTCTGTAGTGACAGAGGTTATCCCAACAGCGGGCGATGGGGTCGTCACATCCCGACGCCTTTAAACACAATTTTTTATTTTTCACAATCTCTCCTGAAAACCTGAAATTGTGTCTTATAGTTCATTGTTTATAAACAAAAATACCTAGATGAGAAGAGGCCTTATAAGGTCATGTGATCGAATCGCCAAAAGTATTTTGCTTTTAAATTCGTTGCTTTTGTATGTAGTGCTCTGGCTTATTACGTTATCAGTTGACTAATCGAAGCAGAATGGTCTTCAAGAGTTATATATACTATGATGCCAGGTACATCAACTAATCAGCTGATAGAAAGAACTGGTAAAAGCACGTTAAATATGTTTAAAATGAATATAAATAATTGAAAAGGAAGTAATTACATCGTTATATACCATAAAACAAACAACATTCATTAAAAAATCCACACGCAAAGAAATCGTTAAGCATTTTTCAAACGTCACCACAGTTGGTCCCGGTTTAATTAACCGATAAGGACCGATCCGGAAAGATCCGGATAGAGAAATCGTGTGACGTCAAATCGAAAAAGGGCACAATTGTTAATACACCTATCCACCATCGAGAAACTTAACTCGATTATTAAACCTAAGCCAATAATACGCAATGGTTTGAAAATATTTACCTGGCTTCCCTAGAAGGAGGTTAATTTTATTGTATATTAAGAATGAATGTATATATATTTTTTTAAATAAACTCTACACACTCAACGGATTAGGATAGTTATATCCTGTGTCGGGGTCCGGAAACATACACAATGACAAGAACAAACACACCCAGACTGGAAAACATGCCTGTATGTTCGACAGTCCGTCGAGGCTATTAGTATACTCGCTACCCACAACGCTACAAAGGTGTCGTAACCCAGATTGCTTAAGTTCTTTTAGAGCAGACTGTACTTGTACCAAATAAGTATATTAAAATAAATTCATAATAACTTTTAGAGATAAAAGGCTACATTATTAACACTTTCTAAGCATAGCAAGTACATAACCTGTAATAAATAGAGCGTAGACTTTCGGTTCAGTTCCTCCCCTTCCGATTACGACTTTAACCCTCTTGTGTGCTAATAATAGATTATCATACTATTTAAATTACTTTTAACGCTTACTAGCAATTTTGGGTTTTGTTATAAAATTTAAGATAATAAAGAAAATTGAAAACACATTGTATCAGTCACTATCGAGTAAAATATAAAAATATATATACATTTTTGGTTAATGTTTCTCTAGTAACTTTTTTCAAAACAATTTACACTATTACAATTACAATATAAACTATCCCGAAACATTTTTGATAAAAGCGTATTTGGTGACCTTTGTTTACACAAGCAAAGCACCTGTACTTGTTATCTTAAATAGTTCGAATGTTTATTTTTGATGCTGAACAAGTTTAAATTATTGAACGAAACAAAAAACCCTACTGCGTTAAAAATACTCAAAAGAGAAAAAATAATCGAAAAAATCAAACTTTAAACATAAATTACCAGAAAACCGAGACGCTCATAGCCGAGTGCACCCGCTGATCGGTAAACGATCGGTAGGTTAAGCAACTTTAGGCGCGGTCAGTCACTAGATGGGTGATCGCATAGTGGTACTTCAACCGAGCGTCTCCGTGCTTCGGAGGGCACGTAAAAGTCGGTCCCGGCTGTTGACAATTAGACATCAGTCGATAAGTCAAGTCAGAGGCCTACGGGCGACCTGAACAACTCTGACACTAGGTTGACCACTAACCAATCGATAATAAGAAGATAAGAAGAAGACCAGAAAACCAAGCAATATTTCGAAAAATTTTACTCTCACTTTTCGCCTTATTTTTTCAAGTTCTACAAGAAACCATCATTAGATTTTAGCACTATAAGAATTGCTATATTTGGACGCAAATAAGCAATACCATGTCAACCCACACGAATGTCATTTCGAGAAAAACGTTTGAAAATTTTGAACCACTTGCTTTATATGATTTTTTTTATGTATTTGTCAAGTTTTTGGCATTTTCAGATTTATGTAAGTTATTTTACTTATTTTCACAAAAATAAGTATACAAACTGCATATTTCGTATATAATATAACCCAAAACGATTACATAATACATAAATTGCATGATTGAAAAATGGCTTTTTTAGAAGTTTTAAAGCTTAAAGCCCTACAAATATTAAGGAAATATGCTCTTGAGCCATTTACCAACACTTCTGCATATATAACTCAGTTTTTTCAATTTTGTGGGTTGACATGGTATTGCTTATTTGCGTCCATTTATTGGGGAATATTTTATTTCTACCACCATATAGGAATAAGACATCTTATGTCACCCTCACAACTGAGACAAATCTAATGACACCTCATATGTTGAAATCTGTCAAAAGAGTCTAGGCTGTAGAGCGTCACAAAGAAATAGACATACAAACATATGTACATACGCTCGAAAAACATTACCCTCCTTCGGAAGTCGGGTAAAAATACATTGAATTTGAAACTCGAAAATAAATTTCAATTAAAGATTGTTTGTCCACTCCCATCCACTTGTTCCTATGGGTTGACAACGCGGTTGTGATGCTTTTAATGTTGTATTAATCTATCATTTACATCTCATCGGCAAAATTCTTAGATTACAGTACCCGTGTAAGTGATAAGGTAATATACACAATTACGTAACTGTAGTATAGCCGATAATAGAGCCATGCTCCGCCTAGCACAAATGGGCTGGCTTGACCGGGAAAGTACTATCGTCCACAGAAAATCAGCGTAAAGTATCAGTAAGTACTCTTGAGTTTCGTGCGTTGAGTGAGAACCTCCTATCCTCTACACTTTTCTTTTTTTCTATCTGTCTTTCTTTCTTTCTTTCTTTCTTTCTTTCTTTCTATCCCTTTGGTGGGCAATGCGCATCTTATACTTTAAGTATGACAAGTGTACCATCACGTAGACCGTATGCTTGTTTGCCACCCGAAAAACTAAAAATCCTCTTTCTGGGGCAGTCGGTTAAAAATATAATCCCTTATTAAAACAAACGAAGTAGAATAATTGAAAAAACCCCAAATATAATATTCTCTCTGGAGGGTTTTTAATTATATTTTGTCTAAATGCTTACCTATTTACCCAATGTTATAAATGTAATGAAAAGGTCTCACGAAAAAAAATAAGTGGCTTAACTTAATTACATTTTTATATTTTTCGCTCTATTGTTTCGGTTTTTTGGGGCTTACATTTTATAGATCGCATTATTTCTGAAAGCAAGAATAATTAATTGAGGAAAAACCTTTTCATTACATTAAATAATAATTTCATATAAAACAAGTTTACTGAAACGAATTTTATTTGATACGATTAAACGATTTCAAGCCTTTTGATACATTTGCTTTTTTATTTCATACTGGTTGGAATACAAGCAATAGTAGAATTGTGATGTGTGAAAAAAAAAATATTGATTATGCATAATGGTACAGAATCCTTTGTGTGCGAGTCCGACTCACACTTGCCAGATTTTATAAATAAAAATTAATACGGCCAGAATGCATGAATAATGGTCCATCTTTTTAAAATTAGCTTAAAATGTATATTTATGAATATTTTATAACATAAAAAAGTGTGAAAGTTTGAAAGGTTTTTTTTTATGAAATTGCATAGAACAGTAATAAAAGTATTTTATAACTTTGCTATAAAATTTTAAAAGAGTATAAAAGCTTACTATATTATAAAACACATTTTGTTGTTTTCTGATTTCAAACAGAAAAGGTTCGTTTGATTTTGTTTGAATTTCATTGGCAGGTAGCTGATGTTATAAGAAGTACCTTAGGCTTTTATTTTCAAAAACATATTAGAGTTCCTTGCAGTTAATAAAAATCGGTACAACACGGAAGCGGAGCCGTGGGCACAGCTAGTATAAAATAATGTTGGAACAACGTAACAGTACGTGAATTATATACCTTAAATTTCAAGCAGTGACTTTGACTGCTTCACTGGAAATATTATAAAAGTATTCCGCTTTGACAAAGACATTTTCAAAATGAAAATTTCAGATATTTTAAGACGCTACCTCCTTTCTTAAAGCAACATTCGGGACATTCTAAAAAGCGTCTCAATTTCTTACTGTTATATACATATCTTATAAAGGAGCATCTTATATTTTGAAAACAATATTTTAATTTAAATTAAAGTATAGCAATAAAAAATTATTATTAACCGAAACCTCAATAGCTCAAAGGACCGACTCCGCTCTATTGACGCGAGAGCTGTGGTTGCGATCCTGACACCTTTGAGCTTCTTAAAATGACTCCATCCCCGCCTTTCCACCGATTAGAACCTCTTTTTTCGCATTAAAAAGTAGCCTATGTCCTTTTTCAGGTTTTACGCTATCGGTGTGCAGAATTTACGACATTAAAAGTGCGACAGACAGACAGAGTGACCGTCGCATTTATAATATTAGTAAGTAATTAGGATGACTATAAAAATCGTATTCAATTTTCCATAACAATACTTTAAAACTGAAGTACATTGCGAAAACACCATCAAAATGTAGTGACTAAATAACTAAAACCTAAATTACATACAATTCTATATTACTATTGTAATAACAATTTTAATATTAGTATTGCTTTGATTTTATCCGATAATAAACACGAAAATCATTTCATATCGTCCAATTGTACGGTTCGTTAAATGAGCTTAGAATCACCCGTGATTGGAGACAGGTGCATAAACAATAGTAAATTAACCGGTTTGCGGTCACCGGTTTTCATTATCCGGATAATGAATCAGTCCCGATATACTGATGACGTGTCCTAAATACTTTACGTTTCGATTGAGCCTAAACTGTTTTGTGTTTGTTCCATATTCAACGAAGTTAATATTTTCTTTTATTTTGGAAGAACATTTTTTTATTTCATAACGGTTGGCAAACAAGCATACGGTCCGCATGACGGTAAGCAGTCATCACAACAAATGAACGCTTGTGATTGTGGTGGGAGATTAGTCCTCCGGCGCTCTCACTCATCGCACGAAACGCAACAGTACCTACTGATACTGTTCCTTTACGCCGATTTACAGTGAGAAGATAGTTTTGTGGTGGTAGGAGCATGGCTCCACTAAATAAGTAAAAAGTAAGATAGTAAGATGCAGTCAAAAGGCGTCGGGATGTGACGACCCCATCGCCCGCTGTTGGGATAACCTCTGTCACAACAGAGATTATTCCACCAGTGCAATGAGTCACACTGGTGGTAGGTCTTTTGTTGCAAGAGGCCGGCTAGGTAGGTACCACAGCAGTGTCCAATATTCTGCCGCCAAATAGTAGTGCTTAGGCACTACTGTGTTCCGGTTTGAAGGGCATTGTACGCAAGTGAAATTACTGGGCGAACGAGATTTAAGAACTAATATCTCGAGGTTGGCAACGCATGAGTGGCACCTACTAATGGTGCTGCAAGCGCTCATAGGCTGCGGCAGCCACTTACCATCAGGTGGGCCGTATGCTTGTTTGCCAACTTCTAACATAAAAAAAAGTCACTTGCAGTACACCTATTAATGGAATGTGCACTCACTGAACAATATAGTGCCTTGTAATTCAGGAAGCGCGTAGCGTAAAATTATTCGAGCACGATAAATTGCTTTACGGTGTACTTGCTGCACTATTGTAGAAGCAATTAATTTATTTACCGTTTAGTTATAATATTATTATATAATAAAATTGCGAGTGTCTGTTTGTAATATTGAAATAACCGTTTTTTACTACATGTATATGGTATATACACCAAAATAACATTTTTTACAATTTTTGTCTGTCTGTCTGTCTGTCTGTTTGTTTCGACTAATCTCTGAAATGGCTGGACCGAATTTGACGGGACTTTTACTGGCAGGTAGCTGATGTAATCAGAAGTAACTTAGACTACTTTTAGTTTAGAAAAAGAATTAGGGTTCCGTGCAATAAAGAAAAATTGGTACATCACGCGAGCGGAGAGCGTTACTACAATAAAACTTTGTTGGGGCTCTATTTGTGCATTGAAGACAAAAAAATAATTAGAGGACTATGGATCAATAGCAACAAAATTGAAAGTTTTGTTTGTTTACGAAAAAGAAGAAAAACTGTTGAACGTATTATGATGTTTATTGGAATGGCAACATTTAATTTGTTAAATATATTGTCTATGATAAAAAGCAAGTCTTGTTATTTGTAGTCGTTGATTAGTTAGGAGTTAGTTGGGTTGGGAGGGCGTGCGTGTCTCGCTCCCGTGACAGCTGTCAATGTACGTGAGTGACGTAGCTGTACGAAGTTGCACAGATAAAGCAACGGGGTTAGATGGCGCTCGGTCGGCCGCGAGCCGCAGACGCACGAAGCTTCGCCGATAGATAGCCGATAGCCGATCTCTCATCCCAGTCCCCCGCACAGTCACCGCGCAGCGCTAGAGGCGAGCAGACGCCTACGCCGGACGTCGACGCGCTCATCTAAAATATCCCTAAAGATTTATATTTTTGAAGATTTATGAAGTCAGATTTTAATTGTACCTGTTTTAAAATAGTACAGTAACAGAAAAACAAAAATTGTGTTTTTTACAATTTATTCGTAGACGGAATATATATATAGGTACATTAAGGCCCATAATTTATGTCAATAGTTCAATATCTCCGTTAACGCGAGAGTGTCGGGTTTGATCTTGACCACCTTGGGCTATTGTCGTACCCACTCCTATCGCAAGCTACAAGCTTATTTGGAAAGGCTCTTAGCATTAGTAATGATTTAAAAAAACATTGCTAATATTCTTTATAAAAAAGAGACTTCTTCTTGTTATCGAGTCGTTAGTGGCCGACCTAGTGTCAGAGTTGTGCAGGTCGCCCTATAGGTCACAAACTTGATATTTCGAATACCATCAAATGATAACAACCAGGACCGACGTTTTAAGTGCCCTTCGAAGCACGAAAACGCTCAGTTGAAATACTGCTATGCGAACAACTATCTAGGTAGTGACTGACCGCGCCTAAAGTTGCTTAACCCACCGATTGTTACCGAACAGTGAGTGCACCCGACTATGAGTGTCTCCTAAAAAAGATATAGGATTGGAACGTTTGAAAATTGTGGAACGCTCTCCGTACAAGAGCAGAAAGAAACTATTCTCATTGTAGATTTCACCAAATTATCTTTAAAATTATTTACGTATTCTGTTGATTTAAGACATGCTGTCTAGACGACTATAGATGTTACTATGTAATTAACATGACTACGAACACTCTACGAAGCATGTACCGTGAAATTGTACCAGCGGTACAGAAGACCCCTTTCCATCTATTGTTAGTTAAAGTTGTTTGCGCCTGCTTTATTTATTTTAGTAACTATTATTGATGCGTATGATTTTAATTTGCATTTAAGTAATCGGGATTGTTAAAAAAGCAACTTTATACCGACTTTAAGGCACAGTTAGTTAGTTATATAAGCAATTTTATGGAGTCATTGAGCCTCATAAGCTTCTATTTTTAAGCGGCTGGTTCTGAGAAGGCAGACGGCTTAAGGATTCTGTAAGAGGGTAATAATAAGCTACCAAGACATGGCCTTCTAAAGCACAAAACAGATTTTGATGCGATTATCACCATCAAGTAGATAACATTTCACAGAAGGTTTATATATAAAATAGTACGCAAAGCGAAGTACAATTTTAGTTACATATATGATGGCATCCCTCGCCGTCGGTAGTCTATTCATACTCATACCTTACAGACTAAAAGTTGGTGGTAATTGTGGTATTTGGATTACGCTCTGTGCCTAATTTTCTCTTTGAGAGTTGGAACTGCAGTGTGGAAATCTTTAAGAGGGAAGATCAGATTCATCAGACGTTTAAACATTTAGCGACTAGTCTGTATTAATCGTTAGTCCTTCTTGTAAATACACATACCTTTTTTTGGTAACGGGGAGGAAATTTGCTACCAGATATAGCTTCCTGGGGTGTAGAATCGGTTTGTGGGGTTCCATGACAAGATATTAACGTCATGAGGACCCACTACAACCACCTCGGTGGCCGACTGTGCTCCGCTCGTGATGAACTCGGCTCCGGCGAGGCGAGATGGTAAGCTCCCCAGAGCTCACCCATGCAAGCGCGCACGGCAGGCAGGACCACACAGACTGCCATCCAACAGGATGCTCAACACGGACGCACAGGTTCCCCACCCTGCACGTCTACGACCCCAGGGGCTGGGACAGCAAGCAGCATCAGGTGAAACGTACATACCTGTACCATGTGGTCAGTATGTTGTTTGTTTGCTTAATAGTGGTGTAATAAAAGAAAATAATCTTGTAAACACATTAACGTTAAATTATTCTGCTTAATTAGTTTAGTTCAATAGCTCGGAAGTTAGTTAACCACAGAAGGTATCATTAACACTGAACGTAGCTGTTTCAAAATAGTTGCACCGAATTATTTTACGGAATACATTAGTGTGAAATGTTTTTATAATTATAGTGGCCGATCATCGTAAATTAATTTTTTAACGACGTTGTGGTGCAGCATTAGCAAGCCTGGCTTAAACGCCACGGGTCGCGGGTTCGATTCCTGCTCGGAACAGATGTTTGTACTACCGTACATGCATGTTTTCCGGTCTGGGTCTGTTTGTCCTTGTCGTTGCGTATCTTTCTGAACCCCGATACAAGATATCAGTATCCTAATGGAGGCCGTTGAGTGTGTAGGAGTAAAAAAATTGCAGTCACCGCAACCTATGAACGCGCACTACACTTGAAGTACATGTTGCCAACCTAAGGTATGGGAGGGAAGGGATGAGAAGGAAAAAAAAGGAAGGGAACAGACCGGGTGAGAGATTGAGCCTCCGGCACTTTCACTCTTCGCACGAAACGCAGTAGTACCTACTTGTTACTTTACGCCGAAATATAAACAATTATTTTATGTAATTTAATATACCTTTTCGTTAAAGCCTTATTATAAAGAAATAAGAGTACAGTGTAGTATTATAAACGTATTTAACAATATCGATAATCGATACATCACTAAACTTAATTCAATTTACAGTGTTATACGAAGTGACGCATTAGTTGATTGCAAGTGTAATAGTGATAATATCTACTATATTATTAATAATTATGATAGTAGAATTATACCACTCAATATAACATAAATCTTAATATACGTACATAATATATAAATCTTTATTTACTTTACGTGTGTGTCACTGAACTCCTCCGGCTGGACCGATTTTGATGATTTTTTTTTTTTTTTATGTTACAAGTTGGCAAACAAGCATACGGCCCACCTGATAGTAAGTGGTTGCCGTAGCCTATGAGCGCTTGCAGCACCATTAGTAACTTGACTTGCTTTCCAAGCAACCGTGAAGAGGCCCAAAAGGAAAAACGTCCAGACCGAAACAGATATTTATTACAAACATGTGCTCCAAGCGAGAATCGAACTCACAATCATCGAGGCGCTACCAGCACGTCACAACGGTCTTCAACGCTCGTTATATTTCTCACTGGAACTAATTTGAAGGTCACTGTGGACGAAGCCGCGGGCAGACGCTAGTTATAATATATATGAAATTAGCACTTTATGTAGATAGTTTGGAAGTTTCGAGAAAATTAATGAAATTTCGAGCACAAAATACTTTTTCACCTTTGATATAAAATCTGCAAAGGACGGCTGCTATAATTCACTATATCAGTATCAAAAGTGAATAACGAACTCGAATCTTGCCCGGACTCTGCGGTTTGCTGGGATGTTAGGCCATACTAAAGATTCTCATTACTTATATACTATTATTATTTTTCCTAGTATATTCTCAGAACTTTTGTCAGGGCCTTTGCCACGTTAAGCATTCTTAACATCGGAGTTATGAGTGAGAGAAAAAAAAGTGAGACCCGATAGCAGTGCCCCCTACTGGGTTCAATTGTTAATCTAAACCATTATCGAATCCACCGCAATGCACACAAAAAACATCATCAAAATCGGTCCAGCCGTTTAAGAAGAGTTCAGTGACATACACAAGTACAGTAGTATTATATATATATTTTTTTTTTTTTAAGAGGGCAAACAGGCAGGAGGCTCACCCATGAACATCTGCAGCACCAGAAGGCATGCAGGTGCGTTGCCGACCTTTAAGGAAAGAATACGCTCTTCTCTTGAAGGTTCCCAAGTCGTATCGGTTCGGAAAGACCGCCGCCGAAAGTTGATTCCACAGAGTGGTTGTGCGAGGAAGAAAATGTCTTCTAAATCGCGCTGTTGTGGATTTCAGACATCGAGGTGGTATGGATGGAATTGAAAGTTTAGTCGCGATGTTCGATGGTGAAATTCTACCGATGGGATTAATCCAAACATAATCTTTAAATAATATAAATTTTTATATATATATAGGCGCGCGCGAGAGTGCCGGAGGGCCAATCTCACTCAAGCTCTCAAGGCCATCCTCTCTGTTTCCTTCCTTTTCCCTTCTCATCCCTACCTCTTGTACGTTGGGTTGATGACGCGCCTGTGATACTTCATTGATGAGTTCCTAGGTTGCCGTTACTGCTTACCACCAGGCGGATCGTATGCTTGTTTGCTGTCAGGAAAAACCAAAAAATTTAGTTTATGAAACATAGTGTTATATAAATAGTAGGGGATATTTGAATCCTTAGAGCAAGATCGACCTCATTAGGGGACACTCTGAAATCAAACATAATACAGGGAATGCAAGATATTTTCAAGTTAAAATAGAATAAAATGTATGTTTCATTTTATTTTATACTGTGAAATATTTATCGCGTTTGCCACAAATATTTTTAATGCGAAATATCTTAAGTTTACTTATTGTAGTAACGCCTCCAAGCGTCAGCCTTGCACGGTTTTAAAGGTTTTTTATGACAACTCCTGACAACTCTGAGAGCTGCTGTCGTAGAAAGAGAAAGAAGATAGAACATTAACTAAAAACCATAGAAATAATATTTTTCTTTCTTTCTTTCTTTCTTTCTTTCTTTCTTTCTTTCTTTCTTTCTTTCTTTCTTTCTTTCTTTCTTTCTTTCTTTCTTTCTTTCTTTCTTTCCTACCTTCCTTCCTTCCTTCCTCCCTCCCTCCGTCCTCCCTTCCTTCCTTCCTTCCCCCCCTTCCTTCCTTCCTTCCTTCCTTCCCTCTCTCTTTCTTTCTTTCAATCATCGTCGGGTCCATAGTTTCAATCTGGCCTCATTCTTCGTTTCTATGCTCAAGCCTTAGCATGTCGTTCATCCAGTGGTTAACATTGTTTTGAACATGTTGGCGGTCAGTTTGACTGGAAAATGACTGTCCATGAACTGTATGTCGACGTGACTTATTTGATTTTTGTGAGTGTGACTCCTATTTTCTCAGTCCCTTCTGTTCCTAAATCTAAGATTTTTTTTATTTTATAACGGTTAGCAAACAAGCATACGGACCGCCTGATGGTAAGCAGTCACCGCAACCTATGTACGCTTGCGATAAATGAGGTATAACATTCGCGTTGCCACCCAAAGAACAGGAAAGGGGGATGAGAAGGGAAAAAGAAAGGGCACAAAGGGGGTGGGACATTGGGCCTCCGGCGCTCTCACACATGGCACGAAACGCAACAGTACCTACTGATATTGTTACTTTCCGCTGATGCTACTAAGACTGGCATGGATCATTCGATACTTTTGGTATTACAAGCGGCTATAGGTTAGCGATTTGTTTGGACCATCAGGTTGGTCTTAAGATTTTTTTGTCACGATCATAGTATTAGCATGCAAGGGTTAACAAGAAAATATATAATCCACTCCAATCAACCAGTCGAAGCTAACAAGGGTTATTTTTAAACTGTATTTTCTTGATGAGCCAATAAAAGATAATATTTTATGATTACATAACATACAACATTGTATACGCACAAAACAAAACAACACATTCCCACAAATGCCGCAGAGATTCGTTGTACCTGATCGTAATGATTCACGGTAGATTTAATACATTCGCGCCGCGATGGTTGCTTGAGCGACGAGAACATTGAAGCGACAAAACGAGCCCCTGAGGCACGTAATGGCAACGGAATTGTATTTACGCTGACATTCAAATCAGGAAATGAGAACTGGAGAAAAATGTGCTAACGGCTTATAAACAACAACAATAATAGAAAACGTAGACTATTCTCAAATCCTGCCTGGATTGGAATAGAACACCTCTAATATTTCAAATGTTAAAGTGTGTTCTTAATTTGTGTAATAAATTTATTTCTTGGTAGAGGAAAACATCGTGAGGATGCAATTCTAAGACATGTATATACTGCTGGGAAGGCTTAAAAGGCCCGTCTGGTTAATTACCACTGGAAAATGGTGAAAAACTCGTGAAGTGACTGTTCTCTAGCCGCGTTTACCATCTGTTAAGGCGTACGATAAATTCATCCTGTTTTGATTTTGAGAGAATATCGAGATATAAACGTAATTGCATTTAGTTTTTGTCAGGCGCAATTTAAAATGTAAACCCCAAATAAGGTGTCGTCTTATTCCGCACCGTACTACTGCACGGGACGCATCGCACAATAAATCACGCTCTGACATCAAAACGACTTTTATTTGCCACCGGTGTATTTCCAAATCTACATCATCTGATCGAGAAGAGTCATCTGATCCCCGTCTTAAATAAAAGAAGAGGTCTGAAAGCATTATTTAATACCTGTATCCTATGAAGTTATCATTTTAACATATCTGAAAAGAAAACTCATCTCAAAATAAACCATATTACAACGAATGCATTTATATAATATATATTCTTAATACGTTTATTTTACCTGATGTTTTGTTGAAATTTTCACACAGCATTTTATTTTATATAGCATTATTAAAGTCGAATGTTTCCAGCACATACTTTACAGAGCACTTAAAGCCACACGGGATCTACTTTGAGTACGTGTAAAGCAAATAGTTATACATTAACCAATTTTTAAGATTTATAGATTTGTTACTAACACGTTTTTTTCTACACCCGACCCTAAAATGGAAATGTCATCGCGAAGACGCCTCTTTTTTCCGTCGTTAAGATCCCTCCCGCCTAGCCAGGAATTATGACGTCACCGGGAACTAAAAAAGCGCCTCGAGCGCCTTCTGTTCTATGAACTCATCTGCCACTTGCCATCGTGAGCGCGTCGGGACTTGAAAACAAATGACCTGTGTATGTTTTTTTTTTATGTGAGATGTGGTGGTAAACGGGCAGGAGGCTCACCTGATGTTAAGCGATGAACGCAGCCCATGAACATCTGCAACAACAGAAGGCATGCAGGTGCATTGCCGACCTTTAAGGAAAGAATACGTTCTTCTTTTGAAGGTTCCCAAGTGGTAACGTTTCGGAAAGACCCCTGGTGGAAGTTGATTCCACATAGTGGTTCCACACCGCAAAATCTAAATAAAAGAATGGAATACTTTTTTATTATTGTTATTGCTTAAATACCAGCAATAATCTTCATATTGGCTTATATCATTTTGAAGATAATTCTATACATAAAAGACTTTAAGAAATGTTATATAATATTTTATCTCTACCACAATGGAAAGCAGAAATATAGGCTAGAATAAAATAAACATTATTTAATAATCATCTAGACAAAAAGTACTACTAAATATTATTTTGAAAATCTGTTCGAAATTTACTCATTACAAATATAAAGCGGGACATGTGCCGTTTTAAGCTGGAAAACGTGACCGAGCTGTTTGGAGCTTGAATGGAAATTACATGCTTCCCTGATACCGTCCAGTGAAAATTATTATATAACTATATTTTGAATATCAGTATCAATAATCAATACTTGAAAAATTATAACTTATTTTACACTTACTACATTTTATGAAGGGTGTGATTTTTCTAGATTGATAATAATCCTGACCTCCTTGGACTATTGTCGTACCCACTCCTAGCGCAAGTTTCGGGCTTATTTGGAGGGGCATTATGAATATTGTTAATGCCTTGGGAAAGCATTGTTAATATTTTTTTAAAAAAACTTCGTGTATTTGATTTTTAAAAGTGTATTATTTTATCTTCGTTTGAATCAGTCAGCTGTTTTATCATTACTTCGTTAAAGTGGTAATATTAATGAGCTTCAGAACGGCGGAAATTATTAATTCAAACGACTTTTTGTGTCTCATGAGAGAAGGTCCTTAAGGGAAGGTTAAGCATAAAGACTTTGAGGTAGTAAATAATCAAGGTATGAGATTCAAATGCTACCTCACTTTTTCCAGATATTAATTTTTCCTATATTAATTATTCCTATTCCCACTTCACCTTCCGCCAGATCGAAGCTGCATATCTCGTACTAACAGAGTCATCTACTTCCGTTGACTGATGATTCAAATTGTAGTACTGCACCTGCAATTTAATTTTTGATACTAACTGCAGTGATGATAGAAGTAAGTCTTAGTAAGCAGTGCAGCTTCAAAACTCAGGTAATATAACTAAATTGTAATCATACTAATATAGAAATAAAGTCAACGAAACTAGATGAGGTTATATGACACCAGGCATTATACCTTATCCCAGACACATTTAGTCATTCAACTCCGGATGAATCTCGATCTTAAAACAAGAATTTACATACGTGTCTCCACCCACAGTGGAATAAAATACTCACGCCAATAAAGGAAACATTATGATGGCTCCGGCCAGAGATTTTATGCGCCTAGAATGAGATGAATTCGCCTCGTATCATAACGAGATAAAAGACACCGTATTTAAAACGTAAAATCAGAATACAGTACTTATTCCGTTACATCCAAATATATAAAACTACTAAACGAGAAGAAGAAAAAAAAAGTGTGTGTATACACGCGTTAGAAGTTATACTTCTTTGGCGTAATAAGATAAAAATCTTTAAAAAAAATATTTTTCGCAATATACAAACGTAGACGTTTGTAAAAGAAAACGATACTAACAATAGCAAAAAGTAAAAATAAAGTTTACTTAAATATCACAAAAAAAATGTTGACTATAGCTAACTTCTGGGTGTCGGTTTTTGTGACGGTGTGCACGCGCATCGTAAAAATTTACTCTCGTCACTTTTTCCTAAGGCGCCAAAAGAAGTATAACTTTCCAAAATAATTCAAAAATTGATAATTCGATATTAGCAACACCTTATCACCAACTTAATTTTTTTATAGATTTAATACAATTAATAAAAAGCCTTTTTAATTACTCCACTCATTTTATTATTCTTATTCCATCACAAATAATCTTTTTACAAAAAACAATTATAACTATTTTAACAAAATATTCCTAGCACATACAGCTATTACAATAATAATAACTCTTTGTTGGACACAAACAAAAGTTGCAAACAAGGAACATTGCCCTGACTTCTGAGCAGCACTAGAAGAGCTGTGTTGCAAAACCAATTTCTCCACTTTATTGATGATTATATGTTCAACACAATTTGAAACAATTACAATTATGAACTCATTTGGAAACAGTTCTCTATTACTTAATATAATTTGTGTGTACCTCTGAGAGTTTTTATTTTTTTATTAGGTAGGAATTTCATTAAATGTAGTAACCGGGGAAATACAAAAAAAAACCTATAATTACACTGCTAAAGTGATTGATCTAAATGAAGAAGTTCGCTAGTTCTACTTATATTATCACGTACAAAGATAACATTATTATTATAAAGATTATTCTCGTTATATCTTATGAAATACAGACTTTGTTTATAATACTATGTATTTAACGCTAGAATTACAAATGGCAAAATGTCTTCTATGTTTAATAGTTTATATGTCATAACCATCAGTAGATACATAGTAAACGCCAGTCGCGTTGCCAGGATTCCAAAAACCGGCAATAGTGGAGTCATTGCTGAAGCAATGGCCTTTCCTATACGATTTATATGCATCACATTTCCAAGCCAAAAACCAGTTCGGGTTGCTGACAGTTGCCGTCCATATATCAATACATGCTCTGTGATTACACTTAGCAGCTTTCGTTGAATCGAAAATACCTGGTATCAAGGGTGTTCCACAGTTCGGCTGACTCTGACCTCGTTTATTGACAAAGAAATCTATATCACCCAAAACGCTGGTAGTACCCAATCCACCAGCGTTACAATGGTAGACCTCTACATAATCAGCCACACCAGATCTAACCTGTTCTTGGATCAAACTGTTGGAAAAGCAAGGTCCAGCTGGGTCCAAGGCGGTGATCCTAGATATTTTAGTACCAGTTATATTATAGAAAACTTCACCAGTGTAGCCTAACATTTGTGCACCCAAACTATGACCAATGCAGTGGATGTTCTTAGGAGATATACCAATGTTTTTCAAGCCAGCCAACATTCGACCCAACGCTTTTCCAATGTAGTAGACGTATTTGACAGATCTTTCGTAACTTTTGATTTGTCCTTGTCTATCATTAGTGTACAAGGAATGGTCGATGATAATTAAGTAACTGTTTGGGTAATTTCTGAATGTATCTCTGACACGTTCTTCAGTTCTCTTGTTGATGTTTGATTTGTAACCACCAACGAAGACGATGAATTTTTTTGTTTTGTCAAGTTCCGGTATGCCATATATTCCTTCCCCAGCTTTTTCTATTGGAAACATCTCAACATCGTTCCTCGAAAAGTCATAAAAGTATACGTCAATATCGCTAACATCTAAGTTGAGTGTTTTATCGTGTTCACCTGCAACATAAAAAAACAATGTGAATTTTAGACACTGCTATTACAATGATAGACTTACATTTATAAATACATAAAAAACCTCGAAATAGATATATCTGTCAACAACATATCTCAAGTTTTGGTACCGAATTCTATTGTTTTTTAACCTTTTGGTTATCACACGAAAAGTTTTATCTATTGAAAATTGCGCCAAAAAATGTTCATGACTTCCGGCGTCGGGATGTGACGACCCCATCGCCCGCTGTTGGGATAACCTCTGTCACAGCAGAGATTATTCCACCAGTGCAATCAGTCACACTGGTGGTAGGTTTTTGTTGCAAGAGGCCGGCTAGGTAGGTACCACCGCAGTGTCAAATATTCTGCCGCCAAATAGTTGTGCTTAGGCACTACTGTGTTCCGGTTTGAAGGGCACTGTACGCTAGTGAAATTACCGGGCGGACGATATTTAACAACTAATATCTCGAGGTTGGCGGCGCGTGAGTGGCACCTACTAATGGTGCTGCAAGCGCTCATAGGCTGCGGCAACCACTTGCCATCAGGTGGGCCGTATGGTTGTTTGCCAACTTCTAACATAAAAAAGGCTTTTCTAAATTTTAGAAAACTTTGATTAAAACACATACAAATTTTCCAAGTCTATCAAAACTATGTCGATTTGTTGGTTATATGACAATTGTTGATCGGAAGATGTGCGTTATTGTCCCGTTGTATATTATTCATACGGCAATGTGTATATTACATGTATATAAATTTCTAGTTTAGGTCAATATTAGTTTTGCAAAACAGACCACTAATTACAGACGGATAAAACTAGTTCAAGTTTTTTTATGTAATTTATATAATATTAAAATGAAACAAGTTTAAGCAATATATTATTTTAAGGAAAATATAATAATACTTGAAATTTCTGAAAGTATTAAAGCTGTTAAATATTCTTATATGGATATAGTTCATTATGACACCCACTTGTCACCCATTCCGGAGGCGTAATCCCTTGTTGTTCTATCACTTGGGTTTGAAACACACATGTGATACTTCAAACATCACAAGCGTTCATAAGTCGCGGTAACAGCTTACCATGAAGTGGACTCTATGCTTGTTTGCTAACCCTCATAACATAAACATTACAAGGCTAAACACTTTTGTTCTTCATAAAATCAAGGTCATATCAATAAGGATTCGGTATGAAGAAGAGTGGGTGTGCGAGTATGTAGGTGTATAATCGGTGGATATTACTAATTTAAGTAACTACGTCGTACTAACTTTTGTAACAGTAAGAAAGTACCGCTGCTGGTTTCGTTAATTACATCTTCTATTAATTTTAAATTAGTTTATTATTTGATGTTCATTAATAACCGAAAAGATTCTTTGTAAATTATTTATTGTAATTAATAAATTAAAGTTCATTCGTTGTGGTGCAATGGTAGGGCGCCTTAAGCGCCACAGGTTGCGGATGTTTGTAATAACCATACAGGCATGTTTTCCGGTCTGGGTGTGTTTGTCCTTGTCATTGTGTATGTTTCCTGACCCCCGACACAGGATATAAGTATCCTAATGGAGGCCGTTGAGTGTGTAGCGTTATTTATTTCTTCTTCATCCTAGCATTATTCCCGGTATTTTTATGTACCCAGGGTCTGCTAATTACTCTTATCCGGATTTGACAGGTTACTAGTTTTTACACGGAGCGATTGCCATCTGACCTCCGCAACCCTAAGGGCGAACCAGTAACTCATTGGATAAGAGCAATTTACTTATCCAGAGTTAACGATTATTATCAGATGTTATTTATAATAACTGGGACCGACAGCTTAACGTGCTCTCCGAGGCACGGTAGGGAGACCCACAAGGACAAACACCCAGACCGAGACAGAAATTTTAACAAACATCTGAGCGGGAATCGAGACTAAAGGCAGACTCGCTACCCACAACGCCACGACGGTATCTCAGCGTTATTTATTTATATATTAAAAATATATACTTTTAACAGAGTTCAAAAACCTCTTAGGTTATCGCTTTTTCCAAATTATATTTTTGTATGCGTTACGCGATATTTTTGGCTTCTATGGACCGATTTTGATGATTTTATTACAAGTGTCCTATTAGTAGGAGCTGTTTCTAATGAAAATCTTCAATGTATACTCTATCAGGATTTGTCTACGTGTTATTGTTGTGATCACTTTTTTGTATTTTTTTAGTTGCTGGCTCGTTTTTTTATTCAAAACAGTCTAACATACAGTATTGTAAATGTATTATATTACCTAAGCCAATTGTTACACATATTATGTATATAATGTAGATGAACAATATACTCTTCCATACTGTACAAAACTATAATGAAGTATATTGAATGTACTGGTATAAAATGTTGACAATGTTATTGCATCACCAAGTCATTGACCATTGCAACAGAATTAAGTACTATTTGTATATCAAACAAACCGCCTTAATTTTTGTGATAGTTTTTTTATTTTATGACTAGTGGAAAACAAGCATACGGTCCGCCTGATAGTAGGCAGTCACCCAACCTATGAACGTTTGCGATACTTGAAGTATCACGTGCGCGTTGCCAAACCAACGGGATTGAACCCAATGGAATTGAAGGGAAGGAATGAGAAGAGAAAAAATTAAGGGAGTATAGGGGGGCTGGGAGATTGTACGTCCGTCGTTGCCAGTCATCGCACGAAACGCAACAGTGCCTACTGATACTGTTACTTTACGCCGATTTTCTGGGAGAGGTAAGTACTTCCCCGATGCATTCGGCCCATTTGTGGTGGGAGGAGAATGACTCTACTACTAAACAGCAAGTGATAATGATGGCATGCATGCGTATAGTCTGCTCGATAGCAAGTGTTACCGAAGTCCATTAACGCTTTCAACAAGTATCACATGCTTGTTACTGATATTTTGTTTAAGAGCTGATGGAGCCTACAGCCCTGGCTGTCAAGGCCAGTGGGCCAACAGCAATACACATTCCGAAAAAACAAAAAAAAACAGCCTTGCCTCTAGAAGTCTAGCAACCATACTCTTTAAGGAATTGTCGCGGGTGTGATTCCCGCTCGGAGCAGATGTTTGTATTGATCATATAGGAATGTGTACCGATCTGGGTGTTTTTATTCTTGTTTGGAATTGTGTTAGTATGGCTCAGTCCATATAAAGGACTTACTTAATCATAGGATTACAAATGAAATAAATATCAAAAAATTAAAAATCACATCCACCCAACCATTACTCATATTTAAACCATAACACATGTTTAAAAAATATTATCCAAATAAAATTTTCATACGATTTGAAATTTCATAAACATGTATGTTTAAATATAAATAGAGATCATCGTACTGAATACAAGCGACCATAATTAGTACAAACTTACATTTAATCAGTTTTGAATGGAGAGCCAATTGAAACGGTCCGTATTTCTCCAAATCGCCTCGTCCCCATGACAACGCGTTGCCAAACAAACAAAAAAATACACAGAATAACTTCATTTCAGCCGTATCACAAACACCGCATGACCAGACTACGACTGACTGCGTTCAGTGTCAAGTAATGAGATCGAGCGATGACGTCAGATTATATATATTACCTTATTGCACGATTATGATTCATTGATAACGTCAACTATAAAACTAACGGGGACTTTTCTTTGAGATTGTTTTGTAATGTTAATTTAATGTTCATAAAACTAGCATGTGCCTTCGACTTCTTCTCGATCTTCGAATTGGCTGAAATGCAATTTTTTTTTAATGTAACTAAGTTGGAAAGCAAGCATACGGCCCACCTGATGATAAGCGACTGCCGTATGAGCGCTTGCAACAACATTGTAAGGTGCCTCTCACGCGTTGCCAATCCCGAGACAGAGTCCCAAATCTTCTTTTCCCAGTAATTTCACTAGCCTACTGTCCTTCTAACCGAAAAACAGTAATGTTAAATACACACAGCTGGCCTCTTCCAACCAATATGACTGATTGCACTGGTGGAATAATCTCTGCTATGACAGAGATTATCCCAACGACGATGGGGTCGTCACGTCCAGACGCCTCTGGATATAACTTTATACATGTAACTTTATTCCATAATTTTTAACGATATAGTTTCATTGAACAAAGGAACATCTTGTGGAGTAAACATATTTATCTCAAAATATCCACCAATAGCGCGATATGACCTTATCTCTGACGGAGCGAAAACAATCTTAAGTTAACAAAGACCTAAATTTCGCAATTTGAATACTGCTTTTTGTTAAGTATATTGATAGGTTGTTATTGAAACTATGCACACTTTGATTATACTAAGTAATATATAACTAATATTTCTGCACGCGTCTCGTCGCTTCTTTTAAAGTCCCGACTACATCGTCGGTATTTTTTTAATTATTTAAATATTAAACTACAAGATATAAAAATTGCATATTGTCTTTATGATATTTCTGAAAATAAAAATATATTTTTTAAATTTAGGTGTTGATTTAGCCCCGCTACTCACCAGCCATGTCTGTAGTTCCGTGTTGGGGTGTAAAAGGAATAAAAATATAAAGGAAAACTACATTTCATGAAAGGTTTATCATTAAAAATTGACCGGTGAAACCGCGGGCAGAAAATAATGTTTTATGATTTTACTATTTAAAAACAACAGGTAATAAGATTATTCTATCTTATGTAAGGGAGACATCAATTATTTTTATATATAATTATCTGTGCTTGAAGCTTAAAAATGTATCCTACGTGTTTATCTAGATAATAGGCTATCCACCGGGGCGTCATGGTTAGCGCAAGTGATCCATGATGTCCCACTGTGACGGTGATGGTTCCACTGAGTTTTAGTGGGTATTGCCACTTGACTAACAGACGGCCGAGTCCCACACTACCACTGCCTAGTGCCTACCTAACGAGTAAACTATGTGCAGTAATGCGCGTAATTGCATTTTTCAGCAAATAAATAAATAAAAAATATCATAAAATAAAAAAAATAAAAGTTATCTATGTGCCAAATTTCCTCTATATCGGTTGAGTAGTTCTTGTGTAAAACATTCATTCAATGGATTTAATTATATTTTTCATGAAAAGTTATAGTAGAAAATTAGAAATAATTAAGTTAGTAAATACATTTTTCTAATATATAAACGAAGTAGTAAAAACACAGAAGGATCACCTATACACTAGCATTCATATTTATAAATGTGCCCGCGTCGCACGCGTTATGTAGTTTTTTGATGATCCCACGGAAACCTATGTTAAGTTCCCGTGGGATCATCCTACGTTAGGTTCCCGTGAGATCATCATTTTCGGGTGTGTACCAAATTTCATTGAAATGTGTCCAATAGGTTTTGCCTAAAAGAGTAACAAACATCCATCCATCAATCCAAACTTCCAAATTTATATTAATAGTTAGATTGGTGGGGATGGGGGGATTTATTTCCTTTTCACCAGAAAAGGTTAACACTGGAAAGCCAAAACACAAAACTTCTGGACAAAAAAGCTGGACACTTTTGCATAACTAGTGATAGTGATAGATTACTGCATATTTTACATGTCTAAGAGAGCTTTATTTTATATTAGAAACAAAGAAAAGTCGGTACAACCAAGACACTTATGGATTAAAAATATGAACACGTATGACTGAATATTTTTTTATTCACTTAAAACTATATTCACAACTTTTTATTGCACTGCGTTGATCTTATAACCATTAATATTTTTAAATTACTATTTTTGTTCTATAAAAACTACTATAATCTATAATAATTGAACTCCAAAATTGAAGATTTAATCTGTCTAAATCACAATCAAAAAACTCCATAAGTCTCCGTAGAAACATAGAAAACTCCAGTAGCGTTTCCAGGATTCGAGTAGCCGGCTATCGTCACCTCATTACCAGCGCACTTCCCATGAGAGAACTTTTTATAAGAATCACATTTCCAAGCCAAATACCAGCCAGGATTATGAACTGTCTCCGCCCAGTATCGGACACACGATTTGTGACTACATTTCGCTTCAGAATTACCAAGACTTGAGAGAAAACCACCATCACAATGTGGTTGGATCTTTCCATCGTTCAAGAAGAAGTCAATGTCAGCCAACACACTAGTAGTTCCCAAGCCTCCAGCATTACAGTGATATACTTCGACATATTCAGCAACACCTGACCTCAATTGCTCTTCAATGAAGGCATTAGAAAAGCATGGTCCAGCTGGATCTATACCAGTTATACGCCAAATCTTCTCATTTGTCTGATTGAAGTAAGTAATACCAGCGTATCCAAGAATATGGCTACCTAGACTGTGTCCAATGCAGTGGATGTTTTGAGATGGGAATCCATAATTTCTCAGCTTTACCAAAAGTTCTCCAACTGCCGTTCCTATATAGGAAGCGTGTGTAACTGATCTTTCATAACTTTTAAATTTTCCACCTTTAGCCGACGTATAAGCTGAATGATCTATTATAATTAGATATACGTTTGGTACATCTTTAAAAGCAGTTCTGATGATTTCCGAAGCGCTTTTGATTACATGAGATTTATATCCAGGTACAAAAACTATTAGTCGTCTTGAAATATCTAAGTTGTAAGCTCCTGTAAACGACTCAACAGCGCCATCTATCGTATAGCTTAGGTTGACATTGTTTTGAAAATCGTAAAGATAAGCAACGGTTTCATTAACATTCAAGTCCAGACCTTTGGTATGATCACCTGGAGATAAGAATAAAGATTATTATCCATAAAAATTATACATTATAATGTTAATGTTAATGTTAATAACCTACATAACTTATACTAATCCTTACTTCCCTATTTCACTACTCCCCCACTTAATCTTATAAATGCGAAAATAACTTTATGTGTCTATTTCTGTTAGAACCGTTTTCGATAATATTTGATACAGAAATAATGTAGACCTTGGGAATGGACTCGGCGACCTTTTATCGAGAAAAAGTCTTTAAGGCTGTAAAAGGAGACGAAAATTTGGGAAACCAATTATTATTATTTTTTTTTTTTTATGTTAGAAGTTGGCAAACAAGCATACGGCCCACCTGATGGTAAGTGGCTGCCGCAGCCTATGAGCAGTTGCAGCACCATTAGTAGGTGCCACTCGCGCGTTGCCAACCTCGAGATATTAGTTCTTAAATCTCGTTCGCCCAGTAATTTCACTAGCGTACAGTGCCCTTCAAACCGGAACACAGTAGTGCCTAAGCACTACTATTTGGCGGCAGAATATTGGACACTGCGGTGGTACCTACCTAGCCAGCCTCTTGCAATAAAAGACCTACCACCAGTGTGACTGATTGCACTGGTGGAATAATCTCTGTTGTGACAGAGGTTATCCCAACAGCGGGCGATGGGGTCGTCACATCCCTTTGCCTTTTTATATATAATTGAATTAAAAGTACCTCATTGAAATAGTATTCACGTGGCAGCCGCGGGCAGAAACTAGAACTGTATTCTATGCGTTTTTTATAAGAATTTTCATATAGATTGTAACGCTTTAATAATGTAAGAAAAAAATAACAACACTTTACAAACATTAAAATATTTCTTTTATAAAGCAAAATATAATGTTGTTATGGAAATGTTTACATTCCTTTTACTTATATGTCTCACAAGCTAAAGACCTTGAGATCAATTTGACCTCATAGGAACAAATAACAAGGAAATTAATTATACAGGTACATTATTTTTTAAAGAAAACTTACATGAAATCCAATCAGAATATAGCACACTTTTAAATGGACCATAATCAGATGCCCAGTTAGCTTCGACATTAGAGAATAAATAACCACCAATTAAATATATTAATAGCTCCATTGATAAGGTCCGATCGTGTCAACGGTCAGACGGCGACTGATTAAGATGTTTGTATTTTGTATGGCACTGTCTATTGACATTATAGTATTGTATGTATGGTTTCTGAATGATTAATCGCATGATTCAACATTTTTGTGAGTGTTGTTATAATTCTCACGTTATTAAAATTTGTGAATTATGAAGGAATTATTAACCGTTTAAAAACCATTAAATTTGTTTGTGATTAAGTTGATAACTACATTTTTGTATTGGTCATACAGATATTTGTTTTCTAAGTAATTCTATTGTTGTGCATATGATGTGATGTTGATGGAACACATACATTTATACTTAAGCTAGTGAGTCTGCATAGTGGTGAATTATTTATACATTTATGGGATCAGATTAAGATAGGCATAGACTCGTTATTATCATTCTATGGTGAAAAAATATTGTTAAAATCACGACAGTTCTGGTGCAGTGGTGATTAACTTGTCTTTAGTGTCAGAGGCAGTGTGTTCGATTCGCAGTCAGGTGGTTATACTTGGATTTGAGTGTGTTCACAACTTGGGAATTTTGTTCTCAGCCACAGGATTTAAATAGCTTAAAGCGTTTTTAGGGTTCCGTAGCCAAATGGCTAAAACGGAACCCTTATAGTTTCGTCATGTCCGTCTGTCCGTCCGTCCGTCTGTCCGTCCGTATGTCACAGTCATTTTACTCGGAGACCATTGACTCTATCTATACGAAATTTACTAATTAAGTGTATTCCATGAACCGCACAAGGATTTTGTAATAAAATTTTAATATATATATGAATTAAGGGTAGCAGTCCATACATGTAACTGACGATTGAAAAAAAAATTTCAACGTATGGCAACGTGTGAGATATCTTTGGATAGTTCTTTTAAAATGATAACGAGGTTTGATTTTGAGTTTTTTCATTAAGCCAGTAGTTGTTGAGATATTAGCTCCTAAAGTCGTAAAAATCGTGTCCCCTCTAACTTTTGAACTATGGGATTTAAAATTCTGGAAAAATTTGAGCTTGTAGAATACCACATGAACTTTCATCCACATTTAGTTTGAAGAAGATAGGTCTATAAATTTAAGAGATATATAAGTTTTTCCCATAACTTTGTTTTTCATATTACTTTCAATAATTACTATGAAATTACCAACTTATTTTTGCGGTCGGTTTTAATTCGTTATTATTTTTAAAACCGTTAAGATTCTTCATAACCTTACCATCACCCATTTACGCCTGTTTTCTCGATTTATCCAAGGCATTTTAATTACGATATCTTATGGCAGAAATTAAAACTCACTGGCATGCCTGAAGAGATCAACAGGATTTTTAAGTTTTGGTATAAGAATCAGGTTACTGTTGTGCGATGGTCAGAGAGCTACTCAAGGTCTTACAGGTTGGAATGTGGGGTGAGGCAGGGTGGCCTGACCTCACCCAAGTTGTTTAATCTGTATGTGAATGCTCTAATACAGACGCTCAGTAGCACTCGCGTCGGATGTCATATTGACGGAGTCTGTTTTAATAACATTAGTTACGCAAACGACATGGTTCTGCTGAG
Source organism: Hestina assimilis (assembly GCA_023373885.1). Lineage (NCBI taxonomy): Eukaryota > Metazoa > Arthropoda > Insecta > Lepidoptera > Nymphalidae > Hestina > Hestina assimilis. Next base: position 2,080,211 of record CM041749.1, on the reverse strand, counting down.
TGCATCTGTCTGTGGGTTAGCAAAACTGCTAAGTCTTTGTGAGAACTATTTCAAACGTCATGGCTTAGTCTATAACTGTAAGAAAAGCGAATGCATGGTCTTTCAGGCCAGGGGAAAATCGATTCCATCTATTGTACCTGCTATCAAGTTACACGGGGTTCCATTAAAGAGAGTTGAACGCTTTAAATATCTTGGCCATGTAGTATTCTATGACTTGAAAGACAATCCAGATATTGAGAGAGAACGCAGGGCTTTGTCTGTTAGGGCAAATATGATTGTTCGCAGGTTTGCTCGTTGCTCAATGCCAGTCAAAATAACGCTTTTCAGAGCACCACATTTTACCCTAGCAGCGTGTGGGCAGACTATACGCGGAAACAGTACAACGCCCTGCGTGTACAATATAACAATGCTTTCAGGATGCTAATGGGTATGCCTCGTTTTTGTAGTGCATCGGGGATGTTTGCCGAGGCGTATGTGGACTGTTTTTATACCATTATGCGAAAGCGGTGCACATCGTTGTTGCGCAGGATTCGTTCCAGCTCAAGTGGCGTCCTGAGAGCATTTGTTAATAGATTCGATTGTTTGTATGTGAACCACTGCTGTCGGATTCACGTGCTGACAAATTAATCCTGTCTTAGGTTAAATAAGTTTTAGAAATTACTAATAAATAGGCGTAAGATACTTGTATTACTAACAACATATGATCCATTGTTGACCGAAATAAAGTTATTATTATATATATTATTATATAACCATGCTGCGGAACCCTTTAGTTTCAACTGTGCGTGGTCCACAACGCACTTGACTGCTAATTATTTTTACTTATAGAGTTTTTCTCTACTAGACATAGTATTATATAAAAAACCAATTAAAAAAATTGCTTACACCTACTTCTAGGAAACAGGAAAATACAATAATAAAATCTCGTCACAGTACGTCAAAACGTACATCGTCAAATTCATTGAATGATGTAGTAAACAAAAGAAATCTATCGAATGATTTTAACAGTGACCAATTTCGTCTTTACCATAAGAGCATACGGGGCACGTGCCTATACCACGTCCCTATTCTGATGAGCTATTCGATTACAACAAAAAAACGAAGCTCGTATTTAAGTGTTTCTTTTTTTTAAGAATATTAGCAATCCTTTTTCAAACCATTACTAATATTCCTATCCCCCCTCCAAATAAGTTCGATGCTTGCGCTAGGAGTGGGTACGACAATAGTCCAAGAGGATTAGGATCGACCCGCGACTCTCGCGTTAACGGAGCGAAAGAGCCGACTTTTCTGCCGTTGAGCTGAAAAGTTCAAATATAACGCCAGCAATCGTTAATTCTATTGGTGCTATTTTAATTATAAATATAGGCTACAGTAAGTTCTATCTGTCGGGGAAGCCCTTACCTTTTTTTTTTATGTCATGACGATTGGCAAACAAGCATACTGGCCGCCTGATGGTAACCAGTCACCGCCACCTATGAACGCTTGCGATACTTGAAGTATCAAGCGCGTTGCCAACCCAAGGAATATGAGGGACGGGATGAGAAGGGAAAAAAAATGAACGGGACAAAGGAGGTGGGAGATTGGGCCTCCGGCGTTTTCACTCATCCCACGAAACGCAACAGTACCTAATGATACTTGAAGCCGATTTTCTGTGAAAGGGCAGTACCTCCCCGGTCGAGCCGGCCTTTTGTGCTGAGAGAAGCATGGCCCTACCGTAAAATACCTTTATGGAAAAACGTGAATAAAATCATAATTAACACCATTATGATTCCACGATGTTAAAAAAAGCGTTAAATCACCGATTTTATCAGTTCCAAAGGATCAGGCCTGAAGTTCCGAGGTGCGAAGGCGCGAAAAGTCAATTAAAAACTTTTATCTTTCCCCGCGGATTAAGCCGGTTAATTACTATAGTTACGAACCGATTATCAGCCCTTTTAATTTTCTTTTAAGGACTTTCTATACTTATCTCTTTGTGATGTGGAACTAATTAAGTTTTTGTCCTTTTGTTTATTGTTGCCTGTGTTATTAATTTTACTGAAATGAACTTATACTACTAACTTCATCACAATCCAACTTCGTCGTAATACTATTTTCGGGTAATATAAGGTTAATATTTATGTTTATAAATATAATAGTAAACATAATAATAAATAATTACTATCCCCTTATCCTCTTTATTGCAATTTATTTTTCTGATTTGACTTTAGATATAAGTGGTACCTATTTTTGAGAAAAATGTCATTGAAACCACTATTTTGTTGTGTTTTTAAAAAATAGTGACGTGTTTGCGCGGGATCTTCTCGCTTTTAACCCTACATGTAATGGGACCATGAGTACGCTGAGAAACTTTCGGCATTAAAATGAGGAAGGTCTGGCGTACATGTAGTCGTGGTCGTGCTGTAGTCCCCATCGGTTTTTTTTCTGTCTACGGTTTAAGCTAATTTAGTTAGAGGTTGCCAGGACACTTTATATTTTCTTTTTAAGTCAAGGACGGTTGACAAACAAGCATACCTATGCCTGATGGTATGAGTTACCGCAACCTATGAACCCTTGCGATATTTGAAATATCACATGAACGTCGCCAGCCCAAGGGATAGATACTGTTACTTTACGCCGATTTTCTATGAGAGGTCTATTTGTGCTAGGAGAGGCATGGCTCTTCAATACCTTAAACCATTATAGCCCCCACTTGGACTGTCCCTTTCCCATGGCCGGGTCTCTGTACTCGGCTGCCCCGGTGACGCTATCAAGGCCAGTAGGGCCAACAGCAATACACAATCAGAAAAAAAATGAGGAAATCAATTTTAAATACAATATGGAACCCTCTCTCTCTTTTTACTTGTATATATGAATGGCACGCTCAAATGTCACGCATTTCGCGTCAAGGTAAGATTAATGCAGGGACGCGCAACAAAAGTTCTCCCTACAATATTATGGAATGTTCAGGAAATTAAGCGTAGCCTGCGAAATATTACGTCTCGCGACTACCATAATATAATGGATGTACCCGCTTCAAGCTGATGTGAATGGGAGATTTTTTTATCTCAAATTCATTCCATATAAATGACAGGGAAAATGAAATGTATATAAATGTATTTTTAACGACTTCTAAAATATGTTTTTCATTTTATATGATTATTTCTAGTGTAAAAGGTTCCTTCGATTTTTTTATGAATCGATTTTGATTCCATTCTATTAATTCTGCTAATATTATAAAGTAGCTACGCCCGTGGCTCTTCTCGCATGGTGTGTACCTAATTTTTGCACGGAGCCCTAATTCTATTTCAAAAACAAAAGTAGCCTAAATTAATCCTTATAACATCAGCTATCTGCCAGTCAAATCCCGTTTCAATCGGTGCAGCCGTTTCAGAGATTAGCCACAACAAACAGACAGACAGACGGACAGACAAAGAAATCAAAAATACGTTCTTTTATGTAAGTACAATTAATATTATCAAAAAACAAAATACAACTATTTAACTCTGAACCCAATTATAAAGTCAACGTGGACGAAATCATGGACACAGCAATTAAAGATACGGTCCATTTGTAGCCTATGACTATCGCCTATGAATGTAATATTAATAGGGAAGAAAGAGAAGGGAGACAAAAAACAAGTCAAAAGAATCTTCCAACTAAAAACTTTCTTCACGTCATCAATAGATCATGATTTATTTGAATGAAATATGGTTTACAAAGAGTTTATTCTATGAGACGATATTTCTCCGACCTCGTTGAAGCTTTCTTTGAAAACTCTTCTCAAGTGGAGTTGGTAATAATAAAATTACAAAAGTTTATTGCGATTTAAATGGTCATCTCTTTATAGACAATCTCTTTTATATTTTTATTTCAAGTGGTTGGTATTAATGAGAAATATTGCAAAATATACCGATTAAATATTTTAAAAAAGTTGGCGGGAGATTAATAAATAAAACATGTACACCATCAAGAATTTTATTTATAAAACATTCATATAATAAACATTTATAATAATGCTCTACACACGAACTTACAAAAATAATCGCAAACAAATATATGCATTACCTACTTAAAATTTACTTAAAAAAATTTCTACTGCATATACATATTTTACACATACTTATATTTATACGAAAATTGTGAAATTCAAGAAATTATTATTTCACTAGTTACATTAAAACTGACTTATTGTAAAAAAATCGACTTCAATACAATATTAAAGGGCATTTTAATTAAAATGTAATTTCACTAGACACAATCGGTGGTAGTATGATTATTTTATAGCAGCATCGCGCTTAGTGATCGGTTAATTTTCGAACATTCATTTGTAAAACAAAATAAATAATTACTCGAATCGAAATTCGTATCGTTCAGACTTTTTTTATGTGAAAAATAAAAAAAAGAATGTTAATGAAAAATTTTAAAAATCGACCACAGACTTACTGGATCCACTAAAGCTAAGAACCCTTTTGGGTTTATCCGGATTGTTCCTATAAAACCCATCAAAATCGGTGTAACCGTTTAGATGATTCATAAATACGTGACGAGGTTGTGGCGCAGCGGTAGCGAACCTACCTTAAACGCCACAGGTCACGGATTCAATTCCCGCTCGGAGCACAAGTTTGTATTGACCATGCAAGCATATTTTCCGGTCTGGATGTATTTGTGCTTTGTATGTGTTTCCGGACTCCCGACATAGAATATCACTATCCTAATGGTGGCCGTTGAGTATGCAGCGTTTATTATTATTAAAAACACGCACACCAGAATTTTATATCGTAATAAATAGTGAAGTTATAATTTCGCGAATTTCACAATTTATCTGAGACATTACTAACGATATTCATTTTTCTATAAAACAATTATCTAATTACAATGTTACGTAACCTTTCTACACTACTATGACTTTTTCTACATAATTTTTTCTAACATCAAGATATTATAAAAATGAAGAAAACCGTCGTGGGGAAATCTGCAGGTCGTGAAAGAAATTCTATGGTGGAGGTAGGGCTTAAAAGGTCCGCCTATTTAGCTACCACCGTAAGTTGGTCATAAACTCGTGAAGTGACTGCTCGTCAGCCAAGTTTCAAGGTCAGCCAGGGTATAACTAGTTGTATCCCAAAGGGTGGCAGCCTTCTGGGGTTGCAGATGTTCATGGGTGGTGGTAATCGCTTAGCATCAGGTGAGCCTCCTAGCGTTTGCCCCTCTGACATAAAAAATAAACTAATTACTTAAAAGAGAGGCCTTCCTATATCTTGCCTCAGGCGCTCGCACAAATTAAAACCCCCAATGACGTCCATGACCGTCGCACAAATTAAAACCCCCAATGACGTCCATAGCCGAGGTTCGGCCTTGCAGAAGTCACACTACGGACGTTATCAACTTTGAGCCTCTACGAAGGCTGTCCTTTTTATCGTCTAGGTCTAGTACTCTGCCAGACCTCCTAGATCCCCACCCACCGCTCAGTGACCCTGTCAAGGCCAGTAAGGCCAACACCAATCAGAAAAAAAAAATTATATGATTTTAAAATTCTACCTTAAATTATAAGTACTGATAATTGATATTTTTATTAATATAAATATTATGAAAGTAGCCTCATGTATTAAAATAAATTATTATTTTCTAATTATAAGTTTTGATTGTTTTAGTTACAAAATTAAATTTATTGGTAGGACCTATTTGATAGGAACGTAGGTAGGTGCGGTGGTACCTACCGCTACCTAGCCGGCCTCGAGCTACCTAGCCGGCCTCGCGCTACCTAGCCGGCCTCGCGCAATAAAAGGCCTTTCTTAAAGTAATTTATTAATAAGGTCTAATACCAGCCTCTTCATGGAACCGTTTCGATGATATATCGTGGATTTCGTTCATCTTATTGAATAGCGGAGTGAAGAAACTAGCGATCCATTCCTCCGAGCTCCGTTTACCGGTCACATTGTTGAACTTAGCTGAGAATTCCTCTTGAAGTCCTTTGAGATCTGTGACCAATCTGTAATAAATGATTAATGTTTTTAGTACTATATTATATCTTTTTAACCAGGTTCAAAAAGACGGTTTTTTTTTGTTATGTCAATTTTGATATTTCTTCTTTCTTTATGTTCGTTGTTAAATTTTTAATACATAAAAAACTAAACTGTACCATATTTGAAGGTCTTTAGACCCCTTAGGTTTGAGGGGGACACAATTTTTATGACTTTTAGAAACATAATGAAACCTCCTTATTATTTTTAAAGATCTATTCAAAGATATGATTTTATTTAAAGATTTTTCAACCCTCAGTTTATAAGTATGGACACTTGGACAGCTATCCTTAGTTTTTAAATATTTTATTATTTCACTACAAAACCCTGTAGCGTTTCATACAATACACCTTTTTACCAAATTTCGTAAATATAGAGCCAACAGACTCCGATAAAACGTTTCTGACATACCGAGGGACATGACGAAACTATAAGGGTTCCATTTTTACGAATAAGGGTTCCATTTTTACCATTTAGCTACGGAACCCTAAAAATCAGTAATAATTTTTTGCTTTCATTGCGTTTTTTTTTATTTACATATTAAATTTTATACTCTACGGACCGATTGCAACCGTGTCTTTTTAACATGCCTTGTTTTCAAGTGTCCTTATCATACTTTTATTCTACGCTGAACACTAATACAATAAAAAAATAACTTCCTCTACACACTACTACAGAGACATAATTACATACTAAAACTGTGCGATGAAGTTAAAATGGACTTTTTTTTGCTTTGAGTCAAATTAAAGCTGATTAAATTATCTAAGAGTTTTATGGTCGCATAACAAAAAAAAAACAGACTATTAATGTACGCAAATAAGCAATACCATGTCAACCCACACGAATGTCATTTCGAGAAAAACGCGTTTGAAAATTTTTAACAACATGCTTTATATGATTTTTTTTAAATATATTTGTCAAGTTTTTGACAATTTGAAGATGTATGTAACTTATTTTACTTATTTTCACATAAAATAAGCATACAAACTTCATATTTCGTATATAATATAACTCAAAACATTAAAAATAATATATAAATAGTATGATTAAAAATGGCTTTTTAGAAGTTTTAATGCTTAAAACCCTACAAATATTAAAGAAAAATGTTCTTCAGCCATTTACCAACACTTCTGCATATATAACTCAGTTTTTTCAATTTTGTGGGTTGACATGGTATTGCTTATTTGCGTCCAATTTAAACACAAGCAAAAACTTTTTACTTCAAAACTGCCTAGGCTGAAAAAAATTGCAGTCCTGATCTGAAAATATTTTTTATAATATTCTATACAACTATTTTCTAACCCCTGCTGAAAATCATTCAAAAATACCCCTTTTATTTTTGTGAGCAGTGTAGTTAAAAATATTAGTTTAAAAAATATATACTTACGAATAAGCCGTGGCCGCTATCCCCTGCACTTGCACGGGACTTGTGTATGAACGTTCCACTTGCCACGGATTGAGCCATGTCGATATTCTGGGAAATTATATGTTTTTATTTATTTTTTATTTGGGAAACATACAGTTATACAATAATACTTAAATGCAGTAAAACAATAAAATAGTTCACAAACCAATAAAGTTTCCACTGATAAATATGACAAACAAGAAGCAGATCGAAATACTAACAAGAAAAGGAGATCACAAAAAATTAAAATATTAATAATGATTATAAATCTATTGCAAAAATACAAAAATATACAGAAAAAAATTATTAATTCAGTTTAAATATTGAATAGCATACAATTTAATTAATTTAAGATAAATTTTATAATTGTTTAATAGCATTATTCTTAAAAATGAGAGAGAGCATGAAAATATGTCAATATTACTGGAATTGATATTATAAACATTACATGAACGGTTTAAAAAAAAATTATATAATATATATAAATTTATATAATATTAATTATTATATAATATTTAATATAAATTTATATAATATTAATTATTATATAATATTTAATATAAATTTATATAATATTAATTATTATATAATATTTAATATAAATTTATATAATATTAATTATTATATAATATTTAATATAAATTTATATAATATTTAAAAAAAAATTATATACAACTTGTGACCCCTTAAGCTGTAGACCTCGTCTCGACTCTCTCTTTGCCTATCTCCAAAACTTTTAAGAATTTAATCAGATAAAAGCTTGCGATTACAGCAGACTTTTATATCAAATTTATTTTCATAGTTTTAAGTTTTTTTTCTAAACGTCTTGTCGCAGAAAAATCTTCTGCCGTGCTGTGTTACAAATAGGGGAAGCCCCTTAAAACGTTTTTGGGACGAAAAGGTTGCATCTTAATAACAAAAAAGTTGTATAATTTTTTCAAATATCATTTTTTTATGTTTTCAAGCCCCAACTCTACCATTTAGAAAAATTTCCAAATACTTAATGGTCAAAATCCATACACATAATTATTGAATAATTATTGAAAGATATGTTTGTTACATACAAATCGCCGTGTATGAGGTTGTATGATCTATCCCTGAGCATCACGAACGAGTGGATACAAAGCGCCAGTTCCACTCCGGGCCATTCTCTGTCATTTAAGACTTCGCATATTTGCAAATCCTCTGAAATTAAAACATAATATTGTTACGGGCTGGGGTTCGCGGATTTGGAAATAAACACCTGATGGCTCTAAATAAGACTTTATTGGGATCTTGGCGTCGGGATGTGACGACCCCATCGCCCGCTGTTGGGATAACCTCTGTGATAACAGAGATTATTCCACCAGTGCAATCAGTCACACTGGTGGTAGGTCTTTTGTTGCAAGAGGCCGGCTAGGTAGGTACCACCGCAGTGTCCAATATTCTGCCGCCAAATAGTAGTGCTTAGGCACTACTGTGTTCCGGTTTCAAGGGCATTGTACGCTAGTGAAATTACTGGCCGAACGAGATTTAAGAACTAATATCTCGAGGTTGGCAACGCGCGAGTGGCACCTACTAATGGTGCTGCAAGCGCTCATAGGCTGCGGCAGCCACTTACCATCAGGTGGGCCGTATGCTTGTTTGCCAACTTCTAACATAAAATAGATCTTCTAGATAACACAACAGAACTTCACAAATCACAGGTCAATCGTAGTCCAAAAGAATAGCCGAGGTCACTGGTTTTCGCACTTAATCACTTGTATCGCTTGTAGTTTCTTCGCTCGTTGCTCAGAACTGAATGAGTCAGTCGACGCGGCGGGCTGCTTATATATATAGTGCGGAACACGGGTTCGATAAAGTGCCGTCCACGGAATGGTATTCGGCACTTTTCGAGAACACATCTTTCTAGAACCTACTCGAACGAAGCAAATAGAAAGAAAGGGTAGCAAGCGATTTTGAACCTTATACCCCGGTGATAAGGTTCATCGTAACAATATGCATTACCCTTTACAAAGAGAAGATACAGCTATAGCGACAACGCGATAAATAGAAAAGAACGTCACAATCCCCAAGCTATAGAAAGTTACAGCGACATCTACATGGAATACGCAACAAAATTGAGGAACAAGATCGTCACAATCCTGAATCGCGCTAACAGAGTTTTTATCGTCCGTTAGTATAGATATAACTGCCCAACGTAACACCTTAGACCCACAGGTGGGCCGCCCACCAGGCAATATAACGAGCCTGATTGGAGACTCCTTTGTGTTGGAGGGATATTATTTCCTCCACAATGGTGACCTCAACGCGATCATCACTTCCACACAGCGGTCTAGATTCAAGACCATTCTTTAAATCAGTGTTTTGAAATGAAAATTTCTTTAGCCGTGTTGACAGATTTTTGGTAGGGAAAAACTTATAAGTTCACGTCACCGATGACCTCGACATGGTTGTGACGTACATACTGTATACAGTAAAACTATATACATAGATACATACTTTACACTAAAGACCGAAAAATATAGAAATATTTGTATAACATTTTGAACGATTAAACTATTCAAAAAGTTAGTTTCTTAGAACGATGATGGCAACACCTTAAATAAATAATAAATAAATAAATAAACGCTGCACACTCAACGGCCCCCATTAGGATAGTGATATCCTGTGTCGGGGTCCGGAAACACATACAAGGACAAGGACAAATACACCTAGACCGGAAAATATGCTTGCGTGGTCAATAAAAACATACTATGCTCCCGCGGGAATCGAACCCGCGACCTGTGGCGTTTAAGGCAGGTTCGCTACCGCTGCGCCACAACGTCGTCGAAATCTTGCTGATAATATATCTAAATTACCTTCAGGATTATCAAAGCCCCTCCAATAATTCAAACAACACGACAGACTCGGTAGAGCGACTGGTAAAAGCTCGCATAGCGTTGAATAATGGTCATATCTGAAACAATATATTACATCAATGATTCGCAATTTCGTAACTTCGTTAAATAAATTACAAACATCATCAAAAACTTTGTAAAAAAAATTAAGAAATATAGAAGGATATTGCTTGTTTTTTTTTTTAATTTTATTAAAATTTTGGCGTCACATACTCTCCACAGGATGAAAGTTAATAATAATATCAATAATTAAGAAAACCAAAAAGAAATATTGAGTAAAACATTTATTTAGAAGTCGAATAGAAAGGCGCATACATTAAATAATTCACACAGAAGTAACAAAGTGTATCTGTAGTATAAGCTCACGCGCACACACAGGAGCGTGACGGCATAAGACAGCGTCATGCCGTTTGCCGTCACGGTATGCGAGATTATTACGCCAAGGCACGCCAATAAATGTGTCACATTATTGTAGCAGCAAATTATATTTCTTGATAATGGGATCTCTTATAACAAAAGTGGATCAATAATTGTACGAAAAACTAAAAAACACTATTAAATAAAAGCTATATATTTTTTCATTACGAAAAAAAATTTAAATGAAATCATATAAAAGTATTTATTTTTTTAATTTTCGAGAAAGTTTAATATATAAATCAACACACTAAATATATAGACAAAATATATAGTATCATACCTCGACCATCCAGTTAAGATGACACCCATAAAGTTAATCTTATTATAGTTACACCTGACCTCCTTTATCCAAGCATCTTGGTTGCTGACGTAGCGTGAAACCGGCGAGAGAACCTGGAAAAATATCGTGATTAGTGGCAAAACTAAATAAGTTAATTATCACATTAATAATATAGGTGTTTTAAACATGACTATCTCTCATGATATCGTGTCCTAACATGTTGTTACGGAGAACCTTATTACCAGGGGCATAAGGTTCGAAATCGCTTGTCTACTCTCTATCTCTATCCTTCGTAACGCGTAGGTTCTAGAAAGATGTGTACTCGAAAAGTGCCGTATCTTCGGGAATGGAACTTTCTCGGGGAGTGACCTCGGGTATTCTTCTGGACTAAGATTGACCTGTGATTCTGTGATCTGTGATCTTGAAAATCTCATTAAAGTCACATTTAGATCCATCAGGTATTCTAATCCAACCCAAGCACGTAACAATGTGTTCATTTTTTTGTAAACATATAGGCTTATGTTCTTCATTATTATATGCCTTTTCTATCCTTGTTATGGATATTTCTTTCTTAACTCAAAGGTTGGCTGGAAGTGATTCTTTGTTGGGATAAGTCTACTGTCATATAAAAGCATTTATATTGTGATCTTTTTTTATGGTACAAGTTAACAAGCAAGCATACGGCCCACCTGATGGTAAGCAGTTGCCGTAGCCTATGGTTCTTGAATCTCTTTTTCCCATAATTTCAATAGCCTACACTGCCCTTCAATCCGGAACCCAGTAATGCCTAAGCACTACTATTTAGCGGGACAATATTTGACACTGCGGTGGTACCTACCTAGCCGGCCTCTTGCAACAAAAGACCTACCACCAGTATGACTGATTGCACTGGTGGAATAATCTGCTCTGACAGAGATTATACCAACAGCGGCCGATGGGGTCTTCACGTCGAGACGCTATTAAAATTCGTTTTTTCATTTGTACTATAAAGTTATTACAACAACTTACCTGACAACTTCCATTAGCGCCTTTAAAAGCCGATCCAACCCATACATTGGGAAATATCTTCTTATAAACGTCCCAAAGATCAATTTTAAAATGTTCCTTCACATTGTAATTCCAAACAACTGGTTGTATCAAATCATCTATTTTGTAGTCTGAAATGGATAAAAGTAGATCATCAAAAAACCGGCCAATTGCGTGTCGGAATCACACATAAAGGGTTCCGTATCACGGTAGAGTAAAAAAGTCAAGTTTCGTGAATAGGGACCTCCTATAATTTTGAAATTAGTTGTTTTTATTGTTGGTTATTATAGCGGCCATAAAAATACACAATCTATGAAAATCCCAACTATTTATCTATTACACTTTATGAGACACAACAAAAAACGTCAAAATATCAAGCTTCTTGTTTGGGGTCACCATGGGGGGTCATCCTTCATACTAATATTTTGTTTTTAACAGAAATACACATTGTGTGAACAATTACACCCGCTGACAGATGGACAGCCAAACGGACAGCAGAGGCTTAGTAATAGGGTGCCAAGACCCTAAAAAGCAAACTGCTATTAATGGACGCAAATAAGCAATACCATGTCAACCAACAAAATTGAAAAAACTGAGTTATATATGCAGAAGTGTTGGTAAATGGCTGAAGAACATTTTTCTTTAATATTTGTAGGGTTTTAAGCTTTAAAACTTCTAAAAAGCCATTTTTAATCATGCCATTTATGTATTATTTTAAACGTTTTGGGTTATATTGTATACGAAATGTGCAGTTTGTATGCTTATTTTATGTGAAAATAAGTAAAATAACTTGCATACATCTTGAAATTGCCAAAAACTTGACCAATATATTTAAAAAAATCATATAAAGCAAATTGTTCAAAATTTTCAAACGCGTTTTTCTCGAAATGACATTCGTGTGGGTTGACATGGTACTGCTTATTTGCGTCCATTTTAACTTACATTCCAAAGCCTCGATACTGATGGATCTCAACATATCGTCCCACATAAGCACAGTCATGTCTGGTCTTTGTTCCTTAAGGAACGATGCAACTTCTTTTATATGCTCCAAATACAATGCTGGGACCTTGTATTTACTGGACATTGCTCTGTTCTGACATTTTTCGCAAGCTGCAGTGTGCCAGACCTGTAGAACAATGTGAAAAATTTGACTGTTTTAGTCCGGAAGGTACAAAATAGTAAATTATCAGTGAAAATATTGTGCCCAAAATTTTAACTACTATTTTATAACACCGTTGTGGCGTTGTGGGCAGCGAGTCTGCCTTTAGTCTCGACGGTTGCGGGTTCGATTACCGCTCGGGCAGATGTTTGTTAAAATTTCTGTCTTGGTCTGGGCGTTTGTCTGTGTGGGCTTCTCCACCGTGCCTCAGAGAGCACGTTAAGCTGTCGGTCCCGGTTATTATCAATAACATCTGATAATAATCGTTAGCTCTTGATAAGTAAATTGTTCTTATCCAATGAATTACTGGTTCGCCCTTAGGGTTACGGAGGTCAGATGGCAATCGCTCTGTGTAAAAACTAGTAACCTGTCAAATCCGGAAAAGAGTAATAAGCAGACCCTGGGTACATAAAAATACCGGGAATAATGCTAGGATGAAGAAGACTTTAAGTACTATTTTATAGTCTTTTATATTCTTAATCATAATGACGATAACTTTGTGGCGCAGCAGTAGCTAACCTGTCTTAAGCGCCACAGGTCACGGGTTGGATTCCCACTCAGAGGAGATGTTTGTATTGACCATGATACAGGCATGTTTTCCGGTCTGGGTGTGCTTGTCTTTGTCGTTTTTTCCGGACTCCCAACACAGGATATAACTATCCTAATGGGGGCTGTTGAGTGTGTAGTGTTTATTAAGTAGATATTCTGAGCATAGGAAAGGCTCTTTCAAGATCAATTATTTATAATAAAAATCAGATCAAATGATGTGTTGATCATTGTTTCAAACTCAACAGTTACCAAGTGGCTTGTCATAATGAAAAACTTACTTCATCAGCCCCTATGTGAAAGTGTTTGGCGTCTGGTTGTACATCCAAGGCCTGTTGTAGCATCGCCTTTACCAAAGCAACTGACTCTGGCTTCGACGGACACAGTACAGCCGGTGTTTTTGGGACCTCTCTCAGATCCCTAAATGCAGGATGTTTGAGAACAAACTCCATATGACCGATTGTTTGTATCAACTGTATCTGAAATTGTATCAAAATTTTTAATATTAATTATTTATATTTTTCTAACTCTATTATATTATTTTATACAACAGGCTAGATATTGAATTTTTTTTATATTAATTTATTTAAAGGCTTTACTGAAGACAAATTTTGAATTTATTAAAATTAGGATTGTCCACTTTGAATACAAAAATTATATACGAGTAATGAAGTATATTATATGTGGCACTAAACAATCTAAATAATAATTGAAAACTTACAGCTTCAAGACCAATATCATTCATAAACTTAAGGATGTGTTTAACTTCTTCCATAGTGTACATTCCGTCACCCCCACATCCTCCAACACTACCGATATCCGCAAGATCTCCTGAATATGGAAAGGTGTCTTCCCACTCCAACAAAATTCCAGTAGCCCCCCATGTTTTGATACATCTCAATACCTTAAATATTCATTTTAAAAATTTACTAAAAAGGAATCAGATTATTATATTTCAATGATCTTTATTAGGCATCTATAACTGAAAAATATGTTAAACTGTTTAATCATTTATTTGATGCAAGAAGTGACTTAACGTATTAAGGGAACATACCCACACTATATGACCCTTTCAGGGTGTCTTCAAAATACCATGCTTTATCACAAGGACATTGAGGAGTCTTAACTGTACATCACTTAGGTAATCAATAGAGATCAAAAATAAATATGAATAAAAACGAAAAAACATATTTTTAATATAAAACTAGAGGTGGAGGGTGGTCTACACTTATGTATGGATGGTCACCGAGAGATATAAAGGCTAAAAAGACTAATACTATATAAATGAATATTAAACTAATAAATAACTTACCTTTTCTAAATAAGATACTTTTAGGGGCGCGCCTTTCAAGTCTAAATGCACAACTCTGAAAGGTTTCTTTTAGTATTTAATCTAATAAATAACAGTTTATAAGAACACATTTCAATGTACTTACTTATGCATTTTTTACAGTTATTAATATCAAAACAGTTCAAATGTCTAAACTTTACACTGGAGCATATATTTAGATTCCAATTAACTTTGTATTGACTAATTTTGTACAAGATGTTTATGAAATAACTGAGAATTCATACAAAATTATACAACATGGATATTTTGATAATCGCAGAACTACAAACGACGATATTGATATCTTTTCAAAAGGTACAAATTAGCAAAGTGCACGTTTAAGCCTTGAAATGTTATTGTTATCAATTACCGTTTTACTTTTAATTTTTACTATATTTTTATAATATTACTGTACAATGGATTCCTAACACTCCTAACAGGCTAGCACCTATGATAACAATCGAAAGTATCGAAACATATATCAATAATCGATACCGGGATGACAGAAAAACATATCACATTTGACATTAAGTGTCAACTGTCAAATTATAATGACTTTAAAATGTTGCACGATTTTATTGTCATGGTTGAATAACTGAAATTCTTCGTATAATTATATTATACCTACTTGGATGTACTTTATAAGAATATTTTTTCTAAATGAAAATGTGCTTATGAAAAAATAATTGTAACAAAATTATTTTAATTTCAATTTCACTTCAAATACATTAATCTCTGGCGATTATTAGTACGTCCTTCTAACTCTTTGTAATAGAACTGTTTTCTGTAACCTTGTAGTTTAGATGCACTAGCAACACCTGAAGCACCAACTTTCACTGCCATATAATATAAAACTTGAAAGGAAAGAAGAAAAAAGAGCAAAAGGAAAAAGAAAGCGGTGGGAGGGTAAGGCTTCTAACGCTGGGAACGCTCTTAGAAAATCGATATAACTTACGAAACTTATAAATATTATAAATTATTGCCAACTACAGAATACAACATCTTATCTTACTGTAAGTTTGGATGTTTATTAATTATAATCAATTACGCAAAAACGATTGAATTGGAACGGAAACGCAATTGAATTGGATGAAATTTGGCATAAAGATAGTAAGTATATTACGATAACGTACGAGGACGTTGTGGCGCAGCGGTAGCAAACCTGCCTAAGCGCCACAGGTCGCGGGTTCAATTGCCGCTCGGAGGAGGTGTTTGAAGCCGTTGAATGTGTAGCCTTTAAAATATTACTTGAATTGTTACTTAAGATAGTTTTATCTCAGGAATAATGGTCCTCTTCCTCTTTAATATAAAAAACAAGATATATAAAATAAAAACAACATGTGCAATACCAAACTTTAATGATTATACTCTTGGATAAATATAATAACTAACTATGAACTAATTAAGTAGATTCAAAAACCTTACAAACTAAAATACTTTGAAAATATCTTGTAAAATAAAAATTCAATATTCTTGTATAATAACCGTACGTTAGTATTATATTAAATTAACATTCGTTTACAAATTACGTAGTTCTAAACGTCAAAATTTTTGTGTTATATGATTTATACGATCTTATATCGGATTCAAATTTGTACTTTAATTTAAAAAATCAAGTTTTATTATAATAGTAGTCACATAATTATATTAATTCGAAATTTAGGTGGGAAAACAACATATAGATATAAAAAAAATCATTGCATTATCTATTTCTTTATAAAGTTCAAAACCTTTTGTTACGATTAAAAAAAATTCAGATAACTTTAGTGGAGATAAATTAAATGGTCGTAATGTTCCTTTACTTGAATATTTAAATCAAAGGTAAAAAAGGTAGCAATAATGACGTGCTAAGGTGCCATATTATGATAAAATAAAAAGGAAACTATAGGTAGTCCATTCTAATGTTATATAATTTTAAAGGTCTTTTAGTAATCGAATACCAGTAGGTCGATGACCGCATCATTAATTTATAATGTACGAACTATTATATGAAAGACAGAACGATAATATAGAATCAGTTTTTTATCTTTTTAGTGTCTTCGTTACATTTATTAAATATAATTTAACTTTGTAATTAATGTAATATGAAACAGTGCTCTTAAAGCAACTACCTATTAATATTTTATGCGAATATTTTGATACACCATAATTATGATAAATACAAACTTTACTAATAAAGTCATTAAATTTTTATAATATACGAAAATATCTTAAAATTATATTAAATTTAACTTAAAATATTACTATATAAAATAATTAAGATAAACATGCAATATATTATGTGAATGTCAAATTGTCTTAAATGGGAAGTTGATGTTGCCATATGACAATAAAAAATTTAAGTATATATATATATATATAAAATCAAAAGCCGCACACACACGTAATTATTAACTAACTTTCTAGTCACACAATACAAAAACATAAGCCCACACGAAACCGCTTTCTGAACTCATATCTATCAGATTATTTCAGTAAATAATTAAAATGGTATAACTACTTAATAATCTAATTGCCCTAGTGCAGTTACAGAAAATTCGCCATATAAAAAATAATGCCATCAAAAATTGGACCTCATTTCTAGCACGTAGCTTTAAAAGAAAATATTAATTAGCGATTCTTTGAAGTAGATTAAAGTGATTCAAGTATTACGTAATTATTTTTTTTTAATTATGAATACACACAAAGACCTACCAGCCCCCATATCATTAATTTAAGCAGAGCAAAGAAACCTTTCAGCGCCTCTTACGTAATACTTGAACGGTTCCACTAAATATATTTAATTAATTTTAATGAGCTATAATAATCTTCACCCCTGGTTCAGGGTCTACTGCAACGTCCTTAGCTAGGGGTGCGTTTCCAATAATTCTGAAGTTCTTCGTATAAGGTATAACAGCCACTAGAAGACCAGACACAACGACCCATATTCCAGCAACATAGAACGCAGCATCCCAGTATCCAGTTCTGTCTTTTAAAGCACCTGAAATTATTCAATATTTATCACAAATTGTATATAATATAGTAAGTTCTTTTTTATTTAGTACCCATTTAAAATAGTTATAGTTAATAGGTACTTCTGGTAAATCTTCTACCACATTTTCCCATGACAAACAAACAATTCTTAAAAATCGTTTTGGCCGCGGTAGCGAAACTGCCGAGTAGATTTTTGTATTTACCAAAAAAAAATGTCCGATCTGTGATGTTGTGTTTGTTTTTTTGTCTATGTTTCCGAACCCCCGACGCAAAATATGACTATCCCAATAAATAAATAAATAGCCAATTATGAGTAAATTTTAATTACTTTTTGCGAAATTCAACAACATATTCCTCATACCTAACTACAAATAGTATTTTTGCGTAAACTGGTCTTGAAGGTCATTATATCCAAAAATAACGATGATTTAGTTATGTTAATAAAATGAGGACGTTAGTATGTATACAAAGGTGCGTGTAATCGATTAATATATTTACAAAATCTTTTTATGATTAAAACGAAACAACACGTGTAGAAACGCACCAGACTATTTTCAAAGTGTAAACTCTGAAGCGTAATTTATTCCAAACATTAAATAGGTCATGAAACAGGTTCCATTTTATAACTAAAAGCTACGCAAAATTTATTTCAGAACAAAATTGATTCAAATAATATAAATTTAGACCAATATAAATGACCTTATTATACTAACTTTGCCATTTATTCTGTTGGAATAATTCGTCCGGGACAAAACAATAAATAAACAATGAATTAAAATAATTGGAATAGGCAAGTTCTACAACCTGTTGGTTGGTTGTATAATTTTAGCTGTTTTTGATTTAAACTACTGAAATATATCCATGTACGACTTACCTGCCATAGGCGGTCCAATCAAGTGTCCTAGACCTTGGCTAAGCAGAACCAATCCATAGGCCATAGTGAATCTTTCAAGAGCAATCAGTTCTACCAGTATACTAGGTGTGTAAGAATATGAGCTAGAAAATGTTAGACCAAATATCAAAGAGTTTAAGGCCAATATGTAGAAACTGTAGCCCTGTTTGGCGTCCATGGTTCGAATCAAAATCGGGAAGAGAACAATCGTTACGCCACAAGCCACTAAGCAGACAGCGTATGTCTTTGTTATGTTCACCCATGGCAGATCACCGATCCAACCGAGGCCCACCTGGAATTAAAAATAATTACATTTATTGAAGGATCCAAGGATTAGAAGAAATAGTAGTTATTATTTTACACACATTTATGTAATCATTCAATATTGCCGCATTGCCTCTAACCATTATTTTTTACGCTTTACCAATTATTTCAAGGCCGATGCAAACGAAAATAAGACGACTATTTACAGACATCATTTTTTCGAAATCTCATGAGAAAATTAACCTTGACACTTGAAAAATTTGTCTGTGATTCTAAGATAAATAGTCTTGAAAAGCAAATGCAGCTTATTGATAAGATAATGGCATCTCACTCCAATCTCTTCGTTATTACGCAGAGTACATACATGTAAGTACTTACGATAATTTTATCACTAAGCTGTAAATGTTTATCTTTTATCAAGTGTATATAAAAGTGCAATAGTTTATCTATGATTATATTTATTCATTGATACAAATGTAAACGATTTACGCATAATAATGAAGACCTCAAACAATAAAGTGTACTTACAATACCAATTATAGTAGCGACACCGAAGACGGCCAACATCGTAGAACCCTGATTTTCGGTATAGCCATTGTCCTCCATAAATGTTGATATGAAAAAGTAAGGCACAATAAACCAAATAAACAGCACCAAAGTCGATAGATTCATCATAAGGAAGTGGAATTCGGTAAACATGTTGAAATCAAAAGTCTTATTTAGCATCTTTACAAATCTCTTGCCCCATGTCTGAAAAATCAAAGCACATAGATAAGAAAATGATTGATTAGGTTAATAATATCTTCCTCGAGCTACTAAATATAAAAAATCACCTTCTCTTCTGGCTCTTCCATAGACCACATGGAGTTTCTATAAATATCAGGACAAGATGACGCACGCAACTTATATTTAGCTATATTCATCATGGCTCCACGGTGCATAATAGAGTTACGATGTACTCTGATGTCTTTTAAGTAATGATGATCAGTCTGAAATTGTTTTGAGAACCAATCTTGGCGCCTGGGAGGAATCACAGCTGTGTTATTTTCCGGGATGGGTTGA
Source organism: Hestina assimilis (assembly GCA_023373885.1). Lineage (NCBI taxonomy): Eukaryota > Metazoa > Arthropoda > Insecta > Lepidoptera > Nymphalidae > Hestina > Hestina assimilis. Next base: position 2,059,982 of record CM041749.1, on the reverse strand, counting down.
AGTAATTTCTCTTTCACAATTTCAAGTTTCTTGTCGAAATCTTTTTGCTTTTTCTTGAGTTTTTCCTTTGTCGCCGATCCAGTAGGTAGTTTTGTTTCGGAACTGGATCTCAGGGCAAGCAAAGAGGGATAGTTCTGTAATATTATGTTGTAAAGTCGGTCATTGGATTTTAACTGGTCTAAGACTTCAGGTGGCACCTGGAAATAATAAAAAAATTAAAAAATGGAAACATTTTGTGTGAAAATATTAACATGTCATGAGACAATATATAGTTACCCTCTCGTTTTGTAATAAAAATGTTGGTAGATTAATAACGGAACTGCCTTTATGTTGGCTTGACAAGTCAGCATTTCTTTTAGTTACTGCCTCTATATTTTCTGCATCAGCAATAGCTGATAATAGTGCAGAGAGTATATGTTCTGGGGCTTCGCCACTCTGTATCATTGTTTTTAGCTCTTCAGCTCCTGGATACATTGACTCTCCACCTCCAGATTTCCCCGAAATTGAAGTAGAGCTAGAAGCTCGTTTGGCCTTACTTAGCTTTCTCTGCTTTTTTTGTTCCAAGATCAACCATTCTGGATCTCTCATTACAGCACCACATACGCAAACATTAAGTACTGTGCCGGCTAAAAGTAATAAAGCACTTCTCCACCCATATTCTTCCAATAAGTATGTTGTTAACGGTGAATAAACAAATGTCCCAAAACCAACTCCACACGATCCCAAGCCGACAGCTAGGTTACGCCGTTTTTCAAACCAATATGCAATTGATACAACAGCAGTCACATACAGCAAACCCATACCCAAACCAGCAATTAAACCATACGTTATATACAAAGCTTCCACAGTATTACTGTATGCCGCAGCAACAAATCCTATAGTTGCAGATATACCACCAACAATTGTCATTTTTTTGCATCCATATCTATCTACAAGCGCACTCATTATAGGCCCAGCTATTAGAGGAACTGATATGAATAGACTTCCTATCAAAGAAGTTTTCGCTTCACCGGCTTTGAAATATTCAACAAACTTAATTTGTAATAGGCCATATGAAAACGCAAGTCCGTCTGCTACTGTGGCAATAAGAAAAGAGGCAGCCACCACCACCCAACCCCATCCACCATCTGGTATCTGAGGTCCCTGCTCTGGCGGCTTACTGGAACAAATACTGTCAGCATCTCCTAAACCTAAGAACTTTACTCTTTCATTAGTTGACTTTGCGTCTTCATCGCTTTTATCGTCCTTTTGGTACGTTACCGTAAGGTTGTTATCTTTATGGTCGTTACCCTCCGTTTTCATCGAATTGATTGTATTGAGATCGTTTTTAGATTTGTCCACATCTCTAAGGTCAATTTTGTCATCGCTCACAGAGTCAAAATATTTAATATCGTTACTCTTGGTAAGCAGCGGAGACGTATTCTTCTCCTCTTCAGACGGTACTTTAGGTTCATACTTGATAGCATTATCTTTACCTGGGATGCCATTTGCATAGGTACTTTGCGTGTCCATTAGTCTCGGATACGCTGGTAAGTACGAATCTAAGTACGTACTAATTCACTACTTCTGTCTCTTTCTGAATATCTATATATACAGAAAGGTGGAATGGATTCAATATCCAAAAGATGATCGTCTACGTCGAAGAGACGATTAGTTCTCTTGACCAATTTCTTAATCGTGGGTCTCTAGCTGAATAGCGACAAGGGCTTTTCGATATACAAAGTGTGAGAGCGCAAGGATTGTAACTTGTGGAGTTCATCAAGGACCGGCTAGTCCTCGATTTCACACTCTTAAAAAATACACTTTTCAAATTATCTTTCTTTGGATTACTTGTTTTTGTACCCGTTTTTGACATGAAGATTTAAAGTTTTGCTTTGTGCAACATTTCAAAAAATGGCAGACTGCAAATCGTAAACCTGTAACAAGGAAAATTATAATTAAATCGACAACGTTAAATAACTTAAAACGGTAATAATAACTAATATAATATTAAATGTTTTGAACTTTGTTTTTCAATCACGCAAAAACGGCTGAACTGATTTAGATGGAGTTCAGCACACAGATAAATTACTAGCTGGATTAACACAAAAAAGACTGTGTTAAGTTTTTGTGCAACTAGAAACAACGAACTGTATAACGTTACCATTTTTGGGATAGACAGAAAGAAAGAACAGAAAAATCTTAAATATAATTCTTCTGTATGTGTGTATGTGAATGAATTCATGAACGGCTGGATCGATTTTGATCATATTTTTTGTGGGCGTTCCAGTGGATTTGAGACTAGTTTTGATTAACAATTGGACCCAGTTGCGATGCTATCAGCTCCCTGATTTTTTTTCGGGACAGGACAATGTCTGCCTACTTGTATTATAATTACAGCTGGTCTTCCGGCCTAATAATATAAATACTGAATTAAATGAACAAAACAACTTCGTTCATGCACTTATCACGATAAAAATTTAAATATAATTCTGGCATTATTTATTCATTGTAATATACATACTTAAACATTACATTTTATTGTTTTTACGATACTAAAATAATTTGCAACGATTTCAAAACTATTAAATTTAGTAAAAGCATCCTCTTATCGTAGGAATGTAGTTTCAACTGGATAAAACCTAATAACAAGATTAAAGAATGAAGAATGCGCGTGTCTACAAAAAAATCTGGCTTCAGGTAGGTATGTGTGTGCTGCTAAATGAAACCAGTTTGACTTAGTGTTTATAAATAAACTTGCGGGCTTAATGCGATTACTGTTCAACATCTAAGAGAAAAAACCCTAATATGATACTCGTAGTGAAAGAGGTTTTAATTGAAGTAATAATAACGTTGCTGCTACATAATAAAATAAAAAAATATTAAAAGTCTAAAATTTATTGTGTTTAAATTAAAACTGTGTAAAAAAATAATTACGGAAACTACACATGAAACGTTATTGAACTAAATTATTACATCGTTTATTCTGAATAAAACAACAACATAACTTCAACAGGACAAGGACGACAAGGACGGCATTTTTAAAAACATATCATCTGTCTCATACAATTGTATTTGAGAAAAAGGGACAGATGATTATGTTCAACTAAAGATCAATGAACCGACTAGTCAAGGGCGCGAAAGCTAGACAATTCGCTTAATGGCGTATGCTTTTCAATCCTAGCATTATTATGCATAAAGGACTTATTATAAGACGTAATAATGGAGGGATGACCATTTTTTTGTGTCTACAAGCAGAGTTAGTTATTGCCACGTTATACTTTTTTATTATTATGAATGTTAAATGTTACCATAGTAAAAAACAAAAATATTATACCTAATACTTAGGTAAATTGTAAATAAATCAGTTTTAAACAAATTTTAATGAGAAGCAGCGCCGGTTATTACCGGTTCGGCCGATTCGTCGATATCCTACTCAGTAATTTTCCATTGAGTAAATTCTTGTGGCGTGCCACAAGAGTATGCTGTTTCTGGGAATTGTTACTGTAATAAAATTTAAAATACATAATATGTGGTCACATTATCCTCTTATATATATTTAACTTTAGTCAGTTTATTTTAGTAGTTAATAATAGTAACTATGATCCTGCAGTCAAACCAATTGTCTGGTTTTGTGAAACTATAACATAAAACAAATTGTAAACAAATATATTGACTACTAAATAAATTAATCTATGAGTTAAATTTCATAGAAATTATTACAGCTATTATGGGTATCGGCTTGTACAAATTCACATACAAAAAATCTTCCAATTTTATTATATGTATAGACTATAGATTGACCTACGCCACCTTTTCATATTATATATAAATAATCTCAATTTTTCCCAGGATTTCTGGTAGAGATCTCTTGTTAGAGATAAGTCATCCTTTTGGACCTAAAATCAATGCTATAATGCTGTCCTTTAAGTTACCCTTTATATTTTCCAGTTGTATTACTGGATTTTTACCCTTTCAAACCGAACGAGTAACGTCGTATGACATAACATAATTAAAAATCTCCCGTGTTGATGTCAGATTAAATAGAATAAAATTAAATAGATATTTACAATTATAATGAGTTAAGTTATATTATCTATAAATCGGTAGATTTTGTTTTATGTATGGATTAACTTAATCTAACGCCTAAAACTGAATGTAATATGTAAACATTACATCTCTTCGTGATACTCTATATCATTGTTATACAAGACAACATTTTTAATCAATTAATAAACAACAAAATACTCCTCAATATATATAATAAATTTATTATTAAAAGACATTAAACTCTGGAAAACCATAGTATTGTAAGTATCGCTGTAATATTGAAGAGATAAAATACCCATACTACAAAGGCTTTGTAAAAGAAACTATCTAGAATATTCTATATGATTTACATATGGAGTTTCAAACGAACGCTTTGAAATAAATTAAATCCTCAAGCAACAGTTTTTTGAGTTTTATTTATACATAAAAATATATAAAAAATAGACCAATTAAATATATAAATAAAAGATAAAGTAGTTATAAAAGACTTTCTAAAGATTTTAAAAAGCGAAAACTTAATGTTTTTTTAACTGCGGTGCGATTTGTTTTCACTCTGTCTGCAAATATTTAGGTCAGGTCATTGCCATTAAAGATCCTTGAACTCTAGTTTATAAACAGTGTTTGACCCACAATAGGTATATATAATTGACTGAGCGATTAATATAATCAAAACGCACACACTTACAATATGTAATAGACAACATACATACCGTTATACTCCTAACAGAGTAAAAGTTTCTTGCAATAAAACTTCACAATGAAAACGAAACTGGCAGGAAATACTTGAATGCGATCCAAGATTAAAAAAAAAAGAATTCAAAGTAGTTATTAGTGTATTAACGAATCAGATGACGTCAACGCAGCGAAAAGGGCACACGTCCGAACGCACACAACGCGCTTAACTGTCTGAGTTCTTGAATCGCGAGCCATTCAATTCAATCAGCATTCAACATATTCAAAACGAATGCGTACCCCCATGTCTTATCGTTTCAATCGATATGATAAATCATTGTTACATACATATACAAATTGTCTAAATTTTATGTCAATGTGTGTGTATACTTCGCTCTACCTAACAATCTGTTTCGTTATAGAGTTCTCGGGAATTCATTATCTTAAATGTTTACTCTTGAAACTTTATACAGAGAATGTTATAGAAAGGGGCGTACTAAAAACATTTCAATAATAATTTCGATTATTCATTTTACAAACTCACTTTTTATAGTAATTTACTATTAACAAGATTATAAATCATTATCACCCGACAATCCATGTCATTTCAAAAACACTCGCTGCTAAATTATTTAAATACTGTTGTCATGCACTCTCATTCCACGAGGATAATTACAAAGATGACGCAATTCTGTCATTGAGAACGATAACTCTTATAATTATTTTAACTAAAAGTAACTAACATTCATTTTTGAAGTGAAACGTCTTTTAGGACGTGTTTCTCTATCTTTCGTCTCCTCTTTGTGCTATGGATAGCGTCGTGACAAAAAAATGTCAACCAATCTCTCTTATCTCTCTCTCTCTTTCTCTTCGTTTACAACCTCCATAATATCCTCCATTCATTAACGAAAATACATAGTTTTACTTCTTCTACTCAATATTATAAGTTCGAATGTGGGCACGTTAAGATAATCATAAGGATTTGTTTACACGCCGTCAGGGTTAAAGAAAAACAGAGTACCTTTCATCCAGAAAATAAATCCTATTCACGAAGTATAGAAAAAGTATTTAAAACGATCGTCCAGCATAACTCGCTCTTCTGATATAAATATTGTAACATGATACTTAGAAATGCGCTTCAAACTGGCTGTAACATAACTCTGAAGTTCAGGCGAAGTTGCGGGCAGATACGAGAAGCAATATATCTTCATTACCTTTAAATCGATAACCTACATCAACCGCAGTGGCATAGTAGCAGAAAGAGAAAATCACGGCCAATTAGTTGTAATACTTTGATTGGATTACTGTTGATATTTATAACTGAACACCGCCTTGGTATCTACTTAGAATAAAGCTTAGCCCAAATCTGTTGTTTCCAATAAATTTGAATTATTGGTCTGTTTTAAATAAACTGCTAAACGACTTTAACCGCCTAATTACTACCTAAGACAACAGTACGCAAAAAATTGCACCTTGTATTACACCGCCATTTACCCAGGTTTTGCTTATTACTCGGATTTGACAAATTACTAGTTTTTTACATAGAGTAATTGCCATCAGACCTCCGCAACTTTAAGGCTTAATAACCCATTTGATAAGACCAAATTACCAAATTATTACGATTTTTATGAGATGTTATGTGATAACAATCGGTACCGACAGCTTAAAGTGGTCTCCGTGGTTTGGAATGTTACACGAAAAACTATAACTTTATCAATGTGTATTTCTACTGGCCTTGACAGAATCACCAGGCGATGGACTGATTACTGTGACCCTGTCGTGAAAAAAGTACAGCCTTGCCGAAAGTTCTCTGCCTCCTATCAGCCTATCAACGCCATCTGACAACATGCAGTGATCGTGAGTAATAAGATCTTAAATATTTATGTTATCCGGAGATATTCCCCGAAATCCTTTATAAGATCATTTCAAAATGTATAAGAAATTTATTTGTTTGTGTTAAACCACATAGGACTATCTTAACGGGGCCTATAATGAGTTGAGTGGTATAGTGCTTAGTTATTAATTTAAAAATTCTGTGCTTTAAACAAACAAAGGAAATTCAACTGTATTACTATAACAGTGTAGATAAATTTCGATCGATGTCAGAACTGTTACAGCGTGTGATGTTAGTGAGTAATGCGCATGATTGCACAACAATTTTACCTAATTTGCCTGCTCACTACACATTCATCTAAGCCTTTTGTTGAATATTATGCCTTTTATATTTCGCTTACAAGTTCATAATATCTATATATTGTTAAAACTCGCAACTTTAGCTATGTTTATTAGATAAATAAATAAATAAACGCTACACACTCAACGGAATTAGGACAGTGATATCCCGTGTCGTGGATCCGGAAACATATACATATAAGGACAGCCAGGTTGGGTACCGCTGCATCAAAATTCAATTCAAAATTCTGTCTTAGCTTTCTCCTCTATCTATTTTAAGTATAGACTAAAAAATCTTTTGCAATAAAATAATAGCATTTATTCCCTTTATATATTTTTTTAAACTAGAACGCCATTATATGTTAAATAAGTAAACTCTAACCGAATGAACCCACTTGAAGTATTTTATAAATATTAACCTACGTAGTAGCCATGTTTCAAAAGATTATTTATCGTCAAATCATCAATCAGACGCCAGACGATAAAATCAGACTTTAAGAACTCCTTTCAAAGAATAGTAATATGGGGTTAAAATCAAGAGTTCCAATGAATTTTCTCTAATTTCGTCCATAAGATCTCACTATTCTGAAAGTTGTTTGGAGTTTTCTAAAGCAATGCATTTTTAGCTATCACTACTCTATCTATCTCCCCTTCAATGAAGCGTGTAGCTTATGACAGAAGTGGAGTTTTTTTATGTTTTTAGAATAAGTTGGCAAGCGAATTTTAGCACAGTTTACAAATATTTTACACTTCCCTAAATTTTGGCTCATAATTAAGAAAACTGATCGATGTTCATAACAGACACTGAGTAACGTTTGCTTCCCGATTTACGCAAGAGGCGTCTAGGTTTCGTCAAATATTCTAAACTGCATTGGCCACACTCCAAGACTAAAATATAAGAAAATTTCAAGGATATATCCTAAAATTGTCTGGCGGTCTCATTAACGTGCTTATACAGTAAACGTAGAGATATCCACGACTGATATTTATGATAATTTTACAGTTTTAAAGCAACGGATTTCAATCGCCTAGAGTCCTTGATGACTCATACAAAAAAAGGATAGCTTCTTTCCATTTTAAGCTCGAAGAAGAATGTATTTTTTTTGTGCGTTAACTAATTACACTACTTAATTTAAATGACATTTGGGGTCATGACATGACAAAGTTAACATATTATAATAATGATTAACATATGGGTTACATTATCCCGATATATCCATGGTAACAGTGCCGGAGTAACTATAGTAGCAAAAGTAGCAATTGCTACGGGCCTCGCACGAAAAGGGGCCCCGCGTATCTAAGCCCGCCAATGTATCAAAAGTATATTAACACAGTTGCGGAAAAATAATAATTAAATACGTCCTTTTTTTAATGGCGCAGTGTGCAAATAAACCTATTAAGTTGTTTAATTATTTATTTAATAATTTAAAGTGATTGTTCGTACCCATATTACTAAGATCCAGACCAATCGCGGATCAAGGGCTACGGGCCCCGCGCTTGCTTAATCCGGCACTGAACGGGAACCGAATCTATGGCCTCGCGATTTCCCACGCCAAATTTTGCCTTCATAGCGACATTGTTAACTTTGTCTTTTAAAATTTTAATGGCAACCCAAAACTATTGCATTTCGTACTTTTATATACAATTTACGTTACTAGAACCTTGCGATTACAACATACATTTTTTAAGCTATAACATATAAATAAACGCGGCACACTCAACGGCCTCCATTAGGATAGTTATATCCTATGTCGGGGGTCCGGAAACACATACAAGAACAAGGACAAATACACCCCAGACCGGAAAATATGCTTGCATGGTCAATACAAACTTATTATACTCCGAGCGGAAATCGAACCCGCAACCTGTCGAGGCTTAAGGCAGATTCGCTACCGCTGCGCCACAAAGTCGTCAAGCATATAGCGTAAGACCTTTGATGGAATTATTACTGCTGAATCTTGAAAGTACTGGTTGATCAACTATATACAATAGGCTATTTTGGCGTTTCTTTGTTTATACGTTTTACACGTTCTATCGAAACTAACTAAACAGGAACATTAAATATTATACACTGCTTATAATTAATACCATCTGGCATACTCCATACTGTAAAGATGATTACTGGTCTGAATACCCTCTCGAGACATGTCCTGGTTATTATCTAAACCGTTTACGAGTGTCTTCCACCTGAGCATAATTTGCCATGGCAGGTCTGGAAATGGCATAAAAATATGGGAAATTTTCAGTTTAGTTATCGTATTTTTATGCGTATAGCTATTAGCCCTACTGGCCTTGACAACGTCACCGGGTGGGAGCGCCGAGTACTGAGACCGGAACCATGAAAAAGAGACAGCCCTCACGGGGGCTCAAATTGTTTCCGTCCTTACGGTGCCTCCTGCGAGGCCGAACCACGGCTAACGACTTCATCAGGAATAGAGGAACCGCTCCGAGCGCATTCTATTCGATGGACTCACCCGACGGTTTGAGCGTGTCGTGACGTGTGGAACAAGGGACCTCGTAGCCGGCGAGGACGGTGTTGTGTGCGCGTTTGAGCTGTATATAGAGCATTGTGTAACATTATCTTATCGTCAGAGTCTTGTAGAACATGCTACAAAGGGACTCAAATCCTTTGATTAGACAGGCTAGTATCTATACAGAGATGACAAACCGGCTAAAGTAAGGCGTCCTAAGCATGTTCTAAAAGTCGAGTTTAACGAATTATTAAACGTGATACCTCACTACGCCCTTTACCCCTTCCCTTCATACCATGTGATCTTTTGATCGTCACGTGATTTATGACCCCTGTTTAAATATCAGAAGGATAATACAAGTTATACATTATATTGGTTAACTTCTTGACAAAAGAACGCCAACAATGGACAATGAAGCGCATTGTTCCCTTTCAAAAGATTAGCAGTGTCAATTATAAATTCTGCGAATACTGTCCAACACATTTTTGTTGCAACATTTTATACTTAATGATGATACTAATAAATGGATGCAAATAAGCAATACCATGTCAACACACATGAATGTCATTTCGAGGAAAACCCGTTTAAAAATTTTGTACAACTTGTTTTATATGAATTTTATTTATGTATTGGTCAAGTTTTTGGTAATTTCAGATTTATGTAAGTTATTTTACTTATTTTCACATAAAATAAGTATACAAACTGCATATTTCGTATATAATATAACCCAAAACGTATAACATAATACAGAAATTGCATGATTAAAAAATGGCTTTTTAGAAGTTTTAAAGATTAAAACCCTACAAATATTAAAGAAAAATGTTCTTCAGCCATTTACCAACACTTCTGCATATATAACTCAGATTTTTTTTCCAATTTAGTGGGTTGACATGGTATTGCTTATTTGAGTCCAAATACCTCTATAGCAAACGTATAACACGAGAGATTGTGCTAGCATTTTATCTAGATTTATATATAAGTACCGATTCTTCTGGCATTTCTATGAAACAAAGGCAAACCAAGTTCATTAACACAGCGTCAGAATGATCGCTTAATAGTCCTAAACAATATTTTCTATTACTCTAGGAATTATAAGGTACAGCTATATTATAAACACGACGATTGCACTTTATCCGATTCCTAAATAAAAACATAATATACTTTAGAAAAAAAAGTTACCCTGATACATACTTACTTATAATATAAAAATATATAGATAACGTTGTTTTAGGTATTAAATAAAAATTGCCAGTCAAGTGCGTTGACAGACCAAGCTTTGTTGAAACTAAAGAGTTCCGCAGCTTCGTGATAAAATATTTGTAATTTCATAGTAATTTTAAAAAATAAAATAATTAAAAATCATAATGTCTTAACGTATTTTCTTTAAATAAAAATAATAATTATCGTTTAAAGTTCCTTTGATTTTCTACAACCTAATATTTTCAGAATTTTGAATCCTATAGAGTCAAAACTTAGAGGGTTTTAAGGACCTATTTACAGCTACCTCTTAAGTTGTGGTACGCTGAAATTTTTGGTACGAGGTACGAGGTACGAGGTTCATAGAATACACCTATTTACCAAATCTCGTATATACAGAGCCATTAGACTCAGAGTAAAATGACTGTGTCATACGGACGAACAGACGGACATGACGAAACTATAAGGCTTCCGTTTTTGCCACTTGGCTACAGAGTCCCAAAAACGCTGAATATAAATAAAATAAATAAACGCTACACACTCAACGGCCCCCATTAGGATAATTATATCCTGTGTCGGGGTCCGGAAACATTCACAATGACAAGGACAAACACAACCAGACCGGAAAACATGCCTGTACGATTAATACAAACATCTGCTCCGAGCGAGAATCGAACCCGCAACCGTCGAGGCTTAAGGCAGACTCGCTACCCACGACGCCACAACGGTGTCTAATATAATATATATTCAATTATTCATGGCGTCTGATAAATTGATAATGTCTACAATTAACGAGACTAACATCGTAAGTTGGATGAGTAAAGTAACACCCATGACTATAATAAACAGAACAAGAAATACTTTTAACAAGTTAGCAAGTTTAATAATTTTGAAGGCTTTGCAAATATTTATATACCCAACCCAAAATAGATAATTTCAATAATCGCACTACGATGTGTAAACGAATAAATTATCCTAACATTATTAACCAAACTATAATAGTATAAATGTTAAAGTGTGTTCGTTTGCTTGTTTGTTTGTAACGCTTTCACGTCAGATGGGCTACTTTTGTCGTGAAAACAAAAATTTGAAGGAGGGTGAAATAGGAGACGAAAGTTTGTATAAGAAAACAATTATTATTAATCAAAAATCATAAAATTCATGCGAACAAAGCCGCCGGCAACAGTACTATATAATCTCAACATTGATATCACGCTACTTTACATAAAATTATACGATTCTAATAAAATTTTATTATGTGTGATATTGTTGCTAAAGTTGTTAGAAAATAATATCGTCAAGTATTTTTCCTTACGACATATTTAGCTCTATATTTGTTTGCTTGAACGCTATAATTTCTAACATCAACGGTTGTGGGATATTGTCATACCCATTCTTAGCGCAAAACTACGTTCTTATTTCGAGGGGCAATAGGAGTCTTAGTAATGACTTAAAAAAGCATTGCTAATATCCTTTATAATAAATTTAGATATTGTAATATGTAGGTAAAAAAATATAATGTCCAAAATAGGCACGGCACAGCTTGATGATCTCAAATCAAAATTTCATTGAGTTTAAAATGAATTCTTGGCATAATCTTTTTATGCCTAATAATCTCCCACAATATGTAATGGTTTAAGATTGGTCCAATAGAAAATCTTATTAGAGATGTCAAACACAAAACACAGTCATACAGACACACAAATAAAAACCAGAAACATGTGTAACACCCGTCTCGGGTGTCGGGGGTAATTAAAAACACTAAAATTGAGAACCCCCTTCATTCAAAAGGCGTCGGGATGTGACGACCCCATCGCCCGCTGTTGGGATAACCTCTGTCACAACAGAGATTATTCCACCAACGCCATCAGTCACACTGGTGGTAGGTCTTTTGTTGCAAGAGGCCGGCTAGGTAGGTACCACCACAGTGTCCAATATTCTGCCGCCAAATAGTAGTGCTTAGGCACTACTGTGTTCCGGTGGAAGGAATTGTACGCTAGTGAAATTACTGAGCGAACGAGATTTAAAAACTAATATCTCGAGGTTGGCAACGCGTGAGTGGCACCTACTAATGGTGCTGCAAGCGCTCATAGGCTACGGCAACCACTTACCATCAGGTGGGCCGTATGCTTGTTTGCCAACTTCTAACATAAAAAAAAAAAAAAAAAAATTTGAATTCGGTTAGCTACAAATTGCGTATGACGTTTGTCATTGACCTCATGCAATTAAAAACTCATTATTCACGTTATTGATATAACAAACACACAAAATGTAAAGTGCGAATTCAATTAAATCCCTCTCGAAACAAAATGCGATGACGTCATGGTTGTAGATTTCGATATTAATAACATTATTTTTTTTTTTAATTTACATCTTCTTCCCGGTATTTACCCAGGGTCTGCTTATACTCTTACTCTGATTTAACAGGTTACAAGTTTTTACACAGAACGTTCTTCATCTGACCTACGCACCCAAAAGGGCGAACCAGTAATACAATGGATATGTGCAAATTACCTATCAAGAGTTAAGGATTAGAACGTGCTTTCCGAAGCACGGTGGGGACACCCACAACAACAATAAAACTTGAGAGGTGTCAAGGGACACCCGGATGGAACGAAGTTCCTTTCGATTAATGAGTGAAGGAATTGTAATAAAATTTTATTTTTTTAAGTTATAATAATATTTTTTTATTATTAACATTATTTATTATTTACAAAAACCTGTATACACTCAACAAAAATAATCGTCGCGACACCACACTGTTCAATGCGAAATAGAAATGAAAATATCTGGCTTGCTTTCTATAAGAGAGAGAGACAGACAGAGAAACATGCGACGCCGCACAGCTTACAATAGCTTACTATAGCAAAAAGTGTCGTGACAACTTTTCGTAAGAATTTTTCCGTCTAGCCCCCTTTCACAACGCGCGATAAGGAACTTCGTTCCAATAATGATAAATATAAATATATATATATATATATAAAAACCTTTTAAAAGGTTTAAGTAACCCTTACAGTTAGATAAGTACTTTCTTAAGTATTCGGCTTAAGGGGTCACTTTGACAAAGGTGAGATATAATTTACATATTTCAAAAACAACATGCATATAGAGGAACAAATAATAGTACAATAAACGTTGAAGTAGAACAAAAAAAATATTTTTGCTATTCTGAGCAATAGCGGACTCAATACCTACTCAACGGGCGTGGCGCAAATCGAGTACGTGGACGCACGAATAACAAACTTGTGAATTTACAATTTTACATTATACAGAGTTTTTAAACCGATGGTTCACTACAAAGATGAATACAATTTTTAGATTACGAATCTTTATCAAGCATCAATCGGCATGCTTTGCAATGATAAAAAAGGCCAGACCATTGTTTTAAGCCAGGAATCTTCACGAGTGTATAAAGAAAAAATATTTTAAAGTTTCAACATAATAGCACCCATAGCTTAGAAAAGAATAGAAAAGAAACCAAAAACTTACCTATATAAATAAAAACAAGTAAGTTTTTCATTGTTTTATTTGTAACCCCCAAATGCGAATGCGAAAATCAATCAGAGAGCCTATATAACGTATTAACTGGTAACTGCCAGCATAGGTCAGACGCTAGCGGTTACCAGTACCAGTATCATTAATTTATTAAAGCGTGGAATACCAGGTATACCGGCCTACCAGGTTACCCGATCTTAAATGAAAATCAAGTAGTCTATCAGTCACCGCAACCTATGAGCGCTTGCGATACCTGAAGTATCACATGCGCGTTGCCAATGCAAGAGACAGGATGAAGGAGATGAGAAGAGAAATAAGAAGGGAACAGAGAGGGACGGAGATTGAGGCGCTCTTCTGTTAGAAAGAGAAATTAGCAAGGTTACTACTAAAATTCTTATACTATTTTTTGGAAATAGTGAATAAGGGTTACAAATTTATTTACGGTACCCTAAACGTCTACCTATTTATCATTTGACATAGAAGTATAAGTCGGTTAAAACACGTGCAGTCTAGACCGAATGTGTGTGGCATTCGGAACATGAGAAACCGCAGGAATTCCGACTGGGTTATTAATAAATAAAGTATGCGAAATCCGATGAACACTTGTTGCATTTTGTATAAAGAAACGTAATATAAGAGATTGTAAATTTCACGTGCAATTTCAATTCAGTTTTTACGATAATAGAGGCATGCTACTCCCAGCACTAATGGGCCGGCTCGACCGGGAAGAACTATCCTCTCACAGAAAATCGGCGTAAAGTAACAGTATCAGCATGTATGTTGATTGCGTTTCGTGCGATGAGTGAGAGCGCCGTAGGCCCAATCTCCCCTCCCCTGTTTCCTTCCTTTTTCTTTCGTCTGTCCTTCCCTCTTGTTCCCTCGTTGGCAACGCGCATTGGATACTTCAAGTATCGCAAGCGTATTATAAAGCCACAAATTATTACTCCACTAAAAATCAAAGTGATTAAGTAAATAAAATTTAACATTTTTAGAAATACTTGTCTATGTGTTTTAATTAAAATAGCTACCTACCTACAATGAGAGGAAAGTAAGTATTTCAGCATTATCTATGAAAACTACTGAATGGTTTTGGATGAAATTAGCATTTTTGCTTGCAACCTTTACTTTCGAAACTGAAAATTCAAAAAAAGCCTTATATGCTCAACTTCATTTTACAATAAACGACTATCAGTCGTATAGAAATTAGAGATCACTTCAAGGTACTAGAGACTTAACCATGTCTCCATAATACCGGTTACAGGTAAGCGTTAACGAGTAAAGAGGCATCATTATGAATGTATGTCAATCGGTTCGTCTAAACTCAGTTACGACCTCGTATTAACTAGATACAGCTGTTACCGACAGAAACAAGGGACTTCCTTATTATCGATTTCTTTATATGGTATTTTACCTTCGTTTAAGAAGTCGGTAGTGAAAAAAATTAAAATAAATAGCTGTTGTTTTTAAGCTGTCACCACTCTACATCCGGTTGCATTTTTATGACTCTACTACCTTGATGTTTTTGACATTAACAATGATGACAATAAATAATAATAATAAACGCTACACACTCAATGGCCCCCATTAGGATGGGTCTATCCTGTGGATGGGGTAATCGGGAGACCGGAAACATACGCAATGACACGGACAAACACACTCAGACCGAAAAAATATGCCTGTATGGCATATAGTTGCATGGCCAATACAAACATCTGCTCCGATTTGGAATCGAGCCCGCGACCTGTGGTGTTTAAGGCAGGTTCGCTGCGCCACAACGTTGTCAAATGTACCTTCATTTTGTAGTAGAGCCATAATCTTTCTAGCACAACGACACGGTTTGACTGAAGAAGTAAACCCTCTCACCGAAAATCGGCACGAAGTAGCAGTATCAGTACTGTTGCGTTTATTGTGATGAGTGAGAGCCTTGTTTCCTTCTCGTCCTTTCACTTCTATCACTTGGGTGGGCAACGCGCATGCGATACTTCATGTATGGCAACCGTTCATAGGTGACAGCTAACTTTTTGCCTTTTGGTAACCGTCATGATATTAAAAAGAATGACTAAAAATTAAAAGCTTTAAAAAAAACTTATAGCTACATACATGCTACGTGTTTGTTAGTCTTAACGTTCCAATTAAGTATTATTATATTACAAACATATGAGCCCAGTTTATGATGGACAATAATCATCAATTGATGTCAATTTTATGGCCTCACGCTACCACTTTGCGTAACGAGCGATATAAAGTTTTATTATGTGATATCAAAATAAAAAGTGATACATACATTTTCCTTCAAAGTGCGTATTAGACCACGCAAAGGAATGGTGTAAGAAGGGTGCAATAGTACCTCTTGTTTTCTTTTATATTGTTTTCGTACTTTTTGTAAAAAAAGCCGGCCAATATTTAGGTGCTCTTTTGTTTTTCTGTCTCTTGGGCATCGATATTGCGAAAAGAAACAAATTCTAGCAATAGCGAGAACTTAACATTTTCAAGTTTCAAGAAAACATAATTGGCTGAAATAAATAGCTATTCGAAAACCGGCCTATATTTAAATGGTCTGGTGGTAGGTCTTTTGTTGCAAGAGGCCGGCTAGGTAGGTACTACCGCAGTGTCCAATATTCTGCCGCCAAATAGTAGTGCTTAGGCACTACTGTGTTCCGGTTTGAAGGGCATTGTACGCTAGTGAAATTACTGGGCGAACGAGATTTAAGAACTAACATCTCGAGGTTGGTAACGCGCGAGTGGCACCTACTAATGGTGCTGCAAGCGCTCATAGGCTGCGGCAGTCACTTACCATCAGGTGGGCCGTATGCTTGTTTGCCAACTTCTAACATAAAAAAAAAAAATGGTCCGTTGTTTCTGCCTCTTTGTGACATTTTATTTATAATACTAACTAGCTCGATGACCGTGCTTCGAAGAGCACGTTAAGCTGTCGGTCCCGGTTGTTATCACATAACATCTGATAATAATCGTTTATTTATTAACTCTTGATAAGTAAATTGCTCTTATCCAATGGGTTACTGGTTAGCCCTCAGGGTTGCGGAGGTTAGATGGCAATCGCTCTGTGTAAAAACTAGTAACCTGTCAAATCAGGACAAAAGTAATAAGCAGACCCTGGGTAATATACTCGTATAGTACCGGAAATAATGCTTGGAAGAAGAAGACTAACTAGCTTGTTGGAGCTCTTATGTGTATGTTATAAGTCATCGCTTTCAAGGAAATTGTTTCAGTACCCAAAGATTGGCAACGGACCTGAGTGTCCGACTGCCTGTCAACGTCTGTCAACTCACGAACCATAATACGTAGCGAGATGAATTTTCACAGAATGTGTTTCTGTTGCCGCTACAACAACAAATACAATATAAATAAAGGTAAAATAATAATAATATAAATTTCCATATTGAGTATAATAATCACTACATAGTATAAAACAAAGTCGCTTTCTCTGTCCCTATGTATGCTTAAATCTTTAAAACTACGCAACGGATTTTGATGCGGTTTTTTAAATAGATATAGTGATTGAAGAGGAAGGTTTATATGTATAATACCATACATTAAATAGTGGCGAAAAAAAAAAAAATTTTTGAGGTTTCTAATGTGATGTCGTAAATAATTACATTTAACGCGTGCGGGCCACGGGCAGTAATGAATAAATGAAAACTACTGGATCGATTTTAATAATTTTTTCAGTGAATGACATAGGCTATATTTTATACCCGTGCGAAGCCGGAGCGGGCCGCTAGTAAGTAATAAAAATAAAATGCGTATAAAAAACTGGAAGTTTTTATTCTACGGTGGTACGAAACCTTTTCATTGCATGTCCGACATGCACTTGACTGGTTTTTTTTTGTATTACAGTAGTTACTTGCTTGAATAACCACGACCTTGCTCATTTAACGCCTCTGCAAATGAAGCCTTTTCTTATCTCACAGACCGCGTTTAAACCCCATAAAAATGTAACATTACTTACTTATATAAATATTGAAAATATTTATATTACACTATAAATATTTTGTATCAATTATATACTAATGAATGCAGTCTTGCGTATTGTTTTAAATAATGGCGATTATTATGAATATTTTTATCTAATTAAATGTAATGCGTTAAAAAATTAGGAATTGTATACATTTGTTTAGTTACATTTTTTTTTTTTTAGTTACAAATTCTTGGGATCCGTGGGATCCTTGTCTCAATTATTATCTCAGCTTAGAGTTGACGAATTTAGGGGCTTTCTTAATCTATTTAAGAGAGAGAGACCTCAGAATAATCCGGAAAACCCTAAGAAGATGTAGATTTTTTCATCTTTTATATAAAGTTCAACATGAATATTCTCTTTTCGGCAGAATATTATTAATTTTTATATCACGCGATATCTAATAAATAAAAAACGTGTGCGGTCGTAGGATGAGGGAACGAAACTATTAAGCTATTATTCATGTATTTCACTTTTAAACTCAGAGGTACTTACTATGGATCTAGCATATGAACTCGCGATCTTCAGTTTAATGCCAGTATTAATATCAAATGGACCACCTCTCATTTAATTGAATATTTTTAGATAAGAAACGAACAATGATATTTCATAAAAAAAAATTACCGCCAGCCCTATTACGACTATCATAAAAAAGTTTATTTATCATGTGTTCAAAAACAACTAAGAATGACATCAGAAGGCTACTCTATTACAGTATCCAATGCCATTCCCAATGTAACTCCAGTTTCGTTTACACACCGTCTCATTTCTAAAGACATCACCGAAATAGAGGAGACATCGTGACGTCATTTGGCACCGTTGTCTCCAGATTCAGGGACATACGGAATTAGATGGGACAGATTGTTATCTTATATTTAATGTTGTTTATTAAAAACATACATAGCATTGCCACTGCTTCACTCTCCGTTTTTTCAATTGACTTCAAAACGAATAAGGGGCTATAGATTACAATGGGAACATTGGATGACCGGAGTAAATGGACAATTTATTTTAAAAAATATCCAAATCGCAATAGTGTGGGCCTATAAAATTTGAAGAATTCCCTCGATTTCTCCAAGACCCTGACCAAATTACAGTGGGACCAAATATAAAGTATACCCTTTCAAATATATATATATACTGACGACATTATATTATATTATATATATATATATATATTGACGACGTTGTGGCGCAGCGGTAGCGAGCCTGCCTTAAACGCCACAGGTCGCGGGATCGATTCCCGCTCGGAGCATAATATGTTTGTATTGACCATGCAAGCATATATTCCGGTCTGGGTGTATTTGTTTTTGTCATTGTGAATGTTTCCGGACCCCGACACAGGATATTACTATCCTAATGGGGGCCGTTGAGTGTGCAGCGTTTATTTATTTATTATTATTTATATAATAAAAAATCAATATCAGGTCACAATTGGTACGCCTTTTACACCACAGGTATTCTGCCGTAAGAGGTATACGGTGGTCCGGTGACGCTGGCGAGGCTAGTAAGGCCAACAGCAATACACATTACACATAAAAAAATTAGGGAAAAATCGGCGAAAAAAAATCTACATACTGTCGAACATAGAAACTCCTCATTTTTGAACTCGGTTATAAGTATCAATAATTCGGTAAATACGAAATATGAATACAGTATATGTAGTTCACTAAATAACACTATCATTTCATAATACAGGGTATTTTTATTTTATATTACCTACCTATATTATGGAACGATGTCTTTGCCCCTAATTTACTAAATGGACAATACCAAGCGGAAGCTTTTATAATAAATTAAGTCAAGAAAGGTGTGTTACCTCGAATGTCCCTAAATTACTATGGCATGGAATTTTTTTACCACGATAAAAATTCTATTTTTTTAATTGTATAAGTAGATTAATAGTTGCATTGCTGTCTTCAGCATTGATAGGTCTGGACCGGGGACCTCCTCTCCTCCTCTGGGTATGTTTATGCCTGCCTTCAGAGTATGTTTATGTAGTGGTAGGTCCGGAGAGGGGCCCCGGGTGAAGTACTACTTTCACACAGAAAATCCGCGTAAAGTAAGGGCATAAAGTAGGTATTGTCGCGTTTCGTGCGACGTGTGAGAGCGCCGGAGGCCCAATCTTCCACCCCCATAAATCATTTCTCATCCTTTCTTTCCTATGCCTTGCGTTGGCAATGCGCGTGATACGTCAAGTATCGCAAGCGTTCATAGATTGCGGTGACTGCTTACCATCAGGTGGAACGTATGCTTGTTTGCCAACCGTCATGATATACCATTTCTTTAGTCAGCCTATAAGCTTATTTACCAGTTTTGATAATATGAAAAGGAAAGTGTACAGCGCAGCTTCACATTAGTACCTACGATTCACAAACGAAGGCCATTCGTAGTAATTAATTTGTGAAAGCGGTCTTGCTCTTACAATTTGTGAAGTTCCATTCTCTGAGAATCCTTGACCAGATAATAAAAAAAAACATATATGTGACCTAATTTGGAAATATCAATTGGCTTTATATAAATGACGTAGTTGCGTAAAATTTAAAAAAACAACCGAATCGTCTCCTAATAGGTACTCCTCGACTTTTCTGAAATCATTTTTTGTGAAGGCAATTATAACTCGAATTTCATCAATCCCAATAATTATGGATAAAACGGAAAGAGCCACATACATATATGTAGAACAATAAAATTGAAGCAAGATGGCGGTCATATCATCGATCGCGTTCTTGTTAAATTCAAATGCCAGACAAAACACGAGATTAGCCTAATAAATAATACCAACATCAGATTTCTCCATGACGTATACAATACAAAATTTAGATCATAAATCAGTTTCCTGAATTAATTTAATTGAAAACTATTACGTCATTTGGCACGCTCGCGCTCTCCAGAATATATTCCAAAAATTATTTTTCCGACTATTAAAGCCTAGTTTTATTGGTACTTTATTTTTTACCGCCATCATGAAGTAATTAATGTTCATTAAACGGTTTGTTTTTGGTTCTTTTCCCGTAAAGTCGGATAAGAGGTAAATAACCTTGATTTTTTTTTTTTTACAAAAATTTGAAAAAGAACTTTTTTAAGAAATGTTGATTTTTTGGCTTTTCTAACAATCAATAAAATAAATTATATATAATATGAATCTCGGAAACGGTGTCAATGATTTTCATAAAATTTTACACGGTGATTTCGGGGGCGATAAATCGATCTAGCTAGGATTCATTTTTAGAAAATGTCGTTTTACCCGTGTTGTCGGGCAATGAAACCCCTGTTTTAGTTCAAATAGGCCTATAATTTTTTCCCCTTTTGCTTCAAGTTCCGATTTACCAAAAAAAAACGAGAAAAGCAAGTGATCCCGGTACTTGACTTTATAAAGCAATATTATTTGAGATACCCAAAATAAAAATATAATAGAGTAACGGTAATGACTGAATTAGTTTTTGTTTCTAAAAAAGTTACAATGTTTAAAATAAGATAACATTGTATTATTGCATTATTTTTATAACAGAACTCTATACATTTTTTTCTTGTTAGCATAGTTATTTAGCCCCATTATTAATAATAATCCTTGTAAATATATACTAGATATTTCAACAGTAAAACCAGTAAAATTGAAATATCTCATAACAGCGCTAACAAATTTAGAATAATTGTTGACAGACGACATTTTCCCGTTCGTTTATTTCATTATTCGTGGGTGATCTTGGCTGCTTTCAAATTTACATATTTCTCTTTGTGTATTGAGGCGCCTTGATCACGAGATAAAGTATATATAGAACATGTTCTCACTATTTATATATGTTTTTTTAAATATTTTGAGTTATCTTAAGTTCGTAAAATAGAAAAGCAATCGCAATTCACCATGTCCCATTAAGAAGTAAATGCTCAAAAGCAAATAAGCAAATTTTTTGTTTTGATACTAAGTTGGCACGCTAGCATACGGCCCTACATTAATAGGTGCCACTCACACGTTGCCAACCTTGAGATATTGGTTCTCAAATATCCTTTGTCCAGCAATTTCACTAGCCTACAGTGCCCTTCAAACCGAAACACAATAATGCCAAAGACAGTATCTCTTTACAGTAGAATATTTGACACGCGTACCTACCTAGGCGGCGTCGTGAAATTATCTCTGCCATGACAGAGATTATCCCAACAGCAATATAAAAATTTACATACTTGTCCCATAAATTCCATCAAAATATATTCCATATAAATATAATTCCATAAATATTATCTTATATATTAAAACATGACAATTCGAAACAAAAAAACTGTACAGCAGTTCTAGCATGGTTCTTTTTGTCACGAGCTCGATTCCTGCTCATGACCATCCAGACCAGACGCGGTCTGAGTTATATTTGTGTTTGTGTGTAACTATATATATGAGAATCGTTTTGGGTGTAGCAGCTATTTATTGTATCGCGTTTATGAAAACAAGGTAAACTGAGACAAGATGACCTCAGTTGGTAGTTGGCACTCACGTCTGGCCCCAAGATACCGTCTGCATGTCGTCTGACTATAAAAGCTTATAGCGAAAGATTTAAATAGCTCGTTAACTCTTTGAAAGTGCTGCTTAGTTTATTCCAGAGGGCTTACCATTAACTTTTAGTAACAATTCTATTTCGATCCAATTCAATTTTGACCGTAAAACGATTCCAATTTTATATGAGCATTACGTAATAAATGCTGTCATTTGAATCGCAATAAGAGTTAAGCCCCCTGTTCAGTGTTCTTCTTCTTATCGATTGGTTAGTGGCCAACCTAGTGTCAGAGTTGTTCAGGTCGCCCGTAGGCCTCTGACTTGACTTATCGACTGTTGTCTAATTGTCAACAGCCGAGACCGACTTTTACGTGCCCTCCAAAGCACGGAGACGCTCAGTTGAAATACCACTATGCGATCACCCATCTAGTGACTGACTGCGCCTAAAGTTGCTTAACCTAGCGATCGTTTACCGATCACTGGGTGCACTCGGCTATGAGCGTCTCGTGTTCGGTGTTTTAATGCCTTCTCAAATAACAAAGCCTTTTACCGGCTGCCATTTTCTGTCTTACTTTTGGTTATGGCTATTTCACGCCAGAATAACAACATGTTGTGCTTCTTTTGGATAATTTCAATACTACATAAACATGCAACTAACGGTGACAGCGAAGGTTATGGCTAAGGTTGCCACCCGTACTTTGTAAATGAATCATATTGAAAATTAAAATTTAACAAAGAATTGTACGTTGTTATTGGACGCAAATAAGCAATACCATGTCAACCCACAAAATTGTAAAAACTGAGTTATATGTGCAGAAGTGTTGGTAAATGGCTGAAGAACATTTTTCTTTAATATTTGTAGGGTTTAAGCTTTAAAACTTCTAAAAAGCCATTTTTTCAATCATGCAATTTATGTATTTTTAAACGTTTTGGGTTATATTATACACGAAATATGCAGTTTATATACTTATTTTTTGCGAAAATAAGTAAAATAACTTACATAAATCTGAAATTTACAAAAACTTGACCAATACATTAAAAAAATCGTATAAAGCAAGTTGTTCAAAATTTTCAAACGCGTTTTTCTCGAAATGACATTCGTATGGGTTGACATGGTATTGCTTATTTGCGTCCAATTTTGTACTCTATACTTTACGAGAGCAATAAAGTACGCGAAAATACTTTATTTTGCTTGATTTGATTTCTCTGGGGTTTTCGGATTTTTTTACTACAT
The DNA here is from genome assembly GCA_023373885.1 of Hestina assimilis. Classification (NCBI taxonomy): domain Eukaryota; kingdom Metazoa; phylum Arthropoda; class Insecta; order Lepidoptera; family Nymphalidae; genus Hestina; species Hestina assimilis. The sequence goes on along the minus strand of CM041749.1, from coordinate 2,036,250 downwards.
AGAAATAGAGACAATAAGACGATACTTGTATAAAATAATAACAATTTTAACGTCTATTCCTGCGGCATCAGCACTCACGGATAGCTTTTTCTGTGATGAAATGGCGAGACGAAAGAAACTGTGGAGGGTAAAGATCACGTTGGGTGGTCACCACTGCGGAGGGTATGACGTGAGACGGAAGCCTCCAACACAACGGGAGGAACCTCCGACCAGGCGGGTGATATTGCCTGGCGGACCGAAGCCCTGGGCCGAAGCCCTACGTCTTACGTCGGAAAGTTGTATATATAGTCGTTTCGCGTAGGAAACTTTGATAGCGTGATTTAGGATCGTGACGTTCGTTGGTCGTCCATATCGTTGCGTAGTATGCCCTGTAGGTGTCGTTGTAGCTTGATGCGACATTGTGACAATCTTATCTTTCTATCACGTTACGTCATGTTGCGTTTAGATGTCGCTACAAAACAAAGCTTCTCTGAACCTTATAAAAATTAATAAAAAATATGTTTTTAAATATAACGCTAAAGAAAAATCAATGATACAAAGGGAAAAAATGTGGCAATCATAGTTATAGCCTCTCTGATGGTAAGTAATTCTAGATAAACAACATTAGAAGTTATATCCCATGCGATAGCATTTTTATAGACATTAAAAAACGTTGTAGGTCTCTGATCCTTACATTGGAATTGGAAGAGCGAAACTGTATGAATACTACAACTTCACAAACACTGTGTTCAAAAAATTTAGGGTGAGTTAATAGTTATGTACATCTAGGCTTATGATGTTATTACCCATAACTCCATTTAACATGCGGGTGTCAAACGAAAAGTGACAAACAGCAGTTATATTCGGTAATGGCAAACGCCCAAAACTTGGAAATGCCCACATAGTTTACTTGGGTAATATAATTCAGTGCCAAATGTATTTACAAATATATCCAATATCATTTTATTATAGCATAGACCTTTGTATAATCATCGAAGCTCGTAATTTTGCTTACATAGTTAGAGTAGTCAGATCATTTTTGAGCACTTTTTTGCATTTATTGACGCAGACGCAGTACATCGCCATGATGGCAAAGCGTTTGACGACGTTGTGGCGCAACGGTAGCGAATCTGCTTTAAGCGCCCGCTCGGAGAATATGTTTGTATTGACCATACAGGTATGCTTGTCATTGTGTATGTTTCCGGACCCCCGACACAGGATATACGTATCCTAATGAGAGCCGTTGATTGTGTTTCTTTTATTTAAAAATATAAAAAAACGTGTCTTCAAAGAAACACTCGAAACATAAAATATCACCTACTTGTGCAAGTCACTGCTAAGAAATTAATTTCTATTAGTATACTTGATAGGAATTATTTTCACCTTTTATCATACTATAAAAGAAATACCCTTTTCTTAAGCTTTGACTAGTTGTGCTTGCGGTTTCACCAGCGTTTATGGTTACTGTGTCGTACCGTGATGTTATAGAACAAATTTGATTACTATAAAAAAAATTATAGTGAGTTGACCTCAAGAGATAGATATTTTGTCGCAGAATTGTTTTTAGAACTTTTAAAGGGGAACAATTCACCAACCAAATACCCAGCACCGCAGCACCCAAACGGGAGCTCTCTAAAGGAGTATTTTTTTCCTCTTTTGCCACATTTTCCATTGATGCTTCGCTCCTATTGCTCGTAGCGTGATGTTATATAGCCCATAACCTTCCTCGATAATCGACTATTCAACACAAAAATATTTTTTTTTATTCAAGCCAGTAGTTCCTGAGATTAGCGCGTTCAAACACACAAACATACTCTTCAGCTTTACATTGGTAGGTATAGATTTAAGATTTTTTTAGGTTTAAACCAAGAAGACGAAGTCAGGCTATAGCGCTATCATGAGAAACAGACGATTATTGTACCATTACACCAAGGTCAGAGCAATAAATTTCTTTTCAGTTATCATTCATAAAAATTCATGGCCGTGAAGATAACAGTAAGCTGTGAGCAATCTTCCAAATTTTTTTATCTTCGTAACATAGTTATTCATTTATTTTAATGAGAATTTTAGCGGCATTTAATTTGAATTTCTCAGACGCTCGTAACTGTTTTGGGCGGGGTTTGTGTCACTATAGGTGACTGCAGAGTTATATTATAAAAGCTGCTATCAATTTTTATCCTTATTTTTCGTTATGAGGGAGGAAATCTGGTATCAGATACCCGGCTTCTGGAGAGGAGGACAGGATTATCTGGATGTCACGATAGTCAAGTTAACCCAATACAATCTTTTCGGCCATCGACCTCAGTTCGTATCATAGATTCTGGGATCTCTGACAGAACGAGCTCACGAAACTTCTTTGGAACACGGAGCTTTGCACGTAGCTCTCACGGGAGTGGACAAATGGTATTACCGGGCAAAGGACTGCCTTTTTTAATGACTACTGAGACCTGGCCGTGAAAAAGGGACAACGTTCCTTCAACGGTGTGAGCGCCCGCAGTATGCGAAGAAAGGGGCCTCGTTTACACTGGTGGAGACGGTATTATGTGACATGGGTATTGTTTAACCGATGGGCATAGCGAGGAGCAAGGAGGCTGCTGCCCCCCGTCCTCGACCTTCCTAATACTAAGAAATGTACGAAAATAATACATTTTATTTGTCATTTTGCTATTTCGCCCTCTTCTAGCCCAATTGCTGGCTACACTCATGTGTCTAAAGTGATCTTATCATCAGGGTCTTGCAAAAGCATGTCTTTTGTCGGTTGATGACGCTGAATTAGCTAGATCTAAATAGTTTTGTAATAGACACTACAATTACTTGACTTTTAAGTCTCTATTGAAAATTACGTTGTAAGTTTATTCAGGCTTCCCTTTGCCTTTTCTTACAGTTTTATTAGTCATATAAAGTGTTAAATTCAAATACTTATTACTAATAATCTTAATAAAACATCATTCCAATCAACATCAACGACGACAACAATACATTAACATACATGACGTATTTATATTGACATATACAAAGCAATTACCAAGATCTATTTATAGATACGCACAAATGGATATCGTTTGTTCAATTAAAGCCATTTATACGTGTGTGTAAATGTATATTGTATCGACAAGGATCAATTTATTTTCGTCTGGAAGCTTCCATGTAAATGTCTTATGTAATTTTTTCCCGGTAATTTGATATCATAATATTTATTGTTCAACCATTTCGTAATTGTAGCCTGTGAAACGCATATGTACATACATACACAAATTTATTTCAAGCCTTTTCTATTCTTGTATTTTTCAGAATTAATATATCAGCGTGGGCAGACCCCCAACAAGTTAGATTGATGACTTAGTAAAGGTCCCCTGAATGCGGGTCCCCAGGACCGGTCATTATGGCACTTTTTGGGGGAGGCCTATGTCCAGTAGTGGTCCTTCGGCTAATTTGATGATCAAGGAACTGCTACCCATAAACAGAGTATTGACGTAAGTATTCGTACCTTTGAGTTACATTGGTTGAGTGAGTACACGCCCTGTATCCTATGTCTCCTTCTATTTTAACATCGTCAGCATCACCTTATCTCGGATTCAAATCAATAATACACGACAATACCTCTAGAGTACATAGTCAACGGTAAATGCTACCTTTCATGCATGTCTAATGCTTTTTGTCCACAGTTCTTTATAAGAGCACACACTCATAGCGCTCACACCGTCGGGTGAGTCTATCGTGTAGAATGCGTTCAAAGCACTGCCGCGTGGTTCAGCTTCCCAAAGGACAAAATCAAATCTAAGCCCCCCTAAGGGCTGTCCCTTTTTCACGGCCAGGTCTCTGTACTCGCATACAACCCCCCTCTCCCCACTCGGTGACGCTGTCAAGGCCAGTATGACCAAAAGCAATGCACATTCCGAAAAAAAAAACCACTCGAAATTTTGACACTAGACTTAGCCCTCGAAATCTCTACATACATCTTCTATGCAGTAGGATAAGTAAACCTTATTTCCTGGTAGCGACCTGAGGTCGATTACCTTGCTTTACTGAGGTTAGCAACTAGTATAAATATCCCCATACACCCATAGCTGCACGTTAATTAAATAGACATAAAACAAGTAAAAATTATCCTTATGAACTTAGAAATAGAAACAAAATTCGAGTGAACACGAAATAATTGCAATTCAATATGCAGTCTGTGCATGGATACAGCACGATCAAGGTTAAGTTATCGTCTGTTGAGTTTAAATAACATATGAGTCACGTACATAATACCTACCGTACCTACCTAGGTACCGCAGTAACATATTCTACCGCAAAACAGTACGCTTTGCATTCCTGTGTTTCGGTTTGAAGGATACTGTACCTGGTGAAAGTAATGGGCATCTTGAGGTTGACAACATGTGAGTGACACCTACAAATGTATGGCATTGTAAGCGCTCATAGTCATAGGCTATAGTACAACCTCTTGCTCTAAGATTGACCGTATACTTGCTTGGCAACGCGTGGTCGCGCAGTGTGGGGTACCTGTGCGTCCGTGATGAGCGGCCCTAAGGTGGTAAGGCGGTCCAGACTGCCGTGTGCGCTTGCATGGGAAGCGGGGCTTAGCATCTCGCACCCCCGGGACCGAGCTCCGCTACCAATCGGAGCACTGTGATTGTCAGGTCGCGTTGGTTTGTTCTACGAGAGTTCCCGTAACCTGACAAAAACACTGAGGTCGGCAACCGAGGAGGTTTTTAGTTGGCCCTCATCATAGGCAATGATAACCTCTTAATATAAGATAACCCGTAAATTTGCTTGCCAATTGAGTCGCATACAAAAAAAGATCAGTGTCTGCTTATTACTCTTATCCAGATTTGCCAGGCTACTACTTTTTACACAGCGATTGGCATCTGACCTCCGCAACCCTAAGGGCGAACCAATAACTCACTGGATAAGAGTAAATTACCAATCAAGCGTTAAAGATTAGTTATGATAATAACCGGAACCGGGAGCTTAACGTGCTCATTACAAAGACAAACGTCCGGACAAAAACCGATTTTTGTAAGATGACAAAACGTCCGCCCCGAGCGGGAATCGAACCCACGACCACTGAGGCTATAGGCAGCTTCGCTACCAATACGGCGCAACGGTCGTCTATATCACTAATTAACTAATTACTGTAATCAATAATTGAGCCCAAACGAGTTCTGTTAATTCGTTGTTAATTACAGTTTCTAATTATAGTTTAACTATCAGACCTTTGGATTTAAAACAACTCTTTTGATGTTCTCTGCTTATAAAAACTCGCTGTATTGTATTGATGCCACAGATATCTTTCTAAAGGAAAACAACATGGCCACAGTCTTCTGTAAGTTAAGTTATTTATCAATATCTAATTAATTTTAGTTAGATTTATGTCTTTTTAATTTTTTTTGCGGCCAAGTTGCAAAGCAAACATACGGCCCCCCCGGTGGTAAGCGGTTGTCGTAGCCTATGACCTGCAACACTATTCAATTGTAAGTCATTCACGTATTGCCAGCATTAAAATTTTGGTTCTTAAATCTCCTTTTCCCAATAATCTTACTAGCTTGTGCCCTTCAAACCGAAATACAGTTATGCTTTGCGGTAGAATATGTGACACTGCTGTAAAACCTACATATCTCCCGCAATATTAGGACCACCAATAAATAAAAGTTGAACATACAATATGATATTTTGAAATTTTAATTTTATATCAATTTGGAATATCAAACTTCTAAAACTATTTCTTATGTTTTAATCAGAACTGAATACCTTTGGTTTCAATTGAAATAAAATTTAATAGTGACAATATTACATCTACACCGTTGCGGCGTTGTGGGTAGCGAGTCTGCCTTTGGTCTCGACGGTTGCGGGTTCGATTCCCGCTCGGGCAGATGTTTGTTAAAATTTCTGTCTTGGTCTGGGCGTTTGTCCGTGTGGGTCTCCCCACCGTGCCTCGGAGAGCACGTTAAGCTGTCGGTCCCGGTTATTATTAGGGTCCGACCGAAACTGGTTTTTCAGCCGAAACCGAAACCGAAACCGAACTTTCGGCCTCCCTCTCAGTTTCGGCCGAAACCGAAACCGAAACCGAAACTTTTAAAAATTACGTTTTTTTTTACTGAAATTTGAATTTCAAGTTTTTAACATTTATTTGCATATATACGTAGTCAACTAATTAGGAACGGAAAATAATTTGGTTAAATATTTTACAAGTTTAATTTTATGAGATAATGTTCGTTATAAAGTATACTGTTCAATGGTGTGTACTTTTTCGAAGCTAAGAATATTTTATGGTGGTTTATTAAAAAATATTATTAGTAAAAATAAATCTCTCGCATAGAAATTGACCATCTAATTAGGGACAGTAAGAGTTAGTGTTTTACTTGCGATTTTTAAAAAATAAACCTGAAATACAAAAGCCTTTGTGTTTTTATTTGGCGTCATTCTTTATTTTATAGTTTTGATTTCTAAAATTAATATGACAATTTATTATTTAAACATGGGTCACTTATTTAAGTTATGAAACGACCAAGCGAAAACAATTTTATCTCAATGTAAATAGCCATACCATAAAATAGCTTATCATTTGATGCTTCAAAAGTATGGTTTTTAACGCTGTGCAATATTTTCAAACCTATAAAACTACTGAAACTGTCTACATAGAAAGAAATTTAGATCGCAGACTGGTAATAGCTTTATAAAAAGTTCCCTTTGTGGGCTCTGTAATTATTAAAAGAGAAATACATGGACTAGAACTTAGCGGCGAAGTTACATGGGCGCTTTAACACGAAAACGATTCAAAATATACTTCACTGTTCATTCAATGATTTCTAGCCGGTGAACTACTATAAGTTTTAGATTGGCCTGCCAAAGCCATGACTAGACATGAATTCTTTGGAACATTTGCGGTACAACAAACTGGAAATTTAAACCAACTCTATAGTAGTTCCAAAGACGCCTGGAAGAACTTCACTAACGAAACTTGTCATTATTTGATCGAGTAGATGTCGCGCCGATGTTGATATGGCTATAGCTAATAATGGCAATCACATTTAATATAAATTTTTAATAGAAAACTTTTCCTTTTAGATGAATTTAATAAAATAATGTACATTTTTCTCTTCCATTACATAATGCTTTCATTATTTCTAATGTTTTCTTAAGTGTCCCTAATAATTTGTCCAGAGTTATATTAGACCGAAGGAGAGAAGTAAAGTTGAATTTTAATTGTTGCCATTTTTAATTACAATCCATTCCAAAATTTAATAATTCCATTAAGAAAACATTGGTTAAATGATCAAGATCCGATCAACATTAAAAAAACGTAATGAGGACTTCATGTAAACTGAAATTACGGAAAATATAAATAAATGTTACTCTTATTATACCAATGTCCCTAATTAGTTGACCACCACTGTATATAATATAGACAGTTAAATAATATTAAATAAAATAAAAACTAAAAATTCATTAAAGTCATAACCATATTTTTTGTCATGAATAAACAGGACTTACTATTCTTAAAAAAGAAACAACTTGTAGTTAAATATACTAGGTACATAACTAACTAGTAATACATTGTGTTCACAATATTTTAAAGATCAATGTAATACTAGTTTCTGGAGATTTTTTGGCCGCGTCAGTGAGCGGTCACGAGTTGGCTGCGAAGTTTACCGAACAACGCACGAAAACTCACCAACACTCGAGTTTCGGCGAGGCCGAAAGTTTCGGCTATATTTTGGCCGAAACCGAAACTAAAGCCGAAACTAGATTTTTGGCCGAAACTGGCCGAAACCGAAACCGAAACCGAAATTTCGGTCGGTCACTAGTTATTATCAATAACATCTGATAATAATCGTTAACTCTTGATAAGTAAATTGCTCTTATCCAATGAGTTACTGGTTCGCCCTTAGGGTTGCGGAGGTCAGATGGCAATAGCTCCGTGTAAAAACTAGTAACCTGTCAAATCCGGATAAGAGTAATAAGCAGACCCTGGGTACATAAAATACCGGGAATAATGCTAGGATGAAGAAGAATATTACATCTAATTAAACAATCGACAATCGTCTAATATAAAAGATGTCGCCACATAAACATGCTTTAAATATTGATGGATTCATTTCAATTTCCGCGTTTCCATGACAAGCATACATCACGGTGTAACTATATCTCGTAAGGAATATTAAGTTAGTGGGTACGAATAGTATGTGAGACGTTTTATTATAAAATTAAAATAGTTGTTGCTAAATATAATAGTTAAATACATAATAAATTAAAGAAAAGGTTGCATTTTACGGAAAATTCGTATAAACTATAATTGCAGAGTTGGCAAACAAGCACTCATCGCAACCTACCAACGAACGCGATACGTAAAATATTACATGCGTGTGTTGAATAGGAGGGAAGGTATAAGAAAGGAAAAAGGAAAGACGCAGAGGAGGTAGGAGATTGGGCGTCCGACGCTCTCACTCCTCGCACGCAACGCGAAAGTACTTTGATACTTTACACCAATTTATCTGTGAGAATGTAGTACCTACTTCGCCGCTCGAGCCGGCCATTTTGTGCTGGGAACAGCATGGCTCTACTACTACTGAAGTACCTGTATCAATACTTACTGCTTTTATGTTTCATTCAATGAATTCGATTCACAAAACCTTCCCCTAAGATTTTTCTTTGTCTTTCCTTCCCTGAACCCTTGAACGTATTGCAAAATGGCAAAACTATGATTTTTAAAAATTCACAACCTTTGTCAAAGATAATTAACATTCAAGGCAAATAGGTATATTTTAAGAGATTAATGGAAACATTCAAAGCATTAAAAGCAAAAAGATAACACAAAAACCCAAGGGCCTGTCCCTTTACTAACCAGAAAAAATTTGAACAAAACCGTCTGACCAGCGGGGACCAAAAAAAGGAAAAAAATTACCTTGTAGCTCCGTCCCTGTCACACACTGGCTTATCCCTTTTTCACACTTTTATGTATTTTATGACTAGAGAATAATCCAGAAAAGGTATCAAACAGTTCGAAAAAGTTGAGTGGTAGTGAGACTCATAGCCCTTACTGATCGGTAAACGATCGGTGGGTTAACCAACTTTAGGCGCGGTCAGTCACTAGTTGGGTGATCGCATAGTGGTATTTTAACAAAGCCTCTCCGTGCTTCGGAGACTTGGAAATTCGACCCCTGCTGTTATCAATTTGATGATAGTCGAAAAGTCAAGTCAATTCAAGTGGCTCTATGTTTACCACCAAATACTCGATAAGATAAAGAATAAGGTAGTGTTCAATAATTTAAAAAAAATGACAAAAACTAAAAAAAACGTGTCTAGACACGCGGTAGGAACGAAATTCTTTTGGGCATCTACCAATTATTAATAATTAATATTAATTATTAAAAAAGCTAACTGTATATGGAAAGAAAAACAAAGATGAATATAATTGCATCTAAATAAATAAATAAACGCTACAAACACAACGCCTCCGCCTCAATGTTAGTGATATCCTGTGTCGGGGGTCAAGAAACATACACAATGACAAGAAAAAGCACATCCAGACTGGAAAAAATGCCTGTCCCCGGAATCGGCCCCGGGGCCTGACATTTAACGTCATAGTAATAAAATATATTCTATAGATGCTCTTCAGTAAATGCATGGAAAATTATTAGGAGCATAAACGCTATCTAATCAACAGTTTTATAACGGCAGATCACTTGTGTGATTTATATTATCTCATAAAGCTTCCATTAGTGACGTGGAACATTTTTATTTTTAGTCGACTTTAAAAAACAAAGAGTTCTCAAATCCTTACTAATATTATAAATGCGAAAGTAACTCTGTCTGTCACGCTTTCACACCAAAACTACTGAACCGATTTCAATGAAATTTGGTACACAGATAGTCTAGAACCTGAGAAAGGATATACTTTTTAGTGCGAATAAAGGGTTGAAAGAAGTTGTATGGAAGTATCGTTATTTTTAGAGCTCAAATCTTAAAACTTATTTTTTAGGCTATTGATTCGATATATATAAAAATGGCATTCAAACTTGGTAAAAATTCAAGGGTTTAAAATAACAACAGGGACTAGCTGGTGATGAAATAATTAAAAATGCTACCCAAAGGCAGTATTCCACGCAGACGAAGTCGTGGGCACAGCTAGTAAGTAATATCACTTAATATAAAACACATAGTATAAAACAAAGTCGCTTTCTCTGTCCCTATGTAAGCTTAAATCTTTTAAAACTACGCAACGGATTTTGATGCGGGCTTTTTTAATAGATAGACTTATTGAAGAGGAAGGTTTATATGTATTATAACATCCATTAAATAGTGGAGAAAAAAACTGTTATTTTTGAGGTTTCTAATGTGATGTCGTAAATAATTACATTTAACGCGTGCGGACCACGGGCAGTAATGTATAAATCAAAACTAGTGGATCAATTTGACATAGGCTATATATTGTATACCCGTGCAAAGCCGGAGCGGCTAGAGCGCTAGTTTTTTATATTTTCTGCTATTATAATTTGTCTGTAGACTCCGGAGATGAAGAAAAAACTCCTTAAAGTAAGCCTTATTAGCTTAAGCTTATTACTCTTATCTGGATTCGATGGGCTTCTATTTTTTATACAGAGCGATTGCCATCTGACCTCCGCAACTATAGGGCGAACCAGTAACTCATTGAATGAGAGCAAATTACCCATAAAGAGTTAACGATTATTATCCTCGAGATATTGGTTATTAAATGTCTTTTATGACACACAGTATGCTTTACGGTAAAATAACTGGCACTGCGGTGGTGCCTACCTAGCCGGCATCGCGCAGTAAAATACCTACCACCAATACGTACTAGTATTACAATTTGCACAACCAATACATATTTCGCAAAGAATTCATCAACCTTCCTCATTATTTTTCGATCATGATACCCTTGGGCTATAGTCGTACCTACTCCTAAGCTTCGAGCTTATTTGGACGTATAATAGGAATATTAGTAATGACTTGAAAAAAGCATTACTAATATTATTTTAAAAAATCGTGTACTTAAGAACATGACGTAATATTTGCATTCAGTTAAGTCTAAGAACAATATTAATGCAGATACAAAGAATGACTCTTATCGTTTTCCGCTTAACAATAACTCATTGACAACGTCAAATATCTAAACATATATAATATATGCTAGTGCACGATAAGATCTATTCTCATATATGTATATGGAATTGAAGAAAAATGAAACTACGGTGATAAAACCACAGGTCTCAGCATGGGCGTAGCCAGCATTTGGCCTAGGGTGAGTTCTTAATTTGGTGTTTTAGGTTTTTGCAAAGTCACTATTTTCTTAAACAATTATTAGTTAAATCATTGCAAAAACTTTATATTCGTGTATTTCTTAGATTTTGTCAAGCCCCCATTGCTTTCTACCTTCTCTCAGCTAGGTTATAAAATAAAACTAAGTCTCTAGTACGCGTCTTTTTGTTTTTCTACTTTTTGTTTGTTCTTATTATAAATAAAAAACAATTCTTTCTTTCCTATTTTACTTCTTGATCTGCTTAATGCTTACTGCATTTGAGATTTAACAAGTTATATCTTAACCAGAGCATTTGCCATCATGCCGTAACTCATTACACTGGAGCAAACTTTCACTTGTTATTTTCAACCTGAATGGATCTACGGCTCTACTCTTCGGATGAAGTACTACTGAGCATTTCATCAATTAGAGGTCTGGGGACTAAATCAATGACAATTGACACTCAATATAATCACGTACGTTGCATTTATACTTATAAATAATTATCTTTCCATAACCTTCAAGAGAAGTGCCTGTACTTTCCTTAAAGGTCAGCATCACGGCTCAAAGATATATGCACATTGTACCTAGTGAGCCTTCTGTTCATTTCATCCTTATTTTTTTATGACAGAGGGGGCACAGGGGCAGGACGCTCACCTGATGATAAGCGATTACCGCCGGCCATGGATATCTGTAACACTAGAGGACATACAGGCCAGCTAACGAGCACTCACTTCACGAGTTTTACACCGAAGCGATTACGAATATGTATGTTGTTTCCCCTGCTGACCTTGATAGCGTCACCCGATAGGGTGGCACAGTACTCGTGTGGGCTCAAAATTGACTCCGTCCTAAGATTGAGACCGAAGGAGAGCTCTCAGCGCATACTATGCGGAGGACTCACGCTTCGGGTTTAACGCCGCGTCGTGACGTGCGAAATAAGGGATCTCGTCTTTGCCAGAGTTGAATTTTTGTATATCTATTCTTAATACGGGTTGATGATGACGATGACGGTGCGAAGGACTCAGCAAAATTTTGGATGACAATAAATTGTATAATACCTAATTAGAAAGCAAAATAGCTCAAATGGCCGACTTCGCTGCGTCAACGGGAGAGTCGAAGATTCGATTGTGACCCTCTTTGGCTATTATCGTACCCACTGCTAGCAAGCTTCGAGCTTATTTGGAGGGGCAATGGGAATATTAGTAATGCTTTGATAAATTCTTAAAAAAAAAAATAGGTATTGCAATGGATGCTTGATGAAACAAGTATACACTTACAAGAATTGACAATAATATGCAAATGCCAAAATCATAAATGTACATTATAAATTATTACAGAGGTGTGACGTTTTAAAAGTATCGTAATGCTTATTTTTCACTATGCTAATAGTGTGTGAATTATCGTTCAATTTAGTAAAATCTTTTCAAATTCATAAATCTTAATGCATATAAAATTATAAGTAAATATTTATTACATAAATTTATCATATTACATGCTAAACAATGTTATTAAAAGTTAGAGTATTTGTTTCAACGTTATAAATCAATCATCAGTCAATCAGTCAATTAATGGTAAATGCAAATCTCGATTGTTCAGTTGCTTGCTTGTTCAAGAGAACAGAACCTGAAAACATTTTGGGTACCACGCAAATTGATCGATAGTGGATCGATCCTGGAGTGGATCGTTCGTTCACGAAATTAAGGCAAAACTTAGGGTGAACACATTCCACCGTTTTTATGCAATTAGATCTTACCCCAAAAACTAGAATTTAGTTATCAGAGTAAAATGCCTTAAAACAAAATTCTCAATGTAACAATAGTCCAAACAGAGCCATATTCGAGAGTAAATAATTAAAGTAAATAACCAAGAAAACATTATATACGGAAGATTTAAAATCTTATTTTGTATTTTATATCTAGCAATTATTTTAATTTAGTACTTAATGATTAATGCAAACAATTGTCAGAACTGGACCAAACAGAAATGTTATCATACAAGAAGCACTAGTTTTGAAATAAAAAAAAATCATCAAAATCGGTTCACCCAGTCGAAAGGCTTAAAGAAACAAACAGCTCCATTTAGTTAGGGATTTTTTTATGAACTAGAAATTTTATAATGTTTGTAACTTTCGTCAGACTGCTGACCAATTATTCAAATATACTGACCAATTATGACCAATTAGTGACCAATTAGACCATATACATATCAGTGCAAATTTCAGTATATGATCCGCTAACTAGATGGAGGAAACATTAAAAAATATTTTAAAAAAAATATACAGTCGAATTGAGAACCGCTTCCTTTCTTGAAGTCGGTTAAACAGCTATTATATTAACATTAGAACCAGATATTTCAAATTTATTTATTTATATAAACATGTATAATATTGCGAATGCCTTAAAAGTTAGGTATGAAAAGAAGACAAATTCAATAGATATAATGAGTAGTTTCTTATAATAGAAGCGTGATTAACAGTAAGTATACTGAATCACTATAGGTCACTAACTAGGCAGATTGAAGGGACGCAAACTTGAGCTACCATTAGGCCTGAATTACATTAATCAGCATATATTAGCATTTAGGTTGATGGTTTTGGACACACTTATGGTTTAGGCGCTACAGGTCGTTGTTTCGATTCCCGCTCGGGACAGATGTTTGTACTGACCATACAGGGATGTGTCCGGAACACAGTCTGGGTGCGTTTGTCCTTGACAGGATATTAAGAGGCATATATCTTAATGGGCCCTTGAGTGTGTAGCGTTTATTATTACTATCGTATGATAAACAATGGTTTCGTAGTATTTGCGCCAAAGAGTAACAAACATCCATCAAATCCAAACATACATCCTTACTCCTTATAGATATCATTCTGCTTATATAATATTATAAGAGAAATAGAAATACCGATCATTTCTCTTAAGAATGACCGAGACCGAAAACAGAGAAATAGCGATCATTTCTCTTATAGACCGACCGAGACCGAAAACAGGGAAATACCGATCATTTCTTTGATAGACCGACCGAGACCGAAAACAGAGAAATACCGATCATTTTCTTATAGACCGATCGAGACCGAAAACAGGGAAATGCCGATCATTTTCTTATAGACCGACCGAGACCGAAAACAGGGAAATACCGATCATTTCTCTTATAGACTGACCGAGACCGAGAACAGGGAAATACCGATCATTTCTCTTATAGACTGACCGAGACCGAGAACAGGGAAATACCGATCATTTCTCTTATAGACCGACCGAGACCGAAAACAGAGAAATACTGATCATTTCTCTTATAGACTGACCGAGACCGAGAACAGGGAAATACCGATCATTTCTCTTATAGACCGACCGAGACCGAAAACAGAGAAATACCGATCATTTCTCTTATAGACTGACCGAGACCGAGAACAGGGAAATACCGATCATTTCTCTTATAGACTGACCGAGACCGAGAACAGGGAAATACCGATCATTTCTCTTATAGACCGACCGAGACCGAAAACAGAGAAATACTGATCATTTCTCTTATAGACTGACCGAGACCGAGAACAGGGAAATACCGATCATTTCTCTTATAGACCGACCGAGACCGAAAACAGAGAAATACCGATCATTTCTCTTATAGACTGACCGAGACCGAGAACAGGGAAATACCGATCATTTCTCTTATAGACCGACCGAGACCGAAAACAGAGAAATACTGATCATTTCTCTTATAGACTGACCGAGACCGAGAACAGAGAAATACCGATCATTTCTCTTATAGACCGACCGAGACCGAGAACAGAGAAATAGTGATAATTTCTCTTAAGACCGATAAAGACCGTGAACAGAGAAGTAGCGATCATTTCTCTTATAATATAAGCCTGATTATTAATTAGAAGAAGAAGATTAATCTGTAACTGTTTTGAAATTCCTGAAGACCTGCGACTCGCGTATAACTTTTTTTATTAACCTACAAAAAATAAAGACGTATGCAATTATAAAAACTACATCATTGAAAATGTCAGCTATTACATCATTGCAAGCATATAAGATAAGAATTAATGACAAGCAAATAATGACATTAAAGCAAAGGAAAATAAATTTAAAATTGCTTGCTCTAAAATTATAAATATCCAAGGCTCTCGATTTTAAGTATATAATAAAAGAATAATACAATTGACTTATTTATAGTTTATATTTCGTTGCATTATTCAAGTGTTTAAAATTGTAAAAATATATTACATATTTTTATATTACATAATTTTAGATTTTTTTGACATTTGATTTGTTTTTTCAACGTCACATTAAATTAATATTATGTAAAATATCATATAAATAGGATACAAGTATTTTATTTTATTAAATTATATAAAACCGGCCAAGCGCGAGTCGAATTACCGCACGAATACCATTATCTTAAAAAAATTGCAAAACTATTACTAACGGTACCCTTAGTAATAGAGTCCCGTTTTGCCCTCTGGATATGGAATCCTAAAAACGGTAATTTTCATAATTATTGTAATTACTTCTTTCATCGTTCGACACCGTTGTGGCGTTGTGGGTAGCGTGTCTGCCTTTAGTCTCGACGGTTGCAGGTTCGATTCCCGCTCGGGCAGATGTTTGTTAAATTTCTGTCTCACGAGCACGTTAAGCTGTCGGTCCCGGTTGTTATCACATAACATCTGATAATAATCGTTAACTTTTGATAAGTAAATTGCTCTTATACAATGAGTTACTGGTTCGCCCTCAGGGTTGCGGAGGTCAGATGGCAATCGCTCTGTGTAAAAACTAGTAACCCATCAAATCCGGATAAGAGTAATAAGTAGACCCTGGGTAAAATAAAATACCGGGAATAATGCTAGGATGAAGAAAATCTAATTGAGTATTCCGAACAGACTGAGCTCTTCTGAGATCATCTGCCCTTTCTACCAATAATAGCTGATTCATACAAATATGACACCGTTGTGGCGTTGTGGGTAGCGAGTCTGCCATAAGCCTCGACGGTTGCGGGTTCGATTCCCGCTCGGAGCAGATGTTTGTATTATTCGTACAGGCATGTTTTCCGGTCTGGTTGTGTTTGTCCTTGTCATTGTGAATGTTTCCGGACCCCGACACAGGATATAATTATCCTAATGGGGGCCGTTGAGTGTGTAGTGTTTATTTATTATTACTATACTAATTTTCGATTGCGACTTCGCGTAGATCACATTTTATAAAGAAAAAAACAGTCATATAGACTATATCATGCTGATAATATAAAGTTCAAACTATCTACATATAAACATTGATATCAATTAAGCCATTTTGTCGTAGAAAGGTAAAAGGTCCAAGTGACAAACAAAATGTCTTATCATTGTATGTATTTCTAACCATTAATCAAATAAAATTAGCCTTTAACAATTATTATCAGTGTTACAACTGAAATCTAGATTTTATATTTATGCTATTCGTTTTCTTTTATTTATAATAATGTTTGTGATTTGTCTAAAAGAAGACAATTTAGTTTTATTGCGACAACCTATTGTATTGAGTCATAAAACAATATATATGAATATTAACGACGTTAAAATGTAACCTTCCATTTCTTTCAAATGGAAAACGCTTATCGCAACCGTTATTATAATAGAGCATTATATACCTACTGGATCATAAATTTACGAATAAACGCTACTACCTGGTTTGACGTGCATTTCTAAACACAGGTAAGCGACTTCCTAGTAACAAACGGTTTATTGGAAGCTTTCTATGCTTAGCAATTACTAAACATTTTATAACAATGATCGTATACATAATTTCAAAAATTTCACTTACCTGAAACGGATGATCACGTAAGGGGATAGGAACAGCTGATCACAACACAAGCACGTGCGATAGGTGGCACAAATCGTCCAAGTCTGTAGTCTATACAGTATATTACGAGGCGAGACATAGCCTGTCGCGCCTCTCTCCAACGCACCGCATTTTTGCGAACAATATCCAACGAAACACACAAAATGTCCGCACGGCTAGATCTCCTCACGACGAATGCGCTTATCACTAACGATAATAACTATTTACAAGAACAAATGTACATAATTATTTCGGTCTTAAGAGATTTGAGTGGAATTTTACATTTAGGGATCAAATGTTATATGCTCGGATCCGTTTGACGTGAAATTATTTTATTTAAAAACAGTTTGATTCTATTTTAAGTTGACAGTAAAGAGTATTCAACGAGTACTTTTTACTCTAGACTATACACTCTGACGATGAATTAAAAGTGATGAAAGAACTCTTATTTACGAGTTATCGATTAATGCTATTAAAAAAGTTATTTAATCAAAGACTGCATGACTAATATTGGGGTTGGAACTGACTCTTTATAAATACTTAGTTTATTTTTCTCTTTACATCTTAGATGACAAACGACAAACAGCCTTTTAAAAAGCATTTAGCCTGTTTTTCAGCACCATTTTCATCATCAAGCATCATCATCATTTGAAGCCTGAATAGCTCAACGGTAAAAGGGCTGACTCTGCTCCGTTAACGCATTATCAATACAAATATGCGCCCCGAGCGGATATTGTAGGAATCGAGCCCGTGATCGTCGAAACGTCGTAAATTTTTTTTCAACATGATTGTCTCTATAATATTATAAACGTTTGGAAAACATGCATTTTCATAATTTGCGCGAATATTATCTTTGAATTACATTGTCAGGTCGAGGTCGATAATTTGTCAAAACTATAAAATGTAAAGATATTAAGGTTATGGAGTTTATCATTGGCTTAATGCCTCAGAGCGGCAGATACTTATAATTATTGACGTCCCACGAATTTATTACGATAAAAAAATAAACATTAAAATCACTTACTTTCATTACTGGCTGGCTTCAACGGACTGGGGGCTTACCATTACCTCTCATTGCGATTCAAATGATGACGACTGAGCTACATCGCTATTTCGTACCATGACTTATAATATTTATACGTTATGCTCATATAAAATCAAATCTTTTTTTTGTCTTTTCTTGCAAGAAGCCAGCTAGGTAGGTACTACCACAGTGTCAAATATTCTGCCGCCAAATAGTGGTGCTTAGGCATTACTGTGTTCCGGCTTAAAGGGCACTGTACGCTAGAAAAAATATTGGGCAAAGGAGATTTAAGAACTAATATCTCGAGGTTGGCAACGTGTGAGTGGCACACTAATGGTGCTGCAAGCGCTCATAGGCACGGCGCCCACTTACCATTTAGATGGCCGTATGCTTGTTGTCAACTTGTAACATACAAAAAAGAATCTATTTACTATCAGAATTGAATGGAATTGATTTGGTCGTCATTAGAATCGCTATTAGAGTTATTGGTAAGACCCTGGAATTCATACTTACTGCTAAATTTTGTTCACATTAAACTTTAATTGTCTATATATTGGTCTGCCTGTCTGTCCGACAGTCCGACTATCTGTCTCTCTGACGGAGGACATGCACGCGTTATTTTTGTATGTTTACACGATACCTTTCGAGAGAAATTAATATCTAGTAAATACGGTAAAAATCTCTTGAAATTGGACTTAATTGAAGAGTTTTCGTTTGTCTTTTGCGTGCTTTGCTTTTTCAAGGCGTAATTAATATTCCTATATCACCTCCAAATAATCTAGAAGCTTGCGCTAGGAATGGGTATGACAATAGCCCAAGAGGTCAGGATCGAATTCGCGACTCTCGCGTTGACGGAGCTCAGTAGACCCTTCTACCGTTGAGCAATTGAGGTTACTATATGTTTGTATACTTTACGTTAATATTCAAAATGTAGGTCTTATATGTTCAGGTTACCATAAGTGTACCAACGGGACCTTAATAATAAGCTTACGTATTCATTTGCATGTCAACAAGCAGTTATACTTCGCAAGTTAATATTGCTATAGTTAACCTCGAAAAAATACGTCCGCTCTGTCAAAAATGGATAAGTAACTTATAAAAGTAAATCCTCAATAGCTCGACGGTTAAAGGGCCGACTAAACTCCGTTAACGCGTGAGTTGCGGGTTCGATCCTGACCCCCTTGGGCTATAAATTATTATACTCCTAGCACAATAGGGGTACTAGTAATGACTTGAATTTAATTAAAAACTTTCATAAAAAAAACATTCAATTAGCCATAGATGCGCCAATAGCATTTAAGGAGTTTTTCTAATTACAATGGTGGTGCTGAAAACAAAATACCCTTTCAAACAAAAAAAAATCCAAATGGGTCCAGCGGTCTCCGAGTAATCAAGTACAACATTAAATAAAAATTGAGACAAATTAAAAACCTTAAATTTTTTTATGAAAAAAAGTTGTTGCGGAACCCTCAAGTGTGAATGCAATTCGCATTGGCCGCTTCTTTGAACAGTCAATATACTTCTTATACCTATGCAAGTATTCTTGAGAATTACAGTATGTTTCTCAATTCTTAGAATATTATTCAACAGTATCTGCACATTGTTATATAATTACAACACACACCCAACACAACAATCGACCCCCTTTGTGGTAATATATCTGTGTCGGGGGTCGGGTAGCGGATACAAACACAACAATTGTTGGAGGACGTTGTCGCACAGAGGTAGCAAACCCTTTTTTTGTCCATAACTCATAGAAAAATAACAGATATTTTACATCCATATTTCGCGTGATAGTTGTACTTCCCCATAAGGATGGGCAAGTGAAAAAAAAAATATATCGATAAAAAAGAATCGATATTTTTAGCTGTACTGATTACTGATATACATAGACCTGGACTTATATCTGTATGTACTGTATGTGTGTAAAAATGTCTATGTTTGGTAAAAGTCTGTTTGGTGACATTTTTTACAAAAAGAAAAGCTCCTGTACTTGTACCTTAACTAGTTTGAGAGTAAACTCTCAAACTAACATTTGACGTTTAAACAATATCGAATTCGATAGTTTATACTTATCGATTATTTTAATTTAAAAAAAAATCGACACTTTATTTTAACTGAGGCCTGCCCTAGTGAGTGTTTACTGATAATTCGCTATCGTTTTGTATACAGATTGCGATAGATAATAGAATAGTCTAGACACAAATTCAATTATTGTAATGGCATATTCTTATAGTATTAGGTCGAGCCCCTGAGCCCTCGGAAACCGTAACAAAACGAGGTTACAGACATACGGTTATTTCCCACGTCTTATGTCATAATTATGCACGATTTATACAAATATTTAAATTAAATGTACTACTAATATTATTGAAACACTAGCTGCGCGCGTTTTTCTTTATTGCACGCAACCCTAATTCTCGTTATAAATAAAAATAGCCAAGTTACTCCTTATAACATTATCCCCGTTAAAATCGTTTCAGAGATTAGCCGGAACAAATAGACAGACAAACAAAAAATTTAAAAATTCCTTTCTTTTAAATAAGTACCATACACTATCATATGCATTTAGTGAAAGCCTGTTAATTTGGAATAACAAACAGATACTTCAGTTTTATTTATTTTGTATAGATGTATACATATCAGCTTGAATAATTTTTAATACTAAATTCAACTCAAAATACTAACTCGAACTCAAAACTTGTCATATTAAAATGGACGCAAATAAGCAATACCATGTCAACTCACAAAATTAAAAAAACTGAGTTATATATGCAGAAGTGTTGGTAAATGGCTGAAGAACATTTTTCTTTAATATTTGTAGGGTTTTAAGCTTTAAAACTTCTAAAAAGCAATTTTTTCAATCATGCAATTTATGTATTTTTAAACATTTTGGGTTATATTATATACGAAATATGCAGTTTGCATACTTATATTTTGTGAAAATAAGTAAAATAACCTACATACATCTTGAAATTTCCAAAAACTTGACCAATACATAAAAAACGTTGACATAAAGCAAGTTGTTCAAAATTTTCAAACGCGTTTTTCTCGAAATGACTTTCGTGTGGGTTGACATGGTATTGCTTATTTGCACCCAAATAAGCTATGACTAATTTCTGAGAATCATCACTTCTTAAATATAGTTTTTTTGCCATGTTCCTTCCATCATAAATAGACTGGCTCGATCGGGGAAGTACACCGATTTTCTTTAAGAGGAACAGAAGATCGGTGTAATGTAATTGTATAAGTATTATTACGCTTCGTGCTATGAGTGAGAGCGTCGGAGGCCCAATTTTCTACCCACTCAGTTCCATTCATTTTTTCCCTCTTAACTCTTAGGTTGGCAACGCGTATGCGGTACTTTTACTTATCTCTCCCCTACTGACCTCATTTTAAATAAAAATGCACAATGATACTTGATATAAGGGAGTATTCTTGAAATATAAATTATTAAAAAAAATATATATGTATAAAAAAAAAGGATATTATCGCTTAAACTTGGACCATCGCCTAACATTACATTACAACTTAGAGAACTCGCGCCTTTACATTGTATAATTAATTGATAATCTTTCTGTTACTACCCGCACCGGGCTAATATTGTTTTTTGTTTATTTTAGTTCATAAATATCTCATGTAAGTGACTGTATGTCTTAATAAGAATAAAGTTCTTAAACCGAAATACGGTATGGGGTTTTTCAAGAAAGCAGTTTTTAAGGAAACGATAATATGCACGTGTTTCTCTGGCAACAGTGACCGCTTACCATCACCGCCATCAGGCCAGCTGTATGTCACCGTTGTGGTACATAAATAAATAAACGCTACACGCTCAACGGCCTCCCATTAGAATATTGATATCCTGTGTCGGGGGTCCGGAAACATATACAATGACAAGGACAAATACACGCAGACCCAAAAACATGCCTGTATGGTTAATACTACATCTGCTCAAAGCGGGAATCGAACCCGCGACCCGTGGCAGGCAGGGTCGCTACCGCTGCGCCACAATATCGTCGATATACATACAACATAAAAAATGTTACGACCAAACTTACATGTAAAATAAAAATCAGTATACCATTGAAAGTGTATTTTCATATCATTATTAATACATTAGTAACTTATACCCGTAACTTGGTTATAGAGTTACGTATACAATAAATAAGATTATAATACATTTAATATCCACTTCAAGAACTTCAAGACTTCAAGAACTTTAAGAATAGTTATTTAATTATAAAAGGTCAAAGAACATTTCTGCGGTAAAGGCTATAATAAAATTAATGAATACCTTCAGGCTGAGTTTGTTTCGCCGACTCTTCTCAGATAGAGGTTTAATTTTGGAGCCTGACTTTCAACAAATAAGTTTATGCTTTTTAGGTTGAATAAAACTCACGCTCACTCTTAGTCCCTGTTACGAGGGCTTAAAGTACTCGAGTTACTCCCGGCAAGACGACACTTATTAGCAATTTACCTCCCGGCAACCCAGCAACTGTATATTTATCCCTCGTAGTAGGGACTAAAAGCGAGCTTTTCATAGTAGAAAAAATAGTATAGGTAAGCAGCATGGGTAACAATTAGGATATTGTCACCTGCGATTGTCTCCATTGTCGCAATAACCCGTGGGTGAGAATTACCTACTTACCAATGTGCTATAATCAATTGATTGATGAGGTAACCACTTAAGGTAACAATACTTAAACCCCACTCAAATGGCGATGATAAATCTGCTAAGTGCATATTACTTATCAACTCTAGTTGTATTTAAAACAACACTCAAATTTGAGGCCCAGATTGACTGGAGTCTTCTCGTGTTTTTCTATTTTCTAAATCTGAATTGCTCTTATTTATGTCGTAATTAAAGATTGACCATATAATTTTACGATTGACAATCGAAAATCGACATCAACAATCGACATCAACAATCGACATCCACAATCGACATCCATAATCGTGGGTGGCAATGTCCTACTTTTCTGCCGTGGTGCATACTGAACTATTATTGCTACCTACTTTATGATGTTAATTACATACGATGTTAAAAAATAGAGCGATTCAGATTCAAACACCGGAGAGACATCTAAGCCGCATGACAAAATTTTAGGCATATAATAAGTGGACGCAAATAAGCAATACCATGTCAACCCACAAAATTGAAAAAACTGTGTTATATATGCAGAAGTGTTGGCAAATGGTTGAAGAACATTTTTCTTTAATATTTGTAGGGCTTTAAGCTTTAAAATTTCTAAAAAAGCCATTTTTAATGATGCAATTTATGTATTATGTTAAACGTTTTGGGTTATATTATATACGAAATATGCAGTTTGTATACTTATTTTTTGTTAAAATAAGTATAAATAACTTACATAAATCTGAAATTGCCAAAAACTTGACCAATACATAAAAAAAAAATTAATTAAAACAATTTGTTGTATTTACGCGTTTTTCTCGAAATGACATTCGTCTGGGTTGACATGGTATTGTTTATTTGCGTCCAAGTATCATGCTGTGATTTTATCCGCGTACATTCCTGTCCAGTGGATAAATTGTTTTTATATAATAGTTAAAACTGACTCAATCTGTTTTCTTTTAAATATTGTTGTGTTTATAAGTATACTGTTTAATATCTTTCCACAGACATAAAAACTTAGTTATGTGACAGTGTATTATTATTTTGTCAATAAAGTTCTATTATTCATATTATGAGATAAAAAGTTCCAGCCTCTTTCAACACTAACGTGCACAATCAGACACAATAATCTACTTATTAATAAATAAACGCTACACACTTAACGGTCCCCATTAGGATAATTATATCCTGTGTCGGGGGTCCGGAAACATACACAACGACAAGGACAAACACACCCGAACAGAAACATTCCTGTATGGTCAATACAAACATCTGTGACACAACACAACGTCGTCTTACAATGTTATTATTACTATAAACTACAAATTACCCATTTTTACCCTTGTGCGTTTTATTAAACATATTTATGTATATACTCAATTTTACAAATTATTATATATGAACATTGGACAGGCCCTTTCATCCAAATGAATTGTCATAGTCGCTTTCGTGATTTTTCACTTACGCAATGAAACGAAGTTAATCACAAGCTTGCAACCTACCTAAATAAAATTAGCGTGTGACTAACTTCGTCTCGTTGCGTTAGTACGAATTTACAAAGGAGCACCAGCGAATCTTTGGACATTTTTTGGTATGGAAGGTCTGATCAATGATCAAGGCTGTTTTTTAATTTAAATAGCATACAATAATTGACAGTTATAAACTGTAAATAATATTAGTAATGCACAGATACCAACTTCAAAACCAAAAACAAAAATAAAATAATATTTTCTTTTTTATTTACAATATATTATTTTCTTGAGAAGTCGGTGCTAAGTAAAATATCTGCTCACAAAGACCCTGAAAAAAATATTCTGTAGAAAATATTATTTTATTATGGATCTCTCATGGATGTCAGAACTGGGCAAAATGTAATAACACGGGAAGCACCGGTTATCAAATAATCGGTTCACCCAGTCAAAAGTTCTGTTCAGTGACGGATTTACCAGCACGTTGAGTAGGGAGACAGATTTTAGGGGCGGCAAAATTAGAGACCGAATATTTTTTGCTACCTCAAAGAGATCTAAAAATTTTCTGCATAACCGTTTTCTGACGTTTTACAGGTAGAAATCTGCAACTTTGCCATTTAGCGATGACTTTTCCCACTAACTTGTCATTATACGAGTAGTAATCTTCCATATTCTACACTAAAATAGCTAATTCACCGCCCCCTAACTAGTAATTGGACTTTTCTTGGTTTGTAAAAATAATCTAGGACATGACAATAATTGTAGAGGCAAGGGCGCCAAAAACCTTACAGCCTTGAAAATTTTTAAATCCGCCACTGGTTCTGTTATAACAAACATTTAAAAAACAGTCGAAGAGAACCTCCTTCTTAAGAACCTCCTCCTTTTTTGAAGTCGGATAAAAATTAAACGTTAAATATATAGAGAACAGACTACGGGAGTCTTGAACTGCTCGATAGGGGTGTAGCAATATTCCAAAATTATATACAGTATACAATAATTCAGTTAAGGCAATAGTTTTTTATAAAGAATATATAATAAACAACACTATATAGCATTTTATATACATTTGTATACATGTGAAACTATATAGTACTAGTAGTCAAATATAACAATTCACTGCTAATAATTACATATTAGATAACATGAGAATATAATATAAAATTAATGACTTTATTACGAAGATAGATTTAAAATTAGATCTATTGGTATATTGTATATTACAGAAGAAATATTCAAAAAGTATGTTTTTTTGGTCCATAAAAATATATCTGGTTTAAGTAAAAGTTGGATAAAAAGAGAGCGAATGATAATCCTTTTTTGTTCTAGCGTGAATGATGCTAAACGACAATAAACTACCCGACATGCTGATAGCGAACTGCTTGGACGCAGCTAAAAAGAGAAGCAAGGAGCCTTGTAAATCCTTCTCTTTTTACCGAATCAACACATGTCATCCACACTTCTTCTATTATTATATTATCTAAGATTGTGAATCTAGTGGGCTATATCCAGTCAGCCTGATACATCCCAAAATATGTAAGCTATTACATAAAATGAATGAGGTGTCTTTTATAATCCTCTAAAATAAGTGAATAGTGAATTTTCAAGGGAATTTCATTCTTAGGCACTTTTTGTTACTCGAGATACAAGAAAGTTATAACGTAGAAAGAGAGAGAAAGAAAGCTATATATTTAAAAAAAAATAATTCGTGGTACTCCTCTTCTTATAATTATACATTAAAATTATTGTTCCTGACAACGAGTTTATTTTTTTCATTGTACACAATTAACTAATCTACTCGAAAAATATTTGAAAACACGTTGATCTCTGTTTAGCTATCTATCTTAAAATACGTAACATCAAAACATTAATTAAAAATGGATACAATATAACATACTAACAGAGTTAGAATTCAAGTTAAAAGCAAATAAAGGTCAAATTGTATGTGTCAATGTGTGTAAGGTACAGTTGTTTTAAAGCATATGAGTGCTGTTTTTTGAGCGCTGGAGATCTAAGACTTCCTTATTCTTTCTCCTCATTCTTCCTTTATTTAATGGGAATACTTTTGGTTCTATCTTTTCGACCTTTGTGACATAAAAAATTATAAGCCGTTGGTTTTTTACCAAGCTAATTCTTATATGACTCTATACTTCTACACTAATCCAACCAAGAACCAGAATTTGCTTCTGGCGTTAGTGTTTACCTAATTTAATTCCCTATACATAATAATAAGAATATGCCTTTGAAAGTAAAGAGAATACAGTCCATCTTAGATAATGTAATGTGCGAGAGCAAATTACTTTTGAGAGCTGACGATTATTATTATCAGATTTTATATGATAACATTATATTCATATTCATGAAAAATTTAGACCAAATGTTTAGTTTTAGTGCAGGATTTAAGTAAGTTATACAATAATCTAAGCAATGCTCGATTCGCATTCTTCAGCAGCTCGCCGCTTCTGCTGGTAGACTCTTATGGGTTGGATGAATGAGATGAGAACACCAGCCACGATTATCCACCCACCAGCCAAATAGAAGGACAGCTCCCAGGAGAAGGTCAGATCGTATATTAGACCTTGAATGAGATAAAATTATGATTAAAAGCCAAGGATTTTTCACCAACATAATTGTAAATTTCACTGATAAATCCAGCCAGAAATAGATACATGGATAGTTGTTGTAGATAGTGACCATACTGACAATTATTTAGATCTGGTGGGAAGTGGTTTTAGTGGCGCTTCAGTGAGTTGTGAATGAGGGAATCCGCGAGGCAACTGCATTTCTTTTAAGATTATTTTGAAATGATAAAGACAGTAAAGAAAAGTTGATTCTGTTAAATTGTTAATGAAAACTTTAACTAATAAGCTTACACATACATATATAATTTCATTGGATAAAGAGAAAAAAATACTTCAAAACACAGTAAAAGCAAATGTTATTCTAAAAATGACTCACCTGATAGAGGCGGTCCAATCAAATGTCCAATTCCTTGAGCTGATAAAACTAGACCATAGGCAGATGTAAAGTCATCCAAAGACACCAATTTTACTAGCAAACTCGGAGTAAATGTGAAGGATGCTGCGAAGAGCAATCCAAATGCTGCAGAAATAGTTGCCAGCATCCAATAACTATAAGCCGCTGGAGGTATTGCTGCGACGGATGCTCCACAAAGAACAAGACAGACTGCGTAAAGATTTCCAATGGAAACATTTGGAAAGTCACCTATCCAGCCGAGGGTCACCTGGAAGTTTAAAGCAAATAATAAAACTCACATTATGTTGGTTCTTATGTATTAACAAAACGAACGATCAAACAGATCAGTTAAATATATCAGTTTAATTAACTACAAAAACATTTTCATAGCATTAGGCCTAAAAAATTTAAAACAAAAAAAGGCTCACCATTCCAATAGTATTAGTGATACCAATCAAACTCAACATGAAAGCACCATCGTCTTCCGAATAGCCCTTATGTATCATGTGCTCTGCTAAGTAAAAGTATGGAACGATAAACCATACGAAGATGATGATAGTACCAAAACAAAGGAGATTGAAAGTAACCTGCTTGAACAGAGATACGTTGAACATATCGCTAAGACAGCTGACGCAGTCTGCATACCATTTCTTAAAAAAGAAAAAAAAATGTATTGCATTAGTTAAATTAGTTTTAAATAGTGTTTTTTTTCTCTTTTATAAATGTCTTACCTCTTGTTCGTTAACCGTTATCATAGAATTCTTAAAAATATCAGGGCAAGATGATGCCTTCAATTTATATCTTTTGATATTGAGCATTGCATTTCTATGACTTATAGAATTTAAGGGCATTTTGAGATCCTTTAAATAATGATGGTTTATTGATAGCTGTTTCTTAAACCAGTCGCGTTTACTTTCTTTACTATCCTGTTTTAATAAGGGCTTATTTTCCTTATTTTCGGATAACGATTTTCTTATTTGACCAAGTTTGGGATGTTTTGCTTGACTATTTTCTAATAATGAATCATCATGCTGATTGATTTTTTCTGAACAAGTCCTCTGCAACGAATCTTTTGTAGAATTTACTTGATCGTTGTCGTCGTATTTTTCTAATGAATTACTTTTAAAGGATAAATATTTTACATTTGTCTTGGTATTTTCATTGGCAAATTTGACTAACGTATTTAAAATTGAATTCGAAACCTGAAATTAAATGAATATATTAATTAAAATAGCCCCAATAAACTTACAATATTTGCAACATAAAATATTATCAACTAACTTTATCATTGTTTCTAAGATACGTCGGTATATTATCCAAAGATGATGATCTTAGCTTCTTGTGCTTCGTGCTCAATAATAGCAATTTCTCACGCCGAATTATTGTGGCTACCTCATCTTTTATAACTTTATCAGGAGAACAACCCTTGTTAATTAAATTTTTCATGCTTTTCCCGTGTGTTGGAACATCAATATCATAAGTATTTGCAACAGAAACCGAGCTTGAACGTTTTGATTTGATATCGTCCTTGACTTTATCATCTTTTCTTTGTTTTTTCTGTTCTATAATCCACCACTCAGGATCTCGCATAACAGACCCACATACGCACAAATTTAATAACGTTCCTGATAAGAGAAGAATAGTTCCACGCCATCCGAACTCTTCAATAAAATATTGGGTCATCGGAGCATATACAAAAGTTCCGACACCAGTACCACAAGCACCTAAACCAACAGCAAGGTTCCTTTTTTTGTCAAACCAATATGCAATTGAAACTACAGCAGTTACATACACGAGACCAAGACCCAACCCAGCTATAACCCCAAAAGTTATCATCATCATTTCCAAAGTAGTTGAAATTGAAGCTAAAATAAATCCTATAGTCGATATGATACCCCCTAAGATAGTCATACTTCGACAACCATATCGATCTACCAAAGCACTCATAACTGGTCCAGACAGTAGTGGAACAGCAATGAATAAACTACCAATCCATGCGGTCGTTGACTTACTTGCTTGAAATTCTTCTAAAAATTCTATATATAGTAAGCCAAATGAGAAGCTAATCCCATCAGCAATCATAGATATTATAAATGATGAACCTACAACTACCCAACCCCAGCCTCCGTCAGGTATGACTACTTTTTTTTCATTACTTTTTATTAAGTTATCATCTTCTATGTTTATTTTTCCGACTTCCACAGCTTCGAAAGGATGGTTTGTCAGATTACTATAATTGTGTCGTTTTAAATTTTTAACAGTATTCACATCTAAATCTATTCCATCAAAATCTTCTTCATACTGTACACTTTTTCGTACGTTGTTTTTCATTCCTTGGCTAAAATCTTTGCTCCTAACTTCTATTTCTGGACTAGAGAATGATGTAGCGATGCTAGTGGAATCCTCATCACCCTTAATAATTCCTGATGTGGATTCAGTTAATAGCGACTCACGAAGAGCATCTTCAGGTCTATTTGTATCACGAGGAGCTCTATTCCTTAATATTACTTTCAAGCTGTCTTGTTCTATTTCCATTGTAATAAATCGTATACTACTCTAAAGAATAATACTGACAGTTCAAGATTTTTTTTGTTATTCAACGTCTTAATCTTGGATCCCTGGCTGAATAGCGACAGGATTGTCTCGCCGCACTGTTCAATTTCAGAGTGATCGGTCTATTTTGATCCCGGACCATAAGGAATCTGATTGAAAACCTTGTTGGAGTAGGAAAGCAACCCATATAAAGTAACTGTTAAAGTGACGCAATATTGCGTCACGAGCGAGTCAAGATATCCGTCACGAAATTCGTAAACCCAGCATCTGGAAGAGTAATACATTTATTTACACAAATTACAAATTTGTATTTGGTCTATAATTCTATACGCTACAGGCACACAGATTTCTCAAAGCGGTTAAAGCGTAGTAAATATACCAAATTATATATAAATGAAGAATAATAAAAATTAGACAATAGTTTATTAATATTATAATCATTTGCATGATAACGAGATCGTTCACCATTAATCTGCTGATTTCTGTTTTCTGTAAGTTCTTAACTTACGAACATAGAAGTTTTTGCGTTTCGTGCGATGAGGGAGAGCGCCGGAGACCCAATGTCCCACCCTGTGATACTTCTAGTATCGCAAGCGTTCATAGGTTGCCGTGACTGCTTACCATCAGGCGGACCGTATGCTCGTTTGCCAACCGTCATGATATAAAAACAAAAAAGATTATCTCGCCTCTACCGCAGCATCGAGTTCAAGGTTGTTTCGCTTAGAAAATAACACAGCAGATCAAAAAGGGCACCAAATGCGAATGACAACAATTCACCTAGCTTTGTAATGCGTATCTTTTGACAATTTGCGTCTATATTAATGTCTGTGATGAAGCATTGAGTGGTCAGAGTCACTTAATCCTTTAGAGACATTCATTGCGTTCAGAAACTTGCCAAGCACCACGTGCGGTTTTACAAAAGTTTGTTGTTTTCAAACAATTTCGGAAGCCGAGACATGTACAAACGTTGCTCACCGAGAAAATTATGTCGGGTGAGTGAAATATTTAAATAGAATTGCTCCCAAATAAAAAAAAACAAGAAAGATCGAAAAAAAGCGCGAAAGATCATACTTTTTCATTTTTGTTTGAAAATATAATAAAAACTTCATGATTTCCCGAAACGATACTCTTTTGTTTAAGGCGCACCCAAGTTTGTCGGCAGCTCAGCGCCATAAATCTGATAAAATCAGCGCCTGTCAGCCTAAAATTACTTCCAACATACTTTATGGCTTTCGTTTGTACACCTTGAACAACTTACGCAACAAAAAAATCTAACAGAAAAAAAAAACAAACAGTTACCCAAAATATAACAAAACAAAAAAATGTGTGATAGCGAACATACTTTAAGCACCACGCGTCGTGGGTTCGATTCCCGCTCGGAGCAGATGTCTATGTTGACCATACAGGCATGCTTTCCGGTCTGGGTATGTTTGTCCTTGTAATTGTTAATGGTTCCGGATCACAGGATATAAATATCCTAATGGGGGCCGTTGAGTATGCAGCGTTTCTTATTATTGCTAATTGATATCCAAAAGTATCCTTTCTGATAACATTCATGACTGCAATTTCGGATATTTTTACCTTTCTATAGTGTTTTTTTCTTTATGTTAAAAGTTGGCAAAGAAGCATACGGCCCACCTGATGGTTGTAGTGGTTGCCGTAGCCTATGAACGCTTGCAGCACCATTAGTATGTGCCACTCACGGGTTGCCAACCTTGAGATATTGGTTCTTAAATCTCGTCTGCCCAGTAATTTCACTAGCGTACAGTGCCCTTCAAACCAGAACACAGTAATGCCTAAGCACTACTATTTGGCGGCAGAACATTTGACATTGTGGTGCTACCTAGCCGGACTGATTACACTGGTGGAATAATCTCTGCTGTGACTCGACGACCTTTCCATAGTAGTACTGTTACTTTACGTCGATTTCCTGTGAGAGGGTAGGACCTACTTCCCCACTCGTACCGGCCTATTTTTGGTGGGACGAGCATGGCTCTACTACTACAGAAAGAGTTAACCGGTTTTTTGTTATATACTATCAAATGCAGTACAGCAAACCCGTTCGCCATTGTTAAAACGACGCACTTCCGAGTTAAACAACCATTAAAAGAAAAATACAAACAAGGGTAGATACTAACTCTATAAATAGGTATCCGTTAGTTTTTTTCGATGTTATCATTCTACAGACATGACCCAGTTAGGGTGGACTTCCGATTTTCGTTTCGACCGTAAGCTTATTTAGAAAAAGTTAATTTAATTTATAACGTCGTCTGATAATTGTTCATGTTTAACGTCAGTACTACGCAAAATACGATGTGTTTAAATGAGATTAATTCAATCGCGTACAAACGTGTAAACGAAGTTGCTAAACGCCGTTTCGACAGACGTTTAATCAGAGTGTTGCTCAGAAGTTTACAGTATAACTATAACATTTTACAGTATACCTATAACATTTACAGTTTACATATAACAGTTTACAGTATAAATATAACAGTATTAAGCACTGCTTAAAAATGTCACAAGTTCAGCTGAATTTTATTTCTATTGAAATAACGCTATCTTTTCGCAAAGTTTAAATTGATTTTAAATAATTCTTGGCTAGGTTATTATGCTTGGGCTCCACGCTTTTTAATATAGAAATCAGTGCTTATAAATATTTTATGATTGTTGGTGAGTGGTGGTGATTATTGTGTTTATAAAACGTATTATTTATTTTCAGTTACAATTCCATACCTACTTTACAGTTGTCTTAATATTTTCATTTTCAATATAAGTAACCTTGAAATCTGAGTAAGTACAATTATTAATTTATCGTAGGTTATTCTACACAATAAACTGTATCAAATTGATTTAGTCACTGATAAGACTTTACTTAAAATTAGGTAATAAAAATTTCTATTATTTTACTAAAGAGCCTTTTTATAGGATTTCGTAAACACTCGTATTTTATATGATCTTTTCTTTATTCCTAAATCACAAAAGTGGAAACAGAACAGCTCATAAACCGTAAAGTGTAAAGCTGACCTGTTGCTAATTCGTCAACTAATAGAAGCTACCAGCACTAAAAATATCTACACACAGAATCGCATGTCACGTATTGCCCTTTAAAAGCGTATTGCATTTTAAGAACTGAACTCTGTTCCGGTATTATTCCAGTTCAGTTCATAACAGGAGTATTCACGAAAAGAAATTCCTCTGAAATCGCACTGTACACGGTCATTTAAGTTCCAATGTATGAATATAAATGCTGCCGATAGCAAGCGGTGCGGCTGTGAAAAGTAGCACCAAGCATCATGTGAAATAACTCGGAAAATATCCCATAATACAAACGGTAAAAAACTGAAAAGCAACTGAAGTTTCTCCTTGGACTTTGGTTTTATACTTGTGAGTTTGCTGAGTTATGAAAATAAATTTAAAAAAAACTATATACAAAAAAAAATAAAGCCTTAAAAAAACTTAAGGTTTCACTAAGTCGTTATTTTGCTTTAAAACATTATGACCGACCTGAAATTATTGGTACGTAAAAAGTCCGTTAAAACTAGTAATAAGTCTTTTTATGTCCAAGAGTAATGAAGAAGACAGTAATAATACACTAACAAGCATTATATACTATACTAGGAATGACTATACTGGGAACTAGGTGCTATTCTATATACTTATAAATAACTAGCTGTTCCCGCGACTTCGTCCGCGTGGAATAGTGATTTTAGCATTTTTGATTATTTAAGCTGATAATTTTACAAATAAGACACATACGAAGCTTCTAGCTCTAAAAATTACGATACGTCCGTCCAACTTCTTATCCCCCTTTCAACCGTTTTCCCCATTAAAAAGTAGGTTATGTCCTTTATCAGGCTCTAGACTATGTGTGTACCAAATTTAATTCAAATCAGTTCAGTATTTTTGACGTGAAAGCGCGACAAAGTTACTTTCGCATTTATAATATTTATATTATATGAAGGAGGACACTCACATTTCTATGAATAAATAAATTAACATTAAAAGATTTGTAATGTTAATACAGAAATATAAAACATAAACAACCCTTACAAATCTAAATATAGTTTAATCTATAAGATATAAATTGGTCTAAATGTAAATAAATAATTACTACAACAACCAATTAGCAATCCCTAACGAAAGGTATCTCTTAATAATAACACTGGTACATACTTGTTTAAAGAATCAAAGACGTCCGAATGAATCTGTTCACAACGCTGTCTCCAGCTGAAATACGGTTCAGGCAGTTTACAATATAATACTGGAGCCATCGATCGATATGAGGGGGACGGGGCGGCAGTTAACTTAGACCTTCCCCATCCCCCTGTTTACGAACAAAAGTAACCCTCAACGGGGTTGTGATTGCGAAACCCACGTGCCGTAATATACTGGTCGCTTTTATGACGTAAATGACAGCGTTATGAAAATTGTTTGCAGAGCTATAGGTAACTTGTTAATGGGCGATTATATAAATATTTTATTATACTTCAAGTTAGAAATAGGATAAGGTAAAAATTTCCTATTTCGTAATTGGATTAGGCTTATAAATTATTCAATTTTTTCATGTTAGAGGGGCAACCGAGAACATGCAGGTACGTTGCCGACCTTATATGAAGGAATCTCATCAATCAAAGCTCTCGAAGGTTCCCAGGTTATATTGGTTCCGAGAGCCGGCAAAAGCTGGTTCCACAGAGTGGTTTGCAAAGAAGAAAATTTCTTTAAATCTCCCTCAGTTATTATTTTTAATCTTTATCTTTTATCTGTGAAAAATGCTCTCTATTTTATTTCACAATCAAAATACAATACATTATACTACTTTCGGAAAGAAGAAATTCTTTTCAAAAAGAAACTGTAGGCCACATAAAACGCAGACCGAAACCGGAGCTGGCTCAGAACTCGGTTGTAGTATCCAATGACCGATTGTGCCATTAAAGTATATTATATTTTACTACATACTATGTACCAGCTCTTTAATACATGCAAAATTTGAAGCCTCAATAGGTCAACGGTAGAAGGGTCGACTCCGATCCTGACCCCTTGGGCTATTGACGTACTCTTAGCTTAAGCACACTCTTAGCGCAAGCTTCGATCTTATTTTGAGGGGCAATAGGAATATTAGTAATGCCTTGCAAAAGCATTGTAAGTATTCTTTTAAAAACAAAAAAAAATGACAGACTCGTTGATTCATTCTTCAATTCAATACCAACGCAATGGAACGAAGTTAGTCACTACTAACACGCTAACTTTATTTCGATATTCGGTTACGATTTGCACAACAACCCGATGAACAACAACCGATTGAAGTTAGCGTGCGTCAGTGCCTTCTCACACGTGCCGATTGCCGGGTATCCGGCGTCGACTGTCCGGTAACTCATTTCGCTTTCATACGACCCAATTTTGAATCTAGTAGCTCTGACGCACAGTTGTGAATTTGGCGTGCACCCGACGACCGCTTGCCGAGACCAAAATTACGTCGGTACGTGTGAAAGCTGCCATACATGCCCATACTCTTCGCTACTGGATACCCGGCGCCGGCTATCCGGCAACCGGCACGTGTGAAAAAGCACTTAGTGTTGAATTTACATACATATTTCTTTTTATAGAATGCTTGGTTCATAGAATGCCTGGTTCATAGTTTATAGTAAGTCTAAGCCTAAGAGCCTAAGGGGTTAGTCAATAACATGTAACAACGGATATCTTAGACATGAAATTACTGCATTGATTTTGCATCCATACAACTCTTCTAACAACCATAGTCCATATATATATAGCACATCCTTATTATGAGTAGTAAGCACAACATAATCAAAATAATTATGTTAGCGTGTGACTAAGTTCGTTCCTAATGTAGATAGTTCATAGTTCTTAAAGAGGGCGCTGTAGTATTTACTAAGTTAAGGGTGAAGAAAATTACTTCGCTCGACCGTATCTATTCTTTATAAATCGATGGTAGTATTATATTTTAGCTATTACGTAACAAGGGTATATCAACTGACCTATTTTCTTAGTCAGACAGAGAGACGCCGAAACTTAGTATACTGCCAAACTCGTAAAACATCTTTAGTAGGTATATAGTATAGATGCTATGAACAAATTTATTGCGGACTTAAATTACAATACTAAATATGAAATAATCTAAGAAAAATCACCTAACTTTTATTAATTGAAATAGCGGCCATTTTGTAATTCGCCATTTTCATTTTTTTTTTAATTTTCATGTAAAGCCACTAGAATTGAAGAAACACGCAAAATAGCAAAGGCGTTAAGTTTAAAGGAAGTGGTTGAAAAATGGTTTTCAATTTTATAGCCATAATAATTATATTAAGTATTAAATTCAAACAGGTGCCTGAATATATTAAACAGCAATAATATTATAGTAATACTTTGAGTTACAAACCTACAAAATTGCAAAAGTAAAATTTTATCTGCAATTTCTTAAGAATATACATCATATGTAATTAGTTTAAGTAGGTATATTTAAATATAATAAATACGTGTAATTAAATGAAGTAAATTGTACAATAATGAAAATAAATATATGGACATAATTGCCATTTACTTGTAGAATGCCTGCACTATGTTTTTTACCAATATGTATAATAGAACATCAGATGATTGATGTCTTCATTTTAGACACAGGGGTTTCTATTACAATAACAAAAATTATTCAATAGCGTCTACCGACTTTAATGATAATAATTATTACGAATTTTCATCTACGTTAAATAGTTATTTTGATTTTGTTAACATGTTTGTTTATAAGCGAACCCAGGTCAGACCCTAAAAACACAACTAGACAAAAACATAATTATGTTTGAATAATTATATAATTTATTATAAAAAATACAGCAATCAGCAACTAAGCCCATCATGATTATAAGTATGAACTTCATTCTTGTGTGATTACAAAAATATTATTTAAACTGTTAAGTGTTACATTTTACTTTAAATATAATATGTAAGTACAGAATGAACAACCCTGGCAAAGGCATTTCACATTATAGTTTACTGCAATACCATCATTATAATAACCTTTAGGTCGATTGATCTAGTCCCCCGAGAAATAAATATAATAGGTAGCGAAATTATTTTCCTAATAAATGTCATCACAATTAAGTTAATAGAAGGAGCATCCTATTTATGTTTCAAAGTAGATAATTATTTTTATCTGCGAACTTCATTGGCATTCTACTTCGTTTTAGTGGCTACTAAGGCATTTATTATGGTTTCGATTGTATATTACTATTTCCATTTTTTTTTGCATTAATACAATATATTTAATTACAAATATACCAATCATTTCATTAATCTCTAATATTAAAAAAAAACGTCGGAGAAAACATGAAATGGAACGTAAGGCCCCGGCCATGATCAGTAAGAGTATAATATTGTTACCAGTAAGAATATATTATATGAGAAATATTTTTTCAGTGCTACTTATTTAGATATAAATTTTCATGTAAATAATAAAATTAATTTATTTTATATCATATTTCATATTAGATATATTTATGTAGTACAGTAAAAATATTATATTTTTAGATGAGATATTATAATTTGAATCTGTGATTCTGTGGTATCAAATTGAAACCGATTTATGACAACACTGACACGTTCTTTTTCCTGGTGAAGTTGTTAGAGACACGTGCGTGTATTGCGCCGAAATCTCTAAAATAATCCAAAATGAGTGAAGGAACAGCGACAATTCGCACTCGAAAATTCATGACCAACAGGTAAATACAGATGAAATTGGATTTTTGAAGATACATGTTGTGATTGTCGAAATCCAACAATGCATACATGACAGGTTATGTGTGACAACTTTTGTGATATTTCAGGTTGTTGGCGCGCAAGCAGATGGTTTGCGATGTCCTCCATCCAGGCAAACCCACTGTTAGCAAAACCGAGATTCGTGAAAAACTCGCGAA
The DNA here is from genome assembly GCA_023373885.1 of Hestina assimilis. Taxonomy (NCBI): domain Eukaryota; kingdom Metazoa; phylum Arthropoda; class Insecta; order Lepidoptera; family Nymphalidae; genus Hestina; species Hestina assimilis. The sequence goes on along the minus strand of CM041749.1, from coordinate 1,998,612 downwards.
AATGTACAAGGTGACACCCGATGTGGTGTTCGTCTTCGGTTTTAAGACAAACTTCGGAGGTGGCAAATCTACCGGTTTCGCTTTAATTTATGACACCCTGGACTTAGCTAAGAAGTTCGAACCTAAGCACAGACTAACTCGCCACGGATTGTATGAAAAGAAGAGGCCAACATGCAAACAACGTAAGGAACGCAAGAACAGAATGAAGAAGGTGCGTGGTACAAAGAAATCCAAGGTGGGAGCCGCGGCCAAGAAGTAATATGTTTATTTGTAAGTAAATAAAGATCCAAAAAAACATTTTTGTGTTTATATTTACATTATCCTATTATTAGAAAACAAAACTAGCAGTTCAGTTTCGAGGTTATCTTGACATATTCAATTTTATTGTTTTCGGTAATAAACTAACTTTTTAGGCTTGTATTAACTCAAGTACTTGTATTTAGATCAAAAGTATATCCTAGTTGTAGAATTTTGTATTGTTAATATTATACACTTTCAATATTCATAGTAAACAAGCCAACTTAACTGTAGCAACTACTTTGATATATAGTAAATAAATAAAATAGATCTGCTACAATATTAATGCTCATAGTATATACCAGAATCATCTTTACTAGCTCATAGACGGGCTCTTTATGACTTATACTAGCTTTGCACAGCTTCATAATTTTGTGGAATTAGAACAAGTTTTCTTTTGATCTCATTTCTTTATATAAGAAATATATTTTATTTCATGATAGTAGGCAAACAAGCATACTGGCTGCCTGATAGTAGCAGTCACCGTAATGAATAGTGATATTTAATGTATCTTATGCATGTGGCCAACCCAAGGGATAGGAGGAAAACAATGGGTGTAATGGGAGCGGAAATTGGGCTTTCGATGCTCTCACTCATTGCACTATGCAATGCAACAGTATTCTGTTACTTTGATGCTGATTTTCTTTGATTGTATAGCACTACCCTGATCAAGCCGGCCTATTTGGGCTAGGAGAAGCATGGCTCTACTAGTGATTTTTAATTTTGTTGGTTCACCCATAATTGTAAGCGACAATAGGTATTCTTCTGTTACTAATCTACTGGCTGTGTTTAGTTAAAGTGGATGTTATAAGATTTTATTAAAATCGTTTCGGCCATTTTAGAGAGATGACTTGATGAAAAAATTTCAGTCATATTTATGTACGGAGAGGAAGGAAAAAAAAGTAACTAAGAATCTGTTCTGACACTGACCCTTTTCTTAATTTCAAAATTATGATTTTAAATTACAGTTGATAAATAATTTCACTATTTCATCTTGTGGAAAAAGCTATTTTGTTATTATTCTGTAATTTAGTTTTCTGCATTTGTTGTTGTGGTACAGAATGTATATTTCTGATACATTCTCTACCTAATGTAACTTTTGCCACATGTGTACAATTTGCTGATGAACAGACAGCATTGGCTTAGTAATAATGCTGGCATCCTTTGGGTATGGAACCCTAGAAATTAAATGTTATTTAAAATTATAAAAAAATTAAACCTAAATAACAAAGAGAAGAGAGAAAATATGCATTTTATTGTATGCAAATTATTCTTAATCCTTTAGCACAGCGAGAAATAGAATAATAATTTGAATATTGTTTTTTTCTTTTGCCTCCTCTGTATGTAGACATTCAGTTAAGTAAAACAGTTTTTTTACTACCTATGATTTTGATAGTAGAGCAGACAACGAACAGGTTCACTAGCAACATCAGACATTTTGAAGAAGGAATATATATGAGGTAGGATTTGGTCTCAAAAATATATATATTTTTTATTACCAGTGGCAAACAATTATACAATCCACCTGGTGGTAAGCAGTCGCCGTAATGATTGACCATCACTATGAGCGCTTGCGATACTTGAAGTATCACATGCACTTTATCAATCCAAGGGATAGGAAGGAAAGGATGAGAATGGAACATAAGGGTTGGTAGATTTAGCGGCTGGCGCTCTCACTCATCGCACAAAACGCAACAATACTCTGTTAATTAATTTGAGAACCCTCTCAGTACTACCGCGGTCCAGCCGGCCAATTTTTGCTGGGAGGGGAGATGGCTACTACGAGACGTATCTCAGTATTGTTTATGTTTGGGTGTACATCTCTAAGGCTTTCACATTTATCGAACAAACGTAAAAATAAGAATATCAGTGGCATACCTTGCCTGTGAGACAGGACCTCTGTATCAAAATTATTGAGGGCCTTCCACCGAAGCCCTCATAAGAGGACAATAATAAAATGTATTCATTATATAATGAGTAGAAGTCATAGCAGATCGCTTCGTTTCGCACGGTTGTAAAGTGTAGGTATCGAAGCTTAGAGTACGGCCAGAGTTTGAGTATGATTGTGGATGCTGTCCACGAATTTTTGCTTAATCGGGTTTGGGGCCATATTTGATATGGGTGGAGCTACGCCCCTGACGAAAATCCCGTGTTCCCGCTTCTCACAAATCAGTCACAAATATTGTTACAATAGCAAAAGCGCATAGCAGAAGACAGCTGTATAATTGTGTATATTCGCCGTACAGGTTAAAGTAGGTTTAGAGGTGCTCAACATTATAAATTAGTCTTGGGCGCTCATGCACTTAGCTACGAAACTGCCTATGCCGGTGACATTAACGCTTTTATTGGTATTTTAATGTTTTAAAGAGGTACACAAAATAAAAAACAAACTTCCAAGCACTATTTATTAGAAGCAATTTTTATCTTATTCTTCAAATATTTTATTTTCTCTAAGTTCCTAGTGAAACAATGGTATAATTCATTAATAAATTGTTTTTTAACCAAATTTTCCACCAAAATATAGCTCGTTTGTCCGAGGACAAAATCTTTTAGCCAATTTGGAGAAAGGAGAACTTTTCATGATTCTGTAGTTTTTCGTATCGTGTCCCCAAAGGCAGTAAGTGTAAGCATTATGTATTCTTAACTCGCCCGCTGTGAAGTAATCGCGGGCGCGATGTTTTGGTACAGGAAAAAAGAACTGTGGTCCATACACTTCAAAACCTGGGAAAATTATGAATATTAAATACGTTCTAAAATATATTTAAAAAACTAATTTGGATTTAAATAAAACCATTTACCATTACACGTAGCAGAGGACATAAAAGCAGCATCTGGGATTGAACAAAAAGTCTGTAGAACTTCGTCTATTACTCGTGGATTGTCACACCAACTCCTTTTTTTAAAATTCGATTGGATGTATCTAAAAGAAAGGAAATAAATAAATTAATTATTCTATTCACTCAAAATACATAAAAATATTTTTCAAATTAGAGTAGACCTGTGTTACCTAACAATTGTTTCAGCAATAATCCTGTCTTTCGAAAATCTAAGAATTCCTTCGGCTATTGCGACATTATTTTCTCGAACTGCCCAATCCCTAGCCAAAGATCCCAATGGTCTTGCTACTATTATATCCAGATCTATGTAGATTCCACCCCAATGATGCAATATTAAATATTTCAAGACGTCCAGCGTCCTTTCGATTTTCCAACGACATTTTTTCAATATACTAGTTTCGACCAATTCCTGTAATGGTGTTCCTTTTGAAAACTCTGCGATATCGATATTCCAAAACTTTACGTTCTTTGATTTTTTTAAATGCCTAAGTTTTTCTAAGGTGTTCAATGATGTATGCCCCGAAAATATTACGTTGATCTGCCAATCTGGATGGGAATTAGCAGCTGATTCAATGGCACAATGTTGTCTTGAAGTCAAATTACCAAAACAGGATGTCTCAATGAAGAATATCGATCTCTGTGGTAAAATTACATTTTTCTCCAATTTTGGGAATGAAAAATTGGTATTACCGTCATGGCATGATGTTTCTGGGCTCAATATATAAGCCAAATCATCGGAGACATAATAAATTACTGATACAATAAAGAAGAACAATGTAAAAACTAAAATTCTTTGTTTTGTTGTTTTACGACATCGTCCTCTTTTAAATTGTATCATTTTTCAGTTTTGTATCAGTTTTAGGTAGTGAAATAATAAAATATTTGTAAGAATTTTCGCGCTACTCTACAAGCTATTGATGACTACAATGCCATACTTTAATCAGTGGGGATTCTGACTGGTTTTCCATTTTTGATTTTGAGAAAAACACGAATCAGTCCATTTATGCGACGGATTTTGAGGACATAGAGAGATATTCTAGTTTCAGCCATTTTTAAAACATATACTATATAGCAGTTTATCTATATACTTTAGATCTCAAAGCGTACACGTTCGCCGAGTTCAAAGATCGAGAGTAACTGGCGAGATATCCCAATAATGTGGTACAAAGTCATTAAAAAGGCGAGAAGCAACAGTTGGGAAGCAACTGGTGACCAGACGATTTTACAAAAGATAATTGAAATCAATTAATAGTCACTTCTAAATTAGTCTAGTACTAGTCATTTTACTAAATTGTTGTTTGTCAATTTACGGGTTTTGATTTTCATTGTCATAAACATTGAATCAAGAAATAATAATAATAATTTATTGACCAAAAAATGTTTTACAGTTTTACTTAATGCTATAGCCAACAATTTTTCACTTAAAAATAGTAAAGCATGTGTAACCGAACTAGGATACCCTGTGTTTCGGCTTACAGTGCCAACTCCTCTTGGTTTTTTACAAATTTAGCTCGCTAACAAATTAAACAATATAAAATTTAGTAGAAATCAATATAAACGAAATATCCTAATTCTATGTATTTTCATTTTAAAAGTGTTCCTCTCCTTTACATGATAGTGCGTGTTTGTGTATATGCGTGTGTGTGTGCGTGTTTGCGTTTATTAAATTTACTTATTTATTAAGTTTATTTCATTGAACGGACACTGCTACTTGACGACAATACCCCGGTCCATACTTCCGCAAGACATTGGGTGTCACCTAATAACCTGATTAACTGCGATAAAAAATCGAATCCAGTTAATAATGTCAATATTTATTTTTCAATCAACGTTAACCTTATCGCCGGTTCACCTGTTCCCTCCTTATCATCTGGGATTCTTTAAACGAGACGTGAAGATTCGTATTGCAGATAGGCAGGGCAGGAGGCTATTGCATTTTGCCTTCTACAGCTGTATTAACCGCTTTTGAGTTTGGACTTTATTGCCACTTACCATCAGGTCAGTAAAGTCCCCTCGAGTTTAAAGTTGGTTACAAAATTTTGAAATCAGTGTCAAGGTCAAAGTCAAAGTCAAGGTCACGAATCGCTGGTGCTCCTTTGAAAATTCAAAAACGGAACGAAGTTGGAAACGTTCACACGTTAACTTCATTCAGCTATGATTAACTTCGTTTCGATGCTTTGGTGTTGAATTTACTAAGGAGCCCCAGCGATTCGTGACATCTTGTTAGTATTTTTATATAAGAGGGGACAAACGGGCAGAAGGCTCGCCTATAAGAAAAGCCGTTTCCATACAGCAGGTATTTATTAATTTTATGGGTATAACCTTATATGAATATTAATGGTATTAATTTAAGACTTATTACTTGGACCAAAACAGTAAAAGGCCCGGCCGGGACGCCTGCGCGCTACAGGCAGCCTCCGGACAGCTCTATTGATTTTCTATCGAGAGGAAAGATATTATAGATAGCTTACATTTGTATAAATATGGTTCGAGAGATTTCTATGTAAATCTATATTTATAATTGTCTTCAACACATATATTAAAATCGAAATGTCTGCTTCGAATATACTTCGGCGATATAACGAATTTACTAAATACATAAAATATTACGTAAAAAACTATTTTTAAATTATTTGTCAGTGTGTCTGTTTGTTCTGGCTAGTTTCCGAAATGGTTAGACCAATTTTAACGGAACTGTCACTGGCATACATATCTGATGTAATAGGGAGTAATTTTTATTTTAAACAAAGAATTAGGGTTAGTAAAAAACTAAACAATAATTCTGTAGAAAACGCGAGCGGAGCTACGGGCGCAGCTAGTCCGCTGATTGAAATTTAACTTCAATAAGAAACCAGCATAATTAATTATGCCTGTTTCCTCAAAAATTTGTATTTTTTTAAATATAATTTTAGAGGATATTTAATTTTTATAATCAGGCCTCATCTGTTAGAGAGCCTCATCTGGACGAAGAGCTTAATATCCTAATAAGCAGTTGAAGGTGATTTTAGGTACTCCGTATAGATTTTTTATGGTATACTTAAACATGGTAATAATATATGGATAGTGATATTCTGTGTCGGGGGTCCGGAAACATAGACAAGGACAAGAACAGACACACCTCGACCGAGACATTATATGCCTGCCTGGTCAATACAGAAATCTGCTCCGAGCGGGAATGGACCTCGCGACTGGATCCGTGCCTAGATGGAGAAAAGAAAGAAAAAGAGAGGGTGGGAGTTTGGACCTCTGAAGCTCCAGCTTATCGAACAAAACGGAGCAATATCGATACTGTTATAGTATTCTGTGTGAGATTTGTTCTCAAGTTAAGACTACTAATATGAAGTAATAAAATAGCCAACACATTTTTGTCGGGTATGAAAACCTCGTTATTCTTTACTATATGAAGTAGCAGCAGAGCCATGCATGCATGCTCCTCTCAGCACACACACACACACACACACAGTACTGTGGCGTTTCGTGGGAGCGCCGGAGACTCAATCTCCCACCCTTTTCCCTTCCTTCCTAACCCTTGGATTGGCAGCGCGCATTTGATACTTCAAGTATCGCAAATGTTCACAGCTTGTGGTTACGTCTTACCTAAACTCACAGGCAGGTTTACTATCGCTACGCCATAACTGTCGTATTTTATTATGTAAAATACATATTTCATACGTTATGGAAATAAAATACCAGATAAAACATTGCATATCTTTATTTTTATAAATTTAAATGACAAATCACAATAGATTACGTTTTAAAGTAACAATTTGTATTTTACATTCCATTGCACAAAAACATAATGTAAATCATATTTGAATCTACTAAATTGTTATTATATTTATTAATGAATTTTATAACGTAAATTACTATGTTTAATGAAAACCAATAAAAATGAAATAATCATTTACTTTATATTATTTTAATGTTCACTTCTCATAGTTTTAAAATATTATTGACATTATTTAAAGGAATTATTTATATTTTATTTCATTTTATATTATTTTAAGGAAATTAAATGAAAAATCACCATTTATAGTAAAATAAATGCTGTTATTCTAATTAGTACATATTTTTTCAGTGCTCATTTTTTAAATGTCAAATTTATGAAACCTAACTTTATTAAAATAAGATTAAAATGTACATATTTTAAGATGAATTGCCACTCTTTTCACTTGTGTCTTTGCTTTTACTTTTTAATATAAACAATTCATTTCTCACTCTTTTTAAATAATCCATTGTGGAATTGAACAGCCCTTATTGTAATTATATCAATACCAATTTAACGTTATGTAGTTGTACTACATATTTACTCAAACAATGTTTTATATTTTATTCAGAGGTTAAATTATAAGCCATGATCACAAATGGGAAAACTTGATCGAATTTTAAGATTTGTTATACGAGCATTAGAGATTTTGAAGACTACAAAGTCAACACTTATACAATGTATACTTTTAGTGGAAAAATATTTGGTATATGAAACACCAATACCTACTTATAATTATATTTCTTCTTAGCGGTAAAGCGCGACACTTACACATATTGCGACAGTAATAGTACAAGATTTTGTAGTATATTACCGATTCTTATAAATTTTAACACATTTTAAGTTTTTTTTCGCAACACTTTTATTCAATATTCATACACTTTCGCTAAAGTGTGTGTGCTCATAATCACACAAATACGTTTTAAGTCAATCGAGTTATTTTAAAGAAATTTTAACACATTTTAAGCTTTATTTCAACCTTTATGTTCATACATTCTCCATAAAGTGTGTGTGTGCTAATGGTAAACGTGCTTTAACTTCTAAGTCAAGTGTATTTTTGCCACCTAACTTAGTTCTATATATCTCGGAATTTTTACATCAAATATATTCTTTGAATTTTTTTTTTTACAGAATGACTTATTGTAGGGTGTCCCAGAATTTACGCAAGATTTAAATTAAATAGAAAACTTAGTTTTTTTTCTGGTCCTAATGGACTTTTTTGACAAAATTTTCCATAACCATTTTGTGGCTGAATTTCGTTTATGTAGTGTTCTCTTCCATCAGTGCTCGGATGGATGAAGGCTTCAAATTGTGGTCCAATGACGCCTCCATTACAAAATGCGCACAAAACAATGACGCCTTATGGTTATATTTCTTTTTGACAATCATATGTGGGTTATCTGAACTCCCAAATGCGGCAATTTTGACGATTAACTAACTAACATGTCAGCTGTCAAAATACTTTCTTTTCTTCTAAAAATCTTGCGTGAATTGTTGAACACCCGATAAAAGACATAAATAATTAGTCTTCTCTTCTACTTCCCATTTTGACTGGTATTTTGCGTCGTACCGAATGTAAAAGATCCATGCTCGAAGGAGATTTGAAAGGAATAACGAATCTTTTAACCATTACTAAGTGGTTGGTTTTAATTGTGACAGGAGCCAACTTAAAAACACTTCTTTAGGTAACTTAACTAATAAAAACTAAAAAACTACTTACATTTTTTATATAATAATTCAATGCACCTTTTATATACTAAAATTATTTATTTGGAATATATTTAATTAACCTAAAAAATAAATAAATGGTTTTTCGATTACGAAAATACTGATTACTTATATTCAGTGTTGTGTCTATTCGCCAGTAAAGGTAGTTTTATATTGAGGCAGTCTTTGCCTGTTAGTTGTCAGCGATTGCAGTCATTAAAAAGCATAAAAAAGGCTAGACTTTCATACAATACTAGCGGTCCTAGCAGACGTTATCCTGCTCCTAAAAATCTCCCACCGAGTCTAATTGTGAACAGAAGTGACACTGGTGATATTTATCGAAATACTAATATAGCTATTAAAAAATAGGTGTTGATGGTAGGAAGGTGAAAATTTACTATGTAATAATAATAAAAATCTTTATTCAGATAAAAAGTAACAAATTATAATGAAGTCTCTGATATCTGTGCTAGGCTCAAAGAACTGTATGAAGTACAGATCAGTGTCCTTTCTCATATTTTAATGAAAATATTGTTATATGTAAATAAAAAAAATTAATGATAAATTAATATTTTGAATATTTCTTATTGCATACTAAGAGATTGTGTTAAAAGATAATTATGGAGTGTTTATGTGTGTGTGTGAGGGTTAGAGTGTGTGTGTGCGCGCGAGTGTGTATGTGTATATATGTGTATGTGTATTTTTGATTCACAAGATATTATAGCAACAACTGTTCAGTTTGTTCAAAATCTAGTCCTAGTAGCCAATTTTTAATAATTACTTTACCTTCACGATTACATAAGGGTGTATATTTTTATTTTATTAATTTTATTTAGGGTTGTATGTATTTGTTAAAGCCACACAAAAAAACTTTTGTCCAAGACATATTTTTTATTTTTATTCTCAACCTATTCTCAGACCCACTGAATATACATATAAAATTTCATCAAAATCGGTCAAACGTATATATGTTTTAGATATATTCAAGGTATCAATACAATATTCTGTAGGTAATATACTTATTAAGCAAAAATATTTATTAATTTTACACGAAATCACTGGGACTAAATTGTACGTAAAAATACACTCATATATTTACTTAATACAAATTTTGTTTTTGTTTAAAACTTTAAATACTAATAATTTTATGAACTACTTAAGAAAATATTTTTGGAAATTTGAATTCCACTTTATTTCGGACGCGAAAGCATTGTGTCAAACTTTATCGAGTGACGCCTGTCAAGTCACTGACTCAATGTAAATCTACCTTTATTTTGTATAAGGATTTATTAATAATAAAAGACTAACAATTCTCCTATTAATAAAACGTATACTCCCTACGTTTCATAATAAGAATCTTTTAAATAGTTCAAACTAATATTTTGTGTGCGTGACGTGTGACTACAGATTTATAGTTAAGTTAGTATGGGTAATGATTGACGTATGACATTTGAACGAGTACACGGTCTAGAATCTAGAAGATTCTGTAGATCATTTATTTATTTATTTATCATTCGTAAGATTAAGTACGAAATATTTCATTCAGTATGTGTTCCACAATCAACACTTCCTATTTTTTTTTAAAAAGTATAATTTATTTATGGATCATGAAACCAGTCCTACCATGAACTTGTGTAACAATTCTATTGCGATCCACTTCAATTTAAGTAGTAAAATTCAGATTTTATATGAGCATGACGTATACGAAATAGCGATGTAGCTCGTAAAAGTTCATGGTAGGCCCGCTGTTATTGAAAATTTAACTTCGCAAATTTAGAAAAGTCAAAATTCTGACAGAAAAATTCTGTTTAAGCAGATATACGAAATTTAACGTACACGTATTTGTCACACTCACAAATGCATTCAATTCATAACAATTATCTTCTATAGGTTTCTTTTAGTTTAAAATGCTGACAACACTTACTTTTAGAGTGTTAAATTTTAAATTTTAGATATTTCTACATAACCATTGTTATTAAAACTATTAAGTTAATAATTAATTATAATTATAATATTAAATTCTAATAATTACTAAGGCATTACTTATAACTATTTATAATCATTTTGTGTTGCTAGTGGACATTAAAAACTAATATTTACTTGTATTCTATTTTATATTATAAAAGCTACAATACAGCTGTGACTAATTATTTAATAATTGAAATAATTGTGAATCATCAAAACAAAATAATAGTCAATTTCAAGAAGAAATGTAAAAAATTATAAACTTAGAAACGTCAAAATAATAATACCATATAATTTTAAAGGTGTTTCCATATCCGAAACTAATAAAAAGTAATAATAAAAATAATACTATTTATAATACAATAAAATCCCATCAAATAGGTATTTCTATGGTTAATTTAATTTGATGGAATTAATTTAAATTTTTTAATGAAACCGACCATAAACGTTACCAGAATGCATAAAATACATAGTTATATAATATAATTAAATAGCTTATATTCAATATTACACAGCGATGTATGTTTTTGGCATGGCATATAAACAGGATATTTTTGAACGAAATTACACCTTATAACTACGGAATAAAGTTCAAATCATACTTAACTATCATTGAATTTAATTCAGAAGAAAAAGTTAATATATATTTAAATTTAATACACTTTATAAAATCTGTCAGAAGATGTTATTTATAATAATAATAAACGCAACACATTCAAAGGCCCCCATTAGGATAGTGATATCCTCTTACACGTCGACAAGGACAAACACACTCAGACCGGAACACATGCGTGTATGGTTAATACAAACATCTGCTCCGAGCGGGAATTGAACCCGCGACTTGTGGCGCTTAAGGAAAGTTTGCTACGCCACAAGGTCGTCATTTAAAAGTTTGTATGTTTGCGTGTTTGTTACTTGCTGAACATATTGTGATGAATTTTGAATATAAACATAGAAGGGACCATGGACACGGTTAAAGTCTTTTGTAACAAGAACCAAACTCGTAGGGAGTGAAATAGGGGATTAAAGTCTGTATGGAAATAAATTACTTTTTTAAATGTGCCCTATTAAAATCTTTTTAGTATGCACAAGCTAAATTATCGGTGACGCTGTCAAGGCCAGTAAGGCCAACATCAATACACATTAAAAAAAGTTAATCCACTGACGAAACTAGTGAATACTCTCAATATATTATCAACATCTATAATACGACAGAGACTATTAATGAATAATAAAATTTATATTTTAGAATAGTATTATTGCTTCAATTTTATCTTTAATCCTTAGCCAATAAGGTATATATTAATTTAACTTTATTACGTAGGAATAAATCGTTTCTATACAATAGGTTGGTGTGTGAGCGGTAACTCACGCGGTAAACGCTATTGATCTTCCTGCCTGTTCTGCCGCGTGGGGGAGTGGGCGCGGGCTGGTTCTTCCTTCTCTTTCTTTTGTACGTATCTGAGAACAAAGAAGGATTTACTTTAGATACAATATTGTAATGTACTAGTTTTCATAACTGTCAGTAAAATTGAATGTTGGAACAAAATTATAATACAACATTATTGGAACGGAGTTATCGCGCGTTGCGAAAGGGGGCTAGACTGCAAAAATTTAGACCAAAAGTTGTAACGACACTTTTGCTATAGTTGTAAGCCGTGCGATGTGCGCGTGTTTCTCTGTCTGTCTCTCTCTCTCTCTCTCACTCAAGTTATTTTTTGCTTATAAAAATGGTACATTCACACACGAACTTGTGGTGAATAAGTACAGCGCGACTTCAAGGCGTTTGGGTCGCGTGACGTCATACGGGCGATAAATATTCGCTATCTAAATATACAGTTTCGATGATTTAAAATTATATATATAAGCGAGCGATAAAACTATGTATATAACATCAGTAATACAACAACCAGTATAAATCTTCAAATAGCTCTTAAGTAATGCGTAAGAGCGAGATAGGTATACAGTATCAGTAGCCGAAAGAAGAATAGAAGTAGGCTTATATTTAAGTCTAGTTGGTGCTCTCCATCGCACAGCGCACATCTGTACCAATATTTAATAGGAACGAGACAGCTATAATTTGTCTATAAAATAAAGTAGAACAGCAAAAAGTTTCATCATCAACTCGTCGCGCAATAGCTTTAATGTGTAATAAGTACAAGCTGGACAGATATATGAATTCATAATCTAGAGTAGGATGGCAACAGGATTATCCATTCATGTGGTTGGTAATTTTGAACGCGCCGTTCTCTACAAGCTTTACACATCAGTGCAAGCGAGATAGCTATAGTGTATCGGTAGACTAGAATAGAACCGAAAAAAAGACCTTCACAGGAACGTAGTTGCTAGTTTTCAGTGCACCGCGTACTAACTTTAAATATAAGTGCGAGCGGGACAGTTGTACTGTATCAGTAGTCTAGAGTAGGACAGGTATAGTACCTGTAGACGTCGTCGGTGGTCTGCAGCTTGCCGTGCGCGAGCAGCAGTCGTCGGCCGGCGGGCGGCGCGGGCGGAGCCCACCACGACACGACGCGCCCCACCACCGGCACGCGCCGCAATAGGCCCTCTTGCCACGCCTCGCGAGCGAGCTCCTCCTGAGCCGCTGTGATACCTGTGCAAAGTACACGATTTTTAGTTTTAAGTATTACTATTTTTATTGCCCATTCAAATATGCTGGTGGGTACGGCAATAACCTAAAGGGTCAAGATCGAACCCTCTCTCGCGCAACGGAACGGAATCGGCCCTTCTACCATTAAGCTATTGAGGAAATTAGCGAAAGGCTTCCAAAACAAAGGATGGATCCTTAGACACTGCTTATAAAATTTATGTTTAATTTGCCAGATTTTAAATAAAACCTGCAACAAAATGTTTTACGAGCATACAAATATACAGACAAAAAATTGTTTTGACCTCTGCATATTTTTAGTTTTCTCAAATATCTTGTACTAGTATCTTCACGTTTCAATAGTAAACTTAACTACTTCAGTAGTTTTTTGTAATAAGGCATTTGAATGTGTAGCATTAGATGTTCTAAACATAACTATTTCCGAAATGATATGCTCTATAGTGAGTTTGATAATCCCAGGAAAAACTAACATTTTTCCAGAATAAAAGTAATCTATGTAAATAAATCTATTCCAGACTGTATCTCTGTCACAAATTTCATCCAGATTGGTTCAGCCATTCTGGCGTGATTGAGTTACAAATCTCCAACCAAACTCACTCATTTATAATATTAGTGGGATGACACATTAGCCAATTACAATTTGATTATAATATAATATGTAAAGATATTTCTAGTAATAAAGAATGTTTCTTTACCTTTCTTTAAGACTTCAGTCATGTCTGTGAGCTGTTTGGAGTTGTTTTCGACATCTTTGCCAGCAGATATGACTAAATCCAGTAACTCATCAACATCCGTGTCTGCTGTGACCATTCCGAATCTAAATTATAATATAATAAAAATTATATTTCATTTAATAAGTTTAAAATGAAAAAAATAATGTCTATATTATGTTCTACTATTTAAACTAACCTGACACACGCCATCCCGTCTTCACCGTCCCCGCACGAGAAAGCGCCGTCAGTGGCTCTCAAAGTCTCAACTAACTGTCGGTTCAGAGCGTTCAGCTCTTCGAGGGGCGCCTCTTCCCAACCTGGTGGCACATACCGAACACCACCTAACCCTAGAAATTAATATGCAATATAATGGTAAGCATTCTATTATAATACAAAATCACCGGTCAAGTGTGTGGTGGTTAATACATTGAAAACTAAAGGGTTCCGCAGCTTGATGAGGAAGAATGTTTAGGGGTTTTAATATTGACGAATTAAAATGGACCGTAAAAATATTAGTATTATTTTTTTTATTTTATGCTAGTGGGTCTGGCAGACATTATTCCGCCCCCAAAATTAAAAAAAAGACTGGAACTGGGATTCTTGAATCTACCGAAACACACCAAAAAAATTTCATCAAAATCCGTCCAGCCATTTAGGAATTCAGTGTCATACAAACGTGCAGTAAAATTATATATAACGATATAGAATATTAACAATGATTTTTAAGGCATTACTAATATTCCTACTACCCCTTCAAATAACCTTCATCTTGCGCTGGGAGTGGGTACCAATAGCCCAAGAGGGTCAGGATCGAACAAGCACCTCACAATATAAAAGAAAATTATAGGAAAAACTTAGGTATATAGAAGCTAAAGTTGACTTATTAATCGAGATAAAAACTTTATAATATTCAATAAATAACGTATTCACCACAAGACAGAACATGATGTATGTATGTATGTATGATGATATGCACATATTAGTCTGCTTATCTTCTCTACCGATCTTTCCCCTGGTTTCCCAAACATTGATCAAACTCATGTCAACTTAACATAGCAAATACTAAACGCTCGTTGGTGGTCTGTTGATCATCGATTATCTTTAACCAATGAGCGATCTGAAAAGGGGTCAAAGGTGATTTTGGTATTTAGATTTTACTATTTAGATATTTACGTGAGACTTTAATTAAATGAAATGAATGCACAACTTTTGTATACCAAGTTTTAATGGCAAGTGAAAAAAAACGAAAATAGTGTATGTAAACGCCTGATTATTTTCAATAGCAATAACGTTATAATAATAATAAATAATAAATAAACGCTGCACACTCAACGCCCCCATTAGGATAGTAATATCCTGTGTCGGGGGTCCGGAAACATTCACAATGACAAGGGCAAATACACCCAGACCGGAAAATATGCTTGCAAGGTCAATACAAACATATTATGCTCCGAGCGAGAATCGAACCCGCGACCTGTAGGGTTTAAGGCAGGTTCGCTACCGCTGCGCCACAACGGCGTCGTCATCGTTATCGCCAACATTTGCTTATAAAAAGAGTAAGAGAACGAGAGGCGTAAACACGATCTATACGAGTATTTGGTATGTTAAGTTGAAATGAATTTGATCAACGAGAAACCGGAGGTTAGTGTCGTGACGTCACCACTCACCCGCCCACCCGGGGACACGGACCAGCCGGAGCACGTTCTGCTCGGCGACTCGCTTCCGGAAGGGCTCCCGCAGGGAGACAGTCGCTCGCAGCACCGACAGCTGCGCCTCGAGCACGCCCGCCCACGCGTCCGCTCCGGGCGTCTCCGGCGCGCCCTCCAGTGGGCAGTACCGGAGTACCACGCCGTGGGATTCGGTCTCGCAGACTTCTATGCTTATCTGTGGGGTAACAGATATTTGAACGAAGTTCCTTATCGCACGTTGCGAAAGGAAGCTTGACGGAAAAAATTAAGACCAAAAGTTGTAACGACACTTTTTGCTATAGTCGTAAGCCGTGCGGCGTGCGCGTGTTTCTCTGTCTGTATCTCTCTCTCTCATAGAAAGCAAGCCAGTTATTTTCGTTTCGTCTTTCAATTTCGTATTGAACAGTGTGGTGTCGCGACGGTTATTAAAATAAAAAAATAATTAGTTTTCAATAATTAAATTATTTAATTTATTAATAAAATTTTATTACAATTCCTTCTCTAATTAATCGAAAGGAATTTCGTTCCATCCGCGTGTCTCTAGGCACCTCTCAAGTTTTTTATAATCTGTATTACGTTGTCAGGTTTTCAAACATCTTAAGTAATAATGCAAGTCCTGTGGTACGTTTCTTTGTCGTCTACAGCAACCGAACATTTTCGGAGATAAAATTACCATTTAATGATTTATTAATCTAGTTAGTAAGACGTTTAGCCGTTTTTGCGTGATTGAGTAACAAACATCCAAACAAAAAAGCTTTCATATTTATTATTAAATTGATAGAAAAAAACAATTTTTATCATAAATTCATTTCCTATCAAATTATACAAAATGTTGCTTTCATTTTATTTAAAAAAAAAATATTAAAAACAATATTTTTCTTTTTATGTTAGTAAGATTATTTTACATTTTATAGTCGGCGAGATGTGACGACCCCATCGCCCGCTTTTGGAATAATCTCCATCACAGCAAAGATGATTCCACCAGTGCAATCAGTCACACTGGTGGTAGGTCTTCTGTTGCAAGAGGCCGGCTAGGTAGGTACCACCGCAGTGTCAAATATTCCACCATGAAACAGCATCTTTGGCATTACTGTGTTCCGGTCTGAAAGACCTACCTACAAACTACTTTCTTGCCAACTTAGTAACATAAAAAAAGGACTCACCATTTCGGCTTCTCTCTGCAAAACTTGTCCAAGCCAAGAATTGAGCTTGTCGTAATACGCCGGAGGCTTCTCAACGTCAGCTGGTGCGAATTGGAAAGCGACACACGCTGACGCTTGACTGATGGCTTCCTGAAATAATTCGAGCCTTTAAAAAACGAAAAATAAAATACAAAACCTCACCGAGCCTTAGCGTCATTGGTCCAATCAAATAGTGGACGCTCATTGGTCAAAGCAAGTAGTACGCGTATATTGGTCAAATTAAATAGCGCCTTCTCATTGGTCTGATTAAATAGTGCGCGCTAATTGGTCAGATCTAAATGTGCGCGCTAATTTGTCAAATCAAATAGCGTGGTCATTATTAAAATCAAATAGCCTGTAGACATTGAGAAAATTACGGTGGCAGAGCCATGTTTCTAACAGCACAAATGGGCTGACTAGATTGATTTTGAATTTGTAGGATTCAGTAGGTTAGTTTAGGTTAGGCTTTGAATATTATTATCCTGTGCTGAGAGCTTAGTCTCAGGCTCTGGACTTTAGGATCTAGAAAGAAGAAGAACGAAAGACCTGTAATACTTACAACTATATCTGTGTTAGGAGGCTCGTCTCCTCCAGGTTTGTCACTCTGTAAGGAAAATACTTTTATATTTTTTATGAACTTTTATATTTTCTTATTGCTTTACACTAAATACATATGAAAGTATATACGCTACTTACATTTTAAAAATTGTCTGTCTATCTATTCGTTCCGGCTAGTCTCTGAAACGATTTTTTTGGGCCGGTTTTAAAAGGACTTTCACTAGCAGACAATTGATGTTACAAAGAGCAACTTGGCTACTTTTTTGGAAAAAGAATTAGTGGTCCGTTAAATCAAATCAAATCAAAATTATTTTTATTCAAGTAGACTTTTAAAAAGTACTTTCGAAACATCAAAACTCGATAGTTACTCTTTTAAAATATTATTTACAATTGTACTATACATATTATAAAATTTGAATCCTGATTGTGATTTAGCACTTTAAGTGACCCAAACATTTTTATCAGAGAAATTTCGTTTACCGCGTAATATATTTTTTAAAAAGAATTATATTCTTTGCAATGCTTTTTCAATATAATATTCCTATTGCCGCTCCAAATAAGCTCGAAGCTTGCGCTAGGAGTGGGTACGACAATAGCCCAAAGGGACAATAGCCAATCAGGATCGAACCATCGACGCTAGCGTTAACGGAGCGAAGTCAGCCCTTCTACCGTTGAGGTATAAAAAAAAATGTGTGCGTGTACTATTGTAAACAAGTAAGAAGTGAAACTTCTTTACCGACATTATTTTTCGAAAAATGATCTACTATATGCAACTTTAAAGAAATTTGTTAAATAAAATTTAACAAAAGGTTTTTATAATCATAGACATGAATACAAATAATACAATTATTTCATGTTACCTTATCACTACTAAGATTATTATAGAATTTCATTAATTGCAATAGAATTATTACATGTTATACCTACTCCGCTGGAGAAAGTGCTCTTCGAATCAACCGTGGTAGGGATAAGAAAAAGATGGCGCGTAACGGAAAAATGTGACGGTAAATTTTTTTCCAACGCCGATAAACTTTAATAAAATTGAGGTACCAGTAATTTGAGTTCGGAGCTGGCGACGAGTGCTCTGGCAGCTCTAGCGGAGCGGAAGGCGGCTTCGATGCGTCGCGCCAGTCGCTTGGCGCCGGCCGCGCGAGCGCACGTCCACAGCGGCAGCGCGGCGAGTCGCGCCGCGCCCGCCGTCAGCCCCGCCAGCGCCGCGAGCGCGCCCTCGCGACTACCCGCCTTGCGGGGAATGTTTATTATAGTTCTTTCAATTTAAAATGAATCAAAATGGCCGCCTCTGCGCAGGTATAATCATGGACAAAAATGTGGATTTCGTCTTATTTAAATAGATTTTTTATAAAGTGGGAAAACGTAATTAAGTAATTAATATAGTTATTGTTGCTTCGAAATACAATTAATTATTTATTGTTATCCTTATTAATTGCTTAAATAGAATAAAACAAATAAATAATGTAGAAAAAGGTAAATAAAAAAAGTTAATGTACATTTTTAATCACCTTATCTTAAAATAAAATAATTTATATTTTAATTTAATTTTTAATAATTTATTTTTAACTAAAACATCCGTGAGCGAGTGTATTAATCGCCGTGAATCTGTCGAGGCGAATTCTAATATGCAATTCGATATTGTCGAGCATTTGTAGGCGAATTAAGTGTAAAAAAACATGGATTTGAACGAAGCGTTCCTGTTTTCGACGAATTGTGTGGGCTTTTTCATGTATATTATGATTTTTATACTGATTCACGCCATAGGAAAGAATATGTCCCCTCATGATGGGTTTGAGTTTCAATAGCTTACAATATACGTTGCAGTATAACAATATTCTTTTCCTACATTGATGAATAATTCGCTTTTTGTCCCTTGTACTAGGGAGGAAAGCGCTCGATTCTCTCGGTAAGATAACACTATTTAATTCACTTTACCTCCCGGTAACCTAGCAACCGTGTGTTTATCCCTCGTACCAGGGACGAAAAGCGAACTTTTATCATAGAAAATCGTCCACGCACCACGGAAGAAAAGTAGGACATTGCCACCCTCGATTGCCACGATTATTATTATTTGACTAGGGGAACAATAATCCCTGAGTGAGAATGTCTACTTCTCTCCCGTGGTGCGTATTGTACTAATACTTATATAACTTACCGTATTAACAGCTTTCGAATGATCATTGGCTGTTATTGGTTCTGGTATTTTATAAAATGTCTGTTTGTGTAATTCAGGAATGTAATCACTACATAGTATAAAACAAAGTCGCTTTCTCTGTCCCTATGTATGCTTAAATCTTTAAAACTACGCAACGGATTTTGATGCGGGTTTTTTAATAGATAGAGTGATTAAAGAGGAAGGTTTATATGTATAATAACATTCATTAAATAGTGGAGAGAAAAAAACTGTTATTGTTGAGGTTTCTAATGTGATGTCGTAAACAATTACATTTAACGCGTGCGGGCCACGGGCAGTAATGAATAAATCAAAACTACTGGATCGATTTTAATCATTTTTTCAGTGAATGACATAGGCTATATATTTTATACCTGTGCGAAGCCGGAGCGGGTCGCTCGTAACATAAAAATTATAACAACACAGGCACATACAGTTAAATCAATTATCGCGGGTTATTATAACTATCAATGATTAAAAAGTGTGGAGGAAGGATGTCCCTCCAACACGAATGGGAAGATCCTCCGATCAGGCTGGTGATATTTCCTAGCGAGCCAAAGACCAAAGACTTACGTTGGAAAGTTGGAATTTATACTTTATTAGCGTAGAACGCTTTGATAGCGCGATTCAGGATTGTAACGATCTTATCTATTTATCGCGTTGCGTCGTTTCACATTTGATGCATGTAGATGTCGCTACAGCCTTATAATTTAAGGAGTTTCGTTTTTATCTTCAAAGAGTCCATGATCATCACGAAATGTATGTGGTATCACCACCATTGTCGAGATGTTACCCAATCAATTTTTTTTTTAAGTTAACCCAAAATTAATTATATTAAAAGGATACAACAGTTGGTAATCCGGGAACACCAAACCAAGGTCCTGGGGTTAATGTCAATGAGTCCGCTACACTGTAGGTCTGTAAATAAAAATAAAGTTGGAGTAAGGTGGAAATATCGCTCTAAAATGATTTTTATTTTGGGAGCACGGTTATTATTCTTCACAAGACATGTTAAAGAAAAAACTTGTTTTTGTTTCGTATTAATTGGACGCAAATAAGCAATACCATGTTAACCCACACGAATGACATTTCGAGAAAAACGCGTTTGAAAATTTTGAACAACTTGCTTTATATGATTTTTTATATATATTGGTCAAGTTTTTGCCAATTTAAAGATGTATGTAAGTTATTTTACTTATTTTCACATAAAATAAGCATACAAACTACATATTTCATATATAATATAACCCAAAACGTTTAAAATAATACATAAATTGCATGATTAAAAATGGCTTTTTAGAAGTTTTAAAGCTAAAAACCCTACAAATATTAAAGAAAAATGTTCTTCAGCCATTTATCAACACTTCTGCATATATAACTCAGTTTTTTCAATTTTGTGGGTTGACATGGTATTGCTTATTTGCGTCCAATTGTAGTAGTGGAGCCATGCTCGCCCAGTACAGTTGGACCAGCTCTCACACTTCTGATCGGCGTATAGTAATAGCATCAGTACTGTTGCATTTCGCGCGTGAGTAAAGTCGCCGGAGGCCCAATCTCTCGGCTCCTTTGTTCCCTTCTCTCCCATTCCTTTGGGTTGGCAACACGCATGTGATACTTCAAGTATCGCATGGTTACCGACAACCGTCATGACATTTAAAAACGCCATTTCAAATCATTGCCAAATTTAGGTAGTATTATGAAAGTCCAAATCTCCAGGTCCATTTCTATACTTGTACATATATGCAGAAATGCAGAAATGCAAGTAACCATGCTTCATAAACAATGACTGCTTATTACCGTCAAGATCTGATAATAGGTGTACGACTACATTGATACAGTGCTAGCAGTGCCATATAGTATAAATATTAGATTACAAATTTATTTTGCGTTATTGGTAGCGAGTCTGCCTTTAGCCTCGACGGTTGCGGGTTCGATTCCCGCTCGGGCAGATCTTTAAATTGATCTCACAAAAATCTCTTTCGATCCGGGCTTTAATCCGTGTGGGTCTTCCCATCGTGCCTCGGAGAGCACGGTATGCTGTCGGTCCCGGTTGTTATCACATTACGTCTCATAATAATCGTCAACTCTTGCTAAGTAAATTGCTCTTATCCAATGAGTCACTGGTTCGCCCTTAGGGTTACGGAGGTCAGATGGAAATCGCTCTGTGTAAAAACTGTCAAATCCGAACATGAGTAATAAGCAGACCCTGGGTAAATACTCCTATAATACCGGGAATAATCCTAAGAAGAAGGCAACATGACTTTATCAGTGTCAAACTTACAACAGTCATAACTACTGAAACCTATAACTTACATCTTCTCTACCCATAATTGCGGGCAAAGCAAGCGCATGTCCCCGCACATGTAAGTGCATGTTCCTCCGCCCACACATCGCCGCTAAAGCCCCCAGTGGTGACCCACAGCCCAGCGGTGGACCGCCCACTTCGCCCAACACTAGCAGCGGGATCCGGTTACCATTGACATCCTCTTCGCAGAGCCGATCGAGGGCATCTAGATCCATACCCTTACCTGGAATTGGAGATTCTCTATTTGGTCAGACGCAATCAGGTCAAGGCCTATCAATAAATTACGTCACAGGTAAAGGGCGAAAAAAAGGGTTACACCCTTGTGGCGTTGTGTGTAGCGTGTCTGCCTTTAGTCTCGACGGTTGCGGGTTCGATTCCCGCTCGGGCAGATGTTTGTTAAATTTCTGTCTCGGTCTGGGCGTTTGTCTATGGGTCTCCCCACCGTGCCTCGGAGAGCACGTTACGCTGTCGGTCCCGGTTGTTATCACATAACATCTGATAATAATCGTTAACTCTTGAAACATAAATTGCTCTTATCCAATGAGTTACTGGTTCGCCCTTAGGGTTGCAGAGGTCAGATGGCAATCGCTCCGTGTAAAAACTAGTAACCTGTCAAATCCGGATAAGAGTAATAAGCAGACCCTGGGTAAAATAAAATACCGGGAATAATGCTAGGACGAAGAAGAGGTAAAGGGCGAAAATGACATTATGTGAGAAGGGACAATCTAATAACCAAAAACTTAAAAATATCATTAAATTTGTTTCGGAACTGCTGGGCAAAGTAGATTTAAAGAAACAATATCTCGAGGTTACCAACGCGTGAGTGGTTACGACAACCGTTAACAATGAGGTGGGTCGTATGCTTGCTTGCCAACTTAGGGACACAAAAAGATTTAAAAAAAAAAAAAGATTTATTTCAAGTAGTTGAATCAAGAATATTTCGTTTTTCGTTGTTATTATCTATGGCACTGATTTAATAGAAAACGGCTATTAACGCAGTATAGAAGAGTAGGTATACAAAACATAATATATTACTTTTGTAACAATATTGATAATAAGCAATTGATAAAAGTAGAAATGTAATTTACGACGTAATCTTAAATATACAAACACGTAAAGCATTAATAGTTTTATTTTAATCATTAACACAAATGATTTTATTGACTAATGCAGCTTAATTTGTGCTTGTCATTGTGTATGTTTCCGAACCCCGACACAGGATATAACTATCCTAATGGGGGCCGTTGAGTGTGTAGCGTTTATTTATTTATTTTAATATTATGTCTCACAATAATCATAATTATTCGTACTTGATTATAAAACCAAAAACCATTGCGAATCCATTTCTTTAATAATAATGAAGCCTATTTCTCACGCTCGTTTTTTTTAAAGATTCTTACCTGTTGGACTGACTGGCACAGGTCGGACACAGGCTAGTGGTAGACCCAGTTGTCGACATAAATGCTGCACAACGCCCAGAGGACTCGCCACACAACTGTATATCGAGGGCAGTCTGTTCGCAAAGGCTAAAGCTGAAGAATAACAAAAATAAATATATTATTAGATGTCAGTTATTCGTGTATCAACAATTTTTAGTAGGGATTCTTATATAATTTTATTTATGTTTACTACGGCTCGCGGGCACGATTCTCGCTCGAGGCAAATGTATTAACCATACATGCATGTTTTCCAGTCTGGGCGTCTTGTCTTTGTGTTTGTTACTGAACCCCCGACACAGGATATAACTATCCTAATGGGGGCCGTTGAGTGTGAATGTTTGTAGCGTTTAGCGCTCTGTCAAGCCAATGGATAGGGGAAGGAAGTGTATAAGTTGCGGTGACTGCTTACCATTAGGCGGATCGTATACTTGCTTGCCCATCCTCATGAAATTTTAAAAACTTAAAAATCATGTTGCCCTTTAAATTCTTAAAAGTGTTTGATGATGTAATTTTAAATTACTATAACATACGAATAGATATTAATATTTGTAATCGAGCCATAAACATAATTCTCTCCCTGGCAATTAAATGCTACACATAACGGACGTCCTTTATTACTCGTTTACATACGAATATAACTCTGAATATAAGTAATATGGGCACAAACATTAGATAGAGAGAGAGGTGTATATAGACAGAGAGAGAGAGATATAGATAGAAGGAGACAGATAGACTTACCTCCGTCTTCTAAATATCGAGGGTACTTATGGTGCAGTAGCATTCTGGTAACTCTAACGAGACCTTCCATTTGTTCTTGGTGGTAATACGCATTGTAATCTGATAATCTGTAAAGGATTTTTTTTATTAAAAACTATGAATTAAATATTCTTTCATAGAAAATATAAAAATGTTGGCGCAATTATATATTTCGTATAATTTACGCTAAGACATTTTTTTATGTTACTAAGTTGGCAAGCAAGCATACGGCCCTCCTGATGGTAAGCGGTTGCCGTAGCCTATCAGCGCTTGCAACACCATTAGTAGGTGACACTCACGCGTTGCCAACCTCGAGATATTAGTTCTTAAATCTCGTTCGCCCAGTAATTTCACTAGCCTACAATGCCCTTCAAACCGGAACACAGTTATGCTTAAGCACTACTATTTGGCGACAGAATATTTGACACTGCGGTGGTACCTACATAGCCGGCCTCTTACAATAAAAGGCCTACAGCTAGTGTAACTGATGGCGCTGGTGGAATTCTAAAATTATAAGTCAACAATAATATTATTGAATTATTTGTAATCATTAATCATTTATTTTTTAATTTTAATTTGTTTTTCTGTTATTGGTCAATTACTACTTAAACAAATTACTACGTTAAATTTTAGTTTTACTTAAATTATAAAGAAGTGTTTTTTTTAATCGATAATATCTTATTATATGGCTAGAACTCCTGGTAATTAATGCCCCCTTTAGTAACTCATATGACTGTCGAATATATAATACATCAATTTACTACGCGCGATTTGGCGTCGAGTCACACTCGCATTTATAATATTATTTAGAATAGCAATACATACTAAACATAGTTCTTTATCGATTACTATTGTATTATGATTTTTCTTACACAATATATTTCATATTGCATTGATTTTTATCACGAAACAATAGCTAGGTAACTTTGTTTTTTGCCACATCAAAATCTGCCCGCTTATAATTTAACGTTATTTTTTTAAGCAGTTTAATTTCCAGAACCTCAATTAATTCGAAAATAATTTAATTAAATAAAAATAAATAAACGGTATACAGTTAACGGCCCCCAATAGGATAGTTATATCCTGTGTCGGGGGCCCGGAAACATACACAATGACGAGGACAAATACACCCAGACCGGAAAATATGCCTGGATGGTCAACACAAACATCTGTTCCGAGCAGGAATCGAACCAGCGACCTTTGGCACTTAAGCCGGTTCGCTACTGTTGCACCACAACGTTTAGACTCAAATATGTAATTTTAATTTAAATCAAGGACCTAAAAGTTTTACGATATTTTTTTAAATAGCCTTCAATCACGTTATTGAACCGAAACCTTAGTTAATAATGTTCATAAATGTAACAAAGTGCAGAATAATCATTACTTATTATATAAGTTTATCGCCTTGTTAAAAAGGACTTACTATAAACTATAGTCTGTTACATGTAAGTTGAACCCTGCGCAGTAACACGTTTTTGGGTCTCAACCGTATGCGGTATGAAAGGGGCCGGGTTTAGTACACTCGCTCACGGTTGTTTTAGTTCTTTAATAATAAATTATTAAATAATAAATTAAAATATAAATTAGTTTTGTCAAGTGTGTTAACATTTAATTCAAGATAATGCCTCGACCACAATCAACTTTAAGGAGACGGGAAAGAAGGATGGTATTTGACGTTTATAGTTATTTTTTAAAAGAAAATAATATAACTAAGTCTCTGAATAATACTGCTGAGGATACGGAGAAGTCTGTCTCAGTATTAATAATGTACATTAACTTTTTTTTATATATAGGTACCTTTTTTCTATACTATTTACTTGTTTTATTCTATTTAAGTAATTAATAACGATAATATATAAATAACTAATTGAATTTAGAAGAAATAATAACTATATTACATCCTTCATTCCGTTTTCCCACTTTATGAAGAATCGATTTAAATAAGACGAAACCAATATTTTTGTCTAACATTTTTGTCCATTATTGTACCTGCGCAGAAGCGGCCATTTTGGTTCAAGTTACATTTAAGGAACTATACGTTCGGTAACATTAGACAGTTTGTTGGTTAGCCGTTTAACGGTCGGTCGTTACCATGACAACTGTTGCAGTACCACCATAAGGCATTTCCGAGGCAGTGACGACTTTAATTGTTTCTTTTGAGACCCATTTATAAATAGGAAACAACTTTCACAGTTTATAAGTTTTCCGACTCTCCAGTGGGAAAAGTGCCTTATCAGAAACAGAAAATATCCCATTAACAAGGGAGACCTCGATTGAGTACCTGTATTTATATTAAATGACCCTGACTGACTGACTAACTGAACTCTTAACTGTACAACTTATAAATTATGTAAAGGCACTCTGCAATGTCAATATTATGTTATATTGTTAAGTAGATTGTATTATTGTATAAAATATAGCACAACGTATTTCAGCCTCGCATTTATTATTCAAATCACTTAGTGAAGATAATAATAGGTCTTTTAAGGTATTATTTAAAATGGTGTAAATTTATATTTTATATTTAGTCATATATATTTCTTTCAAAACTTAAATCTTCAATTGCCTACAATATTCCCTTTCGTAGATAAGGACTGCATTTTCCACTAACAGGGAGACGAAACGAGAGTCGACGAAGTGTGTTATTAGAGACCAAAAAATAATAAGAATTTTGATTTTTACATGCCTCCGCCCAGCTTCAGTGAAAACGGTTGAGCGGAAACGATAGTGTTTCCATCTATACATATAATAAAATTGGAGTGTCTGTTTGTAATATTGAAATTACCGTTTTTTTCTACATGTATATGAATATATATACGGTAAATACACCAAAATAATTTTTTACAATTTTTGTCTGTCAGTCTGTCTGTTTGTCTAATCTCTGAAATGGCTGGACCGATTTTGACGGGACTTTTATTGCCAGGTAGCTGATGTAATAAGGAGTAATTTAGACTACTTTTATTTTGGAAAAAACAATTAGGGGTCCATATAATAAAGAAAAAATGGTACATAACGCGAGCACAGCCGCGGGCTCAGCTAGTACAAAATAAATTGCACTAGTCAGTCGAAGCGGAACGGGGGTGAAACATCTCTTCGGCGCCGCGCCTGTACTTCTTTCCTCGCACAACCCGCTCCGCCTATCTTTTACTATGCAACTCATCTCCCTATATCTAGTTGCGTTTTTTTTTTTTTTTATGTTAGAAGTTGGCAAACAAGCATACGGCCCACCTGATGGTAAGTGGCTGCCGCAGCCTATGAGCGCTTGCAGTACCATTAGTAGGTGCCACTCACGCGTTGCCAACCTCGAGATATTAGTTCTTAAATCTCGTTCGCCCAGTAATTTCTCTAGCGTACAATGCCCTTCAAAACGGAACACAGTAGTGCCTAAGCACTACTATTTGGCGGCAGAATATTGGACACTGCGGTGGTACCTACCTAGCCGGCCTCTTGCAACAAAAGACCTACCACCAGTGTGACTGATTGCACTGGTGGAATAATCTCTGTTGTGACAGAGGTTATCCCAACAGCGGGCGATGGGGTCGTCACATCCCGACGCCTTTTCAGCTGCTTGAGCCCACGCTTTCCCATTCCTCGTCAACACAACAAACCAATTATAATGGCATTCTTTAACAGCTGTAATCATCCTTTAACATAAAGCGAGTGTTACACTTATAAGCGTTTAAAATAGAAAAATGCGAATCGATGTTGATAAAGGTAATTCAGACTTTAGCGAAATATAAGTAGCTATATATATATATATATATTATTTTTATGGATATTTTTGTCTCACATATTATCAACTTACATCCTATATTCCTCACAATATTTCATATCTAAATACTAATTTCCAAAAACAAAAGGCATCTATTTTTTATGACGTTGTGGCGTAGCGGCAGCGAACCTGCTTTAAGTGCTTTAGGTCGCGGGTTCGATACCCGCTCGGAGATATGTTTGTATTGACCATACAGCCATGT
This sequence comes from Hestina assimilis, assembly GCA_023373885.1. Taxonomy (NCBI): domain Eukaryota; kingdom Metazoa; phylum Arthropoda; class Insecta; order Lepidoptera; family Nymphalidae; genus Hestina; species Hestina assimilis. The sequence continues at coordinate 1,970,615 of CM041749.1, read as the reverse complement.
TTTTCGGTCTGGGTGTTTGTACTTGTCATTATGTATGGAGTTCTGACACAAGATATAACTATCCTACTGGGGGCCGTTGAGTGTGTAGCGTTTATTTATTATTTAATTATTTTATATGATGTGTTATATTTAAGTCAGGACTCGTTACTGTTTATCTCGAACGCAGATTTTTTAACTGACTTTAAAAGATATTTAATGTACATTGTACAAGTATGCACTAAAAAGCAAATACTTTCTTGATTGAATGCTGAGAATCATGTTTATTATTGTTTCAGAAAGAATGCACACACTTTTAAAGGTAAAAGTATGTAAAAGCAATCTTTCGTATCCATGTGTTAGAATAATACACACATATATAGTCGATAAGATAGAAGTATCTAAATTAAACATACATTACAACAACAAAAAATATATTAATTCTAATGACATCAAACAGATAAACAGACAAAAATTTTGTTTTTCTTATGTAAGTACTGTATATACTTTTATATGCATTTAGTGAAATATCAATTTTATCTTAATAGATATTATGAACATTGGAGAATGACTAAACATATTTTTATCGCTACAAAACTGTAGTTCACACAGGCTAAACCATCATAATCAAGTCATGAAATAAACATACCGTAAAATAAAACATCAAATTAACAGAAAAACTCTTTAAATATCAAGTAACTATAAAAATATACATCATACTTCGTAGCAACTATTATCACTCACCTTGAGTTTCAATTAAAATTTGGATAAGATTAATAGCAGTAAAATGTTTATGTACTAACAAGGTAGAATGTGATAAGTAATCAATGTATACAAACCATGAAAATGCAATAATCATGTAACTAATATTTTACAACTTTCAAGGGGTTCTCAGTTGTACGTCAACTAATTATAATATTTTAGTGTTGTGCAATTGCCAAGTTTCAGTCATGGCTGTTCCAGAGAAGTCAGAACTTTTTGTAGTAGAAGAACTGCATTGAGAGACATTTTAGAAATTTAATGTTATTGATGGGATAAATAAACCCTTTTCTTGATAAGCTGTTGTCTCATAAATTGTAAACTTTTTCATTTTAAAATTAAAAATTATAAGTACAATATATAGTATAGTAACCTTTTTCTTCTTCGTATCGAGTGGTTAGTGACCTAGTGTTAGAGTTGTTCAGGTCACCGTATAAGCCTCTGTCATGACTTATCGGCTATTATTGAATTGTTAACAGAGGGAACCAACATTTTACATGCCCTCCGAAGTGCGGAGACCCTCAATAAAAATACCACTAGGCGATCCCCACCAGTATTAAGTTTTGTGTTTTAGTGTTATTATATTTAATGTATAAGACTTCACTCTTGAAATTTTGAAATAATATTTAAGAAAAATATTTATTTTTATTCTTAAATGTGTAAGCTCTTGACCTCCATTGAGTGCAATATTATGTATTTATAGTTATAGTTTTATTTTTTATGAACATTATGAACAGATCCCTATAATTCTTTTCTTGAGAATAAAGTTTAATAATTGGTAGAATGTAGTCCCATAAATCATATGAGAATCTAATTAACAACTCGAGAGAAATAGAACATACTTCTTCTAAGAAGAGGCAGACACACACACTGAATTCAAATTGTTCTTATACATTCCTGGCTTAGTTGAAGGTTATATTACATGTTTATTACTTTTTTTATAGTATTAAAAACAAAATTTAATAATGAAGTTAAAATTACTTGTTGCCTTCTTAAATATATTTCATCTTTTTAGTATTAATGTTTTGATAGTTGTATCAGCTAATTGATTACAATAATTAAAGGTTATCTATAAAAATCGGCTAATAAAATGACAAACAGTGAAAAATAAATTATTTACCTGAACATGTGTGCCATCCAGCGTGTCGTCTCACTAGCTATGTGAGCACCAAGTCTGGCTGCATGACTTCTTTCTAATCTCGCAAATAGAGCAGAAATACTATGAGATAAAATAGCTGCTCGCGTCACAGCATCCGTAGGCAATAACGGTGGTTCTAAAGTCTCACAACTAGGGTCAGTCTTAAGTACAAGGTCTTCTAAAACCTTCAAAATCTCATCCATTGGCATTTCTTCGGGTTCGAAAAAACCAGCACTTATTTTTCGAGTTTCCGGCTTCGTCTCCTCTTCTTCCGCATCCTGGGAATTCACACTAGCTTCTAGCCTTCCTACTACCTCAGATACCTGGAATTCAAGCCCTCCAAAAGGCCGCCGGTCCTAAAAAGTCATAAAGATGCATAAACATCAAAACTATTTTTGAAAATATTTAACTAATTGATTATGATTTTACCAGTTCCGACGGGACACCAATTTCAGGATTGGGTATATTGGTTTCCATTTCTGAAGCCGGCGCATCTCCCATGCTGCGTGGCGAATTATTGCAAATTTACAACACACCGACAGAAATATTGTAAAGTGTAAACGTCACTCCAATGTTTTGATTGACGTTGTGACAGCTTGTCGATTGGCAGATTAATAATAATAATTATGTATGTTGTATTCGTGGTTAAATCTCGGATACTCGGAAAGACCTATAAAGTTAAAATGAATGTCAGCATCGTAATTATTAAATATTTTATATTATTTCTCCACAATATAAGTTTCTAATTTTTAGCTTTACATATTTACATATAGATTTACGTGTTTAATTTTACCAAAACCTTAATAACTAATTTGTCTTGGAATGTGATAATTTTATTTAGATAAAGTGTATATTATTATTTACTTACGATATATTTTCTACAATTATTGCTCTTAAAAAAAAACAATGGAATAAAATAATTATATTTATAATATACCAAATATAACTAAAATCATATTTTTTGCTTGGAAAGCTATTCGATAAGTTAGTGATTTTGTCTTTGCTTTGCAAAATGCAATTGCAAATGTCACTTTGACAGACATTTTGACGTACGGGTTGAGGTTGATAATAATAATAAATCGAAGTTTTTTGAAATAAAAATGTCCCTCGTAAAAATATTTTCTGTGTCCACTCGAGGTAAGAAATATTTACTTTTATATAAAATGTCAGCAAGCTTTATTATCACGAAGTATTAAAATTTTGTAGTTACGCAACTGTATTTATAACCCTATTTAAATTCAAAAATAGAGAACAATATTAAAAATTACGCGTAAAAGGCTGTAAGTTTGGTTTTAATATTATTTTCCTATTTTTTAACGTTACGTTAAGTTGAAGCTTATTTTATAATTTAATTATAATATATTTCGGATGTGTAAAATAATATAAATGTTAATTTTACAGCGCGAGCGTCTGGTGCTAGTGGTATACTAATTCGTCACGCAAGTTCTAGTCAAGAAGGCAAAACTGAAAAAGTTTACCCTCCCAATGTCCCTGGATTTAAATATGTAAACGCAGAAGATCCTGATATGAGTTTTAGAGAAATGTCGAACAGGGCTGCACAGACTTTGTTCTGGACTGAACTGGCACGAGGCTTTGCTGTTACTTTAGCTCATATTTTTAAGGTAAGATGAAAGTAATGTATTTTAAATTAAAATGAAAAATCATACCTTCAAATAATTTTTTTTGAATAATATTATGTATGTCAAACAAGCTACAAACAACAAAAAGCTAAGTTACATATTTCTTTGCTTATTTTTTTTGTACTATTTATGGATTTTGAAACAAGTGAATATTGGGGTAATAACATAGCTCCAATGAGTATTTAAAATAAGTATTTTAAAAGGAGAACAAAATATTATTGCTATAATTTTTTACGAAAATATGTAATAGTGAGGAATAACAATAAATCCACTAAAACATGTTATTATTAAAATTTCAGGAGCCAGCAACTATCAATTACCCATTTGAAAAGGGACCTCTGTCGCCCAGGTTTAGAGGGGAACATGCATTGCGTCGTTACCCTTCTGGCGAAGAGAGATGTATTGCTTGCAAGCTTTGTGAGGCTATTTGCCCAGCACAGGTACGATTTATACCTTGAGGTTTTTTTACAAAATTTAAGCGGAGACCCGAGGGCAGAGAAACTAGTACCTTCACAGATCAGATGTGTAAAAACAGGTAACCTGTCAAATCTGGATAAGAGTAATACCCTGGGCAAAAATTTTTTTTTATGTTATAAGTTTGCAAATAAGCATACGGCCCACCTGATGGTAAGTAGTTGCCATAGCCTATGAGCACTTGCAGCACCATAAGCCAGTGCCACTCATGCGTTGCCAACCTTGAGATATTTGTTCTTAAATTTCTTCTGCCTAGTAATTTCACTAGTGTACAGTGCCCTTCAAACCGGAACACAGTAGTGCCTAAACACTACTATTTGGCGGCAGAATATTGGACACTGCGGTGGTACCTACCTAGGCGGTCTCTTGCAATACCTATCTATCTACCTACCTACCTACCTACCTACCGGGATAATGCTAGGAAGATGTATATACGTCTATGGGTTGTTGTGTGTCAACAGTTTAACTACATTTACATGTTGGTGATGGAAACCCATGCGTTTTGCCCTTGGTGTAAGAAGTTTTCAGTAAAAAAAAATAATTAAAAATTGGCACAAAGATAGGCTACCACCCGGACACTTAGAATGTTATCCCGGATAAATATCAGTTTCCTTTGAATCGTCGATCATAACATAAACACAGCCTCAATTGATAGCTTTTAATATTATTGCTATTCCATTGAAAATATATTATTTTAATTTACAGGCAATTACAATTGAAGCAGAGGAACGTAAAGATGGCTCTCGTAGGACTACAAGATACGATATTGACATGACTAAATGTATTTACTGCGGATTTTGTCAGGTGCGTCTTTTATTTTATGATGTTTGGCAAACACACATACGGTCTGCCTAATGGCAAGCTGTCACCGTAACCTATGAATGCGTGCAACACTTTAAGTATCACATGCGTGTTGCTAACCCAAGAGATGGAAGGAATGAGAAGGGAACAGATAGGGTAGGAGATTGAGCCTCTGATGCTCTCACTTATAGCAGGTAATGCAACAGTGCCTATTGATACTGTTACTTTACAATGAATGAGAACTTCATTTACAGGTTTTGCATGCCATGTGCTCCGTTAATCTTATGTAGAGTTTTTGTTGGTGGATCATGTTTAAACTTTTTATATATTGTTATGAATAAACAAATGAAAGGCCTGATTGAAACTTCTTATTGAGTGGTTAGTGGCCAACCTACTGTCAGAGTTGTTTAGGTCGCCCGTATAGGCCTCTCTATAGGACTTGACTTTTCTACTATTTTCAAATGTTAACAGCCGGGACCGACTTTTTGCGTGCCCTCCGAAGCACGGAGACGCTCAGTTAAAATACCACTATGCGATTACCCATCTATTGACTGACCGCGCCTAAAGTTGCTTAACCCACCGATCGTTTACCGATCAGTGAGCCAACTCGACTATGAAGCGTCTCAATTCTTAAAAAAAAGTGATTGAAATTAATCAAACACCATATACTCGTATAAGATTTTTCTAAATATTTCCGCGACCCCATTTTGTATATTACAAATGGCGCCATTTGTATATTACAAATAAATAAATTAATTAAAATTCATATAAAGCAAGTTGTTCAAAATTTTCAAACGCGTTTTTCTCGAAATGACATTCGTGTGGGTTGACATGGTATTGCTTATTTGCGTCCACTTATTGTAATGTAACACGGTTTTTCCTTACAGGAGGCATGCCCAGTAGACGCTATCGTCGAGGGGCCCAACTTCGAATTCTCGACCGAAACTCACGAGGAACTCCTCTACAATAAGGAAAAGTTGCTGTCGAACGGTGACAAGTGGGAGAGTGAGATCGCTTCCAACATCAGAGCCGACCATCTCTACCGTTAAATGCTCTTAGTACATAGGGTTCATTTTTGTGTGGCAAAATTGAACCTGTTAGGATTATTAAATTATGTGATAAATAAATAATTATCAATCGTTTTGTGTTTTGTTGATTTTATACTGGTAATTAAATGGACGCAAATAAGCAATACCATGTCAACCCACAAAATTGAAAAATCTGAGTTATATATGCAGAAGTGTTGGTAAATGGCTGAAGAACATCTTTCTTTAAAATTTGTAAGGTTTTATATTATAAGCTTTAAAACTGTTCCAAATGTTCATTTTCAAAATATAAATAGCTTTTGCATACGGCTTCGCCTGCCTGTTAACTAATTCGTATCGTGAAGTACGAATAGCAATAGAAATTTAAGTCTTTCTTAATTCAGGAATTAATGAATGAAAACGTAATAGATAGTTACTTTCATATATACTATATTAGTCTGGGTATAGGTTCATGTAGTAAGGGAGAACACGCATAGAGTATAAGAGTTAGATAGATTCGTAATTTCAAGACATATACTGAATCAATTCAAAAATAAATATTATATTGGCATACTTTTACATTTTGTAATAGTAAATAAATAAAATATTATTATTATTATTATTACTTACAACTTTTTGGATTTTTTCTTTGGCTAAGGAATTTCAACTTTATGCATTGCAGTTTTAAAAATTGTATGGGTAAAAATAAGTACCGATTTCAGACAGATAATTTATTTCAATATTTTAAACATAATTTTATAATTTATATTTTATTAAATCGAAGTTATAAATTAAATATTTAGAAGTTAACCTTAATTGTTACAATCATATAACTTATATCGACTAAGACTCTTTCAAGTTTATATAAACATTTTATTTTAACACAAAATAATAGTAAATAATTCAGCATATTTGAAAAATCTAGAATAAAGTGCTTTACAATATTCGCCATGTTCATATTATTCTATAGTAAATTATACCCGTAAGATTAATCCATATTAGTTTTGGTTTACCAAAAGTGACCATTGATATCTATTTTTGATAAACAATCATCGCCTCTGCTACTTTGCAATAATGTTGCAAATAAATAAACGCTACACACTCAACGGTTTTAGGTTTTGTGTATGTTTTCAGGGGTCCGGAAACATACACAAAACGTGTGAATAGGCACTTAAAATTTTTTCTTATTACTAATACAAGAAGTCAACAAATCTTTATAAAGGTTTTTAATTTAATTTACATTACATTACATCTAATATTATTTTTATGTCACATTTAAATAATAATATAACTAATAATTAATTAATTAAATTAATTAAATTTGTCGAAATGATTATAAATAATAAAAAATATGTATTATAAGGGAATTTGATACACCCAAATTTTAAGAAGTCATTACATATTTAATAAATATTGTAACATAAAATCATTTATGAATCCAGTCAAGGGTCAAGTACCGTATATATAGCAATAACGTATTAATATCAAGTTTATAATATTTCTATCTCTCTTTGTCACATACACTACATATGTTTAAGTTTTATAATAATAAAAAAAAAATTGCCAATTTTTTTATAATCTCTAAAAACATAAGGTATGTTTCTGATCAAATAATATTATACAAATATTTACCTATCATATTTCATTTCTGTAAGACTTCCTAATAAATGCTTAAAAAATATCTTTTATATAAATACTGTCATAATTCTTAAAGCAGACTATCATGTTTAAAATATAAAACTTAAAATCATTTATATTTTACATTTATAAGGCTGGCTTTTTAAAATAAATATAATATTAATTAGTATGATTGCCGCCTAGTATTTTATAACTATACCTTTCTAGATCTTCTTTGACAAGGTCTAGAGTCCTGTCGGCGTCAATCGTCAACACCTCACAGCCGACGTCAGGGGAACTCAACCAGTTTTCATAGGATTCATGAACCTAAAACAAATGGACGAAATAAGTGGATGGTCCATGGCCCGTTTGAAGATCATTATGGCGTGTTGGTAACGAGGCTGCCTTTAGTCTCGGCGGTTAAGAGTTCCATTCCCGGTCGGGGTGGATCTTACAAATATCTGTCTCAGAGTAAGTTAAACTGTCAGTTCTGGTTGTTATTATAACATCTGATAGTAATTGTTTACTTTCAATAGGTAATTTACTAATCCAATGAGTTACTGGTTCACTCTTAGGGTTGCGGAGGTCTGATGGCAACCACTCTGTACAAAAACTAGGCAGGCTGCTCATTTGGATAAGAGTAATAAACAAATCATGCAAAAAACATGGCGATCAATGCTTAGAAAAAGGTGGGTACCACTGCAGTGGCAGATACTCTACCGTAAGGTGGACTTAGTATTACCGTATTATGGTTTGAAGGCCACTGTAGTGGGTAAAGAAGATTTAATTAAGAACCAACGACTCAGCGTTGGCAACACTTGAGTGACATCTACAAATGGTGTTGCAAGCATTCATATGCTATGGTAACAGCTAACCATCAGGTGGGCTGTATGCTTGCCTGCCAACTTTTAAAATATATATTTTTAATACTTACTTGTTCTAAGTACTCTAGAGGCACCTCAGACTCCTCAGCTCTCCCGCGTTGCATCATCCTCTCCCAAACTATTTTTGGTGTTGTTCTTAAGTAAACTGAAAATGTAACACAAGATTTATAGTGAATATGGACCAAAAAATACATTTTACATAGTTTATTTATTACTAGCTGCTGCCCATGGCTCTAGTTGGGTGAATTACACTTATGAGATACAATTCAATATGGAAATGATTGATTCCACATACAAACTCATTGGTCACCCAATCCTTTCAATTTTCATCACTGGTGATCATCAGAGGCTAAGTAATAAAATGTATAAAGATGCCTGTTATGTATTTATCTGGCTGGCAGTTGATTCAACTGTTAGATGCCATCCTTTTCTTCTATTTGAGGTTCAATTTTTGAGATGTTCACAAAGACTATTCTTAAATTAATTAATATTCTGTGCTTATATAACTTATTCTAGGAGCCTCCTCCAAGCTTTGAGTACACTTAAGAAAACTTTGTGAGGGTTATATGTGTTAGTAAGAAAATATATAATGCGAATACTAACCTATCAGATCTAAATTGATGTCTAAATTCTTTTCTGTATAGTCGAACCACTGTATAAGTACTTCATATTCAGGGTCCTTAAGAAAGTCCTGCTTCTTGGCATTTTCAACAAAACAATGTCTGCTATTTTGAACAGATCTGAAAAACAAAATGTGATGTAAGCATTGAGATACTATAAACTAAGAACTTGCCTTTCTATACAGAAAAAATGTTCATATTTGCTAGTGGCTCCTTCGTAAATTCTCTCTAATGCAACAAAACTAATTTAGTCACACACTAACTATTTGATTATGTTGCAAGCAATTATGATGCTGACTTCATTGGATTATATTGCAAACAACATGAAGTAGAACCAGCAAATCTTTGACATATAGTTTGTATGGAAGGACCAGTCCATATTATGGTTATTAGATTAATTTCATTCCATATTTTATTAAGTTTTTATGAAATTGCTTTTCAGGAAATTTGTACAAAAATAAGAACTTCAAGATGATAGCATTTCCCACATATAAGATTAAATAAATATTTATATGTTTTTTTTTTACCTTTTTAAAACTTTAAACTATAAATAATATAGAATAGTTGTAAATAAACACCGTTTGATGTTTGACACCGTTGTGGCATTGTGGGTAGCGTGTCTCCCTTAAGTCTCGACGGTTGCGGGTTCGATTCCCGCTCGAGCAGATGTTTGTTAAAATTTCTGTCTCGGTCTGGGCGTTTGTCTGTGGGTCTCCCCACCGTGCCTCGGAGAGCACGTTAAGCTGTCGGTCCCGGTTGTTATCACATAACATCTGATAATAATCGTTAACTCTTGATAAGTAAATTGCTCTTATCCAATGAGTTACTGGTTCGCCCCTTAGGGTTGCGGAGGTCAGATGGCAATCGCTCTGTGTAAAAACTAGTAACCCGTCAAATCCGGATAAGAGCAATAAAAGCAGACCCGAGTAAAAATAAAAATACCGGAATAATGCTAGGATGAAGAAGTTGTAAATAAATATTATTTGTCCTTGTGATTGTGTATGTTTCCAGGTCCACGACAAAGGATATAACTATCTTAATGGGGCTATTGAGCGTGTAGCATTTATTTATTATTTATAGAAAAACTCACCTCTCAAACATTTTCACAGTTATACTAGGGTTAGAGGGTGGGCTAGTTTGTATTTTGAGACGAGTGAGGTGCACATAGTGTTGGAAGGAGAAGGTCCACTCTTTCATATCGCTGTACAGAAGACTGAGTAGGTTATGACCGCTGACGTTGCGCCATTCTGATATTGGCTCCTGTTGATGTTTATTTTATGAGTTGATGTTATACAAGATATCAGTTACCACAAAAAGGTTACTTCCTATTTTTTTGCTTAATAAATGACGATTTATCTAAATTTTTAACAATATACGTAAATAAACTACATTTCACATTTAAAATTTCGTAAATGTAATGAGATCTGTATATAGATTAAGGTTGCTTACCGCATGTTTTTCAACGTTTGGATATTTATCGAAATACTTGATGCATGTAGATTTACCAGATCCTATATTCCCTTCGATAGACACTTTAAAAGGCCTCTTGTTATAAACGCGAGCTGCATTTGATATGGCTTTTATATTAGACATTATGATCCTAAAATATTTATTTCGTAATATCTTTGAGCGGCTCAAATGATTTAAATTAGTACTCAATTGTAGAAAAGCATAATACACAGAACTACAAAATGATATTAAATGAATATAACAACGATTAATGATAAATTTAGAATTTTGGCGATAAATAAATTTGGCGCTAAAGTGTCGAAACACAAAATAAACGGTAGTGTCACTGTCAGTGTCAGACCGCAGAGCTGTCAATCTTTGTTATTGAACTCTTTTTCCTTTATTTAGTCAGATAGACATAGATCCATTATCATACTGCTTTTTAAATATTAGGTGAATTCTTGTGAACATTATTTTTGAAAAGCATAGCCCAAACAGTTACATTTAAATAACGACTGTTTTATTTTTAAAAGTAATATCGTAAGATTTTAAAATTTTCGAATCTAATTAACGGTATAACAAAAAAAATGTTCCACATTTTTTGTTTGCTTTACAGGATTTTTTTTTTCATGCAAGATTTTCAGGTCTTTAAGTCATAAATTGACTGGTTACCAAACATAATAATATAAATTATTAAGTTTCATAAGTACTATTTTTATGAAAAAAAAAAAAACTGAGAAAGAAATGTGAAAAACGGGGAAGAAAAAAAGTTAGAGCTTAGGCGGTTGAAATAGTTGAAATTATTGAAAATAATTGTTTAATGGAAATTTAAGTTATATTTAGTTAATTAGTTATTAATAATTAAAAAAAATAAAAAGTTGAATTGATGTTTCGCAGACCTGTGTCTTCCCGGGGAGCCGGATATTATTTCAAGAGAAATTGAAAAGAAAAAAATTATACTTTGTTCGAAGGGAAAAGTTTGTCAGTATAAGTTTGAGTTTTTTTATAATTTTGTTTTAGGTTTGTTATTTCTTTCTTATCATAAAATTTACTTAGTAGAGAGTTAAAGCAATCGCCGTGGCCGAAACCGGCTTGGGACCATTATAATCAATATTTTTTTACTCAGCTTTGAATAACAAAATATTCCAGTGCCTGCACTTCCTGCATTTTAGTACATAAAGAAATAAAAATTGTGTCAGCGTTTTAAGCGTGAACACTTAGCAAATATAATATGGAACAAATATAATATTTTCGGATTTATAATATTAGTCTAAATAGTTGGTGTATCCTTTGTATGTAAAGTTATGTAAAAAATGGTTATATAGGTATTTGTTTCATGAGTCTCCTACTTAATTTATGTCAGCAGAGGATCGATCAGATCGACCAGCATCAGTGTCCATAATTAATTAATTTAATATCAGTCAACGTTCAAGTTGGCATGAGCAAATAATTTATTTAAAAATTATAATAAAAATATTTTATTAATATTTTTAATTATTTTGGCTAATTATATTACAAATAAGACACATACGAAACAAATAGAGCTAGACTCTAAAAATGACGATACTTTCATACAACTTTTCACACCCTTACAACCCTGTTTTCGCATTTAAAATATTCATTGAAATCGGTTTAGTAGTTTTGGTGTGAAAGGGCGTCAGACAATCAGACAGACAGACAGTGACTTTCGCATTCGTAAGTAAGGATTATCATGACAAAATATTCAAATAAAATATGTAGAGTTAAATAAATGTAAACTTTTAAAATGAATGAATGTTTTTCGGCGTGAAAAGTGTCCGGATTGAAATTTTAGTTTCGTTCAAACTTAATTATACTTCTGTGAGCAAGTTTCGAAGTTGGTCAGATTACACGGAACGAACGTGGTCGTCGAGTTTACCGTAAGCGTAGTCGCTGACTTGTCAGTGTTAAGAAAACTCTATTTTCAATTCTGAAAATGCATTAGAGACATTGCGTCCTCCGATGACATATTTCTATTTTCTTTTATAAAAATTTTCCTTGTACTTTTATTATATTTCGATACAATTTGTTAATGTTCGGTTAAATTGCTTTTGTTTTTGTAAATGTAAAGAAAATGGCTTAGCTAGTTATATGGTATGGTAAAGTCAGAGTTAAGTAAATTAATATCGGCTCGTATTATAATTAGAACTCTGTGTTTTCGTTACTTAGCTTTCTAGTTACAATCTAGAGTTGGATACCCTTTTTTTTTTTTTTTTTTTTCGGAATGTGTATTGCTGTTGGCCCTACTGGCCTTGACAGCGTCACCGGGCAGGGGGCCGAGTACTGAGACTCAGCCGTGATAAAGGGACAGCCCTCATGGAGGCTCCAATTTGATTCCGTCCTTAGGGTGCCTCCTGCGAAGCCGAACCACGGCTAAGGACGTCATCGGAGATGGAGGCAGCGCTCCGAGCGCATTCTATACGATAGACTCACCCGACGGTGTGAGCGCGACGCGACGTGCGAAACAAAGGACCTCGTCCTCGCCGGCGAGGACGGTGTTGTGTGCGTGTCTGTGCTGTGTAAAGGGCATTTTATAATGTAATCCTATCGTCAGGGTCTTGCAGGACGTGCTTAGGACGCCTTACTTTTGTCGGTTGGTTATAATATCGGCATAACATACTTCTGTCATAGAAATTATGTATTGTTCCCTTTTCTTGAAGTCAGTTTTGTTTGTCCAAAAAAAAAATACATACACTTTAAAATATATAAGTACACGAAATGGAAAACCTTCGCTTTTTTGAAGTTTAAAATAGAGATTAAAAAAAAACATTAAAATCATGATATTAAAATGCTACGTAAAATATATTCTTTAATTTCTTCACCCTGATAAATACAACCGTTATTATAAAATTTATACCAGACTTCATTAGCTTAAAGCCATGTCAATTCATTAAATAATTTGGACTTTATTAAAATATCGCAGCGTGACTTCCAGGATCATTAAGTAATGTAATAATGAACGCATTGTTTAACTTCCACCACATAACAACAAACTTCCTTTAGAGAGCGTTGTTCTATTGTTTTGCGAATTCCTCATATTTCGTTTTCGTTGTGGTTTGTTTTATGTTTTTCAGACTTCGTTTTTGTCGAAATCTCGCAATTTGTTTATTTCAAAGAGATTTTGACTACGCAATTACTTAATTAGTAATATAATTTTTTATTGGAAAATATTTACATACCTACAACTGCTAATTATGAACTATAAACTTTAGATAGGTCTTCGGTCTACTATGGAGTGTAGACTTGTAGAGGACTAAATTAATAGGTTTTTAACGAAGGTGTCCTATGAAATGGTGATAATAATGTAGCCTCTCATACAACAAAATATGATAAACAAGCATAAGGTTTACCTGAATAAGCCGTTTCTCCCTAGTTCACTAATAATAATAATACTTTATTGTACACCACATACAAAAACATACAGACATGAAAATAAAGGAAGCAAAAATTATGCACAAAAGGCGGTCTTATTGCTTACAAACAATCTCTTCCAGACAACCTTTATTCTTGTGAAAAAGTCATAACTGCTGGGAGATAGGGTGGTAGGACTGTGTACATAGAAATATATAAGTTATATAACCAAATACTTATATTAACTAAATAAATAATAAATGACATAACTACAGATAAATACAAATACAAATATATATATTATATAGCAAGCAAGCAAGCAAGCAAGCAAGTTCCAAATGTATATAAAAAATTAACTTATCAATAAAGCCTATTATTCGTTAGAGGAATATTTTTCCGATAAAAATGCTTGGGACTCTTAATATTGCTGGATCTCATTCAAGAACCAAATTTTATATGAAAGAATACAATTGTAAAAAACATATATTTATATATTTGAAAAGAGTAACTGTCGAGTTTCTTGTCGGTTCTTCTCGATAGAATCAACCTTCCGAACCGTCGGTAGCGTTTGACTATTCAAAAGTACTTTTAAAAGTCTACTTGAATAAAAATAATTAAAATTAAAAAATATAAATAACAAATACATATATACTTTTATACATTAACAATACGAGATGCCGAAAACTGGACGCCTTAGGTACCTTAACCTGCAGTTTTTAATTGAATTATTTTATATTATTAGGATCAGCATCATTACTATTATTTTCTTTCAAAATAATTTCAAATTTATTATCTTTTTTAACCTTGGTCACGTTCCCGTGTTTCTTTAAAAGTTTAGTTGTCTCTCTTTCTCTGTCTACTTGTAGTATAAAATATAAATGATTGCAGTGATCATTTAAATTTTATTTTAGTTACAGCAACACTATGTGTCTACACTATACGTATACATTTTATATAACTAACGCTCCTCTGATAAGACTAACATTTAAGAAGCAAAACTCAAATTATTTTTATTTATATTTTTCCTGCTTAGGCAGAGTCTATTATTCTCGTAAATTCTAGTACGACTTTTGGACATTAAGTGGACCTTGTAGAAGAAGTGTGAAATGTTTAAGAAGGTGCTTCTTTTCTTGTGCATGCTTGCGCATAATATGTAGGTGAAGAATTGTTTTTTATAAATAAGCTTCACGAGTAAAGATGTCAGGGTCGGCAGAGTATTTGCAGATCCGCTGTGTAAAATAGGGTTCTGTAACAACTATTACATAAAACAATTAAACAAATAATAAAGGTTTCAATCCTGACCTCCCTGGGCTGTTGTCGTACTCACTCCTAGCGCAAGCTACGACCTAATTTTGGAGAGGCAATAGGAGTACAAGTAATGACTTGAAAAAGCATTGCTAATATTTAAAAAGAAATAGTTTGTATAGTTCCTTAAATTAAGTTGAACCAAAATAGCCGCTTCTGCGGAGGTACAATAATGGACAAAAATGTTAGACAGAAATATTGATTTCGTCTTATTTAAATAGATTTCTTATAAAGTGGGAAAACGGAATTAAGTATATAATATACTTATTATTTCTTCTAAATTTAAAATTTAACTGTGGAGACAGACATCTTCGTAGCTTCCGCAGTTTTATTCAGAGAATTAGTTATATTATTTTCTTTTAAAAATAACTATAAACGTCAAATACCATCCATCCTTCCCTCTCGTCTCCTTAAAATTGGTTGTGGTCGAGGCATTATCTTGAAATAAATGTTCACACACTTGACAAAACTAATTTATATTTTAATTTAATTTTTAAATTTTTAAAGAACTAAAACAACCGTGAACGAGTGTACTAAACGCGGCCCCCTTCATACCGCATACGGTTGAGACCCAAAAACGTGTAAACGTGAGATTATCCCAACAGCGGGCGATGGGGTCGTCATATTACGACGCCAACTAAAAACTACACAACCGATTTAAATGAAATATGGTACACAGATAGACCCTGAGAAAGGACATAGGCTACGTTTTAATGCGAAGAAAGGGTTGGAAGAGGTTGAAAGGGGGGATGAAAAGTTGATTATATATAAATAAATATGATATTCAAAGTTTGTAAAAGGGGAGGGGCGCTCAGAGTTTGTATTAAAATCGTTATTTTTTTTTTATTTTTTTATGTTAGAAGTTGGCAAACAAGCATACGGCCCACCTGATGGTAAGTGGCTGCCGCAGCCTATGAGCGCTTGCAGCACCATTAGTAGGTGCCACTCACGCGTTGCCAACCTCGAGATATTAGTTCTTAAATCTCGTTCGCCCAATAATTTCACTAGCGTACAATGCCCTTCAAACCGGAACACAGTAGTGCCTAAACACTACTATTTGGCGGCAGAATATTGGACACTGCGGTGGTACCTACCTAGCCGGCCTCTTGCAACAAAAGACCTACCACCAGTGTGACTGATTGCACTGGTGGAATAATCTCTGCTGTGACAGAGGTTATCCCAACAGCGGGCGATGGGGTCGTCACATCCCGACGCCTATAATTTTAATTAAATCTAATTTTAGTATTAAATATCAAAGGTATTCAATATAGACTAACACACACACACACACGAAATCTATTCTCTAGTCTAGACGTATAAAATTGAAATGTTCCTATATTAAAGTGGTTGAAATTCCATTCGCGTGAAAATCTCGGTAAAGTTGAGAAACTAATACCTCCTAAATTAACGCGTCTGCCGAGACTGGTTACGAAGAGAAGTTAAAAGTTATTTAATGAAAATAAACTTAAATAAGTCACACGTAACCCACGATTTTAACTTAAACGAATAATATCATCGCTTCTTTATTTTTCTTTTTTTTTGTGCTACTTCAACCATCAGGACCTCTTCTTGGATAAGCAGATCAAGGGAGAAATGACTCTTATATACTTTTTCCAATTTTGTTATTTATTCACGAATGTATAACGACTACTTTTTAAAACAACATTTGCTTTATAAGAATTATGCTTTTTCAAGGCACTACTAATACTCCTGTTGTCCCTACAAAAAAGCTCGAAGTTTGCGATACGACAATACGGATCGAAGGCTCGAAACCGGGACTCTCGCGTTATTATCGCAAGCTATTAAGAAGCATACCTGATCTAAAAAAGAGAAGTATTCTAAAAACCTTCTGCTTGAAGCTGGCTAAAAATGTTTCCATAAATTAGGTAACACTCAAATTGATAAAAAAGTATACAGAACCCATTTAAAATACGACGAATACCATCTGTATTCGTCTAGTGTTCGTCTTGGCGCGTCCCAGAAATAGTATTCGCACAATGCCTACAGTTTGGCTGAATAGCTGTTGACATCGCATTGTCATGGAGACAATGGTTCAGAGATGATTCTGTTTGTTTCATTTCGTCGTTAGTAAAACTCGGTGCGATTGTAGTCAGCTCTTTCAGTTGGTTTAATTTGTTTTGTATTTTTAAGGATTTGCTTTTTGTTATAAGTTATTCATATTTTTAGCTTTATTCACGGATTTATATTCGTATTAACAGGTTCCCTATCCAATTAATAATATATGAATATATTTTCGGCGTCGGGACGTGACGACCCTATCGTCCGCTGTTGGAATAACATCTGTCACAGCAAAGACTATTCCATCAGTGCAATCAGTCACACTGGTGGTAGGTCCTTTGTTGCAAGAGGGCGACGAGGTAGTGTCAAATATTCTATCATTTTTATTTTTAGGACAAAGAATATGTTTAACTCATGTTTAACTATATCGTTAACTGAAACAATTTATGGATCCTTAGAAATAAAAAATATAGATGTTCAACCATTATCAGTATTATTATTAAGTATTGCATATTTTTCATTGATTTTTATTTTTTACTCTATGTTTTTTTCAGACATTTTTCTTTTTTGTATTCACCTGTACAAGAAACGGAAAATTGTTTTTGACAATTCAAAAATTTTGACAGGTCTTTATCTATTTTCGTCATAAAATTAGGAATTCAATGAACTTTATTATTTACTCTAGTTTTCGTGTAGGTAATGTAATATAATACAAAATAAATATATCGATTTGTTTTGAACATCTCGGCCCGAATTCTTAGTTAAATAAAATCTAAAGAAGTAAATAATCTCTCGAATAAGACAAAATTAAACGTCCTTGTAGGTTTTTGTTTTTACTCGTACAAGTTACAACAAAATAAAGGTATTTTTTCGTGTTTAAGGTTATTCAAAGGATTACTTCACTACGGTTTGGTATTTCGGGCTTTGGACAGTGTTTCGTTGCCGTGAAATAAAGATAAACGAAACGGATTTTATTTATTTGTAAAAGAAAATATCTTACTTTTATATTTTATATCTGAATTGAATTAAGTGTAAAGTTTTTACTGTTTACTTTTTTTTTACTGTTTTGTACTTTTTCTATGTATTATTGTCTTAAATAAATTATTTTTGCCCACCTTGATAAAAAGTTCGCTTTTAGTCCCTGATACGGGGGAGAAAAACCAGTAACTGTAGTAACCGTATGTCTATCTCTCGTACCAGCAGCCGAGCGTGAAAGTGATGGTCCTTTTTGAATAATGAAAGGGACTATCACCGTAAAAGAGAATGTATCCATGTTTCTTTAAAAATAAGTTTTATTTCAGGCGGACTATTGCAGCTAACAAAACGTGTACTCGTAAAAACATTAAAAAGTAATTGATTTTAAAAACCATTTTTAAGATTCCGTACCTCAAAAGGTAAAAAGGGTTCCATTTTTATAAGATCTCTCTTTTGTCTGCTTGTTCGTCTCTCTTGTCTCTTCTTGTGTCACCACCGATTTTCTCAGGAACGCGTAGCTAACAAATTTATACCACATACTGAGGTCGACACAATAAAAATGTATGGTACAATTTGAATTTCCGCGAAAACTTGTAAGTATCGAAATTTCCCTTAATGTTCAACTTTCATTATTTTTAAAGAAAATTGATAATAATAGGTGAATTGGAAGTACCCTATAGGTTTTTGGTTCGAAAATATACATTAATAGACAATTAATAGATATTGATACGGAGCTTTTCATGCGCGATTCCGACTCGCACTTGGCCGGTTTATTTGTTTATCCTAACCTAATTATTAAAATAAATTAAGTGTTGTGATACTATTTAGTCAATTTCCACTATTTATTGCTTATTATTTGCTTATTACTTTATAGTGTAAAAGTAGTCATGTAAATTTTTTAGCGTAGTTGGTATTTTTATTTAAGTTTCATGAAAACTGCATCACAGTTGTAAATATAAAAATAAAGGTGTTAAAACTGCGCTGAAACCATCTCGAGTGCTGCATCTCCACTGTTTTTATGATTATTGTAGACCACATTTTTCTGTTTCTACGCTTTTGTTTTAAAGTATTTTTACGAAATAAGCGACTTTACAGTTTTATAAACATTATTTACACACCGTAAACATTTATTCTGTAATATCTTCTTTTAATATTTAAGTTGTTTGAAATGGACATTCTTCTTGGTCCCAGCATTATTCCCGGTATTTTATTTTGCCCAGGGTCTGCTTATTACTCTTATTCGGATTTGACAGGTTACTAGTTTTTACACGGAGCGATTGCCATCTGACTTCCGCAACCCTAAGGGCGAACCAGTAACTCATTGGATAAGAGCAATTTACTTATCAAGTTTGAATCAGACGTTCTCTTTATTTAATTGTTGTGAGATTCTTTTTTATTTTATGACCAATAAGTAAACTCGATTAAAAGAATATTATTTGACATATGATGCAGTGTAAGTAAAAGCTGTATCAATTGTGTCACACTCTTTATATATATTATTTATATTTACTATTTTGATTTTGTACATATATATTTATTTTATTATAGCTCTTATATCAGTTAATATTATATTATATTGAATCTTTATGCACCACCTTCCTTTTTTCCGATACTTATGTTTCGTTACCCATATAAGGTTACTGTTGGATTAACCTCTGTCACAACAGAGATTATTCCACCAGTGCAATCAGTCACACTGGTGGTAGGTCTTTTGTTGCAAGAGGCCGACTAGGTTGGTACCACCGCAGTGTCCAATATTCTGCCGCCAAATAGTAGTGTTTAGGCACTACTGTGTTCCGGTTTGAAGGGCATTGTACGCTAGTGAAATTTTGCCTTTTTGAAAGGTTGCCTGGAAGAAATTAGTGATAAGGTCACCTTATTGTCATTATATTTGTAAATTTCTTGTTATGTAGTGTACAATAAAGTATTATAAAAAAAATAAATAAATAAAAATATAGGGGTCCGCCTGATGGTAAGCAGTCATCGCCACCTATGAGAGCTTGCGCTACTTGAAGTATGCTACGCGATGCCAACCTAAGGGGATAGCAAAGATTGTATAATTCTGGTGTTAAAAGCAAATAATGTAAATATAGTCTGGTTTTGCAACTGTCTATATGACTATATCGTGGCCGCTACCAAGTGGGCTCTGCTCTTGTTTGTAGTAAAAACAAGTAGTTCCAGATATTCATTTGTAGTTTTTTATATTATCGTAGAAGCAATGAAACTTTATCGATGTTACAGTCCCTTATTTCCGGTATTATACGAGTATTTACCCAGGGTCTGCTTATTACTCTCGAATCCGAAATTGACAGGTTACTAGATTTATACGGAGCGATTGCCATCTGACCTCCGTAACTCCTCCGAGGGCGAACCAGTAACTCATTGGATAAGAGCAATTTACTTATCAAGAGTTAACGATTATTATCAGATGTTATGTGATAACAACCGGGACCAATAGCTTAACGTGCTCTCCGAGGCACGGTCGGGATACCCACAAGGACAAACGCCCAGACCGAAACAGATACTTGTAAGATTAATGCAAACATCTGATCGAGCGCGAATCAAGCCCGCAACCGTCGATGCTAAAGAAAGACTACCCACAACGCCACAACGATTTCTGTAAAATGGATATAATACACATAATTTAAGGAGACAGGCAATACATAGTTGTAGTGTGTTTAAAATAAAATATATTTTATTTATGAAAAGCTGTATATATCTATCTTCGAAGATAGAGTAGAAAAGAAACGGCTCTTTTAAATTCATTTGACGGTTTTAGTCTATACCTCTCAGGGACCATTATTTTCGTTCGGTACCCCGATTTATGTCATCGTTCCCAAGCATTTATTTGTTTGGAAATCGGTGTGAGTAATTAAGTTGTAAAAAACTTTTGGATACTAATCTTTGTTTTATACCCCTTCAGCAAATCGGCAATAAGTTTGGTATTTCGCGCAATTTACATTTTTTATGTTGCAATGTTGGCAAGAAAGAATATGGCCCACCTGATGGTAAGCGGTTGCCGTAACCTATGAGCGCTTGCAACACCATTTGTAGGTGTCATTGGTTATAGAGATATTGGTTCTTAAATCTGTATTGCCCAGTAATTTCACTAGCCTACAGTGACCTTTAAACCGAAACACCAAATGCCAAAAACACTACTACTTTGCGATAGAATATTTGACACTGCGGTGGTACCTATCTAGACGGCCTCTTGCAACAAAAGACCGACCACTAGTGTGGCTGATTAAACTGGTGGAAAAATCTCTGTTGTGACAGTCACTTCCGTAAGCGGGCGATGGAGTCGCCTTTAAAATCTGTATGGAAGGACATGTCCATTGTCCATAGCCAATAGTAAGTCTGGACATTTACCCAATTTTGGAAATTTTCGGCAGGCAGTATTAATGTATGTAAGCTGACTAAATCTTTGAGTATCGTTGAATCTTATAAAAGCCACGATTATGTGAACTGAGCTTTTTTTAACTCTAGCTATACATTTATAATTATTATACTCATGTGGATAACAAATTGTATTTTTAATTTTCATATTTTTATTTAATGGTTATGTCAAAAAAATATTAAATATGCTACCCTTTTTGTAGGATAATTGACTGGGAAATTACTTTTATATAACATTTAATACAGAGTACTACATTAAAATAATATAGCAGTACTCGAAATAAAAGGGACTATAAAGTTAACTGCGTAATAAAAATTACTCTCAATTGAAGACATCAAAAATATGTTGTGATGATAAATAAGAAAATGGTTCCACATTACCTTTTAATATTTTGAACCACTGATCTCTATATTAAGAGAAATTTAATAATAATAAATAAACGCTACTAGACGGCTCTCATTAGGATAGTGATGTCCTTTTTCTTAAATTATGTTACAAGTTGGCAACCAAGCATACAGCTCACCTGATGGTAAGCGGTTGCCGTAGCCTATGAGCGCACGCAACACCATTAGTAGGTGCCACTCATGCGTTGCCAACCTCGACATATTGGTTCTTGAATATTCTTTGCCCAGTAATTTCACTAGCCTATAGTGCCTTTCAAAGTGCCCTGTCGAGGGTTCGGAGCACATGCCTGTTCGCTACTCGAATTTGGTAACAATTGAAGGATCAACTAACGCCACCAAATGAGTCGTTATACAAAATATATTATGTTGGAATGAGTGGCTATAAAAAAATATAATATGATTGCGGTTGGGAAATTGACAGCCATTTTTATCAGCTATTAGATATGGAGCATTCCTGAATTGTATTTTAAAGATCTTAAGCCCTGTCTTATTGCCTCCGTAGGCGACAGGAGGGCTTGATCATTTTTCGCCCAAAGAATTTGGGATTTTGATTCAGAGGGGAAATGCAGCTAATATTCTTTAATCTAGATCCAATGAGGTCATGAGTTGTATTGTAATTATTTCTAATTCTATTTTTTAGAAGTTCTCTCACTCATAGCGCGAAACGCAACAGTACCTACTGATACTGTTACTTTACGCCGATTTTCGGTCGAAGGCGGCCCATTTGTGCTGAGAGGAGCATGGCTCTATTATTATATATCACTACATAGTATAAAACAAAGTCGTTTTCTCTGTCCCTATCTATGCTTAAATCTTTAAAACTACGCAACGGATTTTGATGCGGTTTTTTTTAATAGATAGGATGATTAAAGAGGAAAGTTTATATGTATAATAACATCCATTAAATAGTGGAGGGAAAAAAATATTTTGGAGGTTTCTGATGTGATGTAAATAATTACATTTAACGCGTGCGGGCCACGGGCAGTTATGAATACATCAAAACTACTGAATGGATTTTAGTTCATTTTTTCAGTGAATGACATAGGCTATATATTTTATACCCGTGCGAAGCCGGAGCGGGCCGCTAGTTCTCCAAGGTCATCTCTTTGCTACAACTTTTATGATAATATGAAAAATCTAAACATGTTTCGATCCATCATTCTAATTTATTTTAACCTGTCGAAAAGAAAGTATCGTCTTATGTAACGGATGTCCCATGAGATGTAAGTTCGTGGGTCAGAGTTATAGAAAAATTGGTCTTATGGGATGGAAACAAAAGTAATAATCACATTAAAAACATGAAATGTAAAAAAAAAACCTTGGCAGTTGTGCGGCAACATATTCTACTCATTCAAATACTTCAGTGTCTTAAGAGATATGTATAACCGCCAATCCACAGTGGAGCAGCGTATTGAATTAAGTTCTAAATCCTTCTCCTTGACAGGAAAGGATGCCTTTCCCCAGCAGTGGGACAATTACAGGCTGTTACTTTACTTTTTTTATATACGTAACATGAAGTGTCTTAAAGGCGTCGGGACGTGACGACTCCGCCCGCTGTTGGGATAATCTCTGTTAACGGCGGAGATTATTCCATCAGTGAAATCAGTCATACTGGTGGTAGGTCTTTTGTTGCAACAGACCACCTAGGTAAAGCAGTAGGTATGCAAAGCAATAGTGTCTTTAATATTACTGTATTCCAGTTTGAAGGAAGGAAGATTTGAGAACCAATATCTCGAAGCTGGCTACGCGTGAGTGGCACCTTATAATGGTGTTGTGCGCGCTCGTAGGCTACAGTAACTGCTTAGCATCAGATGGGCCGCATGCTTGCTTGCCAACTTAGTAACATAAAAAAAAGTATATTATTTTCGTGAAAGATTCTTTTAACTCTCAAAGACTCCAATATTAAAATTTAGCAAATCATATAAATTGTCTGTCACAAAGGCCACTTATATTTACTTTGTCATCCATTGTTTAAACTTTTATTTCAGTAATGACCACGTTGACGTCTCTCTTCAGTATGATCAAAATGTCGAGAGCCATGATTAAATTATTCATTCTTTTCCTGTTCTCAAGCGCTTTTGTGGTCTCGTAATTGAATGCGATATTGCTTCAGCATTATTTGGTTTATTTAAAACAACTCGTGGGCATCTTTTGCCTCCCGCTCCAAATCATTGTTATATGTTCCTGCTGCGACAACCAATTATAGAAAAAATTCTTTTTGTATTAGAGCAGTAAATAAATATAATAGTTTATGTTCTTGTTTTGACCCATTCAACACGAAACCAACGATAGTTAAGCGTTACCTGTCGAAAAATTTTTTTGGCAGTAGCAATTAATTGTAAGATTCTTTTTCATTTGTTGTATTTTGATCTTTATGTTACGTTTTGTTCAAATATAAGTGGAAGCTTGTAATTGGCACTGCTATGAATATTATTTGCATTTGTTAGTTATATGTTAGCTGTAAGCTTTCTGTAAAAATAAGTAAATAAATAAATAAATAAATAAATGGGATTGGACGAGATGCTTTCACAAGATACTTTTTTTAAGATCTTGTGGTTCAGCGATAGCGAACCAAATTAAATCAAATATTTTTATTCAACAAAAAAGCATAACACTTGCTTGTTGAAAGTCAGATTCTACCACCGGCTTCAAAATTAAACCTCTATCTGAGAACAGCCGGCGAAACAAACTCAGAGAGTTACATCTTTTTTTAAATTTAAATGTATATTTTTAATGTGAAATTAGTTTACATAACAATGGTAGATAAGCGCCACAGGTAGCAGGAATCCAGCCGCGCTCGGTGACGCTGTCAAGGCCGGTAGGGCCAGCAGCAATACATAATTAGAAAAAGGAATACAGACATGTATTCTTTTTCTTTCTTTCTCCGAAAATCAGCGTAAAGACCGAAACAGATATTTATTTTTATTTTTTTATGTTAGAAGTTGGCAAACAAGCATACGGCCCACCTGATGGTAAGTGGCTGCCGCAGCCTATGAGCGCTTGCAGCACCATTAGTAGGTGCCTCTCACGCGTTGCCAACCTCGAGATATTAGTTCTTAAATCTCGTTCGCCCAGTAATTTCACTAGCGTACAATGCCCTTCAAACCGGAACACAGTAGTGCCTAAACACTACTATTTGGCGGCAGAATATTGGACACTGCGGTGGTACCTACCTAGCAAGCCTCTTGCAACAAAAGACCTACCACCTGTGTGATTGATTGCACTGGTGGAATAATCTCTGTTGTGACAGAGGTTATCCCAACAGCGGGCGATGGGGTCGTCACATCCCGACGCCTTTTGTAAGATCAATGCAAACATCTGCCCGAGCGCCAATCGAATCCTCAACCGTCGACGCTAAAGCCGGACTCGCTAACCACAACGCCACAACAGTGTGACTTACGAACCCATTGTCCACAAATATTTTAAACAATCAAATAATTTATAACCAGGGTAATCAAAATAATTGGACGAATAACAGAACCATTAAGAGCTATTAACATTTAAACACATATACTATCTGATAATGTCCGTGTGCTACATAATAGTAAAATTAAATCGAAACTATGTATGATTAACAATACAAATACTTTTTCACGCAGTAGGAAAGCTACTGACATTTTTTTACGTACGCAATATAATTTAAAATGTATATTTTTTTGAGTAAGTGTTGGTGGTGGTAGGGCTTAAAACAGTTCCGCCTGGTTCTTACCACCGTATGTTAGTGAAAAACTCGTGAAGTGACTGCTCGTCAGCTGGGTTTTTAGTTGTATTCTAAAAATGGTGTTGCTGATGTTCACGGGCGACGGGATCGCTTAACATCAGGTGAGCCTCGTGCCATAAAAAAATACTTTCATATCCATTCAGAGAAAAGCTGTTACCTTGGAATTACGAACATACACTTCAATTTTATTTATTTGTAAAGAAGCATAGAAAATACGACCGATACGACCTGGGAACCTCCAAAGAGAAGAGCGTATTCTTTCCTTAAAAGTCGGCAACGAGCCTGCAAGCCTTCTGGTGTTGCAGATGTTCATGGGCGGCGGTGATCGCTTAACGTCAGGTGAGCCTCTTGCCCGTTTGCCCCTCTCACATGAAAAAATGGGTAGATATAGAAAACAATAAGTATATTATAAGTATATGTTTGATTAATAGAAATACTATAAGGGCATTAAGTTTATAACGAATGTCATATAGATTTAATGGCATTCCAGTTCTTTATCACGTCTCAACACTAAATTTAAGCCGTACATTATTGAGAATCAGGCTATAAGACGACAAGTTTCATGGTTATTAAACTTTTATTATAATATCTTAAATTTTTCGTTTATCTTTAGCATGTCGGATTATAGCCGGCCGCGGAGACTTATTTTTTTTTTAATTTTGACTATTTTATGTATGTTTTTTTGTTTTCATGTTTGATCGCTTGCATGTTTGCGTCCCTTTTCTTGTCTTCTTTTTAATTTTTTGTTTATTTATTTGCATTTTTTTTAATTAAGATTAATAACGAAATTTTAATACCCTAAATTAAATAATAAATAAGTTAAAAGTTTCACTTGCGTCGTGGTTTTATAAAACCATTACATTTGGAGTTGAAGAAACGTAAGGGACTTCGTTCCTGAAGGGAGTCTCTCGACCACACAATTTTTTTTTGGAATCTAGATAAGATTGTCAGATTAAGACTAAAATAGATTTGACTGAAACAATAATAAAAAAATAAACAAAAAAATTACATGTATTTACATCCAAAAATAGTCTAAAAATATTAAATTTTAAAAGAATCATGATCAAATTGGTTACGCTCTCAATTTAATTTTAAATACCATATCTAGATGTAATAAAGTTATGAAGCTTTCCGTTGGCCGTCCTGCTTTGGAAAGTTGATTAAAGTCCCATTTCCAATCGATCCCTCAATAAAACCCGGAGAAGTCGCCGCGTAAGCATTAAAGGATAGTCTAATGGCGTTATTGGAACGGCTTGAGATAAAGGAACTCAATCATGATCCGAGATTTACTAGCTCTCCGATAGAAATCTATTTAAACTGTGGCAGAAGATTTTCTATTCAAGAGGTATAACTAACTAGGTCTGTATGTCCTAGGTCTCTATGTCTGCAATCTAATATAATAAATGTGAAAGTTTTTATCTTGGAATGTTTGTTACTTGTCACACTGGTGGTAGGTCTTTTATTGCAAGAGGCCGGCTAGGTAGGTAACACCGCAGTGTCAAATATTCTGCCGCCAAATAGTAATGCTTAGTCATTACTGTGTTCCGGTTGGAAGGGCACTGTACGCTAGTGAAATTACTGGGCAGAGAAGATTTAAGAACCAATATCTCAAGGTTGGCAACGCGTGAGTGGCACCTACTACCTAGTGGCACTACGTGCTGCAAGCGCTCATAGGCTACGGCAACCACTTACCATCAGATGGGCCGTATGCTTGTTTGGCAACTTGTAACATAAAAAAAAAAAATACTTAATCACGCAAAAACGGCTGAACGGATATGGATGAAATTTGGTATAGATTAGGGTATGTGATACTTTTTATTTGATGCGGTTTCTGTAGGATTATCAAAAAACTTGCTACAGTACATAGTCAATTAAAATTCGGCATAGGTGGTATGGAACATTATTTACTTACAAATAATTCTTTTCTCACTGGAGCCAATTTTAGATCATCAAGGGTGAAGTCTTGGGCACGTCTAAATTACTAAACCAATTATGATGAAGTTTAGTACAGAGATAGACTAGACCTTAAGAAAGGTCATAGGTAAAACGTGCATGCATATAGTGCCGCATTAAAAATCGTTATTCACACGGGTAAAACCTTCTGCCTGCGGTTTTACCGAGTGATTATATAATTATAAATAGACTAAATAGATAGAATATACTTTATTGTACACCACATAAAAAATAAAAAAAATAAACAGACAAATAAGGTTTAAATATAAATATAGGTAGTACAAATAGGCGGTCTTATCGCTAGGTAGCGATTTCTTCCAGACAACCTACGATAGATTGAGAATGACTAAAGAAAAAAAGGTAGGTCGTGTAGCTGTATATATTATACATAAATATAGCTTAATTAACAGTAAATAGAAATAAATAATTATATAAATTATAATGTAAGTTCTAAGCCGAATTGTCGAAAGCTAATTTTATATATTTGTAGGTATAATATAAAATCCTCTACGATATTCAAGCTAGGTTTTATAAATTGTGGTGTTCCTGAAAACCGTCTGTTAAACTTCGTTCTTCGATTGCTCTCTTTTTGAAAAGTTATACGGAGCCGCTGAAGAATACGTAACGAGTTATTCTTTTAAATCAATGTTCAACTTTAAGACTCTTCGTTTAATTAATTACGCAATATTAATAAAGAAAAAAACATAATTATTAGTTTAATTATATTTAATTATATAATTAGTTTAGTTATATAATTAATCACAAGTTTTTTAAAATGAGAGTTTCACTTTAATTATAAAAAAAGTGTTTCTGTATGTGTGTGCTAGACCGAATTTAAGCTCGCGATCTTCGTTTAAAATCTATCGTTTCTGTCGATTGAGTCATCTCGCTTTTTAGGGTTCTGTAGCCAAATGGCCAAAACGGAACCTTTATAATTTTACCGTACCCTATGAGCGCTTGCAACACCATTAGAAGGTGCCACTCACGCGTTGCGTATTCAAACTGGTGTTATACATTAAAGTACACAACCGTCTCCCTTATAGACTTCCCACATTTTCCCGAACAGCTCCTTCAAGTTCACCCGAAGAAACTACCCCTGAACCTGATCCTATACCCCTAGTTAAGATAAAGCCCAGAAATCCAGAAGATGTCCCATGTGCTAGCACCAGAAGAAACATATGATCCCCTTATCTTTCCTATTCCTAAACTTCGAGACTTCAACCCCGAAGTTTAGTCTACCCCGAGGAGGTGTTACAGACGTCCCATGTATCCCTTATTGCTGACTCCTCTCCCTTACCGCCTACTCATCATTTCCTCCTCCTAACGCCTCAGTCGCCTATCCAACTCAGTTAGTCTCCATCCATCATCCACCAGCGACGGTCGTTTCAAAATTCAATCTCTGCGTTTTATTCACCGAATCCTTTTTAAAAAGACTAAATCCGAGACTCCCGTAACAGAACGTTTAGATATTGATTCTTAAAAATCATTTGTTTTCAGTAATTTCATTAGCCTCGCGTGCCCTTCAAACGAGAACAAA
This sequence comes from Hestina assimilis, assembly GCA_023373885.1. Taxonomy (NCBI): domain Eukaryota; kingdom Metazoa; phylum Arthropoda; class Insecta; order Lepidoptera; family Nymphalidae; genus Hestina; species Hestina assimilis. Next base: position 1,941,552 of record CM041749.1, on the reverse strand, counting down.
ATAATGCCTAAGACATTACTGTTTGACACTGCGGTAGTACCTACCTAGCCGGCCTCTTACAACAAAATGGTAGGTATTTTGTACTGTATATTATCAGTGTGACTGATTGCACTGGTGGAATAATCTCTGCTATGACTGAGATCATGACCCAGCGGGCGACGGGGTCGTCATGTCCCGACGCCGATAAAAGTCTTCGAGTCTTGTGACGAACTTTTTTAAATATAAACGTACCGCTTAGCTTTTAATGTTCAAGCCAGAACCTATAACCGTCATCATAATAATGTGATAAGGCTTAGGTAAGACCGTGTTACCGGTAAATCGATCCGACCTCGTAAACTCCATGAATGTGCGTGGAAAATTATTTTCAAATTACCGATTTTAATCCACGATATTTATGAGCTTCGGTATTTTATCACGTATCCGGTGGTATATGAAATTTTATTTTATCTGATGGGAATTTTTATACTGGAATCAGTGTGTATGTATGTATGTGTGTGTGTGTATTTTATTTGTTGTTTTTCGGGCAAAAGAAATACACATTCTGTGAACATTTCGACTTTCGTTTGTGAGATACAGCCGACTGACGGACGGACAGCAGAGGCTTATTAATAGGGTTCCGTTGGCAACTTTTGGGTACGGAACTCTAAAAAAAGTCTATATAAGAATCCGGAATAAATTTCTTTACGAAAGTTGGTTGTTAACCGACGTTAATGATATTATAGTATATAAAAGACTTTCCGTGGCGTTGCGGTTATAAAATATCGTAAAATTTATAAAAAATATCGTAAAATGGATGAGTCCGTTATTTTCGTCCCAAGTCGATTCCGAACCGATTCGGCTGGTAAATACCGTGCTGGAATTTTATCTATGCTTCGAGAAAGAATGTTGTAATTTCCAAATCCGACATATTTATCTCGGATTATGTTTTACTCGGATATCATTTCTTCTTTCCAGCATTATTTGTAGTACTTTCCCATTATCTGCTTATTATTTTTATTTGGATTTGAGAGGTTACATATGTCCTCTGCAACCCTATTTTTTTAACGTTGGGAAACGTATTTACGCGCGCCACTACAAGTAATGGTAGTATGGGGCTCACCGCTCGCTATTGGAGCTAATTGCTACTTTTCCTTCCCGCTTTTATGTATTTAAATTCTTTATTGCACACACAAAATAATAAATTACAAAACAAAATGGTACAATATATATAAGTGGTACAAAGGCGGCCTTATCACTAAAAGTGATCTCTTACAGGCAACCTGTTAACGTAAAAGAATCTTCAGTCTGAAGGGCTGAGAATTGTGCAATTTATGTATATAATACATATTTTATTTGTACACACAATATAATGATAAATAGACGTACATAATAGAAAATACACAAATACATAGATAAATACATACAAGATATAAATATATATATAATATGGTTTGATACATACAATACATATATATACTTTTGGATTTTTTCTCACCTGACGTTTTTAAGGCCAGTAGGGTAACAGCAATAGACAATTAAAAAAAATACACACAGGGATTATCATAATTACGTAAGAGTAAAATACCTACCAAGAGATAACAAAATAATATAATTTAATATAGTTTTCGAAAATATTTTTAATTGTTTTTTTCATTATTTAAGTAGGTATATAATTGAAAGAAATCTTTTAGTAGCAAATTCATAATTTGATTTTTTAAAAAAATTAATAATTTCAAGTGGTACAAGTATAATTTTTATTAAATTTTTAGTTAATTTGAATAATAATAGTTAATTAGTCAATGGATCTCTTGCTAAATGTTTTGTTGATTCAAACTTCATTTAATATAATTTTATTTTCCCAGTGAAAATTTGAAGTCTTCTACGAATTGATGGTCGAATTTCTCAAAGCGAGTGCAGGCGGCCTTACAGCGAAATATATTTATTATATAAATTTATTTTCAATACTAGAAATGCATTAGGAAAATTATTACTATTGAAAAGTTCATATTTTATACATAGCATAGCTATATATATTATTTTTATATTATAACATTTATAATAATACAAGATTCGCTTTTCGAAAATATAATTATTTTCAATAATCAGAAATCCAATTACCATCTGAATGCTTTACAACACAAAATATTCCGACTAATCCAGTTCCCACTATGTCGTTTACCGACTCGTGAGCCGACCGTCATTTATATAAATAATAATAAACGCTACACACTCATCGGCCCCCATTAGAATAGCTATATCCTGTGTGAAACATACAAAATGACAAGGACAAACACACCCAGACCGGAAAATGTATGGTCAATACAAACATCTGCTTTGACTGGGTATCGAATCCGCGACCAGTGGCGCCTAAAGCAGGTTCGCTACAGCTGAGCCACGTCGGCATCAAATATAATAATTTTAAACTTCTTCTTGTTATCGAGTTGTTAGTGGCCAACCTAGTGTCAGAGTTGTTCAGGTCGCCCGTAGGCCTCTGACTTGACTTATCGACTGTTGTCAAATTGTCAACAGCCGGGACCGACTTTTACGTGCCCTCCGAAGCACGGAGACGCTCGGTTGAAATACCACTATGCGATCACCCATCTAGTGACTGACTGCGCCTATAGTTGCTTAACCTACCGATCGTTTACCGATCAGCGGGTGCACTCGGCTATGAGCGTCTCAAAAATTTTAAACTTAAATTGTAGGACGTTATTGCAAAGAATTGTAGCTTGGCAGTATAATTCATCCAGTTAGTACTATAATATAAATTAGTTTTGATATAGAGTCTTATTAATGCAATTTTAATGGCATTGAAAGAACAATATAGTGTAATTTACGTTTCGTGCTGGCAGCTTACGGACTGTGGTGGATTGGATCGAAGCCAGACTTTTGCATTATACACTTTATAATACATAACTTAATAATTATTCAACTACTATTAAACTACAATGCAAGACATTTTGTTTTATTTTTATAATAATAACCATTAATTAAAATTATTACTGCTATAATCTTAAATCGAAATAACGTTTTGTAACGAAGTCCATACTAAAAGTTAGGCCGTGTCTTCTTCAATACGACTTGGGAACCCTCAAGAGAAGAGCGTATTCTTTCCTTAAAGGTCGACAACGCGCCTGCATGCCTTCTGGTGTTGCAGATGTTCATGGGCGCCGGTGATCGTTTAACATCAGGTGAGCCTCCTGCCCGTCGGCCCCCTCTCACATAAAAAAAAAAACAATTTTTTTAAGCAAAATGCAATTGCAATGTATGTTGTTGGCCTTGCTGTCTTCGACAGCGTCATCGGGTGGACGTTCGGACCAATAATTCTTGAATTATATGCATACAAAATGATAGATAGACAAACAGATTAACGTTGCGTTAATAATATTATTAGGAAGTTTGTTCGATTATAAGTGTTTTTTAATCACTTTTTTGGATTACAGTTGCAATCATAGGATAGGTTATTAAAATGTCAAAAATGGTTTAAGATTCTATAGAGAAACATTTATCTATAACTAGCGGCCCGCTCCGGCTTTGCAAGGGTATAAAGTATATAGCCTATGTCATTCACTGAAAAAATTATTAAAATTGAGGAATGTTTTGATTTATTCATTACTGCTCGTGGCCCGCACGCGTTAATTATTTACGACATCATATTAGAAACCTTAATTTTATTTTCTCCACTATTTAATGGATGTTATTATACATAATATAAACCTTCCTCTTCAATCACTCTATCTATTAAAAAAACGCATCAAAATCCGTTGCGTAGTTTTAAAGATGTAAGCATACATAGGGACAGAGAAAGCGACTTTGTTTTATACTATGTAGTGATACATATCCATAATAAATAATTCTAAAAATGATATTGAGGATGTACCCAATTCTCTGATATTTTTTCCGGTCCCACCACTTCTCTTTTAAGAGTTGATTGATGTTTTATTTCTAATAGATAAAATTCTTTAAAGGCGTCGGGATGTGACGACCCCATCGCCCGCTGTTGGGATAACCTCTGTCACAGCAGAGATTATTCCACCAGTGCAATCAGTCACACTGGTGGTAGGTCTTTTGTTGCAAGAGGCCGGCTAGGTAGGTACCACCGCAGTGTCCAATATTCTGCCGCCAAATAGTAGTGTTTAGGCACTACTGTGTTCCGGTTTGAAGGGCATTGTACGCTAGTGAAATTACTGAGCGAACGAGATTTAAGAACTAATATCTCGAGGTTGGCAACGCGTGAGTGGCACCTACTAATGGTGCTGCAAGCGCTCATAGGCTGCGGCAGCCACTTACCATCAGGTGGGCCGTATGCTTGTTTGCCAACTTCTAACAAAAAAAAAAAAAAGATCCTTCAATAAAACTCGAGAAGTCTCCCCGTAAGCATCAAAAGGTGTAATGGTGTATTATTAGATCATCTTGAGATAGAGGGACTCGATCATGAGTTAATAGAACGCAGTTTTGATCGACAATTCTTTTTTTGTAACACAATTTAGAAAATTAAACCACGCTACTTAAATATCACGATAGTGATAAATAAAGGAACGCTACACACTCAAAGCCAACTTTAGGATAGTGATGTCGGGGGTCCGCAAAACACACAAGGACAAGGCCTCGAAACTTCAAGTCGTCGTAATTATAAAAATCAGCTTAGTTATAACGTCACTACTTCTATTATAATTTCGCTGATATATTGTTATGAATCGATATCTAAAACAATATCACGGGCCGAGATCAGTTAAATCATAATTTCACTACACACGATCGACAAAATAAGTACTAAATAAAAAATCGATAAAAAGGTACTAATACCTACACCGTTTTTGCATATCACTATCAAATGATCAACCAATCAAAATTGCGCAATGCTTCCACTTATTATTACATAGCATAAAACAAAGTCGCTTTCTCTGTGCCTATATCCCTATGTATGCTTAAATCTTTAAAACTACGCAACGGATTTTGATGCGATTTTTTTAATAGATAGAGTGATTGAAGAGGAAGGTGTATATGTATAATAACAGCCACTAAATCGTGGAGAAATTACGTTATTTTTGAGGTTTCTAATGTGATGTCGTAAATAATTACATTTAACGCGTGCGGGCCACGGGCAGTAATGAATAAATCAAAACTACTGGATCGATTTTAAACATTTTTTCAGTGAATGACAGAGGCTATATATTTTATACCCGTTCGAAGCCGGAGTGGGCCGCTAGTAACATATAATCACAATAGAACTCATCTTCTTTCCACGTTTCAAATTGCTAAGTTTAATTTAAAGAAAACAATTCAAAACTTCACAAAATAAGTGCTAAATTCGTTTGGCATGAGCAACAAAGGCATGCGTAACTAAAAGATTTAGTTGTTTAATTAATCAGTGTATGATTAAAGTGAGTCTTAAAACCCTTTGAACAAGAAGAATATGGACCCTTTACTGAGTTGATCCCTTACACGCTATTTAAGTTAAAGCGATTTTCTTTAATGAAAAATATTTTATTCTCGTGTTCTCTCTTTCCTTAACTGATATTATAGATTTAATACATTTCAATAGTAGCGAATCTCCCTTAAGATCCGCAGATCGCAGTTGATTCCCGATCACGACAAATGCTCTTATTGGCCATTCAGATCCATGGCAGGAATTTGTGCGAAATGACCCACCGAGAATTACGTTTAGAAGGTTGCTACTATATCAGAAAATAGCTTTCAGTCTTATGCTTTATTTAGCCCTATTTTTAAAAGGTAAAAATTGAATTTCGAGTTTTTTACCCCTATACAGCAAAATTAACTATCACCTCGGTGAAAAACTCGTGAAGAAACTGCTCGTCAGCCGCGTTTCGAGATCGGCCAGCGTATAAGCAGTTTTCCTATTGTATCAGTTGCATATATATTGTTGCAAAATAAATAGGAACAGTAAGAAGTAAAAAAAAATTGTATCCTAAAAGAGCGGCAACGCACCTGCATGTCCTCTGGAGTTGCATATGTTCATGGGCGGAAGTAATCGCTTAAGAGTCGTAAAAAAAGTTAGCTGACAACCTCTAACATAAAAAAATACTAGGAATATTTATAATGTAAGTACTTCATAATATTAATATTTTATTTTCATTTAATAAACAATTACTATTAATATTAGTATGGGTATATATGGATGCATATTTTCTGGTTTTTAATAAAGTACAAGTAAGAAATTATTGAAAACGTTGAATGAAATATTTTGTAAGAAAACAATAAAAGCAAGATATTTATGGTAAAATGCAAAAAATCAATTCGGAAACCGTATGCGAGCAACAGACCAGAAAAGATCAACGTGAAATAAAAGAAACAATGTTTTTCTTGTACAGAAACTACGGGATGTCTATCGTGAAGCGTTTAGCTTTTATTTATTTGTGTAATTTAGTTTTTTATTATATTCCATTTTTGCTTACTTTTTATTCGTAATGGCATATAACTACTAAACCTGATGGTTCTTCTTCTTATCGAGTGGTTAGTGGCCAACCTAGTGTCAGAGTTGTTCAGGTCGCCCATAGGCCTCTAACTAGACATATCGACTGTTGCCAAATTGTCAACAGCCGGGACCGACTTTTTACGTGCCCCCCGAAGCACGGAGACGCTCGGTTGAAATACCACTATGCGATCACCCATCTAGTGACTGACCGCGCATAAAGTTGCTTAACCTACCGATCGTTTACCGATCAGTGGGTGCACTCGGTTATGAGCGTCTCGGTTCCTGATGGTAAGTGGCAGTAAAGTCCAAGAAGGCTAATTCCACTAGTCTCCTCGCCATTCCACCCTCAAGATTCCTCTTAACTCCTTGTTAGAAGGAACCCAGATTAGAGGAAGAGGGAAAATGTGGGCCGGCAATGAGTTCCAGTATATAGAAGCAAAGAATAGGCAAACCGTAAAGATGCCACAGTTGGTGACAGCCGAGAACAGCGCGCGTAGTTCTACAAGACAAGTCCTAAATGGAATTTAAAGTAGTAGGAATTGCTGGCATCATAATTTTGATCAATTGTGTAAGTAAGCCGAAATCTGGATTCTAAAAGGTATTCTTCTAGACCTTGGACCTATATTTTTCTGTATCCTTAACAACATATAATTTCATGTTAATCGTTCGAGCAGTTATACTAACTAACAGCCGCATTTACAATAATTGTTAGTTTGGATAAAGTGCTACATAACAAAATATATAATTTTTTTTTTTTTTTATGTTAGAAGTTGGCAAACAAGCATACGGCCCACCTGATGGTAAGTGGCTGCCGCAGCCTATGAGCGCTTGCAGCACCATTAGTAGGTGCCACTCACACGTTGTCAACCTCGAGATATTAGTTCTTAAATCTCGTTCGTCCAGTAATTTCACTAGCGTACAATGCCCTTCAAACCGGAACACAGTAGTGCCTAAACACTACTATTTGGCGGCAGAATATTGGACACTGCGGTGGTACCTACCGAGCCGGCCTCTTGCAACAAAAGACCTACCACCAGTGAATAATATAATAATATATATTTTGTGAATAATATAATAATATATATACAACCATTGTCATTTGACAAACATTGTCATTGTCCATTTAAACATTTATCAAAAAGTGATAACAAGAAAAATAATTATAATTTTTAATTTTCTTAGGTTATTAACAGTATATAATTCTATTGCGATGCAGTTCATGTCATGTTCAGGTTGTAAATGCGTACCCACTCGGAGCATGACGACGTTGTGGCGCAGCGGTAGCGAACCTGCCTTAAACGCCACAGGTCGCGGGTTCGATTCCCGCTCGGAGCATAATATGTTTGTATTGACCATGCAAGCATATTTTCCGGTCTGGGTGTATTTGTCCTTGTCACTGTGAATGTTTCCGGACCCCCAACACAGGATATCACTATCCTAATGGGGGCCGTTGAGTGTGTAGCGTTTATTTAGCGTTTATTTATAATATGTTTGAATTTACCATGCAAGCATATTTTTCGATCTGGGTGTGTTTGTGGTTGTTGTTGTTGTTTCCTTGTCATTGTGAATATTTCCGGACCCCCGACACAGGATATCGTTATACTAATGGGGGCCGTTTGGTGTGTAGCGTTTATTAATTTATTTATAGATCGTCAATCGCAATAAGAGTTCATGGTAAACCACCTGATCTAACAGTTTTTAGTCACCTTTTTCGAATCAAGACAATTACATATAGAGATTAAGTCTAATTCAACTTTTATCACGCGTGTAAATGTAAATGAAGATTAATTTAGTGTGAATCGAGATACGGATTGTTTTCTCGACATGTCTTGATTGCCAATAAAAGGTCTCCAAGTTGATTGGTACGTCTGATCCGCGGCGTTGCTTTGAATTAAATCTTGTTCACTTGACTGCTGAGTCCAATAACTCTTATAAATATTTGATTTATTTTATACGAATTGAATGGATCTCGAATGAATGAATGAATGATTGAATGAATGAATTAAATATGCCATGTCGTATTCATTTACGTGTCCTGGAAGCCTAGACAAAGTCACATTTTCATTATCGATAAGGAATAGAATTCCGAAGTGTATGGAATTGGCATAAGCTTTCGAAATACCACGTGACCTATCGTTTTCGATTGACATCGCACAAGACCGTGACTCTCTTTGAGGTCAGAATAAAGGTTAATTATTGAAAATAGAACTAAACAGAAATATAACACTCAAAGAAACATCGACAAATGGACAGAATTTAGAAACAACCATTGATGTTGCAAGGGTACAGTACAGTACGCATAGGGTACAGTTTCCACTTGCCAAAATACAGTTTTGTTACTACTTATAATTATATGGTTTTGTTAAAAGTGTGGTAAAGGAAAGAGTCAAAAGGAAGAGTTATGAAAGTACTTGTTCAAGTAACTCGTTGTATCATCAATTGAAACGAAGCACGGCGGTATTCAGTGAAAGTAAATACAGCGTGAAATTGAAGAAGCATCGATCTTAAGCAAAGTTCAGATGCTCAGCTGGTACGTACGTATTGCTTACAATGTACTCACTCAATCTGATCGAATCTTTTTACGATATACGATATATCGTACATGGTCTTCGTCTTCACTTATAAATGTTCACTGCAGGCTATAGGTCTCTTCCAAATTATACCAGTGCGATTATGTCCAACCGATTATTTTGATTGTATTAATAATTATTGTACTAAAGTAGGGATTTGTTTTATATTACAGAAGTGTACAAGGGAGACAGTAAAAACTTTTTATTTAGGTTTCTCTGACTCCAAGCTATCAGTTTTCTATTTTTTGAATGAATGAATGAATGAATGAATGAATGAATGAATGAATGATACTTTATTTTCAGTTTGTTAGAGTATCAAGCAATAATTACTCCACTAACTGCAGAGTATATAAATTTTTCTGCTAATGAATTAAACTAAAACCTTAGTCTATGTTCGAAAAACTCAATAAATCTAACTGCCGTCCAACCACCATCGATTATACTTAACTTTTAAATATTTCAAGTCATTCTCTAGTATTCTAGATTATAATAAATTTAACGGACGCTGCATTTATTTGAATCCACGATACAAATACACGATATGTAAAATTATACACTCAAAAAATTACCTACCTTTTATAAAACTGCTCTATAATTGTTAAAATGACACCTTGAAAAGTAAGTTTAGTATCAAAGGGCTTACTCCCTTCAAACAACTGAACCGCAAAGCCTCATTAAGCAACTTTATTCGACGTTTAAGCTCCGATATCTCGATGACGCAATATAAATATGTCACGAACGAGATGAAAACGGATTATCGTCAAATCGATCGGAACCCGTAAACTCTCTTGAGTAATGTGTGTGAAATAAAATTTAAATTTCCATTTTAATTCCACGTACATTTTGGAATATTTTGTAAAATTTAACTGATAGTTTTTCTTTATGTTCTGTGATTGATTGGAATTCAGCCATGACCAATACAAATCTAGGCGTAGTACTAATTAATTGTGCCTCAAATTCAGCATCGAGTGTCAGCAATTTGGAGCCACCCAAGCGTGTTACAAACTTTGCGTAGAAGAATTTCTCCCATACCCTTTGGACCGTTGCCGTCGCCACCATTCTTAATGATTTTACTTCATAAAATCATACAATATTTATTATATTGATCTGCGACGTTTTAAAATGCATGAAAGAGTATCAAACATTCTTGCATCCAAAACTATATCCATTCTCACAAACATTCACGTTTATAATATTAGTAGGATAGGATATAAATGCAAGCTACATAATGTCGTATATTCGTACAAAATACACAGAATTAATGGGCCGTATTGAACGAGTTAGATAACAGCCAGTTAGGCTATCAATCGAAATACGTCCTTAGGGATTGGATGCATCCCGCGGTCATGTTCAAACGCGGCAGTTGATAAATTGGACTGAGCTCAAATTGACATTACACAAAATTTGTGCTATGCTAAATATTGTTGTAGCATTTTCAGGATATGTCATCATTTTTCAGTCTAGTTTTATACACATTACTTACTTACTTACTTTCTCCGGCGCTACAACCCTTTGTGGGTCTTGGCCTTCTCAACGATTTTCTTCCAGATCACTCTGTCTCTGGCCTTTTTTCTCCAAGATGTTTTCTTGCCCATACTTTTCAAATCCTCCTCGGCACAGTCCATCCACCGCTTCCTAGGTCTTCCTCTGGGTCTCTTCTGTTGCGGAGTCCTATAGTTTATAGTATCGGAGAGTTTTATACACATATAACATTCACAATATTTGGCATTACTACTTCTTATTTTGAACTTGATGGAAAGCAGTTTCCGTAGGTAATGTTTACGTGGCTTTGTCATATGAGATTGGAGAGAGAAGGAAAGGAGACGTTTTAGTGGTAGTGCCATGCTTTTCCTAGCTCAAATGGGCCGACTCAGCCGGTGAATTACTTTTCGCCCACAGAAAATCGTAAAGTAACAGAATACTATTGCGTTTTGTGCGATGTGTGAGAGCGCCGGAGGTCCAGTCTCCCATCTTCTCTGTACCATATCCCTTGGGTTTGCGAAGCGCATTTTTAAATTAAATTCTTGACTGGTACATTGGTGGGCCACATAAATTGTGTATTACAACATAATTTTCTATTTTAATTCTGAAATCCTACAAACCTGATTAATGAATTCCTTAACCTGATTAATTGAATGAAACTATCAAACTGAATTAATTATCCCCTACCCAATCGCGAAACGAATGATAGTCCGTAGAACTTGGGAACAACCCTTAATATTAATCACCAAGTCGAGGCGATTATCGAATTTGCATTTTATCAACTACATCACAGAACTTTACAGCTTATTTAAATCCATCATTATGGTTTAAATAATCTTTTTAAGGTTCCGTACTGAGAGGGTTACCAACGGAACGCTATTACTAAGCCTTCGTTGTCTGTCCTTTCGTCTGCCCGTCTGTCTGCGGTTTGCACAGAATGTGTATTTCTGTTGCCACTACTACAAGTAAAAACATACAGGAAACTTGATGGTTTTTTACGATGTTGTGGCGCAGCGGTAGCGAACCTGCCTTAAACGCCACAGGTCACAGGTTCGATTCATAATATGTTTGTATTGTCCATGCAAACATATTTTCCGGTCTGGGTGTATATGTCCTTATCCTTGTATGTGTTTCCGGACCCCTGACACAAGATATCACTATTCTAATAGGGGCCGTTTAGTGTGCAGCGTCTATAATTATATGAATACTCAACGAAAATAACTCATTTGATATACATTTTCTACTGCGACACGTATTTATTATGTACAAATAACAAAATTTAACATTGAAACAAAGTATGACACATAATGCTTTTATGAAAGAAGCAAAAATAAAATATAATAAGAATTATAAAGAAATGAATAATTATTTTTAATGAATAGTTATGCAAAGACATCACGCGATACAATATATTTAAATCCAAATGGAGTCCTTGTGTACCACTTATCATTAAAAGTCAAGAAAAGAAAGCGCTTTCAATCAATTCGAATCTATAAAATTCCAAAAATAAGGAGAATTGGCTAGAAGAGTGTATCGTTTATAATAAAATTCTCAGCGCCGAAATTTCCTTTGTAACATTACCGTTACAGTAAAAAATATGTATTTCTACCTTTGATCTCGATCACAAAGAATTTGACTTTGATAAATTGTAAACATCTTATTATGAAATTTTTTATTTTGCGCGGAATTTCAGTCAATTTCGCCTATTCATAGAAATTTTTATAAGAGTTCCATAAGTACAACCGCTTGCTGATGATATATTACATCACAAAAATAATGTGTATATACATGTTTCTGACCACAACTTCGTTTACGTGAAATAATTCAATTGTTTCGGTGTAGTAGCGCATTGTTACTTTCAGCTTTAATGCAACGCTTCGACCGGGAAAGGACTAATCTTCCACGAAATATCGATATAAAGTATTTTTCTTTTTCACACCATATTTTAAGCACATCACTACTGGATAGTGTTAGTGTGGGATTCACCGCGAGCTCGTCTAACAGAATTACCCACTAATACAGAACTAACTCCGCCATAGTGGCAAGTTACATGCTCGCGTAATTAACTGTGGTATAGCGGCGCAGTTGTCGTAGCAGAGGGCCCTCTGATCCCTCATCAGGATAAACTTTTCATTAAGGTTTTTTTTCTCACCACATATAAAAATCAATAAGAAAGCCCCAGGTTCTTACGGCAGCATAGTTACATTTTAATTTGATAGCCATTTCAAGTCGTCGATTGACTTAAAGTTCGCACAGGTCATCAACCATCTACAATTAGGTCGACTTTCTTACTTTGGCGCCAGCTCTCCTCTCATTCGAAATAGAAATGTTGTTAGAAGGAAATCCCTATTTTTTATTGAGAAAAGGCTTGAAGAAGTTAACATAGGGGATGAAAGATTGTATGGAGAACCAATTATTTATATATTACATTAAAGGTAGCGCATTCAAAATGTAATACACGCGGGTGAAGCCTCGGGCAGAAGCCAGTTAAATAAATAAATTAATAAGAGTCATCGAAGTTGTCAAGCTTAAATTTGAAAAAAAAGCCTCGAATATTTATGTAAATTAATTACGTGCCGTAGTACGTAATTAATAATTGACAATTCCTACTTACTTGTTACATATATAAATTACCTCCCTAAAAATAACTATAATTAACTGCCCTAAAAATCATAAAACTCAAATACGTAATGTATTTCGATTTCGAACTGTTCAAAGTATTAAAGTAAATCGGGTTTTGGTGAAATAAGCGATATTGACTTGAATTCCAGACTCATTCGATGACGGATTGTAAAACGTCGCCCGGGGAAATCTGTAATCGAGTTTGTCTATTTCCCATCCCGGACCATTCCCGGACTGATCCCGGGCGATTCCGCAAACAAAACACTGAATCCCGAATTTTTATCTCCGGTCCGAGAGCCGATGCTGTAATTTTAGACCGCGTAAATTTCTCGGATTATGTTTTACTTCGGAAATAGAATTGGAAGATTCATTTTTATACTCGGGTTTTATATTATTATTCTTTAAAACTTATGCGTTTTATTTTTATATTATTGTTCCTCATTTTGTTTGGTGATTTTTTTATAAGAGTATTTATTTATTTATAGAAATGCCCGTGGCTTTGCCTGCGTTACCTTTAGTTTAACGACAATCTTTTTGACACCGTTGTGGCGTTGTGGGTAGCGAGTCTGCCTTAAGCCTCGACGGTTGCGGGTTCGATTCCCGCTCGGAGCAGATGTTTGTATTAATCGTACAGGCATGTTTTCCGGTCTGGTTGTGTTTGTCCTTGTCATTGTGAATGTTTCCGGACCCCCGACACAGGATATAATTATCCTAATGTGGGCCGTTGAGTGTGTAGCGTTTGTGTATCTTGTAATAGTAGTTGGCCCTTCTACCGTTGAACAATTGAGGGTTTAAAAATTTTATAAAAAAAAAAATCTAAAAGTAATTCTTATATTCCTTTTCAGTATACGGACCAAAGTTTATTTTAGGATCGGTTGATTTGATAAAGCGTAACAAACATACATTATTAGACAGTATTAACAACCTCTACCGTAAATTTCAAGGAGTATTTATTGTAATTTTGATAGTACTGTTTAACTCTTTAATGTATAGTAAATTTAATTCATTCTAATTATCATTTATATGCTATTTATAACATGTCTGGAATTCATTTATAGTATATCTGTATATGGTGAAGTATCCTTTCGCCCAGGGCGAGGAATCTTCAAAGATCTGAATTTCTGGGTCAAGGAGCTGGAGACGGGTTCCAAAGTGCGAGTATTGTTTGCTTAACAAATATTTTGTTAGGATATTTCTCACTCGCCCTTATTCGAGGCTCGTTTTTGTTGCTTCATTTTACTTTAGCGTATCGTTGACCAGTTAACAAGTTCTTTGTTTTGTTATATACATATGATATACATATGATATTCATATATTTATTATGTATTGTAAAATTAATATCTACCGTATATCTCTTTGTCATTAGCTTGTTTTAAAGATGTTGCTTTTTTCCCGAATTAAACTGACTGATATTGTTGTATTAGAATTACTGGTGGTAGGCGGTTTATTACAAGAGGCCGGGTAGGTAGGTACCATCGCAGTGTCAGTTTTTACGTCTACGTCAACCGCTTGCCATCCGGAGGGTCGTATGCTTCCTTGTCATTTCGAAATAACTTATGTATTTTCTAGGATTCAAGCAATCTCTATCTCTTCCATTCTCATGATTGGTTCAGCTGTTTTTGATAATAAAAATTATGGAGCAGGTTGTGCTTGTTGGTTAAATGGATGTTGCTGGTATCTCGACAAGAAGAAGTACGACCCTTTCTCAAAAATCTGCGTAATGTATCAGTACCAGGAGTTACTGCGTTTCGTAGGATGAGTCTTCTTCATTCTAGCATTATTCCCGGTATTTTTATGTACCCAGGGTCTGCTTATTACTCTTATCCGGATTTGACAGGTTACCAGTTTTTACACAGAGCGACTGCCACCTGACCTCCGTAACACTAACGGCGAACCAGTAACTCATTGGATAAGAGCAATTTACTTATCAAGAGTTAACGATTATTATCAGATGTTATTGATAATAACCGGGACCAACAGCTTAACGTGCTCTCCGAGGCACGGTGGGGAGACCCACACGGACAAACGCCCAGACCAAGACAGAAATTCTAACAAACATCTGCCCGAGCGGGAATCGAACCCGTAACCGTTGAGACTAAAGGTAGACTCAGTTTCGTAGGATGAATGAGAGCCCCAATTTCCCACCTCCTCTGTTCCAATCCTTTTTCCCTTTTTATCCCTTCCGTTTTATCCCTTGGGTTGACAACTATCGTATCAACTCCAAATATTGTAAGCGTTCATAGGTTGTGGTGATTGCTTACCATCAGGTGGACCGTATGCTTGTTTGCCAACCTTTACGAGATAAAATAAAAACTGAATGACCCGGTTAATATGTAGCTTTTATTCTATTTACATTTTAATGTTAACTGAATTACAGTTGAAAATAAAAATAAAGACAAGTGTTGAAAGTAGTTTACTTTAGCGTGTTTATGACTATTGTAGTTCGTATTTTTCTGTTTGTACGCTTTTGTATTAAAGTTTTTAACAAAAGTGAATTTACGCTTTTATCAACATTATTTCATTTTAATAGTTTAAGCTCCTAATTTAAAAAACCTTCTTTTGGTTTCTTCTGTTTTCTACTTTTATACGGATTTGGCAGGTTACTAGTATTCACACATAGCGATTGTTACCTGGCTTATCATAACTTTTAGTAACAATAATTCTATTCCATTTTGACAGTAAATCGATTCAAATTTTATATGAGCATGATATATCGACGTCGTTGTGGTGCAGCGGTAGCGAACCTGCCTTAAACGTCAAAGGTTCGATAATATGTTTGTATTGATCATGCAAGCATATTTTCCGGTCTGGGTGTATTTGTCCTTGTATGTGTTTCCGGACTCCCGACACAGGATATCACTATCCTAAAGGGGGCCGTTGAGTGTGCAGCGTTTATTTATTTATATATGTCATGATACAAAATAACGATGTAAGTCATTTCGTCATTTGAATCGCAATAAGAGTTAATGGTAAGCCCTCAGACCTCCACAGCCCTCAAGCCGAAACAATAATTCATTCGATAAGACCAAAGTACCTATCATGAGATAAGGATTATTATCAGATGTATCCGGGATAACAACTGGAGTCGAAAATTTAACATGCACGGTAACACAAAGGCCTATAAGAAGATCTAAAGGAAAAAATATTTGCAATCAATACAAACATATGATTGAGTATAAATTATGATTGAGTTGTGAGAGAGAGCGCTTGATTCCAGCTCGGAGCATAATATGGTTTGTATTGACGATGCTAGCATATTTTCCGGTCTAGGTGTATTTTTCTTTGTATGTTTTTTTGAAACCCCGACACAGGATAGTACTATCGCAATGGATGCCGTTGACTGTGCAGCGTTTATTATTATTGAGTCGGAACTAGACCCCAGACCGTTGAGAACATTCGTCTTCTAATTTTCAAAATTAATAAAGCAAAGTGAGCATCATTTTAAAATTACTCAAATACATTCAATATAGTAAAAGTTCACAATAAGTGCATTCCTATCATTCGATATTTTCATTTAAATGTCAGTACATAGACGGCATAAGTCATAAAGTACCGGTGCTCATTGTGGAAGTTTTCAATGATCCCACGCTCAGCTCAATCAGTCGAGTGCCTCACGGGCAATTGGGAACGATAGTTATATATCATTCATTCGTTCCGCTTTGACTTCGGAGAGAGTGAGGACACAAAGCGCACTGCCATTTGCGATTAAGCGAAATGTATCACATTTTTGTAAAGATGTAAAGTGTTTTCAAATTGAAAGAGAAATATTTGCAGATGAATGATAGGTTATGAGGAATTTAAAATGCTGTTATTTTTGATTGTTTTCTTTTTTTAATTAAGGAAGACCTGTCCTATGGAAAGCTTTATTCTGTGGAAATAACTAAAAGTGGAGGAGACAGGAGGAGGACAAAGGGGAAAAGGGGAAGAGGCTTACACTCATCGAATATAACAGAATGGATCCTAGGTTGAGTCGATTGTGGTCTAATAATAGGGTAACGGCAATTCTATTAAATTTAAATGAAAATAATTTTTTCCCTTTTTTACCAACACAATGTTTTTCGTTTGGTAAACGAGTTATGACTCAATCTCCCAGAGACACATTAATTCGTTCATTCGTTCGTTTATTCTTTAATGCAGTGTGTTTGCTGCTTTTTGCGAAAAATAAATTTTGAAGAAAAATTAGAAATATTAAAAATAATGGAATAAATAATTTGGAAAACCAAAAATTATTCGTTTGTAAGTTTCTACCATACATACACATTGGAAAATCATCAGGATTGATTATTTTACTTATCACGTTGCCAAACAAAAACCAATATTGTTGCAGGAGGAGAAAGAAAAGGAAGTGAGGAGAGGTGTTTGAACCTCTGGGGGTCAAAAGCCTATTCATACTCTCTCTTTCTCTTCATATTTATCAAGAGATAGAAGCTTGCACTGCCAACAGAATTACAAGCGTTTTGTTAGTCCAAGGGAAGGAGAGGATTGAGAAGGTCGAGACGTAACAGTACGGAAAGGTTCTGCTTACATTAATGATTGATGTTCTTTGTGAGGGCAGTATTTTGCAAACTTTGCTCATTCAGGCCGCAATGAAAATCATTTATTTTTTTTCACCGGCGACGGGACGTGACTACCCCATCACCCGCTGTTACAGCTGAGCTTATTCCATAGTGTGTTTGGCGTTACTGTGTTTGTGTTTGAAGAGCACTGTAGGCTAGTGAAATTACTGGGTAAAGAAGATTTAAAAACCAATATCTCGAGGTTCAACACGCGTGACTAACACCTACAAATGCAACCGCTAAGCATAAGGCGGGCCGTATGCTAGCTTGCCAACTTAATAACATAAATTTTTTTATCCTTTTTATATGTAGTATAGAGTTGTAGTAAGTTCGTTGTCACATATTAAACGAGCCAGGAACCATCCTATCTCCACTATTTTTATGAGCAACGAGGTGTCCATAACAATACGTGTTCAGCTCTTTTTATCCCCATAGTAAAGTTAGCGCTGTGAAACCTCCAGCCATCTGTTCAATAATAGAGATGGCACAAGCAGACACACTAACTGACCTCAGTCAAATTTCAACCTTAAAATAGTAGTGGCAAAGTTTAAAATTGTTTATAAATTTAAAAAAGAGCATCTTTAGTTCTCTGAGCTTTAGTACTTAGGAAATAAAGTTCGAAATGTTATGACCTAATTCTAAAAGGGCGTAAGCAATATAATGGCTCATATGTTAAGACATTCTTAAATTACATTATATGGACTTTATGAATTTAATCTTGTGATGACAAAATGGTGTTGGAAAATATGTCAATGTAAATTATTGAACTATCTGTTATGTTACAACAAAGCAAGATGATTGTGTTAAAAGAATATACCCGGCAATATTTTGTTAAACTTATGTAATATAACAAAATGTCCTACTGGTCTTGACAGCGTCAGCTAGGGGTCCGAGTACTGAGACCTGGCCGTGAAAAAGGGAGAGGCCTCACTGGGGTTCAAGGTTGGTCCCTGTGAGGATGAATCAATGCAATCAAATTTCAAAGAGCTCAAAATTAATAATTTATACATATCATCTAAGTAAAATAGCAGTAACAGTCTAAATCAAATCAAATCAAATCAAATCAAATATTTTTATTCAACATAAAAAGCATTACACTTATTTGTTGAAAGTCAGATTCTACCACCGGCTCCAAAATGGAAAAACCTCTACCTGAGAAGAACCGGCGAAACAAACTCAGGGGTTTTATCTTTTTTTTTTATATGTATTTTTTTGAACTGATATTAGTTTACATATTATAATCACTGAAAAGCCTGGAGTGACTGTCTCATTCCCAAGGCGTGGTGTCCTCAAGGTATTCACTAATTTTATAATAGCCTTTACCACACAAACGTTCTTTGACCTTTTTTTAAATTTATTTAAAGAAAGTTTCTGAACGCTTTCTGGGATCCTATTGTAAAACCGTATACAGTTACCCTTAAAAGAGTTACTAATTTTATGCAGTCTAGTAACTGGCATTGTTAATTTATGTTTGTTCCTAGTGTTGATGTTATGATTATCACTACATTTTGTAAATTCATTGATGTTCTTATGTACATACATAACATTTTCTAAAATGTATTGAGAAGCAACAGTCAATACATTAATTTCTTTAAATTTCTCCTTTAAGGAATCTTTACAACCAAGATTGTAAATTGCACGAATAGCTCGCTTTTGCAGCACAAAAATTGTATTTACATCAGCCGCGTTACCCCAAAGTAAAATTCCATATGACATAATGCTATGGAAGTAACTAAAATAAACTAGTTTGGCTGTTTCTACATCTGTTAATTGTCGAATTTTTCTTACTGCGAATGCTGCCGAACTAAGTCTATTCGCCAATTT
The DNA here is from genome assembly GCA_023373885.1 of Hestina assimilis. Taxonomy (NCBI): domain Eukaryota; kingdom Metazoa; phylum Arthropoda; class Insecta; order Lepidoptera; family Nymphalidae; genus Hestina; species Hestina assimilis. Next base: position 1,922,083 of record CM041749.1, on the reverse strand, counting down.
AGCAATATGGGGGCCCCATTGTAGTTTAGAATCTACAGTTATTCCAAGAAAAACTGTAGACTCCATAATTTCTAATACTTCTCCATTCAATATTACATTAGACTGAACTTGTCTCACATTGGGCATTGAAAATTTAATGCATTTCGTTTTTTTACTATTCAAAAGTAAGTTATTGACACTGAACCAATGAAGTACCTTAGAAAGAGCATTGTTCACTTCGTCGTAATTAATACTATGTCTTTTAAGGTTAAAAATAAAAGAAGTGTCGTCAGCAAACAATACTATTTCTTGTGCTCCTTCCACAAAATATGGTAAATCGTTAATGTAAACAAGAAAGAGAAATGGGCCGAGAATGGAGCCCTGTGGGACTCCCATATTTACATTTGTACCTGAAGATCTTTTACTGTTTACGTCGACCTTCATAATTCTATATTGCAAGTAAGAAATAAGAAGATCGAGCGCAGTGTCACGTATACCATAGTGCTTCAACTTCCTGACTAACGTCTCGTGTTGTACGCAGTCAAAAGCCTTAGATAAATCACAAAAAACACCAAGTGCATCCCGTGACTCCTCCCAGGCATCATAAATATTAGAAAGAAGTTTGATACCTGCGTCAGACGTCGAGCGACCCTTGGTAAAACCAAATTGATTTTTATGCATTAATTTATATTTATTAAAATGCAACAGCATCTGATTTAACATTATTTTCTCAAAAATTTTACTAAGAGTCGGTAACACCGATATGGGTCTAAAGTTAGATGGATCTGACGCACAGCCAGACTTAAATAACGGTATCACTTTGCTATATTTCATTAAGTCAGGAAATATTCCACACTTGACACAATCATTAAATATGGTCGCGAGATACGGTGCAATAAGATCTATAATTGAGCTTATTACTTTTACAGACATGCCCCATAAATCTGCTGTTTTCTTCATATCAATCGTTTTGAATACATTAATAATGTCCTTGGGGCTCACAAAACTGAAATTGAACTTAGTTTCACATGTTTTAACACTATTAATAAGTAGTGATTCAGCAACGGTTGGAGAAGAAATTAGTGATTCAGTTGTCAAAGCTGGAATGTCAGCAAAATACTTCTCAAAAGCTGCCGCAACATCCTGGTCTCTTGAAATATTTTTATTATTAATGTTTAAAGAAAAGTTAGTGTTGCGAGATTTGACTTTTCCAGTTTCACAATTAATCACATGCCAGGTTGCTTTAATTTTATCATGCGAATTTTTAATTTTTTCTTTAATATGTAGAACTCTAGCCGCGTTGCAAACCTGTTTAAAAATTTTAGAATACATTTTGAGATAATTGATAAAAGATACGCTATGATTAATAGTTTTTTCAGCATAAAGTTCATATAACTTTTGCCTACTTTTAAATATTCCAACTGTTGCCCATTCACCAAAAGTCGTTTTATTACCTACATAGACTGTTTTAGAAGTAAAAATATTATTAAATTCATTTTTTATTAATTTGAATAATTTATTATATGTTAAATTTGGATGGTCATAATCTTGAATGTATGGGATTATTGATAGAATATTACTTCTAAATTTCTCAATACGTTTTGTATTCATAGGAACAAACATAACTTTTTGATTGTTATTTTTAACAGTTTTTGTTTGAAATGTAACTAATTGTCCACAGTGATCAGAGGTAAGCTGATTAATTATTGATTTGCTGAGTGGTACTAGATCACTGAAAATGTTATCTATACAAGTAGCTGTCGAGTGAGTAATTCTAGTCGGCTCTAAAAATAAATTTACAAGGTTATATGATTTTAACAATGATCTGAATCGAATAGTGGTGGAAGTAATATCTAACAAATTAATATTGAAATCACCACATATTAAAATATGTTTATTAGATCCAGATAGTTTTTTAAGTATATCATCCATAATATTTTCAAAACAATCATATAACCCACTGGGAGGTCTGTATACGCTTACAATAATGAAACAATCAAGCTCGATACAGGCTATTTCAGTAGTGCGTTCAACAGAGAGGCTCACAATATCTTTTCTTTCTTTACATTTCAAAGTCTTATTAATTATAATTAGAGAGCCACCCCTTATGGAATTTTCTCTGTAAAACGCACTAGCTACATAATGTTTACTAAAATTAAACATATTTTCATATCTTTTAAGCCAGTGTTCTGTAATACATAAAATATTGATATTATGATAATTCAAAAATAATTCTATTTCAGTGTCTTTACCCATTATGCCTTGTATATTTTGATGAAATAAATGAATATTATTTTTATAATTCTTATTGCTATTCTGAAAAAATGGGTTGCGTCTAATATTGCAAGAGGCTGCCTCTATTGTCTTAAAATTTAATTTAAATTATTTGGAACAGATTCCAAATGTTTATATGTCAAATGATTACACTGCTCAATAGAAGCAGTGGTCTTATTAGCCAAATACTTGGCTGAGTTGTAAAATAAATAATATGATAGCGAATAAGCTATCTGTCTCATATAATAATTAGATAGGCTGTACCTATCATAAGTCAATATATAAGATTTATAATTTATTATATTATTGATCTCAATTAAATGAAATTTATCATAATTAGTATTATTTAATGTCAAATAATTACTATATGAGATAGTATGTAAATATTTATTTAAAGTATATATTTTTTGATTTTCCTGCGGCATATTCTTAATGTAAGGAAATGTGAACATTATAACTTTTTTAATATTGGTTATATTATATAATAAATCAAAATATTGTCTCATGTGTTTTTTGTTCACATTTCCCCTTCTCCCAATTAACAGTACTATTGTTGTGTTAGGACAGTGAGTTCCTCTTATAATTTTTTCCATAATTTGAATATAAGATGCACCCGGCATACAATAGTTTGTAACTGACTGCCCCTGACACATGTCACTTAATAGTACACCCAGACTTTTTCCCATCTCATCACTATAAATATTAATATAACTGTCAAGAATTTTGGGTGTACTATTATTTTCTAAGGTTATAGGACTGATGTGATTCTCCAATGGCAGAGACGAATGTGTTGTGTTAGACCTTGGCTCCGTATAACCTGATGAGGAGTGTTGACAATTACACTCATATTTATTAAGAGACTCAACGCGTTCCACATTATAATTACTCAAATTAATCAGTTTATCCAGTGCCAAGACATGCTCAGATATTTCATTCTGAGCAATTTTATATTGTTTATTTATATAATCCAACGACATATGTAAAGAAGAGATCTCAGTTTGGAGAGCCTTCACATCAGCCTCATAACTGGACCTGATATTATTGATCTCCTTTGAGTACAGGTCAACTTTAGATTTGAGTGCGTACTTTTGTTTACAGAGCTGAACATTCATTTTTGAAATATTTTTGTATTTTAATAAATGTTGTGTTTTTTTAATTACATTTTTAATTTTTATGTATTTTTTTAATTTGTTTTTGCTAAGGATTGGGTGGGAAACAACGGAGTCATCACCAGTCAGGTCTACAGTAGTAATGTCATTTTTATAGGTGGTGCACGTTGAAATCTTAGAAGTCTTCCCAACCAATTCTCTAAATAAATTTTGTCCTTGAGAGGCCTTATTATCTAAAATTTCCGATTTCAAACATAATATTTGATCTTGAGCCTCTTTTAGCTTGTAGCATATATTAATTTAGTTTTATATAATTATATAAACTATATTAATATACTACATAAACAAGTACAGAAATAAATATATACATAAACATACACAAATATATAATACACAAAAATATACACATATCATCCACACATTAACTCAGGCAAATTCTATACAATAAATAATTAAATAATATAGTAATATATAGTATCGCACCGCGCGATCTTATCTTACACTGGAAAGCATCGCTTAGCTACATTGCTGTTGTTATTATTCTTACGGTCGGGCCGGTGCACCGGCGCTCGCGCAGGTAGCAAGACCATCAGTCATAACTCGTATCCGACCCCGAACGTATGTTGCTTGTTATCGCGCTGTGCTTACTCGTAATTACGCTAACCGCTTTGTCTTTATTATTTCGTCTTATATTTCTTCTTCAACTGTATCTATACTTTAATCTTTGCTGTACTCCTTCTAAAACTTATATGTGTGGACTTTCGTGTGTGTTTAATAAACGTTATTAAAAGTGATTTGGACTTTGAACTTTTTCTCCGTAATATAATTATTTAATATCGATTTAAATATTTGAATAAAGTAAAGTAGTTTACACACCGCAACCCGCTATACTGGTGACCCGTGAAGAACATTTAAAATGTTAAGCGAAGATTTCGAAGACGCGACCAGTGACGGTCAAAAGGTCAAAGCAGGGCGTTGTTCCACGGAAGTTTTTAAAGTGGGTATACGAGTACCACCTTTTTATCCAGATGAACCCGAAATTTGGTTTGCTCAATTAGAAGGTCAGTTTGCACTCGCAAATATTACAAATGACGTGACAAAATTTTATTACGTGATCGGTCACCTCGAACATCATTTTGCCAAAGAGATCAAAGATATTATTGTCAAGCCGCCCGCGACTGACAAGTATAGTAAATTGAAATCTGAATTAATTAGTAGACTCACAGCATCGAAAGCTACTAAGATTAAGCAGTTGCTGACTCACGAAGAGCTCGGAGACCGGAAACCTTCACAGTTCTACCGACACCTTCGTAGCCTAGCTGGACCAGAGTTTCCAGACGAATTTTTACAGACCATTTGGATTAGTCGTCTACCCTTAAACGTCCAGACAGTTCTAGCAGCTCAGACATCAGCGCCGCTTGACATCCAAGCTGAACTTGCGGATCGGATAATGGATATTGCAGTCCCTACGCCGCAAATCCACGCGACAGCTTCAACATCCAAGGCTCCAGAAAGTTCTTTGCAAATGGAAGTGGCAGAGTTAAGGAAGCAGGTCAGATCACTCACTCTACAACTCAATAGAAGAGCTCGTTCACGCAGCAGGCCATCTAGCAGCAAACGCTCACGAAGTCGTCCTCAGAGCAATTACAAGAAGTACCCGGTTTGCTTCTATCACTCCAAGTACGGCAACAAAGCCCATAAGTGCGTTCGTCCGTGTGACTACAAGCCGGAAAACTACAAGGGCGGTCGGTAATGGCGACTGACGATTGCCCTCGCGTTCCTGGTCGCCTGTTCGTCACTGACCGAAGAACGAAGACCCAGTTTCTGGTCGACACCGGAAGCGACCTCTGTGTCTTTCCCCGGTCTTTGCTTCGTGATCGCCGTGTTCCAGCCAACTACCAACTTCGCGCTGCCAATGGTTCATCAATAGAAACTTACGGTTACGTTAGTCTTAATATTGATTTAGGCTTACGCCGAGATTTTGTGTGGCGCTTTGTAGTGGCTAATGTAACCAAGCCAATAATAGGCGTAGATTTTTTATCATATTTTAATTTAATTGTAGATTGTCGTAGTAAATGTCTCATAGATAAAACCACTAATGTTACTGCTAATGCTTCAAAAGCATCTTGTTTAGACTATGTTTTGTCGATAAAAGTTATAACTGGTGATTCATGCTACCATAAAATTCTCGATGACTTTCCAGAGATTACTCGACCAGCCGGTACACTACGCACTACACTACACAACACGGTACACCACATACGAACAACACCAGGCCCTCCAGTTTCCTGCCAACCCAGGCGATTAGCGCCAGATAAATTAAAAATTGCTCAACAGGAGTTCCAGGCAATGCTAGCTAATGGTACTGCCAGACCATCGGAAAGCCCCTGGTCATCGCCTCTCCACCTCGCACCGAACAAAAACAACGGATGGCGTCCTTGTGGGGATTACAGGAGACTTAACGCTCGAACCATCCCCGACAGGTACCCGATTAGGCATATACACGATTTTGCTCACAGCATTGCTGGGTGTAAAATTTTTAGCACCATCGATCTTGTAAAGGCCTACAACCAGATACCTGTCAGTCCTGAGGATATCCCGAAAACGGCAATAACCACACCTTTTGGTTTATACGAGTTTCCGTATATGACCTTTGGTTTGCGGAATGCGGGACAAACCTTCCAGCGTTTCGTGGATGAGGTAACTCGAGGTCTTGACTTCTGTTATTGTTACTTAGATGATTTTTTAATATTCAGCAGGAACGAGAACGAGCATAAGGAGCATCTTCGTAAGTTATTTGGCAGGTTAAAAGAATATGGCATGCTTATTAATACTTCAAAATGTGTTTTCGGCGTGCCTAATGTAAAATTTTTAGGCCATAGTATATCAGCGAGTGGCACAAAACCACTCGATACTAAAGTTCAGGCCATCATAGATTTCCCGCAGCCCAAGAATATTAAGGAGTTAAGGAGGTTCTTGGGCATGATAAATTTTTATAGGCGATTTTTGCCCAAAGCAGCACAGACTCAAGCCGCTTTACATGCTTTGCTGACAGGCGTCGTCAAAGGATCTCAGCCTATCCCTTGGACTGAGACTTCTTTAAAAAGTTTTAAAGAGTGCAAGGAAAGTTTGGTCAAAGCCGTTCTACTGGCTCATCCAGACTTCCAGGCTAAGCTCGCACTCTTGACTGACGCGTCAGATACCGCTATTGGAGCAGTTCTGCAGCAGCACAATGGTGAGAATTGGCAGCCGTTAGCTTTCTTTTCTAAGAAGTTAACGCCTGCTCAGCAAAAATACTCGCCTTATGACCGAGAGCTTTTGGCCATTTATGAAGCCATAAAGTACTTCAGGCACATGCTTGAAGCTCGACACTTCGTCATTTACACGGATCATAAGCCGATCAGTTTTGCGTTTCATGAACGGAAAACCAACTGCTCACCGAGACAATTCAGACATCTAGATTATATAGCTCAATTCACCACCGACATAAGGCATATTTCTGGCAAGGACAATGTCGTAGCCGACGCCTTATCTCGAGTGGATGAATTACAAGCTCCAGTCAGTCTAGATGCTTTGGCTGAACAGCAAGCATCAGATCCAGAGCTGGCAAACTTCCTCTGTGAAAAATCTTCACTCAGGCTCGTTAAAATGGAAGTACCGGGGAGCCGTACTTTCGCGTACTGTGATATCAGTACATCGACCCCCCGGCCGTTTGTTCCCAAATTGCTTAGAAAGCAAGTTTTTGACAGTTTGCATTCTTTGAGTCATCCTGGTGTCAGCGCAACTGCCAAACTTGTATCTGAACGTTTTGTTTGGCCTGGCATCAGGAAAGACTGCAGAGCATGGGCACAATCATGCTTGTCATGCCAACGTGCAAAGGTTAGCCGTCATGTGTCTGCACCTTTAGGCACTTTCGGATTACCACGCGCACGCTTTAGGCACATCCACATAGATATTGTGGGTCCCTTGCCGTCGTCGGAAGGCTTTCGTTACTGTTTGACGGCCATAGACCGATTTACAAGATGGACGGAAGTCATTCCAATGCTTGACATCACTGCCGAAACAACGGCAAAGGCTTTATTATCGGGCTGGATAAGCCGGTTTGGCTGTCCAGAGACCATTATTACGGACAGAGGCCGCCAGTTCGAGTCCGCTCTGTTCAACTATCTATCTAAGATAGCTGGATTTGAGCACAGAAGGACTACGGCATACCATCCTGCCTGTAATGGACTGATAGAACGCTTCCATAGACAGCTCAAAGCTTCTATCGTCTGTCATGCTCACGAGAAGTGGACGGAATCCTTGCCTTGGGTGCTTCTCGGAATAAGAAGTGCATTTAAGGAAGATTTACAAGCTTCGTCCGCTGAATTAGTGTATGGCGAACCTCTAAGACTTCCTGGAGAATTTTTCCACTCCAGCACAAGCTCCGTGACGGACATAGCTGATTTCACAGCTCGCCTACACTCATTCGCACAAAAATTACAACCAGTACCCGCCTCTCGTCACAATAGAGAAAAGATTTTTGTTTTTAAAGATCTGAAAACAACTAATCACGTTTTTCTGAGAGAGGACGCAGTGCGAAGTTCGTTACAGCCCGTTTACTCTGGCCCCCACAAAGTGTTGTCACGTAACGATAAAGTTTTTACGCTATTGGTCAATGGGAAGGAAGTGACGGTTTCAATTGACCGCTTAAAACCAGCCTACTTACTGGCTGACAAATATGACCCAGTTCTTGCCTCGAGAGACGATGACCAGCTTACTGATAGTCCTAAGCCCTATCAGACTCGATCAGGACGTCATGTTAAATTTCCTGATTTTTATCGCCCTTGACGGTCTCTGGAGGGGGGTGATGTAGCATATATTAATTTAGTTTTATATAATTATATAAACTATATTAATATACTACATAAACAAGTACAGAAATAAATATATACATAAACATACACAAATATATAATACACAAAAATATACACATATCATCCACACATTAACTCAGGCAAATTCTATACAATAAATAATTAAATAATATAGTAATATATAGTATCGCACCGCGCGATCTTATCTTACACTGGAAAGCATCGCTTAGCTGCATTGCTGTTGTTATTATTCTTACGGTCGGGCCGGTGCACCGGCGCTCGCGCAGGTAGCAAGACCATCAGTCATAACTCGTATCCGACCCCGAACGTATGTTGCTTGTTATCGCGCTGTGCTTACTCGTAATTACGCTAACCGCTTTGTCTTTATTATTTCGTCTTATATTTCTTCTTCAACTGTATCTATACTTTAATCTTTGCTGTACTCCTTCTAAAACTTATATGTGTGGACTTTCGTGTGTGTTTAATAAACGTTATTAAAAGTGATTTGGACTTTGAACTTTTTCTCCGTAATATAATTATTTAATATCGATTTAAATATTTGAATAAAGTAAAGTAGTTTACACACCGCAACCCGCTATAAGCTTAACATTCAGTTCAGCGGTGAGACTGAGGGCACCCTCATACTCATCTCTGCACTGATCAAAACCATTTACAATATTTTGCAAATTTTCATTTTCTTTTAATGTATCTGTATACAGATTGTGTAAACGAGACAATTCTTTTTTTAACTGAGTATTTTTATCTATAATTTCTAATGTTTCCTTTTCATTTTCATCCCTTTCTTTGAGCAATATTTCACACTGTTCTTTTTAATTCCTGTAACGCCAGCTGAAGTTGTTCCTCAGTCTGACGTACCTTATAACCACGGGTCATCATTTTTACAATTAATAATTAGAAATAGAAAAAAAAAGTTAAACAACAAAAATCACAGTGTAATATACTGCTGTTTATAAGCTGTAGTTATAGTTAAAAATATTTAACAAAAAAACTAAGTTTGAATACTTGTATTTAATATAATTTCTGTATTTTAGTAAAGGGTTGACAATGAAATAAAGATTTAAAGTTTTAAATTGAGTTCGTTACCTGTACTTGACAGCCGACGAAAACAATGAACACAACACTTTCACAAATACTTATGCACTCCTGTAACTAATTATTTAATTACAAAGTATAATTTATATAGTTTTAGTATTTCTTATAAATAACTTAATTAATATATAACAAATAATTTTAAATTAAATTTAAATTGGGAGAAGTAAAAATGACAACCTGTTGCTTGGGTTGCCACAGGAAAAAAAAAAAAAAAAAAAAAAAAAAAAAAAAAAAAATAAAATAAAATTAATTTAAATATCAAACACGGAACAACATTGAAATTGCTTTTCATTTCAGTACCACCACCTTGCCATTTTTTCGTATAAAAAGGATAAGAAAAATGTTTTTTATACGTAGTTAGTGTCTGATGATACTAAATATTCTATAAGCAATTGAGATAGAACTCATAAAAACGGTCTCAACCGGGCCAGAAGAAAGGGCTAATTCTAATTAAATGAGGTTAAAAAAACGTAAAAACAAGGACCCATTTAACTTATAATTAATTACTATCTAAAAATGTAAAATAACAATTGAAGTAACAGGACCTTTGTTGAAATTATTCAATTCGCGGAATCGTCACTTAACCTCGCTCAAAGGGTTTTTAAATAATTCTTTGTTTACCACTTTTCACTAGAATTTTTTTTCTTTATTTTATCAAGTAAAAGTTGTGTCTTTTACGCGGTCTTAATTTTTATTCAACGTATAAAGCATAACACTTATTTGTTGAAACAGATTCTACAATCGGCCCTCAAATTAAATGGCTGAGAACCGGCGACCCAATGTTTTTAATTGTCTCATTCACAGCAAAACTATGCTTCAGTTTTTTTTTTTTTTTTTTTATGTTAGAAGTTGGCAAACAAGCATACGGCCCACCTGATGGTAAGTGGTTGCCGTAGCCTATGAGCGCTTGCAGCACCATTAGTAGGTGCCACTCACGCGTTGCCAACCTCGAGATATTAGTTCTTAAATCTCGTTCGCCCAGTAATTTCACTAGCGTACAATGCCCTTCAAACTGGAACACAGTAGTGCCTAAGCACTACTATTTGGCGGCAGAATATTGGACACTGCGGTGGTACCTACCTAGCCGGCCTCTTGCAACAAAAGACCTACCACCAGTGTGACTGATTGCACTGGTGGAATAATCTCTGTTGTGACAGAGGTTATCCCAACAGCGGGCGATGGGGTCGTCACATCCCGACGCCTTTATACCAGGTCTCATGTTGTAATTTGTCAATAATAAATTTGACCAATGTTGTCATACCTGCCAACTGTCTAAAAGTTATTTCGCTTTTCGTCTTACTTTTTGATTTCATTTTACCGCTGACAAAGTGTAACCAAAATTTTATAATCGGTTGACTAGTTAGGGCATGAAAGCGTAAAATATAAAGTCACATTTTTTTGGTATTAAAAATATCCGTGTTTTTCTCAGTTCTACTCAGCCTTCTTCATACCACTAAACGCTGTTCACAATCCTTCATGGCTAGTTTTACATTATTGTCATCACTACATAGTATAAAACAAAGTCGCTTTTTCTGTCCCCATATCTCTATGTTCGCTTTAATCTTTAAAACTACGCAACGGATTTTGATGTGGTTTTTTTAATAGATAGAGTGATTACAGAGAAAGGTTTATATGTATAATAACATCCATTAAATAGTGGAGAAATACTCTTATTTTTGAGGTTTCTAATGTGATGTCGTAAATAATTACATTTAACGCGTGCGGGCCACGGGCAGTAATGCATAAATCGAAACTACTGGATCGATTTTAATCATTTTTTCAGTGAATGACATAGGCTATATATTTTATACACGTGCGAAGCCGGAGCGGGCCGTTAGTTATAGTATAATTGATTAATTTTGGTGCTATTCAAAGCACAGTTGTGAAATATTCTCCAAAACAATTAAGTAAATTATAGGTTATTTTTATAGGTAATTTTTTATAGTGACCGATGTCTTGATTTAAAGATGGATGACCATTGTGTTGTGGTGGTAGCGAGATTAATTTTAGCCTTCACGGGCGCGGGTTGAATTATCACTCGAGGCAGATGTTTGTATTGGTCTTATAATATCTGTTTCGGTCTGCGCGTTTGTCCTTATGGGTCTCCTCAATGTGCCTCGGAACATGTTAAGATGTCATTCCCCGATTGTTATCATGGCGTCTGATAATAATAGTTAATTTTTGATAGGCAATTTGCTCTTATCCAATGACCTACATGTTAGCCCTAGAGATTGCAAAGAGCAGATGACGCTCTGTGTAAAAACTAGTAATTTATCAATAGATAAGAGTATAAATATAAGAGTATAAATAAACCCCGAATAAAAATAGGGATTAATGTTAAGAGGAACGAGATATTGATTTAATGATGCTAAAGTTCTGTAGCATCACAACCACAACCACATTATACTGCTGAGTGCCGAGCTAGAATCAAACAAGATTCACGGAGGTAAAACTTTTACAAGAGTACGTAGAGTTGTCAAAGGGTATGACTTCTGGAGAAAACTTTAAATTGTTTGTAAGATTCACACCTATACTTGAGTTTCTTTGGCGCGTTCTCCAACTTGAGGCTCCGGTAACTTTCCATATTACTGTGATGAATAGCTTACGCAAAAATTTCTCTAGTTAAATTCAGATATAATAATAGTTTACAACTTATCAACTTGTTTGTGTTCACTATTTTATTTGATGTACGGATAAGCACCTATCTGTCCCCGGCCTTGTCCGTTTCACCCTAGAATTGGCTCCAAAGAGAAATGAATTCACAAGTAAATGATACACATCTATACCGAATTTGAATTGAGTACGTCCTTTAGCATGTTTTTGATAATACCATAAAACCAAACATTTTTCTGGGAGAAAATATATCCTACTAGTAGTTTTCCCCCGGCTGCTTGTGCATTATGTAGTTTTGATGATCCCACAGAAACACTTTTTTAGGGATAAAAAGTTTCAGGGTGATAATCTATGTGTGTGCCAAATTTCATCCAAATCTGTCCAGAGTAATTTTTGCTTGAAAGAATAACAAACATCCATCCCTCCATCCATCCATATTTATAATATTAGTTAGATGGTCTAATCCCATAGAGTAAATAATAAAGTTCAATTGTTTTAATAACCAAAAGTTTAAAGTTTAATAACTTCTTTGAAAAATCTTCGGATATCTGTTAACTATTTCATTAAAGACGTTGATACTACATTCAATTAAAAAGTTCAAAGTGAATAGGAGAAGTTCTAAAGAAAGGGATTCGAACTGACTTAGGGCGGTTTCAGACTCGCGTTTTTATTGAACGTATACGGTCGTTTCGTCATAAGTGCTTACACGCGCACTTCATTTCACGCGCGTGCACTGGCTTATTGCGTGTACACTCGGTCTGGAAGTGGCAACTGTCGGTAGTATATTTTAAAAAACATAAAACGAGCTTATAAGCGCGTCAACGCTCGTAGGAGTGTGGTAAAACGTCTGTACGCGCACTTTAAAAAACGTGCTTAAACGCTCGTTTAAGACGCTGGTATGAAACCGCCGACAAGATAAATTGGATATTTATCAAGTATCAGCTTACGGTGGAAAAGAGATAAAATTATTTTCTACTTTCAATTTCAAGTGATGTAAATGGCCCTAGCTCATGTCATTTTTAATGCGAAGTTTTTATCGGACGTGCTTGGTTGCCATTTACATTTTCATGCACAGAAAAGAAATTGCTCTATAATCGATATCAGTTAATTTAATTTTTTTTTGTTTATGAATTTTGACGATATTGTGCCGCAGTTGAAGTTGCCTTATACGCCACAGGTCGCGGGTTTTGTTACCACTCGGAGCAGCTGTTTGTATTGACCATACAGGCATGTTTTCCGGTCTGAGTTTATTTGTCCTTGTCCTGATATAACTATCGATATAACTATTCTAATAATAATCCATTGAGAGTATAGCGCTTATTAGGTTTATTTATAATCATAAAAATACAAAACTAATAGGAGACATGTTTAAACGCTTATATAATTTAAAGAATAACCTCAGACTTTAAAACTTCAAGATAAAAATGAATTGTAACTAGATTCCTTTAACTCTCCGTTCAACTTTCATTCTTCGATTGGCTCCTTTTTGGAAGTTACCGTAGAACCCCGAAGACTTTGAAACTAGTTTATTTGTTACACAAATAAAACAATTTAGAATTAAAAATAACTGATAGAATTAAAGTGTACAATGTTATAGCGCTGTTTAGTAAGAAAGATATTTTTTTTTAAATTTATTCGTGACACTTCGCCCGCCCACACTTTATTTATTATTGCTTGGCTTGTATGTAATGTATCGTAATGTTATGTTATGTTATAAAAACTCTAAATTCCATCCATACCACCTCGATGTCTGGAAATCCACAACAGCGCGATTTAGAAGACACTTTCGTCCTCGCACAACCACTCTGTGGAATCAACTTCCGCCGGTCTTTCCGAACCCATACGACTTGGGAACCTTCAAGAGAAGAGTGTATTCTTTCCTTAAAGGTCGGCAACGCGCCTGCATGTCTTTTGGTGTTGCAGATGTTCATGGGCGGTAGTGATCGCTTAACATTAGGTGAGCCTGCCCGTTTGCCCACTCTCACATAATTTTTTTTTAATTCTAACAAGTAGAAATTAGTGCCTTCAACCAAATAAAGAGACAAACCAACAAACTGTTCAGCTTTATAATATTGGTATAGATTAGTATCTGCTTGCGACTTCTTCTGCATTGACTTTAGAATAACGCCCAGTAAGAAATGAAATATGTGTAAATAATAATAATCAATGTTCCATACACATCAATACTAAATTTTTAGTGTATACATTCTGTATCTTTTGTAATGGAGCCGTATGTCGCGACTTTAGGAAATTAATTCTTTGCTTTTTGTATTGCCAAAAGGCAGAAAATTTAAGTGAAAAATTACTGTGGCCGATTAAGAGAGAAGCAGATAGAAACATCATTATTAAGTCGCTCGGTGTTGATCATTTTGAAGCATACATTTAACATCCTATTTGTCCAATAGCCTTTTAGAGGCCGGCTAGGTAGGTACACCCGCAGTATCAAATATTCTACCGCCAAATAGTAGTGGTTAGGCATTACTGTGTTCCCGTTTGAAGGGCACTGTAGGCTAGTGAAATTACTGGGCAAAAGCGATTCAAGAACCATTATCTCAAGGTCGGCAACGCGTGAGTGGCAACTACTAATGGTGTTGCAAACGCTGATAGGCTATGGCACCCGCTTACCATCAGGTGGGATACGGCCCAACTTGTAAATTGCTTGCCAACTTGTAACATAAAAGCTTCCATAGAACTCTTTCTTTCCAGCTCAATTCTTTGGGCAATTCATTTGTGTACTTATTTTAATTTTAAATATGTATTATGAGATGTACAGCGTGCTTACTTTTCAATCCTGCATTGGACAGCTCGTTTTAAAACGACCGGATGATTTTTCACATCAAACCAACACGGATGTTCGGACGAGCACTCAATCATCCCAGTCCGAGTGAATTGAACGTGTGACTTGACAAGCCGTCATGTCACCTCTTTTATAGTTCTGTAGTCCTGGTACGTAATATTACTAAGCGCAGCTATAATAGGAACTCATTTTATATTGCTTAAATTATTCTACTGATCTTCTTTTCCTTATATAGTGGTTAGTGGCCAACTTAGTGCCAGAGTTGTTCAGGTCACCCGTATAGGCTTCTAACTTGACTTTTCGACGATTGTCAAATTGATAACAGCTGGGAACGACTTTTTACTTCGCCTTCAAAGTACGGAGACGCTGAGTTGAAATACCACTATGCGATCACCAATCTAGTGACTGACCGCGCCTAAAGTTGCTTAAACCACCGATCATTTACCGATCAGTTAGTGCACCCGGCTATGAGCGTCTCTGATAAAAACCCTGTACTGTAAACCAGCTCAGGATAATCATTAGTAATTTTTAGTTTATTAACTTATATATACTGGGTAGTGAAAAGGATGCGTCATCGAGGTCTGTATGATCGGAGATAAGCCAGCTCACACGCGCTGAAAAGGCGCGCGGTATGTAAAAGCCTTTACTTTTTTATTGAAAGTTTATATATATGTAACGAAATATTGTTTGTTTATGTATGTTGTACAATCTATTATTATTTATGCTTTAAATAACTTCGATATTGCACCATGTGCCGTGCACCGCCCGGCCGTAAAATTGACACGGCATGTAATTTTGCTGCATGAATATTGTATTGACCATAACATTAATGTTAAAGTTTGCCTAACACAACTAAAATAATGATGTATGCTAATTAATAAATCAAAAAGATCGTGACTAATTAAATTCTCCGTCAAATTCCTAGGAAATGTGCAATACATTTTTATTTTTACTGCTTTACCCAGATGAAGCAGTAGATAGCATGGTAGATAGCAAGCCTTGGCTTGCCTAACACAACTAGAGGTATTAAAGACTGGTAGAGAGAAAGAGGGTAGTACTTCCCGCTACAAGTACCCCAGAAAATCGGCGGAAAGGTATCAGTACTGTACTCGGTACTCTTGCGTTTCGTTTCGTCCATGAATGAGAGCGCCGGAGGCCTCTGGACTTTTGCTTTTTCACTTCTCACCCAATCCCTCCTATTCCTTGGGCTGCAACGTGCATGTGATACTTCAAGTATTACAAGCATTCATAGGTTGCGGTGATTGCTTACCATCAGGCGGGCTGTATGATTGTTTGCCAACCGTCATGAAGTCAAAAATAAAAAATGAAAGAAAGAAAGGAAGAAAGAAATGAGTGAATAGACGCTACACACTCAGCGGCGTCCATTAGGATAGTAATATTCTGTGTCGGGGATCCGGAAACATACACAATAACAAATACAAACACGCCTAGACCGGAAGACAATAGCGTATGGGCCATACAAACATCGAAACCGTGATCTGTGGCGTGTAAACAATCATCCTTTCATTCTCTTCAAGTATCGCTTTCCTTACAAAAAGTAGTCTGTTTTCTTTTCTAAGGCTCCATTAACCTTACCAAAATTGTTCTAAATTGGGGTGAAAGCGTTAAAAAGAGAAAGACAACAGTTACTCACGCATTTATAATATAATATTACTAGCTTCGGCCAGCTGCTTCGTCCGCATGAATAAGGATTTCAATACAAACATTGAAACCCCATTTTAACCCTTTTTTTTAGGGGTGGAATTTTATAAACGTTTAGAATACATTTTTATTCATCCCTAATTTAAGCTTAAAACAAAGATTGAAGATTATAGTTTCAATAAATAATTATTAAAGATTTAAATTTTTCTTTTCAACCCTCAGTTACATCTATGGGCT
This sequence comes from Hestina assimilis, assembly GCA_023373885.1. NCBI lineage: Eukaryota > Metazoa > Arthropoda > Insecta > Lepidoptera > Nymphalidae > Hestina > Hestina assimilis. The sequence goes on along the minus strand of CM041749.1, from coordinate 1,905,443 downwards.
ACTACCCTTAACTTTTATATATTTTAAGATTTCATTACAAAATCGTGTAGCGGTTCATAGAATACACTTATTTCCTAAATTTCGTATAGAAAGCCAACAGTCTCCGAGTAAAAGGACTGTGACATATGGACGGACGGACGGACAGACGAATAGGGTTCCGTTTTTGCCATTTGACTACGGAACCCTAAAAATGAAATTCCTTACAAACTTTAAACCCCTTTTTAACTCCTTAACGATTGAATTTCGGAAAATCCTCTCTTAATGCGCGTTTACGTTTTAACACACCTGTTTAAATATTCAGCTTTCTAGTTCCAACGGTTTAGGCTGGGCGTTAATATGTATGTCAGTCAGGACTTTGCCTTTTATATAGGTGTATAGTTTACTCGCAAATATTACTCTACATATTTAAACAAGAGACCATTGTCTGTAAGATTTCTAATTACATACATAACAGAAGCTGTTATATTAAATAGATTCGTAATTGTGTCACAGAATACATAATTGTTACATATTGTTACATATTGTTACATATTGTTACTTATCGTTGAATGGAGTAACGCTAGTATATATTTATAAGTATAGTGACAAGGCTTGACCACAGTTGTCGCTCATAGCCGAGTGCACGAGTGCCCACTGATCGATAAACGATCGGTAGGTTAAGCACCTTTAGGCGTGGTAGTGACTAGGTGGGTGATCGCATAGTGGTATTTCAACCGAGCGTCTCCGTGCTTCGGAGGGCACGTAAACAGTCGAAAAGTCAAGTCAGAGGTCTACGGGCGACTTGAACAACTTTATCACTACGTTGGCAACTAACCACTCGATAAGAAGACCACAGTTGTGGCTTGCGAGTGCAGTTGTGCGTGCGTGAGCTTTAAGTCTCGACGGTCACCGATTCGAGCAGATGTTTGTATTGATCTTACAAATATCTCTTGCGATATGGGCATTTGTTCTTGTGAGTCTCGACACCGTACCTGAGAGAGCGTTTACCTGTCGGTCACGGTTGTTATCACATAACGTCTGATAATGATCCGTAACTCTTGATAAGTAATTTGCTCACATCCAATGAAATACTGGGCGAATGCCCTTAGGGTTGCGGAGGTCAGATGGTTAATCGCTTTGTATAAAACCAGTAACCAGTCAAATCCGAATACGAGTAATAAGCAGACCCTGGGTTGATAGAATACCTGGAAAAATGCTAGGAATTCATAAAGATAGCGTATTTCAATTTTTTGGGAGGTGCTGGTTAATTACCTATATGGAATACACTCTACTATGCTTGAGATAACCTGGGATATATAACTGGGTAATAATATGATAGGGTCGAGATGAAACCGGATGGAATCGTAATGCGGGAAATCGATCCGAAACCGTAAACTCCGTCGAGTAATATGTGTGAAATAAGTTTTAAATTTCCGATTTTAATCCACGATATTTATGAGCTGCGATATTTTATTACGTATTCGATATTATATTTTATCTTATTTTACTAGTAGTGAGTTCTGAAATGAGATCGTTGGATGTAGCGTTTTATTAAAAAAAAGAGAAAAACGTCTTATGGGACCCGGTTTGAACAGAGTTGTTTTTACTTTTTTTATTTAATGAAATAACTATTATGATCATATTACTGTACAAACTAACTATACAGAAAGATAAATCACTAAATTTGTTTTTATAAATAATTTAAATGGGACGTTTAAAAAATCTACCATATTTTTTATGTCCTTGTCAACCTTTCTAACGGCTAAACTGATTCTGACGAGCATTTAATTACAAGACAAAAGAGTTTTGGAGGGTATTTATAGACTACTTTGATCCTGAAAATACTTGCGTAAAAATATCTTAATTTTGATTTCGTTTTTGTTTTAAATATTCTAGGCTATTTTGTCTCGACGTTTAATTATAGTATTTAATCTTTCAACGTAATCAAAGTCGTAAGTCGTTGAAACCAATGCCTTTGGAATATTTATAAATGATCGCTTTCTTTCATCTATTTATTTATTATTTAAGACGTTGACATGCCATGTATCGGATTGAGTTTTCAAACATGTCTCAAAATAATGTGTAATTTAATTTAAAAATACTAAGGAGTATTGATATAAACTTCGAAGCAAAATAATATTCTAGGCATTTTTAATCCCGTTAGGGAATGAATTACAATAAAATACGAAACACGACTTCTATCAATTCTGTTAAAAAACGACCAATGAATCACGTTGACATAAACTTTGCCCCCCTTAGGGGTAAACCCTTTAGAGGAAAAATTTCGGGAAATCCTTTCTTATGGAATGCCTGATGATGATGGATTTACTTATGGGCTGCGTTTTACAGTGCACATACCCTTTAGATTTGAGGTCTCTACGGTTAGCGGTTTAGACTGTGCGTTGATCCGTCAGTCATTCAGGACAAAGCCTTTAATACATATAGATTGTCTAAATGATGGTAAGCATTCACCGCAACCTATGAACGCTAGCGATACTCGAAATATCACGTGAGTATTTCAAATCCAACAAATAGGTAGGGTGAGTCCCTTTTGGTATTAATTTTACTGATACTTAATATCATAATTATTTACCTTATGATTTACAAATTTTAGAAGTAGTAGAGCCATGCTTATCCAAGCACAAGTTGGTCGGCTCGACATACCCTCTCACATAAAATCGGCGTAAAGTATGGAGTACTGTTGTACTGTTATCGGCGTAAAGTATGAAAAAATTAAATTTCTTTCAATCTTATCATCTATACAAAAAAATAAAATGGAAGAGTCTGTTTACAATGTAAATGTTATAGATTTTTGAGTGCATAAGAAAGTATAAACGGTACTTTTAACAGAAAATATTTTTTTTCTGTCTCTGTCTCTAGACAATGAAAATATTTAACAGGATGTTGACGTCAATTCAAATAGCACTTGATATCGGTGTGATTGTGAAACGAATCCCGGGGAAATAATCTATCCCTATCTCCGACCAATCACTGAGAAACCTTTAAGCCAACGCGTCCCGAGCTTTTTATTATCGTGACTGTAATTTTAGACCCGAGTAAATTTCTCAGATTAAGTTTTACTTCCGGAATGAAAACTCCGTGATTTTATTTCTTTCAGTCCTTACGTTTATCTATGACGATCGTATTGGTACAGTATTAAGTCTGCCTACTTAAACGCCAATGGCAACCATGGTTTGATTCCCGCGCAATACATTTACCAGAGTTAAAACAAACATCTGTTTCGTCTGCATGTTCTCCAGTGCAGGTAAATGGGCTTGTGTGTATCCGGACTCTTGAATCAGGATTATTTAATAATTCGGAATTATGTCAGACTTGAACTGTTATTGTTTTTTTCCCTTTTGTTTCCAATTTAATTAATAAAAACCTTCACAAAGTCATTATCACATAACATCTGATAATAATCGTTAACTCTTGATAAGTAATTAGCTCATATCCAATGAGTTATTGGTTCACCCTTAGGGTTGCGGAGGTCAGATGGCAATCGCTCTGTGCAAAGACTAGTAACCTGTCAAATCCGGACAAGAGTAATACGCAGACAGAGTAAATACTGGTGTAGAACCGGAATAATGCTTGGAAGAAGAACAAAAATTTTAACATTTGGCTCCGGAACTCTAAACAGTATGTTCCTGAAATGTTACGTAATTATATATTCTTAATAATTTATTTATTTATTTATTTATTTATTTATTTATTTCATTTTTACCACACACCGAAAAAGACATTACAGTTTCCCAATTCGTCTATTTCGGGTTAAACCTTAACTAACAAAAATACAAAAACATAAAAAACATTTAAAAAAAGAAAAAATAATAATAATAATTACAACCATAATAATAATCTTAATTAACTACCTTAATTTATTTTCTAGTAAACAAGTGATCATATTTTTAAACTTAACTGCCGGAGTGTGAAACAAGTCAAGTTCCGGACACTCATGAGTGAGATCATTGAGCAGGCGCAGTGCGCGAGTCAGTGGAGCCTGGCTAGCTAACACAGTTCTACACTGCGGCAACGCAAACAACGTTCTACGACGCGCAACTGCATAACCATCAGGCACATGCAGATGGACAGACTCTAATATAAAAGAATTGGTTTTGTGTCCTTGCAGTAAATCAACTAAATAAACAATGAGACTTATGTTACGTCTGAGCTCTAAAGTGTTATAGCCGGTCATACCCAGAATAAATAAACTAGGATATATTGTAGGATAACCTACAAAATATCCATATTGTTTTTTATATAACCATCGAATAAACTTCTTTTGAATACTTTCAACCATTTCTGTATATTTTCTTTCATGTGGATTCCAGACCATAGAATTACATTCTAATTTGCTTCGTACGAAGGCGTTATATATTAGTTTTACTGAAGCAATTGATTGAAAGTGAACAGTCTGTCTCAGTACAAAACCTAGAGTTCTAAATGCTTTTGTACATAGAGTGTTTATGTGACTATGGAATGATAAATCACTTGACATCTTTATCCCGAGGTCTGTAATAGTGTTAACTCTATTGATATTTACTCCATTCAGTTTATAATTCATGTGAACATAGTACATTAAATAACATGTCATTTTGTCTGACCCGAACCCGAGTTTGCTTTGTAGGTGACGAGGTCGCATGAAAGCGAAATGAGAGGACTAACACTGTTACTTTGCTCATTACGTAAAAGCCTCAACAATACTTTACAGTGTACGACACGATATTGTATTACAGCTATACGATTATTTAAATATTTTAAATGTAGAACCATTTCAACAATCATGAATCTATCAAGACCAAGATTTATTATCGAATGTTCTTCTTCGGGATCTCATTAAATTTCCTCGGCAAGGTAAATAACTAACCCCCGTTATTATCACAGCATCACATAATATTTGTTTACTTTATTGGGTAATTTACTATCCGCTCACTAATAGTAATTTATTAAATTTAAATCTCTCAAAGATATAACATTCCGACTCATTGCCTCCACAGCTGACAGGAATGCTGGTTAATGAACCAGCCAACCAGCAACTAATGAGTTGCCCAAAGAATCGGGGTTGCGATTCAGTGGGGTAATGCAGCTAGCATTCTTTGGTAGTTAGTATTGAATTTGAAATTATTTTTTTACTTAATAATTAGGAAACTTGTAAGAACAGTTGTTGAAGTTTTTTCAAATGATCTTTACTCGTACTTTATTCCTTATTATTCATTTTTTCAACGTTTTTAAAAGAAGATATTAAAACAAGTCCATATTACAAAATTTTGAAGAATAAATTCACATCAATGAATATAAAAAAAATATTGCATAAAAAATTAATTTTATAATCAGCATATTGAAAAGTTTATGTAACCACGTTATGGACAGATGTAGGATGTAAATGTCTTCAGGGATATAGAAGATTTTAATCGTATCTTATAAAAGTCATTCTTTTGAGAATATCACCGTCACATACATTTTACAGGAGCGATCATCTCTTTATTAATTCAACATGAATATAGGCGCGTTTTCATGTCATGTAATATGGATCACGCGATCGTGTTACATGATATTTAGATGATACTGAGGGACGCGGCAGACGGCAGAGGGCAGTGGCAGACGGCGACGACATGTCTCGTGATGGCAAGTGGCATTACTTTGCAGTATTATTGTTATATTTGGACGCAAATAAGCAATACCATGTCAAACCACAAAATTGAAAAACTGAGTCATATATGCAGAAGTGTTGGTAAATGGCTGAAGAACATTTTTCTTTAATATTTGTAGGGTTTAAGCTTTAAAACTTCTAAAAAGCCATTTTTAATCATGCAATTTATGTATTATGTTAAACGTTTTGTGTTATATTATATACGAAATATGCAGTTTGTATACTTATTTTTTTTGAAAATTTGTAAAATAACTTACATAAATCTGAAATTGCTAAAAAAAGCAAGCAAGCTGGTCAAAATTTTCAAACGCATTTTTCTCGAAATGACGTTTGTGTGGGTTGACATGGTATTGCTTATTTGCGTCCATTTATGACACGACGGTTGGCAAACAACCATACGTTCCGCCTGATGGATAGCAGTTACCGCAACCTATAAGCGCGCGCGATACTTGAAGTATCACATGCACGTTGCCAATCTAAGACATGTGAAGAAAGGGGTGAAATGGGAAAAAAAGAAATTCACTCCTATCCTTCTATAAGCAAAGACATGATGTTTCCTAACTAATTGAGCGATTTTCCGCAGACCAACTTATATAAGCTAAACAGGTTCATCGGTGGGCCATATAAAATGTGCACTGTTGTATCAACCTTTAATATTTTCACCCCTGAACCGTATAAAGTTCAATTTCACCTTTCGCTTATAATCAGTCTAAGTCGCTACAATTTATTATAAAGTAATTTCGACTTTATTAAAACATCGCAGCATGATGTCTAGGTTCATTAAGTAATGTTATATTAAAAGCATTGTATAACTTTCACTAGGTAGCAACAACCCTCTTTTATAGAGCGATTTTCCATTGTTTCACCAATTTTCGTATTTCATTGTTTTTGTGTGTTGGCCTTACTTTTTCGCGGTCTGTTTCGGTTTTAATTGTATAACACTTATTTTAATTATCAATTTTGTTCAGTGTAAGCGTAACACTACCGTGGCAAATCAGTATACAACTCTCGTAATGTTAAGTGGACGCAAATAAGCAATACCATGTCAACCCACACGAATGTCGTTCCGAGAAAAACGCGTTTGAAAATTTTGAACAACTTCCTTTGTATGATTTTTTTAATGTATTGGTCATGTTTTGGCAATTTCAGATTTATGTAAGTTTTTTACTTATTTTCACAAAAAATAAGTATACAAACTGCGTATTTCGTACATAATATAACCCAAAACGTTTAACATAATACATAAATTGCATGGTTAAAAATGGCTTTTTTTGAAGTTTAAAAGGCTAAAACCCTATAAATATTAAAGAAAAATGTTCTTCAGCCATTTACCAACACTTCTGCATATATAACTCAGTTTTCTCAATTTTGTAGGTTGACATGGTATTGCTTATTTTCGTCCAAGTAACCGCCAGCCGAGAGCACAGATAGGAGGATATAATTATGAAGGATAGGGAAATTATAAGCGAAAATTATTTAAGTTTCAACTTACTTAAGTTTTGATTGCTTTGTATTTGATTATTTTAATCTCTACGGAAGGAGGATTGCCCTTCCTTGCCCCCTTAGGCGACGAGCTTGGGACACTAGACGTTTTAAGTACCAGTTGCTGACCCAAGGGGAGATAGAAGGAGAAGGAAGGAGAAGGAAGGAGAAGGAAGGAGAAGGAAGGAGAAGGAAGGAGAAGGAAGGAGAAGGAAGGAGAAGGAAGGAGAAGGAAGGAGAAGGAAGGAGAAGGAAGGAGAAGGAAGGAGGAGGAAGGAGAAGGAAGGAGGAGGAAGGAGGAGAGGAAATTAAAGGGTAGCAGCTTAAGCCTTCGGAGCTGACACATGGATACTGCTACTTCAGGTCAATGTTGAATGGTCTATGAATCGTATTGCGTAGATATTGATAAAAACACAAGAATATGATAAATAGATAACCTCTAAATTAATGGAGAAAGGTACGCTTATATGCAACGCAGGCTTATACGCAAGGCGCACCTTGGCAGTAAATAGACCCGCAGTCCCGCATGCAGTGGCGGCAAACCGTATAATGATCTCTTATGCCGTCACTCTCCTTGTGCGTGCGTGTGTGTATACTATACACTTCGTTGCTTCCCTGTGTTAATTACGTGCTGCGTGTAGTTTTGTATACGATTGGGTATAGAATACTTTGGACGTTCCTTGTCCTTGGTTTTGTATTACCTTTTCTATCAAATATTAAACAGACCTTCAACAAGTGTAGAATAAACACCTCCGTTCATGACAATGCATAATACATTATCAACGTGTAACGAAAATTCTAATATGAAAGTTCAAACAAAGGTCACGGTCGGCTTTTTCTGAGAACAGGGTCGTGTAAAAATTACTTTATCCAAAAGTAAAGGTTTCAGAGCGAATTGAAATTTTAATTGCTAATATAAAATTGGTATACAATTGTAAAACAAAAAGGGGATAGTAAAGAGTAACTGTTCATTATGTATTGAAATAAAACTATGAGAAAATTGAATCTCTCTCCATTGAACCTCTCAATTCTTTGATTTGATTTTTAAAATATATACACGAAAGTACTGCGTAATACCGCTTAACCCACTCATATACACAGACATACCCACATAAATATGTATTGGAGAGTGTGCTAATGAACTATTTGATTTCTTTTACCCATTCTCCATATTATCTCGGTGGTCACCCCTCAGTCGACCTACCTAAGACGGAACGCTTTGCTTCCTCGTTCCTGATACGCACCACCAAGGTCTGAAACATTCTATCGACCTCCGTCTCTCTCTTCTAGGTACTTTAGGCGGTATTATAACTTTCTATCAGGGACTAAACTTTTAGTAACAATTCTATTGCAATGTAAATCAATTCAGGTAGTAAAATGATACAGATTTCATATGGTACCATGACGTATATATATGTCATGGTATGAAATAGCATTGTAGCTCAGTTTATGTCATTTGAACCACAATAAGAGTTTACGGTAGGTCCTCAGGTGTAGTAACAATAAAGATCTAGCCTATACATTAACAGACATTTGCAAAGCACAAACTCTGAATCTCCTCTTTTTATAAATTCTATAAAAAGAAAATAAAATTCTTAAAAAGGTTTTATTAAACAACGGTAGAAGTGAAGTAAAACTTTTTATCACATTATAGACATTTAACTAAAAATTTTTGGAATAATATTCCATTAAGGATCTAAAAGTTGCTTTATTAATCTTAATTTTATACTTGGATAATTGGAGTGATAATGGGAAATGATAAGTTGACTAAGTCTCCAACTAATATATATTTTTTTTAATGTTAAAAGTTGGCAAACAAGCATATGGCCCACCTGATGGTAAGTGGTTACCGTAGCCTATGAGCGCTAGCAGCACCATTAGTAGGTGCCACTCACGCGTTGCCAACCTCGAGATATTGGTTCTTAAATCTCGTCTGCCCAGTAATTTCACTAGCGTACAGTGCCCTTCAAACCGGAACACAGTAATGCCTAAGCACTACTATTTGGCGGCAGAATATTTGACACTGCGGTGGTACCTACCTAGCCGGCCTCTTGCAACAAAAGACCTACCACCAGTGTGACTGACTGCACTGGTGGAATAATCTCTGCTGTGACAGAGGTTATCCCAACAGCGGGCGACGGGGTCGTCACATCCCGACGCCGATTTATTTTTATTGAACTCTGTGTCTTTGAGTACGACATACATAATACTTAACTATTATTTAGATTATATACACACTAGCGGCCCGCTCCGGCTTCGCACGCGTATAAAATACATAGCCTATGTCATTCACTGAAAAAATGATTAAAATCGATCCAGTAGTTTTGATTTATTCATTACTGCCCGTGGCCCGCACGCGTTAAATGTAATTATTTACGACATGACATTAAAAACCTCAATTTTTTTCACCACTATTTAATAGAACATCCATTATTATACATATAAACCTTCCTCTTCAATCACTCTATCAATTAAAAACCGCATCAAAATCCGTTGCGTAGTTTTAAAGATTTAAGCATACATAGGGACAGAGAAAGCGACTTTGTTATATACTATGTAGTGATATTAAAAAATGAGTAATAGTCTTTACATTACACGGTCAGCTGCTGCGAACTATAAGCGTCGCCATATTGGCCTTGGCTGCTCTGACGACTGAGGAGGAAGGCAGCCGGTGTGGTCCCGACTGCCGTAAGCTTGCGTGGGAAGCCCTGGGGGGGCTTTGCGATCTCGACCCCCCGGGACTGAGCTCCACTACCAATCGGAGCCCCGTGATTGTCAGGTCACGTTGGTATGTTCTGCGAGAGTTCCCGTACCTGACAAACACACTGAGGTAGGCCAGCGAGGAGGTTTTAGTGGGTCTCCATGACGTTTCCACCTTGTCATGGAACCCCACATAACCCGGTTCTCCTCCCCAAGACGCCAGGTATCTAGTAGTAGATTTCCTCCCCGACACCAAAAAAAAAAAAATGGCTGCTCTGACGAGCGCCTTTCATTTTATCCCTACTCCGCGGCCGACCGTCACGCGACATGCAACACGGACGAAAAGTGAGACGATGTAATAAAAGTTTCATTTTAAAATTAAATTTTGATCCTAAATGTCTGTCATTTCGATCGTTTTATTGTCTTTATACGATTTCATATTTATAGATTATAGAGGTGTACAAGTTCGCGCGAATGATATTGTCTAGTCTAGACTAATAAAACCGAAATGCTCTCATATTAAATGGTTGAAATTCTATTCGTGTGAAAAATTCACTAAAGTTCAGAGACTAATAATTCAATCTATGTAATAAAGCCTTATTCTATGCCCTAAAGGTGTTAAATTCATTGCCGTAGCGTATTTTTCAGTTCTCACAGGCTTCTGGCAGCATTCCGCCGATTTGACTGGTGATGGTTCTATTAGGGTTACGTACATACAGGATAGGAACCATACTGTCTCTGCTGTCCGTTCGTCTATGCACCTGTTAGCTGGGTGTATCTCATGTACCGTAATAGGAAGAGAGTTAAAATTTTCACAGAATATGTATTTATGTTACAACAACAAATATTAATAATAAAATAAAATTCAACAAAAATGGTATTAAATGATCGCTATAGTAACAAATTTAATTTCAAGATTAAAGGACATATAAGGAACTTGTTTTTATTAGACTACGGTGGTACAGAACCTTTTAAATGGAAGGCCGAAACGCACTTGGTGGTTTTTTACACATAGTGCTATATGCTCCTGTATAATAATTCTTTTATACAATAACCTGGTATTTATAACAATAAGTGGTTATCTTTCCTACCATATAATAAACTGTGAAATCTCTGATGTCAATGCAGATTGTTCACCAGTTGTTAAACATTGAATTTAAAATCTTATTTTAATATAAATAAAGTTGAAATTAAATCTAAATAACATCAAACATCGTCATGTTAACTCGTGAGTTTTAATGCTTGGGGAATAAAGATTAAAATGAAATGGCTTTATGTTATAGCTTACTGTTCTGAAAAAGTATAAACAATGTGATTTTTTTATGTTACAAGTTGGCAAACAAGCATACAGCCCACCTGATGGTAAGTGGTTGCCGTAGCCTATGAGCGCTTTCAGGACCATTAGTAAGTGCCACTCACGCGTTGCCAACCTCGAGATATTAGTTCTTAAATCTCTTCAGCTCAGTAATTTCACCAGCCTACAGTGGCCTTCAAACCAGAACACATTAATGCCTAAGCACTACTATTTGGCGGCAGAATATTTGACATTGCGGTGGTACCTAACTAGCCGGCCTCTTGCAACAAAAACCACCACCACCACCACCAGTGTAACTAATTGCACTGGTGGAATAATCTCTCCTGTGACAGAGGGTTATCTCTACAGCTGGCGATGGGATCGTCACATCCCGCCGCCGGGAAAATTGTGTACGTGATATATTTGTTATAAAAATTATATATATTTTTATGAAGAATATTAGCAATGCTTTTTCAAGTCATTACTATAACTCCTATTGCCGCTCCAAATAAGCTCGTAGCTTGCGCTAGGAGTGGGTACGACAATAGCCCGACGCGTTCAGGATGGAACCCGCAACTCGCGTTAACGGAGCGGAGTCAGCCCTTCTACCTTTGAGCTATTGAAGCTTTTAATTATTCATAAATTTAATTATTCAATATTTTTAACACAGTACTTTTTTACAGATTCTTGCAAACCGGTTTAATATTCGCCTATGAAAGCGATTACCGCAGTCAATAGACTGATCGTTTGACAAACCTATTAGAACCACTGCTAGGCTTCTTATTCCAAGAGGCCGGCTAGGTAGGTACCATCGCGGTATCAGTTACACCGTAAAGCAGGGCGGTATATGGTTTGAAGGACTGTATAGTTAGTGAAATCACAATTTTATTTTTAGTATTAAATTTCAATAATATTAAATTAATTCCTAGCTTTTTGTTAAATGTTAGGATCCTGTTGTGGTCACGGTCCTCTCAGGGAAGACCCTTGTCATTTTGCCGTCTTGCCACCCTATTGTTACGCCACTGGTATTAAATATTAAACACGAAAACGATACGTCTTTTATTATATCAGTTAATATATACTAAGTGTGTCCCATTCAATTAACTCAAACCACATGCAGAAACACAATACAATGCAGGGTTACTATTACTATATAATTAGAACTGTGTGATTATGCTGTATGTAGTAAATTACAGTACTTGTCAGTATTAATGTAATTTGAATCATGTTTAATAATGGGACATAATTTTTGTCATAATTATATACATAGTCTTTTAAAATTTTATTTAAAACAAGCATATGGTCCGCATGGTGGTAAGTCACCTCAACCTATGAACGTTTGCGCCATTTAAAGTATCACATGCACGTTGGCAATCCACCGGAAAGAACGAGATGGGAAAAAAGTAGGGAATAGAGGGGGTGGGATATTTAGCCTACGGAGCTTTCACTCCTCGCCCGAAACGAAACATTACCTACTAATACCGTAAGTCTAAATATCACTATTCTACCCGTAAGAATTTTGGTATAGAAATAGATAACACATTTTGTCGCGAAAAATAAATATGAAGATTGTAACATAGGCTATGAAAGTTTGTATCGATAACCATTTAGTTGTATTGCAATTGCAATAAAGGTGCTTCATTACAAAATGTTATTACGCCCAAAACCGCTGGCAGATGCTAGTATTATAATAAAACGCGGTGTACATTATTCATGCTTTCAACTACTTCGAGCTCAGATGTCACCATGTGCAACGCAGACCAGTCGTTCGTGAAAATGACACGGCATGTAATTTTATTGCTGATATGAATATTCTATAGATATTTCTCTTCTTATAGTATAGAAACATAAATACACATAGTTCTTTCTGTGTACAGCAACTATTATTATTATATTACCTATATCGTCGCGCATAGTGCGGTTCCAAAGGAATTTTCTACCACGAACCCTCCGGTTGTGGAATGAACTCCCTGCCGAGGTTTTCCCAACACGCTACAGTATTGTTTTTCAAGGGAAGGTTGAAATGGTTTTTAAGGGGTCGGCAACACCCATGCGATACCTCTGGAGTTGCAGGTGTTCATAGGTTGCAGTGACTTACCATTAGTCGGACCGTACGCTTGTTTCCCACGATCGTGTGGTAGAAAAAAAATCTAATCGTGGTATAGAAAAATAAGTATCTCCTGAACTGTAATCCTTATTTCACTACACAGTATAAAACACAGTCGCTTTCTCTGTCCCTATGTATGCTTAAATCTTTAAAACTACGCAACGGATTTTGATGCGGTTTGTATTAATAGATAGAGTGATTGAAGAGGAAGGTTTATATGTATAATAACATCAATTAAATAGTGGAGAAAAAAAAATTGAGGTTTCTAATGTGATGTCGTAAATAATTACATTTAACGCGTGCGGGCCACGAGCAGTAATGAATAAAGCAAAACTACTGGATCGATTTTAATAATTTTTAGGCTCTATATTTTATACCCGTGTGAAGCCGGAGCGGGCCACTAGTAATATTATAAATGCAAAAGTATTCATCGGCGTCGGGATGTGACGACCCCATCGCCCGCTTTTGGGATAACCTCTGTCACAGCAGAGATTATTCCACCAGTGCAATCAGTCACACTGGTGGTAGGTCTTTTGTTGCAAGAGGCCGGCTAGATAGGTACCGCCGCAGTGTCAAATATTCTGCCGCCAAATAGTAGTGCTTAGGCATTACTGTGTTCGGGTTTGAAGGGCACTGTACGCTAGTGAAATTACTGGGCAGACGAGATTTAAGAACTAATATCTCGAGGTTGGCAACGCGTGAGTGGCACCTACTAATGGTGCTGCAAGCGCTCGTAGGCTACGGCAACCACTTACCATCAGGTGGGCCGTATGCTTGTTTGCCAACATGTAACATAAAAAAAAAAAGTAACTCTGTCTGCTGCGCTTTCACGTCAAAACGAATGAACAGAATTAAATGAAATTTGGTTCACAGATAGTTAGAGCCTGAGAAAGGACATAGGCTATTTTTTAATGCGAAAAAGGAGTTGTAAAAGGTTGAAAGGGATTGGGGGGGAAAACTTGTATGGAAGTATCGTAATTTTTCAAGCTAAGAAGATTGAAAAATATTTCTTATGCTTGATTGATTCGATATAAATAAATATGAAATTCAAAGTTTTACCCTCAAGGATGATGTAGGAGAATAGCAATAGGGAATAGGGGATGAAAGTTTGTATGGAAATATGTAAGGTTTATGTGAATGTTTTAATGTTTGTGACAAGGTAAATAATATTAGAGCTATTCTGATGTAACATTTACGGTCATTACAAAATGTGAAACTGTGCGGCGTGGTACGGCCGGTCGCGGGCGTTGCTAGTAGACATATAGAGATATTCGGAACTTTCTTAGATTGTGTTTTTCTGTAATCACTTTAATAAAAAATAGTAGAAACCAATTTAGTTAAAAAATTAAACAGAACATCATATAAGAAACTTGATAGTTTTATTGTACGGTGTTCGACACGCTCTTGGCCGGTTTTTGAAGTGAGCTCAATGAATAAAGTTTGCTTAACTAAACTTTTGTAAAATAAGAGACCGAAGGAAATCTAATCCATTGCATGGTTACACCATTAATAATTCAGAGCTATTGCAAGGGGCAATGTACGATTGTTAGGGTTGTCAATTCCACAATAATAATTATTCAATATAAATTCTTGCTCTTAATAAAAAAATAAAATTTGGCAAAAAAAAAAAAAAATAACGATGGCGTTTTTTGAATTCTCAGATGATTTGCCTACGATCCCAGATAATTATATTGTATGAGTCCTAAAATACTTGTTTATTTTAATGATATTTATTTAATTATGCATGTTTGGCAGTTTTATCCACCTACGTAAATTTTTATTATATTAAATGTGAACCTTAACTTTTTTTCTCACTGATATTTTTTTCTCAATTGTTCGACAATTTCTGTTAATGCTTGATATGTAGGTATTTTTTTTTGTTTCAAAATATTAAAATAACTTTTAAATTTGAGCGTGAGCAAAATCTGTTTGAAGGGTTTTACGTTGCGGGGGTCCGACAACATAGACTATAACAGAAAGTCACGGTTTCAAATCTCGCCATGCATATCTGAGTTTTAAAGTGCTTCATTTGTGTTTCAAATTTATTTCGTGCTCAACGGTAAAGGCAAACATCGTGAGGAAACATTGATGTTTTGGAGGAAATTATAATATATGTATGTATATGTTGCTGGGTGGGCCTGCCTGATTAGCTATCATTACGTTATTGAAAACTCGTGAAATGCCTGCTCATCAGCCACGTTTCGTCCGTCAGGTATGTAACCGGTTGTATCCTAAAGGGACACAATGCACCTGCATGCCCTCCAGTTACGTTCATGGGCGTCGGTAATCGCTTTATATCAGATGAGTCTCCTGCCCGTTTGCAGGACATACAAATATTTTTTTTTCGATTCGTGGCAACCCTAGCTTAAACAGCTGGTTAAGCTTTCCCGATACGTTTTCATATTCATAGACTTCTAATCGAAATATACTTAGTAAAATGGATTTTACGGCAAATGAAATGTCATTTGCCGTAAAATCCATTTTACTCTCATAGGAAAGGAATTAGTGACAATAGACTTAGTAAAACAATGTATTTTTCCGTTCAATCTTCTTAACCGACTTCAAAAAAGGAGGAGATTTTCAATTCGGTAATTTTTTATGTTTTTTACCTCAGAACTCCAATATTTATGCACTTATTTAGAAATTTCTTTTTTTACTTGAAAGGCCATGGTTCTGGTTTAGTCTCGTTCAAATTTCAATAAATAATACCAACCCTAAGGGTAAACATTGAGGGATGAATTCGTTATGGGTCGAATTTTGTTAATAATCTATTTTATTACCTCGGAACTCCGTATTTTATGAACCATGAATTACGGTTTTTATTTTTTTTTATTATAAACTTTCAAGTCAATCTGATAACAATTTCATCACAAACGTTTCAGTAATTTAGTTTATAAGAAAAAAAATATTTTTGCTTTTCGTTTTATTAGTTATTCTAAACATTTTTTAAAAAGTATTTTTTAAAATTTTTTAATTTCCATTCGTTCACTAATATTTTTACAATAAAGGCCTTGAAAACGGATCCATCAAGCGCTGTCAATCCTGTACAAAAGTTTTATAATAGTAATAAAATGGACTTATATTGAAAGACGTATTACATAAACCCTGGCTTTGATCCAGTCCAATGCGGTTTTAATAGAACGTAAATTACACTATATGGTTCCATAAATGCCATTAAATATACATTAATAAAACACTTTATCATACTATGTGCTATATTCTGTACTAACTTCGATATAAAAATTTAACTACTTATTATTACTTAAGTTATATAAAACTGTCTTAAGCGCCACAGGTCGCCGTCACCATTTCCGCTCGGAGCAGATGTTTGAGGCATGTTTCCCGGTCTGGGTGTCTTTGTCCTTGTCATTGTGTGTGTTTTCGGATCCCCAGGTATATTTATCTATCCTAATAATGGTAGCCGTTGAGTGTGTTAAGTGTGTAGCGTTTTTATAAATTGCTGATGCTTACTCTATACTAAACATAGCGTAGGAAGTCATCAGGCTAGGTGAAGCGATGATCTTCACGGGGTTGCTGATTTGAGCTGAGAGTGGCCGATGATCTTGCTCAGTGGCTTACATTTGGAGATATATATTTCCAGCAGTGAAGGGGTATGATGATGATGATGATGATGATGAAGATTCTATACTATTTTCTTATGTGACGCCGTCAAGCAATCATATGTACCTTTCTGGTGGTAACCGTAGAGCTATGCTTCTCACAGTAGAAACACGTCGGCTCGAATGGGAAAGTACTATCTTCTCACAGAAAATCGCCGCAAAGCAACTCGCGCAAAGCAACTTCCGCCGGCGGTCTTTCCAAACCGCTATGACCTGGGAACCTTCAAGAGAAGAACATATTCTTAACCTAAAGTCTGCATGGCTTCTGGTGTTGCAGATGTTCTTGGGGGCCTAGCACCAGATTCCTGTCCGTTTGCTCCCTCTTACATATAGAATAGTCATCTGCCCCCAATAAAAAAAATAACTTTGACTGCTTTATAAAGAATATGGTACAATTCCTGCTTTCCTTTACATTGTTGATAAAGGGAATCAGTCAGTGTAAACTTTGCTTTCAATAAAGCTAATGTAGGATGGACGATATTGTTGGAGTAAAGTAAAAAATATGAAACTCTACAGGAATAATGTATCAAAATGTATTGTTAGAAAAACTCTTTCAATATAAATAACTTAAGGTTTTCAAGTAATAAACGTAGTAGCAAATAATATAAAAAAGTATATGTTATACAATATTTATTATATGAGAGGGTTTGTTTGATTTATTTATTATTATATTTAAAGCTGTTGGCTGTTGACGTCCGTCGTATTTGTCAGACATATATATATTTATTGATGATATGATGATGAACGTGCTGTCCGAAGCAAGACGAGGGGACCCACAAGGAGACAACACCTTGCCTTGCCCAGACCGAAGTAGATATTTATAAGAAACATCTACTCCGAGTGCCCCTAGCGGGATGCGAACCCGTCTTCGTCGATTCTTAAGCTAAACCAGTACGCCAAATGCAGTAAAACAAATTCAGTAATACACACAAAAAAACGAAGTCGGTTAGGAAAACTATAAAATGTGTACAGAAAAAGCCGAATTTAAAAATAAACGTAATGGACTGAACCGATATTTATTACGAAAAAAGCCGGAAAGATAAGTATCTACCGGTTTTTACGACTTAATGACTCGCACCGGTTTCCTAACAAATAAACGGCTGGGAACGACGACATAAATCGGTTGCCGAACGAGAAATATGGCGCTGGGAGGTGTGGAGGAAAATGGACAAATGGAATTAAAAGACTCGATCTTTTAGAAAACTATTTACGGAGTATAGACATGGAATGAAATTTATTTTCAACCGACTTTAAGAAGAATGAGGTTCTCGATTCAGGTAAATGATGATATTTTCGTTTCAAAGGTCAATTGATTTCCGGTATTTTTCTCCAGGGTCTGCTTATTACTCTTATCTGCATTTCATAGATTACTAACTACCAAATCTAACTTAACCTTCGACGCAAAAAACGACATGGTGTTATCGACATCGAGCTGAAAATCAGCGCTGTAGCTTTTTAAGCAACAGCATTAAGCTGAGCTCGTTTCCTTTTGCAGTGATTCACTCTAATAATTTCATGTAAATCTTTTTTTATTACTATGTTAAATTGTGATCATGGATGCAATAAAGCTGTATTATTATTATTATTATAAGTTTGACGTGTCTGTGTGTGTCTCTCTGTGGCATCGTAATTCCCAAACAGATGAACTGATTTTTTTTGTTTGAAAGGAGAATTAATCGGTAGTGTTTTAGCTATGTTTAATGAAAATTGGTCAGTAAAAATGCGAATATTTACAAAATTTAGTTCATACCAGTTTCTACCTGCGGCTTCGCCCGCATGAATAACGTTTTGCTTTCATCTCCCATTCCCTATTGTTATTTTACACGCTTGAGGGTTAAACTTTTACAAACGTTGAATGTCTCATTTATTTATATCGAATCAACAGCCTAAAAAAGTTTCAAGCTTCTGGCTCTAAAATAAATATGATACTCCTATACAACTATTCATCCCCCCTTTTCAAGCCTTTAGAACCCTTTTTTTTTCGAATTAAAAAGTAGCCTATATCCTTAGACTCTAGACTATCTGTGTACCAAATTTCATTTAAATCGGTTCAGTAATTTTGGTGTAAAAGCGCGACAGACAGACAGAGACAGAGCTACTTTCGCATTTATAATATTAGTAAGAAAATCGCGATTTTAGTTACTCTCTCAAACTCGTTGCGAAAACTATATCATTATCGTAAACGCGTAGATGCCATACAATCTATTATACATAATTTTTTTACTCATAAAAATCATATTATATAGATTCAATCATTAAAATTCATTTTTCTTTTACTTACGAATCCCGATACGGGAATATAGGTTTGCGGGTCGAAAGATATTACACAGCAATTGAATTAATAGCGTAAGCCTAAGCTTTATTGGCTTAACTGGTATTGAGTTGATGTTCAAACGTATAAAGCCATTGGTATCTGGCGAACGTTTAGTAGTAACTGAAAAAAACTTTGCGATAAATAATATTATCTTACATTTTTTACGAATAATAAAAGTGTACAAACCTTACTCCGTAACAATATTAAAAATGCAAAAGTAACTCTGTCTGTCTGTCAAGCTTTCAAGCAAAAAGTACTGATCCGATTTAAACCGTTGAAAGGGGGGGGGTGATGAAAAGTTGTATGGAAGTATCCTCATTTTTTATAGCTGATTCGATATAAATAAATCTGAAATTAAAAGTTTACAGTCAGCCAGTACCAAATTTCAAGTGGAAACGTCCTATAGATTATTTTAAATTTGATTTAGTGTGTGTGTGTGTGTGTGTATGCCTGTGTGTGTACATGTGTATGTGTTACACACTAATCTGTATCTTACGAAAGTCATTCAGACGTAACATTACGATCAATTTTATTAATTAAGTAAATAACTAAACTGTGTATGAAATATAAGTAGCCTAATTCAATTATAAAGCTGAGAGCGCCTAAATAATTAACATCAAAACAAATAGTTCTACAGAGTACAATTTACTGAAACTATATATCAATATGCCTTCAAATTAAGGCAGAGAAAACATAACCACCTAACTAATAATTAAATATATAGGGGTCCTATTCATAAAAATATTATTAAATATAAATCCAATAACCCCTTTGAACGTTGTAAAATTTGTGTTATTCACAACAGTGTTATAAACATTTTGTAGCTGAAACATTATAAACTTTTTTTTTTATGTTATAAGTTGGCAAACAAGCATACGACCCACCTGATGGTAAGTGGTTGCCGTAGCCTATGAGCGCTTGCAGCACCATTAGTTGGTGCCACTCACGCGTTGCCAACCTCGAGATATTAGTTCTTAAATCTCCTATGCTCAGTAATTTCACTAGCGTACAGTGCCCTTCAAACCGGAACACAGTAATGCCTAACCATTACTATTTACTACTACCACCATGTGACTGATTGCGCTGGTGGAATAATCTCTGCTGTGACAGAGGTTATCCCAACAGCGGGCGATAGGGTCGTCACATCCCGACGCCGGTAAATTTATGTGAAAGTAATCACAATTTAAAATGAACCAAAATGGCCGCTTCGCTTCTGCGCAGGTACAATCATGGACAAAAATGTTAGACAAAAATATTGATTTCGTCGTATTTATTTTGTATACTACATGATCTCTAAAATCTTTACTAAAATTATAAATCCCGTAAATCCCGCCATCACGCCAAGACTACTGAATCGATTTAAATATAATTTGGTACACAGATAGTTTAGAGCCTGATTAATTATATGGGAGCATTTTACGAAAATGATATAGTTTTCGCATCGAGTTCCAGGGAAAATCAAAATCAAAATCTTTCTTACTAATATTATAAATACGAAAGTAACTATGTCTCTCTATCGCGCTATCACGCCAAACGATAATGAATTTGGTACACAGATAGTCTAGAGTCTAAGGACATTGCTAAATTTTTAATGCGGAAAAAGGGTTGTAAGAGATTGAAAGGGGAGATGAGAAGTTGTATGGATGTATCGTCATTTTTGTAACTAGAAGAAGTAGTTTTAAAAGAGGTGAGGATGGTTCAGAGTTTGTATTAAATTCGTTTTTCACGCGGCCGAAGCCGCTGGCAGAAGCTAGTATATATATTTTGATGTTAATAACATTTAAAGGATTTTATTCAATTAATTACAAAACACGGTGATATTATATTTTTTCATAAAACTTTTTATAACAACCTGCTCTAGTGAAGTGTAAAAATGTGAACCAGCGTTTTTAATCTGTCGCTTTACTCCGGTCATTCATTATCTGTCAGCTGGCCGATGTGCATGGCGGCCACGAGGGAGCTCGCGAAAAGATTAATCAATATTGTTTTATACTGAACCGTCGATCGATCGTTTTTTATTAACTTGACGATCACTTTTCTATATCTACGTTGGACTTTCAATAATATGATTAAGGCTTATATAATACTTTATGCACGCCGTTGTCTACATATTAGGTATGTGTAATTCGGTCAATTTTAGGGATCCAGATCATTACTGATCCATGAATAAAATGACCCGGTTTAAACGAACCATTGGTTCGGTTCGCGACCCGTATGACACCAGAGAGCAATCAGCTCAATAAATTAATCCAAAACTTAAGTAATTCAATACTTATTTGGTTACATTCTCGGACTCACAATCATTGATATCTTTGATCTCTCATTATTTAAAAATATTTTTTTATTCCAATTTTTGCAATTTGCAAAAATGGAACCTTTATATTAGATTTCCGTTTTTATAATTAATTTCATCATGTCCGTCTGTCCGTCCGTATGTCACAGTAATTTTAGGTCTGTCGGGTCGTGTCGGCTCGCGCATCACCTGTACTCTCCCGCTAAATAGCTCACCGTGAACGAACGAATCATTTTCGACGTAATGATCTAATGTGTCGCGCGGCTCATGCGACCCGGTTCATTTGATTCGTTCAATCACGAACGACACATGCGTACTACATATATATTGTTTAGTGTTTTTACTGCGCAGAACCCTAGTTCCTTTTCTTTAACAAAAGTAACCTAAATTAGCTTTTTGGAACGGTAATAACTGTGTTCGCGGTTGGACTCTACTTTATCAGATCTATGGGTCCAATAAAATAATCAAAGTAAGTATATGTATAAGTAAGCTATTTCTCCTTAATCACTCAACCCACATTGCTTACGTGAGACCGTAGTGCTTAGGCAGTTGAACTTCGTTTATTGCATTTTATATACCCACTTATCCCACAAATAGGCCGGATTGATCAGGGCAGTACTATCCTCGCACAGAAAATCAATGCAAAGTATCAGGACGGTTGCCTTTCGTGCGATGAGTAAGAACCTCGGAGACCCAATCTTTTTCCTTCCTTTTTTGCCCTTTCCTCCTAACCCCTGGGTTGGCAACGCGCGTGTGATACTACAAGTATTGCAAGCGTTCATGATTTACGTAGACTACTTTCCGTCGGGCGGATCGTATGCTTGTTTGCCAACCAATTGCCGTTAGGTTATAAAAAACATTAAAACAGAATGTCTTCGAAAAATAATGATAGATGAATAAAATTGCTCGCAAAAAAGAACATTTTTAATAAAAACATACTTAAACATTAATAAAACCTTAGACAGACTTTTGTGATAGCGACCGATGATAGAAATACATTTTTCATTTTACGTTTCAAAGAGATTGTAATGACGAAAATTTTATTAAAGACGAAACGATGCCCTCTTTGAGCCTTATACAGAGTATTGTCGGACTTAAAGACTTTAGTCAATTCAATAGAAATACTTCATTGCACTTTTCTTTGATAATAGAATTTTAAAAGATACAGCCATCAATATAAATCAGAAAATAAACTTTTTTTCTGCCTAGCATTATTTTCGGTATTATACCATTACCCAGGGTCTGCTTATTACTCTTATCCGGATTTGATAGGTTACTAGTTTTTCCACAGAGCGCTATGTGACCTCTGTAACCATAAATATAAACCAGTAACTCATTGGATAAGAGCAATTAAATAAATAAATAAATAAACGCTACACACTCAACGTCCCCCATTAGGATAGTGATACCCTGTGTCGGGGGTCCGGAAACATACAAGGACAAGGACAAATACACCCAGACCGGAAAATATGCGTGCATGGTCAATACAAACATATTATGCTCCGTGCGGGAATCGAACCCGCGACCTGTGGCGTTTAAGGCAGGTTCGCTACCGCTGTGCCACAACGTCGTCTCGTCGCCGTCGTCAATTAGTTATCAAGAGGTAACGATTATTATCAGAGGTTTTGTGATAACAACCGGGACCGACGGCTTAACGTGCTCTCCGAGCTTTATTTTATATTAACGAGAACAAAATCTTATAAACTCTCACATACATATTTTTCAAATCATATTTTATATTTATCTGGACGAAAGTATTACTATCTTGATCTATATGTTTCATGTTGAAGAACAAGCCCGAATACTTGAACTCGAAGTTATCTGAAATGAAATCGACGCGTGCGTTATTAGAAGCATATGTGAAGGATAGGAGATACGAATATTCGTCAAGAAAAGATTGTATATTGTGAAATAAAGAAAGATGAGATATTATTATTGCTCACGACGTTCGAATTTATAATAATAATAAACGTTACATACTCAACAGCCCCGTCAGGATAGTTATATCTTGTGTTGAGGGTCCGGAAACATATACAATGACAAGGACAAACACCCATAGATCGGAAAAGATGGTCATGATCAATTCAAACATCTGCTCCGAGCGTGAATCGAGCCCGTGACCTGTGGCGCTTAGGGCAGGTTCACTACCGCCCCTCCACAACGTCGTCGTATGTGCTATGTTTGAATATAAGTGTTAGTTTTGCAACAGGTGAATAGGACAGAGGCTTTTAATAATGTATATGAAAAAAGCGTATGGCCGTATCTGCCTTGTGTATTGAATAAATTACATAGACAATTAAATCAAGATTTTAAAAATAAAAACAAACATTCTAAAAATGTTCGTAAACGATTTTATATTCAGAGTTCATTATATCAAAAATCACAAGACAGACATTATTATATCAAGGCCCTCTTTTATAACAATTTATGTTGTAATCGCTTATCGAACGTGTGAAAGTTAAAGCGCAAAAAATCTTTGTTAAATTGAGATTAGCGTAAGAGTTCGAGTATATAGTTTTCTCTTTCTTACGAAAAACAGCTATAAATTTTAAACTTATTTCAATTATTTGCAGGGAAATCTGAGTAAGCGAATATAATATTTAGCGGTATAAAACCTTTAAGTCTAAGGAGAGACTTCAACGGCTGTGGAATGAGCTCCCAACATGCTGCAGTGCTACAGGATGGGATTCTTCAAGGGAAGTTGCAAAAAGGTTTTAAGGGGTCGGCAACATTAATGCAATACCTCTAGGATTGCAGGCTTTCATAGGCTACGAAGACAGTTTAACAGCACACACGCTTGTTTGTTATTTGCCACCATCGTGAAATAAAAAAAGTAAAAATGTATGTCGTCAAACATCATCTCAATTAGAACATATTCAGCCTTTATTTTTTTGTTTTATTAATCGTTGTGGAATTAATAAAATAACATACAGTATTGGCTATCTAATAAAACTCAAACTATGTAATAAAACGACGCAACCCATATTTAAAAGTGTTTAAGATCACTTTGTAGGGAACACCAATGAGTAAACCACCAATACACTTTTACACTCGTATTTATTTTCTCGAATAAATTACAAAATGTTTGTGGGCTTAAGTCTATGAAGAAATAATCTGGCCACCGCGATTCAGCTTTGCTACTAACGCCATCTAGTTTAAATCTTGGTAATTATAATACTAACTTAAACATTCCGCCCACCAAGGACTTGTCCTTTTACATTGTAATAATTACAGTACAAAACAAATGCTAACAAACTAAGTAAAGAAATCTCAATCATACATAGTATAACTATTCCTAGCGACAAAGGTAAATAGTATTCTTGAGGGTTGAAGATACAATGGAAACAAAAGAAACAATGTATATAATTTTAAAGAGTATGAAATACAACAAAAAGACTCAGTAACTTACACACAAAAAAATTAAAAAAATTGAAAAAAGTAAATTATTTAAGTATATAATGAAACTAAAAAAATTAAAAAAATAACACCGCCCACCGTGACAAAATAATTAATTTGTTAAAGGACAAATTTTATTTAAAGGACGTTTAATCTCACCATTTTTGCATTTTATAGTAACAACACGGGTTATATTGTCACGGCCTGGGTGTTTTTTCACAATCCTTCCTAGCACCCATTTGGACGGGGGTAAGAAATCATCTCTTAAAACAACCACATCATCTATATTAGGTTCAGATTTCTTTGTATTCCACTTATATCTATTACCTAATGTTAAAAGGTATTCTTTAGACCATCGTTTCCAAAAGTCGTTTACCATTTTTTGTGTCAAATGCCATCTTTCAAGATACGTACATTTTTTATTGGAATAATCTACGTCAGTGATATTAATTAAGGGCTCCCCAATCAAAAAATGACCCGGTGTCAGTGGGAGTGGGTCATTGGCGTCATTGCTTAAAACTGACAAAGGACGCGAGTTTAAACAAGCTTCAATTTGATTCAGGACAGTTGACAACTCCTCATATGTCAAAGTACTATCCCCAATTACCTTTCGTAAATGAGTTTTAACAGACCTTACACCCGCTTCCCATAAACCTCCAAAGTTTGGAGCATGAGGTGGTATAAAATGCCACTTCGTATTCTCCAAGGTCAGCACTTGAGATATTTCATTTGATAATTCTGATGTAGCCTCATTGAACATTTCCCTTAAAAGTTTATCAGCGCCAACAAAGTTTGTGCCATTATCACTATAGAGGTCACGGCAGTGACCTCGTCGTGCAGTAAAACGCCTAAAAGCTGCAATGAATCCTTTTGCACTTAGATCTGTCACCACCTCCAAATGCATCGCCCGTGTAACCATACAAACGAATAGACATATATACCCCTTATATGACTTAGATCCTCGACCTGGAGAAAATCTAATGTTTATGGGACCCGCATAATCAACACCCGCAGCTGTAAAAGGTTTGCTAGGTTTCAGCCTTACTTCAGGAATTTGGCCCATTAATTGATTTGAAGTCTTCGAATATCGTAAACATACAACACATTTTCGGTAATGTTTCTTGACTTGATCTTTAGCTCTGACAATCCAATATTTTGTTCGCAAAAAATGTAGCATAATCTGTGGTCCTCCATGCATGGTTTTAATATGAGCATCCGATACTATTAGCATAGTAAGGTGACTCTTAGTAGGCATAATAATCGGATGCTTCATGTCATATTCAATATTTGCGTTTTCTAACCGGCCCCCAACTCTTATGATCCCCCTTTTATCTAAAAACGGGTATAAGTAATGAAGCCCACTCCTTTTTGACAAATGACCTTGAAGTTGTAATTCTTTTATTTCATGTTTGTATTCAAAACCTTGAACTTGCTTAATACACATCTGTAAAGTTTCATTTAATTCATCAACCGTTATAAATTTAGGGAATTTCTTTCGTTTATTACTCGGTAATTTCAAATTTAAAATTCTTCGACAAAATGATATCACTCTAAGCATCTTATCTAAATTTGAAAACTTTGTCCATACAAATGATTCTTCAGCCTTATGGTAAGTTGTAAATGCCTTTACCCTCTCTTCTTCTTGTGTATCAACAGGTATGTTTATTTCTGTCTTGATTATGGGTTTTGATAACCAATTTGGACCAGTCCACCAGAGAGAATGGTTTTTTAAATCTGTCGGT
Source organism: Hestina assimilis (assembly GCA_023373885.1). Taxonomy (NCBI): domain Eukaryota; kingdom Metazoa; phylum Arthropoda; class Insecta; order Lepidoptera; family Nymphalidae; genus Hestina; species Hestina assimilis. The sequence continues at coordinate 1,878,866 of CM041749.1, read as the reverse complement.
TTTAGCCCCCTAGACGCACAGTCTGCGGGATTCATCAAAGTGTTCACATATCTCCATTGACTATAATCAACCATGGTTAATATTTCCGATACTCTGTTACTGACGAAAGTTACCCAACGGCAAGAAGGTCCTTTCAACCACGCTAACACGACCGTTGAATCCGTCCATGCATGCACATTTTCTTTAGGTATATTCATCACCAAAGATATTTCATGTAATAGTTTCGCAGCGAGTAATGCTCCACATAGTTCCAATCTAGGAATAGACGATTCCTTATCTATTGGGGCGACTTTTGTTTTCGCAGATATCAAACTCACAAAAACATTATCAGGTTCACTACATACTCGTATGTAAACTGCAGCTGCATAAGCAGCTTGTGACGCATCAGAAAAGGCATGTAGCTCTATTCTGCACCCTGGAGAATAATGTAACCATCTTGGAATTGTAATATCTTGAATATTAATCAAGCCTTCCCTAAATTTTAACCATTCTGCTTTTAAAGTACCTGTTAACTCATCATCCCACTCCAATTTCGTCTTCCATAAAGTTTGAATGAAAATTTTCGCAGATATCACAACCGGTGCAATCCATCCTAAAGGGTCATATAACCTGGCAATATCTGATAGAACTTGTCGTTTTGTAACAGGTTCTTTTATTTCCGGCAAATTGATATTATACTCAAAATTGTCTGTGTTGCGGTTCCAGCATATACCTAAAACTTTGACCATGTCATCCGCTTTTATATGGACATATTGATCAGACCGATGTTTATTTTTGTTAATATATTTTAAAAATATTTCTGAATTGCTGCTCCATTTTTGGACTTGAAACCCACCAGAGCTCATCAAGCTGTTCATTTCATTATAAATTTGTATAGCTTCTTCGAAATTATTACATCCTGTCATTAAATCATCGATATAATAATCCCTCTTCGTTATTTCAGATGCAATCGGATACTTCAACTGTTCCATATCAGCTAACTTTTGTAGTGTTTTCACGGCTAGATATGGGGCACAGGCTGTGCCAAAAGTTAATGTCAATAATTTGTAATGTTTTATCGGTTCGTCAGGACTATTTCTCCACAATATTCTTTGATAGTTTGAATCTTCGTCGCTTACTCTGACTTGCCTGTACATCTTAACTAAATCCGCAACTATACACACTTGATGTTTTCTCCATCGTAATAAAATGTGCCTCAAATCCTGTTGTAGTTTCGGTCCGACTAAAAGATCATCATTGAGTGAAACATTATTAATTCCTTTCGACGATGCATTAAATACGACTCGCACTTTAGTGGTTTCTTTGTCTTCACGAACTACTGCATGGTGCGGCAGGTACACGGCATGCGTGTTATCAATATCTTTTTTATCGACAAGTTCCATATGATTCAAACTCAAATACTCGTCCATAACTTTTCGATATTCAATATACAGCTCAGGTGTTTTCAATAACCTTCTTTCCAAGCGTAATAAGCTTTTTAATGCTACTTCTTGTGTCTTCCCATACTTGCATTTGGGGTCGTCATCTACAAAAGGTAATTTTACAATAAATCTTCCATTCTCATCTCTTTTTGTAGTACTATCATAAAAATTTTCACATTGTAATTCTGTAGCAGTTAACTTTCTCTCAATACTATTTGGTTCGTTCTCAATCTCCCAAAATTTCTTCAGGAAATCATCCTCTCTAATCTGGATGTGCATGCTTGTAATTTTTCTGCTCATTGTGTCTAAATCCTGTGATATTGTACCAGATAAAATCCACCCAAGGATTGTGTTTTGCGCTAAAAGGTTTCCTTCGGGATTTTTGATAACACCATTCAATATCACCTCGCTGTAAACTTCAGCTCCGAGTAAAATATCTATTTTACTCGGTGTTCCAAATCCTGGATCGGCTAGAGTAAGGTTCTCATGCTCCACCCAGTCTGGAGTACTCAAATTGCTTGTTGGCAGCACCGACGCAAGTGACGACATAATGTATGCCTCAACATGAATCTTGTACTCTGGATTATGATGAGATTCTATTAAGATAGATGTTACATAATTAATTCTCGTTTGACCACTCCCTAAACCTGACACCAACCCATTAATTGGTTTCCGTTTTAGACCGAGTAGCTGTACTGTGGTTTCTGACACAAAAGATGCTTGAGACCCTTGGTCAAGCAAAGCTCGAATAGCATATTTATGTCCATTTTTGGATTTAACTTTAACCACTGCTGTCGCAAGTAAAACATTATAGCTGTGTATATCTCCTCTTGCAAAATTTGCCATAATTTTCGCCTCCGGAGCAGTGTTCAAGTTTTGTTTTGTTTTCTCTTCTTTATGTTCCACTTGATTCGCCACCACATTGTTAGTGTTCCCTTGAAAATTTTCCCTCTCGAAGTGCAATAATGAATGATGACGCTTACCGCATCTACGGCAACCTTTGACTAACCGGCATCGGTTAACAGAATGTGTGTTAGATAAGCAATTAAAGCATAAGCCCATACTCTGGACTAGTTTTTGTCTTTCTGTTGCCGTGTTTTGAGCAAACTGCTTACAGTTGTATATGTAATGATTCCCTTTGCATAAAGCACAGATGGGTTCCTGGGATTTCCAATCATCTTGTAGTGCGGTATGAAATGATTTTGGTCTGGATGGATGTTTATGAGCATTCGTAGGATGTGGTGTAGTGATATGCTTTCCTGATTCAATCATTTCCAAGCTTCGAAAACGTGATTCCAAAAATTCTACTAGTTTAGGCCACGTAGGCAATTCATCACCGGCGTAGCTTTGTAAGTTCTCCCATTGCTTACGAGATTCTACATCTATCCTTGAAGTCACAAAATATACCACCATAATGTCCCATGTTGATACATTCACTCCTATGTTACTGAGACCCTTTAAACAAGACGATGTCGTGTCCAATATTTGCTTTATGCTAGATGAAGATTCGCTATTAATTTGTTTTTGAGAAAAGAATGTTTTGAGAATAGTGTTACAATTATATCTTTTATTATCATAGCGTTTTGTTAATTGTTTCCAAGCTTCTTCATAGTTTAAGTCAGTTGTGGCAAAATTACGAATCAAAGTTTCTGGTTCTCCAGACAGACTGCCTTTTAAATAATGAAGTTTTTGGACATCCGTTAAGCTTTTGTTTTTATGTATTAATGAAATAAACATGTCGTAGAACGTTTGCCATTCGCTATATTTTCCTGTGAACATCGGTAATTGAATTCTCGGCAGCTTTACTTCACAAATGTTAGCAATTGTAGACGTGGACGACCCATGAGCAGGATTTGTAATTGTTTTCTTTGCAGTAATGCAAGCAAGTGTTTCCTTTAAAAAACTTTTGTAATTAACATACGCTTCTTGAAATAAATCATATTTATCCATAGTAAAATACGTCTCCCTTTCTCTGTGCACTTTATCGATTTTTGATATTATTTCTTTGTGTCCTTGCCTAAAATCATTCCATAATAGCTCCAGACTTTCTAATCTAGTTTCAAGATATGCTTCTTTTATTCTTTCCTTTGGTGATTTTCTAAAATTCGCTTCCGCTTTGATTAGTTGTTTATAAAATTCTTCTTGATTAGATAACAATGCCTCCATGTTGTATAAATATTGAACAAATTCAAGAATATTTTACGCAAATCTAATACCTTAAATACTGATCGTTTCAAAGTTCAAAAGTGTTTAACATATAGCAAATACAAAATCAAATCCAATTTTCTAAGTCCACAATTATTTAAAATATTCTAAGTCCAAAGATGCTTTAATTTTTCTAAGTTCAATTTGACGAATTTTTCTAAGTCCAGTAACACGAAAATCTTCTAAGTCCACAAACGTTCAAAATATTCTAAGTCCAAAGACACTTTAAATTTTCTAAGTCCAATTTAACGAATTTTGCTAAGTCTACAATCCACTGATTTTACCAAGTCTTAATAACACCAATTTTACTAAGTTCAAATTGCACTGAATTTACTAAGTTCAAATCTCACTAAATTTTTAATGTTCATATTACTTCAATTTATTTTATAATTCAAGATTTTTTACTCACAGTTCTATGTCCTTAAACTTTGTACCACAAGTCCACTTTGCACTATGATAACACTTTTACTCACTGAACCTTTTCTGCAAACTGTTTCTGTCCTCCTCCTCTTCTTCCCGGGTTTCGGCACCAAATTATGTTTAAGATCACTTTGTAGGGAACACCAATGAGTAAACCACCAATACACTTTTACACTCGTATTTATTTTCTCGAATAAATTACAAAATGTTTGTGGGCTTAAGTCTATGAAGAAATAATCTGGCCACCGCGATTCAGCTTTGCTACTAACGCCATCTAGTTTAAATCTTGGTAATTATAATACTAACTTAAACAAAAAGTTATCACGCACATATTGCTCGACGGAGTTTACGATTTTGGCGATCCGAATTGCTAGCAATCCGGTTTCATCTCGGCCCTATCATACCATTATTACACACTTAGGATAACGAGGCTTAAGTATCAAATAAGAAGCTTAACGAGGCTTAGCGGTTCGGTTATGTTTGCTGTGAACATTTCCACTGAAAAGGATCTTATTGTATTTTTAACAGGAAATACATCCAGTAAAATTTTCTTACATAATATTATGGAGTCTTAGACAAGCCTTTTTATATGAGCGTAAAGCTCGTTTTTGTAGCGCGTAGAACTTGTACGAGCTTACTTCTTATAAGTGCGCAATATAAAGACCTATTTAATATGCTACTAACATTTTTTTTTTATGTAAGAGGGCAGGCAGGCAAACGGGCAGGAGGCTCACCTGATGTTAAGTGATCACCGCCACCCATGAACATCTGCAACACCAGAAGGCATGCAGGCGCGTTGCCGACCTTTAAGGAAAGAATAGGCTCTTCTCTTGAAGGTTCCCAGGTCGTATCGGTTCGGAAAGACCGCCGGCGGAAGTTGGTTCCACAGAGTGGTTGTGCGAGGAACATTCCTCATTAGCTCAACGGTAGAAGTGTAAACTCCGTTCCGATCACGCAAGCTGCGGGTTCGAGATGATTCGTTTGGGCTATTGTCGTACCCATTCCTAGCATGCTATGCCTTATTTGGAGGGGCAATAGGAATATTAGTAATGATTTGAAAAACATTGCGAATTCAATAGTAAAGTTTGACCGTAGACGTTGGAATAAGGCCGCGAAACAATCCGTTTGATACACTTTATGTATATTCAATATTAAGAATAAATATCAGAAAAGCCAACGAAATTCATAATATTCCAATTAGTAGGCTGTGGTAGTGACATAAAGTTAAAAATAACGAGGTCAAGTGGCGAGCTGATTAAAGCAGTAATTGAACTACCCGATCACCTTACATATTAATAATAAAATTATAATTTCGTTAACTATTGATAAGGGTCTACCATGAACTTTTAGTAACAATTATATTGCGATCCTATTAATTATTTTTTTATGTTACAAGTTGGTAAACATGCATACGGTCCATCTAGTGGTAAATGGTTGCCGTAGCCTATGAGCGCTTGCAGCACCATTAGTAGGTGCCACTCACACGTTGTCAACCTCGAGATATTGGTTCTTAAATCTCCTTTGCCCAGTAATTTTACTAGCCTACAGTGCCCTTCAAACCGGAACACAGAGTCGCTTTTACACTTTTACACTTTAACACTTTATTTGGATGAAACTTGGTACACGCTAGATAATAATCTGGATGAACATATAGGATACTTTTAATCCCGAAAAAATGTTGGAATCCTTGGGATCATCAATAAACTACATAACGCGAGCGGAGCTGCGGGCATAGCTAGTGGAGAAAGATTAATGAGTTGCAACTTTCTTTCTGCTTGTTTCATTATGTTGTTGTTTTTTTTATTTTTCTGTGTTTTTGTAGCAAATACATTTATTCTTTTATTCATACACTTATTCGTTCATATTCATTCATTCATTCATTCTTTCGTCTGCGTAAAGGCAGTAATTCTTTTAAGGGGCTAGGTATTCGCATTTTCAACAAAATTCCAGACTGCTTATTGGAACTGCCAACAAGCAAGTTCCAAATGTATATAAAAAATAAACTTATCAATAAAGCCGTTATTCGTTAGAGGAATATTTTTCCGATAAAAATGCTTGGGACTCTTAATATTGCTGGATCTCATTCAAGAACCAAATTTTATATGAAAGAATACAATTGTAAAAAACGTATATTTGAAAAGAGTAACTGTCGAGTTTCTTGTCGGTTCTTCTCGATAGAATCAACCTTCCGAACCGTCGGTAGCGCTTGACTATTCAAAAGTACTTTTTAAAAGTCTACTTGAATAAAAATAATTTTGATTTTGATTTTGATTTTGATTCAGTATGAACGTAAAATTTAACAATTACGTTTTAATAACGTATCCGATTTCTAAAACTTTGTCTGGTTTTATCTATTTTTTTACTTTAAACTGGTACTTAATGAAGATCCAATTTGCAACTTATACTCGAACCAGTTCGAATCTCTTTCTTTAGAAACTTTTCCCATTCGCTTCGAACTTTTTAATTGCAATCTTCTAAATTGTATATACTTGTAGAATCAATGACTATAATGAAATAGACAAGTTATCTAACTTTATCTCTTTGAAGATGCGGATACAAATAATTTAACGAGGATAGACTATTTTAATTAAAATATTCATTTAGAGAAAATTGTTTGAGATGATATTGAGTGATGTCTAGAGTTGTTTAAAAAAATGGTTTTTCTAAGTTTTAGTTTTTATGTTACTAAGTAAGCAAGCATACGGCCCACCTGATGGTAAGCGGTTGCTGTAGCCTATGAGCCCTTGCCACAACATTTGCAGGTGTCAGTCATGCGTTGCCAACCTCGAGATATTGGCCCCTTCAAACCGAAACACAGTAATGCCTAAGACACTACTGCTTGGTAGTAGAATATTTGACTGTTGTGGTATCTACCAAGCTGGCCTCTTGCACAAAAGACCTGATTGTCCCAAAAACGTACACTAGGATAAGGGTAAATACACCCAGACCGGAAAACATGCCTGTATGGTCAATACAATACGTCGTCGTCACTTTGTAACATAAAAAAGTCAATAGTTTCAAGTGAAGGCAATAAAAGCGTATTCAAAATATTTTGATCACATTTCCTCAAAATTATCCTGTTCATGATTGTGTTCGAGCCGTGCCAATAACGCCATTACGCCATCCTTTGATTCACTGTGTTCCGGTTTGAAGGGCACTGTCGCGCGCGCGCATCGTGTCACGTCACACGTCTGTGTCGCGGATGCAATTTCGAAAATGTCAAATACGTTAAAGTGCACTAGTTGCAATATCGTGATCAACGAATTATTAGCTTACATCCAAAATAAAATATCAATCGCCGATGAAGTTAGTTTAGTGCGAATATGTTCGTCTGCTTTCTCGTGTGAACAAATTGAGAAAGCAAATAATTTACTGTTGGAGTCATTACCGTCAGATGTGCGTAAAACTGTACGCAAAGGAAAAGGCAAAGAAAATCGCTTATTAAACGATATCATAAATGTGTTTAAAGTCACAGATCCTGATGTCTTACCTGTGTTTGTGGCCCGAGACTTAGAGAAATTACCACCTATAACGTTCGATCATCTGGATGTCTCCAAGCTTCTCAAGGACTTGGCGATAGTACAAGCAGAGATTAAGAATATTAAATCTTCATATGTGACTATTGAACAGCTCGAGAATATAAAATCTGAATGCTTTAACAGTAAGTTACAATCACCGCCATTCTCAGCTGTAAAAGTGAACATGAAAAGGGGCGCATACCGAGATAGTGGACCGATAGGTTTGTCTCAACTAGACGATACCATTGTCACAAATCAGTTGGAAGAGCCTACTTGCGAAGCATCATCACCGAATGAATTTAATTTAAATTATAGAAATATTGATATGAAAGAAGTAGAGGGTAGAATCAGAACGATTCAAAGTAGTGTAATATCTCAACGACCGGCTGATCGGTGCGTCATAAACAGTGGCCGCGTAACGGAACACGGCGGCAACATGGAGTATGAGTCATCGCAATTGAATAACGAGTCAAACAATAAAATTACTGAGTCAGAGCCAAAACAATCGTATGCATGTTCTGTTAAAGTTCAGAATGTGAATGATGGCTGGACAGTGGTGAAAAGAAAACCTTATAAATCGAAAAAACGCCTTATTGGTAAAATGGGAAATGTTGTTATAGAATCGGATGAAAAATTTAGGGCGGCTGATAAGAAAATACCTTTATTTATAACGAACGTCCATAAAAATACATCAGAGATGGACATAATTAATTATATTCAGAACAAAACGAAGGAAAATGTTAGTTTAAAAAAAATATCTATTCAACGGCAATGTGAACACGATGCATATAAGTTATTAGTATCACAAAATAAACTACCGTTATATTTGGATGAAAATCTGTGGCCACAGGGCATTATCTTCCGCCGTTTTGTGCATTTTAAGCATAAGCGTTCGAATGAAACACCTGTTATCGAGGTTGAGATGAATAACTTGCCCCCTGCAAATGGATAAAACCGTAAGACAGTGTAAATTTATTTCTTTTAATTGTAAGAATGTGAAGCGCTCAGCGCCATGCATTTTTGAGCTATGTAAAACGTCAGATATAATAGCGCTGCAAGAAACTTGGCTGCTGCCAGAGGAGTTGTCATTCCTCGACTCATTAAGTGACGATTTCAGTGCCACAGGCGTGTCTGCGATGGACACATCGACGGGTATACTACGCGGAAGACCATACGGAGGGGTAGCTTTGCTCTGGAGGCGTAGTGTTTTTCAAAACGTTTCAGTTATTCAGTGCGATAATCCGCGTATCTGTGCTATCAAAATAGTGTTACAAGAAACATCTTTTATAGTGATGAGTGTTTATATGCCTACGGATGCGGTGTATAATTTAACGGATTTCACGGACGTATTAAGCTCGGTGAGTGCCATTATAGATACTAATGCTGAAAATTCTGTATATATACTTGGGGACTACAATGCCCACCCTGGTGAACGATTTTATAAAGAGCTTTCGCAGTTTTGTGTAGATCAAGAATGGACTTGTATAGACACTAAAAAGCTAGGTTTACTGTGTGATACCTATACATATTTAAGTGAAACCCACGGATCTAAGCGTTGGCTTGATCATTGCGTGGTAACTAAAGCTGCTATGGATTCCGTTAGCAATGTTTTTGTTTTATATGACGTGTTATGGTCTGACCACTTTCCCTTGGTTATTGAATGTAATTTAAATATATTATTACCAAAGAAAGCAGCTGTAAATGCTTCTGTAAATAAGGGTGTCTGGGGAGAGAGGAGTCAACAGCAAATAGAAATTTACCGAAGTGAATGTTCCGCTAGATTAAGTCAAATAAACCTACCACACAAGCTTCACGAGTGTAGCGGTCGTACTTGTAATAACTTCGAACACAAAAGTTTTATAACTAAATTCTATAGAGAGATCGTTCAAGCATTACACGAGGCCTCTGTGGTAGGTCGAGAGAGCAGTAAGCGTGTTATAAAAAAGAAAGTCGTAGGCTGGAATAAACACGTGGCTGAGGCACATAGGGAGGCCAGACAGAAATTTTCGCTATGGTCGTTACATGGTAAACCACCGGTAGGAAGTATTTATATGGAAATGTGTGAGGCTAGAAAGATTTTTAAGTCTCGTTTAAAATGGTGTCAAAATCATGAAGAACAGATTAAAATGGATATTCTGGCTTCATATCATTCTAAAAATGACTTTAGAGGTTTTTGGAAGCACACCAATAAATTAAATTACCGACCATCTCTTCCTGTCAGTGTCAATGGTGTGTGTGAGCCTGGTGAGATAGCAAATCTTTTTAGGGATCAATTCTTTGTGAAATCGCTACGTGGGCCCTCTCAGTCGATGCTTAATATTGAGACCAGTAGGGAAATGGAGATACTTTTTAGTTATGAAGAAGTTGCACAGACTATTAAGCATATGACAAGAGGTAAATCTCCGGGTCATGACGGCCTTAGTATTGAGCATCTACAATATGCTGGGCCACACTTACCACGAGTTCTATTTGTCTTATACAACCATTGTATGAGTCATAGTTTCATGCCAACCGACATGATGCGTACTATAGTAGTGCCTATTGTGAAAAACAAAACAGGTGATTTGGCTGATAAAGCCAACTATAGACCAATATCTCTGGCTACGGTCTTATCAAAAGTATTTGATAGCATGCTTAATAGGCAATTAAATAAATTCATTAGACCACATGACAATCAATTTGGATTTCGACCGGGATTGTCTACAGAAAGTGCTGTGCTGGCTCTTAAGCATGCTGTCACATATTATGCTAAGCGTAAAACTTCAGTTTATGCCTGCTTTTTGGACCTGTCGAAAGCGTTCGACCTGGTTTCATATGACATCTTATGGAGAAAGCTCAAAGAATTAAACGTACCACCGGAACTAGCCGATATTTTTAAGTATTGGTATGGAAACCAGGTCAACAACGTGCGATGGGCTGGCGTCTTTTCACGTTCGTATGGGTTGGAGTGCGGGGTGAGGCAGGGGGCTTAAGCTCACCAACGCTCTTTAACCTATACATAAACGAGTTGCTTGAGGAGCTCAGTAGCACCAGAGTCGGCTGTTACATTGATGGGGTATGTTGCAATAACATTAGCTACGCCGACGACATGGTGCTGTTGAGTGCATCAATCTGTGGCCTCAGAAAACTGATGGCCCTGTGTGAATCTTATGCAGTAAGACATGCCTTAGTATATAATAAGAAGAAAAGTGTCGTTATGGTCTTTGAGGCCGAGGGTAAAGTGCCAAACACAGTCCCATCAATATCAATGAACGGTACTGCACTTCAACGGGTGCTGCAGTTTAAATATCTGGGACATATACTAACTCCCAGCCTCAAAGACGATACAGATATTGAAAGAGAACGGAGAGCTTTGTCAGTGAGAGCAAATATGTTGGCTCGTAGGTTTTCACGTTGTTCAAATAGCGTTAAAGTTACTTTGTTCAGAGCTTATTGTACAACTTTTTACACGTGCAACCTATGGGCTCGATACACTCAAAAATCTTACAATGCTCTCCGTATACAGTATAACAATGCCTTCAGGATGCTGATGGGGCTCCCTCGTTTTTGTAGTGCATCAGGGATGTTCGCCACGGCGCGAGTTGATTGCTTTTATGCTATAATGCGGAAGAGGTGTGGATCCCTGGTGCGCAGACTGCGTGGCAGCACCAACAGCATTCTCGAAATGATTGCAAGCAGGATGGACTGCACTTACGTAGGTCATTGCTGCGCTGTTTCTAATGGAGGAGCGCAGTAATGAATTGCGTAACACTAAATATAATAACAATTTGTATGTTTTGAATTTAATTTAATCAAATTTACTAACATAGAGAATAAGTCTGTATTACTAACAAATTGAGTCATTGTTGCTCCTAATAAAAACTATTATTATTATTATTATTTGATGCTAACGCGGCGAGTCCTCCGCCTTTCATTAAAAGATCGATTGAAAATGGAACTTTAATCAAGTTTTCATAGTGAAGTGGCTAGCGGAAAGCTTATAGTTATATTAGACCTAGATTTTCATCTTTAAAATAATGATTGGATGTGGATTAAAATATATTATAGTATTGTCTATTGCATTATAAATTAAAGAAAGGATAAACCAATCCAAAAATAAATAATAATAATATACGTTCCACACTCAACTGCCCCCATTAGGATAGTTATATCCTGTGACGGAGGTCCGGGAACATTCACAATGACAAGGCAAACACCCAGACCGGAAAACTAGCTTGTATGGTCAATACAAACATCCGGTTTATTATATTTATTTTTTTATTAAAATATTAAATATTTTACTTTTTTCTTCAGACTACACAAACAAAATTTAATGGCCACGAAAAATTTAAGCCGAGATCATAAAGTTCCAAACTTCAAGATCATGTCATTGAAATTCAAGGATACTTCTGGATCCAAAAAACCATTTAAAGTTTTTAGTTAAAGAGTCGTTCACTTAGATAACTTTATTACATACTTTTGTTCAACTTTTACTTTCGTAAACTTTGTCCAGCCTTAGCTTTATTCAACAAAATTTTGCGGTTTGAGTGGAGTCATTAAGACCCAGAAATAGATCTTTATTGTATGTGTAGTAAATAAATTTTTAGCCCAATTGCCGTTTTAGAATGTAGTTTTATAGTAGTAGGATCTTGCTTTTCTTTTCAATGTTGATCTGAATCAATCTTTTTTTATATTATAGAGGGCAAAAAGGCGGAAGGCTCATCTGATATTTAGCGGTTATCTTCTACACCCATAAACATCTCCAACACTGGAGGGAATGCCAGTGCATTGCCGACCTTACCTATATATAAATTATGCCTACACAGACCTGTCAGTTATTCTACGGTAAAGCATTACCCATTAAAAACATAAAATGTATAAAACATCCAAGTCTCGCAAAGCACTTCTTCTACTACAAAAAGTGGTGAGATCTCATGTATAACTACGCCTGAAACTTGCCAGTTGTACGGGAACTTATTCTACTCATACAAATACTTTAGTGTCGTGTCGTCGTCGTATACCGTGTTTATACAATGCCTGCTCGGTTACTGAAAATTCAGGCTTGTAGCTTTATCCACAACGAAGTTATAGAGCGTCGAAAATGGCCTGAAGTGCTTCGAGAAAAGGATAGTACAGCCCTGCCGCTTTTTGCTCGACTTGGCGGGGCACTGCCGTGCCCCAGATACTGTGTTTCGTTTTGAACACTCTAGCTAGTGAAACGAAGATTTAAAAACCAATATCTCGAGGTGGTCGACATGACAGTATAGAATTTTTAACTTAATTCTCAAGGTATTAAAATTCATACGTTTGATTTCGTTAATGTTTGATAAAAATACAATTTAAAAAATTATTTTTGTTAGTGCTTTATTAAGGCTGAAATATAAATATATCTCGTGAACTAACTTAATTATTCAGTAGATGTCTGGAGGTTTTAAAGTATAGACTTTATTACAAGAATAAAAAAGGTAAACACGTATTTTTAAGGTCACGTTGTTGGTTATAAGTATATACATAGATAATCCAAAGCATTACTAACCACATATCCATACATTATACTAGCTTGTGCTCATGGCTTCGCCCATAATTCGCCGCAAAATTAAAATGCAATATAAAAATAACAAAAAAATAAATAACGAAAAAAAAAATTAAAAATGCAAATAATAATTCGACGTCCCCATAAGCCATCTGACTTGACATAAAAGGACAGCAAATGTATAAATAAATAAACTCTTAATAAATAAACGCTACACACTCAACGGCCTCCATTAGGATAATAATATCCTGTGTTGGGGTCCGGAAACACACAAGGACATGGGCAAATACGCTCAGGCCGGAACATATGCCTGTATGTTCAACATACTTCCAAGCGGGAATTGAACACGTGATCGGCGCTTGAGGCATGTTCGCTACCGCTGTACCACAACGTTGTCAATTAATAACGATATATTAAAATATCGAATATTCAATCAATCAAATAATCTCGGAAAATAAATTGAAACCGCAATCAATTACACCAGTACACCAGCGAGGTTATTTGCTGTACGAATTGATATATAATTTATTTTTACGAAATTAATTTGCTTTAACGCTGAGAGTTAGTAAATAAAGTATTTGCAATGAAACCCAATTTAAAAAAGATTATGATTAACTTGGCAAATATTATTTTGACGACGTTGTGGCGCAGCGGTAGCGAACCTGCCTTAAACGCCACAGGTCGCGGGTTCGATTCCCGCTCGGAGCGTAATATGTTTGTATTGATCATGCAAGCATATTTTCCGGTCTGGGTGTATTTGTCCTTGTTATTGTGAATGTTTCCAGACCCCGACACAGGATATTACTATCCTAATGGGGGCCGTTGAGTGTGCAGCGTTTATTTATATTATTTAAATATTAATCGTTAAATAAAAAGTACTTGGGTTCCTTACCCAAAGGGTGCTAACGGAACCCTATTAGAATGTGTCCGCTGTCCATCCGTGCGTCGGTCAGTCTATTTTTCACAAAACGTAATAGGTATTTAAATTTTTTATAGAATGTGTATTTCTGTTTCCGATCTAAGAACAAATACTAAAAATAAAATAAAAATTAAAAATAAGTACCCATACAAGTATTTACAAAAATAAAAATTGTGAGGTTTTTTCAACTAAAACTGTAATTCGATATGAAATCTGTATATTTCAATAGATTACCTGATAAAAAGAGACATGGACAGAGAGAGAGAAAGAGGGAGAAATAAAGAGAGAGAGAGAGTTCCGCACCCGGCTGGGCACTCACTTCGTAGTGTGCTCATTTTCTTTTAGTAGGCTTGATACCCACACGCACAAACACACAGCATACGGAATTTCGTTACGTGACAATTTCAAGTAGATCGCATTACCCGTAAGCCACCAATTTATTTTGCGAAATGTAATATAATATTCAAAACATTTCTCTCAGTATAAAAAGCGTAGGATAAAGCAATATAATGTTCAATACAATATTCATTTCTGCAGTAAAATTACATGCCGTGTCAATTTCACGGGCGGGCGGTCCGCGCGGCATGATACCGTTCGAAATGAAATAGTTGAGAGAATGAATTATAATACTGGGTACAGACTGGTGACGTAACATTCTCCCTTTCATTGCATGTTCGCTGCAATCGTGGACGCGTAGTGCGCTCGCGACCGCGAACGTAACCCACACACCCTGATGAAGGACCTCCGATGAGTCCGAAACTAGTCGGTACTTAAACCGACTTAACGTGAGTGTTAGCCGTTTAAATTTTACATTAAGTTAATTATGTCTCACGATAGTTTTAATAATTTAATACAAAAAATTGTTTCTTTGAAAGTACTACCAGAAATATAGAGCCGTAAAAGAGATGAAATTCCGATCTGTCTAGTCATACGTTTAATTCAGTTGGAATCTGACTGTGATTGAGTACTGGTTGGATTCTGACTGTGATTGAAATGAAAAATCATTCGGATGGTTGAAATCGGTCTGTCTAGTACAGAAATTTAAAACGAAGCATGGTTAATATAACAGGTTAATAGTCGTATATTTTTCACTAGCTTCTGCCAGCGGCTTCGCGCGCGTGAATATCGAATCAACGGCCTACAAAATAAGTTACAAGCTTTATTTTCATTAAAAGTATTAAGTTTATTATATGGAGACCGCCTATTACTTCTCAATTAAATAAATCCTAATCCTTACTAATATTATAAATGCGAAAGTAGCTTTGTCTGTCTGTTTGTCTGTCGTGATTTCACGCCAAAACTGCTGAACCGATTTGAATGAAATTTGGTACACAGATAGTCTAGAGCCTTAGAACGGACACAGGCTTACTTTTTATTGCGAAAAACGGGTTATAAAAGGCTGAAAAGGGGGTGCAAAGTCGAATGGAAGTATCGTCATTTTTATAGCTAGAAGCTTGAAACTTATTATAAGGCTGTTGATTCGATATAAATAAATATGGGATTCAAAGTTTGTAAAAGAGGGATGAGGGATTTCAGAGTATGTATTAAAATAGTGAAGAAAGTAAAATACTAGTAAACAATATCTCAAGAAAAAACACAATTAAAGTTAACTGAGAAAAAAATCTGATGGAGCGCTTATCGATATTAAAAGCGGTTATTGAAACAGCAAAAATAATTGTGGATTGCTCTTTCGTTCTATAAAATATTTGCAAACAAACAGTACTTTGAGTTTTGTCTTTTGTTCTTTTGCAAGTCCCTTTTGGCTCGATCTATACTAAATTTAGTAAAAAGGTGTATTCTCTGAACCGATACACGATTTTGTAATGAAATCCTAAAATATATAAAAATTAGGGAAGAAATACATACATGTAATGTGAGTTGAAAAAAAAGTCAACTTACGGTAACGTGGGAGATGTCTTTGGAGAGATCTTTCAAAAATAATTTTTTTGACTTTTTCATTAGGTCAGTATTTTTTGTGCTTATCCTAAAGTCATAAAAATTGTGTCTCCCCCTTTAACTTTTGAACTATGAGATTTCAGTCAGATTTGTTTTGAAGAAGATAGGTCTATAAATTTTAGAGTTACTATATAAGTTGTTCACATAACATTGTTTTTCATATGACTTTTAAAAGTTACTATGATATCACCAACTAACTTATTTCAATTCGTTATTATTTTTATAGACCTTAAGATTCTTCATCATCAAGCTGCGGAACCCTTTACTTTCGACTGTGTGTGGTCCACAACGCACTTGACTGATCACAATAGTCATTTATATTTTCACATAAAATCATTTACTGTGCTGTGTTTTAAACCGTAAGCATACATCACATAAACTATGATTGAGAATATGATAACATGAGCATGGCACTAAGTTCCCAAGTAATCTAAAGTGCTTCTATATTTAATCTAGCTAACGTAGTGCTTAGACAACGCGGCCTTAGGTTGTTAGTTAGTATTTATGACGTCATTCTGGTGCTGGGAAGACACAATAAATATTTAGGACTAGATTCTGAGGGTTCATCTTTGTTATGTCTCTCTTGGGCCATTCGGTTTTCTCTTTGCAGCCTATTTTCTGAAATGTCAAACACTTCATTTTTCTGATATCGACAGCAGTGATATTAAATTTTATAACTAATGCGATGTTCTAAATTTATATCACATCAAATAATGATGATAGTCTGTTTGTCTTTGTATCTAAGCATCTAATTATGATTTTTTTTCTGTGTATATTCTTGTTAGGTCTCAAGAGTCTTGACAACATTAACAAACAAGTCCAGAATTATGATGCGTTTATCTGTAATATGAGATTATTTTTTTAAACGTAAACGTTGCACACTCAACGGCCCCCATTAGGATAGTAATATCCTGTGTCGGGGTCCGGAAACATTCACAATGACAAGGACAAATACACCCAGACCGGAAAATATGTGTGCATGGTCAATACAAACATATTATGCTCCGAGCGGGAATCGCACCCGCGACCTGTGGGGTTTAAGGCAGGTCCGTTACCGATACGCCATAACGTCGTCTAAAAATTGGGCTATGGAGCGTTAGATCTAAGCAATTATGAGACAGGAACGCTGGTTCATTTTTCACCCAAAAAAATTGGGATTGCGATTAAGCGGAGAAATGTAGCTAGCATCCTTGCCACCATTCACCATGTTATTATTGTATTGTAATTAGGGTTACAAGAGCCTCTATGTAGGTTTAAATACATTGCTATAAAATTTCCATCTTACAAAGTTTTGTTTTCGTATATTCTCCAAGTTGAACTCGGAGAAATACCAATAATTCAATATAAAATTATAACCGAGACTACAAACAATGGAGTTTCGTGAAATTTGTTCAGTGAGTTAAAACGCAAATTCGCCGAGTTGTTAACTAAATTACAGCGTTAGAATTTCTGTGTAAATACACCGGGTGAATTACTTATCTCCTTCAGTATTAATTAATCTGATAAATTTGGAATTAGTGATCCGGTCTTCTTCTTGTCGTGTGGTTAATAGCTGTCATGTCATGTCATGTCATTCGAAACTCGAAGACCTTTTTTTTATGTGGCAAGCAAGCATACGACCCACCTGATGGTAAGCGGTTGTCGTAGCCTATGATCGCTTGCAACACCATACATTTGTAGGTGTCACTCACGTGTTGTCAATCTTAAGATGTTGTAAAGTGTCCTTCAAACCGAAACACAGTATACTGCTTTATGGTAGAATAACTGATACTGCGATGGTACCTACCTAGCCGGCATCTTTTAATACCTATTAAGGTAGCCTACCACCATAATTTCATTGCAATATTGATACGAATGCATAATTAAAACGAACTTCCTAATTATCTAACATGACTTTACATTGTAATTGTTGGACTGTTTTTCGTAACAAAAAGAGTAAGTAGTAAAAAGAGTGGTAATAAATTGGAATGCCCATTTTATAATTTCTGACTTTCCTATTAAACCTTCACTAACTACTTTTGTCGTATTTTAAAAAAGATTTTTCGATCACAGCTCAACTAAATCTCAGCCAGTGATTGAGTTCCTTTATCTCAAGCCGTTCCAATAACGTCATTACGTCACCCTTTGATGCTTACGCGGCTACTTCTACGGGTTTTATCTAAAGAACGATTGGAAATGGAACTTTAATCAGCTTTCCACAGCGAAGTGGCTAATGGAAAGCCTGCAACTCTATTACACCTTATAGAGAAACTAATTATAAGGTTTTATAAAATAGTGCCTGTGGTTTCAGACGCGTTTATGGCTACTGTGTCGTGATGTTATAGAACAAATTTGATTACAATAGAAAATTATTATAATAAATAAATAAACGCTACACACTCAACGGCCCCCATTAGAATAGTGATGTCCTGTATCGAACCGGAATAATATACAAGGACAAACAAATACACCCAGACCGGAATACAAACCTGCAAGTTCAATACAAACATCTGCTCCGAGCGGGAATCGAACTGTCGAACAAAATCTATACCAATATTATAAAGCTGAAGAGTTTGTTTGTTTGGTTGAACGAGCTAATCTCAGCAACCATTAGTTTAAATTATTTTTTGTTTTGAATAGTCCATTTATTGAAGAAAATTGTGGTTGTGGTTGTATTTGTGTGCTTTCGGACAGTTAACATAGGATATTACTACCCTAAGGGGACCGTTTGAACGTTTATTGAGTATTAATATTATGTAACATTTCTAAGTTCGAACTGGTGGTTTATGATATTTACATATATAAAAATAACACTTTGTGTAGATCTCCCCCTCTTCTTTATATTTTTACTATAGAGTTTAAGTATATAAGAATTGGAGGAGCGGATTACTTTCAGCTACTCGTAAGAGGTGTTGAAAGTATAGGGATATATTTATTATCTCACCATTTTGCCTTTATTGGCTTATATAAATATTTTTATTAAGATAATCATATTACACTAATATCATTAAACTATATAATAAATAAGATATTATTGTTTTCCATTGTCGAGTTGAACCTGTTGCCTCTGATGCTCTAAAAGAACTCGGGTTATTACGATCACAACGTAACAAGGGTCCTGGCCGCTTAGACGATACACGTGCCAATTTCGTAGTTTAATGCTAATTATTTACTTAATTATATCTTACAATTTACATAGTTAGAGTATTAGAAAAGACATTGATAATACAAAACCTTTGTTAAAAATATTATTCATAAGGTTAGAAAAAGAGTAGCATTACTTTATAGTGCTTTACTAATTCTCAACTCATCAAAATATGGTAAAAAATTATACAATTTACATGAATCATTCTTCATTTTGCTTGCCTTCACTTTGACTATGTTTGCGCCTGTTAATTTTATAATCGTAGTTTCACATTTAACTAATTTCAACAGCTGCGTCGGTACTATTCAAAATGTAACACAATTTTTCTTGCTATTACACTAATGTATAATATGTGAATTTTGCCAGTCATTACGACACAAGCCCTGTACCCTTTTTTTTTTTTTTTTTTTGTTTACGGGGAGGAAATCTGCAACCAGATACCCGGCCTCCTGGGGAAGAGAACCGGGTTATGTGGGGTTCCATGTTTAACCATGGCGTCCCACTAAAACCTCCTCGGTGGCCGACCTCAGTGCGAGTGAGAGGCTCCGGGAACTCCTGTGGAACGCACTCCGGGGCCTCTCAAGCACATCGCCCAAATGGGCCCTTCCCGGGGAGAGCTGATGGTGTTGCCCTCACCCTAGGGGAACTGATAGCATTGTCCCCCACGCCGCCTCGTGCTGGCGAGCAGCACGACAGTCGGTGCCACCCCGACCGCCGTCTTCCTCTAGGCCGTGCGATGGGCACACAGGTGACCCCACCCTGTGCGCCCACGACCTAAGGGTACGACGCCCTATTTAAAGCCCGGGCGTGTGGGCTTGGGACAGGAACGCCAGCAGCATCGATAAGACGCCACCATTGTCCCTGTCACCACCTTTCCCCAACCAACCTGCGCAGGCGAGAAAGGCAGAGAGCCAAGGGTGACGTGGCCAATCACCCCCGTCCAGCAGGGCTCCCGCGACCCCACCAGGCCGTCCCCCTCAAGACCACCACAGTCGAAGGAGACAGCACCCCCTTGCCAGCTCTCAAACCTTTGCAGGTGGAAGCGAGAGTAATTTTTTTATGAGGTTTTCTTCCTCAACTTCCCAGCGGGGCACGACCCGCCCTTGCCATAGAGTCACTCCCAGGTCCACTCTGCTACTCAGAGAAGTACCAGGAGCGACCCTTGTGGCAAAACCATCCCGGGCGCGGTCTGACGTTAAACGCCCCGCGCCCAACCGCCGAGCCGGTACTCAGCCGTCATCGGTGAACTAAACGAGGTCACCGACGCCGTTGCCCAGGGTGTACCACGGGGAGGTGACCGGCTTTTGCACCCCAAGCCCTGTACCCTACTCTAAGTACTCAGGTCATTAAAGAACAATACTTTTCATCAAAAATTGAGTTTAATTTCTTCAACGTAATCAACAGTCATAAACGCAAGTCATCTAAAGTATTTCTTAGTAAAAACGTGAACAGATTGGTATGTTCAAAATTCATTGAAGGTTAAGCTACCGAGTGTAGGCAAAAGTCACCAAGAATTTATTATTCGAAGAAAAAATTGTGAAATTTGTGTATTAAATTATTACATGGAGTATTTTGTACGGTTTCTTTGATGTACGCTTTTCGATTATCAATAATATTTAATAAGGTTTTCCTTTTTTGATTTCACTGCCCTTTTACAGTCAAGGTTACATAAACTTATGTTCACACTACCTGCGCCTGTAACTCCGCTCGATTTTATTTTTATCGCACGAAACCCTAATTCTTTTTCTAAAATAAAAGTAGCCTAAGTTTGCTTTCTGCGCAGTGCGATTGTCAATCCCGTTAAAATCGGTCCAGCTATTTCAGAGATTAGCCGGAACAAACAAACAGACAGACAGACAGACCTAAATTTCAAAAATTGATTTTTATATGTAATAGCCGTATATACTTTTATAAGAATTTAGTAAAAAGCTGTAAATTTTATTTTATTTTTTATTATTTTTTTTTATGTAAGAGGGGGCAAACGGGCAGGAGGCTCACCTGATGTTAAGCGATCACCGCCGCCCATGAACATCTGCAACACCAGAAGGCATGCAGGTGCGTTGCCGACCTTTAAGGAAAGAATACGCTCTTCTCTTGAAGGTTCCCAAGTCGTATCGGTTCGGAAAGACCGCCGGCGGAAGCTGATTCCACAGAGTGGTTGTGCGAGGAAGAAAATGTCTTCTAAATCGCGCTGTTGTTGATTTCCAGACATCAAGGTGGTATGGATGGAATTTAGAGTTTAGTCGCAATGTCCGATGGTGAAATTCTGCCGGTGGGATCAATCCAAACAATTCCTCAGAACATTTCCCGTGATATATGCGATAGAAGATGCAGAGTGATCCGACATCTCTACGCAATGCCAAAGGATCAAGCCGATCGGAAAGGGCTTGATCGTCGACAATTCGAGCCGCTCTACGTTGGATGCGGTCAAATGGAAGTAGTTGGTACTGGGAGCTCCCGCCCAGAGGTGAGAGCAGTACTCCACGTGTGGTCGAATTTGCGCCTTGTAAAGCTTTAGGCGATGAGCCGACGTGGAGTAGTGCCCCGCCCTGCTGAGCACACCAAGCTTTTTAGAGGCCAATTTGAACTTTCCTTTCAACTGAACGCGGAACTGAACGACGCCCGAAATGTCGACACCAAGTATTCCGATACTAGCTGTGGCTGCCAGAAGTGTTCTCAAAACGAAGAGATACGACAAATGGTGATTTTTTTATGGTTATTTACGAATAAGCGCTTTAATTTTATTTATTTGTATAGAAGTAACATTAGAGGTTTTTGTAGCAAACTTAAGATTAAACCAAAGTTAAGTAAAGAATTATAGATGAGAAAAAGGTAAAAATGGAAGATAATTGTATTAAAACCTACTATAGTAAGCTTTTTAAAAGCCCCTTTGATATCATAGGATTAAACATAAAACCATTAAGTCGGGATAGCCAAATTGAAATAAATAAATAAACGCTACACACTCAACGGCCCCCACATTTACATTTGAACAACTATGCCCTGTGTCGGGGATCCAGAAACATACACAACGACAAGAACAAACAAACCCAGACCGGAACACATGCCTGTATGGTTAATATAAGCGTCTGTTCCGTGCGGGAATCTAACCCGCAACCTGTGGCACTTAAGGCAGGTTCGCTACCACTCCCCCCCAACCGCAGAAGTCAAACTCTGCGGTACCCTGGGCTTGTCGTGCTGGGGGGCTCAGTAGCCGAGAGTCGATTGTGGAGGTGGCACCTTCGACTGCCCGGTGAAGCTAACAGGGTCAGACGGTTCGGGCGTGGGGCGTTTTACGTCAGACCGCACCTAGGAGGGTGGTGTCGTATGGGTCGCTCCGGTACTTTTCTGCTTATCAGAATGGACTGCGGGCGGCTCCTGCAACACCGGCGGTGTGCTTAACCGGGGCCTTCAGCCCCGGTCAGGCGGTAGAGGAAGAAAACCTCTTTAAAAAATAACGACGGTCGTAGAGGTTGTTTACCTCATTAAAAAGTTAGTCTCGGCGGGGGCAGCCCTAGGACCCAGGGCTCCCTTGGTTGGGTTTGCCGGGGCCTTCCGCTCCCGGTCGGTGAGGCGCGAAAGCGCCGCCGTGTATTGTATTTATGTATTATATGTATTAGTATGTATATATGGCGGCAGTATGGTGCCGCCCAAGGTGGAGGCCGAAAGGCCTGGCTCGTTCGCGCGCGTAGGTATGTATTTGTATATATGTATTAGTATGTATTGATATGTATATATGGCGGCAGTAGGTTGCCGCCACCAGTGGGCCCCTCGGGGCAAGCGCCGGGGCGTCGCGGTGGTATGCTTCGGTGATTCCGCAACGTCCCACTATGGCGCTAGATGGGACCTTGGGGTTTTAGTGGGTAGGGGAGCTCGACTCCGAGTCCACACACCTCCTGCGCCATTGCACCCGTCCCGGCGCTCGAGTGCGTAACTGCATTTCTCCTAGTAAAAAAAAAAAGGGTCGCTACCACTGCGCCACAACGTCGTCAAGTTAAAGAGTGTGTTAACATATATTATGTTTAAGTGTTACGTTTAAGTGTTTTCAGAACCATTTCATAATGCAGAGATATTTTAATCTATATTTCATAGGTATTAAGATTGAAATATTGAAAACTTTATTTAAATTAAATTTAAACTTTATTTTCATAGTAATATGATTTTAAATTCAATGCAATTGTGTGTAATCTATCTGTGGACCAACTATGTTATTCAACAGATAGCAGGAGCCGATGGTCCTTATTATGTGAATATAAAGAGGTAAGCTCTTATTGTTATGAACATTTAACTGTTAATAAATTTGCATAGCATATAGGATATATACCACCCCTACGGGGACCCCGTTAGGAACGAAGTTGCTTATGTTTTCTTTTCAACTACAAATGCAATTCGTAATAAAGTCTGTATATTTCAATAGGTTATATGATAAAAAGAGACAGCGACAAAGAGATAGAGACACAGAGTTTTGCGCACCCAACTCCGCACTTGCTTGTAGTAGGCTCGATACAGACACGCACACAGCATTCACCATTTTGTTACGTGACGATTTCTACTGAATCGCACTACCCGTAAGCCGCGTTAAGGAACTTCATTTTCATTTCTATGAGTGGCTAACACTTCCCGGGTGAGCTGGCTCATTTGTATTGGAAAAGTGGAGGTCTACTATGGGTCTACTACTTCTAAAAAGTAAAAGTATAGTACGCCATTTATATCTCCAAAAAATAACAAAGTATTCGGCGTATAAATCTCTTCAACTTTCCTAATAATAAATCCGACAAAAGCCTCGCAGCCTTTAACATACAGAAATTTTCAGCTCCAAATAAGTAAAGAAAATATGTGATGGAAAATCTTATTATGAAAATCACGATTGTTAACTTTTCAAGGCGGATATATAAACAATCGTATGTAAATGACATTATTACGCGCGCTCTACCCACGTCTCATTAATTTCCCTCAAGATTTCCAAAGAAAATCAAGACAGTAATAAAGTCATGTGAATCATTTTAGAATTCGTACTTTTATTGTAATTGAATATTTATGAATCTTGAAGCCTTAATAGCTGAACGGTAGATTCGAGGGTTCGAGCGTGACCCCCTTGGGCTATTGTCGTTCCCACTCCTAGCGCAAGCTTCGAGATTATTTGGAGGGGTAACAGTAATATTAGTAATGCCTAGGAAAAACATTGCTAATATTCTTAGTAAAAAAATTCGCCTTCCAAGCATTATACCGGTATTTGTCAGAGAGTCTGCTTATTACTCTTATCCGGTTTTGACAAATTTGTGGTTTGACAAATTACTTATGCAGATTTGACTCTTATTATCAGATGTTATGATAACAACCGGGACCGACAGGTAAACTAAAGGCAGGGTCGCTACCAATACGCCACAACGGTCCTTATAAATCACTACATAGTACAAAAAAAAGTCGCTTTCTCTGTCCCTTTATGCCTAGGTATGCTTAAATCTTTAAAACTATGCAACGGATTTTGGTGCGGTTTTTTTAATAGATAGAGTGATTGAAGAAGAAGGTTTATATGTATAATAACATCCATAAAATAGTGGAGAAATACTGTTATTTTTAAGGTTTCTAATGTGATGTCGTAAATAATTACATTTAACGCGTGCAGGCCACGGGCAGTAATGAATAAATCAAAACTACTGGATCGATTTTAATCATTTTTTCAGTGAATGACATAGGCTCAGGCTATATATTTTATACCGGTGCGAAGCCGGAGCGGGCCGCTAGTATATAATATAATAAATTATGTATTTATGCATAAAAATTCAAATTATCATTATAAGTTTTTTGAAATATTCCTGTTACATTGAATCGCCTTTTTATGCAAATAATTGCTCAAATAGCGAGCCGTGAGTCCCACACTACCACTACTGTGGCATCAATTCCTTCGCGAACAAAGAAGTTTGCCAATTCTTTTCTTTGTCGTACTTCCAAAAGTGGAACTCATTGCCGGCTCACGTGTTCCCTCCTTCTTACGATCTGGGCTCCTTCAAACGAGGCGTGAAGAGGCATCTTGCCGGTAGGCAGGGCAAGGGTGGCTAACACGGTTGCATTCCGCAACTCTGTTAGCCGCCTTCGCGTTTGGACTTTATTTCTACTTACCATCAGGTGGAGTAGAGTCATCTGCCTTACTTTCCAAATAAAAAAAAAAAAAAAACTTGTAGTGGTGCACGTAAATGAATTTCCCAAATTTAAAGAAGTGACATTTCGACAGATCCAATGTATGTATATTGATAAATGTTTTTCATTTTTTTTTGTGTTACAAGTTGGCCAATAAACATTTTGGCCCACGTGATGGTAAATGGTTGCCGTAGCCTACAAGCGCATGCAGCACCATTACTAGGTACCACTCACGCGTTGCCAACCTCGAGATATTGGTTCTTAAATCTCCTCTGCCCAGTAATTTCACTAGCGTACAATGCCCTTCAAACCGGAACACAGTAATGCCTAAGCACTACTATTTGGCGGCAGAGTATTTGACACTGCGGTGGTACCTACCTAGCCGGCCTCTTGCAACAAAAGACTTATCACCAGTGTAAAATTAATAATATTATATGTTAAATTTTAAACTTTCGTCTTTTGTCGTTTCTTCTAGCTAGACTCGTAATTGTTCACATTATATTTGTTTCTCAACTTTAGCGAGTTTTTCGCACGAATGAAACTTGTACTGCTTCGATATGAGAATATTCCAATTTAGTCGTCTAGACTAGACAGTAACCTTTGTTGCATATTGAATATCAATCATGTTCAAAGCTAGACTTTATATACATACATTGAAATACATTGGCATTTGATGGCTGTTTTAATAAGTTACGAGTGAAACGTAATTTTGAGATTTTATTGCAAACTAGGGACGCCCGTCGCTCCGCCCGCGTTGTATACCTTAATTCTTTTTCTAAAACAAAAATTAGGCCCAAGTTACTACCTATAGCATAAGCTGTCTGCCCGTGAACGTCCCATTAAAATCGGTACAGCCCTTTCCAAGATTAGTCGAAGAAATACTCAGACAGACTAAAAATATAATAAAAATATTTTTTATGTATCAAAAATATATATATTTTTAATGTAAGTATATGGTTTCATATACCTTTAGTGGAAAGCTATTAATTTGGAGTTACAAACAGACCGAGAGGAAAAGTGTCCTTATCTAAAATTCCCATGCGATTTAAGAAAACTACGCGAACGCAGCCTCGCGGTCAGGTCGGAGCAGATGTTTGTATTGACCATGCAGGCATGTGTTCCGGTCTGGGTGTGTTTGTGTGTTTGTGTCCTTGTGTATGTTTTCGGACCCCCGACACAGGATATAACTATCCCAATGGAGGCCGTTGAGTTTGTAGCATTTATTTATTATTATATTTTAAAATTATTTAAAACTTAAATTACTTTATTTTACTTGTAATATTGTGTTAATACTACAAAAGACGCGATTTGTGTTGAATAAACAAAGAGATCTCTGTAAAATGTATGTGACATTGACATTGTTAAAAGAAAACCATTCATAATAGACGACATTTCGTTACGATCGACTTAAAATGCACAGTAGGAGTCTTGATGTAGGAGATGTTTCCGGGTGAATGAATAATTAGTTTGAAATCTGGTAAACAATTTATTTGTGTAATTGTACTTAAGAACGCCTAAATGCTAACTCAAACCTGGCTAAAGGACAGTGGGGCTTAACCAACCCGTGATTTTTTGTTAGACAATTTTTGGTACTAAAAATTGTGTTGAGGCATTTTGAAATTTTTATCTTGAAATTTAATACTTGAGGACTAGAAAAAGAAAACAGCAGTCATTCAGTGTGGTCTAAGAGATAGCCAAGTCTTTGCGATAATATTTAAAAACATCCAAAAAATGCCATCCACTTGAGTGCACCCACTGATCGGTAAACGATCGGTGGGTTAAGCAACTTTAGGCGCGGTCAGTCACTAGATAGGTTATCGCGTAGTGGTATTTTAACCGAGCGTCTCTGTGCATCGGAGGGCATGTAAAAAGTCGGTCCCGGCTGTTGACAATTTGACAACAGTCGATAAGTCAAGTCAGAGGCCTACGGGCGACCTGAACAACTCTGACACTAGGTTGGCCACTAACCACTCGATAAGAAGAAGATCCGATTTGAAGCACGACAATGTCGTTTGTTATAATTAGCGTACAGGCTTTCAGGTAATGAGCAAAGCAACTTTGTTATTTCCCTCATTTCTCTTTAATGCGGACCTCGTCGCCAATAAAGCAAACTCGGTTTGGGTCTAATGAGGTGTCATACTATGTTCTGTTTATGAAAATATATAAAATACCCTGTACTTTGGAGTTGGAGGTATTGTTGAGTTTGTTAATTTCAAAATTTTGTTATATTAAGTTTGATGAATTTTGGTATCTATTGTATTAAATCTAATGAAATTGTATTCTTAAGTTTTCTCTGGCGAGGGTAAGTCACTGCTTGCGACATCATTAGACATGAAGAATTTAATGATTTTTTTTATTGTTTTCGGAGTTCATCACACTACGATTTTAACACGAGGTAAAAATATTTATAACCCAGATTATAATAATAATAATAGACGCTACACACTCAACGGTATAAGGATAGTTATATCCTATTTCGTGGGTCCGGTAGCACTCACAATGTCAAGGACAAACACACCAATACAAGACACATGCCTGTATTGTCAATACAAACATTTGCTCCGAGCGGGAATCGAACTCGCGACCCACGGCTTCGCTTAAGTCAGGTTCGCCACCTCTACGCCAACACGTCGTCAATATTTTTTATAGTATGAAAGTAAGAAAAAAAATTATCAAATGTGTATAATGGTGCATCCACACCGGATTTCCTTTTTGTTGAGCAACGTTTGCAAGTACCTGTAGGCAATATTTAACAACAAAATGTTATTTGGTGTTTGTATAATTATGTTGTAGCACATGTTGAACAGTGTGGATGCGTCATAATAATGAATAAAGGATGAGCTGTAAGACTTCTGGACGTGTGGTCTGAGTTAAGAAAATCTCCAAAATTCATATCAAAAATATATCATGGAGCTTTCCCGCATCATAAATATCTGGACCACAACGTTGCCTGCAGGATCACCTAGGATTGCTTTGGGATTGGACCGGAATATGACCGGGATTGGGCAAGGATCGGGAATAATAGATAAAATCGATTACAGATTTCCGCCGGCTACGTTTAATAATCTCACCGATACCGAGTTCTTCGGATCGTTGGAAATGTTTTTTTAGTTGTTCTGAAGTTGTTGAAATTTGTAAAAATGAACAAGCTATGTAAATTGAAATCTGAAGTAATTTCACAAAATTTCTTGGATTTTATTTAAATACCGTGAACGATAAATACCTTGAAGCTCTTTATTATTAAAAAGTATACTACTGAACATGATCATTTTGTGTTTCCGTATTTTTAAAATAATTTCTTGAAGATATTGAATACATCCGTACTTTTGTTATAAAGCTTTTTCAATGTATGCTAAAGTTATAATACGACAAGCGTGTTGCCAATCTAAGGAACGAGCGAGAATAAGAGAGGTATACATAATTATATTAAAAAAAAAATTATAGGTGGTAAAAATTGAAGAAAGTGACTAGAACTAAAAAATTAAAACGCCGCACTTGCGAAGGTAAGATTAAGAATGGAATTGAGATATTGACCAAGGTTTTTTTAAGCGCATGCCTAAAATGGCATTATTTAGATCCCAACCAACTGGTTGTCGGCACTTCAATTTTTTTTTTTAATGTAAGAGGGGGCAAACGGGCAGGAGGCTCACCTGATGTTAAGCGATCACCGCCGCCCATGAACATCTGCAACACCAGAAGGCATGCAGGGGCGTTGCCGACCTTTAAGGAAAGAATACGCTCTTCTCTTGAAGGTTCCCAAGTCGTATCGGTTCGGAAAGACCGCCGGCGGAAGTTAATTCCACAGAGTGGTTGTGCGAGGAAAAAAATGTCGTCTAAATCGCGCTGTTGTGGATTTCCAGACATCGAGGTGGAATGGATGGAATTTAGAGTTTTGTCGCGATGTCCGATGGTGAAATTCTACCGGCGGATCAATCCAAACAATTCCTCAGAACATTCCCCGTGATATATGCGATAGAAGATGCAGAGTGATCCGACATCTCTACGCAATGCCAAAGGATCAAGCCGATCGGAAAGGGCTTGATCGTCAACAATTCGAGCCGCTCTACGTTGGATGCGGTAAATTGGAAGTAGCTGGTACTGGGGAGCTCCCGCCCAGAGGTGAGAGCAGTACTCCACGTGCGGTCGAATTTGCGCCTTGTAGAGCTTTAGGCAATGAGCCGACGTGAAGTAGCGCCTCGCTTTGCTGAAAATTCAATAGTATCTTTCTCTCATTTTAAGCCATATAGACCCGCAGTCCAGTATGGAGGTCAGAGAGGGCAGACGATAGGATTTTGGGTCTTCCATCTTCAAACGAAACGTGACATGAACGAAATGTTGCTACTTCACAGCGATAATCTAAATTCTGAAGTAAAAAAGGTATATGTATAACAATAGATGTCTATTTTGACATTTAAAATTTTCTAATATTAATAGATATGCTTACTTTACTTTCTGCGGCGCTAAAATCTTTTGTGGGTCTTGGCCACCTCAAAAATTTTTGCCATTCTAGTAAGCTTCACCCCCGCCCCTCTTATTTATTATTTTTATTAATATATATGAATTAGGTAAATTGTTTACTCAGAATTTTTCAATGATTGAAGTTATCAGGCACAAAATTCCTGTTATCGCGATGTATAGGACAAAAAGAATCCGTATTTATTATAACGGTACAAAAGAAAGTGTAGTGACGAAAAATTTATTACAGGAACAATATTGCCCTCTTCAAGCCTCTATGTATTGTTACGGTCTTTAGTATTTTAGAAAAATTCTATGGAAGTGATTAATTAATTTTGTTGATGGATGAATAAAATATACAAGTTAAATTTAGGCGAAAAATAGCTAGCGAATGATCGTGGGCTCGATTCTCACTCGAGGCAGATGTGTGTATTGATCTTACAAAATATAATTATCCGTTTGTCCTTGTGAGTCTTCCCACTGCGTCTCGGAGAGCACGTTAAGCTGTCGGTCTCTGTAGATAGCATTACATCTGAGAATAGTCGTTAAGTCTTCATGGGTAATTTGCTCTTATCCAATGGGTTACTAGCAAGTTACTATGTGTGGGAAGTTACATAATTATGAGAATTTTGTTGTAACCGTTGACGACCATTTTGGCCTGCTGACAATTAAAAATAGGTACACTTTCATACGATTTAGGTTTTATAGAGGATCATTAAATTGAATTGTAATGAATCAAATTAATATAAAGAATTTCATTCGAATGTATTTGTAAAATTACTAAATATATTTTAATAAAAATTTCTTCATATAAACTTTAACTATATAAAATCACTCTTCCGTGTGCGAAATATGCTTTAAAAGGTGAAAAAAAAATCAGAAAAGAAGATGTAATGTAAGATGTAATGTAAAGTACACATACAAAACGACAAAATATATATTAGTTAAAACTCAAAAAGCAAACGAGATAATCTTGAAATATTAATAATATCGGTGATAACGAAAGAGTAATAAAATTAAGCCTTATAAATATCATGGATTAAAATCGGAAATTTTATTTTGCAGCCATTGCTCGACGAAAGTTACGGCAAATCGATTTGCCGGCAATCCCGATCTCATCCGATTTCATCTCGACTCGATTATTATTTTCACATCGCGTCGTTAGGAAGCCGAGTTTAAATATTGCATAAAAAGAGTAGTTATTGACTTACAGGTTTAGTATGTATTATAGCAGAAGAAAAAATATTTGGGGTATGATTACAATTTAAGTAATTAATAAAAGCCGGATAAGTGCGAGTTGGACTCGCCCACGAAGGGTTCCGTACTATTATCTACAAACACGACAAAAAAAAAAATTACGTTTGTTGTGCCTCCTGAAATATTATTTTATTTTGTTTTTTAGTATGTATTAGTTGTTATATCGGCAACAGAAATACATCATCTGTGATAATTTCAACTGTCTAACTATCACTGTTCGTGAGATACAGCCTTGTGACATACGGGCGGACAGCGTTTTAACGGCGTCGGGATGTGACGACCCCATCGCCCGCTGTTGGGATAACCTCTGTCACAGCAGAGATTATTCCACCAGTGCAGTCAGTCACACTGGTGGTAGGTCTTTTGTTGCAAGAGGCCGGCTAGGTAGGTACCACCGCAGTGTCAAATATTCTGCCGCCAAATAGTAGTGCTTAGGCATTACTGTGTTCCGGTTTGAAGGGCACTGTACGCTAGTGAAATTACTGGGCAGACGAGATTTAAGAACCAATATCTCGAGGTTGGCAACGCGTGAGTGGCACCTACTAATGGTGCTGCAAGCGCTCATAGGCTACGGCAACCACTTACCATCAGGTGGGCCGTATGCTTGTTTGCCAAATTTTAACATAAAAAAAAAAAAAAAAAAGCGTACCCTTAATAATAGAGTCCTGTTTTAACTTTGGGTACGGAACCCTAAAAAGTGTAAAACCTTTCCTGTTAAATTCGAGTTCACATAGCATAGATATCTAATTTTCCAAATTTTGATAAAAAGTAGTTAGTAGCACCAGAACCCAATCTCCCTTGCTATCTCTTGGGCTTGCAACGCGCATGTGATACCGGTGACTGCTTACGATCAGGCGGACCGTATGCTTTTTTACCAACTATCATGGCAAAAAATCTATACGGAAGCAGATCAACGTACATACGTGTAAGCCGGCTGAAATTATAACCCGTCTCTTAGTTTCGCCTTGTTTGGGTAAAAAATATCTGTAAATTTCCCACAGTTCTAAAGTTAAAGACACAATTCTCTTACACAGTCTATACATTTTTGTAGAAATTTATCTCGCCAACGCTACCTTAGCATGGAGAAGCCTTAAAGAAGATTGATTGGACGGATCGGATGAAATTTCACCTTCTCATTTACGATCAGGTGTCAGGGTAGTTCAGAAAGCGTTTTATAACTAGACCTTAATTTAAAATAGACACAATCCCTGTACTTAAAATAGGCGCACTTGTTAAACAATTGATAATGTTCATTTATGATTCCTGGGTATGAATAGTCCGGAAGGAGGCCATATGGTCTCATGGATATTAATCGTAGACGTAACTGAAGGATACCGATACAAATAACCTAGCAAACAAAAAACCTTAGCAAAGACCTTTCTTTTATTTCATGAAGGTTGGCAAACTAGCCTACGGTCCGCCTAATGGTAAGCAGTCACCGCAACCTATGAACGCTTGAGATACTTGAAGTATCACAAGCGCATTGCCAACCCAAGGAACAGGAGGGACTGGATGAGAAGGGAAAAAAGGAATGGAATAGAGGGGGTGGGAGGTTGGTTCTCCGGCGCTCTCACTCATCGCACGAAACGCAACAGTACCTAATGATACTGTTACTTGAAGCCGATTTTCTGTGAGAGGGTAGTATTTCCTGGGGCGAGCTGGCCCATTTGTGCTGAGAGAAGCATGGCTCTACTACCGTACAAACTTCTTTTCAATGTTTACAAGTATGTGTGTCATAGTGAAGTCAAACATGCGAAAGTTCTGAGACACTCGCACACAGTGATGATAAAAGAAAGGAAGCTTTTATTTACAAGTGTGATATTGACAGGCTCTTGCTATATAAGTGTGGCTCGGAATAGTTTATTTAGAAGGGCTTAAATGCTCGAACTGGGGGCCTACCATGAACTCTTATTGCAATTCCAATGACGTCCTAAACTGAGCTGCACTTTTTGTGTAAGAGGGGGCAAATGGGCAGAACATTAATAGAGGGCGTGCAGGTGCACTACCACCCTTTAAGGAAAGAATATGCTCTTCTCTTGAACCTTCTCACCCAGACCGGAACAGATGCCTGTATGGCCAATACAAACACCTACCCCTAGCAGGAATCGAACACGTGATCTGTGACGCTTAAGGCAGCTTCGCTACCACTGCCCCGTAACGTTGTCAAATCGTCGTCAATGAATATTTAGAACATTCACGATATTAAGTATATATTATACACGATTTATAGCAGTCAATGTTCAATCAATCAACAGTTCAATGCAATTCCCAAAACTTTTAAGGTATTGCCAGCTAATAAATTAAAAGAAGACTAAAAAATTGCTTATAGAAAATGGATTTATACACATGAGGAATTTTACAAAAAAACTTAAAAATATCTTGTAGTTATTTTATTGTTTAAGCTATTGTAAAAATTGATGTCGTGATCAATAACGCACGCAATTAGTTATCTTTTTTAAAGAATATTAGCAATGCTTTTTCAAGGCATTACTAATATTCCTATTGCTCCTCCAAATAAGCTCGGAGCTAGGAGCTAAGAGTGCGTACGACAATAGCCCAAGGGGTCAGGATCGAACTCGCGACTCTCACGCTACCGGAGCGGAGTTGGCCCTTCTACCGTTGAGCTATTGAGGCTTCAAATTATAAATTTAAAATTATAAATATTATCAATTCTATGCCTATTGGCATGCCTGTAAATCGGCAAAATAAAACCATTGTAATATATTAATATCCAACAGCTAATATAACATTATGCAATTAAACAATTATTATTATTAATCCAAAATTATTAGAATTTCCACGCCTAGTAGTCAAGACAACGCGATTGTCTATCTAAGTCAGCCTAGCATAAAGTGCCGCCTTTGTGTAAGCCCGCCGAGGCACGTACACTTCACTAATCAAGAGGCTAATTCTGGTTGAGGTTACCGACAATGACTATGTAATCAAAGCTGAGTTACCTTGATTAATTGCTGCTGTACGTGCTATAGAAGCCACTGATGATCTTGATTTGTTATAACATATTGTTATTGGAGCGTAATAACAATTTCGTTATATTATGTAACTATAACTCTTGTGTGAGCTACGTTATAATATGTTCGTGAGATATTGTCACCCGTTCAGGGGTGGAATATTAGAAAATGTTAACGTATTTCTATATTATTTATTGTTTAACGAATCACAGAGTTTCAAGCTTTTACTTTCCAAAAGTGACAAAAAAATGTCTCCCAAAGAATCTTTCAACCCCTTTTTTCACCCCTTTCAGGGTAGAACTAAAAAAACTGTATAAAACATGTTTATAGATCTATAATTTTTTTACTTTAAAACACGGTTTCATGTTTATATTAAAAAAAAAATCGGTTTTCCATTCAAACATTCAACCCTTTTGTCACCCCCTTAAGGGTTGTACTTCGAAAAATCGTTCCTTAATGCGATTTACGTTTTAAATACAGCATCTGTTGAAAAATTCAGCTTTCTAGGTCTAGGGGTTTAGGCTGGGTATTTATAAGTTAGTCAGGTCTTCGCCTTTTATACATATAGACTACTTTCTGCCAGCGGCTTCGCCATAGGTGAAAGACGATTTTAATACAAATTTCCCCCCCTTTTACAAACGTTGAGTGTCACATTTATTTAATCAATCAACAGCCTAAAAAGTACTTCCATATTTTTTTTCATCTCACCCTTTAAACCCCTTACAACCCTTTTTTTGCATTAAACAGCAGCCTATGTCCTTTCGCAGGTTCTAGACTATCTGTGTATCAAATTTCATGATTAAAGCTACTTTCTCATTTATAATATTAGTAAGAAAGGAAGATAGATAACGCTGAATTAAAATTAGCTTGGTAATATAGATAATATTGAGGCATTAGTGATTAAGCTCTTAATCTCATTTAAGATGACGGCATTTTATCGGCTCGTGATTTTCTGTTGGCATTTGTGGTGTATTATCTCTATTGAGGTCAACAGGATAACTTCAATCGGTCGTATGAAAAGGGTGTAGAAGTTAATCCAACTTTGCTTCGACACTAATGTGCCATGTAACATGGGGAGCTAATACAAAGGTTATTCGTTTGTTTATTTAACGTATACGTGGGTATCGAAGGATTTTATGAAAATTGATAAATAATTCAGAAGTTATTTGAAAACGATTCGCATAATAAGTGGGTTTGATTTATATTCAAAACAAAATGAATGTGAAAATTACAAATCAAACAAAAAACTTGTATTTTTAATTTAGAACAGTTGTCTTGCAATATTGAGTTTTCAGAGAACTTTTAGCTTTATTTGTCCACATTACCGCTTTGGTACTAAGGGCTGTAGCAATGTCGTTACAGCAGATAACTCCGAAATTGCCTGAAAATTACAAATACGAGTAGTTTGTTGTGTCATTTCAAGGACTTGACTACCATGAAAATTGACATGAACTTAGTCAGGTGTTAAGAAAATGATTACCTTTGATCGAATTTTTTTTGTTCTTACAACATAGCAAAATAGCTTCTAGGTGGTTGGCCGGTATAACAAAACAATCCTTACGTTTTTCAAATGTCTATTTTTAAGTTTTTTAATTAAGTATGTGGTCAATACTTCAGAGACCTTACACTGTAATACTGAGTGCTAACTTTTATGCCAAGTAACAACTGTGACTCGATTCAAAACCATACAAACAATAGAAACTCTCTTGTTAAATTTGTTCAGGAAGTTTAAATGTAAATTCGTTGAGTTGTAAACTTAATTATAGCATTAGAACCTCCAAAACCTTTGAGGAGATTTATTAAATATTAAGAAATGTCATTAAAAGGGTTTCAAAGTTATAATTTGAATACTACTGTTAATAGGGTTCTTCTTCCTATTACCGGGATCTCAGTAATTGTCGGGAATAGTAATGAAAAAAGTATCAAGCCCGAATTATGTATGTGTGTATCATATTTTAATGATTTTTTTGGAACGAAGTTCCTTATCGCGCGTTGTGAAAGGGGGCTAGACGGAAAAATTCTTACGAAAAGTTGTCACGACACTTTTTGCTATAGTAAGCTATTGTAAGCTGTGCGGCGTCGCATGTTTCTCTGTCTGTCTCTCTCTCTCTTATAGAGAGCAAGCCAGATATTTTCATTTCTATTTCGCATTGAACAGTGTGGTGTCGCGACGATTATTTTTGTTGAGTGTATACAGGTTTTTTGTAAATAATAAATAATGTTAATAATAAAAAAATATTATAATAACTTAAAAAAATAAAATTTTATTACAATTCCTTCACTAATTAATCGAAAGGAACTTCGTTCCATCCGGGTGTCCCTTGACACCTCTCAAGTTTTTTTATTTATGTAAGAGAGGACAAACGGGCAGGAGACTGACCAGATTCTAAAGGATCATTACCGCCCATGACCATCTGCAATACCAGAGATCGTGCATGTGCGTTACCGATCTTTAAGAAAAGGTTTAGCTTTTAAAAAAAAGGCTCGAAGGGGTTGAGATAAGGGATGGAATTTTGTTTGGAATTTCGTCATTCTCGAAGACAAAAGCTTGAAGCTTTGTTCAAGCGTTTCAATAAAATAACTAGGGGCCACAGCCCTCTAATTATTTTGGCCTCCACTCTTTTGTTATCCAAAAGCGACTAGACCTCTGAATCCGGCACTGGATGTTAAAACTAAAATATTTCATTTCGATCACAACTCAGATCGTGTTCGAGTTTCTTTATCTCAAGCTGTTCCAATAACGATATTACGTCACCCTTCGATATTTACGGTAAGACTTATCCGGATTGTATTTCAAGTATCGATTGAAAATGGGACTTTAATCAACTTTTCAAAATGAAGTGGCCGGAAATTTAATAACTGCTTATCTGCTTATAGCTAAAAAGCCATGTTAACAAAATTTGCAATGCCTTTACAAGACATTACTATTACTCTTATTGCCCCTCCAAAAGGGCTTAGCTTGAGGTAGGAGTGCAACAATAGCCCAAGGGAGTCAGGATCGAACCCACAACTCTCGCGTTAACGGAGTCGGCCTTCCACTGTTGAGTTATTAAGGTTTCTTATTTATTATCTCTTATTGTCTACAGATTGTACTTAACTGATAATGACGCTTTGAAATACTATGGAGAAAATAAGTTCATTGACGAAGTTGTGGCGCAGTGGTAGCCAACCTGCTTAAAGTGCCACAGGTCGCGGGTTCAATTCCCGCTCAGAGCAGATGATTGTATTGACCAAACAGGCATGTTTTCCGGTCTGG
This sequence comes from Hestina assimilis, assembly GCA_023373885.1. Classification (NCBI taxonomy): domain Eukaryota; kingdom Metazoa; phylum Arthropoda; class Insecta; order Lepidoptera; family Nymphalidae; genus Hestina; species Hestina assimilis. The sequence continues at coordinate 1,841,716 of CM041749.1, read as the reverse complement.
TTGTGTTTGTCCTTGTCATTGCGTATGTTTCCGGACCAGGATATAACTATCCTAATTGGGACCGTTGAGTGTAAAACGTTTATATATTTATTCATTCATCCTACATTGTAGTTAAAGAGGTGTTCTGTTTTTGGCTTGAATAGGCCAACTCACACAGATTATCGACATTGCGTAGCAGTACTAACACTGCTGTCTTTCGTTTGATGAGTGTGACTGCTTTTTTATTTTATGACGGATGACTAGCAAGTATACGGTTCGCCTGATGGTAAGCAGTCACCGCAACCTATGAACGCTTGCGATACTTGAAGTATCACAAGCGCGTTGCCAACCTAAGGAACAAGAAGAACGGGATGAGAAGAGAATAAAGGATGGGAGCAGACAGGATGGGAGATTGAGCCTCCGGCGTTCTCACTCATCGCACGAAACATTACACACTATTACTTGACCCCGATTTACTGTGAAATACCCTTCCACGGTCAAGCCGGAATTTTTGTACTGGGTGCACGGCTGTATTAATACTATATTTGTAAGCTCGTATTTTCTCTGTATTTATTATTTATATTTGCTGTCTGTCTTTAAATAAATATTTTAGTACGACGATATTTATATTATTCTTCAAATATTTGTCGTTTCAATACTCTTTGAAACCCGAGTCTGGGTTCGTTTCATTGAAATTCAAGTATAGATGTGGATCTTAGAAACAATTTAAAGTTTCTAGTCCAAAAGTTATCCTCTTTGATATCCCTACATACTTCGGTGAAAGTTTTACTTATAAAGGTGAGACTTGTGTAGTTATAATACTCTTAACAAAATTCTGCGGCCTAGATTTAGTCTCTGAGGTACTTCAAATGTTATGACCATACTTCGTATGTTATGAACTCGAATCCCCACTTAAGGTATAGAGCCTTTTGCTACTAATATAATAAATTTGAAAGTTTGTATGTTTGAATGTTTAGATGTTTGGAATTTTATAACTTAATCACACAACAGCTGCTCATCGGATTTGGATGAAAATTGGCACAGATATAGGTTGTTACCTGGATGATATGGGATAATTTTTATCCCGGATAAATGTTAGGTTCTCATGGGATTATCAAAGACCTCACAGCAATTATGTTTAGAAGTTTGTGAATTAACCACGCATAAGGAGCTTAACGGATTGGGATGAAATGAAATTCAGCACACATATAGCTCATTATCAGCTTATTAGCACATATGATTTATTATATCCCAAAAAATGTTTCATTCTTGTGAGTTTATCAATACATTATATACTTGAACATAATTCATTTATCTCTGGAGCCAGTTCTAAGCTCACCACGGACGAAGTTGCAGGCAGAAACTAGTTACTTATAATGATATAGTTACATACTGTTAGGATTTTCCGGCGTCGGGATGTGACGACCCCATCGCCCGCTGTTGGGATAACCTCTGTCACAGCAGAGATTATTCCACCAGTGCAATCAGTCACACTGGTGGTAGGTCTTTTGTTGCAAGAGGCCGGCTAGGTAGGTACCACTGCAGTGTCAAATATTCTGCGGCCAAATAGTAGTGCTTAGGCACTACTGTGTTCCGGTTTGAAGGGCACTGTACGCTAGTGATATTACTAGGCACGATATTTAAGAACTAATATCTCGAGGTTGGCAACGCGTGAGTGGCACCTACTAATGGTGCTGCAATCGCTCATAGGCTACGGCAACCACTTACCATCAGGTGGGCCGTATGCTTGTTTGCCAACTATTAACATAAAAAAGGGGCCAGTTTTAATATACTATCCAAGCCAGCCAAACTTAGCTGTGGCATTAAATGGTACGTCTTAACTTTTACATCACGCACTTGGCCGGTAACTTTTCCTTTTCTTCGTTGTGGCTATCTTGTTTTTTTTATTACTAATATTCCTATTGCTCCTCCAAATAAGGTCAAAGCTTGCGCTAGGAGTGGGTACGACAATAACCCAAGAGAGTTAGGAACGAGCCCGCAGCTATCGCGTTAACGGAGCGGAGTCCGCCCTTATACCGTTGAGCTATTGAGGCTATTGAGGGTTTGTTTATTTCCTACTTAGGAAAATAAGTTGAAGTACTTCTGGTGTTATATAAGTTTAGAGTCCATATAGCTTAAGTGGTTACCATAAGTAGGCGCTTATTTGCCACCGTTATAGTATAGAAACAATCTTCACTGAAAATATTGTATGCTAGGGATTGGTACGGACTTACTTATAAATTTTAAATAAATAAATAAACGCTGCACACTCAACGGCCCCCATTAGGATAGTAATATCCTGTGTCGGGGGTCCGGAAACATTCACAATGACAAGGACAAATACACCCAGACCGGGAAATATGCTTGCATGGTCAATACAAACATATTATTTTGTTATGTATGTATTTTGTTATGTATATGTTATTTTATCTGTTTTATGGTTCCAACATTTTTTATTTTTTTAATTGTATAATTGTTTTTATATTTTTTTTATTTTGTTTATTTAGGTATGTCCATGATTATTGTTTTGTACCTTTTCCTAGTTGTGTTAATTCTATATTACTCTTTTACTATTACTAAACAGAGGTAATTAACACAATTACTGAAAAAAAAATTACTATTGTTATGCACTTTAGATAATTAATATGTCGAACAATGTACTGAAATTTGTGCACAAATAAAGTCTTTTGTATTATGCTCCGAGCGGGAATCGAACCCGCGACCTGTGGCGTTTAAGGCAGGTTCGCTACCGCTGCGCCACAACGTCATCTTCAACTTATAAATTTAATATAATTTTTACGATATAACCATAACTTAAGGCTCCATAGTGAAGGCTTAACATTTTATTATAAAAATAAGTATCAAAGCTAATACATGACACTTAATCCATTTTATCTTTCCTCCACATAAAGTTCTACCTTTATATTCCTCGTTTCAATGGCAGGAAACGCCAAAGTATATAAATATTTTAAGAAAATTATTCGTCCACTTACTCTGAAAATTTTCACATAAAAACGCCCATAAAACGTTACGACGTAAGCTATATTAGCATACCTCTTACATTTAACGAGACAATACATTTGATGGCTAAAGAAATGTTTGGTGTTCTTTATAGCCTCATATTTATAAGCATTTCTTACATTTTATCTGTACGTATTTATTTTATATATCGATGTCTTTATAATAAGGTACTAAGTCTACGTGACCTTGTCGCCGTAATTGTGACTTCTGAGCCACGATTTGACTATTGACAAATGACTATTTTTTTATTTTAGTTTTTATTACTTAAATATTTAAGGTACCATTAACAAATTCAAAAGATTTTTCAAGTTTGAAAGTTGGTAATAGATAAGCAAAAGTTTGTTTGTAAAATAGTTTTAATACTCTTGAAATAACTTCAAAACATCAGTCACTTGTACAGCTCCAGTGATGCGGATCAACTCGATTAGAATTAAATTAAACGCTACACACTATAAACGCTACACGCTCAACGGTCCCCATTAGGATAGTTATAGCCTGTGTCGGGGGTCCGGAAACATACACAACAACAAAGACAAATAAACCCAGACCAGACGGAAAAAATGCCTGTATGGTCAATACAAACATCTGCTCCGAGCGGGAATCAAACCCGCGACCTGTGTGCGCTTAAGGCAGGTTCACTACGGCTGCGTCACAACGTCGTCAAAAAATCAATAATCATAATAAAAGTTGTTACAGGAGTTACAATACTCCCCCCCAACCGCAGAGGTCAAACTCTGCGGTACCCTGGGCTTGTCGTGCCGTGGGGGCTCAGTAGCCGGGAGTCGATTGTGCAGGTGGCACCTTCGACTGCCCGGTGAAGCTAACAGGGTCGGACGGTTCGGGCGTGGGGCGTTTTACGCTAGACCGCGCCTAGGAGGGTGGTGTCGTATGGGTCGCTCCGGTACTTTTCTGCTTATCAGAATGGACTGCGAGCGGCTCCTGCGATACCGGAGGTGTGCTTAACCGGGGCCTTCAGCCCCGGTCGGGCGGTAGAGGAAGAAAACCTCTTTAAAAAATAACGACGGTCGGTCGTAGAGGAAACAACCTCATTAAAAGTTAGTCTCGGCGGGGGCAGCCCTAGGACCCAGGGCTCCCTTGGTTGGGTTTGCGGGGCCTTTTGGTCCCGGGCGGTGGACGCGAAAGCGCCGCCGTATATTGTATTTATGTATTATATGTATTAGTATGTATATATGGCGGCAGTATGGTGCCGCCCAAGGTGGAGGCCGAAAGGCCTGGCGCCTTCGCGCGCGGTGGTGTGTATCTGTATATATGTATTTTATGTATTATTATGTATGTATGGCGGCAGTAGGTTGCCGCCACCGGTGAGCCCCTCGGGGCAAGCGCCGGGGCGTCGCGGTTGTATGCTTCAGCGACCCCGTGACGTCCCACTATGGCGCTAGATGGGACCTTGGAGTTTTAGTGGGTAGGGGAGCTCGGCTCCGAGTCCACACACCTCCTGCGCCATTGCACCCGTCCCGGCGCTCGAGTGCGTAACAGCATTTCTCCAAGTAAAAAAAAAAAAAAAAAAAAAAAAAGGAGTTACAATACTAGGTTTTTTAAATTGAGTTCTAGATCTTAATTTTATAATAATTATTATTTTACCCCAACCCTAAGTAAAAGAATATCAGAAATTAGATCCCATAAAAACATAAATGTAAAAATTTCCCAAGCCTCATAAGCACTTCTTCCACTACAAAAAGTGGTGAGATCTCATGTATAACTACGCCTGAAACTTGGCAGTTGTACGGCAACTTATTCTACTCATACAAATACTTTAGTATCGTAAAACTGCCAAGTTTCAGGCGTAGTTATACATGAGATCTCACCACTTTTGTAGTAGAAGAAGTGCTTTATGAGGCTTGGGAAATTTTTTACATTTATGTTTTTATGGAATCTCATACCTTTTTGTAGAAAGTCCTACTTTTTTCTACCCACTTCTTGAATGTAGTCGTATATTACCTAGGTACCCACCTACACCTATTATTCCATTATATTATGTGTATACTATACAGGTACACTGATTGATTAACTGTAAATGTAACTTTGTAATTTTATACATTTATATAGGATTACAAAGTTATTTATGCAGTTGATGTATCTAGAAAACTGGACCGAAATTATAAAATATTTTAGTTAATAAACGTTGAGTTTCATGCGGGATATTTATCTTAATTGTACATTTGACAAATGTAATGTGATTATTTTTTAAAAGAGTAACTGTAGAATTTCTTGCCGTTTCTTCTCTGCAGAATCTACCTTCCGAATCGGCGGTAGCTTCACTTAGGCGGACATAACAGACTGTATATTTGACGATTCAAAAGCGCTTAAAAGCCTATTTGAATAAAGAATGTTTTGAGTTTGAGTTTTTCCTTGATTTATACACTAAACACTAATTATACTCTAAATTTGAAGCTTCCATGTATGCTATAAGTGCTTTAGACTTTTGATGACCGGTCAGTCAGCGAGTAACAAAATTAAAAAACTTTGACTCGTTATAATTCTTAAAGTACACTTTGAAATTGCATGAAATTTGAAATATACCGTGTTTATACAATGCCTGTTTGGTTACTGAAAATTCAAGCTTTTAGTTTTAGCCACAACGAAGTTATAAGAGGTGGAAAATTATCGAAGTACCTATCTAACTACAAATGTAACTTTGTAATCCTATACATTTATATGCGATTACAAAGTTATTTATGCAGTTGGTGTATCTAGAAAACTGGACTGAAATTACAAAATATTTTAATTTTTCCTTTATTTATACACTAAAGTCTAATTAAATTTTAAATTTGAAGCTTCCATGTCTGCTAGAAGTGCCTTAGAGTTTTGATGACGGTCAGCCGGTGAGTAACAAAATTATGAAACTTTGACTAGTTATAATTCTTAAACTGCTTATTCGAATTGAATGGAATTTGAAATATACCGTGTTTATACAATGCCTGTTTAGTTACTGAAAATTTAGGCTTTCAGTTTTATCCACAACGAAGTTATAGGGGTCGCAAATTATTTAAACACCTGACTAACTGCAAATGTAACTGCTAACGTAACTTTGTAATCCTATACATTTATATGGGATTACAAAGTTATTTATGCAGTTGGTGTATCTAGAAAACTAGAGCGAAATTACAAAATATTTTAATTTTCCCTTTACTTATACACTAAACACTAATTATATTGTAAACTTGAAGCTTCCATGTCTGCTAGAAGTGCCTTAGAGTTTTGATGACGGTCAGCCAATGTATAACAAAATTGAGAAATTTTTGACTAGTTATAATTCTTAAACTACTTTTTCAAATAGAATGAAATTTGATATACACCGTATTTATACAATGCCTAATTGGTTACTGAAAATTGAGGCTTTTAGTTTTAGGAACAACGGAGTTATAAGAGGTTGAAAATTATGTAAGTTCGTATCTGACTGCAAATGTAACTTTGTAATCCTATACATTTATATGGGATTACAAAGTTATTTATGCAGTTGGTGTAACTAGAAAACTAGAGCGAAATTACAAAATATTTTAATTTTCCCTTTACTTATACACTAAACACTAATTATATTCTAAACTTGAAGCTTCCATGTGTGCTAGAAGTGCCTTAGAGTTTTGATGATCGGTCAGTCAGTGAGTGACAAAATTAAGAAATTTGACTAGTTATAATTCTAAAACTACGGGTTCAAATTGAATGAAATTTGAAATATACCGTGTCTATACAATGCCTGCTCGGTTACTGAAAATTCAGGCTTATATGTTTATCCACAACGAAGTTATAGAGCGTCGAAAATGGCCTGAAGTGCTTCGAGAAAAGGATAGTACGGCCGTGCCGCTTTTTTGCTCGACTTGGCGGGGGCACTGCCGTGCCCCCAGATTTGATTAAGAAATTCTAATGGCTCGTAATGGATTTTGTTTTTCGTCCAATTATCCTGAGCACGTCGTTTATAAATCGTTTGATTGTTCGAATTATTTGTACTCAATCGTGTAAAACCAATTTCGTAATTGTTTTGTATTTTATAAAAGTTATGTAAAGTTTATGATAATCCTATTAATATAATAAATGTGAAAGTTTGTATGTTTTGATGTTTTTTACTCAATTACGAAAACACGGCTGAATTTGATGTGTATGAAAACTGGCACAGATACAGGTTGTTCCCTGCACTAACCCATAGGACAATTTTTATCTCATAAAATTGTATCCTCTGGGATTATCAAAAAAACCATACTAAGTTGTTTGGATGTGTGTTACTCAATCACGCATAAACGGCTTAACGGATTGGAATTAAATTCAGCAGATAGAAAGCTAACTTTCTGGATAAGCACATAGGATACTTCTTATCCCGGAAAAATGTTTCATTCCTGTGAGGTTACCAAAAAAAAAACGGGACGTATTTAATAGAAATATAGTATAGATGTGATGTGAGCTAATTCGAAGGTCACCGCGAACTAAGTTGCGGGCAGAAGCTAGTTTTAAAATAAAATGGAGGTTTTTTAATCGCAAACTACAAAAGAAAATCGAAAGATAAAAAAAGGAGTCCAAAATGTCAATTTTATGTATTTTTTTTAAGTTTTTATAGCTCAGTTTTAAATAAAAGTCTTGCCAAATAGTTGTCAATTAATTGTTTTATCCAAACGTATTTTTAAATTTATATTGTGTAAAATTATAAAGAGATTAAAAAACTGAAAGTCACTTTCTGAAAATATATTTCCTGGCGAATATTAAAATTAATAATGTTCGTCCATTTCGTTCTGCTCTTGCTTTGAGTACCCAAATATTCAAGCAATGTCGAATTCAAAAGTACTTAAGGAAATAAAAAGCGGGTAAAAGAAAGAATAATTTAATCTTGTATTCCTCGACGTTTTGATCAAGCCGAGGACATCTGACAACGTATTTATTACTGTAATCAAAATTAAAAAATATTTTTAATGTAACGAGCTGGATTCTCACCTTATGTTAAGGCATTACTGGCGCCCATGAATACCACTCATTAAAAAGTTATATAAATAAATAAATAACCGCTACATACTCAACGGCCCCATTAGGATAGTGATATTCAGTGTCGGGGTCCGGAAACAAACACAATGACAAGGACAAACACACCCAGACCGGAAAACATGCCTGTATAGTCAATACAAACATCTGCTGCGGGCGGGAATCGAACCCGCGACCTGTGGCGCTAAGGCAGGTTCGCTACCGCTGCGCCACAAGGTCGTCATAAATTAGTGTTGGTGGTAGGGGCCTTAGGGCACCCTGTATCGACGATCCCGCTGAGTCGTCACGGTTGCCAGCGAAACCGTGACTTCTAACTATGAGGCATGTGTGCCTTTGGGTTTTAGTGGGTAGTACTTAGCTCAATTAGCGAACGGTGGGTCTCACACTACCTCCCTAGTAGTGTAAAGGCATTAAAGCCGTATAGCCAGATAATGTACTGGTTATATTGTTAAAAAAACACGAACTTATAATTCAATAGGAATTTAAGCAGTCCCTCCTTTTTAATAAATAAGCTATTTATTTTTTATTTTATTTATTTTGTTTATTAGGAAAACAAACAGTTTTGTGATATAATAAATAGAAACAGTAAAATATTACAAAAACCAGTAAAGTTTCCACAGACTAAATCATGCACATACAATAGAATACAATGCAGGTAAAAAGAAAAATTAATAAAAAACTTAGGTAGTTATGAATCAGATAATAGTAATATCGCAATAAAATATCAAATCGAAGTAAAATATCTAAAGATTAAAACATTCCATAATTTCATTTTTAATAAATAAGCTATATGAAATAATGCTTACCTTATGCACATTTATTTTAAATGTTCCGTATAATTATATATTAGAGACGATTGCTTTTCAACGATTGCGCTTAAATTAATATCACCTGGATGACCGAGTTTGGCTCGGTATTTTTTTGGTAAATCGTGTTTTTTGGAAAATAGTAGTTTTTTTCACAGAAGAAAGAACTTGAAAAAAGGGAGAAAAATAATCGGATTGGAGACATCTTGATTCGAACCGCGGTTTTCATTACCTGAAAACAAGGATAAAACAACATTTTCTAAAAATCAATCCTAGTTAGGTCGATTTATCGCCCTCAAAACCCCCGGCATACTAAATTTCATGAAAATTCTTGGAGCCGTTTCCGAGATTCTGATTCGATATATATATATGTATATGTATATACAAGAATTGCTCGTTTAAAGGTATTAGATAGATAAATAATAATACATAGGTTGTCTTAAAATCGTTAGTAAAGCTTTCTATTTCGTTAATGATTTTACGCATTATTACGTTCTAAAAGGCAAATCATGTATAATTAGTATTGATAACACCGTTATTCTAATCGGTCCCTCGATTCCCTTTGTGGTCATGGTCACCATGGCAACGCCAAAGGGTCATATTGGTCAAAGTAATGTTTCCCGGGTAATAGTTCAGCGGCTTTTAGGTATTTCATTTATTTATGAATTCATACTGTTTTGTATAGGCATTGTCTAAGTTGTTATAGTATCATATTATAATAATTCTAAATAATATAAAATTCAGTAGCCTCAACGTTAAAATAAACTTTTTTCACTGCCTTTTAACTTCATTAAAAAAAACTATTAATATTTTCAAGATAAGCGTCGCCAGGTCAGGGCACTTTTCACTTTTTTACCTTTAAAGCAGTTAAAAGTAAATGTTAGAGCAGAAATATTATTATTAATAATATTCTATCCCCAGACGATATGACTTACTATTTTTATTTATATATTTTCCAATTTCTCACTCTCTTAGTTTGGTATCATCCCATTTCGTTTGGAGTCTGCTCTCCTAGGCCGAAAGGCCTAGGCGCCTATGCGCCAGGGTGGGTATAGCTATATCTTTATATATGTAGTAATATGTAATAGTATGTCTATATGGCGGCACTGTGTAGCCGCCCCAGGCGGGGACCGAAAGGTCTGGGCGCGTAAGCGTCAGGGGGTATATATATTTTTATGTATGTAATATATGTAATAATAAGTATTTACGGCGGCAGTAGGTTGCCACCCCTGGTGGGCCCCTCGAGGCAAGCGCCGGGGCGTCGCGGTTGAATGCTTCGGCGATCCCGTGACGTCCCACTATGGCGCTAGACGGGACCTTGGGGTTTTAGTGGGTATGGGGGCCAGGTCCTATAAAGACCATTGCACATGGCCTCGAGTCCCACACTGCTCGCGCCACTTTTACCATTTGTCCCGGCGCGGGGGTGCGTAAATCCATTCTCGCAAGTAAATAAAAAAAAAGATCGTTGTTCACTACAGACATCCAAGTGAGAATAGGTCTACCTCGCTTCTTTGATCTTGAGTTGAGGGAGGGCTTCCTTAGTCCTGTGTGATCCTAAATCTATCTTGTTTCTCTTAAATTTGGCGGGTCTTACAACTTCCTGGGATATATTTTCCAATTTTTGAAAAAAAAATCATAAACAATAAATCCTTTCATAATTTGTTTTTCACGTTATTACTAATACATCTATTGACCCTCCAAATAAGCTCTAGGAGTGGGTACGATAATAGTCCAAGGGGGTCAGGATCGAACTGTCGCGCTAACAGAGCGGAGTCGGCCTTTTAACGGTTGGGCTATTGAGTCTTATTTTATTTCTACTCTCAGTTAAACTGTAGATAATCGTAAGGTCTTTGAGCCTGAGACTGTTATGAGGCGAACTCGATTTCGAATGAGTTTTGAAGGCTTATTGTTGTTATTGTGAAGTTTAGCTTTGTTCGAAATTGGCTTACATTGGAACTTAATACGTATTGTTTATGAAAGTTATATAATCAAAGTTCAGAAACACAATAGCCATATTTTAGTCATTGATAAAACTTACTAACAAAGACATAACATAAGGTGTATTAATAAACAAATAAATAAATAAACGCTACACACTCAACGGCCCCTATTAGGATAATTATATCCTGTGTCGGGGGTCCGGTAACATTCACAATGACAAGGACAAACACAACCAGACCGGAAAACGTGCCTGTACGATTAATACAAACATCTGCTCCGAGCGTTAAATTAATGAGTAGTTAACCCAACAAGAACAATCGAAACATAGCTTACGTGAAGTATATTTTTTAAAGATTCTTATAGTTTTTAACGACCGTTGTGGCTTGCTCGTAACGAGGCTGCTTTGAGCCCCGAAGTTTGCGGTTTCGATTCTAGCTCGAAACAAATGTGTATTATATACATCTGTTTCGGTCTAGACGTTTGTCATTGTGGGTCTTCCCACTATGCCTCGGAGAACACGTTGATCGTCCCGGTTGTTATATTAATAAAAATATATCTGATAATAATCTTTTACACTTGATAGGTAGTTTGGTATTATCTAATGAGTTATTGGTTTACCCTTTGGGTTGCGTAGGTAGGGTGGCAATCGCTCTGTGTAAATACTAGTAATCTGTCAAATTAACATAAGAGTTTATGCAGACCCTGGGTAAAAGAATAAGGCTGGGTAAAAGAATAAGGCTGGGTATTGATAAAAAGGTTGTGATAAGGCTTACAAGTTATTAGTGTTTTTTAAAGACGGCTTTACCATTACGGCACAGTGTAAAGTTAATCTTTAGTTCGATTCTCGCTTACAGAGTGTTTCTTATATTATCCGAATACGGACGGCTGAGAAGAGATACTTTTCAATTTTACAGCGTCGATATACTTGTTTAACTGTATAACTTAAGCTTGTTACTAAGTTGCTCGAGTAAGAGCCAGATTGTTCAGGATGCAAATTCTATTTCTAACTTAGTTTAGATAACAATTTAACACTCCCGACTATCAGTTAGAGACTGGAGGCCACTGGACGGTTATGCGATTTTTCAGTGGCAATTTTTTTTTCTAATGCAATTTATTGAATAAAGATATGGTAGAAATTCAAGACGAGAATCCCTCTGTCCTAATATCCCCCTAATATTATAAATTTGAAACTTTGTGGAATTATAAAAAAAATACAGCAATTATGTTTAAATGTTTGTTATTGTTGGGATAACCTCTGTCACAACAGAGATTATTCCACTAGTGCAATCAGTCACACTGGTGGTAGGTCTTTTGTTGCAAGAGGCCGGCTAGGTAGGTACCACCGCAGTGTCCAATATTCTGCCGCCAAATAGTAGTGTTTAGGCACTACTGTGTTCCGGTTTGAAGGGCATTGTTCGCTAGTGAAATTACTGGGCGAACGAGATTTAAGAACTAATATCTCGAGGTTGGCAACGCGTGAGTGGCACCTACTAATGGTGCTGCAAGCGCTCATAGGCTGCGGCAGCCACTTACCATCAGGTGGGCCGTATGCATGTTTGCCTACTTCTAACATAAAAAAATAAAAATAAATACTCAATTACGCATGAATGGCTTAACAGATTGGGATGATATTTAGCATAAAGATATCGCATTATCTGGATAAACACATTGGACAATTTTTATCCTGGAAAAAATTTTAGTTCCCGTGGGATTATCAAAAAATAGGATGTATTCAATCGAAATTCGGAATAAATGTGTCTTAAGGAACACTATTTACTTACAAACGATACATTTCTTTCTCCAATTCTAAGGTCACCGCGGCTGAAGTCGCGGGCAGATGCTATTAGAATATAATATGATTAATTACAGTCTTAGAACGGCATTTTAATTATATTATAGATTGATTTGGACAACATGAATGCGTACCTAAAAATATATATATTCATGTAGCATAGATTCTCAAATAAAATTTTATTAATAAATAATCTAAAGTTTTATCCATCACTGTAGGGTATTAATGGAAATTACATTTAGCTAAGAAAATGTAATGACTCGTAATGGCTTTTGCTTTTCCTCCAATTATATTGAAGACACCGTTCGTGAATTGTTTGATTGTTCGAATTATTTTAAGACAATGGCTTCATGAGATTATAAAATCATTTTCATAATTGCCGTGTATTGTTATAAAAGATATTTGAACAATATAATAATGTAAATTCGTTTGCAAATACCAGTAAGGGTTTTTAGGAAATAAGAAAAATGTTAAGGTAAATAATGTAACCAAACATACTTTGTCAAAAACCAACGGACCGAAAACTTAGACTTTAAACGTAGGTTTCGAGTTCGATTCCGGGATATTCTGCGTTTTCTAGTGCTTAATTTGAGTTTTGATTTAATCTCGAGCTTAAGAAAAAATTCCAAGACCATGTATGTCATTGTAGTGTTCGTACGCCCTAACTATGACGACGTTGTGGCGCAGCGGTAGGTAAGGCAGGTTGCCTTAAACGCCACAGGTTGCGGGTTCGATTCCCGCTCGGAGCATATATGTTTGTATTGACCATGCAAGCATATTTTCTAGTCTGGGTGTATTTGTCTTTGTCCTTGTATGTGTTTCCGGACCCCCGACACAGGATTATACTATCCTAATGGGGGCCGTTGAGTGTGTAGCGTTTATTAATATTAATATTATCCACCTGCTTACCGTTCACGCTAAGCACGACTCAACTTCCACTTCTTCTTATTCTTATCGATTTGTTAGTGGCCAACCTAGTGTCAGAGTTGTTCAGGTTGCCCGTAGGCCTCTGACTTGACTTACCGACTGTTGTCTAATTGACAACAGCCGGGACCGACTTTTTACGTGCCCTCCGAAGCACGGAGACGCTCGGTTGAAATACCACTATGCGATCACCCATCTAGTGACTGACCGCGCCTAAAGTTGCTTAGCCTACCGATCGTTTACCGATCAGCGGGTGCACTCGGCTATGAGCGTCTCCACTTCTCATCAGGCAAGTGGAATCTGTCCTGTCATCAGGTCATCTACCTCCCGGGTCAGTTAAAAAAATATTTTAAGCAAATGATATTTTATAAGCGAGATTGTATTTAATTGGAAGACCCTAAGTTTAAAGAGTACTTCAGAAAGTAAAAAGTGAAAGAAAAAATAATAGGTAAGAATAATTTAGTCTTGGCATTCTCGACATTTTGATAAAGCCGCGGAAAGTTGTCAACGTAGTTATTTCTATAATGGAAGTTTAATAAAGAAACAGCGGGCTTACCATTAATTCTTGTGGAGGTACGATGTTATGAAATGTCCCTCCAACTCAAAGAGAGGATCTTCCGATCAGGCTGGTGATATTTCCTGGTGGACCGAAGCCCTAGGCCGAAGCCCGACGACTTAACATTCATATCATCATGTATCATTAGTATCATTAGGTACTGTTGCGTTTCGTGCGATGAGTGAGAGTGCCGGAGACCCAATCCTCCACCCCCTCTGTTCCCATCAATTTTTTTCCCTTCATCCCATCCATCCTGTTCCTTGGGTTGGCAACGCGCTTTTACGCGCTTATACGTCGCCGCAAGCGTTCATAGGTTGCGGTGACTGCTTACCATCTGGCGAACCGTATGCTTGTTTGTCAACCGTCATGGCATAAAAAAATAATTAAAACCTAGAGACGAGAACTCATTTGAAATCCGTTAAAAACTATTCCATCATATTCAGTCAGCGCATTATAAAAGTGTTGTACAAATAAAGTAGAGTGCTGTTAAATGATGTATTGTGTAAAGTACTGGCTTTGTTCCAATCCGACGTGAGTTGCGAGCGCACCACAAACTGTTTTCATATTGTACGTTTATATAATTTAAAATGAATTTATAGGACAGTGTTTTATTACTAGTGGCGTCTGAACGTGACGACCCCATCGCCCGCTGTTGTGATAATCTCTGTCATAGCAGAGATTATAGCAAGAGGCCAGCTAGGTAGGTACCACCGCAGTGTAAAATATTCTACCGCAAAGCAGTAGTGTCTTTGACATTACTGTGTTTCGATTTGATGGGCTCTGTAGGCTACTGAAATTAGTGGCCAAAGGAAATTTAAGAAATAATATCTCGAGGTTGGCAACGCGTCAATGGCACCTCAAATGGAGGCTTGAGTGTGGGGCGTTTATTTATTTCTCCGCGTTATATAAACAATTCTTCCATAACTGTAGCTCAATATTGTTACAAGAGGAAGTCGATATTGGAGGATGCTTCAGCATTATTAGTTTTGTAAGCGGGTGCTCCAAATCAGTGTTTTTGGGTATGATTACGTTTCTTCCGGCGACACGATACGGATTACAGCTTAGTTTTCGAGATATCGAATTATAAAAATGATCATCGCAATCGCAAAATCAATATCTATTGTAACTGACACAAAAAAGTATTTCACATATTTATATTGGTATAAGTTACATTGTAAGTAACCTAACCATAAAAAAAAATATGACTAGTAGTCAGCTTCTGGCAAGAGCCGAGTGAGCGAAGACGAGCCTGGCGATCCCGCGGCACGTGCGATGGTCATGTTCTAACATGAACCTAACCTTACAGACGGATTGCGGATTATATGCCTTCTTCAAAGAAACCTGTACTTGAAAAGGGTACAGCAACAAGCAAGACTGATAATGTTATCAGTCTTGCGATTTGGCTATTGATGAAGCATCATCTAATGTTGATTTTTATGTTACAAGTTGGCAAACAAGCATACGGCCCACCTGAAGGTAAGTGGTTGCCGTAGTCTATGAGCGTTTCCATCACCATTATTAGGTGCCACTAACGCGTTACCAACCTGGAGATATTAGTTCTTAAATCTCCTCTGCCCAGTAATTTCACTAGCCTATAGTAAGTACCCTTCAAACCGGAACAAAGTTATGCCTAAGCACTACTTTTTGGCGGCAGAATATTTGCCACTGTGGTGGTGCCTACATAGCCGGCGTCTTGCAACAGAAGACCTACCACCAGTGTGACTGAGTGCACTGGTGGAATAACCTCTGCTGTGACAGAGGTTATCCCAACAGCTGGCGATGAGGTCATCACATCACGACGCCGGTTAAATTAACAATCAGGTGATGATTTTGAACTCTATTGAGTTTCCTCTGCACATTGAAGGAGGCTTGGAGACATTAAATACTTTGGGAGTGACGAACCAGAGGTTCCTTTCTTAGTGTGGATGGAACGTGATAGATGATACATCCCGTGGTAAGTTCTGGGTATAGATAATGTTTTTAAGTATCGATATCTCAAAAACTAAGCGAGATATGGAAAAAATTTATTCTTAGTTTTAGTTTTATCTCGTCTAGATCTATGCGGACCCATCTTTAAATTGTGGCGAAGGAAGAACCGTAATATCCCCGTTTTTAGTTGTCTTAACGAAAGGATTCATTAACGACTTTGCCCACAGAGGCTAAGGTATCCACAATTACTTGAGATGTACAATACTTTAAATACTTGTGAGGAGTATTTTTTATACAAGTATGTATGTTTTATACGTTTACTATCTACTTTTACTATTTATTTAACTTTTTATACATTTGAAAAATAAGTATTTTTTTAATGGTTCAAACTATAATAAAATAAAAATAAAAAAATAAAAAGCCTTTATTTCCATATCCTTATTTTACATTTCAAATGTTGTTAGTAATTGTTAGTATTTTCCTTAATATCTAGATCTTAGTACGGGTTAATTCTGGTTTTGGATATAGACCCCTCCTCGGGTGAAGACCTCCTCCAGTCCTTTCCACTCATCTCTGTCCTTGCCGATTGTTTGCCAGTCATTTCCTGCTATTTCCTTTAAGTCATCTACCTACTTTCTTTTCGGTCTTCCAACTCTTCTTTTTCCAGTTGGCCCTTTCCACATTGTTGTTTGGATTGTCCACCTGCTGTCTGTATATCGTGATACATGGCCATGGCATGGTTCAAACTATATCCATACGAAATTTCATTACGATTATAAATTGACGGAATTACTTCCCACTAACATTTACAATATTGTAGTGGACAAATTTTGATAGTTGATTTTCAACCCCAATTTCTCTACTAAAACAGACGAGAAATGTTATAAATTAGGCGTATTTGTGACAATGGCTTAATGTTTCACTCGGAGCGCTCTGCGTACGGCGCGTTATCGGAAATTACATCTAATTAAGAAAGGGTAATGGCTGTTAATGGGTTTTGCTATTCATCTAATTATCGTAAAGATACTGCTTATAAAGTGACCGATTGTATAAATTATTTATATTCGTAAAAGTAGTATTAAATTTTTGTTAATTATCGTGCGTTATTATGGAAGCTGCATTTTAGAATTAAATAAATAAATAAACGCTACACATTCAACACTCCCATTAGGATAGTGATATTCTGGGTCGGAGGTCCGGAAACAGATACAAGGACAAGGACAAATAAACCCAGACCGGAAATATGCCTGCATGATCAATTGGTCAATACAAACATATGCTCTGAGCGGAAATTGAACCCGCGATTGGCGTTTGTGGCAGGTTCGCTACCGCTGCGCCAGAATGTCTTCAAAATTATCATCATAATTAGTAAAACATTTTAATTAATTGGTCTTCTAAATCTAAATCTTCTAAAAGCAAAATTTTTAATAATCCATATGATTGGTTGCTTAAATTTTGTCATGACACAGAAAATCATTGTAGTACCACATAAAGCCGAATCATTGAAATCCGACGTAGTAGTTACAGTGCTGTGCAATTTATTGTGTTACTTAGTAAAAGGATTAAAAGCATTGTTGATTATAATACATTTTTCATAAAGTTAGTTAGACTCAAAGACAGAAATGATGGATGAAATTGATAAAGGCTCAAGGCTATCATTAGCTTAGTTTCATTCAAAATGAATGATAAAACCAAAGGCGTGGTTATATATTGTTATTTAAATCATAACAAAGTATTACGGAATATGTTTTTCGTGATATATTATACTTTAGGTCTGATCCAAGCTGCCCACAAACTTTCTACCCATGGGAAAACCTTTACACGAAAAGGTACTTTTGTATCGACACGTAAAAATAAATATGAATAATGGTTTATTTTTGATAAGCCTTTTAGCAAAAAAACTACCACAAAACTATTTCGATTAAACGAATCATTATAATTACCAAAAAGCGTGAAAAACCCATGTATTTATAGCCCAATTTGAAAACCTTTTTGACGATAATGTTTTGTTTCTCAAATAATTTTTTATTTTCTATATATTTATTTGTATATTTTATTTTTCTTATGTAAGAGGGGGCAAACAGGCACTAGTCTCACCTGATGTTAAGCGACCACCGTCACCCATGGACATCCGCAACATCAGAGGTCGTGCAGGTGTGTTGCCGACCTTTAAACCGTTTTCCTTCCTGGAAAGGCTCTTCTCTTGAAGGTTATTATTCTCATTACCAATATTATAAAGCTGAAGAGTATGTTTCTATTTTTCTTTTATGTTACAAGTTGGCAAACAAGCATACGGCCCACCTGATGGTAAGTGGTTGCCGTAGCCTATGAGCGCTTGCAGCACCTTTAGGAAGTGCCACTCACGCGTTGCCAATCTCGAGATATTGGTTCTTAAATCTCCTCGGCCCAGTAATTTCGGAATTATGTTTGGTCAATCTCTGGAATCTTCATTTTGCATTTGATAGCGCATTTCTTGAGGACGGCTATAGGTTATATGACATCACGATTCGATACTTAGAAGCCTTGCAATAAGACAGAAAGACAGTAACTATATAGACCACGCGAGCGAGGCCGTGGCCACAGCTAGTAAAAAATACAATTGGAACTAATGTACCATTCTTTTAACGGCCTCCGATAACGTCCTTAGCAGGAAGCACCCTAACGACGGAATCAAATTTGAGCCCCGTGAGGCCTACCCTTTTTTCATGCTTGAGTCTCCGTACTACCCCCTCCGCTTGGTGACGCTGTCAAGGCCAGTAGGGCCAACAGCAATACACATTCCGAAAAAAAAATCCGAGACTAAAGACGAGAGAAAATATGAAAACGATTTGGTAGATTAGGTAGGTTATTTAATTAACATTAGTAATATTATTTAGATTTGTGTATGCAATATTATCGTCTTGGTTAAGATCCTTGTTGTTACCGAGATGCATTGCCATCTCAACCACAGCACACGTTCTTGACATGACGTTTGAGGACGCATAGTGAATGAACGGCGATTCATAACCGGGTGAAAACCGGATAATCTTGACTTTGATAAATTGATTTCTTGTGGTCGTTTTGACGATTGTATTTAGATTAAGCCATTCAAGCTGTGGGTTCTGGCTATGACGTCTTAATTCATCGCATTCTTTGTTCAATTTCATTTGTTTTTTTCAAATTCTTTGTTCAAATTCTTTCATAATTTTCTTCTGTCAGAAAAAAGAGGATTTTTTCTGGCCGTTTATGTGACAATAAAATCACTTTTCCCCTTATATTATGGTAAAATATTCCATTTTTATGTTAGAGGAATTATTTATATTTGTTTGAAAACTTCCTTAAGACTTGATTAAAGCAATAAACAGAAGTCTCCCAGGGAATAATAACGGAAGAAGTAGAATTGTCATTGTCAACTGTGTTTTTCTTTTTATGGCCATTCTTATAGAGAAAAAAAATTATACAATTTAAACCTGGTAAAAAACATCTTCAACTTCTCATCACGTAAGGTGGAAAGTAGATACAATAGCTTATGTACAATAGAAGCACCAGAGACATCAAGGGCTGTTGCCTTCTACAAGGAGTAGCGAAAGTGTCAGTAATAAGTGCTCATTTTTAGGGTTCCGTAGCCAAATGGCAAAAAAGGAACCCTTATAGTTTCATCTTGTCCGTCTGTCCGTCCGTCCGCCGCCGTCCGCCCGTATGTCACAGTAATTTTATTCGAAGACCATTGGCTCTATCTATACGAAATTTAGTAAATATGTGTATTCTATGAACCGCACGATTCTGTAATGAAATCTTAAAATATATAAGATTTAAATTTAATTTTTGTTTTTTTTTGGTATGTGATATATATATATATATATATTACTTGTAATGGTTACACAAAAAATACATCAACATACCTATATGATTTTATCGTTGTCAAAGAGACCTCTCTTAAACAATCATAATTGTACTTTAATGGATAATTGCTCCACACACATACACTTAATAAACTAAAATACACACACATACATAAATACGTAGGTCAATGTAACTGATTCTTAAGGATATGAAGTTCTTTTATTGTTATCGTGTACCTTTTTTCTATAACCACTTTAAATACAGTCAGCTTCGAATTACAAACGCTATCATTAATCAATATATGTATATATAAAAGGCAAAGATCTGACTGATTTATCAGGCCAGCCAAAACCCTTTGATCTAGATGTTGTTTTAAAACGAAAGGATTTTTCGAAATTCAGCCTTTAAAAGGGTTAAAAAAGAGTTGATAATTTGTATGAGAGGTCTGTCATTTTTGAAAATAGAAACCCGTCACTTTCCTATTCAGTAAACAATCAAAAAAAAGAAACCCATGTTTTACTATTTTCTTCCCAATTCTCTAAAGGGTTGAAGTAGGGGTCTAAAATTTATATTAAAATCGTTGATACAACTTTTGGTTTGTTGTTGATTGAACTAAGTTTTTTTATGCGCCTTACAGTAGAGTTAACTAGCTTAGATCACATAAGCGTTTTATACGAGCATTGTAAGCGATCGGGTGTATTTGTATAGCCTATATACCGAGTTTTTAGTGCTCATGTCTGTTAGCATGTCTGTTTGTGTGTTTGTTCACGTCTCTGATGTTTGCGTTACTGTTGTTTTTTTCCTCCGTCCTAGATTTTTATAATTTAGCGTTAGCTTAACTGGGGGCTCACCATTAACTCTTATAGCGATTGAAGTAACCACCAAATCAATCCAATTTAATTCTAACATTCAGATTTTATATGAGCATGACGTATAAAGATTTATGTCATAATATTATTATATTGGTTGTTATTATATATAGAACTAGCGGGCCCGGCAGACGTTGTCCTGCCCCGAAAAGAAATCTGGGACCCGGTAGCAGCGCCCTCTACCCGGTGAAAGTTTTTGATTGACTAATAAGGCTATTAAAAAGCAGGAGTGAAAATTTAGGGTCGTATGTATTTTTCAATGCCACAAAATGAAAACATAAAAAATAAAAATTTTATCCAAAAAATAAAAATAAAAATTTTGGGGTGGACACCCCTTATTACTTAGGGGTTTGAAAAATAGATAATAGCCGATTCTCAGACTTACTGAATATGCATAAAAAAATCATAAGAATCGGTCAAGCCGTTTCGGAGGAGTATGGGAACGAACATTGTGACACGAGAATTTTATATATTAGAAGAAGATATTAAAGATCGGTGCTGGAAGCATACATTTGCTTATCACTAGACTCGAACCACGAAACAATTTTTTTGCTCCGTCTCATTACCAATTCGGCCTTCATATTTCGGCCACGAAAAAATCTGCTATCATTTTTCGCCAACTGTACATGAGCAAGATCCTTTGCACGTGAGCTATAAAAACGTAGTCTTTTAATTCTGACCACTTGTGTCTATTTTCTCGAATTACCACCCAATAACAATTCTAAGTCCCAACCGCGCAATTTTCGCTTATGTTTGGTGCAAGTGAAGAAATTTGATAATGAAGAATATATTATAAGTGGTAATTTATTAGATATCCTCATTATTAAGCAGTTTCTTCATATTTTTTTATTTTCTGTAGGTATTGTGCTATATTTTTTTTGCAATAAATATATGAGTTGCAATGACTAACTAGAATTGACAAAAGTTCCAATATTTTGCTGAAGCAATTATGCCTCTTTTAAAATAGTACATTACGCACCAAGGAAGAAACGTAGGACATTCTCACCCGCGGATCACTGAGAATCGCGATAATTGCAAGCAATGTCCTGCTTTTCGCCTGTTGTGCGTATACGATTTTTTCCTAAAAGTCAAGTAAGTTAATTAGGGTCATCTTGCCATCTTGGGCTCTTTTCTCCCTCGTACCAGAGACTAAAAGCAACCTTTTCATTCAGGTAGGTAACAATGTTTTATTATACTAATAAAACTGCAGCGCAGTACACTTCCGAATCTTATATCACCTCCGTATTCCCCGCCCATCCCAACTCTCGCAATGAAACTTTCGTGTACCACGTCCGAAACGCTGACAGCCTGAGCTCCGTGGTCAATATATTTAAGCAAGCATCTCAGGTCAATATATTTAAATCTGTCAAGTAATTTCACTAGTTACGGGGCCCTTTAAAACGGAACATAGTAATGCCAAATACACTGCATTGTGGTAGAATATTTGACACAGCGGTGGTATCTTGTCGGCCTCTTGCAAAAAAATAGAAAAATCGAGACGCTATTACCCGCGCGCTCACTAATCGGTAAACAAAGTGAGTGATCGGTAAGCAAAAGTGTTCGCACAATGGTATTTCAACTGAGCGTCTCCGTGCTTCTGGAGGGTACGTAAAAAGTCGATCCCGGCTGTTATCAATTTGCCAATAGTCATACGCGCGACCAGAACAACTCTGACACTAGGTTGGCCAGTAACCACTCGATAAAAAGGAGAATAGTAAAATCGCTTCAGCTTATGTCTTAAGATCACACTTATAACATGATAGCACCGCGTCCGGCTCGTTAGCCTCGGTAATGCGATTTTAACTTTCGCTGCTATGATAAGGGCAATTCCCTCTATTACGCGAGTTTCGCTTCGTAATTGTTCAACTACAAAGGGTGGATGGTAAAAAGGTTTGTTATATTGATTGCTGTATTATATTTGAGTTTTGCCTTTTATTGGTAAAGTCTTATTGTTGTAATTTGTAAAATAACTTTGGCTTGTGTAATGTTGTACGAAATTTTGCATGTTTTTGCCTGATAAATGGACGCAAATAAGCAATACCATGTCAACCCACACGAAAGTCATTTCGAGCGTTTGAAAATTTTGAACAACTTGCTTTATATGATTTTTTTATGTATTGGTCAAGTTTTTGGCAATTTCTGATTTATGTAAGTTATTTTACTTATTTTCACAAAAAAATAAGTATACAAACTGCATATTTCGTATAGAATATAAATAAAAACATTTAACATATTACATAAATTGCATGATTAAAAATGGCTTTTTTAGAAGTTTTAAAGCTTAAAACCCTGCAAATATTAAAGAAAAATGTTCTTCAGCCATTTACCAACACTTCTGCATATATAACTCAGTTTTTTCAATATTGTGGGTTGACATGGTTTTGCTTATTTCCGTCCATTAATATTCTTATAAATATAATTTATTATGTAATGAATTATTACCTTAATTTAAAAACGTAAAGCATGTCGTCTTTTAATATTTAATGTTGTTAATTTGACGACGTTGCGGCGCAGCGGTAGCGAACCTGCCGTAAGCGCCACAGGTCGCAAGTTTCGATTCCCGCTCGGAGTAGGTGTTTGTATTAACCGTGCAGGCATGTGTTCCTGTCTGGGTGTGTTTGTCCTTGTCACTGTGTATGTTCCCAGACCCCCAACACAGGATATAACTATCCTAATGGGGGCCATTGAGTTTGTAGCGTTTGTCATTTAGTTCAATTAAATTTCTAGATAAGATGTCAATTTTCATCTAAGTATATAAAATAAGTAACATTCTTAATCATATTTCATTTTGTTACAATGTTATAATCATGATTTATTGTGAAACTTTACACGTGTTTATTATGTATACTAGTTTTCCATAGGGAATGATCTACTATCCTTAGCACAGGTTATTTAAATGGCTATATCCAAAAGGTTAATGAGTTTTACGATTAGTTTAGACCTACATGTAAGAATAATTATTATAACTAAGTCATTGTTTATTGTTCTTAATTGCCGAGTGATTAATTAAAGAGTGAGAAAGGCTGAGGCCCAATCCCTCTGTTACCTTCCTTTTTTCTCTTCTTGCCACTTCCCTCCTATCCCTTGGAGTGGCATGCTATTTGTTATTTTACAGAAACAAGCTTTCTTTTATTTATATTTTAAAATCGTAATATCAATTATAATTTTACATTAGATAAACTATATTAAAGTAATATTGTTACAGAGAACCTTATCACCGGGTCATAAGGTTCAAAATCGCCTGCTACTCTCTGTGTTTATTTCCTTGACGACTCGTGGGTTCTAGAAAGATGTGTTCTCGAAAGATGTAGTATAGCGTTCCACGGACGGAACTTTCTCGAACCCGTGTTCCGTGTTATATAAGCGGCCCGGCGCGTCGATTGAGTCATTCAGTTCTGAGCAACAACTGAAGAAACTACAAGTGATACTCGTGAGCAAGTGCGATAATTAGTGACCTCGGCTATCCTTTTATTAAATATTGAATCAAAAAATGTTTAACACTAAAAGAAAACGTTTACAATTATTTATACTTTAGGAACCGCCATAAGTACTTAAACTATCTTAACGTAAAGCAGAGTTCTATTTACGGCTAGATCATCATGTAACAACTATCCTAAAGTCATTTAAAACCGTTTCAAACTTCGCGTGGAAGTTTAGCCGCTCTCCTAATTAGTCAAACTGAAAGTAAATTAACTGATAATTAAGAACCACCTGTAACCGCCCGTGGGACATTGAGTCCCGGATTAATTAACATCGATACAGCGTCTTAGGGGTCCGTGATGTTGAGGGGAGACTGATTTTATAGATGACGATAAAATAAATGCTTTGTTAGCTCGAAATTGCTGTGATCTATTAAGTCTCAATGAGTTCTACTAGAATAATTTTGCGGCAAATATCTAATATATTATTTGTAAAAAATATTATTTCTTGTATCGGACCCTCTTTAATTTGGAATTTAAATTTGGGTTACTTATTTATAGTAGTAGCGGCCGAAGAAATACACATTTATTGAAAGTTTTAATCCTATACTAGTATTACGGCTCCTGACAGACGGACAAACGGATGGACGGCCGGTCGGAAAGCATGATGATAAAATAAATTTTTGTTAAGCTCGAAATTTCTGTGATCTATTAAGTCTCGAGGAATTCTTCTAGAATAATTTTGCGGCAAATGTATAGTATATTATTTGTAAAAAATATCATGTTTATTGTATGGGACCCTCTTTATTATTTGTTGATGTAGCGGCAACAGAAATACATATTAAGTGAAAATTCCAACACTACCTATTACAGTTCGTGAGATACACCCCACTGACAGACGGACGGATGAGTGGACGGAAAGTGGAGGCTTCGTAAAGGTTCCGTTTGCATACTTTGGGTAGGGTACCCTATTCATGATTTGTTTAAGGACTTAAAGAAGTAATGGCTTATTTACAAATTTTATTACTAAAAATAAAAGAGTTCTAAAAAGATACCAAAATATACAGAACAGTCTTAATAAAATAACAAACTCGCTCAACGTTTTCACGCGGACCTCGAAGTTTGTAAGAAGTGTTTTCCTTTATAAATATTACATTTATAACCTTTAAAAGTTATGATGCTTTCATAATCGTGGCAATGGTTTTCGTTTATTTATGTCCCTTTGAAGTGCACTTAGTATATTTTGTCCCGTAAATATGGATTATATTTACGGGACAAAATTAAATTGAATACGAGGTAATAAAAGTTTTAAATCATTTTACAATGTACCATTATGATAAAAACTTTTTTATTAGATTACCTTGATAGATTGTAGAAGGTATTTATTACGGTAGTAGAGCAATGAAGCCAAAAAAATATCAGTAGATACGGTTGCATTTCGCGCGACGACTGAGAGCGTCGGAGACCCAATCTCCCACCCCCATGTTCCCTTCCTTTCTCATCTCTTCCCTCCTGTTTCTTGGGTTGATAACGCGCATTTAATCAAATCAATTCAAGAATTACACTCATTCATAGGTTACTGTGGCCGTTATCATCATCAGGCGGACCATATACCAATCGTCATGAAATTAAAAAAACATAACGCTACAACCCTTAAGGCGAAGCGCGTATTGGACCGTTTTTTACCATACGCTGAACTCGAGCGTCTATGAGCGTCGATGCGCTTATAAGCGCGTTATAAGAAGCTCTGTAAATATATTACGATTTTTGCCGCCACCGGTTCGAGAGTACACGTCGGAATAAGCTCGTGCACGCGTTTTCGGCTTTTTGAAGCGCGAAATGAAGCGCTGTTTAAGAGCGTAAGCCAAAACGACAATAAAAACGGTACCTTAAAGCAATAATAATGAATACGGTACGGTACAGAAAGCAACACTGGCAGAATGAGTCTCCGTTTAATAAAAGATTTAACACAAGTTCAAATTTTAAATAATAATTTAGCGAAACTATTAATATTTATAATTCGACACTGTATGTCTGTCAATTCCAATGATTTTTTCCTCTACAATTTTAGACCAAAATAAGTGATATGAATGATTTTATTATTTACGTAAGTAAACCAAATAAAACATTTATGATATGAATATAGTTCCCACTACTAGATACTAATTAATCACTCCTTATCTTTCATAGATAGCTTGTTTGTAAATTTATGACATATATTATCTATGTATATGAATATGCGTATATGTTATGGGTAAGCTGACATCGTAAAACAATCGCGGCGAAGCGTCGAGACCCACAAAAGAGTTATGATTAATATGGCACAAAGTTTAAGCTCAGTTTTCACTGGGAGATATTTATTGCTATTAAACAATTATAGTGTTGTAAATTATGTAACAGTTTTCAGGGAATAAGATTTATTGAGAATTGTTTACGCCGAAAATATATATAGCTTAATATATTTGATTTTAAAGTATTGAAAAGTTGAGGTAAGAGATATCTGATGTATTGACGATGTTGTGATGGAGCGGTAGCTCGCATTAAAGGCTATGTCGCAAGTTCCGAGCTGAGCAGATGTTTGTATTGACCACAGAGGCGACAGGAGGCAGGACATGTGTCCGGAACATGTGTGTGTTTGTATGTCCTTGTACTTGTGCGTGTATGTTTACGGACTCCGGACACAGGATACCATTATCCTTAAGAAGGTCGTTGAGTGTTTATTGTTTATTTATTTATTTCATAAAAGTGTTGACTCAAAGTGGTAGGTAACCTTAAAGAAAAGGTAAGAGGAGTGGGAAAAGAATTGTATACTGAGGTAATAGGAGTTAGGATCTCTGGTTCCTTACAACCAATTCTACCTCTTGGAAACGTGAACCTTATTTGGCGTAGTCAGACTACTTAGTACTTATAAGCCTTAAGAGATCAACGGTAGAAGGGCCGACTTGAAATGCGAGAGTTGCAGGTTCGATCCTTATCCTCTTGGGCTGTTGTCGTATCCAGCAATCACAATCTACATGCTTAGTTGAAGAGAAAATATTATTAGTAATGTAGTGAAAAAGAATTTATAATATTCTTTAAAAAGGAATAAAGGAGGAGACTACGAAAACGGAGCTTAAACAAAAGATGAGTCTGCAATCAGCGCCATGCGTCTGAGAGTGGCATTGAAATAAATGGATGGGACAACGCTTTGAGCTTCTCTGTTTAATTACTACTTTAGATATAATACGTAAAATTATAAAACATCATGAAACAATACAAGATGAATCAAAAACATAGACATCAAAATTAGTGCGAAGTTATTGGAATTTTCAAGCATAATTTGTGTTTGATCCCATCCTACTTATGCAATTAACGAATTATCAGCCGTTATTACAGTGTTTTTTTAATAAATTTAGGGGATTAAATTGCTAAGTTATAAATATAAGAGAATAAAGAGCATTATAACCTTTCTGATTGACTATTTCTATATACATAGTTAATAAAGTTACAGACGGCGTGTTAGTAATCAAGAATGCCGTGTCACTATATTTGGTAACGCGTAACGCCACGCTTACCATCTAGCCAAGTCATGCCAGGCTGCTAGCATCTCCCCCCCACCGCAGAGGTACTACAAACAACTCTGCGGTACCCTGGGCTTGTCGTGCCGCGGGGGCTCAGTAGCCGGGAGTAATAGTCGATTGTGCAGGAGGCACCTTCGGCTACCCGGTGAAGCGAACAGGGTTGCCGGCTTCCCGAGTCTTCGAACCAGACTGGGAGTCGGTCGGTGGGGCCGCAAGGCCCACCCGCGTTTACGCGGGCGTGTATATATGTATATAGTGGAGGTTTGCCGACTTCTTGGGCTTGCCCTGGAAGTCGGCTGGTGAAACCGTAAGGCCCCGGAGTTGTATATATGTATATGTTTGTATATATTGGGGTTTTGCCGTCTTCCTGGGTTTTCCAGGCGGAGGCCGTAAGGCCTAGGCGCGTAAGCGCCAGGTTGGGTGTATCTTTATCTTTATTTATGTAATATATGTAATAATAAGTATTTATGGCGGCAGTAGGTTACCGCCCTGGTGGGCCCTTGTGGGCAGGCGCCGGGGCGTCGCGGTTGAATGCGCTAGCGATCCCGCGACGTCCCACTATGGCGCTAGACGGGACCTTGGGGTTTTAGTGGGTATGAGGGCCAGGTCCTATAAAGACAGGCTGCTAGCATCTACTTACAATGCCAGTTACTTATTCATTTAAAAAAATCAAGCAATGATATTCGATTGTCGGTATTAAAGTTATGTTATGTTTTATGAAAACTGTGGAGTAAAATTGATATACAAAGATATTAAACGAAAAGTACTTTATTTTCCTTTCAGTTTTAAATTATAACTTCTGAAATCTTAAAATGCATAAATGTTAATAAACTAGAAACGAGAATATTAACGGCAAGTTAAAGTTTTCAAATTTTCTTAAGACAGTGGTGTCAAAGAGCGTGGGTGAGGCTAACTTGATGATAATTCCTCTAAGGAAATGTTTTCAAGCGTTGTACCTTTTAGTTAAATAGTTTTCTACTAAGTTTTGATAGGTAGGGGTGTCAGTTTCAGAACGGTGTAGATTCCAAGCGATCGCGTGTTTTTGTTTCTTAAAGTATAAATAAAAATGTGCAGTCGAAAATTTAATTCGAAATGAAATCTGTATGTTCTAATTTCAATCTTGTTTGCAACCGTTATGACATAATTGTGCCTGTTTTTATGACGTCAAAGTTGATATAAGTTGTGCCACTGAATAAGCATTCGATCTGCCTGATAGAAAGTAGTAGCCGTAGAATATTTTAATAAGTAACAGCAATAGTATAATCGTGTGTTGCTATGTGGTCCAGGTTTTACGGTGAGAAGGAAAGGATGATGAAAAGCATAATAGGGAGAGAGATGAGAGTTAACGTCTCCAGAAACGGTTTTACCGGCGTCGGGATGTGACGACCCCATCGCCCGCTGTTGGGATAACCTCTGTCACAACAGAGATTATTCCACCAGTGCAATCAGTCACACTGGTGGTAGGTCTTTTGTTGCAAGAGGCCGGCTAGGTAGGTACCACCGCAGTGTCCAATATTCTGCCGCCAAATAGTAGTGTTTAGGCACTACTGTGTTCCGGTTTGAAGGGCATTGTACGCTAGTGAAATTACTGGGCGAACGAGATTTAAGAACTAATATCTCGAGGTTGGCAACGCGTGAGTGGCACCTACTAATGGTGCTGCAAGCGCTCATAGGCTGCGGCAGCCACTTACCATCAGGTGGGCCGTATGCTTGTTTGCCAACTTCTAACATAAAAAAAAAAAAAAAGAACAAACGAAGTGCAAAAGTACAAGTACTGCTATATAACGTTGATATTATTTATGAGGATACTACTCCTATCGTCAAAACAAGGAACTAAGAAATCAGGCTCTAAGGGAGTCGGAGAGGAATGACGATAAAAGCAATATTTATGTATTCTTCTAATCTTATAACTTGGAACGTTGTAATAGGCAGAAGTTTATAATGCCATTACTTTAAACTTTCCTGTGAACGCGAGAAGACGCTTTTTCACAATTTTTACTTACCTATTTATATTTATTTACCACTTAATTTTATGTTTTTTTTTATATCAGAGGGGCAAAGGGGCAGAAGGCTCATCTGATGTTAAGTGATCACCGCCGCCCATGAACAACACCAGAGGGCATGCAGGTGCGTTGCGATATTGATGCTTATTATCATTTTTGAATATATTATTTATAAAAAAAAGAGTTTCGAAACGAGCGCTGGAAACGAAGGTCCTTCATTTAAATTAATTTCCCATTATCATTTTTCACCATCAATTTAATTTAATATCACAATCCATGCCTACCCTTGCCATCCTTTGCCACCCCTTGCCCCTATGCCAATCCTTGCCACTCTACCCCATGCCCATTCTTACCACTCTACCCGATAGCAATCCTTGCCACTCTTTGCCACCCTACCCAAAAAAATGTAACGCTATATTCTTCAGAGCTTTCCGATGTTGTTGTTTTGCTGGCTCGCTTTCCTACGTCAACCCGCCCAATCTTTTATAAGGAACTTCTTTCCAATAACTGCCGAAAGACAATGCTATGGATAAAAACCTTACAGAATACCTAGAACTTTTCAATCGAAGACTAATAAATTGATACAAACAAACACGAGAAATATAAAATGCATAATACTGTAATACATTCTCTCAATAAATTCAATGTGCATTTTACCGATTTTATTTTATCTTTTGCTTATGCGAATGGACTTAAAATATATTTGTTCATAGTTTTTATTACCTCAAACTAGCAATGTAGTGATAAAAGTTTTGTGTGACTAAATAGTAAAATGTTTTGCACGGAACACAATGTTATTATTCTTCGTAACATTTAATTAGAGCTGCGCTACTCCCAGCACAAATGGACCGGTTAGACCGGGGGAGTACTAACATTGACGACGTTGTGGCGTAGCGGTAGTGAACCTGCCTTAAGCGCCACAGGCCGCGGGTTCGATTCCCGCTGGGAGCAGATGTTTGTACCATACAGGCATGTTTTCCGGTCTGGGTGTGTTTTCCTCGTCCATGTGTATGTTTTCGGATCCCTACACAGGATATAACTATCCTAATGGGGGCCGTTGACTGTGTTGCGTTTATTTATGACGACGTTGTGGCGCAGCGGTAGCGAACCTGCCTTAAACGCCACAGGCCGCGGGTTCGATTCCCGTTGCGAACGGATGTTTGTATTGACCATACAGGCATATTTTCCGGTCTGGGTGTATTTGTCCTTGTCATTGTGAATGTTTCCGGACCCCGACACAGGATATTAATATCCTAATGGGGGCCGTTGAGTGTGCAACGTTTATTATTATTATTATTATTTTTTTAATACTTTTATCTCCCAGGTGATTGGGGTAGTAGTCTATTCTTGCGGGCTTTTGACCAAGCAAGAAATAGAGGAATTTGATGTTTTTTTTTTTTTTTATTCCAAAGATAGAAATTTTCTGACTATTCGACAGGTGTTTAAAATTGTCGCTTTTTGAATGAGTGTGTATGTGAGATGATTGAGTATGCCTAATACTGCAAGACTGGTATGAAGTGTGTGACATACGATTCCTGTGGATGAGATTATGATCGGTATAGTTCTTACGGTTTGTACTATTATTATTTATTCACAGAAAATCGGCGTTAAGTAGGTACTGTTGCGTTTCGTGCGATGAATGAGAGCACCGGACACCCAATATGGCACCCCGTCTGTTCCCTTCCTTTTTTCCTTTTCACTCCTTCCTTCCTAGCCCTTGGGTAGGCAACATGCATGTGGTACTTTAAGTATAATGCGTTCATAGATTGCGGTGACTGCTTACCATTAAGCGAAGTAAAAAAAAAACATGTTTTATTTATCGTTAGTGAGACATCTCTTTGATAAGTTTTAACAATTTTCGCTTCCAGTTTATTTTCAATCATTATGATTTTTTTTAATTGGAGTGCCGCATTAAAGGTTTTTATTAAATTATTTAAGACCTCTCAGACTCATTGATTAAAGACACTTTGATATATTTTTATTGAGTTTTATCATTATATATTTTGTAAAGTAGGACAATTAATCATTCTCATTTATAACTCAAAATGTCATTGTGAATAAAAAATCATCATTATATCCGATTCCTCTATTTTCTAAGATTAATAGACAGACGACGGTCGTGGACGCATTCCCGCTAGCCGCTTCCCGATTCCCGCTTGGAACAAATGTAGATGTATTGACCTTACAGGCATGTGTTCCGGTCTGGGTGTGTTTGTGCTTGTCATTGTGTGTGTTTCCAGACCGCAGACACGGGATATGACTATTCAAAAGGGGGCCATTGAGTGTGTAGCGTTTGAGTCAGTGTATCTAAACAGGCATTCCTATGGTAACCATAGTTATAAACGATTTAAAAGTAACATGGTTATCAATTAAATAATAATAAAATATAATTAAAAAATATCCCCACACCAAATATCCACCCGATACTCGTAAATTTAATATTACAAGATTCAAATACGAAGACATTGAGATGAAAAGGATAAGTTAGGTATTCGCTTTGCAATATATTTTGGAATCTGAGACAACCGCTCAATGGCATGCCTGAGAGCACAAAAATATTTCCTTGAAAGAAGAATACAAGCTTATAAGAATGCACGATCTTATAAAAGGGGTAAAGGTAACTTTTATTAAAATGTTTTATATAATGTTAATATGTATTTTTACACTTTATTGTACACTTATAAAAACTAATACTACCAAAGCAAAAATAAAGGGGTTACATATTGCATAGACACTCTTATCACTCTTAGCGATTTCTTCCAGACAACCTTTTAACATTAGAAACTAAGGTTTTCTCCAATTAAACGCTTTAGAAGTACGTATCCTTGTCATTACTTACTTTAAATTTATCTAATACTAGGTTATGTCTGTTGTTGCTGAAATTGCAGCTACTGTAGTCGTGACATCAATTTCAAATCATATCTCCTTCAGATTTCTTAATCCCTGATTTTAGACTGGAAAGAGTAGCTTACCGTAGATATAGAGAAAGAAAATGTAAAATTCCTTAGTTAATTAAAACATTTCCGGTATTTTGGTGTTAGATTTAAGTGTTTTATAATATTTATTATGCATGTTACATCGTATGTCGCCTGATTTTAAATAATTAATTTAATAAAATAGTGTGATCCTCTATTCCACCCCATGGTACCATCTATGTCTATACTAAAATTTATCATAGTAGGTTTAACTTTTACCGGCGTCGGGATGTGACGACCCCATCGCCCGCTGTTGGGATAACCTCTTTCACTGGCAGAGATTATTCCACCAGTGCAATGAGTCACACTGGTGGTAGGTCTTTTGTTGCAAGAGGCCGGCTAGGTAGGTACCACCGCAGTGTCAAATATTCTGCCGTCAAATAGTAGTGCTTAGGTATTACTGTGTTCCGGCTTGATGGGCACTGTACGCTAGTGAAATTACTGGTCAGTGGAGATTTAAGAACTTCTCGTGCTGGCTGGCTGGCTGGCTGAACTGCTAAGGTGTGATGGCGTCCAAACCAATCAAACTCACTTTAACATTAATAATATTTGTTAGACTTACATACTTATAAAATCTCGAAACAAAAATCTTTATGGACCAGTCAGAATGCTTTTATAGCGGATATAACTGTTTTTCGTTAGAACCCATTATAGTAGGCCAAGAGCCCATTAAAATATCAGTCTTAGTTATCGCTTAAATGTTGCGGAGATCAGATGATAATAATTTTCTTTAAAAAAGTATTAAGTAAATCCTGGTATAAAGGTTTAAAATAAGACAATTTAAATTTTATATTCTATTGATGATAGTTTTACGATCCGCAATCAAACAGCCTTCACATAATCCAAAGTGTGGATTGGCCGTGGCTATTGGTAGGTATACAAGCGTTTGCCACTGAACTAATCAAGAATCGGTTTTAGAAACAAATCAAAGCATTCATAGTGTTTCATTGTTAGATGTTTGCCCGAAACGTTTGAGGCAAGCGTGTTTGTCAACAAGACAGTGTTCGTGAAAATTTAATTAAATTTGTACAACAAAGGATTGTCTCAGATATGTGGGAGAACGGATATGAAAAACTCGGAAGTAGTGGGTAGTCTCAGTATGTTATTATAATTATAACACACAAGCACATAACATGATAATTTATTATATTAATATTCATAATAATTACATATAATCACATGATTATTACTACTGAATAACAACATATAGAAGTTTTATAATTACCCGACCTGAAACAGTTCAGAGCACCGGCGTGCCGTGTCGACAAGTGGACAGTTGCTGATCTGTTGACACTTTTTTTTTTCGGAGTATTACTGTTGGCTCTAGTGGCCTTGACAGCGTCACTGGTGGGGGCTGGGTCTGGAGACCTCAGCCGGTAAAAGATGGACAGCCCGCGCGGGGCTCAAGTTGAATCTGTCTCAAGGGTCCCCTGTCCTGTGAGTCCTGCGAGTTAGTGCCAAGGCTTGGGACGTCATTGGGAGGGTCTGTTGACAGAACATCTGGCTGTTTATTTGGAGGCTTGCTCGTTCATGGCGGGGACGAGTAGTCAATTGCACTACTTTTAATTCACAAAAATCAAGTCAAATCACAATCTCCCACAGATATATCATATTAAATAAAACATAAACTACACATAATTTTTACAATAAAGATCATATTCATTTCTTGCAGTTTTCATGTCTGTCTTTTATATTGAATGAAAATAACCGACTTTTTAGTTTGAAGCAAAAACAAGCTAAAACTACATGGTGAGATGAGAAAATACGTAGCGATATTGTGAAAGTAAAATGAAATAATAAAAGGTAAATAAACTGTTGTAGATTTGAGTTTCTTTTGTTTGTGAAATAGAAGCATTGTAAAAAAAAATATACATGCTATCCAACTTATAAAAAGAAGAAAATGGAATAAATGGATTCTATATTTGAGGTAAAACATTTGTTATATGTTATGAACTAATAACACGTTATATTTTTGCTAATATAGAGTTGATAATGAGGATTTTATGAAGTAGATAAAACCGATGCATGATGATGTATGTTACACATTTTCTCGTATATTTAAAAATTTTGATGCATCAAATTCATAAATGAACGCAAATAAGCAATACCATGTCAACCAACACGAATGTCATTTCGAGAAAAACGCGTTTGAAAATTTTGAACAACTTGCTTTATATGATTTTTTTATGTACCTATTGGTCAAGTTTTTGGCGATTTCAGAATTATGTAAATTATTATACTTATTTTCACAAAAAATAAGTATACAAACTGCATATTTCGTATATAATATAACCCAAAACGTTTAATATAATACATAAATTGCATGATTAAAAATCGCTTTTTTAGAAGTTTTAAAGCTTAAAACCCTACAAATATTAAAGAAAAATGTTCTTCAGCCATTTACCAATACTTCTGCATATATAACTCCGTTTTTTAAATATTGTGGGTTGACATGGTATTGCTTATTTGCGTCCAAATATCATATTATTTTAGACTAAAGCAATAAATCTTTATATTGTCATATTTTGGTTATTCAGGATAAGTTCTATACTCACATTTTGGCTAACATGAGAAGCAATACCCACTCACACAGAATGATGTCAAGAAGCAGCATTTGTACTGTTGCGTGTCGATGAGTCCTGAGCCTTGGAAACCTAAATTATAGCCGTTTCAGTGCTATCCTTATCTTCTCTTCTATAAGGGTGACAATGCGCTAGATATATTTTCATACATGGTGGGCCGTACGCTTTAACCATTCCTAAAAAAAGTTTTCACTAAGCGATTACATAAATATCAAATTTTATTATAATTAAACTATATTTTTCTATATAATTGTTTTCAATAACATTTAATTCAATAGAACATACAAACACATACATACTTATGTATAAATAGGATAACAGATACCTCATTAGCTATGGAAATTCGAGCCCTGGTGCTTACTTCGTGAAGTGTTAAGCACTCTACCTTCCATTTCCCATCCTAAGAATCGATAGGAGCCATTGAGTACGCGATGATATGACGTGCTTATTACATACTTGATTATTAACATCTTGTATCAAGGATGTTTAAATAAGAAATAGTTTTGACTTTAGAAGTAAAATCACCCTTAACTTTAACTGCAGATTTTATATATAAAGTCGACATGGTTGTCCTGGGGACTTACCATTATCTTTTAGTAAAAATTCTATTTCGATCCAATTCAATTCTGACAGTAAATCGATTCAGATTTTATATGACCATGACGTATAAATATATATGCCATGGTAGGAAATAGCGATGTAGCTCAGTTTAGGTCATCATTTGAATAGCAATGAGAGTTAATGGTACGCCCCCTGGTTACAGAATTTAATGACATAATAATTTACGTAGACTACGCAACTTGTCTATCAAGAAAAGTTGTCTATTCTATATTAATATTAAATAATAGTATTTAGATTCATATTCAAAATACATCTATTATTTTAGTTTTATTTTCTGCGAAGGTAAGCGGTTATCATATCTCATGAGCACTTGCAGCACCATTTATTTGTAGATATCAGTCACACATTGCCAACTTCTAGATATTAGTTCTTAAATCTCTGCTGCCCAGTAACTTCATTAGCTACAGTGTCTTTCAAACCGAAAAACAGTAATGCATAACACAATACTGCTTTGCGGTAGAATATCTTCATGCATACAAAGTAGCAAGCACAAGGTGCGCCTGATGGTAAGCAATCACCGGAATCCATGACCGCTTGCTATACTTGAAGTATCACATGCACGTTGGCAAATCAAGGCACAATAAGGAAAGGAATAGACATGTGGAAGTTTGGCCCTCTGGGGCTGTTACTCGTTGCTCGAAACGCAACAGTACAGTTACTTTACGCCGATTTTCTGTAAGAGGACAGCACTTCCCCGGTCGAGCCGGCCCATTTGTGTTGGGAGAAAGAAGCATGGCTCTACTACCAAAAAATATGAATATTCAAATACAAGTTATATAATAAGTTAACGAAAAATAAAATATCTTATTGTTATTTTTATTTCAATTAACAAAAGTCACAAACAAATCATGCAACGTCGTGTAAATGTACTATATATTAGAGATAAACCTAATCCCTTTGTTCTCCTGGCCCCAGGAGAGTGCTTCTCGGCTTTCATTAAAAGCGTGCCCGCAAGTAATCACCTTGATGTCACTTCCGCCCATTTCTGTCCGCGTAAAAACTGCTTTCTACGCTTGAACATAATAAGCCTAATTTGTTTGTACTAATGTTAGTGTTAAAAACTAAAGCCTCATTTTATTATTATTAGTTATTGCACGCACGACGCTACGCACTTTTAATTTGTGAATTTACTGAATATATTTCTATTTTTATTTATTCAATATTCAAATTTATTATTATTAAGCGAATTATGTACGACGGCAGCGGATGGTCCAAAAAAACCAAAATTACTTATTATTACTTTAATTACTTAACAATGAAATTACATGCTAAACTTAAAACTAGTACTACTTGCTCGATGTGAGAGACAAGAGTGAATATGAAATTAAAGCTATATCTTAAATTAAAATTATTAACATTTCCAACGAATTAAACTAGTACGGTGAACTCTTACTAAACACTTTTGCACGTTCCGATAAAATGGTTATTACGGCGAAAACCCGGTGGTCTGCTATTTCCTTGAATCCGCGAGACGTGGGGACGTAACAAGCGTTTATTTGTTATTTATTGTCTATTATTTATTAAATTCGGTACACATTCACACATTCACTCCCTTCCGCACGCATTAGTAAAAAAAAATATGGCCGCGAACACCACGCACACTAAACTGTTATGACTATTGGTGCTGTTGCAATTGAATATTATTGGCGTTTTATTTATAAATTAAAGGTTTCTACATAATATAATAATTGTAATAATGTAAAGTGTACATTAATTGAGATTGTCTTAATCAATCAATCAGCCATTCAGTACAGTATAGACATAATCTCACACTAACTTCATTCGGTTATGTTGTACACAATGACTTACTTCATTCCATTAGTTTGGTCTTGAATTTACGAAAGGTAACCAACGAGTATATGACATTTTGTCTGTATGAAATGCCGGTCCATAGTATTGAGTCTATGAGTAAACAAAAAATTAAAAATTACCTTTTTAGCCCTTGTAAAAACCATATAAAACTATTAATCTAATATATTAATATCTAATAATCGCAGTGCTCAGTGATTTATACAATTTTTGCCATTATTTATGCCTTATAAAAATTCTATAAAACTCAAAATTAAAACAATAACGTGAAGTGGACCTTTAATATTAATATATTTTTAAAATTTAATTTTATCCACGTTGATTACAAAGAAGGTCGAGCTACAAGTACTTTCAATGAAATTAAGTTTCTCTTAGATGTATATCACGTACTCTCAAACAAGTTGTAAGGAGTTAAACATGTGTGAGTTAAAACTCTTACATAACGTTATCTCCCCACATCCTTTTAATATGTTATATTTTATATAATTATTATTATTATAGTATTAAACAAAGTCGCTTTCTCTGTCCCTAGGTATGCTTAAATCTTTAAAACTACGCAACGGATTTTAATGCGGTTTTTTTAATAGATAGAGTTATTGAAGAGGAAGGTTTATATGTATAATAACATCCATTAAATAGTTGAAAAAAAAATTTTTTTTTGAGGTTTCTAATGTGATGTCGTAAGTAATTTTATTAACGCGTGCGTGCCACGGGCAGTAATGAATAAATCAAAACTACTGGATCGATTTTAATCATTTTTTCAGTGAATGACATAGGCTATATATTTTATACCCGTGCGAAGCCGGA
This sequence comes from Hestina assimilis, assembly GCA_023373885.1. Taxonomy (NCBI): domain Eukaryota; kingdom Metazoa; phylum Arthropoda; class Insecta; order Lepidoptera; family Nymphalidae; genus Hestina; species Hestina assimilis. Next base: position 1,803,318 of record CM041749.1, on the reverse strand, counting down.
GCGGGCAGCTAGTAATTATTATAAAGAAAGACCGTTGTGGCGTGGTTAAGTCACGCTCGGAACAGATGTTTGTTATAAATATTCGTTTCGGTCTGGGCTTGTGGGTCTCCTCACCGTGCCTCGGAGAGTACGTTAAGCTGTCGTTTTCAGTTGTTATCATAACATGTAATAATAATCGTTAATTTATTATAGGTTAGTTTATATAGATCTTATCGAATGAGTTACTGTTTCGCCCTGGGCAATACCGGGGATAATGCTAGGAAGAAAAAGATAGAAAGAAACTATTTTATTTGGTGCAAAACACTATACATGGTTATAACAAAAAGTAATAAAAAATTAATAGTTCAAATAATAAGAACTAATTCTTAAAATCGGAACACTGAAATATTTGAAATTAGGTTTTGATTCTTTTCTATTGGCTATTTTATTATATGCATAATTTTAAAAAGGAAATTAGCAAGCTTTTCGTAATACTAATATTCTAATTTATAAGTTGTCACAATAATTAATTAATGAGACGCTCATCGCCGAGTGCACCCGCTGATCGGTAAACGATCGGTAGGTTAAGCAACTTCAGGCGCGGTCAGTCACTAGATGGGTGATCGCATAGTGGTATTTCTACCGAGCGTTTCCGTGCTTCGGAGGGCACGTAAAAAGTCGGACCCGGCTGTTGACATTTAGACAGCAGTCGATAAGTCAAGTCAGAGGCCTACGGGCGACCTGAACAACTCTGACACTAGGTTGGCCACTAACCACTCGATAAGAAGAAGACGACAATAATTAATATGTAATAATGATGTATTCTTAGTGGATATCAAAAAATGTAAGCATCCTGTTTTTGCTTAGTGGGTATTATATTGGTTTTATTTTAAGCACCCGTCGCTATCTAATGTGAGGAAAAAAGTTTTAATTACTAAAAAAATATTTTATTCTTAATCTTTTGCCAATTTTAAGGGGCTCTACTTAGTAAGGCCTCATGAATTTCAAAATGTCATTGAAATGCATTAACTGAAGACGCCTTCGTTCAAGCATCAGACATTCGATGACACTCCAATGATTTATGCGAGACCTTTAGGATTGGAGTCTTTGGTAATGTTATGAAGCTCGCGCGACTCAAAGATACAAAGTACATATATCAAATTCATTTAATAAAGTACCTTCTACGACCAAACGGCTTTTTTAATAGTAAGAAGTTACTACAACGTATGATGTTTTCAACATTAGATCCTTTGCGTCATTGCTGCTAGCCTGTACAATATCTAAAGGTAGAAAGATTGAGTTCTGGGAGTGGGCAGTGAATAAGAGACAGCTGTCAAAGCGGCCTAAAGTTAAACTGTTGTTATCGAGGTCGGCCCGACCCGATCTTTTTTTTTAAACGCTGCACACTCAACGGCCCCCATTAGGATAGTAATATCCTGTGTCGGGGTCCGGAAACATTCACAATGACAAGGACAAATACAGTCAGACCGGAAAATATGCTTGCATGGTCAATACAAACATATTATGCTCCTAGCGGGAATCGAACCCGCGACCTGTGGCGTTTAAGGCAGGTTCGCTACCGCTGCGCCACAACGTCGTCATTTGTTGACGTCCTCGGTCGATGGCGCGTGCGCATTGACGGGAGAAGCAATGAACATTGTCTTGCAGGATGTGGTCGAGACCGGAGGTGTAAACATGAAATCAGAGAAGGAATGAGAAGGGGAAAGGGAGGAAAGGGAAGATGACTGTCTAAATTAACAATGCCAGTTACTAGACTGCATAAAATTAGTAACTCTTTTAAAGGTGTATACGGTATTACAATAGGATCCCAGAAAGCGTTCAGAAACTTTCTATAAATAAATTTAAAAAGAAGGTCAAAGAACGTTTGTGTGGTATAGAGCACGACGTAACCGCAATAAGCGCGGTACCGGTCCTACGGCTGATGAATTTCGAGCCGCAGCGCCCACCGTGCTTCTGTATCTCTCCCGAGTGGACCAGCAAACATCGGGGGAAAAGATCCTGGATTACATCGCTAGGAAGACCCAAAATGTTATAGGTGCTGGAGAACGGGCGGTATTGAAGCTGGAGCGGTTGGAGTCGAGCCATACTACGAATTTCAAATCGTATCTCCTCCAAATTAAGGCTCAGCACAAATCCATGTTCTTCAGTTCAGACTTTTGGCCAGCAGGAGTTGTGTACCGTAAATATAGGGAAGCAAAGACTAAAAGTTCCCATAAATAGTGATAGTGTTGTAATATTTTATTTTATGTTATATATGAATAATATGTATGTTAGTCCGTAAGGTATTTAATATAATAATCTATATATGTATGTATTTTATCTATGGGCCTTGATGCCTGAAAATAAAGAATTAAATAAAAAATAGGCTATTATAAAATTGATGAATACCTTGACGACACCACGCCTTAGAAATGAGACAGTCACTCCTGGCTTTACAGTGATTAGAATAAGTAAACAAATATCACTTTAAAAAAATACATTAAAAAAGATATAACCTGAGTTTGTTTTGCCGGCTCTTCTCAGGTGGAGGTTTAATTTTGGAGCCGGTGGTAGAATCTGACTTTCAAAAAATAAGTGTAATGCTTTTTGTGTTGAATAAAAATATTTGATTTGATTTGACTGACGAGGGTTGGATTTTCGACTTTCCACGCTTCATAATAGCGGTCATTTTTACCGTTTTTTGATAGTTGCGTCGATTTAAAAATTATAATTTGTAGTATCTCGTAATTGGGAATTGAAAACACACATTCACCACCAAAAACTTTATTACTTTTTGTAACACACACATATAGTTTTACAAATCTACACCATCCGTTCGCCGTCGTAGGCACAGGGGAAGAGAGCGAGAGCGGCACCCGGGCTCGCCGACCGCCAGGGTCGGCGCGAGCGTTGATTGGCTAGCGATTAGCGTCGGCGGCTTACGCTGTAATTGGTCAAGACGCGCAAAACCCATATAGCGGGAATTTGAATGCTCGGAATGCTACAAATTCATTTAAAAGTATTGTATAAAGTTAACAAAGTGTCATTATTATTTATTTCACAATCATTCGTTTTCTTCTTTGAACCCTATATCCACTTAGTTTATATTTACTTCACGGTGAATCAATGAAAAGGTTTATTCTTATTTCTGATGATATATTCAGAAATCTCCTATGGTAGATGGCATATTTGAGTTACATAAAACATTATGTTAATATGTTAATATTTATATGCGCATAAAACTAGGTTAGATGTAACAAGGCAATGTTTTTATTTGCATTCAATATACACATTGCTTTGTTACGAGTCGGAAATTTGTGTTACAGTACAAGTCTTAGTATTTTATAATTGTATTTGGCGTGCTGGTAGCTCTGCTTTAAGCTTCAACGGTCATGGATTCAATACAGAGCATTTATAAATATTCGTTTGGTCCGGGCGTTTGTCTTAGTGGGTCTCCCCACTGTGCCTTGGAGGGCACTTGGTCCCGGTTGTAATCATAACATCTGATAATAATCGTTAACTGTAGACAAGTAATTTACTCTTATCCAATAAGTTACTGGTTCGCCCTTAGGGTTGCGGAGATCACGTGTTATCCTTCTGTGTAAAAACTAGTAACCTGTTAAATCCGGATAAGTGTATAAGCAGACCATGGTTAAACCACGGGAATATCAAGAAAAAAATATCTTAATAAATTAAAATACATGTGAAGGTTATAAAGTATAAGTTCGGCTACTTTTATTTTGTAAGAAGAATTATTTAGTTACAAGTTAATCCTTATAGCATCAGAATGGTCATGCCGTTTCAGAGATTAGCCGGAACAAACAGACAAACCTTTTAAAATAAATCTTTTATGTAAGTACCGTCTATACTTTCATATTAGGACGCAAATAAGCAATACCTTGTCAACCCACACGAATGTCATTTCGAGAAAAACGCGTTTGAAGATTTTGAAGAACTTTATATGATTTTTTTTATGTATTGGTAAAGTTTTTGGCCACTTCAGATTTATGTAAGTTATTTATACTTATTTTCACAAAAAATAAGTATACAAACTGCTATAACTATTCCGTATATAATATAACCCAAAACGTTTAAAATAATACATAAATTGCATGATTGAAAAATGGCTTTTTTAGAAGTTTTAAAGCCTAAAATCGTACAAATATTAAAGAAAAATGTTCTTCAGCCATTTACCAACACTTCTGCATATATAACTCAGTTTTTTCAATTTTGTGGGTTGAAATGGTATTGCTTATTTGCGTCCATTATGCATTTAGTGAAAAGCTGTTAATTTTGAATATTACACACAATTTTTTTTAATTGTATAGATAAGGCTCGATGTAATTCGGAAAGTAGCATCATTTTCATGATGTATTTTTTACTTGTAGTAACACTGTGATAGTGTGAATATTGCGAAAGTGATGATAAATATGTACTTACTCGTAACGCGTTATATATTACGGTTGATGTGCTCTGCGAGCCTGTGTTTGTGGTCTAACAGCTTCCGAACGTAAAATTAAAAGCTGAACATTTTACATCATACGATACGATATAGTAATATTGACATCGTGGGTAACGAGTCTGTCTTTAGTTTCGACGGTTGCTGGTTCAATTCCCGCACGGCACTGCAATGTTTGCACTGCTCTTACAAAATATATGTTTCGATCTGGTTGTTTGTACTTGTGGATCCCCCAACCGTGCCTCGGAGAGCACGTTGCCTGCCTGTCGGTGCCGGTTGTTATCACATAACATGTGATAAAAATCGTTAACTCTTGATAAGTACATTGCTCTTATCCAATGAGTTACTGGTTCGCCCGTAGGGCTATTGAGGTCAATTTGCAATCGCTCTGTGAAAACCTATGTTTTGTTAACTAATTAAGATAAAATAATCTTAGTGAATTCAATGCAAACGACACTAAGTATTATTACTTAGCGGAATAAATGGTAGTTATCTAGACACACCTAAAAGTTATAATAAATCCCATTATCTCACTAATATGATGAATATGAAAGTTTGGATGGATGGATGGATGTTTGTTACTCTTTCACGTAAAATCTACTGCACGGATTTGGATGAAATTTGCTACACACATAGCTTATTATCTGGATGAACACATAGGATTTTTATCCCAAAAAATATTGGATTCCCGTGCAATTATCAAAAAACTATAATAACGCGAGTGGAGCCGCAGGCACTGCAATTTTATTATTTATGTTTTCACTATATTTATTTTCTTTACAAAATCGTATAGTATAAATAGTTTATCAGAGGGAATTGTAGTTCGGATAGCAAATATTCGCCCGCATGCGACTACGTTTGGGAACTACACTACACAACTGCCTCGTAACACCTGAATATACACACTATTGTATTGCGTCAAGTATAATGAAAATCACATCGAAAAACATAAAACGCATAAAAATCCAAGAGTTGTGACATCTCATGTTAAACTATAACTGAAACTTGGCGATAGCACGACATTAAAGTATTAAAGTTATTAGAACATGTTGCCGGTTATTATAAGAAAATTCTTATTATTAGTATATACTAGCGGCCCGCTCCGGCTTCTAATATATAGCCTATTTCATTCACTGAAAAAATGATTAAAATAGATCCAGTAGTTTTGATTTATTGATTACGGCCCGTGGCCCGCACGCGTTAAATGTAATTATTTACGACATCACATTAGAAACCTTAAAAATAACAGTATTTCTCCACTGTTTAATGGATGTTATTATACATATAAACCTTCCTCTTCAATTCCTCTATCTATTAAAAAAAGCCGCATCAAAATCCGTTGCGTAGTTTTAAAGATTTAAGAATACATAGGGACAGAGAAAGCGACTTTGTTTTAAACTATGTAGTGATAAAAAATACACGAAAACGTTGCAGTAGTAGAGCCATGCTTTTTAGGGCCACAAAAGACCCAGCTCGATCGAAGAAAAAATTCTCTAATAGAAAATCGGCGTAAAGTAACAGGGAGCGCAGGAGGCCCAATCTCCCAACCCCTCCGTACTCTTCCTTTTTTGCCCTATCATATCCCTCGGGTTGGCAACCCGAGTGTGATACTTCAAGTATCACAAGCATTCATAGCTTGCGGTGACTGCTTACCGTCAGGCGTACCGTATGCTTGTTTGCACATCTTTATTAAATAAAAAAAATACATGTTATATACTATGTAGTGAAGTATCTTGTTGGGTGTGTAGGTTTTATTGTTTACTGGGCTTAAACCAAACTAAAATTACACATTTTTTCATTTCATGACTGTTGCTCATACGGTCCGCCTGATAGTAAGCAACTAAGTTTTGCTGGGCCTGGCTCTACTACTCCACATATATTTAAAATTCTACTACATATATGTTTAACTAGCGGGACCCGCGGCTCCCCTCGCGTGGTGTACCAATTTTTTTTATTGCACGGAACCCTAATTTTTGTTCTAAAATAAAAGTTATCTAAGTTACTCCTTATTACATCAGCTACCAGACAGGTGAAAATTGTAAAAATATTATTTTGCTGTATGTACCGTATATATAGTCATATACATGTAGTAAAAAACGGTTATTTCAATATTAAAAACAGACACTCCAATTTTATTATATGCATAGATAAGTCAAAGAAATATATTTTTATTACTCACTTTTTCTTTACTTTAAAAAATGTAAGCAACAAACGCTAAAGCATTAGTAGCAGGTGTAAGGTGCATTAGTGGGTAAATGCGCCCGCACTTTGTGCCGACACTTTGATTAATACCGCTTTATGTTTACTAGATTGCGTTTAAAGTTTATTTTTCTTTATCTTCCCAGAAGAGCTATTGTTCGACTTCGTAGGAAGATCCTATGTTAGACATGTTTTATATTATGTTGCTCGTGACGTGAGATACAGCTTGAGATAAATTAAACAGAGTGTTTAAGTTACCCAGGAAGATCGATTAGTGATTTTTTGGGTTTTTTCTGGGGGATGGAAGTCTGTAATCTTAAGTATCTACAGTACTACAGTAATCTACAGTAATCTACAGTACGGGTTTTTTAAGGCAGGAGTTAAGAGGTTTTCAAAGAGTCGGCATCAAAGCTGGGATACTTGATTTTTATTTTTATTTTATAGGAAGCAAACGAGCATCCAGCTCGACTGACGGTAAGTGATCATCACCCGTGATATCTGCAACACCAGAGAGCAGTTGCCGACGTTTTAGGAATAAAACATGCTCTTCTCTTGAAGCTTTCCAATCATCATTTCGGAAAGACACCTAGCGAGAGTTGGTCCCATAGATACTAAAGGACTTCTTTAAACTATTCCCAGGTCATAAATCATCAAATCTCTTTGCCCATTGACCTAAATTCGGGGTTGTCTGTAAGAAATCGCTTACTAGCGATAAGACCTACCTGAACATGTATACATATATAATAAGTACTTAAATGTGAGAACGTTCTTGTTTAAGTGGACAATAATGCCTATTCTATTATATTTTATCATTTGCACTAACATTTGCATTGAATAGTTTATCCAGTAAATAAATATTTATATTCCAGTCTTTAAAGGAATTAGATCTACATTTGTATATAATATAAAAGATAATAACAGAGACCTCTTTCCTTTCGGTAATTTGAACCTCGTGTTTAGTTGAGGAAGCGCTCAGCACTTTACATTCCATTTCCCAAACTAAGAATCAAGTGGAGTCATTAAGAAAGCGGTTATCGTAATAATGTAATACCTTCTTATATTAAAAATGTAAAAATAATTCTCTCTGACTTTCACGCTTTCACACTTAAACTACTGTATTTACCCATATACCCATTATAATGAAATTTGGTACAGAGATAAACAAGATCTCGGAAAGGACATAGACTACAGGCATTTTTATTCCAAAACGTCTTGAAAGGCTTGAAATACGGGTTGTTGGTTTCTGTGGGATTATCAATAAACAAGCTAATTCTAATGGCAATGGCGAATTCTAAGATCACAGGAAACGAAGCTGCGGGCAGATGCTAGCGAATTGAAGTATATAGATATTTATTAATAAAATATCATGAATTACATTTTTATTTTAATCCGTAAACTCATTATTTTTTTAAAAAACAAACGTGCAACGTCGTGTAAATATACTATTTAATGATAAAATTAATCTCTTTGTTTTCCTGGCCCCAGGAGAGTGCTACTCGGCTTTCATTAAAAGCGTAGCCGCAAGTAACTGACCTGACGTCACATCCGCCCATTTCTGCCCGTATAAAAACTACTCCTATGCTTTAACATAATAAACCCATTTTGTTTTTAGTTCTCAACTGTTAAAACAGTTCATAACCATAAATGTAGCTTTTTATTATGTTGTTATGAATCCGTTGACAATAGTAAATATAATTTGTATTTTTAAAAATATATATTTTAAAAGGTAGGTTTTTAAAATAGGTGTTTCAAAAATTCTTTTTAGGCGTCGGGATGTGACGACCCCATCGCCCGCTGTTGGGATAACCTCTGTCACAACAGAGATTATTCCACCAGTGCAATCAGTCACACTGGTGGTAGGTCTTTGTTGCAAGAGGCCGGCTAGGTAGGTACCACCGCAGTGTCCAATATTCTACCGCCAAATAGTAGTGCTTAGGCACTACTGTGTTCCAGTTTGAAGGGCATTGTACGCTAGTGAAATTACTGGGCGAACGAGATTTAGGAACTAATATCTCGAGGTTGGCAACGCGCGAGTGGCATCTACTAATGATGCTGCAAGCGCTCATAGGCTGCGGTAGCCACTTACCATCAGGTGGGCCGTATGCTTGTTTGCCAACTTCTAACATAAAAAAAAAAAATGGAATTGATGGTGGTTGCCGTAGCCTATGAGCGCTTGCAGCACCATTACTAGGCGCCACTCACGCGTTACCAACTTCGAGATATTAGTTGTTAAATCTTCTCTGCCCAGTAATTTCATTAGCACACTGCGACACTGCGGTGGTACCTACTCTCCCCTCTTGCAACAAAAGACCTACCACCAGTGAAAACCAAAAGTGATGTAATGTACATAAAGGTCTGCATTATATTTATAAGTATCGACTAGTATTTATATTTAGCTGGATGGTTTTGGACAACCTTATAAAGGACACCCTTAACAACCGTTAAAGTATGCTTGAGCATGCGTGAGCACGCTTGAGCATGCTTCAGCATCCATAAGCATGCGTTCGCGTCCTTCAGCATACTTTAACGGTTGTTTAGTACTATAACGTGTTACATTTATAGGCATTTAAAATAGAAAAATGGGAAATCCAAATCGATGCTGATATGCGAATTAATGCGTAAGCATCTTCATACAAAATACCTATTATTACAGAGAAAATGCGAATTGATGCTGATATATGTCTTCTCGATCGTTTTCTCCATTACTGAAGGTCGTGTTTACTCTGGTCCAGGGTCTGGGCCACAGTCTTTATGATGTTTTTCTAGTCCGTCCTGTCTTCGGCTTTCCTCAGGCCTGTGGTCACTTGGAGACCAGTAAGGTTGGTAACTTGGTCCGACCACCGCGTGGGGGAGCGCCCGCGTGGTCGTTTCCCCTCTACTTTCCCAAGCACCACCAACTTGAGCTGCCTTTGCGCTGTGTGACCAAAACAGTGAAGGAACCGCTGGTAGCAAATACTTATTTGCCGATATATATATAATTCAGGCCTATTATTAGCGATATAGCCATGCATTACCATTAAAAATTACTTACACATTTACTTAATTCTTATGTCACTACAAACTTTTGTGGGTGTTGGTCTACGATGGTTCTCCACTTTGCTCTGCCTTTTTTCTCCATGTAAATTTTCCTACTGCTGTTAGATCTTCAACACAATCTTTTCAACTGGGGTATCCATCATAGAACAATTTTCACCACTGATTCCTAGCTGACAGACGCCGCCACTGATTAAGAAAAATATGTTAATGATATAATAAAAAAGCAAGTTAAAAACTAAAATCCGATTCCTGAAAAATATTCTAAAAGGTATGAAACAAGAAAATATTTAGTAGTTATGATCGAGTACCACATTTTTCTTATCTACTATTGTTATTGAACTACTTCATAGTTACTTGATTTAAGTATTAAGTACACAAAAGAAGTAAAAACAGAAAACTTGTGGCACTCGGGGACTACTGCGGTAAAGCTAAAATCTTGGCTGTTTTTAAAAAGTTAAAATACAAATGAAATCGAACATTAATTTCAAGCCAACAAGATATAATTTCGTCTATAATTCAAAATTTTATTGAAATAAAGTAAGAAACTTTGTAACTAATACAAAATATTTGAATTTGGAACGTGAGTACATCACAACAATATAACATACAATAGAGTAGTTATATTATGTTTTGAAAATTGAACATTAGTCTTTATAGCGTATTATTAAAAGATCATTTTCCAATACATTTATTGAAGTATTTGCTATAATTTTTCTCGTGTTAGGTCTTATTTTCGTCACGGAATTTCTTGATTCGGTCGCCGCGCTCAAAGCCCGCAATAAAAGCTATGTAATAGCTTAAAAAATATTTAGGTACATGATAATCATGAAGTCTTTATAAATTTATAAACATAAATATATATTTAGTTTTAATTTCCCATTATATTGTACATGGCCAAATCTGAATAAGGCTTTTGCTTCATTAATAATTTTAATTATTCTATTTATATTATATCTTGTGATATTTTCTTGTCAGTAAAAAATTCGAATATGATGTTCCTTTGATCCTGGCGCGTACATAACTTAATAATATTGTTAATAAATAATTCTTTGATTATTTTCTTCTTTATATACAAGTACTCGTATATATTATGTATGTAACTTTGATGAAATATTCATATCTTTTTAAACATATGAAGGGATACATTCTCGTCTCATTATTATCTTTTTGTTTTTCCTAGCATTATTTATTATACGAGTATTAACTCAGGGTCTGCTTATTACTCTTGTCCGGATTTGACAGGGTACTAGTTTTTAAACAGAGCGATTACCATCTGAACTCCGTAACCCTAAGGGCGAACTAGTAAATCATTAATTAAGAGCAATTTACTTATCAAGAATTAACGATTACTATCAAATGTTATGTGATAACAACTGGGATGAGGCAGGATGTGGAAACCCACAAGAACAAACGCCGAGACTGAAATAGATATTTGTAAGATCAATGTAAACATCTGCCCGAGCGGGAATCACACTCGCAAACGTCGAAGCTAAAGGCAGGCACGAACCACAACATCACAAAGATGTCTTCATTAATACCTCAATATGAGTTAATTTATCAGCACAATAATGATGAGACGCTCATAGCCGGGTGCGCTCACTGATAGTAAACGATCGGTGGGTACAGCAACTTTAGGCGTGGTCAGACACTAGATGGGTACTCGCATAATGGTATTTTAACAGAGCGTCTCCGTGCTTCGGAGTCAGGAGAGAAAGTCAGTCCCTGCTGTTATCAATTTGATGACAGTCGATAAGTCAAGTCAGAGGCCGACGGGCGACCTGAACAACTCTGACACTAGGTTGGCCACTAACCACTCGATAAGAATAAAAAGAAGAAGCAAAATAATACAAAAACACAAAAAAAGGCGTCGGGATGTGATGACCCCATTGCCCGCTGTTGGGATAACCTCTGTCACAACAGAGATTATTCCACCAGTGCAATCAGTCACACTGGTGGTAGGTCTTTGTTGCAAGAGGCCGGCTAGGTAGGTACCACCGCAGTGTCCAATATTCTGCCGCCAAATAGTAGTGCTTAGGCACTACTGTGTTCCGGTTTGAAGGGCATTGTACGCTAGTGAAATTACTGGGCGAACGAGATTTAAGAACTAATATCTCGAGGTTGGCAACGCGTGAGTGGCACCTACTAATGGTGCTGCAAGCGCTCATAGGCTGCGGCAGCCACTTACCATCAGGTGGGCCGTATGCTTGTTTGCCAACTTCTAACATAAAAAAAAACAGCAATACCCTGTGCCAATTTCAAGTTTAAAATTTTTCGCTAAGCGTTTAATCTTGTTGATGAGGCAAACCGACCCAACAGACAGGTAAGAAAGAAAGCATTTCTTTATTTTCCTGGCACGAGAATATAATATGGATCCAGAGTGGATTTGGAAACGCTTTTAACGAAATAGCAAGCGAGCGGAATTTTTTAAGGTAATTACTTGCTCGGCTGAGGCTTACGTTAGTTCATCTCTTAACTGAAAAGGTATTGTTGGGGAAAGTAATTGATAATAAAGATATGATATATTTATTGTTACCGCAAGTCATAAATGATATAACTATAATGTATTGATAAGATTTTTATGGCTATTTCACAACATTATGGTGGTCTTAAATGGAGCAATCCCATATTTTTGGTTATAAAATTGGCCTGGTGGCATATTAAAATGTATTAAGAAAACGAATTAGTAATTTATATTTCACTGTAATAGAATCTCGTATTGCGTGTAATTTAAATTGAAAGATATTATTATTATTTTATTATCATTTCTTGATGGATGGCAAACAAGCATACAGTCCGCCTGATGGCTGGACTTATAGGCTGATGCGTCGGGATGTGACGACCCCATCGGCCGCTGTTGGGATAACCTCTGTTATAGCAGAGATTATTCCACCAGTGGAATCAGTCACACTGGTGGTAGGGCTTTTGTTTGCAAGAGCCCGAGTAGGTAGGTACCACCACAGTGTTAAATATTCTGCCACCAAATAGTAGTGCTTAGGCATTACTGTGTTCCGGTTTGAAGGGCACTGTAGGCTAGTGAAATTACTGGGCAGAGGAGATGTAATAACCAATATCTCGAGGTTGGCATTAGATGAGTGGCACCTACTAATGGTACTGGATAGCGCTCGTAATGGATACTGGCAACCACTTACCATCAGGTGGGCCGTATTCTTGTTTGGCAACTTGTAACAAAAAAAGAGGCTACATTGACAGCCTATCTGAGTCTACAAAATGGTGTCAACAAACGACGAACGCTGAACGCTGAACGGTGAACGCTTTTCCCGCTAAGCCATTGAAATATGAATGAAATTAAATATATTATAGGTATATTATATTGTTGAGTTGCTTTAACCCTTCAACGAAATCTAGATTGAAAGGCCGTTATGGTAATATTAAGAAGCTATCCTCATGAATTTCTAAAAGCCGTCGAGATGCATTCACTGAAGAAGCCTTCGTTTTCAAGTATCAGAAATTCGATGGTTCTCTAATGATTTATGCGAAACCTTTAGGATATTGGAGTCTTCAGTTATTTGATTTCGAACTCGACTAGGACGCCTTCTAAGTGTATCCGATTGCTTTTGTGAAATTACCTGCTAGAGATAATAATGATTTTATGTATAACTGGTATCTGCCCGTGGCTTCATCCGCGTTCATATCATTTTTTACGGGCACCTTTATTGAAATACAACTAAATGGTTTCCGATACAAAAACTCATTTCAGCATACACTCTTTTTTATTTGACAGCTAAAAGTGGCCAACGTTCTTACCTATACTAAAATTCATCAAAATCGGATCTGCGATTTAAGCATGAAAAAGTACATTCTATATATTTTAGGGCGGAATATTAAATTGAATATTAACAATCTAAAAAAGTCTGGATTCCAACGGCTCATTTTATCGAAATTCAAATATTGTAGTTCGTTTTTTGTTTGCCCTGCGAGAACTTAACATTTTCCCGGATAAAAAATATCATATTTCTTAATCCCCGTGCATATCTAATAATAATAATCTGCGCCAAATATCATATAAATCCGTTCAGTCGTTTTCAATGTGTGTTTGACAAACATCTAAACATACAAACGCTCACATTTATTATTTTGGTAGGATCTCTTTGCTCGGGTAGTTGAAATATTATGAGAAAGTTTGTAGGTTTTCATAGATAATTAACAAGTACACGTTTTCTCTAATTAAATAGAAATAGAGTTGAATTGGACTGTGGTGTGTGTGTGTGTGACTTGTGTGTTAAGTACTCGAAGACGGCTGGACCGATTAGAGAAATTATTTTTTTGTTAAAAAGAGTATACTCTCGAGATCGTATCTATAATATAAACCTGTAGATATCGAGGCAGCACCTAAAATTTTATACAGGGTAATTCTTTGTACCTCTGTACCTCTGCTCCTGAAAAAACAATTCACCGGCTTGACACAACTATTTCAAACACCTAATGAATAAGTAAAACTTTAGTTACCTAAAGATTAGGTCTTCAAAGACTGCTTAACTAAAATTGAGACATTATTAATGGGGACAGGCAAAACGTAAAGAAGAGCAGACACACGTCGCGTCGTGTATACGAGTCTGATACATTTTACTACATTATAAAAATCATACAGCATTAATTAAATGTCAAAGTAATTTCATTTTGATGTTTTATAACAGGATTTTATTGCACGTCGTAAAATTTAGTAGCAGTAATTCCTGTCTGCATCAATAAATTTTAAAATCTAACTCGATCAAATTTATTGCTCAGTGGCTGTTGTGTTTTGCGTCGCGTCTGATTGTTGTAAAGATTTATGTTGCAGTTCAATCTGATACGATTTTTTATTTCAAAAAATTTGCTTGCGTATTTATGCTGCGTTTCCAAGTTTTTGACAGAAAACACGTGTTCACTCTGATAACGTGTTCAGTGGTTTAGTTATAGATAAAAAAAACAATGATATTTTTTTAAATATAATATTAGCAATGCCTTTAGTCTTTAACAATACATTTTTAATTTTCTAGAGTAATTATTTTTTATTATACTAGCTGTGCCATGGTTTACCAATTTTTCGCTATCCCACGGAACCCTAATTATTTTTCCTAAATCATGTCTAGTTTAAGTTACTCCTTATAACAACAGCTTTCTGCCAGTGAAAGTCCCTTTAAAATCGCTTCAGCCGTTTCAGAGTCTAGCTAGAATAAACAGACAGACAGACAGACAAAAATTTAAAAAACAGTTTTTTTATGTAAGTATATACTTTAGCATTTAGTAAAAAGCTGTTACTTTTGATTTACTAACAGATATTTCACGTTTATTAATTTGTAATGTTATATTAATGAACGCTACTAAAACGATAATGGTGTATAAAAGTGGTTTTATATTTAATTAAAAATGTAATTACTGGGTTCATCAAATACGGAATGTTTTTCTTCTAACCAGATATCTTTCTTTAATCAATATTCGACGATTTTTTTAATTCAGTATATTAATTTCTAATTTAGTTATAGGAAATTCTTACAGTTTTCAAGGCAGAATCCATCGGAGAAGAACCTCTTCACAGAAAATTGACGAAAGGCTGTATCGTGTATTTCTAATTATTCCAGATATGATATTATTTTAAGGACAACCATTGTGGCGTGCTGGAAACGTGCCTATTTTGAGCCTCAACATTTGAGGGTTCGATTCCCATTCGGAACAGATGTTTGTTACAATATCAGTTTGTGTTTGGGCGTTTTTCCTTCTGGGTCGCCCCACCGTGCCTCGGATATTAACTTTTGATAGGTTCGCCCTTTGGGTTGCGGACGTCAAATGGCAATAGCTCTCAGTAGAAACTAGTAACCTGCCAAATTAGAATAAGAGTATAAATAAGCAGACACTGGGTAAATACCGGAAACAATGCTAGAAAGAAGAAAAAGATATTATTTTAAGGTTTTAAATGAATTCTGTAACTACAACCTTCAACATAGAACTGTGTTCCACCAAGCCACGTAAACATTGATATAAAGGTATCATTTAAAAAACCTTTTTCCTTGTCATTGTCCCCAATGATAGGGGTCGCATCAAATATTCTTTAGTTTCGTAAAACCTTTATTTTTTGGTATAGTTCTTAGAAGCCTTGTTAACAAGAAGACTTTTGTTTAAATGATTTTCAATGGACAAAAAATTTTGGGACGGTTGGTATATTCTTCTAATCTTAAGTGTCTTGATACGAAAGAAATTCTTTCGTCACAATTATGATGTATTGGTTATTTTGTTATTAAAATTTTAGGTGGTTTTTAATAATACTTGTTGCAATTTTAAATTTATGTAGGTAGATCTTTATAGCCGTAGCGAAGCTGCCTTAAGCGCCACAGGACTAGGTGATTGTCATTGTCCTTGTATGAGATTCTGGACTCCCGACAAAGAATATCACTATCGTAATGGGTGCCGTTGAGTATGTAGCGTTTATTTATCCCTAAATTTAAAGTTAAAAACTTGAGTATAATATTGAAAGTCAGCAGTGACACAAAAGATATTTAAGTTATTAATGCAATTTGATTAGACAATAGTCTTACCTTTTTTATGTGACTAAGTTGGCAAGCAAATACACGACCCACCTGGTCGTAAGCTGTACAATAATTAGATTTCATTTGCCCAGTAATTTCACTAGCTGCAGTGCCTTTATACTGCTTTACGGTAGAATAACTTACAGTGATACCTATTTAGTCTGCCTCTTGCAATAACAGGCTTACCATCATATAAAACATATTAAATATTATGTTACATACTTAATAATCCACATTATATAAACTTTACATAAAAAAGATCCTCTTCTAAGCATTTTTTTGTCATTAATATCGCTTAATGCGATAGGCATCATAAAGCTAATGACACATTTTAACTTGGTGTGGTAAATGAAATTCTCACTCTCACTCACAAAAAAACATTTTTTTGTGAGTGACACTTACTGTAAATGTATGAGGTTACAATCGCTCATAGGTTATGACAACCGCTTACAATGAGGTGGTTTGTGTGGTTGCTTGCAAACTTTTTTTATGTCATGACGTTTGGTAAAAAAGCACACGGTCCGCCTGATGATAAGCAGTCACCGCAACCTATGAACGCGGGCGATGCTTGAAGTATCACATGCTCGTTGTCAACCCAAGGAACAGGAGGGACGAGAAGGAAAAAGGGATGGCAACAGAGGGGTGGGAGATTGGGCCTCCGGCGCTCCCACTCATCGCACGAAACGCAACAGTACCTAATGATACTGTTACTTTACGCCAATTTTCTGTGGGAGAGTAGGACAACCGGGGAACCGGTTGAGCCCATTTGTGCTGGGAGGGACATGGCTCTACTACCATGAAGAAAAACTTATTATCAAACATACCTTATTATACGTATTGAATATATTGTGAGACTTTAGACGAAATTCCTACTAATGTTATAATCATACTGTCCTGATAGTTTATTGAATTTGCAACGCTTTGGCTCTTGACAAACTAGTTAATGGAACGGCGACAAACTTAATTAGCCTTGTTTGAAGGCTTTCTCTCACACGTTGATACTCTCTTATACAGTAGGCTTATTTAAGGGTTATATGGCTTGATCTTAATAACATTCATTACTACACAATTCATTACTACATATAATAAAATAAACTACGCACGTCTTTTCGTGATAAACTCAAGGATTACTCAACGAGTTTTCAACATGTAGGGTGATTCTTAAGGAAGGTTTTGTGTAAATTGGTTGAAATATGACGAATAAACCGAATCCTTTTTTGTCACAGCAATGTCACAGGGTCTACTAGTTTTTAATAACAATAATCAAAATCATCAAGATATGCAAGTGTTATTTTATTTTATTTTTAAAGCTATCTATAATACGTAATCCTTTAAACGATAAATATCTAATTATACATGCAACTTCGGTTTATTAAAAAGTTATAAACAGAGTTCCACTTTCATAGCAATAGCCAACGTCAAAGCATTGTCAAGCATGCAAAGTCAATACGACAAAAGTTTTCACAATAATTTATTCTTCAAACAACTTTATAATGAAAGTCGTCGTTAAATAACTTATGAATCACTTCATGTTAATCAAGTAACCTCATGAACTACGTATATAAAATGGCGCATTTTTCCATCTTTTGTAATACTTGACAAAAATAAAATAGAAAATAAAATTGGATGTGGCGTACTTTTCCCTTTTAAATTCGCAACTTTGCAGAATTAAAAGACCACTTTTCAAAAATTCTAAAATTTAGTAATCAGCGTAAAATAGCTTAAAACGAAATTGTAAACATAGTAACAATAGTCCAAAAATAACCATATTCGAGCTTAAATAACTAACGCAAATAACCAAGAAAATATAATATACGAAAGATAGTGCAGTTGTCAATATTTTAAAACTTATTTTATTTATTCCCAAAAAAATGCTTTTTGAGTTACGTCGCTTTCGTTCTAAAGGTTAAAATTAGTATAGCTTTGCAAATAATCTCACAGAAGATCTGCGTGAAATAACAATATTCGCACTGCTACGTTTCGTTTGATAAAGAGGACTGACGGGGCCCAAACTCCTATACCCACTCACTGTCTCTACCTCCCTTTCATGTACATGTCGTTACAGTCTCCTTGGAATACCGAAGTATTGCATGGTTGCATTTGCAGTTTTCTTAAAGTCCTGACCTGATATGTCAGTGTAGGTCTTCGTGTTTTATAAATATAAGAATACATTAAATGAGTACTTTCACTTATGCTCTTTAAAACGTTTTTAGGCTTAAATTAGCCCTTTAAAAATATATTAAAGAATATATTCCCTCTTTTCTAAGACGACGTCTCAAGTGTCCTTTAAGATTTCTGCATGTTAAAGACGGTTTAAAATTACGGAAAAATGTGAAAATGTTTCATTATAATTATGAGGAAAAATGTGGAAGGAAAAATAATTCATAAGTCCTACATAACGAAAATTGGTGTGATCTTAATAAATTTGAAATCGAATAAAAAAAACAATTTTAAACAAATTAAAAAAGTCCTATAAAAGTTTTCGCACGACTTGGAGATAACAATGTACCCTAACAAATAACCCTCATAACTCAAAAGCCACTTAACTTGTGACTAACCCCACCTTACTTTTTAGAAATAACATAAAAATAAAATATATTTAAATAAGTTATTTTAAATGCACGAAAATAAATAGCATAAAACTACGAAATTGGCACGTGATTCGTCTAAGCGGCCAGGACCCTTGTTACGTTGTGATCGTAATAACCCGTGTTCTTTTAGAGCATCAGAGGCAACAGGTTCAATTCGACAATGGAAAACAATAATATCTTATTTATTATATAGTTTAATTATTTTAGTGTCATATGATTATAATAGTAAAAATATTTATATAAGCCCGTAAAGGCAAAATGGTGAGATAATAAATACATCCCTATACTTTCAACACCTCTTACGAGTAGCTGAAAGTAATCCGCTCCTCCAATTCTTATATACTTAAACTCTATAGTAAAAATATAAAGAAGAGGGGAGATCGATGGCCCCGTACACGCCACCGACTGTGGGCTCCAACCATAGCTACGAGCCCTCCCGGGTAAGGGATAGGCTATTTATAGTGCGCCTGCGACACACAATTTGATTAAATAACGTAAAAGGACATAGTCCTGGTAATTTATATTTATAGTGATTTCGTTATCGGGACGCAAGATTTATTCTTTTATATTGTTATTATTTTCATAGCATAGAAAGGGATCAAGCCCTGATATTTTATAATAGTATCAATTAAGACCGAAGTCACATAATATTTCATATTCATTTTTGTATGAGAAGGCAAAACGCCATAATAATTGAGGGACAAGCCCTGGTCATTATATATAAGGGAATAAATCCCTGGTTCAGATATGTATTCGAACATTAAACCGCCAGGCGGCATTCCGTAAGCACAATGCTATAATCGTCAACCTCACCTTAGTGAAGTAAAATTCATCAATAATAATAAATAATATCATTTATAACGTATATTTGTCATACCACTATATGTGGTTAATATAGAGTTTATATTTATCATAAGCTTCACCTTTGTTAAGGTATTTTCATCAATAATGCTATTTATAGCGTATATTTCTTTTATCACTATATATGTGTATTATAGTATTTATAATAACCTCACCGTAGTGTAGGAAAATTCATTAATAATTATATTTATAAGTATATTTCTTTTATCACTATATATGGGTCATATAGTATTGATAATATTCAATTTTTTATAATATCACAACCGCAATTCCTTAAAACTAAGTCCTACCTAACCCTACCTAATTGGTATTTAAATAATCGCATTTTTCTTATAATTAATATTCGTGGGCTTATATCGTATTCGTAATCGCATTGTCTTACAACTAATATTCTTTGTTATATGTCGTTTTCTTATTATAGTTTTATATCATAAAAACCATAGCACTTGCTCACGCAAAGTACCCTTTGGCTCAATACTCAAACATACATCCGAATCCAGTTCATTATTTACGACGTGATAAACACGCATGATAAGAGTTAAGCAGGCCACACTGTCTAATACTAGTTAGCTATCTCGAAGTGAGAAGCAACCAGTTGCCTTAATAGTATGACATGCTACAATGTCAATTATAAAAATCCCTATTGCTAAGCTAAGGGGGCGTCTCTAATAAGAAGACGAGTCATTTTGCTACAAACGATGTATAATATTCCAGCGCCTCAGCAACAAACCGAACTGCATCACGGCATCGACCTAAGTCGCACCACCGCAGCAATTCTAATCTGTATCACTGGGGCCGCTTCAGCAATGGACCTGAGGAAACTACTGCATCGATATAAATCGCACCACAGAGTCAACCCCATGTCAACATCACATCAGCAAAGCCAAAGGACCTCACTCGAGGACACTATAGACATGACCAAAATCATATCGGAGCCTCATACTTAAGCATCGGGTCAACTAAGATTAAAATCCTCGGGCCTCGCTTAAGGACACTATAGACATGACTCAGGCCACATCAGAGCCTCAAACTCAAGTATCGGGTCAACTACAACTCGCCAAAACATTATACACGTATAAAGCTGAAATATAATTATTTATTAGTTATAACGCATAAATTCTTTCCAACGCATACTTTTAAATCTTCATTGAATTCGCTTCTTCTAGGTTTCAAATAATCCATTAGATTCTGAAACATAAACAATATTTGCGCCGAAGCATTACTTTCACTATTATATTCACAATTACAATACCACATAATATTACAGAAACGAAGTAAACTTCGTTTCTTAATATATATCAAACATATATACATTCATAATTGACGGACCCTAAAACCGTCATTAAATATTTAATTTATAATAATAAATTATATTCAATACATTTCAACGATATAAATTTGCCTTTAACATGTATAGATCATATTATTCATATTAGATCTCTTTGCCAGTAATCATAGACGGACCACCATACCGTCATTATTTATTAATTATTGTATATATATATTTAATATATACTTTATATATATATTCTTTGCCATGCATCACCAATCACCATTAATAATATGTATAAAAACCATATACGAAGATCGGAAACCTTAACTAGCATTCTAGCAGCATGGCCGCCCGAACGCACCGCCTTGGTAAACCGTCCACATATACGCGGGGGTAGAGACGTCAGACGGGCACTCACCAAGCATACGCTCGGAGACACCTTCGCCGACACCACACCCCTTATATATGTGAAACAGCTGCAATGACATTCGGCACCTGAATCCGTGAATTTCCATACATTTTCCTTTTTCTATGGAAATTTTCATACAAAATTTTATAAATTTTTGATTTTGTAAAAATATTATTTTCGGGGTATGTCCATACTTAGTATTACGTTGCACATAGTCACGTGGTCGGCAAACGATTTTTAGGTTAAGCAACTTTGGGTGCGGTCAGTAAATGGATGGGTGACCGTCCAAAAATAGGTTCAAATTATAGAAATATTAACATATTATAGAAAATATATTGTTTTAGAGATTTAAATAAAGTGTAGTGTTGAGATCGTCACAAACTCAATAAGCTAAAAGTTAAAAAAAAAATCTATTAAAATTACAAACCTACTCACCATTCAGGTATAGACTAATGATTCGGCAGCTTTTTAGTAATTTCATGGCGGTTGGCAAACAAGGTCCGTCTGATGTTAAGCAGTCACCGCAACCTATGAACGAGTGCGATACTTGAAGTATAAAATGCGCGTTGCCGGCTCTGGGGTGGGATAGAGGGCCTTCGGTGCCTTCACTCATTGCAGTACTACTTTCCGAATCGAGCCGTCCCATTTATGCTGATAAGAGCATGTCTTTACTATTACTAAATAATACAATCGAACAAAGACTTTAAAACGTCATACTTGAATTGGGCTCTCAAGACCTCATTTTGTTCGTTCAATTACGTAAATTAACTAGAAGGTAAGAAAAAATATCGTATCCACTCAAAGTCATTTTCATATCTCTTCTCTCCCAATATTACTTCAACAAACTTTGTTATTACTTTACCCGAGTTTATTTGGAAATGAACTGGAAACTGGCGTCCAGCGGCGACTCGCGATTTATAATCTCAAACAATACATGCCAATTCAGACCTTATATCATTACAATAAGGTTCTGAATATTTCCAAAATTTAATTCAAGTATTGTTGTAAAGCGATCTTATTAAAAGAATATCAACTTTATACATTTTGAGGTAAGTTTCATTTTCAAATAAGCTTGAGTTTTTAAAAATTTTCTTTTACTTTATAATTAGCATATCAAACTTATAAAGGATATGGGTTTGTAAAAACTTTTTTTTAATGTAAGAGGGGGCAAACGGGCAGGGTACTCACCTGATGCTAAGCGTTCACCGCCGCCCATGAACATCTGAGGCGACACCAGAGGGCATGCTTGCGTTGCTGACCCCTAAGGAAAGCCTATATATTATTGATTCGAGAATATCCATCGGTTTAAAAAATACTAGCTGTGCCGGTTTGGGTGTCCTTGTCTCCTTGTTGTGTATGTCTCCGGATCACACAGGATATAACTATCCTAATAATAATCCGTCGAATGTGTAGCGTTTATTATTATTACAAAAATTTTAGTATCATAGCCGTCTATAGTAGAGAAATTTAAAGTGAATAAATTCGAGTTTAAAAGACAATTTATTATATTCTAAAGTCATCACGGGGCGGTGCGCCGAAAACATGAATTATGGTGTACTGTTTAAGAGAATGAAATATTTTTAAAGTTCCCAGCTTTAAGTGAATTTACGGTAGATTTCAAACTTTTCGCAATACTTCATGTTGATGATCATTCATTTTTATCGTTTCTATGGTCGTTTGCGCTGTTTTATTTTGATTATTCTTAAAATATCGCGTAACTTATACACAAAAAAGTTAATGTTGATATTCATATTGTTATTAAATTTGGATGAATAGAAAAAAAAACTCACAGAAAAGGCAAAGGTAGTAGAAAGATGGCGCCAGCACTTCGACGAACTTCTGAACGTAAACAATGCAGCATCAGATAGCACTACATATTATGATGTGGAACAAGAACTTCCCGCACCAACAATACAGGACGTCCGGACCACTATTAAACACCTACAAAATAATAAGGCACCAAGGCTGGATACAATTACTGCGGAAATGCTTAAATGTGCTAGCTCGGAGTGGGTAAGTCGTCTGCATAGCTTAGTAAAGCAAATATGGACTGATGAAAAACTACCTGAAGAATGGCTTCTAGGTATAATTATTCCCATCCACAAGAAAGGAGACAAGACTGTATGCAACAACTATCGAGGAATCTCTGTTCTATCTACTGTATACAAAGTATTTTCGGGGGTGATATATCTTAAATTAAAGGAATACGCCGAAGAAATACTAAGCGAATGTCAATGTGGTTTTAGACCAAATCGATCCACCACTGACCAAATCCATCTTATGCGTCAGAAGTTAGAGAAAGCCTATGAATACGATATTAATTTACATCACATTTTCATAGATTTCAAGCAGGCATTCGATAGTGTGAGCAGGGAGAAGATCCTCGAGGCCATGAAGCTACTAGGAGTGCCAAGCAAACTGGTACGACTAGTAAAAACTACAATGGTAAACTCTAAGACTGTAGTCGCCATTCAAAACGAGATCTCCGAGCCCTTCGAAATACGATCAGGCGTAAGGCAAGGAGATGCCTTATCTACGATAGTGTTTAACCTGACACTGGAAGCGGCTATCCAGAAACTTGGTGTGAACGGTCTAATTGACTTTAACTCCAGTCAGCTAGCAGCCTATGCGGACGACATTGTTATATCCAGCAGATCCCAATATAGCATGATCAGGCACGCCATGACTCTTAGATCAAAGGCAGCTAAATATGGCCTGATGGTCAATGTTTATAAAACGTATTACCTAGCAAATTCCCGTAAACCACTGCCATTACAGAATGTCACTGTTGGAGAAGACACCATTGAAGGAGTTACTAGCTTCAAGTATTTGGGATCTATACTATCTGGACAGAACAGTATCGGCGAGGAAGTGAATGCCAGAATCATGGCCGGCAACAGGTGCTTTTACGCATTGAGTAAGCTACTCCTCTCAAAAATCCTTAGCATGCAAGCTAAAATGTCCATATATAAATCTTTAATCCGCCCCGTAGTCACTTATGGATGTGAGACATGGACGCTAACATCAAAAGATCAACAGAAACTGGCGGGTTTTGAAAGGAAAGTGCTAAGAAAAGTGTTTGGCCCCCTTAGAGATGACAGTGGTTGTTATCGGCTCCGGATGAATCACGAGCTCGATATGTTGATAAAACAGGAGACGATTTTCAGGTTTATCGAATCACAACGCTTAAGGTGGGCAGGACACGTTGAGAGGATGGAGGAAAATAGGGCACCCAAGGTGATGAGTCAGTGGAAGCCACAACAGAAAAGACCAAGGGGAGGCCGAAGCTGAGATGGTGCGACAGCATCGAGGAAGATCTCAGAGCCATGGGAAAGTTTACCGCCTGGAGAAGAAAAGCCAAGGATCGGAACGAATGGCAAAACATTGTTGAGGTGGCCAAGACCCACAAGAGGTTGTAGCGCCACAAAAGTAGGTAAGTAAAGTAAGAAAAAAACATTTTTTTAATAAAAAGGCCTATTCATTGGTCAGAACACATATATTAACCGAAGGTTGCAAGTTCCAAACCGGACAAGCACTTGAAGCTTAATTTTTGTTTAAATTGTTTCTCGTGCTTGACGGTGTAGGAAAATATCGCGAGGAAACCTGGTTGTCGTAAAAAAAATTTAAGACATGTATGTATAAACTATATGCAATAAGTTTTACTGGTGGTCCTTTGTGGTGGGCTAAATGCACGCTTGGTCAGCTACCACCGTACGTTCGTGAAAAACTTGTGAAGTGACTACTCGTCAGCCACTCGTCAACCGTACGTTCATGAAAAACTTGTGAAACGAGCATGACTGCTCGTCAGCCGCTCATCAGCACCTGCATATTCTCTGATATTGCTGATGGTCATGTGCAACGGTAATCACTTAACAAGAGGTAAACTTGTTTGCTCCTGTCCAACATAAAAAGAGCATTTAAATGAAGTTTAAACATTTAAATCGTACCTTTTTACACCACAAAGGTAGCCAAAAAGTGTACGTTCGCTTAATGATAAGCGGTCACTGTTATTATCACAGGCGTGCAAAGGGTTGTTATCAACCCATAGCAAGAAGAGGAGCAAACAGGAACATAGTAAGAGTGTATGGGATTATGCTGACTCTTTCATTACAAAAGACGTAAGAGTACGTTTAGCACTTTATGTTATAACCGTTTACAACAATAAACAAATGTTGTTTGCGGATTTTGATCGTATATATAACCTTAACATACGCTCTGTACACACCAAACAACATAAATACCTGTTTGAACAGTGGAAGCGAACTATTTGAACTTAACTTCCTCCAGCTCAGCGTCAAATGTGTGTTACTAAACTTCACGACGTCAGAATTTAGTACTAAATATCTATAGAACGACATCTACGGTAAAGTTAAGTGCTTTGGAATGTTTCAGTAACTATGAGAAGTAGGGACTTACTGTTCTGACATATATGAGCCGTCGCAACCAGGGAAGTAATGGCGTTTCAAAATGGACGTTTAGTATAGGTATGGGTATTGTTGCATTTGTTTCAGTTAACTGGTAGGCCTTTTATTGCAAGGGCTAGGTAGGTACTACCGTAGTATCAGAAATTCTACCACAAAGCAGTAGCGTGTTACGGTTTCTCGAGGTTGGTAACGCGTGAGTTTCACCAGTGAATGGTGTATGGTTGCTTGCCATATAGTCGCATAAAAAGAAATCTAGCATCCAGACCTCTTCTCCTTTTTACTTCTCACTACAGCAGTATCAAACTACTAGTATAGAATGACTTAGTTAATAGTCTTAGTTTCTACCGAACATTCGATAAACTTCTAACTTAGTAACGGGACTGGATTTTATATATGTGATTAAAGTAAATTTAATAAAAATATTAGTTAGTATATTTTACTATAGATAAAAGAAACGAAAAATCGGGTTAAGTCGTTTGAGCTGTACGATCTTAGCCTTGTAGATCTCGTAGCACTAGCGTAGGCGACTGCTACACAGCTGGCTTGTTAGTTGTGGGCCGTCAAAAATTATCATACATGTAAAAGTGTTTAGTCAGGTATTTGATACAACCAACAATGATGGAAAAACGTTTATTTTTCAAATATTTTATGTGAACACTGACAATAACAATGACATAGTCAAAATAAGATATTTTTTATTTAATTAAAATTTAGATAATCCTGAGGCTAGTTCCGTGATTTTAGACTTCTTTCCTATAAAATGACACTTTGTAGAAATATTTATATACAAAAGACGGTTTACCATTTAAAAAATGATAACTTCGTAATTATTTGTCTATTTTTGGAAAAATATTTCAATCCAATAAATTTAATTTAAGGATAACATAATTATACTTCACATGTTAAACTATATACCAAGCTATTAAAGCTAAAAAATACTGTCTAAGTCTTTAAAATATTAAAAAAAAACTCATTTTTACCACGTTTATTCTGTACATCAAAACAATGTGAAATTAGTGTTTTGACTTTAAAAATTTTCGTTTTATATATCTGGGGTCAATACTTATACAAGACCTCTCCATGAGTCTGTCTATTTAAAAAAAAGATTTATAAATATACATGACAAACGCCAAGGGTATAGCGTAAAGGACACACAGAACACTAATCAATAACCTCCCCCTTTTAAAGTTGGTTAAAAGAAGAATTTATTCCAACTGTTACCAAGTGGTATTATCAAACTTTTCCACCGAAATCTTTATTTTTAATTCGAGATTACCCGAGTGAAATTCCAATAGCTTTGTACAAAGTTTGTAACTTGTTGCGACAAGTTACGATGGAACTTTTGATATAGTGCAGTTAAGTTTTTATTCTCCCCTTCGACGCTAAATTCGAGAACATCTGTTACTAATATTTATACTTTATAAAATACCTTTTTAAATCACTACATAGTGTAAAACAAAGTCGCTGTCTCTGTCCCTATAATATCTCTTAATAGATAGAGTGATTGAAGAGGACGGTTTATATGTATTATAAAATTCATTAAATAGTGGAGAAAAAATAATAATTTTTGAGGTTTCTAATGTGATGTCGTAAATAATTACATTTAACGCGGGCCACGGGCAGTAATGAATAAATCAAAACTACTGGATCGAACATTTTTTCAGTGAATGAGCTAGGCTATATATTTTATACCCGTGCGAAGCCGGAGCGGGCCGGTAGTATAGTATATAGAAGTTTATTGCAAACGGTATTAGAATATTATACATAATATAATAATTTTTAACCTAATCATTTATGGCTATTACAATAAAACAATCAAAATATAATAATTCTTCTTTTTCTTCGTAGCATTAGTCCTGGTATTTACCCAGGATCTACTGATATTATTCTTGTGATTTGACGGGTCACTTACCAATTAGATGTTATATATATATAACAACCGGGACCAACAGTTTAACGTGCCGTCTGAAGCAAGGAAGGGAGACCCACAAAGACAAACGCCCAGACCGAAACAGATATTTAAAACAAACATCTGCTCCGAGTGGGAATCGAACCCACGACCGTCAAGGCTCTAAACAGAATTAATAAAAAAGTGGTTGGTAGAACAAAGTTTTCAATTTTTGCTTAAAATCTAAACAAATACAGTTCTTTTTTCCTATATCTTGATAAAAAAATATCAATGCGAATATCTTCATAATTCTTTTGCCTTTGATGGTACAGTCGAATCCCTTTCATATTTAGTACTCCGGCACAGGGCGTGCGATCCCGGGGGCCGGGATAATGGCGTAACTCGATAAAAGATTTCCCGTGACACCTATACTTCATAGTCTAAGAGCTTCATGTATAAATCAGGTAGGAGTTAAAAAATAGGTTTGCATTTCTACTACTAAATTATGTATATTTACTCTATTAAAGGAATGGTTGTGTTGTTGTTATGAAAGAGATTGAGAGAGAGGGAGACGGACTATAATTTTTTTCATTATATTGAGTGCTTTGATTGTGCAATATTATAGTGCATTGAGGTATACCAGGAATAATTTAATCTATAAAAATAAAACTGAATTGCCTCTTACTAATAACACAATTACAACTTTTTTATATTGATGTGATGATGTGATGAAGGTATGGGTATAACTTAATTACACCAAAACGTTCTTTTTTTAATTTTTGTCACTTTTATTAGTTTACCTAATCTCCAAAACAGTTAAACTGCTAGTCATGGGAATTTCATTAGTAAATAGCTAACATTACAAGGAGTAGTTTAGGCCGCGTAGTAGTTTCCGCGCAGAAAAGAAAACCAAGTAAACAATACTTCGTACATCACGCAAGTGGAGTTGCGGTTTTAGGTTGTATTATATTTAATAAATTGTATTTCTTTTATATGAAAATGAAACAATAACAATAATATAACTTTATTCTAAATAACTAGCTCCTATTCTATATAACAACACTGTGTTGCGACATTTCAACTTAACGCGTCAAGTAAGAAGTTTTGTTTCATACTTTCCAATGGTCTTACTGTTATCATAACTTGGATGGAACTTGTTCCAACGTGCCGCCTTTTGGGACTCGTGTGAGCTGAAATTAACTACAATGTGATTTTGTAGAAATAGCATTATCTTTTATCGCACTGCTATTTTCGTTACTGCGATTTTTGCGATATTTAAAATAGTGTAATTTGGGATGGCTTTACTCACTGGTAAACCATAGACTTTAATCGAAGGTCATAGAAACTAATCTAGAATAAAAAATTCTAAGTTTACAACTTTTTATTTTGTGTCTCAAGTTCGTGTCTTGCTTAATGTTCTGTATATTTTCATATCGCGTGAAGAACATGTGTTGAAAGAAATTCTGAGATAAATATCCGTTAATCAACATCTGAGCAGCGTTGTGGATTATGTTCTTAATCTTTAACAGACGAGGACGCGTTAGCGCAGCGTTAATAAGATATTTATTAACAATTTCAAAAGTTGTGGTTTCTTTTTTACTTATTTAATGCGAACATAAATATTATAAATATAAAATCGTTAAGCTTGCAATATAAATATAGCTAAATAATATAAAACAAAAAAAAATTAATATTAAAAACAATTTTTCAAAGAACGTTCCTATTTATAAAAGCTGACGCTAGCAGATAAAACTTTATAACTAAATCGCATATCGCTTTCAGGGCGTTTTCCATTCGATTAATAACTCAACCGTATTTTTAATTGCGAGTTGAAGTGGAACAATTTTTAGACGTTTGTTATATTTTACATTCAGTTACAATGTTTCCCATATAAACTGCCACGTTTCAAATATTGCGGACGAAAAATCGCATGTCAAAAACAGCAGTGCTATTTAGTAAAGTAGCACAGAAATCGCGTCTAGAGAATGTTTTTTTTTTATTCTTCCTTTGAATCTGAGACATCAAAGACGTTGTGAATTTGAGTAAAATATTTTTAATGCTATTTGCTCGGAATACCATTTGGTTAACCATTAAAATACCAGATGTAAAGTTATAGTAAAGCTTATAGTATTAATAAAGAAAATAAAGTCTTAATGGCATAGAATAGCGAATTTTTAGGGTTGTATCAAATTTCACAAAAAATGCATATTTGCATATTTTTTGAATTCTAATCAATCTTCCAACTTCTCTACTTATATTATAAATGAGAAAATAACTCTGTCTGTTAAGCCTACTCGTGCTAACTGAAAACTGCGATTTTTTCCTAATATTTTGGATGTAATGGCAAAAAAGCTGTATGTGATACCCTATGATAGTAGGTTTTGAAGTAAATGATATCCTAACTGGTCAATCAGTTATGGTGAGTACTGGCACCAAAAAAACTCTTACAATTTCTGATTTTATTTACATACAAACTTTCATCAGCAATTTTATTTTAGTTTTCGCGACAGAAAGTCTGTGACCGTCATCATGATCCTATCTATATCTACACTAAAATTCATCAAAATCGGTTCAGCTATTTAGGCGTGAAAGGGCCACAAACACATAAACCAACGAACGATATCACTTTCGAATTTATATTAATCAGTCATAGTTAGTCATTATATTGCAGATATTTATTAAAATTTCCGTCTCGGTCTGGGCGTTTGTCCATGGTACTCCCCACTGTGCCTCGGAGAGCACGTTAAACTGTCGGTCCCGGTTGTTATCACATAACATCTGATAATAATCGTTAACTCTTTATAAGTAAATTGCTCTTATCCAGTGAGTTTCTGGTTCGCCCTTAGGATTGCAGAGGTCAGATAGCAATCGCTCCGTGTAAAAACTAGTAACCTGTCAAATCCGGATAAGTGTAATAACCAGACCCTGGGTGAAGAAGAAAATTTAGTCATTGTAAGCTTTACTTATTTATAATTATGTAGTATGATTCACGTTTCATTCAGTTATATCTCGAGGCCTACCATGAACTCTTATTGCGATTCAAATGACAACCTTTTACCATGACATATATATTTATAAGTCATGCTCGTATAAAATCTGAATTGTTTTGCTATCTGAATTGAATTGGATTGCAATAAAATTGTTAGTTAAAGTCGAGCACTGGTTATATAAGTTCATCTGCCTGTGAGAAAATTAGCAGCAATTACTGTAATTGCTGTCTATGTGTAAACCGCGTTAACATTAGGTTTAATGAGGGATTCCGTGTTACTTGTAACGTTACTAACCACATCTCGACAGAGCTTAGGTTAGATAGTTAGAAATGAATCAAAGTTTCACAATTTATAAAGCAGAATATTTATAGAATAATTTTATTTAAAGCGGTGTAGCCAAAATATAATTTATAATTATATTTTTAAATACAGTCTTAAGAATTGTATCAACCGCAACTGATCTAGTTTCTGAAGTAAGCTTTGCAAAATAAAAAAAATCCAGTTCGACATGCTGTGAGAGAGTTGTTTATTCTTGAAAACAAAAAAACAGTAAAAAATCTACAGACAATTAATATGTAAGTAAAAAGACAACTCTTTATTGAACGAAGGATAAAACCCCAACAGATAGTCAACGCAATTATCAGGCGGCGATAATCAGTTGAGCTAATTTGGGAAAGGGCCGGATGAATTTCGTCTTGTCCACGAGACCACTAAGAAAGTAATTGGGCAAAACAAATGGTGGAAATATCGAGCAAACGATCCGGGACCGATCGGTTGTTAGATAACGTTAGTGGAATTATAAAAGTTTGGTCGGGCCCAAGCTATTTGATAAGGCGATCTTCTTTACGACTTCGTTGTAATTGTTGGGAAGTTAGAAAATTGTTGTAATTATGAATACGTTTGAAATATCTTAGAGAGTTTCTAATCTGTTTAAAATAAACCTTAAACTGTTATAGTTTTTGTTGGTGATTTCTAGGGTTCCGTAGCCAATGGCAAAAACGGAACCCTTATAGTTTCGTTATGTCCGTCTGTCTGTCCATCCGTCTGTCCATCTGTCCGTCTGTCCGTCCGTCCGTCCGTATGTCACAGTAATTTTACTCTTTTTTTTTTTTTTTTTTTTTTATGTTAGAAGTTGGCAAACAAGCATACGGCCCACCTGATGGTAAGTGGCTGCCGCAGCCTATGAGCGCTTGCAGCACCATTAGTAGGTGCCACTTGCACGTTGCCAACCTCGAGATATTAGTTCTTAAATCTCGTTCGCCCAGTAATTTCACTAGCATACAATGCCCTTCAAACCGGAACACAGTAGTGCCTAAGCACTACTATTTGGCGGCAGAATATTGGACATTGCGGTGGTACCTACCTAGCCGGCCTCTTGCAACAAAAGACCTACCACCAGTGTGACTGATTGCACTGGTGGAATAATCTCTGCTGTGACAGAGGTTATCCCAACAGCGGGCGATGGGGTCGTCACATCCCGACGCCGTTAAACTCCGTTACTCGGCGACCATTGGCTCTATTTATACGAAATTTACTAAATATGTGTATTCTATGAACCGCACAACAATTCTGTAATGAAATCTTAAAATATATAAGAATTAAGAGTAGCAGTCCATACATTTATCTGAGTATTGAAAAAAAAATTCAAGGTATGTCAACGTGTGAGATATCTTTTGATGGATTGAAGGAGGTTTGATTTCGACTTTTTTCTTTAAGGCAGTAGTTGTTGAGATATTACCTCCGAAAGTCATAAAAATTGTGTCTCTTCCCCCCCTCTAACTTTTGAACTATGGCATTTAAAATTCTAAAAAAAATTGAGCTTATAGGATATCAAATAAAATTTCAACCACATTTGGTTTGAAGAAGATAGGTCCACAAATTTAAGTAATTTACTCTTATCCAATGAGTTGAGTTAAGACTGGTTCCTTCTTAGGGCTACGAAAGTCAGATGGCAATAACTCAATGTAAAAACTTACTCTAATAATACTAAAATTACAAAACCATAAAAGTTTAGTGAAATAATTTTTGCTTGAAACTATGACTTTCGCCGAACTTACATTGGGGTTAATTTTCTTAGCTTTGCTATAAAAGAAAACATATTGACGAAAACGGAATATCCTGGAAGCGACTATAAGGCCTATATAATATCTCTACCTATATCAAATCGATCTCTAAACAGCATTGTCTATCAAATGCCATAAGGCTTAGCAATAACTTAATCATTGAGAACAAAATAACATAAAAAATTATGATACCTAAAACAATTGTACCCAACAATCACAGCATGCCCTCATCAAAGTAGCAGTGAAATGTGGCATAAAAAAGAATTCCTCGAGAGCCAATGTCGATCCTTATTTATGAGTCAGCGTATTATTATGACTCGCCAATTTTCCGGGAAATAAAATCCCGTTACAGCCGCGCGCCAACGATTCCGGGACGTGACTGGCGGATTGCTTTCCGATCTTTACTGGTGTTTTGTATGATAATATTGCATTTTATGCCTCACAAGAATGCTGGTAATCAAAGCTTAGGTTGTCCCTAAGCTTAAACTTCAAAGTGAGGAAACTTTTTCAAATCGAATTCAATTTTATTGCAAAAATAGGAGATTGTTATTTTCATTGACGACGCTGTGGCGCAGCGGTACCTGCTTTAAGCGCCACAGGTCACAGGTGCGGCTTCCGCTCGGGACTGATGTTTGTATTGACCATACATACATGTGTTCCGGTCTGGATGTCTTCGTCCATGTCCTTGTGTGTGTTTCCGGCCCCGACACAGGATATTACTACCCTAATGGGGGCCGTTGAGTGTGTAGCGTTTATTTATTATTTCATGCTCTTTTCGGCATCCATAAGCAAACCAATGAAGTGCTATTCTCTTATAGATATCGTATTTAAAGGAACAGTATCTGTACTTCGGCGTAGGCTCAAACTTCGGGGGGTTGTTATTTCTCTCTCATTACCTTGACTTGGGAAGTAGAAACACATTTTTGTAATTCTACTACTACTGTTTAATGAATAGAAAACTGAGATTTTCTTGTGTTACTTATATTTAAACTCTTAAACGAATAGGTTATAAGTAATCACAATAAAAAAAAGGATTTTTGTACGTCGTTTGTTATATTTCCGTCACCTACTGGCGTCGGGATGTGACGACCCCATCGCCCGCTGTTGGGATAACCTCTGTCACAGCAGAGATTATTCCACCAGTGCAATCAGTCACACTGGTGGTAGGTCTTTTGTTGCAAGAGGCCGGCTAGGTAGGTACCACCACAGTGTCCAATATTCTGCCGCCAAATAGTAGTGCTTAGGCACTACTCTGTTCCGGTTTGAAGGGCATTGTACGCTAGTGAAATTACTGGGCGAACGAGATTTAGGAACTAATATCTCGCGGTTGGCAACGCGTGAGTGGCGCCTACTAATGGTGCTGCAAGCGCTCATAGGCTGCGGCAGCCACTTACCATCAGGTGGGCCGTATGCTTGTCTGCCAACTTCTAAAATAAAAAAAAAAAAAAAAACCTACAATATTGCTGTCGGCCGAAAGATGTAATATATTCAAAACTGAAATAGAGACAAAACTTTTCACTGCATAAATGAAAACATTAAGTGAATTCTCATTAAATCATCGTTTATTTATTATAAACATTCATTTTGCTTCAACTTCTGGTAAAAAATGTAAATTTTATTTATACAGCTAAAATACGGAAAATATTATTTCTTGGACAAAAAATTCAAATTCACCGAAGTTAAATCAATAATCTAGTTGAAATAGTTGTTAATGTTGACAGCATGAATGGGCTGATCGGTGAAGTATTTTCTTCAAATATACACCCGATGTAGTAGTAATCATACTGTTGCGTTTTGATCGATGGTTAGTTCCTAAGCTTGTCCGTTCCCTTATTTTTCGTCTTCATTATTCTTTCCATACCCGATATCATTATATGACAGTGAAGTATTTATTAATTTATCCAGCCATTGCATATGATTCCACTCCACCATCACTCCACCTTACGGTAAGTGGAAGGACAGTCCAAACGCATAGGCTAGTCCTACGTCCTACCTGCAAAATGCAACTGGTTCTACGCTGGCAAATTTGGAAACGCTTCACGCGTTTTTCAACAATATGTGGTGGTAGCTTACCAGGCGGCATTTAAGCCTCACCACCAGCAAGGGACCACTAGGGTTCCTCAAGATGTTTTCCTTCACTGTTACGCATGAGATAAATTAATCACTTGAAAATTCAGAGCTGATAGCCCGGTCTTTTATCCATTGGTCATCTCGGCTACTTTTTTATCATAAGATCTACCTTAAGAAACTGCTTTTCCGGCGTCGGGATGTGACAACCCTATCGCCCGTTGTTGGGATAACCTCTGTCACAGCAGAGATTATTCCACCAGTACAATCAATCACACTGGTCTTTTGTTGCAAGAGGCCGGCTAGGTAGGTACCATCGCAGTGTCAAATATTCTGCCGCCAAATAATAGTGCTTAGGCATTACTGTGTTCCGGTTTGAAGGGCATTGTACGGTAGTGAAATTACTTGGCGGACGACATTAAAGAACTAATATATCGAGGTTGGCAACGCGTGGTTGGCACCTACTAATGATGCTGCAAGCGCTCATAGGCTACGGCAACCACTTACCATCAGGTGGGCTGTATGCTTATTTGCCAACTTCTAACATAAAAAAGACTGATTTTTCTCAGCAGTAACATCATTTATACAGACATAATACAAATAATAACAATAGCCATGTTTCAAGACAGTTGTAGATTACTTTGTGTACTAAATTACTTTTTCCAATTCCTTTTCTTCAATATATCTTAAGGCTTTATTGCCTTTATCAAGCAACGCTAAAACCGGATAAAATGTCGCAAATATCCTCGAGTGGGGGAAGATAGGTTATAAACGCGTAAACTATGGCTATCTGATGGCCATGACTCAAGACAGACGCTTACTGTCCGGATTAGTGGTAGTAAATCAAGAATCATGTTCTTTGTTTTATTGTTGTTCTATGACAAAAATTTTGAAGATTTTCCCAGTTCTTTTGGCTAATACTTTATGAATATTAAATGATAACTATTTAATGTGATGGACTTTCAAATATTTTTCATATTGGTCTTATTGGTTAAAAGTTCTTATTTTTTAATCATTAGATTTCATTTTCAGAATATTTTTTATTAAAAAACTTTCAGTTTTTGTTTGTGATCACTGGTGGTAGGTCTTTTGTTGCAAGAGGCCGGCTAGGTAGGTACCACCGCAGTGTCCAATATTCTGCCGCCAAATAGTAGTGTTTAGGCACTACTGTGTTCCGGTTTGAAGGACATTGTACGCTAGTGAAATTACTGGGCGAACGAGATTTAAGAACTAATATCTCGAGGTTGGCAACGCGCGAGTGGCACCTACTAATGGTGCTGCAAGCGCTCATAGCTGCGGCAGCCACTTACCATCAAGTGGGCCGTATGCTTGCTTGCCAACTTCTAACATAAAAAAAAAAAAAGTTTTGTCATCGAGTCTTATAAAACACAATAACACTCCGACAGAGTAATTACAACTGTCCTTTCTCACAGAGCATGGTCCTTTCAGTATATAGATGGCTTAAAATCATATCGAAAGAACACTAATGGAGTATAAGGTATTAATCGTACAGGCATGTTTTCCGGTCTGGTTGTGCTTGTCCTTGTCATTGTGAATGTTTCCGGACCCCCGACACAGGATATAATTATCCTAATGGGGGCCGTTGAGTGTGTAGCGTTTATTTATTTATGTATTATAAATATTTTCCTTTTACCAGCTTTAAATGTATTATGGCATGGAAAAATATTAAATAAAACACAACGTAAGTAATTAAATTATTGAAGCAGACAAGACAGTTACAGTTAAATATGTATTAGGCAAATAGTCATTATTGTTGTATTAAAAAATAACTAGCTGGACCCGCGGCTTCGCTCACGTTGCGTACCAATTTTTCTTTATTGTACAGAAACCTAACTATTTGTATACAGTAAAAGTAGCATAAGTTACTCCTTCTACCATCAGTGTCATCAGCTATCTGTCAGTGAAAGTCCCATTAAAATTGATCCAGCTGTTACACAGACAGACCAAAATTTTAAAATTAATATTCATGTAAGTACCTATATACTTTCATATAGGTTTAGTGAAAAGCAGGTATTTTGCATTACAATTTGGCATTACAAACAGATACTTCAATATAATTTATTTCTATAGATGCATAGATTTATATATTTTTAATTTTAATTTAAAACGTATAAAGCTAAACTTTTCAATATTTTTAAACGGCCGTACTAATGTAATCCGCTGACGCGGACAGCTTTTGCCACATGCCAATCTACCTGAAAATTCAGTGAATATTGTATCAGTTTAAAAACAACTGCAAATCGAAATGTTTTTAAATAGCAGTTTTTTTGTCCGGATTGTATAAAATGTTTTATAAAGATTTTTATAAATTCACAATTGTATAATCAATTCATGTCTGGATTATCTTTTTTTTATGTTAGAAATTGGCAAACAAGCATACGGTCCACCTGATGGTAAGTGGTTGCCGTAGCCTATGAGCGCTTGCTGCACCGTTAATAGGTGCCTCTGACGCGTTACCAACCTCGAGATATTAGTTCTTAAATCTCGTCCGCCCAGTAATTTCACTAGCGTACAGTGCCCTTCAAACCGGAACACAGTAGTGCCTAAGCGCTACTATTTGGCGGCAGAATATTTGACACAGCGGTGGTACCTACCTAGCCGGCCTCTTACAACAAAAGACCTACCACCAGTGTGACTGATTGCACTGGTGGAAAAATCTCTGCTATGACAGAGGTTATCCCAACAGCGGGCGATGGGGTCGTCACATCCCGACGCCGGGAAATCTGCCACGTTTCCAAGCATAAGTGTCTACAAAAGTAAGTCTAAACACATCTTCTTCCTAGCATTATTCCCGGTATTTATCAGAGTCTGCTTTAACTCTCATCTAGTTTTTACACAGAGAAATTGTCATCTAACCTCCTCAACCCTAAAGGCAAATTAATAAACCACTAGGTAAGAGCAAATTACTTATCAAGAGTTAACGACTATTTTAATGTAAATTAAATTATTAAAACTATCGTGAGACATAATTAACTTAATGTAAAATTTAAACGGCTAACACTCACGTTCAATCGGTTTAAGTACCGACTAGTTTCGGACTCATCGGAGGTCCTTCATCAGGGTGAGTGCGTTACGTTCGCGGTCGCGACCCGTCTCGCACACACGATTATTATTCGGAACCTACAGCTTATTGTGCTCTTTGAGGCACGGAGGAGACACCCATAAGAATAAAAGCTTAGACCGAAGCATATATAGCAAATATCTGCTCTGTGCGTAACCATCTCGCATTGTCGTACAGAATGACATCTTTTGATGTTAGAAAATCTTTATCTATATAAAACCGGCTATTTTAATATTCTAGCGAGAAAACATAAAAGTTTTCTACAGTCTCGATCTTTTTACCGGTTCTTCGCATATAAAGAAACAATTTCCTTCAATGGTCTCGTGAATATGCAGAATATTTTTCTATACAAAACTTTTTCGCTGACCGCGTCTGAAGTATTTTTAAGGAAATTCTTTAGAATAAGCGTTTTTATTTTCAGGAAATTAATTCTGTATAAATGGGGTAGAAAATATCGTATTTATGTAAAAAATTACGTCGTTGCTAAAGTAGCAAGGTGAATCGAATATTCCTTAAAATGTTATATTTTAAATTTATGTAATCAAGACGCTAATTTTTTCCCTGTCACTACATAGTATAAAACAAAGTCGCTTTCTTTGTCCCTATGTATGCTTAAATCTTTAAAACTACGCAACGGATTTTTTAATAGATAGAGTGATGGAAGTTGAAGGTTTATATGTAAAAAAACATCCTTTAAATAGTGGAGAAATACTGTTATTTTTGAGGTTTCTAATGTGATGTCGTAAATTATTATATTTAACGCGTAGGCCACGGGCAGTAATGAATAAATCAAAACTACTGGATCGATTTTAATCATTTTATCAGTGAATGACATAGGCTATATATTTTATACACATGCGAAGCCGGAGCGGGCCGCTAGTTATAAATATTTGCAATTTTAATTAATGTAAATAAATGTTTTGTTGTTAAATTTTTAATTAAATTAACGATGTTAACCATCTTCAGTTGTATAAATGGGCCGGCTCGATCGGGGAAGCACTACCTTCTCGCAGAAAATCGGAGTGCAGTAATAGAGTAGGGTTGCGTTTCGTGCGATGAGTAAGAGTGCCGGAGGCCCCATATCCCATCCTTCCTATCCCGTCCCTTCTATCCCTTGGGTTGGCAACACGGCTGTGATACTTCAAGTATCACTTGCGTTCATATGTTGCGGTGACTTATTAGTACTATCAGGTGGACAGTATGCTTGTTTGCCAACCGAT
Source organism: Hestina assimilis (assembly GCA_023373885.1). Taxonomy (NCBI): domain Eukaryota; kingdom Metazoa; phylum Arthropoda; class Insecta; order Lepidoptera; family Nymphalidae; genus Hestina; species Hestina assimilis. Next base: position 1,764,256 of record CM041749.1, on the reverse strand, counting down.
TATATCATGAAATAAAATCATGGTATAGGGGAGGGGTTTTATCACCTGTATCTTAGAAAATAAACAGCAAAGTGTTTTATTTACAATTCAATACAATACTTACAAAAAACATAAATAATGTAGCAGATAGATCACTTAAGATAAACAAGAGGAGATCCAAAGGTCAAAAGCGATATTTCGTATAAAGTATACGTTATTGGAGGGCCAACAACAAGTTCTATTATTTTCGTATAAATTGATGGTCTCTTTTATGACCGTCTCGAATGAAATATGGCCGCAATGTAACAATACGATATAAACTGCTGGGTTAATGCCCACTGCTGAAATATCCTGTAAAAGCGTGTCTCCATTGACGAATCGTTAAATTGATCGTGACACAAATTTTGTTTTCATATTTACGGTTAGAAACTAAATCAAAGTTGGTCAAATAAAAGTTTCCTGTATTTCATCGTAACATATTTTTGTAAGCATTATCAATAAACAAGAGAAAAGTATAAAACGAAATATTTTTAGAAAAAAATACCGAATTCGAAACAAAAGGAAAAAAATTATACGACAGAAGTTGGCCCTAACTGACTAACTGACTGACGAGGTTCTGTACTTAGAATTTTTTTTTCTTTTTAGTTTTGAATTTGGTATTTTTTCCAAAAATATTTTTTGATATCATTTTTGTGTTTACGAAATTTCACCGTTGGTGCTATATTCCGAACAAAAAATTTCCTTCATAATTTATAATCAATTTACGACAACAATTCGCATCTCAATAAATTTATTTAATAAATTTTAATAAGTCATTTACAGTTCAATAAAAATAATCTTGATAGTTCTATGTTTACACTATCAATTTACGTACGTTAAAACTGACGGATGTATATTGTGAATGGATATTGAAAATGGTTTGAAAACTATGTATGCTCAATTCTTTGACAAAAGTTTTCAAATAAAACCGAATATATGGTTTAAAACTGATTGGCTGGTGTTTTGTCTTTGTGACCCATTTAAGAAACTATTTTATGTGTAATACAGAGTTTGATCAGAGAATTACTATCCTTTAATTTTTAACACGATTTTATTGGCTTCCTAAGTATGTAACGGAAATTTTAACACGATTTAGACCTCTTTCAAAACGTCGGATGAAACCGAAATTTTGCATATTTATTAAGGACCGACGAAAATTTAATAATATAAAAATTGAACTAAAAAATATGTTCTAAAAAGAAGCTTTGGGTGTTTTTAAGTCATAATCAAATGATAATCCTTCCTATTTATTCGTATTTATAACTATTGACACCACCCAACTTCACTACATAGTATAAAACAAAGTCGCTTTCTCTGTCCCTATGTATGCTTAAATCTTTAAAACTACGCAACGGATTTTGATGCGGTTTTTTTTAATAGATAGAGTGATTAAAGAGGAAGGTTTATATGTAACATCCATTAAATAGTGTAGAAAAAAAAAATTGAGGTTTCTAATGTGATGTCGTAAATTTAACACGTGCGGGCCACGGGCCGTAATGAATAAATCAAAACTACTGGATCGATTTTAATAAGTTTCAGTGAATGATTATAGGCTATATATTTTATACCCGTGCGAAACCGGAGCGGGCCGCTAGTTTGTAAGAAAATACATTTTGTCTTATTTATTTTCATTTTTAGTTGGATTTTCTATAAAAGCGTTACAGTTTTTTAAACCATTATATACTATATTTTTATATTTCATTCTGGTATATATCTTAGATTTCTTCATTGAATAACATTTTTATTCGAAATTCAAAATATATGGTACTTCAAAGTAAAATTGGTACCAAGGAGCTACATTTTTAAAACATCTACAAAGTTTTTCGAGAGCACGATGTATACTCGAATATGCTGTTAAAGTTTTCCTAGAAAATACACGTAAAAGGAATCTTAGATGAGAGATCTCCTGAGGTCTAGGTTCTATGCGAATACAAATGAAGCGTGCACCTTGGAGGATCAGGTCTTGCAACAAAACTATAAACACGCAAGAGCTACCTGATTACACGCTTTAAGTTATAAAGCATAAGGTACAATGTTCTACGATACTCTTTTTTTGATATTACAGAATATAAGAACAGTCACGCCTTCTAGATTTTTCCGATAACGCAAGTACTGCAGTCTTTATTAAAGCAGAAAGGGGCTTATTACTGAGCCTGAAATATCGTTTAATATAGATATGGTAAGAAAAATGAAAATTTCCCTAGCGAACTAATAATATTTTAAGCTACTATCTGCCCGCGACTTTGTCCGCAATAACCTTAGAATTAGCTCCAAAGATAATAATTATTTTAAGAAAATAATTTTCACTAAAACATCTGTACCAAATTTTAATTAATTTCGTCATGTAGTATGTTTTTGATAAACCCACACGAATCTAGTATTTTTCTGGGATAAAATTCCATCCTAATTCGTTCAGCAGTTTATGCGTAACTAAACAACATACATCCAAACATCTGAACATTCAAACATACAATATTTCACATTTATTATATCAGTAGAATAAAAAGTTTTTACTTGTATTCTGTGACCTAAATTGAAAATATGAAAGTTAGGATAATCTAAGGGCTGCTTTAACTACTATCTTGTTTTTATTAAAAATTCTGAGATAAAAGTTATGTACCATGGTTTTATTTATTGTTTAATTTTAATGAATATATTGTAACAATGAAAGATATACGTGAATTTACGTAAATACGATCTTCAACTCAGTAAATAATCAACTTTAAAGGCTTATAATATTTAATTGTGCTTGTACTTATAATTATATTTTTATGGGACTAATTTGGCAAGTATGCATACGGCCCACCTGATGGTAAGCGGTTGTCGTAGCCTATAAGCTCGTGCAACACCATACATATTTTGTAGGTATCACTCACTCTTTACCAAACTCGAGATATTGGTTCTGAAATCTCTTTTGCCCAGTAATTTCATAATTTCATTAGTTACAGTGTCCTTCAAACCGAACCACAGTATACTGCTTTACGGTAGAATAACAGACACCGCCGGTACTAGCCGGCCACGCGCAAAAGAAGGTTTACCACCAGCAATATATTTAGAGTGTATTATGTTTTTTTTTTGTAATATTATATTTTTATCAAGTTGTCGAACAATTAAAAATCATTTGTATTTATGCACAAGTCAACTCTGTTGAATATAGCTATATCTTTCCAGCGTCAAGCGCTGCAGTAAGATATATCAGGCTCCGGTCAATGTATAAAGATACATATGTTGGCGTACCGAGGCGCTATGCAATAACGGCATAGCAATGCCTTTTATAAAACTTATCCTAAGCATTTCTATATATTGTAAATAAGGTTCTTTATAAAATTGAACTTATATTCTAAGCGATTTTAAACGTCTAAGGAATGAGTAACCCAGACTAAAAATAATTTGGATGGTTATGATACATAATTATATGAATTATACATGACAACGATGTGGCGCAGCGGTAGCGATCCTGCCTTAAGCACCACAGAGCGCGGGTTCGATTCCCGCTCAGAGGAGATGTTTGTATTGACCATACAAGCATGTGTTCCGCCCTCAGTGTGTTTGTACTTATCGTTGTGTATGTTTCTGAACCCCGACACAGGATATCACCTAATAGATATCACCACAGGATATATCCCAATGGTGGTAGTTAAATTTGTAGCGAAAGTTAAAGAGTAAAAAAGGGACATCAAAATATTCGCCCTCTTCATTAAAATTGGTTAAAAATCACTAATGTTTTTCATTACAAATTACTAAATGGCAATGGATATAGACATGTGAGATACAAAAACGAATTAAATATGATAAATTAATGTTTATAAATCGCTCTGATCCAATGAGTTACTGGTTCGCCCTTAGGGTTGCGGAGGTCAGATGGCAATCGCTCCGTGTAAAAACTAGTAACCTGTCAAATCCATTTAAGAATAATAAGCAGACCCTGGGTAAAATAAAATACCGGGAATAATGCTAGAACGAAGACGTTTATAAAATATTTTATTTAGAAATTTTAGTACTTTATGTGAAAATGAATTGTAAGAGAGCTTATATTTAAGTTAAATGAGCATAGATTTCTTAAGGCGTTGTATACATTCGCTATGTTCTCCGAAGCAGACATCGCAAGAAATGTCACCATTTACACACGGCTTTATATTTTATAATACGATTACACAGATTAATATTAATGTTGAACTACTTATGGGGTTTATGGTTTTTGAATATTTTATTAGGGTGCTGAAAATTTCATGATAAGCTATGTAAATTTTGGTTTATATTGTACACTACAGCAGTGTTAGATAAATGAGTATCAAGATTTTTAAATATAATTATATTTATTGATTATTTTTTTAACCAAGGTATATGTAAAAATCGACATATTATTTGAATCGTCAACTTTTTAAGCCTTATCACCGTGATTAAAGAAACAATATCGAGCGCATCGCAGTGCGGAGTTTTTTCAACACAATAAATAATCTTTTTACCCGACTGCCAAAGGAGGGTAATGTTTTTCGAGCGTATGTATGTATGTCTATTTCGTTGTGACGCTCTAAAGCCTACATATGAGGTGTCATTGGATTCGCCTCAGTTGTAGAGTGACATAGCGCATTATATATAAATATGGTGCCCGTGGGAAAAAAATATTCCCTAATAAATATTACAATACTTATAGCGCCAAAATCATGGTTCCTTGTAGAACTCGAAAAGTAGAATAAAATTTTCGATATAATACTTGGTTTTCGAAAAATCGATGTTTAAAATTTTAGAATTTCTTACCATTTCAATTTTTTTCTTCTTAGTATTTTTAATGTAGTGGGTATTTTTATTTCATTTAATAATTTAAGCTGTTGTACATAAACCCAAATTAAAGCATGGTTATAAACAAACTAAAATGTATAAATTTTCTGAATTTAATTTTATGTTTCTTAACATGAAATCTGCTCTGTTCACATCCATACTCTGAATTCGCCGAGTGGCCTCAGTCGCGCTTCGTTACGCCGCGGCTCTCGGGCCGCGACAAGGGTTTTTGTCTGTAAAGGAAACGAGAAAACCTGCAGATACTTGCATTTTGCTTTTATTATTCATTTTGTCATACATCTGCAGTATTTGCTATGAATATTTACCATATAAATTTATTATATGAATGCTATGAATTTAGCATATCATAATTATAATATAATTAGTAGTAGTAGCGCCTCCCAGCACAAATGGGCCGGCCTGACTGGTAAAATAACTGTATCACTAGGTATTGTGAGACGCTCATAGCCGAGAGTGCATCCACTGATCGGTAAACGATCGGTAGGTTAAGAAACTTTAGGCGCGGTCAGTCACTAGATCGTGAGTGATCGCATAGTGGTATTTCAACCGAGCGTCTCCGTGCTTCGGAGGGCACGTAAAAAGTCGGTCCCGGCTGTTGACAATTAGACAACAGTCGATAAGTCACGTCAGAGGCCTACGGGCGACCTGAACAACTCTGACACTAGGTTGACCACTAACCACTCGATAAGAAGAAGACTAGGTATTGTTGCGTTTCGTGCGATGACTGAGATGGCCGCAGGCCTAATGTCCCGCTTCCTCTGTTCTCTTTCTTTTGTCCCTCCTATCCCTTAGGTTGGCAACGTGCATGTGATACTTCATGGGTTGCAGTGTCTGCTTACCATCAGGTGGACCGTACGCTTCTTAAAAAAATACTTTAAAAATTATATGACAAAAAAACATTTCGCGCAATCTTCAATATTTAAATCAAGTATAAACACTGCCTTTATAAAAAATCACCTTCATAAATATTGTTTCTGAATTCTCGTATACCAGTTACCAAATAAAGTTACACAACGGTATGTAAATAGTTAATATCTTCTTTTGGAACCGAGCCAACGAATCGAGTCATCTCGGCGGTTGACACTTTTTTGGCCCAGCCCTAAACGCTGGACGTGGCGTTTGTTTCATACTTAACGTGTATGTTGGTGACATTTTCATATTGGCCACGAGTTTTTATTTAAGATATGTAAATCGGTTAGGGGATTTTTTCTATTATTTCTTAACATGAAACAGTATTTTAGTTGTCAAAATAGGCTTCGCGCGTAAAACAATTCAATTTAAATTACAAATCCTTTATATTTATCAGGAGAAATCGGAGAGATGAAATAGTTATTAAAAAAGCTGACATTAACGCTCGCTGTTGTGTATTGGTGGCTAGACTGCCGCTAGTCTCACCAGTAACAGGTTCGTTTCCCGCTCGAGGCGGATGTTTGTATTCATCTTACAATCACCTGTTTCGGTCTAGGCCTTTATCCTTGTGGAGCAAGTTGAGCTGTCGATCCCGGTTCACTTATGCATCTGATAATAACCTTTAACACTTGTTAAGTTCATTGCTCTTATCCAATGCTTTACTGGTCCGTCCTAAGGGTTGCGAAGGGTTAGATGGAAATAGTTCTGTGTAAAAATTAGTCGCCTCTCAAACCGGGATAGGAGTAATAAGTAGACTCTACGTAAAACACCCAGAATCGTGCTAGAAAGAAGAAGATATTCCTATGAAAACCAAGCCAAGAATATTGTCCTAAATGATAAAACAAAATTATTAGCAAACACAACTGGAGTTTTAACATATATTGTTGTATAGTCAAACAAAGGGAATTCCCAAGGGTAATACTTTTCAGGAATAATAAATTACACTTTGCAACTTAAAGTTAAATATATTAAACTGGGATCTACAACTACTGTATAGCTGTTACGCTGGTCCGGTACTAAATAAGAATTAATTGTTTAAAGAGACGGTCGTTGGCTGTAACTCAACTTGTTTTACTTAATATCGTCTGGGAGTTAGACTTTTATTTTGTATTCTTCTTTAATAAATTTAAATTAAAGATTAGTGATTTAAATACTTTTATAGGCAGTAATATGTAGTGGTCATTTTTACTGGTGAATGATGTCTATAATAATGGAAATTGCATGCTTACACGATCGTAAGTAGTCACCGCAACCTATGAACGCTTTCGATACTTGAAATATCCCATACTTGTTGCCAACCTGAGGCATGGATGGGAAGGAAGGGGATAGAGGGAGTGGGATATTAGGCCTGCAGCGCTCTCACTGAGTCCGTTTGAGATGAGGAGTAGAACGGAAAGGGCAAAGAACAAAGAGCACAGAAGAGAAATAGTTTGGACTTTTGAAGCACACACTTGTCGAAGGAAACGCAACAGTACGATTACTACGTTCGATTATATTATTTATATATTCACACGTGTTCCCTCTTTCTTACAACCTGGGGTCGTTCAAACGAGTCGTGCGAGGGATCTTGCGGGTAGGCAGTAGTTCCCCTTCTGCTACCATATTAGCCACCTTCACGTGTGGACTCCTCTTCCATTTACCATCAGGTGGAGTAGAGCTATTGTGCCCCTCAAAAAAAAATCTATTACTTCACATCCATGTTCTGCATGACGGTATTTCTCCAAATGCCAAATCAAGGCTTTACTGCACTTAGAATAAAAAAAAACTCTAAAGCCATTTCTTTGTATTTACTTTAATACCTCCATTGCGTTTTCATTAATACTTGTAGTATATAAATGAACGTCATTTAATTTGAAAATGATGGTTCTATTGGCTCTGTATCTATTAATAAAGTATTAAAATAGACTGAATACTGATATGAACAAATTATTTTCTCTATAATTTAATAAACAGATATTTCACTCGTCAGCCTTCGTTCTGATTTCAAAGCATCGTTATTAGCTAATGTCGATGTTAGATATTACTGAATCATTCCGATATTGTATGTAGTATTTTCATTACTCAACGAGTGATCTTTTCTCTAACAATTTCCAAAGGATAGTTTATTGGTGTGGTTGTGCAAAGTCCAAACCAGAAATTAGAACTGATGGTCGTGAATCTAATTCCCATATAAACATCTCGTTCTGTGTCTTTATGATCGTGGGAAAGTCTGGTCTCAAGAAGGTTTGGTTTTGGGGGAACCAAAGGCGATGTTGGACTCTTACCGATTGAAAACACGTATCCTACGTCATGCCTTGTGATGGGTTAGTGGGTACGCATTCGCAATTTTTCACTTCAGTCTACGTCTCTTACAACCCTGCCTTGGACGGAAAGCTGTTGATCCTGTTTGCTAGCACGTCCTATATGATGATAATTATTAAACTTTGATTTGTAATTTACTCTCAACAAAATGTAATATTTGGTCTTTATAAAGCTACAAAGGTTTCATGGTTATCGGTTTTTGTAAACAACCCGTCCCGTTAACAATATAAATAAGCAGAATCTAGAAAATACTTGGTAGGTAAGAAAATCAGAATTCTGAGAAATACGGTATAAATTACAGAAATTATTTACCACAATAAACAAAGTTGTGTCGTGACAAAAACAAGTCATGAAATCGTTTGTATCTTATAATATTTAACATTTTTATTAGAATACTAGCGGCCCGCTCCGGCTTCGCACGGGTATAAAATATATAGCCTATGTCATTCACTGAAAAATTATTAAAATCGATCCAGTAGTTTTGATTTATTCATTACTGCCCGTGGCCCGCACGCATTAAATGTAATTATTTACGACATCACATTAGAAACCTCAAAAATAACAGTTTTTTTTTCTCCACCATTTAATGGATGTTATTATACATATAATTCCTCCTTCCTCGTCAATCACTCTATCTATTAATAAAAACCGCATCAAAATCCGTTACGTAGTTTTAAAGATTTAAGTATGCATAGGGACACAGAAAGCGACTTTGTTTTAAACTATGTACTGATAAAAATACACGAAAACGTTGCAGTAGTAGAGCCATGCTTTTTAGGGGCACAAAGGAGCCAGCTCAACCGAGGAAAAAATTCTCTAATAGAAAATCCGCGTAAAGTAACACAGTAAGTTGCGCTTCGTGCGATGAATGGGAGCACCGGAGGCCCAATCTCTCCACCTCTCCGTACCCTTCTTTTTTGCCTTCTCATACCTTCCATCATATCCCTCGGGTTGGCAACCCGAGTGTGATACTTCAAGTATCACAAGCGTTCATAGCTTGCGGTGACTGCTCACCGTCAGGCGTAACGTATGCTTGTTTGCATATCTTTATTAAATAAAAAAATACATGATAATGAACCAATTCTGTAAGTAAAAAAGGGACACAAGACTACCAACATAATTTGATAAATGGAAAATTACTCCAATCAGTGTCTGGTTCGCATTTCAAAGCCTATCGTAATCAGCCACAATTGATGTACGTGTTGAATCTTGTAGCATAATGATAGAGTATTTTGTACCATATTAATATATTTTGATGAGATGAATTTTTGCGGAGCAGTTAAACTCTTAGTCTTCAATAATTTGTTATTAATTTTCAAGCCAAAATGTTTTATTATAATATACAGTATTACAATTTAGTTAGAGAATATCAGCATACAAAAACATTGTGAGAGAGAAAATATAGCATGAAAGAGTGTCTACAGGCAGGCGAAGCTGGTTTTAAAGATTTTTCACCGGCGTCGGGATGTGACGACCCCATCGCCCGCTGTTGGGATAACCTCTGTCACAGCAGAGATTATTCCACTAGTGCAACCAGTCACACTGGTGGTAGGTCTTTTGTTGCAAGAGGCCGGCTAGGTAGGTACCACCGCAGTGTCCAATATTCTGCCGCCAAATAGTAATGCTTAGACATTACTGTGTTCCGGTTTGAAGGGCACTGTACGCTAGTGAAATTACTGGGCTGAGGAATTTATGAACCAATATCTCGAGGTTGGCAACGCGTGAGTGGCACCTAATGGTGCTGCAAGCGCTCATAGGCTACGGCAACCACTTACCATCAGGTGGGCCGTATGCTTGTTTGCCAACTTTTAACATAAAAAAAAAAATTAAAAAAAATTGTAGTGGCGCTCTCTGCAGACCGGCCACGATTTACTTTTCATTACAGACTACAACCTCTTTCGTCTATATTGTAAGGTGGTATTAAAAATGAATACATCAAACAAATTCTGACATTTATATTCGCCACAAGAGTTTTGCCACTTCCATTCAAATCTCTCTTCTAGAGTTTCAAAGTACTTAAGAACGTCTTTAAGTTTAATCAAATTTCATTATAATTAAGGCATTACATAACCAAGTTATTAAAATATATTGTTAGTAACTCATTTTAATTTAAGTTACCTAATGAATACAAAGAATGGGAGCATAAAATTTAATGAATAAACTGCGTTTCTTAATTAAACTTTATGTAATTGGATGTTCAAGCACTGTTATAATGAGACTTGAACATTTTCAAGATAAATATTATGTTTTGTAGTTCATTTATAGACGTCTGCTACACAAGTCAATGCTATTTCGTTCATCTTCTAGTTAGAAGTTGGTTATTCGTAAGTTAGAAGCCTCAAAAGCTCAACGGTAGAAGGGCAGACTCCATTCCCTTAACGCGAGAATTCCGGGTTCGATCCTGACCCCTTGGACTATTGCCTTACTCTGTACTCACATTTTATAAATTGGGTTACAGTACCTTCTTATAGAATTTAGTTATGAAGTTTCCTCACTGTTACGTTAACTCATTTCCTGTACTGTGTCATAAAACAGGCACTATTGTTAAATAATTGAAATGTTCATCGGCGTCGGGATGTGACGACCCCATCGCCCGCTGTTGGGATAACCTTTGTCACAGCAGAGATTATTCCACCAGTGCAATCAGTCACGCTGGTGGTAGGTCTTTTGTTGCAAGAGGCCGGCTAGGAAGGTACCACAGGTGTCCAATATTGTGCCGCCAAATAGTAGTGCTTAGGCATTACTGTGTTCCGGTTTGAAGGGCACTGTACACTAGTGAAATTACTGGGCAGAGGAGATTTAAGAACTAATATCTCGAGGTGAGTGGCGCCTACTAATGGTGCTGCAAGCGCTCATAGGCTACGGCAACCACTTACCATCAGGTGGGCCGTATGCTTGTTTGCCAACTTGTAAAAAAAAAAAAAATGTTATATCATTCATGGGACAGCGAACCCGTTAAAATCGACAAGGCCCAAATTCAACTCTCTCTCTTCCTCATCCTCTCTTTGTACTGCTCTTCCTCATCCTCTCTTTGTACTTAGGTAGGCAATACCGTATTGCAGAAGTTGGTATGCTGCAGTATCCATAATTTTCCCATAATAGGAGTCGTTGGCATGTTCCTCTATTATCGAATAAAAAAATTAAGAAATTTGTAAGAAATATTATGTTTTAAAAGGTAACTAGCTTCTGCCCGCAGCTTCAGACATACAAGTTTTGTCCTTCTATTTCAGGGAACGCCCCCGAACGCGAACGCGAACTTTAAGCATTTTTGTCACAATAAAAGCTTTCTTTCTTTACCAAAGTCTAGTTTAAGTTGTAACAAATTTCATCAAAATCTGTTCATTTATTTAGGCGTTAAAGCGCGACAGATGGAGTTAGTTTCTCATTTATAAATTATAATATAAGTAGTGATTATGTAGGATGTATAACTTTATTTTAAACGTGTAAAATATATCAAGATTACTTCTGAGGTTTCAACGCTCTCAGCAAAATTTTATAGTATCCTTTCATAGGAAAAATCTTGTAGACTATTTTATTATAAAGACGTATAAAAAATATATCTCAACCCTCTTTCGGCGAATGATATTCAAAATGTCAATGCAAATAACATATTTTCATATCGAGGGAAACGTATCAAAATGGAGGACCGGCTATCATGATACATATCGCTTTCCATGCGGTTGACTTTTTCCGTGAAATCCGTGGGAAAATATTCATATATGCCGAGACTGACCGGGGCAGTTACCCGGCAATCTGAACCCGAGCCCGCATCCCTATCTACCGGGATTAGCGGGATGTGGGAAACAAAAAGGTCTCGATAAAGGAATCCCGGCCTGGATCACCACTTCCTTGCAATTATTACACAATTAAATTCTAAAACGCGAATACATTTCTTCCCTTTTATAGTTCATAAAATTATCAACACATATTGAGCGCGCAATGGACGATGTACATATTGTTAAGTTTTGTAGCGAGTAATGTCCGGAGTTTGATAATGAAGGTTTTGTCCGTAAACGAGGTAACGTCGTAGTGCGGTTAAAATGTGCTCGGAGTGAAAATGGTGTAAGTTTTGAGCGTAACTTCACCTATTGTTAGGGTCGTGTTAAATATGTTGACAGGCCGTTACCTTTTAGACTAGGGTTTTAGTTTATTTGCGCTTTAATCGCGGTGTATGCTAATTAAAATGTAATCGTGTTTTGTTATGATAATTAAAACTAAAAGCTACAATTATTGTTTCTTGTGGAAGATTAATATTTACTTAACAATCAAAATATGTAACGAATTTTTTTTTGTCATGTCGGTTGGCAAACAAGAATACGGTCTGTCTGATGGTAAGCAGTTACCGCAACCTACGAACGCTTGCGATACTTGAATTATCACAAGCACGTTGCCAATCCAAGGAACAGGAGAGACGGGATGAACAGTGAAAAAAGGAAGGGAACAGAGGTGGGAGATTGGGTCCCCAGCGGTCTCACTCATCGCACGAAACGCAACAGTACCTAATGATACTGTCACTTGACACCAATTTTCTGTGAGAGTTTAATACTTCCTCGGTCGAGGCCTTTTGTGTTGACAGAAGCATGGCTCTACAACCGTAAGATAAAATAAGTACTTGAAAAAATCGAATACTACACATTCATTATTATTATTACTATTATATTCCACGACGTTGTGGCGCAGCGGAAGCGAATTTTAAGTGCCACAGATCACGGTCTGGGTATGTTTGTCTTCGTCCTTGTGTATGTTTCCGGACCCCTGACACAGGTTATCACTATCCTAATGAGGGTCGTTGAGTGAACGTTTATATATTTTTTTATGTTAGAAGTTGGCAAACAAGCACCTGATGGTAAGTGGCTGCCGCAGCCTATGAGCGCTTACAGCACCATTAGTAGGTGCCACTCACGCGTTGCCAACCTCGAGATATTAGTTCTTAAATCTCGTTCGCCTAGTAATTTCACTAGCGTACAGTGCCCTTCAAACCGGAACACAGTAATGCCTAAACACTACTATTTGGCGGCAGAATATTGGACACTGCGGTGGTACCTACCTAGCCGGCCTCTTGCAACAAAAACCTACCACCAGTGTGACTGATTGCACTGGTGGAATAATCTCTGTTGTGACAGAGGTTATCCCAACAGCGGGCGATGGGGTCGTCACATCCCGACCCCTTTAAAAAATTTAAAATAGCTGGATATTAAGCTTTTAAATTGTCAGTATACTTTTCAAAAGTTATCCAATTTTCACTACTAATAATTTAGGTAAATCTTAATATCGAAGGACCAATAGAAGTTAATCTGAAATAAAAAAAAATGTTGACGAAGAATATGCATGCATAAAAGCGGTTTGCGAAATTACAATATGGCGTCAGAGGGGATAAATTTCAATACAAATGGTAAATTTAGTTAGCAACTAAGTACCCTCGGGGCTCTGCGTGTTGATAACGCGGCAACGCTACCCCAGTCGCCATATACAAGTTATATCGTTGTAGTTCAAATGCTTTACTGGTTTTATACAAAATTTCTAAAGTTCTTTATTTAATTTTTATTTCGTGACGGTTGGCAAACAAGCATACGGTCTGCCTGATGGTAAGCAGTCACTACAACCTATGAATGCTTATGATACTTGAAGACTTTGAAGTATCACAGGCTTGTTGCCGACCCTGGGGATAAGTAGGGATGAGAAGGGACAAAAGAAAGGGAACAGAGGGGGCAGGAGATTAGGGCTCCGGCGGTCTCACTCGTCGCATGAAATGCAACAGAACCTGATACTGTTACTTTAAGCCGATTTTCAGTGAGCGGGTAGTACTTCCCCAGTCGAACCGGCCCATTTGTGCTGAGAGGATCGTTGCTATGGCTAAGACTACTATTAAAATTTGTTAATAATTTGAACAAAAATGAGTTTTAAATTATTGTTTTATTAACAAAAGAGTACAAATACGGACATTGCTATTTCAAGTTGTCATTCTGTTGGGGGATAGCACTTCTTCGGCCGAGCTGACCCATTCATGCTGGATGGAAAGTGGACAACTGGAGAGAATACTGATCAAAGCTGATCTATGTAATCCAGGCCTTTTAGCCAGGCCAGGCAGGCCAGGCCAGGCAGGTTTAGACTGAAATAATTATATCGAACGTGTTTTTATTAATATTCAAAATTTAAATACACCAATTTACAACAAAAGAATAATTTAACCAGATCCATAACTCATTCACGTCAATGAAATAACGAGCCATTAATATTCTGTGAGCGAAGCTTTCACCCTTACAATATATATTATCGAATCGTGTAAGCAATATTGATTGTATTCGCTTCCTTTTATTATATGAAATGCAAATTAATTATTTTATATAATCACCAGCCTGCACACGTTGTCCTGCCCTGAAAAAAATCTGGGACCCGATAGCAACGCCCTCTACCCGAGTCTAGAATTGACACCGGTGAAAGTTGTTTAATATGGCTATTAAAAAGTAGGGGTTTATGGTAGAAGGGTGAAAATTGAGAGTTGTATGTATTTTTTAATGCCACGTCATATAAAAATAAAATTAAGTTGGGATAACCTCTGTTACAGCAGAGATTATTCCACCAGTGCAATCAGTCACACTGGTGGTAGGTCTTTTGTTGCAAGAGGCCGGCTAGGTTGGTACCACCGCAGTGATAGATAGATAGATAGATAAACTATTTATTTGTATAAACTGAAACATACATCGATCTTAGAAAATACAAATATGACTTATAACTAAAAGAAATAAAATTAAAAGTAATTACTATCACTAACATTACTGTCAGTGTGGCGGTCGTATGTCACAGTGATACAAATGGGTAATATCTCAGTATATTTTACTCAGTGTCAAATATTCTGCCGCCAAATAGTAGTGCTTAGGCATTACTGTATTCCGGTTTGAAGGGCACTGTAAGCTAGTGAAATTACTGGGCAGGGGAGCTTTAAGAACCAATATCTCGAGGTCGGCAACGCGTGAGTGGCACCTACTAATGGTGCTGCAAGCGCTCATAAGCTACGGCAATCACTTACCATCAGGTGGGCCGTATGCTTGTTTGCCAACTTGTAACATAAAAAAAAAACAAATTTAAGCATTTATACCATATACAACAATAACAATAACAATAACGAATAATAGAACATCTGACTATAAACTAACTAAAAACTAATCCACCATTAGTTTAATTACGACTTAATATTTTTTGCATGGAACCCTAATTCGTTTTTAAAAATAAAAGCTTAAGTTACCTGATAACATCTGCTATCTGCCATTGAAAGTCTCGTTAGAATAGGTGTTGCTGTTTCAGAGATTAGCCGGATTAAATAGACAGACAGACAGACAAAAATGTCATAATAATATGCGTTTAATAAAAGCTGTTAATTTGGAATTACAAAAGGTAAAACACTTCAAATTTTTTTATTTGTATAAACATATAGACATGAAAAATAATACTAAATCAACTAGACTTTTTTACTAAAGTCTTACTTACAAACAAACTGTAGCACAGAATAAAGGAAAGATCAAGAGGACGTGTATGTAACGACAAAGTTCCGAGTTTGCCGCGAGCTAAAACGTTAGATATAATATTTAAAAACTGCTTCTAATGTTTTGACTTCTACTTGAAAATTTGAAATGTTATTTTATATTTAATAACATAAATTAGTCCTTCTTCGTATATTTAATCTAAATACGATTAAATGTGCCACTTTAAATGAACCTTGCTGGACTTTAAATAAATAAATGCTACACACTCAACAGTCCCCATTAGGTATATTCTGTGTCGGGGGTCCGAAAACATAAACAATGACAAGGATACACACAGATCGGAAAACATGCCTGTTTGGTGAAAAACATCTGCTCCGAGAGGGAATCGACCACAACTGTGGCACTTAAGGCAGTTCCGCGACCACTCGTCAATTTGAGTTTGAAATTTGCATTAATTTTGTACAAAAATATAGAATAAAAATAAATATATCCTTAAAATTGATTTAATATAAAGAAATTTATTCAAAATAATCTTGATTTTTTTCTTTAAAAATAAATCTCACCATCTAACTCTAGCTATTTGAAGTACAAAGCAATCGTTGGAGCGAATATGATGTTGAAAAATGATAGACTTTACTTGGAAAGCCTTTTAAAATTGACTTTGCTGAAACAACCTTCAAATTAAAGTTGCTAGATTGTAATTTTTTCTTAGATTTCGATGAAATTTAAAGGTTCTCAGAAAGTGGTTTCGTGTACAAGATTTAAATACTGGATGTATATATTTTAGTATGTCATTTCGGATGCAGATAATCCAAAATCTTACGTATTATAGAAGATCGAGTGGTCTCATGTGAATTTTTACCAGGATATCGGAATTTGAAATAAAATTTTTAGGAACAGCACATGATACGGACGACGACGTTGTGGCACAGGGTAGCGAACCTATCTTAAGTGCCACAGTTCGCGGCTTCGATTCCCGGTCGGAACAGATGCTTATATTGAACATACAGGCATGTTTTCCAGTCTAAGTGTATTTCTCCTTGTCCTTGTGTATGTTTCCCGTAGTCGGTAATGGAAGCCGTTTAGTTTGTACCGTTTATTTATTTATTTAGTATAATAATAGTGTAAGCACCCCAAAAATATTTTTAGTTAGTGTGGATGTGCGTGTTAATTTTAAAGAGTTCCCTCGATTTATGCAAGATCGTATCATCATATTCTGACCAAACAAAAACAAATCAATCAGAAAAAGAAGTATCCTAATCCGTTTTCGAGTAATCGAGTAACAAGTACACAAAAACACATGGTCGATTAGATAAACTCCTGTTTGAAATCAGTTGATAAAGACCTAAAATATATTATATGTCGGTATATTTATATATATATGTGTATTAGTATATATGTACTTTTATATGATTAGTATTTATTATGTTAGGTATTCGTATTTAAATATAATTATCTATTGCGCCTACTCCACGTTTAACTTACAATTTATGATATAATAATCTCCTAGGGTTTCTGTAAGAGATCTCTTCATAGAGATAAGATATCCTCTGTACCTCTATTTTGTGTTTCCAATGTACACTAACTTATATCTATTGGTGGATAAATAAATAAAAAATAATAAGATCTGAATCCATGTTGTATTAAGTAAAAAAAAATAGTAATTTTTAATTAATAAGTTTCACATTGGCAAAAAATAATATCAGAGGCGTAACTCAGCAATCACGATGAAGTCAAAATTAATTAGTTTAATTAAAATAACGAGAAAACAAAAACATTAAGTATCGAAATAAAATTATCGGAATGAAATTAAAATATCAGGATTAATAGATTTAAACGATTGGTGGGTCAGGCAACTTTAGGTCAGTCAATAGATGTGTGTCCGGGCTGTTATCAATGTTATAGATCGAAAAGTCAAGTCCGAGGTCTAAAAGGATGACCTGAACAACTTTGACACTTAGTCACTAACCACTCGATGAGAAGACGAAGATTCATGGGCGTACAGCCAGGCTGCCACTTTCTACTATATAAAGTAGAATTTAAAATAATGATAAGCAATCAGTGGCATTATCTTATCAGAAAGGAACTCATATGTATTTAAATAATAATAAATAATAATAATCAATAAACGCTACACACTCAACGGCCCCCATTAGGATAGTGATATCCTGTGTCGGGTGTCCGGAAACATACACAAGGACAAGGACAAATACACCCAGACCGGAAAATATGCTTGCGTGGTCAATACAAACATATTATGCTCCGAGCGGGAATCGAAACCGCGACCTGTGGCGTTTAAGGCAGGTTCGCTACCGCTGCGCCACAACGTCGTCAATTTATTTTATTTTTAGTAGAAAATAAATTTCATAGGAAATATTGCTTATCTATAATATGAAAATAGTCAACAACAAAAAATTATAATTTGAAATCTATAAATCTGTATAAAAAAAATATTACTTGAAGTCTGCATAATATTATGAAACTGTAATTGTTTTCTCGTTTATCTAAAAAAGATTAATTGAAATTACTATAACATTAATTATTATAACATTTTTTCTTATGGTGAATTAAATGTACAACAGTTTATAGTACCAAAAAGGTGGCAAAGAACAATATGGCTCGCCTGATGGTAAGCAACCACCGAAGCCTATAGATGTTTGCAATACAAAAGAAAGGGCACATAAGGGAAAATAAAAGAGAAATTAAGAAAGTGTGGGGATTTTTCCTCTTGTGGAATATTCCAATCGATAAACTAATGCACTGCTCAAAACCAAAACAAAAAATGTACTCCAACATTTATTTCATTATTATATTATTCGGCGTCGGGATGTGACGACCCCATCGCTCGCTGTTGGGATAACCTCTGTCACAGCAGAGATTATTGCACCAGTGCAATCAATCACACTGTAGGTCTTTTGTTCAAGTCAGGTAGGTCTTTTGTTGCAAGAGGCCGGCTAGGTAGGTACCACCGCAGTGTCAATTATTCTGCCGCCAAATAGTAGTGCTTAGGCATTACTGTGTTCCGGTTCGAAGGGCACTGTACGCTAGTGAAATTACTGGGCGGACGAGATTTAAGAACTTATATCTCGAGGTTGGCAACGCGTGAGTGGCACCTACTAATGGTGCTGCAAGCGCTCATAGGCTGCGGCAGCCACTTACCATCAGGTGGGCCGTATGCTTGTTTGCCAACTTCTAACATAAAAAAAAAAAATCATATTTCGTGGAAACTTTTCGATTCTTTTAATAAAACGAATCTTTTACTCTATGATATATAAAATATTACATATATTAATATACATATACTAGCGGGCCCGGCAGACGTTTTCCTGCCACGAAAATGAATAAAAAGTGAGACCCGATAAAAAAATAAAATAAAAACGCGATAGCAGCACCCCATTGGGTGCAATTGTTAAAATAAATCATTCTCGAATCCGGCATACACACAAAAATAAATCATCAAAATCGGTACGGCCAATCATCGAATTCAGTGACATACACACGTACAGTAGAATTATATATATAAAGATAAAATATGCCACATCTAGTTTTCTTAGTTAATTTTTGTATCGAATATTACAAGACATGGCACAGCGAGCAATTTGATACGTAGCTTATAAGATTACTTCATTAGCATGAACTGTAACTCATGAATGGTTTCAACTTACAAATTGATTAATAGAATAATTAATTACAAAGTAACTTAAAACTGGCTTTAATGTTATAATCTAAGATTCGAAGTAAGGTCGATCTTTACCCATGTAAAATTAAATAAACGCTACACACTCAACTAAAATTACTAAATTAAAATTATTTTTTATCACGTAAAATATGTAGTGTTCAATAATTCTGTAGGCTATGCGAGCGATGCCGTAGACAAAGCTATTTCAAATGGGTATTAGGTCCACGCTTCTCAATGAGCATGCTCGGCCAGGGAAGTCCTACCTTCTCACAGAAAATAAGTGTAAAGTAAAAATATTACCTACCACTAGTGTTGTGTTTTGTGCGATAAGTGAGAGCGCCGAAGGCTTACCTTTTTTCCTTCTCATCCTTTCCCTCTTAATCCATCGGTTGATAACGCGCACGTGATACTTAAAGTATCTCAGGCGTTCATAGGTTGCAGTGACTGCTTACATCAGGTGCACCTGATGCTTGTTTGTCTACCGTTATGACATAAAAAAGTAATGCAAAATTCATTATTTTTGAATTTTATTAAATACGAGTTAGTTCCTAATCGTTTTAAATAAATAATTAAATGTCGTTTTAATAAATACATAATATGCGGCTAAGAACTACGAAATGTACTTATACGAGTTTATTCCGCAAATATATGACTAGGCGAACAGCAACGTGTGAGAGGTTTGAAATAAGGGTAATAAATTAGATTTGTCGCCATCCCATTTACCAGTTTGTCAAGAGACAAAGCGTTGAAAATCCAATAGAGTACTAGGAACATAGGATTTACTAGGAGCTTCAACGAAAACCTCAAGTCAACTTCGATTTTACGACAAATTAATATTGATATTGCAGACAACACATTCAAGCCAGCCATTTGAAATTTAATTAAGTCTATAAGTTATACCAGTCCTTAGAGAATTATGTGATGTAATAGGGTGGCTCGTCCGGGGTAGTACTATCCTTTCATAGAAAATCGGCGTAAACTAATAGTATCAGTAGGTACGGTTTCGTTTCGTGCGATTACTGAGAGTACCGGAGGCCCCATTTCCCACTCCCTTTGTTCCCTTCCTTTTTTCTCTTCTCATCCCTTCCCTCCTATTCTTCGGTGTGGCAACGCGCACGTGATACTTCAAGTATCGCAATCGTTCATAGGTTGCAGTGAATTTAGATGAAATTTGGAACAGATATAGATTTTTATCTCAATCTTCTTTCTATCGAGTAGTTAGTGGTGGTCTGAATTAGCACACAGCATAACTTAAAAAAGTGTTAGGTTCCTGTGGAATTATCAGAAAACCTACTGCAAGATGTGCTTATTTAAAATTCGGTATAGACGTGGATTCTAAGGTCAATCACTAACTAGTCAAATATCGTATTCAATAAATACAGTTTTATTTATTATGCAAAACCATAATTTATAGTTATATAAACTAACTTTTAAATTCAAAATTTTCAAATTTCAGATAAAATCCCAGTGTATAAGAAATTTCATTAATAAGCAATAATTCAACTGGCACACAAACAGCTGAGTAAGACAATTTGCCACTCGTAACCTACATTTTTATTAACCTAGTTCTAAATTTAGACAACGATTTTCATATAAACCCGGAATCTACGTGTATTTCCGATTTTACATTAGAAAGACGGTCACGTTTCCGTTTCGGGCGGGTGTAAAATATGAACTCTTCCCGACGTCTACCTGCCTGGTACTCGCCTTTTAACTAATGGTACTAATTTTTCATTTTCAAACTTTTAAAACTGGAAAATGTTGAGAGAATAAATGGAGAAACTATGTTGCAAATTAAATGAACATATACATTAGAGTGAAAAATTACAACAACCTTATAACCATTAAGAGCAGGTGACAAAGACCCAGCTGCAAACTTAGCCAAAGCCATTACCAAAATGTAAAGACTACATTAATATTAGAATAGAATAATGAAACAATACAAGAGTGAAGTGTGGTAGAAATAGTATATACACTACTTTATAGTAATAAGTATAATATAAGACCTCCTTAAAGTGTTAATTATCTATACATATAAAAGGCTTTATCCTGAATGACTGAAGGATCAACGCACAGCGTAAGCCGCTGATCGTAGAGACCTGAAATTTAGAGAGTTTGTTCTTTGTATGACGTAGGCATCCGATACGAAAGAGTTTTTCGAAATTCTACTTCTAAGGGGTTGAAAAAGGGGGACAAAGTTTGTATGTGACAACGGGATTCCTTGGTTCAATCTACTTCAATCCTTACATTAACCTTTTTATAAGAATTAATGGAAGACTTGTTTCGTATTTTTTGAAATACATCCCTAACGGAGTTAGAAACGGGTAGAAAATTATTTTGCTTCGAAGTTTATATCAATACTCTTTAGTGTTTTTGTTTTAAATTGCATTTTTTTTTTGCCAGATATTTGAAAACTCATCTGATACATGGCATATCAACGCCTAGCCTAAACTTGAAATATTTTTTTTTCCGATTTTACCACAGATGTTGTTTTTAAAACGTAAATGAGCTCAAGGAAACAACGTTTTGGAATTCAACTCATAGGTAATCAAATAGTTGAAAAGGATTTTGTACACGCATGAAACTCTGTTTTTTGCGAACGATTAAGATGTGTTTTAAAATTTTCTGTAATTCCACAACTGAAGAGGCGTAATGAAGGTTCAAAGTTTATTTTAAAATCGTTATTCACGGGGGTGAAGCCGCCATCATTCGATATATTTAAACAATAAAGACGTTTCTTTTTCAACCCTAAAATCCAACCACATTTCAAGAGGGCCTAAACAAAGTTTAATTTAATTATCGATAACGAAATTAGATAATTCTTAAATATTCCTAGAAATTTGCATATATATGCTTTCGAAATACCACGTGACCTATCATTTTTGATTGACATCGCACTAGATCGCACGACATTGATTTTCGAAATGGAATCGACACGGAGAAATTGTCCCTAGTCTATGCCCCCATGGGTGCTACCATGAACTTTTATTTCCCTATAGTAACTCTTATTATTATTTTTCAAATTAAGTGCTGTATATTCGAACTACTCTCACCTAGGGGTAATGTGCTTGTATCTCTTTATTAACAAATGTAACGTCGAATGTCAGTCAGTAATAAAGTAACCATTGTCACAGCACGTACTGTCTTTGTTTTACCCGCATACATATCATTAAGACATCATAACTGTGCTGCATCAGTATTTTATACCATGCCCTATTATTTATATTTACATACATCATGGTAGCATACAAAATCTGACTACTACCTTAATTGAATGGTATAGCATTAAAATTGTTAATAAAAGTTCGTGGTCCTAAGTCCCCCGATCCTAAGTTGAAACAACTATTTAATAAGATGAATTTACTTTGAAAGTACAAAATTATTTATTTTAGAATCGTGTTTGCATGTGTACCGTTGTGGTGTATTGGTAGCGAGCCTGCCTTGACGGTCGCGTGTTCGATTCCCGCTCGTCGCTTACAAATATCTGTTTCGTTCTGGGCATTTGGCCTTGTAAAATGATTGATTTTTCTCTGGAGCCAATTCTAAGATAACCGCAGACTAAGTCACGGGTAAACGCTAGTGTATTAATATTCGACACCGTTGTGGCGTTGTGGGTAGCGAGTCTGCCTTAAGCCTCGACGGTTGCGGGTTCGATTCCCGCTCGGAGCAGATGTTTGTATTATTCGTACAGGCATGTTTTCCGGTCTGGTTGTGTTTGTCCTTGTCATTGTGAATGTTTCCGGACCCCCGACACAGGATATAATTATCCTAATGGGAACCGTTGAGTGTGTAGCGTTTATTTATTTATGTTTATTTATTATTAAACTTCTTACAATATACGAGAATATAAGTTTGAAGAATAAAAATAAAATATAATTTATTAAACAATAACTGCACCAATTATACTTTGCAATGCAACGTAAAAAAAGTATTGAAAATTTTATTTTTCTACGCCAGGAACATTTGCAATTGTGTGCAGAGTAATTTTTCAAAGCGTCATAATCGGATCAATGGTTTAGAAATGTATAAACGTACATAATCTATTCATTTTTATTTATTTAGAAGAGGAAAAGATTTTAACAGTTTCTAGAAAAAGTTTTTCTTTTTTGACGACGTTGTGGCGCACCAATAGCGAACCTGCCTTAAATGCCACAGGTTGCGGGTTCTATTCCCGCTCGGAGCATAATGTGTTTGTATTGATCATGCAAGCATATCCGGTCTGGGTGTATTTGTCCTCGTCCTTGTGTATATTTCCGGAACCCCGACACAGGATATCACTATCCTAATGGGGGCACGTTGAGTGTGCAGCGTTTATTTATTTATGTTTTTTTTTATGTTAGAAGTTGGCAAACAAGCATACGGCCCACCTGATGGTAAGTGGCTGCCGCAGCCTATGAGCGCTTGCACCACCATTAGTAGGTGCCACTCACGCGTTGCCAACCTCGAGATATTAGTTCTTAAATCTCGTTCGCCCAGTAATTTCACTAGCGTACAATGCCCTTCAAACCGGAACACAGTAGTGCCTAAGCACTACTATTTGGCGGCAGAATATTGGACACTGCGGTGGTACCTACCTAGCCGGCCTCTTGCAACAAAAGACCTACCACCAGTGTGACTGATTGCACTGGTGGAATAATCTCTGTTGTGACAGAGGTTATCCCAACAGCGGGCGATGGGGTCGTCACATCCCGACGCCTTTAATTAAGTTCATTGATGACGAGTGTTAGGGCGTGGTGGTAGCGACCCTCCTTTGAGTCTCGACGGTCGCGGGTTAGATTCCCGCTCGGAAGTAGTTTTTGCTATAAATATCTGCTTGGGTCTGGGCGCTTGTTCTTAGGTCTCCCCAACACACTCGCTCGCTACCAGCACGCCACAATGAAATGTTCTTATTTGTTATAAATATAATTAATGAAAAATAAAACAATATCACAGTACAGATTATAACAAAAGTGCATCTGGAGGTGCTGGGATTTGAACCCAGGACTTTCAGCATGCGAAGCAGACACTCTACCACTGAGTTACACCCCCTTAAGCACACTTTTTAAAACGGTGGTTCCCAACCTTTGGTTGAACGGGACCACTTTGGTTTCTTTTTAGTAAGTGCCATCACATATGGACGCAAATAAGCAATACCATGTCAACCCACACGAATGTCATTTCGAGAAAAAGGCGTTTGAACATTTTGAACAACTTGCTTTATATGAATTTTTTTATGTATTGTTCAAGTTTTTGGCAATTTCAGATTTATGTAAGTTATTTTACTTATTTTCACAAAAAATAAGTATACAAACAGCATATTTCGTATATAATATAACCCAAAAAGTTTAACATAATACATAAATTGCATGATTAAAAAATGACTTTTTAGAAGTTTTAAAGCTTAAAACCCTACAAATATTAAAGAAAAATGTTCTTCAACAATTTACCAACACTTCTGCATATATAACTCAGTTTTTTCAATTTTGTCGGTTGACATGGTATTTCTTATTTGCGTCCATATAAGATGATTTCTTTTAATATTTGCTATACGTGAGAACTTCAACATTTATGAAGAGATTTGAATAATTATTTTACGAACCACTTTTGATCAACTTTAGCTTTTGTTTCGTGAAGTAACTATTGAGTTCATTAATCAATATTATTAGCTGACTCTTTAGAAGGATTTCATGAATGCTTATTCTACTCGCGTCGTATCTCAACGGTAAGAGGGCCGATTTCGCTCCGTTAACGCGAGAGTCGCAGGTTCGATCCTGACCACCTTAGGCTGTTGTCGTACCCACTCCTAGCGCAAGCTTAGAGCTTATTTGGAGGTGCGATAGGGGAGGGGGAATATTATTAATGCCTTGAAAAAGCACTGCTAATACTCATTATAAAAAAATATTTTCGTTACGAAATTTTTCGTGCGCAAACCATATTTTCCCTCCTGTAGACCCCTAGCTTAAAATCATGCTTAAGAATCTAGTCGATTTCACGCACACAAAGCTTTCAAATTCTAAAGCGAATATCCAACATCAATAAGTCACTGATATTCGAATCGCTTCTACATTTTCGCTCCTGTCCCCTTGGGCTAGTATCGTACTCGTTTTCAGTACAGGCTTGAAGAGAAAATTGATATGTTAGACTTGAAGCTTTGTTAAAACACGTATTTTTTTTAAGCCAAACATACGTAGCGATCCTGCCAGGTTCGATTCCCGCTCGGAGCTTGTATTTGTATTGACTATACAGGCATGTGTGTGGATGTGTATGTCCTTGTCATTGTGTATGTTTCCGGACCCCCGACACAGGATATCATTATCCTAATAGGGCCGTTGAGTGTGTAGCGTTTATTTATTTATTATTTAAAAAAACCTCTACAAGTTGAGTTTTTTTTCTCATTTCAGTGTTTCGCTGTGCGGTGCGTAACACTGATTTTTTTTAAATTAATTAAGTAAGCCCCAGTTGGTGCTTGGCATCGACTTACTATATACAATGGACGTGCCCATAAATACATGCAAAATATCAAAAGATTCATACTCTTTCGTAAATTCAGCATCAATGTAATGAAGCGAAGTTAGTTCCAAGCTTACAACATAACTGAATGAAGTCAGCGTTATTTTAAAAAAGAATTGAGGTTCCGCGTGATTAAAAACAAAACAATAATTTTTTAGACTTTACAAGCGGAGCTGCGGGTATAGTTAGTTAATCTATAAATCTTTATTTGGCAGAAATAAATAATTAGGTTCTACGATGAACTCTTATTGTGATTTAAATGTCCATATAATCAATCTTATTCAATTCAGGTATTAAAACGATTCGGATTTGATGAGCATGACGAATAAATATATTATTTTATGTATAAATCATAGTACGAAATACCCACGTAGCTCTGTTTAGGTTGTCAATAAGAGTTGAGGGTATGATATTAGTATTGTAAAATAAAACAAAATTTGCAGCAATGCTAAAAGTTGAACTCTTAAACTGCTAGTGGTAAAATTGTCTCCAAAGATATTTCTTATATTAAAAGATCATAAACCTTGTCCCATTTCATGTCAAGCACACGAGTAGTTAATCCCGAAAAGCCACTTGTAATCGAAATATTTATACTACTTTTTTCATTGACTCCACTCGTTGTTTTATTAAAAATATTATTATTATACACAACCTCAATTATATTTCAACTGCCTATAAGATATTGTGGTTTTGCTTGGGTGATTAATTAATTAATTATTAAGCTACATTGAGCTTTTGATATGATATATTTTCTAAAGCATAGATATGATAACGTCTATGATAATAATCGTTAACTTTTGAAAGGTTTTTAAAGCCTTAAAAGCACAATGGTAGAAGGGCTTACTTCCCTCCGTTAGCGCGAGAGTCGCGGGTCACTATTGTTGTACCCACTCCTAGCGCAAGCTTCGAGCTTATTTGGAGGGGCAATAAGAATATTAGTAATGCGTTGAAAAAGCATTGCTAGTATTCTTTAAAAGAAATAGGTAATTTGATCTTATCCAATGAATTCGGTTCGCTCTTCGGGTTGCGGAGTTCAGATGGCAATAGCTCTATGTAAAACTTGAGAGGTGTCAAGGGACACCCGGATGGAACGAAGTTCCTTTCGATTAATTAGTGAAGGAATTGTAATAAAATTTTATTTTTTTAAGTTATAATAATATTTTTTATTATTAACATTATTTATTATTTACAAAAAACCTGTATACACTCAACAAAAATAATCGTCGCGACACCACACTGTTCAATGCGAAATAGAAATGAAAATATCTGGCTTGCTTTCTATAAGAGAGAGACAGACAGAGAAACATGCGACGCCGCACAGCTTACAATAGCTTACTATAGCAAAAAGTGTCGTGACAACTTTTCGTAAGAATTTCTTCCGTCTAGCCCCCTTTCACAACGCGCGATAAGGAACTTCGTTCCAACTAGTATCCTGTTAAATCCGGATAGGATTATAAGCAGATATAATGCTAGAAAGAAGAAGCAGCTTTCATAAAAGTAATGATTCCATTTACTATTATAAAAGGAATTCGAAAAAGTATAGAAACGAACAAACAAGGCTGTAATATTTTATATTTATTCGAGAGGACAGGTGGCCGTAAAGGTGGCTACGTTTTATTACATTTTCTTACCGATATATCATACTTTATGCTTATCTACATGTTTATCTCGTTTTATTACACTGAAGTCATCCTTTATTGGCGACGTAAATGCTTGTAAAAATATATCAATGAATGTTCCCTAATAATTTACTGGTTTATGGTTTAAGGCAGTAGTGAATTTTAAGTAAGGATGGAAAGTTTACTGCAGTTAGAGGACTATAGGTTACTTATTCTGGAGTCCTTCCAAAATAAATAAATATGATAGAAGAGAATAATTATGAGCTCAAACTCGAGACGTGTACTATCCGTCTCCTGGCTCTATCATGAGGCCAGCTCGATGGTGCCAAATGATTGTATTGTCAGCATATATAATCTTGCATTTCTTGCGACAAGTGAGAGCGCCGGAGGCCTTTTTTGCTTTAATCCCTTGGGTTCACAACGCGCATGTGATACTTCAAGTATCACGTGTGCACATAGTTTGCGATGACTGCTTACCATCAGATGAATTTAAAGAAATGTTAAAGTGAAGGTAATTATAGCGTGTTACAATGTTTCAGTTAAAAGTTATTCTGTAATGAAATTTATAGTAAATAATTAACAAACATTCTAATACGTTTTATTATTCGGATTACAAAGCCTCACGTATATCCAATTTTGTATTGCAGATCGACCGTCATTGTGTGAGATATCACAGGATACCAAGTCATTGATATAATTGTGTCAGATCCCTGAACCCTTGTACGTTGTCCCCGATAACGGAGTCACACAAAACGTTTAGATTCCTAGAACCTTTTTTTGGGGCAACCCATATGGGTCTTGTTAACAAGGAGTCTTTTGTTGAAAAGATTTTTTCTTTCTTTTCATCCAAGAATGATTTACACAATTAGTCAGACTGTACCGTAGTTATAAACCTTTTCATTCAAACTTTATTTTATGTCTTTTATCGTTGTAGTCTATTATTTTATCAAAATTCAAAAAGTACGTTATCTACTCATTTGATTTCAGGAGATGACGTCACCTCTGACCTGATTTTGTTAAGTTTGATTTATTGTTAAGGATCTGTTTCTATACGGAAACAAATTTTGTGCTGGTTTGATCACTGACTCAAACATTAATAGCAAACTATGGACTACCTACTGCCAAAGCATCTTCATGTTTGAAGTTTTTTCTAAAATCGTATCTAATGAATCGAAATCGAATGAGTCTGAAAGACGTTTTGTTAAGTTATGGATAAAATCAACAATTTATTGGCGTATTATAACTCAAAGTAAAATTTAAACGGCAAAAACTCACGTTCAATCAGCTTAGGTACAGACTAGTTTTGGACCCATCGAAGGTCCTTCATCATTAGGAAAGCATATTATACTTTATCCTTTTTTTTTTGTTGACGGGGAAAAAATCTGACACAAGATACCTGACCCCCTGGGAAAGGAACGGGGCTATGTGGGGTTCCATGTTCGACCATAGAGTCCCTCTAAAGCCTCCTCAGTGTCTGACCTCAATATGCTCAATTGAGCCCATCCCGAGGAGAACGGTTAGTGCTGCCCTAACCCTGAAGGAACTAATGGATTATTCTACTTATTAAACACAGTATTTTAGAAATTTCGATGAATTTTTTTAGTTATTTGATACTCACTTATTGTATTCTAATATAATATATCAAACAGATTTTAGACCATAGAAAGAATGAATACTCTTATTTATTTCACGAAGAATTTCACACAAGAATAGGTAAAGGAATCGGAGCGCGATTGAATTGTCCCGGACCAATCGATGGTCGTATAAAGATGGTGAGAGAAAGTCGAGCTGTAGTCAAGCGTATTTTTAGATTCCAGGTATTGAATAGAAAAGGGTGGATATTATTTGAATGTTCTGGTTACTGAAATTTTGTTTCCTATCCTTTTCCATGTAGCGGTTATACTGTTTTCAAATAAATTTGAAATAAATTTTTACTTTTACTCAGGCCGAAAAAATAAAATAAATAAAAATTATAAATTGCCCGTAACATAAAAATAATTACCAGTCAAGTGCGTTGTGGACCACGCACAGTTGAAACTAAAGTGTTCCGCAGCATGGTTATGAAGAATCTTAACGGCTTTAAAAAGTTTAAAAATAATAACGAATTAAAACCGACCGCAAAAATAAGTTGGTAATTTCATAGTAATTATTAAAAGTAATATGAAAAACAAAGTTATGGGAAGAACTTATTTATCTCTTAAATTTATTCACCTATCTTCTTCAAACTAAATGTGGATGAAAGTTCATGTGGTATTCTACAAGCTCAAATTTTTTCAGAATTTTAAATCCCATAGTTCAAAAGTTAGAGGGGGGACACGATTTTTACAACTTTAGGAGCTAATATCTCAACAACCACTGGCTAAATGAAAAAACTTGGAATAAAACCTTCTTATCATTTTAAAAGACCTATCCAAAGATATCTCACACGTTGACATACGTTGAATTTTTTTTTTCAATCTTCAGTTACATCTATGGACAGCTACCCTTAATTCTTATATATATTAAGATTTTATTACAAAATCGTTGTGCGGTTCATAGAATACACCTATTTAGTAAATTTCGTATAGATAGAGCCAATGGTCTCCGAGTAAAATGACTGTGACATACGGACGGACGGACGGACAGACGGACAGACGGACAGACGGACGGACGGACAGACGGACATGACGAAACTATAAGGGTTCCGTTTTTGCCATTTGGCTACGGAACCCTAATAAGGGTTCCGTTTTTGCCATTTGGCTACGGAACCCTAAAAATATGTTATTAAATGTAGTTGATAAATTTTAATATAGTTGTGCATTATTTTCTTAGTAGTGATTTCCCACTGGGGGCAGATTTTTGTTAAAAATTTCTGTTTCGGTCTGGGCGTTTGTCCTTGTGGCTCTCCCCACCGTGCCTCGGAGAACACGTTAAGCTGTTGGTGTCGGTTGTTATCACATAACGTCTGAAAATAATCGTTAACTCGTAATATACTGTTATCTAATGAGTTACTAGTTCGGCCTTAAGGTTGCGGAGGTCAGATGGATATCGCTCTATGTTCAAACTAGTAACCTGTCAAATCCGGATAAGATTAATAGACAGACTCTGGGTAAATAAAATACCGGGAATAATGCTAGGATGAAGAAAAATTATTTGTGTACTATTTTTCTTATATAATGTAAAAGCTGCCATCAAATCTATCTAAATTAATAAATTAATTAAATAATTAATTAAATAAGTATCACGGATATTATGGAAAATTTTCTTGACTAGTAAAATATAAGGTTTCAGCTGATATGGGTTCCAGAAGTGATTAGTCCATTATGCGAAGCCCATACAGTTTGACATATTGAAATTTTAGAATACCTTCAGCTGAGGAATATGCGAAATGTGTGGTGAGGATTAGTTGGGATTTTTTGTTAATTTAAAAACAAAAAAACCTGTTATCATTATTGTTTTAGTATTTTAATGATATAACGAAAACAGTAAATAATATTTTTAAGTACCAAATCCCAAATTGCTTAGAAAAAATATTTCAAAGGCATAAAAGCAATCAAGATGAAACCAAGGATTCATTATTTTAATTTAAAAATAAGAAAACCAAAAAACATTAAGGGTCGAAATAAAATACCGGAGTGAAATGAAACAATCAGATTTTAGGTATAGCGACCAGCGAATGCTATATCTTTAATTTATCATGTCTTGATATATCGAAAAGACTCTTCTTCATCCTAGCATTATTCCCGGTATTTTTTATGTACCCAGGGTCAGCTTATTACTCTTATCCGGATTTGACGGGTTACTAGTTTTTACACAGAGCGATTGCCATCTGACCTCCGCAACCCTAAGGGCGAACCAGTAACTCATTGGACAAGAGCAATTTACTTATCATGAGTTAACGATTATTATCAGATGTTATCGATAATAACCGGGACCGACAGTTTAACGTGCTCTCGAGGCACGGTGAGGAGACCCACACGGACAAACGCCCAGACCGAGACAGAAATTTTAACAAACATCTGCCCGAGCGGAAATCAAACTCGCAACCGTCGAGACTAAAGGCAGACTCGCTACCCACAACGCCACAACGGTGTCAATATCGAAAAGACTGTTTTTGTTTAAATAAATCACCAAGTAAACATAATTACTCTTATAAGATTCTAGTTAGACATTCCCAATATTTCGTCTGCTACATCGCATTGTAGTCTGCCGTTTTCTACTTCTTAGGTAACAAAAGGTGATTGGTCCAGTACTATATACAAACAAACGCTACGGTAACTATTTACTATCAGAAGGACGGTTTTGTAACTAATCTTTTTTTTATGTTTGATTTCATGAATAGCTGTTTAATTTTAAATCAGTTGCTACATTCATTAGAGGTATACATTTACTCAGTTTTTAATCGACTGCAAAAAATGGAAGTCCTCAATTCGACTGTATTTTTCATGGTTCTTTTGTTTGTCAGAACTTTGGACTGGGTGAACCGATTTTGATGATTCTTTTTTTATTTGAAAGCTGGTCCTTCCCGAGTCCTATTTGGTCTGGATTCTTGTCCAGTTCTGACAATTCCATTCAAGACCCATGGGAAGACCACATAATTCGTAAATTTGCATTAATCATTAAGTACTATATATTACAAAACAAAACATTTTTAGAATTTTACAAAGTAATAAAGCAAAAAATTAATATTTTCTACAACAGAAGTCGGTGCCTGTGGCGATTTTTATCTTAGCTTACTTTAAAAAAAAATCATAAATGGAAAAAAATCTTAATACTTTTATACTTACTAAAAATAAAAATAAAAAAATCCACTTTTCGTTTCCAGTGTGATGCTGGCATATTTCGTGAAAATGTCATCTTGTTTTTAGAGTCGTTCCCAAATAATGTTTTCAATGGTGCGGAGTTAACTCAGCTTCTCATTACGGTATCGTCGCGACCAACTACATCAACTTAAGATTTGTTGAAATTATTTTTGTTAAAAATGTTCTATACAACTGTAGCTAATCTTTTTTATTTATTTTTTTATTTAATTTTTTTTTCTTTATGTTAGAAGTTGGCAAACAAGCATACAGCCCACCTTATGATAAGTGGCTGCCGCAGCCCATGAGCGCTTGCAGCACCATTAGTAGGTGCCACTCACGCGTTGTCAACCTCGAGATATTAGCGTACTTCACTAGCGTACAATGCCCTTCAAACCGGAACACAGTAGTGCCTAAACACTACTATTTGGCGGCAGAATATTGGACACTGCGGTGGTACCTACCTAGCCGGCCTCTTGTAACAAAAGACCTACCACCAGTGTGACTGATTGCACTGGTGGAATAATCTCTGTTGTGACAGAGGTTACCCCAACAGCGGGCGATGGGGTCGTTACATCCCGACGCCTATATAAAGGGTTTTTTGTTTCATTAGTTCTTTTTTACAGTTACAGGATATCATTATCCTAATGGCGGCCCCATTGAGTGTGTAGCTTTTATGTATTTATCATGATCCCACGAGAAGTTAAAAAATTTCCGATATAAAAAGTATCCTATATATTAATCCAGGAAATAAACTATGTGTGTACTTAATTTCAACAAAATCTGTGAAGTAGTTTTTGCGTGACAGAGTCAAACATCCATCCATACATACTCACAAACTAAATGAAAAATACCAAAAACTTACAAAACTGAATGAAACAGCTGAAGATTTTTTTTATCTAATATAAAATTTTTGATCTTTCTTTTATGGAAATGTGTTTTAGGTTGAGATTGTTTTTTATTTACGTTTCGGGAATTTTTTTTTATCGGTCAGTTACATAAGCAAAAACATCAAAATCAATGAATTTGGAAGCTGCCCTGTAGTTACATTCTTCTTCTTCCTAGCATTAATGCCGGTATTTTTGCCCAAGGTCTGCTTATTACTTTTATCCGGATTTGTCAGGTTTCTTGTTTTTACGTAGAGCGATTGCCATCTGACCTTCGCAACCCTAAGGGCGAACCAGTAACTCATTGGATAAGAGCAAAGTATCTGATTAGAGTTAACGTTCA
Organism: Hestina assimilis; assembly: GCA_023373885.1. Classification (NCBI taxonomy): domain Eukaryota; kingdom Metazoa; phylum Arthropoda; class Insecta; order Lepidoptera; family Nymphalidae; genus Hestina; species Hestina assimilis. Next base: position 1,730,952 of record CM041749.1, on the reverse strand, counting down.
TTATCAGATGTTATGATAACAACCAGGAACGTCCTCTCCAAGGCACAATGGGGGGACCCACAAGGACAAACGCCCAGACCGATACAGATATTTATAAGATTACAAATATCCGGCTCCGAGTGGGAATCGAACCCGCGACCGTCAAGACTTAAGGCAGGCTCGCTACCAACACGCCATAACGGTCGTCGCTTTAGCTACATTGTAATCATATATTACACTAGTTTCAAATTAATAAATCATTTCGCAAATACAACTAAAACGTAATCAGTTCGGTTGAAATGACAAATTGTATGGAAGTTTGTACAGTCATCAAATCGAGTTCCACTGTATCATCTAATTTTCAATACGCACTGGCTTACCGAATTGATTGAAATCTAGTTAAATTTCGTACGAGTGTAGCCTGTGATAAAAATATTCATCAGAGTACATTCTTCATAACAGTCATTTAATATGTTATGTACATTGTACATATTTTGTAATTAAATGAAACTTTTTTATTCGACGTATAAAGCGTTTCTTTCCTTCGTCCTCTCTTCTAGTTTCGTTTGGTCGGTTTCTAATACTTTGGTATTACCATGCAAAGTCTGTAGGCTACAGTGTCCACTTACATAAGGCAGGCCCAACGTATTAAAGCAATGCCTTTTCAAGGCATTATTAATTATTTAACACTGTCGGGTGAGTCCATCGTGCTGGTCTTTCGTTGCAAGAAGGCTAGGTAGGTACCATAGTACTGTGTTCCGGTTTGAAGGGTACTGTAGGCTAGTGAAATGACTGGGCAAAGGACATTCAAGAACCAATATCTCGAAGTTCGCAACGCGTGAGTGTCACGTACTTAATGGTGTTGCGCGCGCTCATAGGCTACGGCAACCACTTACCATCAGTTGGGGCGCATGCTTGCTTGTCAACTTGTAACAAAAATATATATATATTTATATAAATAAAACATTGCAATATATTACAGTATTTTTATTTTGGTAATAGTTTTAAGATGTTTGCTAATGTTAACATTTATCTCTCCAATCCTTTGTCGAAGGGCGCTAGATTTTTATAATAATAATAATAATTTATTTGCAAGAATATGGTTGTTGTTAAGATGATATACATTTGCGTAGTCTACCAACATATTCTACCAGTGATGGTGTGCAAATATAGATGTGACTGTTATAACAATTTAAATACAATTTAATTTATAATAGAATTAAACATGTCTAAAAATACAATTAAAAATTAAAAAAAGAAATTAATATTATAAAAGATTAACAAAATATTTTTCATAATTTCGTCAAAATAAATATTAGAATTATTTCAGTTCTTTGATGTCATAATAAAAATTTTCTAATAATATATCAAACAATTTCTTTTTAAATAATCCTATTTGAAGGTCCTTAAGATAATCAGGTATCAAATATTTTTATTGCCATGCAGTATTTATATAAGATGGCTTTGTTTAATATTAGTTCCCGTAGTTAAGTTAGCTTAAGATATTGTTGTAAGATTGCTTATGAGAGCAACATAGTCACCCCGTGACTCAGCTCTTAAAATGAGAATAAAAAAATTGCTGTTTAAAATTTAAATAAATCCTTCTCTCTTTCCATTCCGTAATATTGATTTCTGGAAAAAAAACTCCATATTTGAAAATAACATTTTTCCATCACAACAAACGCTTTCAGTAATATTTTATTCATATCGAAATGAATAAGTGTTGTGAAAGCGAAGCACAATTTTAATGAAGTAATTTCAAAGAACTTCTTAGTTTTCATCTTGTTTTATGAAATATAATTTTTGAACGGAAATGGAGCGTAAGAGATGCACTTTGAGTGAAAAATAATTTGCTTTCAATAGAATATGGTACGCTTGGTATACTTTCTTTGCTTTCTTTGCTAAAAAAAACCTAATATAAAGGTGTTTGGCTAATTTTTTATATTATAAAAATAGAGAGTATTGTACTCCTTTTATCTGGATGAGTTTTACAAATTATCCGGGGGAAGTACTCTTCTACTTCATAGAATTATTCCAGGTATTATATGAGTATTTTACCCTGGGTCTGCTTATTATTCATATCCTGATTTGACAGGTTACTAGTTTTTACACAGAGCGATTGCCATCTGACCTCCGCAACCCTAAAGCAGAACCAGTAACTTATTGGATAAAAACAATTAACTTATTAAGATTATTATTAGATGTTATATCGTAACAACCGGGACCGACAGCTTAACATGATCTCCGAGGCACGATGTGTATCCGGGGACGTACTATTATCTCAAAATATGGATGTGAAATAACAGTATTTGTACTAAAGCGTTCCATTCGATAAGAGAGTCACAAACTCTCACTTTCTATCTTCTCTTCTTCATCTACTTTTCTTCTTTTTCTACTACTTCTACTACTACCTTTTACGGACGGCAAGATGCACGCATGGACACTCTGAAATCATAAAGGTTTTTTGTCATGTTTTCAGAGACGATCAATTACGATTAATATTTTTTTTTTATTTTACTGATGTCTAGTAATAAACCCATTTTATTCGTTTATTAATATAACTGAAATAATTGTCAATTATTAATTTCTAAATTAACAGGCCATTTGAAACTAAATGGTATTGTTTTGCAACCAATTAGTGAGATACTAAAATCATTGAACAAAATAGTACCACATTGACAATTGCAATTGATCGTTTTGGAAACAATAAATTCAAAAATCTTGAATGTATAATAATCGGTACATTTTATATAATATGAAAGTGTAAGTTATATTTATTTGAAAAATATAATATATTAAAAAGTAAAATAAATGAAGTCCTATGACATAAGTTTAGTTCAAGTGTAGACTCCAAAACAGAATATTATGGATTCGATTTGAAAGACACTGTCTGTCAACTCGAGAAATTGCTGGGCAAAGGAGTTTTAAGAAACAACATCTCGAAATGTATGGTGTTGCAAGCGCTCATATGCGCAACAACCGCTGGTAATCATGTGGTGGTTTGCTTGCTTGCCAACTTAGTCTCAAGAAATTATGATCTGATCAACGACTCTAGATATATGTAGGAGAAGTCTTCTCAAAATAATATATATGCTGCTTTATATTTACCGATATTATTTTGGTTTTTATGCCATTGAGGCTTGAAAGCCGTTTGTCGTCTGTTTCGTTTTTTTAATCCCAATATATGTATGTATATTTATTACCGTAATTTACGATGCTGTATAACACAATCATTTCTTCATAGATCAAGTAAATAAACTAAACATAATTCTTGGAATGTCCGCAATACGCTTATCAGTTCTCGTCGAGACATAAATCTCCTCAACCAATCACACATGACCTCTTTATTTTGTTTCCCCCTTACTCTATTTACTCGTCGAGATGGGTCAAGCTGCATTTGACGTAATAAGGCTGTCATTCCCTCGATTTGGCGTCCCATTACTGGAATTATTTATTTGTTTTCCGCACGGAATGACTGTCAAAGTATATCGAAAATTGTAGATATGGCAAAGTAATTAGCATTGTTTGTAACTGCCTCAGGAAGGGGGTTATATAATTGGTTTTTTTTAATAAATTTTTGAGATCACGTTGTGGAGTAGCGGTAGCGAACTTGCCTTAAACTTACCAGGTCGCTGGTCCACTTCCCGCTCAGGCCAGATGTTGGGATTGACCATATAGGCAAGTATTTGCCCATATCCTTGTGTGTGTCCGGAACTCCGACACAGAATATTACTGGATAGTCATTTTAATTATATATTTTCAGTAGGATTACTAAAGCCGTTGAGTGTGTAGTGTTTATTTATTTATTTCATATTCATAGAGTATTTTATATTTGTAAAGCATGGAAGTTTTCTTTTTTGGCTTGGGTGCCTCGGTCGGCCGTCGATTTTCGTACAAAATATTGACACAAAGTAGCATTCTGTTCCGTTGTTATGCTCAATTATTGCAGTAGGTTATTCAAAGAGAGCCAGTATATAAGACATTGTAGCAGTATATAAGACGATAAGACAATGTGACAAAATTTACCAGGGATATAAGACGAATCCACATATGGAAAATTTTAAGCCTTTTAAATAAAGTGTTTTTAAAGTGATCTCCGTAACTATTTAAAATTGATAATAAAATCTTTAAAAAATGATATGTCCTGTCTATATTTCCATTATCTTTTTTTTTCCTTAATAGCTTCTCATATTCTTATGTCTATGTATAAAGTACCTTAAAGTGTACTCTTTCTATGAAGGATAAATAAAACATTCCTAATTGAAACACAGTGTACAAACAGACTATCACAAATTTAAAAGAATTTATGTTTTGATAACTACACTTAAACTATATAAGCATAACGTGTTTGGTATTTCTTACTAAGTTTTGATTACATTTCTTCAAAGGCTATTATTACAGCTTGTTGACGTAAATACCAACCTTTCCAAACAAAATCATACATGGACGCAAATAAGCAATACCATGTCAACCCACAAAATTTAAAAACTGAGTTATATATGCAGAAGTGTTGGTAAATGGCTGAAGAACATTTTTCTTTAATATTTGTAGGGTTTTAAGCTTTAAAGCTTCTAAAAAAGCAATTTTTAATCATGCAATTTATGTATTATGTTAAACGTTTTGGGTTATATTATATACAAAATATGCAGTTTGTATGCTTATTTTATGTGAAAATAAGTAAATAACTTACATACATCTTGAAATTGCCAAAAACTTGACCAATACATAAAAAAATCATATAAAGCAAGTTGTTCAAAATTTTCAAACACGTTTTTCTCGAAATGACATTCGTGTGGGTTGACATGGTATTGCTTATTTGCGTCCACTTATGAACCAATTTTAGGTTAACAACTGTGGCACAAATATAAACCCTTTACGGAATTATAATATAGCCTACTTCTTTTATTGATTTTCTTTATTTTCGCAATCATTTATTTCTGTACCAAGAATTATCTTTATCGTCGTCAATATAAATAGAAGTGACGCTTCAAATTATACCGCCATACGTCTACCCATATAGGGTTGTCATTGACAAATCTACGAGAGAAACCTCTTAATCTTGTGGGAGATGTTAACATTGATGATGATCCGAAATGGCCTTTTCTAACCAAAGGGTAACCTTTGAATTGTCGAGATAATGGAGCAATATTACAGAAATTGTTAACATGTGGTTTGTACTAACGTATCATTTAACTAAAAAACTTGATATATCACTACATAGTATAAAACGCTGTCTCTGTCCCTATGTATGCTTAAATCTTTAAAACTACGCAATGGATTTTGATGCGAGGAAGGTTTATATTATGATAATAACATCCATTAAATAGTGGAGAAAAAAATATTTGATGTTTCTAATGTGATGTCGTAAATAATTACATTTTACGCGTGCGAGCCACGGGCAGTAATGAATCAAAACTACTGGATCAATTTTAATCATTTTTTCAGTGAATGACATAGGCTATATATTTTATACCCGCGCGAAGCCGGAGTGGGCCTCTAGTTATAATTAATTTTCCAATAAAAAATATGTAACAAAATATAGTTTTGTGTTTTTTTTAATCATTTATCAAACCGCCGTAGGTCGCAGGTTCAATTCGCGCTCGAATCATACTTAAAGCCAAGGTTCCGGTCTGGGTGTTTTACCATATCGTTGTGTATGTTTTCCTGACCCCGACACAGGATATAGCTATCCTAATGGGACCGTTGAGTGTGTAGCATTTATTTATTTAACTATACTGTAGTTTAGCAAAAAACCAGCATGATTTTTTAAATACTTAAATTTTTAGTTTTTGCTTCTCGATTCTCGTTGAATCCAAAAAGTTTAAAAGAAAAAATAACTACCAAAAATGATCGTCCTAATTGTGTAAACCCTTTCTTTGGTGAATAGAAAGGTTATATTCCAACAAAAGGCTCCTTGTTAACAAGGCCAATATCGATTGCCCAAAAAAATAAAGGTTCCAGAAACCTGAAGAACATTTTATGTGACCCCAATATCGGGACAACATAAAAGGGTTCATGGAAGCTGAATCAATTATACCAACGACTTAGCTGTTCAATAAACATCTCAGAAAATGGTTTAACTAATAATAAAAATGTGAAAGTTTGGATGGATGGGTGGATGGATGTTTTACTCTTTCAGGCAAAAACTGCTGGACAGATTTGGATGAAATTTGGTACAAACAAAGCTTATTATTTCGATTCTTCTTATCGAGTTGTTAGTGGCTTAGTGTCAGAGTTGTTCAGGTCGCCCGTAGGCCGCTGACTCGACTTTTCGACTGTTGTCAAATTGTGTTTTTACGTTACGACTTTTTACGTGCCCTCCGAAGCACGGAGACGCTCGATTGAATTACCACTATGCGATCACCCATCTAGAGACTGACGCGCCTAAAGTTGCTTGACCTGCTGATCGTTTAGCGATCAGTGAGCGCACCCGGCTATGACTTTCTCCTTTTTTCGATTAACGTATAGGACACTTTTCATCCCGGAAAATGTTGGATTCCTAAGGGATCATCAAAAACCAAATAAAGCGAGCGGACCCGCCGTCACAGGTAGTTCATATATGAAGAATAATTGGAAATTTGAGCTAAGCGTATATCGTATTATTATTGGTTCTAGAATGTTCTGAAGTATTAAAAATTAATTTATATTTATTATAGTTTAATAAAGTACTGTTTTATCCAACTAAAACAGAAGGATTATTGAGGAAGAATGAGAATGGATGGAGAAACTCATAGCCAGTTTGTTCTGGTTGACAATTAATCATCAGTAAGCTAAGCAGCTTTATGCGAGGTCAGTTTATGGATTGTTGACTGTAAAGTGTTGAAGATGTGATAATTTTTGAAGTGAGATGTCAAAGACGAAGAATTTTGACGACGTTGTGGCGCAGCGGTAGCGAACCTGCCTTAAACGCCACAGGTCGCGGGTTCGATTCCCGCTCGGAGCATAATATGTTTGTATTGACCATGCAAGCATATTTTCCGGTCTGGGTGTATTTGTCCTTGTCATTGTGAATGTTTCCGGACCCCCCGACACAGGATATTACTATCCTAATGGGGGCCGTTGAGTGTGTAGCGTTTATTTATTTATTTATTATTTGACATTTCTACTAATCGAATAATTGACTTATTACTATTACAGTTTTAAAAGAATATATTTTTTTTTATAAAAACTTTAATAAGAAAATGAATGACTAAAATTTTTATTGACTATTAAATTCAGCTGTATTATTCGATAAAAGCAGAATCCACGTGTATTCTCTATTTAACATTGGAAAGACGGTCACGTTTCCGCTTGGTTAGGTGTAAAATATGGTCTACTCTCGCGGTGCACCTGCCCGGTACTCACTTGTTGACTAATGCTACGAATTATTCATTTACGACTTTTTAAAATTTAAAAATAAGATACGGAATATTTTGCAAATATTTTTTTCAATGACAAGTCTTTTTGCTTTAATTAGTGTTATATATTAGTAATATAAATGTGGAAGTTTGGATGAATGGATGGATATTTCTTACTCTTTCACGAAAAAATTACTAGACAAAAATATGTAGATGAAATTTTGTACACGCATAGCTCTAGAATTTTTGTACCTGGATTAACATATAGGTTACTTTTGATCCCAGAATTTTTTTCGGTTTTCGTGGGGTCATAGAAAAACGACATAACGCGAGAGGAGCCGCGGACACAGACAGCATTTTCATAAATACCAGGTTACGTAACAATTTTTTAAATCGATTTAATGGAGTTATAGTTCTCTCAATTTAAAATGAACTAAAATGGCCGCTTCTGTGCAGGTTCAATCATGGGCAAAAATTTTAGACAAAAATATTGATTTCGTCTTATTTAAATAGATGAAAACGAAATTAAGTATAATATAATATATGTAGTTATTGTTTCTTCTAAATTCAATTAATTATTTCTTCATTATGGTTATTATACAAAAAGGTATAAAAAGTTAACGTACATTTTTAATCAATGTCACTTTTTGGTATGACACATTATCTTGAAATAAAATTAAATGGTCACACACTTAACAACAATAATTTATATTTTTATTTAACTTTTAATCATTTATTTTTAAAGAACAACAACAGTGTACTAATCCGGTCTAGCGTCGCCGCGTTGCTATAGTTACGCGGCCCCCTTCATTCCGCATTCGTTGAGACTCAAAAATGTGTTACTGCGCATGGTTCAATTTATATTGAGAGAGTTATAATGCTTACGTACATATAAATAATCAAATTGTGTTATTTAATATCAAGTTGGTGCAAAAAATAACTATAGTACGATTGAAATCGAGTGACTAGAGAATACTAGAGTGAATACTAAAGATAGTTTTGGTATGAGATGAGGCGAAATTTATGACATTTTCATATTGGGACCATCCTTATGAAATATATAGCTCTTCTGCTCTGCTACTATCGTATTATAAGGTTCAGTGTATTCTGATAAAACATTATGCTTTTATATATAAATTCTATTACATCTTTTCAAGATGTTGATTTGCAAAATGTTGCTTCACAAACATTTTATTTTAATATTTGTTAATTGGTTGAGAATTAAATACTTATTCAGTGTGTAGTAGTACTAATCTTGCTGTTTTAGCATAAGCATCGATTTTAGTTTGTCAATGCGATATAGTAGTATTTAGTACGTCTCGTGCGGTGAAAGGGAACGCTGGAGGCCGAAATCCTCACGCATTCTTATATAATGTCATTTCCTCTAAGGGAATTTAATCCCTTCTGATTCCCCTCTTTTTTATGTAAGAGTGGGCAAACGGGCAGGAGGCTCACCTGATGTACTCTTGGGTTTAGTACCATGGTTATTGTGGTACTGGTATTGCAATCGTCTATAGGCGCTCCATAAACTTGTTTGATACCTTTTTTGGCTTAAAACAGACAGTCAGGGAGACTGCCGATAGAGGAAAAAACGTTAAACTTCTTTAATGTAGGAATAATAGCAAAACCATAATTTGTAAATTGAAATTATTAACACTAGTCCCTTAACAACCAAAGATTACAATATTCACGCGTGACGCTAGTCTGCTGTAAAACATAACACGGTGACGCGAATCCATCCACAGTGTTGTGCCTATCAAAAATCCCTCCACGCGGCAAAAGAAGTTTTCACCTCACAAAAACTAACTTCACTAGCACCTTGATTTTTCATATTACAAATCAGAAGATATAATTATCATAAATCAAACATTCGCCCAAAACAGACATACGAATATGATACTTTATTTTTATACGAGGGGACAGGTGACCGTGATGGCGACGTTTTATTACTTTTTCGTAGCGGTAAGTTTAGGTTTACTTCTATGTTTATGTTGTTTTATTATACTTGAGTCATCCTTTTATTGGTCATGACACAGTTGTGACGTTGTGGGCAGCGAGTCTGCCTTTAGTCTCGACGGTTGCGACTGGTTGGTTGGTCGGTTGGTCTGCTTATTACTCTTGTCCAGATTTGATAGGTTACTAGTTTTTAGACAGAGTGATTGCCATCTGACCTCCGTAACCCTAAGGGCGAACCAGTAACTTATTGGATAATAGCAATTGGTATGTGATAACAACAGAGACCGACAGCTTAACGTGCTCTCCGAAGCACGATGGGGCGACCCATAAGGACAAACGCCCAGACCAAAACAGATATTTGTAAGATCAATGCATACATTTGTCCGAGGCGAAAGGCAGACTCGCTACCCACAACGTCACAACGGTATCGACAACGCCACCACGGTCTCAAGAATAAATTGAATGAATTCATAAAAAGCTTATCCTGGGAAATGTGAACATAGTGAATCTGTTATAGTAATTTGCGTTTGCATTCTTTAGATAGACGGCGAACAGCAATAACTATTGATAACAATACAATAGGAAGAAATAAATAATAAATAATACATCTAATATATAAAATTCTCGTGTCATAATGTTCGTTCCCATACTCCTCCGAAACGGCTTGACCGATTCTTATGAATTTTTATGCATATTCAGTAAGTCTGAGAATCGGCTACTATATATTTTTCAAACCCCTCAGTGATAAGGGGTGTCCACCCCAAATTTTTATTTTTTGGATAAAATTTTTATTTTTATTTTTTTATTATGTGGCATTGAAAAATACATACGACCCTAAATTTTCATTTTTTTATCACCAACCCCTGCTTTTTAATAGCCTTATTAGTCAATGAAAAACTTTCACCGGGTAGAGGGCGCTGCTATCGGGCCCCAGATTTTTTCGGGACAGGACAACGTCTGCCGGGCCCGCTAGTAATACATAAAATTTAACAAGATTCATTTTATAAGCTATAAAACAAAAGTAATAAAAAATATTAAAAATAAATTTAATAGTTTTCATATTTCTTTAAATGATGACTTTGTGGCACAGCGGTAGCAAAGCTGCCTGCGCAAGCATATGTCGCTTGTTCCATTCCCGCTCGGAGCAGATGATTGTATTGACTCGGTCCATACAGGCATGTTTTCCGGTCTAGGTGTATTTGATTGAGTGTATAGTATTTAATATCAGTCCGAAATTTAAAATTAATTTGACAGACTTACAATATTTGTTTCATTGCATATTGCATTTCATTCATTTCATTTTTGCGTTCATGTAGGATATACAGTAAAATTCGAATCGTTGGCTAATTTTTTTATTTTTTATAAAATAAATAAAATTTGGAATTTCCTGTCTGTTCTTCTCTGCCGAATCCAATTTCCGGACCGGCAAAAGTTTCACTTAATCGGACACAACAGACTGTTTTAGCGATTCAAAAGTTTAAAGGTTCTAATTGAGTAAAATGATATTTTGAGCTTGAATTTTATTGTCAAACTTACACCTGCCCACGATTTTAATTAACCTGTAATGATAATGTATCCCTTAGTGCTATATAAAAACAGCCAGTGCCCATAGAAACTTCGAACCCCCGTTTCAACTCTTCAGTGGTTAAATTTTAGAAAACGTTAAAACAAATTTGTTTATCTCAAATTTTTAGCCTAAAAACAAATATTTATGCTTCTAGCTTTAAAAATTGCAAATTCTATACAAACTTTGAACCCTCTGAAGGGTTGAATTTCGAAAAATCCTTTCTTATTCTTCGACTTAAAAATAAAACCTTAACAAGTCATTTTCTTTTTCGCACAACTACTCCGTGGATTCCACCGGCGGTTATCCCGAACCTATACGACCTGAGAACCTTCACAGAAGAGCCTAGTTTTTTCTTAAAGGTATTGCGGATGTTCATAGGTGGCGTTAATTGCTTATCATCAGGTGAATCGCCAGCCCGTTTGCCCCTCTTACAATAACAAAATAAAAAACCTAGGCTAGGCTGGGCGACTGGGCGTTTGTGAGTCACTGAGTCTGGCCTTCGCTTTTAGTATATGCAAACAGATAATTTCACTCCTTGACTCGTTTTTCAATATCTTTAATAACCATTTAAATCAGAAGTGAGAATTTAACCTTGTATATGACAAGAAAATCCTACGAAGAGACGGAATAAGCCAGCGTTATTAAAACGTTTTATCTCCCCGTACGTAACGTACTCCATTAAATAGTATAACAAAACAAAGTTAACGTCGCATTCCCCGTTGCTAACTTCGTAATCATTTTATTAGCTTTTAAGGGGGATGAATATTAATCCCGGGAAAGTATAAAAGACAAGGCTTTCACAGAGTTCAGTGGACGTCACCCCTGGGAGAGCATTCACGAACATTCTACTTACATTAGATAAAGTACGGCTTTTATCGTGAAGGTTTTGTTGGAATAACTTTATATAACCTGCATGCTGTGTACATACTTTCATTTATACGTTTAATATATTATTTAATAAATTTATAGTTGTTTATATTTTTTCATAAAATTTTCATTTTATTTGTTGCTAGGCGTTGTAACGAATGGATCCCATCGAACCGAGAAGTATGACGGAGTTTTGAAGTGAGGTTTTCTTTTTTTTTATGTTAGAAGTTGGCAAACAAGCATACGGCCCACCTGATGGTAAGTGGATGCCGAAGCCTATGAGCGCTTGCAGCACCATTAGTAGGTGCCACTCACGCGTTGCCAACCTCGAGATATTAGTTCTTAAATCTCGTTCGCCCAGTAATTTCACTAGCGTACAATGCCCTCAAACCGGAACACAGTAGTGCCTAAGCATTACTATTTGGCGGCAGAATATTGGACACTGCGGTGGTACCTACCTAGCCGGCCTCTTGCAACAAAAGACCTACCACTAGTGCGGCTGATTGCACTGGTGGAATAATCTCTGTTGTGACAGAGGTTATCCCAACAGCGGGCGATGGGGTCGTCACATCCCGACGCCTTTAAAAGGCGAGGTGGCAATATTCATACTATTGCAGAAAGTCATAATTTTGCTTGTATGCTTACTACCTCAGGTAAGATGTTGTAAAAATGAGGTTTGTTGATTAGATGATTCCGCAGCTAAATAGCAAAAACGGAAACCTAATAATTTCGTCATGTCCGTGTGTCCATCCATCCGTAGTCATTTTACTCGGAGACGGTTGGCTCTATCTATACGAAATTTAGTAAATAGTTGTATACTAACAACCGCTACACGATTTTGTAATGAAATCATAATATGTATATGTATATAAAAATTATGGGTAAGGCAAGGCAAGTTGGGAAATTAAGGCAGTCCATACATGTAACTGAGAGTTGAAAAAAAACTTCAACGTATGGCGAAGTAGGATATATCTTTGGAAAAGTCTTTCAAAATGATAAGGAGGTTTGATTTTGACTTTTTTCATTGAGTCAGTAGTTGTGGAAATATAAGCTCCTAAAGTCATAAAAATTGTGACCCCTTCTAACTTTGAACTATGATATTTAAAATTCTAGAAAAAATGGAGGTTGTAGAACATCAAATTAACTGAACTACATTTCGTCAAAACAAGATAGAGAAGTCTTAAAATTAAAACCATATTTTACATATTGACATATGAACTAATAATAAAATATCAATTAAAGTTAATCAATAAATCAGATCTAAATATAATACTTTGTGCGAATCTGTTACAGAGAATAATGCCAAAAGTAACAACTAAATAGAATAATTAATTTATCACTAATCTCGCACCATTCGAAGCAAGCTGTTTGTTCATAGGCCCGGCTTAGTTCCTGTCGTAATTAAATTCGGTGATACACCCCGAATTGTTAATTTAAAGGCAACCAATCCACTTAAAACTTAACACTTTAAATAATTTAAAATTTACTTTCGAATGAGGTCGGATTACTGGTGGTAAGCCTTTTATTGGCAGAGGCCGCCTAGGTAGGTACCACGGTAGTGTCAGCTCTTCTACCGTAAAGCAGTATACTGCTTTTCGGTTTCAAGGACACTGTAGCTAGTGAAATTGGAGATTTAAAAACCAATATCTCGTGTTTGGCAACACGTAAGTGACACCTACATTTGTATGGTATTGCAAGCGTTCATAGGCTACAACAACCGTTTAGCATCAGGAGTGTCGCCGCTTTGCCAGCTTAGTCACATAAATAAAAAAACATAATAACTATAATTCAATAAAATTTAGAACTATAACCATTTCAAATAGACTCTTAATTTTAGAATAGACAATTTAAAAGATGATAAGTTTCAAGTTAAAAATAATCAATAGAGATATTGGTAATTATTCAACGTACCGGAGTACTCATGATCTCATCTCATAAAAAATGCAGTAATAATTTCGAAGCGACAACTAGACACGACATCCTTAGAGAATTCAAATGCTTCAATCCAACGCGACAGAATGCATTAAGATGTGTAATTGCATTGCGTTTGACTCGAAGCATTGCATCGCGTTGCTTCGATTAACGCTGCGTATTTAATGGACGGTCGGCTTCATAGTCAGCCTAATCGTCAGTTGCCTTTGATGTTGGCTTCCGCGGTCGAAGGCTTCACAAATTCAAAGTGCGAAATAATTTCGTGAACATCTGAGAGAATTTGGGATTAGTACGTTTCAGCCATTTATGATCCATTGTATTGTTAACTCGGTTGATGTTCTCATCAAATAATCCTATCTTCATTTTGATTTATCTATATGAACAATTATTTATGATACAAAATGTACCTTATCATTAACGGAGTTCTAAAAAGTTATTAAGGCCTTTTTTATTACATGTCGGTTGGCAAACAAGCATACGCTCCGATGGTAAGCAGTCGTCACAACCTATCCACGTTTGCGATTCTTGAAGTATAACATGCGCGTTGCCATGATCTCCTATTCTAAGGCCTGCTTACAAGTACATAGTTCTAATGTTGAAAAGAAATTGTCCGGAATTCCATAATCATTAGATCTACTTAAGTGCTTTAAAATTTGACAAATGCGTGTCCGCACATAAAGGGTCATATACATACATATTTTTAATCTACCACTGTAGATTAAAAATATTAAGGTTCTATGACTTTAATTTTTACAAAAAGTATTTCTCGTAATAGCAGCTACAGAAAAATACACTCTTTGAAAATTTCAACTCTCTAACTGTTACGGATCGTGAGATACACAAACAGACGAATGAATGGAGAAAAGAACAACGGATAGTAGGGAACGGTAGTCTCCCTGAATTTGTTGATTATAAGTGTCTAAATTATCTTGATATAATTTCAATTAGCCACTTTATTGGAAATGCATTTTGGTTTCAAAGTAAAAACTTTGTGTTATTGATCTTTAATTCACAAGAAGCAAAACACTCCCAAGTCGTCCCTCGACAATATGTCGCTAAAAGTTTTGTTTTTTATAAAATATATAAACAAACTTCTGTTTTCTTTCCATTCCCTCAACTTTCGGGATAAAGTGAACAACTGCGTATTACAAGATTCTTGAGAAAATATCAAAATTTTACAAACAAACTTTAGTAACATTTTCATTCTCTTATGAGTTTTTGAATCTGTTTTTGTTTCGATGTGATAAAAGGACAATTGTTTCTAAGAACTTTTGTTTGACTTCCAAGTCTTATTACGAAGAGGTATTCTTTTCAGAGTTTAGATTCTTGGATTTGTTTAATATGTGAATAAGTTAATAAGCCAGCATATGACCCGTCTGATGGTAAACGGTTGTCATAGCCTGTGAGCTTGCCAACCTCAAGATAATGATCCTTTAAACTCCCATGAGTTGACCTTCAAACTGAAACAACCTTCTAATAAAAACATGCTGCGTGGTAAAATATCCGACTGTGCTACCTACCTAGCCGGCCTCTTGCACTGTGTCAGGCCGTCTCTAAAATCTTTGGTTTTAGGGGTAAAGAAACTTAGTTTAGGTCCACAAAAAGGTGATGTTTTGAAGAATAGAAAAATAATGAATGTTTGAATGGTTGTGATTGTGTTTCTGTGTATTTTCAAACCTCCGATACAGAATATAACTGGTAATTATTATTTTTGCATTTCGTTTTTCTCGTAACGAAATCTATACAATAGTAATGCAGATGAAAGTTGATATGATTCATTGAGAAAATATTGTTACATATTTACTAGCGGGCCCGGCAGACGATGTCCTGCCCCGAAAAAAATCTGGGACCCGATAGCAGCGCCCTCTATCCGGTGAAAGTTTTTGATTGACTAATAAGGCTATTAAAAAGCAGGGGTTGGTGATAACAAAGTGAAAATTTAGGGTCGTATGTATTTTTCAATGCCACGTAATAAAAAAATAAAAATAAAAATTTTATACAAAATAAATTAAAAAAATTGGAGTGGACACCCCTTATCACTGAGGGGTTTGAAAAATAGATAGTAGCCGATTCTCAAACTTACTGAATATGCATAAAAGAATTCATAAGAATCGGTCAAGCCGTTTCGGAGGAGTATGGGAACGAACATTGTGACACTAGAATTTTATATATTAGAAGAAGATAAATTATAATGATAGAAATTTTGCTTTCATATAAAATAATAAAGTAATAAAAATTCTAAATAATACCAAATTAAAATATAACTTTGTTAAGAACATTTTCCCATCTGGGCTTTGTTGATAGCTAGTCTGAATTTAGTCTCGACGGTCCCGCTTGGGACGCATATTTATGTTGCTCTGTAGGTCTTCCAATCGTGAATCAGAAAGCACGTTAATCTGTCGGTCTCGGTTAGTATAACATAGCATCCGCAAATAATCGTTAACTCTTAATCTTAATCGATGGAGGTCAAGAGCTTACCCATTTTTAAATAAAAAAAAAAAATTTCAGTGCGGAAGTCAGATATCAATCGCTCTTTATAAAAACTAGTAACTTGTGAAATTCGGTTACACTTAATTAATAAGAAAACCATAGTTAAATACAGCTAATTAATGCTAGGGAGAAGATTTTTCCAAGCGACAATATTACATTACCCGTTCATTATATAAGTAGGAACATCGTAGAGGGGTATTAAATGTGAAAAGTTACGCGGCAATACATTGGCGTCATCTCATGCAATAAGGAAACCAACATGTCTCCATTCAAGTGATTTAAACACCACGTTATACAAAACAAAATAGTCGGACAACTCCGGAAGAAAGTTAATAGCTTTGATAATGTATGAGTTGGAACGTTGGATGGAATTGGAGTTTTGTCGAAATTAATGTTTGGAATTGTTACTTTGTGCCAAAAGGAATTTCGTTGTTATTTATTGGCTAATAACTTTAGTATTAGGCCGAGGATTGTTGAGGCGTGTTGGTAGTTAGCCAACCTTTATATGAATGGTCTCGAGATCGATTGCTATTGAGGGAAGAAGTTGATGCCTATGAAATATCTGACTTAGTCTGAGCGTTTTGTATAAAATCCTGCCCAACTAAATTGGAGAGTACGTTGAGGTGTCGGCTATCATATATAATTCTTCCACCAGCATCATGAGATGCGTATCTATCCTAAGTCTTCCTTCGTCTCGTGTGGAAATGTCAACTTATCTAATCCGAATATGACTTATAATCAGACCCTCTGAACACACTAGAAAAAATATTAGGATTAAGAGTTACTAATACGCTGATTAAGGGTAAATTTTGATAACAATGTGAAAGACAAATGAAATAATTTTCTATGCAAACCTTCAAAATCATAATACAGATATTTTTATGTCATGAAGCCAAAAAGCATTCTTGAAATATAATATGCGCAATGCTTGCACAGAGAACGGATGAGAAGGGGAAAGAGGAAAGGGAAGGGAAGGGAAGAGGGGAGGAAAGAAACACCGGCCGTTGTAGATTTGGCCTCCAGCGCTCTCGCTCATCGCACTAAATTGCGCTGCGTCAGTACTAACTGATACTGTTACTTTAGGATGATCTTCGTTGAGAGGGTACATTCTCGGCCCTTTATGCTAGGATGAGCATAGCTCTATTACTAAACAATATACGATACAATAAGATAAATTATGAAAAAATCTTCTCAAATAAAATATCTGAAGCAGGACTGACTCGTCACCTAAGATTTCCTTACACCATGTGCGTCAGATGAGCTATTTTATAATTTCAAGTTTACATATTCGTTCCGCATGATAATATATAAAAAAATGTTTTACGACATTTCTTCACAGGTTAGACAACAGGTCTAGAAACCAGTCCACATTGAATCAAATTACTTTGCAAACTTCTCGCGTCCTTATTATGGATGACCTTGGGGTAGCTTCGAAATAAATACGATCCCAAAAATTACAACTTTATAAACGGGTAATTTAACAATTAAAATAATATAATTGAGGGATAGAAGGAAAGGAGTATCTAAAAAGAAGTGAACGGAAAGAGTAAAGATCTGGATTTCCAGAGCTCCGAGTTATTACGAATACTCAGAGATTGCCATACATAAGTTGGGCTACGTCAGATCAATATGTGAGGGTACAACTGCCCCGATCGAGCTGGACCAGTCATGCCAAAAAAAGCAATGTTCTACTACCACATAAACCAAAACATTAAAATCAAAGTGATTACATTTACTCCGTAAAATTACATTTAAAGGGCTTAATTTTTTCTTTTCACTTCGACAGCTCACATTTATCTGGCCTTTCTTTAGGGTTTAGGATCTGTATAATATGGCACTAGCAAGGTTTTATATTTAAACTAAAATTGTATATAAATATAACCTAACTTACTGCGTCGTTACATTACCGAACAATTGGACAAAACAATTCAGATTCTAAGAACTCACTCGACTCGGTGTTCTTTGTGTTTCAATTGTTCATAATAATATTTTACCTTTAAATATACTCGTAAATATATTTCTAATCCATAATAAGGACTCTTCTGAAACAATCTAAACAATGTAAATACAAAGGGTCAGTCCAAAATGCTTAACTGAATTCTCGAAACGTCGCGAACGTAACCGAATCAGGACTAACGAGGTATGCAAAGAACACAATTAAAATCTTTTGAGCAAACTAAGTACGCTTGGTAATTGTTAATAACATTAGAAGCTTAGGCAGTGCGGCAATAAAGGGATTTGTCACAGGGTTTTCGATGGAGATATTTTGATTGATATGTACTAGTAACCATGAGCGCTACTTGATTGGTAAACGATAAGTGCCTTATGCAGTGAGTTAAGCAGCTTATGGAGAACCTATGGATGGATGATCGCTGTCTCTGCTTTGGAAGGTACGTAGAATGTCAGTTTTGGCGTTTATCATTTTTTTTTAATCTTCAAATTTATTGAGGGTTTTTTCTTAACAGAATATGTCACCCTCATAGGGACCTCTAAACCAAAATATATTATAAACGATTCTTAACTAAATTTTTTACAAAATGTAATAATAATCTTGCTTCATCCGACAGTGGTGAAACAAGTACACTGTTAAAAAAACCTAAATCTAACCTATTATACTGTATAATACTATGGAACTGCCGCCTCTCAGCTTGGTCTCTTATACACTCCACTAATAAATGATACACATCTTCTCTTTGGTAATAGTTGATAGCACAAGCCAGGGTATATGTGTTATCTGAACATCTCTAACACAAGGCGTGTATCTTCACGAAGAAGAATAGAGGCTATACTTTGTTTCGGTCTGTGAAATCTTTTGGATTTTTTTACGCCATTACAACTGGTTGCATTTGCAAATATCAACTCTGTCATGTGTTAATCACCAACATCTACATTTTCAGGAAGAGGAAAGCATTTTTACGTTTCAGGTTTCAAGATCGGAGGACATCGGGTAGGTATGTCTTTTTCTGAATCAAGAGAGATGTTTCCATGAGATGAAAGATACTCTAAGATTCCGACGTAACACCTCAACCTACTCAAATCACTCTATGAATATAATTTTTAAGTCCACGGGGACGAAGTCATTATTATTCTATTCAACATGGTGATCATCAAAACGGGTCCACAAATGCAAATATATACAAAAATATTAATTTTAATTAGGCCCTTTTTTTTTGAAGTTTCTCAAATATTTGAAAGAACAAAAGGCATGATAGAAAATATTATTAACGTATTCTATATAATTATGAGTTACGTAACTGTATGAAGTGTTATTAGTTAAGTTTTCAGTTAAGTTTGACATATTAATTTAAGGTTCTTAGAACACATGTAATTTTGTTAATAACTTGAAAGTTCAGACGCGAACGAATAACTTAAACTTTTTAATTTAATTCTGTATTCTGACTTCTAATGTTCGTACGATTAATTTATTTATGACGAGAAAGCTTCTGAAGTTAATAATGGGTAACTGAATCACTCCGTACAAGCTAATTACGCAAATCTTTGAAATAATTTTTTTATAAACTTTTTAATATCATAAAATCGTGAGTAATTTCAAAATATTGTGAGTAATTTCAAAATATTAAATAAATTCAGAAATAAAAAATTGAGACGAACATGGATAACTGTTTTAAGTGTTTTGACATTTTTGTTTATACTATACACAATTTATTAAAATTAGCACAAATTACTGATCGTGCGTTGCATGCTTTTTTTTCTGATTGTGCTTTGCTTTTGGTCCCACTGGCCTTGACAGCGTCACAACTTTAAAAGATATTACACCCCGACTCATTGCCTCCACATGTGAGAGGTCTACTGGCTCATTTTCGCCCAAATAATCGGGATTGCGATACAGCGAGGAAATGCAGGTAGCATTCCTGCCACCATTTAACGTAGACATGATTAGTATACTTGTAATTATTTGTAAATATAGTTAGTTTTGAATTGTAAATATATTGGATACATTTTAAAAGCGTACTTCGTTGTTATGTAGTGCGTATTATTTATTATTTTTTGTATATAACATGTTTTACATAAACAGTAGGTTATCATTCTGTCCACGGCCAGAATATAAATATAAATTTTAGTACCCATTTATTTTTAAATCTGATAAAATTTTCAGACAACATTGTGGCGCAGAGGATGCGTACCTGCCTTAGTCTTCACAGGTCGCGGGTTCGATACAGGCACCTTTTTCAATCTGGGTGTTTGTTCTTGTGCTTGTGTAGGTATGTTGCCGGACCTTAACAGGATATCGCTATCCTAATGGGGGCCGTTGAGAGTCTAGTGTTTATTATTATTTGTAACTATTAGCCTGAACAACAACTGTAGTTCACAATAATCATGTCCCATATCAACAGGTAACTAGTAACAAAGTTTGTTACGTTAATGTAAAAATAAGTAAGGTCTAATCCCCTCGCCGCCGTTACGACTTAATGTAGCAGCTCGGGTTTCGCGCGTTATCATCCCGTTGTGACGTGGACAATGTCTCCGGACGCTTATAAACTTTTGCGTGTGTGCCCTTTAAGCGAGCGATGAAATGAGAAATATATATGTGAGAATTTGTTTGAGTTATATGTGATATTATGTTATATGTGATTATGGTGAGCAACGCGTTGATTTTCAGAATGGCCGTGTGGGAGTTTAATTTTTTTTATGTTACAAGTTGGCAAAAAAACATACGGCCCACCTGATGGTAAATGGTTGCCGTAACCTATGAGCACTTGCAGCACCATTAGTAGGTGCCACTTACGTGTTGCCAACCTCGAGGTATTAGTTATTAAATTTCCTCAGCCCAGTAATTTCACTAGCCTACAGTGCCCTTCAAATCAGAACACAGTAATGCCTAAGTACTACTATTTGGCGGCAGAATATTTGACACTGCGGTGGTACCTATCTGGGCGGCCTCTTGCAACAAAAGACCAGCAGTGTGGCTGATTGCACTGGTGGAATAATCTCTGCTGTGACAGAGATTATTCCAACAGCGGGCGATGGGGTCGTCACATCCTGGCGTCGGGATTATCATTTAAAAGATAGACGAAAGAGGTTGTAGTCTTAATATAAAGTAGAGCTGGTTGCTATTGATATCTGTCGTATCTGTTATGATGCGTTTTTATTTAAAAGGAATCATGGATGGAGGTATTTTTGAGGCACTGATTGATAGGATTATTAAGGCAGACAGGAACATCAACTACGTATATCCTAATTTAGCGGATTCTCCAACATATATGTTGCTGCTAAGCCGAGATGCTTAAGCTACAGAAATGCTTAAAGTTTAATGTTTGAAAGACTGTAGTAAAATGACTGGGCAAAGGATTTTAAGAACCAATATCTCAAGGCAACGCATGAGTGTCTGAGTGACACCTACAAATTAAAGGTTTTGCAAGCGTTCTTATGCTATCACGACCGCTTAGGATCATGATGACTGTATGTATTATATACTTGTATACCTAGTCTCATAAAAAATATTAACGTGGAATTAAAATAACATAATATTTTTTTTTGTTATCTAAACACAATTGTGTGGTCGGGGGCGTCAGAAACGAAGCTCCTTACGTTTTTTCTTCAACTCCGAAATTAATTCGAAATGAAATATGTATATTTCAATAAGTTATATGATAAAAAGAGACAGGGCTAGAGAGAGAGAGAGATTTGCAGCTTAACTCACTTGTTCGTGTGCTCATTTGCTTGTAGCAGGCTCGATACACATACGCACATACACACAACATACAGCATTTCGTTACATGACCCGTTAGCCGCGCTAAGGAACGAAAAAGAATTAAGATACCTACCTAATTAGATAACCAGCCAGAATAATCTCGCTTGTTTGATGAATGTAAAGCTGAACTCTTTTACGAATTTGACGGTAACACGTCACTTAGTTATGTTGTTACAGAAATACGCCCTGGGGTGATATCTTAAAGCTACGTGGGAACGGGTTTTGTTTTAAAATAATAAAGTCGCATTGTTGGAATTAGATGGAAATGTTTTGTTTTTTTTTTTATGTGAGAGGGGACAAACGGGCAGGAGGCTCACCTGATGTTAAGCGATCACCGCCGCCCATGAACATCTGCAACACCAGAAGGCGACAGGTGCACTGCCGACCATCAAGGAAAGAATATGCTCTTCTCTTGAAGGTTCCCAGGCAGGTATCGGTTCGGAAAGACCGCTGGGGGAAGTATATTCCACAGACTGGTTGTGCGAGGAAGAAAATGTCTTCTAAATAGCGCTGTTGTGGATTTCTAGACATCGAGGTGGTAAGGATGTTTTTAAGGTTCAGCGTTTTTGGTTTTGGCATGAAAGGGTTGGCTTGAATCACAAAGAAAATTGACTCGAAGTGACAGTATTGGTATTATTGCGTTTCGTGCGATGAGTGACAGCACCGTTGGCCAATCTCCCACCCCTTCTGTTACCTTCATTCCCTACCTATCCCTTGAGTTGGCAATGTACATGTGAAACTTCAAGTATCGCAAGCTGCGGCGACCGCTTACCATCAGGCGCACCGTATGGTGGTTTGCCAACCGTAGTAACCAAAAAAACCTCAATTTGAATTAAAAAGCGATTATAACAATACAAAAAATAGTATAAATTTAAGTGAAATGAGAAAAACAGGCAATCTCAATCCCGCCTTCAATAGAAATCAACTATAGAGTGTCCGAGCCGGCAGTGCGATCAAATTCGGTGCTCCTTAGGGTGTGGTAGAAATCAAAAGCGGTAGCGATAAATTACATTACAATAATTAGGGCTCTAATTTAAATAATTTATTTAACAAGCACAAACTTCGAGCTTATTTGGAGGGCAATAGAAATATTAGTAATGCTTTGAAAAAGCATTGCTAATATTCTTTTAAAAATAAATGTTAGACTTGCTGTGCCTGCGGTTCTTAGTGCTTTCTTTTTTGTGGTCCATGACACGGTGGGAACGTCAAAGAGACCCTTAAACCTCCTCGGTGGCCGACCTCAGTATGTTTGTCAGGTTACGAGAACTCTCGCAGAACAACCAACCAACCAACGTCACTTGACAATCACGGCGCTCCGATTGGTAGCGGTGCATGGTCCTT
Source organism: Hestina assimilis (assembly GCA_023373885.1). Classification (NCBI taxonomy): domain Eukaryota; kingdom Metazoa; phylum Arthropoda; class Insecta; order Lepidoptera; family Nymphalidae; genus Hestina; species Hestina assimilis. The sequence goes on along the minus strand of CM041749.1, from coordinate 1,707,770 downwards.
TGGGGGGCGAGATGGTAGAGCCCCCAGCGCTTCCCATGCAAGCGCACATGGCTCACGGTACCACACCGACTTGGCCACACCACACCACACCGACGCCGCTCATCACGAACGCACAGGTACCCCACTCTGCGCGTCCACGGCTAGAGGGCACGCCTTATTTATATAGCCTCGGGTAAAGGTGCTGGGGGCCGACACAGCTTGCGGCATCAGTCGGCATGGCCAACGCCGCCGCCATCTTCATCGATCAGGAAATTTGATAATCCCACGGAAACCCAACATTTTGCTGGGATAAAAAGTACCCGATATTTTAATTTAGATAATGAGCTAGGTGTTTACCAAATTTCATTCAAATCTGTCCAGTATTTTTTGTATGAAAGAGTAACAAACATTCATCCATCCAAACTTCCACATTTATAATATTAATGAGACTAGTTAGATAACAAAGCTATCGTTATTCAATCAACTCTTGGACCACACAGAGGCAGTCACTTGAAGTAAATAAGATTTTCTATACAAAAAGTCTCTGGGGATTCTTTCTCGAATTAATCTTTTAATGCCCGCCCTACGCTATTCATTAAAGTGATGATTTGAGAAGTAATTAATCCAGGACTTTGTTTTAAAACCAGTTTAAGTATGTAATAAATTTGGACACTGAATTTTCAATTTCAAAAGTTTTAATTAACTGAATTCATCGAATTCCATCCTTAAAATAGCCGAAAAGTGGAAAATTTATGACTGAAAATCGGATTAGCTTTACAGTTTTATGTTGTGTAATTTTTTTTACGGTAAGCTGTCACTGTAACCTATGAACACTTGCGATACTTGAAGTGTCACATGCTCGTTGCCAACCCAAGGGATAGAAAGGAATGAGAAGGGAAAAAAATTAAGAGAAACTATTGCCAGACCGGAAAATATATTTGCATGGTCAATGCAAACATATTATATTTCGAGCGGGAATCGATCCCGCGACCTGTGGCGTTTAAGGCAGGTTCGCTACGGCTTCGCCACGTCAGCGCAGTTGTCTTTGTCCTTGTATGTGTTTACGGACCCCCGCCACAGAATATCCCTATCCTAATGGGGGCCGTTGAGTGCAGCGTTTATTTAGTATTATTATTTATTAATATGACACCGTTGTGGCGTTGTGGGTAGCGAGTCTGACTTTAGTCTCGACGGTTACGGGTTCGATTCCCGCTCGGGCAGATGTTTGTTACAATTTCTGTCTCGGTCTGGGCGTTTGTCCGTGTGGGTCTCCCCACCGTGCCTCGGAGAGCACGTTAAACTGTCGGTCCCGGTTATTATCAATAACATCTGATAATAATCGTTAACTCTTGCTAAGTAAATTGCTCTTATACAATGAGTTACTGGTTCGCCCTTAGGGTTGCGGAGGTCAGATGGCAATCGCTTCGTGTAAAACTAGTAACCTGTCAAATCCGGATAAGAGTAATAAGCAGACCCAGGGTACATAAAATACCGGGAATAATGCTAGGATGAAGAAGAAGAAGATTATTTATTATTATGCTCATTCTTGGTGTTCTAATAAAAGAAAATAATTGAAATTTAATACTTGCTGTTTATTCATATTTGACAATATTTATTATTCCCAATACAATTCAAAAGTTTGTTTGTAACCAAGTTAATGTAACCTTTCGATCGAAAGGTCAATCGGTAATTTAACACCCTGCTTCCCGGGAAAATAGGTTTGCCATTAATTACTCCTATAATTTTATAATTATAAAATTATACTGTATGGATTTTACCTTTTTACGGAAAGAAAATCTTTTTATATAAATATTTCTTAGTGAATCCGTTACGAGATGTATTTGATAACATTCATAAAACCATTAAAGGTTTTAAAACCATGATAGATACTCAGGTAAGACGTTTGTCTCTAAGTGTATGGCTTATATAAAGATATAAGAAAGTAACGGTGTATATTGAAATGCCTCAACAGTTCTTCATAAATTGTACCAAAAGGCATCTCGACAATGCACCACCTACGATATCACGATCACGTGGTGTGTTGGTAGCGAACCTGCCTTTGGTCTCAACAGTGGCGGGTTCGATTCCCCCACAGGTAGGACATTTGTATTTATCTTACAAACATCTGTCGGTCTGGGCGTTTGTCCTTTTGGGTCTTCCCACCGTGGGTGGAAGACCGCGTTGTTGTCGGTCCCAGTTATTGTCATAACATGTGATAATAATCGTTAAGTCACACTGGTGGTAGGTCTTTTTGTTGCAAGAGGCCGGCTAGGTAGGTACCACCGCAGTGTCCAATATTCTGCCGCCAAATAGTAGTGCTTAGGCATTACTGTGTTCCGGTTTGAAGGGCACTGTACGCTAGTGAAATTACTGGGCAGAGGAGATTTAAGAACTAATATCTCGAGGTTGGCAACGCGTGAGTGGCGCCTACTAATGGTGCTGCGCGCGCTCATAGGCTACGGCAACCACTTACCATCAGGTGGGCCGTATGCTTGTTTGCCAACTTCTAACATAAAAAAAAAAAAAAAAAAAAAAAAAAAAAAAAAAAAAAAAAAAAAGTCTTGATAGGAAATTTCTTTTACCCAATGACTTATTGATTCGCCTTTGGGTTGCGGAGGTCAGAATCCAGGTAAGAATAATAAGCAGACAGAAAATGCCAGGACAAATTCTAGAAGAAGACACAGACAGACACACCCCTCTTCTTGAGACGGGGCTAAATAGAACGACCATGTCTACAAAGTTTCTTTCGTCCCAATTTAATATTACTTTTTCTCTTAAAAGATTTTATTACGGAATCACAACGTCACTAACCACTTTGAGAGACCTTTATAAGGGTCTCTTACCTTTACCTGACACAGTAAAAATTATTCGAAGCGCATTAAGTGGACGACATCGTTGGAGACGTTTTCGAGCGCAAAATGATTATAAGTGTTTTCTTTCATTCAAATATAACTTTATTGTGCTCTTGGAAAAAGAGAACTATGATTGAAAGAATGTGAAGTAAGGAGAAATTACATTTTTGTTTTATTATATGTTATGACGACGTTGTGGCGCAGCGGTAGTGAACCTGCCTTAAACGCCACAGGTCGCGGGTTCGATTCCCGCTCGGAGCATAATATGTTTGTATTGTCCATGCAAGCATATTTTCCGGTCTGGGTGTATTTGTCCTTGTCATTGTGAATGTTTCCGGACCCCCGACACAGGATATTACTATCCTAATGGGGACCGTTGAGTGTGCAGCGTTTCAGCGTTTATTAAAATTTCCTTTTTCTTCCACTACTTTTATTGCCCGTCTGTCTCAGAAGGGTTTTGACACTTTTTTTAATTCTGAACATTTTAATAGTGGTAAAGGTTATTCAAAAATTAAGTAGTAACAGATTGAAGTTGGTTTAACTGACATTATTCCCATTGTTTATAATATTTTCTCAGCACTTGTCAAAGCTACTTACTTTACAGCGCAGCGGTAGCGAACCTGCTTTAAGCGCCACAGGTCTCAATTTGTTATTCCCGTTCGGAGCAGATGTTTGTATTAACCATACAAACATGTGTTCCGGTCTGGGTGTGTTTTTTCTTGTCATTGTGTATGTTTCCGCACCCCCGACATAGGATATAACTATCCTAATGGAGGCCGTTGAGTGTGTATCGCTTATTTATTACTATGTTGCTTGCCGGCGAAGACGATGTCTCTTGTTTCGCACAGCGTGTGTCATTACGTGCTCCAACCGTCAGTACATCGACTAGAATGCACCCGAAACACTTCTATTCCTAATGTCTTCCTAAGTGGTTGTTCGACCTCACAGGAGGTATCATAATCTTCACCGACTTCCGGGGCTTACCCGTGAAGTCGGCCGGTGCGGGCCGCAAGGCCGTAGGTGATGTATATATGTATTTTTATGTATATATTGGGGTGTTGCCGACTTCCTGGGTTTTCTCCGGAGGTCGGCCCGGGTGGAGGCCGAAAGGCCTAAGCGCGTTTTACGTGCTAGTGGGGGTATATGTATATACTTGTAAATATTATATGTATATATGCACAGATGTATATATAGGGGTATTGCCGGCTTCGTGAGCTTACTCTCGAGGAAACTTCCCGAAGCCAGCCCAGGTTGAGGCCGAAAGGCCTAGGCGCATCTGTGCGCCAGGGGCGGCACTATGTTGCCGCCCCAGGCGGGCCCCTTGTGGGCAAATGCCGGGGCGTCGCGGTTGAATGCGATAGCGATCCCGCGACGTCCCACTATGGCGCTAGACGGGACCTTCGGGTTTTAGTGGGTATGGGGGCCAGGTGTTATAAAGGTATCATAATCTAATCAAATTTGAGGCCGCTGCGAGAGCTGTTTTTTTTTGCTGTTCCTTTTTCATGGCCTGGTTTCAGTCCACAGCATTTTGTAATTGTGTACAATATTATATCAGAAGGTTATTTGAGACACGAGTACGCAATAAACGCTACACACACATATACAAAACCAAGACGGAATAATATAATATACAAATTCATGTGGCAAGGCTTATTTTTCGAATGATTTGCTTCGTGAAACCCAGCATGACGCCCCACGCATCTTATAACATTAATAAGAGCTTGTACCGCGACGTATATTGTATTAGATTTAAAATTCTTTATACCTATGTGGGACGGACACGACACGACATTAATAATTAGTAATTTTATGATGTAAATTGAAAAACAAGTCTTGTAAATTTTACTATACTGGTATTACCTTATAAGGGGATTCGTAACTACATATATTTTGCTAATAACAAATTATAGACAACCTAAAATTTTTATTAGGATTTAATTAGGATTGCCACGCAACTTTGACTTTATGAAAATAGTTGAAAATAATTATTATGAGCAGTACAATTAGTACTTTTTTTAAAGAATATTAGCAATGCTTTTTCAAGGCATTACTAATATTCCTATTGCCCCTCCGAATACGACAATATCCCAAGGGGTCCGGATCGAACCCGCAACTCTCGCGTCAACGAAGCTGAGTCGGCCCTTCTACCGTTGAGCTATTGAAGCTTCATAACCATTTCTAAAGCTGTCACTGTTTCACATTTCGGTCGTATCTATCCGGCATCCAGATCGGTGACGCTATCAAGGCCATAAGGGCCAACACCAATATATAATGTAAAACATATTGAAGAAAATAATCCGTAGAATATGCTGTGTGTTGTAAAGTAACGTTATATATAGCTAAGATTGTGGGAAAAGAACTTGTAAAATGCGGCTGTCGAGGTAACGAAGCGCAAATTGAAATAGACTTGTGAACACATAAGGAAGCCCTCTTTATTACATATTATCTGATAACAAGACACCATCACCCTTATTCCAAGGAAATAAAGTTCAAATTTATATTATTGAATGTTGCAAAGTTAGTGTTAGTTTAGGATCTGTTGACGTCTGTAAAGCTTTCTTGTAAAAATGTTTATCTTGAATTTGCAACGGAGTTCTGTTATGGTTTTGAGTGAGTTATTTATAAGAGAAATTTAATGTAAATAGCTTGATCTAATGGACTGTGATGTATGAGAAGCCTTCTTTTGTTTGTTGCGAAATGATCGTGCACTAATACCTCCGCAGGTGTCAGGAGGGCTGGTTTATTTTTCGACCAAAGTATCGGAATTGCGAATCAGCGAGGCAGCGGGGAAAATGCACCTAGCATATTGGATCTCCATTACCCGTGAATATGTATAATGACTTAAGGACATGTTTTAGAATAACAATGCTGTAACCGGCCAAACTGCAGTCTAGTATTAAACGTCGGAATACGCACAGGTGTTTCATTTAGTACTATTGTAATTATTTGTAAATGTAGTGAGTATTGAATTGTGTATAATATGTTGTAATTTTGGCTGCGAAATTTAGCATATGCGATTTGATTTCCATTTTGGAGTTTTAAAAATTTTACAAAGAGAGCATTTTATATTATTAAAACTGACTCTCGTACAGACATACAAAATGATATATTTTATTATTAGCTTATTTAGCGCACTACTCAACCATTAAAAAACAATCAATAAGTGTTTCTTTGGCGTTTAGCTGAATTACGTTTGAATCAAGCTTGAAAGCTTGAGCCAAATCATTCAACCAATGCGATCAGCAAACGAGACTACGAGATTCAGCAGGATCAGCTCTGCAAATGTTTGTTTGATCCAAATGAACGCCAAACACCAGCTACATGTAAGATATATGGTTTCATAAATGTATATATTGATTAAAGTCCTCTTCGTCTTACCATTATTTCCAATATTTTATTAACCCAGGGTCTGCTTATTACTCTTATCGGATTTGACAGGTTACTAGTTTTAACACGGAGCGATTGCCATCTGACCTCCGCAATCCTAAGTGCGAACCTGTTACTCATTGGATAAGAGCAATTTACTTATTAAGAGTTAACGATTATTATCAGATGTTATGTGATAAGAACCGGGGCCGACAGCTTGACGTGCTCTCTGAGGCACGATGGGGAGACCCATATGGACAAACGCGCAGACCGAAACAGAAATTTTTAACAAACATCTGCTCGAGCGGGAATCGAACCCACAACCGTCGAAACTAAAGGCAGACTCGCAACCCACAACGCCACAGCGTTGTCATCTATATATTGATTAAAGTGTTCAAGTTAAACTTGTGTTGCCGCGCCTAAAAGTAAATTTGACTCGCAAGCCGTGACGTCAAACCGTATGACGTTCGTTTATGCCGTCACGCTCCTAATTATAATATATGTGCGCTTATACTACATACATCTTCGCTTATCTGTGTGAATTATGTACTAATGATGCCTTTTTGTGTTTACCTAATGGGGGCCGTGGCGTAAAAGAAAATATTTTTATTTATATATGTATGTATGTGTGCATGTTTGTGTCTCTCTATGCGTAGTGGTTTGCGTATCGAAGTAATGCCTAAGCACTACAATTTGGCGGCAGAATATTTGACACTGCGGTGGTACCTACCTAGCCAGCCTCTTGCAACAAAGACCTACCACCAGTGTGACTGATTGCACTGGTGGAATAATCTCTGCTGTAATAGAGGTTATCACAACAGCGGGCGATGGGGTCGTCACATCTCGACGCCTGTAAGAATATTATACTATTTCGTCTCCAGAGAGTCAGGATTTTTTTTTTAAATTTCCTCTTCGAAAAAAAAAGTACTTGGTTCAGCTGGTTTATTCATGTCGATAGCAACAAGGATTTTCAAATGTTGTTATTTTACTCCTCTTTATTTCAGCGCTTCAATTCCATTAGACAATCTGGTGTCGTGTTGGATGGTGTCGTCAGTAAACACAGTAACGTGAGAGATTCGACGGATCAGCTCTACAAAGCCAATGTTTGTTTGGTTCGAATGAACGTCAAACAAACTGTTACTAACATAGCTTGTAGTTTTACGAACAATCTTTTAGGTATCCACTGGAAATGTTAAAAGTTGTTCCGGTTAGGTTAATACATTATTGAAATAAGGAACCAATTATTTGAAGCCACCATACAACATTTACAAAAAAAAAAAACAATCAAAAAACATGAAACCATACATATTAAAACATAAATTTAACTAAATATTAATAATAATAATAATAGCAATTCTCAACACATGCCGCATTGTAAGAAAATTTCTACAATTAGATACAGATAACCAGTTTGCTGTTGCTAATCAGCCGATTTAGTTCTGAACTCACCCAAATCTTAGTACATACTTGGCTTAGCCCGTATGGACTAAAAAAAAAAAACCAGGCTCTTCTAGACTATTATTTGAATACGCAACATAATAATAATAAACGCTACACACTCAACGGCCCCCATTAGGATAGTGATATCTTGTGTCGGGGGTCCGGAAACATTCACAATGACAAGGACAAATACACCCAGACCGGAAAATATGCTTGCATGGTCAATACAAACATATTATGCTCCGAGCGGGAATCGAACCCGCGACCAAGTGAACCGCATTTAAGGCAGGTTCGCTACTGCTGCGCCACAACGTCGTCTAATCGAGAAAAAAAGAACATTTAACATTAACATATAACTGTTGAAGTAAATAACATGAAATTTTATAATAAGTAGCATTATCCGGCTCCAATATTTTAATGCCTGATTGGATATATATCTTTTATTGGTGGTGTCAAGCCCCAAAATTGTGATCCTCTCAATATTCGCGATAGTTTCAAGCCCCAAAATGGTGAGCCTCTTAATATTCGCGAGTAAACAACTCACAACAATTACTGCTTGTAAAAATATTGTGAGCAAAATATGAATTACATATATAGAAATATGGATAATCAATTCTTTTCAAAAATTAGGTTTTGATTATTTTAGCAAGAGTAAATTATTATATATGCCGCTTGAGTTTTAGTTCATAAAAACAAAAATACATCAACTGCGGGCTTATCATTAACTTTTAATTTTAAGAGGCTATAGTTAGAGACTTAGTAATAAGGTGTTAATAAAAATATATTTTACAAACGACATATACATACAGCTGTTATTGTTTCAAACTTTTATTATTTCTCTCTAAGACTTTTAATAATCACATCTTAGATCCAGGAAACAGCATTGTGTACCACACAAAGGATCTTCGAAATGCATTCCCGGTTCTTTCATCGTTGATAAATTGCGGAAAAAGCATCCGGAGTGGAAACAATACGGAAAAAACTACGAGACTTAAAACCTTAAGATTTATTCATGGTTTCTGCTGTGACTTTTTCAAATGAATCGACTTTGTTAGAGAATTGCTTTTAACGGCATTGATTTGTACTAAGATAATGGTTTAAATAAAATCTTTACTATATAAAAAATGTATTAGAATAGCCAAATAGATCTGTACCTAAAAACACACTGGTAGACATCTGTACCTAAAAACACACTGGTAGACATCTGTACCTAAAAACACACTGGTAGACATCTGTACCTAAAAACACACTGGTAGACATCTGTACCTAAAAACACACTGGTAGACATCTGTACCTAAAAAACACACTGGTAGACATCTGTACCTAAAAAACACACTGGTACACAATAGTTGAGGATTCAAATCTCGGCAAGCACCTTTTTGACGTAATAAATTTTCAAGTTTGTCTCATGTCTTGCGGTGAACGAAAATAAATGTGTTAGAAAACTTGTTTGTTCTTAAGGAAATTCTAAGTCATATATTATTTTGCCATCTGACCTCCGTAACCCTAAGTACGAACCAGAAAACTCAATGGTTAATAGAAAATTACCTATGCCTACCAAGAACGATTATTATCGGATGTCATGTGATAACAACCGGGCTCTCCGAACCACGATGGTTGAACCTACAAGTGAACCATATATTTGTAATATCAATACAAACATCTGTGGGAGTCGAAACCACAACGGTATAGGCTATAGGCAGAGCTCTACCACCACGCCACAACAGTTTCATGTGTAGAAAAATAATTTTATATAACTCAGCCAAAAGACTTAGCTACGAAAAGAATACTCCTTGTGAGCATAGCGTGCAAATGGGTATTCATTTGCGCTGACCAATATTTCTAATTAAAGACAACATGATTCAACCCGGACCAACGTTTATATAGAATTAGGGTCAATGTAAGTTAGAGAATTTATTAGGTCTATAATATATACCGTATAAATAAAGAACTCCTATTCATATTATTTTCTATCCTACTCTGTATTATTCAAGGTTTTTTTTTAAATCGATCACAGGATGAAAAATCGATCTGTACAACTTTCAGCATCTATAAAAGATGGTGAAGATTTTGCGTAATATACAGAAATATCAGACGTCTTTTCTCTCTTTTTATGTTACAAGTTGGCAAGCAAGCATAAGGCCCACATGATGGTATGCAGTTGCCGTAGCCTATGAGCCCGCGCAACAGCATTAGTAGGTGCCACTCACGATTGCCAACCTCGAGATATTGGTTCTTGAATCTCTTTTGCCCAGTAATTTCACTAGCTTACAGTGCCCTTCAAACCGGAACACAGTAATGCCTAAAGCACTACTGTTTGGCTGGTTCTCTTCTTGGAGCGTTTTCACTTTAGAAAAAAATATTGCTGTATTTTATTTAGCATTAAATATCTTAGTAACATACATCATTTAATTACTATCTTTCAAAAATTATATATAGCCTTTGCTGTTAGGTTGAGATCAGAAATATGGGTATAATTAATCTGAATGTAGTAATCACGGCCCTAGAGTCATTTAGTTTAAGAGGCATTTAGTTCATACTTTGACACTTTTCGTTCACCTATCCTATCCTTATATTAAGCCTTATTATAAAAAGATTCATTCGTAATTCGGTTTGAAATTACATTAATATTTAGAGTTCAGTAAAAACAAATATCTTACAGAAAAATTCAATATTGAATCGTAGTTGTTGTTTGAAGTACTGAAGTACTCACTTTAATTTTTGGAAGCTTTTAAGCTTTTACTAAGCTGTCTTGCAATAAAACAACTTTTTATACACAGATTTACTTACTAATTTATTAATTACATAAGAGAGTTCTACAAATAAAACAAAACCAGAGAGAGGGCAGGCAGAGGCGTTGCCGACTTTTAAGAAAAGAAGGTCTTCTCTTGAAGGTTCCCATGTATCGTTACGGAAAGACAGTCGGCGGAAGTTGGTTCCACAGAGTACTATTGCTGAAATATAGTTTGTAGCGTGAGTCTTGCTGATTTTAGCATGAATGGGCTTGGCTGGGAAAATACTACCCTCCCAAAGTTACAAACGTGAAGTAAAAGTACCCGTACTGCTGTGTTTCTCAAGAGTTACTTTCTAGAAAAAAAGTAACGTCTCATTTAATACCGATGTAAAGTTCGACGACCGGCAGAGGCCCGAACTTCCATCACGCTTTTCTTTTTTCCCACCTTTCTCTCCTCTCCTCTCTAACTAACATGCATCTGATAGAATATTATTCATACTCGTGGATTATACATATTCGTGCTTACGACTTGACGTGACTAGCGTATAGGCAACGCGAAAAATTGTCGTATAAACAAATATGAAATTAAAATATTTTGGCTAACTGTATCAATTTGTTTTTTTATATTATTTGAATAACTGATTGCATTATGAATAATTTTCGTTTTTATAACAGAATAAAAATATACAGAGATATTTTTTAGGTTTTTAGAATGTATAATTACCATACATAAAAACATTGTTTTACAAATAATACATACGGTCCAGAGAACTAATTTCTTTCACGTTTTATTTAGCATATATTATAGCGTCCGCTCTAAGAACTTTTTTTAAAAGGGAAATGCAGTTACGTACTCGAGCGCCGGGACGGGTGCATTGGCGCAGGAGGTGTGAGGATTCGGAGCCTGGCCCCACTACCCACTAAGACCTCCAGGTCCCATTTAGCGCCATAGTGGGTCGCCGGAGCTTCACTTAAGCAATCAATCGCGACGGTCCGCTGTAAGAACTACGATGTCGATAGGGAAATAACTTAGTCACATGCTAATTTCATTCAGTTATGATCTACAAGGGATAACCTAATAAAGTTCGCGCTTAAATAAGATCATTCCGTTGAGTTGGTTATTGAGTTTACGAACGCCACCAACAATCTACGGGTCTGTGATAATTTATCCATTTTATTGGCCAGCCTAAATAGTTATAAGTGCTTAAAACTGTATAGTTTCTAACACAATATGATATCGAATATAAATAAAAATATATCGATTGCTCTCAAAATAGCATTTCGTACTAATATAAGTTAATTTTTCGCTTGGTTGGTGTACAAATGAGATATTGCATTGTTGTTTTTTATAGTAATTCATCAACGTTTTTTTTTTTCGGAATGTGTATTGCTGTTGGCCTACTGGCCTTGACAGCGTCACCGGGCGGGGAGCCGAGTACAGAGACTCAGCCGTGATAAAGGGACAGCCCTCACGGGGCCATCAACGTGATTAAATATATTTCTATTATGAGAACCTTTCGTAATATTAATTCGCGATTTTTGTGACTCACACACACTTATTTCCAAACGAAAACAATGATATTTTACATACATTTTTCATCTATTCTTCTTCTTGCATTCACGTGTCTTCAGTAGTGTCATATTTATTCAGGAAGCACTTATAGGCCTCGAGTTAAATGAAGACAATTTAACCAACTCGTGCTAAGACTGACCGCGTCTAAGGCTACCTAACTAGCTGTACACTTATTGCCAATTTTTTTATATCAGAGGGAGAAAACAAGCAGGAGGCTCACCTGATGTTAAGTGATCACCACCAACCATGAACTTCTGCAACACCAGGGCATGCAGGTGCGTTGCCGACCTTTAAGAAAGGAATAGGCTCTTCTCTTAAAGGTTCCCAAGTCGTATCGGTCCGGAAAGACTGCCGGCGGAAGCTGGTTCTGTAGATTTGTTGTTCGAGGAAGAAAATGCCATCTAAATCGCGTTTTGGTAGATTTCCAGACATCGAGGTTGGTGAGGGTGGAATTTATTTACTATATTTATGTAATATACTTGCACGAGCGAGCGTAAGATGTTCACGGTTTAGGCTCATTCTCTAGCCCCACTATAAGTATCACCATACTATTTCCCAATAAGATAAAGGTTAGAGAAACCATGCTTCTCCCAGCACAAATGGGCCAGCTCAACCGGACTAATACACTCTCACGGAACATCGGCGTAAAGTAACATTATGAGTCGGTATTGTTACGTTTCGTGTGATGGGTGAGAGCGTCGGAGGCCCAATCTCCCACCCTCTCTGTTTCTTTCCTTTTCCTTTTCATTCCTTATTCTATACCCTGAGTTGCGTTCATAGCAACTTTATTAAGCTGGTCCATTTCGATGATTCTTTTTATTACGTAATTAAATTTACCGGCGTTGGGATGTGACGACCCCATCGCCCGCTGTTGGGATAACCTCTGTCACAGCAGAGATTATTCCACCAGTGCAATCAGTCACACTGGTGGTAGGTCTTTTGTTGCAAGAGGCCGGCTAGGTAGGTACCACCGCAGTGTCCAATATTCTGCCGCCAAATAGTAGTGCTTAGGCACTACTGTGTTCCGGTTTGAAGGGCATTGTACGCTAGTCAAATTACTGGGCGAACGAGATTTAAGAACTAATATATCGAGGTTGGCAACGCGCGAGTGGCACCTACTAATGGTGCTGCAAGCGCTCATAGGCTGCGGCAGCCACTTACCATCAGGTGGGCCGTATGCTTGTTCGCCAACTTCTAACATAAAAAAAAAAAAAAAAAAATTTAGGGCTCTAATTAGATTCTTTCTTTCAATTTCAACAACGAGAAAGGATTAATTGTTTAAAAATGTTAAGAGTAACAGAAATTTAATAAAGAGACAATAATAATATTTCTTTGTCTTGTCGAAATTTAAACTTCGACGTTGGTTCTGCAAAGCATCGTTAAAACCTTTTAACGTAATAAAGAAAGAATAACTGAGTCGTAAGTTTCTTAGACGCTTTACTTAAATATTATTCTACCCTTCTGCTGTTATGTTTATGAGCCCTAGACACAATGGCCTTTATGTTAAAGGCATAAGACGCACAATGGTACAACAACATCGTTCGACTTACAACATTAGGAAATACCCCACTATGAAGTTCCTCAATATTATGAACAAAGGGCAAGCTAAGTGAACTGAAACGCCCTTTGGAACATTACTTCTATTATTTCCTTATTCAAATCGCTAAAAAATTTAAGCAGTTATGACTCATAAATTTATCATGTGAAAGGTTAAATTCACGTGACTATATTTTTGAGTTTTGATGCATTATTTGCTCATACGGTAACTTGTTTGCTGAGTAAAGCTTATAATTAATACTTGAATTCTGGATACAACTTGTGGGTTTGTTAATCAATTTATCCTATTTAGGTGAATAATAAATGACTGAAAGTTGTCCTACAAAACTATATAGATTTGCGATTACATTTTTAAATGTTTTCTTATGTATTTTAAAATAAATATTTTTAAAATAATGTCTAATTTTGTAACAAGACATGTTCGTTTATAAATGGACGCAAATAAGCAATACCATGTCAACCCACACGAATGTCATTTCGAGAAAAACGCATTTGAAAATTTTGAACAACTTGCTTTATATGAATTTTTTTTTATTTATTCGTCACGTTTTTGTCAATTTCAGATTTATATAAGTTATTTTACTTATTTTCACAAAAAATAATTATACAAACTGCATATTTCGTATATAATATAACACAAAACGTTTAAAAATACATAAATTGCATAATTGAAAAAATGGCTTTTTAGAAGTTTTAAAACTTAAAACCCTACAAATATTAAAGAAAAATGTTCTTCAGCCATTTACCAACAGTTCTGCGTATATAACTCAGTTTTTTCAATTTTATGGGTATTTTTTATTTTATGTTAGAAGTTGGCAAACAAGCATACGGCCCACCTGATGGTAAGTGGCTGCCGCAGCCTATGAGCGCTTGCAGCACCATTAGTAGGTGCCACTCACGCGTTGCCAACCTCGAGATATTAGTTCTTAAATCTCGTTCGCTCAGTAATTTCACTAGCATACAATGCCCTTCAAACCGGAACACAGTAGTGCCTAAACACTACTATTTGGCGGCAGAATATTGGACACTGCGGTAGTACCTACCTAGCCGGCCTCTTGCAACAAAAGACCTACCACCAGTGAAAAGTGGTTGACATGGTATTGCTTATTTGCGTCCAAATATAGAAAGCTAAAATATAACGAAGCCGAAATTACAAGAGACGAAAAATTATCCTTAAGAAACCATGTGAAATTGTGTAAACGGAGAGATTTGTTCAAAGAACAGTTTAAAGAAAACAAATACTTACAAAACGATTTTAATTAATTATAACTTAATTTTGCGAGGTTTCTTTCTCCCTTGTTTTGATTGTATAAAGTGAATTCGAGTTATATTGTTCGAACTGAATAAGATTATTTCAAATTAGCGAGACGACCTGACAATTTTTATTTTTTTTTTTTCAAAAATGGTGGAGTTACTATGGTCACAGGCGGTCTCCGAAAAACAATACTGTTTTCACGAGATGCGATACAAGTAAGTGCTTTAAGGTTCGTCTTCTTGCGCCTCTCCACTATTGGAGGTTAGCCGTCAGCTCAGAGAATTTTTCACTGTCTTGAGCCAAGCGAAATAGTTTTCAAAGCTGGCAGTCTTCGTTCATTCGTGGATGTTGCGCAACCATCTTTAAGGTTATCTAACTTTTTTTTATGGCATGACGGTTGCCAAGCAAGCATACGGTCCGCCTGATGGTAAGCAGTTACCACAACCTATGGACGCTTGCGATACTTGAAGTATCACAAGCGCGTTGCCAACCCAAGAAACAGGAGGGACGGGATGAGGAGGGAAAAAAGGAAGAGAATCGAGAGGGTGGGAGATTGGGCCTCAGGCACTCTCGCTCATCACACGAAACGCAACAGGTAAATGATACTGTTACTTGACGACTATTTTCTGTGAGAGGGTAGTACTTTCCCGATCGAGGCGACCCTTTTGTGCTGGGAAAAGCATGGTTCTACTACCGTAAATAATAACTATTATTTGTTAATAAAAAGTATAAAAAAAATTAGTCAAATATACTGACTTTAAAACTAAAAATCAAAATGTAAATATTTTCTATAAAACATTTTTTCCGAAGTGCCAGAAAGATGAAAGGCATTCCTTCTTTGCGGTGACTTCTGTGAAGAAAATATTTTATAGAATACTAGCGGGTCCGGCAGACGTTGTCCTGCCCCGAAAAATCTGGGACCCGATAGCAGCGCCCTCTACCCGGTGAAAGTTTTTGATTTTTTTTTTTTTATATTTAAACGCCGGAGGGCAAATAACTCCACTCCACCTGATGGTAAGTGGAAGTGGAGTCCACACGCGAAGGTGGCTAATATGGTTGCAGAAGGCGAACTGTACTAGCCATCCTCGCCCTGCCTACCCGCAAGGTGCCTCTTCACGCCTCGTTTGAAGCACCCCAGGTTGTAAGAATGAGGGAACACGTGTGCCGGTAAAGCATTCCATTTCTTTGAAGTGCGACAAAGAAAAGAGTTGGCAAACTTCTTAGTTCGCGATGGCATTGATGCCACAGTTAGTCGGTGACATCGGAGACCGGCACGCGTAGTTCTTGAATGGAAAGGGGAGGGAGGGATGAGGGAAAATAATTCCTCTGAACACTCGCCGTGGTATAGTCTATTGACTAATAAGGCTATTAAAAAGCAGGGGTTGGTGATAAAAAGTGAAAATTTAGGGTCGTATGTATTTTTCAATGCCACATAATAAAAAAATAAAAATAAAAATTTTATCCATTAAATAAAAAAAAAAAAAATTTGGGGTGGACAGCCCTTACCACTGAGGGGTTTGAAAAATAGATAGTAGCCGATTCTCAGACTTACTGAATATGCATAAAAAATTCATAAGAATCGGACAAGCCGTTTTGGAGGAGTATGGGAACGAACATTGTGACACGAGAATTTTATATATTAGATATATTTTTTTGCTTTTTAGGTTTGAAGTCAGTGATTTTTTTTCGTTGTTATTTATGAAACAATTATTTCTGTTTCACTTTTTTCACCAAAAGTACTAACATAAAATGCATAAAAACTGCGGGAATAATGACAGCCAAAGCAGGTGTTTTAAAAGTCCTGCAAGACTCTGCCACTCCTGCAAGATCTCGTTACGAAGGTAATATGCTCCATGCCCAGCCTAGACAAGCACACAAGACCAGCAAGCACGGATTATGTGCCTTATGTGCCGATGTTTTAATTAGCAACGATTTTTGTTGTAGAAAATGTTTAGTTTTAGTTTTTTAGGTTTAAAATTGGTATTTTTAGTATAGTCATCTTGTTCTTGTTACGTGATTATTTGGTATTTGCTGACACAAAAAAAAAAATTATATAAGAGGTAACCCACTAATATTATATAACTGAAAATTTGGACAGCCATCGGAAAAATATTTTACAAGGCAAGCCTTGAGGCTGGTTAAGAAAAAATGTTAGTTTCTCGGGAACATAGGGTATTTCTAAAGCCTTTTTTCTTATACCTTTTATAGGGCAATTCATGAAATTCATTTTTAGAATATGTCTTCATCTTATCCCTGTTTTCAGGGAAGTTACCCGTTCGAGTCCAGATTTCTCCAGTTCGATCATTTTTTCCTTTTTTCTTAATGCACATTTCATAATTCGTATCAAAATATAATTTTCAGAAAACACGATTTACCAAAAAAAATCGGTTATCCGGTTACTAGGCAACAAGGTTATTACATAACTTTATTTTTCTAATTTATATGATTAATTAAGACGTTAATTAACATATTGGATTGAATAGCTCTTGTTTCAAGAAAACTACCCAATAAATTTTCATAGCTTTATTAAAATAGTACTTTATTAAAGAATTTAATATTTATTTTTATTAAATTAAATTAAGACTGTAATTAAAGCTCCGTTTATCTGGAGGATAATAAAGAAATTTATTAGTGAAAGTTATGAATTTTTTCGTTCTTTATTCAGGTATATTTAGATAATATATTTTATTAGTTATTATAATAAAAAATTTATTTGTGGAATAATATAATGAAATTAATAAAGCCTTTTCTTTTACGGATAGGAAAATATTATAGACAACATTTTTCCTTTAATTTTGATCTATTATTGGACGCAAATAAGCAATACCATGTCAACCCACAAAATTTAAAAAACTGAGTTATATATGCAGAAGTGTTGGTAAATGGCTGAAGAACATTTTTCTTTAATATTTGTAGGGTTTTAAGCTTTAAAACTTCTAAAAAGCCATTTTTTTATCACGCCATTTATGTATTATTTTAAACGTTTTGGGTTATATTATATACGAAATATGCAGTTTGTATGCTTATTTTATGTGAAAATAAGTAAAATAACTTACATACATCTTGGAATTGCCAAAAACTTGACCAATATATAAAAAAATCATATAAAGCAAGTTGTTCAAAATTTTCAAATGCGTTTTTCTCGAAATGACATTCGTGTGGGTTGACATGGTATTGCTTATTTGCGTCCAAATAGCCACAATGAAATATTATCTACCAAATAAGGTCATAATCAGACAAACACACACACGTACATCAGCACCCACGTCCAACTGCCTTTGAAATTAGTTGCTTATAATTGAGTATTTGACGCATCAACAATAAATGTTCTAAATAATAAACGCTACACACTCATTGGATTAGAATAGGATCCTGTATCGGGGTCCAGAAACACACACAAGAATAAGGACAAACACAACTAGACGGAAACACATGCTTGTATGGTCAATACAAATATCCGCTTCGGCGGAAGTGAGCCTAGGACCTGTGGAGATTAAGAGAAATTCGTCACAAAAACGTGCCCGCTTTGCGCAAAACCCCACAGACGCGCTTTTGCTATATATTCATTCAATCAATGCAATTTGAGATTAATTATGCGTCATAACACTCAAATTATATGCAACAAACTCCAAAGCGAGTTTGATGTGGGTGCAGATGCTTGTGGCGTGCGCGTAGCGGCCGCGTGTCTGAATGCGCCTTTAGCGAAGAATTTCATAATTAAAAGGCGAAAGTAATGTGACAGTTGATTAAAATCAATATTTTCATAATGAACAACACAACAACAAATTGGCACCGTTGTGGCGTTGTGGGTAGCGTGTCTGCCTTTGGTCTCGACGGTTGCGGGTTCGATACCCGCTCGGGCAGAGGTTTGTTAAAATTTCTGTCTCGGTCTAGGCGTTTGTCCTTGTGGGTCTCCCCACCGTGCCTCGGAGAGCACGTTATGCTGTCGGTCTCGGTTATTATCAATAACATCTGATAATAATCGTTAACTCTTGATAAGTAAATTGCTCTTATCCAATGAGTTACTTGTTCGCCCTTAGGGTTGCGGAAGTCAGATGGTAATCGCTCCGTGTAAAAACTAGTAACCTGTCAAATCCGGATAAGAGTAATAAGCAGACCCTGGGTACATAAAATACCGGGAATAATGCTAGGATGAAGAAGATTTTGATAATGAACAACAAGACTGTACATTCCTTAATCATCTCAAATAACCTTGGCTATCAGGACCAGAAAGACGGCTATAATTAATCTGAATGTGGTAATCATGGCCCCGGAGTCCCATTAAGTTGTAATTAGTTCATCCTTTGACAATTCCCAGTTATCCTCACCCTAAATATCAACCCTCGTCTGTAATAAGTTATAATATGGTTTGAAGTTATTTTAATTTTAATAGACGTATATATTACTAGCTGTGCCCGCGACTTCCTCTGCGTGAAATAGTGTCCTTTTAAATATTACAAAACATTCAAATAAACTATACAGGCTACCGAATGACATAAAACAATTCAAAAACTTAAATTGTTTTAAGCGAAAACTAAAACAGTGGTTGGTTAATGCATGTTACTATAACATAAAAGAATATTTAGATTAAGGGTAGTCCACTATAATTAAGAGTAAAATTTATTAGTAAGTATTTGTTTGATTGTTAAAAGTTTTAAAATATTTTATATAAATGTAATTATTTCATTTATTTTAATAATATGTACATTTGCATGCCAACTTATGGTTGTTGTGGAGGAATTTTAAATACTGCAATATCAAATAATGTACCTACAAATAAATGATTTTGATTTTGATTTTGATTTTGATATTGATATTTTACACCCTTGAGGATCGCCCGCTGTTGGGATAACCTCTGTCACAGCAGAGATTATTCCACCAGTGAAATTAGGCACACTGGCTAGGTAGGTACCACCGCAGTGTTTAATATTTTACCACCAAACAGTAGTGCTTAGGCATTACTGTGTTCCAGTTTTAAGGGCATAGTAGGCTAGGGAAATTACTGGTTAGAGATTTAAGAACCAATATCTCGAGGTTGGCAATGCCGCTTGCATTGCCAACCTCATAGGCTACGGCAACCACTTACCATCAGGTGGCCCGTATGCTTGTTTGCCAATTTGTAACATAAAAAAAAATCATAGTTTTATAGCATTTATATCGATTCAACAGCCCAAAAAGTAAAAAAGTAGTAGTTCAAGCTTTTAACTCTAACAATGGCAATACTTACATACAACCTTTGTTTCCCCATATTCGGGCTTAATAGGGAATCAACCCTATAGGAATCAACCCTAAAGGCTAACCAGTAACTCACTGTATATGAGCAAATTACTTATAAAGATTTAGCGATTATTATCAGATGTTATGTGATAACAATCAACACACAACAAGCTTAAAGTGCTCTAGGGCACGGTGGGAAGATCCACAAGGACAAACGCCCAGACTGAAACAGATATTTGTAAGATCAATACAAACATGCCCGAGTAGGAATCGAACGCGCAACAGACGAGGCTAAAGGCGGACTCGCTGCCAACACGTCACAACTGTTTCAAAAGTTAGTACAAGTAATTAACATATAGGACGATTTATTTAATGATAGTTTTGCAACTGATTCAAAATCATTATAATCCATCATCACAATCCTTTCATTACAAATATTAACCGCAGTTTCACTGTAACTAGAAATTTAGCAAAAATTAAAAGCATTGTATGGTGCTATTGTTTGCACCTGGATTAAATCACCGTAGCGAAAAGAAATATAATATTAGTTCTTTAGTTTTTAATATAATATTAGTTCTTTATTGCAAGACACTGACACCGTTGTGGCGTTGTGGGTCTGCCTTAGCTTCGACGGTTCGGGGTCGATTCCCGCACGGGCAGAAGTTTGCATATATTATTATCACATGTTATGTGATTGTAATCGTTAACTCTTGATAAGTAAATTGTTCTTATCCAATGAGTTACTGGTTCGGCCTAAGGGTTGCGGAAGTCAGATGGCAATCTAGTAACTTGTCAAATCCGGAAAACAGTAATAAGCAGACCCTGGGTAAATACCCGTCTATTACCGGGAATAATGCTAGGAAGAAGTTCTTTTATTGCAAGAGGCCGGCTAGTTAGGTAGTAGCACAGTGTCAGATGTTCTACCGGAAAGCAATGTGTTTCGCTATGAAGGACAGTTGCAGGTAGTGAAATTACCTGGAAAAGAAGATTTAAGAACTTACTGGTTCTTATTGGTTATCTTAATATCTGGAGGTTGTCTACGATGACCGTTTAGCTGAAGGATCTTTTAATGATAATAATTCAGACTTTTTCCACAACGCAGCTCTATCGGACCTTTTTAACACCCACATTACTGACTTTAAAGTACCTTCCGCCTTATATTTTATTCCATATACCGGCGTCGGGACGTGATGACCCCATCGCCCGCTGTTGTTGATAACTTCTGTCACAGCAGAGATTATTCCACCAGTGCAATCATTCACACTGATGGTAGATCTTTTATTGCAAGAGGCTGGCTAGGTAGGTACCATCACAGTGTCAAATATTCTGCCGTCGAATAGTGCTGCTTAGGCATTGAAATGGGCATTACGCTAGTGAAATTACTGGGCAGAGGTAATTTACTATCAGGTGGGCCGTATGCTTGTTTGCCAACTTGTAACATAAAAACATCGTTTTTCCACAACGAGCTGCGTTGTACTGGGCATTTTAAAAGACATATTAATCGAATCCGCACGAACTTCGAATAAAGACCAAATTTTCATATTAAATCATAAATAAAATTATACTTATTATCTATTGATAGACAAAGTGTTTACATTTTTGATGCGATTTCTTTGTATATACATTTATTTGACTAATGTTAATTAAAAAGGTTAAGAAACAATTTTGACCTTTGTAAGAATTATGAAAAATACAAAAAAAAGCGCATTGCAATATACCATGAAATATGAATCACATAAAGATGAGACGAAGGGATTTAATGAAAAAATAAAACCCGATATTAATAACCTAAGATACCGATTCTATCGAATAGTCCCCGTGCACTGCATAAGAATGAAAAAGAGGTGGCTATTTTAGTATACTTCGAAATAAAATATCACTTTTAGGAAAAAATAATGTTTTCAGTTTATCTTAGAACATTTGTTTTCTACCTTCTATATACCTTTCAGACATGGAAAAAAATAATAATCCAAAAGAAGCCAGCTTCTTCGTAGCGGCTAACAACTAACACAGCGCAAATCACTTAGTCCTAAGACAACGTTAAATTACAAATAAAGCTTCTTCTACGGTGGTCGCTTGCCATCAAGCAAACTGTAACATTGCTTGTCACATTAGTAAAATAAAGAAAAAGATACTGCTAAACTGCTTACCAGGAGACCACAATTCCTTCTATTCTCATCCTTTGATTTTCTGTCATGGAAAGGTTTAATATATTAATGATATCGCTAGTGTTCATTGTCAGCAACTGACCACTAAGAAACTCTTAAGCGTGTTTAACGACATGTGCAATGGCGCAGGAGGTGTGTGGACCTGGCCCCATACCCACTAAAACCCCAAGGTCCCATCTAGCACCATATTGGGACGTCGCGGGATCGCCGGAGCATTCAGCCGCGACGCCCCGGCGCTTGCCCCGAGGGCCCACCAGTGGCGGCAACTTACTGCCGCCATAAATACATATTATTACATATATTACATAAATAAAAATATATATGCCCCCTGACGCTTACGCGCCCAGACCTAACGGTCCCGCCTGGGGCGGCAACATAGTGCCGCCATATATACATAAAATACATACTAATATATTATATAAAGATATAAATATACCAACCCCTGGCGCTTACGCGCCCAGGCCTTACGACCTCCGCCTGGGCCGGCTTCGGGAAGTTTATTGGAAAATAAACCCACGAAGCCGGCGAAAACCCCGATATATACATACAACTATACATATATACAAAAATATTTACACATATATACAGCTCCCCCTAGCGCATACGCGCTTAGGCCTTGCGGCCTCCGCCTGGGCCGACTTCCTGAGAAAACCCAGGAAGTCGGCAAACTCCAATATACAAATATATACATATATATTTACACCACCAAACCTCCTGACGCGTAAACGCGCCTGGGCCTTGTGGCCCCCTCCGGCCGACTTCCCGGGCAAGCCCAGGAAGTCGGTAATTATATACATATGTACACTCCCACTCTACTCCTGCCGCGTACTCCCACTCTACTGCTGGGCCTTGCGGCCCCCACCGGCCGACTCCCGAGTCGTCTGCAAACTTGGGAAGTCGGTACACCCTGTTGGCTTCACCGGGTAGCCGACGGTGCCCCTCTAAGCACCGTCAACTATTACTCCCGGCTACTGAGCCCCCCCGGCACGACAAGCCCATTATTCCCAGTATCATACGAGTATTTTACCCAGGGTCTGCTTATTACTCTTGTCCAGATTCAATAGGTTACTAATTTTTACACAGAGCGATTGCCACCTGACCTCCGTAACCCTAAAGGCGAACCAATAACTCATTGGATAAAAAAATTATCAAGAGTTGACGATTATTATCAGATGTTATGTGACAACAACCGGGACAGACAGCTTAACGTACTCTCCGCGGCATGGTGGGGAGATCCACAAGGACAAATGCCCAGACCGAAAGCCCAGACAGATATTTGTAAGATCAATACAACCCTCTACGCCAGTCCTACCGTCGAGGTTCAAGGCGGACTCACTACCCTCAACGCCACACCGGTGTCGAGATGTTTGTATTGACCATACAGGCATTTTTCTCGATCTGGGTGTGTTTGTCCTTGTCTTTATCTATGTTTCTAGACCCCCGACACAAGATATAACTACTATTGGGGACTGTTGAGTGTAGCCTTTATTATCTATTTATTTATTTACTTATCTTTGAGAACATCCTATTATAAATAAACACCTTTTTGCTAGTTAAGAAATAGGATACGAACAAGAAAATTGCGATCGCTTTCAGAATAACTCAACCAACTAATATTGGATAAGTTAGTTTTTCGCTTGATTGGTGTACAGTCCGGTTCCAATATATTGCATTGTTGCTTCGAATACTAATTTAACAATAAGATTAAATATGTTGCTATGACTGCAATCTTTTCAAATTAAAGACGAGTTCTAACTCAGAAGACAACGGAATTGAACCAATTTTACGTTCAATGTTTTTACCGATTTGTTTTACTTCTAACTCCCACAGTCTTCTTCTTCCTAGCATTTTTCCCGGTATCTACCCAAGGTCTGCTTATACTCTTATCCTGAATTGACGGGTTGCTAATTTTTACAAAGCCGGATTGCCACCTGACCTCCGCAATCAATAATATACTCCGAGAAACCCGCGAACCCGCGAGCGTCGAGGCTCAAAGCAGGCTCGCTACCTGTACCAGCATGCCACAACGTCACGTCACGTGTCTAACTCCCACGGTATCTATAAAAGACTAACCTTTTCTCTGTCCGTCTGTATGTTAACGTGCTTTGTATGTTAACGTGCTTTGTATGCTTAAATCATTTCTCCAATTTACTTAACTTTTTTCTACAAACCTTTTGCCACGACAATATATAAAATTCTACTAAATTATACATTATGTATTAATGAATAAATAGCTATGCCCGCGGTCTCATCGGCCTTTAGGTTACTATGTCGTAACGTGATGTAGAACAAATTTGTTTACCATAAAAATGTTATAGTGAGTTAAGCTTGAAGAGTATGTTCAGATGATCGGCGCTCAACGCGCGTCGAACGCCCGATAATTATTTGTATAGTGTTTACATGGTGCGCGCTTGACAGGCTTTGAACGCATCTCACGACCGCCTCGATTCAGTTAATAAACCTAAAATACGTCTATCCGCGTTAAAAGCGCGCATTCAACTAAACGCCTGAACGGCAATATAGAAAATCAGCGATCCCAAAGCGCGCGTTAGCGCCCGCTGACTACGATGCGGCGCTAGCGCAGCGTTGAACGCATTGTAAAGAAACCCGATTTAGCATGTGTACGCTGAGAATAAAATACATGCGCCAATCATCTGAATATACTCTAAAAGATAAACATACGATGACATGGCGAAAAGTTAAATCTTCGATATCAGTGGTTAAAAGGCTACTAAAGACTTTTTATTTTTAACACAATAACATAAAAGAAAATAATTATCATTAAAGTAAAAAGTTATGATTATAATGTCGCACAATAATCATCCAGCTTACTTTTGACACTTTGATACGAAGTTTTGCTCGATATTGTGAACAGGGTAAGTTAGCCGAACTAAATCGCCTTAGAAACATACCTAAACGCTAGTAAGTACATGTTTTATTCAATCATTAATTAAAAAAAGCGATTATAATTCATAACTCTACATACTCAATGGTCCCCATTAGGATAGTTATATCCTGTGCCGGGGTCGGGACACATGCACAATGACAAGGACAAGCACACCCAAATACCATGGTTACCAGATAAATACTATGGTTGATATTATAAACAATTTTATTTAAAAATTAAAAATATTAAGGAATTCTATGTAAGTTTGTGGTGACGGCCATCTTGGATTTAAAATTTATCATAATGTGTAGTACTTTACTTATCAAGCCCTTTCATTTAATACGCATATTGAAGGAACTGTTAAAATATTCGCCATTTTATGGCGGCGGCCATCTTGGGCCGATTTTCATCAAACATAGCTAAGATCACTCTCGACTATTTCCCTCTTCAAATAGGCTACAATACCACAGACAAACACACACATACACAAAAACCCACGTCAAACTTATAACATCGTCTTGGCGTCGGGTGGTTAAAAATAAATGCTATGTGTGCTATAGTGTGATTGCTCTTAATTTGAACTGGACAAACGTTTGCTTTCGAGAGCTGATCATGTCCAATCTCAGCCGTTATTCTGTTTGCTGACCGCATCGGCTGAATTATATCACTACTATCTAGCTTGCTTAATTTGATTGGAATCTATTAGAGAGGATCAAAGGAAATATAATAAAGCAATTTAATAATTGTGTTTAATTTTTATAAGTACCTGGCGACCAGGCGGCATTTTTGTGTGTCAATCCAGATCTTTTGGAAAAGATTTTTAGCTACGAATTTTTTTTTTTTTATGTTAGAAGTTGGCAAACAAGCATACGGCCCACCTGATGGTAAGTGGCTGCCGCAGCCTATGAGCGCTTGCAGCACCATTAGTAGGTGCCACTCACGCGTTGCCAACCTCGAGATATTAGTTCTTAAATCTCGTTCGCCCAGTAATTTCACTAGCGTACAATGCCCTTCAAACCGGAACACAGTAGTGCCTAAGCACTACTATTTGGCGGCAGAATATTGGACACTGCGGTGGTACCTACCTAGCCGGCCTCTTGCAACAAAAGACCTACCACCAGTGAATCAGAAATACATACGATTATTGTAAATATTTGTGTATTGCCATGATGCGGACTTTTTAATTCATAACCAGGATAACTTTTAATAAATAAACTAGGCAATATTTATTTTCATTTATAGGAAATTTTTACTTAGTAGTTTTTTGGGTGAAAGAGTAACATACATCAATCCATCCAAACATACATTCATTGTGAAAATCTTTTACGTTTAAAATTTTCGTAGGATAAATTAATCTACCTTATTTTTTTCAGATTTTTTAATTTTTCTTTAATCATTATTTTTTAAAACTAAATTGCGCTCAGAACATATGATATCTTTACGGTCAGTAAAAATACCTTTCTGGATCTAAAAATATATTACTGCGAAGCAATGGTCATCAATTTTAAATTAAATTTATTTAATTTTAACACGTTTAAGACTACAAATAAATGTGAAACTATATAGGAAGGAAAATCCATGAGCTAATAGACTCAAAACCACGGGCCTTTATAGGTATAGGCAGTTTATAAACCGCCAATCGTGCGTTCAGTAATGTTATTTTGTGGAACAACGTTTATTAGAATTTAGTACCGTTCACATAAAAAAACTTTAATAATAATAGAATAATAGTATTTATACGTTGACTTACAACAAATTAAAGACTGGCCTTTCCATACAGACAAATGTCCAAGACTAACGGAACGAAATGAATTTAGTCACATGTTAACTTCATTCGATTATGTTGCAAGTTTGTGACTAACTTCATTCCGTTGTGTCTATGTTGAAGTTATGATGGAGCACCAGCGAATCTCTGACATTTTATTTTTGTAGAAAGGCCTGTCTATATATGTCTATGGATATAATATTTTTGGCTTTATTTTTTCTCACTATTTTTGCAAAAACATAGGCAAACAAACATACAGCCTACCTCATGTAAAATCTAAGTACTCGATACATCTCTAATGAAAAAGCCAATCTTGGTTTCCGCTCATTTTCATGTTTAGCCCATTCTACAGCATTCTTTCAAATAATCACTTTATTTTTAGCATTGCTTTTTTATGTCATGACAGTTGGCAAACAAGCATATGGAGCGCCGCGCCGCCGCGGATGATGGTAAGCAGTCATCGCAACCTATGAACGCACGCGATACTTGACGTGTCACATGCACATTTCACACCCCAGGGCGATAGTAGGAAAGGGATAAGAAGGGAAAAAAATGAAGGGAACAGAGGGGGTGAGAGATTGCGCCTCCGGCTCTCACTCATCGCTCGAAACGCAACAGTTCCTCTTTACTTTTCTTCTTTCCTCTTTACGTTTACTCCAATTTTCTGTAAGAGGGTAGCACTACCTACTACTATAGATAGCCATTTAAATTGTGTAAGTTTTCTATTACAGTTTTTGTTGACGCTACCGGTGATTATAAGTAATGTAGAGGTTTTCCGTGCAATGGTCACAGTGTACAGTGTGTTAGCATACCGTTAGCATGTTATTAATTTATTTATGAGTTATTTTTTTATAAATTGGAAATACTTCTTTATTTACGATTTTATAATATTGGATTACTTAGAAATAAATGATACTATTCAAATTTATTCCAGTTTTCATTAGGACTCTATCAAAACTAAACCTTAAAATACTTGTACTTTGAGTATTATAAAAATAAAGTAGTGGTTGCGGCACTATTCGCGTTATGTAGTTTTTTGATTGTTGTCGACTGTAAATGTAAAACATGTAAAATTGAAGTAAATAAGACAATGTTTAGGTAACTAAGTAAGCAAATTTAAATACGTAAGTAAATTATCTAAGAGTTATTAATTTGTTAAAAGTATAAAATATAAACATAAATAAATGTAATTTATAATAAAATAGTACTTACCAACTACGCCATCTATTGCTAACATGTGAAGCCTGTAAATATTGCTTAATCTGTTTTGATTAATAAAGTTATGGGCCTATAATGCGAGAGCAGCGCCACCTTCTAATATGTTAAATGTTATAACCCGCAATAGCGCAGTCGTTTTGCAGTCTTCCGTTCGCGATACCATCCGCTCTCGTATTCTATGCCCTCCAAGTGTAAAATAGTCTTTTATTCCCTTTTAACTTCGCACTTTAGTATTTTTCGTATTCTAACCGGTACATTGATGATCCGAAATTTGGTCCTGGATAAAAATTATCCAATATGTTAATCCATTTAATATGCTATGTGTCCAAGTTTCATGCAAATCTGTCTTGTAATTTTTGCGTGAAAGAGTAACAAACATCTATCCATCCTGACCTACTTTTACATTTATAATAGTAGGATGAAAATTATCAGTAAAGCTCACAATATTATTGTATATATCATTGCGTGTTTGAAGTCAACTAAAGGAAACCTTTCCCACCACTCATTTTCCTCATTTGTAAATCATGAAGCTTATGGTAGTTGATACGAAACTATCACGAGACGGCCAGAATTGACAACGCGACTGTAGCCAACCTTTCTACCAAAATATGAAAGAAATTTTTAAAAATCAATATTGCTATAATATATGAGCTATTCGTAAAATTATTAGGTTATTCCATGAAAAATGTATTTATTCCGAAGGGCATTTAAAAGGCTTCTTACCAATTTTGTTCTTAGAAATTATAATCAACTTCAATTATGCTTACGTAACAGTCTTATGTAATGCTGTTATATCGTTCACATTACAATTTTTCTTATGAGTATGGTAGAGCCATTGTCCTCTCAGTACAAAAGGGCCGGCTTGACTTCCCCAGTACCCTACCTTCACAGAAAATCGGCGTAAAAACATTGTCATAATGTACTGTTGCGTTTCGTGCGATAAGTGCGAGCCCCGGAATCCCAAGTCCCACACTCTCTCTCCTTCTTTTTTTTTCCTTCTCATCCTTTCCATCCTACCCAACTAGGGTTGGCATGGCGCATGTGATATCTTCGAGTATCGCGCGCGTTCATAGTTCGTGGTGACTGCTTACCATCAGGTGGACCGTAAGCTTGTTTGCATACGAGTTACATACACATGCGTCAAGGGGATCGCTTACGTTGCGGGTCCCGCGATGATACAATTACATTGACGTCATTCTGGACAGGAATGCAGAATTGCATTTTTAGAATTATATTCTTTTAACATAAAATTTATTATTATATTTCTTACATCGAGTAGGATATAACGTAGATTAGGATTAAGTTTATATTGTAATAAAAAATAATATTAAAGTTATATTTTTAAATAAATTTTGGTTTTTTTTTAATCTTCGGACTGCAGCTAACGTAACTTACGTCATGAAATAAAAAAATATAGATTTAAGAATTTCTTATTCTTTTTTTCTAACATTATTCCCAATATTTCTACAGGGTTTGCTTATTACACTTATCCCATTTTTATATGTTACTATTGTCACCTGACCTCCTTAACTCAAATAGAGAACCAGTAACTCATTGGATGATAGTAAATTATACCTATAAAGATTAAGAATTATAACGCTATGAAAACAACCGAGACCTACAGCTTAACGTCTTCTCCGATGTACGGTGGGGAGACCCCCAAGGACAAAAGACCAGACCAATAAAGATATAAGATAATTTATAAGATTAATACAAATATCCGCTTCAAACGGGATCGAACTCGCAGATGGGCGGGCTCGCTACGAATACGCCACACTTGTCGTCATGGTTAAATAGATTTGCGCTATTATTTTTGGCTATTTAAAATCCAGATGGTTGAGTTACAATTATTTTGTTCATGTAACATGAAATATGAGTCCATTATGAAGTCAGACACCTCGTTACGATGACATCACATTGTGTTGGTGATCGTTATAAATATACCCAAGTTTGAAATGTGTCAATTCGGTCAACGTTCATATTTAATTCTAACAGGACCGAACGTTGGTTGGAATTTTTTTTATGGTAAATTGAAAAATATACTTAGACGGCGACGAATTACTTTGACGACGTTGGGGCGCAGTGGTAGCAAACCTCCCTTAAACGCCACAGGTCGCGGGTTCGTTTCCCGCTCTGAACATAATATGTTTGTATTGACCATGCAAGGATATTTTCCGGTCTGGGTGTATTTGTCCTTGTCTTTGTATGTGTTTCTAGACCCCCGACATAAGATATCACTATCCTAATGGGGGCCGTTGAGTATACAAGAATTGCTCGTTTAAAGGTACTAGATTCCTAAATAGAATTCTCTTTCGATCTATTCTAATGAGAATTTATTTCTCTCTATTTTCATTTGTTTGTTCCAATTACGTTTACTTGAAATTGAATCTTTTGTTAAAAGTCTACATGTTTTTTCTAATAAATAATTAATACTATTACTACTCCATCATATTATTTTTGAACATAATAAATGAATAAATAAACGCAACACACTCAATGGCCCCTATTAGGGTTATATCCTGTGTCGGGGTCCGGAAACATACACAAATACAACGACAAACACACCCAGAGGGAATCGAACCCGCAACCTGTGGTATTAAGGCAGGTTCGCTACCGCTGCGTAACAATGTCGTCGAATATAATATTTTTGCAGTATAGAAAGATAATTGTTATTTAAAATAAAACTTATTGAGTTTCATGGTCAGCTATTAAGCCATGTATGTCTTCTAAATTTTACCTCAATATCATCCAAATCCGTTCAGTAGTTTTAGGGTAAAAGAGAAACAAGGATCCATCCATCCATCAAAACATACATCCATTCTCACAATAAATAAATAAATAAATAAATAAACGCTACACACTCAACGGCCCCCATTAGGATAATTATATCCTGTGTCGGGGGTCCGGAAATATTCACAATGACAAGGACAAACACAACCAGACCGGAAAACATGCCTGTACGATTAATACAAACATCTGCTCCGAGCGGGAATCGAACCCGCAACCGTCGAAGCTTAAGGCAGACTCGCTACCCACAACGCCACAACGGTGTCCAAACAAACTTTTACGTTTAATATTAGTAAGGTATATCTTTGCTTATATTTCAGCTACTTCGGTCTAACAAAATGTGTGCACTCTACCAAGTAATTGGATGAACAAATTGCTTGTTTGTCCTACCAATCCAGTGCCATAGTTATACGTCGCACAAGGCCACTTACTTATAAGCGGCACAACGCTTACAATATTTCCTCTAGCCATACGAAGTTTTGTCATTACTTACAGTCATAAGGCTTGTTTCGTAGTTGTAAACTATTTTTCCCGGCGTCGCAATGTGACGACCCCATCGCCCACCGTTGGGATAACTTCTGTCTGTCTTCTTTATTCCACCAGTGCAATCAGTCACACTGGTGGTAGGTCTTTTGTTGCAAGAGTTAATGCCGCCAAATAGTAGGGGTTATTCATTACTGTGTTACTATATACATATGTATACTGTATATATATATATGTATACTGGGCAGAGGAGATTTAAGAACTAATATAACGAGGTTGGCAACCCGTGAGTGGCACCTACTAATGGTGCTGCAAGCGCTCATAGGCTTCGGCAATAACTTACAATCATGTGGGCAGTATGCTTTCTTTCTAACTTGTAACATATAAAATATTTTTATGAATTATTAGAACTTATCGAAGAGTCTAACTGGCACTCCATCTGTCTCCTATCTCGTCTTTCTCGTGTTCTTCTGTCCTCTGATTCCCCTTCTACAATGTGACGTGGCTCACTGGATAGAAAACGTAGACTCTACCGAAGGTCGTGAGTTCCAATCCTGGTAAGCACCTCTGAGTTTTCAAGTTACAAAGGAAAAACATCTTGAGAAAGCCTTGATGTGATAGAAGACATTCTAAGACATGTATATAAATACCTATCTGGCTAGCTACCACTTTACGTTGGTGAAATACTCGTCAAGTCAGTAGTCGTCAGACGCATTTTGAGGTCAGCCATCGTGAAACCAGTTGCATCTTAAAAGTATTGGCAACGCACCTGCATGCCCGTTGGTGTTGTAATCGCTTAACATCAGGTGAGTTTCCTGTCTGTTAGCCCTCTCTAAGACAAAAAATACTGTGATGGCTAATTTCATAAGAAAGAGAGTGGGACTGCTTACTTTTGTGGTGTGAAAAAGTAACACAGACCTAATCCATAATTTTTTTAACACCTCCATTTCAAAATTAAAAGTAATGAACAGTGAGCCATCTTTTTTAAAATCTTTATTTAAAGAGATTGCCTGAGCGAATAAATAAAGATAAAGACAAGGACAAATACACCCGGACCGGAAAATATGCTTGCATGGTCAATACAAACATATTATGTCTCTGAGCGGAAATCGAACCCGTGACCTGTGTGTGGTGTTTAAGGCTGTTTCGCTGCGGTTCCGCCAAAACGTCTTCGAATATGCCTCTCCATAAGGTTACAAAATAACTTAATCACTATATTGTAGCACAACTTATTATTTCATTAATTAATTTTAAAGTTAATTGAAGTAACATAAGTCAACAAAAATCCAAATGCTTTGAAGAAAGAGTAACTAATTATTGTTGTCTCTTTCCTCGATTCTTATACTAACCAATCGTAGCAATTGTTTTGCTTTCACTAATCGACAGAATTCGACTGGACAGCACTATTATTGAGTGTGCAATCTAACAGAATATTTTAACAAAACCACTACATATATTCAACAGCTAAATCTGTCGCTTTACCATATTAAAAACGCCATGTATAATAAAATAAAAGGCGTGCTTTTATGCTTATTCTATGAAAGACAGTGTAATAACAGTGTATTAATTAACTGCGGTCTGAGCGAGCTTTCATCGCGGCTTTAATAATGTCGCTAACATGAATTACACCAACGGCTGGATGGTTCTATTTTGATACCACCCGCTCACATTATTACAGCGCAGTTTATAACATATTATATTTTCATATGAGGTAATTTTTTCAAAGTATAACATTTAATGTTTCTTACAAAGAATATTGACGTAGGGCATTCATTCGTACTGTATTCGTATCAAAGATATAGAAAGGGATAGATTGCGGTCGTAAATTGAACGAGGGTGTTTAAAATTGAAGTGCCATCTAGCCAGTGGCTAGGAATTAAATAATACCATCGTACGCATGTACTGCCCAAGCCTTGATTGTAATTGGTAAATATCGCAGCCCATATTTTTACCAATTTCAATACTCGAGACACACAATGTATTATTATATATCTATGATTCGTTTTGTTGCCTTTCGCTCGTAGTGTGTGATGTGTACGAAAGCCACACAAAAACTCTTCTCCCTTTTAGAAACACTTTATTTTCATAAAACCTTAAATAAATCCTTCATTAAGAAAATATTAATTTATATTACATACTGCTAAATATTTCTCGAAGATAATTTATTAATTGACTTCTAATTGTGTGAGCATATTTAATACATAAATTATTAATAACTCTACGTTATTAACTCAATTTTAATTTAATTTGAAAATGTCTGTAATATTATTAATTACTGCACTGTACTGTAAGCATTTCAAATTATTCGTGATTTTGTGATACGTGTTTAAAGCAAGCCATATACATGTTTCTGACGTTCATTTGCAAAACCCAAAAAATTCTAGTCGTCTCACTTTACAACAAATCAATATAAGTACCTATATATTACCAAAAATATAAAATTAAAAAAAAAACAACTCTCGCTACGCAGTTCTTCTCTGAGGTCTAATGTAAAACCATGACTGTAACTTGGCAATTACTTGACGCTATGTAATGGTATTTTTAACACCCGACGCAAAAACGACGAATTGTTAAAGGTTTGACGTGTCTGTGTCTGTGACATCGTAGCTCCCGAACAGATGACCGATTCTGTTTTTTTTTTGTTCGAAGGTTGGATTAGTCAGAAGTGTATAGCTATGTTTGATCAAAAGCGGTCCAAGATGGCCGCCACCACAAAATGGCGGATTATATATCTTTTAGCAACTCCCTCAATATGGGTATCAAACGAAAGTGCTTGACAAGTAGAATACTATAGACTGTAATAAATTTCAAATCCCAGATGGCTGATATCCCAAAATGGCGAATTACATTTTTTTATGTCAGGAGCTACTCAATTTTTTTTAATTTTTATAAGTAGGTGCTACCGTAGCGTTGCGATGACGAAGAAGCATTAGTTGGTCTTTGACATATTGTCTATACGAAAGGACCTGTCCACGGTGTTGGTATAGTAGGTCAATGCTCGTTACAGATTAATAATAATACAGATTCTGAAGTAGATTCTTTTTTTTGGTCATTTGATAGAATAGGCTCTTCTCTTAAAGTTTCTCAGGTTATATCGGTTGGGAAAGACCGCCGGTGGAAGTTGGTTCCACAAAGCGTCTGTGCGAGGAAGAAATGTCTTCTAAATAGGGTCCGACCGAAACTGGTTTTTCAGCCGAAACCGAAACCGAAACCGAAATTTCGGTTAGTCACTACTTCTAAATCACGCTGTTGTGGATTTCCAGACATCGAGGTGGAGAGGAATTTCGAGTTTTGCGCGATGTCCGATGGTGAAATTCCACCGGCGGGCTCAATTCAAGCAATCCCCCAGAAAATTCACCATTCATTTATTCTTGATATCAAAATCTAAGCTGGAGCGTAGTGTAATATCATAACAGTTATTATGTAAATGCAGTACGTTAATTGCATATTGTCGCAACAGCACAAACAATAGCTTGCAGGTAAGAAGCTCATTCAGCTAATGTTGCTAGTTATAATCTCAAGCCGTTATATCTCTTATATCTACAGAGTAAGGCACATAATAGCAATAACTTCATATCTTAATTGTATTACTGTTAAATCTTGTCTTGATTGAATTAAACTTGAAAACAATTTTCCGAGAAACTTGATAATGTTTTAAGGTTAAAAGATAGATTGGGTTTTGTATTTCACACAAGCTTATAGTTTTATAATCTGTATAAATTATTTTTTTGTACGGTTAATGCCTATATTAAATTTATCAGCATCACGTATCGTTTAATTGGGTTATTTTGGACTTACTTATATGCATCGTATGCTAAAGCATGCATGGGCATGCTTCCGCGTGCTTACGCATGCATACGCATGCGTACGCAAGCTTTCCGCTGCTATGGTCCACGCTTCCCACTTCATCGTCTACGTACCAATTATATCCGCTTATCTTTGATTCGACGTTCTCATGGGTACGCATTCTGAAGCATACTTTAAGGGTCATAAGCATCCTTTCACGTGTTAAATCGTGTATTACACTTACAAGAATTTAAAACAGAAGAAATGTGAAATTCGAATCAATACTGAAATGAGAATTGATACGCATCTTCATACAAAATGGCCATTTTCTAAAATGCGAATAAATGTAATACTAATTAGTCTGTTATCGGCGTAATTTAAATATTTATTTTTCATTGATTTATAGGCTTTTCGAGAAACTTATTTTTGGAGGTTGACAGATGGATTGGATTTTGTATTGAAAACAAGTTCATAGTTTTCTAATTTTTATGTAATACTTGTTAAGAAGTTTATTCTTCATAACCTCACAGAAAAGTCTGTTATAAGCGTAAATTAATTTTTTTAACTTATAATCTTCTAATCTTATCTTATCAACTTTCGCTTGGAGTCAGCTATTCTATCATATATATATATATATATATATATATAGCAATACGGTTAGAAAAAAATGATTAAAATCGATCAAGTAGCATTGATTTATTCATTACTGCCCGTGGCCCGCACGCGTTAAATGTAATTATTTACTACATCACCACAATACAAACCTCAAAAAGAACAGTATTTCTCCACTATTTAATGGATGTTATTATACATATAAACCTTTCTCTTCAATCACTCTTTCTATTTAAAAAAACCGCATCAAAATCGGTTGCGTAGTTTATAGATTTAAGCATACATAGGGATATAGGGACAGAGAAAGCGACTTTGTTTTATACTATGTAGTGATGATGTACACATACATTTAAATATATTTTTAATTACATTACCAAATAACCATGGCAGAGTTGTCTTCATGCGCAGTTCGTCGACCTGACCTAAATGGATTTCGGCTAACAAGAGAAACCTTTTAACTTTCGTCATTTGGCAATAAGATATAAACACATTTATTTACTGATTTACTTTCATTATATTACTAACGAGATGTCAAATAAAGCTGTGCTTAGTAAAAAATTGAAACAGATGTCTCTGCAATATTATTAAGTATAACAAATTCATTTCATTCAAACATTTTTTAATAATATAATTGTAATAATTTTCAACGTAATATTGTGGCACCACAGGTCGCGATTTTGATTCTCGCTCGGGGCAGATGTTTGTATAGACCATACATGCATGCGTACCGTTCTAAGTGTGTTTGTGCTTGTTCTTGTGTATGTTTCCGGATCCTCGACACAAGATATGACCATTCCGATTTTTGTATTTATGTTTAGCGCTTATTTATTATAGTTTACTTTACTTATGCAAATGAAAGGCTATTTCTTAACCTGCAAAAATGTTAGGTTGGTGTGGCATTATCAAAACTTTAAATTTTTACGCCCTAAACCAAATTTTTTAAAAGTTTAAATCAGCCAATGAAACAAAATCAGTGATATTTTATCAATGTTTTGGGTTTTTGTCGTCATTATTTTTTCATTATGTGGTTGCGAAGTCTGGTGAAGAGCCATGTTTGTTTGCTGTATTAACCAATACTAATATAATTATAACGAAATAACGACGAATGAGTTAAATATCGTATAATCGTCTTCTTCCTACCACAAATCACAGTATTTTACCCAGGGCCTGCTTATCATAACATTCGGGACGTGCTTTCCGTGCCACGGTAGGGAGACCCACAAGGACAAATGCCCAGACCGACACAGATATCTACAAATATCCGCCCTGGGGAATCGAAACCGCGACTGTCGAGACTAAAGGCAGGCAAGAGCTCTGCAAGGTCTGCGTCCAACTATGGGGATGAAGCTACCGCTGAGTTTTATTGAGTATTACCGCTTGAGTAAAAGGTGGCCGAGTCCCACGATACCACTGCCTGGTTGTACGTGTCGAGTACACTACGTGCACGGGCAGTGGTGTCTGTAAATGCATTTCTACACGAAAACAAAAAATTACCAGTCAAGTGCGTTGTGGACCACGCACAGTTGAAACTAAAGGGTTCCGCAGCTTGGTTATGAAGAATCTTAAGGACTTTAAAAAAAGTAACGAATATAAATCGACCGCAAAAATAAGTTGGTAATATCATAGTTATTATTAAAAGTAATATGAAAAACAAAGTTATGGGAAAAACTTATATATCGCTTAAATTTATAGACCTATCTTCTTCAAATCAAATGTGGATGAATGTTCGTGCGGTACTTTGCAAGCTCTAATTTTTCCAGAATTTTAAATGCCGTAGTTCAAAAGTTAGAGGGGGGGGGGCACAATTTTTACGACTGGCTTAATGAAAAAAGCCAAAATCAAACCTCCTCATCATTTTGAAAGACCTATCCAAACATATATCACATATTGCCATACGTTGAAATTTTTTTCAATCGTCAGTTACATGTATGGACTGCTACCCTTAATTCTTATATATTTTAAGATTTTATTACAAAATTGTGGTGCGGTTCATAGAATACATCTATTTAGTACATTTCATATAGACAGAGTCAATGGTGTCCGAGTAAAATGACTGTGACATACGGACGGACGGACAAACGGACAGACGGACGGACGGACAGACGGACATGACGAAACTATAAGGGTTCCGTTTTTGCCATTTGGCTACGGAACCCTAAAAAGGCTCCATAACAACACGCTACAACGGTCGTCGTTAAATCGTCGTGGTTTTTAAATATCATATAATATAATAATTATATATTTAATGTGTATTGAGTAAATACTCGACTAATATCGTAAGACGTGATTAATAATTATTTATTCGACAGTTAAATCTAATAATTATTATAAAATGTATTGTTCAAAGGAAAGATCCATTATATAAACCATAATCCGCTTTGAATTATTCCAGGATTAGTTGCAGCAAAGATCTCGGAGTATTATCTAGCTACGTAAGCCCGTAATATTGTAAACTGCGCTAAATATAGATAGTGTTATGATCTTTAGTTGTATTTAAGTACATATGGAGGTATATTATGATTTATTGCATGCGTTTTTAAGGTTCTGTAGCCAAATGGCAAAGGAACTCTTATAATTTCGTCATTTCCGTGTATCCATTGGTATGTCACAGTCATTTTACTCGGAGACTATTTGCTCTATCTATACGGAATGTAGTAAAAAGGTGCATTCTATGAACCAGTACAAAAATTTGTAGTGAAATCCTAAAATATAATATAATTAAAATATTAGCTCTTAAAGTGTATCTTTTCCTCACATTTTAAATTTGGAAAATTGTTTTTCTGCCATTTATTGTTCATAACATTACTTTTTCATAATAACTGTGAAATTACCAACTTATTTTTGCGGTCGATTGTAATTTTTCATTATTTATAAAGTCATTAAATTCATCATAAAGCTGCTTTTTAGTTTCTACTGTACGTAGTCCACAATGCACGTCACTGGTATTTGGTAATAATCCACTATTATACAAAGGCATCTTTTCCCATTAAAAAGTAGGATAGCTCTACCGCACGAAAACACAAAACTCTCTTACACGGATTTGATAGTTTCAAAGTTTTGAATCAGAGCGATTGCTATCTGACCTTCGCAACCTGAAGTTCGGACCAGTAACTCATTGGATAAGAACAAATTAACTATAAAGAGTTAACAATCGTTATCAGATGTTATGATAACCACCAGAATCGATAGGTTAACGTAGCTCTCTGAGACAAACGTCCAGACTGAAACAGACAAACATCTCGTCCAAGTGAAAAATATTTATATATAATTTAAATTAATAATTATATTATAAAATTATTAATTATTAATTTAAGACGACGTTGTGGCGCAGCGGTAGCGAACGTGCCTTAAACGCCACAGGTCGCGGGTTCGATTCCCGCTCGGAGCACAATATGTTTGTATTGACCATGCAAGCATATTTTCCGGTCTGGGTGTATTTGTCCTTGTCCTTGTATATGTTTCCGGACCCCGACACAGGATATCACTATCCTAATGGGGGCCGTTGAGTGTGTAGCGTTTATTATTTATTTATTATTATTTATTTAATCTTCGGTTTTAATTTTCGCCTCAGCATTTTTCAAATCCACTATGAATGCTTTTCTTGCAGGATTTTTAATATGAAAGTGCTAAGAATTCCTTTCGTATCTTTGTTGTGTTATACAATACCTAGTCTCCTGAGACCGGGACGGAGTTATTAAGAATCTTTGAATATATAAGTTAAAATCAAGATACGAGTATCACTCATTTTTTTTTTTGAATAATGAAATAAAATCTGTCTGTATAAAATATTTCACAATTATCTGTAATAGTTATTAGCACAGTAATAGTTTACTAACCTGTCATGGAACCCCAAATAACCCGGTTCCAATGAGAAGAGAAAACTGTATATCCCAGAAAAATGTTAGGTAATGTGGGAGTATCAAAACTACAATATCACTTTAAAAAAATACATTAAAAGAAGATATAATCCCGTGAGTTTGTTTCGCCGGTTCTTCTCAGGTAAAGGTTTAATTTTGGAGCCGGTAGTAGCATCTGACTTTAAACAAATGAACGCAAATAAGCAATACCATGTAAACGCACAAAATTGAAAAAACTGAGTTATATATGCAGAAGTGTTAGTAAATGGCTGAAGAACATTTTTCTTTAATATTTATAGTGTTTTAAGCTTTAAAACTTCTAAAAAGCCATTTTTTAATCATGCATTTTATGTATTATGTTAAACGTTTTTGGGCTATACGAAATATGCAGTTTGTATACTTATTTTTTGTTAACTTACATAAATCTGAAATTTTCAAACGCGTTTTTCTCGAAATGACATTTGTGTGGGTTGACATGGTATTGCTTATTTGCGTCCAAATAAGTGTAATGCCTTTTATGTTGAATAAAAATATTTCACTTGGTTTGATTTGACACTAGCGCAAGCGGAGCCGTGGGAATAGCTAGTAAAAAAAAAAGTAGTTGTGTACTTCGTGTCTGCTTACGCGCTTATATTTTACATGAAAATAAAATATCAAACCATTTCTAGATCTTTTTTTTAGATAAAGTATACCTTTAATTTAATCACAGATTTTCTTATATCTAAAAACGCATACGCGAAAATGCATATCGTAAAACGTGTTTACAATTATCGAAATCTTATTGCAAAATTCTTAAAGGCGCCTATTCCATTTTAACACAAATAACCTGAGTCAATATTGTAGTTCATATTTCTAAAGGCTCTTTTGGTAAACGCTTTGTAACCCACAGTACGAGTATGTTTGACGTTCATTCGGACCAAACAAACGTCAGCTTTGCAGAGCTGATTGTGTCGAATCTCTCACGTTACTGTGTTTGCTTACGACACCGCCTAACCCGGTTTAGCTAGCTAGACTAATAGTATTGAACAGTGGAAATAAAATTTAAG
Organism: Hestina assimilis; assembly: GCA_023373885.1. Lineage (NCBI taxonomy): Eukaryota > Metazoa > Arthropoda > Insecta > Lepidoptera > Nymphalidae > Hestina > Hestina assimilis. The sequence continues at coordinate 1,667,188 of CM041749.1, read as the reverse complement.
CTATATCCCTGATATAATATATCATCCTACTTCCTATTAATATAATAAATGTGAAAGCTTGTATGTTGGGATAAATAAGACAGAGGATAATTTTTATCCTGTATAAATATAATAACGTGTACAGAACAAAATCGGCTAAGTGGGTATCGAACTCGGACCTAAAGGGATAAGGATCTCTTGAGACTTGGCTAAACTAATTGAGCTATTTAGCACACAAATATTATTATCGGGATTAACACATAGGTTACTCTTAGGTTAGGTTATCACGAAGAAATGTTTGGTTCCTGTGGAATTACCAATCAACTGGCTTCAGCCCGTATTCAATTGAAATTCGGTATACATGTGTCTTAATATGGAACATTATTTACTTACCAATGATTCATTTATACCTCGAGTAAAATTAGGTCACCGCGGACAAAGTCGCGGGCAGATGCTAGTTAATTTTTTTTTTTAAATAAAATATTTTTTCTTTTATAACTATAAAGTAAGAAATTCAAAAACCCAGCTAACACAACAATGTATAACGTGAAAAATTCACCTTAAAATACTAAGAGAAATTCTGTAAGATAAAATGTAAAATATTCAAAGAACGCTTCCAAGAAAATAATTTCGGAACGTTTTTAATTACAACTCACTTTTTTAAGGTTTTCCGTCTTTCATGTCTTTGATTTTATAAAGGAAATTCTTGTTATTTTATACTTGTTTCAATTTTCAATTCTGTTCAATTATTCCGCATTTTTACACCAAGAAGTTACTTTCTAGGGTTACCCAAGGGGTGCAACGAAACCCTATTACTAAGCCTATATTATATTCATATGAAGGTAGTGGAGCCATGCTCCTCCCAGCACAAATGGTCCGTCTCGACCGGGGAAGTACCTTTCACAGAAAATCGGCGTAAAGTAACAGTATCAGTAGGTTTTTTGTATGTGAGAGGTGGCAAACGGGCAGGGGGCTCATCTGATGCTAAGCGATCACCGCCGCCCATGAACATCTGCAACACCAGAAGGCATGCAGGCGCGTTGCTGACCTTTAAGGAAAGAATACGCTCTTCTCTTGAAGGTTCCCAAGTCGTATCGGTTCAAAAAGAACCCCGGCGGAAGTTGATTCCACAGAGTGGTTGTGCGAGGAACTGTTGCGTGTCGTGCGATAAGTGAGAGCGCCGGACGCCCAATCAATCTTCCCTTCCTTTTTTCCCTTCTCAAACCTGCTCTTCTGTTCCTTGGTTTGGCAACGCACATATAATACTTCAGTATCGTCAGCTTTCATAGGTTGCGGTGATTGCTTATCATCAGGCAGACCGTATGCTTGCTTGCCAACCATCATGAAATAACTTGTTATATTATATTTTTTACCATATGTTACTTGACTTATAAAATCTAAAAATGAACTACGCAATAAAATTAAATAACAACTCAATTTAGAATCTATTGCAAACGGTAATCGTTTATCGAATCGTTAATAAAGCAATAATCAAGTCCACATTTCGTGTTCAGTATCACATTTCAATCATACGACTAACTGTATCGCAATGATTTTAACAGATCAAGCTTTAATTGGATTCTAACTGGACCAAACTGGTTATGATCGGTTTGCTGGCGATGTCATATTGATTTTAACGTAGCGTTTGGTTCAGGAATATTCTCTATAGATGATAGGTATATTATTGTTGTTGTTACACCTGTGGTATTGGTACAGTCATGGACGTAATAATAAAACACTTTATTGTACAGCAAAAACAAAACAAATGAAAATATAGAAACGGAGAGAAAGAACAAAAATTATTTACAATTGGCGGTCTTATCGCAAGACCATTTCTTCAGTACCGTAGCCTGGATTTGGCCAAAGGGTGGGCAAAATCTTAATGTAGGGCCTAAAGGATGGCAAAATGGTGATTCTTACCAATCGTTATTAGTTAAATAGGTGTATTGTGCTATATTCGTCCATTTCTTAGTATTTTACAAGGTAAGTAATATGAGTACAGTCATAATAAAAATACATTAAAAAACTATTTTTAATGCGCTTTTGCCCGCAGTGTACACGTACACAGGAAATGAGCGGTGATTTTTTTTTTTTGGATTATATCTTATATAGCTTTAAAGTTGAGTTACTTTTTAGAGTTTCATGACTGAAGGTTAGCGAAATCAGCCTATACCTAAGTCTCCGTTGTCCTTCCGTCTGTCTGTCAGCGACCTGTATCTCATAAACAGTAATAGGTAGAGTTTATTTATTTATGAGTTAGGTCATCATACAAGAAACTTGATATTTTTTTCGCTGTATCATGAATTGTAATTGATAAATAGTTGAAATATGAATAGACTGTGAACTTCTATGGTCGTGACCTTAAGAGTTTCTTTGTACTCTACTCTAGTTTCTTTGTAGTTACTTGATACTCTACGGTGGTGCGGATCCTTTTATGTGAAAGTCCGACGTGCACTTGGCCAGTTTTTTATCAATAAGTTTAGGTAGCTTACAAAATGTTCGAAGAATAATTCAATTAACCCGGTCAATAGCTGAAAATAAAGTTTTAAAAACATTCACCGGCATACAGGGTTGAACTATTTTTTTTTTTTTTTTTTTTTATGTTAGAAGTTGGCAAACAAGCATACGGCCCACCTGATGGTAAGTGGCTGCCGCAGCCTATGAGCGCTTGCAGCACCATTAGTAGGTGCCACTCGCGCGTTGCCAACCTCGAGATATTAGTTCTTAAATCTCGTTCGCCCAGTAATTTCACTAGCGTACAGTGCCCTTCAAACCGGAACACAGTAGTGCCTAAGCACTACTATTTGGCGGCAGAATATTGGACACTGCGGTGGTACCTACCTAGCCGGCCTCTTGCAACAAAAGACCTACCACCAGTGTGACTGATTGCACTGGTGGAATAATCTCTGTTGTGACAGAGGTTATCCCAACAGCGGGCGATGGGGTCGTCACATCCCGACGCCTCAAAACTCAAAACTATCGAAAACTTTGAGAATATTTTTAGTTGAACGCGCTTATTAAAACTTACTCTTTAGAGTTCTATTAAAAAATAATAAAGTCTTTTCTCTTTCTAAATATGTAATTCAAATCAAATCAAATATTTTTATTCAACATAAAAAGCATTAGACTTATTTGTTGAAAGTCAGATTCTACCACCGGTTCCAAAATTAAACCTGTACCTGAGAAGAACCGGCGAAACAAACTCAGGGGGTTTTATATTTTTTTATATGTATTTTTTTTTAAGTGATATTAGTTTACATATTGTAATCACTGAAAAGCCTGGAGTGAAAGTCTCATTCCTAAGGCGTGGTGTCCTCAAGGAGGTAATTATTGTATTTTTTATATTATTAAATATTATACAAATTCTTACTCTTGAATGATTTTTCAATAATTTGTCACACGCTGTGTTTTCTATTACAGCGTTACTTATTTTATAATGAGATTTGTGTGGCGGAGAAAAAAATATTTAATGATATTTCATAATAGTATTTATATAAACTAGGTAAGGTCGAGTGTCTAGCGTTTGGAGCGTTTATTAATTTATGTAAATTGCTACGGATTACATTCTAAGAATTGTGTGAAAATGGACAATATATTTTTTTATTTTAATTCTCAACATATAATCTTGCATGAATAAAATTTTGTAAATCTGAAATATGGAAACATCTGCCTTAAGCGCCACATGTCGCGGGTTTGGTTATATTTTATGTTTGTATTGACCATACAGGCATGTTTTCCGGTCTGGATGTGTTTATCTCGACGCGACGTTGTGGCGCAGCGGTAGCGAACCTGTCTAAAACTTCACAGGTCGCGGGTTCGATTCCCGCTCGGAGCATAATATGTTTGTATTGACCATGCAAGCATATTTTCTGGTCTGGGTGTATTTGTCCTTGTATGTTTCCGGACCCTCGACACAGGATATCACTACCCTAATGGGGGCCGTTGAGTGTGCAGCGTTTATTTATAAATTTATTTTATTATTGATAATGTATGTGTAATCATTTTACGTGCTAGACAAATTAAAACTACTTCTGCTGATGTGGGGTTTGCAGTTAAAGAAATTAACTATTCAGTAATATAGTTAACACCATTAATTTGCATCACTAGCATATTGGCCAAACGCAATCAAACAAAAGGAAAGGATTCCTCGCTCCCTCTCATCGAACGAAACGCAACAGTACGGATACTTCACAATATTCTGAAAGAGTGAGAGACAGAGACAGAGAAAGAGTGAGAGTGAGAGAGTAGTACTTCCCTGTCGATTCAGCCCATGCTGAAATCAGCAAGGCTCTAGGCTACGTCATAGTATTTATTTTTTCATCTTCCGTTTTTCTTCCTAAACTTCTTTTTAGGTTAAAAATCTAGTTTAATCTAATCTAAGGTTAGTGACAAATACTTTGAGCCGAAAAAATTCCACGAAAAATAACACTATTTCGTCAGTAAATATTATATCGTTAGAAAATCAACAGATCTGTGCGTACGGTACAAGTGGTTACGTTTACTTGGTCCGAATGAAAAGTAAACACAACGGCTTTACAGAGTATGTATTTTGTAGGAATAAAAATCTTATAGAACTATTGATCTACACAGGAACAAATAACATTCCCAAAATGGATGGAAGAGTATGCTTGATTATTGTAAACACGTGATAAAGTAAACATACGGCCTGCCTAATGAAAGCAATTCTCGTAGCCTATCTTCACTGCAAATATGTTACCATGGGAACCATCTATTGCCACCTTATACAAAGTATAGAAGAATTGGAGGTAAAGATAGATAAACCGGTTGGGAGCTTGGACTTTCGGCGATACAAGATTTTTTATATCACGAAGGTGAATAGCGTTTGGGCTCTCTGATGGTAAGTTTGACCCTAGGTCATATACGCATGTAATACCAGAAGCATCACAAAAGTGCTTTCAACCCAAGGGAAGGAACGGACATAGAAGGGAAATAAAGGAAAAGGTAAAAAGGTCAACCCCCACCGGGTTGACAAGTGGGAACGTCAGAGACCCAAACTCTGACGTTCCCACTTGTCAACTTGTTCCACACAAATTGTTCAGACCCTGTTATTTCATGACAATATTCTTTCAGAGTGTAGTATTTCCGTGAGCGAGTGTTTTTTTTTTAATTTTTATTTTATGACGATATGCGAACCAGTATACGGTAGTCAATGTCGTTATGAATACGCTATGCCAACCCAAGGCACAGGATGGAAGGGATAAGAAGGGAAAAAGGAAGCGAACAGAGGAGGTGGGAGATTGGGCCTCCGATGCTCTCACTTATCGCATGAAACGCCACAGTACCTACTGGTATTAGTATTTCACGCTGATTTTCTGGCGTTATTACTACACGTCTACCATCTTGTTTTTATACTTTTGTAATTTTATTGATCGACCAAGACACTTTATCATAGCATGTTACTTCAAAGGAACTCGGCATTGTGTAAAATACAAAGGATCTTCGAAATGCATTTCTAGTTCTTTCATCGTTGATAAATTGCATGTGATGCGTCGAAAAACCACGACTTGCAACTTTAAGATTTATTCCGGGATTCGGATTGTACTTTTTTCCTTTGAATCGATTCCGTTGGAAAAAGAATTTTAATACTTACGATAACTATATCATTTTTTTATGTTACAAGTTGGCAAACAAGCATACGGCCCACCTGATGGTAAGTGACGTAGCCTATGAGCGCTTGCAGCACCATTAGTAGGTGCACTCAAGCGTTGCCAACCTCGAGATATTAGTTCTTAAATCTCGTCCGCCCTTCAAACCAGAACACAATAGTGCCTAAGCACTACTATTTGGCGGCAAAATATTTGACATTGGTACCTACCTAGCTGGCTTCTTGCAACAAAAGACCTACCACCAGTGTGACTGATTGCACTGGTGGAATAACCTCTGCTGTGACAGAGGTTATCCCAACAGCGGGCGATGGGGTCGTCACATCCCGACGCCGCAAAATTTATATATTAATGAGTATTAATGTTATTCCAATTGTCTTTACACAATCAAGGCATGGGAAAAAGAAACCAGGGATTAATTTATAACATTGAATCTTTTTAAAAGAACAATAATTCTTAATCATTCTTTCAAAATCAAATTTCTTTTCAAGTCAACAAGCCAAAATGTCTTTTGATTTGAGGAAAATTTTCTTTTATTACATTTTTGTTGGTACACCCACTTCCATGTAGCTCTTTGACAGTAATGTTGAGAACGTTCAAAAAAAACATTGTTGTAAAGAAATCAATATAAAAATGAAACGTGCCACGGAAAGAAGGATTTTATTTTCGGAATGTGTATTGCTGTTAGCCCTACTGGCCTTGACAGCGTGACCAAGTGGAGGGGGCTGAGTACAGAGAAATCAGCCATGAAAAAGGGGCAGCCCTCACGGAGGCTCACGGGGAAAGAACAAATTTCCTACATTCCCTTCAATTAATTTCATTTCACACCAAAATATTTCACTACAATTCCAACACATAGTCTTACCTAATCTAATCTTTGCCTAATCTTTACCTCTTGCCTCTGAAATCACTCTGCTTTAAAATAAGTTCGAAACAAAACACAGCCGTATTCTTGTATTATTATATGACGAGATGGCGCAATGGATATAAACCGTAGACTTTAACCAAAGGTTACGAGTTCTCCTCTGAGTTTTCAAGTGCTTTATTTGTTTCGAATTCGTCTCGTACTTAACGCTGAAGGAAAACATCGTGAGGAACCTACATGTCTTGGTGATTCTGAGACATATGCCGCCAATCCGCAGTAGAGCAGCGTGATGGATTACGCTCTAAATCGTTCCCTTAATAGGAGTGGAGAACTTTGCCCAGCGGTGGGATATTAAGAGGCTGTTACTACTACTGTACATTACTATTGTATACAGTTTCAGCTGCATTCCTCCGGTTGTGAACATACTCCCATTTTTTCGATTTACCTTTTTATTTGAGAAATACGTGTAAATGTATATGGTACGAAATAGCGTTGTAGACATGATGTAGCTCAGTTTATATCGTTATTTGAATCGAGAAAAAGAGACAGAGGCAGAGAGAGAGAGAGAGAGAGTTGCGCACCCGGCTGTGGACTCATTTGCTCGTGTGCTCATTTGCTTGTAGTAAACTCGATGCACACGCACACACACTCAGCACACGCCATTTCGTTACGTGACGATTGATCTACTAAATCGCACTACCCGTTTTTGAAGTCAGTTAAAAAAAAACACCATTGTTAGATTGTATGCTATGGTAACCATAGTTATATTAGCACGGGTGAAACCGTTTCGCATGAGTTACTTATGAAATAATAGCGGTAGTGTTTCAAATGGCGATTCAGTTCCCTTAAATCCCTTTTGTTCATAATATTAAGTAACTTTGCAGTGAGGTGTTTCCTGGTGTAGTTACAGACTGCTTTTCTTCTGCTATTTTGAATCCTATGTCTTAAAGCATAAGGCTCATTAATTTTGGGCGCTTATTAGCAAAGCGACAGAAGGGTTTAGCAATGTTGAAGTAAATTATCTGAGAAAGTTATTATTTCTTTATAATAAGGGCTTTTTATCATCGATTCTTTTGTAAATTCAATGGAAAAAGTTCTTTAATCATTGAAAAATGGCCCAAGAGTGTACTTGAACAAAGAGGTGTTTGTACTAAGCGATCAAACTAAGAATAAGAATGAATATTACCTTCAATTGTGTCCTTTTAATAGGTAACAACCTAAAAACTAAGGTTTGCAAATGAAATAGTTAAATTAGTAATAATCATTTATTAAACAATTTGTATTACATAAGTACCACCGCAGTGCCAAATATTCTACCGTCAAACAGTATTGTCGTAGGCATTACTGTGTTCCGTGTAAATAACTTTCTTTATTTCTATCTTTCTTTCTTTCTTTCTTTCTTTCTTTCTTTCTTTCTTTCTTTCTTTCTTTCTTTCTTTCTTTCTTTCTTTCTTTCTAGAAGTAGTTGTACTACTTAAAGCCATTAATCAAACAATCAATCAATTATAATGGTAAGCAATTTTACCATTTTAATAAAATATACGTCGTTCTGTCGTTTGACCTATTTGTTGCTTACAATTTTATATTTTTCTCTTCAGAATTCAGAAGAGATCTTTAATTAGAAATAATATTCAGCATAAATACTCACTGGCACGCTACGTTCTCTATTATTGAATTATATCTTTCTATAATCAGATCTCATCTAATTTATAGAAATAATATATGTCGCCGCGCCGATTCATCACTTAATTAAATAAGCATAGATAAGTCTTAAAATTATTACATAAATTCTTATTGTGAATTTACTTCATTGACATTTGTAATAAAAGCCATTTATTTAAGAATTAAAAAGAATTTAGATTAAAATTTGATCCTGGCAGCCTTTAATTGTATTTTCGAAAAAATTATTAAAAATCGAAGCAATTTTGAAATATTGTTGAACGCTATATAAAGCAAATGATTTGTGTTGTGAAATCACTTTTGCTCCTGCCTCTTGACCAGAAACTCTGTAAGTAGTCTGTAAGGCACTTTTATTAAAAATTGTAATATTAATTTACTTGCTTTTCATTCCAAAAATCTTCTTGTTTAAATATGTGTGAATTTAGTATCAAATTACCTTACTTAATCTCATAATAATTAAAATCAAAATGTGATACGCAGCGTATTGCTATTATTGTGTTTGAAAAGCATAGCAGAATCGATGATCTATATAGGTTCAGCGGTTCTGCATATTTATTTTAAATAACCTCACTTCTGGTATGCGACATATAAGTAATAAAAAAAAACTTGTATGTCTATAAATTCAATGAAATATTTTATATAATTAAATACAGTACCGAAGAAATATATTTATAATATTTCTGTCATAAAAATATATTTCTTACTAATAATAGCTTACAGCGTATATTTATTTTATTTAATAAATTGATGCTTGTAAGAGTCTGAACATTATAATCTTTTGACGACATTGTGGCGCAGCGGTAGCGAACCTGCCTTTAAGCCCTTAGGCGCCACAGGTAGCGGAATCGATTTCTGCTTGGAGCAAATTTTTGTATTGACTATACAGGCATGTTTTCCAAACTGGGTGTCTTTGTCATTGTGTATGTTTCCCGACCCCCGACACAGGCTATAACTATCCTCATGGGGGCCGTTGAGTCTGTAACGTTCATTATTTATTTATTTTACTCTATTCTATTTATATAAAAAATAAAATAATATTATAAGCTTGAAAGCTTGAAAAAGCAGCCAACTAGACTCGAACATTAAGGGTTCCGTACTACCGTTGGATATATTTATGAGATTATCGTAAGAAAATATTTAGTAACTTTTATAATTAAAATTATTTAAAGTCTAACTTTCTCAGTTACTTGATGTTATGCGTCTAAAGCCACCTGAGTCAGCCCAGTTCGATAGGCAACTGCGTTGGAACTTTTTGTTAGGATTAAAAAGCCATTGTAGATTCCGTGGCTGAATCTCGCCTCGCCTTTATATCGCACAGAAGTTTGAAATACACGGGAAAAGGTTACAACGAACCTTTTGAATATATTTTGTAACTAAACAACCGTGTTTAGTACATGGTATTTTCATTTATAAGTTCCAAGCAAGCGTACGGTCCACCTGATGGGACGAGCGACGAAGCGACTGTACTATGAGCGCTTAAAACACCATACATTAGTAGGTGCCATTCACGCGTTGCCGACCTCGAGATATTGGTTCTTAAATCTATTTTTTACCCAGTAATTTACCCAGAAACACAGTATTACTGCTTTACGGTAGGATAACTAATACTGCGTAGTAACCTACCCGGGCTCTTGTAATAAAAGCCCTACCTAGTAAAAACTCGTTAATTTATACATTGACTTAGTTTAGTTTAGTTAGTTTATTATTAAATCTGCTCTATACTTTTTTCAATAAAGTAAAATATGAACGTATGTTTCCACTAAACTGTCCCATTGTTATGTTAATCTGTAATCGGTAGCATTTGCCCGAGTCTCGTCGAGATCAGGCCGATTAGGCTGTTTCAATTTTGATGTACGATTGAAGCCATTTTGAATTCAAATAGGTGATATCAAACCAGGAATACACTATTACTAAGTAAGTCATAAATATTTCATTTTACATTTATTTAATTAGACGTTTAGTACGTTTCATAATTTTTCTACTTTTCTACGATTTTCTACGTTCTATATAAATTAATTATTATAAAAAAATAACATTCTCGTGAACAGTCTTTTCCAATTTTTTTGAGAAGTGCCTTTTCACACAAGTCGGATGCTGGGTATCCGATGCCGACTGTCCGGTCATTTCGCTTTCAAACGACCCACTTTTCAGCTTGTACTCACAGTGGTGAATCCGGCTTGAATCTGGAGACCCCTTGCCGAGCAAGGTTATGCCAGTACGTGTAATTGCTGCCATACATGTCCATACACTTCTCTACCGGATACACGGCTCCAAGTTTTGATACTAATTTTGGCATTGGAGAAGTGTGGTAGTGGCTAGAGTCAGTAGCATTTTTTGATTACCATCAAACCATATTGCAAAATATAATCTAAAACCAGTTTTATAAAACTCACAGACCAAATTGTATTTATTTATGACCGAGCTATTTACTACAATAGACCAGATATTACATTAGTAGACACGATCCTTAGAGCAAGATATCTAATTGATATTGCAGTCCCAAATGCACATATCCAAACCTCAATCGCTGAAAAATAATCCAAATTTTTTATTTTTTTATGTTAAAAGTTGGCTAACAAGCATACGGCCCACCTAATGATAAGTGGTTGCCGTAGCCTATGAGCGCTTGCAGCACCATTAGTAGGTGCCACTCACGCGTTGCCAACCTCGAGATATTGGTTCTTAAATCTCGTCTGCCCAGTAATTTCACTAGCGTACAGTGCCCTTCAAACCGGAACACAGTAATGCCTAAGCACTACTATTTGGCGGCAGAATATTTGACACAGCGGTGGTACCTACCTAGCCGGCCTCTTGCAACAAAAGACCTACCACCAGTGTGACTGACTGCACTGGTGGAATAATCTCTGCTGTGACAGAGGTTATCCCAACAGATTTAAAGAATGAGATAAGCCGACTTTGGAATGTTCAAAAAGTAACTATAGTTCCAATAGTTATTTCGAAAACATCCGTAATACCAAAAAAGTTTCACCGGTCTCTTAAAACGCTGAACCTATCATCTAAAACTTTTCATTTAATGCAGAAACCATCTATCCTGAACACATGTAGACTAGTAAGAATGTCTTTACAAACAGATATTGATAATATTGTTTTCCATTCTAACTCAAAAAACCAAACCCATCAACCAACCTTTTAACCAAAATTCTCACACTTCATTTTTCATTGAACAGAAATAATTAGGTACATGGAATTTATGTTTCAGAACCCTACTACTTTTATGAACTATAAAATCAAATAATATTTCTGATATACTGTGTAAATATCAAAGTATGCAATAATAAATATTCACAAGCGAGAAATAGTACAAGACAACGGCACATATGCAACGAAATTAATTCGAAGCGTCGAGCAAAGAATGTGCTTCGTAATAATCAGTAAAGAGGGAAATGTAAATGGTTGGCGACGTCAGGGAATTATTCATTCCGAATACATTCTGTTTGCTGCTAGGCGCTGATTAACCGGCGCCTAATCGAGTAACGAACTCTCCTAGACTTGCTAAACAGCCGGTGGTTCTAGCGAGCGCGGGCAGTGGTGTAACCGATGAGAGATGGCGATAATCAAAGGACTCGCTCACTTTAAGTTTTAGAGTTCCATGGCCAAATGGCAAAAATATAATCCGTATTATTTCGTCATCTCGTCTGTCCATCCGTCCGTCTGTCAATTATCGTCCATTGAAATGTTAATATTTTAAGGCTTACCGTGCAAAAGTCACGTGGATGCAATTATATTTTTATATGTCAATGTTTAGTGTGAAGCTCAATCCAAGTTTGTCGGGACACAACCCTAGTGAGTCAGCCGCCATCTTGGAAAATGAGTGCAAATTTTTTATGCTCCGTCGGAAAAACGAATAGTCACATAGAAAATTTGTAACAACATTTTTTTGTGAATTATTCCTCTGTAACATTTGTGCTGTAACTTTTGGTTCTAAAACCAAAAATAAAATCTTATCTCATCTTATAAAATCTTGGTAGGTATATGAAATGTTACATTTATTTATTTTAAAACTAAATATTAATTATAGCCTTTGTGACATATGGCTAGAAATAATCGTTTTGTCTTTTTTCATTTATAAAATTATTTTTTTAACTACCTATATAGTATATGACGTCAACTTTCACGATGTAATTTTAACGATTAAAAATGTAAGTGAAGAACTCTAATATCAACCTGTTTTTAAAACTGCTACTTTGTGAATGTTTTTAACACATACACATCTCATGAATTATATTTTGTGGAATATATATTATAATTATATTCTACACATTTCAATGAGTCATCGATATTGTAATTTTTAACAAAATCGCTAATCGCTTGTGATTTGTTCATTGCAAAGTAACTCACTAGTCGCGAGTCTGTGCAAATTCGTTATCACAGCTATTCTTGCTAAATATATTCTACTACTAATTGTCATTATGTTCCACAAACTACGCCGACAGTCTATTTAATTAATATTAAAATTTACTTCCGTTTATCTTTCATGTTGTAGCTTCGTTAAAGCCTCTAAGGATGACATTCTTGAAATCAACGAACCCAAATATTAAGTGTTACAGATGTTGTGTTATTGTTACAGATTAATGCTATGGCAGAGCGAGATAGAAAAGTTTCACGATATACATTGATGTTATTTTTCAAGCAATCAATTTTGAAAGAAATAGTATGCTATTATTATTAGCACCAATGGGCAATGGGAAAAAATTGCATGCTATTATAATTAGCTATATCGAAATTATAATTTTTTGAGGCACCACAAAACGTTTTTATCTAAGCTTGCAGTTTTTGAAATTTAGTCCATGACCATGTAGGTACTAAATCAGGACTTTTATTCCTATTGATCACGTATAAAACCCATGCGGTGGCGTGACACCAATGGGCGCAGGCTCTAATCTTTTTGCAAGTATAAGCAATGACCGTTTAAGGTCAGGCAAAAACCATTTGTTTTTTTTTGCCACCATCGTGGTATGCAATTTTTTTTTAAACTGCCTAGATTCTTCAATTCTCTAATAATATAAATCACATTTTAAAGAAAAAATATATTAAATTCAGTCATATCTTTATTCTCCACAAAATAGGCCCCGAAGCAAAAAGCTATTTTATATAAATAGTTATGTAAATAGCAAAGGCTATTTTCTTTTACCTGAAGCTCTCTTTGTATAGACATCCGCAGGACGTAATAGCAGAGACAAATGCAGCCTTTTATACGTTTTTATTCTTACATTCAAAGCAAAATGTTTCGTTATTTATAATATAATAAAGCTGTAATACAATTGTGTAGATGTTTTTTGTAAATGTTAAAATGTTTTTAAAATAGCTTTTTTTAATAAAACATTGAAACAGAGTTGTAATAAAATTGTCTTAAATACTTTTGTAAAGTACCACTCTTTACTTCAAATATTTAAAATAATTTTCATAGACGCCTTAAAAGTAAATTTACTATTTCCACACTCGACATTTAACATTTTTCGATTTTATGTACAAAAATGGTATTTTTTGAAAACTCCTTCCGAATCATTGTTTACAATTTCGGAAAAAGCATTTCAAGAGCAATTTCTTGACACAATTTTTTTTAAAACTATAACATTTTGGCAATGAAATAAAGCATTTTTGTAAAATATATTATCTTTTATGTATACCATTTTAAATATATTATCTTTTTTAGATATGATAGACTAAAAACGTAACTATTTTGTAATTCACTGTATCCATATGAATGCTCTTAAATGAGAAACGTGGCACTATGATATCGCATAGTGCAATGAATAGCAGATGCTAGGTTGTTACTAAGCTTTACTTAAAGGCAGTGTTTCTCAATATAACTGACAATTGACGGAACTCATAAAATTTATTTTAAAGGTGAACCAATTTTTACTTGCTGATCAAGGTAAACCAATTTTTACGAAATCTTTATGAGTTAGATTGATTTCAAAGATTTTTTTAAATTTAGATTTGAGCTTAATCATTTGCCGTTGTATGGCTTATACGTTTTAGACATTAGAATTGAAATTTTATGGCTTAAGTTGTCATTAAAAATGAAAGCACTTATTGATCAGCGATTTGTGATACTATGCGATGTTCTTGATTTTAGTTATATTATGAATCTAAATTTCGTTTCATAAAGGGATCGGTTCGACCGGGGAAGTACTACCCTCTCACATAAAATTCGCGTAAAGTAACAGAGCACTGATGCATTTCGCGCGATGAGTGTGAGTGCCGGAGGCCCACCCCTTCTGTTCATAGGTTTCGGTGATTGCTTACCATCGGGCAGACCACGTGCTTGTTTGCCACCTGTCATAAAAAAAGAAACATCTAACAAAGAAATACGCTAAAAGCTACAAAAGTTTTTAATTATTATAAGCACAAAAACAATCACGCCAACCTAATTGCTAAGCACTCAACGATAATACTGCCGGGAGGATCCAGTTAAAAACAAAGACTAAAACTTCTACGAGCAAACACTTTGAGAACCACGTCTCTATAATGGTATCTAACTACTCAAGCGTCTTAAGTTCCTTGATGCACTTCGGATGTTTGAAGTTCAAAGACAATTACGGGCAGCAGTTGTTTGACATAACTTATATAATCTGAGCGTAACTCAAACTGACATCGATTTTGGAATAAACAGACACTTATAAATAACTAGCGGCCCGCTCCGGCTTCGTACGGGTATAAAATATATAGCCTATGTCATTCACTGAAAAAATGGTTAAAATCGATTCAGTAGTTTTGATTTATTCATTACTGTCCGTGGCCCGCACGCGTTGAATGTAACTATTTACGACATCACATTAGAAACCTCAAAAATAACAGTTTTTTTCTCCACTATTTAATGGATATTATTATACATATAAACCTTCCTCTTCAATCACTCTATCTATTAAAAAACCATATCAAAATCCGTTGCGTAGTTTTAAAGATTTAAGCATACATAGAGACAGAGAAAGTGACTTTGTTTTATACTATGTAGTGATAATGATATATAAAGTAATTTATTTGCGTTATAGTTAAATACTGTTACATTATATTTTCAGATTCTTTAACTTTAGGTAATTGAATTGTGATTATATTATTGCATTACTTCCGATATTTACTTATCATTATTATTATTATTTATTATATTAATTGTTATTTATTTATCCGTTATTTATATTTAGTTATCAACTTCCGCCGGCAGTCTTTCCGAACCGATACGACTTGGGAACCTTCAAGAGAAGAGCCTATTCTTTCCTTAAAGGTCGGCAACGGACCTGCATGCCTTCTGGTGTTGCAGATGTTCATGGGCGGCGGTGATCACTTAACATCAGGTGAGCCTCGTGCCCGTTTGCCCCCTCTTACATAAAAAAAAATTATCAAAGGTCTGCTTATAACTACTCACTAGAAAGATTGCCATCTGACCTCTGCAACCCAAAGGAGAACTAGTAGCTCATTGGATAACATCAAATTACCTATAAATAGTTAACGATTATTATCAGATGTTATGATAACAACAAGGACCGTCAGCTTTGCGTACCTATTCTCCAAGGTATGTTGGGGACCCTCACAAGGACCCAAGGACAAAGGTATAAGGAAAAGAAGAAACGCCCAGACCGAAACAGTTATTTATAACAAACATTTGAAACTTTTCCTTTTTTGAATTAGTTTTTTACCGATTCTTCTGACAAGAATCTAAAAATCTTAGGAGTAGGTTTTAAGTTGGTTTTCGATCAAACGTTCAACGCAAGTAGTACCTGAGAATAGGCTAAAGTTTGATTGTGGAAAGTGGAAATTTAGAAGCCACACGTTCACGGCCACCTGGGAAATCTAGCTCATGTGCGCTTATTATTTATCTGTCGCCGCCAAGTATGTTACTTGACTAAAATATTAGTTACGAAACGCAGGAAGAAATTTAAAGTCTGAAAATGTATCCCATTTTTATGACATGATGACTAAAATTACACGTATTAAATATAAAACATTCATTTCTTTAATTAATATGCGTTAATCAATTTTGCTTTTAATTATGCTGTGATAATTATGACGTGTATTAAATATGAGTTTGAGTCAATTTCTTTCTTTTTTTATGTTATAAGTTGGCAAACAAGCATACGGCCCACCTGATGGTAAGTGGTTGCCGTAGCCTATGAGCGCTTGCAGCACCATTAGTAGGTGCCACTCACGCGTTGCCAACCTCGAGATATTAGTTCTTAAATCTCATCCGCCCAGTAATTTCACTAACGTACAGTGCCCTTCAAACCGGAACATAGTAGTGCCTAAGCACTACTATTTGGTGGCAGAATATTTGACACTGCGGTGGTAGCTACCTAGCCTGGTGGCCTCTTGCAACAAAAGACCTACCACCCGTGTGACTGATTGCACTGGTGGAATAATCTCTGCTGTGACAGAGGTTATCCCAACAGTTTTTGTCTAGTTATCTAAGTATAGTGATAGTCCATTGAAATGTTACATTTTTTAGGCCTTACCTTGTGTTTTTTTAGAGAATTTAATTTGTAACAATAAATGTTAACAATTTTTTTTAATCAGATAAATAGATTAAGAGATATATCGTAAAAACCATTTCAACCCCTATTTTCAAGATGGCGGCCGTGGGACAAGGGCGGCCCAACAAACTTGGTTTTAGCTTTACACTAATCCCCCTACACATCAAAAAAATAAAGTTGCGTCCTCTAAAAAACGCAACCCCAAATGTAACTTTTCAATGGACTATAATGCTTATGAAGGCGTTTTACTATTTTTTTGTAACCTATCTAATTAATTGGTGGTAGGCTTCTTATTGCACGAGGCCAGCTAGGTAGGTACAGCAGGGTCAGTTTACCGTAAATCAGTATGCTGTGTTTCAGTTTAAAGGACCAAGGAGATTTAAGAACCAATATCGAGTTCAGCAACGCGTGAATAACACTATGTACGGTGTTGCAAACGCTCATGTGCTACGTCAACCACTTGCCATCAAGTGGGCCTTTGTTTGCCAACTAAATGAAAATAAACAACAAAATTTCAACAAAATCGGTGAAGCGGTTTCGGAGGAGTATTATAACTAAAACTGTGACACGAGAATTCTATATATTAGATCTACAACAACAACAATCTACAACAAAAACAACACTTGGTATATAAATCGCAATGATGGATCAATTAACTACTAATTAGCTAATAATACTTATCAAATCAGAGAATACCTGAAGCTTTGAACCGTAAGGTATTATCACTACATTAACAATACCCATTTATCTCCATTAAATCGATTGTTGCATAACCTAATTAACGAAATTACCCGACTAATTGCTACAACTCATTATTACTGGGGGACTACCACGAACTTTTTGTATACAATTCTATTGACATGCAATTCAGTTCAGTAAGTACGTGATATAACGTTGTAAACTAAGTTTAACTTTATCGTCTGACGTCACAAATTTCATGTCGGTTGCGAAAAGCATAAGGTCCGCCTGATGGCAAGCAGTCACCGCAACCTTTACTAGGTTAGGTTAGGTAGGTAGGTTAGGTAATACTTGAAATATTCAATGCGCGTCGACAGCCCTAGGAATAAGAGGGAATGGATGAGAAAGAAAAAAAGAAAGGGAACAGAAAGGGAAGATTTGGTCTGCGGCGCTCTCACTTATCGCACGAAACAACATCACTTCCTCGGTTGTTCCGGCCCATTTGTGCTGGGAGAAGCATTGCTCTACTACCGTAAATACACGACACGGTAGAGACTAAGAAATTGCGATGCGGCTCAGCTTAGATCGTCATCGTATATTTGAATCGCACTAAGAGTTCATGGTAGACCCACTGATCTCAATTATACAAGTGCATTGCGAGCTTGTGAAATAACTAGCTATGCCGACAGCGAAGCTCGTATCAGATACGTTATTAATTGCTAACGTTTACGTTTTTGACCTATATAAGTGGTGGTAGGTCTTTCGTTGCAAGAGGCCGGCTAGGTAGGTACCACCGCAGTGTCCAATATTCTGCCGCCAAATAGTAGTGCTTAGGCACTACTGTGTTCTGGTTTGAAGGGCATTGTACGCTAGTGAAATTACTGGGCGAACGAGATTTAAGAACTAATATCTCGAGGTTGGCAACGCGTGAGTGGCACCTACAAATGCTGCTGCAAGCGCTCATAGGCTGCGGCAGCTACTTACCATTAGATGGGCCGTATGCTTGTTTGTCAACTTCTAACATAAAAAAAATGTATATATATATATATATATATATATATATAACTTTTCGAACTTAATTTTTATGCAAAATGGTGGGAGGTTCACCTACTGGAAACGGATGGCAACCTGCATAAATTAGTAAAACACCGGAGTAGCTGCTTTTCCTGATATTAAGGGAAGAATATACTCTTTTCTTGAAGGAACTATGTTTATTTTAAATATTATTATAATTGACAAACATTTAAAATAAAACCTAGTTTGATAACACACCTGTAAATCATGATTTTATCTAAAGTCATTTTGATAGTAAAAGTCGATAGTTTTTCTACTATCAAATTGAAAACAGCCGAGACAGGCTTTTTACATGCTCTCCTACGTACAAAGACCCTCGGTTTAAATACCACTGTGGGGTCACCCTGCCATGATCTGAACGTGCCTAAGGCTCTTTAGCCCTTGGCTGTGAACATCTCGCAAAATATCGATCTGGAGTAACAGTAATATTTATAACACAACTCCTGCCATCTTCACCCGCGTGAATAACGATTAAAATATAAACTGAATAAACGCAACCGCCTCCTCCCCTCTCCTATTACAAATGGTGAATGTCATATTTATTTATATCGAATCAACAGCCAAAAAATAGGTTTCAAACTTTTAGCTCTAAATATGACGATTCCGTACAATCTTTCATCCTCCCCTTTAAATAGCATATAGAGTAGTTTTGGCCTGAAACCCTTCCTCCCCTACTTCTCAACTTTGCTACCAACGTATCGTGATGCTGCTAGTATTGCTATGGACTTACACTTCTGTCTATTTAGTAATATATAAGTATGTTAAAAGCCTGAAAGCGTTTTATTTAGAATTTTTGTCACACAAATGTTTTAGTATTTCGTAAATGTTTTTTTTTTATAAAATATAATTTCTTAAGAAAATGTTTAAATGATAAATATTAAAACAAAGCTAAAGCGCCTCTAAAGTATTTCAAAGTTTGAAGAAAGTTCTACGCTATGTACAATTTGGGTTAAGTTTAATATCGTAAATTGTTGTTTATTAACAGTTTTTAAACAGCACCACTTATTTTGTTACATTTTATTAAATTTGATGTACATTTTGAACATGTTGAAACAACGTTGTGGCGTTGTGGGTAGCAACTTTGCCTATAGCCACGACGGTTGCGAGTTCGATTCCCGCTCGGGCAGATGTTTGCATTAATCTTACAAATATCTGTTTCGGTCTGGGCGTTTGTCCGTGTGGGTCTCCCCACCGTGCCTCCGAGAGCACGTTAGCTGTCAGTCCCGGTTGTTATCACATAACGTCTGATAATTATCGTTAACTCTTAATAATTAAATTGCTCTTATCCAGTGAGTTACTAGTTCACTCTTAGGGTTGCGGAGCTCAGATGGCAATTGTTCTGTGTAAAAACTTGTAACCTGTCAAATTTGGATAAGAGTAATGAGCAGACCATGAGTTAATACTCATGTAATTCCAGGAATAAATCTAAGAAGAAGAAGACATTTTCAGCATAAAAAGGCACGAGGACATGTATCTTCTCAAAGAAAATCGTGGTGAAGTAACAGTTTCCGCATTTTTGCATTGCCATGAGTTTTTATGTTAGAGGGGCGAATGGGCAGGAAGCTCTCTTGATGTTAAGCGATTACCACCACCCATAAATATTTACAACACCAGAGGGCATGTAGGTGCGCTGCCTACTTTTAAGATGTAACTGGTTATACGCTAGCTGATCTCGAAACGTGGCTGAGGAGCATGTACGTTAGTAGCTAGCCAGGGGGTATTTAAGTCCTACTACCACCGTCACAGCCTCCTCGTAATCCTCTTTTCCCATCTTTATTTAAACCTAAATTATCTCCTTTCCTTGAATTGGCAACACAAGGATGATGCCACTAACATTACAAGCACTTGCAGCTATGGTTAGTGATTGGTATAAGGCGGACCTTTGCAGGCAATAAAAGTCTTGGTATCTTATTAAACAAATATCTAATTACACAAAATTCATCTCACATTATTTTTAAATTTATGTTCAAAAAAATGGCTTCATTTTTATTCAACAACATGATAGTAGATGGATTTTCACCGATAGTTGTATTGTCCGCCATCGCGAAGTAGAACAGGGGGCAATGCCTTTTGCCTTCCCACATGAGTGACAGCAATACCGGAAAGGCCCCTGTTTGTGTTCCGCATAAGTTCTCAGAATTTATCGTGCATTATGTATGTTAGAACCAAGAAGGTTTTAATGCCATAGTATTCGGACATTCAACCCAACACAACCCGGTTATCTTACAAAAAAAGCTGGTTTCTGACTGTCATATAAATGACGACCTTGTGGTAGCGGTAGCGACACTGCCTTAAGCGCCACAGGTCACGGGTTCGATTCCTAATGGCGGCCGTTGAGCGTTTATTTATTTAAATAAATACATCTGTTTATATAGTTTTACAGAATTAGATGAAATCCTGAATTTATAATTTGAAATCTCAATCTAGTATTCCATCAATAACATTACTATATATTTTTTTATTTAATGACGGTTGGCAAACATGCATACGGTCCGCCTGATGGTAAGCAGTCACCACAACTTATGATACTTAAAGTATCACACATGCTTTGCCAACCAAAGGGACAAGAGGGAAGGGATATGAAAGGAAAAAAGGAGGGAGCAGAGGAGGTAGGAAATTGGGCCCGGCACTCCCACTCATCCCACGAAACACAACAGTACCTACTGATACTGTTACTTTACGCCGATTTTCTGTGGGAAGGTAGTACTTGGTTTTAGCATGGCTCTACTACTGTTAAAGAAGATAAAAAATTAAGTAATAATAGCAATGCATTAATAATGTTGGGACCTAAAATATTAAGCATCAAGTGTATGTAATTACAGTGAAAGCCAATTACCATTACAAAGAGAACGCAGGTACTTATAGAGGTTCATTGACATTCGCGGGCGGATTAACGAATACCAATAGGATGCATGCAAGTTGCTATTTTCATACGATTACCATTACTCACATTTATATGCTCGTATCTCATGGTCCTTGATACAATATTGATCCCATCAAAACCACGGAATGTAAAAAAGTTATTCTAGTAAAAAAAGTGGTGAGATATCATGACTATGCCTGAATCCGACCTGTACGGCAACACATTCTGCTCTCTTGTTGGCATTAGATATTATAAATTCTTCTATACGAGAGATCTGAAAAATGTATCGATGTTCTCGTATATACATACATATTCATTGACACCAATAATTAGTGACGTGCACTGCTTTAAGCAGTGCCTACTACCTAAATATGTTAGAGTTCCGTACCACCGTAGAATACAGATAGCAAGTTTCTTGTATGAAGAGCCAATTTATTTTCAAATTTTATTTTTAGTAGTTATTTGTTGTTTTAGCGGCAGCAGAAATTTTGTGAAAATTTCAATTCTCAACCTATTATGGTTCGTGACATACAGCCCGCTGCCAGATGGAGGGACAGATAGCAGAGGCTTAAATTGCGTTCCTTTAGCACCAACGTAATGCAAATCGTGTATCTGTGCCGATTGCCCCATCCGCAAGATCTATCTTACAACAACTGTCAAAGAAATTTAGAACAAAATACAAAAGTATTAACGCTTATTGTCCCTTGAATCCGACATTTAAATGTAACAGTGAATCCGGTCCCGGGATTAGATACCTACTTATGTTGGTTACTTGTTGAGATCCGTGATAAACGAGCCGGCGCACACGATAGTTTCAAATTATGGCCACGCTTTAACAGGCACTCAATACGTTCAGTCACTAAAGTATGGAGTGAGTAACATAAATTTAAAATATTTACTGAGACAAATTGTGTTTTAATTAATTTCCAGAATATCGAAGAAATCAAGAGAAAGTCACTAGTCAATAAAGAAAAAATATTGCAGAACGGACACTGGTGATGGGTAAATCTGCTAAATATTGTAATCCTAAATGGATAATGATAAATTATTTACCATCAGAATAACTAACCCTTACCCTTATTTTCATATTTTTGATAAGAAAACATTAAATAAGAGACTCCAATTACCAAAAAACCGATGTGACTTTTAATAATAATGCAAAGGCTCCCTCGTTTAAGGATGAAAGAAAAAACTTAAAATTACAAACATGTGTCGTTCCTGTCTTTTATTCTAATTGTTAACCTCGTATTTAGTTACGTGTGTTTATTTATATTTTTGTAAGCCTAAATTTTTAATTTCCATCACGAAAATATATATTGAAGTAAAATTTACTTTATAAAGTTTAAATATATACTTATAGCATATTAACTTAGCGCACATTTTATAAGATAAAAAATAAAAGGAAACGCTCGTTATATAGTGCATAATTTATACATTATAATGTGTATAAATTATACTATGTGTATGTTTATAATTTAAGGGTTTAGAAAAAAATTTAATACAGTTGTTGTGAATAATTACATACTACTTACATAATATCTTAAACAGTTACTTTATTTTTCTATAAAGATTTGACTACTAAATATAAACGGAGATAATGCAAACCCATACTCTATCTACATGTTGTTATTAGTATATTTATTTGACTTAATAGTATAACTCTGATCTTACAGTCAAACCAATTGTCTGGTTTTGTGAGACTATGGTATAAAACAAATTGTTAACATTATTTTGACTAATAAATTAATAAATAAATAAACTACTGTAGAATCTTCAAAATCAATTCATAAATATAAAGATATCTAAAATACACAAAATTACTAACCTTGTTTCTGAAGGCGGTAAAATATAATGTTAACACGAGCATCTGCATTCTCTCTTTGCTCGCGAAGACCTTAGAATATGTTACAGAAATGAACAATTTGTAAATAATACATCTATACCGAATTTCAATTGAATACGGCCCGTAGCATGTTTTTTTGATGATCCCACTGAAACTGAACATTTTTCTGGGACATAAAGTATCATATGTTTTAATCGAGATAATAGGCTATCTGTGTCCTAAATTACTAATCCGCTAAGTTCCAATTGGATATGGACTTCTTTTTCTCAATCCCATGGGAACCTAACATTTTTCCGGGATAAAAATTATTCTATGTACTAATCCAGGTAACCATATCTGTCTCGATATTTTTGTGTGAATAAGTAAAAACATCGAAAGATAAAAACTTTCACGTTTACTATATTTTATTTTTTATTTTTTAATGTTAGAAGTTGCAAACAAGCATACGGCCCACCTGATGGTAAGTGGCTGCTGCAGCCCATGAGCGCTTGCAGCACCATTAGTATGTGCCACTCGCGCGTTGCCAACCTCGAGATATTAATTCTCAAATCTCGTTCGCCCAGTAATTTCACTAGCGTACAATGCCCTTCAAACCGGAACACAGTAGTGCCTAAGCACTACTATTTGGCGGCAGAATATTGGACACTGCGGTGGTACCTAGCTAGCCGGCCTCTTGTAACAAAAGACCTACCACCAGTGTGACTGATTGCACTGGTGGAATAATCTCTGCTGTGACAGAGGTTATCCCAACAGCGGGCGATGGGGTCGTCACATCCCGACGCCGGTAGAAGAATAGGGTGATTTTAAAGTAACTTACTATTTACATATAGTTAAAATTTTACTGAAAATACCTCCATTCATTCGTAGCTCTTAACAGATCAAAGCGCACTAAGTGTTTTTTTTTTTTTTTTCCGTGGGGAAATCCATCATGGATACCTCGATAGGTTATGCCGGACTCCTACCGGCTAAAACCCCACGGTTTCCTTCTCGGCACCTTTAGCCGCCGGGTGCGGGAACACTTTCGTAATCTTCCGCAGTACCGGCGATGCTAGCTTTCCTCAGGAGGCCTCAAACCAAGAGATAATGGTCTTCACGGACGGTAATGTCGGCTTTTACGCCGTATGGTATAGCCATAGATGATCACCCGGGGCTTATTCTTTCAGATGACAGATTCCCCGGATCCGTCATCTAAGCCCCTGTCAAGGAGGATGTAGGAGAAAATATCTCCTTCGACGCCCTGTTCTCCTCCTGCGGATCGGAAGATCACTTGTGATTTCCCTCTGCCTCTCAGCAGTTTCCTTTTGGGTTATGACAGCTTCGCAAAAGGTCAACATTGGTGTTACTATCAACTTGATCATGTGTTAGCCACTTCATTCATGACTTGTGACATACAGAGGGTACAAGTTGCTTTATTGTTCCTAGCAATATTCCCGGTGATATACGAGTATTTACCCAGGGTCTGCTAATTAATCTTGTCCGGATTTGACAGGTTACTAGTTTTTACACAAAGCGATTGCCATCTGCCGTCCCCAACCTTAAAAGCGAACCAGTAACTCATTGGATAAGAGCAATTTACTCATCAAGAGTTAACGATTATTATCAGATGTTATGTGATAACATCTGGAACCGGCAGCGTAACGTGCTCTCCGAGGCACGGTGGGGAGACCCAAGAAATCAATGCAAACATCTGCCCAAGCAGGAATCGAACCCGCAACCACAATACCACAACGGTATCAACCAATTACGATCTTCATCTTTTATCTATTAGGATTAAATGAAATACTGCCCTTTTTCGGTTCCGTACCTAGAACCTAGGTGCTGGCGTAACCTTATTACTAAGCTCTGCATTCCGTCCGTCCGTTATATAGGTAGACGTAGATTGTGTATTTGTGCCGCTACAGCAAAATACTAAAAATAAAATATACAGCTACGATGTTACGAAACCCTTTGTATGCAAGCCCAATACAGACTTAATCGAGTAAATATTTTTTGTTCACATGTGCTGTTTTTAAAACGTAAACGAGCACTAGGAAACAATTTTTCGGAATTAAACCCTTATGGAGGTACAAAGGGTTTGAAAGATGAAACATTTGAAATCTAGATAGAAGCGGATAGAAGCATGAAATTTTGTTTCAACACTTTCAAAAATTCCACCCCTGAAGGTGTGAAATGAGGGATCAAAGATTGTATTAAAATCGTTATTCATGCGAGCGAAGCCGCTGGTAGAAGCTCGTTTTGTATAAAACTTCCTACAAAGACGACGACGTGGCGCAGCGGTAGCAAACCTGCCTTAAACGCCACAGGTCGCGGGTTCGATTCCCGCTCGGATCATAATATGTTTGTATTGACTATGCAAGCATATTTACCGGTCTGGGTGTATTTGTCCTTGTCCTTGTATATGTTTCCGGACCCCCGACACGGGATATCATTGTCCTAATGGCGGCCGTTGAGTGTACAACGTTTAAAAAAAAGAGCTTTTAAGGGCTATTATAAAACACCACATCGTACTAACGCTGCCCTATTTAATTACTCTCGAAAAGTCATTGTATATAGGGACTAGCTGTGACCCGTCGGTACCCTTCGGGTGAGACCGCATTGTTCCACCAACTAACCACATCGTATCGCCCGTACTTCCTTTCTTATTACTCGGCTTCTAAGTATCGTACCGTGATGCTAAATAGCTTATAGCCTTCCTCAAGAAATGTGCTATCAAATGTACAAAAGAATTTTTCAAATCCAAGCAGTAGTTTCAGAGATTAGTGCGTTCAATTAAACATACAAACTCTTTAGCTATATTATATTGGTATAGAATATTTGGAGCTGAATTTATACATTTTATTATACAATCCAACGAGGTTGTATCCCAAGAACGCTCTGTAGTGTAAGCAGCTGCGTAACAGTTTTCTGTAAGCTTGTGTTTCGTACAATTCAGAGTTTAAAACTTAATTTATGGTTAAGACTGTCGCTTGTTTGGTTTAACTTTAAATCAAGTTGAAATTTAAGGTGTGTTTAATGTTTGAATTATAAAATAACAATTTATCACCGGAAATGTTCTGGGGATGAACCTATTACGGTTCATGAGATACAACCCGCTGATAGATGAACAAACAGATGGACAGGTTGGTTGGTACTGAACTTAAAAACGTTTGACTTGGTATATAGAACACAGCACTATAATATAAGAAAAATATGAAAATAACACTTTACAATTAGTAGCTCTTAATAAAACATTCTGATATATATAAATAGTAGCTTCTGCCAACGGCTTTGCCCACGTGAATAACAATTTTAGTACAAAATCTGAAGAAGGGGGTGTGTTTATTTTACAAACTTTGAATGTCATATTTATTTATATCGAATCAATAACTTAATCCCCCTCTTTTACCCCTTATATTCCTTTTTCGCATCAAAAAGTAGCTTATGTCCTTTTTCAGGCTCTAAACTATCTGTGTACCAAATTTCATTTAAATCTTCAGTAGTTTTTGCGTGAAGAGTTACTTTCGCATTTAGAATATTATTTTAATAAAAGTAATGATTTATAAATATCTGTATAATGATCAAAAATAAAGATATAAACGGTACCTACATGGCTAGAGGTTTCGCACTTCGACCACCGCAAGCTTACGATAAACGCTCCATTGAGTTGCAGTTATAGCGAACTTGCATTAAAATCCAGTACGAGAGAAGATGTGTATTGACCAGATACATAGATATATATGTATTCCATATAAGATTACTCAATACATATAATTTGACCAGACAAGTATGTGTTCTGATATACGATTTTCTACTTTTATATAAATTTCCTAATTCACCGTTGTGGCGTTGTGGACACCGTTGTGGTGTTGTGGACACCGTTGTGGCGTTGTGGGTAGCGTGTCTGCCTTTAGTCTCGACCGTTGCGGGTTCGATTCCCGCTCGGGCAGATGTTTGTTAAATTTCTGTCTCGGTCTGGGCGTTTGTCTGTGGGTCTCCCCACTTTGCCTCGGAGAGCACGTTAAGCTGTCGGTCCCGGTTGTTATCACAAAACATTTGATAATAATCGTTAACTCTTGATAAGTAAATTGCTCTTATCCAATGAGTTACTTGTTCGCCCTAAGGGTTGCGGAGGTCAGATGGCAATCGCTCTGTGTAAAGACTAGTAACCCGTCAACATCCGGATAAGAGTAATAAGCAGACGCCTGGGTACAATAAAAATACCGGGAATAATGCTAGGACGAAGAAGAAGATATAAATTTCCTAATTAAATAATGGATAAATTACCTAACTTATCGAATGGAACCAAATTTAACGAAATAGTAAAAATTTGGCAGTTTAACGGAAAATCTAGTAGGAATCAATATCTCGTATAGCAAGTATGTCTGGCTACGAGGAGACTCTAACGGAAACCCAGCTGCCTCAAAGGTAAGCGGAACTGAATGGGATCCATTGTTAGACATAACGACAGGAAAGGTTTTAAGTGGCAATAGAGCCTTCTTCTTTACGGCACGTAATCTTCGGTC
Source organism: Hestina assimilis (assembly GCA_023373885.1). Lineage (NCBI taxonomy): Eukaryota > Metazoa > Arthropoda > Insecta > Lepidoptera > Nymphalidae > Hestina > Hestina assimilis. The sequence continues at coordinate 1,639,591 of CM041749.1, read as the reverse complement.
GGAATGTGGAGCTACTATTTTATCTCATAGTAATCGTTCTATTATCTTTCTTTTAGTAACTATGTGAACTGGAGGTCCAAATTTTGGTACCCACTTTCCCATTCGCCCTTCTTTTTCCACTATAATCTATCCTATCCTATCCTATCACCATGATTTTTTTTTCATGCCGGTTGGCAAACAGGCATAGGGATCTAGTTATGTCCCGTGGGACCCCATTTTTGCAAACAAAGTAATTCCTCCGAATGTCGGTTGCGACATGTTCTTAGAACATAAGTGCTGAATTGTTATTTTCATTGTTCGACATTTTGAATTAAATAAATTCACAATATTCTTAGCATCCAATTCTGCTAGTTGTTGTCTTTAATTTTAATTCCTTTATTTTAATAGTTTTAAATTTAAATAACATTAATTATTTAAAAAAAAACAAGTTGAAGCTCCCGAAACTTGACTACCTCTTTATTTATTTATTTATTTATTTATTTTACAAGCACACTAACAATATACATATATAACAATTTGATATAACACTTAAAACACGTCACACTCACTGATATGTACCTCAATAACAAGTGTACCTAACATTGACCAATTAACATGCAAATTGCCCAAGACGGACTAAAAACTATAAATATAAATTAAACCTACGTAAATATTATAAATTATTAGAAAAATCTCTCACTGAGAGATAGTCAGTGAGCTTCTTTTTAAAAACAATAAGAGAATCATGGAATATGTCGACGCCAGGTATAGATTGATATGCTTTATGGTAAGTAGTCACTACAACCTATAAACGCTTGCGATACTTGAAGTATCCTATGCGCTTTGCCAACCCAAGGAACAGGAGGGAAGTGATGAGAAGGGACAAAATGGATGGGAACAGAGGGATCATGTGATGTGATATAGGGTGGGAAATTGACCCCGGTTCTTCTTTGTTGCCAAAGTAATACGTGACCGAGTATACAAAAAGAAAAATAGTTTAAAATTTATATAATGCTCAAACAAAATCACTAGGAATGTATATATTACGTTATATGACTCAGTTATCTCAGTGCAGTATTAAAGCTCAACAAACGCTGGCAGGAGTCCTAAAGAGGCAATTTCTCTGTTAGATTTCACATGACAAAAAATTTTAAACAAAGAAAACTCGCCACACAGTGGGTGCGGCGGAGACTATATTTTTTCATATGTCCCAAATTATAAACGTGGGGTTGACAGCCTTAAAAATTAGTCCCCGACATGTAACCGCAAAAACATTATCCTCTTTTCGTCTCGCTCTCGGATAAAGATGGCATCCACTGTTAGCTGTTAATATGAGTACTATATATACTCATAGGCCATACTACTGTATATACATATATATAACATTGCCATACATTTTGTATGTAATCTATGTAACAACATAATTATCTTAATGGATCTGTAACTAAAATTAATGGTTAAATAAATAATGAATATAAAAAAACAACGGATTAATAAATACTTACTGATGGTAGGCCTTGTATTGCCAGAGTTCGGTTAGATATGTACCACCACACTGTCATTTATTCTAATGCAAAGCAGCACTGTGTTTTGGTTTAAAAATAAACTGCAACTAGTGAAATTACTGGGCAAAAGAGATTTAACAACCAATATCTCGTGTGATACCAACAAATGTATGTTGTTGCAAGCGCTCATAGGCTACGAAAACTAATTACCATCAAGTAGGTCTTGCTTGTTTGGCAAAATTAAAAAAAATGAAAAACATGTCTGAAAGGATAGGTAAAATAGTAATAATTATTAGTACACAGTACACAAAAATGACACTATTTAAAATTTTTTTTTGTAAATTTTGGTTAAGAAATCTCATCATATATCTCGATATCGCGATGTTTTATACTGGATTGAATACCTATGTAGGCTAGTAGCCAACTCGAAAAATTCGCTACCAATGTAATGGAAGACACGAGTTCCAGAACATGCGAGTTTAATATACGTTTAAAGTTTCATTTCGAACAAATACACTGTTTCGTAGAAGTTGAAACATGCCGATTTATTAGCAAACTTCAGCCTACGATACTTGGATATAACGCTGTTTACGAAATTCAAGTTAAATTATTTGCCGTTTCATGTTTTGTTTTCAAAATGATATTGGAAGAAGATTAAGATCCGGATAAGAGTAATAAGCAGACCCTGGGTATAAAAATACCGGGAATAATGCTAGGATGAAGAAGAACCATTTAATTAAGATTAACTAAAGTTGCTATGAACTAAATGATTGTAATCTCGTAAAAAGTTGAAATCTTTTCTTGCGGTGATGATAATAAAATGAAACAATTTTTTTTGACAGTATTTCTGTATGTATGTTGCGGCTAATTACCAAAATGGCTGGATCAATTTTAATTACTGGATGATGTCATTTGATGTTATAAAAATAGGCTATTGAGATTTCGGTTCCACGCAATAAAAAAATTCAACGAACTCGGTGCGTGCGACAGACTCTGGGATCTTCTGCAGAACGCACTCTCAACTCAGAGCGAGCTGATGGCATTGTTATGGTGCCATCTCGTGGTAGCGAGCAGTACAGAACTCGGTGCCATTTGACTCCACCTAGGCTTATTGTAAAGCTTCGGGCATGAGGGCTTAGGTGACACGAATGCGTGCAGGACGTTGGACGAGAAGGTGACTGGCCTGATGATAAGCAGTTACCAAAACCTATAAACGCTTGCGATACTTGAAGTATCACAATTTGCCAAATCAAGGGATAGGAAGGGATAAAAAGGGAATAAAGAAAGTGAAAGAGCTCGGAGATTGGGTCACCAGCGCTCTCACTCATCGCACGAAACGCAACAGTACCTACTGACAGTTACTTTACACCGATTTTCTGTAAGAGGATAGTACCTCCGGGGCCGAGCCAGTCAATTTTTGCTAGGAGGAGCATGGCTCTACTACTGCAGTAGATCGTTTCAAACGTAAAAATTTGTTAATTAGAAAAAACACTTTTCAAGTCCGCGAAGAAAAACAAATTAAACGTTTATATAAAATCTATTCATCTCCGTCTCCGCACATTCAAGAAAACATCTATCTGGCTACGATCCAAATACATCGATGTACAACGCGATCCTACGACGGCATTATGATATTCCAAGATATGAAACTACTTGCAGTTTCGATACAGTCTTGAAATCCAATTTTCGGAATGGTGAGCGAAATATATAGAAAAACTTTTGAATTTTATTTTAAATAGATCCTCATTTTAAAGTATTGTATTTAGAACGAATCAATTTATAGTAAAATTGTTAAAGAGCTCGTGGTAGCTCTTATGTTTAGCTAAAAATATTCTTTATATATTATTACAAATAAATAAAACTGAAGTGTCTGTTTGTAATTTCAAATGAACAGCTTTTCACTAAATGCATATCAAAGTATATATAGTAAATAAATACAAAAAAAAAAACATTTTTAAAATTTTTGCCTGTGTGTTTTATTTGTTCCGGCCAATGTCTGAAGAGGCTGGACCAATTTTATCAAGACTTTTATCAATAGATCGCTCATACTATAGGGAGTAACTTAGTCTAATTTTAATGCAATAAAGATAAATCAAACAAGAACTTTTGTAACCTATTTACAAACCATGTCGTGTCTGTTTAAGAGAAGCCGTTCCGGAAGGAAGATTTTAACGAACTCGGCTAGCTCTTTCCAAATCAATTTCCATAAACAGATTACAAAATATATTTTATATGCATGAAAACCAATGAATATTAATAGTACGCTAGATAATCTTTTTTTTTCTTTCTATTTATTATATCGAGGGTTTATTCTATTATAGAATATGTCACCCCTCATAGTGACCCTTACACTAAATTACAAACGGCGATTAATTCCCATCTTAACCAAATTATATAGCAACCTGGCTTCTTCCGAACAGGGAAAAGCCGAGATACTGGTGCATAATGCAAAATAAAATATGCCCAGTTTTAATTTTACCTAAAGCCGGTCTGCTTCGTTTCGTACACATTCCATAATTATGTGAAAAACATGTTCTACTACTTACCTTACCACATTCAGTGCAATATTCACCATATTGCACTGAATGTGGTAACGTTAGTTCTGGTTCTTTTCCCATAAGGTAGCCAAAGCTATTAAGTTATATGATCTTTGTAACATCATCGATTTTATTAAGCTCAAAATATATGTTGTGATGACAAAGACAATTTTCAGTTTTTGAGAAATAATTGTTTCTCAATTACATTTGTGTGCCGGTGCCTTCGTGTTAAATTACGAACTCTTCAATGGATTTAAGGCTTTTGTTTGACTAATCTAATACCTTTAAACGAGCAATTCTTGATATATATAATCTGAATCTCGGAAACGGCTCCAACGATTTTCATAAGATTCAGTTTTAAAAAATGTCGTTTTATTTGTGTTTTCAGGCAATGAAAACCCCAGTTCGAGTCCAGATGTCTCTAGTCCAATTTTTCTTCCCTCTTATTTCGCGTTTCTTCTTTTGTAAGAAAAACTATTATTTTCCAGAAAACACAATTTACCAAATAAAAATACCGAACAAAGCTCGTTCATCCAGGTACTACCACTATTAGATGGAAAATTCACAGATCACTTTGTAATTATAGCGTAAGTTAAGTAGCGTAGCGTAACGTAACTAAAGGGTTTGAAATAGGAAAAGCCAAACGTACCGTATCACTTTCAGGATCGTTTCGTTTGTTTGGCATAGTGTTGGACGTTTGAAAACGAACACTTTCGTTTCTGATTGAAATGCCGATTGCAAGCGTCGACGTTGCACCGTGGTCTGGTTTGAATTTCTATGGACGACACAGTATGCTGGTAACAGTATACAGAAATGTTTTATGTTTTATTTTTAGCTATTGTAAACTTGTAAAATTGTATTTTTATATTTCATGACGGTTGGCAAACAAACATATGGCCCGCCTGATGGTAAGCAGTCACCGCAACCTATGAACGCTTGTGATACTTGAAGTATCACGTTTCCAATAAGAAATAGGTAGGAAGAGATGTAAATGGAAGAAAGGATGGGAACAGAGTTATAGGCGTCGGGATGTGACGACCCCATCGCCCACTGTTGGGATAACCTCTGTCACAACAGAGATTATTCCACCAGTGCAATCAGTCACACTGGTGGTAGGTCTTTTGTTGCAAGAGGCCGGCTAGGTAGATACCACCGCAGTGTCCAATATTCTGCCGCCAAATAGTAGTGTTTAGGCACTACTGTGTTCCGGTTTGAAGGGCATTGTACGATAGTGAAATTACTGGGCGAACGAGATTTAAGAACTAATATCTCGAGGTTGGCAACGCGCGAGTGGCACCTACTAATGGTGCTGCAAGCGCTCATAGGCTGCGGCAGCCACTTACCATCAGGTGGGCCGTATGCCTGTTTGCCAACTTCTAACATAAAAAAAAAGAGAGGGTGGGAGTTTGAGCATTCGGCATTCTCCCTAATTTCACGAAACACAACAGTACTCTTAGTGTTGCTTTACGCCGATTTTCTACGAGAGGATACTTCCCAGGTCAGGCCGGCCTATTTGTGCTGCGAGAAGTATGGGTTTACTACTACTGAAATACTCATATTTTAAAACAAGCTTTCTAATACAATCGAACAACCAATACGATCCGGCTGGTAAGAAGTCACCGCAATCTATGAACGCTTGTGATACTTGAAGTATCACATGCCAGTTGCCAACTTAAGGGATAGGAAGGAAGGAATGAGAAGGGATAAAAGGAAGGGTATACAGGGGTGGGAAGACTGGGCCTTCAGCGATCTCACTCATTGCACGAAACATAACAGTACTCAGCTATATGCCGATTTTCTTTAAAATGGTACTACCTCTCAGTCGAGTCGGGCTATTCCTTACGAAAATTATTTATTTTTGATAAGCCGTTTTTTAAACTCTGTAACGTCTAAACTAGATTCAATTAGCAGCGGTATTATCGACGATGAAATCTACTCGAACAAGATAACAGTATTACAGGATGGATAGAAACTATAGTATTTCTATCAAACCGTGGTTTATATCCAACACGCAAACTTAACTAATCCTTTACTTGCATAGAGGTACATTAAAAAGATATATTTTTAATGTATTCTTTGATATAATGTGTTGGCAGCTTAAAAGAGCATTAATTAAGAAAGAAGTTGTAGTTTGGGTGTTACGTATATACCGTCCTGTGTTTCAAAGTGTTACTTTTGTCTTATGCATATATTTATGCATTGACGATTATTATTTATTACTTATTATTATTAAAAAAACAAATACAATTTTTACTAAGGAACAACTTTATACTCCGCGATTGAATACAAAATACATAATCGTGTAAGTACCAACCCACTTACGTCTTTATTCACTGACTAGTTTAAAGCTGTGTTTCCACTACAGAAGTGCGAGGATATGTATCGGGGGATCTCTTTCTCAAAATCAATTGAATCAATTCATTTATCTAGTCTCGCTCAGCGCAGCTCCTGTGGAAACGGCTTAGCGGAGTGAGGCTATGTAAATAAAATGATTCTGTTGTTTCTTGACAAACTGATGCCTAGCTACGCGTCCTCGCACATATCTGGTGGTTTAAAGGCGTCGGGATGTGACGACCCCATCGCCCGCTGTTGGGATAACCTCTGTCACAACAGAGATTATTCCACCAGTGCAATCAGTCACACTGGTGGTAGGTCTTTTGTTGCAAGAGGCCGGCTAGGTAGGTACCACCGCAGTGTCCAATATTCTGCCGCCAAATAGTAGTACTTAGGCACTACTGTGTTCCGGTTTGAAGGGCATTGTACGCTAGTGAAATTACTAGGCGAACGAGATTTAAGTACTAATATCTCGAGGTTGGCAACGCGCGAGTGGCACCTACTAATGGTGCTGCAAGCGCTCATAGGCTACGGCAACCACTTACCATCAGGTGGGCCGTATGCTTGTTTGCCAACTTCTAACATAAAAAAAAAAAAAACACAGACTTAGTCGTGGTTTGGGAACCACATGTCTCTGTCATTAGTTGACCTTTCTGAACAGCCTAATTTATACCATACCAATAAACCGATGTCTAATACAGAAATGACATAGCTTTTCTGATAAGATTCCATACAGAACTCTCAAAAGAATCACGAATGGTGAGGCTTCTTCACCAACTTGACATTTTCGCTACAATGCTTTATCACTACATGGAATAGAAAATTCATCAATATTACCCAAGAAATAATGTCGAATTTTGCATTATCTATCAAATTCACAAATATTTCAACGTTTCCAATTACCTCGTACTATTTCTAAAGGGAATATTTAATTAAGTTGCATGTTCAAATTTTTGACATTTTTCGTTTCGTGCAGTCATTATTATTAGATTTGACATACATTTTTGATTTATTTAATATTCACAATTATATTCGACAATCGAACAATTTTTTACTGACAAGAATTTAATTCACTGATTGGTCTTTTATTACAAGAGGCCGGCTAAGTAGTCCAGTGTCAGATATTTTACCATAAAGCAGTAGTGTGTTTCGCATTGGTGTTGTGGCGACATCTACACGCAACATGACGTAACGTGATAGAAAGACAAGATTGTCACAATGTCGCATTAAGCTACAACGACACCTACAGGGCATACTACGCAACGATATGGACGACCAACAAACGTCACGATCCTAAATCGCGCTATCAAAGTTTTCTACGCGAAATGACTATATATACAACTTTCAAACGTAAGTCGTTGGGCTTCGGCCCAGGGCTTCGGTCCGCTAGGCAATATCAGCGCCTGGTTGGAGGATCCTCCCTTAGTGTTGGAGGGCATTTATAATGACGTACCCTCTACAGTGTGTTTCCGTTTGAAGAACACTGTACAAAGTGAAGTAGCTGGAAAAAGTAGATTTAAGAACTGATGTCTCGAGGTTGACAACGCGTGAGTGGCACCTACTAATGGTGCTGCAAACGCATATACGCTACGGCAAACGTTTACCATCACGTGGGCTGTATACTTGCTTGCCAACTTGTAACATAAAAAAAGTAAACCGTCAGTCTAAGTCTTTTTTTTACGTTATGCGTCATTCATGTAAATAATGTGTTATGTTACATGGTCATGAACCAATAAATCGCTGTCAATATCTTGTAACAGATTGTAAATTGCCAGTAGTGTATTAGTAACATAAGCCTTGTCAACGTGGACCGTGTCCATCGTAGTACGTGATTACTGATGTTTCTACAACATCAATCAAGTCTATATATATAAAACTCCGTGTATGCCACATTAGGTTAGTCGCTACGTTTTACTACAGATTATTTATAATTCTTCTTCATCCTAGCATTATTGCCGGTATTTTTATGTACCCAGGGTCTGAATATTACTCTTATCCGGATTTGACAGGTTGCTAGTTTTTACACAGAGCGATTGCCATCTGACCTCCGCAACCCTAAGGGCGAACCAGTAACTCATTGGATAAGAGCAATTTACTTATCAAGAGTTAACGATTATTATCAGATGTTATTGATAATAACCGGGACCGACAGCTTAACGTGCTCTCCGAGGCACGGTGGGGAGACCCACACGGACAAACGCCCAGACCGAGACAGAAATTTTAACAAACATCTGCCCGAGCGGGAATTGAACCCGCAACCGTCGAGACTAAAGGCAGACTCGCTATCCACAGCGCCATAACGGTGTCAATTTAGATTATATTTTTTTATACATATAAAAATAATTTTATTTAGCCCCAGGGGGCAAATGAGTAATCTACCGGACAGCCAGAGCAGTCACTTCATAAGTTTTTACGAACGTACGGTGGTGCTACCATTTCATTCCTACCATCAGCAAATGACCTCCACTAGAATTGGTGCATAAACGTGTCGTAGAAGTTCATCTGCGGGCTTCATCACGAAGTTTTCCTTCACCATTAAATACTAGATCAATTCGAAACACAAATTAAACACTTGAAAGCAGAGGTGCTTGCCTAAAATTGGACCTGTTAAAGTTTACGTTTTCCATTTTGCCATCTTAACTTTAAAATATAATAAGAAAGTATTCTTTCGAGTATTATAAAATAAAAATTATACTTTAAAAGATCGTTTCTTTCAGAACAAGACATGTATGAAGATATCAGACGTGCCTTTGCAGTTAGTCATAAATTTAAAAATGTATGTACCAATGTTCTAGCTATGCAGTTTTATTGCCGACAGTTTTCCGCGTACATTTGTTCACATTCTTATGCAGACACTTCTATAAGGTTAAATCATGTATGAACATCGTGGAGCTCAGATCAAGAATAGCTTGAAATTAGAATGGAATAAAGAATCAATTTCTTATGATATTTATAAATAAATAAATAAACGCTACACACTCAACGGCCCCCATTAGGATAGTGATATCCTGTGTCGGGGTCCGGAAACATTCACAATGACAAGGACAAATACACCCAGACCGGAAAATATCCTTGCATGGTCAATACAAACATGTTATGCTCCGAGCGGGAATCGAACCCGCGACCTGTGGTGTTTAAGGCAGGTTCACTACCGCTGCGCCACAACGTCGTCAAATATATGTTATTTATAAAGTACGTTAAATTTTTCTTGCGTATTTATTTGATCTTATGCGAGTGGTATTATAATATTTAACGGAAATATTGAGTCTATGAGATTTTGTAAGGTCAAATTTTGATAAAATAATTATAAGTCAAGTGCATTGTGGACCACGCACAGTAAAAACTTAAGGATTCCGTAGCTTGAGGATGAAAAATCTTAAGGACTTTAAAAATAATTACGCATTAAAATCGACTGTAATAATAAATTGGTAATTTCATAGCAATTATAAAAAGTAATATGAAAAATAAAGTTATGGTAACAACTTATAAAATTCAAAAATTTGTAGACCTATTTTCTTCAAAACAAATGTGGTTGAAAGTTCATTTGATGTTCTACAACCTCAAATTTTTCCGGAATTTTAAATCCCATAGTTCAAAATTTAGAGGGGTTTTTAGCGTTTTTTTAGGGACAAGTTTTATGACTTTAAAAGCTAATATCTCTACAACTACTTAATGAAAAAAATCGATATCAAACCTCCTTATCATTTTGAAAGAACTATCCAAAGATCTCACACGTTGCCATACGTAAACTTTTTTTCAACCCTCAGTTACATGTATGGTCTACCTTTAATTTTTATATACTTTAAGATTTCACTACAAAATCGTGTAGCGGTTCATAGAATACAGCTATTTACTAAATTTTGTATAGATAGAGCCAATAGTCTTCCAAATAAAATGAGTGTGACATAAGGACGGATGGACGGACGGATAGACATTAGTCTACCCTAGTAAAAAAGGGGTTTTTAAAACTTAAATTATTAATGAAAAATTTCAAAAGAGAAAATGGTAAAATATAACATCTCCTCTAGAACGCTCAAAGTTGTTCAAAGTTTAAAGTAAGTTATAATAAGCCCTGGGATCGCTTGAATTTAGTTACTGTTTAATAATGTAATACAGAATAAAATCTTTAATACGTTACGTTCCTGTACTTTTTGTCAAAAATAAAATATATAAATATAAATGTAAAGGCGTCGGGATGTGACGACCCCATCGCCCGCTGTTGGGATAACCTCTGTCACAACAGAGATTATTCCACCAGTGCAATCAGTCACACTGGTGGTAGGTCTTTGTTGCAAGAGGCCGGCAAGGTAGGTACCACCGCAGTGTCCAATATTCTGCCGCCAAATAGTAGTGCTTAGGCACTACTGTGTTCGGTTTGAAGGGCATTGTACGCTAGTGAAATTACTGGGCGAACGAGATTTCAGAACTAATATCTCGAGGTTGGCAACGCGTGAGTGGCACCTACTAATGGTGCTGCAAGCGCTCATAGGCTGCGGCAGCCACTTACCATCAGGTGAGCCGTATGCTTGTTTGCCAACTTCTAACATAAAAAAAAAAAAAAAAAATATATCTTCAAACTCACTTACATAATAATTTTTCATTAGATTCAAAATTTTTCCGTGTAATTTAATAACTCAACAAAGGCTGGCAGGGGTTCTAAAAAGGCAATTTTTCTGTTAGACTTTACACACCAAAACTAATCTTTTCTCATACAATGTTTGTGGCGGGACTACATTATTTAATATGCCCCAAATTTGTACGTGGGGTTGACAGCCTTGAAAATGTAGCCTTTTACATTGTCTTATTAGGACGGTTCTAGACTAGCGTTTTTTTTTTTTCGAGCGTCGTAAACGGTCGTTTCGGCGTGCGCTCTTACAGCTAAGTTAGCTCTTACGCTGCATTTCGCGCTTCAAAAAGCCGAATGTGCGTAAACGGTTTCATTTAAGAACTTCGCGTACCAGTCACCGATGTCACCGACTAACTGTGGCATCGACTCCATCGCGAACAAAGACGTTTGCCAATCCTCCTTCGTATAATCTGAGCTCCTTCAAACTTGTGGGTAGGAGGTGTGAGGGTGGCTAACGCAATTGCCATCTGCAATTGAAATTAGCCACTTTCGCGTTTGGATTTTACTACCACTTACCATCAGGTGGAGTGGAGTAATTTACACTCCGTATGATAAAAACATATATTTAAGGAGATGATGCGATCGTTGAGGGCGTGGACGCTCACTCGATCTGCGCGTGTAGTACAAATCACACCTTCAGGTGCTTCAAAAAAACGTATAAAACGCTGGTCGTCGACCAGCCTTACACATTTTACTAACGTCCATATTAGTTCAAATTATTAAACCCTTTTGCTTGTTATATATATATAATTAATAATATGTATGACGGATGGGTCACTAATACAAATAATTATGCATACACAATTTCCCTTAAATTCTGGAAAACTTAGCTGACTCTATAAAACTTCACTAAAGGCCTCACCATGCATTGTAATCTGTGATAAAGGAGATAAGGAGAGCGGTAATAACACCGTTGTGGCGTTGTGGGTAGCGAGTCTGCCTTTAGCCTCGACGGTTGCGGGTTCGATTCCCGCTCGGAGCAATGTTTGTATTAATCGTACAGGCACGTTTTCCGTTCTGGTTGTGTTTGTCCTTGTCGTTGTGAATGTTTCCGGACCCCGACACAGGATATAATTATCCTAATGGGGGCCGTTGAGTGTGTAACGTTTATTTAAAAAAAAATAAAGGGGCCAGGGAGGCCCACGATACTCACTCTCATGTAACGAATTGCAACATACATTAACTGATACACTTACTTTTACTTAATACTTTTTTCATGTCAGAGGGTTTTTATTTCACCGGTTTAGACCTAAAAATGTAATAAAAAGATAAACTGACAGAAAGACAGAATAATTTCAATACTTATATTAATCTGGATAAATTTATATAAGCGATTTCAATTAAGTTAAAAGCAATTTCCCAAACAATTTTTTATACTTCCGTTTCCCGTTAAAGCTGAAAGGTTATACTAAGGGGTTAAGCGAGAACACATTTATGCATTATTCAAGGAAGGATATCTTTCCCTGTACGTTAAAGGATCTATTTATTAACAATTCAGCGATTTTAAATAGAATCGAAAACGTGCCAACTCGTCTGTAGGTCTGTGGGGTCTAGCAAGTTAACATTTATTATTGATGCAGCGGCTATATTCTGGACCAATCACTGTCTGAAGTCAGGATTGAAATGTTACAATATTCTTATAGCGTTTTAATCATATAATAAGTAATTACTAATGAAAACCTTTATATTTGTTTCAAGTAACTGTTGAAGTACAAATAGGTTTTTGAGTCGAGATACATATTTTTATATCTTACTATTTTGCACTTATTTATTTTGCATTTTTTATGTAATGACCGTTGGCAAACAAGCATACGGTCCGCCTGAGGGTGAGCAGTCACCGCAACCTATGAACCGCTTTCGAAATTGAAGTATCACATGCGCTCTGACAACTCAAGGATCAGGAGGGACGAGATGAGAAGGGAAAAAGGAAGGGAAGCGAGGGGGTGGGATATTGGGCCTCCGGTGCTCTCACTCATCGCACGAAACGCAACAGTACCTAATGATACTGTTACTTGACGCCGATTTTCTGTGGGAAGTACTATCCCGGTCGAGCCGGCACTTTTGTGCTGAGAGAAGCATGGCTCTACTACCGTAAATTATAATATAAAATAAATTATAGTGTAATTCTGTATGTCATCCCAAATCTTCTAATATAAATCCGGCGTCGCTGGAGACAGTCTCAGGACAGAGTAAGAGCCCACGCGATGGAAGTTCTTTTTTTGCCCGGGTCTTAGGTGATAGAAGTTTTTAACTTATTTTTGTAACACTCTCTCTTACTTTCATTTATAACTATCCTTAGTAGTATTATAAATGCGAAAGTAACTCTGTCTATATGTCGCGTTTTCACGCTAAACTACTAAGCCGATTTAAATTACATTTGGTATTCAGATAGTCTACAGCTTAACAAAGGACATAGGCGTAGGGGTTGAAAGGGCACCCCCCTTTCAAAAGTTGTATGGATGTATCATAATTTTTAGAGCTGAAAGCTTGAAGCTTATCTTTTAGGCTGTTGATTCGATATAAATAAATATGACGTATTTAAAGTTTGTATAAAAATCGGTATTCACGCGGGTGAAGCCGCTGGCAGAAGCTAGTGCAACATATTCTAAATATTATAAAGATAGCTTTGTCCAGAATAAGATCCAACATCTCACATAGAAAGGTATCAAACGTGCCTTAGCTAGCTGCTATAAATTTAAAAATGTATGCGCCGACGTGCTACCCATGCATTTATTACAGACAATTTTCCGCGTGCATTTGTTAATATTATTATCTGCCTTTGTACCATTTTATAGCATGGAGAAGTGTAAATTGAGTCTGTTATAGCGTTAAGTCAAAGTGATGGATATAGAAACTAGATCACAGTTAACATGGATTTAATATTGAATTTTTACAAATAAACGCTGTACACTAATGGCCCGCATTAGGATAGTGATAAATGTCATGAAACCTACAATAGTGCTTGTTGGATAGCAGCTTACTTCTAAAATAGTATATTGAATTTTTTTTTATGTAAATTGGCAAGCAAGCATACGATCCACCTGATGGTATACGGTTGTCGTAGCCTATGAGCGCTTGCTTGTAGGTGTCACTCACGTGTTGCCAACGACCAAATTTCACTTGTTACAGTATCCTTTAAACCGAAACAGAAAGAAAACGTAAAGCAGTATATGCTTTACGGTAGAATAATTGACACTGCGGTGATTTTTAGGCGTCGGGATGTGACGACCCCATCGCCCGCCGTTGGGATAACCGCTGTCACAACAGAGATTATTCCACCAGTGCAATCTGTCTTACTGGTGGTAGGTCTTTTGTTGCAAGAGGCCGGCTAGGTAGGTACCACCGAAGTGTCCAATATTCTGCCGCCAAATAGTAGTGCTTAGGCACTACTGTGTTCCAGTTTGAAGGGCATTGTACGCTAGTGAAATTACTGGGCGAACGAGATTTAAGAACTAATATCTCGAGGTTGGCAACGCGCGAGTGGCACCTACTAATGGTGCTGCAAGCGCTCATAGGCTGCGGCAGCCACTTACCATCAGGTAGGCCGTATGCTTGTTTGCCAACTTCTAACATAAAAAAAAAAAAAAAAATACCTACCTAGTCGGCCTCGGACGAAAAATGGGTCTATCATGACTGTTAGTTTAATTAACTTCATCGCTCTACAAGTGAACACAGAGAAACGTAGAGCTAACTTTATATATGTTAAAAACATTTAAACATATCATGTTTACTAGTCACGTGAGTTTCAAGTCACGTTTTGACCTTCAAAAACTTCAGTTGTACGCTTACTGTATTTTTAAAACGAAAACTTTTTTGACTCTATATTGCTGTTATACTGGCCTTGACAGCGTCACTGGGTGTGGCTAACCGAGTACTCAGACCCAGCCGATCTCACACACAAACACTATTTAATATATTTTTGTACTGCTTTTGGAGTGGATCTTTATAAATTTAGTAGTTATCTAATCAAAGACTCTAAAGATAGACGAACCTATTCATTCCTTAAAGATTGGCACCTGCATGCCCTTCGGTGTTGCCCTTCTCATGGGAGGCGGTGATCTCTTAACATCAACGGGGTCCTGCCCATTTGTCTCCTCTTTTATGTAAAATTATAATAACATAAATATAAATTATTAAATGCCTCCATAGCTCAACGAAGTGTCGAGTTCACTCCCCCCCAAGCGAAAGCGCCGCCTTATATTGTATTTATGTATTATATGTATTAGTATGTATATATGGCGGCAGTATGGTGCCGGCCAAGGTGGAGGCCGAAAGGCCTGGCGCGTTCGCGCGCGGTGGTGTGTATCTGTATATATGTATTTTATGTATTATTATGTATGTATGGCGGCAGTAGGTTGCCGCCACCGGTGGGCCCCTCGGGGCAAGCGCCGGGGCGTCGCGGTTGTATGCTTCAGCGACCCCGCGACGTCCCACAATGGCGCTAGATGGGACCTTGGAGTTTTAGTGGGTAGGGAGCTCGGCTCCGAGTCCACACACCTCCTGCGCCATTACACCCGTCCCGGCGCTCGAGTGCGTAACTGCATTTCTCCAAGTAAAAAAAAAAAAAAAAAGTGTTGAGTTCGCTCCGTTATCGCGAGTCACGGGTTTGATCCTGACCCCCTTGTGCTATTGTCGTACTTACTCCTGATACAAGCATATAGCTTATTTGGAGCGGCAATAGTAATGCCTTGAAAAAACATTGCTACTAAAAAAATATCACAGTAAACTTAACATGAACAAAAGTATCCTTTATCTGTTTTGTGAAGAAAAAGCCATACAGAGATAAGTAAAATAAATTCCAGTATTAATGTATACAACGTCCAATCGGAATTGTATTCTGAAAATGGGTCAACAAGTTTAGCTTAGTCGTTTATAAGCTTAAACGAAACAACCAACAAAGGCAATAAAATTAAAGTTTAAAACTCTAAATTGTACGAAACACAAGCTTACACAGAACGGTTACGCAGCTGCTTGCGTTGTGGAACTTTGTTAAGATACATGTAATATAATTAAATATATATAAGTGTTTCATAATAATTATATTGCTATTTTCTGCAAGAATGAACTTTGTCGAACAGGGAAGTTAGCCGGTCAGCACATTCACCGACGACGTAATTGAGACCGTTGTGTCGCAATGGTCTTTTTTTATGGCACAAGTTGGCAAGCAAGCATACGGCCCACCTGATGGTAAGCGGCTGCCATAGCCTATGAGCGCGTGCAACACCATTAGTAGGTACCACTCACGCGGTTCCAACCTTGAGATATTGGTTCTTGAATCTCGTTTTCCCAGTAATTTCACTAGCCTATAGTGCCCTTCAAATGCCTAACACAGTAATGCCTAAGTACTACTATTCACTCCAGTGCCTTTCTAATTATAAGAACAGTCTTGTGAGCGGCCTTTTGACACCAGAATTTTTAATTGGAGCCCTTAATCGCAGTTTTGATGCAGCGATAGAGAACCTGTCTTAAGCGGCACAGGTTGCGGATTCAATTCCCGCTCGGAGCAGATGTTTTAATTGACCTCACAATGTTTTCTTTCTCGGTGTGTCCTTGTCGTTGTGAATGCGCTGGTGTGAATTTTCAGACATCGAAGTGGTGAGGATGGAATTTGTACTTTTTATAGATAATACAGACTACTATAATTATTTGCCATTAAGCAGGCATTATTCTTTATTAAAATATTATAGTCTTACGTAATTAAGTATAACTTGTTGTATGTAACAAACTTATAATTGTCATTCTAAAAAAATGTATTGAATATACTGCTTTCTCGAAGGTTTTTTTTTGAGAAACTTTAATAATCAAATTTTTATAGACTCAATTTTTCTTCTTAAAAAGCGATTGCAAAATGTAAAAGAAAATAATTTCCATCGTAATGAAAGAAGCGAGCCCCAGAACATGCAACGTTTAAAGTTACAATTCAAACGAATGCATTGTTTCGTAAAAGTTGCAACGTAACATGCCAATTTATTAAAAAACTTTTGTATTCGATCCTTCGATATGACGCTGTTTACGAAATTGAGTTTAAATTATATACAACTAGCTTCTGCCCGCGGCTTTCCTCTAGCGAATAACGTTTTTTTTTAAGAATATTAGTATTGCTTTCTCAAGGCATTACTAATATTTCTATTGCCCATCCAAATAAGCTCGTTGCGCTAGGAGTGGAGACGACAATAACCCATAGGGTCTGGATCGAACCAACTCTCGTGTTACCGGAGCGGAGTCGGCCGTTCTTACGTTTAAATTTTTCCCTCGTAAGGAGAAGTCCCGTCCCAGTCCCGTAAGGAAGACTCCAGGGGATTATCAATAAACGAATCATTGACCCCATTGGACCTCAATAAAATCAAAAACGAAAAAAATCAGATGTTCATTTGCTATAAAAACTACAATAATGAAGCCGAGGGCGTAACTAGTATATAAAATGCTTTCTAAACCCTGTGATATTTAACGGAAGCAGATTCAATTAGAAGCGGTATTAAGGAGAGATTATCAATGCCAAGATCCTCTCGAGATATTAATATTAAAGATAAATTTACTGTCTTTATCCGTTCCATTACCGGCTATGAGTTTAAATCTATCATAATAATTACAATAGGATTGAGTCATTTTCTTCCTAGCATTATTCCCGGTACTAACCCCTGGTCTGCGTATATTCGTATCCTATTTGACGAGTAGTTTTTACACACAGCGATTGCCATCTGACCTCCGCAACCCAAAGGCTCCGTAACTCATTGGATAACAGCAAATTACCTATCAAGATTAAACGATTATCATCAGATGTTATGATAACAACCGAATTCGACAGCCTAACGTGCTCTCCGAGGAACGGTGGGGTGCCCCACAAGGAAAAACGCGCAGACCGAAACACATAACTAAACTCAAAATATTCTTTCTTCAAATAGGCTTTGAAGCACTTTTGAAGACTTTTTTTCGAAGCTCAAAGCAGCATCACTACCTGCACACTGCAACGGTCGTCAGCCGTTTCTGAAATGTATTAGAATTTATTATGTTTTATTAAAATTATATTTATATAAATTATGAAACAACATCGTAATATAAGCAATTAGTTCCAAACCATCAATAAATAATTAAATACTTCAAATGCGAATTTCATTGAAAACATTAAAGATCGAAATAAATTTGTAACTAGATTTAGGGAGCGGCTTCGCCCGCGTTAATAACTACTTTGTATGAATCCTCTGTTATATTATAAGTAGTAAGGTTATGAATGTTTCTATGACCTTTCTTTCATAACCTTACTTAGAACAGTAAATAGATAATAAAAAATATTTATTGTCTCTAGTATTTTTAAGAATTTTCTATACATGTATGGACACAGTGAGTGTGGTGTGCCACGTACCTTATACAGATAATGCAATAACGAGGGTGGCCAAATAAAATACTTACACCTCAAAGTCGGAGTGATTCGCTGGGCCAGTCTGCTTGTGACCACGGTCAGTGCAACCTGGCCGAAACGTCAAGCACCGATAAAGGTAATTTTTACGCGTAAATTCCCGAAAAGTATTAGTTAATATTTCATAACCTTACTTAAAATAGTACAAGGAAATACAAAAATTATTTATTTACACCGTTTTTCGGCTAATTCAACTTTGTGCTTGTTTTTTTATTGCTAAAACGTGATTTCCCAAAACTCAAACCGCAATGACGGCACTGCTGGGTAAGAAATAGCGCTGGTTTTCGTTTATCCAGAAAATTCATCGAATTTTTCAACGTTAGAGCCCAATTAACTTGTCCTGTTTTCAAAATGGAGTGCTTAATTAAAGCTCAAAAATAATCGAGAATTTGTACATTATTTTTATCTTGTGCAGTGTTCATTAGCTTTGATGAGGGTTTCGATTTTTTGGTTCCGTGGAAAATAGTTTCGTACAAATGATTCACTTGATTTGCAGAAAAAATGCTTACAAGGAAAAATTGCTACATTATATAAAATAACTACTATAAATGTAAAACCGCAACCTATTTCAACCACCTACACAAAAAACATCGCTACTTATTAGCTTTTATAATTTTAAGAGTTCTGATCTATATCTATCTAGTAATAAGGATCATTATCAAAATGTATAGAACCAACACTATTACATTTATTTTCTGTGTATAAGAGAGACTTGCGGGTAGGCAAGGCGAGGGTGGCTAACGCAGTTGCCTTCCGCAACGGTAGTAGCCTTCGCGTTTTTACTTTACCGCCAATAACCATCAGGTGGAGCTAAATCATTTACCCTCCGCACTTCACTGGTGGTAGGTCTTTTGTTGCAAGAGGCCGGCTAGGTAGGTACCACCGCAGTGTCAATATTCTGCCGCCAAATAGTAGTGTTTAGGCACTACTGTGTTCCGGTTTGAAGGGCATTGTACGCTAGTGAAATTACTGAGCGAACGAGATTTAAGAACTAATATCTCGAGGTTGGCAACGCGTGAGTGGCACCTACTAATTGTGCTGCAAGCGCTCATAGGCTGCGGCAGCCACTTACCATCAGGTGGGCCGTATGCTTGTATGCCAACTACTAACATAAAGTAATAAAAAATAAAAAAATACAGCGTGAAACGGGATAGCTGGAAACTTCCTTTTGATAATCGTTGAGCGGATGGACGAATAAGAATTTTGTTACCATTTTCTACTGAACAGATCACTTAAGTTTGTCAGTCCGGAAATAGTACTAAAGTTTGTATTTATTTTAACACTTCATTGTACACCAAAATTTTAAAAAAACATAACACATATGAACAAATTTAAATTTGCACAAAAGGCGGTCTTATCGCTTAGACGCGATCTCTTCCACACAACCTTAGAGATAGGATATCCGCATGAAAGGGTGGGCGGTGTTGATATAAAATAAACATATATACAAATAACTACATTCTATTACTTAAACAAAATACACACGATAAATAATAATAAGTATTTAATAGTAATATATATTTAATCATCATCATCATCATCATAGACCTACGGACGTCCACTGCTGGACATAAGTCTCGCCCAAATGCTGCCACCGGGAATGATCTTGTGCCGCTTGCATCCAGCGGCTCCCAACGGCTCTTTTTATATCTTTTTTTTATCTTTTTATTTAATATAAACTAATAAATATAACAGAGTAGTGGTAGAGCCATGCTTCTCCAAGCACAAATGGGCCGGCTCTATCGGGGATGTACTACCCTCTCATAAAATTGGCGTAAAGGAACTGAGTACTGTCGCGTTTCGTGCCAAGAGTGAGAGCGACGGAGGCCGAATCTCCCACCCCCTCTGCTCCATTTCTTTTTTTTTTTTTTTTTATGTTAGAAGTTGGCAAACAAGCATACGGCCCACCTGATGGTAAGTGGCTGCCGCAGCCTATGAACGCTTGCAGCACCATTAGTAGGTGCCACTCACGCGTGGCCAACCTCGAGATATTAGTTCTTA
This sequence comes from Hestina assimilis, assembly GCA_023373885.1. Lineage (NCBI taxonomy): Eukaryota > Metazoa > Arthropoda > Insecta > Lepidoptera > Nymphalidae > Hestina > Hestina assimilis. The sequence goes on along the minus strand of CM041749.1, from coordinate 1,619,194 downwards.
AATCTCGTTCGCCCAGTAATTTCTCTAGCGTACAATGCCCTTCAAACCCGGAACACAGTAGTGCCTAAACACTACTATTTGGCGGCAGAATATTGGACACTGCGGTGGTACCTACCTAGCCGGCCTCTTGCAACAAAAGACCTACCACCAGTGTGACTGATTGCACTGGTGGAATAATCTCTGTTGTGACAGAGGTTATCCCAACAGCGGGCGATGGGGTCGTCACATTCCGACGCCTATATATATATACGCCTATATTTCTTTTTCCCTTCTTATACCTTCCTACATATACATGTGATATGCATGTGATACTTCAAGTATTGGAAGCATTCATACACACAAACATATGCCATGAATGGTAATCAAGACCGAATAAGTCAGGGTACCTACCAATGCATCATGTTGCCAATGGTCTTCAAAAATACGTTAATTGTAACACAAATACATTATCTAAATGAGAAATTCGTATTCCACGTGAAATAGGACAGATGATTTGTATGCATCAGTTATTTCTGTGAATGTCCCTTTCAATTCGGACAAGCCTTTGATCAAGAGACACCCATAGGAAGTCGTCCCTTTGTACTATTACTATTTCAATGTTGTATTGACCCGTAGTTGATTAAGTTAAAACATTGCAATGAAATCAGATGGCCTACGCAATATTGGGATTTAATTACGTCAGTATTTCAATTATTTCTTTTTATTGAAATGAATATTATAGTTCACATAACTATAGTACTAGTTGGACTCGCGCACGAAGGGTTTGTGGTATGATTAACACTATCACTATAAATAAAAGTCACTTACTGTTATAATGTTTATATTGGAGTCCACATAAAAATGAGAAGTATACACACAATCACACAATAGTTTTACAGTAAATTAGCATACAAGCATGAAGAATATAGCAAAAGAGTACAGACAGGAAGGCAGATGAATTTACAAAGAGGAGAAGAAAATAAAGTAGGAAAATATGCAAAAACTCTTAAGCGTATATATATATCGTATGTCATGCGTAAACAAAGGAATGCTCGCACGGGGCATGCGCTTTCGCACGGGGCCTAAGATGCTGCTGCCTGTGCCACTAAGAACCTTCTTAGGCCCACCTGGGCGAGATTATCCCACAGGTTTCTTACCATTATTTATATAAATGGCAAAAAGAATATGTTCGTTGTATGAGCCCCCTTCAGTATTTCCTATATTTTAATTTAGTTATTTATTTTTAAAGTGAATACATGATGAATATTTGAAGCGTCTACCTGTTGCCGTTTTCGAGCAAAAACTTAAATATTTATTTTATTCTGATTTTTAGTATTTGTTCTAATAGCAGCAATAGAAATACATTTTCTGTGAAATTTTCAACTATCTAACTATCACGGTTCATGAGATACAGCCTGATGACTGAAGTACGGATGGACGAACGGACAGCGTACCCTTAATGATAGGGTCCCGTTTTACCTTTTGGGTATGAAACCCTAAAAATCTACATAATTAAGAATTTCTGAATTGATATAGTAGCCTATTATAAAGTTATAGTGCTATAAGCATTGATGTTGAATGAAAATGAGCTTAAAACATATTTATTTGTATTTTGCTGGAAATACATTAATTATTCACTTAGGTTTTGGTGTTAATACACTGTGTAGCCTTATTAAAAATTTAATACGTGAAGCGAATTAAATTTAATGTAGCGTTGATGGCTAATTGATGCGATTAAACTTTATTCTATCTCTTTTACCCTAAGAAACATATTGATAGGAAAAAAGTAGGTCAACAAGAAGCAGAAAAATTAATCCGTGTCACTGGACTCTCTTGCCATCCCATGCTAGTCCTTTTACAGCCCTACCCTTTGCCACTCCATTTTAGCCATACCTTGCCACCCGTATTAATCCTTGACACGCCAATCTCTGCCACCGTTACCACCCGTGTCTATACTTGCGACCCATCCTCTAGTATTGCCATCCCTTACTACCCCCTGTCAGTCTTTTTGCAGCACCACCCGTTGTCACCCCATCTTTTGCCATTTCCACCCCATGGCAATCCATGAAAGCCCAAACATAAAATAACGACGGAGAGCTTTTCTGACTTTTCCCGGCTCACTCATATGACGCCAACACACGGTTATGGAACTTCGTTCTAAAAACATCGTTTCAATTTACAATGAATTTTTAAAATAATATAAAATAACCGATTGTATTAAATTTGTTATCATTGGCGGTTAAAAAAAAGGCGATTTTGTTCCAAAACAATCTTAACAAAGAACAAAGAAATTTAGCGATCTAAGATATTATCCCGAAATTCTGCTTAGAAGTTTTGAAGGAATTCTGAATACTGATGATTTGGTTTGGAAAGTTTAGATCTATTTAATTATGTTTGTAAGGGTATATCTTCAAATTCCTGAAACAAATTCGACTAAGGAATGACTGAAGTCCTCTTGATAAGTTTTTGGTCAAACGATCCAATTTATTGAATAAAATTGATTATTATCTTGTTACAAAATTTCGTTGCCGATCGAAATAAGAAAGTTTTACAGGAGTTATGAAATTAGATTTACAAATTGGTAATTGGAAACCAACAGTTGGTTTACCAACTGAACTCTGAACATGGTAAGTAATCTGTACTGATCAAGATGGTAAGTAGTCCGTACTTAAGAAACCTGTACTTACCATCAGTTTTAAATTCTACAACGTTTAAACTCCTTCCTAAAGCTGGCTATAAAAGCATTCAATTGAAAGAAACGATTTCAAATAAGATTACATGTGAGTAATTTTCCAAACAATATTTTGCAATTCCGCCTTATTCCGTTTAAAACTTTATGCCAACGGATTATGCATTATTCAGCGATCTTTTAATGCATGTTAAAGTGTAGAAATATTTTTATTATTATAATTATGTCTTCTAAGAGACTGTGGGCCTAAAATTATATTATAATTTACACCAATATAAAAACTAAAGAGTTTTTTTGTTTGTTTGGTTGAAGTAGTCTAGTCTCTAGAACTACGCTAGTCTCTAGAACTACGGATCGGATTCTATATTTTTTTTCAATTTGAGCACATTTCTTGAAAATTTGGAAGGCTATAATATAATTAAGTTATTTGGTGGAACATGGCGTTCTCAACCGACGGGAGCGAAGCCGTGATATCTGTCGTAATTTTAGCTATGCTACTTTTCTGCATAAATCAAGACTTTTAACATTTTTAGCTACTTAACAAGCTCAATCATAACTCACGCCTATATCGCCAAAATTAACTAAAGATTCTTTCTTTAATTTAAAATTTTGCATACAAACTTAATTAAAACTCTATAATTATTAGATTTAGGTGTAATAATAGTAATTTTTTCCCTTTCCATACAAGAACTACGCGTTCCGGTCTCCGATGTCACCGTCTAACTGTGACATTAATCCTTCGCGAACAAAGAAGTTTGCCAATGCTTTTCTTTGTCATGTTTCCAAAAAGTGGAACTCATTGCCGGCTCACGTGTTCCCTCCTTCCTACAATCTGGGCTCCTTCAAACGAGGCGTGAAGAGGCATCTTGCGGGTAGGCAGGGCAAGGGTGGCTAACACGGTTGCATTCCGCAACTCTGTTAGCCGCCTTCGCGTTTGGACTTTATTTCCACTTACCATCAGGTGGAGTAGAGTCATCTGCCCTACTTTCCAAATAAAATAAAAAAAACTACTAAACTACTTTAGCTTTAAAGATATATCACTGATATATGTATATACAAAAGATAACAATATTTTTCCCTCTGACTGCCAGTAGAATATGATTAAAGTCTGTTATTGTATTATGCCTTTACGACATATAATTGTAGGTTCTTTATATTATATAATAATAATAATAATAATATCATTTATTTGCAGAAACATTTTTGTACATAAGATGTTATAATAAATTAAAATACAGTGATAATGTTTCGCCTTATAAATTAGGCATGCAAATGTCACAGTTTTAAAACACAAAATTAATTACGTGAATTTAACATTTCTATTGTATCAAACAAATTACATTACTTTTAAATACAAATCCTTTAATTTTTTTTTTTTAATCATAGCATAATTAACCATCGGAAACAAACATGCAATTATATTATTTATTCGATATTATAAAGTAGGTATCTAAACATAATTATTATATAATTTCCAATAATAATAAAATAAAATTCAGAATGTCAATAATTTAAATATTCGTTAATGTCATAAAATATCTTTTCTAGTAGCCAACGTTTTAATTTATTTTTAAAAATATATTTGTAAATATAATTGTCGTAACTACAAAGGCACAACGACAAAATGCAGAACTGCATTCTATCGACGGCTAGCTTTAACACTTTTGTGAAATACAAATTTTAATAGCAAACGCTTCTCATATTATTGTAGAAAATTGTATGTTTCACTTTTATCCTATTTTAATAACATTACCTATGTAACCGAGCTTAGCTCGGAACATAACTCTAAATTTAGTTTTCGACTAATAATTGTGTCTATGTTATACCTATATAAAACTAAATAACTATGAAAGTATAAATCACAGAATAATTTATGTATTTATTGGAAACTATTTGAAAGAAAGAGGTAACATATAATTTATAAAAAACATGGAATTACTTTGAAATTAATCGTGTTAAAATTTTGAAATTAAAATAATTCATTCATTTCTAGCTAACATCATTAAAAACAAAACAAAGAGAAGAAAGCCTGTTCCATTTTAGTCCGACTGAAGTACCAGGGGAGTATAAAGTAATAGGAGTTCTGAATAAAAGACGTTGTATTTGCAGAACAGAAGACGTGAAGCATCGCTTCAGTTCTTATGTTCGCCTTGTCAGATGCAAATAAAAATATTTATGTAAAATGAAAGAAATTCCGTGTTGTCTGTTGTGAGATGATTCTTTTCTAAGATTCTGTTACTTAAAATTTGTGTTAAAAATATTTTTAAAATTGAATCTTAGGAATCATATTTTAACGCAGTTATACGATACTTGCTGTAAGTACATTGTAAAACAACAACACTTTTCTCTCTCTCTTTCTCTCTCTCTATCTTTCTCATTCTCTCTCTGTAATTAACTGGATACAGAAAATTTAGAAGTCATTCAATTTAAGTTAAAGGCTAAATTGTATAATAAAAGATGAAAGATAATTTGCTAATTAGTGACTTGAAATTTAGCTCTTATATATTGCAATAAATATAGATTAAATAGTGCTATTAAAACAGGCGTCTTGTTATCGCAAGGACAATTTATTGTGGCGAGGAGCCTTAATCGCCGACTATCTTGCGGTTCTGTAATAGCATTTACCCAGCGTCGGTCTAGACTCTAGACCGAATGATAAAATCTTTGAAAATATGCTATTTCGCTAAAGTACCCATTTAGGAAATTTTCGAAATAAGCCAATGAAATGTGTTACAACTTAAGGAAATGTTTTTCTTTATTTCTGATTTAAGGTTGAACTAAAATGGTATAATATTATTTACCGAAACGTAATCTATTAAAGTTTAATTATTTTGTTTCTAATATCCAAAGTATACTAGATATAATTAATTATTAAAGAGACATGAATACGGAAAAAAGCACAAAAGTAAGCTGTTGTGATATTTTCTTCTTGAATAAGACCTGAAATCCCTTCCCAATTATCCTCTTTCTTATTTTTCCTCCATCCTCCTCCCTACCTTTATAATTACAAGCAACGCACGGTGTATAAACATTGTTGTTGAGAAACATAGAACAAACTAAGTAGTTTCTATGATGCTCGACTTGCTTATTTTTTTTTTTTTTTTGTTAGAAGTTGGCAAGCAAGCATACGGCCCACCTGATGGTAAGTGGCTGCCGCAGCCTATGAGCGCTTGCAGCACCATTAGTAGGTGCCACTCGCGCGTTGCCAACCTCGAGATATTAGTTCTTAAATCTCGTTCGCCCAGTAATTTCACTAGCGTACAGTGCCCTTCAAACCGAAACACAGTAGTGCCTAAGCACTACTATTTGGCGGCAGAATATTGGACACTGCGGTGGTACCTACCCAGCCGGCCTCTTGCAACAAAAGACCTACCACCAGTGTGACTGACTGCACTGGTGGAATAATCTCTGCTGTGACAGAGGTTATCCCAACAGCGGGCGATGGGGTCGTCACATTCCGACGCCTATAAAATTATTTGCAACTATTATGTAATGTGTATATTATATATGAAGTGTTTGCTTTGAAGACTATTGTAGCGCAGAAATAGAGAAACAGTTGCGGTCGGGGTAGAAGTCTGTATTTGCCATACAGGCAATTATGTTCCTGTATGAGTAGTCATGCCTGTGCTGTGTGTCTTATGTCGTGGCGGTTGTAAACAAGCATACGGTCCGCCTGATGGTAAGCGGTCACCGCAACCCATAAGCCCTTGACATTCTTGAAGTATCACATGCGCGTTGCCAACTCAAAACATGAGAAGGAAGGGATTAGAAGTGAATGGAGGGAGTGGGAGATTGTATTTCCAGGACCGTTGAATGTATTATTATAATTTTTTTTTTTATGTAAGAGGAGGCAAACGGGCAGGAGGCTCACCTGATGTTAAGCGATCACCGCCGCCGATGAACATCTGCAACACCAGAAGGCATGCAGGTGCGTTGCCGACCTTTAAGGAAAGAATACGCTCTTCTCTTGAAGGTTTCCAAGTATGTATGGCGTTTGTTTATTGTTATTATTATAAAAGCTTGTGCTAATTTAGCAAATTTAGGGAATATATAATTAAAACAACACAAATTTCATTTACGTTTATTTGCCGCCATTAAGAACGTGACACCCAATGACAATACCGTAATAAATAATTTAAATCGACCAATATAATTAGACACTTCTCTCAAGGAGCTCGATTAAGAGCTCCGTCTAAATATATTGGTCGTTTATAATGTACAAACTAATAAACACATTTATCACAGAACATTTGATAGTGCTAGAAATTGACCATACTTTAAAAGGTGGACGATCACATTTTCAAAGAATCAAAAGACGGGTCACACGAAAGGAAACAACACTTATATCGTGAATGAATTACCAACATTTATTTGGGAAACTGTGAGTCTAATTTACTAAGATGATTAATTTTTACCATAATGTTTTGCAAGTGTAAGAATTATTGTTTTTTTTTTTTTTTAAAGAATATTAGCAATACTTTGTCAAGGCATTACTAATATTCCTATTGCCCCTCCGAATAAGCTCGAAGGTTGCGCCAGGAGTGGGTACGACAATAGTCCAAGGGGGTCAGGTTCGAACCCTCGACTCTTGCGTTAACGGAGCGAAGTCGGCCCTTCTACCGTTGAGCTATTGAGGCTTATTGCATTGTGCGCGTGAATAAAAATTTTCATACAAGCTTTGAATCCTCATTTAACCCCTTCAGGAGTGGAATTTTAGAAAATGAACACGTGTTTTTTTTCACTTTAATTGTTCGCCGAATAACAAAATTTCTTACTGCTAGTTCCAAAAAGACGGACATCCCATACCAAATTTTAACCCCTTTTCACCGACAAAAGAGTTGAAGTTTTGAAAAATTCTTTTTTAGTGCTCCTTAAATGCTTTAAAAACAACACCTGAAAAATAGTTTAGCTTCATATCTCTATTAGAATGATTATACTGTGTCGGGGGTCTGGAGAGGAACACGTACAAAGACAAACACCCAGACCGGAACACATATGCTATATGGTCACACATATGCTCCGATCGAGAATCGAACCCGTAACTTACGGCGCTTAAGACAAGTTCGCTACCGGTGGCGACAATGTAATAAAGTCACGAAACGACATTAAAATTATTTTAAAAATATATCGATAACTAAATTTAAGTTATACGAAAAAATCCTAAATTTTGTTCTTTTTGAAATTCTTTTTTCTTGAAAGATTGACAATAAGTCACGTATTGTGGGGTCGTTGGGTCGACCAAAACAAATGTTTGATCTCACAAATATTTACCCTTGAGGATACTGACCCTAAGACCACATAAGACAGTCAATATTGCCAGAGCATATCGTACATTATATTCTGACAGCGTTATTTGATATAATAAACATAGACTGATAGTGTCTGGTATATAATAACATATTGTCAAACATTACATATATATATGAGCAAAAGAGGTGACTTATTTATAATGTATCCCTACTAATCAATATAATGTATAAAACGCCTGACTGACTTATGAATGCCCAGCCTTAACCCTTAGACCTAGCAACCTGATTTTTTCATAGGTTGTTGTTTTAAATTTTTTCAAAATTCAACCCTCAGAGGGTTGAAAAGGGGGCTGAAGGTTTGTATTGAGGTTCGTATTTTTTTTTGTTATAAATTAAATTCCACTCACAAAGGCTTAAAAAGGGGTATAAAGCTTTTATGACAGATCTGTCATTTTTGAAACTTGAAACTTTGCCATTCGGTAAGCAATTGAAAATAATGAAACACGTGTTGTAATATTTTCTAAAATTCCACCCCTGAAGGCAGAAACTAGTAATATTATAAATGTGAAAGTTCGTAAGTTTGGGTATTAAATATTTGTTACTCATTCACGCAAATATGGCTGACACACAGATACTTTATAGCCTTGGTTTACACGTAACACATTTTTATCCCGGATGAAATTTGTGACTACTATTTTCATTTCTCTCTAAGCTTGAAGAAATCCGTCAGTTTTACTTATCAAAAGTGACTTCGTTTCGCAAATATTTCAATTAGTAATTCATTCCCAATTGCCTACAAATTATTCAAACAAACATTAAAACACTTTAACCTTATATTAGTTTAGACACTTTAGTACCTATATTAAGTTTACATATATATACAGTGGCATATATTAGCATTATATTTATAGAATTTGGCACGACGACGTGATAGCTCAGCCCAAGTCCCATCAGTAATGTCATCAAAAGGCAAGGAATTCTCTGTGAGTGAATTTCTTTGTTCTCTCTAATTGGAGACCTTTTACGCTAGCTTTTTGATGTCTTATAAAAAATATATATTTCTTGTATTAAAAACGTTTTATTTATGTGTTGAAGAGGGTCTACTGGTCTAAGACAGGTTACTGGTAGGTTTTTTATTGCGAAGGCCGGCTAGGTAAAGCAGTATCCTTTTTTTTCGGTTTGAGGAACAATGTAGCTAGTGAAATTATTGAGAAAATGAAATGAAAGAACCAATATCTTGAGATTGGCAACGCGTAAGTGATACCTAAAAATAGTGTTGCAAGCGCTCATAGGCTACGATAACCGCTTACCATCAGGTGGGTCGTATGCTTGCTTGCCGACTTAGTCTCATAAAAAAGTGACTAGTTTTTAAGCTACATACGAAAACGGAAAGTGAAACCAACCGCCTAAGATTTACAGGCATTAGTACTTTTATTAAAAGTAGAGAGATATGTAGGTAGTACTAAAGTATCAGATATTTTACCACAAAGATATAGTGTATCGTTTTAGTTTGAAGGACACTGTAGCTAGTTATTTTTTTACATCATGACAGTTGGCAAACAAATATACGGTACAACCTATGAAGACATGCGATACATGCGCATGCATGCAGTGTCACATGCGCGTTACCAGCTCAAGCACCATCGAACGAAACGCAAAAGTGCTTTATCCCGATTTTCTGTGAGAGGGGATTACCCGTTTTTTTTTCTCCACTATTTAACGGATGTTATTATACATATAAACGTTCCTCTTCAATCACTCTATCTATTAAAAAAACCGCATCAAAATCCGTTGCGTAGTTTTAAAGATTTAAGCATACATAGGGACAGAGAAAGCGACTTTGTTTTATACTATGTAGTGATGATTTCTCAAACTATTGTTTTATCTAAAGAGAATTTTTAATAAGGTCACGTCAGATACACGTCTCTGTAACTGAAGCTCGAAATAATTCGAATGTAAGTCGAAGCGACGCGACGTCAACAAAACGTCGAAATATCCTGACAATTTCCAGAACGTTTGAATTCAAAAATATATTGCACCCGATTTTACGTATTTCCTTTCCAGTAAACAATTACTTGGCAAGGCTTTGAATGCGTTCAAAAAAGGACTTTGTTGTACGCTTTTGTATTGTCGAAAAACTTCGAACATTTTCACATGAATGAATATCTAAGTTTTTTTTTATATGACATAGTTGGCAGTCAAACATACCACCTGATGGTAAGAGGCTATGGTTGCCTATGTGAGCTTGCAACATCAATCATTTGTAGTGTCACCCACGCGTTGCCTCTTTTTCTCTTCTTAATTTTCTTTTTTTTTTTTTTTTTTTTAGAAGTTGGCAAACAAGCATACGGCCCACCTGATGGTAAGTGGCTGCCGCAGCCTATGAGCGCTTGCAGCGCCATTAGTAGGTGCCACTCGCGCGTTGCCAACCTCGAGATATTAGTTCTTAAATCTTATTCGCCCAGTAATTTCACTAGCGTACAATGCCCTTCAAACCGGAACACAGTAGTGCCTAAGCACTACTATTTGGCAACAGAATATTGGACACTGCGGTGGTACCTACCTAGCCGGCCTCTTGCAACAAAAGACCTACCACCAGTGTGACTGATTGCACTGGTGGAATAATCTCTGCTGTGACAGAGGTTATCCCAACAGCGGGCGATGGGGTCGTCACATCCCGACGCCGGTAAAATTAATATTGGTTCTTAAATCGTTTGTCCAATAATTGCACTAGCTTTAGTGTCTCGTGTCGGAATATAGTAATGCAAAATAGAATACTGCTTTACGTTAGAATATGACGCTGCGGTGGTATCTACTTAGACGGCCTCTTACAATAAAAGGCCTACCACCAGGTTTAATTTAAGTTTCGTTAGTAAATAAAAATATAAGTAATGATATTCATCAATGTCACATTCTGAAAATTAAATGACCCGCAGTATGAAATAGTAGTGTTCAGGCACTACTGTGTTCCGGTTTGAAGGGCATTGTACGCTAGTGAAATTACTGGGCGAACGAGATTTAAAAAAAAATATCTCGAGGTTGGCAACGCGTGAGTGGCACCTACTAATGGTGCTGCAAGCGCTCATAGGCTGCGGCAGCCACTTACCATCAGGTAGGCCGTATGCTTGTTTGCCAACTTCTAACATAAAAAAAAAGTTTTGTCAAGCGTATTTATTACTTTGAAAATAACCTGTAAGGCTATTGCGGATATTGTGAAGATGTATGTGAAAGGGCAATGGAATATTGAAGCAGTATCCGTACTACAGTTGGGTTCGGTAGGTAAGAACACCAGAGACAAACTCTCACCATCTCTGTCCAACTCCTTTCCTTTCTTATCATCTCTCCCCCTCTTCAATATTTCAGGAGACAATACACGGTGCATCTAGCGTTACTAAATAGAACTATATAGAATGATAGGCGACGGTATGAGCTTACCACAACGCAGTCCATAATATGCTGTGTCTGTCTGTAATCTCATAATAACAACATTTTCTAAAGTCAAAATGGCTTTAAAGGTACGGTACTCAAAGTCTCTTAGGACCATTTTTAAATATTTTCTCTGTTGGTTCCAGCCGATTTTCAAAGTGATCGATCTGATTTTTACTTTCACTGGTAGATAACTGATGTTACATAGAGAAATGATATGAGATGCTCACTAAAAAACCTAAACAATAATTCTGGAGACTACGCAAGCGGGTCCGCGAGCACAGCTTGTATATTAATATAGAAAAGTACTAAAAGTACTGTTCTGTTATTCTGTTAGTACATTCATATTCCGATACATAAGTCATTTATCCAATAATTTTCATAACTTTAAGACTAAATAAATATCAGATAATATTTTATTCGAAAAACGTTCTTTAGTGAAATTTTACATTGTATTTATTAATGCGAGAAATTCGAAAGTCATTCAATAATTAAATCAGGTTACGACTTTATTATAAATGAAAGATACACGAGTATAAATGATATCGAATTACATATATTTCATCGTTAAAATATAATTATTTTAACGCACACATCGATGATAATATCACTTTGTATGAAGATTATATTTTATATTTTTATTTCAAATTGAATTCTTAATGAGAAATTTAAATGTGTGTTATATTGAGATTAAATAAAGAATTTTAATAGACAGTCTTGTGGGTTGAAGCATTACAAATTAAGATTCGCATTTTCTCATGAAAATCTCGTATAATGACTGTAAAAAATTGTACAATTATGACATAAATCCACCAACATGGTGTTGTTAGCCTTGTGATTAGACTAATCCTTCTTCGTCAAGCAACCTTACACTAGTAATAGGTTATAGCAGAACAGCTCTTTTAAGTTAGTAGCTCCAAGAATTGTAGGGAGTTATTCAGAAAATGAAGATGGCGCACAAAGTTGTCAAATTCAAAGCGATTTTCAAAAATATCTGTAGAATGAAAAACCTGGGCCGAGCTAAACATAATTTATACTAAGATCGAGAATTATATAGGTTGGAATAATTAAAAAGGTGCTATAATTACGTCGCTCAAACATAAAACTGTCTACTCGTAAAAATAATTATATAAAATCGTCAAGTTTTATATAAATTGAAGTTGAAATAATAATTACAAGTAATAAACATTCCTTTACGCATGAAAAAATATATATAAAAATTAAGTAAATGCAAGAACTTAAACTCTAAGGAGGCCTTAAAAGAGACAATAGTTTCGTAATTTTCGTTGCAAAGCAAAATCTTAAGATTTTTAATAACATTTATAATTTTTTAATTTACATTTTTTAATTTATTTATATCGGCTCCCATCGCAACATATGTAAATATAAATACAAACTTTATGTGTCATAAAACATCGAAATTCAGTGCTTGCTATATTTATAGAATAATTTTTAATTTTTTAATATACTTTTCTGACATTTCGTATTTATTTCCATCCACTTGGCATTTAAAAAAATTAGAAAATTTTTTAACATGAAAAATTTGTAAGGCAAATTGGACGCAAATAAGCAATATGATGTCAACCCACACGAATGTTATTTCGAGAAAAACGCGTTTGAAGATTTTGAACAACTTGCTTTATATAATCATATTTTTTTATTTATTGGTCAAGTTTTTGGCAATTTCAGATTTATGTAATTTATCTTACTTATTTTCACAAAAAATAAGTATACATACTGCATATTTCGTATATAATATAACCCAAAATGTTTAAAAATACATAAATTGCATGATTGAAAAAATGGGTTTTTTAGAAGTTTCAAAGCTTAAAACCCTACAAATATTAAAGAAAAATGTTCTTCAGCCATTTACCAACACTTCTGCATATATAACTCAGTTTTTTCAATTTTGTGGGTTGACTTGGTATTACTTATTTGCGCCCAATTATAACATCATTTAGGCCGAGTCTATGTTGAAAAGTATCTATTGTATTCAAAAGTCGGCCGGACAAAAGCGTTTGAGCTCGAAATGAAACAATACCAAAATTTAGTTAAAGATGTAAAGTCTCAATGGAATATTCGCTTTTGATGCTGAGATAGTTTTTAATAAGACATTTGAAATGTTTCGGGCATTTAACTAACAATTCTGTATTATACTCCTATTTCGCGTAGACAAAGAGAGAAAAGGCATTGTACTACGAAGATACAGTAACAGTATTCATTTCATTCGAAGATACAGTAACAGTATTCATAATAATTTCAAAATTTCATACGCGAGCTCAAACTGTCTTGTACAAAAACGACTGAACGTATTTTTCATTTCAAAAAATATGTTAAGATTTGTAATTACTTCTTTTGTGAAGCTAATAAAAATTTACATTTTTATATTAATAGTACCTACCTATAAACATAGATAGTACTTTTTTATGTCAGAGGGTGAGCACGGACAGTAGGCTCACCTATTGCTAAGCGATTACCACCACCCATGAATTACAACTATCTAATTCTAAAAGGCTTATACGCTGACTTCGAAACGAGCAGTCACTTCACGAGTTTTTCACCAACATGTCGCTGGTGGTACCTGGTGGTAGCTAACCAGGCGAGCCTATTGCACCCTACCACCTATGTATATACAATAAAATATGTTGAAAGACTTTTATATACTGCATTATGCATGAAATATATTTGGAATATTAACTACAAAATTGGTTGTTTGATTTGTTTTATTGTTAAAAAAATTAACACTTGCCTAATTCCGATTCCGGTTTTATAAAACTATTTTCGATGTTATGCATACAGTGGATGGAAAATTTATCTACCTAAAGGCTATTTTCGTTTATACAATTACCAACATTCCTATCCAACGTCGTTAGACTTCACTCAAGGCACTGTATTTTGAAAATATATGTAACGAGATACAAACCGCCAACACGACGGCGACTTTGGCAGAACTCGAACCTGGGAATAAATGAGCTTATTAAATATTATTTCAAAGAGTACCGATAAGCTTACAAAATTGACCCCAATATCATAAAAAAACAAGTATTTTTGTACTTGAGCGCATTGTTTAAGAATTGTGGTTTTGTTGAATTAGTTAATCGTCAATCAAAAATAAAAGTTTCTCGATGTTTCTTGTGAAGACAACTTACTCATTTTTACTTTTAATTTGTTTTAACATTAATTTAGTGACCTTTATTTTACAAATAAAAATGAGAATATGAATTTAAAAAATATACTTGACCCTTTTTTGTCATAATTGGAGTGGCGTTACATTTCTGAGCTTATCAATACAACTCCATCATTTTGTAACAACTAAAAATATTATATTTAATTTTATCCCAATAAATATGTAGTTCTCCATATAATTATAATAATAATATAAAAATTGCTCATATTGTTATTTGCGAGTCTAAATACTGGTTATACCTAAATGACCATGAAATACTTTTAACTTCCCATAATAAGTAGAGTCATTTTAATTCCAAAAGGACACAGCCCAGGAAGTTAATAACTCTTACCGAATATCGAGACGAATGTTTACTTTATAAGTGGACGCAAATAAGCAATACCATGTCAACCCACACGAATGTCATTTCGAGAAAAACGCGTTTGAAAATTTTGAATAACTTGCTTTATATGCATTTTTTATGTATTGGTCAAGTTTTTGGCAATTTCAGATTTATGTAAGTTATTTTACTTTTTTTCACAAAAAATAAGTATTTAAGCTGCATAATTCGTATATAATATAACCCAAAACGCTTAACATATTACATAAATTGCATTATTAAAAAATGGCTTTTTTAGAAGTTTTAAAGCTTAAAACCCTACAGTAAGTTTTAAAGCTTAAAGAAAAATGTTCTTCAGCCATTTACCAACACTTCTGCATATATAACTCAGTTTTTCAATTTTGTGGGTTGACATGGTATTGCTTATTTGCGTCCAAGTGTACCTAAAAACTGGACCTAAAAATTCTCCGCTACTTTTCCTCCCTCACGCATGTTGAAGCCTTTGGTGCCGTACTTAACTGCAAGCATTGCTCACTGCTAAACATCAGGTGAGCCTAAAGCATACAATATATATAAAACTTGAAGGTTTTCTCACCAGACGCAGTATACATCGAGAGATGAGGTGATCGCGCAACAACAAGAGTTTCATTGGTAGATCTTATATAAGGTGGTCGTGTTGGTTGATTGGCCTCACAGCGAATAGCTATAAAACCTTTCACGGTTGCCACTCTTACGCGCAGAGGACGCCAACTGGACTGGAGCCCAAACCCGTCGGCAGGTGAAAATTCTGTGTTATCCATCATCCAAGGCTCATTCTGCGAGGGAAAGATAATCTCTTGACATCTTAAAATAATGAATAAAGCTACACACTCAATAGCCCCATTAGGATAGTTATATCATGTGTCGGAGGTCCGGAAACATGCACTTTGACAAACAAATACACCCAGACCTGAAAACATGCCTGTATGGTCAATACAAACATTTGCATCGAGCGGGAATTGAACTTGCGACCAGTGGCGCTTAAGGCAGGTAGGCTACCGCTGCGCCACAAGGTCATCGAATAAATATTTTACGTATATTATAAAAGCATTACTTCTATGAACTTCTAATCAAAAACGAGTTTTTTTACTATTTCAATATTTTTTAACTTTTAACTATACTAGTATAGTCTGTCTCGTGTGAGACGTACTTCAAACCGAAACACAGCAATGCCAAAGACACTACTGCTTTGCGCTATAATATCTAAAACTGCGGTGGTACCTATCTTTCCTGCCCCTTACAATAAAAGGCCTACCAGTGTTATGAGACGCTCATAGCCGAGTGCACCCACTGTTCGGTAAACGATCGGTACGTTAAGCAACTTTAGGCGCGGTCAGTCACTAGATGGGTGATCGCATAGTGGTATTTCAACCGAGCGTCTCCGTGCTTCGGAGGGCACGTAAAAAGTCGGTCCCGGCTGTTGACAATTAGACAACAGTCGATAAGTCAAGTCAGAGGCCTACGGGCGACCTGAACAACTCTGACACTAGGTTGACCACTAACCAATCGATAAGAAGAAGACCAGTGTTATTAAGTAAATAAATTTATAATTACCTTCTCGAGCCTTCCATCGACATACCACGCAATATTTGCTGGTGGCATGCTGGGTTTAGTCGAGCAATTTAGAAGAACGTCTTCGCCGAGCTGAACGCTACCAGAAGCACCAGTTATTACTGGATCTTCTTTCAACGTAACTATTAAAGAGAAACAAAGACATTAAATGTAAATGTATACTACTAATAGACAGGACATAGCGAACAAAATCTTAATCCAATACTTATGTCCTAGTGGATAAAAGTCGCTCAGTCTACTATGTTACGCCTGCGCGTCAAGTCGTGTTTGTGTCGGCTCTATAAACCATAAGAAAATAATTTTCCGAAAAAATATGCCGAATGGTGCATTATGCTACTGCAAATCTCGTTACGGTAAAAAGAGTGAACCTAACTTAATTTTATTTTCTTTAATATTTTTATATTTCTTCAATAATTGATTAAAATTCAATATTTTTCATAAAAGTTCCCCCGTGAGGGCTGCCCTTTATCACGGCTGAGTCTCTGTACTCGCCGCCCCTGTGACGCTGTCAAGGCCAGTAGGGCCAACAGCAATACATTTTTGTTTTCGGGGCTTTATATTTATGCGTCTGCCGAGCCAGCTACTATAATATTATTATTCTTTGCCTCAATATGTAAAATAATCAACGCCCACTATCACATTTAAAAAAAATAGATATTAAACATTTCAACTAATAGCTCATCTTGATTAGTATATAACTACTACTGTTAAATTGAATTTATTTTTTAAGTTGTTGTTTTAAAATTTCCATTATAAGTGAACATTGTTTTTTTTGGAAAGAGATTCTTTAAACGTAAACCTTAACTACCACTCATTTTATTAATAATCTAAATCGTCTCTACTTAAATTTTTTAATAGCTTATGCCATGTTTCAGTGTCAGTTCCATATCTAAAGAAACCTCAATTGTTGAACTGTCATTTCATTTTTTCACTACTAATTTCTAATCGCGGCTTCGCAGGCGTGTTTAACGATTTCATTAATGAGGCTTGATTGCAATAGAAATGATTGGTTCCCCATACAATATTTTATATAATATTTTACCCCTTTTAAGTTTTGTCCTTCGACCTCAAATAAAAACAGACTATATACTTTAGCTTTATAATATTCGTCTAGATTCAATTACCAATTTTAGTTTTTCAATAAAATTAAATGCCATTGACTACTCTAACAATAAAAAAATAAGATTAAAAAAAAAAACAAAACTGATTATTCAATTATTAATCATTAATTAATAAAATAATTACCAGCAACCGTCAAATACTTCGTCTGGTTGACAACAGCGAACCTCGGGCCCTCGGTGGAGACTTCGCAAGTGAAGGAGATCCTAGTGTTGTACTTCCTCGGCAGTAAAACGCTGATTGAGCAACTGTTCATATTGCAATCGCCCCGAGTGACGCCTCCCGGGGTCGTGTTGAAAGTTCGCGTTGAAGGCTACACACAGAGAGTAACTTTAGAAGTACAATCCTACTATATATAATAACAGTGAGTTATTTTTATGTTACAAGTTGGCAAACAAGCATATGACCCATCTGATGGTAAATGGTTCCCGTAGCCTATGAGCGCTTGCAGCACCATAAGTGCTGTTGGTTCTTAAATCTCCTGTAATTTGACTAGCGTCCAGTGCCCTTTAAACCGGAACTCAGTAATGCCAAAGCACTACTATTTGGCGGCAGAATATTTGACACTGCGGTGGTACCTACCTAGCCGGCCAATTGCAACAAAAGACCTACCACCAGTGTGGCTGATTGCAGAGATTATCCCGACAGCGGGCGATGAGTTCGTCACATCCGACGCCGGTAAAATTATAAACGTGAGTTTGTGAGAATGAGGATGTATGTTTTGGTAGATATCATGACTTGATTGTTTAAATATTATGTTTTAACATTGGTTGTTTATAAATATATATGAATTAATATTAATATTTATATATATATAATTAGAATTAATAAATAATTAAAGATAAACTTACTTATAATAATTTATGTTTTGTGAGTATAGTAATGAAGTCAATTGACTGCTTAGATTAAATATGAAGCTTAACGACCGTCACCCCCACTCGAAACAGAGTTTCATTTGATCTACCGACCGTTGAAGTGAACAGTGATTATTAAAATACTACAATAAATTATTGTCGCTTTTCAATATTACCGCACCCAAGTATTACTTGTTTTCGATAATTTAACAGTTTGGATGGATATTTATTTGTTCATAAAAATAAAAAAAATAAAAAATAATAATAATAATTTACGCTAGAACTAATAAACAGACTTGGATGAGGCACAATCATAGCTTATTACCTCGATTAACACATAAAATACTTTTTATGCCCCTAAAATCTTAATACGAGCAGAGTTGGCGGATAAAGGTAGTATTGATATAAATGAAAAAATATATAATACTAGTGGCCCGCTCCGGCTTCACACGGGTATAAAATATATAGCCTATGTCATTCACTGCAAAAATGATTAAAATCGATCCAGTAGTTTTGATTTATTCATTACTGCCCGTGGCCCGCACGCGTTAAATGTCATTATTTACGACATCACATTAAAAACCTCAAAAAAAAATTTGTTCTTTACTATTTAATGGATCTTATTATACATATAAACCTTCTTCTTCAATCACTCTATCTATTAAAAACCGCATCAAAATCCGTTGCGTAGTTTTAAAGATTTAAGCATACATAGGGACAGAGAAAGTGACTTTGTTTTATACTATGTAGTGATGATGATGGCGCATAACGAAGTATATAACATATTTAATACGTTGAATTAACAAGACAATATTTTAAAAAAAATGTTATTCTAACAAAGCGTCACATTGATGGTTACTTCAATATTTGTACCATACGACCATGAAGATAATTATTTTCGGTAATTTGGAAATGGTAATTGTATTATGGTATTGTAATCATAAAAGGACTAATCGGTGACATCCGACGTAGTAGCTACAGTGCTGTGCAATTTATTGTGTTATCTAGTAAAGGGATTGAAAGCATTGTTGGTTACAATATGTTGTTCATAATGTTAACCTACTTGGATGAAATTGATAAAGGCTATCCTTAGCTTAGTTTGATTCAAAATGAATACTGATAAACTTACAGGCGTGGTTTTATATGTATTATAAGTAATACAGCGCTTAAGACAGGCTTACTACCGCTGCCGGGGCGTCATGGTAGTGTGCGAAAGCGGTCCCATGAGGTCGCAATATGGCGTAGACGGATTCGCAGAGTTTTAGTGGGTATTACCGCCTGCTTCACAGGTGGTCGAGTCTCACACTACCACTCGCTAGCGTGCTCTTCGGAACACGCTAGGCGAGTGGTGTGCGTAAATGCATTTCTCTGCGTCAACAAAAAAAAAAAGGCTTACTACCGCTGCGCCACATCGAAAATTAAATTAGTAGACCCTAGAATATTTGAAAGCATATTAGCCTAACATTAATAAATTTGAACTAAAACGCCAAAATAATTTCAAAGATATAAAATATTTAGTTAGTCAATATTTAATTTTTAATGCTACTAATTAGTATATAATACAATCCAAATAGTTATTCCATTAAAAGTCAATGAATGAAGTGTTAAAATAATGATGCAACAGAATTATTTAATGTCAATAAAATTATTGACTATTAATATTGGAATCGCTTTCTACTATAACGGAAAGCCTTTATAAATTCTCATTAACACAAACAAACAACATTTTTTATTTGATGATTGTTGCCAAACAAGAATATGGTCTGACTGATGGTAAGCAGTCACCGTAACCTTGAATACTTGAAGTATCACATGCGTGTTACCAACCCAAGGGAAGATCCCTTCCCGAAGAAGCAGGGAAAAAGGAAAGGTACAAACGGGATGGGAGATTGAGTCGCCGGTGCTCTCACACGCACGAAACACATCAATGCCTCCTGAAACTGTTCTTTACGCTGATTTTCTGTGATAGAGTAGTACTTCCCACGCCAAGCGGACCCATTTGTACTAGGGAAATCATAGCTCTACTACTACTAAAAATATAATTTAGTCATTTAGTTTATGATGCCATTTTTAAGAGTAGGGCTGGCTGGAACAATATTGTGTTAACGAAATTCGTATAATTCTATGCGGTTATGAGTAAAAGCCCCGAAGGCTTGATCGGACCCCATTTGGCCCCTTCCTTTTCGTCTTTGTTCGCCTTTCACATCTCAGGTGGCAACAACTACACTGATTATAAGCTACACGGTCATAAGTTCTATAGCATCTTAGAGTACAGCATCATTGTGTATCGGCGTAAAGCTAGTGAAATTACTGGGCAAAGAAGATTTAGGAACCAATATCTCAAGGTTGGCAACGTATGAATGGCATCTACTAATAGCGTTGCAAGCGCTCATATGTTACGACAGCCGCTTACTATCTGATGGGTCGTATGCTCTCTTGCAAAGTTAGTCGCGTACAATAAATAATCGCTACACACTCAACGGCCCCCATTAGGATAGTGATATCCTATGTCGGGGGTACGGAAACATACACAAGGACAAATACACCCAGACCGGAAAATATGCATGCATGGTCAATACAAACATATTATGTTCCGAGCGGGAATCGAACCCGCGACCTGCGGCGTTTAAGGCAGGTTCGCTACCGCTGCGCCACAACGTCGTCGTACAAAAATCGTAATACTCAAACTCGCAATATAAAAAAAAATTAAAAATCTTTATTCACGCGGGTGTAGCCGCGGGCAGAAGCTAGTGAAGTATAATATTACTGAGGTATGCTAATTATGAAACCGACTAAGTGCTGTGGGTAGAGCGCATGCGCAAATCATCTCCCTCCACCCACTTTCATTCAACATTATTCGTACGCTACTTCGTCATCGCCTATTTCGTACGCTACTTTATGTAAAACTGGAGTTTAAAATATGTACACATTCCAGCAGTCCATTAGAACTAATAAGTTATATTAAGATGTATGGTAGAGATATTAGTAATCGCTCCCGTCGGGTGAGGCCGGCTTGTTCCATCAACTAACCGCATCTTATCGCCCGTCACTTTCTTTTTTATTGCTCGACTTGTGAGTATCGTATTGTGATGATGTATAGCCTATAGTTTCCTAAATAAATGTACTAACAAATACAAAAGAGTTTTTCCAATCCGCTTGAGAATAAAATTAGAAAAGGTTGCAGTTTGTGCTTTCAACTCTAACAGATATCGAACGAAACACAAAAGTACGGTACTCATGGCGGTAGTACTCTACTACTGATAGGCCGCGTTCAGACATGCGGCTGCTACACGTGACTCGAGACGCCTCTCTCTCTCTCTCTCGCTTTCAAATTGCATTTATCGAATGAATACATTATAACGAAAGCAGCACAACTGTAGGCTTGTGGCGGGCGCGAGGCGTGTGCAAGGCGTGTGTATTGATGTGTCATAAGACACAAATTATATGGAATGAGTTAAACGCGGTGTAGACGCGCGAGGCGTGCGCGTAGCGGGCGCGTGTCGTCTGAGCACGGCATTAGACTAGTTTAAGGTTTATTTATTGTAACAAATAAATATATAATATACTAGTGGCCTGCTCCGGCTTCGCACGGGTATAAAATATATAGCCTATGTCATTCACTGAAAAAATAATTATAATAATATAATAATAAAATCGATCCAATAGTTTTGATTTATTCATTACTGCCCGTGGCCCGTCCGCGTTAAATTTGGAGTTAAACAATCACATTAGAAACCTCAAAAATAACAGTATTTCTCCACAATTTAATGGACATTATTATACATATAAACCTTCCTCTTCAATCACTCTATCTATTAATAAAACCGCATCAAAATCCGTTGCGTAGTTTTAAAGATTTAAGCATACATAGGGACAGAGAAAGCGACTTTGTTTTATACTATGTAGTGATTATATACGCCTCACCTGCTGTCCGGGTGTAAATCGAAATATCTCGTTGGTGTCTCGATACCACTTGACCGAGTGAAGTGCTGGATCGCCTTGCTCGCTAACATAGTGGCACATAAGATCAGCGTCTCGGCGTGGGTCGCCGTACTGGGGAACCTCTAGGTAGGTGATGTTGTGTGCTGTTGCTATGACTGGAACAATATTAACAGTTAAAAAAAATATATAGACATGTAATATCTGAAGGGTTTTTAGTAAAATAAATAAGTTTGTTTAATCAATGTGAGATTTTTTTATAAATTGCTAATTTAACCACAATACACAATAGTAAGGAATTGGTCGTGTCCTAGTTAAGTTACTGGACAGCTAAGTCATTAATACAAAAGCAATTTAAATATGTCGTGGCTTAGTAGCACATAATGCTTTGAGAAGTTTTCTTCTACCTATACTTTCGAAATCTTTAGTCAGTAAAAAATTTATTTAGAACGAAGACCTCATCTATGCTTTTGCGCTCGATGGAGGTCAAGAGCTTACAATTAAAATTTAAGAATAAAAAACCTCAAAAACATACAACATATACCTAATATAATATCATCAAGTGACATACACACAAAAGTTCACAATTGACAACATGTTCCTTTCTAAACCCAGTTAAAACTAACTACAAACCAAACAAGTAACGCACTAAACACAATAATCTAAAGTTAAATTTACACTCGCCACTACATAAATTTATACTTTACAAAGTCAACCCTGCGGTATACTGGCACGTTTATCAAAACTACATCAATATAACACGTCCCAAAAACAAGCAGACGCCGACTGTTTCCAGAATTCGTAACACAACTACAGAATATTAATGAGTCAACTGTTTTCGGTTACACGTACTAAAAACTAGTCGAGTAATCGAGCTAGCAATGTTTTAAGATAAGAGAAGAAAAGAAATAAATATATGATAGAACTAGCTTTGCCAGCAGCTTCACCTGCCCGGATAGGGTTTTTAATACGAACTTTAAGACCGACCACCTCCTCGGTGAACGACCTCAGTGCGTTTGTCAGGCGTCTGGACGTGACGACCCCATCGCCCGCTGTTGGGATAATCTCTGTCACAACAGAGAATATTCCACCAGTGCAATCAGTCACATTGGTGGTAGGTCCTTTGCAAGAGACCGGCGGGAGGTAGGTACCACTGTAGTGTCAACTATTCTACCACCAAGCAGTAGTGTCTGGGCATTCCTGTGTTTCGGTTTGAAGGGCACTGTAGGCTACTGAAAGTTCTGGGCAAAGGAGGTTTAAGAACTAATATCTCGAAGTTGGCAACGCGTGAATAACACTTACGGATACGGATGATGTTGCAAGCGCTCATAGGCTATGGCTATCGCTTGTCATCAAGTGGGCCGTATCCTTGCTTGCCAACTTAATAATATAAAATAAAATATAAAATAATTAACTCTTGCAGAACGAACCAACGCGACCTCACAATCACTGTGCTCTAATGGCTAACGGAGCTCAGTCACCGGGCAGTGCGATGTTATAGCCCCACACCGACTGCCGTCCTCCTCAGGGCTGATTCGTACTGACGCAAGAGTTACACTTTAAGCCCCATTTCAACCCTTCAGGGGTGGAATTTTAGAAAATGTTAAAACACGTATTTCTTTATCTTTAATTTTTCGATCATAAATCAAAAATGACGAATTTCCATCCAACCCCTTTTTCACCCCCATAAGGGTTGAATTTCGAAAAATCATTTCTTAGTGCTCGTTGACATTTTAAAAACAACACCTGTGAAAAAAATGAGCTTTCCAGGTTTTAGAGTGGACGTTAATATGCTAGTCAGATCTTCTCATTTCATATACATAGTCTTATGATCGTATTGCGTATTTTATAAAAAAAATGTCATAGCAAGTTTGAATCCCGATGGCCCTTGAAGGGTAAAATGATATCGAAATGAATTTCGTGTACAAGTACGTGTCATATTATAATTTTCGACGACGTTGTGACGCAGCGGTAGCGAACCCGCCTGAAGCGCCACATGTCGCGGGTACGATTCTCGCTCGCAGCAGATGTTTGTATTGACCATACAGACACGTGATCCAGTCGGGGTGTTTGTCTTTTAATTGTGTATGTTTCCGGATCTCCGACGCAGGATATAACTACTTAAAGGGAGCCGTTGAGCGTGAAGCGTTTATTATTTATAATATAATATATACTTAGTAACACTTAGTTACAGATAATGTTTAGAACTAAAATCTCAGAACATCAAAATTAGCACATTCTCTATTCTGACAGAAGACATTATGGCTCGTCGTGATCTCGCAGGGCTGTTAAAGTGTTAAACAGGCCCAAGTTCCAAATACTCAGCAGTTCGACCACTTGTTGCTACCAGTAATGTACCATGGCAATGCTTGGCATTGCTTCGAGTCAAACATTGCCAATGTGTACCCAACTGTGACGTACAAGTTTGTATTGTGCTTGTAATTGTATTGGCTTTCTGTGCCAAGGTATAATAACGGCCAACTTTATTTAACGATGTAAAAATAGAAATCATTGAAGCATGACTGTATTTTTATTTTATTTTTTTACGTAAGAGGGGCAAACGGGCAGGAGGCTCACCTGATGTTAAGCGATCACCGCCGCCCATGAACATCTGCAACACCAGAAGGCATGCACGCGCGTTGCCGACCTTTAAGGAAAGAATACGCTCTTCTCTTGAAGGTTCCCAAGTCGTATCGGTTCGGAAAGACCGCCGGCGGAAGTTGATTCCACAGAGTGGTTGTGCGAGGAAAAAAATTTGTGACTAGCTTCTGTTCACCGTAGTTGTAGTAAATATATCTGCATTTAATGTATGCATGTAATATTATACCACAATAGAAGATACCAGAGACGTAATTGATAATGGTGATAGGACTTTTATTGCAAGAGGCCGGCTGGGTAGGCATATTGGTGAAGAGGCATCTTGCGGGTAGGCAAGGCAAGGGTGGTTGGCGTGGTTGCCTTTCGCAAATGTATTAGCCACGTTTGCGTTTGGACTTTACTGCCACTGACACACCAGGTGGAGTAGAGTCCTTTGCCCTACTTTCAAATAAAAAAATATAACACAAAGCACTATTGTTAGGCATTACTGTGTTTCACTTTAAGGGACACTATAGGTAGTGAAATTACCAGCCAAAGGATTTAAGAACCAATAACTTGAGGTTGGCAACGCGTGACTGATATCTACTAATGAATGATTGCAAGCGCTCATAGGTTACGACAACCGCTTACCTTCATCAAGGCCCAATCAAGTATAGGTATCATACCAACTTGTCGAAGAAAAAACCTTTATTCATAACATCTGGGGGGCTACTATGCACTATCAGTACACAATTCTATGGCGATGTAATTTTGTTTGGATCATCTTCAGGTAGTAATGCGTTACTAGTTACGTTAGCTGCAGTCCGAAGATTTAAAAAAACCAAAATTTATTTAAAAATATAACTTTAATATTATTTTTTATTACAATATAAACTTAATCCTAATCTACGTTATATCCTACTCGATGTAAGAAATATAATAATAAATTTTATGTTAAAAGAATATAATTCTAAAATGCAATTCTGCATTCCTGTCCAGAATGACGTCAATGTAATTGTATCATCGCGGGACCCGCAACGTAAGCGATCCCTTGACGCATGTGTATGTAACTCCTCCACCCTTAGAACAGCAACTATTTTAGCACGTTGAGATAAAATGTGGCTGGCATTTTCCTCCGCGCATCCGATGTCTCAGCTTCATCTGAATTTTCAATAGATTGTTCAGTTGAACTCGAAGTTGTAGCTTTGTTGAGTTGTACGCATCTTCGTGATTTATAGCGATGCCATATGATGAGGATAATAAGTGCACTTGCACTTAATATGAAGATGTATAGAGGTATTGTCGTATGATATATAATGTTTGAATCCAGTTTTTCATTTTGTAAGGACTTCTCTTGAATGATTTGATCTTGAATACTGTGAAGTCCTTGCAAATCTATGGAGTTCAAGATCTTCTCTGTCGCAGACTAACTGTACTTTTGTGAGATGAGGAAAGGAGAATACGTAATGTTGGTCATCTAGCTTTTCCATTGCTTCCTTTGCTAAATTTACTGTTGTGAATTGACACTTGGTGGACGATGGGTTGCTGTATGCAGTCAGGTTTAGTAAGAACACGTTGGCTCATTTCCTTTTCACAGAGATACCAGTAATTAAGCTTCGGGCATTCTGCCTCCATGTACACAAACGAATTCTCGTTAATTGCTATAAAAGGATATGGAGGAATGAAGGCCTGTGGGTTTTTATTGGAGTACTATGGACATTTGGTAGAGATCATAGATATTTTCAGAGACTATAATATCGTAATGTTCTCTTAATTCTAAACTTAATATCTGATCCTTATTATATATGTTTCTTAATCTATCTATCATAAATCTTAAAGTATCGACATCTATCATAGAATGATGTGTAGTCGAAACACGAATAAAAGCTAAACTATTTTCTATCCTTATTAATTCGGCCATTAAATCCTCTACATTTTCACCTATAATTACTAAGAGCTGAGCAAATTTCGCATATTTAAGTAAACGGTTGAAAATTCTGAAATCGAGGGGGTACAAACTGCACTGGGTTTATAAATTTAGGGGTTGATTGGGGTTTCAGTCCGTCTGTACGTGGCTGTAAGTATGTAACATTTAATTCTTCTTGAACATATTCGAGAGCTTTTTCAATAGTTTCGGGACGCATGCGTCGAATCCGCGACTCTAAGGGTTCCTTTAAACCACGCACAAATGCTTGCTTCGTTACCGTTTTATAAAGATCACGTTTTGCCTCAATCGTAGTCGGTAAATTCTCATATAATGTAATATAAGTCATTATCGTACTGAATAGCGTTTGACAATGGCTATAAAATTCTTGAGGTGTCTTATTACCTTGTACGGCTAATGAGAGGTCGTTGTATAAAGCTATTTCATCACGTTGGTCAAAAATTATTGATTAAAGAATTTCTTATGCTCAGCCAATTATCCGGTATACCATTCGAATTAATAGTAGCAGCGGCGGTTCCCGTAATTTTGTTTAGTATCCCGTTTAATAAACATAAATTAGATAATTCGCTACCCGGCACGTTATTTAAATATTGAGTAACTATTTGATCACATATATTAATAAATCTTGTGAGCACATTAGGATTTCCGTCGAATTCGTGCACAATCCTAAGGATTTTATAAATAGTGTCCGGATCTTGAGCCATAATTAAATTATTAAAATTACTACAATTATAATCGACTTCTAAATTTAAATCTCTATTATTATCTAAACTACGGTTACGGGCCTGCTGCGATACAGGTTCCCGATATCTATGAACTCTAGGATGATAAATCTTGGAGTGGAATTAAAACTAGGAAAAAGAAAGCAACACGAGAACAGTTCAAGTGTACTTACATATAATTCATTTCTGGCCTCTTTTGTGAATCGAAGTCTTGATCCTCCTCTGGGTCTGCAGCTGGTCCGTAGGTTCAGGATACTAGCGGTGATCTAACTAAGTCCCTATTCTAGTATCCTACCGACTGCGCCAGTTACGTTAGCTGCAGTCGAAGATTTTAAAAAACCAAAATTTATTTAAAAATATAACTTTAATATTATTTTTTATTACAATATAAACTTAATCCTAATCTACGTTATATCCTACTCGATGTAAGAAATATAATAATAAATTTTATGTTAAAAGAATATAATTCTAAAATGCAATTCTGCATTCCTGTCCAGAATGACGTCAATGTAATTGTATCATCGCGGGACCCGCAACGTAAGCGATCCCCTTGACGCATGTGTATGTAACTTACTCGTCAACAACAACATTGAAAACGCAATATAAATATATATAAATATATATATAAATCGCTTAGAGGCGTCGGGATGTGACGACCCCAGTGCAATCAGTCACACTGGTGGTAGGTCTTTTGTTGCAAGAGGCCGGCTAGGTAGGTACCACCGCAGTGTCCAATATTCTGCCGCCAAATAGTAGTGCTTAGGCACTACTGTGTTCCGGTTTGAAGGGCATTGTACGCTAGTGAAATTACGGGGCGAACAAGATTTAAGAACTTATATCTCGAGGTTGGCAACGTGCGAGTGGCACCTACTAATGGTGCTGCAAGCGCTCATAGGCTGCGGCAGCCACTTACCATCAGGTGGGCCGTATGCTTGTTTGCCAACTTCTAACATAAAAAAAAAATAACAGTACATGGTAGACCCCTGAAAGCATAGATAATTCATTAATGATAAAGAAGCTGTGTCGCGTTATAAATCTGTCTAATAAAAACATTATTAGGCTAGGTCGTTTCTGATATTAATTTTATTTTCTATCTAGATCCATTAATTTAAATTTATTACCAATAAATTTATCTGATATATAAAAGTTAAGTACATAAAGTTTTAATTTAGGGAGATAATTATTCAGATTTCATCCATGTTACAAATGATATTAATTAAAAAAAATAGCGCATGATTTTAAAAACCCATCGTTGACACCGTTGTGGCGTTGTGGGTAGCGAGTTTGCCTTTAGTCTCGATAGTTGCAGGTTCGATTCCCATTCAGATGTTTGTTAAAATTTCTGTTTCGGTCTGGGCATTTGTCCGTGTGCGTCTCCCCGCTGTGCCTCCGAGAGCACGTTAAGCTGTCGGTCCCGGTTGTCATCACAGTATATCTGATAGTATTCGTTAACTCTTGATAGGTGGCAATCGCTCCGTGTAAAAACTGGTAACTTGTCAAATCCGGATAAGAGTAATAAGCAGACCCTGGGTAAATAAAATACCGGGAATAATGGTAGCACGAAGAAGAGCGTATGGTTAAAAACCACAATAGTTTTGTAGGGTTCAATAGTCAATATTAAACTGTTATAGTTTCACCATGACCGACATCGTTGTGGCGTTGTGGGTAGCGTGTCTGCCCTAAGTCTCGACGGTTGCGGGTTCGATTCCCGCTCGGGCAGATGTTTGTTAAAAATTTCTGTCTCGGTCTGGCCGTTTGTCTGTGGGTCTCCCCACCGTGCCCGGAGAGCACGTTAAGCTGTCGCTCCCGGTTGTTATCACATAACATCTGATAATAATCGTTAACTCTTGATAAGTAAATTGCTCTTATTCAATGAGTTACTGGTTCGCCCTTAGGGTTGCGGAGGTCAGATGGCAATCGCTCTGTGTAAAAACTAGTAACCCGTCAAATCCGGATAAGAGCAATAAGCAGACCCTGGGTAAAATAAAATACCGGGAATAATGCTAGGATGAAGAAGTTTCACCATGACCGTCATTGTCTAGATCCGTGGCTTAGCTCGAAGCATCTTTTTACTTTTGATAGACGTAATTGAAGTCTGTTTCCTGCAGCGGTATGGAACCTACCTTAGTATTTCTATTGACCACACAAGCATGTGTTCCGATCTGTGTGCTTGTGTAATGGACATAATTATCTTAATGGGGCCCTAATTAATAATTCAATGTGTAGTGATTATTATCATTCACTAACTGTGCCCGCAGCTCCGATCGCGTTACATAATTTTTTCATGATCCCATGGGAACCCAACATTTTCCCAGGATAAAAGGTATGCTATATGTTAATCCAAGTAATAAGCTATGTGTGTACCAAATTTCAACCAAATCTGTCCATTGGTTTTTGTATGAAAGAGTAACACACATCCATCCATCCATCCAAACTTTCACATTTATAATATTAGGTAGTTAGATTGTATCTGTTACGGCGGGCGCATAACTGTAAGATATTTTGCATTGCATTCTGTTCTAAATTTCCTAACAATAATGTAAACGTGAAACATACACAAAAACTTTGATAATATAATATTTTTTTGAAGTCAGCAAAGAATACAGAATAATAAATCAATGAAGGTTGGATAAAATGAATAAAAGGACGAAGGTCAAACAGCTCGAGCCGACGTGACGTCTTTCATATTTCAAAAGATTTTCACGATGTTTTTATTACGACTCCAGTAATCATCTATTATTCACACATAAAATATGTACTGCTGATATTTTGATGCTTTATATTTTGTTTAACATTTTTTGATAAGATATGAAATGTTATTTGTTTTTTTTTTATGTTAGAAGTTGGCAAACAAGCATACGGCCCGCCTGATGGTAAGTGGCTGCCGCAGCCTATGAGCGCTTGCAGCACCATTAGAAGGTGCCACTCACGCGTTGCCAACCTCGAGATATTAGTTCTTAAATCTCGTTCGCCCAGTAATTTCACTAGCGTACAATGCCCTTCAAACCGGAGCACAGTAGTGCCTAAACACTACTATTTGGCGGCAGAATATTGGACACTGCGGTGGTACCTACCTAGCCGGCCTCTTGCAACAAAAGACCTACAACCAGTGTGACTGATTGCACTGGTGGAATAATCTCTGTTGTGACAGAGGTTATCCCAACAGCGGGCGATGGGGTCGTCACATCCCGACGCCTTTTTAAATTTTGTATAAATACAATTATAGGTATGTACATAGAAATGTCTTCTTCTTGCCCTTATCCCACCTAAGTGGAGTCGGCACAGCACGTCTTCTTCATCCATCCTATCATTCGTCATCTCTGCACTCACTCTTTTTCCACGCATATCCTCTTCCACACATTTCATCCGTCATTTTGGGCGTCCTTTCTTCACATTGCCACTCACTTTCAAATCCGTCGCTCTTTTGGCCACATGACTTTCATCTCTTCGCATAACATGCCCATACCAGGATAGTCTTCCACTCCTTAACTTTTCAATCACTGGCTCTGCTTTCAAACTACCTCTTATATACTCATTTCGAATTTTGCCCTAACGTACATAAAAATCAATTGCTTTATATTTTTTAATATTGATTTATTCGCCTCAATACTGAGGTGTTGTCGGAAAAAAAACTAGGAAAACCTCAATATATAAAATTTATATCAATAATTTCCACATTGTGGACCATACACAGTGGAAACTGAAGGAGTTCAAATATTCACGAATTAAAATCGACCGCAAAAAGAAATTGTTAATTACATAGTAATTAGTTAATGTAATAGAAATTAAACAAAGTTGCAGGGAAAACTTATATGTCTCTAAAATTTCAAAACGTAACGTCTTTGAAATAATTTTCGGGGAAAGTTCTTTTGATATCCTATAACCTCAAGTTCAGAGTTTTACGCTGCGATGATATTTTTTTTCAACTCTCAGTTACATATATCAGTAAAATATATAAAAATTAAGGGTAGCCCTTAATTTTTATATATTTTATTTTACTTCGAAATTGTGTAGTAGTTCATATACCCCTAACTACTAAATCTTTTATCGAGTCTTTGATTAAAATGACTTGGACATTATAAGGGTTCAATTTTTCCATTTTCTACGGAACCCTAAAAAATCCAATCTTGTAATTTTTCATGGAAATTGCCACTTCGGATAACTTTCAATCCAAAATCTACGGAATCCACTTGTATATAATAAAACATATGTACATCTCTTTGTCTGTTACTTGAAACTCGTCTGCTCCAATTGAAATTATTCTTGTTTATATATAGACTAGTTCTGCCCGCGGCTTCGCTCCTGCTGGGTTCCACCAACTAACCGCATTTTATCAAATCAAATTAAATATTTTTATTCAACGTAAAAAGCATATAACTTATTTGTTGAAAGTCAAGATTCGACTACCGGCTCCAAAATTAAACCTCTACCCGAGAAGAACCGGCGAAACAAACTCGGAAATTATCGCCCGCCTGCACTTTATTTCTTAATACGTGGCTTATAAGTATCGTATCGCCATGCTATAAAGCCTACAGCCTTCCTTAAAAAATGTTCTATGAAATGCAATTGCAATGCAATTTTTCAAATCCGATCAGTAGTTCTAGAGATTAACGCGTTCAACCTAACAAAAAATCCTTCTGCTTTATAATATTGGCATGGATATGTTATCTGACTAGGCTTTAAGATATTTTACATGTTACGACAGTAACAGCAGTAACAATTTCAATAAATCGTGAGACATTGCAATCGCGCTATGCGTATGCTAAAATCTTGTTAAAAATAGAAATGGGAAATAAAAACATTGAAAATCCTAGTACTAAATAAATCCTTAAGCCTCTATTGTTATCTGTTGTATAAAACTTTAGAAATAAAACCAAAATCTTTACCAAACACATATGTATAAAATATCACCAATACTATCAATGGTTGTGAAAAATGAATAGGGTTTTATTAAATATTTTGGGGTTACGTCAACTGTGCCCGCTGCTCCGCGCGCTTTAATGTAGTAATATTTATCATGATAAGTTAACAAGCATCAAATATTTTATTAAATTCACTCCAGGCCGTATGTCTAATACTAGAACGAAGAAAAATTACCTAGAAGCTAAGTATTGTACTGTGGCAAGCGTTTTACATGTAGATAATTTAATTACTAACAAAAAGAACGAAACTTTTATAATTCAACACCTGTGCCGAGCAATTTTCGCTACACTTTTAGCGAATAATAGCGCACTCAAAAACAGCACACAGGTGTGATAAGCCTCTCTACCAGTTTTCGAGATAAATTAATGAAGACTGTATGAATTTACCAACAAAACAAAAAAAAAATTAAGGGATTAATAGGAAGTGAGCTCTAATGACAAATAATGTGGCTACAGAGAGAAATCATTTGGAAGTAAATAATGTTTCATAAGATACATATTTTTCGGCGTCGGGAAGTGACGACCCCATCGCCCGCTGTTGGGATAACCTCTGTCACAGCAGAGATTGTTCCACCAGTGCAATCAGTCACACTGGTGGTAGGTCTTTTGTTGCAAGAGGCCGGCTAGGTAGGTACCACCGCAGTGTCCAATATTCTGCCGCCAAATAGTAGTGCTTAGGCACTACTGTGTTCCGGTTTGAAGGGCATTGTACGCTAGTGAAATTACTGGGCGAACGAGATTCAAGAACTAATATCTCGAGGTTGGCAACGCGCGAGTGGCACCTACTAATGGTGCTGCAAGCGCTCATAGGCTGCGGCAGCCACTTACCATCAGGTGGGCCGTATGCTTGTTTGCCAACTTCTAACATAAAATAATAAAAAAAAAAAATATATGAATAGGATATTAAATATGAATTTTGTTGTAATGCCCATATAAAATTTAGTAGTAGAAACATGCTTTATTCTGCACAAATGGGCCGGCTCGACTGAGCCCATTTACCCTCTCTCAGAAAATCGGCGTAAAGTGACAATCAGTAGGTACTGTTGCGTTTCGTACTATAAGTGAGAACGAGGGAGGCCCAATCTCCCACCCCCTCTGTTCCTTCCTTACTTATACTTCAAGTATCACAAACGTTCATAGGTTGCGGTGACTATTTACCATCAGGCGGACCGTACGCTTCATGACCTTGACCAAACGTCATCAAATGAGAAAAACCTCCTTAAAACCTCCTCTTAAAACCTCCTCTTAAAACCTCCTCTTGAAACCTCCTTTTAAAACCTCCTCTTAAGACTACTTAAGTACATACACTTATATACATTTGACACCGTTGTGGCGTTGTGGGTAGCGAGTCTGCCTTAAGCCTCGACGGTTGCGGGTTCGATTCCCGTTCGGAGCAGATGTTTGTATTATTCGTACAGGCATGTTTTCCGGTCTGGTTGTGTTTGTCCTTGTCATTGTGAATGTTTCCGGACCCCGACACAGGATATAATTATCCTAATGGGGGCCGTTGAGTGTGTAGCGTTTATTTTTATTTTTTATTTTATACATTTCAAAATAATATTATGTTTTCAATTCGAATCAAAATTTAATACCTAGCATTTCTGAAACACACCCTCCATTAACGCCTCGCGTTTCACTTAAGTTCTTAGGCTCCACATGTCAGGAGAGCATTAAGCCGCTTGCTGGGAAACACATCTCTGTTATAAAATTACTAATGAAGTTCCCGTTATTACAGTTTCTAGAATGTTTTATAGTAATATCAAATGCTAACGTTCGCGTTCTTATCTAAAAATATATTATTTTGTTATATGTAGTATATTAATTATTAATCAAACGTTTTTTTTTACAAACTATGCACTGTCATTGAAATGAAAATTCCTTTTTGGTATTTGAACGTAAAATAATAAGGCATCTTCGGAGCTGTAATGGAACCACCACGAGTTATACCAACTGTACGATGAGCCAATCGTCATTAGGGCCATAATGATCGGACGCCTGCGTCGGACAGGTCACGTCGTACGAATGAGCGAAGCCAGCGAAAACACCTTCTGGAAGGCCAGCCGGAGGGCCGCAGACAGGGTATGGGTTACAGTTATTATTTCGGGAATTGTCCTTTTTTTATGTTACAAGTAGGCAAACAAGCACATGGCCCACCAGACGGTAAGTGGTTGCCGTAGCCTATGAGCGCTTGCAGCACCATTAGTAGGTGCCACTCACGCGTTTCCAACCTCGAGATATTAGTTCTTAAATCTCCTCTGCCCAGTAATTTCACTAGCGTACAGTGCCCTTCAAACCGGAACACAGTAATGCCAAAGCACTACTATTTGGCGGCAGAATATTTGACACTGCGGTGGTACCTACCTAGCCGGCCTCTTGAAACAAACAACTTGTGAGAGAGATCATTGATTATCCCAAGAGCGGGCGATGGGGTCGTCACATCCCGACGCCGAGAAAAAACTGCTCAAATAATGCTTATTCGTTTTAAAATTTGGTGTCTTGCTAGTTCTTGATCTATTCCCAAATTCTAATTTCTGCTACAAACGTCGCTACTCAGTCATTTAACGAAGACAATGTTATTACGTCTTTTACCTCTTTTCATCGTTCAAGACAATTTAATGAGAACATGAAGCAAAGTCCGTTAATATATTGTATATTAATGATCTTTGCTTTTTTGATTTTGTAAATATTTGTATTGCTATTGGCCCTACTGGCCTTAACAACGTAGTCGAGTAGGGCGGTCAGAGGCGGCCCGGCACTACAAAAGTAAGGCGTCCTAAGCACGTCTTGCAAGACCCTGACGATAGGATTACATTAGAAAATGCCCCTTACACAGCACCGACACGCACACAACACCGTCCTCGCCGGCGAGGACGAGGTCCTTTGTTTCGCACGTCGCGTCGCGCTCACACCGTCGGGTATAGAATGCGCTCGGAGCGCTGCCTCCATCTCCGATGACGTCCTTAGCCATGGTTCGGCTTCGCAGGAGGCACCCTAAGGACGGAATCAAATTTGGGCCCCCGTGAGGACTGTCCCTTTATCAGGGCTGAGTCTCAGTACTCGGCCCCCCTGCCCGGTGACGCTGTCAAAGCCAGTAGGGTCAACAGCAATACACATTCCGAAAAAAAGAGGCGGCCATTGAGACCCGGCTGTATGAAAGTGACTCACGGTGGTTTAAAGTTTATTCCATCCATAGAATGCCTCATGCGAGGCTGGAGCCTGATTTAAGATGTTATTGGGAAAAGAGATGGCGCTGAGAGCGATGATTTTTCGATGATTTTTTTTAGTAACTTGGCCCTAGTGGCCTCGACGGCGTCACGGTCTAGTCGATGTCCACACTCGACTTGCGTTATTTTGTACTCATTCCAAGAACTATAAAAGCTCACTTGCTACTTATGATATATTACATAAGAATACAAATATGCACATAACTTAGTAAATTATGATTTTAAAACCTAAAGCAAATTAAATCACTCAAGAAGCTCAAACATTCCCTGTTTTTCTGAACATCACAATATAAAAGCGAAAAATATTTCTATAAATACATACTCTTTTGATCTCTAGAACCTTTTACTGTGATGTTACATACATTACATACAGTTTGTGATGTTGTACACTAAGATATAAATCTTAAAACTACTGAGGGATTTTATTATTCATTAAATAAGCAATGAAGGTAAAATAAGAAATATTTGCAAAACCGCCCCCGCGCTTTCCACTTCGAAATCAGAAAGTTATAAGATAAAGTGAATGTAAATTTGTTTTTGTTAAACGACATCCTTTTCATTTATGAAGCTTCGATCTTCATTGAGCTAGTATCATGCTCTCTCAAAACTCCCGGAGATAAATATACATGTCGGAGAATGACCATTCTCATAGACATCGTCATCAGTGGTATCAACGCTTGTGGGCGTCGTGTGGGTAAAATGCAAGCACAAAACAAGCTGTACAATATTTATTGTGGATTTATTCCTTTTAACAAATCATAGTATCATATCATATATTCGAGCAGTGGGTTCGGCGCACCGATCTGACTTCACCTCCCAATAATCTAAGAGTGATCCAACTCGATCCAACCACAATTTCACAATATATCTTATTCCCGTAAAACAACATAACTTTTGTTTCTTTTCTCATTCCCACTGACAGCGTTCAGATGGTGTCTCGACCCCACTAGAGGTTTCCCTCTACTCGATATGGCCAGTATTATAACTACTTAATAAAAACTTATACAATATTAAAAGGTGATAACAAATCAAATTAAGCTAATTTATGATTTAAAATGAACAAATATCAGTAAAATTATTAAAGAAAAGCTCGTTTAACATCCAACTCCGACATACATATATATTTTATATACATACGCTTTATTTACACGCTTAACACTCAACGCCCCCCATGATATCCTTTCTCAGGCTCTAGACTATCTGTGTACCAAATGTCATTTCAATCAGTAGTTTTGGCCTGAAAGCACTACAGACAGACACAGAGACAGTGCTACTTCCGCATTTATAATTATTAGTAAGGATATATAGTCAATCAAAAAAAGATCGGCGAATTGTTTCAGCAGATACAACATACATCATTAAAATAACATAATTGTGTGGTAACTAAATTACCTTCACACGAATTTTCATTCAAAATAAAAATAATTTCCGTACCACATCTACGCGATGCGGTAACTGAAATATGAGTTTCACACTTTTTAAATTTTACAGCGTTATTCGAGGAATTTTAGACTCACGAAAAACGAAACGCATGTGTTTTGAGGCATGCCACCACGCCGCGCCGCCTCGCATTGCTTTGTTAGTTCAACTAACTTTTTTAGATGGATATTATTTTGCGAGAAAAAAATACATGTCTTTATCCACAGTCTTATTATTTCAAACTATTTTAACGCTGTAAAACGAGAGTATTTTAAGCATAGGATTAAACAATATGCGTACACAATGGCTTCCGCTGCCCTGGGAGAAAGGTTGAGGTTAAGTTTGATGGTTGACCACCTGATGCCGCTAGCCATCCCGGCCCCTCAGCCCCGTTACCCGGGGCTATATAAATAGGGCTCACCCTCGGGCTGTGGACGTGCAGAGTGGGTTATCTGTGCGTCCGTGATGAGCAGCCCTAAGGAGGACAGCAGTCGGTGTGGTCCCGACTGCCGTGTGCGCTTGCATGGGAAGCGCTGGGGGGCTTACCATCACGGCTTGGAAGGAATCTAGCCTCGTCCTCTTGAGGAAAGACGGCAGGTTTGCTAATTCTCCCTCTGCTTAATTCCTGATCGTTTGCTAGCATAGATTTATAATATATTAACCATCACTTTCATAAAGACAAATTGACACAGACTCGTCGGTGCCCCTTCGTAAATTCAACACCAACAAAACGGAACGGAATAAGTCACACGCTACGTTCATTCGGTTATGTAGCAAGCTTGTGAATAAATATAAATATTTTTTCTCTAAATCAAATTTTAAAACAATTTTTAAGGTCGTTGAGATTCAGTGCTGGTGATGTTGACTTTAAGGGTAGCAAATTCGATGTCCGATGGGGGTAGGTGTTCGTATTGACCATAAATATGTCGTATGTTTAGCATCACCCCAGGCAGTGTTTCTGTTTATTATATGATTATCCTAATGATTATAATTATTATTATAATAATCTGTAGGCTTTATATTGCGTGAGGCTGACTAGGTAGGCATCATCGCAGTGTCAGTTACTCTACCGTAAAGAAATATACTGTGTTTTGGTTTGAAGGACACTGTAGCTAGTGAAGTTACTGGGCAAAGGAGATTTAAGAACCAATATCTCGAGGTTGGTAACGGGTGAGTGATATCTACAGATATATTTTAATGCAAGCGCCCCTAGGCTATGACAATCTTGATTGCCAACTCCTCAGAAGCAAAGCCACGGTAAAAGTTAGTTGTAAATAAATATATAATGCTTATAAACACATATTGCTCAAACAGTCTAAAGCCTTATTAATTATCGCGTATTACAATTATATATTAACGAACGACAATCATTTGAAACGATCGGAGCTAATTTATCATTAATTGGTTAAATTTAATTCAGCGCGATGATCGCTAATTGAAACGTATCCATCGCTCGTTATTTATTTAATTTTATTAATAAATTATTACGTGACTTCGTTTTGTATCTGACGCGAATTAAATATTCATGTTTCGTAATAGTTCAGCAAATTTAGCGACGAGGGTTATAGGACGCAAATAAGCAATACCATGTCCACCCACAAAATTGAAAAAATTGAGTTATATATGCAGAAGTGTCGGTAAATGGCTGAAGAACATTTTTCTTTAATATTTGTAGGGTTTTAAGCTTTAAAACTTCTAAAAAGCCATTTTTAATCATGCCATTTATGTATTATTTTAAACGTTTTGGGTTATATTATATACGAAATATGCAGTTTGTATGCTTTTTTTGTGAAAATAAGTAAAATAACTTACATAAATCTTGAAATTGCCAAAAACTTGACCAATACATAAAAAAATTATATAAAGCAAGTTGTTCAAAATTTTACAACCCCGTTTTTCTCGAAATGACATTCGTGTGAGTTGACATGGTATTGCTTATTTGCGTCCATATAGGACTAGCTTCTGCCCGTGGCTTTACTTTAATCACCGTAATGAGATGACTTTATTGTAACACAAAATGGTTCCCGATACAAACTTACATTCGATAAAAGTCCTAGAAACTTCACGAAAAAGCCTATTAATTCTTCGTGTCAATAAAAACTTGTGACACTCACAAATAACGTGGCTTTCTATTGGTGAAATAATTTTTAAAATCGGTAGGGAAGATTTTTTTTTAAATAAATAAATAAACGCTACACACTCAACGGCCCAAATTAAGATAGTTATATCCTGTGTCGGGGGTCCGGAAACATACACAATGACAAAAACAAATACACCCAGACCGGAAAATATGCTAACATGGTAAATATAAACATATTATGCTCCGAGTGGGAATCGAACCCGCGACCTGTGGCGTTTAAGGCAGGTTCGCTACCGCTGCGCCACAACGTCCTCAAAAGATAAAGATAAAAGATCCAGAGATTACCCCTTACAACTTCAGAAATTTACGAACTTTACCCTACCTCTTTATAATATTAGTATAGATAGATATGGGAGTATAGACTACCTTTTGCTAAAGGATAATAAATAATGAAATAATAAGAAACGGACCATACTCAGCGGCCCCTATTAGGATTGTTATATCCTGTGTCGGGGGTCCGGAAACATACACATGGACAAGGACACCGAAAACATGCCTGTATGGTCTCTTCAGGCATCTGCTCCAAGCGGGAATTAGCGCTTAAGGCAGGTTCGCTACCTCTGGGCCACAATATCGTCATATGAATGTCTTTCAAATTGAAACTAACTGAATATTTTGGCTTAGAAAAATTTTGTTATTATTATTTCCGACTCCAGACAGTAGCGAGATGAAATATACAGCTTTTAGTTCCCAGTAGTATTTTGAGTATTTCATCAAAAACTAAATATTCAACATAATCCCTACTTTAATATTATAAATGCGAAAGTGTCTGCGAAAATAACTGTCTATGTGTCAAGCTTATGACTAAATTACTGAACCGATTTTAAAAATTTTTTAACAGAGATCTAGTTCTTGGGAAAGGACATATTTTTATGAAAAAGTTTTAAGGGGAGAGCGCCGGAGGCCCAATTTCCCACCCCCCCTGTGAGAAAAAAGAAAAGGGTCTTTTTTCCCTTGGGTTGGCAACACGCA
Source organism: Hestina assimilis (assembly GCA_023373885.1). Taxonomy (NCBI): domain Eukaryota; kingdom Metazoa; phylum Arthropoda; class Insecta; order Lepidoptera; family Nymphalidae; genus Hestina; species Hestina assimilis. The sequence goes on along the minus strand of CM041749.1, from coordinate 1,578,901 downwards.
TGTAATATTTCAAGTATTGCACGTTCCATTAGTAGGTGCCACTCACGCGTTGCCAACCTCGAGATATTAGTTCTTAAATCTCGTTCGCCCAGTAATTTCACTAGCGTACAATGCCCTTCAAACCGGAACACAGTAGTGCCTAAGCACTACTGTATTCCGGTACCTACCTAGCCGGCCTCTTGCAACAAAAGACCTACCACCAGTGTGACTGATTGCACTGGTGGAATAATCTCTGCTGTAACAGAGGTTATCCCAACAGCGGGCGATGGGGTCGTCACATCCCGACGCCTAAGAATTTTGAAATTGAAATTGTTTGACAATTGCTATCATAAAATAAAATAAAAACATAATCCGTATATTAAGCTCTTCCTAAGAGAGGTCATAAAGAAAATGTAAAATATTTACAGCATCTTGTAATCTGCAATTGTAGGAAACAAACCACTTTGTATACTCGACTTGCTCCACAGCGTTAATCAAATGGTCGCATGCTAATCCTGGCTTACTCGGGCTAAAGAAGTCTGGAGACCGTGTTCTGGCGCGTAAGCCAGCTTTGCATAACAAATATTGCAGCGAAACTTTAAGAAGGGTCACACTAAAGACGCCGTGTCATCTTAAATCTTCGAAGAAGTTTTGGTTAAATTAACATGTAATATTCTTGTTATTCAGACTTTTTGAGTAAGTTGAGTTTTTAGATACGAATATTATGGAGATATACATTAATATGATTTATGTTAATTTATGTATTCTAGATGTAATAAAGGATAAATTATTTTTATAGGCAAATAAATTTAGCTTTGATTTTAAGAAAATAATCTTTTAATAGATATAAGATTTAAAATGAAGGAAAGAATAAAATACAAAACATTATATTGCGAATAGTGTGTATTTGACTAGTATTTGCCAGCGGTTTCACCTGCGTGAATAATGTTTGTAGTACAAAGTCTGAAACCCTCCCTCCCTTTTACAAACTTTGAATGGCATATTGATATAAATCGAATCAACAACCTAAAAATAATTTGAAGCTCTAAAAATAACAATACTTTAATACAATTTTTATTCCCTCCCTTCAACCCTTTACAACCCTTTTTCGCATTTAAATTAGCCTACGTCATTTCTCAGGCTGAAGACTATCTTGAAATCGCGACAGATAGACAGACACACGGACATACAGAGAAGCAGAGTTACTTTCGCATTTATTATTGAGTCCAATTCTAACAGAAACTTATAGCGATAAGAGAAATGTGGCAATTTAAGTGCATTTGATTTTTGACTAATTTGGGACTACATTTTTTTTGTGTTGATATTAGAATTCGATATATGAATTGTATAATCAGTACATAGTATAAAACAAAGTCGCTTTCTCTGTCCCTATATCCCTATGTATGCTTAAATCTTTAAAACTACGCAACGGATTTTGATGCGGTTTTTTAATAGATAGAGTGATTGAAGAGGAAGGTTTATATGTATAATAACATCCATTAAATAGTGGAGAAATACTGTTATTTTTGAGGTTTCTAATGTTATGTCGTAAATAATAACGCGTGCGGGCCACGGGCAGTAACGAATAAATCAAAACTACTGGATCGATTTTAATCATTGTTTCAGTGAATGACATGGGCTATATATTTTATACCCGTGCGAAGCCGGAGCGGGCCGCTAGTTAATTATATATCCAGAGCCATTCATATGGAAAACGACAAGGCTCTACTTCTCGAAATACTACTTTATTGATCAAAACTTTTTCATAAGAAAAATTATTACTCAGAATTCCTTCTTAGAATTAATTTTGATACGATTCAGTTTGCATTCGTTAGGATTTTATTTCATTTACTTTCCCCAGAGCTCTTATACTTAACTCTCATCTCGAGAAGGCTTTATGGAAATATCATTATATACATTACGTTTTTACGTTGCTATCATTATTTCCTCGAGCTATTAAAGTAATAGGCTTAGATCTATTATCATTAGAAGAGTACTGAATAGTATTCAATTGAAATTGTTTCTTGTTAAAAAAACAGTGTGCTTTAGACCACACGATTGAAGTAAAACTTCTTTAGCTAAAATTAGTCAGCGAGTAACGTATCTGTCTATCTGTCTGTCTGTCTGAAATGAATGAATATAATATATAATATAAATAGTATGTACATTTCTGTCTCATTCTTTGCCGGCTTCATCCTACACATTTTTGTATTTCTGTCTTTTACCAGTCGTTTTTTCCGTTGCATCCGGTTTGAAATCACAACGATTCTTAAGAAGTTTCACTTCAAAAAGATAAGTTTAAACAACAGGAACAGAACAACAAACAAGAAAAGATAAGTTTAAACGGACGTAGATATAAGTACTATATCTGGTATAGTGAATCTGATTCATGTACAATGTTTTGCGTAAAAGATTTTTTGGTGATAAGTTTTATAAAACCAGACACCATTGTGGCATTGTGGGTAGCGAGACTACATTTAGTATCGACGGTTGCGGGTTCGATTGCGGCTCGGGCTGATCTTTGGATTGATCTTTACAAATATCTGTTTTGGTCTGGGCATTTGTCCTTGTTGGTCACCCCACCATGCCTCGGAGAGTACATTAAGTTGTCACCACAACACCGTTACCACATCTGATAATAATCGTTAACTCTTGATAAGTAAATTGCTCGTATCCAATGAGATTCTGGTTCTCCCTTAGGGTTATGGAGATCAGATGGCAATCGCTCTGTGTAAAAACTAGTAACCTGTCAAATCTGGATAAGAGTAATAAGCAGTTAAATACCGGCAATAATGCCAGAAGTTTTATAAAACCTACCGTCTTCAACATAATCCGTTCTTTCTTCTTTCGTTCAATATGTAGTTAGATGTATGGACTGCTACTTTTAAGTTTGATATATTTAAGATATCACTACAAAATTGTGTAGCGTGGCCTTTCATAGATATAAATGTTCATAAAGCCAGTAGTCTCCGACTAAATAGACTGATATTTGGACGGACAGACGGAGACGAAATTATAAAGGTTTCGTTTTTGCTATTTGGCTATGGAACCCTAATAACAACTAATAGTATCGAATAATCACAAAGATTCTGTAAAAAGAAATATCAATATCATTTGCAAGCATTTGTAAAGTATAAGTAACAAAATATAATAAATTCTAGAAAAACTTTACCCAAGAACAACTACTATTACAAGCTTCGCAAAGTCAATATCCTTATTCAGCTCACGAACGAAGCTAAAAGGCAATTGTGCTGTGAAAGGTCATTCTTATCCGATTTCCAAAGCGAGATATTTTGTTACGCCATATTCCCAACGATTTACATTATATATTGGGATTTTTTATACATATGTGTATCTGCGTTGTGACACATGTCGTCCAGACTTTGAGTATATTATGATTTTGAGTGTTTCGATTTTATTTCATTGACTTAATTGGCAAGAAAGCATAAAGCATGCTGTTGGGATAACCTCTGTCACAGCAGAGATTATTTCACCAGTCCAATCAGTCACACTGGTGGTAGGTCTTTTGTTGCAAGAGGCCGGCTAGGTAGGTATCACCGCAGTGTCAAATATTCTGCCACCAAATAGTAGTGCTTAGGCATTACTGTGTTCCGGTTTGAAAGGCACTGTAGGCTAAAGAAATTACTGGGCAGAGGAGATTTAAGAACCATTATCTCGAGGTTGGCAACGCATGAGTGGCACCTACTAATGGTGCTGCAGGCGCTCATAGGCTACGGTAACCACTTACCGTCAGATGGGCCGTTTGCTTGTTTGCCAACTTGTAACATAAAAAAAAAATACAACCAACCTCGAGATATATATAGTTCTTACATCTTCTTTGCCTAGTAATTTACATAGCTTCACACCGAAGTACAGTAATGCCATATTTTAGAATGACATAGAACTTATGACCCGTGTAGCTTATTATCAGTCTAACAACAGGGCCATTAACGTGTATTAGTTGTTGCCATCTGGGATGTGAACGGCGAACAAGGACGACAATGAAAAGGGCAGCGGGACGACGTTGTGGCGCATTGGTAGCGAACCTTCCTTAAACGCCACAGGTCGCGGGTTCGATTCCCGCTCGGAGCATAATATGTTTCTATTGACCATGCAAGCATATTTTCCGGTCTGGGTGTATTTGTCCTTGTCATTGTGAATGTTTCGGACCCCCGACACAGGATATTACTATCCTAATGGGGGCCGTTGAGTGTGCAGCGTTTATTTATTTATTTATTTATAAATGGGAAGTGATTTAAGCTTCTGTGCTCTTACTCATAACCGCATAAGAATAACACAAATTCCTATACTACTGGTCAATATTCTGTTGATTGCGGAGCGAGCGTGGCGTCGCACTATGGCGCAAGAGGTTTCGTTGGATTTTAGGAGTCCCACACTATCACTACTTGTAGTGGTGCACTAAATGCATGTCTCAACGTTAAAAAAAAGTCAATATTCTGTTAGAAGTCATTCCAGCCAGTTTAATTCTTAAAAGTAGTACTTCAACCTAAATTACTGAACCAAAGAAAAAAAATTGAAGTTACATAATATTAAGAATATATACAACTAAATTACAAACAACTCTACGAATTCGCAGGGACACAATTTCGTATGTGATATAAATTATTCAAAGTATACGTGACTGTAGGACACGACATTTTCGGAATAAAAATCCAAATCAAAATGCTTTCATATGCACGAATTTGAAATATTGTGATAGACTCGCTGGGACTATCCCCAGCGTGCCTATCACAAAATTACATACTCATATTTATTCCGACTTCTTCTTAGCATTATTCCCCGTAATTAACCAGGGTCATTAATCTTATCCAGATTTGATAGGATACTAGTTTTTACACAGAGCGATTGCCATTTTGACGACGTTGTGGCGCAGCGGTAGCGAACCTGCCTTAAACGCCACAGGTCGCGGGTTCGATTCCCGCTCGGAGCATAATACGTTTGTATTGACCATGCAAGCATATTTTCCGGTCTGGGTGTATTTGTCCTTGTCATTGTGAATGTTTCCGGACCCCGACACAGGATATTACTATCCTAATGGGGGCCGTTGAGTGTGTAGCGTTTATTTATTTATTTATTTAACGTCTGCAACCCTCAGGGCGAACCAATAACTCATTGGATAAAATCAAATCTAGAGTTAACAATTAGTATAAGTTCTTATGTGGTAACAACTGGGACCGTCATCTTAACGTGTTCTCCAAGGCAAGTTCGGTTGGTAGACCCACAAGCACTAACGCTCAGACCGAACCAGATGTTTGTAAGATTAATATAAGCATTTGCTCCGAGCGGGAATCGAACCCGCGAACGTTGAGGTTGAAGGCAGCCTCGCTAATAACATTCTTCTATATTTTTTAAACCAAATATGGCAAAACATACGGCATACACACGAGAGACTTAAATATTGCCAGCCCAACGATAAGTCAAGTTGTGTTTCAACCTGAGCGTCTCCGTGCTTCGGAGGGCACGTAAAAAGTCAGCCCTGGCTGTTATCAATTTGACAAAAGCCGAAAAGTCAAGTCAGAGGACTATTTGGACGACCTGAACAACTCTGACACTAAGTTAACCTCTAACCACTCGATAAGCAGGAGAATCATTAAGTGGTCCATACAGTTGTTAGTTACCTTTTCGATATATATAAAATTATTTGACTTATACCTCTTGTTGTACTACAAAGGCAAAAATTAATGGTATTTCGAACCAATAACGGACCGCACCTTCACATCAATTTGCGCCCCCATTATGCTCAGTCCCCTGAGAGCTTGTGTCACTAAGTCCACACAATGACAGGTTAACTTTAAACGACAGCTTGACTAATCACTACATGCTTCTACCATTTTCCAATACCCAAGGGAAGTACTCCCATTAGAAAATGCTAAGCGTATGGGTAGCACAAAGCGCCTTCACGGTAAAAATTGCATTAAATGATAAACAGTTTTCCTACTTAAAAAGAGTTTAGTAGTAATAATTTTCATTATAGATATACAAGTTTGTACTCCATTACATATTATTTTTGTATCTCTTACGAAGTTTAAAAAATAGCACGATTAAAATGGCATGATTAAATTATAAAGTCGATCTCCATTTACAATTTTAAGACTTATTAATAAAAGCTAAGAAATAAAGTGTTATATCCTAGCTTCAGTCCGCGGGTTTACTCGCTGAATAACTATTAAAAATGTAATAAAGAAAAAATTAGTTTCCCATACTAATCTAACTCTCATACTGCATTTTTTGCAATAAAAGGTAGCCTATGTCCTTACCAAAGTCTAGCCCACCGATGTACCTAATTCATGAACATAGGCTTACTGCTTTAGGCGTGAATGTCTGACAAATAGAGTGAAAGGCAGAGTCACTTTTGCATTAATAATATTTAAGGATTATTATTATTGTAATAACTTAATCTCCCAACTAGGAAAACTCCCTGTCATTCTTATAAACTCTTTATTAATCAAATATAGATAGCACATCTTCACTGTAACCTAGTTTTCTCAAAGCCATATCGATGCCTTCCCAATTTCAGAGATGATTTCATTCCTCTGGCGCCGTTTCAAAGAAATTTTCCCCTGCAATTTATTATAAAAGGAAATAATTAATAGCGTATTGGATTGAAGTTGTCGGTTTTCGAGAAATTGTTTATTTTTTTTTATAAAACTAAGTATGAATCTCGACGATGTTCGGTATTAAATTTAATTTTGATGATATAAATAAATTAACGCTAAAACATGTCCGAGCGGGAATATAACCCGCGACCTGTGGCGTATCATCATATCATAAAAAATACTCATACGCTACGCTCATAGGCTACGGCAACAACTTCACACACCATCAGGTGGGCCATATGCTAGTTTGCATACAACACTAAGGCTTTAAGTTGGTGACTTTTGGCCGATGTTCTAGTTTACAGTATGCATATATTTTTTTTTAATTTTCAATTTTGTGATTCCCAATTTAAGTTCTATAAGTATTACCAATGTTATAGTCACATCAACACAATATTATCCTTGTAAAAGCTTTTAGTATGAGGTCAAAACACATGCTATGAATAATCTATCACCATTCAGCTGTCAAAGGGAAATTTTAACATATTCGGCACCTAATACCATCTTTGTTTTGCACTTTATACCACACTAGCTTTTGTTGGCGACTTCGCCCACGTGGACATCTTATATATTTTTTTTATTTAAAATTGGGTAAGCTCTTTACCTCCATCGAGCGCGAAGGCTTAGATGTGGTCTACGGTGGAGCGAGCTTACTCATAAGAAGCCTTTCTATTCGCACCTCATTAGGGTATAAATATCAATAAAACACGAAACACGTCTTCCATCAATTCTGTTAAAAAATATTTATGCACGATTTTAAGTAGATTAGGCCAAAGAATCGCGCGGTCCCATATAGTCTTTGTCCCCCTTTTTTTACCCCCATGGGGTAGAATTTCGGAAACACCTTATCGGATCGGAATCTTATCGGATGCCTACGTCATACAAAGAACACACCTATAAGTTTCAGGTTTCTAAAATCAGCGGATTAGGCTGATCGTTGATCTGCCCGTCATTCAGGACAGAGCATTTTATATATAAAGATAGAAGAAGACGGAAGACGATTAAGACTGGTTGTACCCGTAGATCTGCAGAATAATTCCTTACTTTTTACTGGGTGGATCCTCAGTCTTTTTCTAAATAAAAGTAGTCTCCTTATAACATCAATTACCTGCCAATTAAAGTCCTGTTAAAATCGGTACAAAAGGTAAACTTTTGAAATTGGATTCATAAAAACTATTATTTTGACATAGCATACAGACGATTCAATTTTATTTATTTGTATAGACTAAAAAGGTAATTTGAATCGGAATTCAGTTAAATAACTGAATCATTAAGTTAAATAACTACCAGTCAAGTACGTGGTGGATCACACATAGTGGAAACTAAAGGGTTCCGCAGCTTGAAGATGAATCTTTAGGATAATAACGAACTAAAAGCTACCGCGAAAATAAGTTTATAAATTCATAGTAATTATTAAAAATAATATGAAAAATCAAAATTATAGGGAAAAGAATGACGACGTTGTGGCGCAGCGGTAGCGAACCTGCCTTAAACGCCACAGGTCGCGGGTTCGATTCCCGCTCGGAGCATAATATGTTTGTATTGACCATGCAAGCGTATTTTCCGGTCTGGGTGTATTTGTCCTTGTCATTGTGAATGTTTCCGGACCCCGACACAGGATATTACTATCCTAATGGGGGCCGTTGAGTGTGCAACGTTTAAAAAAAAAAAAGAAGAAAGGAAAAAAAAAATATAATATCTCTGAAATTTCTTAACGTATTTTCTTCAAAACCGTTATCGTTGGAAGATTTTTTGATGTTCTACACCCTCAAATTTTTCCAGAACTTTAAATCCCATAGTTCAAAAGTTAGAACGGGCACAATTTTTTATGGGTTAGGAGCTAATATCTCAGCAACTTTGACTACGGAACCCTAAGAGGTTACAGGTAAGTAACCCTAACCATAATTTCCACTACAAAACAAACAAGCGAACGAAGAATACCTTTCTATAAGGAAGACGCAACCTTACTCTGTAAAGGAAAAAATTCACTTTTCGAAACGTCTTATTTTCTAAAATATAATGTTAGAACATTTATAAAAGATACCTTGTAATTAAGTTTACTTCCCGAGGATTGAGCTCAAATAGCAATGGCAGACGTACGGAGCTTTTTTAAAAATCTCCCTTTATTCTTTCTAGCATTATTCCCCGTATTATACGAGTTTGTAACCAGGGCTTGCTTATTAGTCTTGTTCGAATTGAACGGGTTACTATTTTATACAGAGCGATTGCCACCTAAACTCCGTAACGGTAAGAGTAAACCAGTAACTCATTGGATAAGAGCAAATCACTTATCAAGAGCTAATTACCCACAAGAACAAACGCCCAGACGGAAACAGATATTTGTAAGATCAATGCAAACATCTGCCCGAGAGGAAATCGAACACGCAACCGTAGAAGCTAAAGACAGGCTTGATACACACAACGCCACAGCGGTGATTATCAAGACCAATAAAAAATCCACTAGTTATCATCAAACCACCAAAACCAAGTATAAGTTATCATTTTGATCACAAATATCTGTTTCGGTCTGGGCGTTTGTCCTTGCGGGTATCCCCACCGTGCTTCGGAGAAGACGGTAATCTGTCGGGGCCGATAGTAATTGTTAGCTCTTGAAAAATAAATTGCTCCTATCCAAAGAGTTACTGGTCAGTCTTTTGGTCAGATGGAAATCGCTCTGTGTAAAAACTAGTAACCTGTCAAATCCGGATAAGAGTAATAACCCTGGGTAAATACCCGTTTAATACTGTGAAGAAGAACTGTAACTACAGGATTGACTTTGTTTTAATACATAACTATCTAATCACTTATGTTTGGACACAAATAAGCAATACCATGTCAACCCACAAAATTGAAAAAACTTAGTTATATATGCAGGAGTGTTGTTAAATGGTTGAAGAACATTTTGCTTTAATATTTGTAGGGCTTAACCTTTAAAACTTCCAAAAAGCCATTTTTTAATCATGCTAGTTATGTATAACTAGCGGCCCGCTCCGGCTTCGCACGAGTATAAAATTTATAGCCTATGTCATTCATTGAAAAAATGATTAAAATCGATCCAGTAATTTTGATTTATTCATTACTGCCCGTGGTCCGCACGCGTTAAATGTAATTATTTACGACGTCACATAAACCTCAAAAATAACAGTTTTTTTCTCCACTATTTAATGGATGTTATTATACATATAAACGTACCTCTTCAATCACTCTATCTATTTAAAGAAACTGCATCAACTTCCGTTGCGTAGTTTTAAAGATTTAAGCATACAAAGGGACAGAGAAAGCGACTTTGTTTTATACTATGTAGTGATGTTAAACGTTTTGGGTTATATTATATACGAAATATGCAGTTTGTATACTTATTTTTTGTGAAAACAAGTAAAATAACTTACATAAATCTGAAATTGCCAAAAACTTGACCAATACATAAAAAAAATCATATGAAGCAAGCTATTCAAAATTTTCAAACGCGTTTTTCTCGGAATGACATTCGTGTGGGTTGGAATGGTATTGCTTATTTGCGTCCGTTTAAAAGACACAATAACATTATTTTTTACTTGGACAGTTAAACGTCACCTGCTAATCAATAGGTTCTTATCAGTTAGGCAACTGAAATTTGTAGTTAGTTTAGAATTTCTGTTATAGTATTTCATTGTGCCAGATTACTGAAATTTCTGAATCGCAATAAAAATTTAAACAACAATAAAAATTCGCATATCATTCGAATTGTAAAACTGTATTAGGTTTTTAGTGGATGTAATCTCAATCAAATATAAAAATTGAGATTAACATCTTATATAAAAAGAAATGATTTAATTAGCTAATTTTTTTTGATAAAATTAACTCACCAACAAATAGTCCGAATACTAGAAGGACAGTCATTTTGAAGAACTAAATTATGTATAGCACTGCAAAAGATTCACTTATCATCTCACATTATAAATTCATCAAACTATATCCTTTCCACTACCCTACAAGCACTGAATTTGGAAAAACACAAAATAACCCATTTAATTTTGGAAACAAAATTTTTGACTCCAAGAAAAGTTCCAAAAATTACTATCCGCGATGTCTCGGTAGGCTTTGAACGAAACAGAGGTCCGTCGCCTTCGGATGCTGGATTCCGACTGCGGGACAGCATCCCGAGTTCCCTTATCCTCCCCTTTACACCCCTTATCACGATCCCGTAATTAGATAAATGTCATTGCTGTTGTCTGTGTTTTTAGCTTTCCTTCGCGAATTTTGTTGCTCCTAATAGACTGAAGTCGGGTCATTTAGAGCTGTTTGTGTGCCCCAAGCGTGTTCCGTTCCCCAAGTGAAAAATATGTTGAGCGCAGTTGTTTATGAGATTTCCGTTTTATTTCCAACATCCCACTTCTGTTAGTGTTTTTTTTAATGTCAATTATTTCTTTATCATTATATTTTTGGAGGCAAATTCATTATAAAAAGTTACCTCCTCAAGTTGTTTGTTTTTTGCGATGGGGTGGCAAGGGGTGCCAAATGGTGATGTGGCCAGTGACAAAGTGGTGACAAGTTAGCATGAGTTGAGATATGAAATTATATTGATGGTGAAATATGATAGTGGGTAATGAAATGAAAGGATATGGCTCACGTTTTAATTATTTATCACCCGCGGCTACTTTATTACAATATAGCTAAATTACTTATTTTCACTGGTGGTAGGTCTTTTGTTGCAAGAGGCCGGCTAGGTAGGTACCACCGCAGTGTCCAATATTCTGCCGCCAAATAGTAGTGCTTAGGCATTACTGTGTTCCGGTTTGAAGGGCACTGTACGCTAGTGAAATTACTGGGCGGACGAGATTTAAGAACTAATATCTCGAGGTTGGCAACGCGTGAGTGGCACCTACTAATGGTGCTGCAACCGCTCATAGGCTACGGCAACCACTTACCATCAGGTGGTCCGTATGCTTGTTTGCCAACTTCTAACATAAAAAAAAAAAAAAAAATTCCCAACAGGTTATTTTTTACTTCACCCTATTGTAGTTGGATTTTGTTACCACGGGAACTTAACATTCTTCCGAGATAAAAAGTGTCCTATATATTAGTCCAGGTAACAAGCTATATGGGTGGTATATTTAAACCAAATCCGTTCAGCCGTGTTTGCGTGATTGAGTAACCAACATCCAAATATACAAACATCCACATTAATTATATTAGAAAATGTAGTCATGTCATGAAATATAAAAGTAAAATAGCAATAGCATTTCGTTATGATATTTACTGAATATGAAATCGTTTTTTTGTGTTCACTTTCTAGTACCCTAATGGGGGCCGTTGAGTGTGCAGCGTTTATTACTATTATAATTCTTTTGTTTTATTATTGTGTTACTTTTACACCAACTCACCATATCGCATCGCCCGCTCGCGCTTTCTTTCCGACTGCTCGGCTTCCATGTATTGCATCTTCTTCATCCTAGCATTATTCCCGGTATTTTTATCTACCCAGGGTCTGCTTATTACTCTTATCCGGATTTGACAGGTTACTAGTTTTTACACGGAGCGATTGCCATCTGACCTCCGTAACCCTAAGGGCGAACCAGTAACTCATTGGATAAGAGCAATTTACTTATCATGAGTTAACGATTATTATCAGATGTTATCGATAATAACAGGGACCGACAGCTTAACGTGCTCTCCGAGGCACGGTGGGGAGACCCACACGGACAAACGCCCAGACCGAGACAGATATTTTGTATTGACCATGCATATTTTCCGGTCTGGGTATATTTGTATGTGTTTCCAGACCCCTGACACCGTCGAGACTAAAGGCAGACTCGCTACCCACAACGCCACAACGGTGTCGCTTCCATGTATTGCATCGTGATACCTATAGCCTTCCTCAAGAAATGTACTATCAAATGCAAAAACTTTTTTTTAATCCGACCAGTAGTTTCAGAGAAACCGTCAGTTTCAGCTAAAATTGCTATAGATTTAAAAAATATAAAACAAATAGGGTTTAAAAGTGATAGCCGTTAAAACAATACGAGTTCATTTTGTTCATACGAATTTGGCACGTAGAATAAGAGAAATGGATGCGGGTTTTAAAGATTAATTTTGCCTTCTTCTCCAGATTTCACTATTGAGTAAAATGCTTTAATGAATTTGAAAAAATATTGATAAAATATAGCTTTATATAAACCTCTTATTTATTTATTTAAAGACTATGATAATTATTTATTAATAATTAATTTAAACGTGATCGCATCAGAAATGGTGCCATCCGCAGTAGAACCAAAGTCACCGATATAGCCCTCCGAATCGCCAAACTAAAGTGGCAGTGGGCAGGGCACATTGCTCGTAGAACCGATGGCCGTTGGGGCGGAAAGGTTCTCGAGTAGCGACCACGTACCGGAAGGCGCAGCGTGGGCAGGCCCCACAAGGTGGACTGATGACCTGGTAAAGGTCGCGGGAGTCCGCTGGATGCGGGTGGCGCAGGACCGGTCATTGTGGCACTCTTTGGGGAGGCCTATGTCCAGCAGTGGACGTCTTTTGGCTGAAATGATGATGATGATGATGAATTAATTTAAAAACAGAATATCTATAAAATAATAGATTAGCATCTGGCTGGCAATTTTTTTGAAGTTAAACTTCTATAGAACCGTTGCGATTTGAAATCGTGTAACGGAAAATCGACAGGTAAGAGACACAAATACAAAAATGTGTAGAATGAATGTGACAGAAATATACATACTATTTTATATTATCTGTCTCTCCTCTGTACGCCATGCTTTAGTGAGCCAGAGCGAGATAGCAAATGTCGGTGTGCATGTATATATACATATATGTAGGTGGCTGCGTATTACAGCTTTTCAGTAAGAAGTCAGCGTGGTGTGTTGTTATTTAACAGTGTTTGTGAATATTTTTATATCTTGTTACATATATTCATCTCATTCTTTTGTCGATTTACTAAAGTTTCACTTCTTTCGTGTGTGAATCGTACACACACTTTTTTTTCTTACGCTACGCTTACGTTCAGCGTACCGGAAACCGGCATGAATGAACGTAACCAACAGGGGAAGTCCTACGCTCTTAAAATATTGAAGGCACAAATTCCCACCTCCTTTTTTCTTCGCTTTCTCCCGCTATATAATAATAATAATAATAAACGCTACACACTCAACCCCCATTAGGATAATTATATCCTGTGTCAGGGGTCCGGAAACATTCACAATGACAAGGTCAAACACACCCAGACCGGAAAACATGCCTGTACGCTTAATACAAACATCTGCTCCGAGCGGGAATCGAACCCGCAACCGTCGAGGCTAAAGGCAGACTCGCTACCCACAACGCCTCAACCGTGTCAAAAACCCTTCATTATATACCCATTCATTGTAGAGCAAAAAGCGGTGGTATTAGTATTTCCGGTAGCAAAAGCAACTATCGTAGATTCAATTATCATTATAGATAATTTTTGAGTCATAAAAAATAACAAAAGCTTATACATACTTATACGTTCAATTTTGTTTTGAACTATGTTAAAATAAAATTTAGCAATGTAACATTAGTATCGGTTAATGTAACTCAAGAAATTATACATCTTTAGTAAAGTTATAATTAGAAAACTTTGCTTCCCCACAATTCATGGATTCTTGTTTTGTTAAAATGTTTTCTTTGACAACATTTATATAAACATTATAATTATTTTACGGTAGCAGAGTCTTACCACAGAAATCTTAATAATAAGGTACTGGAAATGTCAAAAGTTACTTATCACTTACGAAACACGTGACAACTTACCGCTAGAATTCTCCCACCTGTCACTACTACATACACACAGCACGACAATATAGTAAGTTTCACATTACATTGCTACGTGCGCTTGTACCGCTCTGAATATTGAATAGCTTACACAGCAATGGTTAGCTCAGTCATAGTAGTCATAGTAAGCTAAACGACATTAATGCTCGCTCGCGTCACTCGTGGCTCATACGTCACAATTGTGTCGACAATGTCGTGCAGATATGCCACTTCTAGTACCTTATTATTAAGATTTATATGAAACTTACTGTTTTCGATAGGAATGGCCCAATTCGTTGTGAAAAATCTTATCCTCTAACAGTCGACGTAAAGTAAGGAAGGGATATTTATATCCTATCCTTTCCTTTTCCGATTTTTGACATGGCACATTGTCATGTATTAGTTACAGTTTTGATTTACAATTGGGACAGTTTTTGACCATAAAGGATGTTTCAGTCTGGGTGGTTGTGCTAGTATTTGTGCGTGTTGCCAGACCCCTGACACAAGGCTATCCTTAAGGAGGACGCTAAGTGTGTAGCGTACTACCCTTTCACAGAAAATCGGCGTCAAGTAACAGTATCATTAGGTACTGTAGCGTTTCGTGCGATGAGTGAGAGCGCCGGAGGCCCAATCTCTCACCCCCTCTGTTCTCTTCCTTTTTTTTCCTTCTCATCCCGTCTCCCTGTTCCTTGGGTTAGCAACGCACTTGTGATACTACAAGTATCACAAGCGTTCATAGGTTGCGGTGACTGCTTACCATCAGTCAGACCGTATGCTTGTTTGCCAACCGTCATGACATAAAAAAAAGACAATTTCCCGGAAAACCGTGCGGATAAAGAAATGTAGACAGACGACTACATCTGAAAAGAGCCCACTACTATTCATTGGACTGCTCAGTTACCTCGCATATAGAAATCAGCCGAAGCGCTAATTAGCAGTGAAAAATACTGACATTTTATAACTGTTTACTTACACAATGGATAGTTTTAATAATAATAATAAACGCTGCACACTCAACGGCCCCCATTAGGATAGTGATATCCTGTGTCGGGGGTCCGGAAACACCCAACCACCAAACCCAGACCAGAAAAAATGCTTGCATGATCAATACAAACATATTATGCTCCGAGCGGGAATCGAACCAGCGACCTGTGGCGTTTAAGGTTCGCTACCGCTGCGCCACAACGTCGTCGTTTTATATCTACAGTAGGCTGAAATACACAAATACTGAGTTCAATTTGCCAGTTCCCAAATTCACACACGTGTAAAATAGGAATATTTCAAATCTGGCACTAGCTGCCGCTATCTAAGGCCATTAATTACGCCGGCAGGTCGATATGCCGCAATTAAAGTGCGAATGTTTTACGTGTTACTTTGTCGTTTGATTCCAGTTTGTTGTTTTGGGAAAATTCATGTATGTTTGCAAAGTTTTTTTTATTAGGGTTCCGCAGTCAAATGGTTAAAAACGGAACCCATATAGTTTCGTCATATCTGTCTGTCTGTAAAATGACTTGATGAATTTGGTAAATAGGTGTATTCTATAAGCCGTTATAGAGTTTTGTAGTGGAATAATAAATTATTTAAAAATTAAGGGTAGCAGTCCATAGATGTAACTGAAGGTGAAAAAAATTCAGTATTTTTAATTCTGGAAAAATGAATTGGTGGAATAGAAATAGATAAGATAAGAACTTTTATTATTTTGAAGAGGATACGTAAAAAAATATCCAAATTATATACAGGTTTTTTCGATAACTTTGTTTTTACATATTATTTTGAATAATTACTATGAAATTTCAAACTTATATTTGCGGTCGCTTTTAATTCGTTAATATCCTAAGGAGTCTTCATCATCAAGCTGCAGAACCCTTTAGTTTCCATCCGTTGCACAGTTTATATTGTTTCAAATTAAATAAATTTTTTATATAGTAAAAAAAAATATCCTCTCACACTTAAGGAAGAATAATTACCAGTCAAGTGCGTTGTGGACCACGCACAGTTGAATCTAAAGGGTTCCGCAGCATGGTTATATAATAATAACTTTATTTCGACCAACAATGGATCATATGTTGTTAGTAATACAAGTATCTTACGCCTATTTGTTAGTAATTTCTAAAACTTATTTAACCTAAGACAGGATTAATTTGCCAGCACGTGAATCCGATAGCAGTGATTCACATACAAACAACTTCTATTAACAAATGCTCTCAGGACGCCACTTGAGCTGGAAAGAATCCTGCGCAACAACGATGTGCACCGCTTTCGCATAATGGTATAAAACAGTCCACATACGCCTCGGCAAACATCCCCGATGCACTAAAAAAACGAGGCATACTCATTAGCATCCTGAAACATTGTTATATTGTACACGCAGGGCGTTGTAATGTTTCCGCGTATAGTCTGCCCACAGGCTGCTAGGGTAGAATGTGGTGCAATAAGCTCTGAAAAGCGTTATTTTGACTGGCATTGAGCAACGAGCAAACCTGCGAACAATCATATTTGCCCTATCTGCATTGTCTTTCAAGTCATAGAATACTACATGGCCAAGATATTTAAAGCATTCAACTCTCTTTAGTGGAAGCCCGTGTAACTTGATAGCAGGTACAATAGATGGAATCGATTTTTCCCTGGCCTGAAAGACCATGCATTCGCTTTTCTTACAGTTATAGACTAAGCCATGACGTTTGAAATAGTTCTCACAAAGACTTAGCAGTTTTGCTAACCCACAGACAGATGCACTCAGCTGAACCATGTCGTTTGCGTAACTAATGTTATTAAGACAGACTCCGTCAATATGACATCCGACACGAGTGCTACTGAGCGTCTGTATTAGGGCATTCACATACAGATTAAACAACTTGGGTGAGGCCAGGCCACCCTGCCTCACCCCACATTCCAACCTGTAAGACCTTGAGTAGCTCTCTGACCATCGCACAACAGTAATCTGATTTTTATACCAAAACTTAAAAATCCTGTTGATCTCTTCAGGCTTGCCAGTGAGTTTTAATTTCTGTCATAAGATATCGTAATTGACCAGGTCAAATGCCTTGGATAAATCGAGAAAACAGGCGTAAATGGGTGATGGTAAGGTTATGAAGAATCTTAACGGTTTTAAAAATAATAACGAATTAAAACCGACCGCAAAAATAAGTTGGTAATTTCATAGTAATTATTAAAAGTAATATGAAAAACAAAGTTATGGGAAAAACTTATATATCTCTTAAATTTATAGACCTATCTTCTTCAAACTAAATGTGGATGAAAGTTCATGTGGTACTCTACAAGCTCAAATTTTTCCAGAATTTTAAATCCCATAGTTCAAAAGTTAGAGGGGGACACGATTTTTACGACTTTAGGAGCTAATATCTCAACAACTACTGGCTTAATGAAAAAACTCAAAATCAAACCTCCTTATCATTTTAAAAGAGCTATCCAAAGATATCTCACACGTTGCCATACGTTGAAATTTTTTTCAATCGTCAGTTACATGTATGGACTGCTACCCTTAATTCATGTATATATTAAGATTTTATTACAAAATCCTTGTGCGGTTCATGGAATACACCTAATTAGTAAATTTCGTATAGATAGAGTCAATGGTCTCCGAGTAAAATGACTGTGACATACGGACGGACAGACGGACGGACGGACAGACGGACATGACGAAACTATAAGGGTTCCGTTTTAGCCATTTGGCTACGGAACCCTAAAAAAGTATACTTATAACTTCAGTAACGGACAGAAAGACAAAAATCATTTATAATTCGTTATAACGAAAAAGATAAATTACTACGCGAAAGAACTTTCGTCTACGGGACCAAGACAGATCTAATAATTTTGCAAACATATTTCACTTTTTAGAAATACATAAATAGGAATTTTTAATAACGCTCTTTTAATGTCTCACTGCTGGTCAAAGACCTCTTTAGTTAAACAGAAGTAGTACACTTAATTAGTCATTACATTTTCTGCGGGCTAGCGGATATACTTGGCTCAGAATCATATCTAACATATATTTCCACTCAACTTCTCACGATATTTACGACGGTTGTATAAAATTTGAATCAAAATCAAAATTATTTCAAAATCAAAATTATTTTTATTCAAGTAGACTTTTAAAAGTACTTTTGAATAGTCAAACGCTACCGACGGGTCGGAAGGTTGATTCTATCGAGAAGAACCGACAAGAAACTCGACAGTTACTCTTTTCAAATATATGTTTTTACAATTGTATTCTTTCATATAAAATTTGGTTCTTGAATGAGATCCAGCAATATTAAGAGTCCCAAGCATTTTTATCGGAAAAATATTCCTCTAACGAATAATAGGCTTTATTGATAAGTTTATTTTTATATACATTTGGAACTTGCTTGTTGGCAGTTCTAATAAGCAATCTGGAATTTTGTTGAAAATGCGAATACCTAGCCCCTTAAAAGAATTACTAACTTTACGCAGACGAAAGCTAGGATTACAAAGTTTATTTTTGTTTCTCGTATTAATTGAATGTACATCGCTATTTTTGCTAAAAGACTTTAAATTATTCCTAATATATAAGAGGTTAGAATAAATAAATTGTGACACCACAGTCATTATGCCTATATCCTTAAAAACATCTCTTAGAGAGGCCCGCGCTCTTAAATTATAAATTGCCCGAATTACCCTTTTTGAAGAATAAAAATAGTATTAATGTCAGCCGCCTTTCCCCAAAGAAGGATACCGTATGACATAATACTATGAAAATAACTGAAATATACGATTCTCGCTGTTTCTACGTCAGTTAGTTGTCTGACTTTCCTTATAGCATATGCAGCGGAGCTGAGCCTACTCGCTAGAGATGACAAATGAGCGTTCCACTGTAGCTTGGAATCCAAAGTTATGCCTAGAAATTTAGTTGTGTCAACTTGACTTAAGCTTTCACTATTCATCTTCAAATTTGGACTAATTTGTTTAACATTAGGCATCGAAAAGTTCACACATTTAGTCTTCTTTGCGTTAAGAACTAAATTATTCATGGTAAACCAATGTTGAGCACGTGACAACGTATTATTTACTTCGTCATAATTTTTAAATTCCTGTCAACCTTAAAAATTAATGAAGTGTCATCGGCAAATAACACAATATCACACAGCTCTTTTAAAAATATGGAAGGTCGTTAATATATATTAAGAACAAAAAAGGACCTAAGATGGAACCCTGTGGAACACCCATTTGCACGGAAGAGCCGGAAGACATCACTCCGTTTACTGAAACCTTTTGAATTCTGCCAGTCAAATATGATTTTAGAATTTCTAGAGATTTACCCCTGACACCGTAAAAGTTTAGTTTACTGAGAAGGGTTCTGTGTTCTACACAATCAAAAGCCTTAGAAAGGTCACAAAAAACGCCTATTGCATTCTGGGACCGCTCCCAGGCATCGTAAATATGTTTTAGAAGTGCTACACCTGCATCAGTCGTTGACTTTCCTTTGGTGAAACCGTATTGTTGGTTATGTAAGATATTGTTATCATTGAAGAATTGCAGTAATTGATTTAATATAATTTTTTCATAGATTTTACTTAAAGAAGGTAAAATTGAGACCGGTCTATAATTACTGAGGTCATTTCGATTGCCAGACTTAAATAAGGGTAGAACTTTCCCTTGTTTCATTAAATCCGGAAAGTTACCACATTCTAAACATTTATTAAAAATAAAAGCTAAAGCAGGTGCAATATCATAAATTACATTGCTAATTAAATTTACCGAAATATCCCATAAATCACCGGTTCTTTTATTATTAAGGGATTTAAAAGTTTTAATTATATCATTCGGAAATATGCGGTTGAATTTAAATAAGACATTGCACTCTGAAACACTATCCCGAAGCAAAGTCAAAGCATTAGCAGGTGAGGAAGATAGAGCACTAGTTATTTCTACTGGGATATTAGAGAAAAATGTATCGAAGGTATTTGCAATATCTGAATTCGAATTTATTTTCACATTGTTAATTATTAATTCATTTGGCATTTCATTTTTTTATTTTGCCTGAAATGCTAGAGATTACATTCCAAGTACTTTTAACTGGATCTCTTGAGTTCATAATTTTGTTTTTAATATGCATTGCCTTCGCGTAAATACAAAGACTTTTGAAAGTTTTGGAATATTTCCTAACATAATTTATAAAAGATAAATCATGGTTGTATTGTTTCATTTCATATAATTCATACAATCTATCTCTACTTTTATACAAGCCTTTTGTAGCCCAGTCTAGAATGTACCTAATTCCCTTGAAAAAACGATCTATATGATATAACTGGTGGCTTCGCCCGCGTTAATTACTATTTTAATAAAAACATTGAACCCATACCACCCTTTCAGGGGTGCAATTTTAGAAAATGTTTAAAACACATGTCATAATTACATGTCCGAGGGGACTGTGGCAAGAGTGCAGTTTCATGGTCAAATAAGGCAATAACAAGGAGGTATAAGGAGCCGGGGTATAATATGTTTCAGAAATTGTTTTATACTAACTTTCCATGGCCAAGTGTTTCTACACCAAAGGCAGAAAGATTTAATTTAGAAACTTACGCCGTTTACAAAAAAAATAAACGAAACAAAAATTAAAACTAGCTAAAGAATTTCTTTTGTAACATTAGTCAATTGAAATAATCAACGATGGACAGTTTCGAATGCGGCTCTTCAACATCTCGACTCAAAATTCGAAAGCAAGTCATCATTCGTCCTATGTACGAATGGCTAGCAATGTGTAATCAAAAGCAATTGTGAGCGCAACCATTGTAACCCGTTGCAGAGCTTTGCATGCATGGCATATGTTACGATGAGTTGCTTCGTTTTATTTCTAGGAATTCTGCGAATTCGGGAGACGCGGTTGCATGCATTGCGTATTTTAAAACCTAGTCAAAATGCTTAAATTATTTCGGATAAACTCAGCAAGTACATTGTACATATTTATATCTTAGTTTTTTTTGTGTATACTTCACGATATAATTTATACAGATCAATACTTTGGAAATTTCCTTAAGGCCTATCAATCCTTTTTATTTTCGTTTACCCATACAGGCAGGATGATGTTAATGATGTTAAGCGAATTGCAACAGAGGGCATGCAGGTGCTTTGCCTTTCTCTAAGATGCTAATGCTATTGGTTGCCCTCGAAAAGTTACTGACAAGTATTAATTTTCATTATGCATCTCTCGGCGCTAGAGGGTAGTACTTCCCCGGTCGTTGAGGCCCATTTGTGGTGGGTAAGCCTAGCTCTACCACTACTCTACGAGTATTATATCTTTGTGAGTAGGTATCTCTATAACTAGCACATTAAATTGAAATCGAGCTCCTATTACCAAGTATAGTTATAATAAAAATTAAACGTAAATTAATATAACTATATAAGTCATAATTGGACGCAAATAAGCAATACCATGTCAACCCACAAAATTGAAAAACTGAGTTATATATGCAGAAGTGTTGGTAAATGGCTGAAGAATTTTTTTCTTTAATATTTTTAGGGTTTTAAGCTTTAAAACTTCTAAAAAGCCATTTTTAATCATGTGATTTATGTATTATGTTAAATGTTTTGGGTTATATTATATACGAAATATGCAGTTTGTATACTTAATTTTTGTGAAAATAAGTAAAATAACTTACATAATTCTGAAATTGCCAAAAACTTGACCGATATATAAAAAAAATCATATAAAGCAAGTTGTTCAAAATTTTCGGTAACTTTAATATACTATTAGAAAACTAGCATTATATCATAATATAATCACTAATTACCTACATACGATCGATATCGACTAAACCGTCCATTTCCATTTATCGCACAGCTCCAACTGTATTTGAATTGTAGACTCAAAATCATATTATCAAAATATTTACATAATTGTGTGTCATGATAGCGCTAGGCGTTTATAATATACATTTCTTCCTCGCACAACCGCTGTGTGGAATCAACTTCTGCCGGTGGTCTTTCCGAACCGATACGACTTGGGAACCTTCAAGAGAAGAGCGTATTCTTTCCTTAAAGGTCGGCAACGCGCCTGCATGCCTTCTGGTGTTGCAGATGTTCATGGGCGGCGGTGATCGCTTAACATCAGGTGAGCCTCCTGCCCGTTTGTCCCCTTTCACATAAAAAAAATATAGCTAGCTATTTTTAGGTTTCTGATAACGTTTTTTGCTTGTTCGCTCTCCGTCGCCAGAACGTGTCGGTCAAAAATCGATTAAGATATAATTTACAAACATGACATTGTTAATACCGAAACAAATTAATTTGGCACAAATCCAAACGAAATATCGATAAATTTGCGAACGGTTTCAGAATAAAATAAAAGATGTAATGCAAAAAAATTATCAGCTATGTATCAGAACTGTGGATTATCATAAAAGAACACTTAACAATGACAGAAATTGGATTATATTTATGAAAATTTGTTTTGAAGCCAGATTTGTAACAATATATGTAAGATAATAAATGATATATCTGATAACGAAAATTATGGGAAAGAAAATTAATATAGAAATCGTGACCTTTGTATATACGCATTTGGCAAAAAATACAGGCCTAAATATTTTATATTTACTTTGTGACAGAATTTGTTATTTACATAATGTAATCGGTACAATGAAAACTGAGTATCACTGATTTTAATATTTTTTAAATTTTATTCTTAACTAGCGGCTCCGGCACCGCACGGGTATAAAATATATAGCCTATGTCATTCACTGAAAAAGTGATTAATATCGATCCAGTAGTTTTGATTTATTCGTTACTGCCCGTGGCCCCGCACGCGTTAAATGTAATTATTTAGGACATCACATTAGAGACCTCAAAAAAAAATTTTTTTTCTCCACTATTTAATGGATTTTATTATACAAAACCTTCCTCTTCAATCACTCTATCTATTAAAACCGCATCAAAATCCGTTGCACAGTTTTAAAGATTTAGGCATACATAGGGACAGAGAAAGCGACTTTGTTTTATACTATGTAGTGATGATGTCAAACTAAACTGTTTTGTGTGTTTCAAACAAAATATGAAGCGCTTTGAAATTAGAGTAGTAGTTGTTGTTGTATATAACTTTATTATATAAGTATTTTAAAAATTACAAAATTTTTCAAAGAAATATCATTTGTACAAAGGCGGGCTTATCCGAATAAGGGATCTCTTCCAGCCAACCTTTGAGTTACTAAAGGAATATGTATTCCAAGGGTAGAAATAGCAGATAGCAGAGTTTTATAAAAGCCTATAAGCTTGTTTTTGTAGTGCACTTATAAGCTCGTGTAAACCCGTAATGGTTTTTAAATCTTATAGAGTCACTTCGACTCACTGAAACTCGCTACCGGTTCGAGCGTATATAAGGCTTCCCACTAAGTATTAGTGAAAAAACAATCCTCTTCTATCCCGCTCAACTTATTTTCATTAAATAAAGATAATATCACAGTTGATATTGTTATCACTTTATTAAATCTATCAATGTTATCTCACAATGTTTTCTTGGCGGTTTCATTTCCGTCCAACCGCCGCGAGCGAGTGACAGGTCTGTGTTAATATAAACGATATTTTCTTCAGCGGCCATATTTTTTGCTTTATTTCTCTACCTTTGTACAAATATACTTTATTGATTTTTTTATAACACAAAGGTGGCAAGTAACCATACTTTTCGCTTTTATAAGCAATCATCTTATCGCATAAGCGATTATACTACTAGCAGTATCAAGCCCTTTAAGTGCTTAAAATATTTATGGCAAGAAGAAAGGAAACAATGAGATCAATCTCTTACAGTCCAACTCATTGAAAACTTAAGTTGATGAAAAAAGTTAATTTACCTAGAACGCTACGGACATATATAAGATCTATTTAAATACACACCCCGAGCGGAAATCGAAACCGCGATCATCGAGAGATAAGGCTCGCAGCCGACACGCCACAAAGGTCGCCGAAGTTTTAAACGTAAGTTTAATAAATCTAGAATATGAAGAAAGCTATTTGTAATAGCAATTTTGCACCACAAACTATAAATCAGTAATACTAACAATGGCTCTGGTGTCCTGGACAAAGAGCCACAATCGCGACACGACAATGCGACAGGAATAGATGGTGTGACGTCACGGAGGCCACATACGCTACTATCAATCAGAGACCGTATCAAAAGTGGACGTAGCCGGCAATTGCTTTATTAAGTCTTTTGTCCGATTATGACATAACTATTTTCTGAACGTATGATGTAATATTTTTGGGAATAATTTGTTAAAAAAATGTAAAAATTATGTTACCAATTATACCAAATTTAATTAAATTTTGTGTGCATATCGGTTAGGTCTGAGAATTGTTCAACATCTATTTTTCACACCCCTAAACGTTAAGGGTGGTAAACCCAAACTTATTTTTTTATGATGGCATTAAAAATATATATATAACCCTAAATTTGAACTCTTTTACCATCAACCCCTTTTTTTTAATAGCAATATTAGTAATTAAATAATTTTCACCAGTATCAATTCTGTTCACAATTAGACTCAGTTAGGAGGCGCTCCTATCAGGTCCCAGATTTTTTTTCGGGGCAAGACAACGTCTGCTGGGCCCGCTAGTTATTTGTTCCGGTATGGGTGTGCTTGTGTTTGTCATTATGTTTCCGAACGCCTGACACAGTACTATACTAAGGGGGTCGTTGAGCGTGTAGCGTTTATTTATTTAAGTATTAAAATTAAATAACTGTTTTATCAAAGAGTATTTTCATCAAAAATCAAAATAAATACTAATAAATAGTAGTGCTTAGGCACTACTGTGTTCCGGTTTGAAGGGCATTGTACGCTAGTGAAATTACTGGGCGAACGAGATTTAAGAACTAATATCTCGAGGTTGGCAACGCGCGAGTGGCACCTACTAATGGTGCTGCAAGCGCTCATAGGCTGCGGCAGCCACTTACCATCAGGTGGGCCGTATGTTTGTTTGCCAACTTCTGACATAAAAAAAAATCGTAATATATTACACTGTTATTGCCAAAACAAATTAATTTGGCACGAAACCCGAAAAAAAACTAAACAAAGACAATATTATAGCAAAGCGTTACAGGATAATATAAAAAGAATAATGTGAAGATTTATCAGCTTCCCCCGGCTAAGTCGCGATTTGGACCATGAATGAGAAATTATCTCACTCTGAGGATTATCATAAAAAACCACTTAAGGGGGACACAAATTGTATTATATATTTATGAAAACTGACGGCTCGTTGTTGAACCAGATTTGTAATAGTATTTGTGAGATAACGGATTCATCATATTTTTGTTCGTAACAAAAATAATTCTAGCCACCAGTTTTAATTATTTGTTACAATTTTGTAAATATGTTACAATTTTGGTTGTAAATTAAAAAAAAAATAAGAAAAAAGTACACAAAACCGTCACAAATTACACATTAAATATTAACTAATTATATATATCGAACGTTCCTCATGAATCACTATTTATTTTGTGAAAACAACATGAAAAACCATTCAGTAGTTATTAAGGTTATGTTTGTTCCCAACAGACAGAAGTGGCGGACAATTTATTTTTAAATCACTCACTGCATATCGATATACTTATCACTACCGCTTATAACACAAATTGACATCTGATGGTTTTTCTGTAGATACCGTGCATCCGATAATACGCTTGTCACTGTCAGACACAACGCGCCCTCTGGCGGTGAGGATGTTATATTTTTTCCCTATAATTTCAAACTATGGAAGATATTTTCTTTTGAAATCAGTGCATTTGCTATTTAAATAAAAGGTAGATACAGAATATTTTCATCGGACTTCAAATAGATAAATAAATAAACGCTACACACTCAACTCATTGGGATAGCTATATTCTATGTCGGGGGTCCCGAAACATACACAATGACAAGGACAAACACACCCAGACGGCAAAATATGTATGGTCAGTTATCACATCAACACAACAAACATCTGCTCCGAGCGGGAATCGAAGCCTCAACCTGTGGCGCTTAAGGCCGGTTCGCTACCGCTGCACCACGATGTCGTCTAAAATCATTACATAGTATAAAATAAAACAAAGTCGCTTTCTCTGTCCCTATGTATGCTTCAATCTTTAAAACTACACAACGGATTTTGATGCGATTTTTTAATAGATAGAGTGATTGAAGAGGAAGGTTTATATGTATAAAAATAGTGGAGAAAAAAAAAAATTTTTGAGGTTTCTAATGTGATGTCGGAAATCATTACATTTAACTCGTGTGGGCCACGGGCAGTAATGAATGAATCAAAACTACTGGATCGATTTTAATCATTTTTTCAGTGAATGAGATAGGCTATATATTTTATACCCATGAGAAGCCGGAGCGGGCCGCTAGTATTATATAAATAGATAACGTACCTAGGCAATTATTTTGTTATTAAATCAAGGTAGCTAATGTAACGAATATTAATACATATTTGCTTTACTTGTGAAAGAATAGTTCATCTGAACAGAAATAAAAACCTTTCATAAATCTGATGAAAAAATGAAAAACTTACCTGTAAACTATAAATCAGTAATATTAACAATGGCCGTCGCGTCCAGCACAAAAGACCAGGGCAGCGACACGGCAACGCGACGGGGACAGATGGTGTGACGTCACGGAGGCCACGCACGCCACTATCAATCACAGACTGTATTAGTAGTAGACATAGTCTAAAATTGGTGTATTAGGTCTTTTATTCGATTATGACCGCAATTACATTGACGACATACATGGACGACGTTGTGGCGCAGTGGTAGCGAACCTGCCTTAAACGCCACAGGTCGCGGGTTCGATTCCCGCTCGGAGCATAATATGTTTGTATTGACCATGCAAGCATATTTTCCGGTCTGGGTGTATTTGTCCTTGTCATTGTGAATGTTTCCGGACCCCAACACAGGATATTACTATCCTAATGGGGGCCGTTGAGTGTGCAGCGTTTATTATTATTATTATTATTATTATTATCAGTCAAGGACCACGCACAGTCGAAACGCTCCGCAACTTGATGATGAAGAATCTTTAAAGACTACTGACTTACAGTTTAAGATTTTATTATAAAACCGTGTAGCGCTCCATAGAATACACCTACTGACAAAACTTTGTATAGATAGAATCAATAGTCTCGGAGTAAAATGACTGTGACATACGGACGGACAGACGGACATGACGAAATTATAAGGCGGAACCCATATAATTTCGTCATGGCCGTTTTTGCCATTTGGCTACGGAACCTTAAAAAGTAGCTGTATGGCATTTAATTGTGACTACTTAATATTGATAAAATGTAATTCTGTAAAGTATTAAAGTCAAAAAGAGTCATTTACGCCCCACAGGTCGCAGTTTCGATTCCCGCTCGGAGCAGATGTTTGTATTGACCATAAAAGCATGTGTTACAGTCTGAGTGTTGTTCTTGTTATATTTCCGGACCCCTGACGCAGGATATATAATAACAACATTAATGGAAGCCATTGAGATTCAGTTCGATAAGATCTTTTATATCTTCTTGGTTGTAGTTAATCCAAGTGAATACAGTTTTAAATTGAGGCTTTTTACTACTAAAACTATCATAATGTTTTCTAAGATCAATAGTATGCGTTAAAAAGCTAGTTAAAACGAGGGTTGAACACAGTCGTTACTTTTAAAAGAGCTATCTCACTTACGATTTCTTATAATATTATTTCCAATTCAATTTCAAAATATCTTACAAACGTTGAACAGCACTCGCGATGCAATACTAAGATGCAGTAACAATACTTGGGAGTTCATCGGAATGAAAAATACTTATAGATATTGTGCAAGATCTTAGAAACGTGAATATCTACGTAAATAACTGAATCAACCACTTCTTTGAAGTGAATTTTATAAATTTTGATATTCATGTAAAAATTGCTTTCTTTTTTTTTATGTGAGAGGGAGCAAACGGGCAGGTGGCTCACCTGATGTTAAGCGATCACCGCCGCCCATGGACATCTGCAACACCTGAAGGTATGCAGGCGCGTTGCCGACCTTTAAGGAAAGAATACGCTCTTCTCTTGAAGGTTCCCAAGTCGTATCGGTTCGGAAAGACCACTGGCGGAAGTTGATTCCACAGAGTGGTTGTGCGAGGAAGAAAATGTCTTCTAAATCGCGCTGTTGTGGATTTCCAGACATCGAGGTGGTATGGATGAAATTTAGAGTTTTGTCGCCATGTCCGATGGTGAAATTCTACCGATGGGATCAATCCAAACAACTCCTCAGAACATTTCAATTTACTACTTACTAGCGGCCCGCTCCGGCTTCGCACGGGTATAAAATGTATAGCCTATGTCATTTACTGAAAAATGATTAAAATCGATCCAGTAGTTTTGATTTATTCATTACTTCTCCTGGCCCGCACGTTTTAAATGTAATTATTTACGACATTCCATTAGAAACCTCAAAAAAAATTTTTTCTCCACTATTTTTATACATATAAACCTTCCTCTTCAATCACTCTATCTGTTAAAAAAACCGCATCAAAATCCGTAGCGTAGTTTTGATGATTGAAGCATACATAGGGACAGAGAAAGCGACTTTGTTTTATACTACTCGTATGTAGTGATAAGTTGATAACTGCGCCCGCGGCCCCGTTTGTGTGGTGTACTAATTTTTCTCTATTTTACGAAACCCTAATTCGTTTTCTTACCTAATTTAGCCTTAGTTACTCCTTATAACATCAGCCATTTCAGACACAGACAGACAGACAGACGAAAAGACAGTCAAACAAAAATATTAAAAATTGTTTTCTTTTTACAAACAAACACTGCAAATATATTTATTTTTATAGATAGATTAGCATATATTTTAATAAAATCAAGTTTGTACGCTTTGGTGGTCTGATTCAATAATTTTTTTTTTTTTTTTTTCGAAATGTCCATTAATGTTGGCCCTAGTGGCCTTGACAGCGTCACCGGTGGGGGGCCGGGTCTGGAGACCTCGGCCGGTAAAAGATGGACTGTCACGCGGGGCACAAGTTGACTCCGTCCCAAGGGCCCCTCCTGCGAGGTCGAGCATAGACTTGGGACGTCATCGGGAGGGAGGGAGCGCTTCGGAGCGCAGTCTAGCGACCGTACGCGGCGCGGTGCTCACCGTCCGGGGTGAGCGGTCGAGTTGGCGTTGTGTCGGGCTGTGCGAAACAAGGGTCCTCGTCTCCGCCGGCGCAGACGCTGCAGCATGTGTGTCTGATGTCGTGTTCTGTTCGTGTATGGGGCGTTAGCTGTTGTGATGCTATCGTCTGGGTCTTGCAGGACGTGCTTGGGACGCCTGAGTCGTGTCGGTAAGTCACCTCTACTTGTGTAAGTGGCGGCCTGTCTGACGAGGGGGTTCGGGTGGGATAGGGCTTTCTCGAAAAAGCTCTTGGAGAGCTTTTTCATGAATTTCGCTATCGAATCGAGATCGAAGTCTCTGTGGAGATCAACGTTGCGCACGTACCACGGACAGCCCGTGGCCATGCGCAGAAACCTATTCTGGATGACTTGGAATTTCGCTAATTGCGAAGAACTGACGTGAGCGAAGACGGGACTCGCGTACGTTAATATAGGACGAACGACGGTTTTGTAAAGTGTTCGCTTATTTCTAAGCGACAATTTACTCCGTCCGCCTATCATCATGTAGAGCCTTCCGAGCACGAAGGCGGCTCTGTTCCTAACTTTCGATATGTGGGACTGGAAATTTAGCTTGGCGTCGAGCGTGACGCCTAGGTATTTGGCCTCCTTTTTCCAAGGAATAGGTTGGCCGAAGAGCAGGATGTCTCCCGGTTGACCGAGCCTCCAGTAGTTTCTGACGGCGTGTCTGGTGAAGTGCACCACTGCACTTTTGTCGGGATTGACCTCGATCCTCCATTTCCTAAACCAATCGCCTAAGGCGTTGACCGCGGTCTGGAGGCGGCTAGTCAGAAGGTCGGGTCTGTTGGATGTGGTATAGAGGGCTGTGTCGTCAGCGAAGAGAGCTAAGCCTACGCGATCGTTGGGATTCGACTTTGGTATGTCGTTGGTGTACAGATTGTACAGAACGGGTGAGAGCACGGAGCCCTGGGGACTCCGGCGCGTAGGGTGCGTCGGGAAGACAGCGTACCCTCGACTCGGTAGCGGAAGGAGCGGTTGGACAGGTAGTCTCGTATGATGAGCACGAGTCTGTCTGGCAGGCCGTAATCGAACAGCTTGTATATCAAGCCGTCGTGCCAGACTTTGTCGAACGCCTTTGCGACGTCGAAGAAGAGAGCCACCGTTGCGGTGGAGCGCGATTGGGTGAAGCCCTGGAGGATGTGTTCCGTTAGGCGGTACACTTGATCGGTGCATGGATTCAATAACATGTATCAAAGGACAAAGGGCCGAGTTTATTAACGCGAGCGTTATACATTGATTCTTGACATACGCATAATTGGAGAAGAAATAGTGTTACGGGGAACCTTATCACAGGGGCATATAGCGTGGTTGTTCGGGTTAATCTCGCGTGCGGTAGAATAACAACACTTTAAAGTTTAAACATAAAAGTATATTTCCACATGAAGTTCACAACACACAACTCACAGTACAATAGACAATTACACGATAGAAAAGTTACAGCTATATAGTAGAAGGAGTAGAAGTCAATAGGAAACAAAGATAAGCGCAAGAAGTGAAGTAAAAAGCAAACAATATTTTACACGTAACACGTAACTTATAGCGGCGGTATATCGAGCGACACGGGCTTCGCGTACGAGACTGTGGCAAGACTGAGGAGTGGCGCTAGTGCTATCCTGCGCGGGCGCTCGAGTAACGGGATCGCCGATTCTCAGCGCGTTTCCATTTTACGACATAAAATTATTTTGTTCTATTATAATATATTTTATTTGTAATAAAACTTTTACTATACATTTTGTTTTGTAATTATAAATATATATTTATGTAATATGTTAAGCTATTAAATGAATAACAATAAAAATTAAATATTTAACAAAATTAAAACTGAATTAAATTTTTGAAACTTACTTGACTAACAAATATAATACCCTACATCACCCCCCTCCAGAGACCGTCCTACGGGCGATAATAGTCTGGGAAACGAACCTTGCGACCTGAACGTGTCCTTCTAACGTTAGGTGCATCGGTGTCAGGTTTGATGAGTTTCTGTGGTGGTGGTGATGGTGATGGTGTCAAGTGTTGGTGTTGAGTTTTATGTTGTGGTGTGGAAGTGCTTGCTTGTGTATTTGTGTAATGTGTGTCGTGTAATACGTAGGCTGGTTTAACACGGTCTACAGTTACTGTGGTGGGTTTGCCGTGTAAAAGAATTGTTAGCACTTTGCTACTTCTTTTAAGTATCTCATGGGGCCCTGTGTAGGCTGGTTTTAGGGACCCACGGTTAATTTCTTCCCTGAGAAAGACGTGAGATGCTGTATTTAAATCTTTAAAAACGAAGACAGACTTATTACCATGATGCGAAGCTGGTGTCGGTTTAATTTTTCTAGCGAACGTGCGAATCCGTGTCAAGTAATCTGTCACGTCCATCGAGTCATCCGCTTGAGAGTGAAAAATTTCTCCGGGTAGCCTAAGCGTCTCCCCATAAACAAGCTCGGCTGAGGAAGTTTGTAAATCCTCTTTATACGCGGTTCTGATACCTAAAAGTACTAAAGGCAGAGATTCAACCCAGTTTTCGTTACCGTGGCATGTTATAGCGGTTTTCAACTGCCTATGAAATCTTTCCACCATGCCGTTGCATGCCGGGTGGTAAGCAGTCGTTCTCTTGTGCTTGAATCCGATAAGTTCCGATAAGCGTTTAAATAAAGTCGACTCAAATTGTTTGCCGCGGTCGGTGACGATGTCGAGAGGGCAACCGAAGCGTGCTATCCATCCGTATAGCAAGGCATTGGTCACAGATTCAGCAGTTATGTCTGCTAGTGGTATTGCCTCAGGCCAACGAGTAAAACGGTCGACGGCAGTGAGGCAATATCTATATCCGTGTGAATACGGCAGAGGTCCAACGAGGTCAATATGTATATGGGCAAATCTTGCTCTTGGTAATTTAAACACACCCATAGGTGACGAGCAATGGCGTGAAATTTTTGATCGCTGGCATGCTAGACAGGCTCTTGCCCATTCTCTGCAATCCTTTCTAACACCTGGCCAGACGTATCTTTCCGTAACGAGCCTAGTAGTTGCTTTGGCACCTGGATGGCTAAGAGAGTGTAGGCTTTCAAAAATTTTTCTCCGCAGTTCCTGTGGGACATATGGGCGTAAGTTATTGCTACTCTCATCGCAATACAGTTCAGAATGCGTTCCTGGCAGTTTGATGGATTTAAAGCGTAAGGAGGTATCGCTCTCTAGTAGTTGCTGTAGCTCCGCGTCGGAAGATTGAGATTTAGCTAGCTGTTCAGAATCGACAGGGCTAGCTATCTCTTCTATTCTTGAGAGAGTGTCGGCGACAACGTTGTCTTTACCTGAAATATGCTTTATGTTGGTTGTAAACTGCGATATGAAATCTAAGTGTCTGAACTGTCTTGGTGAGCATTTTTCTTTACGCGTATTGAAAGCATAGCATAAAGGCTTATGGTCCGTGTAGACCACAAAATCTTTTGCTTCCACCATATGTCTGAAATATTTGATCGCCTCGTATATTGCTAACAGCTCTCTGTCGTACGGGGAATATTTTTGCTGGGAAGGACTGAGTTTATGTGAGAAGAATGCCAGTGGTTCCCAACCTTTATCCTTCAACTGCTGCAACGCTGCTCCGATTGCCACGTCCGACGCATCGGTTACTATAGCTAGCTTAGCTTCACAGTCTGGATGGGCCAAAAGTGTTGCATCACATAGATCTTTCTTGCAAGCGTTAAAAGCCTCTTGTTCCACAGCAGTAAAAATCACGGGATGGGAACCTTTAACTGAGCCTAAAAGAAGTGCGTTCAAAGGTGCTTGGTGCTCGGCTGCGTTTGGGATGAACCTCCTGTAGAAGTTCAGCATGCCTAAAAACCTTCTGAGTTCCTTGACGGTTTTAGGAACTGGGAAACCTTGAATTGCCTGAACTTTCGCAGGTAAAGGCTTGGTACCACTGGGGGATATATAATATCCCAAAAATGATACCTCAGACACTCCAAAGTTACATTTTGAAGTATTGATGACAATACCGTACTCCTGCAGCCTAGTGAAGAGTTGTCTCAGGTGACTTTTATGAGTGTCTTCATCTTCCGAAAAAATAAGGATATCGTCGAGGTACGCGTAGCAGAAGTCCAATCCTCGTAGCACCTCGTCTATAAATCGCTGGAAGGTTTGCCCGGCATTACGAAGTCCAAACGTCATGAATGGGAATTCATAAAGACCAAATGGTGTCGCGATAGCGGTTTTGTGGATATCCTCTGGGTTGATAGGAATCTGATGATATGCTTTAACCAAATCAATGGCAGAAAAAATCTTACAGCCAGAGAGGCTATGTGCAAAGTCCTGTATATGGCGAATAGGGTATCTGTCCGGAATAGTCCTGGCGTTTAACATCCTATAGTCGCCACATGGGCGCCAGCCATTACCTTTTTTAGGTGCAAGGTGTAGTGGGGATGACCAAGAAGATTCGGAGGGTCTGGCTATGCCCATCTGAAGCATAGATGCAAACTCCTCTTTTGCTATTTTCAATTTGTCAGGGGCCAGTCTACGTGGTGTACATGATACGGGTGGCCCTGGTGTAGTACGTATATGGTGTACTGTATTGTGTTTGGGTGCGTGTAGTGGAGTACCGGAAGGGCGAGTAATTTCGGGGTAGTCCCCTAGTATGTTATGATAAATAGACTCACCAGTGATCACCTTTACCGAGGAAATAATGTCAGAAGGATACGCAGGCAAAGCCACGGTGGAAAGCGATGTATTGTTATCGATTAAACGTTTATTCCTGCAATCAACAATGAGGTTATAATACGACAGAAAATCGACACCTATTATCGCCTTAGTGACGTCGGCTACGATAAATCGCCAAGCGAAATCGCGGCGTAATCCTAAATTTAAAATTAAATTAGCATAACCATATGTATCT
Source organism: Hestina assimilis (assembly GCA_023373885.1). NCBI lineage: Eukaryota > Metazoa > Arthropoda > Insecta > Lepidoptera > Nymphalidae > Hestina > Hestina assimilis. The sequence continues at coordinate 1,544,538 of CM041749.1, read as the reverse complement.
ATAGCAGTACCATTGGCTGCGCATAATTGAAAATTAGTCTTAAATCTACCTTCTTTGACACAATTATAAGGAAAAACACAGAGGTCACTACCAGTGTCCACTAAAAACTGCATTCTTGTCTTCGAATCGGTTACAAATAGGCGACCGGTACTTGGGCGATCGGCAGTCGCCATTATCGACCGCCCGTCGATTTTTCCGAAAAGTCACAGGGTTTTACGCACCTTTTTGCTTTATTGCCGAATTTAGCATGGTACCAGCACTGAGGATACCTCTTGTAACTAGACTGAGATCTCGAAGAGCTTGAGCGGTACCGTCTGCGACTTCTGGATCGGTCACGCTGTGTTGGTCGCGACATTCGTTTCATCCTCGTTGTTAGCTCCTCCACTTGTCTACTAAGTTCGGCGATTTGACGAGTCATGTCATTAGAACTGCCACGCGGTCGTTCTGAACTTGAAGTTGAAGCCACAACACATGGCGACGTTAGCTCTTGAATGCGGTCAGCCAAGTCAGAAAGTTGTTCCAACGAATGGGACGGCTGCGATGCGAGCACCGTCTGGATATTTGTAGGTAGGCGATTACACCAAATACTTCGAATGAAGTCTTCCGGAACAGAGGGTCCAGCAAGGTCTTGAAGGTGTCTCAAAAATTGGGAGGGTTTTCTATCTCCAAGTTCCTCATGTGTGAGTAACTGCTTGACCTTCTTTTCGTGTGAAGCAGATAACCGTCGAATCAGTTCTGATTTTATTTTCTCATACCGATTGTTCAGTGGAGGGTTAACGATAATATCCTTGACACTTTTTGCATACTGCATGTCTAAATTGGTAATTACGTTTGAAAATTTTACCCGATCGTCATCGATGTCGTAGTTTTCAAATATTCCATCTAGCAGAGCAAACCAAAGCTCTGGGTCTTCTGGTGAAAAGGGAGGCACCTTGAAATTGTACTTCGACATAGGTGGTAAATCGCCATCCACTGAGCCACATACCTTCCTTGCGTGGCGAATTGTAACATGGCTGCTCTTATGTGACGTGGCGCTTTTTACTGAATCACTGGAATCGCTCATCTTGTAATTTGTGTTCTATCCGGGGTCACAAATTATAGCGTGGTTGTTCGGGTTAATCTCGCGTGCGGTAGAATAACAACACTTTAAAGTTTAAACATAAAAGTATATTTCCACATGAAGTTCACAACACACAACTCACAGTACAATAGACAATTACACGATAGAAAAGTTACAGCTATATAGTAGAAGGAGTAGAAGTCAATAGGAAACAAAGATAAGCGCAAGAAGTGAAGTAAAAAGCAAACAATATTTTACACGTAACACGTAACTTATAGCGGCGGTATATCGAGCGACACGGGCTTCGCGTACGAGACTGTGGCAAGACTGAGGAGTGGCGCTAGTGCTATCCTGCGCGGGCGCTCGAGTAACGGGATCGCCGATTCTCAGCGCGTTTCCATTTTACGACATAAAATTATTTTGTTCTATTATAATATATTTTATTTGTAATAAAACTTTTACTATACATTTTGTTTTGTAATTATAAATATATATTTATGTAATATGTTAAGCTATTAAATGAATAACAATAAAAATTAAATATTTAACAAAATTAAAACTGAATTAAATTTTTGAAACTTACTTGACTAACAAATATAATACCCTACAGGGCATAAGGTTCAAAATCGCTTGCTACTCCTTTTGTTTATTTCTACGACCGCCGCGCGGGTTCGAGAAAGATGTATTCTCGAAACATGTAGAATAGCGTTCCGCGGACGGAGCTCTCTCGAACCCGTATCCGCGTATATAAGCGGCCCGGCGCGTCGACTAATTCATTCAGTTCTGAGCAACAAGCGAAGAAACTACAAGTGATACCAGTGAACAAGTGCGATAATTAGTGACCTCGGCTATTCTTTTGGACTGTGATTGACCTGCGATTTGGACCTGTGATTTGTGAAGTTCTGTTGTGTAATCTAGATCTTAATAAAGTCTTATTTAGAGCCATCAGGTTTTTGATTCCAAATCACCGAACCCCAGCCCGTAACAATAGGAATATGAAGAATGTCTTAAAAATCATGGATGATTCTTCTGCTTTTATGGGCGACCTGTTTCTCCAAAAGTGACAAGAAGAAAAACTACGACAGAAAGAATAACTAATTTTTCAAATAGTTGCTAGGAATTTCATACCAAATTTGGACGCAAATAAGCAATACCATGTTAACCCACAAAATTGAAAAACTGAGTTATATATGCAGAAGTGTTGGTAAATGGCTGAAGAACATTTTTCTTTAATATTTGTAGGGTTTTAAGCTTTAAAACTTCTAAAAAAGCCATTTTTTAATCACGCAATTTATGCATTATCTTACACGTTTTGGGTTATATTATATACGAAATATGCAGTTTGTATTACTTATTTTTTGTGAAATATAAATAACTTACATAAATCTGAAATTGCCAAAAACTTGACCGATACATATAAAACAAATCATATAAAGCAAGTTGTTCAAAATTTTCAAACGCGTTTTTCTCGAAATGACATTCGTGTGGGTTGACACGGTATTGCTTATTTGCGTCCATTTAGCCTTGTTTTTTTATTTATTTATTTATCATATAGTGTTGCTTACTATGAAGAAGGTTGAAACTTTAACTTTTTACAGCCAAGAAAGCGTAATTAACCGACTTCAAAAAAAGTAAGACGTTCTCAATTCGACTGTTTATTTGTTTGTTACCTCAACTTTCGGCTGGGTTAACCGATTTTGATGATTATTTTTTATTTCAAAGCTGGTGCTGGTGTGGCCCCATTTCGATTTTTTCCAGAAAATGGCATCCATGAGAAAGTACTATAAGTCTAAAATTTGCAGTAAATAAATAATATAACAAAAAAAAAATCAACTTCAATACTATGTTGCCATATTAGGGGATTCGACGACGTTGTGGCGCAGCGGTAGCGAACCTGCCTTAAACGCCACAGGTCGCGGGTTCGATTCCCGCTCGGAGCATAATATGTTTGTATTGACCATGCAAGCATATTTTCCGGTCTGGGTGTATTTGTCCATGTCATTGTGAATGTTTCCGGCCTCCGACACAGGATATTACTATCCTAATGGGGGCCGTTGAGTGTGTAGCGTTTATTATTTATTTATTTATGTTTTACTTAGCACTGACTTCTGTTGTAGAATTATTTTTTTTTTAGTTTTGAAGTCGGTAATTTTTTCTAATTTAAATAAATTTTATTCCACTGCATAGATTAACGATTCGGCAAATTCAAAACGTCTGAGCTGTTAGTAATTTGCATAGAATATTAAAGCTAGGCGATGCGGTAAGAACTACTCTGCAGTCTGACTTGCAATTTTAATATATAACCTCTTAAATACCGCCGCTCTGTTTGGATTTACTAACGTTTTCAAAAATGTACAAAAATATTTACATTTTAATTTTGAACGGCAAATTTTCAAAATATAATACAAAATAATACAGGACTAGGGGACACCCGGGTTTGAACCGGGGACCTCTCGATCTGCAGTCGAATGCTCTACCACTGAGCTATATCCCCATGTCATTTGAAGTTGAAAAATCTTATTTATTATGTATTTACGTAACGTATAAAAAACTCGATTGCATTACAAATTTGAAGTTTGCCAATTCTTTTCTTTGTCGTACTTCCAAAAAGTGGAACTCATTGCCGGGTCACGTGTTCCCTCCTTCCTACAATCTGGGCTCCTTCAAACGAGACGTGAAGAGGTATCTTGCGGGTAGGCAGGGCATGGGTGGCTAACACGGTTTCATTCGGCAACTGTGTTAGCCGCCCTCGCGTTTGGACTTTATTTCCACTTACCATCAGCTCAGCTCGATTGTTATCATAATCGATCCTGATAATAATCGTCAACTCTTGATAATTATTTTCTCTTATCCAATTACTGATTCGTCCTTTGAGATACGGAGTTCAGATGACATGGCTCCTTGTAAAAAGCGCGAGTAAATATCGGGAATAATGTGAAGAATCAGATTATAATATTTACATTATTACATATTTTATTTATAGTAAATAAGTCGTGGCGACGTTGTGGCGCAGCGGTAGCGAACCTGCCTTAAGAGCAGATGTTTGTTTTGACAATACAAACAAGTTTTCCAATCTGGGTGTGTTTGTCCTTGTCTTTGTGTATGTTTTTGGACCCCAGGTACAGGATATAACCATTCTAATAGGAGCCGTTGAGTGTGTAGCGTTTATTGATTTTTTTTAATGTCAATAGTTGGCAAGCAAGCATATAACCCACCTGATACTAAAGTGTTGCTACTCACGCGTCTCCCATTGGTTCTGAAGCCCCGTAATATCACTAGCCCACAGTGCCCTTCAAACCAGAACACAGTAATGCCTAAGCACTATTGTTTGGCGGTAGAATACTTGACACAGCGTTGGTACCTACCTAGCCGGCCTCTCGCAACAAAAGACCTACCACCATTGTGACTGATTGCATGGGTGGAATAATCTCTGCTGTGACAGAGGTTATCCCAACAGAGGGCGATGGGGTCGTCACGTCCCGACGCAGGAAAATAATTAATTATAAATTAGCTAAAAACTCTTATTACAAAGCACTTACAATTTATTTCAAGTCAATTTCAAAAAGTTATAAACCGCCGTTATTTCAAAGCAATGTAATATCTTTAGTGCTAACAATTCATGAATGTCAAGCAAACTAGTAAAGTCCAACAGAATAAATTAAATGACAGAGCCATTTTGTTTCACTTCGTCAGACATTTTTATACTTTGCTCCTTAATATTGTAATAAATTACGTTTGCTTATTCCTTTTTTTTATTTATAATATCTTTGCATTGACTTTTAGAACGATATTCAGCATCATACATAAATAAGAAGACTATTGAAGGCCTTTTATCATAAGAGGTGGGCAAGAGGCTACCACCGCAGTGTCAGATATTCTACCGCAAAGCAGTGGTGTGTTTTGCATAGCTGCATTTGGGGTCGGAAGGATACTGTAGCTAGTGAAATTGCTGTTATTCCTTCCATTGTTGCGCCAAGTTTTGCGAAAATTTATATACAAAAAAAATATTTCCAATCCATAAAGTTCAATCGCTTAGTTTAAATTCAAAAATTACACATTAATTTTATAACAAAACTAGCTTCTGCCAGTGGCTTCACACTGTGAATAACAATTTCAATATAAGCTTTGAACCACCATTTCAAAATTTTACTAGTGGTAGATCTGTTGTTGCAAGAGGCCGGCTAGGTAGGTATCACCGCAGTGTAAAATATTTTACCGCAAAGAAGGAGGGTCTTTGGCATTACTGTGTTTGGGTTTCATGGGCGCTGTAGGATAGTGAAATTACTGGGCAAAGGAGATTGGAAGAACTAATATCTCGAGGTTGGCAACGCGTCAGTGTCAGCTACGTCTGGTGTTGCAAGCGCTCATAGGCTACGGCTCATGGTAAACGGTTTACCATTAAGTTGGACGTATGCTTGTTATCCAACTTAGAAACACTAAAAAAACTTTAAGGGGTGGAATTTTAGACCATCTTAAAAAACGTGTTTCGTGTGTATTTAATGTTCAACGAAGTTTCATTCTTTCAGTTTCAAAACCTGATGGACAACCATACCAGTTTTCAACACCTTCTTGACCCCCTTAGGGGTTTAATTTCGAAAAATCCTTTCTTAATGCTTATTTCCGTTTTAAAAACGACAGTTGTGAAAAATTTCAAGTCTTTCTGGGTCTAAGAGGCTGGATGTCCTTTAGGCTTGGCTTGGCTTGGCTATATAGAAAATGATAACAATGAAATCACAAAATCGTGCTAACAATTAACAAATTATTCCAATTACATTTAACATTTGAAGAAATTAATTTGTGTTTTAGTATTACAATTAACTGTTGACTTCAGCACTTAATAAATTAAAGGCTTATTACATTGATTAAATACGTCACTTCCGTTTATCTTATTAAGTTATCGTTACCGGGATATGAAAATAAACTGAAAATCTTTTTAACCAATTAATTGAATACGCAGCGGAATCAATTAATTATACCGGTAAATTGAAATCAACCATGATTGGCTGAAATGAGGTTTCGTTTAATTGTTTATTGTTTTATTTATTGTATAATTTCAGGGGAATTATTATTGTAAAAATTAAGTTTTTACTACTAATATAATACGAGTACGTTCGTTAGATCGATGTTAAACTCTAATTCTAAATATATATAAAACTACTACAATTTAAGTGTAAAAGAGTAAAGCGATTTCTGTATATTTTTATATGTATTCATTATTTTTTTATTTATTACCAGCATAGTAGTGTGTATTCGTAGTTAAATACTAGCTTTTTTCCATACAACCGTCTCCATGGTTCCATCTATATTTATACCAAAATTCAACACAATCGTTTTAGTGCCTTAGATTTTTTTATGTTATTACGGTTGGCAAACAAGCATACGTTACGTATTTACCCGCATACGTATTTACCCGGCGTCGGGATGTGACGACCCCATCGCCCGCTGTTGGGATAACCTCTGTCACAGCAGAGATTATTGCACCAGTGCAGTCAGTCACACTGATGGTAGGTCCTTTGTTGCAAGAGGCCGGCTAAGTAGGTACCACCGCAGTGTCAAATATTCTGCCGCCAAATAGTAGCGCTTAGGCACTACTGTGTTCCGGTTTGAAGGGCACTGTACGCTAGTGAAATTACTGGGCGGACGAGGTTTAAGAACTAATATCTCAAGGTTGGCAACGCTTGAGTGGCACCTACAAATGGTGCTGCAAGCGCTCATAGGCTACGGCAACCACTTACCATCAGGTGGGCCGTATGCTTGTTTGCCAACTTCTAAAAAAAAAATAATACGGTCTGTCTGATGGTAAGCTGTCACCGCAACCTATGAACGCTTGCAATGAAGTATTACAAGCGCGTTGCCAACTCAAGGAACAGGAGGGACGGGATGAGAAGGGAAAAAAGGAAGTGAATAGAGAGGATGGGAGATTGCGCCTCCGGCGCTCTCACTCATCGCGCGAAACGCAACAGATGTATAAAACAAACGAAGAAACCAACAGGCGAACGAACTAACGAACGAAAGAACACATAAACAAACATACTTACTGTGACGATACTAATTAAACTAAAACCAAAAGCAAATTGAGGGATAAATGCCCTTAACAAGACTAAAGTGAACAAGAAACAACGTTTGCACAGATTTTATTTTTTAATCATTTGGAACCAACGATCCAAAATGTTGATCTAGTTACGAAGTTACGACATGAAACTCACTATTGACTCTTTTAAAATACTAACATTATTTAAACTGTAAGAGAAGTGCGCATTTATTCCGGCATCTTTGTTTTTCTAAGAATAATATAATGAATCGTGCAATTTCTTTTAACCGACTTCAATATTATTTATTTTCTGTGAGACTGGTCAAACTATTTTATTTTTTTTGTTTGAAAGGGAATACTTTCTAGTTGATTCAATTGTAGTTTTGTTAGGATCTGATGACAGGATCTTGGAGAAGTCGAGGTAACTTTTCAAATTCTACAGGTACACCTATTGGAATTTCAATATATTTTTTAAGTAACTTGTTCATTAGCCTCCGAAAAGCGCCATTACCAAAGAAACTACACAATACCTATAAATATCTCGCGGGTTGTGATACAGTTATGTGCATCATTATGGTTGCATAGCTGTTATAAGTAGTTCAATTTAAAACGCAAAAAATAAAATAACATTTATACAGAATATTTTCTTAAGATTTCAGTGCCTATTTTGGTGATATAAAATAGTTTGGTAACATTAAAACATTAACATTAAGATAATAATTCCCAAAGTGTGCTCACATTTTAATTAAACTATTTCCACCCGAAAAGTTCCAGTAATAACTGTCAGCATCATGAGATGTTATTAATTCCGACGACGTCTGGCGCAGAGTGGAATGCGTAGCAGTGTTTAGTCTGTTATTAGGGTGCCTCCAACCATATTCGGGCAGCAGGGAATAGGATATTCTCTAACTGATACTTTAAAGGCTAGTAAGGCCAACTGAAAAATGCAATGAAAAGAAAGAGGAAATAACGTTTGCTTGCGAGAAACTTAGTCATGAATGGGCTGACTCAGTTGAGAAAATGCTACTATTTTACCTGACGCAGAATAACATCGTGAAGTAGCATTATTGGTACACTCTTTTTGTCCGTATCATTTTTATTATCTTCACATTGTCCTCAAAATCCTGGCCCACAAACAAGGCAAGGCAGGTTAACCCTGTAACAGTTATCGTAGACTCTACGTTTCCCATCATGCAGACCCTGTTTTTTTTTGCAATATTTAGTGGTGTAAATTTTTTTTGTATGTACGACGACCATAAAGGCGTAGTTGTAGCGAACCTGCCTTTAGTGCTAACGAATTGCGGCTTCGATTTCTCTTGCGCATAGTACCATACAAGGCTGGGGTGGTGTGCGTGTGTTTGTTTGTGTTTCTGGGCGTCGGATCGTTGATTGTATAGCGTTCATAATATTTAAATATCGATACCTCCCACGTAAGTTGTTGTATGCCACAAAAATGCTATTTTGGTTTTTTCTTGAAAAATATCCTAATATGAATCATTATATCCATTCAAAGTGAAAAAACAACAAAAACACAATTTTTAAAGGATTTGTCAGACGCATAATGTTGTAATTTTCAAACGCGAACGGATTACACCAATGTATATGCCTATACATTTGTGTACGCGGGGCGCGTGGTGGGTAGAATCACGCGCTCGCGCCTCGTATTGGTTACATACAACAGACCACGCCGGACTTTCAACCGGCCGCATGCACGTTGGAAGCGCTTATAATTTATTTGCTAATTCATTGACGTAATTAGTTTACTTCATATTTGTTATAATGAATCGTACAGGTATTATATCAAGAGGGCGTCGAATATGTGATTTACTTAATAATGCGAATACACAAAGTATTAACGCCGATACACCCATTGAAAACAACAATATTTCATTAAACGAAATAGAATTAAGCAGTTTTCCTGATTCCAGCCTGCGAAATATTATAGGTAAGTTTATTTTAGTATTATTTCAGTAGCATGAATCAGGTTACTAACACTTTTTATGGTGGCACCAACCTATAATATTGTATAGATTACTTACGACAATATTCGTCGGGGAGCATTCATTAAAAATGTTGTATGTGATACATACAATATTTTACGTTTTCGTTGAAGTTAAACATTTTGTTGTATGTAATAAGTACAACATTTTACTTTGGAAAACGTTCATTAAAATGTTGTTGTATAGTGAAATGCTATATTTTACGTTGGATTTAATTTTTTTTTTACTTAAAATTTACGTTGTAAGTCAAGTCGTCAATTGAAAAGTCGATCTTTAAATGGTGAGTACGACTGCCTCAATAGCTAGATGCATACCTAGTGCATTGTATTAGCACGCTGATGTCTCAGGTTCGATTCCCGGAATCTACTGATCATTTATTATACAAAACATTATTATTGTTTCAGAGTCTCCATTACCAATAAGCTTTAATGAGTCGGAAATTAATGAGCTAGCAAACATAACTGATGCAGATTTCTTTGATAATAACCCAGAAGTTGCTTCAAACTCTGATATTGCAAATCTCGAAACACCGCACCCTTCACCTTCTTGTAGTACCAACCACTTAGACTACGACAGTGATAATGATTTTTGCCCTTATTATATACAAAAGGAAAACTTATTTGAAATGTATAATGAGTGGCTTCAGTCTAATACATATGAAGAGAACGCTAAATCCGAACGTCTATATCGAGACATTGTAAATGAAAACTGTAATCTCAGTTTTTATATTCCTAAGAAAGATCAGTGCGATCAGTGCCATATCTTTAGAAATATTAACAGTCCATCAGAGCAGCAAGTCATGGATCATGAAATTCACGTCACTAACAAGAAGTTATCCCGACACCTTATGAAGTCTGATAAAGAGGAAAGCAAATCTTCTCAAGGGAAAATGATTGCTGGTACTTTTGATTTTCAAAAGATTCTTAATGCACCCCATGGCCAATTGAGTATTTTATATTACAAACGGAAGCTGTCCGTCTTGAATTTTACTATATTTGACCTAGCAAATAAAGAGAGTCATTGTTATATATGGCACGAGGGAGACGCCAAACGTGGTTCTAATGAGGTATCAGAATGTCTTTTTCATTTCATACATAAAATGCATGAACAGGGTGCAAAAGAATTTCGATTCTGGTCTGACAATTGCGCCGGTCAGAATCGCAATCGTATCGTGTTTGCGTTTTATGTTTATATTGCTCATAAGCTTAATATTACTATCAAAAAGATATTTCTAGAAAAAGGTCACACCCAAGCAGAACAAGGAAGATAGCGTACATGCTCTAATAGAACGTTTGTCTAAAAATAAACTTATTTATACACCCTTTGAATGGTTTAGCTTAGTTAGGAGGGCAAACCAAATAACGTGATCGAAATGAAGCATACACTATAAAACACTTTGGAATGGACGTAATTGCTCAAAAAATGTAAATGAGAACTCAGTTAGATGGAATAAAATAAAAGAAGTAAGTGTATGTGCAGAAGATCCTTTTAAAATTATGTATCGGTACGATTTGGCAGACAGTAATGCGATGACAATCACTCTCAATACCAATACCCGTTGACGCCAAAGGAATAGTATGGCTGAGCTATGCCCCTTGTTTCCAACCGTCTTCCTATAAATAAGGCAAAATATGAAGACTTGATAAGCCTTTGTCATAGTGGAATTATTCCAGCTACATATCACGACTTTTTTAGGCATTTATCTTTTACTGCTGGCGTTAATAATGACGCTGAATTTTCTGATTCAGAATAAACATTAGTCTTTTCCAAATATTCTGTTTATTTTTTCTTTTTTTTATATTGCTTTTGATTAAGCATCTCAAGTTTTAATATTGATCTCATAAAAATAATATTTATTTGATTTATATTGTTTTAAGGCTCCCATAATTTTAGGTTTGTAAGGTTGACAATAACACAATTGTTTTTATTTTTAAATTTGATGATTGATTTTAAGCTGATCTCATATAAATGATTAAGTAAGTTCATAATTTTATTTTTTTATAATGATGTTGATTTTTGTAATTCTATTTGAATAGTTCTTAAGAAGGGTTTCTAATGCTACCTACAAAAATATTATTATAAGCTTAGGTCATGCTTTGATTCTTTAATATTGTATAATTTTTAAAAAGTCTTTTGAGTGATTGTTTTATGTTGAAACGTTTTTGATTACTCAGCAATAGAAGAAGTTATTTAATTATATTTTAAAAGATCATTATTTTATTTTTAAAGATTTTCTGATTATCTTTTAGCACTTATGTTGTTTATAATAAACAATTTTAACCTTAATAACATTTCTTTTTTATTTATTAACCTAAAAAATTAATCACGTTCAAATTGTACAATTGAATTTTGTAACTAATATAAATATTATTACCACATACAACAGAGTGAGACTTATGTTTTTCGACGTATACAGTTGTAACTATCATATACCACAAGTGGCGTTATCTGGGCGCCGCGGTATAATGTTGTTAGTATCAGATGCAACAACTGGCATAGCTTGTATTCCGGAGTAAAATGTTGTATGAACAATATCTCCGAAAATAAACATATTACTTAAAATATCTTTTAACGAAGTTAAGACGACTATTATATTACATTTAAATACGAAATTTCAAAAAGATGCAACAATAAATGCAGATTTTGGTTCACTTTGAATCTTTGAAACGCTCTACTGTAAATTTGCAGTTTTGGAGATACAACAACTTACGTGGGAGGTATCGATATGTTTGTATATCTGCCATTACACTCAGTGTCTTTTCACACATGCCGGTTGCCAGGTATCCGGGCCGACTGTCCGGTAACTCATTTCGCTTTTACACGACCCAAATTTGAATCTAGTAGCTCGTACGTACAATGGTGAATCCGGAGTGCAACCGGCGGCCGCTTGCCGAGCAAAATTACGCCGGTACCTGTGAAAGCTGTCATACATGCCCATACTCTTCGCTACCGGATACCCGGCGCCGGCTACCCGGCAACTGGCACGTATGAAAAGGCACTTATTATATTATAGTGTCTTATAAATTTGAGCTATTATTGTCTGCAAAAAAGTGAGATATTCGGCCTTAGATATTAAGTCATAGAAACAATCTAATTGTTAGTGTTATTCTATATGCGATTGCATAACCGTACAGCATCTTAGTATAAGTAGCTAAAGCATTATTTATATAAAATAAACCATAGCAGTATTATCCTTAAGGCTAAAGAAATACAGGCTCTAATTGTATATCAGAGTTAATTATATAATAACAAAGATGTTTATTGTATGACCGGAGATTCAACTGGACCGCAGAGGAAATGAAATCGGCTGCGACCATCATTGTTTATGTCTTGCGTCTTATCGTTCTGATTTATTGTTGTGTATTTGTCATCTGTTTTGAGTGAATGCTCGAGATGGCCATGACGCCTCGTTGATTGTGGAATTTATGGTTGTCATGAAATATTATAAATAATAAATAATAAATTATTTAAAGGCGTCGGGATGTGACGACCCCATCGCCCGCTGTTGGGATAACCTCTGTCACAACAGAGATTATTCCACCAGTGCAATCAGTCACACTGGTGGTAGGTCTTTTGTTGCAAGAGGCCGGCTAGGTAGGTAACATAGTAGTGCTTAGGCACTACTGTGTTCCGGTTTGAAGGGCATTGTACGCTAGTGAAATTACTGGGCGAACGAGATTTAAGAACTAATATCTCGAGGTTGGCAACGCGTGAGTGGCACCTACTAATGGTGCTGCAAGTGTTCATAGGCTGCGGCAGCTACTTACCATCAGGTGGGCCGTATGCTTGTTTGCCAACTTCTAACATAAAAAAAAAAAAAATATGTAGGCTGTAATACTACTTAATATGTAAATGTGAAAGTTGGTATGCTTGGATGTTTGTTACTCAATCACGCAAAAACGGCTTTACGGATTTGGATGAAATTTAGCACAAAGATAGCTTATTATCTGGATTAACACATAGGTTACTTTTCATCCCTGTTAATTACCAAGATTTAAACTAGATGGCGTTAGTAGCAAAGCTGAATCGCGGTGGCCAGATTATTTCTTCATAGACTTAAGCCCAGAAACATTTTGAAATTTATTCGAGAAAATAAATACGAGTGCAAAAATGTATTGGTGGTTTACTCATTGGTGTTCCCTACAAAGTGATCCTATACAATCCCAGAAAATGTAATGTTCCCAGAAGTTAATCAAAAATGTACTATAAAGAGTACAAGGTGTAACCACTTTTAATTATGTTTTGATGTTGTTACTCAATCAAGCAAAAACGGCTGAACGTGCGTCTACGAAATTTCTCTTAATTTTCAAAAATTATTTTCAATTGCTATAAAGCTGCTTCAAGACTATAATTACATATATATTAAAACAAACTAGTAGCGATACTTACATAGTTAAAATAAAATTTTAAACTAATCCTATTAAAGAGGGGATCTTTTAAAAAACATTGTAAATAAATCACGCAGTCGTAAAATAATTGAAAACAAAATGGTCATTAGAAATGTATATTCGAATCATAAAATTAGGATAGGCATAATTGATCTAATCAGCCTCTTAATCTTTTCTCTGTAGTTCCTTCAAAGAGGCAGTTTGAAAAGTGATTTATTTATTCAAAGTGACTAAAATCACTTTATTCTTTACTTGATCCAAATGACATCATAAAAGAAATTTTGAACCTTATTGGCATAGTGATAAAATTCTCCCGGTAACTTTTGATAGGTAATTTGGTCTTATCCTATGAGTTACTGGTTCTTCCTGTGGGTTATGGAGGTCAGATGGCAATCGCTCTGTGTAAAAACTAGTAAGCCGTAAATCCGTATAGGGGTACAAGCAGACCCTGGGTAAATACCGGGAATAATGCTAAGGTAGAAGAAGATTTCTTGTTTAAAAAAAACTTTAAACTTATGTATAATACAACCTAATAAATTTAACATTTTATTTTGAAAACCATTTAGCAAAATGATAGCATAACCACGGATCAACGGTCTAAATCGGCTTATGTTGCATCGGATGCGGATATGACGTCACATTTAAGCCACAAAGCAATCTAGACTTCGCGGGGTTTTTCAACGTTTTGGCCGTGTGGGGAAAGTTAAATTGGAGTCTAGCGAAAATTTATGGCTAACGTGTTAATATTAATAGTGAGAACTGAGATTATGGGAGAGAGTACGAGTTCCATTTTGTTGTGGTTGTTTCGCACAACTGTAAAAAGAGCAACGAAAACAGGCATTGACTGAATTTGGACTACTATTCCATCCATACAAATAAATAATAATTAGCAGTCAAATGCGTTGTGGACCACGGAGAGTTGAAACTAAAGGGTTCCGCAGCTTGGTTATGAAGAATCTTAAGGGCTTTAAAATAATAACGAATTAAAATCGACTGCAAAAATAAGTTGGTAATTTCATAGTAATTATTAAAAGTTATATGAAAAACAAAGTTATGGGAAAAAGTTATATATCTCTTAAATTTGTAGACCTATCTTCTTCAAACTAAATGTGGTTGAAATTTTATTTGATGTCCTATAAGCTCAAATTTTTCCAGAATTTTAAATCCCATAATTCAAAAGTTAGAGGGGGGGACAAAATTTTTATGACTTAAGGAGCTAATATCTCAACAACTACTGACTTAATGAAAAAAGTCAAAATCAAACTTTATCATTTTGAAAGACCTATCCAAAGATATCTCACACGTTAACATACGTTGAATTTTTTTCAACACTCAGTTACATGTATGGACTGCTACCCTTAATTCTTATATATTTTAAGATTTCATTACAGAATCGTTGTGCGGTTCATAGAATACACCTATTTAGTAAATTTCGTATAGACAGAGCCCATGGTCTCCGAGAAAAATGACTGTGACATACGGACGGACGGACGGACAGACGGACGGATGGACAGACGGACATGATGAAACTATAAGGGTTCCGTTTTTGCCATTTGGCTACGGAACCCTGAAAATGAAGTGACTGTTTGTAATTCGAAATTAACAGCTCTTTTTATTTTGTAAATATATGTAGAAGTATATGCATTTAGATAAGGTGGTATAGACGGAAAAAATATTTTAAAAAAACAATTTTTAAATCTTAACATGCCTGTATGTGTTACTGAACTCCCGACACAGGATTTTAATATCCTAATCTGGTTTTGTTTCGTATGAAACCTTTAGTGCCTTTTCACACGTGCCGGTTGCCTCGTACCCGGCGCCGGTATAATTTTGTTCAGCAGCGTACGAGCTACTAGATTCAAAATTGGGTTTTGTGAAAGCGAAATGAGTTACCGGATAGTGTGAACAAGTACTTTGTGTTTATACAAAGTTGTACCCTAGTTTAACAGTAAGCAACTTGTATGTAAGTCTGTGATACAATTTTTCGTATGATTTTAACAAAATATAGTTTTATTAAGAATCTCGCAGCACGCCCGTGTTGATCACAATGAGATATGCAAATGATATGTAAACTTACGATACATGAATATTCCTCGGCTTCGTTAACATGAGAGTGTGAGACTTTGCTTTGTTAACGAATTAAATTATTAATGTTATAGCTGCTACCTGCGTATGATCACCATACTACCATGATCTTAAAATATCTCATTTTAAAATATACCGATCTATCTATCTATGTTGTGATGTAATTTTCACCATCATGGTTGACTCGGTAGTTCGGATTCACGTCAGATCATGGGCGGGAGCTCCCCAGTACCAGCTACTTCCAATTGACCGCATCCAACGTAGAGCGGCTCGAATTGTCGACGATCAAGCCCTTTCCGATCGGCTTGATCCTTTGGCATTGCGTAGAGATGTCGGATCACTCTGCATCTTCTATCCCATATATCACGGGGAATGTTCTGAGGAATTGTTTGGATTGATCCCGCCGGTTGAATTTCACCATCGGACATCGCGACAAAACTCTAAATTCCATCCCTACCGCCTCGATGTCTGGAAATCCACAACAGCGCGATTAAGAAGACATTTTCTTCCTCGCACAACCACTCTGTGGAATCAACTTCCGCCGGCGGTCTTCCCGAACCGATACGACTTGGGAACCTTCAAGTGAAGAGCGTATTCATTCCTTAAAGGTCGGCAACGCGCCTGCATGCCTTCTGATGTTGCAGATGTTCATGGGAGGCGGTGATTGCTTAACATCAGGTGACCCTCCTGCCCGTTTGCCCCCTCTTACATAAAAAAACTCAACAGACCATACATTAGTAATCTACAAAAAAATACATTAAAAAAAAAAAAATTTAGTTTAAAAATAATAAAAAGCAAGTTTGATAAAAGTGTCGTCTTGTTGGAACCCAATTATTGATAAAACTTGTCATATTTTCTACCTTTAATTTAGGTTGTTATTAAAACATATTTTTTATAAAGTGACATATTAAAATAAAACACAAGAGCGTTCTTAAAGCAAAACTTTTTTCTCTAACAAAATGTTTTCCAATACACGAGACACTTAAACAACATCAAGAGATACGATCTTAGAACAGTAATTGTGTGAGAAGTTGCATCATAAAAAATAATTTAAAAAAATATCGCTATAATTTAAATTTGGATTTTTTCTTATGTTGCGCGATGTCAAGTGATGGATTATAAATTGGTTTACTAATTCTTTTGGTTAAACACTGACCTTGAAACCCGCCAAGCGAGTATTGACTTCACGAGTTTTGCACCAAGGTACGGTGGTATCCATTGAAGTCCTAACAACAGCAAAATCCTTTCAAATGCATATCACGTAAACGTAATGATCGTAAAAAATATAATTTTATTTTGTTATTATAATTTATGTATATTAATATTTTCTTTGCTAATAATATGCCCAATAATTTTCCGAAAACCTCCGATAAAGTTCTACCTTAAGACTATCGAAGTTAATTTAGTTGAAATTCCAATTTCGTGAAATAATTTTCGTTACACATGAACTATTCTGTAATAAACGATATGATGTTAAAACTTAGTCAAAGCTTACCGCAAATCAGAAACTAACTACGGAAATTGACACAAATACTTAAGTTATAATAGCGTGGTAAACACTCATAGCCGGGTGCGCTCATGCGTCGGCAACGATCAGTGAGTGAGGCACGGTCAATCTAGGTTGGAGGATGTTAAAAAATCACATATCTGTATTTATGTACTTTTATGTATTATATGTATTTATGGTGGCAGTATGGTGCCGCCCAAGGTGGAGGCCGAAAGGCCTGGCGCGTTCGCGCGCGGAGTTATGTATTTGTATATATGTTTTAGTATGTATTCATATGTATATATGGCGGCAGTAGGTTGCCGCCACCGGTGGGCCCCTCGGGGCAAGCGCCGGGGCGTCGCGGTGGTATGCTTTGGTGATCCCGCGACGTCCCACTATGGCGCTAGATGGGACCTTGGAGTTTTAGTGGGTAGGGGAGCTCGGCTCCAAGTCCACACACATCCTGCGCCATTGCACCCGTCCCGGCGCTCGAGTGCGTAACTGCATTTCTCCAAGTAAAAAAAAAAAAAAAAGGTTGGAGGATGTTATGATATTAGTATCTGAGAATCTCCATGCTGAGAGAACGTAAAAAGTAATAATAAGATAAAACCATAAATCAAGGTTCTTTTTTTATATATGTCAGAGGGACAAACGAGCAGGAGGCTCACCTGATGTTAAGTGGTCACCGCCGCCCATGAACAACTGCAACACCGGAGGGCATACAGGTGTGTTGCCGACCTTTAAGAAAGGAGTAAGCTCTACTCTTGAAGGTTCCCAAGTCGTATCGGTTCGGAAAGACCGCCGGCGGAAGCTGATTCCACAGAGTGGTTGTGCGTGGGAGAAAATGCCTTCTGAAACGTGCTGTAGTGGATTTCCAGACATCAATCTCAACTAGACAAAAACGGTAGATGGATATTCGATGTTGCTTAGTTCTCTGCTCCCATCTACATTCATTTTCAGTATTTTATATTAAGAGAAAGACATGACCGTCCGACAAATGTTAAAGTTTGACGACCGTTGTGCTCGTAGCGAGCCCGCGTTGAACCTCGATGATCGCACGTTCGATATCCACTTGGAAAAGATTTTTGTAATAAATATCTGTTTCGGTCTGAATGTTGGTCCTTATGGGTCTCCCCATAGTGCCTCGGAGAGCACGTTAAGCTGTCGATCCCGATTGTTATAACATAGAATCTGAGTCACGAAGTAACTTTTAAAGTAAAATACATTACGATACATTTCCGTGTACCACTTCTGCCTTAGTTGTTAGTCTGAGGTTTTAACAATGGCAACTGAACGTTTGTTTCATCTGCGATACAATTGTCCTCTGACGGAGATATCATTTAGAGTTCAGTGGCTCGCGATCGTTTAAGTATAAACGAGATAGTGCCTTTGTTGTCGAGATTTTAAAGTGTTTGATGCAATTATAAAATAATAATATTTTTTATTTTAAATTTTATTAAAGAGTAATTTTTGTTGCATTTGTATTTTATCACCATATCGCAAATTCTAGCATGTAGAAAAAATCTAAGGCTTTAGATTTTTGGACAATAAATTTTTAAATTCTACTACGGCTTTGGTTTTTAGAAGATATTGAGGAATAAATACTATAAATTTGAATTTCTATAATTATTATTTTAGCCAAGTTTCTACATCAAAGTCATCGTCATCAATAAATCATCAGTCATTGATGATGACATCATCAAATTCAATCTATAAATAATAATAAATAATAATAATAATAAAAATATAAAAGTCGGTCTGTCCATTAGTCTTACTGTCTCTTTCTTACGGACATTCCTTAAAAGCAGACAATAATCAAGCTTTTGCATTACATAAAGATAAAAAAAACGATACAGATAGAAATGGCGCTCAGACCTCCAATATTAAAGTTTGTTGAATATTTTAGGATGTCAACGGTCAAGCTTGAATACTTTATAGCAAACCACTATACGATTCTGAGGAGAGATCGCAATGCCTCATGTGAAACGTTTGCAGTTATGCTACGAAAATTCCTGACTTTGATGAATGTAAAAAAGACACAAATTTTAAAAAGCTGAGATGGACAACTCAACTCAACTCGGAGAGTCCAAGTACTTACTTTGTTTGTTAGTACATAATTTCAAATTTATCTCGAGCTAAACGGTGAAGGAAAACATCGTGACTATTTGTGAATCATGCATGTCGGCCAAAAAATTCTAAGATTCCCTTGCTGATCATAGGGCTTAAATGCTTAGTTACCTACCACCGTACGTTGGTGATAAACTCGTGAAGACGAGCAGTTATCGTGAGCTGCGTTTCGAGGTCAGTCAGGTCTGGTGTTACACATATTCATGACTAGTGGTAACCCATGACATGAGGTTAGGATTTTGCTCATTTTTCTCCCTTTAGCAAAAAAAAAAATGCTCTTATGGAAATATTTGAAGTAATTAAAACGCTATAATAGTGTATAATATAATAGTAGAAGTGCACTTTTTGCGTCTATAGAAACTGCCCTATTATCAGTATTGAGATTTTATTTTATTTTTTACCAGGTGTGCCCGCTGTTTCACCAGCGTTTATGGTTACTGTGTCGTAACGTGATATTATAGAATAAATTTGATGCTTCTATTCGTAGCGATTTGATAAATAACCTATAGATATCCTCGATAAATGCACTATTCAATACAAAAAAAAAA
Organism: Hestina assimilis; assembly: GCA_023373885.1. NCBI lineage: Eukaryota > Metazoa > Arthropoda > Insecta > Lepidoptera > Nymphalidae > Hestina > Hestina assimilis. The sequence goes on along the minus strand of CM041749.1, from coordinate 1,524,813 downwards.
TTAAATCACTACTTGTTTTATAATATTTGTATGGTATAGACATTTATTATATTTATAAATAATAAATAAATAAACGCTACACACTCAAGAGCCCCCATTAGAGTAGTTATATCCTGTGTCGGGGGTCCGCAAAAATTCACAATGATAACGACAAACACACCCAAAATACCGAAAAAACATGCCTGTATGGTCAATACAAATATCTGCTCCGAGCGGGAATCAAACCCGCGAGCTGTGGCGTTTAAGGCAGGTTCACTAGCACTGCGCCACAACGTCGTCGATGGTATTTTTAATATATTGATGAGGGTATATTACCGATTCTTTCTTATATTATAACTCACAAAAAACTCTATTCTAAAGGTAGCTAGGACATTAGTGTTCAATTAACCTTTCAGAACAGAATTCGTAAATACAAGAGTAATGTTATAGTAATTCAATTAGTAATTATTATAAAGGACTTCAACAATATGTAACGAACCAGAATGGGCACTTAAAATTGAGGTTAGAACGTAGTGCAAATTTCAAAAAGCACTATCGTATAGTGTCCCTGAGGGGTGATCCCGCATGCGAAGCGACTCTTGTAAAAGTAATTGTAAAATTGCTATTGATACTTTAGTTCCAGTGAAATCTTTTTAGGCTTATATTTCTCAACATTGACTGTTAAAAATAAGACTACAATTGACTTTAAAAAATTGTGAGGGTGGGGTGGAATGTAATGGGATGGTGCGAAGCAAAGCAAAGCGAATTGAAATGGTATGAGATGGGTAGAGATGGTATGAATTGAAAAGCTTTTACTTCTGTCAATAGTCCACGTAACTGTCAATGTTTCAGATTTAGTTTTACAATTGTCATCAGCATCAGTTAAATTTTAAAAATTGTATTTGAATTTCCTATTTAGTTCTATTTTCCCATTACAATTTTCAAAGAAATGTCAGACAAATTCGTTTACAAGGAATGAAAAAGCATCCCTAGCGAGACATGTCAAGACTGATGTTTTCTAGAGATAGGTAAGTGTTTAGCAATGCGCCGAGATTCTTATCCATCAACAGAAGTAAAACGTATTTTTCTACCACAAAAAGTAAAAATAATCATACATACAAAACCACCTCCGAAACCTGTGTACTATATTAACCAAACTGAAATTTCATTTGTTTAGTAAAGGAATTAAAATTTGAATCGATTGCCATCTGACCTCCACAACTCAAAGGGCGAACCAGTAACTCATTGGATAAGAGCAATTCACCTATCAAGTTACGATTATAATCAGATGTTATGATAACAACCGAGACCGACAGCTTAACGTGCTCTCCGAGGCACGGTGGGAAGATCCACAAGGATAAACGCCCAGACTAAAAGAAATATTTTTAAAAACAATCTGGTCCGAGCGGGAATGAAACCCGTCTGACCATCCAGACTCAAAGCACGCTCGCTACAGACACGCCACAGCGGTTGTCTAAGACGAAATTTCATGATAATAATTATAATTAAAATTTAAAACTTTAATATAAAACACGTTACAAGTTTTAATTTGACAGGGCATTGTCCCTGATCCTTAACCTTAAAGGCAAGACAAAGGATTGATCAAAATTAATATAAGGTTCACGTCGCCCGACACGATGATAATTTCAATTTAAACGAAGGAATCCAATTTCACACGAAGTTGGCATTAAATGGGCATTATTTTAAAATGAAACTCGAAATATTCGTATTAAATCAACTTTATTTACCGAAAGTGTATCAAGGTTTTAATAAGTCTTAGGAGGAGTCTATGAACTGCAATGTTGAGAATAATAAGTAAAGTTTTTTAATAACTTTAATGTTAGTTTTATATAAAAAACAACAGCTTGACATTTCAGGTGAGGTAACAAAGATCAGGCTTGGAATGCACCGCCAGCACAGCTGTTCATTGCGCCCTTATTAAGGGCCTAATTACAGACCATAGCAAATGACTGGCAAGGCACAGCCCTTTGGTCTCGGTCGAAGGAAAAAGACTTTTTAAAAATACTACACGGTCAGTTCTAAAGAAAAACAACCTCAGTAAAAATGTGTCGTAATAGGTTCTAGGAAACGCTGCCATCAAAGATTGGAAGGCACCGTGGCGTTGTAGGAAGAGCTAGTCTGTGGAGTCCCAATATGGCGTAGGTACACTTAGATCCGATACCGATGTTCTAACGATCGATTTATGTAGCAGCGGTATGAGTAAAGTCGTAAATGCGTTTCTCAGCGTTAAAAAATGCTGTCTTGTGACAACTACTCGTTAGAAGAGAGTAGATAGAAGTCAGCTTGTGAACACCTAGCTTACCAACGTATGGATGGGTTCAATTTTAACTTTTTTTTTTTTTTTTTTTATGTTAGAAGTTGGCAAACAAGCATATGGCCCACCTGATGGTAAGTGGCTTCCGCAGCCTATGAGCAGTTGCAGCACCATTAGAAGGTGCCACTCGCGCGTTGCCAACCTCGAGATATTAATTCTTAAATCTCGTTCGCCCAGTAATTTCACTAGCGTACAGTGCCCTTCAAACCGGAACACAGTAGTGCCTAAGCACTACTATTTGGCGGCAGAATATTGGACACTGCGGTGGTACCTACCTAGCCGGCCTCTTGCAATAAAAGACCTACCACCAGTGTGACTGATTGCACTGGTGGAATAATCTCTGTTGTGACAGAGGTTATCCCAACAGCGGGCGATGGGGTCGTCACATCCCGATGCCTTTTCTCAATTTTTATACCAACTCTCAATTTTTATACCACTAAGTAGGAGAACTGCCTGATGTAAAATACTTTTCGTGTACACAGAAACACTATACGCTGATGAAATTTGATTGGAATTATCACACTTTATATTTTATATTATTTCATAAATTTCTTTAGATGGAGTTTGTAATACATCTTTTACTGCTGCTAAGATCAACTGGTAAATCTTTAATCGAAATATATATTTCTCATTTCATTTTCCACTTGCTGACAGTGACAGGGGGATATGGCAAGCCTTACATGTTGCCGGATATAGTACAACTGAACCGTCTCCATATTATCAATGAAGTGACATTCCATTTATTTACATTATATTCTATACAAGATTCTGTTCACAGCTTTACCCGCTTGAATAACTATTTTAATGAGGTACTAGGTAATGTAATTCTTCCCAAGAAAACTTACATCTCCTATTTTTTTTTTCGCAACAAAAAGTAGCCTACAACCATCTACATAGTCCGATCTATATCTATACCAAAATATATCATAATCGCCCTAGTGGTTTGGACATGAAAGCATTGCAAACAAGCAAACCCATTTTCCCGTTTATAATACTAGTAAGGATTAGGGTTATTGAGAAAAAGTATGACAGTTGATATCATTATCAGCAAAAGGCAGCAGCTTTTAATTAAAATACAAAAAAAAAATTGTATTATTCCATACTCCGACTTTAGTTCCTAAGGATAAATAGTACTTAACTTATAATTTATAAATTTTCCAAATTTTTTATCAACAAAAATATATTTCTTAAAATTCTGGATAATAAGAAGCGTTAGATATTAAAGACGTGAAAATCGTTCGCTTGAAAATTTAACAATAAATTTATCACCAGGTCCCGTAATAAAGTCGCCTATAAAAGTCTCCATATAACCTGAACTGAGCGACTAATAATACCGTCACTGAAAACATTGTGTTAACCAAAGAATGTTTAAAAGTCATTACTTAATCTATCAGTATATCCTACTAATATTATAAATATGAAAGTCTGTATGTTTTGATGTTTGTTACTCAATCACGCAAAACAGCTCAACGGTTTAGGATGAAATTTGCCACGGATATGGATCACTACCTGTATTATGGTTACTTACATAGGTTACTTTTTATCTTAGAAAAATGCTGGTAGAACTTAAATGCTCCCCTGGTTAGCTACAGCCGTTAGCTGGTGAAAAACTCGTAAAGTGACTGCTCGGTACTCCATTGTTCGAGGTCAACCACCGTATAAATAGATTCAGGGTCTAGCTGGGGTCAAAAGGACTTTTTCCTTCAATACTTCAGTAGTTATTAAGTAGTTTGAAAATGTATTATATTCTTGAAATTCTCAGTATTTAGGTCCAGGGGTGGAGAGCAACGCTACACACTCAATTGTCTCTATTATGATGCTAAAACAGGATGGGAGGTTCAGAAAAAGTCACAAAAATACCATCCTGACTGGGCTAGACCACAAGTAATCCAGAAAAATAAATAAATAAATGCTACACACTCCACGGATTTATTAGAATATCCTGTGTTGGGGGTCCGGAAACATACACAATGATAAAGACAAATACACAGAGACCGGAAAACGTGCATGTATGGAAATCCACAACAGCGCGATTTAGAAGACATTTTCTTCCTCGCACAACCGCTCCGTGGAATCTTCTTCCGCCGGCGGTCTTTCCAAACCGATACGACGACCTGGGAACCTTCAAGAGAAGAGCGTATTCTTTCCTTAAAGGTCGGCAATGCCAGGTGCATGCCTTCTGGTTTTGGGCGGCGGTGATCGCTTAAAATCAGGTGAGCCTGCTGCCCGTTTGCCATATACACATATTCACATTTCTTTTAAAAATCTGAATTATTTAATTTACTGTTTCAGTTTTAACCATTTAGCCTTATAAATTCTTCCAATGGCTGAATGACTGTGGCTACAAGCAATTTGTGGAAATATAAACGCTATGTAAATGCAACAGTGTTTATTATTCCCTGAACAGCTGCGCCCGATGTAGCTGCGCGTGGACCGTTCGACTCAAAGCAAAGAAATATGTTACATTTCAGGAATAGTAAAAATGTACTCTCTAATGTACGGAATACAGTGTGTTTTACATTGTAGACAAAGTATCGTTATACGTATGTACATTGGGAACGGGACGTGTCCATTCACCACAGTCATTCGGCACGTACAGTGCTATCCCACTGCAGTTATAAACTTAAAACTGAACTTACATAGAAACGAGTTGTTTCATTTCTTCACACGAAATATAGATTTCCTTCCTCTTCTCTTTCTACAGCATTTTCACTCATTTTCCCTCTACCAGTTCCTAATTGTTGCTTTTATTTAACAGTTTCACCAGAGGTAACTAAATTCTAACTTTCTCAAGTGATTCTGTAATATTTTTAGGGTTTTGTAATCATTTTAAGTAAATCACCTGAGTGATACTTTTTTTAACATTATTTAACGTTATATTTTAACATTATAAGGCTGAGTTGATCCTACCTAGATTAACTAAAAAAATATTCTATTCACAGGTCAGTCCTTTTGGATGCGGGTGGCGCAGGGCCACTCATTGTGGCACTCTTTGGGGGAGGCCTATGTCCAGCAGTGGATATCCTTCAGCTGACATGATGATGATGATATTCTATTACAGTATACTAATGCAGCACTTTTCAATTTCTCCTTCTTACTCCCTTCCCCGCCCCTTTAACTTATCTGTATTGGCATCAAGCGCTTATAATCTACAATGACTGCTTAAAATCTGGATGACCACATCCTTTTTTGTCCCTAAAATAAAAATATTTAGAAATAAAGATTATTATCAGGTCCTTGAGCTCGGTCTTCATTCCAAAATAGTACAAATTACATAGCTAAGATTCTTTTACTAATTGATATAAAAGCGTCTCTAAATTGAAATACAAAAATAGTCGAACCTTTGAGCGTAGGAATTCTATAAATAACCTGTAACGTCTTCTTCGTCCTAGCATTATTCCCGGTATTTTATTTTACCCAGAGTCTGCTTATTACTCTTATCCGGATTTGACAGGTTACTAGTTTTTACACAGAGCGATTGCCATCTGACCTCCGCAACCCCATGGGCGAACCAGTAACTCATTGGATAAGAGCAATTTACTTATAAAGAGTTAACGATTATTGTCAGATATTTTTGTGATAGTAACCGGGACCGACAGCTTAACGTGCTCTCCGAGGCACGGTGGGGAGACCCACAGACAAACTCCCAGACCGAGATAGAAATTTAACAAACATCTGCCCGAGCGGGAATCGAACCCGCAACCGTTGAGGCTAAAGACAGATAGGCTACCCACAACGCCGCAACTGTGTCATAAATAGCCTGTAAAGTATTTGTAGTGAATTGAATATTCTAGACTTGGTTTTAAGCCTGATTCTTTAGCACACTTGTAGTCTATGTATGTAGTTGGTGAAAACTGCGCCAGAAAACATACGGCCCACCGGAAAGTAAGCTATTATCGTCTAGCTTTATATTACCATTAGTGGGTCCCACTATCGCGTTGCTAATCTCGAGGCATTAGTATTGGTTCCTAATCTACTTTACCCATCAATTTTACTGCCTACAGTGTCCTTCAAATCGAAAGAAAGGACTATTTTCCTGTAGAATATTTGACTAACACAAGCAAATATTTTAAATTATATACAACATTATATGATTACACTGAGAAAACCACTCTGTTTATTTTATGGTAGCAGAGCCATGCTCGTCCATCCATCCATCACAGACAATCGGCGTAAAGTAACTTTACTGTTGCGTTTAGTGCGATGAATGAAAACGCCGGAGGCCCAATCTTCCACCCCCTTCATTTTTTCCCTTCTGATTTCTTCCTGTTCGTTGAGTTGGCAACGTGCATGTGATGGCACGCGCTCATAGGTTGTTAGTGCGGTGACTGCTTACCATCGGGCGAGCCGTATGCGTATTTGCCAACCGTCATGAAATAAAAAAATAATATCAATATATTTAAATGATACGTGTGAACATTTTAAAAATGTTTAAAAAACTCTGCATGCTTTACAAATGCAAATACAACATAAGCAAGTCAGAGATATGAATGTGCATATAGTTGAAACTCGTGTCGAAAAATACACCTAAAATAATTTGAGCAGTTGAACAACTCGTAGTGTTGGCGAGTAGAAATAACAGAAATAGTACATAGTACTTATATCATTAGTACGTTATTCAGGAAATAGTATTTGAATTTTTGTTACAAAAAACATAAAACACGTTGGCAGCTTATTGCCATTCATGTACTCGTAATTTCTATGGGACTTACTTATGTTGGTTACCAACAACCCTTATAAGATACTTAACTTGTAACTGGTGTGTTCTATAAGATTTGTAATTGAAATCAAAAATGAGGGTTTCTCAGTTTGATTTTTTATGAACAGGTTTGAAAAAGTTTCTGAGTAGTAGTAGTAGAAAAAGCATTTATTGTAGCCTTAAAAAAGTTTAGTAGAATCGAACATCGTTAAAACGCCTCTACAACTTCGATGTCTGGAAGCCCACAACAGCGCGATTTAAAAGGCATTTTCTTCTTAACACAACCACTCTGTGAAACCAGCTTTTCTGGTGGTCTTTTCGACCAGATACGACATGAAAACCATTAAGAGAAGAGCCTATTCCTTCTTAAAACTTCAGCAACACACCTGCAAGCCCTCAGATATTGTGAATGTTCATGGGTGTCGGAAATCGCTTAACATCTGGTGACCGTCTTTTCCCGTTTGTCTCCTCTTATATTAAAAAGAGGTAAGAAAATAGAAGGAGAGGAAAAATGAACAGAGAGAGTAGTTTAAGTACCGGCACTCATTGAAGAAAGTAATACATTAAGATAAATGATTTGTAATAAAAAAATTAAGGACGCTGAATAGAGAAGACGTAATTTCTGACTGTATAATATCTTTTATTGTAATTAATTATTTGCATTCAATTAAAAATTATTTGTTACTGATGCCAAAGAAGTATAACTTCTGAAGCACGTACGTACGTAAGTATAGCCACCCATTTTTCATACTTAATCTAGTGTATTTAAATATATTTATATCTAGTTTTAAACTTCGTTTTTCATATAACTAAGTAGGGTTAGTGACCGAAGTTCGTTGTTTCTTTCGTTATGTTCATTTTTGTACGAGTCGACTTTCGGAGCACGCGAGTGGAATAAATTACTGGTATAAATCTTGAAGGTAACACCACAAGTCTAGAATACCTAAGTTTGTATGTAGTAAAAGCTATTAGCACATTCTAGAATTATTCTTATAGAGAAATGGGTAAAGTATTTATTACAAGTGAGTACTTCGATTAACTGATTAATTATTTATTACTGAATGGTTTATGGCATTAAAAAATATGGGCTTATACTTAATAGATTCAATATAATACTTACTAGATTTATGTTTTTTTAATATCATAACGGTTGGCAAACAAGCATACGGTCCGAATGATATGAACACTTGCAATACTTGAAGTATTATGTGCAAGTTGCCAACCCAAAGAACATTAGGGAAGTGATGAGAAGGAAAAAAATAAAGAAAACAGAGGGGGTGGGAGATTGTGCCTCCGGCGCTCTCAGTCAACGCTTGAAACGCGACAGTGCTGTTACTTTACGACTTCTCTAGTCGAGCTTACCCATTTTTGCTAAGAAAACCCGAGAGAACCATGAAACAAATCTGTTCGGATAAAATCGCTTAAACATTACGATAAAAAAACATTTTTTTATCAAAAATCATTTTCTTAAATTCCCTAAAACTATTTTACATTAATGAAGTTCTCCCGCTTTAAGACTATTGAAGTTAATTTATGTGAAATTCCAACTTTGTGAAATTAATTTCGTTACGCATGAACTACACGGTAACAGACGATATGACGTTAAAACTTTCTCAAAGCTTACCGCGAATCAGAAACTAAATTCAAGGAAGTTGACACAAATGCTTAAATCATATTATAATGGCGCAGATTTCTATTGCGTCCCACCTGTGATTAAGAATTTTAATTTTCAAAACAAGAATAAAACCAACCGACTAAGTGTGTGTCGGAAATAAGTCCAAACTAAATGCGTGTATTTTTGCAATATTACGCAAAACGATAATTCCTCATCCTCACCTTAATTTTTTAAATTTATTTTTGAAGAATATTAGCAATGCTTTTTCAAGACATTACTAATATTCCTATTGCTCCTCCGAATAAGCTGGATAGCTTGCACTTGGAGTGGGTACGACAATAGCCCAAGGTGGTTAGGATCGAACCCGCTTAAGACGCTTATATACAGCCTGTCATTAATGGGTAACCAGTCTGTGAGCTAAGCAACTTTAGACTTTAGGCGTCGTCAGTCAATAAGATAGCGATGATTAAATTTTGTGTTTTCATGCTTTCAGGATCACGTAAATATCGGCCGGCTATTATGAATTTGACTAGCAGTTGCCACGCGTTGCTATGGCAACAAAGGATTTATTGAATTGAATCAAATGGCAGACATGTGTGTGACGATGGCAGATTGAATGTAAGCAGTGTTGTTAAATGGTCTAAGTAAGCAGTCAATATTTTCTATAATTTAGTATATGATCTGTCAGACACAGGGATGTCGAAAACTCAAGATGGCAGCCGAGTGGCCAATATGGCGATCGCCATTTGCACCATTAGAATTTAACAAAATACTCGAAAATCCGAATTTTGCGTATTCATGTTGTCGATGTCAATCGAAATTATTATTTTTTATGTTTTATTATTCAAGTAAGGTGTCAATCGAGTCTAACGTACGCCACGATCGAATTATTAATATAGATTTTTTATGTTACAAGTTGGCAAACAAGCATACGGCCCACCTGATGGTAAGTGGGTACCGCAGCCTACGAGCGCTAGCAGCACCATTCGTAGGTGCCACTCACGCGTTGCTAACTTTGAGATATTAGTTCTTAAATCTCCTCTGCCCACTAATTCCACTAGCCTACAGTGCCCTTCAAACCGGAAGACAGTAATGCCTAAGCACTACTATTTGGCGGCAGAATATTTGACACTGCGGTGGTACCTACCTAGCCGGCCTCTTGCAATAAAAGACGTGCCACCAGTGTGACTGATTGAACTGGTGGAATAAGCTCTGCTGTGACAGAGACTATCCCAACAGCGGGCGATGGGGTCGTCCCTACGCCGAAAAACGTTTTAGTCAATAATTAATATAAGAGGCCTAAATAGGCGACCTGCGGGCTTACTATTGACTCTTATTGCTATTCAAATGACGACCATATATATATTATTAGTCATGCGATTATAAAATTTGAATGTCAGAATTGAATTGAACTAAATTTGAATCGTTATAAGAGTTAATGGTAAGCCCCCTGAACAACTCTGACAATAGGTTGGCCACGAACAGTGGATTGGTCAAAATTAAAACAATTCATTCTACGCGATAAAAAATCAATTTAATTGAAGAAATTCAATTTTACACAACGTTGGCTATAAATGGTTGTAATTTTAAAGGAGTCTCGAACTAGTTGAATAAGTTCTTGATTTAGTGGCGGTCTCAGTAACACTGTCTGATCTTTTAATAAGTCAAATGAGATGAATCTGCTCTTTGCTCAGTTAGACGCCTTTTACTGACTGAACGTTACAATTTCTTGTGTTAAGAATAATTTTGATAGAGCTGTACATTTTTTGTAAGCGCTTTATTCCCATTAAATTTGTTATCATTAAAGTTTTATATAAATGTATTATTATATCATCTAGGTCTGAGTAATAATTGCACAAGTCTAACACTAGTCTGTCTGAGGAGGATTAGCAAAGACACATTTGAAATATGTTTTAACAGTTAATGTTTGTGAAAATAACTACACAAATATGTAGTGTTTTGATATTCTGCAAACACAGTATAGCAAGCAGACGCTTGTATTTAATATCTCTGTTGAAATGATTTTAATCTAGTTTGAACGTTCATATTTTGTGGGAATAAATGAACACTGAGGCTTTTAATTTCGTCGTTAAATACCAACAGATTTTCATACTAATATAAATTTTGTATACAAATAAAGACATCAAACAAGTAACATTGCCATCTGAGATGAAGGTATTAAAAAAAACTACACTGAAAGAGAAATAGTGATGTTTTGAGCGGCCCTGAGGAGGGCAGTTGGTGTGACACCGACTGGTGCCCGCTTGCGTAAGATGCTCTCTTTTTCACTAACGTGGGCCACTGAGGAGGTTTATGTGAGTTTCCATGACTGAATACGTGTCATGGAACCCCATAAAACCCGGGTTCTTTCTCCAGAAGGCCAAATAGCTGTGAGCAGATTTAATTCCCGATAACAAAAAATAATTATCAGTCAAGTGCGTTGTGGACCACGCACACTCGAAACTAAAAGGTTACGCAGCTTGATGATGAAGAATCTAAGGACTTAAATAATAATGAAAAAAAAATAATAACGCTTAAAAGTGACCGCAAAATAAGTTGGTAATTTCATAGTAATTATTAAACGTAATATAGAAAACAAAGTTATGGGAAAAAAACAAAGTTATGGGAAACTTATATATCTCTTAAATTTGTAGACTTATCTATCTATATAAAACACCTAAACTTGAATGTGAACTTAAGACATTTTGACTCATAGAATATTTGCGTATTTGGTGACCTATTTTACAAATGGAATAAATTACCAGTACCTTAACTATGTAGTCCAAGAAATTTCGAATATCCGTACTAAAAATAGATAAGATAGATTTTTGTATCAAATGATGGAGATTGCAAAATCGATTATTCGTTGTTATTGTTGCGTTTCTCGATCGAATCGAAACGCAACAATATCGTTCGAGTAATGCCATGGTCTGTCTTGTCTGTGAAAATAAAAAACCTCTATTACTAAGCTATACGCTAGAATTAAACAAAATATATTAAACGCTTTAAGTCCATTAGCCACATCGTTATTAAAATATATATCGTGATAGGGACGAGGATTTCGCGCCAAATTTATATACACCAAACAGAGCCGCCATGATGGATGACGCCATTTTGAATTCTACATTTTGTAAATAGTACGGACGTTAGCCTGACACTTTTTTATCCTGTATGGGTCAAGCTTTATATGAATGTATGGGATAATAGCCAAAAGGTTTTTATTTATAACATATTCAGCAAAGCTTATGTTATATGATTTTTTTTTCTCTCTCGTCATTATGAAAAGTAATAAAATATTATTTGAATTTTGATTGTAGTATCATAGATGTTAAGCTAGCAAATAATACAAAAACACTTACTAACCACTGTTATACAGATTATAGATTTTACAAGTTTAGGGTATGTTTATGAAATTGATTTTTTATCAGGAGCCAAACAAAAATGTTAATCATATTGTTTTGTATTTCGCGTGTTTTTTCAAGAATATAACTATAATATTAAATGTCTCATTTTTTTTCATCTACCAATAATTTTGTATAGAATCCAACCAACATATAATAGCATCTTCTTGCTAGCATTTTTCCCGGTATTTTTAAATTCCCAGGGTCTGCTTATTACTGTGGTATGGATTTGACCGGCTACTAGTTTTTACACAGAGCGATTGCCATCTGACCTCCGCTACCCTAAGGGAGAACCAGTAACACATTGGATAAGAGCAATTTACTTATCAAGAGTTAACAATTATTATCAGATGTTATGTGATAACAACCGGGACCGACAGCTTAACGCGCTCTCCGAGGCACGGTGGGGGGACCAACAAGGACAAACGCCCAGACCTATATTTTTAAGATCAATGCAAACATCTACCTACAACGTCACACCCGCCAAACCGGTCTTTTCATGTATTATTCAGTGTCTTTTAGAATAAGAATAAGAATAAGAATAATTTTATTGATAGATTATAAATTCACTACTGTCACAACTTAAAATTAACTTAATGCAAACAAAGTTTAAAAATAATGATTATAAAATAAGTAAAATGGTGAAACTTAACTTAAATCATAGGAAACGAACCAAGTATAATAATATAAAGGACAGATGCAGCAGTGTAAATCTATCAATCGGTTGCTCGCTCAGTATAAGTTGTGTTGTGTAATGGTTATACAAATATAACAGAAAGATGAAAATGTATGTTTTCTATACATATATCTACCTCTAATTCTGTATCCAACACTGAACAGCTTTACATAGTTTGATTTAAGTTCCACATACTTTTTCATAGCTCCATACCCCATATCCTGCCACCGAATACCACCTGATGCTACCTACGTTGCCACCATTTCTATCTCAGTTCATATATGTGTTTGAATTATAAATTATGTTACCATAATAACTTTCGCGGTGTGTCACGCGGCTTGACAGATTGCGATAAGGGAGTCATCTATAGAGATACGAGTCCTACTTCTTGTAATAAATGTGCGTTGCTTTCCGCTGTTTTTCATATTCCTGTCGGCTTTCGTTGAATATGAAATGCAACGATGTTTCGAGAATATAGAAATGCAAATATTTAAACGGGTTATTTAGTTTCGGTAATGTTTTGTTGAAATATAAATAATGATATATAACTTTTTTTAAATACTATATAAACGATAAAGAAACACTATTAAAGAATAAGTTAAGTAATAAGTATTTTAACGAAAATGTGCGTGATATCAAAAAAATGTCCATGTCGGACTCACACGTAGAAGGTTTCGTAGCACCATTGAATATATTATAAAAAAGTAAAAAATATCAATTATCTTGTATGAAGACCCCTTTATTTTTGATATTTTTTATTTTAATATTCATTATTGTACCCACAACAGAAATACACATCTGTAAACATTTCGACTCTCTTCTGTGGACCTCTCTTCTGTGGACCTCTCTTCGACGGACGGAGAGCGGCATGCTTCTTTCTGGCAATATTCCCGGTACTTACCCAGGAGCTTATAATCTTATCCTGATTCGACGGGTAGCTCATTGGGTATGCGCTATTTGCAGCCTTTTGGCGTTTTTTAACCTACAGAAATTCAACACTTAGGTACATATTTGACAACCTTGTGGCACAGTGGTAGCGAACCTGCCTTAAGCGCCAATGATCGGGGGTTCGATTCCCGCTCTGAGCAGATGTTTGTATTGACCTTACAGGCAAAATTTTCGGTATGGGTGTGTGTATGTTTCGGGACCTCCGACACAAGATATATCCATCCTCATGAGGGCCGTTGAGTGTATAGCGCTTATATTACACGATGGTTAAGTAGGCTTTTTGCTTAGCAATTTAATATACTAACCTGTAGCTCAAGAGGAAATTTTTCACACCAAATAAACCAAGATGTTTTGGCTAATGAAAACAAATGGCTTACTAATAAAATCATTCCTACGTAATCATTCATATTCAGGCCCTCAGAGGTAATACCATTTTTTTCCCAAAATAAATGAAGAAAATCGACACAAATGTGATAACAAATCGATATGTAGTTGTCAAAGTCAACCATAACAAACACGTTATAGAGAAAAAATTATTATCAGCCGGGCGAAAATTGTATTCGCCTCCGTTATTCACCAATATGGCGTAGGGTTATCAGTGATTTTTTAAATATTATTATATTTACATTAATTTTTTCTCCTTACTAATTAACTTTCTAAGTACTCAGTGAGACAGTCAGTCAGTAGGTTATTATAACGAGCATAGTGATTATTGTATGTCATTTTTAAAAAATAATTCAATTATATACTGGTGGTACGCTTTTTATTGTAAGGTAGTAGTTTTTTGCATTATGTATTTCGGTTTGATTTTAGCTTATCACTAGGAAAAGTAGTTTATAACCAATATCACGAAGTTGGCAACGAGTTAGTAACACCTACAAATGGATGGTATTGTAAGCGTTCATAGGATACGATTTTCTTCTTATAAGAAAAAGAATAGGGTGACCTAAGAAATAGACTTATTTGCAAACTAAACTTTTCATAAGTCGATCAAAAAATTTCTTGATTTTTGTTATTGTATTACTAAGCCTCAGTCGAAGCAGAAGATCTATTTACAGTACTGCGATTTTTGATTAGAAAACATTTTTTTTTTTTATGTTAAAAGTTGGCAAACAAGCATACGGCCGGCCCACCGCTTGCAGCACCATTAGTAGGTGCCACTCACGCGTTGCCAACCTCGAGATATTAGTTCTTAAATCTCGTCTGCCCAGTAATTTCACTAGCGTACAGTGCCCTTCAAACCGGAACACAGTAATGCCCAAGCACTACTATTTGGCGGCAGAATATTTGACACTGCGGTGGTACCTACCTAGCCGGCCTCTTGCAACAAAAGACCTACCACCAGTGTGACTGACTGCACTGGTGGAATAATCTCTGCTGTGACAGAGGTTATCCCAACAGCGGGCGATGGGGTCGTCACATCCCGACGCCTTACTAAAACATATTTATAAATGAGCCAACCCTAGACCAAAATCAAGGGAAATCACACGCGCTGTCGTGTTACACATTCACAAGCATTAGTCACCTAAAAAAGGGAGAAAAGACGGGAATCGGTAGAATTACAAATAGTGGACCGGTGTGGGGTAATTTGTGAGTGAGTCGGCACCTCACGTGTTGCTATGCTTCGGAAGATTGGAACGCTTTGTACGTCCTTCCTACGTGTACGTTGTTTTAACGGGATTTTAGATTGCCTAGTGTGACTTTTAAAATTGAGCTTCGCCCGTGTGAATAAGGTTTTTAATGAAACAATTATTGATCTTGAATCTAAATCTAATGCATCCCACTGGAATATAATCTAACCATAAATGTCTTCTAAATCCACAACAGCGCGATTTAGAAGACATTTTCTTCCTCGCACAACCACTCTGTGGAATGAACTCCCGCCAGCGGTCTTCCCGAACCGATACGACTTGGCAACCTTCAAGAGAAGAGCGTATTCTTTCCTTAAAGGTCGGCAACGCGCCTGCATGCTTTCTGATGTTGCAGATGTTCATGGGCGGCGGTGATTGCTTAACATCAGGTGAGCCTCCTGCCCGTTTGCCCCTCTTACATAAAAAAAAACCTAACATCTGTCCGGAATAAAAAGTATCATTTGTGCTAATCCAAGTAGCAATCTTTCTTTGTGGAAAATTTTATCTAAATCCGTGCAGCCGTTGTGTGATTGAGTAACAAACATCCAAACATCCGAACGCACAAACTTTCACATTTAGAATTTTATAGTTGTAGCCGCGACTCCGCTCGCCTAGTTTTTTGATGATCCACGGGACCCCACAATTTTTCCGGGAAATAAGTATCGTATGCGTTATTCCAGGTAATAAGCTATGTGTGTACCAAATGTCATCCAAACCTGTCCAGTAGTTTTTGCGTGAAAGAGTAACAAGCATTCATCCATCCAAACTTTATATATTTATAATATAAGTTAGATATTAGTTAGATTCTTAGTTTCACTAACACCTGTGCCTATGAAACGAAATTAATTGAAATATTTTCGTCGAGGTTAAAATCGTGACACCTATTTCTTGACGACGTTGTGGCGCAGTGGTAGCGAACCTGCCTTAAGCGCCGCAGGTCGCGGGTTCGATTCCCGCTGGGAGCATATGTTTGTATTGTTTGTCCTTGTCATTGTATATGTTTCCGAACCTCGAAACAGCGTCTCTCTGCGTCAGCTCTGCGTCCGAGCTACTTGATTCAAAATAACCGGCAACCGGCACGTGCAAAAAAGTGCTTATGCGAAAACCCATCTAGCGACTGACCGCGCCTAAATTTGCTTTACCTACCGATCGTTTATCTAACAGTGAGCCCACCGGCTATGAGCATCTCAATTAGTTTATAAGAGAGGGTCATAACAAGTAATAATTTCTAATAACACTAATCCCACACTGCTATTAAGCACACAGATTAAGGTAATCCAAGAGCAACATTTCTCGACGATAATAGATGTGTTAGTCGCCATAATACACACGTGCGGAGCTGTAGTGAAATAAATAATATAAAAACATTACGCGCAGACAGCGCCACAACGCAGTAATCAGAACAAATGACATTCGTGGTACGAGGATAACGTACCGGAATTACCACCTTAGATTACATATATGACCGAAACAATTGGGCTCGGTTGTACATTAAAATTAGGTTACTGCAACTTAACACGCACACATACATATACAATTTATGTGAGTGTGTGTTGGTTATGTTTGTGTATCATGTGTGTTTATGTCTTCTTTAAGGATTCTGGGGAATGATTTGAATTAATATTTTATTCTATTTTACGATTTGTCATAAATAATTAATTGTTTTATCACAATAAACAATAGCTTTTTTATTCTCTAAATTTAGTTATGTAAATAATTTAAATATTAATGTACTTAATTTCGTTAACTATACTTACAAGATGTTTTTAATTTATTATTGATTTTATCAAAAACAGTGAGAGCAAAGATTGTGGCCGGTCTGTGGGCTTATCATTTATTTCTTATTGCGATTCAAATGACCAATACATAATTATTATGACATGTATAATTTTACGTAATACTCATATCTGAATATCAGAATTGAATTGGATAAATTTTGAATCGCTATAAGAGTTAATAGTAAGCCCCCTGATGGTGTTTCGAGCGACAGTAATATTGGGTTTCTTGCGATGGGTGAAAGCGCTGGAGGCCGAATATCCCACTCCTCTCTTATCCTTATTTTTTCCTTCTCATTCCTTCTCTCCTATTCCTTAGATTGGCAACGCGCATGTGATACTTCAAGTATCGCAAGCGTTCGAAGGTTGCAGTGACTGCTTACCATCAGGTGGACCGTACAATCGTTTGCCAACCAGCATGACAAAAAAAAGCGATCACCAGAATCAATAGACGCTTGAAATATCGGAAGAATCATAAGCGCATTGACGAATACTGAAAGGAGGCTTTTCAGGGAAAACATATACGTAATATACATAAAATAACACCCTTAGTCTGGCAATTGGTATAGCCCAGGTGTACCCAATCGTTTTTATTCGTCTTGTTCCTATGTTTATTATGACCCATATCAATTACACTTATAAATAAATAAATAAATAAACGCTACACACTCAACGGCCCCCATTAGGATAATTATATCCTGTGTCGGGGGTCCGGAAACATTCACAATGACAAGGACAAACACAACCAGACCGGAAAACATGCCTGTACGATTAATACAAACATCTGCTCCGAGCGGGAATCGAACCCGCCACCGTCGAGGCTTAAGGCAGACTCGCTACCCACAACGCCACAACGGTGTCAAACTTGCTTGTATTATTGCATTGTTTAAGGATATATATTTGTGAATTACCTCTCTTCCAAGATAAATTAATTTACATCAATTGGATTGGAAGTTAAATTTATCAGAGAGAAAGTAACTAATAAATTTTACTTCAAATATAATTTGCAGAGCTGAAGTCTTGCTTCTGTCCTACTCGTATGTATGTACATATTTTTTATGTCAGAGGGGCAAACTCCCATGAGCATCTGAAGTACCAGACTTGCAGCCCTTTAGCACACATATGGTTATACGCTGACGCAGCTGACGACCAGTCACTACGTCACTACGAGCTTTTTCACCAACGTACGTACGGTAGTACCTAGCCAGACGGGCCTTTATGCTCTATAACTAGCATAAGGTTATAAAACAGAGAGCAAAAATTTATAGAATTTTATACTTGTATATTTTTATTATTTTTCTATCGATATAATAAAGAAAGACTACTTTACTGATAATGATCTAGTTACGAATTTCTCGCGGGTCCAAATGCTACTACTACACTACATAGTCATGTGTTCTGGTCTGGTATTATACTAGAAGATATAAATATCCTATGAAGTGTGAAGCTTTAAAAAAAAGTAAAAAACCTAGCGCGGTCCTCAGAAATATATAAAAAAAAATCTAAAATTCCACTAATACTTTGTTACGTTTTATGTTATATTTATTTTAAAGCTTCTCACTACGCTGTATCAAAACACAAAGGAATATTAAAATATCCTTTTATTTTTCTCAACGGAAACTCTTTGAAACGCCACACTTTAATTTCGGCTGCGTAAAAAAACCGTGCGATATTTTGAATGTAAAAATATTTCCCAGCATAAGCCAGCGCGATGACGTCCCGGGATTTGCCGTAATCCTGGGACAATCCTCGGCGTCCCGGGGTAGTGGTGAATTTGAACGGGATAAGGCCTTACACCTCGGCCGGTAATTTATTTTATACGTGTCTCATGTGCGGAATACCTAATTGAGGCATTGAGGTTGAGCTATCAGACGAAATTATTAAAACGATTTGTGTGTAATTTTGCGGGACATTTAATTCGTAACGTGGTTCAATAAAATGATAAATGAATATAAATATCAAACATCATGTTTAAGTGTGCCTACGTGAATGTTTCAATGAATTGTTTTGAAATTTTAAAAACATTTTTATGAGGAAGAGTTAATTTTTACTGCTTTTTCGGAAGCTCCTTAAAGCCACTTATGGGTACTGTGATCTAGTAGAAATCGTCACGAAACGAAATGCTGCGGTGTGTGTGCGTGTGTGTATCGCGTCTACTACAAGCAAATGAGCACACGAGTAAGTGAGTGCCCAGCCGACTGCGGTGCGCAACTCCCACTTTCTCTCTCTCTCTCTTTGCCCATGTCTCTTTTTATCACATAACTTATTAAAATATACAGATTTCATTTCTAATTAAGGACTGATTCCTCACAGCCAATGAATTCCCATTGTTTTTGTTAAAATTAGCATATGCCTTTGAGATAAATTTGCAGCCGGGTAAATAACAGGCTCGTTTATACAGTCCAACACAGTTTACTTTGTTATAAGAAATCTGAAACATAATTTAGTTATGACTTACAATAAATCTAAAAGTTATAGACATTTTATTACTTTAAATAATTACTTTTACAATAAGATTATTTTTAATTTTATTTGATTAATGCTGTTCACATTATATGGACAGAACACTTCGACAACTCGAAGTAGAACTTTTAATTTTTTTAATATCATGACGATTGGCAAACAAGCATACGGTCCGACTGATCGTAAGCAGTCATTCCAACCTAAGAACGCTTGCGATGCTTGTAATATCTCATGCGCGCTGCCAACCTAAGGGACATGAGTGAGAGGATGAGAAGGGATTAAAGGAAGAGGAAAGAGGGGTGGGAAATTGGGTCTCCGGCGCTCTCATTCATCGCATCAGTAATGTCAGAGGAGCATGGCTCGTTGTATTTAAATTCATAAAAGGGAAAATAAATGCTTACTAATGTCTTACGTTAGGCGTCGGGATGTGACGACCCCATCGCCCGCTGTTGGGATAACCACTGTCACAACAGAGATTATTCCACCAGTGCAATCAGTCACACTGGTGGTAGGTCTTTTGTTGCAAGAGGCCGGCTAGGTAGGTACCACCGCAGTGTCCAATATTCTGCCGCCAAATAGTAATGCTTAGGCACTACTGTGTTCCGGTTTGAAGGGCATTGTACGCTAGTGAAATTACTGGGCGAACGAGATTTAAGAACTAATATCTCGAGGTTGGCAACGCGTGAGTGGCACCTACTAATGGTGCTGCAAGCGCTCATAGGCTACGGCAACCACTTACCATTAGGTGGGGCGTATGCTTGTTTGCCAACTTCTAACATAAAAAAAAAAAAAAAATAGTAGAGCCATGCTTCTCTCAGCACAAAAGGCCGGCTCGACCGGGGAAGTACTACCCTCTCACAGAAAATCGGCGTCAAGTAACAATATCATTACGTACTGTTGCGTTTCCTGTGATGAGTGAGAGCACCGGAGGCCCAATCTTTTACCCCCTCTGATCCTTCTCTTCTTATCTCGTCCCTCCTGTTCCTTGGGTTGGCAACGCCCTAGTATATACTTCAAGTATCGCAAGCGTTCATAGGTTGCAGTGACTGCTTACCGTCAAGCGGACTGTATGCTTGTTTGCCGACCGTCATGACATAAAAATAAAAACTTGAGAGGTGTCAAGGGACACCCGGATGGAACGAAGTTCCTTTCGATTAATTAGTGAAGGAATTGTAATAAAATTTTATTTTTTTAAGTTATAATAATATTTTTTTATTATTAACATTATTTATTATTTACAAAAAAACTGTATACACTCAACAAAAATAATCGTCGCGACACCACACTGTTGAATGCGAAATAGAAATGAAAATATCTGGCTTGCTTTCTGTGAGAGAGAGAGACAGACAGAGAAACACGCGCACGCCGCACGGCTTACAACTATAGCAAAAAGTGTCGTGACAACTTTTCGTAAGAATTTTTCCGTCTAGCCCCCTTTCACAACGCGCGATAAGGAACTTCGTTCCAAAAAGATAAAAATGAAAACTGCAATTTATAACAGAATTTCCGTGCTTCGAATTGTATAAAGTTGTTTGGAATACCAACTGGATAGCGGCCGCGGCGAACAAAGCGTCATTGCCACCGGTTAATTGTTAAAAACTTTTAATTGGCCGCAAGTTTCAGTTTAGAGTTCCTTTGGGGCCACGAAAAAAAACTAAAATGCAGTAAAAAATAGCATTGCTTTATAATACGACCTTTTGTAGCTTTTTAAGAATTAAGTAAATCGTATCCTATAATATCCTATCCTAAGTAATATAATAATGTGAAAATGATTTTTTTTTGTTTTCACGCCTATACCCTTGAACCGATTATGATGATATTTGTTATAGAGTTAGAAGGGACCATGAAGATGGTTAAAGGTTACATTTGGTTGCGAAAACGAAATGTGAAGGGGGTTAGATAGGGGATGAAAGTTTGTATGGGGCAATTTTTTTTATAAAAGAAACACTGAACGGGAGCCGTTGGATTAGATTGGGTTAGGATAATCATGCATTCACAATGACAAGGACAATTACACCCAGACCGAAAAATATGCCTGTATGGGCAAAACAAACATATGCTCTGAACGGGGATCGAACCTGACCTGTGGCACTTAAGGCAGGTTCACTATCGCTGCGCCACAACGTCGTCACATACATACATAGAAAACGCTAATCTATTGGCCACAATTATGAAAATACGTGGAGTTCCATTCTACATGAAACTTTCCGCCCTAAAACAAGCAGAATAAAGGTTAGAATTCCAGGCAGGATATAAATTAAGTTGGTAGGTGATAACTTTAACCGAGTCGTTAGTAACTAACGGGCTGGTAACCGGAGGGGACAGATTGGACTCGATTTTATACTGACTCTAGTCTTTAGATAAGATAAGAACTAGTTAGTGACTGTTATAGTACTTCATTTTATTTTGAATAACTACAATACGTCATTAATGGCTTAATAGATGGCTAAATATATATGTCGGAGTTGGATGTTAAACGAGCTTTTCTTTAATAATTTTACTGATATTTGTTCATTTTAAATCATAAATTAACTTAATTTGATTTGTTATCACCTTTTAATATTGTATAAGTTTTTATTATGTTGTTATAATACTGGCCATATCGAGTAGAGGGAAACCTCTAGTGAGGTCGAGACACCATCTGAACGCTGTCAGTGGGAATGAGAAAAGAAACAAAATGTTATGTTGTTTTACGGGAATAAGATATATTGTGTAATTGTGGTTGGACCGAGTTGGATCACTCTTAGAATATTGGGAGGTGAAGTCAGATCGGTGCGCCGAACCCACTGCTCGAATATATGATATGATACTATGATTTGTTAAAAGGAGTAAATCCACAATAAATATTGTACAGCTTGTTTTGTGCTTGCATTTTACCCACACGACGCCAAGACAAGAGTTGTAACCACTGATGACGATGTCTATGAGAATCTCCATTCTCCGACATATATTTATTATAATATATTGTGTGTATTAAGTTTATGTATTAGTGTGTAGTTATTTGCGTGTATGTTTATTTTATTGCTACACCACCCACAACTTCAAACAGATCTCCTATCCTTAAGGTTGTCTGGAAGAGATCGCTTTTAAGCGATAAGACCGCCTGTTGTGCTCGTTTTCTTTTTTAAGTGTCGCTTTTATATTGTTTTTTTGTGTACAATAAAGTATTAAAATAAAATAAAAATAAATAATAAATATATAATGGAGACGCTCGTAGCCGGGTGCGCTCACTGATCGGTAAGTGATCGGTAGACGCGGTCAGCAACTAGATGGGCATAGTGGTATTTCAACTGAGCGTCTCCGTGCTTCGGAGGGCACGTAAAAAGTCAGTCCCGGCTGTTATCAATTTGATGGCAGTCGATAAGTCAAGTCAGAGGCCTTTACGGGCGACCTGAATAACTGTGACACTAGGTTGGCCACTAACCACTAGATAAGAAGAAGAATGTCTAAATGACACTTGAAAATATTTTTTTATGTCATGACGGTTTGCAAACAAGTATACAATCCGCCTGATGGTAAGCAGTCACCGCATCCTATGAAAAGGCGAGATACTTAAAGTATCCCATGCCACATGCCGTTGCCAACCCAAGAGATGGGGGGAAGGAAGCGTAGCGGGTGATAGATTGGGCCTCCCTACTTTACGCCGATTTCCTGTGAGAGTTTCGAGTTCCAGTCGACCCGTCCCATTTGTGTTAGGAGAAGCATGGCTCTACTAGTAAATAATTTACTACTTTCATATCCAATCTTCCAATAAGTTAAACTTTTTGAAACGTAAGAATTATAGTTATATAATACATCGATTAACTTGGAAATTTGAGTGGCAAAATTACTTCTTACAAAAAGAAACTCTGCATGTTTCACGTTGCTTTGCATTGGAAGCTGTTTGCCTTTTACCTAATGTTGCCCATGGTACTATAGCGTATAGAAATGTATAGCTTCTTATGGATTAACTTAAAGAATATACGAATCTTTCAGATATAAATTTATTGTTTATTCGCGTTCATTATTGTTCGTTCTGGCCACTTTTATTATTGCAAGATTTTTTCTCCGTCAATTCTCAATTTATTTATAAAAGAGATTTGATTTTGTCATAACCTCCCCGAGGACTGCATCAACATTGATAAATCGTCAATCAATCATTTCATAGCGATAAAGATCATTGTTAATTATTCCCGGTATTTTCGCCAGGGTCTGTTTATTACTCTTATCTGCATTAGTCAGGTTGCTTTTTTACACAGAACGATTTCCATATTACCTCGCCTCGGCCACTTTAAAGGCTAGCCGATAGTTTTTTTTGATAAGAGTAGAAAGGCTTATCAAGAGTTAAGGTTGTTGTCAGATTTTATGTGATAATAACATAACTGGAACCGACTGTTTAATTTACCCGAGGCACGCTGGACCCACTACGAAAATGCACAGAGCGAGACACAATTATTATGCCCCGAGTGTGAATCGAACCCGCGACCGTCGAGGCTTAAGGCAGGCTCGCTGCCATTACACCAACGGTCGTCTTGTTATCATAATAGCATACAATAAAAATTAAAATACTATAAATTAAATTATATATAAACTTTGCTGTACTAAATTTAGATAATCTTGTTTTGAATTATAAACAGTTGTGTTTTGACAAATAAACATATATTCTTCAAAGTTCAAACTTTCTATATCAAACGTCAAAAGTTCATTTTAATCGCAAAAAAACCTACATAGTTTCTTTTCCTTTTATATTAATGCAGATA
Organism: Hestina assimilis; assembly: GCA_023373885.1. Lineage (NCBI taxonomy): Eukaryota > Metazoa > Arthropoda > Insecta > Lepidoptera > Nymphalidae > Hestina > Hestina assimilis. The sequence goes on along the minus strand of CM041749.1, from coordinate 1,500,552 downwards.
AATATAACCGACGTATATCCGAGCATTGTAAACGAGGTACGATTATACGAGCTTACTCACCCCTTATCTGTAAAGTTCTTAGTACATTATTCAATCTCATCACAAAGTTAGAACTACAGTTTGAATGACATAGCTGTCTCAGAGTTGGAACGAGTAATAAACGAGTTCACGGCGTGAAATATCACAGTAAACAGTAAGCATCAGATCCCACCGTAATCTGAATTTATGATGCCTCTGACGACGGCAGCGGCAAATGAATACTAAGTTTCCTTTATGAATGGAGCGTGTCGGGAATAAGATGGGAAATCCTTAAAAAATTGTCTCAACACCGGCATGAGGAAGTCGGTCTAGGGTATTAAATAAAGCCTTATTTTCTATGATTTATTATATCTAATATAAAAAGTGTTGTAGGTAGTACTGAAGGTAGAACACCGCAAATTTCACATGAATCTCTCTCTCTGGATTGGCTCTTTGGGGAAGTACCATAGACTTATGGTATTTTCTGGCCCTTTTATTCAGAGAAATGTCAAGGACTCGATGGTGCCCCTTGGTCAATTCAACACTAACGGAACGAAATTAGTCATCACACAATAACAAGATAACGTTGTGGCGTTTACCTCTGTACTAATTATTTTTTCCTATTCTCCCTCCGTCCGTTAGATCAGGATCGCATGTTACAATACTGATGTTTCAAGTCCATAGGCCAGATATTCGCTCTCCAAAAATATATCGGGAATAATATATATATAATATATGTCATAGTTATGTTACAGTTATTTGTATGTATATTAATTATTATAATTCTAATTATTTTCTCGTTTTTTCTTAGATATAGGTACGTTATATTTTATTGTTATGTTAAATGTATAAAATGTTGTTGTTATTAGTATATTTATTTGACTTAGTAGTATAACTTTAACTGATCTTACAGTCAAACCAATTGTCAGGTTTTGTAATACTTTAGTATAAAACATATTGTGAACATTATATTGACTTAATAAATAAATAAATAATGCTTGAAAAAAGAGAGTTTCTCCAAGATTGCTACAATTTACAATTAAAAACTACCTAACGTCAATTAATTTGACGACGTTGTGCGTATCGCAGTAGCGAATCTGCCTTAAACGCCACAGGTCGCGGGTTCGATTCCCGCTCGGAGCATAATATGCTTGTATTGACCATGTAAGCATATTTTCCGGTCTGGGTATATTTGTCCTTGTCCTTGTATGTGTTTCCGGACCCCCGACACAGGATAACACTATCCTAATGGGGGCCGTTTAGTGTGTAGCGTTTATTTTTTATCTAAATATAACTTAGTCAATTGTATCGTTTAAAAAAAAAACTTTAAAACCAAAATACTGAAACAATGCATAAAAAGTTTGTATTTTATATTTTAAAAAAAGTCAATATAGACTAATAAATAAAAATTTAAGCCCTCAAACTAACAATGAACAATGTTTCCTGTGTAGGATTAAAACTATTTTAATTCACAGTATCAATTTCGTGATTAATTAATATTTTATTCTCGTATTCCAATAAAGGCGTATATTGTTGTTAGCAATTCGTATAAATTGGTCGGCAGTGTTGGATTGTCATTGCATTGCCAAATTGGAGGGTATCAAAATTCGAGTCGACTCTGTATGCCAATAAGGAGGTTTCAGACCAGCGTTTTTTTAATAGCGAGTCTGCCTTTTGCCTCTGCGGTTGCGGGTTGGATTCCCCCTCGTGCAGATCTTACAAATATCTGTTTCGGTCTATGCGTTGGTCCTTGGTCTCGCTACCGCGCCTCAGAGAGCACGTTAAGCTGTCCGTCCCCGTATTTTTATCACATAACATCTGATAATAACCGTTAACTTTTGATAAGTAAATTGCTCTTAGGGTTACGGAGATCAGGTTACAATCGCTCTATGTAAAAACTCGTAACCTGTGAAATCGGGCAAGAGTAATAAACAGACCCAAGGTATAAATACTCGTATAATACCGGAAATAATGCTAGGAAGAACAAGACCGTCGTTTCGGCATGTTGTCTTACACGCACGCTTCAAGAGCTGGGGATCATTTCGGTAAGTGATTTGCTCACCTATAACATCAATATGGATACATAAATATAAATCGCTTTAGTCCAGTGTGTGAACTGCGTTTTTGCGTTACAGCGCTTTAATTTTGTTTAAAAATCTAAATCTTTTGCACATATCTGTCACTGAGACTGATGGTCACAATCGTCTTGCAAACAAAGAAAATCTAAGAGGCTGACATCCAAGACTCCGACTTTTGTTGTGATTGATTTTCACCAATCGCGGCCCTTAATGTTTCTTATGGTATAATTATCGCAGTTAGGAACGTCTGCCACATGTACTGGTCATATAGAAATACTCATCAGCTCCCTGACCATGCACTGGTTTATTCCGGCGTATACGCTTGAAACAACCGTTTCGCTACCGTTACGGTAACCGCGCGAATAAAACGCTGGTCTGAAACCGCCGTAAGTTCCGATCCAATACTTCATAGCCTAATTGATCGGGGTCTATTTACTGTTACAAGTGGTGTTCACTTATGTTATTTTTTATTATCGATTCTGAATTTTTTTGAAGCGTAAAATGAATTTTATAAATGAATTACAGCTGTAGTTTTATTTATTCTAGTATAAAAAAGAAGAAAGTATTGATTTTTTAAAACAGGATTTAGTGACGCAGGCTTGAACGTGACCTTTTCCATTGCCTTTGACATGACCTTTTGCGTTAACATGCTTGTAATATTACTGTTGTTACAAGCTTTAAGTCTATACGCTAAAGTAAAAGCTAAATTTTTCTATATATTTCTTGGGTTTTAGGAATGTCGATGTTTGAAATTTGATTATTGTCAGATGTAACACTTACATTATTTAAACTATCGTAAGATATTATTTATCTAATGTAAATTCAACGGCTAAGCACGATGTAGCACTATTGCATCTGATAAAAATCTGATAGAGGTAATATAAAAATTTAAATCTGGAGTTTCTGTGCAAAAAAATACGCGGGTTAATTTTCTGTTTTCTATTAAACTTATAAAACGAGCGAGAACGGAAGGAATTCGGAGGCTTTATCGTTAAGAATCAAGTCACTGTTCCGGTTCATTCAGTGCTATTGTATGGTACAGGATATAAGAGATTTTCTTTTATACCATCATTGATGTCAAACAACCTTATAGCCTTATAGTATGGTCACTGGTGAGTAGCAACATCGAAGGCATCAGGCAAGCCAATAGGAAGAATTAGAGAGGTAAGAGGAGGGCAAACTGTCACCCCCCTGGGACTCAGCTTTGCCAGTCACAAACGCAGCGCAGTGCTTCGCAATGGCTTTTAAAATTTCAGTAACATCGAATATTAAAATTTTTTTTTTCTAACTTGTTATATTCGATTTCGTATTTTTCAACACAAAACAAAATAAAAATTAAATATTTTCAAATGCACAATGAAAACAAATCTATAAAAGACCTTTCTTGTAGATAAAAAAACGCTATGTACAGTCTTCTAATGAAATGACCCGAAATCACAATAGAGTAAAGAGCCAGTAAAAATCTGATGAGGCCTAATGACAAAGATTCTACCCTCGCTTTTTTTTACGACATCTCGAAGCGTCGAAACATCGGAATTTGCGAGGGAGCAATAAAATTAGGTATTTCCATAGACCTACATATACCATAGACAGGCCCTTCGATATAGTCATAATATCCTTGACACACTGGTGCTCCTTCGTAAATTTAACATTAACGCAACGAAACAAAGTTAGTCACACGCTTTATACGACTATGTTGCAAGTTTGTAACGCTAACTTCATTCTATTATGATGGAAGCTTGTGACGTTGATATTAAATTTATGAAGAAGCAACTTCCAATTTAATAATAATAATAATAATAATAAAACGCTACACAATCAACGGCCCCAATTAAGAAAGTTATATCCTGTATCGGGGGTCCGGAAACATACACAATAACAAGGACAAACACGCCCAGGACGGAAAATATGCCTGTACGGTGAATATAACCTGTGGCACTTAAAGCTACGCCACAACGTCGTCGATTGACCGTTGAGTCTTTAGCGTTTTGCTTCTATGCAAGGACCTGTCTATAATATATAGTAAGTCTATGGATATTCTGAGTATTTTCTTACAGAGAAAACTTGCATGCCATTTGAATTTAAAATAAAATTTATTAAAGTAAATAGATACGAAATGTTTATTGAAAAATTATACTATACACATAGCATGTAAATACAATTACTAATGCTATATATTGAGTAATTGTACATTAAAAAAAAAATTGTATTACTTGCTGTACCCGCGGTGCCGCTCGCGTTATTTAGTTTTTGATGATCCCATGGGAATCAAACATTTATCCGGGATAAAAAGTATCCTTATGTTAATCCAGGTAATAAGCTATGTGTTTACCAAATATTATCCTAATCAAGTATCAAAAAACAATCCACACAACCAAACCATACAGTTCTCGTGTCACAATGTTAGTTAACATACTTCTCCGAAACAGTTTGACCGATTTCTATGAAATTTTATATACATTTTCAGTAGCTCTAAGAATCCGCTACTATCTATTATTCATACCCCTAAATGTTAAGGGTCCACCCCAAAAATTATTTTTAATTTTTTTTTATTTTTTAACAAAACTTTTATTTTTATTTTTATGATGTGACAAAAAAAAATACATACAACCCTAAATTTCCACCCTGCTACCATCAACCCCTATTTTTCAATAGTCATATTAATAAATCAAAAACTTTCACAAGTGTCACTTCTAGAATCGGGTAGAGGGCGCTGCTAACGCTGCCGGGCCCGCTCGTAAATTATATAATCTATACTAATATTATAAATGTGCATGTTTGGATGGATGGTTTGTTACTCTTTCACGCAAAAACTATATCACGGATTTGGATGAAGTTTACTTCACACATAGCTTATTGACTGGATGCAGTCATAGGATACTTTTTATCCCATTCCCGTGGGATTATCAAAAAACTATATCAACACGAGCGGAGCCGCGGATACTTCTAGTATAATATGGAATGAAACACAACGAAGTTGTTTCTTTCTCTCTTTTAGCGTAATATCTATTTCATAATTAATCAAAAGTTTATGGAGCTGTTGGCCTAAGCTTAGTGACTTGGTTATACAAAAGTAATGTGAAAATTCGATTTCTTGACGAGTTCATTAGAAAAAAAATTATAAGCCACGGGAGAATCATATCTTAACTAATAATAAAATAATTAATCGGTTCTAAAATAGTTTTAAAGCAAAATTGCCAAACTGAGCATCGCCTCCTTTATAAAATTTGTTATAAAAAGCTCTTTAAAAGTAAATATGAGCTATGAAAGTTAATAATTAATAATGTATTATACCTTATTTTTGCCAGATAAAGTATCAGGGGGTGTAACTCAGTGGTAGAGTGTCTGCTTCGCATGCTGAAAGTCCTGGGTTCAAGTCCCAGTACCTCCAATTTCATTTTGACTTAAATGTGATCTTTTATTTTATTTTTTTGTTTTTAATAAAATTTAATTTTGTTTTAATTATATGATTAGTATAAAATACAACAATGATCTAAGACTCGCATAGTAAAGAACATAATTCACATGTTTATATTATTTCAAACTTGGTTTTGTATTGCAAAGTTTTTGTCGTTAAGGGGTTAAACTAGGTAAATGTGTAGATTCGCGTCACCGACACGCTTCATGTGACGGGACGTGACATGCTACGACAGACTGGGGACTCCCGTCCATATTTGATTCCTACACTAATGTTCACAATTACAATATACAGACTTTCAAGTTTCCAATTCTATCGGCAGTCTCTATGACTATCTTTTAATTTTTATAATATGCGATGTCTTGGTTAGGATACATAAGACACCGTTGTGACATATTGGTAGCTAGTCCGCCTTTAGGCTCGATGGTTTTAGGTTCGATTCCCGCTCCAGCAGATGTTTGTATTGATCTTACAAATACCTGTTTCGGTCTAGGCGTTTGTCCTTGTGTGTCTCCCCATCGTGGCTCGTGCACACCCTGGGTTGATAAAATACCAGGAAAAATGCTAGAAAGAGAAGAGGTCTTGATTAGGATACTAGGATACGTGAGACGCTCATAGCCGGGTGCGCTTACTGATCGGTAAACGATCGGATGTTAAAGCAACTTTAGGCGCGGTCAGTCACTAGGTGGGTGATCGCATAGTGGTATTTCAACCGTGCGTCTCTATGCTTCGGAGGGCACGTAAAAAGTCGGTCCCGGCTGTTGATAATTTGACAACAGTCGATAAGTCAAGTCAGAGGCCTACGGGCGACCTGAACAACTCTGACACTAGGTTGTCCACTAACCTCAATAAGAAGATTGCAGTCGTCTTCTTACTAGCATTATTCCCATTAATAAGCGAGTATTTACCGAATAACCTATATACAGCCTTGGCCAAAAGTATTAGGCACCTTAAATATGTATATACAAATCTTTATAAGTTAAATTTAACAAAATCCGAGTTTGCTCAAATGATACGGCATCACTTGCTGGTTCGTTCGCGAAATGAAATCGTGGGGACAGTTCGCACCTGCCCGAAAACAGATTAAAATGATAGAACGTTAGGCGGTTATTTTTTGACGTGGATAATCTGTCACTGGATGAAACAAATTTATTTACTATTTCTTATGTATTGAAAGAACATATACTTACGTAGTAGAAATTGTTTTGCTTTCGTAGTTCATAATATTGTCTGGGATAACATATGATTTTTCGTAATGTTTTTAGAAAAGTTATTTGTACAGTATAAAAAGGTTTTATTGTTGAACAATACGATATATTCCTATTCTTAAGAAACAAAAACAAATCAGTAAGTTTTACTTTCCTTCTTTACCCTCGAAGCCTCTTTACGGTCTATTAATTATGTTCAATTAGATTTCATAAATCAACAATGTTTATTACATTTTAAATAAATTAAAAAATATATTTTAATTAATTTTCAATTATTATTTTTTTTTTTTTATGTTATAAGTTGGCAAACAAGCATACGGCCCACCTGATGGTAAGTGGCTGCCGCAGCCTATTAGCGCTTGCAGCACCATTAGTAAGTGCCACTCGCGCGTTGCCAACCTCGAGATATTAGTTCTTAAATCTCGTTCTCCCAGTAATTTCACTAGCGTACAATGTCCTTCAAACCGGAACACAATAGTGCCTAAGCACTACTATTTGGCGGCAGAATATTGGACACTGCGGTGGTACCTACCTAGCCGGCCTCTTGCAACAAAAGACCTACCACCAGTGGGACTGATTGCACTGGTGGAATAATCTCTGTTGTGACAGAGGTTATCCCAACAGCGGGCGATGGGGTCATCACATCCCGACGCCGGCGAAACTCATAAAATTTTAAGTTTCATGAGCTTATTTAAATTGTAACGTTATGGCCAAAGGAATTATAATAATAATAGTCTCTATAAACACTATCAACGCCTGCGGCTTCACTCGGGCTATTGTTTTTGTTATGCTGAATAACTATTACGAGTTATTACATTTATTATACATTTTTAGGTTTAAAAATCCTGTGTTAATCGTGGTAATAAAGTTTCTGGGTGTCAAATTTCATTCAAATCAGTTCGGTTGTTTTTGCGCGAATGAGTAGCAAGCATCCAAATATGCAGACAAAAACTTTCACATTTTTAAGTATTACTGTTATTAACACCACAGGTCGCGGGTTCGATTCACGCTCGGAGCATATGTTTGCATTGACCATGCAAGCATACTTTCCGGTCTGGGTGTATTTGTCCTTGTCATTGTGTATGTTTCCGGACCCCCACCACAATAACTATCATAATGTGGCCATTGAGTGTGTAGTGTTTTTATTTTTTATTTCAATTGAAACTAAATGTCTTCTTCTTCTTATCGATTGGTTAGTGGTCAACCTAGTGTCAGAGTTATTCAAGTCGCCCGTAGGCCTCTGACTTGACTTATCGACTGTTGTCTAATTGTCAACAGCCGGGACCGACTTTTTACGTGCCCTCCGAAGCACGGAGACGCTCGGTTGAAATACCACTATGCGATCACCCATCTAGTGACTGACCGCGCCTAAAGTTGCTTAGCCTACCGATCGTTTACCGATCAGCGGGTGCACTCGGCTATGAGCGTCTAAAAAAACTAAATGTTATTTAAAACAAACGTATTACAGACGCAAACCTTTTTGTTTTTTTTTTAAATAAAATTCCTTGCCATCGCTCGCTGAAATTACAAAGTTTTTTCTTGTAATATTACATCCCTGTTCTTGATTTAATCTTTCATTCCCGCCGTATTGCTCGGGTGAAATTTTTCAAACGTCACCGCTTTGACAAATGCTCCGGAGAGACCCGCCGCAAATTACAATCCGGCCATTTCGAACGGTTTTTTTAATTGGTGCAGATGTAGGTTTAGGTTTTTCGGTCTTTTTGCCGTTTGAATTGATTTCTCTGTTAGATGAGGTTTGTTCAACTTTGATATTTTTATATACTATTCTAATTTGTCTAAAAAGTAGATATCTTGCTTTAAGTTGTCTTTTATGCCTTGAACTACTGGTGGTAGGCCCTTTAATGTAAGAGGCCGGCTAGGTACCCGTGTAGTGTCAGATAATCTGCCGCAAAGCAGTTGTGGGTTCTGCATTACTGTGTTTCAGTTTGAAAGACTACTGGGCCCACTTGGGATTTAAATGTAATTGATTTAATAACCAATATCTCTCGTTGGCTACGCGTGAGTGACACCTACGCCTACTATGGATGTAGCCAGCGGTCAGAAGCTACGATTATTACTTAGGGTGCTTCGGTGACTTTCTGTGTAGGATCAGACGGGAGTGCCAACACTAGCGGGGATCAGGACTCCGTACAGCACACCCTCGAGGTGTGCCCCGCGTGGGACGCGGAGCGTAGCACCCTGGTCCAAGAGATCGGACGTGACCTCTCCCTGCCAGCAATCATACTGGCGATGCTAGACAGGGAATCGGCCGTTGTCTCCTTCTGTGAGACCGTCATGGTCCGGAAGGAGACGGCCGAGCGGGATCGGGAGAGAGCCGATCCTGCTTGATGACGACGGCGGCGGCGTCGCCCACGTGATGCTGCTAGCCGTCCCGGCCCTGCAGCCCCTTTACCCGGGGCTATATAAATATGGCGTGCCCTCGGGTCGTCGACGTGCAGGGTGGGGAACCTGTGCGTCCGTGTTGAGCGGCCCTGAGGAGGACTGCAGTCGGTGTGGACCTTACTCGTGTGTGGCGCTGTGGCTTACCATCTCGCCCCCCCCGGGACCGAGCTCCGCTAGCCTAAGCCCAGTGCTTGTCAGGTCGCGTTGGTTAGTTCTGCAAGAGTTCCATTAACCTGTCAAACGCACTGAGGTCGGCCACCGAGGAGGTTTTAGTGGGTCCCCATGACGTTACCATCTTGTCATGGAACCCCACATAACCCGGTTCTCCTCCCCAGAAAGCCGGGTATCTGGTAGCAGATTTCCTCCCCGTTACCAAAAAAAAAAAAAAGATAATTACTTATTAACAAGCGGGCCGTATGCTTGGTTGCCATATGACATAACGACGACGTTGTGGCGCAGCAGTAGCGAACCTGCCTTAAACGCCACAGGTCGCGGGTTCGATTCCCGCACGGAGCATAATATGTTTGTATTGACCGTGCACGCATATTTTCCGGTCTAGGTGTTTGTCTTTGTCCTTGTATGTTTCCGGACCTCCGACACAAGATATAACTATCCTAATGGGGGCTGTTGACTGTGTACCGTTTATTTATTTATTTATTTAGAAAAAAGAAAGAAATAACCGGACTTTTTCTTTCATTACAAGCCCATCAATAAAAACACTTCCCCCCATAAATTTAAATTATAAACTGCGTGATATTTTATACTAGCATTTGCATCGTTCAAATAAAATAATATAAGGTAAATTATGTAAAGTATACAAGCTTTATGATCGTCGATAGAACAAATAAGACATTCCAGACATTAATGAACGTAACATCCTAGTGCTTAAAGCAAAACGTACGCGGACGTCCTCATGAATTAATTCATGTGTTCTCCTACAATTGTTGGTTTACCGTTTAAAATATACACGTGCGAGCCTCAGAGTAAACAGTCACCAGAACGGTGGCATCGTGTTTATATTGCATGTGTTACCTTCATACAATAATATAGTATTTGAATGTTTCATGTTGTACGTAATACATATTATTTATGAAATCAGAATTGCAAACCTTTACGTCCCAATAGTGGTGTATTTCAGCAATAAATTGAGGAACAACACGTTCTAAAGTTTTCTTTACAAAAATATTAGTACATAAAATAACCAAAAACCTTAGTTTGTAACAGATTTTTTATGTGACTAAGTTGGCAAGCATTTGACCTACCTGATGGTAAGCGATTGTCGTACCCTATGAGCGCTTGCAACACTATGTAATTCAAGCGGTGTTAAACTTGAGATATTGGTTCTTAAATCTCATTAATTCGCCCGGAAAACCAAGTAATTTCATTGGCTACTAGAATTCATTATCAACGCCATAGCAATCTGCATTAACAATGTTAACAACAGTACTTACTGATTATTTTGAAAGAATATTAGCAATGCTTTTTTCAGGGCATTACTAAAGCTCCTATTGCCCCTCCAAATAAGCTCGTAGCTTGCGCTACGAGTGGGTACGAGAATAGCCCAAAAGGGTTAGTATCGAACCTGCAACTCTTACGCAAATGGAGCGCAGTCGGCACTTCTACCGTTCAGCTCAAAATAAAAAATATGAATAACTACCAATTGAAAGATAAAACTAAAACATGGTCAAAACATCTCAATTATGAAGACGTTGAGAAACTATTAACTACCAGAAAAAATTAAATAAAAGAAGCAATAAATAAATAAATAATAATTATAAATAAACATCCACACCACACTAACTATAAAAAAGCATACACGTAAACGTAGACACAAACACACACATACATAAGCACTCGCAAACGCACACACGTAAACACACCGTTTGGATTAGCCTTTATTAACTAGTAATATAAGATAACTTACTTTGTAATACTTTAAAATAATTTAATGGGAAGGAACTGACTTCTGACCCACGTGTGACACCAGTTCAGGAGTCAGGGCTACTTTTTATATTTGTATGTATTGGAGAAAAATAAAGTATTATTATTATTATTATTAGCTATTGATGCTTTTTATTACTCACTAAATACTACACACTACATTTTCTATTAGAAAAACATTCTCTCCACACTCCAAACAGAGGCTTTACGGAAAATAAACAAAAGAAAAAACTGAATCTAAAAATTGATAAACCATAGTTTGTAACAGAATTCATTAAACTGTATATACTTTCATTTCAGTCCCCGCACGCTGGTGGTGACAGGCGGATATAGCGACTCTTATTTACGTCACGAGCCGGATATCGTGCAACGCGTCTATCTGTGTATAACCAGCAGCCTCACTGACATATTCCATTTACTAAAATGTCTATAAAAGGATGAGGTAAATATGAGAATCTTATCATATTCGATTTAGGGGTAGCTTTTAGATTTTATGGTGTAATTATTTTATTTTATAAACTTTGATACATAGATAAAGAAATTATTAGAACCATGAATGCACACAATACCGTCCTTCTGGCGAAGAGTAAGGCCGCCGTGTCAGTCCATCAACTAGAATGCGGTCGGAGTGTTTCCTCCATTCCCGATGACGTCTTTAGCCGTGGTTCGGCCTCGAAAGACACCGTATCAATCAATTTGGACGACTGAACCAACGGAATCAATTTGAGCCTCCACGAGGGCTGTCCTTTTCTCATAGCCAGGTCTTGGTACTCAGCCACTCTCGCCCAGTGACGCTGTCAAGACCAGTAGGACCAACAGCAATACACAATCAGAAAAAAAGAAGATGAAGTGTGAATAGAATCCATGAAGGATCACCTATCCAGCAAAAAGAAAAATCACCCACATCGATAACTTTTATGAGTCAGATGAAATCTTAATTTACACTATCTTCGATGACGTCCTTAGCCGTGGTTTGCCTTCGCCACTGGCAAAACATGGCCGGGTCTTTCTGTACTTGAAGACTCCATCCCCACGCCCTATGACGCTGTCAAGGCCAGTAGGGCCAGCAGCATTACACATTAAAAAAATGTACACAAACATTATTTAAAAAATCAAACAGAGGGTTAGACAACACTTTTGTAATTACAAAGAGAGACTTTAATTTTTAAATAACTAAAATTCCTCGTCTAGATTTCGTATTTCACACCCTCTTGACTGTTTCAACAAGGGCTAGTGCACCGTGAAGCCCTGTCTGCGTAAACACTTATTATCCACTTATGAGATATCCAAAGCTTAGGTTTAATATAATCAATTGCTTTTCACGTAGAGTCAATGAACGTTATTTTATACAAACCAGTCAGATGTCAATTTGATTTAAAATTTAAGTAATTACAAAGTTTATAAATACTAAAATAATAACTTAAATGGTAACTTGTAACAAATGATTTAATTGCAAATATTATTTTCTTTATAATACCTAAGTGTATCCAGCTCACTGTCTCAACAAGTAACAGGAGAGCTGGTTAATGTTTGGCCAAAGAATCCCTTTCTTTGATTGCGATTCAGCGGGGGAATGCTGCTTTTTATGTTATGACGTTTAGCAAACAAGCATACGGTCCGCCTGATAGTAGTCACCGCAGCCTATGAACGCTGATGACACTTGAAGTATCACATGCGCGTTGCCAACCCAAGTGATAGGAACGGAGGGATAACAAGAGAAAAAGGGAAGGTAGCTGAGCTACCTAGTAAGTTGTGACTAACTTCGTTCCGTTTCGTTGAAGGTGAATTTACGAAAGGGCACCAATGAGTGTATAACCTTTTTTCTGTATGAAAGGGCCAGTCCATAATGTTTTAGAATCACTCCTTTTTTTTCTTAGTAAGTTGGCAAGCAAGCATACGGCCTTGCAACGCGATTAGTATGTGCCACGCACGCGTTGCCAACCTCGAGATATTTTATTCTTCTTTTCTTCTGGTTCTTAAATATTACAAACCTGAAAACAGTAATACTAAAGACACTAAAGATTTGCGGTAGAATATTTGACACTGCGATGGTACCTACCTAGCTGGCCTCTTGTAATAAAACAACTACCACCAGTGTGACTGATTGCACTGGTGAAATAATCCCAACAGCGGGTGATGGGGTCGTCAAGTTGACTCGTTCCATTCCTCTCAAAGCCAGCAAGGCCATAATCAACCATAAAAATGCTATTTTAACATCGTCCTTTTTAATTTTTATACAAGACATTTTTAACATATAATTTTGATTTAAAATATTGCACATATAATGACAGTTACTCAAAAATATCATGAGTTTTTTATCACGGCCTCCTTCCAGACACTACAATTAGCGTATGCAAATAAAAATTTGTTTTTCCGGCCCGTAGGGTTTCGTTGAATGCATTCGACTTGTTTGTTTATCATTAAGCCCATCTTTTAATTGATAAGAGCACACGCTGAACTACTGTTGATATTTTCAAGTGGACGTCATAATTGGGAGCGATGTATAAAGGAGGCAATTACATGAAAAAATGCGAGATTGATTGCACAATTATATTCCTGTTCCGAGATGAGATGAGAGCTTTACTATTCGCTCGCTCCTGGAAATTATATAATATAATATGCTATTTAACCCATTCCGTGTCCGTAAAATAAACTCAGTTGTTACAGGCATGGAGAAATATAAATAGAAATAATCGTGCGGAAGCCAGCTTCCTCTTAACGGCTAACTCATTAAATTATTGAAACGTCGCTAGAACGTCGTAATTACTGAAACGGCTAATTTCCCATCCCCTCCCCTCTGTTCCCTTCTTTTTTTTTCCTACATATCCTTCTTTCCTATTCCTTGGATTCCCATCACGCATGTGATACTTCAAGTATCGCAAACGTTCACTGTTTGCCAACCATTCAAGCATTAATAATTATTTTGTTTTTGCGTTTTCTTTCTTTCTTTCTTTCTTTCTTTCTTTCTTTCTTTCTATGATATATGAAGAAGGCGTGCCTAAAATATGTACTACGATTTTATGAAGGGGACACTGAAAATAATTAGATATTTTCAGGAATTCAATTAAAATACCTAGTATTGGCTGCGTGATGTATGAATTTGACACAACATCGTCGCAGATTTACCAATTCTTCGAAATATTTATTATTCGCCCAAAAATTCTACAGTAGTAGAGCCATGCTTCTCTCAGCACAAAAGGGGAACGACCGGGGAAGTACTACCCTCTCACGGAAAATCGGCGTCAAGTAACAGTATCATTAGGTACTGTAGCGTTTCGTGCGATCAGTGAGAGCGCCGGAGGCCCAATCTGTCACCCCCTCTGTTCTCTTCCTTTTTTCCCTTCTCATCCCGTCCCGCCTGTTCCTTGGGCTAGCAACGCACTTCTGATACTTCAAGTATCACAAGTGTTCATAGGTTGCGGTGACTGCATCAGGCGGACCGTATGCTTGTTTGCCAACCGTCATGACATGAAAATAAAAATAAAAAAATACCCGTTTTATTTCATAGCGTGAAGTAAATTTACGAAATGATAAACAACAAGTTTTGTAAACAACTAGAATCAATTTCTTAATGTACTTTCCTATGCACAGTCATATTCACAAACACATATTTCCTATAACTAGTGGTCGCCCAGTGGTCGAAATTCGACCATCATTAATTTAAATTATAAGTTGTATATATTATAATAAATGAGTTTACTATGGTTATTTTTATCATTTAGTAAGAATATAGACAAATAATATGAAAGAGTATATAAGTATTATAACTATAGCATGGACGCAAATAAACAATACCATGTCAACCCACAAAATTTAAAAAACTGAGTTATATATGCAGAAGTGTTGGCAAATGGCTGAAGAACATTTTTCTTTAATATTTGTAGGATTTTAAGCTTTTAAACTCCTAAAAAGCAATTTTTAACTGTGCCATTTATTTTTATTTTAAACGTTTTGAGTTATATTATATACGAAATATGCAGTTTGTATACTTATTTTATGTGAAAATAAGTAAAATAACTTACATACATCTTGAAATTGCCAAAAGCTTGACCAATACATAAAAAAATCATATAAAGCAAGTTGTTCAAAATTTTCAAACGCGTTTTTCTCGAAATAACATTCGTATGGGTTGACATGTTATTGCTTATTTGCGTCCACATATAGATGAGTGTTTTTATTGATCCTCTATTCTCTAGAAGAAATTTTGAAGTCAAGGCATGACCAATAACTAGCAAAAACGATAGTCAAAACACAGAAAATCAAAAAATAAATAATATCTACAATAGAATTAAAAGTACTACATTACCAAATGATGCTTTTCCGGAGAAAATTGACTATTTACTTAGGTGGGCCTATAAAATAACAGAGAGAGACTAAATTTAAATGAGACCAACTGGTACCGCCTTTCAAAAAAGGAAAGGATTATCTTTCAGTAATCGAAATTAACAAAATATTGAGATTGTGAGCCTTTTCCTTTTTTTGAAGTCGGTTAATAAATGACAAGACTAATTTATTATTGTTAACTAACTGGACTAGCGGCTCCATTCTCGTGTAGTATTCTTTATTGCACGGAACTAATTCTTTTTCTAAAATAAAAGTTACTTCTTATAACATGAGGCTATCTGATGAAAGTGACGATCAGCGCCGTCCATGAACATCTGCAACACCAGAAGACATGCAGGCGCGTTGCCGATCATAATAAATATACAGTGATAAAGAATACGCTCTTCTCTTGAAGGTTCCCAAGTCGTATCGGTTCGGAAAGACCGCCGGCGGAAGTTGGTTCCACAGAGTGGTTGTGCGAGGAAGAAAATGTCTTCTAAATCGCGCTGTTGTGGATTTTCAGACATCGAGGTGGTATGGATGGAATTTAGAGTCTCGTGTAGTATTCTTTATTGCACGGAACCCTAATTATTTTTCTAAAATAAAAGTAGCTCCTAATAACTGGCAGTTGCCAGTGAAAGTCACGTTAAATTCGCTCCAAACGTTTAAAAGATTTGTAGGAACAAAAATACCGATAAAAATTAATAATAATAAATATACAGTAAATTAGCTGTTAATTTAGCCAACTTGTAACATAAAAACACTCCATTTATATTTCTTTGTATAGATATAATATCACATGGAATATAAATGTTCCAATATTAATTTAGCTTCTATCACTTAGACCATAAGGAAGTAGTAAGCAATCCAGTCACGTGCGGGTGCTGCGACTCCGTCACGCGGTGTCAACGATACTGATTTTGCTGTTCCGCTGTTATTGTTACATTCACTCGCTTAGATAACAGATCTTATGCCAATATTTGTAAAGCTGGCGCCAGATATATGTGCAAAGATTGCAAATAAAATAGTTTTTTTTAATTCTAGTTTCAATATTTAATTTATTATTTAACTTAAAGGATAATTGTTCCAAAAGTTAATTTACCTTTTATCAATTAGAACATAAGGAAGTAGTAAGCAATCCTGTCACGTGCGGGTGCTGCGACTCCGTCACGCGCTGTCAACGATACTGATTTTGCTGTTCGGCTGTTATTGTTAGATTCTCTCGCTTAGATAACAGATATTATGCCAATATTTGTAAAGCTGGCACCAGATATATGTGCAAAGATTGCAAATTAAAAAAAAGACAAGATTAGTGATTGTTATTTAAACTCTGTTATGTTCTTCTTCGCAGCATTATTCCCGGTAGTACGCAAGGTCTGCTTATTACTCTTGTTTCACATAGAACGATCGCTACCTGACCTTGGCCACCCTAAGGGCGAAGCAGTAACTCAGTAGATAAGAGCTAATTACATGTTGCAAATAAGCGTATTTAGATAAATTATACTTATTTGAATCACCAATATCTTTATCAGCAAATTACTCGAATAATTATTTTATCAAACTTTATGTTTAAAATATTTAGATTATAATCTAAAATAATACATCATCCTTCAGCTTAGGACTGAGTACGTTATAAACATAAGTCCCTATCATAAAACATTTTCATTGACTTTATGGAACATAATATTATATGCGAAAGCAATGAATGTATCCAGCACATTCACATTAACTCGAATAACTTGACTAAACAAGAACCATCAACTAAAATCAAGTGTCATAACTCAATAATATACCCGACAGACCGAGCTGCGCGCTAAACTTGGAAACACATAGAATAAATACTGTCAGAGGGGGAGAGCGTATTCATTTATATAATTTTGTTTTTTATATCATGACGATTGGCAAACATGCATGCCTTATGGTAAGCAGACATTCTATGAACGCTGGCGATACTTGAAGTATCACAGGTGCGTTGCCAAACCAAATGATACAAGCGAAAAGTAAGGTGAAGGGAACAAAGTGGAAGATGGGCCTCCGGCACGCTCCCTCATCGCACGAAACGCAACAGTACTGATACTATTACTTTACGCCGATATTCTGTGAGAGGGTATTAATTCCCCAATTAAGCCCATTTGTACTGGGAGGAGTACTACTACTACTACTGGATTAGTAAACAAACATGGCTAGTCTGATGATATGTATTGATTGTAGTTTATCGACGCCAGCAACACCAGCAGTGTCACCTACTTGATGACTCGAGGTTTGGAAAAAAGAAGACGAAAAGAATAGATATGATTTTCAGAAGCTAGCACTATCGTTCATTGATTGAAATACGTAGTAAGGTTACTGCTAGCTCCCGTCAATATGCCGTTAACGAATTGTAACTTGAAAACCCCATTTCAGCATGTTTGGTATTCCCACACGAATATGCTTTGGAAAATGGTGAAATTCCACTTCCATCTTCAATTAGATCGGACCCGTCTGGTCCAGTGATCAGGCTGTGAAAATGTGTCTGGAAGGAAAGTGAGAGTGTGAGATTTTAATAGGTAGGATTTTGGAATACCCCAGTAATGAAACGGTATCAATAAATTGTTACTCAGAGTAAAAAATGTAATTATCAAGATGCTGCGAAGACCTTAAAGAATTAAAATGCATAAAGGTTACGTAGAAAACATAGGTAATATATTTTGAATACCGGTTTTATAAAGCACTACCTGTGCCCGCGACTCCGCTCGCGTTATGTAGCTTTAGATGATCCCATAGGAACCCAACATTTTTCCGGGATAAAAAGTACCCTATAAATTTATCCAGGTATGTACCACATTTCATCCGAATCTGTCTAGTTGTATTTGCTTGAAAAAGTAACAAACATCCATCCATCCAAACAAACTTTCTACTCACTACTTCACTACATAGTATAAAACAAAGTCGCTTTCTCTGTCCCTATATCCCTATGTATGGTTAAATCTTTTAAACTACGCAACGGATTTTGATGCGGTTTTTTTAATAATAGATAGAGTGATTAAAGAGGAAGGTTTATATGTATAGTAACATCCATTAAATAGTGGAGAAATAATGTAATTTTTGAGGTTTCTAATGTTATTTCGTAAATAATTACATTTAACGCGTGCGGGCCACGGGCAGTAATGAATAAATCAAAACTACTGGATCGATTTTAATCATTTTTTCAGTGAATAACACAGGCTATATATTTTATACCCCTGCGAAGCCGGAGCGGGCCGCTAGTTCATAATATTGTGACTTACTTCTCTATGGAGCCAATTCTAAGGTCACCGCGGACAAAGTCGCAGGCAGGTGCTAGCTTATTATATTAGAAGGATTGATACCTCTACACATTAGTACACTGTGCATAAGAACCAAGCAATTGCGTTATGGTTTTATTGGGACTCTCAGAGAGTTACGGCTTATTAATGAGAACTAAGACCTTCATCTTGGTAAATTTAGCTCCTAGGAAGCTATGCGACCGTATAACTTCATCTTTGACAATCATTTCAAACTCAACAATATTATACCAAAAACTAATTAGCACTATTAAAACAGAACACTTTTGACAATGAAATTGTATGCACAAGTATTTATTTTCACCACTACAGGTGGCAAAACAGTATATGACCTTTGGACTTAATGGTGTGCACGTACTGTTGACTATATTTACTATCCACAAAATTGGGACCATTTTGCATTGCCACTTAAAACTACTACAATACATATAGCAACCCTCTTGATGTTTCGGATGTCCACTGGAGATAGTAGCCGCTTACCATTACTTGAAACGACCTGTTTTCTTTTAATATAAATAAATTATAAATAATCGCTACACACTCAACGGCCCCCATTAAGATAGTGATCCTGTGTCGGGGGTCCGGAAACATTCACAATGACAAGGACAAATACCTCCAGACCGGAAAATATGCTTGCATGGTCAATACAAACATATTATGCTCCGAGCGGAATCGAACCCGCGACCTGTGGCGTTTAAGGCAGGTTCGCTACCGCTGCACTACATCGTCGTCGAACAATATAACAATTACAAAGGAAGTAAAAGACAAGAAGATGTATAGACACTTATCGAACCATATGCAACAGTGCGAATTCTGTTATTTTACAACTACAATAACAAGGATGTTTCAATATAGATATTTCATTTGACAAACGTCTCGGTGGTTGTGGTTACGATTCCGGTTCGAGGTGAATGTGTGTTATAAAAATCGGTTTCGATCTGGGCTTTTTTTGTGGGTCTGTCAGTCCCGGTTGTTATCATCCGATAATAATCTTTAACTCTTGATAAGTAATTTGCTCTTATCCAATCAAATCACTTTGTGTAGAAGCTAGTAAACCGTCAAATTGATATAAGCACAGCCATCGAAAATACCGTGATCAACGCTAGGAAGAAGAAGGTGGTATAAAAATACTTAACATGAAGAAATAGATAGTACTATTTCCTGTAATACATCACCAAAATTAGATACCTAATAACTCCAAAAACAGTTCCCTCACATATTTATCGAATGCTACGAAAACTATATATTATTGGCATAAATCTCTATTTAACAAGCTGTATAAGCCGATGGAGGCTTCATCAATAACCTTATCGTGTCTATGATACTGTAAACAGGTTCCATTCCTTGTCAGCTTGTCGGATGAGTCACAATGTTTTTCCTTATCAAACTTAACCTATATTTTCCCCCGTCGAAGACAGATTTTGTCGGGATTAGGGTGTCCATGTTTATGAGAAGGATTTATATTAGAAATGATATGTTATATACGTCGCTGTTACAGCGTGTACGAAAATTGAATCTACGCATTATAGTATAGATACTAAACATTTTGTGATTTCTTAAAAGTGATTAAGTTAGGAAGCAAGCATACGACCCACCTGATGGTAAGCGGTCATCGTAGCCTATGAGCGTTTTGCAACACCACACATTTCCATGTATCACTCACGCTTTACCAAACTCGAGATGTGGGTCCTTGAATCTCTTTTGCCTGGTAATTTCACTAGCTACAGTGTCCTCGAAAACAAAACACAATGTAGTGCTTTATGATAGAATAACTGTCACTGCGGTGGTACCTACCTAGCGGACATAGCGCACGATGGTATATTATTATATTGCAATATAAGGAGTACTATTACCAGTAAATTATTTGAAGCTAAGCGTTATAATAATAAAAAAATACTTGAAAAATCTTTGATAATATTTTTTTTCTAAATAAAGAAAAGATAAATATTTTATTTAAGATCCTCCGTTTCATTAAATCATGGTCGCATGACCACGGATGACTCGTAATCATAATATGATCGATGCCGAAGCTTCAGTCATGAGACATATTTATCTGCTTCAGAAAACAATTTTTGCGAACCCCACCTCGTATGGGGTGAGATCGGGTGAATAGAATTACATTAATAAAAATTACTTGTTTATACCAGAATAGGGAGAATTATATTTGCCTGCTCGTAAAGTTTCTTTGTTATTTGATGTATTAGAACAGCGGCCTTCAATATATCGCACCTTTAGAACGAAAACGCCACAATTAAAAAAAAAATTGAAATTTAGTTTATCAGCGTAAAATGACTTTAAATGAAATTCTCAATTTAACAATAGTCCAAACATATCCATATTCGAACGTAAATAACTGACGCAAATAACCAAGAAAATATAATATATGAAAGATTGTGCAGGGATCAAAATTTTAATATTTATTTTGGTGATTCCCAAAAAATTGCTTTTTGAGTTACGTCGTTTTTATTCTAAAGGTGCGATATATTTAAATTTTAATCATTAGTAACATTGACTACCGTGCCTCTGACTTGACTTATCGACGATTGTCAAATTGTCAATAGCCGGGACCGACTTTTTATGTGCCCTTCGAAGCATGGAGACACTCGGTTGTAATACCACTATGCGATCACCCGTCTAGTGACTGACCGCGCCTAAAATTGCTTAACCTACCGATCGCTTACTGATCAATGGGTGCACTCGGCTATAACCGTCTCTGTTATTGTCAGATAACAACTGTTTCATATTCGCCCTTAAGGTTGCGGAGATCAGATGGGAATCGTTCTGTGTGTAGTGAGCTCTAGCCTAGTGAAATCCGGATAAAAGTACTAAGCAGACCAGGAAATAATGCTAGGAAGAACAACAAAACTAAAGAAATATCGAAAGGCCCTACCAGGTCAATAGAAAAAACGGGTTTACTCAGATTTTTTATCATTCGAGATACGAGTATAAAGACATACATTTTGAATTATTAAAGGTGGGAAACTTTGTGGTTCGTTAGGATGGCCAACAAAAGAGCGTATTCTTTCCTTAAAGGTCGGCAACGCGCCTGCATGCCTTCTGGTGTTGCAGATGTTCCTGGGCGGCGGTGATCGCTTAACATCAGGTGAGCCTCCTGCCCGTTTGTCCCCTTTCACATAAAAAAAACTCAAAACTCAAAATTACGTTACATGTATGTTAGACGATACAATATTTTATCCGTGACAAAATACAATTAAAATAATAGTTTGAAAAGCGATTTACCGGCGTCGGGATGTGACGACCCCATCGCCCGCTGTTGGGATAACCTCTGTCACAGCAGAGATTATTGCACCAGTGCAGTCAGTCACACTGGTGGTAGGTCTTTTGTTGCAAGAGGCCGGCTAGGTAGGTACCACCGCAGTGTCAAATATTCTGCCGCCAAATAGTAGCGCTTAGGCACTACTGTGTTCCGGTTTGAAGGGCACTGTACGCTAGTGAAATTACTGGGCTGACGAGATTTAAGAACAAATATCTCGAAGTTGGCAACGCGTGAGTGGCACCTTCTAATGGTGCTGCAAGCGCTCATAGGCTACGGCAACCACTTACCATCAGGTAGGCCGTATGCTTGTTTGCCAACTTTTAACATAAAAAAAGCGATATAAAACTAAGAAATTATATTGCATTTCTTTAAAAATACTGGAGGTTTATAAAATATTACGAGAAATTTTACACAAGAATAATAAACATACCGAAGCCGTACAGAATATAAAATTATTTTCAGGAAAAAAAAAGTTTTTCACTCCTATATCTCTTCACAGTGATGTACAAACATTTATCCGCGACTTGCTTCAGGCATCATGATAGAATTTTGTTCATGTTAAGGTCGAGTTGCTATGTTGTTATTTTTACATCCCTTGGGCACAATATATTTTCTGAAGAAGGGGACCTTACGTCATTTTCTAAACCCATGATAACGTGTAGGCAAAATTTCATTCTATTTGGTTAAGTAGTAAAGGCATGAAAGAAAATAAAATTTAAAAATAATAAGGGTCCCGACTGCATGAAAATTTGACGTTTTTGACGATTTTTGCTGTATCTCAAAAACTTCATACAGAAATAGTTGGTTCTATGGCCGCTATAATAAATTTACGGAGAACCTCATTACAAGAGGCATAAGGTCCGAATTCGCTCTCTATTCTCTTTGTCTCTTTCCTTCGTAACGCGTACGTTCTAAAAAGTTGTGTTCTCGAAAAATCCTATATAAAATTCCGTGGATGGAATGTTCTCGAGCACTTGTGATAGTGGATAGATATTCCGAATAAAATCGACTAAATCGTTCAATTCTGAGCGATAATACAAGAGTAAACAAGTGACAAACCTAGTGACCCTGGCTTTCATTCTGGACTATAGTTGACCTGTGATTTCACCTTTTTGTTCGAGTCCGACACGCACTCCACTGGTTGTTTTTTTTTTTGTAATTTGACAATTAAAAATACACACTCAACGGCCCCCATTAGGATAGTTATATCCTGTGTCGGGTGTCCGGAAACATATACAAGGACAAGGACAAACACATCCAGACCCGAAAATATGCTTGCATGGTCCATATGCTGGCTGATTCGCTACCGCTGCGCCACAACGTCGTCACCAATCTAGACATAATACCATAACCTTCCCGAAACGTCATATTCGTACAATCGACAGTTTTGTTTGGCTCTGCTTTTAGCACCACTGGCTCTGAAAAGAAAAGAACCTCTGAAAACGTGGTCTCTTCTGTATCCCTGACAACAAGCCTACTAAAAACCTTCTCAAAATATTATTATCCGTTAATATTATTATTTGACAATTATTATTAACTAGCGGCCCGCTCCGGCTTCGCACGGGTATAAAATATATAGCCTATGTCATTCACTGATAAAATTATTAAAATCGATCCAATAGTTTTGATTTATTCATTACTGCCCGTGGGCCACGGGCACGCGTAAAATGTAATTATTTACGACATCACATTAGAAACCTCAAAAAAAAATTTTTTTCCACTGTTTTTATACATATAAACCTTCCTCTTCAATCACTCTATCTATTAAAAAAAACGCATCAAAAACCGTTGCGTAGTTTTAAAGTTTTAAGCATACATAGGGACAGCGGAAGCGACTTTGTTTTATACTATGTAGTGATTATATAATATTAATGGTTACAATTTGTTTTTTTACATTATAGTCTCACAAAACCAAATAATTGGTTTGACTTAACAGTCAAGTTCTATAGCATTTCCGTCCAGCACTATTACGTGTTGGTTTTCGTATTTTGTGTATGGAAACACTGTATTTAAATTCAGCCACAATAAAGTACATTGGAGTATTGCAGTCGCGAGATCATTAAATTCCATACTGAATTCGTACGTAATTATCTACTTTATTTTATACTAGCTGCCTCCCCGGCTCCGTTCGTCTGGTTTCCTATAATAAAAGTAACTTAATTTACTCCCTAAAACTTCGGCTATCTGCCAGTGAAAGTCTCATTGAAATCAGAATCGCCGTTTCAGAGATTAGCCGGAGCAAACAAACAGAGAGATAGACAAAATAAAATTGAAAGAATTTTTTTGTATGTACCATATATACTTCCATAGAGACGCTCAATGCCGAGTGCACCCACTGATCGGTAAACGATCGGTAGGTTAAGAAACTTTAGGCGCAGTCACTAGATAGGTGATCGCATAGTGGTATTTCAACCTAGCGTCACCGTGCTTCGGAGGGCAGGTAGAAAGTCGGTCCCGGCTGTTGACAATTTGACAACAGTCGATAAGTCAAGTCAGAGGCCTACGGGCGACCTGAACAACTCGGACACTAGGTTGACCACTAACCACTCGATAAGAAGAAGAACTTCATATGCATTTAGTGGCAACCTGTTCATTAACAAAAAATAAAAAAATTTAATTACAAACAGACACTTCAATTAGATTTATATGTATAGAGTACGTTTAAAGTTGGTGGTCGAGAGCATTTCGACACTATTATTTAATTACATTTACTCGTCACCTCATTTTAAAATTAAAATACACAAAAATGCATACAAAAATACACAAAAATATATGAGACTAAGTTGGCTGTTTTCGTAGCCTATGAGCGCTTGCAACACCGTATATTAGTACATATCACTCCTTTGCCCGGTAATTTCACTAGCTACAGTGTCTTTCCAACAGAAATACAGTCACTGTTTGCGATAGAATATCTGGAACTGCGGTGGTACCTACCTAGCCGGCCTCTTGAAATAAAAGTTTTGTTATTTAATATTAAAAGTTGAATGCTTTAGTCAGAAACGTTCTAAGAAGTAATTCAGTTCCGAGCAACAAGCGACGAAACTACTAGCGATACAAGTGGTCAAGTACGACAACTAGTGACCTCGGCTATCCTTCAGGACTACGATTGACATGTGAATTGTGAAGCTCTATTCTGTTTGTGTAAACTATTATATGGGGAACCCATTATTTCTTAAGGTTTCTTTATTTAAAATCGTTATTCACGCTTGCAAAGCTACAGGCTGGAGTTAATAAAGATCTAAAATACAATTTTCCACTACAATAAGCTTACGAGATATTTACTTTATTCATACATCTAGATTTTATATAAAACATCATTATATCAGTAAAAAATGAGATATCATACTGGTAAGTTTATTTTATTTTTTAAATATTTACAATGACAATAAAAGTCTCTTTTTACCACTACAATAATAGTACCTTAAATTTTCATTATTCATACATCTGGCTTTTATACAAAATATCATTACATCAGTAAGAAATGAGATATCATACTGGTAAGTTTATTTTATTTTGAAAATATTTACAATGACAATAAAAATCCCTAGTTACCACTACAATAAACGCACCATCCATTTTCTTTATTCATACATCTAGCTTTTATATAAAACATCATTACATCAGTAAGAAATAAGATATCATACTTGTAAGTTTATTTTATTTTTAAAATATTTACAATGCCAATAAAAACCTCTATTTACCACCACAATAAACATACCATATATTTTTTTTATTCATTCATCTAGCTTTTATATAAAACATCATTATATCAGTAAGAAATAAGATATCATACTGGTTGATTTATTTTATTTTTAAAATATTTACAATGACAATAAAAATACTCATTTTGCACCACAATAAACCATCCAACCATCTAGCTTTTATATAAAACATCAGTAAGAAATAAGATATGCTGCTCGGTTTATTTTATTTTCTGATTTCCGATACCTATAATGGATATTGAATAAACATGCGGTCTGTAATGAACAAACATCTGTCGCATCTCATGGGCTCTGTTTTGATAAGAACAATATCTTGGGACAAATTTTATATATTTATATTTAGGAATCTGTAGCCCTGTATTTATTATTTCTCATTTTCATATTAAATTGAACTTATAAAGTTATTTTATTTTTGTTAATCCCAAAGAATGCCAACGGAACCCTATTACCAAGCCTCCGCTGTCCGTCTGTCAGCAGAATGTATCTCACCAACCGTAATTTGTAAAGTTTAAATTTTCACAATATGTGTATTTCTATTGTCGATAAAACGACAATTAAAATTTAAAAATATAAGAACCGTGATATTTTTACCTTTTAGGGTTCCGTAGCCAAATGGCTAAAACGGAACCCTTATAGTTTCGTCATGTCCGTCTGTCCGTCCGTCCGTCTGTCCGTCCGTATGTCACAGTCATTTTACTCGGAGACCATTGACTCTATCTATACGAAATTTACTTATTAGGTGTATTCCATGAACCGCACAAGGATTTTGCAATAAAATCTTAATATATATATGAATTAAGGGTAGCAGTCCATACATGTAACTGACGATTGAAAAAAAAAGTTCAACGTATGACAACGTGTGAGATATCTTTGGATAGTTCTTTTAAAATGATAACGAGGTTTGATTTTGAGTTTTTCATTAAGCCAGTAGTTGTTGAGATATTAGCTCCTAAAGTCGTAAAAATCGTGTCCCCCTCTAACTTTTGAACTATGGGATTTAAAATTCTGGAAAAATTTGAGCTTGTAGAATACCACATGAACTTTCATCCACATTTAGTTTGAAGAAGATAGGTCTATAAATTTAAGAGATATATAAGTTTTTCCCATAACTTTGTTTTTCATATTACTTTTAATAATTACTATGAAATTACCAACTTATTTTTGCGGTCGGTTTTAATTCGTTATTATTTTTAAAACCGTTAAGATTCTTCATAACCTTACCATCACCCATTTACGCCTGTTTTCTCGATTTATCCAAGGCATTTTAATTACGATATCTTATGGCAGAAATTAAAACTCACTGGCATGCCTGAAGAGACACACACACAACAGGATTTTTAAGTTTTGGTATAAAAATCAGGTTACTGTTGTGCGATGGTCAGAGAGCTACTCAAGGTCTTACAGGTTGGAATGTGGGGTGAGGCAGGGTGGCCTGATATCACCCAAGTTGTTTAATCTGTATGTGAATGCCCTAATACAGACGCTCAGTAGCACTCGTGTCGGATGTCATATTGACGGAGTCTGTCTTAATAACATTAGTTACGCAAACGACATGGTTCTGCTGCGTGCATCTGTCTGTGGGTTAGCAAAACTGCTAAGTCTTTGTGAGAACTATTTCAAACATCATGGCTTAGTCTATAACTGTAAGAAAAGCGAATGCATGGTCTTTCAGGCCAGGGGACAATCGATTCCATCTATTGTACCTGCTATCAAGTTACACGGGGTTCCACTAAAGAGATTTGAATGCTTTAAATATCTTGGCCATGTAGTATTCTATGACTTGAAACACAATGCAGATATTGAGAGAGAACGCAGGGCTTTGTCTGTTAGGGCAAATATAATTGTTCGCAGGATTGCTCGTTGCTCAATACCAGTCAAAATAACGCTTTTCAGAGCTTACTGCTCCACATTTTACCCTAGCAGCCTGTGGGCAGACTATACGCGGAAACAGTACAACGCCCTGCGTGTACAATATAACAATGCTTTCAGGATGCTAATGGGTATGCCTCGTTTTTGTAGTGCATCGGGGATGTTTGCCGAGGCGTATGTGGACTGTTTTATACCATTATGCGAAAGCGGTGCACATCGTTGTTGCGCAGGATTCTTTCCAGCTCAAGTGGCGTCCTGAGAGCATTTGTTAATAGAAGTGGTTTGTATGTGAACCACTGCTAACGGATTCACGTGCTGACAAATTAATCCTGTCTTAGGTTAAATAAGTTTTAGAAATTACTAACAAATAGGCGTAAGATACTTGTATTACTAACAACATATGATCCATTGTTGGTCGAAATAAAATTATTATTATATATATTATTATATAACCATGCTGCGGAACCCTTTAGTTTCAACTGTGCGTGGTCCATAACGCACTTGACTGGTAATTTTTTGTTATACTGACGTATGAAAGAAAAAGATGATTAGGAATCTTTATGTGCGAATTAGACACTGTCTAGCCCTTTTTGTTAGAAGATTACTAAAAGACTATCCTAATTTTTTGTGTATTACACATCTTAGGTTTCTCTTTAGTCGGGAGTGTCAACGATTTCTGTGAACTTGTTTATCTCGATTTATATATAATAAATAATAATAAATAAATAAACGCTGCACACTCAACGGCCTCCATTAGGATAGTAATATCCTGTGTCGGGGTCCGGAAACATTCACAATGACAAGGACAAATACACCCAGACCGGAAAATATGCTTGCATGGTCAATACAAACATATTATGCTCCGAGCGGGAATCGAACCCGCGACCTGTGGCGTTTAAGGCAGGTTCTCTACCGCTGCGCCACAACGTCGTCTGTATATAAATATATATGTCGGAGTTGGATGTTAAACGAGCTTTTCTTTAATAATTTTACTGATATTTGTTAATTTTAAATTATAAATTAACTTAATTTGATTTGTTATCACCTTTTAATATTGTATAAGTTTTTATTAAGTAGTTATAATACTGGCCATATCGAGTAGAGGGAAACCTCTAGTGGGGTCGAGACACCATCTGAACGCTGTCAGTGGGAATGAGAAAAGAAACAAAAGTTATGTTGTTTTACGGGAATAAGATATATTGTGAAATTGTGGTTGGATCGAGTTGGATCACTCTTAGATTGTTGGGAGGTGAAGTTAGATCGGTGCGCCGAACCCACTGCTCGAATATATGATATGATACTATGATTTGTTAAAAAGAGTAAATCAACAATAAATATTGTACAGCTTGTTTTGTGCTTGCATTTTACCCACACGACGCCCACAAGAGTTGTAACCACTGATGACGATGTCTATGAGAATCTCCATTCTCCGACATATATAAATATAGACACAAACGGCAACACGACAAATATACATAGTAGAACCATGTCTTAACACAAATGGCTCCGCTCGACCGGAGAAATACTACACTCTCACCCCCTCTGTTCCCTTCTACTTCTCTTCTCATCTCTATCCTCCTATTCTTTGGGTTGGATTTGGTACCTCAAGTATCGCACGTATTCATAAGTTGCCGTGACTGATTACCATCAGGGCTACCGCGCGCTTGTTTGCCATCATTACATTAAAAACGCAAAATACATCGATATGTCAATGGGAACTGGAATCGTTATTACGTTCACTCGTAACGGTATTTACATACCAATGAGGTTCCATTAGAGCGATCATAGCGCAGGCCATTTTCCGCTTTATTGCCGATATTAAGTTACATTCGAGTTATCTACGTTGTGCCGAATATATATGGAATTTCGTTAAAACATATCATCATGTACAAATCAATTATATTCTATACTAGCCTCTGCCAGTGGCTTCGCCCGCTTGCAAAACATTCATATTAGCTTACATATTTCACAACATATACAACTATCAACACCCCCTCCCTATTTCAAGACTTTACAACCCTTTATTAGCATTAAAAATTTTAAAAAAATTGCCTAAAATTAGCATGTCCGCTCTCAGACTCTAGACTATCTGTGTACCAAATTTCAATTTAATCAGTTCAGTAGTTTTCGCGCGAAAGCTGGTTTCACAGAGTGTTTGTGCGAGGAAAAAATGCCTTATAAATCACGCTTTTGTGGTACCGCAAACATCTTGGTGGAGAGGAAGGAATTTCGCAGGAGGAAGAACCCTTTCTATTACGTTTCGATTAACAACACCGAAGGTCGAAAATCCCATACTTTTTGTTACCAATAAGATTGCCGATTGCTGAAAGTAAGACAAAGGATACGTACTTAATGATCATCAAACTCAGTGGATGCGGGCAGAGACGGAGGAAATATTAGTATTGACATAAGTTAGACATAATTTGTGGATTCATTCATAAAGTCGTTATACAATGTTAGAAGACTGAATCACTTTTGTAATTGCGTATTTAAAGGAATGAAAGGGAAAAGTTTAAAAGGGCAATTAGAACAATTATGCCTATCCTAATTTTATGACTCGAATATACTTTTCAGCCGCCCACTTTGTTTCCAAGCAATTTACGGCTGACTAAAATATTCATAATGCTCTTCAAAGTTCTTTTAAGATGCTTCATATTAATACAATTTAATATCTTTGTTAATGCAAGTGTTTTCAATTTGATCTTGACCCATTTTTGTTTACAGTGTAGTTTTAGTACTGAACGCCCAAGGTAACCCTGTCAAGGCCTGTAAGTCACAATCCACATAAAAATTGTTTTAGGGGTCAAAATGAATTTACGAAGCAAGGCTAATATTGTTTATCTTAATAATATTTAAGATAAATTTGATTAATTTTATTAACTATATTATTACTAAAATAAAAAAACAACCGAGATGGTCAGTGGAGAGAAAACGTAGACTTTAAACGAAGGTCGCGAGTTTAAAGCCAGGACAAGAACTTCGGAAAGTGCTTTATTTATATTTCATATTCGTCTCGTTCTTTACATTGACGGTAGAAATTCTAAGACATGTATAATGTATATCCTCCAATCCGCATTGGAGCTGTGTGGTGGATTAAGCTGGTTATCCTTCTTAAGAGGAGAAGATTTTGCCCAGCAGTGGGACATTAATAGTCAGTTACTTTGCTTTTTTACTTTTAAAGGATTCCCAAATAACAACTTCAAATTACAATAATTAATAAGTTGTCTTAAAAACCTTTTTGTTTAGTGCCATAAATTCATATAAAGCTCGAACCATAGAGGATAAAAAAGTGTCATGCTAACGTCCGCACTATTTACAAAAGTAGAATTCAAAATGGCGTCATCCATGATGGCGGTTCTTTTTGGCGAGTGTAAATTTGGCGCGAAATCCACGCCCTTGTCACAACGTATATTGTTAATTATGATTTAACTAATGGACTTGTACCATTGTATAGTAATAGTGTCGCTTATAGTGGTAAAAAGTTTTCTTGTGTGTTTTAACATTACCTCGTAGAGTTATAAGATATTTCACGGTTGTTTTTAAGTGTCACACTGGTGGTAGGTCTTTTGTTGCAAGAGGCCGGCTAGGTAGGTACCACCGCAGTGTCAAATTTTCTGCCGCCAAATAGTAGTGCTTAGGCATTACTGTGTTATGGTTTAAAGGGCACTGTAGGCTAGCGAAATTACTGGGCAGAGGAGATTTAAGAACCAATATCTCGAGGTTGGCAACGCGTGAGTGGGACCTACTAATGGTGCTGCAAGCGCTCATAGGCTACAGCAACCACTTACCATCAGGTGGGCCGTATGCTTGTTTGCCAACTTGTAACATAAAAAAAAAGTGTAAACTTAATATGTACAGGCTCTTCCATACAAAGTAAATGTCAAAGTCACGATGGTTCTCACTTCGTAAATTCAATACAAACGCAACGAAACGAAGTTAGTCACAAGCTAGCAACCGAATATAGAAATAACCGAATGAAGTAAGCGTGTGACTTACTTCGTTTCGTGGCATTAGTGCTAATCAGACGTAAATCTATGTGTGTAAAATCTTTCCCTTTGATTTCCAGTAATTTGTGGGAGTAATTTCGTGAATATGTAACGGAAATGTAGGGTGTGTTCTCGGAAGGCATAGCGTAAAGAAGGGATAGCGTGCACCATTTGATTTTACCAATAATCACGCGTGTCACAAAAGAGATTAACTCAAAAGAGTTTTTTATTTTTATATTTTTTATAGACATGTAAATTTGGATGTTTGAGTAAATCGTTTATACTTCATGACTGTAATATCAATAAGTGTTATATGTTATTAAAGTTGTTATTATGTAAATTCGATGAAAGGTTTTTAAGGTTTAACACTAAAACCATATTTATCATTAAGACTGCAACCGAAATTGTACTACACTTGGGTGGAAATCCGGCTATTTACTTTTTATCAACTTATAAATGTATAATATTTGATTTGACGAATTAATAAAAACATTTACATATAATACTTTGAACGGCTTTTACATAGCTAAAATGCATATATTTACTAAACAAAACAATGCTTTGAAATAAAAGCATTGTGTAAAGTAGTGGTGGAGTTTGTAGTATATTATTATAACACATTGCTGAGGGAATAGTGCTCCGGTTGATACATCGCTTTGTCTAATATAATGTTACCGGAAAATGCTCAGACATAACATTTCATCCCAGATGTTATGGAGTTTTTAAAACTATAGTTCTAAACTGTGGTAATCTTAAGTTATGAATTGAGGCAAGGGTTGCCTTTTTAAAAATTTGAATCCCATTCATGACTCAATTTTTCTATATAAATGTAATAATAAAACAGTTTTATGGTGTTACTTTAAAAAAGAGAGATTGCTGTTGCAATACATAAATTTTACAATACTACGTTAGCTTAGTTAAATATAATAAAAACCTTTTTGCTGTAGTGCCATAAATTCATATAAAGCTTGACCCATAGAGGATAAAAAAGTGTCATGCTAACGTCCATACTATTTACAAAAGTAGCATTCAAAATGGCGCCATCCATCATGGCGGCTCTGTTTGGCGAGTATAAATTTGGCGCGAAATATACGTTCTTGTCACAATGTATATTATTAATTACAATGTAAATAATGTACTTGAACTATTCATAGTTTTTGCAAATTTTACTACATCTTTATACTATTATATACAGTTTTATTCCCCCGCATCATGAGCGTAGTCAGGGGAGGGTTTTTGGGGTTCAAACACATACACAACACCGCTCTCCTAAATATCGAAAACAAAAATTTATATTCGCCTGTTTCTCGTTGCAAAAATTAATATGAACATCAAATTTTCAAATGACGAAAAACGGAGGCGGTTCTGAAGTTGACGCATAACTTTTTACAGAGTAGTCAGACTTTGATAATTTTTTTTTTTTGGAAAGGGTACACTCCGGAGTTAGTCCTATATAAGTTAGTAAATTAGGGGATGATTCACTCACTAACTGTAATAGTAAATTAAAATTAGCGCGTGGAATGACATCCGCAAATCGACGGTGGATAAACCCTCCAAAGCCTAGCTACACCCGTGCCACGTTTTTCACCTACTTTAGTATAAAAATAGTTAATTTCAAATCTTCATAAAGCTGTAATTTCTTTTTATAGAATATTAGCAATGCTTTTTTTCAAGTCATTACTAGTACTATGCGACTCCAAATAAGCTCGTAGCTTGAGCTAGGAATGGGTAGCCAAAGGGGGTCAGGCTCGAATCAGTGTAGGGATGTTTACACACTACATCCGCGATTCTTTTTTTATATAAGTTTGCAAACAAGCATACGGCCCACCTGATGGTAAGTGGTTGCCGTAGCCTATGAGCGCTTGCAGCACCATTAGTAGGCGCCACTCAAGCGTTGCCAACCTCGAGATATTAGTTCTTAAATCTCCTCTGCCCAGTAATTTCACTAGCGTACAGTGCCCTTCAAAGCGGAACACAGTAATGCCTAAGGACTACTATTTGGCGGCAGAATATTTGACACTGCGGTGGTACCTACCTAGCCGGCCTCTTGCAAAAAAGACCTACCACCAGTGTGACTGATTGCACTGGTGGAATAATCTCTGCTGTGACAGAGATTATCCCAACAGCGGGCGATGGGGTCGTCACATCCCGACGTCGGAAAGTTAACGGAGTGGACTCCGCTCTACCTTTAAGGTATTGAGGCTTCAATTACAATATAAATAACTACTATTTCATAAGGTTTATTAAAATCTAGCTCGTAAGCTATGTACTTTATATCGACATATCGACATATACTTTATATCGACAGTCAACTAATTAAATCTTATTCGAGTAGTTCAAGTATATAAGTATATAAAATTACGCCAATCTTAAACCCAACACCGTGTTAAATTGTATTAGCACAATTAACGTGACGTGAATCGCTAATTATATTAATTTTAATTAGTCTTGTTTCTGGAGGTTCAGAGAGTGAACGGGGCTGAAGGTAATTATAATTATTACCTTAAATTTGTTAATATCAGAATGTTATATCATGTAATTGTATCATGTACTCCTTAACATGGTTATAGGTTAATATTATATTTTATTTTAACTAATTTCAAAAGAACTTTCTCGTTGTGGAATCTAGTTCCAATTTGGTTCCTTACTTTCGCTGCTTAACAGCTGTTTTTCTTTGATAAGATCTGGGGGCACGGCAGTGCCCCCGCCAAGTCGAGCAAAAAGCGGCACGGCCGTACTATCCTTTTCTCGAAGCACTTCAGGCCATTTTCGACGCTCTATAACTTCGTTGTGGATAAAGGTATAAGCCTGAATTTTCAGTAACCGAGCAGGTATTGTATAGACACGGTGTATATCAAATTTCATTCAATTTGAAAAAGTAGTTTAAGAATTATAACTAGTCAAAAATTTCTTAAGTTTGTTATACATTGGTTGACCGTCATCAAAACTCTAAGGCACTTCTAGCAGACATGGAAGCTTCAAATTTAGAATATAATTAGTGCTTAGTGTATAAAAAAGGAAAAATTTAAATATTTTGTAATATCGATCTAGTTTTCTAGATACACCAACTGCATAAATAACTTTGTAATCCTATATAAATGTATAAAATTACAAAGTTACATTTACAGTTAATAAATCAGTGTACATGTATAGTACCTAGATGGGTACCTAGCTAATATACGATTAAATTCAAGAAGTGGGTAGAAAAAATTAGGACTTTCTACAAAAAGATATGAGATCCCATTAAAAACATAAAATGTAAAAAAATTGCCAATCTCGCAAAGCAATTCCTTTACTACAAAAAGTGGTGAGATCTCATGTATAACTACGCCAGAAACTTGGCAGTTTTACGAATCTAAAAGTATGTAGTATATTTGTTTGAGTAGAATAAGTTGCCATACAACTGGCAAGTTTCAGGCGTAGTTATACATGAGATCTCACTACTTTTGTAGTAGAAGAACTGCTTTATGAGACTGGCAATTTTTTTACATTTTATGTTTTTAATGGGATAAGGTATTTGATGAGACATGGTTATTTTTTTAGGCACGGTAAAAAATAGTGAAAGTAATTCGAGGAAGCCAGCTTACTCGTAGCGGCTTACTACAGTAAGTTAAATATAAAACTTATATTTACTATAGTTATATAAATACTTTAAAAATGATTTTAAAACTTAAATAGTTGCAGTCTGTTTCTAATTGTTTTTTGAAGCAGCTCAATTAATAATTTATAATTTCACAGACCAGCTCGTATCGTATCTCGTAACGTAAGTGATGGTTAACGATAAATAAAACAACCGCTAAACACTTATCGCCCCCCATTAGGATATTTATATCCTGTATCCCGGAAAACATGCCTGTATGTCTAAAACAAAGATCTGCTATGAGCGAGAATCAAACCCGCGACCTTTGACGCTTAAGGGAGGTCCGCTACCACTGTGGTACGACGTCGTCAACAATGATTCAAAATAATATTGATGGATTTATTTGAAGCTTTACACATTGAATAAGGCTTTTATTTCTATTTCTATACCTTAGTCTATATCCTATCCTATTCTATCTTATATCCTAGTTTATAATTATAGCTATTAAAACATTATCACACGTATTAAAACAATTATTATGTTATAAAAAAGATCTTCCTCCTCGACTGACATGAAAAGGTTGGATCTGAACAGAGCACTTAGCGCAGAAAAATAGTTAGGTCTATTTTAGTTTCCAAGTGGACCATTTAAAGGTGTGTTTTGGATACAAACCACAGATCCTTTTAAAAATCAACCGAAACCCCAGTTTCCGCAGCTGCTAGCAACCGACAAGTACCAGGCTAACATAAAACGGTGAACGTTCTCTAACATCGGAAAACGGGGCATCTAAATACCGCATCCATTCCGAAGTGACTACCAACATAGCTAGATCTACATCGTAAGGCTGTGATGGTGGGAAATATTTGACAGTAAGCGTAAAGTTACGGAATCAAGAGGTCAAAATATATTGGTTATGTAGCGATTTTTCAGTGCAACTTTGAAAGAACTGTTATTCAGTTACGGATGCTTGGTATTTTTTCCGGGTGTGTGTCATTTGTTTAGCGTTTGCTGAAAAAATAGGTTTTTGAGAGGCTGTTGATGAGTCGGAATTGTTAAATACAATACAATAAATACCAAAGCCTAACAAAACATATTTTTTGCTCTGTCTTCACTATTTTATTAATTTTTTCTGGTTTTGTTTTTATACTCAATAATAGTTTCAAGTTATTAAAAAAATTTAAGTATGATTTAATGTGTATATAATATATAAAAATACAGGTTTTTTCAAAATTCCTCCCATAGCCAACAGCGATTCACAACGAAATTTTAATAAATAAATAAACGCTGCACACTTAACGGCCCCCATTAGGATAGTGATATCCTGTGTCGGGAGTCCGGAAACACATGCAAGGACAACAAATACACCCAGACCGAAAATATGCTTGCATGGTCAATACAAACATAATATGCTCTGAGCGGGAATTAAACCCGCGAGCTCTGGCTTTTAAGGCAGGATCACTACGCTGCGCCACAACGCTGTCAATGATCAATAATGTCATTATTATAAATTTAAAGCTCTATAATTATGGAATAAGGGGAGTTGCGTCTCACTGGATAGCCAGCTACCTCAATGACAGGAAACAATGTGTCGAAATTCAAAGGTACTATGGCCAGCACAAAACTGTTCATAGATCTCAGTATAAAATAAACAATCGAGGCATACCACAAGGATCAATTTTAGGACCCCTATTATTCTTAGCCTATATAAATGACCTCCCGCAATGTATTAACCAAAAATGTGTACTTTATGCTGATGACACCACGCTTATAATTGAAAAAAGGGATGGCAAAAACATGATAGACGAAATAAATCACACTCTCTCCAATACTTTAAAATGGCTTACGAAAAATAATTTAAGTATAAACTTCAACAAAACAACACTTATGCAATTTACCACAAAAAATACTACATCAAATAAATTACCAATAACATACAATTCACAAAATATTGAACAAGTTAAATTTACAAAATTTTTAGGGATCACGATAGATGAACAGTGTAATTGGAAAGAACATATTTCAAACT
Organism: Hestina assimilis; assembly: GCA_023373885.1. Taxonomy (NCBI): domain Eukaryota; kingdom Metazoa; phylum Arthropoda; class Insecta; order Lepidoptera; family Nymphalidae; genus Hestina; species Hestina assimilis. The sequence continues at coordinate 1,463,401 of CM041749.1, read as the reverse complement.
TATGTAGTAAAATAGAAAAATTTATATATTTATTAGGTCGATTAAAAAAAATTGCAACGCCGAATGCAGCAACCTTAGCTTATCACGGATATATTTCTTCTATTATTCGTTATGGGATTATACTTTGGGGCAATTCTACAGATGCTGATAAAGTATTCAAATCGCAAAAAAATGTGTACGAATTTTATGTAATGCAAAGCCTCTAGAAAGTTGTAAGTCACTATTTAAACTATCTAAAATTTTACCACTACCGTGTCTATACATTCATGAAATATCTATTTTTATTCATAAGCACCTAAACTTGTTTAACGCGTACTGCACAACAAAATTCAGAAGTGAAAGACATCAAAATAGAATTATTATACCGCGACAAAAATTAAAATTATTTAGTAAGAATAGCTTCTGCATGGCGATTAGAATATATAACAAACTACCAGATTCATTTAAACAAATGCACTTTAAAAAGTTCAAAAAACAGCTTTTTGTCTGGTTACTAGATAAATGTTACTATAAAATTACCGATTTTTTAGATGATAAATTTTAAAAAAATATGATAAGTGTATAATGGTGTATGTATAATGTTGTGGTGGATTCTTTATAATGATTGTAATAAATAAATTTCTGGATGTATAATTTTTTCTATTTTAATTCAATTTATTAGATTAAAGTTTAATTCTATTTGTATTAATTATATAACTTTTTTTTTTTAATTGATGAAATATATGAAACGATGTATTAATTATAATTAACTATGTACAATTTATACTTTTACTATCCATGAAATGTATTAATGTAACTTTTAATCTTAATGTATGCTTAAAATTTGCACGCCATAAATGGCAGAATATGATTGTACAGGACATTTTAATTTAAGAACCATTTGTATCTACCATATTCTTGCAAATAAATTATTATTATTATTATTATTATTATTATTATTCGTAAAAGAATTTCCAATAATAATAATCGTCGAAAAATTGAAAATCGAAATTAGCTTCATAGAAAAACGCATCGGAGTACTGTAAAAACACGATAAACAAATAAAGTGCCTTGAGGGACAAAAGTTGCAGGTTCGAACCCACTCGGAGCAGATATTTTTTTTTGCTCATACAGGCATGTGTTCCGGTCTGAGTGTTTTTATCCATGTCATTGTGTATGTCTCCAGACCCCTGACACAGGATACCACTATCCTAATGGGGACCGTTTAGTGTGTAGCGTTTATTTACGTATTTATACTTGATAAGATGTAATTGAAAATATTTTACATTTGAAGCTTTTTATATAATAGCAGTATATATTAAGTGGTTCTGGTCCTTGAAAGTTATTGAATCTCGGATCAAAACACATATTATGCGCTCGTAATTGTTCATTCTATCTGAAACACTTCACATCCGGGTCCGCCCCTCGGGAACTATTTGAACTAGTAGCTTTTAAGCTCTTTTCTACGTTTTAGCGTCTACTTTAAGTGCCCGAAAGTGGAATATTCTTAGTTTGTTCCTATTCGTACTTTCAACTAAAAATATTGTACCAAACTATATTAAAACAATAGTACTTTTCGATGTATACTATAATAAAATCAACAACAATACACTTTGATGTACAAGTTGTTTTATATTATTCATAAATAAACATCTACACCACACTTACTATAAAAAAGCATACACATAAACGTACACACAAACACACACATACATAAGCACACACAAACGCATACACACGTAAACAAGGTTTGGATTAGCTTTTATTAACTAGTAATATAAGATAACTTACTTTGTAATACTTTAAAATAATTTAATGGGAAGGAACTGACCTTTGACACACGGGTGACACCAGTTCAGGAGTCAGGGCTACTTTTTATATTTGTATGTATTGGAGAAAAATAAAGTATTATTATTATTATTATTATTAGCAACCGTTGATGCTAAAGGCAGTCTCGCTACCAACACGCCACAACACAGACACACAGGACACAGTGAAGACAGCTTTTCCCTTTGACGTTCGCACTTATCGGATGAAACCCCAGGGCAGAGACTAAGAAATATCAAACGATTAAAAATGTACTGCAATCAAGAACATTCATTCATTAATTCATTCCTTCATTGAAAACAGGACGACTCTACTTATCAGAAATTACCAATATTAAAAAATTGATCTATTTTCTTATAACTATAATTATTTTTCTTATATTGTCCGATAATATTATAACTTTATACTTCTAGTAAGAATATGCACGGCTATTTTCATGAAAACTTAAAATATTTTACAATTTAGCTATATAAATAATGGCTTGTATATTTTGTCTTCTATGCGATTCTAAATCACAAAAACGAATGTTGAAACTTTTAAGTTGTTTTGCATAAAATCGCCTAAAATAATAAAATTTACCACAGTGCTACGTATAAACTTGGGCCTCCGGGGCTCTCACTCATCGCACGAAAGGCAAGAGCGATGCTGATACGCTTATTTTACACTGTAGTATCTCGTAATTGGGAATTGAAAACACACATTCACCACCAAAACTTTATTACTTTTTGTAACACATACATATAGTTTTACAAATCTACACCATCCGTTCGCCGTCGTAGGCACAGGGGAAGAGAGCGAGAGCGGCACCCGGGATCGCCGACCGGCAAGGTCGGCGCGAGCGTTGATTGGCTAGCGGTTAGCGTCGGCGGCTTACGCTGTGATTGGTCAAGACGCGCAAAACCCATATAGCGGGAATCTGAATGCTCGGAATGCTACAACACCAATTTTTTTTAAGGGGCATAGTTGTTGTTGTATATAACTTTATTGTACAAGTATTTTAAAAATTACAAACTTTTTCAAAGAAATATCATTTGTACAAAGGCGAGCTTATCCCAATAAGGGATCTCTTCCAGCCAACCTTTGAGTTACTAAAGGAATATGTATACCATAGCATAGTTATACTACTATTGAAATATAATTTTATATAACATAATTGTATAATAAACGTTCACTATTATAAAAGTGCAGTGTGGAAATACCAAAAACGTTTCTTCCGATCTCTCCGAACTGGGAACACGTTACGGTCGCTCAGCGCAATTACAGAATGGGTCCTTTCTTCTACTTATTTAAAATGTTCCACGGAAAGATTGTTCCAGTTTTTAAAGAAAAGATTAAAAGCGTAAGAATGCGACGCTGTTTCAAATAAGAAGACATCACTTGGAAGTAAGGAAATAAATAAAAATTGTTTAGCATGAACATAAGAAGTTTTTCTTTCACATTCTTTTACGAGTATATTGTTCTGTAAGGCAGTAGTGTATTTCGCATTACTGTGTTTTGGTTTGAAGGAGACCTAGGGAAATTACTGGTCAGTGGAGACTTCAGAACCAATATCTCGAGGTTGTCGACATTTGAGTTACACCTAAATATAAATGATGATCCAACCTCTCATAGGCTACAACAACCCCTACTATCGGGTACGCCGTATGCTTGATTGCCAAAATTTTTGTAGAATGTAAGCATTAAATAAGGAATTTATAGCTCATACTACTTTGTAAGATAAAGAATTTAACACAATCTTTGACAAATTAAATTTTAGTAATTCTTCTTAAGTATTGTTTGTACCAAAGTCTGTCATTTGACACTTAATTTTTTTTACCGCAAGCATCAAATACTTTGAAGCCACGACAATAAAGGCCACTACTATCTCGTTCATCCTTAAACGATCGCGAGCCACTGAACTCTGAATTGCTTCTTCACAAGCACAATAGTATCGCAGATAAAACAAACACTCAGTCACTATTGTTACAACGACAGAGTAAAGAATATCACCAAATAGTTAATGTCCCAAATGTAAAATCATGAACGCTGTGTGCACAATAATTAGGTGTCAAACAAAGCCTTGGTGATATTTCATTTTTTTTACGGTAAGTGGTTGCCGTAGCCTATGACGGGTTGCAGTACCATTAGTAGGTGCCTCTCACGTGTTGCCAACCTCGAGATATTGGTTCTTAAATCTTCTCTGCCCAGTAATTTCACTAGCCTACAGTGTCCTTCTAACCGGAAGACAGTAATGCCTAAGCAGTACTATTTGGTGGCAGAATATTTGACACTGCGATGGTACCTACCTAGCCGGCCTATCGCAACAAAAGACCTACCACCAATGTGACTGATTGCACTGGTGGAATTATCTCTGCTGTGACAGAGATTATACCAACAGCGGGCGATGGCAACTTTAATTTCACATAAAAATCCACTACCGTGTAGTTCCGCCTTGAAACAAATAAACACTACACGCTCAACGGCCACCAATAGAATAGAATTAGCCTTAAATAGAATAGAACAGTAATATCCTGTGTCGAGGGTCGGAGACACACACACAAGGATAATGACAAACACACCTTGAATGCAACATGCTTATGAGGTTAGTACCAACGTCTTCCCCTAGCTACCCGTGACCTGGTACTGCTCTAAGCTATTAATTTCGCTTGACGCATCTTCCAGCACGACTGTTCTAAGTTCGCATCGCTTGTTTTTATTGTGCATTGTGTCGCTTGGAAACCGTTTTACTAAAGAAATATCTTTTCTTTCTTTTAACTAAACGTTCTATGATTTCTTTTTAACTAAACGTTCTATGATTTGTACTCTCTTATTAAGAAACTATCTTGTGCCAGCGTCTTCGGCCACGTGAATAAAGATTTTAATACAAACTTCCACTTCTACATTTCAGGGACTAAATTTAGGAAAGCTAGCTTTCAAAAAGAATGTAGTCTTATGGCCTAAACTTTAAGCCCTTCTATGCCATTTATTTGTAGTTAATTCTTTAAGAATGGGTTTTCATATAAATCACCCGGTATTTTTTTTTGTTTTACTAAGTTGGAATACAAGCACACAGTCCCACCTGTATGCGGTTGCCGTAGCCTAAGAGCACTTGCGACACCATTCGTTGGTGCCACCCTCACCTTGCCAACCTGGAGATATTTGTTTTTAAATCTCCTTTGCCCGGTAATTTCACTAGCCTACAATGCCCTTTAAACCGTAACATAGCCAACACAACACAACGCAACGCGAAAGACACTACTGTATGCGGTAGAATATTTGACACTAGCAATAAACTTACCACCAGTGTGACCGAAATGAAAAAAAATATGAAGAGTAAAGACTGATAAACACTTTTTTTTTCTGCCTTCTTTCTTCCATACTTCCTCTGGGTCGGCAAGGTGCTTTTACTTTTGGTGTCTTGACCATCTATAAACTACGTTGACCGCTTACCATCGGGCGGGTCAAACGCTTGCTTGCTAACTATGTGGTATAAAATTAAAAAATACATATATTACAAGTATTCAATTATAGTTTAAATTAGTTTTACGGACATTTTTCGAGTTACAAACTATTTTCACATTCACAAACACAGTGATTCGCTTTACATGTTATTTGCATATGCAAGGCATTCGTTAAAGGATTTTTATATAGTTTTAACGAGGCTTACAAACAAATTATTTGGAGTATGTGTCGTTATAATTATGAATGTTGCTGTGTAATAATTTATTTGTGGCCTCATAATCATGAAATTAACTTACATTGATTTGCTCGAGGTAGGGCTTTAGGGGGTGAAGGAAACAATCGCTAGAAACTTGCATGTCATAGAAGAAATTCTAAGAGATGTATATACGCCTAACATAGCGGTCGTCCCTTGCCCTTCCCTTCAAGCCTTAAATACCCGACATTTTAGCCTTACCTACATTGATGGAAAATTCGTTAAAATTAGGCAAGGCAAGGGTGATGCAATTCGTCTTCTGTAACGGCATAGGCCTCTTTTGTATTAGCAACCTGCGTCTGGGCCAAACAATAAGATTTTTTTTGTTTCAAGCAGATCATTTCATCTATCACCAATCCAGCCATAATACTATTATCTTCCCTTAACATCGTCTGCGTTAACTTCAGAATTGTGTTCGGCTCAACCGTAACAAACACAGATTCTGTACTCCTGACATCATATCCGAAATTATATATTTTAATAGACCAAGTTAATATCCCAAACAAACCCTAAATGTTATTTTTTCTATACTCCTCGAACAGTGTTTTCACTGGATGAATGAAGAATCCCTGAAAAACGTAAAACCTTTTAGAATATAATTAATATCAATTGAATAGTTAAAGATAGAAAGCGTAGCGATCAAACTTTTCGTAAGGTAAAGATTATTTATTTAATAAATTAGTGATAAAAATTATTCTTTTAATACTTTGAAGAATCAAAATAACTCATTCCAATGTTTGTCCAGTTCTAACTACAGAACGATGTAATGAGATAACATTGTACGTGCCGAATAAATGTGCTGAATGGATATAAACTTTGTCACATACACATTCACTGATCATGTGTAAAAACTAAAAGACACTCTATTTCATACATAGTAAAGTACACATTACCATTTTATGTATGTCAATATGCGGCATTCTTAACACTAGAATGTGGTTAAAACACAGCTGGAGCTATTGCAACGGTTCACGCAATAATATTCACTGTCGCATTTACGTAACGATTAAAATTGTGTAAATTATATGTTAGCAAAGTCCTGTAGTCATTGAAATTCAAAATTATTTGAACAAAATGGAAAACTTTTAGACACGTTGGCGTAGTTATAGATAATGGTACGGAACCCTTCGTCCGACGCGCGAGTCTCACTCGCACTTGACCGGTTTTGTAAGCCATGACGGTTGGCAAACAAACCCGACGTCGGGAGGTGACGGCCCTATCGCCCGCTGTTGGGATAACCTCTGCAGCAGAGATTATTCCACCAATGCAATCAGTCACACTGGTGGGAGGTCTTTTGTTGCAAGAGGCCAGCTAGGTAGGTACAACCGCAGTGTCAAATATTCTGCCGCCAAATAGTAGTGCTTAGGCATTACTGTGTTCCGGTTTGAAAGGCACTGTAGGCTAGTGAAATTACTGGGCAGAAGAGATTTAAGAACCAATATCTCGAGGTAGACAACGTGTGAGTGGCACCTCTTAATGGTGCTGCAAGCGCTCATAGGCTATGGCTACCACTTACCATCAGGTGAGCCTTACGCTTATTTGCCAACTTATAACATAAAAAAAAACATACGGTCCGCCTGATGGTAAGTATTTACCGCAATCTATTAATGCTTGCAACACCTAGAAGTATCAAATTCGCGTTGCCAACCCAAATAGGAGGAAAGAAATGAGAAAGGAACAGAGGGGGAGGGAGATTGGGCCTCCGGTGCTCCTACTAATCGAACGAAACGCAATAGTACTAAAACATATATAATTTGGGTAAATTATTTGTAGGCAAAGTCATAGAAATTCCAAATTATTAACAAAATGGGCTACATTGAAACAACTAGTTTAATTGTTTATCAAATAAACATATTGTTTCGTATTGAATTAAAACATAAACATTCAACCAAATTGTAAACGATTAAACTAAATGCTACCATAAATATTTATAAAGTTATTTTAAACTGTTATCCTGCACCTGCGATAACGGATTATCCAAAAAATCGAAGTCCTTTTACACAGTTTTAATTTAAATGGTTCAAGAATGGATTAGTCTTCTAATTAATCAATCTTCTTGCTGACATTCCCGATGAAGTTCTAAGCCATTTTTAGGGTTCCGTACCCAAATGGCAAAAACGGAACCCTTATAGTTTTGTTATGTCCGTCTGTCCATCCGCCCGTATGTCACAGTCATTTTACTCGGAGACCATGGGCTCTATCTATACGAAATTTCGTAAATAGATGTATTCTATAAACCGCGACACGTTTTTGTAACGAAATCCTAAAATATATAAGAATTAAGGGTAGCAGTCCATACATGTAATTGAGTGTTGAAAAAAAATTTCAACGTATGTCAACGAGTGAGATATCTTTGGATAGGTCTTTCAAAATGATAAGGTATGTTGTTTGCTATTGACTTTCTTCTTTAAGTCAGTAGTTGTTGTGATATTAGATCCTAAGGTTATATAAAAATTGTGTGTCCCCACCGCTTTAACTTTTGAACTATGGGATTTAAAATTCTGGAAATATTCGAGGTTTCAACCACATTTGTTTTGAATAAGACGGATCTACAAATTTGAGAGATATATAAGTTGTTCCCATAACTTTTATTTTCTCATATTACTTCTAATAATTACTATGAAATTACCGACTTATTTTTGCCGTCGATAGTAATTCATTATTATTTCTAGTCTTTAAGATACTTCATCATCAAGCTGCGGAACCCTTTAGTTTCGACTGTGCCTGGTCCACAACACGATGATTTACTAACATTGGAAATGGATTTTTATGCACCACTAGGTGTTACAGTGGTGTGGGGCTCGTAGTCATGGAAACACATGACGGAGTCTGATGTAGGAAATCTTTAGAGGGACGTCAATTTTAGTTCTATTAGTCTAAGCATTCTAAATAGCTTTCCATATTTAGTACCTACTTCTGTGGCAATGTTCTTTAATGACAATCACAAAAAATCATACACACCCTTTCAGACATATTGGTCTATTTTGGATATATCACTATCTCATTTCAAATAGAATATAATGGCCTTATAAAATAAGGTTGAGCAAATAGACGTTCGCGTGAATCTAATAGTTTTAGAGATTAATAGACGATGTTTGTTTTATATATCCGAAAACTGATTTATATCATATTCATAAAAGTTAACAATATACTATTAAGGTTATGTGTTAGTTTGTATGTTACAATATTAGGATGTTTGTCAATCAATCGCGTAAAACGGCTACACGTTTTGGGATGAAATTTAGCACTTTTTTTTTTTGGAATGTGTATTGCTGCTGGCCCAACTGGCCTTGACAGCGTCACTGGTGGGGGCCGAGTACAGAGACTCAGCCGTGATAAAGGGACAGCCCTCACGGGGCTCAAATTTGATTCCGTCCTTAGGGTGCCTCCTGCGAAGCCGAACCACGGCTAAGGACGTCATCGGAGATGGAGGCAGCGCATTCTATACGATAGACTCACCCGACGGTGTGAGCGCGAATTTAGCACACAAATAGCTTTTTGTATGGATCACTGAGATACTTTATATTCCGGAAAAATATTAAGATTATTTATTTATGTATATATTATTTATTTATTTTATGTATATGTATTTATTGTACGTTGAGTGTGTAGCGTTTATGTTTATTTATTTATTTATTTGTATTATTATATATTTATTTACTATATATGTAACTTAATTAGAATTTCATAGTACACCTCTTGAGCGCTTTTACCAAACATGTCCTCTATACAAAGGTTGTCTGGCAGAAATCGCTGCCTTAGCGATAACACTTATATTGCTATATTTTGTTGAATAATTTTATGTGTATGGTGTACAAATAAAGTATATTAATATTACTAAGATCCTGTGGGATAATCCCACATAAACAAAAAAGCGTATTATATTGCAATTCGGGGTAGATATGTCTTAAGGAACATTATTTACTTACAAATGATTTATTTATTTCTGAACCCATTTCTGAAGTAGCCGCGGACTAAGAGGCGGGCAGTTACTAGTGTAAAACAAATTCCCAATTTTGTTGCTATAGCGATGTAATATTGAGAAGGGTTTGACGGGTCATGATTCTCTTTATTGTACATTTTATCGTAGTTAGGCTACCTGGTAATATAGTGAGGAATTACTTTTTGATAGGAGCAAAAGCTAATATATTACTTTTGGTATAATAATATGAGAAACGTTAAAAAATTTGCTCGGATTTAAATATGAACCTCATGCTCAGGAACTGATCCATTTTGTACTTTTTTATTCTGAGTTACCATTTTGGACATGAAAGTCTGGGCTTGTGTATAGAAGTACCTTCTTCTTACTAGTATTATTACCCAGAGTCTGCTTATATTATTATGGTAATTTGACGGGTTGCTAGTTTTTACTCTGACGAATGGCAACTGGGACTAACAGCTTAACGTGCTCTCCTAGGCACGGTGTGGAGACTCACGAAGACAAAACATTTATAACCCAGACCGAAACAAATACTTATACCAAATATCTGCTCCGAGTGGAAATCAGACCCGCAACCGTCGAGACTCAAAATGAATGCAATGAATAAATAATATTTTACGTACAACATGAAACATTCAAATACTATATTATTGTATGAAGGTAACACATGGAATATAAACACGATGCCACCGTTCTGGTGGCTGTTTACTCTGAGGCTCGCACGTGTATATTTTAAACGGTAAACCAACAATTGTAGGAGAACACATGAATTAATTCATGAGGACGTCCGCGTACGTTTTGCTTCAAACACTAGGATATTTAATTAATAATTGTTTGTTATGGATATCTTGTGACAACGTTGTGGCGTTGTGGGTAGAGAGTCTGCCTTTAGCCTCGACGGTAGCGGGTTCGATTCCCACTCGGACAGATATTGGCATTGACCGAACAAATATCTGTTACGGTCTGGGCCTTTGCCTCTGTGGTAACATCTGATAGTAATCGTTAATTATTTATAAGTAAATTGCTCTAATCCAATGAGTTACTGGCTCACTCTTATGGTTGTGGAAACTAGTAACCTGTCAAATCCGCACAAGAGTAATAAGCAGACCCTGGGTATAATCGTATAGTACTGGGAATAATGCTAGGAAGAAGAAGGATGCCTTGTTAGTTCTATCAATGAAAAAAGCTTTTTCTTCTGTGTTTAATAGATCACCAAGTACAACCTTAACATTATTTTGTCGAACCAACTCAAGGCTGTCGTGGAATAGACCAGAAATTCCAATTTTCATTTATCAAGAGATCATACTAAAACTACCTAATAATTTAAATACCTTATAGTTATATCTTTTATTTATTATCTTTCATTTTGCCACTCACCCACGCTTAGCTCATTCAAATTCTAAGGTACTTAGGTACTAGCAGTCTCACACACGGCAAACAAGCACACGATCCGCCTGATGGTAAGCAGTCACTGCAACCTATGAACGCTTGCGATACTTGAAGTATCACAAGCGCGTTGAGAACCCAAGGAACAGGAAAGACGGCGAGGGAAGGGATGATAAGGGAAAAAGGAAGGGAACAGAGAGTGTGGGAGATAGGGCCTCCCGCGCTCTCACTCATCACACGAAACGCAACAGTACCTACTGATACTGTTACTTTACGCCGATTTTTGCTGAGAGAAGTATGGCTCTACTACCGTAAAAAGGTAAATGCAAATAATTTTTAAATTGTTCATTTGATATGCACAAACATTTCCGAAATATCAAAACACGAAATACAAACATCGTAATCCCATGACCATGAAACTTGATAACCAAGAATACTGGTTTCCTTTGGGAGTACCGTCGAGTACGATAGCACCAACCCTAAATCGTACCGAGAAATGTTTTTAAGCCTATTACTCTCGACGATTCTTTCTAGTACCCTATCCATGGCACGATAACTTCAGTCTCCTTACAGAGCTGTGAATATAATATTCGATGGATACAGAGTCAAATGTTACTGTAGAAGATTTTACTGTGGTGTCGCTACTTATCAGATAACTGAGGAAGTAATTCGTTCCCGGCCAATTGTGCCCGTACGATTTGGCTGTATTACCAAAACCATTAAAGTATACATTCAATATAAAAAAGAATATATCTAAACGATTTATTTATTTTTAAATTACAACTAATATCGCCTTGACAGTATATAAAGGCTACGGACTCAACGGCGCCCATTAGCATAGTCTTCTTATCGAGTGGTAAGTGGCCACCCTAGTGTCAAAGTTGTTCAGGTCGCCCGTAGGCCTCTGACTTGACTTATCGACTGTTGTCAAATTGTCAACAGCCGGGACCGATTTTTTACGTGCCCTTCGAAGCACGGAGACGCTCGGTTAAAATACCACTATGCGATCATCCATCTAATGACTGACCGCGCCTAAAGTTGCTTAACCTACCGATCGTTTACCGATCAGCGGGTGCACTAGGCTATGAACGTCGAGCATAGTGATATCCTGTGTCGGGGATCCGGAAACATACACAACAACAAGAACAAACACACCCAAACCGGAGCACATGCCTGCATGGTCAATACAAATATAAGCTCCGAGCGGGAATCGAAACCGCGATCTGTGGCACTGAAGGCAGGTATCACAGCGCCACAATGTCGTATTATATATTGGTCATACATTAAAAGTGTAGTCCTTGTGGAATTTGGGAACACGATAAGAGTATTAAGTGACCCTGCGAAAAAATACTGGGGAAATTCTAGGACGAAGAATAATACTACAGACATCACTAATAAAAGACAAAAGATTTTATTAAGAAGATGGTTAATTTATAAGAGACTAGCTTTAATCCGCGGATTTATTCGGGAGGAAAATAGTTAGTTGTACTGAACTAAAAAGCCTGCTTCTTAGTTATATCTTAACGAGTTCATGAAAGCGAGCAACGCGGCGGATTGCTAGTAACATCGTAATAAGTTAATCTAAGTTAAACTCCCGGCGTCGGTATGTGATGACCCCATCGCCCGCTGTTGAGATAACCTCTATCAGAGATTATTCCACCAGTGCAATCAGTCACACTGGTGGTAGGTCTTTTGTTGCAAGAGGCCGGCTAGGTAGGTACCACCGCAGTGTCAAATATTCTGCCGCCAAATAGTAGTGCTTAGGCATTACTGTGTACCGGTTTGAAGGGCACTGTACGCTAGTGAAATTACTGGGCAGAGGAGTTTTAGGAAGTAATATCTCGTGGTTGGCAACGCGTAAGCGGCACCTACCAATAGTGCTGCAAGTGCTCATACGCTACAACCACTTACCATCAGGGTATGCTTGTTTGCCAACTTGTAACATAAAAAATAAAAATATTTTTTTGCTACTCAATCATAGCTATAAATAGAAAACCTAAATACGTGCTACAGTTAAAGTGTTAGGTATTTATTTTATATCTACAAAGGATATTTCACCAAAATAAAATTAATGATAAAATTCTGCATTGCAGTTTGTTGACATGATTTTATTCTCGACTCTTACACGTGCACACTTACTGCAAGTTAAAAAATAAAAATCTAAGTGAATGAACTATTGATAAAAATAACAGACTAAAAAAAATAGACTACAATTAAATCAATAAAATCAACAAGTTGACACATATATTTTTAACAAATTTTTATGTATAATGAATTAATTTTGTTTTCAAGGATTTTTAGTTATATTTATACCTTAGGTATAACAATTGCGGTATCTGATATTTGGTTGTCCAAGTACCATAGTAATTTACATTGCGAGGCACTACTTAGACATACGTTGTTGTAATTGTATGGCATTTATTAAGGCTCCGTAACCAAATGGCAAAAACGGAACCCTTATAATTTCGTCCGTATGTCATTTCGACGTTGTGGCGCAGCGGTAGCGAACCTGCTTTAAACGCCACAGGTGGCGGGTTCGATTCCCGCTCGGAGCATATGTTTGTATTGACCATGCAAGCATATTTTCCGGTCTAAGTGTATCTGTCCTTGTCCCTGTATGTGTTTCCGGACCCCCGATACAGGACATCACTATCCTAATGGCGGCCGTTGAGTGTGTAGCGTTTATTATTTACTATTTATTTCACTCAGAGACAGACTTCATAAATAGGTGTTCTTTGAACCACTACACGTCTTTGCAGTGAAATCATGAAATATATAAAAATTAAGGGTAGCAGTCCATACATGTAACTGAAGATTGAAAAAAAAATTTCAACCTATAGCAACGTGTGAGATATTATTGTATAGTTCTTTCAAACTGGTAAAGAGGTTTGATTTTGCAATTTCTTCATTAAATCAGTAGTTGTTGAGATATATGAGCTCCTAAAGTTATAAAAATTGTGCCTCCCCTTTCTAACTTTTGAAATAAGGGATTTAAATTCTAGAAAAATCAAATGAACTTTCAACCACATTTACTTTGAAGAAATTTTTTTTTTTTTCAAATTTTAGATATATATAAGTCGTTCCAATAACTTTATTTTTCATATTACTTTTAATAATCACTATGAAATTACCAATGCGGTCGATTTTAATTTAGATATCATTTTTAAAGTTCGTAAGATTCTTGATCATCGAGCTGCGGAACCTTTTAGTTTCGACTGAGCGTGGTCCACAACGCACTTGACTTACTACGCAGTTGTCATCACAATCAGTGGACAATATCATCGTTCACCGTAGCTAGTCACCGTTCGGAGTTCATACACAATGATCGTTGAAATAATCATCTTCGTTATCACAAGTATATTTGTATACTTTTTATATTTATATAAATGGGTACACAAGTTTTTCGATGACAGGGGAATTAAGTATGTACCTGGTGTACCGATTTTCGGTAATGTTGTGAAGAGTACCTTCTTGAAGAACCATGTTGTTGAAGATATTGATAGAGTATACAAGGCTTTCCCGGGTGAAAGGTATGTACATTTTTCAATTTCAAAAATAAGCTCTGTTCGTTTGATATATTTTTGTAATTTTACTAACATGATATATGCGCCTGTTGATAATATATGGTACGGGAAAAAAGAAATTTTAATTTTTTTTCGGTCTATATGATCTGGCTAATCTTAATCCAACAACGACTAGAAAAAAAATATAAAAAAATAGCGTTCTGCTTGGATGAAAACTAAACGATAATTCTCTAGATCGCGCGAGTAGAACTACTCGATAGTTAAAACAAACCCACGGCTGAGTCTCTGTACTCGGAGGGTGACGCTGTCAAGGCCAGTAGGGCCAACAGCAATACACATTCCGAAAAAAAAGGAACAAACAACCATTTGCCGAAATGTAAGGTATGCAGATCTGCTAAATCAAATCAGTTCAAAACAGCAAGAAAATTATAAAACTTATTCTTTAGTAACATTTAGTCTTAACTTCATTAAAATCAGTTCAATCAATAAAAAATTAGTACAATTTCAATAACAGCCTGAGCTTATTATTATTGGAGACAACTAAGTATTTTAGCCTTTTCCAGAAAAAAACTACTGAAAAGATTTTGTTGAAATTTATTTAGGATTATGAAATAACTATTTTAACGCGAGTGGGACACAGATAGTTAATAAATAAAATTAACTAATATAAACTTTTTCTTATCGACCTTGTGGCGCAGCGGTAGCGAACCTGTCTTAAACGCCACAGGTCGCGGGTTCGATTCCCGCTTGGAGCAGATGTTTGTACTGACCATGCAGGCATGTTTTCCGGTCTGGGTGTATTTGTCCTTGTCATTGTGTATGTTTCCGGACCCCAACACAGGATATAACTATCCTAATGGGGGCCGTTGAATGCGTAGCGTTTATTTATTTATTTATATCTGCTTTCTTACTGTTTTTTTTTTTGAGATTGTATATACGTATCAGTATGATATCATAGCCTAATTATTAATGAGAACAACAGATTGACCTACATTGCGACTGGACTTAAGGACGGAATCAAATTTGAGCCCCCGTGAGGGCTGTCCCTATATCACGGCTGAGTCTCTGTACTCGGCCCCCGCCCGGTGACGCTGTCAAGGCCAGTAGGGCCAACAGCAATACACATTCCGGAAAAAAAAGCGGGTATATATTGTGTATTACATATAACTAGTGTATATAGCAGTATTTTATATCATAGTTACCATAAAATTCTTAAACAAGGTACTAGAAATTTCAAAAGTCACTTATTATTAATTATTATTTTATTAAACACTTGTCGCTACCCACGCTGTCACTACTACATACGCAGTGCACGACAATATAATAAGTTTCACATTACACTGCTACGTCCGCTTGTACCGCTCCGGATATTGAATAGCTTATACAGCAATGGTAAGCAAAGTAAAAAAACACCATTAGTACATGCTCGCACCAATCGTGGCTCATAGATCACAATTGCGGCGACAAGGTCACGCGGGACGCGCGTGTGTACTAAATAATACTTGAATGTTATTGGTCAATTTCTCAATCTCATCCTTCAAACACGAACGCAATGATCTAATATTCATAGTTCTAGCCACTTCATTTGTGGCGATAACTTAACGTTTCATTTTTACCAATTGAAACCCGTAATTTATATTTTTTTCTATATCTATTTAACAACTAGTGGCCATGGCTATTCAATTGGGCTATATTTGTATTCTCAAGGCAATGAGTAGATAATTTTTTATCACGATTGTTCCTCTTTAAAGATACCAGGACGATACGTTTAAGTTTTCATTCTTAAGAAACGAAATATTATATATTACATATACATAACGGAATATTATCATCGGAATATTCAAGCCTCAATAGCTCAACGGTAAAAGGGCCGATTTCGCTCCGTTAGCGCGGGATTCGAAGGTTCGATTCTAACCCCCTTGGGCTATCGTCGTACCCACTCCTAGCACAAGCTTCGAGTTTTTTTGGAGGGGCAATAGGAATTTTAGTAATGTCTTGAAAAAGCATTGCTAATACTCTTTAAAAAAATTATTCAATCTGTGTTCATAATTCAATCCTACAGTTTTTTAGGGGAAATTTCTCGCACCGCATTAACCGATTTTTGATAGGGGCTTACCCACAGTCCGCCTGCTGGTAAGCAGTCACCGCAACCTGTGAACTACTTTACGCCGAGAGTGGGAGGGTAGAACCTCCCCTTTCGGGCCATTTGTGCTGAGAGAAGCATGGCTACTCTACCACTAAAATATCACTGACATTCTTCATGACGTGGTTCGTCAAACTGGCGACGAGCGTTAATATTGAATAAGGTGAATTAAATTGTGCTATTGTATGAAAGAAAATATTTATTATAGATTATGGCACGGAACCCTTCATGCTGAGTCCGACTCGCACTTGCCCGATTTTTTCCAAGTCTAACGACTTCAGAAAGGAATTACTCAATTTATGAGTATCTTTGTGTTTATGATACATCTCAGATAATTATATCATATATATACAGATAACATGTAATAATCCGCAAATATTTTCTTAAAGAAAATTATACTTTAATATCTTTATTATCACATTTAGTCCGGGTTCCGTACCCAAAGAATGCTAACGGAACGCTACTACTAAGGCTTTCCGTCTGACCGTCTCGTCTGTCAGCAGGTTACAGTCAGGTAGAGAGTTTTATTCTTTTTAGAATGTGTATTTCTGTTGCTGCTACAACCACTAATACTAAACGTAAAATAAAATGTTAAAATTAAGGGGTCCGTATGTCATTTTTTGCTGTAATATTCGAGGCAGTATCTGTACCTTTTTTCTGTTTTCGCTGCGAAATGTATTTACGCACACCACTACACGTAGTGTACTCTTAAAATACAGTAGTCAGTGGTAGTGTGGGACTCGGCCGCCTGTTAGTCTAGCGGCAATACCCACTAAAACTCAGCGGAACCCTCTTCGCCAAAGTGGGACGTCATGGGGTCGCTTACGCAATCGTGACGAGAGTACCTAACCCTATAGTGACCCATTTATTAAAATTTTCATTTTTGTTGACAGGTACGTAGGCTACATAGAAGGTCCGTCACCAATATTCTTGGTGAGGGACCCTGAGCTGATCAAGACCATAACTGTCAAGGACTTCGATCATTTCGTCGATCATAAGCAGTTCTTCTCCGAGGAGATTGAACCACTTTTTGGTGGCAGTCTGATAATGATGCGAGGTAAAAAAAATTAAAATATTCAGAATGAAAAGCAAGGTTGGTTGGGTAAAATATTTAATAAGTTTAAAAACTTTTTTTTAATAAATTGAAATATATTAGTTTCTAGACTACAACTTATGGAAAATTTTAAAAATAAAATTTTAATATAATTTAATTTTTAAAATTTTCCATAACAAAAATAAAATTAATACATATTATACTCTATTAAAATATTTAAGACTTGTTTGTAAACAACATTAAAAATCTGATTTAAATAAATAATTAAAAAACATTGATAACATAAACATGTCAATAACATTACAAACAGACAAAATATTATCAAGAATTATCGCTTTGTAAACAGAAAATAATAGATAAGAAACGGATAGCGTCATTTGACATATTTAATAATAAATCTTTAAGATTATTTATCATAATATTTATCTTTAGGCCTGAATTACATTCATCAGCATCGACCAGCATTTAGCTGCATGGTTTTGCATACACTTATAAGCATCGTATGCTTAAGCATCCATAAACACGCTTGGGCATGCTTCAGCATCCGTAAGCATGCGTACACTGACCGCTGTTTAGTACTGTAACAAAAAATGTGAAAAGCGAATTGATGGTGAAATAAGAGTTAATGCGAACGCATTTTCATACAAAATTGCTATTTTCTATAGAGAGAATGCTGATCGATTCTGATGTATGTAATTAAGCCCTTAGGCGTCGGTATATGAGTTTTTATGATTACATCGATGCCACGACGCGTTATTGCAACTATAGGCGTTTGGTCGCGATTTTCGTCCTGTTAGTAAGTTGACAAGCAAGCATTCGACCCACCAGGTGATCGTAAGCAATTGCCGTATTTTATTAGCACTTAGAATACAGTTCTTAAATCTCTTTCGCCCAGTCATTTCACTAGCTACACATATATATAACAGTGCCCTGTAATCCAAAACAGTTAGTGTACTTCTTCTTCTTATCGAGTGGTTAGTAGAAAATACTTTTAACAATACTTATCAGGTCGCCCGTAGGCCCCTGACTTGACTTATCGACTGTTGTCAAATTGTCAATAGCCGGGACCAACTTTTAACGTGCCCTCCGAAGCATGAAGATACTCGGTTGAAATACCACTATGCGATCACCCATCCAGTGACTGACCCCGCCCAAAGTTGCTTAACCTAACGATCTTTCGCCCAGTAATTTCACTAGTTAAATTGCCCTGTAAACCAAAACACTTAGAGCACTGTTACTTCAAAATGATAGAGAGAATAATGAAATTCATCTGTGTGACAGTGTAATGTGTAAGATTTTAAATAAACTTGAATCTTAGTAAGGGAATATAATACTAAAGCTACTATTTCACACATAAATATTCAAGGGTATTTAGATTAGATTAAGTATGGTTATTATGGGTGTTCTTCTAAACTTCTCTGTAAGAAATATTCCTAAAGTTTTTTTTTCAATTATAACTTTTTTCTTCGTAGGAGAGAAATGGCACGACATGCGAACAACACTAAGCCCGGCCTTCACGGGGTCTAAGATGAGGAAAATTATGCCCTTTATGACTGAAATTAGCTCCAACGTCATTGAGTATTTACGAGGTATATTATATTTAAATTAAATATTATAACACACTCTTCATCCTAGCATTATTCCCGGTATTTAATGTACCCAGGGTCTGCTTATTATTCTTATCCGGATTTGACAGGTTACTAGTTTTTACACGGAGCGATTGCCATCTGACCTCCGCAACCCTAAGGGCGAACCAGTAACTCATTGGATAAGAGCAATTTACTTATCAAGAGTTAACGATTATTATCAGATGTTATTGATAATACAAACATCTGCCCGAGCGGGAATCGAACCCGCAACCGTCGAGACCAAAGGCAGACTCGCTACCCACAACGCCCCAGAGTTAAATATTATAACACACTAAGTAATAAAAATATTAAAATAACACACCAATAAAAATATTTAAATGTTTAATTATTAAATTCAAAAATTAATAGCTTTTCGCTAAACGCATTTTAAAATATGTAGGTACGGATACGGTACCTTACAAAAAAATTTTAATTTTTGTCTGATTGTTTTTTGGTTCCGGCTAAACTCTGAACCGGCTCTACCTATTTTAACGGGACTTCCACTGACAGATAGCTGATGTTATAAGGAGTAATTAGGGTCTGCAGGCCCAACTAGTTCACTATAAATAAAAATAAAATAATTAGTACCCTATTTGTTAATCCAGATAAGATATATATCGTGATTCAGTAACAAAAATCCACACATCCAAACATACAAACTTTCACATTTATAATATTAATAGAATAAACTCGAAAAAGATTTCTCCTATTCTTGGTTGGTTCAAAACAATGCATTTAGAAATTAAAGCGCGAACAAAGGAATAACGCAAAGTTTTCCGTTTTAATTATGAATCAACAACTTCATCGTAAATCATACAACGCGAATGCATGTTGTGTTCATAACGCGGAATTTGGCGACGCTTTAAGGCATTCAAATTAAATTCCACACCAAACGGCGTAAGCTATTAAAATAGAAATTGTAAATTATCAAGCATAGATATGATTTGCTATCAATATTGTGTTTCGCTTTACGTAATTTATATAGTGCTGGTTAATAAAAGTACTTGGATGATCGGTATACTTTTTTGGTAAATCAGACGACTTTTGGATATTATATTTAGATACGAATTATAAATTATATGATGAAATATAAATAATGAATTGAAGCCTCAATAGCTCAACGGCAGAGCCGAATCCAAACGCTAGAGTCGCGGGTTCGATCCTGACTTCATTGGGCTATTCTCGTACCCTCTCCCAGCGCAAGCTACGAGTTTATTTGGAGAGGCAATAGGAATATTAGTAATGCCTTGAAGAAGCATGCTAGTATTATTTAAAAAATAATTTATTATTATCAAAGAAAAAAGGGAAAGAATAATCGGACAGGAACGTTTGAAGGACGTTTGAACTCGGTCCGGCGTTTTCATTGCCTGAAAACACGGATAAAACTACAAGTTAAAAGTTCTTTTGATGTTGAAAAACGGACAGTCGGACGGAACGATATGACAAAATTTTAAGAATTCGGTTTTTGCCATCTGTCTACTGAACCCTAAAATGACGATAAAAAAAGTATTAAAAGACTTTGGAATGGTGGTATGACTGATACTATTTCCACTTAGAATCTCAATTTTGATCATCTTACATTGCTTTTATTGTTAAATAATTATTTATTACTACTACTAGCAGTGCCCGGCTCCGCTTGCATCAATATAGTTTTTTAATAATCCCCTGAAACTACATTTTTCCGGGATAAAAAGTATCCTATGTGTTAATCCAGGTTCTTCTTCTTATCGATTGGTTAGTGGCCAACCTAGTGTCAGAGTTGTTCAGGTCGCCCATACGATTAGGCCTCTGACTTGACTTTTCGACTGTTGTCAAATTGTCAACAGCCGGGACCGACATTTTACCTGCCCTCCGAAGCACGGAGACGCTCGGTTAAAATACCACTATGCGATCAGCCATCTAGTGACGTCTAGAGAGTAATAAGCTATGTGTGTATCATCATCCAAATCCGTGTTTTTGCGTGAAAGAGTAACAAGCATCCATCCATCCAAAATTTATAATTGGGATTCTGTATTACTATAATCAAGTAATAATGTTTTATGATTAAAATAGATCATGTTAATGAAGACATCGACATTGATGATTTAATGCGTCGCTACACGAATGATGTGATCGCCTCAACAGCCTTCGGACTCCAGGTCAACTCTGTCAAGGATAAAAACAACGAATTCTACATGCTCGGACAAAATTTATTTAAATTTAATTTCTTTCAACGGATGTATTTTTTTATAACTACATTATGCCCTAATCTTTGTAAGGTGAGTCTTTCGATAGTTTTTATCACGGTTATACCTTCAATCTGTCATGTTACGGACATTGTAAGAGTATAGAAATAGCGTACGGCCCGCCTGATGGTAAGCGGTCAAAGCAGTCTATGAACACCTGCAACCCCAGAGGTATCGCATGCGTGTTGCCAACCCCTTAAAAACCGTTTCCCCTTGAAGAACCCCATACTGTAGCGTGTTAGAAAAACCTTAGTCTTTCAAAGCCTTTTTATTAAATCATCAACAACATAGTCGATTGATCATCAGTGACCTTAGATTGTTAAATGGTATAAGGCAGCGACTGAACAGCACAATATATATCATGTTCAACACGCCTTCAGCGGTAATCATAGCACAATCAATTTCAAAACTAACCTCACGTTTGATAATATTGTGCGATCACCAGCATTGCATAATATTATTTTTGGGATATAGGCCGCCTAGATAGTTTTAAGTTTGACCAGATATTGTTTAATCATTAGGAAGGATGATTTTTATTTAAGTATTGATTTATGCTTTATTCACTTTCAATCAACATTTTATTGAATTGAAACTTCTTTAGAATCGTTGTGATTTCAAACCAGATGCAACGGAAAAACGACAGGTAAGAGACAAAAATACGAAAATGTAAGATGAAGCCGGCAAAGAATGAGACAGAAATATACACACTATTTTATATCATATATATTCATTTAATTCTTCTATCGTGTGTGAATCGCACACACATTTTACACAGACAGATAGACAGACAGACAGACCGACCGACGGACGGACGAACGGACGGACGGACGGACAGACAGACAGACAGATTAAGCCTTAACTCGCTGACTAATTTTGGCCAAAGAAATTTTACTTCAATCGTGTGGTCTAAAGCACACTGTTTTTTTTATTTTTATAGAAACTGGGTATTCAAATATTCCCCGCAAAGACTACACAGTTCTTCAGGAACATAGTGACGAGCACTATGGAGTACAGGGAGAAGAATAAAATAGAGAGGCCGGATATGATTCAACTATTGATGGAAGCGTTTAAAGGTACAGTTTTATAAAATAAAAAACAGTAGAAGGCATTGATGTTTTCAGTTTGAAAGGAACGGGTCAGCAGGGACGAATATCCCACAGAATGTCGACATGATGATGATGTACTGTTATTTTATCGATTGATGTGAACGCTTTTTGTCTATTATATTCTAACTCAATCTGTTAATTTTATCTGTCCTCTCCTTCTATTGGGGACAAGCAAATGGATGAATTTTGTCACTGGTGGTAGGTCTTTTGTCACTGGTGGTAGGTCTTTTGTTGCAAGAGGCCGGCTAGGTAGGTACCACAGTGTCAAATATTCTGCCGCCAAATGGTAGTGCTTAGGCATTACTGTGTTCCAGTTTGAAGGGCACTGTACGCTAGTGAAATTACTGGGCAGAAGAGATTTAAGAACCAATATCTCGAGGTTGGCAACGCGTGAGTGGCACCTACCTATGGTGCTCCTAGCGCTCATAGGCTACGGCAACCACTTACCATCAGGGGGCCGTATGCTTGTTTGCCAACTTATAACATTAAAAAAATGATTTTTTCTGACTGCGGTGATATGATAACCTCATAGCGTGTTCAGCTATGCCTTTTTTATATTTTCTTAAAATATTAACGCTTTTATAACACGCTAGGAGTGAGTAAGTGGTCAGAATTGAACTCTTGCGATAATGGCGTCGGCTCCGTTATACCGTTGAGCTATTAAAGATTTCGAAGCGTCGTTTTGTAGTGTTAATTGATAACACACCATTTTTTAAAGACCTTTAAAAATACTAATATTAAATATGAGTTCTTTGCTGGTTCATGATATTTGTAGCCGAGACTAGCGATAAAATAGAAGAATACGCTACGCCAATTAAGTCTCTAGAACTAAATTGGTAATTCACTTTTCAGGGTCGCTGAAGGCAGATAATGAGGGTAACGATAACAATATACTCGCAGAGGACACCTTCAAACCTAAGGCTGTGCAGAGACGTGAGTTTTATCTTAAGGTACCAACTGCACGTCTTGACTCAACCGGCGACATGAGCGCGTCGTGACGTGCGAAACAAGGGACCTTTTCGCCGGCGAAGACGGTGTTGCGTGCGTCTCTGTGCTGTAGATACTATTTTTTTAATTATTCTAAACGAAATAGCGAAATATTATGAAATATAATTATGATAACATAGTACTTGTTATAATTATTTAAATGATGTCATAATTACTGTTATCTCTGTTGTTTAAAATACAATTAACTGTGAGTGACAAACCTGATAAGTAGACTCAATGATTTACGATAATAGACAATAAGGACGGTTTCAGACTGGCGTTTTTCTTCGTATTATACGTTCGTTATAGTTGTTTCGGTTTCGAGCCAAAGCCAA
The DNA here is from genome assembly GCA_023373885.1 of Hestina assimilis. Lineage (NCBI taxonomy): Eukaryota > Metazoa > Arthropoda > Insecta > Lepidoptera > Nymphalidae > Hestina > Hestina assimilis. The sequence goes on along the minus strand of CM041749.1, from coordinate 1,439,573 downwards.
GTAAACTTTAGCGGCCAGTGTCAGCAGCATACTCTCCAAAAAAGGGTGTCGCAAAAGGCGCGCCTATAGACCTATGCGCTTTGAAAAACTAGCTTATTGTCGTATAAATACTATAATAGTCGTTTCATATATACTAAATATGATTATATTTAATTTTACTCTTTCTTTTTTTAGAATGGACTCAAAACGAATTGGCTGGTCAAGTATTTATTTTCTTCGTAGCCGGCTTCGAAAGTTCCGCCACATCCCTCGTGATGGCTGTCCACGAGCTAGCTCTCAACCCTCACGTACAAGACAAATTGTACCAGGAGATCATAAAATTCAAAGAGGAACATGGCGATGTTACCTACGATAATATAAACTCCCTGAAATATTTAGATTGCGTCATCAATGGTTAGTAGAATTTTAGATTTAAACTAATGGGCCCGGCAGACGTTGTCCTGCCCCGAAAAAAAAATTGGAACCCGATAGCAACGCCCCCTAACTGAGTCTGATTGTTAACAGAAGTGAAAATTTCTGAATTACTAATATCGCTACTAAAAATAGGGGTTAGTGGTAGAAAATTTTTTATTGAAGTATTCTCTTCTTCCCAGCAAAAATCTCAGTGTTCTTCTCGAGATCTGGTTATTACTTTTATCCAGTTTGTTGGAATACTAATTTTTACATAGAACGATTGTCATCAGACCCTAAGGTTGAATCAGTAACTCAAATAAAAGCGAATTATTTATCAAGAGTTAGCAATTATTATCAGACGTAATGTAATAATAACCCGGCCTGAGAGGTCAACGTGGTATCGAGACACGTAAAAGAATTACGGGGGAGTAAATTTGTCAAATAATTTTACTTGTACCTGAATCAAAATGATTTTATCAATGGATATTTTAACAATCTGTAGTGGAGTAAGCCGCTAATCCTTCCCATTGACAGTAAAGGACCCTTTTTCTATGTTACAAGTTGGCAAACAAGCATACGGCCCACCTGATGGTAAGTGGTTGCCGTAGCCTATGAGCACCTGCAGCACCATTAGTATGTGCCACTCACTCGTTGCCAACCTCGAGATATTAGTTCTCAAATCTCCTCTGACCATTAATTTCACTAGCCTACAGTGTCCTTCAAACACAATATTTGACACTGCGATGGTACCTTGCCGGCCTCTTGCAATAAAAGACCTACCACCAGTGGGACTGATTGCACTGGTGGACTAATCTCTGCTGTGAAAAAGGTTATCCCAACAGCGGACGATAGGGTCGTCACATCCCGACGCCGAGTAAAAAAAACTTTTTCCCAGAAGTGTTACATTGACATAGTGCTACTCTGACAATGAACAACAATGATCGCATGTTATTCCAGAAACTTCTAGAAAGTGGGCAGCGGCATTGATTATGGATAGAGTTTGTAACAAGGCTTACGAGCTACCTCCACCTAGAAAAGGTGCAAAGCCTGTGCAAGTAAGATCAGATTTTTATCTAACAATAAGCTTAAATTTTGCTATAAGTGACTAATAAATCTATTTGATTTATTTATTTATCTTCACGATTAAGCTTCTATATCCAATCTATATGAAAGATCTTTTGATGTTTAGGCCTAAATTAAATTTATCAGCACCGATCAGTATTTGACGACGTTGTGGCGCAGCGGTAACGAACCTCCTTATGCCACAGGTCGCGGGTTGGATTCCCACTTGAAACAGCTGTTTGTATTGACCCATATCGGCATGTTTTCCGGTTTGGGTGTCTTTGTCCTTTTCATTGTGTATTTTTCCGATCCCCCGACTCAGAATGTAACTTGCCTAATGGGGTCGATGAGTGTGTAGCGTTTATTATTATTGTTTAGCTTGTGGTTTTGGACACTACTATGAGCATAGTACGCTTAAGCACACGTAAGCATGCGTAAGCGTACTTAAGTATGCTTTCAGCTGTTATAATATATTGATATATATATATACCGCAGTAGGAATTTGTATACGACATGAAAGGTCAATAATAAGTCTAACTTTCTGCATGTTTTTAAAATACAAACAAAAATATATTTAGTTACCAATCGATTACATCGGCTTATGTTTAATTTGTCCGCTCTCATATGCATGCTTTAGCATACGTAAGCATGCGTACGCATGCTTCGGCACTTGAACAGCTGTTAAGTACTGTAACGATTTATATATAGCGTTACACTTATAAGCATTTAAAACAGAGAAATGCTATATCCGAATCGATGTTGAAATGAGAATTGATGCCTACGCATTTCCATACAAAATAGCTATTTTCTATAGAGAGAATGCTGATCGATGCTGATATATGTAATTTATAGCCATAGCCAGAGCTCACTCTAGTTAGTACATAATTCAAATATGGATATAGAAATACTAAACATTTTTGACATAATCAGCTATTATTAGTAATCTACACACACATATACACACAGTCTAATAAATACAGAGACCACAGATAAGACTAAGGCTAGAAAGACAGAAGTGACGTCATATTATGATTATCACGACCACCATGTTAACTATAAAAGACTAAATGTAAGTATATAACACAAAACTTTTTTTTTAGCTGAAGCCAGGAGATGTGATCTACAATGTTGTGAACTCAATCCACATGGATCCAGAACACCATCCAGAACCGGAGAAATTTGATCCGGAGAGATTCTCTGATGAAAATAAACATAAAATCAAACCATTCACCTTCATGCCATTTGGCATGGGACCCAGAATTTGCATTGGTAAGATAAAAACTAAGAATATAATCTAACTAGCATCTACCCACGGCTTCGCTCGCGTGAATAACGTTTTGTAATGGGACACCTTTATTGTAAGACAACTTCTTCTTCTTCCTAGAATTTGTCACGGTATTTTACCTTGGGTCTGCTTATTACTCTTATCCGGATTTGACAGGTTACTAGTTTTTACACAGTGCTGTTGCCATCTGACCTCCGAAGCCCAAAAGGCGAAACATTAACTCATTTGATAAGAGCAAACTCGACGACGTTGTGGCGCAACGGTAGCGAACCTACCTTAAGCGCCAAAGGTTGCGTTTGATTCCCGCTCGGAGCTCATGTTTGTATTGACCATACATGCGTGTTTTCTGGTCTGGGTGTGTTGTCCTTGTCATGTGTTGTTGTGTATGTTTCCGGACCCCCAACACAGGATATAACTATCCTAATGGAGGCCGTTGAGTGTGTAGCGTTTATAAGTTACCTATCAAGAGTTAATCATTACTATTCAATGTTATCATAACAACCGGGACTGACAACTTAACGTGTTCTCTGAGGCACAGTGGAGAGACCCACAGGGACAAAAATATTGTTTTAAAAAATATTAATATGATTATCTGTTCACAGGTTCAAGATTCGCCCTACTCGAAATAAAGATCCTACTGTACAATCTTGTATTAAATTACAAAGTAGTAAAATGCTCCAAGACCACGGACCCTATCGAGCTGAAGCCTCACGCGTTCACTATTCAGCCCAAAGGAGGTTGCTGGGTCAGATTAGAACCTAGAATATAGATTATATCAAAGTATATTATCACCATATAAGTTACTCAGTGGCTAGATATTTAAGCTATATTATAAAGTTGCTTTTTTATTTTAAATTTTGTTTTTTGTAATTTTTTAAATATATTATCTTGCATAATAAATATTTATTATGGAATAAATTAGTAATAATAATAAAATATTATATGATGTGTGTTTTAACTTACAATAAACAACATAATATATTAAAATTATAAATTATAAGCGCTATACACTCAATTGCCTCCATTAATCCTAATGGGGGACGTTGAGTGTGTTATGCTGAGTTAAGTTCTGTCCTCTGTCGGGGGTCCGGAAACATTAGCAATGACAAGGACAAATACACCCAGACCAGAACACGTTCCTTAATGGTCATTACAGACATCTTATCCGAGCGGGAATATAACACGCGACCTATGCCGCTTGAGGCAGGTTCGCTACCGCTATACAACAACATCATTATTATACATATTATCCAATAACATTAGCACGTAGCACTATGCAAATATAGTAAAAGAAAAGTTTTAAATGACGCATAAAGAAGAACACTCGGATGTAATGGCTTAAATCTGCCAATAAAAGACTAAATTAACCCATTCGGAATGTAGAACGTGACAAATGAGTACACATTATCTTACGAGGCGCGAATAAAACTCCCTCGTACGATTTAAATCACCATTATACCCCATGGTGTAAGAATTTCCATTTAAAATGAGATTAAAATGTAATATCACATATTACAGTATATTTCGCCGGCCTCGGGACTTAACGACCCCATCGCTCGCTGTTGGGATAACCTCTATCACAGAAGAGATTGTTCCACCAGTGCAGTCAGTCACGCTGATGGTAGGTCTTTTGTTGCAAGAGGCCGGCTAGATAGGTACCACCGCAGTGTCAAATATTCTACCACCAAAAAGTAGTGCTTAGGCATTACTGTGTTCCGCTTTGAAGGGCACTGTAGGCTAGTGAAATTACTGGCCAAAGGAGATATAAGAACAAATATCTCGAGGTTAGCAACGCGACAGTGGCACCTAATAATGGCGCTGCAAGCGCTCATAGGCTACGGCAACCACTTACCATTAGGTAGGCCATATGTTTGCTTGCCAACTTGTAAAATAAAAAACTAATAATATTGATTGTAGATTAACCCATTCCCTGTGCTTAATGTATATTTAATTGTTAAACAATTGAAATGTTCATAAAATAAAATTATTCATGATGGGGAACCTGTTAAAAGTTTAAATTAGCTTAGGCAGGAGTATCATTAACAGTATCGACAGTTGATTTAATCTGAACTGCCCTCTGACTGCACCTTCACCGGCGTGAATATATTACTAGGGATTCCATACAGAAATACGAATATGTCTATCGTGCTCGGTTTGCCTTGGATTCTAGCATCAAAAATAGGCCCAGCTATTTATAATATATATATATATATATATATATATAATATTTCCAATTTGTACTATTCCTTGTCTTTGTGTCGAATTCACGATAAAATATAATAAATTACTGGTGGTAGGTCTATTGTTGCAAGGGGCCGGCTAGGTGGCTCAGGGGACAGAGGAGAGTCCCCTTCCTTTTTTCCTAAGGTTTAGGCCTACGGTGCTCTAACTCATCGCACGAAGCCCAATAGTACTGATACTGTTACTTTAAGCCGATTTTTTGTAAGAGGATGGTACTTCCCCTGTCGAGCCGTCGTAAGCATGCAATCAAATTTGAGCCCCTTGAGAGCTGACACTATTTACGGCCGGTCTCAGTACTCGCCATTCCAACCAGTGACGTTGTCTATACCCAATAACAACTCATACAGAAAAAAGAAAAAGCATCCTCAAGGCCAAACTTACAATAGTTACTAAAGCTAGATACACAATAGCTGTTAAGATCTAATAAAAACGGAATACAAAGACAGAGTCACGGACGAAATGTTATTGTAACGTAAAACATATACCAAGAATATATCAACCGAAAAATCGTTCCGAAATTTGGCATCACTACAAGATTGAAAGATTGATAAAACAAACCAAGAACGTAACCATTTGTCGACTCGAGAGATATAAAAGTTACTCGCAATCTGCTATAAATGAGATATCCGAGAGTTTCCTATCGTCGTAACTGGTACCAGGCGGATGGGAGTCGGATTTTTATTGGATCGGAAACGTATACTCTAACAGACGGGCGTCGGTTCAAATCCAGGCAAGCGCTTAATTTGTATTTCAAATTCGAGCTTAGTGGTGAAGTACCTACCACCTAAGTACCTACCACCTAAGTACCTACCACCTAAGTACCTACCACCTAAGTTACCTACCACTGTATGTTGATGAAAAACTCGTAAAGTGAACGTGTTTCGATGTCATCCAGCGTATAATCTGAAGGGTGTCAACGCACTTGCATGCTCTTCTAGTGTTTCAGGTGTTTATAGTGATATAAAAAGAACTTAAAGGATAGATGAATCGAATAAGAAATTACGAAAAAAAAGGTTTTTCATTGATGGTGCTTTAATCATGCATAATGTAATAAAAGAGAAAGCCTGACTCACTGACTCATCAACACCCAGCCTAAGCCCTTGGCCCTAGAAAGCTGACTTTTTCACTTCAGCTGTTGTTTTGAAGATGGAGTCATCTAGCGCGGTATAAGAAAGATGAATAATTACCAGTCAAGTGTGGACCACGCACAGTTGAAACTAAAGGGTTCCGCAGCTTGGTTATGAAGAATCTTAAGGACTTTAAAAATAATAACGAATTAAAATCGACCGCAAAATAAGTTGGTAATTTCATAATAATTATTAAAAGTAATATGAAAAACAAAGATAGGGGAACAGCTTATATATCTCTAAAATTTGTAGACCTATCTTCTTCAAAGCAAATGTGATTGAAATTTTATTTAATGTCCTACAAGCTCAAATTCTTCTAGAATTTTAAGTCCCATAGTTTAAAAAGATAGAGGGGGACACAATTTTTATGGCTTTAGGAGCTAATATCTCAACAACTACTGACTTAATGAAAAAAGTGAAAATGAAACCTTGTTATTATTTTGAAAGACCTATCCAAAGATATCTCACAAGTTGACATACGTTAATTTTTTTTTTTCAGAACTCATTTTCATGTATGGAGTGCTTTACCCTTAATTCTTATATATTTTAAGATTTCACTACAAAATCGTTGTGCAGTTCATATAATACACCTATTTAGTAAATTTCGTATAGATAAGGTCAATGGTCTCCAAGTAAAATGACTGTGACATACGGACGGACGGACGGACAGACGGATGGATAGATGGACATGACGAAAGCGTTCCGTTCCGTTTTTGCCATTTGGCTATGGAACCCTAAAAAGAGGTTGATAGTATATTGTAGAAGCTTGAAACTTTATTTTTAGTGTAACAAATGGAAAAATAAAAAGTAAAAAGCCTCTACACAGAACGATATACGAATAAGCTTTTAATAATAATTAATCATTATTCATTAAAACAAAGTACTCAACATTTTGCCTTTATTAATTATTACTATATTTCGGGTGAAAGCAGAATCGACTATTTATGTTTTATAATAATACTTTAATAAATGGAATAATGAATTTAAATCCGACTTGTTTTAAATAAAAGCTTCTTATGAATTTTCATTTGCAATTTTTAATTATGAGTACAATAATTTATTTCAAATATAATACCTTCATTTGCTCTTATCCAATGAGTCACTGGTTCACCGTTTGGGTTGCAAAGGTCAGATCACAGCGGTCTAAAAGTAAGTGTAAAAGGTTGGTCCTTCACATCAAAATAAGAGTATAATCAGACCAAATACCGGGAATAATGCTGTATCTTCTCTCTTGTCTCAAGAGAAAAGATCACTGGTGGCAGGTCTTTTTGCAAGAGGCCGGCTAGGTAGGTACCACCGCAGTGTCCAATATTCTGCCGCATAATAGTAGTGTATAGGCACTACTGTGTTCCGGTTTGAAGGGTATTGTACGCTAGTGAAATTACTGGGCGAACGAGATTTAAGAACTAATATCTCGAGGTTGGCAACGCGTGAGTGGCACCTACTAATGGGTCTGCAAGCGCTCATAGGCTGCGGCAGCCACTTACCATCAGGTGGGCGTATGCTTGTTTGCCAACTTCTAACATAAAAAAAAAAATACTATCTACTCAGATATCGTTGAGTATATGTTGCTAAGTATTCTCTATGGAATCTCCAGTCTCCAAAATGCCTAGTTCCCCCATGAGGGCTGCCCCTTTATCACGACTCAGTGTCTGTACTCGGTCCCCGCCAGGTGACGCTGTCAAGGCTACTGGCCTTAGCAATACATATTCCGAAAAGAAAAATGTCTGGAATGATTTTAATGAAATTTTTAAGCAAGTTTTGAAGTTTGGTAGCAAAGCAGCAGTTGCTTTTCATAAAACATTTTACTATACTATGGGTTGATTACGACAAAGAACTTTAAAATAACTTTTAAGTTACAAAAATATACCATCTCTTAAATTTAAATAAAGAGATAATATTTCATAAAGTTATATAAACTTTCGCAACAAAGCTAAGGTCCTCTAATTCAAGCACTAAGTCCGACTTTAAAATAACGCCCGTGTAGTATAATCAAAGCAGTGTGAAATTGCATTGCTTTGGTAAAATTAAAAAGACGTCTTAGGACCGAATCGCATATTACTATTTTTAACCAACTTAAAGTGGAGTTTACAGCTAGGATTTTTTGCAGTAGTAGAGCCATGCCCCTCCCAGCACAAATGGGCCAGCTCAAACGTTGAAGTACAGTATCACAGAAATTCGGCGTAAAGTAACAGTATCAGTCGGTACGGTTGCATTTCGTACGATGAGTGAGAGCGCCGTAGGCCCAATTTCTCATCCCCTCTCTTCCCTTTCTTTTATCCCCTTCCTCCCATTCCCAACCCAAGGGATGGGAGAAAAGGGAGGGAAGCTCATGTAATTCTTCAAGTATCGCAAGCGTTCATAGGTTTCGGCGACTGCTTACCATCAGGCGGACCGTATACTTGTTTCCCATCCGTCATGACATAAAATAATGAGTTACTGCTTCGCCCTTAGGGTATCAGAGGTTAGATGGCAATCGTTCAAAACTATTAATTTATCAAATCTAGATGGGCAAGAGTTAGCCCACCGAAGTGTCTAGTAGTGCACCTGGAGGACATAGACGTTGGTACTACTTAAGCTACTAGGTACTACTAGTACTACGTGGTAGGCTGGATATTTTTATTCTATGGTGGTACTGGAAGCCTATAAAGGCTACTTGTTCTTCGAATGCCTCTCCGACCAGTGAAGGTTGGCGGTTAGCTAATTATCAAGAAGCCGTGCTTATTTGCCACTCTCATGATACCAAAACTATACACATATTTATTCATACAGGCGACTTCAACTCAATGAACATTCAATACATTTTGTAGCGAATAAATTTTATCTGCAAGTTGTATAGTATCTAGATATAGGCATTTCAAAACATCCTACGGACGTAAGCAGGTTTCAAGTTACCGCTAATTAGGGCTTACGAAGCGTTCAAAGAGCTGAAACTCGACGGAGCTCTTTTAAGAATATAAAAGCTAAAACCTGGAATTATCCTGAATAGGAAACACGTAATTTATTAACTTGATTTTTAAATATAAAATAAGTAAAATGACAACCCCCTGAAGCGAAATAAGATTTATTTAACCGATTGTAAAAAGAAGGCTAGGATGAATTGTTTTTACTTGTTTGTATGTGTTCTGCACAGTTTTTGTTGAAAGGTTTCAGGAATTCGCCCAATTAGAGTTTTTTAGAAGAATATCCAGTTATATTAAACATTAAAATAACTGGATTATACATGTAAATATTAGATTTGTTTAGTTAGCTGATAACTTTAACACAATATCAATTTAAAAAGTCTAAATATTTTCAATGACATCTTCAATAAACAGAGATGGCTCCATTACGAATTTTTGACAGAATAATTTTTAGAAAAAAAATTCCGCCATCAAAACTTTTTAGTTTAAATAATGGCGGTAAAAAATGAAATAATATTTTCTACAGAATTTATTTTCTTTAGAAATCAGTGCTAATAAAATATCGGCACACAGGCCCCGACTTCCATCCAATACAAAAAAATAATGATTTTATCAAAGAAAACCTAAAAAGTCAGCGAAATCGAAAAAAAAACCACTTTGAAGTCTTTTTAAACACGAAAAATTCATATTGAATAATATAATAAAATGTAATAAATATAAAAAGTGGTATTTTTTTTACACGACGCATGTCAATTTATTTTCGTTTACATCTTCATCCGATCATAAAAATGTTAACCTTAAAAACCTCTAACGCCTAATTCAATGTTTATATATAAACCTTAAGGCAACTATCCCATGAAATCTTAGCTTTACACAGCTTTATTTCAACATTTTTCTATGTTACTAATTTGGCAAGCAAGCATACAGCCTACCTAATGGTAAGCAGTTGCCGTAGCCTATGAGCGCTTGCAGCACCATTAGTAAGTGCTACTCACGCGTTGCCAACCTCTAGATATTGGTTCTTAAATCTCCTTTGTTCTGTAATTTCACTAGCTTACAGTTCTCTTCAAACCGAAAAAAAGTAATGCCAAAGACACTAATAGTTTGTGGTAGAATATATTTTGACACTGCGGTGGTACCAACCACCACATCAGTTTGACACCAGTGAAAGAGTTTCAAGATAAATTAAGTGGCTTTGATAAATATACTGAAGACAATTCATTCTCTATACAAGAATATTATTTAATATTATAGACTAAGCAATCCAAACGTGATATTTGAACGAAATTCCTTATCGCGAACCAAAAATAGTTTAATAAGACTTTTTTATCACACTTTTTATTACAATTCCGTAGCCAAATGGCAAAAACGGAACCCTTATAATTTCGTCATGTCTTTCTGTCCGCCCGTCCGCTTGTCCTTCTGTGCGTCTGTCGATAAGAAGATGAGTCTATAAATTTTAAAGATATGTAAGTTTCTCTCATAACTTTGTATTTTCATATTATTTTTAATAATTACTATGAAATTACCAACTTATCTTAAGTTTGTATAAGTTTAACCTTTCTATAAAACTTATTAAATTTTGTGGATGTGTATGATTGGTTCCTGCTTGCAAGATCTGTTATGAACCCAACAGGTTGAGACGTAAAATATTTTTTACTTAATTTTTAACGAAAACTCTTCTTTAAATTAAATGTGTTCTACAAAAAGGTGGTCCGTAACAAGCCGTCTACTCAGATCTACTATCCAAAAGCAATTTAGTATATCGCCTCAAAGCGCTCTGCATTCACTGGCACAAATCATTTTTAACGCATCGTTACCCTCGCAAAGGCGCCTTGATTTATGGAGATCTAAATCCTGAAATAAATCTGCTATAAACATAGCATCAAGAAATCATGATCATTTTTTATGAATCAATTTTTCGGCATTTGCTCAAACAGGTTGATTTTAACCAATTTCACTGCTCCATTTTGTTTGACATTTTATTTATTTAAGTCACCTCCATTAATCGCCTTCAAAAGAAAGTAATAAATTCAGCCAGTTTTTTTAATAAATTTCAAAAAAACGAAACTGGCCAAGTATAAGATCTAGAACTATCAAAAAGTTCTTTTGTAGAGGCTTGCTGTTTTCAATATGAATGGGCCGGCTCGGCCGGGAAAGACTACGGCCACAAAAATCTTTAAAAAAGATAGAATACATTCGCATTTATTATATTAGCATTTAAAGACTATTATTTTACTATATTACCCCTTTTTAACTCTTAAAGAGATGTCTCATAAAGTTTAATAAAGTTTCGTATCTAAGTTACCTCGACCACAAACTAGGATATTCCAAATCAAGAATTTCAAGTCTCACTTTAAAATTACTCCCATTTATAATCAACAGTGTGAAATTGAATCGCTTTAGTTTATTCAAAAGTTAATAGTTACGATGCAAAATAATCTAAAACTTTAAGGTTTTATTGACAAATTTAAATTAAACTATTCAAACACAAGGCCAAAAAATTACTACTAACGCCTCTCTGGATCGAAAATTGAACGTAGCACTGGAACTGATATCATAATAAATCAATTTATTTATTTAACTTTTAAAACCTATACACACTAGAGAAAAATAATAGAAAACTCAGAAACAATTGTACATAATATTTCCCATTTAACTTGTCATATTTTAGGGGCCCAATAAACTTTAATTATTGCAATTATATTGAGTGTCTCTCAAACTTTCAATAATATTGAGACTAAAAAATTTACGAGCCACGACGAGGACGAGCGAAACATGTCTCAAGCTGAAGTAATTAGCTGATGCCGCGCCTTCCTAAAATCAGATATTATACTTGAACCCTCAATAGCTCAACGGTAGGTGGGCCGACTGCACTCCGTTAGCGCGAGAGCCGCGGGTTCGATCCGGACCCCCTTGGGCTATTGTCGTACCCACTCCTACGCAAGCTACAAGCTTATTTGGAGGGGCAATAGGAATATAAGTCATGACTTGAAAAAGCATTGCTAATATTCTTTAAAAAAAAATTACACTGCAATAAAATTTAGAATTGCACAGATTTTCAATCAATTACAATCTTTCAATATTAGGTATTGTGCAATATTATTTAACCGCCTTATAACACGCATATCAAACTCGTTATCACACAATACGTCACAGAAAATTCTCCACAATTTTTTCACAGCTATTTATTTACGTTTTCTACGAAATCTCCTTTAACCGTGAAATACGACGACTCGCCCCACAAAAAAGGTAATAAAATATGAAAATCTCGACAAAAAGTAACTTCGCCTCACTTTTAGCCCATTTAAAAGCGTCGGTAAGAAATATTGCCACGACGTTCGGCTTTGTACAGAATAACGCTAGCTACATAGAAATGAGAAAATGTCTGGGTAATATAGAGGACTGTTAAACTATCAAAAGTTTTATATTAGATTTTATCTGTATAACTTCTTTGCTTAAATAAAGTTTAATGCGGCTTCTTTTTTTATATTACTACATTAAATGTAATAATAATAATAAAAGTCTTTTTTTCTCCACTATGTAATGGATGTTATTATACATATAAACCTTCCTCTTCAATCACTCTATCTATTAAATAAAACCGCATCAAAATCCGTTGCGTAGTATTAAAGATTTAAGCATACATAGGGACAGAGAAAGCGACTTTGTTTTATACTATGTAATGAAGTTGGAAAAACCATACGGCCGTATTCATAGTATACGGTTGCAGTTTTTCCCGGCGTCGGGATGTGACGACCCCATCGCCCGCTGTTGGAATAACCTCTGTCACAGCAGATATTATTCCACCAGTGCAATCCGTCACACTGGTGGTAGGTCTTTTGTTGCAAGAGGCCGGCTAGGTAGGTACCACCGCAGTGTCAAATATTCTGCCGCCAAATAGTAGTGCTTAGGCACTACTGTGTTCCAGTTTGAAGGGCACTGTACGCTAGTGAAATTACTGGGCGGACGAGATTTAAGAACTAATATCTCGAGGTTGGCAACGCGTGTGTGGCACATACTAATGGTGCTGCGCGCGCTCATAGGCTACGGCAACCACTTACCATCAGGTGGGCCGTATGCTTGTTTGCCAACTTCTAATATAAAAATATAAAAAGTACCCTATGAGCGCTTGCAACACCATTTGTAGGTGTCACTCACGCGTTGACAACTTAGAGACATTGACTCTGAAATATCTTTTGCTCCGTAATTTCAAGACGAAACACGGTAATTCCAAATACACTACTGTTTATTGTGGTACCTACCTAGCCTTAATTATAGAGTATACATAATTGTTTGTAAATAATGAGAACAATATACCTTTTCTCCTCAGTTTTAGTAGATTTTTTTAAATTAAATATTTTTCTTCCTAGCTTTATTCGCAGTATTTACCCAGGGTCTGCTTTTTTTATGTTAGAAGTTGGCAAACAAGCATACGGCCCACCTGATGGTAAGTGGCTGCCGCAGCCTATGAGCGCTTGCAGCACCATTAGTAGGTGCCACTCGCGCGTTGCCAACCTCGAGATATTAGTTCTTAAATCTCGTACGCTCAGTAATTTCACTAGCGTACAATGCCCTTCAAACCGGAACACAGTAGTGCCTAAGCACTACTATTTAGCGGCAGAATATTGGACACTGCGGTGGTACCTACCTAGCCGGCCTCTTGCAACAAAAGATCGACCACCAGTGTGACTGATTGCACTGGTGGAATAATCTCTGCTGTGACAGAGGTTATCCCAACAGCGGGCGATAGGGTCGTCACATCCCGACGCCGGTAAATGCTTATACTCTTATCCGGATATTTATTTTTATTTATTTATTTATTTATTTAAGGTTACACCAACGGTTTGTTCACAAAAATGATTATATAACATAAATGACAATGGTTTTTTTTTATCTCAGTGACAACCCAATTACAGGTGAACTCAACATTAGTATAAAGAAGACCAACGAATATAATTTAATAAAAAAGAATTACACAAAAAAAAGTTAATAATAATTAAAGTTACAAAGTTAAAGAAAAAAGTATACTACCTATATAAAAAAAAAAATAATAATAAAAATATATATATAACCTAAATCTTAATCCAAAACATCATTAGAAATTGACGTAACAGCAGATTTAATTAATTTCTTAAACTTGTCGAGTTTCGAATTGAAGATGTCGATACTATTGTGAGATAAATCATAATTATTGTAGTCACGCATCATACGATTAAGCGGTGAGTGGCGACCTAAATTAGTCCTAGTAGAAATTGTTGTGAAGGTCCTTCGTGAATTGGGCCTTGATATTGAAGTTGAAAATGAAACTTCCGATAATAGTTCAGGTTCAATATGACAGGTTTCTTAGTAGTTTAGTTTTTACACAGAGCGATTGTAGAGATTGTAGTAACTCACTGAATAAGAGAAGATTACCTATCTAGAGTTCATGATTATTATCAGATGCTATGTGATAAACAGGATCGAGAGCTGAACATGCTCTCCGAGGCACGGTGGGGACACCCACAAGAACAATCACCCATACCGACCTTTGATGAACCGATGTTTTTAAGATGAATACAAACATCCATCCCGAGTGGGAAACGAACATTTGATCGTTGAGGCTTGATGCAGCCCCGCTACTAGCACGTCACAACGGTTGTAATTTTTTTAATAATAATAACAAAATAAATTTATTTCCACCATATTATCTCTCATCTAAAACGCGTCAGTTTATATTCCTTTACAGCTTCATCCGATCATAAAATATTGGCCTCAAAAATCTCTAACGCGTAATTCACCGTGATATAAACATAAAGACAACCGCTCATTGGAATCTTCGCTTTACGCAGCTTTTAATCAACGAAACGCAGGAGAGCCGGTAGAATATAGCTACTCAAATAACTGATAAGCAGTCACCGTAAACTATGAATGCTTGCGATACTTAAAGTGTCACACGCGCGTTGCCAACCCAAGGAAATGGGAAGAAGGAATGAGATGGAAAAAATGGAGGAAATAGAGGTGAACGTAACGTAAACGCAACTATAACTTCAAACACCGTTACTTTACGCCGATTTTGTGTCGGAGGGTAGTGCTTTCCCGGTCGAACTGGCCCAATTATGCTCGGAGGAGCAAGACTCTACACTACAAAAGACATTAACATTGACATACAGACGGTAGGTAAATGAAGACAAATCTACTATTTTATTTACAAAACATGTATTTTTACTAAGGTACTGTGAACGCGATTTCTAATTAGTATGTTTGTTTGCTCATTAATCATTTCATATACATCTTACAAAAAAGCAAAAAAATTAATTAAATAAGAGAACCTTGGATATACAACGCCTTTTAAATAGTATAAAAAAATAAAGAACTAACTATCATGCTGTTTTCGCCGTTATTTTTTTTAACACTACTTCTGCTTAACTATAGATTCGTTCACTTAAAGTAATAATATAAGCAAAAAACAAATTAAAGCTATAAATAAAAATTGTATCCATCGCTGCTTCATCGCGCACTGCATTCACTGGCACAAAGTCTATTTAAAGCATCGTTACACACGCAAAGACGCGTTGATTTATGAACGCCTAAATTCTAAAAAAAAAACTGATAAAAATATTGCGTCAATAAATCATAATTCATGAGTAATCATTTGTTATGAATCAATCTTTCGGCTTGAGACACTTGAGCTGGTTTATGTTAGAAAATTATCCAAATCATTGATTGCATTTAAATAATAAATAAGACGCTACACACTCTACGGTCCCTGTTAGGATAGTTATCCTCTATGGGGGCTCCAGAAACATACACAATGAAAACACTCGCAGACCGGAAAACATGCCCGTATGTTCAATTTCAATTCAAATTACGAGATTTTCTTCGTCGACTTCTCAACGTGCCCTGCTGACGACCACTATACGACCACTTGTCACCGAGTCGCTCTCAGGTCCACTCTACTATTAAGAGAAGTTCCGGGAGCGACCAATGTTGCAAAACTACCCGGACGCGGTTTGACGCCTTGCGCTAAACGTCAATTTGCTTCCCAAATAGGATATACATTAAATGCAAGCCTAGTTGCAGGCCTACATAGTTCTACACAAAAGATTCATTTCTACTGATAAGTATAACAGCTGATTAAACACGGACAATGTTACCAGTCGCTTCATTACTCGTTGCGTTCGCGTGTGAAATCTCCAATAGCGTATGAACATACGTAATGTACATCGTAATGAGCTGCCTTCACTGTTATTACTATTCAAGACTAGCATTCATTAGTTATTAATAGAGCACTTGATTCACTGTTTGTTCTTAGTTAATACATGCAGGGTTTTATGTCTGATGATTTATTTCTTTTTAAGCTATTTTATTGACAGAATCACTGGGAAATGTGAGCGAATTGACTCTGTTTCAGTGTGGGCAAAAATGCTTTCGTATGTCCGGATTTCCGGTTCTCCTATACAAGTCCTATTTCTCAGCCAATTCACTTGAAATATTGTGAGCGAATTTTCAAAATGGCGGAGATAGGAGGATTTAAAAAATTATCTGGGGCTTAAAAAAAAATGTCCAAACATTCGCTGGTCCTTTTTCAAAAATTTTCACTAACGTTGCGAAACAAAATAAAAATGTACAGACAGGCAGACAAACAGACAGAATTTTATTTTTACAGATGAATTTTGAAGTCACATAAGCTCCACGGTAGAAAGGCCGACTCCGCTCCGTTAACGCGAGAGTTGCGGGTTCGGGATCCTGACCTCCTTGGGCTATTGTCGTACTCCACTCCTAGCGCAAGCTTCGAGCTTATTTGGAGGGGCAACCGGAATATTAATAATACCTTGAAAAAGGGATTGTTAATATACTTAAAAAAAAGATGTTAAAGGTAAGTTCTTTTTCTTACCGAGTGGTTAGTGGCCAACCTAGTGTCAGAGTTGTTCAGGTCGCCCATATACGATTAGGCCTCTGAATTGACTTTTCGACTATTATCAAATTGACAGCGGCCGGGACCGACTTCTAGAGACTGACCGTGCCTAAAGTTGAATGTGTAGCGTTTATCATTAAAAACAAAAGTTGATTAACCCACCGATCCTTTACCGATTAGTGGGTGCAAAGTAAGTAAAAATTATGAAGAAAAACTGTACCAATAAGACTATATAGGGAATATAGTTCAAAATGCAGTTGGAAATTTTCCAATTAGGACTAAATTTAAGATCGATACTTGTTAGGTATTGAATGTTTCACGAAGGAGTCGTGCCGCCGCATACTAGAACAAGATGATCGCATTTTAAAAGTGTGGCGCAAATGGAGTTACGTAAAATTGGATGAGGTAGTTTTAATTAAGTAATAATAATTCGATAATTGCATTAAATCTTGAAACCTTTTGTAATTTTAAGGCTTTAGTTTTCTTTACCAGAACCCTGTACCTCAAAAGGTAAAAAAACAATCCTTACAAGATCAGTCTCTTGTCCGCCTGTCTGTCCGTGTGTCGCCACTTATTTTCTCAGGAACGGGTAGACCTAGCAAGTTGAAATTTATACCAGATATTGATCTCTAGATTACCTATTGGTTGTATAAAAATCAAGGTTCTGAGTCAACACGATAAAAAATTATGGGAAAAATTAGATTTTCGCGAAAACTTGTATGTACCAAAATTTACCTTGATTTTCAACGTTTTTATATTTTTTGGAATTTTCCCTATACTTGTGCTGTAAGACCTTGCTTTTAACCAAAATTGACAAATCTACGTCAACCGGAAGTACCCTATTAGTTTTGGATCGAAAACCTATATGGTAGTTCCCGTTGACCTGGTCATAGATAGTGATAGGGGACCCTTAGCGCGCAAGTCCGACTCGCACTTAAAAAAATTTAAATTGGTATGTAATAGATTTTTTTTAACAAGAAACACTAAAAAAAACAACTAATCATTTGCTAGCATTAAAAATCTTGTTGACTTGTGCTATGCAATGATTAAAGATAGAGCGAGACCCGCTGATTACTAGATGCACTGGTATAAGCGCGGTCAGTTGATAACTGATGACGACTGATGATCGACTTGTAACGTGAACTTCCAAGCATAGAAAATCTCATTCGACATATTAGGTAGATATTAGAAATACCTAAAAAATCTGATCCGGCTGTAAAGAACTTATCAAATCAATTGTCTTTATAGCCAATTCTGATAACTAACCTTAGGTCTAATTGAGCAGTCACAAAAACGAAAAAGCATTTTATAAACTAAATTAATGAATTTTATTTCCCAAAGTCAAAAAACGAAAAGGTCGAGCTGACGTCCAAAAGTTTGGGATACCAAATAGAGCGAAGCGGTACTTCACCCATGGGAAAGATTCAACACCTGGGTATCCAATTCGGACCGGTTGTGTGAAAATGACTATCTGAAACATTGAGATCCAATTTTAAAATCTAAGACAAGAATCAACCTCCTTATTCTTCGTAACCTTCTTTCTGGTATTATAGCTACCCAGGGTCTGCTTATCACTCTTTCCCGGATCTGACCGGTTACTAGTTTTTACACAGAGCGATTGCTATCTGACCACCACAACCCTAATGGCGAATCAGTAACTCATTGGATGTGAGCAAATTACTTATCAAGAGTTAACTATTATTATCAGACGTTATGTGGTAACAACCGGAAACAACACTTTAACGTGCTCTCCGAGATACTGTGGGGAAGCCAACAAACAAAATAGACCGAATCAGATATTTTAAAGATCAATACAAACATTGGCCCGAGCGTGAATCTAACCCGCAACCATTGAGGCTAAAATCGGACTCGCTACCAATACGCCAGAACGGTGTCTAAGACAAGAATCAACCTGCTTACATATTTTAGGTGCTTCTTCTTATATTGTGCTTATTTACCTTACATAATTGCAAGGTTAATCAGTTCTCCCCATTTACAATATGATTAGTATGACATAAGTTATCGACCATGACAGACTCTTTACCTTCCCTTCAAAGCACGGAGACGCTGAATTGAAACAACACTATGCGTTCACCCATCAATTGACTAATTGCGGCTTAAGTTGCTGAACGCATTGAGCGTCTCGTTAGGTTTTTTAAGCTCCTAGTGTCGTCCCTAGAAAACGGTGGCCGCTTATCATCAGCTACATCGCATAACACATAAAACCTGAACCTCTTCTAGGTGCGAGTACACAGGCTTCTTATGAGTAAGCTCGCTCCAGCTTAGACCTCATCTATGTCTTCGCGCTCGATGGAAATCAATAGCTTACGTGTAGCGACATCTACATGCAACACGACGTAACTCGATAGAAAGACAAGATTGTCACAATCTCGCATCAAGCTACAGCGACACCTACGTGGAATACTACGCAACGATGTTGACGACCAATGAGCGTCACGATCCTAAATCGCGCTATCAGAGTTTCCTACGCTCGTAACCTATATATACAACTTCCCAACTTAAGTCGTTGGGTTTCAGCCCGCCAGGCAATATCACCCGCCTGGTCGGAGGATCCTCTCTTCGTGTTGGAGGCATTTCATACCTCTTACCTCCACATTACCCATTTTTTTAAAAAGCTAGATTTTACCGCCTCCATTATTTTATAAGTTAAGGTTCCGCTTTTTAAAAAGAGCCTCGTTGCTTGGAGCGTGTTGAATTTTTAAAGAGCGCTAATTGGTTTACCTTTTAGTTACGTCGCGGCCTCGGAACGAGCTGGGAAATATTTTTATTTTGTTCCATAATCGTTATTGAATTTTTTTTTAAGATCCAAAGACATTTCCATTAAACATATTCTGTACATAAGTTTAACTGCAACGATAATTAAAAAACACGGTTTTTTTATGTTTGATTAAAGGGCTTATTATTTCATGACGGTTGGGAAATAAGCATACCTCCCCCCCCTGATGGTAAGCAGTCACCGCAATTTGCGAACGGTTGCGATGCTTGAAATATCATATGCGCGTTTACAACCCCAAGGAATATGAGTGAAGCAATGAGAAGGGGAAAAGGAAGGGAACAGAGGGGGCGGGAGATTGGGCATTCGGCGCTCTCACTCATCGCATGAAACCATGCAACCATGCAATACCATGTCAACCCACACGAATGTCATTTCGAGAAAAACGCGTTTGAAAATTTTGAACGACTTGCTTTATATGATTTTTTTTTTATGTATTGGTCAAGTTTTTGGGAATTTCAGATTTATGTGAGTTATTTTACTTATTTTCACAAAAAATAAGTATACAAACTGCATATTTCGTATATAATATAACCCAAAACGTTTAACATAATACATAAATTGCATGATAAAAATGGCTTTTTTAGAAGTTTTAAAGCTTAAAATCCTACAAATATCAAAGAAAAATGTTCTTCAACCATTTACCAACACTTCTGCATATATAACTTAGTTTTTTCAATTTTGTATGACGAAACCTCTAGCGTAGTAGCAATGAAACTGCCTACAGTATCGACAATCGCGTGATCGATTCCCGGTCGATAGAGATATTAATATTGGCTGTACACATATTCCCGTCAATTAGTTAACCTTTATTTGCATATATTTTTTTTAATTTTAAAATATTTTTATTAAAAAGCCTAACTTTGATTCCTTTAAAAAGCTGTCGACAAAAAACCGGCCAAGTACGAGTCGGCCTTACACATAAACTGTTCCGTACCACCGTTGAATAAAAATATAAAGTATGGAGACCTCCTACTCAGAAATATACATTCTTTGAAAGTTTCAATTCTCTACCAGTTACGGTTCGTGAGATACAGCACAGACAGACTAATGGGGGCCGTTGAGCGTGTAAAGTTATTTTAATTTTCATTTATTTATATCCAAAGATACTTAACTTTTGATTTGTAAAATAATCATCTTTTATAACCTAAATAACACTATTCAAAACATTTACCATTTCACTGCTCTATACAAAATTAGCTCACAAAAGCGAAACGAACATGATCTTGACTTAATTGAATCCATTTAAACGAAGATAAAGGAAGAAAGAGACAGCTAATGAGACGGAGAATCGTAATAATACTCAAGGAGACAACTTCTTCCTACGCGATACAACTCGACGTAATTCAGTGCCACTTCGAACATTTAGTAGTGATACCATAACTTACTTTTATTTTAGGATAAAATATATAGTTATAGTACTAGAAAAGTAGGTAATTGTTGTTAACTCTTGATAGGTAATTTTCTATTATCCAATGAGTTATCGGTTTGCCCTTATGTTTGCGGAGGTCGGATGCCAATCGTTCTGTGTAAAAACTAAGTATCAGAGGCACTTAGGGCAGGTACAGGTTCATACCAAAACAAAACTTCATCTCATGAAAATAGTCAGCCAAATTGAGAATTTATTTTGAAGACAGTTAGTTTTAAAGATATAATTGAATTTAATCCTTGATGTTCATTTTAAGTTGTTGCAATGTTAATTATTACATTTCTGTCTTTATAATGAAAAGCTATTGATATCAGAAAATTATTTAAAGGAGTAATTAAATCTAAGTAGCGTGCTCAAGATTGTTCTCTTGTACAACTGATTGTTTTATTCGTACCTTTAACAATGGAAGTCTCTATTCTAATAGATTACTGTGACTTGAGGACCATTCAGAAATTTAACAAGGAGATAACGTTTTCAAGATTTATAATTACGCTTGAGTATCAATATATAAGGCACTGTTTATGTTGGCTTTTGACTGTTAGTCGACTAAAAATTCTTGAAATACCAATATATTTTATAGTTACAATATGTTTGAATACACAGAGAGTGTCCTAATATAGCTTCTCAATATGGAATCCCCAGCGAAAGTTGGATAAACTTTAGAAATATGAAGAGAATACGCAATAAAAACAATCGTAAAAACTTGTAACGGAGTCTTTGTCAAATATTGCGAATATATGTAGTGACAGAGTAGACTGGTATGTTTCCTGTGGATTTATGAAGCCAATTCGATATCAACTCGACTGAAAAACGTTGAGGACATAGACCTACTATACACTATAGACAGTCCTTTCCGTACTGACAAAATGACAGTTTCACTATTGCTTCGTAAAATCAACATCAACGCAACGAAACAAAAGTTAGTCAAAGCTTGTAATATAATCGAATAATGTGGGCGTGTGACCGATTTCGTTTCGTTACGTTGATGGTCTTTTTTTTCTTTCTTATTTATTTATTTAATAGGAAACCAACGTTGTATACAATTCTTTCTTATTTCTATAGTACATTCTTACGTATGATATTACGTTTGTCTATGACATAAATTGTATACCCCAATTATAGGCTAACCTAACATGCATTTAGTGTTTTTTTTTTCATATTTAATGTTAATTAACATTCTTTGTGGATTATGAAATAAGGTTAAACTAATTAAATTTATGATGACAACAATAAATAACTTTTATTTAAAGATAGAAATACAAACAATTATTATGAAAATAAAGGAGATGATACAATAATTACAAAAATGAATGAATGAAATCAAAATAAAGTATGTAATCTATCTGCTGGAACTATATAAACAAAAAAACAATATATTCTAACAAGAAAAAAAAAGGAATAACGAGGTGCAAGAGGTAGTGCAAAGCTTTTAAATATTTTTTAAATTGTCGTTTAAAAGTTATAATGGGTTGTTGAAATATAGAATAGTTAGTGGCCAACCTAGTGTCAGAGGTCTTCAGGTCACCGTATAGGCCTCTGACTTGACTTTTCGTCATATTGTCAAATTGATAATAGCCGGGACTGACTTTTTACGTGCCCTCCGAAGCACGGAGACGCTCAGTTGAAATACCAATATCCAATCACCCATCTACTGACTGACCGCGCCTACAGTTCCTTAACCCACGATCGTTTACCGATCAGTGAACTCACCGGGCTATGAGTGTCTCATGGCAATGGTGAATTTACGAAAGAGCATCAGTGAGTCTTTGAATATTTTTTCTATTTGGAAGAGCCTGTCTACAGTATACAGTAAGTCTATGGTCAAGGACCTTCGTGTAATTGTATGAGTAAGTTTTGTTGTTCTTATTATATAACAATTAATATATCGATAATTTTGAGAAACTTAAAATAAACAATCCCAACCTACTAATATTATAAATGATGTATGTTTGCATGGATAGATGTTTGTAATTCTTTCACATTACTAATGTATCCGTTATAAGTTGTAGCAAATATAGAAAGACTACACAAAAATCTTTACGATGCTTCTCCAAGCACAGGCCAGACCAGTGAGAGCCAATATATAGACCCAGAATTAGTAGATAATGTTTTTTTTTATGTTAGAAGTTGGCAAACAAGCATACGGTCCACCTGATGGTAAGTGGCTGCCGCAGCCTATGAGCGCTTGCAGCATCATTAGTAGGTGCCGCTCACGCGTTGCCAACCTCGAGATATTAGTTCTTAAATCTCGTTCGCCCAGTAATTTCACTAGCGTACAATGCCCTTCAAACCGGAACACAGCAGTACCTAAACACTACTATTTGGCGGAAAAATATTGGACACTGCGGTGGTACCTACCTAGCCGGCCTCTTGCAACAAAAGACCTACCACCAGTGTGACTGATTGCACTGGTGCAATAATCTCTGCTGTGACAGAGGTTATCCCAACAGCGGGCGATAGGGTCGTCACATCCCGACGCCTTTAATATGTTGAAATATGTTGCGTTTGGTGTGATGAGTGAGAGCGCCGGAAGCCCAATCTCACACCCTCTCCGTTCCCTTCCCTTCGTCCGTCTCATCCCATCCCTCATGTACCTTGGATTGGCATCACGCATATAAATATAATAATAATAATAAATAAACGCTGCACACTCAACGGCCCCCATTAGGATTGTAATATCCTGTGTCGGGGGTCCGGAAACATTCACAATGACAAATACACCCAGACCGGAAAATATGCTTGCATGGTCAATACAAACATATTATGCTCCGAGCGGGAATCGAACCCGCGACCTGTAAGGCAGGTTCGATACCGCTGCGCCACAACGTCGTTGTTCAATGGTTCAATTATCACAAGCATTCATAGGTTTTGGTTTTTTTTTTCGGAATGTGTATTGCTGTTGGCCCTACTGGCCTTGACAGCGTCACCGGGCGGGAGGGCCGAGTACTGAGACTCAGCCGTGATAAAGGGACAGCCCTCAAGGGGGCTCAAATTTGATTCCGTCCTTAGGGTGCCTCCTGCGAAGCCGAACCACAGCTAAGGACGTCATCGGAGATGGAGGCAGCGCTCCGAGCGCATTCTATACGATAGACTGACCCGACGGTGTGAGCGCGACGCGACGTGCGAAACAAAGGACCTCGTCCTCGCCGGCGAAGACGGTGTTGTGTGCGTGTCTGTGCTGTGCAAAATGCCCCTTGCATTTTCTAATGTAATCCTATCGTCAGGGTCTTGCAGGACGTGCTTAGGACGCCTTACTTTTGTCGGTTGGTTACATCGGTCTGTGTAGATACAAGCATGTCTAATCAAAGAATTTGGATGGAAAGTACTTTGATCGAAATAGTTTTGCGATAAGCGCTTCAAATGTTTGGGGATGGGTTTTGGTGACTGCATACCATCAGGCGGACCGTATGCTTGTTTGCCAACCGTCATAAACCAAAATAAAAAATCTGTGCGTACAAACAAACAAACTGTAACTTTAGAGTATTGGTATCATTTAAATATAGCAAAATATTAATTTTCATTACTTTTACAATAATTTTTTCCTACTTCTATTATATTCTTATATAAAGGCGTCGGGATGTGACGACCCCATCGCCCGCTGTTGGGATAACCTCTGTCACAACAGAGATTATTCCACCAGCGCAATCAGTCACACTGGTGGTAGGTCTTTTGTTGCAAGAGGCCGGCTAGGTAGGTACCACCGCAGTGTCCAATATTCTGCCGCCAAATAGTAGTGCTTAGGCACTACTGTGTTCCGGTTTGAAGGGCATTGTACGCTAGTGAAATTACTGGGCGAACGAGATTTAAGAACTAATATCTCGAGGTTGGCAACGCGTGAGTGGCACCTACTAATGGTGCTGCAAGCGCTCATAGGCTACGGCAGCCACTTACCATCAGGTGGGCCGTATGCTTGTTTGCCAACTTCTAACAAAAAAAAAAAAATTCTTAAAAAAGAAACTATACAGTTCTCTTTGTTAGGAAAAAATACAAACTTTGAAGCTACGAATAATTGAAAATTTGAGTTTCTCTTAAGCAAGTCTGCCGAAAGCGGCGCCCGGGGCTTCAAATATGAGCTTATGAATATTTCCTATTAAGTAAAAAGCCCTGGCCATGAAATAAAGACTGCCTAACGAAGTTAAATGGTTTAGTAAAAGTTTCATACTACTGGTGGCCATCAAAAAAGCGGTTTAATCAGTAAAAAAATCTATACAAAACTTATGTTATTCTGTAGGTATGACTAGAACTGACATAACTGTGGAGTAAATAACATTTAATGCCAATTAAGCTATAAGTCAATATGAAACAAAGTGAAACCGAGACAAAGAACGAAAATTGAAGAGAATTAACCATGAAATTACAAGAAAACGTCACATTTAGGCATATATTTTGACATGAGCGAGAAAACGATATAAAATACAGAGAAAGAGACAGAGAGATATACGTTTTATATTTTACGATGCTATACGTGGTCTACAGAACTATTGTTAAGATTTTTTCATCTCAAGCCATGCCGGGTCCCTTGGAAGCACAAAATCATTTAGCCAGCTTCCCCTGGGGTAAAAACGAGCTTATTTGGAACGCCGATGGGAATATTAGTAATGCCTTGAAAAAGTATTGAAACAAACGCCCAGACCCAAATAGATTCACACCAAACATCTGCTTCGAGCGGGAATTAAACCCGCGACCTTTGAAGCTTTAAGTTGATTAAGAGAAAAGTTCCTAAAAAAATCAACATAAAATCGCTTTTTTCAAGGCTCACACTAAGTTAATACGGAGCGGTTCAGGCAGGATAATGTGATTATTAGTTTATGAGGTAAGCGTGACGTACGGACGGACAGCGATGTTACATGGCTTATTGGAAATTCCCCTTTTTAATAAGGTAACTTTTTTGGTGGTCATTTAAGGCTAACATATTTAGTAATTATGTAAAAGTACGCTTGAAATTTACGCTTTATTAACCGACTTTTTTTTTATGTGGGCAAACGGACAGGAGGCTCACCTGATGTTAAGCGATCAAACCTGCCCATGAACATCTGCAACACCAGAAGGCATGCAGGCGCGTTGCCGACCTTTAAGGAAAGAATACGCTCTTCTCTTGAAGGTTCCCAAGTCGTATCGGTTCGGAAAGACCGCCGGCGGAAGCTGGTTCCACAGAGTGGTTGTTGAAGTCAGATAGCAATCGCTTTGTGTAAAACTAGTAACCTGTCAAATCTAGATAAGAGTAATAAACAAGCAGACCCCCAGCAACGCTAGTAAGAAGAAGATATTTATGTATATCTGATACTTCAGTATCAATCTATGTATTTTGAGTTTTTGCAACATTTTTTACGGTAGTAGAGCCATGCTTCAAAAGGGTTGGCTCGACCGGAGAAATACTACCGCTCACAGAAAATCTGTCAAGTAACAGTATCATTAGGTACTGTTGCGTTTCGTGCGATGAGTGTAAGCGCCGGATGCCTATTCTCCCACCCCCTCTGTTCTCTTACTTTTTTCCCTTCTCCTCCTGTCCCTTCTGTTCCTTGGGTTGGAAACGCGCTTGTGATACTTCAAGTACCGCGCCTGTCCATAGGTTGCGGTAACTACTTACCATCAGGCGTACCGTATGCTTGTTTGCCAACTGTCATGACATAAAAAAATAACATTTTTGAAAATTTTGGGTTGTATGTATTTTTAATGCAACATCATAAAAAAATTGTTGAAAAAATGAAAAATTGGGGTGGACTACCCTTCACATACACACAAAATTTCATAAAAACAGTCGAGCAGTTTCGGAGGCGTTCGGTAACAAACACCGCGACACGAGAATTTTATATATTAGATGACGTTAAATATTCTTTGAAACGTAAAAAGGCTTAACCAGTTTATACATTAAAAATCTAGTTTCATGTGTAATTTTGCTTTATAAAATTATGGTGAAAATATATAAAAATGTCCATATGGAAGCGGGGCAAGTGGGCTTAGGTCAGCGCGCAAGGCTTCGCGTTTTGAAACCACACTTTCAATGAATGTAAAATAAACGTACTAACTGAATATACGTTTGAAAAAGTTTGATGTAATGGTAAAAAATATGGTGCCTTTAACATATTACGTAAATTATTATTTTGTTTCCTGTAGCGTATGCACAAGTTACTTTAAATATTTTGATACCTCATGGTCTATCAGAATTTAACCTGCTAACAAAAATAAAAGAAGTATTTAAAACGGTCCAGCCTTCTTTGTATAATTGAGTAGCTCTTCTTCGTCATAGCATTATTCCCGGTATTTTATTTACCCAGGATCTGCTTATTACTCTTAGCCGGATTTGACAGGTTACTATTTTTTACACAGAGCGATTGCCATCTAAATTTCGCAACCCTAAAGGCGAACCTGTAACTCATTTGATAAAAACAAATTACTTATCAAGATCAAACGATTATTATCAGATGCTATGTGATAACAACCAGGATAGATAGCTTAACGTTGCATGGTTTTCCGTTGTGAAAAATATACTTCCATTACTTTTAGCACATGGCATGTATATATCATTTCACATAGAAAAGATAATCTAGTTAGAACAATGAAAGTTACTTAATTTAACGCGATGCTTAATCTATCTTAATTATGTTGAAGGTAGGTAAGCCTATAAACTAAGAGGTCACGGCCCTGAGAAAATTAATTTTACTTCCCTCCACTGACCGTAATGTAATGCACCTTTACATCGATTAAGGTTACTGGATACACTCCAAAAAAAACTATAATGGTTTTTACCCGAAGAGAAACAAGAAATTCCGATCCAGACATTTTTGGCGCGCCACAGATTGTACACATATTTACTACCAAGTCACGATTTCTCCCAAAGGTTGTACGTTAAAACATAATTAACGATCAAACGATCCATCAATCCTTCCACTCGATTTACCAACTTAATCAGATGACGGGGCGAATATGGCGCCGGCAATATGAAGGTCCAATATTCTGGTATACGTTGTGATCATTCGTTCCCCGTCAAATTTAACGTTAAAAAAAAAAGTTTTATTTTTATTTCCTTTGCAATAAATTTTTATTTAATACATTTAAGTACCTTTAATTTCTTGGTGCACACGTTTCATTCGCGTTTGGGAAATTTATGTATACATCTAGAAAAGTTATAGCCGGATTTCCCTATCGATTTAAACTTTTAAATGAAATCGTAATAAAGTTTTTCAATTTACCTTGATTGTAATTACTGTTTTTATTATGTAAAGGTACAAGGTGTAATGTCCCTCCAACACAAAGGGAGGAAAGGGAGAACTCTGACAAGGCTGGTGATATAAATAAATAAACGCTACACATTCAACGGCCCCCATTAGGATAGTTATGTCAAAGACAAACACACCCAGACCGGAAACACGTGTCTGTATGATCAATATAAACACCTGCTCCGAGCGGGAATCGAACCGCGACCTGTGGCGCTTAAGCAGGGTCTGTACGGCTGCGCTACAAAGTCGTCAAATGTTGCCTGAAAGGTCGCGGCGCTACGGTTTTTAAGAAAGGATATTTATTCATTTATTTGAAAATAACAATAACGAACAGGCTTAACTTAAAACGTTACATGTTCAATTTTTGTAATGCTACATTATACTATTTATAGCATATGTGATACGTTTCTTAAATATTTGTACACTACAATTAAATATATCTATATCTGGTTCTGCAATGAGAATGTTGTTAACCAACCGAATTGCTTTGGGTATGGGAGAGTTCGTTCCATGTCTAGTGTGAATGCCAGGTTGCTCCGCCAATAGATGGTGACGACGCCGTACACTAGCATTAGCACAACAACAGATTTAACAGATTCGATACCTCTCATATACAAAGAATCGTAATTCGCTTAGAGCCGAAGGATTGTCAATTTTATTACTAAGCAATAAATATGAAAACATTAACAATGAAATTGTTCTTCTAATTTCTAATGTTAAAAAATCTGTCATCCCATTCACAAACAGCAATGGAAATAAAAATGGATAATAACCATATTTGGACGCAAATAAGCAATACCATGTCAACCCACAAAATTGAAAAAACTGAGTTATATATACAGAAGTGTTGGTAAATGGCTGAAGAACATTTTTCTTTAATATTTGTAGGGTTTTAAGCTTTCAAACTTCTAAAAAGCCATTTTTAATCATGCAATTTGTGTATTATTTAAAACGTTTTGGGTTATATTATATACGAAATATGCAGTTTGTATACTTATTTTTGTGAAAATAAGTAAAGTAACTTACATAAATCTTGAAATTGCCAAAAACTTGACCAATACATAAAAAAATCATATAAAACAAGTTGTTAAAAATTTTCAAACGCGTTTTTCTCGAAATGACATTCGTGTGGGTTGTCATGGTATTGCTTATTGGCGTCCAATTCTTCTTATAGACAAATCGTAAAAACTTCCTTTGTACCTTTTCAACGATATTTATATATTTTGTTTCTAACGGATATGTTACTCTGCTGTGACTAAACCTACCTTACATTATATATCTAATATAGAAATAAAATATATTTAAATAAGTTATATTAAATGCACGAAAATAAATAGCATAAAACTACGAAATTGGCATGTGTATCGTCTAGCGGTCAAGACCCTTGTTACGTTGTGTTCGTAATAACCCGTGTTCTTTTAGAGCATCAGAGGCAACAGGTTCAATTCGACAATGGAAAACAATGATATCTTATTTATTATATAGTTTAATTATTTTAGTGTCATATGATTATCATAATAAAAATATTTATATAAGCCATTAAAGGCAAAATGGTGAGATAATAAATATATCCCTATACTTTCAACACCTCTTACGAGAAAGTAGTCCGCTCCTCCAATTCTTATATACTTAAATTCTATAGTAAAAATATAAAGAAGAGGGAGATCGATGGCTCCCCACACGCCACCGACTGTGGGCTCCAACCATAGATACGAGACCTCCCGGGTAAGGGATAGGCTATTTATAGTGCGCCTGCGACACACAATTTGATTGTTATAACGTGAAAGGACATAGTCCTGGTAATTTATATTTATGGTGATTTCGTTATCGGGACGCAAGATTTATTCTTTTATATTATTGTTATTATTTTCATAGCGTGGAAAGGGATCAAGCCCTGATATTTTGTAATGGTATCAATTAAGACCGAAGTCACATAATATTTCATATTCATCTTTGTATGAGAAGGCAAAACGCCATAATAATAGAGGGACAAGCCCTAGTCATTATATATAAGGGAATAAATCCCTGGTTCAGATATGTATTCGAACATAAAACCGCCAGGCGGCATTCCGTAAGCACAATGCTATAATCGTCAACCTCACCTTAGTGAAGTAAAATTCATCATTAATAATAAATAATATCATTTATAACGTATATTTCTCATACCACTATATATGGTTAATATAGAGTTTATATTCATCATAAACTTCATCTTTGTTAAAGTATTTTCATCAATAATGCTTTTTATAACGTATATTTCTTTATCACTATATATGTGTAATATAGTATTTATAATAACCTCACCGTAGTGTAGGCAAATTCATTAATAATTATATTTATAAGTATATTTCTTTTATCACTATATATGGGTCATATAGTATTGATAATATTCAATTCTTTATAATATCACAACCGCAATTCCTTAAAACTAAGTCCTACCTAACCCTACCTAATTGTTATTTAAATTATCGCATTGTCTTATAATTAATATTCGTTGGTTTATATCGTATTCGTAATCGCATTGTCTTACAACTAATATTCTTTGGTTTATGTCATTTTCGTATTATAGCCTTATACAATAAAAACCATAGCACGTGCTCACGCAAAGTACCCTTTGGCTCAATACTCAAACATACATCCGAAACCAGATCATTATTTAAGACGTGATAAACACGCATGATAAGAGTTAAGCAGGCCACACTGTCTAATACTAGTTAGCTATCTCGAAGTGAGAAGCAACCAGTTGCCCTAATAGTATGACATGCTACAATGTCAATTATAAAAATCCCTATTGCTAAGCTAAGGGGCGTCTCTAATAAGAAGACGAGTCATTTTGCTACAAACGATATATAATATTCCAGCCTCTCAGCAACAAACCGAATTACGTCACGGCATCGACCTAAGTCGCACCACCGCAGCAATTCTAATCTGTATCACTGGGGCCGCTTCAGCAATGGACCTGAGGAAACTACTGCATCGATATAAATCGCACCACAGAGTCAAACCCATGTCAACATCACATCAGCAAAGTCAGACCTCACTCGAGGACACTATAGACATCCCCAACCGCAGAGGTCAAACTCTGCGGTACCCTGGGCTTGTCGTGCCGGGGTTTCAGTAGCCGGGAGTCGATTGTGCAGGTGGCACCTTCGACTGCCCGGTGAAGCTCACAGGGTCAGACGGTTCGGGCGTGGGGCGTTTTACGCTAGACCGCGCCTAGGAGGGTGGTGTCGTATGGGTCGCTTCGGTACTTTTCTGCTTATCAGAATGGACTGCGAGCGGCTCCTGCGACACCGGAGGTGGTTTTGACCAGGGCCTTCAGCCCCGGTCGGGCGGTAGAGGAAGAAAACCTCTTTAAAAAATAACGGCGGTCGGTCGTAGAGGAAACAACCTCATTAAAAAGTTAGTCTCGGCGGGGAGCCCCAGGGCCTTTGGTTGGGTTGCCGGGGCCTTCCGGTCCCGGTCGGTGTTGAGGATGACAACCTCGTTAAAAATCACGTATTTGTATTTATGTATTATATGTATTAGTATGTATTTATGGCGGCAGTATGTTGCCGCCCAAAGCGGAGGCCAGCGCCAGGCGCGTTCGCGCGCGGAGTTATGTATTTTTATGTAAGTACTAGTATGTATTATTATGTATGTATGGCGGCGGTAGGTTTGCCTGCCACCGGTGGGCCCCTCGGGGCAAGCGCCGGGGCGTCGTGGTGGTATGCTTCGGTGATCCCGCGACGTCCCACTATGGCGCTAGGAACATGACCAAAATCATATCGGAGCCTCACACTTAAGCATCGGGTCAACTAAGATTAAAAATCCTCGGGCCTCGCTTAAGGACACTATAGACATGACTCAGGTCACATCAGAGCCTCAAACTCAAGTATCGGGTCAACTAAAACTCGCCAAAACATTATACACGTATACAGCTGAAATATAATTATTTATTAGTAATGACGCATAAATTCTTCCCAACGCATACTTTTAAATCTTCATTGAATTTGCTTCTTCTTAAGTTTCAAATAATCCATTAGATTCTGAAACATTAACAATATTTGCGCCGAAGCATTACTTTCGCTTTTATATTCGCAATTACAATATCACATAATATTACAGAAACAAAGTAAACTTCGTTTCTTAATATATATCAAACATATATACATTCATAATTGACGGACCCACAAACCGTCATTAAATATTTAATTTATAATAATAAATTATATTATGATATATATTTCATTGATATAAATTTGCCTTCAACATGTATAGATCATATTATTCATATTAGATCTCTTCGCCAGTAATCATAGACGGACCACCATACCGTCATTATTTATTAATTATTGTATATATATTTAATATATACTTTATATATATTCTTTGCCATGCATCACCAACCACCATTAATAATATGTATAAAAACCATATACGAAGATCGAAAACCTTAACTAGCATTCTAGCAGCATAGCCGCCCGAACGCACCGCCTTGGTAAACCGTCCACATATATGCTGATGGTAGGGCTTAAGAAAAAGGTCCGCCTGGTTAACTACCACCGTACGTTGGTAAAAAACTCGTGAAGTGACTGCTCGTCAGCCGCGTTTCGAGGTCAGCCAGCGTATAACCTGTAAATGTATCCAAAAAAATGGTCGGCAACGCATCTGCATGCCCTCTGGTGTTGCAGATGTTCATCGGCGGCGGTGATCGCTTAATATCAGGTGAGTGTCCTGCCCGTTTGTCCCCATAAAAAAACTAGACTTCCGTGTTCAATAAATGGATAAATATTATTTGTTCACAGCCCTTTGTTTCTTAGTATTACCTCAACTGCATGACAATTTGGCACATGAACAACTGTACTTCGATAGAAAGTTTACATCAAACGACAGTTGTAAGAGTAGTTTTAGATTTGTAGAAAACTATTGAAACGCCCTTACTTTACCACAATGTTTTAGAGATTTTAATTAAATTATGAAAACAAATTAATTTTACTCAAACATAAACAAAATTGATCATGTAGTTTTAAGCCGATTTTATAATACAACTTTACATACACAAATAGGAGAGCGATTAAAAATATAAAGAAAATTTTGATTCTTATTTTAAAATAGATAAAAATAATTATGTCGTATAGAAAACTCAACCACGAGCTAGACGCACTCATTGGGCAGGAGAATATGATCACGTTATATAAGTCGCAGCGGTTGAGATGGGCTCGGCACATAGAAAGTGGTACTATTGCGTGGAGGCAGACTTGAGAAAGATGGAGAAGTATACCAACTGAAGAAGGACAGCCAAGCTTCACAACAACTGGAGGAAGATTGTAGAGGAGGCCAAGACCCATAGAGGGTTGTAGCGCCAACGGAAGTAAGTAAGTAATAGAAAACTCAAATAGATCTAATTTAGCTAGAAGTTTTTTAAATGTTTTCAAATAACAAACATCATAAAATCTGCTCGTCTAGAACAAGCTGGGGTTTCATATTTCACTACGATACTCTAAAACCGTAAATATAATTAATGAAATATGACATGCCATTCGTACACATTCATACGTATAACAACAATTTAAATGGTTTTATATGTTAATATAAACGCTATTCGCATTTAATATTCTGGCACACTACATCAAAACACTTGGACTGTATCCCAATTGGGTGAAATATAAAAATGGGTGAGATAACCAGTAATGGCGGTAATAAAACCATTCGCAAACAAAACTGTACACAACTAGGTGACATCGACGGAACAGAGCTACATTTGTCGGGTTATTTTATAGCTTCATCAATTTATATCACAGCGAACTTATGCCTCACTTATTATTACGCCAAATTCGCACTGTTTCAGTTATATTAGGTTCTTATGAATTCATACATGCTTATTAAATTTTGTTTAAGAACTAGATTATTCTTTTGTTGTTGGGAAGGAAATCAGAAATCTGTAAGCCTCAATACGAACGCGAGGAATAACTTGAAAAAGCGTGTTCCTTCTAAAAAATACTTGAAATCCTATACAGGAGGACCGGGTTGTGTGGCAACCCTTACGTGAATAAGTGGGCAACAAGTTTATTTATTTTTAAGATTGTTATTTATTTAGTTATTTATTCAGGGAGAAAATCTGCAATTAGATACACCTAGCCTTCTAGGTTAGACTACCAACAGATGTAGGTGTGTATTTGTTACTTCTTCTTACCGATTGGTTAGTGGTCAACCTAGTGTCAGAGTTGTTCAGGTCGCCCGTAGGCCTCTGACTTGACTTATCGACTGCTGTCTAATTGTCAACAGCCGGGACCGACTTTTACGTGCCCTCCGAAGCACGGAGACGCTCGGTTGTAATACCACTATGCGGTCACCCATCTAGTGACTGACCGCGCCTAAAGTTGCTTAACCTATCGATCGTTTACCGATCAGCGGGTGCACTGGGCTATGAACGTCTCGTATTTGTTACTAATAGATGCCGAATGTAATTTTGCTATACTCTATTCAAGGTAAATCGGTACGGCTTTACGGTAGTAGACATGCTTCTCTCAGCACAAAAGGGCCGGCTCGACCGGGGAAGTATTACCCTCTCACAGAAAATCGGCGTCAAATAACAGTATCAGTATTCAACGCCGGAGGCCCAATCTCCCACCCCGTCTGTTCCCTTCCTTTTTTTCCCGTCTCATCCCATTCCTCCTGTTCCTTTGGTTCGCAACGCGCTTGTGATACTTCTAGTATCGCAAGCGTTCATTGGTTGGGGAGACTGCTTACCATCAGGCGGATCGTATGCTTGTTTGCCAACCGTCATGACATAAAAAAAACTGAAGTAATGCTCAAACTGTATAAAAAAGGAGTATATTTCAAAATACGAATGCAGAATAACAATCTAGGAACCCAAAAGTGACGCACAATTTATTACTTGATTACGCAAAAATTTAAATATTACCAATGATGTTCATTACCATTAAATCTCAATTCATAGCTCCGTAATCGCATTAGGTTTGTATTACGAAAAAAATATCATGACGAGCGCCAAAACGCTGTCAGAGTAATAAATTTAGATTAAGTGAGCCACCCCCCGACGCGCAGTGTAATGATATATGACGTGGCGTATAACTTACTGACAAAAGTTACTGAGATGACGCGATGACTGCGAACTTGTACATAGAGTCATGACTTTCAACGTCAGATTTTAAAATTTAAGGTTAAATTGGCAAAAACTAAAAATTATGTATAAATTAAATATAATATAGCTATATTAGCTAACATGATTTTTCAACATAGAAAAAGATTAGAGATGAACGAATCTACAATTTTTTAAAGTAATTTGGCTTTCTGTTAAATTGTAATAGAAATTAAAAACAAACATTTTTGTTGCTGACCTCATCCGGTCGATCCGCATATCACAGAAGCCTATGAATATTGCACGTGTCACATGCTTGCTACCGACAAAAGAAGGAAGCCTCTTCACTAGAGGGAAAAGGCGAGAATATAGAAGATGGAGAGAGTGGGAGAAGAATTTGGGCACACGCTACTCCCCCTTGTGGAACAAAAGGCAAAATAATCTGATAGTGAGTCCCGGCCGAGCCGATCCATTACAAAGCAGGAAATATCAACTCTCTCCTTAACCTGAAAATCACATAAATAATATTTTACTATAATATACAAAAACCTATAACCATTATTATCCTTTTTTCAATTCAGTTGCACGCACTAAAATATTTCCGTAAAGAAATTAGTATATAGTCAAATTTGTAAATTTCAGTTGAGTTCGAAAAAGAAAAAAAAACAATAATTAAAAGAGCCAACAGTTCACAGTTTTAGTGGTCCCACTAAGCTGCGGCGTATATTTGAATACCACAGCATCCTCGCATTTATATCGCGAGATGTGATTCCCCGAGCTTGAAAATTTGCTATAATTTAACATGACATTCCAGAAATCGCCACTGTAATGAGAACATTGTATTCTAGCATCGTTGACGCCAATGTTTTTGGCCATTTTGTTTCATTTACCACTTCTTAATGTAAGATTCTTCTTCATCCCAGCATTATTCCCGGTATTTTATGTACCCAGGGTCTGCTTATTACTCTTATACGGATTTGACAGGTTACAAGTTTTTACACGGAGCGATTGCCATCTGACCTGCGCAACCCTAAGGGCGAACCAGTAACTCATTGGATAAGAGCAATTTACTTATCAAGAGTTAACGACTATTATCAGATTTTTATTGATAATAACCGGGACCGACAGTTTAACGTGCTCTCCGAGGCACGGTGGGGAGACCCACACGGACAAACGCCCAGACCGAGACAGAAATTTTAACAAACATCTGCCCGAGCGGGAATCGAACCCGCAACCGTCGAGACTAAAGGCAGACTCGCTACCCACAAAGCCACAACGGTGTCAAATTCAAAAAAAAAATTCTTAATGTAAGATTATTTCTTGTAAATTAGATAATTAAATGTAAAAACTTTTTTCAAATGGTTTTAATGTTTACATTCAATAAAAGAGTGAGTAATAAAAGATTTTCCGAATTTTCAAAAAAAAAAATTTTTTTTACTAGCTTCTAAATGCGGCTTTGCCAGCGTGTCTAACGATTTTTAATCAGGCATCGAAATATGATACCATACGAAATATATCCTGTAAATCAGTAATTCCCAACCTTTTATTAACCATAGATTTAGTTTTGTTAGAAAGGACCACCGTGTAAAAGATATATTTTTTAAATGTTTGCTATTAAAACTTCGACATTTATGACCCGATTTGGAAAAACCATTTTACAAACCAAATCAACTTTAGCCTTTATTTCGGAATATTCTCGGAAGTTGAGACAGAGTTCATCAATAATATTATATGACTCTTAAGGTTTTCTTGTATGTTTACTCTATTTGCGTGTATTTTTAGTCCTCCACAAATGTTTTAAATGTCACGAAATTTGAAATCGCCATTTTTTCCCTCCTGTGGACCACAGGTTGGGAACCACTGCTGTAAATACTTAAGGTACGTGAGCAAGTAATTGTGTAAGCAACAGAAACAACGGCTGTAAACAAGATCTATATACGGATAGTCGTAAACATGTCGGAGCGGGAAACGTATTTCCTCAATACGAAGCTCTTAGACGGGCACGCGGACCTGATGGAATAAACTAGTATATATATTAACCCTTTAACTTTTATTAAATATATACTGGTGGTGAGCCTTTTATTACGCGAGGCCGACTAGGTAGATAACCGTAAAGCAGTATGCTGTGTTTCAGTTTGAAGGACGTTGTTTCTTAGTAGAAGAGCCATACTTCTCCAAGCACAAATGGGCCGGTTGGACCGGGAAATGGTATCCTCTCACAGAAAATCTGCGTTAAGTAACAGTATCAGTAGGTTCCTGTTGTGTTTCGTACGATGAATCTGAGCGCGGGAGACTGTAGACCAACCGTTTACCAACCGTTATGATATAAAAAAAAACTGTATCTAATAAACTTACTAGGCAGCAGAGATTTAAAAACCAATATCTCGAGGTTGTCAACGCGTGAGTGACACCTACAAAATAAAGTGTTGCATTGCAGCGCTCATAGGCTACGACAACTGTTTACCATCGGGTGAGTTGTATGCTTGTTTGCCA
The DNA here is from genome assembly GCA_023373885.1 of Hestina assimilis. Taxonomy (NCBI): domain Eukaryota; kingdom Metazoa; phylum Arthropoda; class Insecta; order Lepidoptera; family Nymphalidae; genus Hestina; species Hestina assimilis. Next base: position 1,401,648 of record CM041749.1, on the reverse strand, counting down.
ACTTAGTACATAAAAAATACATAATGTTATGATCAACTAAACAAGAATATACATATATACGACTGTACGTGTATAATGAAATACATATTTTATATAAAGTGACAAGTTGACACCGTTGTGGCGTTGTGGGTAGCGAGTCTGCCTTAAGCCTCGACGGTTGCGGGTTCGATTCCCGCTCGGAGCAGATGTTTGTATTAATCGTACAGGCATGTTTTCCGGTCTGGTTGTGTTTGTCCTTGTCATTGTGAATGTTTCCGGACCCCCGACACAGGATATAATTATTCAAATGGGGGCCGTTGAGTGTGTAGGCGTTTATATTTTATATAAAGTGTGTTACAAATCGTTATAACGTACGTGTGTATAAACAGTTTTTTCTCAAGAATGTGCCAGCTTTATAATATTTATATTTTTCTGTGGTAGGATTTGGGAGACAAAATAAATGTTTATACCTGAGAACTATACAGATTACTAACGAGACGGTTACGATGTAGATATGGTAATTTACGTAAATTTACGTAGCGCTAATCAGGAGGGATTGTGCTACGTTATACTGAGAATTCGAGGAAACTCTCAGCGGGATATAATCTTTGTGAATTCTGATAAGAAATATTCATGGAAATACAAACATGTATCCTACAAATGTTACTAATCCTACCACCTATTACCTACTTCTTAGTCCACCATGGAAAAATGGCTGAAGGGATTTGGGTGAAATTTGTCAGAGATAAAGATTGTACGAATATGATACTTTTTATCACCGTAAAAATGTAAAGTTCCCGTGGGATAGCTTTATATAAAGAGAAATTTTATATTCCTCTGAAAGTATTGGGCACGTTCTCAAACGCAACCTAGACTTTTCACAAAATTCTTATTTTCAAGTTTTTAATTGAATGATAAAGAGACAATAGATCAATTTATAAAACTTTTTTTATATTGTCAAGCTAGATCAAGTAGTTTTTGAGACGAGAAATCATTCGTTTTTATCGTTTAGTGTATAAACTATTTTTTTAATTAAATAATAAATTTCAATTAGCTTTTTTTTAATTTATGAAATATATTACTGTACATTAAACAGAAACGCATTAAATATTGCTTTTTTTTATTATTTTTTTATGTTAGAAGTTGGCAAACAAGCATACGGCCCACCTGATGGTAAGTGGCTGCCGCAGCCTATGAGCGCTTGCAGCACCATTAGTAGGTGCCACTCGCGCGCGTTGCCAACCTCGAGATATTAGTTCTTAAATCTCGTTCGCCCAGTAATTTCACTAGCGTACTATGCCCTTCAAACCGGAACACAGTAGTGCCTAAGCACTACTATTTGGCGGTAGAATATTGGACACTGCGGTGGTACCTACCTAGCCGGCCTCTTGCAACAAAAGACCTACCACCAGTGTGGCTGATTGCACTGGTGGAATAATCTCTGTTGTGACAGAGGCTATCCCAACAGCGGGCGATGGGGTCGTCACATCCCGACGCCTAAATGCTTGCTATATTTGTCACAAAAAAAATCTATCAATGACATGCAAAAACATGTAGTTGAAAGGAAGGTAAGTAGCGAACGTTTCCTTACGATATTTTCCTTGTACGCAATTTATGAATTCATCTTAATTAATTAAATAGAAAAAAAACATTCCGAAATGGCTAAGGCGAAGATACTACTTATTACGTAACTAGATATTTTGTATTGATTATAATATTGTATGTATTTGTACGTATAATAAAATTAGTTTCTGACATTAGCTTCGCCCGCGTGAATAACGATTTTAATACAAACTTTGAACCAATTGCAAATTAAAATATAAATAAAATTATAATTCAATTTCTTAAAGTTGTACTTTACTATTTCAACCCTCCACGGACGGAATATTATAAAAAAGGGGTCAGAAGTTTTCTCTTCACATATTTATAATATATTCAGTGTAATATAAATGCTGTATCTTAAGTTTGTATACCACTTATGAAATTTAAATCTTATATCAAGCGGTGTTTACTAAATAAAGCTTATTATTCCGTTAATGAATATATTGCAGATAATGTGGCATGGAATTAATATACGTTGAGTTTCATGCGGGATATATATCTTAATTGTACATTTGACAAATGTAATGTGATTATTTTTGAAAAGAGTAACTGTAGAGTTTCTTGCCGTTTCTTCTCTGCAGAATCTACCTTCCGAATCGGCAGTAGCTTTACTTAGGCGGACATAACAGACTGTATATTTGACGATTCAAAAGCGCTTAAAAGCCTATTTGAATAAAGAATATTTTGAGTTTGAGTTTGAGTTTGAGTATAAATTACATGTAAGCATTGCTATAACTTCTATAAATTTACTATTCGTACATATTAACCCAATGAAGAGAAGTTAGTCACAAACCAACTCCATTCGGTTATCACGACGTTGTGGCGCAGCGGTACCGACTCTGCCTTAAACGCCACAAGTCGCGGGTTTGATTCCCGCTCGGAGCATAATGTGTTTGTATTGACCATGCACGCATATTTTCCGGTCTGGGTGTATTTGTCCTTGTCCTTGTATGTTTCCGGACCCCGACACAGGATATAACTATCCTAATGGAGGACGTTGAGTGTGTAGCGCTCGGAGCATACCGACACAGGATATCACTATCCTTATGAAGGCCGATGAGTGTTTATTTATTATTTATATTTTATGTTGCAAGCTTGTGACTAACTTCATGTTTGTGACTCATCGTGGCCTGTTTGTGACTGACACACACACACACATCACATGTGACTGTAGTGCCTCCATACAGACAATGTTCCATCTTTTGAATTATCCACGATGCCCAAACAGCTGTACGATGGCCGATTAATAAAAGCTAATGAGGACATTGCAGAGGCAACTTTTTATGCCCACTATATTTAAAACTGATCCATTGAACCGTTGCGTCTGCGAAAGGAGCACCAGCGAGTCATTGAGTCCTGTCCATAAGTCTATGCATGTAAGTGAAATTTCATTCTTATAAATAGACCTAGCACATGGTATTTATGAGAACTGATGAATCTTTTTTTAGGGTTCTCTATTAAATTTAATTGAATTTATATAATTCAAAATACTTACTGAATATAACTATGACGACCGTTCTACGGTAGCGGGGTCGATTCCCACTTAGAGCAGATATATGTATTGATGTTACAAAAATCGGTTTAGATCTAGAGGTTTGCCCTTGTGGGTCTCCCACCGTGCCTCGGCGAGCACGTTAAGCTGTCGGTGTCGGTTGTTGTCATAACATTTGGTAACAATTAACGAGCATTAAGTTAGAGTTTTTAATTCAAGCCCCAAGGGACTGAAAAGGGGATTGAAAGTTTGCATAGACGTGTGTCATTTTTGAAACTAGAAGCGTGAAATTTTGATTGCGAACAATTAAAGAAAGAGAAACATGTGTTTTAACATTTTCTAAACCACCCCTGAAATGTTGAAATGGGGGTTCAAAGTTTGTATTAAAATCATTATACGCGGGCAAAACCGCTGGCAGAAGCTACTAATAAATAAGGCAACAAGGCTTTACTAAATTACAACAAACCTAGCAACGTAGAGAAGAATCTATTTTTTAATAATGCGCTTCATTACAAGTGACAAGCACCCGTAACTTTCCCAACAGAACCTTCGAAAGCGGCAACCGCTCACGCTTGCCAAGTTTTTTCCCGCAGTTTCCTCTTTATGTTTTTTCCCCGGGTTGCACAGCCAGCTCGTAAATTACACAGGACGTGGCTGGACTAACAAATTCTCATATCGTGAATATTTGACGCCATTTTTATTTCGTACACGCTTTTTGGAACCGCTACGTAAATACTTGTGGGAATTAAAATACTCGTTGAAAATTTTTTCAGATAACATTCGGACAGAAAGAGACTAAATTAAAACTACACTTTAAATATTGTGTAACGCGGTCTCTTCGTTGTTTCGTAATGAGATCTCGGTGTTAAAGCGTTGCATAACTTGTTAAGTAGCTATTGTTACAAAATTTGAATTTTAATAACTTTATTATTTATTTTTTAAGGATCCGTACTCGAAGGGTTAAATGAACCCTATTACACGTCGTTAGACAGTTGAATTTTCACTAACAATGTATTATTTTGCCGCTATAACAACAATTACTAAAAAACAGAATAAAATAGATATATAGGCGGTTCCTAAGAAATGAGATTTTTTAGCCCTTTTATCTTGATATTGATAACGGTAACTGGTAGACGCTTGAAATATGTACAGAATATTTAGCTATATATTTCTTTCTAAAATAAATAATTAAATAAAAATAAAACATATATTTAATTTATTTATTCTCATTCAACAGATATGAATTTTTTGCCGTTTTTATAAAAAATGGTAGAGATTATTCGTGTCGAGTCCTGTATAAATCGTAATCATCAGTCTTAACAGTAAAAACCGCCATTTTTGTTTTCGAACCCATAACAATTCCAACCCTAATATTGATATATTTTGTTGAAATTTAAATAGGAGCAAACGGGAAGCAAAAAGAAATATTTTCTAAATTGGTTCATAAATGTCAGAGTTCTGACGTCACTAACATAAACTATAATATAACTGGTGGTAGGTCTTTTGTTGCAAGAGGCCGGCTAGGTAGGTACCACCGCAGTGTCAAATATTCTGCCGCCAAATAGTAGTGCTTAGGCACTACTGTGTTCCGGTTTGGAGGGCACTGTACGCTAGTGAAATTACTGGGCGGACGAGATTTAAGAACTAATATCTCGAGGTTGGCAACGCGTGAGTGGCACCTACTAATGGTGCTGCAAGCGCTCATAGGCTACGGCAACCACTTACCATCAGGTGGGCCGTATGCTTGTTTGCCAACTTCTAACATAAAAAAAAAAAAAAGATAAAGATAAATAAATTGAGAACCTCCTCCTTATTTTGAAGTCGTTTTAAAAATTAGAAAATTGATTGACGACCTTTTGGCGTAGCGATAGATATTGAACTCTGGTCTGGGTGTATTTGTCCTTGTCTATATAACAATCCTAATGAAAGCCGTTTAGTGTGCGGTTTTTAGAAATAAAAAAATGTATAAAAGTCTTACGATATATAAACAATAAACTCATACATAAATAAAGTTAGAAAACTGTCTTAAATTAACATTAAAATGTTAAACAATAACAAGAAGTTTCGGGAAACAATTCGAATAGCATAAATCACGTTTTATTTATGGGTTATACACGAAACATTATAGATGTCGTGTCGGTCTCGTCGGCCATTACTCAGCGCGGATTAACTCGTGAATTTTAAACAGGATTTAGTGTCGTGCTGCAATTGAAATATGCTAGTTAATAGCGCGTGTAACTCTGCTTTCGATTGCTTGCATATAAGTTACTAGCTTTTGCCAGCGGCCCCGTGAATAACGATTTTAACATTCTGAACCTTTTTACAAACTTTGAATGTCTTATTTATTTATATCGAATCAATTTCCCGCTCGGACCAGATGTTTGTATTGACCATACAGGCATGTTTTCCGGTCTGGGTGTGTTTGCCCTTGTCATTGTGTATGTTTCCCGCCACAGGATATAACTATCCTAATGGGGGTCGTTGAGTTTGTAGCGTTTAATAGCCTAAAAAATATTTTTCAAACTTCTAGGTCTAAAAATGACGATACTTCCATTAAACTTTTCATCCCCCCTTTCAATCTTTTACAACACTGTTTTCGCATTAAATAGTAGCCCATTTCTCAGGATGTAGACTATCTTTGCGCCGAATTGCGTTTAAATCGATTCATTAGTTTTGGCGTGAAAGCGCGACATACAGACGGAGAGACAGAGTTACTGTCGTTTTTTTTTTTTTTTCGAATGTGTATTGCTGTTGGCCTTACTGGCCTTGACAGCGTCATCGGGGCGGGGAGGCCGAGTACTACGACTCAGCCGTAATAATGGACAGCCCTCACGGAGGCTCAAATTTGATTCCGTCCTTAGGGTGCCTCCTGCGAAACCGAACCACGGCTAAGGACGTCGTCGGAGATGGAGGCAGCGCTCCGAGCGCATTCTATACGATAGACTCACCCGACGGTGTGAGCGCGTTACTGTCGCATTTATAATCTTAGTAAGGATAAGGATGAATGTCCTTGTTCACAGTAATTCAAGTCTACTTCTTCCTAGCATTATTCCCAGTATTATTTTTACCCAGGGTCTGCTTATTACTCTTATCCGGATTTGATACGTTACTAGTTTTTACACGGAACGATTGTCATCTGGCCTCCGCAACCCTAAGGGCGAACCAGTAAATCATTGGATAAGAGCAATTTACCTATCAAGACTTAGCAATTATTATTATTACCGAAACAGATATTGTAAATTCAAAACAAACTTCTGTTTCGAGCGGGAATCGAACCCGCAACCGTCCCAGCAAACTCCCTACCAACACGCCACAATGGTGTGTGTGTGATTATACTTTTTGTACTACGAAGGTGAACATACGGTTTTCTTGATGAAAAGCAGTTTCCGTGACGTAAGTTAATTAATAACTATTATACCTACAATCTATACATCTTTGTCTATACAATTAAATAAAATTGAAGTGTCGTTTGTAATTCTAAATTGTTAACTTTTCACTGCATGTGAAAGTATATAAGGTAGTTACATTAGTAAGATCTACAGTAAGGTCTGTTTGTTCCCACTAATCCCTGAAGCTGCTGGGTCGATATTAAAAGGATATTCACTGGCAGATAGGTAATGTTATAATAACTTAGGCTACTTTTATTATTGCTATGGGCTTTGTGCAATAAAGAAAAATCGCAACACTACACGAGCGGAGCCGCGGACAGATAGTTAATTAAATAAAAAAATCAGTTATTTCAAAGCATCCATTTTTCCCCCCTCTATCGGCAGTCTACATGACTACGTATTTTATTAAAAAATAAAAGCTCGTAATCCATTACTAAGTCTTTATGCGAGTAGAAAATGCAATGAAAACGAACCATAAGACGTTATACAGACGTTATAGCGAGAAACAAACGCAAGGCGCCGAGGCCAGACCGCGCCGTTTAACGCCGAGCCGCTGTAAGCGTTGGGATAATCTCTACTGCAGCTATTTGTAATACCAAATTTTATTAAAACACGCTTATACTTTATGCATACATATTAATATTATAATTGGATCGTTTAAACATAAATAATAATTTAAAAAAACTAAAAACACGCTCATATAGAAAAATAAATAATAGTTTAAAAAAATAGGGCAAGTGCGAGTCGGACTCGCGCACGAAGGATTCCGTACCATTATCTATAATAAATATATATTTTTATAGAATACTGAATAGCACAATTTTATTTTAGTGCCAATTAAGCTAGATCTCTATATTGTATGAGCACCCGTAAAACGTAGAGGCCTATCTTAATTAGCATCAACTATGTAATTTAATTTCATTTTCAACTTTTTTTTTATTTTAGGTGAACCGGTGGACCTAGAATTATCAATTTTGGTTAAAAACCTGATCTTGAAGCACAAGTAAAGGAAAACATACAAAAAATAAATTTTGTTGCTTACAAGTTATTGAGATAATCTAAATTTTTATCGTGTTTACTGAGGACCTTGATTTTTATAGGGCCTATAGACCTAAGTATAATTAATGCCTGGTATAAACCACCAGTTCCTGAGGAAATCGGTTTAGGTACGGGACCCTAAAAATAAAGAATAAGTAAGATCAATAAGGTTGCCGCCTTGTCTGTCAACAAAATTAAATTCAATTGATAACACAGTGATCAATAAGAATACCTAGATATTAATAATAATAATAATAATAATCAACGCTGCACTCTCAACGGCCCCCATTAGGATAGTAATATCCTGTGTCGGGGGTCCGGAAACATTCACAATGACAAGGACAAATACACCCAGACCGGAAAATACGCTTGCATGGTCAATACAAACATATTATGCTCCGAGCGGGAATCGAACCCGCGACCTGTGGCGTTTAAGGCAGGTTCGCTACCACTGCGCCACAACGTCGTCAATATTGAAAAGATCTACGTGTGAAATTTCGAAACAAAACTGCTTTTTCTATCTTCTTTATCAAATGAAATGATAATACCAGCTCTAGTTCAATCCATACGTCAAACGAATATCCTTTTTAATATAAAGCAGGAGGCAATAACGCGTCACGTGTTCACGCCGTTCCGTAGATAATAAACCTTTTCCATTTTGACCTGTAGCATTATTCTTTACAATATCAACTCACGTTCGAGTATGAATCGAGTTATAAACTCACTTCGGAAAATTCATTCTCGTTTATATTTTAGCTATTACGGTTCTAATTATTTATTAATGAAAATAATAAAATAAAACTTAATCAGAACTTAATCGAAACTTAAACACGGAATCAAACAAAAAGTGGAAGGCAAAATTAACTAATTAAATTACAAAAACGTTACACTCCACGAGCGCACGAGTGGAGGAGCAAATAAAAACGTTCGACCTTCCCTTTCGATTCCCGCAGAGCATTTTTTTTTTTTTTTCGGAGTGTCCATTGCTGTTGGCCCTAGTGGCCTTGACAGCGTCACCGGTGGGGGCCGGGTCTGGAGACCTCGGCCGGTAAAAGATGGACTGCCACGCGGGGCACAAGTTGAATCCGTCCCAAGGGCCCCTCCTGCGAGGTCGAGCCTAGACTTGGGACGTCATCGGGAGGGGGGCCGCAGAGCACTGCCAGCACTGGCCTATATCTTAAGGAACTCAGGGCGACGAAAGGGAAGGGATACATACTATAACAAAATTACAGGAACCGTATAGGACGGCGTCGCGTGCGCTTTGGCCTTAAGGGTCGCGGCCCAGAAACAGCATTTGCTATAGTCAGCATTTGCTATATAGCATTCTTTTTATTTTATCCTTTCCTTACTAATTTTATAAATGCGACAGTAACTCTTATCTCTGTCTGTATGTATGTTGCGCTTTCACGCTAAGACTACTCTAAATTTGATACATAGATAGTCTAGAGTCTGAGAAAAGACAAAGGCCACTTTTCAATGGCAAAAAGGGTTTAACAAGTTGATGGGGTAGGATGAAAAGTTGCATGGAAGTATAGTTATTTTTTGAGTTAGAAGCTTAAAACGTATTTTTAGGCTATTGATAAAATAAATAAGACAGTTAAAAATTGTAAATGGGGCTTAAGAGTTTGTAATAAAAACGTTATTCAGGCGGGCGATGCCACTGGCAAAAGCTAGTGAGTAATATCTATAACCGTGTTTTGAATGGATCGGCTCCAGCGAACCTTCTTACAGAATACCGATATACGAGTAAATGAGTATTATAGATACTACATTAAGTTGCGTTTCGTTTAATTGAGGCCCCAGAGGCCCTACTTCCACTCCTGTCTTGTCTTTCTTCCTCCTCCTATAACACAGACGAAATTAAGACGCATTTAACCTTGTAATGACAAAATCTCTGCAATCACATAAAAAGTCACACAACAGCACAACAATTTTGGATTGTTCAAGCTTGATTGTAAAGCTTTTGAGATTATAAAACGATCTTCCAGAATAATACTGTAGTTAAACATAAATTTAATGGCGTCGGGATGTGACGACCCCATCGCCCGCTGTTGGGATAACCTCTGTCACAACAGAGATTATTCCACCTGTGCAATCAGTCACACTGGTGGGAGGTCTTTTGTTGCAAGAGGCCGGCTAGGTAGCTACCACAGCAGTGTCAAATATTCTTCCGCCAAATAGTAGTGCTTAGGCACTACTGTGTTCCGGTTTGAAGGGCACTGTACGCTAGTGAAATTACTGGGCGAACGAGATTTAAGAACTAATATCTCAAGGTTGGCAACGCGTGAGTGGCACCTACTAATGGTGCTGCAAGCGCTCTTAGGCTACGGCAACCACTTACCATCAGGTGGGCCGTATGCTTATTTGCCAACTTCTAACATAAAAAAAAAAAAAAAAATGTTCTCTAGTGTCGAAAAATGGATATCTAGTATAGGTTTTTTACTGAAGGATATTTTTTCTTTTCTTTTAAGTGTATTAAAAACTCAGTGAATACAGCTTGGGAATGAGACCGTCACTCCAGGTTTTTCATTAAACATAATATGTAAGCTACTCTGACATTAAAAATACATAAAAAGATATAACCCCTATTTACCCCGAGTTTATTTCGTCAGCTCTTCTCAGGTAGAGATTTAAAATCGGAGCCGGTGGTAGAATCTGACTTTCAACAAATAAGTGTAATGCTTTTTACTTTAAGTAAAATATTTGAATTCTTAGTTCGCTCGGGGTCTGAGACTCTCCCTTTAAAAAAGGACAGCCCTCACGAAGGCTGGACATTAAGGTATTCTTCTTATCGAGTGGTTAGTGGCCAACCTAGTGTCAGAGTTGTTCAGGTTGCCCTTATAGGCCTTTGACTTGACTTATCGACTATTATAAAATTGATAGCAGCCGGGACCGACATTTTAAGTGCAATCCGAAGCACGGAGATCAGATGAAATACCACTATGCGATCACTCATCTAATCACTGACCACGCCTAAAGTTGCTTAACCCACCGATCGGTTACCGATCAGTGCGGGCTTTGAGCGTCTCAAAGTTAATAATAATAATAAAGTTTTCATTTTAATCCATTCTGTATACAATGTGTTTCAAATAAGAATAGGATTAAAAAATCGGCCATCTTGAACAGTACAGTGTGCAAAAAAAGTCAAAGAACAAACATAATTATTATAACCAATGTATTTTAATAAATCATAATAATTTTATAATCATAGGACTGACTTATGGAATTGTTCACCTATAACGCGCAATATATTAATGATGTATATTAATTGGATAATTACATTAAACGGAAACACTTGACGGAAATTTGTATTTTTTATAACGACTAGTCGCAGTTTCAGCAGAAAAGCATTGATGTTATTCAATTTAAAAATAGTCAATGTTTTGTATTGAGATTTTTTTAATTTCCAAATTATTTATTTTTTTGTTTAAATTTAATTGATATGTACCATTATTATTTTAATTAAGTTGTACTATATAATGATTTAAAATTAATTGATACTATATAAATAAATAAAAAACCATGCTCTATTTATTTTAATTATTATGTATGGTTTATTGTGCTAACACTACTTTATTTGGTTGTCACTATGAAGTTAGCCACGAGTCCAGTCCTATTCTTATTTGAAACGCACTATAACCAAAAATACTAGTCAATTTATCAGTTGAGCAAATTTTTATGTAAACGAAGTCGGAGTTAAAAGGTTATTATTAATAAATGAAACACACATTTAACAACCTATTATATAGGTTATTTAATATAATTTATAATATTTTTTACAATAATATATTTACAATATAATAAAGAATAACATTTTTAAGTCATACACAAGTACTTGGTAACAATTCATTGGTAAAAATATCATAATAATCATAGAGGACCATTTCGTCGTTGCAAATTTAAAATCTCCTATGTGACAATTTTGTCATAAACGAGTTATATATATATTTTAAAAGCAATTTTGTATACCTACACATTGCAAAAACTCCTATGTGAATATCTTAATTCATTTTTAAAGTATTCGCTAATTTAAAAAAATAAGATTTTTATCCTATGTGCAGAAAAAAAAATGTATAAATATATATGCTAAATGATACATTATATAAGACAATCTTTATTTCAATATATTATAATTCCTTTTAACTTAATTATACCTAAAAAAATCAAGAATGTTTTTAGATTTTTCAGGAAACTGTTTTTTTCGTTTTTCTCGAAAACTTACTTTTTACACATAGGAGATTTTAAATTTGCTACGACGATTTGTTCAAATGGAAGTGCAAAAAACAAAATGGAAATAATAAATAATAATAAGCGCAACACACTCAACGGCCCCCATTAGGATAGTGATATCCTGTGTCTAGGCTCGATACACACACACACACACACACACACAGCATACGGCATTTCGTTACGTGACGATTTCTACTAAATCACACTACCCGTAAGCCGCGTTAAGGAACTTCATTCCAGAAAAAACAGTCTGTTATTTCATAAAATGCCACAGGTCGCGAGTTCGATTCCCGCTCGGAACAGATGTTTGTATGGAGCATACAGGCTTGTGTTCCGGTCTGGGCGTATTTGTCCGTCTTTGTGTGTGTTTCCGGACCAGACACAGGATATTACTAGATAATTACGCTGGATAAACAATTCGAATACTAAAATTTGTAGATGGTCCCTTGTAAAAATAATAATTGTTATTATGTACGTATAAGGCTTCGCGTAATTTATTTTGTGTATATCACGAAATATCAATAATAATAATTATGTACAAGTTAATAATATTAAGTAAAAGAAAGTCTTATGCACTTATATTTATCACTGAGACGATTTTTAATATATCACATAATCACATCAGCATTAGAAGTTCTTCTGTCATTATTGATTTCTGAAACAAAATGCTTTAAATAATTAAATTACGTAAAATTAAATAAGATACACAACCATCCAGACTGGAACAAACTTCTATATTGACCATACATAATAATCATCATCATCAACATCAACATCATCATCATCAACATCATCATCAACATCATCATCATCATCATCATCATCATCATCATCATCATCATCATCATCATCATCATCAACATCATCATCATCATCATCATCATCATCATCATCATCACCATCATCATCACCATCATCATCAACAACATCAACAACATCACCATCATCAGCAACAACATCACCATCATCATCATCACCATTAACATCATCATCATAATCACCATATAAACATCTGCCCCGAGAGGAACCCAACCCCCTTTGAAGGCAAGGTCATTACAACATGACAAAGTGGTCGTCAATCATACATACTGGGAACAAGTATGTAGATGTAGATTCAGACTGATCGAGAGTAACGCAGCAGTAACAATACTGCTTCATTAAGTAGTATAGTCTGTTAAATGTAAGTTGAACCAGGCTCAGTAACACGTTTTTGGGTCTCAGCCGTATGCGGTATGAAGGGGGCCGCGTTTAGTACACTCGCTCACGGTTGTTTTAGTTCTTTACAAATAAATTATTGAAAATTAAAATATAAATAAGTTTTGTCAATTATGTTAACATTTATTTCAAGATATTGCCTCGACCACAATTAACTTTAAGGAAAGGGAGAGAAGGATGGTATTTGAAGTTTGTGTAATAATGAATAAAACTGCAGAAGATACAAAGAAATCTGTCTCACTATTATTAATGTACATTAACTATTTTTTTTTTAATATAGGTACCTTTTTTCTATACTATTTATTTGTTTTATTCTATTCAAGTAATTAATAACGATAATAAATAAATAATTTATTGAATTTAGAAGAAATAATAAGTATATTATATACTTAAATCCGTTGTCCGACTTTATAAAAAATCTATTTAAATTAGACGAAATCAATATTTTTGACTAACATTTTTGTCCATGATTGTACCTGCGCAAAAGCGGCCATTTTGGTTCAACTTAAATTTAAGGAACTATACTAAAGATAGCGAGGACTTTTTTTCTCGTCAGGTCGCCCATACAGGCCTCTGATTGACTTATCAAATTGATAACAGTTGAGACAGACTTTACCAGTGCTCAAACTTGTTACGTCACACTAATATCAGGATTTTTTGACCCTTCCCTGACTTTTTAGACTTTCTCCTCCCTAGTGTGACGTCACATTCTGTTTGCAATATTAGCGATCAGTTTCGAAATCAGTCAATTTATAAGTTCATAAGTTCAAATTTCACACTTAAATACTTGAATAAATTAGATTCTGAAATATGACTTCCACAGGGCCGGATTTAGGGGTCTGGAGGCCTCGGGGCAACAAAGAAGTGCGCCCTGGCACTAAATTATTTTCCAAATAAAATGAACAATTTTTCAGTGGAGTTTTTCAATCAAGTGAATTCTTTTAGTATTTAACAAAAAAATATATACAAATATAATCAGAAACACGAATTATCTGAAATTAAATTTTAGGTGGTGAAGGTGAAATATATTTACTAGTGTTTAATAGTCGGAATTTCAAAGATTTTTGGCAAAGTTTCTATTGTGGGGGCCCTCTTTTGTGGACGCCTCTGGGCTGTCACCTCGGTTGCTCTATCCTAAATGCGGCCATGAACTTGACTAAACTTGTCACACAATGTCAAACCTCGTCAACCTTTACGTGTGACGTAATTTCTGGCAAAAAAAATTAAAAGTTTAATTAAATTTACCTAATACAAATTGGTCGATGCTCGACCCGGATACGAATCTCGTGGACATCCCGGGGTGTAAGCTCTCGATCAGGTTCTGATGCTTCACGTCGAAGTTCCAGAGGAGAAAGCGATTCTTCTGCTTCTCCAGGTCCAATATCACTGTTATAAGATTCTGAAAAATTATATCAGGTTTAAGAATTATATCTCATTAGGATAGTCATATCCTGTCCTGTGTTATATGCGATCCGGAAACATACAGAATAACATGGACACGCACACCCAGACCGGAATATTGCCTTCATGGTCAATATAAACATCTGCTCCAAGCAGGAATTGAACCCGAAATCTGTGGCGCTTAAGGCACGTACGCTACCGCTGCGCCACAACGTCGTCAATATACTGTGTAAGGCGACCGGAAACACACACGAATAAAACCAAATCAACCCAACCAGGGAAAGTTCGCTACCTTTATACCAGAACTATCACCAATCAAATGTAATTTTTATGTGTGAAAATTATTAAAAAAAAAAAAACAAAAATGTGTCGCGGGGCCTGCAGTTAGAACGAAATTCTTTAATTCCAATTCATTTCCCATTATAATTTTTTATCATCGTTTCATTTCATATACCCATTCCATGCCACCCCACTGCTTTCCACTCCACCATACGTCACCCTTTGCCACCATTCACCACCACCACCATCATCATGGTGGCGACCTTAACCCAAAAACACAAAAGGTAACGGTTTTTGTGTCAACGCTATCCGATAACGTGTTACAAAGTTGAATTATTTCAGAACAAAGTTTTTGTATAGCCTTCCAAGTACCTGTTTTATAGTGGGCATGGAAGCTTTTAGTAGTTTGTACACATATATCTATGAGATATAGAATGTTGTATAGAGTAGCTTCCTTTAAAAAGAGAGAGAGAGAGAGAAATTTCTACACCCAGCTGCGCACTAACTTGCTCGTATGTTAATTAGCTTGTAGTAGGCTCGATACACACACGCACACCATATGGCATTTCGTTACGTGACGATTTCTACTAAATCTCACTACCCGTAAGCCGCGTTAAGGAATTTCGTTCCAATGGAAGGAACGTTAAAATGAACCTAAATGGCCGCTTCTGCACAGGTACAATCATGGACAAAAATGCTAGACAAAAATATTGATTTCGTCTTATTTAAATTGATTTTTTATAAAGTGGGAAAACGGAATTCAGTATATAATATAGTTATTGTTTCTTCTAAATTCAATTAATTATTTATTCATTATCATTAATTACTCAAATAGAATAAAACAAATAAATAGTATAGAAAAAGGTATATAAAAAAAAGTACATTTTTAATCACTGTCACTTATCTTGAAATAAAATTAAATATAGACACACGCTTGACAAAAAAAAATATTTTTATTTAATTTAATAATTTATTCTTAAAAATCTAAAACAACCGTGAGCGAGTGTACTAATCGGGTCCAGCGTCGCCGCGTTGCTATAGTCACGCGGCCCGCTTCTTTCCGTATTCGGTTGTGACCCAAAAATGTGCTACTGCGCATGGTTCAACTTATATTGAGAGAGTTTTAAAACGGTTAAGTGTACACACACATGTACATACCTCGACGACCCCGATGTCCGCAGTGCGCAGCAGCCGGCCGTCGAGCACGAGCACGTGCGCGCGGCGCGCCCGCGCCCGCAGCGCGCGCGGCACGCGCTCCGCGCTCGCGTAGCTCAGCGCGCCGGGCAGGCACACCGACGCGCAGTCCTGGTTACCCACCTGCGAGGACATTATTGAAGTGAAACTTCTTTAGAATCGTTGTGATTTCAAACCGATGCATCGGAAAAAACGTGTCAGAGACACAAATGGCGTCTGTCGTCGGGATGTGACGACCCCATCGCCCGTTGTTGGGATAACCTCTGTCACAACAGAGATTATTCCACCAGTGCAATCAGTCACACTGGTGGTAGGTCTTTCATTGCAAGAGGCCGGCTAGGTAGGTACCACCGCAGTGTCCAATATTCTGTTGCCAAATAGTAGTGCTTAGGCACTACTGTGTTCCGGTCTAAAAGGCATTGTACGCTAGTGAAATTACTGGGCGAACGAGATTTAAGAACTAATATCTCGAGGTTGGCAACGCGCGAGTGGCACCTACTAATGGTGCTGCAAGCGCTCATAGGCTGCGGCAGCCACTTACCATCAGGTGGGCCGTATGCTTGTTTGCCAACTTCTAACATAAAAAAAAAAATAATAAAATACAAAAATGTATAGGAAGAATGAGACAGAACTATACATACTATTTTATATTATCGGTCTCTCCTCTTACACTGTATGCGGCTGCGTATTACAGCTTTTTAGTAAGAAGTCAGCGTGGTGTGTTATTATTTAACAGTGTTTGTGAATATTTTTATATCTTGATATAATAAATATTCATTTCATTATTTTGTCCATTTACTGAAGTTTCACTTCTATCGTCTGTGAATCGCACACACACCTTTTTATTTTTTATATATAATGTTACAAGTTGGCAAGCAAGCATACGGCCCACCTGATGGTAAGCGGTTGCCGTAGCCTATGAATGCTTGCTACACCATTAGTAGGTGCCACTCACGCGTTGCCAACGTCGAGATATCTTAGCCTAGTAATTTTTTATTAGGAGTCCACCCATTAGCGGAACGGCACGGCTCGTCAACATTTATTTTTATTTTTTGTCTAACAATCACAGTTCATGAGATACAGCCCGCTGACAGACAAACCGACAAGCAGAGACTCAGTAGAACTCAGTTACAACCCTAAAAAAATAAGCCAGAGTGATAAAAATACCAGGAACTCATAAGCATATAGGAGAAGTTCACTTTAAAGACTTGCGATACTCAGTAGGACTCAGTTTCAACCCTTGCGGAGCCCTAAAAAGAAGCTAGCAGGAGTAATTAAAGTACCAGGAGCTCATAAGCATATAGTATAATAGTTTACCTTAAAGTTATTGCGAGACTCAGTAGGGTTCAGTTGCAACCCTTGCGGAACCCTAAAAAGAAGCTAGCAGGAGTAATAAAGGTACCAGGAGCTCATAGGCTTATAGGAGTTCACCTTAAAGTACTGTGTGTGTAACGTCGGTCGCGCGGCGGCGCCCAGCGCCCTCAGGGCGTCGGCCGCCGCGCCCGCCGCGATGCCGTACTCCAGGCCAACCGTAACACCCACTACGATTGTGAGCAGCCATATCGCTAGCTCCGATTCTAGAACAAAATAATTACCAGTCAAGTGCGTTGTGGACCACGGACAGTTGAAACTAAAGGGTTCCGCAGCTTGGTTTTGAAGAAACTTAAGGACTTTCAAAATAACAACAAATAATAAAATAGAACGCAAGAATAAATTTGTAATTTCATAGTAATGATTAAAAGCAAAATGAAAAAATAGTCATCAAGTAAAGTGACACACTGTGACACACGGAAGGGTGAACAAACGGGAAGAAGAGGAAGACAGACAGACATGAGGAAATTCAAAATACTCGAAAATACACTAATAATTTAATAGTTTACCAAAAAATATTATTCGATTAGAAACAAAACAATTCAAAGCAAAAAATTCGAATTATTCTGGAACTTTCGAACTATTCGATTCGAAATTCGAATATTAATGTTCGCATCTTTCTATTAGAGTGTGTGTGTGTGTGTGTGCGAATAATTCGTAAGTTCGTGTAATACGTGTAATACTTACTACTGCTCATCCACAGTTTGGTGGCGATGGTGAAGTCGATGAGCGACGCCATCGCCACCATGATGATGGCGGCGAGCGTCGCGCGCGGGATGAAGTAGAACGTCTCTGCCAGCAGCGTCACCGACAGCAGCACGAGGCTCGCTGCAATAACAAAGATAAGGCCATCAAATGACGTGTATTTATCACTGGCGGTAGGCCTTTCATTGCGCGACGCCGGCTAGGTAGGTACCACCGCAGTGTCACTTACACTACCGTAAAACAGTTTACTGTGTTTGGGTTTGAAGGACACTGTAGTTAGTGACATTATTGAGCAATAGATTTAAGAACCAATATCTCGGCAACCGCTTACCATCAGGTGGGATGTATGCTTGCTTGCCAACTTAGGAACATAAAAATAAAATCCTGAATCGCAGAGTTTTCTACGCAACTAAACTAACCAGTGCTGTCTGTTGCACTGGTAGGTAGGTAGGTCTTTTGTTGCAAGAGGCCGGCTAGGTAGGTACCACCGCAGTGTCAAATATTCTGTCAGCAAATAGCAGTGCTTAGGCATTACTGTGTTCCGGTTTGAAGGGCACTGTAGGCTAGTGAAATTACGGGGCAGAGGAGATTTGTGAACTAATATCTCTCGTTGGCAACGCGTGAGTGGCACCTACTAATGGTGTTGCGCGCGCTCATACGTTAAGACAACCGCTTACCATCAGGTGGGCCGTATGCTTGTTTGCCAACTTGTGCTAAGAAGAGCAGGTAGTATACCTTTGAAGAGCGAGCCAGCAGGTGTGACCACCCCGCTGGCGTGGTTGAGCGCGGTGCGCGTGAAGGAGCCGGTGGCCGGCATGCTCTGCGCCAGCGACGACAGCAGGTTGCAAGCACCGATGGCAACCATCTCCTGGGTTGCGTCCACCGACGAGCTGCCCGCTACACACGGACCGACAGAACGTGAGAGTACAAGCATTTGTAGTTATAGAGCCAAGCAGCTCCTCCCAACTTTTTTTGAAGTTACACTTCTTTTGGCGCGTTAGGGAAAAATGATGAGAGTAAATTTTTACGATGCGCGCGCACACCGTCACAAAAACCGACACCCTGAAGTTAGCTATAGTCAACATTTTAGTTTTTTTTGTGAAAGTGACGTTTATTTTGACATTGACAGATCATTTTTACAGATTATTTGTGATATTTAAATAAACTTTATTTAACTAGATAATGCGTTATAATAAAACTTTCAATGTATTAAATACCTTTTTCTATTGTTAGTGTCGTTTTTTCTACAAACGTAGAATAAGGCGAACGATAAAATTTTTGAAAAGATTTTATGATTTTTTGATTAGATTATATGTTGTTACGCCAAAGAAGTATAACTTCTAACGCGTGTACATAAGTACACACACACTTTTTTTTTCTTTTACTTTCTTTTTTTCTCGCTTTTAATTGTAATAATTTATATAGAATACAAGAAGTGTTGAAAACGAATACCGTGGTACGGATAAACCCAATAGGGTTTTTGAAGTGAAACTTCTTTAGAATCGTTGTGATTTCAAACCGGATGCAACGGAAAAAACGACAGGTAAGAGTCAAAAATACAAAAATGTGTAGGATGAAGCCGACAAAGAATGAGACATAAATACCGACCGACAGACAGACCAACAGACAGGCAGATTAAGCCTTTACTCGCTTACTAATTTTAGCTAAAGAAGTTTTACTTCAATCGTGTGTCTCAAAGCACACTGTTTTTTTGTTACATCGTTCTTTGTAAAATAGAGTAAAAAAGAGAATGTATGTTACCTTAAAAAAAAAAAATTATTACAATAAAAAAACCACTAATGAACCGCCTTGATGAAGTTATAATTGCAAACAACTATTGTGATTTCGACAGATTTATTAACAAGCAAAGAAATACAATGCGTAGGCGATGGTCACATCTCAATGTATTAGAGAAACGGATACAAAGACTAATACAGTGTTGCTATATGCATAAGGGACTTCTTCATCTTCATCCTAGCATTATTCCCGGTATTTTATGTACCCAGGGTCTGCTTATTACTCTTATCCGGATTTGACAGGTTCCTAGTTTTTACACAGAGCGATTGCCATCTGACCTCCGCAACCCTAAGGGCGAACCAGTAACTCACTGGATAAGAGCAATTTACTTATCAAGAGTTAACGATTATTATCAGATGTTATTGATAATAACCGGGACCGACAGCTTAACGTGCTCTCCGAGGCACGGTGGGGAGACTCACACGGACAAACGACCAGACCGAGACAGAAATTTTTAACAAACATCTGCCCGAGCGGAAATCGAACCCGCAACCGTCGAGACCAAAGGCAGACTCGCTACCCACAACGCCACAACGGTGTCATATGCATAAGGGACTCAAGACGAAAGTTTTTGAACTGAAACGTGGCCGCTTACTATGGGCCTCATGAGAAGGCTGAAAGTCACCCAAAGGGCAATGGAGAGGGCTATGCTGGGAGTCTCTCCGCGTGATCACATCAGAAATGAGGCAATCCGTACCAGAACCAAAATAACCGCCCTCCGAATCGCTAAACTAAAGTGGCAGTGGGCGGGGCACAATGCACGTAGAACCGGTGGCCGTTGGGGCGGAAGGGTTCTCGAATGGCGACCACGTCCCGGAAGCGCAGAGTGGGTAGACCCCGACAAGGTGGACTGATGACCTGGTAAAGGTCGCGAGACTCCGCTGGGTGCAGGTGGCGCAGGACCGGTCATTGGGGCACTCTTTGGGGGAGGCCTATGTCCAGCAGTGGACGTCTTTCGGCTGATATGATGATGATGATGATGATGATGATGATGTTGCGTTTCGTGCGACGAGAGTGTCAGCCCAATCTCCTACCCCCCAAATCTCCTGTTCCCTTCCTGATATCCCTCCTTCTAATCCCTTCCCTAACTCTCCGATTGTCAACACGCATATGACACTTCAAGTATCATATGCGCCTTACAACCGGGACCAATAGTTTAACGTATTCTCCGAGACACGGTGGGGTGACAAACGCCCAGACCGAACCCACGACCGTCGAGGCTCAAAGCAAACTCATTACCAGCACGCCACAACGGTCGTTTGTATAACTTCACAAATAAATAAATTAAAAAAAAAACCTGGCCAAGTCAGACCAGCACATAAAGGGTTCCGTACCACCGTAGAATATGTAAGAAAAAACATTAACAATATCATTTTTTTAGTAACCCCCTTTTTTAAAGTAAATTTTGTTGTAGCAGTAATACAAATACACCTTCTGTGAAATTTCAACTATCTACCTATTATGGTTCGTGAGATACAGCCCGAAAACAGATGAACTGGCGGACGGACCGCGAACGCTTAATACAGCGGTCCACCCTTTGGGTACCCAACCCTAAAATTTGGGGAAAATGAGGAATTTCCTTCAGCACTCATATCACATTTTCCTTCTTTTGCAAAATAAATAACTTCTGATCTACCAGGAAACTATAACCATATAGGGACGCAAATAAGCAATACCATGTCAACCCACAAAATTGAAAAAACTGAGTTATATATGCAGAAGTGTTGGTAAATGGCTGAAGAACATTTTTCTTTGATATTTGTAGTGTTTTAAGCTTGAAAACTTCGAAAAAAGCCATTTTTAATCATGCAATGTATGTATAATGTAAATCGTTTTGGGTTATATTATATACGAAATATGCAGTTTGTATACTTATTTTTTGTGAAAATAAGGAAAGTAACTTACATATAGAAAGTATCTGAAATTGCTAAAAACTTGACCAATACATTTAAAAAAATCCTATAAAGTGTGGGTTGACATGGTATTGCTTATTTGCGTCCGTAAGAGGTTCATTTTTCTTACCAAAAGCCTTCGCGATGGCGATGCTTTCCAAGATGGCGACGAGAGGCATAGCGATACCTTCCGGACCGAACACTTGCAGCATCTGCTCGAAGTTTAGGGTCTTGTTGTCGGAGGTTGTTGTCGTGAACGGCGGAGGTCCGAAATTAGGTAACCCACCGGTTATTGTACCTTAAAAAAATATACAGTTTTGTGTCTTAATAGCTCAACGGTAAAGGGGCCAACTCCGTTGATGAGACTTGCAGGATCGATCCTGACCCCTTGAGCTATTGTGGTACCCACTCCCAGCGCAAGCTTCGAGCTTACTTGGAGGGGCAAAAAGAGCATCGGCAACATCGATAATTGTATTAAAGTCTTTTAGCAAAAATAGTGATATACATTCAGTTAACACTAGAAACAAAAATAAACTTTGTAATCCTAGCTTTCGTCTGCGTAAAGTCAATAATTCTTTTAAGGGGCTAGGTATTCGCATTTTCAACAAAATTCCAGATTGCTTATTAGAACTGCCAACAAGCAAGTTCCAAATGTATATAAAAAATAAACTTCTCAATAAAGCCTATTACTCGTTAGAAGAATATTTTTCTAATAAAAATGCTTGGGACTCTTAATATTGCTGGATCTCATTCAAGAACCAAATTTTATATTAAAAATACAATTGTAAAAAACATATATTTGAAAAGAGTAACTGTCGAGTTTCTTGTCGGTTCTTCTCGATAGAATCAACCTTCCGAACCGTCGGTAGCGCTTGACTATTCAAAAGTACTTTTTAGAAGTCTACTTGAATAAAAATAATTTTGATTTTGATTTTGTATTTTTAAGGTCTTCAAAAAAGATTTTGCATCTTTACGAAATATTAATATTCCTCAATCAATTTTTTTTTTCGAGAGGACTGTCTAATTATCTTGTATCTTGTATGTTGAACGTTCCCGGTAACGGCTGCTCGGAGCAAATGTTTGCTATAAATATCTTGTCTCCGTCTGGTCGCTCGTCCTTGCGGGTCTCCCCACCGTGCCTCGGAGAGCACGTTAAGCTGTCTGGCCCGGTTGTTATCACAACATCTGATAATAATCGTATCTCTTTATAGGATAGGGTTGCGGAGGTCAGATAGCATTAGCTCTGTGTAACTAGTAACCCTTCAAATCACGATAAAAATAAATATACGCAACACACTCAGCGGCCCCCATTAGAATAGTTATATCCGTCGGGATGTGACGACCCCATCGCCCGCTGTTGGGATAACCTCTGTCACAGCAGAGATTATTCCACCAGTGCAATCAGTCACACTGGTGGCAGGTCTTTTGTTGTTGCAAGAGGCCGGCTAGGTAGGTACCACCGCAGTGTCCAATATTCTGCCGCCAAATAGTAGTGCTTAGGCACTACTGTGTTCCGGTCTAAAAGGCATTGTACGCTAGTGAAATTACTGGGCGAACGAGATTTAAGAACTAATATCTCGAGGTTGGCAACGCGTGAGTGGCACCTACTAATGGTGCTGCAAGCGCTCATAGGCTGCGGCAGCCACTTACCATCAGGTGGGCCGTATGCTTGTTTGCCAACTACTAACATAAAAAAAAAAAAATCCTGTGTCGGGGGTCCGGAAACATACACATGGACAAAGACAAACACACCCAGACCCAGAGACATGCTGGTATGATCATGCTCCGAGCGGGAATCGAACCCGCGACCTGCAGCGCTTAAGGGGGGTTCGCTACCGCTGCGCCACAACGTCGTCAAAATATAAGGCAACCCTGGGTACCGAAAATAATGCTAGGAAGAAGAAGTTAGTCAACATTCAAATATAAGACATATAGACTTTGACACCGTTGTGGCGTTGTGGGTAGCGAGTCTGCCTTAAGCCTCGACGGTTGCGGGTTCGATTCCCGCTTGGAGCAGATGTTTGTATTAATCGTACAGGCATGTTTTCCGGTCTGGTTGTGTTTGTCCTTGTCATTGTGAATGTTTCCGGACCCCGACACAGGATATAATTATCCTAATGGGGGCCGTTGAGTGTGTAGCGTTTATTTATACATTGGAAAAACATAAAAATAGACGACCCCAATTTTAGGGTCCAAAAATAAAAATAAAAACTCACCTGTCAACGCGAACGGTGTAATATTACGTAAGTACAACACATACGCCAATATCAGGCCAACGAATACGACCAATGCGTTCTTTGCGCGTATTATATAGAGCCAAACTTTGGCCAATATTAAACGACATTGGCTATCTGTTGGCGATGTTGGTATCGTTGCGCGCTGGAAAAAAAGTTTTAAGACGCAAATTATAGCATATATATCCTTACCGCGGCTTATAGTAGTGCGATTTAGTAGAAATCATCACGTAACGAAATGCGGTATGCTGTGTTTGTGTGTATAGAGCCTACTACAAGCAAATGAGCACACGAGCAAGTGAATGCGCAGCCGGGTGTGCAACTCTCTCTTTCTCTCTCTATGTCCTTGTCTCTTTTTATCGTATAACCTATTGAAATGTACAGATTTCATTTCAGAAGTTAACGAAAAAACGTAAGGAACGTTTCCTGACGGGGTTCCCGACGCACAATTTTTTTAAGTTATAATCTTGAAGTAGCGAAGTAAAGACAAGCAATGGTCCAATACTGGTAATTAACAGGTATCGTGTCCCATGAACCATATAAGTATGAACATTATAATTATTTAACAATTGCGTCTATTTCTATGGCGGTTAAGGGTTAATAAACGTTTCAATTAAAAACTTGACGGAATGTTGATTGAATTTTCAACAGCCAATGACTAATTCTGTATGTACCTCGTTCAACAAAATATATAAATATTTTAAGCATAATATAATTATCAATATTATCCCAAAAAAAAAGTTATTAAAGAACTTTTAACTTACAAGAATTGAGCCTCTATTTTTTATGTGATTAAATTGGCAAGTAATCATAAAACAAACCGTAGGCGTTTATCGTAGGTTATGAACATTTGCGGAAGCGGAAACACAGTAATGCAAAATACACTACTGACTTTTTTTATGTTAGAAGTTGGCAAACAAGCATACGGCCCACCTGATGGTAAGTGGCTGCTGCAGCCTATGAGCGCTTGCAGCACCATTAGTAGGTGCCACTCACGCGTTGCCAACCTCGAGATATTAGTTCTTAAATCTCTTTCGCCCAGTAATTTCACTAGCGTACAGTGCCCTTCAAACTGGAACACAGTAGTGCCTAAGCACTACTATTTGGCGGTAGAATATTGGACACTGCGGTGGTACCTACCTAGCCGGCTTCTTGCAACAAAAGACCTACCACCAGTGTGACTGACTGCACTGGTGGAATAATCTCTGTTGTGACAGAGGTTATCCCAACAGCGGGCGATGGGGTCGTCACATCCCGACGCCGGTATTTGCGGTGATTTGCGTTAGAATATCTGACGCTGCGGTGGTAACTACCTAGGTCGCTTTTTGAAATAAAAGCCTACCTCCAGTTTACAATATTATAAGAAACAAGGCTCTTAATTTATTCCTTTGCCTTTTTTATTTTTAAAAAGGGGATGGTAGTTCTCATTCAATTGGCGGGAAAACAAAAATGTCAGTCTGACCCATATACTCGGTTTCGTGAACCATTTCATTCTTTGATTATTGTTATTTACTAGTTATGTGCTAAAAAGACCAGTAATTATTAAGAAATATTAAGATTTTTACCTTCAAAAAGTCTACTCATACATTTAAAATAACTTCAAACTCACCTTAAGCAACAGTAGCGTAATAATCGTAGTAATCCCCAAAAGTGGGTCCCATATCTGAGCAGTTTTTATATTCTTAAAGAAACTTATGAGCGCCTGTATAAATGTCCCACCAGACGAACCTGAAAAACCGTTTTCAAAATAAATTAACTTTACACATAAAACAGACCCCTATAAGATAGATCCTATATCAGGAGCCTGTCTGTAATCACGCAAACACAAGCACAACCATTAACCTATTAAAACCTTCAGTAATTTTCAATACATACATCAATGTATGACTATACATGGACGCAAATAAGCAATACCAAGTCAACCCACACGAATGTCATTTCGAGAAAAACGCGTTTGAAATTTTGAACAACTTGCTTTATATGAATTTTTTTATGTATTGGACAAGTTTTTGGCAATTTCCGATTTATGCAAGTTATTTTACGTATTTTCACAAAAACAAGTACACAAACTGCATATTTCGTGTGTAATATAACCCAAATCGTTTAACATAATACATAAATTGCATGATTAAAAATGGCTTTTTTAGAAGCTTTAAAGCTTAAAACCCTACAAATATTAAAGAAAAATTTCTGCATATATAACTCAGTTTTTTCAATTTTGTGGGTTGACATGGTATTGCTTATTTGCGTCCTCATAACCTTTCGTAATTTTCAGTACAAGTTATAACCTTTATTAATATATAATATATATTATATAATATATAATATATAATATATAAAATATATTATATAATATATAATATATAATATATAATATATAAAATATATTATATAATATATAATATATAATATATAATATATAATATATAATATATAATATATAATATATAATAGGTATATAATATATAATAGTGAAAAAGTTAAACTTTACCAGTAACCCTGAATAAGGATTTGAGTTGTGTCGCTGATATCTGCATAGCTGCAGCCGTTGTGAAGCCGCTTATCACTGGCTTCGATATAAAGTCCAATAGGAAACCTGAAATGCAATAAAATTCTTTTTTTATATGTAATACATATTACAAAATAATTGATAATTCATAAAATACTAGTCATTATTTTAAAATAAACTCAAACTAACTCTCCCGCGAGGAAAATAACCTTACAAAAGTAAAAGTACAAATTTCTCTTATTGTACTTTAAAATAATTGTCATAATATATCAATGATTATGCCAGCAGCTTTAACAACCATTTTAATACAAGCTTTGAACTCCTATTTCACCCCTTCTGTAATGAAATTGTAAAAATTTATACTTCTATTTCTAAAATGCCGGACATCCTATAGAAACTTTCAATCCCTTTTTCACCCCTTTAAGGGTTGTATTTCGAAAAATCTTTTTAGCCCTTTTTTCATTTACGTATGTACCTGTGAAAAAATCAGTTTTCTAGGTTCAAGGGTTTATTTAATTTTATTAAATCTATACCAATATTATAAAGCTGAAGAGTTTGTTTGTTTGGTTGCACGCGGTAATCTCTAGAACTACTAATCGGATTTAAAAAAACTGATAGCACATTTCTTGAGGAAGGCTATAGGCTATATGGACGCAAATAAGCAATACCATGTCAACCCACAAAATTGAAAAAACTGAGTTATATATGCAGAAGTGTTGGTAAATGGCTGAAGAACATTTTTCTTTAATATTTGTAGGGTTTTAAGCTTTAAAACTTCTAAAAAGCCATTTTTTTAAACATTTTGGGTTATGTTATATACGAAATATGCAGTTTGTATACTTATTTTTGTGAAAATAAGTAAAATAACTTACATAAATCTGAAATTGCCAAAAACTTGACCAATATATAAAAAAATCATATAAAGCAAGTTGTTAAAAACTTTCAAACGCGTTTTTCTCGAAATGACATTCGTGTGGATTGACATGGTATTGCTTATTTGCGTCCATATAACATCACGATACGATACTTAGAAGCCGAGCAATAAGAAAGTGCGCTACGATAAGATACGGCTTGTTTGTGAAGGGCAGTCGCGGGCAAAGCTAGTATATCACATAGGAAAAATATTATTGAATTAATTATCTCTTAAAGTGTATCAATCATAAGTGAATGGAGTTCAACTCGGCTATTTATAGATATTTCATATAGGTAATTGATAAATCAAAAGTAAATATTAAACATAATTGAAGCTTACGAAATGATTTTTAAAAGTTTCAAATGTATATTGTTATCAAAATTTTGAATTTTTTTTTTTATGTTACAAGTTGGCAAACAAGCATACGACCCACCTAATGGTAAGTGGCTGCCGTAGCCTATGAGCGCTTGCAGTACCATTAGTAGGTGCCACTCACGCGTTGCCAACCTCGAGATATTGGTTCTTAAATCTCCCCTGCCCAGTAATTTCACTAGCGTACAGTGCCCTTCAAACCGGAACACAGTAATGCCTAAGCACTACTATTTGGCGGCAGAATATTTGACACTGCGGTGGTACCTACCTAGCCGGCTTCTTGCAACAAAAGACCTACCACCAGTGTGACTGAGTGTGACTGGTGGAATAATCTCTGCTGTAACAGAGGTTATCCCAACAGCGGGCGATGGGGTCGTCACATCCCGACGCCGGGATATTACTATAAGTATTTTATAAATCATACACTACATAAATTTGTATCTTTAAAATGAACATAGTTATACC
Organism: Hestina assimilis; assembly: GCA_023373885.1. Classification (NCBI taxonomy): domain Eukaryota; kingdom Metazoa; phylum Arthropoda; class Insecta; order Lepidoptera; family Nymphalidae; genus Hestina; species Hestina assimilis. The sequence goes on along the minus strand of CM041749.1, from coordinate 1,373,571 downwards.
CCTTCTTCTTCATAGCATCATTTCCGGTATTTACCCAGGGTCGGCTTATAGTCTTATCCGGTTTGGACGGGTTACCAGTTTTTATATAGAGCATTTCCCGTATGACCTAAGGGCAAACCACCATTATTATCATGTAATGATAACAACCGGGATCGACGACTTAGTGCTCTCTGAGGCACGGTGGGGAGACAAGGACAAACGCCACGACCGAGACATTGTATATTTATAAGATGAAAACAAATCGACCCCGCGACCGTCAAGGCTCAAAGCAGGCTCGCTATCAGAACGCCACATCGCCACTGATCGTTTACCAAGTGACTAACAGTATTGTAGTGTCGTTTCTTTCAATGGTTTCAATGGTCACAGAGTTGGAGATCTATCTCTATCTCTATCTAACCTTTCTCTTGACTTCTCAGTCTTCCAACGCGCAAACTCTAGAGCTTACTGATACCCAGGGGCGTAGCTATCGCCGTATCAGCCGTATGAAAGATACGGGGCCCCGCAACTACAGGGGCCCCGAAACCGTGTAAGCAAAATTCGTAAAATGCTTTCCACACTCTCACTCAAACTGACAGTACGGTAAGCTTCCATGCCTACACTTTACAACCGTGAGATAAACGTTCTCATTACACAATAAATACATTTTTTTGTGATTTTTATTTTTACTAGTTTTTTTAATGTCTTCGCAGGAGAAGGTCTTCGATAGTAGGCCCCCAAAAACGTTGATACAGGGCCCTAGGGCAAGCTACACCACTGCTAAGAACCTTTACCATCAGGCGTGCAATCATTGGTTTGTGATTAAAAAAAATAAATTTTTCTAGGATAATTAACTAAAAATACACTTACCTAATTGTAAAACACCAAGTAGTAAAATAACACATCCCGATAAGAACGTAGCGAGGTAGGCGAAGTCGGGCGACACTGCTACATATTTAGCTATCAGAGCAGCCAATATGGCCGTCGGTCCAACTGTTACATCCTTACAACTACCGAACATCGCATAAACTATCCCCGGGAATATACTTGAATATAATCCTACCTGGAAATTGAAAAAGAAACACTATTTTATTCAATAACAATATTTTTAAAATTCTTTAATACTTAAAGTCTTAAAGCTTCGTCATCAAGCTATATTTTCAAAACGTGCCGACGTTTTCCCAACACGCTACGACGACCCCATCGCGAGCTGTTAGGATAACCTCTGTCACAGCAGAGATTATTCCACCAGTGCAATCAGTCACACTGGTGGTAGGTCTTTTGTTCCAAGAGGCCGGCTAGGTAGGTTCCACCGCAGTGTCAAATTTTCTGCCGGCAAATAGTAGTGCTTAAGCATTACTGTGTTCCGGTTTGAAGGGCACTGTAGGCTAGTGAAATTACTTGGCAGAGGAGATTTAAGAACTAATATTTCAAGGTTGGCAACGCGTGATTGGCATCTACTAATGGTGCAAACGCTCATAGGCTACGGCAACCACTTACCCTCAGGTGGGCCGTATGCTTGTTTGCCAACTTATAACATAAAAATAAAAAGTATGGGGTTCTTCAAGGGGTTGCAGGTGTTCATAGGCTCCGGTGACCGCTTATCATTAGGCGCGTGTTTGCCACCATCGTGGTAAAAACAAATTTATATATAAAACGCTGATGAACCCTTTAGTTTCTACTAAACGTTGTGCACCACGCACTTGACTGGTACTTATTAAATATAATTACATTAAAAACAGTTTATTAAAAAAACAATTTATTTATAGTAAAAAATATGACAATAAAAATAACGAAAATACGATTTAATATATGAATATTAACTATCCTTTATATAAACAACCCATTAGTTTTTCTGTAGGTACTCCAATTTAGACCAAGAGAAAATTAACATAATATGTATTTATAGAGCGGTTTTTCTACGAGCAATTTACTTTTAGACATATTTGATTAATTTGAAAACTTAATGTGTAACGTACAATACAATAATTTTATAACTTATTTCAATGTCCTGACATTTCTGGTCTGTTATTAAGATGAAAAGTGAAAAAAAAATAAACAATTAATTATTTCTTCAAATTAAATTTTAGTTAAAAAAAACTAAAATAATACATATAACATAGAACCGAATAAAGAACCAAAAATATATATTTTTTTTAAGTCTTAAGATTATGTTTAAAAGCGGTAAATACTCGATTTTTGAGAAGTTCACAATAGGAATAACAAAAAAAATTTTAGATAAAATATGCTAAATTTTTGAATAATCTTTAGTAAATGTGGACAGTTTTATGGATAATATCTATATTATAGTGAATGAGATGGCAATAGTGCGCGAGTGAAAGAAGTACAGTGATGACGTCAGTATTTTGACTACTGTTTAGCATTAAAGTATACATTATATAATCGCTTCTATAATAAAATTCCGCAGACAATTTTGAATCACCACCACTTATGAAATTTAAATCTTATATCAAGCGGTGTTTACTAAATAAAGCTTTTAATTATTCCGTTAATGAATATATTGCAGATAATGTGGCATGGAATTAATATACGTTGATTTTCATGCGGGATATATATCTTAATTGTACATTTGGCAAATGTAATATGATTATTTTTGAAAAGAGTAACTGTAGAGTTTCTTGCCGTTTCTTCTCTTTGCCGTTTCTGCAGAATCTACCTTCCGAATCGGCGGTAGCTTCACTTAGGCGGACATAACAGACTGTATATTTGACGATTCAAAAGCGCTTAAAAGCCTATTTGAATAAAGAATATTTTGAGTTGAGTTTGAGATTATGTATGAGATATATTCTAAAAATAAGTTACGAAACCACTTTCTCACGGTTACGTAATAAATGATAATAAATCTAAAGCTTTCACTACTCCAATCGGATTAGCATACTTTAAAATATATAAAAAACTAGATGCGCTTGCGTGGTGTACCGTTTTTTCTTTAGAAAACGGAACCCTAATTCTTTTTCTAAAATAAAAGTAGCCAAAGCTACTCCTAATAACATCTGCTATCAGCCTGTAAAAGTCCCGTACTGACAGACAAAATTTTTAAATATTGATTTTTATATGTAAGTACCGTACATGTATACTTTAATATGCAAAGTGTAAAGTTGTTTTTTTGGAATTACAAACAGACACTTTAATTTATTTGTATAGATTCAAACTATTCATTTGAAACAATTTTCAATTTGTAAACAATTGGGAATCGATATATTTGAAAGCTTTAAATAAAACTGCTATTAAAAATAACTTATTGAAAAATAATTTTGACTAAGATATTATTCAAGGTTGATTTAGATTCCAGCAACAATAATCATAACACAACAAAAAATATAATCTTATATAAATTATCTCATATAAAAAAGGTAAAAGGTTATATGTTTGAATGTTTACATAGTAGGATATTTGTTACTCAAACACACAAAACGGCTGAACGGATTTGGATGAACGTTTTTTTATACTTGTAAACGATTCATTTCTCTCTGGAGCCAATTCGACGGACACCGCGGACGAAATCACGGGCAGAACTAGCTCGAAATAAATTATAAGATTGTGGGATAGAACTTGCCAAAATTATAATCCTTTTTTTTCGGAATGTGTATTGCTGTTGGTCCTACTGGCCTTGACAGCGTCACCGGGCGAGGGGCCGAGTACTGAGACTCAGCCGTGATAAAGGGACAGCCCTCACGGGGCTCAAATTTGATTCCGTCCTTAGGGTGCCTCCTGCGAAGCTGAACCACGGCTAAGGACGTCATCGGAGATGGAGGCAGCGCTCCGAGCGCATTCTATACGATAGACTCACCCGACGGTGTGAGCGCGACGCGACGTGCGAAACAAAGGACCTCGTCCTGGCCGGCGTGGACGGTGTTGTGTTCGTGTCTGTGCTGTGTAAGGGGCATTTTCTAATGTTTTATAATCCAGATTCTAGTTACACCCGCATGGTGCATAGAACTAAGTTATTTTACTTATAACAAACTTCTGCCCACGACTTCGCTCGCGTAAAATTTGGAAAAAACAAAGCACTTCTTTTTGATTAATAATGATAATTAAATAATAATTGCAACCACTTTATGAATAGTTTTTTTTTAGTTCCACTCGGACTGGCTTTCACGGCAAAACCACTGCACCTTTATTATGTATTTTCAGTCATCGGCCTCTGCCCACACTTTGTATGAGTGAAAAGAACGAAATTGTAGAAAATTTATTTTCCTCTTCCCACTCAACTTTACTCAACCAGAGGCAAGGGCGGCAAGAACCTTACAGCCTATACCTTGAAAATTTATAAATCTGCCACTAGGTATTTTGGTTAAGATGTAGATAGGAACAAGGAGGTTTTAGGCTTTTTACGAACACAACACTTGAAAGGGAATGAAAGTTTGTAAGGGGAGCCGATTATTTCGATATTACATAAAATATGTCTCATTAAAATGTTCTTACCTGCGGCGGTAGACCAGCTAATATTGCATACGCTATACCCTGTGGTATTGATGTGAGACCTACTGTTATACCTGTAAAGTTAAAAGAAAATAATAAATATTATTTTTATTGTAAAATGTGTAACTTTTGCAAGGATTCCGTCCTTACTGAATACACTAATCCAAGGCGATTAAGATCAAAGCATAATTACTGTATTTTGTACACGGTAGGTAAGACCCAGCTCCGACAGAGAATCTACAGCGCGATCGAGGCTCAAAAATATAAAATTCTGACACTTCCGTCCCTTTATATATTAGAAATATCATTATTTGTTAAGAACAATCCCAGATTATTCCATAAAATATCTGATGTAGTGCCGCGTAATAGACGTAATAATTGCAGACTTTGTTTACACTCCGCTAAACCGCGCTTTTAAAATACTTAATAAAATTCCAGACCGACTAAAATAATTACAAATAATTTGTTTAAGATCCACCTAAAATGACTTTTGACTGGAAAATGCTATTACAGTTTAAATGACTCTTTAAATGATGACATCGAATGAATATATTATATCTTTATTAAATTTTATTTTCTTAGATTGTTATCTGACATTGAATTGTTTGAATTGTGCATATATATGTTTAGTAATTTATAATAGTACTAGCGGCCCGCTCCGGCTTCGCACGGGTATAAAATATATAGCCTATGTCATTCACTGAAAAAATGATTAATCGATCCAGTAGTTTTGATTTATTCATTACTGCCCGTGGCCCGCACGCGTTAAATGTAATTATTTACGACATCACATCAGAAACTTAAACCTAATTTTTTTCTACTATTTAATGGATGTTATTATACATATAAACCTTCCTCTTCAATCACTCTGTCTATTAAAAAACCGCATCAAAATCCAGAGAAAGCGACTTTGTTTTATACTATGTAGTGATAATATTACCATTTTATTGTTTTATAAAAATGTGGTGACCCTTATAAAATATTTGCACGCTTATTTAAGAAGGCAAAGCATGACGATCTAAAATTAATAATTTCTTATAAATCCTTGTGACCTACTTATGTTTTAGAAAATAAATACTATTATTATTATTATCAAAGCAGGCTCGCTACCAGCACGCCACAGGGGTCGTTCTGTTTAAGCCCCATGCCTTAAAAAACACAGATAAACATAACTAAGGTAATAAATAATACACTATAAAAAATAATACAGCGCACAATAAAGGGAATAAATTAAATCAAATAAAAATAATGACGACTTTGTGGCGCAGCGGTAGCGAACCTGCCTTATGCGCCACAGGGCGCGTGACCACAGGCATTTTATCCGGTCTGGGTGTATTTGGACGCAAATAAGCAATACCATGTCGACCCACACGAATGTCATTTCGAGAAAAACGCGTTTGAAAATTTTGAACAACTTGCTTTATATGATTTTTTTTATGTATTAGTCAAGTTTTTAGCAATTTCAGATTTATGTAAGTTATTTTACTTATTTTTACAAAAATAAGTATACAAACTGCATATTTCGTATATAATATCACCCAAAACGTTTAACATAATACATAAATTGCATGGTTAAACAATGGCTTTTTTAGAAGTTTTAAAGCTTAAAACCCTGCAAATATAAAAGAAAAATGTTATTCAGCCATTTACCAACACTTCTGCATATATAACTCAGTCTTTTCAATTTTGTGGGTTGACATGGTATTGCTTATTTGCGTCCACTTATCCTTGTCGTTGTGTATGTTTCCGAACCCCCAACACAGGATATAACTATCCTAATGGTGGCCGTTGAGTGTGTAGCGTTTATTTGTTTAAATGCAATAAATATTTTGTTATTTTTATTAGTGATGTAATATCTCTTCTACGTATTGACGAAAATAGTTTATCGTTATACAAAAATGTTCTTATTGATAGTGGCAAATATATAAGTAGGTACTTTAAATAACGTTGAGCCGTTTTAGAACTGTCGAAACAGATTTAGATTATTGCAATATATTTTTTCTTTTTTCATTTTTATCTCGAGTGACGTAACTCGTGTTTATAAAGATCAAGTTTATTTTTGTTCAGTTTTGACATTTTCCTAACGAGTTTCAATTGAGATAAAATTGAATCTACTTCCTTTGGGTTTTTTTTTATTAAAATCGCTACGAAATGAAAGTTATTTAATTTTTTTTTATGACGGTTAGCAAACAAGCATACGGTCCGCCTGATGGTACGCAATCTCAGTATTGCCAACCCAAGGGATAGCAGGGATACGATGTAAAGGGAAAAATGAAGGGAACAGTGGGGTGGAATATTGGGCCTCCGGCGCTCCAATACTTAGGGTTGGTGATACTTCAAGCATCGCTAGCGGTTGCGGTGACTGAATCAAACGGACCGTATGCTTGTTTGCCAGAAAAGACCAAGGGGGAGGCCGAAGCTGAGATGGTGCGACAGCATCGAGGAAGATCTCAGAGCCATGAGAAAGTTTACCGCCTGGAGAAGAAAAGCCAAGGATCGGAACGAATGGCAAAACATTGTTGAGGTATACAGGCGTCGGGATGTGACGATCCCATCGCCCGCTGTTGGGATAACCTCTGTCACAACAGAGATTATTCCACCAGTGCAATCAGTCACACTGGTGGTAGGTCTTTTGTTGCAAGAGGCCGGCTAGGTAGGTACCACCGCAGTGTCCAATATTCTGCCGCCAAATAGTAGTGCTTAGGCACTACTGTGTTCCGGTTTGAAGGGCATTGTACGCTAGTGAAATTACTGGTCGAACGAGATTTAAGAACTAATATCTCGAGGTTGGCAACGCGCGAGTGACACCTGCTAATGGTGCTGCAAGCGCTCATAGGCTGCGGCAGCCACTTACCATCAGGTGGGCCGTATGCTTGTTTGCCAACTTCTAACATTAAAAAAAAGGTGGCCAAGACCCACAAGATAAAAAAATAAACGCTACACACTCAACGGCCCCCATTAGGATACTAATATCCTGTGTCGGAGGTCCGGAAACATTCACAATGACAAGGACAAATACACCCAGACCGGAAAATATGCTTGCATGGTCAATACAAACATATTATGCTCCGAGCGGGAATCGAACCCGCGACCTGTGGCGTTTAAGGCAGGTTCGCTACCGCTGCGCCACAACGTCGTCAAAACAAGAGGTTGTAGCGCCACAGAAAGTAAGTAAGTAAGTAAGTATGCTTGTTTGCAAACCATCGTGAAACAAAAAAAAAAGTTTGCTTAATAAAGATCGTATCGCAGCCTTTCTGTATAAAATCAAATAGAGTTTTATTTCTACAACGCGGATGAATTCTATATTGTCAGGAAATAAGTACCTAAGTGTTTTGTAACATTTATTGTTCTAGTATTTTATATTAATCTAATCTTAATGGGATCGGTTGAAAACGTGCTTGAGATTAACAATACCAGACATCTCAATTACATACACATACCTATCTCGCGCGCTCTACATAGTTACTGTTTGCTTAAGCAAATGAACAATTCTATTTTTAATAAGCCTTAAGCGCCACAGGTCGCGAGTTCAACTCCGCTCGAAGCAGTGTCTGTATTGACCATACAGGCATGTTTTCCGGTCTGGATCTATTTTGTAACAACAGTCCATACATACTATATGTATATATGTACATACATAAGTGAGCTACCTATGTATCCCCATATTAATTTTGTGATAGAAGAACTAAAGAAATATATATAAAATGTTGGGCAAAAGAGATTTAAGAACCAATATCTCCAGGTCAGCAACGCGTGAGTGCCACCTACTAATGGTGCTGCAAGCGGTCATAGGCTACGGCAACCGCTTACCATCAGAACTAGCTGAGGTCCTTTGTTTCGCACGTCGCGTCGCGCTCACACCGTCGGGTGAGTCTATCGTATAGAATGCGCTCGGAGCGCTGCCTCCTTCTTCGATGACGTTCTTAGCCATGATTCGGCTTCGCAGGAGGCACCCTAAGGACGGAATCAAATTTGGGTCCCCGTGAGGGCTGCTCCTTTCGGCCCCCCCGCCCGGTGACGCTGTCAAGGCCAGTAGAACCAACAGCAATACACATTCCGAAACAAAAAAAAATTACCATCAGATGGGCCGTTGCTTGCCAACTTCTGACATAAAAAAAAATGAAATATCGCAATCACTGCTTTTCTTGTAACTATTACAAATATTAAATTGAGTTTATCAGTAACATATTAAATTTTAATAATTTATGATATTAAGTCAAAAACGGCGTCTCCCTTACTTATCTTAGTTTTTTCAGATATAAACAGATCGATGATTGACCTCTTCAATTGATAACGTATAATAATGACCAAAATCGATTTCGAAAAGTACCGTTCAAAGTTAATATGATAAGCCCGTGTCTGTTGGTCAGTCCTATTTTAAACGCATGGAAAATAAGATTTTATGTTTTGTATCTATATCGAAGAAGAGCCCGAGTGTTGTGCCACGCTAGGATAGGATGCTTAATTGACACAAGTGTATAGTCTGTTAAATGTAAGTTGAACCTTGCGCAGTAACACGTTTTTGGGTCTCAACCGTATGAGGTATGAAGGGGGCCGCGTTTAGTACACTCGCTCACGGTTGTTTTAGTTCTTTAATAATAAATTATTAAAAATTAAATATAATTTAGTTTTGTCAAGTGTATTAGCATTTATTTCAAGATAATGCCTCGACCACTATCAACGTTAAGGAGACGGGAGAGAAAGATGGTATTTGACGTTTATAGTTATTTTTAAAAGAAAATAATATTACTAATTCTCTGAATAATACTGCGGAAGATACGAAGAAGTCTGTCTCACTATTAATAATGTACATTAACTTTTTTATATATAGGTACCTTTCTCCTATACTATTTATTTGTTTTATTCTATTTAAGTAATTAATAACGATAATAAATATATAATTAATTGAATTTAGAAGAAATAATAACTATATTATATACTTAATTCCGTTTTCCCACTTTATAAAGAATCGATTTAAATAACCAATATTTTTGTCTAACATTTTGGTCCATTATTTACGCACACACACGCACGTAGTGTACTCGTCAACTGCACTAGGCAGTGATAATTTGGGGACTCAAATTCAACGGAATCCTCATCGCCATAGTGGGAACATGAACCATGACGCCCCGGAGCGGTAGCGAACCTGCCCTAACCACCATAGGTTGCGGGTCAGATTCCCGCTCGGAACAGATGTTTGTATTGACCATACAGGCATGCAGGCATGAGTTCCGGTATGGGTGTATTTGCCCTTGTCCTTGGGTTTATGTTCCCGGACCCCCGACATAGGATATCACTATCCTAATGGGGGCCGTTGTGTGTGTAACGTTTATTTATTTATTATTTACTAGCGGCCCGCTCCGGCTTCGCACGGGCAGTTTAGTCAATTTACAACAAAAACATTTCGGAACACTGAAACCTGATTAGAAATGAGAAACTTTGAAATAAAAACAAAACCCGAGTACATACCTGCAATAGCATCGCTCAATAAATAATCCAGCTTATAATTCGGCAACCAGATTGTTATCGGCAACCTCCTTCTCCACGATTCCAAGTTACATAACCTACTAGCCGTACCCCGCCATCTGCTTTTCCTCGGACCACCTAAAACAAACAATACACTTAACTACACAAAGCACATCAAAACATCACAATTTATGTATATGTATAATTGTTGACAGAAGTCTTTTTATTGTACAAAATAATACAATATACATTACCATTTAGTTCGTTCATTTTGTGTGATTACATTAAAACGTGTTTTGTATTTATGTATGTTTAAAAAAACATGCGTGGTCCTCCAATGACGGTTTCTACTCAAATGGTAAATGATTATGAAATAGCGAGATAAGTGGTCGTATTGCAAATCAAGCGAAATTGAACAGCGCTCGGTTTTCAGCCTTATTGATGAACACGATACGCATTATGATATCTTTTTTAGGGTTCCCTACACATAGGGTATCAAAACAACCGTTATTAAGCCACCGCTATCGTCCGTCTGTCAGGTGTATCTCATGAAAGGTAATATGTAGAGTTGAAATTTTCACAGAATGTGTATTTATGTTGCCACTACAACAATTAATAAACATTTAAAAATAAAATATAGGGGGATTCCTATACAAAAAACTTGATATTCTTTTACTATTTTGCTGTGTCTCATGAACTGTTAATAAATTGTTGGAATTTTGTTCGGTACGGAACCCTTGTGCGAGTACGACACGCACTTGGTCGGTTTTTTTATTATGACTTCCGATTCAGCTTTTTTATACTGCCTATAAGGTGGCAAACATTTGACGATCGTTACAGTGCGGTTTACTAACTTTTAACGCGATTTGATGCCTCATGCTTGTATTGACTATACAGTCTTGTGTTCTCGTATTAATTATATTGTTGTTTTTTATTGTGCCTAATTTGTCAAGCAAGCATACGACCCACCTGATGGTAAGCGGTTGTCGTAGCCTATGAGCGCGCGCAACACCATACATTTCATTTGTAGGTGTCACTCACGCGTCGCAAACCACGAGGTAATGGTTATTAAATATCCGAAACACAGTAATGCAAAAAACACTACTGCTTTGCGGTACAATATCTAACACAGCGGTGGTACCTCCTTTTTTTATTTCATGACGGTTGGCAAACAAGAATACGGTCCGCCTGATGATAAGCAGTCACGACTACAAACGCTTGCGATATTGATAAGGGACAGAGTGGGAGATTGGGCCTCCGGCGCTCTCACTCATCGCAGAAATTGAACAGTACCTACTGATACTGTTCTTACTTCCAAGGTCGAGCCGGCACATTTGTGGTGGGAAGTGCATGTCTCTACTAATACTAAAGCTAAACTACGTACTATTACATTTAAGCATAGTACATAAAAGAAAAACTTTCCCCCGAATTGGGAACATGGTTGTTTTTACGTCAGAAAAATAATTATAAACAGACAATCCATTATGATAAATTTAATTATACTTCACGCATTAACTGCAATTTTTATCGATAAAAATAATATGAACCAATTAATTCTTATACACATTGTAGAATCCTTGGTAACTGCACGTGTTATTACTAATTATGTAAGAAATCAATTATCAAATTATGCCAATTTAGTTGTTTATTTAACGATATGAAAAATCTGGGTTTTATTTAGTTTATATTTGGCGCCTCGATCGGAAGATATTTCGATCAGAAATTGAACTTATATTATTTTATAATGGGTCTTTGACTTTATAGTCTAAGCGGGGGACCTTATGAAAATGCTGGTAACGCCGAATAAGCAGCAAAACATATATATATATATATTATTTTTACCGACATTAGTAGGTGCCACTCACGCATTGCCAACCTCGAAATCTTGGTTCTTAAATCTCGTCTGCCCAGTAATTTCACTAGCCTATAATGTCCTTCAAACCGGAGCACAGTAATGCCGAAACACTACTATTTGGCGGCAGAATATTTGAAACGGTGGTACCTACCTAGCCAGCCTCTTGCAACAAAAGAACTACATCCAGTGTGGCTGATTGCACTGGTGGAATAATCTCTGCTATGACTATGAGGCTATCCCAACAGCGGGCGATGAGGTCCTCACATCCCGACAGCGGGAAAATATAATCATATAAACATAGTAATCTTTTTCCTGGATTTTAGTTAAATACGCCCAATTTAGTTACAGAGACGCTGATAGCCGGGTGCACTCACTTAAACGACCGCTCGGTAAACGATCGGTGTGTTAACAACTTTAGGCGCGGTCAGTCACTAGATGGGTGATCGCATAATGGTATTTCAACTGAGCGTATCCTTGCATCGGAAGGCACATAAAATGTAGGTCCCGGCTGTTATCAATCTGACAATAGTCGACAAGTCAAGTCATTTGCCTATACGGGCAACCTGAACAACTCTGCAACTAGGTTGGCCACTAACCACTCGATCAGAAGAAGTTAAATAATAAACCACCGATCTGGCAGTTTGGAACTTGACGACAATTTTTTTTACTAAATTTTCTTCATTTTTTTTTGTTTTAAAATTGAAACATAAAACTTAAGTTTTTATTAATTTCATGCATTCATTTACACCACACCAAATTTTCTGTGAGAGGGTGGTACTTCCCCGGTCGCGCCCGCCCATTTGTGCTGGGTAAAGCATGCATGATATAAATAGTATATAAATACAGTACAAATAAGCGTAGTACTAAAAATCTAGGGCATTAGAGCAATAGATTACACGTGTCTTACATATTTATTTAATTAACGCGGATTAAGTACAAGTTAACCAAGAAAGATCCGTATGACCTAACAGAATATTATTTACGTCTAAATAAATAGAAAAAAAAAACTACTAAATATACTAATTTCATTTATGAACACACTTATTATATTAAAACTAGCTTCGGCCAGCGGCTTCGGCCGCGTGACTAACGATCTTAATACAAACTCTGAACGCACACTTACAAACTTCGAATGTCATTTATTTATATCGAATCAACAGCCTAAAAGTTTCAAGCTTCTAGCCATAGTAACATATCGATGCTTCAACTTTTCATAATCCCCTTTCAACCCTTTACAACCCTTTTTTCGCCTATGTCCTTTCTCAGGCACTAGAATATCTGTGCACACAATTTCATTTATATCAGTCAGTACATTTGAAGCGAAAGCGAGACAGACATTCAGATAGAGACAGACAGAGTTTCTTTTGCATTTATAATATAATTAAAGCCTCAATAGCTCAACGGTAGAAGGGCCGACTTTGCTCCGTTAGAGTCGAGGGTCCAATCCTGACCCCCTTGGGCTGTTGTCGTACCCACTCCTAGCGCAAGCTTCGAGCTTATTTGGAGGGGCAATAGGAATATTAGTAATGTCTTGAGAAGGCATTGCTAAAATTCTGTTAAAAAAAAAAAGGACCATACATTAAAGCTAGATGCAGGTGTCGCAGGACCGGTCATTGTGGCACTCTTGGGGAGGCCTATACCCAGCGACGGACGTCCTTCGACTGGTTAATGATGGTGTGTGATATAAGTGGTGCACCAACGCAATTTCAATGCCATTTTTGGTTTAATTTGTCAATACCTGAACTTGAGTCGGGTGTAACTGACATATTATTTCTATAAGCACCACATCGCGTTCGATCCCCGCCCGGAGCATGTGTTCCGGTCTGGGTGTCATTGTCCTTGTCCATGTAAATGTTTCTGGACCCCGTAATACCACTATCCTAATGGGTTGAGTGTGTAGCGTTTATTATTATTATTATTTTAAACAGGTTCTCGTGACCCACGAAAATCGAGAACAATAGTGAAAAGGAATGAAATAGTCAAATACGACGAATTTTAACGGCCGTACGTATGAAATGTCGGACAGATGCGGATAAATGTAGGCGTCTATTACGTAATATTAAATGGAGTGCTAATTCAAGATAAAATATAAGTAGGTAGCAGAAATTTGGATAATAAAAATATTTAGGATTCTTATCGCGTTAAATACAAAAGATTTCCTGTTCAAAGAAATATAAAAATTTCATCTTATTTTTATCAACAAATCTTAATTAACACTGTTTGAAAAGTATTTTATATCTTAATCTATATAAATAAAAATGAATCGTCGAAATGTATGTGCATAACTTCAGAGCGACTGGACGATATTGGATAATTGTGACAAATGTGACAGAGATTCAAATATTCTGCCGCCAAATAGTAGTGCTTAGGCATTACAGTGTTCCGGTTTGAGGGGACTGTAGGCTAGTGAAATTACTGGGTAGAGAAGATTTAAGAACCAATACACCCACCACTTACCATTAAAAAAACATTTATGTTCTGTTAGGTTTATATGGGATCGACGGGATCAAATTTCGAAACCTAAATAGCTCAACGGTAGGACTGACTTCAACCCGTTAAAGCGAAAGCCGTGGTTTTATTCTTGACATCCTTGGGCTATTGTCGTACCCACTCCCAGCGCAAGCTTCGAGCTTATTTCGAGGGGCAAAAAGAATATTAGTAAAATTGAAATAGCATTGCGGTAATGGTTTTATTACCTAATATTAGTATGCAAGTAGCTTATATGTAGGAGACACAAGAAAGGGATTAAAACTTTAAACTCCCACGAAAGATGATCAACAGACTTTTTTAGTATGTACCCGGACCAAGTCGGGCGATGGTAGTAAAATATTTGACATTAACATTTATTTTATTCTAATTTATTTATATGTATATAATAAATATTTATAGATTACTAGTAATGGAAGTTGATTAAAATAATATTAATATTAATATGTTAGCTAAGAACGAAATTTGAAAAAAAAAAACTTTTTCTAAATTATTTTTATATACATATTTTGTTTAAAGGTCATATTTAAGAATCCGGAGATTATAGACTATAGTTATAAAATATACTAGCTTCAGTTGACGACTTTGAGATATAATAAATACTTCTGAGAAGCTCAACCATATGGACATATTTAAAAAATATGTATTTATAGATGACTTGGTGGCCTATCAAGTATTGTAGAAGTTATAGTAACTATAAAACGAAGAAAACCGCATCCAATTTCGTAAAATAGTTTTTGCGTTAAGAGCGCACAAATAGGCCGGATCGACCAGGAAGTACTACCCATAGGCTTAAATTATTTAAATTTTCAATTGCCTTTAAAAGTGTTACTAGTTTTTAAGTCTAGTATATATAGACAGCAGTAATTAGTTATAATTAAGAAGTTACAAACTAAAGCCATACAATGGTTGTTACATCATAAATGTATTAGAGTTACATTCCAGATGGTATTTAGCAAATCTCCATATTGCTTCATTTACTTATCACTTTATTACTTATGTCAATGAGATAAGAAAAGATTTAATTATGAAACTTCACAAAACACAACAGATTATTTACTTTTTTTTCTTTTTAAAACCATATAGCATTGGTTTAAAATATTTTTAAAACCTGGACGGACAAGTTAACGCAGTACCAGACCAAACAGTAGACACAGTTGTTAAACTATTTCCATGTACAACATACTCTACAACGGACTGTTAACATGTTAAGACACCGGCCACATACGGTCTGACTGCAGTTACGAAAAAGTTATGCAAAAAAATTTGGAATCAGTAGGTACGTTGCTGTAATAAGTTGAGGAGTTTAGTCTTATACCTCAGGAGTCTTTGATAAAAACAAAAATCACACAATTCAACTAAGAGAACTCAAAAAATATATATATTATGACTTACTTGACTTGAATTTACCAAAGACACAATGGAAAACCAATCATCAGAGTATGGATTATATTTGGAATATAAATTATTGCTTATACCCAAAACCCATTCACCCAAATTAATGATTATTAAAAATAATTTATTTCTCATAAAACCTTTCATACCCCATTACACCACCTTCAAACATATTTTTCACTGTAAAAGATAGCCTATGTATTTTCCCAAGGTCTAGTCTATCTTTATGTGAAATTGCATCAAAATTGGTTCTGTAGTTTAGTTGTGCAAGGAAAACAGGTCAACAGACAAAGTGATTTTCACATTTATATTATTAATTAGGATATATTGTGATATATTACACTTGATGTTTCTTGCCAATTTTTAAATAATAAAGTTTCTTAACATCTCTACAACTTTTAACTATTCACTCAGATCCATAGTTTGACTTATTTTACACTGTAAATAAAATAAAACAATTTTCTACTAAATTTAATAATTTTCTCACAATTTTAAAATCAAAACACACTCAAAAATTTATTGTATTCATTAAATAATTCTAAAAAATGATTTTCCTAAGAACTCTTTATTAAAAAAATAAGTTTCAACAAAGAGGAATGTTTTAAATAAAATAGATTTAAAAACGCTTCGGTCCATATTTTACTATTTCAGAACCGTAAACATTATTCATGGTCTATTTCATTATTATTTTTTCTTTTACTATTAATGAGTTACGCATTACACAATTACAACGGCTTTAACTAGAACAACAATATAGAAAAATGTAAAAATCATAAAAATAAATTACAAATAATAATTCAGATAATCGTGTTAGTTTCTAATTGATTTAGGTATAAAAATGATAAAAACATACCAAGCAGGGGTTGTCTTGGGTCATCTGTGTCCATTGTGCCGCATGCGAATATTCATTCTGCGATAAAACTGAATCTATTACACATAATATTATTAAATTACAATCCTGTTTCATACTTTGTTTATTTACAATATGTCATTGACATTTAGATTACAGAATGACAACTACTTGTCAAACTGATACCGCGAACGCTCATTACCATAGATAAAGAAGATGCACTAGATTGCGTAAAATTGACAGTATTTAAAATTGAAAGGCCATCTACAAATTTGCTGCGAACTAAACTACACCATCGTACGCGTACACGTTATCTAATTATTTTACTAATAATAAGATTACGTGCATAAAACAGAGACACAAAAATCATGATCATTCATCACACAAATATTCTTTTTAAGTTCAAACAGTATGACATTCTGTAAAAACTAGCTAGCTACCTGGAAACTAAACTCTAGTTTCATCAGTCAAAACTGAAAGCTGAAGCCAAAGATTACAGTTATTTAGTGGCATCGTAATTCGTACTGGCATAGTAAACATTACTGTAACTACGAAAAAATAATAAAAATCTTTATAGAATACAAATACGGTAATAAGCCTTAAGTAATAAATACGCTAACCATGGACATTTATGAATACAACGAAGAAGTGATATGACTTGTCTCGTTAAAAAGGGAGCGATTTACAAGGGTACAAAGATTTATACAGGAACTTGCTTCATTTTGTAGTCGCGACCAAGCACTTCACGCTAGGCGTGTGAAGAGCAGGCGTGCGAGTATTTTTGTTTTCTTTCGCTAAGCCTCATCCAAGCTAGACTAGACAAGGATTATCATTCGCTCTATTTTTTTTAAACTCACGCATTACACTTACTCTTACAGGCTAGTCCCATTTCTAGCGTTATCTATTTTTATATAGCTTTGGTAGTACCTGACAATCTTGACAATGACAACTCCAGAGACTAAATAACAACATGG
Source organism: Hestina assimilis (assembly GCA_023373885.1). Lineage (NCBI taxonomy): Eukaryota > Metazoa > Arthropoda > Insecta > Lepidoptera > Nymphalidae > Hestina > Hestina assimilis. The sequence continues at coordinate 1,356,125 of CM041749.1, read as the reverse complement.
CCGATTATTAGTTCCACTTATGACTTATTGCCACGGGACTTCATTCGTAAGATGGGGTAATAACTGTAGGGAAAAATACAATTACTATTTTAATATAAAATTTTAATAAAAGATCATTTTAATAAAAGATTTAATGTATCTAAGAGGCACAACTCAATGCTTATATTATAATTATTCCAAAATACAAAATTATTTTACATTCAAAAATGGGATGGGATACACTGACCATGACCTTGTGGACCACGCACAGTCGAAACTCCGAGGCTCCGCAGCTTGATGATGAAGATTGTTAAGGACTTTAAAATAATAACGAAATAAAATCTACCGCAAAACTAAGTTGGTAATTTCATAGTAATTATTAAAATTATCATGAAAAACGTATCTTTCGTACGTTTGTCAGTATTTAGCAAAGTCTAGAATGACAACTATATCTCGCTACTCTCATGCAAAATATTGTCTTATAGTTCTCTCAATTTAATATGAACCAAAATGTTCGCTTCTGCGCAGGTATAATCATGGACGAAAATAATATACAAATAATATTGATTTTGTCTTATATATATATATATATTATAAAGTGGGAAAACAGAATTAAGTATATAATATAGTTATTGTTTCTTCTAAATTCAATCAATTATTTATTCATTATCGTTATTAATTACTTAAATAGAATAAAACAAATAAATACCATAAAAAGGTATATAAAAAATTATAATAGTTAATGTACATTTTTAATCACTGTAACTTATTGTGATGACACCTTATATTGAAATAAAATTAAATCTTCAGCCACTTGACAAAAATAATTTATATTTTTATTTATTTTTTTATAATTTATTTTTAAAGAACTACAACAACCGTGAGCGAGTGTACTAAATGGGTCGAGCGTCGCCGAGTTGCTATAGTTACTTGGCCCCATTCATTCCCCATTCGGACCCAAAAATGTGTTACTGCGCATGGTTCAACTTATATTGAGAGAGTTGTACAGTTTTACACGCGAATCTGTAAATAGGACGGAACGGCATGGCACGGGCCATACAGATAACCCCACAATCTCAGTTTCATGCAGTTCGAATCGGTTGTATACCGATTACATTAATTTCTCTAAATAAACTATCAATAAAACACATCTACCTATATGGACGCAAATAAGCAACACCATGTCAACCCACACGAATGTAATTTCGAGAAAAACGCGTTTGAAAAATTTGAACAACTTGCTTTATAAGATTTTTTTGTTAAGTATTGGTCAAGTTTTTGGCAATTTCAGATTTATGTAAGTTATTTTACTTATTTTCACAAAAAATAAGTATACAAACTGCATATTTCGTATACAATATAACCCAAAACGTTTAACATAATATATAAATTGCATGATTAAAAAATGGCTTTTTTAGAAGTTTAAAGCTTAAAACCCTACAATTATTAAAGAAAAATGTTCTTCAGCCATTTACCAACACTTCTGCATACATAACTCGGTTTTTTAATTTTGTGGGTTGACATGGTATTCCTTATTTTCGTTCATATATGAATGCTTAAACTTACTTGGGAGATGAAAAGTTGAAAACTGGGTTATGTGGGTTTGCATGACAAGATGAATTATTTGTTTTTTGAAGTTATACTTCTTTAGGTGCGTTATGAAAAAATGATGAGAGTGAAATTTAAAGATTAGCGTCACAAAAAATTTACAGGTTGAGCTGTCCGCAAAACCGCTCATTAAGTCTCGAAAATAGGCTATCAACAAAATAGAAATAGAACCTTTATTAGTCGCGCATGTTGGCAGACTCGTCGCCTCTACATTCACAACCGGTGTTTTAGTTTCATGAATGTGCGAATTATATATGTAATTATAAATAAATAAACGCTACACGCTCAACGGCCCCCATTAGGATAGTGATATTCTGTGTCGGGGGTCCGGAAACACATACAAGGGTAAGGACAAATACACCCAGACCGGAAAATATGCTTGCATGGTCAATACAAACATATTATGCTTTGAGCGGGAATCGAATATCGCTGCGCCATAACGACGTCTTGTCGTCTATTTATTTATTTAATTTTTCAAGTTTAAACTGAGCTTTATTGACTGTTTTGCCTATCCTTCTCCAGTCCTTTTATTATTTTATTGTAATTAATTATTTGCATGCAATTAAAAATCTTTTTAATGATGTCAAAGAAGTATAACTTCTGACGCGCGTACGGTGACGTAATATGACCAAATCAGACACCAGCTTCTTACACATTCTAGACTATTAATTTATGATTTACTAAATAGAGATAAGTATATAATAATACTAGCGGCCCGCTCCGGCTTCGCACGGGTATAAAATATATAGCGTATGTCAGTCACTGAAATAATGATTAAAATCGATGTAGTAGTTTTGATTTATTCATTACGGCCCGTGGCCCGCACGCGTTAAATATAATTATTTACGATATCACATTAGAAACCTCCATTTTTTTTTTCCACTATTTAATGGATGTTATTATACATATAAACCTTCCTCTTAAAACACTATCTATAAAAAAACCGCACCAAAATCCGTTGCGTAGTTTTAAAGATTTAAGCATAAATAGGGACAGAAAGCGACTTTGTTTTGTACTATGTAGTGATGTATTTAATTAGGTAGGGTTTGTCTTGTGAGGAGAAATAAAGTATTATTATTATTTGCTAGCAGAGTTCTATCCCGTCAACAGAAACAAAGGAAATAAGTTATTTTTATGCCAAATGTTATCCAAATCCGTGTAGTATAATTCAGGCACCCATCCATCCATAATATTTATACGATAGTAACTACTTACTATCCACTCTAATTAGTATCCAATCTACTTACTATCTAAGCTATGTTGTATTGATAATAAAGCCAAGGCCAGTAAGGCTAAACTACGTACCTAGTCTACTGTCATACTCAGGCCTTTTTTTGCCACTTGAAAGTTGAAACTCGAAAGGATACGCGGTCCAAATAAAAAATCCAAAAATTAGTTTTGTAAAGGTAAAACAAAATAGATTTTTTTATTTATTTCAAATTCTTTAATTTTCGTTATTATGACAATTTTTCGATACGTCGAATTTCCCTTGGGGGCAGGCACTGTGAGCCGCCGCATAGAAAAATTACCAAATAAAAGGCTTGCTCATACTTAAGTCACGGTAAAAACTTCGTTGTTTACCAGTGATGTGTACAAACAAAGCGACAGGCATATTTTCTTTAAAACATTAAAATGTATAAAATCGCACATTACTAGTCCAATCCATAGTTTATTTTTCATTAAAATTTAAAAAGCACAGACCCAACAAATTTATATTTTTATTGCAATGATGACACTTGTCCTATCAGATATCATTAAGGAGAATTTGATCTTGTTTGTTATACTTTCAGCACTTAACTTTTGAACCAATTATTATGAAATTTTACATACTAATTGTCAGCGGTATTTTGTACAAAATAAATACGAAAATAACGATGTACGAGAGCCTATTATGACAAAAAAATTGGCTTAGTAGAGAAACTTTGATTTAAATGATTTTTTTAATGATCGTGAACGTGTTAAATATCTGTAGAACAAGAAACAGTCATAAAAATCAAACGTGCAGACTTTTATTCAAAAATAAATAATAAATTTTTATTAAAAAAAATACTTTTCTATATCATTTTGGGATGTTCCAGAACATTAAATGATTCTGAGTCTTTATAAAAGTTTGTAAACAATTACATAATTTAGTTAGACACATTTCCGTAAAAATAAATTTATTTTTATTGAAGATGATAAACCATTATCATTGAATAATAAATCATATAACAATTAAAATAAGGACTTATTTCGTATACAATACGATATTGAAAATACTTATGTAAAAATGATAAAATTAAAGCGAAAAATGCACTTATTTAGTAAACACGTTACAATGTAAGTTCGAGTGATGTAATGTAAGCTCATAATTGCGTACGACACATTTAGTAATTTCATTTTACTTGATACCATATCTCTAACAATTAAGGAAGTTTTATAAATCTTATTGTTTATCAATTTATAATTGGACCCAAAAAAGCAATACCATGGCAACCCACACGAATGTCATTTCGAGAAAAACGCGTTTGAAAATTTTGATCAACTTGCTTTATATGATTTTTTTTATGTATTGGTCAAGTTTTTGGCAATTTCATATTTGTGTAAGTTATTTTACTTATTTACCCAAAAAATATAGGTATAAAAACTGCATATTTCGTATATAATATAACCCAAAATGTTTAACATAATACATAAATTGCATGATAAAAAAATGGCTTTTTAGAAGTTTTAAAGCTTGAAACCCTACAAATATTAAAGAAAAATGTTCTTCAGCCATTTACCAACACTTCTGCATATATAACTCAGTTTTTCAATTTTGTGGGTTGACATGGTATTGCTTATTTTCTTCCAATTATGTACTTATTTAAAACAACCACTAAACGCTACACACTCAGCGGCTCCCATTAGGAGAGTTATATCCTGTGTCGGGTGTCCGGAAACATACATAATGACAAGGACAAACACCCAGAATGGACACATGCCTGTATGGTTAACACAAACATCTGCTCCGAGCGGAAGTCGAACCCGCGACCTCTGGCAATTAAGGCAGTTCCCTACCGCTGTGCCACAACGTAGACAAAACCACTTGTTTATACTTCATTTTCATTCATTTCTTAATTTCATTTTATAAACTACAATAATAAATTTGCCTGCAAAGTCGAGGTCCCTTGTTTCGTACATGGCGACCCCCAAGCTCGCCGTCGTGGGAGACCCTCGATTAGAAACACTTGGAGCGCTGCCTCCATTCTCGATGACGTCATTAACCGGGGTCCAGCCTTCAGGAGGAAATTGACTTTGAGAGCTCCCGCGAAGGTGGTCCGTTTTTTCTCTGCCAGGTCTCAGTATATGACCACCCCCACTCGGTGACGCTGACAAGCCCAGTGGCCGAGAGAATAAGAATAAATAAGATGAAATTTTTCGGAAGTTCATTTGTTCACGAGTTCTGAATTTTTATTAATCGAATTCTTTCCTTAAAGTCCGGCAACGTACCTTCATGCCTTCTGGTGTTGCAGATGTTCATTGGCGGCAGTGATCGCTTAACATCAAGCCAGCCTCCCGCCCGTTCGCCCCCTCTTACATTAAAATTTATAAGTAAACTGAAGGTAAAACTGAACGTAATAAATAATTGTCATTATAAAATAATTCTCATAAATGTATATTTTATAAAGTATATAGTTACTAGATCCGGGCAGACGTCCTGTTATAGACAGAAAGACTTTTTTTAGATCTCGCGAAAGAAACTTATTAAAAGGCACGTTGGTTATTCATTTTGGATACAAAACCCTGATGAAAAAAAAATGAAATATCTATCTTCTTCTTCCTAAAAAATTCAGAAAAAATTGTGCGGGAAAACAATACGTCATCAGCTGACTTAACATAGATAATGATAACAGATTGTTATAACATGATTATAAATATGTAGGTCGTGTAGTTCGTAGCAACCAAAAGGCAATTTATCATTTCCTGACTGTTCTGGAAATAATTATAGAAACATCCAGATTATTATAATATTGGTTACTTTCATTTATTAAACACGCAGAAACAAAAATGGTCTGTTTAAAAACGTAAAGCTCGATACACGCACCAAAACCTGGGATATTTACCCTTGAGGTGTGTTTGGGTTTAGACTTGATTAGACTAAAAAACTTTCACACATAAAATATAAGGTTTCAATATAATTTGAGGTGGCATGACCGCAAACTGCCACGAACTCTTGGCAGTAACATAATTGCCCTGCAAAATAAACTATACGCATTGATCCCTAACCTTATTATGTTACAAAAACAATCAGCGAGGAATTATTTAAAAACAAATAATATTTTGCCGTAAATAACCTAATTACTTATTTTTTTGCGTCTTATTTTTTAGTACACATATTATTGTTTACGTTTCCATTATTCTGTCTGTATCTCCAAAGGTCGTAGCTGTAAAGATTAGTTGTAAAGATTCTGTATAATCATTAAATTTTATTTATAGCATAAGGGTGCATGTCTAGACATGGTTGAGCCTCGATGATTACGGAATTCATTCCTTTTTTTATGTTAAAAGTTGGCAAACAAGCATACGGCCCACCTGATGGTAAGTGGCTGCCGCAGCCTATGAGCGCTTACAGCACCATTAGTAGGTGCCACTCACGCGTTGCCAACCTCGAGATATTAGTTCTTAAATCTCGTTCGCCCAGTAATTTCACTAGCGTACAATGCCCTTCAAACCGGAACACAGTAGTGCCTAAACACTACTATTTGGCGGCAGAATATTGGACACTGCGGTGGTACCTACCTAGCCGGCCTCTTGCAACAAAAGACCTACCACCAGTGTGACTGATTGCACTGGTGGAATAGACTCTGTTGTTACAGAGGTTATCCCAACAGCGGGCGATGGGGTCGTCACATCGCGACGCCTTTACATTTTTACATTCCGTTCTATTCCGCTCGGGAGGATGTTTGCATCTTACAAATATCTATTTCGGTCTGGGCGTTTGTCCTTGTGGGTATCCCCACCCTGTCTCGGAGAGCACGTTAAGCTGTTACTATAGATTATATTTGTCAATATAGATTTTTAGTTACACTTAGTTACGCGCGTAGAAATTAGTATTTCTTATGCAATATGACGCCGTGATTGCGGCGCGACGAATTGCTTAGGTGACATTATTGTTATATTTTTGTTAGTAAACATTATAATGTTTGAATGACGACCTTTGTGGCGTCTTGGTAGCAAGCCCGCCTTTAGCCTCGACGTCGCGGGTTCGAATCCCGAATAAAGATATTATACTTAAATGTGAAAGTTTGGATGGATGGATCTTTGTTACTGTTTCATGCGAAAACTTATGCACGGATTTAGATAAAATTTGCTACACACATAGCTTATTACCTGGATACACACATAGAATACTTGTAATCCCGAAAAAAAATAGAATTTTCATGGGATTATTAAAAACAATTATATTAACGCGTGCGGAGGCGCGGTCTCTGCTAGTATGTTATAAATAGCTGTTTCGATCTGGGCTTTTGTTATTGTGGGCCCCCCCACCGTACCTCGGAGAGCACGTTAAGCTGTCGGTCCCGGTTGCTGTCACATAGCATCAGATAATAGTCGTTAACACTGCTTCGCCCTAAGGGTTGCGGAGGTCAGATGGCAATCGCTCTGTGTAAAGATTAGTAACCTGTCAAATCCGGATAAGAGTAATAAAATAATATTCTTGGTTGCTTATATATATTTGGACGCAAATAAGCAATACCATGTCAACCCACAAAATTGAAAAAACTGACTATGCAGAAGTGTTGGTAAGTGGCTAAAGAACATTTTTCTTTAATATTTGAGGGTTTTAAGCTTTAAAACTTCTAAAAAGCCATTTTTTAATCATGCAATTTATGTATTATGTTAAACGTTTTGAGTTATATTATATACGAAATATGCAGTTTGTGTACTTACATTTTGTGAAAATAAGTAAAACAACTTACATGAATCTGAAATTGCCAAAAACTTGACCAATACATAAAAAAATCATATAAAGCAAGTTGTTCAAAATTTTCAAACGCGTTTTTCTGGAAATGACATTCGTGTGGGTTGACATGGTATTGCTTATTTCCCTCTATTTATGGTATTTAGTTCAATAATATAACAACTGCAATGGTTTATTAAAGTTAGTCACACCTACGTTTTGACGTTGGCGTTTCTCGGCGTTGGCAAGCACGCAACCGTGCAAGTAGCACATTCATTGCATCATACAATAACAGTACATACATACCTACTATATTGGGCCAAATGTTTACATAGAAATTATATATTAAAAGCCATTTTTTAAATAAACCTACACACTCAAGGTCCTGAAACGATGTCAAGGACAATCACACCCAGATCCAGACCGGAAAACATGCCTGCATGGTCAATACAAACATCAGATCCGAGCGAGAATCGACGTGACGTGTGGCGTTTAAGGCAGGTTCGCTACCGCTACACCACAACGTCGTCAAATTGATTGATTGATAGTAATGTCAGACTGCACAGATTATTCCGCCAATGTACTAATTGGTAACTTAAAAGAGTGGTACAGTGTTACTCAGAGATGAGACGCTCATAGCGGAGTGCACCCACTGATCGCTAAACGATCGGTAGGTTAAGTAACTTTAGGAGCAGTCAGTCACTAGATTGGTTATCGCATCGTGGTATTACAACCGAGCGTCTCCATGCTTCGGAGGGCACGTAAAAGTCAGTCCCGGCTGTTGACAATTAGACAACAGTCGATAAGTCAAGTCAGAGGGCTACGGGCGACCTGAACAACTCTGACACTAGGTTGGCCACTAACCACTCGACAAGATAAGATGAGACTCAAAAGAGGGTCTCAAGCCCATGAAATGTACCGTAGATTAAGTTAAATATATATGTGTCAGGTCAGCTACGTTCAACTGTAGGGAGTGCTCGTCAGCCGCGTTTCGAAGTCGGTCAGCGTGTAACCAGATTCATCTTAAAGGTCGACAACACATCTGCAATTCTGCCCTGGTGTTGCAGATGTTCTTGGACAGTGGTAATCGCTTCACATCAGGCGAGTCTTCTGCCGGTTTGGTCTTATATAAAAATCTTATCTTATTTTCTAAATTTAAAACTATTGTAATTGATTATTTACTTTTATAATTTAAATAATAATAAAGTAGAAAATGTACTGTATATCAGAAAAAGGATAATCTATAGATTAAAATCTTATCTTATTTATTTATTATATTATATTACCTCGTGAGCTATTATAATATATGTTGTGCTTAAGACAAAATATAGATAAATAAATTATCTGTATGTGCTTTAAAACTTTATACACGGATAAAAATTATAATTAATGACGTTATGAAAACAAATTGATTAACTTGAGACAGATAAAAAATGCGTTACAATATTTTAATTTTTACTACAATTGATTGAAACATTGTAGTAAACCATTCTGTAAAAATTGCGATAAGAAAAAAGTCATTGTATACTTCAGCTATCTTCCCTGATCATACTTGTTTATAATGTGACATTGACAAAAAAAATAAATCCTTATTTCTTTACAAATTAATTTATTAATAATTTTTTTATTATAATTTTTAAAGTATAAAAATTACCACTGACAGGGAGTGGGTTAAGCGCGCATGAAAAGAAACGACTGTAACCTATTTCATCTTACCTCTATCAAAATCAAGGACACCCCTAAAATGAGTGGATCGAGGAGAGGGACAATGAAGGAAAAAAGAGGAAAACGGGACATTTGTTCCTTGTTTGTTCCTTCAGAATCATTGCTGCTATTTTAAGTAGACGTGTTTGAAAACTTAAGAACGTGAAATGTGAAATAAAATTCGATGTTTATGCTCTATTTTGAAATTTTTGAGGCTTTTTTGTATACCAATAATGAACATATACATATATTTTATTTTATTAAGGTATAAAGTAGGTATAGATTACTGGCGTCGGGACGTGACGACCCCATTGCTCGCTGTTGGGTCAATCTCTGTCACAGCAGAGCAATCAGTCACACTGGTGGCAGGTCTTTTGTTGCAAGAGGCTGGCTAGGTACTTACCACCGCGCTTACCGGGCATGGCTGCTTCGGTAAGTACCTGTTTCGGGTTGCACGTCGGGAAGTGTCGCCCCGGTGCCACGAGTGTGATGCGCCCGAGGACGCTGCGCATCACACTCTGGCGGAATGCGCCGCTTGGGCTCCCCAGCGCCACGCCCTGATGGCGGTAGTGTGGAGACCTCTCGTTGCCGAGCGTGGTGGGGGCCATGCTCCGCGACGAGAGGTCCTGGTCGGCCATGGTCTTCTTCTGCGAGGCAGTAATCTCGCTGAAGGAGGCCGCGGAGAGGGTCCGCGAGAGTGATGCCCAGGCGGACCCTCTCCGTAGAAGGAGACCTGGAGGCAGGAGGCGCCGTTTTGCGCGCCTGCTTCCTCCACCCTAGAGGGGCTACGGCGGAGGGACAATCCTAGTCCCTCCGCACGCCATCGGGGCGGGAAAGGGTGCCCTGCGATACCCGGGGTACCCTTTCGGCGACGGTGGCCCGCATAGGCGGGCCTTCCGCCGGGGCGTCGTGGTAGTTTGCGCAAGCGACCCCATAACGCCCCAATATGGCGATGAGGGTTCCGCAGAGTTTTAGTGGATATTACCGCCTGCTTCACAGGTGGTCGAGTCCACACCACTCCTCAGTGTACTCCTCGGAGTACACTAGTTGAGTGGTGTGCTTAAATGCATTTCTCTGCGAAAACAAAAAAAAAAAAGGTACTTACTACCGCAGTGTCAAATATTCTACTGCCACATAGTAGTAGGCATTACTGTTTTCCGGTTTGAAGGGCACTGTAGGCTAGTGAAATTACTGGGAAAAGGGGAGGCAAGAACCAATATCTCGAGGTTGGCAACGCGTGAGGGCCACCTACTAATGGTGTTGCGCGCGCTCATACGCTACGGCAACCGCTTACCATCAGGTGGGCCGTATGCTTGCTTGCCAACTTATAACATAAAAAAAAGATTGATTAGACAAAATCAACAGGGAATATGAAATAAACAGCAGTAATTTCACGTGCCGCAAGAGAACTAATGCAAGCGGCTAATCTAGTTTCATCATCTTAACAACATAAGACCGATCGGCGACTAAGCGTTTTCTTACTCAACGAGAAATCAGAATTAGCTCCGTACGCTAATGTAAATTAAATAATTAAATGAAACAAAAGCCCGACATGCATTGAAAATAAAAACATAAAAATGGAATGGAAAAGAATCAAAATTTAAACATAGAATTTTCGAAAACCAAGCAATGTTTCGAAAAATTTTGCTCTTAATTTTCGTCTTATTTTGTCAAGTTCTATAAGAAACCATTATCAGATTTTGGCGCGATAAGAATTGCAATATTTATTAGGGCATATTATTTTCCTACGGCACGATATTAAAACAAAATACTCTATGTCACTCTCAACTGAGAAGAATCTAATGACACCTCATATGGTAAAATCCGTCATTAGGTAATTGGTGGAAATAGACATATATACGCTCGAAAAGCATTACACTGCTTCGGCAGTCGGGTAAAAAAATGAGTGAATTTTGCTGTTAAAAAATCACCTATTTTTAAGTGTAAAAAAAATGTATTTTATTCCTGTACATTGAAGTTTATATATTATACACTCTCCAAGGCTGTTTTTTGTTGTAGAGAATTATCGTAAACAGATAAAGCATTGTTGTGAAAATGTTTATATACTTTTTCCTTCATAAACAGCCTAATTGACCTACAGGTCATCTTGCGTTCAGACAATTTTATTGCAATATATTTTATCTATCATGAGAAATAATGATGCGCGTAAACAATTTTAGGTTACAAAGTTCAAGGCTATTTAAGTTCATAAAATATAGACTGAAATTTTTAATCAAATTTTCGTTTTAGATTTGCTATTAACTTCACAATGAAACAATAATAAATAACTTTCTAGCTAAAAAAACACGTAAAATAATTATGTTAATTTAAATAAACAAGTAAATAAAAGTATAAAATTATTTCGTAAAAACAAATAAATAAATGTAAAATATGTTATTTGTTTGTGTTGAGGGACAAAAACAATTTATCAATTTGTCCATGAACTTAGAGGAAATTTTCACATAATAGTCACACACATACACACACATACATTTTTTGAAGCAGAAAAGATGGTCAGACCTTTATTTTAAAATGATTCGATAGATTTAATTTTTGGGTGAAAATAAAATTTTTAATTTTGTAATGATCAAAACTTTTATTTGATCAGCAATCTTACGTAGTACGGCGATCATAAAACAGCGAGAGCGCACCCTGACCGATCATTTATCGCCCGGACGTCATAAAGCGAGCAAAACAAGTTCACCTCCTACACCCTTCTGGTAGCCTAGTATAAGGAAACACACTTTGAGTGAGGTGCAGTGCATTTCTATTTTGTGTGTGCGGGAACGAAATAAAAGTGAGTTTTTAATTTATTTAAAAAGTTTAAATAAAAGGCGTTTTTGTTTCTTAGTTATACATATAAATTTTTATATTAACTAAGTAAAAAAATTACAATATAGTATCAAACCCAAATAAAAAAATAAAAAACTTTAAAAAATGTTTTAAAAATGAAACTTTATATAAAAAAATCCTTTATATTTTTATTATATAAATTATTTTTAATGGATTTATTTGTAAACAATAGTAAAATTTATTTTATATCAAACTCCATATTCCAACCGATCACAAGTTATGATCATGCAATGATCGCGATCTATTGCACGGTGTCAACGACCTCATATACTCTGTACAAAGTTTATACAAGAAATTTCGAAACTATTTATCTAAAACTTACTCGTATTTGAACCATGTGATTAGTAAACAGGGCAAAGATCAAAATTTATTTCATTAATTGCGTTAATAGTTTCTGTTATCAAAACGATTTTTCATAAACGGAAAAATTTTGTTTCATCGCATATTTTCCTCTTATGATATTTTTCCGGATATTTATTAGGAAAATATTCATAATAGGTGAAACGTCGCATTTCGATTTACCGTGGTTGGGTTATGCAGGAGGCAAGCTAAGGACGATCTAAAATTAGAGGGCCCGTGAGGGCTGTCGCTTTTTTCACCGGCAGGATCAAAAACGGATTTAAAAAATCACATTACGAAATTAAAGGCGAAAGGTCAATCTTTAAATAACGAAAAACACGAATTGAAATGATTGAACTTATAATATGCTATCTTTAGGTTTTCCAAAAAGTACGTGGAAGAATTTATAAACAAAACCCAACACGTATTTGAAAGTAAAATTCCTTAATATTTAATTATAACAAAAATTCAATCGCCTCATTACATGCACCTAATAATCATATAACATAATCTTTTTTATGATAATCAAATTTGTTCTATAACATCATGCTACGACACAATAGCCATTAACGCGGGTGAAACAGCAGGCACAGCTAGTATATGTATATAAGTAATATTAATCTCTATACCGATGTATATATACTGATCGTCACGATGCAATCAATTGACCTCTGATATATCCGGATATAATCGCAATATACTTGCTCCACACTTCTCATAAATCTTCGATGTGCTTTACGTTGATATTAAACTATCTAAGAGGCCTCACTGAGGCTCAGACTGATGTTAATTATTAGGGAATCCCAATCTCCCTTTTTTCACTTCTCATCCCTTCCTTCTTGTTCCACGGGTTGGCAACGCGCATGTGATACTTCAAGTATCGCGCGCGCTTATAGGTTGCGATGGCTGCTTACCATCAGACGCACCGCATGCTTGTTTTCCAACCGTCATATTTACTAAGAAACCTCCCTTGGGACTAAGGGGTTAAAAATTGTTATTTAGAAATACAACATTTTGCAGAACTTTTGAATTTATCAATCTTATTACTTATCGATAAAATAACATAGGGAAGCTGAATTTTAATTTGTTCCTATATATATATATATAAATATGTATCAGCTGTGTACAGCGATTTCACCCGGGTCAAATTTCGCCCGTTTTTACTATTATTCTCACTTAAGTCAAACGGCTTACCGTAGAGGATTTCAAGTCTGGCAAAATTTTTTTTTAAAAAGAAACCGCTTTCAACACTGAAAAGTAAAAAAAATCGTTGTTAATGTTTTAACCTGTCAAGTCCGGATAAAACTAATAAGTGTGTATCGGGAATTTCAAGATCGAAACAGCGATTATCAGCTACAAAGGCAGGCTTGCTCATAACACAATTCCAGTAATATTATAAAAAATATCCTTTCTTGTAAATTTCGATGTCTTAGTAAATAAGGAAAAAAAATTATGATTATTCTATCTATCCGCGTTTAATCGATAATGTTAATTATTTATCGAACATAAAATGTCATAGATCAAGGAAATACCTAGAATATATATAGACAATTAGATATACTATATTTGTAAGTCAAGTGTTTTCCCTTACATCTGTCAAGGCTGAAGTTTTATTCCATGAGGTAAATGAATTCACCATTTTAATAAAAAAAAAGTGTGTGTGTACTTATGTACACGCGTTAGAAGTTATACTTCTTTGGTGTAACAAGATAAAAATGTTATCAAAAATTTTATCTTTCGCCTTATTCTACGTTTGTAGAAAAACGACACTAACAATAAAAAAAGGTATTTAATACATTGAAAGTTTTATTATAACGCATCATCTAGTTGGCAAACAAGCATACGGCCCACCTGATAGTGGTTGCTGTAGCCTATGAGCGCGCAGCACCATTAGTAGGTGCCACTCACGCGTTGCCAACCTCGAGATATTAGTTCTTAAATCTCCTCTGCCCAGTAATTTCACTAGCCTACAGTGCCCTTCGAACACAGTAATGCCTAAACACTACTATTTGGCGGCAGAATATTTGGCACTGCGGTGGTACCTACCTAGCCGGCCTCTCGCAACAAAAGATCTACCACCAATGAAAGTTAGTTATTAGCAAGCGCTTTGCTTGCTTAGTACATGCCTATAATTATTCACTCCAGATATGTCGTGGGAAAAACGAAGGAAGGGAGGTAATTCTAGACATTTACAGTGCGTATCAGGAACGAGGAATATTTAATGAAGCATGCCCTATCCAACATGAAAAGAATTATCAAAATCTGTTCACAAATAGATAATAAAATTTACCCAATGACGTAGTCAAGGTCTCTTGTGTAGCCAATAGCAGTTCATAATAAAAAGCGAAATCACTTCCGAAAAATCAGATGACAATATTAATTTGTATAAAAAACCTAGAAACATCAAATTTTTGATTCATAATGAAAATAAATTAAATGAATTACTAATCGTGGAAAAAAAAAATTACCAGTCAAGTACGGTGTTGACCACGCACATTAGAAAATAAAGGGTTTCGCAACTTGATGATAAAGAATCGTAAGAACCTTAAATATTAACGAATTAAAACGACCACAAAAATAACTTGGTAATGTCATTGTAATTATTAAAAATAATTAGAAAACAAGGTGACGGAAAAATTTGAATTATCTATCTTTTTCAAAATAATTATCGCGGTAAGGTTTTTGATATTCTACATTATGGTCTAAGTAGTCTACAACCTAAATTTCTGGAATTTGATATCCCATCGTTTGTACGTCAAATATTCCAAAATATGAAAAATAATTATCGAAATCATTTTATCGAATTTTCGCATTTCAAATAGACGTGACCCAAAATGACATCATTGGATTAATTACAAGGGACCTTTAGCGTTGTTTTAATAATTATTTTAAGATAGTCAGTCATAGTACGTTGACTTTTAAGATTTTTTTCTCAGCTATATTATTAATTAATAAGAAGGTCATTCAACTAATTTTTTTTAATCTCTGAATTGGTTTATTTATTGTACGTACTGTTTTTTTTTTTTTATGTTAGAAGTTGGCAAACAAGCATACGGCCCACCTGATGGTAAGTGGATGCCGTAGCCACTCACGCGTTGCCAACCTCGAGATATTAGTTCTTAAATCTCGTTCGCCCAGTAATTTCACTAGCGTACAATGCCCTTCAAACTGGAACACAGTAGTGCCTAAGCACTACTATTTGGCGGCAGAATATTGGACACTGCGGTGGTACCTACCTAGCCGGCCTCTTGCAACAAAAGACCTACCACCAGTGTGACTGATTGCACTGGTGGAATAATCTCTGTTGTGACAGAGGTTATCCCAACAGCGGGCGATGGGGTCGTCACATCCCGACGCCTTTAAAATTTCAAGTACGATTTAGTTTTGTAGTTTCAAGTTCACTCCGTATACAAAATTAATAAGAATCTTACCAATATTAATAACTAGCTTGTGTGGGCAGGATTGTTCCAAAACTCTTTTTTTATTTCTCCAGTATATAACGCTTATTACGAACATAAATTACAGTGCTATGCTAGGTAAGAAGTCGTCTACGGAATGCATAGAGGACAGGCACGAATCCGATATCCGTTGCTCCTCTCCAAACGCCCTAAGATGGCGCCGGAGTTATTTAAAATTGTATAAAGTTGTGAAGTAATCTCGCTCGCTCGAACATACTCCCGGCCTTGGAAGCTCCGACTTGGTGACTTTCAACACGCTGTTACTCGACGTCCTAGGGGTAAAGTGGTAATGGGCAGATCTTGGAGAACGCGCGTTATAAAAAATATAACAATATTAATAACTTTATGTTATTTTATACAAATCTGTCCAGTAATTTTTGCGTGAATGAGTAACTAACATCCATTCATCCAACAAAACTATTACATTTATAATATTAGTATAAATACTTGCTTGCTTAGTTAATTATTGACGACCACCATATTCTGCCAAGTTTTGTACAGAAATCTATGGTAAGGGTTTTTGAAGCAAGATAATATTTTTAAAGGATTACGAAAGTCCATAGGCTAAGGTATCCGCATGGCATATGAGTCGACTGTATACTGACTTACCACTATTGTTATTACCAATAATACTAATAGTCAAATTAAGATATCAACAATACAAATCCGGCCAAGTGCGTGTCGGACTTTCACATAAAGGGTTCCGTACCACAAATAAAATATCAAGTATCTTTAAATGTTATTTTATTTTGTGTTTGTTGTTGTAGCAACAGCCCGCTGACAGACGGACGGACGGACAGTGGAGGCTTACTAATAGGTTTCCGTTGGCACGTTTTGGATAAAGAACCTTAAAAAATTACCATAACCATAAAATTTTTTTTACTGAGACGGATAATCTAAACTCTTCGGATCGATTCAAAAATATAATAATTTTTATTTTCAATGTCAGTCATCTTAATATAAATTCTATTATTTCCAGTAATGCGAGTCTGTATAGTTGGTGCCGGTGCTGCGGGTCTGTGCGCAGCGCGACACCTCCTGGTAGAGCCTTGTGTTACCGAGGTCGATGTTCTGGAACAGTCCTCCCAGCTGGGAGGCACCTGGGTGTACACGGAGAACGTTGGCTATGACGACTTCGGTCTCCCAATACACACCAGCATGTACAAGAGTCTTAGGTGAGTTAACTAATATCAAATTTAAACTTGCACAGTTTCTTAAGGTAGATTATTCATTGAATTCCACTTGTACGTTGCGGTGAAGGAAAAAAGATAATAAGGACTTGATGAAGCCTCAATAACTCAACGGTAGAAAGGCTGCGTTGACGCGAGAGTCACGGGATCGATCCCGACCCCCTTGGGCTATTGTCGGACCCATTCCTAGCATGAACCGATTTACATGAAATTTGGTACATTTTTAGAGCTAGAAACTTGAAACTTATTTTTTAGTATTCGGTATAAATAAATATGACATTCAAAGTTTGTAAAAGGTGTCTTGGGAATAGTTCAGAGTTTGTATTAAAATCGTTATTCACGCAGCACTGGCACTGGCAGAAGCTAGTATACTATAAATACATGCAGGATATTTAGGACGCAAATAAGCAATATCATGTCAACCCACGCGAATGTCATTTCGAGAAAAACGCGTTTGAAAATTTTGAACAACTTCCTTTATATGATTTTTTTAATGTATTCGTCAAGTTTTTGGCAATTTTAGATTTATGTAAGTTATTTTACTTATTTTCACAAAAATAAATATACAAACTGCATATTTCGTATATAATATAACCCAAAACGTTTAACATAATACATAAATGGCATGATTAAAAAATGGCTTTTTTAGAAGTTTTAAAGCTTAAAACCCTACAAATATTAAAGAAAAATGTTCTTCAGCCGCCATTTACCAACACTTCTGCATATATAACTCAGTTTTTTCAATTTTGTGGGTTGAAATCGTATTGCTTATTTGCATCCATTTATATCTATTAAGTTGAAAGCTGCTTATTATCTGAGTTGCTCTCAATATTACAATATACTATTTACCCACTGCGCTCATGAACTGACGTCCTCTAAAGAAATTTATCTCTAAGTGCTGATAGAAATTGCACTTCGATCTTTAGAAACTTATGTAAAAGATTTCGTATAGTACATTATAACAAGCTTTTCTCGCGACTTCACATGGGGACATTTTTAAATTAATTTGAAAATGGCGGTCTCATCTTTCCCTCGTTAAAATAATTGGAAATTAATCGGCTAAATGTAGAAATTTCTGAAATGAGAGTAGCTTGTATCAACTAATATAAAAAAATCAAATAAACTTTGAGTCGGGCACAAGGACAAATGAACAGACGGACATTACGAAATTATAAGGGTTTTTGCTATTTCGCTATAGAGCCCTAAAACTAAAGTCAAGTAGCAATATTATGGTGCGTATCGTTCGTGGGGTGTAAGCACTGTAGGCTCAATATCCTGCCCCTTTTCCTCCGTTCTCCCCCTCTTACACGATTAAATAGTTTAAACAATTAAATAAACATAGCGTATATCAAATAGAGGATTGATTATTAAATTTTTGATATTGTTCTTAAACAATAATCAAATATAAAAACATGTGTGTTAAGCACGAAAAAAGGTTTATATAAAAAAACAAAATTAAAAATATCAATAATAAAAGACAATGGTAAATGCTGCACCACAAAAGAGGCATTTTATCTTTTTAAAAATAAAATACAATTGCATTAATTATCTGTGTTACCTTTTATTATTAAATATTGAACCAAAAAAATTACTCAGGTGTAAGGCTCTTGGCCCCGTCGACAACTTTGTCGACAATACTCTTCTCAGTAGGCTTAAAGACGTCCACTACTGCATCGCCGGCATCACTGATACCTTTCCCAGCCTCGTTCAAAGCACTTTTCACCGATTCCACGACATCTCTTTTATAGCGACCACCGTTTTCCCATGAAAACGCTGACACGTATACTGCAAAGCACTGCAAAAGAAGGAAATTGTTACAAAACTCAATAAAATAAACAGACATTCTATGTATTTAGGACTGATCGGTTAATTTTGTTAATTATTTATTTTGTACATTTTTTTGGAATGGCTATCAGGTCCGTAAGTTATTTAACTACTTTTGAACGCAGGAGAACGGAATACCCCCTCCCCGCTCCCTCTTTC
This sequence comes from Hestina assimilis, assembly GCA_023373885.1. NCBI lineage: Eukaryota > Metazoa > Arthropoda > Insecta > Lepidoptera > Nymphalidae > Hestina > Hestina assimilis. The sequence goes on along the minus strand of CM041749.1, from coordinate 1,337,088 downwards.
AACGCGTCTAAAATAATTTTTACTTCATATAATTCTGCTGCTTAAGAAGAAGATAATTAAATTTTAAAGACGTATTTTAATTTCCGTACGTACACACAAAACAGTCTCATGATTCCACAGCAGACATTTTTTATCTGTTTTCCTAAACAGTTTGCGACACGCCGCGTCGGGTCACAGGGTATCAGGGTAGCAGCGGCGTACGAATGTCTATTGATCGCCGAGTTCATTCTAGAATTTTTGTTTATGTTCCTATACATTTATGATATCCTAGTACAAAATATTTTTAATAGACAAATAATTTTTATTTATTTTATTTGTTCCGGTTAACCGGTTCACATTCTGATGTACAATATGTAGTAAACGCAATTGTTGAATTGTTGTTGTTGATTGTGAACCGGTTATAATTTTTGTCATTTTTTGTGCATAAGTCAAAAGACACACAATATAATTTTGTGTTAAGGAATGGTAGTGTAACGCTAAATCAAAGTTTTTGGATTTGCATCCCTTGTGTTCGGTCATCCTGCAAAAGGGATTGAAAATTGATTTTAAAGTCTATAGAGAAAACAATTGTCGCTGTCCGCAAAATCTTAACTAATTTTTTGTTTTATATTAAATAACAAACACACACACACGCAACAAATAAGAGCTATGACTTTTTTTCCTAATTGAACATTGTTTTGTTCCAGAACAAATCTCCCCAAAGAAATTATGGGATTTCCGGACTTCCCGATTCCCGAAAGTGAAAAGTCATACATACCAGCCAAAGACATGTTGGCGTTTCTAAATTATACGCTGAGAAACATGGAGTCACGGAACACATCAAAGTGAGAATTTAAATATATTTATAACATTTTCTAGAATGAGCGAGATATTTCTAGAAGCCAGCGTTGTTTATTATTCGGGCCTTATAAGTGCTTATTATTCCCTTGAAATTGCCTCTCGTGTTTCACATCACAGACACACAAACACGAGGTCTCTTGTACGTCACGATGCGCTTACACCGTCGTTGAATCGACTAGAATACACTTTTTAGCGCACTTGCACTGCCTCCATTGCCACCTTAAGCCTGTGAACGGAATCAAATTTGACCCCCTGAGGGCTAAAACTTTATCACGGATGCGTATTAGCACTCTGCCTTACCGACCGGTGGTTGCGCTGTCAGAGCCAGTAAGGCCAATTGCAAAATTCCTACTATCTTTCTTACTATAAAATCCATCACTTAAATAAATAAAATATAATGTTACTGTTTCACAGTTCAAACACCATGTACAGCTGATAATACCAAAGCAAGGCGCGACCAGGGAAATGTGGGATGTAACGTGCAAGGACCTCAGAACTGGTGTCACGGAAACCAAGGAGTACGATTATGTGTTTGTGTGCAACGGACACTACAACACACCGTTCATACCTAGTATACCTGGGCTTAAGCAATTCGAAGGTAACATTGAAAAACGTTTGTTTTGAAACGATTTTGTTTTTTGTGCACGAAACCCTAATTCTTTTCCTAAAATTAAAGCCTAAGTAACTCTTTATGCTAGTGCTAGTAAAAGTCCCGTTAAAATCTTGTTAGTCGTTTCAGAGATTAACCGTAACAAACAAACAAAACAGACAAAAAAACATTTTAAAAATTAATATTTTAATATAAGTATCGTATTTCATATGCATTTAGTGGAAAGCTGTTAATTTCGAATTAAAAACAGACACTTCAATTTTATTTATTTGTATCGTATAGATTAAAAAAAATGATTGTATCATTTACATATGCTTATAAAGGCCAAATGTTTTCTTGCTTTACTTTGACTTATAATGAAAATATTATATTTATTTACATTGTAGAGAGAGGTATTTGTAAGTTAAGCACTAAATTAATTTAAAAAGGTGTATATTTTTTATCGAAGTTAAATAGCAGGTTGTTGTGTATTTTTTTCATTTCTTTATCGTAAAAATTTTCTACCAAATTATTATTTTCTATAAAAAATCCATATTGAATATAGTTTTAGACTTCAGATAAAAATAAAATCAAGTAGGTAAGTTATAAAATAAATCAAAATTAATTAAAATAATTAAAAAGCCAAATTGAAAATAGAATTACAGAAAAATAAAAATTAAATTTGCGGTATATTGCAATTATTATAAATTTTAATTTTAATTATTTTAGGTGACGTGATGCACAGCCACGACTACAGAGTACCAGATATCTTCAAAGGCAAACGCGTACTGGTGATCGGAGCCGGCCCGTCCGGCATGGACATAGCGTTAGAGATCACCGGCGTCACGGAGAAGGTGGTCCTGAGCCATCACCTCCAGGAACAGCCGCGATCGGTGTTCCCAAGCAATTTGACGCAGAAACCAGACGTTGCAAAGCTGGAAGGTCACACGGCGTACTTCAAGAATGGGACTCAAGAAGAAGTTGATGTAGTCTTTCTTTGCACGGGTATGATTATTATAAGTACTATTTTTGAAAACCCTAATTTATAATTTGTATTGAAATTCCCACCCAGTCGTGGACAATCGGGAATCGACCGTCACACATCAGCCATTTTGTAAAAAATATTTAAAAATTCTTACTTGGCTCTTTTTTAATCAATTTATCAAATAAATTGTATCATAATCTGCTTCGTATTTTAAGTACAAACAAGTAAGCGGTGAAAAACATACCGACCACATAAAAGCAAAAAATAAAAATAATATTTTCTACATAACATTTTCATCATTAGTCGGGGCCGTGTGCCGATATTTTTTACTTAGCACTGTCTTCTAAAGGAAATGGTCTTTAGAAATATTATTTTTATTTTTTCTTTTAGTATTGAAGTTGGTAATTTTTTTAGTTACGATTTAAACAAACGTATTTAATGCATATTTAAAACTTATATGGTTTTTTTATGAATGCCATTATCAGAACTGGACCTAATTTTTTTTCTCATACAACATAATCAAAATCAGTTCATCTGTAGAAAGTTATGAGGTAAGAAACATAAAAAACAGTCTAATTGAGAATCCCTTCTTCTTTTGAAATCGGTTAACAAACTTAGAGCACCTACCAACAATTAAAAAGAAATTAAATTAAAACTCAAAAAAAAAAAAAAACAATTTATTTTATTATTTAAAAAGTAAAAAATAAAATTAACGAATTAGTTAAGTTAATTTTTAAAAATAAAATTAGAATCATCCCGCCGTTGGTATTTATGGATTTTCTAATCTCATCTAACACGTAGCTACCAGGCTAACATAAAAAGCGAGGAGACTGAACGCTCCCTGTTTCCAGGCTATTTATACAATTTCCCGTTCCTACACGAGTCGTGCAACATCGTCGTGGAGGATAACTGCGTCGAGCCGCTCTACAAACATCTCATAAACATACAACACCCCACGATGTGTTTCATCGGCGTCCCCTACTACGTGTGCGCGTTTTCGATGTTCGATCTCCAGGTGAGTTTAGCATTAGCTATTATTGTAGAAAGTGACTTATTAAATAGGAGATATTTGAGATATATTTACATCATGTATTGTCCGTGCCGTGGAACGTTACAATTTTTTTATAAATGCTACACACTCGACCCCCATTAGGATAGTTTTATCCTGTTTTGGTTCCGCAAACATTCACAATGACAAGGACAAACACCCTGACCAGAAAACATGTCTGTATTGTCAATACAATCTGCTCCGAGCGGGAATCGAACCCGCGCTTAAGACAGGTACCGCTACCGCTGTGCCACAACATCGTCGTCGGTTTTATACATAAAGATTTTTGTATGCCAATGAAACTTCAGATCCTGGCTATATAACTACTATAAATAATTATGTTTCCCAGGTTCGATACTACGTGCGGTCAATGAACGGAACCTTCCAACTACCGACGCCGGAGGAGATGATGTCCCACTGGGAGCAGGAGAAACGAGAGCGAGCGTCCCGAGGGTACACGAGGAGACAAGCACACATGATGGGACCAGACCAGGTACATTCGCCTAAATTTTGATAACTAATTTGGAATGAATTATCAATTCCTGTCACAGGCTTGATTCCCATTCTTGGGTCTGTATTCCCGGTATTAACTTTAGGGTCTTCTTATTACTCTTAACCGGATTTGGCAGTATTAGTACCTATACGTTTTTAGACAAAACTATTGCCACCTGACCTCCGTAAGGGCGAACAAGTAGCTCATTGGATAAGACCCTCGTTGGATAAGATATCAAGACTCGATGATATTATAACAACCGGGACCGACAGCTTGACGTGCTCACCAGGGCACGGTGACGAGACTCACAACGACTAACGCCCAGACCGTGACTGATATATGTAAGATAATAATATACAAATATGCGCCCCGAGTAGAACTCGTTGAGAGGTACCAACACGCGAAATATATTTAAAAATAAATGTTATATACATTTCTAGTGTATATAACGTATATTTTTTCCTATTGTATATAGCTGTTGTTAAGGCGTCACCACGTGACGTATAAATGACGTTTGTCATTTATAGGTATACTACGTCACATTCATGCATAACGTAATAATGTCCGGGTTTATAGTTCTATGCATTCATGTTATAATTTTTAACATTCATAATTAATTCCTTACACTTCTATCCGTATTCTTTCTGTCTTAATAAGTTCATTTCTTAAACGACTTGTCATTAATAGTATAGATAATGTGCTTTGAATTCAAATAGATATTGAATATCGTTAAAAATATCTCGAAACAATTCTTTAAAAACTTTATCCGTTAATGATATTGAATAGAACATTTTGAAAATTTAAAATGATTAGTCTTTTATCTTCAAAGTAATTAGATCGTCAAAAAATGAGACCACGCTCTACTGTTCGACTTTATTTAAAAATATTAAGAATTAAAATCTCATAAAACGACATAACAAATCACTCAAGTTTTTAATATTGACCAAATAAAGATGGCTTGCGATTGCGTATAAACGGCCGGATTTAGACAGGGCAAAGGCGACAGTCCCGGGGCTTCCACAAAAGAGACGCCCCCACAATAGAAACTTCGAAAAAAAAAACATTTAATCTTCTACTAGCAAGATACTACTAAACATATTTTCCTTTGATTTTTTTTTCGCTATTTTACCTTTACCTACAGAATTTGTAGAAACTTATATTGTCCTAAAATATTAACAGAAATTATCGATCGAAATCGTGAAATTGGTTCACTCCAATCAGTAATTTTAAGGCGTCGGGATGTGACGACCCCATCGCCCGCTGTTGGGATGACCTCTGTCACAGCAGAGATTATTCCACCAGTGCAATCAGTCACACTGGTGGTAGGTCTTTTATTGCAAGAGGCCGGCTAGGTAGGTACCACCGCAGTGTCCAATATTCTGCCGCCAAATAGTAGTGCTTCGGCACTACTGTGTTCCGGTTTGAAGGGCACTGTACGCTAGTGAAATTACTGGGCGAACGAGATTTAAGAACTAATATCTCGAGGTTGGCAACGCGCGAGTGGCACCTACTAATGGTGCTGCAAGCGCTCATAGGCTGCGGCAGCCACTTACCATCAGGTGGGCCGTATGCTTGTTTGCCAACTTCTAACACAAAAAAAAAAAGAAAAAAAGTAAAATATCAAAATCTCATTAGCACTTACAATTTACTATCTTGAAGGAGTATCGCAATGGCTCAATGGCTGAGTGGAGTAAAACTAACCCGCAGCTTCGGAGTTTGAGTATTCGATTCCACATCTCCGTAAAAATATCCTCAATCATTTATTTCTTGAAAAACTCAACAAAAAAAATCTGCCTTGAGCCCTCCAGGCCCCCTAAATCCGGCCCTGTATATTTGATACGTAGTAGGTAATTATGCTTTGCGAATGGCTTAAGTTATAATTAATATAGGCAAGATATTACGTGTCACTGTCACGGGAGAGCGGCACGGACCCCCTGCCGGCCGTCTTCACCGCCGTGCACAATGACTCCAGTCAGAAGTTCCTCGATAACATCGCCGGGTTTAGAGACGATGTCTATAGAATAATTGATAATGATCATTTTGTATGTTCCATTAAGTAAAAAAAGTATTGAAATTTATAATTGAGACAATACAGAATATTTAGATTACTCGTCTTGTAATAACTTTGAATCCTTTTTTAAGCCCAATATATTTCGTCATACGTTATTCTCTTTAATAACTATCTATTATAATAAATAAATAATACAATAAAAATATCTTTAAATGACAAAATTATTTTTAATGAAATAAAGAGTTTGTCAAAATAAATTATGTTTGCTTTCATTTTAAAAAGCAATAATATAATAACATTATGAAAATGAATAAATAAATCCGTTTAATAGAAAACATAATATATAAATTATCTATATGAATTCGAAGGTAAAGGACGCACGTGGATACATTTTTTTATTAGGTATTAATTTGAAACATAAAAATGGAACTAAAAATGGAATTAAAATTAATTATAATGCTATCTATAAATGTAATAAAATTGTAAATTTCACGTGACATTGCAAATTTTTATTTAAAAAAATTATTACATCGGGATCAAAAAAGAGATTAAAGACATTTTTAATATTTTTAGATATGTAGAAGTATGTCTGTATGTTTATGCAATATCAAAAGAAATGTTAAGTTCCCTTGGGATTATCAAAAAACTGCATTAACGCGAGCGGAGCTACTTAGTATCTAAATAAGGTTAAATTCTAAACTAACTCGTAATTTCATATTAAGTTTGTCACTTTTCATGAGGAACTTTTGTGGCAAAAAAATTTTAAAAACCCGAGTTTTCGTAAGAAGGCATAGGTTTATCACAAAATTCACAATATTTAATGAAAAACTTGTACAATCTTGCCGCAATTTTGGAATTGCTAGAATTGTATTATTTTAGCAAACAATTTATTTCCCGGCATATTGATTAAGTTGAAGCCCCTATAGCTCAATGGTAGAAAGGCCGACTTCAAATCTGTTCGATCCTGAACATTTTGCGCTATTGTCGTAAACACTCCTAGCGAATTTATTTAATTTCCAATTTTAGAGTTTTACTCCTACGAATGAGTAGGGTTGATTGGAATTTGGAAGGGTACTTCCATTGCAGGGAATATCGATGTGTATCGCTATACCTACAGTTCTAACTCCGACCTTTTCATACTTTTATATATTTCTTTTTCTTCTTCTACCGCTTTCTATCCATCCATCGGCAAGCGATATCCGAAGCAACATGCGTTTGTTGACTAAAATAGAGATTATTATGACAATCGCGACAATCGGGTGGCAATGCCCTACTTGTGAAAAGTTCGCTTTTAGTCGGTGGTACAAGGCATAAACATACGATTGCTAGGTAACCGGGAGGTTAACTTAGTTAATTTAGGTCGTCTTGCCGGGAGAGAATCGTGCACAGTTGTCATTCGTAACAGCGAACGAAAGGGTCTAAAAGCGAACTTTACATGAAGGAAGGAAAAAAGGTTTTGTATAATTATACTTAAAAAATATTTTTAACACACTTATGTTTATTTTTGTATGTTAAGAAGTTAAAGAAAGTTTACACTCAGTCTTAAATGACAAATTATCGTGACACACATTATTAATTAAATTTAATTTAAACACAAAAATTTTTATAGAAATAAAACCACCAAACAGGAAAATGTTTATTTATAATTTTACACAGACACGTATAACAATAACAATAAAAATAAAATAAAATTATAATATAATAATAAAATAAATTAATTACAATAAAATAATAATGAAAATTTATGTCTATTTACCAAAGTACTAGGGAAACATGATAATATAGAAGGCGCGTGATATCAATTGCTGAATTGAATACAGATCGCTCAGCACGTCTTGATCCTTTCGCCCGTTACACTTGACTACAATCATACTGGAATATGCAATTATAAATACAGAAACTGATATATTATATACATATATATCCATATTATATACATTTATATCCATAAGTGGTTATTTTGTTATCAAGTAGAAAGAACTTTGTTCAACCGGGTTATCATTAATGTGAAGCCTTGTAAAGAAGCATTGATACTTATAAATGGAACGTTGTTTATTTCCTGTATATAAATATTTATAACCTTCTCGTGTTTTGTTTACAAATGTACGTTTAACGTCAATGTTCATGAGGTCAATTCTTGCCCTTTTTGTATATTTATAACAGTCATACAAACATTTCTTTCGTTATTAACCTGTTAAATATAGATTAGAGTACGAAGCACCCCGTAAAAGTTATAAGAGACTATTAAGACAACTAAATTTTGTAAAATGATTCAAATTTTTTTAAGTTACAAATTTTCGAAATCTTAGAACTAAAAATAGTATTCATTAATTTAATTGTAAATTATTTGTTACAGGAAAAGTACTACGCGTCTCTGGCTTCCGAAGCAAACACGGATAATCTACCGTCAGTTATAACGAAGATTCGAGAGGAGAGCTCAATTCGCTTTCTTCACAACCTGCAGAACTACCGGCAAGATGTCTACAAGATAATAGACAATGACACGTATGAAATTATAAGTAATGGTAAACGGGAAATACTTTGTTGACCTTAAATAGGGTACTAAAATGTATTAAGTTAGGTTAAGTTAAGAGGCATATGTACTAAATCTTAGTCTTAATGTAGTTTTTAAAAATAATACTAATGTTTTATTATTATTGTTTCTAGTATAACTAAAAATATTATGAGCAATAGGTATAGTACAAAAGTATGATATTTAAGCTTTCTTAAATTATGTTAAAATCGGTAAACTAATCTCAAAGATTACTCCCTCCCTATGTACAGTATACAAACACAAATTTAAATTAAAAAATATAGTTTATAACTTTTGCCACCTGTTTCAAAATAAATCTGTTGGAGATTTTATTTTATGAATTTTATGACACAGTTATTGTGTTATTAAGTTTTTTATATCTGGTAAAATGAAAATTTGAACAAATATTACCTGAAAATAAGAAAGAAGAAGAGTGAAGAAGTCTAAATTATTATTTTTATTACTTTAATTTCAAAATTAATGTTATTGTTTTATATATTAAAAGTAAATTATTAGTTACATTAGTTTGTATAAGTTGTTTGAAGCTATTTACTATTTCGTAGATTTATTTGTAAAAATTTAAAAAAATACATTTAATAAATTTATTTAATATAAACATAAATTAATAAGACTTTCTTAAGAATATATTATTATTTTATGAAATATTTAAAAATATATATTTGCTACGTCAATAATGAAGAGGGTGTAAAATTTATTTTGTTTCTTTTTGTTAATAAATAAAACACGAAATTCAGCCAAAAATATTTTATTTAAGCGTATTTATAATCTTTATATTATCAATGCTGATATATTATTACTCTTTAAATCTAATAATTATTTGTATGGCTTTCCCTTTCGATTACATTCTAAGGTTGAGAATAATTCACGAAATTCATAACAGTCTTAGGGCGAAATACAAAGACTGTTTTGATTTTTATGAATTAAATCGTTATGTTAGTATACACGGGGCCGAGTTAAGACTCGCTCGTCAACGAATTTGTACTTATTTTATACATTTTTTTTTTTCAAAATTAAAAATTATTTCATTATATAAAAATACCACTTTCTCTGAATATTTCCAAATTCGAAATTTTGTTTTTTTTTTTTTGTTCATTTCCAATATATTTTTTTAGAGTCCAATATATATTTCATACGTAAATTAAAATTATCTTAAACTACGAACTTATATCAACTTAACTTTAAAACTATATCGTAACGAACTACGTAAGTAAATATTTTTAAAAACATCATATACCATATAATATTAAAACATTTAAATGGAAGAAGGACTGCATTTGTTTACGTTTAAAATTCAGAACTACAACATTGGAAACATAGTTTTGCTTCTTGTATAATTATATAATTAATTATTTATACTATATAGTATACACATCCAAAAAATTATACGCTATACTTAAAACCACACTTAGATTGTGGGAAGCGTCATAATATCAACTGTGTATATTCTAATAGGTTTCCTAACAAATCGGGTGAAAGATAAACTAAACATCAAAACACCCATTATCGATAATTTTTACATAAACAAGTGTAAAATATCAAAATCTCTAATAGAATCGACGCGTTTCTATATAGCATTTTACCTTTAAGAAATTTACCATATTAATTATAAGGGACTGCGCTTAAAAGATTAACCCTACAGGCCTGAGTATAAAAGAAACGGCTGAAAATTTTCACAAAACATTTACCTACAAACAGTTTGGCCACGTACAAAACCTACCTACAACCCTATCCTTGGTCGACCTAGCTATATCCCTGTCTTTTCAGTCCCATCATATACAACTCGATATGAATTAAGAAAAAAAAATAGGAATAAAAAGCGGGCTCCCAACATACCCTGTTGAAATTATACAATCAAATGTACATGTATAAAAAATGGCAATATCAGAGCAAGCGGACGTCGAAATAAATGTATATATAAAAATCAAAACACCTACACCACTACGTCGGACATAGTATCTATGTACAAAAATCTTAATTGTAGACAAAATTATACGAACAGTATCAAGCATCTAGCACCATTTCGATATAAAGGTATACATCAAATAACATAACATTATCAACCAATCAAAATATAAAATAAAGAAACAATTCATAAAACAAATACAGTATTGAAAAGTTTTATACAAATATCTTGTGACTATCATAATCACTGGTCAATTTTGAATGAAATTACTCGACTAGCTGAAGAAGATTGCATTTTTAAATGTAGAAAGAAAAGCTACAAGTATATATATGTATATAGAAATCTAAAATAAAAATATACATTAAATACAACTAACCTATACACTGAGATTATAGAGTTAAATATATAAAAATAAATCACATATCATTATCGTAACCAAAACGGTATCATCATCATCGTAATCATCATCACAAACTCGGCCCGTATAAATCGCGATTAAAATAAAACGTAACATTCCGAAAAAAACGTAACAAAGGGGTAACTTTAACACGTACCTACGTTTATAGAAATCGCCTCCGAGGACGGTCGATGTGAAATTATCTTCACACGTTTTGAGCCTCAAATCTACATTGTACTTTAGGACCTGTATGAGTGATTCAAAGCCGGTAGTCTCGTGGGAAGAAATCTACATGTAAATCTAACATCGAGATTTATTAAAAATGTATAATTTAATTAAATCACTATTGCTTTTTTTATTAATAACATCTGGTTTCATAATACAAATACAAGATAATGGAAATTATCAATAAAATTCTTATACACACTAAAAAGTGTTATAAATATAAAATAATTAAAAATTCAACGACCAAGATCGTTTCATTGCACTGCAATGTGACAAAATAAATCGCACGCTTATTGTAAAATAATTAATAAATAAAAACTGAAAGTTATTTAATTATTAATTTATATTTCTGACAATTATTTTATTATATGAACTCATAATTAATGTCAAAATTAGGCTTATAGATGATAAAGTTTATTTATTGCATAAGGTAAAATGAATACATATGTCACAAAAAATACGCTAACATATTGCTATTTAAAAAAAAATATATTAAAATAGCCAATTAGATTAAGCGTGCAATTTTTTTTCTTCATTCTGTAAATAATAATTATTAATTAATAAATGGATCAGAATGGCAATAATTACAACAAATTTCACTCTTGCCGTGTGAAAAGTACCAGGCTGGCATAACTCTCTAGGAGTTCTTCGCGAGCGGTATATCGGGTTCCATCCGTAGGTTCTGCTGTGTCGGATCGTAGTGGCCGGCGAGGTAGTACACGTCGTTGTTGTCGTACACGGTACTGTACTTGACCGGATCGTCGCCCATACGCTCCTTGTATTCTCCGAGCGGTAGCACCTCGCATTTATGGGATATTGTCTGTACATCGTTCTCGTCAGTATGTGGGGATTCGAATAGGCCACCCTGAAAAGATATATAAATTTTGTTATTCTCCGATTTTTATGCCATTCTAATTTCTTAATATCTTTTCTTTCGTCTTACACCGATATTATGTGAAAAATGCAGCGCAAAGTAGTCTGAAAACCAAACATATGTAGTTGAACATATGTAGTATTGCAGATAATGTGGAATGGAATTAATATAAGTTGAATCTCATGCGGGATATATTATAGCTTAATTGTACATTTGACAAATGTAATGTGATTATTTTTGAAAAGAGTAACTGTAGAGTTTCTTGCCGTTCTCTGCAGAATCTATCTTCGGAATCAGCGGTAGCTTCACTTAGACGGACGTAACCGACTCTATATTTGACGATTCAAAAGTGCTTAAAAGCCTATTTCAATAAAGATTATTTTCAGTTTGAGTTTGAAACGAGGGGAAAGAGAGGAGAGGGTAGGAAGGGACGGGAACAGAGGCAGGAGATAGTCTCTGTCGCTCATACTAATACTCTGCACGAGTACCGAGGCATAGTATCGGCGGAGGCAGTAGTTGACTTACCGGACAGTGGAGATAATCGTAAAATGAGGGATACGAGAGGAGAGCGGAGGTAAGAATGGCATCATAGGAGGTAGGAATTAGATTCTCCGTCGCTCACATACATCCACGAGTACCAGGGGATGATGTCGGTGGAGGAGATAGACTCACCGGATAGTGCAACCGCTCGCAGCCCGCCGTCTCCTCGGGATGGTAGAACCAGTGCACGCGCACCGCCATCGCGCCGCGTGCCTCCCAAAGCGCCGCGATGCGCCCAATATACGGTCGGTCAGCGCGCCCCGTGGACAGGAACACGGCCGCCTCGCCCACCTGACAGGAATAAACGGGCAAAAGACTAAGTTAATATACTCGAGATTTTTAAACGGAAGAGGTATAACTCGGGGAACATAAGTTGCACGAAAATGGCGGTTATCTGCGCAGATACATTCATGGACAAAAATGTTAGACCAATGCTTAGCGGTTGCCCGGGAAATTCAAACTTCTTATTTATTGTATCTTCTAAATTCAATTCCTGAACAGTATAAAACAAATAAATAGAATAAAAAAGGTAGATAGGTGATATTAAATATAAAAATTAATCAACTAATTCAATAATTAAAGAACTAAACTTTTTACAAAATTTTAAAGAACCAAAAAAAATGTGCGCGATTGTCCTCGAGGTTCGGATGCAACGGATTAGCGGCTAGCGTCGCCGCGTTATTATACCTACGCGTGCCTCCTCATCCCGCACTTCGATTGACACCCAAAAATCTGTTATACCTATTTTTCTTTGTTGCACGGAAACCTAATTCTTTATCTAAAATAAAATAGCCTACGTAAAATACTCCTAAAACCCAATAAAATCGGTCTTGCTGTTTCAGATTCTATCCGGAACAAACAGACTGTAAGTACCAGGACAACATAGCACGTAAGGAGATAATAGTATCGTAACTCACGTTCAATATCTCATCGCCGCGCTGGATGGCGCGGTAGAACAGCTTGCGGTGTCGGGGACGCGCGGTGCGGCGGTAGGCGGGCCCGCGCCAGCGCCACAGCGCGCCGCCAGGCAGGAAGGCGGCCATCTTGCTCACGCCACCACAACCACCGTCCGATGACGTCGACGATACCGTCCGACGTTTTGTCTTCTGTAATTTATTACAACAATAAACTATGATTCTTCTGCTGGTTATTGTATGTTTCCGGACCCCCGCCCGACGCTCAGTGTGTAGGGTTATAATTATTAAGTATGTTTTATATTTTGTTTTTTTTTTTATATTAATCTAGCCAGTCTAGCTAGATACAAAAGAAGATGCAACAGATGTTAATGATAGATATTTTCGTATTATGGAAAAACTACCAACCACTCCGTTAATAATCGCAAATTATACTACTTGATTAGTTTTTGCCACTAGCACTATTAAAATAAATATCTAATTTACCGTTCTGATTACAAAATTTTATGTGTACGTAGTAGACAATGTATACATAGGACCCGAAAAATAATTCCTGAAAATACATTTTAATACAAATATTGAATATAATAATGGTGGTAGAGTAAAGAAATACTTCGGTTTGGAGGACACTATAGAAAGTGAAATTAATGGGCAAAGGAGATTAAGAACTAATATCCCTCGTGGGCAAAGCCTGAATGACACCTACAAAGTGGCTTGCTTGACAACTTAGTCACATAAAAAAATGTAATGTATGTACCTTCTTTATATCTGTAATAGAAGATGTAGACGGTCCTTCTTCTTCCAATCCTATTCCGCTGTCTTTTAAATTATCTTTTTCTTCTGTATCCTTCTTGAGAGTAATCTTGCTCAAGTTACTAAAATCAAGCACAGCGTTTTTGACCAAACTCTTCTTAGGCAAGATGGCCTTCTTGATAACCGTCTTCATCTTCTCCTCTGGAGACTTCTCGACGGCTATCAATGTTGATAGTCTATCATTGGAATCCACTGAATCCTCATTCGATTTATTGGAATCTATATAATCTGATGATGACTTGTGTCTGTTATCATCGCCAGACGAGCTCGAATGATCTTGATGTGAGTGATGTCTCTTCTTGTGCTTCCTGTGATGTTTCTTGTGGTGCCGCCTGTGCTTGCAATGCTCTTCACAGCACTTGTGCTTCTTCTTCTTTTTCTTGACGTACTCCACTGATGATGGATCTTCCTCACTCGTCAGTCTCCTCATCTTCTCTTTGCGATGTTTCTTCAATTTCTTTCTGTCTCTATGTCTATCTTCTTCTTCGTTCTGTGTTGTTTGAGTTGTTGTTTGTACTTCTAGTTTCACCTCGGTACTCGGTGCAGCTGTCTTTTTCTCTTCTGTCATGCTTGTGTTTCTTCTTCTTTTTCCGAGCGTGAAAAGTGTGTTTTCGTACTCTGTAATATTAATAACATAACTTTATTATTATGAATAAACCAAGTAATTTTATATCCTAATTAAAAAGCTAGTTTCTCGCCATTTCATTTGCGAAAAAATGCGCATATAAATTATGGAGCTTGTTATACCAAGCAAAACAAATTGACACTTCTAATATTTTTCTTACTAGCATTATTCCCGGTGCGATATGTATCCAGGGTCTGCTTATTACTCTTATCTGGATTTGATGGGTTACTTGTTTTTACACAGAGTGATTGCCATCTGACCTCCACAATCCAAAGGGCGACCAGTAACTCATTGGATAACAGTATTATCTATTAATACTTAACGATTATTATCAACTGTTATGTGATAACAACCGGAACCAATAGCTTAACGTGTTCTCTGAGGCACGATGGGGAGACCAACAAGGACAATCGCCCAGACCGAATCGCCAGATATTTGTAAATTCAATACAATCTGTCCCGAGCGGAAATCGAATCCACAACCGTCGCGGTTAAAGGCAGACTCCGCTCATTGCCTCCTCTTATTAAAATTAGAGTACCAAGGAATCATAAACCAAAAGAGCATCAACATGTACATACCAACTATAGGATAATTCGGTTCCAAGAATCTGATATCCTCGATAGCTATCCTCCCCGAGTCCCCGTCGTCGAACTCGACGGCCACGAACTTGTCGTCGTGCGGGTCGGGGGACGAAACGGCGACCGTCCCCGGGTACAGGCAGCGGTACTGCTGCGACCAGTACGCGCAGACCCGCGTGCCCGACGGCAGCTCTGTTACCGACGTTGGACTCACTTCAAGGATCTATAAGATAATATAACAATGTTTAATAATTATTAACATAAAAAAAAAAAATCTGATTTTCTTAGATCTTTTCACTGGTGGTAGTTCTTTTGTTGAAAAGGGCCGGTAAGGCAATGTAGGCTAGTGAAATTAATGGGCAAAACAGTACACTAATGGTTTTGCGCGCGCTCATAAGCTACGGCATCCGCTTACCATCGGGTGGCCCGTATGCTTACTAGATAACTAAAAATATGCAACACAAAAATTAAATCACATAAAACGTATTATATTTATTATTCAAAAGTGGCTTAGTTTAGAAAAAGGTACCTTCCATATAGACAAAATGTCAAATACCCGCTGTTTCTTAAATTCAACACCATAAATTTACAAAACGAAGTTAGGCACACGCTAACTTCATTTCGTTATGTTGCAAGCTTGTGTTTAATTTACGAAGTAGCATGAGCGTCTGGCATTTTGTTTGTATAAGGTCAATGATCACAATGTAGGAACTTATTCGCATGTCCATTAGTAAAGTGGAATGTTCGTTATTTATGCAAAATGTTAAGTTAACGCTACAAAATAAAGTTATTTCATAAATAAATAATACTTACAGCATCCCTCAATGTTTCCTCTCTAGACAGTATGTGGGGCTTGTTTCCTCTTTCTCCATCTAAAGTAATAGCGTATACGTCAGGCGCTTGCACAGCACTCAAATTCCCTGCATAAAACAACCCTCCTCTAGCTGTTAGAACTCTATGCGAGGAATCCAAATTATCCTCTGTTAAAGTACATCTAGAAATCGCTTGCGGTTGCGCTGCTGTGTCCACTGAAGTCTCCTTCGCTTGTTCTTCTGTTCTCTCTTTAGATTTCGTACTCTTTCGTCTCTTTTTCGCACGTCGTCTCTCCTTATCACTGTCACTCGAAGCGCTTCCTCGGCGAATAGCGAGTTCTATTTCAGAGAGATCATCTCTCGAGTGTTTTCTTGCTAGCCGATCGACTTTTTCACGATTCTTTTGACGGACCTCATTAAGACTCTCCATTGAAGAACTCGCTGATCTATTGAGACCCCATTCGTGTTCTTCCTCCTCCGAATATATCTTTAGTATAGGTTCTGCTTTCAATTTCGGTCGTACTTTACTCGTTCGGTTTATGTCCTCTCTGGACGGTTCTCCTTTTGAGTACAAAATATTACCTTTCAATTTACCCTTCGCCAGTAAGTAACCGACGAGAGTGCTCTTGGATTTGGGTTTTTTAGCAACGATAGTTTCAGTAGAATCGGGACTGGATACTTTTCTCGGTCGTCCTACTTTTCGTTTCTTTGATGATCCTCTATCTGAATCTGGCGAGAGAGCTGGCGTACAGGGAGTGGTAGGAGTTGACAGAGCAGGTAATGGCGGAGTTAAAGCATTCAACTGGGCTCGTTTTTCATCACACTGACGTTGTAGGTCTTGTAAGCGTTCGCGCATGTCTTTTTCAATAGCATTTACGAGAGCCTGAGCTGTAGGCACGGTAGAGGAATGAGAACAGTTAACTAATCCGCAAGAACACGCAGTCACACGGCGTAGACTAGCTTCTAGCTCACCCTCCTCACCTTCATCATCTTTTTTCTCTCGTTTGTGACGACGCATCTTTTCCAATTTATGTCTTAATCTGTCTTCTCTGTCACGACTTTTCTTTCTACGACCTTCACTCGAGTCTTCTCTGCTCCTATGCCTTTCTTTCTTAATTTCAGCCGATCTTTCCCTTTCACTTGGACTGAGGAGTTCTGTTTTGATGAAAGGTCGAGATGTTGAAGGTAGATTGTTTTGAGGGCTCTCTACAACTTCCTCCCTAAATCTTTGTTCGGCTAAAGCACACAACAACCCGAGACCGTCAAGTGAAGGTTTACCTTGTTCTGGATTGGGTTCCGTAGTCGGAAACTCGAATCTTCGAGGTTCTACGTCTATACGCACAGGAGATTTCGGGGATGTTTTTATTAAAATATTTAATTTTGTAGATGTTCTAGTATCAACAGTTAATGGCGCGGGTTCCAAGCTTGGCATATTAGCAGGCGTCGTTCGCTCAAATTGTTCAATACTATTTGATAGTAATTCCAAACCACTAACGTCGACTGGTGGTCTTGCAGCTGGTAGCAGAGCCACAGGGGGTGGAGTTGAACTCCTGGTTGTGTCTATGACTAAGTCGTGAGAGCCTCCGCTATTGGAATTATTATCATTTATTGTTTCATCTCTTTCGATCGCATCTATCGCTTTTTCTACAGCGCCAACAACGACTGAAGTGGCAAGACCTTCTGAAGACGATTCCTCTGCACTGTCTATTGGAGCTGATTGTAGAGGTTGTGTTTGTATAACGTTCGATTCCTCTGGGAAATGAGCCACACCAACGCAAGCTACATCCCTTTCGTCTTCATCAGCATGATTAGGTGATTCGTCCTCATCATCTATATGGTCTGTCTGGTTCGATGCGTCTTTATGAGCTGGGAGTTCTGGTCCTTCTGGCGGTGGTGTGGGGGGAGCTGCCGGTGACGTCGCTTGACTTCTACATGGTTGATCGTTGAAATCCGGTTGGTAGTACAAATGCGTTGTCAGTATTGGCTGTTGGACAGGTTCTGGAGCGAATGCTGGATGTTTCTCTTGGGGTGGTTCAGGTTCTATTTTAATTAAGGTGTGGTGTGGAGTAATTATGGGTTGGATGAGTGGTTTCCGCTTATCGACTGAGTGCTGTGGATGCGGCTGAGGTGGTGGAGCTGGGGCTAGGGTGACTAATCGAGTTGAATGGGTATGTGTGTGTTGGAGAGTAGCAGTAGAGGCGAGGAGATCACCAGGTAATAATTGAAGGTGATGAGAAGGGTGAGGAGCGGGTGGTAAGAGGAGTGGGGCAGATGGGTAAGGGACTCCCCCCCAGACTACAGCGTGTGGCAAGTCAGGTGGTGCTGGCAGCAGAAGAAGTGCTCCTGAGGTAGGTTCACGGACCAATTGAAAACCTCCCACAGAAGAGACCCCGCCACTCATGGAGCCGACCCCCATACTGCCGACGCCACCCATCATCATGCTGTCCATTGACACTTGTGCTGAAAAAAACGAAAAATTGTAACAACTCGTTTCAATATGTATGTTAATAAACACAAAGACACCATTGTGGCGTATTGGTAGCGAGTCCGCCTTTAGCCTGGACGGTTGCGGTATCGATTTCCACTTGAGCAGATGTTTGTATTGATCTCACA
Source organism: Hestina assimilis (assembly GCA_023373885.1). NCBI lineage: Eukaryota > Metazoa > Arthropoda > Insecta > Lepidoptera > Nymphalidae > Hestina > Hestina assimilis. Next base: position 1,318,274 of record CM041749.1, on the reverse strand, counting down.
GATATCTGTTTCGGTCTGAGCATTTGTCCTTGTAGGTGTCCCCGTCGTGCCTCGGAGAGCACGTTAAGCTGATCCCGGTTGTTATCACATAACATCTGATAATAATCGTCAACTCTCGATAAGTAATTTCCACATATCATATGAATTACTGGTTCGTCCTTAAGTTTGCAGAGGTCAGACAGCAATCGCTGTGTAAAAAAAGGTAACCGGTCAAATCCGGATAAGAGTAATAAGCAGACCCTGGGTAGATAAATACCGGGAAAAAATGCTAGAAAGAAGAATAAATTAAACAAACGCCCTAGCAAAACAAAAAATATAGTTCCCAAAATAATACCGAACAAACAAACGTACCAACATTTGTAAAATCTAAGTATTTATTCAAATCCTCAATCATAACTACAAGTATCAATTACCACTCGACCGCTACAATCAATTATCATTTTATAAATTCATAGTATAATCCTTATCAATGACAAACATTGAACAGACGAATATCAACATTATCTCTTACGATTTAGAGTTGAAAATTCAATGTCAATTTGAAACTATAAATACCACGTGAGTTATGAGTTCCTAGTAACTCGTCACATTACGAGTACGAAGCGCCATTTGTATTCGATTCTCGCACTTCCGGCTCCGGAGGCGGCGAGGAATTTTAAGAGACTTGTGGGAAATTAAAAAAAATGTTTGTTCTTCCTTCATTTTGTATTAATTTATTTGGAATCTAATTCGGTAATCTTTGTGTATCGTTTTGTATGAAAATAGACCGCCCTGTATTTTTTATTTACTTATTATGGTTATGGCATTTGTTTCTAAAATATTTTAACCCACTTGAAAAGTATAATGTGTGTTCACCATGGTTGTAGCCAGCTTTTGGCGGCCTAGGGGAGGGCAAAATAAAATTTCTTCGATGGTTATTAGTTAAATAGTTCAAAGTGCATTATATTCGTGTATTGTGTAAAAAAGTTGGGAATTATTTTGTTCGTCATGTTCACGGATATTTTTATCAGTTACGGAACGAGTTTTTTTTTTTAAATGGAAACTGAGCAAAACCTTAGCTTTTTAATTTGTACTTTTATCTCTATGAACTTTATTATTCTCGTTAGTAGATTTAATTGTTAAATTAATTTTCCATAAAGTCCCAATGAGTATTGCAACGATACGAAGTTAGTCACAAGTTTGCTATAATTAAAATCGAATGTTGACTGAATTCACATTCGTCACAAGTTTTAACTTATGATCTTAGTTTCGTTGCGTTGATGCCAATTTACGAAGGAGCACCAGCGAATTATTGGACATTTTTTATATACTTAATACTCAATAATCGTATCGTATTAAATAGTAATAAATAATATTAAGCAAAATATTATGTCATTCCCGAAGACGGGACGTGACGATCCCATCGCCCACTGTTGGGGTATATATATGATAATAATCAGTTTCCATCCATGCGATAAAAATCTAACACAAACGAACTCCATTCAAAACAATATAGCAATTACATCGCCAAATATAATAACATCAATTACTGGCTCACTCACACGACTCGAAAAAATTACGCACCGTGAAAACAAAATACGAAATCGTTTATGAGCGTCAGCGTCGAACGTGCGAGAGAGACAGCTGTGAGTGATGTCCGCGCGTTAGAAAGAGACAAGTGTATTTAGAGAGGGTATTCTTAATTCGAATTTATTTGAATGACGTGTTGCATACGAATCGATTTTGTTTTGTTTTTCAGTCATTAATGTGTTTATTTTAGTCCAATTTGTGTTTAATAGTTGTAAGAAATGTTATTGTTGGTTAAAAATTAAATTTTATTACAAAAATGAGACTTTAGTTATTTCTTATGTTAAAATTGACGTCGATATTGTCTTAATCTTTGTACATTTTGTTAATATGAAAGGATTTTATTAATTTGATTCATTATTGAAGAAAATAGTCACTTTGCAGATGCTAGTATAAGTCTATGGTAAAACGTAAATTTATTGTTTATTACGTTTGTACAAGTTTAAGAATTTTTTATTTATGAAGAAAAAACCTGCAAGTACCTACCTAATTAAGTACTTTACTTTCTAGAAGTTTCTAGACTTTACAAATTCTTCTTCGTCCTAGCATTATTCCCGTTATTTTTATTTACCCAGGGTCTGCTTATTACTCTTATCCGGATTTAACAGGTTACTAGTTTTTTACACGGGGCGATTGCCATCTGACCTCCGCAACCCTAAGGTTGAACCAGTAACTCATTGGATAAGAGCAAATTACTTATCAAGAGTTAACGATTATTATCATATGTTATGTGATAACAACCGGGACCGACAGCTTAACATCAACCTGCTCTCCGAGGCACGGTGAAGGGAACCCACGCGGGCAAACGCCCAGACCGAAACAGAAATGTTAACAAACATTTGCCCAAGCGGGAATCGAATCTTCTTAATAATTTTAATACCTATTTAATGAACTAATAATCCAGTATTCAAATATAACTCACATCGATGTCTTATTGAGTACATCTTAACATTTCAATCTAAAACACCACTGATCAGCTATTTTTTTATTTCATGACAGTTGGCAAACAAGCCATGCTTCAAGCATCACATCGCGTTGCCAACCCAAGGTTTAGAAGGGAAGAGATGAGAAGGGAAAAAAAGGAAGGAAATAGAGGGGTGGGCCGCTCACTATGTCGATTTTCTGTGAGAGGATAGTACCTTCCCGCTGGAGCCGGCCCGTACGTTTACTAAGCGATTCATAATGTAGAGAAATCGTATTTGTTACGTATACTTCGGAATATATGGACGCAAATAAGCAATACCATGTCAACCCACACGAATGTCATTTCGAGAAAAACGCGTTTGAAAATTTTGAACAACTTGCTTTATATGAATTTTTTTAATGTATTGGTCAAGTTTTTGGCAATTTCAGATTTATGTAAGTTATTATATAGTTATTTTCACAAAAATAAGTATACAAACTGCATATTTCGTATGTAATATAACCCAAAACGATTTACATAATACATATATTGCATGATTAAAAATGGCTTTTTTAGAAGTTTTAAAGCTTAAAACCCTACAAATATCAAAGAAAAATGTTCTTCAGCCATTTACCAACACTTCTGCATATATAACTCAGTTTTTTCAATTGTGTGGGTTGACATGGTATTGCTTATTTTTATTTAATATATTTTATTATAGAATAGAATAAAATATGATTTATTATAACAGGAGATAGAGAAGACTAGAAAATATGATCTAGTTTCGTGTAGCTGATAAAAACAAATTTAAATTTTCTTTTGGCCTCATTGGCCTTTACAGCGTCATCGGTTTAATAATCTAGATCTTAATATGAAAATTTATTCATTTTACATTTCACTGCACCGATTTTTTGGAGATTTTTCGACTGATTGATATGAAGTATAACACAGACACAGGACCTAGTTTTTCTTGCGTGTCTGGACCGGAGAGTCACATCTACGAATTATAGGTACTTATCTACTATACTAGGTACTATACTTAGTTTTTTTTTTTTTTTTTAATGTTAGAAGTTGGCAAACAAGCATACGGCCCACCTGATGGTAAGTGCTTGCCGTAGCCTATGAGCGCTTGCAGCACCATTAGTAGGTGCCACTCACGCGTTGCCAACCTCGAGATATTAGTTCTTAAATCTCGTTCGCCCAGTAATTTCACTAGCGTACTATGCACTTCAAACCGGAACACAGTAATGCCTAAGCACTACTATTTGGCGGCAGAATATTGGACACTGCGGTGGTACCTACCTAGCCGGCCTCTTGCAACAATAGACCTACCACCAGTGTGACCTACCACCAGTGTGTTAGTTTATCTAATACAAAAGAATACAAAGTTTTTTTCGTTCTTATTTAAGTTAGAAAAAAATATTTTTATTAGTTAAAAAGTTTTGTACTTTTTTCGTTATTAATAATCTCATTATCGTATGGTATTTAACCGACATAAAAATGGTGGATGTTATCAATTCGAACGACATTTTTCTTTGTATGTACCTACCTATGTTACGCGATAGCAACGCTAACTATGGAAGGATTTTTATAAATCTTTTTGTTACAAAAACGATTTCTCAATGGTGGTCATATATCCAGGGTATTAAGATCTGATGCTGGGATCCCGGGGAAATCAAGTGAAATTCCTCAAAATACCAGTGGCGATGTCTTACTTAGCACCGACTTCTGTTGTAGAAAATATTTTTTTTTCTTTTTAGTTTTGAAGTTGGTATTTTTTTTTTTAAATTATTTTATATTAAATCAATTACAACAATATATATTACGTCTTACAATTTGATTTCTAGACTAAATCGAATATGTGGATTACAAGTAACGTGTAAAATATCTTACGAAACCTAGATCGCGTAAAGGAAACTATCTTTATCTTTATCTTATACTTCGATTCTAAATTCTATTAAAATAGATATCGTTAAATAAGTATGATCAGTAACAAAACTCCACAATTATCGATGCGATGCTTATCAATCAAACGTAACTTCATACTATTTCATAAACTTTTTCTACTGATAGTATCGCGTGAGGTGTCAAATTCGTAACCGTAAAGGCTAACTATAATCGGTAAAAAAAAACAAAAGCACTAATTCACAACACTAAAAACTTATAAGGCGTCGACCAATCAGAGACATCCTTACGAACCGCGCTTGCTTCTCATTGGCTGAGACGTTTCAGGGGGCGGGAAATTGAAGGCGTTTTGTGAATATAGGGCCGCCCGTTAGTCGAGTGGAATTATCGATAAATGAGTTTTTACGATATTTTTTTTGCATGTCTTTTTCATGATGGATAATTTATGGGTCGGGAGTGACACGAGTTCCGTTTGGCGTGTGGGAAGCGATTTAGCGGGTGAGCGATGGAATCGGTCGAGCGGATTAAATTTAACTAGCTGGTTACTGGTTGGGTTTATTCGGTTTCGAGTTACGTTACTTTGTCGGTACAATATTGCGATAGCATCGTATTTGGTTACTTCACATACAAAAAATAAACTAAATTTCAGTGCAAGTAAGTAACTTTTAGAGTATTTCTTGTAATTTTTAAGCTGGTTAAATTGGATTTTAAGCAGATTGATATAGTTATTAAATAAATAAATAAACGCTGCACACTCAACGGCCCCTATTAGGATAGTAATATGTCGTCGTGTCGCCTGTGTCGCCTGTGTCGGGGGTCCGGAAACATTCACAATGACAAGGACAAATAAACCCAGACCGGAAAATATGCTTGCATGGTCAATACAAACATATTATGCTCCGAGCGGGAATCGAACCCGCGACCTGTGGCGTTTAAGGCAGGTTCGCTACCGCTGCGCCACAACGTCGTCGATTGTCGTATTATCTAATCATTCACATCTTAACTAATGGTATGGATGTGTTACTTACGAGTTACAATTATTTTTAGTTACAATGATTTATTGTATAATAAATATTTAAGGTTAAGTTTTACTTATAGATATTTCCAAACACAGTTTAATTAACTGGTCTACATTATTCGTGCTATAATACAAGTTCTTGATGTTTACGATTGCATTTATAATGTATAAGCAATAATTATGTCGTAAACCTAATTTCAAGATACTTCATTTTGATTATTACATTTTGTAAGATTATTCAAAATAATTATTCTATTTAGTATCTAGCTTAGCACCATCAAAGAGTTTTATTTTTAGTTTTTTTAAACCGTGAATACGAAATGAAAAATAAAACGAATCGTCATCAAATTTCTTAAATAGATAAACCGATAATTTATGCAAAGAATAAGAAAGAATATATAAAAAAGCGTTCTTTGTTCACGAAATAACCACAGTTCATTACGAAACAAAACGAAAAATAAAATAAAACGTATTGAAAGAAACCGGTGGCCGTAATAAACGGGATCGAGTGTCGGCCAAAAAAATATGAACCTTTAAAAAACAAATTAGACCAACAGTGGTGGGAGGCTGATTACATCATTTTATTGTCGGTCAAATTACACGCGCTGGAATGCCAGTTTGTTTGGTTTTAAACGGGACTAAAATGTATACATATATATTTATAACGGTTTATAATGATGAAATTTATAACGATTAATAAAAAATATAAAAGAAAAAATTGGTCCCACAAAAATTTTTGTTTTTTTTATTATTTTTGATATTAATTTTTATATTTTGAATTAGCATTAACAAAAATTATTTTAACGGAAAATAAATTGAAAAAATAATTCGAATTCGTCCCCGTGTGACGTAAAACAGAACAGAATCGAACTAAAAGGCAACGGACGGACTCAGTTGCAATGCCGCTACCAAAGCGACATGACATGCGAGGAGGTGGAATGAATCGCTGCGGCGCGCTGGCAGCTAAAACGGCGCTCTCGCAATGCAGTTGGCGCGTAGTTACCAGGCGAACATGAGCGCGTGGGAGGTGTCTCACCTGGGTACTGCCAGAGCGGCGCGGGGGGCGCGGGCGCGGGTGTCGGCCACGCCATGGGGGCGGGGCGATCGTCGCAGAGCACGTTGGCCACGCCCACCGTCATGGCCGCCTGCGCCTCTGCAACGACAACAATATGACGTTTAATCTGCACCGAAGGACACGGTTACGCCGATTAAAGCTATTAACAAAATGGTTTTTGTGGGTTTTATTAAAATATCGTACATATTCCGATAACAATTATTATGCTATAATTAATTTATAAACCTACTTCTACTAATAATGTAAATGTGACAGTTTGGTTGGATGGATGGATGAATGTTTGTTACTCTTTCACGCAAAAACGACTGGACAGATTTAGATGAAATTTGGTACACACATAGCTTATTACCTGGATTAACGTATAGGGTATTTTTCATCAAGGAAAAATGTTGGATTCCGTGGCATCAACAAAAACTACAAAACGCGAGCCGAGTCGGAAGCACAACTAAGTCGTCAATAATTATTGTTTCGTTATTATTATATAGCACTCCCAATAAAAACGTATTTTTTTAGTGTAGGTAATTAACATAATAATTAAAGAATCCCCTGAAGTTGCAATGACAAGTTCATCAACGTAATTTTTATAAGCAAAATTATGAAGCTTTTGAAAGCGATTTGCTAATAAAAATATCACAAAACCACTTTTGTGTCAACGTGCCAAATTCGTGTACATAAACAACATAAGCACTTCAGAAACACTTCACGTAAAACACTAAAAGAAGTACCTACCTAGGTATATATACTTTCTATTTTAATAAACCATCTTTAAAGACCAGTGTTATGACACAACAGAAGAAAATATACATCACTAACTATGAAATCAATCAAAAATTATGTTATTTATAATGATGGTAAGAATTTGTCGTAATCTATAAACGCTTGCAACACCATTAATGACACTCTTCTTAAATCTCCTTTGCCCAATAATTTCACTAACTACAGTGTCCTTACAAACCGAAATACTGCTTTAAGGTACAATAACTGACACTACGGTGGTACCTACCTAGCCGGTCTTGTGCCATAAAGCCTTTAGGCTTACCAATAGTAAAACTTAACAGTTTAGTAATTCAATACGATTATTAATGTTATCCAGATTAAAGGTTTTACCAGTTTTAACTCATTACGATAACTCTGACTTCCACAATCCGATGAAGAACCAAGTACTTATTGGTAGGAGTAATTTACCATCTAAAAGCTACTGATTGTTATCAGATTTTATGATAGCCGGAGTCGAAAGGTTTCCGAAGACTGGATTTCGATGTTCGGAGTGTGTTAATGTGACGTAGCGGGAATCGAACTCCACTCCAGAACCGTTCATGATCATTTTTAAAGTTAATCAAACGTATTACTTAACTATTTTTTTTTTTTTAGATACAATTGTCATATACATATAGCGGGGTAGGGAAGAGAGGAGCTATTTAGGGTCGGGGTGGGTGATCTGTGCTTCTGGATCTTGCTTTACACTGAGATGATGTGTCGAGGTAAGAAAAAAGTTACAAATAAAGCATACCCATAAATATAATTTTATAAACACAAACCACTCGTCATATTAATCTCTACTTCTTTAATATTACAAAAACTCAATCTTTCTCACTCATACACAGATTTTTTTAAACATAAATACGTTTACGAGTTTTAGGATACATTTCATAATGATATGTAAGTTAAAGAAACGGATATATCTTAGTACCTACATATAAAGGCTAAAACCAATAACACCGCGGGTGCTATACGTTAAGGATAAATTTTCAGTGTAATATATACTTATAAATACGTAGGGATATTGTAGTTCAAAGTGAAGTGAGGTGAAATCTGTTTAATTCCAAGAGCTCTAGAAAATAAATTTATTTAAAACAAATTTATAATATTAGAAAAAACAAGAAATTATATTTATTTTTAATATAGTAGTTTTTCTAAACATGCTATAAAAGAATATGAATAGAAGTCGGACACACAACTGATAAAAAATATTTTATTGACGTGGTTACCTTCGTGCAACATAATTATCATGTTTATTTATTTTATTGACGAGTACTCGAAGCATAATTAATTATCTAGTTTATTATTTAATATAGATAAATAAATAAATTTAAGCGTAGTTTTCACACTCAAATAAATAAAATCGCATTAAACGAGATATTATTTTCTCACTGATTCTCATATACCATTTACGATTCTACCATTTAAATAATATTTTTAGATCTTTAAAAAAATTAAATTTATTTTTAATTGTGTAAGTACAATTCAGCATTTTTATTATTTTAAATACTTTTCAATAAATAAAGAATAAAAACTTAATATAAAATATTCTGTTTGTATGGGACCAAAATAGTTTTCTCACGAAACAAATTCCCACAATGAGATGTGATACCCGAGCGGCAGCAGCGCGAGGAGGCAAAAAGATTATTATGAAAGGAAGCAAAAGCACGTGCTGGTATGTCTGTCCCGTTCTTACATATCGCGTTCTCGCTTTTTCCTCGTAACTGCGCAGAGTAGATTTAAATCAGAGGAAAATTAATCTTTATCGAAGGCCGAATTTTTGTGTCAACATTTGCAAATAAATAAGACTGTAGACTGTAATAATACATGACTTATTAAATTTCATTACATTAATAAAATTTAGAAGTTTTTTAAATTTTAAAATTAATACTGGAAATAGAGACATTAAAATTTATTCTCATATTTCGTTACAATTATAATCACAATTAACAGATAAATTAATATAATGTGATATATAAAATTGGATTTTAGTAACCGCCAAATAACAGTGCTGAAGATAATTATTTATTGACTCTCTGAAGTTTAATTACACTGTGGCGAGTACCAGTTGACCTTCACCGCAAGTTACCGTTCTATCAACAGCATTCCAGGCATAAGTCTGTCTCGCTCGCTCTTATGGTGCACTACGTCGCGGAGTTTCGATGTATCTCCTAGTAACCGCTGATAGCCTAGTATCACGCGCGCTGAAGAAAAGGGTTTATCCGACGCCGAAATGACATTTATTCCCCTAGGATTTTCCCGACCAAACAAATAATCTAGTTTTCCGCGTAAAATAGATGAAAATGCTTTTAACTATTATATAATATAATCGATATAATTGTGTTTTAATATTAAAACGTCAATCCATTTTAAATAAAATAAATAACAAATATAAAATGTTTTTATGTAACTATTATTTTTTAGTTTTTATTATTTGAATACTGGGAATACTAGGCCAGATAGATACCCTATCCTAGAATAGAACTACGTCGCGTTGCGTGGTCAGCGTAGCGAGGCGTAGCGTAAATAGAATGACGGTGTCGGCCGCCAGCGAACCGGTATTTAGCGGTATTGAAACGATGCGATGCCGACATCGATCCGATATAACCTAACCAACTCATTATATATGTCATCAAATAAATAAAATCCATTAATGTTTTATCGAGCAACTGTTTTCGTTAATACCATTCTCATCTTTAATCGTGGAATGCCCGAAAGTGTCTTATAATGAATGGAATTTGAATGTTTAAAAACTCACGCCTTAAATACACGATATGACTCCTTTAAACAAAATTAAACTCTAATCCCTTAACATACGATTCAATATGTAATTAAAAAACGAGTTGCATTGTTAATTATTTATATAAAAGCGAGAGAGGTTATAAAAAAAAAGTACCAGAGCATCAGAAAAGAGGTGCGGTTGTTTGTACGGATATCGCGCGGGCGATAGTGGCATTCCGTAACGTAAAAGAGCGAGGCAATGCTAAAGACGAAACAAAATGAAATAATAATAATAAGAAAGTTGTTCAGTAACACAAAAGTAATTAAGTTGAAAAATGTATTATACATTACAATCAAACAAAGATTGGAGAAATACTGCAAAATTGTAACATTGACTAAACTAAATTTTTATGCTCGGCGTGTGTAAAATATATTTTCAAATTAATGTAAAAGTATAGATAAGAGTTTAGCCGACAACATTCTTTATGTACTTGCATCTTATGAGGGCGAGATCGTTTCATCCCTCGCTTTACCCTCATTTAAGCATTATGGACCTTAATAACCTGTATACAAGGACGATAATAGTTCGCAGCTAAGAGAATCCTGCTCAATTTCTAAAGTTTACAAACGCATTTACAAAATTGAAAACTGTAGTGCAAAATTCTATTCATAAATGAAATTGCCCGAACAAAACCATACAAGGGAACGAAATACGAACAAAGTGCTTAATATAAAATTATATTTTATTGAATCGACTTAATGAATTTAACAACCAAAAACTTACCTAAAAATGGTAATAATAATCAAAAAAGTTGTTTATTTAATTGATATTTTATTATTTTACATTAAAGAAACAATATTTTTTTGGGTTCGAAAATAAACACCACAAAATACTAATCTTAATTGATCGGTAAGTTTATTGTGAAATAGTACAGGTATAACATTAAAATGAATTGTTATTATTTTATTTATAATAATTTAATAAATCATTTTTTTTACCGAAATTTAATTTTTGATTTGAATTCGTACGTGTTTTATGCAAGTAACGGAATGGAGAGAAAGATATTAAATCTCAAGTTACAAATATTTGTCAGATCGTTATACATTTATTTATATCAACAAATTTTTGTAATTATATTTTATGTCTCGTCCCCGCACACCGATGGCCGCCAGTGTGACCATTGCAGATTGCTGTCATTTTGGCAGATTTGGCTCCTAAATTTTATGTATGGCAATGGTGAAGATTTACAAAAGTGGCAGATTTTAGCAGATTTGAAAGATTTCATGATAATTGTATTGATTGTAATTTTCAATAAAATCTTTAAACTTTAATTTACTTTTAATTTGCCCATTTGCATCGAGCAAGAGAATATAATATTTTTATATTATAGTCAAAATGTGTCTAGACATTAGATATAATTTTCCTAGATATTGTTAATTTATTATTATTTTTGTCAGAGGGGTCGAAGTATCCGGGACAGTAGTATCCCGGGAATGATAGAAACATCACAGCGTGTACCAGGGACGCAGCGACGCGCAACAGCTCACCCTAAGTCCGGCGAGGGTCGTTGAGGGAGAATTTTGTCTTGTAGCTAGTGGTTATTTTTAACTAGGGTTGCTAAAGTCTCTTCTATCCCGTATTATTAATTAATAATTTAAAAATGTAATTATTATTTTTCAGTAGTTGTATTTAATGTCATGTGTGAGCCGTAAGGTACTCCTATTTTTAACTGACTTCAAAACAAGAGGGAGGTTCTCAATTGGCCTCAATACTTTTTTATATTTATGTTACTCGATTACTCGAGATGGTTGAACCGATTCGGATTTTTTTTTGGTTTGAAAGAGTCCAGTTGCTCCCTTTCTGACCTTGGAGACCTTGGGGAAATCGATGGAAGTTTTCAAATTTTATAGGCCTACACATTGCAAGTTGAATATTGTAATTGTTATTTATAATATGTTTTTTAAGTAACTTGTCCGTTTGTTCCGGAAACTCACAATTTGGTGATGTGGAATTTCTGATGATAATCACAGGTGGCCACCACAACTACGCAATACTAATAAATATTTCACGTTTTTGCCTTCTGTGCCGCTTGTTAGCATCGACTTTTAAAAGCAATATTCTGTAGAAAATAAAATTGTTTTCTTTTTATCTTTCTGAAAATAATAACATTTGATGATTGTTATTAGTATACATAGGTACACATATATGTATATCAAACCAGGAAAATACGAAGGAATAAATTGACTAATATTAATCATCCTACAAATTTGCTTTAGATTGCTTTAAAAACCATAGATTGTTTTTTTGTAGAATACCTACTTAGAAATGCTACTGTATCTGAATGATAGTTGGACGCAAATAAGCAATACCATGTCAACCCACACGAATATCATTTCGAGAAAAACGCGTTTGAAAATTTTGAACAACTTGCTTTATATGTATTGGTCAAGGTTTTGGCGATTTCAGATTTATATAAGTTACTTTCCTTATTTTCACAAAAAATAAGTATACAATCTGCGTATTTCGTGTATAATATAACCCAAAACGTTTAACACAAGACATTAATTACTTAAAAATGGCTTTTTTAGAAGTTTTAAAGCTTAAAACCCTACAAATATTAAAGAAAAATGTTCTTCAGGCATTTGCAAACACTTCTGCATATATAACTCAGTTTTTTCAATTTTGTGGGTTGACATGGTATTGCTTATTTGCGCCCAGTTTATTGTATTAGGTTAATTAAAGATTTGTTTGTCCTGTCAAGAACCATTATTATAATTTAATATAATACAGTGGTGGTAGCAGCCCTGAAAGGGAAGCACGCCCGTTGTTTGTGACGGCCGGCCGCGCCCGAATTGGCGAGACGTGATTAGAAAATACTCCCCGCTGCATCGGACCCCCTATATCTTTGCCTATGACGTGCGACTACAACTACTTTTATATGTTACAATATTATCTATATGTAAATTAATTTTGTTATTTAATTATTTATGAAATGTTTGCGAATTATGAAACTAAATCTGCAGATATTTTCAAAATTCGGTCGTATTATCATAATACCCTAAAAAAAGTTTGGATACGGTGTTATTTACTTGCCTAACTCCTATGTCTGCTTGTTCGTTTTTAGAACATCACACAAAAACTATGTGACCTATTTTTACGGAACTCCTTGTGCTAAAAAATATGATCAGAGTCAAGAAACTTACAAAATCGTATGTTTTATGACGAGAGTCAGACTTTTTCCAATAGCTACGTTGAATTTTAAATAATTTTTCTCATAATTTTTGGAAGAATAAGTCGCAGCTCTTAACTTTATCGGCGTCCACGGATGTTAGATAATGTCTATTGGTTTAAAATATAACATATTTTTAATTTTCTAACCTTTCAGTGATACGAAGTGAGTGACGAAGGATATAAAACTGGTATGTGTAATCATCATTAAACGCTTCTGGAAAAACAGAAAACGAAATAATTCTATGTTTATAAATGTTCGAAATTTGAATAAGCGTACCTAAAGATAATCCCGATCTGAATAGGTATTATCGAATAATTACTGCCTATTACAATTAATTTCCACCACAATGTTTTGAAATAAATCAAAAATAATTTATATTTCTGTCACAAGACCCCAAATGTTGTCGACCACTTGCCGCTGCGCCATTATCTACTCGAGTCACTTTGTTTGCTTTTGTTAACAACTCTCCAAGGAATAATGGCCATTAATACCACAAATATAACAATCATTTTCCTATAAACGATAGTCGGTAATGCGCCACGCTTTAATTAAGAAGCCCCGAATGCTCCTTCTAATTCATGTCTCCCTAGTACTTGAAAGTCAACTTTATTCTCGTTTAGGTAGAGATTGCTTTGAAGGGATGTGGGGTCTCATAATAATAGTTATGTGTTTATTGCATTCGTGTATGAAAGAAGGGTCACGTCGCAAAGGGTGAGATGGGTCATGGGACCAATAGATAGATGATATCGATTTTTATATTGTTGACAATGACCTCAACAATATTTGAAAATAAACGTTCAATTGGTTATTAATGCATACACGAGCGAGCTTATATTTTACACAATGACACAATGACAAGCACAAACACAACCACACCAGAACATATGCCATATATGATGTATGGTCAATACAAACATCTGCTCCGAGCAGGAATCGAACCCTCGACCTGTGGCGTCAATACTACGTGGTGTTATTAAGGCCGATACGATAAACCAAAATTGCGTGTCAATTTGTCATCAAACACGCAAACCCACCTTTCTTTACAAACTACTGTTATAGAATGCGTATTTGTGAAAATTCATGAAGCAATAAAGGTTCGCTCTCGCAATTTATAGTAATTGTAAAACTCTGATTAGCATGTAATTGGCGGGACCGGTGCGTTTTTGCCGCGTAAATAAAACGAGCTAGCTGTACAGTGTACACTGTACATCCGCTTGCTGATGTTATCTTTTATTGCTAGAGAGGGGTTCCATGTTCGTAACAAAGCACATATATACAAATACCGGTTATATTCAAGTGTACGTAAACGATTATTAGTATAACTATCTAAAGATTTTCAAGAGAAATTAGAAATAGGTATTTATTGTTGGTAGGTCTTTTATTGCAAGAGGCCGGTTAGGTAGCGCAGTGTCACATATTCTACCGTAAATCAACACTAATATCTCGAGGTTGGCAACGCGTGATTGATACCTACAAATGTATGGTGTTGCAAGCGCTCATAGGCTACTTCAACCGCTTACCATCGTATGCTTGCTTGCCAACGTAATTAAATAAAAAGTTATGAGTATATTTCCGTTAATTAGGAAAAATTAAGCTAAATCTTTCGTGATCGGTATAAATATTATAAATACTACTTATATTAGATTAACGATTTCAAATTTATAATTATGTAAGGTTTAATTGTTATATGAACGTAAATTAAATATTTATAGCACTCGTATCATAATTGATTACAACATAATTATATACGTATGTAGTGCCCAATTTCGCTGAAAGTATTATAAAACTGCGTGCTTCACGCTCGCGCTGGCACTAGCCGATACTCATTTTCTGCAATTAAGGCAATATCAGACGACCATTAAAATTACGATCATGTTGCAATTTTAATAAAAAAAAGCCCAATCGCTATTTTATATTAACAGTATACAAGCTGCTTTGTTTTGTGATGTTCTTTAAAATATGAAATCATCATAAATAAAGTTATGTTTCTGTTATCAGTTCATAATATATGCTTAAAAACATTACTTAATATAACACATAGTAATTTATTATTTTTGTGTTTTTGCAGTTTTGTGGGCGATATATAATTATATATATAAATCACCGACAGGGCTATATTATTTTACATATGGTAATTGCTTATTTCGTCTGTGCTTTACCGTTCAATACCAGTCCAAACTGACATGTTGTATTCTTTTAGAGTATCAACATTTATATAAAATATTCATAAGTATAATTAACTGAGGTTTTAATTATCATATAATAGTTTGTTACAACCATTTATATACATAAATCTGTCGAGACGACTGCACATGTTGGCACTAACGATCTTTTTACATGCAAAATTAAATGTTACCTCGTTTATCGAGGAAAACCACAATTATGTACTTATTTATATGTAGCCGTGATGGAAACACCCGGCTGATTCTATGTTAATATGTTAACTTACATGGCAAAGGTAGATTAAGAATACACAACTGCATAAACTAGTCGTTAAAAATAACATTAGAATAATCGTTATTAATATAAAATTCCGTTATTTAAATAATCAATTTTGATAACGATTTAAAAAGCATTAAGATTCGAAATTCGAAAATCAAATATCGAATCGTATTTCAAGACGATATCGTTGGTTAGATTTGCGTGATCGAAGTAATGCACGACGCGATAGCGCGATTTCGCTACGCTATCAATTAACTAGGCATTTGATTTACGATTACGATTTCACCTTATCGATACACAACTTGTTTTTTCTTGTGACCTTTATTTAATTCTGTAGTGACTTAATTAAGAACGTGTTTTACGAATATAAACAAACTTGCCGAGGACGTTTAATATATTGAATGAGCGAAAATAAAATCTAATACTATGTTAAAAGCACTCATATAAATTAATACTTTATTGCTATGTGCTAAGGATATAAAATTCAAGTGGCATCAAGCTATATACATTTTGTTGTATGAAATTAGTTTTTTTTTTTCATCATCGTACCGTTGTAAATACATAGTAGTACCAGGCTAGCAGAAGTGCGAAAGAGATTGTGATTCATTGGTGACGCAACTACTATTGACGAGCGCTGAATTATCAACACGTCTAGGGTTGCTACCTTATTTCTTTATTTCTGAATTAAAGTATATTGGTGATTAAAGGTAAGAAAAAGTAAATAGTAGTAAAGTATCATTGTTTTGTCTTTAGCCATATTTGACACCGTTGTGGCGTTGTGGGTAGCGAGTCTGCCTTAAGCCTCGACGGTTGCGGGTTCGATTCCCGCTCGGAGCAGATGTTTGTATTAATCGTACAGGCATGTTTTCCGGTCTGGTTGTGTTTGTCCTTGTCATTGTGAATGTTTCCGGACCCCGACACAGGATATAATTATCCTAATGGGGGCCGTTGAGTGTGTAGCGTTTATTATTTATTTATTATATATAGAAACAAATTTTTAATAGTTTTTGCAATTTTTATTAAAATATTATCATTGCTAAACAATTTAGGTTAAAGTAAATAAGTAATTTATTATGTATAAAGATCAAAGAAGCATTGTTTCTTTCGTCTCGCCATTTCATCAGAAAAAAAACTTTCTGAATGCTGGTGTCGCAGGAACAGACGTGATAAATGATTACTCTGAACAAGTATGAAAATCATCGTCAGTCTTATTTCAGTAATTTTTGTGAAGCAAAAAATCGAATCAAACCAAATAAAGTATTTTCGCGTACTATATTGTAAAGTACAAGTGGCAACCCTAAACGTCTTGCTTTCAAACCGGTACAATCGTACACAGTTTTATTCAATATCGCATTAAACTACAATAGTAAAAGTTGAATGATGTGTATTAATATATTTTGTTATATGTGTTTATAATATTAAAACTTACCAAGGTCATGTAATCGTTGATTATCCTTTTGTGAGAGTGCAGCGAACAGTCCCCATCGCCCACTCGTTGGCGAGCTACCGCTATACCGACGGGTATCGAACCTAGAAATAATGTGACATTTAAAATCTAAATAAAATTTTTATGTTTTTTTATTTTTGTATTTTTTTCTATTTTTTTATCGACCCAAGTAACGTGTGTTATGACTTAAAGTAATATTAAAGCCTGAGCTAGGCCGAGCCTGTATTTCAGACGGTAAAATTCGCCACAGCATGACATACACTCTTAATTATAATTAAATCTAAGTGAAGCTCAGTCTTCAAGTCTTATAAAGTCTAGTATTGTTGAAACTAATAGGTATAGATTATTAAGATCTCAAAATCCAAAACAATTTTTATTGTTTTTTTGGACTTTATACATCATTTTCATTACCTCGATGATTAAATTGACGCAAATAAGCAATACCATGTCAACCCACAAAATTGAAAAGCCTGAGTTATATATGCAGAAGTGTTGGTAAATGGCTGAAGAACATTTTTCTTTAATATTTGTAGGGTTTTAAGCTATACAACTTCTAAAAAAGCCATTTTTTAATCATGCAATTTATGTATTATGATGTTAAACGTTTTGGGTTATATTATATACGAAATATGCAGTTTGTTTACTTATTTTTCGTGAAAATAAGTAAAATAACTGACATAAATTCGAAATTGCTAAAAACTTGACCAATACATTAAAAAAATCATATAAAGCAAGTTGTTCAAAATTTTCAAACGCGTTTTTCTCGAAATGACATTCGTGTGGGGTTGACATGGTATTGCTTATTTGCGTCCATTAATTTTATGATATCTCTGTAGTGCAAAAATCCACGCAGACAAAGTCGCGAGAAAAATGTGAGTGATAAAATAAATAAATAGGACTGGGCACTGACTACCAAACTACATTCTAGATAGAACGAGCAACAATGTCTGTCCTCATTCGTTGCATCATCGTTTCTATAACTACCAGGAGAACATAAACTGTGAGCAAGTTTCATTTATACGAATATTGTATTGGTTCTTAGTTTCTTACTACGATTTTTAGCGTATCTTTTACAAATATTATGTTGACGTTTGGCTTATATTTAAAAACATATTTTAATTTTAAAAAGACAAAAAAAAAAAAGTAATAAAATTATCGAAAAGATAAAAATACAAAAAAAAATCCATTTGAAAACGAAAAACTATAGCATAAGTTTTGTTAAATTAACCTTTGACTCTCTTACTCACTGACATTAACGCCCAGCCAAATAAGCCCTTGGACCTAGAACGCTAATTTTTTTCACAGGTATTTTTTTTTAAACATAAACGAATACTAAAAATGGATTTTTCGAAATTAAAGGGGTGAAAAGGGGGTAGAAAATTTGTATGTTGTCCTTCATTTTTGAAACTAGAAGCATGAAATTTAGTTTTTTTTTTTGAGAACAATTAAAAGTTAAAGAAATACGTGTTTTAAGCATTTTCTTAAATTCCACCACGCTTGGAGAGGGGAAATGGGGGGGTTGTTGACAATAACTACGCAAACATAAAATAATAAAGCTACGTCAAGTAAAAATCTCAAACAGCTGAGCGTGTCAAACTACCAGGGCTGCATAACTGGTTAGGAGATTACCGTTGTTCAATGAAGCGGGTATCGAGGGCTGATCGTGCTTGGTCCCTGGCGAGGCCTGCTCGAGCTTGACGGCGACCAGCTCTGACACGTGGACGTGCTGCGGCTCCCTCTTCACTTGCACCTGGACGTTCTGACCGGCCACGCCCAGCCAGGTCACTGGGTTAGTTCGACTGCAACCGCCGTCCGTGTGTATAACCTAAAAACGACGTGAATTATATTTCAGATATAATTTTATCAATATGGCAGATAAATTCATTATCGGATTAATATAGGAATTTGCACTGTTTCGTTAAAGAAAATATGCGCCTCATCAAATATTTATATATTATGTTTATCAACTTTTTTATATATATGTACTTAGTTATTGTAATACAACTTTGACGACGTTGTAGCGCAGCGGTAACGAACCTGCCTTGAGGGCCACGGGTCGCGGGTTCGAAGGGATTCCCACTCGGAGCAGATAAATAAATCAATAAACGCTACACATTCAATGGTCCCCATTTGGATAGTTATATCCTGTGTCGGGGGTCCGGAAATATACACAACGACATGGACCAGACTGGAAAACATGCCTGTAAAGTCAATACTAACATCTGCTCCGAGCGGGAATCGAACCCGCGACCGTCGAGGCTTTGAGCAGGGTCGCTACCAACACGCCACAACGGTCGTCTAATAACGTTTTTTTAAGTTACAGTAATATTATAAACGGGACATCTATAAATTAAGTCACACAAATTTCATGATTTCTTGACCTCGTCCTAGTCACATTTGTGAGACTCCCCCCTTAGTGTGACGTCACATAATTTTTACAATTTTCCATTTAGACATTATTAAAATTAAATAAGAACAGCATTTCCGAAATTAAATAATTTCGTTAACAGTTAAAATTTCGCTATTTAATAATAATTATATTAGATTTAGAAATGTGACGTCACAAAACATCTTTGCCCCCATTTCCGTGTGACGTAATTTCAGGATGCCCCAAATGAGTTAATATTTAACCTTTTTAGGTGAATTCGTGAGACACGTATTGCATGTCCTTTTAGCCTGTTCCGTCTTGATAGTGAGAGGCTGCATGACGCCGACTCCTTCCAGCAGTTGTCGTTGATCGGGACAGCAGAGAGGATCCGAGAGGCACTTCCCTAACTTAGCCTCCTCCATTTTACTGCTCTCCCTGCGTAACAAACAATGAAGTTTTTAGGGATCCGTAGCCATGACAATCGTAGAAGTCTTCAATTTCCATTAAATTTTAAGTAAAATCATTTGTAACTAATAAGTATAAAATAAAATATTTTTGGGAAAAATACAGATTTTAAATCTAAAAGGAAAAAACTACAACAGAAGTCGGTAAATAAGTAAAACGTCGCCATATTGATTTTTTCTTTATAGTTTTGAAGTCGGTATTTTTTTAAATCCTTATCTCAAAAATTTAATGTTTAGATTCGATTGTCGCAAGAACTTGGGTTAAACAAAGAGATTTACTTTCCCCTCAAATCGATAAAGCAGTGATTCCCAAAGTGGCCGAGGCGGATCCCTGGGGTTCACGGAAGACCCAGCGGGGGTTTACGAATGTTTTATCTGGTTTCAAAAGTACGAAACAGAAATTTTGGCTTGGCATTTTCTATTAATATGTAACTCTGTATCATAAATGTTATTATTTTAATAAATAGCACACAACTAAATATAGTATTTTTCTATTTATCTTTACCAATGCGAATGTAACTCTAATCTTCATATGTTTCGGGAATATGAGAGAAGTATGGCTCTATTACTACTACAGTAATAGAGCCATGCCTCCTGAGATCCATGAGAGCACAAAGAACGAGAAAGTATTACCCTTTCACAGAAAATCTTCGTAAAGTAACTGTACTGTTGGGTTGTGTGCGCTGAGTGAGAGCACTGGAGCCCCAATCTCCCACCCCTCTTCCTTCCTTTCCCTCATCACTCCTTCTCTCCCCCTTAGGTTCGCAACGCGCATTTGATAATTCGAGTACCGTGCGCGTTCATAGGTTGCGGTGACTGCTTATTATCAGGCGTTGCCAGTTACATAAAGAAAAATTCGGGAACATCTGGTGTTTTGGCTGTGGACTGCTTATCATCAGTTTATCAAAAAAGTGTAAATATGATGTTAACTAACTTGTCAGTGACGAGGACCCTTTGCGCGCAGTTGAGTAATTCGAGCTGCAGCGGCGAGTAGGGTGAGTTCGGTGGCGGGGTCGGCACGCCGAACGTCGACAGAGACGTCGAGAACAGGCTCTCTGTTACTAAAAAGGACAAAATTCTATAAAAAATACCATTTTTCCTCAAGATCGAAACAAAAATGATAATATATATAGCACCTTTAGAACGAAAACGCCACAATTACAAAAATATCCAAAAATTTTGTTATCATAGTAAAATTCTCTTTGAAACAATAGTCCAAACATAGCTATATTCGAGCGTAAATAACTGACGTGAATAACCAAGAAAATATAATATACGAAAGATTGAGCAGGTGTTAATATTTTAAACTTATTTTGTTGATTCCCAATAAATTTAATTTTGAGTTAAGTCGCTTTGGTACTAAAGGTGCGATAGATTCTAGTTGTCACCTCGGTCCGCTCATGTGGTGTAACGATCTTTCTTTACCGCACGTAATCTTAATTCTCTTTCTAAATTAAGTAGCCTAAGTAACTCCTTACAACATCAGCTGACAGGGAGAGACCCGATTCCACGTGGTGGCCTGTAAGCCCCTAGAGTACTTTTTATAAGGGAGTGCAGCCACCGTTTCTCTAAGCGCAAGTTACCCCTGGGAACCGTAACATCTGAAACTGGTCGCCCAAGGCTGATGAGGCTAAGCTGCGAATGGGTGCTTAAGCTTAGTTTATTTACTCAAAGGGAGGGGTTGCAAATTTGTGACGAGCCATGCTATTTTAATTTCTCGAAATTATTGCAAATGTTTCAATTAAAATTGCTCAATATGAAGAAGAAAGAAAAAAATTAATTAATTATTGGGACACGTATTAGAGAGCTAATAAAAAACTAAAACATTATAGTTTAAAATCTTAGTAAAAAACTTAATAATAAAAAATAATTCTATTATTTAAAAAAAAAAAATAGTACATTGTGTCCTAAAAAAAGGGGCACCATTCAGTTTTGTAGGCGATAAATGATAACTTAAAACCAAATAATGACCGGCCAAGTGGCAAATACGGGTTCCGCAGGTTGATAAGGAAGAATGTTTAGGACTTTACAATAGGCAGAAAAATTTTCTCTTTCGCGATATTTATCCTTATAAGAGACTATACTTGGTAGGTTATTTGTAGATTACGTATAAGGTTTACCCCGCCAAGTAGCGGTAACAATTATGTTAATATTAGAAAAAGAAACCTGACTTATCAATGTACAGCCGAAACTATATGAGATATAGTTATATTAACCTCGTTTTAGTCTTATTGAAATGTTCGTACTTCGTAGCTTTTTTTATTTAGTTGTCAAGCGAGCATACGACCCACCTGATGGCCTATACGTGCTTGCTACAACATTAATAGATGTCACTCATGCGTTGCCAACCTCGAGATATTAGTTCTTAAATCTCCTTTGCCCAGTAATTTCATTAGCTAAAGTCCAAAGTAGCTTTACGGTAGAACAACTGACACTGCGGTGGTACCTACCTAGCGGGCCTCGCCGAATAAAAGGCCTGTAACCGGTAGACTACTAAGCAAAATTATTTCTACATTATGGCATTCAAACCCTCTCTAATGTTAAAGAAATAATGAACAATTAAAAACGTAATCACCATATCTTCACGAGCTAATAGCATCAATGTGAGTAACATGTGCGCGGGAGGCGAGGAGTGACACGCTGATAATTAAGACCTCTCCCGCAAATAGACGAGCCAGATATTTATTTAATTCGTCATACTTTTTAGGGTTCCGTGGGGAAATTGGTCAGATATTATGCTACTGTGTGTTTATATTTTTTTAATTTGAAAAACGGGCAGGCATGTGTGTAGACAGCATTTGGCCTAAGGGAGTGCAATATCTTAATTTAGCGTCTACAGGGGAGGGTGGTTCATCTGTCAAAATGACTATTTTCTTCAATAGTTATTAGTTAAAACGTTCAAAATTTCTTATATTCGTGTATTTCTCAGTTTGTAGCAACCAGGGAAGAACACACGATACTCCTACCTCGCCATGCCCGTGAGGACAGATGACTCTACTCCACCTGATGGTAAGTGGAAGTAAAGTCCAAACGCGAAGGCGGCTAATACAGTTGCGGAGGGCAATTGTGCTAGCCACCCTGGCAAGTACCTACTACCTATAGGTATAGTAAGCACGAACGACCTAGATCATTCTGGATAGATTCTGGGTAAAAATTTTGAAAGTAATTGTGTTTGGGTTTTGATGAAATTTAGTACGTACTTAGTTTGATAGCTGGATTGGACATTTTTACCCCGAAAAATCAGTTTTAGGGCGACCTAGTAGCTTTCCTTACTACACAAAAAACAATACCATACAAAAAACTAGAAAATGCGTGTCGGACTCGCACGTACATGGTTTCTTACCACCGTATAATAAAAATACCTACATATATAAAAAAATATAGTAAACTCTTGTATCTATTTATTTTTTTGGTATTTTTTTGTAATGGAAACAGTAAAATGTGTGAAATTAAAACATTTATTTATTAAACTTCACAAATAACAACTACGTTAAAATAAAAAAAATTAAATTGCATTAATTTTAATATACCAATCTAATTTAATATATAATTCCTACATATTAAATGATTCTTATCAAAAGATCGTATCTGTTGTAACAATTACGGAGATCGGTGTGACGGACGTGCGTGTAACGTGACGTGACGGACGGACCGCTTCTCGGATTTAGCGTTTAATACGCGCCGCATTTATATCGCCCCTGACAGCGCACGAAAATGATTCACGAAAAAATATTATTTTTGTTCAATACCTATGAAATGGCATTACGAATGACTGACGGATTTTTGCAGATTTTTCTATGCTACTAAGTTGGCAAGCAAGCATACGACCCACCTGCTAAGCGGCCTATGAATGTGGGCAACACCTCGAGATATTGGCCTACAGTACCCTTCAAAATGGAACACAGTAATGTCTAAGACACTACTGTTTGGCGGTAGAATATTTGACATTGCTGTTGTACCTACCTAGCCGGCCTCTTGCAACAAAAGACCTACCACCAGTGTGACTGATTGCTCTGGTGGAATAATCTCTGCAGCGATAGAGATTATCTCAACAGCAGGTGATGGGGTCGTCACGTCCCGACGCCGTGAAAGATTTGAAATTAATGGCAGAGTTGCTTTAATATTGAAATAACTGATGGAGCTATCTACAATCACAAATGTAATTTTTAAAATAATGGTTGGCAAAATGTTTAAATACTCATAACGGACTAACTCGACCGGAAAAGTACTACTCTCTACAGAAAATCGGCGTAAAGTATCATTATCAGTAAGTACTGTTGCGTTTCGTGCGATGAGTGAGAGCGCACGATGAACAGAGGAGGTGGGAGGCCCAATCTCCCACCCCCTCTGTTCCCTTCTCTTATCCCATTCTCCCTGTTACTTGGGTTGGTAACGCGTATGTGATACTTTAAGTATCGCAAGCGTTCATAGGTTGCGGTGACTGCTCACCATCAGGCGGACCGTATGATTGTTTGCCAACCATCATGAAATGAAAAAAAAAGCGGTAAATTAATTGTTTTGGAGTTTACTCCTTAAGAATTGATTTTCAAATAAGGCGACCAGTATCAAAAAAAAAATTGAAGAGTTAAATTTTGTGATCAAAAGCGTTACGAAAGAGATATTTTTCAAAGAATATTAGCAATGCTTTTTCAAGGCATTACTAATATACCTATTGCCCCTCCAAATAAGCTCGAAACTTGCGCTAGGAGTGGATACTACAATTGCCCAAAGTGGTCTGGAACGAACCCGTAACTCTCGCGTTAACTTGAGTTGAGCTATTGAGGCTTCAAACTGAGATTAATTTGAAAGTTTTTTCGTTTTTATTATTATTATTTTACTTTTTACTTTTGTTTTTTATGTTTATTTATATGTTTGTATGTTTGCGTGTTTATTTTTATTTTATCTTCATTTATTTATCGAAGTTTTTAAGAGTTCAAAAATATTAAGTCAAAGCGCTTCTTTTACCCATTAAGATTTCTACGCCCAAGCTGTAAGGTTTAAATCGATTTTAATATAAAACGGCAATTTTAAATCGTACGTAACAGATTATTAGCATTTAATTTTACATCATAAGTCGTACTTATAGGCGTAGTACGTACTTATAGGCGTAGCCCCGTTATCGCCGGCGGCGTTGCTCGTTTCACTAATTGTACGTTACGTCTAGCATCAACTCGTGTAATATAAATGCAATTTAAATACGCTTACATCAACTAGGCTTGTAGAATTAAAATGATAAGCTGTGTGATATAAAAAATTGTCTTACCGTGACCTAGTCAACTTGTGTTGTTAGTTAGTTAGTTAAAATTAGGTTGTCTTGTAGTTCATGTTCACAAATAAATAAAATTGATTTGTCTGTTTGAAATTCCGACTTAACAGCTTTTCACTAAATGCGTACGCGTACGTACACTAAATGCATATAGTTTTGTTTGCGGTACTCACATAAAAATCTATTTTTAATTTTTTGTCAGTCTGTCTTTTTATCCCGGCTAATGTCTAAAACTGCTGAACCGATTTTAAAGGGACTTTCACAGACAGATAGCTGATTTTATATGGAGTAAATTAAAGCTACTTTTATTTTAGAAAAATAATAAGGATTCCATGCAATAAAGAAAAATCGTAATATATAAATTAATTTTAATCAAAGTTTGTTTGTTTGTTTCTTGGTCAATCTAAGTACGTACCGAAAAACATAATTAATAATTAATTACCTTTATGTATTTGAGTCGATCTGCCACCTTGATTTGGAAATAGCGAATATAGTGGGAATCTCGTGACACCTGCGTAAGCAAAAAAAAAAGTTAAAAACCTTTTTTTACCAGAGAAAATCAGCATAAATATTTCTCGAGTACCAGGATCGCATACCTTGGTGTAGGTCAGTGGGCGGGCGGGAGCGGGCGCCCCCCGCCGCCCCGCCCAGCATCGCCCCACGTGCTGAACCACCTCACCACCTGCGGACAAATCATTACTATATTACTACAATGATATGTTCTCCTGGTACATGTATCGCAAAAAGTAAAAAAAAAAATATTAAATAATATTAATAAAATATTAATTAAATAAACTAAATTTTCTTTTAGTAACGAAAAAAAATTGCTTAATATGCGCTACACGACGACATTGTAGCGCAGCCTTAGCGAACCTGCTTTAAGTGCCACAGGTTGTAGGTTCGATACCCGCTCAGAGCAGATGTTTGTATTGAGCATGTAGGCATGTTTTCCGATCTCAGTGTGATTGTCCTTGTCGCTGTGTATGTTTCCAAGCCCCCGACACCGTAGGTATATAACTATCCTAATGGGGACGCTAAACTAACATTAAAATTAAGTGTTTAGAGTTTATTTATTTTAATATACACACTTAAATTGCTATTTGTATCCATAAATCTTTTGATTATTATTTACCGCTTTTCAAGTCATTAGTAATACTCCTATTGCCTCTCAAAATAAGCTCGTAACTTGCGCTAGGAGTGGGTATGACAATAGCCCAAAGGGGTCAGCATCGATCGAGCAACTCTGACGATTACGTGGACCTATTAGGGCTTTAGATATAAAGATTAGGAATAGAATATCATTTAAAAAATCCTTGCTATAAGTCATCATCCAGAAGTACATTTTAAAAATACTAACTTAATGACCCCCATAAACCATAGCGCGTAATAGTGACAGTGGCGGTCTCGTTAATAAAATCATGTCGCCGATACATGCAAAGGCTTTTAACCCCGATGCCATTACAACGCTTACTATTGTTTACCGTTCACTAAACTAAATGTTTTTAAATTTTCATTAAAATTAAAACCTACAATCATTAAAATAATTAAGTTTCATCAAAGGTTTCTACTGATATTGCATATGTTATTAAATAATTACAAATTGCTTTGTTTTTGTTGACTCGTTTTTTGTACATTTACTTAGCATTTACCCGACTGCGCAACACTAAGGAGGTTATTGATTTTATGTATATGTAGGTGTATTTATTTTCTAAGTAAGTACGCTTTTGTTAGTACTTAAAAGCTAAATAACCATGATCAGTTCGTGGAAATTATATGTAGCTTTTTATTTCAAACCGTTCAATAAAAACTTCTTCGTTTTAATATTATGACATTCTTATGACAATCATATATATCTTAGACTAGCTGCGCCTTCGGCTCCGCTTGTACCGATTTTTCTTTATTGTAGAATTAAGGTTCCGACCTTAATTCTTTTTTGAAAAGAAAAGTAGCTTAAGTTGCGCCTAATAACATCAGCTGTGAACCAGTGAAAGTCCTTATATACTTTCATATGCATTTCGTGAAAAGATTTTAATTTGGAATTACAAACAGACACTTCTATATGTTTTTATAGATAGATATGTTTGATAAATAATCCAGTGAAAAGTCTTTACAAAAGAAAAATGATTTTACTTTAAAATCATTAAACTTTGTAATTCGGTAAACAATTTGGGTCGAAATTTTGTATGAAAAGCCGTTACTATTGAACGTAGAAGCAAGGAACTTTGTTTTAAAGCGAACAATTACAGATAAAGAAACGCGTGTTTTAATATTTTATCAAGGTTTAAACTTCATACGAAAATAGTGTAAGTTTTTTTTATATCATGACGGTCGGCTAGCAAGCATACAGTCCGCCTGATGGTAAGCAGTCACTTCAACCTATGGACGCTTAGGATACTTGAAGTATCACTAGCGCGTTGCCAACCCAAGGAACAGGGGAGAAGGGATGAGAAGGGAATAAAGGAAGGGAACAGAGGTGGTGGGAGATTGGGCCTCCGGCGCTCTCACTCATCGCACGAGACGCAACAGTACCTACTGATACTATTACTTTACTGTGAAAGAAGCATGGCTCTACTACCGTTAAAGGCGTCGGGATGTGACGACCCCATCGCCCGCTGTTGGGATAACCTCTGTCACAACAGAGATTATTCCACCTGTGCAATCAGTCACACTGGTTGTAGGTCTTTTGTTGCAAGAGGCCGGCTAGGTAGGTACCACCGCAGTGTCCAATATTCTGTTGCCAAATAGTAGTGCTTAGGCACTACTGTGTTCCGGTTTGAAGGGCATTGTACGCTAGTGAAATTACTGGGCGAACGAGATTTAAGAACTAATATCTCGAGGTTGGCAACGCGTGAGTGGCACCTACTAATGCTGCAAGCGCTCATAGGCTGCGGCAGCCACTTACCATCAGGTGGGCCGTATGCTTGTTTGCCAACTTCTAACATACAAAAAAGCACCTATGTTACCCCAAATTTAACACAAGTAAAGCCGTGGGCAGAAGCTAATATCACATGATATCATATTATGTTTATATTATTATGTAACGATAAAACAATGGACCAAGTTTTTGCGGGTGGTCTTTCACCGTTGTGACTTCATTTACCTGATTTCGTGTACTGTTAAATGTATATAATATATATAGGCTGTTTTATATGATATTTTCTATACGGCTACGAGTGAAATGCATCAATTTTGATATATTTATCACCTAGGATTAATAATGGAGCAAATGTTTGTTATAAATATCTTTCTCCCCACCGTGCCTCGGAGAGCACGCCAAGCTGTCGGTCTCAGTAGTTATCCATAACATGAGTTATAAATTCGCTCATAGAGTTGCGGAGGTCAGATGGCAATCGCTCTCTGTAAAACTAGTAACCCGTCAAATCCTGATAAGTGTATAAGCAGACCCTGGGTAAATGCCTGAAGACCTGTTATAATGCTAGAAAAAAGGAGAGTCTGAACACATTTAAACCTTTAAGATAACTGGTTACTCTCTGACTCGAGAGGATAACACATTTAATATTTTTCTTTTATTCAAACGACTAATTAAAAAACATAATTTCTAGAACCAAATCCTACATAACTTTGAGGTTTAAAAAAAATAAAATACTTAACAAACTCTTAGGAATTTTAACTCTAATAACAGTTACATAGAGTTAAAAATAGCCTGGGCTAGAATAGAGGTAATCTTAAGCAGGCGGTTCGAAACAGATAGACAAAAAAATGATCATTGTTCCGTATTCTACCGAAGTGTGAGATGTGGGAATAAATTAAGTTGACCCATTTCAAACCTACAGGTAAAGGAGAGGACCTTCTGGGAATTCAACCATAGATTATAGATTAAAAAT
The DNA here is from genome assembly GCA_023373885.1 of Hestina assimilis. Classification (NCBI taxonomy): domain Eukaryota; kingdom Metazoa; phylum Arthropoda; class Insecta; order Lepidoptera; family Nymphalidae; genus Hestina; species Hestina assimilis. Next base: position 1,289,261 of record CM041749.1, on the reverse strand, counting down.
CGTCGAAAAGTTGTTTTACAGTTGGGGAACTTTTTTTTTGTCTCTGGTTTAATTGGATGTGTTATTAAATATATAAATCGGGAATTCCATGACAATATTGATTAAGTTCTTTTAAATACATATAAATACATACATTTAGTGCGGTTTGCAGTAGGGCCTAAGTGCAAAACAATTTCTAAAAGATATTACACGCCGACTCATTGCCTCCACAGGACAGGAAGGCTGTTTCATTTTTCGCCTAAAGAATCACGGATTGCGATTCAGCGGGGAAATGCAGCTTCCCATTTAATTATTTGTAAATATAGTTAGTATTGAATTGTAAATATGTCTAAAAAACATGAATAATGAATTGTTCGTTATAAACGGCGGATTCCGGTCGGGGTGTGTCCTTCTGGGTCTCCTCACCGTACCTCGAAGAGCACGTTTAGCTGTCGGTTCCGGTTGTTATCATAACATGTAATAACAATGGTCAACTCTTGATAATTAATTTGTTCTTATCCAACGCGTTACTGGTTCGCCTTTAGGGTTGCGGCGGTCAGATGGCAATTGGCGCTCTGTGTAAAAACTAGTAACCCGTCAAATTCCGACAATAGTAATAAGAGATAGAGAGAGAGAGCTAATTATAAATGGCAAAAAAAACACAAATTGGGATCTGTCTTAAACTTTGAAGAGTTGTGTTCAAATCCATATTCCATGATTTTTGAAATAGTTTAAAATAAGTTATATTAAAAGCCTATGGAGTTAAAACAGGATGCTAAAAGTTATATAAGTGAAATTCGAATTCTTTACGGAGTCTCATGACGAAAATCCTTTGAACTAGATTACAAGTCGATAAATGAAAATGTTTTGTGTGAAAACTAAAATTTGTTTTTTTTTTTTTTAAAGGAATGAACCGATTTACAGTAACTCTATAGATTTTATAGATTCTAGTTCACACATCTGCTTCTCTCAAAATCACTAGTCAGACTTACATGACTACATTTTCAGCACGGACATATATATTCTGGCAGGATGTCATTTATGTTACGATTAGCCTTCGTTCCTTCCTTAAGTGAGATGTTATGAAATCATGAGATATCACTTACGTACGTTACACCACTCGACAAAGAAATAATGTATATGTCGCAGAATCCTCTAGATTAGAGTTTGCGTGGTTGATGTTTTTGTTATGATAATTGTATCAATCAGTGCGCCAGTCGCCGTAGGCGTTGCCTCGAAAAACGACCGTCCATGGTCCCTCTAATAAAAACCCAGCATGAAATGAATACCGCGGATCACAGAGAATGTAATCACTAAGTTTACCACGGATGTCAAAAATCCGCCAGCTTTACTTTGTATAGAAGATACAACCTCTTTCGTCTATATTGTAACATGGTACTAAAAAAAAGATAAATTAAATTCGAAAATTTAGTTATCAGCGTAAAATGACTTAAAACGAAATTCTCAATGTAACAATAGTCCAAACATACCCATATTCGAGCGTAAATAACTGACGTAAATAACCAAGAAAATATAATATACGAAAGATTGTGCAGGTGTCAATATTGTAAAACTTATTTTGTTGATTCCCAAAAAATTGCTTTTTGAGTTACGTCGTTTTCGTTTTAAAGGTGCGATTATGTTAGAGTGCCTTTTCACCCAAATTTTTTTAATCCGATCAATAGTTCCAGGGGTTAGCGCGTTCAACCAAACAAACTCTTCGGCTTTATAATATTGTTGTAGATTTTCACTAAATCATTATTAAAGATCTCGTTAATATACCGATTTTCAGTTTTTAATACCGTCCCGATTTTTCATTCGCTACCTGATGTGATAAAGCTCTAGGTGTTCCATCGTTAGATGTTGCGTGAGTTCTTGCAGTCAATCGACATTCGCTCGTAAAACACGACGGACATTGTGAACTATGGCTGAGACCACAGATTTAGAGTAGGCTAGATACCGCATGTTCATTAGATGGTATGAGAACAGAGCGTGACGTGGCTCGGCCTCGGCAGGACGCATCGTAAGGACGGTACCAAATTTGAGACCCCAGTACTCGGCTCCCCCAGCCAGTAACGCTGTCAAGGCCAGTAGGCAAACAGTAATACACAAAAAAAACAGACCTTGTCATCTTTTTTATACGTACGATGACGTCACCCCAGCCATGTGCTCAACGCAAACAGAATCGTTTTAATCGCTAAGCGTCAATAGGACTGTTTATATTGCAACGAAGTTCCTTATCGCGCTTTCTAATCGGTCTTTCTAAAATTGTATCAATCGACAGCTTCATATATATTTTACGACAGTCCAGTTTGAGTTGACCTCTAGTAAAAGATCTTCTTTTTTTTTTTATGTAAGAGGGGGCAAACGAGCAGGAGGCTCACCTGATGTTAAGTGATCATCGCCGCCCATGAACATCTGCAACACCAGAAGGCATGCAGGCGCATTGCCGACCTTTAAGGAAAGAATACGCTCTTCTCTTGAAGGTTCCCAAGTCGTATCGGTTCGGGAAGACCGCCGGCGGAAGTTGATTCCACAGAGTGGTTGTGCGAGGAAGAAAATGTCTTCTAAATCGCGCTGTTGTGGATTTCCAGACATCGAGGTGGTAGGGATGGAATTTAGAGTTTTGTCGCGATGTCCGATGGTGAAATTCAGCCGGCGGGATCAATCCAAACAATTCCTCAGAACATTCCCCGTGATATATGCGATAGAAGATGCAGAGTGATCCGACATCTCTACGCAATGCCAAAGGATCAAGCCGATCGGAAAGGGCTTGATCGTCGACAATTCGAGCCGCTCTACGTTGGATGCGGTCAATTGGAAGTAGCTGGTACTGGAGAGCTCCCGCCCAGAGGTGAGAGCAGTACTCCACGTGCGGTCGAATTTGCGCCTTGTAGAGCTTCAGGCGATGAGCCGACGCGAAGTAGTGCCTCGCCTTGCTGAGCACACCAAGCTTTTAGAGGCCAATTTGACCCTTCCTTCCAATTGATCGCGGAACTGAACGACGCTCGAAATGTCGACACCAAGTATTCCGATACTAGCTGTGGCAGCCAGGGAGTGTTCTCAAAACGAGGAGATACGACAAATGGTGATTTTTAGCGGTTAACGCGCAAACTTGTGTCTTCTTGGGGTTGAATTGGACTAAATTTAGTCGGCCCCAGTCCGAGACTTTGGTCAATGTAGTCTCGACTTCAGACACAAGTTTGTTCCGGCACTCAATGACGTTTTCCCGAGAAATATTAGCGCGGCCGGTGTATAAAGCGTCCACAGTGCTGTCGTCCGCATAGCAATGAATGTTGGAAATTTCCAACATGTCATTGATATGCAGAAGAAACAAAGTAGGGGACAGTACGCAGCCTTGCGGGACACCAGCATTAATGGGTTTTAAGTCAGAGCATGCACCGTCGACAACGACCTTCATGCTCCGATCTGCCAAAAAGCTGGTGACCCACTCGCATAATTTCTCAGGAAGCCCATAGGAAGGAAGCTTCGAAAGAAGCGCCTTGTGCTATACCCGATCGAAGGCCTTCGCTATGTCCAGACTGGCCGCTAATGCCTCCCCCTTGGACTCAACTGCCTCCGCCCACCTATGTGTCAGGTAAACTAGAAGATCACCAGCTGAACGACCACGACGAAAACCGTACTGGCGGTCGCTAATCAGCTGGTGCTCCTCTAGATACCGCAGGAGCTGGCAGTTGATAATGGACTCCATTATCTTTGAGAACAAGGAGGTAATGGCAATTGGCCTATAATTGGACGGATCCGAGCGGTTGCCTTTTTAGGGATCGGGTGCACTAAAGCCGTCTTCCATGAGTTCGGGACGACGCCTGATGAGTAGGAGTACCGGAAAAGACGCGTTAAAACCGGCGCCAACTCAGGAGCACATGTCCGCAACACGATCGTGGGGATTCCATCAGGCCCACTCGACTTATGAATGTCCAAGGAAAGAAGTGCTCTGCGAACTACACTTTGCCGGAATTTAACCTCCGGCATCGTGGTATCACACCGCTGGATTGCCGGTGGTGACTTTCCTTGGTCATCCACAGTCGAGTTGGACGCGAAGAGAGAGCACAGAAGATCAGCTTTCTCTTTCGCGGCGTAGGCCACCGAATCATCGTCCCTATGCAGAGGTGGAAATGATGGCTTACAAAAATTCCTAAGACAGACTTGGCGAGGGACCAGAATGCACGTGTACCCGAAGGAAGACGCACTAGTCTCTCGCCAATTCTGCCGATGTGCTCCGACTTTGCTTTGGCAATAACTCTTTTGAAGGACCTGGAGGCAGTGTTATACTCCTTTCTAAGTGCGCTGGTATTTACATCACGAGACGTCGACGCCTTAGCCCAGGCTTGGTAGCATTCCTGTTTTCGGCGAAGCGCCGTTTTACAGGAGTGACCAAACCAAGGCTGGGACTTGCCTCCGATGGGCACTGCAGAAGCCGGAACAAAGAGTTCCATGCGCTGGAGTACCACATCGGCGACAGAGTTGGCCACGACGTCCGGATCATCCGGCGAGAAGCAAATCTGTCCCCATGGGTAGGACGCAAAGAAAGAACGCATCCCATCCCAGTCTGCCGACCTGTAGTGCCAAACGCGCCGGTAGCCCACGAAGCGGGGCCGTGCTGGGCGCGAGACCGGCACTGTACTCCGAACAAGGCAGTGGTCCGACGAGCCTAGAGGAGGATCGACGGAAACCAAATAGTTGTCCGGATGAGAGGTCAGCAGAAGATCCAACAGTGAAGGTGTATGATCCTCTACATCTGGGATTCGCGTAGGCGAGGTTACCAGTTGTGTCAGATCATATGCCAAAGCAAAGTCGAGAACAGATCTCCCCGCGTGATCGGTGGTACGTGAACCAAGCCATTTGGCGTGGTGGGCGTTAAAATCGCCAAGAATCACGATCTCAGCGGATGGGATCTGTTGCAGCACGGAATCTGTAACCATTTGGATGTGCTCAATGAGTCGGTCAGTTTCGGCATTTCCGCTATGGGACCTATAAAGGCATGCGTAGATTCGCGGATGGTCATCGCAGTCTACGCGCAGCCAAAGAATCGATAGGTCCCCTACTTCAAGGCTGCCGAGGCGACGAGAGCAGACATCTTCTCTGACGTACACGCACACACCAGCCCGGGGTACAAAGGAATGTTCCAAATTGTATCCCGGGTAGGAGAGGAAAGAAGTATCAGCCGGAGAAGATATCTGGTGTCTCTGTAAGGAAAAGCAAGGCCGGCTTCGCCGTTTCAAGATGGTGGTGGACGGCGTTCAGGTTGGAATTTAGCCCCCTTATGTTGCAGAAGTCCACAGTAAGCGTGACAGGGGTAGCCTTAGGTAGCCTGCTTTGTTTGCCCCGAACAGTTCCAGAGCGCGCAAAATTGCCCACCCCCAGAATTCGGAGGGCAGCCTGGGCATTCATTCTCAGGTGGAGTTCTTCCTGAGCATGGACGCCCAGAGAGGGATTCTCCACCGCGAACGCAGGTGGTACCCTCCTGGGGTACACAAACCAAATTCTGCACGTCCATTGAAGTGAGGGGGTTAAGTAGGCCTCCGGGACTCTCACTTACCATACGAAACGCGACAATTGTCACTTTACGCCGGTTTTCTGTGAGAGAGTGGTGTTTCCCCGGTCGTGCCGGCCCAATTCGGCTGCAGCAGAAAGAGCTGTGCAGCGTGGCACTACCACTAGTTAAAATCTTCAACAGGTACTTACGGAAATATATCCATCTCTGTTTTTCTTTCCATATAGTTAGGTTTTTAAATCTCCTCTTACATCGTTTCGGGTTGATTGGAGGGGATTTAAAGTTGTATGGAAGTATCGTCATTTTTAGAGCTTGAAACTTATTTTTTAGGGTGTTGATTCGATATAAATACATATGACATAATGGCAGAAGCTACTTTTAAATAAATCAATAAAGTACTTCGTAATTCGGGTACGCTAGGTAAGACGGCTTGCGGTATCTAGGCTACATTTAATTCTGTGTCTGTGACATTCCGTGGGCAGTTGACTTGGCTTTATAACTCCGGGATATTGGAGCTAATCTGGCTGTAAATGTGGTCAGCCTTGGTTTGAGTTCCATTACTATGGATTAGTTCGGTCTAAGGAGAATTTTATATTCATTTAACTCATAAAATTGTACTTATTCCACTATTGGGCATAGTAAAAACTTTAAAGTCGAATAACATTAAATAACTAGCATCTGTCCGCGACTTCGTCCGCGTTGACCTTAGACAACTCCAGAGATGAATCATTTAAATCAATAATGTTCCATATACGTCCATTAATATTGATTTGTTTAATTTTCTTATTTGTGTTAATTAGCGGAAATAATTAATGCAATTATTGAAGAATTACACAATTATTAATTATTTTATTTTACTGTTATGCACTTTAGATAATTAATATATCGAATATTGTACTGATGTCTGTGCACAAATAAAGCTTTTTGTATTGTATTGCATAAGACAAATATATAACACAAAATTTCAATAGAATACGTCCTGTACAATATTTTTCATAATCCCAATGGAACCGTACATTTTACCGAAGCAATAAAAATTATGTGTCAATCCGAGTAATAATACATTACTGTGCTAGATTTCATCCAAATTCGTTCAACAACCAAACAAACTTTCACATTATATATATTAGTAGAATACAAGTAAATAATATGTCAAAATTGTACAGTGTTTCCGTATTCAATAGCGTATGATACCTAATATCACGTACAATTAGGTACCCTCTCAAAGGGAGGTTGCTAGGCAGCGTCTACCCACGTCGCTAGGATCAGGAAGCCTTAAGAAATGAATAGAACCTTATACATAACTAACAAATACAGCTGCTCCATTCTCTTTTAAGTTGATGAAATAAAGATTTCTTTGACGCTAACTTAGGGGAGTCCTACTTAAATATCTATACAAATAATATTGAAGTCTGTTTGTAATTCCAAATTAACAGCTTTTCACTATGCATATGAAAGTATATACGATATTTTTAAAATTTTTGTCTATTTGTATTTTCCGGATAATCTTTGAAACTGGCCGATTTTAAAGGTACCTTCACCGGCGGATATCTGTGCTTATCAGGCTATTTTTTCTTTGAAAGAGAATTAGGGTTCCGTGCAGTAATGAAAAATCGCTATTTTCGTATATTATGACGATTTTTGGTAGTTTAGCACGAGGAGCACAACGCGTTGGATGGAGACGTCGGCGATTTATAATTAATTATAATAAGGAAAAAATCTGTTAAATAAATTAATGTATCACGGTTTCTCCTGAGTATTTAATATTTTTATTTTATTTAATAACAGTAAAGCTTTTTGTCTGTATCAGAAGATCGGTAATTTTCTATATGTCCTTTTTTGTTCCTACTGACCTGAAATTACATTTTAAAGTATAAAAATAATGTTTACGAAAGACTAGCTAAGAGTAACCGCACATATATAAGAAAAGGGCTTTTTTTGTTTGTATTGCTGTTGGCCTCACAAGCCTTAACAGCGTCATAGGGTGGGAAAGCCGCGAAAAGCTCTGCCAAGAATAACGATTGACCCTAGGGTGTCTGTTGCGGGGGGATTTTAAATCTTCAGCGCTTTCACTGATCGAACAAAACGCATCAAAGTAGATAATGTTAATTCAAGCTTATATTCTATGAGATGTATTTCCCTATTAAGTCGGTTCATTCATGCTTGAAAATAAGCCTTTGCTTCTCTAAAATCTATATATAAAAGACAAATATATACTAAATAAATGCAGTTAATTTAGTGCATACATTTTTACTCGGTCACAGTTCTAGCGAAAGCGGCGCGGAAATTAAAAACTTCCGGAATAGATTTCTAATATAACTTCAACTACTTACAAATAGTACATCATCATTCAGCAAGTATTAGTAAAACCATGCTTAATGGCCGCTTCAGGTACAATGATGGACAAAAATATTAGACAAAAATATTGATTTCGTCTTATTTATAAAGTGGGAAAATGGAATTAAGTATATAATATAGTTATTATTTCTTCTAAATTCAATTAATTATTTATTCATTTTCGTTATTAATTACTTAAATAGAATAAAACAAATAAATAGTATAGAAAAAAAAAACTACAAACGTCAAATACCATCCTTCCCTCCCGTCTCCTTAAAATTAGTTGTAGTCGAGGCATTATCTTGAAATAAATGTTCCAACACTTGACAAAAATAATTTATATTCTATTAATTTATTTTTTAATGACTAAAACAACCGTGAGCGAGTGTACTAAACGCGGCCCCCTTCACACCGCATACGGTTGAGACCCAAAAACGTGTTACTGCGCATGGTTCAACTTACATTTAACAGACTATGCTTTCACAAGAAATCGGCGTAAAGTAACAGTATCAGTACTGTTACGTTTCTGTTCTGTTTCGTTGCGTGTGTTGGGCGCCGGAGGGCCAATCTGGCACCACCTCTATACCCCTCCTGTTTCCCTTGTAATCCCTCTCCCTTGGGTTGGCAACACGCAGGTCATACTGTGCAGTGACTGCTTACCATCAGGCGGACCGTATCCTTATTATCCAACTCCCATCCTTGTCTCGAAGGCGCGGTATCTGGCCTAGTTATAAATAAGAGTTTCAAGAATTTAAATAAAACAAAGACGCATATTTAATAACGATTAGTCATCAGTTCGTCTAAATGGCGGCGGCACGTAAGCCGCAATTAACTAATTGTATTTAATGACAATTGCAGTGAAAGTGTAAATTAAGCTATTAAGTTTAAACGCGCCACAATTGACCGAACCCGTATAATGTTTCCTATTACATACATATATACATACATACTGAGTTATACTGTACTGAAGGTATGCCTTTTATTGCAAGAGTCCGCTGGGTAGGTACCACCGCAGGGTCAGTTATTGTACCGCAAAGCAGTATACTGTGTTTCGGTTTGAGAGACACTATAGGTTGGCAATGCGTGGGTGACACCTACAAATGTATGGTGTTGCGCGCGCTCATAGGTTACGTCAACCGCTTAGCATCAGGTGGGTCGTATGCTAGCTTGCCAACTTAGTCACATAGAAAAAATGTTTTTAACATATAATAGGTACATAACTATTTACATATAACAATTCGAAGCGATGATGAACGCTGTTTTATCTATCGATACTCTATCGCTATCGAAGAGGCCATCCATAAATTCGGTAACAAGAATTCATGATTTTTGACCCCCATCCTTGTCACAGATTATCAGATTTGTAAGACTCTAAATAAACATTAAAATAAAACATCAGTTCCTAAATTAGTTGATTTAAGTCAAATTTTTGTTTTAAATTAACAGTTAAAATTCGTGTTTGAATATTTATGTATATTAGAATTTGAAATGTGACATGACAAAAATTAGGAACCTCCCACCTACTGTCACACAATGTCACATTTCGTTGGCTCCCGCCTTTACGTGTGATGGGATTTTGTAAGGAGGCCTTATAGAGCTATTAGAGTGTTGATTTCAATTTCAAAACTTAACTAAAAATTTAAAGGCGTCGGGATGTGACGACCCCATCGCCCGCTGTTGGGATAACCTCTGTCACAACAGCGATTATTCCACCAGTGCAATCAGTCACACTGGTGGTAGGTCTTTGTTGCAAGAGGCCGGCTAGGTAGGTACCACCGCAGTGTCCAATATTCTGCCGCCAAATAGTAGTGCTTAGGCACTACTGTGTTCCGGTCTGAAGGGCATGGTATGATAGTGAAATTACTGGGCGAACGAGATTTAAGAACTAATATCTCGAGGTTGGCAACGAGTGAGTGGCACCTACTAATGGTGCTGCAAGCGCTCATAGGCTGCGGCAGCCATTTACCATCAGGTGGGCCGTATGCTTGTTTGCCAACTTGTAACATAAAAAAAAAACCTTTACTCTGACACCTTAAACCTTCTTCTCTACAAGTAAAGCCAGCCAAGCCTACACCAGTACACATTCAGACAAAAAAAAACCTATTAACTTCCTACCATCGTAGAATAAAGAAAAGAAGTCTTATCTTAATGGGTTATCATAAATAATCCAGTGTGGACCCGGTTATACGAAGCGAGGGTTACAAAGGTCATAAGAGCTGGAAAAACGTCTTAAGCGACATTCATGCATCAATTAATTGCCTACCTCCTGCATGCGACAGACGAGTTTTAAGAGTGCCGTAGCCAAATGTTTTTTTTAAAACGCTACACACTCAACGGCCTCCATTAGGACAGTTATATCCTGTGTCGGGGGTCCGGAAACATATACAATGACGAAGACAAGCACACCCAGACCGGAAACCATGGTTGTGTGGTCAGTACAAACATTGCTCCGAGCGGGAATCGAACCCGCGAACGCTGCGCCACACTGACGTCCAAACACAATTTAAATCCCAACCCTTATGATTTCGTCATGTCTTTTACAATAATATGTGTTTTATATTTAAGCACTTTTTAAATATAATTCTTCTTCATCCTAGCATTATACCCGGTATTATACGAGTATTTACCCAGGGTCTGCTTATCACTCTTGTCCGGATTTGACAGGTCACTATTTTATACAGTATAGTATATAATACAGTAATCACATTATAGTATTTATTTATTCAATTTTCTGATCCTAGTTCCCAGAAGAGAAGCTTAGCCTGTTTGAGTGAAAAAAAATTGTGCGTTACGTTTTTCTTCAACTCCGAATGTAATTCGGAATGAAATCTGTATATTTAAATAGTTTATATGATAAAAAGAGACAGGGATAGAGAGAGAGAGAGAGAGAGAGTTGCACACCCGGTTGCGCACTCATTTGCTTGTTTTTTTTTTTTTTTTATGTTAGAAGTTGGCAAACAAGCATACGGCCCACCTGATGGTAAGTGGCTGCCGCAGCCTATGAGCGCTTGCAGCACCATTAGTAGGTGCCACTCACGCGTTGCCAACCTCGAGATATTAGTTCTTAAATCTCGTTCGCCCAGTAATTTCACTAGCGTACAGTGCCCTTCAAACTGGAACACAGTAGTGCCTAAGCACTACTATTTGGCGGCAGAATATTGGACACTGCGGTGGTACCTACCTAGCCGGCCTCTTGCAACAAAAGACCTACCACCAGTGTGACTGATTGCACTGGTGGAATAATCTCTGTTGTGACAGAGGTTATCCCAACAGTATAACAATAAAAACACACACAGCATAAGGCATATCGTTACGTGAAGATTTCTACTAAATCGCGCTACCCGAAGGCGCGTTAAGGGACTTCGTTCCAAAAAATATCCGACAGAATCTGTCGAAACATGATGAAAATATGAACTGCTATAAAATCAAAATTACTAACAAAATAGTTGCAATATTTTAGCAGTAACAAACAACCACTTCAGATATTTCGCTGTAGATAAATTGTACAGTAACGGGCATCGGGCGCGTGTCGATTTTCGTTACAATAGCGTTATCACAAGCGGAACTGAGATAGCTGTTATCGGGAGGGAAGGGCTAACAAACTGCTTGTTTTCAAGAGCCGTTTTATAAAATTGTTGTTTTCTATTTAATAAATATACTAGTAGTAACTTTTGTCGGGTTTTACCGAAACGGTATTATTTCATATTAATTAAACTGAAGTATTTTCAAATTATCAACTTTTCACATATGAAAGTATATACGGTACTTACATAAAAAATATATAATTTTTGTCTGTCTGTTTGTTCCGGCTAATCTCTGGACCGGGCTGGATTTTAACGGGAATTTCACTGGCAGATAGGTGATGGTATAAGTAGTCTTCTTCTTATCGAGTGGTTAGTGGCCAACCTAGTGTCAGAGTTGTACAGGTCGCCCGTAGGCTTCTGACTTGACTTTCCGACTGTTGTCAAATAGATAACAGCCGGGACCTTTTTTCGCGCCCTCCGAAGACGCGGAAACGATCAGTTGAAATACCATTATGCGATCACCCATCTCGTAATTGATCGCGCCTGAAGTTACTTAACCCACCGATCCTTTACCGATCACTGGCTGCACTCGGCTGTTAGGGTCTCGTATAAATAGTAACTAAGGCTTTTATTTTACAAAAAGAATTCCGTACGATTTAGTAAAACCATAGGCGAGTTTGTCCAAACAAGGAATTCTCGAGACAGTTTATTCAGTTTAAAATTAATTAAAATTTATTTATAGAGAGCAATTTAATAATGAACACTTTTATAAACGAAGAGCCCTGAACAAAACCGGAGACGGTTCTCTAGTTCACAAACAACCATAATGCCTACATAACATAAGCATGTTTATGTTTACTTTGATGTCGCTTTATTAAAACCGGTAGACAGCAATTATATCCCCCCACACGTGGGGAACCACGCAACAAATATACATTAACCTAGACTATACCTAGACTGTACTAGACCAAAGGGCGCTTGTATACACGCTAGTGTGACAATCAGTAGTGATGAAAAAAAATACAATAAATAAAATAAATAAATAATAATAAATAAATAAACGCTACACACTCCACGGCCCCCATTAGGATAATTATATCCTGTGTCGGGGGTCCGGAAACATTCACAATGACAAGGACAAACACAACCAGACCGGAAAACATGCCTGTACGATTAATACAAACATCTGCTCCGAGCGGGAATCGAACCCGCAACCGTCGAGGCTTAAGGCAGACTAGCTACCCACAACGCCACAACGGTGTCCGAAAAATATTATATCTTTTAATAATCACCTCTAATTCGTCTATGAATAAAAAATAGTACGTGGTGACCCTCCGCGCGGAAGAAGTGAAACTTCGTAATGTGGAAATGAAAATAAGAAATTGATTTTTATTGAAATCATATTGTTTCTTTAAGACTAACTTTATTAACATATAATAATAATAACTTTATTAACGCTCGCGCTGGCCTGGCGTGAACTACGCGCACGCGTTCAAGTGCCACGCATTCAAACTCGCTCTGCCTCTTTCATACCCCCTCCATGGTAGCGTTAAACGTTTAACGCAACCTTGTTGGAAGTCGCATTAGAAGTTTCACTTCAAAACCTCTGCGTTGATCATAATTAAAAAGTAGTTTTTTTATTGTAACTAATTTGCCAAGCAAGCATACGACCCACCTGGTAAGCGGTTGTCGCAACCTATGAGCGCGCAACACCATACATTTGCAGGTGTCACTCACGCGTTAACAACCTCGAGATATTGGTTCTTAAATTTCACTAGCTACAGTGTCCTTCAAACCAAAACACAGTAATGTAACCTAGCCGGCAAGATGGGTGACCGTCAGAATAATATTTTGTAAATATTAATAAGTAATTCATGAAAAGTTTCTAAATACTCAATTACGATTATAGACGACGTTGTGGCGCAGCGGTAGCGAACCTGCCTTAAACGCCACAGGTCGCGGGTTCGATCGGTTGGTCGACAGGTCGGTCTGGGTGTATTTGTCCTTGTCATTGTGAATGTTTCCGGACCCCCGACACAGGATATTACTATCCTAATGGGGGCCGTTGAGTGTGTAGCGTTTATTTATTTATTTATTTATTAATTTTAATTCGAATTTAGTTTCCAAGTTTAACACAATTATACGTATAGGAGTGTTAATTTTACACTGCATTACTAGTTAATTTATTCAATTAGTCTAAAGTGAGTGTGACCGAACAACAAATCATACAACAATATTAATGTTTTCCGGACGGAGTAACGACAAGTAACAAAACAGTACAAGCCATTAACAGCTTTAAGTGAAAGTAATACTTATTTTAATAGCTTGCACAAATCATTGGCCGCGCTATTACGAACAGACATTTAGCATGCATAGATCAATTTTATATGTAACTAGTATTTAAAAAACTCATAAGCGTTGAAGACCGTTGTGTCGTGGTGTTAGTGAGCCTGCTTTGAACCTCGACGGTCGCGGGTTCGATTCCAGCATGAAAATATTTTTGTGTTTCTTTGATTCCCTACTGTGCCTCAGACAGCACATCATACCCAGATCAATAACAATCAGACGAATCGTTATAAATAAATAAACTATAAATAAATAAACGCTACACACTCAAGCCCCCATTAGGATAGTGATATCCTGTGTCGGGGTCTGGAAACATTCACAATGACAAGGACAAACACACCCAGGCGGAAAAACATACATGTATGTTCAATACAAACATCTACTCCGAGCGGGAATAGAACTCGCGACCTGTGGCGCTTAAGGCAGGTTCGCTATCGCTGCGCCACAACGTCGTCAATATACGTTTTTTATTACTCGCTATTTGAACTTCGATCATGTAAACTCGTAATCAATATCTAAATTAATAAGGCCAGTTGCAACCACACTGCATAGTCTTTGTCACCGTCGTAAAGTCGCTTGTCTGTCGGTGTTCTACAGACTCTACTTCGGGGAGTGTTTTTTTTATGTTAGAAGTTGGCAAACAAGCATACGGCCCACCTGATGGTAGCACCATTAGTAGGTGCCACTCGCGCGTTGCCAACCTCGAGATATTAGTTCTTAAATCTCGTTCGCCCAGTAATTTCACTAGCGTACAATGCCCTTCAAACCGGAACACAGTAGTGCCTAAGCACTACTATTTGGCGGCAGAATATTGGACACTGCGGTGGTACCTACCTAGCCGGCCTCTTGCAACAAAAGACCTACCACCAGTGTGACTGATTGCACTGGTGGAATAATCTCTGTTGTGACAGAGGTTATCCCAATAGCGGGCGATGGGGTCGTCACATCCCGACGCCTGTACTGATGAGCTCCATCAACTTATACCGCCATCGCCGTTTTTCTACCGGGATACCAGGCGCACTGCGGGTACCACCCATATCTGGTCGATATACCTAATATCCGAACTATGCGCTTTCGTTCCTCATTCATAATGCGCACAGCCAGGGACTGGAATGCTCTTCCGGCGTCTGTATTTTCGAACGCATACAACCTGAACCTCTTCAAGGTGCGAGTACATAGGCTTCTCACGAGTAAGCCCGCTCCAACGTAGACCTCATCTATGCTTTCGCGGTCGATGGAGGTCGAGAGCTTACCCATTTATGAATAAAAATAAAAATATTACCGACAATCTCAATACATGTTGTACACTTTTGATTGTATCTCACATAGTTTTTCTAAGAAATTACACTTATTACGAACACACATATCAGTATTCCGGATAAATAACGTATAATTTAATTTTTTATAAGTATTCGCTGTTTTTACTAGAATTGAAAATATTGTAATACTTAGAAATTTTGATAAAATTTTTATGTATTGTTATAATCCGTATCGCATTTAAAAAAAGGTTCTTTATTTTATAAAATTACATATTAAATATATTTTCGCAAAGCAATTGTAAATATATGTTCTAATACTGATTGTGAGTAAAAATGGTGGTATTTTTACTTATTTCATTACGTGACGGTCGGCAAACAAGCATACGGTCTGCCTGATGGTAAGCAGTCAACGTCTATGAACGCTTGCGATACTTAAATTATCACATGCAAGTTGCCAAAGAGGGTAGGAATTTGGTGAGGAAAAAAAGGAAGGGAGCCGAGGAGGTGGGAGATTGGGCTTCCGGCGCTCTCACTCATTGCACGAAACATAACAGTATTTATACAAAAATGCTAAAATTTTTGTGATGTATAAGTTTTTTACTGTTTGAAAATAAGTGCTTCTTTTTCTTATATATATTTTTTAATTATATTGTTTGTATTGTAATTTGTATAATAAATTAACTAGTTGTAAAGTACTTCTTCTTTGAAATTAAAGTACGATTCTAATTACGCGATTTTCGTTTAAAGCAATTAAGGTTTTAACCACAGACTTATATATAGGGACATAGAAAAATGTCCAAGGGTTCAGTCAGAAGCTTGCAACATAATTGAATGAAGTTAGCGTGTGACTAACTTCCTTATGTTGCGTTAGTGCGAGTTTACGAAGGACAGTGAATCTTTGCACATTTTTCTGTATAGAAGACCTGGTCATTAGTTTATAGTCAAAGTCATTAAGATATTTTAAAGCTAACACTTGCTATTCAACTATCTAGTTATAAAACATCACGAAAGGTACGTTGTCTGCCTCGAAAATAAAAAACTGGGACGCTTTAGCAGCGCCCTTTGGATCCAATTGTGAATCTAAACCATTCTCAAAGCAACTGGAACACAAACATTCATTTCATCAAAATCCGTCCAGGATATATAGGAGGAGTTCAGTGACATACACACGTACAGTAGAATTACATATATGTATATAAAGATATATAAGATAGGAGATGGAAATGCTATTTTGTCGCACCAATATTAATATGGCAACTTTAATGCTCTATATATATATATATATATATATATATATATATATATATATATATATCTGTGGAGGGTGAGGATCACGTCGGGGTCACCACTGTGGAGGTGCGACGTGAGAAATGCCTCCAACACTAAGGGAGGATCCCCCGACCAGGCGGGTGATATTGCATGGCGGGTCGAAGCCCTGGGCCGAAGCCCGACGACTTACGTTGGAAAATTGTATATATACCTCAAGTGGGTAGGAAACTTTGATAGCGCGATTTAGGATCGTGACGTTCGGTGGTCGTCCATATCGTTGCGTAGTATGCCCCGTAGGTGTCGTTGTAGCTTGATGCGACATTGTGACAATCTTGTCTTTCTATCGAGTTACGTCATGTTGTGTGTAGATGTGGCTACATATCTATAAAAGATTAAATTGAAGTGTCTGTTTGTAATATAAAATTAACAGCTTTTAAATACGGTTTCATAATAAAATCATTTTTTAAAAATTTTTGCCTGTCTCTTACTGATATAACGAGTTACTTAGGCCAGTATTATTTTAGAAGAATTATATAGTTAAGTACAATAAAGAAAAATCCTTATACCATGCAAGCAAAGCCACAGGCGCACTAAGTTATTAATGAAAATAACAAAAATAATACGATATAATTTAGTATGTGAAGGTATCGTATACTCGTATACCAGGAACATACAAGTTGAGTGGATGTTTATATAGGGCCAGACGTTCCCTTCACTTAAGCGAAGCCGCCCCAGTACGCGCAGATGTAATTATCTCTGGCCTAGGATTCATAATTTGGGGTGGCGAGGAGGAAAACTGAAAAGGGACCGCTGAGTGGATGCTAAGCAAATTAAAATGTGTACTGCGTTTGAGTTGCGACTAAACTTATAGCTATGAAATGCGACAGGACATTTATATTTTAACCGGATTAATGTTAAAAACCGGACAAGTGCGAGTCGGACTCGCGTCCGAAGGTTTCCGTACCAAATAAAAAACGGCATAAAATCATTCGTCTATTGTATGGGAACTTCCCCTAAATATTATGATATTTCAATCGTTTACTTTTTTCGTTTATCAATATCAAAAAAAAATTACGTTTGTTATTTGGGAAGCCCCTTGAAGATTTAGTTTATTTTGTTTTTAATATTTGTTGTTAAAGCGGGAACATATACATCATCTGTGAAATTTTCAACTATCTGACTATCACAGTGGTAGACGGACAGATAGACAGATAGGCGAACGGACAGCGGTACAAGAATGTTACTTTTAAAAAACTTTTTTGTACATAACTGATTAAACAAAGATTCGCGCCCATAAAGAACCATAATTTAAATAAATAATAAATGTTTCCTAATAATTTTTCGTTATCTTCTTTCCGTATTTTTTCATTATAAATTATATACTTTTCGTTTGAACTTGTTAATTCAGTATAAATTACTTTTAGAAATTAAACAGTCGTAACCCAGTCGGAAGCCAGTTAAAATTTCCGCCCAATTAACTGGCACTACAATAAAAAATCAACAATTATACAAAATAAAACCGCCTCGTCGGGATGTTAAAGATTAAAAACATTTAATTTATGAAATAATCTTTGCTGTTTATCTATCTTTATTACTCAATAAAATCATCTGGAGCTAATTAAAAACTGAGTTATTAATTCAAACATTCCGACGCATATGTAGCATTGGTACCTACACAATTATGCTGCATACTTTGATGCAGGCACAATTAATTAGGCGACTTGTTCTATCTTGTTCTATAAACTTAACAAAGAATGATGATGTTCAACATGCGACTAAACAAGAGAAGCGGGTTTTTTTATATTACTAAATTGGCAACCAAGCATACAGCCCACCTTATGGTGAGCGGTTGCCGTAGCATATAAGCGCTTGCAACACCATTTGTAGGTGTCTCGCTTTACCAACCTAGATATTTCTTTCGATCTCCTTTGTCCAGTAATTTCACTAGTCTACAATGCCCTTCAATCCGGAACTCAGTAGTGCCAGTCACTACTGCTTTGCGGTAGAATATTTGACACTGCGGTGGTACCTACCTAACCGGCCTCTTGCAACAAAAGACCTACCACCAGTGTGACTGATTGTCACTCTGGTGGTAGGTCCTTTGTTGAATAAATATTAAAAAGAAAGTTCTCTTATCATTGATAGAATTCTGAAATACAAATTAAGTTATTTAATTATTTTTTTTCGAACTTATTATTATCCAATATTTACGAGAATTTATTAAACGAAATAGAACCAAGTATTAAAATCCTTAAACCTATAGGGAACTATATTAGTAATTTTACGTTTCATTTTGCCCTCCGTGCTTTGGATCAGACAAGCGAGATAGACTTTATCAATAACTAATTTATCAAGTTATCTCGTAAAGACGATACATTTTACAATCCTTACTTACATAGCTAAAGGCAATGCATCATATGACCAATATTTAGTGAATATACCAAGATCTAAACGAACAGGCATAAGTACAAAAACAGCTATAGTATATGTATTACAAATCTCGCCGTGGGTCTGAATGCGATACAATACTTTGTCGCTCGCGAAGTAGGAAAGACGAAAAAAACGAGGCAAAGGACGGGAAGTGTGGCCGATAGGCGCGGAAATGAAGCGCTTTTGTAATATATCGATATTTGTAAAAATACATTTTTGATTAAATTATTTACTGTGAAAAAATATGCTGACTAAATTATTTAAAAAACAGGTATTGTTTTATTAAGCTATAATAGATATTTTAGGGAAAAATAAAAGTTCTGTTGTTTTCGCAATTCAAAAGAATACCTTTAGACAGACAATAATACTGCGGTAATTTACCTTAACTACATACATATCTTAACCGAAAAACTCGTTAAGGGAACCACGTTGAAGTTCCTAGGTGGGCTCACGCACTATTTAGTTTACCATCGAGTTGGAAATCAAACATGTAATATTAGATTTTCGTCCCCAGGAGGCCGCGAGTTGATTGCAGATTTCACCGACTTTAATAAAAATTGAAATGAAATTCGGAGATATTTTTATGATGCGACATGAGTCCATTTGTGTTACTCACATGCATTATGTTAACACATAATGCCGTGACAAACAGCCGTGGAACGCAGTATGAAATTGTTAAAGAAGTAATCGATAAATATACTCAAAAGCGTCCCATCCCTACGCTCTGCTACCTGGTCGCTAGGTAGGCGTTTCTGGGAACGACCGTCACTTGATAACGCGATAGCGTCTGAACTTCTCATTTCTCTAGATACAGCACTACCAACTGAGGAATATTTAAGCTTAGTGGAGACTTTATTTCCTTTTAATAATATTAACCGTATACCTTAGGTAACACGTTTCATATTTAAACACAACATTACTGACCCGTATCAAAACATATTGCACAGTAATTATAAACATTTTTCTCAAATTAATATTGCTAGTTGCAATTTTAATAATATATTTATTTGGGCATGGCGAATATTTCTCATACAGAAAAACGTCGTTGTACCACATAAATCGTTGAAATCCGATGAACTTAAAGTGTTGTGCAATTTATTGTGTTATCTTGTAGTGATTAAAAGCATTGTTATTTATAATAAGTTGTTCATAAAGTTAACCTATTTAAACCTACAAATTGTAGATGAAATTTATAAAGGCCATCCTGAGCCTGAATTATGTCATACTAGATTCTGCCAGCGGCTTCGCCCGCTGTATCTACACAGACCGATGTAACCAACCGACAAAAGTAAGGCGTCCTAAGCACGTCCTGCAAGACCCTGACGATAGGATTACATTAGAAAATGCCCCTTACACAGCACAGACACGCACACAACACCGTCCTCGCCGGCGAGGACGAGGTCCTTTGTTTCGCACGTCGCGTCGCGCTCACACCGTCGGGTGAGTCTATCGTATAGAATGCGCTCGGAGCGCTGCCTCCATCTCCGATGACGTCCTTAGCCGTGGTTCGGCTTCGCAGGAGGCACCCTAAGGACGGAATCAAATTTGAGCCCCCGTGAGGGCTGTCCCTTTATCACGGCTGAGTCTCTGTACTCGGCCCCCGGCCCGGTGACGCTGTCAAGGCCAGTAGGGCCAACAGCAATACACATTCCGAAAAAAAAAAAAAAAAGGCTTCGCCCGCGTGAATAACGATTTTAATACAATCTCTGACGCTCTTCTGACAAGTTTGAATCAACAGTGTAAAAGTAAGTTTCAAGCTTCTGGCTATATTTTCATACAACTTATTATATCCGCCCCTTTCAATCCCTTACGACCTTTTTTTCGCATTAAATAGTCATAAGTCCTATCTCAGGCTCTAGACTGTCTGTGTACCAAATTTCATTGAAATCGGTTTAGTAATTTTTAACACGAAAGCGCGACAGACAGAGACACCTTCACGTTTATAATATTAGGATTAATTAGCTTCGAAACAGTAAATTTAAAACATTTAGTTTAAATTAAGTCAGTATGTCTGCGGTCGGACAACTGGCGGGAATATTATACTCATATATTATATTGTAAAACGCTTATAACTGACCTCACAAAGGGTCGTGACTATAATGTATAATAGCCGTTATCAAATTGTACCTGTTATAAAATATTATCTAGTAAACTAAAATGTACACTGCATTACTCGCGGTCACGAACGCTTGCAGCGAACATGTGGTTAAATGTAGACGAGAAACATTATTTTAAATGGCATATAATTGCAATCAGACGCGTATTTTAATATATATTTAAATATACAAAACAACATACAGATGTCAAAGCGGCATGAAACACTTTAATCGTGAGTTTCAACTAAAACAACCACACTTTGACAAGCTGTGTAAAGGCGCGGCTCCACCGCTGCGCACGGAAGGGCTACGCACTTGTGTAATGCTTAGCTATGTAAGATAATGTATGTGATAGTCTCCACTGCAATCCACGACCACACTATGTACGAATCATTACTACTCGGTTGCTCAAATATTTATGTCGTCCGTGCAGCTTCAGTGGGAAGGGCGAGGAGGCGGTGTTAACATTCGTGTATAGCGTGTGCTGTTCTAGAATCTTAGAAGTTCTCAACCAAATGAACCCTTGTAACTAACATGTGTCAAATCAAAGTCATACACGCAGAAAGCTTGCCAAAGAAATATAGATAAATATAGAACTCGAAAAACTGACTTATAAGTAAAAATTACATTTTTAAAACAAAAATAAGACTTCAAAACTAAAAGCAAAAATTAAATAATATTTTCTACAGAATATTTTCTTCAGAAAACTGTGCTAAGTACAATATCGGCTCATAGGACACCGATATATAAGTATTTTGGCTTGTAGTATAATAGCCTATTTAATATAAGTATAACGATATTTACTTAATATGAGAAGTTAAACTAAATCTTATATATAAAATTCTCGTGTCACAATGTTAGTTATCATACTCCTCCGAAACGGGCCATTTTTATGAAATTTTATATGCGTATTCAGTAGGTCTGAGAATCGGCTAATATCTAATTTTCATACCCCTAAGTGTTAAGGGTGGTCTACCCCAAATTTTTTTAAACAGTTTTTTTAATTTTTATATGATGTGGCATTAAAAAATACATACAACCCTAAATTTTCACCCGTCTACCATCAACCCCTATTTTTTAATAACCATATTAGTAAATCAACAACTTTGACCGGTGTCACTTTTAGACTCGGGTAGGGGGCGCTGCTATCGGGTCCCAGATTTTGGACAGGACAACGTCGGCCGGTCCCGTTAGTAATATATATTAAGATAACTGGAGTTGTTAACTAGGTCTAAATTTGAATAACACTTTTATAATTTCAAGACTTTTTCTTTTCTTGAAATCTTGTTTTATAGCAGATTCACAGTAATAGAAATAAAATAAATAAGTACTTTTAAATTTAAATTTTAATGTAATTTTAATTGTTGTTTGTTGTTGTTGTAAATTATAAATGGACGACGCCTAACAAAAATACTAGTTAAACTTTATCATTCATATGAGTGTAGTGGTTTGAAATAAGATTATTCTTCTTATCGAGTGGTTAGAGGCCAACCTAGTGTCAGCCTTGTTCACGTCGCCCGTATAGGCCTCCAACTTGACTTATCGACTGTCATCTGATTGATAACCGCCAGGGCCGACTTTTTACGTGCCCTCTGAAGCACAGAGACGCTCAGTTGAAATACCACTATACAATCACCCAGCGAGTGACTGACTGCGCCTAAAGCTGCTTAACCCACCGATCGTTTACCGATCAGTGAGCGCACCCGGCTATGATATAAGGTTAAAATCACTTGACATTTATAAGGAAATTAATAACAACAATATAATAGTTGTAACCTTTGATCTATAGCTTATATCGGTAATGCTATAAGTATTTTAATACTTGGAAAATTGTTAATAAAACGCTTTATGAACTATGCGTTCTGGCATGAGAATACATTTAATACCACCTGCATTTAATTAAGGGTACTACATAACGACGTTTATAATGATGGTCTTTTATTGCGCGTGGCCGGCTGGGTAGGTACCACCGCAGTGTCAGTTATTCTACCGTAAAGCAGTATACCGTGTTTCGGTTTGAAGGACACTGTAGCTAGTGAAATTACTGGGTGACGGAGAGCAAAGAAACAATACCTCGAGGTTGAGTGAAACCTACAAATTTATGGTGTTGCAAGCGTTCATAGGGTACGACAACCGCTTAGCATTAGGTGGATGTTATCAAAATCAATAATCTTACAGACCATAGCCTATATGGACGCAAATAAGCAATACCATGTCAACCCACACGAATGTCATTTCGAGAAAAGCGCGTTTGAAAATTTTGAACAACTTGCTTTACCTATATGATTTTTTTATGTATTGGTCAAGTTTTTGGCAATTTCAAGATGTGAGTTAGTTTACTTATTTTCACATAAAATAAGCATACAAACTGCATATATCGTATATAATATAACCCAAAACGTTTAAAATAATACATAAATTACATAATTAAAAAAGGGTTTTAGAAGTTTTAAAACTTAAAACCCTACAAATATTCAAGAAAAATGTTCTTCAGCCATTTACCAACACTTCTGCATATATAACTCAGTTTTTTCAATTTGGTGGGTTGACATGGTATTGCTTATGTGCATCCATATAGTGTATGGATAAATTTAAAAAAAAACGTTAAAAGAGTTTTAGTGGTAGTAAAGCCATGCTTCGCTATTTGTTGAAAGTCAGATTCTACCACCGGCTCCAAATTAAAATCGCTACCTGAGAAGAAGCTCTGGGGTATCTTTATTTGAACGTATTATTTTTTTAAAACGTCAAAATAGTTTACATATTATGTTTACTGACGCCTGAAGTGACGGTCTCATTACCAAGGTGTTGTGTCCTCAAGGTATTCACTAAATTTATATATATACGTTATTAAAGTTATTAATAGAAAGTTTCTGAACGCTTTCTGGACCCTTTTGCAACCTTTAAAAGTGTTATTATTTTTATGTCACTGTTAGTTCACCGGTATGCCAGCCGGCATATAATAAAAAAGAGCTCTGTGGAGGCAACGATCACGTCGGATCATCACTGTGGTGGTGATGACGTGAGAAATGTCCCTCCAACACGACGGGAGGATCATCCGACTAGGCGGGTGATATTGCCTGGCAGGTCGAAGCCCTGGGCCGAAGCCCAACGACTTACGTTGGAAAGTTGAATATATAGTCGTTTCGCGTAGGAAACTTTGATAGCGCGATTTAGGATCGTGACGTTCGTTGGTCGTCCATATCTATTTTGGACAACCCTGGCTAAATTAATTGGCAATTCGAACAAGTGATAAGGCACGTTACATTTTAAACTTTAATTACGGACTATGTACAGGAGTCTGTCAAAGAGAATTAATGATGTATGCGCGTCATGTCATCCACTGCACTCGTATATAGAACTATATAGCGTTGGTGTTTTCTGTTTGCGCCTGTACACACAATGGGTAGTGCTTTACTTTGTGCCCGTTAGAGGCATTACCACAACGCGCTCTGTACTGTCAGGAATTAATACAGTACTTACTATAGCTTTACGCACTTCGTGAGCAAACCTTTCAGATAGTCATTTTAAAGGATGGGTATGTGTGTTTTATTGTTATGTTGTTATTTTGTTACCGTTATATCAGAATTTTACTTTATTTTACTTTAGTCAATCTTCTTATCGATTGGTTAGTGGTCAACCTAGTGTCAGAGTTGTTCAGGTCGCCCGTAGGCCTCTGACTTGACTTATGGACTGTTGTCAAATTGTCAACAGCCGGGACCGACTTTTACGTGCCCTCCAAAGCACGGAGACGCTCGGTTGAAATACCACTATGCGATCACCCATCTAGTGACTGACCGCGCCTAAAGTTGCTTAACCTACCGATCGTTTACCGATCAGCGGGTGCACTCGGATTTGATCGTCTCACTTTAGTCAATAAAGACATGTGACGTTAAATTGATCAATTTAATGGAAAATTAAATTAGTTTCTTACGATATAAATACTTTAAAAGACAAATCACACATATAAAACGGCTGTCCGATTCTAAAGAAACTTTCACAGGCATAGATAGCTAATGATATAAGGAGTAAATTGGAAAAGGAATTAGGGTTCCATACAGATGAGAAAAATCGCTACACCATACGAGCGGAGCCGCGGGCCGAACTAGTAATAATATCAATATAATAAAGACATATTGTGTAACAACCATAATTTAATGTCGGTGAAAATATGCCTATAAAATAATCGTCAAATTTATAAAACAGTCCGCGTGTAGTCCTAAGCACGGAATAATGAGCACTTTATAAGGCAATAAATTGCAATAACATTTGCCGCTCTTTCTTCACCGGCCCGATCGATTTTTTTTTCGGAATGTGTATTGCTGTTGGCCCTACTGGCCTTGACAGCGTCACCGGGCGGAGGGGCCGAGTACAGAAACTCAGCCGTGATAAAGGGACAGCCCTCACGGGGCTCAAATTTGATTCCGTCCTTAGGGTGCCTCCTGCGAAGCCGAAACACGGCTAAGGACGTCATCGGAGATGGAGGCAGCGCTCCGAGCGCATTCTATACGATAGACTCACCCGACGGTGTGAGCGCGACGCGACGTGTGAAACAAAGGACCTCGTCCTCGCCGGCGAGGACGGTGTTGTGTGCGTGTCTGTGCTGTGTAAGGGGCATTTTCTAATGTAATCCTATCGTCAGGGTCTTGCAGGACGTGCTTAGGACGCCTTACTTTTGTCGGTTGGTTACATCGGTCTGTGTAGATACAAGCATGTCTAATAATGCATGGTCCGATCGATTGCTTGTATGGTCAATACAAACATCTGCTCCGAGCGGGAATTAAACCCGCGACCTGTGGCGTTTAAGGCAGGTTAGCTACCGCTGTGCCACAAGCTATTGCGATGCAAGTTGGTTTTTTAAACCCTACAGCACCGTCACAATGACGCACACCTTCTTCTTCTTCTTAACAGAACGGTAGTCTTTACAGAAAGTCCCCATAAAGTAATAGAGTACTACAATCTCCCTCGCTTTCCTTCCTCTTTCCTTTTCCATCCCTTCCATCCCATCGCTTGGGTTAGTAAGTATACTACAAGTAACGCGCGCGTTTATACGTTGCGGTGACAGTACCATCAGACGTCACACTTTTTTTTTTTTTATGTAAGAGGGGCAAACGGGTAGGAGGCTCACCTGATGTTAAGTGATCACCGCCGCCCATGAACATCTGCAACACCAGAAGGCATGCAGGCGCGTTGCCGACCTTTAAGGAAAGAATAGGCTCTTCTCTTGAAGGTTCCCAAGTCGTATCGGTTCGGAAAGACCGCCGGCGGAAGTTGGTTCCACAGAGTGGTTGTTTGTCAATCGTCATGACGAAACAAAAAACTGTCAAATTTGAGCATAGTAATAAATTGTATAAAAAATGTCAGTGGAGCAATCTCCAAATATTGCAATTGCAAATGCAAAAAAGCGCATTATGGAGCAATAAATTGCAAGCTGTTCATATTACCGCTCCACCTGCCGGGTGTTGACGTGCTCGCTCAAATGCTCATGACAATAAATTAAGGTGACCAAACGTACTGCTTTTGGGAGTTTTGTACTGATTTTTCGTGAACCGTACTCGTTTTAACTTACAAATGAACTCACTAAAAGTGGCTATATCATTCATTTGTATGCAGTAGAATTAGGGGCGAGAGGTGTACCAGCAAAATCTCTCTATAATCTACTGAAAGACCTAACTCCGCCTAGAGCTGTAGTAAGTTCTATTTTAGAACGAACATCTAAAGCAGCTCTGACAGGCTTCTTTCAAATTTGGCTAGGCAGGGGGAGCAACACGAACAGTGAAGGTGAGCGTTGATGCGTATCGGAATCTTCTGATACCTACACCCGGGTCACAAGTCCCGGGTACTGGTTGGATGCTAAGCAGTTCGTCTCTCTTTCTTTTTTTGTTGCTTAAAAAGTATTATTGGCCTGGATGGTAATATTAAATTCCATACCTTCGAAATATTGCTTTCAAACAGCAAATCTTTCGAGACTGAGCATAAATACCGCAAATTTATATTAAGTACTTAGTACAATTTACTTATAAACAGTACCATGGCTGATACGCAATGCCTAGAGCACTGGACCAAGTGATTTTTAATTAAATTGAAACGCCCCAAGGAACGGATGATAAATTTTGAAATAGGATGAGTAAGGGAGATGTTTATATTAATTATTTTGTATAGATAGCCGACGTGATTTTGGCAAACAACCATTTTTTCTCATTGTGTATTGCTACAGCAATAGGCTGTAGGCTCTAGTGACCGTGGTGGCCGAGTACTGAGATCTAGCCGTCAAAAGAGATCCTTCATGGGGACTGAAACTTGATTTGGTACCTCCTGCGATGTCCAACACGGCTCGACTGTTTGGAATATCTTCGCCAGTGAAGACGCTGATTTGTGCCTATCTTCGCTGTGTAAGGAACATTGTCTAACGGGATGTTTTCGTCAGGGTCTTTCAGGACGCGCTTATGACGACCCATTTGTTGCTAAAAGGGAGAAGAAAATAAAAGTCTGAAAGAACAACAACAAGAACTCACCGGACATACCACAACAGTACAAATACTCCTACTTCACAGTGCTATTCTGTGAAAATTTCTGGCGAAATAACCGGATTATATTCTAAATTAATTAAACAAGTAATATGAAATTTAGTATGCGTGGGGTTTCGGGGCGGTAAATGGATTATTTTTAGACGCTAGGGTTTATTTTTAGAAAATGTCGAATGTGCGAGTCTAGATGTGTCTAGTCCGATTATTTTCCAAAAAACACTATTTACCAAAACAATACCGAGCAAAAATCGGTGATCCGGGTACTTCTAAATTAAATTCGTATTTATTTTATGAAACGATTTGGTCACCTTAACTTATAAACATATTTTAATAACACTTCATATCGTTCGTTAGTTTCCAAGTATTCTGTAATTGGAGAATAATGACGCGGTCAGCCACGTAAGCGAGAATTGGTTGCACTTGACAAACATTTACACTTTTGTCTTATCGAATATTTTAAGTATTTTTAATACTATTTTAAACCTAGTGATATCACATTTGCTTTTGACTCCTTCATCTTAGCATTATTCCCGGTATTTTTATGAACCCAGGGTCTGCTTATTACTCTTATCCGCATTTGACAGGTTACTCGTTTTTACACAGAGCGATTGCCATCTGACCTCTGCAACCCTTAGGGCGAACCAGTAACTCATTGGATAAGAGCAATTTACTTATCAAGAGTTAACGATTATTATCGTATGTTATTGATAATAACCGGGACCGAGAGCTTAACGTGCTCTCCGAGGCACGGTGGGGAGACCCACACGGACAAACGCCCAGACCGAGACAGAAATTTTAACAAACATCTGCCCGAGCGGGAATCGAACCCGCAACCGTCGAGACTAAAGACAGACTCGCTACCCACAACGCCACAACGGTGTCTGCAAAAACTACTGGACAGATTTGGATGAATTTTGATACACACACAGCTTATTACCTGGAATAACTTTTTATCCCGAACAAATCTTGGGTTCCCGTGGGATCTTCTAAAAACTACATAACGCGAGTGGAGCCGCGGGCACATCTAGTATATGAAAAATCTATCTTAGTAGGTACTGCTATAGGAGCTAAAGATGACTCACATTATAATACTATCTAGTAGTCGTGTACATAAATTTCCCAATGTTAAAAATGTAAAATAACAGGAAAAATGTGAGGAAAGCTGTAAGACCAATATTTAATTTGTGATGTATAATATGATGGACGATTTACAAACATGATATCAGCAAATAAAGGTGTAATATATAGTTTTACTGATCATTTAAATAATATAGATAACATTCTATGGGTACATACATATAGTGCACTGATGAGGATGCGATTTGAACTGAAACCTTCAAACCAAGGAGTTATGAAAAGTAATACCTGATCTTTCTAAAAATATAACGTTGAGAAAAAAGGTTTGAGGAAGATTAAAGATCACTTTCATAGGGCCTAAATAAGGCAGCGTAACTGCCACTTTAAAAGTTAAAAATATTATTGCCACATCCTGTCTTTTTGGGTCCTATTTTTTACAAGTTATTCAAAATAGTTTCTTTGGTGTGTACCTCCATTGAGAGTTTAAAATTTGATAGCCAAGCATTTGAATATTTCCGAAAAACCAATGAATTAAACTGATTAAATATTTGCCAAAGGTCATCCTTTGGTGAACAAGTCTGGCAAATATTTAATCGTTATTAACGTTAGGACACGTTTTCAGCACAAACTTGCATAAAATACTATCTTCGCCAGTGAAGACCTGGGGGCCTAGACAAAAACACATATAAGGTTTAAAGAATTTATTCTCAAAAAAAAGACAATAGTCACTTACATAATATAATCATCTATAACGAAATTAGATAATTCCGAAATGTATTGGAAATTGGCTAAGCTTTTGAAATACCACGTGATACTATCGTTATTGATTGACATCGCACAAGTGTATTTGAATTTCTAAATGGAAAGGATTTGAGCAATTTGTGGCTTGTCTAGACCCACAGATTCCTGATGCCTCCGCAACTCGTAAAGCGGTAACATCGAAGCCGTGCTATGTGAATAAGCTATGGTTCCACAGCAACTTCGAGTCTACGTGAGAAACGTCCCTTTTTCACAGGTCAGCACAGCCAAAATAATCATAAATTTCGAAAAAAAAAAAAAAATTTTTTTTTGATTCATTACGGTTGGCAAACCAGCTTGCGATACTTGAAATATCACATGCGCGTTGCCAACCCAAGGAACAAGAAGGAAGGGATGTGAAGAGAAAAAAGGAAGGGAGATTGAGCCTCCGAAGCTCTCACTCATCGCAAGAAACATAGCAGTATAGTTACTTTACACCGATTTTCTGTGAGAGGGTAGTACTTCCCCGGTCGAGCCGGCCCATTTGCCCTAGGAGAAGCATGGCTCTACTACCGTAATACAATTAATAGGAAACTAAGTACGTAAATGTAATAAGTAATGCTAAAAACTTAATCTAAGAATATTTCTCGAATGTCATGGATATACGCCAAGTTAGAGTAATTTATACATACTTCCTTCACAAAACTGGTAATATTCCATTTTATTAAGGAAAAATATTTACTAGATTAGACTTGGCGAGGACTGCAGAACCTTATAAAGATTTTATGTTTCTGAGAACGGACTAAATCCTTACAAGACATCTATACCAATATTATAAAGCTGAAGAGTTTGTTTGTTTGGTTGAACGCGCTTATCTCTGGAACTATTAGTCGGATTCGGAAAATTAATTTTGTATTTTATAGTACATTTCACGAGGAAGGCTATAGGCTATACGAAATCACGATACGATACATAGAAGCCGAGAAATATTGAAGTCCGTTGACGATAAAAATACAACTGTTGGAATAATCTCTGTAGCAGAGATTATTTCAACAGTCACAGTCACACTGGTGGTCTCACTTTTGTTTGCAAGAGGCTAGGTAGGTACCACGGTAGTGTCAAATATTCTACCGCCAAACAGTAGCGCTTAGGCTATGCTTTATTATTGTGTTCCGGTTTGAAAGGCACAAGTGAAATTACTGGGCAAAAGAGACTTAAGAACCAAAATCTCGAGTTGGCAACGCGTGAGTGGCACCTACTAATGCTGTTGCAAGCGCTCATAGGCTACAGCAACCGCTTACCATCGGGTGGGCCGTATGCTTGCGTGCCAACTTAGCCACAAAAAAATAAACGGCTTACCATCAGGCGGGCTATATATATATTTATTTTCCACATATCATAAAATAGTAATAGACTTAGTATATAATATAGACAGCAACAGGAGCCCTAGCGAGTATTATTATTTGATTTTATAAAAAAAAAAACTGAAAACGAAACGAAGGAACGAACTTCTTTTTGCTGTCTACCAAATATTAATAATTAAAATTATCTACCAAATATTAATAAGAAAAATAGAGGTGGATATGTTTCCGTAAGCAGCGAGGTCCTTCGAATAGAGGTCCCTTCACAGGACCTCTGACTGACGGACGGACTGTCAATTAGCGTTTTAGAAAATCTCTGTGTCGGAAAGGGACGTCACACTATTTCGGGTCTAGCTCTCATCCGCTCAGAGTCTGTAGCGCGTTAATTAACATGGTTCCAAAAGGAAATTAGATAATTATTAATTACGTATATTTGTCTAATATTCTGTCCTTATTTGCTCAAATCAGTATACACAATGCATTAACGAAATTGCCCAAAGTAGGCAAACTCTGCGTGAGTCACGCTCGCTAGACGGAATGTGTCACCGCATTGAGTCACACGAACTCGTAAACTGCTCTTGCTTCCTAGAACTTTATTATCATTACAAAACTGTGGAAAAATAGTGGTAATTATTACGAACAGCTCTTGTCAAAGTGTTTTACATGTTACCCTAAGAGGTGGGGGGTTTTAAGTTTTAACCAATTTCATTAGAAAATCTTATTAGTTGGTATAAATGGTAAACACGGAACCCTTAATTTGAGTAAAACATGAAAAAAACAATGAAAATAATTTTGAAGTATCAATTTAAAAAAAAAAATTGCATTGAAACTAATTAAAAATATATAATTCTTACTACTCTAGTTTGCTTCTAATCGTAATATAAGAAAAAAGTCGCGTAACGTAGCTAGTATGTCTAAATTTTAACAATTATGTGTAACGAGGGCCATTATCGAGGCAATTAAATATAAAAACAATACAAACACCCTCGTTTACCCCATACTCTTTTGGAATAATGTATAATTATTTTGAATGGAACACCGAATGCTCGAATCCGATACACAATTGGATTCCTACGATAACCAACTTTTTTTGTGAAAAATGAAAATCTTATAAGGTTGTGTAAAAATATTAGAAGTGATTTTTCAAGGCATTACTAATATTCCTATTACCTATACAAATAAGCTCATACATTGAGCTAGGAGTGGGAACAATAAACACACACAGACATAATCACAATCACCCAAATCAGGACTGTATGGTAAGTACAAATATCTGCTCCGAGCGGGAATTAAACCATCGATCATGGGCACAAGGCAAGTTCACTTGCGCTGCGCCATAACGGTCGTCTAATAATGCACGCTATCTAGATATATACAACAATGCTTTCTTATGTTACTAAGTTGGCAAGCAACATACGACCTACCTGATGGTAAGCGAATATCGTTGCCAAGATATTGATCGAGATATTGATTCTTAAGTCTCCTTTGCCTCATAATTTCACTAGCTACAGTGTCTTTCAAACCGAAATACAGTATACTGCTTTGCGGTAGAATAGCTGACACTGCGATGGTACCTACCTAGCAGGCCTCTTGCAATAAAAGACCAACCAGTGATGTTTTAAGCTTGTTTCCTCAATTTATTTATTTTATTTATTTATTTTATATGACACACAGAACAGGTAGCAACTACAAATAATTTAACAGAAACATGCGTTAAAAGTTTTAAACAAAGTTGGCACCTAAGATTATGTGTCCATATCTTAACTAAATACTGAGCTAGCTACAGTTACTTATAAACAAATGAAATTGAAGATTGCATAATTATTTATACTGCGATCATTAATATATTGTTTTTATTAACTAAGATATACGTAATTTTTATTTCTATTAAAAATCAAAATTATTTTTATTCAAGTAGACTTTTAAAAAATACCTTTGAATAGTCAAACGCTACCGACGTTTGGGAAGGTTGATTCTATCGAGAAGAATCGACAAGAAACTCGACAGATACTCTATTTAAATATGTTATGTTTACAATTGTATAATTTGTTGTAAAATTGGGTTCTTGAATGAGATCTATTTAAATCTTAAAACAACAGATTCACTTGTTTGAAATAAAACTAAAACTCTTACCAGTTAGTAAAAAAATAGTGTCAACAGTAGCTAGTGTTTTCGTGAAAGCCTTTTACCTGAAAAATAGAAATGATTTATTGAGTTACAATGAACAAATCAAAGCTGCCAGTCGCTACTCGCTCGGCGGTCGCGATATTGCTTTTATTTACGAGTACCGGAGTAATAAGACTTGACGAAGTTCCCTTTGGGAATGAAATAATAAAAATTCAGACCTATTTTAGTATTCTTTCGACGAATAAAACAGACTAATAATATTGTGCAATACTATTGAAAGTTTGGGGTAAGAATTAAAAGATTGTGAATATCCTACTAATGTTATAAATGTGAAAGTTTGGATGGATGAATGTTTGTTACACTTTAACGCAACATGCTTGGATTTGGATGAAATTGACTACACACATAGCTTATTACCTGAATTAACACATACGATACTTTTTAGGGTTCCGTAGCCAAATGGCAAAAACGGAACCCTTATAGTTTCGTCATGTCCGTCTGTCCGTCCGTATGTCACAGTCATTTTACTCGGAGACCATTGATTCTGTCTATATGAAATTTACTAAATAGGTGTATTCTATGAACCGCACCACGATTTTGTAATAAAATCTTAAAATATATAAGAATTAAGGGTAGCAGTCCACACATGTAACTGACGATTGAAAAAAAAATTTCAACGTATGGCAACGTGTGAGATATCTTTGGATAGGTCTTTCAATATGATAAGGAGGTTTGATTTTGGCTTTTTTCATCAAGCCAGTAGTTGTTGAGATATTAGCTTCTAAAGTCGTAAAAATTGTGTCCCCCCCCTCTAACTTTTGAACTATGGGATTTAATAAATTCTGGAAAAATTTGAGCTTGCAGAATACCGCACGAACTTTCATCCACATTTGGTTTGAAGAAGATAGGTCTATAAATTTAAGAGATATATAAGTTTTTCCCATAACTTTGTTTTTCATATTACTTCTAATAATTACTATGATATTACCAACTTATTTTTGCGGTCGATTTATATTGGTTATTATTTTTAAAATCTTTAAGATTCTTCATAACCATGCTGCGGAACCCTTTAGTTTCAACTGTGCGTGGTCCACAACGCACTTGACTGAAAACTTTTATATTTTAATGTTGGGTTACCATGGGATTATTATAAAAACTATATTGACGCGAGCTGAGCCGCGGGCAGTGCTAGTATTGAATAAAGAACAATTTCAATTTTTACTGCGCAATATTCCTGGTTGTATAAAGTAGAATTGGTTGCGTTGGTGTTGAATTTACAAAGGAGCACCAACAAGTAAAATGTTATTTTAATATTTAATTTAGATTAAAACAACTTATATTATATAATATGAAGCCTCAATAGCTTAATGGTAGAAGAGCCGACTCCGTTCCCTTGGGCTATTGTCGTAATCACTCCTAGCGCAAGATACGAGCTTATTTGGAGGGGCAATAGGAATATTACTAATACCTTGAAAAACGCATTGCTAATATTCTTATTAAAAAAAAGTTATGTGGAACGTTCAAAATATAAATATAGCAGATAATTCAAATTTAGTATAGGACCGTCGATAAAGCCATAACTAGAATATAAGCAAGCGATTTCATTGCATTCAACGTACGCAGTTACCCGTGAATGGCGCCAATATAAATGCACATCTTACTTTCCTTACTACACAGCTTGTGCGAGCGAGATAAGCCCCTCGAATGACATGAGAGTAAACGAGACAGATAACGCTAGATAAGTATTATAAATAAGACTGGGTACGCATTTGTGACTTTGCCGCGCGTTTTATCAGCATATAGAAGAATATTACTAGCGAATTTATATTTAAAAACGGTTTTTTCCAATTGTTGTTTTCAATATTCGACAATTTTATTCATAAATAAAGTTGTAATGATTAAATTCATCTAACCGCTATCATATCAATTAGTATTGGATTAAATAAAATGTACCAATTTATAACATTGGACTAGTTTCTTAATTACTTACACGTAAAATTAGTGTTATCGACTGATGAGTAGAGCCAGTATTTTTTTTACTACTATCATATTTTTTTTTCTTATAATATCTGCGTACATTAATGCTTAAAATATTAAGATTACTAATGACTATAAATTATCAATAAACTGTTGGCAAGCTTTTTATTACAAGAGTCGGCCTCTTGTAATAAAAAGCCTGCCTAGGTAGGTTCCATCTTAGAAGTTTATTCTGAATCACTGTGTTTCGGTTTGAAAGGCATTTCAGGTAGTGAAATTACTGAGGAAAATGATTCAAAAACCAATATCCCAAGGTTGGGCAATGCCTGAGTAACACATATGATGATAACCGCTTACCATAACATAAGAAAACTGTACAGCAGTAATACGGTATTTTTTAGAACGGAGATAATTAAAAGAATCAGATTGATAGGCGCTACAATTAATTGGCCATATAATGTACTTACAAAAGATTTTCTGTATCAGTCTAAGTAGGTAAAACACATTAAACGTATAATGAAACTATTATAATTGAATAAATTATACCGAACTATTAATTTACATTGTTATTTTAAAAGCTGTACAAATAACACACAGGGAACTGCACTGAGGGAACAAGCAGTTGCATTCTTCAATAGCAAACAATAATTACGCGTCACGAGGTTACACTAAAATATTCAATGCGATGACCGCTGCGTTGAATCGGGCGACTAAGTCAAATGTGTATAAATTAATTACTAACAAAACAGAAGCTATCAGTATGTAGGGTCTATTTATTTATATACAAAGATCACTACAATTATTAAAAATAGCAGTGTGGAATTGCTTTAGTGCTATTAATATCGTTATAATTTATAAACAGCTATTATTAAATATGATATTAACTACTAATACATGGACATTACTATTTTAATATAAAGAACGCTTACTACAACATAATACTACAGAATATTTTAGTATTTTGAGTATCTTATTTAATAATCGTAGGTTTATCAATTAGCAATAATAGAATAAATCACAATTTAAATTCTCTGGTTTTGACGATTTATGGTTACCTAAGCTAGCATCCGTAACCATGTTAGAACGACAACAGCAGCTCCACCTAGCGAGCTAGTTTATTAAAACAAAATCACACATGCCAACAACAATTACGCTAAATATTGTTACGGAGAACCTTATCACCGGGTCATACGGTTCGAAATCGCTTGCTAATCTCTCTGTATATTTCCTTAACGTCGCGTGGGTTCTAGAAAGATGTATTCTCGAAACATGTAGCAAAGCGTTCTGCGGACGGAACTTTCTCGAACCCGTGTTCCGCGTTATATAATCGGCCCGGCGCGTCGACTGAGTCATTCAGTTCTGAGCAACAAGCGAGGAAACTACAAGTGATACCAGTGTACAAGTGCGATAATTAGTGACCTCGGCTATTCTTTTGGACTGTGATTGACCTGTGATTTGTGAAGTTCTGTTGTATAATCTAGATCTCAATAAAGTCTTATTTAGAGCCATCAGGTGTTTGTTTCCAAATCCGCGAACCCCAGCCCGTAACAAAATTAAACTTATCGTTAAGTTCGCTGTGAAGAATCGCGCGTTCAAGTCGCAAGTGTATACAGGGTTTTATACTATCGATGTGAGCTGCTCGTTCTCATGAGCACCATGTGGTATCAGCAATTACCCACACGTTATGGTGTCATTTATTTTCCACACGCGACGCCATTGACTCGAATGAAAAAAACACATACAAAGAAATTATGCCCGATATTAAAATCTATAAATATAACATTGCGGTTTTGAGAATGCAAGGCATATTTAAGAATCTTTAATACGTTTTCGGAGTTTTCATAAAGAAAGAAGTTCTTTAAAACAAAACTTAGGCGACTAGCCTAAGTTTTGTTTTAAAATAAATTATAAAAATGTAAAAATCTATGTGGCCTGTGCCTTGTGTTTCGGGTTGTTTCCGAACTTCCAGGATTCTACTATTCCAATGAGGAATTATTTAAAAGGTTCATTGTTATTATTATTGAAAGCGTGACACAACAGTGTCATGAAACAGTTTGCCCACTCTCACATAAAAAAATATATTATTTACCTATTTTTTTTCTTGTTTTGCTGTTGTTTGTTACATAGTTTTTAATTTTAAATTCACGTTCTTAAAAACATAATCTATTTACAAAAAAAATAAAATCAAATCAAACACTGTTTTGAATGAAAAACTGAGAGTATCGCCTAAATTAAATGAACAATACATAATTAATTAATTACGCTTAAATATACTGCGCTGAGTGCTGAAACTCATGGTTTGAATTAAACCCATTGTAAGGCTAGTTGAACTGGACTAACGTTTCCCCAAATGTGTAACCAGTGGTGAGATATTGAAAGGTTGTTATTAAATGCCTAAATAGTTATCAACCAGGTTCAAAGCTAAGTAGCGAGTGCCCGAGTGGCCGACATGACGCATGGCCCACTTTATTTAACGCACCGTCTTAAGCGCCGCAATCATTCCAACTGTTCTCTCACTACCGACTTTACGGTGCAAGCGATAGGCGAAGCGATAAGCGAAGCGATAAATATATATTTTAATTTTATGACTGTTGTCAAACAAGCATACGGTCCGCCTGATGGTAAGCAGTCACCACAAACTATGAACGCGCGCGATACTTGAAGTATTATATACCCGTTGCCAACCCAAGAAATAGAGGTATAGGTTTCCGGCACTCTCAACCAGCGCAGGAAACGCACAGATTTGTACAGATTGTTTACGCCGATTTTCTGTAAGGGTAATACTTTCCCTGTCGAGCCGGCCTAATTGCCCTGAGAGAAGCATGGCTCTACTACCGTAGCCGATTAAAATACCGATTTATTTTAACGTTAAATTATTATTTGATTCAAAAGTTCATTTTGAAGTTTATATCTCACGAATATAATAAGCAGTAATCATACAAAAACGCCTCAATTTGGATGAAATTAAGCATACAGATAGCCTATTTATAGGGCATTCTTTATTCCGGAAAATTAGTAAGATTCCCGCGGGATTATCAATTAATAAATTACAAGACTTAACAACTTGGGACATGTAAATGAACCTGAAATGAACACGTGTACATTTTAAATGGTCTTCTAGAGTAACTACTATAATAAAGTGAAAGCCACCGGGCGTTGCTACTGTGAAATATTGTGTATATATACAGTGGCCCATCTAATGTCAGAGTTTTTCAAATCGGCTATATATGGCTCTGCCTGGTGTTATCGACTATTTACAATGTGATGGCACAATTGGGAATAACTTCTAATGCACTTTGAAGTTCGAGATGCTCAGTTAAATACTATTATGCGATAACCCATCCATAGAATAATCGCGTCTAAAGCTGCTTAACTCACTGATCTTTTACAGACTAGTGAGAAAACTTGGCTATAAGCTTTTAGTGGTAGTAGAGCCAAGCTCCTCCTAGCAAAAATGGCCACAGGCCCAATCTCCCATCCCCTCTGTTCCCAACTATCTTTTGATTTAGCAACGCGCATGTGATACTTCAAGTATCGCCACCGTTAATAGATTGCAGAGCTTACCATCAGACGGACCGTATGTTTGTTTGCTTGTCATGGCATTAAAAAACGTCTCTGTTTAAATTCTGAGCTTTTAATAAATTTTACTTTTACTGTAGTAAAAAAAACGAAATCCTCGTCTTGCGCCATACACGTCCCGACTGGCGGTCGGCACCGGGACATCGCAGCATTACTCATCGTTCAAATGCTCCCCCGGGGGTGAGAGAGACAGTCTACACCCATCCCTATCCCTTTGTCTGCTTTACGATTTCACTTTTTTTCTCTATTTAGCGATCGAATTCCAATATCTTTTGTCTTGGAGCGTGAACGAAGTGATTCTCTAAAGCTATTTTTTCTCTACACAATCATATCTTAAGGACATAACTAAATTGAATTCTATAGATTAGCAGACAAGCTGATTACGAATGAAACACGATATATACATTATTGCTTTTGTTTTTACGATGTACCGACGACCATTGTGGCGTGCTATACAATTAAGTAATAATTAATAATATAAAATCTAGTCACAGTCGAAACCGCAAGTAGATGCTAGTATAGAAATAAATGTCTTTAAATTCCAAATATAAGTCCATTTGATACGCATCACATTTGAATGATAAGTATTTATGTTTTTTTACTATGTAATATAAATTTTTTGATTTCAAAATAATTTGTAAGAGCGTGTTACAAAATGTTTGTATGTTTTCACTTTATAATATAGATTTGTTCTTTGTTTTCATTTTATAAAAAAGATTGAAAGGCGTTTCAGCTTGAATTTAAAGCGATATGACGTAGCATTAAAATTCAAATAACAGGAGTCATATATCAAAAAATATATAACTTATGTATGTCAGGGTCCCTCACGAAAGGTGCGCTGAGGTAACAGAGTAATTGTTGCCGTTTGTAAATTATTATGTGACAAAACCGGTATTATATAAAGGTCAGTATTATTTAATGCGTTCGTTTAAATTTATCGAAAGATTAATTATTTCATTAAACATTTATAATATATAATAAATACTGTTTATACTATACGTATACGTTAATTTATATCGCTAGGATATTTTTAACAAACATACATTGTTTGCAAAATTGTGACATCACTACATAGTATAAAACAAAGTCCCTTTTTCTGTCCCCATATCCCTATGTTCGCTTTAATCTTTAAAACTACGCAACGGATTTTGATGCGGTTTTTTTAATAGATAGAGTGATTAAAGAGGAAGGTTTATATGTATAATAACATCCATTAAATATTGGAGAAATACTGTTATTTTTGATGTTTCTAATGTGATGTCGTAAATAATCGTCCGGGCCACGGGGAGTAATGAATAAATCAAAACTACTGGATCGATTTTAATCATTTTTTCACTGAATGACGTATACTATATATTTTAGACCCGTGCGAAGCCGGAGCGGGCCGCTAGTAATATAATATATTGTAATAGTAGCGCCTTGCTCCTCCGTGCGATGAGTGGGAGTACCCTTTACCCTTCCTTTTTTCTTCTCATCCCTTCCCTCCCATCCCTTAGGTTGACAACACGCATGTGATACTTTAAGTATCGCCAGCCATCACAGGTTGCGGTAACTGCTTACCATCACGCGGACCGTATGCTTGCTTAGAAAAAAAACCATAACTGTTTTTAAAAAGACTTTTGAAGTACCCAAAGAAGAAACCCATAGTTTTTGATTAAAATGAATAAAAACTAAGAGGGCGCTTCTAGGCACAAATATGCCTGTAATTTTTAAAATATGCAGTAACAAATTTCAAGGGGGTTAGAAATTGAAAAATTATTTTCATCGTAAATTTACCGGCGTTGTGATGTGACGGCCCCGTCGCCCGCTGTTGGCATAACCTTTGTTATAGCAGAGATTATTCCACCAGTGCAATCAGTCACACTGGTGGTAGGTCTTTTGTTGCAAAAGGCCAGTTAGGTAGGTAGCACAGTGTCAAATATTCTGCCGCCAAATAGTAGTGCTTAGGCATTACTGTATTCCGGTTTGTGTGGCACCTACTAATGGTGCTGCAAGCGCTCATAGGCTACAGCAACCACATACCATCAGGTGGGCCCTATTTTCATTATGAGTTTAGTAGTAGACACATTTTTTCTCGATGTAAACAAAACTTAAGCGGTATCTGCAGACACAAAACTTAATTAAGTTTTGTTCCCGATTGTATTACCATTGTATTGAATATTTTAATATCTTTAAGTTTAAAAATTATCATTCGTCTTCAAAAATGGACTAAATCGGTTTTTAAGATCACCATTCACTTCTCAATAGCATAATAGGACTAATTTATTTATTTTATGTTTATTATATTTTCAATGGTGTTTTATAACTAATAAGTAATAATAAATAATAAAAAAAATTCTAATCTTGTTTTTTAGGATTCATTTTTTGTCAATGGGCTAACGTTAGACGCGTATTCGAATCCGGCGGGAATCGAATCCGAAGCCGTCGAGGCACAAAGCAAGCACGCTACCAACCGCCTCAACGGTCGTCTTTTCTTTAAGCGTAGGTCGGTAATACTGCAACTCAACGGTAGAAGAGCCGACTAAACTCCGTAAGCGCGAGTCGCAGGTTCCCACTCCTAGCGCAAGCTATAGTTCCTTAAATGTAACTTGAACCAAAATGGCGGCTTCTGCGCAGGTACAATAATGAACAAAAATGTTAGACAAAAATATTGGTTTCGTCTTATTTAAACCGATTCTTTATAAAGTGGGAAAACGGAATTAATTAAATAATATAGTTATTATTTCTTCTAAATTCAATTAATTATTTATTTATTATCGTTATTAATTACTTAAATAGAATAAAACAAATAAATAGTATAGAAAAAAGGTACCTATATATTAAAAAAAGTTAATGTACATTATTAATAGTGAGACAGACTTCTTCGTATCTTGCGCAGTATTATTCAGAGAATTAGTTATATTATTTTCTTTTAAAAAATAACTATTAACGTCAAATACCATCCATCTCTCCCGTCTCCTTAAAGTTGATTGTGGTCCAGGCATTATCTTGAAATAAATGTTAACACCCTGGACAAAACTAATTTATATTTAATTTTTAATAATTTATTATTAAAGAACTAAAACAACCGTGAGCGAGTGTACTAAACGCGGCCCCCTTCATACCGCATACGGTTGAGACCCAAAAACGTGTTACTGCGCATGGTTCAACTTACATTTAACAGACTATACTGGCTCATTTAGAGGGGGGATTGGATTATTAGTAATATTTAAAAAAAAAAATTTCATTGCTAATATTTAAAAATTATTCTCTTTTTAAGTTTTTACGAAGTGAGAATTCTTGGGTTTAAGAATTATAAACGTTATTACAAAAACACAGCACAAAGGCGTTTATTTTTTTTATTAAATTAGTTGTAAGTGAAAGGCCACGAGTTACTGACAGGGGGTCAAGATGGAATAACATCTGCAACATAAAATGCAACTTGTGTATTTCAATGTGTCCATAATAGTTACTATTAAACACTGTCATGACAGCTGTATTGGGCCCGAGCATGGCGGTACACCTTCTATAATCCACACTTATATTATAAATGGGAATGTCTATCTGTTACGTTATGCGGTAAAATAGGTGATACAGTTTTGATGTGATTTTATATTAATATGGAGACAGTTTGCACCTTGGAAATAATGACACTATACTATAACATATATGGACGCAAATAAGCAATACCATGTCAACCCACACGAATGTCATTTCGAGAAAAACGCGTTTGAAAATTTTGAACAACTTGCTTTATATGATTTTTTATGTATTGGTCAAGTTTTTGGCAATTTGAGATTTATGTAAGTTAATATACTTGTTTGCACAAAAAATAAGTATACAAACTATATATTTCTAATATAATATAACCCAA
The DNA here is from genome assembly GCA_023373885.1 of Hestina assimilis. NCBI lineage: Eukaryota > Metazoa > Arthropoda > Insecta > Lepidoptera > Nymphalidae > Hestina > Hestina assimilis. The sequence continues at coordinate 1,247,270 of CM041749.1, read as the reverse complement.
AACGCCTAACATACCACATAAATTGCATGATCTTTTTAGAAGTTTTAAAGCTTAAAACCCTACAAATATTAAAGAAAAATGTTCTTCAGCCATTTACCAACACTTCTGCATATATAACTCAGTTTTTTCAATTTTGTGGGTTGACATGGTATTGCTTATTTGCGTCCATATAAGGGGCCGGGTAAGTCTCAAAGAAAATCGGCGTAAATGAACAGTACTGTTGCGTTTCGTGCGATGAGTGAGAGCGCCGGAGGACCAGTACTCACCCCCCCCAGGTTACTTCCTTATTCATTTCTCACTATCCTTTGGGTTAGAGAGGTCGTAAGCGTTTATTGTTTGCGATCAAACGTCATGAAATCATAATAAAAAAATCTTTAATCACAACAAAGTCTTCCAAAGCGAAAGATTCAACCAACCACCTACGTCATCTGTGTAGGCATATTAATGAAATTAGCCATCAAGCAAGCTCATACATTTACTACGTAAATATTTTCATTTACTATAAGTACAATGATTACATTGGCGTATTCAATAAAAAAATATAAGCAATGCTCTTAGACCATTTAAAATAGGAATGGTCTAAGGCAATGCTCTTTCAAATCATTACTATTGTCAGTAGATCCAAATTTTTCTTAAGCTCGCAGCTTGCGATAAGAATGTGTATGGCAATAGCTTAAGCGGGTCAGGATATATCCTGCAAGTCTCATATTACAGGTCGACCCTTCTACCGTTGAAGTTTTAATCGTAAGATATATAATTATTCTATATCCTTTTTGCGATTATATTACATGAATCGAATCTATTATAGTTTACTAAAGAAAATTTCCCGGCAAAAGTTTGACAAACCGTGCATAATGGTGTGAGTTGTGCCAACATGAAGATTTACAAGTAGTATGTAGTAAATTCAGTCTTAAAGCTGTCTGCGTCTTGGCAATGGTAGAAATGTATGACACTTGTAGTACATTGAGAACACTGAGCTAAAGAAAATTATTAAAATTAAAACTCTGTAGCCTTTTAAGGATGTAATTGACGACGTTGTGGCGCAGCGGTAGTGAACCTGCCTTAAACGCCACAGGTCGCGGGTTCGATTCCCGCTCGGAGCATGATATGTTTGTATTGACCATGCAAGCATATTTTCCGGTCTGGGTATATTTGTCCTTGTCATTGTGAATGTTTCCGGACCCCGACACAGGATATTAATATCCTAATGGGGGCCGTTGAGTGTGTAGCGTTTATTATTTATTTATTATTAATACTTCCATTATTGATTATGAAAAAGGGTTTGTTTTATGAACAATTAAAGATTAAGAAACACGTGTTTTAACATTTTAAGTTCCACCCTTGAAGGTGTAAAACGTTTCAAATTTTATATGAAAAAGACGTGTATGCTACCCCAAATTTAACGTGAGCGAAGCCTTGGGACGATAACCTTCTATAGCGCGACGGTTAATACTTATGTAGGTACCTTATATACTTTTATAAGCATTTAGTAAAAAGCTGTTAATTTAGAATTACAAACAGACACTTCAATTTCTATTTGTATAGGTGTCCAAGTTTTTTTATTGATCACACTAAAACTCTTTAATTGGTCAAAAAAATTGGTTGAAAAAAAATCGAAATTGTCTATGTTTATATCTGTAGATAATTAAATACTACAAGTAAATATTTGACAAGGAGTTACGGTCCTACTTTTTTAGAATCTTTACCTCAACTTAACCTTTGACCTTTCCGTAGCACAGATCTATGATAGCTTACAATCTACACGATGTTGGCTAATCGCTTATTTATATGTAATGTATAATTTGAAGGTAACAGTTAGTCACGATTCGGACCCCCGCCGGGACACCTGCGTGTTACCTACCACCTGTACTGAGGTTAAATATAATTTATTACGATAAATATTATATACTAGCTCCTGCAAGCGGCTTCGCCCGCGTGAATAACGATTTAACTTATTTGTTTACTTAATATTTAATTATTAATAATAATAAACGCTACACGCTGAACTGCCCCATTATGATATTTATATTGTGTGTCGGAAGTCCGCAAACACACCCAGACACACCCAGACCCAGAAAACGTGCCTGTATTTGTCAATACAAACATCTGCTCCCAACGGGAATCGAAGCCACGACCAGTGGCGCTAAAGGCAAAGTTTCATCCTTTTAGTTTCTGAATAGCAACTTTCAACCCCTTTGTGCCGCTAGTTTTAAAAATGACGAATTTCCATACAAACTTTCAACCCCTTTTTTAACCCCTTAAAGTTCGAATTCCGAAAAGTCATTTCTAATTGCGCGTTTACGTTTTAAAAACGACACCTGTGAAAAAAATCAGCAACCTAGGTCTAAGGGTTTAGTCTGGGCGTTTATAAGTCAGTCAGGTCTTCGCCTTTTATATATATTGATAAGTTTAAATATGTACATAAGTTATGTTTCTTAGAACGTTTAAGGTTAAATGTCATGACTTATGAGCGTGGATGTACACAACTAAATCTATGGCACTCCTAGCATCATTAAAAAAATATACGTTTATAATAAATAACCTTTTACTAAATATATTTATTTCGTATTCTGTCGTTCTTTGGTCATGTTACAAGGAGGAATATGGGCAACCTGGGACGTCTGATGGTTTAAGGCAAAATGGAAGGGAAAAGACCTAGAGGCCGAAGTCCTTAAGGTCAGATCAAATTCCCGAACATCTGGTCATGGCTGTTAGCGTCGCACTCCACCAGGCGACGGAACGTAACCGATGGAACCTGATAGGAGTCACGATCCTCAGTGATGAGGGAGCGATTAGGAAGAAGAAATATATTTATAATTGTTCGTAACTTTTGCCTCGTTCTTATCGCGCGTTACACGCTCTGAGCAGATGGGAGCTAGACCGAAAAGTAATAAAACTTTTTCCGACACCAGAGATCTTTCTAAAATGGTATCAATCGTCAGCTTCATATACTACCGTCCAGTTTAATTTCATCGTCCCTCATAGTTACTATAAATATATCTTTCTTTTTTTCTTTTTTATGCAAAATAAGCTTACGTTTGACCTCAATCTCGCTTGGTGGAAGGCGAAGATGAGGTCTGAGATAGAGCACCTATGCCTAGAAGGTGTCTGTTCACTCTGGCCTTAAAGGTGTCCAGGTTATAGCATTCTGGAAAAACTGACCGCGGCAAAGAGTACCACTCCTTAGCCGTCCGCATAATGAAAGAGGAGGCAAACCGCTTCGTGCGTAAAGGAGGAATGTCTACGACGTAAGGGTGAAACCGCTAAATAAATAAATTAATCATTACATGTTAGTCTTTTTAATAATTAATATAAATTATTAATATTTGGTATAGATAGCGAAAAGAACTTCGTATCTATCGCGTGTCCTCTAACACATTGCTTTTAGCGTTCCGTAGCCAAATGGCAAAAACGGAACCCTTATAATTTCGTCATGTCCGTCTCTCCGTATGTCACAGTAATTTTACTCGGAGATTATTGGCACAGTCTATACGAAATTTAATCAATAGGTGTATAATATTATCTCCTAAATAAATAAATAAATAAATAAACGCTACACACTCAACGGCCCCCATTAGGATAGTGATATCCTGTGTCGGGGTCCGGAAACATTCACAATGACAAGGACAAATACACCCAGACCGGAAAATATGCTTGCATGGTCAATACAAACATATTATGCTCCGAGCGGGAATCGAACCCGCGACCTGTGGCGTTTAAGGCAGGTACCGCTGCGCCACAACGTCGTCATATAAGTCATATAAATTGTGAACTTTCAACCACATTTATTTTAGAGAACATCGATCTACAAATTTTAGAGATATATAAGTTGTTTAAATAACTTTATTTTTCATATAGCTTTTATTAATTACTATGAAATTACCAAATTCGTCATAATTTTTTAAGTCTTTAAGATTCTTCACAATTTAGCATCGGAACCCTTTAGTTACACAAGTGGTCCAATACGCACTTGACAGGTTTTTTTTTATTATGTTAGAAGTTGGCAAACAAGCATACGGCGCACCTGATGGTGAGTGGCTGCCGCAGCCTATGAGCGCTTGCAGCACCATTAGTAGGTGCCACTCACGCGTTGCCAACCTCGAGATATTAGTTCTTAAATCTCGTTCGCCCAGTAATTTCACTAGCGTACAATGCCCTTCAAACCGGAACACAGTAGTGACTAAGCACTACTATTTGGCGGCAGAATATTGGACACTGCGGTGGTACCTACCTAGCCGGCCTCTTGCAACAAAAGACCTACCACCAGTGTGACTGATTGCACTGGTGGAATAATCTCTGTTGTGACAGAGGTTATCCCAACAGTAATTATTAATAGTTTAAATTCTTTTTTAATGTCAGTCAACAATCACCTTAAATAACCTAATAACTAATCTCGAATTATTTTCTATAGGAATTAACTACGTTAATCGCTAAATAACGGATTAATATAGAAAATCATATTATAACCTAAATAACATTATCAGGTACATCACAAATTGATATAAAGGTTATAGCTCAATTCTATCGCATAAACTACGACGACGACGTTGTGGTGCAGTGGTATCGAACCTGCCTTAAACGCCACAGGTCGCGGGTTCAATTCCCGCTCGGAGCATATATGTTTGTATTGACCATGCAAGCATATTTTCCGGTCTGGGTGTATTTGTCCTTGTCCTTGTATGTGTTTTCGGACCCCGACACAGGATATCACTATTCTAATGGGGTCTGAGTGTATAGCGTTTGAGTGTGTAGCATTTATATGTACAACAAATCGACCGAGAAAATTAAGTTGGTAATTTCATAGTAATTATTAAAAGTAGTATGAAAAACAAAGTTATGGGAACAACAAATCTATCTCTAAAATCTCTAAACCTATCTTCTTCAAACCAAATGTGTTTGAAGGTTCATTTGAAGTCTTACAATCTCAAATTTTTCCGTACTTCAAAAGAACTTTCGTTCCGTTACGTTTTTTTGCCATTTGACTACGGATACTTCGTCATCCTAGCATTATTCCCGGTATTTTTATGTACCCAGGGTCTGCTTATTACTCTTATCCGGATTTGACAGGTTACTAGTTTTTACACGGAGCGATTGCCATCTGACCTCCGCAACCCTAAAGACGAACCAGTAACGCATTGGATAAGAGCAATTTACTTATCAAGAGTTAACGATTATTATCAGATGTTATTGATAATAACCGGGACCGACAGCTTAACGTGCTCTCCGAGGCACGGTGGGGAGACCCACACGGACAAACGCCCAGACCGAGACAGAAATTTTAAGAAACATCTGCCCGAGCGGGAATCGAACCCGCAACCGTCGAGACTAAAGGCAGACTCGCTACCCACAACGCCACAACGGTGTCGGTGACTACGGATACTAACAAATGATAAAATATTAACAAAATATATTTCCAATATTCTAAATACATCGGAAAAAATTAACGCACAATAAAAACATCTCATCTCCGCAACACCCTGAGCGATACTGACGCACGAAGGTCGCAGGTGTAGTCAGAGTTCACCACGCATGCGCGCTGTACACGCCGATACATCAATACCACTTGCTTACCAACACCCCTTCATCATACGATTAGTACCTTTATGTTTATACAAATAAGACTTAGATTGATTGACGTGTACTTTATTGTTGACAAGTTAAGTTTGTCGTATCTCCGTTGATGCGGCATGCAAAATTCAGATATCGGTCCATAGTGAGTGTTGGAATTGTAAGCTCAGTGTCACCTTTTAACTACAAGCAATTAAAACTCTTAAGTATTATTAAATTAAAACTGGTTATCGTTTGTCAATATTTAATTAAACGTATTTATATGACATTTTAATAAACGTATAAACCCATTAACTTACTACAACCTGGCACCTCGACAGACAAAACGACTAAAGACTCGCTGGTGCTCCTTCGTAAATTCAACACCAATGCAACGAAACAAAGTTAGTTCGAAGTTTTGTTCGAAGTTAACTTCATTCGATAATATAAGCTTATAACTGTCTTTAGTAGGTATAATATTAGTCTAGTTGTAAACGAAATTTTGATTACTTTATTTTAATAATTAGCTCTATACTTAAAACATTTGTCGTATACTTTCGTTTTCGTTGAAAAGATCTTCGCCCAGTTTATAAGGTACCAGAAGCTGTACCTCGGTAAAATTAAAACGGGATCTTAAATTTTCTTATACAGACGCCGAACCTATCGCTTAACATACACGCACAAGAAACAACGAAACTTAACGATATTAATTAAACTGCCAGGCTGTGATAATACTTTACAATTATTCGTTAACAATTTCCCGTCAAAAACATTTATACGATTTTTAGGGTTCCGTAGTCAAATGGCAAAAACGGAACCCTTATAGTTTCGTCATGTCCGCCTGTCCGTCCGTATGTCACAATCATTTTACTCGGAGACTATTGGCTCTATTTATTCGAAATTTACTAAATAGGTGTATTCTATGAACCGCACAACGATTCTGTAATGAAATTTTAAAATATATAAGAATTTAGGGTAGCAGTCCATACATGTAACTGAGTGTTGAAAAAAAAATTTCAACGTATGTCAACATGTGAGATCTCTTTGAATAGGTCTTTCAAAATGATAACGAGGTTTGATTTTCACTATTTTCAATAAGTCAGTAGTTGTTGAGATATTAGCTCCTAAAGTCATAAAAATTGTGTCAGAAAAATTTGAGCTTGTTCTTACATCAAATAAAATTTCTCCCACATTTGGTTTGAAGAAGATAGGTCTACAAATTTAAGAGATATATAAGTTTTTCCCATAACTTTGTTTTTCATATAGCTTTCATTAATTACTATGAAATTACCAACTTATTTTTGGAGTCCATTTTAATTGGTTATTACTTTTAAAGGCCTTAAGATTCTTCATAACCAAGGTGCGTGGTCCACAACGCACTTGACTGCTAATTATAAAAATGTTACCTTTCAAAACTCACTGATTAATAATTCTTTCTTGTTTCTACATAATAATAAATCGATAAGTAAGTAAAATGCGATGTAAGTATCGAAACTTCATAAAGTAGCACTTTGTATAAAGCTCTGGAGAAGCAAATAAGTTTTATCCGCGGGAAGCTTTACGGGGACGTTTTTTAAACTTTTAGAAGAAAATAAACTTCAGTTTATTTTCTTCTAAAAATTGTGTTCTCTTCTTATTAACATATACATTTACATAAATTTCGACGACGTTGTGGCGCAGCGGCAGCGAACCTGCCTTAAACGCCACCGGTCGCGGGTTCGATTCCCGCTCGGAGCATAATATGTTTGTATTGACCATGCAAGCATATTTTCCGGTCTGGGTGTATTTGTCCTTGTCATTGTGAATGTTTCCGGACCCCGACACAGGATATCACTATCCTAATGGGGGCCGTTGAGTGTGTAGCGTTTATTTATTTATTATTATTTATATTTCATATTTATGTAGCAATCAAATTGATTCGTAGTAGATATTCACTGCTATTAGAAATATTTCTATTCTGGTTAAAAAGTTAATTTTTTTGCTTTTTTACATCGATATTCGATATTTATTGTGACGGCTACAATTCCACTTTCAAGACGGGTTACTCTTGACCAAAACATCAAGACTCTTGAATGTTAGAAGCACAGAAATCTTGATAATAAGGTACTAGAACTGGGAGTATGTATTTTTTTATGTTAGAAGTTGGCAAACAAGCATACGGCCCACCTGATGGTAAGTGGTTGCCGTAGCATAAGAGCGCTTGCAGCACCATTAGTAGGTGCTACTCACGCATTGCCAACCTCGAGATATTGGTTCTTAAATCTCTTTTGCCCAGTAATCTCAGTAGCCTACAGTGCCCTTCAAACCGGAACACAGTAATGCCTAAGCACTACTATTTGGCGGCAGAATATTTGACACTGCGGTCGTACCTACCTAGCTGGCTTCTTGCAACAAAAGATCTACCACCAGTGTGACTGATTGCACTCGTGGAATAATCTCTGCTCTGACAGAGATTATCCCAACAGCGGGCGATGGGGTCATCACGTCCAGACGCCATTAAAGACGTAAGTATGCACGACGATATCGTAAAATCGACGTTACACTGCTACGTGCGCTTGTACTGCCCCGGATATTGAACAGCTTAGACAGCAATGGTGAGCAAAGTGAATAAACGACAAGAATGTTCGCACCGCTCGTGTCTCATAAGTCACAATTGCAGCGACAGAGTCACGCGTATATGCCACTTCCATACTCTACTTTATTATTATGATTTCTATAGTTAGATACAAGTGAGACATAATTATACTAAAATGTTAAATATAAACCAAAGAATACTAGGTTCAATTCATTATTTTTTTAAGCCCCAATACCACAATAATAATGACAGTATTCGTTATATTTACTACATAAAATAACATAAAAATAATTATCGAAAATGATTTTTCCATTCCATCTTCGGTCTCTAACAATCGGTAGCAATTTACGGGGCTAATTTATATCGTTAATCATCCGAATAAAACAGCTAGGGAAACACACAAAAGAATTGTTTCGAAACGATAATTAATATTGGCAAACAACAACAGTTCTCATAAATACATATAAGACTGGTATTAGTACACATTTTAAAAAGCCTTCTGATATAAAGGTTGGATGTTTTTCCCTAATCAAGCAAAAATGGTAATACGAATTTGGATCAATATTACCTTGATGGACACAAGAATTAATTCCACCGGCATGGCTTTGTGGGTAGTCAGTCTGCCTTTTGCCTCGGCGGTTGTCGAACCAGCAGGTTCGATTCCCGCTTGGGCAGACGATTCCATTAATCTTACAAATATCAGTTTTGGTCTGGGTGTTTGTGGGTTTCCTCACCTTGCCTCAGAGAGCACGTTAAGCTATTAGTCTCGGTTGTAATCACATAACATCTGATAATAATCGTTAACTATTGATAAGTAAATTGCTCTTATCCAACAAGCTACTGGTTCGTCCTTAGGTGCAGAGATCAGATGTCAATCACTCTGTATAAATACGTATTTACTTAAAATTTGGTTTATAGAATAAAGAATCACTTAACGCAAGCGAAGTCAGTCACCTCTAGTAGTACTATAAAACAACAAGGTACAAAAACTGTAACAGTTATTCGATTGATCTAAAAACAAAAGTAAAAAATCGCCTCAATCGAGAGCGATCGGGACCCGTGACGCTGTTGCATTGTGATAAAGAAGCGGGACAAAAAAACTAACAATGCGATTAAAGCTGAAACAAAAAATTCGATTGTCAAAATCATTGTGCACGACGTTTTATATTTCGTAACAACTATAGGGTTGTTGCTGATGAAAGTTGAAGTGAAATCAGCAGATGATGCTTTATATCCATTGTAACATAAGTTTTCACCATTTTATTTTATGAATCTGTTTAAAACCACCAACAATTAGATAAATACAATATCGGTTAACTGATCTCTTATATATTGAGAGATTGTTTCGGTCTTCGAATATTCTGATTTTTATAAGAATATATTTCTCATTAATTGAAATTGCAATCGTTAATGCAACTTTTTATAACGCAGCTATTTATTTTTACTTTGAAAAAGAGCGTTACGGATTGGAAGGAAGGGATTAGATGGGCAAAAAGAAAGGGGAAGAGAGGAGGTGGTAGATTGGGTCTTCGATGCTCTCCCTCATCGCACGAAACGAAACCCTAATCTGTTACTTTACGCTGATTTTCTATGAGGGTAGTACATCCCCGGTCGAGACGGACCTTTTGTGTTAGGAGACGCATGGCTCTAATACTACTATAGTTAAGAATCCGAACTAGTGCTCTGATAGCTGAGACCCCGTACCCAATTCTGATTCACAAAAACAAAGGTTTCGTTACTTAATCGTTTACACAATGTCATTATGGATATTGGAATAGTCTCGGTCTTGAGTCGATTATTCGGTATTTTATAAACATAAATAAAAATTATATTAATTTTAGTAACAGCATCTGATTATTTTTGCACGTAAGACCTTAGCAAAATTTAAAACCCAGTATCAGAGAGCCCTTCCGGACACCGTTGAGGCGTTGTGGGTAGCAAGTCTGCCCTTAGTCTCGACGTTTGCGGGTTCGATTCCCGCTCGGGCAGATGTTTGTTAAAAATTTCTCTCTCGGTCTGGGCGTTTGTCCGTGTGGGTCTCCCCACCGTGCCTCGGAGAGCGACGACCCCATCGCCCGCTGTTGGGATAACCTCTGTCACAACAGAGATTATTCCACCAGTGCAATCAGTCACACTGGTGGTAGGTCTTTTGTTGCAAGAGGCCGGCTAGGTAGGTACCACCGCAATGTCCAATATTCTGCCGCCAAATAGTAGTGTTTAGGCACTACTGTGTTCCGGTTTGAAGGGCATTGTACGCTAGTGAAATTACTGGGCGAACGAGATTTAAGAACTAATATCTCGAGGTTGGCAACGCGTGAGTGGCACCTACTAATGGTGCTGCAAGCGCTCATAGGCTGCGGCAGCCACTTACCATCAGGTGGGCCGTATGCTTGTTTGCCAACTTCTAACATAAAAAAAAAACACACAGAACACGTATTTGGCAAATATAAAAGTGTTGTTTTGTTTGATGAGCTTAGTAGTCTCAAGTATCTTCTTCTTCTCTTCTGTCAGTGACTACTTATACTGCTGATGTTTCTATAAACATTCTGCGGAGACTGCTTTACATCTTTTAATTATTACAATACAGAAACTATCATTTCTAAAATAGGGAGGTTTTTTTATGTGGCTATGAGTGATGGTAATCGGTTCTCGTAACCTGTTAGCGCTGGCAACACTTTTGTAGTTGTCACTGACGGGTTGCCAACCTCAAGATATTGGTTCTTAAATCTCCTCTTATACATAAAAAAAAATTATTACTTTACAAATTACTCTATAAGATGCATTGAAACTCTAACGTTTGCATTAAAATTTCCAAACTCTCTTCAACTTCTTAGAAAGTTTCTCGTCGGTGGAATATCGTTCAAGTTCTGTTTCAAACATTCAAAGAAATCTTATGACTTTCATATAGCATTTTATTTTTGTTTCGTATCCAAAGATTACTCTAATGCCATGTTTCTTTACATTACTAAGCGTAATAATCTTTATACATATATATAAAAGGAAAAGACCTGTCTGATATATCTACACCTAGCCTAAATTCTTGGACGTAGAAAGCTGAATTTTCAAAAAAAAAAAAAAAAGATTTTTATAAAATTCAACCCAACACAACGGAGTGAAAAAGCGATTAAAAGTTTCTACGGGATGTCCGTAATTTTTTCCGAAAAATGAAAGATATAAAAACATGTGTTTTCATATTTTATAACATTCCAGATCTGAAGGGGTGAAATACGGGTTCCAAGTTTGTATTTAAATCGTTATTGACGCGGGCGAAACCACGGGCAGAAGCTAGAATTGATATAAAATCGTATTTACAAGCATTTTGTAAATAGTAAACCATTTTCAGTAAGTACTTGCTTGTTAATACGTAATGCCGTTTCTCTTTCGTGCTTTTTTTTTATTTTTTATGTTAGAAGTTGGCAAGCAAGCATACGGCCCACCTGATGGTAAGTGGCTGCCCCAGCCTATGAGCGCTTGCAGCAGCATTAGTAGGTGCCACTCACGCGTTGCCAACCTCGAGATATTAGTTCTTAAATCTCGTTCGCCCAGTAATTTCACTAACGTACAATGCCCTTCAGACCGGAACACAGTAGTGCCTAAGCACTACTATTTGGCGGCAGAATATAGGACACTGCGGTGGTACCTACCTAGGCGGCCTCTTGCAACAAAAGACCTACCACCAGTGTGACTGATTGCACTGGTGGAATAATCTCTGTTGTGACAGAGGTTATGCCAACAGCTTTTATTAGTCTTTATTGAAATCGAAAGGGACTCGATTTAAAAACGGTAAAACTTTGTTCGAATGGCACTATAAATTGAAATTAATAGGAAGCGCCCTTTATTGAGAACATTTAAGTTATATAAATAAGTAAAGCATATAATAATATGTGTAAAAACTTAAAAATTGATGTTGTAATTACATCTTAGTATAAATAAATAAATAAATAAACGCTACGCACAATATCCTATCAAGAGTTTCATCAAATCTTATGATAACAACCGGGACCGACAGCTAAACGTGCTCTCTGAGGCAGAGTGCGATCACCCATAAGGACAAACACCCAGAACGAGACAGATATTTGTAGGATTAATACAAGATATTAATCCAAAAATTTTAGGACATTATTAAGTTAGTGTGACGTATATCAAGAGTCTAAGTTTGTCCTTATTACATCGGATATCTGTCATTAAAAGTCCTGTTCAAATCGGTCTAAATCGTTTCGGAGATTAGCCGGAACAAAAAGCAGACATACACAAAAATTTAAATTCATTTTTATAAGCACCGTATATTACGCACTCTAGTAATTATTTCATATATTATAGAATGTATAAATTACGAAAAAATATTTATTACTGTTTCAAAATTACTCGTTGCTATGTAATTAAGGAAAACATAACTTTCCCGTCCATTGTTATATAGGGCCTGATTATCTGCGTGTGCACCGATGACGTCACACCGGGCTTTGGCGAAACGTTATCACCAACGCATATCGAAACGACCATAGAATACACACAATTTCGAAGAAACAACTTCTCGTTAAAAACCGCTTTTTGAAAAACCGGTTTTTCTATAATTAGCTTTAAGCTAATGCTTTTATTTTTAGAATTCGTGACAGCTTATCACATAAGAACTTTTCTCCACGATTTTAAAAGGCATTCATTCATTCCCGGCGTCCTGGGTAGGAGAAACGGGTTATGTGGGGTTCCATGACAAGGTTATGAGGAACGTTATGAGGACCTACTAAAACCTCCTCGGTCGCCGACCTCAGTGTGTTTGCCAGGTTACGGCAACTCTCGCAGAATATGCCAACGCGACCTGTCAATCACGGCGCTTCGATTGGTAGCGGAGCTCGGTTCCCTTTCGAGAGGGTAAAGCCCCAGCGTTACCCACGCAAGCACGCATGGTAGTCAAGACCACACCAACTGCCTTCCTCCTCAGGGCCGCTAAACACGGACGCACAAATAACCCACTCTGCACGTCCATGGCCCGAGGGCACACCTTACTTATATAGTCTGGGTGTCCTGACAACTCTGACACTAGGTTATCCACTAACCACCAGGAAGGTCAGAACGTTAGAATGTAGTACGATTAATTAACGTGAACAAAGTAAGCATGACTCGTGATAAACTGTCACATCTACATTTCGACTTAATCACTGACACATTAGCATACAATAGCCCGACGAGCCGACTGGTCTGATAGTGATGAAGCTTACAAAGTAACACTCTAACAAACCAAGTCAACAGACTATTATGCAATCGGTACTTTGGCGATTTATTCTTGGTTGGCATTACAATCACGATTGGGTTGACTGCACTGTTATATAAATATGTGCTAGCGTCTGCCCGCGACTTCGTTCGCTGTGAACTTAGAATTGGCTCCAGACAGAAATAAATACATACGATATTCAACGGTAGTAGAGCCATGGTTCTCTCAGCACAAAAGGGCCGGATCGACCTGGGTAGTACTACCCTCACACAGAAAATCGTCGTAAAGTATCAGTATCAGTAGGTACTGTTGCGTTTCGTGCGATGAGTGAGACCACCCAAGGTCCAATCTCCCACCCCCTCTGTTCCCTTATCATCTCATCCCTCCTGTTCCTTGAATGTGATACTTTAAGTATCGCAAGCGTTCACAGGTTGCTGTAACTGCTCACCATCAGGCGGACCGTATGCTTGTTTGCCAACCGTCATGATATAAAAAAAATTGGCTTCAGAGAGAAATGAATCATTTGTAAGCAAAACACAGCTATCTCTGTGCTGAATTTCATCACAATCCGGTCAGCCATTTTTTCATGATTGAGTTACAAACATTCAAACATCTAAACTTTCATATTTATTATATGAGTAACTTCTGTCCGCAGCTTCGGCGTCGTGAATTACGTTTTCCTTTCCCTGTTGTATATTGATATTTTACACCCTTGAGGGTAAAACTTTTACAAACTTTGAATCTCATATATATTTATACCGCATCAACTGCCTCAATATAAGTTTCAAATTTCTAGCTTTAAAAGTAATGACACTTCTATACAACTTTTCACCCCCCTTTTAACCCCTTACAACCCTTTTTTCGCATTTAATATTAGCATTCAGGCTCTAGACTATCTTTGTACCAAACTTCATTTACATTGAGTTAGCAGTTTTGGCGTGAAAGCGCGACAGGGAGACAGAGTTATTTTCCCATTTGAAAAATATAATATAATCGTTCCGATATACGGAACTCTTAAAGACGGGGATGGACGAACTTCTCCGTTTTATTATAGTGGTACTAGCGGGCCCAGCAGACGTTGTCCTGCCCCGAAAAAATCTGGGACCCGATAGCAGCGCCCTCTACCCGGTGAAAGTTTTTGATTGACTAATAAGGCTATTAAAAAGCAGGGGTTGGTGATAAAAAAGTGAAAATTTAGGGTCGTATGTATTTTTCAATGCCACATAATAAAATAATAAAAAATAAAAATTTTATCCAAAAATAAAAAAAAATTTTGGGGTGGACACCCCTTATCACTGAGGGGTTTGAAAAATAGATAGTGGCCGATTCTCAGACTTACTGAATATGCATAAAAAATTTCATAAGAATCTGTCAAGCCATTTCGGAGGAGTATGGGAACGAACGAATAATCGTTTTAGTTCTATAGTAAATTGTAAAGTGTCGTTTCCTGTTATCATTTTCGTAAAAGATAATTAAAAACCAGTTTATCTGCTTGATTATTCTACTGCTTAAGAATATCCCCCTTTTCTTAAAGGAGGAAAAGAGGTATATTGCTACGGTATCCTTTGTAACCTAAAGTCTTTGGAGTATTAACAAATAAATAAATAAACGCTACAAACTCAACGCCCCCCATTAGGATAGGTATATCCTGTATCGGGGGTCCTGAAACATACACAATGACAAAGACAAACACACCCAGACCGGGAAACATGCCTGTATGATCAATACAGACATCTACTCCGAGCGGGAATCAAACCCGCGATCTGTCCTTGATATTGTTATAAAAATCGACTAACAAATTTTCAGCGAAATTTCTTCCTTATCAAAGTTACTAGTAAAATAATATTTTCTCGAATTTTACAATACCTCAAAATATATACTATAGTGATTTTTTGCATCGATTGTAATACAATTAAAAAGACTCCTTATGTAAAATTCCATACAAATTTACAACAAAAGCATCCCCACCTGTCTAGCTCCATACATGGATTTTTTTATTGAATACTAGCGGCCCGCTCCGGCTTCGCACGGGTATAAAATATATAGCCTATGTCATTCACTGAAAAAATGATTACGATCGATCCAGTAGTTTTGATTTATTCATTACTGCCCTTGGCCCGCACGCGTTAAATGTAATTATTTACGACATCACATTAGAAAAATCAAAATATTTTTTTTTCTCTATTATTTAATGGATGTTATTATACATATAAACCTTACTCTTCAATCACTCTATCTATAAAAAAAACCGCATCAAAATCCGTTGCGTAGTTTTAAAGATTTAAGCATACATAGGGACAGAGAAAGCGACTTTGTTTTATACTATGTAGTGACAACGAGTGCGGGTCGTAGAATGGATTATAAAAGTCAGTGAAGTGTTATAAGACAATTTCTTTTGCAATAGTTTACAAGACTTCTATAGCCAATTCTATGTCTGTGGTAAAGTGAAATTAACAGGATCTCCTTCGATCTTTTCTTTTCGATTCTTCAAACATATAGTTGAATCATAACTAAAAATTTATTCCTATATAGTCCTGCTATATTTGTTATTTATTTTAAGTTAGCGTTTCGAATTATTAATTAACATCAGATAATAATTAATCGTTAACTCTTGATAAGTAAATTGCTCTTATCCAATGAGTTAGTGGTGGGTAGGTAATACCGCAGTGTCAGTTATTCTAGGGCTAAGCAGTAGTGTGCGTTACTGCGTTTCTGTTTGAAGGGCACTGTGGCTAGTGAAATCACTGGGCAAAGGAGACTTAATAACCAATATCTCATTTGGTAACGCGTGAGTGACACCTACAAATGTATAGTGTTGCATACGCTCATAACAGACGCTTACCATGAAGCAGTTTAAATAATTTAGTATTTAAAACATGTAAAACCACGTTGAACAGCCAGTTTAACTTAGAACTATGTCATGTCATCATATTTACAGCTCTATTGTTGTCTCGAGCCCGCTCTAACTACAAGGTTGATCAACCTGAACGTAACATTTCCGAATGAATATTATAGACCGACCCAAATGGTTTTACTTTTAAGCGTAATTCTGCGTTAAAGCGTACGCGTTTTTCAAAATTCAAACCTCAAAATATTCCCTTTTCCAACAGCCCACAATATAAATAAAATTATAACAATATAAATAAAATTAATAGTCTGCTGTGTCTGTTTAAGTAAAGCTACCGCGGGTTCAAAAAGTAGAACTAAGTTTGTTCCGACTAGATCCGAACACAAAGTCAGCAGTTACACTTTTAAAATTAAAATTTTAGAATATACTAGCGGGCCCGGCAGACGTTGTCCTGCCCCGAAAAAATCTGGGACCCGATAGCAGCGCCCTCTATCCGGTGAAAGTTTTTGATTGACTAATAAGGCAGGGGTTGGTGATAAAAAAGTGAAAATTTAGGGTCGTATGTATTTTTCAATGCCACGTAATAAAAAATAAAAATAAAAATTTTATCCAAAAAATTTAAAAAAATTGGAGTGGACAGCCCTTATCACCGAGGAGTTTGAAAAATAGATAGTAGCCGATTCTCAGACTTGCTGAATATGCATAAAAGAATTCATAAGAATCGGTCAAGCCGTTTCGGAGGAGTATGGGAACGAACATTGTGACACGAGAATTTTATATATTAGATATTAAATGGACACAATACAATTTTATATCCTGCAAGTCTAATGTACATAAACTTTACGCCATATAATATACTCAATATAAGTCTTACAATGGTGTACAAATTTTCTATTTTAAGTACAAAAATACTAAGCAATTGATCCATTATTTATGAAACCAATTGTTTTTTGATGTAATAAATTCATTTTCTTTATTTTTATTATCTCAAGTTACACGCTGAATAACTGAATATTGAATCTACAATTCGTACACAAAAACCCTCTCAAAGACACACGTTCCCCGGCGCGTAATCAGAAAACAGCCTCCAGCGTTCTGGAGGTGACAACATCCGTTAAAACTAGACGTCATGTTAAAAGCTTGGTGATGCAGTCGCTTTGAATCATTTGATAACCTTCTTGTGTGACGCTATATTTAAAACATATTTACAATTCAATACTAGAAAAAAAACTTTCGGAATGTGTATTGCTGTTGGCTCTACTGGCCTTGACAGCGTCACGGGCGGGGGCCGAGTACTGAGACTCAGCCGTGATAAAGGGACAGCCCTCACGGGGGCCCAAATTTGATTCCGTCCTTAGGGTGCCTCCTGCGAAGCCGAACCACGGCTAAGGACGTCATCGGAGATGGAGGCAGCGCTCCGAGCTGTGTGTCTGTGCTGTGTAACGGGCATTTTCTAATGTAATCCTATCGTCAGGGTCTTGCAGGACGTGCTTAGGACGCCTTACTTTTGTCGGTTGGTTACATCGGTCTGTGTAGATACAAGCATGTCTAATCAAAGGATTTTGATGGAAAGTAGTTTGATCGAAATAGTTTTGCGATAAGCGCTTCAAATGTTTGGGGATCGAATCGATTTCAAAGTCTCTATGGAGATCTACGTTGCGAACGTACCACGGACAGCCCGAGGCCATGCGTAAGAAACGGTTCTGAACTATTTGTAATTGATTAATTCTTCTGGCGTGGAGTTCAATACTAGTTCTTCTTCTTCTTCCTAGCATTATTCCCGGTATTATTTTTTAATGTTACTCGGTTGGCAAGCAAGCATACGGCCCACCTGATCAGTAAGCGGTTGTCGTAGCCTATGAGCGCGCGTAACACCATTAGTAGGTATCACTCACGCGTTGCCAACCTCGAGATATTGGTTCTTTAATCTTTGCCCAATTAATTTACTAGCTACAGTGTTCCTCAAACTGGAACACATTAATGCCCAAGCACTACTGTTTGGCGGTACAATATTTGAAACTAAAGTGGCTACCTGGCCGGTCTCTTGCAACAAAAGTCCCAGGGTCTGCTTATTACTCTCATCCGGATTTGACAGGTTACTAGTTTTTACACAAAGCAATTGCCATCTGATCTCCGCAACCCTAAGGGCGAACTAGTAACTCATTGAATAAGAGCAATTTACATATCAAGAGTTTTCGATTATTATCAGATGTTATGTGACAACAACCGGAATCGACAGCTTAACGTGCTCTCCGAGGCACGGTGGGATGACCTACGAGGACAAACACCCAGACCGAAACAGATATTTTTAACAAACATCTGCCCGACCGGGAATCGAACCCATAACACAAGCGGGACAATATAAACATCTGCTCCGAGTGGAAATCAAACCCGCGATCAGTAGCGCTTAAGGCAGGTTCGCAATAACTTCATACGATACCCAAATTTTCCCCTTACCCAAGAGGCGATTACATTTAACTGCCTCGGGTAACCGTAGTCAAGGCCCTACGGTGACTCGAATTACGGTATTTTTAATATATCTGCCAAACGCATAATGCCTACGGACAAATAAAATTAAAACCGGCCGAGTGCGTGTCGGACTCGTACATAAATGGTTCCGTAGAAAAAAAAATCTTGTATGAGTGGGTCTCCATAATTCCGAAATTAAATTCGCTGTTGTAGGAAAAGGCAAAAGAAATACACATTCTGTGAAAATTTCGATTCTACATGTTACGGTTACTGAAATAAAGCATGCTGACAGACGGACCAACGGACATACTCGTTAATCATGGAATAATTTTAGGGGATCTACATAGACTTACTACCAAAAAGTTTCAATCTTTTTGCGCTCGAAGCGTATCCTCAATTCTCGATGACGTATTCCGACTCTGCCTCGCAGGAGGCATCGTAAGGACGGAATGAAATTTGAGCCCCCTGAGGGCTGTCGGTTTTCACGGCTAGGTATCAGCACTCGGCTCCCCCACCTGGTGACACCGTCATGGATAGTAGTGCCAACAGCAATACACATTCAAAATAAAATCTTTTTATAGTTTGTTGTAGTAAGTCTGGGTGCTAGTTTCAAGCAGCTACAAGCAGTTGCCTTTGACTTGATCCGCTAGCCTACGGTTTCTTAGTGACCATAGATTTTCTATTGTTCCTGTTAAACTAGCTGTCTTCAAAAGAAAACAATGTTTTTATGTCATGACGATTGGCAAACAAGCATACGGTCCGCCTGATGGTAAGCAATCACTGCAACCTATGGACACTTACGATACTTGATGTATCACATGCGAGTTGCCAACCCAAGGGATAGAAGAGAAGTGGTAGGAGATTGGCCCTCCGGTGCTCGCACTCATCACTCGAAACTGATGAAGATATTACCTAGGTAGGTACTTTTAAAAATCAATTTGTATAACTGGTCAATATAAGACTTTCACAATAGGATTAGTAAGATTAATATAGATTTACATCACTCAATGCGAAAAATGCATCGTTACCTACAGTATGTACATTCATTAGATTAAAACTTTTCAACAATGATAAGAATGTTGATAAATAAGGGTCGTACTTAGTAAACACAACACAGGGGCTATTACATATTTAATTGCCCCGGGTTGCGTAATCAAGGACCCTCTGCGTCCCTGTCTGTGTACAGTTGCACGGATTAACATTTTAAAATTAAACTAGCTTTGCTTAAAGGTGCTATTTTTTTATTGAAACAATTTTTTTCCTACCTTGATGAAAAGTTCGCTTTTAGTCTCTAGTACGAGGGAGAAAAGTGCCCGATTCTCTCCCGGCAAGATGACGCTAATTAACTCACTTTACCTCTCGATAACAGCAACCTTTATCCCTCATACCAGGGACTCAAAGAGAACTTTTAATGGTAGGAAAGATGTATACGCATCACGGGAGAAAAGTAGGAGAATGTTACCCGAAATTGTCGATCCGCGGGTGATGTGTAGGATATTTTTTCTCTCGAGATGCATAATGTTCTATTTTAATTTACACAGACCGATGTAACCAACCGACAAAAGTTAGGCGTCCTAAGCACGTTCTGCAAGACCCTGACGATAGGATTACATTAGAAAATGCCCTTACACAGCACAGACACGCACACAACACTGTTTTCGCCGGCGAGGATGAGGTCCTTTGTTTCGCACGTCGCGTCGCGCTCACACCGTCGGGTGAGTCTATCGTATAGAATGCGCTCGGAGCGCTGCCTCCATCTCCAATGACGTCCTTACCCGTGGTTCGGCTTCGCAGGAGGCACCCACGGAGGACGGAATCAACTTTGAGTCCCCGTGAGGGCTGCCCCTTTGTCAAGGCTGATTCTCTGTACTCGGTCTTCCCGCTCGGTGACGCTGTCAAGGACAGTAAGGCCAACAGCAATACACATTCCGGATTCAAAAACAAAAAAAAAAAACTATTGTAATAAATCCTTTGCTTACAGATTTAAATAAATGATTATGTCGATGTGAGAGGCGGCAAATGGGCAGGAGGCTAACCTGATGTTAAGCGATCACCGCCGCCCATGAACATCTGCAACATCAGAAGGCATGCAGGCGCGTTGCCGACCTTTAAGGAAAGAATACGCTCTTTTCGTGAAGGTTCCCAGGTCGTATGAAAGAAAGAAAGTGTTTGATTGAGTAACAAACATCTAAACTTTCACATTTATTGTATTTGGATTTTTTTTTTAAATTCAATTAAAATAGGCGATGATGTCACAAATCCCTGTAACAAAGTGAAGACTATGATTAAAATAGTTTTGTAACAATCGCAATTGCGTACTTAATCAGACGACCGTTAACATCGAGATGTAAACAGAAACTTTTCTTAAATTAAAAAGCTCTGATAACAAAACAACATAAGAGTACTCTATCGAAACGAATACGAAAATTACGCCTAGGAAAAATAAATTCAAAATAAATAAAAATAAACGCTACACATTTAACGTCCAGCATTAGGATAGTTATATATTGTGTCGGGGGTCCGAAAACATACACAATGACAAGGACAAACACACCCGGACCAGAAAACGTGTCTGTATGGCCTTCGTTTTCTGTTTTCGATTAGATCTTTATAAACGTAAAGTAGGTAGCTATATTTGTTATGTTTCGTTCAGGTACAACTGCGTACCTTTTTGGTCAGCAACACCGATGTGGCAAAAACTGGCGTTTCAAACGGATGTGAGGTACCGAACACGGGGTAGGGCTTTATTGCGTGAGGCCGGCTAGGTAGGTACCACCGCAGTGTTAGTTATATAGCGTAAAGCTGTATACTGTATTTCGGTTTGAAGGACTCCGTAGCTAGTGAAATTACTCGGCAAAGAAGATTTAAAAACCAATATTTTAAGGTTGGCAACGCATGAGTAACACCTACATATGTATGGTGTTACCTTACCATCAGGTGGGTCGTATGATTGCTTGCTAACTTAGTCAATACATAATAACATAAAAATAAACGGTTTACCATCAGGCGGGCTATATATATATTTATTTTCCAGATATCATAATATAGTAATAGACTTAGTATTTTTTTTAAAGAATATTAGCAATGCTTTTTAAGGCATTTCTAATATTCCTATTGCTCCTCCAAATAAGCTCGAAGCTTGCGCTAGGAGTGGGTACGACAATAACCCAAGGGGGTCAGTGTAATGACCGGTTATCCTAACACAATCGACAAGGGACACTAGTATTATCACTGGCTCACCACTACACAAACCAGAGCGCGGGCGCACGTATTGTCGGTACGGTGTCCGTCAATCGACTGACTTATTGACAGCTACCCCCTCTGGTGGTGTACGTGAGACAATGTAAATATCTATTGTATAGATACAAACACTACATCCCTTCCTTTTTAACAAATTTTATTTAAGTATATTTATAATTAATTTTAGACTTGTTATTTATTTTGATTCAGTCATACAAATTAGTTTTTATTTTAAATGAAATATTATTTGGTTTTATTTATTCTTTGCTTGTCTGTTCGTCATTTGCCAAGTCTTGGTCTTCTATAGTTGTCCATTGTCCGTCTACTCGTTTTAAATGAATCACATTTCTTCGTAATCTTTGTTAAGTTTCTTCGTTCCTTACTGTTATATCACCTCAAACAGATTTTTCTACTACATGTGGTGCCGGATTGAAAGTAGTCAAAATCTTATTTATCTTTTCCATTTCTTTTACGGACACCTTTTCACCTTCTATCAATTCTGGATTTTCCGCCCTTCTTTTCCGATCCCCATACTCCTTCCCTTTTTCTTTTGCAATTTGTCCCTGTCTTTTACTTCAGTATCGTTTTCCGTCTCGTTTACGTCTTTCAACATAGGAATTTTATCTCTGTTCATGACAAAATTCGGTGGTGTGGTCTCGCTAGTTCGACTATTTGATGAACATAATCCTCTGCTAATGACTTAATGTGCCGATTTGAATACTTAGGTAATCCTGATAGTTTCAACACGAGCGCAAGGTTTTGATTTTGGGCTAAACAGAAATTCTAGAGGTTTGTGGTCCGTTATCAAATCGAACTCTTTACCGAAAAGAAATATGTTAAAATGCTCAACGGACCACACCAGAGCGAGTGCCTCTTTCCTTTCACATTGGCTAAGTGTCCGATTCCCGTATGCAATAATTCTTGGCCCTTTTCCATCAATCTGTACTAAGACTGCTCCTAGTCCTACGGGGCTTGCGTCTGCTATTACTTGCGTCTTATCTTTGATAACATAATACCCTAAGGTTTCTATTTCAGATAGCGTCTCTTTCAAGTTCCAAAATGCTTTATTTTGATTATCTTTTCAATGTAGTTCAATGTTAGCTTTTTACCTAGTTTCTGTCTTAGTATTTGTTTAAGAGGTTCCGTAATTGTAGCTAAATTAAGGATCCATTTATTTATATAGTTTACCAATCCTAGAAAGCTCTACAATTCCTCTATTGTTTTTGGTACCCTAAATTCAGATATACTTTTTATATATTTAGACAGTGGTTTTAGTCCGTCCGGTTTTATTTCATGTCCTAAAAAATTTATTTTCGTCACTTTGTAAATACATTTCTTTTAATTTAATAAAACACTATTTTCATTCTGATTCTGCATGTCTGAATTACTTTGGAAAGCCGGAAATTATGCTATTCTTCATTGCATCCCCAGGCCAGAATGTCATCTATAAGATTTATAACCCCTTCGAACTTTATCAGCATTTTCTCCACAATTTTTGGAAGAGTTCTGAAGCACATGTAACTCCGAACATAAGAATATTAGCAGTGCTTTTCCAGGGCAATACTAATATTCCTATTGCTCCTCCAAATAAGCTCGAAACTTGCGCTAGGAGTGGGTACGACAATAGCCCAAGGGGGTCAGGACCGAACCCTCGACTTTCGCGTTAACGGAGCGAAGTCGGTCCTTCTACCGTTGAGCTATTGAGGCTTGTATATCTATAAAGACCGTGAGATGTTATAAAAGTGGTTAAATATCTCGAATGAGGGTGAAGTTCCACTTGATGGAAAGCGTTCTTTATATCGAGCTTCGAAAAATATTGTGCCTTCTTATTTTAGGTAATAAAATCTCCATACATGGTAATGGGTGATACGCTATAAAAATAGCTGCATTGGCACGCCGCATATCAACATACAGACGGAGGTCGCCACTATCTTTGAGAATTGGAATTATAGGGGAAACCCATGGTGAAGGTTCCTGTACATATTCTATTATATCTAAATCCAGCAATTCTTTGATTTTCTTATTTATTTGTTCTTCCAATGGAATTGGTATCTTTCTATACGGTTGCATAATTGGTTTAACTGATAAATCAATAGGAATCTCAACTACAATGTCTTTGAATTTTGGAAAAGGCTTATTTAGCTTGTTGAATATTGTTTACGTCCACAGCCAACTTCAATACACCCATGTCACATAGCTGTATCTTTGCCAAGCAAGATTCGTGATCAATTTTTGATTATGTCAATAGTGCCACGTTCAATTTTTTCGTTTATTTTAATAACAGCTTCAAAAGAACCCTTGATCTGTAAAGGTGTTTTACTACCATATGACAGTAATATTTTATTTGGCTCCTGCACTTGATTGTAACAAATTATCTTGTTTTTCTTTAAATATTCCCAGGTCCAATCAGGTATTAAGTTTAATTTACAACCGATGAGTCAATAAGCAATTCTAAATTTATTCTTCCAATTTCACATTCGATCGTTGCGTCCTCTTTCATATTAAATATGTATTGTACATCTTCATCTTCGAGAGAATTTACTGTAGCTTCTGTCCGTTGTCTTTTGTAGTGATTTTTATTTTCTTCTTTCTACCTTTCTTTTTTTGACG
This sequence comes from Hestina assimilis, assembly GCA_023373885.1. Classification (NCBI taxonomy): domain Eukaryota; kingdom Metazoa; phylum Arthropoda; class Insecta; order Lepidoptera; family Nymphalidae; genus Hestina; species Hestina assimilis. Next base: position 1,222,775 of record CM041749.1, on the reverse strand, counting down.
GTAGTGCTTAGTTCTGCAACATCTAGTACATTTAAATGTCCTCCTCTCTTCGTTAGATTCCCGTCCGTTCCTGGTAAATTTTGAATTATTTTTGTTTCTACTTTGTATTGCATTCACTTCGCTTGTCATAATCTTTCCTTTTTTCCGTAGCCTTCCTAGCTGATAGTTTACAATATCCAGAGTATTAGCTACTGTCGTCACTTTTTCTAATGTAATTTCATCCCTAATGTCAATATTGTCTTGCGTAACTCCGATGGCGAACATTTTTCTATTATTTGGTCAATTATATGTTCATCAGGCTTATCAAACTGGCACTTTGCCGCCTGATCCCTTAATTTAATAACGAATTTTTCAAAACTTTCGCCATCATCCTGTTTAATAAGAGGGACGACATGCCTTTCATATATCTCATTTTGTTTAGGAAGCAAATAATCATCAAGTTTGCTAATAGCTACTTCAAAAACATCAACATTGTCAACCGGTTCTGGGCTTGCCCCAGGTAAATTATAAAATATTTCTTGAAGCAGAACTCCAACTCTAAGACTAACAATATAGCTCTCTTCTTTGTCGAGTTCGTGATATCGGCGGCTTCGAGGTAGATTCGTAGGGATCGTTTCCATTTTTCCCATCTCAAGCCGACTGACGAACTGAACCTTCAAGGTCCAGTTTCTCAGGTGGTGGTAACTGATTTGCCATCGTGGTCGTTTTAGGCGACCCGAAAATACCTCCAATTAAATGAAAGTCTAAAAGTGTATTTCCAATTTAATGGAAATCCGAAACCAAAGCTTATTCAAAATTCAATGGAAAACCGAAATAAAAGCTTATTTCCAATTTAATGGAAATCTGAAACCAAAGCTTATTTCCAATTTAATGGAAATCTCTAATTTTATATACATCTCCAATTTAATGGAAATCCGAAACAAAAGATTATCTCCAATTTAATGGAAATCTCTAATTTTATATACATCTCCAATTTAATGGAAATCCGAAACAAAAGATTATCTCCAATTTAATGGAAATCTCTAATTTTATATACATCTCCAATTTAATGGAAATCCGAAACAAAAGATTATCTCCAATTTAATGGAAATCTTTAATTTTATATACATCTCCAATTTAATGGAAATCTGAAACCAAAGCTTATTTCCAATTTAATGGAAATCTCTAATTTTATATACATCTCCAATTTAATGGAAATCCGAAACCAAAACTTATTTCCAATTTAATGGAAATCTCTAATTTTATATACATCTCCAATTTAATGGAAATCCGAAACAAAAGATTATCTCCAATTTAATGGAAATCTTTAATTTTATATACATCTCCAATTTAATGGAAATCCGAAGCTACATTTCTTTTCAATTGAATGAAAATCAAAATGCTTAAGCATTGCATTTCAAATATCCAATAAATATATTAAATATCGTAATGTGAAATAAACTTATTTCTAAATGAATGGAAATCAAGTTTGATTTATATTCAATGGCAATATAAAACGCGAATGTAATATTATATTAAATCATATTTTCACTATATTAATCTTATTACCACTAGTAGGTATATACATAATATAATACCAAAATTTATACTAAAGTAAAATATATTTGAAATCATAATTTATCCATAGGAGAAAGGTAGGAAGGTAAATAAAATAATTATGTTCAATATTATGTTAGATGTTTCTAACTAACTGAAATAGGAACATTTACTAATACAATGTCATCATGAGTTGCTGTTATTAATATTGTAGTAGTTGTTGTATTTGCTGTGTCTAGTTAAATATTTTATGTATCCGTAAAAATTGTTGTACATGCTTTTAAGTTAAATTTATATAGAAGATAAGATATTAGTTACTTAGGTACATATTCATGTCTCTTTATTAATTTAGTTAGGAAACCTTAAAGAAATAACTAAAATAAATAAAATCACGTCATATAATATTTAACAATAACTACTAATTAATAATTAGTTTAATTCAATCACTAAAAATAATGAATAGTCTCGTAACGTAACGACATGACTGACTTACGCGCAAAGTAATGTTTAATATTTTAACCAATTATTCTTATAGGTATTACTTAAATATAGCTGCAAGTTAAAACAAATTGTAAACAATATCTGTACATCACACAGTGACCGGGATTCATCTACTTCTTTTATTCCATTATTAATCAAATGTAAGTGATCGTAGCCCCTAGGCTAAAGCATTGATTCAACAAAATACTTTGTAAACAACATTGCACTATGATGTTGTATTTGAAATTATTATAATTATTGCTATTCTGATTTTAGATACTGACCAGAGTAAAAAATTATATTTCTTTTACAACAATTTAATCAATCTACCTTCCTCCTCTTCTTCTTATTATTTTTTGTTTTATTTTTCCATTAATATATGTTTCGCACTGACCTTTATCCTCGTCGCCACTTGTAATGACCGGTTATCCTAACACAATCGACAAGGGACACTAGTATTATCACTGGCTCACCACTACACAAACCAGAGCGCGGGCGCACGTATTGTCGGTACGGTGTCCGTCAATCGACTGACTTATTGACAGCTACCCCCTCTGGTGGTGTACGTGAGACAATGTAAATATCTATTGTATAGATACAAACACTACAGTCAGGATCGAACCCTCGACTCTCGCGTAACGGAACGAAGTCGACCCTTCCACCGTTGAGCTATTGAGGTTTCCAAAAAGGATATAAGTACTATAGACAGAAACAGGAGCACCAGCCAGTCTTTGACATTTTGCATAAATGGAAGAGCCTATCTATGTATAGTATGGTAAGTCTATGATCATGATGTATAGAAATATGTGATCATGTATAGAAATATGTGATTATATCATCAAACATATAATTCCTCTCTTTCGCACGTGCCGATGTGAAACGTGTTAGAAGAAGATGCAAACACTTCCCGGACAAACAATTACTAATCGAACCGACAAACAATTTTACTTACAAATACAGTTGAAAAAAATGTGGTTTTATTGCTTCGAGGAAAAAAACACAACGATAAGACAATGTTCTAACAATAACAACAATACAAACCAATAAAATGGCCACCAGGTATTCTTTCATTTAAAAGAGGAAGAATTTAGACGTATTTATTTTAAAGGGGGTAAACCTGATGTTAAGTGATTACCGCCGCCCATTTATATCTGCAACACCAGAAGGCAGGTACGTTGCCTACTTAGGCAGGAACACTTTTTCCTCTTGAAGGCTCCTGGATCGTATCGATACGGAAAGATGGCCAGCGAAACCTGGTTCCACGTAATGGTTTTGCATTTCTATATTAGCATTTTCATAACCTTAGAGCCATTTAACTTGAAAAGAAATTCTTGTAGATGCTGTTGCTAAATGGTACTTTAAATGTAATACAATAAGGGGTTCATAAAAATGTTATTTCCTTTTTTTGAATTTGATACAACATTTCTTAAGGAAGGTTATAGGCTATATGAAATCACGATACGATACATAGAAGCCGAGCAATAAGAAAGAAAGCGCGGGCGGCCGATACGTCATCTCTGATGACGTCCTTAGCCGTGGTTCGGCTTCGCAGGAGGCACCCTAAGGACGGAATCAAATTAGAGCCCCCGTGAGGGCTGTCCCTTTATCACGGCTGAGTCTTTGTACTCGGCCCCCCGCCCGGTGACGCTGTCAAGGCCAGTAGGGTCAACAGCAATACACATTCCGAAAAAAAAAGGCCGATACGATAAAAAAATTTTTACTTTGTTTTTTTTGATACAAGTTGACAAACAGGCATACGGCCCACCTGAAGGTAAGAGGACTACGAGCGCGCGCAACACCATTAGTAGGTGCCACTCACGCGTTGCCAACCTCGAGATATTGGATCTTCAATCTCCTTTGCCCAGTAATTTCATTAGCTTACAATTCTCTTCAAACCGGAACAGAGTAATGCCAAAGCACTAATATTTGGCGGTAGAATATTTGACACTGCGGTGGTACCTACGAAGCCGGCCCCTTGCAACAAAATACCTACCACCAGTGTGACTGATTGCAATGGTGGAATAATCTCTGCTGTGACAGAGATTATCCCAACAGCGGGCGATGGGGTCGTGGCCGTCGACGCCGGAAAAACTAAACAATAACTATGGAGACCACGCGAGTGACACAACTACGCCGCGGGCACAACTAGTCAATATTCAAAATAGTGCAAATATTTGTAAATTTCCTGTCACATATAACGTAACATGTAAGTTTGCTCGTCACAGCGTTTTTTCTCGGAAGATAGAAATAAAAGTTGTCTCGAAACAAAAACCAGTGCAAATTGCGTGGTCAGACACGTTTTTCCTTATTCTTAGCGTGTTTCCGGAACTGACGTTAATCAACAGGATATACAGGATCTTTGAATTCGGAACGTGATGTGCATTACTAATTATCGTTTTAACTACTTCTCCCCAAATACTTGTATTAAAATGAACACCTTTCTGAAGTGTTAATTACCACCTAGAATAAGTGGTACGCTCCTGGGTGTACGAAAAGTTACATCAAGAAGGGGCAACGTGAGAAAGATAAATTAATCAATACAAACTAAAATGTGAAATATATTTTAATCAATCAAAGTACTGTTTTTTCTAACGTGGAAACTGACTAAGTTGGAAAGCAAGCATACGACCTACCTGATGGTAAGCGGTTGTCGTAGCCTATGAGCGGTTGAACCATTCATTTGTTGCACGAGTTGACCTCGAGGTTCCTTCCTAAATATCCTTTCCTCACTAATTTCATTTGCTACACTTCAAACCGAAACAAACTAACCTGACACTCCGATACCTACCCTAAAACCACTAATTCATTACCGAAATAAAATTTTCAATGGATCAGTGTAAATATGAACCAAACACAGACTTAAAGTCGCTATACCGCAACGAGCGCTTCTTCTCTCGCCTACGAATATACAAATTTGGGGTCTTTCTAGACGTGGTACACAGTTAAACTTATAGGAAACCTCTGATCTAGAGCTAGATGAAACGAACAACTCTGTCACGTTGACCTTAAATTAAGATAAACTTTAATATATACATATTGTTACGGTGAACCTTATCACTAGCATATAAGGTTCAAAATCGCTTGCTACCCTTTCTGACTATTTGAGTAGGTTCTAGAAAGATGTGTTCTCGAAAAGTTCCGTATAACATTCCGTGTTCGGAACTTTCTCGAACCCATGTTCCCCACTATATAAGCGGCCCGGCGCATCGACTGAGACATTCAGTTCAGAGCAACGATCGAAGAAACTACAAGTGATACCAGTAAACAAGTGCGAAAATTAGTGACCTCGGCTATTCTTTTAGACTACGATTGACCTGTGATTTGTGAAGTTCTGTTGTGTGATCTAGAAGATCGCAATAAAGTCTAATTTAGAGCTATCAGGTGTTTATTTCCAAATCCGCGAACCCCAGCCCGTAACAGTATTATACTAAACTAGCGATTCCGGAAATGTATTGTTCATTACACATTACGTTGTGACAAGGACAGAGATTTTCCGGACAAGATATCAGCAGTAATTACAATGATATCGGATATGATAAGGAGATATTGATTACGGAATGTTGATCGTTGCTCGAGATGTCGGGTCTAATCATTATCCTGTCAGTATTGACGATCAGGCTGAATAGGTATGTGTGTGTATCACATAAGGTATTGATTATGTATTTTATTCTTTACACTAGTTGTTCCCGCGGCTCCGCTCCCGATGGTGTACCGATGATTTTATTTAGCCTTAATTAAAGTCCCGTTAAAATAAATAAATAAACGCTGCACACTCAACGGCCCCCATTAGGATAGTAATATCCTGTGTCGGGGGTCCGGAAACATTCACAATGACAAGGACAAATACACCCAGACCGGAAAATATGCTAGCATGGTCAATACAAACATATTATGCTCCGAGCGGGAATCGAACCCGCGACCTGTGGCGTTTAAGGCGGGTTCGCTACCGCTGCGCCACAACGTCGTCAAGAAATCGAATTAACAGACAGACAGACAAAAGTTTTTAAAATCTTTTTTTATGTAAGTGTCGTATATGCTTTCATAAGCATTTAGTGAAAAGCTGTAAATATAAAATTACAAACAGACACTTCAGTTGTATTTATTTGTATTATAGACTAATAACACAAAATACCAAACTTCCTATTTTTCGAAACCGGTTATGAAAGAAATAAATAAAATTACGATAACAGGATCCGCATACGAAATTGAACATTGCGTCCAATTTTCTTTTAGTCTTTGTATTCGCGTGCAGACCATAACGAATCTCTTGTGAAACATTTTTTTTTTTTTATGTTAGAAGTTGGCAAACAAGCATACGGCCCGCCTGATGGTAAGTGGCTGCCGCAGCCTATGAGCGCTTGCAGCACCAGTAGTAGGTGCCACTCACGCGTTGCCAACCTCGAGATATTAGTTCTTAAATCTCGTTCGCCCAGTAATTTCACTAGTGTACAATGCCCTTCAAACCGGAACACAGTAGTGCCTAAGCACTACTATTTGGCGGCAGAATATTGGACACTGCGGTGGTACCTACCTAGCCGGCCTCTAAAATCACTATATCACTATTAATCTTCATTACTATTAAATTTCGTATGAAGACATATTTTGTTTTATTTCATGGCGATTGGCAAACAAGCGTACGTCTGCCTGGTGGTAAGCAATCACCGCAAGCTATGAATGAGCGCGATTCTTGAAGTAATGCGCGTTGCCAAACTAAAGGATAGAAGGGAATTATGAGACGGGAAAAAGAATGGAATAGAGGAGTGGGAGATTGGAGATTAAAACGATTGTCTGTAAGAGGCTAAGTCTTTGCCGGTCGAGCCGGTCCAACTGCGCTGGAAGGAATGTGGCTCTACTATTACTATTTTATAAAACCACTTGTATTAGTTATTTAGGGGCTACTGAGTACTTGCAATAAAATATTACTCATTTTGTTATATATACGTGATATGACGAGGTCGTGGCGCAACGGTAGCGAATCTGCCTTAATCGCCACAGGTCACAGGTTCAATTCACGCTCGGAGCTTGTATTAACCATTCAGACATGTGTTCTGTGTTTGTCAATTCAAAGTGTACCAAACGGGAAGCGTAGCGTAAAGAAGCAAAAAGAACACTCCAAATCTGTTCATAAATATCGGAACTCTAAGAAACAAAAAATAATACAATTGAATTGAGAGCTTCCTTTTTTCGAAGTCCTTTTTTTTTTTTTATGTTAGAAGTTGGCAAACAAGCATACGGCCCACGTGATGGTAAGTGGCTGCCGCAGCCTATGAGCGCTTGCAGCACCAGTAGTAGGTGCCACTCGCGCGTTGCCAACCTCGAGATATTAGTTCTTAAATCTCGTTCGCCCAGTAATTTCACTAGCGTACAGTGCCCTTCAAACCGGAACACAGTAATGCCTAAGCACTACTATTTGGCGGCAGAATATTGGACACTGCGGTGGTACCTACCTAGCCGGCCTCTTGCAACAAAAGACCTACCACCAGTGAAAAATCAGACGAAATTAAAAATTTCCTCGTTTTGTAAAAATGTATAAAAAAGCTATATATAAAGTTGCTAAATAAATATGTCAAAACGAATTTAATATAAACTGAGTCTGTCTGTTATATGCGACAGAATATAAAATACTCGGATTTGATAAAAGAATGCCTTTACGCGTTTTACTGCCCTTTCTTATATTTACGTCTGAGAGAGCGTACGATGGTGTTCCAAGGTGGCTAAATAATATGCAAAAGGCAGCTGCCAATAAGCGGCATAAAGCGGCGAAATGGTCGTTTTTACAGCCCCGCGTTTTTAGAGCCCGCCGGGACTCTAAAGTTATTTACTAAGGTGGGGTTCGTGAGGCATGAGAAGTAGCGACAAAATATTTATTTAGTTATCACCAGTTGTGATTATTTAATTGTGCAACAAAAGACAATTTGACGTCAAACAAACGACTAAGGTATAAATTGAATTTTCAAGAAGGGCTTGAAGAATTTTTTATACTAAAATATTATATATAGTAAAAATATACAATTTCATTGTGATTCAAATGACATAATCTGATACTAAGATATTGATCATATCGATTACAAAATATATTGTAAATATTAATTAGATATTTAGTTATAAATTGATAAAAATATCATGTTTTGACGGAAACACTTTGATCTCTATCTTGTTTTTTGGCAAACAGTTAAGATAAGAAATGTTCAAAATGTTTCTTATCTTAATTAATTAACCCTGAAGGGTTGAAATAGGGGGTCAAAGTTTAAAATTGATATCCACGCGTGCGAAGTCGCTGGCAGAAGCTAGTATTTATGTTAAAACGCTATAATCTTCACACGTAGAGAACTCGACTTTTCGCCGTCAATGTCCCCCGCAAGAGTCAAGCGCGAGTACTGCGTAACCATTTAACTTTTTCGTAGCTAGACCATGTTCTACTTATGAATATAACCCAAATTTGACAGCTTTATAAGTTCGTTACGGGCTTAAGAAAAAATTTTTTTATTCATCACGTTTCACAAACAAGCATACGGTTCGCCTTATGGTAAGCTGTCACCGCAACCTATGAACGCTTGGAATAATTGAAGTATCTCATGCGCTTTGCCAACCCAAGTGATAGGAGGCAAGGAATGAGAAGGAAAAAAAGGAAGGATACAGAAGGGCAATGTGCATGTGATACTTCAAGTATCGTGCGTGTATGTTGCTACACCGTATGCTTGTTTGATAAAAAAGTAAAATGAAATATAATTTATTAAAAATACAAGCATATATTCCCTTATCGCAATTTCATAAATAGTTTTGTCTTCGTAAAACATGTTATTACAATTGCTTTGACCCGTTCACGATTATGATAACTTGAAGAGCAAAATAATTGACACAATGAACGTACGTGCACTATAATATCACTATAGAAATATTTTTAGTTTTTCATACCACTAAGGTGGTAAAAAATGTAAGCCCACTTCATGTTAAAGTTGTTAAAAGTTTTAGTTAGCATAATTTATAAAGGCTAGCAACACTGTGGCTTTTGAGATATTTACCCAGGGTAAGGTATTGCTTTGATACGGATTAGGTCAGTTTTTACAACCTGACCTATGGAACCCTAAGAGCGAACCAGTAACTTATTCGATAAGAGCAAATTACCTTAATGTGCTCTCTGAGGCACGGTTGGGAGACCCACGAGGACAAACGCCTAGACCGAAACCTATATTTGGACGCAAATAAGCAATACCATGTCAACCCACAAAATTGAAAAAACTGAGTTATATGTGCAGAAGTGTTGGTAAATGGCTGAAGAACATTTTTCTTTAATATTTGTATTTTAATAAATTTAATAGTTGTATTGGTTTTAAGCTTTAAAACTTCTAAAAGAAGCCATTTTTTAATCATGCAATGTATGTATTATGTTAAGCGTTTTGGGTTATATTATATACGAAATATGCAGTTTGTATACTTATTTTTTGGGGAAATATGTAAAATAACTTACATAAATCTGAAATTGCCAAAAACTTGACCAATACATAAAAAATTCATATAAAGCAAGTTGTTCAACATTTTCAAACGCGTTTTCCTCGAAATGACATTCGTGTGTGTTGACATGGTATTGCTTATTTGCGTCCATTTATGAGAAGAATACAAACATCCGCCCCGAGCGGGAATCAAACCCGTGGCCTTTGAGGCTAAAGTAAATAATCACGAGTGTTATCATTGTGAAAAAATACACTAATATATTTTCATTTAGCTAATTGCTTAGCAGGATTATCTTTACTCTCTAGAAATAATTGATAAGTTTGACATAAGCTCGCAACTGCTACACGTCCATTTGACAGATTTCAGGATATATATATTTAAAAATATAATCACAATTGATCTCTAAATGATCTTCTTCGTCCTAGCATTATTCCCGGTATTTTATTCTACCCAGGGTCTGCTTATTACTCTTATCCGGATTTGACGGGTTACTAGTCTTTACACAGAGCGACTGCCATCTGACCTCCGCAACCCTAAGGGCGAACCAGTAACTTACTTATCAAGAGTTAACGATTATTATCAGATATTTTTGTGATAACAACCGGGACCGACAGCTTAACGTGCTCTCCGAGGCACGGTGGGGAGACCCACAGACAAACGCCCAGACCGAGACAGAAATTTAACAAACATCTGCCCGAGCGGGAATCGAACCCGCAACCGTCGAAACTAAAGGCAGACACGCTACCCACAACGCCACAACGGTGTCGTCTGATCTCTAAATGATACGTATCCAAAAAATACGATTTGTAATTCACTATTCAAACTAACACGTAATTGTCACGCTGTGTATTACACATGGGATTTTGGTGCTTATTAATATGTACTACAATATATAATTGTGTGCACAGTGGTGTAGGTGGAAACACTAGTAAACCCTGTTTCCTGCGAGATAACACCTTGATGGATCGTTTCCTACGGATAAGGGATGGCGTTTAGATCCCGAGTTTCCAGATTGTAAGATCTATGGTTCCTAATAATTTATACAAAATCAGAGGTCATGCTCATATATTTTATAAAATGCTCAAGCTTAAAGTCGATTCGTTTTGTGGACTTCTAAGAAAAAAAGTTTGGTTTTAATAGTTTACTCATTTCATTAATTTCATGATAAATGGATTTTTGAGTTGTAGTTTTTTTGTGTCTTAAAAAAGTTTACTATGTTTTGAAGGAAAGAAATTGTTAGTATACAACTGCAGAACACAGGCTGAACAAAATTGAAACAGTTATGACACTAGTTGTGTTCGCCTTGTGGTCGAAATCCGACCACAGTTTTAGAATACAATATCCGGCGTCGGGATGTGACGACCCCATCGCCCGCTGTTGGGATAACCTCTGTCACAGCAGAGATTATTCCACCAGTGCAATCAGTCACACTGGTGGTAGGTCTTTTGTTGCAAGAGGCCGGCTAGGTAGGTACCACCGCAGTGTCCAATATTCTGCCGCCAAATAGTAGTGCTTAGGCACTACTGTGTTCCAGTTTGAAGGGCATTGTACGTTAGTGAAATTACTGGGCGAACGAGATTTAAGAACTAATATCTCGAGGTTGGCAACGCGCGAGTGGCACCTACTACTGGTGCTGCAAGCGCTCATAGGCTGCGGCAGCCACTTACCATCAGGTGGGCCGTATGCTTGTTTGCCAACTTCTAACATAAAAAAAAAAAAAAAAAAAACAAAAATTAATAAAAAAAATTATCGTTGGACAAATTCAGGAGGAATAGATATTGAAACAGTTTTATCATTGCATATATCTCACTTCTTACTAATATTATAAATGTAATAGTTTGGATGGATGGATGGATGGATGGATGGATGGATGGATGGATGGATGGATGGATGGATGGATGGATGGATGGATGGATGGATGGATGGATGGATGGATGGATGGATGGATGGATGGATTTTTTTTTAAGAATATTAGCAATTCTTTTTCATGGCATTACTAATATTTCTATTGTCCCTCCAAATAAGATCGTACCAGGTACTCAACTTACTACCAGGAATAACACATGGGATCTTTTTATCACAGAAATATGTATGGTTCCCGCAGGATTGACAATAAACAAATCAACTTGGATGACGGTATAGATTTACATATTTTGTGTGTAATATGTATGTAACTTTTAGATGATATGTCCGGCATAACAACTAATATAACGTGGGCCTGTAACGTGTAGCCGGGGGCATTGCTAGTACTATTTTATATATAAAATTCTCGTGTCACAATATTAGTTACCATACTCCTCCGAAACAGTTTGACCGATTTTTATGAAATTTTATATGGATATTAAGTAGGGTATTTTTCAAACGCCTAAACGTTAAGGGTGGTCTACCCCAAATTTTTTGGTTTTATTTTTTATATGATGTGGCATTAAAAAATATATACAACTCTAAATTTTCACCATTCTACCATCCACCCCTATTTTTAATAGCCATATTAGTAAATCAACAACTTTCACCGGTGTCACTTCTAGACTGGGGTAGAGGGCGCTGCTATCGGGTCCCAGATTTTTTTTGGGGCTGAACGTCAGCCGGGCCCGCTAGTATATATCTAAGATATATTTTACATTTTGCATTATTATAATTCTCATAACACTAAAATTTCAAACACACACTGGAATACTAGTCCAGATAGTTTTATTCATACTTCCAATACCAAATCGAATCATTGTAATAAAAATTAATGTAAATATCTTTTTCGACTGTAGTTCAAACGCCTTTCAAGGCGATTCAATGAACCAATTATACTCTACATAATTGAGATCGTTCATGGATGATGTGGATCGGTAAGTAATGTAACAGATAAAATGTTACCCACAAAACAAAATCAACTGTGTCTTGACAGTTCAGGAAAAACTTAGAAATATAAAAAGAAAAAAAAATACAAAAACATTATTGTATTTATCATTAGCTTTATTAATAATTCAGCTATTGCTATATTTACACGGTAGTAGAGCCATGCTTGTTTCAAAACAAAAGGGCCGGCTCGACTCTTTCACAGAAAATCGGCGTCAAATAACAGTACCATTAGGTACTGTTGCGTTTCGTGCGACTAGTGAAAGCGCCGGAGGCTCAATATCACAACCCGTTTGTTCCCTTCCTTTCTTTCCTTTCTCATAACGTCCCTCCTGTTCCTTAGGTTGGCAACGCACTTGTGATACTTCAAGCACCTTACCTTAATACGGACCGTATGCTGGTTTGCGAACTGTCATGACACAAAAAATATTGTTTTTTTACTTAATAAGTTTAATTATTCATATTTAGGTTTAGTTTTTTCAAAAGATTTAAATTGCATTTAATACTAGACATTTTTTAACCCAACACAAACAAAATGTAAAAAAGCGCAAATCTCGCAAAGCAGTTCTTCTACTACAAAAAATGGTGAGATCTCATGTATAACTACGCCTGAAACTTGCAGTTGTACGGTAGCACATACTACTCATTCAAATACTTTAGTGTAGTATTAGGTGTTGTGTGTAATATAGGCACTCTTATTTAGATTTGACTGGTTACTAGTTTTTACACAGAGCGATTGCCATCTGACCTCCGCAACCCAAAGATCAAACCAATAACTCAAGTAGAGCAATTTACCTAACAATAACAAGTGCTAACGATTATGATTGGATGATTGATGATTATGAGCACAACCGTGACCGAGAACTTAACGTGCTCTCCGAGGAACGTCCTGGAGACCCACAAAGATAAAGGCCCAGACCCGCAAACTTCGAGACTTAAAGCAGGCTGGCTACCAACACGCAACAACGGTCGTCAAATGATCCTTATTACATTAGACATAAATGCTTATACATTATTTGTAGGTTAATTAGTACAAAAGAATTAAAAGGCCGGTCGTTATGCATAATTCATCGGACGTTTATCGTCAGATCAGAGGCGTCGTGTTTTTAGATTGGTAACAGCACTGGGATGAAATATTTGGGCCGTTCCTCGTTAGGTATCTTATGATCTATGTTGACACATAACTGATTAACGAAAAGTGCGTGTCGGACTAGGACATAAAGGGTTCTGTACCACTGTAGAGTAAAAATATCGAGTTCCTTGTATAGGAATCTTTATTTTGTTTTTAGTATTATTTGCTGTAGAGAAAACAGAAATTCACATTTTGTGAAACATTCAAATCTCTAGATACTACAGTTCGTGAGGTACAGCCCGCTGTTACACAGAAAAGTGTCGCGTTGGACCCTCTGTGTACGAAACCCTATGAGTATTCAGAGCGCAGTGGTCTCTAGATTTTATGTTGTGACGTCACAGCAAACATTTTAATTACTTTGAATCAAATGCTCAGCATATATGCTGAAGGTCTGACGTAATTCATATAAATACCAATTAAACAAAAAAAAACAAGCTTGGCATTTAAAAAGGTAAAAGTTTTAACTTAATTATAACTTTAAAAAGTTACTTTCAAGACTTCGTCCGTGAGTTCGTTTAAAGGCGTCGGGATGTGACGACCCCATCCCCGCTGTTGGGATAACCTCTGTCACAACAGAGATTATTCCACCAGTGCAATCAGTCACACTGGTGGTAGGTCTTTTGTTGCAAGAGGCCGGCTAGGTAGGTACCACCGCAGTGTCCAATATTCTGCCGCCAAATAGTAGTGCTTAGGCACTACTGTGTTCCGGTTTGAAGGGCATTGTACGCTAGTGAAATTACTGGGCGAACGAGATTTAAGAACTAATATCTCGAGGTTGGCAACGCGTGAGTGGCACCTACTAATGGTGCTGCAAGCGCTCATAGGCTACGGCATCCACTTACCATCAGGTGGGCCGTATGCTTGTTTGCCAACGTCTAACATAAAAAAAAAAAAAAAAAAGTTCGTGAAACTTTTACCATAACAGTGTCCTATGTTTTTCTGCAAGGTTCAAACTATTTCCAAGCAAAATATCATAAAATTTTCGAGACGTGGGTTTTGTTTTATTTCCACAGTAAATAGGTAGACGTAACCTAAACGGTTGCGGGTTCGATTTTCCGAGGCAGATGTTTGTATACATCTTACAAAAACCTGTTTCGGTCTGGGCGTTGTTCTTGTGCAAAACCTCGGAGAGCACGTTAAGCTATTGGTCCCGGTTGTTATCATAACAAATGAAAATAATCGTTAAATCTTGATAAGTCATTTGCTCTTATCCAATTAGTTCTTTGCCCTTAAAGTTGCGGAGGTCAGATGGCAATTGTAAAAATTAGTAGCCTTTCAAATACAGATAAGAGTAGAGACATTTTTGTAAATACCGGGAATAATGCGAGGAATGTACTTAGACATCACCTATTATATTTTTAAAAGTAGTTCAGAAGCGATACGACGGCTTTCAACAAACAATGAGAGCTCAACTTTTACTCTTATATAATGACAGAAGTAAATTATATTTTTTTGACTAAACTTTATTTAAGTTTAGTCAAAAAAAATAGCTAACCATGTCATACTAAACCAATTTTAATGGAACTTAAACGTTTGTTTTTGCGTTTCAAAATAGTTACTAGTTTTTTACACAGTGCTATTGCCATTGGATATGAGCAAATTACTTATCAAGAGTCAACGATTATTACCAGATGTTATGTGATAACAACCGGGACCGACAGATTAACCTTAACGTGCTCTCCGAGGCACGGTGGGGTAAACCCACAAGAACAAATATCCGGACCGAAACAGACGAGATCAATACAAACATCTGCCCGAGCGAGAATCGAACCCGCAACCGTCGAGGGTATAGGCGGACTCGCTACCAATACGCCACAATGGTGTCTTTATACACAGTATCGGATTATAGTGTCATAAATATATAATTCATCATATGGACGCAAACAAGCAATACCATGTCAACCCACAAAATTGAAAAAACTGAGTTATATATGCAGGACTGTTAGTAAATGGCTGAAGAACATTTTTCTTTAATATTTGTAGGGTTTTAAGCTTTAAAACTTCTAAAAAAACATTTTTTAATCATGCAATTTATGTATTATGTTAAACGTTTTGGGTTATATTATATACGAAATATGCAGTTTGTATACTTATTTTTGTGAAAATAAGTAAAATAACTTGCATAAATCTGAAATTGCCAAAAACTTGTTGCAAGTTGTTCAAAATTTTCAAACGCGTTTTTCTCGAAATGACATTCGTGTGGGTTGACATGGTATTACTTATTTGCATCCATATATAAAACTACTTTTATTTTTCATCGATCGATATTATAATATGTAATTTATAAGCAGAATTTTAGCAACTTTCACCATAAAATACATTTTCCGTGAAACGCGTAATACTTCAAAGATACTCGCATACTTTAGATAAGTCTGTCAAATATTTGACATGGCCCGTACCTATCGCAAAACCACGAGGGTGAGCAATTTTAGAAAATTTAATAGAACTTCGTCGCTACGTTGGGAAGGGAGCTGACATCATACACTCCCGAGGGGCAACGCGTGCCCAAACAGCTGATTGCCGGCCGAACACCATAAAAAACCTTATAAAATATAACACAAACTAAAACCGACCTTAACGTCGAGCATTAGAATGTATTTCAGTTTGGCACTGCATATCCGACCCTTATTTCAAACACTCCAAACAAATTTGAGCCCTAAATCGCACGTGCTTGCTTTCAAATACGCTTAAAGCCAGACGCCACTAAACACGTCATCTACAGAATAATTTTTCGCCTGCGAAAGATTTTAAGCTCTATCACCGTGGTGGAGGGTAGAGTTTGGCATGTGGTTGGTAGTTAACGAGATAAAACCGAATGGATTTTGTGCATTTCACTTGGCTGGAGGCCGTGCCGTGCCCGATCTTGGTTGCATTCGGTGCGCGGTAATAAATGAAAATATTTCAAGTCGAAGATGGATAGTTCGGTATTGCCTCGCTACTGTCATATTGTAACGCGTTAACCGTGAAATTTTAAATATTCGAATATTAAAATTCGTATAAAATATTAATATTATACTAGTATCTGCCCGCGTGAATAAAGTTTTATAACGCGTGATCTAAATTGCAATAAAACTAAGTGGTTTCCAATACACTCTTTCATCCCCTATTTCGCCCTCTTGTAGAACGTTTTTTAGTAAACATACGGGAACATAAAATATTCTCTCTATCAATCCAGGTAACAATTTATAGTCGTTAAACAGTTTATGCGTGATTGAGTAACAAACATCTATAATTGCAGTACAACCCCAACATTTTTCCGGCATAAAAAGTATCCTATACATTAATCCACGTTATTAACTATCTGTGTTCCAAATTTCATTCAAATCCGTTCAGTAGTTTTTGCGTGAAAGAGTAACAAACATCCATCCATTATGAGAATGGGATTCATATACACACCTCATATGTAGTAGTAATGCAATCACATGATACATTTTATAATGCATTTAAAAAGGTACAAGTTTTACGTAATATAGGTAATAGATAAACGCAATGACTGGAAATCGTAAATTTAACAAAAGATAAGTTTTTTATGTGCAAAAATATTATTTTAATCCATACATTTACTGCTAAAATCAGCACGAGAGCAAACAACATTAAAATATTTAAAACAATCGTTGTGGGAAAGAACGGGTGTATTTAGGCATTTGTATGAATGCATTAAAATAATTAAAAACGCGAAACAATGAGCCGACTATCAGATCGTAAATGCTAATATTCTATTTATAGTCAGAGCCAAATATGCAACGGACCTTTTAAATCTAGATAAAATGTTAAAGCATACGCAATTAAAGCATTTGGTTTTTGTATTTAAAAATACGAAATAACTGTACTTTTGATTACATTACCGCATACAACAATGTTATCAATTAATTTATATATTTTTTATGTTAATAAGTTGACAAGCAAGCATACGGCCGACCTGATGGTAAGCGGTTGCCGTAACCTATGAACGTTTGCGACACAATTTGTAGGTGTCACTCAACCTCGAAATATTAGTTCTTAAATCTTCTTTGCCCAGTTATTTCACTAGCCTACAGTGCCCTTCAAATCGAAACACAGTAATGCTAAAGACACTACTGATTTGCGGTAGAATCTTTGACACTGCGGTGATACCTACCTAGCCGGTGTCTAGCAATAAAAGATTGTTCTGGACATCGGCACGTCACGTCCCGAGGCCTTTATTGTTTTTTTTTTTGTAATTTTATGTTTAGCTTATGTATAAGACTGTTTATAGCTTTTAACCGGATATATTGCGTATTTTGATGATTCTTTTCTTTGATCTAAGACTCTGGAATTCAATGTAAAAGTGGTAATTACCACTGATAGCTCAAAGCCTGAGGCGATTTGAAGTTCGTAGTACATTTAAGTAGTGAAGGCTTTAATTTTGGTATAGAAGTAAGTCACAATGCTTTCATTATCGAAATAGAAAGCGTTTTAGAAAACTGGTTCCGGCTTGTCGCTGTTTTAACTTTGATAAAAAATAAGTAGATAATATATTATCAAAACAACAAAACACTGAAATCTATGCATATCTATAGCAATATTATAAAGCTGGTGACTCTGGAACTGGTTATTAGATTTGAAAAATTATTTTTGCATTTAATAGCATATTCCTTGAGGAAGGCTATAGGCTATGTAACATCTCGATACGATACTTAGAAGCCGAGCAATAAGAAAGAAAGTGCGGACGGGCGATAAGTTGCAGTTAGTTGGTAGAACAGAGGGACTTACCTTTAACTCTTAAAGTTATTCAAAATCAATCCAATTCAATTCCGGCATTCAGATTTTATATGAGCATGATATATATATATATATATATATATATATCATGCTCATATATATATATATATATATATATATATATATATATATATATATATATATATATATATATATATATATATAAGAAAGAAAGAAAGAAAGAAAACTTTATTTAGGACACGCAAAAACAAAATAATAAATTTTAAAAATTGTAATAAAATTAATAATAAAATGTAAAACAATTTAAAAGCTTGGACAGTATTATAATTACAGAAAAAGTTAAAAGAAAAACAAATAAAAAAAAAATTAACACAAAAAAAGAATCAACAATTAAACTAAGCATAAATCAAATACAAAAAGCAACATTGCGGTGTCCTAAGCAGGTGTACCATTCAGCATACATTAGGTGACATGAATTTACCTAATGCTGATTTTCAATGGCACCCTGATTTTATATATATATATATATATATATATATATATATATATATGTCATAATACATATTGCAAGACATATAAATCGCAATAAGAGTTAATGGTAAGCCCTCAGGGCGGTCTCACCCGACGGAAACGAAGCCGCGAGCACAGCTAGTGTAGTATAGCGATAAGGAATTATTACATTAATATAGTAACCCAAAAACTAAAAAAGACTAAACTAAAGAAATTTTTTTACAAATTTAGTCTTTTAACAAAACAAAGCTCAAACGATACTATACATATCTAAAACAAGTTCATTTAGAATTTTTTTTTTTTAAGATTATGTGTCTTTTGTCCTTTAATCAAACACTTTCCTCAAAAACTATTTTGTAGGAGAATTTATTTCTGTTGAAACTTTTGAAAGGAAAACTATATACCCAGATCATTTTACAAAACAGCTTCTTATAAAGTTAAAGCTAAAGGCTAAAGCGGGAGACCTGCAAATTATCAAAAGATAATAGTGCGTTATTTTCATCACAATCTATTATCAATAAAGGAATCTTTTCGATTAGTAATCCTAAATACATCACAAAAGTGTAAAATAAGATATTTTCAACAAAAAAAAACGGATTATTTTACGAAGGCCTAGGATACCTACCTACCTATAGGAACCTATACCTGGTGTATGAATAACATTTTATGTTATGTCAATTTCAAATTTTAAAACTGTTGAAGTACGTAATCTTGTTTTTTTTTGTATATTTTTGTCAATTTTGAAATAACACTGGAATCTGGTTTTCAAAACACGTTATCTACACTTAGAAATAAATTAGTTCCATGGCGTATCGATTCGCTCCACGATCAAAACCAGTGACTAACCTTTATTGCTAAAATATTTAATAAAGATTCTACAAATCTTGACAGCATTCGACATAGAATGAAACACAAACACTTAAAACCTTACCAGAGCGTACATCTTCTCAATATGAGACTTCTTTCGGTAACTGTCTACTCCTTAAGAATAATGTTTCGTATGAACCTCACAGTATAGAAATTTTATGAGGAGTGAAATTTAGAAAAGCGTTAAATAAAAATTGTTACGATTGAGATGCACTGAGAATTTTCCCTCTCAGATCAAATCATCACAAAATCCTGACTTATATTATAAAAGGTATTTTTTCTTGTTACACTGTCTGTGTATTTCATGCGTAAACTAAGATTATGATGAATTTTGTTATCTTTGGTACTTATAGACAGGAATATGAAGGTAAGCCAAGACTTAAAAGGAGTGAAATAGTGGATAAAGGTTCCTGTAAGAAATCAATTATTTTTATTTTATTAATAGTGCCTCATTAAAAATCGTTATTCACGCGCATACGCGTGAAGCTACGGGTTGGAGCTAGTTTAGAAATTTATATGAGAGGGAGGTGTACCATTTATATTTAAACAATAATTCATACACATTTTTAAGGGTTTCCTGGTTATGAAGCACTGGTCTTATCAAGAACTTCGGAGATGATGTCACTGGTGGTAGGTCTTTTGTTGCAAGAGGCCGGCTAGGTAGGTACCACCGCAGTGTCAAATATTCAGCCGCCAAATAGTAGTGCTTAGGCACTACTGTGTTCCGGTTTGAAGGGCACTGTACGCTAGTGAAATTACTGGGCGGACGAGATTTAAGAACTAATATCTCGAGGTTGGCAACGCGTGAGTGGCACCTACTAATGGTACCACTCAAGTGCTCATAGGCTACAGCAACCACTTACCATCAGGCGTATGCTTGTTTGCCAACTTCTAACATAAAAAAAAAGTAGCGAAACAGCGTCTTCGTGTACTTTAATCCACCATTATCCGTAAAAAATCACTTGTCTGTCCAAAATTCGTAATTATTTAGCAATAACGAATAACATTTATAAAGGTTGAATTTTTATTTATTTCATAATAGTGGGTATGAAGTATAAATATTTTCTGAAGATAAGTTTCCATGACTTTAGATTTGATAATGTATAGGCTTTGTAAAAGTTGTTTTATTATAACTTATAACTGAACATTCACGATTCAAATGATTTTATTTTTCATGTAATCCGGACTATATTACCTGCCTACTACCTTACTATGTTACCGGCGTCGGGATGTGACGACCCATCGCCCGCTGTTGAGATAACCTCTGTTACAGCAGAGATTATTCCACCAGTGCAGTCAGTCACACTGGTGGTAGGTCTTTTGTTGCAAGAGGCCGGCTAGGTAGGTACCACCGCAGTGTCAAATATTCTGCCGCCAAATAGTAGTGCTTAGGCATTACTGTGTTCCGGTTTGAAGGGCACTGTACGCTAGTGAAATTACTGGGCAGACGAGATTTAAGAACCAATATCTCGAGGTTGGCAACGCGTGAGTGGCACCTACTAATGGTTCTGCAAGCGCTCATAGGCGACGGTAACCACTTAACATCAGGTGGGCCGTATGCTTGTTTGCCAACTTTTAACATAAAAAAATAAAAAATTTTGTTTTCGAGCAGAAAGTTTTTGTTAATTTGTTTGGATTTTTATCTTGATAGTTTTTTTTCATTTATATACGCATATTATAACGCATGTGGCGTTTAGCTTTAAGTAATTGTTACATTGGAGTCTTTTATTTAAACTAATTAGTACATAAAATGTTTCATATTTATGTTATTCAAATTAAAAAAATAAAAACGAAAATTTTAATGTTTGTAACTGAATGAAACAAAGGCGTATCAATGGATTAGGATAAAATTCAAGCACACACACGGCGTATTATCTCGATTTACTCATAGGATACTTTTATCCCGAAAAAATCTTTTGTTGCTGTGGGATTATCAAAAAATATACAAAACGTAGACGCCACTGGCTTCAGGACGTAATTAACAGAAATTAGGTATAGATGTGTCTTATGAAACAATATTTACTTACAAATCATTCATTTCTCTCTGGGGCCAATTCTAAAGTCACCGATGACGAAGTCGAGGACAGATATTCATTATTAATTTAGTTTAATGAAAATTAAAGTTTTAACTTACAAACTTCAATAATTTTGAAAAAGATAATTTAAAAAAACTTTGACAAATGTTTTTAATAAATAAATAAATAAACGCTACACATTCAACGGCCCCCATTAGGATAGTGATATCCTGTGTCGGGGTCTGGAAACATACACAATGACAAGGACAAATACACCCAGACCGGAAAATATGCTTGCATGGTCAATACAAACATATTATGCTCCGAGCGGGAATCGAACCCGCGACCTGTGGCATTTAAGGCAGGTTCGCTACCGCTGCGCCACAACGTCGTCATATATCAATCAATAAAAAATTAACGTTTAACTTCTTTCCGACATTTATTATCAAATTACAGAAACTGGTAATTCTAATCCATACTTAAAAGGCTTAGTCAGTCCTATGCTATTTTAAAACATAATTTAAACTGTCCACAATATCCAGTTCTACATTGTATCGACGTAAAGTAATAGTACTGTTGCGTTTCGTGCGTTGAATGAGAGTGCCGGAGGTTCAATCTCCCACCCGTTTCCTTTTTCCCCTCATCCTCTTCCTCTCCTCTAATCCCTTACGTTGGAGACTCGCATTGATACTTCAAGCATCGCAAGAGTACATCAGGCGGACCATATGCTTGTTTGCCAACCGTCATGATATAAAAAATCATTAATAAGAGCGAAGCCGCAAGCGTCGCTAGTAAGTAATAAAATAAATAAACTTTACAACTTGAAAGTTATTAAACTAATTCTAAGAATTTTATTGCTAAGTTTAAAGTTAGAGTTTTGAGTTTGAGAAAGCTTTCTTGATGTTCATCACATCAATATTACATTCCAAACTTGTGGAGTTGAGCTTTTCCTGTGACACACTTAAAAACTGTCTCAAAAGCACCTCTTTATATTATGAATATTAAAATACTTAAATATAAGTTATGTTTATTTCACAAGAGTGAACTCTATTACAAACATAAATTATTATCTATAACACCTACGGGGGGTCCATTTTCAATTTTAATAATTTAAAAATTATAATTCTTTCGAAAAAAGCGTTGTATAAAATAGTTACATCATGAAGTCAGTAGAATTTATGTTAATAGAATTTCCAAGAAACCTATTCATTTCTGTATTCTAATGTTGTCTGTCGTAATTAATATAATTTATTACACATACTTATCTTTACTAATATTATACATGCGAAAGTAACTCTCTCTCTGTCTGTCGTCGGACTTTCTGACAAAATTTGGTGCATAGACAGTCTAGAGCCTAAGACAAGACATACGCTACTTTTTATTGCGTAAGGGGTTGAAAGGGGGGGTGAAAAGTTTCATGGAAGTTTCTTCCTTTTTAGAGATGGAAGCTTGAAACTTATTTGTCAGACTCTTGACTATATAAATAAATATTTCATTAGTTGCTTAAGAGTTTGTATTAAAATCGTAATTCACGCGAGCGAAGCCACCGGCAGACATTCTACGACTAAATAATTCACTGAACCCAAATTTTTCAATCTATAAAGATAGTGTTAATGCTTAGAGAAGCTAACTGTTTCTAAGTAACGAGAACGAAAAAGAGACAGAATATTTTTAAGGAAGTCAAAAAATACAATTACAACCCAAGCAAAGTCTTTTTTTTTTTTTTTATGTTAGAAGTTGGCAAACAAGCATACGGCCCACCTGATGGTAAGTGGCTGCCGCAGCCTATGAGCGCTTGCAGCACCATTAGTAGGTGCCACTCGCGCGTTGCCAACCTCGAGATATTAGTTCTTAAATCTCGTTCGCCCAGTAATTTCACTACCGTACAATGCCCTTCAAACCGGAACACAGTAGTGCCTAAGCAGTACTATTTGGCGGCAGAATATTGGACACTGCGGTGGTACCTACCTAGCCGTCCTCTTGCAACAAAAGACCTACCACCAGTGTGACTGATTGCACTGGTGGAATAATCTCTGTTGTGACAGAGGTTATCCCAACAGCGGGCGATGGAGTCGTCACATCCCGACGCCGGGGAAACATGTACATGCGTTTAACAGTAGTAGTGGAGCTCCTCTCAGGACGAATAGACCGGCTCGGTGTAAAGTAACAGTAGTGTTTTTTGAGTTTCGTGCAAGACTGAGAGCTCTGGAGACCCAATCTCCCACCCCCACTGTTCCCTTCTCATCCTTCCCTCCTCCCTTGGGTTGGCAACATATACCTCAAATATCGAAAGGGTTCATAGGTAAAGCGGTGTTTGCCAACCGTCATAAGGCAAAAAACATGAAATCGCTTTCAAAATTAATATGTTTTTTGATGCGTAACTTTCACAATGATAATTTATTTATGATTTCTTTGTCATTACAAAACAAGCCTGTATAGATATACAATCTATTACATTAATAAAATTTTAGTTACCGGTTTTGAATCAGATATAAGATTATAATTTCCGTATAAAAATTTGAAATGTTACAAGTTGACACTAAACTAACAACCCATTTCCGTTGATCAATGAATTAATCAATAACAAGAACTGTTACGTCTCAACGGTCACAGGTTCGATTCCGTTGGGGGCTGAAATTTGTATTGTAATGCGTCTGCCCGCCGTGCTTCGGAAAGCACGTTAAGCTGTCGGTCCAGGATGTTACCATAACATCTGATAATAACCCTTAACTATTGATAGGTAATTTGCTTTTATAAAATGAGTTAATGGTTCGCTCTTAGGGTTGCGGAGGTTATATTGGAATCGTTCTGTGCAAAAACTAGTAACCTATCAAATCCGGATAAGAGTAATAAGCAAACCATGAGCAATAATACCGGCATTAATGCTTGAAAATTTAAAAAAGCAAACCAACCAACCCACTGATTTCAACCGTTTAAGTTTTACGCCACACACATAATATAATCACGGGTTATGATGTCCCTATAATTAGAGGAATGAGTTCTTTCTTACAAAAGTTACTATATCAACGAAAGAAGCATCTTCAAAGTCTTTTCACAAACGCCTGAGATATGTCACAATAAATAAAAAAAAAACAGTTAAATCCTTCGCTTTTTAGGAGTAAAGCTTATAGTAAAATATATACAAACAGAAATTATCATTATTAAATAAGTGACCGATGACCTCAGTGCGTCTGTCAGGTTACGGGTACACTCGCAGAAGGAAACAACGCGACCTGACAATCACTTTACTGTGTAAGTCTATGCCAATGAGCCATAACACGCAATTTTACTAAATAATTCCAATTATTTTACAATGGTAACAATTAGGTCTAAGTACTTTCAACGCTATGTACTATACAAAATACATAGCAAGTCATTATGAATGATAGTGATGAGGTCATTCTGTACCGAACGCTATACATAACTAAGGTAGGTATCGCACTTGTGTGTCTTTATCACTTCGGGTTAAAGGAAAACCGCAAGAAACTATATGGGTTTAGATTCGCACTAAATAACTTATAATAAGCAGGCGAATTTCTTGAATTAACTATGTAAAAGCTAATAAGACTTTCCAATATATATTAATATATTAATAATAGAAATATTTTTATTAAGTTTTCAACTTTTGAAAAATTCTAAAACTTTGTCTTTTATTAAGGTTCTGTAGCCAAATGGAAAAACGGAACCCTTATAGTGTCATCATGTTGTTCTGTCTGTCTGTGACGATCATTTTACTCGAAATCTATTGGCTCTATATACATGAAATTTGGTGAATAGGTGTATTCTATGAACCGCTATAGGGTTTTGTCGTAAAATAATAAAACATTAAAAAATTAAAGGTAACTGAGGATTGATAAAAAAAACAGCTTATGGCAACTTATGAGGTATCTTTGAATAGGTTATTAAATAATAATGAGGTTTCATTTTGACTTTTTTGATTAAGTCCGTCAGTACTTGTTGAGATGTTAGCTCCTAAAGTTATAAAAATTATAATTCGCTTTTAATTCGTTAATATTTAAATTTTAACGATTCTTCATCATCAAGCGACGGAACCTAATACGGTAATTACTTTTTCCAATGATTTACTTTGAGTACTCAAGACTGTGATACAAATTTTTGTTAACTGAAGAAGCCAAGCCAGCACCATACAAAAACCTTAACCTATGCAAGATGAGAAATGCAACATACGGTAGCTTAGATGTTTTGTACCAAGGTGGAAAGCGCTGTTAAACATATAAGGACTTATGGATCACTTTTTAGCCAAACGTACGTAGAATCGATTACGAATAGGTTTCGAAGCAATGGATTGTGTCAGGGCCTCGATAACAACTTTTTAACAAAGTAGTGTAAGTTTATACCACAAATACTGCAAACAAGTTTATGACCCGCCTTATGACAAGCGGTCATTGTCTATAGGCACTTGTTATATTAGTAGCATATGTAGTATTCCCGGTATTTACCCAGGGCTTATACTCTTATACAGACTTGACGGGTTAGTTTTTACATAGAGTATTTAGCATCTGACCTCCGCAACCCAAAGAGCGAATCAGTAAGTCATTGGATAAGAGCAAATTACCTATCATGAGCTTGAGCTAACGATTATTATCAGATATTGTGATAACAACTAGCGACAGCTTAAGTGTTGTCGGAGGCACGGTGGGGAGACCTAAGCCGTTCGTTCTTGTGGAAAAACGACTACGATATGACTATCCAAATAATAACTGTTAAATGTGTACCGTTTTTTGTTCTATAGATAAAAGCTTAAAATGGAACCTGTTTTTAATGGAATCGATGATTAATATTGAACAAATAAGGAATTAACGGTATAGAGTCGAAAACTTGTAGAAAAATTGACGTTCCCACGGTTCTATTACTGGAGATTTAAAGCTAGTGAAAATATAATTACAAGTCAAGTGCATGGTGTACACTAAACAGTTCCGCAGCTTGGTGACGAAGAATCTTTGGGACCTTAAATATTAACGAACCAAAAGCGACTGCAAATATAAGTTTGTAGATTCATAGTCATTTTTAAAAATAATATGATAAAACCAGGTTATGGAAAAATCCTTTATGTCCCTGAAATTTCTTGACGTATCTTCTTCAAAATAATTATGGTTGAAAGTTCTTTTGATGATCTACGACCTCAAATTTTTCCAAAATTTTAAATACCATAGTTCAAAAGTTAGAGGGGACACAATTTTTATGACTTTAGGAGCTTATATCTCAACAACTACTAACTTAATGTATGAACTGCTACCCTTAATTTTTATATATTTTATAATTTTACTACAAAACCCTGCTGTTCATAGAATACACCTATTTACCAAATTTCGTATAGATATAGCCAATTGATTCCGAGTAAAATGACTGTGACATTCAAACGGTCAGACGGTTCCGTTTTTGCCATTTGGCTACGGAACCCTAATAAAACAGTCCACACCTAATCCACCGACAGACAAATCACAACAGCCATTGTCCGTATGTTATATATAACAAAGAACAAAGCTAATTGCATCAGCGTTGATCAAGTATAATTATCAGTACAATCCTTGGGGGTAATAAAATTTGAAATATAGTACAAGCGATTCTTTATAGAGGACGTCGTCTTGAGCCAAGAAATGATAGTCATACATCATTGTATCTAAATAGAGAATAGGACGAGGGTATTTACGTATGGCTAATTGGGCTATAGCCCAAGGGTAGTCTCACAGAAAAACATTATTATACGACCTATATTGTGACTGTACTGGCGTTGGTTGCCTTGTGGTTTCGTTTCCCACTCGGGATCTTCTTCATCCTAGCATTATTCCCGGTATTTTATGTACCCAGGGTCTGCTTATTACTCTTATCCGGATTTGACAGGTTACTAGTTTTTACACGGAGCGATTGCCATCTGACCCCGCAACCCTAAGGGCGAACCAGTAACTCATTGGATAAGAGCAATTCACTTATCAAGAGTTAACGGTTATTATAAGATGTTATTGATAATAACCGGGATCGACAGCTTAACGTGCTCTCCGAGGCACGGTGGGGAGGCCCACACGGACAAACGCCCAGACCGAGACAGAAATTTTAACAAACATCTGCCCGAGCGGGAATCGAACCCGCAACCGTCGAGACTAAAGGCAGACTCGCTATCCACAACGCCACAACGGTGTCGCTTCCCACTCGGGATTTATGCGTTTATCTTGCACTGACTTTAACCGTTTTAACGACGTTGTGGCACAGCGGTAGCGAACCTGCTTTAAGCATATGCTTGTATTGACCATACAGGTATGTTGTCGGGTCTGTGTGTGTTTGTCCTTGTCATTGTGTATGTTTCCAGACACCCGACACAGGATATCCTTATGGAGGGGCGTTGAGTGTGTAGCGTTTTTTTTTGTTTTTATCTGTCCCAATCTGTGCGTTTGTCCATGTGGGTCTCCCCACCGTGCCTCGGAGAGCACGTTAAGTTGTCAGTCCCAGTTATTATCGTCACATCTGATAGTGAATCATTAACTCTTATGATAATTATTTTGTAGAAATTTTAGAAATTACCAACTTATTTTTGCGGGAGATTTCAATTTAACGAAGGATATTTAAAGTCCTAAAGGTTCTTCACCATCAATCTGCGGAACCCTTTAGTTTCCAATGTATGGTCCAACATACACTTTTTTCTCGCTTACT
This sequence comes from Hestina assimilis, assembly GCA_023373885.1. Lineage (NCBI taxonomy): Eukaryota > Metazoa > Arthropoda > Insecta > Lepidoptera > Nymphalidae > Hestina > Hestina assimilis. Next base: position 1,194,566 of record CM041749.1, on the reverse strand, counting down.
GTTTAACAGACACAAGTTTTTCTATTTTTCTGTAGCGGAAAAAGACATTAACTGTAATAAACTTTATGGAAAATTAATTATGGAAATTTATATACTCACATTATATCTCAAATGTAAGTAATTTCAGTATATTTTATATTTTTATAAATGCAAATATAGGAACTACTGAAGACACCCTTTAACACTGTTAAACTTATAAAAATTGTTTAACAGAATTACTTTAAACTAATCTAAGCTTTTTTTTTCCAATAGGATTGCTTTTTCAAGTTTTACCAACACTCCTATTGTCCAAATAAGCTCGTAGGTTAAGCTAGGTATGGGGGATCGAACCCGCGACTCTCGCGTTAACGGAATGGAGTCGGCTATTTAACCGTTGAGCTATTGAGGTTTCTAATGTCTTTAAACATTGATAATATGGGACGTGATATTAGTTTAGATGCGATTGTGTCTGTGACAGTGTCTAGAAACCAGGCACAAAAGACACATTCTTCAATATTGTCTGGCGCGGGCCCACGGAAGTCAAAACACGATAGAAATATTATTGTGACTTTTTAATAGTGAGTTAATTGATTACTATTTCTCATCATCATCATTGCAAAATTACGAATCAATATTGATTCGTAATTTTGCAAAAATTAATAATATAAATAAGGCTTAGCAATATTATTTAGATATACTTAGTTTTTGAAGTATATTTAAAGAAAAATTTTACCATCATTAAAAATATAATTATATACAATAAATTATAAAATATTACTAAAACGTTATTTCAATATATTTTTAAATCATTTCAACAGCAATACAGTAGGTATAGCATATAACTAAGGGTATATAATTATATTTTTATTATACATATTATTATGTGACTGTATCTGTAGAGGTACCTTCATAGTTAATGATGCTGATGCATCACATACCTATTTGTTATTAAATTAAATACATACTCAAAATAAATTTTATGAATTTTATTTTTAGCATAATTTTATTTTAACAAATATATAAAGAACTAAAGCTCCACTGAGCTAGGCAATACCTGCCTTACTTTATATTATAATAATATTATTACATAAATATATTGATATTATATTTGAATGAATATTAATATTAAATATAACACATCAAAATTTTGTGGTTTATTTAATGATGAATTTATATTTAAATATTATAATGATATTTGTATCTAAATATATTAACAGGAAATTGGTAAACAAATTTAGATATTTTAAACATATGTGTATTATGTAATTTTTATTATTCGATGAGATTATATTAAATATATTGTATTATAAATATCTGCTTAATATATAATAACATATTTTTTTAAACTTTGGTTTTGATACAGTAATAAAAATATTTTTTTTTACGAATTTTAAAATTCGAATGGTTGTACAACATTTTCTTTTTTAAATTTTTGGCTAAGAACATATTCATAAAGCGTATCTTTAGTTTCAACGAACTCAGCTCTAGTGTCATACCTCATTGATTTTTACATTACTAAAACCAACTACCTATATACTTCAAGTGCACTACAAACAGAAATATCATAGTTATTTGTTTAAATTTTTAACGAGAAAGTACAAGGGTACCATGAATTTACTTTTTTTGTCCCGCCATACAAATAGTTGGACCGCATCAACTTCGGCGGACAACGCGTTAGGCCTACACTACAAGCCACCGAACCAATGTTTCCTATTCTAAACTAATAAGTTAAGTAATTACTATTTCGTAAATAAACATTAAGCATTTAGTTGGATTATCTTACCTTACAGACAGGTTTAAATCCACATCCACGGTAAGAATCCAGTAGAAAAACACACAATATTTTTTTGACACACACACACAAACACTTTTCTATACCGGTTATTTCGCTTTTTTAACACTGTGTTTATTTATTGTTAAGCACTAAAACAGTAGATAGCAAAACACTTGATGAGACACTCACTTGGTGAGATTGAGAAATCCAATAAACGATTCGCACTATGAATACTAAGTAATCCAAAATCACTATTCACTTTGATATTTTCTTTAATTTTTCAGCATTATCAACAAACTTTTAAGTTAACTTTATATTACAACCAAGATTCAAATTCTAGTAAGTTCCTTCCGCATCCTCGGAACAGCTGTTCGGGGCAAGCAACGTTGAAAATCGATAATCAACAAGAAATTTTAGGATCGGTGTTACACCTCAAAAGAATTTTTCACGACACAAGTTAATTAAAAGTAACAATTTAAAATGTATTCTCATTATGATAGCATTGTTTACTTAAAAGGATGAACGCCGGGGTTTTTTTAAACACAATAAACTCTAATACGATGAAGTCTATTATTCTCGGTTTCGACCGTGTTATAGTTGTATTTAGTTAGTTTGTGAAGTAGATTTAGAACAGTGCACATTATTTTATCGCAAGCTGAACGCACGCGGTCGCGCTCGGTCGCGGACTGTGGAGCGCGAGCGGGGCGAGGGCGCGCGGCCGGGGCGGGGGGCGGTACACGGGCGGTCCCCAGCGCGGAATGCTATTGTAGGCGAACTTGCCCGCCAGTTTTATTTTATTCTGGTCAAACAAGTTTTGTATACAACCTGCATTGTAAGGATTCCGCCATTCTTCGAACGAGTCTTTCTAAACTTCGTCTAAAGCTCGTGGTTTTAGTTTGAATGTGTGATAAGTAAAAGAGCGTGTCGGCAATTAATTTCACACGTTATGAAACAATTGCAGTAATTGTAAACCATTTACTACGCTGCATTAGTAATAATATCAAATGTCACACCGGATATATTTTTTTAAATAATTCAATACTTTATTTCCTTTTAAATTAAATTATGGGTATATTTTAATTATTTTATCTTTTTAATAAATATATTATCTAATATTAATTTTTAACATAGAAAAACATATTATGGTCTGTCTGTAAATTTGTCACAACTACAACTACTGTTGTCAACTACAGAGAATACAGGGACTCATGGAGTACAGGGAGACTGATGAAAGAGACAGAGAGACTCTAAAAACTTTCATTAAACGAACGAAAAGCATGAGTACGAATACTGCTACTTTACGATATACGATGGAGAACTTATCAAGACGGCTCATTGGTCCAGAAAAAGCGACTCTCAAAAACGAATCTAAAATGTAAAGAATTAATAAGTATGATATAAATTTTTACACGTATTTCTTAAGAATATGCAATAAAACTGTAAACATGGTCCGAAGATGCAAAGCATGCGAAATAAATGTAAGATTACGTCTTTTCTTAGAACTCTATAATAAGCCCATGTCAATCTCACGTGACGTCATCCAGCCTTGCGGACAAACAGACTCGTCCAACTCGTGTTACTACATATAATAGAAATGTAATTATGAAAATATCATGTATGAAAAACAATGTGTAACTAGCTTTTAACCCCGGTTTCGCTCGCGTGTTTAACGATTGTTAATAAGGCACCTTTATTGGAATAGTAAAAATAAATAAACGCTAGACATAATTTTACATTTTATTCTGTGTCGGGGGTCTGGAAACATACACAAACACACAAACACCCACATCGGAACAAATTACTTATCGATACAAACATCTGTCCCGACTCGCGAATGGGAATCGAACCTGCGACCTATGACGCTTAAGACCTATATCTCTGTCTCAAAAGTATCAACTATTTCAATACCAGAATTCATCAAAGTCGTATCAGCGGTTTAGGAGTGAAAACGTAACAGTCATACTTATTATGAAGTAGAATAAGGCCTGGCTAATTAAAAAACAGTTACTGCTGAACAAGTGGACAAGCTAATGACACCTGATGAATTGATGCAGGAATGATTATAAAGCGTCTGATCAGCTGGTACACTAGCCCACTGGTCCCAACTTTATTTATTTCATAGGAAGCCAACATGATATACAATGTTACATTTACATTTGAAATATTTATAAAACTCATTTTACATAGTATACGTCACTAAAAAGCTAACTCAGCATGTATAGCCTCAATAGCTCAACGGTAGAAGGGCCGACGTCGCTCCGTTAACGCGAGAGTCGAAGGTTCGATCCTGACCCCCTGGGCTATTGTCGTACCCATTCCAAGCTTCGAGGTTATTTGGAGAGGCAATAGGAATATTAAAAAAAAAAAAAAAAACAGGCTGCTTTTACTTAAAAAACTGTAACCTATAATCTAATACTTCGAAATATATAAAAAAACAAAATTTAAAAGAAAATACATTAAACAGTATAAAACATTTTAATCAGTGATCGTGCTTTACTAAGTTCTCATACAGCTCATACTATACATCATCTCTTACGATACAACATTTTTTTTTACTTTATAAAAATGGTTAAGTAACATTATTTTATTTTTATTATATTATATCGGAATCGGCCTTTCCATACAGACATACGAATAATGTCACAGACTCGCTGGTGCCAATGTAAATTGAACACCATCAGAACGCTAGTCAAATAGTAACTTCATTTGATTTTCGGCTATGATTTCCACAATATAATTGAATGATGCTAGCCGGCCCATAAGTCGGTAAGAAGAGCCACTTCATAATATGTATATACTAGCGGCCCGCTCCGGCTTCGCACGGGTATAAAATATATAGCCTATGTCATTCACTGAAAAAATAATTAAAATCGATCAAGTAGTTTTGACTTATTCATTACTGCCCGTGGCCTGTACGCGTTAAATGTAATTATTCACGACATCACAGTAGAAACCTCAAAAATATTTTTTCTCCACTATTTTTATACATATAAACCTTCCTCTTCAATCACTCTATCTATTAAAAACCGCATTAAAATCCGTTCCGTAGTTTTAAAGATTTAAGCATACAAAGGGACAGAGAAAGCGACTTTGTTTTATACTATGTAGTGATAAGTCTGTAATGTACTTTCTAAGATGAGATATACAAGGGGAGCCATAGAATAAAATCACCACCAGACTTTTCTTACGCCTTTGGCAACAGAAGTAATAGTTATTTGTAGTAGAGCCATGTTTCCCTCAGCACAAATGGGCTGAGTCGACCGGGGAAATAGTACCCTCTTAAAAAACCGATAACAGTACTGTTGTGTTTAATGTGACAAGTGAGAACGCCAGAGGCCCAATCTCCCTCATCCCCTCCGCTCCTTCCTTTTTATCCCTTCTTATCCCTTACCTTCTGTGCCTTGGGTTGGCAACGCGCATGTGATACATATATAGGTTGTGGTCTGCTTATCATCAGGCGGAATGTATGCTTGTAAGCCAAGTGACATGTTATAAAAAAAGTTTGTAATAACACAGCTATAAATTAAACAAAGGTAAATATACTACCTAAGATGAGATAGGTATAGAAGGTGAGCCATAAAATAGAGTAGTACTGTTTCGTATTTCGCAACTGGCGTTGTCACTTCCAGTTAACGCAACTGTCAATGTCAGTGGCGCAACTGAGGCCCCTAGGAATTCAACAGCTGGGGCCCTCTTTCATGCAGCATAATTATTAAGATGAATATTTTTGTCTGATTGGATTGCTAAGGCAATTTGATCTTTAACTTCATGAAGTCCTAAAAATGTCTACTAACTAAATCAATTCTTTTATAACAACGTCCTTCCATCCGGGGGTCTTTGGCATTTTGCCCGCTCTACCAGACTTTTCTTACGCCTTTGGCAACAGAAGGAACAGTCATTAGTAGTAGAGCCATGCTTCCCTTAACACAAATGGGCCGGTTGAGCCAAACCGGCGATATACTACCCTCTCACAGAAAACCGGCGTAAAATAAAAAAAGTACTGTTGCGTTTCGTGCGATTAGTAAGATCGCCGGAGGCCCAATCTCCACACTCTCTGTTCCCTTCCTTTTTTCCCTTCTCATTCCCCCTCATTCCTTGGGCTGGTAACTTGGGTGACGACTTACCATCAGGCGGACCGTATGGTTGTTTGCCAACCGACATAAAAAAAAGTACAAATACTGCTACTTCCAAGTCTGTATTATTCCCATTTGGTACGTAATAAGTATAATATAATTATCATAATATTATACTAAGACACAAATTTCAAAACTCTTTAAAATAAATTAATATAAATTAGAAAGTTACTAATCAATTACAATAGAATAACTTAACAAGAATCACGAAAAAATAATTCAATATTTAAAAAGATAGATCAATAAATACACAATAGATATAGATAGAGAATATACAATTTATCCTTAATCCTGTTAATTTTTAACCTGTATTTTAGAATCTGTCATATTCCAACATTCAAGGTTAGAAACTTCCAAATGTATGAACAGCGATAATAAACCAAACGAGCGCTTGTGTAGACTAAGCGACAAAGATGGACTAATGGATATGGCATAAGTTAGAAAGAGACCGCACGTTATATTTTATTTATTACCATATCAAGTTACGCGGGTTCTGCATCATATTGTGTGAAAGAGATAGACGTATATTGAGAAGCTATTATTAAAAGTTATATTAATTTTCTTTATAGATAACTTTAGTATTGAAAAAGCGCGGGAACTGAAAGCTAGGCATATGACGAGGTTCTTCTAAATTATTTTTGAAGAACTATTAGAATAATTATATTTTCGACCTAAAGATAAATCAAAACCGAACTCCAGTAAAACTCAAACAAAAATATTTGAGCTCCAGCAAATTCCGAAAAGCCGTAGTGGTGCAACACAGCAGATATAAGTTTTTTTTTTATTGTGTATTATTGTTGGTCCTACTGGCCTTGACAACGTCACTGGACAGGTGCCGAGGACTTATACCTGACCGTGAAAACGGGACAGCCTTCGCGGGGGCTCAAAATTGATGTCGTTCATAAGGTGCTCGCTGCGATGCAGAATCATGACTAAGGACGTCAGATAAGTTAAAGCTCTTAAAATGAAGAGTTATTTAATGGCCCAGCTCTGGGCTATTAACAGGACGTTATTTAATGAATGATATATAATTGAAAGAAAACTTTTTAATTGCTTTTTTTATTGTAAAAGTCGTACATTTCCTAGTCTAGTATGTAATGAAAAATCAGAAAAATTAATTATATAAAAACTGTCACAATATTTTATATATCGTTACAATATTGTTCTATCAATTTTTAAAAGCAAACTGCGAAAAACAAGTTCTAAAAGACGCGTTCGTAAGTAAGTTCGTTGAAAGAAGCGGCTATTTTGTTCTAAAGAATGGCGTGTTTCAACAGGTTGTAGGAACTCTTGAGGCTGACAACAGCTAGAACCGTGATTGTATATGTGATAACGTGTTTTAAATTGCTTTGTACTATTTCAAGTTTTACAACTTTTAGTAAAGTATCAAGATTGAGTCAATTTGTTATGGTATTGTCAAAAATTACTTGAAAGAACCTATGATAGAAATCTGGAATTTTTATATTTCATGACGGTTGACAAACAAGCATATGGTCCAACTAATGGTAAGCAATCACCGCTACCTATGAGCGCTTGCTATACTTGAAGTATCATATGCGCGTTCCCAAAAAGTGGGTGGGAGTTTGGGGTGCTTTCAATCATCGCACGAAACGCAACAGTATCTACCAATAGTGTTTCTTTACGCAGATTTTCTTTGGACGAGGTAGTACTTTCCCGTCGAGCCTGGTCATTTATGTTGATGGGAGCATGGCTGTAGCGACATCTACACGCAACACGAAGTAACGCGACAGCAAGACAAGATTGTCACATCACACATCAAGCTACAGTGACACCTACAGGGCATACTAAACAACGATATGGACGACCAATGAGCGTCACGATCCTAAATCGCGCTATCGAAGTTTCCTACGCTCACAACCTATATATACAACTTTCCAACGTAAGTCGTCGGGCTTCGGCCCAGGGCCCGTAGTGTTGGAGGCATTTCTAGCGTCCTTACCTCCACATGGCTCTACTAAGGTTATTGTGGCTTCCGATCTTTCATCCTTCCCAATGTCGCGCGTGGTCTGTTACTCTTTAACCGACCAGGATTACTAACTCCCAAATGTATGTAGTTATATGGACCTCGGTACTTGCGTTCTACGAATATTTTTGAAGCCTCTCAGACCACATGAAGAGGAACACCGAAAATGTTTAATGTATAGGATACATTAGGCCCACAAAACACGGGCTACCTGTGTTTATTTCTTTTCGTTTTGTTGACGTCTTGCAAAATAAGTACGATGATTACATATGTATCAACATACGATGCACTACATACTGGCTTTTTCATACAGACAAATGCGCGGACGAGATGGTTCATAAATTTAACTCCAACACAATGTTACGAAGCTAGTCACACGCTAATTTCATTCGATATTCGACTATGATTCGTACAACATAACCGAATGAAGTTCGCTACGAGGCGTTTATGTTAAATTTACAAACGTTATTAGTCTATACGAAAGCCGACCGACATTATATACCTGGACTTGAAAAGAAAATTGTTTTAACAATTGTTTTTTTAAAAGAGCACTAAGACGTTTTTAGAAATTTAAGGCTTAAGGCGTGGAAAAGGAGTTGAAAGGTTGTATGGAAGTCCGTCATTTTTGAAACCAGAAACATAAATAAATAAACACTGCATACGCAACATTTCCCATTACGATAGTGATGTCCTGTGTCGGGGTCCGGAAACACATACAAGGACAAGGACAAATACACCCAGAATCCGCAACCTGTGGCGTTTAAGGCATAGTCGCTACTGCTACACCACAACGTCGTCTTTGAAACATGAAACTTTGTTTTAAGTGAGCAATTGCAGACAAAAAACATTTATTATAACTTTTATTCGAACTCTGCTTGTATGGGTGAAAAGGGGGTTGAAAGATTGTATAGAAGTCCGTCATTTTTGAAACTAGAAACATGTAATTAGATAATTACAATATAATGTATTAGGAAAATAAATTTCCACCCATGAAGGGTTGAAATGGGGGTTCAAAGTTTGAGGTTTTGAAGGCGCTGGTACAAGCTAGTTAATAATATAATATTGATTAAAGCAAAGTTTACTTAAAGCTAACTTACAACAACTGACCTACGTTACACGGAATTCGAAGTGATAACCAGAACTCAGTGCCGACCTACCGTATATTGTACTGATTTACAAAATCGTTCCATGTTTGTACATGCGGGTCTTTTCAATGAGTTAAGAGGACCAACTATGAATAGAAAAATGTTAGTGTTAAAATATAATGGATAAGTTAACCAGAACTACTTATCGACTTAAGTTGAAAAGATTTAATGTTATTGCAATTTAAAGAGAGTTGTGTGTTAGTATGTTTAAAAGGTAGTACAGCCATGCTCCCGGCACAAATAGGCCGGGTCGACCAGATAAGTACCACACTCTCACAGATAATCAGTGTTGAGTAACATTTTCAATATCAGTACCAATCTTACACCTCTTTCTTCCCGTTCCCTTCCTTTTTCCTTCCCTCCTATCCCAAAGTTGGTAACGTGTACCCATCGCAAACGTTTATAGTGTTGTTGTGTCGCAGATTTGGTAACAAACACCTTATGGCTCTAAGTAAGACTTTATTAAGATCTAGATTACACAACGGAACTTCACAAATCACAGGTCCAAAACACAGGTCAATCACAATCCAAAAGAATAGCCGAGGTCACTAATTATCGCACTTGTTCACTGGTATCACTTGTAGTTTCTTCGCTCGTTGCTCGGAACTGAATGACTCAGTCGACGCGCTGGGCTTCTTATATAACGCAGAACAGGGGTTCGAGAGAGTTCCGTCCGCGGAACGCTATTCTACATGTTTCGAGAATACATCTTTCTAGAACCCGCGCGACGGTCGAAGAAATAAACAAAGTGAGTAGCAAGCGATTTTGAATCTTATGCCCCTATGATAAGGTTCTCCGTAACAATAGGTTACGGTGACTGTTTACCATCAGGCGGACCGTATGCTTGTTTACCAACATGCATGATATAAAAATTATCAGCTAGCCATCTAAGGTTTAAAACCAAGACAGCAGTTGAAATTCATACATCACGGTTACTATATGTCGTGATGTAAACCGATGACGTCATGGAATAGATGTTATTAATTTTGAGCCCCCATGACCCAGTGAGGGCTCTATATATCCAAAACAAAAATACTAGACATTATTACTAGTACTACTGAAGTCTGTTATCTATGCCTATAGTAAAATTTTCATCACACAATATAACAAAAACATTAAAACCTCTTGTTACTCTTATCCAGATTTGACAGATAACTATTTAGTTTTTAGACAGAACGATTCCCATCTTACCTCGGCAACCTTAAAGGTGACCAGTAACTCAGATAAAGATTCAGGGAGATCAAAAGCAAATTATCTATTAAAGGCGTCGGGATGTGACGACCCCATCGCCCGCTGTTGGGATAACCTCTGTCACAGCAGAGATTATTCCACCAGTGCAATCAGTCACACTGGTGGTAGGTCTTTGTTGCAAGAGGCCGGCTAGGTAGGCACCACCGCAGTGTCCAATATTCTGCCGCCAAATAGTAGTGCTTAGGCACTACTGTGTTCCGGTTTGAAGGGCACTGTACGCTAGTGAAATTACTGGGCGAACGAGATTTAAGAACTAATATCTCGAGGTTGGCAACGCGTGAGTGGCACCTACTAATGGTGCTGCAAGCGCTCATAGGTTACGGCATCCACTTACCATCAGGTGGGCCGTATGCTTGTTTGCCAACTTCTAACATAAAAAAAAAAAAAAAAAAAAAAAAATCAAGAGTTAACGATTGTTATCAGATGCTATGTGATAACAACCGGGCCGGCATCTTAACGTGCTCACCGAGGCACGGTGGGGAGACCCACAAACAACCGCGACCATCGAAACTAAAGCCATGTTCGCTACCACCACGCCACAACGGTCGTGTATAAAATTATCAATGAACTGTTATTGATATCTGCGGGTAATTACGTAGTGACATCCATTGTGTTCCGGCACAATACACAAAGAATATTGACGTGTATTGATATTCAAAGAGACAAATCACGAGGGGTCCATTAATGTAATAGGCTCTATTCTACTATTACACTTCCCCAGAGTCCGGTACAATGAAACGAGGTTTGATTGGAATTATCACAACTACTGATGTTAAAAAGTTGAAGATTTATTTTTCCGATTACAAGACTTATGTTGTCAAAATGAAGCCTCAATAGCTGAACAGTAGAAGGGTCGGCTCTTCCGCTTCGTTAACGCGAGAGTCGTGGGTTTGAACCTGACCGCCTTGGGTTGTTGTCGTACTCTTACCGCAAGCTTCGAACGTATTTGGAGGGGCAATAGGAATATTAGTAATGCCTCTTTAAAAAATGTTAACAGTTTGAAAGAGTACAACACGCCTATTTAACTATCCCAGTACTAGAGAGAAATGTAAGACATTCTCAAACACGGGTTATTGTCGGCGCAATGTCGGATTTTCTTTTCGTCCCTTGTACGAGAGACAAACATACGGTTGCTAGATTACAGAGAGATAAAGTGAGTTTATTAGTGTGTCAGCTTGATGGGAGAGAATCGAGCACTTTTGTCACATGTATATATGTTTTCCCGGCGTCAGGAAGTGACGACCCCATCCCCCGCTGTTGGGATAACCTCTGTCTCAGCAGAGATTATTCCACCAGTGCAATCAGTCACACTGGAGGTAGGTCTTTTGTTGCAAGAGGCCGGCTAGGTAGGTACCACCGCAGTGTCAAATATTCTGCCGCCAAATAGTAGAGCTTAGGCATTACTGTGTTCCGGTTTGAAGGGCACTGTACGCTAGTGAAATTATTGAGAGTGGCAGAAGAGATTTAAGAACTAATATCTCGAGGTTGGCAACGCGTGAGTGGCACCTACTAATGGTGCTGCAAGCGCTCATAGGCTACGGCAACCACTTACCATCAGGTGGGCCGTATGCTGTAACATAAAAAAAAAATGTATTAAATACCTTTTTTCTATTATTAGTGTCGTTTTTTCTACAAACTTAGAATAAGGCGAAAGATAAAATTTTTGAAAAGATTTTTATCTTGTTACGCCAAAGAAGTATAACTTCTAACGCGTGTACATAAGTACACACACACTTTTTTAACTAAGTTATATTTATTATCTATAATAATTTAATGTAATAAGTAGTTAATGTTTTTAATGTGTGTTTACAGTTTAAGTTCTAACGATGTTCATGTTCGATAATGCTTGAAGCGCCAAAGGTCAGGAGGCGCCACTTCTTTTTCTCTTTATAGGAAGGATATCGTGCTACTGATCAATAAGTTAATAAGTTTCATGTGTTCGCGTGTTACGGGAAATATATTGTGTTGTTTATACTTAAATCTGACTAGTGAAATCGCGACACGCCCGCTTCTGAAGCCGCTCAATTGTTAATTCCAGTGTTGCTGATTAACATATTTTTATTTGCTTTATTATTTCTTAATTAATCAAAACTAAAAATAATAAAATAAGTTAAATAAGTAGAAGTCGGTACTAAGTAAAACATCGCCACATATTGTGGAACTGATTTGTGTTGTATTTTTTTCTTTTCAGATTTGAAGTTGATATTTTGTTTCTAAAAATTATTTTATTTTAAACTTTTTAGTTACGACTTATTATTATTTAATACTTAATGATTAATGAAAATTTAAGACTGATGTGGTTTTCTCATTAGGTAAGAACAATAAAAAAAGAAATATTTACAAGCGAATTGAGCACTTCCTCCTTTTTTAAAGTCGGTTAAAAATAAATACAAACATGGGTGCATTTTGGATCCTTGCTTATAATATAATATTATAAATATTAAAGTGAGTTTCGTTTGTTTATTTGTACTTTGTAATTTGATGCTTTCACGCGTGAACCACTGAACCGATTATGATGAATTTTGATATCGATATAGACTGACCATGAAGATGACTATAGGAGGTACCTTTTGATGCGATAACTAAATTTGAAGGTGGTGAAATATGGGGTTAAAGTGTGTATGAGGTAAATAACATTTCGTTATAGAAAGACTTATAAATCTAAGCAGAATAGATTCATAACGCGGAATATTTAAAGTTCGATACTATTCTCTTTGAACTGTTCGAAGTTCCACCTCAAAAGTTTTGTTTAGTTGGATGGATAATTAAAGGAAAATTAGCATCTTTAAAAAAAAAAATAATAATACTGTTATTCTGTTATTGGTAAGCATAAATGATTATAGTGCATAACAATTACGATAAAATTACCAAAGAAATCGGTAATTTACGGTAATTAAGCTTTTAGTGCTTCAGTATTGCGAGGAACCTGCCGGTATCGCGGCGGGAGGGATCGATTCATAGCTTGAGCGAGCGCGGCGTTGCCGCTTCGTGCGTGTTTTGTTTGGGTTGTGAGCACCGCCGCCCGACGGCGCCAACCCGTCATATAAAAACTTTAACATAAATTTTAAATTGTGAATTATAGAAATAGTAGCAGAAAAATTTCGTTTCTAATATAATAAAACAATAGAAATTGATTTGATTTAATTTGTTTCAAATTCCAATATAGTCTTTTGTATTTAGTTATTAAATCATTGGTACCTACGTAGCGTTGGACGTAGTTTTGCTTTTTTATATTTTATTTTCTATGAGTTCAGCATCAGACCTAGTTCGGAAGCGAGTATACAACTGTGCACTGTGTTTATTAAAACATCGTTGTATAAGTACTTTTTATTGTCTTAATCTAAGTCAGTAATTTGTTACTTATTAGGTACTAAATTAATTATTACATAATTTATATTTGTTGATTTAAGTTAAACGAATCCGTCGGATTTATTAACAAACAGAATTATTCTTATTATCTATCTTAACTTAAACATCAAATTTAGTTTTATTTAAATTTTTAAGGACGTAAAACAGTACCTAGCTATTTAAATAAAATGATAAATATAACAACTAAAAAGCAAAAAATTTTATTTTTCAAAAACAGCAGTCGGCGCTAAGAAGAAAAACTTCTGTTGATGAAAAATTTAATTTTTTGATTTTAGTTTTGATTCTGTTTTGCAAAAAAAATAATTTTTAAGTTTTTAAACATTTTTAAGTTACAAATTATAGTTCAGCAACCATATTAGACGACCTAATCGTATCGCTGCCATGAAATATCTATTAGTTTTGAGTAGTTGTTGTGGCCATTTGTGGTCATCATCAGCTGTTCAACTTCATCAAATAGTGTTTTGTCGGAGCAAATGCAAAAATCCTAATCGCAATAGGTGAGGCTATAAAGTCTGAAGTGATCCCTCTCTTTCTCATGATCCCTTTATCAGATCCGGACTAGATTATACATAGGTCATCATCACTTCAGGAGTAAAACCTTTAAAAAAATACCGGTCAGTCCGGACTAACATACATACAAAAGTACCGGATTAACAAACATACAAAAAAAACAGTCCAATTGATAACCTCTTTCTTTTTGAGCCGGTTAAATGGTGTTTAAAATAATCTATGGTTTATTCCACAAAGGTTTCTACATCAAGGTTGCACACACGGACCTTCTAATTTAGATTTATGACATACAGACAACAGTCTGGCTTTTGCACCACAGACATACATAATTTATCCATTAATTCAATACAGCATCCACAAAATTTTATAAAATAAATAAACATACACACAAATACATCTTGTCGAATGTGGTGATAGGTCTTTTGTTGCAATAGGACGGCTAGGTAGGTACCACCGCAGTGTCAAATATTCTACCGCCAAGCAGTAAAGTCTTAGGCATTACTGTGGTCTAGTGAAATTAGTGGGCAGTATAGGCTAGTGAAATTGCTGAGCTAAAGATATTCTCGAGGTTGGCAATCCGTGAGTGATACCTACTAATGCTTTTGCAAGCGCTTATAGGCTGCAATCACTTACCATCAAGTGGGTCGTATGCTTGCTTGCCAACATAGTAACATAACAAAATCTTTAATGCATTCGATTATTATTCCCATAGAACTGGTAATCGACAGTTTTAAGCTTTCAATGTAACAAAAACTTCACAAAAACATTTTAAAAATATCAAAAACCAAATACGATGCAAAGTTCTGGTCTGATATAAATCTGCCAGTTTTACGCCATAATATTCGAATTAACTAAAGTTTAAGAAAATAAAGCAGAGATGTAACACAGATCATTAATAGATCATAATTATTTCGAAAATGAAGAGTAAACATAATCATTAATATTGTAAAATTTATGTCAATCAACGACATTTCGACGCAGTGGTAGCGAACCTGCGCCACAGGTCGCGGGTTCGATTCCCGCTCGGAGTAGATGTTTGTATTAACCATACAACACATATGATGTTTATTTTCCGGTGTGTTTGTCCTTTTCCTTGTGTTTGTGTTTTCCAGAACCCCGACACAGGATATAACTATCCCAAAATGGGGTTGAGTGTGTAGCGTTTATTATTATAAAAAATATTATAGATTCTTATATCGAGTTTTGATAGTCTGTGGATATTCGTTACCTAAGCACTAAATTGGCGGTACCCGTCAACGAAGTCTGAAATTATCTCTAAAGAGTTTTTCCATAAAAAATTAGAAACTTCATAGACGTCAGCTGTCAAAATTATCATCCTAAATTAGACAAAGACTGTTCCCAGCAAAAAATGGGCTGGTTCGACCAGTGAGCCTCTCACAGAAAATCGGCGTAAAGTACGGTTGAGTTTCGTACGATATGGACCGGAGGCCCAATCTCCCACCCTCACTGGTCCCTTCTCAGTTCATCCCTTGGTATTTCGGTTTGAAAGACTCGTTGGTAGTGATATTACTGGGCAAAGGAGATTTAAGAACCAATATTTCTCGTTGACAACGGGTGAGTGACACCTAAAAAAGTAATGTTATTGCGCGCTTTCATAGGCTACGACAACTGCTTACCATCAGGTGGGTCATATGCATGCTTGCGAATTTAGTCGCATATAAAAATAATTGTTTATTAAATCACTTAAAAGAGTTCTTAATTTATTAAATCTTTTTTGTATACTATGCGGCGTATAGCCGATTGCATTAACCAATTTCAAACATTCATTTGTATTGTATATGCAACGGTTTGAAGACATAAATAAATTTTCTGACGGCAAAGATTTCTTATATATAGAAAACGAAGCAGGTCCAAGGAAAACAAGTTCAAACTTTTTCAGAACATAACTAATATTCCTGTTGCCAAATAAGCTCGTAACTTGCGCTAGGAGTGGATACGACAATGGCCCAAGGGGGTTAGTTTCAAACCCACAACTCTCGCGCTAACGGAGCGAAGTCGGCCCTTTTATCGTTGAGCTATTAATGCTATATATCGATATTTCGCATGAAGTTTGTTAACTTTTATTTACTTCTATTATTCTAAGATATTTATGAAAGTTGGCTAAGGTGGAAATCAAAACTCAAAAGTATGAAGCGAAATTTTAATTGACATAATTATTATCACAAATTTACGTATCCCGTAGTTATATATACATAGAGATGACCGTACATAGGGATGACAACATTTCTTCCTAAAATATAGTATTTCTAAAATAAATCCATAAAAAATATAGTGCATACAAAAAGAATTGTACACTAAAAATATTGTATTTAAAAGAAAAAATATTATCTTCTATAAATCTATTTTTGTGTCTTTCTTCTAGTCATTTTGAATTTATGTCCGAAATTATCTCTGTTAATGCCCATGACTCTACTTTCGGATATATCCTTCCAAGCATTAAAAAGTTAAAGTTAAGGCACGCTTACAAATTCTTTAAAAGAAGGATTTTTTCTTTAACAGTATAAAGTACAATACTATATTTTACAGTCTACTTACACATGTATTTAATAATAGATATAAATTAAATAAATAGGTATGGTTGCCAAAACAGACTTAACAATTACATATTTCAACTATTATGTATAAAGCCATTGGTCGATAACAGTGGGTAGGCATTTAAATTTTGTTTACGTAGGGAGCAAACGGGCAAGAGGATCATCTCACGTTAAGCTATTACCACCGCCCGTGAACATCAGCATTACCAGAGGGCGTGCAGGTGCGTTGCCGAGGATACAACTGGTTATACGCTGGCTAAGCCCGAAACGCGGCTGACGAGCAGTCACTTCACGATCTTCACACCAACGAACAGTGGTAACTAATCAGGCGGGCCTTCCAAGCCTTACCACCAGCATGTACATGTCTTAGCATTTCTTCCACGACATGCAGGTTTACTCGCAATGTTTTTATTCACCATTAAGCGACATACATTTGACGACGACATTTGACGACGTTGTGGCGCAGCGGTAGCGAACCTGCCTTAAATGCCACAGGTCGCGGGTTCGATTCCCGCTCGGAGCATAATATGTTTGTATTGGCCATGCAAGCATATTTTCCGGTCTGGGTGTATTTGTCCTTGTCATTGTGAATGTTTCCGGACCCCGACACAGGATATTACTATCCTAATGGGGGCCGTTGAGTGTGTAGCGTTTATAAATTTGGAACACATATGAAGCACTTCAAAGTTCAAATTGCTTGGCCGGATTTTAATCCGCGACCTTCGGTTAATGTCTACGTTTTCGATCCATTTGACCATCTCAGCCTTTTCCAATTCTATAATTACTGCAATACATCAGAGTAACACCCGCAAGTTCACTCAAAATAATATTTTATATATCATTCTTATCAACCAACCTACACAACACCAATTCTCTGAAAAAACGGCGTCAAGGACTTTAGGACATCTGCTCATATACATCGTCATGGCATCTCCGCAAATAGGTCTTGTTCTTCGATAATTGAGTTGGCTCGTTTTCTATTTCTTAGCTCTGTATCTTTTACGTAAACTTTGAATTCTATCGGGTATATTTCTCGGTAGGCGATCTTGTCTTCTTCATGTCGCGTCTGCATGCCTGTTTAGGAACCAGAGGGTCTTGAAGTATCTCCACTTGCCGGTGTATCCATCTACTGTTTTAACAATTAATTTACTTTCTTCCCAATTAAATAGATCTCCGATATTCTTCAGATTCTCCCTCAAGAAGACTTCTGTAAAGATAAAAAACGAATATTATTTCTTTTTCAGAATTAATATTATTTTAATTATCCTAACGAGACGCTCATAGCCGAGTGCGCTCACTGATCGGTAAACGATCGGTGGGATAAGCAACTTTAGGCGCGGTCAGTCAATATATGGGTGGTATTTCAAGTTAGCGTCTCCGTGCTTTGTCAGGCACGTAAAAGTCGGTCCCGGATGTTATCAATTTGATAACAGTCGAAAAATCTAGTCAGATGCTTATATGGGCGACCTGAACAAACTCTGACAATATGGCCACAAACCACTCGATATGAAGAAGAAGAATTCTCCTAATAATACCAAAGATTATGATTTAAGGTCATTATAGTGGGTTATGCAACTTATCTCTATCTCTATTTATACTTATCGATTATGAAACGTAGAAGTACAAATACTGCTACTGCAAGTAAGTGATAGTAGTCCTTAGTAATTATAACGACATTGTGGTGCAGCGGTAGCGAACCTGCCTTAAGTGTGTTTTCGGACCCCACAGGACTTCACTATCCTAATGGTGTCCGTCGAGTGTGTAGCTTTTATTTATTTATTCCTTAGTCAAGCAAGTACATTCATGCTGAAAACAGCAAACCTACTACACTAATAACTATTTTTAAAACATAAAATCAGACGCTTAGGTACTTACTTAGATTGCAATAAACCTTTGAAATTTGTTATTAAAGCACTGATGAATGACTGAGCCTTTATTTAGTTGATTTTAATTAAGAATGTAGTTACAGATATTTATTACGTCCATATACTGCTTTATACACTGGTGATAATTCGTGAATTCGACACCAATGCACAAAACGTAAGTAGAGATATTAACAAGCTTGCAACATAGTGAATGGACTTAGTGTTACATTCTTAAAAAAAAAAAACGAAAGGAAAACTTTTTTCGTTTTCCCGCTATTAATTTTACAACCACTAATATTTTCACAATGGCGAATGTACCCTATTTTATAGTCCTGTTTTAGATTTTCGTATACAACAGGTATCAATAGTCTAGTCTAGTTAGTAGAGTATTAGCAGAAACAATTTTAGTAAATCACGCCGCGGCGCTGACGGAATAAAAGCCTACCATAAATAAACATTAGAAATAAGTACTTAGTCCACGAGAGTCCACAAGCAATGTCATCACTATTAGGTAGTCGGAGATTTAATTGTATAACTAATATTATACTACTTTATCGACAACTATCGCCATCTATCGCACGTAGTGTGAAGTATTTTTAGTTACTCTTAATGTCGCTAGATGCTGGAACTCTGTATACCTGGTAATTTGAGTGTCGCTGTGATTTTTCCCAAGCAGCCAGTATCCGATTTCTATCGTTATAATGTATAACGTCAATATTCCATAAGGATGGACGATTCTTTATTCCCTTTATTAAGTGTAACACACTTTTATCACTTATTCGTACGTTACCAATTTTAAAAGCCGCCATTTTAAACTTTGTTTATTTACAATACGCGACATATTACCGTAGTAAACTTGAAAGGTATTTATACATATTTTATTAGTTAACTAAACAGTAAGAAACACAATTAAACTTTTAAATGATTTATCAATTATTAAACTCGCACTAAAATTAATATAGAATACACGGTACCACGCATACGCGTCAGTTCCAGCTCGGCAACTAGCGGCTTTACACGCATCGGACGCGTCGGAACCGCGCGACGTTGCCGTTCTTCTACCATTTGTTTTCTACATAATTTAGATTTTTGTCGCGACATCGGATCGCGCGCCTTGTTTGACCGATGTTCCAATTTTAGGGCTCCGCTTTCGACCCCTAAAAGTTATTACCGGCAATCGAACTGGTAATAGATTTAAAGTCGTCCAATGTACACTTATTTTAATGCCCACATACCATAATTATATTTGATTGACTATAACTGGCAACCCTGCTCCGGATGACAGTTGTACACACAGTTTGCCTGAAATACACATTTTTTAATAACGCTTCTGATATATTATCATGAGGCAGCACCAAAATCGAAGGTTTCATTAGATGTTAGCTGGCAGCCCATACCATCATCTATCAAGTTTAAATTTAACCTAATTTTACGTCAGTCAGCTGCCACAGCTATCGCAGGACTGGCGGCTTCGGAATTGTATACAAAACTTTTTCGATAACTTGAAGAAATTTAGTAATTTCGCAGTTGTTTTATTATTTGTAAAACATAACTTGGTCTACGTTAGGGAGGCTATTTGATTGACCGACCCTGTGATTTACCGTCAACAAAGAATTCAAATACCTGGTTCTTGGGTAGAGACTACTTTATAATGGCCCGCCCCTCCAACTTCAAAACGTTTGAATGTATTTGTGAAATTGTTTATAGCTCGCGCAATATAAGTTGAACTATGATCTTGAATGCGCAGTAACACATTTATAGGTCTTAATCGACATGCAGAATTAAGGGGAAGCGCATACCTAATAACTATGGTATTTTAGTAACCCGGCGCTAGCCCCCACTCTGTCGAATTCCTTCCCCCGCCTCTCGCACATACTCTGCACGTACTCTTGTGTACTCTCGCGCACTGATTTTAGTTCTTTAGAATTTATATTTTTGACAGATTTAATTTTGTTTCAAGATTATGCATTGACAACAAACAATTTTAAGGAGACAGGAGAATGATGGTATTTGATGTTTATAGTTATTTTTTTAAAAGAAAGTAGGTAAAATAACGGTTCTCATGCTTACTTTGGAGTTTTGGTGTTTATAAAGTATTTACACATTTTAATGTATTATTATTACAGTGAATTTTGCAAGTATTAATGTATTCATAGATACTTTTTATTGTATATAGATATCTACATATTTTTTATTTCTAAGTACGTAAATGTTATATAGAACCTAACGATATTAATTTCGTATACTATTTATTTGTTATAAAACGAAGTGTGAGTGTTGTAGTATGTTAGTAATTAACAATAATAGATCCTTTAAGATATTTAAATTTCCCGGGCAACCGCTAAGCATTGGTCTAACATTTTTGTCCATGATTGTACCAGCGCAGACGACCGCCATTTTGGTTCAACTTATATTGCGCGAGTTATACAATGCTCCACGAATTTTACCACTTACACGTCCCTCAAAGTCTATCAAAAATAAATCCATCGATTTGTTGCTCGACTAGAGAAGTAATTAATCGCTCATTATTATTTGTATAGCGTTGAACTGACGTACTCTATGAAAATGACACTTGCCTTGTCGTGAACGGTCGGCTACTTGTGACAAGTTGACCACCACATCTAGTAATAAGTGAGATATCACGAGTACTGATTGCACAAAAACTATGAATAAATTTTACTGTGTTCAAGTATTGAAATTGAATTTATTTTTAAAAGGTGTATGTTTAATGATTTCATTAAAATTAAGCGTTTATAACGTCCTTGTCACACATTTATTTTTAGTAATTGATACTTCAAAATCATAAAAAAATACACACATTGGCACTAAAAATTTGTTCTCAGCTGTCATTGAGGCTTTATGTGTCACTTTCAGAATCAGATTCTTCTTCGTGAATAATAAATTCTTGCTCATCATCGTAACTTTTCCAGTATTTAGATTCCGTCTCCTCCACACGTCTCCAAGCATTGGTCCACATCGTGCAATCGATCATGTCTAGACGCTCCTGAAGTAATTCCATGATGGATGTGTAGTTTTCATCTAGATTTTCGTTTGACACATAGTTTTTTAGCACTCCCCAAATTTTCTCAGTCGGATTTAAGTCTGGTTGATATGGAGGAAGTCTTAATACATCGCAATTATATTTTTTTAGTTCACGATCAATGGCGACATTTCTAGACTTATCTTTATTTTTTAAAATGATATCATAGAGTTCAATTTTCTTCATGTCTTCCTCAAAATCGATGTGTTCATTCACCAACCAATCTATCATGGCTGCTTTGTTACTGTTGAAGTTTAGAACTTTTTCTGTAAATGTGTTATAGTAGGTGTCGTTACCCATAACAATTACGGACTTTTCCTGTATGTTAGGCAGTAGTCGTTCTATGAACCACTTCTTGTAGTTGTCGTGGTAGTCGCCTGTCCTCGAACTGGCCTTGTAAATTAAAGAAGCATTTGGGATAAAACCATTTTTGTCACCCGTGTTGACAATTACGATCCGTGACTCATACTTATTTTGAACATGTGTCAAATGAATGCAGGTTTCGTCAACATAAACAATATTCTTCCCTTCTTCTCTATATTTCTTCAATTGCTTTAAATATCTAAATCGGAACAACTGCACGTTATGTTTTTCAACAAGCGCTTGACGGTTATCTTGAGTATTTTTCCACTCATATCCTAAATCAAGAAGTATACGCCGCAATGTCTCCAAACATCCGTCGAAATTTATCTTCTCAGTAAGCACACTTTTCAGAGCTTTTAAAGTTGGATATTGTTTATATTCTCTATGAAAGTTACTCACAGTACGCCTTATTACCGCCTTGTCAAATTCATTGATGTCACGCTTTATTCGTTTGCGAGGACTTCTATCTTTACCTGGTGATCGCATTGGTGTACCAGTTGCATCACATGTTGCTTTTTCTTTAAGAATTCTTGTAATAGTCCTTTCACTAACTCCCACAGCTCTTGAAGTTCTCCATCTTGCGTCTGTCAAGCGCTCCACTCCATTTTCAGCCTCATATTTCATATGTTTGTATACTGAAGCTATCAGTTCTCTTGCCTAAAATATATGAAAAAGATATAACATTAATACTTAGTATTTTTTTCCCCATAAAACTTATTTCACAAAAAAAAACAGAATTACCTGACTCCGCATTATCTTTTTTCTTGAATTTTCCATGACTTCTTTTTTGCTAATCAATACTTTCGTGTCATTAAGCGACATCGTATTATCAACTTGAGTGTCTCAGACCGCTGCCGGCGTACGACTGAAGTCGAATACTTACAACTACATACAAGCTCTATCGTAAGGATTTCAGTAGTACACACATTGAAACAGTAAGTTAGAGGGCGCGCCATTTTATTGTAGTTTATTTTATCCAGTTTACACTTTTTACATTACATACTGTTTGCATATTGTCATAATAAACGAATACCAACAGACAAAACTTTAAAAAATATTGTTTGACATTTCAAGACTACCAAAATATCAAATCAAAGCTAAGCATTTCAAAAATGTATTCTAGGTAGACTATATTTTGAATAAAAATATTATGATAAAGTACCTGTACCAATAAATCAATCACAAAGAACTTGTATGTAATAAACGATTATAACGCCATCTGTTTGTTGTGTAATGAACTACGTCGTATTATCTTTCTAACTGACCGTGGAAGTAGTGCAGTTCAGCGTGAATTTATTTTATAAGCTTTTAAATAGATGGCGCTGAATACCATTGCAGAATACAAACAGCAGTAACTGCCATTCGCCCTATCCGCAAGATGTAACTGGTTATACGCTAGCCTACCTCAAAACGTGGTTGACGGGCAGTCATTCGACTAGTCTTTCACCAACGTACTGTGGGGACGAACCAGGCAGGCATTTAAGTATACAAGCAAGATGTGCTGACAAAGTAAATAGTGGGAATTATGGAGGAGGTATGTTATTTACATTAACCGAAGGAACAATAATACAAATTCTTGACGAAGAATCTGTAAGATGGTAGCACTTACACGGTTAAGGCAGATAATTAATTATTCATCAAATTAAAAAGAAACTTCTAAGAAATCGAATAATGTTTCCAGTAAATAAAACCAAGATTCCTTTTACATTTTATTTAGAGACATCGGTATAAAATATATGAGATATAAAACAGCACAGTCGTAATTAAAAATAAAACATTACAATATAAGAATATAAAAAACTTCATTTCAACTGTAAAGGTAAAAGTAAAAATTCACCCGCTACTACTCAATAACATCGAATAAAATAATATATAATCTAAAATACGACGCTCGTAATAACGGGTGTGTTATAAAATAATAAAATAAATAGGACGAAATGGATTTGATTCACTGTGATATTATTTTAAAGAAATGTTACTTACTGAATGTAAAGAACCTTCCACATTGTCAGATTTTTTTTATATTTTAAACCTCTTACAAATATTATTTTATCACAGTGAATAGAGCTTAGGTATAGGATGAAAGGGATTCTGAAGTAATTTCCAGGATATTCAAAAAACATATTTTTCTAAGACGTATTTTTGTATAAATCATAAAAAAATCAATTTCGTAATATTGGTTTTGTTAAGTTTTTAATTCAATATTTTAAATACTTCAAAGATCTCTTTTTCTTAGTTTTCTACCCTGGAACTTATTTCAGAATTGAAAAAAAAATTATAAAAATGACGTAGGTTACAGATTACACATTAACCGTTTACACATATGATAATATTATATTCCCTATAACTAGACACATAATAATTAAATGAATTACATAAAATCGTTTGGCGCGACTCCGATACATACAAAGCAATGTGGAATGTTTGGCGGAAGATGCTCCACTTGACACACTACCTGCTAACGTTTCACTTGTCTTAATCTAATCAGATGTTACGACGCTCTGAAGAATGCCTCTTCATATATAGACAATATTATTAAAACAATTGTTACACACTCAACGGTCCCCATAAGGATCGAAGTGTCGGGGTAGGAAAGACACAAACGCTTTCAAACGCCTTTTATTGCGCGAGTAGGTACCACCGCAGTGATAGGCCGGTATGGAGCTTTCCACGCGATCCCGGAGTCTCTTTCACTGAGGTCGGTATACTGGGTCCCCATGACCGACCTACTGTCATAGAATCCCACATAACCCGGTTCTCCACCCCAGGAGGCAGATTTCCTCACAAAAAAGGGTACCGTCGCAGTATCAGTTATTTTACCATAAAGCATTTTACTGTGTTTCGGTTTGAAGGACACTGTAGCTTGTGAAATAACTGGGCAAGGGAGATTTAAGAATCATGAATTACTATAAACTGTAGACAGTCCCTTCCATAGAGACACATTGGCCAAAGTGACGCTGGTGCTTCTTCGTAAATTCAACATCAACTCAAGGAAACGAAGTCAGTCACACGCCAACTATATTCGATTATGTTACAAGCTTGTGACTCACTTCGATTCTTTTCTTTTATGGGCCTAGCTATATATTGCTCTTATTCGGATTTGACAGGTTACTAGTGTTACACAGAGCCATTGCCGATGATGATATCAGATGTTATGATAATAACCGAGACCGACACATTGACGTGCTCTCTAAGGCACGGTGGGGAGATCCCCAAGCACAAACGCCTAGACCGCGACAGATATTTAAAAGCGGGAATAAAACCCCCGACTGTCAACACTAAAGGCAGGCTTGTTTATCATTTGTGTTATACTGTCTATATTTGAACAGACATTTTTGATACATCATATTGTAACATTATGATATAATATAAAATTATACAATAATTAATATACAAAGAATATATGATATTGGCACAGAAAGCGTTAACAAGCGGATATAATTAAATCGATGATCTTTCTTCGATTTTTATAATTTCCCGTTTTCTTAGTAAATAATATAATATTAAAATCTACAAATAACATTGTATAATAACTTAACAACTAAAAAAGTAATATTTATAATAATAATTGTAACACTGTAATTTATTTCGTTTTATAAAAACAAACTCATTTATATTTCATGAATTAAAAAACGTAATTCGCGATTTTTAATATAAAAATGTTGGAGCATATTTTGGCACGATTATTCAAATGAAAATCATTTAGCGATAATGAAAATCTTTTAACAAATTATTGATATCTCCAGGCCTTTTTTTGTCACTTGTTTTTTGGGGGCATGCTAATTCTCGAATGTTGTAAGTCCTAATTTTTATTCAATAACACCAGCACTGTATTTTGTGGAAAAAATTGGAGTAAATTATTTTATTATTTAAAAACAATTTCTTGGAAAAATATGAACAAATCAAAAAGCAACTTTCGTTGTCAATCTACTTAGCCAAAGGTAAACAAATGCAACATTATCAGCTACAGTACGGTGACAGTCAAGTCTCAACCTGTCTTCAGTAGATTAGATTTTTTATGTGAAAAATTGTGACCTATACAAAAAAATTTAACCAAATACACTTTTTAAATTTTTTGTCAAATTTTTTTATTTTGTTTTTGTGCCAATGTTTTCGATATTGTTGAAATTTCTTTTGGGGCACTGCATGCCCCACGTGCCCCTACGAGCCCCCACAAATAAGCCGTAGCTATCAGTAATACTATTTGTATTAGTTACTTTATGAAACGCTTAAAACAATTATTAGTTACGTTTATTACATATTTATTTTAGCGCGATATGACTTTGATAATTCACGTGTTGACTATCGTGCTTTATTTATATATAAAATAACATTTTCCACTAAACCATGTTAAAAAACAATAAAAGTAACATTATTAAAATCATTAAGTACATTATGTATTATGAGTTCCAGATTCATGACTAGAATCGTATAGCATTAAATAATACAATAATTTCAACGAAGGTTAAAATACAGTAAAGTAATAAAAACTGTATCTCATTTTCAAAAAATTGATTTTCCTTTTATAATATAAAAAAAAATTGTTATATAAATAATATGAAATCTATCACTGGCACTAAGGCCGAAATTATTTTAAACTTTAATAATTTTCAATTAAAATGGACCAATTATTGGACCCAAGTAAATTAAACATCATTTTCAAATCATTCACGGTTATAATGCCAATATGTCAGCAGCAATAAAAGTAACAAACGAATAAATAATAATATTATTAAACTATGAGTCAATAGGAAAGAATACATAAAAATGTGAATAAAATAATTTACATCTCTGAATACTTTAGAACACTTTTCAGTCTCTTAAGATTAATCATCCACATTTAATCCAAAATAGCGTCTATTTTTTAAAAAGAAATAAGCATTAAAGTGTGGTAAGTGATTTTGTGTATTGTAACTCGTACAATACATATTTTATAATAATTTTGGTCTACAGTATTGTAAGTATTATATTAACATCGAGGACAACACCGATAACACCAATATCTAATTTGATTGTAGAATTAATATTGTGAAATACTTAATAGAAACTTACATCAATTACATATTTTAAAAGTGTATACATCTTAGCGATATTTCATTATGATATAAGATTTTTTTTTCGGTAAAGTTTAGTGATAAACACCCTTTTATATATTATATTGGAAAGTTTAACAGATAAAAAATTGGATAAATATTGAAGATTAATTATTCAAAAAAAAACTAAATTACAGACTTAGCTAAATGTTATAGACAGGTCCTTCCATACAGATAAAATGCCTTTCTAAATTCAACGTTAACGCAACGAAACGAAGTTAGTCACAAGCTTGCAACATGACGTTTGCGTTGCGAAGGAATATGCTGTCAGAATTTGACATTTTGTCCGTATGGTAAGGCATGTCGTTTCTGTACGTCAATGCATGAAATTATTTCAAAATTACGTTTTAAAAGTAAAAATACTATACAAAAATATTTCATTTAAGCTCTTGTTGAATTTCCAACTGCAAGTTAGGAGAACATGGCCTTACGCATGCGTTGTTTCAAAAATACGAGATAATTTTGAATATAAACTATTAGAAGCCTGTTTTTTTAGCGCTTTTTAAGTTCGGCTGAATCGGACGGTAGGGATTAGAATGAATCTTGTCTAGAGGTCTGATATCAAATTATGTTTTTGAATGTATTAAAGCTACGTAAAACAATAAAATATTTCAATATAGAGTTTTCAATTTTCGTTATATGTATAATATATTAAATAGATTTATCTAAAGCAAATATATTAAGGGATATCTCAATTGTAAAATCTTCAAAAATATTATATTTAACGTAACATCGTAAAATATATATATGAAATCGAAATATTTAGATGGTTTTGATGTTGTGAAATCAATGGCTTTTTAAATTTCAAAATGAAGGTCTAATAAAAATGATATGTGACACTTAATAATATATACAGATAATACTTAATACATCGATAAGATAAAAAAAAACTATACATTAAGAGTTTAAAAATGGAAATATTGAAAGTTTAACAAATATTAATAATGAACGACACGAAGATGTTGACAAAAATGTCAATACACTAATGCTGCATTTCCACAAGAGAGTAGCGAGGTATGTGTTTATTAAAAAGCAATAGAACAGTAAGGTTTTTGCTGTCCTTGCCTCTGGTTGATAGTGGAAAGAGGAAAATACATTTTCTACAAAGGCAGAGGGCGAAGAGGCCGATTACTGGTTGGGAGGCGACGAACTAGCTGTTTTACTTTAGAATATGGAAGTTTGCTCCTCGGAATGTACAATGACAAGTTAGAGCGGAAATCAGCGGCAATTTTTTTGCAGTAAAAAAAAAAAAAGAAAAATGGTATGTAGAAATCTTTTTCATGTCTATGAGGTAGCAAAAAAGAAAAAAATTAGGTAACTGAATTTGATGCCTCAAAAATGTGCCGTCCTAGGCTCAAGCCTACTCAGCCTGCTGGTAAATCCATCACTGGCTTCACTTACCTAGCTTGGCTTAACAAAGCCGTTTCATAGCTAGCTAAAAGAAGCGATTCTAATGGTGCTTACAAACACATCCCTAGCTACGCATCCTCGCACAAATCTGGTGGAAACGCAGCCTTATTTTAAGTCATAGATGAAAGAGAAGTCATTCAAGATCATAATGAGTATTGTAACTTTTATATAGAGAAATAAGATACAATATTTACTCCGAGGACATCGATATTTGTATACAAAGTTACTAAAAAGTACACCAAATGGAAAGGACCTACCATCTGTAGATTTCGTACATTAAATAATTACGACATCCCTACAACTTTATGTCGTTGTCGAGAACTTTTGAGCATATTACCAATTCCGGACAGATGTAAAATACGTTAAAAAAATTTATAGGTAATAGACTAATCCAGTGTTTTTTAAAACATATCCTGCCCTGTAATATCCTTAGTGTATTATAAAACTCGAACTGATACGGTTATCAAACCTCCCAAAATTTGCCAACGATGTTTTTTATCAAAGGTGACGACTGTCTATTGGAAGGCATTTACTGCCATTAGGCTACCGGCACCCAAAGTTATTGAAAGAAACGCTACAGTATAAAGTACACATTGACATTTTGTCCAGCCAGCTCAGACAAGCTCTAATACTATGAAATATTAATACGAACCTTTCCATCTTTCAGTCACATAATTTTGAAAAACACTGGAATAATATGAAATCGCTAAGACAGCTCGATCAGAAATGGTCTGTGAAATCGGAGACGATTGTTTAAAATTGTAGCGACATCAGTAATAGAGCTTACACATATAACAGTGGTACGACATTTATTACACTAGATTATCCTAGATGGTCAGTATTTAAGTGTCGCTGGCTACGGAAGGCTGTTTGATGAGGTCGGTGTCCTGAACGCTGGCTTGGGGCTTCAGATTGGGTTTATCCTCTTTGCGGTGGTCGTGGTCGTGGTGGCTCTCGACAACGCTCACACCGTTCTTCTGGTTAGATCGTACTCTCTCGTCGTATTCTTCACGTAGCTTCACGTTGTACCAGTGGAGACACAAGCATCTGAAATATTGATAATAAATAACGTTCAAGCGTCGTGTTTTATAAAGTGATACCGTGTTACACCCAGTTCAGAAAATAATACTAATATAGTAACAAATTTAGTAACAAATTTACTTGCGGTAGACCTTTTATTGCAAGAGGTATTCTGTATTATTTTTTTTTGGTTTGAAGGATACTGTAGCGAGCGAAATTACTGAGCAAAGGAAATTTCAGAACCAATATCTCGAAGTTGACAACGAGTGAGTGATACCAATTAATGGTGTTTCAAGCGCTCATAGGATACGGCAACCGCTTACCGTCAGGCGGGTTGTATGCTTCCGTTGCGTTACCTTTTTTCGTTTTCATTTCTTTCGTTTGAATTAAATCTAGAATATTAACTCCAAGGAGTAAAAACTAAAAACAAACATGAAACATAAAGTTTTAACAGATCTTGATGATATGTATACAATGAAAAAAGGTTTGTACCGCTGTCAGTCAGCATGCCACGGAGAATTTTTAGATATCGTCTACCCAGTTTTTGAGGCCATTCAATACTCAATAAAATATTTTTCTATTGAAAAAAAAAACAAAAGATACAAATTAATATTTATTACAAGAATAAAAAAAATCTTTATCAAATAATATTTAAAAAAACAAAGATAATATTAATAAATCTACAGAAATGTACCCGATTTGAAGAACTTCCAACATCACAGAGCACTGGTTTCATAGAACCATTAGAAATGACTGATTCAGTCAATCAAGCAACCCAAAATTAGTTTCCCGTGGGCTATTGCCTAATTTCAAATACGCCACTGCTATGCTGATTAAATGCATTTCTCTATATCAAAGCTCTCAAAATAATTATGTCAACGTTAGGCTAATTGTGTTAAAAGCAACTTCCCTATTTCCATTTAACTAATAAGATTTATCTTTTTAATTTAGCTGAGTAACATCGTATAGTATCCATAAATTATAGTACGGCCTTAAAAGACGAGAGCTGTTATATCGCTTGGTTGGTGATGAACTTCATCAATTCGGCATTTAGAGTTTTTGAAGTGAAAGCCGTGTTAAGCGGTTTTTAAAAGGGGAAAAACGTATGGGTTTGCCTCACCGATGACCTTGACATGCTTCATATGACGTGTTACGTCAGACTGGGGAAGCAACCTATTAGATATTTTGGATGTTGGGAGACTCAGTGACTGCCTTTTTTCTTTAGAAAACTATAGCTGATCAAAATTTAAAAGATACAGCCAAAGCAACAGACATACATATCTGAAAAAATATTCTATTTAATATCAGTGGGAGTTTTGAATTGAAAACGAAAGAATGCTACATAGCTTTTTAAGGGAAATTACTAACCTAAGAACTGCTCCCAAGACGCCGGAACCCACTAGTACTGCCCCAGCCCCCATCAGATAGTAGCGGTGTTGAGCTGCTTCTGCACCCGGTGAAAGCTGCACCAGCCCCACCACCAGAACCACGATGCCTAGGAGCAGAGACCCAACTATTGCATGTAGAGCTGCCATCTGAAGAATAAATAATTTTGGAATTTTAAAATAATTTCTTAGGTCGTTACTTCACTTATTAAATAAACTACAGAAACTATTACATGAATCAATAGATTTTTGTCTGTATTGATGCTGGCCCTACTGGCCTTGACAGAGTCAGCAGGACTTTAAATTTTCAGTTTTCTGTGTCTCTCTTTCATTTTTTGGGTGTTGCTTGATTTTCCCTGCTTTTTATCTTCATAATCCTGTGATTTGTTAAGAATAGCCCAAGGGGGTCAGGATCGAACCCGTGATTCACGTTAATCGAGCAAAGCCGTCGGTTGAGCTGTTGAGGCTTCAAAAAGGTATTTATTACTATTTTTCATCTCACCTTCCCACAGACGTACAGCTCGTGCCGAAGCCGATGATCTGGCGAAGGAGTCGCATCCTCGAGGCCTCGTCCGAGCTGCAAGGGCAGCTGGGAGGGCCGGCGCCCCCCCGTCCGCTTCTCCGCCCGCCGCCGGTCATGCCGGACAGCGACTGCTGGCATCGCACCAATCATTTTTGCTGCAAAGTTATGTTTTAAACTTGTTGCTGACCAACATGAAGAATAGAAGAATAGATAGTGAAAAAGTTCATGAGGTGATTGATGAAATCTTACGACAAACTATTTATTTATTTTCGAGAACAAAGAACTTCCATGCACACTTTCTTCCGTGGTTTAGACGTGTAAGCGTTACAGACAGAGTTACTTTCGCATTTATAATATTAGTAGGGATTGAAACGAGGAAGAGTGAGAGGATAGAAGAGGTTATGATGAAATGAATGAAAAATTCTTTCTAATCTTGAACAAATCTAGATTTTTTTAATAATAATAATAAACGCTACACATTCAATGGCCCCATTAGGATATTAATATTCTGTGTCGGGGGTCCGGATACATACACAATGACAAACAAACCCAGATCGGAAAAAATGGCCGTATGGTCAATACCTAAAATCTGCTCTGATCGGGAATCAAACCCCGACCGGAGCTGATGTTTGTATTGACCATGCAAGCATATTTTCCGGTCTGGGTGTATTTGTCCTTGTCCTTGTATATGTTATTATAAAATGTTTATTTACTTATTGTATGTTTACTTATAAGTTACGTTAAGACGACTAGTCTTGCACGGTTTTACTGTTTTTACGGGTTTAAAATTATCGTTGATCTAATCTTTATTGTAGCGATCTATCTCAATGCTATTAGTAGCTTTCTGCGAAAACTTTCCGTCCGTAAAATAGCTGACAATCAATCGATACTTTCAAGGTGATCGATTACGAAATTATGAAAGAAATAAATGTCTTATGAGAGTTTTACGATTGGCGCAGTGACGCAGCATATCGAACCTGCCTTAATCCCTACCGGTCGGGGTTTGATTCCCGCTCGGACAGATGTCTGTATTGACCATAAAGCCATGTTTTCCAGTCTGAGTTTGTTAGTCCTCATCATTGTGTATGTTTCCGGACCCCCGACACAGGGTATAACTATCCTAATGAGAGTGTAGCGTTGAGAGTGTAGCGTTTATTTATTTGTTTTGATCAAAATAGATGCTTAAAGAAAACAATAACATTGATTTTATAGAAGACAATTGTGTAATAGATCAAATGTCTCACAAAATTATTGTGATTTAGTGGCGGATCACGCCAAGACAAGGAGAACAAAATAAAATATATACCTATTGTTTTGAAGAGCCTACCATGAACTCTTATTGCGATTCAAATGACAACCTAAACTGAGCTACAACATGGTTATTTCATACCATGACATATATATGTATGAATCGTTTTACTATCTGAATTCAATTGGATCTTGTATATAGATATATAATCTGATTCTCGAAAATGACTCCAACGATTTTCACGAAATTTAGGAGGTTTCGGGAGCGATAAATCGATCTAGCTAGGATTCATTTTAAGAAAATGTCGTTTTATCCGTGTGTTTAGACACTGAAAACTTCGTTTCTAGTCCAGAGGAGCGTCCTATTATTACAAATAATAATTTGCAATATTCGTATTTCATTACGTAATTACGTATCTAAATATAATTTCCAAAAACCGAGCAAAGGTAATTATTTCTAAAAGTTCATGATAGACCCCTTATTCACGTAAAATACAACATCAAATAGGTCTATTATGCATAAATAAATTCGTGTAATTGACCGGTCGGTCGTACGGATTGTGAATAACAAAAATTATCAGTCAAGTGCGTTGTGGATCACGCACAGTCGAAACTAAAGGGTTCCGCAGCTTGATGATGAAGGATCTTAAGGACTTTAAAAATAATAACGAATTAAAATCGACCGCAAAATAAGTTGGTAAATTCATAGTCATTATTAAAAGTAATATGAGAAACAAAGTTATGGGAACAACTTATATATCTCTAAAGTTTGTTGACTTTCTTCAAACCAAATGTGGATGAAAGTTTACGTGGTATTCTACAAGCTCAAATTTTTTCAGAATTTTAAAAATCACATAGTTAAAAAGTTAGATTAAGACGCAATGTACTTTAGGAGCTAATATCTCAATAACTACTGACATAATGAAACCTCTTTATCATTTTGAAAGATCTATCCAAAGATATCTCGCACGTCGCTATAGATTTTTTTTTTTTACCCCGCAGTTACGTGTGTGGATTGCTACCCTTAATTTTTATATATTTTAAAATTTCATTACAAAATCGTGTAGCGGTTCATAGACTACACTTATTTACTACGGACAGACGGACATGACAAAATTATAAGGGTTCCGTTTTTGCCATTTGGCTATGGAACCCTAAAAAGGAGATCTGAATTTTAACGAAGCTGTCCAAAGATATGAATAACATAAGGGCATTCTTAAAAGTATATGAATACAAAGAGGTACTTATCGACATCGTTATAGCACAATATAATAATTATTCAATTGAGGTATTGTGTTTACAATTTGGACAATAGATATTTAAGGATCAACGGTTAATAGTATTGGGAAATTCCTTCTTTCAAAAAAATTTCTAAATAATAACGGAAGAATGACGGATGGGACTCTATATACCGGTGAGAATCTTCACCGTCTGTCATTCTTTTTCGTCCTAGCATTTTTCCCGGAATTTTTTTATTTTTATTTTACCCAGGGTTTGCTTATTACACTTATCCGGATTTGACAGGTTACGAGTTTTTACACGGAGCGATTGCCATCTCACCTCCGCAACCCTAATGGCGAACCAGTAACCCGTTGGATAAGAATTTACTTATCAAGATTTAACGATTATTATGAGATGTTATGTGATAACAACCGGGACCGACACGGTAGGGAGAAACGCCCAGACCGAGACAGAAAATTTAACAAACATCTGCCCGAGCGGGAATCGAATCCGCAACCGTTGATGCTAAAGGCAGATTCACCGTCTGTCATTATGTGTGGACAAAATGTGGATACGGGAAATAAACGAATAATTCACTATGACAATCTGGATTTATTATAAAGAATACAATGAGTAAGACAGTTCCTACGATGTTCTTAGCACGGCGGCTGATTTTTTTTTCGGAATGTGTATTGCTGTTGGGCTTACTGGCCTTGACAGCGTCACCGAGCGGGGAGGGGGCGAGTAAAGAGACTCAGCCGTGAAAACGGGGCAGCCCTCACGGGGCGTCGTGCGAAGCCGAACCACGACTAAGGACGTCATCGGAGATGGAGGCAGCGCTCCGAGCGCATTCTAGCACGGCGGCTGACATCTAGGCTCCGTCAATGCAATTCATTACTCTTGCGGCTCGTTGTCCAGTCAGATTCCGTATGATAACCAATAGTCAAAACAGCCTCCGTATTGACTCCAACATATAAACTACCGAGCCTAAACCCTTGGACCTAAAAAGCTAATTTTTTCGTTGGTGTTGTTTTTAAAACGTAAACGCGCATTAGAAAGAATTTTTCGAAATTCAACACTTAAGGGGTGAAAAATGGTTTGAAAGTTTGTATGGAAGTCCGTCATTTTCGAAGCCACTGGCAATAGTTAGTATAATATAGAAGCGACAAACAATCCTGCTGGGATAAAAATTTTGGACTACCATATAGAAATTTATTTTAGTTTGAGTTTTTCTAAAAGTCTAATTCGGATCTAAGAGACCTTAAGCTGTCGGTCCTATTTGTTATCACTTAACACGTAATTAAAATAACTCTAGTTGGGTTACAAAATTTTATCAAAAACAGTACAATTAGAAGGAAAAAAGATAAAGAGATATAGAAAAAGATAGATATATATAAAGAAAGAACTCATCTAAGCAAGAGTGTTCTTGTAACTTGAAAACTTACGCCTCTGGTTATCCCTTGGTTGTAATAAAGACTGTAGCATATCTGTAACAAGGGAAAATTATATTAAAATATGTAAAAGTTGGGCAAAGATGATACCATATATTCCTTCCCATACAAATGTAATGTCAGAAACTCGTTGGTTTTTTTCTTTCGTAAATTCAACATCGACGCAACGAAACGAAGTTAGTCACAAGCTACGTTATCGATAAAGTTAGTTACTGTGTGTTTTGTAATGTCAGAGGGGGCAACGGGCAGGAGGTTTATCTGATGTTAAGCGAATACCGCCGCCCATCCCATGAACATCTGCAACACCAGAGGGCATGCAGATGCGTTGCCGAACTTTTTTAGGATACAACTGGTTATACGCTAGCTGGTCTCGAAACGCGGCTGACGAGCAGTCACTTCACGAGTTTTTCACCAACGCACGGTGGTAGCTAACCAGGCGGACCTTTTTTTTAAGCCCACCAGCATAAACATGTTTTTGAATTCCTCCCACAATTTAAGCACTTGAATACTCAGAGGTGCTTGTCCGGATTTGAACCTGCACCTTTTGTTTAAAGTCTACGTTTTCGATCCATTGGAACATCTCAGGTTAATGGATTGGCTTGTGTGAATGTGACTTACTTCGTTTCGTTGCCTTAGTGCGAACTTAGTAAAGAGTAGCGAATCTGTATGGAAAGGCCTGTCCTTCATAGTTAGTCAATGGAATAATTTTGCCGGCGTCGGGATGTGACGACCCCATCGCCCGCTGTTGGGATAACCTTTGTCACAGCAGAGAGAGTAGGTCTTTGGTTGCAACAGGCCGGCTAGGTAGGTACCATCGCAGTGTCAAATATTCTGCCTCCAAATAGTAGTGCTTAGGTATAACAGTGTTCCGGTTTGAAGGGCACTGCAGGCTAGTGAAATTACTGGGCAGAGGACATTTGAGAACTAATATCTCGAGGTTGGCAACGCGTGAGTGGCACCTACTAATGGTGCTGCAAGCGCTCATAGGCTACGGTGACCACTTACCATCAGGTGGGCCGTATGCTTGTTTGCATACTTGTAACATAAAAAAATACAAATAATTTTATAATTACCATTTACTTGCGATCCACCATGACGCGTAATTTAATTATCTTTTAGATTAATTATTCTCAAAGGTAGTATGGTAAAACGTAAGGCGTACAATTAATTTTATATTAAAATGTTTGAAACTGGCAAACGTCACGAACATAGCCACATGAGAAAATCCAATTAACCAGGTTTACCTTTGAATCAAATTTAAATATTATTTGAGACGAAACTCTTAAATCCTTAAGTTGACTATTTGTAAGTTAGGAACATCTTCTTCCTAGCATTATTCCCGGTATTATACGAGTATTTACCCAGCGTTTGCTTATTACTCTTG
The DNA here is from genome assembly GCA_023373885.1 of Hestina assimilis. Taxonomy (NCBI): domain Eukaryota; kingdom Metazoa; phylum Arthropoda; class Insecta; order Lepidoptera; family Nymphalidae; genus Hestina; species Hestina assimilis. The sequence continues at coordinate 1,157,863 of CM041749.1, read as the reverse complement.
TCTGGATTTGATAGGTTACTAATTTTTACACAGAGCGATTGCCATCTGACCTTCGCAACCCAAACGGCGAACTAGTGACTAATTTGATAAGATAAATAATAATAATAAATAAACGCTGCACACTCAACGGCCCCCATTAGGATAGTGATATCCTGTGTCGGGGTCCGGAAACACATACAAGGACAAGGACAAGTACACCCAGACCGGAAAATATGCTTACATGGTCAATACAAACATATTATGCTCCGAGCGGTTATCGAACCCGCGACCTGTGGCGTTTAAGGCAGGTTAGCCACCGCTGCGCCACAACGTCGTCCACTATTACCGTCTGTTACCTATCAAGAGTTAAGATTAAAAATAATTTAGTCTAAAGCTTAGAACATTTATGTTAAATGGTCTAGGGACTAAACTTTATACATATAATTTAACTGTACGTGTATGGCACTGAACTCCTCCTTTACGGCTGGACGGATTTTGATGAATCTTTTTGTGTGTGTGTGTTCCAGTGGATACGGGAATGGTTTAGATTCACAATTGGATCCAGTAGGGGGCGCTGCTATCGGGTCAAAGTTTTTTTATTTTCGGGCAGGACAACGTCTGCCGAGCCCGCTAATGTTATTATATATTTCTCGTATTCAAAATGTTCTACTTGTATTTCTGTTTTACAATCTTAGTTAACTCTCAAACCCACATAAGTCCTAAATACAAGTGGGACCCTAATACTTAAGCATTTGAATGCCTAAACACTAGTACAAGCGTTGTTCTAGCGTAAACTAGGTCACGGTAACTTGCCTGGTATTTATAAAGGCTTTCAGCAAATGGCCGCCAGACGAGGGGTGGTTTATGTTCAATGTATAATGCCTTTTTAATTTAGCGTTCTAGGTATTTCGTTAGAATTTGTGCGATAATGTAATGCAAACAAATTATTATCCTCGTAGGATAAGTGGTTTTTAAGATTTTTGGAAGAGATTTGCTTCACGTGACTGACAAAAATTTGATTCGAGCGGGCATCGAACATGCAACCGTCAAGACTCAAAGCAGGCTAGCTATTAGTACAACACAACGATCGTCAGATATTAGTCCTAGATAAATTTAATCCCATTGAAACCATAAAAGGTAAAAAAACCCAAGTCCCGCAACGCAGTTCTACTACTACAAAGAGTGGTGAGATCTCATGCTATATGCAACTATGACTGAAACTTGGTGGTTGTATAGGGGTTCGCTTATTTGTTTGACTTGGCAGGGGCACTACTGTGCCACCAGATAAATAAATACTTCAATACATTATTAGTTGAATATCGTGTAGCAATTAACTGAATTTACTAAAATAGTTATATCAGTTTTGATATCAGTAAGACTAGTCTGTTTAACTGAATCGTTGAAACAGTGCCAAAATTCATATTAAGATTTGTATACATTTATTTCCGGGTTTAAAATAATTAATTTGATAATATATATTACACATATTAAAAAGTGCTATTTTATCTTCTTTGTCAGGACCCTTGATGATCTGAACGATGATTTCAGAGCCAAAGAACTCCTTAAAAAAATAAGAATTATGTTTGATACAAATTGTGTTGATGTATCTCTGCAATAGGCGTTTCAAGTTGCTTTTCGTTTTTGAAAACAATTCAAAAATGTTTTCATATTTCTATTATAGCGTTTCAAATAGGAATAGGACGTCCAGTCCTGGCTAACTTCAGACTGAAGTGTTTTTTTAATTTATTTATATAAATTTAGTAAATTTACAATCAATGCATAGCATTATTTAATTAAAATAATAATGACATATCAATAAAATCACTACATAGTATAAAATCAAAACAAAGTCGCTTTCTCTGTCTCTATGTATGGTTAAATCTTTAAAACTATGCAATGGATTTTGATGCGGTTTTTTTAATAGAGTGATTGAAGAGGAAGGTTTATATGTATAATGATCCATTAAATAGTGGAGAAAAAAAAATTATTGAGGTTTCTAATGTGATGTCGTAAATAATTACATTTAACGCGTGCGGGCCGCGTGCAGTAATGAATAAATCAAAGCTACTGGATCAATTTTAATCATTTTTTCAGTTAATGACATAGGCTACATGGACGCAAATAAGCAATACCATGTCAACCCACACGAAATGACATATTTCGAGAAAAACGCGTTTGAAAATTTTGAACAACTTGCATTATATGATTTTTTTATGTATTAGTCAAGTTTTTGACAATTTCAAGATATGTAAGTTATTTTACTTATTTTCACATAAAATAAGCTTACAAACTGCATATTTTGTTTATAATATAACCCAAAACGGTTAAAATAATACATAAATTGCATGATTAAAAATGGCTTTTTAGAAGTTTTAAAGCTTAAAACCCTACAAATATTAAAGAAAAATGTTCTTTAGCCATTTACCAACACATCTGCATATATAACTCAGTTTTTTCAATTTTGTGGGTTGTGGATGTTTGTGACGTGGTATTGCTTATTTGCGTCCATATATTTTATACCCGTGCGAAGCCGGAGCGAGCCGCTGGTTCAAAATAAAATAAAATGAATAAATTTGAAAATTTAAAAAAAAATCCAATACAAACATTGAATATTATTAAATTGAATAATATCAATGTTTTCAGTCGATTTTTACATTTAGGATAATTGCTATACAGCATTGATACAATTATTATGCGTTATAGCCTGTAGGTGACCATTTTCCTAAATTAGTCCTATAAGGCCTATGATTATAAAATTATTATGATTTATTCAAATACATTCGTTATAATATGTTCGTTCGTTCTTTCACTTTTTTGGACATTGTACTAAAAACCTGAAATTCTGGACCATTCTGGTTCAAGATGGGGTATTTTTCAGTCCTATTCTTATTGGAAAGGCATTACATGTATTTTTATTATGTATTTTGTAGGAGCTATCGAGTCAAAACAGTTTTTGTTCATCTCCGTGTCTTTATGCGGACATTAGGCAAAAACTACTTTATGTAATTGGTCTCATTCAAAATCTAGCATAAGTTTAATATTGTTATGCCGTATAGAAGGAGAGTTATCTATAAAAACATTGTTTTACCCGAGGTTTGTATACTGTCAAGCTACTGGAAGTTCTACGCAGACGAAGTCATAAGAAAATGCTAGTGTAGTCTGCGTATCTAATGTGTAATAACGATATTATGATACCGTAATTATTTGTGCCTGTACTTAGATGACCGAGCTTTGCGTAGTACTCTTTTTTTTTTTTTTTGGTAAATCGAAAAATATAATAAGATATGAATTAGATGCGTTGATAGAGGGCTCCTAATAATAGTTTTTTTTTTCACAAAATAGGAACTTGAAAAAAGGGCAAAAGCAATCGGACTGGAGACATCTGGACTCGGACCAGTAAACACACGAATGAAATGACATTTTCTAAAAATGAATCTTAGGTAAATCGATTTATCGCCCCCGAAACCCCTGCATCTAAATTTCATGAAAATATAGTGGATATTAAGATAGATAAATTTAGAAAGTGTGCTATATAAATTAGGTATGACGTTAACTCTAATCGTTGAAATCTAAATAAAGCTATCTTTTATCAAAAAACATATAATATATAAAATACCCAATAATGTAGTCTGAATAAAACCCTAGCTTTCGATCATTTATTGGATAAAAAAGCTGAACGTGACAAGGGTTGAATGTCTCCTTCGTACGCAATACGGCGCAGGGTCTTTAGCGAGAAACGCCTTAGGACTTAGGAGATTACGAAAATCGTTTCTTTTAAATATGTGGACAGAATTTTGAGTCATTTATTTTTCGTTTTAATTTTTGGACGTGATAACGTCTTATATATCGATGAACGCCGGCAGCACGCACCAAATGACTTATCGTCACGTTCGTCCACGCCGTCTGAGCCGAGGGTGCGAACGAAAGCGCGGAACAAGCGACAGAGAGGCATGATCGGCCTAAGGGTTCCATTCAATTCATAAAAGTATTAAATTTTTCTGACTTTACAGACTAATTAAATTTAACTATTTTTTTAAGCGACTAACTTGGTCAGCAAGCAACCTGCTGGTAAGCAGTCGTAACCTATAAGCGCGTGTTTTTCACCATTTCTAGGTGTCCCTCACGCGTTGCCAATCTGGAGATATTGGTTCCTAAATCTCTTTTGCCCAGTAATTTCACTAGTTACCGTGCCCTTCAAACCGACATTCAGTACCTACCACCAGTAAGTAATACATATAGAAAGGAATAGTGACTTATTTTACTTATATACATTACATTAAGCAAAACTACTTTGTTCAATATTGCCATATTTACTTTCAAAGGCAGTTTCTTTCTTTACAAATAATTTCTCTCGGGATTCTGCTTTATCCGTTTACTACCTACTTGTACATCTATGTATATTGTACGCTTTGATATATATTATATTGAAAGAATATTTCAAAAATAGGCCAATAAATTGATTGATTTGGTTACTGGCTAGTTGTAAGACTTAAAGATATATTTTTTTGGTATTTGATATTTTAGTGGCCGCTACAACGCATCGCATCAACGACCAAATAGTTATTCTTATAACGTTGGAAGTTAGACAAAAACGGACACAAACACAATTACACCCTGATCAATTATATTGAAAAATTGTCAAAAAATAATAAAAGGATAAATAAATAATTAAACGCTACACACTTAATGGCCACCATCGGGATATTGATATCCTGTGACACATATATATAATGACATGACATATATATAATGTGTCAATATATATAATGACACGGACACACACATTATTTTACGGTCAATACACTTGCTCAAGCGGAAATCGAAACCACGACCTCTGGCGCTAAGGCAGGTTCGCCACTGCTTCGCCACACCGTTGTCAAAATAATGGATGGATGCCTAATATAAATATATGAACTATTACTATCGGGACGACCGACGCTGCATTATAGTCCACTCCCAAAAAAGTTCAAAATCAGTTCAGTCGTTTAGAAATTTAGCGACAAATTCACACACATACTCAGTTTATTTAGATGTAAATATGCTAGTATTAAGCCAAATACATTCTAAACGTAGGATATAATGTCACAAAAGTTCATTGTAACTAGGGTTGCCAACCGTGCTTTATAACAAAGTACTGACGTTATTTAGGGTAATTATACTCTATACTTTAGAGAACACAAACTACACGAAAATACCTTATTTTGCTGAATCTTGTTTTTCTTGAAGTATTTACTGAGCAAAATGAAAGCAAGAAGACTGACCAAATTTTCATACATGTATAAAATAATTTCAATTTTATTATGTGATGTCTGCGTTCCCGTAGAGCTAATTTTTTCTGTGATGAAATGGCGAGACGAAACAAAGCTTCTATGAATCGTATAAAAAATAATTACATGACTTTAATCTAAATAAAGTATAATATCAAAGAATAATCATAAATGACAAATTAAACTGATAAATGATACTTTATTTTGACACTATGTACTTTTTTCCTAATTTCAATCACCAATGTGCTTTAATTCAATTATTTGCAGTGGTGGCAACCCTAACTGTAACCGAAGCGAGAGACCACAAAGCCTTACAGAGAGCTCTTTGTTCACATTAGCTTGGCACAGCGCAGCGGGCTTTTAGCGTTAGAGCTATTGTTTGTATGATATTTTCGTTTATTTGAAATGCTTCAAGGCTTTTATTTTATTATATATTTTGAAACAAAATTCTAATTATTGAAGCCTCAATAGCTCAACGGTAGAAGGGCTGACATACCGTTAACGCGACAGTCGCGGGTTCGACCTTCGGCTGTTATCGTACCCACTCCTAGCGCAAGCTTCGAGCTTATTTGGAAGGGAATAGGAATATAAGTAATGCCTTGAAAAAGCATTGCTGAAATTAAAAAAAAATACTGGGTATATTATTTGTATATATTACTAACTGTTTTCAAAAGAGAGGAAGTTCATGTATGTACTCCGATAACGCTGAGATTTATGATTCGATTTACGTGATTCTTCTTTAGTTTGATGCAGAATAGTTGCCATTTGGTCCCATAAAAATTTAAAATAGTTTGGCCCAGTAGTTTTCATTTTATGAATAATTTTGTTTGCGTGGACGATATAGCTTTAGTTTGGGTACGCCTTTTAGGAGTTTTCATTTAGGTTTATTTTAGCATATTATAAGTTTATTATAACTCGTAACTAAGAAGTATAAAATTATTTTCAGAAAAAAATACCGACTTTAAAACTAAAAAGGAATAAATACAATAATCTGTAGGAAAACTTCTTCAGAAGTTGGTGCCTTCGTTGCCTATATTTTACTTAGCACCGATTTCTGAACAACTTTGCAATAGATTTTTTTTTTTGCTCTTTAGTTTTGAAGTCGCTAGAATTTTTTCAGAAAATAATTGTATTTTTTATATTAATTATTTTCCCGGTATTTGTCCCAAATGAAAGCACGAATATTCTCTGGTAACAAATGTTTATTCATGTGGGAAATTGTTAAGCTCAAAGCTACTTAGTCTCAGGTCAAAGCTCATATATCGAACCATTATTAAGCCTGTGGTGACTTATGCCTGCGAAACCTGGGTCCTAACCCAGAGGGACGAACTAAAGCTCACCGTGTTCGAAAGAAAAGTGTTCAGGAAAATCTACGGATCTGTGAGGGAGCTTGACGGTAGTTATCGTCAACGAATGAACCACGAGCTAGACGCACTTATTGGGCACGAGAACATCATCAGGTTCTATAAGTCACAGCAGCTGAGATGGGCAGGGCACATAGAAAAAATGCCGGAAACGAGAGCCACGAAAATTTTGACCAAGTGGACGCCTCAACAAAAAAGACCAAAAGGAAGACTAAGAAATACCAACTGGCGACGGACAGCCAAGCTTCGCGACAACTGGAGGAAGATTGTAGAGGAGGCCCACAGAGGGTTGTAGCGCTAACGGAAGTAAGTAACTACATATATTATTCATTTTTTTTAAATTCTTTATTTATTATAAAGGGTTTTTTCACAAAGTGAATATGTCACCCTCGTAGTAACATACAAATGAATCAATCAACAACACATAATATAACTGAACTTAAACTAATAAAATTTAATATATAATAACGAATAGAAAACACAAATTACATATTACTACGTTTAAGAATTAGTTTAATTAAACTATAAAGCAATTTTGCCCTTTCTGATAATGGGAAGGCTAAAATAGAATTGTAAAAACCTAAGTTATATGAACGTTGACCAAAGGTGACATGTCTTTCTAATTTTGCTCGTTCACACTCCTGCAAAATGTGATGGACATCCTCTAAAATACCACATAAAACACAATCAGACGTAGTTACCTTCCTCATCATGAAGCCAAAATTATTAAGTGGCATATGTCCAGAACGGAGCCTCAAAGAGATAACAATATCCTCACGTTTCAGATTGCCTTCATCAAACCATGGTGACCCAAAGAGCGTAGGCTGGATAGTTTTGTACCATATACCTTTTGTTAAGGATCTTTCATCGAAGTATTCAGACCACATGTCAAAACAATTTTTCCGAATATATCCTAACAGATCAGAGTACCATGGTATATATTATTCATTCATAATAATTGTTTTAATATTCCTCCTGCATTCTTGCCTTGTTTCTGTTGTTGCATGTGTCTATAGACAACGGTAACAGAATATCTTAATTATTAATAATTAAAATGCTTAAATTACTGACTTGAAGTACTGCTTAAATTCACGTCGACAATCGATGCAGGATTCCTTAAGATTTTTTCCATCTGTATTAGTATATATAAAGCAACTTTATTAACAATTAAATGAGAGGAATAAAAGATCAATAATTCAATTATTAATTTATTGTAATAAGTGTAATAAATTCAGTGAAATAAAATATTCGACTAAAGTGAAATGTGTGTGGAAACCGTTTGAAAAAAAGCGCTTGAGTTGAACCTTAGGAATTATAAATTTTCTTAGGAATTATAAAAGACTTAAATTGATTTTATTTTACTATTTTGGAAATAAAACATATACAAATAACACGATCGACGGCAGAAACCGAAAATGTCGTATCTTGAAATATAAATTTTACTATGGAAACCAAAAACTATTTTATAATTTCATAATTCGCAAATTTATAAAAAAAAATTAGAAAAGTCTAAGTATTATCATCATATTATTCGTTTTAGGAAAACGAGACATAAAAATTCGACGCGGTTTTTTCTGATCAATTACAAAATAACAAGTCATTTACGCTAATTTTTGCGATATGACATTTCCGTTTTCTGCTGTCGATTCCAAAATTCATTAAAACCACTAGTTGAGAATTAAAACAAAAATTACAAATTTAATTAAGAAAAATGTGATTTAAAAGTTTATTCTTGAAACTTTTAATGAGGTGTATAGTCTAAAACCAAGTTAATAAATATACATGTATTTTATAAAATAATCTCGTCATTAGCTTGCATAGGCAAATAAGCACAAACTTGTGCTCTAACATAATACACAGTTTCGTCTCAAACACTTTTTTTCAAACGCATAATAAAATTTGCATTATTATAAATTCATTAATTTACAAGAAATAATTTATCTATTACAATTTATATTAAAAAGAAGATTTATTTAATAAAATACTATTAATATATCGGTCTGGATGTAACAATACAATAATTCTCTCTTATTAATAAATGTTGTTTTCGAATGAACTAACTATTTAGATTAAATGGACAAAAGTTATTATAATTTATTGTATTCATTTATAAAGATAATATTAACATGCAATAATTGATTGTTCATGTATTTGTTACATCTAGACCAATTTTGTATTGTTGATTTAAATACAAACAGTTTTATTATTTGTATTGCATTGAAAAAGTTTAGAATAGAATTTATTTTCATACATTCTCAATGCAAATGTAATAACTATGTTATTCAGTATTTATTTAATGATGATAACAAACAAAATATATTATATTGTAAATAATACTTTATGTAATAATATTAATAATTATTTCAGAATTGTAATGTTTGTCTCGATTACAACTTTAATTAAGTCTTCATTTATGCCTGCTTATAAATCAGCATTTGTATTCATTTACATTCAACAATTGTATTTATGTCATAAATAAATGAATAAGTCTAATTATGAATAAATATTAGCAATTATACTATTGTTGTTTTTTAATATACAAAGACATTATAATTTCTTATATATAGGTATATTAGAAATATCATAGGAGACAATAATTCTGTACTTTGTTAAAGACAACTTGGATAACAGCCTTTAAGGATAGATGTACTAGTCAACCTTAATTGTCTTAAGTCATTAAAAATGTGTGTAAAGCGTTATGTTGTGTGAAAATTTGTCGTTAGGAGAGACACATGTTTAATGACTCCATACAAAGATTGTAGCGCAAGTGAGCCTTAGCGTCGTTCCTGTACTGTTGTTTATAATATCATTTTATACATTTGATAATATTGTTGTTATTAATATTAAAATCGAGACGAACATACAATACATCGAATGTAATGGTTGTAATGTCTTAAATACGATAAATCTGTGCGTACAATACGCGTATAGAATTGATTAAAAAGGCGCAAAAGCGTTTATAAAAATTCGGACACGACATCGAAATTGCATTAAAATAATTCACAACAAACACGTTTGAGCTCAACACGTCAAATCTGTAAATATTCAAATCGTAACATAAATAAAGGAATGTACTAATATACTAGATTCTTTATAAAATCACACGTTTCGTAATAGTCTAAGAGTTAGCGATCGATTAAAGTTATTTTAGCAAGGTTCATTTTTGATTGGAATTTTCTACATTATAAGCTAAATATGGACCATATAAAAGTACCTCGGTTTGCGCGGGATATAAATAAACCATTTTTTAAATATTTTTAGTAGAATTAAAATAAATTTCGATAGGGAATCATCTTAGCCCTATTAGTCACTATTAAATTGTTAGATGTAATCAATAAATCGTTACTTTAAACAAATGTTTGACATTAACAATCTGACCATTGTATTGATATTTTTTTGATGTTTTATTGAATGATTTGTTTATTTATCACATTTTCTGTGCAGCGGCAGAGGAATTTAAATTTAAAAATTATTTATGTTCGAAAAGTTTCAAAGATTCTACGTGTGTCTATGTGTGTATGAAATTTGCTGAAATAACATAAGTTTGGTCGCTGGCTCTTGCTCTATAATGTATTTTGTGCATTTTTATATATTGGCATCCAAGCCTTCAGCGTAAGCGTGCCTGTATTATGTATTGCTTTTTAATTAAATAGCCATCTTTATTTGTACTTTTGATATAAAGTAATGAAAAGTTAAACGGTTTTGTTTATTTAGATTCAATACATTGCTCGAGTGGCCTATATAGGCCTTCCACTTGACTTATCGGCCTATGTAGCCTATCTTTTTATGCTGAATTAATTATGTTAGTATTGCTTACCAGAAAATCCTAAATCGTCCAACACTATTTTAAGATTTTAGTTCGTAATTTAAGTTGAAATTGGTTGCAATTAAATTGCGATTTCATATTATTTCAAACGCTTTGACAGTCACGTATTCCAGTAACGACGAATATAGAGTCATATTCTAACAACTCTATGAAATATCAACTATTTTTGTTTCACTGGAAATATGATAAGATATCAAAGACTTTTAAAAGAAAAGGGTGTATTATCTTTGTATCATATTACGTAGAGTCAAGTTTCAAAAGTACATATGAAGACAGCTTAAGGCTTTCTCTTATTATAAAATACAGATAAAAATTTCAAAAGATGCGTGGTATATTTACAAGTGTAGCTACAATATGAATTTGTATTCTTAAATGTACTATCAAAAATACCTAAATATAAAAGTATAGGCACGAGAATTGTAATGAATATGTGCAATAACTATTCATGCTATTTAATACAATAAGTGCTTTTATATTTAAATGCAAAGTTTTCTTTTTTTAATTTTCCTCCAACGTATCTTACGTCACACCCTGAAGCGATTATGGCACGTCACAATTTTTTTTTGTCAGAATATAATGTTAAGATCTATATGAATCAAATAGAAACACCTTCACTGATAATTACAATTCTTTAGTTATAGAAACGATAGCACGAAACGTTATTCATTTCTACATTATTATTAGAAAAGTCTTTAAATGTAAAACATAAAATACCGACTTTTCCGCCTTAAATCTTAAAGCAAGAGTAAAAAAAAATTAAAAAGTAATCGCAGATTTAACTCTTAAAAAAGTCGCGTTCTATGTTTTGGAACCAAAAATGAGAAACACGAAAAAGGCTTTCTTAATTCAATGAGACTTACATTATATACAAGCTAGCAGAAACTACATAGATATAGAGGCAATTTATAAATTTACAAATTTAAGGCGGTCATTACTCCTTCAATATTACTGCACAATAAAATTGAAGCTTTCAACATTTTTAAATCATTGTACAATATTATTGAAGGTGCAAAGGCCACCTTAGAAAATCTTACAAAAGCGAGGACACTTCACAATAACAAAGCATTACATATAACGTATATTTTCACATAATTTGTACACACGTTTCATATAGTTTCCTGCTTTTGAAATATTTCTATATGTTATATTATTTAAAGCAATATCATAAATTGTGCTAAGTATCTTTTCTATAATCTGTCAAAACTGAATTGTCAAAACCAGGGGCCTACACAAGCGGCAATCACTTTTCGAACCGATTCCATTTCGAAAATCAAATACGCTTGTGCGAGGTCAATCAAAAATAGGTAGGTAGGTCACGTGTCATTTCGAAAGCTTATGACAATTTCCATACATTTCGGAATGAACTAATTCCGTTATCGGTAATTAACTGGGACTCTGTCTAGGCCCCAGGAACTATTGGGATTATTTTTGTGTTTTGGGACTAAAATAAATTTTTTGGACTTTGGACCTCAAATTCAATAGGCAACTAGGAACACCTAGTGTCACATACACTACGAATTAAATTAAGGCAAAATAATGCGATGGCTCATCAAGCATTTTTTACATCGCCACTGCATTTGGTCTGGTCACAATTAAAGTCGACTAAAAGAAAATCTAGCTTTCATAAACAGCTTTTTCGTACATTATACTATATGTCGTTTATTTATATTAATGAAAAAATATTATGACCCTTTCTTACAGGATAAAGGTGGCAAACAAGCACACGGGCTACCTCATGGCAAGCGTTAGCACTTTATTTGCGAGAAGGAGATAAAGAGAAGGACAGAATTGAACAACAAATCCATTATGATTTTGGTTATAAAAGAAACATTAGTAGTTTTGACAGGTTATAAAAATTGTTTTTGTGCTTATCAAGATTCTACATTACCTTTTGACATTTATAACATAAGGTCTAAACGGTATTTTAAGTTCCTTTTCGTTTTAAGTCTTAATGAGGTTATGTGTGGAACGTATTATAATACACTGATTTAAGGCATTAGTTTATATTTAGATAGCAGTTACAATCGTCTAGGAATACATTTAGTACACACATTTTTCGCAATAGTAAAATTAATATAATTAATAGGTACTAAAGTATAAGATAGGTGAAGGTTTATGCTGACACGCTTAGCTTAGCTTGTGGTGATAAAAAAATATTATTATAGTATCAATCTTTTTGTATAAGTGTGGTTTCACACTAGCATTTTCTTTTTCTCTTACACGCGCGCTTCAAAAAGCTAAAACCGCGTACACCGAACCGGTGGTAGCGAGTGTGAGTAGCATATATTTTATATTGCGTTATATTGCGCGCTTATAAGAGCGTTAACGCTCGTATGCCCGCCCGGTGACGCTTTTAAGGCCAGTAGGGCCAACAGCAAAACACGCTTTATTTGTGGTAAAAAGCGCGCCTCCGTTTCAATAAACGAGCTACCCTTGCATAAAACGCTGGTCTGAAACCACCCTAAATATTAATTTGATTAACCACTGATCGTACCATTGACTTCACTTGAAACACAGTTAACTGTTTTAGAAAATTACGACAAAGTATTTTAAAATAAAATAATATCTATACTTTAATTACATTATGTATAAAATAAATACAATTTTGAAGTATATATTGTAGGGTCCGACCGAAACTGGTTTTTCAGCCGAAACCGAAACCGAAACCGAACTTTCGGTTCGCTCTCAGTTTCGGCCGAAACCGAAACCGAAACCGAAACTTTTAAAAAATATTTAAAATTACGTTTTTTTTACTGAAATTTGAATTTCAAGTTTTTTTAGCATTTATATATACGTAGTCAACTAATTAGGAACGGAAAATAATTTGGTTAAATATTTTAAAAGTTTAATTTTATGAGATAATGTTCGTCATAAAGTACACTGTTCAAAGGTGTGTACTTTTTCGAAGCTAAGAATATTTTATGGTGGTTTATTTAAAAAGAAATCTCTCGCATCGAATTTGACCATCTAATTAGGGACAGCAAGAGTTAGAGTTTAAAAATAAACCTGAAATACAAAGGCGGAAAGCCTTGTGTTTTTATTTGGCGTCATTCTTTAGTTTATAGTTTTGATTTCTAAAATTAATATCACAATTTATTACTTAAACATGGGTCACTTATTTAAGTTATAAAACGACCAAGCGAAAATAATTTTATCTTAACGTAAATAGCCATACCCTAAAATAGCTTATCATTTGATTTGCTCCAAAAGTATGGTTTTTGACGCTGTGCAATATTTTCAAACCTATACTGAAACTGTGTACCTAGAAAGAAATTTAGATCGCAGACTGTTAATAGCTATATAAAAAGTTCCCTTTGTGGGCTCTGTAATTATTAAAAGAGAAATATTTGAACTAGAACTTAGTGGCGAAGTTACATGGGCGCTTTAACACGAAAACGATCATAAATATACTTCACTGTTTATTAAATGATTTCTAGCCGGTGAACTACTATCAGTTTTAGATTGGCCTGCCAATAGCCTAGAGATGAATTCTTTGGAACATTTGTGGTACAACAAACTGGAAATTTAAACCAACTCTAGTAGTTCCAAAGACGCCTGGAAGAACTTCACTATTGAAACTTGTCATTATTTGATCGAGTCGATGCCGCGCCAATGTCGATATGGCTATAGCTAATATTGGCAATCACATTTATTATTAATTTTTAATAGAAAACGTTTCCCTTTAGATGAATTTCATAATAAATATACATTTTTCTCTTCCATTACATTCTGCGTTCATTATTTCTAATGTTTTCTTAAGTGAAGGAGAAGTAAAGTTGAATTTTAGTTTTTGTTTTTTTTTTTTTTTAATAACAATCCATTCAAAAATTTAATAATTGTATTAAGAAAACATTGGTTAAATGATCAAGATCAGATCAACATTAAAAACGTAATGAAGACTTCATGTAAACTGAAATTACGGAAAATATAAATAAATGTTGATCTTATTTTACCAATGTCCCTAATTAGTTGACCACCACTGTATGTAATATATACAGTTAAATAAGATAAAGACTAAAAATTCATTAAAGTCATAACCATATTTTTTGTCATGAATATACAGGACTTACTATTGGGAGTACTCTTAAAAAAAGAAACAACTTGTAGTTAGATATACTAGATACATAACTATCTAGTAATACGTTGTGTTCACAATAGCTTAAAGATCAATCTAATACTTATTTCTGGAGATGGCCGCGTCAGCGAGCGGTCACGAGTTGGCTGCGAAGTTTACCGAACAACGCACGAAAGCTCACGAATACTGAGTTTCGGCGAGGCCGAAAGTTTCGGCTATATTTTGGCCGAAACCGAAACTAAAGCCGAAACTAGATTTTTGGCCGAAACTGGCCGAAACCGAAACCGAAACCGAAATTTCGGTCGGTCACTAATATATTGTAATAATAATCACAGCCATAAAACATATCTTAGTAAATAAAAGATAAGTTATTGAGATCAAAATTAATAAGTCCTTAGATGTGAGATGTTTTGTTAATGTTAAAAAAGTATAGCAAAAGTTTTTAGTGAATTATCCTTTGGCACAACTGTTTTAAAAGCAGATAGTAAAACGACAGAGGAAATTAATTTGTTGTTGTAACGTGATGAGCGAATATAAGCCCTTTGTAATAATAAATATAAGATTGTAAGAACAGTATAATAACAATCAGTCTCAGGCCAATAAACACGATTAATAAAATACAATAAAACTAAGCCAGTTTACAACAGCAATCAAAGTTTTATATCGAAGGAAAACGATATTGCGATACAGTGAAATAAACACGCGATGAATGTGCTCTGTTCTTTTGATTGGGATCATAAAACCTATAATACTACTGCTACTCTACCGTGTCTTGGTCCATCTGTAAAATGTGAGAAGGAAGCGAAGAAGATTACACTCACAAAGCCTTAAGCTCATTCTTTAATAGCGGTGGCAAATACTCTTTCTGGTAGCACGAAGTACACACTAAAAAGTCCTTTTCAGAATAAGCCTCCAACGCATGGCCTTTGTCTCCAAGCATTGACATTCCATTGATGCCGTTCATCCTGATCCTCATTGGAGAATGCGTTCAAGAGCTTTGGAGCTCGTTATGGATAGGAAAATAGTCAATATTATGACAGATGAAAATCAATTGAAATTCTATATAGTTTTCGTATCGAAGATGAAGATTTTTTGCTCAATATTCAATTGATTTTCATCGAATGTTTGATGCCATAAAATTAATGTGAAATAACATGGTTACCAATAAAATCGAATACTAGTCCATAGAGAAGTAAGATGTACGGAATCAATGAACTGTCAAACTAGGATGTTCACATTCTCGACATGATCATGTAGCGTCCGTCAGATAGGAGCTCCCTTGTGTCTGACGGCGATCCTGGGCTTAGGCTTGGTGCTACGGAAGGCGTAGAATAAGTATCCTTGTTGAACTTGCCAAGTCTCCTTTCACTCTCTGATGTGACAGACACTTCTTCCTCCACTATTTGCTCCAAGGGTGTTTCTCTCATTGCGTCACCGTTTATAGCAAGGGCATTTACAAACCCATGAACCCTGTCGGGTGGAGGCTCAGTGTATGTTTCAGTAATTGTATCAGGTAATACTTCAGTGGCACGAGCTCGTTTGGCACCCTTCGTTCTCATACCACCTGTCTCTGCATCTCTCTCTAATCTATGCCCAGATCGTGATCGCGTTAATTGTCGCTGAACATAATCTTCCAATGCATCCTCTTCGCTCTTCGTCAAATATTTGTGGAGAATAATTAAGAATAATCCAATCCCAAGGGCGAATAGCCCCGAGCAGACGAGTTCGTTGAACCAGCTGAAGGAACCGATACTGCTCCAAGACGTAACGTCGTCAGGAAGCCAACCAGAGGCGATTAGGAATACTCCGAGAACAAGGAACACAACTCCGAGATGGAGCATACCCACTGATGAGACGACTTCATTGTCAGCAGTTCCAGACTTCTTGTACCTTCGACGTTCGAGGCTGCCGGTTGAGCAGTGGGGAGAGGTGACTCCCGACTCAGACGACTGCAGCGAGTAGCGTCGCTCGCGCGCTCGCTGTTGCTCGGCGCGTCGCTTGCGCTCGCGGCGGATGGCGAGCGCGGAGTGCAGGCCCACCGCGTGCATCCTGCAAGCACGGGCACGGGTGAGCGCGTGAACGAGCGGCGCGCGGCCGCAGGCGCGGGTTGCCGCACGCCTAGAGGAGTCCGCCGACCCGTGCCCGTGCCGTGCCGTGCCGCCCGATACACGTAAGACTTGATTTCTACTTTACGACAACATTTAACTACTCGGTACTTACTTTTAATGAAGCTTTCATTTCAGTGTTATTATTTTTAAGGAACTTTTGAAAAATAAGAAATCAAGTCTTAAATTTTAATTATGTTATGAAACTTATATTTAATAACCATATATCTGGTGAATACATATTATTAAGGTTTTTCTTAACGAAATTTATATAATATGTGTTTATAATCCCCATATTCTGCGAATATATCACCACAGACTAATTAGAAATGTTTCAACGAGATGAGCTCAGAATTATTTACACGACACTGCGCCGTGTGTCACGAGATGAAAAGGAATCTCCTGTCCTTTCATTACGAGGTTCATAAAGTGTGATTACGGTGACCGAGCACAGCGAACGCAGTGACAGGTAATGCTGATATAATATTCTCTGTACAAATTTTATAACGCCTTTTTCAAGGGCACATTTTTTTAACCGTTGATTTCTTAAATATGATGTAAAGTTATTTGGAAACCTAAACTCATAAGGAATAAATTTTGCAATAGAAATAATTGGTTCCCTATACTTTCATCCATTACGTAACCGCCTTCAAAAATACGACAAAAAATTGATAGGTTCAGTTGTTCAAATTTGAAAACGTAACAAACAGAACTACATTTTTACATTTATAATTTCAGTCTTAACGTCTGGCTTTTCTTACACACATATAAAATTACTCTTACGTGTGATCAATATTAGTTTTTTTTTCTGAGTTAACGAGTTTAACAGTTCTGATTACTTTCCAATATTATTAAAATTTCCAGACGACGTTCCAGACACGTTGTGGCGTGTTGGTGTGATCCTGTCATTAGTCTCGACGGTCGCGGGTTCGATTCCCGCTTGGGACGTATATTTGTATTTATCTTACAAATACCTGTCGTGGTCTGGGTGTTTGACCTTGTTGGTCTCCCCACCGTGCCTCAGAGAGCACGTTAAGTTATCAGTAGCGATAGATTATGATTCATTAAAATTTTATTTCAATTTTCAATATTTTTAATAAAGATCATTAAAATTTCTTGGTCACTATTACCAATCTAAATATCCGTAATATTATACACGTAAGAATATTAACTTCGAACCACACATCTCTATCGACATTGATTGCTCTCTGCGAAATCAATGTTAGCTCACGTCCTCACTGGAAGAGATTACGTGCGTAAATATCAATTAGGCAAAAAAAAAATTTACGATTTGTGATAACTTGATCATTACACAACTAATACAACTGTAAGTAAATCTTCATTATTAATAATAATGTTAAGATCATGCTGTAGATTGTTTTATGTATGTGTGATTTTTTAGAACGAAGTTCCTTATCGCGCGTTGTTAAAGGGGGCTAGACGGAAAAAATTCTTAAGAAAAGTTGTCACGACACTTTTTGCTATAGTAAGCTATTGTAAGCTGTGCGGCGTCGCATGTTTCTCTATCTGTCTCTCTCTCTCTCTTATAGAAAGCAAGCCAGATATTTTCATTTCTATTTCGCATTGAACAGTGTGGTGTCGCGACGATTATTTTTGTTGAGTGTATACAGGTTTTTGTAAATAATAAATAATGTTAATAATAAAAAAATATTATTATAACTTAAAAAAATAAAATTTTATTACAATTCCTTCACTAATTAATCGAAAGGAACTTCGTTCCATCCGGGTGTCCCTTGACACCTCTCAAGTTTTTATTTCATGACGGTTGGCAAACAAGTATACCTAGGTCCGCTTTATGGTAACTAATCACCGTAACCTATGAACGCGCGCGATACTTGAAGTATCACACGCGCGTTGTCAATCCGAGGAACAGGAGGGAGGGAATGAGAAGGGAAAAAGGAAGGAAACAGAGAGGGTGGGAGATTGGGCTTCCGGCCCTAACACTTATCGAAATACAATAACATACGAAACACAACAGTACCTACAGATACCGTTACTTTACGCCGATTTTTTGTGAGACTACTATACTTCCCTGACGAGCCGGCACACTTGTGCTGAAAGGACCATGGCTCTACTATAGTAAAAAAGCATGATTGTACTACATTAAAAATATGAATGTATGCAAGAAACAAATTAATAATTTTTTTTTTCGTTAAATAAAAAGAAAAAAAAAAGCTTTTAATTACAACTCAACTACATACTACTAGGTTTTATTACTGTAGATATTTAGTAGTAGATGTCTAAAACACGCTCATGAACGCAAGCACAACCAAAAAAAGACCTTTGTTTTTCAAAAAACTACAAAAATACTTTCTTTTTTCTTCCTAAAATATTGTCAAAAAGTATTATATCAATTTTAAAACCGCTAAATATAATGAAAAATTAAAAATCATTTTCAGAAAACGCTCGTGTTGACTTGTACATTCTCTATCGGAAACACGTGCATATAAAGAGTGAAAGAGTGTTAAGTTATTCTGAACAACCATCGAGTGTCAGTCATTCAGATCGAGTTGATACCGGGGTTTTTAACTCAAATATTAACAACAACGTATGATTTTTAAAAGAAAATTATTTATTCTTTAATATTATATCAACTGATGTCCATCATTATTTGTCTCGGTCTGGGCGTTTGTGCTTGTGGGTCTCCCCACCGTGATCTCCTCGGAGAGCACATTTTTTTATGTTACAAGTTGGCAAACAAGCATACTGCCTGATGGTAAGTGGTTGCCGTCGCCTATGAGCGCTTGCAGCACCATTAATAGGTGCCGTTCACGAGTGGCTAACCTCGAGATATTAGTTCTTAAATCTCCTCTGCCCAGTAATTTTACTAGCCTACAATGCCTAGGCTAGTGAACTGATTAGGCAAAGGAGATTTAAGAACTAATATCTCGAGGTTGGCAGGGCGTGTATAACACCAACAGACGGTGTTACAAGCGCTCATAGGTTTCAGCAACCGCTTACCATCAGGTCGGCAACATGCTTGCTTACCAACTTAGTAACATAAAAAAAAAAAAACAAAGTTCAAAAGTGCTCTGTCTTAGTTAGATCTTTCTGCTATTGTAGATATTTATGGTGGCGAGCAATCACTTTGATTATCATTCCAGGACTGTAAAAAAAAATGCCCGAAAAGCTCGACATTCCATTTCCGTTCCATTGATGTTTCGATTTTCAATTTCGATTTATTTCCGAACATGGGATTGCTACTAAAATTGGGTCCGTTATTTCTGTAGTAGTTAGTAGTTACAGCCAGTAGCGGATTTAGTAATTTTCATAGTATAGGCTATAAGGTGTTTGCCACACTTGCTACTACAATTGTCATGTCGTAGATTATTTTTACAATCCCACAAAAGGCCGATTACTGGTTGGGGGGCGACGAACTAGCAGTTTTATTTTAGAATACCGAAGTTTGATACTCTTAATGTACAATGATAAGTGAGAGGAGAAAGTAATCGGTGTTATTGCAGATTTCTACCTGTAAAACATCAGAAGACCGTCATGTAGAAATCTTTTGATAGAAAAAACTCGGTTCCTAAATTTGCCGCCCCAAAAATCTGCCACCGTAGGCCCAAGCCTACTCAGCCTGCTGGTATATCCACCAGTGGTTACAGTCCAAAAAACCCAAACTAAACAATTGAAGTACAAATTATTTGCCCAGTTTTGTCACACGACCTTTGGTTAACAGTTTAAAGTTTTCTATTCATTAGGCCGTCTTGTTCCCTTTGTTATGTGTAGAGGAACTTTATTTAATGTTACACTACAAAACCTTAACAACAAAACAACACATTGTATCTAGTTATCTGTAAATATTTTCCACTAGTTTTATTTAGTATCATTTTAAGTTGCCTATAATATGACGACGTTGTGGCGCAGCGGTAGCGAACCTGTCTTACGCGCCACAGGTCTGGGTGTGTTTGTCCTTACCATTGTCTATGTTTCCGGACCCCCGACACGGGATATAACTATCCTAATGTGGTCCATTGAGTGTGCAGCATTTATTTATTTCTTTATGATTGATATCTGCACACATGTCGCTTATAAACAAAATACTTCAAAAGTAATAACCGCAGATGATTAATATTAGTTCACACGATAAATCATTTATTTATATTATAAATTAAAAGACAGATGTCAACTCCAGTCTGGACCCCTGCCAAGTTTAGAGTAGGGATGTCACAGATACGTTCCGCAAAATCGGGCGAACAAGCATACGACCCACCTGATGGTAAGCGGTTGTCATAGTCTATGAGCGCTCACAACACAATTAGTAAAATGCCATTAAATCTCCTTTGCTCAGTAATTTCACTAGCCTACAATGCTCTTCAAACCGAAACACAGTAATGCGAAAGACGCTTTGCATTGCGGTAGATTATTTGACACTGCGGTGGTACCTACCTAGCCAACCTCGAGATGTTGGTTCTTGAATTTCATTTTCCCAGTAATTTCATTAACTACAATGTCCGAAACATAATAATGCAAAACACACACATCTTTACGTAGAATATCTGACACTGTTGTGGTTCCATTCCTGCTTGGAGAAGATGTTTGTATTAAACTTAGAAAAGGCGTCGGGATGTGACGACCCTATCGCCCGCTGTTGGGATAACCTCTGTCACAACAGAGATTATTCCACCAGTGCAATCAGTCACACTGGTGGTAGGTCTTTGTTGCAAGAGGCCGGCTAGGTGGGTACCACCGCAGTGTCCAATATTCTGCCGCCAAATAGTAGTGTTTAGGCACTACTGTACTACATATGTTTGTGTCCAATAAAGAGTTATTATTATTATTATTATTATTATTACTGTGTTCCGGTTTGAAGGGCATTGTACGCTAGTGAAATTACTGGGCGAACGAGATTTAAGAACTAATATCTCGAGGTTGGCAACGCGTGAGTGGCACCTACTAATGGTGCTGCAAGCGCTCATAGGCTGCGGCAGCCACTTACCATCAGGTGGGCCGTATGCTTGTTTGCCAACTTCTAACATGAAAAAAAAAAAAATAGAAATATCTGCCTTTTGATTTGGTTTTTTCTTGTAGGTAGGTTTGACAGTGCCTCGTAGAGCACGTTAAGTTGTCGGTCCCGGTTACTATCGCTTAACATCTGATAATTATCCGTAACTATTGATAGGTAATTTGCTTTTATCTAATGAGTTATTAGCTGCGGAGGTCAGATCGCAATCGCCCTGTGTAAAAACTTACCCGTCGAATCCGAATAAGAGTAATAAGCAGAACCTAGGTTGATATATGACACCGTTGTGGCGTTGTGGGTAGCGAGTCTGCCTTTAGTCTCGACGGTTGCGGGTTCGATTCCCGTTCCGGCAGATGTTTGTTAAAATTTTCGTCTCGGTCTGGGCGTTTGTCCGTGTGGGTCTCCCCTCCGTGCCTCGGAGAGCATGTTAAGCTGTCGGTCCCGGTTATTATCAATAACATCTGATAATAATAATCGTTAACTCTTGATAAGTATTATAATTGCTCTTATCCAATGAGTTACTTGTTCGCCCATAGGGTTGCGGATGTCAGATGGCAATCGCTCCATGTAAAACTAGTAACCTGTCAAATCCGGATAAGAGTAATAAGCAGACCATACATAAAAAAATAGGGAATAATGCTAGTATGAAGAAGAAGCAGACCCTAGGTTGATAAGAAGTTGATAAGAAGAAGTAGACCCTAGGTTAACGCTAGGAAGAAGATCCTAAGAGAGGGTTGTACTATCCTGGTTGTAGGGGTATTATCATCATTAAATTATCAATAATTATGAGCGAAGTACCATTAAGACATTACTAATTGTAATAACAGGAACGCGATAACATTCTCGTTTCGCCATTAATGCTGAATCTGTAGCGGTTGTTATGTTGAATCAGTCTTACTATTTACGATTCCATAAATGGTGTATATAGCTGCGTCCGCACTGTGAATTATTACGATTTGCGACTACGAATTATTAGTTAAGTGGTGAACTATGTTTCCCTCATGATTTATTGTAAGGCTTTGGTAACAGCAAAGATTTTCGAAACATCGGTTAGGATCTGATTTCACATTGTTTCTCTTAACAGTGAAGAAAAATTTCGTGAGGATATCCTTAGACATGCATGTAAGTTATAACGTTTGCTGGTTACAGAGCTTGCAACCTGGTTAGTTATCACCGTACGTTGGTTAAACACTCGTGAAGTGGCTCGTCAGCCATGTTTCAAAGTCAGCCATGATATAACATGTTAAATCCTAAAGGGCTGCTACACATGCATGCCTTCTGGTGTAGCAGATGTGTATCCCTTCTGTAAGCCTCCTATACGTTTGCAAACTCTAACATCAAAAAGGAGTTTGGGCTTTGCAGCAGTATCATAACAAGGCTCCTACTACGTATAATGATTTCAAAAAATTGAGTAATCTAAGAAGTGTGTCGAAGCACAATATCTAATGAACTTTGTACAATGCGTTGGATTTATTTATTGGAATAAACTCTATTTTAAAAACTGCTGTAAGTCATCAGTAACTATACTATTAATGTAGTAATATTTTAAGCCTTTAAATCGTCTGAATCAAACAACACCCACTACTAAGAATATATTACATAAATTTTCTTTACAAGAGTGAAGGGAACGATTCGGCTAAAAATTATAGCCATGAAAAACAAAGATATAAGATGTTCACTATTCGTTCAATCTAATATTTAAGTATTATATTGAGAATTGTTTCCTGTTCTTGAAGTTGTTTATAAACTGTATATTTTGTAGTAAACTTTATAGAAATATTTCGTGTGCATTGCTCGATACACATTTCCTGCGATTATAAATTTTACAGCGAGCAATCTAAAGACCTATACACATTAGGTTAATTTCTTTTCCGTTACTTTTCACACGGCTTTTATTAATAAGCGCTACACCCTCAACGGCCCCCATTAGGATAGTGATATCCTGTGTTGGGGGTCCAGAAACATATGTAGATCAAGCTTTTACTATAATTGAAAAAATAAGGCGTGTATGTTATATCTTACTAGCGGCCCGCTCCGGCTTCGCACGGGTATAAAATATATAGCCTATGTCGTTCACTGAAAAAATGATTAAAATTGATCCAGTAGTTTTGATTTATTCATTACTGCCCGTGACCCGCACGCGTTAAATGTAATTATTTACGACATCACAGTAGTATCCTCAAAAAAAAAAAAATTTTTTTTTCTCCACTACTTTTATACATATAACCCTTTCTCTTCAATCACTCTATCAATTAAAAAAACTGCATCAAAATCCGTTGCGTAGTTTTAAAGATTTAAGCATACAAAGGGACAGAGAAAGCGACTTTTTTTATACTATATAGTGATTTGGATAAGATTAAATACTCAGCACAAACAATAAGTTATAATATGTTTACAAATTCGTTACTTTTTCCGTATTTCAAAAAGTCTTTGTTTTTGGGTTACGCTGTGGCGGTTGTTGCCTTAAGCGCCAAAGGTCGCGAGTTCCATTCCCGCTCAGAGCAGATGTTTATATTAACCATAAAGGCATGTTTTCCGGTCTGGGTGTGTTTGTTCTTGTCATTGTGTATGTGTCCGGACCTCCGACACAGGATATAACTATACTAATGGGGACGGTTGAGTGTGTAGCGTTTATTTAAAAAAATGCTAAAGTCGGTACCCTGACGTAGTCACCACAAGTGAAGCAGCGGACAGTAAGTTGTATATTAAAGTCGTATTGTTGGGTTTAATTTTAGCAGGAATCAGGGCACCTTCAGCTCACATGTTACAGTTTAATCTGATCCAGATTTATATATCGGCAGTGTCAGATCGATAACAGTTCTGTTATTTCCAACTGGGTCATAAGTCATAAACTACGGTTTAAGAACACTTTAGTATTTTATAGCTTGGAAGTCAATTGTTAATATTTTATTGCTTTGGGTCCATATATTGTTCAAATAGATCACGTTTTGCACTATTTCAATATATTGCAAAAGTTATATGGTCTAATTCACAAAACCTCCTTCTTTCCTTCCTATCCCTTGGGTTGGCAACGCGCATGTGATACTTATCGCGCCTCATAGGTTGCGGTAACTGCTTACCATGAGACGGACAGTGTGCTTGTTTGTCAACCGATATGAAATAAAAAAAAAACAAGAAAAATTCCTGTTCGTTAGGAGTGTGACGATCTCAACATTACACTTTATTTAAATCTCTAAAACAATATATTTTCTAAAATATGAAACTATTTTTGGACGGTCACCCATCCATTTACTGACCGCGCCCAAAGTGGCTTAACCTAAAAATCGTTTGCCGACCACGTGACTATGTGCAACGTAATACTAAGTATGGACATACCGCAAATATAATATTATTGGAGAATTAAAAATGTATAAAATTTTGTATGAAAATTTTCATAGAAAGTCATAAAAATTGTGTCCCCCCCTCTAACTTTTGAACAATGGGATTTAAAATTATGGAAAAATTTGGGCTTATAGGACATCAAATAAAATTTCAACCACATTTGGTTTGAAGAAGATAGGTCTACAAATTTAAGAGATATATAAGTTATTCCCATAACTTTGTTTTTCATATAACTTTTAATAATTACTATAAAATTACCAACTTAATTTTGCAGTCGATTTTAATTCGTTATTATTTTTAAAGGCATTAAGATTCTTTATAACCAAGCTGCGGAACCCTTTAGTTTCAACTGTGCGTGGTCCACAACGCACTTGACTGCTAATTATTTTTTTTATACTGTCGACTGTTGTGATACTGCAATATGCAGTCCAGTCTGGGTTTTATGTTTCCGGACCCCGGGGGCTCAACACTCCTAATGGGGGTAGTTGAGTGTGTAGCGGTATTATTCATTGATAATATGAAAATATTATTTAATAATTTTGAATTATTACCTTGAAATTTCGGTAGATTTGTAACAGGTTATTTTATTTTTTATTTCTGCCTCTTTTTAATAAATTGTTTCTATTAATAGGATTCTGGTTTCAACAAACAATATTATGAAACTCATTATTCATTACAGCAATTACTATTTTGTTCCACCAAAATATTGGTTTAAGCCAAATTGTGTGATGAAATTGTATATTCAAATTAATGTTTCATAAACAAACAACAAAATATATTGCTTACAGAAATAAATAAATAATAAATAATAAATAAACGCTACACACTCAACGGCCCCCATTAGGATAATTATATCCTGTGTCGGGGTCCGGAAACATTCACA
The DNA here is from genome assembly GCA_023373885.1 of Hestina assimilis. NCBI lineage: Eukaryota > Metazoa > Arthropoda > Insecta > Lepidoptera > Nymphalidae > Hestina > Hestina assimilis. The sequence goes on along the minus strand of CM041749.1, from coordinate 1,132,035 downwards.
ATGACAAGGACAAACACAACCAGACCGGAAAACATGCCTGTACGATTAATACAAACATCTGCTCCGAGCGGGAATCGAACCCGCAACCGTCGAGGCTTAAGGCAGACTGGCTACCCACAACGCCACAACGGTGTCAAGAATAAAGTGTGTTATGTTCCCACGTGTCGCTGATACCACGAAATAACAGACCATCGGGTTTTTCGACGTAGTTATTAAAGTTAATGAACGGTTTCATCAGAAACTTTAAAGTGTTGACCAGTAACGGATTTAGGCTTGCTGCCATAGGCCATGTCTGATGCTCTGATCTTTTTTTTTTTTAAGAATGTTGAGCAATGCTTTTTCAAGATATTATTAATATTCCTATTGCCCCTCCAAATAAGCTTGTAGTTTGCGCTAGGAGTGGGTACGACAATAGCGCAGGGCTCTGGATCGATCCAGCAACGCTCGCGTTAACGGAGCATAGTCAGCACTTCTACTGTTTAGCTATTGAGGCTTTATTTCTGTAAAATTGTTATAAAGTTTCGTTTGACGAAAATTTATGATATGGAATGCTGGTCTATATGGCGTAAAATGATAAAGTATTTAATATAAAAGCGCCGCCTAACAACTGGCTGGGAACTAAATAATAAGGTCGTACGCATGCACTACAAAAAATTCGATTCAAAATAGTCAATTTCTTCTCCACATTCTTATTTTTGCCTTCACATATGCACCGTTTGATTATTATTAGTTTCTTAGTTGTAGTCTTTTCATTGATGGTGCTAGTTTATCATTAAAATGTAATAATTTCGATAAATACTCAATCTATTTATTTTCTACATCTATGGTTAAAATATAACGTTTTCTTTTCATTTCCTTCTTTACAGTCTTATCTTTTCCTTGAGTTAGCATCACGCTTTTGCTTACTTAATTAAAAAAATTAGTAGGTACAAACAATGCTTTTATATTTGATGCTGTTTTTATAAAGGCATCTATCTTTTGCACATTTTTATATCTTTCTTTTAGAGAGTATTTTTAACAGGTTTACAACTGTTACAATACTAAAAAATTATATACAGTTCCTCAAACATCTGTTTCTAAATCTTTTTGTGTCAATGAAGGTAAACATTTTTATTTCGATGAGTTGCTATAATCTGACGTCTATATCGTGTCAGCTTAATGGGAGTATCAGTATGTAACACATAGATTGATTTATCTGTATGTATCATGCTTGCATCATTCTTTACTCTGACATCGATCTATTGTAAACAATTTAATGGAGCCCATATTGCGATGTGCCCTATTTTGAATATTACGTACATGGAGTTATTTTTAAAAGATGTATTTTCAAGTAATATTTTTTCATAATTTTACGGTAAAATACAGTGCAAATGTATTTTATTTTTATTCCAATGAAAAAGAAAAGAAAAATTTTAATATATTTTTTTATTAATGTATTTACCAGTTTTAGGTATCCGTGGACACATGCATACAGTATAGCATATCACCCAGTCCATACGCTGATCTGCGCCAATCAATGTAGCCCCATTAATTTTTATTTAATTTAGGTTAATAATTATACGCATGTAACAAAATAATAATAATAAAAAAAAAGTCATGTAAATTGATAAAAGAAACAGTAAACTTCATTGCATTAGATATTTATTAACCTACGCGTGATAAGAGAAATGCTTGGCCTATATTATTCATTCTTTTTATTCCCTATTCATGCTGTTTGGGACACAGTAGTATTTTTTGGTCTTATAAATCTGAACGTTCTTGCAATAAGACAGATTTTTTAATTTATAATTGATGATTTTTTGATTAGTAATTGGCCAAAAAGTTAAAAAAAAAGTACCTAATTGAAAATAACACAAAAAAAAAATTTTCTCTTAGCGCTTTGTTTTGTGTGAATGATAAATTTTACGAAGTACCAGGAGCTCATAAAAGACGAAGAGATGCATCGTTTCTTGGACTGATACAACTCAATATTATTAATATTATCTAATCGCTGTCATAATAGATATCTGTTTATCTCTGTTACATCTTATCAATTTGTATTAAAGTAGTATAGTTTCGTCTCGCTCTAACAATCTACACTACATCGTGTAAAAATTATAGCTGCATAAAAAATATTTTGTACTAATTTTATCGTTTCGTAAATGAAACAAAGTCTTCATAATTTATCAAACAAGATTGTAACGTCGACAGGGGATTAAATAAATGTAATATATTGCTTCAATTATACGTTTTCTTCGCAAGAAAGACTATGTGTAGACATGTTATGCGGCATTGTTTTTTTTACGTAGTTCTATGATAACATTTATGTGTATGCAATGCCCGCGGTCTCACTCAGATTTTTATATTTTTTATTATCCTGTGTCGGCGGTCCGGAAACATGCACATTGCACAATGACAAACACACCCAGACCGTAACACCTGTATGGGCCACACACGCATCTGCTTCGGGAATCGTACCCGCGACCTGTGGCGTTTAAGGCAGGTTCGATACCGCTGTGCCATAACGTCGTCAAGTCGTCGTATTGATGTTGTCATGTTGGACGACCGTGTAAATGTTGTTTTTATATTCCACTAGTATCTGCCCAAGGTTTCACCCGCGTGAATAACATTTAGTAATGAAATACATTTTTTGCTATACAACCAAATGGTTCTCGATACAAACATTCATCCTCTTGTAGTTAGTTTTTGGTTTATCCCACGGGAACATTTTTCTGGCATGAAAAGTGTTATACCAGGGCTTCTCCTTCTTCTTATCAAGTGGTTTGTGGCCAACCTAGTGTCAGAGTTGTTCAGGTCACCCAGGTTGTATAGGCCTCTGACTTTACTTATCGACTGTCATCAAATTCATAACAGCCGGGACCCACTTTTTACGTGCCCTCCGAAGCACGGAGACGCTCGGATGAAATACCACTATGCGATCACCCATCTAGTGACTGACCACGCCTAAAGTTGCTTTACCCACCGATCAGTGAGCGCAGCCGGCTACGAGCGTGAGTGTATATTGCAGGTAATAATCTATACCTGTGCCATTTCATCCATATCTGTTCAGCTGTTTATAATACGCAATATTATAATATTAAATAGGTTTTTATAAGCTATATTCTAAACGGATATTCTTAGATCGTATATTAAAATCAAATTGTGTTTTTCATAATAAGATTTATTTCATAATAATAACAATATTAATGGCATCGGGATGTGACAACCCCATCGCCCGCTGTTGGGATAACCTCTGTCACAACAGAGATTATTCCACCAGTGCAATCAGTCACACTGGTGGTAGGTCTTTGTTGCAAGAGGCCGGCTAGGTAGGTACCACCGCATTGTCCAATATTCTACCGCCAAATAGTAGTGCGTAGGCACTACTGTGTTCCGGTTTGAAGGGCATTGTACGCTAGTGAAATTACTGGGCGAACGAGATTTAAGAACTAATATCTCGAGGTTGGCAACGCGTGAGTGGCACCTACTAATGGTGCTGCAAGCGCTCATAGGCTACGGCAACCACTTACCATCAGGTGGGCCGTATGCTTGTTTGCCAACTTCTAAAATAAAAAAAAAAAAAAACAAAGATTTTTTCTTATATGAATATCGCTCGCTGTGACGTAGCTACATAATGCGAAACGCTAATAACAATTTTATTAAAGTTGTTCCCATTTCTCCCAATGCTTTATGAGTTTATTGACTCAAGACATGCGAGTAAGATTACGTTTTACATATTTTGTTTTAAGTATTAACTTCTCATTGATATACATAACAGTAAAAAAAAAATAAGTGTCAATGAAAACACCTGTAACCTTTCTTTTGACAGGAAGGAAATCTGAAACCAGATACCCGGCCTCCGAGGAAAGAGGAGCGGGCTATGTGTGGTCTATGTCCATTGTCCATGGACATGGAAAAATATCATCTGTGAAACTGTGTAACTATCATGCTTTATGAGATACAGACAGGTGACAGATGGACAGATAGATGGACGGACAGCGTAATCTTAGTACGATCGAACTAGTCAATGCTATCTAATGTCATCTTCTATCGCATATATCACGGAGAGTGTTCTGAGGAATTGTTTGGATTGATCCTGCCGGTAGAATTTCACCATCGGACATCGCGACAAAACTCTAAGTTCCATCGATACCACCTCTATGTCTGGAAATACACAACAGCGCGGTTTAGAAAACATTTTGTTCCTCGCACAACCACTCTGTGGAATCAACTTCCGCCGGCGGTCTTTCCGAACCGATACGACTTGGGAACCTTCAAGAGAAGAGCCTATTCTTTCCTTAAAGGTCGGCAACGCGCCTGCATGCCTTCTGGTGTTGCAGATGTTCATGGGCGGCGGTGATCACTTAACATCAGGTGAGCCTCCTACCCGTTTGCCCCTCTTACATAAAAAAAAATGCTATTTTCAACTGTCCGAAATAAGTAATGGTTTCGTAGAACCTTTGAAAGTCCAATAAAACCATAACTGAAATATTTTTTATATAAGCCAAATACAGTACGAAAAACTTATAAGTTTCTAGCTAGATATATCAAAAATGTTTCTACAATTGAAAAGTTTCATAACTTACTTCAGTGTAAATACGTAATGCTACGTTTAGAAGCGCGCTTGGCTTATCTTCAAACGTTACGTCCAGCGCAGGCATCTCAGCGAAGTTTGTGACAGTCAGACAGTTGAACGAAATTAACAATGTAGTTGTATATCCGAAGTAGGCCGTGGGTAGGCTTAGCTTTCATATCAACTAGGTCACGAGAATTCTTAATGGAAATCTCAAGTTTTCTAAAGAGGTTGCTTATGAAAGCGAATCAATATTTATTTTCTCATATTATTCCATCAAACCATATAATATTATTTATTTGCTTGTGATATTTCATACATACATCGATATATATATGTATTTACGTACGTTGTTCATAATAAACAAGTTGTGATAATCGAGTTGCCACCCGAGAACTCATTGCGATTAAAGGCACGCATTTTTAAACCACAAACTACATTTGTCTGCGGTTAGCAAAGATTTCTATACAAGCGCAAGAAATAGAGGTTTTTTGGGACTTATTTTTAAATCGCAACTTTACAATTTTAGCGTCTCACAGAAAATCAGCGTAAAGTAATACAGTACTGTTGCATTTCCGTTGCGTCCAATCTTATACCCCTCTTTTCCCTTTCTTTTTATCCTTATTCCTTCCTCTTTATTCCTTTATCCCTTCTTATCTCTTCCCTCCTATCCCTTGGATTGGCAATGCCCATGTGATACTTCAAGTATCGCAAGCATTCATAGGTGGCGGTGACTGCTCAGCATCAGGCGGACCGTATGCTCGTTTGCCAACCGTCATGAAATTAAATAACATTTTTATTTATTCATCATAAAAATATAATATAGGATCGCGGTTTGTAAACGAGCGATTTTTTTTATGTTCGGTTGTACCTGAATGAAATGAAGTAAACCGCCAGCCGCAGTGCGTGCTTGTATGCGGTTTTCGGCTGTTCCTAAATCGCAGTGTTTTCTCGGCCTTTAAACCTTTGAATTTATTAGAATCAATATTATTAGTTTTATTTAGCCGATTTTTGTCTATATTAGCAATGCTTTTTCACGTCATTACCGCTCTAAAATTGTAGCTTGCGCTATGAGTGGCTACGACAATAGCCCAAGGGGATCAAAATCAAACTTGCAACTTATAGCCGAGTGCACCTACTGAACGGTAAACGATCGGTAGGCTAAGCAACTTTAGGCGCGGTCAGTCACTAGATGGGTGATCGCATAGTGGTATTTTAAACCAGCGTCTCCGTGCTTCGGAGGGCACGTAAAAAGTCGGTCCCGGCTGTTGACAATTAGACAGCAGTCGATAAGTCAAGTCAGAGGCCTACGGGTGACCTGAACAACTCCGACACTAGGTTGACCACTAACCACTCGATAAGAAGAAGAAGACTTCAGTAGAGTCGGACGAGATCGCAAGTAATTATCTGACGTTTTCAAATACATATTATATTCCATCTGATAAATCTCGGGATAAGATTGAAGAAGAATAAGAAGACGTTTAGTACTGTTTATGGAGAACTTTTCGCTGGATGTATCACCAGCATTATGATGCACATCATCACGTTAACAACAAAGAAAAGCATAGCAGATATTGTTAGGGAGAACCTTATTACCGGGAAAATAAGGTTCGAAATAGCTTGCTGCTCTCTATTTCTCTTTCCTTTATAGTCCGTAGGTTCTAGAAAGATGTGTTCTCGAAAAGTGCCGTATGACATTCCGTGAATGGAACGTTCTTGAATGTTCCATGTTCCACTTAAATAAGTGGCTTGAAACTACAAGCAATACAAGTTATCAAGTCCGAAAACTAGTGACCTCGGCTATCCTTCTGGACTACGACCTGTGATTTGTGAAGTTCTGTTCTGTGTTTTAGAAGATCCCATTAAAGTCTCATTTAGAGCCATCAAGTGTTTTAACCCAAATCTTCAAACCCCAGCTTGTAACAATATAAATATAGATTCAAAGGAACAAAGCGGGAAACGGTTTGTCACGTGACGTCATCCATGTATGTCTTCACTAATGGAAATATCTAAAATTATCATGTATATCAGAACGTAATCTTGGTATATATCTTCATGCCTTTCTAATTTACGTGATTGTTGTTATGGAGGAAAGGGATAGAAGATGGAACAGTAGTTGTTATTGTTATTCTGGGCATCGTTTACAAATTGATCCAAATCAACAAAGATTCCGTAGAATTACATCATTTGTGCCATTTTCATGAACAAACAGTCCCATTTGCGTTGGACAAGTTAAGAAAGGTTATAATATTATGTAACAAAACAAAACAGGCTGTTTACATAGGCTTAGTATATACTAAAGACAGGCCCTACCATGTAGGCAAAATGGCCAAATTCAATATCAACTGACTGGCCGATAAAATTGTAACTGGCCGATGTCTGGACACAGAAACTACTAAACAAAATAAAAGGGAGGGCAGAGGTCTTTTTTTTATGTTAGAAGTTGGCAAATTGGCAAACAAGCATACGGCCCACCTGATGGTAAGTGGCTGCCGCAGCCTATGAGCGCTTGCAGCATCATTAGTAGGTGCCACTCGCGCGTTGCCAACCTCGAGATATTAGTTCTTAAATCTCGTTCACCCAGTAATTTCACAAGCGTACAGTGCCCTTCAAACTGGAACACAGTAGTGCCTAAGCACTACTATTTGGCGGCAGAATATTGGACACTGCGGTGGTACCTACCTAGCCGGCCTCTTGCAACAAAAGACCTACCACCAGTGTGACTGACTGCACTGGTGGAATAATCTCTGCTGTGACAGAGGTTATCCCAACAGCGGGCGATGGGGTCGTCACATCCCGACGCCTGTCTCCAACACCCTCGAACCTCTTCAACTGCTTCGTGGAATTGCCGTCCTAAGCGTTCAGTAGAATAGTCCTCATAGCTCCTTCTCCTTTCCATGCAAGAGCTACGCGTGCCCGTCTACGATGTCACCCACTAACTGAGGCATCAATTCTTTCGAGAACACAGAAATTTGCCAATTCTTTTCTTTGTCTTACTTCTAAAAAGTGGAACTCATTGCCGGCACACGTGTTCCTTCCTATAATCTAGCTCCTTCAAACGAGACGCGATGAGGTGGCTAATGCGGTTGCCATCCGCAACTGTATTAGCCGCGTTCGTGTTTGGAATTTATTGCCACTTACCATCAGGTGTAGTAGAGTCATCTGCCCTACTTTTCAAATTAAAAAAAGGAGTCTTTATAACGGCAACAGAAGCCAAAAAATATGCAGGGGCAGTTAGTATGTTATAAAAAGATTCACAAGAGAATAATAAGCCCATAAGCAAGTTTAAAGCAACCGTTATAATAAATTCATTTAATAATATCGCGTAGGCACTGGCATGGGGCACTCGTTAACAAGGACACTTCTTGCCCCTTAACCTTTCTGCCCCACAGAAGACACTCAGACGCAAATTGGCCGTTACCCAACATTACTCGCGCTAATGAATTACTTAGCTTCGTTTTTGCTTTTCGACGCCATTTTTTTTGCTACGATCTATTACGCTTACAAACTATTTGTCTCTTTTATGATATTGGGATTTTATACAAATAAGATTTATTATTTAGATACTAGCTTCTGATAACGGCTTCGCCCACGTGTACAACCTTCAAATAAATCTTATATATTTTACACCCTTAAAACTTTTACAAATATCTATATATGTATATTGAATAAACAGCCTGAAAAAGAAGTTTCTAGCTTCTTTCTTAAAAATAACGATATTTCCATACCACTTTTTATCCCTTCTTTCAACCCCTTACAATCCTTTTTTGCATTAAAAAGTAGTATCTGTCCTTTCTCGGGCTCTAGACTATATGTGTACTAAATTTCATTTAAGTCGGTTCAGTAGTTTTGGTGTGAAGGCTCGACAGACAGACAGGCAGACAGACAGAGACAGAGTTATTAATAGTGTCATTTATCTTTGAACATAACTAAAGTTCACGCGGACAAAGTCCAAATAATTATAAGCGATTTAATAATGTGTGCAATTTCTTCAAAAGCAGTCATAGAACACAGTAGGTTTACATCTGTGACTCCGACGGTGTATCCTTTACTTTGAATATGACACAAAATAGGCCATTGTGTTTATTATTATAAATATTTATGAATATAAAATCATTCCAAGTCATTAATCAAACTTGTTTGTTAAAAATATCAAGCACTTTTTAAAAGGACGCCTAAATACCAACATGGCGCGTCCTGTCAAAAGCCATTCGATCTTGGGACAAGGTCTTAATGCATTCAGTATCTAGTTGCTACTTTTTTTGCAGAAAAATCAAAATTGATTGTTAAATTGACATTTTATGAGATTTCGCGTCATATTAGAATACCTTCGATTTCGTCTGTGTAGAACTGTACTGAACCAGTCTAAAAACACTGTAATCCTATAGTTGTAACTATAGGCGGCATATCAAGATAAAGCTTGTCCAAATTTTAATATTAACCTGCAACAATAGAACTTTGAAAACCGCATCCAACTTCGTGCACTATAGGCAAACAGACGAATTTTAAAAATACATATTTAGTAGTACATACTTACATACATACGTAGTATATACTTTGTTATGTGTTAAGGGAAAAGCTGTTAATTTAGTACTACAAAGAGAAACTTCAATTGTATTTATTTGTATGTATATGTAAATACATATCTGGATAGACAATATTTTTAAATAAAAAAGAAAAGTTATTCACGTGGGTATAACCGCGAGCAGAAGCTTATATTATATAATGTAATAAAGAAAAACAAACATGGCTTTAATATTATTATTCTAGAATCCGTCCTTGACTTTTTCTATATCTTTTTGAATAAATTTAAAAGGAAAGGAATGTCCTCAAGCAGAATACAAGAATAATTAGAATAATTAAAGGCTTTTTGTTCACTGGATTTGTAGCGTAGCGTAGCGCTACGTAGCAATATTTTTACTTAGCAAAAGTCATTCCATCAAAATAATACGCTTTGTAATCGATAACTTTCAGAGTATTTCCAGTAAAAATTATTGTTAAAGACCGTGTGATATTTAATTATTTGATGTTGATCGATAAAGATATCGAAAACAACGCCCAAAAGCAATTGAGTACCTTTTGAAGTCAGCTAAAAATACGAGGCGATTATCGTTAAAAGGTCGCTATGAAGCCTACTGACTATCAAAAGGCGTTAAGTCAACTTAAGGCTTTAAGTCAACTATATTAATTTTAAATTCATAATAATACTATATATTATATCTTATAATATTATGGATGTTGCTTACACAGTGAAAGGTTTGCGTAAAACTAGGTCGAATGAATGACAAAATAATTTCGTGGAACGGTAATTTTGAAGGGCTCCTTTATCATTTACTTTTAACCAAAAGTTTAGAGAATTTTTGTTCATATTGTTGTGTTGTATGTTTTTGTTGTATTGACTGAACAATTAAGTTGAGGGTATATAACACTGTCTTAAATATAAATAGTAGCTTATTAGCATTTAGATTTAAAATATATAGTCTAGTCCATGAGAAGGTTGTTAATGTATTTGTTATTTTTTGTACTATTTATCTAACTCAAGAATCTTTAAACAATAAGCTAGGTAAAATCGCAACCATTTTATCTTAGATTCCTAAGTTTTAATTGGTGTATAAACAAATTACCTGTCAATGAATATAATACGCTAAATAAAATATTTTTGTAGGCACAGTGGAAATCTTCTTGATAAAAATCAGATTTAATAGTTCTTTGTAATTTCCGATTGTAACAGAGGTGCCATTCTGACTGCACGCTTGGCACTGGAAGGGGACCATCAGAGCGCTATGATTGGCGTCTTTGTGTTCGGAGGATGTCATAGTTGTCATGGGAAATTATTTTATTAATCTTTCATGATTACGTTTTTAATTTTATTGTAAAATCATTATAGCAGTGTGATTAATAAGGTGATATTATTTTACCGTACGACTCTCCTCGCCCGATAATCCACGCCATTTTGAAGGATTAGTTAAAAAAAAAAAAGACGGAACACCAGTCTCATAAGGGGTTAGTCCTTTTACCCTTGTGATAAAATAATAAAACTTATGATTACGTAAATCTTAGCATAACTAGCATAAATATATCTCAACACGTAGTTACATTATTTGAACATTACGCACAACGAGTAGGGATATTGCGTGTTGAATAAAATCACGTATAATTTTGTTTTCCTTTATCACGAACGCGTAAGCAAAGCTTTAATTTCCTGGGACGGCGTGGGCTGGCGACAATAACGAGATAATGATATACGAAATATTGAAGAGAACGAATTTGCTGGAATCGTTTTCACTGTAATCACTCCGGAAGGACGTTTCCAAGAATGTAAAGTACATTACGACAAGAATTATGGAATTTGTTTTTGTGCGAATAATATTTGTAAAGCTTTCAGGGTTTCTAATTACCTATTCATTGTTATGTTTTAACACGTTATAGGGTAATGGTAATGAAACTGCCTTAACCAGGTCACGGGTTCGATTCACGCTGGGAGCAGATGTTTGTATTGACCATACAGACATGTTTTCCGGTCTGGGTGTGTTTGTCCGCCACAGGATATATATAACTATCTTGATGGGTGCCGGTGAGTATATAGGGTTTATTTATTTTCTTGATATAAGTAGACGTTGTATTTTACTTTTCTATGTTAGAGGGGCAAACGGGTAGGCGGTTCACTTGATGATAAGCGGTTTCCGCGGCTCACTAACATCTGCAACACTAGAGGGCATGCGGGTGCATTACTGATTTTAAAGATTAAAATGGCTGTGTCGATTTTAACGGGACTTCCACTGGCAGATAGCTGATGTTATAAGGAGTAACTTAGGCTACTTTTATTTTAGAAAAAAATTAGGGTTCCTTGCATTACAGAAAAATCGGTACACCACGCGAGCGGACCTGCGGTCGGAGTCAGTGGCGCATAACTTCAATAGCATCTAGGTTTCAAACAATTTTACACTAAAATCGATAGGTTATTATAACCACTGTCCGTGACAAGGCTAAATTTGAAGCCGACAAAGGCGATTTTTAGAATGTATGAATCAGTTGACATTTGCGATTAGGAAGCTAGGGCATTTTCTACGTAGTCATTAATATCGAAACTGAATCTTGGCTGCTACGTCAAACTTTCCAGAGACGTCACATGGTTGGCCTTTTATAGCATTAAGCCGGCTAGGATATGTGGTAGGCACCACAGCAGTGTCGGACATTATACCGCGAAGCAGTATACTGTGTTTCGGTTTGAAGGCCAATGTAGCTAGTGAAATTACTGGGCTAAGATGATTTAAGAACCAATTTATCGAGGTTGGCAACGCGGGAGTGATACCAATGAATGGTGTCGCAAGCGCTCTTATGAGGTGGGTGATCGATTTTAAATTGTTATAAGAAAATATTAATAACAATAATTATTATATATTATATCCTGTGTCGGCGGTCCGGAAACATACACAATTACAAAAACAACACACCTAGACCAGAAAAGATGCTTGTATGGTCAATACAAACAATTTAAATGTACAAACATTTTTTTCCGAGCGGGAATCGAACTCACGACGTAGTCAAAGATAATATAGATGTATATCTATTACTATTTGCACGTTTTTTGACGTCAGAATCCAAAAGTATCAATAAATAACCTAGAGCAAAGAGAATTTGTAAATAAAGGTTGGTACTGCGATTTCGATGTTTTTATTATTGCTGTTAATTTACTTAACGGAAATAACAGTTTGTCATGTTTTGTCCGACGTGAATTGTAGTGACGCACCAAAAATGTTGTTATTCACCTATGCCCAGGTTTGATACGTGACTAGTTTTTACACAGAGCGATTGTTAACTGACCTCTGAGACCCTAAGGGCAAACCAGCAATTCTTTGAATAAAAGCCTCAACAGCTTAACGGTATAAGGGCCGACTTCACTCCGTTAACGCGAGAGTCGAGGGTTCGATCGTGACCCCCTTGGGCTATTATCATACCCAGTCCTAGCGCAAGCTTCGAGCTCATTTGGAGGGGCAATAGGAATATTAGTAATGCCATGAAAAAATGAAAATTATTTATATATAATTATTATCAGGCGTTATGTGATAACAACCGGGTCCAACAGCTTAACGTGCTCTCCGAGGCACAGGGATTACCACTCAGAGCAAAACAGACATTTGTAAGATCAATACAAATATCTGCCTAAAGCGAGAATCGAATATTAGCGAATTTAACATGGAATAACAATATCTTCTAAAGCTCGTTATGCTCAAGGGGTACGAGAAGATAGCCCTTTTATAGAATCTTGCTTCTAAACATAATAACTAGAATTTTTTTTAGTCAATGTCGAATAGAAATGTAAGTTAAAATTATAACAATACATTTTGCAACCGACGCTTTGTTTTAAGTGCAGTAGAGTCATGCTTCTCCCAGGACAAATGGGGCGGCTCGACCGGGGAGGTACTGCCCTCTCACAGAAAATCCGCGTAAAGTAACAGTATTAGTTTTGTTGTTTTACGCTGGAGCCCTAGTCTACCACCCCTTCTGTTCCCTTCCGTTTTTGCCTTCTTATCACTTCCCTCCTATCCCTTGGGCTGGTAATGCACATGTGATACTTCAAGTATCGCGCGCGTTCATAGGTTACGGTGACTGCTTACCATCAGGCGGACCGTATGCTTGTTTGCCAACCGTCGTGATATAAAAAAAGAATGGCTTTGTTTTGGATTTTTAATTTATAAGATTACTTACACATTAAAAATATTTCTTTAAAATATCATTACAAAAATTAATAATATAAATGAGTGACATGATTTAGTGTATTTTTGTGTTAAAATATGAATCATGAACTCGGCGTACGTGTTTCTTATTGACGTGCGAACAATGTGTTTACTGTTCCGTACCTTCAGGTTTACATTATGTGATGCAGTCATGGTATTGGAATTTCCTCTAATATTTAGTTTTTGGCATGACACCGTTGTGGCGTTGTGGGTAGCGAGTCTGCCTTTAGTCTCGACGGTTGCGGGTTCGATTCCCGCTCGGGCTGATTTAACAAACGTTAAAAAAATTCTGTCTCGGTCTGGGCGTTTGTCCGTGTGGGTCTCCCCACCGTGCCTCGGAGAGCATGTAAAGCTGTCGGTCCCGGTTATTATCAATAACATCTGATAATAATCGTTAACTCTTGATAAGTAAATTGCTCTTATCCAATGAGTTACTGGTTCGCCCTTAGGGTTGCGGAGGTCAGATGGCAATCGCTCTGTGTAAAAACTAGTAACCTGTCAAATCCGGATAAGAGTAATAAGCAGACCCTGGGTACATAAAAATACCGGGAATAATGCTAGGATGAAGAAGAATTTAGTTTTTGGCATGCTGCAACGAACTTCCTTTGAGCCTCGGTCGTGTATTCGATTGCCGCTCGGAGCAGATGTTTACTATAAACATCTTCCGCTTGTTCGTGTAGGTCTCCCCACCGTGCCACCGAGAGCACGTTTGCCTGTCGGTCATCATAGCATCTGATAATATTTTTCTCGTATCCAATGACTTCGTCCTTTGAGTTGCGATGGTTAGACGGAAATCGCTCTTTATAAAAACTAGTAATCCGTGAAATCAAGTGAAGAGTATAAGCTGATCCTGGGTAATTCTGGGAATATTGAAAGGAAGAAGAAGAAGTTAAACTATAAAAGAAGCGTACTTCCTCCTGATAATAAGAGGAAAAAGCGGGAATGTGTACGTAGGAGCTTGAACCGTTTCTTACTCATCAAATGAATTCCTACAGTACGGACGCTAAAGTCGATATTCCGTAAGTAATAATTTCTTGAAAAACTTTTCCACTCATTACATATTGCGGATGGATATAAAAAGTAGGTCTCAGATATCCTTTCATGTAATTTAGTGTGACCTATTTCTTCTTGGCAGGCTGTCCCTGACGCCATTGTCTCCGTCGTCGAAGGTTCTTTTGCCAAGACATATTTTTTTATTGTCACTACCCTTATTACTCTTCTATGGAATATTTTGATGTAATTTAATTATAATTTATTTTCTTGTATTATGATTTATGTTGTTGCATATTTATTATATCCATACTAATATTATAAATGCGAAAGTAACTCTCTCTGACTGTCGCGTTGTTTAGTCAGAACTACTGAACCAATTTAAATGAATTTTGGTACACAGATAAAAAGAGTATAGAGCATGAGAAATGACATAGGTCATTTTTAATGCGAATACAGGATTGCAAGAGTTTGAAAAGGGGGATGAAAAGGTGTATAGAAGTATTGTAATTTTAAAACTAGAACTTATTTTTTAGACTGTATATTCGATATAAATAAATGATATTCAAAGTTTGTAAAAAGGGGGTTGTTCAAAGTTCGTATTCAAATCGTTATTCACGCGGGCGAAGCCGCTGGCAGAAGCTAGTATGCTATATGTTTGAATTCAGGACAATTATGTGTGCCTAAGTTTATCCATACTGATAACACCATTTCAAAAATAGTTTTTCATAAAAGTATCTAGAAACATTTTGTACATACTTTTACCTTACTTTTAGCTTATACTATTATTTTTCTAAAATAATAGTAGCCTAAGTTAGTCTTTATAACATCAGCTATTTGCCCGTGAAAGTCCCATTAAAATCGGTCTAGCCGTTTCAGAGATTTGCCGGAATAAACATACAGACAGAAAAAAATATTAAAAATTGGTTATTGTTATACTTTCACATTCATTAAGTGAAAAGTTGTTAATTTGGAATAACAAACAGAATCCAATAACAAAATCTTAAAATATTACTCCAACGTTAAAGATGTTTATATTTATACCATTTCCATTCGATATAGCGTTCAATGGCTCAGTCGATATAGTGCCCATGTGTGGTGTGGGTGTGGCCGATATCGCCGGATCGCTGGCCTTAATGGACTTTCTGTTTACTAAGTTTACACTATCGATTCTGGACATTTTATAGTACGGAATTCTCTGGAATGTTCATGTACTCTATGAACTATAACTTTTTTTTTTTTCTCTTTATTTTAGGAGTTTTAGCCCAACAGGTCTATGCCACTCCATACAAACAACACCCAAAATACAACTTAGAAAAAAAATTAACCCAAAAAAAAAAATTACAAATCAAAAAAAAGGGTTGTCTTAACAAAACACATTAACTATTAACTATAACTTTAGGTAATCATTCTGTTTTCATTCATCTTCTTCTTATCGAGTGGTTAGTGGCCAATCTGGTGTCAGGTCGCCCGTATAGGCCTCTGACTTGACTTATCGACTATTGTCAAATTCATAAGCCGGGACCGACTTTTTACGTACCCTCCGAAGAACGGACCTGAAATACCGGATTGCCCACCCATCTAGTGACTGATCACGCCTAAAGTTGCTTAACTCACCGATCGTTTACTGATCTGTGGGCGCACCCGGCAATGTATTATTTTCATGTATTATATAGTTAAGTTTTATGAGGTCACTGAAGGTGAAATTTTATGTTTTAATAGCAAAGTCTAGACTAAAATAAAGCGTTCACTAAAACTTTCAATAACGAATTACATATATAATAATAAATAAATAAACGCTACACACACAATGGCTCCCATTACGATAATCGTATCCTTTGTGGGACAGAAACATACATATCGACAAGGACAAAGACACCGAGACCGGAACACATGCCTGTATTGTCAATACAAACATGCTCTGAGCGGGAATCTAAACCGCGATCCGTGGTGTTTAAGGCAGGATGGCTACCGCTGCACCACTACGTCATCAATCTATGCTTAACTTATGCTATTGGTTGCAGTTCAATCTTACACACACTTCTGCCTCACACAACCTCTGTTTCCCTCCTATCCTTTTGGTTGGCAACACGCATGTGATACTTCTAGTATCGCAAGCATTAATAGATTAAGCTGACTGCTTACCATTAGGCGGAGTTTGTGCTTATGACTGATCACGACTAAAGGTCCTTAACTCACCGATCGTTTTCCGACCAGTAAGCGAAACCGCGATCCGTGGTGTTTAAGGCAGGATGGCTACCGCTGCACCACTACGTCATCAATCTATGCTTAACTTATGCTGTTGATGGTTCACATTCAGTTTTACAGCCTCACGCACACACTATTGCCTCTTGATATGTTTAAGCGCTCAGTGGAGAACGGTCTATGATTCTCATTAGGAATCTAATAGCTATCTTCTGATTTAAAGGCGTCGGGATGTGACGACCCCATCGCCCGTTGTTGGGATAACCTCTGTCACAACAGAGATTATTCCACCAGTGCAATCAGTCACACTGGTGGTAGGTCTTTTTGTTGCAAGAGGCCGGCTAGGTAGGTACCACCGCAGTGTCCAATATTCTGCCGCCAAATAGTAGTGCTTAGGCACTACTGTGTTCCGGTTTGAAGGGCATTGTACGCTAGTGAAATTACTGAGCGAACGAGATTTAAAAACTAATATCTCGAGGTTGGCAACGCGCGAGTGGCACCTACTAATGGTGCTGCAAGCACTCATAGGCTGCGGCAGCCACTTACCATCAGGTGGGCCGTATGCTTGCTTGCCAACTTCTAACATAAACAAAAAAAGATGATGGTGAGTTGTAGAGCCATGCTCTTTCTAGCATAAATGGGGCGGCTCGATCTGTACAGGGTAGCAATACCAGTACTATTGCCTTTTGTGCGATGAATGAGAGAACCACAGACCCAAACTCATGCATCTGTTTCTTACTTTTCTATTCCCTCCTATCCCTTTGGTTGGCAACGCTCATGTGATTTCACAATTATCGAAAGCGATCATAGTTACTGTGACTGCTCACTATCAGGCGGGTTGCTTGGTTGCCAACTGTCATGACTTTTGGTGGTACATCATACTTTCAATTCATATAGAATCTCTTTTTAAAAATGGTAGGAGAATTGATAAAGAGAAAAAGAATTTGGTAAATTTGGAAACAAAAAAGGAGAACGACCACGTTTTCATCAACTAAATATGAGTCCAATATTCTGATAACAATATCCCAACAGTGTATTGCGTCTTTTTTTCATGACGGTTGGTCCAACAAGCATATGGTCCACATGATGATACATGATGTAACCTATGAACGCTTGTGATACTTGAAGTATCACATGCGTGTTGCCAACCCAAGGGATAGGAAGGAAGGAATGAGAAAGACAAAAAGGAAAAAAAGAGGGGTAGGAGATTGGGCCTCCAGCGCTCACTGTTACTGTTTCTTTACGCCGATTTCCTGTGAGAGCGTGAGCGAGCTGGCCCATTTTTGCCGGGAGCATGGCTCTACTACTAAATGAAAATCTAAGCAAAAATCAAAATATTTATAATAATTTATACCAAATCATTAACCCTTTTATATAATGGAAACTAATAGGAATGCAACGACTGGAAATCGGTTAGTACTGAAATAGATCGCACTTGCGTCCGCGATTGAGTGGATCTAATATTTACTTTCATACTTCCGATTGCTGACTGATTTTATATTTAATAACAGACGCTGAAAGTATTTTGTATATTTTATAATATAGAATCATGAAAATGGTAGGTCTCCCCAACGGAGAACACGTTGAGGTTCCTATTGTTATTACATATCATCTGATAATACATAATAAACACAACACATAACTGCATGCCTTCTGGTGTTGCAGATGTTCATGGGCGGCGGTGATCGCTTAACATCAGGTGAGCCTCGTGCCCGTTTGCCCCCATACATAAAAAAAAACACAAAAAAAAACACACTCAACGGCTCTCATTGGGATAATTATATCCTGTGTCGGGGGACCGGAAACATACACATGGACAAGGACTAACACACTCAGGCCGGAAAACATGCCAGTTTGATCAATACATCTACTCCGAGCAGGAATTGAAATAAATAAAATAAGTAGATTTGTCCATAACCTCTGTAGTCTATAAACTGTAACAATCTGTGGCGGCGAACAACAAGGACGTATCGAATATTGAGTGACCATAAACAAATGGTACTTCACACCCCTCCGCCACTCCATATTATCAACAGATATCTGATCGTTGTATTGATTTTGGGATACTTTATGACACACATTGATGTTTCTTGACAACTTAAAGTTACACTTGAAAGATCAATCAAGCTTTTACGTTTGTTGCGTTTATTTATTTATTTTATTAACATAAGGAATTAATTTCTATAGCCATAATAATAATTTCATCACGATGAGTCTCAGGAAATATGGACGCAAATAAGCAATACCATGTCATCCCACACGAATGTCATTTCGAGAAAAACGCGTTTGAAAATTTTTAACAACTTGCTTTATATAATTTTTTTATGTATTGGTCAAGTTTTTGACAATTTCAGATTTATGTAAGTTATTTTACTTATTTTCAAAAAAATAAGTATGCAAACTGCATATTTCGTATATAATATAACCCAAAACATTTAACATAATACATAAATTGCATGATTAAAAATGTTTTTTTAGAAGTTTAAAACCCTAAAAATATTAAAGAAAAATGTTCTTCAGCCATTTACCAACACTTCTGCATATATAACTCAGTTTTTTCAATTTTGTGGGTTGACATGGTATTGCTTATTTGCGTTCATATTTGATTAGGGATCTTTCTAATAATACAAACAAGAACATTTATATAATATGGGTTTTCTCATTATCTCAACTAGCTTTGAAAAGGAAGTGCTATTGCTAATTAAGTCAATTTTTATTGCAATTAAACTTAATATCTGTTGGAAGTCTGTCATCTAACTCTGAGATAATCTTAATCAAGAAACAAAGAATTGGAACGAAGTTCCTTATCGCGCGTTGTGAAAGGGGGCTAGACGGAAAAATTCTTACGAAAAGTTGTCACGACACTTTTTGCTATAGTAAGCTATTGTAAGCTGTGCGGCGTCGCATGTTTCTCTGTCTGTCTCTCTCTCTCTTATAGAAAGCAAGCCAGATATTTTCATTTCTATTTCGCATTGAACAGTGTGGTGTCGCGACGATTATTTTTGTTGAGTGTATACAGGTTTTTTGTAAATAATAAATAATGTTAATAATAAAAAAATATTATTATAACTTAAAAAAATAAAATTTTATTACAATTCCTTCACTAATTAATCGAAAGGAACTTCGTTCCATCCGGGTGTCCCTTGACACCTCTCAAGTTTTTTTGTAATTTTAATTGTTTACTTTTTGTACCTCGCGATTTAACTCACGCGGATCTCGTATTCAGAGATATATCCAGATAAGAAATCTTTATGATGATCGAGGGTATAGTCTATTTGTGTATAAATCTTTTATCTATTAAACATCTTTTATCTAAATTGATCAATATTGTTGAGATTAGTATGCGTAGACTTAAAAATATCTTTCTCCGATTTTATGATGTATTTTGATTTTGATGAGCAACCTACGTTATTCTTTTGATCTTTTCTTGATCTTTTCTTGTTCTTATTTTTACATTTCTGCAAAACTATAATCTGTATATTTAAATAGCTTTTCGATCTTCGTAAAATGTTTTTATTTGGATTTGAAATTGCATGTACCAACACGATCGGTACAATTTTATTATATGATAGGCAATCTCATAATGTTTTATGACGCCACTTAATATGTCTATATCACTTGGAAAATAATTAGATTAATACTTGACGTTCATTTTATAGTTATCAGTATTAGCAGAGCCATTCTTGTTTCAACAAAAATAGGCTGGCTTGACTGGAGATGTACTATCCTTACAAAAAATCATTAGGTACGATTCGGTTTCGTCTGACGAGTGAAAGCGCCGGAGGCCCATTCTCCCACCCCTTCTGTTCCTTTCCTGTTTTCATTTTTCATCCCTTCCTTAGTATGTCTCCGATGCACATGTATTATTTAAAGTATCACGTGCGTCATACCTAGCGGTGACTGCTTACCAGCGTGCAGACCGTACGCTTATTTGCCCACCGCAAATAAAAAAAAGCCGTACTAAATTCGGAATGAAAGTACTTCCGCCGGCGGTCAATATACGGTAAATATATGAATATTTAAATTTTTAAAATTAACTTTATATTTCTGGGTTTAATATAAATCAAAAAAGGTATTTACGTAAACCAGTAACTACTTTTTTCCGTCCCGGTAATGTGCTTCAGAGCGTCCGGAAAGAGTCGTTAGACGCTAATACTTTTGTAAGTTCTAAAGATATTATGTTATAGGAAAATATTTAATATACGTAACGTTATATATATATTGTTTTTTAAATCTCTTTTGCCCAGTAATTTTACTAGCCTACAGTACCCTTCAAACCGGAACACTGTAATGCCAAAGAGACTACTGCTTTGCGGTAGAATATTTGACACTGCGGTGGTATCTACCTGGCCGACCTCTTGCAACAAAAGACCCACCACCAGTGTGACTGATTGCACTGGTGGAATAATCTCTGCTGTGACAGAGAGGTGATCAGGTCGTCACGTCCCGACGCCTTTTTTTTCATACATCCATTTTAGTCTATGATGAGCCAAACAAAAGCATAATTAAGCATAATTCATTTAGCCATCTCAATCTTAAGTTTTCAACGCTATTCTTCAAATGATCGCGTCATGAGTAATAAATACTTTTAAATGATCGTTCACTGTTTGGATAAATGAAAATAGCTTTATTGATTTATTTTTGAGCGTTAAATTTACCGAAATAGATGAAGGAAACTCGTAAAATAATCGTTAAATAACAATCATTCCCTTGTTAACAATACTGTTATAATAAATAGAAGGATATTTTATGTGCATCGAGTTTTTAAAACAAATGCTACTATAACTTTTATCTATATTAATAATAACATTTTAAGTTTCAAGTGTCTACATTTTAGATTTTTGGGACGAAGTTTTTTAACACGGCGTCCGGGTAGTCCGATTTAGTAGAAATCGTCACGTTACGAAAATGCTGTATGCTGTGTATGTGAGCGTGTGTGTAGAGAGAACACTAGCAATTGAGTGTGCTGTTGTGTGCACAAATCTCTCTCTCTCTCCACCCTCTCTTTCTTTCCCTGTCTTTTTTGATAACCTACTGAACAACACAGATTTAATTTCGAATTACATTCGGAGTTGAAGAAAAAACGTTAGGAACATCGTTCCTGACAGGGGTCTCAGTTTTTTAAATGTTTGTCTGTCCGTTTGCTTGAGCATACATCACTGATAAGCCACAAAGTTTGATGTTAATGTATCAAAAAGCAAAACAAAAATTTTGAGAACCACGAATGGCTGTAGGTACTGGTAGTATATAATAATTCTAGAATATCCTATTGTAGTGTAGCATGTTCGATAAAAATTAAGTATGATATAAGATTTCATGTTTTTGTGACATTAAATGTTTGTCTCTTGACCTATAATTTTGAATAATTAAGAATTATTTGAGAAAAGAATTTCTGAAGTATTCATTTTGAAAAAAAAAAAAAAATGTTTGTACGAGGGAATCGTGGTTTTTGCCATTTGGCTACGGAACCCTACTTTCTATAAAACGGTTAAAGCATTCTGTCAGACGGTCAATGTTATAGTTTGTTGTTTATAACCTTCGGGAGCTCAGTCGATGTGGACATTTTATTGACGTGAAATAATAGCTTTGGTATTTGACATTGACAGGAAAATTGGTTTCGTCTTATTTCGTCTAACTATTATTGGTACATGTCACCAAATGACAAACAAAGAGAAAGCAATCAAGTTATAAATAAAAAAATTGCGCGTCTGGTGGACTGTCCCCATATCCCTATGTATGCTTAAATCTTTAAAACTACGCAACGGATTTTGATGCGGTTTTTAAATAGATAGAGTGTTTGAAGAGGAAGGTGTATACATGTATAATAACATCCATTAAATAGTGGAGAAATGATGTTATTTTTCAGGTTTCCAATGTAATGACGTAAATAATTACATTTAACGCGTGCGGGCCACGAGTAGTAATGAATAAATCAAAACTACGGGATCGATTTTAATAATTTTTTCAGTGAATGACATAGGCTATATATTTTATACCCGTGCGAAGCCGGAGCGTACCGCTAGTATTTGAATAAAGTTAGCTTGTGACTAGCTTTGTTTCGTTGCGTTGACGTTGAATTTACGAAAGAGCACCAGCGAGTCAAATGACATTTTGCCGTATAGAAGTGCATGTCTATAGTATGTAGAAGTCTATGGGAAAACCCTACCTTCTTATAAGTATTACGCTCCCGCACAACGTTGCGCTGCATTTCGTATGATAAGTGTGAGGCCTAGTCTCCCACCTCCTCTGTTCTCTTGTCATCCCTTCACTCCTATCCCTTGGGTTGGTAACGCGCATGTTCATAGGTTGCCATCTTACCATCAGGCGGACCGTATGCTTGTCTTTTTTTTTTTTTATGTTAGAAGTTGGCAAACAAGCTGATGTTAAGTGGATGCCGTAGCCTATGAGCGCTTGCAGCACCATTAGTAGGTGCCACTCACGCGTTGCCAACCTCGAGATATTAGTTCTTAAATCTCGTTCGCCCAGTAATTTCACTAGCGTACAATGCCTTTCAAACCGGAACACAGTAGTGCCTAAGCACTACTATTTGGCAACAGAATATTGGACACTGCGGTGGTACCTACCTAGCCGGCCTCTTGCAACAAAAGACCTACCACCAGTGTGACTGATTGCACTGGTGGAATAATCTCTGCTGTGACAGAAATTATCCCAACAGCGGGCGATGGGGTCGTCACATCCCGACGCCTTTGTCTGCTTGGAGAAGTTTCATACAAAGAAATATTATATCTTTTTAATAAAACTTTTACAATATGCATATACACATAAAGCTATCCTTCAATTACGTATATGTGGCTGTTATTTTATGAGCTCTCTGCTCTGCCGTAAATATTAAATAATGTGTCTGTTGCATGGCTGCAAACGATGCAAAACTTTTTAAAGCTAAAACTGTATTATATTGAGTGATGAATGGTGAATGGATAAACAGATGAAAATACTTAAATATACGCTTGCTTTTAATATAATACCGAGATAGTACGAATATTTAGTTTTAAAATTCTTTAGAACATTAAGTGCTTACACAATATTGAATGTAAATAAATGTTTTACATTTCATCGAA
This sequence comes from Hestina assimilis, assembly GCA_023373885.1. NCBI lineage: Eukaryota > Metazoa > Arthropoda > Insecta > Lepidoptera > Nymphalidae > Hestina > Hestina assimilis. The sequence goes on along the minus strand of CM041749.1, from coordinate 1,108,471 downwards.
ATAATCTGACGACGACTTAGATACTTATTAATATTTGACGACCTTGTTGCGCTTATGTTCCGGTCTGGGTGTGTTTGTCCTTGTCATTGTGTATGTTTCCGGACCCCCGACACAGGATATCACTATCCTAATGGGAGCCGTTGAGTTTGTAGCATTTATTTGTTAGTTTTATAAATAATTAGCGGCCCGCTCCGGTTTCGCACGGCTATAAAATATATAGCCTATGTCATTCACTGGAAAAATGATTAAAATCGATCGAGTAGTTTTGATTTAGTCATTACTGCCCGTGGCCCGCACGCGTTAAATGTAATTATTTACGACATCACATTAGAAACCTCAAAAATTATTTATTTTCCACTATTTTTATACATATAAACCTTCCGCTTCAATCACTCTATCTATTTAAAAAAACCGCATTATAATTCGTTGCGTAGTTTTAAAGATTTAAGCATACATAGGGACAGAGAAAGCGACTTTGTTTTTTACTATTATATTATGTAGTGATAATATCATCAACGTCGGAATTGGGCACTGCCTCATATATTTTCCGTTTCTGGGAGCCTCGATGTGCAAAATAATTGTAAAAACTTGTGGACAACAACAACAACGACGTCATAAATCCAAGATGGCGGGGGTAACCGACAATCAATGTTTAACCCAAAACATTGCTAATTACTTACAAACTTCGCTGAAAAACTTGAAATAAAAGTTACCGCTTAGCAGAATTAACTCCGTTTAACTAATAAGTAAGCTAGACAAGCTATTTTAAATTAAATTTCTCAATTTATTAAAAATCAAACTCGGGGTCGACTTTTCTTAGTTAAATTAAATTTAAGATTAGTATTTTGTTTATCACGAAGGTAGCAAACCCAGCACAAATGGGTGAGCTCGGCACAAAGTACTGTTGCGTTTCGTGCGATGAATAAGAGCGCTGGAGGCCCGATCTCCCACCACCTCTACTCCCTTCCTTTCTTCCCTTCTCATCCTTTCCCTCCTATCCTTTGGGTTGGCAACGCACATGTGATACTTTAAGTGTCGCAAGCGTTCATAGGTCGCTGTGACTGCTTACCATCAGGTGGATCATACCTGACTTAGCTTGTTTACAAACCGTCATGAAATTAAAAAAAATCGCGGAACCAAAACAAACATTCGTGACATTCATAAGAAATATAATATCGAAGAACGAACGATCATTAAATATGTTACGGTAATTTTATAACCGAATTCCCCGCTTTACGATCGGACACACGGCCGGTAGCATGCGGCGAGACATTTTGAAACTATTTGATATATTACCGAGTTACGTAATTATCTTTGATATATTCATCTTATTATAATTTATACTAGTGGCAGCCTGGCTAGCTACCATCATAGATTGATGAAAAGCTCGTCAGTCGCGTTTCGAGGTCACGACTGTTTTGGCGTGTTGGTAGCGAGCCTGCCTCAGTCTTTTCGGTTCGATATCAGGGATTCAGATATTTGTATTTATATTATAAATATCTGCTTCGGTTTGCTCGGAGAGTACGTTAAGCTGTCGGTCCCGTCTATTATAATAACATCTGATTATAATCGTTAACTCTTGTTATGTAATTTGCTCTTATCCAATGATTTACTGGTTAGCCTTAGGGTTGCGGAGGTAAGATGGCAATCGCTCCGTGTAAAAACTAGTAAAGAATAATGTATTGGATACAAAATTTATCCGATTTTAAAATGTAAAACCCAGCAACATGCACGGATATTGTGTAAGCACGCAAACTCAAATAAACGTACTAATTATATAAACATAAATCGGAATAAACAGACTAATTTACATATTACAGAACATTGAGTGCACGCCATTGGCAGAAGTTGATATAAAAAATATGAGGAAAGTAAAATGATATAAGCTTTATGGATATTCTATCTGAAAAAAAATTACAAGAGATTTTGTAACGTATAGTTACAATATTAAAGGGGTTATTTGACGTAGTGCCACAGGTGTCGAGGTGGATTCCCGCTCGGACCATGTTTTCCAGTTTGGGTGTGTTTGTTCTTGTGATTGTGTATGTTTCCGGACCCCCGACACAAATATCGTTATCCTAATGGGGGCCGTTGAGTGTGTTGAGTTTATTTTTTTATTATTATTTATTATTAACACAAAATTATTTATAAGTTTGTTACGTTCCCACGTCTCGCGGATTCAGGGAAGTGGCGGACCACCGGATTTTCGCCGTAATAACCATTTTATCGGAAAGTGCAAAAGTGTTTAGTAAGAGTTCACCGAATTAGTTTAAATTGTTATAAATGTTTAATTTTAATTTAAGATATTGGTTTAATTTTATACTTACTCTTGTCTCTCACATCGAGCAAGCAGTACTAGTTTTAAGTTTAGATTGTAATTTAATTATTAAGTAATTAAAGTAATAATAAGTAATTTTGGTTTTTTTGGACCCTCCGCTGCCGTCTTACATAATTGGCGCAGTCGGTAGGATACTCGCGGGTCGGGTCGCGAGCAACGTAACTATAGATTTCTAAAATCGAAATCGTCACGTCGTGATCTACCCGGGTCGCTATCAAGCACTAACAAGAGTATCCAGAATCTACGAGAGGCGCAGCGAGGTGTATCCGAACATTGATACTCCAAAGAATCCAAAATTAAGTCCGTAAGTACATTAGAATCGTCTAGTGATTGCTTACCCTTACTTTTTAATATTCCTAGCCCATAGTTTTTCCTAGATTTCCCTTCTGCGGCAATCGAAACTTTTACATTTAAGTAGGTATAGAATTGTGAAGCAAGTTATATAATTTAATTTTTTTGTCATAAATTGTAATTATTAAAAAACATAAAATTAAGTAAACGATAGATTTAATAATTAGTAGATTTATTAGTAATATAGGTGACTCTTTTGAAATAATTCCAGTTTTTGGTCAAAATGCATATGATTTATTAAGTTTCATTAAATTATATAATGAATTACTCAACAATCATCGTGACAATTATTTTAAGACATAACTTTGGATAAAGAGTGAATTTTAGTTAATCTATTAAAAGAGAATCTTAAATCAGCAATAAAAATTATTGTAATAGATTTCAGCTTAACTGATGCCTGAAATTATGATAAAGAATTAAAGATAATATATATTTCTTTTTATATTGGGAGATATTTTTTATAGTAACATTAATAGTCGTTTTATATGATTAAAAATGAATCACATTGAATATAAATCATTAATAATTTAGCCATTTATTTAAAATAGCTTGAAATTATTAAAAAATTACTCGAATTAGACTTTTTAGCATTTAGGGTTTAGCCTAAATGTTCTTAAAATTAGATTCGAAAAATAACTCATTTTAATTTGATATTAGTGATTGACTCAGAATAATAAGATAAATATATAATTTATAAAGAATATGTAAAAGTTTAGAATTTGATTTAATTTAATATTTTAAAAGATAAATAGATTTTATAATTATAGAGATTAACATTTTAATTTTTGCAATTTGCGATTGTTCTCCTAATTCCTTAATTTTTATCATTTATACCTAGCAAGAATATAGGAATCCTTATTCCTTCCCAACCTTTTGTAGCAATTCACAATGATGATTTTACATGTACATAGAGGTAGAATACCCGAAGGTTTACTGCTACTGTATTAAGAACTTCATCATGATGCAAGAATCCTGCCAAGTCATATATCCTGACAGTTTAAACTACTATCTTCAATTCAACGAGAACAAAATGATCCAGAAATCAGCATCAATTCAGAACCATACGAGGAAGCTGTTCAGTAATAATGCTGTACCATTTGGACCTCTAAAATTACGGGAATAAAACCTTCAAAAACTGAAACCTAAAGCGGACAGACTCAGTGAATAAGATATTACCAGCACTATTCTCAACCTGGTCATCGATTAGATGCTGTTCTTCAGGAGGGAGATGTTACGTTCCCACGTCTCGCGGGTTCAGGGAAGTGGCGGACCACCGGGTTTTCGCCGTAATAACCATTTTATCGGAAAGTGCAAAAGTGTTTAGTAAGAGTTCACCAAATTAGTTTAAATTGTTATAAATGTTTAATTTTAATTTAAGATATTGGTTTAATTTTATACTTACTCTTGTCTCTCACATCGAGCAAGCAGTACTAGTTTTAAGTTTAGATTGTAATTTAATTATTAAGTAATTAAAGTAATAATAAGTAATTTTGGTTTTTTTGGACCCTCCGCTGCCGTCTTACATAATTAGTTTATGTATGCATGTGTATGGACAACAAAACAGTTGAACCGATTTTGAACAAATTTTCAGAATTTTTTTTATCCCATCCTGGATCTGTTGTGGCGTTGTGGGTAGCGAGTCTGCCTTAAGCCTCGACGGTTGCGGGTTCGATTCCCGCTCGGAGCAGATGTTTGTATTCATCGTACAGGCATGTTTTCCGGTCTGGTGGTGTTTGTCCTTGTCATTGTGAATGTTTCCGGACCCCGACACAGGATATAATTATCCTAATGGGGGCCGTTGAGTGTGTAGCGTTTATTTATTATTTATTATTTATCTATCCTGGATCTATATATATCCTGTTCTAGTAATTTTGTGTCATATGTGTTTTCGCCGGTGGTGATGGTAGGTGGTGGTGTGACACATGTGGGATATGAAATGAAACGATGGATGGTATATGTAACATTGTTAATGTTCCACTTTTTAATAAAATCTTTCAGAGCTGAAAGCCAAACAAGTCTATTCTCTTTATATTATTATTATGCTTATGTAAATATAGAACTAATGTTTATGTTACAAAGAGTTTGAATTTAAGTGCACGTGTAAACATTTTGTTTACGCTTTAACAAGCGAAAAACGGGTCAATGATCTTAATTGTGTTTTAAGCTTGTGATCCTTCAGAAGTAATATTGCATATAATTTAATTTTTAGGAACGAAGTTGCTTACGGATATAAATAAAGATAATTTTATTTAGTGTTTTAAATTAAAATTTAAAAAATGATAGAAATTATAATATATATCATATAAAACAACTTCCTATAAAATTCTTCTATTAGCAATATATGCTTAAGCAAAAATATGGTTGTATGGTCAATACAAACATGTTATACCTCGAGCGGGAATCGAACCCGATGGAACCCACAACGTCGTCAATAATTTAAAATCGATGTAAACGAAAATAATTATTTAAATAAAATATTCTAAATAATCGTTAGACGACATTGTGGCACAGCCGTAGCGAACCTGCCTTAAACGCCACACGTCGCGAGTTCGATTCCCGCTCGGAGCACATTATGTTTGTATTGACCATGCAAGCGTATTTTCCGGTCTGAGTGTATATTTCCTTGTCACTGTGTATGTTTCCGGACCCCCGACACAGGCTATCACTATCCTAATGGTGGCCGTTGAGTGTGCAGCGAAATCTTAATTTAGGGTCCATTTTCAAAATGAGTATATTCTTTAATAGTTATTAGTTAAATAGTTGCAAAATGCATTATAGTCGTGAACTTTTCAGAATTTAGCGGGGTCTAGGTAGGAAGAGGCGCCCTCTTGCTCCTACCTAGAATTTATCATATTATATACATATCGATTAGAAGTACCCTTGACGTCCACACCTGTCGTTTTAGTAACGTTTGTAGCAACAGGTTATCATGAAACTGGGTCACCTAATAATTACACACCGTTAATAAAACCATTTATTGGATCCATTATAGTAAAAATTAAAAAAAAAGGTGTGTGTGCGATTCACACTAGATAGAAGTGAAACTTTAGTAAATCGACAAAAGAATGAGATGAATATATGTAATAAGATATAAAAATATTCACAAACACTTAAATAACAACACACCACGCTGACTTCTTACTGAAAAGCTGTAATACGCAGCCGCATACATATATGTATATATAGATACACACCGACATTTGCTCTCTCGCTCTGGCTCACTAACGCATGGCGCAAAAAGGAGAGACCGATAATATAAAATAGTATGTATATTTCTGTCTCATTCATTCATACATTTTTGTATTTGTGTCTGTATGGACTTATTTCTTCGTTTCATCGAGTTTGAAATCATGATTCTAAAGAAGTTTCACTTCAAAAAGTCATTTATACCACAAAGATTATAGAATGCGCTCGGAGCGCTGCCTCCATCTCCGATGACGTCCTTAGCCGTGGTTCGGCTTCGCAGGAGGCACCCTAAGGACGGAATCAAATTTGAGCCCCGTGAGGGCTGCCCCTTTATCACGGCTGAGTCTCTGTACTCGGCCCCCACCCGGTGACGCTGTCAAGGCCAGTAGGGCCAACAGCAATACACATTCCGAAAAAACCACAAAGATAGAATGCTGACGGTACGTGCTTGCAACAATATTGATCATTAACGAGGGGAGAAGAGAAGGAGGTCACAAAAAAGGAGAAAAAGAAAAAAAAAAAAATTTAAATGTATAACTGCCCAGCCTTGCTTGCTTGTATTCATTAAAAATTTAAATAAATTTTAGTTTGTATCCAAGAACTTCTTTTAAACGTACTATCGAATTAAATTCCTGTCAGAAGTGGTTTAACCTTTACCAAGATTTTTCCAACTAAACAAAAAAAAAAAAAAATATATATATATATATAAATATATTTTGTTTAGTTGGAAAAATTTTATATATATAAATTATTCAACGCCTAAAATGTAAAAGGTCATAGTAGTCTAGTGACACACTATACCACTCACATTGCTAAATTAATCAAAATAATTCCCATTAAGAAATAAATAGAAAATAAGTCGGTATTACGTATAATTGCTTTTTCTGTGATGTCTTCTTTCGAATTGAAAAAGTTTAGCTACAACTCAAATAGAATTTCTATTTGTAGCATAATCAATACGAATACATTATTACATTATATAATAATGAGAAAGACAAAAGACAAATACAATCCATTTTATTGATATTTTAAAGGCGTCGGGATGTGACGACCCCATCGCCCGCTGTTGGGATAGCCTCTGTCACAACAGATTATTCCACCAGTGCAATCAGTCACACTGGTGGTAGGTCTTTGTTGCAAGAGGCCGGCTAGGTAGGTACCACCGCAGTGTCCAATATTCTGCCGCCAAATAATAGTGCTTAGGCACTACTGTGTTCCGGTTTGAAGGGCATTGTACGCTAGTGAAATTACTGGGCGAACGAGATTTAAGAACTAATATCTCGAGGTTGGCAACGCGTGAGTGGCACCTACTAATGGCACTGCAAGAGCTCATAGGCTGCGGCAGCCACTTACCATCAGGTGGGCCGTATGCTTGTTTGCCAACTTCTAACATAAAAAAAAAAAGTAATTTCTGATACATATTATAATGACGAACGTCTCTCTGTCTGTCGTTTCTTTTTTACTTTTATCTTTTATTATTCTGCTATATTGTTGCTTTTGTCAGTGTATACATAATTGCACAGCTGTGGAGTGTGTGTGGGTGCATGGGCAGACTGTCACTTCGGAATTCATTAAGGCTTTTTTATGTCAACGGGGCCAAACGGGCAGGAGTCTCACATAATATTAGGCGACTAAGCCAGCCCATGAACATCTGCAAAAACTGACGGCATGCAGGTGTATTGCCAACCTTTAGAATACAACTGGTTATACCAAAACCAGGCGAGCCTCTCACCAGCGACAGTAACAAGGTAGGCAAAAATAATGAATCAAATTTAAAACATGTACATGCATATATACATAATGATACGTGGTCAACAAATTAGGAAACATCATCACTGAGCCCCAAAACACTGCCATACGCATATGAGCAAAATAGAAAACACCAGTCAATTTTTACACATTATAAGTACCATAAAGTTGTATAAAATTAGAATATCGACGCCACGCATTATGTCTAGTCGTACTTACTACTCTTTCTTATAATATGTATTCTACATACATAATATTTATGTATACTGTATTTATATATGTCGTTATTACTATTAATCTATAATAAGCGGTTCGTCATAAAACAGAAATATATAGATAGCTATAAAACCGCCGCGGTCCGTCACGTCGTTGTTACAGATGGCAAGTAGGTCGCTGCAGTTCACTGTCTTTTTTTATGTTAGAAGTTGGCAAACAAGCATACGGCCCACCTGATGGTAAGTGGTTGCCGTAGCCTATGAGCGCTTGCAGCACCATTATTAGGTGCCACTCACGCGTTGCCAACCTCGAGATATTAGTTCTTAAATCTCGTCCGCCCAGTAATTTCACTAGCGTACAGTGCCCTTCAAACCGGAACCCAGTAGTGCCTAAGCACTACTATTTGGCGGCAGAATATTGGACACTGCGGTGGTACCTACCTAGCCGGCCTCTTGCAACAAAAGACCTACCACCAGTGTGACTGATTGCACTGGTGGAATAATCTCTGCTGTGACAGAGGTTATCCCAACAGCGGGCGATGGGGTCGTCACATCCCGACGCCGTTAAAAAGCTATTGCATTGTTTTGAATTTAAACATTACAAAATCGTTAAAATTTACCACAAAATGAAAAAAGTAATATTTTTTCTTTTATAACTACGAATATATGTATTTTTTTTTCTCCCAGCACGTTTCGTATTTGATACGATAACCATCCATAGCCTAAAGAATAACAAAAGTTATTCTGTGTACCGTTACATACAATATAATTAGACTCGCACGGTCTTCTTCTTCTTATCGATTGGTTAGTGGTCAACCTAGTGTCAGAGTTGTTCTCTGCGGTACCCTGGGCTTGTCGTGCCGGGGGGGCGCAGTAGCCGGGAGTCGATTGTGCAGGTGGCACCTTCGACTGCCCGGTGAAGCTAACAGGGTCAGGCGGTTCGGACGTGGGGCGTTTTACGTCAGACCGCGCCTAGGAGGGTGGTTTCGTATGGGTCGCTCCGGTACTTTTCTGCTTATCAGAATGGACTGCGAGCGGCTCCTGCGACACTGGTGGTGTACTTAACCGGGGCCTTCAGCACCGGTCGGGCGGTAGAGGAAGAAAACCTCTTTAAAAATAACGGCGGTCGGTCGTAGACGGAAACAACCTCATTAAAAAGTTAGTCTCAGCGGGGGGAGCCCTAGGACCCAGGGTTCCCTTGGTTGGGTTTGCCGGGACCTTCCGGTCCCAGTCGGAGGGCGCGAAAGCGCCGTGGAGTATTTTATATATGTATAGTATGTATTAGTATGTATGTATGGCGGCAGTATGGTGCCGCCCAAGGTGGAGGCCGAAAGACCTGGCGCGTTCGCTCGCGGTGGTATGTATTAGTATGTAGTATATGTATATATGGCATTAGGTTGCCAGCACCGGTGGGCCCCTCGGGGCAAGCGCCGGGGCGTCGCGGTTGTATGCTTCAGCGACCCCGCGACGTCCCACTATGGCGCAAGATGGGACCTTGGAGTTTTAGTGGGTAGGGGAGCTCGGCTCCGAGTCCACACACCTCCTGTGCCATTGCACCCGTCCCGGCGCTCGAGTGCGTAACTGCATTTCTCCAAGTAAAAAAAAAAAAGTGTCAGAGTTGTTCAGGTCGCCCGTAGGCCTCTGACTTGACTTATCGACTGTTGACTAATTGTCAACAGCCGGGACCGACTTTTACGTGCCCTCCGAAGCACGAAGACGCTCGGTTGAAATACCACTATGCGATCACCCATCAATTGACTGACCGCGCCTAAAGTTGCTTAACCTACCGATCGTTTACCGATCAGCGGGTGCACTCGGCTATGAGCGTCTCACTCGCACGGTAATTACCGCAATTCAATTTTACATAAAAAAAAATTTTTAAATAAACATCAATGTATTATTTTTTTATATAAAATGAAAAGTGATCCAGCATACTTTCAAGTAGGGAACATAACATTTCAATTTCCATGTTTAGCGTAAGGACGATTACAAACCGAGCGTAGTTTCGGCACTTGTATGTTTCGCGTTTAAATGCTCATTTCAATACATTTGAGTACGAGTCTCTTATTCCAATATGTATGCGAGAATAGAAAAGAAGCCAAGATGACGCAGTGGATTTGAAAATAAGAATTTAACCGAAGGTTAGGCAGGCAGGCAGTCTCTCATTTATTCCAGTATGACTAACGTCGACATAATTATGTCAAATGAGAAACGCTATGCACAACGGCCCCCATTAGGTTATTGATATTCCGTGTCGGAGGTCCGGAAGCACATAGCCCGGAAGCACAAACACAGCCTGACACAACAGGAACACATGACTGTATGGTTACTACTTAATACAAACTTCTGCTCCGAGGTGGAATCGAATCCGCGACCTATGGTGTTATAGTGCTGGTTCGCTGTCGTTCCGCCAACATAAGAATGAAAACGGTTTTAGTGTATTTCACAGGAACGCCCGCTCCTATACGCATATACGTAGTGGAGGAGAGCGCGCAAATGCCCCCTACACAGCACAGACACGCACACAACACCGTCCTCGCCGGCGAGGACGAGGTCCTTTGTTTCGCACGTCGCGTCGCGCTCACACCGTCGGGTGAGTCTATCGTGTAGAATGCGCTCGGAGCGCTGCCTCCATCTCCGATCACGTCCTTAGCCGTGGTTCGGTTTCGCAGGAGGCACCCTAAGGACGGAATCAAATTTGAGCCCCCGTGAGGGCTGTCCTTTTACCACGGCTGAGTCTCAGTACTCGGCTCCCCGCCTGGTGAAGCTGTCAAGGCCAGTAGGGCCAACAGCAATACACATTCCGAAAAAAAAAAGGATAGCGCGCAGAAAATACGCCCTGTATGTAACCGCAGTTAATGCTACTGGCATTACTCGCCGGCTAGTCATAGGATTCAGTGAAAAAGATTTATTATGTAAACAATTAGTTTTGAATAAATAACTCTTAATTAAACTCACTAATAGTTATTACTTATTCAATGATGTAGTCTGATTTTGTTTTATGCAAATTATGATTTATTTTCAATTTTTTTTTCTGTTATATTCACCATGTTTTAGTATGATTTCATTTCTTCCTAAGCTAATACATAGATAGGTATTTAATTGAGTATATAGGTATTTAATTGAGTAGTATATAGTTAATAATTTTCTTAGGATTAAGGTAAGTTTAATCCATAGAAGAATGAAGCTAAATCAGGTAACAGCTAACCGGCCTGATGAACTTGTCCTCACGTGTTCACGTGACGTTACATAATAGAATTTAATAACTTGATTCTCGTGCGAAGCGCAAATCTGCCAGAGATCTCGAATTTAATACACTAATAATAAGCCAACATAAAAATCGCCTAATGAAAAGAAAATCTTTGAAGTTTATACAAGAGGAGATTCTCAATTGATCAGTATTGATCTACTTGTGATATCAAAGACCAGCTTTTGTACTTTATATGTCTTATCGTACTTGGTAATATTTTATGATTTGAAAAGAAATTGGGACTTAAACAAGAATAATGAGAATCTTGAGATGAGGGCGAAAACCGGATTACATTTAATGTATAGATTTTAAATTTAATATTTTTATTATGTAAATGAGTTGGCAAGCAAGTATACGACCATATCGTCGAAACCTATTAGTGCTTGCAACACCTTTAATTGTCAGTGTAAACCTCGATATATTGGTTCTTAGATCTTCACTGTCCAGTAATTTAGATCTCCACTGTACAGTAATGCTAAACACAATCCGGTGGTTCCTACCGGCCTCTTGTAATAAAAGGCAAAAAAGCAGCCCAAAACTTCGATATCAGTCTATAAGTGTAACAATGCAAAATATTCGTCATCCTTATACAAAATTTTGTTACGGATATTTTTTGTACCACGCGACTCACGTACATAAATTACACTAATAAACGTAGTCATATATAACACTTGCTCGGTGTAGTTATTCTAGGTCCAGAATAGCAGTGTTTTAGCTATTTCTAAACAACGATTTTCACCTAATTGTTTACTTTACTATACATAATATTATATTCCCGCGGCTACGTTGAGCGTTCGCGTGTAGCGGAAACACGGCTTTTTCACCTAAATTAAAATAGCGAGATTTACGATTTAACTCAGGGGTCTTTCTCCGATGATGTCCTTAGCCGTGGTTCGGCTTCGCAGGAGGCCTAAGGAGAGAATCAAAGAGCCCTTATGAGGACTGTCTCTTTTTCACGACCTCTTCTTCTGTACTCGACCTCTGTGCTCGATGCCCAGTAGAGCCAACAGCAATACACATTCCGAAAAAAAATCAGTTTTAATACTTGAATTATAAAAAAGATTACTTACTTATTTTGTTAGATTACTCGGAAAGTAGCTCTAATGTTTCGTTATAGAATCTATTACACGTAGAACAGCTGTAGATGGGCGGTGGTGACCACTTAACATCAGGTGAGCCTCCTGCCCGTTTTTCCCCTCTTACATAAAAAAATAAGTGTTAATGACCTTTCTAGCGCAATGGCAGCGAATATAGTTACGGTTTTTCTTGTGTGTGTGTTTCCGGATCCCCGACACAGGATATAGCTATTCTAATGAGGGCATTTGAGTGCGTTAGGCTTATTTAAAAACTATGTATATTATTATTATCTTTTAAATAATTTTTTATTTTTGTACTAAAATGTAGACGAAAGTTTTTTTATTTCTATCGAACGTGCAAACAGTAGTTGTTTATAAATATTGAACACGAAGCTAATAGAAAATCGTAAATGGAATCGGCTTATTTACATAATCGATTTTATCGATTCTCTTTTTTGTCTCGCTGTTTGTGATTTCACAGTTCTCCACGGACGAACAATAACGTTAGTACAAACATCGATTTTGGCATCGCGTATTACCGCGCGCATTAAACCCATGGAGCTGTGAGTCAACAAACAATTGACGGGAACAGGGTTGCCAGATGTATTTAAATAATTTGAGTGCTTAAAAAATGCTAACCGGTTTCAACTAGTTCTCTAAATAGTTCATCAAATAAATCATCAAAGTATATGATCGTAAAAAACTTATATTAGGTTTATTCGAGACTTTTAATGGAATGGAAAAAGAAGTGTTGTAGATGTCTGCGTTACTTGCGTTATATTATATACTGGACAAATGTGTACGGTTTAACGCCACAAAGCTGCTACAGGAAGAAGTCGTGCCGTAGTACAGTACCGTGTACGGTGCACCTCAGGTTAGTTTATGCTTTGCTGTTACCACTACTCATTTATTCATAGTTTTGCGCGGTAGACTGTACACAGTACCACACCGTACAGTCAGTCGCTGTGCCATTACACGACGCCCGGTCACGCCTTAGATATGTCCACGGTTTCAATATGTCAATATGACTAAGACACAGTCATTTTGACCAATAAAGCAAATGCATGAATATACTATTCCAAATGAAGTGTTGTCTTGACTCATTTTTAATTATTTTTTTATGGTAATCTATACGTCTTTATTCTTTGTCATCCCGTCTTTTGGTTGTCGATAGATGACTATCAGGCTGTATGTTCCAAAGGTGACAAGCTTTATAGTATTTAAAAAAAAGATCAAGCAACCCTACGCGGGCGCAAAAATAAAGCTGACGAAGCCAACGTAGGCGTCGGTTGTATCCGCTGCGATCTGTCAACGGCGATTGTTTGATCGATCAGAACAGATAATAAATATTTGATTTTATGTATTTATGTAACTGTTTAATATCACGTAATAGTACTATAATAATAGTGCGTGATAGTGATAGTAAAATTAAAATAATTAATATTATATTTTTCTATGCTTTCATAATAACAAATAAAATACAAAAACGTAGAAAAGTTGTACTATTATTTTTGTTCAATTTGATTTCTGTTTTGTTTGCCTTATCCTTATTAATATTATAAATGCCAAGGTAAATTTGACACAAGAATAAGCCCTGGAAAGGGACATAGGCTAATCTTTATAGGCAAAAATGTTCGATGGGTTGAAATTGTGGATGAAAGATTATATAGTGAAACGATTAGTGGGTGTTTGGCCTTTATTGAAATAATGGTGGTGGTGTGGCCTTTATTGAAATAATTTAGTAAAATATTTAAATGAGATACGTATGACCAGGATAAACCTGGGCAAAAAGCGATCAATAAGTGGGATATGATTTATATTAGTATTATAATTAAAACAACATTAAACTTCTTCTTCCTACCACTATTTCGGTGTATTATATACCCAGGGTCTGCTTATTACTCTTGTTCGGATTTGAAGGATAACTAGTTTTTACACAAAGCAAAAGCCACGTGCTCTCCGCAAACAAGGTTGAAAGAGTAACTCATTGGATAAGAGCAAATTACAAGCTCTCAGGCACGGTGGGCTGGCACAAGGACAAACCCTCGACCGTCGGTCGACGCTCAAAGCAGGCTCGCTAGCAGCACGCCAAAACGTTCATGAAAATACAAAATTAGACTGTATTAAAGTACAGCATTTATAACATTACCAATTTTCTTTGTTCATTTACGCGAACGTTACTTACGTATTTCTGGGTGTTACAAAAATAGACATAATTTCACTCGACCGCAGGGAGACTATTTCTGGCATAAACACTTAAAAATTAAACAAGCACACTGCGTCTAGCGTATTTTTCAGCCGCACTTGTACGCTTATGTTACTCATTGCTACAAGTTTTGACATACTTCCATAGTCCATTGAAATGTCACATTTTTAGGCTTAGCGTGCAAAAGTCAAGGAACGCAATTTTATTTTTTGGATATCAGCCCCTCTATCAAGTTCCGCTGATGTAATTTTACTGTAAAACTACGGGTCCCTGCAGATTTTGTCCTGCCTTGCAAAAAATCTGGAACCCGCAGCAGTGCCCTTTAGCTGAGTCTAATTATGAATAGACGTGACACCGGCGAAAATTATTGAATTACTAATATTGTTATTTAATTATTGGGGTTGATGGTAGAAGGGTGAAAATTTAGGTTGTATATATTTTTAATGCATCGTAAAAAATAAAAATTTTGTCCAATAATTCAAAATAAAAATTGTAGAGTAACCCTTAAAATTTAGGGGTAAGAAAAAAAGATGTTGACCGATTCTCAGACCTACTCGATATGCACACAAAATTTCATAAAAATCGGTCGAGCTCTTTCGGAGGAGTTTGATAACCAACTTTTATATATTAGATGATCAGAAACAAGCACAAGCTTCCAACGTAATTGAAAGAAGGTAGCTTGTGGCTAACTTCGTTCTGTTGCGTTAGAATAGAATTTACGTCAGTGCAAAAACCAGTCTATGACATTTTGTCTATATACAAGTGGTCCATAGTATACAGTAATCAAAGGTTATGTCCGCTTCTCAGTGTGAAACTTTAGTTCCTAATGAAACTTATTCTTCATACACTATGGATTAATAATATATAGCGAGATTATAAATAAAGATTTTTCATACCATCATATAAAAACACAAAAAAGTCTATCAATAAAAACAAATTGATGAAAACCGAAACGCATCGTTTGTCTGTTAGTTCATCTGTTTTGTAGTATTCAATTCAATATAACTCGGTGACCGGATACGATGTCCGTAAAATCGATTTCTCGAAATCGATAAACAATGAAAGGAACAAAGACTTCTTCACTTTGTGGATTATTATCGAAGATTTAACTATGTTTGTGTTGTTTAGCATTTTTACAGTCCAGACTCACATAAAATACCCTAAAAATAGAAAGGTTTTTATCTCGACAATGGAATATTCTATTTTTTTCTCATTGACATTTTTTTTATTTGGAAAGTAGGGCAGATAACTCTACTTCACCTGGTGGTAAGTGGAAATAAAGTCCAAACGCGAAGGCGGCTAACAGAGTTGCGGAATGCAACCGTGTTAGCCACCCTTGCCCTGCCTACCCGCAAGATGCCTCTTCACGCCTTGTTTGAATTCCATCCGACTTCAGTAAGTCATTAAGAGGGAATCAAAAGCGAAAGTCACAAATTGTTCAAGTGTAATTTGCCTATCAAAAGGTAATGACAACCTCGAAGCTCCCATGCACACTGGTGGAATAATCTGCTGTGACAAACATTATTTCACCAGTGAAATCAGACACACTGGTGGTAGGTTTTTTGTTGCAAAAGGACAGCTAGGTAAATACCACCGCAGTGTCAAATATTCTTCCGCAAAGCAGTAGTGTCTTTGTCATTACTATGTTTCGGTTTGAAGGGTTCTGTAGCTAGCGAAGTTACTGGGCAAGGGATATTTAATGATGTTCGTATTGTTTAACATTTTTACAGTCCAGTGTAAGATAAAAAAAAAAATCGTAAGGTTGTTGTTCCAACAATGGAATATTATATTCTACTCTTTGCCCTAGCATTTTTTCGGTATTCCGCCAGGAACTACTCATTACACTTATCCCGAATTCGTAGGTCACTCGTTTTTACATTTTGACATTCGACTTTTGTAAGTTATTAAGAGCGAACCAGTCACAAATTGTTCAAGAGTAAATTGTCTACCAAAAGGTAACGATTATTGTCAGATATTTCACTATAAATTGAAATCAACAATTAAGGCGTCGTGTCAGGACGTGACAGCCCCAAAGCCCCCACTACACTGGTGGAATAATCTCTGCTATGACAAAGATTATCCTACCAATGAAATCAGTTAAACTGGTTTTGTTGCAAGGGAACAGCTAGGTAGGTGTCAAATACTCTACCGCAAAGCGGTAGTGTCTTTGGCATCGGCCACTGTAGGCTAGTGAAATTATTGGGCAAAGGAGATTTAAGTACCAATATCTCGAGGTTGGCAACGCGTAAGTGGGGCCTATGGTCGGCCGTATGCTTGCTTGCCAACTTTGTAACATAAAACAATAGATAATTATTTTGATTCGTAAAATACCAAACAACATTGTCTGAGGAAATAGAAGATTGGATACTAATTATGTCAATATTTGCAATATGATAAATACCGTTTCAAAATCAATATAGTATTCAACGAGTTTCAATTGAAGTCATATGTCGATAAATTTTCTGCGAAGGACGGATTTATATCATCTGGAAGCTTGAAGGTGAAAATATGTACACACAACTGATGTGAGGCGTTGAGAGCACAAGCGTAAGAAAACAAATAATAATCTCTAGGATAAGTATTTTTATATTGCCAACGTTGCAAAATAACCGCACAGCCGACTTGGGGTAACCAGTCAACATGCCCTATTTTTGACATGGAGAAAATCTAATATCACATACCCGATATCCGGTACCCGGCAAAGAATGCCGACGGTACCCTTTTACAAAGTCTCCGCTGTAAAATTTAAAAATAAAAGGAGTTCCTAAACAGGACATTTGATATTTTCGACCTTTCTTGCTGTATCTCATGAATTCTAAACTAATAAATAGTTGAAGTTTTCGTAGATTGTGTATTTCTATGGCTATGATAACAAATAATAAAAAAAAATTAATTTCAAAATTAAAGGGGTCCCATACAAGAAACTAGATATTTTTATTCTACGTTGGTACCTTTATGTACAAGTCCCACACGCCCTTGGCCGGATTTATAAAGATTTTTAAAGGTCGATGTGATATGTAGGGCTATAGATGTAAGTAAGTTCGAAAATCAATACGTTTCTTGAACGTTTTTTCAAGGCCGTTGTTCAGAGTATTTAAGAGCATAAATCGAAGACTTATACTTATAAGTAGTAAGAAATGTATGTTCCATCTCAGCGTTCCGTATGTAATTGGGAAACTAATCTTATTTCATGACATAAATCAATTTATTTTACTCAAATACTATAATTTCGACAATTTTGCTTTATATGCCATCTTAAAAGTATTAAATCCAGACGGAAAACCTGCACGAAACTTCAAAATATTGACGTATTCGCGCCTGAGCATTATATTTCACTGGTGGTAGGTCTTTTGTTGCAAGAGGCCGGCTAGGTAGGTACCACCACAGTGTCAAATATTCTGCCGCCAAATAGTAGTGCTTAGGCGCTACTGTGTTCCAGTTTGAAGGGCACTGTACGCTAGTGAAATTACTGGGCGGACGAGATTTAAGAACTAATATCTCCAGGTTGGCAACGCGTGAGTGGCACCTACTAATGGTGCTGCAAGCGCTCATAGGCTACGGCAACCACTTACCATCAGGTGTGCCGTATGCTTGTTTGCCAACTTGTAACATAAAAAAAAAAATTCGATAAATTCAATAGCCAGAGAGCTAAACTCTCACCCTGCTGTGTGTTCTTCTTAAAGTATAGGCGAAACCGCAAGTTTGGCATCTACAGAAATCTTAATCATTAGGTACTAGGAATGTTAAAAATCACTTATTAATTGCGAAACGCCGTCTTGATTTCTCCCACTTCTCCCAGCGGTTGTGTCATATAAGTCACAATTGTATCAACATTTAACAATAGCTAACACGGTTGCATTCCGCAACTGTGTTTGGACTTTATTTCCACTAACCATCAGGTAGAGTAGTCATCTGCCATACTTCCCAAATAAAAAAAACAAGGATATGCAACTTCTAGTAGGTAACTTATAAGATTTCTATGGTGATACCACTGATGATACTATGAACTTAGACAACGGTAGCTTCTCTCCAAGAGAGAGGTGGGTTACATGTCTTCTTTACTTTCAAAAAATGCTTCGGTCATACCAAACAAGTATTTTTTTTTTTTTTTTTTTGACAATTACTGTTATCTTTTTAAATTCAAATTCATATATTAGATTTCTTATAAAGATTAGTCTAAAAGCTATCTACGTATGTAAAGTTGTTTTTCAAGAACATTTGAATAAGACCCTATCGATTTTTCACTTAGACTCACGTGGAGAGATAGCTAGACTGTATTTTATTTTATCTAGCTTAAAAATATATATATTGAAATGTTCCAAAAGAACATTCGGATGTAAACAAAATAATTTAGATAAAACGTTAGTAATGGTTCTAAATTAATTTAGTTGTTTTAAAATAAGCATAGCATTAATTGGCGTATACATGTATAACATTTGCTTAGCGCTAGTAGGCAGTCTTATTGATTTTTTAAGGCGGCATAGCGTACGAACGCCAGATTTGCATGCATTTCTTCCTTTTTTCGTTAATATCTTAATAAACAGCCTGGTGGCCTGTAATACACGTACACCAGCACCAGGACCAAAGAGGAAATCGTATAAAAATGTCATAACAAGTTTATATTTTAGAAGATTTTTTTTCCCACCTGTTGACGCTGTCAAGGCCAGTAAGGCCAAAATCATACACATCCAAAAAAAAATAATTTAAGAAGATATTGTAAGCCGAGAGTAAGGTCTACTTTTTTACGAAACTCCGATCGAAATAAGGAATAAAAATGTCTGGGCTCAATCCTTAAGGCTTGCTGTCTTATTATCTTGGAAATTATAGATACAACGCATTACGGAGATTATAATACGATTATTTGTAGTTCACTGGAAGCTAATAATTCTGAAGACCTGTCTAATGTAGTTTTGCTTTTCTCTAAACAAGAACGATAGATGATATAGATAGCACTGGTGACCTGGTAAATGTTGCAGGATGATGAAGGTGGTGAAATGACACCGTTGTGGCGTTGTGGGTAGCAAGTCTGCCTTTAGTCTCGACGGTTGCGGGTTCGATTCCCGCTCGGGCAAATGTTTGTTAAAATTTCTGTCTCGGTCTGGGCGTTTGTCCGTGTGGGTCTCCCCACCGTGCCTCGGAGAGCACGTTAAGCTGTCGGCCCCGGTTATTACCAATAACATGTGATAATAATCGTTAACTCTTGATAAGTAAATTGCTCTTATCCATTGAGTTACTGGTTCGCCCTTAAGGTTGCGGAGGTCAGATGGCAATCGCTCCGTGTAAAAACTAGTAACCTGTCAAATCAGGATAAGAGTAATAAGCAGACCCTGGGTACATAAAAATACCGGGAATAATGCTAGGATGAAGAAGAAGATGATGAAGGTGGTGAAATGCCGATTATAGTTGCCCTCTTTGGGGGAGGCCTATATCCAGCAGTGGCCGTCCTTCGACTGATATGATGAATGATAGATATATAGAGCTCAGAAGATAGAACGTTCCATATATTGATCTTCGTCATCTACGAAATGGTTCAAAAGAAATAAAACGGCTCATGTGCAATTGACCAATTGAATTAAAGGTTTTTCAACGCAGGCGTACGATGGTATTACTCAGTTCCCAGCCAATTCGTACATGTCGCTGGTGGTAGGCATTTTGCCCGCCGTGTCAATTATTTTACCGTAGCTAGTGAAATTACTGGGCAAAGGAAATCTAAGAACCAATATCTCGATGTTGGCAACGCGTGGGTGACACTTACAAATGTATGGTGTTACGAGCTCATATGCTACGACAATTGCTTACCATCAGGTGGCCGTAAAAAAATAAAAACGTTTTCTGTAATTTTACGCCATGTAGACCCGCAATCTAGTCTATCCTCAATATCTATGGCCAGAACACTCTGTACTCGTCAGATATTTATAAAATACGATTGCTTAGCAAAGCGCAAAAGGATTACGTGCATCAATAGAGATTAACCTACGCTGTGAGAGGATTTGTTCTTTGTGTTACCAGCGAATCTCTCGCCGCTCCTCTACTTCACTGAGCAGGTATTATTCTCTCAGATGTAAAAAGAATTCAATGATGCTTAACTTAAATACCTTATATTGAGGTTAAAATGTACATGTATGAAAATATATGGATGTTGACTGTTCTGAGGACCCTACCCCTACCCTAAGGACGGAATCAAATTTGAGCCTCCGTGAGGGCTGTCCCTTTATCACGGCTGAGTCTCAGTACTCGGCCCCCGCCCGGTGACGCTGTCAAGGCCAGTAGGGCCAACAGCAATACACATTCCGAAAAAAAAAATGACTGTTCTGAGGTAACAACTTTCGATATTATTGGTAGTTTTGGTCTGTTTTAGTATGTTATTTTTTTATCTCATGCAAACAAGCAGCTGTCCGCTTAAGGGTAAGCAGTCACCACAACCTATGATCGCGCGCGATACTTGAAGTATCACATGCGAGTTGCCAACCCATGAAATAGAAGGGAAGGGAACAGAGAAGGTGGGAGATTGGGTCCCCGGCGCTCTCACGAATCGCAACAGTACCTACTGATATTGTTACTTTACGCCGATTTTCTGTAAGAGGGTAGTACTTCCCCCGTCGATACAGCTCATTTGCGCATGGAGGAGCTTCGCTTTACTACCGTTGACCGTATTGATCTTCAACAAAACATTTACTATAGGCTTTTGAGTATGTAAAACCTTTATTTCTAAGTGGCTTAATATACGAGATACTTATAAATTGAACTAAGTATATGCAAGATTCTAAATTTTCCAGGTCGTGACCTAAGCCATGGGTATTGCTTATAAGCAAAGAAAATGTATCTACACTAGCACTTTTTCGAAATTTGTACATAACTAAGATAAATATCTTCATATTATAAACCATTTAAAGTTTTTGTGTGTTTAGTGTTTAGTGTTTCTGTCTACAATGAAATAAATATTGACAAGCGAAAATAGACGTAACATTATATTCGCAAAATCCTCTTCAAATGTCAAAGAACTTTTTCTAGGTTGATTACCGCATTGTAGTATAAAATAAAGCGTCGTTCTACAAAAGTTAATAAGAAAATTAATCAGCTTCAGACGTCTGTACAGACAATTTAATTATTTGCACAAAGGAATGAAACTTATGAAATATTTGAAATAAATCCCTCGTGAAGTAATTATTATTCACCCAGTTGACAAAATTTTAACATAATAATTTTCAAGGAAATTGGTCGATAAACTGAGGAGAAAGAAGTACTAAATTGTTATGTCTTAATCAATGTATATAAATAAGAAAATGTTTCCAATATTTTTATCGGTAACAGGTAACACGAGGCAAACAAAGTAAAATCCGAACTCTTTCTTTAAAAACTTATTTATAAATAAATAAATAAATAAACGCTGCACACTCAACGGCCCCCATTAGTAGTAGTATCCTGTGTCGGGGGTCCGGAAACACTCACAATGACAAGGACAAATACACCCAGACCGGAAAATACGCTTGCATGGTCAATACAAACATATTATGCTCCGAGCGGGAATCGAACCCGCGACCTGTGGCGTTTAAGGCAGGTTCGCTACCGCTGCGCCACAACGTCGTCAAAGTTTGTTAAATAAATAAAAAATTCAGTATATAAAAATTAGTTATCGTTTATTTTAATTTTCTTTCTTTATGAATATATAACATATTGTTACAGAGAACCTTATTACAAGGGGCATAAAGTTCGAAATCGCTCGGTACTCTATCTGTGCCTTTCCTTCGTAACGTGTACTTTAACGGTGCTAGAAAGATGTGTTCTCGAAAAGTGTCGCATAACATTCCGTGGACGGAACTTTCTCGAATCCGTATTCCGCACAAAATAAGCGGCCTGGCGCGTCGACTGAGTCATTCAGGTCTGAGCAGTGAGCGAAGAAACTATAAGCGGTACAAGTGATCTAGTGCGATGACTAGTAACGTCGGCTATCCTTCTGGACTACGATTGACCTGTGATTTGTGAAGTTCTGTTCTGTGATCTTGAAGATCTCATTAGTCTCATTTAGACCCCTCGGGTGTTTTAAAATCTTCGAACCCAAGCACGTAACAATATTAATGATAAATTCAAACTGTCTGGCTGTTTTGTGTGGAGAGGAGTTTGATCGGTGTAACTTAGGTAACTGTTTACTGTTGACCACTAGAGTGGATTCGCGTGCAAAGCTACTATAAATATTATTATGGTTTTCAAATTAGAGATTCATTTAATATCAATGTAAAATTTAACGGCTAAAACTCACTTGCAATCGGTTTAGGTACCGACTAGTTTCCGGTTCCGGTCGCGACCGCGAACGTAGCCCACTCACCCTGATAAAGGACCTCCGATGGGTCCGAATCTAGTCGGTACCTAAACCGATTGAACGTGAGTTTTAGCCGTTAAATTTTACATTAAATTTAATTTAATCCATCTAATATCCTCTATAAACATTTTCGTGTAACAACGATATTGTTATCTATCTTCATCTCTTCGTTTCAAATTTCCAAACTATATATCAAAAAGGGCCGATAAATACGCGATAGGGCTGAAGTATTTATTCGATACTGATTTAACGGCATCACGTTTAGGGAACGAGGAAGGGTACGCGATACAAATGGCCCTACGTTTTCGTCCTATCTCGTGACATCGGTTGACATTTATGATATTGTTATGTAAACATGAAATTTTATTTTCTAATCATAACTTTCCTTAAGATATTTTGAATTGTGAAAAAAATCATATTTTATAATTATGTTGTTTTTAAGCTGTGTTATTTATCTGATATAGTTGGCAAGCAACATATGACTAAAACCATACGCCTCACCCGATGGTAAGCGGTTGTCGTATTAGTCCTCGAGATATTGTCTCAAACAAAATAAAAATTCAATGAAATTTACAAATAAACTAACAACAAAAAAGTACTTAGAAGGTTATCAAAAGTAAATTACAGTTTAAAACTCATATATTCGTAGATCATTTATTGAAAATTAAGTAATTATTAAATTTATTAAATAAGTGTTGCCTATTTCACAAGTTGACATTAACTCACATATTTCTAGACCACGATGTGATCGCAAATAAGAATTCAATTCTCTCCCCGTTCGTAAATGTAGGCGGTAAAGTGGTAGGGGTAGGTAGTGCCACATTCCCTTAGGAAGGAGGGGTGTGTTGACACTGACGAAATTGAGTTCGATCACGCGTGCACGTGACAATTCACAGAGGAACCTTTAGAGGTAATATTATTAGAAGTTTCAAGTCAAATAAAAATGTAAATAGGTTTGTAGGTTGAGACGCTCATAACCAGGTACGCTGATCGGTAAGCGATCAGTGGGTAAAGCAACTTTAGGCGCGGTCAGTCACTAGATGGGTGATCGCATAGTGGTATTTCAACTGAGCATCTCCGTGCTTCGGAGGGCACGTATAAAGTCAATCCCGGCTGTTATCAATTTGATGACAGTCGATAAGTCAAGTATACGGGCTACCTGAATAAATCTGACACCAGATTGGCCAATAACTACTCGATAAGAAGAAGAAGACCGTGGCACAATGCGAATTACATTAGCCACCCTTGCACAGGAAGATGCAACTGGTAATTCGCTGGATAGCCACAAAACGCGACTGAATAGCATACCTTACGAGTAATTCGCCAAAATACGGTGGTAGCTTACCAGGACGTCACGCAAAATGTCTATGTATTCAGACAGCTTACTGTTCTTTCTTGTATCTCGAATACCGTCTGTGATTCAGAGAGGGCAAGCCGTTTGGCGTGGAATTTTGTACGTGAGGAATCAAACTAAATCTTCGATTAAACTAAATTCAGAACAGATAATTTGAGTTTGTCAAAATAAATAAAATCTATGTATAATTACGCCTCTGTTTTTTTAATATAGGAGTTGCTTAAATAACCTTGAAAATTAATGACAATATTTTTTATTTAAAGCAATACTCTTATCGTTCCCAAAATTAATTTTTAAAAATCAATCTGAAAGGCACAAGATAGAAAACTATATTAATTAAAACAACAAAACACCAAACAAATTTGGAAAGGTATTATTTTAAAATTAAAAGAAGAAATTTCAAAAAAGAACGATAGAAATTAATATGTTACTCTGACATTTAAAGGCCACAGAGAATTACCAGACAAATAGATCCAACCAATTAAAACGTATACCACAAAATAATTATTGAAATTCATTCGAAATTCAGCGTATTTTCACTTCAACGGTATACGAAAAAATGTATATAATTGATATATCTGTTTCGATCTGGGCGTTTGTCCTTTGGTCTCCCCGTGCCTCGAAGAGCACGTTAAACTATCGCTTCCGGTTGTTATCGTAACATCTGATAATCGTAATATCTTATCTAATGAGTTACTAGATCACCCTTCGGGATGTGAAGGTCAGATGGCAATCGATCTTTGTAAAAACTAGTAATCTTTCAAATCCGGATAAGAGTAATAAGCAGACCATGGACTTTTTTTTTTCTTTTTTTTTCGGAATGTGTATTGCTGTTGGCCCTACTGGCCTTGACAGCGTCACCGGGTGGGGGCCGAGTACTGAGACTCTGCGGTGATAAAGGGACAGCCCTCACTGGGGCTCAAATTTGATTCCGTCCTTAGGGTGCCTCCTGCGAAGCTGAACCACGGTTAAGGACGTCATCGGAGATGGAGACAGCACTCCGAGCGCATTCTATACGATAGACTCACCCGACGGTGTGAGCGCGACGCGACGTGAAACAAAGGACCACGTCTTCGCCGGCGAGGACGGTTGTGTGCGTGTCTGTGCTGTGTAAGGAGCATTTTCTAATGTAATCCTATCGTCAGGGTCTTGCAGGACGTGCTTAGGACGCCTTACTTTTGTCGGTCGGTGACCATGGACCATGACTACCATGGACAGACCATGGACTAATACCGGAATAATGCTAGAAAGAAGACGGTATCGTCCAAAATCCTATAATCCATAATGTAATTTACATAATGAATCCCTTACGATCGTATCAAATTCATAATCTGTTATTACCGAATAAAATTTTATTACAAAATGAGTCATGCAAAATGGAATCAATATATATATCAACGTAACATCTGGTTGTCTTTCTGTTCGTCGGGAATTTACTGTTTGATTTATAGCTTGCATCTTAATTGGTACATTTATTTAGAATGGTTCCATAAATAATTATATATATCTGGGTTCATAATTATGATGTTATTTTAATTGTAAAAATTAGTATTCATTTAAACAGATTTCATTTAAAAACTCTCACGTTATATTATTGAAAAAAAAAACTGTTTTATATTATAAATGTAAAAAATTAGTTAGTTCAAAGTGTTTTTACTTATCATGAAATACCTTATTGTCGAGATTTTGACTGTTTTAACTATGTATTTAACTATGTAAAAAGAATTATTAAAGTAAACAAAAGGTATACATACACATATAAAAATTCTACAATCATTTTATATATATATAGATTTATGCCACGAAGTTTGAAATCATTAATCACAAGTTTAAATGCTTATGTATATCGTTCAATATTGACCAAAAGACTTTTTGATGAATGTCAGAATAGAGTACATTAAACACTAGAGAGAGATTCACCCTGTATCATGAGTTCGATTGGATAGCTAATTGGATTCCGCCACTCGAAACTGTCTGTTGCTTACATCAGGGAGGCTGTAACGATTCACTGAATATTTGATTGATCTCTTGAAATAATACGCTTTATACAGATCCCGTGTAACTTTTTTCATTGATCTAAGCTGAAGTATTATTATGCTATGGACTTTATAATTTACGTTTCTTTTTAAGATCTTTTTATGTAAATAATTTCGCAAACAAGCCTACCCATTTGATCGCCAAAGCTCAATTCAGGCTTGGTACAAGCACCTCTTTAAAAAATAAGACGGTCGGTCGTACAGGGAAACAACCTCATGAAAAAGCTAGTCTCGTAGGAAGCCCTTAGGGTGCCCTACTTTGACGTTTGCCAGGGCTTTAAAGTCCTGGTGGGTGGATCTGGAAGGCATTCTGTCTAAATGGGCAAGCGAACCCGTGGCGTCCCATTATAAGGCATGGCGGTTTGTTTGGTTTTAGTTGGTATTAGTTAGCTCGATTAGCGAACGGTGAGTTCCACACTACCACTACTTGTAGTGGTGCGCAGCGTTAAAAAAAGGCTCTCTACCAGCAAGCCACAACGCTAGTCATATATAGACGAATCAAGCTAGGTAAAAACCATACTTGTCAAGTAACTTATTAGAAATTTCCACTGCAATATAAAACATGGGAAAACGACTCGTTTACGAGGTGATTCTAGCAATACGACTCAACAATTGTTGCCTTGCTAGTAATTAATTTCGCCTCATTAAATTTTATGCCGACGAAAGGACATGATGTCATGAATTGATAATCTGATCATAAACAAGTAAATATAATAGCAATGCTAGTTAACGCCCAGGCTTTTTACGAAGATTTACGGAAGTATACAACCAAAAACTTTAAAATATATCACAGTATTTTAAACCATTTTACAAATTTACGATTTATCTGAATCGAAACCGCGACGTTTAAGGTTAAATGCAGGGTCGCTACCAACACGCAACGATGGTCCTCACTTATTATTATAGTCGTGTTTAGTAAATAATTTTAATAGTAAAATACGTTAACGAACCTAATAGCATTCCTTAAGTTTACACGTTTTTGTATAGTCAAACCTCTATTTGAAATATCTTTTCTACAGTTTATTTCTTTAAAAAATTTAAGTTTACTTTTTGTAATTAATTGAAAATAAAATAGAATTAGCAGTAATTATTTTAGCAGAAGCTATAAAACTGCAAGTCATTGTTGAGGTACTATGTGCCTACAAGTACAATAATAAAAATCAACTTTATCTTAATTACGCTCGTAGACCGGTGGGTTAGGCAACTATAGGAGCGGTCAGTCACTAGATGGGTGATCGTATAGTGGTATTTCAGCAGAGCGTCTCCGTGCTTCGGAGAGCAAATAGGTCCCGGTTGTTATCAATTTCATAATAGTCGAAAAGTCAAGTCAAATGTTTACTACAGGCAACCTGAACAATTCTGATACTAGGTAGTGAGTACCTAAGAAGAAAATCTAAGTTATATATTATATATTATATAATCATATTTCATCAGAAGTAATGACATATTTGAAATTAAAGGCACAATTACTTAAACATTCAATTCATTAAACAAACAAATATTTTAATAAAATCTCAGATGGTTCCATTAAAAAGTGAACCGAAATAATCATTCTTTTATTTTCGTTCATTTAAATCAAAAGCGTCAAGCACGAAAATAATATTTACGTTTGAAAATATTGCTCCAAATTAGCGCACTCGTTAAAAATAATGATGAACTGAAGAGTTCCTGTTTCTTCGGAGCAATTATCCTCGGATTTTTGGAATGAGTCAAAATTACCGAAATGAGTAAAACACCCGTATTATTAAATATTTAAATTTTCCAAAGGAATGCTGTAAACCTGTTTTATTTCTGTCGAAGATGTCAAGATGGTATATGAAATTAAACAGTTAAAACTTGGAGCCCAGTTGAATGTTCTTTGTTTTCTTTCCTTGTTTGGTAACAAAAGATGAAAAATCTTTATATTATCAGAGTGGTTGAGAGAAGATATATATATATATATATATATTCTGGTCTTTGATAGTTGCTCTTGATTGGCTCAGCGTTGTTATGTCTTAAACAGACGTAACTAGATTATTAATAGTATATATAATTTAATAGCTCAACTACTATGTCTACTGGACTTACTTGATGACTTTTCTATTTTATGAGAATTGTATTTAGATTTTCAAATTGTAATTGACCAATGATATTAATCAACTGACATTATTGTATTCTTTTTATTTTCCACATACATCAATCGTTGTTATTATTATTGTATGAGGATTTAAAAATCATAATAAATTATAATTGACTAATAATATTTGTATGCCATGTGATGGGCAAAACATGAAAGGGACTTATTGTAAAATGACCATCATTATGTATTATTTACACCCATGTTTGTGACAAATAAAGATTATTATTATTATTATTATGTTTTTCGACCTACTGAATTCAATGGCCAAAATTCTATTATACATAAAACAATGTGGATGTAAAGATAGGTATAAATAGCGTTTACATTATAAGAAGTTCCGTACTATATATCCTGTGTCGCTAATCAGATCGTAACAATTGAATGAAAGTACATCCGAATAAATCATGTCCTACCGGTAATGACTTTCCAAGACGTGGATACAGACAGCGAAACAAGTTCATCGACTTCAAGTCATTCAGAGAGAGATATCTATTTTGGGAATATCTCTAAGGGTTAAAGTTCAAAACGAAGCAATTCGCCAGAGAACTAAAGTCACCGACATAGTCCTTAAGGCTAGAAAGGTGAAGTGGCAATGGGCTGGTCACGTTTGTCTTAGAGCTGTTGGACGATGGAGTTGAAAGGTTCTTCAGTGGAGACCACGTCTTGATAAACGTGGGGTAGGACGACCACCGATTTGAAAAACCCGGCTGGCAACCATTGGAGGCGAAAAGCAGAAGTCAAGTAAAATGGCGCAGTTGGTTAATACAGGCTGATGGCTAATGATGATGATGAGACCAAAATAATACTCTGCTTATCCAACAAAATATAATTATCAAAAACGTGTTACGTTATTTTTTTTATTTACGACTTTTTTTTATTTATGTATTGTTGACGTCAGCATTTTATGTTATGAAGTAAATATCGTTTTGTTATGGTATCCAAAAAAATAACAATTAATTTTGCCTTTGTTAAAATTTGAACTGCTCAAACGTCTAACAAAAGTAAGAGAAAAACAAAACAATAACAAAAAGCCGCAAGAAATTTAAATCATTGTAACAAAAGGTTGTTTCCGTCATCTTAGCTTCAAACATTTATAATAAAAAATTTACAAGGAAAATGAACGGACATTATTCTTTCGAATTCGAATCTAAATAGAGAATCATCTATTACGTTCTTTTGTATGTTATTAAGTTGGCAAGCAAGCATACGACCCATCTGATGGTAAGTGGTTGTTGTAGCCTATGAAGGCTTTCGCGTTGCCAACCTCGAGATATTGGTTCTGAAATCTCCTTCGTCCAGTAATTATACATACATATGTACTGTATTGTATTTAATATGTTTCCTAATGACGACGTTGTGGCGCAGCGGGTTCGATTCTCGCTCGGAGCAGATTTTTTGCTTGACCATACAGGCATGTTTTCCGGTCTGAGTGTGTTTGTCCTTGTAATTGTGTATGTTTCCGGACCCCCGACACAGAATATAACTATCGTAATGAAGGCCGTTGAGTGTGTAGCGTTTATTTATATAAAAAGAAAAACAACAACAACAAAGTATATAAATAAAATACACGATTAAATAATAAATTCATTTCAAATGATAAACTACCTACGAGCACTTGGAGATCTCGTAAATTCGTTCCCTCTCAACTTATTTTGCCACTTAAATCTACGTCGTAGCCTCGCGTGGCTACGACGTAGCTCGTAAAACCTGCTACGAAGACATCGTGGCTGCGAAATTCCACTTTATGCCATTACATTAAGGCTTAAGATCGGAATGACAAATTGTCGTGTCTCTAAACATAAATAATGTACGAAAGGTTGCCAAAAAATTCCTAGTATTATAATAATTGTTGTCTTTTCATTTATAATTCATAGTATATAGTTTTACGTAATTCAGTGTTTTCTTTTGTAATACAAAGAAATATCAACAATCGCTACGTAAGCTATTGCGTCGTAAAAACGAGTACCAAGGGGAAAGACTTAAAAGTGCCCATGTTCCATCCATTATTCCCAGTATTTAACCAGTGTCTCTTATTCTGAATTGAGGGGTACTTAGTATAAGTAATATATATTGGATAAGAGCAAATTGCTTATCAACAGTAGAATTGCTTATCAAGATTGACATCAGATGTCATGATAACGGCTGGGACCGAAAGCTTAACGTGCTCTCCGAGGCATGGTGGAGAAACACAGAAGGACAAACTGCCAGACCGTGAACCCTGGTACCCGCGTAACCCGCGACCCACAACGGTCATAAAGTATATATTTAATTATTTATACATATTAAAATATTCATAAATCCCTTTCCTGTAAACTTGTACGTTCCAAAATACGAGCCATTTAGTTTAATCAATAGAAATTACGTAAAGTCATAAATGTATACTATATCTATATTACAAAATATGCGTATGTTCGTTTGGCCGTTGAACAAAATTCGTTGAAACGAAACCGTTATCAGTGATAAATGGCCGTTGCGGAATAATCTGGCGTATCATCCCTTCATTGCGCATTACTATTGCCAAAAATCTAGCTTATCGTGGGACACTACTCAATGTAGACCAAAAAATAAAGTAACCCACCAAGGCGTTAAAACACTTGAAGGTTTTGGTAAGAGTAACAAAAGAAAATCGTTATCAGTATAATTATTATCTTAATCAGTAAGTGAGTTAACGAGACGGTCGCGAGTTCGACTCCCGCTCGGACCACCTCCGCACCGTGCCTCGGAGATCACGTTAAGCTGTCGGTCCCGATTGTTATCATTACATCTGATAACAGTTCGCTTTTGGACCCTCACCCTTTGAGTTGCAGAGGTCATATGGAAATCGCTGTGTTTAAAAGCTAGTAACTCATCACATCCGGATAAGAGTAGTAAGCAGATGTTGGGTAAATACCGAGGATAATACTAAGAAGAAGATGATATCTTAATCAGTGACACGCAGACTATAAAAGTCTATAAAATCCCGCCTAATAAGTATTGTTTGGTAACCCTAGTGTGCAGACTCAGCAGAATAACATAGAAAACTAATACAGTACTTTCTACGTCATCACTATTCCCTTTTGACTACTAAATTTAACCTTTTCTATGAACTTTACCTCTACGACTTATTTTTGAATAGAAATATAAGATCGTGTAACGTAAATGGTTATATCAAATGCTAAGCATGTATTTTAACAATAACAATCATAGTCAAAGACAATTTAAAACTTCATCAAATCTCATGGAGCAAAGAATCTAAAAGACACAAAGAATGTAAGTCACAGCAGAGATTATCACCACCAGTGCAATCAGTCACACTGGTGGTAGGTATTTTTTGCAAGAGGCCGGTTAGGTAGGTACCACCGCAGTGTCAAATATTCTACCGCCAATTAGAAAAAGAATTAGGGTTCCGTGCAATAAAGAAAAATCTTTACACGACACA
The DNA here is from genome assembly GCA_023373885.1 of Hestina assimilis. Classification (NCBI taxonomy): domain Eukaryota; kingdom Metazoa; phylum Arthropoda; class Insecta; order Lepidoptera; family Nymphalidae; genus Hestina; species Hestina assimilis. Next base: position 1,076,856 of record CM041749.1, on the reverse strand, counting down.
AGCGGAAACGCGGGCACAGCAACTACTAGTGCTGCTAGTTACTTAATATTAGTTATAACTTCCTAATAATAGTTAATAAATGCCTTTACATGGTCTTTTAGATATATTTATAAACGTATAAGACGCTAAATAATATAAATAATTATTATTACAAATGACGCAAAACAATAACGATTTATTCTAATCAAAAACAAAGATTACTTAAATATATACATAGAATTGGTACATTTATTGGAATATCGTAAATTATTACTCGTAATAATGCCTTAGCACTTATTTTAGAACGTAATACAAAAAGGCGTCCTTATTTTCTTTGTTTATTCTTGACCGAACTAAAAGTCTTATCTACCGTATAAAGTTATGCATTTTTTTTTAGTTTTAATTACCTAAACATTAAAAAAAAAACTAACTTGTGTGAAAAAAATTGTGTTACTTAGAAACATCGATAAACATAAATAAAAAATTTCAATAATTGTTATATACGAAATAATCACCTGATAGCGTTTGTTCAATGCGGCCAGCGTGCCGCCGGCAGCATTTCGGTACTTCAGAACACTTGCGGTCACTTGCGATCACTTGCGATCACTAGCGGTCACTTGCAGTCACTTGGAGTCACTTGCGATCACTTGCGAGTGCGGGCGATCGCTGACGGGTCGCGGCCGGGACTGCCACTGCCTCGCCCCGGTCGATACCCGCCCCTCTTCCCCACCACAGCCCAACAGGTTAGTATGCGTGCGCCGCCCGTAAACACAGACCTGATGCAATGTTCACTGCCCTGCAATTCATGAGTGACCTATTATTGAGACCTAATAGACTAGCCGAGCGACTGTCCTCAAAATTTCCCCCTTGTAATATCCTACATTATGTATAATATTTTTTGGTAAATATAAAAATATTTACTTAGATGCGCTGATAAAGGACCTACTAATAGTTTTTGTCACAAAAAAGAGCTTGAAAAAAGAAAAAAATAAGATTGGAGACATTTTGAAGAATTTTTTGCAGCGAAAAAACAACTAAAATTGGGTATGACACCGTGTAACGTACAGTTCTATATCATTAAACACGCCTCAAAAAAAATCGAATTCATGCGGGCGTAGCCGCGGGTTTAAGCTAGTATCAAAAAACGTCTTTCACGTCTATTACGTCTAACCCTTGCGGCTTTTGAGAAATTAACTATTATTTATATCTATTTCTTAAACTGTTTGTCTTCCGTATATAAATAAATAACTAATTTTATTAAAGTGCAAAAAAGTTTTCCTAAGATGGTCGCGTCACTGTCAGATGGGAACTTCTATTAGCAATGTAAAATGCGTAGGTTTAATAAAGATGGCAGATAAGGGCAAAGGTTATTCGATAATCGGAGAGAATATCATGAATACATTTTGTGAACGGTGTGAAAATACATATGAAACATTGCGCGGTTTTACCGTTGCGTAGCGAAATTAGGTGAAGTATTCAAATGAGGGGTGCTCGTAATATCATGTGACAGATCTGTTGAGGAAAATTATTCTCTCAAACTTTGTCCCATAACGCTAGTTCCTTGTATTTTATCAGGAAACATAATATAAAATCTGGTCGGTTTTAGAATTTTCTCCAAGACATGCAGGTTTTCTCACGATATTTTCCTTTGTACTGTTAAGTATATAAACACAAACACTCACACGTAAGTCCAATATCAATTATTTATTGGAAACAGTACAATTTATGAAGAACAATGAATATTCTCCTTATGCATATCCTTCGGTCGCGCGCAACCGTACCCAAAAGTGCGCGCGAGAGTTCGCCCGTAGTGATGTCCCACGCAGCTAGTGATGGACATACTGTATCGGTTTATCAGTACATATATACTTATAGCCTAAACTGTTACTAAAAATCGACTTGAACCCGTGACCTTCGGTTAAGGAGTACGTTTTGTATCCATTGGGCTTATCTTGGATCGAATGAATGGTTTAAAATTGTATGTATATGAATAATACTTATTTATATACATACAATTTAAACTATCCATCGAAAATTATTTTTTTTTTTCATAATTTTTAGTTATAAATGATAGTAATGAATAATACAAGTCTACGACCTATATGGTTTTCTCATAAATGCCACTGCCAGAGCTGAATCAAATTGAAATAGGACCAGTAGGACACGGGAAGTACCAGGTTTCAAATACAAAAGAAAAGTTATGGGGTAACAAACATAAAAAATATACAGCCGAATTGTTAACCTAGTCACACTGGTGGTAGGTCTTTTGTTGCAAGAGGCCGGCTAGGTAGGTACCACCGCAGTGTCCAATATTCTGCCGCCAAATAGTAGTGTTTAGGCATTACTGTGTTCCGGTTTGAAGGGCACTGTACGCTAGTGAAATTACTGGGCAGAGGAGATTTAATAACCAATATCTCGAGATTGGCAACGCGTGAGTGGCATCTACTAATGGTGCTGCAAGTGCTCATGGGCTGCGGCAACCACTTACCATCGGGTGGACGTATGCTTGTTTGCCAACTTGTAACATTAAAAAAAACCTAATCTTTTTGAAGTCGGTCAAAAACCTCATCAATTTATAGTCGAGGAGTTGTAATATCACGTGACAAATCTGTTGAGGAAAATTCTGGAAACTTCGTCTGATAAAATGAGTTCAGCGTATTTTATTAGAAAACATAATATAAAACCTAGACGACTTTTCCAATGGTTTCGGCATTCAATACAATTTATCAGAATCCTTAATAAAACTTCAAGGGTAAGCAATTACAAATATTATTTCTGTGAATAAACGAAGCTAATAGTCGTGAAACCCAATTTACATTTATATCTCAACTAAATATAGTCAAAATCCAATTGTTTGTTTAGCCATGAAAAAGTTGAATCAGGAGATAAAGATCACGTCAGGGTCACCACTTTGGCGGTGAAATGTGACCCTCCAATACTAAGGGTGGACCCTTTAGTACCAGCAATCATAATTATCTCGTTCCTCCACAGTGAGAAACATAATGTTCGGAGAATCTTATTACCGGAACATAAGAGCCGAAATCATATGTAAACCCATATGACTTTTTTTTAAAAACATTTAAAAAAAAGATTTAACCCTCTGAGTTTGTTTCGCCGGCTCTTCTCAGGTAGAGGTTTAATTTTGGAGCCGGTGGTAGAATCTGACTTTCAACAAATAAGTGTAATGCTTTTTGTGTTGAATAAAAATATTTAATTTGATTTGATGAATCGCTCATTACTCTCACTGTCTATTTCCTTCGTAACGCGTAGGTTCTAGAAAGATGTGTTCTCGTAAAGTACCGTATAACATTCGGTGGACGGAACTTTCTCGAACCCGTGTTCCGCACTATATATGCGGCCCGGCGCGTCGACTGAGAAACAACAAACCATACAAGTTATCAAGTGTGAAAAATAGTGACCTCGGCCAGCATTCTAGACTACGATGGACCTATGATTTGGAGCTGTGATTTGTTAAGTTCTGTTCTATGATCTTGAAGATGAAGATCTCACTAAAGTCTTATTTAGAGCCATGAGGTGTTTTGATCCAAATGTTCAAACCCCAGCATGAAACAATCTTCACATTTTACAATAGTTTGTTACAAATCCAGATTTTTTAAGTGATAAAATCCTAGTCTTCCTTGTAGAAAAAATAAGTAAGTACACTTACAAGCTATCACTATTTACTCTTGATAGTAAGATAATCCAACGCCATTTTAATTTACTTTCGAAGCAAAGGTGAAAGGCGAAAGATTTATTCGTTTTGATAGGAAACCAGAGTAATTTTTTTTTATCTGTCACTATTGTTGATTAACAGACAGACAAACGTTTTCCTGTCTTTTCAACCGGTTTTGTATTTTTGCAGTGGTGTTGGAAAATCGTTAGAGTAAACATAGTTATTAATTATGTAATTTATTGATTAGCGGATTTACATAATGACGGACGACGTTGTGGCGCTGCGGTAGCGAACCTGACTTAAACGCCACAGCTTTCCCGATTCCCGCTCGGAGCATAATATGTTTGTGTTAACCATGCAAGCATATTTTCCGGTCTGGGTATATTTGTCCTTGTCTTTGTGTGTTGTATGTGTTTCCGGACCCCGGACACGGGATATCATTATCCTAAGGGGGGCCGTTGAGTGTGAAGCGTTTATTTATTATTCCTTACAAATTTCTGAAATTGATGTTTTTTCAGTGTAATCACCAGACGTATTCTATCCAATCAGTAATAGAGGCTCGAATGTATAATTTGAAATGTTATATATAAAACCACGCCCGTGGTTTTATCAGTATTCATTTTGAATCAAACTAAGCTAAGGATAGCCTGGAGCCTTTATGAATTTCATCCAAGTAGGTTAACATTATGAACAACTTATTGTAACCAACAATGCTTTTAACACCTTGTTGTTGTTGGCTCGAATTGTCGACGATCAAGCCCTTTCCGATCGGCTTGATCCTTTGGCATTGCGTAGAGATGTCGGATCACTCTGCATCTTCTATCGCATATATCACGGAGAGTGTTCCGAGGAATTGTTTGGATTGATCCCGCCGGTAGAATTTCACCATCGGACATCGCGACAAAACTCTAAGTTCCATCCATACCACCTCGATGTTTGGAAATCCACAACAGCGCGATTTAGAAGACATTTTCTTCCTCGCACAACCACTCTGTGGAACCAACTTCCGCCGGCGGTCTTTCCGAACCGATACGACTTGGGAACCTTCAAGAGAAGAGCCTATTCTTTCCTTAAAGGTCGGCAACGCGCCTGCATGCCTTCTGGTGTTGCAGATGTTCATGGGCGGCGGTGATCACTTAACATCAGGTGAGCCTCCTGCCCGTTTGCCCCCTCTTACATAAAAAAAAAAAAAAACCTTTACTAAATAACACAATAAATTGCACAGCACTGTAACTACCACGTCGGATTTCAACGATTCGTCTTTTTATATGCGGTATGACAATAATTTTCTGTATGGTGATATATTGAAATAACCATCATTGTGACGCTTCGTTAGAATGACATCTTTTCAAATATTGTCTTTTTAATCCAACGTGTTAAATAGGTTCTATACTTCGTCATGCGCCAACATGTATATAATAATAAAAATACATCATTTTATAGCCGAACTTAAAAATATTTTTTTTGGACTCAAATGTACTGTTTACACTGGTACATATGAAAATAAGTATGTCTATTTACTCAGTTCAATCTCTGAAACAACAAACAAAGGACGGGAGCAGCAGTAAAATGTCCGAATAGCCGTAAACCAATGATAAAATTTAATATTGACATAACCTCAGTAACCAAATGTGTTGCATTTAACCTAACTCTTGTAAATCCTACAAAAATATCCTACTATTTTTTTTTTTTGTAAGAGGGGCAAACGGGCAGGAGGCTCACCTGATGTTAAGCGATCACCGCCGCCCATGAACATCTGCAACACCAGAAGGCATGCAGGCGCGTTACCGACCTTTAAGGAAAGAATACGCTCTTCTCTTGAAGGTTCCCAAGTCGTATCGGTTCGCGAAGACCGCCGGCGAAAGTTGATTCCACAGAGTGGTTGTGCGGGGAAGAAAATGTCTTCTAAATCGCGCTGTTGTGGATTTCCAGACATCGAGGTGGTATGGATGGAATTTAGAGTTTACTAATATTATAAACGTGAAAGTGAGAATCGATGTATTTTTGTTTGTTATACTTCCAAGCAACATGGATTATTACCTTTTTGTTACTGAAAAATGCATTTACGCACACCTCTGCGCGTAGTGTACTCGTCAAGTACACTAGGCAGTAGTAGTGTGGGAATCGGCCGCCTGTTAGCGGCATTACCCACTAACCCCCATCGCCATGGTGGGACGTGGGGTCGCTTGCCCAAACAACCATGACTGGTGGAAACATATCTTTCTAGAATCTGCCCGCGGCTTCGCCCACTTGAATAGTGTTGTGTAATAGGCCATCTGAGTGAGTAACAAACATCTAAACATATTTCCAAATGCATACGCTCTGTTGTACGTTTTTGATATTCTCACGGGAACCTAAAATTTTTCCGGGATAAAAAGTATCCTTCGTCTTAATCTAGATAACATGCTGTCGGTGTGCTAAATTTCATTCTAATCGGTTAATGCGTGGTAGAGTAAGAAACATAATTACAGTGCGATTTTTAATAATCCCACGGGATCCTAACATTTTACCGGGATAAAAAGTAGTCTATGTGCTATTCCAGACTATAATCTATCTCTGTGCCAAATTTCATCCAGATCCGTTCACCATCAAACATCATTCATCCATCCATCCAACCATCCAACCATCCAACCATCCATCCGTCAATCGAAACTTTTAAATTTATAATATTAGTACAATTACCTGGATTAACACATAGGATATTTTTATCGCGAAAAAAAAAATTGGGCTACCGTCGGATTATCAATGGACTACATTAACGCGAGTGGACACAGCTAGTAAATGATAGAAAAAGCTGAAACGTCATTGGTTGAGTCACTTTTTAAATGCAGATAATCTGAGAAAAACACGTTTTGCATGTTTTCAATTCTTGTAATACATTGAGTACTAAATAGAATAACAGGAAAGTATATATCAAATGCCGGTCAGATGCAGTGGCAACTAAACTCTACTCATCGTAAATTCGTCACCTGGAGGTCTGGAAATCCATTATATTTATAAATATTTCAAAGCAGTTTTGCCACTGCAAATTTTGGAAGCGGTCGTGTTTCGACCGAAATAATCATTTGTCGGCAGTATATGGATTGTAGCACCCTACGATGTTGTGTGTGTTGAAAATGCAAAGATTAATCGTTATTCTTTGTTTTTTTTGTACCTTATGAGCGCTTACACCACCAGTCCACCACTCATTTGTAGGTGTCAATCAACGCGTATATGGGTTTTGAAAGCTCTTTTGCCTAGTAAATTGACTAGCTACAGTGTTCCAACCGAAACACAGGAATGCAAAATAAACTACGGCTTGACACTGCAGTGATACCTACCTGGCCTACCAGCATTATAATTCTATTTTATTAATAATAAAAACATAATATATTCATCCTGACACCACTATTAAATCCTTTAAAATATTTTATTATTTCTGTCTTATTATGTCATCCATTAAAGTGGAGTATTCATTCCTACGATAAAGATTTTATTATTCTAAAAATTTATTTTTTTAATATTATAAATTTTTGTAGCGTAATTTTTATATTGTCACCGTAAAGCACTTTTTATCTTCTTTATATATATAATTCTACTGTACGTGTGTCACTAAGCTCCTAAACGGCTGGACCGATTTTGATGATTTTTTTGTGTATTCGAGAATCGTTTAGATTAACAATTGGACCCAGTAGGGAGCGCTGCTATCGGGTCTCACTTCTTTTTCATTTTCGTGGCAGGACAACGTTTGCTGGGCCCGTTAATTAAATATAAAATTTTAATTTAGTATAAATAGCACAGTATATTAGTTCTATATGTACTTGGTCTCAAAGAGCGGTGTCGTGTGTACAGTATAGTGTATTTGGACGAAATATTTTGACACATACACGCAAACTTGCTCACAATTTCTTTCATAACAAATAAAACCTTATTCGCGTGGCTATAAATAACACAAAAGTATTTTATCAGATGTAGTTTTTACTCACGGTTATAGTTAAGAAAGAGAAATTTAAATATTTATTACTGTTTTCTCTTACTAAATCTTACTCGAATTATTTTTTTTTTAGAGGGGGCAAACGGGCAGGAGGCTCATCTGATCTTAAGCGATTACCGCCGCTCATGAACATCTGCAACATCAGAGGGCATTTAGGTGCATTGCCGACCTTTAGGATGCAAATTTTATACGCAAGCTGACGAGCAGTCACTTTACGAGATTGACCTGCCTTAAGCGCCACAGGTCGCGGGTCTGATTCCCACTCCGATGTTTGTATTGGCATACCGGCATGTTTTACGGTCTGGGTGTGTTTGTCCATGTCATTGTGTATGGTTTTGGACCCCCGACAAAGGGTATAAATATTCTAATGATTGCCGGTGAATGTGTAGCGTTTATTTATTTATTTTTTACCGACATACGGTAATAGCTGACCAGGCGGGCTTTTTTTAAGCCCTATACCCTTTCGCACCGTACCTTCCTCTTACCACAGTGAATTAATTCAAAATATCTCATACATGTATTGTTAGTGACTATACTTTTGCCCACGGTTTCGCTCGCATGTATAACGAGGATTTTTAATGAGGCACCCTTAACGCAATATAGAAGTAATTGGCTCCCCATACAAAGTTTCATGCCCTATTTAGGTTTATAAATTCCATCCACCATTTCTTTAGGTTAAGTAAGTTAAATTCATTACCAAGTTACTATAATCAAGAATGCTTTTAACCACTTTACTAGATAACAATAAATTGTACAGTACTTTGACGACTGTTTCGGATTTCAACGATTCGTTTTTATGTATTATGAAGATGGTTTTCTACATCATGAATATTGAAGTAACTATCGAACAGCCATCAATGTGATGCTTGGTTAGAATAACAGCTTTTCAATTGTTGTCGTTCTAATAGTCTTACTTCTAATCCAACGTATTAAATAGATTGTATAGGCAAACGACACTTCGCTATGCGCCAAGATATTCATGTATGAACCAAGAGTTGGCATAATTTTTTGAATTAGCTAAATATATTTTTATTTATTTTTGTTTATAACCAATATTACAAAATATGTATAATTCAATACTAACTATATTTCGATCGCAATCCCGATTCTTTGAGAACCAGTAAAAAAGAACATCGCGACATAACTCTAAATTCCATCCATACCACCTCGATGTCTGGATATCCACAACGGCGCGATTTAAGACATTTTCTTCCTCGCACAACCACTCTGTGGAATCAACTTCCGCCGGCGGTCTTCCCGAACCGATACGACTTGGGAACCTTCAAGAGGAGAGCGTATTCTTTCCTTAAAGGTCGACAACACGCCTGCATGCCTTCTGGTGTTGCAGATGTTTATGGGCGGTGGTGATCGCTTAGCATCAGATGAGCCTCCTGCCCGTTTGCCCCCTCTCACATAAAAAAAAACTAGCCCTCCAGTCACTTGTGGATGCAATGGGTCGGGGTGTAATATCTTGTAGAACTTTTTTTGGCACTAACGCTCCATAGCCCAAGTTTTTAAATAAATAAAACTCTAAAAAAATATTATATAAATCTTTAATGCAAAATACTGAACAGCTTTGTGGTTTATAACAACTTAAATCTTAATATATTTTTTTCTGGAACAAGACTTCATATTATAATAATCTGTCAATTATATCCATTCTACTAAAATCCTAGTCGACCCCGACACAGTCAATATCAAGTGTCAATGTGGGCCGTGGAAACAAACCTTTTTAACTATTGAAGAATCGAGTTTAATGATTGCACCTTAATCCATATTTGCAAAAATACATTTTCTTAGCATTAAAGTACTAGAATATTTATCCGCGTGACCTTGTCAATGCATTTGCGACTTATGAGCCATGAGCGGTCATGAACATTATATGTATCGTTTGTTCACCTTGTTTACCATTGCTGCTTAAGCTGTACAATATCTGGAGCGGTACAAGTGCAGGTAGCAGTGTAGCAGGAACTTAAGATATCATCGTGCTCTATGTATGTAGTAGCAACAGCATGGGTAGGAGAAATCTAGCGGCAACGTGGTTACACGTGTTTAACATTTTTTTAAACATTTCTAGTACTTTATTGTTAAGAATACTTAGGACAAACCATATGCATTATCAATTTAAATATCCATTTATGACGTAATAATTGACAATTGCTCTACGACCTAGGGCTAGGATTTATAGGGATAAGTATTCGTTTTTTAAACACAATACAAAATCCTGTTTTTGCACTTATTTGTTCCGTATTTTCTTACATCGGTGCGGAAAACTAGCAGTACGATTGCCGTACTTTGAGTAAAGGAAGAGTTTAGAGAGAGTGTGAGTATGGGCTTAGGGTGTTTCCTTTCTTGAAAGACGTGCAATGGTATGGGCGCTGGTTCTTCGCTCTATCTCCTTCGCTCTATAATCTTTATAAAGGTAGTACATCTCCAGTAGAGCCGGCCCAGTCATGCTGAAAACAGCAAGTCTCGACTATTCGTAAAATTGATGACTATGACTTTTGGTATGGAGATTTCAAGAGATAGAAGAAGATTGCGCTTGTCCAAATCTTGTTTAAGTTTCCTTCTTCGCCTTGAAGAGAGATGTGAATTTGCCCAATTCATATGTTGGCATGAATGGCAGATAGCTTGTCCATTTCCATCTGGAAAATGAGTATAGTTTTAATTATTTTTTACTCACACAGAGAAAATGTGTGTGTGTGTCAGTATCGTAGTGTCACGACACTACTTAAGTCTCTTTCACTTCCATAAATATATATTATGGCTATTGGCAAATGAGCATACGGTCTGCCTGATGGTAAGCAGTTACCGCAACCTATGAATGCAAGCGATACCTGAAGTATCACATGCGCGTTGTCAACCCAAGGAAAAGAAGGGAACAGAAGTGGCGGAAGATTGGCCTTCCAACGCCCTCACTCATTGCATGAAACGCAACAATACCGTTACTTTACGCCGATTTTCTCTGAGAAGGTAGTACTTCCTTGGTATTTTATGTTTGTAACTCATGTACGCATAAACTGCATAACGGATTAGGATTAATTTTAATAAACATATACTCGTATTTTATTTTCTAGATTAGCACGCAGAATACTTTAATTCATGTTCCTGTGGTGTCATCAAACAATATTCCACAGGACGTATTCAATTGAAATTTGGCATAGATGTATCTAGTGGAACATTATTCACTTACAAATAATCATTTTCCCTCTTGAGCCAATTCTAAGGTCAAGGCGAATGAAATCGCGGGCTGATGCCCTACTCACCTACGAATGAAACTCATACCGACAGGAAAGTCATAAGTGTCACCACCCTCATTCTTTGCGGTCTCTAGAGACATCTCCTTTGCCCAGGCTTCAAGACCCCTCTCTTCATCAGTGCCTGTAATATAATAAGATATTGATAAAAAAAGAATTGGAATTTTAGGTTTAGTTACATCGAATCGTATTGCAGATTTTTAATTTTATCGTATTGATCTTAGTTTTCTAAAGCAAAATTTTGTGTAGATGACGAAACGCAGTCGAGGACAACACAATGCAGTATCTCAAGTTAGTTAAAGTGAAAGAAAATTGTAACTAACAAATGCATAGATTTTTAATGAAATAAAAGATTATTTTTTAAAGCTTTTGTATGTTATATTTTCTGGCCTTTACATAGCAGATCCGTGTGTTGGCGAAAGGACAAAAAATCGTGTTCCAGTACTTTTAATCTTATGTGTCTTTGACATTAATTTTATAAATTCTGAATTTTGACAATGAATTATTTACGTTTCTTCTATGAAATTAAAATAATTGGACTATGAAAAAGTAACATTATATGATATCTGTTCGTTGAACTTTCTTTTGATGTTTGGGTAACACGCATGGGTAAATGAAGGCATAAGTTTGAGTAACCTTGGTGTAATCAGAAACAATTTATTCAAAGAACATCATCATTCAAACATCAACATTTTACTGTAGCAGACCCTTGTAGCCCAGCACAAAGGGGCCGGCTCGACTGGGGAAGTACTGGCCCTCTTACAGAAAATCGGCATACAGTAACAGTTATAGTAGGTAATGCCGGAGCCCTCTCGCACCCCCTCTGTTCCCATCCTTTTTTCCCTTCTCATCCCTCATGTCTCTTGGGTAGGCAACGTGCATGTGATACTTCAAGTATCGCAAGCGTTCATAGATTGCCGCGACTGCTTGCAATCAGGCGGGCCGCATGCCTGTTTGACCTAAGCCAGACCATTTACATAATACGATGTTATTCGTTACAGATTCTGAACGAGCTTCGACAAGTCATAGACTTATCATATATGGACAGTCCCTTCCATACAACATAATGCCAAAGATTCGCTAGTGCTCCTTCGTAAATTCATCACTGACGCAACGAAACGAAGTTAGTCACAAGTTTGCAAGATAATCGAATAATGATAGCGTGTGATTAACTTCATTTGGTAGCACCAGCGGATCATTGGACACTTCTTCGTTATGTATGGGTCAGTCCTTAGTTTACAGTAAGTCATTGATCTAAGTACATTTTTACACAAATTTATTTACTTTATGACTGAATTAATGAAACACAAATTGTTATAGAAGTAATGTAATAGAATAATTGTCCGGTATTAATTCCTCACGCGAACTAATCGACCTAAATACTTCCGAGCTATTTCCATTTATACTGTTGGTAGTTTATACTCCATTACAGTTAAAGGGTCTTATTGTATAATGATTCTTGTTTTTTATTCTTAATTATAAAATACCTGTAGGTTTACGAAATGTGGAACTTTAATTTTTTTTATTTATTTTTATTTATTTATTAAGTCAATATTTATTAACAATATGTTTTATACTAAAGTCTTACAAAACCTGACAATTGGTTTGACTGTAAGATCAGTTAAAGTTATACTATTAAGTTAAATAAATATACTAATAACAACAAAATTTTATACATTTAACATAACAATAAAATATAACGTACCTATATCTAAGAAAAAACAAGAAAATAATTAGAATTATAACAATTAATATACATACAAATAACTGTAACATAACTATGAGTAAGAATGATAATAATAATAATAATAAAGAGAATTATAATGATTTTTAATTTTTTTAATTGGCATGCCTTATTCATGTGCATTTGATTTATGTTTCTTAAAATGTTGCCTTACTAGCGCAAATAATGAGACATTATTAGTCAAGTGCGTTGGGGACCATGCACAGTCGAAACTAAACCTTCATTTTTAATTTTTTATAATTTCACTACAAAACCCCGTAGTGGTTCATAGAATACACCTATTTATTAAATTTCGTACATATATAACAATTAGATTCCGATTAAATTGACTGTGACATTAGGGTTCCGTTTTGCCATTCGGCTACGGGACCCTAATGTACCAAAAACATTTTGTTTTTAATACATTGGTTTAAGCACAAGTAATCATCTTCAATCAAAACATTATTTATACTAACTATTACCTAATGTTTGTTTCACATTCTTATTTTTTTGGTTTGATTCTGTTTATTTCTTACTAAGGTAAGCTGATCCTGTATTTTTAATGATATGAAAAAGAGTATACAAATCTTTCAGAACGGATAACGACAAATTCTTTGGCGGCAATTATTGAGCGTAGCGTATTCAGCTAAATATTCATAAATAAAATATTTTATTATAAATTACTTAATTTTCAATTCAATTCTGAATTCGTAATGAATATATACGAGGTAGCTTCAAGGTTGCACCAATTGTCGACAAAATTACTGAAAGCCGCCTTCCTTGGTATGGACATGTCAAAAGACGAGAGGACGACCGTGTAGTGCAACAACAACGATCTAGACCTCACGAAAGCCTAATTGCCCGAACTGACAAACCAAGTTCGTTCGACTTGGCGCAGGAAAGTAACGAGATCCGACCCCAAATAATGGGATTCAGGGAAGGTAGAAGAAGATTTAATTATCAATTGAATAAGGAAATTATTATTTATTTAATTAATTGAGAATTTGACAAAAGTACTGATATTGTAAAAACAAAATACCTTCGCATATAGCTTAGCTTAGCGCTGCGCCATTTTATCAAATAAATAATTTCATACGCTTGTCAAAGTAATGGCGCGGGTCGAAAAAGCATTAGTATTTTTCTCGTCTGTCCTTTGACTTTTCTTATAAAATATTCACAGACAGATGGAGTGTATCGAATTATATGTATGAAAACTTTGTGTATTGTAAAATTTAACAAACAAAAGAGACGCTGTTTCAACGATGTTTATTTTATGATTTTTTTAGTTCATTCTCATAATTAAAGATGTTCTTTGTCACTAAGGCAACAAGTGCTTTGTCTGGATTTCTAAATAGCATGTTTGGGCTACAATTATGAGATATTAATATAAAGAAATTAGGAGACAAGTGCGTGGTGGACCGCGCAGTGAAAACTAAAGGGTTCCGCTGCTTCCGCAACCGCAAACATAAGTTTGTAATTTCATAGTAATTATTGAAAATAATATTTAAAAAAAAAACAAAGTTATGGGAAAAACCTATACATCTTTGAAATTTCTTAACGTATCTTCTTCAAAATAATTAACAAAGATTCTAGCTTATTAGCCTCTTTTGCTATATCATGCATTTCAAAAAGCAATCATTGCTGAAAATTTTCCGAATGAATTGAAAAATTTAAACCTTACTGATGAACTTACCAGGCATTACGTTGTCAAGGAAACACCCCACCAGACCGCCGACAAGGATGGAGGTCGACAGTAAAACCTGTCACAAAAATATATCCTTTTTATCAGGTAATTTAATAACGCGTAGATATTAATCTTGAAATTCGGAGGGAGTTTTCTTTGTACAAATAGGCTACGCTAACGATCGAATAGATAAAAGTAAAACTTGGTGACCTATTAAGCAGCCTCAGGCGCGGTCGGTATATGGATGGGTGACCAGTTATGTAGTTTCGGACTTGAGAATGCTTAAACTTGACTTGACAAACACCACAGGTCGCAGGTTCAATTCCTGCTCGGGGCAGATGTTTGTATTGACCATACATGTGTCCCGGTCTGGATTTAATGAATCTCACCTGTAACACAGCATCCAAAGCTTCCACGCCCGTCTGTATGACCCCGCTATGGGCAGACATCCAACGCGTTAGTACCAGAGGAAAGAACAGGCTGAACCCAATGATGTACAGGTTCCTGGAACTGTTCAGGTCCACATACTGCAGTGCAGATAGACCTAGACAGAATAACCTAATTGTTGGTATAAAATGTCTATCCTATTAAATAAGGTTTTTTAATGCGACTAAGTTGGTTGTTGTAATCTATCAGCGCTTGCAGCACCATTCCCTTGTTGGTATCACTCATCCGTTGTCAACCTCGAGATATGTATTGGTTCCTAAATCTCCTGTGCCCAGTAATTTTAGTAGCTACAGGGTACAGGTCTTTTAAACCGACACAGTAATTTAAAACACACTAATGCGCTGCGGTAGAATATCTGACACTACGGTTGTACCTACGAATACCTAGCTAACCTCTTGCAATAAAAGGCCTGCCACCAGCGAATAGTAAAGTAACAGCCTGTGAATGTCCCACTGTTGGGCAAAGGCTTAATCCACCACGCTGCTCCACTGGTAGTTGGCGTATATACAAGTCTCAGAATTTCTAAAACTCTGAGGTTGTCTTGGTTTCCTCACGGTGTTTTTCTCACTGTTAAACACGAGACGAATTCGAAAAATATATTCAGCACTTGAAAATTCAGAGCTGCTTGTCTTGATTTGAACCTGTGACTTTCGGTTAAAGTCTTTTTTATCCATTGGGCCAGCTCGGATCAGCTTAGCGAATAGTATTCATCAGTAACAACAGATTGTATCATACATGTAACGATATTTAGGAAGGCAACAAGTTTGTCATTGCTTCCTTTCTGGACTATTATTTTGCTATTTTACTGCATTGCTAGTGGACTACACAATGAGCTATGGAGCGTTAGTGCAAAATAATTTCTACAAGATATTACACCCCGACTCTTTGCCTCCAGAGGTGATAGGTACATTTTTCACCTAAAGAATCGAGATTGCGGTTCAGCGCAGAAATGTAGCTAGCATTCTTGCCACCGTTCCCCGTGGAGATGAATTGTCCAGTTTTAATTATTTGTAAATATAGTTAGTATTGAATTATAAATATGTTGTAATATTGGTTGTAAATAAAATCTAACTATTTTGCTGATGTGATGTAAGTTTCCACTTACCGAATGCAGCGATCATCCCGAACATGACGCAGAACAAACCACCCACAATGGGCTGCGGAATGAGAATGAATACGGCGCCCAACTTGCCGATAACGCCCTGCAGTACCATGAGACCGGCCGCCCACTGCACCACGCGTCTTGACCCGACCTTATTAACATCTATTTATAGACTGTTGTACTTTTAGGGCAAAATAATTAAAGAACATTAGCACGACACCGAGAGACGCTCATAACCTGGTGTGGTCGCTGGTCGGTAAACGGTCGGTGGGTTAAGCAACTGTAGGCGCGATCAGTCACTAGATGGGTGATCGCATAGGGGTATTTCAACTGAGCGTCTCCGTGCTGCGGAGGGCACGTAAAAAGTCCCGGCTGTTGTCAATTTGACAACAGTCGATAAGACAAGTCAGAGGCCTACGGGCGACCTGAACAACTCTGACACTAGGTTGGCCACTAACCACTCGATAAGAAGAAGAAGAAGCACAACACCGTTAGCCTTTAGCCTCAACGGTTGCAGGTTCGATTTCAGCTCGGACAGATTTTTTTTTTTTTTTTTTTTTTTTTTTTTTTTTTTTTTAAGAAGTTGGCAAACAAGCATACGGCCCACCTGATGGTAGGTAAGTGGCTGCCGCAGCCTATGAGCGCTTGCAGCACCATTAGTAGGTGCCACTCGCGCGTTGCCAACCTCGAGATATTAGTTCTTAAATCTCGTTCGCCCCGTAATTTCACTAGCGTACAATGCCCTTCAAACCGGAACACAGTAGTGCCTAAGCACTACTATTTGGCGGCAGAATATTGGACACTGCGGTGGTACCTACCTAGCCGGTCTCTTGCAACAAAAGACCTACCACCAGTAAATATTTGCATTATATTGCAATAATAAATTAGTAATATTTGCATTGATCTTACAAATATCTGTTTCGGTCTAAGCGTTTGTCCTTGTGGGTCTCCCCGCCGTGCATCGGAGAGCACGTTAAGCTGTCGGTCCCGGTTCTTATCACATAACATTTGAGAATAATCGTAAGCTCTTGATAACTAAATTGCTCTTATCTAATCAGTTACTGGTTCGACCTTAGGGTTGCGGAGGTCAGATAGCAATCGATCTGTGTAATAATTAGTAACCTTTCAAATCAGAAAGCAACCCTTGAGAGAGTAAGAGACCCTTGGTAAATACACGTATAGTACGGGGAATTAAGTGTGTAGCTTGTAATAGGAGTAGGCAAGTCAATTACTCAAGGGAGGCAACTCTCGCATTACAGATCAGACCTTCTACACGTACCGTTGACCTATTAGGACAACTCTACTTGAGGATCTACTTTTTTCCTAACTTCCTTTAAAAAGTATCATAACTAATATGTAATCAATGTAACCCGGCATGGGTTTACATTTCTTAGAAGATATTTTCTGAGTTCTACTTACTTAGTAATCTAGTTACCTACCTTAGTAACACCAATGGCACCAACGTTCTCACCAAAAGTATTAGTACCGTTCCCAGCTCCCCACAAGCCGGCTAGAAACGTCCCCAAGCCTTCAGTGCCCAGACCACGGTTGATGGCGTGCAACGGCGGAGGTGGTGCCGCTTGGGGATAAATCAAAGAAGTAAAGATAAATTTTTGGAACGAGGTTTCTTAACGCGTAGTAGTAGTGCGATTTAATAGAAATCATCACGTAACGAAATGTCGTATGTTGAATGTGTGTGTGCGTGTATTTATCAAAGTGAGTGCGCAAGCCAGGTGCGCGCAACTCTCTCTCTCTCTCTCTCTCTCTCTTTATTCTTTAACTTATAGAAATATACAGCGTCACGTACGCGTTGCCAACACAAGGGATGGAGGGAAGGGGTGTGGAGGGAAAAAAGGAGGTGGAAGATTGAGCTTCCGGCGCTCTCACTAATCGCGCGAAACACAACAGTACTCTGTTATTTTACGCCAATTTTCTGTGAGACACTTCCCGGTCGAGCCGGCCCATTTGTGTTGGGAAAAACATGTCTCTGCTACTACTACATTCTAAATTATGGGCAATCTTAATAGAGTATAAAATATGAGAAAATATAATAGAAAGGTTATATTGAATGAAAGTCTAGTTTCTCTATTATATACACTATTTAACACTATAAATTTTTTTAATATGAACATACACTATACAGTATATATATAATTATACACTATAAAATTTAATTACAGGTACAGTTACATATGCATTTTGTAATGATCTGATCAAGGATATCAAAGTATTCTTTAATATAAATCATGGAAAAAAATGTTGTATATGTTCTTTCATTCTGTATAAAATATATTTATTAACTACTAGCGGCCCGGCCGACTTTGTCTTGCCCCGAAAAAATCTGGGACCCGATATTAGCGCCCTCTACCCGAGTCTAGAAGTGACACCGGTGAAAGATGTTGGTTTACTATTATGACTATTAAAAAGCAGGGGTTCATGATAAAAAAGTGAAAATTTAGGGTCGTATGTATTTTTCAACGCCACATAATAAAAAATAATAAAAATAAAAATTATCCAAAAATAAGAAAAAAAATGTTTGGGGTGGACACCCCTTATCACTTAGAGGTTTGAAAAATAGATAGTAGCCGATTCTCAGACTTACTGAATATGCATAAAAATTTCATAAGAATCAGTCAAGCCGTTTCGGAGGAGTATGGGAACGAAAATCGTGACACGAGAATTTTATATATTAGACTAGCGGGCCCGGCAGACGCTGTCCTGCCCCGAAAGAAATCTGGGACCCGATAGCAGCGCCCTCTACCCGGTGAAAGTTTTTGATTGACTTAAGGATATTAAAAAGCAGGGGTTGGTGATAAAAAGTGAAAATTTAGGGTCGTATGTATTTTTCAATGCCACATAATAAATAAATAAAAAATAAAAATTTTATACAAAAAAAAAAAAAAAAAAATTCGGGGTGGACACCCCTTATCACTGAGAGGTTTGAAAAATAGATAGTAGCCGATCCTCAGACTTACTGAATATGCATAAAAAAATTCATAAGAATCAGTCAAGCCGTTTCGGAGGAGTATGGGAACGAAAATCGTGACACGAGAATTTTATATATTAGATATACCTAACCTTATTACTAAAAAAACATTTTCAATAATTTAACAAAATTGTATTTCGTTCAATTCGTAAAAGCCAATTCGAGAGTTTAGGGAAAAAAAATCCACCGTAAATTTCTTCGAAATGAAAACAATTTATTCTTTCGTCGATCATTTTTTCACTTATCGCTATCACCATCATTTATCTTGACAAAGGTCTCTGCCCTAACGTAAGTCTTTTCGAATGGAGAGATTTAAAGATAAGATTTTTTTAAGTAATATGAATTGTAAATTCTGACGAACGTTGTGGCGTGTTGAGCTATCGGTCACGGTTTTTATAACCAAACTGTTAACCAATCTGGTTACTAGTTCGCTCTTAGGGTTGCGGAGGTCAGATGGCAATCACTATGTATCAAAACTAGAGACCTGGCACATCCGAATAAGAGTAACAAGAAGATGTCAGGTACATATCGGGAATAATGCTTGAAAAAATAATAATAAATAAATAAACGGTACACACTCAACGGCCCCCACTAAGATTATGCTGTGTCGAGGGTCCGGGAACCTACACAAAGACAAGAACAAACACACCCAGACCGGAAAACTTGGCTGTATGATCAATACAAACATCTTCTCCGAGCGGGAATCGAACCCGCGACCTGTGGCGCTTAAGGCAGGTTCGATACCGCTGCGCCACAACGTCGTCGAAAAAGATGTATATTAACTACGCCTACATCGAGTCAGAATTGGTGAATCTGTGTCTATAGGATATTCCTCGTCCTCCTGGTATTTTCTCAAGAATCCTCCATGGCTAGCTCATTACTGACATCCAGATTTTACAGGCTTCTCATGACGCTCATGATATAAGATTAAATTTTTTTTTCAAGATACAACGATTATCAAATCTTATGTGATAGCAACCGGGTCAGACAACTTTATATAGTCTGTGAGGCACTGTACTGAAAATAAATTCAAGTAACATGGACTCAAAAAAACTCTGTTGAAATCATAACATTTTTATAAAGTCGGTTTACAAGATTTACATTATTCTTAAGGTCGACGACTGTTTTCTTTTTATGTTAGAAGTTGGCAAACAAGCATACGGCCCACCTGATGGTAAGTGGCTGCCGCAGCCTATGAGCGCTTGCAGCACCATTAGTAGGTGCCACTCACGCGTTGCCAACCTCGAGATATTAGTTTTTAAATCTCGTTCGCCCAGTAATTTCACTAGCGCACAGTAGTGCCTAAACACTACTATTTGGCGGCAGAATATTGGACACTGCGGTGGTACCTACCTAGCCGGCCTCTTGCAACAAAAGACCTACCACCAGTGTGACTGATTGCACTGGTGGAATAATCTCTGTTGTGGCAGAGGTTATCCCAACAGCGGGCGATGGGGTCGTCACATCCCGACGCCTTTAAACATGACGACTGTGGCTATATATATATATATTTGTCCATCTGTTTTTCTTTCTGGTATTTTTTTTAAAATTAAATATATGAAATTATAGATAGACTTTGGTACCTGCAGCGTCCAAAAGTCAGTGAATCTTTCTTTCTTTCTTTCAATTACACGTTAAAGGACTTTGTGTGTTCTTACCACACATTCTCGCAGTGGTGGGGTAGTAGCTGATGGATTCCACGGTACAGGCTAGCACGCCCGCCAGCATGCCCAGAACTCCCGCCACACTCACCGTCGGCACTCCCCATTGGCCTAAAGATGAGATTTTATTATGCGCATTATTCTCAGATATAAGGTCTAGTTTGGCGTTAATTAAAATCTAACTTAGAACAATTAATACATAATTATTATTAGGTTGAATTAAATATTGTATTTCATTTTATTTAGCTGCAATGCTGTTAAGGTAACTCTTAATAATTTTATCATGAAGTGCTGGCAATTGCCATATTGTAAACCAATTAACTAAAATTTTAGATACTTATATAAATGAGGTAATATTATTAGATGAAAAACATTTCGATAATATAATTCTTCATCCTAGCATTATTCCCGGTATTTTATGTACCCAGAGTCTGCTTATTACTCTTATCCGGATTTAACAGGTTACTAGTTTTTACACGGAGCGATTGCCATATGACCTCCGCAACCCTAAAGGCGAAGGAGTAACTCATTGGATAAGAGCAATTTACTTTTCACGAGCTAACGATTATGATCAGATGGTATTAATAATAACCGGGCCGGACCGCTTAACGTGCTCTTCGAGGCACGGTGGGGAGACCCACAGGAGAGACACGATGGACAAACGCCCAGACCGAGACAGAAATTTTAACAAACATCTGCCCGAGCGGGAATCGAAGCCGCGATAATATAATTCACATTATAAGGTAATATATACCATAACATAACATAAAATAAAATAACATTGAAGGTCCATGATTACCTGGAAGCCTTAGAATTGTAAACAAAGTACAAATACATTGAAAGCGCTATATATTTACTTTGAATGACTGAATCCCAAAGAAAAACAGGACACGTCCTTATTAACGATTTATTAAATAAGTTAGTAACATGATATCTGGTAATGATAAAGTTTAGACCAGAGCCGGTAAAAGGTAAAAAGGTTAAAAGTTTCAGTGGGTTAGTAAGCAATGGACACATGACAATCATATTATAATACATAAATGGACGCAAATAAGCAATACCATGTCAACCTAAAAAATTGAAAAAACTGAGTTATATATGCAGGAGTGTTTGTAAATGGCTAAAGAACTTTTTTTTTTTATATGTGTAGGGTTTTAAGGTTTAAAACTTCTAAAAAAGCCATTTTTTAATCATGCAATGTATGTATTATGTTAAACGTTTTGGATTATCTTATATATGAAATACGCAGTTTGTATACTTATTTTTGTGAAAATAAGTAAAATAACTTACATAAATCTGAAATTGCCAAAAACTTGACCAATACATAAAAAAATCATATAAAGCAATTTGTTCAAAATTTTCAAACGCGTTTTTCTCGAAATGACATTCGTGTGGGTTGACATGGTATTGCTTATTTGCGTCCAAATAAATATGGCCAAAATGTTAGGTAGTAAAAATTCTATACACGTCGTTTTATTGATATTTTTGTAAGAAAATACAAGATATTGGATCGTAAACGTTCTCCTTTGTACATAAATATAAAGAAATTTAGAAGCTTTTAACGTGCAAAGTGCTTTCACGATATAAAATATTGAATTTTTATTTTATTGGCCCGTATTATATATTTACAAAACATATAAAGCGGTATATATGTATATAATTATATAATCGGTTAGTATACGGTTGTTGTTCACCATGGTCTTTTCCATATTTGACGATTATGGTGACAATTAGGTATGTGCTCCCAGAAAGTACGGGAAGTAATTTTAGAATTTTATTTTTTTTAGGTTATTAAGTTGGCAAGCAAGCATACGGCCAAAGACACTACTGCTTTGCCTTAGAATATTTGACACTGCGGTGGTAGTGGAGTTTGAAAGTTTGTATGGTATGTCTGTAATTATTGAAATTAGAATAATGAAACTTTGTTTTTTGGCTAATAATTACAGATATAGAAACAAACAAGAATTGGGGGTTCAAAATGATGTATAAAATTCGATAGTCATGCGGGAAAGCCGCAGACACAAGCTAGTTATTAATATGAGTTTTGCTAGTTACACTATCACGGTAATCAAGCGTCTCAATCGATCATCATGAAATTTTACATATACCTAATTATGAAGTCAGAAATTTCTGTATCTCTGACGACATAATAAGGCACAAGTACTGTTCAACATGAATAGAAAAGTAACATCTGGCATGAAAACTCCACCTAGTGACCTTTCTCTCAAAACTTACTTCTAAAGTTCACACAGACAACGTAAGATACTAGCGAAATGAAATTAGCATTCTATTGCTCATGATATTTTACAAGTTAAAAACAACACATTTTAAATGCCATGTCTATTTACATTAAGTTTCTATTTATATATTCTTTGAAACATCATTCTAGGAATTTATTTATTATACGAGTTCATTATTCAAAACTTTCCATTTATTAAATTTTCAAGACCATCACTCATTTCAAGAAATGTTGTCAATATTAAGACAGGGAAAATTAAGAATTCAGTAAGCGGCGCAAGAATTTATTTTAAATTATACATCTTTAATACCGTTTCACTCGAAACCTATCTGTAAGTCGTGGTTTATTAGTTTTAACACTTTTCAAAAATACCTAATTAATTAATGCTTATAGCATTTTTAGTCTTATTCCAAGCGGACATTTGTACCTCTTAATCTATCTCAGAATGGCTGATATTTTATATTTAAAAACTATATTAACTGCATAAAAAAAAAAATCATTAAAAATTTGTTTATTGAAGATTATGTTACCTAGTGTTTTGAGACCCCGCGAAGGCTATTTGGACACAAATAAGCAATACCATGTCAACCCACACGAATGTCATTTCGAGAAAAACGCGTTTGAAAATTTTGAACAACTTGCTTTATATGAATTTTTTATGTATTGGTCAAGTTTTTGGCTATTTCAGATTTATGTAAGTTATTTGACTTATTTTCACAAAAAATAAGTATACAAACTGCATATTTCGTATATAATATAACCCAAAACGCCTAACATATTACATAAATTGCATGATTGAAAAAATGGCTTTTTTAGAAATTTTAAAGCTTAAAACCCTACGAATATTAAAGAAAAATGTTCTTCAGCCATTTACCAACAGTTCTGCATATATAACTCAGTTTTTTCAATTCTGTGGGTTGACATGGTATTTCTTATTTGCGTCCATTTAAGAGTTAGTTTTGACGGTCCGGGGCTTACCATTATTCTCTTATTGCGATTCAAATTTCGCCCAATATATATAATGACATATATTTATACGTCAAGCTCATATAAAACCTAAATGTCAGAATTGAATTGGATTGATTTTGAATCGCTATAAGAATTAATGGTAAGCTCCCAGGTCTAGCCGGCCTTCCCGCTCGGATATTTCTCTGACCCTACTGACCTCGACATTAAAGAAAGATCACCTGGATAAGGAACCCGGAACCAAGGAGCTTGTTTGATGATATTTAGCTTGATGTCGGTTCGTGCGGGGTGTTCCGGACCAAGCGCTTCAGTAACCGTGAGTATTCCGCACACCGCCCACATTATCACTATAGTGAGTAACACCTGAAAGCATTATCATTTCTTAAATAAATAAATAAAAAACCCGACCCTTCCAGTAACCGCATAAGATAACCGCGTAAATTTTGAATTTTCACAATGGTATATACAACTTTTATTAGGGTTCCGTAGCCAAATGGCGACCCTTATAATTTTGTCATGTCCGTCTGTCCGTCCGTATGTCACAGTTATTATACTCGGAGACTTTTGGCTCTATCCACATGCAATGTAGTAAATAGGTGTATTTTGGTGTTGAAAAAAAAATTTCAATGTATGCCGACGTTTATGATATATATAGAAAGGTATTTAAAAATAATAAAAAGGTTTGAATTTGACTTTTTTATTACGTCAATAGTTTTTGAGATATTAGCTCCTAAAGTCATAAAAATTGTTAAAATCGTAAATACGTAATACTTACCGGGAAAAGTTTGAACAGCGGAAACCATATTATCGTGAAACCGGCGTCTCGCTTCCACGAGATTATCGGGATTTTAACTTCCCCCATGCACTGGGAGAATATTGTTAGAAGGATGAATGTTCTGGAACGATAATAAACGATTTGTATTATGATTTAGAAAGTGGACCGACTCGACCGGAAAGGTACCTACTAGAGGTAGGGTAGCAGATAATAGGCATAAAGTAACAGTATCAGTAGTTACATTTCTTGTGATTTTTTCGGAATGTCTATTGCTGTTGGCCCTACTGGCCTTGACAGCGTCACCGAGCGGGGGGGGCGAGTACAGAGACTCAGCCGTGATAAAGAGGCAGCCCTCACGGGGGCTCAAATTTGATTCCGTCATTAGGGTGCCTCCTGCGAAGCCGAACCACGGCTAAGGACGTCATCGGAGGTGGAGCCTTTCTTGCGATGAGTGAGAGTAGCGGAGGCCCAATCTACCACCCCCGCCCTGATCCCTTTATTTTTCCCTTCTTTCGTTCTATCTCTTATGTTAGCAACACGCATGTGATACGTCAAGTATCGCAATTCACAGGTCGTAGTGACTCCTAATCATTAGGCGGGCCTTACGCTTGTTTACCAAATAAAAATGCTATCTCATCTCTTGACAGCTATACTGTTGATGTTGTTTTTATGCCTGCTTGATTGAAATCTTGACTTGAAGGTCACACTGTAGGTGGTGAAGACGGTGGTCGGTAGGGTATTCGAGACCTTAGCAATGCGTATCATGAATGAGCGTGCAAAGCGTTAATTAGCAATTAATAAACGCTGCACACGCAACGGCCCCCATTAGAATAGTGTTATCCTGTGTCGGGGGTCCGGAAGCATTCACAATGATAAGGACAAATACACCCAGACCGGAAAACGTGCTAGCTAAATACAAACATATTATGCTCCGAGCGGGAATCGAACCCGTGACCGGTGGTGTTTAAGGCAGGTTCGCTGTCGCTGCGCCACAACGTCGTCTGTTTAATTAGAAACATTAATGTCGCTTAATTAGAAAACGCTATCAAAGCAATATCACTATACAGGCAAAGGAACGAAACGCATAATTCAGTAGCTCTTTGAAACTGGTTGCTTTATAAATTAAGGCTTTGGAGCGCATCAGAATTGGCTTACACCATAGACTTAGAATAAACTAGATACCTTACGTTCAATTATTTATTAAATACTATGAAAACCGGAAATGTCATCTTATTAGGGTTCTGTAGCCAAATAGCAAAAACGGAACCCTTGTTAGTTTTGGTGTGTCCATCTATCCGTCCACATGTCACAATCATTTTACTCGATGGCTATTTGCTACATCTATACGAAATTTAGTAAATGGTGTATTCTATGAACTGCTACACAATTTTGTAGTAAATTTCAAAATATAAAAAAAAATCAGCGTATGGTAAAGTATTAAGTATATTTGGATAGGTCTGTTAAAACAGTAATGAGGTTTTATTTTTTTTTTTTATTAAATCATTAGGTCTTAAGATATTAGCTTCTAAAGTCATAAAAATTGTGACAGGTAACTAACTTGTAAACTATGACATTTAAAATTTAAAAGAAAACATAGGTTGTAAAACATCAAAAAAACTTTTAACAAAATTCGGATTCTCAGTATATCGATATTTTTAAATATATCAATATCAAAGTAACAGCGCGTCAAGTTTATACATAGCACAAACTTCGTTCGCCCCTGCTCGGCCTGCGGTATCCAGCCTACTCTGAATCTGTGGTTTAATCCGTCGCTTCTGCTGTAGCGTTTTGATTGCATCGCAATACGCTGGGAATTTGAAATGCGTTTTCCATTCCAAATTGTATTCATAAGCACTATCTTTGAAACATTTACTGATTTATGAATTTGATGTTATACCAGCGGCTTCACTCGCATGGAAACCATTAAATAAATAAGCGCTACACACTCAACAGCCCCCATTAGGATTGTTATAGGTATCCCATGTCGCGGGTTCGGAAACATACACAATGACAAGGACAAACATACCTAGACCGGAAAACATGCCAGTATGATCAATACAAACATATGCTCCGAGCGGGAATTGAAACCGGGACCTATGGCGCTTAAGGCAAATTCGCTACCGCTGCGCCACAAAGTCGTCATTGTATTTCACAAAGTCGAAGATGGGGCAGCCCCTCCTTTCTGCTACCTCGCTAAGCTCATGATAGACATTGTCGACTGACTGATCAGACCATTTCACCATGACCTATGTTAGTTGGCAAAGTCCATGGCTCATCTACCTTTTATTAATAGTAATTTGGCTCCAATTTTACGGTAATATTTTATATTATATAATATTACAGTAATATTCCCTGCGAATGAGTTAATTTTTCTATTTAATGACAATTCTAGAATATATTATTTATTTATATAAACACTTTATCTATCTGGGCCCATTTTTATATAATAAAATCAATAAAGCTATCAACATATACCCCCTGAATAGACTACATTGTAAACGTAAACTGCTTCAATACCTTCGTCAGTTGAGCTACAGCGAAATCGAGAACTTATTAAAGACTGAATAATATTCCATGTTAATCACACACCCTCTCACATACACACACTCACACTATGGCACTTTACACACAGAGAGGTCTCGCTTACTATAATCTCATTGGTTTTCCTATAGTTTTTCTAAATTTCTTTATTCATTATATTTTGTAATTATTATTATTATTATTATTTTTTTTTTTATATATATATTTTCTACTTTCATTATTTAAAAAACAAAATTAATAATATAGTATGTAATATTCGACTATGTTTAGTTTGGAAGAGCGCTGAAGACTGAGATACAGATTCATTTCTAGTTCAGTCTCAGACGTCCAATCAATGCAACTGTATCCCGCTTTCTGTATTCACCATTATATTATGTATCTTTTGTAACAGGTTTCTTGTAATAATTAAATAAATAAATAAAATAAAAAAATAAAATATAATTCATAATAAATTGTATTGACCAATGATATTAATGAATTGACATTATTATATTAATATGTTTTTTTTTCTCTCTTATATTAATTATTATTATTATTATTTCTCTGAACAAAAACTTTAAGTAGTAGCTGAAATTTTTATATTTCATGACATTTGTATAAGGATTTATAAATTAAAATAAATTGTTATAGACTATATACTTGTATGCCACGTGATGGGCAAAACATGCAGGAATTTATTGTAAATGACCATCATTACAATATACACCCATGTTTGTCACAAATAAAGATTATTATTATTATTGCAATTGTATATCAAAGACAGTTTAAATCCACAAGTCCATAGGGATCCCACCCACGTCTAGCAGGGCTTATTAAATATGTACAAGCGTATTCACTTAGCTTAAAGGCGTCGGGATGTGACGACTCCATCGCCCGCTGTTGGGATAACCTCTGTCACAACAGAGATTATTCTACCAGTGCAATCAGTCACACTGGTGGTAGGTCTTTTGTTGCAAGAGGCCGGCTAGGTAGGTACCACCGCAGTGTCCAATATTCTGCCGCCAAATAGTAGTGCTTAGGCACTACTGTGTTCCGTTTGAAGGGCATTGTACGCTAGTGAAATTACTGGGCGAACGAGATTTAAGAACTAATATCTCGAGGTTGGCAACGCGTGAGTGGCACCTACTAATGGTGCTGCAAGCGCTCATAGGCTGCGGCAGCCACTTACCATCAGGTGGGCCGTATGCTTGTTTGCCAACTTCTAACATAAAAAAAAAAAGCTACAGCTCCTATCCCTCCTCACGCAGATTCGTTACCTTAGCAACCTCTTAGGGGCATAGCGTGGGATCTGCAAAAGCTATATACTTATATTAGTATATGCAAAGGACACGTAAGGACCCCGTTGTGGCGTATTGGTAGCGAGTCAGCCTTTAACGTCGACGGTTGCGGGTTTGTAGATGTTTGTATTGATCTTATAAATATCTGTTTCGCTCTGGGCGCTTATCCTTGTGTTTCGGAGAGCACGTTAAGATGTCGGTCCCAATTGTTATCACATAACATCTGATAATAATCGTTAAAACTTGATAAGTAATTTGCTCAAATCCAAAGAGTTACTGGTTCGCCCTTATGGTTGCGGAGGTTAGATAGCAATCGCTCTGTGAAAAAACTAGTAACCGGTCAAAACCGGATAAGAGTAATAAGCATACCCTGGGTACATAAAATACAGAGTTAAACGGTAGGAATAAAAAGATAATTAGTATATAGAAAGGCGTGCAAGCGCATGAAAGAACGCATTAAGTTATATTATAGACATTCTAAAACATACATGTTTTTTTTTTCATTATTGAATCTGTAATACGTAATTCGTAATACTTAAAAGTTCTAGGAAGGAACTGACTCCTAAAATACACCTAACGCTAATTTGAGTTTCAGGGCTTACCCAAAAAAAAATCAGTTTATTTGTGAAATATGCAAAAATAAATATTACCATACATTTGGAGGTGCTGGGACTTGAACCCAGGACTTTCAGCATGCGAAGCAGACACTCTACCACTGAGTTACACCCCCTGGTATTAGATGCAACGAATAATGGAAAAACCTTCAGAATATTCCAATCCTACAATCCCTTTTTTATCTCCTCCCTTTTGTAAACAATTACTTATTAGTATTGACAATTAATATACCTATTCTAACAGTTGTAGTATTTAACGTTTTAAGATTTTTATTAAAGTTTAAATGTTTTGATTAAAATTGTCACGTGTCTTACCGCCACTTAAATAGAAGTAGGGTAAAGGTATAAAAACTATTGTAAGCCATCGTTTAGGGTCCCCCCACCGGTGAAGCTGTCAAGGCCACTAGGGCCAACAGTAATAGACACTCCGAAAAAAAAAGAAATCGTTTAGAGCATTCTGGAATAAAGTGCTGATTTAAAAACTGTAACTGTGTTGTTTTAGTTAACACTTTTTTCCTACCGCAGGATCATAGACAATATATACCAATCAGTAGTCCCTACGTATATAAAACGTAGGTTCTTAAGAGATCAGAAAAAGGATTCCAGTCAGCAGATCATCAGATCCAGACCAGATAACAATGAAACTACATAAAATACATCCTTTTAAATGAAAAATTATTATCTATTTTAGTCCATACTTGTGAAGGAACATAGATTTAATAACCTCCTTTTTGAAGTCGGTTGAAAAAATAATAAGATTGATTATTACGGGAGAAAATAATGTTAATTTAATATATATAATTTATTAATCTACCAAACTCATACAATGCAGTATAAATTATTCTACATCATTGAGTTTTTGAGATATCGGTTTAGCATGATACGCGTCAAATATAAAACCTTTTTACTTTTAGAAGGATTCTGAAGGTTGTTCCTTTATTCGTTATGACTGATAACAGGGGGTGTAACTCAGTGGTAGAGTGTCTGCTTCGCATGCTGAAAGTCCTGGGTTCAAGTCCCAGTACCTCCAAGTGAGATTGTCTTTTTATATTTTGTTAATAAGATCATTTGTTTTTGATTTTCCTTTTCAAGAATATAAAAAAAATCTATAAAGGCTACATTTTTAGTTCAAGTTTGTTTGAAGGCTGCTTGTATCTGTCTAAAGTAATTTCGTCCAATAGGAAATTATCCGTTGAAGATTATTTATATGTGATAATATTAAATGTTTATTACGACTAGCTGTGTCCACGGCTTCGCTCGCGTTGTTGTAGTTTTTTAATAATCGCACGGGAACTTAAAATGTTTCCGGGATAATAAGTGACAAAATATCCTTTTTTTTTCGAAATGTGTATTGCTGTTGGCCCTACTGGCCTTGACAGCGTTACCGAGTGGGGGCGCCGAGTACAGAGACTCAGCCGTGATAAAGGGGCAACCCTCACGGGGGCTCAAATTTGATTCCGTCCTTAGGGTGCCTCCTGCGAAGCCGCACCACTGCTAAGGACGTCATCGGAGATGGAGTCAAAATATCCTATGAGCTAATAAGCTATGTGTGTGCCAAAATTTTTCGAGAAAGAACCTTACTGTCTAACATTCATCCAAATATACATCCCTTGTCACGAACTTTCACGATTATAATATTACTTTTAAAACGTCTACTTATAGAATAACCACTATAAACATTTCATAAAGTTATTCGACTTTTGTTTTCAATATGATATCAAGTCTTATTTTATTACTAGCGGCCCGCTCCGGCTTCGCACGGGTATAAAATATATAGCCTATGTCATTCACTGAAAAAATGATTAAAATCGATCCAGTAGTTTTGATTTATTCATTACTACCCGTGGCCCGCACGCGTTAAATGTAGTTATTTACGACATCACATTAGAAACCTCAAAAATAACAGTATTTCTCCACTATTTAATGGATGTTATTATACATATAAACCTTCCTCTTCAATCACTCTATCTATTAAAAACCGCATCAAAATCCGTTGCATAGTTTTAAAGATTTAAGCATACATAGGGATATTATAGGCGTCGGGATGTGATGACCCCATCGCCCGCTGTTGGGATAACCTCTGTCACAACAGAGATTATTCCACCAGTGCAATCAGTCACACTGGTGGGAGGTCTTTTGTTGCAAGAAGCCGGCTAGGTAGGTACCACCGCAGTGCCCAATATTCTGCCGCCAAATAGTAGTGTTTAGGCACTACTGTGTTCCGGTTTGAAGGGCATTGTACGCTAGTGAAATTACTGGGCGAACGAGATTTAAGAACTAATATCTCGAGGTTGGCAACGCGTGAGTGGCACCTACTAATGGTGCTGCAAGCGCTCATAGGCTGCGGCAGCCACTTACCATCGGGTGGGCCGTATGCTTGTTTGCCAACTTCTAACATAAAAAAAAACAAAAAAATAGGGACAGAGAAAGCGACTTTATTTTATACTATATAGTGATTCCGTCTGCGATCTCTTCACATAATAAAAGTAGCTCATGTCAAAGACAATTTATATTAGTTTTGTAATAACCGCAGTATGAGATACTCAAAATATTTTCCAAAGAGATAGGAAGTTTTCATATATCTTTGAAACAATAAAGCAAAGTCATTTTATTTGTAATCATTTTCGTCGTTTGTGCTATGTTATATTTACTGATGGATAAACCGGTAAATGTATGCAATATAGTGAGCCTGCTTTAAGCCTCGACGGCCGTGGGTTCGATTCCCGTTCGGAAAAGACGTTTGTCATAACTATCTGTTTCGGTCTGGGCCATGTGGTTGGTCTGGGCCATTGGTCCAAGTCTTCCCATTGTGGCTCAGGAAACACGTTAAGCTGTCGGTCCCAGTTGTTTTCATAACATCCGATTATTGTATAAAATTATAATTATAATATTGTAGAAAATGTATCCCTTTTCCCACTATCAACCAGAGGTAAGGGCGGCAAAACCCTTACAGCCTATCCTTGAAAATTTTTAAATCCGCCACTGAATTCCCAAAATATATTTATTTGTAGTCAGGTCATATCTGTATCAAAGTTCAACGA
The DNA here is from genome assembly GCA_023373885.1 of Hestina assimilis. NCBI lineage: Eukaryota > Metazoa > Arthropoda > Insecta > Lepidoptera > Nymphalidae > Hestina > Hestina assimilis. The sequence continues at coordinate 1,044,918 of CM041749.1, read as the reverse complement.
CCTGAGCTGCATTAGCGACTGCACAATCGATCGACCTGTTGAGCACGACCCGGTTACCATGGTAACGGCCCCGGCCAATACCTGGTAATTGGAAGATCCACTTTCAACGTACCGAAATATCTTTGCTAAATTTAAGCATTCTGAAATAGTTTTTTGTCGAATATTAGTAATTAAGTAAAAATATGTGTGTGTGTCAGCTCTATCTTTGAATATGCAATGAGGATAACAAAATACATAAATAAAAAAAAAAAAAATTATAACCAATGAAGACAAAACAGCCACTCAAACATGCATGGGATTAAAAATTACAACACATAAAATAGAAAAAAATGAAATAGTAATTGGTAATGGTAAAATTAAACTTTCGCGTTAATCTTTCCCTAACGCTTTTGGTCACTAAGTTTTACCTTTTATATTTCTTCCTGGGCGACTTATATGAAAATCGATTCCTATGCGGTAAACTCCAAAAATACATGGTAGTTGATCAAATTAGATTCAGAAGCCTCAATAGCTCAAAGGTAGAAGGGCCGACTTCACTCCGTTAACGCGATTGTAGAGGGTTCGATCCTGACCCCATTGGGCTATTGTCGTACCCACTCCTAGCGCAAGCTTCGAGCTTATTTGGAGGGCAATAGGAATATTAGTAATGCCTTGCTAATATTCTTTAAAAAAAAAAAAATAATGAATCGATAGCTATTAAATTATAGTTATTGTAACAAATAATGCATGAAAAAACTTCACGTTAAATCAATTTTGATAATATCAACGTTTTGTCGTTTTTGCGTGAAACAGTAACAAAGATATAACATCCTATTCTGGATGACCCGACTCAATCCTCCGTCCCAGTGTACAAGCTGAAAAACAGCAACCCTAAGAGCGTACCAGTCTCTCATTGGATAAGAGAAAATTTCCTATCAAGATATAAAGATCATTATCAGATCTTACATTAAATAATCGAGACTTTACTCACACTCACACAACTGAACTTACTCTCCGAGGCATGGAGGGGAGACATTTGTAAGATCAATATAGACACCTGCGCTGAGCGAGAATAGAACCTGCAGCCGTCGCGGCTAGAGACAGGATCGCTACCATAACCCCATAACAGTCGTCCTTGAGTTTTCCAACTAAAGGAATTAAAAGAAAATAAATTCTTCCTCAAGAGAAAATTCAACAAAGAGTTTAAACCATACTCTCGTCTAAGAGATGGTAATTATAAAATAAAAATCCTTCAGCTACGGTGAAAATAAATAAAGCTTGCTGCAAAGTTAGTTTCTTTTGTAAAAATAAATATGCAGTTCAAGAGTTTAAATAAACGATGAAATGAAACTTTTTCTTATTTTATAAATCACTTGAGATGTTGCGAATATACCTCGAGGCAACGTAGATACATAGAACAATGGGTGTAATAGAAATACTATTAATAAATAAATAAATAAACGCTGCACACTCAACGGCCCCCATTAGAATATATAAATGAAAATGTATCTATACTACACTTTTTCGAAATTTTTACATAACTAATTTTTTTTTTTAAATAAACGCTGCACACTCGACGCCCCCAGCAGGATGGTAATATCCTGTGTCGGGGTCCGGAAACATTCACAATGACAAGGACAAATACACCTAGACCGGAAAATATGCTTGCATGGTCAATACAGACATATTATGCTCCGAGTGGGAATCGAACCCGCGACCTGTGGCGTATTGAGCAACGAGATGGTCACAGACTGCTATTTTTGGCCTAGCCCAATACTTTTTGTATGAATACTTAGGATCTTACATGAATTGGTAGCCGTACAATTACGCAAAACCAACTTTTGTAATTCATGACGGTTGGCAAACAAGCATACAATCCGCCTGATGGTAAGCAGTCATCGCAACCTGTGAACTAATACACATGCGCGTTGCCAACCCAAAGGTTAGGAGAGAAGTAATAAAGAGGGAATGGAACTGCGGGAGATTGGGCCTCCGGCGCTAAACGTAACAGTACCGACGATTTGTAAGCATTATTAGTAGTATTTCCCCGGCCGAGCCGGGCCATTTGTGCTGGGAAAAGGAAGTTGTTTGGTAGCGTAATCACACACACACCGTTGTTGCTCCTGTTCAGCATCTTAACTAGGTATTGTGTCTACTCTAAATTCTAAATGTGATGCAACGTAAAAACAACTATGATAATGCGTCATTCTAGAAACCTGGTCCCGTAGACCCCTTTGGTTCAATAAAATGACACTGAAGTTGCAGCAAGAAGGAAATAAATTAAAATTTTAGGGCATATATTTACTAAGCTCTTTCTGAGAAAAGTTAATGAAATATCATAAGTAATTCTTAAAACAACATAATAATTTTACTTAACTGGCACATTTTACAGTAAATTACATGCCATTTCCAATATACGCGTGCATTTCACTGTGTCCTAGTTTGTAACAAACTTATCTCGTATTTTTATAACCAAATTCGTTCCACTTAGCTTGCAAAACTAACAGACAATATTGATCCATCTTACTTAAGCCAATTAGCACGTTTAATATTAAATTGAAAAATAACGTCAGTACTTAGCAGTACCCACTTGTAATTGTACCCTCTGCATTAAATTTAATTCGGGTCCATCAGGCATCGGAACACGACGACTCCATCGCCCGCTGTTGGGATAGTCTCTGTCACAGCAGATTATTCCACCAGTGCAAGCAGTCACACTGATACGTCTTCTTATCGAGTGGTTAGTGGCCAACCTAGTGTCAGTTGTTCAAGTCGTCCGTAGGCCTCTGAATTGACTTTTCGACTGTTGTCAAATTGTCAATACGTGCCCTCCGAAACACGGAGACGCTCGGTTAAAATACCACTATGCCGTCACCCATCTAGTGACTGACCGCGCCTAAAGTTGCTTAACATACCTATCTTTTACCGATCAGTGGGTGCACTGTCTCGTCTTTTGTTCTTTTGTTGTAAAAGTCTTCCACAACGTCGTCTACATAAAGTACCTATTTCAGATTCTCATTCATGAAAGTTATGTACAAATATATCGAGGACGTTGTGGCCCAGCGGTAGCGAACCTGCCTTAAGCGCCACAGACCTCGGGTTCGATTCCCGCTCGGAGCAGATTTTTGTATTGACCATGCAGGCATGTGTTCTGTCTGGGTGTGTTTTTTTTTTTTTTCTATGTTAGAAGTTGGCAAACAAGCATACGGCCCACCTGATGGTAAGTGGCTGCCGCAGCCTATGAGCGCTTGCAGCACCATTAGCAGGTGCCACTCACGCGTTGCCAACCTCGAGATATTAGTTCTTAAATCTCGTTCGCCCAGTAATTTCACTAGCGTACAATGCCCTTCAAACCGGAACACAGTAGTGCCTAAACACTACTATTTGGCGGCAGAATATTGGACACTGCGGTGGTACCTACCTAGCCGGCCTCTAGCAACAAAAGACCTACCACCAGCGTGACTGATTGCACTGGTGGAATAATCTCTGCTGTGACAGAGGTTATCCCAACAGCGGGCGATGGGGTCGTCACATCCCGACGCCATTAACCCGTTTGCCCTTGTCTTAACATATACGTGTTTCCGGACCCCCGACACAGGATATAACTATCCTAATGTGGGTCGTTGACTGTGTTGCGTTTATTATTATTATATAAATGTCTAGAAAGTAAATCTGTTTAGAATATTCATATCAACTAGAATTCTAGATGAATATTATATCCACATTGCTATGAATTTATTATAAGTTTGAATCGATAGAGCTTTGCTGGGGGTACGATAACCTTTGACCTTACCGCCCACTTTTCATCTGGCTCAGAAGTTTTGATATCATACTTAATTATTGCATGAGTCTCGGGTGTGATTAGGAATAAATTGTAATAAAAGAGCCATGCTTCTCCCAGCACGGATAATCCGGCTCAACCGGGGAAGTACTACCGAGCGCCGGGTACCCAATCTCCCACCCCCTCTGTTCCCTATATTTTTTTCTTCTCTTCCCTTCCGTCCGTCGCGTGGGTGAGTTGGTTACGCGTATATGATACGAAAAGTAACGCTTGTACGTAAAGTAGGCTTGTTTGTCAAACATGAAATAAAAAAACAATTTTAAATCGTTACCAAAGACTTATAAATAGTGCGGCCGCGGCTCCGCTCGCGCGACGAACCGATTTTTCTTCATTGCACGGAACCCTAAATCTTTTTCTAATATAAGTAGCCTAAGTTACTCCTTAGAACATCAGCTATCTGCCAGTGAATGTCATTTACAATTTAAAATTAGCCGGAACAAACAGACAGACAGAACAAAAAAATTGATTTTTCAATGTAAGTACCGTATACTCTTTTTTTTAAAGAATACTAGCAATGCTACTTTATTCGAAAGATTACTAATATTCCTATTGCGCCTCCAAATAAGCTCGAAGCGTGCGCTAGGAATGTGGACGGCCATAGCCCAAGGCCCAATCTTTTTACATGCTTGTAGTAAAAAGCTGTGTAATTTGGAATTACAAACAGACACTTCAATTTTACTTATTTGTAATAGATTACCATTTAGTATTACAATATACAAATCAACTGTTTTTATTGCCCACTAGGTTTTTACGCTGAAATTTACAGGCTATTTCACTACATTGTAAGCTAATTGTAAAGTCTAGGTCTTCTTTAAATTAATTTATTGCTAAGGCATCTTAGAGGCTATTGCATCTTGCTGAACACAATTACTGCGCAACATTGTCAACGATGCACACGGCAATGTGCTCTACAAAATCAGAAATACGAAAAAAAGCATATTAAGACGCGGAAAATATAATAGTCCAGGATCCAGAGCCTATTTTTGCCATTGATGCCCTGGTGGTAGGTCTTTTGTTGCAAGAGGCCGGCTAGGTAGGTACCACCGCAGTGTCCAATATTCTGCCGCCAAATATTAGTGCTTAGGCACTACTGTGTTCCGGTTTGAAGGGCATTGTACGCTAGTGAAATTACTGGGCGAACGAGATTTAAGAACTAATATCTCGAGGTTGGCAACGCGTGAGTGGCACCTACTAATGGTGCTGCAAGCGCTAATAGGCTGCGGCAGCCACTTACCATCAGGTGGCCCGTATGCTTGTTTTCCGACTTCTAACATAAAAAAAAAGACTAGTGTCAAGTTAATTTCCCTTGAATCGATTTGATTGTCAAAATTGGATAGAAAATACACTAACTATTTAATATAGAATAATTTAAATAATTACCTTGTTAACTAAAAAAACAGTTACTAATAAATATTTGAAAATCGTCGCTACCACATTAAAAAATTGTTGCAAGGGAAAAAGTTGAGCGTCTCATCAAAATGAAGGTACTCACGGAAAATTAACTTGACACTGATCGGTGTTAAAAATAGGCCCTGGATCCTGAACTATAACGTTTTTATTTGTACCCTTTGCTCGCCAGAATGTTCTCGAAATATTTTTGCTTTTTTGACTCAGTACTAATGTTCGTATTTCTTTCCTAAAATAGGTTTTGCTATGAGTGTGTGCAATGCTATAAGAGCCTATTGAGACAAATGAAATTGGAGACTTCAAATCTTCAAGTGTGAATCCACCCAAACACGAGTGCTAATGGCAGGGTTAGCACTCTACATGTCTGCCTGGAACTTATTAGAACAATAGTAAATGTTTATTTTTAAAAAACTAAGGCTATATAAAACAAGAACTGTTTTATGTAATGATGTGTTTAGACAACTGTTTTATTTTTACGGAATACATCTCAATAGCGCAACCATACTATAAATTTACTATTTAGTAGATCACAATTATAAGTAAGGCAATGAGTCATCCTATTAGCCATAGATAGAGTAAAAAAGGCCAAAACTAGGACTGCCACCTTTTTTACTTGGAATTAAAGTACATTGGTGATTCTAGTTAGGAAAAAATGTATATGTATATGTATAGTATCAAAATAAGTAGTCGTCGTAGTAAGTGTCGTCTTTGTCACTGGTTTTCGCAAGGTTTTTAAAAATTATTATCATGGCAAAAAAATTCAATGTGCCTACGTTTGTACATCCCCTAATGCTCGATTTTATTCTGCTTAACACGTAGAATTTCAAACCCTCTACACTGACATTAATGTTTAACTCGTTTTTATTAGTATACCCTGACAAGCATTTTTTGAATTTCCAACCTTGAATCGTAAAAATATTATGCAAAATTACAGAATACTTCAATGAATTACGGATAAATATATACATAGCGTCGTATGTACTTTTATAAAGCTCATTCTGCACCGTAATTTGCAATTATTTAAAGTAATTTACACGTAGTGGAAGTAGAGCCATGTAAATCGAAAAAATATATTAGAGCCAAGCTTTTTTCGGAATGAATGGGCCATGTCGAGAGTTTCCTGAACTCTGATGATGAGTGGATGCGCAAGAGGGACAAACCTCACCCTTTTATCGCCTCTTTTTCCCTTCCCTGCTCCCTCTTTTCCTTGGTTCGGCAACACAGTTGTACTGCGATGTTAAGAGGATTTTTTTTCGGAATGTATATTGCTGTTGGCCCTACTGGCCTTGACAGCGTCACCGGGCAGGGGGCCGAGTACAGAGACTCAGCCGTGATAAAGGGACAGCCCTCACGGGGGCTCAAATTTGATTCCGTCCTTAGGGTGCCTCCTGCGAAGCCGAACCACGGCTAAGGACGTCACCGGAGATGGAGGCAGCGCTCCGAGCGTATTCTATACGATAGACTCACCCGACGGTGTGAGCGCGACGCGACGTGCGAAACAAAGGACCTCGTCCTCGCCGGCGAGGACGGTGTTGTGTGCGTGTCTGTGCTGTGTAAGGGGCATTTTCTAATGTAATCCTATCGTCAGGGTTTTGCAGGACGTGCTTAGGACGCCTTACTTTTGTCGGTTGGTTACATCGGTCTGTGTAGATACAATTTAAGAGGAGGAGCTCCCTTGGAGTAGGCTTGAAATTGGGGTGGTGCTCAACTTAGGGTATAACTACCAACGATTTTTAATGATATATTTTAAAAACAATTGGTTCGCTATATCAATTTTCATCCCCTTTTTCACCCCTATAATCGAATTAAGTTATCGTCGTAAGCTTGCAATATAATCGAATAATAAAGTCAGCCTGTGACTAACTTCGTTTCGTTGGGTTAGTGTGGATTTACCGAGAAGCACCAGCGATAGTGTGGATATTTTGTCTGTATGGAAGTGTCGGTCATTAGTTCACAGTAAGACAATAGAAAACGCAATTTTTCACGAAGAAATCATAATCATAGCGACATCTCGTTATTAAATAATACATATTATGGTACAATACGTATCCATGGACATTCTCAATAATGAAAGATAATCTGGTACCTAAAACTGTCGTGAGATGGCGTTGTAAGTAAGTTTCAAACAATATATCCTGTGAGTTGCTAGTTGATAATATTGCATGCCTTATCTATAAAATCTAAATACCCTATATAGATTTTTCTATGGAGTCTAGCTCCATCTGTCGATTGCGATTATTTTATTTTTATTTTTTATATCTTTATTACTTGATTTGGGATTTTTATCCACACGGATATGTCAATCCCATCTAAACACGAACTACAAATAAACACAAAATCAACAACAAACTTAAAATGAAACATTAAACAAATAGTAATTTGCACATTTTTTTTGCCATTATAGATTTTGGACATGCCAAAATAGTTTGGATAAGTCCAACATCCATATGATTAAAGCTAATTTTTTTTAAAAATGGTTCTCGTTTTGACTTTTTTTTATCAAAAATAATTTATACCTAAAATTCTAATAGTATAGCCATGCTTTTCCTAGCACAAATGCAACGACTCGACTGGGGAAGTACGGCTCTCTCACAGAAAATCGGTATAAAGTAACAGTACCAATAGGTACTCCTGCGTTCCGTACGGAGAGTGAGAGCGCCGAAAACCCAATCTCCTATCCCCATATTCCCTTCTCATCCCTGCCCTCCTATCCCTTAGGTTGACACGCGAATGTGATGCTACGAGTACGCATGCGCTTATAGGTTGTAGGGACTGCTTGCCATCAGGCGGACCGTATGCTTGTTTGCCAACCATGATGAAAATAAAAAAAAAATCGTTAGATTGTCTTAAAAGTAGATTCCATTGCACTAATCGCAGAGGTGAGTCAGTGCGCGCACTAAAGTTGTTATAAAATTAAATTTAACATAATAATATTATTATTCATACCGCATAAAACTTATGAAGAATTGTTAATTAACTGAATCTGTTCCATCTAATAATTAATTATAATCGCAACAAAAGATATATAGAATATTTTACATAAGAATTGTAAATACACTTACAATACAAATTGTAAATACATTTACATAAGAAATGTGGCCTTCAAATCAAAAATATAACTATTTGTCCACGTGTTAAAAATACTTCGGTAATTACATAATTAGTCACGCAGTAACAGCTTGAAATATTAAGCTATGTATAACTTCAGAGTTAAAAATACATAAATTATTGATAATTCAAACAATTTACGTCTATTTTATGTCTATTTATAATGCTAAAATAACAATATTACAATACTTTCATACAGTGACGACATTGTGGCGCGATGGTAGCGTATCCTTTAAGCGGAACAGGTCGCGGTTTCGATACCCGTTCGGAGCAGATGTTTGTATTGACCATACAGACAGGTTTCCCAGTGTGAGTGTCTTTGCCCTTGTTCTTATGTAGGTTTTCGGATCATGATACAGGATACCACTATCCTAATGGGGCCGTTGAGTGTGTAGCGTTTAATTTAATTTAATTTGTAATATTTTTTTGTCTACCAAACTACCCTTACTCATAGTAGGTACCCTTCTATAATTAGTGAGAGTAAAAATGTATTTAATTTTTAAGACGCATCTAATAAAACAAAAACCTGTATAAGTTACTAGTGGCCCGCTCCGGCTTCGCACGGGTATAAAATATATAGCGTATGTCATTCACTGAAAAAATGATTAAAATCGATCTAGTAGTTTTGATTTATTCATTACTGCCCGTGGCCCGCACGTGTTAAATGTAATTATTTACGACATCACATTAGAAACCTCAAAAATAACAGTTTTTTCTCCACTATTTAATGGATGTTATTATACATATAAACCTTCTTCTTCAATCACTCTATCTATTAAAAAAACCGCATCAAAATCCGTTCCGTACTTTTAAAGATTGAATCATACATAGGGACAGAGAAAGCGACTTTGTTTTATACTTTGTAGTGATGACAATTTTATGAAAAAACGCATAATAATTATTGATGACGCACGGGAAGCGGAAGCTCTCTTTTCCCTCCCTCTGCGGAGGAGTTATCTGCCGCGGCTCGGCGCATCGCAAGACGAAGCGACCTCGGCCTGACATTGCATCGCAATTATTGCAACAACATTAAACTGTACTACTAATTTTTTGTGAATCCGTTTGAAAAAAAAAGTAATACACGGCTTTAAATCGTACAACACGCATCTTTTATTTGCTACAAGACTTACAATATAGTATTAAATACGTTTGTGTTTACGTACAACTTAAAAGCAAAAGTTAGATTTAAAATTGTCGTTTCGAGGAGCGATCCTAAAATTTTATTCATTTAATTAGTCAAAGCAATGTGACCTTTCCGGTTGTATAAAATATGTAAATGCAACTTGTTTTCTTTTACTTTTAGTACGTTTTTGGTCGGGCGATCGTGTTTCGGAATTTGTTTTTATTGGGTGCACATTTCGCGACCAGTTTTACTTTAAATTGTATTGTTGTATGTAGTTTAAATGTTTAAGCGTCCTAGGCGTCGGGATGTGACGACCCCATCGCCCGCTGTTGGGATAACCTCTGTCACAACAGAGATTATTCCACCAGTGCAATCAGTCACACTGGTGGTAGGTCTTTTGTTGCAAGAGGCCGGCTAGGTAGGTACCACCGCAGTGTCCAATATTCTGCCGCCAAATAGTAGTGCTTAGGCACTACTGTGTTCCAGTTTGAAGGGCATTGTACGCTAGTGAAATTACTGGGCGAACGAGATTTAAGAACTAATATCTCGAGGTTGGCAACGCGCGAGTGGCACCTACTAATGGTGCTGCAAGCGCTCATAGGCTGCGGCAGCCACTTACCATCAGGTGGGCCGTATACTTGTTTGCCTACTTCTAACATAAAAAAAAAAAGCACTAAAGGTGGTATTTGCTTCACATTTGTATATTGAGCAATACTACCAGCTCATATCTTTGCTACTATATATTATACCATACCATCTTATAATGCTAGGAAGAACCTAGCATTATTCCCGGTATTATATCTACCTAGGGTCTGCTTAATACTCTTATCCAGATTTGACGAGTTACTGGTTTTTACACGGAGTGATTGCCGTCTGACGTCCGTAACCCTAAGGGCGAACTAGAAACTCATTAGAAAAGAGCAAATTAACTATCATGATTTAACGATTATTATCAACTTAACGTGTTCTCCGAGGCACGGTGGGGAGACCCACAAGGACAAACGCCCAGACGGAAACAGATATTTATATGATCAATACACACATCTGCCCGCGCCGGAAACGAACCCGCAACTATCCTGGCTAAAGGCAGACTTGCTACCAACACGTCATACTGGTGTCATCATATGTTTTGGTTTCATATTATACAATAACTTACCATACCGTACCAAACGTACCATACCATATTATAATTTTTTTTTATTTACATACATTGTGGGATGATTCTAACAATATCCCATACTATTGTATGCGATCTATTTAGACGGCCGGCTTACTATTAACTCTTATTGCGATTCGAATAACGACCAAATCGATACAATTCAATTCTGACAGTAAATCGAATCAGATATTATATGGGCATGACGTATATACATGTCATGGTACGAAATAGTGATGTAGCTCAGTTTAGGTCGTCATTTGATCGCAATAAGAGGTATATTGTACGAGCATTTAAAAGTTATGGAGGGATAAAGAAACTTCACAAAACAAACTCACTTCTTTTTTGGGCAGTCATGTAGCAATGTATTTTTAATTGTATTTGTAATCGACTTAAAGTATAGGGTCGGTTTGTCACTGCACGTCATAGACAGGGTACCATTGAAAAACAGTGTTAGGTGTACTCGCCTAACTTACTGAATGGTCCACCCTTTTGGGACACAACACTTTATTATTATTGTTCTATTTGTTATATTTTTAATAATTTTTAGGATTAAGTTTTTAATTATGTTTAATTTTTTTTTATTATTGTTATACAGTTTTGTCTCTTTTTAACTATAATGCTTTTTAATGTTTTAGTTTAGTTTATTTCTGTTGTGAAAAAAGAATATATTTATTAGGAATAAATATATTCTTTCTTTCTTCTTTCTTTCAATGGAAACTACTCACCCTGCCGCTATCCCCCACTGTTGGGAAGCCGCACCAGCTGCATGCTCAAACAGCGTCAATCCAACTAAAGCCACTGTTGGTGCTATAGTAAGGGGCGTCACGTAACGTAGCAAAGACCCTATGATACCGAAGTACCCTGTGAAAAAAGTGAAAGAACATTATAAAGAGATATTTTGCGCCAAGTTAGATTGCGTGTAGAAAAAATTCAAAAATGGTTTTCATTTCATAAAACCTCACTCTTTGCCTCAGTAGCTCTACGACAGAAGGACCGACTTCGCTCCTATAACGCGAGAATCGCGGGTTCGATCTGAACCCCTTGGGCTATTGTCGTACCCACTTCTAGCGCAAGCTGCGAGCTTATTTGTAGGGGCAATAGGGATATTAGTAATGCGTTGAAAAAAGCATTGCGAATATTTAAAAAAAAAACTGTTTCAACTTGGCATGAGAATATAAACCAAAATACGCATAAAAATGTGGACTCGAATATAAACATTATAACAGTAAGTGACTTTTATTTATAGTGATAGTGTTATTCATCCCACACTTAAATGTCTGAGCGTGTTTAATTTTTTTTTGGTTTTCCCCTATCAGCAATTGATACGAGTCATAACTTGATGGTCAGTGAAAGTGGAGAAAACGGTTAATACCGTTGTGAAAGTCAACTGCACTTACAATTCGCACTTAACTGCAAGATAATGTCTCTTCAGGTCTAGTTTAAAGGACCCGGACCTAATTTGATTTATGTTACATTTGATTTAATATTTTTTAAATGTTCTATATCTTTTATTTAGATATTCTTATACACTACCTCAGCTTCAACTTTTTATTTTCTATAAAGTCTATAAAATTTTTTTTTGGGACGACAAGTCACAAGTACACAACGTACCTCCAAATACTTGAAAGAGAGATGCTACAGCAATAGCACCGGAGAGCTCACACATCCTGACAGTCCACACCGATCTTCTCTCGTCGACATCCATAGCTTCGAGCACTTCAGCGGCGGGACATTTCCACGTTGGTAGGCCAAGGATTGCCAACGTTGGCACCAAGAAGGATATTGTACCGCCTTGCACGATTGGTAGACGACAACCAAATGTTGCTTGCAGCCAAGTTATGAGACCTAGAATATGTAAACACTCACAATAAATATTAACCAATTATGTACGACGGCAGCGGAGGGTCCAAAAAAACCAAAATTATTTAATATTACTTTAGTTAATTAAAAATAAAATTACATGGCTATACTTAAAACTAGTACTACTTACTCGATGTGAGAGTCAAGAGTGAATATAAAATTAAACCAATATCTTAAATTATCGCTAGATCTTACCCAGCTGGTCCAGCAGGCTACCAGAGTTCCCAGAGTTGACGGACATACTCCCAACTGTTTGGACCTTCTGCTGACGTCCAATCCAGACAGACATTCAGTATCGGTCTCTGCACCCCTGGGCACATCCGACCATTGTTTAGTTAAATCCGTGTCAGTCGTGTCTATCCCCACCGTTTCTCCAAACAGCACAAGAAGAGTTTGGCGATACGAGTCGGCGGACTGGGATGAGATGCGGCATTTCTTTGCGTCTTATCCTTGGCGGCAAGTGTGTTTTGCTTCGGGGGATCCTTCCTGTTCTGCTATTGCGGTTACGGATGTGATACGGCAGGGAATGGAATATTTCATTCCATTCTCCGACATCCCGCTCGGTCACAAAACTAGGCCTTGGTACAATGCAGCATGCGCTCGAGCTGAAGCGCAGAAAGAAGCTGCGTATCAGGCCTGGGTTCAAGTTCGCGACCGCAAGATTAGAACTCGGAGGATTCGTGCAAAGAAACGAGCCTACAACTTCGCTACCAAGTCCTGCAAAAGGGTTCTCCGTAGGGCACGATTCGACCATGTGAGACATATAGGGTCCAAACTTGCCTCTTACCCTCCCGGTAGTAGGCAATTTTGGTCTCTATCTAAAGCCATTGAATCAAATTTCTGCCGTCCTTCTTTGCCCCCAATGCTGAAGCCCGACCAAACGCTGGCCCACTCTGCGATGGAGAAGGCAAATCTATTTGCTTCTCTTTTCGCGAGCAATTCGAGATTCGATGCTGGCTCTAAACATCCGCCCAATTTACCTCAATGTGATTCTTCTTTGCCGAAAATCACAATCCACATGAAAGAGGTACGTAGAGTCCTTCACGATCTCGAGGTGAATAAAGCCAATGGTCCAGATGGCATTCCTGCTAGAGTCCTTAAAATCTGTGCACCTGAGTTGTCTCCTGTATTGACCCGCCTGTACCGCCTCTCTCTCAAATCCGAATCTGTGCCTAAGTCATGGAAGCTTGCTAACGTACATCCAATACCCAAAAAGGGCTGCCGTTCTGACCCTAATAACTACAGACCCATTGCCATCACCTCCATACTGTGTAAAGTTATGGAAAAGGTACTTAACAACAAGTTGCTGTCGTATCTTGAAGCGAATGATCTTCTCAGTGACCACCAGTATGGCTTTCGCCGGGGCCGGTCAACTGGAGACCTTTTTGTATACGTCACGCATTGTTGGGCTGAGGCCATCGAGAAGCACGGGGAGGCATTAGCGGTCTCTCTTGACATCTCGAAGGCCTACGATAGGGTCTGGGACGCAAGTCTGCTGAGCAAGCTTCCAGCATATGGCATCCCCGCCGGCATGTGCGACTGGATAGGTGACTTCCTGAGTGAACGGTCGATCAGAGTAGTCATAGATGGCTGCTCTTCTGACCTCATGGCTATTAATGCCGGAGTTCCTCAGGGGTCAGTTCTCTCTGCTACTCTTTTCCTGCTACATATCAACGATTTGTTCGTGCCAGGCATAGTCGGCTACGCTGATGACAGCACAGTAACAGAGAGATACCTGTCTAGTGCAGGAGACGACGGGGAAACAATACGATTCTTAAGAGAGGCAATGGTGGAACAGACAAATGTGACCCTAAGCCGAGTCTCCCAGTGGGGTGACGATAATCTGGTCACTTTTAATACCTCTAAAACGCAGGCTTGTCTGTTCTCCGCAAAAAGGAGTCCTTTTGACCTGACTCCTACCTTCCGGGGTGAGTCTGTAGAAGTCACCGGCCGCCTAGAGCTTCTTGGCATAGAATTGAGTGCTGACCTCAATTTTGGCGTCAGCATCGAGTCTAAAGCACAAATCGCTGCCAAAAAGCTGGGCATCCTCAACAAGGTAAAGCGGTACTTCACGCCTGGACAGCTTCTGACTCTGTATAAAGCTCAAGTCCGGTCCTGCATGGAGTACTGTAGCCACCTATGGGATGGCTCAGCTAAATACCAGCTTGGCGCACTTGACTCGGTGGAACGCAGAGCCAAACGACTGATTGGTGACAAGAGGCTAGTTGAAACCGCTCTGCATAGTCTTTGTCACCGTCGTAAAGTCGCTTGTCTGTCGGTGTTCTACAGACTCTACTTCGGGAGTGTGCTGATGAGCTCCATGAACTCATACCGCCATCGCCGTTTTTCTACCGGGATACCAGGCGCACTGCGGGTACCACCCATATCTGGTCGATATACCTAATATCCGAACTATGCGCTTTCGTTCGTCATTCATAATGCGCACGGCCAGGGATTGGAATGCTCTTCCGGCGTCTGTATTTCCGAATGCATACAACCTGAACCTCTTCAAGGTGCTAGTACATAGGCTTCTCTTGAGTAAGCTCGCTCCAACGTAGACCTCATCTAAGCTTTCACGCTCGATGGAGGTCAAGAGCTTACTCATTTTTAAATTAAAAAAAAAAAAAAAAAAAAAAATTAAAATTTTACATTTACAACGAATTAAACTAATACGGTGAACTCTGACTAAACACTTTTGAACTTTCCGATAAAATGGTTATTACGGCGAAAACCCGGTGGTCTGTTATTTCCTTGAATCCGCGAGACGTGGGAACGTAACAAAATAACCGTCATATCAGGTTTGGGAATTCATCATTTTGGGACATGACGCTACAAGGAAATGTCACGATGTTCAATTTCAACCAAAGTTTTTCGCAAATACGTATTGGTTCGAACATAAATAGACCGGTTGGACCGAGGAAGTACTACCCTCATTCATTTTCCCATTCAAATCAAATCAAATATTTTTATTCAACATAAAAAGCATTACACTTATTTGTTGAAAGTCAGATTCTACCACCGGCTCCAAAATTAAACCTCTACCTGAGAAGAACCGGCGAAACAAACTCAGGGGTTTTATCTTTTTTTTTTATATGTATTTTTTTGAACTGATATTAGTTTACATATTATAATCACTGAAAAGCCTGGAGTGACTGTCTCATTCCCAAGGCGTGGTGTCCTCAAGGTATTCACTAATTCTCCTCCAACATCATCATACCATCTTACACGGCAACCACAGTTTCAGTAAACATTTGCTTATAACTGATTACCATCATACTGGACTTTTGCTTGTTTGTCAGCTTTTTGATATAAAAATGTAACAAAAATGATTTTAAGTTAAGAAACTGTTCTTAACTTAAAACGGTTTTTGTTTTTGATACAGTTGACATCAGGGGGTGTAACTCAGTGGTAGAGTGTCTGCTTCGCATGCTGAAAGTCCTGGGTTCAAGTCCCAGCACCTCCAATTAATACTTCTTTTTTGTTTTGGAATGAATATAAAATTAGATTTACCGAGTATAATATAAGAGCAATTTTTTCTCATAATTACATATAATTTTCTTTTGACAAAACCCTTGAAGCACGCTGCTTCAACGGATAATTTCTGAATCCGATGAATGACAAGAAAACGAGTAAACGTACATAATAATGTATATATATCGTTACTAATAATATAAATGCAAAAGTACCTCGGTCTCTCGGGCGTTCACTCCAAAACTACTGAACCGATTTAAATGAAATTTGGTACTAGAGCCTGAAAAAGGACATAGGCTACATTTTAATGCGAAAAAAGGGTTGTAAGGGGTTGAAAGACGGGATGAAAAGTTGTACGAAAGTATCGTCATTTTAGAGCTAGAAACTTGAAACATATTTTTAGGATGTTGATTCGATTTAAATAAATATTGTTACGGGCTAGGGTTCGCAGATTTGGAAACAAACACCTGCTGGCTCTAAATAAGACTTTATTGAGGTCTGAATTACACAACAGAACTTCACAAATCACAGGTCAATCACAGTCCAAAATAATAGCCGAGGTCACTAATTATCGAACTTGTTCACTGGTATCACTTATAGTTTCTTCGCTTGTTGCTCAAAACTGAATGAACCAGTCGACGCGCCGGGCCGCTCATATAACGCGGAACACGGGTTCGAGAGAGTTCTGTCCGCGGAATGCTATTCTACATGTTTCGAGAATACATCTTTCTAGAACCCGCGCGACGGTCGAGGAAATAAGCAAAGTGAGTAGCAAGCGATTTTGAACCTTATGCCCCTGTGATAAGGTTCTCCGTAACAATATGAAATTCAAATTTTGTAAAGTTGGGAGGATGCTTCACAGTTTGTATTCACACGGGTGAAGCCACTGGCAGAAGCTAGTTTTTATATATAGTTGTTTACTTTCGTATTTGTGCAACACGTGAAGAGCAAGTAAAACAGTATAACTATAGGAAATGATTAACATTAATAAACACCTTTATTCAAATATAATTATTTATCATTGCACGGATTATCTACTCACACAAAAAGAATATAAAATTATCTTCAATAATTTCACCTTCACAAATAAAATCATGAATTCCGGATATATCTAACTAACTAATATTATAAATGTGAAAGTTTGGATGAATGGATAAATGTTTGTAACTATTTCACACAAAAATTACTAGACAGATTTGGATGAAATTTGGTACACACATAGCTTATTACCTGAATTAACATATATGATACTTTTTATCGCGGAAAAATTTTGCGTTCCCGTGGGATCATCAAAACACTACATAACCCGCGCAAAGCTGCAGGCACAGCTAGTTTATAATAAAACTAACTACAGTTAACAATGAGTTGTGACCCTTTATCATTTATCCCAAATGTTCTCAAGTCTTATCAATTCAAAATTTGTGGTCTGTCAATATTATGGCAGATCCACACATTGATTTAAATTGTCAGAAAATGTTAAATAAGGATGTATGTGAAATATGCCAGATGTTTTACGTATATGCCTTTATCAAACGTTAAGATTTATTAACAAAATCAAAATAGTTTCTTCTACGTACAACCGTAGGAGGAAAACTGAATACCGGAGTGTGTTAGGATGTTAATAGCTACGACACAGTGTAACACTAATGTAGTTATTATCGATATGTATAACTCTTGATTGTACTGCTGATACTGTTCAATAAATTTTATTTATTTATTATTTTACTTATTGTTAAGGTTACGGCTTCCCTTTCAGAGATTATAGCGTAACTAGCTTCTGCCAGCGGCTTCACTCACGTGAATAACGATTTTAATACGACCTCTGAAACAAACCTTTACAAACTTTGAATGCCATATTTATTTATATCGAATGAACAGCCGAAAAAATAAGTTTCATAGAACTTCTCATCCCCCCTTTCAACTCTTTACAACACTTCTTTCGCATTAAAAAGCCTATGTCATTTCTCAGGCTCAAGACTATCTGTGTATCAAATCTCATTAAAATTGGTTCAGTACTCTGTAAAAGCGCGACAGACAGACAGAGATACAGAGTTACTTTTGCATTTATAATATTAAGTAAGGAAGGTAATGTTTTACCTTGCTCAAAATAAACAGACTTTAAAAGCAAAAAATACAGAAAAGGACAAGTGTATCCAGAGATTACAATAAACTCTCTATAAATATTAGTATAGACATTAGCTGTGATAACTTATCGTAACTGATTTATCTGTTATCAAACGATTGAGCAACCAAGGATTATAATTATGAGATGGGTTTTACTGTTTAATAAACTAAGAGTATCTATCAGATCGTCACAATGTATCACTGTTGAAGTATTTATTCAATTTATTGACTTAGCCATACGTAATTGATGTTTCATTTCCGATAAGAATTTATAAAAATGGCGAAACATACAATATCATTTTTTAACATTATCATTTTTTTTTAATTTTGTTTCCTTTGCTCATATATCAAGGTTGTCTGGAAGAGATCAACCAGCGATAAGACCGCCTTATTGTGCCTGCATTAGGTATATACCATTCCTTCCTGTAAATTGTCTGCTTATGTGGTGTACAATAAAAGAATTATTATTATCATTTTTTATACCTAAAGGTTACAAGCAATCGTGCAGCCCAGCTGATGGTAAGCACACAACATGATGATTGCAACACAAGAATTATTACAATCAGACCGAAAATAGGAAGAACAAAGAAAATGGAGAGAAAGGATTGCGCAGGAGAAGTTAGATTTTGGGATCATTCAAAAAAGCAACGCAACAGTAAATGGGAAAGAGAATGAAAAAAAGGATAGGATAAGAGAAGTTTCATTTTGAGACTCTTTAGGGTTACTTCACGTCAATGTTCTGTCTTAGGGTAATACTACTCAGTCGAACCGGCCCATTCATGTTCTTTTTTTTTTTATTTATTTATAAATGGGTAAGCTCTTGACCTCCATCGAGCGTGAAAGCTTAGATGAGGTCTACGTTGGAGCGAGCTTACTCAAGAGAAGCCTATGTACTCGCACCTTGAAGAGGTTCAGGTTGTATGCATTCGGAAATACAGACGCCGGAAGAGCATTCCAATCCCTGGCCGTGCGCATTATGAATGACAAACGAAAGCGCATAGTTCGGATATTAGGTATATCGACCAGATATGGGTGGTACCCGCAGTGCGCCTGGTATCCCGGTAGAAAAACGGCGATGGCGGTATGAGTTCATGGAGCTCATCAGCACACTCCCCGAAGTAGAGTCTGTAGTTCAAAACAGCAAGGCTATATTACGCCAAAACAAACAACCGTTCCTTAAATAATTGAAATAAAATGGTGCATTCCCACCGCAGTTATTTTTGTGGAGCGAAGTCTCAAAATTTTGACGGATTTTGGGTTGCCACCCTATGTTTTGATGATTCATTTTACCCGCGGTTTGAATGCGATGAGGATCATTTAACAAATAGCCACAGGTGGTCTCAAAAGTTGAAGAATGTAACCTAATGTTATCATGTTGCAATTATATGAATTGTTGCTCAACAAAACCTAGCAAACGTGTGGATGAGCCATAAGAATACTTTGCGCTTTCGAGCGCACCGCATCGCTTGGAGGTAAAGGAAAATGGTACCAAAGGAGTTTTCTGACTAATGCAAGGGGTTTATTTGGTCCGATTTTCTATGAAAGTAAATTACATTCTCTTCAAACCATTCACGCTGATTAAGTGATAACAGCAAGTATTTAGTACCGCGACATACACATAATATATAAATAAATGCTAATAGATACAAAATACTTATGTAAATAAAAATGAATCGTCGAAATTTATTATTATCGTGCAAAACTTCACAACTTGCACCAAATTGGATAATTCTTATCTTTGTTGTTGTTGTTGTAATTGTAAGGACCATTTTTGTTGGAATCTACGGGATGAAAATTCCCATGAGAAAGAGATTCCCAATGTTTGTGTGCAACGGAATCAATTGAACAAAATTTTACTATTTACTTGGACGAAGTCTGGGCGGGCCGCTAATATTTGTAATAAACGCTACACACTCAAGAGCCCCCATTAAGGAGTGATATCTTGTGTAGGAGGTCGTGAAACACAAAAGGACAAGGACAAACACACCCAGACTGAAACACATGCCTGGATGGTCAACCCAAACATCTGTCCGGAGCGGGAATCGAACGCCACAACGTCGCCATCGTTTACAATAAAATACCACAAACCTGTGACAAATATCATAGTTGATATGATATTTGAGCGGTCGGGGTCTGTCTCCGCCATGCATAGTGCTGGACACAGGATGAACGGTATGGCCACTATAGCACCGATCATTGTTAGGTAGTGCTGTTGAATAACAAAAATATATATAATAATAATAATATAATAATAAACAAAAAATTTATGAAAAGTTTTATTTTTTAATTCCTAAGTTGGCAAGCAAGCTTACGGCGCACCTAGTAGTAGTCAGTAGTTTGAAACCCTACTAGTAAGTGCAACTCAAGCGTTGCCAACCTCGAGATAGTTGTTCTTAAATCTTCTTTGCCCAATAATTTCACTAGTCTACACTGCCCTTCAAACGGAAACAGGAAAGCAAAAGACACTACTGCTTTAAGGTAGAATATTTGATACTGCGGTGGTACCTACCTAGCCGGCAAGAGTGCAACAAAAGACATACCACCAGTGTGACTGATTGCACTGATGGAATAATCTCTGCTGTAACAGAGATTCTTAGAGATGGGACGTGGCGATGGGGTCGTCACGTCCCGACGCCTACAAAATTGTTGTATTATATAAGATATACTGAAAATACGAGACACTCACGGTGGTCAGTTAGTTTGTGTTTTTTACACTTAATTAAACGTTTACATTTAAACCTTTACATTCATAATTAAAGCTTCTAAAATTTGAATAGATTTCATAACCTTAGTCTTTGCCAGAAGAAATTTTACCAAAAAAATTAGGGCTTCTTGATTAGATACATTTAAGTTAAAAAAAAACATGTTTTCTAGGGTAATGACTCTTTCGTCCTCATTTAGCCAATAATAATTACCTGTAACGCCATAAATATACAAAGATACCACGGAGGCACATCGTCGATGGCGTATGTCACGTTACCCTTGCGTTCTGCTGTCACTCCGTTTGGAACATTCGGAGCGGTCTGAAAATATAAAAGTGGCTAATAGTTTGGGTGCTGATATAATCTATAAGAAGATAGTATCTTATATTATCTTCGACGACGTTGTGGCGCAGCGGCAGCGAACCTACCGTAAACGCCACACGTTGCGGGTTCGATTCCTGCTCGGAGCATAACCTCTGCAAAGAATAAAACTGCCTCATCTTTTCTCCACCTTTGGGACGTACCCATATTACGTCATCTGTCAGGGGTCTTCAAAATAACGTTTGGTCGCAGAGGCGGTGTGGGGTTATTAGGTTTACGTCACGTAGTCCATAGAAATGAAAATTGAATATGAATAAACGAAGAAAAAACTTGTTTTTGTAAATTAAGTTCATCACACGGCAAGTTCCGTATTATTATAAACAAAAATTCTTTTTTTTAATTTTTGCCACCTTTGATTACGCCACCTGTGGCGCTTAAGGCAGGTTCGCCACAACTGTGCCACAACGTCGTCTACTTATGCATCATTGGTACTGTGCTAATTCAATTAATTTAAAGTAAAGACAGACTTAAAACCAAGAAGCATATTAGAGATATAATACTTTAATTAACATTTAACTTATCCAAATTGTAATGGCGCCATTATAAAATATGTCAAAGCTATTTACATATACATATAATTAATTCTCGTTTAGCTTCTATTAGTTACAATTCTAATCTACAGAATAAAATTGGTAAAATAAAGTAGGTTTAGGCGTTTAACATTTTGATCAAGAAAACAAATTAAAAATGTTAATTATTTCTGTATCGGTATAAATATAAATTAGAACTTCAGGAATGATTTCTCAAAATATAATCTTGTTCTTTTTGCTAGAATTATTACCGGTACTTAATTTTACCCAGGGGCTGCTTACTAATCTTCCGGATTTGACAGGTTACTAGTTTTTACATAGAGCTTTTCCCATCTGACAACGACAACGTGCGCTGCGAGGCACGGTGGGGAGGAGCACGAGACCGAAACAGATATTTGTAAGATCAATCCATACATCTGCCCGAGCGGAAATCCAACCCGCAACCGTCGAGGCTAAAGGCAGACTCGCTACCAATACGCTACAACGGTTGCTTCCCAAAACAATCACACACACTAACAGACACAGCCACCACCCATTCACAACGAAATTTTAAATGACCAATACAAGTTACTTGATTATTCTATATTTATTTCGACTCTTGACTAAAATTACAAAATTTCTATGTATCTGTGTGCGTAAATCTAATACCTTTAAACGAGGAATTCTTGTATATATATATATATATATATATATATATATATATATATATAATTCTCAGAAACGGCTGCACCGATTATCATGAAATTTAGTATGCATGGGTTTTCGGGGACGATAAATCGATCTAGCTAGGATTTATTTTTAGAAAATGTGGCTTTGTCCGTCTTTTCAGGCCATTGTCGACACGCCATCTATTATCAACAAAATAAATTAAAAATGTCAAAATGTCAAAATGTCAAAATATATAAATAAATTAACAGTGCACTTGAGCGACCACGCGTTGCTATGGCAACAAGGATTTATTGAATTGAATCGAATGACAAACATTTATACAATGACAGTTGACGTTTTCTTTAATTTTTTGTCACTGACTGATAGCGATGCGCCCATTAAAATTTAACAAAATACTCAACAATCCCAATTTTTGCGGATATAACTTGTTGTCGAAATCATTATTTTATTATCCAGGTAAGGTTTCAATCGAGTCTACCGTACCCTTCACGACTTTCGATTTACCAAAAACAAAAAAAAAACCGAGCTTAGCTCGGTCAACCTATACCTAAGATACTTAGAATATAATATAGGAACAAGAATGATATAATAATAACTTGTTATCAAATAATCTCATGGTTTCTTATTCATTTTCTTCTTGAATATATTTTATTCAAAGCACCAAATATAAAAACAAAAAAAACTGTGACTTTAAAGTATTCGCGGATTAGCATATAAAAAAGCAACCTGCTTTTTTATTCAGTTCTCTCCTTTTACGAGACCGGTTTTTCTAATTTTTTTTGGCGAAATATCGTATTTTTCACGTCTCAAATGACAATAGATCAAAGTGATAACTTTACAAGAATGGCGAAGGTCTCTTTACCACATCCTAGCAATTTTAATTTAACACCTATAGTAGATGTGAGTATTAAATGCCCATTAACCTCTGTCTTTTTTTTTAGATGTTGGCCCTACAGGCCTTAACAGCGTCACCGGGTGGGGGAGTCTCACCCAAATCGCAAACCACCTCGAAAGTCATCTCGCAAGTCACACTCACTTCGCTTGTCATCTCGCTTGATATTAAGAGTAAAATTATAGGCTATGCCTATGAAATATCTTAGCTATAATAATGTCAAAGATACAGTATCCAAAAGCTTAATGAAATGATGAATGGTTCGGAAGGACCACCGGAAGCTGATTGCACAGAGATGTTGTGCGAGGAAGAAAGTGAATTGCCTGACATTAAGGTGGTGAGGGTGGAATTCGGCATTTTAACGCGATGTCCAATGATGAAATTCTACCGGCGGGATCAGTAAAAACAATTCCTCAGAACATTCCCCTGATAGATACGGTAGAAGATCCAACAACTCTATGCAGTTCCAAAGGATCAAGCCGATCGGAATGCTCTCGATGGATGTTAATTTTAAAGGAAAGTAAATTTTCGTATGAACGTTAAAAAATACAAGATTCAAACACGCCTTTCGATGATGTAATGATATGGTAATGTATACTTATGAACTACGAGTTCATTGTCTTGTAAATTCGGAAGACCTTGGAATTTTTCTTCCTTGGAAACGTATACGCCTCATTATAAAGTTTTCGTAAATATCAAAGGAATATGACTCTTAAGTTTCGATTTATTTACGTATAAGATATAGCTGTGCCCACGGCTTCACTGGCGTGGTAACTTTTTTTATGTTACAAGTTCCCAAACAAGTTGACAAACAGGCATACGGCCCCTCTGATGGTAAGTGGTCCCGGTAGCCTATTAGCGCTTACAGCACCATTAGTAGGTGCCACTCATGCGTTGCCAACCTGGAGATATTGGTTCTTAAATGTCTTCTGCCCAGTAATTTCACTAGCCCTTCAAACCGGAACACATTAATATCTAAGCACTACTATTAGGCGGCAGAAAATTTGACACTGCGGTGGTATCTGCCTAGCCGGCCTCTTGCAACAAAGGACCTACCACCAGTATGACTGATTGCACTGGTGCAATAATCTCTGCGCAGAGGTTATCCCAACGGCGGGCGGTGGGGTCGTCACAACCCGACGCCGGAAATGTAATGACGCCGCAATGGTCTACATGGTTATTGTTTAGTTAAACAAACAAACGAACTAACCAACTCACCGTATCGCATCGCCCGCTCGCAGTTTTATGTCCTATAACCATGTTAGGTACCGCCATGACATACAGCTTATGTGCAAAAATATATTTTCAAATCTGACTAGTAGTTCTAGAGATGAGCGCGTTCAACCAAACAAACAAACACTTCAGCTTTATAATATTGGTATCGATTATAAAATCCCTTGTTGTATGTCAGGAGTCAAATGAATGAATCAAAAAAGTCAGCGTGTTTTAAATTATCGTAACTAAAATAACATTGAAAAAATTTCAAAATATTGAGAGATAATGCAATTAAGGACATTTTTCTGTATTATTATTAGTTCCGGGTATTAATTACCGTATTTTATTCATGTAACTGCCTAGGGATATTGAGAAAGGGAATTATTTACGATCGAGTATCGTGTCCTAGAAATTAGAAAAAGAAAGAACCTTGTACGCTAATAATCTCCTGTATTTTTTTTCCTTTAACCTTTATATCATAGAAAACTATTTATAGCCTTCTAGCTATGGTTTCCCTGTAAGGACTTAAAGAAACACCAAGCACGGACAATATTTTCAAATCTATAAAGTCCGTTACTCTAACAATTAGTTATGTGGCTTTCTCTAAAGGTTTTAATATATAATATGTTGTAAAAACACAAATTTTCATTTCGTACTATAGAATGGATACACTGATAGAATAAATGACATCGTTGTGGCGTTGTGGGTAGCCCTGTCCCTTTAGCCTCGATGATTGCAGGTTCCATTTCCGCTCGGTCAAGTGTTTGCATTGATCAAAAATATCTGTTTTGGTCTGGGCAATTGTCCTTGTGGCTTTCTCCACACATTAAGCTATCGGTCCCGGTTGTTAAGTGAATTGCTCTTGAGTTACTGGTCGCCCTGAGGAATACCAACGTCACATGCAACCGCTCTGTGTAAAAACTAGTGACCCATCAAATCCGGATAAGAATAGTAAGCAGACCCTGGGTAAATACCCGTATAGTATCGGGAATAATGCTAGGAAGAAGACACTGATATGATAAATGTAAAGAAATCACTTACCAAATTCGACACCATGTTCTCCAGTCCAATGTGTATATTTTGATGAACCATTTTAAACCTGTAGGATACGATTACAAAGGTTAATACTTCATTAAATACATTTGAAAACTCTCCGGAAAGCCTAAACATGCAACATCGATTACTTGAGTGACATAGTTATCCAGCTATTTTGCTTAAAAAATCGAAAATTACTTAACCGATTTTGATGAAATTCCTATGAGACCAACCTGAAAATATAACCATTGAAATGAGAACTAGAATTTACCAAAGTCGAGCCGATAAAAATTTCATCCCCTAATTTCTTCACTCTCAGAGGTGGTATTGTTTTTGAAATGTAAGTGATACCAAATGGAAAGTATACACTTTTAATAAAAAAATAGAATTTTCCAAATCGGTTCATAATTGACGTGAATAAAACTTAGATTTTTTGACGAAAAATTAAAGAGACAGGTATTTTAACATTATCTAAAACTTCTCCCATGAAAGTGTGAAATGGGGTTTCAAACTTTGTATTAAAATCGTTATTCATGCGGGCGAAGACTCGGGCAGTCGGTAGTTTAAGATATTCGTTATCATTACGTCGAAAAGTAGGCAACCAACCAGCATAATTATTTCGGTTTCAGTGATACATTTAAATATAGTAAAATTACGAAAACTATTTCCAAAAGGCTTCATTCGGAATGTTATTACACCATTTTAGTTTTTAATGAGTCTCTTATCTTTACATTTTAAAAAGTAATTACTTTTACATTATAGGTTTTTGAAGAAAAACAACATTTTTATAGGACACTATTTGTGCTCGTGGCTCTGCGCGTGGTCTACAGATTTTTTCTTACTTTTGTGCGGAATCCTAATTAACGACATTAGCTATATGCCAGTGAAAGTCCTATTAAAATCAGTCCAGCAGTTCCGATTTGGCCGGAATTAACAGACATACAAATTTTTTTATTTTTCTCTTATAACTACCTTATTTCAATTTGTATGCATGGGATATTCAGCAAAATGGTGTTATTTAAGAGTATACTTCAATTTTATTTATTTATATAGAATTCTACAGACAAGTGTTTAAAAATTTGAATCTTTCGTAAATATTTAAATATATTTTTAATTTTTTAGTAGGTAATATCTCTGAAGTCCAAAACAGGCTTACGACCTAACCTTTAAAATAGCGGTCATAGCAGCCGTTACATTAGCCGACTTAAAAAGGAAGTTAGCTTTTCAATAAATGCATATGAAAGTATATACGGTACTAACATAAAAACAACAATTTTCAAAATTTTTGCTATCTGTATGTTTGTCTGTCTGTCTGTTTGTTCCGGCTAAAACTGGACTGATTTTGACGGGACTCTCACTGACAGATAGCCGATGTTAAAGGAGAAACTTAGGATAAGTTACGCCATTTTATTTCAGAAAAAGAATTAGGGTTTAGTGCAATAAAGAAAAATACAACACGAGTGGAGCCGCGATATAGCTAGTAGTTTACATTATCAAAAAAGGAGGTTATCAATTTGCCAGATTTTTTACGTATATATTATATGATAACTTCGCCTTCTATTAACTGATTTTGGATAAGTTTTGTTAGTTTCATTTCAGGTTTTCAGTAGTTTAGGCGTGAGAGCGTAACAGACAGACAGAGTTACTTTCACATTTATAATATTTTAGTCTCAATCCTTACTGATATTATAAATGAGAAAGTAACGTTGTCTGTACGTTACGCTTTCACGACTAAGCCACTGAACCGATTTTAATGAAATTTAATACAGAGATAGTCCAGATCTTTGGAGAGGATATAGATTACCTATCATCGCGAAAAAAGGCTCAAAGATGATGAAATAGGGGTTAAAAGTTTGTATAGGAAAACAATTATTTGTATATTGCAGTAAAAGTGGCTCATTAAAAATCTGTATTAAAGCGAGTGAAGCCACGGGCAGTAGCTAGTTATGTATATTTTCTAATCCAATCAAGGAACTCCTCAAAATCTGAGAGCAAATTCGACACGATTAAGGTCCACATATTTCATATATATATAAATATTTCATAAGCTACTAACTAGACTTAGGCAGTTAAATTATTTTATTATTTTTAATAACCAACTAATTCCAGTGGATAGAAAACATAAACCTTCGCCTCAGTCGTATGTCGCAAAATCATCTTTTACGTTAATAAACATTGTGAAACAGCCTTGATTATTGTAGTAGTTGAGCCATGCTCAGCACAAATGAGCCGGCTCAACCTAATCGGAGTAAAATAACAGAGTACTGTTGCGTTTCGTGCAATTAGTGAGAATACAGGAGGCTAAATCTCCCACTCTTCTTTTTTGAGGTGAAACTTCTTTAGAATCGTTGATTTCAAACTCGATGTAACGAAGTAATAAGTCCATAGATACACAAATACAACAATGTGTATGAATGAATGAGACAGAAATATGCATACTATTTTGTATTATCGGTCTCTCCTCTTTGCGCCATGCTTTAGTGAGCCAGAGCGAGAGAGCAAATGTCGGTGTGTATGTATATATATATATGTATGCGGCTGCGTATTACAGGTTTTTAGTAAGAAGTCAGCGTGGTGTGTTATTATTTAACAGTGTTTGTGAATGTTTTTATATCTTGTTACATATATTCATCTCATTCTTTTGTCGATTTACTAAAGTTCAAGTTCACTTCTATCGTGTGTGAATCGCACACACACCTAAAGGCGTCGGGATGTGACGACCCCATCGCCCGCTGTTGGGATAACCTCTGTCACAACAGAGATTATTCCACCAGTGCCATCAGTCACACTGGTGGTAGGTCTTTTGTTGCAAGAGGCCGGCTAGGTAGGTACCACCGCAGTGTCCAATATTCTGCCGCCAAATAGTAGTGCTTAGGCACTACTGTGTTCCGGTTTGAAGGGCACTGTACGCTAGTGAAATTACTGGGCGAACGAGATATAAGAACTAATATCTCGAGGTTGGCAACGCGTGAGTGGCACCTTCTAATGGTGCTGCAAGCGCTCATAGGCTGCGGCAGCCACTTACCATCAGGTGGGCCGTATGCTTGTTTGCCAACTTCTAACATAAAAAAAAAAAAAAAAAAACCTTTTTTCCCCTTGTCACCCCTCCCTCCTATCCTTACAACGCGCATGGGATACTTGAATTATCGCGTGCGTTCATTGGTTCCGGTGACTGCTTACCATCAGGCTGACCATATGTTTACCAACCGTCATGAAATAAAAAAATCCAACATTCCCGGCCATGAGACATCAACTTATTTTAGTTTAGTTGTTAAATTAAAGTCTAATTTATTTATTAGAATCAGTATATATACATTTTTAGTATATATTAAGCCATGCGATGAGGATGACCTATTAAATAAATTGGCGTAACCTTTTAAATCTAAATTTGAATACAAATATATAAAATTGTTTGTAAAATCAAAGTAATAGACATTTTAGTTAAAAACAAAATTGTCTTTGTCTTTCCGGCTTTATTTTGGCGGGAATTTTAAGGAGTTATTTTGTAGTTTTTAAACAGTAATTAAGTAGACCACGCGAGTGGATCCACTGGCATAGCTAGTTTAAAAATCAATACATGGCGGATAAATAAAAATACATTGTATACGTCGTTCGTGCAATGCTACAATAAGTTATATAACATCGAACTATTTAATATTCAACGTTTAATATTAATTATTATACCTATCCAGTATAAATTAAAATGATTATTTGTATGATATTTTAATTTGTATTATAAGTTGGCCTTGGTCGTGACCGTATAGAACTTATAAACTGGTACTGGTTTTTTTGATAATGTTTTTAATTACATTAATGCATAATTATTCCTATTTTATTGGAACGCAGTTCCTTAACGCGGCTTACGGGTAATGCAATTTAGTAGAAATCGTCACGTAACGAAAAGCCGTATGCTCTGTATGTATGCGTGTGTGTATCGAGTCTACTGTGTTTGTAGCAAAGCGAGTGCACAGCCGGGTGCATAACTCCCCTTCCCTCTCTCTCTCTCTCTCTCTCTCTCTCTCTGTTTCTGTCTCTTGTTATAAACTATTGAAATATACTGATTTCATTTCGAATTACATTCAGAGTTGAAGAAAAAACGTAAGGAATTCCGTTTCTATTTTTATTTGAATTTTAATTTTTCACAATGTTAGTAAAATTGGATTTCTGCAAAATTTCTTCGTCACAAATATCAATAAAATATCATTATACAGTAAACAGACATATAGAGTAATAATTTTAGCAAAAAAAAAAAATAAGGGAATAAGAAGTTACATGTGTCAAAGTTACCTATATTTACATCTACAGTTACATATTTCAAAGTTACCTATATTTAAGTTAATAATTTTTTAAATAATAATTATTATACATTACAAAACCATTGCTTAGTTAAATCCAGGTGATCAAAAAAAATTCTAGTTTAAATTGCGTGATTAAAAACATAACTAACTAAAGCATCCATCTCTCAATCAAAATTAAAATCATCACCATTGTTGTTTTTGCTCATGAATAACACAAATTGGCTTCTGTAACAATCTTTCAAAAGCTATTTAATGGCACGATTATGTTAATCAACTGTCAATGTTAATTTAAAAGAATAAGAATCATAGAATCATTAAAATAAAATACCATCATTCAGACATTCAACAAAACCGTCTAGTAACTAACCATAACCTACTTTAATTAAACTTTAAAAAAAAAAGCAATTGACTTGTATTTATTTTTATCCTTTTACTATTAAAAAATCTTTGCTTAAGTATTTCTTTTTGTCTTATCTTAATTCAACCGAATGCTAAAACCATTCGGCTTACTAATTTTAAGGAAGAATTTTAACAATATATTTTATTTTGTATTAAACAATTATCCTTTAAATTATTCTGCTCACAATATCACATGCACAAATTTTGTTTCAATTTTTATTGCAAATTTTAAAACAAAATAATAATTTAAATAAAAGAAAATGCTTATAAAATATTTCTTAATACGCAATATGTAAGTATATATTTAAAAAACTTACCACAAAATTTAATATAAAACAATATAAAACACAAGAATTTCAACTATCATAAAAACGCATTCCCACACAAGCGAGCGATCGCAGCCAAGACGCGCAAATGTATTAAGCGTATAAAGAGACAACGAACTAATAATTGATCAGCAAACAGCAACTTAACTGTATCACTATCGTTTATTAAAGATACAATCTCATTGAAAAGATTATTGTCTATTTATATTGTTGCATTTTATTTCGTAATGGAATCTAATGAAAAAACCTGGGAGCTGCTCTCTTCTACATTATTTCGTGTTTATTACAGTCAGTATCCAGCGGCGTGCATTCCTTATAGCAGTGCCTACCTCCGACAAAATTATACGCTATCCTTACTTAGATATTTACTATATGTATAAGCTATACAAATAAAAATGATTGGTCGAAATATTTGTACCTACTTGTACGCGATAACTACAGAACTGCACCAAATTGGATACACTTCTTTTTGCTTATATAATTGTTAGGATTAAAATTCCCATGGGATCGGGAAGTTTGTATGGAAAATTTGTATTGCCTAATGTTTGTATGCAAGTAACGGGTTCAAAAGAATAGAATTTTAAATTGTACCCAGAAGAAGTCAGAGCGGGCTAGTACTAATAATATAGTGTATAAGATAATACCTAAATATAGTAAATTACTATATAATACTTCGGTAAGCTTATTTGAATTTTTATGAGGTAGACACTGCTTAATTGCCTAATACGGAATGCAACCTACTGATAATAACTTTTTTTATGTTACAAGTTGACAAACAAGCATACGGCCCACCTGATGGTAAGTGGTTACCGTACCCTTTGAGCGCTTGCAGCACCATTAGTAAGTGCCACTCACGCGTTGCCAACGAGAGATATTGGTTTTTAAATCTCCTCTGCCCAGTAATTTCACTAGCCTACAGTACCCTTCAAACCGGAACACAATAATGCCTAAGCACTACTGTTTGGCGACAGAATATTTGACACTGCGGTGGTACTTACCTAGCTGGCCTCTTGCAACAAAAGACCTACCTATTACTATTACAACGCTTAAGAAGTAATTTTGATGATTATTCTTATTGTTGGATAGACTATCCTTTCGAGAGGATTCCTCGTAAATTTCCTGATGATAAAGGAAGCCGTAGATAAAGAAGGAGATTCCTCAAAGTACTCGTACAACAGCTATACGCGATCATTAAATTAAAATTGTAGTTCAACTGCGCCTTATGCTGCTAATGCCGACAATTATTTCTTTGCAACATACCAATTGTTTCATTACGTTATACGTAATGTATATTGTATTTTAGATATTTACATATGTACTGAATTGAAACTATTATAAAGGTATATGTATTTAAAAACAGATGTACAATTTTTGGTTGTTGTCGTACTGTTTAAAAGGTACTTGTATAATTTATAAAAGAGGTATAAGTTTTTTCAAATACATACTCGTATTATTAAATACTAGCTGCTTCCGCGGCTCCGCTCGTGTGGTGTAACGATTTTTCTTTATTGCACGGAACCCTATTTCTTACCCTTATAACATCAGCTTATATCAACAACATCTGACAGTGAAG
Organism: Hestina assimilis; assembly: GCA_023373885.1. Classification (NCBI taxonomy): domain Eukaryota; kingdom Metazoa; phylum Arthropoda; class Insecta; order Lepidoptera; family Nymphalidae; genus Hestina; species Hestina assimilis. The sequence continues at coordinate 1,012,826 of CM041749.1, read as the reverse complement.
AGTAGTAAGTAAAACCTTCTCACTGGAAATCGGCGTAAAGTAACATTATCAGTTGGTCCTATTTGCTTTTCGTGCGACGAGTGAAAGCGCCAGAGGCCAGTTCTCCCACCCCTCTGTTCCCTTCCGTTTTTCCCTTCTCATCCTTAACCTCTTGCTTCTTGGGTTGGCAACGCGTATGTGATACTTCAAGTATCTCAAGAGTTCATAAGTTGCGGTGACTGCGTGCCATCAGGCGCAGCGTATGCTTGTTTGCCAACCATCATAAAATAAATACAGACAGAATTTTAAAAATTGATTTTTTTTATGTTAGTATACTTTTATACTTTCATAATTAGGTATTTAGAGAAAACCTATTATTTGGAATTACAAACAGACATTTCATTTGTATTTATATGCATAGATATACATTTGAAATGCAAAGCAAAATTTTATTTTGCATTTTAAATACTATACTAATTACCTATAAATTCCGTATTAATATTTAGTATTTGCGAAATGCAAAATGGTTTTTAGCCTGTATCGAGCATGATTTCGTAATGTAAACTTTGCCATTTTCATTCAAGAGTTTAGTAAACTTAGTGGAGTCGACTTGAACGTATGTGGCAGATTTAAGGTCGGAAAAATTTGGAAAACCTCAGATAACATGAACCTTTGGCTTTATGAAATATAAATATAGTTATGTCTAGTAGAAAGAAATTTTTAATACATTTTTTCCAATACTTTGTTCCTTCCATTCTTGTTTTCTTCTAACCAATTCAATTGGGGGTCGGCTCTCTTCGTCATTTTTCTGCAGAAGTTTCGTTTCTGGGTTGTCGAATCATTATGGAAAGGCTTTGGACCTTTAACCCTTAAGCTCTCATCTTGCACAAGGTTGTGCGCATACATGAATACTACTAGGCTCAACCCCAGCACAATATTGTGCTCGATACAAACGTCCATTAAAAATCGACCCGGACGCTTATATAGTTATTATAGGCCTAAGGTTTGTTTGGCAAAGTAAAAGTATATAAAATTATCTCTATTTTAGAAATGCAAAAAACTAACACTTCTGGAGAAGAATTCAAAATATTTCATTTAGAAAATTACCTTAGTTGTTGATGTTGTCTGACGAACATTAGCCGTATTTATTCACGTTTATTAGGATATCTCTTGAGGTCTTTCATTCACTGCGTTTAGTAAAAGCGTATAATATATAATAAAATGATTTAGAAATATAAAATAGCCACTTTATGAACTGGAAATGCTTATAAAAGTTGATTTTATAATGCCGACATAATTTTAACGCGTGCTTACGGAAAATATTTTGTTTTTTTGTTTATTGAAATGAGTTTATTGGTCTCAGTGATATTATTTTATTGATAGGAAATATCATAAGCTTTGTGTATTTCACTATATTTATTTTCCACAATGATAACATAAAACACAAAAACCAAAATTATAAATACACTTATACGGTATTCATTTTCCCGCGACTTTGATTTTTTAAATTCGTAATCGATTTTTATATCGATTTTTTCACGAATAAAAAGCGTGAATATAATCGATTCTTAATTTTTATTTGTTGACTTGTTTTAAAAAAAAAAGTATTTTTACCGTATTTCTTTACCTTTAGCAGACTTTTGCATAGAGACGTTGGATTACTTTGCATCTTCTATCACATCTATTACGGGAAATGTTCTGAGAAATTGTTTGGGTTGATCCCGCCGGTGGAATTTCACTATCGGACAAAACTCGATATTCCACCCTAACCAACTCGTTTTCTGGAAATCAACAACAGCGCGATTTAGAAGATATTTCATTGTTCGCACAACCACTTTGTAGAATCAACTTACGTCTGAGGTCTTTCCGAACTGATACGACTTGGGAACCTTCAAGAGAAGAGACTATTCTTTTCTTAGAGGTCTCATGGCCTCTGGTATTATAGATGTTTATGGACACCGGTGATCACTTAACATCAGATGAGCATCCTGCCCGTTTGCCCCTTTTACAATAAAAAAACATAATACGAGTAATCGAGTGTATATAGCCACAACAGAACATATACATCTCTTCTTATATTTGACAACGGTAAAAATCTATTGCCACTTGCATTGGACAACACCGTTTACTTGTCATGGACCTCTGAATGAAGCCGAAACACATACCCGTTGACCATTTACAACGCCAAGTCAGATGGAGGATTAGCTTTTGTCGACAAGTGCGTCTGTGCTGACAGCGAACCAGTCCATAGTCAATGTGACAAGATTTGGACAGCCATCACTGAGACGGCGAAGGCAGTTGTTGAGGTACCTAAGGGTGGACGTAAGTGTGACAGGAAATTTGGTAGCTCTCTTAAAAAATGGCAAGTGTCCAGATCACCTGAAAACCGTGATGCATACAAGACCACGAAACGTGCTACCAAAAGAGCTGTAGTCAGGACTAGGCGCGACCACTTACAACCACTGATAAGTTGCAATTATTTGAGGTGCAGAAACTCATCTACAAGATGGCACGTTCTAGGGTCAAAGCAGCACAGGACATCACCAAGTGCCACTGTGTAAAAGGTCCTCGAGGCAACCTTCTATGACGCATGCGTCCTCGCGATAAAGGACAGATTGTGCGCATTTTCCACGAGCTGCTAAATAAGTGGCATAAAGAGGTGCAGCCACCGGACCTTCCTCTGAATCGGGGACTAATACCACTGATTACGCCTGAAAAAATCCATGGTGATCTTCGCCGCATGAGAAATCGGAAATCTGTCAGTGCCGATAGAGTCCCAATCAAAGCCTGGAAGGGGATGGGTCCTCTTGGTATGGGCATCCATCACCAGTCTCTATAACCACATACTCTCCACCGGAAAAATCCCTAGCCAATGGAGGCTAAGTGTCATCATTCCTGTCTTCAAAGACGGAAGGTGAGTGCTTGAGTGCGGAAACAACCACGGAATAAAGGCTACATCATTGAACTTGTGAGTGCATAGTTGACCCTCCAATCCTGCTGGAGTGAACTATCCCGGAATGTCAGTATTGGTTTCACCCTGGTAATGGGACCATAGACCCTGTTTTCGCCCTGTGGATTTCTCTGCACTTTCTTGTTCTGATATGGACTGTGTTCCTCGCGTGATGATCTTGTGGGCACTTAGGTCCAAAGAGGTTACCGAAACTTAAGATTATCCAAAACATGTACCGCGATTCGGATTCTATGGTTCAGACGCTGTTGGCTACACAAAACTTTTCCAAGTCACAGTTGGTGTGCACCAGAGTTCTGTCTTTAGTCCACTTCTGCTTAGCGCCATATTGGACGAACTGCCCGCCAGCATCAGAGATGCACATGAGCTTTCTCCGTGTATGCAGACGACATTGCTCTGACAGACGCGGATAGGGGACGCCTGGTGAGATGTGAGAATAAGTAGAAGGAGTATCTTGAGAACGGTGGTCTAAAGTTAAATGTAGCGAAGTATTCGGCTTGCAATGTTATGGATCACCCACCAACGCGCACAGGCGATGATGATCGATGATCGAGCACATGGACCAGTTTAAATACTTGGGTTCTGTACTTCACATGACTGGGGATATCGATCACGAAGTCAAAGCCTGGATCGCAACAGGCTGGGCCAAATGGCGTGAGGTGACTGGGGTTAGGTTGCCGGTTAAGCTGAAAGGACCAGTCTATAAATCCATGAATAGGCCTGTCTTTTTGTATGGCAGTGAAGCGCGGTCCATACCTAAGCGACATAAGGGAGAACTGCGTGTCACGGAGATGCTGCGGTGGATGTGTTGAGCTACGCGAAAAAGTTTACATTAGAAACACGTACATCCGTGGCAGCCTTCATGTCCGTGACATAGAATAAGCTACAAAAGAGTCGCCTACATTGGTACGGGCACACTACGAAAACCGGTTATCTACGTGGAGATCAAATGTCTTACCATGCCACCTATGCCAGATCCAGGTAGAAGAGGTAGGCTCATGAAATGATGGCTTTACGTCATGCGGGATGACAATCAATGGACTTACAATTAAAAATGCCGAGGATTGTAAAAAGTGGAGAGGAAAAGTAAGAAAGCGGACCCCAGGCTCCGAAGTGAACGATAATGATGATGATGATTCTTCAATTCGTCTTTTGATAAGTCTACAATCCATCCATAAATCCATGCAACAACATAATTGATTGAGTTGAGTGTGCAGCGTTTAAAAAAAGTAAAAAGCAAACTAAACTTGGTATAAAATTTACTTAGTTATTTTTTTTAATCCACGAAGCAAAGCAAGGAATCTTTTTTAGGCATTTAACAAATAAAAATCAGAAAATTATTTGATTTAGGATATCAAAATTGCGTTTACTATCAATTTTTTTTTTAAGAAAAATAATAAAATAAAAAAATAGATGAATAAATAAAAAAAAAACAAAATAAATGAAGACAAAACAGACACGCAACATGCATACGATCAAACAAACAAACATTTCAGTCTTTCACATTATTACCACTCCACGGGCGACTGTAATGCGACATTCATGATAAAGATAAACGAAAAAATTTAAAGCGATGTAATAGAAGATTCATAAAAAAATATAGATAATAAACATTTCAATTCATTTAAAAAATATTAAGAAATAATCAAATATATACATATAAAAGTAAGAGACGGAAAACACTCGAAACATTCATTCGTACAAACGTACACACATACAAACAAAAAAATATTTTTAATTTCAAAAAACAATATTGAATATGAATACTATTGTTATAAAAATATTGATTGTTTAGAGGTAAGGATTGACCATTTTATAAAAATAGTTATTCGCTAACAATCGATACGACAATATCGATATTTGATATATTCGTTATTTTCGGTACTATAGTCTGTGGATGATGCAAACAGGTGTTAAGTGTTTACTATGTATGAAATTTTTCAATATACTATGGTATATTTTACTTTGATTTTATTATATTATTTTTCAAATAAATAATTGTGAAGGAATACGTGGCGAAAAGTTAGAGATTATACTTCAATTTCGTGAATTCTTTACGTATCTGGAAGGGGTCATAGAACTACTTGACAAGTTAAATTTATTACTAGTTTTTTGATAGCTTGTGTTTTTGGTGGTATATTTATATGCATCTTCATAATTATTGTAAGTTTCTATGTTTTTATACAATATAAACATATATTTGAACATTTCATGCAGTTTTATTTATAATTCACAAATTTATTAGAATGTTATTACTCCTTATGGATATAAAGGAAGAAAAAATTTGAATTAGATTTGTTGATATAGAAAACTTTTTATTTCTTGTATTTTTCATAAGTTACCCAAATTCAGAGCAGTTTTGATCGATTATAGGTTTATTCAATTACTGAGATGGATAGTTATATTTGTACAGAATCATTTACATTGTTAGAAATATGTTTATTTTTCTTACGACGAAGAAACTTTCTTTTTACTGATTTTCAAAACAAAATATGAACATATTTGAAAACATGTATTAGATATTTATTGGCTTATAAAAATTAAATATTTATTTCCAATTAAATATTTTTTTATTTGAAATGAAATAGACAATTATTTTTGAAGAAATTTTAAATTTACTAGACATTGGTAGATTTCGGCCATTTTCCATTCGAAAGCCTCCGAGTAAACGGCAGTGTAACTGTCAAAATCTATGAGCAAAAGGGTTAAGAAGGACATTAGCTAAAGCAAACCCTGAAAATGTTTGATAAACTTAACATGATTGAAAGTAATTTTTTGCGGTTTCATCTGAAACACGCACACAGATTATTGACGAAGCAGTTGCCAAATTTAATGGTTTCGTTCGTTCGTGTGTTGCTGTTATTGGTATTGCAAGCGTGCGTGCTTCTGACTACGGCGATTGCTTACCATCATCGGGACCGTGTGCTTGTACGCCAATGACGTGGTAGAAAAAACATTTAGGACCTAACTCGCAAAATAATTTTGTTTAGTCAGCCTGACTCTGTCCCTGTGACCCCCTATTCTCAAAGTCATACTATACGAGAAATTTTCAATATCTCCAATGTTGAAATTATTCTTTGAACTGGTAACTATATGTCGCACTTTTAAGAAGAAAACTATGTACTCAAAAAGCAACTTTTTGGAAATTAACAAAATAAGTTTTAAAATATTGTCAACTGCACAATCTATCGTAAATCTTGGTTATTTACGCTCGAAGGCTGTTTTGATTATTGTTACATCTAGAATTTCGTTTTATGTCATTTTATGCTGATAACTAAATTTTCGTGTTTTTTTAAGTGTGGCGTTTTCGTTATAAGGGTGCAATGTGGTAAATTAGGAGAAAATATAAAATATGAGTGCTGTAATCCGCATCGATTAAAATCCTTCGTTCCTTCTCTATTCTACGTGACATTGGCGAAGCAATCTATGCTCAATTGGCTCAACTCGAAACAGTTAACCTAAAACCTGAATTGAAAATAAGAGTGACACTCGATATACGCAAATTGTAGGGTGGAAAAATAACGAATTTACATAAAATTGTGGATTATCTTAGATATGTTTTCAAAAATACTAGTTACATACTTTTTTTTTGTTTTTAATTAGGCCATTAATTGGAGATATATGAATTTATATAATACCAGCTTCTGCCTCCGGTTCCGCTCGCGTTAAATTTGGGGTTACAAAGACCTTCTTTCTCATATAAAGTTTGACAATTACTAAACCTTCAGGTATAGAATTGTTGTAGTGTTTCTTCATTAATTTTTCGCTAAAACACAAAATTACAGTTTCAAAGGTGACTTACAAAGTTCCATACAAAGTTTCAAACCCTTTTTCACCCCCTCGTGGGGGAAATTTAAGAAAATACCTTAATTTTACCCTATAAAATACTTTCATGCTTCTAGTTTTAAAAATGACAACCTTCCATACAAACTTTCAATACCTTTTTAACCACCTTAACGGTTGAATTTCGAAAATTCCTTTCTTAGTGCTCGTTTACCTTTTAAAAACAAATCCTGGGGAAAATTTAGCTTTCTAGGTCCAAGGGCTTAGGCTGGGCGTTAATAAGACAGTCAGGTCTTCTCCTTTTATACATATATAGAAGATAAAAATTATGTGGAAAATTCTAGTAAAGTTAAAGGCACTAATGAACTCAAATAAGATCTAATCTTATATTTCAAACATGAGTTTCAGTATTTATTTGTTGAATTATTAACAGCATCGCTTCAGACGTGTAATAAATATTTACATTATAATAATAATAGAAAAGTAACTTTGAATTCCAAATAAAACCTGATCACGTAAATTTTTAATTTAATTATTTAAAAACTTGCAATAATGTCAGTGAGATAAAAACCGCCCATAGCGTAAGTACTTTACTGATATAAGAAATTGCATTATTCGTTTGGGTTCGAAAGAAACTCTGCACTAACTAGGATAAAGTACTAATTGGACTTGGATTTTATGTACAGTAGAGCCTAGTAAATATTATTTTTTTCTCATGACGGTTGGTAAACAAGCAGTCAACGGAACTTATAAACCCTTGTGTTACTTATTACATGCGCGTTACCTAGCCAAAGGATAGAAAGGAATAAGAATACAGGGAAAGAGAGAAAATTGGGCCTCCGCTCTCATTCATCACACGAAACGCAACAGTATCTACTCATACTGCTACTTTACGCCAATTTGCTGTAAGAGGGTATTACTTTCCAGGTCGAGCCGGCCCATTTATATTTTATAATATTATATCAACAAAGAAAGTACGACACGTTTTATATATAGTTACTTGAAGATGTTATTATTGCAATTACCTGCCGCTCCGCCTCACGTATTCCCCTCGGGTCTCTGTGGCGTGTCTGCATGGATATAAAAAAAATATAGATTAAGAATCCTACGTACTGAAATTTAAAGATTAAATGTTTTGTCTTGGAGGGGGCAAACAAGAACATCCGCAAAACTAGAACTGGCCTTTAAAGAAAGAATATCTTTTCTTCTCTTACTATTCTTATGAGTAAAAAAACGATTTCTAAATTGTGCACACGTAGATTTCCAGACATCGAGGTGGTTAGGGTGAATTTTTGCGTTTTGACACCATATCAGATGGTGATTCTACCGGTGCGATGAGTCTAAACGATTCCTCAGAACATTCCCCGTGATAGATGCAATAGATAATAGACGCAATGCCAAAGGATCAAGCTGATCGAAAAATTTTTTTAAAGGCTAACTTCTGAACTGAACGACGCTAAAAATTTACCAAGTATTCCTATACTTTCGGGGGCATGAAGGGGAGTATTCTTAAAACGAGAAGATACGACAAATGGTAACTTGTTTGCGGTTAATGCGCAAACTTTTGTCTTCTTGTGGTTAAGATAATCTAACACTCTACCAATCGACCGACGAAGTAGCTAGAACTCAGAAAAAAAATTCATGTGCCAAGGAGTAGGAATGAGGTTAAGAAATTGACCAATTGAATTTGTTGGTTTATTTAGTTCTAGAGACAGTTCTTCGACAGCGCTTCAACATTAATGTCATGTCATTTTACACACGGTATATAAATCAGCAGTCCATATTGTAGAGCTCAGTGCGTGTACGCCTTCCACGGATCAGACCCCGATCCACGATCCCACGTTCAGCTGTCGGTCTTTGATTGCGGCCATAATATGCACTTTTTATTACTTTCCGCGCTAGTCCTAATTATACGTAGTCTTGTATTTCTGCTTGCTTTCTAAATACTAAACTTGTTTGGTTGCTTATGAAACTTAACTTTGTTTTATACAAATTATAAATCTACAATATGAGGATAAAACGTTTACAAAATTGGCGGAACCGATCTAAACAGTCGCGTCAAATATGAAGCCATTTCATGATGCTAATGGCGTAAGAATTGTCATAAGAATAACACCCTTTTGGCCCGAAGATCCCAGTTTTAAGTTTGCCAAAATTGTAGGTCAATTTATATTAGCAAATATTACCAGCTACAAACAAAACAAAACAATATTTTTTACATACCAGCACAACTGGATACCTTATGAATACGGAATTGAGGTAAAAGCCATTATTAGATTCTTGCCCTCCAGAAAACAGAAAGGTTAAACAAGTTTTAATGCAATAGGAGCTTGATGACAGAAGACCCTCACAATTTAAACGATACTTGAGCGATCTTGCGGATCGTCTGTGTGAGAAAGGTTTTATGAGTACTTACGATTCGATCAAATCGTTAACCGCAAAATATTCAAACTGTAATAGCCTCACAACCGGTTTTGCCGCTCTCTGAATCGGCCGATAGCGAATAAGGTTTATGAGTTAACATCGCCCCTCAGCTTTTCCTCTTCTTAACTTACAGTGCCTGTTTTATATACCACGAAGATGACAAACAACCATGTGGCTCACCTAATGGAGAGCGATTAACAATTGCCATCAAAAACTTCTTTAACCCTCGTTTCTAGAACACCTTACTGTGGTTTGTTGGGAAAACTTCAACAGGAGCTCATTGCATAGCCGAAACGTTCTCAGTAGATCTTTTGAAACTGCATATGCGTGACTAATATACTAGAATTTTAGGATGATGTCGATGGTGAACGTTGTTTTTTGTTAGAAGAGGTAAACGAGCAAGATACTTGATATTAAGCCGTTGTACCACCGACAATGACCGACACCGACATGTTCACAACACCCGAGATATTACTTAATAATTCAATGCAATACACTATATTATTGAAGTTAGTAACATAAAAAATTAAAATAAGTGGAAAATCGCCACAGTATAAGGCTTCATTTCTATTTTTTTTTTCAGTTTTCAGTTCGGTACCTATTCTTTAAGAGATCGAGTCTTATGTCTGTAAGAGATTGCTTGTAGCAATAAGACCGCCTTTGCACACCAGAAACTAGCCTAAGTTCAATTGTTTACATTATTTTGTTTTTTATTATGTGCGATAAAGCTCCTGCGAAGCCGAACCACGGATAAGGACGTCATCGGAGATGGAGGCAGCGCTCCGAGCTGTGTGTGTCTGTGCTGTGTAAGTGGCATTTTCTAATGTAATCCTATCGTCAGGGTCTTGCAGGACGTGCTTAGGACGCCTTACTTTTGTCGGTTGGTTACATCGGTCTGTGTAGATACAAGCATGTCTAATCAAAGGATTTGGATGAAAAGTAGTTTGATCGAAATAGTTTTGCGATAAGCGCTTCAAATGCTTGGGATTATATGGAGGATGGGAAAAGTAAGAATCTATAATTAAAAGTCAAACGAACTTACCTGTAAGTGAAGTTCGATGGTAATTATGTGAACAGCTCATAACGTGTCGTATGTGAACCTCCCTGCATGGGCCTTTGCGACGATCTGAACATTACACATATTTTAAATCTCTAAAACAATATATTTTCTAAAATTTGAACCTATTTACGGACGGTCACCCATCCATTTGCTGACTATGCCTAAATATGCTTTACCTAAATATGGTTTGCCGCCCACATGACTATGCGCAACGTAATACTAAGTATGGACGTACCCCGAAAATAATATTTTAAAAAATTAAAAATTCATAAAATTTTGTATGAAAAATTCCATAGAAATAGAAAAATGTATGGCGTTTCACGGAGTCAGGTGCCGAATGTCATTGCAGCTCTTTCAATTATATAAGGGGTATGATGTCTTCGAAGGCATCGCAAAGCGTATGCTTGGCGATTGCCCGTCAGATGTCAACTCCGCATATATGTGGACGGCTTACCAAGGCAGTGCGTTCGAGCGGCTATGCTGCTAGAGCCTAGAATGCTAGCTAAGGTTTCCGATCTTCGTATATGGATTTTATACATATTATTAATGGTGATTGGTCATGCACGGCATAAAATATACATAAAGTATATATTAAATATGTATATAATAATTAATAAATACGACTTCGATCTTAATTGATAGCTTTACAAAATATCAGGGCTTGATCCCTATAAATGCGTGGCTTCGGCCTACGACAATAACAACAATATGAAATGAATAAATCATTAAACGTAGGTATCGATAAAGAAAACACTATAAATAAATTTTACTAGGAATTTGTCCTTTCACGTTGTAACAATGAAATTGTGTGTTGCATGCGCACTATAAATAGCCTATCCCTGTCCCGGGAGGGCTCGTATCTATGGTTGGAGCTTACAGTAGATGGCATGTGAGGGGCCATTTACCTCTTCCCCATCCTTTATAGTTTTCCCAGAACGGGTTAAGTATATAAGGATTGGAGTAATGGCTTCAACTACTAGTAAGAGGCTTTAAAGGTGAAGGGATATATTCATTATCTTACCACTTTACCTTTATTGGCATATGTAAATATTTTCATTGTGATAATAATATTGCACTAAAATAATTAAACTATATAATAAATAAGATATTATTCTTTACCATTGTCGAATTGTACCTGTTGCCTCTGACGCTCTAAAAGAACTAGATTATTACGATCACAACGTAACGAGGGTCTTCAGCAGGTCTGCCAATTTCTAGTATTATGCTATTTATTTATATTATATATTTAATTATTATTTATTTCAATATATATCGTTATTATTTATTTAGATAGCGAAATCTAGTAACATGATGTTTGAGAGTCACGTTCTAACAGACTGTTAATACGACATAACTTCATCTCTCAGACTATTTTTGGCCGCAGTTTCGCTCCCCTCGGTTGAGACTGCCCCGTTTCACTAATTAAACGCATCTTGTCGCCCGCACTTTCTTTCTTATTTCTCGGCTTCTAATTACCGTATTGTGATGTTATAGCTTTTCTCAAGAAATTTGGCCTTAAATGCTAAAAGAATTCTTCAAATCCGCTCATCAGTTCCAGAGATATATCAAACAAACAAACTCTAGCTTTATAATATTGGTATAACTTAATGTAAAATTAATAAAACGGTTGAGTCTTTCGGGTCTCCGATGGGTCCGAAACTGGTCGGTACCTAAACCGATTGAACGTTTAATTAATTCTACATTAAGTTAAATAATGTCTCACGATAGTTTTAATAATTTAATATTGTTATAGATTAAATTTTGTTCTAAAAGGTAGGTTATATTATATTGCGGACACTACTTCCAGTAAAGGGAAACAACCTCATTAAAAAGCCTTCTCCCTAGTTTGACGATCGCGTCGGGGTGTCACGGTTGATTAGGCGAGCGATAATATTCCCTATATGGCAAAGGTGGTTCGTTGAATTTTAGTGGGTAGTAATTAGCAAGCAGTTAGGTGGTTCCCAACGTTAGAAAAAAGAGTTAGAAATTCTGAGCGTAGGTTACGGAAATACTTACCATCAAACAGGCCATATGTTTTTATACCTTTGATATAAACATACCTCTATCTAAAAAAAATAGAATAAGAATAAATAATAAAATTTACATTCTATAGCAATAAGTAAGATTTTTTTATAAAATTGTATTTTATAAATATTTTGTTCACATACTTTAATTTTATCTTCTTATGTGTGTTCGAAGTTAAAACAAAAAATAGTTTTTGAATTTTTTTTATTAAAATACCCTTTTCAATACAATGTTAAACATGCATAAAATAAATTAAGTACCAATTGCATGTACATTTCATAGATACACATCGCAATTATTAATGACCCTCTCGAAAGGTTGGCGGTTCAAACCCACTCTTCATAATATTTAATTTTTCCGCCGTGCGACACAGTGAAGTTAAAGGCCTGAATTACATTTATCAGCATGAACCAGCATTCAGCTGGATGGTTTTGGACACACATATGAGCGTAAGCATGCTTCAGCATTCTCAAGCATGCGTACGCATCCTTCAGCACAGTGACGAGTCTTAAGTACTGTAACATGTTGTATCGAGTGTTAAACTTATAACCATTTTCTTCGCCCTAGCATTTTTCCCGGTATTATATTTACCCAGGGTCTGCTTATTACTGTTATCCGAATTTAACAGGTTATTAGTTTTTATACAGAGCGATTGCCTCCTGACCTCCGCAACCCTAAGGGCGAACCAGTAACTCATGGGATAAGAGCAATTTACTTATCAAGAGTTAACGATTATTAAGAGATGTTATGTGATAACAACCGGGACCGACAGCTTAACGTGCCCTCCGAAGCACGGTGGGGTGACCCACAAGGACAAACGCCCAGACCGAAACAGACATTTCAACAAACATCTGCCCGAGCAGGAATCGAACCTGCAACCGTCGTGACTAAAGGCAGACTCGCTACGCACAATGCCGCAACGGTGTCGGTAAACTTATAAGCGTTTAAAATAGAAAATGCGAAATCCGAATCGATGTTGAAATGAGAATTGATGTGTACGCATACCATACAAAATAGGTATTTTCTATAGAGAGAATGCTGATGGATGATAATATATGTAATTCAGGCCTTGGGTTATAAGCTTGAAAAGACGTGATCTTTTGGCGATATTATTCCATTTTGTAGAATTTTGTATAAAAGTAAACCTACTGAACCATTACAATTTCATGTTTGTCCGTCTTATAAAATTCAAACTATACTTAGTCTTATAATACTTACATAATAATGACTAATAATTTAGGGGAGACTGGGGCTTTAATTAACAGAGGTAACTATTAACAAGTGAATATAGAAAAAACTATAAACAGCACATCACTAGCGATCCCTGAAGTTAGTTGTCGTGACTGCTTATCATCTGTTGAAATATTAAATTAATTAACTAAACATAACTATTTAAAAAAGCCTCCATTATAGATCAAGTAGACAAAACACGCAATTTTTTAAGTCATATATGCATTTTCTAGTTATTTTGATTTAAAAACCAAAGTACTAATTTGATTTTGGTGAAATTTAATTGGACCATTTCGGAATAAACCTCTTTCGAAGAAAATAATTTACTAAATCTGTCCATAAATTACGGAGTTATACGTGAACACAGATAATAAAAATTAAAACAACCAAATTTAGAATCTCGTTCTTTTTTGATGTTGGTTAAAAACAATATATATTTACACATAAAAAGTACGGAATGTTAAAAATAAACAACCCAATATTTTTATTTTTCTACATTAAGTATCAAATATCACAAGTGAAGATCTTTATAAGATAATTTCATAATGTTTTAAACAAAATAATTATCAATATCAGCGTCCACAGCTGACAAAAGTATGTAAAATAAATTATTTTATAAATTATTTTTTCAATTGTTCTTCGCTTCTAGTTCGTCTTTGCTATGCATGCATAGTACTTGACAGACTGTGCATTCACCGGTTAGGAGATGACGATGCTGTGGAAGACGTACATAATCAATACCTAAAAAAAAATTGAATAAACAATGTACTCAGGCTTGGTTAGCTAGCTTTAATTTTTTTGTATTTAAAAAAATCAGTATTCAAGAATTTATAATAACATTTTTTTTTCTAATAAAATAATTATCAATAACTAAGCAAACCCACTATGATCCAGTCTTGTGTTCATTATTGTTATTAACAAAAGATTTTTTTATTTTTTATATATAATTGATGTTTGAAGCCTAATATATATATAAGATTATTAATAATAGACGAAAATAGTAAATGTCTCACCGTGTGCCTCAATGCCAGTAGCTTCATCTAAACTGTTTGTAGGAGATATACTTTTTTGAGCCTCTTGTTGCCTGAAAATATTAAAACTACAATGAAATATAAAATACTACAACTAAGTCTTTTCCTTCCTCGCATTATTACCGGTATTTACCCAGGGTCTGCTTATACTTATATCCTGATTTGACAGATTACTAGTTTATACACAGAGTGATTGCATCTGACTCCGCAACTCTAAAGGTTAAGCATACTCTCACGGGCACGGTGGGCAGACCCAAAAGGACAAACGCTCAGACCAAATCAAATTTTTATAGCAAATATCTGCTTTGAGTGGGTATCCGCGACCATCGAGGCTCAAAGCTGGCTACCAGCATGCCACAAAGGTTATCAGCACTACACTACTTTTTACTTAACTAAATTGTACAAAGACAAAGACTACCGTGCCTCGGAGAGCTTGTTAAGCTGTCGGTCCCGGTTGTTATCACATAACATCTGATAATAATCGTTAACTCTTGATAAGTAAATTGGTCTTATCCAGTGAGTTACTGGTTCGCCCTTAGGGTTGCGGAGATGGCAATCGCTCCATGTAAAAACTAGTAACCTGTCAAATCTGGATAAGAGTTATAAGCAGACCCTGGGTAAATAAAAATACCGGGAATAATGCTAGGATGAAGAAAGAAAATGTACAAAGACAATACCTTTTAGCATCTATTTCCTTCATCTGTCTCTCTGCTTTAGCCCAAATATCTTCATTAACTTGCTCTCGCACTTGACTCCTTTCTAGATATTCTTTATACTGCTCCCCAGCATGTGACGAGGGAATAAAATATCCAGGTTTTTTATCTCCTTTAGTTACAGCTTTTTGTGTTACAGATGACGTATTTTTTTCCTGGTATGTAATTTCGTTATGTTTATTTGCATTCGGAGTTTTCTTTTTAAACATCAATATTGGTGATTTTATTATTGGAATGCTGTTTACTTTCTCAGTTTCAACTGGACTTTGAATAATAAAATCGTTTGGTGTTAAAAGTTTTTGACTAATTATTTTTTCCTTTTCATTAATATTTTTGTCTCCATAAAGTTCTTTGAGCGATGCAACGGCAACATTGCGCTTTTTTCTTGGCTTATTATTTTGTCTAGAGCTGATATTATCATTTTCTAATTCTACTGTGTCACCGTCACCTGCTCCTCGTGGGGCAAAAGTGTTTACTTTACTGATATCGACTAATGTATCAGCATCAAAACTTTCCCTTTCCTTGTTTTCCTCTGAATCTGCATCACGGACCTAAAAAAGTATAGAAATAATTTGACATGTTTATACAAATTTTAGACATCAAAAAAAGTTGTTTTTAAAGTGTGTTTGTATGAGTATGTTTATGAGTTGCTATATTTTGAGTAAAACTGGTATGGATGTGGTTTATATTGTGGTTTTCAGATAATTAATAGTTTCTCTTGTTACATGTTACATACAAATTCCCAATGTGAATTACATGGCTGCAGCCTACCAGGCAATATCACTCGCCTAATCTGTGGATCCTCCCATAAGTTGCAGGCAACTTGTTCCTCCATATACTCAAAATTACCTCTCTCAACATATGCTGAATTAATTCAATATCAGGGCCAACATTAAAATCACCACTGCCGTCACAGCCTTCAAAAAACTCCTCTTCTGTTTCTGAAAAATATATGAAAAATTTCACTTTGTTTATACTGAAAAATATAATAAAGTCAATGAAATTGATTACACTTTATAATTTGAACGTTTATTTCATTAATAATTTTAGTTTTGTATAAAAATTCAATTCATAATATGAACTTTAACGAATGAGTTTTTTTTTTTTATAAATAAACGCAACACACTCAACGGCCCCCATTAGGATAGTAATATCCTGTGTCGGGGATCCGGAAATATTCACAAAGACAAGGACAAATACACCCAGACCGGAAAATATGCTTGCATGGTCAATACAAACATATTATGCTCCGAGCGGGAATCGAACCCGCGACCTGTGGCGCTTAAGGCAGGTTCGCTACCGCTGCGCCACATCGTCGTCAAGTTTTATTTACCTTCTGTGTAGATTAAAGGCCGTGGTTTCTCATCGAAAGACAATGTATTTTCTAATTCAACGGGAACCTCACTTCCTTGTGCAACCGATAAATCACGTAAAATAGCGTTTTTGTTAGTCCAGTACGATGCCATAATTACTAATAAGTTTCAAATAACAATAACTTTTTTTAAAATCGGTAATATGATAAAAATATCACAGTTTCCTGCGTTATTAAGTTTTCGTTTTCTGTGTCTGTTTTTAAAAATAAGACCTTAAATTAGAATAAGTACTTAGTACAAAAAATCTGATAATTTTGACATTGACAACTGAGCTTTAGAATTTAGGCATTTAGGAATGGGGTAGTGTATCATCGATTCATCGTTAATGAATTCGATTATGATTCCAATTGAAATGGTAATCGAGTTTAAAGTTTACACTGTAACAAAAACTTAACGAAAAACTCAAAAAGAGCAGGTAAACAAAATTATAAAAATAATATATATCGAATTTTAATTGTCTTTGGATGTTTGCTACGTGTAACAAACACTAATTGGGTTGTACCTGTCAAGCAAGTAAGCTGAAGGATATTATCTGAGGCATTCTTGAACAAAAAATACGAAACCTCATATGCATCGGCTGGCAAAATCAAGGCTGAAATATACTACGTGTCGTGTCGTGCCGTGGTCTTGCCTACCGTTTTCTAATATCATCAATATAATCATATATTTTGACAAATATTTTGTATGTTCGCGGCAAGCCGCCGATTGTGCCCGAGCGGATCCATCATCCTATATAATTAGATAAATAATATACAAAAAGTTTCTGAACTACCAAAATCAGAACATTTCGCTCCGTTAACGCCAATGTTGCGGTTTCGATCCTGACCCCTGGGGGCTTTTTTCGTACCCATTCCTAGCGCAATCTTCTAGCTTATTTGTAAGGCCAATAGTAATATTAGTAATGCCTTAAAAGCATTGCTGATATTTTATTAAAAAAATTGAGATATATCGATATTTCGTCATAAAATAATCGATCAATATCGTCGATATTTTTATTCTCTTAAAATCGATAATCGATATTTGTTTTCGAATATCGATTATCGAGTGCATCAAATGCAAATCCTCGGACTAGTGAAGCAAAAAGTATAGTGTTTTATTTTTTGAAAGAACACCAACGAATCTTTGGACATCAAAACTTTATAGTTAGTAATCCCATTACCATTTTAAAAAATGAAATGATGTCTTTATTTTCTTTACAAATATCACGCATGTTTTTTTATTAATTTTTGCTTCTGATCTTTTTTTCTTGAAGCTAAGCACTGTAGAATGTAGATGTAACTTAAAGCCTCAAGAAAAACATTCATTAGGAAAAATATTATTCTTTTTATCTAATCTATCTAATACCTTTAAACGAGCAATTCTTGTATATATATATTTATAAACGGCTCCACCAATTATCATGAAATTTGGTATACAGGGGTTTTCGGGGACCATAAATCGATCTAGCTAGGATTTATTTTTAGAAAATGTGGTTTTATTCGTATTTTCAGACTATTGTTGACACGCCATCTATTATCCACAAAATAAATTAAAATGTCAAACATGTAGAAAAATAATATGATAAAAAAATATTTAAGTAAGATTAAATAAGTAGATTAAGAAATCTTTGTCAATATGTAAATATATAAAAATATAAATATATAAATATGAATAAAATATAATTTAGTGTAAAAACATATTTACCAGCTACGCCATCTGTTCGATAATATGTGTAACACTGTAAATATTGTCAAATCGTTTTAGAGTTCCGTAGCCAAATGGCAAAAACGGAACTCTTATAATTTCATTATCTCCGTCTGAGTCTATCTACACGAAATGTAGTAAATCGGTGTATTCTATTAACCACTACACGATTTTGTAATGAAATCCTAAAATATATAAGAATTAAGGGTAGCAGATCATACATGCAAATTAGGATTCAACATAATATGGCAAAGGGATATCTTTGGATAGGTTGCTCAAAATGTTAAGGAGGTTTTATTTTGCCTTTTTTTTATTAAGTCAGTTGTTGTTGAGATATTAGCTCCTTAAGTCATAAACATTGTGACTTTTGAACTATGGGATTTAAAATTCTGAAATAATTTACGGTTGTAGAACATGTCTAGAAATTTTAGAGATGTAAGTTGTTACCATAACTTTGACATACTATGAAAAATCATATTACTTTTAATAATTACTATAAAATAACCAACTTATTTTTGCGTTAGATTTTAATTTGTTATTATTTTTTCTTTCTTCATCAACCGCAACTTGCTTGCGGAACCCTTTAGTTAAATAACTAGCAGACCCGGCCACGCGTTTCTATGGCAACAAAGGATTTATTGAATTGAATCAAATGACAGACATGTTTTAAAATGGCAGTTGGTGTTTTCTTTAATTTAGTATGTGCTACTGACTGACAGGGTTGAGTCTATTAAAATTTAACACAATACTCGACAATCCGAATTTTGCGGGTATATTATGTTGTCGACTCGAAATCATTATTTTTTTATGTTTTATTATTCAAGTAATGTTCCAATCGAGTCTACTGTACCCCTTGACCGAATTATTAATATAGATGTTACGGGTTTATAACGCGAGAGCAGCGCCACCTTGAAATGTTATAACTCGCAGTAGCGTAGTCGTTTTTTTCCAAGTTCTTACTTTTGTGGAAAATCTCTTATTGGGAGTCTTTTATCAATACATTTATAAAAAAATACCGAGCAAAGCTCGGTCATCCAGGTACTTTATATAAAAAGACAAAAAAATAAACGCTACACACTCAACGGCCCTCATTAGGATAGTTCCCGAGCGGGAATCAAACCTGCCACCTGTGGCGCTTAAGGCAGGGTCGCTACCGCTGCGCCACAACGTCGTCACAACGATTTTATGAACAGTAGCGACTGTCAAGAATCCAAATAGTACCTATAACTAGGCCTTTACCTACATACTTACTTCCCGTTTCGCCTCATTTAAATTTCAAGAGATAACAACGCCCGTAAGAGTAAAAATGATTTTTTTACGAGATCGATAATTAAATTTCAAGAAAAAAATCCCACCAGTAAGAGTGAAAAATTTTTTTTTTGTATGGCCTCAATTTTTTTCAATAACTGATGTTTTTTGCAACAGTATTTGTTTTCGGATTTGGATCAACAACAATTTTTTTCGAGTTCAACTGACAACTGACTGATTTAATTAAATATTTTATGATTTTATTACTTTTTTACTTACCAGTCGTCATTTCAATTTCGTTTATTTAATAATAATGTTCTGAGAGCTTGTAGCAATACGAGAATATGAGTCATATTATTTAGGTCACTCGAGAGTCTGCTGCAGAGGGTGAATTAATTGTCGACTCGAGTACATATTTAATAATGCTGTCTTTGTATAATTCCAAAATTTCCCAATTAGGGACATTTAAAATGAATCATGTAAAATTCAAGAGGTTGCTCACATTATTTTGAATTACCGATGTAGTACAGCTTGAATGATTGCAATGCAAAGACTTTAAAGCTTAATTAGCTGAGTCGCGACTTTGTCTGCATGGTTTTTAATTAGTCTTTGGGCAGCATTTTTAATTATCTAGGATAATTATTTTATAAATAAGTCTCATACAAAACTTCTAGCTCTAAAAATGACGTAATTTCCATATAACTTTTCGTCCCTCTCGTATTCAACCCTTTTTTCATATTAAAAAGTAGCCTATGTTCTTTTTAAGGCTCTAGACTATCTGTGTAGCAAATTTCATTTAAATCGGTTCTGTAGTAGGTATCTGTAGATTTCGCGTGAAAGCGCGACAGACAGACTGTTACTTTCGCATTTATAATAATATATTATATATAAAGGATTACTTTGACCAACGCGGGAGGTCTCAGAAAAAAATTATAACTTATTTAATTAAAGAAATTACAATGGAATTTAAATTAAATTATTTTATTGACTTATTCCGAGGTTGGAAATGAAGTGTTGGTTACGTAACCTACGTCAGCGAGCCTCGCGATGAGGAGTCAGAGTCAGCGTTTACCCCATTTCACTAAATGTCGACAGCCGGCATGTGCGTCATACAGGGTCAGCGGGTTTCTGAGCAACGGCATGTAACCATGTAACAGGTTTTACATTATAATTTTAACCACCTGCTTCCTTGTCTTATTCCAGGTATTTACCCAGGATCTTGTTTACCTACCTACTCTTATCCGCATTTGACTGGTTACTAGTTTTTTACTGAGCGAATACCCTCTGACCCTACCCTAACCAAACTCTTTGGAACCAGTAACTCTTTGGAAAGAGAAAATTACATGATATCAAGACTTAACGATTATTGTCAGATGTTACGTAACAACAGAAATCGACATCTTAAGTGGGCTTCAAAGCACGGATAATTTTATCCAGCTACATAAATATTATATAAAAGCATCTCCTCTCCATCTCCATCTGTGATGTTAATTCGGCATAAAAAATACCACCGCAATTTCAGATATTCTAGCGCAAAGCAGTAGCCTCTTAGGCATCACTGTGTTTCGGTACTTTCGGTTTAAAGGACACTGTAGCTAGTGAAATGACCGGGTAAAAGAAATTTAAAAACCATATCTCGAGGTTGATAACCGCTTATCATCAGGTGGTATCGTATGCTTGCTTGCCAACTTAGTAACATTTAAAAAAAGTATGTCCGTTTACTAAGACATTGTAGTTACTTAAATCGTTTCTCGATTTGCAGTGATCATGAGCAAATTGCTCTTATACCTACTGTGAGAATAAAGACTCCCTCGAGAGCTTACGTAACATAATAATAAGGAATTATCGAGATCAGTTCACAAATTACGATGACTTCTCGTAACGTTGGACGACGTTTTGGTCAGCGGTAATGACCCTTCACCAGCATCACAGTCAGTTTTCCGATATGAGTCTGTTTGTCCTTCACCCCCGACACCCTGACACAGAATATAACTATCCTAATGGGGGCCGATGAGCGGGTAGCATTTATTAATTACAAAAAATTGTAAGAAAAAATTAACAGAACTACCTTTTTAAAGTTGGTTGAAAATATTAAATTAATTCGGTTTTAAGCTTATGAAGTGTCGAATTTCAAGTTTCAAATCTCAAGTGCATAGTGCACTTCTCAGCGTAACATAATGCGAATTCCAATTTCCAAATAGGGATAATTTATCTGAATGCGTTGGACAGTTGACATATTTTTAAAACAAAAAAATCTCATAATGCTCAACAGCTGACAAACATTTTGAACAGCGGGGCGTAATTCTCTCGTGTTCGTAGACTAAAAATAAGAATAAGAATAATATTTATTAAGCTTAACAAAGTTCATAACAACATTTCTCTTAAATTATCCCTTAGTACTAATACAGAAATACATAAAATGTGAGTAGGCTGTAATTCTCAAACTAGGCAACAGCCTGTGACTTGAGAAACAGAGTTGTGTATTATCTAAAAATGTCAAGTACAATGTAAAATATGAGTTTCAGCCGTTAAATTTTATTCTAACACATTCACTGTCACTAGTAATTCAATTAATTAATTTCTAATTTTCAGGTCCACATTAGTGTCCAAGGCACTATTAATTAATTACATGGACACAGGGTTTCTGACTTTATGTTCTCGGGATAATATTAAAAAAGTTTATTACGGTTTTCACAATAAATCACCGCAGTTCTGCGTCAAATTTACTAGTGGTGTGTTATACAAGAACTAGTTGTATGTATGTTAAATAATGTTTCACGATAGTTTTAATAATTTAATACCAAATTTCTTGTCTTTATTTTTAATATTTATTGCAGTACATTGCGGAAATTTCATCTCTATACCTATTACCTATTCTTGAGATATATAACCCGCTGACAGATGGACGCGACAAAGGCTCAGTAATAGGGTTCCGTTGGCATCTTTTGGATACGGAACCCTATAAAAAAACCTCACTGTTCAAAATGCATAACAGATTTGAATCTTTGGTTATTGAAAACTTTAAAACTTCTATTTATGTTCTCGTTCAATGTTCTAACATCATTGTTGGAGGAAAAAGGTTTAGGAGGAATGTGTTAAAAACCAACATTTTTTCGATATTTATTGATAACAAAAATACCACATACAGATCTTCTGAACGTCCATTTAATTTAAAACAAATTTGTTCAATTAAATTATGTTGAAACCTATTTCATATGCACAAATTTTTTGGAGTTTAATCCTTAAGAATCGATTTTTCATATAAGATTAGATAAAAATTCAACATATATAAGGTATGGAAATTTATGAGTAGCGAAATTTATTGAAAGCTTCTTGAAAGCATTACGGAAATTATACTTCTTAGGGAGTGTCGTGAGAGGGAAAAAGTTGGTCCAATAACATTTTTAGAAAAAAAAACGTTATGGGAAAGCGTTGACTGAAAAGCGTTACGTGGCATTGTTGGGTTTTTTGGGGTAGGATCCCAAGAGGTGGCAATGACAAAGGGTGGATGTGACTAAGAAACTTAATTCCCATCGCGCGTTCCGCGACATTATTTTATTATTATTTTTTATTAAGACAGAGAAGTATAATTTCTTACATGCTAACATAAGTATACACACTTTTTATTTATATAATTTTCATCGCATTTAATCAGTAAACTCCAGTCGTCGAATAACTTTTGATAATTTAAAACTTTTGGTAATAGTTTGATATGTATATCCAATGTCCAATGTATTATAATTCTTAACACAATGAATACGTAGCTGGTATTTTTACGTTATATATTATATAAACAAATCTCATTATCATTTTTCAACATGTTGCTAAAAAAATGTGATGAAAAGAAATGATCCCAAGTGCATAGAAATAAAAATGTTGTTCATGCTATTATATATATTCAAAAGAAGTCTATTGGTATATAATCTATGTATACATTGAAGTGTTTTGTATAATATGGTACATCTTATCATTAGGGCAATGGATGACATTAATATGAAAATAATTAAGAGTAAAGTGTTGTGGACCTGCGTGGTCTTTAGATTGGATTGGAAACTAAAGGGTTCCGCAGCATGATAATGAAGAATCTTTACGACTTTAAATATTAACAACTGTTTTACGATAATACCTTAAGTAGGCTTATAAGTACTTACAACATAATAAAAATAGATAATTCAATTTCTTTTGTTGCTTTTTATTTCCTTAGAAATTCGTAATCATAGTTTAAATAAAAATAATAATATTTACTCAATTGCATATTTTATATAAGTAAATAATATCACATTTTTTCAATACCCTTTTACTAGCGAGTCTTAGAATGTGTTCAAAAAGTACTAAACACTGCATTGATTCTTTGAGATAAAAATGAGCAGTTATAATAACTATAACACTAAGCATTAAAAAAATTAGGTATCTATGACAATCAAATGTACTAAATAAGATTTTATTTCATAAATTATGACTTAAAATTATTGACTTTGAAAGAACAAAATCAAAATATGGGAAACTTGCACCACAATATTTTTAAGTGGTCTCGTCAAAAATGTGACGTCATGCCATAAAGATTTGTGGTAAGTGTTATCAAGAGACAAGTTGAAATATGTATCGAAAAATTAAACTTATCCACTTTAAAATAATAAAATTGTTATCAAATTTCTAATTTATTTTAACCTTGAATGAAGTGCCTTGTCTCTTTTCTTATTTTTGTTTTAGTAATTCCTACGAAATTTATAGTCATAATAAATCATTAACTTTTGTAATTAATGTAATGAAAAAAATATTTTGCTTAACATACTAAAATGTACATTCTGAGAAAACAAACTCTGACGTCGTGACGTCACATCAAGCGAGTGAGCAGAAAATGCAGTGGAAGATTTCTTTGATAAACAAATAAAATAATTAGTCGTAATTTTTTAAAATTATTTTGTTTATGATACAATAAAAAATAGTGCAAATCACCCATTGAAGGTGAACAATATTCGAAAGAAAATTAATAATATACATGCTACGTAATAATTAAAAGTAACATTAAACTTATGTAAAATAGAAGCAAGTTTTTATTTATTACAAATTAAATCTTATAAGAAAAACAAAGTCTCTTATCGCAGTCCTATAAAAGGTCCCAAAACTTGAGCAGTAATTTGAAGTTTACTTTTTTTACACGTCTCATGTTTATTCAATGAATTATAATGAAATAAAAAAATATTTTCTATAAAGTAAAAAAATACATCATATATTTCTTAAAATAAATAATTATAAATATTATTTACAATACTAAGTCACTTCTATATATTTTTCTATCCCTGGAATTATAATAGTTAAAATCAGCAGTGTTCAGACTAGATTAAGAACCTTAGAATAGTTTGATCTTTGTCACTTCATCATTGTCCGTTTATACTCTGTCCAATCTTTTAATTAACCTTTCACATAAGCTTATTATATTAAATAATGGGTATACACAGGGACATGCAATAGGCCTTGAACACTGTATTTACAATAGTAAAGAGAGCCTCAAGCCTCCGCTTGTGTAAAAATGATTATGTTAATTTTTTAAATAAAAATTAGACGGAGTATAAACTGAATCGTCATCCGCAAATTCTGCTTCTCAGTTCATCATTCTATATTATATGATACTAATTTAAAATTAAAAATCATCTATTCATAGAGTTATCATATCTATTTCAACGGAATCAGCAGTGTTAAGGCTAGAATTAGATTGTGAATCTTGAAGGCGTTTCTTTTTTATTAATTCATCTTTAGCTTTCAATTCTGATTCTAATTTTGTCCATAAATTCTGCTTCGTCGTCTCCATTTGTCGGTTCCTTTCCATGTATTTTTTCGATAATTCGTTTGCATATTGCGATGGAATGAAAGAAATAGTTTCTTTCTTTTTAACACTGACCTCTGAATCAATGGAAATCGGTGATAAGGGTTTACTAGTAACTTTCCGTTTAAATGTTACAGGCCCAAGATACACCATTGTCCCTTTCTGTTCTTTTCCAGTTGTTATTTTGGTAGGGCTATTTAACCAATTTTCAACTTTTTTTATAGATTCCTTAACTACTTTTGTATTGGAATCTTCCTCAAGAGTTAGATTGGTTTCACTTGGAGATTTTACTTTATCAGATTTTACAGATTTGTCCGATTGTATTACTGGTGATGCTTGTGAATTTTTCAGAATATCTATTTTGCTTGTATTATCATCAATAATGTCATTTTGTGTCAATTTTTCAGGTTTTGTTATAACTAAGTCTGAATCAGTCGTATTATTAATAAGTTTTTCGTCTGATAATTTTTTATGATGCGACAAGCTTTTCTGAAAGTAATCTGGTGCTATCAGCTTCGGTTTGTCTTCAGGAATATCTGGCGTTTGACAATTTAACTTTAATAAAGTCGCTATGGCTATATTACGGTCTCGTTTTCCTTTTATACAATTGGCTTTAGACATTTCCGTTATTTTGGTTTTTAACTTTTCTGCCATATCTTTTAACTCTATTGGAGTGCAGTTTGATTGCTCTCTTTGACTCTTATAAACAATATCACCAATCTTTTCAATTTTTTCATTGACATTTATATCACATTTTATTGGATTCAAAATTCCATTAATATTTTCTTGTTTCTTTACCAGATCACAACCTTGAACATCTTTTTTATTTGTATCTTCCCTTATTCTTTTATCATCAAACTCAGTTGGAGAGCTACTATTACCGTTACTTGCCTTTGGTATAAATTCTGGTACGTTTGGATTTAATTTGCTTATTAATATTACGGTATTCATATCATCAGCACCTTCATTATTTAACTTTCCATGATTTAAGTTCGTTGGTGTTTCATTAAAATTATCTACCTAGAAAATGTTTAACACTCGTCAGAAGTCCGACAGTTTTCAAACAATAAAATTTGGAATTGGTTACGTAATTTACAAAACACAAAGCAGATAAGACATATCAATATGTTCTTTAGCATATTAATTATTAGTACTTACCATCCTTAAAAATTTTGTTATTCCTGCTAAGTCTGGTTTGATCTTATTATCCTGAAATATAGACTCCCCCACACCAAGTCTAAGGATTTGTAGCTGCTGTTCTAAACAAAAGGACAAAGTAATATTAATTAAGGCAATTGATATTTTATGTTTTATTTCATAAAGCTAGTGCTGTGCTAGTCTGTCTATAATGCTAAGATGGTTTAGAGTATACAAGGATATATTATAAGCCTACTTAGCAGTTTGATATGTCTTATCGTCTAAGGAATACAACGCCAACTCGAATAATGGGTATAAACAACTAATCCTAGTAAAATCATACAACTTATATACCCCGTTGTATGATTTTCAAAAGTCGAACAAAGAGCCGCTGAAGCCTCCGGTTGTGTTTGTATGTATTAAAAATAATTATTTTTGAAAACTCTGTACAGATACATTCTTTTAAGTGATTCTAAGATAAATACATTTATATATTTATATTAAAATCTACAAACTGTGGAGGTTGAATTCATCTGTTTGTCATTCATTGGTAATTAAACCGACTGAACTTGAGTTTTAGCCTTTAAATTTTACATTAAGTTAAATGCTATTTAATATCCAAGTTGTTGAAAGTAAGTAAAATTTAAGATTTAAATAATATAGAAAGTCCGATCTCAAAGGAAAATAACTAACTAAAACTAGAAGAGCCAAAAATTATGTGTATTACAATAATATAGATAATTGGTCAATAAAAATAAAAAAATAGTACCTATTTAGTTTAAGTAGGCTTCATAAGTTAAATAGTTTCTCTATCATCAGCTTACTACAAGAACTCATTAAAATTATATATACAACACCTAAGTAAACAATTAATTAGTTATGTTTATATTGTTCCTTAAAAACTGGTAAACAAAATAAGATTACTTTCAAACAAATTACACATGATTAATTTAATTTATATCCTTATTATTTAAATCAATTGTGTATTGTTTATATTAAAAATAATAAATTATAATTAAAAAAATAATAATAATAAATATAGAGCAGTAATGGTATACCTTGCTTGCTGTTAAAATACCACACAGAGTACTAAATCAATGTCATAGAGAGACACATTTGAACACTGCCCTTATCATTTCTCGAAAATTTGTGATTTCTCTTTTGCACAAAAAAAAAAAACAAAGTGAGATGTTCAATTTGAATATGTATAAATGGTTATTTTTTTTTTTTTGATTTATGGTATATTGCACAATTACTTACCTTCATCACTAATGCTCCTGGGTGGTGGTGGTGGCCGTGCTCCAATTACTACATGTTCTTCATCGAAATCATGAACGGTTTGCCCAGTAGCAGTTGCCAAGTCTTTTATGACATCTTTCTTTGAGTACCACCCTTTGCAGCTCATTTTTACACTAAAATATTTTTCAATAACTAATCATAAAGAAAACGTGCAAGAAAATATTTTCAGTAATATAAATTAAAAAAAAGCCTTATCAAGCAAATTTTTGAATTAAAAATTATGGAAGATTTTCTAATGTTCCTACTTACCTTGTCAGTAAACGATTCTCAAATGTAAAATTGTAAACAGCAATGCAACAGTGCAAGTTGCAACTTGCAACTTCTAAGTTTGACAGCAAGTCTTCACATTGCACTCTGCAACCATAGATTGACTATCAAGTGAAAGACAAAGAACTACAACCATAGATAATACACGAGATAGGGTAAATCGAGGTATAACTGGCCACTTTCAATAACTGGCCGAGTCTCCTTAATTAAAACTCTCAAAAATAAGAAGTTGGATATTCAGAATCTGTCTGTTTTCATTTTGTAATATTATTTGCACTATAGGTTTTCATTTTAATTCACAATTGCGTTTCTATAAATTAAATATGCGACAAAAATTATCGTTTTCTAACGACAGTCGGGAAAAAGTATGTATTCGTGCGATTATACTAACAAAACGATATGGGTTAATTATGTTAATATGTTATGTAAAATAAGTAATGTGAAGATTATTTTATTAAGATTGCAGGTAGTTATAAAATGCATATTCACGTTGATTTATTTTATAAATTGTTTTTCATTTCTTTTATTTTGTTGTTTTAACCAAGTTAAACTGTGGCTAGTTACTGAAAGATCATCATGCCAGTTTCTGATTTTGATGGCCAGTTTCTAGTCGAATTCGATAGTTTTGACTAAATATACTATAAAACTGTAACAACTATGCTTTTAGGTTTTTTATCATTCCCTTTTCAATTATGACTGTTTTCTCTATTCGGCGATAGCATACAAGTATAATTTAAATGATGGAAATTAGATCTGTAACAAATTAAAGTAGCCAATGTGCTTAAGTGGTCAGTTACTACAGGATTTACCCTACAACCATAAAACTAATATAAGAACAAGAAAGCTCACTGAAGCAACATTTCTGTGTCAAAAGAGAGGTTCCATATGGTAGCTTTGTCCCTATCTAATCGAAACACCATAATTTTTAATAATTGAGAACAAAATATAAACTTAGAATACTATTAATATATTTAAATTAGAACCAATTTATTATTTTATTGGAATATTATTTTTATTAGAATTAGCCAGTGGTATTATAGTAGTAGCATATAAGTCGGAAAATATAATAAAATTATATTTATTTTTATCCATTCTTTTTTCTTTTCTCGTCACGAGAAATAGTGAAAATAACATTTTATTACTCAAATAAAGATAGCATAACTTTATTTTTAAATTTTAAATTATAAACAATTGAAAAAAAAATTCAAGAATCGTCTTTGAACTTAACATAGCAGAGTCACACTGGTTCTTATAAAACAAAATTACTTACAGGTGGAAAGAGTTACCACAATCTGGATAAGATTCATACTTGGTTGTAAGACAACCAACTATAACGCTGTTCACCATTTTTCTAAGAAAAATAAATTAAAAAAGCTTTGATGAGACCAATCTATGATTTGAAAATTTGACGTTACTATAGTAACCAAAATAACGCCAATTTGTTGGTAATTTTTGAACTGTGTTGTCAGAATAGTAATAATATTTCCTTTATTTAAAGTTATTTAACCGAAAATGGTGTATTTAATGGCTTATTGTATTACGATCAAAACTATTAATTTTAGTAACGATTGTTTCTAATTATAAAAGATTTTCGTTAAGCCTCAAAATTTATAAATATATTCGGATGTTGTGTAACTACCACCTAATCAAATTATTTTTTTGTAAGGGCAGCCTGTGGGAAAGGGACACGGCTACCATTTTGTGTGTCTCTTTCTCGAACAAATTTTCGTTTTAGTATGAAGTATTGAAAATTGAACTTAAATATTTAGCTATAAAGTATGAGTTTATTTAACATTAAATTACAAGTGATTGTTCTTGTTCTTATATTATTTATATGGATACGACCAACTCTGCGGTGAACACATAGTAGAAGAGCCGGTGGGAGATCGTCCTTCACCGATCTGATAACCAGATGAGACGTATTTTTTATCAAATATTTTTTATAAACAAATATGCCTATAATTGCTTGCCTATCGAAAAGTGCTCATGGCTATTTTTAATTAAATTAACTTTTATCGATTTTTTTTCATCACCTTCACACTTTTGATAACCAAATGAAATTTATTTCACTGATAGTTTTTAATACACAGAATATGCCTAGGTATGCTTGCCTACTCATTTCAGTGTATAACTACCTGGCAAGCAGGTGTAAACAGGTAAGTCAAAATAGGTGACTCCATCGATCTGCTAACTTATCGAAAGTTATCTCAAATTTTAGATTATTTTATTTTAAAATCAGTCATATAAACTTGCCTGCGAAAAATCGTGCTTAAAGTACTGTTGCCAGGCTAAAAACTTTTAGAGTTTTAGCCACTTGATAGGTGCGACAGAGAAAGTAGAGCGTCCGAGGTCCGTGTGCTAGAGCAGGACACAACATAGCAGCTGCTCGCTACCTGACCGTAGAATGTATCCGAGTGCGCATGCTCGTGTATAGTCGAAGTCGGAAATTATTTATTAGTGACAACACGTGCTAATATAAATAACATTAATTTTCAAGAATTTAACAATTTTCCACCTTGCTGGTCTTCTTTAAACCAAAAAATTTTAAGAACGATTTATGTCAATTCTATTTGGCTTCATGCCACTGATCAAGATTGCTTAAAATTGCGCCCTGAAAACTGTGGTTGGCTCTTAGAAGATGATCATTTTAAACCAATTGGATTTATTGGGGACCAAACACCCTTGAAAATTGATGACATTTTTTTTTGTTTTTTTTTTATGTTAGAAGTTGGCAAACAAGCATACGGCCCACCTGATGGTAAGTGGTTGCCGTAGCTTATGAGCGCTTGCAGCACTATTAGTAGGTGCCACTGCGCGTTGCCAACCTCGAGATATTAGTTCTTAAATCTCGTTCGCCCAGTAATTTCACTAGCGTACAATGCCCTTCAAACTGGAACACAGTAGTGCCTAAGCACTACTATTTGGCGGCAGAATATTGGACACCGCGGTGGTACCTACCTAGCCGGCCTCTTGCAACAAAAGACCTACCACCAGTGTGACTGATTGCACTGGTGGAATAATCTCTGTTGTGACAGAGGCTATCCCAACAGCGGGCGATGGGGTCGTCACATCCCGACGCCTTTAAATCATCGCACAAGTCATGGATAATGGAGATAAAGAAGAATTAGAATCTGATAATCAGTATTCAACTTCCAATGATTCTGATAATGAATAATAAAAATAACAATAAATATTTGAATTTAATTTTTTATGTATTTTTATGTTTCGTAATAAATGGTTTTAATAAACATACATGTATTAATTTTTTTTCTATATTGATTAATTTTTTTATTTTTATACTAATATTTGAAAAGTAACACTTATTCTTTCCCGCTTTACGGCATTTATTTAATTTAAAATAATAAATAAATTATTCTTTATTTAATTTTAAATAAAGAAAATAGATTTTTTATAATTTTTAAATTTTACAATTGAACTTTAAAATGATAAAAAGTTTCGTTGATTTATTTTTTTTTATTTATTAATATAATAATATATTAAATTATTTATTTTCGATTATTGCATAGCTGTAAGTATGTATAGTGTAAAATAATATAAAAATTAGTTGTAATAAATTGGAGTTCAAAATTGCTGACAAGTGTAAATAAATGCTGTCTCTGTCACTCACATGTGCACGAGCATGCGCACTCGGATACTTTCTACGGTCAGGTAGCGAGCAACTGCTATGTTGTGTCCTGCTCTAGCACACGGACCTCGGACGCTCTACTTTCTCTGTCGCACCTATCAAGTGGCTAAAACCCTAAAAGTTTTTAGCCTGGCAACAGTACTTTAAGCACGATTTTTCGCATGCAAGTTTATATGACTGATTTTAAAATAAAATAATCTAAAATTTGAGATAACTTTCGATAAG
Source organism: Hestina assimilis (assembly GCA_023373885.1). Classification (NCBI taxonomy): domain Eukaryota; kingdom Metazoa; phylum Arthropoda; class Insecta; order Lepidoptera; family Nymphalidae; genus Hestina; species Hestina assimilis. Next base: position 980,911 of record CM041749.1, on the reverse strand, counting down.
TTAGCAGATCGATGGAGTCACCTATTTTGACTTACCTGTTTACACCTGCTTGCCAGGTAGTTATACACTGAAATGAGTAGGCAAGCATACCTAGGCATATTCTGTGTATTAAAAACTATCAGTGAAATAAATTTCATTTGGTTATCAAAAGTGTGAAGGTGATGAAAAAAATCGATAAAAGTTAATTTAATTAAAAATAGCCATGAGCACTTTTCGATAGGCAAGCAATTATAGGCATATTTGTTTATAAAAAATATTTGATAAAAATACGTCTCATCTGGTTATCAGATCGGTGAAGGACGATCTCCCACCGGCTCTTAGACCAACAGTGCAATTGACTATTAATCGAAGAATCGATTTTTCAGACAAAAACGATTTTTTTATTGATATTATATAGTACTGAATCGAGTAATTGAATCGATTTTCCTCTCTAGAAAATTCATTTTTGAAGAGGAACCTCTTTAGCGTTGTTGTGATTTGAAAATTCAAATAAAAAAGAAAAGGAACACTAAAAAGGGAAAAACGCATACTTTACCATTTTAAATAACTAGTGACCCGGCTAAGTTGCTTCAGACGCGATCGGTATACGCTTAAGTGACCGGTTAAGTAACTTCAGGCGTGGCCAGTATACGGATGGGTAACTGGTTCAGTAGCTTCAAGTGCGGTTAGTATGTAGATGGATGACCAGAAAATAAACTTCAAACGCAGTCAGTATGTAGATGACTGACCGATTAAGTAGCTCCAGGCACTCAAAAGCTAATTTTAGAAAATATCGATTTTTTAGAGACCTTTTAGATCTCAATGTTTTTGTGAAACCATTCATTGACTTTTTTATTAATTAAAAAATCGAACTGTTTTGGAAAGAAAAGTTATCCCTATTAAACATTAACTTCTATAATTACTGGACAGATTGTCTTTATGATGTAAAATGACAAAGGCGCGAGCGTGCACATTTTTGTAATTTTTTTTGTAAATATATTAAGTTATGAATTTTAAATATGTTTTAATAGTGGTTGTAAATAAAAATAGTAAATCAAATATGGAATAAATTACAGAAATGAGAAACATTACATTAATTAATTGAGTAGTTTTATAGCGCTGTAGTCTGTGGCAATTGTTTTGACTTTTGCCATATACAAATTCCATTATTTAATTTTATACATATTACATTCAATATTGAATTTAGTTAATATAGTTATAAATTGTTGGCTTAGGTGGCAAAAATCAAACAAGTAATAAATAATATAGTAACATAAGAAACATTGTTATTAAACATTTAATAAATCCTTGCAAGTATTGCTAATCTAAATGGGGGATGAAAAGTCTGAAGACATTTCACAAACAGAGTCAACTAACACTGAAAATGTTAAAGAGAGTGAACAAAAGGAAAACGGAGATAGTGGAAAATCTGATAAAGTTAAAAGTAAGTTCAAATGCTGCTTAAAATAATACGAAAAAAAAAACTAGGCAAAACAAATTTTCTCCGATTTACTATTTGAAATAGCAACAACTTTCCTTGAAAGTTGCTAACTGTTTTCTATGTCTTTGTAGTTGATATTTTGCTGAAAGCAACCGGTAATGCTCCTATTATGAAGAAAAAAAAATGGGCAGTGGACGCAGAAAAACCTATAGGATGGATTATGGAATTTGTTAAGAAATATTTGAAACTAGAACCTGAAGAAAAATTGGTAAGGTTCTCGCATTACTAAAATTGTAATAACTCTACTAATACATAAACTTATTTTGTGGCCCAATCAATAAAAGATATAAACTTTAATCAATAGTTGCGGGTTATAATCCGGACATCACCTCTGAGTTTTCAAGTTCTAAATTTGTTTATAATGGTGATGAAAAACATTGTGAGGAAACCTATTGTCATAGAAGAAATTCTAAGACATGTATATCTAGCAATCCTAGTAGAGGTCCCTTGACGCTGGTAGGTCTTAAATTCCCAGCTGGTTCAATGTCCTCTACTGAAAAACTCGTGATGAGACGCGTCAGCCTCAGCTCTGTATAACTAGGGCAAAGGTGGTTAGTGCAGAAAAAGGGAAAAGCCCCAGCTTGCCGTGAAACAAGGACAACTTTTGGCTCAAAGTTAATTATGTTATTGTAATGCTGAGAAGTTGTGTTAGAGTATTTGGTAGATAGTTAATTTTTCGCTTATATATTCTTCTTAATAGTGAAGACTAGAAGAGAATAGGGGGTTTGATCTTGGGCTATTTTTGTACCCACTCTTAGCGCAAGCTTCGAGCAAGCTTTGAAAAAGCAATGGTAATATTCTTAAAAAATATGTTTTTAATAAAGATATAAATTTTTCTTGTTTGTTTACTTTTTGCAGTTCCTCTATGTGAATCAGACATTTGCACCATCACCTGATCAAATAATCAAGAATTTGTATGAATGTTTTGGTACAGATGGTAAGCTAGTGCTACATTACTGTAAGAGTCAAGCTTGGGGCTGAATTATAACTATTGTTTTTGGTTAATAGCATGTAAAAATTAATAAAATGTTTTATTTGAGGAGTGAATTTATGAAAGTATATTTTAAAAACAATAATAAACATCAAGCCTTTTCAGGAAGCCTTTTTTTTACAGGAGAAGTTCTTATGTTTACTGATTTTCAAGTATTATGGATATTTTCATGATTTAGATTTTATATGATTATATAAAATAAAATTTTGACATTTTTAGGCTTACGATACTGTCCTGGAAAGGCTTAATATGTATGTCAAATTGATGATAAAAAATTTGCAATTGTGAAATTTAATTTCATTCTTTAATTGTATGAGTAATATGTATAGTTGTCTTGTAGGCTGAACCAAAGATAGTTCCAAGCTAGCATTTATTTTAATGTTACAGTAAAATAAATAAATTTATGTGTATTACTTTAAATGTCATACATAAAGGGTTTTCCTGCATTGTATTGGGGTGTACTGTAATTATAAATTTGTAATTTGATATAGAAAGTCTAAAATAATTTTATGCTATACTACCTTTTGATAATGATTCTAATAATATATTTTTTTGTATCGACACCGTTGTGGCGTTGTGGGTAGCGAGTCTGCCTTTAGTCTCGACGGTTGCGGGTTCGATTCCCGCTCGGGCAGATGTTTGTTAAAATTTCTGTCTCGGTCTGGGCGTTTGTCCGTGTGGGTCTCCGCAACGTGCCTCGGACAGCATGTTAAGCTGTCGGTCCCGGTTATTATCAATAACATCTGATAATAATCGTTAACTCATGATAAGTAAATTGCTCTTATCCAATGAGTTACTGGTTCGCCTTTAGGGTTGCGGAGGTCAGATGGCAATCGCTCTGTGTAAAAACTAGTAACCTGTCAAATCCGGTCAAGTCAAAAGGGTAATAAGCAGACCCTGGGTACATAAAAATACCAGGAATAATGCTAGGATGAAGAATATATTTTTTTGTATATTATAATTATTTGGTATGATATTGAAATTATTTGTTCCCCTTATAAAGCCTATAAATGTCTCCATGGTCCCTTTTATAATACATATACACATATCCCAAAATTCATTCTAATCAATTCAGCAGATTGGCCTGAAAGCTTCAAAAACAAATAAACAGACTCCCTTTTTTCTTTTATAATATTACTAGGATTAGGATTTGTAAACACTTTTCATTAAACTGCGCCTTTTATCCTATATCATTCTTAAACCCTGTGAGTTAATGTATATTGTTCAAAAAGTGCAATATAAAACAGGACTATATAATTTTTACCCAGAGACATTTTATTTTATTATTGGATGTATATAATGAACAAATGTATTTTTCTTAGCTTATCACCAATAAAGAGCAGAGTTTCTCAAACCTTTAGCATTCCTCTCCTGTAAATGATACCGTATACCCCCTGTGGTGAACACAGGTAAGAAAAAAAAGATAAATCGATCTATATATCGATCGATATATCTCAAGTTCTTGATAATTAAATCTGTTTTTTTACATGATTACAAATTTAATATTCTATGATTTTTTTAGAAAATTGATTTAAAGTATCCAGATATGTCAGTGCATGCCCCTCAATTTAACTCGAGAGCCGCGCCTTACAACACTTTGAGAAACTGCTGCTATAATATAATATAGATTTAGGTTTAAGCATAGAAAATAAAACCAAGTTTTGTATAGAAATGTAATAAATATTATGAATATTAATGTGATTGGCATTTGGAATAATATATTAAAGTAACATATTTAAAGATTTCTGACTATTTATTTCTTGTCTCCGCTACTGTTGACATAGTCTTTACTCGTCGTCCGTGTTGGTAGATTATCTGCGAATAGAAGTCATGCTTTATGCACAGGGGGTCTACTTTGAACTTTTAGTTACAATTCTGTTGCGATGCAATTGAATTCAGACAGTAAAAAGATTCGAATTTTATATGGTATCATGACGTAAATTATATGTCATGGTACGAAACAGCAATGAAGCTCAGTTTAGGTCACAATTAGAGTTCGTGGTAGACCGTCAGTTCTATAATTAGTTAGTTTTTAAAACAACTGATTTCAAAACCGCTATCTTAGTCCTTTATCAGATAATGAGTGAATGATAGAATCCTTAATATGGTATGAGATTTCGAAATCATACCTTATCAGACATAAATAAAAAATGGTAAAAGCTAATTTTTATAGACTGTCGATATAAGTGATTGTTTCATTTCATATCGTTTGGCATCCATAACACCCCAACCACACTTATCAAATGAAGACACCCCTTTCATGCCGAAAACAGTAAGACAATGGCCTGGAAGAAATTGGCTGCCTTCGAAGTGGGATTCACTTACTACGTAAAGCAAGAAAAGCCAACGTTACCTTAGTCTAATAATAAAAAATAAATTCTTTTTAGAGTGTCGTACCCAAAGGATGCCAATAGAACCCTATTACTCTAACTAAGCCTCTGATGTACGTTTGTCTATCAGCGGGCAGTATCTCACGAACCGCAATAAAACTGATAACATTTTATAAAGTCTATATTTACGCGTGGTTTCTGTATCTTTTGTTATTCTTCTGAGTTTCATGTAGAGTACGAAAGTTCTTATTATATTTACCGGTCGGTTTACAGCATCTGGTACCAGTTTTGCCAGTTTTGGGAGTGCTCTTCTTGGATTGGTCAGAATGGTTGGACTTTGCATTATCGCAAGGACAGCAGGAATGTACACTGCTTCGGGTTGTATCCATTGCTTCAATTTTCTCTGTCTATAAGAAAATAATGAAGAGTCAAAAAATTGTGCCAAATGAAGTTACTTCCCAATGTCCTCTCTGCATATGACTAAACGCCACAATGCATTTTTGTAAATATGAATATCTTGAAATATGTCAATAATTTTTATGTCATGACGGTTGCCAAACAATCATACGAGCCGCCTGATGGTAAGCTGTCACCGCAACCTAAGGACGCTTGCGATGCTTGAAGTATCAAAAGCGCGTTGCCAACCCAAGGAACAGGAGGGACGAGATGAGAAGGGAATAGAGAGGGTAGAAGACTGGGCCTCCGGCGCTCTCACTCGTCGCACGAAACGCAACAGTACCTAATGATACTATTACTTGACGCCGATTTTCTGTGAGAGGGTAGTACTTGCCCGGTCGACCCAGCCCTTGGGAAACCATGGCCAAGCTTAAATATGTAATAACTATTTAATATTTACTTTAGATGGAGCTGCCGGTACTTTATTCTTTCGATCACCGCCTGCCGCTTTTTGCGCTGCCGGTTTGTCGTCGAGTTGCAGTTTGAGTTCCTCTTGCAGGGTTTTAGGCGATTCCTTTACACTTTTCTGACCTGACGTTGGCGGCTGCTTGCTCTGTAGATAGACCTGCTCAAAACCATATTTGATTTGACCGATCGATGTGAGATATTAAGAGTCTTATGTAGAGTTTTTTTTCCTAGTTTGTATGCGCATGAAGCAAAAATTACAGCACATATATATCTTTTAACTTGGTAAATACAGTGCAACTATTACTAAGCCCACGCAGTCAAAGCCGCGGACAGAAACTTGTTATGTTTCTGGGGTGAATTACTAGATACTAGTTACCGACCTCGGGCATCTTCCAGATTATGATGCTGCCGGCGGCGCAGCTGCTGACGATGATGCGCGCGTCCGGACTGAACCGGCAGCACGTCACAGCGCCCGCGTGCCCCAGGCCCGTGTGGGTGTAGATACCCTCCTGGTATTTCCATAGCTGTTGGACGATTTAGTGTAGCTATTAGTTACCGTAAAATCGCGACAAGTGCCTCTTGCACTAGGTAGGCTAGTGCCGACTAGGCAGGTATAGTCGAGGTATCAGTTATTCTACCGTAAAGCAGTATACAGTGTTTCGGTTTGAAAGACAACGCGTGAGTGACACCTACAAATGTATGCTAATGCGTGCGCTCATTACGGCTGCGACAACTGTTTCGCATCAAGCGGGCCGTATGCTTGTTTGCCAACTTTGTCACAAAAAAAAACCAAAAGCACAGCTTGCAAAGCTGTATTTTTGACGAACGTTTTGGTGTTTTGGTAGCGGCTGCTTCAACAGCCGCGGATTCGATTCCTGGTCGGGGCGGATGGTTGTATTCGTCTTGCAAGCATCTGTTTTCGGTCTGGGCGTTTGGTAGCTACCACCGTACGTAGGTGAAAAACTCGTGAAGCGTTTCGAGGTCAGCCAGAGTATATACAATTGCAGAATTCAGATCTTCTCGTTGTATTGGTAATATTTTTTTTATCAAGTATATATTCATATATAAAAGAATTTCGCTCACTTTAACCATCTGATCGTTCGCGCCTGTTACAAATAGTTCCCCGTTCTGCGATATATGTAGACCATTTATCGCTCCATTTTTACTAGCCTCGAGCTGAAAATGTATACAAAATCAAATAAATTATATCACTCATTAATGACGATTACTAACTATCGAAATATATTTGAGTAGTTAGAGTTGAGTTGAGAAAGATACTCCTGAGATCGGTAAAATCACGATGAAAATCAACATACAGTTTAGACAGACATTAATTTTTTAAATTCGTTTAGATAATGAATGTCATTGTGGTTTGTAAAAAAAGGAGTAAAACAAAAAATGCGGGACGCTGAAAAATTATTGATATTCAAAGTGGGCAGTCGATAAAAGAAGTTTGAGAACCTCTGTAGTAGCATCACCGTCATACGGTGATTACGAAATCATTTTACTCAACAGATCTTGTATTTATCTTTATTTCCTACGTCATCGTTTGGAATAGATTAACTTGTAATTAACAAAGGTAGGTATCTACCAACGTGAAACTCTGTTTTAGATGAATTCTTATCGAGTGGTTAGTTAGTGGCCAACCTAGTGTCAGAGTTGTTTAGATCGCCCGTAGGCCTCTGACAAGACTTTTCGACTTTTTACGTGCCCTCAGTTGAATTACCACTATGCGATACCATCTAGCGACTGACCGCGCCTAAAATTGCTTAACCCACCGATCGTTTACCGATCAATGGGTGCACTCGGCTATGAGCGTTTAGATCAATAATATCAAATGATATACCTCCCTGGCAAGGTTCCCGCTGCCGGCCTCCCAGTAGGCAACGCGGCGGTCCGAGCCACCAGTTAAAAGCTGACATCCGCGCGGCTCGAAGCATACACACATGAACAGAGTGTTCGCGTACATCACTTGACGGCGAGATAGGGAACTATATGCCAATAACAGATCATCAGTTTTAACCAAAAAGTTGTTGAGTGAAGTCATTTCTTTAAAATAGGTTGACGTTTATGACCGGTCAGTAAAGAAAAGCAATCCAAACACAGTAGTTTTAATTTTTATTAGGATTGAAAGATTCTGGTAAATATTTTATTAGTTTCCATTTCCTCCTCTGTTCCTCTTGTCTCCGTCTCTTAGTCTAAAACACACTTCTGACACTCCTCATTATGCTATTAGAGTCTATGGGTCTCGGTAACAGCTTAGCATAATTATACCTACGGTATAACTTAAAAATACCCAAAAAAAACTACACTAATAATGTAAAAAAAAATCGTAAAAATCGCAATAAATATATAGTAACTTATTTAATTAATACTATGCGTACCAAATCACGTGTCTTTGGCTAAGTAGGTATATTTTGGTTACCAAAACTTTATAAATGTAATAAAGTTTTGGTAACTTGCCAGAAATCGACCGAGTCGAAAATCATCATTAAAACTTAAGTCGTTCTAATTATGTTAAAATGCTTACATGAGATCCCATATAATACAAGATCCATCTGTGCCCGCGCTCACGGCCTCCGTGTCGTTAGGCGATACCTGTATCGCCGACACCGGGCTCTTGTGCTCTTTGAGGACCTTCTTCAAACTCTGACATTCTGGCTTAATGTCCCATACGCGAACCTAATAGATCAAAGTAATATTGTTACGGGGAACCTTATCACAGGGGCATAAGGTTCAAAATCGCTTGCTACTCCTTTTGTTTATTTCTACGACCGCCGCGGGTTCGAGAAAGATGTATTCTCGAAACATGTAGAATAGCGTTCCGCGGACGGAGCTCTCTCGAACCCGTGTCCGCGTATATAAGCGGCCCGGCGCGTCGACTGATTGATGCAGTTCTGAGCAACAAGCGAAGACACTAAAAGTGATACCAGTGTACAAGTTGATGTACCTAAAGATTTTGAAACTATATATATCGGATTTTGCAGTAGCGGATTTACCAGCAGGCTAAGTAGGTTAGAGCCTTCAGGTAGATTTTTGGGGCGGAAAATTTGGGGATCCAATTTTTTTTGCTACCTCAAATATATAAAAAAAATTCTGCATGAACGTTTTCTGATGTTTTACAGGCAGCAATCTGCAACTTTGCCATTTGCCGATGACTTTTCCATCTCACTTATAATTGTACAACTAGCAAACTTCCATATTCTAGAGTAAAACAGCTAGTACGCCACCCCCCAACTAGTAATCGGCCCTATCATGGTTTGTAAAAACAATCTAGGACATGACAATAATTGTAGAGGCAAGGGCGGCAAATACCATACAGCCTATACCAATGGGACTTTGGAAGCAAGTTTAACTCCAGGATCTACGCTTGCTTGTGTTATCCGGATAATGGAAACAACATGACGACATCTGATCCTTTTAAATAATTTATAAGCATGATATAATAACGAACCTGTCCCTCACATCCTCCGGAGATGAGTGTTCGTCCGTCGTGTGTCATGTCTAGCGCAGAAGTGCCTTTATTGTGTGTGTTGAAGATGCAGTAGATCAGTCGACCGGTTAGCGGGGTGAAGGCGCGGATGTTACCATCATTCCATGCTGTTACAAGAAAAAATGGCGTAACGTAATGAAAAACATACCTAAAAACTGGTTCAGTTTTTATATATAGCATACTAGCATTTATCCGTGACTTTGTCTGGGGTGGATTTTGAAACTCACAGCCCAGGCGTGATGCTACAAAATTCTCTATATTTCTTCAGTTAAAAACAAGTGGTAAAGTTTTTTAAACTATATTATGATAAAAACACATTTATAATATTACTAGCTCCCGTCAGCGGCTTCGCCCGCGACAACAACGATTTTAATACAAACTTGAACCTCCTTTCACCCTTTCAGGGGTAGCGTAAAAAATTTTAAAACACATGTTATTTTATCTTTATTGATTACCAAAATAAAAGAGTTTCAACAATGATGGATATCCCATACAAATTTTCAACCGCTTGGGGTTAAATTTCGAAAAATCCTTTGTTAGAGCTCGTTTTAAAACCAACACCTGTAAAAAATCAGCTTTCTAGATTCAACGGCTTAGGCTGGGCGTTATTAGGATAAAAAGACTTACCGGTGACGATCGACTTGCCATCGACCGAGAACAGCACGGCGGAGCAAGTGAAGTTGGGCACAACGATGCGCAGCAGCTCGCGGGCAGTGGTCGCGCACCACACGCGCACGTCTCCCGCGCCCGCGCTCGCGAACACGCCCGACATACCTCTGACACACATCATTAACCAGACTTATATACCTAATATTATTAATGTAACTCTTTATAATATTAGGTACGGACAAAATCCAGAATAAAGAGCCCGTCTCTAGCCCATGTAGCCCCCGTGTACATTTGTGCAATCATTACTTTTGCACTCTCTAGCAAGCGCGCGGTCAAAATGGAATAGGTGCAAATTACAAAATACAAAACAACCGTTGTGGCGTGCTGGCAGTAAGCTTGCTTTGAGTCACGACGGTCGCGGGTTGCTATGCACCACATGTAGCGCTGCCTCTTCACCTGATGCCACTGCCACAGCTACCCCGGCTTGTCAGCTGGGGCTATATAAATAAGGCTTGACCTCGGGGCTATATAAATAAGGCTTGACCTCGGGGCTATATAAATAAGGCTTGGTCGTCCACGCGGGGGCTACACAATCTCGCCCTCCGGGACAGAACTCTGCTAACCATCAAGTAGCAAAGTGGTTGTCAGGTCGCGTTGGTTCTTTCTGCAAGAGTTCCCGTAACCTGACAAATTCGGTAAGGCCACCGAGGAGGTTTTAGTGAGTGCCCATGAAGTTACCACCTTGTCACAGAACTCCACCCCTTGGAATACAAGACAGAGGTAAATATTATGAATAGTTTTAAGTTACCTCGGGAAAGCGATATCGTTTATCGCACAGCGATGACAAGTAACAACAAGCGTAGGTTCGAATGTGGCCACATTGATAGCGTATATTTCACTTGTCCTGGTACCAGCTAGCAAAAGACGCTTTTCACCTTTAAGCAAAGGTGACTCCATCAATTCCAAAGATGTGATACTACCCTCAAGTTTCACGCTTTTTAACTAAAAAAAATATAGTAAAATAAGTACTTAATTTTTTTTATGCCAGAAAAAAAAAAGTAGTTTTTCGCCAACGTATGGTGGTAGCTCACCAGGCGGCCCCTGAGCCCCCCGCACCAGCGTGTATAATATTTATAATATTATATATAATAATAAAAATATCATAATGTTTACTTACAGCTCTAAAATGGGGTATATTTGGCGCTACGATCTTTCCTTTAGGGAAGTCTCCCTTCCAGTTAATCTCGTCCAATATATCGATGGTACCATCACCGCCACCCACGATGAGACATCCATCCGTCATTATCAAAATCGATTCTATGCCTAAGTAAAAAAAAAACGTACTTACTAGTAAGTCATTGAAAGACATAATAAATAAAATATTAGATTTTATTTTCAGTATTTAATTGAGTTGTTGTAGAGGCAAACGTACCTATTAGACGTTCTGTGAAAATTTCCTATTAAGGTTCGTGAGATACGGCCTTCTGACAGACGGACAGACAGCGGTGGTTTAGCGTTTCGTTGGCTCCCTATGAGTACGGAACCCGTTCAGTCTGCTGACGTAATCGAAGATAGAATAATATACTTACCTTGACTATAACAAATTGATTCAGGACGCTTCCCCTTCTTCCAGGGCCCGCATTTCGCTAAGCATCCGAGGAGTGACGGCTTGCAATGAGCTACAGAAGCCATCGGGTCCGATGGGTAATTTATCGAAAATTTTATCATATCCCCAGACCTGAATAAGACAGGTAACAATGTTACTGAAATATTTAATATATGTATTTGTATTTGTGTATTCATAAGCTTCAACATTTTTTGATAAATTGCGTTAAACTTCAAGATTTTTATTTTTTTATTTGAAAAGTAGGGCAGATGACTCTACTCCACCTGATGGTAAGTGTAAATAAAGTCCAAACGCGAAGGCGGCTAGGCGGCGCAAATTAGTAGATTCATTGGAGTTTCAGCGTGTGAGAATGAATAGTCAAGATAGTCAAGTGAGTGGGTTTTGGTTGCGTTTATATTTGGCTACATTTTTTAGTATCTAGGGGACAGCTGACCCTCCTGACGACGCCCTCTGTTCCCCCTGACGGCGCCCTTGGATTTTCATTATTTACACTTTATATTTCAGATTCTTTCGGTCTAAATATGTATTTGGTTTTAAAAGTTACTTACGTTGTGCCCGCAATGCCGTACGTATCGTCTTGGCTGACGGCGATACATCGGACGCATCTCCGCAATTTCCCCAAAGTTACATCAACTACATCAAGATTTTTACTCTCCGCTCGAATGTTCCAGACGCGGAGATTAGCTGTTAGTAATTTTTTTTTATATTAGAAATTATATATATGCATTACTATTATTAATGCTTACAATTAAAATACTAAATTTTCCTAAAATCCTCGAGTCTTTATTAGGTTATGAAAGAGATGAAAAAGGGTTTCACTTGGCAGCACTAGTAGTATTATGTTAATGATATTAGGACTGACTTGTTTTTGAGATGCCATAATTACTGAAATTATTATGGCTGCTTTTTTAAACAACCGACTTAGACTCCTTGAGGCATAACTACACAAAACCAATTTATAGATGTAGTGAGAACCAGGAATATTAAAATTGATTTATAAGAACATAAAATTGAAACTGTTAATAAATATAATCTTGGTATTAAACCCTCAATAGCTAATCGTTGGAAAGGCCAACTCGTAAAGCAAGTGGTGCAGACTCAATCCTGATCCCTTTGGGCTGTTGTTGTACCTACTCCTTGCACAAGCTACAAGCTTAGTTGGAGGCGAAATAAGGATATATGATCTTTTTTCTTTAGCAATAACTTGAGAAAGCATTGCTAAATAAAAAGATCACAAATGAGGAACGTACGTGAAGATTAATACTTACAATCGCCACCAGTCACAAAAGAATTGACCCTTAAAGACAGAGGAGCAAGGGTCATTGCGTCGCCTGTGGTAAGGCGAGCGGCAGCCGCGGTACCTGTTGCGGCACCAGCAAAACAGTCCCAGAGAACTACACAGCCGTCATCACGACCGCCAAGAGATATCATGTAGCGCTCATCCGATGAAAACGCTAAGGCTTCTACACGTACCTATAATTTATACATATAATAAAGTTGTAACTCGTCTTTATAACAGTATTATAAACCATTTTTGTTGTTGTTTGTCTATCTGCCTATTATATGTATATTTCTATATGCACTAAACAAAAATGACAACATGAAATAGAACCTTGTACATTATGAAGAATAGGCGAAGCTTCACGTAAAAAGTATGGAACAGATCTAAGGCCATCTATAAACTACTTTATATATAAATTTCATGATGTTGACACCCCTGTCTGTATCACAGCGAGTCACATTTCTGAGACCCTCCTTAGTATGATATCACATAGTTTTGCAATTTATATCTAGAAATTAGTAAAATAAAACAGCAGTTCCCAAATTAATTAAAGTTCAAGTTTTTTTTTTACAGTTTAAATTTTGCAAATTTTTTGGATTTCGAAATGTTACGTCACGAAACTTAGGATCCCTCCCACCCCTTGTCACACAATTACCCATTTCGAAGACCTTATCCCTCATCCCCTTTATTTGATTTATGGATGAACCCCTAAGAATACAATACAATATTTATTACTTTATTTGACTACCTACCCCAAGAATAGGGTAGTTTTATATTTGTATGTAATGTAAAAGATAATTAAAAAGTTAGGTTTCACCAATTATTGTTATTAATAGAATGTGGTGCCACCTTAAGCTTTTATACAAATAAGTATTTACCTTATGTAGCTCATGACTGCCAATCATACTCTTGCTTTTGAAGTCCCATAATTTAGCGGACGCCTTGAATCCGATGTGATTGATCTGACCCGACCCCACAAAGGTTCCTTTAGGTGACACAGCAACAGTGGCGACACTGTTTGTGTGACCACTAAGGAAGTACATCTTTTTGGTCTTCCATTCTTGGATGCAGACTTTATTACCCATAGGGTATACGATATGTTCGCCATCAGGATGGACCTTAAGGCCCCGAATAGCTGACCCTGTTATACAAAATTAAAGATTGAAAAAAAAAAATTATTGATTGTAATTACACTTATTTTTTTCAAATTTTGGGCAACGTTGTGGCTTGTTGATAGCGAGCATGCATCGAGCTTCGACGATCGCGGGTTAGATTTCCGCTCGAAGCAGATAAATACCTCTTTAGGTCTGGGCCTTCATCATTGTGGGAGCTTCGTGCTTTGGAGAGCACGTTGAGCTTTCGGTCCGTTACCATAACACCTGATAATAACCGTTAACTCTTGATAGGTCATCAATAACGCTAGGTAGATATAAAAAAGTTGCTCGACGGTGTGGATAAACCATTATAATTTATAAACCTAGCAAAGATTTAGCATGTCCTAACATTTTTATAACTTACCATCAAATCCTATGATAGCATATGGTTCTAAATTCTTTACGTCCATAAGAAATAGAAAATCTACTCAGTCTTGTTATAAAATAATTATAAATATAAACTTTTAGCTAAAACAATTCGATTACTTTTGAAAGCTTGACAGCTTTGTTTAGTGTTGTTTTAGTTGCTTAGCAACTGGATAAATACATTTTTCGGTTGCCATGGTTATATTTCAGCAGAAATCTGAACCATAAACGATTTCTTTTTCGCTTATGGTCTTAAACTCTTCATACGTTTTCTAGTTTTAAAGTTCGAAAGTATGACGATTTTATTTAGTAATTATTTAATATATTTATAAAGCTCAACACGCGCTTCCATGAACGGTAATAGGTCTCTTATTTCGCACGTCACACGGTCACATCGCCAACTCTCGCTCCGAGTTAGTTAGTTCCATTCCCGATGAAGTACTAACCCTTAGTCCGGCTTTGCAATAATCACCATAACGATGGAATTAAATTAGGACCCTTACAAGGGCGGTGACTTTTATCGAGATCTTGTCTCCCACGTTCGCTGGTGCTGTTAGGGCCACCAAGGCCAAAAATACACATATAAAAAAACTCTAAGCTACTTTATGCTCGTTTTCAGGTAATGCACAGTACAATATAGTCTGGGATCTTGTTCCATGCTCTGTTGCTTAAGAAATGTTTGTGAGCATTATTTTGTGAGGTACAGGTATTAAATTTTAGATTACCTGAAAAAATTATCAAAATCGATGTACGCATTTTGGATTCCATAAAGAAATAAGACAAGTATAAAAATTGTAATCTAAATTAATGTCTATTCATGGGCTAAAAGATTAATAAAACAACAAATTTTAGGCACAATTTATTCATAATAAAATATTTTCTACAATACTTAACTGGTATACATTGTTCAAGTTTTCATTAAAAATTATGATGCATTAATTATTAATAACAGGACAAATGATTAGCCATTCAGCAGGAATAGATAAATTCTTATAACCACTTTGACAAAACAGCAAAGTTATACATATTATTACAATTTCGCAAATTTATTTCTACTACAATCACAGGCTTAGAACAAATATAAATATGATTTTCTTCTTTCCTTTAATTTTACCTCAGTTGATACTACAGACGTAGCAAGGATTTTACCCAGGGAAGGGAAAAATCGTAATTAAGGGCTTAGAGGGGGTGAAAATTACTATTCTCTCCAATAGTTATTGGTTAAATAGTTCTAAATGTTAAAATTATATTTTTCCGTTTCCGTTCATTAACAAGGTCCAGGTTAGGGCAGCTAGCCCCCATTGCTCCTACCTCGCTAGGCCCATGGTTGATACCCAAAAAACTTAATAGCTACAAAAATATTAAATGCTAATGATAACAAAACTTATTTCAATATCACTTCCTTCTTAAGCACCTTCTTTGTACAGTCTTCTTTCTTTCGTCTATCTTTTCCTTTGCTAATTCTGCCATCAGTTTTATCTCATTTATCATATATTGTTTGACAACTGATAGGAATTCTGACAGCTGAAAAATTAGATGCATTTTAAAAAAAAATTACATTATCATAGAGGCAACCAATTAAAGTGTCACCCTAGGACAGAATCAAATTTAGAGCTGGTGTGCATTATCACTTTTTGAGGACTAGGTCTTAGTACTGGACCCGTCTACCGGGTGATGCCATCAAGGCCAGCAGCAACAGTAATATATTTAATAAAAAGTGGAACAAAGGGACTGTGAGACCCTCAATGTGTTCAAAAACTTTTATTAAGTTTTAAAATTTATATTGACCACACCTAGAGAATGAGGCAATCGCTCCAGGTATTTCAGCTATTAAAAAATAAAAATGTTGAAAAAATAAACCCTGAGTATTTTTTGCTATTGTTACAAACAAAAACAAACAATTTATATAATTAAAATAAAGGTCTTTAGGCTTTTCAAAACGTATGTATTTGTGTTTACATACCAATAACTCATCTTCTTTCTTGCCAAGCTGGACAAATGCACACTGAGCGGCGTGACTCTTATGCTCTGCCCATGGATCATCACTAGCTTCCCAACCGTCGAGTTCTTTGCCACAGAGGAAGCATTTCGCAGCGTCTGCATCTTCGTCCCCAGTGGCTACAGAATAAAAACCCGCTTCTGCCATATTACGTATATTGCATTTATACTTATCATTAAAAGGCCACTTCTTGAAAGTTTTTATACGTTCATCAACTAAAAATAATTTTTGACTTTCCATTATTATTTAAAAATTAATAAGTAAACTGTTAGTTAAGGTGACATTTAAAAACATAAAATGAGAAAACGGTTACCAAATTTAAACATTTTAAATTTGTCAATGTCAAATGTCACTTGTAAGTTGTAAGGATAGAGTACGGAAATGTTTTCAAAATGTTTTTGACAAAAAAATAGATATAATGATATGGAATTAATATTTATTTATTATTAATAATTTAATTAGTTATAAATATATTGCATCCAAAAATGCTAATGGTATGGCGGCGCTTCACCCTGAATAATATTGTGCAAAATTATTAATTTCGCGACATTGGTAAACGTGTGGGGTTAGTATAGAAAGATTGTGCAATGATTAAATAAGCAAAATGTTTGTAATATATTAAATTTTATAGCGAATAATATTCTAGGTGCATGGTTTCCCTTAAACACTTTAGGTGTTTTATGCTATATAAACCCGCAGTCCAGATTTTATGGTGATCGGTGATCCAATTAAATTTGTGGAAAATTCACAGAAGAATTTTGAATACTTTATATATTTTCCCATAGAAATGGGAAAACATATTATTACAGAGAACAATAGTTATAGCGTCTCGTTTATTGAAATTGGCAAAAATTTAACGATAAACTAGCGCCACCTATAAAGTGACTAGATGTAAAAAAATCAATACGAGGAATGGGGATAGAAATTGACAAATTAAATTCAAGGTTTTTGTAGCGTATTTTGTATGGTAATTGTCTGGAAACTAAATATAGGTAATATTTAATGGCACTTTAGCACTTTCTGTCATTTTACGCCATATAGACGCGCAATCTAGTGTAACCTCTATACTTATGGTAAAAAATGAAAGTTACTACAATTCTATCTCTAGTCTATGATCAGCATTCAGCAATTTCACAATTCTTTCACTGTGGTTTTTGAAGTTTGATGTTTGATTGATCATTGATGCGATTTGCAAAATTGCGTCTTGCTGTCTTGAAAAGCAAAGCTTTGTTTAATTAATTCAGATTAGGTGTTTGTTCTTTAAATTGTCTATTTAGATGCTAATTTTGTGTTTGTGTTATAACGCATATTAATTTCTAAATCCGTTTAATAATTTCCTTTAGTCCAAGTGTAGTGAAGCAATTTTAATAGTATTTTCCAAAGTAAACGAAACTAGTGCATAATAGTTTTATACCGAGTATTTTGCTAGTATATGATTTATCGTCTCGACATTGTTTTTATAAAGCGTTTAATGTTCCCCGCGATTCCTGCAATGGTACGAGCTGTTTTCTAGCATTGACCAGTACTGTACAACATTTTGGTAAGTTAATATGCATACTTTCAATTATTTTAATATTTATAAGTTGTGAAATTAAGTTACTTCTCTGTACACTTAACATTCAATTCATAAAAAAAATTGATATTCCGTTATTTATAAAACCATCAAAATATTGTGTTACCATATGGAGTGGAAAGGATTTGTATTTATTAGTGTTAATAGATAACTAACGCATTTAAAGTTTCTTATGTGCTTTCTTCAACTCCAAATAAAATACGAAATGAAATCGGTATATCTCAAAAGGTTGATAAAAAAGAGAGAGAGAGTTGCGCACGCGGAGTCCTTGCCCGTGTGTTCATTTGCTTGTAGTAGACTCTATACGCACACGCATACACATAGCATACGACATTTCGTTACGTGACGATTTCTACTAAATCACATTACCCGTACACCGCGTAACTTCGTTCCAAAACTTCGTACCAAATTGGTTCTAAATATTAGAATCAGTTATTGTGATGAGATCCAAGAATAAATAGTAAAGTTGTTTGTTTGCTTACATAACTTTGTATTGTCTTCGAGTTCAATGAAATCCGCGAGCACATGTCGGTTGTTGGTATTCTTCCAAGTTCTCGAACGCGATGGAATATTTTCAAAACAATTGTAGAAAAAATGCTGGATACATTGCATTGCGAAAATTTATTACTGAATGAATTTTTATGATTTTTTCAATAATTTTTATGACTTAAAGACAAATTTATATTATAACCGTCTTCAGCGGGTAAAATTATTAATTATCTAAGATTTTAAATTGAACTTCAATCTATCAAACTGCGAAAGCCGTCGGGATGTGACGACCCCATCACCCGCTGTTGGGATAACCTCTGTCACAACAGAGATTATTCCACCAGTGCAATCAGTCGCACTGGTGGTAGGTCTTTTGTTGTAAGAGGCCAGCTAGGTAGGTACCACCGCAGTGTCCAATATTCTGCCGCCAAATAGTAGTGCTTAGGCACTACTGTGTTCCAGTTTGAAGGGCATTGTACGCTAGTGAAATTACTGGGCGAACGAGATTTAAGAACTAATATCTCGAGGTTGGCAACGCGTGAGTGGCACCTACTAATGGTGCTGCAAGTGCTCATAGGCTGCGGCAGCCACTTACCATCAGGTGGGCCGTATGCTTGTTTGCCAACTTCTAACAAAAAAAAAAAAAAATCAAACTGCGAAAGCGGTATCTCTTTTTTCTAGTTGTTGCGTGATGCCGTGAAAACAAATAGACTGAAAGAAACATGGTTTGGGTTCAGACCTTCAGACTACCTACGTATAGACATAGACAAAGTCAATTTAAAATGTTATATAATCGTCGTATAATAAATTAATAATATAAAATAACAATATAATGTAACCACCAGAGTGCGAGACGGGTTGCGACCGCGAACGTAGCCCACTCACCCTGATGAAGGACCTCCGATGAGTCCGAAACTAGTTGGTACTAAAACCGATTAAACAACACTCACGGTGTTAGCCGTTTAAATTTTACATTACGTTAATTATGTCTCACGATAGTTTTAAGAATTTAAAATAATAGAAGAAAATATTATAAAGTGTATAGTAAATAAATCATTATTCCTGCATATCGTTATTCATGGAAAACAATACATTAGTTATCGGAAAAGTGCTATAATAAATCACGGATCGTATAATCGTTAATTTACGTAACTAATTAATATATTAATTGCATATAAAAGCTTAAAACATAAATGAAAGAAAAAATGAAAGAAATGTAGTTTGTGCTCGATCTCGTAATGTCAATGAGGCGTGCGCCGTGCGTATTCCAGGACACGGGATAAGATCGATGCGGGATCCGCACTGCGGTTGATCCCGCAATCTACTCCGAGATAAGCATGAACCTATTCAACATTAGAAAAATAGGTCTACGGCCTTTATGCAACCATGCCATGGTTTATTGGGGAAGGATAAGAAATCGTCTGGTTTTTTTGGTGTATATTCTACACAATGTCTTTGTCTGTAAACCGATTTTGATTATTTTATTTTATACTAGTTGTTTCCGCGTTTTCCCCCGCGTTTATGGTTACTGTGTCGTAGCGTGATGTTATAAAACTAATTTGATTACTATTAAAAAGATTATAGTGGGTTAACGCGGAATTTTTAAAAGGGAACTATTTCATCATAAGTAATTTTTGCGTAAATTTAACTGTAACCGTTTCCTTTCTCGAAAGGAATATTTTTCCCGTTTTTGCACCTATTGTAGCGTGATGTTATATAGATAAATGGACTACTCTAACACAAAAATAATTTTTCAATTCAAACCAGTAGTTCATGAGATCAACGAAACAAACAAAGTCTTCCGCTTTATAACATTGGTATAGATTTGAAAGTGTTGTCAGACTTCTATGACTTAAGAGATATTGAACGTGTCTCTTCAAAATATACGAGCAATTTTAATTTTTTCTTTGTACCTATTTTTATGGGGTTTGGTTAGATTATTGAAGTCTTAGGCCTTGCAATAGGAAATAAATCTCAATTCAATTCTACGATTGATGGCCTTCAGTTGTGCGAATTGGGCACAGATTACTTCGCCAATAACACGTTCACACGAAGAAGATTGCCCCAAAATTATGACAATAAATTTAAAATTTCGCCGATTCTCTGTTTGACAGCTTTGTGTTGGCTACCTTCGCTGGTCATGTGGTTTTTGTAGAATTTATGATTATATCGTTGTTGTACTTATAATAACAGAATAGAGCATGTGTCATTTGAAGCAAGGTGTTTCTGATAATGAAAGAGATTGAATGTCATAATGGGATTCCCGGTATTGCACGGCTTCGCTTGTAAACAATGCTTCATATACGCGTGTAAATTTAGAATTTATATTACATTTGAATTTGTATTATATTAACGGGACTGGCAGATTTTGTCTTGATCTGTAAAAAAATTTGGAAAAACAATATTTTTTATTTTTTAAATCAATAAGAAATGATTATTAATAGTCCGGTAACGTCCAAAGAGTCCAACAGCACGCGTGTAACCTGACGTATCACGTCACTGGAAGCATGTCGGTGACGCGAATACTGCGTTTTAGCTAGGTTACAGTTTTCACTTTAAAAACGTAGAATGAATCGCTATCTATTGAACATAAACTAACGAAACCAAACCAACGCACCCAATAAAAAAAATATTCTGTCGAACTGCACAGCAGTTTGTAAGAAAAATACTGACTAAAACAATGACTTTCTATAACAATAACAAAAGAAAAAAAATTAAACTATAATTCCAAGTTTGCGAGAGGGATCTGGTCTACTTTAAGTTTCAACTACCTGCTATTGTTAATTTGTTCTAAGCCGTCAAAATGTTATTTTTTGTTTCATCATAAAAACGGAGAGTTAGAAAAAAGGTTTAAGCAAAAATAGTTACAATAGTGTTGCACTCAAAATATATTATAAAAGTTTTTTGGTAATTCAAAATATCGATAGATTTATTTAGAAAACAAGATCGTCTAAATTTATTGCCAGTTTTATCAACCAAATTAAATAATGAGGAGGTAATAAATTTGTTTTTCTTTGTTTCGCGATAACTTCGGATATTTGATCTGATCGAAATCACTGATCAGTTTACTTGGTGGATAGGATTTCCTTCGCAGCTGGTTCCAAAAAAAAAACATCTCGAGTGCTCCCACTCATCGCACGAAACGTAACAGTACTGTTACTTTTAATCGATTTTCTGTTAGAGGGTAGTACTTTCCCGGCCGAGCCGAACTATTTGTGCCAGAAGAAACATCATTATCACTATACACGCACACAGGTATCTTTTTTTTCGCCTTTGTACCTTAGCCACAATTCTTCGTCTTTAGACAAAAAAGTTTGTAAATTGGTTTCGTTCAAATAAACCGTTATAGAACGGTTTATTTAATGAAAATTGCATGATTTTCCCGTTTAACGACTTTTGAAACCGGTTAAAACTATAACGCAGGACAATATATACGTATAAGGACAGTTTGATTTTTATTTTCGTTAAATCATGTTTTAAAATTATTTTTATATCACGTACGTTACATACACGTAAAACAATTTTTCTTTGTTACCCAATAAATTACAACTGGTTTTTGTTCTTGGCATTGTTTACAAGTACCAAAACATGTTACATTATTATCGCATTACATTGAATAATTACGATATACCCAACTGTATTAATCACGTCCATGCTTCTATAATTACTTTAGCAATACCGGTGTCTTTCTGTAAATCAAACTTTAAAGGGGCATTGTTACACTTGAACTTCGTCAAATGGAACCGTCCTTTACATTTTTATAAAGACAATTTTGTATTTTATTTGATACTCATGTTCGACTCAAATACGGTCTCAAATAATAAGCTATGAATATATTTAAATACAATAATTTCGGTCTGGACAGGTATTTGTATGAATTAGTGAGTATTGCTGTTTGATTAATCGACAGAGTCCCACACTACCACTACCTAGTGTACTTAACGTACACGTGTACTACCTGCAGTTGTGTGTGTAAATGCATTTCATGCAAAAAAAATTATACATCATACTAATATTTTTGGTCTGTGTGGTTGTGTGCGTGTATGAGCATTTTTTCAAGTTTCGACATCACCTTTTCAATCTAAATCAGACGTCACATCGATCATCTTGATTGTGTCCTCGAATATCATCAGTTATTAGGAGCAATTGACCAATTAAATTGTCCAATTGACGGAACGTAATAAGGACATCGTAGATGTTCTATTTATAGTCTATGATTCGAGAAAATCGAACGAGAAAAAGTATTTTCAGTAAGAAAATGTCATAAGTGAAATCAATCAATGATTCATAGTTTAAACTCAATTCATTTTAAACATTTTACGAGATGTAATAAATGAACAATCAAAACAAAAAAAATACTAAATCTATTCATTAAATGAGAATTTTTTTATTAACGTTTTAATAAAATTTATAAATTTAGACCAATTTCAGGTTTAAGAATCTTTATTTTCTCTAAAAGAACATTACATAATACATTCACTTAACAGAGAATTTGTTAAAATTAAGACTAACAAGAAATCGAAACACCGGAAACAGCTATGTATATAAAAACTAATTTATCTGTGTATATATTATAAACTTATAGTAACATTTACAATGATATTATATTTATTATATAGGTCTTAGACATTCTTCTTTACTAACATCTTTCTTTGTTATAGAGATAATTTTTATATAGCACAAAACTGTTGAACATGGGCTTTCAATTTTTTCTTAAATATATTGAGTTTATATGTACTTTTGACATGTATTGGTAAACTATTATGTAACTTAGCTCCCGCAAACTTTATATTATTTTTACCATAATTTGTTCGGGGTGTAGGTAAATCTGTATTGTTTTTATACCTGGTATGATATTTATGTGTTTTTTTATCAAAAGTAGTTAAAGAGTGTGTTGTGTGTGTAATATTTTTTTGAATAAATAAACAAGTGTGGTAAGTATATAGTTGTGTTATGTTGAATATTTTTGTGTCGTTATATACCTTATGTGTTGGTGTTAACCTATGATATTTAAAAAGGGCTTTTATTACTTTGTTCTGAGTTATTTGGAGATCTTTAAGGTTTGTTTTAGATGCCGTACCCCAGATTTGAATAAGATATTCCAGATGCGGCTTAACAAGGGCATTATATATTAATTTTTTTGTGGAATAAGGGATGCAACCAGACATCTTTTTAACAAGTCCTATCAAGGGAGATATCTTTGACCTTACATATCTTATCATCATCAATATGAGGTTTCCAGCTTAATTTACTATTCAGTATAAGGCCCAGATATCTCTCCTGGTCTGATTTTGAGATAGGCTGATTATTCAAAAAAAGTGTTATGTCATTGGGAACTTGCTTATTCTTTGCCGAAAAAATCATATAAGAGGTTTTACTTGTATTCACAGTTAATAAATTTGATTGAAACCAATTTGACAAAATATCTAGATCATTTTGAGCCTTTTGCATAATCTCGTCTATAGAATTACCGAAGTAAAAGAGGCATTTATCATCCGCGTATAATGTTATATTACCTGATAGGCCTATTTGACTTATATCATTCATGTAAATTAAAAATAACGAGGGGCCTAATATCGAGCCCTGGGGAATTCCACATATTATTTTAGTAAGATTACTTTTGTATTCTCCAATTTGTACTAGTTGGTATCTATTGGTAAGATAAGATTCAAACATTTTGAATGCTGAACCGTCAATACCAATTTTTTTAATTTCTGTAATAAAAGACAATGACTTATGGTATCAAAAGCCTTTTTTATATCAATACATATTCCAAGTGCTATTTGCTTTGAGTCAATACTTTCTGTAATTTTTGTTATAAGGTCTACAGTTGCATTTAATGTACTTGATTTTGGGCGAAATCCATATTGGCGATCATATAAAAAATTAATTTCATTTAGATAGTTTAATAGTTGACAATCAATTTAAGACCTTTTCAAATATTTTAGAGAAAACTGGCAACACTGATACTGGACGGTAATTACTGGGCTCACTTTTACAACCATTTTTATAAATTGGAGCAAGTTTGGCGATTTTTAGCGAGTCCGGAAAGAAACCTTTTTGTAAACAATTATTAATACATTTCGTAAGATTCTCAATTATTATATCTTTACAACATTTATTGGATTTTGTAGTTATGCCATCTATTCCAGCACTTGTATTGTTATGTAGTGTGCGAATGATGTAAAATATTTCTAACTTTGTACAAGGACTAAATTGTGTTAGCGACTTATTACAAGATTTAAAGATACATTTAAGAGAAAAAACGGTTTGAAGATTTATTTTATTAGCTAGGACTGGACCAATAGACACAAAATAATTATTAAACTCCTCACAAATATGGAATCCATTCGTGATATGCTTGTTATTAACATAAAGCTTTGGGGGAGCCAAAGAAACATCTTTTTTACAACAAACTAAATTATTAATCTATTGCCACATTTTCTTAGATTTATTTTTACAATCAGCAAATTTCTTATAATAATAATTCTTTTTAGTACAATAAATATTTTTATTTACCTCACATCTTTTATTTATAAAATTAATTTTATTTAATTCATTTTCAGGATCATTTTTATATTTACACCACATCTTGTTACGTTCTTTGATTTGACAAATTATATCCTTACTAATCCAATCTTTACATGGCGGGTTAAGTATTTTGTATTTCTTAATTATACATTTTTCCATAACATTTATATACAATGACTTAAAAGAATCATAATCACTAATTTCATTATGTAAACACCAACAATTAACATACCAAACTAGAGAGAGTCTGTCTTTCTACGAAATTGTGAGCAAAAACTGGCTTAAACTAACTACAAAGTTAATCAGTTGACGATTATGTTTAAAACAATTCTCAGAATTGATGGAAATTTTAATCCGCGAATTGTAATTAACGTTTGCCAGATTTACAAAAGGAAATTAGTCACATTCAAAACGAAATCGCTTGAGTTGCGATAAATTCAGAAGAATACAATTGTTTTTAGCAAAGAGAAGAAATTAGCTATCAGGATATAGCTAAAGTTGTGTACAGTGTAGCGATATTGATGCGCGTTATAGCTTGAATCTTTCTTTTATTGTTTTTCACTATTAACCAATCAGACACGATTATTCAAGATCAAGTGACACGTCATGGTTTATAGCTCTTTGCACGTTTACAACACTCTGTTCAAACTATTCTAGTACAAATTAACGGCCTCTAAAAGGCCACGTGTCTTGAAAACTTAAGCGTCTACCTTAAAAAGAAGCTATTGAGGTCAATCATGTTTCTAATTATATAAAAAATTAAATAATCCATTTGGCTTGACATAACAATATTCAATTCTTTTTACCTATTTATTGGAAACAATCTAGAACATTCGTCTAATGAGGTCGAGTTATTTTAAACTTGTATAGACGCTAGTTCACTGTCGTAGCGGAGTTAGCTAAAGGCGGCCGTTAGTAGAGTGGAAATAAATTAGTACCTTCATTCAATTAACTAAAGTGCTCCTCTGTGTTGTGGAGAGTACCTTGCATTATTATGTTTCATGCATTAAATTAAATACTATCTACCCTTCTATGTTATCTATTAAAATATATACTCATTTCTGCTAGCAATTTCGCTGTACTTAATTTTGTCTAAAACTGTTTAGTAAAACCTGTAGGTGCTTGTATTTACAACTTACAAGCTTGTTATCATCTGTAATTACAGTTGCATAATTTATTTTACAACCAACGCTGATAAAACGTAATTTAGTGTTGACACGTGGCTTTTATTTCACTGCCTCTTAGTGATCTTTAACGAAGGTATTGTTTGAAACAAATTCATTACGATCTTCAATGCAGGAGATTAAAGAACTAAAGTTCAGTTTAGTTTCTCAGCTATTTATCATGGGTATAATATATTTCGAATCGACTGAAGACTATTGATTGGATTTGATAATTTTTTTCTTTGCATTTGATAGTACATTTCTTGGGGAAGGCTATAAGCTACATAACATCACGATGCGATACATAGAAGCCGAGCAATAAGAAAGAGCGGGCGGGCGATGCGACACGGTGAGTTGGTGGAACAGCAACACAATAATAAAGCGAAAGAATTGTTCGTTTGTGTGTTTAACTAAACAATAACTATGTAGATCAGGCGAATAAAGTCGCGGGCACAGCTAGTGAGCCATATGATCGTAATTAAATAACGTTACTGGCAGAAAGTGTCTGGAGAAAAATGGATTTAACGAAGGCCATTACCATGTTATGAGTAATGAAATTGTAAGTGATGCAACATCTCATTTTGGCACAGAGCCAATGTAGAATGTGCTGAATGCTTTCTGTTGAAAAACTGACGAATTTTTGTTCTCTATAATTTTTGTACTCTATTGAGTTAGGTCTGCGTGCTCCAGACAGTTAACAGTACGTTTCGGCTAGTTTTAGGGCTTCATCAAGTTCAACGTAAATAAATTTAAAAAGCGTTGATTATGTACAAAAATCACGATGACATAAAGGAATACAAAAGAAAAAGAAATCCGATTAAACAAGATATTTGATAAAGACAAGATGGATTCCATAGCCATCTTTATTGGTGGAATTTTAGGGGATGAGGTGTTTTAAGGTGCATCCACACCGCAGCTTTATTGGGTAACATAATGCAACACTATAAAATTAAGTAACCTTCTTTACTTTTGCGACCACTCATTGTTAATTGTTGAATATTCAACAATCAATTCAACAATCCTTATATAATTTAGTACGAAAACGACGTATTAACGACGTAATTTTTTGGAAATCAACAAAATAAGTTTTAAAGTATTGACACCTGCACAATCTTTCGTATATTATATTTTCTTGGTTATTTACATCAGTTATTTACGCTCGAATATGGCTATGTTTGGACTATTGTTACATTGACAATTTCGTTTTAAGTCATTTGACGCTAATTTTTGGATTTTTTTAAGTGTGGCGTTTTCGTTCTATAGGTGGGATATCTAGAACTCAAATTAGCGACGCGTTTCTCATTTATTTCAGCCATCAGCTTCCTTATGTCCAACTACTGATCAGAGACTTTTTTTCTGTTAATTTGTTGCGGATATCTCGAGATGTTTTCCTTCAACGTGAAAAACGTGACTGGTCCGAATATTAAAATTAATGATTATTTGAGTCGCGAATTTGCCATTTGATTTAAGTATGTTTTCTGTTCAGGCCCAATTCCGCTGATCATATTAGTGTTTCCTGAAAATGGTTTATTGATGTTTGAGTATTCGGCCTAAGTGATTGATTTTGGTAGCGGTACACAATATTCTGGAAAATTCCGATCGAATTTGTCAAATGGTTTTCGTGACCTATTTTCGGTTGTGAAGTCTCCTAAAATCAAAGCAATGTCAAAATAACATCGATCATTCCATTATAAGACTACAATTTTTCACTCCTTATTACTGATATTAATTTCGTAATTTTAAATAAATAAACGCTACACACTCAACGGCCCCCATTAGGATAGTTATATCCTGTGTCGGGGGTTCGGTAACATACACAATAACAATGACAAACACCTCCACACCGGAAAACATGCCTGTATTGTTAATACAAACATCTGCTCTGAGCGGGAATCGAACCCGCGACGTGTGGCGCTTCAGGCAGATTCGCTACCGCTGCGCCACAACGTCGTCGAATTTAATAATTAACAGCCCTTAAATGCTGGGAAATTACTTCCCTTGTTCTAAATCTAAAGGTGACGTATAAGTTACGTATAAGTGACGTATAAGCTTATCAAAATTTAAGTTGTTTTTATTTTCTTACTAACCCGGCACACGTTGTTCTATCATTGTATAAATCGAAAGTGAAGTAATAAATTTGAAACCAAAATGTGCTGTTGTTGTGTCGTAACAATAGAATTCTGTTCTAGGAATACAATGATATGTTAATACACAAATACATATATATATATATATTATTTACAAATATATATATATATATATATATTATTTATATATATATATATATATATATATATATATATATATATATATATATATATATTTAAGGCGTCGGGATGTGACGACCCCATCGCCCGCTGTTGGGATAACCTCTGTCACAGCAGAGATTATTCCACCAGTGCAATCAGTCACACTGGTGGTAGGTCTTTTGTTGCAAGAGGCCGGCTAGGTAGGTACCACCGCAGTGTCCAATATTCTGCCGCCAAATAGTAGTGCTTAGGCACTACTGTGTTCAGTTTGAAGGGCACTGTACGCTGAGTGAAATTACTGGGCGAACGAGATTTAAGAACTAATATCTCGAGGTTGGCAACGCGCGAGTGGCACCTACTAATGGTGCTGCAAGTGCTCATAGGCTGCGGCAGCCACTTACCATCAGGTGGGCCGTATGCTTGTTTGCCAACTTCTAACATAAAAAAATATATATATATATATATATGTCGGAGTTTAATTTATTTCTCATAGTAAAATAAAGAAAAAGGTTGTAGTTTTAGTATAAAGTCGAGCTGGTTGCTATTGACGTATTGACGACTATTTTCGTATCTGTCATGGTGCGATTTTATTAAAAAAGGGAATCATGGATGGACGTATTTTTGAGGCACGGATTGATAAAATTATTAAGGCAGACACGAACATCAATCAGGAATATCTTAATTTAGCGGATTCTCCGACATATATATTTAAAATCGCGATAAAAAATGGGGTAGGATGGTGAAAATATAGACAAATTACTATACACAAAAAAAAACATAAACGTCGAACTCTTTCGGATGAGTGTGATTAAGAAATTGGACTAGAAATTGATATTATTTTCGTATGTATTTTTTGCTTTATATTATGAAAAAGATGTTATCTCAAATATATCATTTTCATATTGGATTTATTAAAAAAAAAACCTGACTTTTAGTTTATGAAATAATTGCTACACGTTCTAGAAAATGCTTTCTTTTTTTCGTAATAATAAATGGAAAAATAACATTGCCTCAAGGAAAGCCGTCCTACAGTTGCCCGGCCTTGACATTTCCCGGGCGAGCTCCCATGCCCGGGGCGTTACGTAACTATCGCCTTAGCTAAGTGAAAGAAACGTAGTTTGTGCGTAGAAATTCCAATTTTTATTTTATTGAAAAAATAAACAAATGCGAGTCGATTCGCGCACGAAGGGTACCATTATAAAACAGCAAAATAATCGTGCCTGTTGTATGAGAGCCCTCCTTAAATATTTATTTTATTAATTTTCTTAGTATTTGACGACGTTGTGGCGCAGCGGTAGCGAACCTGCCTTAAACGCAACAGGTCGCGGGTTCGAATTCCCGCTCGGAGCATAATATGTTTGTATTGACCATGCAAGCATATTTTCCGGTCTGGGTGTATTTGTCCTTGTCATTGTGAATGTTTCCGGACCCTCGACACAGGATATCACTATCCTAATGGGGGCCGTTGAGTGTGTAGCGTTTATTTTATTTTTTTATTATTTGCTGTTATAGCGGCCACAGAAATACATCATGAGTGAAAATTTCCGCTGTCTTACTATAACCGCTCATGAGATACAGCGTGGTGACAGACGGATAGACAGGCAGGCAGACGGACGGACAGCGGATTCCTAGTAGTAGGGTCCCTTTTTACCGATTTCGGATATTTTATTCAGACGTTTTCTGTTATTGTCATATATATTGTGATATTTTTTTTAAATCTTGAATTTCTTGTTGAATTTATTTAACGCTATACATTTTAATATAACTCTTGATGAGTTTATAAGTGCTTTGCGTGACCTGAAAGTTCTACCGTAACAATCGAGCGCTAGCTTATAGTATATTAGTTATCTTTTAATCAATTTAGCTTATCAGAGTTAAGCGCAACCTTATGCTTTATAGGTTTAAGGTCAAAAATTGTTAAACAAATAATTTATCTTTATACCGAACTTAAGTACCAATTTCGCTTATATAAATTGGATATAAAAATTTCATATTATGTTTTTAATTCTGTACATACTAGTATAGTGCTTGACTATTAATTTATTACATACTAGTTTCTGCCCTCACATTCGCCCCCGGGAATAATAATTTTAACGAGACTTCTTTCTCGCAACAAACTTTCATCTCGTATTTCACCATTTAAATTTTAATTTTGTGACAAAAAGTAGCCTCATGTCGATTTTTAAAAAGTGCATTGCTGCTTAGGCTGGGCTTGACAGCGGTACTGGGTGGGAGAGCCAGGCACTGAGACCCAGCCGTAAAAAAGATACGCCCCTCGCGGAGGTTCAAATTTGATTCCGTTCTTACGGTGCCTCCTTCGAGGACGAGCCAAGGCTAAGGACCTCATCGGGAATGGAGGAAACGCCCCGAGCGCATTCTAGTCGATGGACTCACCCGATGGAGACGCGTGAAACAAGGGACTTCGTCTTCCCTTGTAAAGACGGTAAAGGATGGAGCATCGTGTAATAGTCTTGTAGGACGTGCTTAGAATGCCTCACTTTTAGTCAGTCCTGATATCCATGGTTCCATCTATATCTCTACGAAAATTCATAATAATCGTTTCAGCGTTTTAGGCTTGAAAGTGTGACAAACAAACTAACCTTCAAAAATTATAATTACTTGGGATACAAGAGTCGTTTTATTGGTTATCAAGATTTATCACTGCAAATACACGCTAAAATCACACATGCTCGCATCACATACGAATTTATCACTAGCAATTAAACTAATGCCATTAAATTAATAATTTACGAGATATCGTTTCGAAATACGACGTGATTGATAGCCTTTTATAATAAGTCAATTTAGGCATTGACATTAAAAGTGCGATAAAATAAATAAAATGATGATTTAGAAAGAATAATTTTTAATGATTTAAAATATTTTTTTTTTCTGTAAATTGTGCTACAAAAATCATATATTTTTTTCTAATAGAAAGCAAACTACTACTTTTAAACCTATATTCTGTGAAAGTACTTTCCCGATCCAGCTAATACAGCAAGGCTCCCTTAACACATAAATGCATGTATCGTACAATAGAATGCATAGAAGTTAAAAAAACTTATACACAGGTAAATTTGAATGCGATGGATACTAAAATTGATATAAAAACTACTAAAAAAAAGACAAAACATTTTAGTGGTAGCTCGTTCAGCAGACCGTGAACGTAGACAAAAGAGCCCAGACAATGTACTAACGAACGTATATAGAATCATATAGCTAAAAGCGTTGTTCAATATGTATTTTAGTAGCGAGGCAACTGAAATAAAGAAGAGTAATTTTTTTAATCAATGATTTGAACCGAGAAACGTTAATGCAATGTACCAAAACTTGTCATAGGAAACAAAACGCACGTGTTGTTCATACGTGTTGTTCAACATATCATGTTCGCACTCAAAAAATCTGGTTGAAATGTTTGCCAGATTTGAAGATTTGTGAAACGTCAAACAAGCTTCGGTTCAACAACTTTTGTCACATGCGAATATGCGGCTATTAACAAAAAAAAAAGAAGACTTTTCAAACATGTTTTTTTTTCACAACTCACAGTTATTGTTACTTTAAACGTGTGAGTTTTCTATAAGCCTTTTTTAATTGTTTGATTTTAACAAACACTAAGTTCTTGCATATCTATCTCGGTATACGGTGAATGGGCAGGTGTTGTGTGTGTGTGTGTTTTTAAATTTTTCTTTATTTTAAAAGTAGCATCTAACTTCAGGGGTTTTAGAGTGATTGATCTTACAATATTCCAAAACACTTTTTTAAACCTTTAAATGCTTGCATTGTCGGAAATCCTTTCATAGGGATATCTCATCCGTAAGAAATCTACCTGCCAAAGTTTATAATCTACCATTATAATTTCGAGATTTCGTGATTTATGGATAAATATATAGAATGAAGTTTTCCTAATCCTATTAAGTTTTGGTTTTAACAAAGACGTTATCATTTTCTAGGAAGAATGATAATGCATTTATGATAAGTTCATGTAAACAACTTATTGTCAGAACAAATACATTAGATACATCTTATCATTCAAGACTTAAGTTATTTTTTGCAAATGCATTATTTACTATTAGTACTGCTTATTTCTCAGCTACTGCTAAATCACAGGACATTACTTAATTAATATTAATTAAGACTGCTTAACTGTTATCTTCGTTAGCGACATTTATCTTCAGAATGTGTGCCGGTTACGGACCTCGATTTAACGTCATTTCGATATCATTATTTGAAGACAATTATATAAACGATTATACACACGGAAATATTATTAATAAAAATTATACTACTTCTAGAATGTTCACAAGACTTAGATTATTAAATTAAATTATAAGTAATACAGACAAGATATCTATTTCGAGAAGTAAATAAAGTGAAGACGAAAATGGGGTTTTGTATGCCTTTAAATGTTGCAAACGGCACGATCCGTCTGCTGGAATGAAGTTATCTTAGCCTAACTTCACATATAGTCTAATTATCTGCTGCCTTCTGAAATCGATTGGATCAGAAGAGTAAAGGGAAAAAGTTGAATGTATGGGCCTTTGAGCGCTCAAGTTTATTGAACAAAACAACAATCACTAAATGGGGCTACTACACGTTAAGTTCTAGTAATATAAGTAAAGTTCAAATATACGACGAACCAAAAATAAAATCACTATCAACGTTTAACATATTTAAGTGGATAAAACACAGCAATCAGTGGACTACTACACGTTATATTTCAGTGATAAGTTCCAATATATGATTTACCAAAAACTTGATCGCTCTAGTACAACGTTAAACGTATCCGCTACTGCTCTGTCATCTCACCAATTTGCCATTCAGTAATAAATACGTAATTTGGTTTCGTATTGACCGAGGACGACTCAATAGATAATCTTTTATCTGGCTATTAAATAATGAGGCGGCGTGAGCGCGCGCGTCCGTCACTTTTCTCAGTGTGTCCACGACCGTGTACTTTACAATATCACTTGTAACTTAAACAATTACATTATCGACTAACTTTAAACAAACTTTAAAACGAACTCGACTGTTTTCAAAGTGTCATATTTTTTGGGATTAAAGTTTTTAAGAAAGTGCATAATTATGTCATTGATTACTTTAGAAAAAATGGTAAGACATGAGACAATTTTCGGGAAGTGTTATATGAAATGTGAAATATATTGGTTGTATTTATAGCGACTGGAATAAAGAGTTTTCTATATCTGTAACTATTATTTTGGGAATGCGGTGGTATTTGTTGAACATATCGATTTTTGGCAAGCAAGCGAGCAACGGTGAATGTGCCAAGATGATGCTACAAATAAAGGTGATTTTGTTATTGTTTACAAGAGAAAATTTTAGTAAGTTACTGTTTATCAAATAAATCCTAGTGCAGTTAAAATTTTGCAAATCAAATTATAAGAACCACTAGATCTTGTTGGGATAGCAACTGCTTAATATTTTCTTAAGTTTCGGAATAATTTTGTCGCGTTTTGTTGAAACTATTGTTTAAACAGCAATCAAATCAGCTTGTATCGTAAATATGTCGTTAGCAGCTCATTGTTCTTTAGTTACGTAGTATAAATGCTTATTATTACTTATACACCGATACATAAAAATAACTTCTTAGAATGTTCTGAATGGTGTTTAAAATTCGATTTTTCCTCATTGAATCGGTATGTACTTTTTCAATAACTGATATTAATTAAATATAGTTTTGTTATCTTTATTGCTTTGTTTTGTTTTGACTATTTCGTTTAAAAGAGATAGTAGAATAATTTAAGATTCCAGTATAATTTCGTTGCTCTTACGTACGTATAACGTTGTCAGTGTAGCGTGCGTATTTTAAAGATTAGTGACTTATTTCAACACTATGATAAAGTGTCAATGTATTATTGATAATTTCTCGTTATCGTCTTTGTGAGTATGTGGAACCAATTAGTTGTAAATCGTCAATTTGTTTAAGTTTATTTTTTATTCTTTGTTTCATTATTCACGTTTCTATACACATGTTGGACGATATCTTCTTTCCTATTTCATGAGCAATGTTGTTCTCCTTTCTGGAAATCTAATCTATACTATTTATTATTAGCTTGTTTATTTTCTTGGTCGCGGTAATCTCAGGAACAGCTAGTTTGAATTGAAATATTCTTTTTGTGATGAATAGTCCATTAATCGAGGAACGCTATAGATTTTAATGTAAAATATTGCATAAAAAACTCCTTTTGAGGGCTTCCGTTACGTGCGCTGCATAGTGGGTTAAAGTTATGCAAAAAGTGTTCCTTAAAAGTTCTAAAAACAGTCAGCTACTACGTATGTCTATGTTTTATGGTTAAATTAAAAAAAGATTGTAGTAATCTTTTTTATGGTAATCAAACTTATTCTATAACATCACGTTGCGACACAGTAACCATAAACACGGTTGACACCGCGGGCACAGCTAGTTATAAATACTTTGAATGAATACACTACAAATAGAATATATTGTCACATAGAGGATAACTTTCAATTATTTGTTTTAGTTCATACAGTATAAAATGTCTTAAAGATGTCAGTTTATGAAACCTTTAAAATTCTTCCAAGGGATATGAAAGTAAATAACCCTCTATTGAAATATTTGTAAAGAAAAGAAAAATAAATATCGATGTTTATGATCTCTTGTAAGGTTTCGGCTGTTACTTTAAACTGTCTAAAGCTTCTTTGTTAGTTTTCGGCATTGAATTTTGTAAATTTTGGAAATAGTCTGTCATTATCAGTCTTAATTTTTTATGTAACCCAAAATCAACTATAGATCTGATATTTCATTTATTGTCATTTCATTTCATTTGATTTCCATTATCTGCCTTTTTGTATATTCATAGTTTTCTTAAGGGCTCGTATAAAAAGGCGCAGTCTGAACATTGCCTTGGAATCCCCTAAAGCAGCCTACCTAACCCTGTTACTTTAGTCCCGAAGTGGTTGGCTGTGTGCCAAACTTGTTGCGAGGGCCAAACCTAAACCTTATACTTATTGGCGTATAGTCCAGTTTCCTGTAACTACTCTACCAAGACGTTTTGCTTGTTTAATCTTAAAATCATGGCAATAAAGCTCACTTCGACTGGTTAAGTTCTAAAGTTGACTTCTTCGTCGTTTCTTGAGTTTTTTAATATGTTGTAAAAAATTCTGGTGTTAGATCAAGTTTAATAAAATTTAACTCTGAAAAAATTTATCGACCCTATTTGTGGGCAGATTATTTTTTTTATGACGCAGTAACTTTTTATCTTTTAACCTAACCACAATGCTGATGAATAAATAGGTTACTGGATAAAAAGCGGCAACTTAGTGTACAATATTTACTCCATAAAACATGTTATTTCAATGGATATGAATCTATTAATATCATTAGCCTATTAAACAATATAATCTCTATAAGCTTCATAGATCAACAAGTTAACGAAGTAACGAGGAGTTGTTAGGCGTAAATGGATAATGGCAATTGAAACAATGTCTCTGACACGCGCTTAGCGCCGATATTAGTCACGAACACTGGTACTTTAACTCCGTAAGTACAGGATATAGTTGACAAACTCCGGATACTGCTCGTATATTAGTGTACTCGATATACTTGTAATTTCTCTCTCAATCTCTTAAACGACACAAGATTCTAGAAAATTTTCCAAAACTAAAAAAATCTCAACTTTATTCTGGTAAAATAGTAATTGATACTAGAACCTTGAATGTTGACGAAATGTTCTTTTTAACACATAAAACTTGGTAACTATTTTCCTCTCAATAATGAAATTAAGACGAGTTGTCTACTCTACTTTTTTTATTTTGTCCCAAAATGAAACATTGTAACAATATAAAGTCCAAATAATGGGTCAAATTGATAGAGGGAAGTCCGTCTTAAATTATCTATGGTCCGACTTGATGGATATCTGATTATTTTCGATTGCTCCAAGATGTACTTTATGAATTGCCTCTTCAAATTGTTCAGCGACATCTAAAACATCAGAGCTTTCCAAGTCAACTGGAAAACTTTATTATGAGTATAGCAATAAAAATATATAATATAGCAAGAGAAACAATATTTAATTTATTGTGAAATGCTATTGTACTTGGAAGATATTTGGAAGCTAAGCAACCTGTTTTCTTTTGGAACGAGTCTTACTTGATTTCTATATAACATTATATGTTGCGTATGAAATTCATCAACATTTAAAAACTTTGTTAGCTGCAATATCTTAAATATGACAAGTGTGATGGTCTCGTTTCAATTTGGAGATAGTATTTAGGGTTTCGATAGTTAACGAAACTCCTGCTATTTACTTATTAGGTTAACTTGGTTTTAATTATGCGACAAGCCGGGTTATACATGTATTATATCGCTATCCATTAAATTAGTTTCATAATTGTTTATCTTAAATCATTTTAATAAATAAAATTATATGATTTAATAAATCGCAATCACTTCTTTTGGTATTAGATAAAACGTCGCCAAAGTGATACTTCGTGATAATGATGACGAAAGGTTTTACTTGAATCAATAATTTATGATAATTTTATAAATATAGATTTTAATAATAAATCGTAAATAAATATTATAAATGCGAAAGTGAGTTTCGTTTAGTTGTGACGCTTCCACGCCCAAGCAGCTGACCTGATTATAATACATTTTTCGTATAAATAAAGATGAGACTATGAAGACGGTTCTAGGCTTTGTCGCGAAAACAAACTTGCTAGGGGTGAAATAGGGGTTGAAAGTTTATATGGGAAACCAATTATTACCAAGGCCACGGGTGTGAAGCTGCGAGCAGAAGCTGTGAGCAGAAGCTAATATCCATATAATATACTAACATTTATGCTATTAAATTATTTTGTTGCATAATCATTTTGGCTACATCTCTACCCCCAAAACCTAGAATTAAAATTATGCTCATTTTGAAGCAAATCCAAATGCTTTTTCTGTGGGATTCTGTGCGTTACTGTAGCTTTTTGGCGGCCGTTGTCTCATCTCATGTCGTAGACATACATTTATTATAAATCATTGATAGTAGACGTGCTAACTGGATGTCTGCCAGTATTTTGACGTCATTGCCGTCATCTTCACATGTGTTTTTTGGTAGAATTTGCTTATCTCTTATAAATTTTTGGCAAATACCCGTTTCCAATTATGCAAATTGCGTCGTTTCTGCCATCGCCAAATTCCACTATATGTATTCCTTCTTTTTATAGGAATTATTAACATTAAAGGAGTCTGAACACTACACCGTTAAAGACCATGACCATACCGTGCTATGGTAGGTAGTGTCCGATATTCTATCGCAAAACGGCATTTTTGTGTTTCGATTTGAAGGAAACTGTAGCTAGTGATAGTCCTGTAGTACCCGGTAATAACCGGGTAAAGAAGATTTAAGAATCAATATCTGAAAGGCAACGCGTGAGTTACACCTACAAATGATGTTGAAAGCGCTTGCGGCAACCGCTTACCATCAGGTGCACCGTATACTTGCTTGTCAACTTAGTAACATAAAAACATTTTTTTTTGCTTTTCGCGATCCTAGCACAATCATAATACGATTCGTCGTAGTGGACACACTCCTATAAATGAGTTAAGATTTAGAATGAGAGAACGTGCTATTTACTTAACGTTCGCTACCGACTTTATTATATTTGCTTTGTTAATAAATAATATATCAACTTTGTACGTTACGTTTGTACGTAATTAACGCTGTTATTTGATGATAACATGTCTCTATTAATTACCACTCTGTTATCCATAAAGATTTCTCGGGTTATAATGAAACCATTTGAATGAAACAAAACTATTTAACTTTGAACCTAAAGGTATAAAACGGTGAAAATTGAGCTCAACGCGCTAACGGTGAAAAAACATGGTAACTAGTTTTTGTGTTAATGTCATTACAGACGCAAATACTGACGATAGACTAAAATAATTCTTCTGGGTTCAGAGACTTCTAAATTGTCAACAACAATTAGTTATTCAAAAATATCTTTAATAAAATAACTTAGCCTCGTTTCAGTTTTATAATAGTGAAGATCGACATTAATCTAAATTTTAGCATCAACATCAGCTTCCTAATTTTCCACAATGAAATTTTCTTTCTTGATAAGCTAGTTAATATTCAAATTGGCATATTTTTGATACTAGGTAACAGATTATTTATAACTGCCGAAAAGTAAAGTGTTGATCCGTTTTTTCTTCTGGATTAAATTTTGCTTTTTCAGTTTTTGCTAGTTGTACATCTTTTATTTGAATATATTATTATTGATATTTTATTGCGGAAAGAGAATATATTCAAATTATGACCTTTAAGCGCCCTGTTGGCTAATATCCTTGAGCCATGAAAGTAATGGAGGTCAAGAGTAGATTACAGTAATTTGAGCGATAAACAACCCATTTATATAGTTTTTTTACACGAAGGTAGCAGACAAATTTAGGGTCGGTTTTGTTGGTAAACTGTCTTCTATGATGTCATCACCGGTTGTGGCGTGTGGAGGACAAGAAGAAAAAGAAGGGCACAGAAATTGTCTTTGACGCGCACACTCATTAAACGTAACATTACGGATACTGCTACTTCATGTCCATATTCTGTAAAACATTCCTTGTTGAGCAAAACTGTTCAGTCTCAAAACACAGAAACCTGAACGTGTTCTCTAAAAAAGAGCAGTACAGCGAATGTAATTAGAAATTATTACATTTATTCCTGTAGCTACCGTTTGCCAGAACTCTGTAAGGGTCTGAAATTTTTTCCTTCCAGACTTATTTAAGACCTAGAAAGCAGTTAGTAACTGACCTCCAGATTTGTCGTTTGATAGTCGTAGGCGAACCTAAAATAAGTTTAATTTTTATAAAACTAGCATTTACAGTTTTTAAACATAGGTTAGTTTTTTAAGATGAACGGAACAGTCCATGACATTCAATGACAAAACAAGACGTGAAACATGCAATCGAATATGTTTATGACAGAATTCTGTTTTGGCTACATATCTTTACTTACCACGAAACGACACGTGATGCGCCGAGCGACACGTATCGTGCGGTTTCTCCATAACTCAGTCATAATAGTCCCCAATCACTTTCAAAATACATCCAACGTATAGACATAACCTCGTTAGAGTTTTATAATAGATTTAACACAATTAAAGTCTTTAATGTTGCCAAAATACTCACACATGCAAATGTTTCTCTTGTCTTTTTAGATTTGGATAGTACCTTCTATAACTTATAAATACTTAACTTGTAAATACTTGCAATCACATTTTTATTAATCCCAATGTTTCAATTTGTACATCGGCATGGCGCGAAGTGATTAATTATCTAGCATATTGCAAGGGTTCTGCATTTGTTTCAGAAAGTACACCATTATATATGGATTTGTTATGTGCCAGAACTCTATCCTTTATATTTTATTAATAATTTATTTTTCTTGTCTATATAGCGTTTTATTGGATTCGTAATTATGTTTATTTATGTCTAAAATCAGTCAATAATAAATTCTTATATTTGAAGTACTGTTTAAACTTGAGAGTCCTGTTTTTGTATGTACTTCGTATGTGTTGATTCGATGGTAACTGTTAGTCCGATTTTTAGGTTCTAATCGGGGGGGAATCTTCAAGTTCAGGAGCTACATACTTTTTAAATAAATTTATATATTAGAAATGCGTGACATTTTTAATATTAGACAATAACACACCGTAGAGAAAGGTACAAAGACTCTGAATACACATCTACTTAAACGACTTACGCTAGCAAAAGATTGTACGAGACGAGACGTCTAGCTTTGTCTGCCAATCGAAGTGGTTTAGATAGTTTAGCGCATATCCTTTGACCTCTTTAGCTGTTAAATGGAGTGGCAATAAAGCCTTTAATGAAATTAACCCTCCGTCGTATTGAAATAAAACAGCATGAAATATTCTGAATAGAAAAGATATCCTTTTATTATATGTTACTTTGGGCATTAATATAGGTAGCATAAAATAATCCATCTAAGGATATAATTATTAGAGAAACTTCATAATTATATAGAATTATAATTGGAGCACTATCTAATTATTAATATTTATATTTTTGTTTTCAGCATGAGGTCACGACGGCGGTGCGGTATACGCATGGAAGCCAGGCGGACTGGTGATCCCGCGCTGCACTCGCTGCGAGCGCAGTTTTGTCGAGCGCTGCCGGCATGGACCGCGCGCGCTTCTCGCCGCCGTCGGATCGCACGAACCATCGGGCGATCGAAGGAGGATCCCGCGGAACCCTTGACTCCCCTCCCGCGGAGGCCTTAAATGACCCAGAGACTTCGCGGCCTGTGCTGCGCGCGCTCCCATCCATCCCTGAGAGTGAGCCCTTGCTCCATGATCCAATCAGTGTCAGTGATGTGCCGCGTAAAGG
Source organism: Hestina assimilis (assembly GCA_023373885.1). Lineage (NCBI taxonomy): Eukaryota > Metazoa > Arthropoda > Insecta > Lepidoptera > Nymphalidae > Hestina > Hestina assimilis. The sequence continues at coordinate 940,341 of CM041749.1, read as the reverse complement.
ACGATCGCTACATGTGCAATTTGACGCTCAGTCTCCTCCCGCGCCGGTCTCCGTCACCGGGTCTAGTTCTAGTTCCAGCTCCGACGATGAAGAATTATCGATCACTGAGGCTCGACCTCCCGATGGTGGGTGGGGATGGGTCGTTGTATTCGCCTCATTTATGGTTAATCTCATTGCGGATGGCATTACGTTCAGTTTCGGAGTATTCTTTCCGCATTTTCTGGAGTATTTTGGTGAGGGAAAAGGAAAAACCGCCTGGATTGCTGGAATTTTTATGGCCATGCCATTACTTTCCGGACCTATTGCAAGTTTTCTGACGGATAGATATGGCTGTCGGCGCATGACTGTATTTGGTTCCATTTTGGCAGCTCTGGGATTCGTAATATCTGCGTTTGTAGATAATATGGAGACACTGTTTTTTACATTTGGTATTATGGCCGGTTTTGGCCTGAGTTTATGTTACGTAGCAGCTGTTGTTATCGTCGCCTATTACTTTGAGAAGAAACGTTCACTTGCGACTGGAATTTCTGTGTGCGGAAGTGGAATTGGTACGTTCATATTTGCCCCATTATCATACATTTTACTAGACGAGTATGGATGGCGAGGAACAACTTTAATACTGGCGGGATTTTTCTTAAATATGGCTGTGTGTGGCTTGCTGTTCCGTGATTTGCCTTGGACGGCCACTATGAATGAAGAAAAGGCAAAAGAGAGGAAAAGAAGAAGAGAAAGGAAAAGAAATAAACGTTTCGGTTCATCCGTAGATAGCTTTTCTGATAGTAAAAGTAGTGCAGCTGGTTCTACTAAAATTAACAACGGAGAAGACATAGAAGCTGTTTCATCGTCGATTGTACCGCAGTTTAGTTCTTTGGTAGATCTGCCCACGTATATGACTGGTGGTGAAGGAGTGTCAATGGAAGTTTTTGAATTAATGTCTAACAGAGGTCGAGCTTATGCAATGTTAGCACAAAATAATTATCCAGGAATGATGTTGCCATCGCGAAGTTTCAGCGATAGTGGGCGGTTACATGAACAATCTCCACCTAAAATGTTGATGTCACCGGGGACTTTATCACCTACATCTGCAGCACCGAATGCTGCAGAATCGAGTAGAGCAAGGCAACCAGTAAACGATAAGACAGCTATGAACCTGTGGCTGAGAAGGCAGCCTGCTGGATCAACAAAGAAGCCTCCAGCTTTTCTGAAAGACCTAAGGGTTCACCGCCACTCTCTGACATATAGAGGTGCTATGCTTAATATCAACAGATATAGACTTCGTGCGTCTTCCTGTCCTAATATATTCAGAAACTCTATGACGACCATTGCGAAAGAAAAGGTAAAGAAAACTTCTATGTAAAAAATATTTCTATTATTTTACTAATTATTATAATCGTGTCAAGCAATAAATATAAATGTTTTATATTGTGCATTAATGATCGCGCTCAACTCAGAAAGTACAACCCTCACATAAAGTACTAGTTTTTGCCAGTGGTTACGTCCGTCTGAATAACGTAATTTAATACTTCAGGTGAAGAATTTTAGAAAATTTTAAAACACTAGTTTCTGTACCCTTTGTTAGTGCCAGTTTACGTTTTAAAAACAACACCTATGAAAAAATTTAGCTTTCTAGGTTCAAGGGTTTAGGCTGGGCGTTGATGTTTAAGTCAGGTCTTCTCCTGTTATGTTGAGTTTCATTCGATGAATGACACGGGGAGGCCCAAAGTTCCACCTTGTATATTACCTCCCTTTTTCTTATACTCCTTTATTTTACCCCCAAGGGTCGTCTACTCGTATAAAATGATGCTTCTAGCCTTGTAAAACTTAAACATCTTGAAGTAACCGCTTACTATCAAAAATTCACTTGGTTCTCAACATTGCGGCGTCACTATGAGTGCTTCTAATTCCGTCTTGCTGAACCTTTTTGTTTCTTCACTCTACCCTCTTGGGTTCGCGACGCGTTTCTGATTCTTCTGATCTTGCAAGCGTTTGTAGCTTACGATTCCTAATCACCATCAGGCCTCCAACGGGTAGTGTAAATAAACCATTATATTTACGCATTATAAATACAAATGCTATCTTTACACGCGATATTCTTTAGAACGTTCTATTTGGCACTTCGATAAATTCCGGACGAAATATACAAAGACAGGCCGTTAACCTTGATAATGCGTTAACTGAGTGACTTTTACCTCTCGTTTTAAACACTATCTTATTAATAATGTTTTTTTTTATTAACATTTCAGGTTCAATGGTATGCAGGCCTTTGGGATTTCTGGGATTTGGTAGTTGACGTGCTAGATTTTTCGCATTTCCTCAATCCGGCGTTCCTCTTATTCGCTATCTCCAACTTTTTCCTGTACATGTGGTACGATGTGCCATATGTATATATTGCTGATAATGGAATGAGTTTGGGTTTCAATGAATCTCAATCGTCGATGCTAATATCAATCATTGGCATCCTCAATATGTTTGGAGAGGTAAGTTTAGTTTTTTTTAGAAATAATACTAGATTACGCCTCTGTGAGAAAATGAGGACATTCTCACTCGTGGATTATTGTGAAAATCGCGGGTGGCAATATTCTAATTTTCTTCCGTGGTATGAAAGGTTCGCTTTTAGTCGCGTTGGGATAAACATGCGGTTGCTAGGTTACTGGGAAGTAAAGTGAGTTTGTTATTGTCATTTTGCCGGGAGAGAATCGGGCACTTTACTTCTTTGTACCACTCGGCCTAAACGCGAACTTTTCATCCAGGCAGAAATTTTTTTTTTCGAAAAGTTGATGCGTGGAGATAACCAATGATAACTGTTTAAAAACAACGTACTTGTACGATTACATACATTTTTAAACATCAAAACTATAAACCAAATTGCATTTTACTTGTAGAATAGAAAAAGACAATACAAATATTAATAGCGGAAAATTTCCTCAACACAAGTCTGTATTCTACTTAAATTTTATTTCTTTTGTTGAAAATGTAGGTAGTAATAACTGGTTAGAACAATACCACAATACTTAAGAGTAATATTTATAATAACTTGGTGACTGATACTATGATTAAAACTAAATGAAGAAATTAAGATAAAATATTGAAATGTAGGATCTTGCCGATGGAATAAATAAATACTACCCTCTCAGAGAATTAAGTATCAGTTTTGTTCATTTTCTTATGAAGACAGCCAAATGTTCTAACTTCCGTTACCGCCCCTTGGTTTTTTCTCTCGATGTTTTCGGTCCCAAGAACTATATTCTTGGGGGTATGAAGATTAAATTCGAGAACGCAGTATAAAATTCTTGGGATCGACAACACGCATATGACTTGAATGGCTTTGCAAGCGTCGATTATGGGGAATTCTTATTTTCATATTTATACCGCAAAGGTTGCCAACAAGCATATGGCTTGCCTGAGTGGAGTTCCGAGGTCGTATCGTTGTGAGAAAGAATGTCTTGTAAATCCTGCCTCAGTATAATGCAATAGTGCTGTGAACACATAACTGTAACTGGTTGTAAAGACGCTAAATTGATTTCACGAACTTATTAGTCTTTGAACTGTACTTGGTTACTTTGTGAAAGTCCAATTCTCCAGTCAAATCTTTTCATGTCGAAAACAGTAAATTCCCAATACATATAATTATATCATCAAGTAGACTACGCTTGTTTGCCACTATCGTAGAAAAATCTCAAGTGTAACAATGGTATTGTATGTATGTACATGATATCGTTAACAATATTATCTCTCGAGTATTGCGGAGTTGACCCATTTCAGTCTAGTCTCTTGATAATAGGCACTTAACTCGTTATCTCCCGATTTATATAATCACTACACGTGGTTTTTGTTTCTCGTTTGTGTTGGAGGAAATCATTTCTGGTATCTCTGATATTAAATAAAATAAACAATCCGTATAGATACGATGCTAAATGACTAAGTAAATAGAACAGGTTGTAAATAGTATAATAATATTATGTAATCATTTATAAAGTAATCACTTCATATTATAAAACCCGCCTCCTTCACCGCGTCTGTCTATCTGTTGTTGTTTACGGTAAACTCACTCTCGAAGAAGGTTTTAGAATATAATTTGTCAAGTTTTTGGTAACCAAAGAGAATTTGATTTGCCCATTTCAGGCAAGTAATGTTCTGACTTATATTTTTAACTAGCGGCCCGCTCCGGCTTCGCACGGGTATAAAATATATAGCCTATGTCATTCACTGAAAATATGATTAAAATCGATCCAGTAGTTTTGATTTATTCATTACTGCCCGTGGCCCGCACGCGTTAAATGTTATTATGTACGACATCACATTAGAAACCTAAAAATATTTTTTTTCTCCACTATTTTTATACATATGAACCTTCCTCTTCAAACACTCTATCTATTAAAAAAACCGCATCAAAATCCGTTGCGTAGTTTTAAAGATTTAAGCATACATAGGGATATAGAGACAGAGAAAGCGACTTTGTTTTATACTAAGTAGTGACGTTCAAAAGGTACTTCCTAAATACGCATTTTATCTTTTGAAGAGCAATAACACGTTTTTATTTATTTTTATGTCAGAGGGCAAACGGGCAGGAGGCTTACCTGATATTAAGCGATACCGCGGCCCATGAACATTTGCACTACCAATGGGCATGCAGATTCGTTGCCGACCTTCTTTTAGAATAGAATTGCTTATACGCTGGCTGACCACATAGTTACCACCACTATAGTTTTCCACCAACGTACGGTGCTAGCTAACCAGGCGGACCTACCACCAGCATGTACATGTCTTAGAATTTTTTCCACGACATGCAGGTTTCTTCACGATGTTTTCCTTTACCGTTAAGCACAAAATAAATTTGAAATACAAATTAAGCACTTGAAAACTCAGAGGTGATTGCCCGGATTTAAACCCGCGACCTTTGGTTAAAGTCTACGTTTTCGATCTATTGGGCCATCTCTGCTTGAACGTGGACTTGACGATATTTATGTCGTAGTTATAGTCATCCTGTTAAAAGCGCCAATTGTCGAGCGTTCAATCCCGCTCGACACAGATATTTTAAACCAAACAGATATGCTCACTTCTAGGTGTTGTGCCTCTGGTTTCGTGCATTTGTGTATTTATTATTTAAATTGTCATATATCTATCTCGCTGTCTCCAGATCCTCCTGGGCTGGGTGGGCGATTGGGACTGTGTGAACCCGAGTTTGGTATACGCCGGCTGTATGGTACTCTGTGGTGCGGTGACCTTGGGGATGCCGGCTCTGAGCGCATATCCCGCGTTAGCGGCAGCAGCTGGTGCGTTCGGAGCCTTCATCGCAGCCAATTACTCGCTTACCAGCATCATACTAGTGGAGCAGATTACGTTGGAGAAGTTCACCAACGCATATGGGCTGTTGCTTCTGATACAGGGTCTGGCGAATCTTGTCGGGCCGTCTTTAGCTGGTGAGTCTTTTTTCTATGTGTGTAAGTTAGCAAGCGAGCATGCAACGCACCTGATGGTAAGCGGTTGTCGTAGCCTAGCGAGTGCTTGCAACATTATGCCTTGGTAGGTGTCACTCACGCGTTGCCAAGCTTGAGATATTAGTTCTTAAATCTTCTTAATTTCACTAGCTACAGTATTTTTCAAACCGACACCGTGACACCGTTGTGGCGTTGTGGGTAGCGAGTCTGCCTTTAGTCTCGACGGTTGCGGGTTCGATTCCCGCTCGGGCAGATGTCTGTTAAAATTTTTGTCTCGGTCTGGGCGTTTGTCCGTGTGGGTCTCCCCACCGTGCCTCGGAGAGCACGTTAAGCTGTCGGTCCCGGTTATTATCAATAACATCTGATAATAATCGTTAACTCATGATAAGTAAATTGCTCTTATCCAATGAGTTACTGGTTCGCCCTTAGGGTTGCGGAGGTCAGATGGCAATCGCTCCGTGTAAAAACTAGTAACCTGCCAAATCCGGATAAGAGTAATAAGCAGACCCTGGGTACATAAAAATACCGGGAATAATGCTAGGATGAAGAAGTATTTTTCAAACCGAAAATACAAAACACACTACTGCCTACATAGTCGATCTCTTGCAAATCAAACAATGTGTATTTATTTAAAGAAATTAAAAATCAAAATAAATGAAAGACTTGTTTAAATCTTTCTGTTGCCCCGTCTGTCTATGAGGAAAAGACCGTTTCCAGTGCCCCCACTATAAGAGGTAACGCTATGTTATGACTCTGGTGTTATATGATAATAGTGATTCTTTGCATAAGATAGGCCTTATGAGAGGCCTTATAATTTCATGCTTCTAATTTAAGTGTGAATACTTGTTGTCGTGCTTAGTGGCCTAGTTTGAGAATTGTTCATGCCACCTCATAGGCCTGACTTGACTTATAGAAATTTAAAAATAATTTTTTGTGACCTTAAATCAAGGGAATGCTCATTAAAAATAATACTATGCTGTCGCCCCGTGATTGCACAATATTATTAAAAGTTTGAGAAAACTTAAATTTTATTGTTCAATAATAGGTATAGCTGATTTTCGGGCCGCTCTAAATTAGCGCCATAAGCGTGAGAGTAAAAGTATACTTAAATATATACACATTTACATCTATAAAAGTCATGTTAATGTATTTCAAACAAATAAAGAATCGGAAATATGTATTTTAATAATATAAATTTCTAAATTTCCAGGTTGGCTCTACGACATAACAAACTCGTACGACCTATCGTTCTACTTAGCCGGTGTGTTTATTGGTATATCGGGTCTAATTATGCTAATATTACCGATATACAATCGTATCAAGAAGTCAAGAGCAAAGGAACCTACGGAAACGATAAATTGCATCGAAGCACAAGCGAATGGAAAGGGGAAACAGAATGGAAAAGCTATAGTAAGTTCTTAAGAGAACTAGAAGATTCGAGAAAGGAGATATAGATTTAAAAATTTCGAAGATGCTTCACGTTCAAGAATCGTTTTTGCATCAAAAACATAAAAAAAAACAACAACAATGAAGTTGACATTTAAAACTCAAACGAAAATAAAAATTTAAATGAGTTTGGCAATATTTTAAATAAATAATTCAATTCAAATTAGTATTGAAGTTAAGGATGTCTCTATGTCGTAGAAAGAAACGGCAAATAATTCTAGAAGACTCTAGAACGTTCTGTAGTATTTTAGACAATTATAAAACACGTTTTTCGCCTTAGGGCTTATAAACTGATTCTAAAGTATAAAATATTAAAAATTATAATATTGAGTATGATATAATTAATTTTTATTTTAATTCTCACCCAAATACTAAACTTCTCATTATACTAATATATTTATTGCTAGTGTTTTAAAATTCCTAATTAATATGAGGTTATTTCAAAATATTTCATTTGCACATGTACGCCACCCGGAATTAATTTCATGAAAAGTTAAATATATATATTTCTAGCATTTCTCAGTATTTTGCTAAGTCCGGGGAGAGGGGGTCTTATCTGCCCCTACTTCGGTACGTCCATGGCAACACACCCAATGTATTAACTAATGTGTCTATAAAATCAGTTGTCTCTATGGGGCCATTAATAAATTACATCACACATAAAAGGGCCTCCCACTTGGCAAAATTTAAATGGGTCGTTGAAGTATGACATTGTGTGACATTGGTCTAACTTTCATGATATCACATTTCAGATTAAATACTAAAGAACTGATAACGGAATGCGTATATTTTAAACACGCTGTTTTAATTGAATACTTTTTAAACGTCAAATTGTATTGTGTGACGTCACACTACGGAGTGGGAACTCTCACAAAGACCAGTTGTGACAAAGCCGGGGTTACGATGACGAGAAATCAGAAAAGTCGTGTGACGTAATTTATGGATGGTCCCTTGTCAAAGAGACGCTAAAGGTAAAGTGGGATAGGTCGGAAACGCGTACAAACAAGAACTAACAATAAAAATATTAAAGACAACTTTAAGATTATACAACTATAAAAGTTAAGGAAAACCTTCAAAGTATTCTAATTAATAATAATAAAAAAAGAGACAATTCGTAGAATATAAGTAAATAAGTGTGTCTGCTTAATTGCAATTGATGTAGTTGTACAAAAGGGTAAGAAGTCAAGCCATGTGTTGTAATTTCGATACTGATGGAGAAATACCTCAACAAAATGCTCAAAATTACTTTAATAAAAATACCTCAACAAAAGTAAATATTCCTTTTCCTTTCAAATGTCAATTATTTGGTAAATATCTTATAAAAGAGATTTTTGCCTATCATATCTCTATAGGTGCAAGCTTTCAAAATCTGCATATTATTGCAATCGAAAAAAAAACGCGATGTTTCTAACATAAATATTCATAATATCACTGATCGTGTCAAGTTAAATTATAATTTCACTAAATTCGGTCTGTGATATTGTAAGTTATAAAATGAATAAAAAAATTATAATTCTCTATAAATAGTCCGCTGTACCTAATTTTCCTTACTAGAAGAATCATTTTCCCAGTAGTGGGACATAAATGGGGCCGTTACTTTTACCTTTTTGTACGACTTCTTTTGGTACAAACCATAGAGTTTTGTACTTATGGTACTAAAAAACGTAGAGTAGTGATTTAAAGTTTTTGAAATATTAGCGAAGTTAAGAGGTACCTCAAATTGATAATGGAAATGGTTTGAAAAATTGTACTAGAATTACTCAGTGTATATAAAAGTTTGTCTGGTTAGAGACATGGGCGTAGTATTTGGCCTAGGGGTGGGCAATATCTTAGTTTAGGGTCCAGAGGGAGGCAAAATAACTATATTGTTCGAAAGTTATTAGATAAATAGTTCCAAAATGCATTATATTCGTGCATTATTCTGTATTTCGAAAAATCTTAGGGGTTCAGCTGCCCCACTTGCTCTTATCTCGCTACGCCCATGGTTACGGAGAAAAAGTTACAGTATGTATTAGAATGTTTTCAAAGTTAGCATGAGGTAGATCCTAGTGTTGAATAGAAGGTTATAATTGTTGTAAAGGTTGAAGTAGTCCATTGGTAAAATGGTAGGAATTGATAAGTTAGAAATTAGAATGAGATGCATCTTGGGATGTCTGGGATAATATCCTAGATATATACTGAATAGTAGTTTGTATTATGTCTTCGCATTTTGGGACACCCATAGCGGGTGTCACATTTATTTATATTACTGGGTTGACAACCCATTATGTAGATTTATTAAAATTGGTCTCAAAGCAGTCTTGCTGAAGTGAATCAGTCTATGGTCGCCTGTTGTCGGGAGTAGTCTCACATTTCGACATGTTACAACATTAACTAATGATTTTAGCGTGTGACTAACTTCGTTCCGTTTCGTTTGTGTTATTAGTAACACATAAATTCAATAATTAACGAATGGGCACCAGCGAGTCTGGCATTATGTCTATGGAAGAGCCTGTTCATTGTATATAGAAAGTCTATAGTCCCAACCCTACTTGTCACACTTTCTTTGTGCCTCTTCGGTAATGCGACGTAATCTGTAGATGGCTTCTTATAATTTTTAAGGAATGTAGTGAATTCTTAGTTTAACTATTAAATGAATATAATAAGATGAATACAGTTAAATAGTTATAAAACTAACCAAAGACTGCCCTTTTGACATATTGGTGATAAAGATCTTCCCATTAGTAGTCTATAATCTATTCCACGGATAATAATATGGACAGCTATATTAAAAAAAAATATACAAAACTTATTTACCGATTTTTTAAAGATATGTCTTTTTTGTATTTATTATATTAATCAAATAATATTTTTTTTTATTATTATTTTCCTTTTTAGTCAACTTTAAAATTTATTTTCGATTTTTAATTTTTTTGTAATTAGAATATTCAATTTCAATAAGGTATATTGTCCATGAAATTATCTTTGGTGTGGCGTTATCTAGATTAAACCGAACTATGCTCTACTTTTGCCTTAAACATTTTTTTATATTCGGTAGTAATAAAAACCTTTTAGTATTTCTATCTAAATATAACTAATTATTCGAATATATAATATTAAGGTACAAGTTATTTACCAAAAAACAACTATATAGGTTTACATACATAGATGCTAGATTGAAAAAAACATTTTTGAAATATTGTGCATTTTTTATAAAATACCTTGTAGTTCGTTTTTACAAAAAAGAAGAATCTAGTATCGGATCATGGTTATACGTTATGATTTTTATAAGTGGGGTTTTTTTTTGTGAAATAAAATTGATTTTAATTTTTTTTTCTTTTGTAATTTATAAATTGAGTGGGAATGTGTTACTGTTTGTATATAAGGAAAATTGAGTGCCCTTTTTGTGCTAATATTAAACTATGAAAATTATTTGTTAATAGACGAATATTATGTATAATTATAATTACTAAAATGTAACAAAAACGTAACTTTAGTTGATCAATGGATTTATAAAAAGCTAAAATATTATTAAATATTATATATAACATATTGATTTCTTGATTTGCGTCATTGTTTTTTTAAAATATCCTCTGGCTTAGCCCGTTCAGACGCGCGTTGTACAGCGTTAGCGGAGCGGGCACATGGCGTTATATAATAACGTTAATAAAACAAAAATATCATTAAAACTTATCTTTATGGAATAAACGAAAAATGGAACGCTGGATCGCATTACTGACGTTGGTGTGCAGAGAAACGGGCAGGCTAGATGATTAATGCCAGCATAGGGACTTTATCCAGTGATAAATTGGTAAAATATTTAACTCTTCTGAAGTTCGTAAACATTACGGCAGTCAGGAGTTTCTCAAATAAAAATCGAAATTAACCATATAAAGCTATCAATGGAAATTGCAAATTTTTATTACGAAATTATATATTATTTGTTGGGGTAAAGTAAATAAAAAAAATATTGTAAATTTTTCCAGTGAAAAGCTATCGCTACCTTTAGCCTTGTGTCGATGTAACCACCTCTTCCTTATTTGCCTCCTCCAGAATGAGCAAATTGTCAGTTAAATTCCACCACATTCTGAAAATAAATTACGCATAATTAAGAATAATTATTAAAATAGGAACATGTGTACGTTTTGATTTCGTATTGTGTTTATTTCTAACGATAATTGGTCTATCAATACAATATTAAATTTAAATATCAAGATATTATATAATAAGCTTTTATAAATCTATTGAAAAACTTAACAAAATACATTAAATTGTAATCTAAAAAAACCTTCGTTCGAACCTTTTCTAAATAAGACATTGTATAAGATGTAATTGAACGTTATATCTTTCGAAATACCTAAGTTCATTGTGTAATCTTAATGTAGATTGAATTTGACTATGTAAGGTCACACTTTTAACAAAATTGTCTTATATCATACGTTAAATTATTAAATTTACGAAAGGAGATAACGTAAATGGCAAATAATTGTATGAATCATACAAATATTTGTCTTGATCTGGGCGGTTGTGCGTTTCTTGATATAATGTTTCTTATTTTATGTGATAGCCGTATGTTAATCGAGTGGCGAAAGAAGTCTTTAATGCTTATTATTAATAAGTAACTTTTTTGATAATGTTACACAATATGTCTGATATATTTTTTCATATATATAAGGCAATTTCAATTTAGACCATATTAATTGTAATTTTTTAAAATGTATGTATGTCTTATTTAAGGTACAATACGTTTGGCCTATAGCTTTTAGACTATAATTGTTTTAATTTAGTTCTGTATGTCTGTATAAAAATTTAAATTTAAATTTTGTCGATTGGAAAATATGAATTGTCAGTTAATTATGTTTATTTTGATGTGCACTTTTATGATCGAAAGCATATTGTAGAAATATTTATTAGCATCGATTTGCATTAAGCTGTATAGGTTTGTACATACTTATATGCATTGCATGCTAAACGATGCATTTGCAGCTGCTTCCTCTCCTTTGTTTACAATACCGACCAATTACATCGGCTTATTTTTGATTTGTCCGTTCTCATGCGTACGCATGCTTAAACATAATTTAACGGCTGTAAGCATCCTTTAACATGTTAAATCCAATGTTAAACTTATAAGCATTTAAAATAGAAAAATGTGAAATGCAAATCGATGCTTAAATGAGAATTGGTGCGTATGCATCTTCATACATAATGGCTATTTTCTATAGAGAAAATGCGAATCGATGCTGATAAATGTAAATCTTTGTGGGTCGATACAGATCTTGTATATTTAGTTTTTGTGTCATGAAGCGCAGTGAATGCCAATACGAAACGGGTTTACGAATGTATTATGTACATTATTGCACTTTTAATGTCGTGCGTTTAGTAAAATTATTTCCAAAAAAAGTGTTTTTTGTTCTTTTGTTTTACACCTTATTCTATTATTTTCATGTTAAAAAACATATACTAGCTTATGCCAACGGCATCGCCCGCATGAATAACGATTTTAATACAAACTCTGAACACAAATATCACATTTTAAACCTAATATTTATTTATATCGAATCAACAGCCTAAAAATGAGTTTCAAGCTTTTAGCTCTAAAAATGACGATACTTCCTTTAAACTTTTTATGCCCACCCCAACCCTATGTTCGCAAAAAAATTAAAAAGCAGCCTATGCCCTTTCTCAGGCTCTCGGCTAACTGTGTACGAAGTGCGAAGCTTAATAACTATTAAACCGATTTAAATGAAATTTGTCATTTAAATCGGTTCAGTAGTTTTGGCGTTAAAGCGCGACAGAGAGACTGTCATATTTTGTATCATAAATGTATTATTTTCATTCCTTTGGCGAGCCTACAAGTACAATAAAAAATTACAAGATGGCGCTATAAAACTATATAATATATAGTTATAAAAATGTTGTATATAATTTTTTTTATTGAAAGACACCTCCATAAATTTAAAGTAAAAACAAAAAATTGATTTCTTAACAAAAAAATGGATTCAAATCGTAATCCCTGACGAGCGTTTCCGAGATATTCTAAAAATTTACAAAAATTGCTCGTATAGCAATAAGATATACAACAATCAGCAGTTCGACATCACCAAAATGGTGCTTTTGAGGAGCTAATTCACATGTTACTTTAAAAAATTATCCAAACCGCATTAGGTTGCCTATAACTTTTGAAGAGTTCCATTGATTTATAAATAAATAAAATAAATAAATAAACGCTGCACACTCAACGGCCCCCATTAGAAAGTGATATCCTGTGTCGGGGTCCGGAAACACATACAAGGACAAGGACAAATACACCCAGACCGGAAAATATGCTTGCATGATCAATACAAACATATTATGCTCCGAGTGGGAATTGAACCTGTGACCTGTGGCGTTTAAGGCAGGTTCGCTACCGCTGCGCCACAACGTCGTCCATTTATCCAGTATCACCACCGCAAGGTACCACTTGCAAAACGTAAACATTAAAGCAAATTAGCATTTCAAACAAAAGCGTACTATCCAAATCAGTTCATACATCTACATCCATACAGACAAAAGTTCAAAAGTCTCTCCATAAATTTCCAACGCAACTAAACGAAATTAGTCACACGGTAACTTAATTCGATCGTTCTTTTTGTTGCGTTGATCTTTCAACGACTCCATTTATAGCTTCTTATTTTAAGTGGTTGTTATATTGAAATGCTACAGTATCTACCCTGAGTCGCTAATGAGTCCTAAGCCTAGTCTACTTTCTGACGCGAACACAAAAATTGAAGGACTGTGACGCCGCGTGCAGAAGCTAGTGGTTATAGTATATAAATATACTATACGACCGAGCAGTACAACTAATAAAGCAGATATTACGGACCGATAATCCGCTTGATACCGGTTATTACCGCAGCGAGCCGGCTGAAACCGGTTCGAGCTGGATATTAAATTAACACGCGGCCACAAGGGTGGAATTTTAATCATAGAAGGATTTATCTTAATCAGTATTATTATGAGCTTCGTAAAGTTTAATATAGATTTTAATAAAACATTGTAAAATTGGGCACTGGGCAAAATTATTAAGGAAGGGGGAATACATTCCACGTACGCTTCGGATAAAAATACCTACATTACACTAAAGCTGCCCCAAGCAAAAAACCGTATGTGCTGTCCAATGCAACGAAAAAAAACACATTTGCTTACAACATACACATCTGTATTTTGTCTATCTATTCAGTATTTCATAATCTGTATCTAGTAGTTAATTTTAAATTTCAAAGACATTTTCTGGAGTTTTCGCGGGATTTGGGACATGAGCCTAAGCTTCGGCAGGATCCCAGTGGGCCCCGACTTTTCTTTTAAATTGGGTTTACTGAAATACTGTTTAATTGTTCGCCAAATAACAAAAATTCATGCTTTTAGTTTAAAAAATGACGGACTTCCATACAAACTTTCAACCCCTTTTTCACCCCCATGAGCGTTGAATTTCGAAAAATAGTTTCTTACTGCTCTTTTACGTTTTAAAAACACTATCGGTGACAAAATATCGTTTCGATGACACCATCAAAGTTAGTAGGATCCATGGTGATACAAATTTAGAAAAAAAACAGCTTTTAAGTTTTGGAGTACTTCACAGAACCCTAAAACTCTATTACCCTTACCTACCATAACATAAAGCACGATGGCACTTCATATTGCCTACTTTTCATCTCTACTAATTAGCTTGGCTTTGTTTCACGGTAACGCTAACCTAAATTCTATAGAACACGCAGGTCACTCGTTAGCGCACTCGACTCCGCCTGTCCACTTAAACTCTAAACGTCCGTCCTCATTACGCGTTTTAAAATAAACAGGAAAATTATCTTGTTTGATAAACGATGCAATTGAAATGGTGTGGATTAAAGCCGAAACATATAAAATAGTGAAATATTTAATTAATATATACCTCGCTCTGTATCTAATTATTTTTATAATAAGAAATAATTTTTATAAATAGATAGATATTGGAATTCCTATGTATTATGGACCACAAATTTTAACCCTATAATATAGTGTTAGCCCTAACATTGTGTTTCGTATTTTTATTACACTTTGTAAAGCGTTTTATAGTAGAAATCTAACATTGCTATTTCGTTTTTGCAAAACCAACACCAATACTGTCGGACGAACTCGGCAACAAAATGTTCCGTTTTTTTGTTAATTAATTGTAAAGTCACGTATAGAATTATAGATAATCGAAAAATAATGAATAATAATGAAGATTGAACTCAACAATGTGTTCATTAAAAAGTCCACAGAACACGGACGAAGCCGCAGGGAGAATCCTGTAGTCAAGTTATAAGTACGCGAGCCTTGTCGCACCTGATATTTGACTACATTGTATCACAAGCACGAAATTTGCTTCATATTATGGGATTATATTGGTTATGAGAATGTCGCGAACGTCGCACGTGTCAATATGTCGGCAGCATCTCTATATTATAACCAGATGCATATACATACAGGGGCGAATTTACAAATTTTCAAGGTACATGCTGTAAGGTTTTTGTCATCATTGCTTCTACAATTGTCATGTCCTAGATTAGTTTTACAATCCAACACAAAGCAGATTACTGGTTGGGCGGTTACTAGGTTTTATTCTAGAATATGGAAATTTGTGCTCGGAATTTACAATGACAAGTGAAACTTGAAAGTCATCAGTAAATTTGTTGCAGACTTCTGCAGACCTGTAAAACATCAGAAAACGGACAAGTAGAAATCTTTTTGATTTTTATGAGCTAGTAAAAAATTGGGTCCCCAAATTTGTCGCCCTCCAAAATCCTCCGCCTTAGACTCAAGTCTACTTAGCTTACTGGCACTGACTACATATATTAAAATAATAATAGTATCGCTTGACTTGCATTTGCTGACTAAAGTTGTTCAAAATCAATCATTTACATTGTCTGATATGATCCATTTAATGCAGCCGTGTTTAAATCAGACAAGACAAACCTGAATACATATATCTACTACTTACTTACTTGACAATTTTGGGGTTAAGAGGTGAGAGATGAGAAATCGGATTTCTAATGATTTCTACCTTACGCATTAGCTCGACTGCACTGTTTCATGTCGGTATTACTCTAACACAAAGGTGGTTATAGGTGATAAGATTAGGTCAGTTGGTCGAACAAGACGGTCTTATCCGACGGGAGCGAAGCCGAGGGCACAAATAGTTTCTTATAAATCTTAAAGAATTTAAAGTCTTAATATTATTTATGAGTAAAGCTATTATTCTATTTATATTTTATTAATATATTAATGTTCTGGGTATTGTATATTCGTTCAATTCCGCGGTAAAAGCCTTATTCCAGTCGGTAAGCCGCGGTCACGACCTTATACCGAAATTTCGTAAAGGTCAAACGGTATGAATAAATAATCAGCCTGATATTTCCATCTCAATGTAAATTTGAAATTAATAATATATTTGTTGAAATGATTTTCCGATTAAAATAATGGGGGTTCGCTGTTGGTGTCCTACTTAATATATAAATACGAATGTTTGGATGTTTGTTATCAATCACGCAAAAAAAGCTGAACGGATTTGGATGAAATTTATCACAACCCGGATTAGCCCACCGGAAAAATGTTTAGTTCCCGTGGGATAAACAAACATGCATGTCTGTATGGTCAATACAAACATTTGAACCGAGCGGGAATCGAACTCGCGACATGTGGCACTTATGGCAGGTTCGCTGACGTTTACGCTATTCATAAATACCGGGCATCGCGGTAGAATGGGCCAGCGAACCCGCGACGTCCCACTATGGCGCTAGACTAGACCTTGAGGTTTTCCCCATTTAAATAAAGGTTCGCTACCGCTGCGCCACATTAAATATGTGAAAGTAGATCTATGTGACCTATATATACTGTCTTAGGCCATTTAACAACAATAGTTTATGATACCTAATCACACCTTAAATTAATTGCATGTAACGTGCGAGCATCAAGATCTTTCCTCCCACGTACGTGCAAACTCTGGAATAGTTTACCTCCCGAGGTCTTCCCTTTCCCCAAAGACACTTTAGACACCTTTTCTCCAAAGGCTGGCAACGCATTCTCGACCCCCTTGGTGTTGTGGATGTTCATGGGCGATAGTTGCCACTTACCATCAGGTGTAGCTATCTGCTCGTTTGCCCCTATATGATATAAAAAAATTAAAAATAGAATTTATCAATACTTTCGTCGTCCTGGACTTTTCTGTTGATCCAATCGGATCACAGGATCACGCTATGTATATTACTTTTTTATTAGTTTCTAACGTAATATAAGTAATAGCTTTAGAACGTTCTACATTTTGTTATCATAAAAAGAGATACAAAGCTTTTTATATGGCAAATCTAATAAATTTATCCGAGCGTTGTTGGCTGGTGCTCTGAGCGGGCATGGAATTTATATAATAAGGATTTATAAAAATATTGTTCTGTTCCATATTTTCTCGTACCTTATGATTGCGTACAGAATACGTTAGTCTCAAAACTTAGCTATTAAAATTGTTATTATTTTATTTTCGCCAAATCAAATCAAATCAAAATCATTTATTTGCAAAGTTGTAGGTACATTATTTGATATTGCAGTATTTGAAATTCCTCCACAACAAACATAATTTGGCATGCAAATGTACATAAGGCGTCGGGATGTGACGACCCCATCGCCCGCTGTTGGGATAACCTCTGTCACAACAGAGATTATTCCACCAGTGCAATCAGTCACACTGGTGGTAGGTCTTTTGTTGCAAGAGGCCGGCTAGGTAGGTACCACCGCAGTGTCGAATATTCTGCCGCCAAATAGTAGTGTTTAGGCACTACTGCGTTCCGGTTTGAAAGGCATTGTACGCTAGTGAAATTACTGGGCGAACGAGATTTAAGAACTAATATCTCGAGGTTGGCAACGTGTGAGGGGCACCTACTAAAGGTGCTGCAAGCGTTCATAGGCTGCGGCAGCCACTTACCATCAGGTGGGCCGTATGTTTGTTTGCCAACTTCTAACATAAAAAAAAACAAATTATTAAAATAATTAATATAATTACATTTATATAAAATATTTTAAAACTTTTAACAATTAAACAAATACAAATTTTTACTCTTAATTATAGTGGACTACCCTTAATCTAAATATTCTTTTATGTTATAGTAACATGCATTAACTAACCACTGTTTTAGTTTTCGCTTAAAACAATTTAAGTTTTTGAATTGTTTTATGTCATTCGGTAGCCTATTAAAAAAATTTACAGCCATAAAATAAAAGTTCGCACTGCATAGTTTAGTTCGGACTGTAGGCAATACTAATCTATTAGGAAATCGAGAGATAAAATTATTTTCGTGGCCCAATCTCCCACATCCTCTGTTCCCTTCTTTACATCTATACTCATCCCTTTGCTCCTATCCCTTTGGTTGGCAGCGCGCATGAGATACATCAAGTATCGCAAGCGTTCATAGGTTGCGGGGACTGCTTACCATTAGGCGGCTTGTTTGTCATGACATAAAATTACATGAATATAAAATTAAATATAGATTACAGTAAATATTTTTCCTAAACGCCAGGTAGCAATAGTCTACGACGAATTTATGAGATCTAATTAAAACGCCTCTGTATTGTTAGTACGTGACAAATTTGTTTTGGTCTTCGAGAGTAAATATGCAGAAATCCCCTGTTGCCTAAAATCAAGTTTAACTTACAATGATATACGAAGCAGAAGGTATATATTTTTTTTTTTTTTTATGTTAGAAGTTGGCAAACAAGCATACGGCCCACCTGATGGTAAGTGGCTGCCGCAGCCTATGAGCGCTTGCAGCAACATTAGTAGGTGCCACTCGCGCGTTGCCAACCTCGAGATATTAGTTCTTAAATCTCGTTCGCCCAGTAATTTCACTAGCGTACAGTGCCCTTCAAATCGGAACACAGTAGTGCCTAAGCACTACTATTTGGCGGTAGAATATTGGACACTGCGGTGGTACCTACCTAGCCGGCCTCTTGCAACAAAGACCTACCACCAGTGTGACTGATTGCACTGGTGGAATAATCTCTGTTGTGACAGAGGTTATCCCAACAGCGGGCGATGGGGTCGTCACATCCCGACGCCTATTAACTTTCCTTCGTTACAAAGTAGTGTATAAGTTACCTAAATAAAATTAGTTTTTAAATTTCCCTTTTTAATTAACGCTTACCTAGATATTTATTAATTACATTTTAATGGCTCGCATAGGAAATTTCAAGAAACTTAAATCAAAAAAACTTTACCGTAAGTTAAATTAATGTAATAAAAAAGTTGTCACGAAAATATGTCCGTAGAGGTATTTTATAAGCTGACAACTAACTAGTTAGGCTCTGGGGAACTTTTTGTATTACTTATACTAAATAATATATAGAAAAATGTTGTTAAGGCTCGGTCCCAACTTTTTTACTTCCATGAAACTTGCTAAAATATTTATAGGAAAATAACTTATAATATATTTACCGCCTTAGAAAAAAGGCCACTCAAAAACTTCCTTTTTATTTTTTTAAGGTTCTAGTACCTTACTAAAGTTGAAGTAACAGTTGTTCAGTGGTTCTAGTACCTTACTAAAGTTGAAGTACTGTTGCGTTTTGTTAGATAACGGAGGCCCAAAATCCTCCCTGGGGGCATATCCCCATATGGGTGGCATACGACTGCCCAAAACAAAAGTAATGTTTTCAGGGTATATGAGTTACATTATTCAACCATAACTTTGAAATACTTGATTAGATTTTGAAGTATGAGGAGTTAGAATGAGCCTCTGGGGTATCAATACAGTTGAAGTATTTATTCTGTTACTAGCATCGTCTATTCTGTTCAGGTTAGTGCCTTCCCAACCGAAACTGTAATCGCGGGTTTCTGCTTTTTTATATGGGTATTGTTGTTGGCCCTATTGGTTGTTGACAGTGTCGGTGACGTGATTCGTTCTTAAACGACGCAGCGTTGGGTGTCAAATAGAGTATTGGGTACCCTCTCGGGCTAGATGTTTGTATTGATCATACAGTCATGTATTGTGGTCTGTGCAGTTGTGCTTGTCCGGACCCCCGACACAGGACAATACTATGCTAATGGCGGTAGTTGAATTTGTAGCATTTACTTATTTATTAAACTAGTTAGTTACTTTTAAAAGGACATCATACTTTTATTCCAAAATCTTATTTAATTTTGAAAGAGAATAAAATTAGTATGTCATCTCAAGACTTAAAACAGGACATTTCAAATTACTTACATACTTTAGCCACGAACGACTTCGAAGAATAAGCTCAGATGTAAAAACTTAAAAGTTTCTTGAAGTTTCGTCGACGAGTTTTCGTAAATTTGATAGCAGTTACGAAGTTCAGTATATTTAGCTCTGGAATGTTGATAAGGTTTATATTTAAGAAAAGAAATTTCCTGAGGATTATTGTGATACAAACGAAATCAAACTTTTGTATCCTACTTCCAATTAATATTGTGAAAGTATAATTACTGAATGAATATAGGCATCCACCCAGACGTTTTTAAGAGAATAGTCATTTTGACCCCCTCTAGGCCCTACATTAAAATTTTGCGATCCCCTGTGCCAAATCCTGGCTACGCCAATATATGTTACACAGTATTAACGATATTAAATTGTGAATTATTATTTTATTTGAAAGTTAATTGAAAAATTAAAAATTTCAATTATAAATTACAAAATGAGAGAAACGTTTGATTTCGCCTTTAAAACAAACGATAAGGTTAAAATGTGAAACGAGTCTTTGAAGTGACCACTTGAAGTGTAAATTTATACTTTGCCGCGCTGAAACATATTCAACTCTTTTTCTAGGTCAGAGCTAGACTGGAGACACAGCCTGTAATAAGCCTGATTATTTTAAAGAATTATTCTAGCTATAATTTTAATAATAATTTAATAAGCTTCAAAAAGGTCTGCCATATATTAGGACACCGTTGTGGCGTTGTGGGTAGCGAGTCTGCCTTAAGCCTCGACGGTTGCGGGTTCGATTCCCGCTCGGAGCAGATGTTTGTATTATTCGTACAGGCATGTTTTCCGGTCTGGTTGTGTTTGTCCTTGTCATTGTGAATGTTTCCGGACCCCGACACAGGATATAATTATCATAATGGGGGCCGTTGAGTGTGTAGCGTTTATTTATTTATTTATTCTTCTAACCCAAGGTGGGTTCACTACATATATGTAAGCATAATAACATGGAATATTAAATTCTTTACGGCACGTTCCCTCATTCTTACGACCTGGTTTCCTTACAAACGAGTCGTGAAGAGGCATCTTGCGGGTATGCAGGGCGTGGGTGGCTAGTGCGGTTCGCCTTCTACAACCATATTAGCCACCTTCACGTGTGGACTCCACTTCCACTTACCATCAGGTGGAGTAGTCATTTGCCCCCCATTTTACAGGGTTATATAAATATGTAATTTTTTTCAGAAATGTATACTAACTGGCTTATTTGTCTTATCTTGAAATTTAGATTTTTATACTCAGTTATTTTTAGATGATGTTTTTTAAGTTTGTGTTGTCTTGTCGACAACAAATTCAATTTTGGGATATTTGTAACTTTTTTTGGGACGAAGTTCCTTACGGATGGGAGCTAGACCGAAACAAATGGGATGAGACTTTTTTTTTGGAAACTTTATAACATTTTATAATCCCACAGTTTCATATTAATTTCACTTCCGTCCAGTTTTAGTTGTCAACTTCCTGGTGGAAATATATCCATCTCTGTTATTTTGTTTATAATTAATATTTTGTAGATAGTTAAAAGAACTTCATCCCTAAGGCTTGTTTCGAGGCACGTTTTTTTTCTAATTATGTATTTCCTTTGGCCTTTCTATATAATCTTTCTAAGTAATCGTTAAGGATGAGGTAATTTGGTCTTATCCAATAAGTTATTGGTTCACTGTTTGGATTACGGAGGTCAGATGCCAATCGCGCTGACTAAAAATTAGTATTCCGTCAATTATAAGAACAATGCTAGGAAAAACAAGACTATACGCCTTTGTATGTGTAACGTTTCCACAAAGTTATATTCAGTGATGAAGCTGGTAAGATGATGTACGCTGTGCTAGAATCTAGATTATATTACGCGGTGAGAGGGTGTAAAATTTGTATAAACGTGGTGCACTTAATGAGAATTTAATGACGCGGGTGTGGCGCTGGTTAATGAAAATGATGATGATGATATAATTAAAGTGGTAAAATGATTTATTATTAATAAAGGTGTAACATGATACTGATATCTATGTTCTATACAGGATCTTTATTTGAATATGCACACAGTGAAATGGCTTATTTAATTTCTTTAATAGCAAACCCATGATCTTCCTAGCACTTTTTTTTGCCAATTAGTATTAGTACAATTGCGTTTTGTGCGATATGTGAGAGCACCGGAGACCCATGCTCGATTTGCAACGAGGATGTGATACTTCAAGTATCGCAAGCGTTCATAGGTTGTGGAAACGGCTTGTTTCCAAACCGTCATTATATATTTTATCGATTTGTTCATATATCACACAAAACCATTGATCCAATGTCGATCCCTTTTATATTTTTAATCATTTTAAATTCCGTGCTTATAACGGCATAATCTCAACAAAGTAGTGCCTACAAATTTAATCTCAATTTCTTTTTGCATTTCCGATGAACGTACATAATATGTATATTAATATTATTTAAGTAATATAAATGATATAAGTGTTTGGCATCATAAAAACAATACAAGCTTTTTAGTGTACTGCGCTTGTAGAAATATCCAGCTGTAATTGACTGGCTAGTCGTCGAGAATTTGCTTGGGGACCTCAAGTACCTAATGCCTCAAAACTAAAGCAATAAGGTTTTCATTAAGTTAACTATTTCACACATTTTAGGCATAAAGCTGAATTTACACTGGTTTTTTTAATTTAGAAGTTATTATATCAACAACTACAGACTTAATGAAAAAAGTCAACATCAAACCTCCTTATCATTTTAAAAGCTATCTCACACATTGCCATATGCTGTTTTTTCCGACCCTTAGTTACATTTATGGAATCCAACTTTAAATTTTATTATTTTACGTCAAAATTCTGTTTCACAGAAGACACCTACTTAGAAAATTTCGCCTAGATAGTGTCAACAGTCTCTGAGTGAAATGACTGTAACATACAGACGGACCGACGGACATGACGAAGTTATACGGGTTTTTGCCATTTAGCTACGCAACCCTTTTTTTTTTTTTTTTTTTTTTTTACTTGGAGAAATGCAGTTACGCACTCGAGCGCCGGGACGGGTGCAATGGCGCAGGAGGTGTGTGGACTCGGAGCCGAGCCCCTACCCACTAAAACTCCAAGGTCCCATCTAGCGCCATAGTGGGACGTCGCGGGATCGCCGAAGCATACCACCGCGACGCCCCGGCGCTTGCCCCGAGGGGCCCATCGGTGGCGGCAACCTACTGCCGCCATACATACATAATAATACATACTATACACAAATACAATATATATATACACCTTGGTGCGCGAACGCACCCAGGCCGTCAGCCTCCGTCTGGGGCGGCAACCTACTGCCGCCATAAATACATACTAATACATATAATACATAAATACAATACACCACGGCGCTTTCGCGCCCCACCGACCGGGACCAGAAGGCCCCGGCACACCCAACCAAGGGAGCCCTGGGTCCTAGGGCTCCCCCGCCGAGACTAGCTTTTAATGAGGTTGTTTCCCTCTACGACCGACCGCCGTTATTTTTAAAGAGGTTTTCTTCCTCTACCGCCCGACCGGGGCTGAAGGCCCCGGCTAAGCTCACCTCCGGTGTCGCAGGAGCCGCTCGCAGTCCATTCTGATAAGCAGAAAAGTACCGGAGCGACCCATACGACACCACCCTCCTAGGCGCGGTCTAGCGTAAAACGCCCCACGCCCGAACCGTCTGACCCTGTTAGCTTCACCGGGCAGTCGAAGGTGCCACCTGCACAATCGACTCCCGGCTACTGAGCCCCCGGCACGACAAGCCCAGGGTACCGCAGAGTTTGACCTCTGCGGTTGGGGGGGTAGCTACGCAACCCTAAAATAAACGTTGTTGTACTATTATTATATTTTATTTTTTATGTGAACGTTGCTTAACTTAAGGTCAAAACAGTAACATTCGCTCGATAAAATTTAATTCGTAACTTTGACTTTGAATAATAATTTACGTACCCTTCAGTAATGCATTTAGAGTTTAAATTTTAGTTTAAAGTTAGTTTATGTAATGAATGATAAA
Organism: Hestina assimilis; assembly: GCA_023373885.1. Classification (NCBI taxonomy): domain Eukaryota; kingdom Metazoa; phylum Arthropoda; class Insecta; order Lepidoptera; family Nymphalidae; genus Hestina; species Hestina assimilis. Next base: position 916,226 of record CM041749.1, on the reverse strand, counting down.
ATTCTTTAAATATTTTTTGGAAATTACGAATTATTTTATAAACACACACACACTACACACTCAACGGCCCCCATTAGGATAGTAATATCCTGTGTCGGGGGTCCGGAAACATTCACAATGACAAGGACAAATACACCCAGACCGGAAAATATGCTTGCATGGTCAATACAAACATATTATGCTCCGAGCGGGAATCGAACCCGCGACCTGTGGCGTTTAAGGCAGGTTCGCTACCGCTGCGCCACAACGTCGTCAAAATAAAAATTTTAACACCAATTATGTATGGAGGCAAATTTATTAGGTGCCATTGAGGATAGGATACAACAAGGACAACAACAACAACAAGAAACTTGACACAAACTATAACGATCATAATGAGAGACGGCTAATTTTGTACGCAAAAATTAAAAAACTTATCTTTGGTGAGCGTCAAAAGTAGCACGCCTGTAGAAGTGTGCAAGAGAATAATAATTACCAGTCAAGTTTTTGTAGATCACACACAGTCAAAACTAAAGGGTTCCACAGATTGATGATGAAGAATCTTAAGAACTTTCAAAGTAATAAAATCTACCGCAAAAATATGTTGGTAATTTCATAGTATTTATTAAAAGTAATATGAAAAACAAAGTTATGGAAATAACTTATATATATCTCTAAAATTTGTAATAAAATGACTGTGACATACGGACGGATGGACGGTCAGACGGACATGACAGACGGAAATTATAATGGTTTCATTTTCCCCATTTGACTACGGAACCCTAAAAATGATTGTAGGTTCATCAATTTTACACCTTCATTGCGTAGGATTGATCACGTTCAAAAGAAGTTTTTAGTGCTTCGGCCTAGTTTCAATCTGAGAGTATGAGATCTCTTGTGGAGAGCGCGTTTCTATCTACTGACCTAATAAGTTATAATGACAATATCATTTTTTAATTTTCTATTGTATACCACATGTCAGCAAAGACAAAGGAGCCAGTTCAATTACTCATTTTTGTATTGACTTGATGAATAGAAACAGCCGTCAAGCAAATGTATCTCTAGCTAACGTTAGACGTATATTGTAGATCTAGATTAAGTTAATTAGTTGAGCCAAAGTGAGGTTGTTAATTGTTGTAATGTAATCCTTTAGTGATAACCGTTCCTTTGTGTACATGAAATCTCATTTAGTAATGTTTTTAAGTACTAGCTCTTTACCAATGAGGCAGGTTATTTTGTACTAATAGTCCATTGAAATGTTACATTTTTAGGCCTTACCTTGCGTTTTTAGCGGACGAAATTTTATTTTTGATGTGTAGGGGGGTCAGTGTAAAGCTAAAACCAAGTTTGTGGGGTCGCCAACCTTGTCCCACGTTCGCCATCCCTTAAACTATTTATTAGATAAAAAAAACTGTTAACATTTTTTGTTGCAAATTAAATTCTCTACAACTTTGGTCCAGTAACTTTTTGTCGTAGAACTATAAATAAAAAAGTTATAAGTCAAAAAGTCCCGCATACTCTAAAAGGTATTTTTGAGTTTGTACTAAAAACGTTATTCACGCGGGCGGAGCCGCTGGCAGAAACCTATAGGTATAAGCGTTCTTGAATGACTAAATACATAAGATTAAATTAAAATAAACATTCTACAATAGTTTCATTCAGTTCATTAGTGAAACAATATTGAAACGAATTCATTAAACTGTCACATAGCTCCGCGTTTACAGCAGCTCATAATCCATGTAAATTGATTGTACTATCGGAATTAATACCCGGAAAGATTTATCGCCTTATGAGCGTCGAGATCAAACTGTAACGATGTTTATTGTTGTATTGACATAGGTGATAACACGGTCTGCTTATTACTATTACCCGGATTTGTCTGCTTACTAGTTTTTACACAGAGCGATTGCCATCTGACCTCCGCAACCTTAAAGATGAACCAGTAACTCATTGATTATGAGAAAATTACTTAAGTTAACGATTATTATTAGATGCTGTGACAGCAACCGGGATCGACAGCTTAACATGCTCTCAGAGGCACGGTGAGGAGACCAAGGCCAAACGCCCAGACCGAAACAGATATTTGTAAGATCAATATAAATGTCTGTCCGAGCGGAAATCAAACCCATAACCGTCGAGGCTGAAGGCGGACTCGCTACCAACACGCCACAACGGTGTTACACATAGGTAATGATTTATTATTAAATATTAGGTTACATTCACTGGTGCTAAGCTTTATATTGCAATAAGCCGGTGACGTAGGTACCACCGCATTGCTTTGCGGTAGAATGTAGTATAATATATAATGGTAGATATCTACAAATACAGATTTCCTTGATTTCGTTTTCAAAATATTATACGCAACTTTTTATTTTGATTTATTTTTACACCACAAAGGTTGTAACAAAGCGTAAGGCCCGGATATTGAAAAGCAGTCATCGTAGCCTATAGACGCCTGCAATACCAGTAGCATTGCGTGTTGAGACCCAAGGGAAAGAGGTCACAGAGAAGGGAAATAAAAAGAGGTGATATATGGTTGTTTGCCCCACTCGCCACTGGAGGAACTCACCTCTCTTTATCCCTTCCTCATCAGTTCCTTCACTGTAAAGTTACAGGTGGTAATAGAACATCGTTTTAAAATGTGCTCATTATACGCCATGCAGCACAATTTTTATCGATGAATTAACGAGACAAGACAGCTTTCTGGTAATAAAGTGATAAGAGGTTCTTTTTCTTCTTTAAAAATTAGCATTGTCTTTTCAAGGCATTACTAATATTTCTATTGCCCCTCCAAATAAGCTTGCGCTAGGAGTGGGTACGACAATAGTCCAGGGGGTCAGGATAGAACCCGTGACTCTCGCGTTAACGGAGCGGAGTCGGCCCTTCTACCGTTAAACTATTCAGAATTTCTTTTTGTAAAGTATTCGTTTTCATTAGATTTTCAATTATTAATTTAAAAATCAGCTGTTTTTTTTTCTTAAAAATATCAAAGTCGTCCGTAATAATACTAACTAAGGAACAGCCTTACCTTCCCCTTAAAATATTGACTTTTCTTTCTTAATTTAACTTTTAAAGTCAATATTTTTTTTAATCATATAAAAGTGCTGAAATTTTCGTTTATAATGTTTACTTCCTCCCTTTGATCAGTAAAATATGTAACTTAGTATAAAAATATCCCTCCATAATTAATAATAGTAAGTAAGGTTATGACATTTTTTAAATCGAAAAACTCTCGCATAACCATTTAAAATTGGTGGCTTTTCAAGTTCTTTAAGTCTGTCGAATAACTTCTCATTTTTCTTCTTTCCGACTTAAATATCAGCATAGATATAAAGGACAATAGATTGTGTATTTCATGAATTGACACAGGTAAAAGGTATTTAAGGCCACCTCGTGTGAAAGCGAACGGACGAGTCATGAATCAAGATCGTATCCTGTGGCGTTTGAGAGAGATTTATAGCCTGGAGTGAACGTTCATACGTTGACGATGGTGGTCAATTGGAAGAAGCAACTCCTATAAGTAAGAGAAGGAAGGCGTGCGAAAAAGACCACTAGAGAAGGTCGGGTCGAAGAAGACCTTCTTTGTATCGAACAAAGAAGGTCTTCTCCGCCCGGCAATAGCTGGCGAAACGTAGCTTCAGCTTTTCATACAGAAAATGTTGAAAACGCGACGCAGAATTTTGACGTGAATACAATATCATATCATCTTCTTTTTAATATATATATATAAATCACGTGTCACGTTGTTTGTCCGCAATGGGCTCCTAAACTACTGAGCCAATGATAATAAAATCTTGCACACTGTGTGCAGTTTCATCCAACTTGAAAGATAGGATAATTTATATCTCAATTTATAATTGAAATATTATTTTATTGCAAATTATTTGTTTATTAACAAAAGGTCATAATTATCTCTGTTAGTTTAATAAGATTCTAAGAGATGGCGGTATAAGGTAATTCGTTGACTGGGTTGAGTAAGTATCCAATAGATTGCACCACGTTAAAAGTACATTATAAATAAATTCAGAAGGCCTGTACCAAATCGGATTTTTGTTGTTTCGTTTGTAATTGTCCAAACAACGTTTGTATGGAATCGACGGGAAGGGAAGTTCGTATGGTAAAAAATGTATTACCCAATGTTTGCATGCAGGTAGATAATTTATAAGTGGAAGAACCAAGAACGGTATTAAACTCCCATGGTAACGGGATAAACGGGACAAAATTTTACTATGCACCCGGACGAAGTCGGGGCGGGTCGCTTGTTTTTTATAAATATCCTCAATGTTCACTTTGTATAGCTTTATATTTATATAACGGACTAATAGCTTAAAAAGCCATACCGAGCACACGTCATTAGTAACTCATACATTACACAGTTCTGCGATTAAAGCTATATTAAAGCGTCGTCAAATTATAAAATTCCCGTTTAATAGTAGGGGAGCCCACGATGCTAAATGGGGATTTACTCGAGCGTTGTAGAGACCTATTGGGATGCAAAGCTTAGATGATAAGAAGAAAAAATGTTATATGATATATACCTTTACATCGGTGGGGGAAGCGGCTATAGATTTTTAAATATGTAATAAAAAAACTGTTGCATGGACATCCTCGAGCGCGTCAGATATTGATAGCATCAATGCCCTACGTATTTTTAATAATGTACGTATGTTAATCTGATCGTTTGCATGATGCGAGTGGTTGTATTTAAGAGTTGAAAATGAAAAAAAATTAATCGAGCGCGTCAGATTTTCTAAGGGAGTGTTAAGTGCACCAAAAAAAGCTCTCATTCACTAATCTGACGATTTCGATGGGACGCAAACTCTCGGTCATTTTCATAATGTGCAAAAAAATTCGCCATTTTGAAATACTCAAGCGCGTCAGATTAAGATATATGTGGTTCATTTTTATGTTCTAAACATACTGTCTCATAATCTGACGGTTATCTAGAGGGATTCGCCTGATCTGACAAAAAAATTAGAAAAACGGTTCACCTTAAAGGCCATCTCTGCAACTTCCCGCTAATTCCATTCCTGGGCGCTTAAAATTGTACTTATGATATTTTTGAGCTCAAAATATAACTTATGTGATATTTTGAGCTCGCTGAGTTCAAAGAACTAATATTAAAAATTTTAATTTTTCTTAGCGGGAAGTCAAAAATTTTTTTTCTATTCTTTTAAATCATTAAACTTAATTAATTGAAAAGATCAGGAAATACGACGATATTCCAAAATATTTACACATTTTTTTAATGTTTCTACCGAAAATTTAATTGTTTTTTGTAGGGTACTTTCACCACAAAATACACATTTCAAATTAATATCACTCATATTAAATATTTATAAACTTGAATTCACACAAATAATATCAAAATAGCAAAACGTTGCAAACACGTTGTAAACAGTATACCACGAGTCTTTATGATCAGCTGTGATGGCGTCATGGCAGCAGAAACCAGAGTGGGGACGGAGTGAGAGAGTAATAGATAGAGAAAGAGTGAGAGAGGAATAGAAACGCGGAGGAATAGGAAGGAAATGTAGGCATCACGCAACTGCACGCATTTAACTTTATTGACGAATTTTTGTTATTTCGGCTTGCGGAAATCGTCAGATTATATATTTTTCATTATTCTTGAATTGTTTCCTTCAAAATAAAAAAAATTTAGCTACGCTCGAGAATGTCGAGATGACGTTTTTTTTACAACTTTTTTGCCCTCCCTTTTTTTACGTCACTCTCAAATTGTCAGATTAGTGGAATATACACTTTTAGGATGTAATTAACTCACCCTACCTTAATCTGACGCGCTCGAGAATTTCTGATGGTCAATTTTTTTACTAATCTGATCCTGTATCCTTTACGGGCGGCCTTATATATGGGCCTCATGTTTTGTGGAGGTACTTAACCGGGTACAAGGTATCCCCTGTATATTAATCTGTCGCGCTTTAGTAAATCCCGAAATCCCCGCTTGGGCTCCCCTACTATAACATTTTACACGTTAGACTCACCCTTTTCAACTGCGTTGAATTTGTTAATTTTTAATTAATTACCTACCTCTTTTCACAACATGAAATGCTTCATAATTATTTGATTTAGAGTTTATTTCCCTTTTAGCCAGTTTACTTAATTGACCCGGCTCGGTCTACGTGTGATACATTTATAAATTAAAACGGATTTTTAAAGATACTTTTTGGTTTATCGATTTTTCTTCATTTCACAAAACCCTTATTGTTACCCAAAATAGAAGTAACCTACCCGTTATAACTTTAGCTACCTGCCAGTGAAAGTCCCGTTAAAATCGGTCCAGCCATTTTAAAGATTAGCCAGAGCAAACAGACAGACAGATAAACGTTTAAAAATTACTAGACTCATTTTTTTTATATGTAAGTTTTTTTATATGTACCTTTATATGCTTTGGTACGTTTATATGCTTTATATATGAAAAACTTTTAATTTGAAATTACAAACGGGTAATTAATTTCTATTTATTTGTATGGATTTATTTATTTACAACCAATATTACTATATGTTTACAATTTAATACAAACTATACGAGTATTTAGAAATTATTATAATTGTACAAATCATTAATTATAACCGACCACGGGGAATGGTGTCAAGAACCCTGGCTGCATTTTCACGCTGAATCGCAATCCCAATTCTTTGGACGAAAAATAAAACAGCGCCCCTGTCACCTGTGGAGGCTATGAGTCGGGCTGGGGTGTAGATACACCAACTCCACTAAACTCAAAGATGTAACTGTGAATAAGTGACGAATACTTTCGCCGTTGCAGAGTTCAGCATTTTCCGCAGCGGCTTCCACCTGTAACCCTGCCTCTTTGACATGAGATAGAGAGAGAGAGTCTCTCCCTGAGTTGCGTACCCGACTACGCACTCACTCGGTCGTGTGCTCCGTTGCTTGTAGTAGGCTCGATACATACAAGCACACACACAGTATTTCGTTACGTGACGATTTCTAGTAAATCGCACTACCCGTAAGCCGTGTTATGGAACTTCATTCCAAAAACGTTCTAAACCCATTAAGTTAGACTCAGTATATTGTCTTAACTAGTTGAATTCTTTTATCGAAATCATCACCAACCGATTCCACCCTACAAAGCTTAGTAACAAAACTAGTAAAAAGTAATCACCCGGTATACAGTTACCTTAACGATTTACCAAATCAATCAGACTGAACCACGCCAATCAATCAACGTATAAATCCAATCAGGTGATGTCTACTGGACATCAATATAATTGGACGGATTCCTATCGACTACGCTACGGTGACAGCTGACTGTGCACCGCGCACTACTACAGTTGATAATTATTTAAAGTTGATATTCATGATGTTGTTGACTGTAAATAACCTAGCACACCCTTATAATTTTTTTATTAATGTAAATGTTATGTTAGCCTTGACAGCGTCACCGGGCGGGGGTGTCCCAGTACCCTCTGTACTGGGACACCGTGACACTCGACCGTGAGAAAAGGCCTCGGGGGCTCAAGTTATTCAGTCCTAAGGATGCCTTCTGCGAGGCCTAACCAAATATTTTTGAGAAGAATTTTTTTAAAAGACGAAATAGATGATGAAAGTTTTTATCCGGAACTATTTATTTCTGTTTTCATAAAGATTAATAATAAGAATTAGAAAGCCTAAAGAAGAATTTTTAAGATTTTTTTGGAACGAAGTTCCTTATCGCGCGTTGTGAAAGGGGGCTAGACGGAAAAATTCTTACGAAAAGTTGTCACGACACTTTTTGCTATAGTAAGATATTGTAAGCTGTGCGGCGTCGCATGTTACTCTGTCTGTCTCTCTCTCTCTTATAGAAAGCAAGCCAGATATTTTCATTTCTATTTCGCATTGAACAGTGTGGTGTCGCGACGATTATTTTTGTTGAGTGTATACAGGTTTTTTGTAAATAATAAATAATGTTAATAATAAAAAAAAAATTTATTATAACTTAAAAAAAATAAAATTTTATTACAATTCCTTCACTAATTAATCGAAAGGAGCTTTGTTCCATCCGGGTGTCCCTTGACACCTCTCAAGTTTTTAAGAATTTTTATTCACACTCGCAAAAATTAAAAAAATGTGTTACCTAATGTTATCGTGTTGCATTATGTAGCTTAAAAAAGAAGCACCATAAAATTAAATTTTTTGTGTATACTATATCAAAATCATATCAACAAACAATATTGATGAACGGATAATACGCTTCAGTTCCCAAGCATTTCTATCAGCGAGGCTGTCGTGCATCAAATTGATGTATTTCAACATGATTAATGGCAAACATCCGAATTAGATTACAGGGACAGTTGGATGTAGGATCTTATACATATAATTCCAGCACAGAAGTCATCGACTTCTGATGAAAATATTCTATAGAAAATATTTTTTTTTAGGGAAACTTTAGATTATTCGAAGTTTTATAGTTTTCTTAAGCAAACAAAACTACGTTCTACCTGATGCTTAGAGATGATGTTCTGCTTTAAAGATCTGCTGGCTTACCATTAACTCTTATTGCGATTAAAATTTCGCCCAACATATATAATGACATATATTTATACGTCATGCTAATAAAAACTTGAGAGGTGTCAAGGGACACCCGGATGGAACGAAGTTCCTTTCGATTAATTAGTGAAGGAATTGTAATAAAATTTTATTTTTTAAGTTATAATAATATTTTTTATTATTAACATTATTTATTATTTACAAAAAACCTGTATACACTCAACAAAAATAATCGTCGCGACACCACACTGTTCAATGCGAAATAGAAATGAAAATATCTGGCTTGCTTTCTATAAGAGAGAGAGACAGACAGAGAAACATGCGACGCCGCACAGCTTACAATAGCTTACTATAGCAAAAAGTGTCGTGACAACTTTTCGTAAGAATTTTTCCGTCTAGCCCCCTTTCACAACGCGCGATAAGGAACTTCGTTCCAAAATCTGAATGTCAGAATTGAATTGGATTGATTTTGAATGGCAACATGAAAATGAAATAGTTATTATTACTTTCTTTAAGATATTGATCGGACCAACGGCTAAAAGTTATGTGACAATACAAATTATGATAACTGAAAATTTTGAGAAGCAGCAGAAGCATTCTTCTGAAAGCATATTTGATAAATAAGTTTTGGAACCATTCAATTTAAAAATTAATTATTTATGATCTGAATGATAAATCAATTCATGTTCATTAAATAATTAAAATACTTTATATAAACAATAAGTTAATTTATTTTAATGTTGCTTTATTTGTATATGATTTCAATTAATTGAATCTGTTTAATCAACCAGATAATTGATCAAAGAGAAGGCTTCTGAATTTTATTTATAGTTTTATACTGCAACTTATTTGCGCAATGTTTAATTAGTATATTGTGTTGTTAATATTGTTATAGTGTTAGGAATAATGTTGGCGGTAAATGAAAAATAATTACCAGTCAAGTTCGTTGGGGACCACGCACAGTTGAAACTAAAGGGTTCCGCAACATGGTTATGAAGAATCTTAAAGGTTAAAAATAATAACGAATTAAAACCGACCGCAAAATGAAATTGGTAATTTCATAGTAATTATGAAAAGTAATATGAAAAACAAAGTTATGGGAAAAACTTATATATCTCTTAAAATTATAGACCTATCTTCTTCAAACTATATATGGATGAAAGTTCATGTGGTACACGGTCTACAAGGTCAAATTTTTCCAGAATTTTAAATCCCATAGTTCAAAGTTAGAGGGGTGAGGGGGACACGATTTTTACGATTTTAGGAGCTAATGTCTCAACAACTACTGGCTTAATGAAAAAAGTCAAAATCAAAGCTCCTCATCATTTCAAAAGACGTACCCAAAGATACGTTGCCATACGTTGAAATTCTTTTTTCAATCCTCAGTTACATGTATGGACTGCTATCCTTAATTCATATATGTGTTAAGATTTTATTACAAAATCGTTCTGCGGTTCATAGAATACACCTATTTAGTAAATTTCATATAGATTTTAGCCATTTGGCTACGGAACCCTAAAAAGAATAAACGAAAGTTTAAAACACCGTGTGACAAGTTCTAGGGGCTCTTGTCCTTTGTAAACCTCGTGCTGAGCGGACGTATACTTGATTCAACGTATATTTGATACTTTGCTAAATTAAAAAGTGTAAAAGTTGTTATGTAAAAGTATTAATGGTGTTAATGTTATGTGGTAGGAAGGCCGGTAATTTATACCACTCATCGATTTATGTGTATTTCGATCATTTGTAAAGAAGATCTATTAAAAATGTTATTTTTAAAAAGTCTACTCACTTCTGATTCCTAAAAATAACATTTTTTTAATGTTAGAAGTTGGCAAACAAGCATACGGCCCACCTGATGGTAAGTGGTTGCCGTAGCCTATGAGCGCTTGCAGCACCATTAGTAGGTGCCACTCACGCGTTGCCAACCTCGAGATATTAGTTCTTAAATCTCTTTCGCCCAGTAATTTCACTAGCGTACAATGCCCTTCAAACCGGAACACAGTAGTGCCTAAGCACTACTATTTGGCGGCAGAATATTGGACACTGCGGTGGTACCTACCTAGCCGGCCTATTGCAACAAAAGACCTACCACCAGTGTGACTGATTGCACTGGTGGAATAATCTCTGTTGTGACAGAGGTTATCCCAACAGCGGGCGATGGGGTCGTCACATCCCGACGCCTAAATTTAGATATTTAAAACATTATAGATAGATTAGCAGTAGCATTGTGTATTTAGAGAATATAGGTTTTTGAAATTATTATTAATCGTTTATTCAAATAGTTGTAATAAGTTGTGTTTCTAGAGACAATAAGTTCACACTAGTAGACGCCATGCTTCTTCCAGCACAAATAGGTCAGCTCAATCAGGTAAGTACAACCCTCTCACAGAAAATCGGGGTTTTTTTTTTTTATGTTAGAAGTTGGCAAACAAGCATACGGCCCACCTGATGGTAAGTGGTTGCCGTAGCCTATGAGCGCTTGCAGCACCATTAGTAGGTGCCACTCACGCGTTGCCAACCTCGAGATATTAGTTCTTAAATCTCTTTCGCCCAGTAATTTCACTAGCGTACAATGCCCTTCAAACCGGAACACAGTAGTGCCTAAGCACTACTATTTGGCGGCAGAATATTGGACACTGCGGTGGTACCTACCTAGCCGGCCTATTGCAACAAAAGACCTACCACCAGTGTGACTGATTGCACTGGTGGAATAATCTCTGTTGTGACAGAGGTTATCCCAACAGGGGTAAAGTAACTGTACCGTTGCGTTTCGTGCGATGAGTGTGAGCGCCGGAGGCCCAATCTGCCACACCCTCTGCTCCCTTCCTTTTTTCCCTTCTGATCCCCTGCCTCTTATCCCTTGGGTTAGCAACACGCATGTGATACTGCAAGTATCGCAAGCGATCACAGGTTGCACTGACTACTTACCATCTGGCACACCGTATGATTGTTTCCCAACTGTCATGAAATAAATAAAAATAATCAGCGAATGAAGGGTTTTGTGGTATACTTGCATGCTACCAACGTAGTATAAATAACTTACTAAATAAAATTAAAAATTAAATTAAACGCTACACACTCAACGGCCCCCATTAGGATAGTGATATCCTGTGTCCGGGGTCCGGAAACATTCACAATGACAAGGACAAATACACCCAGACCGGAAAATATGCTTACAAACATATTATGCTCCGAGCGGGAATCGAACCCGCGACCTGTGGCGTTTAAGGCAGGTTCGCTACCGCTGCGCAACAACGTCGTCTTTACTAAATAGGTCATTGAAAACCAAGCTATTTAAATTCATAATCCGTAATGGCTATTTATCGACGGCTATTTTAAGCGTAACCAAGACATTTAACTGCGAATATAATTCCCAAAAAAAGTACTACTCGATACGTATTCGAAGTCATTACACGAAACCAACGAGATCTCTAGACCGTAATAAAAGTGCTTTAGATTAATGAGCAAAACCGTTTTGCACGGAATAAAACTATACTAGTAAATGGCTGTGTGGAGTCTGGCCCAGTAGCAATTGAGTGGGAAATAGCTAGCTAAATAGCTGGCGTAAGTCTGCCAACAGCCACAATAACGCAACAGACAGCTTTATTACAATTCATTGCGTCTTATCTTGACCACAGCTGGTACGTCCAGAAAACTATTTTTTCTTTTGTTATATTTTGCCTTACAGTTTATGCATTGCGTAGTTTCTGTTATAATGTTTTTTGTAGATTCTTTTGAAATGTCTGTGTGTGAGATATAATTTTTTTTAGAAAATGATCTAAATTAAATATAAATTCATATTTATTTAATTTTTTTTATGTGAGAGTGGTAAACGGGCTGGAGGCTCACCTGATGTTAAGTGATCACCGCCGCCCATGAACATCTGCAACACCAGAAGGCATGCAGACGCGTTGCCGACCTTTAAGGAAAGAATACGCTCTTCTCTTGAAGGTTCCCAGGTCGTAACGGTTCGGAAAGACCGCCGGCGGAAGTTGATTCCACAGAGTGGTTATGCGAGGAAGTAAATGTCTTCTAAATCGCGCACAACTGAGAAACGATTTATCTTAAGCTTCCTCTTTAGTCCCGGCTCGTCCATATAATTTTTTTAATGTTCTGATTGACAACTCCGGACAAATATGCATAATAATATATAGAACGGTGCATTTCCCAGTCTATAATTATCGATTACTGCGCTCACGGTTTTATATATTTTTTATATTGTTTTATTTTTTATATTAACACCATAGCACGCACCAAACCTGATGTTACTCACGTGTCAACCTCGAGATATTGGTTCTTAAATATCTTTTGAACAATAATTTCACTAACTACAGTGTCTTTCAAACCGAAACACAGTGTACTGCTTTACGGCAGAATAATTGACACTGCGGTGGTATCCACTTAGCTGGCCTAGCGCAATAAAAGATGTACCACCTGTAAAAATAGTAATGTATCTTACATATATACTTAAATCGATGTTGTAATGATGCCTTAAACGCTACAGGTCGCGGGTTCGATTCCATTTCGGAGCATAATACGTTTGCATTGACCATTCAACCACATTTTCCGGTCTGGGTGTATTTGTCCGTTTTCTTTGTATGTTTTGCCGGACCCCGACACAGGATATCACTATCCTAATGGGGGCCGTTGAGTGTGCATCTTTTATTAAATCTAGTTTCAGTGCAAATGAAAAATATTTCCGAGTATATTATTATTTCCCAATACAGTTTTCAAAACAGCACGATGAAAGTAACGTAAGCGCGATAACATTTTAAGAGATCCATTTAATTTTTCTATTTACAATTTAAATTTATTGAAACGATAGTTCCAGTGCTTTAGTACAAGCTAACTGAATTAATTGATATTATAAATTAATTTAGTTTTGTTAACCTAAGCAATGTTATACCTTTTATAGCTTCAAGAAAATAGTCAATTTATATAAAAACTAATAATAATATTAGGTACGGCGCCCGATGGTTTTCTTTCTGTCGATCTATGTACGGAACCCTAATTCTTTTTCTAAAATAAAATTAGCCTAAGTTACTTCTTATAGGATCAGCCAGTGAATGTCCTGTTAATACGGATCAGCCGTTTCAGAGATTGGCCGGAACAAACACACAAACAAAAATGTTTAATAATTGATTTGGATAAGAGTAAATTATCTATCAAGAGTTAACGATTATTTTCAGATACTATGATATCAACCGGGACAGACAGCTTAACGTGCTCACTGAGGGCACGGTACCTACCGTCATGTTTTTTTTTATGTTACAAGGTGGCAAACAAGCATACGGCCCACCTGATGTTAAGTGGTTTTGGTAGCCTTGAAACACCATTAGTAGGCCTCACGCGTTGCGAATCTCGAGATATTGGTTCTTAAACCTCCTTTGCTTAAACCGGAACACAGTAATGCCTAAGCAATACTGTTTGGCGGTAGAATATTTGACACTGCGGTGGTACCTACCCGGCCGGCCTCTTGCAACAAAAGACCTGTGATGTTTGTTTAAATTGTTTTTGTCTGATTTTTTAAAGCTGAATGGAAAAATAAGTTTTTTGTTTATTACCAAAAAGTGTACTGGTTGTATCTCAGTATATCTTTATGATTTTGATTATATGAATAGGCCTCGAAATTTTGCAAATCTGCCAAACCGCAGGCGGAAAGAAAAGCCTACAGTTTATATGTATAGTATTAGATAGTAAGCGAAGCCTTAAGCAGCCATAAAACTTAACTCTGTACAAAAACTTTTTCATTTACTGTAACATTAAAAAGGGGAACTGAACTGTTTATTCCTTAATACAGGTTTTCTATAACCTAGCTAGGAATACAGTACATCACCCACTTGATTGATATTGAAAATGTACACACCAAAAATTTTGTAAACAATTTATGACTGTATGCTTTTCAATCCTTATATACGAATAAAGATTTATATTATATTATATTTATATTATATGAAGAGTCGACTGCGCTTTATGCGAGCATTGAGCCAAAACATTACTGTATTATCGAGTTTGTGTTTGGAGTGCCCAGCGTTTGATATTCTTACTGGTACATATTTTAAGCAAATCCTTATACAAAAATCAAAAGTCAAATTGCTGTTTATTTGCTGATAATTATAAAAATAGTCTCTTCTATGCAGTGAAAATACTGCATTGGTCAGGGAGAAAAGAACCAGGCGAGCAGACAGTGATAGAAAATATGTTAAATACGCTACATGGCTCTTATTATAATACTAATTAAATAAAAAAAAAGGTTTTTCAACAAAATCTCGTTAAGATTTTATTTATCACTGAAAAAATATTATGTATTTATTCACTATTGAAATAGAGATCAATTGTTTTTTTTTCATAACGTTTTTCAAGAAGATATAGAAGTGAGAACGTGTGATAAGTTCTTGGAATAACGTTAATGTATTTTATTTGAGTAATTCATTTGTTTTAAATAAAGACGAAAATGCTACATTATAATGAATGTTAAGATTGCGTTAAAGTTAGTTGAATACAATTCTTCCATTCCGAAATCCGTGATGACGATGGGGCGCAGCGGTAGCGTACCTGCCTTAAGCGCCACAGGTTGCGGCTTTGATTCCCACTCGGAGCAGCTGTTTATATTGTCAATAAAGGCATGTTTCTGGTCTGGGTGTGTTTGTTCTTGTCATTTGTATGTTTGAACCCCCGACACAGGATATAACTATCCTAATGAGAGCCGTTGAGAGTGTAGCGTTTATTAATAAAAAATTACAAAAAAATATACTCAATTCAGGAATTTAATTTTTTTACAGTGATGTTATATTATTAAATATAACAGAATCATATAAGATAAACTTTTGTGAAGTAAATGAAAAACAAATATACCTACCGTGATGTACCTTCAGGCGAGGGTGCGCAAGCCCTTAAGCGGTCTGATTTACTTAAGTGGATATACTGTGCAGAGAATTAATTAATATTCAGGTTAAAATATCCTATTCTATAACAATAATAATATGAATATGATCGGATGAATACTAGAGCCATGCTCCTTTTAACACAAAGGGGCCGGTTCGATCGAAGTACTCTCACAGAAAACCACTCACACAACAGTACTCGTAACAGTATCCCACCCTGCCTCTATTTCCTTCTCATCTCTTTCTTCTTATCCCTTGGGTGCAACACGCATGTGATACTTCAAGTATCGCGCGTTCATAGGTTGCGGTGACCGCATACCATTAGGCGGACCATATGGTTGTATGTGAACCACTCGTGTGTTCTCCACTGATTGTGGATAAAGATGTTGCAATGAAAACTTTTGATAATAGTATTTTGCTTGGGCGGGCTTGGATGACAGGAAGTTGCATAATATATAGGTATATTATATGGACCGAAAACTTCAGTAGGGCGATGTAGAATTTTGATATTTTTTTATATAGCATGGAGTTGTCTTTATGGGTTTTCTCTGCTTTATTGTTTTAATTTTTTTTTTTTTTTATGTAAGAGGGGGCAAACGGGCAGGAGGCTCACCTGATGTTAAGCGATCACCGCCGCCCATGAACATCTGCAACACCAGAAGGCATGCAGGCGCATTGCCGACCTATTGCCGATATATTGCTAATAAAAACTTGTGTTTGTTTAATACAACAAGTATCTGCCCGCGGCTTGGTACATTAAATAACATTTTGCTTTCATCCCCTATTCCCTATTGTTATTTTACCCTTGAGGGTTAAACTTTTACAAACTCTGAATGTCATATTTATTTATAACGAATCAACAGCCTAAAAATAAGTTTCAAGCTTCTAGCTCTAAAAATGACGATATTTCCAAACAACTTTTCATCCCCCCTTTTCAACCCCTTACAACCTTTTTTTGGTATGGAAAAGTAGGGCCAAAGATTCTGGAATATCTGTGTAGCAAATTTCCTTGAAATCGGTTTTGTAGTTTTGGTGTGAAAGCGCTACAGACAGACAGACAGACAGAGTAACTTTCGCATTTATAATATTAGTAAGGATGTATTGTAACTTGCGTAATAGTATCACATTTGTCACACGAGTCCCGGGACCGAAAGCAATTCACAAACAGAGCCATATGTTATCATCCAATTTTAGTAATCTCTATATATTGTATCCCTACTCTACTGTGCAAGCTAAGCTAATCAAAGATTTTATATATGACGACGACAAAGAAAACGTTGTGGCGCAGCGGTAGCGAACCTGCTTTAAACGCCACAGGTCGCGGTTTAATTCCCGCACGGAGTATAATATGTTTGTATTGAGCATGCACGCATATTTTCCGGTCTGGGTGTTTGTACTTGTCCTTGTCATTGTGAATGTTTCCGGACCTCCGACACAGGATATTAGTATCCTAATGGGGGCCGTTGAGTGTGTACTGTTTATTTATTTATTATATATCTGAGCTGAGCTATTGGAGGCACAAACAAAGCTTCTTTATATGTATATTAATTATACTATAGCGAATGTTGTTCCTGGGTCGCGACACTTAAGTCCCAGCGCCAGGCAATTAGTTAACAATTTTTTATTTTAAGCCTTCCAATTTTTATTTTGATTCCGTGTTTAAGTTTTGATTAAGTTTTATTTCCTTAATAAATAATTAGACCTTTAATAATACATAAAAAAATCAATAAATCGTTCTGTTTACAAAACTAACTTTCGTCTTTAATCGGTCAGTTCTTCGTTTCATAAACACCATAGGCACAATAGTTTTTCTTTTTTGTCAATCAAAATAGCGTTTATTAAAATTTGATTTATTGTTTTTGTTCTAAAATGTTTCAATAGAATTAAATTTTCTTAGCTCACTCTCGTGTCTATTTCTTTTTTTTCGGTATATAATTTCACAGATATATTTAGAAAGTATGTAAGGACGTAAGCAATGAGGAGACGAGTTAACAATAGTGAACAATAGTTGGTGGGAGGCATACACACGGGCAGGGTCGCCATGTAGGGAACGTACGCAATGAGGAGACGAGTTGTTTCGTTGGCGTCTTTATTATAACTGTTACACTATACAATAGTTGGTGGGAGGCATACACACTACAAGTAATTATTGAAAAAAATGCTTCTTTAGAAAGTTATATTTATTTATACTTTATTGCACAAAGTGCACAAAAGGCGGGCTTAATGCTAAAAGCATTCTCTACCAGCCAACCCTGGACGTGGAAGAAAGAGTGTAGGTAGGCGTGCAAAAAAAAATGTATAGACATATAGTAAAAAAAAAAAAAATATATAAATAATAATAATACATGAAATGTTAACGATAAATAAATACTAATATATAAATATATTGTCGTTTATATTTCAAAAGATTTGTTAGTATTCGCTTAGCTCACCAATGAAGGTAGACAGGTTAACTTTTGGCAATCACCATTGAACATTGGTCGTTTCGTTT
Organism: Hestina assimilis; assembly: GCA_023373885.1. Lineage (NCBI taxonomy): Eukaryota > Metazoa > Arthropoda > Insecta > Lepidoptera > Nymphalidae > Hestina > Hestina assimilis. The sequence goes on along the minus strand of CM041749.1, from coordinate 898,360 downwards.
TATCAGCTCCAGATCGTATAAACAGTATATTCTACTAATTGCTTCATACAGATAATCTGTTTATATTTACTGGCACTTATTGCAGATGAGTTTAGTGTATAATTTAAGATTATTTCATGACGGTTGGTAAACAAGCATACGGTCCGCCTGATGGTAAGCAGTTCCCGCAAGCTATGAACACTTGCGATACTTGAAGTATCACATGTGCGTTGCCAACTAAAGGGATAGGAGGGAAGAAATGAGAAGGAAAATAAGGAAGGGAACGGTGGGGTTGTCAGATTCTGTCTCCGGCGTTCTCACTGATCGCAAGAAACGCTACTTTTCCGGTCGAGCATCACAGAGAACTCCACTGCATAATATGGCTTGTGGAACTTTAAACATAGAATAAAAATATATACATGTCTTTCCAGTAAATATCGTGATTCAGATTAAGCAGGTTAGGAACGAAGCTGCTCTCAAACAATAAGTGACGTAAAACAATGTAATAGACTCCAAGTCTAATTGCATTTCAAGCGGTTTTGTATTGGTTTATACTGAATCTGAACTGTGTGTCCTTTATTCCAACTAAATGGCCATTTATGAAAAATAATGTTTAAAATTTATCACCACTGACCTCTTTTTTTATGTTACAAGTTGGCAAAAAAGCATACGGCCCACCTGGTGGTAAGTTGTACCGTAGCCTATGAGCGCTTGCAGCACCATTAGTAGGTGCCACTCACGCGTTGCCAACCTTGAGATATTGGTTCTTAAATCTCCTCTGCCCAGTAATTTCACTGGCGTACAGTGCCCTTCAAACCGGAACACAGTAATGCGTAAGCATTACTATTTGGCGGCAGAATATTTGACACTGCGGTGGTACCTATTTAGACGGCCTCTTGCAACAAAAGTGTGACTACCACCAGTGTGACTGATTACACTGGTGGAATAATCTCTGCTATGACAGAGGTTATGCCAACAGCGGGCGATGGGGTCGTCACATTCCGACGCCGGTGAAATATATATATATATATAATTCTATCACAGCATAAATAATAAAAATGCAGACCTTACGCCCCGACTCACTGCCCCACAGATGAGAGTCGACGGCTGTTCATTTATAAACAATATGTTACAATGTTACAGAAGAGCGGACTCCCCTGGCACAGGCATTGTCATGCTTAAAAGGGGATTTCAGCCACTAGTTTTTATGCCTTATTTCTTACCGAAAGTAAAGAACTTTTTTATTTATTTCATTTGTCGCCCAAACTATCGTGGTTGCGTTTCAGTGGGGAAAATGGAGCTGGCAGTCTTGCCAATATTCCTCATTGTATAAAAAATTATGTAATTGAAAATAAAAAATTAAAAACGATTGATTTTTTCACATAAAATTCAGTTACAAAAAGGTGATCTTTTATTTATTAGAAGGTCTAAAAAATAAATAAAAACAAATTACTATTACTATTAATACGTTGCTAATTAAAAACTAATTTTCCTAAAATGGAATGATTTATAATTCAAAACGAAACTTGATATTTATATAAAGAATATTTACCATTTAATTACAGATAATATTGAAACTTATCAAGCAAAACATTCCATCTGCGTTACTCAAAATTAATTCAGAGCCTCTGATATAAATTTCTTGCTTCAATAAATTCCATTATATGCCTCACAAATTCTGAGGCAACCATTTTAATAACTCAATCGTGAAAATTGTATAAATTGTCGTCTTTTGTAAGGCAGATTTTAAGATGTATTTATTTTAATCTAAAAACCTGCGGCTTCGTTCGCGTCGACCAAATTTGGTTTTCAATACGATAAAATCTCCGACTCTTGTTATCGTAGCAAGATGCAATAAAAACAGAATCGTCATCTTTAATATAGATTTGTATTTTTGGAAATAAAAGTTACATTACATTCACCAGCAGTAACATGTAAATAAACGGCCTCAACCACACACTCAACGGCTCCCATTAATACAGATAGTATCCTGTCTCGGAGTCGTGAAACACATACATGGTTTATACTGTTATAAACACAGCCAGATTATAACACATGCCTGGTCAAATAGGCATCTGTCTCGAGAGGAATCGAACCCGCAACCTGTGGCGCTTAAGATAGGTCGTTATCTTCTTTTTCCTAGCATTATTTCCCGGTATTTATTCAGGTTGTGCTATTAGCACACTAATCTAATCCTGATTTTACGGGTTACTAGTTTTTACACAGAGCGATTGCCATCTGACCTTCGCAATCCAAAGGGCGAACCAGTAACTCATTGGGTAAAAGCAAATTACCTATAAAGAGTTAATGATTATTATCAGATGTAATTATAACTACAGGAACTGATAGTTTAACGTGGTCTCCGAAGCACGGTGGGAAGACCCACAAAGACAAATGCCCAGACCAAACAAAAAACAGATTTATAACAAACAGCTACTCCGACCGTCAAGGGACGGTGACGGATTCTTTGGAACGGTCGGGTCCATGCACACCACAATGTTCCACAAGGGCCGTTATCTTCGTAAGAGAAACAAACAAACTGCTAGTTTGAAAGAGATACCCTTAAATTTTTATCGAATGTAATAGATTGTGTAATACAAACAACATTTTGGAATTGGAATAAAAGGTTTCAAGCCTTTGCGTTTTGTCAAAAAGTGTTTTTTTCGTCTATGAAAAATCCAACATGTTACAGAGACACAAAGCCTACAATAGAACATTTTTGAATCGAATTTTTACGTATTCATCGCTATCAAAGGAGTCAAACGTTTTTATGTTTCTAGAACAGAATGGGATAGATCCCTCTAGCCTTTTTTGTTAAACGTCATTCATATGAGTAAAATGTTATTTTACGTTATTTGATGATTTTGCTACAATTTGAACTAAAATTGGGTTAAAATAATTAGTCAGCTTAAAAAAACCATTATCAATTGAAGTAGTTTTTTGCTTTATCTCCATAGGCCTTGGTCAGATCATTTACATGGAACCTCGGAAACAAACCTTATCTAACAAAAAAATACAACTTTCACTAGCTACAGTGCCCTTCAAACCGAAACACAGCAATGAAAAATACATTACTGCTTTGTGGTAAAAGGTTTTCTTCTTCATCCTAGTATTTATCCCGGTATTTTGCCCAGGGTCTGCTTATTACTCTTATTCGAATTTGGCGGGTTACTAGTTTTTACACAGCGATTGCCATCTGACCTCCGCAACCCTCCGCAACGGGCGAACTAATAACTCAATATAAGGGAAACTTCCTATCAAGAATTAACGATTATTATCAGATGTTATGATAACAACAGGGACCGACAGCTTAACGTACTGTCCGAGGCACGGTGGGGAGATCTACAAGGACAAGTCCTCACATCGAGACAGATATTTGTGAGATAAATAAAAATGTCCGCCCTGTGCGGGAACCGAATCCGCGGTCGTTGAGACCAAAGGCGGGCTCGCTACCAACACGCCACAACGATAGTCAAGGCTTTGTTATAAAAAGTATTACATATTCATAGACATACACATATTCATAGATACTTTTCATTTCGTGGTATTAATTTCGTAATACAGGCATTGCTCTTCCATAAGCCTAAGTCTTGTGTTAAATCCAGCGTTCATTAAAACTTACGGCTTAATATTGCTTTTTGTATGAAATATGAAGGTTCAAACACCATATTTTTTATGTTCAGGTCATATTTTTGGCATCAGTGGGGCTGTCTGTCAGGGATTATAAAATTATATTTTAACGGTAGAGCCATGTTTCTCTCAGCACAAACGAGCTGGCTCGGGCCGGAGAAGTACTACACTCTCACAGAAAATCAGCGTCAAGTAACAGTATCATTAGGTACTGTTGCGTTTCGTGCAATGAGAGAGAGAGCTGGAGGCCCAATTTCCCACCCCCTCTGTTCCTTTCCTATTTTTCCGTCTCATACCTTTTTTCCTGTTCTTTGAGATACTTCAAGTATCCCAACGTATATACTTTCATAGGTTGCGGTGACTGTTTATCATCAGGCGGACCGTATGCTTGTTTGCCAACCGCTATGATATAAAAAATAATATCCGTAATGCTGTGTTTGACATAACTGTGAGTACCGGGTACTCTCTCTATCTCTTTCTATTTCTCATTTTCCTCTTAGCCTTACGCGTTTGAAAGTGGTTGTTATATTTTTAAATAATTATTCTGTGGCCACCATAGATCTACATCTACCCAGTCGAAGTAAAATATACAATTGTAATATAGCATAAAATAATATAAAATTGTAAAATATTGTATTTCTTCTGTTCGCTCTACGCTGTATTAAATTTATTTCAAATAAAACGGGAGATTTTTCAAGTGAAAGAAAAATATTAAATCTTCAATATCTCCGTGTGGAAAGTATTGGAAATTGTTTTTATATAGATATACAAGCTTCGTCCGCGGCTCTGCCCGCGTGGGGTTTTTAAAGTCTAAGTTACTTCTTATAACATCAGCTATCTGCCAGTGAATATCTCATTAAAATCTGTCCAACTGCTTTAGTGATTAGTCGTAACAAACAGACAGACAAAAACTTTATTTTTTTAAGTAGCATATATACCTTCATATGAATTAAGTTAAAAGCTGTTAATTTTGACGACGTTGTGGCGCAGCGGTAGCGAACCTGCCTTAAACGCCACAGGTCACGGGTTCGATTTCCGCTCAGATCATAATATGTTTGTATTGACCATGCAAGCATATTTTCCGGTCTGGGTGTATTTGTCCTTGTCATTGTGAATGTTTCCGGACCCCCGACACAGGATATTAATATCCTCATGGGGGCCGGTGAGTGTGTAACGTTTATTATTATTATTATTATTTTGAAGTACAAACAGACACTACAATTATTAAACAATTGAAACAAAATTAATTAAAATGAATTCAGTCTTTTTTTATGTTACAAGTTGGCAGCTAGCATACGGCCCACCTGATGGTAATCGGTTGCCACAGCCTATGAGCGCAACACCATTAGTAGGTGTCACTCACGCGTTGCCATACACGAGATATTGGGTCTTGAATCTCTTTTGCCCAGTAATTTCACTAGCCTAGAGTGCCCTTCAAACCGGAACACAGTAATGTCTAAGACACTACTGCTTGGGGTAGACTATTTAACACTGCGGTGGACCTATTACCAGTGATAACGATATAAAATATATATCATTCACAGTTCAGCATTTTTCTTAAAACTATTACTGTCATTAAATTAAAAATGCGTTTTGAAACAATAATAATTAAATTTATTTCAGTCTTAAGAATAACTTATGATAAAAGATCTTTATATTATTTTCTCACGTAGTAAAACCTTTTCGTAATCCAGCGCACAGTTAGCTCTCAGTTAAGACAGGCTTTCAGGGGCTTCAAGTAGAACGTGACTCCGGCACGCACGAGCCTTGTCGATTTCGTATGCGACTCTTGCCTGCCGTCTTATCCCTGACCGGACGTTAGTCTTGGCTAAGGTTATTTGTTAGAGAAAAATATAAAATAAAGTTAATATTTTATAATAATGCTTTTTTTCTAATTGGTATACTTCTTTAATCCCACTTAGTTAATTCAAAAAATCTTTGGATGTTTTTGAATCAATCACGTTAAAACCGTAGGCCGGACATAGCCGCCTAGCAGCGATGCCGTGGGCATTGCTAGTAAAAAATAATAAAGCCTTTGCCGCAATAGCGAACACTCATCATCGTAAATAAATAAATGAACTCTACACATTCAACGGCCCCCATTAGGACAGTAATAACCTATGTTGGGGGTCCGGAAACATAGATAATGATAAAGATAAAGACATTTTATAGAAATATCTGCTCCGAGAGGATTCGAACCCGCCACCTTTGGCCGTAACCATTTGGCAATACCATTGATCTAAACTCCTTAGTTCAAGTGAAGCAATATTTAAAACAACCCATATTTTAAAACACAGCGCTGGCTCGAACCTCGAGCAAGCTTCGTTTAATCACATTAGGATTTCATTATCATTAACGATATTTCTAATTAAGTCTGTTTTAATGAGGGGGTAATTAAGCTTTCCTCGCGAATGGTTCGAATTCCTTGAGAAAATGGATACAATTTTCTCCTTTGAACTCGCCTCTTATTTTATCCATAATTATATCTCACTGTATTGAGTAATATTAGAATGTTATATTTCATACTAGATTCTGCTAGCGGCTTCGCCCGCGTGATTATCGATTTTAATACAATCTCTGAACTTCCCCTTTTACAAATTTTAAATGTCATATTTATTTATATCGAATAAACAGCCTAAAATATAAGTTTCAAGCTTCTAGATCTAAAAATGACGATACTTCCATACAACTTTTCATCCCTCTTCAATCCCTTATAACTCTTTTATCGCATTTAAAAGTAGCCTATGTCCTTTTCTCAAGCTCTAGACTATCTGCGTACCAAACTTAATTTCAATCGATCAGTAGTTTTAGCGCGACAGACAGACAGACAGAGTATATGCATATGCGCTTGCACGCGCCCTTCATTTCGCGCTTCAAAAAGCCGAATGCGCGTACTCGTGTTTGTCCCGGCGTGTACGCTGGATAAGTTGATGGCTGCCACTAGCTTATACGTTAACGCTCGCATCGCACCATTAGTAGGTGCCACTGACGTGTGCCAACTTGAAGATATTTGTTCTTATATTTTCATATCATATTATATTCATATTTGTTAGTTGTTCTTATATTTTCTTTGCACAGTAATTTCACTAGCCTACAGTGGCCTTCAAACCGGAACACAGTAATGTCCAAGAGCCTACTGCTTGGCTGTAGAATGTTTGACACTGCGGTGGTGTCTACCTAGCCGGCCTTTTCCAATACAAGACCTACCACCAGTGTGACTGACTGCACTGGTGGAATAATCTCTGCTGTGACAGAAATTATCCCAACATTTTAATACAAAATCTGAAGTTTGACTTTGCGTAACACGCTCATATAAGAAGCTCTGTAATATAATATAATAATAAAAACCTAAAAATTATTTTGAGAGATAGAATGCATTAGCATTTCTCACGGAGAACGAGACTGACACACACACAGACTCACTTATATATATATATATATACACAGTTGCTTATGCGTTTTTTTTATATTATTCATACTTTTAGGATACAGTTAAATGTGTTATTAATATGATATTAATACCATACATAAAACTATTTATTAAAAGGTTTTAATTAGTATATCCACTAGCTCGAAACAAGCTTACAATATTCATGAATTATTCCGATCGGAGCTGGCTTTAAAATGATACTGTATCACTGCACGTTATCCGGCTATTTATTTAACTAACTGGTTAATTCAATTCAATTCTACGATTGATGGCTTTTAGGTGTATACTAACTGGTTAAAAGCAAATGTTTATAGTGTCTAAATTAAATTGTTATAGAGTCAAATATGTAAGAGCATTTTGTTAACTATCTCATGATTTATTGAAATTCTGAAAAAATCCGAGGATTGGAAATAGATTGTTTTGATAAACAAAGAACTTATTATGAACTATTATTGCGATTCAAATGACGAATGACGACCTAAACAGAGCTGGATTGCTATTATATACCTTAACATATTTGTACGTTATGTTCATATAAAAACTGAATCGTTTTACTGTCAATGCTGATATCTGACTGTGAATTGGATCGAAATGGAGTTGTTAATAGTTCATGGTAAGACTAAAACATGCTTTCAAATAAATGCATATATTTGTTTTGAAATTACATGCAATACTTATTGCACTGCTTTTTAGTTATTAAAAGGAAACAACATTTTTTTCATCCTATTTTATATGCCTGCATAATAAAATTTAAATTTTAAAGGCGTCGGGATGTGACGACCCCATCGCCCGCTGTTGGGATAACCTCTGTCACAGCAGAGATTATTCCACCAGTGCAATCAGTCACACTGGTGGTAGGTCTTTTGTTGCAAGAGGCCGGCTAGGTAGGTACCACCGCAGTGTCCAATATTCTACCGCCAAATAGTAGTGTTTAGGCACTACTGTGTTCCGGTTTGAAGGGCATTGTACGCTAATGAAATTACTGGGCAAACGAGATTTAAGAACTAATATCTCGAGGTTGGCAACGCGTGAGTGGCACCTAGTAATGGTGCTGCAAGCGCTCATAGGCTGCGGCAGCCACTTACCATCAGGTGGGCCGTATGCTTGCTTGCCAACTTCTAACATAAAAAAAAAAATTATTTATACTTGACATAATATAGTATGAGAAAATATATATTATTTATAATTATGTTTACATAAATGCGGCAAGATTAATGCACATTAGTTGTTTTATTTATTTCTTGTTTCTCACGAAATAATATTAGCTGGTGGTCATGTCTTGCGTAGAGCTTGTAAGATAAATAGAAACGCCAAAATATCTTTACATATCATACGATAAAAACATGTGCTGCGTAATAACTTCAAATGGTAATCGAGAAAATCGTTTTACGATGTGTAAGTGTTATATGTACTCGTATTCTTCTTCTTCTTAGCCTTAATTCTGGTATTAGGTCTTATTACTCTTACCCGGTTTTGAGAGATCTTCTTCTTATCGATTGGTTAGTGGTCAACCTAGTGTCAGAGTTGTTCAGGTCGCCCGTAGGCCTCTGACTTGACTTATCGACTTTGAGAGATGACTAGTGATTTCCATTTGACCTCCGTAACACTATGAGCGAACTATTACCTCATTGGGTAAGAGCAAGTTACCTATCAAGTGTCCACGATTATTATGAGATTTTATGATAACAACCGGGGCCGACAGCTTAACGAGATGAAGAAAACAGGAGATTTATGGGGCATGTCTGTAAAAGTAATAAGCTCAATTATAGATCTTATTGCACCGTATCTCGCGACCATATTTAATGATTGTGTCAAGTGTGGAATATTTCCTGACTTAATGAAATATAGCAAAGTGATACCGTTATTTAAGTCTGGCTGTACATCAGACCCATCTAACTTTAGACCCATATCGGTGTTACCGACTCTTAGTAAAATTTTTGAGAAAATAATGTTAAATCAGATGCTGTTGCACTTTAATAAATATAAATTAATGCATAAAAATCAATTTGGTTTTACCAAGGGTCGCTCGACGTCTGACGCAGGTATTAAACTTCTTTCTAATATTTATGATGCCTGGGAAGAGTCACGGGATGCACTTGGTGTTTTTTGTGATTTATCTAAGGCTTTTGACTGCGTACAACACGAGACGTTGGTCAGGAAGTTGAAGCACTACGGTATACGTGACACTGCGCTCGATCTTCTTATTTCTTACTTACAACATAGAATTATGAAGGTCGACGTAAACAGTAAGAGATCTCCAGGTATAAATGTAAATATGGGAGTCCCACAGGGTTCCATTCTCGGCCCATTTCTCTTTCTAGTTTACATTAACGATTTACCATATTTTGTAGAAGGAGCTCAAGAAATAGTATTGTTTGCTGACGACACTTCTTTTATTTTTAACATTAAAAGACATAGTACTAATTACGACGATGTAAACAATGCTCTTTCTAAGGTACTTCATTGGTTCAGTGTGAATAATTTACTGTTAAATAAAAAACAAAATGTATTAAATTTTCAATGCCCAATGTAAGACAAGTTCAGTCTAATGTTATATTAAATGGAGAATTACTAGAAATTATAGAGTCTACAGTTTTTCTTGGAATAACTGTAGATTCTAAACTACAATGGGGCCCCCATATTGCTAAATTGGAGAATAGACTTAGCTCGGCAGCATTCGCGGTAAGAAAAATTCGCCAATTAACAGATGTAGAAACAGCCAAACTAGTTTATTTTAGTTACTTCCACAGCATTATGTCATATGGAATTTTACTTTGGGGTAACGCGGCTGATGTAAATACAATTTTTGTGCTGCAAAAGCGAGCTATTCGTGCAATTTATAATCTTGGTTGTAAAGATTCTTTAAAAGAGAAATTTAAAGAAATCAATATATTGACTGTTGCTTCTCAATACATTTTTGAAAATGTTATGTATGTACATAAGAACATTAATGAATTTACTAAATGTAGTGATAATCATAACATTAACACTAGGAACAAACATAAATTAACAATGCCAGTTACTAGACTGCATAAAATTAGTAACTCTTTTAAAGGTAACTGTATACGTTTTTACAATAGGATCCCAGAAAGCGTTCAGAAACTTTCTATAAATAAATTTAAAAAAAGATCAAAGAACGTTTGTGTGGTAAAGGTTATTATAAAATTGGTGAATACCTTGAGGACACCACGCCTTGGGAATGAGACAGTCACTCCAGGCTTTTCAGTGATTATAATATGTAAACTAATATCAGTTTAAAAAAAATACATAAAAAAAAGATAAAACCCCTGAGTTTGTTTCGCCGGTTCTTCTCAGGTAGAGGTTTAATTTTGGAGCCGGTGGTAGAATCTGACTTTCAACAAATAAGTGTAATGCTTTTTATGTTGAATAAAAATATTTGATTTGATTTGATTTGATTTGAACGTGTTCTCCTAGGCACGATGAAGAGACCCGCAAGGATATACTCCACAATTTAAACGCACTCTATTTTAGCGTATGTGCAGTTCGGACTATATGTCTCAAGCGTAGGTAAACCTGTCCCGACCTTAATTAACGCGTCTCTTTATAAGCTCTATTAAACTAGATTCCGTCTTTTGGCACCCGCAGCAAATTAGGACAGTGTTCTTTGGACACAGATTTCAAGTTGGTCTAGAATTTACCAAAAACAGTTTATATGGAGAGACACATAAGGGCGGTTACAGACTAGCGACTTTTTGAGCGTATACGGTCGTTTCTACGTTCTCACACGAGCGTTTTATTTCGACATTGAGGCGCAGCGGTAGCAAACCTGCCTTAAGCGCCACAGGTCGCGGGTTCGATTCCCGCTCGGAGCAAATATTTGTATTGACGATGTTCTCTGGTCTGGGTGTATTTGCTCTTGTCATTGTGTCGGTCCCCCGACACCGGATATAACTGTCCTATAGGGGCCGTTCAGTGTGTGTAGCGAACCGATGGTAGCGAGTGTGAGTTCATAAACTCACACGAGTTGCGCGTCTGGTATCTTTACGCGTTTCGAAATACGAGCTTATACGCTTGTATAAGCGATGGTCTGAAGCCATTCCAATAAGATTCTCTTTCTTTCACATCAAATGAAACTATTGCATACACGCCTTATTGCATATTTTTTTATTTAATGAGGGTTGGCAAACAAGCATATGGATCGATTGATGGTAAGCAGTCACCGCAACCTATGAACGCTTGCAATACTTAAAGTATCACATGCGCCTTGCCAACCCAACGGATAAGAGGGAAGGAATGAGGAGGGAAAAAGGAAGGGTACAGAGGAGATTGGGCCTCCGGTGCTCTTATCGCACGAACACGCAACAGTACTGTTACTTTAAGCCGGTTTTCTGTGAGAGGGTAATACTTCCCTGTCGAGGCCCCTCATTTGTACTGGGAAAATCATGGCTCTACTTCTACTGAATTACTAATAAGCATTAATTAAGTGAAGTTATGAACAAGTTACACTCAAACGGAGTATAAGACTTCACTAACTGAGGGCTCTACGTCTGATGAAATATTCAGTGAAGTAGAAGTTATTCGGTTTAGAAATAACTTCAAACTTTGTAACCGAACGCAGAGAAGAGTAGACGTATTATTTTAAAAGTACGTTTAGGTATTACAGTTACTTAGTGTTGACACAAGTTTTAACTTAACCACGGCATAGGTCCTATAAATTTAAACAAGCAATTTTGCATATATCTATAAATACATATATTTCGTGTGTACCGGAAGCGGCTCTAAGGATTTGAATAAAATTTTGTGTATAAAGTATTGCTTTTTTTATTGTCATTCAGTATGTGATTTTTATCTAAATACTTATTTATAAGAATTGATTTTAGATACAAAAAATAAATGAGTGAAGCTCAATCGCCAGTATGAGATTATACATATTAACATTTAACTTTTATACATTCTATCCCATTTTTTATATCCCAGTTGTCTTTTTTCAAACTTTGAGATCATTTTGCTTATCCTGTCCAAGCCGTCGAGGCCAGTAAGGTCAACTTTAATATACACTGCAAAAAACCTGGCCAACTTTTTATTTTATAAGACAGAAGTGTCTTCTTAAATTAATTTCTTTATTTTCGTAAATTATTAATGAGGCTGCCTTCAAATTAAAGTGTAAATTAGGGTAACCAGTTGCAAAAAAATTCTTGGGACAAGAAAATTTTGTGGTATATATAAAATGATACTGCAAAACAGCATGTCAACTATTTATTTCATAACAGAAGACAAGAGTATCTTCTTAAATTAATTTCTTTATTTTCATAAATGTAATGATATTTTAAGGCAGCCAGCCTTAAAATTAAAGTTGGGTGACCAGTTTCAAAAATGATCATGGGACAAGCAAGATTTGGTGGTATGTAAAAAATTGTACTTGCATTATGACAAAGTAGTTTCGGCTGATTTGCAAAGTTCTTAATTCTATATTTGTTTACTATACTAGTTGTTAAAAAAACTGTTATTTTATATTATTCAAAATACATTTCTAAGCGTAGGTAGTGTGCAGTTTGTTTTAAATTTTTACCGTCCATTTTATCCTGATACACATATTCCATTTTATTTTTGTATATTTTTCGAAACGCAATAAAATTTGCATGCGGTACCAATACAATAATAGTTTGCTATTGACAATCCGATAAAACTGCTCCATTTGGCTTGTGATAACAAGTTATGAGTCTTTTTAAATTAGCTTATTGCATTAACATGAGATGACCGGTCGTCTAGACACTATAAAAAACTATTGTGTGGGCTAATTGATAAGCTGATAAAACGGTCATTGTGGAGTGCTGGTAGCGAGCCTCCTTTGAGCTTCAACGGTTGTGGGTTTGATTCCCGTTCAGAGCATATATGGTTTGGGCGTTCCTCCCCACCGTGCCTCGGAGAGCACGTTTAGCTGTCGGTCCCGTTTGTTATCTTAACCTTTATAACTCTTGATAGGTAATTTGCTCTTATCCAATGAGTTACTGGTTCGCTCTTAGGGCTGTGGATGTCAGATGACAATCGCTCTGTGTAAAAACTAGTAACCCGTCTAGTCTGGATAAGAGTAATAGGTATACCCTGAGTAAACACCGGGAATAATGCTAGGAAGTCTAAATATAAATGCTAGAATCTTTAGAACCGAACAGATGGCCTAAATTTATTTAAACCAATCTAGGAATTTAATACATTGTCAGTTCTTAAAAGTCAGGAACGTCTTAACTTTCCGGTTCGCTTGGTCATCATAGCTGGTGATCAAATTATGAGATTTCATTAAAACGCTCCGGCGTAGTTGATACGTGACTAATTGTAAGCTATATTTTTTATCGTAGCGAAACATCGCAGTAATATCAATAATATTTACTACTCAGTGTAGTATTAAGAGCTGGTTTCGTGTAAATTTTAATAAATGCTCGAGTAAGATTTAATTCTGCGCTGTCACTATCAGTGAATGCGCTACAAATGAAAATATACCGGCATTTCGTAACGAAACAAGCTTTAGAAGATGACGGCTTGTCGTCTGGGTGTATTTGTCATTGTCCTTGTGTGTGTCTTCGAACCCCAGAGTGAAGGACAAAGAAGGGACTGTTCCCTAAGGTATTACGTAACCTAGGGCTATATTAAGGCAATATTAGGGCACGGTTTCTAGGGCTCACACTAAATGTAAGCGAACCGATACTGCTACATCACTATTTTTACTTTACGCCGATTTTCTGTGATGTGGTAGTACTACGGTCGAGCTGGCCCGGCCGGTTTTTACTGAGAGAAGTTTGGCTTGGCTTGGCTCTACCACTACTATGCGGCAATACTCTGCAGTTAAAAAAATATATGTCGAAATTCAATCGATCTCAATATAATATGAAACAAAAGAGAAGTGCTTTACATATCGGGCGCCGCGTCTAAATTGGTTCGTCCCATACAAATGCGGTCGCATTCGCAATTCACAATATTGCTGCGATAAAACTTTATATGGTTTAGATTAAGACTATATTATATAACGTGAAGCGTATAATAAGATTACTTTTTTAAAATAGCATTTAATCTTGCTAACTTACGACCGCTGTGGCTTATTGGTAGCGAGGCCTTATAGGCGTATTATTGCCCTAACCTCAACGGCCGTGGCGGATGTTTCTATTAATCTTACAAACATTTGATTCGGTCTAGCGTTTGTCCTCGTGGATCTCCCCACAGTACCTCGGAGAGCACGTTAAGTTGTCGGTCCTGGTTTTTGTCACATAACATCTGATAATCATCGTTAACTCTTGATAGGTAATTTGTTCTTATCCAATGAGTTACTGGTTCACCCATAAGATTGCGGAGGTCAGAAGGCAATCGCTGTGTAAAAACTAGTAACCTGTCAAATTCGGATAAGAGTACTAAACAAACCCTGTGTTAACATTTGTTTCATTTCATTTTGTTTGGTTTCCTTAAGCTCCACTTCTTGTTAATTTCAATATAAAAAAAAATGATAACGAAAAAAAAAAATACTAGCGTTTAATTTGATCAAAGCTTTTATCGCGATGAAAACACTTAGCAAATCATTCGTTTAAATATTTTCCTCGCCATTAATCAGAAATTGTGAAATTCTCGCGGGAGGAAGTTGTAAAAGGAATTTTCATGGGAACAATGTTTACGATTTCCTTGTAAGACAATTAATATTTAGATAAGCTTTGCTCGATATATTTTTTTTGGTATATTGAAAAGTATACTTAGATATGAATTATATGCGTTGATTAATCGTTTTTCTCACAAAAGTAGCAACTTGAATAATCAGACTGGAGACATCTGGATTCGAAAAAAAAACACAGATAAAATGATATTTTCTAAAAATGAATAAATCAATTTATCGCCCCCGAAACCCCTTGCATACTAAAATACATGAAAATTGTTGGGGGCGTTTCGAAGATTCAGATTATACAAATATAATTTCTCTGTAAAGGTGTGCAAGACTTCATAGGAAGATGAATATAAAATGCGGGGTAAGTTTTAAGAGAAGGTATGAAAACTTTTTTTTTTAATTTTTAAATGTCGTGCCCTGGTGCGTGCCATGCTCGGGGTCCAACTCGTAGACCGAGTTCCGAACACCGATATCCGGAAAGTGTGATGAAACGAAAATGGAATTGTGCGGACTCTTGACGAGGTATGGCGCAAACTCTGACTAGACAAGATTGATGGACGATATTGTCAAAATCATGGGTATGACCTAGATGAGGTGGGAACAGGACCGCGTAAAATGGCTATATATACAAAGAGAGGCCTCTACCAAGCAGTGAGTGAAGTCAGGCTGTGGAAGACGACTGTGGTTAAGTAACATCTTTTTCCAATGTTGGGTTTTAGTTGTGCCCAAGTAACATCTTAGTACTTAAACTTATTTTTGACATTAACGTCTTGCTATTAAAGCATGATGATAGGGTCTATTTCAGTTACAAGTATTTGTACAGTTTGTATTATAATTATATTAAACAAAAGACTAAAAATGTTAATCAACAATTTCATCGAGTAGATTTAAAAAATTCATTTAAAATAATAGAATGAGGGACTCTAAAGTTCCCTGCCCACAGACAACATTGTGTAAATTATACTCTGCAAAGTATTATAACTGGTGGTACCATTACGTTGAGGCGAGTTGGCACGATACAGGATATGAATACACGCGTAATAAATAGCCCCGTTATAACTGGCCAACTCCCCGCGGCGCTATTTAATTTATTTTAATGCTCGTCCATTACTGAGTTACGTATTCTTATAGTTTATGCATAGCAAAATATATTTAGTTTCCTGTCATTTTAATTAACTCTTGATATTAAGTAATGTTTATGCTTGATACTTTTTTTTGCTTCTATTGCAGGAGTTTCGGGGTCGACACAAAAATCTTTATATTTTTTAAGGTTCTGTGGTGGACGTGTACTTAAAATTTTCATGGATTGTATATCTCTATGACGGCTATAACTACAAAAAAATAATTACAAATATAATTTCAAAATTAAAGGAAACAACCATACAAGAAATTGGATAATTTTATTCTACGGCCGTAGGATCGTTTATGCGCTACTTTGACACGCACTTGGCTGGTTTATTTATGTTTATTGATTTATTAAAATAGTGAAACACAAACAAATGAAGAATGACTTGCTTAGTTTAGTAGAGCAAAGAACCCAGCCGTAACATCTTATTTCGAAGCGACTCGAGACATTTTTGACTCTCCCGTAACTTTGTTATGGACACAACAAAATGTTCGAATTTTTAGTTATCCAAATATTATTTCACGCTTCAATTTTTTAAAAATTTAATCAGATTCTATCATCATTCAGTTTATTTTTCTTCAAATGACACAGCAAGGTGTCTATTTCGTGTGTACTTCAAGTTGAAATGGCTATTTAATAATAATATTCAAAACAAAGTTTGTATTTGATATATTTAGTTGTTGAGTTATGTTATGTATGTAACTGTTGTGTTATCAGTCGAATGAAACATCATAAAGTTCGCAGGGTAAATGAAACGATAAAAAGATACACGTGTACACGAATAATTTAACACCCGCCTCTGCAGGTACGCATTTCATCGTACACAGCGTACGCATCGGATGGGTCGTTTATTTTTCTATATACCTAAGTTAATAGCTACATATTATTTTTATTCTTTCTTTTGGGAGCTCAGCAAAAATTGGCAAGCTCGATCGAGTAAGTACAAGGAAATTTTCGTAAAGTAAAAGAGTACTGATACATTTCGTACTGTGAGTGAGAGCGCCGAAGGCCCAATCTCCCACCTCTTCTATTCCCTTATCATTCCTACCCTTCTATTTATTGCGTTGGCAGCACATATGTGTAACTTCAAGTATCGCACGCGTTCACAGGTTGCGGTAACTGCTTAACATCAGGCGGATCATATGCTTGTTTGCAACTGACATATAATTAAAAACTGTTTTTTATTAATGATACGAAGTATATTCTTGGGCGATTATTCTAATTATAGGTTGTAATTATATAGCGGCTACGATAATTGGACGCAAATAAGCAATACCATGTCAACCCACACGAATGTCATTTCGAGAAAAACGCGTTTTAAAATTTTGAACAACTTGCTTTATATGTTTTTTTTTGATATTTTGGTCAAGTTTTTGGCAATTTCAAGATGTATGTAAGTTATTTTAATTATTTTCACATAAAATAAGCATACAAACTGCATATTTCGTATATAATATAACCCAAAACGTTTAAAATATTACATAAATGGCATGATTAAAAAATGACTTTTTAGAAGTTTTAAAGCTTAAAACCCTACAAATATTAAAGAAAAATGTTCTTCAGCCATTTACCAACACTTCTGCATATATAACTCAGTTTTGTCAATTTTGTGGGTTGACATGGTATTGCTTTTTTGCGTGCAATTATAGTACGTGTGAAGTTGAGGGACGGAAGCAAGTTTTAGAATTCCTATTTTGACTGCACAGTGCAATGTTATCTAAAACGTAGCCTAAAAAGTGTTTTGTTACTCGCACCACGCTCAGCGCACGTTTTGTGTTGATGGTGAAAGCTATCTCGTTTCATTGTGAATGGGTCGTATCTCTGTAACAAAGCAATTATATTGCCAACACAAAATATGCTACAAATTTTGTTTAAAAATATTATTTTAACTTCTACTCTTTAGTGAAAAAATTCTTACGGAACATTTATTATTACATAGTGAAGCTATTTTTTATAAAATATTAAAATACATCTTTTTATATAAAACCCTTTTTGTTTATGCTTAAGCTATCTGCTTTAGTTAGTCTATAGTTAAGCCACAATAGCTCAACAGTTAAAAGGCTGACTCCGTTAACTCGTAGGTTGCGGGTTCGATCCTGACCCCTTTGGTCTATTGTCGTAGCCACTCTTAGCGCAAGCTACGAGCTATAAACTTATTTGGATTATTTTGTTTTTTTTTTTTCAGTATATTTTTTGTTTAGTAGAACGCGCTAATCTCTGGAACTACGGGTTGGATTTGAAAAATTCTTTTTGTATTTGATAGTCAGTTTCTTAAGGAAGGCTATAGGCTATATAACATCAAGATATGATGCATGGAGGCCGAGCAATAAGAAAGAAAGGGCGGGCAGGCGATCCGATACGGTGAGTTGGTGGAACATAATTAAACCAAATAATTGTTCTTTTGTTTGCTCAACTAAACGATACCGATATGTAGACTATGCGAGCAAAGCCGCGGGCACAGCTAGTATATAATATGATTCTAATCATGGAAAGAGTGTTGAGAAATTTAATTAATACATTATAAAAGTTTCAAAAGCATTTTCGAAGTCGTACAATAAACTTGTCTAAGCTTTTCTTCTTTTAGTAAGCTGTATGTCAAAATGATAGTGGTAATATCTGAATCGTAAATTCGAGAAAATATGGCCGATATGTGGCGAAATAAAATTTATCCCCATTCAGAATAAATTTGCAAGTTTTAACATTTGAATGCTCTTGGATCGTGGTATAAGCGTGTGTTGAGGCAGACTTTTAGATCATCATGCGAAAGATTTCCTGGAAATTATCATTGAGACAGGACTTTTCGTATGGATTTCTTAGAGCGGTTTCAGACCATCATTTTATAACAGAACATTTGTGATATATATATATATATATATATATATATATATATATATAGGCTATAAGTTTGACTATAGGTTTTATTCTAAAAAAAATATATACGCTTAAATTATTAATTAAATATGCAAGGATATTAAAATATTATTGTTATTAAAAATAATAATTGTAACAAAGTCTTTTTTTATTTTCTTAACATACAAAACTGTTTTAATAAACTAAGAATAAATTATACTAAAATAATATACGTGCATCAAAAGTTATACTTCTTTGGCATCATTAAAAAACAATTTGTAATTGCTTGCAAATAATTAGTTACAGTAAAATAATAAAAGAACTGAAGAAGGATAGTCAACAAAGTCAATAAATCTCAGTTTGACTTTGTTTTCGAGACTTAATGAGTGGTTTTGTTGAAACCTTCAACCTGTGAATTTTATGTGACGCTCATGCACGCGCATGTTAGTTTTTCACTCTCATCACATTTTGATAACGCGCCTAAAGAAATATTACTTCAATAAACAAACCTCGAAAACAAACTGGATTAACATACCTTACAAACTAAAAATATTGAAAGATTTAATATTACTTGCTATTTAAAAAAAAATCTAAACTATGCCATATTATACATATTTATTCCTTACTTTGTCTTCAACAAGGTCTTTCATTAAAATGCAGATGTTGCTCCATAAATTCCTCAGAGAGTACAACTTAAATATTTACTTATTTATGCTCTCAAATTTAAATTATTTCAAATGAATTAAAAATGAAGAAATGAAATGAAATCTCCGGTTCTACAAAGTTTGTCGCATAATTTCTTTTAAAAATGTGAAGCATCGCTGGTAGTTAGTCGGTAAGATACATTCTGATATATATTAATAATGACCTAGCTTCTGCCAGCGGCTTGGCCCACATTTTTTTCAATTATTATGTGATTCAATTATTAGTGATGGTAAGTGGTTGCCGCAGCCTATGAGCGCTTGCAACACCATTCATTCTTAGGTGACATATTGGTTCTTCAATCTCTTTTGCCCAGAAGCCTTACTACTTAAGTAGCTACAGTTTCCCTCATACCAACACACTCTACCGCTTTCCGCTAGAATATCAGACACTGCGGTGGTACCCATCTAGCCGGCCCCTTGTAATAAAGGGTCTACCACCAGTGAATTACTATTTAAATGCTTTTAAAATATTATTATAAAAAAAAATATATCTATGTGGTGTTTTTATTCATCATATTTTGTCGTAAAGAATTATCTCAGTATCTTCGGGTTATTTACAACTACAAAAGGATATGACAGGCTTTGTTGTGTGACGCGGGTAGTATAGAGGATGTATCCCAAAATAATGTATCCCTGAGGACGAGCAGACAACTTTCATTCAGTCTACTGTGAACTGAAAAGAATAAATAATAGTATTTACTACATTATAAAATATAGAAGAATATATTTTAAGTAGTTTTCATTGAAGAGAAAGTCTCAGTTGAAGAATTCGTCTACGTGGAAGTCAGAATTATGTTCAGAGAGAAATGTTAGTTGTTTTGTTACGCCGAACGAGAGTCTGATTTCTATCGATTGGGAAAAGTATTTTTTTATGGATAAAAGTTTCCTTTTCTGTACAACATGATACAACCTAAAAAGTTGAGTTTTAGAATTATTTAATGATAGTGAAATGTAAAATTATATTTTGAATCATGAATCATGTTATCGTAACAACAAACAATTTTTGCATGTAAAACTGGCACAATACGGCCGAAAGGTTCTCTCCAGTCTTCCTCAGAGGCGGCTTTACCTATGTCACAAGGCGTGCGTTGCACAGGGGTGCAACGTTGAGCGGCGTTAGGGGGCACCGGCCGCGGACACTTTCAATGAATGACTAAAGTATTTTTTTTTATTTGACAAGGAGGGCAAATGACTTCACTGATGGTAGCTGTAGTGGCAGTGAAGTCCAAACGAGAAGAAGACGACAGTTGCGAAAGGCAACCGCGTTAGCCACCCACACCGTGCCTAGCAGCAAGATGCCTCTTCACGCCTCGTTTGAGGGACACCAGAGAACACATGTGCCGACAATGAGTTCTACTTTTAAAAAATAAGACAAAGAAAAGAATTGGCAAACTTCTTTGTTTACGATGGAACTGATGCCGCAGTTAGTCGGTGACATCGAAAACCGGCACGCGTAGTTTTTTTCCATACATGAGTTATTGAAATTTGAAAAACGTAAACTATCAAAACACTATAAATTACAGCAATATATATTTGGCTCGACACTAAAGAATACCGTCTCACTCGATTGCGCGATTTTTTCCCTGCGACTTGGCAACTTGGCACTTGCGGGAAATCCTTGCATTTTAAATGCTTCAAAACTTTTTATATCTAAGAATTTATAGGGATGAAAAAGTTTACCAATTCAAATCTCGAAAATGGCAACATCAATAATTCTAATCTCTTAAATATATATTAAATCCTCAATTGCTTAACGGATAAAGGACTGACTTTGCTCCGTTAACGCGAGAGTTGCGGCTTCGATCCTGAGCCTCTTGGGCTATTCTCATAGCGCAAGGTATGCATTTATTTGGACGTGAAATAAGAGTATTAGTAATTACTTGAAGAAACATTGCTTACAAAAACAAAAGTTTTTTCGGACTGCCGGTCTGTCTGATCGTAAGCGATTATGAAAGCTAATGAACATTTGTAGCACCAAAAGTGTGAAATGCATATTGGCAGGGAAGAAGGAGATGGGAGTGATATATAAGGACAGCAAGGGAGGGGGCACTCAGCCCTCCGACACTATCAGTTATAGTAGGGGATAACTATATGTGTATGTATTTTATCTATGGGCCTTGATGCCTGACAATAAAGAATTAAATAATAAAAAAATAAATAAATAAATAACGCTGCACACTCAACGGCCCCCATTAGGATAGTAATATCCTGTGTCGGGGTCCGGAAACATTCACAATGACAAGGACAAATACAACCAGACCGGAAAATATGCTTGCATGGACAATACAAATATATTATGCTCCGAGCGGGAATCGAACCCGCGACCTGTGGCGTTTAAGGCAGGTTCGATACCGCTGCGCCACAACGTCGTCGAAAAATAACGCTATTACACGATCTATGGTGGTGTAATGGTCACGGTCGGTATGGTCTGGTCTGGTTGGTGTTGGTGACCGTTTTTGGCCTGCTACTAGCGAGCTTGCTTAGAGCCGATTCGATTATTTCGATTCCCGCTCGGAGCAGATGTTTGTTATAAGTATCTGTTTCAGTCTGGGCGTTTGTCCGTGTGGGTCTCCCCTCCGTGCTTTGGAGAGCACGTTAAGCAGTCGGTTCCGGTTGTAATCATAACAGCTGATAATAATAATCGTTAAATCTGGATAGGTTATTTACTCGCTTCCAATGAGTTGCTGGTCCGCCCTCAGGGCTGCGAAGGTGAGTAGACTGGTCCCTGAACCCTGATCGAGCCGGTCCATTCAAACTGAACAGCACAACTCATCTACATCTTATACCATCGTAACTTTTTTTTTATGTTAGAAGTTAGCAAACAAGCATATGGCCCACCTGATGGCAAGTGGTTGCCGTAGCCTATGAGCGCTTGCAGCACCAGAAGTAGGTGCCACTCATGCGTTGGCAACCTTGAGATATTAGTTCTTAAATCTCGTCGGCCCAGTAATTTCACTAGCGTATAGTGCCCTTCAAACCGGAGCACAGTAATGCCTAAGCACTACTATTTGGCGGCAGAATATTTGACACTGCGGTGGTACCTACCTTTTTTTTTTTTTTTTTTTTGTTTTCGCAGAGAAATGCATTTACGCACACCACTCTCCCTAGCGTGTTCCGAAGAGCACGCTAGCGAGTGGTAGTGTGGGACTCGACCACCTGTAAGGCAGGTGGTAATACCCACTAAAACTCTGCGTTCCGGCTTCGTCACATTGAGACGCCATGGGATCGCTGTCGCACGCAACCATGACGCCCCGACGAAAGGCCTATGGCCAGCGCCTTAGGGAAGGCTCCGAGGGGACGTGTGAGAGCTGGATCTAATGCTCCATCACACTCCCCTCCTGGGCCTGGCGACTAGTAGGGGTTTCGGTTCTTGGAGCCGTCGCACCCTTTGTTGTGGGAGGAGAACAGTTCTTTCCACCCATAACGTGCTCCGAGGGGCACCCTGCGTCCGCGCAAACTGCACATCGCAGTGGTCTGCTGCAGCCACGCGCAAGGTGACCTTCGCCACCACAACGATAGCAAAGGCTGCCCCTATCTAAGTCAGATGGGCATCTTGGCCTTGTATGGCCGACGCCCATACATCGGAAGCACCTAAGAGGGCGCTTCCCCATCGCCTTTTACCTTGGCCGAGGACCAGCCGACCAGAAGCCGGCCAGCCTCGACCAGTCGCTTTGCAGCCACTAGAGGCAGCCTAATCGTGGCTGCGCCCATACGCCCAGCACCTTCGGCGATCTCACCGACCCTTACCGACTCTAAGGGGCAGTCACAAACGCGGGCGACCGCCTCGGCAACCCCCGAAGGGGTCACCGAGTCGTCCAGCCCGGTCAACCTAAGGGTGCCCCTATCTGTCGGCAGGGACACCGTCGCCATGTCGGTGAGGATGCGGCGCATCCGCTCCACCAAAGCCTCCGCTGCCTCCTGGGAAGTCCCAGTGGGCAGCTCCAACACTCGGCCATCGGATACAGACCGGCGTATCGAGACGCCAGGGCCTATCCCTAACTGGGACAGCACCACCTCTTGCTGCACCTTCGTCAGAGCCTGCGCGAAAGTGACCCCGCGCTTCTCCGCCGCCGGCAACAAATTCATAGCGATAGCTATGGACTTGTGCGCGGCGGGGAGTCTAGGCTTGGGTTGCGCGGCCTTGGAAGGTGCAGCCTTAGATGCCACCTGTCTGGTGGGCTCCGCCGGAGGGGAGGACTTTTTGCCCTTTCCCTTGCCCTTCCCCTTTCCACGGACGACGGTCGTCCACGAACCCTCCCCCGAAGGCCCTGCGACTGGTTCTGCAGGAAGCACCGGGGGCTGGGAAGGCGTGGCGACCGGCACCGCTTCAAGGGTGACCGGCTGTGGGGTAGGCACCGCTACTCCTTTATTGGCCCTCGAGACCGTCCTCTTCGCCGGAGTCGGGACAGGCGAACCGGCCCCGACAGGTAAAGCGGGCGAGGAGGGCACATCTGTCGTCTCAGGAGGGCGTCTCTTGCTCGCCGCCAGGGGAGGATGAACATTCCTCGCCGGCAGGAGGCGATCCTCCATGCCGGCAAACTTTGCGTCGATCATCCCCCCGATCGACGAAAGAAGAGACGCCCTTAACTCCTCCAAGGGCATCTCCGGGGCTATGCTTACCGCAGCCTGCCTCGCCTCGTAGAGCCGTTGGCGGTACGCCTCCAACTCTTCGTTCAGGCTCTCCATCTCCTCGCGGAGCCTCCTGTTCTCGCCCGCCATCCGTCGCATCTCCTCCGAGACCGACCTCCGGGCAAGGGAGTCTACAATCTCTTGCAGGGAGTCCGCCGCCGACTTCAGCCGTTTTACCATTACACCCTGGAGGTGGCCGGATTTGCGCGCCACCTCCCGAATGTCGGTACAGCTCCGATCTGCCATCAATTTTAGCTCCTGCGGGGAACATCGCGAGATGTCCCGAGGAGCATCAGACGGCTGCTTCACCGCACTCTTCTGAGCGGCCTCCTTGTGGGCGACCCTAGCCTGGAGAGCCTTATCAAAGGCTTGCTCTTCAGCTTCGCCCACCAACTTCCGCAACTCAGCACGGGCATGGGTAATCCCCGTGCTACCACCTCTGCCTCGACCGGCCTTCCGGTTACGAGCCGAAACTCCTGCCTCCGTCTCGGTTTCCGACCCCACTGGGCTCCCAAGGAGGCACAGGGTTGGCCCGCTTCCGGGAGCCGACCGATGCATCGGTCTCATCGTCCGAGTCTAACATCATAATAACACGCCAAAAGAAACACAAAAGGTAGTTTACGATCGCCTACGGGATAGTCGTCTGTTTCGTGGGTAAGCCCGGAACTCCGTTACGGTTCGTTGGACTTACACCACTACTCACAGGGGCACCACGGGAAGGTCACTATCCAAACCCCCCCGGTGGTACCTACCTAGCCGGCCTCTCGCAACAAAAGACGTAGGTGGTACCACCAGTAAAAACTCGTGAAGAAGTTTCTTTGCTTGTATAGTAGATAACAGAAAATGAACGCGCCAACTTTGTTGTATCTAGACAACTTTAATACGACGATTGTTACAAACATTTTCCACAACCGTTAAGTTGATGTTTCGTTTCAATTTCATTATGTAATATTTGTCATACTGTTCAAAGTTGTTATCTCCTTTATTGCTTAAAGGGCGGCTACAAACCAGACTTTAAGTATTTTTGACGAGCGCAACGTGTACGAGCGTTGACGCGCTTATAATCACATATACGCGCGAAATCTAAAATCCTTAAACAAGCAATTCTGTTATGTATATATAATCTGAATCTTGGAAAAGGCTTCAAAGATTTTCGTGAAATTTAGTATGCAAGGGTTTTCTGGGGCAATAAATCGATCTAGCTGGAATTCATTTTTATAAAATGTCGTTTTTGTCCGTGTTTTCAGGCTCAGAAGGAGGTTGGAGTCCAGTTGTTTTTTCCTTTTCTTTCTTTTACAATCATTAAAAATGTTATTCATATTTCATCATTGTGTAAGTCATATCTAAATATAATTTCCAAAAAACACCATTTACCATCCAGGTACTATTTTTTGAATCGTGAATGGTTCAGTCTTCCTTTTTTTACCAAGCGTATACGGCCATTTTATTATTTTTGTTTAAATTATATTTTTTGGTGTGCCTTGAAAAATGAAGTTACATGAGTACGCTCATATAAAACATAGTCTGAGATATGTTACTTTCACCAATTCGAGCGTGCACAGAGTCTTCTTACAAGAAACATAATATTTTTACTCTACGATCGAACGGAATCCTTTATTGCGAGTCCAACAGTCACTTGGCAAGTATCAGTATAAGCAGCACTTTTGATCAAGTTTAGCCGTTTTCCTTCAATGATAATTTATTGGTTATGTAAAGAAGCGTATGGTCTATCCGATGCCCGATTAAACTATATGTAAACATATATACTTAGCCTTATATTAAGGCCCTATATGGGCCCGATACGGCTAGATCTTAAAGCCGTAATAACAGAACGAAAGATTAATGATAATCGTTATGCTTCGAGCAAATTTTTATTTCGAATAAAAGTGTGGTCGTAAATGATTGTTAAGTGAGAGCAATTCTGGCTCGAGAATGAAGATTATGTGGTGAATAGCCGGCGCTCGTTTCCCGGCGGCCACAATAAACACAAAAGGCATTTACGTCACAATTCATTGCGTTTTATCTTAATCACGACGAGTATAAACGACACAAAACAAAAGTAGGCATTATCAACACAACATAGCGTATTTTTTTCATGTAAAGCAAACGGGCAGGAAGTATCTGCAACACTAAAGGGCATTCAGATGCGTTGCTGACCTTTAAGGAAATAATAGGCTATTTTCATGAAGGTTCCCAGGTCGTATTGGGTCGGAAAGACCGCCGGCAGAAGTTGGTTCCACAGACTGGTTGTGCGAGGAAGATAATGTCTTCTAAATCACGCCGTTTTGGATCGTCAGACATCGAGGTGGCATCAAGTTGTTCGGAAAGGACTTGATCGTCGACAATTGACACCGTCGTAGCGTTGTGGGTAACGAGTCTGCCTTTAGCCTCGACGGTTGCGGGTTCGATTCCCGCTCGGAGCAGATGTTTGTATTAATCGTACAGGCATGTTTTCCGGTCTGGGTGTGTTTATCCTTGTCATTTTGAATGTTTCCGGACCCCCGACACAGGATATAACTATCCTAATGGGGGCCGTTGATTGTGTAGCGTTTATAAAAAAAAATTCGATCAATTTGTTTATTGGTTCCGCCCGCGAGCTCGACTTACAGAAGACACAAAAATTATTGTGATTATGTTTAACGTGGTTGGACTGGTTTTAACGGGACTTCCACTGGCAGATAGCTTTTTCTTATCGAGTTAGTGGCCAACCTAGAGTCAGAGTTGTTCAGGTCGCCCGTAGGCCTCTGACTTGACTTTTCGACTGTTGCCAAATTGTCAACAGTCGGGACCGACTTTTTATGTGCCCTTGAAAGCACGGAGACGGTTAGTTGAAATACCACTATGCGACCACCCATCTAGTGACTGACCGCGCCTAAAGTTGCTTTACCCACCAATCGTTTACCAATCAGCTCACCCGGCTATGAGCGTCTCATATCAGATAGCTGATATTATAAGAAGTAACTAAGGCTACTTTTATTTTAGAAAAATAAAATTTTAGGGTTTCGTGCAATAAACAAAACTCGGTACACCGACGCGAGACGCGAGCGCAGTCACGGGCGCAGTTCATTCAAAATATAATCGAACTTAAAAGGCTATAGAATGTTTAGATCAGCCGGTTAAAGCATCTATGTATGTTGTTTGTGCGGACGTCGACTCGGAAAAGTTGAAACGATAAACTTACCGACTCGCTTAACATTAAAAGTCACCAAGTCTTGTTTGTTGTTCCGCTTTAATTTCTCTTGTTTGTTTTACAAATATGAAAACATATATTCGTTTGAATTTTCTTTGTAAATATTAAAGTTTTCTATATTAAATTTTTCGAAGTGAAAAAGTTGACAAGCAAGCTTACGACCAGCCTGATGGTAAGCGGTTGTCGTAGTCTATTAGCGCTTGCAACATCAGGAATTTGTAGGTTGCCTAGATATCCTTTGCCCAGTATTTGAGTAGCTACAGTTTTCAGTACTGCAAAACACGCTACGCCTTTGCGGTAGAAGATCTGACACTGCAGTTGTACCTACCTACCCGGCCTCTTCCAATAAAAAGCCTTCCAGTAAAATTAAATTGTTTCTTATGTTTTGACGAAATTTTTAATTTTTATTAGTAAAATAATGAAACTGAAATTGAAATAGATAACATAAATTATACATTACATGAATAAAATATGAATTCATAAATAAGTAAGGCTTCATTTCCATTAGTATCGGGAAATATCAGACCACGTTTAATATTAAATGGACATCTAACCTATAATCGTCGCCAGATATTCTTAAACAATGTATACTATAATCTTATTTATGTTTAATACTAGTATTTGCCCGCGATTGCGTCCGCGGTGACCTTAGAATTGGCTCTAGAGAGAAATGAATCATTTGATTTTATAGTAGTGGAGCCATGCTCCCAATACAAATGGGACGGCTACTACTCTTCTTCTTCCTAGCATTATTCCCGGTATTTTACGAGAATTTACCCAGGGTCTGCTTATTACTCTTGTCCGGATTTGGCAGGTTACTAGTTTTTACACGGAGCGATTGCCATCTGACCTCCGCAACCCTAAGGGCGAACAAGTAACTCATTAGATAAGAGCAATTTACTTATAAAGAGAAACGATCATTATCAAATCTTATGATAACAACCGGGACCGACAGAACCGATAGACCGAACGTGCTCTCCGAGGCACGGTTTGGAGACCAAACCACAAGGACCACAAGGACAAAAGCCTAGACCGAAACAGATATATATAACAAACATCTACCTGAGCTGGAATCGATCCACAACCGTCGAGGCTAATGCCAGACTTGCTACTCACAACACCACAACGGTGTCAAGGGACGGATACTACTCTCTCGCAGAAAGTTGGCGTAAAGTTTTTGAAATAGGCAGCAGGCTCGGATCGTATCGGTTTCGAAAGACCGCAATTTTTTTTCAATATTATTTATAGTAGCTAACTTTGAATCCTTTTACTCCTAGATTAATTCTTAGTATTAAATTGTTGGTAAAAGGGACAAGTTTATACTATAAAACCACGCCCATGGTTTTATCAGTATTCATTTTGAATCAAACTAAACTAAGGATAGCCTGGAGCCTTTATCAATTTCATCCAAGTAGGTTAACATTATGAACAACTTATTGTAACCAACAATGCTTTTAATCGTTTTACTAGATCTTCATCCTAGCATTATTCCCGGTATTTTTATGTACCCAGGGTCTGCTTATTACTCTTATCCGGATTTGACAGGTTCCTAGTTTTTACACGGAGCGATTGCCATCTGACCTCCGCAACCCTAAGGGCGAACCAGTAACTCATTGGATAAGAGCAATTTACTTATTAAGAGTTAACGATTATTATCAGATGTTATTGATAATAACCGGGACCGACAGCTGAACGTGCTCTCCGAGGCACGGTGGGGAGACCCACACGGACAAACGCCCAGACCGAGACAGAAATTTTAACAAACATCTGCCCGAGCGGGAATCGAACCCGCAACCGTCGAGACTAAAGGCAGACTCGCTACCCACAACGCCACGACGGTGTCCAATCGTTTTACTAGATATCATAATAAATTGCAAGGCACTGTAACTACGTCGGATTTCAACGATTTGTCCTTTTATATGCGGTACGACAATAATTTTCTGTGTGGTGAAATATTGAAGTAACCATCACTGAGACGCTCCCTTAGAATGACATTTTTCAAATATTGTCTTTCTAATCCAACGTATTAAATAGGTTCTATACTTCGTAATGCGCCAACAACTACAATAATTACCAGTCAAGTGCGTTGTGGACCACGCACAGTTGAATCTAAAGGGTTCCGCAGCATGGTTATATAATAATAACTTTATTTTGACCAACAATGGATCATATGTTGTTAGTAATACAAGTATCTTACGCCTATTTGTTAGTAATTTCTAAAACTTATTTAACCTAAGACAGGATTAATTTGTCAGCACGTGAATCCGATAGTAGTGATTCACATACAAACAACTTCTATTAACAAATGCTCTCAGGACGCCACTTGAGCTGGAAAGAATCCTGCGCAACAACGAGGTGCACCGCTTTCACATAATGGTATAAAAACAGTCCACATACGCCTCGGCAAACATCCCCGATGCACTACAAAAACGAGGCATACCCATTAGCACCCTGAAAGCATTGCTATATTGTACACGCAAGGCGTTGTACTGTTTCCGCGTATAGTCTGCCCACAGGCTGCTAGGGTAAAATGTGGTGCAGTAAGCTCTGAAAAGCGTTATTTTGACTGGCATTGAGCAACGAGCAAACCTGCGAACAATCATATTTGGCCCTAACAGACAAAGCCCTGCGTTCTCTCTCAATATCTGCATTGTCTTTCAAGTCATAGAATACTACATGGCCAAGATATTTAAAGCATTCAACTCTCTTTAGTGGAACCCCGTGTAACTTGATAGCAGGTACAATAGATGGAATCGATTTTCCCCTGGCCTGAAAAACCATGCATTCGCTTTTCTTACAGTTATAGACTAAGCCATGACGTTTGAAATAGTTCTCACAAAGACTTGGCAGTTTTGCTAACTCACAGACAGATGCACTCAGCAGAACCATGTCGTTTGCGTAACTAATGTTATTAAGGCAGACTCCGTCAAGAGTGCTACTTAGCGTCTGTATTAGGGCATTCACATACAGATTAAACAACTTGGGTGAGGTCAAGCCACCCTGCCTCACCCCACATTCTAACCTGTAAGACCTTGAGTAGCTCTCTGACCATCGCACAACAGTAACCTGATTTTTATACCAAAACTTAAAAATCCTGTTGATCTCTTCAGGCATGCCAGTGAGTCTTAATTTCTGCCATAAGATATCGTAATTAACCAGGTCAAATGCCTTGGATAAATCGAGAAAACAGGCGTAAATGGGTGATGGTAAGGTTATGAAGAATCTTAACGGTTTTAAAAATAATAACGAATTAAAACCGACCGCAAAAATAAGGGGCGAACTGAATAATTGAACATATAAAAATATATGAAAAAGGGTTTACTATAGACATTTCATACATCGCCTTTTTAAATTTTTTTTTAATAAGAGAACATAGACTTACTATATAACACAACGGACAGCCCCTTCCATACAGATAAAATATCTAGATATAATATATTGATAGAAATAATATTGGCCGTAGATGAAAAAACAGAAGAAACGAAAGTATAAAACACTGTGTGACAAGTTCTAGGGGCTCTTATCCTTTGTAAACCTTGTGTTGAGCGGACGTATTGATTTAACGTATATTTGATAATTTGTTTAAAATTATTAAGTGTTAATGTTATGTGTTAGAAAGGCCAGTAATTTATACCGCTCATCGGTATATGAGTCAAATGTGAAATGCCTTGGATAAATCGAGAAAACAGGCGTAAATGGGTGATGGTAAGGTTATGAAGAATCTTAACGGTTTTAAAAATAATAACGAATTAAAACCGACCGAAAAAATAAGTTGGTAATTTCATAGTAATTATTAAAAGTAATATGAAAAACAAAGTTATGGGAAAAACTTATATATCTCTTAAATTTATAGACCTATCTTCTTCAAACTAAATGTGGATGAAAGTTCATGTGGTATTCTATAAGCTCAAATTTTTCCAGAATTTTAAATCCCATAGTTCAAAAGTTAGAGGGGGACACGATTTTTACGACTTTAGGAGCTAATATCTCAACAACTACTGGCTTAATAAAAAACTCAAAATCAAACCTCCTTATCATTTTAAAAGAACTATCCAAAGATATCTCACACGTTGCCATACGTTGAATTTTTTTTTCTAAATCGTCAGTTACATGTATGGACTGCTACCCTTAATTCATATATATATTAAGATTTTATTACAAAATCCTTGTGCGGTTCATGGAATACACCTAATTAGTAAATTTCGTATAAATAGAGTCAATGGTCTCCGAGTAAAATGACTGTGACACACGGACGGACAGACGGACAGACGGACGGACGGACAGACGGACATGACGAAATTATAAGGGTTCCGTTTTAGCCATTTGGCTACGGAACCCTAAAAACCTTAAAATATATCATAATTTACGAATTTTAGGAAATTATTTTATGATATTGGGATTTTATATTATATTGAAACCAGATATAGCTCATTATATTTAAGGTCTTTACACATAATACATATTTAACACTTGGATAGCTATGAATTGTATTCAGGACGAATTGTTTCATCCATCAAGCCTGAACTGAGTAATTAAACTGGCGTTTTGTCTTCACTGTCAAAATAAATGGGGCGCAAGATGATATTAATACAGTTAATATTTGTTTGTTTTGGCATTTATTATAATACCAGCTATTAAAGGCGTCGGGATGTGACGACCCCATCGCCCGCTGTTGGGATAACCTCTGTTACAACAGAGATTATTCCACCAGTGCAATCAGTCACACTGGTGGTAGGTCTTTTGTTGCAAGAGGCTGGCTAGGTAGGTACCACCGCAGTGTCCAATATTCTGCCGCCAAATAGTAGTGCTTAGGCACTACTGTGTTCCAGTTTGAAGGGCATTGTACGCTAGTGAAATTACTGGGCGAACGAGATTTAAGAACTAATATCTCGAGGTTGGCAACGCGTGAGTGGCACCTACTAATGGTGCTGCAAGCGCTCAAAGGCTGCGGCAGCCACTTACCATCAGGTGGGCCGTATGCTTGTTTGCCAACTTCTAACATAAAAAAAAAATGCCCACCGTTCTGCTCATGTGGTGTACCGATTTTTCTTTACTACACGGTACCTTAATTCTTTTTCTATAATAAAAGTAAGTAAGTCTAAGTTATTCCTTATAACATCAGCTATCTGAATGTGAGCAGCCAGTTAATGTTACTTTAAAATCGGTCCAGCCGTTTCAGAGATTAGCCGGAATAAACAGACAGGCAGGCATACAGACAAAAATTTGTAAAATCGTTTGTATTAATTACCGCTACCGTTCATATGCATTTAGTGAAAAGTATTTTCATTTGCATTCAGTTACGAACAAACATTTAAATTTTATTTATTTGTATAGATATACATGAAACGCTTTCCTAACCTAAGATACAAATCCTTTCTTCCTTTACTTTTGGCTAATGTTCGTCGATGGTTAGTGTTGTGTTCCCGTATATAACACACTATTCGTTAGCACTGGCTCGACAACTCACCATATATGCGTAGGCACTCACGTCAACTGTCATAGTATCCGCCATACCATGAGCACGAGACAATGTATGTCTATGATTATAGAGCATTATCAAATACAAACACTACAGTTAGAATTGTTGCTGGGGAAGTGAAACTCGTGAGGTGACTGCTCATTCGCTGTATTTCGAGGTCAGCCAACGTACAACCAGTTGCATTTTTTTTTAATTTCATGACGGTTGGCAAACAACATACGGTCTACCTGATGGTAAGCAGTCACCGCAACTTATGAACGCTTGCGATACTTGAAATATCACATGTGCGTTGTCAACCCAAGGAACTAGGAAATAGAGGGGAGAGCTTGAGCCTCCGGCGCTCTCACTCATCGCACGAAATGTAACAGTACCTACTGATACTGTTACTTGACGCCGATTTTCTTTGAGAGGGTAGTACTTCCGGTCGAGCCGGCTGGTCTTAAAATGCCGAAACGCACTTGCACGCCTTCTGGTAAAGCAGATGTTCATAGGCGGCGGTTATCGCATCAGGTCAGTCTCCTGCCCGTTTGCTCATAACATAAAATAATTGTTTTTTTTATTCAATCACATGTTTATAACCAAAAAGTTTAACAAATACCTATTGTTTGTGTTTTCTGAAACAATGAAAGCCTTTCATAATTTTCAGTACGAAACCCACGTTTGCAAATCATACTTTCTGAAAATAAAAAACACGTGTAAACGAAAACAGGCATTAATTATTTGGCTTTTCAGAATAAAGAATTCGTTGGAATCCTTTAAATTACACCAGCAACCCACATTCGCGGCTTTGCCGGCTGCTATATTACAAATTTTGGGATACAAAGCAGTTTTTCGGGCGGATTTTAATAATAGTCCCGCGTATTGTACTCAATTCCTGGCAGTAACAAGAATTATAAAGGGAGCAAGGGTCATGATGTCTAATCATAAACATTTATTTCTGTCCGAGCTTTTCTTTTGGCATATTCATAATATGGTGATGAGTAGAGCCTTTTTTAATTTTTTTAATGTTGGAAATCGCATTTACGCGCACCACTACTAGTGGTAGTGGACTCACCGCTCGCTAGTCAAGTTAAGTACTATCCACTAAAACCGTTGGGTATAGTAGTCGACAATAATCGACACATACATGGACACATTTCTATACTCTTAATTAAAATGATCCTAAATTAACATTTCGTCGCAATTTAACTATACAAGTTTCTTGTTATAAAGCAGTAAAGGACGCAATGAACTATTGATCCCAATGGACATCTATTGTCTCAGGCGGTCTCTATTGTAATTATAGTTAGTCCATAAGTTATAAATATAATATATTGTAATTTATAAGAAGATAGATATATTTATTTAATGCACAAATACATATATCATGCCTAAAAATATAAAAGAAGAAGACCTGACTGACACATAAACGCCCAGCCTAAGCCCTTGGACCTAGAAGGCTGAATTTTTACACAGGTGTTATTTTTAAAACGTAAACGTAGAGTAAAGAAAGATTTTTCGAAATTCAACCTTTAAGGGGGTGAAAAAGGGGATGAAAGTTTGTGTGGAAGTCTGTCATTTGTAAGACTAGCTTAAAATAAAAAAAGAAGAGAAACACGTGTTTTAACATTTTATAAAATTTCACCCCTGAAGAGGTTAAATGGGGGTTCAAAATTTGTATTGAAATCGTTATTCACGCGGGCAAAGCCGCTGGCAGAAGCTCCCAAATATTTGGTACCTAACAAATTATTTTTTTAGAATAACCCTATAACTTGTTTTATTTTCAATTTTTTTGGCCGATACGGTCCAAAATTGGACGTAAAAAACAGTTTTAGCTCCGCTGTTATTGAGAGTCGTTATCTCTTTACACAGGAATAACTTGTGTTTTCTCAGCACTTTACCAGACTAAAACCCTAAGACCCTTTTCATGTAAATGGGGTGACTATTGCATCTGTCTCAATAACAGTATAAAAGAGTGAACTCTAATGTTTTTTACGTTTTATTCCGTATTGAATTATTTTATTATAACTTACTGCTATTATTTATTTATTTATTTATTTGCTACATGAATACATGCAACCCTGTTTGGGCATGGCAAAAAAATACATCAACTAATTATTATTTAAAATGATATTGCTTATAACTACGAGAAGATATAATTGTAAAATAATAAATTATAGAAATTAAATAATTTCAATGTTGTACCTGTCTTTGTTATTTAAATGTTTGTTGTGGTTTTAAATAGTTCTAATTGAATAATAATTTAAATGAAAATTATTAATTAAATTGAATTTAAACAATAATCTATTTAACAATGTCATCAATTCATTAATTAAATAATTTATAAATTTGTAGAAATAAATACAAGGTAAACTTAATATTAATTCTTATTAATATTAATAATGTTAAAGTAACTCTGTCTCTCTCTCTGTCGCACGTTCACGCCAAAACTACTGAGCCGATTAAAATAGAATTGGGTACACAAATAGTCTAGAGCCTGATAAAGGACATACAACTACTTTTCAATCCAAAAAATGGTTATAATGGGTTAAAAAGGGATGAAAAGTTGTATACAAGCTTGAAACTTTTGATTCGATATAAATAAATATGACATTCAAAGTTTTTAAAAGGAGGGAGAGGGGATGTTTCAGAGTTTTTTAAAATCGCTGTTCACGCGAGCGAACCCGCTGGCAGAAGCTAGTCATTCATAATAAAAAGTGATAAGGTTCGCTTTATGCAATATGGCGACAGTAATATATATAGAAAATGTAGCGTCATAACGAAAGGTAACGGAAGGATTCGAAACGATTGGACATTACTGGGTCAATGGGAATAATTTATGATTAACTAGCTATCCTCGCGGCTCTGGTCGTGTTATGTAGTTTTTTGATGACCCCACAGAAACCCATCATTTTTCCGGGATAAAAAGGACCCTATTTCATCCAAATCTTGCCAGTAGTTTTGGCGTGAAAGAGCTACAAACATCTATCCATCCAAACTTTCACATTTATAATATTAGTTACATTATATAGTTACATAAGATTCTATAGTGGGATGAATAAGTATAATTTGATTGATTGGCAAAACAAATCCATTTTTTAAGGATCATCCGTGTCAAGATATTACTCAAGCATATCGTTTCCCGACTGCTCACTTGAATATGAAAGTAACCTCAAGGTAATGGCTTCTTGGTACATGAATTATTTAGTTCCTTTCGTAGAGATGGTGTTTTATAACACTTTTTGGAACACGGAGGATATTACTTCCAGTTTAAATAAAATTATATGCATTAGAAAGCAATAAAAACAAGTGCGAATGTGCAACAGAAATATATCAACTGTGAAAATTTCAACTGTCTAACTATCACGGTTTATGAGATACAGCTTAGTATCAGACGGACAAACAGATGGACAGTGTACCCTTAGTAATAAAGTACCGTTTTGCCCTTTGAGTATGGAACCCTAAATAATGGTTATGTTGACACAATAGCTACATTTCTTTCAGAGTTTTTCGAAAATACCTTCATTGTGCTTATGCAGTGTGTAATATTTGATAATAGACTTATATTGTTATATAGTATGTTATCCTTAGTTCGGTATTTGTTATGATATACACAATTCAAACTAAAATATTCATTATTCAAATATAAACATAAACACTTTTGAATCGTCAAATATACAGTCTGTTAAGTCCGTCTAAGTGAAGCTAACGTCGATTCCGAAGATAGATTCTGCAGAAACGAACCGGCAAAAAACTCTACAGTTACTCTTTTCAAATATATTCAATTACATTTGTCAAATTTTCCAATTAAGTTTTATATCCCACACGAAATTCAACGTAAATAAATTTCATGGCACATTATCTGCAATATACTGGCGGAATAATAAAATGTATTTAGTAAAAAATGTTTAATATAAGACTTAAAATTTCAAAGGTGGCAGATTCAAAATTGTTAAATCATTTTATTTGCATACTCATTCGGTTTCTTTATAGTATATAATTAACGGTAAAACTTGTTGTTTATGTATACACACGTTTTAGGATTCAGTGTGAAGTTTTTATGGATATTTATAATATTTTATGAGATACACAGTTTTTGCTATTCGGATTAAATATGCAGTATTAAGGCTATTTTATAACGAGTCATAAATAATATTTCATTTTTATGAAAAATTATATTTATAGCGCTTTTTATATGGAAATTCTAGTCGTTTGTCAGTTTGTATTGTTGAATTTTTATAGTATAAGGGATTTTATAAAAATATTGTTCTATGTTTATACGTTCTCGTAATATCCTGTTTAAATTCCACCCTCACCAACTCGATGTCTGAAACTCCACTACAGCGCGATTTAGACGGAGTTTTTTTTTAAATTACAAATTTAGTAAGCTCTTGAACTCCATCAGCTAAGGCGTAGATGAGGTCTACGGTAGAGCGTAGTACGGTAGAGCGAACTTAGTCCACCTGGTCCTAGCCGGCTTTTTTGCATTTAAAATTGCTTTTGACACCCTTGGTACTTAAATTATAAAATTTCTGTACAAAAATATTACTGGTTTGAAACTATAAAGCCGCAAAAAGTCGTCAATTAATTTTTGGTAAAATAATTCTCTACTAATGGGTGGTTAGGGATTTATGACCGAAGCTAGTAACTAACCGAATAAAATATAATACCAATTGCTTTGGAGTCTCAAAACCAATTTCAAACTTTTATTTGTTCATACACTTTGAGTCTGTAACCTCTAATCATATTTCATACATGTTAGTAGTGGAGCCATACTCCTCTCAGCACAAATATGCCGGCTCAACCAGGCAATCCTCTCACAGAAAATCGACGCAAAGTAACAAAGTACTGTTGCGTTTCGTGCGATGAGTGAGAGTACCGGAGGCTCAATCTCCCTTATCCTCTTCCCATCCCCTCCTTCTTTCAATCCCTTGGGGTGGCAGCGTGAATGTGATACTTCAAGTATCGCAAGCGTTCATAGGTTACGGTAGCTGCGTACCATAAGGCGGGGCGAGAGATTGGGTTTACGGCGCTGGCGCTAATAGCAGGAAACCCAACAGTAGTCTGTTACTTTTTACTAACTTTTTTGTGATTGGGCCTGCCCAGTCGAGCTGGCTCATTTGTGCAAAAAGAAGCATGACTCTACTACCTGTTCCTTTATTCACTTTTATAGCAAAACAATAAATGTTTGACACATTTTAAGACCTCAAAGTCAATCAAATATAAC
This sequence comes from Hestina assimilis, assembly GCA_023373885.1. NCBI lineage: Eukaryota > Metazoa > Arthropoda > Insecta > Lepidoptera > Nymphalidae > Hestina > Hestina assimilis. The sequence goes on along the minus strand of CM041749.1, from coordinate 860,537 downwards.
GATAGTGTAGCGGTCTATTGATCCGGGTCCGATCCATTTAGCTATTGAGGGACACAGGGCAGACAGTGATTCAATTCCCTTGAGAGGTATAGTGACCTTATCGTATCGTACACCAAACGGACTATACCGATAGTATTTCAATTTGAGCTAAAGGACAAACAGAGTATTGTACCAAGAGGCGTTTGGCACATTCTTTGTTAACGTGTCGGGTAAAGACAGATTGGAATAATTATGACAGAAATGCGTTTTTTCAAATGATTTACTAAACGCTATTAGGACAATATATAATATGCTAATATTGTTTGATTTGTATTTTAAACTAGCTTCTGCCAAAGGCTTCGTCCATATGTAAAAACATTAAAATATTTTCATAAACCTTATATATTTCCATGCAAACTTTCATACCCTATTACATATTAATCAATATTTTACAACCTTTGGAGGTAAAACTTTATCAAACTTTCAATGTTATATTAATTTATATCGAATCAACAGCCTAAAAATTCAAGCTCTAAAAATGACGACTCTTCCATACTTCTTTTCATTCCCCCTTTCAACCTCACATAACTCTATTTTCGCAATAAAAGTAAGGATACCTAATAGCTATTGTGTCCAAACTGTCAGTTTTAATCTTTTTCATTTTAAATTTATCAAAAGCGAGTATTTTCGAGTCACACAGAAGTCGCCATAACTCATTCAGAACATGCAAATATATTTTCGCACAGCCCTAGCTGATATAAATCATCGTATGGCATCAAACAAGTCGATAGGGATGCTTGGACTGAAATAAATCTCCGAGATTAGAGGATACGTGACCCTCACTGACCTGTACCGACTTGACCTGGAAGTTACTATAATATGCAAATTATTTTTTTGAAGTTACATCTTACATACTATGTACAATGTTATATTTACATTCCACTGAAATACATACTATGTAAACAATTGGCATTACTTAATTATGATATACTTTTTCAGTAAGACATGTTTTTTACATATTTGATGGTTATCGCTTTATGGTGGTAAGGCTTAAATAAACGCCAGGTCGGCAACGCACTTGTATCTCTGGTTCTGCAGATGTTGATGGGCGGCGGTAATTGCATAACATCAGGTTAGCGTTCTGTCCGCCAATAATAGAGTTACAAACACAACGCAAAGCCAAGAGTATAGAGGCGCTAAAGCTCCGATAGAATGAAAACGACAGAGACGACAAATGGTGTTTGTAGGGGATAGAAAATTAAAGAGGAAGTTTTTTTAGTCTTACTAACATAACGAAACCAGAAAGTAGGTACTTTGTGTCGATAATCTGTGAGAGTTTAACATTTTCACTTGACACTCCACGAACATAAATATGTTATGTCTTATAACGTTATATGTCATATATAAATGTTACATGGACCGAAAGCTTATCGTGGTCTCCGAGACACGGCGGGGAGATCCACAAGGACAAACGCCGAGACAGAGACAGGTACCTATTTGTAAGATCAATACAAATATCCGCACCGAGCGGAAATACCGTGACTAGACTCAAGCCAGGCCAACCAACAACCTCATTAAAACGTTAGCCTCGACGGTGGGGCCCCTATGGCTCCCTCATTGACTTTTTGCAGGGGCCATCTGTTTCCAGTTGGAGGCGAGGAAAACCTCGTTACAAAATAGTGACGGTCGGTCGTAGACCTCATTAAAAATTTAGTCTCTGTAGAGGGAACTCTGGGGCCCCATTATTGATGATTCGCGCCCGGGCGTCGCCGTTTATTGCGTAAGCGAACCCGTGGCGTTTCACTATGGCGCAAGGTGAGACCTTTGTGGTTAAGTAGGTAGGGGAAGTAGGTAGGGGGTAACGATACTAAGGACAGATCCTTATGTCCCAACAGGCCACCACGGTGATCGGGAATGCATAAAACGTTATCTTATTATTTAGAATTTTAGTAAACATTCCTGTAATATATCGCCAGCGCGCGCCATGACTACAATATTTATTCTCGCTAGACCTTAGCCGTCTGTCTACGAAATGAAAATAGATTTTCGATATAATATTACTGTGGATTTACATGATAAAGATAAATTATTTGAAGATGTATTATTTATTACTTTAACATAGATTTATTACTTCTAAAGAAACTTGTTCTTACTTATAAAAATCTTCTTAACCCCTTATACCAAAATAAGCGATGGATAAGATTTATTTTCTGTGAAAAAAAACTAAGATGAAAAAATTTTTTTTTATTTAGCCTCAAAAGCTCAACGGTAGAAGAGCCGACTTCGCTCCGTTAACGCGAGAGTGGAGGGTTCGATCCTGACCCCTTGGGCTATTGTCGTACCCACTCCTAGCGCAAGCTTCGAGCTTATTTGGAGGGGCAATAAGAATATTAGTAATGCCTTGAAAAAAAAGCTTTGCTAATATTCTTTAAAAAAATATATCTAAAAATCTGTCTGCCTGCTAGTATTATTCCGTACTACTCTACTTTTTACTCTTATATATTAGATAAGAGAGAAGAGATCAGAAGGGAAAATGGAGGGTGGGAGATTGGTCCTCCGATCGAACGAAACGCAACAGTGCTCTTTTACCTTACGCCGATTTCCTGTGAGAGGGTAATACTTCCGCGGTCGAGTCGGCCTTTTTGTCCTACGAGAAGCATGGCTCTGTTTCAACTAAATAACCAGTTAAGTGCGTTGTGGACCACGCACAGTCGAAACTAAAGGATCCCGTAACTTCATGATGAAGAATCTTAAGGAATTTAAAAATAATGACCAATTGAAATCGACCGAAAAAATAATACACGATTTTATGACTTTAGGAGCTTAATCAAAAAAATCAAAATCAGACCTCGTTATCATTTTTAAAGACCTTGCTTTCCTCTATGGATACCTTACACGTTGCCATATTTTTTTACAACCCTCAGTACACTGTTCCACATAATTTTTATTTATTTTAGGATTTCAGTACAAAATTTTGTAGCGCTTCATAGAATACACCTATCTATTAAGTTTCTTATAGATAGAGCTTATAGCTTCCGAGTAAAATGACTGTGACATACGGACGAACAAGATGGACATGACGAAATTATATGTTATTTATGCCATTTGGCTACGGAACCATAATAAATGCTTACTTACTTACTCCGCTGTATCAGCGACCCGAAGTGTGTCATGGCCTCCAAAATCAGAGATCAGAGCTTTGTCTGTCCTGGGCTACTTCTTGCCAATTATGAATTTGAACGTCATTTTTACCATAATAAATGAGGCCAAGCACATTATATAGTCGTAAATAATGGACCAATTCTCGGACCAGAGAATGACAATTTTTGGCGCTCGTCTGCCAACAGCTACAATAAACACAACCGGCTGTTTTGTCACAATTCATTGCGCCTTATCTTCACCACAAAACAACACAACAACCGATGTCTTTAAATATCATATGGCATTGTTTATCTTCCATTGCGTAAATTCATTTACAGTTTTGGGTACGGATCATTGGAAAACGTCCATGCATACCTAAATTGGCGATGGAGTTGCAAGGCAAAATATTTAGTGAAAATATTCCCTTAATAAAACAATACGCAATCTACACTACAGAACCGTATTGGATCGTTTATTTCTTAATAGAGAAAAAATATTTTCCGCACGGTTCAATAAAGTCCCTGAATAATTTGACGTAGTATTTGGTTACGGACTTGTGATAAGAATTTCTATGTAGTTTATGTTATGATGAAAATAGATACAGAAATCTTTAAATTGGAAATATATAAACGATACGTTAGGTACACAATTTTTATGAAGTAATACAAACAGAGGAACGGACAGACAAATTAAATCAGAAATTTGAACGCCATTTTTTTTATTTGACGTCATGTTTGAAAACTCAATCCGATTTTTTACATATATATAAAAGCAGAAGACTTGACTGGCATATTAACGCAACGCTCAACCTAAACCCTTGTACTTGGAAAATTTTTTTTGATTTGTTTTACAGTGTTGTTTAATAAAGAAACACGTTTTTGAATATTTCCTTAAATTCCACGTTCTGAAGGGTTGAAATGAGGGTTCATAAATTTTATTAAAATCGATTTGCGGGTGAAGCCGCTGTCATAAGCTAGTATTATCTAAAATGCTTTGCCCTGAATGACTGACGGATCAACGCACAGCCTAAACCGCTGTTCGTATAGACCTGAAACTTAGAAGGTGTGTTCCTTGAATGACGTATCCGATTCTTTGTATGACGTATCCGAAGTCTAAGCTAGCTAAGTTAGTATAACATAAAAACCAAGTTTGTTCTCATACTCATTTCTCTTATAGCTTAAAGTGTAGCATTGTGTGAAGTTGTCACAGTTAAGAAGTCACATTATTGCAGATCTAAATCTTGTTATAGTCTAAAGTAAGAGAGTTGTGTAATTGGATGACATTACTATTACATTTTATGCGAATGTTACAATTTCAAGAGACAATTTGCAAGACGCAATAAAAGTACCGTTAGCAAGACAAATTTTAAGTGTACCTTTTAGTTTTCTATATGAAATTACACAAAAGCTTGTTGGAAACAAAGTTAGTTGCAGTATTACGAAACAAATTGCCTTCTTTGCTTCATAAATTACGCAAGTAAAATTATGTCTAACGCATATTGAATATACTGAAGGTTGTTTCATAATTAACCTGATTTGTATCTTCTTCCTAGCATTATTCCCGGTATAGTACGATTCTTTACCTAGGGTCTGCTTATTACTCTTGTCCGGATTTGGCAGGTTAATAATTTTTACATAAAGCGATTGCCATTTGAACTCCGTAACCCTAAGAGCGAATCCGTAACTTATTGGATAAGAGCAATTTACTTATCAAGAGTCAACGATTATTGTCAGTTTTTATGTAATTATATATAACGTGCTCTCCGAGGCGCGATGGGGAGACCTATAAGGACAAACGCACAGACCGAAACAGATATTTGTAAGATCAATGCAAACATGTCCGAGCGTGAATCCTACCCGACACCGTCGAGGCTAAAGGCAGACTCGCTACCCACAACGACACCACGGTGTCAATTTAAATAAAATTTACCTGATGAATGAGTTTACTCCTTATGAATCGATTTTCAAAATATTTTGAAACCGTATGCAGCACATTACAGTCTAAAACGCCTAAAGGAAAGAAAATAGCTAAATAATTAAAACCAAGATTCTTATAAGCTTTATGGGCTCCGTGAGTTTACTTCGCACGAGGGCGTATCGATATCGTATACAGCACGTCACGTGCCCGTGCCGTCACGATTAAGTGCACTTGTGTACGGAACTGTTCGTAAATTACAGAAAATCGTAAATAACTGAGAAGAAATATTTAATTTAAGTCTCCGCTTTCTGTAGAAATTTAATAAATAAACTGGATAAGGCACTGGTGTAAGTCAAATCTCATTAAATCCTGATTCGGATTTCTAACGAATAACTCAAACTTTTCGTCGTTTGTAAATATCGCACGGTATTCCGCTGAACGCAATCTCACAGGGTCCCACATTTGACGGTCGTGCGGATCAATTTATGCGGATCCGTGACATTTTCAGATAAGAGATGATGAGTTTCACTGATATTAGATATACACCAAACAAAAGAAAACTTTACATACAAATTTATAACTTTTTAAATACGTAAGGCCTCAAAAATCAATCCACACGTTACTGTACTGAATAAAAATGTTAAAGAAAATTTAGACTTTATTTTTAATATTTAATATATTATGAAACTAAATTACGATTTTTTTACGTAATATAATGAAAGATCGATTAGTTTTACCAGGGAACGATAATCAAAAGCTATATAAAGATAGACGATTATAAATTTAAAAGTCACTAATTTCAGTCAGGGCTTTTTATTGATACTAAGTCGTAAAATTGCTCTGTGGCTTTTGCGCACAAGTTGACGCCAATCTCGCGCGACATAATTAAAATTTAATTTGGTAATGATTGTCTTGATGCGCGTTGTCTGTTAATGATTGGGCGATAATTAAATACCTTCGTGAGAACGTCGAAATGGACTAGCTTTAAAATAATACAAAAAAAGATCCCGGTTCACAAACAAACATACGCAATATGATATCTATATATTCAAGTTATTATTTTATATATTATAATAATTTAATAAAACGGAACGAAGTATAAAAGCAATTTAGCTTGCACGTTGTGTTGCGTGGTTTGTGCGTCAAAACCGTTTATTATTCGGTGTAATTACTTTCCTTTCTCAGTTTCAAGTTAATTAAAACGTCTGTTTAAATTAAATACGCCTCTCTTAACCTGAACATTTATGAAGTAAATAATTTCCATATTTGTAGAATATAACGCTACTAAAATTGTGAATCATGTTTTTTTCCTTTTGTGCGTTAGAATACACATTGTTTATAAATATAAAGTTCTTGGTAGATATAATTATGTAATTGTAAATAAAAGCAAATTGTATATAAATTGAAGAACATTTTCACCCGCGGACTATTGTCAATAGTGACAATCGCGGGTGGCGGGTCAATATTATACTTTTGTGCCGTACGATTTTTTTCCTACAATGAAAAGTTCGCTTTACGTCCCTGGTACGAGGTAAAATTTCTTTTTTTTTACGTTACAAGGTGGCAAGCAAGCATACGATGGTAAGCCCACCTGATGGTAATTGGGCGCCGTAGCCTATGAGCGCTTGCAGCGCCATTAGTAGGTGCCACTCACGCGTTGCCAACCTCGAGATATTAGTTCTTGAATCTCCTCTGCCCAGTAATTTCACTAGCGTAACGTGCCCTTCAAACCGGAACACAGTAATGCCTAAGCACTAATATTCGGCGGCAGAATATTTGAAACTGCGGTGGTACCTACCTAGCCGGCCTCTTGCAACAAAAGACCTACCACCAGTATACTGTTGCTAGGTTACCGGCAAATTAATAAAAAACTAGACAAACAAATAAAGCACTAAAAAATTCAAAACTACCCGAAATAAAACTCGCAACCTTGGGGTTAAAGAGGGTTTACTAACGTTAATATTGATATAAATTTAATACGGTAACAGTGTAAACTAAACTTCCTTATAAGGGTTCGTGCAAGTGATTAATTGTTCTCATATGTAAGCATTCATGAATAAAATATTTTATTAGGCCTATAAATGTTCTCTTTTTTTTTTTTTTTTTTTTTTTTTATGTTAGAAGTTGGCAAACAAGCATACGGCCCACCTGATGGTAAGTGGCTGCCGCAGCCTATGAGCGCTTGCAGCACCATTAGTAGGTGCCACTCGCGCGTTGCCAACCTCGAGATATTAGTTCTTAAATCTCGTTCGCCCAGTAATTTCACTAGCGTACAATGCCCTTCAAACCGGAACACAGTAGTGCCTAAGGACTACTATTTGGCGGCAGAATATTGGACACTGCGGTGGTACCTACCTAGCCGGCCTCTTGCAACAAAAGACCTACCACCAGTGTGACTGATTGCACTGGTGGAATAATCTCTGCTGTGACAGAGGTTATCCCAACAGCGGGCGATGGGGTCGTCACATCCCGACGCCGGTAAAACACATTGAGCAATATTAATAAGTTCTGTCTGGGGAATAATATCTCTGGTTATTTCCTGTTAAAGCTTATTAATTGTTCTAACTTCCGCCTCGTTGATATTATACGATAAAAAGTGTGAAAAAATACTTATTTTATGAATTTATACTAGCTGTGCCCGCGGCTCCGCTCGCGTTATGTAGTTTTTCGATGATCCCACGGGAACACAACATTTTTCAGGGATAAAAAGTATCCTATACGTTAATCCAGGTAATATAAGCTATGTGTGTACCAAATTCAAATCTGTCTAGTAGTTTTTGCGTGAAAGTGTAAAAAACATCAATCCATTCACCCATCCATCGAATAATTTTTCCATTTCCAAATATCAGTATTTTCACGGAGCACCTTATTACTAGAGACAAAAGGTTCTAAATCACTTTCTACACTCTCTTTCTCTTTCCTTCGTAACGCTTACGTACAAAAGTTGTATTTTTCGAAAAATACCGTACAAAATTCCGCGCTATAAGAGAGGGCCGGCGAGTCGACCTAAGTCATTCAGTTTTGAGCGAAGAGCCAAGAAACTAAGAGCAATGCAAGTGATCAAGTGAGAAATCTAGTGACTTCGGCTATCATTCTGAACTGCGATTGACTTGTGATCTGGAAGTTTTGTTCTGTAACCTTGAGGATCTAAATTAGTCTCGGTAAGAGTCATTAGGTGCTTTGTTCTAAGTCTGCGAACCCCGCCCCGTAACAGTATACCAATTTTTGTTTGGACCAATGCAACAAAATACCTACCACCAGTGTGACCAGTGTGACTGTAATAGAGATTAATTCAACAGCGCGCAATGAGGTCGTCGAGTCCTGACGTCCATGTCTGATATATTATTTGATTACAATTATATAAGGGCATTTTTGTAGAGTTTTAAATAACACAACAAGCAATGTACTAATACAAGGCGATAATTTAATATCAGTTTCTCAAAATGAAATGAGATTGTTTTCACTTGGAATATTATCGAATATCGGCTTATCGTAAGCATTTGTGATACATCGCCAGCGCGCGCGATGAATACTGTATTAATTCTGCTTCGGCCGTCTGTTTGAAAAGTGGAAATCTATGTTTTGTTTTTTCATGGGATTTATGTAGGAGTGAAAATTGTTTTTTTTTTATTTGGTGTATTCTTTAATGTGGTTTTACAAAAAAGATTTAAGAACCGATATATCGAGGTTGCCAACGCGTGAGTGGCACTCGCTAATGGTGTTGCAAGCGCTCATAGGCTATGGAAATCGCTTACCACCAGGTGGGCCGTATGCTTGTTTGCCAACTTAGTAACAGAAAAATTGTTTTAATATAAATATATGTTACAGTTTGTTTGATTTATTAATTCTAATACCATGATTCCATATAGACGAAAGAGGTTGTACGTAGTCTTTAATAAAAAGTAAAGCCATCTTCTAAGAAAGCTATCCGCTGTTTACATCCGCCGTATCTGTCATTCGAGGGACCATGGACGGTCGTTTTTCGAGGACGGCATGTGCCTAATGGCGACTGAATTTTATTTAATCTATATATTATGGAGGTCATCTCACTCATCAAGAGATCGCTGAAACTAAAAACCCAACAAAAATTGTCATTTTTGAGTGAAGAAATATCCAAATCTATAATAGCACTGTTTACTTCACTGCATAGCAAGAATACCACGCGCATGTACTTGGTATCTACCGACTCACTCTCGTTCTCTCCTACTTTCTACCTTTGTGTATCTTTCTTTCTCTTTCCCTCGTGCGTTAAACGTTTAGCGCAACCTCGTTGGAAGTCGCATTAGAAGTTTCACTTCAAACATTTTAAAATACTTTGTTATACAAAAAATTACTGTTTTCAAAAAAAGCCACAATTATTAAGTAATTGTTGCTATGGTTACCATAGTTATATTAACAGGATGAAATCGTTGGTATATGCTAGTAATTAATATATTTTGGACGGGTCCCGTCTATTGTATTAATGTAATTGCTTATTTGATAAAGCATGCGAATAATTTGATGAGATACATTATTGTTGGCTGATAGGGTTGTCTATGCTATGTAATGAAATTATAATTATGAATAGCTGATGGGAATACAAATCACGTATGTATGTACGTACCACAATGTTAAATTGAATATCTATACATTACACAATGGTAACAGGACTTTCTATTTATATTGAAATGTTGTACAGAGCTGGTCAATGCTAGAAAACAGCTCGTACCATTGCAGGAATCGCGGGGAACATTAAACGCTTTATAAAAACAATGTCGAGACGATAAATCATATACTAGCAAAAGACTCGGTATAAGACTATTATGCACTAGTTTCGTTTACTTTGGAAAATACAATTAAAAGTTACTTCACTACACTTTGACTAAAGGAAATTATTGAAAGGATTTTCAAGGATATGACGTTCTTCTTCGTCTTCGCATTATTCTCGATATTACATTTACCCAGGGTCTGCTTATTACTCTTATCCAGATGGATTTGACAGGTTACAAGTTTTCTAGTAACTCGGTGGATAATAGCAATTTACTTATCAAGAGTTAACGATTATTATCAGATGTTATATGATAACAACCGAGACCGACATCTTAACGTGCTTTCCGAGGCACGGTGGGGAGACCAACATGGACAACCGTCCAGACCGAAACCGAAATTTTTAGCAAACATCTGGCCGAGCGGAACCGATCCCGCAACCGTCGAGACTAAAGGCAGACTCGCTACAAAATTTGAAAAAAAAAATACTTTGAAGTTAATGACATAATTGAATTTAAATTGGAAATAAACGCTACACACTCACTAACCCTCATTATGATAGTGACAACCTGTGCCTGTGGCGCTTAAGGCATGTTCGCTACCACTCCGCCACATCATCATAAATGTATAAGAAGCTTCTGTCAACCATCCGAACATCTCAACGTTTGATATTCCGAGAAAGAATTAAAAATCCAAGCAAATATAATAAAATCAGATTTTGATTTTAAAGTGAAACTTTTTTATATGACCTTTTTTTTGGTTTGTTTGGTTTCACCATGTCGGATTATAGGCGGCCGCGTATACTTCATTTATTTTTATTTTACTTTTTTGTATGTATTTTTGGATGCGGCTCTTTTTTCTGTTTTCAATTTTATTTGAATATTTATTTAATTATATCTCTTTTTTAATTTTGTTTAATTTTTTTACTAAGATTTAGAACGCAATTTTAATACCCAAAATAAAGGTAAACCCTTGGATTAATAAAAAAAGTTATAAGTTTCACTTGTGTCCTGTTTTCTTAAAACCCAACAGTTTTTTTTTTATTTCTCTTTAAAAAAATAATCAACGGAAAAGGAGTCGGCGAAGAAAGGATAGTGACAAATTTTATAAATAAGTGTCAGTCAATTGAAAGAAATTCATCAGGTCTAGGCGGTGAAGAGATTGTTAGAAGCTGTCATTAACAAAGCTTTTACTGAACGAAATTCTTTGGATTAATTGCACGTTGAAAGCTCGTATTCAAAAGCTCATTGCAGTTACTGGACGCTTTCATTAGCAAATGTATATGTGTTTTTGACGCTTTATTTGTATGTGTGTTAAATGAAATGGGAGTTAAGGTTTAAAGAAATGTACAATTTAAATGAAAATGAATATCCACATATGATATTTATAAAATAACTAGCGGGCCCGGCAGACGTTGTCCTGCCCCGAAAAATCTGGGACCCGATAGCAGCGCCCTCTACCCGGTGAAAGATTTTGATTGACTAATATGGCTTTTAAAAAGCAGGGGTGGGTGATAACAAACTGAAAATTTAGGGTCGTATGTATTTTTCAATGACACATAATAAAAAAATAAAAAATAAAAATTTTATACAAAAAATAAAAAATAAAAATTTGGGGTGGACACCGCTTATCACTTAGGGGTTTGAAAAATAGATAGTAGCCGATTCTCAGACTTACTGAATATGCATAAAAATTCATAAGAATCGGTCAAGCCGTTTCAGAGGAGTATGGGAACGAACATTGTGACACGAGAATTTTATATATTAGAAATATAAAAATACATGTCAAATATTCTTTAGAGCGTGCGTCATGCAGGATTAAATTGCTTAATTTCTTTGCAAAGATAATAAATTTGTTTTTGTTTACTTTTAATGGGTATTGAAGTGAAGTGATTTTTTATATTAAAATATAATTATATTTGATAGGATAAAATACTGCATTATGTCCTTTCGATTTGCTTTTGTTTCCCATCAAAGTAAGTTTAACTGCTAAAAGGTTCTGTACATACCCTTTATGTTGTCATAGTGCGTTTGATAGACGGGTATGTTCCAATAACGGAATTTCGTAGCAAATAAAACATTTTATTCGGTAAAATTTTATGGCTACAAAAACTTTATTTGCCCGCTGCGCTGCCTCAATAAATGCTCTAAAATATTAGCCTGTTTTTTTTTTATATTGTGTAATTAATATATACCAAATAATTTATGACAATAAGCAACTGGGTTATAGAAAATATTTTCTCATATTGCAAATTAAAGTAAGTTTCGTAAAACTCCAAGTCATGAATTCAGTACGTGTGCTAATATCTGGCAGTCATGAACAAAATACAAACATATTTTGTCGGGTACCGCAGACACGAGACAAGACAGACGACCAACACTAATTAATATTATTTCGGTAAAAAATCTTTGTGTACATTTTAGTTTGTTATACATGCTTATTTTTATGCTACTTAGCAGTCCTATACTATCGTGTTGTTGTTGGACGACGTTGTGGCGCAGCGGTAGCGAACCTGCTTTAAGCACCACAGGTCACGGGCTCGATACCCGCTCGTAGCAGATGTTTTTATTTACCACAGAGACATGTGTTCCGGTCTGTCATTTGTCCGTGTTTATCTCCGGACTGGCCACAGGATGTCATTCATTTTCACCTTATTAGAGGGTGGTTGAGGCGGCGCTATACGCGTTTATATTTTATTTGCAATTAATTTATACTAATGGGCTTGCAATAAACAAATTTATTTTTTATATACAATTTTTTTTTAATTATCTCAGTCATATTTTATTAACTAGATATTTATTTAATTATATGTCAATTCGTATTGATAATATCTCCCACCGATACGATTTCTCAAAGTTTTTATTTATTTAAAAAGATCGTTAAATTATGTAACTAATGTCTGCGCTTCTCCGTATTCGTATCCGTAAAATTTCCACATGTTTGACTTCGCCGGGTTCCCGTTGTATTTTTACAAAATATACCTTTCTGTTGTCTATTTTTTTTTTCACTATTTTTGATAATATATATTATTTGTATACATTTTAAATATATATCTTTGGTATATAAATAAAATTTAAAATCAAATTTTGTAGAAAACTTTGAAAATTGGAGTCTTCTTGAGGGCTGTCTCGTCTTTATAGCCGAGTCATAATGTCCATATCTCCATCTAGTAGATATGTCAAGTCAAATATAGTCCTACTCGCCATCCCTGTTAAGTCGACAATCGGAACAAAATAGAGACACAATCTTCAAATTCGTATTTTTTAAGGCCTACAAAAAAAATATTTTATTCGATTTGAAATTCGTATTGGCGAATAAACGCAGTAGTCGTTATCAAACGAGTCAAACGCTTTAAGGCTTTGAGTGCAGAGCTGACCGGTGGTCGATGTTATTCAGATCGCTCGGACAGAATGTGAACTTCGACTTTGAAATGAACAATATCATTTTCTCTTTGTTCTGACATTTCGGTAGCTTTTTACAGCTTTGTGGTTCCACGTTCGACTTGATGAAATAAAAACCGTATACTATGACGTCATATCAATTTTTTTTCTGTATACATTACTAGCTGTGCCCGCGGCTTCTTTCTCGTCGGGTGAGACCGCCCTGCTCCACCAACTAACCGTGTCTTATCACCCGCCAGCACTTTCTGTCTTATTGCTCGGCTTCTAGGTATCATATCGTGATGTTATATAGCCTACAGCCTTCTTCAAAGAATGAACTTTCAAATGAAAAAAAAAAAATCAAATGCGGTCAGTAGTTCCAGAAATTACAGCATTCAAACAAACAATCTCTTCAGCTTTTAATAGATATTTTTTAAATATATTTGACACACATAACATAAAGATAAAGATTGTAGCCGCCAAATAATGTTGTAAATGTAAAGTGGAATTTCCTGTCATCAAAGCAACCATAGAAATTTAAGGTGTTCTGGTCGGTTGTGTATGTGCTTTTCCGGACTGTCGCCCCCAACACAAAATATTACCATCCTAATGAGCATTGTAGTGTGTAGTATATCTACACTAGTAGAGCCATACTCATTTAGCACTAATACGCCGGCTCGATCGGAGAAGTTCTACCCTTTTACAGAAAATCCATTAAGTAAAGTAAAGTAACTACTACTTTACCGTCGTAAAGTCGCTTGTCTGTCGGTGTTCTACAGACTCTACTTCGGGGAGTGTGCTGATGAGCTCCATGAACTCATACCGCCATCGCCGTTTTTCTACCGGGATACCAGGCGCACTGCGGGGTACCACCCATATCTGGTCGATATACCTAATATCCGAACTATGCGCTTTCGTTCGTCATAATGCGCACGGCCAGGGATTGGAATGCTCTTCCGGCGTCTGTATTTCCGAATGCATACAACCTGAACCTCTTCAAGGTGCGAGTACATAGGCTTCTCTTTAGTAAGCTCGCTCCAACGTAGACCTCATCTAAGCTTTCACGCTCGATGGAGGTCAAGAGCTTACCCATTTTTAAATATAAAAAAAAAAGTAACAGAATACTGCAGCATTTCTTGAAATTAGTGAAAGCGCCTAATATCCCACTGCCTCTGTTCCCTTCCTTTCTTTGCTTGTTATCTCTACCCTCTTAATAACCCTTCAAGTATCGCATGCTTTCATAGGTTGCGGTGGCATCATCAGGCAGACCTATACTTGTTTGCCAACCGTCATGAAATAATGAAAACTGTTTTTGCCAGAATTATATCATATTAATGAGTATTACACATCACACGGGCATTTTATATTTTATAACTTTGGAAAATCTTACGTCATACATGTTAGACAATTAGATTTGATCGAGAAAACTGAAACTACACAAAAGATAATAAACAACATTATTCAATCCATTTCCAAGTTAACTGATCTAACGAAGAAACTTTGTGTTGGAACGAAAAAGTAATATAAAAATAAATAAAGTTTGTTATTATCGTGAGACAAGGAAGCCGGCAAGTAATTTGTTTCCATAATTGGATCCTGAAAAGTAGTAGTGCTGTAAATATATATTTTTTGTTCAATCTCTCTGTCTCTCATCCCGGCTATGTATCCCAGAGGTTGGTGCGGTCAGCTTTCCTCAATCTTTCCCTTTACTTCGCCCTGTCTTCGACATCGTCGTCGGACAATGTTAAATAATTGTGGTTTTTGTTATAGTAAGCGCTCATAGGCTACGACAACCGCTTACCATTACGTGGGTCATATAAGCTGCCAACTTATTCACATAAAATAAATACTGTCATTGAAATGTGGCAATAGAGAATACTCTCTCTCTTAGAACATCTTATGAACGTCATAAAAATGTATTCGTTTTTTTTCCTTGTTATGGAAAAAAAATAAACTACTATGGTGGTACAAGCGTACAACGACTAAACTGTCCAGTGATCTCTTAATCCCTTTGGGGGTTGGCAGTGAGGAAAAGGAGGAATTGGAAGGGGATATAAGGGGATTGGGAGTTCCATCCTCCAACATCCTTATTTGTCAGACGAAACTAAACAGTACTGCTAGATCAATATTCTTATTATTCTAGCTGGCCCATTTTTGCCGATAATACTATATGTATGTGGGAGTTTGTTTTATTTATTTCTTTTTTAATACCATGTTACAATATAAACGCGATTTAGAAGACATTTTCTTCCTCGCACAACCACTCTGTGGAATCAACTTCCGCCGGCGGTCTTTCCGAACCGATACGACTTGGGAACCTTCAAGAGAAGAGCGTATTCTTTCCTTAAAGGTCGGCAACGCGCCTGCATGCCTTCTGGTGTTGCAGATGTTCATGGGCGGCGGTGATCACTTAACATCAGGTGAGCCTCCTGCCCGTTTGCCCCCTCTTACATAAAAATAAAAAAATAAACGAAAGGTTTGTAGGCTTTTAACATTCGTCGTATCTCCCATGGTGCGTTTTTTTTACTGGTGACTGACGCGCTGATTGTTAAAATTACTAAGCCAGACACAAACATGAACCACGCAGATCCTAATCTAGCGGGTACATAATAAAACTGTGTTTCTCTGTAAATTGTCTAGCTAAACAGCTAAGCAACCAAAAGCATGTCTCTGTCGAACAAAGATCAACCTGTCAATCCAAGTAAAGACAAATTGAAAAGAAAAATACTCACAAAATAAATTCTAATCACTTCCCTTGGTATTCAATCGCATTTTAGCTTTTACCGCGATGAATATATCTATTCATTCAAATATTTACGAGGCTATTAATAAGAAATTGCCCGAACCTCGAGAGGGGAAGTTGAAAAGAGAAAAATTTCAGGATTATCATTCAAGTATACGGTTCTTTCTAAGATTTCCTGATGATATTGAAAGCAACATAAAGTAATATTGAGATACTTTCAGTAATTACGCCTTG
The DNA here is from genome assembly GCA_023373885.1 of Hestina assimilis. Classification (NCBI taxonomy): domain Eukaryota; kingdom Metazoa; phylum Arthropoda; class Insecta; order Lepidoptera; family Nymphalidae; genus Hestina; species Hestina assimilis. The sequence goes on along the minus strand of CM041749.1, from coordinate 844,397 downwards.
TGATTTTAAACAAAACCTACCAGTACGCTACTGGCCCTAACCTTACTCGCACCACAGATGACACAATCATGACTATTGATAAGGTCAAACAGTAATATAAACTCAAAAATGGGGAAGGTGAATGACTTATCATTAGGATAGTGATATCCTGTATCGGGGTTCCGGAAACACATATAATGACAAACACACCCGAAACATAGGCCTGTATGGTCAATAAAAACATCTACTCCGAGCGGGAATCGATGCCGCGACTTGTGGTGCCACAATGTCATCTGTTATCATTAAGATTTTCTTATACATTGATTAGAGATCTCTTCGAAATTAATTGATACATAAATCCATTTCAGTGAAACGTGTCCTTGGCAAGATTAATACAAAATTATCTCTTAGATGAAGTTTAATTATTCATCAAGCTGAGCAATTCTGAGAAATCAAAATATCCATTTGAAGCCTAAAACGGCAAAAATTCTAAGTAATTGATCATATCACAAAATTACTAGAATTCTGCTAATAATTCAAGGTTCTGGTAATTTTTGTATTTATTGATAATTTTATCATATAATAAAAGCGGCCAAGTGCGAGTCGGACTAGCGTTACCATTATTTACAAAAAATCACTTGTTGTATACTTGTATACAGCCCGGTGACAGACAGACTGACACACGGATGGACGGCGGAGTCTTAGAAATAGGATCCAGTTTTGCTCTTTGGGTACCGAACCCTAAAAATGAATAAATATCACGAAGTAATAAAGAAGCCATTGTGAAATCACCTTAAGACTAAGATTCCTGTGGACGTTGATGTAAAACTGTTATTAAATTAGCGTAGAGGGCAGAATATTAATGACAGAGAGATTTTTCTTCTTTAAAATTACTTCAATCAAAATATTAATGAGATTACAGTGGAAAATCTTTTTTGTTTTAGTTCAGGTTATTTAAATTTTTATGTTGCTCTCTCTGTCTCTCGCTCTCTCTTTCTCTTTCACACGTATAAATACCGTGAACTTTAGTTAGTAGTAAAGTTTTTGTTTTTTGTGTCATCAAAGGTAGCAACTGTAAGAAGGAAGATATATACTATAGATCCTGATGAAGCAGGATGGAAAAGAAAGAAAGGGGAAACCTTAATTGTCATTAGTTGCGGGTTTATTCCCGCTCGGAGCACATCTTTGTATTGAGACACCTGTGGTGGTCGGTAGTTGGTGGTGGTAGTGGGTGGTTGTTATTATGTTTATATGTACGCTGAGTCCCAACACAGGATATTACTAACCTACTGGGGGTCATCAAGTGTGAGGTGTTTATTTATGAAAATCATAATAAAATATTTTTATTCAACATAAAAAGCATAAAACTTATTTGTTAAAAGTCAAATGCACCACCGGCTCACCGGCAAATTTAGTGATGTACCTATATATCTATTACTCATATTATATTTTACAGTTTATTAAATTTTGGATTGTTTGAAGTTTTGATATTATCACTGACCTCGAGGGTAAAAAGCTTTCGGCCGTGGTTACGACCTAATCGCAAAACTACCCAAAGGTCAAATACTATGAATAACTTATTGCTACTGTTTTCAGTTCAATATACGGTTAGTTAATTAAAATAAACTTTAGAATAAGGGAAAACAATAATATTTGACGACGTTGTGGTGCAGCGGTAGCGAACCTGCCTTAAACGCCATAGGTCCCGGGCTCGATTTCCGCTTTGACTATAATACAAACAGTATTGACCATGCAAGCATTTTTCCAGTCTGGTATTTGTCATTGTCCTTGTATGTGTTTAGGGAACTCCGACACAGGATAGCACTATCCTAATCGTGGCCGTTGAGTGTGCAGCGTTTGTTTATTATCGTTCAAGTTACAAGCGTCGATAAGCCATCGTGACGGTGGGTTTTACGCCTGTTTGTCACTTGTGTGGTATAATTTTTTGTATACTATTTGTTGCGTTTCATGCGATTTGAGAGAGCGCCGGAGGTCCAATCTCAAAAAATCTCTTTTTCCTTCTCATCCCATCCCTCCTGTTCCTTGGGATGGCAACTTGTGATACTTCAAGTATCGCAAGCGTTCATAGGTGGCGGTGACAGCTTACCATCTGGTGCGCTGTATGCTTGCTTAGTAACATAGTGTTCTGGAACGTTTGTAAATGAAATATTCCAAATATAACAGCTGCTAGATGGTTTTAATTTTAATATTTTTCGGAATAAATCGCTAGGATGAGTTAAATTAAACCGGCTAGTCACATCACTCGGCTGCTAGATTAACCATTGTGGGTTAAAGGAGCAGTTTTTCGGGCAAATTTTAATAAGTGCTGTCCGAGTGAGATTTAATTTTGCGCTGTCACTGACAGTGAATGCGCTAAAAAGAAAAACATAGCATTTCGTAACAAAACCAGCTTTTGAATATTACGTTTTGTTCTATTGGTATTTTTTATTTGTGTCTCCAGCGCTCGCCCTCTTTTGATATTTTTGCCAGAATTTCATTCCGGGTGATTTTCTTTTAATCTTTTTAAGTATTAAAAACCAACTCATCTTTATTTTGATTGATCTTTACAGAAAAAGAACTTATACCCAAAAGGCGATTCAAAAGTATTGGAATTTAGCACACAATTTTTACAGCTTTCTTTTTACTAGCTCTATTCCGGTATTTACCAGGGTCTGCTTATGCTGTTTTCCGGATTTGTTAGGTTCCTAGTTCTTACACAGGGCGATTGCCACCAGGCCTACGTCATCCTGAGGAAGAACCTGTAACTCATTAGACACTACAAAATCACCCATCAAAGATAACGACTATTGTCATATGTTAAAAGATCTGGGACTGACAGCTTAACGTACTCTCCAAGGAGCGGTGTGTAGACCCACAATGACAAATACCCAGACCGAAACAGATATTTATTACAAAAATCTGCTACGAGCGGGAATCGAAACCGCGATCGGTGAAGCTCAAAGCAGGATTGTTAGCAACACGCCACAACGGTCGGCAATTTAGAATACAGCTATTTGTATAAAAATATATTCTCACTTTGAACTAGTTTTAGGTGTTCGGTAAGCTTCTAAAAATAAAACACGCAAAAATATAGAAACGTGACCATCACTGTGTATGAATATTTAAAAATACGTTTTTTATATCTCTTGTTTTCAACACGCTCTAAAAATTATTTTTGAAAAATAAACAAAGTGCGGCACGCTTCAATCGTATATAAAATGTCTATAACTCCTTGTCATTTCCAGTATTTTTATTTATAGCAATGAAAGTAGTGTTCTTTATAGCGTAACGCAACACACCCAGCGGCCCCTATAAGGATAGTTATAACCTGTGTCGTTCCGGTAACATACACAAAGACAAGGACAAATACTACCACTACCGACTACCGCTGCCCCACAAAGTCTTAAACATTGGGTCAGACATGTCATGTGATTCCACTTGAGATTAGTAAGACGTTAAAATAAAAAGGAATGAATCGCAAGGTTTGGGCTTGGAGGAAGTACCAAATTAAGTACGTGATTATAGAAAAACAATAATTTATAAATGTAATAATGTCAATCCAAATTTCAGTTTTATGCGCAGTTTATTCGAATGGCGGATTATGGCTGGCGATATAAGTTATTCTCAAAGGCTTGTATAAACATTAGCAATCTGTAAATAACTGTTACGAAGTTCAACTATTCTAAAGTAAGGCAAACTCGTCGCTTGACGACATAATATCTGAGTATGTAGCAATTTCAAAGAGACAATTTTCAAATTGCACAATAAAAGTAGTGTTAGTAAGTTACATAAGAGTGCAATTCCATTTTACATTTACAATTACAAAACAGTTTCATTCCAGGGAAACGCTCGTTGCAATACTCTCAAACAAATTAAGCTCTTAACACTTAGTACTTTAAAATAATTAAGCAAAATTCTTTAGTTTTTTGCATAAATATACTATCTCAGACATTATGTTGTCCTTGTCATTGTGAATGTTTCCGGAACCCCGACACAGGATATTACTATCCTAATGGGGGCCGTTGAGTGTGCAGCGTTTATTTATTTATTTATGTTTAGCGACTCCCATTGTGTTAGTTTATTGTTTTTTTATGTTACAAGTTGGCAAGCAAGCATACGGCCCACCTGATGGTAAGCGATTCCCGTAGCATATGAGCGCGCGCAACACCATTAATTGGTGCTACTTACGGGTTGCCAACCTCGAGATATTGGAGGTTGTCTGTAATAAGATACATAAAAATATCTACCGAGATTATTGATACAATTTTATCTCGAAGACTTCATTATTTCTTCATTAGGAGTAACAGAATTGTTTTGCGATCAGTCTTTATACTTTTCCAATCCGTATCTAATGGAATGGTAATATATGCAGATTGCCTTCGAATGAGATAAAAAGGGAAAGAGAAATGGAATATAAAGCTTGGATATGTGTCTGATGATTTTATTAAATATATCATTTATTCTCGTTTTTCGCTATATGGATATAAAAACGTAGTACTCATTAGGACTAGACTATTTACATAATTATTAGCCCATTCTGCGGGCTTCTTTTTTAAAATTTTTGTCACTTTATTTATTTCGAAGATTATTATTACAGAAATCTTGACAAGGTTTTAGAGACGTTAAAAGTTACTTACATAACACTCTTCTTCTGCATCCATGCTGTCACTACTACATAGACACAGCACGACAATATACGACCTAGCTTTGCTTGTACAGCAATTGTAATCAACGTGAATAAGTTACACTAATGCACGCCCGCTTCGCTCGTGGCTCATAAGTCACAATTATGGTGACAAAGTTACGCAGGCATGCAGCTATTACTATTGATTTTTTGGCATTTGACTAGCTATGAAATGGGCTCAAATTTTGTATTGCTTTTACATTGTTTTAACATTCATTAGATACTTCTAGTTTTTCGATAGCACGCGGCTTCCCTCGCAGCCTTGTTCCCCAACTTACTACTTCTTATCGCCCGCCCGCACTTCCTTTTTTATTACTCAGCTACTAAGTATCATATTTTGATGTTGTACAGCTTATAGCATTCCTCGAGAAATGTGCTATCACAAGCAAAAATAATTTTTCAAATCCAAGCAATACTTTCTGAGATAGCGCGTTTATCCAACAGACAAATGCCGTATAATATCATAGATTTTTTACAAAAATTCGAAACATATTTCTTGTTGTTGTTTTGAATTGTAAATGATTATGTTGTAATATTGGTAGTAAATAAGTATATTTTATATCTAACGTCTGCTCTTCCATGTAATGAGATCCGTAAAATTTCCACATGTTTGACTTCGTCGGATGCCCATTGTATAATTTACAACAGATATTATTCTGTTCTGAATTGATAACACTTTTCTGTATATCCCATAAACCTTTTTTATGATTTCTTTTCATAAAATTTAAGAACAATATAGAAATAAATTGAATGCAAAACATGTAACAAGACCTACCGATTTAATTGAAAAATCATTCGTATAGTTAAAATTTTCTAGAATTTTTCAAGAATCTCAGATATACATACATGATAATAATTGGCTATATGTTATATAAATACCTGAAATAAAAAGCTTCGTTAAAGTTTATTGTTATAATTAAAATAAATATAAATATAGTTTTTATGCACTTTTTTTTTTTAGCATTGATTTATGATAAGGAATCACCGTATTTCTTTTGCTAATTAGGATTGATAGGGTTCTGCAGAAAAATATTCGATATAAGGAAATCACATAGAACTGATGTAGCAAATCCGAATTGACGCGTAGCAACTCTGTTGATTTAATATAGCTTCCACGTCGCTTAACATAAACACCAATGCAATAATAATCCATGTAAATTAAATGCACTGTCAGAATTAATCAATGTTAAGGATTTATCACTGAATTAACCCTGTGAGTGTTCACAGCTGTACTGAACATTCATGACTCATACAAGTGATATATAATAATTAAGTACAACTTTTTTTGAAGAAAAAAGAGTGCGGTAAACAATTACTGGACTCTTAGTTATTTCCGCTTGGACGGCCCAAGGGGTAAATAATAAATAATAAATAAACGCAGCACACTCAACGGCCCCCATTAGGATAGTAATATCCTGTGTCGGGGGTCCGGAAACATTCACAATGACAAGGACAAATACACCCAGACCGGAAAATATGCTTGCATGGTCAATACAAACATATTATGCTCCGAGCGGGAATCGAACCCGCGACCTGTGGCGCTTAAGGCAGGTTCGCTACCGCTGCGCCACAACGTCGTCATAAAAGAAAAGAAGAAAGATTTAAGAAGAGAAGAGGAAAGAACGAAGAACGATCCGAAAACGTATGGATGCTTCTAAAACGTCAGTATAAGTCTGTAGCTTGTCGTGCCAGTGAAAGAGAATGAGGCCCAATCTTCCACCCCCTCGGATCACTTCCATTTTTTCCTTCTCATCCCTTCCTTTTCCTTGGGTTAGCAACGCGCAGGGATATTTCAAGTATTGCAAGTGTTCATTAGTTGCGGTGACTGGTTACCATCAGGCGGTAGGTAGAGCGTGTGCTTGTTTGCCAATCGTTATGAAATAAAAATAAAAATTCAAAAAGCATGCGCACAATACACGAACATTTCTATAATAGTAAAGACTTCTAAATATAGTGTTTTAATCTGTATTTATATGTTGTGAGATAAATAGGTGTTTATAAACTCAACATATAACTGAATTTCCATTATAAAAGAATATTTCACGGTACTTATAGCATTATAAAATGAATAATCAGCTTAGGCTATGGGAGCTTTTAAGAGAATTGAATATTAAATTGAGTGAAGAAAATGAATCAAGGCTCATAATAAAAAGATCGCTCCAAGCATTAATATAACTCTTGTAAAAGTGTATATTTTAATAGAAGATGATTGATAACTGCATATTACATTCATCTTTATATGTGTATGTAATTTTATGTATATTGTTGTTCTATCTCCCGAAGGCGCGTGAGCTATGCTTGTAGTTGTGATGTCTTTTATAGTTGTGATGATACGCACCTTTCACGCGAAATGAACCAATCAGAGCGCTCCCGAGCTGACACACTGACACACACGACGAAGACCAACCCGCCTTGTTGAAATGAAACGACTATAAAATAATCGATTCAAAAAATAAAAACTTGTAATACATTATTTATTTCTTACGTAGTCTAAATGAATGGTGTGTTATCAATATTATAATTTTTCAACTTAATCTTATTGGGATTATTATTATATTCATTAGTTAGTATTGATTAAAGCAATAATTCGTTTGACATTGTTTATGTTGCCAAAGCTACTTCAATACAAATGAATTTCATCGTTACAATAGAATTGTTATTAAATTGTGAATAGAAAATTAAACGATTTTCGTAAAATTTTATCACGCTTATGTTACTTTTATGGTGCAGTTTTGAAGATTTTATTCGAAAATTTTAGCACCTGATGAAAAAAAATCCATTTTGCACAAACCGAATTTAATTATGCTACAGTGAAACTCCTTAACAATGAATTATTTGCATATTTTTTATTTAAAATACTATTGTAGTCCACTTTTTCTGTGACGCTCTAAAGATACACTTCTGTTGAAAGAGAAACGGAAACTAAAACTTTTCAAATATCTGGAAAAGATGTTCATTTGCAATTGATACCCTCTCATGTTGGCCTTACTGGTAATGAGGAGACTGACCGGTTAGCTAAAATTGCAACTATTTTCGGTATCGAAAAAAATTTAGTTCAAAGCCTTTTTAAGGTGTCATTAAAATACAAGGTACTATGTTCTGATCTTTGGAAGGAATATTTTAATGGAAGGTCAAAAAAGAAAGGCATTTGGTATAAAATAGTACAAAGTCAGCCTCCCCATAAACCATGGTTTGTAGACATTGATTTTAGCAGAGAGGAGTTAGTTACAGTTTCTAGGATTCGGACAGGGCACGTTCCTTTGAATAAGTTTGCATTTCTTATGGGCAAAATAGTATCACCCAATTGTGAAGTTCGTGGTGTTGCAGAAGATCTTCAACATGTTCTGATGGAATGTGCTCGGTTCGATTCACTAAGAATTGACGTATTTAATAATTTAAATGTTAATATATTAGACGTAGGCTTAGTATTCAGTTTATTCAGTACGCCCCATAATGCGAATTGTAGAATTTTCATTGAGTATGTATGTAAAATTTTTGATTTAAGAATGATTTTAGTTAATTTTGGCGATATTAGCATAAGGTATGATGGGGCCAACGTAGTTTAATGGCTAAAAGCCCCTTAATAAATAAAGAGAAAAAAAAAATAAACTAAAACAGTGGAGAGTCTTAACTGAAAAACTAAACTCAATGCGTTGTATTTTTATACTAAGACGGCTCATAGACCTTTAATAGTATTGTGCAATACTGGTGTCGGCAACACGGCCAGCAGAGTGGCAAATAAATGAAGTCATCGAGCGAAACAGTCGCAGTCGGCGACACGGACACCGCACAATGCTCGAATCGCGCCGAGCGATAAACTCCGCCCACAAATGGACGCGACCGGAGTCGGCAAGACGGGCACCCGCAGGCTACCATGTCCTGTCAAACGCTAGGCCCCGCCCACTAGTCATAACATAGTTATATTGAAAGTTTTGTATTTGTATAAAAGTAAAATGTTAAGTAGATAAATATATAATAGATAAAGATATAAAGGAAAAGGAAAAGGAAAGAATTATATTAAATATTATATAACATTTTAGAATATTTCGGGAAATGATTAGGATAGCGTAATATGTATAATATGTATAATACGTATGAATATCTATCATTTGTAATGTAGAAGGCATAATTATTGTATAAATAAATCAAATTATGTTAAGAAATGAATGAATAAGGTAGATAGTAAGTCGTACACAGTTACAAAAATGTATGTTTTCGCTCGCTTGTTGATTACTGGATGATTGTTATGTTATTAATTATATGTTATTTGATAGGTTAGTTTCTAAGGAATCTAACGATGTATAATATGTGTAGATATGATTGAAATAAATGAAAGAAAAATGGTCTAAGAAGGTCGGCTCATAGTAAAAATGAGAGTCGAGAGCGGTCGATTTTGCGCGGCTCTCGTTAAGGTATTGCCGAACTCAGTAGCCCGAGCCCTCAAATTCGACCTAGGTGTGCTCTTTCGACGAATACAACCGAGTATTATACGGAGACACCCGAAGCGAGCCGACCTTCGAAGATTATTCGAAGTTGAAAACGGAGTCAGTTGTTTAATTTACACTGAGCTGCAGGAACAGGGAGCAGACGACCGGCGCTCACGATATTATCGTCTGCCCATTCGCGGAAGGGTCACGGAGGGAGAGGAGTGTCGGTGTTGGACCATCACTTACACCGCTCCCCGAGTGACTGGCACGCCGCAACAGCTGGTCCTTCGAGAAGCCGGATCCTGCGAAGAACATCGAAGATGCCCATCACCAGATCAGCGAAGGACGTACGAGTACGATCGCCGTCGATACAAGCATCGACAGAGGGTGTGCCCAGCGATCGCACTGAACAAAGGAAGACGTCTACGGAGATGGGATCAAGAACTGGCTCACAGACAACGAGCTCGGCTGCTACGATTAGCTCAGGTGCTACGACAAGCACGGGTACCACGACGAGCACGGGTGCTACAACTAGCACGGAAGCTACGACAGCTACGGACGCTACAAGAACGACATCGACATCAGAAGCTACAACCTTGGCTTCTGGAGCAACAGCTGCATCAAATACGAAGACTGCTACGACATCTGGATCGAAGAATGATACATCAACGGCAACAGCTGAACAGGAACGCAGAAAGGCCGCATCGCAAATGACACTAGTACCTGTTGGGAGGAGTCACCGCTCGACGAGCTCCGCAGCGCGACGAAGACAACTGAAGGCTAAAGAAGAGCTGGCGCGCTTCGAATTTGAACAAGCTCAGGCAGCGGCTAAACTCGCCCGGATTCGGTTGGAATTAACCCAAGGCGAATCGGACGATGACTCCGTTGAAGAAGATGACACCGAAGACAGGACTACACACATTAACAACTGGATCCAGACTTCTATCATTGAAGATGAAGGAGCAGCCAAGGATGCGCCGCTAGCATTGAAACCACAAGAAGAGCAACGCGGTTCCATCGAAGTTAACGTACTTGCCGAAGCACTGAAGAAGGCAATCGGAACGAGAGAGGGTCCAGCACCACCACCGAAATACCTTCATGAACTACCATTCTTCGATGGGAATAGCAGCGAGTGGATAGCGTTCAAAGTCGTGTATGAAGATACAGCACCGATGTTCACAGGGTCTCAGAACATGGCGAGATTGAGAAAGGCCATCAAAGGAAACGCCAGAGAGGCAATCAAAAGTCTTCTCTACTCTGAAGCGTCGCCTGACGAAGTAATACAAGCACTTCGCAGGAGGTACGGCAGACCAGACGCCCTGGTTCTAACGGAACTAGAGAAGATAAAAGCACTGTCGAGAACTACTGAGAATCCCAGAGACATATGCATCTTTGCGAGTCAAATAAACAATAGCGTCGCTGCAATAAAAGGCCTGAAGAAACAACAATACCTTCACTCACCGGAAATGGTGAAACAGATCGTCGATAAGCTCCCATCAATACTTCGATTTAAATGGTACGATGTCACATCGAAGACGGAAGGCTGTGACTACTCAAACCTGGAGCTGGTTTCGAAGTTCCTTAACGAAGAAGCAGACAAATGCGGAGTCTTCGCGATACCCGAAGACAGAGGTTCGAGGAGGACGAACCTGCGTCACACGACCTACTCAACAACCGAGAGACAACCCGCTTCGAGTTTCACGAGAGAGAAAGTCTGCCCGCACTGCCAAGGCGAACATGTACTCTACGAATGCCAGCCATTTCGGAAAATGTCAGTACAAGATCGATGGGAAACAACGAAGAAATATCGCCTCTGTTTTAAATGTCTCCAAAACAGACACAGGAAGGACAATTGTAAGAAACCTCCGTGCAAGATCTGCAAGAGATGGCACCATAGCCTCCTGCACAACGAAAACAAGTCAACTGAGGGACTCGTGGAGGAAAGGCCAGCAGAAGAAAAGAATGTAACCCATGGAGTGGCAACCAACATAGCCTCTCCAGTAAACACTGTTAGCTCACCTAGGGCTTACTTGAAGATACTTCCGGTGGAAGTCTACGGACCTAAGGGGTCCGAGAAGATACTCGCGCTTCTCGACGAGGGGTCAACCGTATCTCTCCTGGATGCTCAGACCGCAGCGAAGATTGGAGCCAAAGGAGAGGAAGGACAGCTTATCCTGCAAACGGTCGGCGGAAAGCTATTGAAGAAGAACGACTCCCAGACGATTAATCTGAAGATAAAGGGCGAGCACGAGTACAGAAAGAAGACGCTTCGCAGAGTGCGGACCATAGACGAATTGAAGCTATCACCGCAGACGTTAGACCGGGAGAGACTAAATAACTGTCTCCACTTGAAGAAGATAGAGAATGTCCTGCAATACGAAGCCGAAGCACCGAAGCTCCTGATTGGACAAGACAATTGGGAGTTGATTGTCTCTAGAAAAACGAAGAAGGGAAAACCTGGACAACCAGTTGCTTCACTGACAGGCTTAGGCTGGGTGCTGCACGGGTTCGACTCAAAGGGTGTCAATGAAGTCAATTTCATCAATTCCTGCTTCCACGCAATCTCAAAAGAAGACAAGATGCACGAAATCATCAGAGAACACTTTTCCATCGAAGCTCTGGGGGTACAGCCGAAGAGACCTACCAACGATTTGGAAGGGAGGGCAATTGACATGCTCGAAAAGACCTGCCACAGATTACCGAATGGACGATTCGAGGTGGGCCTCCTGTGGAAGAATGAAGACGAGCGGATGCCAGAGAGCTACGCGTCTGCTGAGAGACGACTAAGAGGCATCGAGAAGAAGATGGAAAAAGACCCTCAACTGAAGATAGAATACCATAGGCAGATACAGCATTTGATAAACAATGAATACGCCGAAGAAGCAGCGAGAGAAAGCGAGTCCAACAGAAAATGGTTCCTACCTCACTTTGCAGTAACTCATCCTACGAAGAAAAAGATCAGAATCGTGTTCGACGCAGCAGCCAAATCACAGGGGAAAAGTCTGAACGACGCTCTCTTACCGGGTCCAGACCTTTTACAATCGCTCTTCGGGGTACTATTGCGGTTTCGACAAGGACCTTTAGCCGTCGCAGCCGACATCAAAGAGATGTTTCTGCAGATCAGAATACGGCCGGAAGATAGAGACAGCCTGCGATTCCTATGGAGGAACGACCAAGATGAACCAATCAAGGTATACAGAATGACTTCTGTTATATTCGGAGCATCCTCTTCACCAAGCACCGCCATCTTCGTCAAGAATAAGAACGCAGCCGACTTCACTCTGGAGTATGCAGAGGCCGCGAAGGCGATAGATAGAAATCATTACATGGATGACTATCTGCACAGCTTCCACTCTGAAAGTCAGCTGCAAAAGATAACCTCAGAAGTCGACTTCATCCACAAGAAGGCCGGCTTCGAGCTGCGAGGATGGGCTAGCAACAAACCCCACCTCATCGAATCCAAAGAAGGCGAGCAAAGAGCGGAAGTGAGTCTGGGAAGCGAGAACGAAGAGAAAACGCTTGGATTACGGTGGCTAACGGAAAGAGACAGCCTGGGATTCAGAACCAACTTGCGCAACACGCCAGAAGAGGTCATCACAGACCTAAGAAAACCGACGAAGAGAGAAGTGACCAGTGCAGTAATGTCAACCTTCGATCCTCTCGGGCTAGCATCGCCTGTTCTCATACAAGGAAAGAGGCTCCTGCAGGCGATATGGAGAAATGGAACCGGGTGGGACGACGCCGTGGAAGACGACGACTTCGATACATGGAAGTCCTATAGAAAGAACTTAGAACTCCTGAAGGATCTTCACATCTCTCGATGTATAGCTCCACATAGCACTGAGGGGGAGCTTCACGTGTTCACGGATGCGAGTGAAACGGCATTCGCGGCAGCAGTCTACTGGCGCACCAGGAATGAAGACGGCTCACACTACACGAGCTTGATAGCAGGAAAGGCTCGCGTCTCTCCGCTAAAGCCGGTCTCCATCCCAAGGCTCGAACTGCAAGCAGCACTCCTCGGTAGCAGATTAGCTCAATCTGTAATACACGAGTTAGATCTAGAAGTGAAGAACAAGACCTACTGGACGGATTCTAGCGTCGTATTGTCCTGGATCAAATCAGACCCTCGAACCTTTAAAACGTTCGTGGCACATCGATTGGCCGAAATTGAAGAACAGACGAAGCCACAGGAATGGAGATGGGTTCCCACGTCGCAAAACCCAGCAGATGACGCCACACGCAAGGTTCCCGACAACTTCACCAGGGAACACAGATGGTTCACGGGTCCCGAGTTCCTTAAGAAAGAAGAAAGTCACTGGCCTGCCCCGAGAAGCTTCAGAAAAGAAAAGACTGGTGAAGAAAGAACGGTCGCAACTGCAGCCGTCGTAACTATGATCAGCGATACGTCACTACCAGATGCAAGCCGGTTTTCCAGTTACAAAAGGCTCTGGCGAGCCACAGCAAGGGTTCTGCAATTCATCGAATTATGCAGAGTAAAGAAGAATCCAATCTACATATCCAGACGTCTCGAGAAAGAAGATCCCACGTATAAAACAATAAATAAGAATAAAGAAAAGCCAATGCAGTCACGGACCTACGCAGATACGCCGGTGACGACGTTTTTTCCGATTGAAGCGGACCTATTGAAGCGCGCAGAGAAATTGTTGCTTCAAAGGAGCCAAGAAGAAAGCTTCCATGAAGACATCCGACGTATAAAGAAAGGCAAGGCATTGGAGAACAGCAGCAAGCTAAAGAAGCTCGACGTAGAAATAAAAGATGGACTGCTACGCCTCAGAGGAAGAATCAATGCAGTAGAGGGAATACCGATAAGTTACAAGAATCCGATTATACTGCACAGTAAGAACGAGATCACGAGGCTTTTGATCGACGAGTACCATAAGAAGTTCAACCATGGGAACCACGCTACTGTTATGAACGAGATGAGACAGCGTTTCCTCGTCCTGGGATTAAGATCTGCAGTCCGAACGATACAACATCGATGCCAGTGGTGCAGAGTCAGAAAAGCGAAACCCGAAGATATACCGATGGGCGATCTACCAGCAGAGAGACTTCGGCACGGTGCACCACCCTTCACGTGCACTGGAGTCGACTACTTCGGCCCTATGAGCGTGACGGTGGCAAGAAGACACGAAAAGCGATGGGGAGCATTGTTCACCTGCTTGACAACACGAGCAGTACACATCGAGTTGGTCTCATCGCTATCGACTGACTCAATGATCATGGCACTCCGAAGATTCGCAGCAAGAAGAGGAATGCCGCAGACCATCTACAGCGACAACGGCACTAACTTCGTCGGGGCTAACAGAGAGCTGAAGGAAGCCATGCTCGCTCTCAAAGAAGAAGAATTGACCGCGGAAGCCGAGAAGATCGACGTACGCTGGAAGTTCATCCCAGCCGGAGCACCTAGTATGGGGGGCTCATGGGAGAGACTGGTTCGATCCATCAAGACTGCGCTGAACGCGACACTTAAGGAGAGGCATCCGCGTGAAGAGGTTCTGCTCACGCTGTTATTGGAAGCCGAGCACATGGTCAACTCGCGACCGCTGACCAACCTGACAGATAACCAAGAAGAAGAAGCATTAACGCCGAACCATTTTCTCATAGGGAGGTCTTGCGGAGCAACAAGGATCGGAGTTTTCACCGATCACGAGTTCAAAGGAAAAGAAACTTGGAAGACGGCGCAGAGACTGAGCGACCACTTCTGGCAACGATGGCTACGCGAATATCTGCCCACCTTACTACCGAGAAGAACCGACGGGAGGACCGGCGCTACGGATCTGCGCATAGGTGACGTCGTGCTCATCGTAGACTCCACTCTACCGCGCTACACATGGCCGCGGGGAAAAATCGCGAATGTATATCCGGGAGCAGATGGGCGGACCAGGGTCGTCGATGTTGAGACCCGAGGAAGGGTATTGAGAAGACCCAGTTCAAGAGTCGTGGTATTGGTGCCGAGCGAGTTGCCGAACTAGAAGATGGGTGCTGCGCACGAGGGGGAGACTGTCGGCAACACGGCCAGCAGAGTGGCAAATAAATGAAGTCATCGAGCGAAACAGTCGCAGTCGGCGACACGGACACCGCACAATGCTCGAATCGCGCCGAGCGATAAACTCCGCCCACAAATGGACGCGACCGGAGTCGGCAAGACGGGCACCCGCAGGCTACCATGTCCTGTCAAACGCTAGGCCCCGCCCACTAGTCATAACATAGTTATATTGAAAGTTTTGTATTTGTATAAAAGTAAAATGTTAAGTAGACAAATATATAATAGATAAAGATATAAAGGAAAAGGAAAAGGAAAGAATTATATTAAATATTATATAACATTTTAGAATATTTCGGGAAATGATTAGGATAGCGTAATATGTATAATATGTATAATACGTATGAATATCTATCATTTGTAATGTAGAAGGCATAATTATTGTATAAATAAATCAAATTATGTTAAGAAATGAATGAATAAGGTAGATAGTAAGTCGTACACAGTTACAAAAATTTATGTTTTCGCTCGCTTGTTGATTACTGGATGATTGTTATGTTATTAATTATATGTTATTTGATAGGTTAGTTTCTAAGGAATCTAACGATGTATAATATGTGTAGATATGATTGAAATAAATGAAAGAAAAATGGTCTAAGAAGGTCGGCTCATAGTAAAAATGAGAGTCGAGAGCGGTCGATTTTGCGCGGCTCTCGTTAAGGTATTGCCGAACTCAGTAGCCCGAGCCCTCAAATTCGACCTAGGTGTGCTCTTTCGACGAATACAACCGAGTATTATACGGAGACACCCGAAGCGAGCCGACCTTCGAAGATTATTCGAAGTTGAAAACGGAGTCAGTTGTTTAATTTACACTGAGCTGCAGGAACAGGGAGCAGACGACCGGCGCTCACGATATTATCGTCTGCCCATTCGCGGAAGGGTCACGGAGGGAGAGGAGTGTCGGTGTTGGACCATCACTTACACCGCTCCCCGAGTGACTGGCACGCCGCAACAACTGGTAATTGTAGAATATAATTGATCGTGTAGGATTACTATTGAAAGATTGTCCAATGATTCAATAAAAGTTTGAGTAAGCTGATAGGTTATTGTGCATAATATAATATTGTACAATAATATTGAAGGTGTATGGACCGCCTAATTACAGTATGTCTATTATATATTTTTACTAGACCTCTTCATTTACTTTATTATAGCTTGTTTTCATCAAACGAACCAGCAAATAGACATCCACGTCGGACCTGCTAATGAATGCGCTCGGAAACTGCAACGAGCTCTTGATTACGAGCCTGCACCGTGCACGCAATGAATCCGCAGTATTTCGTGCAGTTAACAACAACTTAGATAATGACAGCGTCCAACTATCTCTCGACCAGTTTTTAGAGCGTCGCAATATTATTATTTTTGAAACTTTGTCATAATTAAAAAGGAGGCTATTCATTTGTTTAAAATATGCATTACGCGATATCTTTATCGCTTGTGAATCGATTTTGATTCCAATATTTTTTATGGAAGAGAGGACAAATCAGCTGAAGGTACATCTAAAGTGTATGGTAATTATTCGTAATATCTACAGCACTTGGGGGCTTTCAGTTGCGTTACCGGCCTTTAAGTAAAATTAACATCTTTTCTTAAAGATCAATGTCGAAACGTTTCGTCGTAATTTAGTCTTACCTTCTATCCTATCTACATAATTGTATGAAATTCTTCTGTCCATGTGTGTGTGACTAAACTCCTAAATGGCTGGACCGGTCTTGACGAAATTCTTTGTGTGCGTTCCGGTGGATTCGAGAAGGACCTCGATTAAAAATTGGATACGGTGGCGCTGCTATCACATGGGGTCCCACATTTTTTTTTCGGGACAGGACAACATCTGTCGGGCCCACTACTTCCATATATCAATTCTATACTCCCCCGCTATAAATAACAATTTTAAATAATAATTTATACATTTTGTGGTTTCATATTTATGAGAATCTTTATAAATGTTTATAATTAATCTAAAAAAATAAACGGTAGAACAAAGTTCCTAATAAATATGAAAATTTTGTTTTATTGCATACAATTTACAATCATTCATTGTGCTTTTAAATTTATTTTAGAAAAAGCTAAATATTTTTTCAAGATCGTTATATTTAAATTTATGTACCCCTTATTGAATTAATAAAGGATCATCTACATTTCAAATGAAACACATTACTAGAAACGATTTTTTATAGAAATAGAAACGAAATTGACTATTCTATAATTCATAAATCGACGTAAATAAACAATATCAGTATTGTAGTGTTGAGTTTGTATTGTATTATTATTCATAATTTCGTCCAAGACAATGTTTTCCCTGACCATAAAGAGAAATACGAACTTCATATACAAATTAAACTCTTTAATGAATTCACTTACATTTAAACTTACTTTTAATTCAAGAAATGTAATATGATATACAAAAAGTTACATTGTACGAAAGTGTTACTAAAGAGTTATGTTCCCTTGGTACTTTAAACTTTGGTAGTAAGCGAAACTTAAAACTACCGATCCACGTTATGGTAATTTCCTTTTTAACTGACTACAAAAAGGGAGGACTTTTCAATTTGTTACCTCAGAACTTTCAAACTGGGTGAACCGATATTGATGTCTCTTTTTTTATTTGAAAGCTGGTGCTTCCCTAGTGGTCCCAATTTCATACAGTTATGACAATGGCATCGATGAGAAAACCATATGCCTTAAAGCATTTTCAATTAAGTACTGTCATTCGTAACTTTTTTTTTTTTTATGTTAGAAGTTGGCAAATAAGCATACGGCCCACCTGATGTTAAGTGGCTGCCACAGCCTATGAGCGCTTGCAGCACCTTTAGTAGGTGCCACTCGCGCGTTGCCAACCTCGAGATATTAGTTCTTAAATCTCGTTCGCCCAGTAATTTCACTAGCGTACAATGCCCTTCAAACCGGAACACAGTAGTGCCTAAACACTACTATTTGGCGGCAGAATATTGGACACTGCGGTGGTACCTACCTAGCCGGCCTCTTGCAGCAAAAGACCTACCACCAGTGTGACTGATTGCACTGGTGGAATAATCTCTGTTGTGACAGAGGTTATCCCAACAGCGGGCGATGGGGTCGTCACATCCCGACGCCTTAAAAAACTAAAAGTATAAAATAAAATATTTTTTAGAAAATAAATACCGACTCCAAAACTATATAATTATGTGACGATCAGACTGCCATATATGGCGATGTTTGGCTTACCATGGACTTCTTTTTCCCAACACTATTCCCAGTATTTTATCTACCCAGGATCTGCTCATTACTATTATCCGGATTTGACAGGCTATAAGTTTTTACACAGAGCGATTGCCATCTGACCTCCGCAACCCTAAGGGCGAACCAGTAACTCATTGGATATGAGCAAATTACTTATCAAGAGTTAACAGTTATTATCAGACGTTATCTGATAACAACTGGGACCGACAGCTTAACGTGCTCTCCGAGGCACGGTGGGGAGACCCAAAAGGACAAACGCATGGACCGAGAGAGATATTTATAACAAACATCTGCTCCGAGCTGTAATTGAACCATGGCCCATTACCAGCACGCCACAAATGTTTGTCAGGTTGGCCATTAACCATACGATAAGAAGATTTCACGTGTATATATATTTGCATACAATATAATTTTCTGTACAGCAAATGAAACAACTTATTCCTTACATAATTTGTACAGTCCTAAGCACCTGAGGTATATTTTCAAGGCCCGTTATCTGCCTGAAACACTCTACATGCAAATTAGAAACATTCTCATTGTACGTATCTCGCTATGTACTATGTACATATGTATAGAAGTAACTAGATTATCTTTTACTGTTAATTATAAACTAGTCTGTGGCAATGTTTGTTGATTTTTATTTAAACATGAAATTTGTAGAAATGTAAAAGGAGAAGACCTGACTGAAATATCAAGGCTCAGCCTAAACCTAAAATGTTGATTTTTTCTCAGATTTCGATTTTAAAACGTAAACGAGCTCTAGAAAAAGATTATTATAAATCCATCCGCTAATTTTTGATAAAATATTAAAGATAAAGAAACATTTTTTCTGACTGAGATATAGAGTCCATAAACAGTTCAAAGACGCACACAGTACCGTCCGAAAAGAAGACGAGATCGCTTGTTCCACATGTCATGTAGTGCTCGGCCTCGCACGGTAAAGACGTCATCAAATTAGAGCCCCCATGAGGGCTGTCTCTTTTCGACGGCTTGGTCTCAGTACTCGGCTCACATATCCGGTGACGCTGTCGAGGCCAGTAGGGCCAACAGTAACACATAAAAATCAACAGTTTTTTTAACTCCACCCATGAAGGGGTAAAATGGGGGCTCAAAGCTTGTATTAAAATCGTTATTCTGATGGAAACTGGTGGTAGTAGCTAGTATACGGCTAAATCGGTGAGGTATCATTCGATGCTACACAGTCAGTTAATCCAAACTCAACGGAAGTAAATCCATATTGTATATTTGCGTTTTAAATATTACATTATAAAACAGACTATAAAATATATTAAAATACCATAGTATTTTTTTTATTACAGATATTAAATATATCAATAGCGTGGATTAATACAATCATTATATTTCCAATGATCAACTTCTATGGCATAAAATAAATCACTTATGCGATAGGCTATCACCGATCGCCTATAACAATCGCCTCCATATCACCATTAGGGATGTACATAGGAATGGATAGTTTTATTTATTTATTTATTTATATTGGTTTACCAACGATTGTTTCCAATGACACATTCTTATATACTAATAAATTAAAAAAAAAGACTTAAATGTAACAATCACTTACAGGTAAACACCACATGCGTTATAATATGTACATATATAAATATATATAAACAAAAACTATATAAAAGCAAAAAATCAAAACAAATTAACAATAACAAAAAACGTTCTGCTCAAAAACAAATAAGGGATCAGGATAAAAACCATTTATAAAATAAATTTCTAATAACATTTAATGTTTTCTAATTGCCCCAAAAAAGGATAGAGATATCTTATGTCGGGGGTTCGGGAACACACACAAGGACAAGAACAACACCTAGACCGGAACAATGGTATATGGTATTCCACGGAATGGTCCCCCGACTGCAGTGGTGATTTTTTAGTTATTTTCTCTCTTTTCCGTACCAGTTCGTCGTCGGGTTATTAGTTTTTCAATTAATTTTTATGATAAAATTATTAAAGTTAAACTACTAATAAATTTTGTACAATGTTTACCTTATAATTAAATTGTATGTACATTTAAATGATAAAAGCCCCGCAGAGGAATCGTAAACATAAATTCTGAGTCTGAAAATTTTCTCTCCACAACTTTGTACCATGAAATCGGAGCAATTTCTAATTAATGTGAGAAAACCTTTGGTTGAATTCATGTTTTATGTGATTTAACTCTCAGAAAGGAGACTTCGGTTATTATCAATACATTGAATTAAAATTAAAAGAATTTTTGATGTTATGTTATATCGAGTTATTGAGCAGTGACGAAATATTAATTGCCAAGGGTGTGTCGGACTCACACATATAGTGTTTCTTACCATGGTAGAAATAATATTAGTTTCTTATATATGGTTCTTATATTTTAAAATTTTATTTTACACACACATAGAAATACACATTCTGTGAAAATAAATCCCTTCTACTTATTAAGGTTCGTCAGATACTCACACAGCCCACAGACGGACTGATGGACAAATGGCAAAATTAAGAAGTCCATATATCCAAAATATATACACAATAATAGTCAAATTAAGAAGAACTTTTGTGAAAATATTTTTGGCTGCGCTCAATAAAATTAAGTGTTCTCAAAAGCAGTGTTGTTAATTAATTCTGGCAGTGTACGAATATAATATAAGGCCGCGGCCCCATTGCTACGCACGGAGAGGTTACGCACGTGTATCCGGTTTCGCTTTGCAAGAAAATGTATGTCATTGTGTCCACTGCAACCAAAGAACACGCAATACACAAAATGACGTAGTTGCTACACGCGTTGCTCAAATAAGTCGTTCACGCAACTCAGGCTGTCATGGGTATTTATAGCCGGGACCGTGGCCCGTGTCGCGTGGCCGAGCACAGCCTGCGCTGCAGTGGGGCCGTGGCCTTACGGCTGGCCATCTTGTCGTCCAACTCAACGTTTGAGTTTAAAGCTATTCGATATGATTTCGACTATAGCGTCCTCAAAGGAATTCATTAAATACTGCTGAACTTAATACTTGTGGTTATTGCCGAAGTTTCATATATATGGGCAAATAATATATCGGAATATAATAAATAAATATTTAAAAAAATTATACGAATGATTAGTTTATACGAAACGCATAATTAGTTTACTGGTAAGCCACCAAGGGACCAAGGGCACCAAGGGAAAACGAGTTGTTTTCGACATGAATGACATAGTCCGACCGTGGAAGTCCGGAGTAGAGTATTTTCGTTCCATGCTTCGTGAAAGTAGACTCTACTTTGCCAAATGCCAAGGTGGCTAATACCACTGCAACACGCGAACTGGACTAGGCGCCCTTGACCTGCCTACCCTTAAGATGCAACAAGGCTATACGCTGGCAAACTTTGAAGCGCGGTTGAAGAGCTGTCACTGTCACGAATTTTTGAGTAACATACGGTGGTATTACCATCAGCAAATTAAGATTAAAGGGTATTGTCTTCGTAATTTAGATAAAATATCCCCTAAAATCTGCCAAATAACATTTATTAAATTTTCCCAATACAATTATTAGAGTGCTTATCTACAGAATGGTATAGAATTTGTGAAACATGTATTGGAATTTACCGAGTAGAGAATTTCATATTGGCTTTGAAATTATTGGGAATTATGTTGATGGAATGTTTTGTTTGGTTAATTTGCTTTCTTCGTCTTCTGATCTCCCCTTTTCGATAAATAAGCTTGATTATCCTTTATTATATCATATACATCTATTATCATATACATGTTATGAAATAACAAAGTTAATATATTGCATATATTTTTTCATGTCAGTAAAATTAGGGCTAAGCCCTGTAATTTATTTCCCTATAGGTATTTTTTTTTAAATTCTTTGTCTATCTTTTCATTTAATTACTATGTACTGTATTGTCCCAAATAAACTACTTCTTTCTGTCTAAATATTTTGAGAGTTGTCATTGACATTCATTTTCATGTATTTCGGAAAAAGTAGAATAGTTTATCATTATTCATATTATTTTCAAAGCCAATAATATGAAATTATCTGCTCGATAATTAAAAAAAAAATATTGGAAAATTAAATGTGTCTTTTTAAGAAAGATTTTAGGAGAAATGTAGAAATTACGAAGGTTATAATAAAACGCGTTGTGATAAAAAAATATTTTAAACTAAAAAAAAGTATTGAACGAAACTATTTTTTACTACGTTCTTTCACGGTCGAGGTGGGTCATTCGTGCCGAAAACAATTTATTTTCTTTTCAAAGTGAAATATTTTAATTGTAAAAAATCTACAACTTTTTGCGTCATTATTTTTGGGAGCACAAACAAATTAGTCACGTATCAACAATACCGGGGTGTTTTAATGAGGTCTCATAATTTGATCGCTGACTAGGATAACCAAGTATTAAGAAAATTTCAGAAGATCCTAGTGTAAAAAACTCTTTACAAAAATATATATTTACATATTGTAGAAAAATTTCCAAGCAAAGTGGCTATTAATATGTTTTTTATGTTACTAAGTTGGCAAGTAACCCACCACCCACCTGATGGTAGGCGGTTGTCTTGGTCGATGGGCGCTTGCAACACCATTTGTAGGTGTCACTCATGCACTAGCTACAGTGACAGTACTTCAAAGAAAAATACTGAAATGCAAAATACACTACTGTTTTGGGGTATTACCTATTTAGGCGGCCTCTTGCAATAACAGGCCTACCACAAGTAATAATGTTTTATATAAATATGAAAAAAGAACTCTCCTATTACTATGTTGTCCTGTAAATGAGTTTGAAATTGGTCACCCTTGCTGTAACTTCAAGCTTCGTTATTAATAGACCGAAGGGAAGAAAAAATGGGTAAATTAAACACGACGGATCGGAGAAGGCGTTTTTGGCATATTAAACAACGTATTTTCGAGTTCAGAAACAAAGGGACACTTTCACGGAATAATTACTCTAATTAATTCATTACTATTGAATTTGGGAGTCCGACTTCAAAACAAAAAAGAAGAAAAATTTTTCTACAACAGAAGTCGGTGCCATATATGGAAAGAAAGAAAGAAAGAAAGAACAAGTTTATTGGAAGCACAGCGAGTACAATTAAGACAAAAAAATACAAATATATTAAAAACAAATAATAATAAAAATGAACGACAAAAAAAAACAAAAGATATAAAATTTAAATTTAAATTTAAAAAAAAAAGTAAACATAAGCTATTAAAAATAAAATACTAACGTGCTGTGTTCCAAAATGGCTACCATTCAGCATTTGTTGGGTAAACATTTTACTTATTATTATTATTTTGTAATGGATGGCATTGTCAGAAATAGACCCAATTGAAATGACCACCAAAGGAATACACGGAAAGCACCAGCGTTCAAATGAAAAAAAGAATCATCAAAATCGGTTCACCTAGTCGAAAATTATGAAGTAACAAAGAGTTTTTTTTTTTTTTATTTGGAAAGTAGGGCAGATGACTCTACTCCACCTGATGGTAAGTGGAAATAAAGTCCAAACGCGAAGGTGGCTAACAGAGTTGCGGAATGCAACCGTGTTAGCCACCCTTGCCCTGCCTACCCGCAAGATGCCTCTTCACGCCTCGTTTGAAGGAGCCCAGATTGTAAGAAGGAGGGAACACGTGAGCCGGCAATGAGTAAAAAATACAGTATAATTGAGAACCTCCTTCTTTGTTTAAAGTCGATAAAAAATACGGTAAATCGTCAATTGCATTATATTTAAAAAAAAATTGTGTGTTAATTTAAACATGGCAAACTATTATTTTTTTTTGGCTTAAATTGTCAAGAATAATTTATATTTTATTTGAAAAATCTTACAAAGAAAAATGTTAAATGTGATTTTAAGGACTTTCAGCCTCAACAACGGCGAGACTTAACTTGTCTCAATGGCTAATTATGTTTCGACGGCCGGGACTTGAAGTGAAAATGTCTTTAGATATTTCATGCTTTGCATTTGAATATTTTGAAGATAAAATTTCTTTATTAAATGCAAAAAATGTCGACTTCAACCGCATAGGTCACCCCAACATGCCTCGGAAAGCACGTTAAGCTGCAGGTCCCGGTTGCTATCACATAAAACCTGATAACAATCATTAACTCTCGATAGGTAATTTGTTCTAACTAAAACTGTAAAGACTAATAAAGTTTCAAGTCCAGATAAGAGTAATATTCAGACCCGGGGAAAATATCGGGATGCATGCTAGGAAGAAGATCTAAATCTGAACGAAACGAAATTAATAATTGTTTGTCAATGACCGCGCACGAGCCTTATAATTTATGCCGAAAATAGCATAGTAAGGCTTACAATAATTAATTTTCCTTGATCCTACCTCTTCACCTCATTATCATTTCCCGGCTTCCTAGCTGAATAGCTCTGTACTAGAGTATTAGGTCAGGAAACAGTAATGAATAAGTGTCAATGAAGTAGGAACTCATATGGCTATGTCTCCGCAGAGTGCGCACGAATCATTAGTTGGAGGCAACTGTTCACTGAGTGAATGCACTAGAGCCTCTAGCTCTGACTTCGGAGAATTATGTACGTGCTACGATTATTATGTGTATTAGCAACTAAAATTAATTTTGAAGTTAACACATGTGAACATCGAGTACTTAACCCTTTAACTAACTTTGAACAAGAACTATGAACACACTTTACAGATTTACAACTCAAAACTACAGCTAGTTTTGCCCACAGCACCGCTCGCGTTGATAATTATTTGATAATCGGTACATGACCTTTTATTACAACAGGCCAGCTTGAGAGGTACCAAAGAACAAAGAAGATTGACAATTATTTTCTTTGTCGTACTTCTAAAAAGTGGAAGTCATTGCCGGCACACACGGCCCAGTCCTATAATCTGGGCTCCTTCAAACGACTCGTGAAGAGGCATCTTACGGGTAGCAGGGTGAGGGTGGCTAGCGCGATTGCATTCCACTACCCTTACCATATACTACCCTTAGGGTTACGGAGGTCAAATGGCAATCGGTATGTGTAAAAACTAGTATCATGTCAAATCTCGACAAGAGTAATAAGCAGCCCCTGGATAAATTTTAGAGTAATACTGTATAGATGAGGATTTTGTTGCATTGAATTGATCGAGCGTATGTAAGGGTAAATGAGGATTTTGTTGTATTGAATGGATCGAGCGTATGTAAGGTAAAAATAGCTATGAGTTCCATTGACATAACTGAAAGTTCCTGGGTAGTTTTAAAACAGTTATCTTACTGTATTCCATTTTGTGTAGCAATATGAGGATCATAAAATGCGGCACCACGCCCACTAGAACTTTTAGATCCATCGGTAAAAATGGCACACCAATCATGATACTTAGTCGATAATTCTGAAATTATATTACATATTAAAATATTATTATCTTTAATCAATCTTTTAGCGCTGACTAAACTTTCTAAATTGAATTGAATTATGTTTTCTAAATTAATGTTGGTTACCCAGGTTTTAAGAGAAAACATAAGTAACGATGGGGAAAGGGATATAGCCTCGTTTTTCATTACATTATAAATTACTACAAGTACTGGTTTCTTTTTTCTGTACCAATAACTATTATTACAGTAAGTTTAGATAGTAAAGAAATTATTTCACTGAATAAGTCCTACGTAGATGCAATGGAGGAATGCAGAGCTCCGATTCCATAACGTGTATTGGTGAAGTTTTAATAAAGCCACCTATAATTCGCAGTGCCTGACTCTGTATTTTATCTAATTTATATGTGTGGTATTTCGCACTGTTATCATGTAAAAAGGAACCGAAGTCCAGTCTACTTCTAATTAAAGATAAATAAAGTTTACGTAAGTGTCTTGGTGCACGCCTCATGTTGAACCAGCCAAAACTTAAAGTAGATTAAGATGTTTTTGTGCTTTCTGGTACAATTCATTAAATTGCTTATTCCATCTTAAGGAACCAAACACCTAGATATCTATAAGAATCAACTAATTCAAGAGGACTGTTGTTAACAGAGACATGTATTTGAGTTCGTTTTCGTCCTCTACTAAATAAACACAACTTGGTTTTATTACTTGATAAATACCTAATTTATTTAGAATAATAACAATAGAGTTGAGTGCATTTTGAATATTATTAACATTTTCTGTTAGCTTTTTATTAGAGCTATAGAGTAAAAAGTCGTCTGCGTACTGGCAAATAAATACATTGCTTTTAAATTTTCTTACCAAATACATTATTAAAGATGTAAATATATTTGAAAACTTGTAACACAGAATTCAATTAATTGAACCACTGAATTTACTACAAGTAACTCAATTATCTAAAGCCACAAGTTCAATTTAGGATGTTTAATTAAGTATATATTGAAAGCTTGCAATCAAAAGCTCATTGTAAATATTCTGAATACAATGTTCATTAAGTTAAGCGTATTTTATATTAGTTTAACAAAACGAAAAGTTTTAAAATAACTTTCTATTTACATCAGTAAATTAGTATACTTAATGAAAGAATAGCTTTGTTAATTGTTCTAGTAAATAATTCATAGTTGTAATCAGTAACCTTTTTGATAGTAATTAATTACAAATAAATAAAACTGTATGTTTGTAATTCTAAACTATATAAACGGTATACGGTACTTACATAAAAAAAAACTATTTTTAAATATTTTTCCCTACTGTCTATTTGTTTCTGGTAATTCCTGAAACAGCTGTACCGATTTTGAAGGGACTTTCACTGGACGATAGTTGATGCTATAAGGTGTAACTTGGTAAATTTCAGTCAATAATCTCCGAGTTAAATGACTGACGTACCGACGGAAAGACGGACGGATGGACGGATAGATGTCGGGCGGGCATGACGAATTTATAATTTTTGTCATTTGTCTACGGGACCCTAAAAAGATTACACGCTCGGTTTTCATGCTATCTAATGAACATACGGTATCTAACCTACTCTAAATATGTGGTTAGTATATTCTAGTATAAAGACGTCATGGATTAATGTTATAGCCTGTATACAGATAGAAAATAGACAGACCACGTCGTATCCTCAAAACACGAATTATTTCTGCCTCAACAATGCTAGCCCTGAATTTTACATGACCTAGATCTTAGACGAGATATTCCACCACTGCTATTGTACGCTCGCGTTCACTTTTATTTGACACTTGAGACTTCTCGGAGTGACTTGATATATGAAATATTCGTACTGTTAATATTTACTTTTGAAGTTAAATGTTATGGTTTTTCTGGTTTGGGTGCGTATCATTACAAATACTAAAAAAGTGTTTTGACAGGGACTTTCTGTAAATTTTCACCAAAACTGATGTACGATGTAATGTGAAAGAATTTTATACCCAAAAAAAAACATCAAAATTGTGTTGCAGACACACCTTCTTTTGCGAAGTCGTCTAAAATAGTATATAAAGTGACTGCGGAACATATGGTTTTGGCGCGACAAGTACATCAATTTTGCACGAATCATTTTACAATTGCTCAAGTCATATAATGGGAGACATATTAATAATATTTGCAGGTTAAATATTTCATAATATTAGTTAATGTACATATAAAATACTATCATATCATACTGTCTATATAAATAAATAAAATTGAAGTGTCTGTTTGTAATTTCAAATTTACCGCACTTCACTTCATGCAGATGAAATCCACATATAAGGTACTTACAGAACAAAACACAGATATTAAAATTTTTGTCTGTCTGTTTTAAATTCGGCTAATCTATGAAACGGCTGTATAGATTTTAACGGTACTTTCACTGGGAATTAGGTGATGTTATAAGGAATAACTTAGGCTACTTTTACTTTAGAAAAAGAATTAGGGTTCCGATCGATAAAGAAAAATCGGCACACCACGCGAGTACAGTCGCGGCCGCAGCCAGTATTATACAAATTTGATGCAATACATTGCCACTAATTGAAATGTCAAGTTGGAAATATCTAGGGACATTTAACCAAAACCCGACCAAGTACGTATTGGACTCAAAAAATATCAAGTTTGTTGTATGGGGCCCCAATAATTTTTAAGTAAAATTGTTTTTTTTTATATTATTTATTTGTATAGAGGCCATAGAAAAACACAATAAGAAAATTACATTTTTTTTAAATAATTTATTACGGTTTATGTGATGCAGCATTATTTTAGTGTTTTTGTTGTATCGGCTATAGAAATATAGTCTGTGAAGATTCCAGCTCTCTACCTATTAAAGTTTGTGCTCTACAGCCCGGTAATAGATGAACGGTGGAGGCTTCATAATAGGGTACCGTTGGCTACCTTTGGCCATGGAACCCAAAAAAAGGCGCCACGTGGAAGAATTCTAGTAAATTTTATTTTTAATTTTACAGGACTACCACAAAGGCATTTTTAATCGTTCACAATCGCAGAAATATTGACGACAATTCAAAAAAAAAAACATATAGACGGTTATAAATACTACAATAAAATTATTTATAGTTAATGTCAGCACGTTGAAAGTTATATTTCAAAATGGCAAAAGAGGGTCAAATCAGCTACTGAAGTGTGGGTGAGGCACAAAGTCCTCTCTTTATCATTTTCTTGACATATTTGACATTATTTTACCATATATGATTGCTTCATTACGCTTCAACATATCTGATGGCGGGGAAGTAGACCGGCTCCCTGCCTTCACCAGCTTACTTAGTAACTACGGACCCCCCGCTATAATATACGAACTGAAAGCCTTATATACTTAGCGTAGCAGAAAACTTCAATAGCGCGATTCAGAAATCGCATTTCAAAAGCTATTTTTACAGCTATCGGCATCGTAAAACGATTGTAAATCAGAAATATAGGTTGATAGAGTCGTTTGATTCAATGTAGTTGTATTAAAAATGGTCTATTTTGCTGTATTTATAGAGTTTTCGAAAAATGCGAATTGTTACGAGTTTCTACATGCGGGAAAGAGATTTTGCCTGTCTCGTTATTATATTGATCCGTTCTACCAGTCTGTGCCGATCCTACGAAGAGGCTTTCGTTAAAAGGAGACAGAGAACCGGATTCCATACGTGTAAAAGCGATGGCACGATTTGAAAATTGTCACTAGATAAAATATATAACTAACATTTTTTTTTAACTTTACCTAATAAAACTTTTTTTTTAATTACAAGATTTTTTATTAAAATTGTTTGTGAAATTTCTCCTTTATATTTTAATGAAGTTAATACAGTTCTTTCTTTATTTTATTTTTAATTTTGATGACCTTTATAGCAGCATCGTTTCTAGAAGTTTCATTGCTTGTGAATTCGATTCCTGATTGTTTATTATGACCATAAGTATTTCTGGACTTCCGACACAAGATATTTTAATATGGTGTTTATATTTTTAATGAATATTTTTACATAATACGTGTAGTTATGGTAAATAGGGTTCAATTTATATTTGTTACGTTGGAAATATTTTCCTTTTCCTTCCTTTTCCTTATAAATTAAGGGTAGCCTTAAATGTATAAACAATTCGAATTGATTTCAATATTTAATATTAAAATTGAATTTTGTTCCATCTAACACTTAATGGCGTTGAGATCAAGTTAGATCGCGGTGGCTAGATTGTTTTGGAATAGTATAAGTTATGTTTGAAGTAATTAAGATGACGTCCTAAGCTTAGGCTCGATGTCTTCGCCTTTGGGACGGATGCAACTTGAGCCCCGTTCCGGTCACTCGCTGTCAATCTTTACCGGCCGAAATCTAACGACCCAGCCCTCCCACCGATGATGCTGTCGAGGCCACTAAGGCCAACACAACAGACACTCCGAAAAAAAATGAAACTAATTGTCTCGTTCTGAAGAAAAAGTGCGAATTTAGTATAGGCCTTCATTTTTATGTTTTTTCAGTACACCTATTTTCTAAATTTTATACATATAGGGTTAATGGTTTTATTCATAAAAGCCTTATCTCACTTTCCATTATTGACTTTTATTCACTTTTTCCATGATAACTAATAGTTATTAGTGAACGTAGTAGGTCTAGGAATGCTACGACGGTACATGCTACGCGGCTACGAGCTACGAGGTTACCGCTTATCGCTTTTAACTACAGCATTGTCAATTATATATATAGCGCATTAAGAGTTGTTTTCGTAGTTGATAGAAATAATAATAATAATAATAATAAATAATAAATAAACGTTAAACACTCAAAGGCCCCATTAGGATAGTTATATCGGGTGTGGGGGTCCGGAAACATACACAATGACAAGGACAAGCACAACTAGACCGGAAAACATGCTCCTATGATAAATAAAAGCATCTACTCCGAGTGGTAATCGAACCCACGACCTGTGACGCTTAAGGCAGGTTCGCTACCGCTGCGCCACAAGGTAATAAATAATAGTAAAAGTCTACTCGACAATAATATTATAATCGATTATATTCTACAGCTTTACCCTGCAATACTTTCTTGTCCAAGTAAGGATTACAATTCTTGATATATGGTACTTATAAATGAATGAATAAAAAAATGAAGTAACCCCGACCAAAAAAGCAATTTGCCATGCTGTGGTGGCGGCCATCTTGGATTTGAAATTTATCATATTGGAAACTGTATAGTGCTCTACTTATCAAGCCCTGCTATTTAATATCTTGAGGGAGTTGTTAAAAATATGTAATTAGCAAATTTTGTAGAGGCGGCCATCTTGTATCAATTTTCATCAAAAATAGTTAACAACAAGTTACAATTATTTATACCTATTTGATACCTGCACCACATATATTTACTACCCCATTTAGGCAAAAGCAAAAGTTAGACGTCGGGACGTGACGACCTCATCGTTCGTTGTTGGCATGTTCTATGTCACAGCAGAGATTCTTCCACCAGTGCAATCAGTCTTACTAGTGCAAGGTCTTTTGTTGCAAGAGGTCAGCTAGGTATGTACCACTGCAGTGTCAAATATTCTACCGCAAAGCAGTAGTGTTTTTGGTATTACTGTATTTCGGTTTGAAGAGCCTAGGCTAGTGAAATTACCGGGCATAGAGAGAAATTTAAGAACCAATATCTCGAGGTTGGCAACTCGTGAGTGGCACCAACTAATGGTGTTGCAAGCGCTCAAAGGCTACGGCAACCGCTTGTCATCAGTTGGGCCGTATGCTTGCTTGCCAACCTAGTAAAATAAAAATAAACATTTATCTAATATTGTGCATTTTAACACTAGGTCCATATCTAACTTTTCATAATGTTTGATTAAGAATTTAATCGATCATTTTTGTTATAAGAATATAAACAAGTCTTTTCAACAAAGCTAGCACATGTTTCATAAGTAATAAGAGATACATTGACTAGTTTATGAATTTATAAAAGGTGAAATCAGTCCATTTGTATAACTTTTCTAAAGCTCTTTCAACGTAGCGGGAAACATCGGTGATTTTAATAATATTCACCTTTGAACTTCGCACAATATATTATATTAATGACATGTACACAGTAAAGCTTTCTAAGCCATTAGTACCAGTTATTATTCTGAAGAGTAAACAAATGTTGTTTTTATGTAAGTTAAAATAACCTTTATATATTACATCTCTAACATATAATAAAAATATGTATATCTATATAAATAAGCAAAATTGAAGCGTCTGTTTGTAATTCCAAATTAATAGCTTTTCACTAAAAGCATATGACAGTATATACGGTGCTTACACAAAAAAAAACAATTTTTAAAAATTTTGTCTGTCTGTCTGTCTGGTTGCCTGTCTGTTTGTTCCGGCTAATCTTCAAAACGGTTTGATCGATTTTAACGGAACTTTCGCTGGTAGATAGCTGATGTTACAAGGAGTAACTTACGCTACTAGAGTACAGAGACTCGGCAGTGAGAAAGGGACAGCCCTTACGGGCTCTGAAAATTAATCACATCCTCTTGTTAAATTGTTCAAGTCTGTTAAAAAATACTTATAACTTATAATAGAAAACATTACAGTTTCTTTAATTTTGACGACGTTGTGGCGCAGTGGTCGCGAACTGTCTTAAGCACCACAGGTCTCGGGTTCAATTCCCGCTCGAACCAGATGTTTGTATTGACCATACAGGCATGTGTTCCAGTCTGGGTGTCCTTATTAGGTACCCAGTATTTATTTTTACCCAGATTTTTATTCTATTGAAGAATTATGAGCTATTTCTCAGAGAACCACTTCGCAATTAGAGGAATTCAATTTACACACACTCGCGAGTGAATATAAATCAGCACCACATCGCAACGAGTAACGAGATTGTGGAACCTCACTCAATTAACTATAATATGCAAGGAAATAACTTACTTGATAAATAAATCTTGTCCAATTAAAAATCCACGACATTAAAGTATTTTAATTAGTAGATTACATAATTGTGTTGCTATATCCAACTAATATAATGTGAAATGTATGTTTGCATATTTGTTACTCAATCACGCAAAACTGCTTAACGGTTTTATATGAAATTTGGCACAGATATAGATTATTACCTGGATTACGATATAGGATACTTTTTGTCCCAGAAAAATGTCCACTCCACTTGGAATTCTGTTTGGATTTTTGTTATTCAATTGTTCATAAACAGCTAAACGGTTTGCGATGAAACCTAGAACACAGATAGCTGGTTACAATAGGATACTTTGTATACTAGAAAAGTTACGTTCCCATGAGATTATTAAAAACTTATTGTATTATGAATTTTAATTTAATACGTCCTGTATTAAATTAAAATTTATTAAGGATGTGTGTGTGTTAGGGAAAATTATTTACTTGCAAATGTTTCATTTCTCGTTGCAGCCAATTTGAAGGTCACCGCAGACGAAGTCGCGGGCAGATGTAGTATATTTTTAATTGCAAAGTTGTAATCATAGTTTTACATGAGATCTTACAACTTTTTGTAGTAGAAGAACTGGGTTGCGAGGCTTGCAATTTTTACTATTTTTTTTTAAATTGGATTTCATATCTTTTTATAGGTCTCCATTATATTCCATTTTTCCTTCCGTTTACTTGCTAACTTAATTCAAAATTTGAAGTTTGTGAGACTGCTACAAATACCTTAGAATTTTGGAGTCAAACTTCTTACATAATCAATACAAAGGGTGGTAAGGTGCCGGGAGTAGCTTCGAGAAAAGGATGTTAAGGCTGATCATACTTTAATTTGTTTCCAAGATTTTTATTGAACCTAATTCTGATTTTTTTATATGTGAGACGAGGCAAACAGGTGGGAGGCTCACCTGGGGTTAAGCGATCACCGCCGCCCATAAACATCTGCAACACCAGAGGGCATGCAGGTGTGTTGCCGACATTTAAGGAAAGAATACGCTCTTCTCTTGAAAGTTCTTCACCGTAAAGCATTAGAAGAATTCGGAAGACAAATTAAGCACTTGAAAACATAGAGGTCACACTGGATTTGAACCAACCTTTGGTTAAGATTTGGGTTTTCTCTCTACTGGCTATTATGTATTCTATACAAAATTTACTGGTACCACCGCAGTGTCAGATATTATGTCACAAAGCAGTAGAGTGTTTTGCATTACTGTTTCGATTTGAAGGAAAGAAGATTTAAGAACCAATGTCTTGGCAACGCGTAAGGTGTTGCAAGCATTTATAGTCTATGATAATCACTTACTTTTATTTTATAAAGGGGATGGTTGCTTGCGTGCCAATGAAGTCACATAAAAAATATTAAGTAACACAATTTCATCACAGTAAAGTCATTGTAGTGTTGTAAGTCTTTACCTTATAGCAGGAACAGAAAAGGAAAGTCCACACTGAGTTTACAGATAGTTTATATTTAATACAACACACGAACAAAAGTACAGTCAGAAGGTTAGAAAAGAAGATACAAGAAAATAGAAGATAAGACACACGAAACACACACGTAATAGGACAATACACTATGACAGAGAAGTAGTTAACTTATATATCGCACCGAGAGGTTAAGGCCGACTGACTAGATATTTTTTATGCGACTAATGTCGGTACGTGTGAAATAATTTTATATTGTTACTCGTCCCGACAGGTATTCCGTCGCATACTACGGGTTTCACCCGAGTATGCGCGTGAATTAAATATAAATAATATTTTCTTGTTTTGTATTATATTATTATGTGTATGTATGAAATGTAGTGTGTAATTGAATGTGTAATGTATATAATATGACTACGTAAATAATTATTAAATAAAATATTATATGTAGTGTAATAAATATTTATTATATAATAAACATAAATATACTAAGTTACCTACAGTCATATTCTAGTTTTTTCGGAATCGAAGCTCTACCGATCCCCAAACCGACATATGGAAATGACATTCGTTTTATACTCTGACCACCGCGTATGAAATTGTCACGTCTTCTACAAGTATGGTCGCATTTGCAATTCACTATATCACTGTAATAAGCATTTTAATACTATTGAGACTACATTATGTGATAACAAACGTTGATAGGTGTAAAATAATTTTTATATTATTTTTCAACCAACTTCAAATAGAAAGAGGTTATTAATTCTCCCGAATTTATTTATATTTTTGTGGCATGAGGACGGTTAAATCGATTTGAATAGTTTTGTTTTTAGTCCCGTGGTAGTTCCATTGTAATCTGGTCCGCATATGATAGGCACACCTTCTTCTTTCTAGCATTAATCCCGGTATTTTTGCTCAGGGTCAGCTGTTAATCTTATCCAGATTTGATAGTTTACTAGTTTTTCACAGCGATTGCCATCTGACCTCCGAAGCCCCAAGAGCGAACCAGTAACTCATTGGGTAAGAGCAATTTACCTATCAAGAGTGGGCCCGCATAGGCGCATAGTTTTCTAGGCGTCGGGATGTGACGACCCCATCGCCCGCTGTTGGGATAACCTCTGTCACAGCAGAGATTATTCCACCAGTGCAATCAGTCACACTGGTGGTAGGTCTTTTGTTGCAAGAGGCCGGCTAGGTAGGTACCACCGCAGTGTCAAATATTCTGCCGCCAAATAGTAGTGCTTAGGCATTACTGTGTTCCGGTTTGAATGGCACTGTACGCTAGTGAAATTACTGGGCGGACGAGATTTAAGAACTAATATCTCGAGGTTGGCAACGCGTTAGTGGCACCTACTAGTGGTGCTGCAAGTGTTCATAGGCTACGGCAGCCACTTACCATCAGGTGGGCCGTATGCTTGTTTGCCAACTTCTAACATAAAAAAAAAAAAATAAGAACAAACGCCCAGACCGCGACAGATATAAGATCAATATAAATATCCACCCCGAGCGGGAATCGAACTTAAGCAAGTGGTGACTATTAAGCTTTATGATGTACAGGAACTCACGATATGTAAGGCGTGTCAAAATATACTATGTGTGTCGGTTACAAAGCATTTCTATTAGTCAGAATGTCATATAACAAATTGATTTATTAGAGCATGATTAATGGGAGACATCAAAATTGGAATAGTATGCATGTTTGATGTAGCTATTATATGAAATATTTTAACCTGGAAATATTATTTTCTATTATGTTCTTGTCACGAACGTCTGTTAAATGCGTCACACAAAATTGATGTATCCAATGAGAGGATATCTATTGGTTATTTTTAGCCGACATTATGAATAAGGGGGTTATGTTTTCGTCTGTTTTTTTTTACTATTTTTGAATGGTCGTGATAGTTTTATGAAAATAAAGAACTAGTAGAGCCATGCTTCTTCCAGAATAAATAGGCCGGCTCGACCCTGGTAGTATTATTCTCTCACAGAAAATCTCCGTACAGTAACAGAAATTTTCCGTTGCATGCGATGAGTGCGAGCGCCCGAGGATCCCTCTATTACCTTCCTTTTTTCCCATCTCATCCCTTCTCTCCTGTTACTTGGGTGGGCAACGTGCATGTGATACTTCGATACTCTCACGAACTTAAATAAAATAGTCTTTATCTAAACTTTTAAGTACGAATATTTCATACATCCATGTCACTCCGAGAAGTCTCAATTGTCAAATAAAAGTGAACGCGAGCGCACAATAGCAGCGAAATATGTATCTGGTGTAACATCTAGGTCATGTAAAATTCAGGGCTAGCATTGTTGTGGCAGAAGTAATTCGTGTTTTGAAGATAGGATGCGGCTTCTTTGTTTTCTTTTTCTATGCAGGCTATATGTAACATTGTTCCTCTATGCTTATACCAGAGTATTTTAATATATACTACGCTGATAAAATTACTTCTATGTTAAAAAATAATAACCACTACATAGTATAAAACAAAGTCGCTTTCTCTGTCCCTATATCCCTATGTATGCTTAAATCTTTAAAATTATGCAACGGAGTTTGATGCGGTTTTTTTAAATAGATAGAGTGATTGAAGAGGAAGATTTATATGTATAATAACATCCATTAAATAGTGAAGAAATACTGTTATATTTTTGAGGTTTCTAATGTGATGTCGTAAATAATTACATTTAATGCGGGCCACGGGCAGTAATGAATAAATCAAAACTACTGGATCGATTTTAATCATTTTTTCAGTGAATGACAATGAAAAAAATACCGATGTATAGTTATTTCTAATCAAGGGTTGTTCATAGTCTATGGTTGAGAATTATTGAAAAAGGAAGGCATCATGAGGAAACCTACATATCGTAGAAAAAACTCTAACATATGAGTATCCGAAAAACTCGTGAAGTGACTGTGACTGTGACTCGTCAGTCACGTTTCGAGGTCAGCCAGAGTAACCAGCCACTATTAGGTGGAGTAGAGTCATCTACCTCTCGGGCTAAATAAAAAAATGTAACTGTTATAATGAGCATTTATATAATATTCTTACATCTAAAAACCCAAAACTCGTTAAATTAAGAGGTATGAATTAAAGAGCGCCGGATTCTTTCATACTATTCATTCTGTGGCATTCATTTGGCATTACACCTTACCTTTTAGCTTTTTAAAGCCTTTTAAGTGTGTCATGTAAAGTTGTGAAAGAGGTGTTGCTAATTGCTGGGTATGTAAATACTTTTTGCACTAAATATAGTAACGCTATAATTTAGTCATTATATAATATTCTAGCAACCAGGGTAGCTTTCGCTCTGGGTACTATCTAGAGGAATAAATAAAATTGCAGTGTCTGTTTGTAATTCCAAATTAACAGCTTTTAACTAAATGCATATGAAAGTATATACGGTACTTACAAAAAAAAAAAAATTAAAATTGTAGTCGTTCTGTTTGTGCCGGCTTATTCTCTGAAAAGGCTGGACCAGTTTTAAAGGGACTTTCAGTTGCAGATATATAACATCAGCTATGTTATAAATAAATAAATACAAACACATTCTCAACGGCCCCCATTAGTACAGTTATATTCTATGTTGGGGGTCCGAAAACATGCCTGTATGGGCAATACAAAAATCTTCTTCGAGTGGGAATCGAACCCACGACCTGTGGCGCTTCAGGCAGGTTCTCTACCGTTGTGCCACAACGTCGTCAATGTTAGAAGGTGTAACTAACTATAAGGAATAACTTAAGCTACTTGTATTATAGAAAAATTAATAAAAAAAATATATATTTTATTGGTTAATCTTAAACTTAATTACCTGTAACTAGAACTCTGCCAAACTCTAAGATAGTTTTTTTGGCAGACAAAATTCTCCTATTCAAATATTAAAAGTAGTAATTACACATCAGACTTAATTTAATAAAAGAAAAAAAACTTAATAACTAGTGAGGGTGGATGGTACAAAATGCATGAAGTGTCAATTCGATCGAGCTTCCGACTATAACTCACTTGTTTAATTTAGCAATTTTTTTGGTTCCGTGCAATCAAGAATAATTATCAGTCAAGTGCGTTGTTGACCACGCAAAGTTGAAACTAAAGGGTTCCGCAGCTTGATGATGAAGGATCTTGAGAACTTTAAAAGTAATGACGAATTAAAATCATTTCGTAGTAATTATTAAAATTAATATGAAAAACAAAGTGCTGACTTCATGAAAAAAGGCAAAATCAAACCTCCATATCATTTTGAAAAACCTATGCAACGATATCTAAAACGTTGATATAAGTTGAATTTTTTTTTCCCACCTTCAGTTACATAATTATATGGACTGCTACCCATAATTTTTATATAATAATAATAATAATAATATAGAAATTTATTCACACACATACAAATACAAAAACAAAGAAATCATGAATCTTAAAGATGCATTTTGTATGCTTGCAAAAAGGCTGTGAACTCAGCTTAAAGCTGCTTTTCAGTACACGCCTGGGGCAGGTGCTGCCAATACAGAAAATAATCCAACAAACATTTTGACTAACACATTTGTAAATAAAAAACGAAACAAAAAAGTAATAAAGTACATTAAAAAAACAAATAAAGGTAATAACAAATATTTATAGGATACATGAGCTGCACAAAAAACCACGAAATGTAAAATACCCAAATTCACTAAATACGAACAGAGTATATATCGTACTGTGGTTCATAGAACACACCTACTTACTAAATTTCATATAGATAGAGCCAATTCTCCGAGTTAAATGACTGTGACATACGGACGGACAGAAGGACAGACGGATGGACGGACGGACGCACGGATGGACGGACGGTCGAACAGATGGATGAAACGATGGGTTGATGGGAATACAAACAGACACGAAACCCTACGTTGTTTAATAGACAGAGATATTTTGAAAATAACATATTTAGTCTTTATTTCTCAATTCACATACTTAAATCTTGTATGCTTACCTAAATTTTAAATTAATTGCGTTATCGACACTTAACGCGTAAAGTTTATCATTAATTAAACTCGACATTTCGATCAGGTTACACTGACAGTGGTCACAAGCAGACTTGCGCAGCGAAATCACTCCTTTATTAAGTCGTTTTACGATAAAAAAAATTTTAAACTCTAATAATAATTTGGGTTCAGTTTATTTATTTATCATTTTATTTAACTAATTTTGATTATCGTTATGTTCATAAACATTAGCGAAATATAATAATAATCCCCGCCCGGTGACGCTGTCAAGGCCAGTAGGGCCAACAGCAATACACATTCCGAAAAAAAAAAAATAATAAACAATAAGCGCTACAAACTCAACGACCCCAATTAAGATAGTAATATCTTGTATCGGGGCATATACACAATGGCAAGGAAAAACACACCCAGACAGAAAAAACATGCGTATTGTCAATAAAAATATCTGCTCCGAGCGGGAACCCCGCAACCTGTGGCGCTTAAGCCATGTTCACTGCCGCTGCGCCATAACATCGTCAAAAAGGACTCGGACATAAGGTTGTGGCGTTGTGGGTAGCGAGTCTGCCTTAAGCCTCGACGGTTGCGGGTTCGATTCCCGCTCGGAGCAGATGTTTGTATTATTCGTACAGGCATGTTTTCCGGTCTGGTTGTGTTTGTCCTTGTCATTGTGAATGTTTCCGGACCCCCGACACAGGATATAATTAACCTAATGAGGGCCGTTGAGTGTGTAGCGTTTATTTATTAAAAAAAAAAAAAGTTTTTTCATAACATGACGGTAGCAATCGCGTAGGTAAAATATTCCAGTTTAATATTATTTATAAGGTACTAGAAATGTCAGTCGCTCAATACGTACGAAACACGTGTCGTCTTGCCGCTGGATTTGTCCCAACCATGCTGTCACTACTTCACCCGCAGAGCACGATGATGTTTTAAGTTTCACACTATTATAGGTTACACGTTATAAAGCGCTATATATAGCTGTTTATAAACAAGGTACTTCTTTACCAGCACACGTGTTCCTTCTTACAGCCTTGGGTCCTTCAAAAGAAGGGTGAAGAGGCATCTTGCGGGTAGGTCGAGCGAGGGTGGCTAGTGCAGTTCGCCTTCTGCAATCATATTAGCCACCTTCGGGTGTGAACTCCATTTCCACTTACCATCAGGTGGAGTAGAGACATTTGCCCCCCGGGGTTATAAAAAAGAAAATGACACTCGCCAACACTAGTTTGAACTTCGAGCATAGTTTTTGAAAAGCGAACGCGCGCATGCAAGAGCGTGTGCCAAAACGAGCCTATACGCTTGAAAAAAAAAACGCTAGCCTGAAACCAGCCTAAAAGTTGTTTAATATGCCAAAACGCCTTCTTTGAACCGTCGTGTTTAATTTACCTATTTTTTCTTCCCTTCGGTCTATTAATAACGAAGCTTGAAATCGCAGGTAGGGTAACCAGTTTCAAACTCATTTACAGGATAAAATTGACGACAAAAATATTTTTAAAAATCTGGTACAACATCTTATTATTCCGTATAAATATATTTGCTATGTTTTTAATTTTTTTTTATTATAAAATATCCTTTAAATATAAAAAAGTTAAAGAACATTTCTTTTTTTCATAATTATTCGTAGAACTTATATATTACAGGTTGTTCTTTATTTAACTTCACGACCAAGCTACACAATTTTGCAGTACACTGAAATTGTGGTTTCCAAATATCGATTGTTGATAACGAGCGAAAACTTACAGCCACACAACAAAAAAAAATTGCGACTGCTTCAAATTTCCTAATACTTGGTCATCCTATTCAACGATCAAATTATGAGACCTCATTAAAACGCCCCGGCATTGTTGATACGTGACTAATTTGTTTGGGTTCCCAAAAATAATTACACAAGAATGCTGTAGAATTTTTTGTATTCTTAAAATATAATATTGAAACTAAAATAGCTGCTGAATTATCTTCTTTCTTGTCTCAGCATTATTCCCGGTTTTATTTTACCCAGGGTCTGCTAATTACTTTTATCTGGATTTCACAGGTTACTAGTACACGGAGGATTGCCATCTGATCTCCGCAACCCTAAGGACGAACCAGTAACGCATAGGATAAGAGAACTTTACTTATCAAGAGTTAACGATTATTATCTATTATTCTTATAATATTTTTAACAAACGAGCGAGAATCGAACCCGCAACCGTCGACACTAAAGGCAGACTACTCGCTACTCACAACGCCATAACTGTGTCCTACTGCTGAATTTTCAGTATGAAAGAATATTATCAGCTTTGAGGAACGGTGTCCTTAGAACTGCGTTTCGTTCATCAAGCACCGGATAGGAAAATTGCGATCAGGAAATTCGGATATCATTCTGATATTTCACGTGGAAAGGCATGGTGGCATTTTTTATATGATGATGGTTGGCTAACAAACATACGGTCCGCCTGATGATAAGCAGTATCAATTCCATCCATACCACCTCGATGTCTGGAAATCCACAACAGCGCGATTTAAAAGACATTTTCTTCCTCCCACAACCACTCTCTGGAATCAACTTCCGCTGGCGGTCTTTCCGCACCGATACGACTTGGGAACCTTCAAGAGGAGAGCGTATTCTTTCCTTAAAGATCGGCAACGCGCCTGCATGCCTTCTGGTGTTGCAGATGTTCATGGGCGGCGGTGATCGCTTAGCATCAGGTGAGCCTCCTGCCCGTTTGCCCTCTAAAAAAATGTGCGTTGCCAACCCAAGGGATTAGAGGGAAGGGCTATGAAGGGCAAAAAGTATAATAATAATAATAATGTTTTTTCATAAATTTAAAGTACATAATTAATCTAATACATGTATATTGATAATTTAATTTTTAATACATTTTTCAAATTTGTGGTATAATATAGTAATTATAATAATTATCTTCCTACTAATTTTTATTAGTAATATTATCTATACTAGGCCGAGCCTGTATTATAGATACTATTTTCTTAAAAAAATATTTAATTTTGAGTAACATTAATTATTGTAGTGTCATAACGCATTTTTATTTATTAATTTTAATTATGTAATGTAAAAAATACATTTTCAATTTCATCATAATTTTGTAATTTTAGCCAAACTGTCAATTTATTTTTAAATTCATGTTTGTAAGTAAGGCAACGAAACGCAACAGCTCTCTGCTACTTAACGCCGATTTTCTGTGTGAGGGTAGTCATGGTCGAGCCGGCTCTCTTGTGCTGGAAGAAGCATAGCTCTACTAGTACTAAAATGACCATAGGCTACGATAACAGCTTTCATAAGGCAAGCTGTATAGCTATAGCTAACCCAACGTGGCAAAAAAGGTCACTAATAACTTTAAAGAAACGTCTAGAAGTTTTTTGTTTTTACAAGTTTAGTTCCTAATTAGTACTTTGTATAAGCACTGCATTGCATGAGCATTTACAAAGTAGCTTTGATACTGCTTGATAAACTGCATTCACTGCCAATTTCGCATAAACTTTAGTGAATATATTAAGATAGCTCATTAAATCTTCACTTCACTAATTACAGATACGTTTGTTATGTTTACTTTAAACTAGGTATCTATTAAATTCTGTGTTGAAATTCTTGGTGATAGTTGATTGATTATCAGCTCTAAATTTACTTTTAGCGACAGAACCTACAGGTTTATATTTCACTCTGTGTTCCTCAAACAATCAGGCATAGATGACCTATATAATGTTAATAATTGAAGCTGGATCCAGTATTTAAGATTTATGAGCCGACTTAGTCTTTAAGGCTGTATGGATGTTATCAAAAATAATAAAAAAAATCGAATCAAATCGAATACGAGAAATACGAACATTTTATACAATATCTCTTTTGTTAAGGTTAATATTATTGAAATGTCATGTTCATAAAAATATGTATTACAAATTAAAATAAAATATGAAGGAAGGAAAACTTTTAAACATAATAATATCTTCGTATAAAAAATAAGAATCAATATAAAATATATGTCGACGATTAAGATAATTTAACAATAAAAATTAGTTACTCAATTGACTTTGACGGAGTGAACGCCGTGACGTAACGAGTCACGTGATCGGAATCGTTTTGGTGGGGCAACTGTTACATTTTAAGTGAGAAAGCGGTATGGTATTCCAGTAGAGAGAGCGATACAGTTCGTACCTTCCAAGCGGGACCGTTGGTTCACTCAACTGTGATAGTATTGACACCGTTGTGGCGTTGTGGGTAGCGAGTCTGCCTTAAGCCTCGACGGTTGCGGGTTCGATTCCGCTCGGAGCAGATGTTTGTATTAATCGTACAGGTATGTTTTCCGGTCTGGTTATGTTTGTCCTTGTCATTGTGAATGTTTCCGGACCCCGACACAGTATATAATTATCCTAATGGGGGCGTTGAGTGTGTAGCGTTTATTATACCTACGTTATAATTTGCGATTGCTGACTAACTACGTAGAATACAAGAATTATCATACTGTGTCTTTGTGGTTTAATTGCCTGATACCTACGCCATGAA
The DNA here is from genome assembly GCA_023373885.1 of Hestina assimilis. NCBI lineage: Eukaryota > Metazoa > Arthropoda > Insecta > Lepidoptera > Nymphalidae > Hestina > Hestina assimilis. The sequence goes on along the minus strand of CM041749.1, from coordinate 800,884 downwards.
CCCTGTACCAGAAGCGCCTACCGATGACGAACGTACCTCCAATATATCGCAGTCGCCGTCATATATATTTCTTAATTCTATCATCGTTTAGAGCTAGAATTAGTTTCCAAAATTATTGCAATAACCAAAAGTGTACAAATTCCAACGTCTGTTATGACGTTCGGCGTATCAAGTTCGGCAATGTAAATGGACTGCGCTTTGAGGAAACTACAGTCAAAGTCATATCGAATAGCTTTACACTCAAAGGTTCAGTTTGACGACGATCTGCCATATTATTTCATACAGTGCCTGAACTTTTTAATCAGTCTACGTAGGTTATATCTTATCTATCTTATTAAAAAGCATGGCTCTGCAACGCGGTAGGAACGTTCGTTCGCTATCTACCAAACATTAATAATTAAAATTATTTATTAAAAAAACTAACTATATATAAAGAAACACAGAGATGGTTATATTTCCATAATAATAATAAATAATAATAATAATAATATTTATTGACAAAAACATAACCATATTAGTAATACTAGCTTAGAGAATAACAATAGGTCTTAGGCTAATTAGAATTATGACAAACACAAATTTCTGCTGACTCTTGAACTAGGCGATAGGCCTGTATCTTGAGGGTTACAATACAACTAGATGTCCGATATAGTACCTTTGACGATTAACTTCTGGATTAACTTAAACTATATGGAATCAATATGTATGAAGCTGCCGATCCATATCATTTTAGAAAGACTATTGGCATCGAAAAATGTAACGCGTGATAAGGATTCTTTTGCAAGTTTTAATTTTAATTAAAGTAATTGCATAAAATCGTTGCTAAACTACAAAAGAATAACAAAGAAAACGTCCTGTTACTTACATATAACTAGCACCTGCCCGCGGTTTCACCCCCGTTAATCGATTATGAAACCTTTATTTCAATATAAATAATTTCTTCCCGATTCGAATTCAAGTCCTGTAGTTCATTTTTTGTAAATCCCACGGAAACCTAATATTTTTCCAAAAAGTATCAATGAGCAAAAGTAACTGCATATTTAACATGGAATAATCTATCTGTGTGCCAAATTTCATTGTAAACCATGTCGTTTTTACGTGATCGACACAATCATCCAAAGATGCGTTTTGCGGTTTTCCCGGCATCGAGATGTGACCCCATCGCCCGCTGTTGGGATAACCTCTGTCACAGCAGAGATTATTGCACCAGTGCAATCAGTCACACTGGTGGTAGGTATTTTTTTGCAAGAGGCCGGCTAGGTAGGTACCACCGCAGTGCCAACTATTCTGCCGCCAAATAGTAGTGCTTAGGCATCACTGTGTTCGGGTTTGAAGGGCACTGTAGGCTACTGAAATTACTGGGCAGAGGAGATTTAAGAACTTAACATCTCAAGGTTGGCAACGTGTGAGTAGCACCTACTACTACAAGCTTGGTGCTTGGTGCTGCAAGCGCTCATAGGCTAACTGCCATAACTAAATGCCAACTTTCAAATTTATTATAACAGTAGGATTTTTAAGCTTAGTTCATATGTTATTCGCACTTAACTACAATAGTATGAAACTATTTCAATATATTTCCATTCGGAGCAATTTCTCATGGCTTCTTTGACTGCTTTATCTATAATAAGTACCTAGATGACCGAGCTTAGCTTGGTATTTTTTTTAATAAATACATTGATAAAAGACTCCCAATAAGAGATTTTCTCATAAAAGTATGAACTTGGAAAAAAACGACTACGCTACTGCGGGTTCTATCTAGCATTTAACATTTCAATATGGCGCTTCTCTCGCGTTATAAACCCGTAATATCTATATTAATAATTCGGTCAATGGGTACAGTAGACTCGATTGGAACCTTACTTGAATAATAAAACATAAAAAAATAATGATCTGGAGTCGACAACATATACCCGTAAAATTCGTATTGGCAAAATTTTTATGACTTTGGAGCTCATATCTCAACAACTACTGACTTAATAAAAAAAGTCAAAATAAAACCTTCTTAACATTTTGAGAAACCTATCCAAAGATATCCCACACTTTGCTATGCGTTGAATTTTTTTTTTTCAACCCTGCAAGTTGCATGTATGATCTGCTACCCTTAATTATTATATATTTTAGGATTTCATTACAAAATTGTGTAGTGGTTCATAGAATACACCGATTTACTACATTGCGTGTAGATATAATTAGACGGAGATAATGAAATTATAAGAGTTCCATTTTTGCCATTTGGCTACGGAGCTCTAAACCGATTTGACAATATTTACAGTGCTACACATATTATCGAACAGATGGCGTAGCTGGTAAATATATTTTTATACTAAATTATATTTTATTTCATATTTATATTTTTATATATTTACATATCATTAATCTACTTATTTAATCTTACCTATATATTTTTAATCATATTATTTTTTTACATGTTGTAGGCTAATGAAATTACTCGGCAAAGGAGATATAAGAACCAATATCGAGGTTGGCAACGCGTCAGTGGCATCTACTTATGATGTTGCGCTCGGTATAGGCTACCGCAACCGCTTGCCATCAGGTGAGCCGTATGCTTGCTTGACAACTCGTTACATAAAAAATTAGCGTAAATAAAATAGTGAATTATATTCTATGATTCTTAGTAGTGGCCAATCAAAGAGACCTTACTAGGCTAAATTAAATAAATTACAGAATCCTCGTAGTTATATAAATTAAATAAACCCTAAATCTCTGCGAGAGTTAAATCACATAAAACATAAATTCAACCAAATGTTTTCTCTCACATTAATTAGAAAATTCTCCAATCTCATACTACAAAGTTGTGAAGAGAAATTTTCAGACACACAACTCACAACTCCGCGGGGTTTCTGTTAATTATAACTTAAGACTACATGCAAATAAATTGTAAGGTAAACATCGTGACAAACTTATTAATAACAGTAGAAGAGCCGTGCTTTTCCCAATACAAATGGGTGACTCGACCGGGGAAGTACCTTCTTACAAAAAATCGGCTTAATGTGTAAGTATCAGTAGGTAATGTTGCGTTTCGTGCGATGAGTGAGAGCGCCGGAGGCCCAATCTCCACCCCTCTGTTACCTTCCTTTTTCCCTTTCTCATTCCTACTCTCCTAAGCCTTAACCTTAGGTTGCCAACATGCATGTGATACTTCAAGTATGGCAAGCGCTCATAGGTTGCAGTGAATGCTTAATATAAGGCGGTCTGTATTCTTGTTTGAAAAAATCGGGCAAGTGCGAGTCAGAGTTCCATACCATTATTTATAATAAAAATTTCCTTTCATTTTCTTTGACACAATTGCCTTGAGATAATAGTCAATTAGCTAGACTTCTAAATTGTATGAGTGGCCACACAACTCAGAGGTCTATTTTAATTGACGTCATCTATGTACATAATTATGTGTGCGGACACCCTTAATTTTGTTTTTTTTTTTTGGAATTTTTCTTTATTTGTTCTGTAAGACCTTGCTTTTTGCAAACCAAGGGTTGGTTTTGGTTAAACCTAAAGGGTACTCCCAGTTGAATTAAAATTGACAATTTTGGTTTTAAGCTGATTGAAAATTAAGCATATTTTCGTATTTTTCAGGTATTGAACCCTAAAAACATAAAAATTAATATTTCCTTCGTCTTACAATTATAATTCTGTATATAATATGAATGTGGTAGTAATACAAGACTTCAAATATTTAGTAGTGATAGAGTCTGACTATTTTTGGCATGAATGGCCTGAATTGAGTTAAGAAACAATACACACAGTAAGTAGCAGTATTCGAACTGTTAAATTACGTTTGATATGTATTAATGCAAGAGTCCTAATCTTACCTCTTTTATCCCTTATATTCTTCTTCTTCCTAGCATTATTAGACACCGTTGTGGCGTTGTGGGTAGCGAGTCTGCCTTAAGCCTCGACGGTTGCGGGTTCGATTCCCGCTCGGAGCAGATGTTTGTATTAATCGTACAGGCATGTTTTCCGGTCTGGTTGTGTTTGTCCTTGTCATTGTGAATGTTTCCGGACCCCGACACAGGATATAATTATCCTAATGGGGGCCGTTGAGTGTGTAGCGTTTATTTATTTATTTATTTATTTATTATTCCCGGTATTATACGAGTATGTACCCAGGGTCTGCTTATTACTCTTGTCCGGATTTGACAGGTTACTAGTTTTTACACGGAACGATTGCCTTCTATCGAATCAGTGACTCATTGGGTAACACAAATTTACTTATCAAGAGTTAACGATTATTATCAGATATTATTTGATAACAACTGGGAGCGCCAGCTTAACGTGCTCTCCAAGGCACGGTGGGGAGACCCACAAGGACAAACGCCCAGACCGAAACAGATATTTGTAAGATGCCAACATCTGCCCGAGCGGGAATTGAAGCCGCAACCGTCGAGGCTAAAGGCAGACTCACTACCCACAACGCCACAACGGTGTCCCTGTACTTATATATCCGGATGTAATTTGGCTCACAAATATTTTCTCTGGATAAGGATATAGGATAATTTTGATACCAGAAACATATTTGAAAAAATATAAAGCAAATTAATTTTAATCAATAATTTTAACGAAAAATCTTATATCAAAAAAAAAGTTAGTAGTAAAGGTCCAATAAAAAACATATATTTTGAAGTGCCATTATTGCCATCATGCCATCTCTTTTACTATTATGAATTAGTATCTCTTTCTCCCTTTAAGAACACGGCGTAGAGGCGTCGTAGCGTGGTAGAGCCCGATCGTAATAGAATATGACTGATCAATATAATTACGAGATAGCACTATCTCTTTCTCGCGTGTAGAAACTCTCATAACAAATCACAATTTTCGAAAACACTATGAATACAATAAAAAAGAACATTTTTAATACAACTACATTGAATCAGACAGCTCAATCAACCTATATTATTGATTTACAAGTGTTTTACGATGCCGATAAGTGTAAAAATAGCTGTTGAAATGCGATTTCTGAATCGCGCTATCGAAGTTTTCAGCTACGCTAAGTATATAAGGGTTTCAGTTCGTATTCTATAGCGGGGTCCGTAGTTACTAAGTAAGCTGGTGAAGGCAGGGAGCCGGTCTACTTCCCCGCCATCAGATATATTGAAACGTAATTAATATGGTAAAATAATGTCAAATATCTCAAGAAAATGATAAAGAGAGCACTTTGTACCTCATCCACACTTCAGTAGCTGATTTGACCCTCTTTTTTCATTTTGAAATACAACTTTCGACGTTGTAGTATTTTTTATTTTTTGTTACTTTTTGCAGTTGTGAACGATTAAAAACCTTTTTGGTGGTCCTGTATAAATTTTGCAAAGATATAAATAAATATAAGTTATTTTATGTTATATTTCCATTTGTTTTTTTTTTTTATATGTTCTATTTTCAAAGGATATATTTTTAGGGTTCCGTAGCCAAATGGCAAAAACGGAACCCTTATAGTTTCGTCATGTCCGTCTGTCCGTCCGTCCGTTTGTCCGTCTGTCCGTCCGTCCGTCCGTCTGTCCGTATGTCACAGTCATTTTACTCGGAGACCATTGGCTCAATCTATACGAAATTCACTAAATAGGTGTATTCTATGAACCGCACAACGATTTTGTAATGAAATCTTAAAATATATAAAATTTAAGGGTAGCAGGCCATACATGTAACTGAGTGTTGAAAAATAAAATTTCAACGTATGCCAACGTGTGAGCTATCTTTGGATAGGTCTTTCAAAATGATAAGGAGATTTGATTTTGACTTTTTTCATTAAGTCAGTAGTTGTTGAGATATTATCTCCTAAAGTCGTAAAAATTGTGTCCCCCTCCTCTAACTTTTGAACTATGGGATTTAAAATTCTGGAAAAAATTGGGCTTGTAGAATACCACATGAACTTTCATTCACATTTGGTTTGACGAAGATAGGTCTATAAATTTAAGAGATATATAAGTTGTTCCCATACCTTTGTTTTTCATATTACTTTTAATAATTACCATGAGTTTACCAACTTATTTTGCGGTCGATTTTAATTCGTTATTATTTTTAAAGTCCTTAAGATTCTTTATAACCCAGCTGCGGGACCCTTTAGTTTCAACTGTGCGTGGTGCAAAACGCACTTGACGGTTTTTTGATTGAATGTTTTGAATTCAACATAGATCATGTTACACTGTTATTAAAATTATTGAAAATAAAACCCGAGTTTGTTTTTTGAGTCCCTCGTAAATTAAACAATGGAACCGGGAACCGGTGAAGTCGAACATCTGGAAATTTTACCGATTTGATTACGGGGAAGCAAATACGATAGAAATATCCACATACCTATTTTAGTTTTTTTTTGTTAATGTATTTGAACGTATATCGAAGGACACAGGAATTCCAAAGGTTTCGGTTGTGGATTGCGCTCACACTAACATGTGGCGACGTTGTAGCGCAGCGGTAGCAAACCTGGCTTAAACGCCACAGGTCGCGAGTTCGATTCCCGCTCGCAGAATATGCAATACTATGCAGGCAAATTTTCCGGTCTGGGTGTATTTTTCTTTATTCACATGTGTTTCCAGACTCCCGACACATGATATCACTACCCTAATGGGGACCGTTGAGTGTATAGCGTTTATTTTGTAAAAGATTGTGTATGAGTCACATTTCACCCGAGCGAAGCCGGGTGGCACGAATGGGCCGGCTCGACCGGGAAAGTACTACCCTCCCACAGAAAATCGGCGTAAAGTAACAGTATCAGTAGGTACTTTTGCCTTTTAAGCGATAAGTGAGAGCACCGGAGGCCCAATCTCCCTCTATTTTTTCCGTTCTCATCATTTCCTTGCTATCCTTTGGGCTGGCGACGCGCAAGTCATACTTTAAGTACCGCAAGAATTCATCATGTAGGTTACGGTAACTGCTTACTATCAGGCGGACCATATGCTTGAATATGCTGTATGATATAATAAGAGATACGCTTAAAGAGCAAATGATTTTTTTTATGTCCGCCTGATGGTAAGCAGTCACCACAACCTATGAACGATCGATACTTGAAGTATTAAGCGCGTAGCCAACCCAAGGAACAAGAGGGACGGGATGAGAGAGGAAAAAAAAGGAAGGGAAAAAGGCGTCGGGATGTGACGACCCCATCGCCCGCTGTTGGGATAACCTCTGTCACAACAGAGATTATTCCACCAGTGCAATCAGTCACACTGGTGGTAGGTCTTTGTTGCAAGAGGCCGGCTAGGTAGGTACCACCGCAGTGTCCAATATTCTGCCGCCAAATAGTAGTGCTTAGGCACAACTGTGTTCCGGTTTGAAGGGCATTGTACGCTAGTGAAATTACTGGGCGAACGAGATTTAAGAACTAATATCTCGAGGTTGGCAACGCGTGAGCGCACTTAGAAAGGAGTACAACTCTGCCTCCAGGTCCTTCAAAAGAGTTATTGCCAAAGCAAAGTCGGAGCACATCGGCAGAATTGGCGAGAGACTAGTGCGTCTTCCTTCGGGTACACGTGCATTCTGGTCCCTCGCCAAGTCTGTCTTAGGGAATTTCTGTAAGCCATCATTTCCACCTCTGCATAGGGACGATGATTCGGTGGCCCATGCCGCGAAAGAGAAAGCTGATCTTCTGTGCTCTCTCTTCGCGTCCAACTCGACTGTGGATGACCAAGGAAAGTCACCACCGGCAATCCAGCGGTGTGATACCACGATGCCGGAGGTTAAATTCCGGCAAAGTGTAGTTCGCAGAGCACTTCTTTCCTTGGACATTCATAAGTCGAGTGGGCCTGATGGAATCCCCCCGATCGTGTTGAGGACATGTGCTCCTGAGTTGGCGCCGGTTTTAACGCGTCTTTTCCGGTACTCCTACTCATCAGGCGTCGTCCCGAACTCATGGAAGACGGCTTTAGTGCACCCAATCCCTAAAAAAGGCAACCGCTCGGATCCGTCCAATTATAGGCCAATTGCCATTACATCCTTGTTCTCAAAGATAATGGAGTCCATTATCAACTGCCAGCTCCTTCGGTATCTAGAGGAGCACCAGCTGATTAGCGACCGTCAGTACGGTTTTCGTCGTGGTCGTTCAGCTGGTGATCTTCTAGTTTACCTGACACATAGGTGGGCGGAAGCAGTTGAGTCCAAGGGGGAGGCATTAGCGGCCAGTCTGGACATAGCGAAGGCCTTCGATCGGGTATGGCACAAGGCGCTTCTTTCGAAGCTTCCTTCCTATGGGCTTCCTGAGAAATTATGCGAGTGGGTCACCAGCTTTTTGGCAGATCGGAGCATCAAGGTCGTTGTCGACGGTGCATGCTCTGACTTAAAACCCATTAATGCTGGTGTCCCGCAAGGCTGCGTACTGTCCCCTACTTTGTTTCTTCTGCATATCAATGACATATTGGAAATTTCCAACATTCATTGCTATGCCGACGACAGCACTGTAGACGCTTTATACACCGGCCGCGCTAATATTTCTCGGGAAAACGTCATTGAGTGCCGGGACAAACTTGTTTCTGAAGTCGAGACTACATTGACCAAAGTCTCGGACTGGGGCCGACTAAATTTAGTCCAATTCAACCCCAAGAAGACACAAGTTTGCGCGTTAACCGCTAAAAATCACCATTTGTCGTATCTCCTCGTTTTGAGAATACTGCCCTGGCTGCCACAGCTAGTATCCGAATACTTGGTGTCGACATTTCGAGCGTCGTTCAGTTCCGTGGTCAGTTGGAAGGAAAGGTCAAATTGGCCTCTAAAAAGCTTGGTGTGCTCAGCAAGGCGAGGCACTACTTCACGTCGGCTCATCGCCTAAAGCTCTACAAGGCACAAATTCGACCACACGTGGAGTACTGCTCCCACCTCTGGGCGGGAGCTCCCAGTACCAGCTACTTCCAATTGACCGCATCCAACGTAGAGCGGCTCGAATTGTCGACGATCAAGCCCTTTCCGATCGGCGTGATCCTTTGGCTTTGCGTAGAGATGTCGGATCACTCTGCATCTTCTATCGCATATATCACGGAGAGTGTTCTGAGGAATTGTTTGGATTGATCCCGCCGGTAGAATTTCACCATCGGACATCGCGACAAAACTCTAAGTTCCATCCATACCACCTCGATGTCTGGAAATCCACAACAGCGCGATTTAGAAGACATTTTCTTCCTCGCACAACCACTCTGTGGAACCAACTTCCGCCGGCGGTCTTTCCGAAACGATACGACTTGGGAACCTTCAAGAGAAGAGCGTATTCTTTCCTTAAAGGTCGGCAACGCGCCTGCATGCCTTCTGGTGTTGCAGATGTTCATGGGCGGCGGTGATTGCTTAACATCAGGTGAGCCTCCTGCCCGTTTGCCCCCTCTTACATAAAAAAAAAAAAAAAACCTACAAATGGTGCTGCAAGCGCTCATAGGCTGCGGCAGCCACTTACCATCAGGTGGGCCGTATGCTTGTTTGCCAACTTCTAACATAAAAAAAAAAAAGGGAATAGAGGGGGTGAGAGATCATAATCTATCGTAATTTTGTAATAGCGACCAATATATTTTTACGTTTTACAACGAGAATAAATGAAATATTTAATAAAATCATCAGACACATATCCATGCTTTATATTCCATTTGTCACCGTCGTGGCGTTGTGGGTAGCGAGTCTGCCTTTAACCTCGACGGTTACGGGTTCGATTCCCGCTCGGAGAAGATGTTTGTATTAATCGTACAGGCATGTTTTCCGGTCTGGGTATGTTTGTCCTTGTCATTGTGAATGTTTCCGGACCCCGACACAGGATACAATTATCCTAATGGGGGCCGTTGAGTGTGTAGCGTTTATTATTTATTTATTATTTCGCTTTCCCTTTTTATCTCATTCGGAGGCAATCTGCATATATTACCATTCCATTAGATACGGATTGGAAAAGTATAAAGACTGATCGCAAAACAATTCAGTTATTCCTAATGAAGAAATAATGAAGTCTTCGAGATAAAATTGTATCACTAACTGAGTAGATTTTAATATGAACATATTGTATTAAAATCGATGCTTTTTATTTACTTACTGTCGTTGTTATCTTTTCTAGATACAGTCCATGATACACATGTTGGCGCATGACGAAGTATAGAACCTATTTACTAAGTTGGAGTAGAAAGACAATCTTTGAAAAAGATGTCATTCTAACGAAGCGTCACAATGATGTTTACTTCAATATTTCTCCATACAGGAAATTATTGTCGTACCGCATATAAAAGGACGAATCGTTGGGAGCCCTTTATCTACATACTGACCGTGCCTGAAGTTACTTAACCGGTCATCCATCCATATATTGATCGTGCTTGAAGTTATTTCATTAGTCGCCTACCCGCGCCCTGACCGGCCTAGCCGTTAGCCTATTAGCTTTTTTTTTTTTTTTTTTTTTTTGTCGGGGAGGAAATCTACTGCCAGATACCCGGCGTCCTGGGGAGGAACAACCGGGTTATGTGGGGTTCCATGACAAGGTGGAAACGTCATGGGGACCCACTAAAACCTCCTCGGTGGCCGACCTCAGTGTTTTTGTCAGGTTACGGGAACTCTTGGAGAACAAACCAACGCGACCTGACAATCACATGGCTCCGCTTGGTAGCGGAGCTCAGTCCCGGGTGGGGCGAGATGGTAAGCCCCCAGCGCTTCCCATGCAAGCGCACACGGCAGTCGGGACCACACCGACTGCCGTCCTCCTTAGGGCCGCTCATCTCGGACGCACAGATACCCCACTCTGCACGTCCACGGCCCGAGGGTGAGCCCTATTTATATAGCCCCGGGTAACGGGGCTGAGGGGCCGGGATGGCTAGCGGCATCAGGTGGTCGACGCCTTTGCCGCCGTTGGCGTCTAGCTGGATCGGCCCTCTCTCGATCCCGCTCGGCCGTCTCCTTCCGGATCATTAGCCTATTAGCTAAGCTAAGCTAGGTTAGCCGGCTAAGCTAGGTTAGCCGGCTAAGCCGGCTAAATGGCCTGCTGGTTAGCTAAGCTAATCGAGCCAGCTGGCTAAATTAGCTAACTTGATCAGCTAAAGCTAATTTAGCTAACATTTTTGCTTGCTTGGGCCGGCTTAATTGTACAAACCTGGTATTTTTCGATTACTAAAAAAATAACGAGCGATTCTCGGTCGTCCAGTTACTAAATTATGGCTCTATACCATACCATACCATACCATACCATAAAAGAGCGCTTTATCAAATATATTTCATTCGAATATGATAGACATCCCCTACAATCATTCTATATTCTTCACAAATAAATTCCAAGCATTTTTCCCAATAACAAACTGTACGTCAAAATGATAGCGTTAATATAAATGTAAATCGTAAATTCGAGAAAGATGACTATCGGTTGAAGGGAAAATAAAATTTACCTTCCAGAGAAAACTTTCCTAGTTTTATTACTTATTATCTCGGATCATGGGATAAGTGTCACTGGGGCAGATCGGAAGGCTATTTGTTACACATAAATCTAAGGTAGTATTACCTTTTTAATGGAATTATTATTTTAACGGTAGTAGAGTTATAACCCTCCTTGCATCGACCTCTCACAGAAAGTCGGCGTAAAGTAATAGCATCAGTAGGTACTGATGCATTTCGTGCGATGAGTGAAAGCGCCGCAGAGCCTAAGCTCCTACCCCCTCTGTTCCCTTCTCATTCCTTCCCTCCTATCCCTTGGTTGGTAATGCTCATGTGATACTTCAAGTATCGCAAGCGTTCATAGGTTGTGGTGATTGCTTACCATCAGCCGGACCGTATGCATGTTTGCCAATCGTAATATTAAAAAAAATTAAGAAACCAATTTCTTTGGAGCTACACATATATCTAAGGTTTAGGATAGAAATAAACTCAAACTTTTATTGAAAATGTCTTAAATTTGAGAATGCATGTTTTAAGTGTGTAAAAAATGCAGCGGCAAGTTTTATTAGAAATGATAACAGAATCTCCAGCTATAAGAGCACTTTTTTTTAAAATCTTTATTTAATTTAGCGGTTTTTTCAGTACAGAAAATGTCACCGCTATCATTGTTTACAGAAAGAAAGTAATTCACAAGAATTATAAGAGCACTTACAAAAGACAAACATAATTTTACCTTCATTATATTAATACTTGATGTGATATAATGATTTGAAAAAGTTTAATATCTTAACTTCTATGTTTCGTAAGAGAATAATAATTGAAAATGAAATAATCTATGTTTCGTTCCCAACCGCCACAATGTCACGAACCAATGTTTGTTACAATTCATTGCCCTTTCCGATCGGCGTGATCCTTTGGCTTTGCGTAGAGACACAATGTCACGAACACAATGTCACGAACCAATGTTTGTTACAATTCATTGGACCTTATCTTCGTCGCGAAAGGCACACACAAAGAAAACAAGCAACTATTGGTAAGTAATACACTGTATTGTTGGACTTCCATTGCGTTATTTGTTTACAAAAGTTCAGTAGACATGTTTTGAAACATCATCAATAAAACTAAATAATAAAATTGTAAAGAAAAACATCTGATCTACTTTACCAAAACAATACACAATGTACTACATAACCGTATCCTTTATTTCATAATAGAAAATTATCTTGTTTTTATACTTGATCAAAAAAAGTACTAGAATATTCTAACTCAGTAGTTGATTATGGATTTTTGATAAGATTGAAACGCTGTAATGCAAAAAATATAATCGTGGTTAATTCGCAGGCCGGCTAGGTAGGTACCACCGCAGCGTCAGTTATTCTTTCGAAAAGCAGTATACTGAGTTTCGGTTTGAAGGACACTGCAGCTAGTGAAAATACTGGGCAAAGGGGATTTAAGAACCATGATTCGAAGTTGGCAACGCGTGAGCGACACTTACAAATATATGGTGTTGCAAACGCTCATAGGCTGCGACAACCCCTTACCGTCATGTGTGTCGTATGCTTGCTTGCAAACTTAGTCACACAAAAAAACTATTACTGCTTTGCGGTAGAATTTCTTACTGCATTGGTGCCTACCTAGTCGGCCGCTTACAATACAAAGGCTACAACTAAAAAAAACAGGTCATTTTCACATAATATGATATATATTTGTACAAAATTAAAAGTATTGCAATATAATTGAACGGCTTATTGTCAAGGCAATTGTTATCAAACCGAAGCACTTTATATGCAAATGAGAGACATACAAATTGCACGAGTCTTACGTGATGTATATACATTATGTTTCGTGGTTAATTGGATGCTGGACTGTCTCTGCACTAGTGGAATATTTGATTCGAAAATATAAATTGAATTGTAAAAGCTGAATTTTTTAGAAGATTTAAAAATTATCAATTACGGTTTTAGAGCCATGTTCCTCCCAGCCGGCTGGACCGGGAAAGTACCCTCTCACAGAAAGTTGGCGTAAAGTAACAGTATCAGTAGGTACTGTTGCCTTTCGTGCGATGAGTGCAATCTCCCACCCCCTCCTTCTTTCCCTTCCCTTCCTTTTTCTCTTTTCATTCCTTCACTCTTATCTTTTGGGTTGGCAACGTGCATTGATACTTCAAATGTCCTAAGCGTTCATAGGTTGCGGTGAATACTATCGGGCGGACTGTTTACCTACCCTATGCTTGTTTGCCAACCTTCATGAAATAAAAATAAATATTAATATGCTTTACTAGTAAATAAAAGTGCAACGTACAAATACGACAAACCTTGAACAAACTTATGTTTTTTCAAGTCATTACTAATACTTCTATTACCCTGTAAATAAGTTCGTAGCTTGCGCTAGAATTAGGTACTACAACAGCCCAAGGGGGTCAGGATTCTTCGGAAATACTTTGACTTTTTACTGCTGTGTGTGTATATAATTATGCTGTCTTATGAGGTCACTACTGAGCTTGAATGGGTTATATGAGTTGTTCTCGAGTGTTCTTAACTTCTTTGATCGGTCGAAAACTGGTGTATGCATCGTGAAAATGGTGTATTTCGCATTAAGATAGGATTAGCCCTTGGGAAAGGATATATCTTTTGTCTCAAAATAAACTTGAAAGAGTTGATATAGGGGATGAAAGATTGTATTAGCTACCATTTTTTTCTATTGTAATAACGGGAACAGTTAGTAGAAAAATATATAAAATATTTTCCAAGATGTTTTTATTCAAGTTCAGTCAGCTTATCCGAGTACGGAGCTTATCTGTAATATAGGATTATTCACCCTACATTGGAAGCGTGACTTTTTACCCCAAAAAGCTTACCCTAAGAAGATTTATTTAAAGTCAAAACATCGAAGAATATTTAGAGCTACTAGAAGAAGCAAACAATATTTTTGACCCCTTAAATATCATCTTCTTCTTACCATTATTCCCCGTATTATATCTAACCATGTCTGCTTATTACTGCTATCAGGATTTGACAGGTTACTAGTTTTTACACAGAGCGATTGCAATCTGAGCACCTCAACCCTAAGGGCAAGCCAGAAACTCATATTATAATTATCTGCTCGGAGCGGGAATCGATACTCGCGACCGCCAAGGCTCTAAGCCGGCTCGCTACCGGCATGCTATAACGGTCGTCCACAACAATCACATTTGTATACCCTCAAAATGTCGTAGTAAATCATTCAAAATATTCAAATTTATTTTTCACAGCCGAGATAAATCATCGAATAACAAACATGTCAATAAGAGCAAGTGGACCGAAAAAAAATCCTTTGGGTTAAAAGTTATTTTTTTGTTTTTCGCTAAAAAATGCGTTTATGAATACTACTACAAGTAGTGTACTCGTTAAGTACACTAGGCAGTGGTAGTGTGGGACTCGGCCACATATTAATTAAGCGGCAATACCCACTAAAACTCAGCGGTACCCTCTTCCACATAGTGGGACGTCATGAGATCGCTTACGCAAACAACCATGACGCCCCGTCGGAAAAGGATTAGAGATAAGGTGAGCCGTGCTAACCTGATAGTTCCCAGAATTTACTAATAGCTGTGATGGAGATTCAACAATTTAGTACCACAGATTTTACAATCTTCTCGATGCAAAGCAGGTACTGTACCATTGCTGGTGATAAGGCCAAAACCAGGAGGGCTCCTGCATCATGCGGATAGGCAAAGAAGGCTAGTGCAATTAGCCTTTTGCAACGGTATTACGTTTGGACTCAATTTCTATTTACCATAAGGTGGAGTAGAGTCACCTGTCTCTCGGGCTGATTAAAAAGTCGGTGAGTCGGTGCTAAGTAAAACGTCGCTACATGATTATGGCGCCGACTTTTGTTAGTTTTTTTTCTTTTAGTTTTTAATGGGATAGACGAGAAGCACCAGCTTTTTTAAAAAAAGAATTATCAAAACCGTTCAGCCAGTCGAAAATTATAAAGAACCAAAAAAAAATTCTGTTGAATTGAGAACCAAGCCGCCTCGCTTTAAGTCGGTTAAAAACCCAAATTAAGAATATTTTTCAGGTAGGCTAATAATAATGTAGAACAGAAAAAAGCGTTCCTCGTTACGTTTCTTTGTTAAAATAAAACCGGCGGCCGTAGGGCACTAATTAAAGGAACATTCGTTACGACTTTGACTCCGCTCTCTTCTTTAAATAGTCAAAGCTTAATACGAATTGTCTTTGAATTTTTAATTTAGAAATTTATTTACCTACATCTATAATTGTATTTAAATTTGACGACATTGTGTGCGCCACAGGTCACGGGTTCTATACACGTATGTATCTCGGTCTTTGTTTATTAAATTAATTAATACTTATTTTAAATATTTTAATACTAGAATTTGTCCATTATTTCGTCTGCGTGGATTTCAGATTGAACCAAATGTTCAATCGTAATCGCTGTGCAAAAATTACTATGTATTTATATTATACATATTTATAAACACCTTTTTTACCTAAAAATATATATAAATATTTACATGCACATAAAAGTTTCTGTACCTCTGTGCAATAAAAGCTTCTTTTATCAAAGTCCCAGTAGTTTTGATTTTCTAGTAACAGATATACACATTCCGTAAAAATTTCAACTCTCTAACTATTGCATGAGATACAGACGCTGACAAACGGACAGCGGAGGCTTAGTAATAGGGTTTTGTTGCCACCCTTTGTGTTCGGAGCTATAAGTAAAATGCCAAAAATATCAACCTATGTAAAACCTCTTAGTAAAAACTTTGAATATTGAACTACCAATTCAATTCATAAAATGTGTGTAACATGACATTTATTGATAAGTCTTTTCGATAAATTCTATTTCATACACGAGGCTCGTTTCGCCGGCGACATGACTATAAAAACATTTATTTTTACGAACATGTTAGAATAAGTAATGATGATCCATTTAAATAGTATACACAAGTAAATATTAATAGTCAAATTTACGTCTTAAAATATATTTTGGAGTTCCAAAAATCGAGTGTCCAGAAATCTTTTCACCAACTTTTTTTGTAGCCTCAATAGCTCAACGGTAGAAGGGTTGACTCCGCTCTATTAGCGCGAGAGGCGTGGGTTCGATCCTAGTCCCCTAGAGGGGCAATAGGGATATTAGTAATGACTCGAAAAAGCATTTCTAATAGTCTTTAAAAAAACCACGTTGTGGATGTCCATCGGCGATAGTGCCCACTTGCCATAAGGCAGAACTATCCGCCTTATCTAGGCAAACATGATAAAGCTAAAGAGATACTTAGTTTGTTTGGTTGAAAGCGCTAATCTCCGATTTGTACTGAATATTTCTTATTCGGTTGAATATGCCATTTATCGACGAAGGCTATAAAACACGCTACAACCATATGATAATCAACTTTGTTCTTTTTTATGTTACTAAGTTGGCAGGCAAGCATACGACCCACCTAATGGTAAGCGGTTGCCGTAGCCTATGAGTGCATGCAACACCATTATAAGGTGCCACTAACGCGTTGCCAACCTCGAGATATTGGTTCTTAAATCTCCTTTCCACAGTAATTTAACATCACGCTATTTACACGGTAACCTTAAACGTGGGTGAAACCGCAGGCACAGCTAGTAATATTATAAAAAAATAAATGTTTTGTCTTGGCTTACTATAAAGTTATTTAACTGGTAATTTATTGAACTGGAAACATAGTAGTAATAACTTATTCATAGCATCTGACCTTTGGGCAATTTTGTTAGGTCGTGACCACGGTCGAATGCCTATTACCCTCGAAGAAGATAATACATCAAAATTTCAAACAGTTCATATTTACTAAAATGTAATGTTATTACATTATATACTCTTCATAAATATATGTCGCCGCGCCGATTCATCACTTAATTAAATAAGCATAGATAAGTCATAAAATTATTACGTAAATTCTTATTGTGAATTTACTTCATTGACATTTGTAATAAAAGCCATTTATTTAAGAATTAAAAAGAATTTAGATTAAAATTTGATACTGGCAGCCTTTAATTGTATTTTCGAAAAAATTATTAAAAATCGAAGCAATTTTGAAAAATTGTTGAACGCTATATAAAGCAAATGATTTGTGTTGTGAAATCACTTTTGCTCCTGCCTCTCGACCAGAAACTATGTAAGTAGTCTTTATGTCACTTTTATTAAAAATTGTAATATTAATTTACTTGCTTTTCATTCCTAAAATCTTCTTGTTTAAATATGTGTGAATTTAGTATCAAATTACCTTACTTAATCTCATAATAATTAAAATCAAAATGTGATACGCAGCGTATTGCTATTATTGTGTTTAAAAGCATAGCAGAACCGATGACTTACATAGGTTCAGCGGTTCTGCATATTTATTTTAAATAACCTCACTTCTGGTTTGCGACATCAGAAGTGGGATAACTAACCCAATGCCTGAACTATTTTTTCTGTGCGTGATATTTCTTTTACAGTTTCTTCTACATTGAGCACCCGAGATTTATCTGACCAAGTTGTTTGAAAAGGGAACAAATCGCGATTATGATAGTGTGAACAGCATTCATGGTGGAGTGACCAGCATTCGCGGAGTAACTCGTTATCGCTTGCGCAGCAGAAACTCAATGTTACCGTTCGTGAAGTGGTAAATGTACTTCGCGGTAAGGTTTTCTGACTTGTCATCGGGGAGTGGACGGCCAAACGATTGGTAAAATATACACCAGGATGATATCGGGGTGCGAACTAGATATCTCTTGGTTTGCAGGGAGATGTTTTGTCCTTCCATATAATAACGTTGCGCCTTAGCCCCCATTCCCATTCCAATTCATCGAGCCATTACTATCCTGAGACCACGACCACGATCTCTGTCTTAGACTTGTGTATAGAGAGCCCCAGTTCAGTTATGACGTGTTTAAATTATCTCTTAATACCGTCTAATTCTTATCTGATATTTGTTTCAGAAGATTTTGTTTAACATCACTAGAACTAGCAGCGATTACCCATGGTCAGCTGTGGCGTGCTTCACAACTGGGTGAACTGTTGACCGTGTCGGCGGGAAAGAAGTCTCCTACTCGCCAAGATCCTGATGCAGGACCAAGTGAGGTCATTCTATCGACACGAGAACGTGTGAAGTTAACCCATCAAATCAAAGCTAAGTAAAACTCTGTATTCTAAAGAGAACCTTAACAAAAATAAGAAAAAAAAAAATCGAGAGCTTTAACTTAAATCTTCGAGAGTCCGCGAGGTATCTTCGAGTGCCCGCGTGGTATCTTCGAGTGCCCGCGAGGTATCTTCGAGTGCCCGCGAGGTATCTTCGAGTGCCCGTGAGGTATCTTCGAGTGCCCACGAGGTATCCAAGAGAACCCACGAGGTATCCAAGAGAACCCACGAGGTATCAAAGAGAACCCGTGAGGTATCCAAGAGAACCCGTGTGGTATCTACGAGAACCCGTGTGGTATCTACGAGAACCCGTGTGGTATCTGCGAGAACCCGTGTGGTATCTACGAGAACCCGTGTGGTATCTACGAGAACCCGTGTGTTATCTACTGTCATGCGTGGAGCATGTAGTATTATTATGTATTGTACCGACTGTAACACTCACTTAATTAGTGTCAGTGGTGATCACTGCAGTAACAAATTGGACTTAGCAACCTTAGGTTAAGTGAACTGTGGAAGTTCTTGACCTCAAAAAGTTAATTCTTCTATTACAGAAAACATCAAAGTTCTAAACATCAAGAAGCTGGAGCGATGCAGAGCACGCATCGCACATCAGTATGGCCGTGTCGCCGCGCCGATTCATCACTTAATTAAATAAGCATAGATAAGTCATAAAATTATTACGTAAATTCTTATTGTGAATTTACTTCATTGACATTTGTAATAAAAGCCATTTATTTAAGAATTAAAAAGAATTTAGATTAAATGTTGATCCTGGCAGCCTTTAATTGTATTTTCGAAAAAAATATTAAAAATCGAAGCAATTTTGAAAAATTGTTGAACGCTATATAAAGCAAATGATTTGTGTTGTGAAATCACTTTTGCTCCTGCCTCTCGACCAGAAACTATGTAAGTAGTCTTTATGTCACTTTTATTAAAAAATGTAATATTAATTTACTTGCTTTTCATTCCTAAAATCTTCTTGTTTAAATATGTGTGAATTTAGTATCAAATTACCTTACTTAATCTCATAATAATTAAAATCAAAATGTGATACGCAGCGTATTGCTATTATTGTGTTTAAAAGCATAGCAGAACCGATGACTTACATAGGTTCAGCGGTTCTGCATATTTATTTTAAATAACCTCACTTCTGGTTTGCGACATATATATTGTATGTAGTCATCATATCTTTGATGTAAACTTCAACGTGACAAACATTGCAGAATACATTAATAAATTATTATTTAAATCCTAATAATAAGGTATAATATTACGTAAGTTCCATATTACCGTGACCTTGTCACCGCAATTGTGATTTATGAGTCACGAGCGGTTCGAGTATTCTTTAGTATTGTTTATTCACCTAGCTTACCATTGCTGTATAAGCTATTCAATATCCGCGTGGTAAAATACAGGTAGCAATGTAATGTGAATCTAACGATAACATCGTGTTCTATGTATGTAGTGACATCATGGGTGGGAGGAGTCTTTGTCTTTGTAAGTAATAAGGGACTTGTAACATTTTAGTACCTTATTAAGATTTCTGTGATTCACACTGTTGCTGTTTCGTTTGATAAACTCGAAGATGGAGGAACTCTTCTAAGGGCCTTAGGGCCCTGGACAGTGGGCCACGTAAGCGGCAAGCACCAGGCCGTCGCGGTTGCGTCAGCGATCCCGCGACGGGGACGTAGTAGGAACTATGGTGCCATAGTGGGAACTATGGCGTAAGATGGGACCTTGGTGGTTTTAGTGGGTACGGGACTAGGCTCCGATTGCCACGGTGCGGCATTGCACCCCTCCCGGCGCTCGAGCGCATAATCATTTCCTCAAGTAAAAAAAAGGAGCTCGTCTTTTCCATTACGAAGAATTTTTATACAAACTAAAGTTCATTTCATTAAATATTTATAAGTTCAAACAGAAGAAGGTAACATAAAAATTTTAATAACATTTTTGAGCTGAAACAAAAAAGAAATTCCTTCGTAATCTTATTAAAACTACATCGGAATGAAAACATTAAAAGCCAGCCAGAAGTAATTTTGAGTAAGAAAAATCCCTCTGTCATTAAAATTCTACCCTTGTGGCTGAACGCTAATTTAATAACAGTTTCACACCAACGCGCGAAGGTAGCTGGTGTTGAGGGAATTTCACAATATCTGCTTTATTACTTTAGTTAGCAATTCGTGAACTTGACTCATTATATAAAATTTAAAATAATGTACTTTTAGATCTTCTTCTTCTTATCGAGTGGTTAGTGGCCAACCTAGTGACAGAGTTGTTGAGGTCGCCCGTAGGCCTCTGACTTGATTTTCGACTGTTGTCAAATTGATAAATTTTGAGCCAGGACTGACTTTTTACGTGTTTCCTGAAGCAAGAAGATGCTCAGTTGAAATACCACTATGGCATTACCCATCTGACCGCGCCTAAAATTGCTTAACTCATTGATCGTTTACCGATCAATGTACTCGGCTATGAGCGTCATACTTATAATGTTAGATAACCTATGGTTTTGTTAATTATTTCTAAGCAATTTGATTTTATGTTTTGTGTATTAAGAGAGCCATTCTCCTCCCATCATAACTGGGCCGGCTCGATCGTGGTAGTACACAAAAAAATAGGCTAAAATAACAGAGTACTGTTGCGTTTCGTGCGATGAGTGAGAGCACCGGAGGTCCAATCTGCCACCCCTCTGCTCCCTTCTTATTCCTTCCCTCCTATCCCTTGTATTGGCAATGCCCATGTGATACTTAAAGTATCGCAAGCGTTCATAGGTAACGTCTATGGTAATTAGTTTCTATATCCATGCTTTGCCAATTTTGGTTGCAATATTATTTCAAAAATTCCTATTTTTACCTTGTTCTTTCATAATATTAGCATAAAGTATATTTAACTCCGATCAACTCCACAGTCAGTACAAGTTAATATAAATCACGCGGTGGGAAGTCAGCTAGTTATAATAGGGCTATTTATAACGTGTGTACATATCCTATGCCAAGTTGCCTTCATAAAATAACAGTGGCTATATACCACCAGTCATAAAACTGCAAAGTATTACTCGCATTTATAATGCCAGATTGCTGCATAGGTGATGGAGCGTACTCTATAATTTAGATTTTAGTTCCTTGTTTAAGGCAGAGTCCATAAAATATTTTACAAATATGTATTATGTCTGTTTGTAATTCCGAATTTCTTTTTACTATATGCATAAAAATATATATTATGTACATAATAAAAAAGTAAATTTTTAATGACTGTCTGTCGCTCTGAAATGGCTTCACCGATTTTATCGGGACTTTCACTGGTAAATAGCTAATGTCATAAGGAGGAACTAAGGTTTCTTCTATTTTAGAAAAAGAATTAGGGTTCCGTGCAATAAAGTAAAATCGGTACACCACGCGAGTGAAGCGGAAGCAGCTAAATATTACCTTTCTTTGACGAAAACAGTGAAAGAACCAAACACATGAATCGTAAGCCTGATAATTTCCTGTTCACGACATCCTCTCTCGAGATTCGGGCAATTTCTTATTAATACCCACGTAAATATTTGAATGAATAGACATATTGGATGTTTTCATCGCGGTAAAAAGCATTGCGATTGAATGGCAAGAGAAGTGATTAGGATTTTATTTTGTGTGTATTCTTCTTTGCAATTTGTATTTACTGCGTTTGACATGTCGATCTATACAACCAGGGTTTTAAATTGCTTACATAGTTATTTGGCTGGTAATACAAACAAGCCTACCGCTCACCTGGTGGTAAATTTCATGGTAATTATTAACCTTATTGGAGTCAGAAAGATAATAATAATTAGTGAAGTTTTTCAATACCATTTTACTGGTATTTTTTATGTTACAAGTTGGCAAACAAGCATACGGCCCACCTGATGGTAAGTGGTTGCCGTAGCCTACGAGCGCTTGTAGCACCATTAGTATGTGCCACTTACGCGTTGCCAACCTGGAGATTAGTTCATAAATCTCCTCTGCCCAGTAATTTCATTAGCCTACAGTGCCCTTCAAACCGGAACACATTGGTGCCTAAGGACTAATATTTGGCGGCAGAATATTTGACACTGCGGTGGTACCTACCTAGCTGGCTTTTTGTAAATAATAAACGAACTCTACACACTCAACGGCCGCAATAAGAATAGTAATATCCTGTGTGGGAGGTTCGTAAACATACACAAGAACAAAGTCAAACAGACCCAGACCGAAACACATGCCTGTATGGTCAATACAAACATCTGCCCCGAGCGGCAATCGAACCCGTGACCTGTAGCGCTTAAGGTAGGTTTGCTACCGCTGCGCCACAATATCAAAAGATAATTAGAGCTTTAGTAGCAGAGTTTGAAGTCGGTCTATTCAATTTAGTGTCATGACTTTAGTGCGACGACGTTGTGGCACAGCGGTAACTTGCCTTAAAAGCCACAGGTCGCGGGTCCGATTCCCGCTCGGAGCATAATATGTTTGTACTGACCATGCAAGTATATTTTCCAGTCTAGATGTATTTGTCCTTGCCTTTGTATTTGTTTCTAGACCCCGACACAGGATATAACTATCCTAATGGGGGCCGTTGAGTGTGCAGCGTTTATTTATTTATGACTGAGAGCATTGGGGGCTGAAACTCCCAACCCTTATGTCCCCTTCCTTTTCCTCCAACTCCTCTTTTCCTACATCCAGAGGCATCGAGGGATCCCACCTGTGATATTATTGGTATTATAAGTGTTCTTGTTTTTTGCCTAAGATGGTGATAAAATAAACGGAAATTGTAATGAAATTTACATCTGCATTATATTATGTACGAAGATAAATATTGCATGTGTTGTTAAGGATAATGAAAAGATAACTTAAAAAAAATAACAGAATTGTATCTTCTCTAAAAACACAACGGGAACCCGGTGAAGCCAAACATGTGGAAATTTAACGAATACGTATACGGGGAAGCGCAGACATAAGATATATAATATTCAGACGTATTTTTCTTTTTAATAATAAATACTTAAAATGACAGTGTAGTTGTTATAAGAATTTTTTTATTGTTTTTTGTAGCCTGTGCTGTAACTGCAACCTGTGCACTTAGGCTAGGCATACCTTGATTAATACCTAAGATTTCGAGTTGATCAATAAATTATTAGTAATAAATCGTATAGAATTTCATTAAAATAAGGAGACAACCACTTTAAGTTAAGTTTTCTGAAATACAGTTTTATCTTGCAAACATATTAGCAAAAGTCTAGTATATAGTTTTAAAATTAATGTTGTGGGCCGTACTGGCCTTGGCAGCGTCATTGGTCAAGGGCCTGAGTACCGAAGCCCCACCACGCAAAGGGGACCTTCGTGGGGCTTAAATTTGATTCTGTCCTATGAACGTCATGAGTTCTCCTGTGACGCTAACCCACTGCTAATGACTTCATCGGCAGAATGTCTTGTCTCGTGTTTGCGCTATCACACAAAGTATGTTAGCATTTTGTTCATGACTACCAGATATTAGCACACGTACTGAATTCATGACTTGGGATTTTACAAAACTTACTCCAATTTGCAATATGTAAAAATATTTGCTATAACGTAGTAATTTTATTCTCATAAATTTATTAAAGAAATATATAAATAAACGCTACACACTCAACGGCCCCCATTAGGAGAGTGATATCCACAAGTAAAAGGAAGACAAGGACACACACACCCAGACCGGAACACATATGTTCAATACAAACCCGCGACCCACTGTGGCGCTTAAGGCATTTTCGCTACCACTGAGCCACAACGTTTTCAGATTGCATACTTTATTTTAAGAACAAAATATTATTAATGAAATTTGAAACTAGACTTATCTTTTTTATTTGAAAAATTTAAAAAAAACTTCAATTATTTCAAAATAGTTTCTAACTAATATTTTGAGACATTTATTGACGAAGTGGACCGATAAAGTATAGCCATAAAATTTTTACCAATAAATGTTTTATTTGCTACGAAATTCCGTTATTGGTTCTATCGTATTGGAACACAGACGTCTATGAACGCTTTCTCATAGTTATATGCTTTAGAGAATTTTATATTCATACTTATACTTTCCTAGTTAATCTTATTTAAAAAAAAAAACAAAACTGAACTGTTGGGATAACCTCTGTCACAGCAGAGATTATTCCACCAATGCAATCAGTCACACTGGTGGTAGGTCTCTTGTTGCAAGAGGCCGGCTAGGTAGGTACCACCGCAGTGTCCAATATTCTGTTGCCAAATAGTAGTGCTTAGGCACTACTGTGTTCCGGTTTGAAGGGCATTGTACGCTAGTGAAATTACTGGGCGAACGAGATTTAAGAACTAATATCTCGAGGTGGGCAACGCGTGAGTGGCACCTACTAATGGTGCTGCAAGCGCTCATAGGCTACGGCAGCCACTTACCATCAAGTGGGCCGTATGCTTGTTTGCCAACTTCTAAAAAAAAAAAAATATTTTATTATGCATAAATTATATCGCTAGACTTAATTTTATTACTCTTAGAATCACAGTCACTAACAGACAGACACACAATCACTGACAGATCTTTAAAATTCTGAAATAATTATATTAGTCCTTCAAACTTCAAATTTTGAATTAAGTTAGAATTTAGCATATAAAGGAAGGATAATTTGTTTTTGGTGAACAATAGGTAAGTGAGCTGCATGCTCCGCCCAGCAAAACTGCGCCGGCTCGACCGGGGAAGTACTATCCTCTCACAGAAAATCGGCGTAAAGTAACAGTATCTGTAGGTACTACCTTTCGTCCGATGAGTGAGTTCCTCGGAGGCTCAATCTTCCACCATATGTTCCATTCCTTTCCCTTATCATTTTCTCCTATTCCTTGGGTTGGCAACGCGGATGTGATACTTCAAGTATCGCAAGCGTTCATAGGTTGCGGCGACTGCTTACCAGCAGGCAGACCGTATTCTTTTTTGCCAACCATCTTAACATAACTTAAAAAGAGTTACAAAATGTTGTTTTCTTTCTTAATTTTTAATTTTTACCAAGGAGAGAGAGGAGAGAGAAGAATTTATATTGCTTAGTAATTATGTAATACGTCGATGTTTCATGACGTTATCAAGTTGAGAAACGGTTATTCTCCGTGGAGTAAACCAAGTTTAATTGGTTAGCAATTATTTATTGTTTTCATTTCTAGATTAATATCTTTTAAAAGTGGTATCGGTATATAAAGTATTATCATTTACAATAAACATTATAGACTATCACATATGAAGCCTTAATAGCGTAACGAATAAAAAGCTTACTTCACTGCGTACTCGAGAGCTGCGAGTTCGAACCTGACCCCTTTGGGCTATTCTCGTATTCACTCGCAGTACAACTTGAAAAAGCATTGCTAATATTCTACAATAATTTTTCGGAAATTCCATCCCAAAAACCGGTCAGCTACAACTAAGCAAAATGGAAATTAAGTTCAATCGAAAGGTTCAGAATATCTGAATTCTCTATTTTATAGTTTGTGAGATAAAGGGGAAAAGGACATTCAGTTACATCGTACAGATAGCACTAGCAAAACTGCTTTAAGCGCGACAGGTTGCGGGTTCGATTCCCGCTCGGAGCAGATGTTTGTAATGACCATACATATATTCCCGTCTGGGTGTTCTTCCTTGTCATTGTGTCTTCTTATCAGACACACACAAGTGTGTCTCCGGACCCCCGATACAGGATATCAATATTATAATAGTGTGTAGCGTAACGTTAAGCTGAGTGTGTAGCGTAAAAAAACAAATTGAATATAACAATCAACTATGTAAATCAATCCGATGCCATTTCTATTTAATATCTTGTTCAAATATTTACTCGAACGAAATACGAGCGATAAAATGGATTAAGTAACGTATCGTATACGCTTGTTCGACAACCGTAAATTAAAACTGAACACATTTTACATGTAAAATATTGGATGGAAGTGATTTCTGTTGTTGAATACGTAGTCAGATCGAAGTATTGATTTAATTCGTATGTTATTGCTTTGTGGGTTTTAGCGTGTTTTCTTTACAAAGTGTTTGTAAGCTTATTGTTACGGAATGCTAATGAATGAATGTTGTTATAACATAACATCTGATAGTAATCGTTATCTCATTGGATAAGCACATTTTATAAGTAAATTGCTCTTATCCAATCAGTTTCTGGTTCGCCCATAGGGTAGCGGAGGTCAGATGGCAATCGCTCTGTATAAAAACTAGTAACCTGTCAAATCTGGATAATAGTAATAAGCAGACTCTGGGTAAATATAATACCAGGAATAATGCTAGGAGGATTGTTACAGAATGCATTTTATCTATATTATAAAAGGAAGAGACCTGACTGACCTATCAACGCCCAACCTAAGCCCTTTGATCTTGAAAGCTAAATTTTTTCAAAGGTGCTATAGCATAATGTAGATCTAAGAAATTATTTTTCAAAATTTAAGCTTTAAGGGGATGAAAAAAGGGTTGAAAGTTGAAAGTTCGTGAGGGATTTCCAATAATTTTTAAATGAGAAGCAGAAAAATTTATTTTTGGTGAACGAATTTTTTGGCTATTAAAAGTTAGCGATTATTAACAAATATCTGCTCCGAGCGGGAATCGAACCCGCGACCGTCAAGGCTAGCTACCAGTACGCCACAACGGCCCTCCGTATTAATATTCTGCTCAATGTTAAATATTCCCTGTATGGGTCTAATCAAATATTTTATTCATGAATGTTTACATATGAGAACAATTAATCACTTGTACGAACCCCTAGAAAGCTAACAATTTACACTGTCAGCTCATTAAATATTAATTTTAACTTTATTAAACTATCAATTCTAAGGTTGTGGGTTCAGTTGTGGGCAAGTATCTATGACTTTTTAATCGCTTAATTTGTATTTTGAATTGACGTATTTCTTGCTTTATGGGGAAGGAGAAATATTTTCAAATAAATAAAATTGAAGTGTCTATTTGTCTTTCCAAATTAAGAGCTTTTTACTAAATGCATGTGAAAGTATATACGGTACTTACAGACCCTGGGTAAATAAACAACGGAGAGTAATGATAAGACAAAGAAGATTCTACTAGATATAAGTTATTACATCAGCATCAACCTTTTTCGGTCCACAGCGGGACATAGGCCTCTCCAGCTTTAGGCCAACGTCATGAGTTCTCCTGTAACGCTAACCCACTGCTTGTGACTTCAACGACAGGCTGTCTTGTCTCGTGTATGCGGTGTCACACAAAGTATGTTAGCATTTTGTTCATGACTACCAGATATTAGTACACGTACTGAATTCATGACTTGGGATTTTACAAAAATTACTCCAATTTGCAGTACATAAAAATATTTGTTATAAGGTAGCGATTTTATTCTCATAAATTAATAAAATAAATAAACGCTACACACTCATGGGCCGCATTAGGATAGTGATATCCTGTGTCGGGGATTCAGAAACACACACAAAGAAAAGGACGCATACCTAGACCGGAATACATATGCTCAATACAAACATCTGTCCCGAGCTGGAATCAAACGCGTGACCTGTGGTACTTATGGCAACCACTCCGCCACGACATAGGCCTCTCCAGCTTTAGGCCATTAAGCAGGATCCTCGGCCATTCTCATCCAGCTCTCGGCCTTGCGAAGATACGAGATAAGTATTCACATACAAATATGGAAATTATTTACTTATAAATGTTCAGGTTAAGAGAGGCGTATTTAATTTAAACAGACGTTTTAATTAACTTGAAACTGAGAAAGGAAAGTAATTACACCGAATAATAAACGGTTCTGACGCACAAACCACGCAACACAACGTGCAAGCTAAATTGCTTTTATGTTACGTTCAGTTTATATGATTTACATACTATAAATTGTAGAGCATAACAGCTGGTTCATCGGGAGAAGAAGATGGATGAAGAAGGGAGATGGGAAATAAAAAGGTGGGGACAGAAGGGTTTCGGCCTAGAGACGTAGAGCGTTAGCACCCATATAATGAAACGCAATTGTACGAAAAGTAAAATAACAGGTTGTTAATCTCCCACTGCTGAGAATGGCTTTCTTTATCTCTTCTATAAAAGAGAAGAAGGAGTTTGATCGGCCACGTTGTTCCGCAGCGGTTTGACTGATACATGTGTCAGAATTTCTTCCAAGATCTAGGTTTGTTCACGTTGTTTTTCTTCATCATAAAGTACGAGACGAAATTTAAGCAATTATTAAGTACGTTCGTATTCGTTTAAAATCTACCTTTTACTGAACCATCTCGGCTCTGCTACGAGACCTACTACTTCCCGTCAAAATATTGTGTCAGGGTATTACTACCTGACTGGCTTTATTTATGTCTACACTAAAACTAATGTTTAAGAACTTATCATACATTTCTTATTTCGTTACAGTCTGAAAAAATGTAATATTTTTAAAAGTTTTCAGGTTGATATTTCGGAACATTTATGGACGAAGCGGCCCAATAAAGTTTTCATACCCATAAATTTGACCAATAAAATGTTTTATTTGATACGAAATTCCACTATTGAAGTCACGTTGTTCAACGACAACTATACTATATAGTTAAAAAAAAGCCTTTGATATCTGGAAATCCACAACAGCGGAATTTAGAAGATATTTTCTGCCTTGCATAACCACTCTGTGGAAACCGCTTCCGCCGGCGATCATTCCAAGCCGATACGACTTGAGAAATTTTACACTGGTGGTAGGTCTTTTGTTGCAAGAGGCCGGCTAGGTAGGTACCACCGCAGTGTCCAATATTCTGCCGCCAAATAGTAGTGTTTAGGCACTACTGTGTTCCGGTTTGAAGGGCATTGTACGCTAGTGAAATTACTGGGCGAACGAGATTTAAGAACTAATATCTCGAGGTTAGCAACGCGTGAGTGGCACCTACTAATGGTGCTGCAAGCGCTCATAGGCTACGGCAGCCACTTACTATCAGGTGGGCCGTATGCTTGCTTGCCAATTTCTAACATAAAAAAAAATTTAACAGAAGACCCTATTCCTTCCCTAAGGGTCGGCCATGCACCTGCATGCCCTGTGGTTGCAGTTGCACGTTGCACATGTTCATGGAGCGATGATCGCTTAATATCAGAAGAGCTTCTGCTCATTTGACCCCTCTTACAAAAAGAAGAAGAAAGTCTAAATATGATGATTAAAGCTTAGTTTTTATAATCTTTATTTATTTTATTGCCTATTATTTCATTTCTAAATATCACTGGATGATGAGCCTACATTAATACAATTTAAGTGTTCTTGTGATCGTTATAGGAAATTTTATTAATATTATATTTATCGAACTAAATGTTGTGGGAGGAATATTTGATACAGAAAAAACGATATCAATATTGGTACACAATCAATGTGTATTGCCGTATTATAATAAAATATTCGTATTTGAAATTTAGAGGACATATTACATGCTATGAAATAACATAATCATATTTATTCATTCATACTCTTTACGTCAATGTAGCCTTGAGGCTTCCTATAGCTTTGCCCTTGAGGGTAGGGTCTGCACGTGGTAATTCCTCAATGATTTCAAGGGAAGGTTGTAAAAGTTTTTAAGGGGTCAGCAACACGCATGCGACACCTCTGGCGTTGCAGGCGTCCATAGGCTACGGTGACCGCTTACCATCAGGCGGGCCGTACGCTTGTTTGCCACCATCGTGGTATAAAAAAAAAATTATAAATGATAAGTAAAAATATTCTAAAAGGTTTTTTGTGTTTACTACGCCATATACATTTCCATGCACCTAACATTTTTTCGTGATAAAAATCCTATGTGTTAGACAGATAATTAGCTTATTTATAAGCTATCGACTTTTGCCGCCTAAACTTTGAGAAACAAATAATTTGGATGCAGTAATTTCTGGTCTTCTTCTTATTCTTCATTACTGAAGGTGCTTGTCGGAAGTGCCCTTATTAATTGTTCCAGGTTTTCTACACAACTCTGTCCTCGGGTTTTCTCAGGGCAGTCGCAATATTGAGTCCTGTCTTTCTTTTTTTCTATTTTTGTCTTCGATCTTTTCTACTACAACCAGTTTATCCAGATCGTTTAGTTGTCTGCGGGCTATATACCATAAGTATATTTAGTAACAAGTAATAATTTTGGGTAATTGGGTCCTACATTTTGAGGTATTCTGTTTGATTATTAAATTCTTTGCAGTGATAGTGGTGTGGTTCCAGTAAGTCGGTAGCCGACGTCGCATAGTTCATGGGGAGTCGGAACCGTGGGTGGATTTTTTTGTGACGGTAGACGTGTTCTAGTAAGTCGGAGTGGAATGACTGTAGATGAGGGCAAGAAATGCAGTATGCTCGTTGAAAACTTTAATACCGTGATAAAGAATTATGTTAATCGGATATTTTATCGCATCGCATTATGTTGCTTGTAGATGTCTCTTAAAATTGCATATGTATTGGCATTCATTGAAGTACAACTAAAACTTTCCTTTTTTTCCGTTCCAAATCTATTTCAACATCATTTATCTATTTCTTCATCAGTTCTGAACAAAGCTCGTATTTTTATCATAACATAATATTTGCTGAGAAAATAGTCAGTATATAAAAAAGTTTGCATCGAACACGTCAGTCGCGTAAAATTTGGGCTAAAACCAGCTTTCATGAAATAACGTTTTTGCTCCATTCTTTATACCTCGATAAGTTTTTCTACGATATTTATTAATAATTTACTATAGAGGTCAAGCGAATTTGAGATATTAGAGTATCGTAATTATACCCAAATCAGTTTCAGTATTTATTTATTCTTTATTTTGGGAGCTCATAATTTTAAGATCTATAATGGCCGAAGATAATCACTTTTATATAGACCCAATATGCTAGTGAAAAAGGATTAATAATTTTCTTTAAAAAAATACCATTAGCACTTAATGCTTAGATATTTTTTTTTAATTTTATCATAACAGAGCCATGCTTTTCCGGGCAGACATGGAGCCGCTCAACCGTAGAAATACTACTACCCTGTTACAGAAAAGCGTAAAGTACCATAGTACTGCTGTATTATGTGCGATGAGCGAGAGCACCGGAGGACTAATCTCCCACCCCCTCTGTACCCTTCCTTTTTGCCCTTCTCATACCCTCCTTTCTATCTCTTGGGTTGGCAACGCGCTTGTTATACTATAGTATTGCAAGCGTTCATAGCTTGCGGTGACATGCTTGTTTGCCATTGAAAAAAACCATAAAAAGGTATATTTACATAGTATTTAGATCGTCACTTATTTCATTCTTTGTCATTTAAATTTATTTTAAGCTTTCGAGTCACACAAAGGTCGCAGTAACTCATCCAAAACATGCAAATATATTTTCGCTCACCCCTAAAGCGTATAAATCTTTGCTCAAACATGTCGATACGGACGCTCGGACTGAAATAAATCTCTGAGATTAGAGGATACGTGACCCCGCTGACCTGGCGTGACCAGGTAATGACAAAATTAAGCATACAATTTTTTTTTTACTTATCAGAACGATTTTGATGTTTTTTATTTTTATTTTGATACTGATGATTTATTATTTTATAAACTATCCTCAGATATGGAACGCCTATAGCCGGGTGCGACCACTGATCGGTAAACGATCGGTGGGTTAAGCAACTTTAGGCGCGGTCAGTCACTAGACGGGTATGTCACGTAGTGGTATTTCTACTGAGCGTCTCCGTGCCGTCCACGTAAAACGTCGGTCCCGGCTGTTATCAATTTCATGTCAGTCGATAAGTCAAGTCAGAGGCCTAAGGACGACCTGAACAACTCTGACACTAGGTTGGCGACTAACCATTCGATAAGAATATGGAATGCCAGTCCGTAAACAGAGTTAACGTTGAATAATTTATATAAGATTTTGTAGTTTCTTACTAAAATGAAGCCTACTAACATAATTCCCGATATTTTACCCAGAGTCTGCCTAAGCTCTTATCCCGATTTGACGGGTTACTAATTTTTAAATCAAGCGGCTGCCATCTGACCGCAACTAGCGGCGAACCAGTGACTCATTGCATATATTTAATTATCTATCAGGAATCAACGATTATTATCATGTTATGATAAAATTAGAAACCGTCAACTTAACGTGTTATCCGAGGAAAGGTGGGGAGTCCTATAAGAACAAACGCTGAGACCGAGACCGAGAGATTGACATTGAAAAAATTACATAAAAAAGAATATAGCCACCTGAGTTTGTTTAGTTGGCTTTTCTCAGGTAGAGGTTTCAATTTGGAGCCGGTGATAGAATCTGACTTTCAAGAAATAAGTGTAGTGCTTTTTACGTTGAATTTAATAACCGAATTTGAATTCGAGGCAGATACTTATAAGATATATATAAATACCCGCTCCGAGCGGGAATCTAACCCGCGACTGACTTGCTACCAATAATACACATAAAGAACGTAATTATAATAAAGTATTACGTATTTTTTAAACGTACACTGAAGTAAGTTTTCATTTATCTATAAATAGAAAAGTTGAAACAAAGAGTAAATCATCTGATCTCCTCTCGAAAAGCAATATCGTCACAGATATAAAATAAATACAAGAAAAATGCAGCATCTTGGTGAAAGAACGTTTTGTAGTCAAAACGTTTTATTAAAGAAAGAATTTTTGTGTATCAGTTATAAAGTTAGATTAGGTTTATATTTGAAATGTTGCACTAATTTTTTTTTTTCGGAATGTGTATTGTTGTTGGCCTTACTGGCCTTGACAGCGTCACCGGGGAGTACAGAGATTCAGCCGTGATAAAGGGGCAGCCCTCACGGGGGCTCAAATTTGATTCTGTCTTTAGGGTGCCTCCTGCGAAGGTTGCACTAATGAAAGAACAAAAAATACTGCAGTGCTGCGAGCGTTCATAGGCCACGGCAACCGCTCAACATCAGGTGGGCCGTAATGTTTATTATTGCCTCCTATGCAAAGTGGGATCAGTAATAATTAAAAAAAATATAACAAATAAATGCTACACCCGAACCCGCGATCTGTGGCGCTTAAGGCAGGTTCGCTAGAGCTGCGCTACAACATCGTCAAAACAAATTATTAATTTCTTACGATTCTTTCTTTTTATTGTTTTACTTATTTAGTTATTTATTTATTTATTTTTATTTATTTATTTATTGTGAATGTTTCCGGACCCCGACACAGGATATTATTATCCTAATGGGGGCCGTTGAGTGTGCAGCGTTTATTTATTTATTTAAAGAACTTATTACTATTAAACAAAATAAAGAATACCTGATATACTTTAGGAGGTAGCTTTATGCAGCGATGGAAAAACTGTTTTTATTTGGAACACTACATTACACTACCTATATTACCGCAGACAGGTAGAGGTATTATTCTTAATAAATAAATTGAACAAAATGTTTAATCTAAAATTGCTTAAACCTTTAAATCGTAGGGGAAAAATATGATGAATAATTTATTTGCCTCACAATTTATATTTAAGTTTCTCCTACGGGAATTAGGTTGATTGTTATTTACCAAATATTTCATTATTCCAAAATTAATATTTGGATAAGAATTTTAAGCGAAACTTAACAAACATCACTGACATGCAATAAATAATATTATGTATTTATTACTTAGATCAGTCTAGTTAATTCAGTCTGAACTAAGTGCGCCTGATGACGTTATCAAGGCCAGTAGGGCCAACGGCTATATACAGTCAGAAATAAAAAGAAAACTTGTGATATAGACACAGTATAAATGTAGCATTTTGTAAATTATAGCACCTTGATGACGAGGTTGTGGCGCAGCAGTGTTAAGCCTGCCTTAAGAGCTACAGGTTGGGGTATCGATTCCCGCTCGGAGCAGATGTTTGTATTGACGATACAGGCGTGTTTTGCTCTCTGTGTGTGCTAGTCCTTGAATTTTTTTTTAATTTTTTTTTAAAGAATATGAGCAATGCTTTTTCAAGGCATTACTAATATTCCTATTGCCCCTCCAAATAAGCTCGAAGCTTGCGCTAGGAGTGGGCACGACAATAGGCCAAGGGGGTCAGGATCAAACCCTCGACTCTCGCGTTTACGGAGCGAAGTCGGCCCTTCTACCGTTGAGCTATTGAGGCTTCATTCATGTTCATGTCATTGTGTATGTGTTATATAATTATCCTAATGAGGGCCCGTTGAGTGTGTAGTGTTTATTATTTTTTATTTATTATTTATTTAAATGGTCTGTTAAGAAAACTTTTCAAGAACTATACCTCAGTTTGTAATCGAGTTTGCATAAAAACGTTTTCACTTTAAGAGATGAATGAACGGATTTCTTTAAATCGGTTGTCTGTCTAACTTTAATTAAGATTTCCCTGGAATAGATTTGTAAGAGACAGCTCTGTTTAAAAGACGGTCTCTCGGTTTTCAAATAGAATAAAAACTAAAAATATTCTGCATTGTTATCTTTCTACCGCAAAATTTTATTTAAACAACGCAATGCATAACACAATGCAACACATTCTTCGGCCCCCATTAGGATAGTGATATCCTATTTCGGGTGTCCGGACACATATTAATATGTTAAAAAGATTATTATTATTATTACTAAACACAACGACAAGGACAAACACAGCCTGACCGGAACTCATGTATGGTCAATACAAACATAATCGAGCAGGAATCGAACCCGCGACCTGTGTTGCTTAAGGCAGGCTACTGCTACGCCACAACGTCGTATATAAAAAGTAAATTTTCTAGTTTCACGGTGTGTCCATGTTCATATGGCTTCAATTGGTCTTCACGAACCGATACGACTTGGGAACCTTCAAGAGAAGAGCGTATTCTTTCCTTAAAGGTCGGCAACGCGCCTGCATGCCTTCTGGTGTTGCAGATGCTCATGGGCGGCGGTGATCGCTTAACATCAGGTGAGCCTCCTGCCCGTTTGCCCCTATTACATAAAAAAAAAAAAAAAAAAATTTAAATGTGTTTGTTATTGAAGGGACTAAATCACGTTGGGTGACCCTAGCTCCCTTTATAATTCTCATTTCGGCCAGGAATTGACTATAATGCGTAGGACTATTATTAAAATCCGCCCGAAAAATTGCTCTTTTATCCAAAAAATTGTAATATAGCAGCCGGCAAAGCCGCGAAAACCTACATTTGGTGCTATAATTTACAGGATTCCAACGAATTCTTTATTCTGAATAGCCAAATAATTAATGCTCGTTTCCGTTTACTCGTTTTTAGGGTTCCGTACCTCAAAAGGTAAAAAGGAACCCTTATAAGATCACTTTCTTGTCCGTCTGTCCGTCCGTGTGTCACCACCGATTTTCTCAGGAACAAAAATTGACAGTTCTAGGTCAACTGGAAGTACCCTATAGCTTTTGAGTCGAAAACCTATATTGCAGTCCCGATTGACCTAGAATTACGAAATTTGGCAAAAAGCGAGGTCTTAAAGAAAAAATTCCAAAAAATAAAAAATCTTGAAATATCCCCATATATACATAGTTTACGCCAATTAAGATAGTCTCCTTGATTTGTATTTGCAACTTACAATTTAGAGGTCTAGCTTAGTTGGCGCCAAACACAAATAAGTAAATAAATAAAATTGTGCTATATCATGAAATAAAAAAAAATTGTTATAGATAATTGTACGGGACCCTTCATGGGCGAGTTCGATTGAGCGGGCACTTGCCCCATGTTTTTTATTTTGAAAAAGTATCTTTTCCTAATGTAGGTTTTGTACTGGGAAATACGTATAAAGGCTTTCATTGTGCAGAAAACAAACGTTTCGTAGGTAGAGCTAGTTTATGCTTCAATTTTGACCAAGGACAATA
Source organism: Hestina assimilis (assembly GCA_023373885.1). Classification (NCBI taxonomy): domain Eukaryota; kingdom Metazoa; phylum Arthropoda; class Insecta; order Lepidoptera; family Nymphalidae; genus Hestina; species Hestina assimilis. The sequence goes on along the minus strand of CM041749.1, from coordinate 764,673 downwards.
GTGAAAGATGGTATGGGATGCGATATCTACTCTTTTCTATATCTATGGTTCTATACCATACCTTCTAAACATTAACTTTAAACCATTAAATAATGTAGATATACATTGCAGCAAAATCTAAGAGGAATACAATATTGATTTCCTTGTATACATTAATCGGTTTCCTAAATACGAATACATAGCTATACTATTTTAGCATGGATTTCGTACGTGAAACGTGGGTGACGTGAGTGCCAGAGGTCCTTTAGAACCCCTTCCAGGTCGTGTGCGATTGTTCCACGCAAGAACATTCAATTTTAGAACGTCTCTTCTTTAATTTTTTTTTTTAAAGAATATTAGCAATCCTTTCTTCAAGGCATTACTAATATTCCTATTGCCCCTACAATTCATTGAAAATAGTACCATAAAATATGCCCAATAAAGGTATAAATGTATAAATGAAAGTCTATAATCTCGTTACGCATCTAAATGATGTGCCGATTTATATTCTCTCCCGATACTGTGCTAATTGGGTTGCTCTAATTGCGAGCCTGGAAGACATAACAATGTTCGATTCTATTAAAATAATAGCGAAGAATGATTTGTATGTTATGATTTATATGGTTCGTGGACGTTTGCAAACCTAAGCCTTTTTTTGTTTTCGTTGAGAGGTACATTTACGCCACCTGTAGTGTCGAGTACACTTAAGCATACTTAGTAGTGGTAGTGTGGGACTCGGCCGCTTGTTAATCAAGCAGCAATACCCACTACAACACAGCGGAACCCTCGGCGCCATACTAAGACATCATGTTTGCTTGAGACAAACTTTCATCAGTTTAGGATATAGTATTTACAAACCTTTTTTTTTCAATTTTCGCGTTGTTTTTTTATTTAATTTTGGAGATCTGTCATTTTTGACACTCCGCCTACCATTGCCGAGCGGTCGTTGTTTAGTTTTATTTTCGTTACGGAATTTCTTGATTCGGTCGCCACGCTCAAAGCCCAAGATAAAAGCTATGCAGTAACTTAAAAATACCCCCTAAAAAGCTAAAAACAAGCTCTATAATGTATACTATAAAATAAATATTACTTTAATGTTAGGAAAGGTACTGCACGGGGCAAGCTAATTAATCAATCCCTGCTTAAATTGCAGACAAATCTAATTATTAAATTTTATGTATCAATGTCTCACACACAAAAAGAAGCACAACCAGTCAGACCAGAGAATGCATGCATCTATGTTCCGCATAAAGCATCTCCCCGATCAATGGCGCTTAAGGCGCTTAGGTTTCACTACCGCTGCGCTAAAGCAGCATCAGCTGTATACATTACAAAAAATAAAAAAATATTTTATTTTTCTATGACGATATTATCTTAAAGTAAACACGTTTCTTGCAAGTCTAAGATTAAATCTTGCTGCTTTGCTCTGTCGGCTTAAAGCGGTCGTATATTAGGAGATAGTGGTGTAATACCGTGGGTAAGAACCGCGATAATGTTATCTCGAAACACTAATGCTAGAATGCGTTTGTTTATTAGTGACATTGTTAATGTTATATGGGAGGAAAAATATCGTTAAAAATCTCATCTCAGTAAACTAAAATAGAATAAATAAAAGTAAGAATTTTAAGCAGCCTCTGACAAAAAAAAATATGGATCTCGCCAGTACGGTTGCCACATTGGACCTTTTTCATCAAAATAGCTAAGAACACTACCTACTACTAATTTACCTTTTAAAAAAAATCAATATCGGTTCATCCGTTTGGGAGCTACGATGCCACAGACAGACACTCACAGAAACGTCAAAACTATAACACCCCCTCGTTATTGCGTCGGAGGTTAAAAAACGTGATAAATATAACTCGACTTTTGTAAGGCTATACCTTAGAGCTTAAACTGTGTCACATTACGAAGAATTAAATGGACGCAAATAAGCAATACCATGTCGACCCACAAAATTAAAAAAACTGAGTTATATACAGAGTCTTGGTAAATGGCTGAAGAACATTTTTCTTTAATATTTGTAGGGTTTTAAGCTTTAAAACTTCTAAAAAAGCCATATTTTCAATCATGCAACTTATGTATTTTTAAACGTTTTGGGTTATATTATTTACGAAATATGCAGTTTGCATACTTATTTAGTGTGAAAATAAGTAAAATAACTTAAATAAATCTGAAATTGCCAAAAACTTGACCAATACATAAAAAAATTCATATAAAGCAAGTTGATCAAAATTTTCAAACGCGTTTTTCTCGAAATGACATTCGTGTGGGTTGACATGGTATTGCTTATTTGCGTCCAAATGGTCTGTCAACTATCCTGTTGCTATTCATAAAAAATACGGCGATTTCCTGAAAATTCCCATTAAAAAATGAAATATATAAAGTTTCACAAAATATAACAGAGTAAAAATAATGTCAAATTTTTGAATTAATGTAATAACTAAAACAAAGTTTAAAACGAAAAAACACAGTTACATACAGTTACTGTAATATTAATAATAATATAATTATAATCTTAAGCCCTATTTATTCTGATAGTGAAGACAAGGGGCCAATGTAATTACTTAGTTCTGGCTTGATGAATGAAACAATTTGTCTAACTGAGACAATACATTGCTGGCTATGTGTTAGATGTGTAATTTAGACCTTAGTTAATAAGCTAAAATAGAAATAAAATAGAATCAGATTTCACTGAAAATAATTTAATTAATTGAAGCCAATAGCTCAACGTTAGAAGGGATAACCTCTGTCACAACAGAGATTATTCCACCAGTGCAATCAGTCACACTGGTGGTAGGTCTTTTGTTGCAAGAGGCCGGCTAGGTAGGTACCACCGCAGTGTCCAATATTCTGCCGCCAAATAGTAGTGCTTAGGCATTACTGTGTTCCGGTTTGAAGGGCATTGTACGCTAGTGAAATTACTGGGCGAACGAGATTTAAGAACTAATATCTCGAGGTTGGCAACGCGTGAGTGACACCTACTAGTGGTGCTGCAAGCGCTCATAGGCTACGGCAACCACTTACCATCAGGTGGGCCGTATGCTTGTTTGCCAACTTCTAACATAAAAAAAAAAACGTTAGAAGGGCCTACTTCGCTCCGTTAACGAGAGAGTCGCGGGTTTGATCCTGACTCGCTTGGGCTACTGTCGTACCCACTCTTAGCGCAAGCTTCGAGCTTATTTGGAGGGGTAAAACGAATATTAGTAATGCCTTGAAAAAGCACTGCTAATATTATTAAAAAATATATAATAATGTATTTTTATAATTAAGTGAAAAAATTGCCCAAAGATCATCATTTGTGAACAAGAACTATTTATCTATTGTTCCTGTTACTATTCATGTAAAATATCAAATCATATATTTTAATCTGTTTCTATATTTATATAAACTAGTAGTTTACAACATAAATAGCCTGGCTACATCGAGAAGAACATTCTAAAATTAATTAAATAAAATACTTATATTATTAAAACTATCGTGAGACATTATTAACTTAATGTAAAAGTGTGAGCCGTTTAGATTATTACATTAAGTAAATAAAATACTCTAAATTTTAACATATTAATTTTATTACATATTTTATTATCTCAGATATACAACGCGATGAAATGATAAAAAAGGCTATATCAAATAAAATATCTCCATAATCAAGATCAGCGTGCTCTCGCATTAACCGTCGCTGTGCTACTGATGCGGACCCATTGTGCTGAACACGTGCCGGATTTTTATCTCTTTAAGCTTTTAGTATTTACAATTGCAATTTTTTCAATTAAGAGGGGCAAAAATAGTATTATATCTGCTGGACGTCTCGTAGTGCCCATTTTTTCTTAATTTTGTACATATTGAAAAAAGGAAACCTTAAACTTGCTTTAATATTGTCTGAGAGTAGAATGCTATTAGTACATTTGGTACGTGTGGCTTCCACGCTTAATGGAGAATCTATAGCTGTGAGAAAAATCGTGGGTAATCTGAAACTATCTTGTTTTCTATTCTAAGTTAAAAGTTAGTTTTTAAAGAAAAATAAGTTATTAATTTACAAAATTTCTTTCTTTCTTTTTGCTTATTTAAGCATAACAAAAAACTTATATAATCTAAGCTACATTTAATTAAAATTATTTCAAATTGTAAGTCCTTCATTAAGTAGCGCTAAGTTTATAGAGACACCCTTTTTTAAAGTTGGGAAACATATTTACGTACACCACTATTAGATAGTGGTAGTGTGGGACTCGTCGCTCACAAATTGAGCTAAGTAATACCCACTAAGACCCAACGGGCTTGCTTGCGCAACCAACAGCGACCCCCCGGTGCCGATCGTCACTAAGAGCTGGAGGCCTGATCTTCCACCCCCTCTGTACCCTTCCTTCTTTCCCTCCTATCCCTTAGGTTGGCAACGCGCATGTGATACTTCAAGTATCACAAGCATTCATAGGTTGCGGTGATTGCTTGCCATCAGGTAGACCGTATGCATGTTTACCAACCGTCATCAAATCACGCTTGTTTGTAAGTTATTTGATTTCATGTTAGTATGATTAACAATCAAATAATAATAGGTTATTTTAATAAATATAATGTTGCTATTAATCTAAAGAGCTATTCCGTACTTCACAAAATCACTTGTAATGTATAGCTGCCGCAATATATTAAGCTTACTTAGAGTCACAGTCAGACAACATTTGTTTACTCTTCAGTATAATAACTGGGTTTAATGGCTCAGAAAGCTTTATTGTGTACATATCATTAAAATAATATATTACGCGATGTTGAATATAATTAAAATCACCGAAGCATACTGCTACAAGTATGTGAAGAGTGCTATATATATTATGTTTTATAACTTTTAATTTTAGTCACACTGGTGGTAGGTATTTTGTTGCAAGAGGCCGGCTAGGTAGGTATCACCGCAGTGTCAAATATTCTGCCGCCAAATAGTAGTGCTTAGGTATTACTGTGTTCCGGTTTGAAGGGTACTGTACGCTAGTGAAATTACTGGGCAGAGGAGATTTAAGAACCAATATTTGAAGGTTGGAAACGCGTGATTGGCGCCCACTAATGGTGTTCTAATCGCTCATAGGCTGCGGCAACCGCTTACCATCGGGTGGGCTGCATGCTGGCCACGTCGTAATAACCCCCTGTATGCTCGTTAAGTTTTTGAAGCGCCGAATGCCAAAATCACCGTAGCTATAGTTTACCACCGCCCCACAAATATGATTTTTTAAAAATATATCCTGAACTAAATGTAGTATGATATAAGTCCCCCGCTAATTAATTCAAAGTAAATAGAGCAGAAATGCAGTACATTACCCGCGCTTGACGATTAGTTTTTAATTATGGCGGCAGTTCACTCGGCTAATGAGGAATTTTCACTTAGCTAAATTGGAAATATCACATGCTAAAATATACATTTTAATTTTTTCAGGTAAGTAAGTGTAAAGTTTCGTCCTGATTTCATAATAGTGGAGTAAGTATTGATGTTTTTTTTTTGTAAACTGGCTTTTTCTCGGAAAAAGTATATCTTTAAGTCATGACGGTTGGCAAATAAGCATACTGTCGATGATGATGGTAAGCAGTCACCGTAATCTATAAACGCTTGCGATACTTGAAGTATCACAAGCGCGTTGCCAACCCAAGGAACAGGAGGGACGGGACGATAAGGGAAAAAAAGGAAGTAAACAGAGGAAGTGGGAGATTGGGCCTCCGGCAAATATAAAAAATATAATTATTATGAAGACGTTGGGGCGCAGCGGTAGCGAACTTGACTTACGGCCGTTTTCAATAACCTATCTATCGCTAGTTTAAGCTACTAAAGATAAACAAATCTATCGTTTTGTCCTTACTTGCTTTTCAATAACCCACTCAAGATAAGTGTTTCCTACCGATGCTATGTATCTATCGTTGAGAGGACGGATAACCTACTAAGGATAGGAACGGTCATACAAATCGTCCTTACTTGCTTTTCAATATAAGTTTTTCTTACTCTCCGATAGACAGAGCTAGCTCTCGGAACATCATTTTACTTATCGGTCATAATCGGCCGATAATAGGACGGATAGCCTGACTTTCGACGCTATTATAATAAAAATATTTATTTTTGTTATGGGATATTTTAGCAGTGATGATAGCGATATGGAATTATTTCAAATTAAAATAGATTGTGATGACGACAGCGATAGTAATCCCGGAAACATACCGTTGCAGAAGAAATTAATTTCCAGCCCCAGTCTTCAGGATTATTATTATTACCAAGCCACGACTGGACCTGATGGTAGACTCGGAAAGTATGAAAGCGAGCTGTGTCTTGTGTTGGCGGAAGTGAAGATAAGTTAAATGTACTTTTTGTCACTGCTTTGGCATAATAATAGCAGACAGATGTTCTTTTGTTCCCTAATGGTCACTTGGGTATTTTCTACCTGGACAGTATTCTCGGTAACGGCCATCCGATATAAAATTATTTTTAAAAATCAATAATTGTAAAATTATGTAATGGAGTTGAAAAGAGTCAATAATTAATTATTAATAATATTGGAAAATTAATAATTAAAAAAATTATAATAACAAAAAAAACAATAACTGATGACTCATTATTAGTACACACGTATATGAATAGTTAAGAGAACTAAAAAATAGTACTCACTTCGGAGCGCTGTAAAACCTTAGCTATTGACTTAATGAAAAAATGTGGCGATACTTAACCAAGAAAAAATATATATAATATAAAATATATATTTTAAAACAAATATATAATAAAATAAATGATAAAAAAAACTTATTTTATTTTGAGATTGGCATTGTTTGGTGCAAGGAACGAAACGTTTCAAGTGGCTTGGATAGACAGGAGGAAAAAAGTTATCCCTAGTTGACTACAGATAGATAGCACTTATCCTTTATTGTGAAACGTAGGTTAGGGATAGATAATATCCTATCGGTAACCGGCGATATCAATCTATCCGTAATCTCAGATAGGTTATTGAAAACGGCCGTTAAGCGCTACAGGTCGCAGGGTCGTTCCCTCTAAGAGCCGATACTCAGAGTTACTGACATATTCATGGCCAACCTAGTACTTTGAGCGACGTGCTCGGCACGACTTACAGTTGACACGGTTTTCTAAATTTAAATGGGTGTAACTGTTGTCTTCAACTTCAAAACTCACTACAAATAAAACCAAGCAATGCTCACTACAGATGTGACAAAACTCATGTATATTTTACTAGTAAAGTATATTACATTTTAATACATATTTTGTCTCTATTGCATAAAACATTTTTTCTCTTACAGAAAATACGCATCAATGACTTTCTTATAAGAGTTACGTATGGTTTCAGTGTCAAAAGTAATTTTATTCTTTTTCCTTTTATATTTCGATCTAAATAGAGAGACAAAAATTGTAATAAAATAAAAATCTTCAAAGAAATGTTATTTTCTTTTCGCAAAAATATATCAATACACGAAATGAAATTTCGATGTTCTTCACACAAGGAAATTGGAGATTTAATCTTTTTTCTTTTTGAATCGTGACACTTCTCTACTTCAGTTCAAATGTATTTCACAATTTGTATTACGAATAAATTGTTTTAAGTAGTATTTCACGAACGTTGTGTCATTACATTGATATTAAATATAGAACTGCTAAAATCTTTTAAAGATTTTGTCTTGCGTTGGGTGAATTTTGCTCTAGTTTAGTCATTTTAATATCAAGTTATTACTCTTAAAAAGGAAGAGGTTTATGTTCAACTGTATGTATGTTGTTTTTGTATGTTCATCGATTTCTTTGTGAAACGATTCATAATTTTTTAAGCGACTTCAAAAAAGCAGGAGGTTCTCAATTCGACTGCATTGTTGTGTTTGTTACCTTATAACGTTTGATTGGGTGATCCGATTTTGATGATTATTTTTTTTTTATCTGGAGCTTCTCTTGTAGTCCTACTTAAATTTTATCCTGACTGAATTTAGTTCTGATAATGATATCCATGAGTAAAACCATGTAAAGCACAGCTGGCAATGCTTAGATTCAGATCATGACAACTGCCAATTAATATAATTCTCCAATAGATTTCTGTCAACTTCGGAAACAGCTAGTCGTGCAAATTATTGGAAAAATTGAGACAAATGTACTTTAACGGCAGCGCGTAGTAGTCTTGTAGCACTTTTAGAAATACTACATTCATTAATATCTTTTGTGATAACGTAAAAGATGATCGATTGCATCTTATGATAGCAATAATTGCTTTCATTATTGGATATGAAATAAGATATCTGAGAAATAACCAGCCCCAACATCATCTTGCAAAACCTGGATATCTTTTATTAAGATTATAATTTCTTTTTATCTCTATTTTTTTAAAGATTATTGGCATTGCTTCTTCAAGCCATTACTATACCTATTGCCCTTCGACAGAAGCTCATAGCTTGCCCTAGGGGTGGGTATGACAGTAGCTCATGTGGTCACGATCAAACCCACGGCTCTCGCGTTATCGGATTGGAGTGGGCCCTTCTACTGTTGAGCTATTAAGGCTTCTTCTTTTCTTCATTTCTGAAGGTTGACCGTTAGCTTACAAAATGGAATAGTTGTTCTACGAAGTTGTAGCCGATTCTCTCTGTAATAAACTCAAAAATAAGACGGTAATATTATATTGAACCATAAGACATAGGCCTCATTACGTTGGTCAGAGCTATTCTCTTTTACCAAGTGACAGTCGTGACGACAGGAATCCTCGTGGTAGTGACGACTGACAGACGTTGGGCTTAAGGGAATACTGACTTGCTGTCAGCGCAATCAAAGATAACTATCAAGTAAAAATGTAAGTACCAATAATAATAATGAATATACGCTACACACTCAACGGCCTCCATTAGGATAGTTAAATAGTTTCGGGAGTCCGGAAACATACATATTGACAAGGACAATGGCGCCCAGACCGGGACACATGTCTGTACGGTCAATACAAACATCTACTCCGAGCGAGAATCGAACCCGAGACCTGTAGCGCTTAAGGCAGGTTCACTACCGCTGCGCCACAACATCGTCAATGAACCAAAGCCAATGGGCTGCAATATCGGCTTACTTGACTTATTATTCGTTGCAAGTTCAAAGGCACTCGTCAGAAATTAAATTATATTGGAGCGTACCCGGTCAAAATGAAAATCATTTTTGTAATAACTTTCAACAAGGACTTACGACTGGACGAAATACGACCGTTACATATTGATTGAGTGTCGGAAATGTTTGTTCGAAAACTGTTAATTAAAATGAAACCATTTTTAAATTGTAAATCAATAAACGGAAGTGATATTAGTTGGGAAGTACGGTGATGATACTTGTAGTGTTACATGTCCTGTTTTTTTCGTGTATGGTTCATTTTTAGGTTTCAATTTATAATTAATGAATTAATAATTTTTCATAATCAAAAACCTTTTAATTTCCTAACTAACCTAATAGTAATTAAAAACTCGTTTAATATTACACGTATTATATACATTTCTTATGAAACCTATATTAAAACCACTCTTGAAAAGCTATTATTACGAAATTAGATTGGACCTGAACTACATATATTAGGATCGATCAGCATTATCTCTATATGAAATAGCCATTTTTAAATAAAGATGCGTACGCATCAATTCTCATTTCAGCATCGATTCGGATTTCTTATAAGTGTAACACTATATAAAACGTTACAGTCCTGAACAGCTATTAAAGTGAACTGAAGGATGTGTACGCATGCTGAGGGATGCTGAAGCATGCTTATAAGTGTAACACTCGATAACACGTTACAGTATTTAACAGCTGTCAAAGTGGGCTGAAGCATGGGTACGCATGCTTAAGAATGCAGAAGTATGCTTACACGTACTTATGGAGCCTTAAGCATACGATGCTAGTAATTGTGTCCAAAACTATCCAACTAAATGCTGGTCGATACTGATAAACGTAATTCAGACCTAAATAGTAATGTATAAATAGTTGATAAACATTAATATTCTAATGTATTTTGTCTATTTGAGCTCTAAAATAGAATTTCTAGTATTGAAACTGAAATAGTTCCATTCCAATCCATTTAAAATTGTTATTAATATTCGATTAATGATTAATGACATTGTTGCGGTTATTGCAAATATGGTGTAATCTGTGAATTGATAATACGAAAATTATATGACAATTGGGGTCCTAGCAATATAAATGAAAATATACCAGCACTCTGTTCAGTGCGTGGCCATATAACCGCTTGGATATTATAGTTTTATGGATATGAGATTTTAGTCTTTAAATAAGTAATCTAGTATTCATAAGATAGCAGTTTTAAATTCTATCTCTTTCACTCTTGTTTTTATATCTTCCAATTCACTTTGGATTTATTGTCGTTCCATTAGATACTATGTAGAATCGATTGAATATAGATCTTGAAACGTTTACGCAATTGCTATTGAAAATACAGGAGAAATAAATTCCATCCTTACCACCTCGATGTCTGGAAATCCACAATAGCGCGACTTAGAAGACATTTTCTTCCTCGCACAACCACTCTGTGGAAGCAACTTCCGCCGGCGGTCTTTCCGCACCGATACGACCTGGGAACCTTCAAGAGAAGAGCGCATTCTTTCCTTAAAGAACGGCAACGCACCTGCCTGCCCTCCAGGGCTTGCAGATGTTCATGGGCGGTGGTGATCGCTTAACATCAGGTGAGCCTCCTGCCCGTTTGCCCCCTCTTGCATAAAAAAAAGAAATATAGTTATATAGATTTACTAATAAAGAAATAAAGCATGTTTTTAGTGTGATTAATATAAGTCATCAATATTTTTTATTAATTTTTTTTATTTTGTTATTCCTAGATAGGGCAGATGTCTTTACACCACTGGCGAGTAGTCACTATTCACTTCACGAGATTTTTCCTAACGTAGCATACGTAGCTAACCACCATATATACTTTAATACTAAATCACTTAAGAGTATAAAACCTTACTAAAAACATTTTTATACAAAACCACAACACCATTTATGCGTTTGATATTCTGTAAATTATAGATAGTTCAGTTTCACACTACACAGTATGACGAGACAGTCACGTGACGTGGATTATAATGTGGTATTGGCGCGTCACGCAGTTAAGTCACGTATTCTATACGAAAATTGCGTTTTATGAAATCTTCTGGAAGTTGTTATATATATACCCTTTTTTACATTTTGGGTGCTTTGAGTAAATGCAATTGTAAACGCAAATTGATATTTTTTTTCATATATTTTAAAATAGAGAGTATGAGACGTCTAAGGAGTGAAGTTGTTGCAGCTGGTGACTCTGCGACCAATTATGATAACTTGAAGATGTTGTGATTCCCGCTCGAAGCCTAATACGTTTGTATTGACCGTGCAAGCATATTTTCCGGTTTGGGTGAATTTGTCCTTATCCTTGTATGTGTTTCCGGACCTCCGGCACAGTGTGCAGCGTTTATAGAAAAAAAAAAACCTGTGGCACTCGGGCACTGCCGCGGTAAAGCTATTGCATAGCATTTTTTATCAACTTATGCAATACATAAAATCTTGGCTGTTTTTAAAAAGTTAAAAAACAAATGAAATCGAACATTAATTTCAAGCCAATGAGATTCAATTTCGTCTATAATTCAAAATTTCATTGAAATAAAGTAAGAAACTTCGTAACTAATTCAAAATATTTGAATTTGGAACGTAAGTACATCATCAATAGATACATTTTATATGGAACTTTAACTTTATAGAATAATCGCCTTAATTCTCTGTGAGTTAAAGACGAAAATCCTTTGCATATATAAGGTTATATATTATTTTTTGAGAATTAAACATTAGTCTTTATAGCTTATTATTTAAAGATCATTTTCCAATACATTTATTGAGGTATTTGATATATTTTTTCTTGTGGGGAGTGTTAGGTTTTATTTTCGTTACGGAACTTCTTGATTCGGTCGCCGTGAGCGGAGCGGACGTATACTTGATTTAACGTATATTTGATAATTTGTTTAAAGTTGTTTTGTAAAAGTGTTAATAGTGTTAATGACATGTGTTAGAAAGGCCAGTAATTCATACTGCTCATCGATTTATATGTATTTCGATCATGTGTAAAGAAGATCTATTAAAATTGTTATTTTTAAAAATTCTACTCATTTCTGATTTCTAAAAGTGTAGTAAGAAGGCTTATCTTACTTACATAAAAGCTATGTGGTCAAAACTGTTGGGTAGATGAATCAAAGGTTTTCATCATCAGTCATGTTCACTTTAAGTGCACTTACTATTAGGTAGTCGACGATAAATTTGGTCTGCATTTGCGGGAAAGCTCTGCAATGCATCAAGCGTTTCATGCACGTATTGGTAGGAGTGTTTCTAGAATTGTAATTATTATTAATTTTATTTATAGCTCATAATATAATATAATTATGTAAGCTTAAGCCTAAATTCTCTCTCTTCTTTAGTTCTCTTCTGTTTCCCATCTTCTTTCTCCCATTACCTAACTTTTATTAGGGTACTGAAAGCGTGCCAACAGAACTCGTATACTAAACGTCCGTCTGTCGGCCACATGTACTGTTTTGCTTTCCCTACAACAGCACATAAATAAACTTACTAATATTATAAATGCGAAAGTAACCCGGTCTCTCTGTCTGTCTGTCTGTCTGTCGCGCTTTCACGTCAAAACTACTGCACCTATTTATATTTGGTACAGAAATAGTCTAGAGCCTAAGTAGGGAAGGAAGTGAAGGTTGTAAGGGATTAAAAGGGAGGTCGAAAAGTGTTATGGAAGTATTGTCATTTTCAGAGCTAAAAGCTTGAAACTTATTATTTAGGCTGTTGATTCGATATAAATAAATATGATATTCAAGGTTTGTAAAAGGGGGTAGTTGAGGAGGTTCAGAGTTTGTATTAAAATCTGGTAGAATCCAGTAAAATTTAAAAATAAGCTACGGTGGTAAGGAGCCATTTATTCAATATATAGATTAATTTCTTTTATTTAACATGTTCGTTTATCTATGTTGCATGTTTTTCATCAAACGAGTCAACAAATAGACATCCACGTCGGACCTGCTAATGAAAGCGCTCGGAAACTGCAACGAGCTCTTGATTACGAGCCTGCACCGTGCACGCAATGAATCCGCAGTATTTCGTGCTGTTAACAACAACTTAGATAATGACAGCGTCCAACTATCTCTCCCTCCTAGAGATGAGTTTTTCAATTAACAGAAACTTGTTATTGTGTTATTCTTATTAGCACGAATAGAATTGCCCGATACGAATATGAATTTATTGTAATGAGAGCTTATGATTTAGATCATGGTCCTAGAGATCTTTGGAGATATAATTTTTAAATAATAATTTATCTGATCGGTTATGAAGAAAATAAATTAAAAGAAAAAAGTTAATAGGCACTTTAAAGCAATTTAAGGACATAGACTTTTGAGGCGTATGTTTTAGTAATCCAGGTATCGACCGCTGCGTGGCGTGTTAATAGCCTTCCTTTAGCTTCGACGGTTTGATTCCCGCAAGAGGTAGTAGATGTTTGTATTGATCTTACAAATATCTGTTTCAGTCTGGGCGAGCATGAGCATGAGCTTTGAGCATGTTAATTGTTAAGCTGTCGGTCCCGATTGTATTCACATAACATCTCATAATAATCGTTAACTCCAGGTAATATGCTGGTATCCAATGAGTTACTGGTTCGCCTTTGGGGTTACAGAAGTCAATGAAAGTACCAGAAATATTGCTAGGAAGAAGAGAAAAGTAAGGATACATACTATGAGTCATCTCAATTTTGTATGATATTATTTAATACATATTATTGTATTATATATATTATTTCAATAGATCTTATCATAATATAACAATCAAGTAGTGTATAAAAACATGCAGACACAATATTATTATTCAAGTAAAATATATTTTGTGTCTATATTATGTATAAAATATATAAGAATAAACGGTTGTAAGCCTTTATGTCGCCAATATTTTTGATAACATATATTTTGTTTAGGCCACTTTTTTGATTGTATCGCCTACTTACAAATACATAGAGGTTTTTATACCATTCACACACAATATTATTAAGAAAAATGCGCAATATATATTTGGCAATGCTATTCATTGACCTCGATGAGGGTTCTTCTTATGCACCAATTGCGGTCAAGATAAGATGTAATGAATTGTAAAGAAATAGCCAATTGTGTTTATTGTGGTCGCCAGCAGCCATAAGCCGTCTATTTTGCGTTCAATCACCATTATTGGGCCAACGAGAATGGTTTTATTCCATGCAAACTGTTTATGCTTTTTGATCGCGAATGTTGTTATCAGTTAGTAGTACTGTGTTTTTACTAGTAAGTTATTTTTTTAACTTACATGTTATGACTGCCAATAATTTATCGGCGTCGGGATGTGACGACCCCATCGCCCGCTGTTGGGATAACCTCTGTCACAGCAGAGATTATTCCACCACTGCAATCAGTCACACTGGTGGTAGGTCTTTTTGTTGCAAGAGGCCGGCTAGGTAGGTACCACCGCAGTGTCCAATATTCTGCCGCCAAATAGTAGTGCTTAGGCATTACTGTGTTTCGGTTTGAAGGGCACTGTACGTGTAGTGAAATTACTGGGCAGTCGAGATTTAAGAACCAATATCTCGAGGTTGGCAACGCGTGAGTGACACCTACTAATGGTGCTGCAAGCGCTCATAGGCTACGGCAACCACTTACCATCAGGTGGGCCGTATGCTTGTTTGCCAACTTGTAACATAAAAAAAAAAAAAGTAATAATAACTTTTTCTGGGCGATCGCATCAGTAATGATGCCATCCGCAGCAGGACCAATGTAATCAATATAGCCCTCCCAATCGCTATACTGAAGTTGCAGTGACCGGGGCATATTGCTTGTAGAACCGATGGCCGTTGGACCGGAAAGATTCTGCAGAAACGTCCATGTACCGGAAGGCACATAATGAGCAGACTAGATTGAGAGATCGGACAGATGATCTGGTCAAGGTTGCGCGAGTCCGCCGGCCGCCGCCGTGCGCCTGTGGCGCAGGACCGGTCTTTGTTGCACTCTTTGGGGGAAGCCTATTTTCGACGATATGACGACGATGATGACGATGATTATGATGATGATAATGGTCTTATGACTTGATTATCTACGCTCAGAGCTAATTTTCAGCGTCTTAAGCGTTAAAGATGAATTTTTAAAATTGAATTTCGTGAACGCTTGTAAAGATTTTAATAAACTCTGTGGCTAGTGATTAAAGCAATTTATTGTATTATGTTTTCTATCGAAATAAAAATATTTAAAAAAAAAATATGCTTACACCAAAGTAAAAATGTTGTATTCTTTTTTCTAATTATATACTTATTTTCTTCCGTAAGTATTTTCTAATGTACCCCAAACTAAGCTCTTAGTTAAGACGAGCGCAAATGGTAAATAAGACGTGACTTGCCACGCTTGAGCCTCGTTGATATCGTATTCCTCTCTTGCCCGTCGCCTTATGCCTGAACGGACAGTTGTCTGTAAATATAAGACTCATTCTTTAGTGAATATAAACGGAACCACTTTCTAAATAAAAGTTCGTAGTAGATCACAATATACCCTAGATTATAATAATAATCTACCCTAGATTTGAAAGGTATGTTATGAAAAGTCTGTATTTTTAGTCACACTATTTTGGCAACCAAGCATACTATCCACCTGATGGTAAGCATTTATCGTAGCGTATGAGCGCTCGGAACACCATACATTTGTAAGTGTCACTCACGCGTTACCAACCTTGAGATATTGGTTCTTAAATCACCTTTGCCAGTTCACTAGTTACAGTGTCCTTCAAACCGAAAAACCGTATACTGCTTTATGGTACAATAACTGACACTGCGGTACCTATCTCGCCGGCCTCATGCAATATAAAACCAGTAACACTCAAAGCTATTATCAAACATACTGGCTTAGAATATAATTTATATAGGATTTCGCAGTCGAGGCACGGTAAACAAAATAAATTACAAGCGTAGGCAGTCAGCAAGAAGTAATAGGGTTATTTTTTATATGTGTAGTCATACAATCTTGTAACGTAGCCGCCTCTTCGTGTAATAGCACTGAAAGTAATAGTACAATTTTATTATATGTAATGTTTCTTTATGTACTACCGTCTAACACGGAATCGGCGTAAAAGGCCCAATTTCCCACCCTACCTGTACCCTTCCTTTATTCATGATACTTTAAGTATCGCCAGCGTGGGGTAATAGGTTGGAGGTGACTGGTTACCATCAGGCGGGCGTATGCTTGTTTGCCAACCATCACGAAAAAAATAGTTAAAAATACTAAACAAACAGGAATAGTGGCAGTGGCAAACATTTTGCAGTAAACATAATTTGATAAGCCATTATGGTATGTTTAAAGTTTTATAACCGTTATAAAATCTTCAGTACAAATTCTAATAGTCATAACTCAATCAAGCAATCATAAAATAATTCCCAGACTATCCCAACAACAATATTCTCTAAATAAGATTTGCGAGGGAAGTAAACTCATTAAGCGAGGCTTTATCTGCCGAGTGATATCAGCTTCTATATTAATGGTGACAATTATTACGATTGTTTGAGGTTTTGTTATAATCAAATTCTGAAAAGTATTTTCGTTACATTTTTGGTTGTATTAGTGGATGCTTTTAACGCTACCACTCAGAGCAGTTAATGTATATAGTTGCAATAAAAACTGCCGTTGTTGCTTATTCAATCTGGGTGTCGCATAATCCTTTTTAGGGTTAAGTCTTAGTGTTTCGTCATGTCCGTCTATCCTATATGAATAATTGTTTTATAAAAGCATAAACGCTACATACCATTGAGGCCCCCATTAGGATAGTTTTATCCTGTGTTAGGGGTCCGGAAAAATACACAAAGACAAGGACAAACACACCCAGACCGAAACACACATATATATATATATATATATATATATATATATATATATATATATATATATATATATATATGAAGCTTAGAGCAGATTCGCTACCGCTGCGCCACAATGTCCTCGTTTGTATGTAGGCTAGAAAAAAATTTAAGGAGTTTGTCGTTTAACTTATTTTAATAATTTTTGAATGCGCGAGGTATAGAACTTCCTTTATCATATTTTAAAGTATTTTGTACTCTACGATGGATTATATTTCGTTTTTCATTAAAAAAAAAAACTTGAATTTTTGTTAACAGTAATTAAATGTTTTCTCTGGTTACTTTTTACGAATAAGAGCAACGAAAAACAAATGTCCATCGTTAAGTCCCTTTTATAAAAAGATGTCGTCTATTACAGCACTAATTAAAGGAACATTTGTCTCAAGACTTTTACGCTCTATTTGACTTCTTTTTAAATGTTCATTCTTCTACTAATTATTATTATTCTCAACCCGATGTAAAAAAACCTAAAGATGTTATAAGTCCTTCAAAGGGTTGCCACCATTTTTTCTTGGAATTGAAAATCATACTGTCAAAATAAAGTATTTGCAAGGTTTATCAAATTATTATGATTTTTCAACTTCATTTCATCACAGAAACGTGTTGGAGATTAATTTATACATGTATGTAAAATGTAAAATATCTATGTGCAGTAAATAATTCCGAAAAATCAAGAAAAAAAGATCCGGCAAAATAACGTATTATCGCGTAAAGTATAGAGTATAATTACCCGTTATAAAGTACAATACTTTATTATGAAGTACGGGTGACAACCCTAATATAACACTGTCTCTTGCCGACTATTGCGCATTCCAACAGCTGATACACGTTGAGTGACTTGAATAACGAACTCTACGTTAACTCTATATATACTGTTCGTAGTGTGTGTTATGTGGTTAGAAGTTAATATGTATTCAAATATATAAAAAAGAGGGAGACAGACAAAAGTCTGCTGGTGATGTGGCTTAAATACCTTCCTTAAACTGTCACCACAACACAAGTTTTTCATCAACGTATCGTGCGTTGGTGAAAAACTTGTGAAGTGACTGCTCATCACGAGGTCACCCATTCCGCTTCCACTTACCATCAAGTGGAGTAAAGTCATCTACATTGCATTATTTCCAAAAAAAAATAAACATTGGCATAAATAACTATAACCGTATAAGGTTACAGTTATTCTCATAACATTGATAGCTAAGTATGCACATACATAATATATTATTAAAATAAAATATACAACATAAATTATTAATATATTTTTTATAATAAAATAAATTATTAAATGAAACAAAAACCCAACTGCATTAATAATAATTCCTAAAAAGCTAAAAACAAGCTCTATAACGACTACTGTAATATAAATATTACTTTAATGTTAGTAAAGGTACTGCAGACGGGGACAAGCATTGAAATCAAACCTAATAATTATATTTTTCTGTAATTTAAGCATATCCCTTTAAACTCCATCATCAATTTACAAATTGATTAATCAGCTTGTTTTACGTCTTATTTTATCAAGTTCTACAAGGAACCATTATCAGATTTTAGCTCTGAGCGCTGTGATGTTCCGCTTTGAATATATTTGCTTCTGCGGAACCCATATTAAAATAATGTATCCTATGTCACTCTCACAACTGAGACGAATCTAATGATACCCCATAAGTCGATATACGTCCAAGGGTTTAGCCTGTAGAGCGTCACAAAGAAATAGACATACATACATACATAGATACATCCATACATACATACGCTCGAAAAACATTACCTTCCGGCAGTCGGGTAAAAAGAACTGATAGACAAAGTACAAGTTAATCTCACTCGGACAGCATTCATTAAAAACATACCAAAAATCTGCTCTTTTATAGCGCAATGGGTAATATAACAGCCGTCAAAGCCTCGAATATGTTTCTCTGCGTGGTTGGTTGGCCTAATTTTAGAGATCTCAGTAATTATTTTGTTCAGTAAAGCTAAATTACTGCATCATTTTGTTTTTACGTTTAAAAATTCTGAAACTTTTCATTTAATTGGTAACTGTGCGTTGAAAGGCGAAATGAATATAGTTTTTGAAGTTATACTTCTTTTGGCGCGTTACGGAAAAATTATGAGAATAAATTTTTACGATGCTATACATTAGTTAGTTATAGTCAACATTTCATTTTTTTTTAATCTAATCACCGTATATACTCATATTAATTTAGTGAAAAGCTTAATTTGGTATTATAAACAGACATCAATTTTATTTATTTGTTTGTATATACGTATAAAAATAAAAATCCGTAATAATAAGTACTAGGATGTCAGAACAATTAAGGAGATTCGCCCTGCATTTCACCCGCTAGCGACGTCAATACGTCTAGGCTCCACCCCTCCCGTAATTTCCTATAAGAATGGAAAGTTCTATAACTGTATGCCCTCCTGGTATTTTTGGAGCGTCGAGCGGTCAATTTATTTTTTTTGACACCATAGAGCTTCTTTTACTTTCTTACTACTACCATAGAGAAGTATAACTTTTTACGTGCGTACATAAGTACACACACACAATTTTTTTATTGTACAAACATTTTTAGAAGCGAATTTATGATCTACTCGTATGTATCATCAGAAGTGTCTATTTGTAATTTCAATCTAACAGCTTTTCACTATCTCTGTTTGTATGTCTGTTTGTTCTAGCTAATCTCGTAAATGGCTGGACTGACTTTAACGGGACTTTCATTGGCAGGTAGCTGATGTTAAAAGGAGTAAATTAGGCCACTTTAATTTTAGAAAAAGAATTAGGGCTCCGTGCAATAAAGAAAAATCTGTAACCATGCGGGCGGAGCAACAGGAGCCGTTATAATAAATGTACTTTTAAAACCTATTAGCTTATTTAATTAAGCAAACATACTATAGAAAAAATATATTTTATATCAGCGAACACTGGGTATATTACTAATTAAGTAAAATGACTCGGTTAATAAAATTTAACTCACGTGGACGTTAATTTAATATCCAGCTCGAACCGGTTTAAACTGGCTCGCAGTGATCGTAACCGGTATCGAGTGGATTAACTGTTTGTAATATCTGCTTTATTACTCGTTAACACGTTCAGAAACTATGCGATCGTATATCCGGAAATTTTTTATGCTTAAAACGGATACTGAGAAACTAATTAAAAATAATTAAAGTAATTTTTTATTGTTAACTTACGAGCTTACTTATATTGATACATTAAATCAAAATTTTTTAATTTCAATAGACAAAAAGTAACTTAATAGAATCGTATACTCCTTAAGATTAAATTTGACTATTGTACTACAAAGCGACGACCATCGTGGAGTTCTGTTAGTGAGTCTTCGATGCATGTTCGGATATTTAAGTATATTGATCATATAAATATTTGTCTCGTTCTGGGCGTTTGTCTTGATCTCCCCATCGTGCCTCGGAGAGCACGCTAAGCTGTCAGTACCGGGTGTTATCACATAACATCTGATAATGTGATAATCGTTAACTCTTGACAGGTTATTTTCTTTTATCCATTGAGTTACTAGTTGGCCTTAGGGTCGTGGCGGTCAGATGGATATCGCTCTGTGTGAAAATTAGGAACTTGTCAAATCCGGATAAGAGTAATAACCAAACCCTGGGTTAAATATCGGCATTAATTCTAGGAAGAGAAGCACTATAAAGCCACATCACAATCAATCATTTGTAAAAATATTTTAACAATCTTATATAACTAAACTCAAATATATTTCTTATTAGGGTTCCGTAGCCAAATGGCAAAAACGGAGCCCTTATAGTTTCCTTATGTCCGTCTGTCCGTCCGTCTCTACGTATGTCACAGTTATTTTACTCGGAGACCATTGGCTCTGTCTATACGAAATTTACTAAAAAAGGTGTATTCTATAAACCGCACAACGATTCTGTAATAAAATCTTAAAATATATACGAATTAAGGGTAGCAGTTCATACATGTAACTGAGTGTTGAAAAAAATTTTTTGACGTATGTTAGCGTGTGAGATATCTTTGGATAGCTCTTTTAAAACGATAAGGACGTTTGATATTGACTTTTTTCATTAATCCAGTAGTTGTTGAGATAATTTGAGCTTTTAAAGTCATAAAAATTGTGTCCCTCCCCTCTAACTTTTGAACTATGGGATTTAAAATTCTGGAAAAATTTGAGCTTATATACATTTGGTTTGAAGAAGATAGGTCTACAAATTTAAGAGATATATAAATTTTTCCCATAACTTTGTTTTCCTTATTACTTTTAATAATTACTATGAAATAGCCAACTTATTTTTGCGGTCGATTTTAATTCGTTAATTTTTAAAGACCTATAAATTCTTCATAACCAAGCTGCGGAACCCTTTAGTTTTAACTGTGCGTGGTCCACAATGCACTTGACGGGTAATTATTTTTTAAAGTCCATTCTTCAAAATTGTAAATTTCCACATTCAGCATTTCACGCACAGTTTCAAAACATTTTCCTTTTATATAATCACTGTAAGCATTTAAACGTACATTATTTTGGTAACACGAAAATATTTTAGAAATTTCGACTACATACTAATTCAATTTAGACCTCTCAGCTATATTGCCCTTTTAGCCGGTTAATTAAATAACATGCCAGGTAACGTGTTTTGATATATATTCATATAAACCGGTTTCAACCGCGATGTTTCATGAATGTTATGCGCTTGCTGATGAGAGGTTCTGTTAATGAAAATATTTATATTTCACACGGCTACTAATTTGTGGAGAATTCAAATTTAAAATGTTATTTTTCGCAATTAAAATTTAAAGCTTTTGAAAAATGAAGTGTGTTTGGCAAACAAGTGTGCGACCTGCTTCATGGTACGAGGCGACCGTAACCTATGCTTGTAACACCGGATATACTTGTAACACAACATGTTGCCTACCCTTAAAAATCTTTTTTGACATTTCCTTGTTGGGGAATCCTCGGCACGGAGCTCATTTCAGGGTTTGGTAGAAAATTCCTTTATAATCGCACTGTGCGCGACTGTGTGTATTATGTGTGATTATAGTACAACTAAATTGAAAGAGCCTATTCTCAGGGGGAATGATATTATTATTATTATTATTATTATCTAGCGGGCCACAGCCTATTCAAAACTTGTAAGTATACTTATCTGAACATATAACATCGATGGCACGATTTAAATACATGTTTTAGATACATCTTATATATTATGAACAGTATGAAATAAATTTGGTCCAGAAATATTTATTTTGAAAATTAAATTCAAGCGCTGAGATACACTATATGTGAAAGTTAAGTGAGGACCGTAATTGGAACAGACATTATAATTTACTTGAAATAGAGAAAGGAAAGTAATATTGTAAATAGTAAGAGTTTTCGACACCTAATTGTGTGAAGTCGAAACATATGAAAAATAATATATCAGAAAACTTACCAAACCAAATATTCCAAAGAGGTATATGAATACATTTTAGAAAAAAAAAAATATACGGTCGGGGGACCTCCGTCAGGAAGGAAGCTCCTTACGTTTTGTCTGCAACTCCGAATGTAATTTGAAATGAAATCTGTATATTTCAATGATAAAAAGAGAGGGAGAACTTGCTCGTGTGCTCATTTGCTGGTAATAGGCTCGATAAACACACTCACACACACACAGCATACGGCATTTCATTACGTATTTAAATTAATTTAAATTTAAACGATTTCTACTAAATCGCACTACCCGTAAGCCGCATCATTTAATAATAATTCTGTTACTTATACAAGCCTTATGACAAATATATTGACATCATAATCAAACTATTACTGAATATTTTATCCAGAGCCTCCGTAACGTCATTTTGTCGAATCTATCACGGAAACTCAAACCAATCAATCATCGTATCGATCCACTCAGGTGTCAAGTGCCTATCAAATTTATTGCAGTGTGGATCCATACGTATCAAGTACGACGACAGCTAGTGGCGCGCTGCGCAACGATCGGATACTATATATATACATATTTTTTTTTAGTTTCATCGTTTATTACCTCAAAGAAAACTTATAACTTGCCTCTGGTTTAGGAGCATTTCTCCACTTTTTATTAGCGGCTATATAGGTATATCTCAGACACCGACATCGGTGTGGGGTTGTGGGTAGTTAGTCTGCCTTTAGCCTCGACTTGCGGGTTCGGTTTCCGCTCGGGCAGATGTTTGCATTGGTCTTACAAATATCTGTTTCGCTGTCGGCGTTTGTCCTCATCGGTTTCCCCACCGCGCCTTGCAGAGCACGTTAAGCTGTCGGTCTCGGTTGTTATCACATAACATCTTATAATAATCGTTAACTGTTCATAAGTCAAGTGCTTTTACCCCATGACTTACTTGTTTGCCCTTAGGATTGCGGATGTCAGATGTCAATCGCTCTGTGATGATCTACGATTGTAAAGGGTTGTAAACGACAAATAGGGAGAAATTACCAAATTGTTAGTATAGCTGTGTTCATCCCGCAGCAATGGACCGTCCCGACCGGGGAAGTACTACAGTCGCACAGAAAATCAGCGTAAAGGGACAGTATCCGTAGGTACTGTTGCGTTTCGCGTGTTGTGCTTACCAACAGGCGGCCCTTATGCTTGCTTGTCCCTGCAACCAGGTGCAACCTGGTAAAAATAAACAGTCGAAATTTTATGTTACTTTTAGGTGATATCTTCAAAGTTTGCCAACCCATTTATAGAATTAATTTTGTCTATAAATGTCTATGGGATCAGGTGGTTGGTCAAACCTATTTCAGTAGGCACTAGAAGCTTGACGTGAATGCCTCTACACATTTAGTTGCAATGGTGTCAAATGCCTAATTTTAACATACCAATTTGTATTCTTACAACGAAATATGCTATTTTTAATGCAAATAAATTAATACTTGTTTCAATAATGTTTGATCACCCCAACAGTGATAATACAGGCTGATCACGCAGAGAACATGGTGATAAATCGTTGATGTAAATTAATTCCGATAATACTATTAATTTAAAAAAAAAGAATTAATAATAAAACAAAATATTAATTATGTCTAGAAATATTATATACTAACTTTTAAAGCGTCACCTTTCATACAGTCTAGAAATAATTGGTTCTCCATACAAGCACCACTAATAACAGTAAATGGTAGAGCCATGCTACTTCCAGCACAAATGGGCCGGCTCGACCGGGAAGTACCCTCTCACAGAAAATCAGCGTAAAATAACAGTATCAGTGGGTACTTTTGCGTTTCCATGAAGGAGACCACTGGAGGTCCAATCTCCCCCTCTGCTTGGGTTGGCACGTGCGCGTCGTGATACTTGAACTGCTTACCATCAGGCGGACCATTTGCTTGTTTGCCAACCGCCATGAAATAAAAAAAATCACCCCTATGTGGTGTGTATGGTTTTCTCTATATCTATACCAAAATTTATCATTATTGCGTCATAAAAGCTTCACAAACACCTAAACAAACAAAGAAAATCCCTATTAATAATATAAGTACGTTTATAATGATTAACTCTGCCCAGATACAAGTTTAACTTAACTCCAGTATCAATACTCTGTTGCATAATTTAAGAGCACTTCTATCGATTTATATGCACGATTTTATCCTGAATGATGCCACGTGTCGAATCAAATGTAGTGGGAGAAATAATTGCCGAACAGAACGATTCAGACTCAGGCTTCAATAAAGTGCCATTTGGATTTTTATATCCTGCGTCGGGATTCCGGCACAGGATTATACAGGATATAACATTCACAATGACAAGGACAAACACACCCAGACCGGAAAACATGCCTGTATGGTCAATACAAACATCTGTTCCGAGCGGGAATCGAACCCGCGAACTGTGGCGCTTAAGGCAGGTTCGCTACCGCTATGCCACAGCGTCGTCGCGTAGAAGCTTAGCTCTGCTACGTTTGTTTCTTTTTACCAAAACTTCTACTACGTGGTCGCATCTGATAGTCAGTGACTAAACAGAATTTCCTCCACACATATAATTACCTAAAGCCGCTAGTTCAATTTAGGTCGTTTCATTACGTGTACATTGAAAGTTCGTAATCAAAAGCTTATTGCAAAGCCTCTGAATGAAGTTTCATTAACTAAATATGCTGCTATTTCTATTTGTTTTGAATTTAATTTATTAATCATTTAATTTATTTATAGTTTTAAACAGTTTCATATTTAATGAATTACTAGCTGCGCCCGTGGTTCCACTCACGTTATTTAATTTTTTGATAATTTTTCCGTTATAAAATATGTTAATTAGGTAATAAGCTGTGTGTGTGCTAAATTTCATCAAAATTTGACGTGTAGATTTTGCGTGAAAGAGTAACAAACATCCATCCATCTAATCCATCTAAGGTAATCATCCAGCCAAGATAATTAGTACAAGACTTGTCTCTCTTGTTTCGAAGGTTGTTATTTTTTTTTTTTTTTATGTTAGAAGTTGGCAAACAAGCATACGGCCCACCTGATGGTAAGTGGCTGCCGCAGCCTATGAGCGCTTGCAGCACCATTAGTAGGTGCCACTCACGCGTTGCCAACCTCGAGATATTAGTTCTTAAATCTCGTTCGCCCAGTAATTTCACTAGCGTACAATGCCCTTCAAACCGGAACACAGTAGTGCCTAAGCACTACTATTTGGCGGCAGAATATTGGACACTGCGGTGGTACCTACCTTGCCGGCCTCTTGCAACAAAAGACCTACCACCAGTGTGACTGATTGCACTGGCTACGGGGTCGTCACATCCCGACGCCTTTAAAATTTTAATTTTTATTTAATATGTAACAATATTGTTTGTTGTGAATAATTTGTTATTATATGATAGAATGAGATGGTGTTTTAGTGAATAACTAATTTTATAGCTGGCATTCAACTCAGTAAATTATCCCTAATGGTCACAGTTTTTGTTGTGACTAATTGAATGAATGTTAGTAGCTTTAGGTGAATATTAAAAATCTTTCAATTGTACCTATAGTAAACCTATAGTACTTATGTTCGATTGCCGCTCGGAGCCGATATTTGTATTCACCATACTGGCATGTGTTCTGTCTGGGTGTTAGTCGTAATCCGTGTGTGGGTCTCCGGACACCCGACACAGGATGTCACTATCCTAATGGGTGCGGTTTAGTGAATAGCGTTTATTTTAAAAATAAACCAGGAGTGGAGTGGGGTGGGATGGAATGGAGTAGAGCAGAGCGGAGCGAACAAAAGGAAATAGATGAAATGAAATAAGTTTTAATTTCTGTCGCCAGTCAACATGACTACCTATTTTTATCTATGTATATAAAACACTTTTTTCTGCACATGGAAAGTCTCATGACAAACGATAACGAGTTAAGCTTTGAAAACTTTAAAACACAAACAAACAAACATTTATATATAATTCAGGCGGGCCCGACCCACGTTATCCTGCCCCGAAAATAAATCTGGGACCTGATAGTAGATAGCCCCCTAACTGAGTCTAATTGTGAACAGAAGTGACACCGGTAGACCGGTAGCCTGGAGGGGGTGACTGATCAAATGCTCTATTAATTAATTATCGACTGGGTTTGAAAATTATTAAATTACTAATATCGCTATTAAATAAATTGAGGTTAATAGTAGAAGTTTGAAAACTGAATCATGAAAAAAAATAGGGTGGCCCACCCTTAACATTTAGGGGTAGAAAAAATAAATGTTGACCGATTCTCAGAACTAGCCAATATGCACAAAAAAAATCATAAAAATCGGTCGAGCCGTTTCGAATCAGTTTGGTAACAAACACAACTACAAAGAATTTTAAATATATTAGGAAAAGTCAAGATACGATACATATATTGTGACAAACAGCTGTGTGTTTATTAGTGTGCATGTTTATTGGGGCCGAATTGCTCTCAGACCCTAGGCTATTTACGAGTATAGTTTTATTCCGTGCAAAATGGTTTCGCTCATTAATCTCAAGCACTTTTAGTACGGTCTGGATATCTTGCTGCGTTCGTGTTATGACTTCGAATAGCGCGATAGTAAGTATCGGATTACAGATTTTTTGCCTAGAAGAAACACTTGAAATAGACTTTGAAAACTAAGGCTTTAGTTATGATAGTGGTAATTTTTCTAGTAAATATTATTGTTATATAATTACCGAAATATTTTGAAGATAATTACGATTTTCAGATTAGCTCAGCGATAGGTTAAAAAAACACAACTTACACAAATTATAGTCTATTAATGTTCTTCAAACTTATATTACTTAATTACTACAATATGACCGGTCGCACCGAAGTAAGGCTAGCGAGCAAGTGTTCGGGTTGCGCTTTTTCTGCAGGAATCGACTCGTGGCTTCGAGTGCAGGGATGGACTCGTAACAAGATCGTTGTGGCGCGATGGTAGTAAGCCTTCTTTAAGCCGATGTGTCGACGAATCGTGAGATCAATACCCGCCTGGGGCAAATGTTTGGTATTGGCCATGCATGTATCTACAGGGCATTGTGCATGTTTTTTTTGACTTTCAGAGTACTAACCAAATAAGTTCAAAACCTATAAAAAGACTTTCCCAGAGACGGATCTTGTGCCATAGTTTTATGATGGTTGTAAATGAAAGTCACTAAAAACTTTATCAGATGTTAAAAAGAGTAAAAAAATTACCAGTCAAGTGCGTTGTGGACCACGCACAGAAACTAAAGGGTTCCGCAGCTTGCTTATGAAGAATCTTAGGGACTTTAAAAATAATATATTTTTTTTATCAAAGCTCAGTTAAATGTATGGACCACTACCCTTAATTCTTATATATTTAAAGATTTCATTACTAAATCTTTGTGCGGTTCATAGAATACACCTATTTAGTAAATTTGGTATAGATAGAGCTAATGGTCTCCGAGTAAAATGACTGTGACATACGGATGGACGGACGGACATGACGAAACTATAAGGGTTCCGTTTTTGCCATTTTAATAGGGACCGATGAGAGGCATCACTTACACTCAATAAAATCCATCAAAATTGGGTACAAATATGGGTACTTTTATTTAACATGGATATGCTATATATCTGTGACGATATACTTATCAGGTCACGCCGGTCTATTTGGGATGAAAACAGCAAAGTTACTACTGTATATAAATTGTAAAAAATAAACAGCAGTTGAAGAAATCTTTTTAAACAATTGTCTGATTAAAGTTGTCGAGACGGATAAAAGTTGGTGCAATTCTGCGTTTTTTATATGGTTTTTGAAAAGAACCCGTATAAAACTTTACAAGACGCGGAAGAGTTTCCACAAAATCAAAGTGGATGCGGGCATTCTTTCTTAGGGTTCCGTAGCCAAATTGCAAAATCGGAACCTTTATAATTTCGTCATGTCTGGCCTGTCCGTCTGTTCCTCTGTCTATCCATATATCACAGTCATTTTACTCAAAACTATAGGTGCTATGTATACGAAATCTAGCAAATAGATATGAGATATGAGACGCTCGTAGGCGGGTGCGCTCACTGGTCGGTAAACGATCGGTGGGTAAAGCAACTTTAGGCGCGGTCATTCACTAGATGGGTGATCGCACAGTGTTATTTCAACTGAGCGGTTCCGTGCTTCGGAGGGTACGTAAAAAATCGGTCTCGGCTGATCAATCAAAAGGCGTCGGGATGTGACGACCCCATCGCCCGCTGTTGGGATAACCTCTGTCACAACAGAGATTATTCCACCAGTGCAATCAGTCACACTGGTGGTAGGTCTTTTGTTGCAAGAGGCCGGCTAGGTAGGTACCACCGCAGTGTCCAATATTCTGTTGCCAAATAGTAGTGCTTAGGCACTACTGTGTTCCGGTTTGAAGGGCATTGTACGCTAGTGAAATTACTGGGCGAACGAGATTTCAGAACTAATATCTCGAGGTTGGCAACGCGTGAGTGGCACCTACTAATGGTGCTGCAAGCGCTCATAGGCTGCGGCAGCCACTTACCATCAGGTGGGCCGTATGCTTGTTTGCCAACTTCTAACATAAAAAAAAAAAATCAATTTGATGACGATCGATAAGTCTAGTCAGAGGCAACCTGAGCAACTCTGACACTAGGTTGGCTACTAACCACTCGATAAGAAGAAGAAGCATATAGATGTATTCTATGAACCGCTATACGCTTTTGTTTTATCAAGATCCTTTCAGCCGTTTTTGCGTGATTGAGTAACAAACATCAAATCATACAAACTTCGACATTTTATTGTATTAAGTAGGATGTGTTTATTTAATGTTATATCTCATTTCACGATAACTTATGGTGTCATATTTTAGTAGTAGTAGAGCCCTGCTTTTCTTTGCACAAATGGACCGGCTCGACCGGGGAAGTACTATCCTGTAACAAAAATCCGGGTAAAGTAACAGAGTAGTGTAGAATTTCGAGCGAAGAGTGAAAGCCCTGGAGGCCCAATCTCCCACCCTTTATATTCACTTCCTATCTTACCTTCTCATACCTTCTCTATTATCCCTTAGTTTGGCAATGCTCATGTTATACTTCAAGTATCGGAAGCGTTCAAAGGTTGCGGTGACAGCTTACCATCAGACGGTCCGTATGCTTGTTTACCAACAATCACGTAATAAAGAAAACGTCTAAAATATTAAAAGTAAGCAAACTTGATATGTCAATTATTTCGCTCCCAGTAAATACTCAGAAGAGCGGTTTAAGGTAAAGTCAATAAATCCGTATTTTTGGCACGATACTATAAAAGTCAGATGCACTTGATCACAAGGTCTCTTCCCCGAGGCTTGGCAACTTGGCACTCGCAAAATCCCGTGCATTTTAGAAACTTTTATATGCTTCGATAATAAAATCTGAAATAAAACAAAAAGAAATTTAGCATACATTTATTAAAGTGTAAATCTAGAGTACTTGTTCTACCATTTGTTATTTTAATAATTTCTCAACTTTTTAGATACATACAAGCTTTAGAGTTCCATACCTACGTTCCATGCCAACGGAACCTTATTACTAAGCTTCCACTGTCCTTCTCTTCTCCTCTTAAGAGATTTGAAATTTTCGTTTGTATTTCTCTTGGGTCTGCAACAATTTATAATAATCTGCAACAAATGATAAAAATAAATAAAAATAAAGGGATGCTATACTTGATGTCTAGAAACTAGAAATAATTGACGTCTTTTGCTGTATTTCATGAACTATAATAGATAAATACTTAGAATTTACAGAGATTGTGTATATTTATGGCCGCTATAGTAACAAATAATAATAAAAAAATTAATATCAAAATAAAAAGAGGTCCCAATACAAGAACCTTGATATGTTTATTTTACGATGGTTAAGGACCCTTTATACGCGAGTTTGACACAAACTTAGTCAGTTTTAATCGTAAGTAAAATAAATATCTATGAAAATAGATAAATCATTTTTATAATACGCACATTTTCCCTTAACGGTACACTAATCAAATGTTCTCTTCTTGTAGTAGCGAAGACACGTTTTCACTACCCGCGTCACACAACAAAGCCTGTCATAGGCCCTTTGTCGTTGTAAATAATACGATCCTGAGATAATTGTTTCTGACAAAGAATTATTATCAAGATTTATGTTGTGAATTCTATAATGAAATAATAGAAATTACCTTTAATGTGATAAATAAATTTATACAAATCATTAAGGTTTATTATGCTAACACTATCAAGACTAGTAGGGCCTGTATTATGGGAAGATTGGTACTCCAATAAAGAAGACTCGCTGGTGCTTCTTTGTAAATTCAAAACGAAGTTAGTCACAAGCTTGCAACGACAGAAATTAGAAAAAGCAACATAACCGAATAAAGTAAGTGTGTGACTAACTTCATACTTTTCTAGGCGTCGGGATGTGACGACCCCATCGCCCGCTGTTGGGATAACCTCTGTCACAACAGAGATTATTCCACCAGTGCAATCAGTCACACTGGTGGTAGGTCTTTTGTTGCAAGAGGCCGGCTAGGTAGGTACCACCGCAGTGTCCAATATTCTGTTGCCAAATAGTAGTGCTTAGGCACTACTGTGTTCCGGTTTGAAGGGCATTGTACGCTAGTGAAATTACTGGGCGAACGAGATTTAAGAACTAATATCTCGAGGTTGGCAACGCGTGAGTGGCACCTACTAATGGTGCTGCAAGCGCTCATAGGCTACGGCAACCACTTACCATCAGGTGGGCCGTATGCTTGTTTGCCAACTTGTAACATAAAAAAAAAAAATACATTTTTAGAAGAACCGTGCAACACAATTGTGCCGACTCACCCGAGGAAGTATTACCATCTTATACTTCAATTATCGCAAGCGTTCATAGGTTGCGGTGACTGCTTACCATCAGGCGGACCGTAGGTTTGTTTGCCAACCTTTGTGATATAAAAGTCGAAAATATATATTGACGACATTGTCGCGCAGCGGTAGCCTATCTTAGCGCCACAGATCGCGGATTCCATTCTCGCTTGGTTGGGTTGTTTGTCCTTGTCATTGTGTATATTTCCGGATCCCCAACACGGGATAAAAATATCCCAAGGGAAGCTGTTGAGTGTGTAGCGTTTATTGTTATTATTGTGTATACCAGAATTATATTCCATTTCATAAACTTCTTTTAATATTCGGTAAACTACCGAAGTAGCTCAGAGTGAGATAAATTTTATTTACCTACCGCCGATATCGACCATCTCCCTCGAATTTATGATTCGCATTCATATTAACGCTATCACGTTGATTTACTGTTTGTTATCGAAAGAAAGCTTGGAATACGTTTTTTGAAGGGAAGGTCTTTTATGTCACAAAAATTTCCTTTTAACACGTTATATTTTTAGTTTCCATATATTTATTATCTAACAATAAGTTTAATATGACGGAGGAGGTGTTATATCTCGGCGAAACTCTTCACCTTCCGACATTATTGTGGGCAAAATGTGGGTACGGGAAACAAACGAATACTACAGAATCACTTATTTGATTTAATGTGAAATATGCAACGAGTCGTAAGACAGTTCCTATGATGTTGTTAGCACGGTGGCTAGCACTGAAGTGAAGTGAAGTGTCGCCGGTCGCGCGAACGCATCTAGGCTCCGTCGAAGCGTTCTCTCGATGACGCTTGCGGCTCGTTGTCAAATCAGCTTCCATGTTGTAGTGTCGATAGTCAAAACAGGTCCCGTACTAATGACTTCTCCGACAAATATATATTGGTATGCTATAAGATGTATGAATGACAGTCGCGGGTTTCGATTCCCGCTTAGAACAGATGTTTTTTATAAAAATCTGTTTCGGTTTGCGCGTTTGCACCAGTTGGTTTGCCTACCGTGCCTCGGAGAGCACGTTAAGCTGTCTGTCTCGGTTGTTATCACAGCTTCTAACTATCATAATGAGGACGTTGAGAGTGTAGCGTTTATTTATTTTTTATTATTTATATATGTTGGCGCACGACGAAGTATAGACTATTTATTACGTTGGATTAGAAAGATAATATTTGAAAAAATGTAATTCTAACGACGCGTCATATTGATGGTTACTTCAATATTTCACCATACAGAAAATTATTGTCGTAGCGGATATAAAAGAACGAATCGTTGAAATCGGACGTAGTAGTTACAGTGCTGTGCAATTTATTGTGTTATATAGTAAAGGGATTAAAATCATTGTTGGCTACAATAAGTTCTTAATAATGTTAACCTAATTGGATGGAAATTAAAAAGGCTTAAGGCTATCCTCAGCTTAGTTTGATTCAAAACGAATAGTGATAAAACCACAGGCGTAGTTTTATATAAATAGTACAAAATTAAACCTTTCATGCCGCACTACAAAAATAACTTTTATAGAAACAGGTTTTCTTTTAAGAGAATAGCAGGTGAATTCTCAAAACACATACATAATTCGGAGTCTATTACGAGAGCTTATTAAAAATGCAGCGTCGCGTTGCGGTGACGTCACGGCTTTCCTGTATATGTACAGGATCGAGGAACAGTTTGTACGATTTTTGTAAGGGAAACCATATTTATGCTAATTCAGTTGCTATTCGTAGTACATACATTAAAATGAATAAGGGGAATGCAATCTACTTTATGATGATAGACTGGTGTACAATCCGTCTAGTGATGTGTTAGCGTATGGACGGTTGCAATACAGAAGTAGACGAGAAGACGAGAGAGAAGAAGATTGAAGAAGGAGGTTGTTATTCTTTTAAAATATTTTTGCACACAATAACACAAACAAAGCATATAAGAACTTGTATAAATACCAAATCGTGAAAAATGAAAATAGCTTTTTCTAGACAAAGTCAATAACAATTATATTGGCTCGAGTACGTTCTTTTGTCTCTAAAAGTCAATTACGCCATTTACAGTTTAGTTAAAAAAAAGGTTTTTCTTACAAATTTATTTAAGAAGCAATCTTAATTAAACTTAGACAGACATTCGATTTAAAGAAAACCTTTCACTCGACTCTTAAGTAGCCTTTGTAAGACGATTCAATTAAGTTTTTTACTTTCATTCTTTGGCTTGTTTTAACTAGTTTAGTGAAAATTAAAATCGTTAAAACTAACTTTTTCATAAAGGTCTAACTTATTGTAATCGCCAGTAAATTGGGTTTTGAAAAAGTTCACTAATTTTGACTCCAACAAAATCAATAATTACCATGAAATTTTCAATATTATTATCTAATATATAAAATTCTCGTGTCGCGGTGTTTTTTACTGCCGGGCCCGCTCGTAATGTATATAATAATAATAATAGGTAATAATACTGGAATATTCAAATATTCTGTTAAATTCTTAGTAATTATTTTCAATATAATTATGTATTTTATTTTGACAGCCTTTTTAAGCGGATATAGGTTATAGTCATGTCAGAAAAGTTGAAACATTTTGTCTGAATTCAAATTTTAGAGCATTTAAGCTTCACAGCGACACGAGAGTTGTTAAAACATTTCAGTTTTAATACAGTTATTGCATGTTATATTTTGATAACACACTCAAAATTTTTCACTTTGAGCTCTATTTCATACAAATTATTTTTATTGATCCTAAATGCTTTAAAAGATGTTACAACAAAAACATTATAAAATAAACCTATCTAGATGTTTGCTACACATTTTTTTAGTACGCAAATTTACCACGCAGAAAATATATTTGATATCTTTACTTTATATTTGAAATGTGTACAGTTAAAATGTATTAGAGCATGTATCCACTTGATATTATGGTTGGATGTTTATTACTCAATCACGCAAAGACGGCTTAAGATATTCAGTGCAAAAATAGCATATTATCTAAATTAACACATAGCCAAATTATTACTCAAAGCTATTTACATTGTATCAGATTTATGTTAGTAATAATTTATTCTTAGCAGTTCAGTAGTGCAGCGAAGTTAGTAACAGTAAATAGGATTTATGTAAGACGTTAGGCGCTAGAATAATTCAGGATCGTTCTACTCTAGATGCAAATATCAGCGGTATATTAGCACATAGTACATTGTAATATATCGAAGCGTCAATAGCTCAATGGTAGAAGGGCCGACTCCGCTCCGTTATTACGAGGGTTGCGGGCTCGATCCTGACCCCCTTGGGCTATTGTTGTACCCACTCCAAGCGCAAGCTTCGAGCTTATTTGAAGGGGCAATAGAAATATTATTAAAACCTTGAAAAAGGGATTGCTAATATTCTTACAAAAAAATACCAAGCATCTTTAGATGGTATAGTATATATACGTGGAAAGCGCCCTATGAATCCTAGAAGTAGCCCTGTATTATTACAGATGCGTTACTGACCTAGAGGCAGAGGACAAACAGGCAAGGAAAAGTAAGAAACCTGAAATAATGTGATTTTTGGCCCTGAATGTACTCATTTATACAATGGAACTTGTGTGTGATGGTAGTGATAAAACAATACTATTAAAGTACGCAATGGATAGCTAGCAATACGAACGTGACCCATCACTACGAACTAGATAGGTACCTGTAATTGTGGTCGAGTTAGTACGAAAATTACAATGCTAATTGGACGCAAATTAGCAATACCATGTCAACCCAAAAAATTGGAAAAACTGAGTTATATATGAAGAAGTGTTGGTAAATGGCTGAAGAACATTTTTCTTTAATATTTGTAGGTTTTTAAGCTTTAAAACTTCTAAAAAGCCATTTTTTAATCATGCAATTTATGTGTTATGTTACACGTTTTGGGTAATTTTTTGTAACAATAAGTAAAATAACTTACGTAATCTAAAATTTTGCCAAAAACTTGACCAATACATTAAAAAAATCGTATAAAGCAAGTTGTTCAAAATTTTCAAACGCGTTTTTCTCGAAATGACGTTCGTGTGGGTTGACATGGTATTGCTTATTTGCGTCCAATTAAAGCACTAAGTAAAGATGGTATTCAAAAACTACCCTGATATAATTATTTATTTCGTAGATCCATGTTATTTGGGGTCCTAATTTAAATATTTGGTGAGTAATATCTTGCTGTGTTTTGTCACCATCCTAACCAACTTACCCTTGTCATTCAAATTGGGTGACTATAACAGCTGCTTTTTCTTATAAAATATTGGTGTGAGCTCTGATATTGATATATCGTGCCAAGTTTTTATTGATTAAGTTGTGTACTTAGTAAGTTTTACGACTTACTTTACTATATTATTAAACTAGCGGCGCGCTCCGGCTTCGCACGGGTATAAAATATATAGCCTATGTCATTCACTGAAAAAATTATTAAAATCGATCCAGTAGTTTTGATTTATTCATTACTGCCCGTGGCCCGCACGCGTTAAAAGTAATTATTTACGACATCACATTACAAACCTCAAAAAAAAAAAACAACCGTCCTCTTCAATCACTCTATCAATTAAAAACAAAAAGCATCAAAATCTGTTGCGTAGTTTTAAAGATTTAAGCATACATAGGGATATAGGGACAGAGAAAGCGACTTTGTTTTATACTATGTAGTGCTAGTGAGTAACATATATTTCGCCTAAATATTAGAAAAAGGTTCAGTACTTGTAGCTCCGACCTTAAATATATAATTATGTTTACAGGTAGGCTTTTTATTGCAAGAGGCCGGTTAGGTAGGTACCGCAGTATCAGATATTCTACCTTAAAGCGGTATACTGTGTTTCGGTTTGAAGGACTCTGTAGCTAGTGGAATTACTGGGCAAAGAAGATTTATGATCCAAAATCAGGAGGTTGGCAATGCCTGAGTAAAACTTATCAATTAAAGGCAAGGCAAGCGTCAATAAGAAAAGTTCTTACCTAAGAAAGACTAAGCGGTGGATATGCTTTTTGTCCAATCTAGTTGCATAAAAATGTTTTTTACTTAAATAAAAACAGCACAATTAATGTTGATTAATAGAAAAGTATAATCGTAGTTTGCTATAGGGATTTTAGGGCGCTATCTGAGCTACGTGAGTTATGTGACCATATCCGGTCGGTGATTAGCGCCGTGTCGGTTCCATAAACGTATTCAGTGTGCCTTCAGGTTTTGAAAAATAATGTAGTGAAAAATATTTAGATAATGAACATTTTAATATGTTTTTGTTTAAGTTTTCATCAAGGTAGGAAAAAAAATATTTTCTACAAAATTTTTCTTCAGAAGTCGATGCCTTCTGTGCCGATATTTTACTTAGCACTTCGTTTTTACATACATTAAACTATCATCATTCACGCACCGTGTCTAGCATCGCGTTATTTTTTTAAATGGCCACTGCGATTACTTTATATGTTATTAAACCAAGTGTATACTATAACCTGTATAAATAACGTTGTGATATTCAACAATGTATATGTTCTTACTAAGAAACTTGAGGACGTTGTGGCCCATCGGTAGCGAGCCCGCCTTGAGCGCCACAGGTCGCGGGTTCTATTCCTGCTCGGATATAACATCGGACCATACAAGCATGTTTTCCGGTGTGGGTGTGTTTGTCTTTTTCATTGTGAATGTTTCCGGATCACCGACGCAGGATATTAATGGAGGCCGTTAAGTGTGTAGCTTTTATTTATTTATTTATAAAGTAAATACTACTAAGATATCTAAATATCACACACAAAAGCCTTATCTCTTTGTATAACATGATCCCTACAAGTAAAGTGATGCTCAGAAGTGGCTTAGATGGTCAAGCACGAATGAGAGACCACTTACTAATCCATTTGGAGTATTAGATGAGTTTCGACGGATTAATGTTTGTTATACCAGTATAAGAATTTGTTTATTGTATTTACACAAAAGAAAATACAATAATAATGAAAAACGAAATTCTTAATTAACTACATTTATATGTGTTTAAAACTCTACATGATCGAAGATTCATGCAATATAATATTATTTATCTCTTCTTATAAATAAAATTCTTGTGTCGCGGTTTTTGTTACCAAACTCCTCTAAAACGGCTCGACAGATTTTTATGAAATTTTGTGTGCATTTCGGGTAGGTCTAAGAATCGGTCAACATCTATTTTTCATACTCTAAACGTTAAGGGTGGTCAAACCCAATTTTTCACTGAAAAATGGTCATCCTTATGTCATCAATCCTTATTTTTAATAGCGATATTAGTAATTCAATAATTTTCATAAGTGTCCCATACAAACATTGCACCTTCCATGTAGATGCTGAAGCCTAGCTTTGCTTCGTCGAATATAAAATAAAATTTAATTCATCTCGTATACTTCATCAGGTAATTATATATGAACATGTTTTTAATTGGCAGAAGTTTTTTTTCATTTAAATTTGTTGAATATAAGCCGTCATATTATTGTTTTATTTATTTAAGGTCTTTACATTACTGCACGGCAACAATTACACTGTCTAGAGTGTAGTAACCGCTAAGTTTTTCTAATAAGATGGATCTAATAAAGTTCACTCGTTTTAAAAACTTTGTCAAAATCTTAATTTCCCTTTCTTGACGTTGTCGCGGTGCACTGTGAAGCCTCCATTGTTGTTAGTGGCCATAACATTATGGTCCTTCTTTTTGGCCATCTTTCCACTCCTTGGGATTAAGCTTCAACACTGCTTGGCAGGTTTAGTTCAGCACGTTCTGCAACCGATCCCAGTACCTGTTACACGCACTGAAGTGAGTTGTTAGGTCTTGAAAACATCCATTGTATCATGAAACCCCTAATAACTGAGTTCTTCTCCCAAGAAGCCTAGTATTTGGTAGCAGAACTAGCCCCTGAAATAAAAACAAACGGGTAGCGGCTTACCACCAGGTAGACTGTAAGCTTGTATTGTAATAAGAAAAAATTTCTCAGTACTTATAATCAATATAGTATCCCCCGATATATGAATATCATACTAGCTAATTTTTGCCAATTTGCTTTAATCTATAATCGCTTTTTATGGATTTTAAAAAAGTCACACAGATGTTTAGAGTTCTTAAACATAAGAGAGAGGGCCCACAAATTTATAACATCCCAAAATATTGAGACAAATAATCTTATAATTGTAAGAACTTTATTTTTTCTGATGTTGTTTTGTTATGTTAAAAACACACAGTTATAGTTTGGATGATGAAATACAAACAATTCTAGCTTCTTGGTGGAGGAAAGAAACCTAGTAATAACAAAACTTAATCAAAGCTGCCGCAGTCCCAGTGCTATCTGGAGATCCGGATTGCTTGGTGCCATGGAATTGCTTTGTGAGAAAACTTCGTATTGTTAAAGTTATGATACAATAAAAATATACTTTTTGTTCTTGTTTCTTTAATAATACTATTTAGCATTATTACAGGTCACGCACTTGATATCAACGAATCGAGGCTCTGACAATTAAAATCGAAAAACAATCTTTAATTTATTGAAAATTACTAATTAATATTTAAAAAAAATACTTCAAACTACTATTAT
This sequence comes from Hestina assimilis, assembly GCA_023373885.1. Classification (NCBI taxonomy): domain Eukaryota; kingdom Metazoa; phylum Arthropoda; class Insecta; order Lepidoptera; family Nymphalidae; genus Hestina; species Hestina assimilis. Next base: position 725,998 of record CM041749.1, on the reverse strand, counting down.
AAAATGTAATTTTATAGGTCTATCATAAATAATAAAGCCAAAATTGTGCCAATCAATCCTTTTTGCTAAGCAAGCATGCTATAAACGTATGGAAAGCGGTTGGCGAAACCTATAAGGGCTTGCAACATCATGTATTTGAAGATGTCACTGCCTGTCACTCACGTGTTGCCAACCTCGAGGTATTAGTTTTTAAATTTCTTTTGCTCTTTAATTTCACTACCTACAATGTCCTTCAAACCGAAACACAGTAATGCAAAACACAGTACTGGCTTGCGGTAGAATAGCTGTCACTGCGGTGGCACCTACCTAGCCGACCTCTTGGAATAAGAAAGAAAGAAAGAAAGAAAGAAAACTTTATTTTAGACACGCAAAAAACAAAACAATAAAAATTAAAAATTAACTAATAATAAAATGTAAAACAATTTAAAAGCATGGACAATGTTTAAAAAAACAGAAAAATTTAAGAATAAAAAAAGAAAAACAAATAAAAATAAACAATGTAACCTATTGTAAACAACAAAAAAGAAAAAATCAATAATAAAACTACGCATATATCAAAAACAACAGCAACATTGCGTGTCCTAAAAAGGTGTGCCATTCAGCATATTTTAGGTGAAATGAATGCACCTAAAGCTGATTTTCAATGGCAACCTGTTTTTAACGTATGACGGGCTGTGAGAGTCTCTGTTAAAACATTTTATTACTTACACATACGCGTACATATTCTATAAAATAAAGATACTTAAATAAATTTATGATCAATATACTTAAATAAATAAATAAAGCATTAATCCAATTTTTTATAATATATCTTGACATAGTATTTAAATTATATTGTCACCCGCCGACATTACACGGGCTCGGGAGTAACTGGACTGTGCATCGAGGCATTCAGTGTTTTGGACAATCACCAGACAGCCGCGTGCGCCGACGGCGGACGGACGTGTGTGTGTCAATGTTTACTGTGAACGTAATTATATGAAGATAGAATATTTATGAAATAATATATATATATACACATTGCTACATACAGTTATCGTAAGTATATATAGTATCGGAATAAAAGGTCTTCCACGAAAAAAAGTATTTCAACGCATATTTAATCTTACACAATTATATTTGTTCCACCAGATTTCAAATTATTTTCTCGGATCAAAAGAAATTAAAGGGACAAATGATATAAGTCTCCAGTCGCTAACTCCGTTGTTCAGCTACTAATAATTAAGGCAGTGATTGTTAAACATCAATCTAAGTTTCGTTTTCCCCATTGCTTAAAAGAAATTCGAATTCTTATTCACTCCTAAAGAAAACAATTAATTGTAGCCAAAGATCGTCCATTCTAAAACAAACTTTGTTTGAACTCTTGAAATTGAATCAAATCACTAATCCTTGTTTTAATTAAGATTAAAGCTAAGGCATTTGAGGCATTTGTGTTTGGCGTTACATGACCTAATAAGAAAATAATATTATGTCTACAAAAAAATATATCTGCAAGAAACATAACAACTGAGCCATCACCTTGGCTATCTTGGTTCTAATGCATTACTGTTTTTTTATTTGCCGTCAGAAAAAGAATATTCTGCTAATCTATGTAATAAACTATGTGTATGTAAAATTTCAAAATAAATCGTTTAGTACTTTTTCGTCAAAAAGTATCAAGCCTACATACTTCTAAACATTCATCCTTACAAGCGTTCACGTTCAAATATCAGTATTTTTTTATGTTAGAAGTTGGCAAACAAGCATACGGCCCACCTGATGGTAAGTGGTTGCCGTAGCCTATGAGCGCTTGCAGCACCATTAGTAGGTGCCACTCACGCGTTGCCAACCTCGAGATATTAGTTCTTAAATCTCGTCCGCCCAGTAATTTCACTAGCGTACAGTGCCCTTCAAACCGGAACACAGTAGTGCCTAAGCACTACTATTTGGGGGCAGAATATTTGCCACTGCGGTGGTACCTACCTAGCCGGCCTCTTGCAACAAAAGACCTACCACCAGTGAATAGAATATTCTTTCAAGATAGAGTCATGAAGGAAAGGGAGATAAATTGTTTATTTAATATTGGGTATCGGAGGATAGTCAGCTTAACCGTTTCGATAGTGTAATTGGTCATTAATCAAGTCGTGAACGCAATCTGCTTGTTATTAATGGCGTCGTGGTTCGGACTTTAATATAGTGGGCTATTTATTTATTACTTGATTCGCATTTAACGATAAGCATTGCAGTAGGCACTTAAATTACTTATCATATAACATAATTAAGAAGTAAAAACGCTTTATTTTTGTAATTTTCGAGTATTTTTTATATTTTTTGGAACGAAGTTCCTTAGCGCGGCGCGAGGTAGTGCGATTTAGTAGAAATCACCACGTAACAAAATGCCGTATGCTGTGTGTATCGAGCCTACTACAAGCAAATGAGCAACCCGAGCTCCCGGTCCACGTCTCATTTTATCATATAAGTTATTGTAATATACAGATTTCATTTCGGATTACATTCGGAGTTGAAGAAAAAACGTAAGGAAATCCGTTCCTGACGGGGGTCCTTCGACTACACAATTTTTTTTTTATATTTAAGGCTTCTATAATTATGTTATTTTTGACGCACAATTTCACAGTAAATGGTTCTTAAATATCTTTAGACTGTTGTTGTATTTGATGTTTATCATGATAATATAATTATCTCAATATAGCATTTTTGTATTCTTCTTCGTTCATTCTTTAATTATTTGCATAACCTAACAGATATACAGAAACCACCTTAATGAGTTTTTTGACTCTATGATTTATGCATTCAGACTTGGGTATAGCTTCAAAAAAATATAAAACCACGCCTGTGGTTTTGTCAGTTTTCATTTTGAATCAAATTAACCTAAGGATAGCCTTGACCCTTTATCAATTTCATCCAAATAGGTTAACTTTATGAACAACTTATTATAATCAACAATGCTTTTAATCACTTTACTATATAACAGTAAATTTCACAGCACTGTAACTACTGCATCGGATTTCAATGATTCTGCATGATGAATATTGAAGTAACCATCGCGCTACCAACAATGTGACGCTTCATTAGAATGACGGCTTTTCAAATATTTTCGTTCTAATCCAACGTATTAAATAGGTTCTATAGTTGTAGTCGCACGATACTTTTCCGTGTGCCAACAAATAATAAAGATCGTAAAACAATATAGTCACTAATTTTTTCTTGAGGTTCACTAAACCGATACTAAAAGCCTACACAAATTCGCACATCAATTCCCTCTGACCTTAGTACTTGGTATCAAGTTCCTATCTTAAAGGATTACGTTACAGCGATTAATGGCACCTCTATCGTAACTTATTAACCAAACCTAGGCCCATTGTATATATCTGATACTAATCTAGCGATATATTGTGTCGGCTTGACGCGTAGTTTAATCTGTCAAACCAATACAGAACTAAGTAATTAAACTGGTCCTTCATCTTCACTTTGGAAATGAATTAGGGCTTAAGATGGTGTTTATATATGGTTATTCGAATGTTTGGAATTGGAGCTCTAAAGTGGTTTAATCTATATATTAATACCTTTATGAGAATATGCCCCGCGTAGGAGGGCTTTGACGTACTTGAAGTTTATATGGAGAATATATTAAATAAAACATCATCTGTTTCTATTCAGGTGTCGAGACGTGATGACCCCATCGCCCGCTGTATAATCTATGTCACAGTAGATATTATTCCACCAGTGCAATCACTCACACTGGTGGTAGGTATGTTGTTCCAAGAGGTCAGCTGGGTAGATACGACCGCAGTGTCTAAATATTCTACCTCAAAGCAGTAGTGTTTTTGGCATTACCGTGTTTCGTTTTGAAGGTCACTGTAAGCTATTAAAATTAACGGCAAAGAAGATTTAAGAACCAATATCTCGAGGTCGGCAACGCGTGAGTGACACCTACTAATGGTGTTTGTTGCAAGCGCTCATAGGCTAAGGCAACCGCTTACCATCAGGTGGGCCGTATGTTTGCTTGTTAACTTAATAACATAAAAAAATTCAAACGGGAAATGTCAAACACATGGTAGCTATTTGAATCAATTTAATAAATACGTTGTTGTAATAGCAATTATGTATTATTTTTTATTTAATTCCTATAAAGATTATAAATAAATCTTGAAAATTCGTTAAAATTTATTGTGGTAGTGAGTGTGTCGAAGGTCTTATGTACCTACTCTGTTCTCTTCATGTTCTTCTTCATGTACTGTAACTTACATCGATATAAAATACAATAGCTTTTTCTGATCTATAGAATGGATAGATTTCATTGAGAATACCGTTATTCGAGTCAGATCAAATGTAGCGGGAGGAATAATTGATGCAACGTTTCAATTCAAACTGCAGGACTCCAACACAGCACACAATAAAATATCAGGGCTTAGTTTTTTAACAGCCAGCCGATTAATTCCAGTACAGCCGATATTTTTATCATCAATCGTTATATTGGGATTTGTACGTATAGGAAATTATTATGGTTTCGAAATTCCAGGAAGACATTATTGTACTCCGAAGGGCAGTTACTATGCGATATTGGAATTCTTTGTCAAGTGACTTGGTTCCTTTGAATCGAAGAATTCATAAAAATATCTTTTAATTTTTACGGTACGGTACGATTTTTGTAGCTTACAAAGTTTGATGAAAAACTACTTAATTATATATCTAACTTACGGTAGTCAATGCCATTCGTGGCAATTTAATCAAAGGCTTTTTTATATCATCACGGTTGACAAACATGCATACGGTCCGCCTGATGGTAAGCAGCAATCTATGAACGCTTGCGATACTTACAGTATCACATGCACTTTGCCAACCCAAGGGATTGGAGGGAGGGGATGAGAAAGGAAAAAAGGAAGGATACAAAAGGAGTGCTCTCACTCATCACACGAAACACAACAGCAATGTGTTACTTTACGATGATTTCCTCTGAGAGGGTAGTACTTCCCGATCTAGCCGGCCCATTTGTGCTTGGCTCTATTACCACTTGATTCTTGATATATGGACGCAAATAAGCAATACCATGTCAATCCACACGAATGTCATTTCGAGAAAAACGTGTTTGAGAATTTTGAACAACTTGCTTTATATGAATTAGTTTTTATGTATTGGTCAAGTTTTTGGCAATTTCAGATTTATGTAAGTTATTTTATTTATTTTCACAAAAAATAAGTATACCAACTGCATATTTCGTATATAATATAACCCAAAACGTTTAAAATAATACATAAATTGCCTGATTAAAGAATGGCTTTTTAGAACTTTTAAAGCTTAAAACCCTACAAATATTAAAGAAAAATGTTCTTCAGCCATTTATCAACACTTCTGAATACATAACTCAGTTTTTTCAATTTTGTGGGTTTACATAGTATTGCTCATTTGCGTCCATATATTATTTATAGTTAACGTTAACGCGATCGAATAAACAGAACCTTTCACAGTAGGGAATATAACGAGAACGTATTGGTATCATATCTGTAGTTACAACAATTGCTCGAAGGCATATTGCATTCACGAACGATTGATTACTCAAAGGAGACCTCACAGCGTGGTTGAGGCCATCATATCTATTGGTAACTTAAATGCTCTTTGATATATCAGCCCAAAAGAAATACTTCAATGCATACATTACATAATTATTAACACAGGACTGAAATTATCAAAATATGTACTATACAAAATAGGATAGATGAATATTAACTTTCTATTGTCGAATAATGATTTCAATCATTATTTGACGACGTTGTGGCGCAGCGGTAGCGAGCCTGTCTTAAGCAACACAGGTCGCGAGGGTCGATTCCCGCTCAGAGAAGATGTTTGTATTAACCACACTGACATGTGTTCCGGACTGGGTGTTTGTCGTTGTCCGTGTGTGTGTCTCTGGACACCAGGCACAGGATGTCATTTTCCCAATGGAGGCCGTTGAGTGTGTACCTTTTATTTATTTATTTCTAGCGGGCTCGGCTAACGTTGTCCCGCCCCGAAAAAACTGTGACCCGATAGCAGCGCCTCCTTCTAGGCCAAATTATGAATCTATTCTCGAAACCATTGGAATACACACAAAAAATGTATCATAATCTACATTATTCTATTATAGACATTGCAATTTTGATCTGTTTATTTCCCTTAAATATTAGGTTTTGCCAATTTACTAACTTAGCAATAACACGTACGCACACAAAACGCTAACTTTCTACATAAATATGTGGGACGAATGTTTCCCAAAAGGTTGTGCTATAATTTAAACTTAGTTTTTAATTTAATTTTGCTGTGCGAATGTCTGTTACATCTATTTCTAACTCTGACTTAAGTTGAGTTTACATTAAAATTTAACAAAGGGGTTTTTTTAATAAAAAAATACTGCAAGAGTGGCAATCCAACAGTTTCCACCACGATTTGACTGCCTGAGAATGACGATGACAGTGACAATAACAATGATGACAACCATGACATAATGAATGACATAGTGTGAAATTGGTTTTATGATGAAAATGTGTTACAAAATGTTTCATTCAATGAAAATCTTATTGCTTTAGTTTTGAGGATTAAGGAAATTTCGGTCTCAAACCAAATCTTTGAATTTTGAATTTAATATAACAGCTCTCGGGTGTTTTTCTGTAATTTTCGTTTAAAACATTAGTTAACTATTTCAATTATTAGTTAGTAATTTAAAGGTTATTGTTAATATACACACTTTGCCCGTGGCTTCGCCCGAATAATATGTAACAATCTTTAATGCACCCTACATGAAATATAGAATTAATCGATCTCTAAAAGAAGAAGACTATGTTAGTTTGACGACGTTGTGACGCAGCGGTAGCGAACCTGCCTTAAGCGCCACAGGTCGCGGGTTCGATTCCCGCTCGGAGCATACTAGTTGGTATTGACCATGCAAGCATAATTTCCGGTCTGGGTGTATTTGTCTTCCTGGGTGTTGCCGCACCCCCGACACAGGATATCACTATCCTAATGAGCGCCGTTGAGTTTGCAGTGTTTATTGTTTAATTGTTTCCCTAGACGATATCTTAGTTAGTATTTTTTTTTCGTGACAAAAACTCTTTAAACATCTTCATTTTCCCATCTTTATCTACACAAAAAATCATCACAATCGGTTTAGTTTTGAAAGCGTCACAAACTAATAAACTCACTGTTGTATTATTGACATTAATAAGATGTCTTAATATTTTAAATAATAATTATTATTTTTTTTTTAAATTCTTATTTCACTATATTGTTTGCTTTTTGTCGTTATCCTGGAAAAATTATTAATAATAATCTACAAAATCTTAGATTTCTATTATATCTACCAGAAGAATTAAGAAAGACAGCTATATAAACCACGCAATAATAAATATTATAGAATTTTGATTCCAGTTAATAAAATTCCTGAGTAATATAATTTACGTCGACGTTTTAAGACGCCATCGCGTTGACAAACGATTTTCGTCGAGGTGGAAACGTAATAAAATTGGTGAACGATTATTTAACGAGATCAATTTTAGGACCGAAGTACCTATACGTAATAAAAGTAAAGGGCAGTGCTGTGAATTAATAGACGAATCTTTCTTTTACCACGAAAATACCGAACAAACTACGCTCAAATGCTTTTGTATTTGTATTGCAAATGGTGTTAAACGGCCACTACAGCTTAAGATCAATAAAAGCAGATATAGCAACATGCTTTGCCACTTGTTAGAGGAGGTTAAAAAGACTTTTTAAAATAGAACTGGAATTTTAAAATAGAACCTTAAAAAGAAAAAATTAACACGTCTCGTCGGACGTCTGGTGGGTATGTCATCATTTAATTTAATTTCTCACCCATTATTTCATTTCAAATCTCATCCCATACAACCTAACGCTATCCACCTCTTGCCACCCCTCTCCTTGCCACCCCACTCTTCGCCTTGTCTTTTTCAATTGTGCACAACTTCCTAAATGAATTTGATGTATTTGAGAAACTTTATTGAAATATTCCGTAGTTGTTACATTGTCTGATAACAAAAGTTTTCCCGAAGATAAACTATACGACTTTGCCAGTATAGTTTATTGGGTATATAATTTAAACGGTCGCAAAGTTTTTACGTGAAAACTTCGAGGGAATGTCAGTACGTCCGAATAGTGGATTATGTTAGCACTTAGTTTCTCCAGACACGACAACGCCACGAGAGTATTTAATTATCTCCTAGAATTTACGGCGAGCGACGAAAACTTCCAAACCTTTACTATAAGCTGTAAACGATGTGTTAATTAGGAACATCGACTTGATAGTAAGTAGTAGGAGCGTAGTTTAAAAAGCGATACTTGAAGTATCAAGTGCTCGTTGCCAACCTAAATAGTAGGAGGTAAGGGCTAAAAAGAAAAAATGAAGGGAGAGGCTGGGAGATTGGGCCTCCTGTTACTTTACGACGATTTTCTGTGATGGGGTCCCCGTTCGAGCTGGCCCTGTGTTGGAAGAAACGTGGCTCGATCTTGGATTAAAGTCTTTAATTCCTATTCACTGGGCCATCTAGTCCTACTACTGTTTCTTAAGTTCTCATTACTTACGCAATGGTATTGTGTGTAGTGTAATGGTAGTGTGTGTAGTGGTACATACGACGCAATAAGTTCCTTAATCGAAGGTACACCTCTTGTACATTAGCTCTGATCATTACTTGCGTTCAAAGATGATAGGTTTGTGATGGAACTCGACGGCATGTGAATTAAAGGTAATAAATCAAGTTCATTACAAATTGATCTTACGTAGTCGAGTATGCCATCAATTCAGTCATTGTATCTGTGTTTGTGTGAATGCTGAAACCCGCTCATGTATCAATCGATGTTCGAGTTGACAAATGTACCTCTCGTGAATTAAATACATTTATTTATTACATACATAAGTAAAGATACAAACTTAATACATTATGGTTACCAGTCTGATAAGCTTCGTCGTTTGTAACATTCGTTAAATACAGTACAGTACAGCACAGCTCAGTACAGCACAGTACAGCACTGTACAGTACAGTACAATACAATACATAATAATGCAGCTGTGTGTGATGTAATCTTGCGACAACTATTCACCTAGTGGAATTTAAGAGATCTAGACCTTGTGGGCACCCCCATCGTGCCTCAGAGAGCACGTTGAGCTGTCGGTTCCGGTTAGTAAGGAAGAAGACATTAGTTTTGGTACCGATATTTTGTTATTAAATACCTAACTCTTTATCTGGTGTAGGTAGTTTTAAAATCAGGATAGTTTTAAAAGGAGAAACCAAAATGGAGAATATTTTGGTTTCATTTTGTGGATAAATAAAGTTCTGTCTCAAAAGTTCATTTTCCTTTAAATTTTCATACATTGTTCTATATTTTTACTAATAAGTCGAAAACCTATAAAAATACTTCCCCAGAGACGGATCTTGTGCCATATTTTTATGATGGTTGTAAATAAAAGTCACTAAAAACTTTATCAGAGGGTAAAAAGTAAAAATTCACTGTTACGTCAAAGCTGTTTTGTTCAACAGTTGTTCGCGACTAAATTGTTTGCTTCAGACCAGTTTTTAGTTCGTCACAGAGGTCATTTGTTCTCGTAAAAATACTTTACGGAAGTTTTATTTTCCATTTTTAACGGATATCAAAAAATCGTCCGTAAATCAAGAGGCTGGGATTTTTTTTGGTATAGGTACGATTTTTTACGGTATCAAAAAGTTTGATAAGGTATTCGTGATAGTCCGATATAAATCTATATATGTATATTTTTTATAAAGAATATTAGCATTGCTTTTTCAATTATTACTAAGTGCAATAGAAGTATATTGTCCCTTCAAATAAGCTTGTACCTGCGCTAGAAGTGGCTAAGACGATAACCAATTTGTGGCCTAGTCGGCCCTTTAACCATTGACTTATTCAGGTTACGTTAATGTAATTATATTATAAATAATTTATGATAGTCATTGTAATGAGCGATTCATCAGTTTTTTTAAATATTCCTTAGAATTTAAGCGTTTAAATTCGGATTTTGCAACGAAGTTCCTTAACGCGGGTTACGGGTAGTGCGATTTAGTAGAAATCGTCGCATAACGAAATGCCGTAAGCGGTATGTATGCGTGTGCGTATCGAGCCTACTACAAGCATATAAGTACACGAGCAAGTGAGTGCGCAGCCGGGTGGGCAACTCTCTCTCCCCATCTTTGCCTCTTTTTATCATATAACCCATTAAAATATACAGATTTCATTTCAAATTACATTAGGAGTTGAAGAAAAACGCAAGGAACTTCGTTTCTGGGGGTCACTGAAAATTTTTTGTTATTGAGTTTTCCCGATCCAACTTATTTAAAAGTCATAACATTAGCGGCTCAAGAGAGACTCTAATTCCAATGAATACTTGTGCAATTTTGACTATCGATAAAACAGTAATGCTCAAACATTAATCTACAACTTCGTTTTCCCTATCGTATTAAAAAAGTTCCAATATTTGTCTCTCAAGAAATGCAATTTACTTAATCATTCTGAAAGATCGATTATTCCACGGGGAAGTGGGGATTCGATGTCTCAGGAAGGAATAGTTAATTCTTAATGCTATCTTAGATTTAAGAGATTTTAATATTAAGTCTCTATAACAACAGCAGCGTAGGTTATTGACCTGGGAAATACTTAGAATATCTGTACATCTTTTTATGTGACTAAGTTACGATGCAAGTATACGATGGTGATGGTAAGCGGTCCTCGTAGCCTATGAGCGTTTATAGCACTAAACATTTGTGGGTGCCAGTCACGCGTTGCCAACCCTAAAATCTGGTTCTTCTTTGCCCAGTCATTTCTTTAGCTACAAAGTCTTTCAAATAGATACTGAGTAGCCTTTCAGTAGAATAACTGACACTGCAGTAGTACCTACCTAGCCGGCCTCGCGTAATTAATGGGCTACCATAATTTAAACCTTCTTCACCCTAGCATTATTCCCGGCATTTTTATGTACCCAGGGTCTGCTTATTACTCTTATCCGGATCTGACAGGTTACTAGTTTTTACACACAGCGATTGTCATCTGACCTCCGCAACCCTAAGGGCGAACCAGTAATTCAACGATTATTATCAGATGTTATTGATAATAACCGGGACCGACAGCTTAACGTGCTCTCCGAGGCACGTTGGGGAGACCCACACGGACAAACGCCCAGACCGAGACAGAAATTTTAACAAACATCTGCCCGAGCGGGAATCAAACCCGCAACCGTCGAGACTAAAGGCAGACTCACTACCCACAACGCCACAACGGTGTCAACCACAATTAAAACCTAGCTGTGCTATTGCGTTTCATTTTAAGTGTGAGCCCCCGCGGCCGCAACTCTATCTAGCCCCAGCTAACCTATTCTCTTATTTATTTTTCTCTCCATTCTTGTCTTCGAATGGAAAAAGCGCGAGTAAGCTTGCTATAAGGGAGGCCATACGTCTGTTTGCCACATCTGTGGTATTACAAGCACCGCGTGCGCTTGTTTTGTTCGTTTTTTTGGAAGCAATTTTTCCACAGACTGCAATTTAATGAGAAGAAAAAAACACATCTAAAATATTATAAATAGCAAAATATTTGCAACTTACAGTTACTCTATTGGTTAGTATGTTTCTAAACAAAGATATTGAAAATGCAGTCATCAGGGTATTAAACTCTTATGAAGAGTTTTCGTTTAGTCTTATTCGATAAGATCATCAAAATTTTTTTTGGTTCCATCTAAATTATCAGATTTCATAGCACAAAAATAATTCAGAACCAAAATACATAAACTGATCCTTATAGAGGTTGGGTAAAAATTGAAAAAGGTGTTATCTCCGTAGTGCATGCAAATTTTATGACATTGTGAAAAATATTCAAAACATAAACCGGAGTTATTTCACGACAAACGGCCGTTGAAAAATTAAATATGCTGAATCATATTTACTTTGTTTGAAATGTGTTGGAAAAAAAAATCTTAAATATCTTACAAAATTTAAGTGTAAATTTTCACTATCCACACTGCCATATATCTGTCCCAGGATTAGTTCAGACACAAGACATACAAAATCCAAAGCGAGAACCGAATCTAAAAGCTTATAAATTTACCACGCATAGTGATGATTTTCAACAAAAATTGATGATTATATCATCGAAACCGGATCACAAAGAGCGTATTAGCGTTATTAATTAACCTTTTCAGTCAGTTAAAAGATATTTTTGTGTATAAAATAAAAGTATTTTGCTTTGAGCTATTTCTAAATTTACCGAAATAAAGATAAAAGTCTAATACACTTGGAAGGTGACTTGAAACGTTTGAACTCGACAGAAAGTTAAAAATAACTGCTGTTCAATCAAATTGATACGTACGAGGATATTTATGAGTCTATTTATACAAATGGTGTTCATTTACTTTATATTTTAGTTCAGTCGGGTTTTTAAACATGCATTACACATTTACAAATCGGCGTAAAGTAACAGTATCAATAGCTGTACAGTTGCGTTTTCTATAATGAGTGAGAGCGCTGGAGGCCCAATCTTCCACCCTTTCTGTGCCTTTTTTCCCTTCTCATCCCTTTCCCTCTCATTCCCTATTCCTTAAGTTGGCAATGTGCATCAAATAAAAGGTGCAAAGGTGGACCATCAGGCGGAGCGTATGCTTGTTTGGCAACTGTTAGGAAAAGAAAAAAAACATTATTCACTATAAGTGGTACTTAAATGATTTGAGGCTTTTTCTATTCGTTTTTCATATTCAGTTAATTTATTTTAAGAAGTGCTTATTTAAAATTTATATTTTCACTCTAAGTGTGTGGATTTATAATTTAAAGCCTTAGTGAAAAGTTTCGCTGTTGAAAAATGCTTGCTTATTTTTAAACAGAGGCTTAAGCGATGCTTTCTATTTCAATGTTTTTATTTCCCATAAATTTCATTATTTTTGTATTTTTATTTAAACATGCAAAATATGCAATGACAGCCTATTCTTGCATTAAAGGTCGGGAATGCACCGGAGGCCCTCTGGTGTTGCATATCTTAATGGGCGGCGGTGATCGCTTAACATTAGGTGAGCGTCCTACCCTTTTGCCCTCTCTAACATAAAATAACAACGCCGCTTGTATTTTTTCAAAGGTATTGATTATAATTTTTTTACGTTAAAAATTTAAAAATGAATAAATAGGTATAGAAAATGGTAATTTTCTAAAATCCCACTCTTTAAGGCGTGAAAAAGTGGATGAAAGTTTCTATAGGTCAGTCATTTCTTAAACTAGAAGTATGAAACTTTGCCATTCGGTTAACAATTATAAAAAACAAAAACGTGTTTTAACCTTTTGGTAAAATTCCACAAAATAAAAAGTAATTTAACCTGAAGAGGTGAAATTAGGGTTCGAAGTTTGTATTAAAATCGTTACTCACACAGGCGAAGCCGCTGGCAAAAGCTAGTAATGTTCATAACATTGAATGTGTTAACTGTGATGTTATTCTGAGTTAAATCAACGCCTAATTTTCATTCGAGTAACTTGATTTCAACTTCGAAATGTTAACGCTTATATCATACAGTGAATTTATATTAGTTTAATAGTTTTGGGATAAATGTACAATCCTGTCGCGTAGATAAAACTTTTGCGTCTTCTACTTCTTAGCATTAATACCAGTTTTTAACAGCTTAACGTGCTATTCGAGGCGCGGTGGGGAGACCCACATGTACAAACGCCCAGCCTGGAACTGACATTTATACCTACCAAACATCAGCTCTGAGCGGGACCGTCGAGGCTCAAATAATTCTATTTAATATATTAATGCCTAATTTTTGAACTTCCATACTGGTGGTAGGTCTTTTATTGCAAGAGGCCAAATAGGAATAGCAATAATAGGTATAGGAAGAGTTTAAATGGAAATTACTTTTACTCACTACAAATATATAGCAGTGTATGTCAGGTTTAGTTACGCATCGTTTATTACTTGCAGGCTTTATAATCTAATACCTATTATTTAGGCATATTGTACCGTTCGTGTATTGGAAGTTCGTAGATTAACATGCATCGGTAGCACAGACAATCAAGATCCGGTTTCTGTGTTAAACCACAATTATACAGCGATATTGGTTTCCCGTTAACGCTCGATTGGGTTATCGACCAAGGGACAGCCTACATTGTTAATAGCCACTTGTATTTTGCCAGGTAAGTTTTCGGTAAATTTATTGTTATTACTTTTATCGCTAGCGTTGAGAATTTAATAATAAGTTAGTTAAACATATAGTAATAAAATACCACATTTTCGATCTTTTTAGGGGACTGTACCTCAAAAGGTATAAAGGGAACTCTTATAAGATGACGCTCCTTTCCGTCCGTCTATCCGTCCTTGTATCAGCACCGATTTTTTCAGGTACAGGTGGTCCTAACAAGTTGAAATTTATACCATATATAGAGGTCTAGGGATGGGAAGGAAAGAAGGGACACTCTCACTCATCTCAGGAATCGCAACAGTACTCTTTTAATTTACGCCGTTTTTCTGTAATATGGTTCTTCCTCGGACAAACCTGCTCATTCGTACTGGGAGAGGCATGTCTCTGCTACTACTTAAATAACTTGCTAATAAAAATGCCATCAAGTATACAAACTTGATTGATTATTATTAAAGGGAGTGTTTTTATTTGATCCTCCTCTATTCCTTCCGCTGCCGAGTGTAGAGCATTGTATGCTGTGGTTTCGAGAGCGGTGCGGATCTGATCCGTCCAGCGTGTCGGGATTCTACCACGTGGTCTTTTTGCATCTACTTTTCCAGTTATAACTGTAACTTTTCCAGGTTGCCGTCATCCTTTCTAGTAATTCTGACAATTTGACATTATAAACGTCAGTTTATAGATTACTAACTTCACTTATAACCCAGGTGAAATCTAATCAACCGAAGAAGTTAAAAGTTAATAACTCGTACGGATGCTCTCAAATTGCTTTGGGAGGAGCAACTCGTGTAGCTTTAATTTGTTGCTGAAAGGCGTCTGTTTTATATTTCCTGTAGCTGTCTGCTCGCCTGGTACTTTTCTCTCTGACCAGTAAAACTTCACTTACTTCGAAAATACTAAACAAGAAATCTTATTTAAGAAGTTAAGCTTGAGTTTGCTGTTAATTCATGAAAGCCTGGTTCGATTTGAAAAAATGTTTCCTTTGATTGTAGGCTTAGTTATTATTGAGAAACAGCTTTTATAGTAAAAATAATTTAATTTTTTTTTGGTTTTGGTATTGTAGGAGGAGGTAGGTACTTAGATATTGGAAGTAGCTTGATACCATCATCAATGTACAAGGTAACAGTATCAGTAGGTACTGTTGAGTTTCGTGCGATGAGTGAGAACGCCGGAGGCCCACCCCTCTATTCCCTTCCCTTTTCCCTTCTCATCCTTTCCTTGGATTGGCGCTTGTGATACTTGAAGTATCACAAGCGTTTGTAGGTTGCAGTGACTGCTTACCATCAGACGGACCGTATGCTTTTTGCCAACCCTCATGATATAAAAAGGACGGGCATTTTTTACAGTCAAATATAAAACTTTTTTAATTTTAAATTCACAAGGTCTTTGATATATTTTTTTGTTATTAAATCAAAGAAACAATAATTCCATAAAAGAATATTTAGAGTTATTTATGAATTTATTTACTGACTGTAACTTTTAATACGAATATTTACTTTATCGAAATATAAATACCAGGGAAGCAGACAACGGGAGTAGGTACAGGTCACAGGCAACACGGCTTTCATGTGGCTTTTACCGTAATTATGTTACTAATGGAAAACTAAACGTGGAGGACGCTTTGCTAAAGGTTATTTGAGATCACGTGGAAAGTTGTTATTAATGTAATGAAAATGTGATTGAATTTACCCTTTATGTAAAAGTTAAATTTGATAGTTATTCTTTAACCTTCCGACGAAAATTGTTGGTGTCCTTGGAGTATCAGGTTTGGGAATTTATTCCTATCACATCTGAGGGGTAACACCTATTTGAGGCATGACAAGGAAATGTCACAAGATTCAATCTAAACCTTGTAATGCAAGTAATTTAGTTGAGTTAAGAGAAATATGTAGCTTCGGCCTATGTTCATTATTTAGTTTATTTTCATTTTTTTCTTTATTATATCTTTGTTCAAACATATTACTAAGCACAGTTACAGAGCACGATAATTTTTGTATTTATATATTATACCTAATTTTATATTTATATAGATAATAAGTGTATCTTATATTTTGATGATCTATACAAGTAAATACAAGGTAATAAAAATAAATACACAAGAAATACGACACAACCCACGCGAGCAAGTCGCGGGCGCAGCTATTTTTTAATTAAAATGCTGATGTGCGCAGTACCCATAGTTTTCATAGGTTGAAATTACTGCTTACCATCAGATGGACCGTATGCTTGTTTGCCAACAGTCATAACGTAAACAAAACTACATAAGCAGAAAGAAAAGTTGAATCATATCAATAGTTCTTGTATAGAATATCAAACCGTCGCCAACCTATAGACTAATTTCTCTTAAATAATGCCACTGGGAACGATTCTGCGTCTAGATGCTCCCGCCAACTCTCTTTATATCCACCACTTATTAGGAGGCCTACCGACGCTGCGACTTCCGGTCTATGGTCACCATCGGTTCGTTGAGCTATAATATATAGATAATAGTAACAGCTTATGCTAAATCTAGATAAATAAATGAAACAATATATTAGACTAAACTTTGCCAGCTACTTTACAAAACGTTAATGTGTATCGATCGATCATTATAATATGAATTAAGACAGATACAGAGTGTTTCTTTACAACAGTTCAGAGAAACCCTCAAGTAGTTACATGTATCCAACTTCTCTACATAAGTAACAGTAAACTTAGTAAGTTGTTGACTTATCTCTGGAACTGTTAAGGGGAAGAAAGAAATTTTCTTATCCTAGATCAATAAATTTTAAAGAAAATTCTGTTTGATCTTTTTGATGCACTAGAATAGGCTATACAAAAATTTTGATTGATTGATTTCAATTGTAAATTTTAATAATTAAAAAAATTTAAGATAGTATAGTTTTCATTCCGATTATTATTTATATTCGTCTTATTGAGTGGTAAGTGGCCAACCTAGTGTCAGAGTTGTTCAGGTCGCCCGTAGGCCTCTGACTCAACTTTTCGACTATTACCAAATTGTCCATACCCGGAACCGACTTTTTACGCGCCCTCCGAAGCACGGAGACGTTCAGTTGAAATACAACAATGCGATCACCCATCTTTTGACTAACCGCGCCTAAAGTTGCTTAATCTACCGATCGTTTACTGATCCGTGGGTGCACTCGGCTCTGAGCGTCTCATCACTACATAGTATAAAACAAAGTAGCTTTTTCTGTCCCTATAACCTTGTTAGCTTAAATCTTTAAAACTACGAAACGGATTTTGGTGCTGTTTTTTTTAATAGATAGAGTAATTGAAGAAGAAGGTTTATATATGTAATAACATCCATTAAATAGTGCAGAAATACTGTTATTTTTGAGGTTTCTAATGTGAGTCGTAAATAATTACATTATCAAAATACTACGAGATTTATCAAAATAATATATTTTATCCCCGTGCGAATCCGGAGCGGGTCGCTAGTTATTTATATGATAATGCAAAGATATTCAGCGAAAACTATCTGCATACGACATAAATAAATACAGCATTGTAATAATTAATGTTATAAAGGATAGTGTAGCAAAAAACAAAATGTAGCACTGTTGTCATAGCTAAAAGCATTGGATGATAAATTTTAATTTTTATTTAAATAGAGAATGGAATATAAACTCTTACGGGTAAAATATGAACTCTTTGGGAATGTAACTAACTTTGGTTGTACTAATTTAATTATGAAAGTTTGTTGTTAATGTAATTCTTATTTTTATACTAATTTTAAATATAAAAAAAAATGCTGTAGCATTTAATTATTGAACCCAATGAAGTGTATACTACATTGATTACTAAAATAATAGTAAATTACGCACCTAGGGAAAAAGTAGGGCATTCTCACCCACTGATCGTTGTCACGACAATCGCGGGTGGCAATGTCCTACTTTTCTGCCGTTGTGCGTATACTATTTCTTTTCTTTCGATGAAATGTTTGCTTTTAGTCGGCACGAGTACGAGGTCCGAGATCCCTGGTACGCGGGATAAACATATGGTTGCTAGGTTACTGGGAGGTAAAGAGGGTTAATTAGTCCTATCTTACCGGGAGAGAGCCGGGTACTTTTGTCCCTCGTACCAGTGACTAAAAGCGAACTTTTCTTCGAGGTAGTAAAGAAAAGAGATTATTAACTCGCTCATTGGTGTGAGTGCGTTGCGACATTTAATAAATGGCGTAAGGTCATGACTTGTGTCCGCCACCGCGAAAGACGTAATATTTATATCACCACTGAGTGAATTGCTTAATATAAGTAAGCTTTGGTTCAGGTGAAAATGTTACCCAAAATAAAAATATGTATAAAATTAAAAAGAGTAGCACTCTAAATAAAACATAAATTGTACAGGAAATTCGTACAAAGTTGTCATGAGCACAAATTAAAAATATCAATTGAACAAAAAACAATTTTTAAATGCTAGTGTTGTTAATTTCGAGCGCATTCACTGAAAGTGACAGCGAAAAATTAAATCTCTCTCGGGCTACACTTATAAAAATCTGCCCGAAAAATTGCTCTTTTATTTCATAATGGGTAAACCAGCACACAGAAATGCTGAGAATTCAAGCTGGCCTATTTTAAAAGCCTACGGATTAATGCTGTTTCTAAAACTATTAATTACTGCTTATCTAGTATTTTTTACATTTTTTATGTAACTAAGTTGGCAAGCACGCATACGAACCACCTGATGGTAAGCGGTTGCCGCAGCCTATGAGCGCTTGCAACACCATTTGTGGTCACTACTCACGCGTTGCCAACCTCGAGATATTGTTCTTAAATCTCCTTGGCCCAGTAATTTGCGTTTTCATTTTTTCTAGCCTACAGCGATCAAAACGAGACACAGTAATGCCAAAGACACTGCTGCTTTGCGGTGCAATATTAGACACTGTGGTGGATACGTAGACGGCCTCTTGCAACAAAAGACCGACCATCAGTGTGATTGATTGCACTGGTGGAATAATCTCTGCCGTAACAGAGACAGCGGGCGATGGGGCCGTCACGTCCGCCTACAAATATTCATATTATATTCTGAATTTCCAATACTTAACAGTAAACTGAAATACTCCCACCAGTGATTCTGTCAAGGCCACTAGGGTCAACAGTAAAAGACACTCCAAAAAAAAATATTGAGTGGAGTCCCTCCGGGCTGAAGAAGTGAAACTTCGTAAGGGGTATAAATTGCTTTTTAATGAAATCACATTGTTTCTTTAAGACAAACTTTATTAACATTGCTTACAATTTACTATTAATTACATCTTTTAATTGTCATTTTTGGGTGGAGAATTATCCAAATCTATAATAACACTGTTTACTTCACTGCATAGCAAGAATACCACGCGCATGGGCTTGGTATCTACCGACTCACTCTCGTTCTCTCCTACTTTCTACCTTTGTGTATCTTTCTTTCTCTTTCCCTCGTGCGTTAAGCGTTTAACGCAACCTTGTTGGAAGTCGCATTAGAAGTTTCACAAAGTAATCGCTTTTTAGTTTCTTTACGAACTAGGTACTACGATACTGTGGAAGGTGAGGATCACGTCGGAAGTCATCACTGTGGAGGTGACGACGTGAGAAATGCCTCCAACACTACGGGAGGATCCTCCGACCCGGCGGGTGATATTGCCTGGTGGAGCGAAGCCCTGGGCCGAAGCCCGACGACTTACGTTGGAAAGTTGTATATATAGTCGTTTCGCGTAGGAATCTTCGATAGCGCGATTTAGGATCGTGACGTTCGTTGGTCGTCCATATCGTTGCGTAGTTTGCCCTGTAGGTGTCGTTGTAGCTTGATGCGCCATTGTGATAATCTTGTCTTTCTATCGCGTTACGTCATGTTGCGTGTAGATGTCGCTACAAATACTATTACCAATTTACAAGACAGTAGACAGTCTAATTCTATACAAGCAAAATGTATTTGTTATTTCGAATTGCATCATAAATGGAAACACAATGAATGTTTCACTTTATAAATTCATAGCTCATAATGAAGACAAACATTTCGAGTTTACTTAACATTACGCTAACGATGAGGACGGGGGAGTCGAGTGCACTAACGAGTGACCTACGTTCTGTACAAGATCTATACTTCCAGTGCAGCAAGACAAAGCAACGCTCGTTAGGAATAAAAATGTGAATCATATAAAGTGCCTCTCATTTTCACGGTGGCGTCGAGATTCCTATTTGTATATTCTCGTAGTGTTAAATCAGCTTTGATATTTTAGTTCGGGTCAAATTGTGGGAAGTCTATAAAAACAATGTAAATATGCTGAGCTTCCGGTGTCACAGAATTATTTGTTTCTTCTGTGACAATGCTGTCACTTTTTATATCCCTAAGACATCAATCACTAGGAAATGAAGTAAATAGGTACAATATATTTCATATGCTACAAAAATAATTTTTGTCTTAAAATAATTTTCAATGAAGAAATTATATACGAAATCCACAGTTTTGGGGAATAAATTATTAATACATGATAATTATCTGATAGTTACATACCCAGCGTCCCGTCCCGGCGCTCGAGTGCGTAACTGCATTTCTCCAAGTAAAAAAAAAAACCCAAAACTTTCAGGTAACATGCCCTTAAAAAAACAGAGGAATTAACTAACTCTTTTCTGAAGTCAGATAAAAAATTGTCAGGGTTACAGGGCTAAGATCCGTGGTGCTCTTAATAATTGAACTTGCTTTTGTGTACATAATTAAAATACAAAATCACCTAAAAAAATAAGTAAATGAGAGTCTAAATATTAAGCATTAGCAACCCTACAGTAATACTGAGTAAGGAAAATCTGTCTGTCATTAAAATTCTACCCTTGTTGCCTGTTAATTTAATATCCAGTTCGTGCTGGTCCCCGCCGGTGCACGGCGGTAATAACCGGTATCAAGCGGATTAGCAGTTCGCAATATCTGCTTTATTACTTTTTAACAGGTGTAAAACCTACATACAAACTATTCCATCGTTTATCACGTTCAGATAATTACGAAAGTTTGGAACGTGTTCGGTAAATATAATATTTTGCCTTGTATTGTGTAGACGTCATGAGTGAGCCGGCTCAACCTGTCTCTATCTCTCTCTCTATATCCTAAGCTATCATTAATCCCATCTGATGGTGGGGTCTGCTTTTTGTATCTTAAAGCTACCTCTATATCTCTAATATAATTTTGTATGTATACCTACCTATACCTCTAATATGATTTTGTATGTAGGTATGTTGGTATAAAAGATCTTTGTCATTCTATAATAAAAGTTTAATTTATTAGTCTAGTATCTTATATCGTAGTTATATACGGTATCATATTAAAACTAGCCATGATCGGAATGTTTCATAAACATTACGAGCTTCGTTCGATGCGTGACCTATTTATTGACCAGTTCATTACTCAGTTGGGGCCAATAAATAAACGCTATTCAATCGTCGGGCTATTTTTAACCGACTTGAAAAAGGAGGAGATTCGTAATTCATCTTACATTTTTGTGCGTATAAAGCGCAGTATCTTCAGCTTCTGGCAGCGTCATCGGATAGAGGAAGCTGTGAAGACGAGACATCCCTCATGGGACCTCGTGGGCCTCCTGCAGGCCGAGCCACGGCTACTGACGCCATCGGGAAAAGTGACGCACTTTTTTCTTAATGATTGTAGCAAGGTTCCCACCCAGTTACGCTATTGGCCCTACTGGCCTCGATGGCGTCACGAAGTGGGAACCTTGCTTTAACATACTAATATGCCGAAGGCTTGGGCTCGTTTTTTTTTTATAAAACTAATCGATAATTTTCTAAGATGCAGCAGAAATAAAACCATTTAGCATTAATAATGAATATGCAATGCAAGAAGAAACTTCTTGTTCTGCACATAATAAATATGATACCATTTCACGGTTTAGTCAATTTTCGCATAGTGTGTTGATTTCAGAAAGTTTTTCAAGTAATGAAAGATGAAACAAATTTCAAAAGAAGATTTTTTTTTTTTTTTAAAATAAATAAATAAACGCTGCACACTCAACGGCCCCCATTAGGATAGCAATATCCTGTGTCGGGGGTCCGGAAACATTCACAATGACAATGACAAATACACCCAGACCGGAAAATATGCTTGCATAGTCAATACAAGCATATTATGCTCCGAGCGGGAATCGAACCCGCGACCTGTGGCGTTTAAGGCAGGTTCGCTACCGCTGCGCCACAACGTCGTCTATTTAATTAAACTGAAGCCAATGAGGAAACACGAAACAAGTAAGCGAAATTACTTTGTTCTTATAAGTTTTCATTTCATTTTCGGAAACCTTACAAAAGAAATGCGAAAGTAACCCTGCCCCTGTTTATCTGTCTGTCACACTTTCACGTCAAAACTGCAAAACCGATTAAAATGAAATTTGGTGCACAGTCTAGAGCCTGAAAAAGGACATGGGCAACATGCGAAAACTGATTGTAAGGGGTTGAAAGAATTGGATGAAATAAGGTGGTTAATAGAAGTATCGTCAATTTTAGAGCTGGAAGCTTAAAAATTTGTAGGTTGTTGAATCGATATAAATAAATAAGGCATTCAAAGTTTGGAAAAAGGGGAGATGGTTCAGAGATTGTATTAAAATCATTACTTACACAGGTGAAGCCGCTGGCCTTTAACAAAATTTATATGTAAAATTTATTTATATCGTATCAACAGCCAAAAAAAAATAAGTTTAAAGCTTGTAGCTCTAAAAATTACGATGTTTCTATACAACGTTTCATCCCCCCTTTCCTGTCTTTTCTCAGGCTCTAGACTGAGTACTAAATTTCATTTAAATCGGTTTCATTTAAATCAGTAGTTTTGGCGTGGAATCGCGATAGAGAGACAGAGAGAGAGACAGGGACTTTCCCATTTATAATAATTAGTACGGATTTCGAGACGCTCATAGCCGAGTGCACCCGCTGATCGGTAAACGATCGGTAGGTTAAGCAACTTTAGGCGCGGTCAGTCACTAGATGGGTGATCGCATAGTGGTATTTCAACCGAGCGTCTCCGTGCTTCGGAGGGCACGTAAAAAGTCGGTCCCGGCTGTTGACAATTAGACAACAGTCGATAAGTCAAGTCAGAGGCCTACGGGCGACCTGAACAACTCTGACACTAGGTTGACCACTAACCACTCGATAAGAAGAAGAAGAAGAAGTACGGATTTATTAAAAACAGCCTCAGCAGATTCAAAATTGAATAAACCCAGTAAATCTTTGGACATTAGAAATACAACAAGTTTTTCAATAGATCTTCACTCAGATTTCTTGGAAAATCTACAATTTGATTCTCCTAAAATTTAAGACGTTGTCATGTTTCGAGACAGAACTTTATTGACGTTCAGTAGCTCTTAGAACTTGAAGATTGTTGATATTAAAAGACTCAGAATAGATTTCATAATAATATCCAACTATGATATAATTATGATACGATAGGATATACACCGTTGTGCTAGTGAGTCTACCTTTAGCCATGACGGTTGCGGGTTCGATTCCCGCTCGGGCAGTTGTTTGTATTGATCTTACATATATATGTTTCGGTCTGGGAGTTTGTCCTTGTGGGTATCCCCTGCGTGTCTTGGAGACCAAGATAAGCTGTCGGTCCCGAATGTTATGACTTAACTTCTGAAAATAATCGTTAAGTCTTGATAAGTATATAAGGATTTGCAAAAACCTAGTACGCGGTCAAATCAAGGTAAGAGTAATAAGGCCCTGGGTGGATAAAATACCGGGAAAAATTCTTGGAAGGATAAGGCATAAGTAAGAATGCAATTATTATAAACATTACTCATTGCATATATAAGAAGTCACAGTCAGATAGCACGTATAAGAAGTCGATCTTCTTAAGGTTAAGGCTACGCAAAAGCTACAAACACTATGTAAAACCTTATTGAGACTTAATATTTAAGCGACTGAAATTCTTGAGCATTTCCTCCTTTCCGCGTTATAAGCTTAGAATAATTATTTTAAAACCATTTTTGATTATCGATTAATTTAGCAAAAAAACTAACTAAACGAAACACACACTCACGGCTCCCATTAGGATATTTATATCCTGTGTCAGGGGTCCGGAAACATGAACATTCACAAGGACAAACGTACCCCACCGGAAAACATGCCTATATGGTAAATATAAACGCGCTCGGAGCGGCAATCGAACCCGTGTACTGTGGCGCTTAAGGTAGGTTCGGTACCTCTCCGCAACAATATCATCAATAAAATATCACTCTACTCAAGTTTAAAGTTAAAAAGGCATCGTAAAAAAGCAATTCAAATCGTCTGATGCCATTTCTATAAGCTTATTTTATTCTACGTTACAGTAAAATAAAATCAATTATGTGATGTATTGTAGACACTTGCTCGTAAATAAAAATGGGTCCTATTTTATATGTAAATTAAACCATGGAAGTGATTTCTGTTGTGAATCACGTGTAACGTGAAGTATCGGTTTCATTTGCACACTGTTGGTTCTGTAGGTGTTTATATACATACATATTAATATTGGTTTCATACATACTAGACGCGCCTGCGGCTTTACTCACGTTGTGTACCGATATTTTTTTACTGCACGGAACCCTATTTCTTTTTGTAAAATAAAAGTAGCCTAAGTTACTCCATATAACATCAGCTATCTTTAAAATCGGTCTAGCCGTTTAAGAAATAAGCTGAATCCAACAGACACACGGACAGGCCATACTATATAAGTTTATAAGAATTTAGTAAAAAGCTGTTACTTTGGAATTTCAAACAGACACTTCAATTTCATTTATTGGTATAGAAGTAAAGATATGTTTTAGGACAAGAATACACTAGTTTCTGTTTGTAGCGTGTGAAAAGATTATTCATAAATAAAAAAGTAGTTGAGCCTTGCTCCTCTCAGCACATATAGGGAAGTACCGTGACACAGAAAATCCGCGTAAAGTAACGGTATCAGTAGGTACTGTTGCGTTTCGTGTGGTGTGTGAGAGCGCCGGAGGCCCAATCTCTCTCTGTCCATTGGATTGGTAATGCGCATGTGATAATTTAACTTCATAGGTTGCAGTGACTGCTTACCATCAGGCGGCCCGTATTCTTACCAACTGTCATGAAATAAAAAAAATAATAATAATAATAAAAGTTCGGATGGGAATAAACCCAGTTAGAATGTAATCAAACCATGAAGCTGAAAACTTTGTACGGCTGCTACAAATTGCTTTCAGAAGAGGATCCCGTTTCTGCGCGCTTATATTTTAAATTAACTTTGTCATTACGAGTATGTTAAAAGCCATATAGCGCCTGTTTTATATATCCTATCAAATTCCACTTAATTTTCTGGAAATAAAATATTTTACGTATTTACCGACAATGCTAACCGTACCGGATGGTCGTGCTGGTAGCGAGCCTTTTTTTTTTTTTTTTTTTTGTTTTCGCAGAGAAATGCATTTACGCACACCACTCCGCCTAGCGTGTTCCGGAGAGCACGCTGGCGAGTGGTAGTGTGGGGACTCGACCACCTGTGAAGCAGGTGGTAATACCCACTAAAACTCTGCGGATCCCTCTTCGCCATTATTGGGACGCCACGGGCTCGCTCGCGCATTCTACCGTGACGTCCCGGCGTACAGGCCTGTTTAAGGCCACCAACTGTGGGAGAGGGCCGTGGGGAGACGTGTGAGGAGCTCTACTGCTCCATCACACTCTCTCCGTGGGCCTGGCGGCTAGGGACGACACCTGCCTGAGAAGCCGTCACGCCCTTTATGCTTGGAGGGGAACAGTTGTTCCCACCCATCAGATGCTCGGAGGGGCGCCCCGCATCTGTGCAGACCGCACAACGCAGTGGCCTGTCACAGTTTTTCGCGTGGTGGCCTTCGGCACCACAGCGGAAGCAGAGGTGGCCCCTCTCCACCTTCGATGGACACGTCGGCTTAGTGTGCCCGGTGCCCATGCAGCGAAAGCACCGCAGAGGGCGCTTCTCAAACACCTGGACCCTGGCCGAAGACCAGCCGACAAGAAGCCGACCAGCCTCGACAAGCAGTTTGGCTGTCGTAAGGGGGCACCTTATCACAGCCGCACCCATCCGCCTAGGGCCCTCGATGATGTCGCCAACCCTCACCAATTCGGCTGGACAGCCACAGGTGCGGGCAACTGCCTCGGCCACTCCCTCTGCGGTTACCGAATCATCGAGACCGGTAAGCCGCAGGGTGCTCTTAGCCGTGGGCAAGGAGACCGCAACCACATTAGCGAGGATTTGGCGCATCCTCTCCGCCAAAGCTTCGGCAGCCCCCTGGGTGGTCCCAGTGGGCAGCTCGAGAATACGGCCATCGGTCGCAGTACGCCGGATGGACATGCCTGGACCTATACCCAGCTCAGATAGCACAATCTCACTCTGTACCCTTGCAAGGGCCTGAGCGAAAGTGACACCCTGCCTCTCCGCCGCCGGCAACAAGCTCATAGCAATAGCTATCTTCCTGTGCGCGGCGGGGAGTTTCGGCTTCGGAACCACTGTTTTCACGGCTCTAGGCGGTGCAGCCCTTACTGGAGCAGGAGGGGAAGATTTTTTCCCCTTCCCCTTGCCCTTCCGTCTTACGACGGTAGACCAGCTCTCTCCAGAAGGCCCTGCCACAGGTTCGGCTGGTTCTGGGGCAGGGAGAACCAATTCTGGAGAGGTAACGGCAACCGACGTCGACGCGACTGGAACAGCAGGCTGGGGGGCAGGCGCTGCTGCTCTTTTCTTCGCCTTCGTCCTCCGGGCTGGCAAAGCGGGCCTGTCAACCAAAGCGGGCGAAGGGGGCAAGTCTGACGCCTCAGGAGGACGTCTCACATCCGTCGACAGGGGAGGGCGAACATTCCTCGCCGGCAAGAGGCGGTCCTCCATGCCGGCGAATTTTGCGTCGATCATCTCCCCGATCGACGCAAGGAGAGACGCCCTCATCTCCTCGAGGCCCACCACCGGGGCCGCTTCCACCGCACCCTTCCTCGCCTCGTACAGCCGTTGGCGGTACGCCTCCAGCTCCTCTTGCAGCACCTCGAACTCCTCACGGAGCCTCCGGTTCTCGGCGGCCATCCGACGTATCTCGTCGGAGACGGATCTCCTCGCCAGGGAATCCACGATCTCCTGGAGGGAATCCGCCGCCGACTTCAGCCGCTTAATCATTACTCCTTGAAGGTGGCCCGACTTGCGTGCGACCTCACGCACGTCGGTGCAACACCTGTCCGCCATCAGCTTAAGCTCCTGCGGTGAACATCGCGAGATGTCCCGAGGAGCCTCAACCGGTTGCTTCTCTGAAGCCTTCTGGGCGGCCTCATTATGGGCAACCCTCGCCTGGAGGGCCTTTTCGAAGGCTTGCTCCTTGGCCTCTCCCACCAAACTACGCAGCTGAGCACGGGCATGGGTGATACCCGTACGCTGGTAGCGAGCCTGCTTTGAGCCTATAACTATGTGTCTCAGTCTGGACATATGTTTTTTTTAATGTTACAAGTTGCCGCAGCCTATGACCGCTTGCAACATCATTTGTAGGTGTCACTCACGCGTTGCCAGCCTCGAGATATTATTTGTTAAACCTCCTTTGGTCAGTAATTTCACTAGCCTACAGTGCCCTTCAAACCGGAACATAGTAATGCCAAAGACACAACTGCTTTGCGGTAGAATATTTGACACTCCGGTGGTACCTACCTAGCTGGCCTTAAAGACCTACCACCAATACATGTTTATAAAATATCTAACAATCCATGGGTAAAATCGATAATTTTTTGGCTCACAGTTCGCATTAAGTGCAGTTGACTCTATATAGGAACGTCAGGCATTTCTTTCCGCCTGCGGCTTGGCAGCTTTGCGAATGTTCCGATACCGCCGATATTTCATTTTAACAACGCATATATAAAACTATATGTATGTATATAACCTACATTTTTTTAACGCACGTAATAATTGTCGCTGTTAATAAACTGCATTTGATTAAATAATCTAACTAATATTATAAATGGGACAGTGTTTTTCTTTGTTTGTAACACTTTCACGCCTTAGCCGATGAACCGATTATTATGAATTTAGAGATAGATATAGATGAGACTATGGAGACGGTTATAGTCTACGTTTCGACGCAAAAAAGCGTTAGGGGTCCCTGACGCTGTAAACTTTTGTATGGGGAACCAATTGTTTCAATTTTGCATTAAAGGTTCGTCATTAAAAATAGTTATTCACACGGCCGAAGTTGCGGGTAATAAATATTTTACCAGTTGGTAATAAATATAAATATGAACACAACACAACCATTAGGTCAGGGACACATAAACATCACCATACACAATAAAAATGGACTACATCATTATCATCATCACCACCACCACCACGATCCTCATCATCATCATCATCATCATCATCATCATCATCATCATCATCATCATCATCACCATCATCATAATCATTATCACAATCATCATCATCATCATCCTCATCATAGCTAAAACGCTAAAGAAGTCTTTAAAAATACATAATTACTCTTTCATTAAATTCTACCAGTATTTTTCTCTCCAAAACAACAACTTTACATGCATGGATGCTTTTAGTACACGCATGTATAATGATGACTGATAAATAACGCAATGGTTACGTTTTAATACCATACGTTGTTACGAAACGATAGTTTAACTTGACATGTGTGCTAGTTCCGCTAAAGATAAGGCGCAATGAATTGTGACAAAACATGGACTAAGCGTCGGGTCGGTTGTGTTTATTGTGGCCGCCGGCAGACGTACGGTGGCTGTTTCTTGTTCAATTGCTATTGTATTGCCAGGACATCTCTAAACCTACGACCATTTTACACGTTGTTTTCTTTTTCATGCAAAATATTTGTACAAGTATCTCAATCGTTTTATTTATCTATTTAAACTTGAATATCTGTTTACGAAATTTCATTAAAATTGGTTCAATATTTTTGGCGTGAAACCGCGATAGATAGATGGACAGACAGAGTTACTTTCGCATTTATAATTTTAAAGTAAGAATTAATTATTAAAATGTTTATTTACGAAAAGATACTAGTACAAAATGTAAAAAAAATATATAAATGTTATCAATGTCGGTCTCTCTATTTCAGGATCACGTGATAAATAGCAACAAACCCGTCCTTATCGTCCTTTATGTAGCCGTCCATAGATATACCGCCTATGAATTATGGGACCGAATTGGTCTTTAGTGCCCTTCAGAGAAAAATAAACTTTTTATTGGTTTTGGCATCAATAGGCGGCCGGCCTCTCATTGAATATCGACGTGAACCTAGCATCGATGTTACTTATTTCGATCTTATTGGTATAAGAATAAAATCTAAATACTATTTATAATTATATTAATACTAGCGGGTTCAGAAGACGTTGTCCTGTCCCGAAAAAAAAACTGGGACCCGATAGCAGCGCCCCCTAACTGTATCTAATTGTGAACAGAAGTGACACCGGTGAAAATTATTGAATTACTTATATCGCAATTAAAATATAGGGGTGATGGTAGAAAAAACATTGGGGTGGACCATTATTATCACTAAGGGTATAAAAATAGAAAAAACCTATTCTCAGACCTGCTGAATATTCATATAAAATTTTACCAAAATCGGTGAAGCGGTTTCGGAGGAGTATGGTAACTAAAACTGTGACAGGAGTATTTTATATATTAGATTCCAATAATAATATTTATGCAACCAAGAGTTATTTACCGTAAAATACCGGTAATGAAACCGTGAATAAATAAGTCCTTAGTAGCAAACATTCCTGGAAATATGTAATATTAAAATTTGTATAGCTCAAAGACTCATATCATAAGGCTTTAGTAATTCTTGCTTTAACATTTTGTCAGGCTTCTTTTAGCCTATTTATTACAATTTGCCAACAAAATATTCAATTGAATTTCGACGGAATGTTCTTCTGACACTTAGACTGCACGGTGAATGAAGGAAGTAGAAACGAGATCGCAGGTTTATATTTGAGCCAGGTTCTCTGAGTTTGTATGTTAAAAAATATTGTTTTTTTTTTTTTAAATTTTAAAGAATATTTGTCATGCATTTTCAAAGCATTACTAATAAATATTCCCGCTCGCGCTAGGAGAGGGTACGACAATAGCCCAAGGGTCGAGTCAGGATTGAACCCGAGACTTAGGCATTAACGGAGCGGACTCGGCCCTTCGACCTTTGAACTATAGAGACTAATTTTCAGCATATGCACAAGGGCTACCAATGATGAAAAAAAAAATTGAATACCAATGATGAGTCGTATAACTTTAATAGGTAATTATATGAATAAATATCTTCTTATATTAATTATATGAAAAAAATCACCGATTATCAAAAAATTCAGCCAAGGTATGTCTTATTCCGTACTTAACTTCAATATTAAAAGTTTGTCGCTTCAGCAAAGCAACATCTGTGTCAAAATATGGTATAACTTTGAACTAGTCTTCAAGTTTACTCACTCTGCTAGTAGTTTCTAAACTACT
The DNA here is from genome assembly GCA_023373885.1 of Hestina assimilis. Classification (NCBI taxonomy): domain Eukaryota; kingdom Metazoa; phylum Arthropoda; class Insecta; order Lepidoptera; family Nymphalidae; genus Hestina; species Hestina assimilis. The sequence goes on along the minus strand of CM041749.1, from coordinate 695,409 downwards.
ATACTCGCGCTACGAGCTCAAAGTGACGTATACAAAATTATTATTAAGTTTTACGTTTCTCATTTAGTTAATTGGATGATTTATGTGTACAGCCTTGCTGTTCTTTTTTCTTTTAATATATAAGCTATCGCTTGACTGCCATCCCACCTCATGCAAAGTATCACACAGCCTAAGTCTCTCATAGCTTAGTGCACCCACGAATCGGTAAATAATCGTTAGGTTAAGCAAGTTTAGGCGCAGTCAGTCACTAGATGGGTGATCGCATAGTGGTATTTCAACCGAGCGTCTCCGTGCTTCGGAGGTCACATAAAAAGTTGGTCCTGGCTGTGATAATTGATAATTTGACAACGGTCGAAAAGTCAAGTCAGAGGCATATGGGCGACCTGAACAACTCTGACACTAGGTTGACCACTAACCAATCGATAAGAAGAAGACTGCCTAGTGTACTTGACGAGTACACTACTTGTAGTAGTATTCATAAACGCATTTTTCAGCGAAGTCTCTCTTTGTCTGTCTTTTGATTTGAAGCTACCTATAACGTAGGTGGAGGGGAATTTGGAGATAGGCAGGGTATTTCTGACCTTTGCTGCGTATCAGGAACGAGGAAAAAAGCGTTTTGTAGATGTTTTATGTAGGAGAGCAGACCCTTGCTATGCCATGTATTTCTTGTAGAAAAAGGAAACATGGGAGTAAAATTAAATATACGGAATAGACTCTTTGAAATATACTCGCACAACCACTCTGTGGAATCAACTTCCGCCGGCGGTCTTTCCGAACCGATACGACTTGGGAACCTTCAAGAGAAGAGCCTATTCTTTCCTTAAAGGTCGGCAACGCGCCTGCATGCCTTCTGGTGTTGTAGATGTTCATGGGCGGCGGTGATCACTTAACATCAGGTGAGCCTCCTGCCCGTTTGCCCCCTCTTACATAAAAAAAATAAAATATATATCTTATAAAAAAAATCGATAGACAGTCAACATGTAATATTATCTTGTCTGTCTTGTCTTGAATATTATTCGATCTTAACTAGACAAAACTGCGGTAGTTAGATATTCGATATTAATTAATTGTCAGTACGTTTCTATAAATAGCCATGCAGCGTTGTATCTGTACGCATTTTCAGCGATTGCGTCTTGATGGCCGTCGACTCTCACTAAATGATTCGACATATAATAAATAAAGTTATAATTATTATCTACACTAAATATAGATCATGATTTCATATTAAGAAAATTACCCGTGTCCGCTTCTGATGTTTGAAAGTGACGTCCTGACAGACTGTTAAAACGACATAACTTCATGTCTCTAAAATAAGTTGAACAAATTTCACCAGGAGTGTACTACTATAGTACATTTACACGTATTTTAATCTTGCAAATATTATACGTATTTAAATTCAAAACTTGTACATAATTATTCCCAAGTAACCCTTCTATATAATCACATTTATTACGTTCTGGTCTCAAATCCTATTTTCCAGTTCTCTACGATCAAACTAAGTGAAAATTCTAAAAGGCTCCTAATACCGTAATCAGATTATTGAGTCCTGCACCCGCTACGTGACCTCAAAGTGCGCAATTATTGGAAAACCGCCTTCAAAGGACTGAATATCTACTGATACCTAATAGCAAGGTCGGAGAATTATATTATCTTATAGACAAGGTGAATCTGATTGAATAATCTGTGTAACGAACCCTTTTATATAAGACATCATGTATGTAAGTGGGTACATTGATTATGTTGTTTGGGTTATTTAATTTTTTGTACTACTTCATCCTTCTTCTTCTTTGTACTCCTTCTTTTTACGGTAGTAGAGCCGTGCTTCTCTCAGCACGAAAGGGTCGGCTCGACTGGGGAAGTACTACTGTAGTGTATGTATGCCTCCCACCAACAATTGTATGTTTAAATAGTTACAATAAAGACGTCAAAGATACAAGTCGTCTCCTCATTGCTTACTTCCCTACACTACCCTCTCACAGAAAATCGGCGTCAAGTAACAGTATCATTAGGTACTGTTGCGTAACGTGCGATGAGTGAGAGCGCAGGAGGTCCAATCTCCCACCCCTCTGTTCCCTTCCTTTTTTTCCCTTCTCATCCCGTCCCTCCTGTTCCTAGATTTGGCAACGCGCTTGTGAAGTATCGCAAGCGTTCATAGGGTGCGGTGACTGTTTACCATCAGGCGGACCGTATGCTTGTTTAACAACCGTCATGACATAAAAATAACCTCATAATCATTATTTTTATGTACATATGATACTCAAAAATATTTTTTGGTCTATAATGTAACCATCCAGATCCTATTGTCGTAAATTTGTAATGTATGTTTGTGATTCTTCGGGAAATTGTTTTTCAACGACGTTGTGGCGCAGTGGTAGCGAACCTGCATTAAGCGCCACACGTCGCGGGTTCGATTCCCACTCGGAGCAGATATTTGTATTGACCATAGGGGCATATTTTCTGGTCTAGGTGTCTTCGTCCTTATCATTGTGAATGTTTCCGGACCCCCGACACAGGATATAATTATCTTAAGAGCCGTTGAGTGTGTAACGTTTATTAAAATTATTAAAACTTTCTTTTAATGCTTTTTGTGAATTCAAAATCATTTGCATGTAGTGTTTGCTTTAAAATGATTTTACATAATTCTGTATACGTAAATTGAAACCTTATATTTGGATATACCTATATAAAAATCGCTATCAAACCAATAAATAAATAAATAAAAAAATTTACAGCCACATTAAACTTAAGATTTTTTTAGTAACTTGTGAATTTGCTCTGCGAAACCACCATTTAGCGATGACTACTAATAACCACTACAAGTAGCTACCAGAAAAAATCAATACTAATAAAAAAATAATTACGGTTGCGACAAAATTGGAAAATTTAAAATTTTTAAGTAAGGAATAATATTTAGGCATAGACAAAAAAAAAGTCCAAACTAAAAAGCTAATAACAAAATATTTTCACTAAAAAAAATTGTTCCTAAGTAAAACATCGGCGCACCTGCAAATTAGTTTTATAATAGTTGTATAGATTAATTTAATTTCTTACCCCGCGTCGTGAACGCGCGTGAAAATAAATTACAATGTGCCGCAGGGAGTCGCTCTGTTAAATAAGCCTATTTATTACGTGTATTCGTTAGTATAAATATATATTTTATCCCATGCTTTCACACACTAAATGATCATTAAAAGTGTAGTTGGCTACTTTATTATTTGATTTTAACGAGGTTTGTCAAAGTAAAATATTTAATAGTTTTGTAACAATCTTTTACAAATTGATATCTATTTTATTTCAATTTATTTTCGTCATTTAATAAAATATTTGATACATTTGTATAATCCATGAAAAATATTATTTATTTATTGATTGATATTTTATGGAGAATATTCTTCTTCATCCTAGCATTATTCCCGGTATTTTTATGTACCCAGGGTCTGTTTATTACTCTTATCCGGATTTGACAGGTTACTAGTTTTTACTCGGAGTGATTGCCATCTGACCTCCGCAACCCTAAGGGCGAACAAGTAACTCATTGGATAAGAGCAATTATAATACTTATCAAGAGTTAACGATTATTATTATCAGATGTTATTGATAATAACCGGGACCGACAGCTTAACGTGCTCTCCGAGGCACGGTGGGGACACGGACAAACGCCCAGACCGAGACAGAAATTTTAACAAACATCTGCCCGCAACCGTCGAGACTAAAGCTGACTTAATTTTATGGAGAATATTATTATATTTTATTACTGGCACCGCCCATCATTATTGTAGACGGCCATCTAAAAATTACCGTACGGTAACAATGCCTTTTTCAAACTTTGAATGTCATATTTATTTATCGAATCTAATATCAAGTTTCAAGCTTCTAGGTCTTAAAATGACGATACTTCCATACAACTTTGCACCCCCCCTTTCAACCCCTTACAACAATTTTTTCGCAGTAAAAAGTAGCCTACGTCCTTTCATTTAAATCGGTTTAGTGATTTTGGCGAGAAAGCGCGAAAGACAGACAGAGAGTAAGACAGAGAGACAATACTTTCACATTTCTAATATTAGTAAGGGTTATCACCCAGGGACATAAGGTTAAAAATCGATCTCACTGTATTTGGTACCTTTCCTTACGCGTACGTTCCAGAAAATTGTATTCTCTAAAAATCCAGTACAAAATTCGGTGGATGGAACATTCTCGAACTCCTTTTCCGCGCTCTATAAGCATTCATTCAGGTCTGAGCAAAGGGCGAAGAAACTACAAGTGATAAAAGTGATCAAGTGAACTCACGTCACTCACCTCACCTCAGCTGTCATTCTAAACTACGATTGAGTAGTGATTTTGAAGTTCAATTCTGTCATTCGACTAAGAAAAATCAGATTAAAGTGTCACTTAGAGCCATCAGGGTTTTAATATAAATCTGCGAACCTCGGCCCGTAACAATAATTATTTGCTGAGAATAAATCCTTTGTTTTTTAAATAATTCTCCGTTACAAAAATAAAACAAACGTTCGATAATTTCAATGAAAGTCAATTCTTAGCTTAGCCTAAATCGAGCAATCATAAAATAAGTTACAGACCATTTGCCGAGACCTCAGAATTCTCTAAATAAGATTTGCGAGGGAAGTAAACTCATTAAGCGAGGCTTTATCTGCCGAGTGATATCAGCTTCTATATTAATGGTGACAATTATTACAATTGCTTGTTGTTTTATTACGATTGAACGTATTACAAATTTCTAAATGTAACTATGTATATTAAAATATCCCTCCCAAAACATAAATGCGGAAATGAGAGGCAAGTTCAATATTGTGATAATTATGACGTGGTTGTCAACGTCACCGACAAAAGACGTCTTGATGATTATCTAAATGGGTGCCAAGTTCTGAAGACTGAAATAAATGTATAAATAAAATGAAATGTATAAAATGTTATTCTAAAATTTATACAAATTGAACTTTCCATCTGGAATCCATAAAGTCAGAGCAAAAAATTTCCTAATTGCTTAAAATTATAATACGCATTCCTATATAATAGTTGAGAAAATAAGGCTGTACCTATCTGTAAAGTGAATAACTGTTCATTTAAACCCTTAATTAAAGCCTAACAGCTACTTTAATTATCAGAAATATTAACAGTTGTGACGTTTTCGAATCCCATGAAATGAAAGTGCTATTTGAGTCCGTCCCCGTTGCCTAAAACGATAAGCGCCATTTTGAAACCATTAACACGCATAAATACTGCCTCAATACGTCTCGTGAAGTACTTGAAAAACCCTAATCCTATTTGTCAAGCTCGAGTGACGGATTCAAAAAGACTGCTGACGCACAAGGCGTGAAATACAGCGAATGTTTCCCCTGGGATGCGTACAAAAGATGTAGGATAGAATATTTGACAAATTACCATACTTGCTTACAACTAGAAACGAATAGAAAGGTTATATTTTACATGATGAACGATTTACATGATACAAGATGTTTTATATACACGTTAGTAATATTAATTTTTTGTGAAGTGTTAATAAAATCTTATTCGTCAAAATCAATAGGTCTAAAAATCATAAATATTTTAATAATAAGGCACTAGAAGTTTCGCCGAAATTGTGACTTATGAGCCACAGGCGATGTGTCGTTTATACACTCTGCTAACCATTGCTGTGTAAGTTTTTCAATATCCCGGGCAGTCCAAACGTACGTAGCAAAGAAATATAAAATTCAAGACATCGTCATGCTCTGCGCACGTAGTAATGACTGCTTGGGTGAAAGAAATGTTAAAAAATGTGGTTGTAACTTACATAAGCAATGGATTTAAGTTTACTTAACTTAATTAGCTGAATTAAGCGTAATGTGTTTTGGATTATGTTAAGACCGCAAAACGAAAACGATTTTATTTCTTTACATGAGTGTTTTGTGTCGATACTTGAAGTTTTAATATAAAATGCCATATGCGATGGCAACTATTTCAAGTAACTTACGTTTATTTCGTTATCAGATGTTTGTTAGAAATAAATCCAAAACATTTACATAAACCGTGTAGCGAAGTTTAGTGGCAACAGTTGACTGAATTTATGTAAGGTGTTACGCGTGCTAGAGTTATTCGGGTGTTTCACTCAGCATGCAAATTAGAGGAATTCGTTAAATAAATAGAATGCTAGATCTTATTTTGTTATATCTTATCTATATGTTGGGGCATGGCGAAGTGTATTGTGCCTACAGCTACAGAGTCTATTTAATACGTTTGGATAAGAACGACAGTGTTTGAAAAGTTGTCATTCTAACAAAGCGTCACATTGATGGTAGCGCGATGGTTACTTCAATATTCAGCAAATCATCATCGTACCACATAAAAGATGGATCGTTGAAATCCAACTCATTAAGTGCTGTGCAATTTATTGTGTTAGAAACACGTGTTAGGTAAAATGTTGTTTAAAATAAGTTATCCATAAAGTAAATTTACTTAAACCTATATATAAAAGTGATGGTTGAAATTGATAAATGCTCAAGGATATCCTTAGTTTACTTTGATTCAAAATGAATACCTCTAAAACCATAGGCGTGGCTTCATATATGTATATTTATACTCGTACATGAGCAGAAAAGATCGGATCCCTTTTTAAGCATTTCGCCCGCGTAGGACTGTGATGTCGGCATACTTAATTTTTTTAATAATATGGAGGAGTGCAGAAAGTAATTGCTATAAATGTATAATTATTTTTAATAAATTTTAAATGAGTAAAAATAGAACATCCTCGGCTTACACTCAAACTGCCAATGTCAAATACATGTCTGTCATTTAATTAAAATAAATCATTTCTTATCACAGCAACATGTGGACCATAATGCATGTCTTATCCTTGTTTAACCTCATTAAATTATAAAAAAATTAAAATGATTAAAAAAAGCGAAGCGAAAGCTCTTTACCTAGTATTGTATATTGTGAAAATCTTTTCTAGAAATGTTCAAAATCATATTTAAAAAATTATCGTTAGTTTATAGACAATCGGTTTATTATTAATTAAAATACTACGACAATACATATATTAACGCTAGTTTGTATAGATTATTCTAATTTAATTAAAACAACATTTGGCCTTTATGATTTCGTAAATTCTATTATTTCCAACTTTATGGACGATTTTAACTTAAAATGTATTATTTCATACCCCTTTGTTGTTGCTAGTCTTAGTCTAAATATTGGCAGAGGTTATCCCACTGTGTTTGGTAACCCTTACAAACTAACCCTTGTCATTAATATGCCTTTCACATCTGGTCTATTGATAAGAGAATTTATCGATATTAATTGTGTATTTCTTCTTGGATATTATTTACTGTACTGGGAACATAAGCTTGAAAATTTTAATATGAAACACATATTTTCATACATACCAACGCTATAAACATTAAGAGTTTGTTTGTTTGAACGCCCTAATTTTTATAATCAGTGGTTACGTTTGAAAAAATACATGTTGGCGCATGGCGTTGTATAGAACCTATTTAATACGTTGGATTAGTAAGAAAATATTTGAAACGCTGTTATTCTAACGAAGCGTCACATTGATAGTAGTGCGATAGTTGCTGTAATATTTCATCATGCAGAAAATCGTTTTCGTACCACAAAAAGACGAATCGTTGAAATCCGACGTAGTAGTTACAGTTCTGTGCAATTTGTTGTGTACTAGTAAAGTGGTTAAAATCATTGTTGATTATTATTAAGTTGTTCGTAAAGTTAACCCATTTCGATGAAATTGATAAAGGCTCAAGGCTATGCTTAGCTTAGTTTGATTCAAAATGAATACTGATAAAACCAAAGGCGTGGTTTTATATATTTTGTTAGCCTATTGGAAGGCTGTTTCAATGCTATAATCTGATGTCTTTTAAGATAGTTAGCTTTAACAGAAGCGAAATCTATCTGAACAAATGTGGCAAGTAAGATGAACGCGATGAGTATGGCGTAAAAGCAGTGATATGAAATAGTTAAAAGATAGTAACTAAAAGGAAAAAAAACATTGCTTTTAAATCAATAGTTATATAGTATTAGTAATAGGTATGAACTTAATAGTAATGCTTATTCAGATTCCCGAATAGAATCTGGATTCCATAAAACAATCTATATCTCGAAATTCAAATTTTTTAGTTCGTTTCTTGATAATCACACAGGAACCAAAAATTTTTCGTGATTGAATAACATACATTCAGACATCCAAACATTTCACATTTATCATATAAATAGGATAACAAAAAGACACTTTAATTTTTGTTATTAGTTATATAACGTAATTAATATATGAGTATGTAAAAAAACTGTAACATTATATTCTTGAATCTAAAATGCAAACTATATTTTGTGCTATTTGTGGTTATTTTACTAATTATTTGAAACCCCACAATGTTTTAGTAACAAAGACTGTTAATTAACAAATATTAACTTACAAAGGTATTCTGATACGAGTTTTTAACTTCAGATTCAAATAAATTACAGTTTCTAACTTTTACAATTACACATAATGACAGCAGTTTGCGGTTTGCTTCAACGATCAAACCTCAATTTCTATAAACATGACATTTAACAATATACAGTACGGGTCTTATGAAATACTAGAATCTGCACAAAACTTCGTCTGCTGACCTTAGAATTGGGACCAAAGATAAATTATATTTGTATCTAAGTAGTGTGTTTTTATGTAATAACGTGGTCTGTCTGATGGTAAGCAGTCGCCGCAATCTATGATCGCTTGCAATACTTGATGTATCACAAGTGGGTTGTTGACACAAGGGATAATAATAATAATAATAATATTTATTCAAGAAAAGGTATAACAACTTTTAACACTTAAAATAACAATGCAATCTGTACACATATCTTGCGATCCTCTGTGTTTGAACTAGATTTTTAGCAAATCTGTATTTCAGACTACAGAGCTCTTCCTACAAATAGTTTAACCAGTTAGTTTAAGCAATAATATTAGTTGTTCATAATAAATAAAAATAAAACTAATAGCAAAATAAAAATTAAAAGCACATAAAAAAAAAAAATTAACTTTAAACAATAAGAAAATGAAATCGCCAGGATTTTAACGTGACAAAGTGTGTATGGTGACCTCTCTGTGTGTAATGTATGGTTTATGAGTGTGTGTAGAAGAGAGGATGTGTAATGTGTAAATGTATGATTTGACTGATACTATTTTTGTGTAGGGATAGTCGGAAGGAAGGGTTGAGAAGGGAAAAAAGGAATGAAGTAGAGGGGCTGGTAGATGGTGGCTGGCCTACACTTTCACTCGTCACACTAAACGCAACAATACTAATACTTTGCACTGATTTTCTGTGAGAGAGTAGTACTTCCCCGCATGAGCCAGCCCGTTTGTGCTGGATGAAGCATAGCCTTCCTACAAAAGTTCCCTAGAACGATGTATAAACCTATTGTTAATACAGGTAATGAACTAAGTGTCTTCTAAATTTTATCAAAACGCCCTGTATTGTCTTTTGGTAATAACTCAGGCACAAGAATTTGGCCGAGAGAAGTATCCTATGTTAATACAGATAACAAGCTCTACCTGTACCTACTCTGAATAATATTAATTTATCTTAAATATTCTCAACTCTGGCTTCGTGAAATCGAAAGTAAGAAAACGAAATTATAATTCTAGTACCTTATAAATACCGGCAGTATATTGTTTACAAAATATATTTATCAGTTTTTTAGTACGCGTATTTAAGTATTATCAGCTAGATATATATTCTATATATCGAAGTTTCTCGATAAAATCATAAAAAATTCTAAAAACAATTAAGATCGGTTCATAGACACGTAATAAACACAATCTACTCTTGAAAATCGTTTAATTTGTACCAAAAACACAGAAAGGTAATATGTACTTTTACTAAATTGTACAATGTTATGACTAAGTGTAAAATGCTATTGTTTCGTTTTAATAAGCGTAGAGCAAGGTAATGATACTAGAACAGCAATTAACTTAGTGGCCAATTTGAAAGCATATTATTACTCTAAGTGGTGGAATATAAGCTCTTTGTTAGAATTTTGCCAAGGTCTGCTATTATAAACACGTGTGGAGTAGATTAACCAGGCTTTGAGGATAAAAATGGATCTTTTAAAAAAAAATTAGTAATACAATCTATAATAAAATTTACTTACTCTAAATATGTATACTAATTTCACGTGTAACTTTTCTTTACAACCCTAAAACAGCACCGCAAACATCCTAGAAAACCAACTCCTACATACTGAAAGTATAAGGAGGTTAAAAAGACATCGGTCTGTGTGTTCTTCCTTGTCCGTGTGTGTGTCTCCGGACCCCAACTACAGGATATGACTATCCTAATGAGGCCGTTAGGTGTATAGTGCTTATTTATTTATTTTACAAAAATAGACATAACTAATGAGCTAAGATGGCTTGGTAATTCCAAACAATTAGTTAATTGTAAGTAATGCTGATATATATCTCGAAAAAACTTTAATATTTTGAACATAACACAACAGCAATTCCAACGTAGTAAAAATATAGAAATATCATTAATATGTCAGTGGTGGAGTGTAATGGTAACCCTGAATGCAGGTGTGGTTGGCGTCGCCCCAGAAGATAATATCTTGTCTTATTTATACCCCGCACTCGGCTCGTTATGCTGCATATTACATTTTGTATCCAATACACAATGACGTCAAAACTGACGGACATAGTCTAGCCATGTATAAAAATACCATATGATTATGATAATAAAAATGTTCTTTAAGAAGAAAAAAAAATCTGACTTAACTTCAACTGGTTTTAGATCTTTTATTGCAAGATATCACCGCAGTGTCAGATATTCTACCGCAAAGTAGTAGTGTGTTTTGTATTACTGCGTGCTAGATTTTACTGGGCAAAGCATATTTAAGAACCAATATCTTGAGGTCAGTAAGGCGTGAGTAATACCTTCATATGAATGGAATTGCTATGACAATCGCTTGCCATCAAGTGGGCCGTATGCTCGCTTGCCAACTTAGTTGCATAAAAAATCTTTTTTTTTTGTTTTTATTTTTAGCTACATTGTTACAAATATTTGGCACTATTTAACGTGAAAGTATTTTATAATATCAACATTGTGTGGACATACGAGTTCTAAGCTTTGAACCTCCGTCACAACTGACGTCTCGCCTTGTATAGTGGAAATTCTCGTATAGGTGGATTGCTTTAGTCTACGTAATAAGATTTGAAATTGGCCTGTAGGTTGCTGCAACTGCTACTATATGAGAAATTAATAATGCGAAGTCTCACTGATATATATAGGACTATAGCTATATCATTTACTTTATTTTTGATAAAAATATAAAAATTTAAGTGTTTTATATCTTTTTGTCTTGGTGGCCAGACTAGTATCAGACTTGTTCAGGTCACCCGTATAAACTGACTTGACTTTTCAAATAATTTGGACAAAAACGACGTAACTCAAAAAGCAATTTTTTGGGAATCAACAAAATAAGTTTTAAAATATTGACACGTGCATAATCTTTCGTATTATTTTTTTGGATATTTACATCAGTTAATTACGCTCGAATATGGCTATGTTTGAAGTATTGTTACATTTTTAATCATATTAAAAAAATGCGATTTTTAATTGTGGCGTTTTCGTTCTAAAGGTGCGAATTATTATCAAAATGACAACAGCCGGGACCGACTTTTAACATGCTTTCCGTAGCAAAAAGAGACGCTCAATTGAAATACCTATATGTGGTCACCCAATTCTTAACGGCCGGCGCCCAAAAATGCTTAACCAACAATATTTATTTTTCTGGCAGAGATCTCTTTTTAGAGATAAGATATCCTTTTCACCATTATTTTTTGTGTCCCTTGTCTTTAATTGTATTGTCTAATTGGTGCATAAATAAATAAAAAATTAATTTTAAAACAAGAAATTTTCAATAGAATTAACACTATTCCACAATCAAAATTTGATTGAAAATCGAGACTATAGCCTCTAGTGTTTCGAGACTACAGCCTCCTCTGAATGTTTACCTCAAAACACTTGAATCGAATCAGTGAGCCGATGAGACAGATTGATATTCAATACAGTTCTACGCTCAATAACTCTTGAACTTGATGAATTCTCGTTTACAATTTAAATTACAGCTACAAGCTATCGTAATTTAATTCGTTGATTGTGCAATCTCTCTGTTTCTCAGTTAATTTTACTTTATTTACGTTTATTTTACATTTTTTTTTAAATAAAAGTAACTTGATAAGCTCCCTGTCGAGTACTGCCCAACACGCTAAGGTATGGAGTTCTTTAAGTGAAGGTTGAAAAAGTTAACAAGGCAACACGCATGCGATACCTCTGGGGATGCAAGCGTTCATAGGCTACGGTGACCGCTTACTACCAAGCCGGTCGTACGCTTGTTTGTCAACATCGTAGTAGAAAAAAATATACGCCCCTTTTCTGTGAGAGGTTAACACTTCACTAGTCGAGTAGGAAGAGTATAATTCTACTACTACTAGCATATTATGTACATAGGAATTATAATTTTTTATCTTATATTAAGTTTTGTAAGCACGCTGAATTCATGATTTTGATGAATTTACTAAATGTAGTGATAATAATAACATTAACACTAGGAACAAACATAAATTAACAATGCCAGTTACTGGACTGTATAAAATTAGTAACTCTTTTAAACTGTATACGGTTTTACAATAGGATCCCAGAAAGCGTTCAGAAACTTTCTATTAACAAATTAAAAAAAAAAAAGTCAAATGACGTTTGGCTATTATAAAATTAGTGAATACCTTGAGGACACCACACTTGGGAATGAGACAGTCACTCCAGGTTTTTTAGAGAACATAATATGTAAATTACTTTGACATTAAAAAAGTAATAATAATTTTAAAAAAATATAACCCCGATTTTAACGGATTTAAACGACGGTAGAGGTTTAAATTTGGAGCCGTTAGTAGAATCTGACTTTCAACTAATAAGTGTAATGCTGTTTACGTTGAATAAAAATATTTGAATGTGAATTGTTCAACAACATTTACTCCCAATTAATTTTTTAAAAGAAATGCTACTGAAAACATTTTATTCATGCAACGTGCAAGTAGTGCAGGCATGTCTCGGAAAACGGGAAGATAGTTCAATATTTATCATGTGGTACTGGAAAAAGTTATTTTCTTTTTCCACGAGTTCCTAGCTTGTTACATTACTTAAATTCTTGGTTCTTGGTTTCACTGACTTGAGGAAATATTTTTACCCGACATGAAAACCCGCAAATAAAAACTTATATATTTGACGACGTTGTGGCGCAGCGGTAGCGAACCTGCCTTAAACGCCACAGGTCGCGGGTTCGATTCCCGCACGGAGCATAATATGTTTGTATTGACCATGCACACATATTTTCCGGTCTGGGTGTTTGTCCTTGTCCTTGTATGTTCCCGGACCCCCGACACAGGATATAACTATCCTAATGGGGGCCGTTGAGTGTGTACTGTTTATTTATTTATTTATTATTATATAAAACTACAGATTCTGTCGATATGACAGCCACTTGCTGCTAGAAGTTCTTAAGATGACTTCTGTAGGAAATGCTCTGGCAAGGTCATTTATGTTATGTCAGTAATACAGATGCTTCTTCAAAGTGATGAAGTTAAGGATGATATTGTGATTCAAAAATTGGCTATGCAATATGCCATACTATTAACTCTTATAACGACTCAAAATCAACCTAATTCTATACATAATAATAAAAAATAATTTTGACGTTCAGATTTTATATGAGCATGACGTATAAATACATAATTATATGTATTTTTCTTTATTTAGTTTAAACAACTTTCAAACTTAACCTATTTACAAAGTTAAATAAAATTTGGTATCGTTACAATACATCATTTAGCTAAAAATAAGAGGAAGATCGATAAACACCAGTAACAATAACAGTAATACAGTTAAGTAATACAGTTGCGCTCGGAGCGCTGCCTCCATCTCCGATGACGTCCTTAGCCGTGGTTCGGCCTCGCAGGTGGCACTCTAAGGACGGAATCAAATTTGAGCCCCCGTGAGGGCTGTCCCCTTTATCACAGCTGAGTCTCAGTATTCGGCCCCCGCCCGGTGACGCTGTCAAGGCCAGTAGGGCCAACAGCAATACACATTCCTAGCTCCTAGGTAGCTCAGCTACCTGTATTTAGGAGAATGATGTATATGTTAATGGTAAGCCCGCTGATAGTAAAATTATATTATTATTATGTAATGTGTTATCATTAGTTCAGTCTTTGTTATGAAATACATTATATATTTGTATACTCATTTGGTTTCTTTATGCATCCAATTTTAATAGATGTTATAGATTATTTTACAAAAGAATAATTTAATACTTATTTACACAAATTTTCTCATAAAAGTATTTGTAAATATTAATATGATAGAAATGAAACATGTTAACTTGACAAGTAATTTGTCCCGTAAGAGATGAGACGGGGTGACCGATTAGCTTCATACAGTATGCTTAGGATATTTTGATGTATGGGCTCTCTTCGGTCTAAGCGAAAATACGAGACAAATATACCAAGAGTGCTAGGCATGTATTTATGATGTGATTTTTTTTACTGTCCGGAACACAATTTTTTTTTTAATAGAAGTACGTCATCAATTTGACTGTATGTTATTTTTTCTGTATGTTTGTTACTCGATTACTCGAAGGCGATTCGATATTTCTGTTTTGATTTGAAAAGGTTATAAGGCTCTCGAGGTGGTACACCTATGTTGATTTGGTTATTTTTTATAGTGGCTTGTATATATGGACGGAAAGGAACCATTTGATGAAGTGGAACTGCCAATGATGACCAAAAATAGCAACCAAAACTACTAAAAAAAAATTACGGGTTGCGATATAATTAGGTACGTAGTTTACTATAATTGGAATATAATTATTCTTGACCAAAACGAGTAAACTAAAAATATATAAAAACTGATTTTGAAACTAAAAAGCAAAAATATAAAAAAAGAAGTCGGTCGCTTATGCGTTGGTCTCCTTCTTAGCTCAACCAGTCGGCTATTGTTTTTCTGATTAAAACTTGTAATATTATGATTTATATCAAACATAATGATTATTATCGTTTCTAAAATGAGCTTATCATGGATGTAATACAAGATTAATCTTTTGATTTATTACAAAGTCAATTCCGTAGACACTTGGGTCCCATCGCTCAGTGTCTCATGTTATGAAATAGATCATTTTCATCTTAACCATATTAGTTTATTATAGTGGCACTATTTTGAGATAAATATATTAAATACATGCAACTTTCATCCAAAGGTTGCTGTTTCTAGTTGACACTACGCAGAATTTGTACATTCGAGACCTTTTGAGTCCAACTAATGGCCAACATACGTCTATATGCCCACATATAGAGATGAATAAGAAAGAATGTCTTCTTCATCCTAGCATTATTGCCGGTATTTCATGTACCCAGGGTCTGCTTATTACTCTTATCCGGATTTGACAGGTTACTAGTTTTTAAACGGAGCGATTGCCATCTGACCTCCGCAACCCTAAGGGCGAACCAGTAACTCATTGGATAAGAGCAATTTACTTATTAAGAGTTAACGATTATTATCAGATGTTATTAGTAATAACCGGCGCCGACAGCTTAACGTGCTCTCCGAGGCACGGCGGGGAAACCCACACGTACAAACGCCCAGATCGAGACAGAAATTTTTAACAAACATCTGCTCGAGCGGGAATCGAACCCGCAACCGTCGAGACTAAAGGCAGACTAGCTACCCACAACGCCACAACGGTGTCAATATTCAAATAAGAAAGAATATATGAAAAGAATATTCGCTACACGGAGAGGCACTCGAAGAAGACGGATCTTCTTATCGAGTGGTTAGTGGTCAACCTAGTGTCGGAGTTGTTGTCAAATTGTCAACAGCCGGGACCGACTTTTTACGTGCCCTCCGAAGCACGGAGACGCTCGGTTGAAATACCACTGCGGTCACCCATCTAGTGACTGACCGCGCCTTAAGTTGCTTAACCTACCGATCGTTTACCGATCAGTAGGTGCACTTGTCTATGAACGAAGAAGGGTTAAATGTATATAGTGCTGTAGCAGGTGTAGCAGTTATAACTTCAAGCCGAGACCTAGCTAGAATTTTAGATACTAGACTTATTATTATTATAGGTCACGATTATAATATTCCATAATAGGAATAACAAATAAAATCTAAATGAGAATTATTTAGGTCACGCAAGCTTATGATTAGTTATATATTTGGTAAGATACAATTTATATCTCGGGAAATGAGTATTTACAGAAAACAGAAATACGATTATGTTTTATATAGGACAAAGCTACACAAATGCTCATAAATTCTCTACAAAATACGCTCTAGTTGGCAAGTATTATAAGATACTAGAAGAATTAAATCATTTTGTGCAGGAGCAATCGTTAAACTTAGGATTATTCTTTTCCTGAAATCATTGTGTCCCGAAAGATTATATAAGATATACAGAATCACGGATATTCGAATGTATAATGTTTTTAATTTTTTTATTGTGTGAATTTGGTTAGCAAGTACCTGGTAGTGGTTGTCGTAGGCTATAACCACTTGATTTTGAGACCGCGTTTGGTTTTGGAGTTTTGGTTTTTTCGGTGTTTTCTGGTTGTTTGATTTGGATCTTTTTTGCGACTTTGGCTTGTCTTAGGATCCCGATTGTCAACACTTATGGTTACACCCGGCTTTGTCTATTGGTTCTACTGATTTCGTTAATCTGATTGGTTTTTTGTTTGTGTTTGTGTTTTGGTGCTGGTGACTGAGTCCAGATGGACTCGGACGCCAGTGCCGAGACCGATGTCTCGGTGGGGCGCAAGCGCGCCAAGGATGTGCCTCCCTTGGGGAGTCCCGGCTCCGATACGGAGACGGAGAACAGCGTGTCCGCAAGGGCTCGCAAGTCCCGCAAGGGAGTTGGTGGTGGGCGTAAGTCGGGCACGGGCATCTCCCAGGCTCGTGCTAACCTACGCGAAGCGGAAGCTGAGGCCCAGGAACAGGCCTTCGAGAAGTCTTTGTCCGCAAGGGCTTTTAGAAAAAATGTCCCTAAGGTCTCTGACCTTGGTGAAACGTCGGCGTCGGCTGTGCTGGAGAGAGGCGTGTTCGACATGAATGTCGAGGAGTTGCGCTCTCATGCTGGTGAGAATGTGGCCATGGTCTTGGAGGTGGCTAAGAAATCGGGAAACCTTCAAGGCACCATGGTCAAGAAATTGAAGACGGCTGCATATGCCCTCCGGGAGATCGTGGAGACCATCTCCGAGCGGTCTGCCAGTGAGGACATGCGCAAAATGGCGGCTGATAACCGTAGGCTCCGGTGTGAAGTCGAGGCCCTCAAAGGAGAGCTTAAGGCGCACCGCCAGCAGTTCTCCGAAATGAGGAGGACGGTGGCCTCGGAGACCAACGGAGGCCTGGAGGAAATGCGGGCGTCCCTCTTGGCGTCTATAGGGACACTCATAGACGCCAAATTCGCCGGAATTGAGGATCGCCTCCTTCCGGCAAGGAGTTCCCGTCCCGCCCTGGCTGCAGACGTGAGACGCACCGAGGAGCCATCCTCGGTTGCTCTACCCGTTCGTCGTGCTGCGTCTCCTATCCTTGCTCCCTCGGTGACACCGAGGAAGGCCAGGCGGCAACAGAAGGAAGTGGCTCCAGCCCCAGCCGCTGAGCCTGCCCCATCGACCCCTGTTGCAGGCCCCAGCCGTCCAGCGGAGGAGGATACATGGGCCACAGTGGTCAGGAAGGGAAAGGGGAAGGGGAAGAAGACTTCCCCGCCTGCTGCTGCTGCTTCTGCCGGTCCGTCTCCCTCATCAGCCCCGGCAGCCAAGGTGAATCCGGCCAAGCCAAAGCTTCCTGCCGCACCCAAGACGATAGCTATTGCTATCAGTCTGCTGCCTGCGGCAGAGAAGCGAGGGGTCACCTTCGCACAGGTGCTGACGAGGGTGAAATCGGGGATAGTTTTGGCCCAGCTGGGCATCGGACCAGGCGTGACCATTCGCCGGTCCGCGACGGACGGCCGAGCTGCCTGCTGGGACTTCCCAGGAGGCAGCGGAGGCTCTCGCTGCCAAAATGCGCGAGATCCTCACGGAGACGGCCTCAGTGTCCCTGCCCTCGGTAAAGGGCACAATTCGGGTAACCGGCCTCGACGACTCTGTAACGTCGGAGGGTGTTGCTGAAGCGGTTGCCCAAACCTGCGGCTGCCCAATCGAGGCAGTGAAGGTTGGGGACATCTCGGAGGGGGTCAGGCGGATGGGTGAGGCCGTGGTCCGATGCCCCCTTGCAGCAGCCAAACTTTTGGCCGAGGCAGGCCGGCTCCTTGTCGGTTGGTCCTCGGCCAAAGTTCAGGTGCTGGAGCAGCGCCCATTGCGCTGCTACCGCTGCATGGGCCTCGGCCACACGTCGCCTACGTGCCTCTCGAAGGTAGAGAGGGGCCTTCTGTGCTACCGCTGCGGTGGCGAAGGTCACTTTGCAAGGGCCTGCAATAAGCCACCGCGTTGTGCGGTATGCGCAGACGCCGGACGCCCCTCGGGGCACGTTATGGGGGGGAAGGATTGCTCCCCACCCGCCGCTAGAGGAAGGACAGCTCCACGGACCGGAGCTGTCCCTAGCCGTAGCCGTCAGGCCCAGGAGGAAACAGTGATGGAGCAGTAATGCCAGGACACCTCACTCGTTTCCTCCAGGGGAATATAAACCACTCGGCCAGGGCGCAGGATTTGCTGCTGCAATCCATTGCCGAGTGGGAAATAGATCTGGCGGCGGCCTGCGAGGCCTACTACGTCCCGCCCCAGCCAAATTGGGCGGGCGACGTCGGGGGCTCCGTGGCCTTAGTGACCGGGAGCAGCACCGGCCCACCCCTCTCGGTTATCGAGAGGGAACCGGGACTTGTCGTGGCAAGGTGGGGAGGTACACAATTGCTGGTGTGTACTTCTCCCCCAACCGCAGCCTGGCCGAGTTCGAGGACTTCCTCGACTCGGTCCGTGCGGCGGTTGGCAGACAGGCGCCGAGTGAAACCATCGTACTCGGCGACCTGAACGCCAAGTCCCGGGCGTGGGGTAACCCAACTACGGACTGCCGTGGAGAGGCAGTCCAAGAGTGGGCTCTACTCTCTGGGCTGTCCCTTCTCAACGTGGGGACGGCTTTCACGTGCGTGCGGCAGCAGGGGGGTCTGTGGTGGACGTAACGTTTGCCACCCCTGCGACCGCACGCAGCGTGAGAAACTGGAGGGTAGAGGAGGAGGTGGAGACCCTATCGGACCATCTCTACGTCCGATTTGAGGTCTCCACCGATCCGGTGCAGGTGGTCCGCCCCAGGGGCCCCCTCGGAGTCTTCCGAGGTGGGCGTTGGGCCGGCTCGACGTAGAGCTGGCCAAGGAGGCGGCCATCGTTGAGGAATGGTGCTCCCGGGGGAGTGAGGAGGGAACCGTAGAGGACCAGGCTGGCCGCATGCGCGATTCCGTTACGAGGATCTGCGATGCGGCCATGCCTAGGTCCCGGAGGCGCCTCAGAAGGAGGCAAGTGTACTGGTGGTCACCCGAAATTGCACAGCTTCGGGTGACCAGCAACACGGCGCGGCGCGCTTATCTGCGTTGTCGCAGGAGGCGCGGCCCGGACTCTGTCGTGGAGGGCGAGCTGCAGGAGGCCTACAGGGTGGCGAAAAAGGCCCTGCAGCTCGCCATTAAACGGGCCAAGGAGGCGGCTCACGAAGAACTTCTCGTGGGCCTGGACCGGAATCCGTGGGGGCGCCCATATCGAAGCGCGCGGGATAAGCTCCGCGTGCATGGCGCCCCGGTCACGGAGACCATGCCTCCGGACAGCCTCCTGCGACTGGTGGGGGAGTTGTTCCCAGAGCCGTCCGGGCATATCCCTCCGATGATGGCTCCTCCCTCGTTCATCGAGGAAGAGGAGGAGATACCCCCCATCACCGAGGGAGAATTCGAACTGGCCCTGGATAAGCTCAGGGCCAAACGGACGGCTCCAGGTCCGGACGGAATTCCAGGGCGAGTTCTGTGCATCGCCCTGGACCGTCTCGGGGGAAGGCTTCGGAGATTGTTCAACTCGTGTCTGCAGAGTGGGCAATTTCCGAAGCCGTGGAAGGAGGGCATACTATGCCTGTTGCCGAAGGCGGGTCGTCCTCTAGACTCGCCTTCCGCATACAGGCCGATCGTTATGCTGAGTGAGATGGGCAAACTCTTTGAGAGAATTCTCTCTGCCCGTCTCACTCACCATACAGAACAGGTGGGACCGAGTCTTTCAGAGGCTCAGTACGGGTTCAGGGCGGGCCGGTCTACAGTGGACGCCCTGAACGCCCTGAAGGCTCGGTCGTTGGCCGCAGTGGAGGAGGGAGGCGTGCTTTTAGCCGTCTCGTTGGATGTGGCCAACGTCTTCAACACGCTGCCGTTCGAGACTTTACGAGAGGCACTTCGGTATCACGAGGTGCCTCTCTATCTCCGGCGCATGTTGGACGCCTACCTGCAGGACAGGCAGGTGTTGTGGATGGGGGCAGATGGGGTGGTTGGTCGACGACGTGTCGGCTGCGGGGTTCCTCAGGGGTCCGTTCTCGGGCCGGTCCTGTGGAACCTCAGTTTCGACTGGCTACTTCGGTGTCCGCTCCTCCCCGGGATGGGTGTCATCGCATATGCCGATGACACCCTCGTCACGGCCCGGGGGAGGAATTACGAAGAAGCGGCACGAGTAGCCACAGTCGGCACCAACCTGGTCGTCGACCGAATGGGGATGCTGGGCCTGAGGGTCTCCGTATCCAAGACGGAGGCCCTCCTGTTTCGTGGCCCACGCAGGGCTGCCCCCGCAACGCCTGCCTGCGCGTCCAGGGAAGGATGGTGGAGGTTCGGGCCCAGATGAAATATCTGGTCCTGACCCTGGACGGTAGCTGGACGTTCCGCGTCCACTTCGCCCAGCTCGCGCCGAAACTGATAGGCGTCGCCGCGGCCCTCGGCAGGCTTCTGCCGAACGTCGGGGGCCCTGCATCTCCGTGCCGGCGTCTCTATGCTGGCATCGTGAGGTCCATGGCACTGTACGGTGCACCCGTTTGGATTGACGCCCTCTCCGTAGCCAACAGGGCCCACTTGCGCCGCGCGCAGAGGGTCCTGGCGGTGAGGGCGATACGGGGGTACCGTACAGTGTCGTACTCGGCGGCGACGCTCTTGGCGAGCGATCCGTCCTGGGAACTCCAGGCGGAGGTGCTCGCCGAGATGTATCGGTTTCGGGCGCTTGAGCGGGCGGTCGGAGGACGTCCAGCGAGGGAGGGAGTCGCTCGGATCAGACGCCTAGCAGACGAGGCTCTGATCCAGCTGGAGGGCTCATCTGGAGAGCCCGGCGGCGGGCCTGGCGACGGTGGAGGCGATTCGCCCCCACCTAGATCGCTGGGTCAAGAGGCGGCACGGTGTCCTGACGTTCAGGCTGACACAGGTGCTTACCGGGCATGGCTGCTTCGGTAAGTACCTGTTTCAGGTTGCGCGTCGGGAAGTGTTGCCCCGGTGCCACGAGTGTGATGCGCCCGAGGACGCTGCGCATCACACTCTGGCGGAATGCGCCGCTTGGGCTCCCCAGCGCCACGCCCTGATGGCGGTAGTGGGTGGAGACCTCTCGTTGCCGAGCGTGGTGGGGGCCATGCTCCGCGACGAGAGGTCCTGGTCGGCCATGGTCTCCTTCTGCGAGGCAGTAATCTCGCTGAAGGAGGCCGCGGAGAGGGTCCGCGAGGGTGATGCCCAGGCGGACCCTCTCCGTAGAAGGAGACCTGGAGGCAGGAGGCGCCGTTTTGCGCGCCTGCTTCCTCCACCCTAGAGGGGCTACGGCGGAGGGACAATCCTAGTCCCTCCGCACGCCATCGGGGCGGGAAAGGGTGCCCTGCGATACCCGGGGTACCCTTTCGGCGACGGTGGCCCGCATAGGCGGGCCTTCCGCCGGGGCGTCGTGGTAGTTTGCGCAAGCGACCCCATGACGCCCCAATATGGCGATGAGGGTTCCGCAGAGTTTTAGTGGGTATTACCGCCTGCTTCACAGGTGGTCGAGTCTCACACTACCACTCCCTAGTGTACTCCTCGGAGTACACTAGTCGAGTGGTGTGCGTAAATGCATTTCTCTGCGAAAACAAAAAAAAAAAAAAGGCTATAACCACTTGCAACACCATTTGTAGCTGTGAATTAAACGTTGCCAACCTCGAAATATTGCCATAATCTCCTTTGCCCAGTCATTTCACTAGCTGCAGAGTCCTTCAAACTGAAACACGTTAATTCCAAATACACTACTGGGTTGCGTAGAATATCTAACACTGCAGTGATACCTACCTAGCCGGCCTCTTGAAATAAAAGACCTACCACAAGTGATTTAACCAACCACTAGATATTTGAGTGCTTACGTTTACTCTAAGACGCAGGATAGTACTATCCTAATGAAAGTTTTTATTATTAATTCAAAAGGAACTCTTTCTGTTAGTTTTATGTAGGCTAAACACCTAAACCAGTCTCCATGAAATTGGGTAGAGAGAATCCAAGTCTTGGAACACGTATAAGAAGTCACGGGGAAAGCAAATAAAATAATATAATATGGATTCAGCCATTAGGGAGCTATCTGCAGGAAGCAGGGCCGCTTGACTTATGTGACTTATGTCCGGTCAGACCCTAAAACCGGCTAAAATAAAATGAATGTGTTCAATGTTCTGAGAAACTTTTAGAGTTTATTCAGAGATATAGAGGACGGTAGACAGTGCATCATGTTGGAAGCGAGCCTGGTTTTATTCTCGACAGTCGTGGGTTTGATTCCCGGTCGTGGCATATTTGTATTGATGTAATAAATATTTGTCTCCTCTGGGCGTTTGTCCTTCTGGGTCTCTCCACCATGCATGGAAAGCACGTCAAACTGTCGGCCCCGATTGTTATCATATAACACCTGATAATAATAATCATTACTTGTTAATAAGTGAATTGCTCTTATCCAATGAGTTACTGTATCGCTCTTAGGGTTACGGAGCTCAGATGCCAATCGCTCTGCTTAAATACTGGTAACATGTCGAATCCGGACCAGAATAAGAAGCAGACCTTGGGCACTCGTTTAGTAATGTGAATAATGCTAAGAAGAAATATAAGTTTTAGAATAATATTGTTTGCTAGTTATCTTCTTACATTTTGTTATCTATTCTCAGTACAGATAGCGCTCATAGCCGAGTGCACCCGCTGATCGGTAAACGATCGGTAGGTTAAGCAACTTTAGGCGCGGTCAGTCACTAGATGGGTGATCGCATAGTGGTACTTCAACCGAGCGTCTCCGTGCTTCGGAGGGCACGTAAAAGTCGGTCCCGGCTGTTGACAATTAGACAACAGTCGATAAGTCAAGTCAGAGGCCTACGGGTGACCTGAACAACTCTGACACTAGGTTGGCCACTTACCAATTGATAAGAAGAAGTACAGCTAAAACAAAATTAGATTCTTCTTCTTATTATTTTGCATTATTCCCAGTACTAGTTGGTTAGTGGCCAACTTAGTGCCAGTGCCAACTTTTCACTGGTGGTAGGTTTTTGTTGCAAGAGGCCGGCTAGGTAGGTACCACCGCAGTGTCCAATATTCTGCCGCCAAATAGTAGTGCTTAGGCACTACTGTGTTCCAGTTTGAAGGGCATTGTACGCTAGTGAAATTACTGGGCGAACGAGATTTAAGAACTAATATCTCGAGGTTGGCAACGCGTGAGTGGCACCTACTAATGGTGCTGCAAGCGCTCATAGGCTGCGGCAGCCACTTACCATCAGGTGGGTCGTATGCTTGTTTGCCAACTTCTAATATAAAAAAAAAAAAAAAAAGTATTGTTCTCTGGCTCTCAGGGCTCTGACCGGACTTATCAAAAAAACTCTCGGAACCGACTTTTTACGTGTAATCCGAACCATGGAGACGCTCAGTTTACCTTGCCGGCTCATTTTCCCAATCCTTCTAGTCCTTTCCTTTTTCCGTTCCTTCGGTCCGATCCCTTAGGTTGGCAATAGGCATAGTCCTTTGAGTATCACGCACTTTCATAGTTTTCGTTACCTGCTTACCACCAGACGGACTATATGCTTGTTTGCCAACCGTCATAACATAAAAAAATAACTTGCGAAATTACATGGTATTATTATTTTAAGGGAATGTCGTATATCTAATTACCGACTTCAAAAATTGTAAACAAAATAGTCTAATCGTTTAGTATCGATTTCTACCAGATTTAGTTTTGTCATACAGGAAGAAATTTTATCGAAAGCTAAATAAAAGTAACTGTTTAAATAAAACAACACATTCTTTCAATAATTTTATTATTGACATTCAGATTTTTAATCATTATTTACAATAGATTTATTTATTTTGAACAAAAATACGTAATTATTATTCAACTTAAATACACAATAAGTATTATATAACATAATATTATCTCTTATTTATATAGCAGTAAATGTGTTTGTATTTATTATTAGTGGAGTGTGTGTTACTGTTGGCCCTAGTGGCCTTGACAGCGTCACCGGTGGGAGGACCGGGTCAGGAAAAAGATTGACAGCCCGCGCGGGGCTCCAGTTGAAACCGTTCCAAAGGAGAGGCCCTGCGAGCCTAGACTTGGGACGTCATCGGGTGGAAGGGAGCTCTCCGGAGCCCAATCTAAAGACTGTACGCGGTGCGGCGCTCACCGTCCGGGGTAAGCAAGCGACTTGGTGTTATGTCGGGTGGTTCGAAACAAGAGACAATGTCTGCCATTTTAGATCTATACAAGGAAATAATAATTAAAAAGAAAAAATAAATACAACATCTCCACATAAGACAGACTTCTGTTGTAGAAAATATTATTTTTTTTCTTTTTAGCTTTGAAGCCAGTGTTTTTATTTCTACTATGTTAAATGTTTGTGGGACGAAAAGGCAACTATTTCGCATCAAACTAAAAAAGAGTCACGTAACCGATTTACGTATCAAAAATCTCAGCGGTGTCGGTGTACATACAAAAAATATACCAATCGAATTGAGAAATTCCTTTTGAAATCGGTTAAAAAGTTTATTAACTTTAAGTAATTCAATTTGTCTAAAGTTAACAAAAAGTATCTTATTAAAAACTCTCAAGATTATTTGAACACAGTACAGTCCCCATACTGTCTATACTCAATGTAGCTTGTTTGATCAACATCGTTTACTTAAGCTAACTTAACAAAAGGAAAGAAATTTAATATTCAACTATGAAGCCTAAACCAATAAATGTTAAATGAAAAGAAGCCCTGTTTGAATTTACTCGGAGCATTTTAATATAATACAGAATATAATATTCTTAGAGGGGTATTTTTGGATTGGAGTGTCTCTACTTGTTAGAAAATTTCATCGAGAAATTTGTTATATATGAAAAAAGTTACATTTGCATGTATAATTTTAAATAAAGAACTGAATTAACCCTGATGATGGTTATAATTATCAATATGATAGTATATGTGTTTATTTCTTTGACAAGTTCTGTAGGCTGAACCGGTTTTTTGTGGCATGGGTTGGGGTATGAAATCAAATTGATGGTAGAAAATAATAGTGGATGATGAAATGGAGGATCTATAATAATCTCTTAAACTCAACAAACAAAAAACAGATCTACATAAAAATATTAAAAGTAATATAAAAATTAAAATAAATGAAGACTCCACGACCGGCTGTAGACCGACATGCTTAAGATAAACGAAAATATTTGAGGCGATGTAATAAAAGGTACATTTTAAAAAGATTTTTTACCAATTTTCTTAAATTTTCTACCAATATTGGCTCAATACAAACACATTTACTGATAAAACATAAAATGATAAATTGGCACATCGACACTTATTTACACAACAAACAATAACACTGCACCGTATATTATATAACACAATATTACACAATTTTTACAAGATTTGTATAGCTTTTGTTATACAAACGATTCTATCTAATATCTGTACATTACAAGGTGCGATATTACGTAAGAGGTGTGTTAAGAGATGTATTTATATACTTTATTGTAATAAAAAAATGTTGCAAAATTTATTTTGTAATTGTTGTTAGAAATAAATATGAAATTTATTAGATTTGTTTTAAGTTTTGAACATTTATTATGCATAGTTCAGACTTGGGTAATGGGTATTAATTAATTTATAGAATGTGACATTTTTCTGTCAATCAAAACAAGCGACTTACCAACAAACACGACCTAAGGCGACCCATAAGTCATTAAATACTATTGCACAAAGCGATATGAAACTTTAAATAATATTGAGACAGTAAAACTGACGAGCAATTTGCGTAGATATTTTCATGTGCGCAATATGTCACACGATATACGGCAATATTGAGCCAACATGGAGCACTAAAAATTTTGCGCAGTAAAATTTAAGGTTGCCCAATCTTTTGTTCAGCCATTAATCTTTTTTTATTAATTTAATTTTAATTTGATGACGGTTGGTAAACAAGTATACGGTTCTCCTGATGGTAAGCAGTCATCGCAACCTACAACCGCTTGCGATACTTATATATTACGATAAGTATCATGTGCACATTGCACGTTGCCAACCCAAAGAATAGAGGGAAGCAGCATTGAATCGCATTTTTTTCGTCCGTTTGTGGGTCATGTCATATCGCATTAGCTAATTATTCTTATTCATTCCCAGTAGCGAAGTAAGTAGTAACTTATGTGTATTATATAATTTCACAGTATATATATTTTCGGGCAAGATTAAGTATTTTAATTAATAGCTCACCACTCAATTACATTACTAGCTTAGTCTGAACCACGCATTATCTGTTAAGAAAAACCCAAGAAAATAATATAAATAACGAATGCTGAATTTCGATACAAGAACAATAATTTATTACAATTCGAATCCTCGTATCTAATTGACGTAAATAAATATCACATTTATTATAAACAATTCACAAAGACGAGTCTTCACGTAAAATAAATATACATTTATATAAATTACGTCACAGATTTACGCAACTCCGGTCCACGGTAACTCATATTTTTTCAGTCATTTATTTCACTAGACAAGGCACTAGTCTTCTCGCGACCACCAGTAATGTCCATAGACACATTTTATTCTGTAATCTGATTGCGTTATTCTTTCCTACAGCATCTGAAAATAGGATATTCGATTAAAACTTTATTTATAAAATATATTTTACGCTTAATATAAAACTTTTTATGTAATTTAAAATATTTTAACTTAAATTCGTTTAGACTTAAATTAGTTATTTTTCTACGTACAAAATAATAAAATATTTATAATGATTTTTTTTGGATGGGTATTGTCTCAAATGGGTATACTCTCTATGGGTCTCAAATTTGATTCCGTCCTTACGGTGCCTCCTAGGCCGAGCCACGGCTAAGGACGTCATTGGGATTTTTAATGAGGGATCCTTAATGAAATATATAATTAATCGGTTCTCCCTATAAACTTTCATCCTGTATTTCACCCCTTGCAAGTTTTGTTATTTTGGCACAAAGCAGCCTATAATCGTCTCCATGGTTCCATCTATATCTATACCAAAATTCATTATAATTGGTTAAGTAATTTAGACGTGAAAGCGTCACAAACAAACAATCCAACATTATCCGCTACGCCATTTTTGCATGATTGAGTAACTAACATCCAAACATACAATCTTTCACATTTATAATATTAGTAGAATATTTACTCAAGGGATAGAGGGGAGGGTTTGAGGAGGGAAAAAAGAAAGAGAAAACACAGGAGATAGGGCCTCCCGCGCTCTCTTATCGTACGAAACGCAAAAGTACTCTGTTACTCTATGTCGATTTTCTGTGAGGGAGTAGGTCTTTCCCGGTCGAGTTTAGAGCACCCATTTGTTCTGGGAGGAGCATGCTTCTATTAGACTACGTCTCGCGTCCCTAATGAAGGTCCCGATAAAGTCGACTCAGGCCGTAAGATTAGTCCGGATTTTATATATATATTTTTATGGATTTAAAAATTCACACAAAAAATTTGCTTGATAAACGACTTTGCTCATTTTATTTTATCGGTTCTGTTACGGAAAAGAAATTTGTTGGTACGTACATCATTTATTATACAAGGAAGTGGAATTATGTTTTGACATGAAAAGAACGAAATAAAATTAATTGTTACTTTGTTATGCGAAGCAAAAATATATTATATTGAAATTTTAGATATCGTGATAACTTTTATAAGGTCCTTTTTAGGAAATTAATGAATGTTGAGTAATCTGATAATAGGCCAAAAGGCACAGCATTTATAATATAATATGCTCAATTTGAGCCTTTCCAAATTAATGAAGCCAATCAACTGTTTAGTTTACTGTTTGTGGGCCTTTTATTACAAGAGGCCGGCTAGGTAGGTGTCAATTCAATTATTCTATACCAAAGCTGTCTGCGGCTGTGAAATGTGTTTCGGTTTGAAGGTCTCTGTAGGAGGATTTAAGAACAAATATCTCGAGGTTGGCAACGCGTGAGTGACACCTACAAATGAATGGTGTTGCAAGCGCTCATACGCTACGACAACCGCTTACCATCAGGTGGGTCGTAGGCTTGCTTGCCAACTTATTAACATTAATATAAAAAAAACTTCTAAAATTAAAACTTGTACATTTTTAGATGTAGCAAATCTGCCTTAAGCGCCACAGACCGCGGGTTCGATTCCCACTCGCGATAGATGTTTCTATTGACCATGCAAGCATGTATCCGGTTTGGGTGTTTTCTCTCTATGTTTCCGGCCCCCGACACAGGATATCACTATCCTAATGGAAGATCTTGAGTCTATAGCGTTTGTTCAGACGAAAAAAAAAATTCGACGTCGTCTCGATGCAGATAATTTCCCGAAGACTCAAAATCTGAGAACTCTCATATTTTATAAGATCGAAAAGTTGTTATCCCAGTTTTAATTATTATTGAACCCAAGAAAAATAAAGCGACCGAACTTTCTCCGCTAAGGAAATTAAAGTTACCGGTAAAGAGATTCGGGTTTATAGGGCATAGGGCTTTTAAATTTACTGCGTGAATAAGTTTTATTCGGGTTTTTATGGACCTTGTTAAAGCGTAAAGGTTAGGAAATTAAATTCTGTGATTTACCGTTTTATATACATATCGGCGCGAAAAATTTATTCAGTTAAATTGTTATCAGGGTTCCGTAGCCAAATGGCCAAAACGGAACCCTTATAGTTTCGTCATGTCCGTCTGTCTGTCCGTCCGTCTGTCTATCCGTCTGCTTTCATTAAGTCAGTAGTTGTTTATATATAAGCTCCTAAAGTCATAAAAATTGTGTCCCCCTCTCTAACTTATGAACTATGGGATTATAAATTCTGCAAAAATTTAAGCTTGTACCACATTTGGTTTGAAGAAGATAGGTTTACAAATTTAAGAGATACATAAGTTTTTCCCATAACTTTGTTTTTCATATAACTTTTAATAATTACTATGAAATTACCAACTTATTTTTGCAGTCGATTTTAATTCGTTATTATTTTTAAAGATTCTTCATAACCAAGCTACGGAATCCTTTAGTTTCAACTGTGCGTGGTCCACATCGCACATGACTGGTATTTTTTTTCTTTACGAACGCTCCGGTTGAACTGCCAACCCTCTCCACCGCAACTGTATGAAATAGTTGAGCTTTTTTTTTTTATGTTAGAAGTTGGCAAACAAGCATACGGCCCACCTGATGGTAAGTGACTGCCACAGCCTATGAGCGCTTGCAGCACCATTAGTAGGTGCCACTCGCGCGATGATTATAAAAAAAGAAATATGAGTACATATATATTATATAGATTTGTATTTATATTTATTTGTACTTCATTTATTATTTATTTAATGTAAGTATATCACTTTTATATTTCTATGTATTATATGTACACCGTCTTACCACCCTATCTCATAACAGTTATGACTCTTTCGCAACCATAAAGGTTGTCCGGAAGAGATTGCTTGTAAGCAATAAGAACGCCTTTTCGTGCATAATTTGTGTTTCTTGTATTTTTATGTCTGTATGTGTTTGTGTGTGGTGTGCAATAAAGTATATTATTATTATTATGTTCTTCGTGTTCACTTATAATACCATTCGGTATCTGAGAGTGGAAGACGAGAGGGAGTCGCAAGCGTTCATAGGCTACTATACCACAACCGCTTACCATCAGATGGGCCGTGTGATTGCTTCCCAACCGTCATAAAAAAAGCTTCCTATCCAAAGTTATTACCATATGCCAGAGTATCCAGAAAAGAAAATTACTTTATTGCCAGATACCGTACTATACGCCAGAGTACCGTATGCAAAGAAAAATATTTAAAAGCAAAATCAGAACGAGCAATAAATATAAAAATCGGTACATACATCAGTATAAACTCAACAAAACCGAAGTAATAACCGTAAAATAATAAAAATACGGATTCATTTCGCTTCATATGTCTTAAATAACTTTATTGCCGGCGTTATTCATGATATTTGCATACGCAAGAGATATTCTGCTGCAGTCACAACTGCTTCTGGAGACGGCGTGGCGCGGAGATAAATTATATTTTTCTAGAAGCTATCCATACAATGTCTTTATAGTCTGGTTAGATAACTTTATTTGGAATTAATCTTACAAATAATGGCTAAATTTGAAATGTTTATTGTCTGTGCTTGAGGTTAGCTTGAATTTTCGTTATTCCCGTTGAGAGTACTTGGGTTTTTATGAGGATTTATTAAAATAATATGAAATAAAACATTATTGTGCTGTCTATACTAATATTATAATGCTGAAGAGTTTGTTTGTTTGATTGAACGCAGTAATCTCAGGATCTACGATCGGATTTGAAAAGTTCTTTACATAAATCTGAAATTGCCAAAAACTTGACCAACACTTAAAAAAATTCATATAAAGCAAGTAGTTAAAAATTTTCAAACGAGTTTTTCTCGAAATGACATTCGTGTGGGTTGACATGGTATTGCTTATTTGCGTCCATATAACATCACGATACGATACTTAGAAGCAGAGCAATAAGAAAGAAAGTGCGGGTGGGCGATAAGATACGGTGAGAATGAGATAAAATATATATAATAAAGTGATAGAATTGTTCGTTTATTGAGTTCCTTAACTAAACAATGACTATGTTGTGAGCTATACCGCGGCCATTGTATTTCATTTCACAACTAAGACATAGGATATAACTAGTCTCTTCCATTCAGACAAAATGTCTGTCTCGCTGGTGCTTCATGACAAATTCAACACCAACGCAACAAAACGAAGTTAGTCAAAAGCTTGCAACATAATTGATGCTAGCGCGTGACTAAATTTGTTTCGTTTACAGCCTACAGGTAAATTATTGTATATTGACTTTATGAAATAATAATTAAACTCGTAAAGGTATAATTTCACAATACATTGCTTATACTACACTTTCCACTTTCATTATTGAAAAGTGCTCTCTATCGTTGGTTTATTTTAGCGGTAATAACATTTACGATGAACGTGCTACATAAAATCGTTCTTCCACGTTGCCCAAGTGTATACCTGTCGATAATGTTACACGTCACGTGATTTTCTAGGGTTCCGTAGCCAAATGGCAAAAATGGAACCCTTATAATGTAGTTATAGTAAAATATTTAACAATTTAAGGTAGCAGTCCATACATCTAACTGTAGACTGAAAAAATAATTTCAAGAATATTTAAAAAAGATTCTTCATCATCAAGCTGCGGAACCCTTTAGATTCCACTGTGCGTGGTCCACAACGCACTTGACTGATATATTTTTTTTAATAAAATTGGTTACTTTATTAATAGAATAGACAAAATTTCTATGGTTGTGACTTAATCACGAAAAAACGGCTCAATGGATTTGGATTAATTTTGGCACAGATATAGATTGTTACCTGGATTGACACATATATTACTTTCATCCCCAAATAGAAGATGTTTGTATCGGGAACCGTTTAGTTGTATTGCAATAGAGTTGCCTCATTACAAAATGTTATTTACGCTGGCGAAGCCGTAGGAAGATACTAGTTTTAGAAATAAAACAAGTGCCTAAAGTAGTGCCTAGTGATTGAATATTTTACTATGAGGTTCTGTAGGACGATCGTTTTTCATCTCTGTAGTTTTTTTTATAACATATCTTTATTTGACGACACTGTGGTGCAGCGGTATCGAACCTGCCTTAAGTGCTAGGCCGCGTGTTTAATTCCCGATAAATCAACTCACTACAAAACTTGATGGAACAACATCGAAAGCTAACACCCAATAATCGTCAAAACCACAGATATTGAAGCTGTCGCGTGACATATGCCGTTTCTCCTTTTTTAAGTACGCTATGGACCTTAACACCCTCCCTTAGAGAAACTTTGAACCCACAAATACTTACTATTTTTACTTAACATATAAGAAGATATGTGAGGTCGACTCGCGACGTACAGTCGCACTGCCATGCTCCGCACGTGAGGTGGTCTCGTGGGCAGCGTCGAGCGGCACTGCAGTGCGAGGAAACCCCGATGCGTTGAGTAGTCATCAGGATACACGTGTAATGTCCTCCACGACGCACGAAGACCATCACCATCCGCACCAGAGACGTGTGTCTTTCCCGTTATTACTGGATCCTGTTATAACAATACTGTACTTATTAATTTTTTCTTTATTAGCTTAATACCTGCCTTAAGCACCATAGGCAGGACCAATTGTTTGTGTTGACCATACAGGCATGTGTATGTTTCCGGACCCACGCTACATAATATCAGTATCCTTATGAGGGCCGTTGAGTATGTAGTGTTTCTAATTATTATTATTATTTATTTACATCTAGTTACTCAATAATATTACCCTAGTAAAATAGAAAAATAACTAAAAGATGGATACGTAAAAAAATAATCTTTTGCCCATTTTATCGGAACGAAGTTCCTAAACGCGGATTACGGGTAGTGCGATTTAGTAGAAACCGCCACATAACGAAATGTCATATGCTGTGTGCGCGTGTGTATCGAGCCTACTACAAGCAAAAGAGCACACAAACAAGTAAGAAGCAACTTCTCTCTCTCTCTCTTCGTCCTTGTCTTCAAACTACCGTGGCCGCTTTTCATCAAGCAGACTGTATAGTTTATTACGATAATTAAGAATAAATGGGTCAGTTACCCCAGGGAAATATCAAATACTACTGTTACAGTGTTTTTGATGTAGCACTATTCGTACTGTTGGATGTCGTTTGATGAATGTGTGCTTTGGAGTTCTAAATCATTGTACGATTTGTCTGATTTCTACTTTCTACCGCCTACCCTTCATCTCAGATAAGGTACGATGATGACTCTGGTGACATTTTTTGTGTCGTGACGGTTGGCAAATAGACATCTAGTCTATCTGATGATAAACAATCACCGGAACCTGTTGATGCTTCTGATCCTTGAAGTATCACATGCGCGTTCCCATGGGATAGGAGAAAGGAATGAGAGGGGAAAATAAAGAGATCAGGGGGTAAATAACATATTTATATATCACACCATTAGTAATATTAAATTTATCTTAACCTATTTTCGTCACAGAATCAAAACAATTATTCAATTCAATCATTTGTCGTAATTCAGATTGGCGCACAAAAGAGGTGTTCAAACCATTAGAGATTGTATTCCGGAACATTAGGTAGATAAACTTGTCCTACGCTTAATTTGTTGTGTTATAAATTGACCAATTAATTCCATAATTGTATTGTTGTGGTCTAATTGTTATATGTTAAAACCATACAATATATAGTTATAACCATACAGCACGGATAATAGATTATTCATCTGTGAAAAGTTTTGTATTTAAAATAATGTTTAATTGCCTCAAAAGAAAAGTAATATATTTAAAGTGTTTGTGAGTTTCCAGATAAGTTTGCGGATTTCTTTTGCACGGTCTGAAGGTAGATCCTTTCAATAAATTTCAAAAAAAAAATATTAATGTCGTGACGCGAAAGCGACTGTGACTACCGGGGCTGTCCTAATAGACACTTATTTAATATTTTTTAACAGAATAATAGTGGGTTAGCTGGTTATGTTTACAAAAGCCGGTATATTTTTATTTGACGTCTCTGAAGAAAATGTATGTAATTTTATAATTAATAGCCTGTATTGTACAATATACTAATTTCATCGTCAGATAGTGTACCTAGAAAATTTTCTTTTTTTTTTTTAAACAAAATGAGATTTTTCAGTGACATAATCATAATAAAATAAAAACAGCCTAAATATATTTTTCTCATTTTCTATGTCACATTCTTCATTGCTGAAGGTCACGTCCGTTCTGAAAGGCCTGCGTCGCTTTTGTTGTCAAGCTTTTCTATTCATGGGGGCCGTTTCCCTTCCACTTTACTGACTATGATGAGCTTTTCGAGGTTTTCCGAGAATTCATGTACTGTGTGACCAAAATAACTAAGAGCTTTCTGAAAGCAAACAATTGACTTATTTTCTTTTTTTTTTTTGTTTATGTGATGACTATTGGCAAATTAGCGTATGGTCCGCCTGATGGTAAGCAGTCACTGCAAATATGAACGCGAGCGATACTCGAAGTATCACATTTGCTTTGTCAACCAAAGGCATAGAAGGGAAGGAATGAAAAGAGGAAAAGATAGGGAAAAGGGAAGGTGGAAATGAAGGGAAAGGGGAAGGGGAAAGGGAAGGGGAAAGAGGGGAGATTGAGCATCTGGCGCTCTCACTCTTCCCTCGAAACGCAACACGACCTATTGATACTGTTGCTATAAGCGAATTTTCTAGCGAGAGGGTAGTACTTCCCCGATCGAGGTGGCCCCTTTTCTGATGGGAGGAGCTTGGTTCTACTACTATGAAAAAGATAGGAAAATAAATAATTCCTTTTTGATTCCCTATAACAAATATATTTAAAAAAAAAAGTGGTACTGCATATCTAAATTTTGATTTTCGGTAGGAGTTGATTGTAAAGATTATTATTGTTTATACATTTAACCTTTACGCTTTATTGCGAAAGAATGGTATTTTCCAACAAAGTATACACAATACATCGTACATTATACCCCCACGAACAAGTTTATGCCCCAAATAATTACAGACACTCAATTGACTCGTCCGCCCCATTTAAGACTGACGTCCGTTACAACGGTCAGATTGAACTGTCCCGCACTTAATGGGACTTGTTATTGATTGATCAATTAACCGAATTCAATTCAATGGTTGAAAGTTTCGGATGTATTACGTAACAAATATTGGATTGGATATTAGTAGTAGTGCCATGAGCCTGCACAAATGGAATGGTTCGGGAAGTATTAGCCTCTTAAAAAAAAGGAAGGCTTAGGAATCAAAAATGAGAAAGAAAAGGAAAGAGAGAGAGAGAGAGAGAGAGAGAGAGGTAAAGCTTCGACCTCCAGCGCCGACACCCGTTGAACGAAATTCAAAGTTGAGAATATTGAAACCTAATTTTATTAATGTCATAACAGTAAGGTTCGATTTAGTAACAGATAATTGAAAAGAATTCTAATAATGTAATATTAATAAGCATGATAGATTTAATTGAATAGTGCTCAGAGGTGTCATCCGACAAGGCTTTTTTTGTTACTACGCTGCCAAGCAAGGCTACGACCCTGTGTTACGCGTTTACGCGTGCTTACGCGTTGTCAACGTTTCAATAGTTTCAGAGTCAGTAGGATAACTGACATTGCGGTGGTACCCATCTGAAAGTAAATTTGATACAATAACGTAATACCATAAAGCTGTAACCTAGCTTTCAATTCAACACTCGAATGTATAAGTCAATTAATTTTAGTTTCTAAGACTTTCGAGCCTTATTCAAAACGTTTATTTCGCAATTCTTTTTTTTTTTTTTTATGTTAAAAGTTGGCAAACAAGCATACGGCCCACCTGATGGTAAGTGGTTGCCGTAGCCTATCAGCGCTTGCAGCATCATTAGTAGGTGCCACTCACGCGTTGCCAACCTCGAGATATTGGTTCTTAAGTCTCGTCTGCCCAGTAATTACACTAGCGTACAGTGCCCTTCAAACCGGAACACAGTAATGCCTAAGCACTACTATTTGGCGGCAGAATATTTGACACTGCGGTGGTACCTACCTAGCCGGCCTCTTGCAACAAAAGACCTACCACCAGTGTGACTGACTGCACTGGTGGAATAATCTGTGCTGTGACAGAGGTTATCCCAACAGCGGGCGATGGGGTCGTCACATCCCGACGCCGGTAAAACAAATAAAAGCAAGAATATGACTGGATATTTGATCTCAACTAGATAAATGGCGGTAGTTAGATATTTGATGTTAGTCTCTCTACTCCCTACTATTACCTACATTCATTGTCAGCACGTTTCTATAAATAGCTAAGCAGTGTGGTATTTGGAGGCATTTTTAACGATATCGTCTTGGTGCACGGACCGTGGTCTCATCCAACGATCCGTCCCTACCTGATTCTCATTCTGTTGGCATTGAAATTATATCACGGGAATGTATTTGTATCCCGGCCAGACCATATATAATTGATATAAGTAATGAAACTATAACTATCCACCCTGGTTACAGATCATAATTTCATATTAAGAAAAAACCCTATGTCCACTTCTGATGTTGACCTTCTGACTACTACAACCGCAATATCTATCGTATTTATTTCCAACACATATGTTTTTACATTTCCATTGATTACAGTTAATACAATAATTCATAATTATTGCTACACTGATCGACTAATCGGCAGTAATTCGTGGTAATTTGATAATATATTACAGGCACTCGGTCGACTCTTCCGGTCCATTAGAATCGTACCTCCGGTTCACTGGACAAATCCGATTGTGTTACGCCTAATGGAATTTGTTAAAGGATCCATTTATTATTTCGACTTTACGAATATTTTAAAAAACGTTTACGCCTTGATTATAAATTTATAAACGTAAAGAATACGTTTAGTAAGTAATTTCGGGTTTTCGATTTTGGTTTTTACTAAACTACCTTTTGCCTACGGTTTCACCCGTGTTAATATAATTATGGTTACCATAGCATACCTATAGCAATTACTAAACAAAAGTGGTGGCTTTTTGAATGGCAATTTTTAGTCCTAGAATATATTAGTTTTTTTTAATTTTTGGACTGTCATAAAATTCACCATCCGAGCATTTACATTTCGAATAGAGTCATTACAGTTTCAAGTTAATCGGGCGTATAGCTTGAAAGATTGCCGTATACTTCGATCAACAATACAGCGCGTGATGTGTGAGCCTCCATTCCCAATGATATTCTTAGCCTTGATTCGGTCTCACTAGAAGCACCTTATGGACGAAATCAACTTTGAGCCTCCGAGAAGGCTGTAGGCCAGTAGAGCCAACAACAATCCTCAGTCGGAAAAAAATTGATACAAAAGACATCCCTAAGAATAGAAAGGGTAAGCATAAAAAAGAGTTTACCACTGTGTATCTAACGCCCACACTCATACAATGAAACGAATTACTCGCTATTTTTGTATTGAAGGTTCTACTTGTTTGATCGAGCCTCTTCTTCATGTATATAAATAGCATAAATCGATTACAGCTTTTATACGGTTTCTATTATAAATGTTCATTTATATAATATCTTTGTTAAGAGAACCTAAATAAATTGTTGAAGTATTTTTGAAGAATATTAGCAATTCCCATTACCAATTGCCTCGCATATAAGCTCGTAACCTTCGGTAGGACAATTACCCTAGACATCAAGATCGAACCCGAAAATCTTGTTAACGGAGCAGAGTCGGTTTAATCATTGAGCTATTTTAGACATGAAAATAACATACGACCCTAAATTTTCACCCTTCTAGCATTAATCGCTATTTTTTAATAGAAGTATTAGTAATTCAATAATTTTATGGTTAGTCAGTGTTCTTATCACAATTAGACTAAGTTAGTGTAAGACGAAGACTCCAAATAAAACTGCGTCTTACTTTACTTGTAGGGGTAGGTGTATGTGTGGTGTAAAGAAACTCAAATTCACCGACACTGACTCTATTTTAACTTACAGCTAACACTCCTCACAACGACTCTCCCTTTCAATGACCAAGCATTCGTTTTTATAGTCAACCCCCACTTCTATCGTAATCAAAACAGAGACTAAACTAAAGAAACAAAACAGAAACTAATTTATTTGAACTACAAGTTTTTAAAAATAAAAAAAACAAATAATTTAATTTTGACTATAACCTAACATTAGCTGCTATCGGGCCCAGTTTTTTTCGCACAGGACGTCTGCCTGGCCTGTTAGTTAGAAATACAAATTTAATTTATATGTAAATTTAAATGATGCGTACAAACGATATTATTACTATTATAACAATGGACTTAATAAAATGGAGATTAAATCATGGCATCGTTTTCAACAAACAAACAATTATTTTGCATCTGTAAATAACATGAATTTAAAATCATAATGAAGTGTAAATTATAAATTTCCATATAAATTACGTGTTTCATCAAATCCGATTAATTTTATAATGAAAAATATTATAAACAAGCGTTAAACATTACCCGTTTCCATTATATATCTTTTGTTTGACTTTCCCTAGAAAGGTTTATATTAAATAAATGCTACACACTCAACGGTCCCCATTAGGATAGTGATATCCTGTGTAGAGGGTCCGCAAACATACACAACGACGAGGACAAACACACCCAGATCGGAACACATGCCTGTATAGTTAATACAAACGTATTGCCTGAGCGGGCTTAAGGCAGGCTCGCTACCGCTGCGCCACAACGTCGTCAAATTCGTGGTTTGATCTAGAATAGGTTTTGTTTGTGAAGTTTATTTTGGTTATGATGGAAATGCCATATACCTGTGTATAAAAATTTCTTAAATAAATAGAAAAAAAATGGATAAGTACATAATTTGTATACTTAGTAGCCATAGTCCGTATTAGTAAGTATATTATTTTAATGAGTTTTTGATTCCTTTAATTTTTTTTAAGGGTCTCCTAGCTGATATAATATTAGACTTTATCTTTATGGCGGCTGCAGATAAGCGTTTTTTTTTCGTATAAGGTCATTTTGGTCTAGGCTCTTACATGCGTGCTTCAAAATTTACACATTGTATTTGTAAGCCTATGCTTTAATGAGTAGGCAGTCACTTGCACCTTTGAATAAGTGGCTTTTCGCCGCTGCTGGTTGGCGGGTAGCCGGCTCCGGCTGTCCGTTAACTCATTTCGCTTTCACAGGACCCAATTTTTTATCTAGTAGCTCGTACGCACAGTGGTGAATCCGGCGTGCACCCGGCGACCACTTGCCGAGCAAAATTACGGCGGTGAAACACACGCGTGAAAGCTGTCATACATGTCCATACACTTCGCTACCGGATATCCGGTGCCGGCTACCCGGCAACCAGAACGTGTAAAAAGGCACTAAAAGTACAATTCCTTTTATTATGGACCATTAGATGATTAATATACTTTATACTCCAACAGATTCGGAGAGAATTTTTGATGATTGAGTATTTTTACAGCAACTAATGAGATTGAGGAAAATGTAGAAGACTTTTCATTGTGAGAAAATTTTAGCGTTGCAATATCATTTTAAATTAACGGGCGTATTACTGTTAACTAGCAACTTTTTTCGTGAACTTTTAATGAGAAAAATATAATTTTCAGAAGATATGCTATTTATCTATACAAATAATTGAAATTAAAGTGTCTGTTTTTAAGAAAAATAAACTAAATAATAAAAAAACAATTTTTAAAAACTTTTGTCTCTCTGTCTGTCTTCTGTGTTGTTCTCTTTCGCTGGCTGATAGCCACGGCGGAGTTTTTGCGAGGGCAACCACAAAGGCCTACATAAAAATGGGGCCCCATAATAGAAACTTCGGAAGAAAACACTTTCAAATTCCGACTAGAAAACGCTGTTTTCCCTTTACCTAATAAAATTTAATTTTAGATAATTCTTGTTTCCAATTATAATTCTGTTTCTTAAATACTAGAATCTACTTGGTTGCACAATAAATTATTTATTGAAAAAATTGTTCATTTTGTTTGGAATATAATTTGGGGCCGGGAGGCATCCACTTTTTGCTGCCCCAAGGAATCCAGACCTCTAAATCCGGCCCTGCTAAAAACTCATATTGTAAGGAGCTTACTTAGGGCTTCGGGCTTGATTTTATTTTAGAAAAAGGATTAGGGTTCCAGTAATAAAAAAAGGTCACATGCTATTAATTCATGGCCTCCATACGTACAACTACATAAGCTATTGTATTATATCTGATCCGTAATCTAACTTCCATTAAAGTAATTAACAAAGTACACTTTCATAACATTTCTTTTTATCACCGCTTTTTATATACTCTACATAATGAAACATGAAAAATAGATTAAATAAAAAGTAACACGGCATAATAAGTTAGTATAATCCTTGGCATGTAATCTTTCATAGAAAAACCGTTTATTTTTAGGGTTCCGTAATTAAACGGCAAAAACTTAACCTACCTGGATAAAATTTCGGAATGTCCGTCTCTCTATATGTAACAATCGTTTTCCTCAGATACTATTGTTTCTATCTATACGAAATTTAGTAAATAGGTCTATTCTATGAACCGCTACACGATTTTGTAATGAAATCCTAAAATATATAAAGATTAAGGGTAGAAGTCTATACATGTTACTGAGGGTTGAAAAGATGTCAATGTATGGCGACGTACGAGATATCTATGGATAGGCATTTCAAAATCATAAGGATGTTTGATTTTGTCTTTTTTCAGTAAGTCAGTAGTTATTGAGATATTAGCTCCTATAATCAAAAAATGTGTTTACACTTACCCCCACCCCCTCTAACTTTTCAACTATTATATACTATTAATAACTCGTTATTATTTTTAGTTCTTAACATTCTACATCATCAAGCTGCAGAACCCTTTAGTTTCGACTGTGTATGGTCCACAACTTGACTGATAATGATTTATTTATACAATTCATTAATATTCCATGTCACCACTATAATTTCCTTGAGCCGTCAAAAGAGAATAATTGTTCGAATGACACATCAGAATTAAAATGCCGACCGAATTACGAACAATGACCGACTGAATGGAAAAAAATGGTTTTGTGTCACAAGAGGCCTTTTACTAAGGTCTATTGTTTAGTTCGATACAAGCAATACTCCTTTGCTTTGCTTGGATTTAATAATATAAGGGACTACGTTATAATACTGTTAGATTTTGTAACTTCGAAAAATAATAATAAGTTTTCGTAGTAGTAGACAGTAGTAGTATAGTAGACAATAAACATTTGTTATTCTTACTAGATGAGAGAATAAAGGTACAATTGTACCTTTTTAATATCAAACCCTTACTAATATTATAAATGCTATTACGGTTCTAATTATTTATTAATGAAAATAAAAAAATAAAACTTAATCAGAACTTAATCGAAACTTAAACACGGAATCAAACAAAAAGTGGAAGGCAAAATTAACGAATTAAATTACAAAAAAAAAACGTTACACTCCACGAGCGCACGAGTGGAAGAGCAAATAAAAACGTTCGACCTTCCCCTTTCGATTCCCGCAGAGCACTGCCAGCACTGGCCTATATCTTAAGGAACTCAGGGCGACGAAAGGGAAGGGATACATACTATAACAAAATTACAGGAACCGTATAGGACGGCGTCGCGGGCGCTGGGGCCTTAAGGATAGCGGCCCAGGAACAGCATTAGCTATAATGCAAAAGTAACTAAGTTTCTCTGTCTATCTGTCTGTCTGTTACGATTTTATGCCAAAACTACTGAACCGATTGAATTGAAGTTTGTTACACAGATAGTCTAGAGCCTGAGAAATGACGCAGGCTATATTAATGCGAAAAAAGGCTGTAACGGGTTGAAAAGGTGGATGAAAAGTTGTATGGAAACATCATTTTAGAGCTACATAGAAGCTTGAAACTAATTTTTTAGGCTTTTGATTCGATATAAATAAATATGACATTCATGAGTACATGATACATGACTTTGTAAAAATTTAACCCTCAAGTGTGTAAAATAACAATAGGGAATTGGGGATGAAAGCAAAACGGGCGAAGCTGCGGGCAGAAGCTAGTTTACAATAAAAATAGCTGAATTTAGATCGTTACTATTTAAAAAATATCCGACTTCTATCTATTTTCTAGATTCTTCCTTTTTATATTGTTATAATTATTGTAACAATAAAGTTCTTCCGTGAGTGTACAATTTTTTTCTTATGATGAAAAATTTGAGTCCCTTTTACGAGGGATACAGTTGCTAGATTACTGGGAGGTAAAGTGAGGTTGAGTTTCTCTCTCGTACCAGGGACTAATAGCGAACTTTACATCGTGGTAGGAAAAAGATTTCTGTACGAAACATATTTAAATGATAATATTTTGCTGAAAAATCTTACATTAGTAATTGTTACTTTACTTTTAACGAACAGAAATATCATACGTTTCTAAGACTTAGATTGTTATGGAACTAGAACTTTATCGATAAAGTTCATTGTCAACGACAGTGATTATAGTTGGAAGTAATTTCATTAGTTTCAGAGGCACTTTTGCTGATAGTAATCGTATTTGCGAGGGTAATGCTTTCTGAGATATAATTGAAGATCGTTGTGGCGTGTTGGTCGCGAGCCTGCTTTTGGTCACAACGTCCGGTTAAGCCTCAATGGCCAACGCGGGTTTGATCTCCGTGGCGGACATTTGTATTCATCTTAAAAATATGCCCAACGCCAAATTTAAATCAAACTTGAAACAATGGCTTTCAGCAAAACAGTTTTATTCTGTTAAGGAATTTGTGAATTAATTTATTTTGTCATTTCTCACTTTAGCTTACCAATATATTTAATTTGAATAATTGACGTCTAATCGACATTTAATGGCTCTTTTCTTGTATGCATGTTTTTCTTAATTTATAATAACTTAAATTGAATGTATTAATCATTTAAAATTTATATCAATTAATAATATTGTACGCCCAGAAAAGGGTAAAACTGTTGATTCAAATTATAAATGTAACAACTTATGTACAAACACAGTTTTAAGCAATAAAAGATTATTATTATTATTATATCTGTCTCGGTCTGAGCGTTTGTCCCTGTAGGTCTCCCCAACGTGCCTCGGAGAGCACGTTAAGTCGGCCCTTTTTCGGTTGTTATCATAACATGCGATAATAATCTTTAACTCTTGATAGGTAATTGCTCCAATGAGTTTAAAATAGGTCGCCCTTTGAATTGCGGAGATCAGATGGATGGATGAAGTAGAGTGATCTGCGCTTGTGGTTATATAAAAAAATAGTAATCCGCCAAATCCGGATAAGAGTAATAAGCAGACCCAGGGAAAATACCG
The DNA here is from genome assembly GCA_023373885.1 of Hestina assimilis. Taxonomy (NCBI): domain Eukaryota; kingdom Metazoa; phylum Arthropoda; class Insecta; order Lepidoptera; family Nymphalidae; genus Hestina; species Hestina assimilis. The sequence goes on along the minus strand of CM041749.1, from coordinate 652,123 downwards.
GGATAAATGCTAGGAAGAAGAAGAAGAATTGGCGATATTTACTGTTTTGGCTCCTGAATGCTTGTATGTTAAAAATAAGAATGACCCTCGATTGATAAGAAAAAAATATTTTATTTTATCTTTTTGACTTTCATCATTACCTTATATCGCGAGTAGAATCTAACGCTTTTGATGATTAATCAAACTAACACAACACCCAAATACCAAAATGTACTAAGCCAAAAAGATGAAATAAGATTAGAAATATTTGTTAAAATGTACAAAAAAAAATTAATTCCACTGTTCCACTTAGAAAGTACTAATAAATAATGTTCCACGTCTTGCGCGTCATCATAAATCATGAGTCTAGGTAATATTCTAGACACGACAAGGCTATACGAGAATATTTTATACGAAACGAGAGTACAAAATTTACTATAACGAAGCGTGTACTTGAAACCGTGACGAGAAAACAAAAGTTACGATGGAGCAATTCAATTTGCATGGCGCATGTATACATGATCGATAGAGTTTTTTTAACGATGACACAGCACTGGTACGAAAACAACTATTATTTTACTAGCTTTAATTCACAGATAGTCTTGATAGGTACTTGCAAATTTAGCTCGATTAGAATTGGATTATTAATAGCTTTAATTAAAAATACTACCACTACAGCAGACACATTAAAAACTACTATTGCGTATTTTAAACACAAGCTGACGAACTACGTAAATTATTAATTACAATTTTATTCGTTAAGCCTCAATAGCTATAATAAATACAAGTGCCTATACCGTTAACACGACAGTTGCACGTTAGATTATGACCATCTTGGGCTATTGTCGCATTCAGCTAGAATCTCATTTGTAGGGACAATAAGAATATTCGTAATGGCTTGAATCGATCAAAATCAATTAATCAGAGTTAATTTAATTTAAGTTAAACACTATCAGATGTTTTCATAACAACTGGGAGCGACAACTTCACGTGCTCTCCAGAGCGAAACAGATTTATAACAAACATCTGCTCCGAGTGTCACTCGAACTCATGGCTGTCGAAGCTCAAAGCAGGCAAAATAAGTTATTGGAAATAACAAATTCTACTTTACGATAGTATACCTCTACATTTTACCCTATTTCAACATCTGTAAATGTCCTTGACTTTTAACCTTTTCTTCAATATAAGTAAGGTAATAATACTAAATTCTCATACAAAAGAAAAAATGTTCCATTTGTAACAAGATCGTGAAAGAATATCGTCAGAGATGACATGCTAATGCGTTTTTTATTTGATTTTATACTCAATATATTTGGAAAAAGGTTTTCCCTTTAAGATGAACTGATCTTTTAAATATATAATAGGTTTTATGATTAACGAAAATGTATATGATAGTTGCCCATCCTTGAAAGTTTTAAAACCTTTAATGCATGGTGTAATTTTGAATATTACCATAGCCTCTAAATATACTATTACAAACTTCTGCCCACGGCTTTGCCCACGTGAATTTAGTAAAGAAATGCGGTTCAGCGGCTTAGGTATTAAGTGTCAAAAACAAAAAAGAAACTAATTTTCGCATTTATAATATTAACAGTTAGGATTGTTAGTAGGTTTAAGAAATGTGTCATGATTTTCAAATATTAATATGATGTTATTAAGATTTTATAGTTAGTTCTCATCGGACGTTGAAACAAGAACGTTGTATTCGTTGTTTAGTGAGTATAACAGTTGATAAGTATATTGTTGCTGAAGTAGGTGTTTCCATTGCAAAGGTGTTTTTTTCTTTACAAATGTGAATTAACATTTCTGTTGTGGTCATTCTAAAAATATCCATCTGTGTCTTATTTTGAGGATCCAGAATTGTGGTGGTGTTGGTTGGCCGTTTTTTGGTGGCGGCCGAATTTATCGCAGTGTATAGTATTCTACTTGTCAAGCTATTTCATTTGATATCCATATTAAGGGAGTTGTCATGGACCTACTTTTCATGAAACATAGTTAAGAACACTAGCGACTAATTCACCTTTAAAACAAAAGAAAATCAAAATCGGTTCATCCTTTTGCAAGTTACGACACTACAGACAGACACGTCAAACTTATAGCATCCCGTCGTTTTTGCGTCAACGGTTATAAATATAATATTATACATTTTATTAAATAGTTATTTATTATAAAAGAGCTAAAAAAGTGGGTCGCGACCACGAACGTAACCCACTCGCCCTGATGAAGGACCTTCGATGGGTCCGAAAGTAGTCGGTACCTAAACCGATTGAACGTGAGTTTAAACCGTTTATATTTCACATCAAGTTATACAAGTAGTTGATTGGCAAACGATACAATATTATTGAATTGAATGACATAATGAGTTGAATGATATTGAATGTAAAATTTAATGAATTTATATAATTTTGAAATGTCTCAGGCGAGGAAAAATAGAACTGGCTTTTTATTATTTGTCCCAGTAAACAATCAGCTTTAGTAGATCTTTAGTTTCAAAGAGCTCACGGCAATGCTATCAAATGAGATTTCCCTCGGAACTGCTTTTTATATCCGGACAAGATAATGGCGGACCGACACTAATGTTATCATTCTGTTTTTAGAAATAACCATTTTGATATGAGTCCGGAAGAGTTTACCTCGCGGGGATATTTTTTTAATTACGTAATTTCCTTCGTCGGTATTCAAATGGAAAATGTATTTCTTATTTAAAATTTATATAATATTAAAATTATTTTATGAAATTATGCAATCTGTTAGAAGTAAAATAGGGAAGTATTTTACACTAAAGAGGTGAATAGTCTTGTAACGTTATATTAATGTACCAGCTACGCCTGCGGCTCGGCCCTCGTTGGGTACCGATTTTTCTTTACTTCACGGAACCCTTATTTTTTTTCTAAAACAAAAGTAGCCTAAGTTATTTGTTATAACATCAGCTGTCTGCCCGCAAAGTCCCGTTAAAATCAGACTAGCCATTTCAGAAATTAGCCGGAACACACAGGCAGACAAACACTACTTTCACAATATGCATTTGGTGATAAGCAAGAATTACAAACAGACACTTCTATTTTATTTATTTGTATAGATTGGAGTGTTTTTATTTAGTTTATTAATATAATTATTACTCTATATCCATCTATTATATAGAAAGAATATTACTATATATTGTTTACAACATTGCAATGTCATATGTTTGCTTGACAACTTTGTAACAAACAAAATCGAATTATACTGGGAAATACATTTATATTAAAATTTGTTTAAGCATTTAGAATTTAAACTATAGTTGGACGCAAATAAGCAATACCATGTCAACCCACTAAATTGAAAAAACTGAGTTATATATGCAGAAGTGTAGGTAAATGGCTGAAGAACATTTTTCTTTAATATTGGTGGGGTTTTAAGGTTTAAAACTTCTAAAAAAGCCATTTTTGTATCATGCAATTTATGTATTATGTTAAACCTTTTGGGTTATATTATATACGAAATATGCAGTTCGTATACTTATTTTTTGTGAAAATAAGTATAATAACGTACATGAATCTGAAATTGCTAAAAACTTGACCAATACAAAAAAAAAGTCATATAATGCAAGTTGTTCAAAATTTTCAAACGCGTTTTTCTCGAAATGACATTCGCGTGGGTTGACATGGTATTGCTTATTTGCGTCCAGTTATAGTAACTGTCTTATTTCATAAATAGCGTATAGACAACGTAACGATGAAATTTTCAATAGCCTCAATAACTCAACGGTTGATAGGCCGACCTCGCTTCGTTAAAGCGGGAGTTGCGGCTTCGACCCTGATACCTTTGGGCTATAGTCGTACCCACTCCTAACTCAAGCGACGAGCTTATTTAGAGGGATAGTGTTAGTATTAGTAATAGAATATTAGTAATACTTGAGAAAGTATTGCTTCTTTTAAAAAAAATGTGCGGTCGGGGAGCACACACAGAGTTTCTTACGATTTTTCTTGAACTCCGAATGTAATTCGAAATAAAATCTGTATATTTCAATAGGTTATAATTATGATAAAAAGACACAGGGACAGAGAGAGAGATAAAGACAGAGAGAGAGAGAGAGAGAAAAAGAGAGAGAGATGTGCGCACTCACTGTGTGCTCGTGTGCTCATTTGCTTGTAGTAGGCTCATTACACACACGCACACACGACATACGGCATTTCGTTACGTGACCATTTCTACTAAATCGCACTACACATAAGCCGCGTTAAAGATCCTTCGAACCTCCTCACCTCTTGTGGCTCCGAGTCCACGAACCAGTCTATCGTGGCAGCTGGCAAAGAATAGTCCGATGTACAGTTGACGAACGCTTGCTCCCCCGCATTCACAAATGTGGGTAGGCCAGTTATCAACGGCTCGTATTCTGGTAGCACTGTAGACAAAAAAATTAAATTAATTCACACGCTTTGTGCTTTTCAATTAGTAGGGCGAACTATTTTTGAACGTGAGGAGATTTATAATGCCAAGCACTATCTAGATTAGAATAAATACTTGGAAAGCAAACGTAAATCTTCTTCCAAGCATTATTCCTAGTATTTACCCAGGGTATGCTTTTACTCTTATACAGATTTGACAGCTTACTAGTTTTACAAAGAGCGATTGTCATCTACCTCCGCAACATAAATGGTGAATTCATTGGCCCAGTATTTTCACTAGCTAGTAGTGGTAGTGTCCTTCAAACCGAAACGCAGTATTGCACAATATGCCACTTCTTTGCCACAGAATATCGGACACTGCGGTGGTACCTACCTAGCCGGCCTATTGCAACAAAAGCCTATTTATTAATCCTCAAAAGTTTCAGCGGGTTTTTTCATCATTTACTAGTTTCTGCTAGCGGCTTTAACCGCGTAAAACGATTTTAATACAAATTTAGTTATTTAAACCCCCATTTCAACCCTTCAGGGGTGGAATTTTAGATAACGGTAAATTAATAATCTCTAATTTTAACTTTAAAACAAACGTGCTTCTTTGTTTAAAAATACAAACTCCATACAAACTTTCAACCTTTTTTTGCACCCCTAAAACTATTTTTCTAGTAACAATATAGCTTATGTTACGTAGTAATAATGTAGCTTTCTGGCCGCAAAATAATTTTTTTGTTCAGTAGTTTCGAAGCATTTTCAATGCAAACAAACAATCAAATCTTTCCTCTTATAATATTAGTATAGAAGTATAGATAACTCACCAGCTAATGTCATATTTGCAGAACGCCTATCTACGGCAAATCGAGGCCCTTCACTAGAGACTTCACAGGTGTACTTCGCGGTCCCGGGTTCAGGTTTGAGTGTAATGACGCAGGAGAATGTGTCACAAGAACTGTTTGTTATTGAGATCCCGCTGTTGTTGAATGCTCTGGTCTCGTACTGAAAAAGAAAACATTATAAATATACACGTAACTATTGTTGACGACGTTCTGCTGCAGTGGAATGTTTGATTTTTGCTCGGATCTTTTTTTTTAAAGAATATTAGCAATGCTTTTTCAAAGCATTACTAATATTATATTGCCCTCCAATAAGCTTGTAGCTTGCGCTACGAGTGGGTATGACAATCACCCAAGAGGGTCAGGTTCGAACCCTCGACTCACGCGTTAACGGAGCGAATTCGGCCCATCTACCGTTGAGCTATTGAGGCTTCTATATCTATACCCATATCTGGTCGATATACCCAATATTCGAACTATGCGCTTTCGTTTTTCATTTATAATACGCAAGGCCAGGGAGTGGAATGCTCTTCCGGCGTCTGTATTTTCGAACGCATACAACCTGAACCTCTTGAAGATAGGTTCAGGTTGTATGCGTTCGAAATGCGTTAGACATAGGCCATAGGCTTCTCACGAGTAAGCTCGCTCCATCGTAGACCTCATCTATTCTTTCGCGCTCGATGAAGGTCAAGAGCTTACCCATTTTGGACAAAAATTAAAATATCTATTTAAAAAAATAAAAAGAGCAGATGTTAGTACTAACAATAAAGGCATGTTTCGGCCTGGGTGTGTTATCCTTGCCCTTTTGGGTTTCCGGACCCTTGGCACAAGATATCACTATGCTAATGCGGGTTGTTGAGTGTATAGCGTGTATTAATTTAGACGACGTTGTGGTGCAGCGGTAGCGAACCTGCCTTAAGCGCCACAGGTCGCTGGTTCGAATGCCACTCGGAGTCTCCTCGGCAGATGTTTGTATCGATCATACTGACATGTTTTCTGGTCTGAGTATGTAATGTTTATTATTAGTTTTTTATTATTTTATTACGAGTAAAATAATAGCTTCGTCTTCGAAAAAGCTATAAAAGTGGTATTGTTATGTAAACATTATAGAGAGATTTTGGTTATTTAATTATTTTTATGATTTTGATTAAAAATAAAACGATAAAAGAAAATTAAATATAACACAGAATAGATAAAAGATAAGTTATATAAAAGATTTATTAATAGAACAATCCGTTATCTATATGACGTATCTTGATAATATATTGGGTTATGCCAAAAGATGGAATAGGCAATTTATCCCAAATGTTACGCTATATACTAAGTGGATTACAAGTTTCCCAAATTATATCAATGTAATATTATTTTACGCATAAATGGCTAAATTCTTAGTCGTTGCTTACGCAATAGTAACCATTTTTTTTTTGACAAGTTGGCCAGCAATACTACCCACCTTTTTATGTCAGAGGGGGCAGACGGGCAGGAGGCTCACCTGATGTTAAGCGATTTCCGCCGCCCATGAACATCTGGAACGCCAGAGGGCGATGCAGGTGCTTTGTCACTCTTTAGGATACAACTGGTTATACGCTGGCTGACTTCGAAATGCGGCCGACGAGCAGTCACTACACTAGTTTTTCACCAACGTACAATGGTAGCTAGCCAGGTGGACGTTAAGTCCTACCACCAGCTATATAGCTTCCACGACATGAAGGTTTCCTCACGATTTTTTCTTCACCGCTAAGCACGAGATAAATTTGAAACACAAATTAAAGTAAGGGATTGTCGCAGCCTATGAGCGCTTGGAAGATCATACGTTTGTTGGTGTCACCCACGCGTTGTCAACTTCAAGATATTGCTTCTTGAATCTCCTTCTCCCAGTAATTTCACTAGCTACAGTGTCAAATATACTTTAACTAGCTTTGAGAGCGACTTCACTCACATGGTCTATATAGCTATTGTTTAGTTAAACACACAAACGAACAATTCTTTCGCTTTATTATTGTTTTGCTGTTCCACCAACTCACCGTGTCGCATCGCCCGCCCGCACTTTCTTTTTTATAACGCTCGCCTTCTATTATATGGACGCAAATAAGCAATACAATGTCAACCCACACGAATGTCATTTCGAGAAAAACGCGTTTGAAAATTTTGAACAACTTCCTTTATATGATTTTTTTATGTATTGGTCAAGTTTTTGGCAATTTCAGATTTATGTAAGTTATTTTACTTATTTTCACAAATAATAAGTATACAATTTGCATATTTTGTTTATAATATAACCCAAAATGTTTAAAAATACATAAATTGGATGATTGAAAAAAAAATGGCTTGTTTAGAAGTTTTAAAGCTTAAAACCCTACAAATATTAAAGAAAAATGTTCTTCAGCCATTTACCAACACTTCTGCATATATAACTCAGATTTTTCAATTTTGTGGGTTGACATGGTATTGCTTATTTGCGTCCATATTGCCTATAGCCTTCTTAAAAATAAGTACTATAAAATGACCAAACAAATAAACTCTTCAGCTTTATAATAATGATATAGATATAAATCAATATCACAGCAAACTTTATTCCACAATACCAAATTTCCGTTTCAAACTCGGAACGGGGTACAATTTTAAATCGTTCTTGAATTATGTAGCAGTATATCCGGGCAAGAAAATCTGCGGCCATAAGTTATTTTTCAATAACCGTCTATATTCCTCGCTTACGAAAGATATCGGACAGTGTACAGAATTTAATTTCCGTCTATTTGACGTGGCTGAGACAGGTTGGAAACTAGAATAACAAGGTATAGGTTAGTTTATTTGGGGCATTATTTGAGAGAGGGGATATCGATTCTAAAAGTAATTAAATTTCTGAAGACCTATCTATATCTATAAAAATAAAATGAAAGTGTCTGTTTGTAATCCCAAATTTTTCTCACAAATGCATATGAAAGTATATACGGTACTAACATCGAAAAATCAATTTAAAATTTTTTTGTCTGTCTTTCTGTTTGTTCCGCCTAACCACTGCAAAAGCTTGACTGATTTAAAGGGACTTTCACTATGAGATAGATGATTTTATAAGGAGTAGCTTGGGCTACTTCTATTTTAGAAAAATAATTAGGGTTCCGTGCAGTAAAGAAAAATCTATACACGAAATTTTTAAAAGATTTTAAAAAAGTTAAATAACTTTTTATGGTGAAGGCTAAAAGTTCTAAAATTCAGGCAGACGTTAGGGAAATACGCAAAGCGACAAGAATGAAGAAGCCGGCATGTTTCTCGTTCATTTGAAGGAACGGGTCAAATAAAAGTTCATGTAATTAAATGCTAAATAGAATCACGAATGAATCACGAAAATGGACCTTCATTTTCATTATCAAATATCACTTTAAAAATCATAGCTTGGTATTTTAAGGGATTTTCGAATTAAAACTTAATGCTATTCACAAGTAAATTTACGCCCATTCCTGATTATATCTGCCGAATTTGAATTTCGGCTACCCCGAACCCTTTCAATAAGGAATTCTTATTAGGGTTGTCCCTTCGCGGATTTCTCTCGAACCATTCAACCAATCGGCATTCCAGCATTCATTTGGTTTTGTACGTGAAAAGGGATTTTCTGCCTTTAAAGATAGCAGTCTCTTATTGCCAAAATTACGAGTACTTTCGTTTATTTCATCAGTTATAAATGATTCGGTCTCCGGCAGAGTTATGTTTCCACGATTATCTAAGCGAAATTATTTTTCTAATGTCGAAATACCCAAAATATCATATACCTACTTGTAATACACCATATTATCTTATTATCAAGCCTCAATAGCTTAACGATAGAAAGGCCGACTTACGCGAGAGTCGAGGTTTCGATCCTGACCCCCTTGGGCTATTGTCGTTCCCACTTCTAGCGCAAGTTTCGAGTTTATTTGGAGGGGTAATAATAATTTTAGTAATGCGTTGGAAAAGCATTGCCTAATATTCTTTAAAAAAAATAACAAAATATAAAAAAATTTTGCGTATCTTGTTAAAACCAACTTTTTATTTAATTTTTTTATTTTTATGATTCTTTTTTTCAATATCCCGGAAGAGCCAAACTATTAAATAATAGCGTTTCAATTCATACAATCACATTTGATTTTTAGTAACATGGTTTTTATAATACGAATTTATTGACAGGTAAAATGGTCTACATAGTGTGGTGCAGCGGTAGCGAACCTGCCTTGAGCGCGGGTTCGATTCCCGCTCAAAGCAGATGTTTGTATCGACCATGCAGGCATGTGTTCCAGGCTGGGTGTATTTGTCCTTGTCTGTGTATTGTGTTTCCGGACCTCGGACACAGGATATAACTAACTATCCTAATGGAGACCACTGAGTGTGTAGCGTTTATTTATCACTACATAGTATAAAACAAAGTCGCTTTCTCTGTCCATATGTATGCTTAAATCTTTAAAACTACACAATGGATTTTGAAGCGGTTTTTTTAATAGATAGAGTGATTGAAGAGGAAGTTTTATATGTATAAAAATAGTGGAAGAAAAAATTTTTGTTGAGGTTTCTAATGTGATGTCGTAAATAATTACATTTAACGCGTGCGGGCCACGGGCAGTAATGAATAAATCAAAACTACTGGATCGATTTTAATCATTTTTCAGTGAATGACATAGGCTATATATTTTATACCCGTGCGAAGCCGGAGCGGGGCGCTAGTTACGTATAAAGCATCACCCCATTAGTAAATAAATCTACAGTAGCTAATCAAAAAATAAAATATCATCTTACGGTGATATTTAACATCTGAAATAATCCGTAAAAATTATTCAAAATGTTATACGTTAAGCCTTTTATTATAATAACCAGGTAAAATTCTGACGTAATCAAATTCTTCCCTATTATCATCGTTCAACCCGCATTAGCACGTTATCAGCATTTCGGTCGCATTTTCGTTGTTCCAGGCACGTTGATTTCAAAATTTGAGTTTTATCTAAACAGCTTAGCTTTTGGCGACGTAGGCTTATGTAAACGTTAAAAATAATCTTTTTAACACCTCTGGCCTTACAAATTTCATATTAACTAATACCGGTTTGCGAAAATCGTAATATGCAACTTTTGATAAAAAGCTTCGAATCAATTCTAATCTCATACTTTTTAAGGGTTATGGTTATGAAAATTATTAAAGGTATTATATAGTATTGTAGAGCTATGCTCCTTCCAGCACAAATGGGAAGGCTCGACCGGGAAAGTACTACCCTCTTACAGAAAAGTAACATTATCAGTAGTTACTGTTGTTTTTCGTGCGATGACAGAGCGCCGGAGGTCCAATCTCCCCCCTTCCTTTTTCCGTTTTGATCATGTTCTCTTATCTGTTGGCAACGTGCGTGATATTTTAAGTACGACAAGCGTTAATAGGTTGCGGTGGCTGCTGACAATCACGTGGACCGTATGCGTGTTTGCCAACTGTCATGATATAAAAAATAGATGGAAGAAACCTTTTTTTATGTTAGAAGTTGGCAAACAAGCATACGGCCCACCTGATGGTAAATGGTTGCCGTAGCCTATGAGCGCTTGCAGCACCATTGGTAGGTGCCACTCACGCGTTGCCAACCTCGAGATATTAGGTCTTAAATCTCGTCCGCCCAGTAATTTCACTAGAGTACAGTGCCCTTCAAACCGGAACACAGTAGTGCCTAAGCACTACTATTTGGCGGCAGAATATTTGACACTGCGGTGGTACCTACCTAGCCGGCCTCTCGCAACAAAAGACCTACCACCAGTGTGACTGATTGCACTGGTGGAATAATCTCTGCTGTGACAGAGGTTATCCCAACAGCGGGCGATGGCGTCGTCACATCCCGACGCCGGAAATACTTTATACCTAACAAGCGGCCCGGCTCCGGCTTCGCACGGGTATAAAATATATAGCCTATGTCATTCACTGAAAAAATGCTTAAAATCGATCTAATAGTTTTCATTTATTCATTACTGCCCGTGGCCCGAACGCGTTAAATATAATAATTTACAACATCACATTCGATATCTCAAAAAAAAAAAAAAAAATTTTTTTTCTCCAATATTTTTATACATATAAACCTTTCTCTTCGATCACTCTATCTATTAAAAAACCGCATCAAAATCCGGTGCGTAGTTTTAAAGATTTAAGCATACATAGGGACAGAGAAAGCGACTTTGTTTTATACTATGTATTGATATTTGATGTATGTCGATTGTAGAAATATAAATATAACTTGTAACATGTAGAACTTAATATGTCTTGCACGAACATACTGCCCAATTTACGGGGGTAATGTAATACAATGGTCAGATATTCTCATACTTTACCCCCCGGGAAGCGACGTAATATAATAACGGAGGGTTCACCTTGGGGGGCAAATTAGTTAGCACAATAGGCAATTTTAGTCGGACAGATTTCCGTGATTAGATCCTGTTTTCTCCAATTTTTCCTTTTCTCGTTGATTTCGTTATTACGGAAAATCGAAGGTTATTGTAACACATGTGTATGAAGGTACATAAATGTGTGTGTGTTATATTTATGAAACTAAAAATACTAGTTCAGATAAATAGTCAATTATCAATCTAAATAAATATTATCTTTACAAACATGGTTTTTCTTCGCCCTACCATTATTCCCGGTATTTTATTTATTCGGATTTGACAGGTTACTAATTTGCACGGAGCGATTGCCATCTTACCTTCGCAACCCTAAGGGTGAACCAGTAACTCACTGGATAAGAGCAATTTACTTATCAAGAGAGTTAACGATTATTATCACATGTTATGTGATAACAATCGGGACCAACAGCTTAACGTGCTCTTCGAAGCACGGTGGGGAGACCCACACGGACAATAGTCAGACCCAAACAGATATTTATAACAAATATCTGGCCGAAGGAATCGAACCCACAACCGTCGAGACTAAAGGCAGACTCGCTACCCACAAATCCACATCGGTGTCATCTTTACATCCTTAAAAATATGATATTACTTTATCGTCCGTTAGCTTTTTTCGTGTACCTATCAATACCAATACCAATTGGCCTACTATCATTTTTGTTTGGCTGATATAATTTTTTTTTTTATGTTATAAGTTGGCAAACAAGCATACGGCCCACCTGATGGTGAGTGGTTGCCGTAGCCTATGACCGCTTGGAGCACCATAAGTAAGTGCCACTCACGCGTTGCCAACCTCGAGATATTGGTTGTTAAATCTCCTCTGTCCAGTAATTTCACTAGCGTACAGTGCCCTTCAAACCGGAACACAGTAATGCCTAAACACTACTATTTGGCGGCAGAATATTTGACACTGCGGTAGTACATACCTAGCCGGCCTCTTGCAACAAAAGACCTATCACCAGTGTGACTGATTGCACTGGTGGAATAATCTCTGCTGTGACAGAGATTATCCCAACAGCGGGCGAAGGGGTCGTCACATTACAAAAATATTTTATATATACTATACGTTCAAATAAATATACCTCTTACTAGAAAAGAAAAAATATTTGAATTGAGTATTCGTTTTAGCATCAAATACTATAAATTCAAAAAAGTTTGAAAAATTTTGAAGCAAGTAAGCAATATACATATGTAATATTTTAAATTTATTTACTTTATATGCCGTCTGTCACCGTAAGCTCCGAGTAAAATAACTGTGACAAACGGACGGACTGACGGATAGATGGACATGACGAAATTATAAGGGTTCCGATTCTGCTATTTATCTACAGAACCCTAATATACAATAGAGAAGACCAAGGAATTACAAACGCTACCGCCAATAATTGGATGTGTCGATTCTATTGAAAATAACCACTAAGGAACTTGATAGATCTTTCAGAAAGAAAACGAAATTCATTGAAAAGGTTTTAAAATTTACTTTAGAATTACGATCGACTAAAAGTTTACTAAAGATAAAATTTTGAGCAAAGAATTATAACTAAAATTAGCTTTAAAGCTTTAACCCTTTGAAAATAGAATCTCTTTTCTGAATTAGATAAAAAAACCGATTCTAATTCATTAGCGATGTCAAATGATGTTAAAATTTTATCTCGTTCAACGGAGATACTAAAGCCATTACGTAATTCCTCCGAAAGGCTTTCAGACTTTCCATCAAAAATAGTACCGAGAAAAACATCTTTTTTGATTTCCCATTTGATGTGACTTATTAATTAAGATGGGATAAAATAATTACGAAACTGATAATTAATGCTTTTTGACGTAAAAGGTTGGGGCTTTTCGATAAGTTTTCATGAAAGTCGACGTCGTTTTCTTTGTGTATAAAAACCAGTTTCTGTCCGTGGCTCTGCTTCGCATTAATGTATAGATTTTATCATGTTGACTTTGTTGATAAAATTAAGTTTTTGGTTGTCAATTCGGGCCTTGTAAGTGCAGATTGTATAGACCAACCATAATGTTGTAATTTATTCATGTCAGTAGGTCCCTTTTTTGAAAGACGAGTGGCTTATTTTATTTTATATGACTAAGTTGGTAAGCAAGCATACGGCCTACCTGATGGTAGGCGGTTGTCGTAGCCTATGAGCGCATGTACACCATAAGCTTGTAGGTGTAACTCGTTATCACACTAGAAGCATTAAACTTTGTTTTTAGGTGTATAAGTAAAGGTAAAGAAACAAGTGTTTTAACATTTTATGAAATTCCACCACTGATGCGGTGAAAAAGGGGTTTGAAGTTTGTATGGAGTTTCGTAATTTTTGAAACTAGAAGCATGAAACTTTGCGAACGATGAAAGATAAAGTAATACGTGTCTTAACATTTCCTTAAATTCCGACCCTGAAAGTGTAAAACATATCCTTTAACTTTATATGAAAAAGAAGGTCTATGTTACCCCAAATGTAATACGAGCGAAGCCGTAGGCAGAAGTTAGTAGAAAATAATTTGGTTACGAGACTTCGGTTTAATAATATATAGCACTGCTCATGATAGAGAAGTAAAACTTCTTAAAAATATAGTGTACAATATATGGCTCTCTTTCTACATCTTACTATATTATATCTTTGTTTTTCTTCTGTAACGAAATGTGACTAAAACGTAAATCGTCCTTGAAATATCAATCTAAATTCTCTTTCAATATCACCACCTAAGAAGTGCTTACTTCAAAACCAGTATAGTATTATTGAATACTTATTACACCTTGTTTACATATTAGTTAAGTACTATATATTAAACCCCGACTCATTGACAGGCCTTGACAGGTGACAGAAGGCTGGTTAATTTTTCGCCCAAAGAATCGGGATTGCGATTCAGCGGGGAAATGCAGCTAGCATTCTTACCACCATTCCCCGTGGACATGATTTGTACAGTTTTAATTATTTGTAAATATAGTTTGTATTGAATTGTGAATGTGTTGTGATATTGGCTTTAAATACATTTTTAATAGTCAAGGAATTTTTCATTGTAATTTATAACAATGTATCCGACAGCGCTTTATTGAAAACGGATAGCTTATGCACATTGAATTTTAGCTGGTGCTCAAAATTTATTGCCTATAAATTAGTTTACCAGCAACTATGACTCGGATATTATTTTTAAAAATTTCATTTTCACACTATATTTTCATACATAATATTTTGTAAAAATATTATAAAGTTCATATACATAGCACAGTACTATGCGATTGTGCTTCTTTTGGTCGTTTTTAGGAAAATATATTTAGACACGAATAACATACTGACTACACAATGTGAATATTATTACATCTAACAAAACGCTTAGGTACCAGTAGATTAAAGATAATGCAAGTAGCTGGGCAGGTACTGTAAAAATTTACGAGTTATACTCGTATAATAGTCATGCCATGTTATTTATTGTTAAATTATTGCGTTTATTTTTACGAAAGACACTTGTATAGGTAAATTCAAACAGAACATTTTCATCAAAGCACAATCATTATTTTTTGAAATCGTTAGAGACCCTTTCCAGGGTACACATGAGACTCACGAAAAATTTAAAAAAAGTAGTTTTACTAACAAAACTATAGTTTAGATAAAAAAAGTCGACACCATTGTGGCGTTGTGGGTAGCGAGTCTGCCTTTGGTCTCGACGGTTGCGGGTTCGATTCCCGCTCGGGCAGATGTTTGTTAAAATTTCTGTCTCGGTCTGGGCGTTTGTCCGTGTGGGTCGCCCACCGTGCCTCGGAGAGCACGTTAAGTTGTCGGTCCCGGTTATTATCAATAACATCTGATAATAATCGTTAACTGTTGATAAGTAAATTGCTCTTATACCATGAGTTACTGGTTCGCCCTTAGGGTTGTGGAGGTCAGATGGCAATCGCTCCGTGTAAAAACTAGTAACCAGTCAAATCCGGATAAGAGTAATAAGCAGACCCTGGGTACATAAAATACCGGGAATAATGCTAGGATGAGGAGTTTAGATAAAAAAAGTAGCACATACGATTTTGGATTTCAACGGAATCCCATTACTAAGCCTCGGCTTTTCCGTCCTTCCGTCTGGTGGTAGTGGGTTGTATTTTATGAACCGTAATAGTAAGGAAGTTAAAATTTTCACAGAATGTCTATTTTTGTTATTTGTTTAAAAGATAATTAAAAATTTTTTTAGTATTTATTGATTAATGCAAATTTAAGACTTATACGGTTTTCTCATGGGCATTATCACAACGGACCAAGTTGAGAAATATAATCATCAAAATCGGTTCACGCAGTCGAGTAGAGGTAACAAACATAAAAAATACAGAAGAATTGAATACGTTCTTTAAAAAAAAATCGATTAAAATAAAGGACAAACCAAATATTCAAATCATATTTGCGCTTTAAAACTTATTCTGTAGCTCTTTTACATTTGAAATGACAAATAATACAAACCTTAAACGAAGTATTATACAAACTGAATTAGTAAAAGTAAATAAATGAGACGCAAGTTTCTATTTTATTCAGAATAAAAATACCATTAGGGACGGCAAACGAGCCAAGTTCTTGGCTTGATAGCATAATTCAAGACTTGAATTAGCTTTTATCTTGGAGATCTGTATTATTTTTTCCATGACATTCTACTTTGATATTTTTTATTTTTAGGGTTCCGTAGCCAAACGGCAAAAATAGAACCCTTATAGTTTCGTCATGTCCGTCCGACTGTCGGTCCGTCCGTCCGTCCGTATGTCACAGTCATTTTGCCTTGAGACTGTTGGCTCTGTCTATATGAAATTTAGTAAATAGGTGTATTCTATTAACCGCAATACGATTTTGTAATGAAATCCTAAAACATATAAAAATTAAGAGTAGCATTCAAATTTGAGATTTTAGAACTACCACATTTGGTTTGAAGAAGATAGGTCTCCAAATTTAAGAGTTATACAAGTTTTTCCCATAGCTTTGTTTTTCATATTACTTTTAATAACTACTATGAACTTACCAACTTATTTTGGCGTCACTTTTAATTCGTTATTATTGTTAAAGTCCATAAGATTCTTCATCATCAAGCTGCGGAACCCCTTAGTTTCAACTGTGCGTGGTCCACAACGCACTTGACTGGTAATTATTTAATGTAAATGCAATCGACAATTAGCAATTTGATTTTCATTATTATTGCTATACTTTTTCCATCCATTATATCCATCTTAATAGGTTTTTCTTTAATTCATTAGACGACAACGATGCAAAAACGAACGGTAGAGGGGCTTACTTCGCTCCGTTAACGCGAGAGCTCGGGTTCGATCCTGACCACCTTGGACTATTGACATACCCACTCCTAGCGCAAGCTTCGAGCATATTTGGAGGGACAATAGGACTTAGGATAGGACTTTAAAAAAAAGTGAAAAACTCAAATTCGGAATGAAAATGAAATTCAATGAGGAATTGTCGGCTCTGCACGCGTTAAAATAGTTTTTTAACTCATTAGAAATTTCAATTCTCAGGGGTGCTAAACATTAATTTTTCCGAGGTAAAATGTATCCTTTGTGTTAATCCAGGTAATAAGATGTGTGCCAAATGCCATCCAAATCCGTTCAGTTTTTGCGTGAAAGATTAACAAAAGCCATCTATCCAAACATACATCCATTCTCGTAAATCTTCACGGTTATAATATTAGTAAGATAGGACCAGGAGTAATAGGATAGGATATGCGAATCGTCTAGTATAATAATCAAAACAATATATCTTTAAATTAGGTTTTTAATTATTTAAAAATAGTAATTAATAATAAGCCAAATTTTTTTTTTATTCTAAAAGGGTCTTTTTCTTCCTAGCATTATCCTCGGTATCAACCCAGAGTTTGCTTATATTCTTATCCTGACTTGACGGGTTACTAGTTTTTACACAGAGCGATTGCCATCTGACCTCTGCAACCCAAAGGGTATACCAGTAACTCATTGGATAACCGCAAATTATCTATCAAGAGGTAACGATAATTATCAGATTTTATGATAAAAACCGGGGCCGACAGCTTAATATGGACAAGCATCTGCTCCGAGTGGAAATCGGATATCCGAGTCGAGGTTCAAAGTAGGCTTGTTACCAGCCAAGCCATAACGGTCTTCTAAAAGGGTAATTATTTTAAAAGTATTTCATTCGAAATGATAAGTTCAACTCAACATTGAGCTGTGTTTAATTCTTTTATTGTCCTTCCACGTTCGTTCTTGACCTTTTAAAACATTAATAAGCCGACACTTGACAACTGTGAAGATGCCCTCAAAAGTCATTTCTTCGTTTATTAAAAATGCTTCTCTTTTCTGAACATTTCATTTTCGACGACTTTAATATGCTGTTAAAGCGTAATTGAATTTATTTCTATTAAATATTTTATTGTTTAGTTAAAGAATTTTATTTAATGTTTCGTTTGTAGACAATATTGATAAAAAGATATCTCAGGCTTTAAGTCTTAGTTTTTTGCTTAATAATTGAGCTTTGGTTTTTGGAATTAGAAACAATGAAGTCACAAATTTTAAATAAAAAAGTGCTAAATTATTATATTTAATCACAAAAAAAAATTGATAGATTAATATTTAGTCATGCCTTTTTGCTCAGAATTAAAAACTTTCAACCGCCATTTCACCCTTTCAAGAGCGGAATCTTCGAAAATGTGAAAACACGTGTTTATTTATCTTCAATTGTTTGCTAAAACAAAGTTTCATACTTCTACTCTCAAAAATGACGGACATCCTCTACAAACTTTCAATTCCTTTTTCACCCCCTTACGGGTTGAATTTCGAAAAAATCCTTTCTTAGTGCTCGATGATGTTTTAAAACAACAGAAAAATTCAGCTTTCTAGACCCCAAAGATTAGTCTGTCCGTTCATATGTCATTCAGGTTGTCAAATATCTGTTTGATAGCGTCAACCAGGAACAACTATTATAAAATCGGTTTCACATTTCTAACAAAATTGTTGGTATAATAAATAAACGCTATACACTCAACGTCCCCCATTAGGATAGTTATATCCTGTGTCGGGGTCCGGAAACATACAAGGACAAGGACAAATACACCCAGACCGGAAAATATGCGTGCATGGTCAATACAAACATATTATGCTCCGTGCGGGAATCGAACCCGCGACCTGTGGCGTTTAAGGCAGGTTCGCTACCGCTGCGCCACAACGTCGTCAATATAATATAATAAGACAATGCAACCTAGTATATTCAATCGCCCTTGGTTTGACAATACGAACATGAGCAGGTTGGATTTAGTCATTTCCTTCAGGCTTCGATCCGGGCACATACCCCTCAATGTATTTGCTTCTCTAATGGGCAAACTTACAACACCAAACTGCGCGGAATGCGAAATTATAGAAGATGTCCATCACATTTTGGCGGAATGTGTTCGTGTCGAAGCTAATAGAAGGCTATTTACTATTTTATACAATGTAAACCCACTGGATATGGGTGTATATAACTCAATACTTCCACGTTCATATTCTTCAGAAGCAAGACATTTATATAAAATAGTAAATTTAGGTTTTAAGCGTCGGATTTAAGTATTGTATATTTAAAAATAAGGGTGGCATGTTCAATTTGTGAACAAACCCTTCATAAAAAAAAAAGAAATAAAAAAAAAAGATTGTCAATATACTATTCTCAAAAGGCGTCAGAGATCGATTTCCGTATATCAAACATCTAAAGGTATACGTGTCAATCAGACCCTCGTCACAAATTGCTAATACCCACCCGTATTGTAGAGGAAATAGAATGAATGGTGAATATCACTTGGTGGTTCACCTCGAAAGTTACTCAGGTGTTAGAACGGTACAAAGAATGAGTTTTAAGCGATTGAAGAATTTAAATTTAAGTTTTATTATGTTTTCGGTATCTGTAATATATTGTTATAGCAATCAATAATTGTGTGTGAGCTCCGACGCACGACTGGAGTTTACTTAACCTTAAGTATGGTTGTTTTTGAATATGCAATAGGCAAAGAGGGTTCATCAATATATAAAAATTTGTTTAAAAAAATTACATCTGTACTTATAGAATCCATCAAGCTCAAACTCAACATAAATTTAAAACAGCCGCTTTTCGAGTAGTCCTTAAAAACTTTTGTAACGTATCAGATGAATGAATTTATCAGATGAGACTGGCAATTTTGAAAGAGTTTCTGGCAAGAAAACGATAATCAGCAATGACTCCTTTCCGTTTGACATACAAAATTTAGAGCTCAATTTTATATTCTACATGATTTGGTATCATGATCATGAATTCTAGGCTTCATAAACTTCAATATATACATTTACACTTTTTCTTTACCAAGGTCTACTGTCAGGATTACTAGTTTTTACACGAAGCGATTGCCATCTGTCTTCTGCAACCCTAGGGGCGAACCATTAAGTCATTAAATAAGAGCAAATCACCTATCAAGAATTTACGATTATAAATTATCAAATGCTATGGTAATACCAGGACCGACAGCTTAACATGCTCTCCCAGGCAGGTGGGGAGGCCTACAAAGGATAAACGCACAGACTGGAACAGATATTTATAACAATCACCAGCTCTAAGTGGGAATCGAATCTGCGACCTATACATTTACACTATAGAATGTTTTATTTATGAGATATAGTCTAATATAAGAAGTCCAATCTCCCACTCTCTTTGTTCCCTTCCTTTTTTTCCCTTCTCATCCCGTCCCTCCTGTTCCAAGGTTGGCAACGCGCTTGTGATCGCAAGCGTCATAGGTTGCGGTGACTACTTACCATCAGGCGGACCGTATGCTTCTTTGGCAACCGTCATGGCATAAAAAAAGTTTTAAATATAGGTACTAAAATTATCATTAATATGATCACTAGTTCCAAAAGTCTAGTCCTGGAGGACATTTTCTTAACACTTGCGCCATTTTCCCGTTGGTAAGAAAAACAATTCTTCAAAGGATCACGGAACTGATAAGTCTTGACAGGGCAGCGATTTTTAACACGGGCTTTAGGGCTGTTTGTTTTGGCTCAAGAAGGGGTGATCCGCGTAATTTACTTTTAAAACACCGCTGTTGTTCTGCGACTGATGAGTCTTGGAACAGATGGTTTTGATTAATGATGCCTTTTTTCACGGGGTTGTGAACTTAGGGTTAATTTAAATATCAAGGGCTTTTATTCGCAGTATTCTTTTGCCCGGCGTCGGGACGTGACGACCCCATCGCCCGCTGGTGGGATAATCTCTGTCACAGCAGAGATTATTCCACCAGTGCAATCAGTCAATTCAACTAGTGGTAGTGCCACGCTGCACAGCTCTTCCTGCTGCAGCCGAATTGGGCCGGCACGCCCGGGGAAACACCACTCTCTCACAGAAAACCGGCGTAAAGTGGCAATTGTCGCGTTTCGTACGGTGAGTGAGAGTCCCGGTGGCCCACTACACACTCCCCCTCCAATGAAAGTGCAGAATTTGGTATATTTACCCCAGGAGGGTACCACCAGCTTCTGCTGTGGAGAATCCCTCTCTGGATGTCCATCTTCAGGACGAACCCTTCCTGAACATGGATACCCAGGCTGCCCTCCGAATTCTGGGGGGGCAATTTTGTGCTTAACACTGTTCGGGGCAAACGAAGCAGGCAACTTGAGGCAACCCCTTCCACGCTAACTGTGGACTTTTGTAACATTAGAGGGCTGAATTCCAACTTAAACGCCGTCCATCACCACCTTGAGACGGCGAAGCCGGCCTTGCTTTTTCTAACCGAGACCCAGATATCCTCTCTGGCTGATACTTCTTTCCTCTCCTACCCGGGATACAATTTGGAACATTCCTTTGTACCCCGGGCTGGTGTGTGCGTGTACGTCAGGGAGGATGTCTGCTCTCGTCGCCTCGGCAGCCTTGAAGTAGGGGACCTATCGATTCTTTGGCTGCGCGTAGACTGCGATGACCATCCGCGAATCTACGCGTGCCTTTATAGATCCCATAGCGGAAATGCCGAAACTGACCGACTCATTGAGCACATCCAAATGGCTACAGATTCCGTGCTGCAACAGATCCCATCTGCTGAGATCGTGATTCTTGGCGATTTCAACGCCCACCATGCCGAATGGCTTGGTTCACGTACCACCGATCACGCGGGGAGATCTGTTCTCGACTTTGCTTTGGCATATGATCTGACACAACTGGTAACCTCGCCAACGCGAATCCCAGATGTAGAGGATCATACACCTTCACTGTTGGATCTTCTGTTGACCTCTCATCCGGACAACTATTTGGTATCCGTCGATCCTCCTCTAGGCTCGTCGGACCACTGCCTTGTTCGGAGTACAGTGCCGGTCTCGCGCCCAGCACGGCCCCGCTTCGCGGGCTACCGGCGCGTTTGGCACTACAGGTCGGCAGACTGGGATGGGATGCGTTCTTTCTTTGCGTCCTACCCATGGGGACAGATTTGCTTCTCGCCGGATGATCCGGACGTCGTTGCCAACTCTGTCGCCGATGTGATACTCCAGGGCATGGAACTTTTTGTTCCGGCTTCTGCAGTGCCCATCGGAGGCAAGTCTCAGCCTTGGTTTGGTCGCTCCTGTAAAACGGCGTTTCGCCGAAAACGGGAATGCTACCAAGCCTGGGCTAAGGCGTCGACGTCTCGTGATGTAAATACCAGCGCACTTAGAAAGGAGTACAACTCTGCCTCCAGGTCCTTCAAAAGAGTTATTGCCAAAGCAAAGTCGGAGCACATCGGCAGAATTGGCGAGAGACTAGTGCGTCTTCCTTCGGGTACACGTGCATTCTGGTCCCTCGCCAAGTCTGTCGTAGGGAATTTCTGTAAGCCATCATTTCCACCTCTGCATAGGGACGATGATTCGGTGGCCCATGCCGCGAAAGAGAAAGCTGATCTTCTGTGCTCTCTCTTCGCGTCCAACTCGACTGTGAACGACCAAGGAAAGTCACCACCGGCAATCCAGCGGTGTGATACCACGATGCCGGAGGTTAAATTCCGGCAAAGTGTAGTTCGCAGAGCACTTCTTTCCTTGGACATTCATAAGTCGAGTGGGCCTGATGGAATCTCCCCGATCGTGTTGCGGACATGTGCTCCTGAGTTGGCGCCGGTTTTAACGCGTCTTTTCCGGTACTCCTACTCATTAGGCGTCGTCCCGAACTCATGGAAGACGGCTTTAGTGCACCCGATCCCTAAAAAGGCAACCGCTCGGATCCGTCCAATTATAGGCCAATTGCCATTACCTCCTTGTTCTCAAAGATAATGGAGTCCATTATCAACTGCCAGCTCCTGCGGTATCTAGAGGAGCACCAGCTGATTAGCGACCGCCAGTACGGTTTTCGTCGTGGTCGTTCAGCTGGTGATCTTTTAGTTTACCTGACACATAGATGGGCGGAAGCAGTTGAGTCCAAAGGGGAGGCATTAGCGGCCAGTCTGGACATAGCGAAGGCCTTCGATCGGGTATGGCACAAGGCGCTTCTTTCGAAGCTTCCTTCCTATGGGCTTCCTGAGAAATTATGCGAGTGGGTCACCAGCTTTTTGGCAGATCGGAGCATCAAGGTCGTTGTCGACGGTGCATGCTCTGACTTAAAACCCATTAATGCTGGTGTCCCGCAAGGCTGCGTACTGTCCCCTACTTTGTTTCTTCTGCATATCAATGACATGTTGGAAATTTCCAACATTCATTGCTATGCGGACGACAGCACTGTGGACGCTTTATACACCGGCCGCGCTAATATTTCTCGGGAAAACGTCATTGAGTGCCGGAACAAACTTGTGTCTGAAGTCGAGACTACATTGACCAAAGTCTCGGACTGGGGCCGACTAAATTTAGTCCAATTCAACCCCAAGAAGACACAAGTTTGCGCGTTAACCGCTAAAAATCACCATTTGTCGTATCTCCTCGTTTTGAGAACACTCCCCTGGCTGCCACAGCTAGTATCGGAATACTTGGTGTCGACATTTCGAGCGTCGTTCAGTTTCGCGGTCAATTGGAAGGAAAGGTCAAATTGGCCTCTAAAAGCTTGGTGTGCTCAGCAAGGCGAGGCACTACTTCACGTCGGCTCATCGCCTAAAGCTCTACAAGGCACAAATTCGACCGCACGTGGAGTACTGCTCTCACCTCTGGGCTGGAGCTCCCCAGTACCAGCTACTTCCAATTGACCGCATCCAACGTAGAGCGGCTCGAATTGTCGACGATCAAGCCCTTTCCGATCGGCTTGATCCTTTGGCATTGCGTAGAGATGTCGGATCACTCTGCATCTTCTATCGCATATATCACGGAGAGTGTTCTGAGGAATTGTTTGGATTGATCCCGCCAGTAGAATTTCACCATCGGACATCGCGACAAAACTCTAAGTTCCATCCATACCACCTCGATGTCTGGAAATCCACAACAGCGCGATTTAGAAGACATTTTCTTCCTCGCACAACCACTCTGTGGAATCAACTTCCGCCGGCGGTCTTTCCGAACCGATACGACTTGGGAACCTTCAAGAGAAGAGCCTACTCTTTCCTTAAAGGTCGGCAACGCGCCTGCATGCCTTCTGGTGTTGCAGATGTTCATGGGCGGCGGTGATCACTTAACATCAGGTGAGCCTCCTGCCCGTTTGCCCCCTCTTACATAAAAAAATAAATAAAAAAAAAAAAAAAAAAAAAAAAAAAATTCTCCTATACCAGGTCAAGTTTACACTACATTTGATAAATTATAATTGCTTTATATAAATATGGTCGAATTTATTGGAGTTATTAATTTTAAAATATTTTGTGTTAAGATCTGATGTTAGGACAGTTTGAGCCCCAGTTAACAAATTAAAAATTTTATTTTAAATAAATTGATTTTATATAAAATTTTTAATGATTGAATATGAAAAAACGTACAATATTTTCGATTGTCAAATAATAACAGTTGCGCGTATTAATATGATTTCTGTATATTTAGAAAAAAAAATTTTTTTGCTTTTATGCGACATATTTGTGGGAGATTATGATTTTTCTTTCTTGTTTTTAAAATGAAAAGTAGTGCAATTGACTACTCGTCCCCGCCATTTCACGTGCAAGCCTCCATATAAATAACCATATGCTCTGTCAACAGATCAGAAGTTGTCCGGCTGTGGACACGGCACGACGGTGCTCTGAACTGTTTCATGTCGGGTAATTATAAAACTTCCATATGTTGTTATTATGTTTAAGTAACTAAGTAATAATCATGTGATTATTATGAATATTCGTATAATAAATTGTTTGTCTAGTACTTGTGTTATAATTATAATAAAATATTACGACTACCCACTACTTCTAAGTTTTTCATATCCATTCTCCCACATATTATGATGAAGTTTTAGGAAATTACTGATTTAAATGATTTAACTACTTACTTTTGTACTCATATTTTACTCAGTTATATTTAATTTAATATTTTGCAAGCTTGAGCAAAAGAATGATTTGCAATTCTAATTAAATTCGTCGCAAATGGAAAAAGTTTTAATTGAATAAATTACCAATATTCGTATATATTTGTTTTGAAAGTTTGTACTGATTGCGGTAGTGATGGATTTTCAACTTCTGATTTACATCAAATTATAATAACAATATATTTCCTGCATGACAAGCCAATTGATTATTGTCGTTGTTAAAAAAGTACTTATTTTAAAGTGCTTGTAAAATAAATACGAGTATAATTTTGATTATGTTTAAAAAAATTGTGCGGTTGGAATAACCCCGTCAGCAACATAGTTCCGTTACGTTTTTTCTTCAACTCCGAATATAATTCGAAATGAAATCTATATATTTCAATGATAAAAGAGACAGGGACAGAGACGAGAGAGTTGCCCGGATGCGCACTCTCTTGCTCGTGTGCTTATTTGCTTGTAGTAGGCATTTCGTTACGTGATGATTTCTACTAAATCGCACTACCCGTAAGCTGCGCTAAGGAACTTCGTTCCAAAAACTTTTTTATAGTATATTACTAATAATTTTAATAAAATTGACGTATCCTTTAATCATTATAATAGGCTTAATTATTTTTTATTAAAATATTTTATATCCAATATTTCCTATGAAATACATAGCAGTGTAATGTTATCCGTAGCCAAAAGGTTTTTCACAGAATTTTTATTACACTGATGGAACGAGATTATTTCAAAACAACAAAAAATTACAATATTATTTTATACTTCATTTTTACAGCGAAAATATTATTTTATATAAATTGGTTCCAAGGTCTAATTTTTAGAAACCGCAGAAAGTAATAATTGAACTATTTATAAAAAAAACTAACTGGTTTTAAACCACCTAAGGTCTTTGACATAGGAAAATAATAAATAAACGCGGCACACTCAACGGCCCCCATTAGGATAGTAATATCCTGTGTCGGGGTCCGGAAACATTCACAATGACAAGGACAAATACACCCAGACCGGAAAAAATGCTTGCATTGTCAATACAAACATATTATGCTCCGAGCGGGAATCGAACCCGCGACCAGTGGCGTTTAAGGCAGGTTCGCTACCGCTGCGCCACAACGTCGTCAATAAAACCAATGTTTGAATGAGAGGATGTAGTAATCATGCTCTTATAATTTTATTAGGTATCATCTTCAAAATTCCTGGATTGTTTAAAACATACAATTTATACGGGACCAAGACACCATACCCTATTTAACAAAAACAATTTATAAATTTGTTTCACAAACGACGAACCGCGATATTGGACGATACGCAAATCAAATCAAATATTTTTATTCAACGTAAAAAACATTACACATATTTATTGACCATCAGATTCTACTACCGGCTCCTAGATTAAAAATCTACCTTTGAACCGGCAATACAAACTCGGGATTGTTTTTTTATATATAAATTTTTAATTATCATTTGTTACATTCATACCGAATCTTGAAAAGCCTGGAGAGATCTTTTCATTCCCAAAGTGTGGTGTCCTGAATATAATTACTAATTCTATAATAACCTTTACCACGACAAAAGCCGTCGCATCAAAAGCGATTCGCAAGCATTCTTATTGAGACCGTCCTTTTTTGAGTCGGAAAAGTTATTTAGTTGAAAATTGCCTGTAACTTAACACTAGCACTTAGACTTTGGTATAAAGTTGCACATCGTCGGTGGAATTTCCTTGTATAAAACCGCTTTATCTAAAGTTCTTGTGTTCACTTAAAAATACATCGCTCTTATGTAACAGTACGGATTCCCGAAAGCCATTCCATCAGAAAGCAATTTCTTTTCTTGTCTCCGTTCAGTTTTAGTGGTCCATTATTCCGTGTAGTGGGATTAAAAACATTTTTGTGAAGATTTAGGGGTTCAATTCTTTATTGCCACACAACTACGACTGAAAATTTATTGTGTTATAACAGTAAAACACTGTGTGTCTATTTGCCTGAGAATGTGAGTTTGAATAGTAGCGAGTGATCACTACATAGTATAAAACAGTCGTTTTCTCTATCCCTATATCCCTATGTATGCTTAAATTTGCTTTAAAACTACGCAACGGATTTTAATGCAGTTTTTTTTAATAGATAGAGTGACTGAAGAGGAAGGTTTATATGTACAATAACATCCATTAAATAGTGGAGAAATACTGTTATTTTTGAGGTTTCTAATGTGATGTCGTAAATAATTACATTTAACGCATGTAGGGCCACGGGCATCAATAAATCAATCAATCAAATCAATTTTAATCATTTTTTCAGTGTATGACATAGGCTATATATTTTATACCCGTGCGAAGACGGAGCAGGCCGCTAGTGTAAAATATGACAATATATTATCCGTTCTGATTTTAGTTACGTTTTGTCAGGCAGACCGTTGCTTGTGGGTCAACTAAAGTGGTATACAGAATACAGAATTACTATAATTATAGACTGACTTTATTGTATTAATTAATAATAATAAAAAAATCAATTATTTAATAATAATTTTAGGAACACTTTATTGTGTAATAAATAAAACTTTTTTACATACAGACTAGCTTTGCATGTACAAATGTACAGAGTCAGTTTAGGAACTGAAATGAACACTAAACAAACAGGAGGCCTACCATGAATTCTTATTGCGGTTCATATGTGTTAAATTCAACGTTATAAGTATATAATAATTATATAATTTGATTTGACTTTTGTATAAGTAGCGATGCATTCGAAACTAACGTTCATAATTATTGTAACAGTTGAGTTGTGAGGTTACTGTGCCCGTTGAATAAACATTGTTGAAAGAAGTCTTTCGCTTCCCTGAAACACCTTCTGTTTCAAATGACGATCTAAACTGAGCTAGATCGCTATTTCTTACCAAGACATGTATATTTATACGTCACTATGATATAAAATCTGAATCGTTTTACTACCTAAGTTGAATTGAATCGCAATAGAATTGTAACTAAAAGTTCATGGTAGACCCCCGGTCTGCTATTATGCAACGAGACTGACGTTGAAATCAGCTTACAATTTTGACAATGTACACGTTCCACTACATTTCCTGAAATGGCTTATTGCAGTAACCGAGCGGCTCCGTATCACGGGTGCACTGAATTAGGTAAACAGTTTGCAACCTAACTAACTTGGTTGGAAAGTTTAGTGTCTAGGAACGATCTCAGCGAACGTTACCTGGAAATTGGATTAACGATGAACTTTGCTTTTAAAATCTAGACTGGAGTCCGTAATGCTTGTAGTTGGGTGAAAAATCGCTTCGACGTTTCTAGGAAATTTAGTATGGGTTTTTCTTGTTTAAGTCTACGCGATGAGAAATGGTTTTTCCTTTTGTGTTTTTAAAATCAACTACTGTTTTTTTTTAGGTAAAAAGAAATATATTTTAGATAAGTATACTTTTAGTTAGATATTTTATTAAATTGAATCCGTAAATTTTTTAAACAATAACGATGTCCGGAAACACAAAAACAAGCACAAAAATACCCAGACCGGAACTTATGCTTGCATGGTCAATACAACATCTGCTCCGAGCGAGAGTCGAACCCGCGACCTGTGGCTTTTAAGGCAGATTTGTTACCGCTGCGCCACAACACCGTCATAATTTTTTTAATAAAAATGAGTAAGCTCTTGACCTAAAGAGGCATAGATGAGGTATAAGGTGGAGCGAGTTTACTCATTAAAAGCCTGTGTATTTCGCTTTTTGTTCAGGTAACAATCAATATGTGTTCTCCATTTATTTAGTAACAAACATCAACCTACAAACTTTCACGTTTATTATATAAGTAGAATTTAGCTTCTGCCCACAACTATATTATAAAGCTAAAGTGATTTTGTTGGGTGAAACGCGATAACCTCTAAAACTACTGGTTGGATTTGAAAAATTCTTTTAGCATTTGATAGTACATTTCTTGAGGAAGGTTATAGGCTAGATAACATCACGGTGTGATACCGTCAGTTGGTGTAACTGCTACACAATGATAAAGCGAAATAATTGTTCGTTTGTTTGTTTAAATTCTTCTTTTTATCGAGTGGTTTGTGGCCAACCTTGTGCCAGAGTTGTTAAGGTTGTTCATAACAATAGGCCTCTGACTTGACTTTTCGACTACAATAAATTGATAACAGTCGGGATCAACTTTTACGTGCCCTCCAAAGCACGGAGACGCTCAGATGAAATACCACTATGCGATCACCCCATCTGGTAACTGACCGCGCCTAAAGTTGCATAGCCGACCAATCCTTGACCGATCAGTGAACGCGCCTGGCTATGAGTGTCTAGAGGTACCTACAACTAGCTTATAATATTAGTAAACATAGCATCATTAGTTTTACCTCCTGTGGTGTGTATCTGAATATCTCGTGTGTCCCTCTGTACCACTTGACGGAGTGTAGCGGTGGATCGAGGGGTTGTTTCGCGTAGTGGCAGCTTAGTTCCGCTTCGTTCCTCGGGTCGATCCAACGTGGCACGTCTAGCAGTGTTATCGTGTGGCACACACTTCGAGCTGAGAACAAAGGATCATTATAATTTTTTGGTATTTCTTACTTTTTTATGTTGGCCCACCTGATGGTAAGCGGTTGCCGTAGCCTATTAGCGCATGTAAGACCATTAGTAGGTGCCACTCACGCGTTGCCAACCTCGAAATATTGGTTCTTAAATCTCCTTTGCCCAGTAATTTCACTACCCTACAGTGCCCTTCAAACTGGAACACAGTAATGCCTAAACACAACTATTTGGCGGCAGAATATTTGACACTGCGGTGGTACCTACCTAACCGGCCTCTTGCAACAAAATACCTACCATAAGTAAAGACTTCATGCATGGAAGAATCTAGAAAATAATCATTAAAAATGGAATACTTAAAATGACTGAATTTGGACCGAGCCTTCGGTGAGTTGGCCACCAGCTTCTGAACTAAAAACTTCTGTAGACGTGTTTAGCAATTTTTGGTAAGTGAAAAATTTATGGGTTCGCGTCACCGATGATTTCGACATGATTGTGCCACTTCTTTAGCCGCGTTGAGCAATTTTTAATGGAGGCTAAAACGTATGAATTCGTGTCACCGACATGAAAATTTCATATCATAATTAATTTTTATCTGCCAATTTTTTTTTTCATTATAATATTGTATTTTACTATTCATTAATTCTCATCTTGGTTATTATTAATAAGTTTAATTACAGACGACCCTTCTGGCGTACCAGTAAGCCAAATAATACGTTCAGCCAATAACATTGAGAGTTACGTTTTTTTTTTTTTTTTTTTATGTTAGAAGTTAGCAAACAAGCATACGGCCCACCTGATGGTAAGTGGCTGCCGCAGCCTATGAGCGCTTGCAGCACCATTAGTAGGTGCCACTCACGCGTTGCCAACCTCGAGATATTAGTTCTTAAATCTCGTTCGCCCAGTAATTTCACTAGCGTACAATGCCCTTCAAACCGGAACACAGCAGTGCCTAAGCACTACTATTTGGCGGCAGAATATGTGACACTGCGGTGGTACCTACCTAGCCGGCCTCTTGCAACAAAAGACCTACCACCAGTGTGACTGATTGCACTGGTGGAATAATCTCTGCTGTGACAGAGGTTATTCCAACAGCGGGCGATGGGGTCGTCACATCCCGACGCCAGATACGTGTCCAATTATCTTTAAGAACATATATTTTTATTGACGATAGGGACAGTAACTTATCAAAGCTGGATTAAATGAATAATCAGAGAGAAACGGGTTAAAATACTAAAAAGGTAAGTTATCAAGTAACAGTATCATTAGGTACTGTTGCATTTCGTGCGATGAGTCAGAGTGCCGGAGGCCCGATCTCCCACCCCTTTCTGCTCCTTTCCTTTTTTCCCTTCTCATCCCGTTCCTCCTGTTCCTTGGGTTGGCAACGTGCTTGTGATACTTCAAGTATCGCAAGCGTTCATAGATTGCGGTGACTGCTTACCATCAGGCGGACCGTATGCTTGTTTGCCAAATGTTATGACAGAAAAAAGATCTTATATTCAATATCATCTTTAGTATATTTTGTGATATAGACGTGTTATATAGTTATTATCATCAATTAGATTATTATTTAAGTTATATTTTAACGTGTTGTATACAGGAACTCTTATAAGTATAAAATCTCAAACCAAATTTTATATCAACAATATAGCAACTTATGTATACTACCAAGAAATCTGTAATTAAAGGTATTTAATTATTATTTAGTAAACATAAACCACGCCGAAATTATTGTTAATTGCTTTCACTAATTAAAGTAAGTTTCCACGTATTTCAAAGTACGCCTAAAATACTTTAACCTCAACAAGATTAATAATTTCCAGTTAATTAATTTCTAATTCAAAGCAAATTTCGTATAAATACAAACTTAATATTTTCATAATTAAGATAAATTGGAATTTGATTTAGACGTATATACATAGATGAAACAGTAATACCGTAATATTATAATACAATACCGACCGCTTCTTTGGGAAAGTGTATTATATAAATATATAGAGGACATCACACTTTGGGAATGAGACGATCTCTACAGGCTTTTTAGCGTCCAGTATATATGATTTTTTTTTTTTTTTTTATGTTAAAAGTTGGCAAACAAGCATACGGCCCACCTGATGGTAAGTGGTTGCCGTAGCCTATGAGCGCTTGCAGCACCATTAGTAGGTGCCACTCACACGTTGCCAACCTCGAGATATTGGTTCTTAAATCTCGTCTGCCCAGTAATTTCACTAGCGTGCAGTGCCCTTCAAACCGGAACACACACAGAACAAAAAAACACCGGTTTTGCCGGTTCTTCTCAGGAGTTTACTTTAGGAGCCGGTGGTAGAATCTAACGTTCATTGAATAAGTGTAATGCTTTTTACGTAGAATAAAAATATTTGATTTTGATTTTATATTTTGTTGAAATAGCTTAACTCCAAATAAAAAACCTTTGGGAATATAATTAATACGAATCCGAAGTTTCACCAGGTTTTCCTCGATATCTCCGATGAAAGCAAAAAGGGAAAAACTTGGCAAGTCGTGGTACTTCCGTGAAAAGTTTTCCAAGATGTAAAACTCGCTGACTTCAGACACGATTCTATTTTACCGACTTCTATCTTGAAGTTTGAAATTTTATCTTCTGTAAACACGGATTGAAATTTTAGTTTTAGTTTGAAACTGCTGAAGGAAACCTTGAAATGGTTTTATTACATTCTATACGTTATATGTGGATTTTAAAAATTGATTTTTATCAATTTCAGGGTGATGCCGTGATAAATAATTTTTGTATGAGCTTTCTATATTTGTTTTTGTTTGTTTCCTTTTGCAATACATTTACTAACATTGAAGTTTTATTATTCTTTTTTCAGCTTTTTAATTCAATTATTTTGTTTCATTTACTTTTTTTAATTTAAATGTAACAACTTCATTGTTCAGACAGTAGACACAATAGGTAAACAGCTTAAAATGTTCATATATGGCTCAGGGGACAGGGAATTTCTCAAACTTCGA
The DNA here is from genome assembly GCA_023373885.1 of Hestina assimilis. Taxonomy (NCBI): domain Eukaryota; kingdom Metazoa; phylum Arthropoda; class Insecta; order Lepidoptera; family Nymphalidae; genus Hestina; species Hestina assimilis. Next base: position 619,654 of record CM041749.1, on the reverse strand, counting down.
TAGTTTGTTTTTCAAGGCTACAAGCGCAATTAATCTCACTAGCTATCTATAAATTTAATCTCATTTTAAAAAACGATCTTTTTTAATTTTAATTACAACAGTCCATTATTATTCTATTAGTAATTTCGTTAATATGATAGCTGTTTCGGATTAAAGCTTCTTATCCGGTAACAAAGGAAACGAAATACGTACAATTTTAAAATAGAATAAGAGCCAAGACTTGACCTTATTTGCCGTGAACTAAAATTGTTTGCTTGAGATTTATAAAGCTGAGAGCTGTACGAGTATATCAAATCAAATAATAAAAATATTTCAGCACTTTTGTCATTTCAAGAACCATTTGTATAGGAGAAAAAATCATGTGCAGAAATTTGTGATATTCAGCTTTTTAGGGTTCCGTAGCCAAATGGCAAAAACGGAACCCTTATAGTTTCGTCATGTCCGTCTGTCCGTCCGTCCGTCTGTCCGTCCGTTCGTCTGTCCGTCTGTCCGTCTGTCCGTCTGTCCGTCTGTCCGTCTGTCCGTCTGTCCGTCTGTCCGTCTGTCCGTCTGTCCGTCTATCCGTCTGTCCGTCTGTCCGTCTGTCCGTCTGTCCGTCTGTCCGTCTGTCCGTCTGTCCGTCTGTCCGTCTGTCCGTCTGTCCGTCTATCCGTCTGTCCGTCCGTCCGTCTGTCCGTCTGTCCGTATGTCACAGTTATTTTATTCGGAGACCATTGCCTCCATCTATACGAAATTTACTAAATAGGTGTATTCTATGAACCGCACAACGATTCTGTAATGAACTTTCATCCAAATTTGGTTTGAAAAAGATAGATCAACAAAATTTTGAGAAATATAAGTTATTCCAACTTATTTTGCGGTCAATTTTAATTCGTTGTTATTTTTAAAGTCCTTAAGATTCTTCATAACCCAGCTGCAGAACCCTTTAGTTTCAACTATGCATGGTGCACAACGCACTTGAAGATTAATTTTTGTCATAACTTTTATTATTATTAAAGTTTCCGACCATCGTTTAATGTGACCGTATAAGCTCACTGTTTCAAGCGTGTATAGGGGCGTATAGGCGTGCCTTTTACCACACGCGCAACTAGTACGAGCGTTAACGCCCTTATAAACTCGTATAAGCGCGTAATATAAAGCGCTATAAATATGCTACTGACACACATACGACCAGTTCGAGCGTGTACGCCGAAATAAGCCCGTGTCCACTTGTTCGCATTTTTGAAGCAAGCGTATAAGAGTATATGCCGAAATTAAAAGTCCACTCAAAAAAAGGTTAGCTTGAAACCGCGCCTACATGCTATAAAACTCAAAAAATGTCACATAGTAATCGTAATAGTAGTCGTAATCTTTAGAGTTGATGTCGTCAGTTGGTTACAGCTGTAGTTGTTGTATTCAAGCCCATAAATATATTGTCTGTTCTTTTTACTCCTGCATCAACTCTTACAGCCTCTCTTTCCCATCGTGTCTGGTGGCAAAGCAAAATTGCTAATGATCATAATGGATTGCATCCTTAATAAATAATAAATAAACGCTGCATACTCAACGGCCCCCATTAGGATAATGATATCCTGTGTCGGGGCCGGAAACTTATACAAGGACAAGGACAAATACACCCCGACCGGGAAATATGCTTGCATGGTCAATACAAACATACCATACTCCGAGCGGGAATCGTATCCGTGACCTGTAGCATTTAAGGCAGGTTCGGTACCGCTGACTTATATAATTATATGTAAACCTTCTAAAAAACCCAGATCAAAATCCATTACGTAGATTAGGAAGAGTTAGCGGAGCTACAGACAGACGCGCAAAGCGACTTTTAGTTATATGCTATGTAGAGATCAACATTTTATTTTTAATTAACAAAGAATTTTGATTATTCATTCCTATCCATCAGGTTTGTGAGTGGCAGAAAATTCATTAATTGATATTAAAATACACGGTGCAATAATATTTTATTTGTTTCAATACAGTTTTTGGCAATTCTGACAATCAATGATATTAATGATTCGTCAACATGACGTGCATGATATACCCTTAGTAATGTTTAACCCCCAACAAAACATAGGTGTGTTTAAAGTTTGACGTGTTTGTGTGTGTCCCCGGACGCGGCAATGATATCTTAAAATTATTCATTGGTCCTTTTAATGAAGTTAAGAGGGCGTGAGAAAATTTTTGTTCCCAGAGCTTTTATTGTGTCGGGGGTTAGTTTTTAATTTTATTTATATATCGAGAGAAAAAATGAAATATTTAATCATTTGGCAATTACTATTTTTTTTATATTGTATTAAATGCACGAAAACAAAACGCCTTGGATTGATAATAATTTATTGTAATGATATTGAAAAAAAAATATCTTTTTGTATGAAATTTTAATTTTTATGTGTGTACGTGTATGGCATGTATGATGATAAAAAAAAATTAAATAAGCCACGCCTCGTTAATTTGCTTATCTGTTCATAGTCATAATTCATGGGAAGGACTAAGTTAGACGAAGTTTAATTACAATCAGTATTACTGACACGGGACGCGGGTAACGGAGTGAGGGTACTAATTATAAAATTCGAACTTTAACGAATCGGGAATTCCAATTTCCTTTTACATATCAAAAACACACGAATAAACTTGAATGATAGAATCAAAAGAGTTTTGGTATCCAATGTATTTTGCTCATCTTTATAACGAGTGCAAAACAAAATTCGCAATATTGCTAAAAAATATATATCTATTAGTATGTATCATTATTTTATTGACGACGTTGTGTCCGCCGTAAGTACCATAGGTCGCGGTTTTGATTCTCGCTCGGAGCAGATGTTTGCATTGACCATAGTGTTTGACATGTTTTTCCTTGTCGTTGTGTTTGATTCCGTACCCGCGACACAGGTAACTATCCCAATCCTAGGGGCCGTTGTGTATGTAGCGTTTACTATAAATTGTACTAGCTTCTTGTCGTGGCTACACCCGCGCGAACAATGATTTTTAATGAGGTGCCCTTAATGTAGTATAGAAATTATTTGTTACCAACAAACTTTTATCTCCTATTTGAAAAATTTATGGGTTCGCGTCACCGATGATTTCGACATGATTGTGGCACTTCTTTAGCCGCGTTGAGCAATTTTTAATGGAGGCTAAAACGTATGAATTCGTGTCACCGACATGAAAATTTCATATCATAATTAATTTTTATCTGCCAATTTTTTTTTTCATTATAATATTGTATTTTACTATTCATTATATTCTCATCTTGGTTATTATTAATAAGTTTAATTACAGACGACCCTTCTGGCGTACCAGTAAGCCAAATAATACGTTCAGCCAATAACATTGAGAGTTACGTTTTTTTTTTTTTTTTTATGTTAGAAGTTAGCAAACAAGCATACGGCCCACCTGATGGTAAGTGGCTGCCGCAGCCTATGAGCGCTTGCAGCACCATTAGTAGGTGCCACTCACGCGTTGCCAACCTCGAGATATTAGTTCTTAAATCTCGTTCGCCCAGTAATTTCACTAGCGTACAATGCCCTTCAAACCGGAACACAGCAGTGCCTAAGCACTACTATTTGGCGGCAGAATATGTGACACTGCGGTGGTACCTACCTAGCCGGCCTCTTGCAACAAAAGACCTACCACCAGTGTGACTGATTGCACTGGTGGAATAATCTCTGCTGTGACAGAGGTTATTCCAACAGCGGGCGATGGGGTCGTCACATCCCGACGCCAGATACGTGTCCAATTATCTTTAAGAACATATATTTTTATTGACGATAGGGACAGTAACTTATCAAAGCTGGATTAAATGAATAATCAGAGAGAAACGGGTTAAAATACTAAAAAGGTAAGTTATCAAGTAACAGTATCATTAGGTACTGTTGCATTTCGTGCGATGAGTCAGAGTGCCGGAGGCCCGATCTCCCACCCCTTTCTGCTCCTTTCCTTTTTTCCCTTCTCATCCCGTTCCTCCTGTTCCTTGGGTTGGCAACGTGCTTGTGATACTTCAAGTATCGCAAGCGTTCATAGATTGCGGTGACTGCTTACCATCAGGCGGACCGTATGCTTGTTTGCCAAATGTTATGACAGAAAAAAGATCTTATATTCAATATCATCTTTAGTATATTTTGTGATATAGACGTGTTATATAGTTATTATCATCAATTAGATTATTATTTAAGTTATATTTTAACGTGTTGTATACAGGAACTCTTATAAGTATAAAATCTCAAACCAAATTTTATATCAACAATATAGCAACTTATGTATACTACCAAGAAATCTGTAATTAAAGGTATTTAATTATTATTTAGTAAACATAAACCACGCCGAAATTATTGTTAATTGCTTTCACTAATTAAAGTAAGTTTCCACGTATTTCAAAGTACGCCTAAAATACTTTAACCTCAACAAGATTAATAATTTCCAGTTAATTAATTTCTAATTCAAAGCAAATTTCGTATAAATACAAACTTAATATTTTCATAATTAAGATAAATTGGAATTTGATTTAGACGTATATACATAGATGAAACAGTAATACCGTAATATTATAATACAATACCGACCGCTTCTTTGGGAAAGTGTATTATATAAATATATAGAGGACATCACACTTTGGGAATGAGACGATCTCTACAGGCTTTTTAGCGTCCAGTATATATGATTTTTTTTTTTATGTTAAAAGTTGGCAAACAAGCATACGGCCCACCTGATGGTAAGTGGTTGCCGTAGCCTATGAGCGCTTGCAGCACCATTAGTAGGTGCCACTCACACGTTGCCAACCTCGAGATATTGGTTCTTAAATCTCGTCTGCCCAGTAATTTCACTAGCGTGCAGTGCCCTTCAAACCGGAACACACACAGAACAAAAAAACACCGGTTTTGCCGGTTCTTCTCAGGAGTTTACTTTAGGAGCCGGTGGTAGAATCTAACGTTCATTGAATAAGTGTAATGCTTTTTACGTAGAATAAAAATATTTGATTTTGATTTTATATTTTGTTGAAATAGCTTAACTCCAAATAAAAAACCTTTGGGAATATAATTAATACGAATCCGAAGTTTCACCAGGTTTTCCTCGATATCTCCGATGAAAGCAAAAAGGGAAAAACTTGGCAAGTCGTGGTACTTCCGTGAAAAGTTTTCCAAGATGTAAAACTCGCTGACTTCAGACACGATTCTATTTTACCGACTTCTATCTTGAAGTTTGAAATTTTATCTTCTGTAAACACGGATTGAAATTTTAGTTTTAGTTTGAAACTGCTGAAGGAAACCTTGAAATGGTTTTATTACATTCTATACGTTATATGTGGATTTTAAAAATTGATTTTTATCAATTTCAGGGTGATGCCGTGATAAATAATTTTTGTATGAGCTTTCTATATTTGTTTTTGTTTGTTTCCTTTTGCAATACATTTACTAACATTGAAGTTTTATTATTCTTTTTTCAGCTTTTTAATTCAATTATTTTGTTTCATTTACTTTTTTTAATTTAAATGTAACAACTTCATTGTTCAGACAGTAGACACAATAGGTAAACAGCTTAAAATGTTCATATATGGCTCAGGGGACAGGGAATTTCTCAAACTTCGATAGTTTGTTTTTCAAGGCTACAAGCGCAATTAATCTCACTAGCTATCTATAAATTTAATCTCATTTTAAAAACGATCTTTTTAATTTTAATTACAACAGTCCATTATTATTCTATTAGTAATTTCGTTAATATGATAGCTGTTTCGGATTAAAGCTTCTTATCCGGTAACAAAGGAAACGAAATACGTACAATTTTAAAATAGAATAAGAGCCAAGACTTGACCTTATTTGCCGTGAACTAAAATTGTTTGCTTGAGTTTTATAAAGCTGAGAGCTGTACGAGTATATCAAATCAAATAATAAAAATATTTCAGCACTTTTGTCATTTCAAGAACCATTTGTATAGGAGAAAAAATCATGTGCAGAAATTTGTGATATTCAGCTTTTTAGGGTTCCGTAGCCAAATGGCAAAAACGGAACCCTTATAGTTTCGTCATGTCCGTCTGTCCGTCCGTCCGTCTGTCCGTCCGTTCGTCTGTCCGTCTGTCCGTCTGTCCGTCTGTCCGTCTGTCCGTCTATCCGTCTGTCCGTCTGTCCGTCTGTCCGTCTGTCCGTCTGTCCGTCTGTCCGTCTGTCCGTCTATCCGTCTGTCCGTCTGTCCGTCTGTCCGTCTGTCCGTCTGTCCGTCTGTCCGTCTGTCCGTCTGTCCGTCTGTCCGTCTGTCCGTCTATCCGTCTGTCCGTCCGTCCGTCTGTCCGTCTGTCCGTATGTCACAGTTATTTTATTCGGAGACCATTGCCTCCATCTATACGAAATTTACTAAATAGGTGTATTCTATGAACCGCACAACGATTCTGTAATGAACTTTCATCCAAATTTGGTTTGAAAAAGATAGATCAACAAAATTTTGAGAAATATAAGTTATTCCAACTTATTTTGCGGTCAATTTTAATTCGTTGTTATTTTTAAAGTCCTTAAGATTCTTCATAACCCAGCTGCAGAACCCTTTAGTTTCAACTATGCATGGTGCACAACGCACTTGAAGATTAATTTTTGTCATAACTTTTATTATTATTAAAGTTTCCGACCATCGTTTAATGTGACCGTATAAGCTCACTGTTTCAAGCGTGTATAGGGGCGTATAGGCGTGCCTTTTACCACACGCGCAACTAGTACGAGCGTTAACGCCCTTATAAACTCGTATAAGCGCGTAATATAAAGCGCTATAAATATGCTACTGACACACATACGACCAGTTCGAGCGTGTACGCCGAAATAAGCCCGTGTCCACTTGTTCGCATTTTTGAAGCAAGCGTATAAGAGTATATGCCGAAATTAAAAGTCCACTCAAAAAAAGGTTAGCTTGAAACCGCGCCTACATGCTATAAAACTCAAAAAATGTCACATAGTAATCGTAATAGTAGTCGTAATCTTTAGAGTTGATGTCGTCAGTTGGTTACAGCTGTAGTTGTTGTATTCAAGCCCATAAATATATTGTCTGTTCTTTTTACTCCTGCATCAACTCTTACAGCCTCTCTTTCCCATCGTGTCTGGTGGCAAAGCAAAATTGCTAATGATCATAATGGATTGCATCCTTAATAAATAATAAATAAACGCTGCATACTCAACGGCCCCCATTAGGATAATGATATCCTGTGTCGGGGCCGGAAACTTATACAAGGACAAGGACAAATACACCCCGACCGGGAAATATGCTTGCATGGTCAATACAAACATACCATACTCCGAGCGGGAATCGTATCCGTGACCTGTAGCATTTAAGGCAGGTTCGGTACCGCTGACTTATATAATTATATGTAAACCTTCTAAAAAACCCAGATCAAAATCCATTACGTAGATTAGGAAGAGTTAGCGGAGCTACAGACAGACGCGCAAAGCGACTTTTAGTTATATGCTATGTAGAGATCAACATTTTATTTTTAATTAACAAAGAATTTTGATTATTCATTCCTATCCATCAGGTTTGTGAGTGGCAGAAAATTCATTAATTGATATTAAAATACACGGTGCAATAATATTTTATTTGTTTCAATACAGTTTTTGGCAATTCTGACAATCAATGATATTAATGATTCGTCAACATGACGTGCATGATATACCCTTAGTAATGTTTAACCCCCAACAAAACATAGGTGTGTTTAAAGTTTGACGTGTTTGTGTGTGTCCCCGGACGCGGCAATGATATCTTAAAATTATTCATTGGTCCTTTTAATGAAGTTAAGAGGGCGTGAGAAAATTTTTGTTCCCAGAGCTTTTATTGTGTCGGGGGTTAGTTTTTAATTTTATTTATATATCGAGAGAAAAAATGAAATATTTAATCATTTGGCAATTACTATTTTTTTTATATTGTATTAAATGCACGAAAACAAAACGCCTTGGATTGATAATAATTTATTGTAATGATATTGAAAAAAATATCTTTTGTATGAAATTTTAATTTTTATGTGTGTACGTGTATGGCATGTATGATGATAAAAAAAAATTAAATAAGCCACGCCTCGTTAATTTGCTTATCTGTTCATAGTCATAATTCATGGGAAGGACTAAGTTAGACGAAGTTTAATTACAATCAGTATTACTGACACGGGACGCGGGTAACGGAGTGAGGGTACTAATTATAAAATTCGAACTTTAACGAATCGGGAATTCCAATTTCCTTTTACATATCAAAAACACACGAATAAACTTGAATGATAGAATCAAAAGAGTTTTGGTATCCAATGTATTTTGCTCATCTTTATAACGAGTGCAAAACAAAATTCGCAATATTGCTAAAAAATATATATCTATTAGTATGTATCATTATTTTATTGACGACGTTGTGTCCGCCGTAAGTACCATAGGTCGCGGTTTTGATTCTCGCTCGGAGCAGATGTTTGCATTGACCATAGTGTTTGACATGTTTTTCCTTGTCGTTGTGTTTGATTCCGTACCCGCGACACAGGTAACTATCCCAATCCTAGGGGCCGTTGTGTATGTAGCGTTTACTATAAATTGTACTAGCTTCTTGTCGTGGCTACACCCGCGCGAACAATGATTTTTAATGAGGTGCCCTTAATGTAGTATAGAAATTATTTGTTACCAACAAACTTTTATCTCCTATTTTAACACCTTCAAGCCTTCTTTCACTATAACAGGTAGCTTATAATACTTCTATATCTCTGTATCTTATTTACTATTAGTTACATTAATCTTTATAATATTGGTAGTGGATTGTAAAATAACGACCCGCGTGATGGTTTACGGGTACCAAAAGCTATGGACACTTGTGATACCATGAATACGATGTTTGAGCCCGATCCACGTCGTATTAAAGTAATATTAATCGAATCGGTCCATCCAAGTCTAAAAACATGGTGCATTCATACTTATTCTAATTTATCTTATCTGTGTACTAGTTCATAAACTTTATACTATGAATTTGTACAACTTAAAACCCCAAATTCATTACCGTTTTCTTCTCGTCCCTCGCCACCCTTCATATCAGACGGTAATATTGCGTAATATCTCTGATATAACACGTGAACAGACGCTAAATCCCTAAAAGCTTGTATGCCTTTTAGTAAAATAAAAAATGGGTCTATGTTTAATGTAAACGAAGAACATTTTATACAAAATTCTATAAATGCCGTTATTAAGGCTGTTAACTTATTTCAAACTTGGAGAAGAGAAAATTGCCCGTTTTGCATTAACAGTGACGGTTTAAAGGCAAGCTGAAACTTTTAATAGTTATTAAAGTCTGATTTCATCTTAAAGTTTAACACGGCTAATTTTATAAAAAATATATAAATAACAAGTTGGAAAGCAAGCATACAGCCCACCTAATGGTAAGCGGTTGCCGTTGCCTATGAGCTAGCTACACCATTAGTAGGTGCCACTCACGCGTTGCCAACCTCGAGATAGATGATAGATGGTTCTTGAATCTCCTTTGCCCATTTCATTAGCCTGCAGTGCCCTTCAAACCGGACCACAGTAATGCCTAAGCAATACTGTTTAGCGGTAGAATATTTGACACTGCGGTGATACCTACCTAGCCGTAGGGTCGTCACGTCCCGACGCCAGTGAATAAATAGTGTGATATAAATAGTAATGCCACTCAATTTGTCAGTTGATACATAATTTGATCTTAGATATAAATTGTCCAATCGGAGGGTACCTTAAAGTAATGTATAACATTAATTTAGTGACTGAAATAAACGAAATAAAATTAAAAATCGCAAAAAGAAAATAAACCTTTTTAAAACGAACGTAAAAATAAAAGCAGAATCAACAAACTATTCCAAGTGAATGACACGCGAAACTTGCGTTTTTATGTATACCTTTATACGAAAATTATTCTCTCCGATGTATAAATAATTTCGCTTCTATTTCCCTCGCTCTGTATAACTCGGAAAGATACGAGTTACTGTGTCACAATGCGCAGATTTTCATAAATTACCATAGACTTACTTTGAATGTCACTATATACCTAAAGACGTTCATAAGAAATGGTATCGAATATTTTCGCAGCACTTGCGATATTTGTATGCGGATTTGATACCTTTTTTTGTAATTCATTTTTTTGACAGGGAATAAATCCGCTACCACATACTCGATTTCCTGTAGAAGAGAACCAGGTTATGTGTGGTTGCATAACCAGATAGTAACGTTATGGAGACCGATTAAAACCTCCTCGTCTGACCTTAGTTCGTGTATTCGGTTACGGGGTCTATCGCACAACGAGCCAGTGCGACCTACCAAATACTGTGCTCCGCTCGTGGCCATCGGAGCTCGGAGGCTGGGTAAGATGATAAAAGAAAAATCCCCAAGAACTTCCCACGCAAGCATGTACGACAGTCGGGACCACTCCGACTGAAAAACTAAGCACTTCAAAACCTCGAGATGTTTGTCCAGATTTGAACCTTCGGTTAAAGTCTAGGTTGTCTAACACATACAAAATTATCACCTAGTACCTTTTTGAAGTGGGTTGGAAGTAAAAGGCTTTAGCATTTTTAATTAAAAAATAAAATTGTATTCACAAGCCACTTTTACACTTCACGTGTTCTGGTTTCATATTAAAAAGCGCCCTGTGCAATTTAGTTTTTATGTCACTTTCATACGAGTCGTAAAAAAATATGAAAATAGCTTGTATAGCGAAATTTTAATAAAAAGTAATAATTTAAATAATGCTATAATTTCTTTTTTTTCCTTAAATTATACATAATTATATCTATGGCAATTCCCTTATATAAACACACAACAAGTCTTTTCTTATATGTATCTCTATTCTCACGCTAGTAACTGCAGTGTCACGAAATTGGGCGATGTAAAGAGAGCGAATGAAAATACTTCTGTAATTTTTTTAAAATCTTATTTATTCCCTAGGCGCTAAGCCACTTTGTGGTGATGTCACTGCCTATTATTTTTTTATGTTAGAAGTTGGCAAACAAGCATACGTCCCACCTGATGGTAAGTGGTTGCCGTAGCCTATGAGCGCTTGCAGCACCATTAGTAGGTGCTACTCACGAGTTGCCAACCTCGAGATATTAGTTCTTAAATCTCGTCCGCCCAGTAATTTCACTAGCGTACAGTGCCCTTCAAACCGGAACACAGTAGTGCCTAAGCACTACTATTTGGCGGCAGAATATTTGACACTGCGGCGGTACCTACCTAGCCGGCCTCTTGCAACAAAAGACCTACCACCAGTGTGACTGATTGCACTGGTGGAATAATCTCTGCTGTGACAGAGGTTATCCCAACAGCGGGCGATGGGGTCGTCACTTCCCGACGCCGAAAAATGTCTATATCTTGAGACTATGTGACTATGTCACTGCCTATATGACTATATGTCTATATCTCGAGGTTGTCGCAAGCGCTCATTGGATAAGACCGCTTTCCAACCGGAGACTCGTAAGCTTGCTTGCCAACTTAGTAAGAAGAAACAATAGGGGGACTACGTAACAGAATTAAATTATGTATTAACTATTGTTTTCAACCTTATTTACACTTCAAAATTCTAAATTTGTTAAGTTAGAGTTCTTAAAAATTAGACCCTGATAAAGAAAACTTCTTACTTTCTTAATGTTTTGCATGTTACCATAATAAATCACCCGTCGGCAATTTGACGTTAAATAAACTCGTTAAAAACGCGAAGGCTTTCTGTGAACGCGTTTTCAAACAAACTTTACAGGTATCCGTCGCCCTCAGTTTTGTGACGTCATAAATTTTAATGTAGCGGTTGTTAAAGAAATCGCGTGGAAAATAAAAGGCAAATGAAGTTCGTGATATGGGTACGTTAAAATATTCTTCTAAGAACAGAAAATACACAGAGGTGGCATGGGTTGAGAGTTTTTAGTAATAAACGTTACACATTCAATTAGGATGATATCCTGTGTCGGGGCCGGAAACATGAATGTACGGTGAAAATAAACACCTGCACCGAGCGGCAATCGAAACTATGACCTGTGGCGCTTAAGGCAGGTTCACTATTGCTGTATCACAATATCGTTACGTCGAGGTTTAATTCTCGTAGCAATGTTTGTTTTGCCCAATGAAAAACTTTTTCTTTTTATTTCAAGCATATGGTCCGCCTGGAGGTGATGACGTATTCACCGCAAACTAAGAGCGCGCGTGATACTTGAGTTACCACATACGCGATGCCAACCCAAGTAATAGAAGGGAGGGGATGAGAAGGCAATAAAGGCCACCTCACTCATTGCGCGAAGCCTACTGGTATTAACTTACGCAGATTTTCTGTGGCTAGGTAGTACTTTCCCGGTCGAGCCGGCCTATTTGCTGCTGGAAAGTGCATAGCTCTACTACCGTCTACCTATAACCTAACCCTATACCTCTCCAAGGTTCCATCTAGTTATAAGTATAATATAAGTCATCAAAATTTTATATAGATTTTTATGAATTTAAAACTAGTCTACTTTTTCTATCAACTGGTCCATCTTGTCGTTTGTTTTTACAGCAATACGTTTTCAAAATATCTCTTACTGGTTTTATTACAAGCAAAAAAATATTGAAGGCCTACCATTCGGAAGTTTTGCCATGGAAATTCTCGAATCGTTTCGAGATTTAATGAATCACGCGCTATAACACGATTAATGGGAAAACAGGTTTTGCTTTCGCTCCCGTATCACAAACTACATGAATAAATAGACTGTGTTGTTATTGAATTTCAATTGCATTTTGATGTTTCTTCCTTTATGAAACTATTCTTTATTTGCAAATTTTTATACGATGGTAAGTCTTTTATTGTAAGAGTCTTAAAGGCGTCGGGATGTGACGACCCCATCGCCCGCTGTTGGGATAACCTCTGTCACAACAGAGATTATTCCACCAGTGCAATCAGTCACACTGGTGGTAGGTCTTTTGTAGCAAGAGGCCGACTAGGTAGGTACCACCGCAGTGTCCAATATTCTGCCGCCAAATAGTAGTGCTTAGGCACTACTGTGTTCCGGTTTGAAGGGCATTGTACGCTAGTGAAATTACTGGGCGAACGAGATTTAAGAACTAATATCTCGAGGTTGGCAACGCGTGAGTGGCACCTACTAGTGGTGCTGCAAGCGCTCATAGGCTACGGCAACCACTTACCATCAGGTGGGCCGTATGCTTGTTTGCCAACTTCTAACATAAAAAAAAAAAAAAAGAGTCCGGCTAGGTAGGCACCACTATACCTAGATATTATACCGCGAAGCAGTAATGTGTTCACCATTACTCGGTTTTGGTGTGAAGGACGCTGTAGTTACTGAAATTACTAGGCAAAGAAGATTTAAGAGTTAATATCCCGAGATAATAATAATAAATAAACGTTGCACACTCAACGGCCCCCATTAGGATAGTAATATCCTGTATCGGGAGTCCGGAAAACATTCACAATGACAAGGACAAATACACCCAGACCGGAAAATATGCTTGCATGGTCATACAAACATATTATGCTCCGAGCGGGAATCGAACCCGTGACCTGTGGCGTTTAAGGCAGGTTCGCTACCGCTGCGCCACAACGTCGTCAATTTGATTTGCAACGCATGATGATACCTATAAGCGAATGGTGTTGCAGGCGCTCATAGGCTACGGCAACTGTTTACAATCAGATGGGCCGTATGCTTGCTAGCCAACTTAGTCGCTTGAAAAAATGAATTTTTCCGATATTGTAAACTTTCTTGTGCATATTTTTTTTTGGATAATAATCTACTTCCAAGGATATAATAATATTTATTTTATGTTTATGATGCCCCGTGGTATTATAATACCATGGGAATCTATACCAGTATAGATTCCCATGGTATTATTGACATTAAATGTTATCTATATACTATAAATTTTTTGCCAAATGAAATTAATATTTTGATATGTATGGCAATTGTGACATATTTAAAAGAGCTAATGCTCAAATATATAGATTTTTTAACTTCTTCATTTTCTAATTATAGTATATCTATCACTTGGTGTAACTCAGCCGTCAAACTCTCTCAGACCTTTCTAAGAAATCCTATTTAATATTATAAACGTGAAAGTCTTTTTGGATGTATGGATGAATGTTTGTTACTCTTTTACGCAAAACTGCTGAAAAAATTTTAATGAAAATATTAACATACATAGCTTATTACCTTGATTAACATTTTTATCCTTGAAAACATGTAAATAATAAATAAAAAGTCACTTACTAATTGGTAAGAAGATGAATAAATATATTGCACACTAATAGAACAAACTATATAACAAAAAATACCAATGAAACTGACAGGTGACTATCAAATTGCGAAACCGAAATATATTGGCACCGCTCTAGAGATCCGACACCCTATTATGAGAAAAATTTTCTGTCACCACACCCCATATGTCGTGTGCTAAAACAATAAATCACGTGAGCCTACTGAATCTCCTCAATATTTTTTGACAACGATCCACTGCAATATTTCGTGACATTCGACACTTGATGTTCGACTATGAATAGACAAAAAATATTTCTCAACGATTGAGTAATGAGTAATGATTCGTTAAGTAGTGTAACGCTCAATGGAATTCCTTTTATTTTTATTTATTTTATTTATGACGTTATAAAATAAAAGAGACAGAGAAAAATAGAGCGAGAGAGTTGCGCAGCCGGCTTTGCACTCACTTGCGCGTGTGGTTATTTGCTTGTAGGCACGATACTCACACACACACAGCATACTGCATTTCATTACGTGAAGATTTCTACTAAATCACACTACCTATAAGCCGCGTTAAGGAATTTCGTTCCAAAAACACGTTTGGAACACTTATGATACCTACATACAAACATTTGCTTGTAGAAACCACAGTCATATTCGACAGATAACTACTTTCGAAAAAACCTACTGATATATAGACACACTATAAGCAACCACAGGTATTGCTGTAAAAATTAGGATTTTGAATAGAACATCACAATTCTAATTCCACCAGAATGTTTCCATAAATTATACCATCTAAAATTTTAAAGTACATGTATGAACACATGTCACCTTTAATTTCTTAGTAGAGTTAATAGAATATACTTTTTCCAAACTTCTATTAATTGCCGACAGTCTTCAGCAAATTACCCACTCTTTCGTGTATAATGAGATAAACTAAAAGACGTCGGGATGTGACGACCCCATCGCCCGCTGTTGGGATAACCTCTGTCACAATAGAGATTATTCCACCAGTGTAATCAGTCACACTGGTGGTAGGTCTTTTGTTTCAAGAGGCCGGCTAGGTAGGTACCACCACAATGACCAATATTCTGCCGCCAAATAGTAGTGCTTAGGCACTATTGTGTTCCGGTTTGAAGGGCATTGTACGCTAGTGAAATTACTGGGCGAACGAGATTTAAGAACTAATATCTCGAGGTTGGCAACGCGCGAGTGGCACCTACTAATGGTGCTGCAAGCGCTCATAGGCTGCGGCAGCCACTTACCATCAGGTGAGCCGTATGCTTGTTTGCCAACTTCTAACATAAAAAAAAAAAAAAAGACAGAGAACTGCACTAAATGTAAAAAAACTTCAGCATCAATTTTAGCTAGGACACTCCAGACGTGCACTGAATTTTTTGTTTTATAGCTACATACGACGTTACATAATTACATGGAGTGCCACATCCATTTTCGTAATTTTCCTACATCATTGTGTTTCTCATTGAATACACCTGTTCATACTGGCAGAGAGAAAATATATAAATATTAAGACTACGTCATCACGTGAAATAGCTGTGACGTCATATGGACTGGGAGAAGGACACACTGGTAGCTGGATATGACAAAATTTAGATTTTTGCCATTTAGTTCTGGAACCAAAAAAATAAATAAAGACCATGTAAACTTCATAAATAATTTGTTAATAATAAAATAGTTAAAGAAGATTTATAATACTGATTGTATTTATTTTGTCATTTGCTATTTTGCTTATACGAAATCAAAACATTTTATTAATTAAAAATGAAACGTTGAATTTAGATAGCAACTTTATTTTTTTAGTATTTTAGGCCCAACCTTTTATCTCTTTCGGATATCCACAGCACAGTTAAATTATCATTGTTTTGTTATCACTGTTCAGATTTTGTGTATGTTTTTATTTATTTATTATTTTATGTAGCCTGTGAGGCAGATGATTGAACTTCACCTGACGGTAAATGAAAGAAGAGCCCCAACACGGTGACTCCTGATACCGTTGTGGAAGGTGAACCTCAAGAGGCTGATGATTGTTCTTCTTATTGAGTGGTTATCGGCCAACCTAGTGTCGGAGTTGTTCAGGTTGCCCGTAGGCCTTTGACTTTTCCACTGTTGTCAAATAGTCAAGTCCGGGACCGGCTTTTTACGTGCCCTCCGAAGCACGGAGACGATCAGTTGAAATACCACTTTTTGATCACCCATCTAGTGACTGACCGCGCCTAAAGTTGCTTAACCTTCCGATCGTTTACCGATCAGTGGGTGCACTCGGCTATGAGCGTCTCATGCATGATGCTTATGGTTATACGCTGGCTGACCTGGCAACGCGGTTTACGAGCAGTCACTTCACGAGTTTTTCTATACGGTTGTAGCTAACCAGGCGATCACTACCTACCACCATATATAAGTATAAAAAAAACTTGTTTTCCTGAGACATAGAGAAATCAAGTAATTTAAATATAATTTTTAAAGTATAACTTTTTACGTTATAAAGGAAAACGTTGTTTTACATTTGTATTACTATACAAGTATTCTACAATTAAGTAAAACTCATACATAAACAAATCATAATTAGCTAAAAGATTAAACTCATTATAAAGAGTAACGAATACCTCGAAAATGTCTCCATTAATAAGTTACTGAAAATCTTACTTAGGAAGCAATTTACATCTTAAGCAAGTTTCATTACAAATGCAAATAAATTTTCTAAGAGATTACTAAAGGCGTCGAAGATTTCAAGCTCAACAACACAAGCTATAAAACATTTCTTTTTATGTTACAAGTTGGCAAACAAGCATACGACCCACCTGATGGTAAGTGGTTGCCATAGCCTATGAGCACTTTCAGCATCATTAGTAGGTGCCACTCACGCGTTGCCAACTTCGAGATATTAGTTCTTAAATTCAATTCTTAAGGGAATGGAAGAACGAGTTGAAATTCTGTATGCAAATCCGTCATTTTTGAAACTAGATGCATGCAACTTTGAATTTAGGCGAACAAAGATAATGAAACACGTGTTTTAAATTTTTTACAAAAGTATAAATGATGTCTTTAAAAGACGTCATCGAAATTGAAATATCTAAAAATAAACGTATTTTTCTTTGTTCGGCGAGATAATACAATTTACAGCCGTGTTCTATCGTCAGTGGTAATTCCCTCAGCGTACCTTTTTTGATTGTAGCTTTTAAGCTTTGTCGGTTGTAGGAAATTGCTTGGTCCCTGATGTTTCACTCATATTAAACGTTTTAGTTATTTATACAACTTTGAGGACCGTTGTGGCATGCTGGTGTTAGCCTGTTTTTAGCCTCGACTTTCGCGGGTTTGATTCCCGCTCGAAGAAGATGTTGGTTATAAATATCTGATTCGGTCTGGGCGTTTGTCTTTGCGGGTCATCCCACCGTGGCTTGAGAAGCAGGTTAAGCAGGTTAAGTTGCTATTTTGCAATGAGTTACTGGTTCGCCCTTTGAGTTTCGGAGGTCAGATGGTAATCGCTCTGTGTAAAAACTAAACGATAAGAGTATAAGCAGACCCTGGTTAAATACCAGGAATAATGCTAAAAAAAGAGGTTATTAAACAACTTTCTTCATGTAACGTATATTTAATATTTAACAAGTAATTTATTTACAAATCATAAAATTTCGCAATGTCGGAAGGAAAAATTTGATGAAAGGTAAGGTAGTGTCGAAAAGGAGTTAACAGAGTCGGAGTGGATGGGAATTAGAGCATCCAACACTTTCAGTCATCAGTGTCAAGGGGTGGTAAGCGGTAGGGTAGCCTAGTGACATGGGGTGGGATATAAAATGAAGTAACTTCGTCAAGTTACATTGTTTCTGATGATTTATTCAATGATATATTATGTATATAGAGATCTTTTTAACTTTATTATTTATACTTTTGCTTATAAGGTCTACGTTGTTTTCGTTTATAAGGTATACGTTGTATGATTCGTTTTATAGCGCTACTTTTAAGCTATTCTTAACTAAAAGAACTAACTTACTAAAACATCATAAAAACCCGCACCAAACACGAAGCTACTTACATATTATATAAAATACACTAATCAACATAATATCACGCACTAAGTCTGCTTTTTTATTTTTTACACGATTTCCTTCACAATCGCTAAATGAAAATTTATGACGTAACAAAATAAAGGGCGTCGAAAGCCTGTTAAATTTGTTTGTAAACGCGTTCACGGAAGGCTTTCAAGTTTTTACAAAGTTTATTTAACGTTAAATTGCTTACCGCTAATTTAAGAAATAATCGAACCGGAAAAAAGAATACGGTTTTCCGCGTCATCAAGATTGAATATTCTAAAGTGTTATTTTTACCGGTTTTTGTTTCCATTTCTTGCGAGAATTTTGTCTTTATTTTATTTGATTTCTCACATCGATATCTTAATAATAATGTACTAAAAGACGTACATCCGTGTGACCTTGGCGCGACAATTGTGACTTATAAGCCACGTGCGTACTGTATTATTTATGTTAGAGTTTATTTTAAATACCATGTTACAATAGAGACGAAAGAGGTTGTAGTCTGTGATAAAAATTAAAGCTGGCGGGTTTTGATATCCGTCATATCTCTCATGGAGCGTTTTTATTCAAGGGATCATGGATAATCGGTTTTCGCGGCAGTGCTTGTGGCGACTGACCCACTGATTGATAAAATTCTCATGGAATAAACACACATCAACCACGCAGATCCTGATCCAGCAGAATCTGCGACATTTAAATAATTGTAATTTTTTTCTCTATAATTCAAATTTTTAATTTTAACATAAAAAAATGTCTGTAAAGAAATTGTAACATCGTAGTATTTATTCATTAATAAATATAAGGGTAGTTGAACGTTCAGGCATAATTACCTGCTCATAATAAATTCATGATATTCCGAGCGGCTTTAGTTAAAATTTCAAGGAAACTCTCGTTCCATGTAAATTATTTTGTAAATGTATTCGCATCCCGTGGCGACTCGGTGCACGCTACACTAGGGGGGAGTGATATTCCTCATAAATAATTTATTAATTTATTACATTAGTATACATATTTCTTTTTGGAAGATATTAAATAATTCTTCAAATTAATATGGTTGTCGAGAACTTTAATAGTCAATATTTTTTAGATCAAACATCTAAAGAACGATCTTCTTCTTAGTATTAATCCTGTTGTTTTGCTCAGGGTATGTTTATTACCCTTATCCGGATTTGACAGGTTACTAGTTTTTATACACAGCGATTGCCATCTGACTTTCGCAATCCTAAGGGTGAACTAGTAACTCATTGGATAAGAGGAAATTATCTATAAAGGCTTAACGATTATTATCAGTTGTGATTACAAACGGAACTAACAGCGGTGCTTGCTCTTCGAGGCACAGTGGGGAGACCCATAAGACGTCGAGATATAAGGCAGGCTCGCTATTAGCCCGCCACAACTGTTTTCACCCTACGAAATATAAAATGACTAAAATTAATATTGAAAATGCGCTGTGACAAAACAATTTCTTATGCCAACGCAGAATTATCATGATAGTTGTTCAAATTAAATTATCAACGAAATGTAAAAACAAACTTTTCGACCTTTCTCTTAACATAATGTGAACTTTATAAGCCCGCACTCATGAAAATAAGAAATAAATAATGCAAAGTAAAACACAATAGGTCTGAAAACTTATAATCTCACTCACTCACCTAACAACTTTTATAAATCTTTCTTACATTTATGTTTCTTATATCTATATTATATTCTTATAATATATACTAACTAGCGGTCCGCTCCGGCTTCGCACGTTAATAAAAAATATAGCCTATATCATTCACTGAAAAAATGATTAAAATCGATCCAGTAGTTTTGATTTATTCATTACTGCCCGTGGCCCGCACGCGTTATATGTAATTATGTATGACATCACATTAGATATTTTTATACATATAAACCTTCCTCTTCAATCACTCTATCTATTAAAAAAAACCGCATCAAAATCCGTTGCGTAGTTTTAAAGATTTAAGCATACATTGGGACAGAGAAAGCGACTTTGTTTTACACTATGTAGTGATGATGAAATTATAAATTCTGCTGTCTGTACATTTAACAATTTTGTAAAAATCATATCGCCAAAATATGTGATTATCATTTTTTAGAAATATCTATTTATCTGTCTGCCCGTCTGTTTGATTGTTTGTTTTGTGTACGTATTTCTGCTAAACTACATAATTATAGCTAAAAATATTAATTATATTAAAATCAGTTCATTCTATTAAAAATTATTGTAATTTATAGACTAGTTCATTGTATCCCGTAAAAATGTTAGGTTTCTGTGGGGCTATCAAAAAATATATAAACGCTATTGAAGCTATAGCCACAGTGATTAGTAATATTATTTCTAAAAATGTCTTCATGTTAGGTTATGTATTTAAATGTATGCAATTTATTTATACAAATAAATAAAATTGATGTCTGTTTAAATTATTAAAACTATCGTGAGACACAATTAACTTAATGTAAAATTTAATTCAGTGCGAGACGGGTCGCGACCGCGAACGTAACCCACTCACCCTGATGAAGAAGCTCCGATGGGTCCGAAACTAGTCGGTACATAAACCGATTGAACGTGAGTGTTAGCCGTTTAAATTTTACATGATGTCTGTTTGTTATTGCAAATTAACAGCTTTTCACTAAATGCATATGAAAGTATTCACGGTACTTGCACAAAAAAAAAAAAAAATTGTCTGGCTGTCTGTCTATCTGTCTGTTCCGGGCTAATCTCTGAAACGGTTAGACCGATTTTAAGAGGATTTTCACCGGCAGGTAGCTCATGTTATAAGGAGAAACCTAAGCTACTTTTATTAAGAGAATTAGGGTCCACGGGAGCAGCTAAGTACTAGTTTGGAAATTAGTAGATTTTATTGGCTCTTAATGATTCTTAGTTCAATATTTTTAAAGGCAGCGCGTTAGTTTTTAGCTAACGCTTCGTTTAATTTAGAACAGCACAGACACGCACACAACACCGTCCTCGCCGGCGAGGACGAGGACCTTTGTTTCGCACGTCGCGTCGCGCTCACACCGTCGGGTGAGTCTATCGTATAGAATGCGCTCGGAGCGCTGCCTCCATCTCCGATGACGTCCTTAGCCGTGGTTCGGCTTCGCAGGAGGCACCCTAAGGAAGGAATCAAATTTGAGCCCCGTGAGGGCTGCCCCTTTATCATGGCTGAGTCTCTGTACTCGGCCCTCCCGCCCGCTGACGCCCGGTGACGGTCAAGGCCAGTAGGGCCAAAAGCAATACACATTCCGAAAAAAAACGTTTAATTTTTACCAGATAAAAGACGAAGTAGGATATTACATTTCAAGAAGTCTTAGTCGGCAAAAATAATATCTGGCAGCCGAATAAAACTGAGTCTTATTTCAGGAAAATACTTGCTTAATAAGACTAAAATATAATCAGCTTTTAAATTAAAACCATTTCTAGAGACTTTGTATTTTATTTATCTTATTACGAATTTCTGTGTTAATTATTATCGTACCATAGTGGGAAGATATTTTTGTAAAGGCCAAGAAATGATCTCATAATTAACAGGTTATGATAGTTGACATTTTTGACGTTGTCGACGACCGTTGTGGCCTGCTGGTAGTGAGCCTCAACTGTCACGGGTTCGATATAGGTTGTTTGTTATAAATATCTTTTTCATCTTAGGCGTTTGTCCTTGTGGGTCCCCCTACCTTGCCTTGGGCAGCACTTGATAGGTCACTATCCAATGAGTTACTTATCCATCCTTTAGGTTGTGGAGATCAGATGACAATCGCTCTGTGTATAAACTAGTAACCCGTGAAATCAGAATAAGAATATAAGCATATCCTGGGTAAATACCGAGAATAACGCTAGGAAGAAGAAATTTACAGGTTATGATATCGCACACTATATTCGCATAACTAGCCAGTGCGTGGCTTATGAGACACAATTGTTTAGCTTTTATACAGCAAGAGGTATAAACTGCTACTTGGATACCTGCTTAAGCCATTCTTGAATCAAATTCAAAACTCATTTCAACAAATTTCAGTGAAGTTACCATTCAGTCAAGTCCACAGTCAGTAGTAGAGCCAAACTCCACCCAGCACCAATGGGCTACATATTACTACATTCTTACACAAAATCGACGCAAAATAACTGTATCAGTAGATACTATTGCATTTCGTGCGACGAGTGAGAGCGCTGCGGGTCCAATTTTTTAGCTCCTCTCTTCCCTTCCTTTATTTTCCTTCTCCCCCCTATCCCTTAGGTTGGCCACGCGTATATGATGTATCAAGTGTCGCAAGCGTTGCGGTGACTGCTTCCTATCAGACGCACCTTATCCTTGATTGCCAACCATCATCAAAGAAAAAAAAGTCAGTTACGCTGAAATTTTGATTCCATTCCTGTAAATGTTGATTATTAATAATGGTTCACAAATAAATTTTTATTTTGCTAAAATATGAAATTAAAGAATTTGCTTACATTTATTTTCATATTTTACCTCAATATAAATACAGGCTTTGATGTTAAACGACTAATGTTCATAATTACGTTTCCATAAATATTCGAGAGGTAGAAATCCCTTTTTAACTTTAAAGCTCCTAATAAATTCCATTTCATCTCCAACTGAGCGTTAGCCTTACCTTAGTACTAATTATACTTTTCCTAATTACCATTATATTGTGAGTCTGATTTTAATCTCGACGGTTGCGGGTTCAATTCCAAATGCAGGTTCAGTTTGTTAAAAATTCAGTTTCGGTCTGGGCGTTTGTCTGTATTGGTCTCCCCACCGTGCCTCGAAGAGCACGGTAAGCTGTCGGTGGCGTTTGTTATCATATAACATCTGATAACAATCGTTAACTCTTGACAAGTAAATTTCTCTTATCCAATGAGTAAGGTTCGCCCTTAGGTTTGCGGAGGTCAGATGGCAATTGCTCCGTGTAAAAACTTGTAACCTTCCAAATCCGGATAAGATTAATGAGCAGATCCTGGGTAAATAAAATACCGGGAATAATGCTAGGACGAAGATGTATATTTTTATCATGTTGTCGAAGGAGCGTATAGTGGAAGTACCTTGTCCTTGAACAAGGGGCAGGTGAACAACAAACTGGCAGGAGGAGAAAAAAGAGGACGGGGAAAAGGCAGGGAACAGAAACGTGAGTTTAGATTTTAGGTAAGGATGGGCGGGCAAGTGAAAAAAATATATCAATAAATATTGAATCGAATTTAGCATTGATTATTATCGAGTAAAATTAAAAGCGTGTTTAGTGACTATTATTTATGCAAGCTTAATTAAAGGACCTCTACTGACACAACTTTTTTTTTTTTTATGTTACAAGTTGGCAAACAAGCATACGGCCCACCTGATGGTAAGTGGCTGCCGCAGCCTATGAGCGCTTGCAGCACCATTAGTAGGTGCCACTCACGCGTTGCCAACCTCGAGATATTAGTTCTTAAATCTCGTTCGCCCAGTAATTTCACTAGCGTACAATGCCCTTCAAACCGGAACACAGTAGTGCCTAAACACTACTATTTGGCGGCAGAATATTGGACACTGCGGTGGTACCTACCTAGCCGGCCTCTTGCAACAAAAGACCTACCACCAGTGTGACTGATTGCACTGGTGGAATAATCTCTGTTGTGACAGAGGTTATCCCAACAGCGGGCGATGGGGTCGTCACATCCCGACGCCTAGACAACAACATGAAGTATTGATAACTCAACGGCTATATCCTGTGAGAACTTCTCCCGTCGAACCATTGACATGACATTAATGGGCCATTCATGCCCAACCCAGTTGGGTTCTAGTACACTTTCAATTTATTCAATTTATTTATTTGAAAATAACAGTAACAACAGGCTTAACCTAAAACGTTACATGTTCAATTTTTCTAATGCTACATTATACTATTTATAGCATATGTGATACGTTTCTTAAATATTTGTACACTACAATTAAATATATCTATATCTGGTTCTGCAATGAGGATGTTGTTAGCCAACCGAATTGCTTTGGGTATGGGAGAGTTCGCTCCTTGTCTAGTGTGAATGCCAGGTTGCTCCGCCAATAGATGGTGACGACGCCGTACACTAGCATTAGCCACAGATTCGATACCTCTCATATAAAGTGACGGTACAAAGAATCGTAATTCGCTTAGAGCCCAAGGATTGTCAATTTTACTATTAAGCAATAAATATAAAAACATTAACAATGACATTTTTCTTCTAATTTCTAATGTTAAAAATCTGTCATCCCATTAACAAACAGCGATGGAAATAAAAATGGATAATAACCATATTTCTTCTTATAGACAAATCGTAAAAACTTCCTTTGTACCTTTTCAACCATATTTATATATTTTGTTTCTGACGGATCCCAAATTTGAGAATTGTACTCTAAAACGCTTCGAACATACGACTTATATAGAGTAGTAGCAGGTGTTGTATTGTTAAAATCACTGGTTACTCTCATTATGAATCCTAATAACCGATAAGCTTTTTACTAATGATAGTTACATGTTCCCTAAAATTTAATTTACTGTCAAAATTGATGCCTAGATCACGAATTTGCGATACAACCTGAAAAGAGTGACCCATTAGTTTATAGTTATATTCAATCTGATTTCGAGCCCGCGAGAAAGTCATCATCTTACATTTACTGACATTAAAAAATAAGCGGTTAATCTCACTAAAGATTTAAGTATTGTACAACTTAAATAACTTTTCGATTATGAAAACCCAATCGCTTAGGTATTAAACGACTTACAAGCAGGAATTAAATTAATGAAAAATCATGTAATTTTTTCTTATTAATTATTGATAAGCAACATTAACAAAGCGGTTTACTTAGTTATTGTTTGTTCTTGTAAGTTCTATAAATCTTGTTATGTAGACTACAATAAATAAGCCACGAATTTTTTTAATTAAAAAAATAAAAATAAAATGCATAAATAAATAAATAAAAAAAATGAAAATAAATTAAGTTAAAACAGACATTCAAATATGAATGCGAACAAACATAAACACAAACATACATTCATAAAAATAATAAAAAGTTAAATTAAAACAAATAAAGACTCCGCGGCCGGTTATAATGCAACATGCTAAAAATAAACGAAAAAAAATTGAGGCGATAAAGTTTCACCTTACTAAGAAAAGTGAAGAAAACTCCTGATTCCAATAACCAGAAAGTTTACAACAAAATTGCGTAACCAAAATATATGACCTCCGTAACAGAGACCCGATACCCTATTATGACAAAAATGTACAGTCACCACACCCCATAATATATCGAGTGTTGAAACAATAAATCACGTAAGGCTGCCGATCAATTGTATACCATATTTTATGACAACGATCCATCGCTATATTTCATGACATTTTACACTTGATCCTCGCATATAAATAAATAGATTCAAAATCAGTGGACTAAAGTTCTTTAGTATCATTAGAATAGTATGTGTTAATTTAGAATTAAATCTAGTATGAATCCAGATTTATAATAAAAAAAACTACATAGCGTTCATCTAGTAGTCGAATTTCATTATTGAAGCTCATCAATAACTAATAAATCCTACTAATATCCCACTAATATCCTACTAATATAATAAATGTAAAGTTTGTATGTTTGGATGTTTTTTTCTCAATCACGGAAAACGGCTAAATGAATTCGCATGACACTTAGCACAGATATAGGTTCCAACCTGGATTAAAACATACAAACTTTTTATCCCGGGAAAGTTTTAAGTTCCCGTGGTATAAACTGAAAACGAACAAGATTTGAATTTCGTTAAGATGGGTCATATGAAATCTAGACTTATTATAATTATTATTATTCAATCTATATTATACTTCAAATTATAAAAAATGTACCTTTTTACGTAAAACAAACATTCAAACATCTAGACTTTCACATTCATTATATTATTACACTTCTTCTGTATTATTAAAATTTGTGGAAGTATAAATTCATTATTTCTTTAGGTCTTTGTGATTGCCTATTTTATGTTCTAAATTTTTCACAAAGATCACATAATCTTAATTCAAATATAAATTTATAATGTAATAACAAAGTGGAGTCTGAGTTGTTTGAAACAAAGCAGTCATTTTAATTACGAAACCAAGACTCTTGTTTCTCATCATTTGGACTAAAAAAAACTACTGCTCATAAAGCTACTGTCAAATAACAAGCTTTGTCTGCAAAATGCATTTCATCTTGTCATAATGGAATTCTTATAAGAATATAAATTTTCCTTCTTCATTCAAAAATTAATTAATGTTCCTTATTAAAATAGGTTTTTAGCTACTTTTGGATCTTCACGATTCAGTCTGTTATATCCATTTTATTGAAAAATGATGGAGTTACTAATACAAGAAATTTATAATTTTTCACGTTTTTTTCTTATGTATTTTATATCGCATTTTGTGGGAGTCTGACACGATTTTTTAAAATAAATATGGTTTGCAAGAAATGGTGATAAAAGTATCGAGAATTGCATACAATTATAGAACAAAACTCCACAAAGTATAAGAGCTAATCACTGCCATTTTTTTTATTCATAATTTTTCCGTTCAGGCGGTATAAGTCAGTCAGTTGTGTCTTAACACTTTCCAATAATTCTATATAAAAATCATTTTTATTAAATCTAAGCCGTAGAAACTTAGCTAAATAACTATTTAAAACACTTGAATAGTAATCGAGCAAACCTAGTACTATAGGTTATACACGATGCATAGAAATTTGCTACAAAATTCCTTTATCGTTGGTCAAAACTCCTCCAATAGATCGTAGTATCGGAAGAGCTTTCCAACCTTGTACGATGCATCATAGGAATTTGCTATTGTATGCGTTTCAGATATTAAATTGAGTAACAATGGCATCAAAGAATGTTTACAATAGACTATTCAATATAGTTATATTTTTAAAAATTATAGATCTATAAACCGATAAACTTTTTTTTTTTTTTATGTTATAAGTTGGCAAACAAGCATACGGCCCACCTGATGGTAAGTGGCTGCCGCAGCCTATGAGCGCTTGCAGCACCATTAGTAGGTGCCACTCACGCGTTGCCAACCTGGAGATATTAGTTCTTAAATCTCGTTCGCCCAGTAATTTCACTAGCGTACAATGCCCTTCAAACCGGAACACAGTAGTGCCTAAGCACTACTATTTGGCGGCAGAATATTAGACACTGCGGTGGTACCTACCTAGCCGGCCTCTTGCAACAAAAGACCTACCACCAGTGTGACTGATTGCACTGGTGGAATAATCTCTGCTGTAACAGAGGTTATCCCAACAGCGGGCGATGGGGTCGTCACATCCCGACGCCTAACTAAACTTTATGAAAAATAGCAAAGGCTTCACCATGAGCTACCAGAAACGTAAAGAAGAACTGGAAGAATGAAGATAATTCTTCTAAGAAGTTGACGAGTTCGGCCTTCAGCACTCACACTTTAGTAGAAATAGCTATGCTTCTAGCACACATGTGCTGGCTCGGTCGAGGAAGTACTAACCTCTCACAGAAAATTGGTATAAAGTAACAGTATCCGTACTGCTTCGTACGGTGACAGCTCCGAAGGTCTAATTTCCTCACTGTGATCCCTTAATTTTTTCCGTTCTCATCTCTATCTTCAAGTATCGAAAGCGTTCATAGGTTGCGGTGACTCCTTACTATCAGGTGAACCGTATGCTTGTTTGGCAACTGCGACAACGTAAAAACACTACTAGTATATGAAACTATATTATTTACGTAATAATTAGTCATTCTAATCGGTTGATTACTCTCTTTCTCTCTCTCTCCCTTTTTATATATTATAACTATGATAAAAACATTTTAGGAATAAACGAATTTCTTTTATTCTTTACTCTGCTTTAGATTAATAAAGGGATTTGTAGCCATATTTCGTCGTCCGTGGTTTCCGTCCGATTCCCTGCGGGTAATTTTTTAGATTGCAGTTGTTCCAGTTTGTCAGAAGTCGGAAAAGCTCGAAAATACTTGTTCCCTGATGGTTTGACCGTGTTAAGCGTTTTAGTTATTCAAAAACATGTCCTGTATAATAAGTCCTTGGTGATAAATCACAAATTTTCAGATAAGCAATTACATAATATTATTTATGGTGCAGCGGTAGCGAACCTGCCTGTAGCGCCACAAGTCGCTGGTTCGATTCCAGCTCGGAGCAGATGTTTTTATTGACCATACAGGCACATTTTCCAGTCTCGGTGTGTTTGTCATTGTGTATTTTTCACCACACACGACAAATTTATCCTAATGGGGACCGTTGTGTGTAGCGTTTATTTATTATTTATTAGCTTGACAATTCTAAACTTACTTTTCACTTATCAAATTTGACTTCATAGTATTGATTTTTAAACCAATTTATACTTAGTGGTTCATTATTCTAAACGATGAAATTAAGAGCATTTCGACATCTTAAAGGTGGCAATTACAAGATCTGTGTCAACTGAAATTTGATAATAAAATAAAAGCGCTACATTGCGTCCTTAATGTCGATAGCAATAGGAGACGTTTAGTGGTATAAAAGCTTTGCTATTTTCTTGAATTCTAGTTGGCTCTACGAAGTATTACGATTGCGTTTAGTTCGATGAGTTTCTTAGAACTTATTCTTCCTCTTTGTCCCCTTCTTCTTCTTCGCCTCATCTCGGGTAGTAACGCAAGATAACGCTTTGTTTCCTGCTAGAATTAGCTAGCTGCTTACCATTAAATGGACTGTACGCTTTGGTTAGCGTCTAAGATACAATACTCGACCACCCAAACTGACGATTAGTTGCAAATATCAAAAAACCTGATAATGAACGGTCGGCGGAACGGCGAAGAAACGACAAACACGGCATATTTTAAAATATATTATAACAGTATGTAAAATATATTTAAAATTAAAGGTTTTTTGTACTGTTTTAAATATAATAATTATTGTGCTTTATTTTTGAGAATTTTGTTAATGTCATTCGAAAAATAGCAAAACAGCTTCTTTTAAAGACGAACTAAGAGCTCATGACCCTGGCGTACCTATGCTTTAAAGCTTTGACGGTTACATTAAATTAGAAACTTTTTAAAAACCCGAATATTTTATATAGTTACAATTTTAACTATTTTAATAAATATGAATCAGTAGCCATTAAAGTAAGTGCAGAAAGTTTTAGACTACTATATAAATGTACTGGCAAAGTTTCCCTTATGGACATCCACGTAGAGTTTAGACTCGCGGTGGTCCCGAGGGAGTCATCAGTCACAATCCAGTGAAATGATAAAGCATTGTATTTCTCTGAGGCGAGGTAAATAACAATTTGATGTCGTAAGATTTTCTATGTCGTCGTTTTTTGCGTGTATGAAACTTTATATATATTTCTGATGTGATTTGTATTCATCACAGGTACGACACCGCTCGTAAATATATCTAAGTAATATTTCCTTCAGTGTTTCTCTCAAACTATTTGAAATTTACCGTGAAATAAGTCACAATGTATATAATAGTTTTCAATAATGCAATAGGCACATAATATGGGCCGGCTCGACTGGGGAAGTACTACCCACTTACAGAAAATCGGCGTAAAGTAACAGAGTACCGAAGAGTGAGAGCCGGTCTGGGTGGGTGTTGTATTTGTCTTTGTGTATGTTTCTGGACCCCCGACACAGGATATAACTATCCTAATGGGGGCCGTTGAGTGTGTAGCGTTCATTTATTTATTTGATTTGTAAGTAGAAAAGTCGTGACAGTGAATTAAAATAATTTCAACCTTCAACGTAGAATCAGTTACAGTTACAGTCACAGTCGTCAGTTGTTTTTTTTTAAAGAAAATCAGGATAATATAGAAAATGCTTTATACTACTGCTGTTTGATACAGGTGGCAAAAAGGCATGCGGTCCGCCTGATGGTAAGCAGTCATCGCAACCTATGAACACTTGCGATACTTGAAGTAACACATGCGCGTTGCCAACCCAAGGGATAGGAAGGAAGGAATGAAAAGGGAAAAAAGTTAGGTAACAGAGGGGTTGAGAAATTGGGCCTCCGGCGCTCTCACTCATCGCACGAAACGCAACATTGCCTACTGATACTGTCACTTTACTTCGATTTTCAGTGAGAGGATGTTACTTCCTTGATAGAGCCGGCCAATTTGTGTGGGAGGAGCGTGGCTCTACTCCAGTTTGAAGGACACGTGAAACTACTGGGCAAAAGAGATTTAAGAACTAATATCTTACAAATGTATGGTGACGCAACCGCTCATAGGCTACGACAACCGCTTACCATCAAGTGTGTTGTATGTTTGCTTGCCAACTTAAACTGATACAAATACTGCTTTACGGTAGAGTAATTGACACTGCGGTTATAAAATCCGGATTTGACGGGTTACTAGTTTTTACACGGAGCGATTGCCATCTGACCTCATTGGATAAGAGCAATTTACTTATAAATAGTTAGCGATTATTATTAGATGTTATGTGGTAACAACCGGGACCGACAGCTTAACGTGCTCTCCGAGGCACGGTGGGTAGACCCACAGACAAACGCCCAGACCGAGACAGAAATTTAACAAACATCTGCCCAACCGTCGAGACTAAAGGCAGACACGCTACCCACAGCGCCACAACGGTGTCCCACCAGTAAAGTGCAGTATTGTACAAAAACAAATCCTTATGATTTGTTAGTGATAAATTTTTCATAGAACCTGTTTTCCATTCAATCAATTCAGTCCTTCGAGAGTCGTAACTCATTTTTCACTGTAATGAAACAACTCCGTCGCGCCGTTCGGTGAATCTAAGGTGACGTTAACAATTTGTCATTCTGAGACGAGTTTTCTTCATAACTTTATTGTATGTAAAGAAATATACAATCGTGTTTTAAATTAAAGAACTGAGTTGTAGTGACAATGCGTTTATGGCCTAGTATATGACAGCGGACTAGCTCCTGAAACGCACTTAGTTTACCTTAACTTCACCTACACGTTCTTAAGGACTACGTGGACTATAGATGGACGATTTTTCTTGAAAACTTTACTTTGTGATAAGTAATATACAATTGTGTTCTTAATTAAAGTACTTATTTGTAGTGGCAAACCGTTTATGCCCTAATATATCACAAATGAGTGTCTCTTAAACGCACTAAATTTCTCACAACTATAAGTAATCTTATGGATTACATGGACTATAAATGCGCCAGCATAGTAAAAAGATTTACATATTTTTCATCACTTATATTTTAAGTCAATTTTTCATATAGTTATGCCTTATATTTAACAATGCTGCCTGTGGCTTCACCTGCAATATACAGAAATAATTGCTTTCGTATACAACCATTCATCTCCTATTTTAAGTATTTTTTTGCAATAAAAATGCCTACATTCTTTCCCAAGATCTACTCTATCTCTCTACCAATATCGTTTGATCGGTTTAGGCGAGGAAACGTGACAGATAGGCAGACAGACCTACTTTCACATTCAAAATATTAATAGGGATTATCTTCCCTGCTCCGCTGTGAGTTGACAAAATCTCTCCCAAAGCGAAAATAATTCGGTTATTTTGTCATGTAAAAAAAATAGATTCACTTATTGTCAAACACAAAACACAGTTACAATTTACCACCCGCTATTCCAAAGAACATTAAAAAGCAACTCAGCTCTGAACGCTCCTCGACGGTACCCGAAATAACCAGTTCGGTAACATTCAGATTATTCCAGTATTATGGCCATATATCAGCGGAACGACGGGAGTCGAATAAAATTACCCTCTCTCGGCGTATTTTTTACCCCACTGTAGCTATTTCTGTGGTCAATTACTCCTATATTATCTCATATATTCTTCTTGATAGCGCTGTAATACAATTTTATGAATATATCGTGTGTTTATAACAATGTAATAAAATAAATATGTTTCCAAAATAATCCTTCCTTTCGCGATCTCTTTTACGGGTCTTTGGGGAAACATGGGGAACTCATGTTAAGTTTTACCGGAAATAATAAAAGTAATATTGATCGAAACATTTGTGTGAAAGCTATGTGAAATAAACGATTATTTTTCTTTCTATTTTTTTGAAAAATTCGTCGTATTGATATTACGATGCGAGGACTTTAACATGGTGGTAATCCATGACGGCAGGAAATTTATATTATTCTTAAATGTACGGCGGCGTAGATGTTTGTATTGAACAAGCAGGCATGTGTTCCGGTCGGGAGTGTTTGTCTTTGTGTATATTTCTGGACACCAGACACAGGATATAACTATCCTAATGGGGGCCATTGAGTGTGTTTCAATTAAATGCAAACCTAACTTAAATAGTTCAGATATTACAAGATCTTCGATGTTAAAATCATGCTCTGGTGTAACACGGTTAAATTTGGAATAGCTGTTTTCGTAACTTTCGCTATCAGAAAGAAATAAAAACTTCGACATACAAGTACGAGGTGGCAAATTTTCGTCGCTTCAAAATAAATATATCTTTCTATTACCTTTATCTCTTTAAGGATTATTTCTTTTGCTTTGTGGTGTATTTTTGGCAAAATAATTGGCTGCACGTACTAACTTGTTCAGAAAAAAAAACATCTATGACAATGGAAAATTTATTTAGACTAATTATTTACTTTTTTTACAGATTTACCGAGTATTGGTTGATTATTTGGTATTAATACGTAAGATTTTTGGTTCAATATATTTTAATTAACATTAAAATAATTCATTATCTTAAAAAAATATCACCACTGCATGTCACAAATACATGTTAATGCCACAATTACAATGCAATGTCATGGATTGCTTAGATGAAAATGTGATTGTTATATTATTATATGTTATATATTTATATTTTGTGTGTTTTTGGACACCGTTGTGGCGTTGTGGGTAGCGAGTCTGCCTTAAGCCTCGACGGTTGCGGGTTTGATTCCCGCTCGGAGCAGATGTTTGTATTAATCGTACAGGCATGTTTTCCGGTCTGGTTGTGTTTGTCCTTGTCATTGTGAATGTTTCCGGACCCCGACACAGGATATAATTATCCTAATGGGGGCCGTTGAGTGTGTAGCGTTTATTTATTTATTTATTTTTTGGTTATACTTTATATAATTATATACCTATATAATATGCTTTTGTTATTTAAAAATAATATTGGCAAGGCTTTTTCAAGGTATTATATTCCTACTGCCCCTTCAAATAAGCTCGAAACTTGTGCTAAGAGTGGTGTACGATAGCAGCCCAAGGGAGTCAGAGATCGAACCCGCGACTTTCTTGTTAACGGAGCCGAGTCGGCCCTTCTACCGTTGAGAAATGGTTGCCTGAGAAAGGTTGCTTAAGCCTTTTGAATTGATCTATTTCAAATCTAGCTGAATAAGCTTAGTAAAAATCCAACTTTTAAAAAAACATCTTATAAAAACTTTTTCG
This sequence comes from Hestina assimilis, assembly GCA_023373885.1. Taxonomy (NCBI): domain Eukaryota; kingdom Metazoa; phylum Arthropoda; class Insecta; order Lepidoptera; family Nymphalidae; genus Hestina; species Hestina assimilis. The sequence goes on along the minus strand of CM041749.1, from coordinate 586,069 downwards.
GAATAACCAATCCCTTTTGCGTGAAAATTCGAACAAATAGCGAGTAACTTATAAAACGCACTACTTTATTTCTTTATTATTATTTTTTTTTCTTTTATGTCATGACCGTTGGTAAACAAGCATACGGTCCGCCTAATGCTAAGCAGTCGCAACCTATGAACGCTGGCGATACTTGAAGTATCAAAAGCGCGTTGCCAACCCAAAGGACGGGATGAGAAGGAAAAAAAAGGAAGGGAACAGAGGGGGTGGGAGATTGAGCTTCCGGCGCTCTCACTCATCGCACGATACACAACGCAGCTTATGTAAGTACAACGTACAATAATACGTTTTACTGTGACACGGTAGTAATTCCCCGGTCGAGCCAGTCAATTTGTAATGAGAGGAACACGAGATTACGACTATTTAAAATGTAAAGAGATAACTTTTAAGTAAAAAATACGCTAGTAATAACTTTTACTTCTCTATTTTACAAAAATATATAATAATTATAATATACAAAACTGAAAAAGATACTTTTGAGTTCGAGAATCCGTTTGGTTATTTCTCAGTCATTTGTATTCCAATTCTTCTTTAAGAATTTCTTTCGTTCAATCCATTACCTTAGAGAGCCACAACTCATTTTTCATTGCATAATAAAAACGTCGTCGCGTGCACTGAATCTGAGGTGACGTTAACATATTGTTACTTTAAAAGATAAACAACTCCTGCAGATCTTTATTCTTTGCAAACAAATCAAAAGTAATCGTAACCAATATTAAAAATGCGAAAGTGAGTTGTTTTTTTGCTTGTCGATGATGTCACGTAGTGGTATCAACTTCCGCCGGCGGTCTTCCCGAACCGATACGACTTGGGAACCTTCAAGAGAAGAGCGTATTCTTTCCTTAAAGGTCGGCAACGCGCCTGCATGCCTTCTAGTGTTGCAGATGTTCATGGGCGGCGGTGATTGCTTAACATTAGGTAAGCCTCCTGCCCGTTTGCCCCTCTTACATAAAAGAAAAAAAAGAAAAAAAAAAAGGTGGTAGTGAACATGTTTTCCGGTCTGGTTGTGTTTGTCTCTAATTGTGTATGTTTCAAGTATCTATATTAGGCAGTGGTAGTGTGGGACTCGGCCCCCTGTTACTTTAGCGGCAATACCCACTAATACTCAGCGGAACCCTCATCGCCATAATTGGACGTCATGGAGTCGCTTGCGCAAACAACCATGACGAAGCTCGTTTGGCCTATATTATGGTATAAAAAACACATCATTACACGTTATTCCAAAACCCATTAAAATATAACATATTAGAATGCTCCTCGGCGAAGATCGTATGCTTTAGTAACATAAAGATTATTCCAGTATTATGGCGATATATCAACGAAACGACGGGATTAGAATAAATATACCCTCTGTTGGCATATTTTTTACCCCACTGTAGCTGTTTCAGTGGCCAATTACTCCTGTTTTATCTTATATACTCTTTTTGATAGCGCTGTAACACCGTTTTATGTATCGTGTATTAATAATGTAATAAATAATTTCTGAGATTTTTATATATTCGCTTTAAAGAAACCTTTGGGATAAATTTTCTTTTTTATATTTTTCTAATGATAACACAGTAAAGCCATATATAATATGAAGGGTACACACTCAATGGCCCCCATTAGGACAGTTATATCCTGTATCGGGTGTTTGGGAATATACATGGGCCGGCTCGGCCGGGGAAGTACTACCCTCTCAAAGAAAACAGGTGTAAAGTAACAGTGTTGCGTTTCGATGAATAAGAGCACCGGAGGACCACTTTCCAAACCCCTCTGTACGCACCCATTTTTTCCCTTTACATTCTTTCCTTCCTATCTCTTAGGTTGGCAACGCATGTGATACTTCAAGTATCGCAAGCGTTTATAGGTTGCGGTGATTGCTTACCATCAAGCGGATTGTATGCTAGTTGCCAATCGTCATAATATAAAAAAAAAAATAGATTAAATTCAAAAACCAATCCAATACTCGATCGTTTGAGCAAATATTTTTCACGTCTCGAGATGGAAAACAATCCGAAGTCAAATAACTTCGCTATTATTACGACATTCCCAATATAGAGGGGATGTTATTATGTAATAGGGTCTCACTTCGCTACCTTCGCTATCGGAGATGAAATAAAAACTTCGACATAACGTAGGAAACTTACGTATGTACTGTAATTAAGTATATGAAAATGTACTTGTATAATATTCTTCGATAATAGCATTTTTATGACGGTCGTTTTAGCGAGCCTGCTTTGACCGTCAACGGTCGCGGTTTCGATTCCCACTCGGAGCAGACATTTTTTATAAATATCTATTTGGGTCTGACCTTTTGTCCTTGTCTACCAAAACCCACGTACCCAACGTGCCTCAAAGAGCACGTCAAACTGTCAGTCCCGGTTGTTATCATGACATCAGACAATAATCGTTAACCCTTGTTAGATAATTTGCTTTTATCCAATGAGTTACTGTTTCACCCTTATGGTTGCAGAGGTAAGATGCAATCGCTGTGTGTAAAAAATAGTAACCCGTTAAATCCATATAAGATTAATATGCCCTGGGCAATGTTCCGGGATAATGATAGAAAAAAGTGGTGGGTTTCTTTCCCACTCGAAACAGATGCTTATCTTGTTCACACAGACATCTATAATGGAATTTAACATTGCTTATTCAACTGAATTATTAATAACATAATTTTGGTTTTTTTTTTTTACGTTACAAGTTGGCAAGGAAGGATGCGGCCCACCCAGCGCCATTAGTAGGTGCCACTCACGCGTTTATTTTTATTTATTTATACCGGAACACAGTAATGCCTAATCATTACTATTAGGCGGCGGAATATTTGACACTGCGGTGGTACCTACCTAGCCGGCCTCTTGCAACAAAGACCTACCACCAGTGTGACTGACTGCACTGGTGGAATAGTCTCTACTGTGACAGAGATGTCTACTGTGACAGAGAGAGAAAATATATATATATAGAGACAAATATAAAATACTACCAAATTTCGTGACGATAAGCTGAAACTAGTCAAAGCTCTGAACATCATTTGAATACCAAAAAGCTATTATGTAAATGAAAACGAATAATTCAAGAATCCGACAGTGATTGAGATTGAACAAACTTTCCGATTTCAGAAAAACGATTTGTTACTATCAAAGCTTATCTCAAAATGTAATTATCGAAATAAATATCTATAGAATTTGACGTCCACGACGATATTTTCATATTTTTGGTTTTCATTCGATCCACAGAAATTTTAGTAACAAGGTGCTAGAAATGTTAAATAGATATCGCGTATTTATTACGAAACACGTGTCGCCACTTTGTAGTTAAAAGTTCATTTGATGTTCTTACAGCTCAAATTTTTCCAGAATCTTAAATCCCCTAGTTCAAAAGTTAGAAAGGAGGGACACTATTTTTATGACTTTATCAGCTAATATCTCCACAACTATAGACTTAATTAAAAAAGTCAAAATAAAAACTCATTATCTTTTTGAAAGACCTATCCAATCATATTTCACACGTTGCCATTAATTGAATTATTTTTTTCAACCTTCATTTACATACATGCATTTTTATATATTTTAGGATTTCATTACAAAATTGTGTAGCGGTATAAATGACGAAATTATAAGGGTTCTGTTTATGCCATTTGACTACGGAACCCTATACAATAAATTCTATAAAAAATCTTGAGCTCTACATAGTGTACCTGCATGGTCAAAGAAATCCTGAGATAAGTATATACGACCTACAATCTAATAACGCTGTGAATAAGCTTCTTATCTTCTTAACAAGACAGGCCTTTCCTCATGTAAAATAAATAAGATTTTCGTAGGAATAATAATATAGACTTCCGCTTATCGGAACAGTGAAGTAACAGACCTTTAATAAATAAAAGGCTTAATCCGACACGCTGCGGAGTTACGGATATAAATGTTGAATGAACATTGGTGTTCTATGCTAGGGATCGCTGTACCCGATCCCTCTTTCCCAGCCAGGTATAACAGTACCTGCAAGTCAAGAGTGAATAGGCATCTTCTAAGCAAGTGCGTTACAATTTAGAGGGTAGTTTGTTATAATGTCGCACACCTTCCGAAGTAATCATCAATCATTGCTTACCCGTAGTTTGTTCGTTTTGTACCACCAGGGCGAATGTTTAACATTTGTAAACCGCATTTACACGCACCACTAAAAGTAGTGGTAGTGTGGACCTCACTGCTCGCTAACCGAGCTAAGTTATCCCTCGCCCCCTCAAACGAGACTAACTTTATAAAGAGGTTGTTTCCCTCTACGACCGGCGTGCATTTTAAGACAGGTTTTCTACCATCTGGGGCCCTACCATTAACTCTTACAAATGCAATAAATGTATTTATGTGTAAAACAAATATCTGCCCCGAACGGAAGTCGAATCCGTTGTCAGCAGTGTTAAAGATAGACTTACTATCATTGCGCCAAATTGGTCAGCGATTATTACAACAATAGTTTTTCTAAATTTCATGACGGTTGACAAACAAGCATACGGTCCGCGTGATGCTCAGCAGTCACCGCAACCTATGAACGCTTGCGATACTTGAAGTGTCACATGTGCGTTGCCAAACCAAAGAACAAGAGGAAGATAGGAAAAAAGGAAGGGAACACAGGGGGTGGGAGATTGTGCCTCCGGCGCTCTCTCGCTCGCACGAAACGCAACCATACTGCTACTTTACTACCGTAAAACTGCCTCCTTAAAAAAAGATATTTCATACTTAAGTGTTCAAGGCGGGCTACTAGCTTTGAAATTCAATTTAATATAAATTGTCTATATAAGTTTCTATAGCACAAAGTAAATATCATAATATCGCGCTTCCAGCCGGTTTCCGATATCCTTCGTAATTTATTCAAGCGTCGCACCGATGGACGATAAAATATCAGTGTCTATCAATTTCTATTCTGCTCTGTTATTTGATAGCTTTTTACTTTCATCAGACATTTTTTTTTACATTTGACTATTCCATTTAAATGAAAAACGTTCAGTATTTTATTGAATATACAGATAACTCAGCGGTAAAAGCATTGATAGATAACGCGATAGTGACCTGTTATTTGTAACTAATATGTGTCACATACGGCACAAACGACCTCAGATAACTTATCTATATATGTATATATATTGAAATATCTATATATATAAAAATTAAATATATATTTTGAAAAAAGAAAGTACGGTTGTCTTTGACTATACAACAGACAAAATGGGTAAAAAATAGATATGAAAAAATGAAGACAAAACAAACACGCAACCATGCATGCGAACAAACAAACAAAAAATAGTCAAAAGTAAAATTATAATAATAATCATTCATCATTTATTCTCTTACGTAACTAACGCTTTTGATAACTTTTTAGTCTTCATATTTTTTCGTACCGGTCGGCTTATATGAAAATCGATTCAAAAGAAAGAAGATTCATAACTATGTATATACGAATTCATAGTTCTATTTCTCCTCTCTATACCTTTCTTATCAGTCATGTAATGAAATGTGCCTAAACTTGAAGCGTCCTTGTATTTTTACTCATAACTCTCGCCCAACTATTATAAAACCCAAGTTAAAAAACAACTAACTAATATTATAAATGTGAAAGTCTGGATGATGTAACCATACAGGTTGGATGGAAGGATGTATAATACTCTTTCACGCAAAAACTACTGGACAGATTTGGATGAAAGTTGGTATACACATAGCTTATTATCTGGATTGACATATAGGATACTTTTTATCCCGGTTTTTTTTTGGGTTCCCGAGGGATCATCAAAAAACTACATAGCGGGAGCGGAGCCGCGAGAACAGCTAGTAATATAATATTCTAGCAATATAATATTTGTTTCAAACTAATGAATTGAATATTTTAATGCTATTAATTTTACCAAGAATTCAATAATAACAAACTAATACCGTTTCCTACTGTCTGAATTTCCAAGAGACTGGCTCTATGTTGCGTCATCGAAAAACCGGGGGAAAAATTAATTTTTCAAGAATAAGCCGATCTCCGAGCTTCCTTTGTTTAAGTGGAATTTAAACACGATTCGTCGAAGAAAGCAATTTCATTAAAGGACACTTTAATATTGTTTAAAAGTCGATGCTTGGTGCGCCGGTGCTAGGAAATTTTACGTTTTGCATAACAAACAAACTTATCATTTTTACTTCGGGATGCTATTTTTTTCGTCATACAGCCGAAAAACTTACGAGTCCCATTTTTTTTTAATTTTAATTAAACACACATTTTTAAGCTATTTTACTAGAATATAATAACGGTAAATTTAATGCCTTTTATATGAAAAACGATAACCTCACGTGCCTGTACTACACATAGCAAGTAAATGCTACATAGATACAACCACATTGTAAAGCTCGTATTTGTAGGGCAACGACGCTCTATTTTGTTGTTTATAGGTTAAATAGCGATTTTAATACAAACTCTGAACTCGCCCTCCCCCTTGACAAACTTTGAATGTCATATTTATTTATATCGAATCAACATCCTTAAAATAAGTTTCAAGCTTCTAGCTCTAAAAATGACGAAATGCTCATACAACTTTTTATTTCCTTTTTCAACCCCTTACAGGGTTGTTTTTCGTATTAAAAAGAAGCCTATAGCCTTTCTCAGTCGCTAGACTATCTGTGTACCAAATTTTATTTCAATGGGTTAAATAGTTTTTGCATGAAAGCGCCACAGACAGACATAGCTATTTTCGCATTTACAATGTTAAATAAGCAAAAGAAAGTAATTTCTCAGATATTCTAAAAATAATTGCAGCACTCTTGTATACGAACTCCAATTTTTCCCCTTCGCAAATATTTTTCACGTCTTCCAGAAAACCTTCTAAAGAACAATAACTCCGCTATTATTACGAGATTTCCAATATAAAGTGGCTATTATTACATAATAGGGATCGACTCGGGGTAGCTCACTTCGCATCCTCCGACGGAAAACAAACAAGGAATTCGTCATGCGAGGTAGAAAAGTTACGTCTTATTGATATCGTTTTTGTATGTTCTGTTCTTACGTTTCTTTTGTGTTTTCTTTAGGATTCCGTACACAAAGGGTGTCAACTTTTTCTTATTAGACACTCATAGCCGAGTGCATCCACTGATCGGTAAACGATCGGTAGGCTAAGCAACTTTAGGCGGGGTCGGTCACTAGATGGATGATCGCATAGTGGTATTTCAACAGAGCGTCTCCGTGCTTCGGAGGGCACGTAAAAAGGTGGTCTCGGCTGTTGACAATTTGACAACAGTCGATAAGTCAAGTCAGAGGCCTACGGGCGACCTGAACTCTTACACTAGGTTGGCCACTAACCACTCGATAAGAAGATAGGAAGTGGAATCAACAAAGCCTATTAGTACCTCTCTCCGTCTGTCAGTGAACTTTGATTCGTCAACCGTTATAGGTTTTTTTTTTAATCAGAGGGGGCAAACGAGCAGGCGGCTGATCAGCAACATCAGATGGCATGCAGGTGCGTTGCCGACCTTTAAGAAAGGAATAGGCTCTTCTCTTGAAGGTTCTCAAGTCGTATCGGTTCGGAAAGACCACCGGCGGAAGCTGGTTCCACAGAGCGGTTGTGCGAGGAAGAAAAGTTAGATTGGGTAGAGTTGAAACATTCATAAAAAGTGTGTTCCTCGGAAACGGTTTTTCAATATAAGAAACTTTTACTATTTAGACATTTTTTTTTGAGTTTTTTCATGAACTGTAATGGATAATGATGCTGTTTTATAGATTATCATGTTGTATATATTTTCATATATTACGATAATCGCTTACCCCAGGTAGGTCGTAAATATATTCTAATATATAAAAAAATCTGGAAGACTGAACACTAGTTACATTATACAATCGCAAAATCGTTATATATTAAAAATGATGGCAAAAGTTCTATATCGGATCGAATACAATGAACAAAAGGTCTTCGTAAAGTAGTTTAGAAACTGCATTTCCCAGTCCCTAGAGCGCATTTGCTAGTATAACTTGGGTATCGTAAAACGTAAATGCACCGCATTGGCGATGTCGGATCAGAGTGAGATGGTAATGCAAATATGTAGCCCGTTTACACAATGTCGGTTCTGATTTAATAACTTATATAAATATATTGACTATCAAACATTCAAAGTGAATATTTTTCTCCAAAGTTAAAAATAATATACGGATTTGATAAAAAGTGAATCCCTGAAAAATTCTCAGTATTTATCTAGTGTCTGCTTCTATTTCTGATTTGACTTGTTACTAGTTTTTACAGAGTGATTATCATCTTACCTCTGCAACGACATGGGCGAACCAGCAATACATTGGATGTGAGCAAATTACCTATCAAGAATTAACGATTATTGATATCAGATGCTATGATAACAACTGGAACTGATAGCTTACCGGTCTTTCCAAAGCTCGGTGGGGACACTCACAAGGACAAACTCCCAGACAGAGACAGATATTTATTAGATCATCAACAAATATCTGCCCCGAATCTGCATCGAACCTGCTACCAGCACACCACAACGGTCGTCAATAACGTAATATATGTATGTATATACAAAATATAAAAAAAAATATAAATATATCTTCTTACGATATGATGTAAACAGAGCAAAGACTCGTCGCAGCTCAAAGGCCGATTATGCAAATGAAAACGTGTTTCAGAAGGATTCGACATAAACCGACAGTGATCGACGTTTTTGCGGAAACTCAAGTCGGAGGTTTATCAACCAGAGCTCTTGATATTGCTACAACAAAGGATATATATTGAAATTTTTGTCATACCACGCTGACGGCAAACAAGCGTACGGCCTGCCTGATAGTAAGCGGTGTGGAGGTGAAGGTATATATAGGTTACGAGCGTAGGAAACTCTGATAGCGCGATTTAGGATCGTGACGCTCATTGGTCGTCCATATCGTTGCATAGTATGCCATGTAGGTGTCGCTGTAGCTTGATGTCAGATTGTGACAATCTTGTCTTTTTATTGCGTTACGTCGCTTTGCGTGTAGATGTCGCTACAGCGGTCACAGAGCCTATGAACGCCTGCAACCCCAGAGGTATTGCTTGCGTATTGCCAACCCCTTAGCACCTCTTTTAACATTCACTTAAAGAATCCCATACTGTATCATGCTGGGACAACCTCGCCAGGGAACTTATTCTACAACCAGTTGGAAGCAAACCATTCATAGTACAACAAAATCACATTCATTGTATTTTTGCGCGAATAATATAAATATAAATAACGCTACCCACTCGCAGTAATATTATGTGTCGGGGTCAGAAAAACACAGAAACACCACTACAACCATGAAAACTGGAATCCCTGTATGTTCAATACAAACATGTGTCTTGAAAGGGAATCGTAACCGCATTATTGACACTAAGGTAAGATCACGTCATTTGCGAGGGAAGCACAAGGGACATTACCTGCAACAGTACTCTGTACTTTTCCCCATTTTTTCTGAGAGTATAGTAGTTATATTCTACCGCAAAGCAGTAGTCTCTTTAACATTATTGTGTTTCGGTTTGAAGGATACTGTAGGCTAGTTAAATTACTGGGCATATGAGATTTTATAACTAATATCTCGAGGTTGGCAACGCGCTCATTGGCTACGGCAACCGCTTACCATCTGGAGGGCTGTATGCTTAGTAAGGGAAAAAAAGACTTCCCCGGTCGAGCCGTCCCATATAACTTAGCACGGTACATTATTTCTTCAGTAAGTATAATCGTTAAATACATTTATTTAAAGTATTTACAAAAATAGTGTACATCGTTTGTAAGTGTTCCAGTTTCTAGGAAGCTTCTAGCATGAAATAAATATCAGAATATAGCGCTTCCGAACGGCGTTTTCCGATATTCCTCATAATTTATTCTGGTCCCGCACCGACGGACGATAAAATAGTGTTTATCTAAACAATTTCAATTTCATTTCATTTCATCGAAATACAATATTTGTATATAGAAAATTTTGTTCCCATTTCAGTGCAACGTTATTATTTAGCTTCTATTAAATTTCTGTAATAATATAATAATAATATTTTTTGTCAAAGTTGATTTGATAGCTGTGGATCGCTGGTAGGTGTGGTGGGTATTAGGGTACCTGGTGACTGTAATACAGGTTGTATTACAGTCACCTATAACTAAAAAAAACTAAATAAAAACCTATTATGAAATAAATGCCAATTAATATCAATTAAAATTATTAGAAACTTATAGTTTTCTAATAATATATATATAGAAAAACATAGAAAAATAATCCGGATACAAATCTTTTTTTTAATGTGAATAAATAAGCAAGCAAGCAAGCTTACGACCCACCTGATGATAAGCGGTTATCGTAGCCGCGTAGTATTGTTAAGCGCTTACAACACCAAACATTTTTAGGTGTCACTCTCAAATTTGAGCCCCCGTGAGGGCTGTCCCTTTATCACGCCTGAGTCTCAGTACTCGGCCCCCGCCCGGTGACGCTGTCAAGGCCAGTAGGGCCAACAGCAATACACACGAAAAAAAAAAAAAACTAGTTGTCACTCACACGTTGCTAACCTCGAGATATTTATTGATTCTTAAATCTTCTTTGCACAGTACTTTCTCTAGCTGCAGTGTCTTTCAAACTGAAGTACAGTAGTAAACTTTGTGGTATAATATCTGACACTGAGTTGGTACATACCTAGTCGGGCTCTTACAATAAAAGGCCTACCAGTTTTAAACAGATTTACCCTAATCTTTAAATCGAATTTAAATTGTTATTTTTATTTTTTATTTTTAAATTACAAATTACATTAACGAATTCAATTTCCAAAAGCTAATACTGTCCCTCATTTCAGCTTTTTCTACAGACTCGGTCTGTGTTGGGTCATTGAAAAAATTGGATGATAAAAGTAATTTTTCGAGAACAAGCCGAGTTCCGTTTGTTTAAGTGGAATTTAAACACGATCCGTCTGTTTCGAAGAAAGAAATTTCATTAAAGGACACTTAAATATTGTTTAAAAGTCGATACTTGGCGCGGTATCGTCCGGCCATTTTAACTTTTTGTATAATAAACGAAATTTGTTTTCACTTTGGAATGCTATTTTTCCTCGTCATTAATGTACCCCGAATCGTAACTTTTTATTAGCCTCACGTGTACTTTAAACTGGAAAATCATGCGAGTTTTTTTTTGCCCAACAGAAAAATTTTAAACATATTTTATGGATTTTATGTGCTCGTTAATGAGGTAATTGTGATTTAATGATAACAATATTGTTTTGTAATGGAAATGTATACTTTCATTTTATTATTTAGGCTTGTGTTAGACCATAAAACTTAGCTTGTTTTGATTGGAAAAATAATAACTTTTGTAAGGCTCTTTGTAAGATATACTCGTACATATTTTTTTCTCGTTCCGGATACTGTATTACGGAGATTTTATTATGTTTCTATTGCTTTAAGTAAGATTTAAGTTTATTGTATTTAGTGTTAGATGAATTTGCTGTACAAATTTCCAACGGAATTTCCTTCCGCGAACCCTCCGGCTGTGGAATGAGCTCCCTGCTGAGGTTTTCCCAACACGCTACAGTATGGGTTTCTTCAAGGGAAGGTTGAAAAAGTTTTTAAGGGGTCGGCAACACCCATGCGATACCTCTGGGGTTGCAGGCGTCTATAGGCTACGGTGACCGCTTACCATCAGGCGGGCCGTACGCTTTTTCTTGTCTTTTTTATGTTTAATTACAAGCGGTATTTACTATAATTAATTGTTACGCTACTGAGTGTTTTATTTAAGTGTATTAATTGTTGTTTTTAGTGTATACAATTGTTGGTAAACCTAAGAAATAAATAAAATAATGACGTAATATAAAATAAATGATTATATTTTTTTAACCAACGTATTATAATTCTCACTCTCTTTTTCTTTTAACGCTAAACACGTTATTACTAACACGAAGCTTATCAATTATAAACGATAATCATCTTATATACTAAAATGTTCCGTTAAAACGATTATAATCAGACGTCTACAGCCTACAGAACTAGGGCTGAACCAGTAACTCACTGGATAAGAGCAAAGTCCTATCAAGAGTCAGGTATTTTTATGATATGCGAAAGCGTAACATGCTCTCCGACGCACAGTAGGGAAACCCAAGGGTAAATGCTCAAACCGAAACTAATATTTGTAAGATCAGTATTGATCAGTATTTAAAACATCTGCCCCGAAAAGGATTCTAACTCACGACCGTCTAGGCTAAAGGTAGGCTCACTATCAACACAACACAAAGGTCGTCTTTGGTAAGTAATAATAAAAAAATCAGTTGTTTTTTTATAGAAATCTCATCCAGCATCGCAATGCCACAATATATGATTGCCGGAAAAGAGATAATGTGATTAGAATCTTAATCATGTGATGAAGATTACTGAAATGTGTGAGGTCTACTGAAATTGTCTTAATCATTTTATCTGCTAGTAGCTAGTTTGATCACATTTAGCTTCGCTTACAGTTAGCTTTGAGGTAGATATCCGTGCCAATTTGCACTCAGCCAGGATGCAAAACCTACAAGTATAATCCTGGTTTTTTTTATTCCTTTGCCAACATGAAATCTTCTGCCCGCATAGTACGTTTAAGTAATGTTTGACGACATTATGGCGCCGCGGTAGCGAACCTGCCTTGAGCGCCACAGGTAGCGGGTTCGACTTCCGCTCGGAGGAGATGTTTGTATTGACAATACAGGCATCTTTTTCGGTCTGGGTGTTTGTCCCTGTCATAGTGTATGTTTCCGGATATAAGTATCCCGATACAGGATACAAGTATCCTAATGGGGGTCGTTGAGTGTGTAGCGTTTATTTATTGTATATCTATGTTTGTATCTCTTTGTTATAATTTTATTTCAACGATCGAGCATGAGTGACTCAAAGAATGGATTACTATAAATCATCCGTTAAAATATTCATAACCGCTAACGTTGTACGTCAACAAAACCGCTACAAACAACTAGTATTTGTTAAATTATAATGCGGCGGTCGTATTGTGTGTAATCCTACTAATCTATATATATAAAAGAAAGTCGTGTTAGTTACTCCACTTATAACTCAAAAACGGCTGAACCGATTTAGCTGAAAATTGGCAGGAGGTAGTTTAGAGCCAGGAGAAGGACATAGGATACTTTTTATCCCGTTCGACAGCATTATTTAATTTAATAAAACTATTTCTATTAAAGAAATAATTAACAATTATAATGTAACGTGGCATGTTCACGGGTCGGAAGACCATCTGCGTTGTTTGTTTTTGCGCCTGATAATAAAACAAAAAATGTCGTGTATCACAAGGTACTTAAATGAAGAGCAACCTATGTACTAAAATACAGAAATAATTATGAATGATTAATGTAGGTATTTAATTTTTTTTGTATTTTTTACAATTAAAAAAAACTGCTTATTTATTGCCTTTAAGGCGGAACAAAGTTCGCCGGGTCAGCTAGTAATATAATAAATGACAAAGATTTTATGTTTGGATGCTTGCTACTCGATCACTCAAAAATGGATGAACAGATTTGGATGAAATTTGGCAAAGATATACATTGTTATCTAAATTAAGGTATAGGCTACTTACTGTCCCGGAAAAAGTTTATAATATGAATTAGCACATTCGACTTTTTATTCATGTGAGATTATCAAAAAACATGCTACAGGACACTTTAATTAATAATAATAATAATAACGTTGTACACTCAACGGTCCCCAGTAGGATAGTGATATCCTGTGTCGGGGTCCGGAAACACATACAAGGACAAATACACCCAGACCAGAAAATACGCTTGCATGGTCAATACAAACATATTATGCTCCGTGCGGGAATCGAACCCGCGACCTGTGGCGTTTAAGGTAGGTTCGCTACCGCTGCCCTACAACGTTGTCAATTTAAATTCGATATAAATGTGTCTACATCAATGTGTATCATTTACTTACTAATAATTTTTTTTTTCTATTCTATGGTAGTCGCGGATGAAGCCACGGGCAGATGCTAGTAATATTTAATTAAACGAAATCCGAAATAAATGACACGCGATACGGATTAGTAGCAAATACGTGGTTTAACGCAAACAATGTTCGTGTATTGAATAAATATAGTTATTACTTGATGTGGTATTATTCAAAAGCTGTATCCACAATATTATAAAGCTGTAACCTAATCTCATACCAACATCTCCATTTTACTACCTAAATACTTGGTGCACTGCGTGGTACCACCCATATCTGATCGATATACCAACATTCCTACTGTGGAGCAACGACATGTGGAATGTCCCTCCAACACTACGGGAAAATCCTTCGACCAGACTGGTGATATTGCCTGGCGGACCGAAGCTCTGGGCCGAAGCCCTGGTGACTCGTGAAGGATCGTTACGTTCGTTGGTCGTCCATATCGTTGCGTAGTATGCCCTGTAGGTGTCGTTGTAGCTTGATGCGACATTGTGACAGTCTTGTCTTTCTATCGAGTTACGTTGTGTTGTGTGTAGATGTCGCTACCCCCACTATGTGCTTTCGATCTTCTTTTATAATGGGCACGGCCAGGGAGTGGAATGTTCTTCCGGCATCTGTATTCCTGAGTAAGCTCCCTCCATGGTTGACCTCATCTATGCCCTAACGCTTGATAAAGATCAACAGCCATTTGGATTAAAATACAAGGCTTTGTAGGGACTTCGAAAAAGGAAGAGGTTCTCGATTTGTCTAGAATTTTTTTTAAATGTAAGTTACTCGATTGCTTGAATTCGCAGGATCAATTTGAATATTTTTTAGGGCATACTTTTAGTTGATCCCATTGTAATCGGGTCAGGATTTTTTGATGGGGTTCGGTCAAATTGAGGGAACTCTTCAAACGTTATATTATAAAATTATTTTCCGTTTATATTGTGGGAAATGACTCTATTTCACCTGATGGTAAGTAGAAGTCGATTCCAAAAGCAAAGGCTGCGCAGGTAGCAGAAGGCAAACTGCACTAACCACCATGTAATGTTTGCCTCTATAATTACAAAAACCAAAATTATGATTGCCAAACAAGCAATATAAAAAAAAAACATGATCTTATATGTAGAAAGTAATAAAAAAGTAATCTTTATAACAAATGTTACAATATGTGGCTTTCCACAGCGTACCATATATCAGGTCATTGTTATCAAAATTACCCGCTTCCAAAGCCCGCGCAGAGCACAACGGAATCTGAAATTAATGCATTAACTATTGAAATACATATTTACCCTCGTAACCGTGCTTGTATAAAATGTATTCTATAGCGAAGCAGATAAGGTACAATTTGGTTTACCTCTTATTAATACTTATTATGTTATAATCCTAAGCAAGAAATTAAATGTATATTATTTATTGCATCGCAGTTTCGATTTACTGAAAATTTTGTAGTACTTTTAATTGTCGAGCAAAAGAAGGAATAATTTTAGCTGAAAAATCCTTAATAAATAATAGTGATCGATAGTAAAGTAATAGGCAGTTAATATCCCACTGCTGGGCAAAGGCGTCCTCTACTGCTAAGGAGAAGGATTAGGAGCTTTATCAACCACACTACTCCACTGCAGATTGGCGGATATTTATGTACATTGTGCATGCCTCGAAATTTCTCTCAAAGCATGCAGGCTACCTTACGATGTTTTCCTTCACCGTATATCACGGGCGAATTTGTAACACAAACTAAGAACTTGAAAATTCAGAGATGCTTGGTCTGGATTTGGAAACTGCGACTATTTAGTTGGTTAAAGTTAATCATGTTTTATTACTGATATTTTCTACTTCATCCTCCTTGACAGGGGCTTAGATCTGGAAAAGAATAAGCCCCGGTTAGAAGGTGAAAATGCTATCACCACCATCTCTCAGGTCGAGGCCTCCGGATGTAGGCTAGCATCACCGGTACTGCGCAAGATTACGAAAGTGTTAATCCACCCTGCTAAAGGTGCCGAAAAGGAAACCGTGGGGTATTAGCCGGTATTTTCCCCACGGAAAAAATGTTTTATTATTGACTAGCGGCTCGCTCCGGCTTCGCACGGGTATAAAATATATAGCCTATGTCATTCAATGAAAAAATGATTAAAATCGATCGAGTAGTTTTGATTTATTCATTACTGCCTGTGGCCCGCACGCGTTAAATGTAATTATTTACGACATCACATTAGAAACCTCAAAAATAACAGTATTTCTCCACTATTTAATGGATGATATTATACATATAAACCTTCCTCTTTAATCACTCTATGTATTAAAAAAAACCGCATCAAAATCCGTTGCGTAGTTTTTAAGATTTAAGCATACATAGGTATATAGGGACAGAGAAAGCAACTTTGTTTTATACTATATAGTGATAGTGAGTGTGATAGTGATAGTGATAGTGAGTGTGATAGTGATAGTGATAGTGATAGTGATAGTGATAGTGATAGTGATAGTGATAGTGATAGTGATAGTGATAGTGATAGTGATAGTGATAGTGATAGTGATAGTGATAGTGATAGTGATGACATTAAGTTACAAATAATGGCTATAACCTATTATCATTGTAAGCCAAGCAAATACAATTTTCTTTAATTCTTAAAGCTTTTAACAACTTTCCACTCTCGCTATACTAATTAAAACAACAAAACACAAAAGGACGACACACAAACTCAAAAACGAGTGACTCCCTAAAGTCCAACCGAATGACGAAGGTAAGTTTCTCATTTACCTACTCTTATGCTTACATTTCTCGTTTATTTATACGGGTAACATATTCTTATACAAAGAAAACTTCCGACCCTCCAGCCCATGGGATATATTTACTGTAGTTAAAACTTACCAACCCTAATCATATTTGAAGTTTCATATTATACCTCTTAGAAATAGTTTTTGTTTTCTATTTTAACTGTATGTTTATGTTAAAAGAACAAAACGTTTTGAGTTAGTGTATTAAAATAGTGTAAATTATAGTTTTATGAGTTATACATATATATAAAGACGCAAGAACAAAGTGCCTTCCCTTAATAGAGACAGTAAGAAAAGTGTTGATGGACACATTCTTAGTTTTACTCTACTTAGCAATTTATGTTAGACTTAAATTACTTTATTAAATTACTAGTCTTTTTTGGGTCTTTCGTGTTTTTGGAAATTATAATTATTTAGAATTACATAATGATAACATATTAATAATATTTGATAACGCCATCTACTACTTACTTATCGATTGGTTAGTGGTCAACATAGTGTCAGAGTTGTTCAGGTCGCCCGTAGGCCTCTGACTTGACTTATCGACTGTTGTCTAATTGTCAACAGCCGGGACCGACTTTTTACATGCCCTCCGAAGCACGGAGACGCTCGATTGAAATACCACTATGCGATCACCCATCTAGTGACTGACCGCGCCTAAAGTTGTTTAACCTACCGATCGTTTACCGATCAGTGGGTGCACTCGGCTATGAGCGTCTCACGCCATCTACTGAATTAGCTTAAGTTTATCTTGCTAGTTTACTTGCTGAGTCAGTAAAGGTATTGTTATACATCGATAAATGTAAGGAAGAGTCATATTTTAAACGGAATTTTCTAAAAATAAATCCTAGCTAGATCGATTTATCGCCCCAAAGCTCCCTTGAATACTAAATTTCATCAAAATCGCTAAAACCGTTTCTTATATACACTAGAATTGGTAGTTAGTTTTATCTTGTATGCTTGTTTTATTTGATATTATATTAAATTTTTTGAGTTTTAAACATACTAGCGGGCCCGGCAGTCGTCGTCCTGTTCCGAAAATCAAAAAATCTGGAACCCGATAGCATCGCCCGATACTGGATCCAATTGTTAATGTAAACCATTCTCGAATCCACTGACGCACAGCGAAAAAATTTCAGCCAAATCGGTCAAGCCGTTTTAGGAGTTCAGGTGACATACACACGTACAGTAGAATTACACATATAAAGATTAGATCATTAGACTTTAGACAATATAATTATTTATATAATTTTTGCTTACTGTTCACGTGTCTTTTGTATGTATATATTATCATTCACATATTTTATATGTATTTATTTATATGTTATTATTATTATTTATATATTTTATTATTTATTTAAATATTTATTTATGTATATAGTACGATATGTAGTATGTATGTATATAGTGATGTGTATGTATATATATATTTATCTTTTTGTTTTGTTTTTTTCGTTGTGTCATATTCATATACAATTAATAAGTTAATGTCCTAGGTCCACAGGACACCTCCTTACCGCTTCTTTGTGATATGTCTTACATATATCTAAAGGTTGTCTGGCAGAGATCGCTACCTTAGCGATAAGACCGCATTTTGTACCGATATCCTTGTATTAAAATTTGTTTTACTATATACATTTGGTGTACAAATAAAGAATATTATTTTTATTATTATCATTGTTTTAATTTCATGTAAGCGCATGTTGTTTCTTTGACGTCATAACTGATTACAAAAATGTTACTTTTTCATACTTAAAAAGACAGTAGGGGTTAATTTATTCAAACTCAAACTCAAACTCAAACTCAAAATATTCTTTATTCAAATAGGCTTTTAAGCGCTTTTGAATCGTCAATCGTATTAAAATATTAATCCTACGGCAAAACTAAAACTATAATTATATATGAATATAAAAGTAAGTAGCAAAGCGATGCAACTGTAAAATAATTATAATAAAAGAGAAGTCGTACGTCGTCGACTAGTGAATATAATATTTAAAAACCTTATTTAAATTAAAAACCTCTCACTTCAATTATGTTATGTAACAAATTAAATTCCATCAAAGAAACTGTAATTTATATGATACTTATTATTGCATTATACACCGGACATTTGGACACCGTTGTGGCGTTGTGGGTAGCGTGTCTGCCTTTAGTCTCGAGTTAAATTTCTGTCTCGGTCTGGGCGTTTGTCTGTGTATCTTCCTACCGTGCCTCGCAAATCACGTTAAGCTGTCGGCCTCGGTTGTTATCACAAAACATCTGATAATAATCGTTAACTCTTGATAAGTAAATTGCTCTTATCCAATGAGTTACTGGTTCGCCCTTAGGGTTGCGGAGGTCAGATGGCAATCGCTCTGTGTAAAGACTATTAAGAAGAAGAATTATGTATACATTAAAGCGCCGTGTTAGCGAACCTGCGTTAAGTGCCACATGTCCTAGGTTTGATTACCGCTCTGGACATCATGTTTGTATTGACCATACATGCATCTGTTCCGGTCTGGGTGCGCTTGTCCTTGTCATTGTGTGTTTCCAGAACCCCAACACAAGATATAACTATCCTAATGGGGTCCGTTAAGTGTGTAGCATTTATTTATTCTATGACATAATCACTAGAAATAAAGACTCAAGAAAACATAATATCAGTTCGTAAAATAAACAAATATTTCGTAAAAAAATATTTACACGTCCATTAAATCTCACAAAATAATACCTTCGTTTCGAGAGAGAGCGACGAAGGGGATCACTTGTTATTCAAATCTATTCAGTATTCGGAGGTCAAGTACCTCATTACCAATCTTTTCATAAACAAATGAAAATTATTTATGTGAAAATTTTCTTGTTTACATAAATTTTAGAAGTACCTATCGAAATTCATGTGAATTTGTATTCGAACATACTCTAAAACTAATAATTAGTATCTTTCAGGGAACATTATCCTCATTCTTCGGAAGCTGAGAGTTTAATTAGTCTTATATTGTATGGTCAATCTATCTTTTCGGCGTCGGGACGTGACGTGGGAATAATTTCTTTCAAAGTAGAGATTATTTCACCAGTGCAATCAGTAACACTGGTGTAAGGTCTTGTTGCAAGAGGCTAGCCAGGTAGGTACCCCCGCAGTGTCATCTATTCTACCACAAAGCAGTGTCTAGTGTGTAGTGTCTTTCGCATTACCATGTTCCAGTTTGAAGGGCACTGTAGGCTAGTGAAATTACTTGGCAAAGGAGATTTAAGAAAAAATATCTTAAGGTTGGCAACGCGTGAGTGGCACCTACTAATAATGTTGCACGCACTCATAGGTTAAGGCAACTGTTTACCATCAGGTGTGCCGTATGCTAGCTACAACATGCGCGGTGGCAACCCAAGGATGGGAGGGAATGAATGAAAAGGAAAAAAGGAAGGTTAAACCGTAGGTAGGAAGGTGGGAGATTGTGCGGTTGGCGGCGTCTCACATATCGCACGAAACGTTACTTTACGCTGATTTTCTGTAAGAGGGTAGTACTTCCCCTTTCGAGCCGGCCCATTTGTGCTGAGAAAAGCATGGCTCTACTAGTGCAAGTTATAATGATAAAAATAATAAATAGTCTGTGATTCGAAAGATGCTTATTTTTATTAGAATTTAATTATAACAAGTATACTATAGCTTTTTATATATGGCTGGCACCATCATCACGAGCATCCAGAATGCTATATAAATTTGTTAAGCGAGATATAAGTCACAAACAAGTTTTTATTAGTTACTTGAGGGTGGCATTGTCTTATATAGATAGAACCCTCAATAATAAATAAATGATTAAAAAAATATATATGAACAATATTTTTCGCTCTTACCGATGTAATAATAAAAAATATAAACTGGATTAAATAACGGTGTTTTTATT
Source organism: Hestina assimilis (assembly GCA_023373885.1). Classification (NCBI taxonomy): domain Eukaryota; kingdom Metazoa; phylum Arthropoda; class Insecta; order Lepidoptera; family Nymphalidae; genus Hestina; species Hestina assimilis. The sequence continues at coordinate 565,467 of CM041749.1, read as the reverse complement.
GCCTGAAAATACGGATATATCGACGTTTTCTAATAATGAATCCTAGCTAGATCGACTTATCGTCCCCGAAACCCCGCATACTATATCTCATGAAAATAGTCAAAGCCGTTTCTGAGATCTTCTTATCGATTGGTTAGTGGTCAAACTAGTGTCAGAGTTGTTCAGGTCGTCCGTAGGCTTCTGACTTGACTTATCGACTGTTGTCGAATTGTCTACAGCCGGGACCGACTTTTTACGTGCCCTCCGAAGCACGGAGACGCTTGGTTGAAATACCACTATGCGATCACCCATCTAGTGACTGACCGCGCCTAAAGTTGCTTAACCTACCGATCGTTTACCGATCAGCGGGTGCACTCGGATATGAGCGTCTAATAAGAAGAAGTTGACACCAGAACAGAACATACAAAAGCGATATCAATAAGACGTAACTTTTCTACCTCGCATGACGAATTCCTTGTTTGTTTTCCGTCGGAGGATGCGAAGTGAGCTACCCCAAGTCGGCTATGAGCGTTTCCGAGATCAGGATTATACACACACACACACGTAATGGCTACCATAGAAAATCAATTTTGGGTATGTTTACCCAACAAATGATGAATGGTAGCCATTTTGGAACACAGCACGGTAGTATTTTATTTTTAATAGCTTATGTTTACTTTTTTTTTAAACTTATTTTATATCTTTTGTTTTTTGTTCATTTTTATTATTATTTGTATTTTTTTGTTTTAATTGTATTTAAAGTATGGACAATGTAATTTATTTTTGTTCCTAAGTTAAAAGAATGTTTATGTTCAATTTTACTTAAAACCTTCCACCTTCTTCACGGTATCCTAAGTCGCTTGTTAAGCGAAAAACGAGAAGATAACAATGTTTCTAAGAAATTCTGCCGTTAAATAAGATTTCTGAAATATGAAGACAAAAAGACCACGATGCAATACATAATAAGGATGGAAGGTGTGTATTTGTGTGTGTGAGTGTTTGTGGGCGTGTGTGTGTTTCTTCTATAAGCATTTGGATCTAATAAGATCATTTATTTATTTATAATTTTAAATACCCACAGTCTTAATGTCACTATCATAGATATAATTAAAATATATTCCATTCAAAGCTTCAATATAATCTAACCACCCTCTTCTCTTTGGTTATGGAGACGTAACGATCGACCTTATCATCTGAAGCCACTTCTGATTATTCAAATTATAGAAGACCGCTGTATAATTTCCCTAATGGCATTAATAAAAAAAAAAAATGTTACCTAGAAATAAATTTTATTTTTTATTAAAAAGTTGGAGCAACTATACAATTTTCAATTTCTTTCTTAGAAAATAATGTGATCCGTTAATGCTAAAGCAAATAAAAACTATATAATCTATCAAAGAGCAAATTATCATTTTAAACGCGGCCTTTATACTAAGTAAAATAAGAATTCTTATGCGTAAAAGAATAATACGAGTCTTAACCTATTTAACACATTAAAATTATTTATTTGTTTCTCTGTGGAGTCTCATTATTATTTTTTAAATTTAAACGATGCATATAAACATAAGCAACATACATACATTTTTTCATTTAGCATTATTAAAATATTTTAATATACACACCGGACACCGTTTTGACGTTGTGGTTCTCCCCACCGTGCCTCGGAGAGTACGTTAAGCTGTCAGTCCCGGTTGTAAGAGTAATAAGCAGACCCTGAGTAAATAAAATACCGGGAATAATGCTAGGACGAAGAAAATATTTTAATATAAATAACAAACTTTGAATTTTATGTAACACGCTAATCTTGTAATTTATAAAACGTTTAGCGTTTGTTCGTAACAAATTAAATATAAATGAATATTTGCTTTCGTTTTAACAGGATGAAAACATATTATAACATAAGGCGTTATAGGAAGATCTAGTGGTATATTATATTTGAAGCCTCAATAGCCTAACGGTAGAAGGGCCGACTTCGCTCCGTTAACGCGAGAGTCGAGGGTTCGATCCTGACCCCCTTGGGCTATTGTCGTACCCACTCTTAGCGCAAGCTTCGAGCTTATTTGGAGGGGCAATAGGAATATTAATAATGCCTGAAAAAAGCATAGCTAATATTCTTTAAGTTAAAATATGATTTAACTGTGCCGCAACTTCTCTCTCGCTACAAAATTATTGTTATGTTTTTTATTTTGTTTTAGGAGACAAGATTTTTTATGTTACTAAGTTGGCAAGCAAGCATACGGCCCACCTGATGGTAAGCGGTTGCCGTAGCCTATGAGCGCAACACCATTAGTTGATGCCACTCACGCGTTGCCAACCTCGAGAAATTGCTTCTTTATTCTCCTCTGCCCAGTAATTTCACTAGCCTACAGTGCCCTTCAAACCGGAACACCGGCGATGGGGTCGTCACATCCCGATCCCGGTGGGATAAAATTAAATTATTATCTATTAAGCCGTTTATGCGTGATTGAGTAACAAGCATCTAAAGATCATTGCAGTACGTTTTTTGATAATCCCACGCAAAGTTGACCATTTTTCCAGGATAAAAAGTATTGTATGTCTTAATCCAGGTAATAATCTATATCTGTATATAATTTCATACAAATCCGTCAAGCCGATTTTGCACAAGTAACAAACATACAAACATATATCTGTTATATTAAATAAAATACAACGACGTCGACGACGTTGTGGCGCAGCGGTAGCAAACGCCACAGGTCGCGAGTTCAATTCCCGCTCGGAGCATAATATGTTTGTATTGACTGACTGATTGATATTGATTGATGTGTATTTGTCCTTGTCCTTGCATGTGTTTCCGGTCCTCCGACACAAGATATCACTATCCTTATGGGGACCGTTGGGTGTACAGCGTTTATTTATTATTTCATAAATAAATAAATTAATTAAATAAAAAATCTAACTATCCTTTAATTGATAACTGTTCGTTACTTTGGTTAGAAATAAATAAACTTTTAGTGTCATCTTCTCGTTGAAATTCTTCATAGTTAGAATTCATGAAAATGAAAGATAAAGTAATCATTGTAATAATCACAGCGGAGACTGTTAGCAAAAACACAAAGGAAGAGAGAACTGACTGTAGATTATTAATTTTTTAATTCAGCGAGAACGCTTTATGAAATCTGTACAAACTAATTTATGAACAATGCTTTAAAAAGACCCAAGTGAATGGCTTAGCCAATATAATCTCTATTATATGCTTAAAATGTATATAAGAAGCATATACTTACTTTATACAATGGACAGGACCTTCCATACATACAAAAGGTGAAAGACTCGTTGGTGCTCCTTCCTAAGCGCAATCAAAACGAAACCAGTCACGAGCTTGTAACATAACCGAATGAAGCTTGCTGTGAATGTTCGTTCCATTGCATTTAAGATGTACCCAAAAAGTGGTATTTCTAAATTGACTGATAATAAAAAAGTAATTAAAAATTTCTAGCGTTGTGGGAAACGGGTTTGGCAAATGAACTACCGGCTCTTAGACCATAACGCGTTACTGGTAGTCCAATACACAATCTGCGCTATAAAAAACACGTTACATCAAAAGGTAATTCCTTATTTCAGATCAGATTTTACACAATTCTCTTTAAATATAGAAGTAACAGACGTAAAGATAAATCCGACATCAAAGTTCGTAATCTAATATTAACTTAGTAATAAAGATATTAGAGAGAAATAAGATAAATAAACAGAAAAAGGGTTAAGACTTTATTCACAACTAAAATACTTCTATTCGTGGATTTATGAAAAAACCTTTTCATAGTTAAGAGTATATTTTCTTATTCCTGTGTTATAAAAAAATGTCTCAGATTTTTCCTTATTGGGTTATTACATTGGGACTGAGGGTGTGGAATTTATTTCCAAGGCGTGATGTTACCTCGTTAAGTGCAGAGACAGTGTGGTCTAGTAACAAATAACATTACAAGATCGACTCTTGTATTTGTGTGGATTATATTTTATTCGTTATAAGAGGACATATTGTTAATACATGGGGAGAATTTTTTTGGGTTAAAAAGTGATTTCTACGTCTTATGGATAAGAGAGAGAATGCTCTGCATAGTCTTTGTCACCGTCGTAAAGTCGCTTGTCTGTCGGTGTTCTACAGACTCTACTTCGGGGAGTGTGCTGATGAGCTCCATGAACTCATACCGCCATCGCCGTTTTTCTACCGGGATACCAGGCGCACTGCGGGGTACCACCCATATCTGGTCGATATACCTAATATCCGAACTATGCGCTTTCGTTCGTCATTCATAATGCGCACGGCCAGGGATTGGAATGCTCTTCCGGCTTCTGTATTTCGGAATGCATACAACCTGAACCTCTTCAAGGTGCGAGTACATAGGCTTCTCTTGAGTAAGCTCGCTCCAACGTAGACCTCATCTATGCTTTCACGCTCGATGGAGGTCAAGAGCTTACCCATTTTGAATAAAAAAATGCTCTTCGTATGCTATGGAATTTTCTAGGCATTTTTCCACTTAATCTGTTTACATTTTTGGTTCTTGTTGCAATGTTGTGATATACCTGCCTTTAGTGCCGCTGAAGACTAGACATATATATATATTTTCGTTATGCTATAGAATTTTTAAGGTATTTTTCGTAAATTTTATGGATAGACTGCAACGATTTTGATAAAATTTTAGGCCTTGGTGTTCAAAATAGTAACTTGTAATACAAGAGTTGCAGGTTTGATGCTGACCCCTTGGGATATTGTCGTACCCACTCCTAAACACAACTACAAGCTTGCAGGGTAAAGTGGATATTATTAATGACTTGAAATAGCTATGACGATATACTTTAAAAAAAATAGTTCTAGTTACTTCATGCCGAAATTTCACTAATTCATTTCAAAATCAGCAAGGTTCTAATCTAAAATGAAATTTACATTTCTACTCCAATATAATAATAAATGAAAATTACAATTCAGAATCGGTAACCTTTGTTTTACAGCCTATGATTGCCAACAAAGGTCGTATGGTAATAGTGCTGTATTAAAATAATAACTTATTAAACCTGAATTAGAATAAACCCTGGAAAAGAAATAAAATTTTCGATATTATTAACAAAAATTACCGAAAAGATATAAGCAAACAAATAGACAAACAAACATTCATACATAAAGACACGCAAACTGAATCATGTTAGTTCTGAAAGCCGAAGCAGTCTTCGTGGCGAAAGTTATACCATGCTAATCTTGGATGTGAATATCAAAACTTGTTAGTCTTCATCAATCTGAAACATGCTTTTGTTACGGAGAACCTTATTACTTGAGGCATAAGGTTCGAAATCTACAGTGATTTGGACCTGTGATTTGTGAAGTTCTGTTCTGTGATCTTGAAAATCTCATAAAAGTCTCATTTAGGGCCATCGGTTTTCAATTCAAAATTCCAAATCTTCGGACCCCAGAACGTAACACTATTTTTGGAAGAAGCGTCGTTATTGCTGCATGTTAGTAGTAGCACAGCCGCTTGGCTGTTGCCGTTGCCGGCCCATTTCTACTGGGAGGAGCTTTCCTCCCAGTAGAAATGGGCCGGCTCGATAGGAATGCACTACCCTCTCACAGAAAATCAGCGTAAAGTAACAGTATCCCACACCCTCTGTTTCCTTTTTTTCCTTCTCAACTTTTCTTTCCTATCCCTCGTGTTGGCGACGCGCATGTGATACTTCGAGCATTACGTGAATTCGTAGATCGCGGTGTCCGTCACACAGACTATGTGCTTGTTTGCCAAATATCATGATATAAAAAATGGGTCACAATTGTAACAGACTTACCAAATACTAATTAACATAGTATTGCCCTTAATTGGGATATTCATCAGCCAAACCACGTGCATCTCTTAGTCTTAAACAGTTTTGTTGAAATTTTCCACTCGAAAACTAAAACCTACAAGAATTATATACAGAATATCAAATAGGATCGAAGTGAAATTTCTTGAAAGTTTTCAGAATTTTCCCATAATCCTTAATACCGTTATCGGGATATTGAAAATTTGCAAGGCGACAACATATTTAGCTCGCTCAAAACGTTCACAATCCTTTTGAAATGCATTTGATCAGCGACTTTGTATTTATCGATGCTTTTAGTGATATTGTGCTTATATTTGAATACAGCAAAATCTGTAGATTGGTCTAAGTTAAGAATTTAGAGCGTATTAGACCGGTTTCAGGCTCGCGCTTATACGCGCGCTACAAAACGCCCAAAGCGCGTACACGGCCACATTCCGGCGTATACGCTCGGTATGGTGGTGTCAGTCAGTGAAGTCAGGCTGGTCAATTTAAAAAAATACGTGCTTATATGGACGTATTTTTTTTTATTTCATGACGTTGGCAAACAAGCATACGGGCCGCTCGATAATAAGCAGTCACCACAACCTATGAACGCACGCAATATTAGAAGTATCACATGTGCGTTGCCAACCCAAAGGATAGAAGGGAAGGGATGAGAAAGGAAAAAAGGAAGCGTACAGAAAGGGCGAAGGCTTGGGCCTCCGGCTCTCTCAATCATCGCACGAAACGCAACAGTACCTACTGATATTTTTAATTAACGCCAATTTTCTGTGAGAGGGTAGTACTTCCCCGATCGAGCCCGTCCATTTGTGCTGGGAAAAGCATGGCTCTACTACTAAGCGTATAAGCGCGTCAACACGCGTAAATGGCTTACCGGATGGCGATTAAATTTAGCACACAGCTTATTACCTGGATTAACGCGTAGTATAATACTTTTTATCTCGAAAAAAAATAGTTATTAAACAGAATTTATTCAATTAAAAATTGTTGTATATGTGTCTTATGGAACTTTAGTTACTTATTAATGATTAATTTCTCCTTGGAACCAATTTAAAAGTCACCATGGACGAAGTCGCGGGCAGATGCAAGTATAAAATAATGCCAAACGATTTCCCTGTACTAAGTCTCGGCACCTGATACCTTCATCACATTACTTCTGTCCTTTATCCAAAATAAAATCTGATGTAACCTTTCTTTTCTTAAATAGCTACGCGATTGTCGATGTTAGGTGACTTGGAACAAGCGAGACCTACATAATGGCGTATCTAAAGAAAGGTTATATAATAAAGCGACTGGGGATGTAATGTAGGATTTTTCTACGCGGTTTGTTGTATTTTATCTCGGCAAATTTTTTTACTATGTATTCAACATTATATAAATATTACATTTTAATTAAATAGGGTTACCCACGTAGAGGACAAATTTAGCTTAAGATCTTGATTGAAACGTTTTTGTATTTGAATATCGTGTTTTATATATGAAGAAACTAATTTTAATTAATATTGACATTTAATTATTAAAGCTATTCCATCAACCATCCGTTGGGCACCCTTCATCAGGGTGAGTGGGTAACGTTCGTGGTCGTGAACCGCCTCTCACTGCACGCTTATGCTCCGCTCGGCTGGGAAACTAGTCGGTACCTAAACCTAATGAACGTCAGTTTTAGCCGGTTTTTAATTAAGTTTAATATTGGCCTGATGTTAAAAACGTAAATCTACATTTTTATTTTATAACATGATTAATGTTATTGGAACGAAATTGCTCACGGTACACGGCTTACGGGTAGTGCGATTTAGTAGAAATCGTTACGTATCTAAATGCCGTATTCTATGTGTGTGTGCATGTGTATCGAGCCTATTGACCACACGAGCGAGTGAGTGCGCAGCCGTGTGCAACTCTCTCTCTCTCTCTCTCCTTCCCTCTCTCTCTCTCTATCTCTCTCTCTGTCTGTCTCTTGTTATTATATAACCTATTGAAATATACAGATTTGGTTTCATACATCTGAAGAAAAATTTAAGGAACCTCGTTCCTAACGAGGGTCCCCTGACTTCACAATTTTTTGTTAATTAACTTATCTTACGCTCAGTGCTTTCGCTCAAATTTAGATATTATTTAGATACAGGTAATATAGACTAATTTAAAATATATAATTATCTTTAAAGTCATATCAAAAACAATGAAGATAATTAGGGCGAATAGCAGACTCTATTGGAAGTCGGCTTGTAATAAAAATTTTGTTTAACAATTCAATATTAATCTAATTACATTCAGCCATTTTACGACGGCGAGGTAATAGCTGCGGACATTATTGAATTAGGCCACTTTTGATTATTCAAATTGTATTATACTGCAGGATAATTTTGCTAAGAGCGTTGGAAAATCAATATTATATTTAGTACTGAAGAAATCTGCACAGTATAATTAATCGGGGCGATATGAACTTGAAAAGGCGATGAAGTAGACGACGTAGTGGTGCAGCGATAGTGAACCGGCATTAAGCGCCACAGGTCGGCTCAATTCCAGCTTGGAGCAGATTGTATTTACCATACATGTATGTGTTCCGGTCTGGGTAGGTTTGTTCTCGTCTTTAATCAGTTTTAACACAAAAAAGGGCCTTTTACAATACGACATTGAGAAAAACGTTTGATAGACCATTATTTTTTTGGTTACTGAACGCCGGTAGTACTGTCACTGAATGGGTAGAATTTTTCCTACATCGCTCGCAAAGCTAAACACTCTACGGCACACATTAGGATAGTTATCCTGTGTAGAGGGTCAGAAACTTACACAAGGACAAAGAAAAACACACCCAGATCGGAAAACATGCCTGTATGGTGAATACAAACATGCGAACGCGAACTGTGGCGCTTAAGGCAGGTACGCTACCTCTGCGCCACAACGTCGTTCACCAACGTACAGTGATAGGTAGCTAACCTACATTTAAGCCTTACTTAACCGTGTCTTAAAGCATACAAACAAGCAGACACAAGTACAACGATCACCAAATTGTAAAGTATTTGCTAGTACAAAAGTATTTTGTAAATATTATCAACTTATTTCAACTTTACTCTCAATATTTTCAGTTTGTTGACGATATTTCAACTTAACCGTGTTGAAAGGATTTATGCCGAGGCATTCAAGACTTCAGCGAACGAGAATTGCCTTCACCTTGTGTCAACATTTCAATAAATGCTGCTATTGTATGGACTTTATAGAAATTTCTGGGTAACGTTATTTACAGATGGAATAGAAATTTTAATATTAATAAAGCTATACAGTATTCAATCATACAAAATCAATAATTTAATATAATTTAAGAAACACAATTCTTTTATTTATTTTTTACTTCTGAAATAGAAACAGCCCAAATATTATTATGATATTAGTTAAAAAAACTCTACGCTTAGCGATCCCAGTGGAATGTACTTCATTATGAAAACAGCACAGCGCTTTTGCGAATTGACCGGTAAATTTACCTCTTACAAAATATTAATTTATTAGCAGTAGGTGCTGATGCTCTTCGTCAATATGTGGTACCTCTATCTGTCCTCTTGTCGACTTTTCCTGACGGGGAGGAAATTTGCTACCAGATCAAGTCTCAACAGCTCAACAGCAGAAGGGCCGACTTCGCTCCATTAACGCGAGAGTTGAGGTTTCGATGTTGACCCCATGGGCTATTGTCGTACCCACTCTTAGCGCAAGCTTCGAGCTTATTTGGAGGGGTGATAGGAATATTAGTAATGCCTTGAAATTGCATTGCTAATATTCTTATTAAAAAAGATACCCAGCTTCCTGGTACCGGAGCGTCTAGATGGTAACGTCGCGGAAACCCTATTGAATCTCCTCGCTGGCCGACCTCAGTGCACGTAACAGGCTCTCTCAGCTCTCGCCGAAAGAGCCAGCGTGACTTGCCAAGCACTGTGCTTCGTTCGTGGCTAGCTGATATCGGTTCCGGGGATTTGTCCCTTGTCCATCAGCTGTCCATGTGACTATAAGCTAAGATGATGAGTACCTTAAAACTTAAATAAATAATTATTATATCGTAATAAAGTATATTTTAAAGCAATTCTTATTTCTCATTTCTTAAATTTCAATATAACAAAATGAAATCTTTTAACAAGTGTTACAATATGTGGCTTTCCGATGGAAACTCGTAACAAATTTCATTTCATTGTAAGCGAGATTACCCACTCCCAAACCCCGCGCAGAGCACAAAAGAATCTGAAATTATACGTCATGTGATTAAATCCACTTACGTATTTACCTTAATTTCATGTAACTGCTAAATTCCGCAAATGTATGGTAAATTTAAATTGAATTTTACAAAAATAGTCATATTATTAATATTAATATACGAGAGTTTAAATGATTTTTGTGCTCATAAAAGTTTGCTACCACGGAAATATGCATTCATATCATATCTAATTATAGTTGAAAAAAATCAAAAATAAATTATTGGTTTAAGTCTTTAACTGAAGGTCGCTTCTTCAAATCCCGCCAAACACTTCTAAGTTTTCTAATGCTTCATTTGTGTTGCGAATTTAACTTAACGACGAAGGAAAACATCGTGAAGAAATGTCATCGAAGAATTTCTAAGACATGCATAATGTACCATGTCAATAGTAGTGGTGGTATTTAGCTGGTTGTAGGACTTAAATGCCCGCCCAGTTAGTACCAATGACAAACTCGTGAAGTGACAGCCTTTCAATCACGTTTCAAGGTCCCAGCATATGATCAGTTGTATTTCGAAGGTGGCTATAGCAGTTCGCATTTGCAACGTATTAGACGCCTCCACTTTTGGACTCTATTTCCATTTAGTATCAGAAAGAGTAGTCATGGCCACCGTGCTAAATAAAAAGAATATCACAACTTCAAATATACATCGCAAGGATAAGTAAATCTTAAAAAGGGAAAGTCGTTATTAAAAATCAATGTGATATTTCCACTAAAATATTTTTGCTACAAAACTAACCTCAGCTTGTGATATTCTCAAAGTCAAATTCCAAGCTATTGGTTTAACATTTTAACAATAGTCGATATGATATTATACAATTTGGTTAACCTTTCAAACTTAATTTGAACTTTGAAACCTAAAGTCACTTTAAGTGACCTTTTGCTAAATTAATTACTCAAGGTCTACTGAATACGGTCTATAGAAATACATTGTATGGCTTGTATATTCGCCTTTAATTTTTAAAGTATTTTGTAATATTTCATTCTAATCTTATCAATACACAACGCTAAGTAAAAAGTAAATAAAATTAGTACTCAGTTAAAACTTATGTAATTGCATTTTAATCCTGATTTGAAGATATAAAATTAAAACGTTTTGGTAGACATGTTAACTAGCCTCTGCCCACGACTTCGCTCGCGTTAAATTTGGAGTAGCATAGACCTTATTTTTTATTTAAAGTTTGAAATATTTCAGACCTTTAGATGTGGAATTGCTATTGTTATGTTTCGTAATCTTTTTTATAAGCATACGGGCCGCGTGATGATAAGCAGTCACAGAAGCCTATGAAATCTTGTGATACTTGAAGTATCACATGCGTGTTGCCAACCTAAGGAATAAGATGGGAAGAAAGGAAGGGAACAGTGCGGTGGGAGATTTGGCCTCCGGCGGTCTCACTCAACGTACGAAACGCAGCAGTAGTAATGAGAGGGTAGAACTTCCCTTGTCGAGGCCATTTGTGCTGGGAAAACCATGGCTCTACTACCATAGCGTATCCTCCGTGTCTTATGTGCTCTCTGAGTCACAGTGGGGAGACCCACGACGACAAACGCCCAGACAAAACTCGGGCTCGCTACCAGCACGTCAAAAGGGTCAGTCAGCATGTTATCGTTACTGTAATAAGCACGATATTATATAAATAATAGCGTGTCTAACGTGAAGTTATATAAACATGAAAAACGAAGTATCGCTCTAGATTTTCAGTTAATATTTATTGAGGTCAATTTCCCCTTATATTTTGTTCTATCGTGAATGTATTTTGAATTTTTTGCCAGCAAATGTATCAAAATTTTAAGAAAGCATAAAAATAACTATACTATTACTAGATACGCATATATTTTAATGTGACACCATGGTGGATTATTAGTAGCGAGTCCGTCTTTTGCCTCGACGGTTGCGGTTTCGATTCCCGCTCGGCCAAATAGTTGTATTGATCTTACTAGCTGTTCCAGTCTGGGCGTTTGTCCTTGTCTCCCCATCGTTCCTCGGATCGCACGTTAAGCTATCGGTCGCAGTTTTTATCAATAACATTGATAATTATCGTTAACTCTTGTAAGTAATTTGCCAATATCCCATGAGTTACTACTTTGCCCTTAGGGTTGCGGAGGTCAGATGGCAATTGCTTTGTATAAAAACTAGTAACTTGTCAAATCCGGATATAAGATAGAGAGAGAGAGACATAAGGAGAGTCTGGGTAGATAAAATACCAGTAACAATGCTAGGAAGAAGAATAAAAGCAATTTTAATGTAAAAATTAAAGGGCATTAATAGGCAGAGGAGATTTAAGAAGTAATATCTCGAGGTTGGCAACGCGTGAGTGGCACCTATTAATGGTGCTGCGAGCGCTCAACAACCACTTACCATCAGGTGGGCCGTATGCTTGTTTTCCAACTTGTAATATAAAAAAAAGAAGACTCTCATAGAAGACACTTGATACTTATATTCTATGGACGCCCTGTTTTTTTAATTATAGCTCTATGCCGAGGGAATGATTTCGTTCATTTGTTATTTAAAACTAGTTAGTATTCATGGGTCAAGTGTCTCATTACCAACCTTTTCATAAATAAAGTATGATAATTATTTATTCCGAAATTTTCCTGTTTACACAAAGGTTGCTAATGAGAAATTCTCAGTCGTCAAAATTCATATTAATTTTAATTTGACCCCACGCTGGGACTAATTTCATTTGAAGAAGTACGTACCTTTCTTCGAATTTAAATGCCCTTTAGAAAGCTTTTCTCTGCTTGTTCATGACATACCCATTACGGTAATTGTCACAATTACGTACACATGTCATGACACGGTAATGACGCGGGTATTCGATCTATATAATGGAAGTTAAATGTACAAATGTAGCCCCAATATTTGTTTTGTTTTTTATAGAATTAATATAAATTTATAAGCCTCAATAGCTCCACGGTAGAAGGGCCGACTTCGCTCCGTTAACGCGAGAGTCGAGGGTTCGATCCTTACCCCCTTGGGCTATTGTCGTACCCACTCCTAGCGCAAGCTTCGAGCTTATTTGGAAGGGCAACAGGAATATTAGTAATGCCTTGAAAAAGCATTGCTAATATTCTTTAAAAAAAAAAAAAGAATTTCGTAACCAAAGGCCGTTTGTCTGTCAGCAGTGTAGTGTGCCCTTGGGAGGTGTTTTCTGGATTTCAAACTAAAAAAACGAATTATTTTTAAAAATAGTCTTTTCGTTGTCGTGAAGTAGAAGCGATCATAATCGCTGATATTCGCGGGTTTGATTCCAGCTCGAGAGAGATAGTAGTAGAGTCATACTCCTCTCAGCACAAATATTCCAGCTTGAACGAGGAAGTACTCTCCTCCGTCCCTCTCCCAGAAAATCAGTGAAAAGTAACATTATCAGTATAGTTGTGCTTCATGCTATGAGCGCCGGAGGCCCAATCTCCCACCCACTCTGTTCCTTTCCTTTTTCTTTTTCTCATCCTTTCCCTGCTATCCTTTTCGTTGGTAACTATATATGTGATACTTGAAGTATCACTCGCGTCCATAGGTTGATGTGACTGTTTAACATCAGGCGGACCGAATGCTTGTTTGCCAACCGTCATGACATAAAATAATTGATATATGTATTGGTCATACAGAGATTATTCCACCAGTGCAATCAGTCACACTGGTGGTAGGTCTTTTGTTGCAAGAGGCCGGCTAGGTAGGTACCACCGCAGTGTCCAATATTCTGCCGCCAAATAGTATTGTTTAGGCACTACTGTGTTCCGGTTTGAAGGGCATTGTACGCTAGTGAAATTACTGGGCGAACGAGATTTAAGAACTAATATCTCGAGGTTGGCAACGCGTGAGTGGCACCTACTAATGGTGCTGCAAGCGCTCATAGGCTGCGGCAGCCACTTACCATCAGGTGGGCCGTATGCTTGTTTGCCAACTTCTAACATAAAAAAAATATATATGTTTATTTCGATCTGATTATGTTTTCATTACATACATAGGATAAAAGTGACCTTATGTTGAGTATGTAAAGCGTTTAAATAACATATTCCATATTCACCCTAAATATTCCACGTCAAGTTACCTTCAAAAGCAGAAACTCAAATACAAGTACACAATGCATTAAAGGCAATATTGTATAAACTTAAAGCGCAAAAGCCTTTTGTACTAGGTGCTTTGCTTTCAACCTGTAAGTATAATACATCGTTAGCTTTATTATTAATCCAATGACCTTGCATTAAAATGGATGCTATTTTATTTTCCACGATATAGTTTATTAACAAAACACTATGGAACAATAAATGTCAAATATGAAGCCTCAATAGCTCAACGGTAGAAGGACCGACTGCACTACGTTGACACGAGAGTCGCAGGTTCGATCATGACCCTCTTTGGCTATTGTCGTACCCACTAGCGCAAGCTTCGAGCTTATTTGAAGGGGCAAAAGGAATATTAGTAATGCCTTGAAAAAGCATTGCTAATATCATTGAGGAGTAGGCAACCGATGAACTATTGTCTCCTTTAAGTAGTTCAATGGTCATTAAAAGATGGTCATAATAACGCCACTTAACTGGTTGTCGTAGCGTTGGTGCGCTTGCAAAAGCATTCATTTATAGATGTGACTCACGCGTTGCCAACCTCGAGATATTGGTTCTTAAATCTCCTTTATCCATAATTTAATTAGTTATACTGTCTTTCCCACCGAAGTAAAGCCATTCAAAGCAGACTGCTGCTTTAAAGTGACGGGACAAACGGGACAAAGATACGGACTTGTCTAGTATAGGCTCCAATAGATGTTGACATATTGTATATAAGCTTTCGTAATAAATAAAAAGTATTTCTCGGCGTCGGGATGTGACGACCCCAACGCCCGCTGTTGGGATAATCTCTATCACACCAGAGATTATTCTACCAGTGCAATCAGTCACACTAATGGTAGGTCTTTTGTTATAAGAGGCCGGCTAGGTAGGTACCACCGCAGTGTTAAATATACTGCCACCAAATAGCACTATTATTTACTTAGACATTACTGTGTTCCGGTTTGAAGGGCGCTGTACGCTAGTGAAATTACTGGGCAGAGGAGAATTAAGAACCAATATCTCGAGGTTGGCGACGCGTGAGTGGCACATACTTATGGTGCTGCAAGTGCTCATAGACCACGGCAGCCACTTACACTTATAAAAAAAAAGTAATAAGAATAGGAGTAAAATGATAAAGAAGAGGGCAAAGGAAGAATTTGAATTTCCAATTTTCTCATAAATTTATCAAACTCATTCAATATTAGTAGAGCCATGCTCCTCAGAACACAATGGGGCAAAATCTACATTACCTGTAGTTACTGTTGCATAACATGCGATGGAAGCCCAACCTAACCCCCTTTTTCCTTTCTTTTTTTCCTTCTCATCCCATCCCTTCAGATCCTGGCGGCTGTCATAGGTTGCGATGCCTGCTTACCAACAGGCGGACCGCATGCTTGTTTGCCAATTCGTCATGAAATAAAAAAAAAAACAATAATAAATTCTGGTATAAAAGAATATCTACCACTCATAACATCAACTGATATTTTATTTTACAAAACTTAAACGTTAAATTCTTAAAGAAAATGAAGATCATAACTCAAAGTATAAGATAACAGCGTAAGATCATTTTAGTTAGATAGTGGCTTTGGATATCTTAGCCTTTTAAAATATACCTAAAGTATATTCTACAAAAGTGCTTAGAAACTGTCCAAGTTTCCTCATAAAAGTCTCAGCATACCAAGATAAAGAGTTTCCCACTTTAGTTAGTCTTAAATTTCACTGCTAACGAAGGAGTTTTGAAATTTTAAATCCATTATAAAAATATTTTAAAGAGACTAACATTGTTATTTGTATACTTATCTAAACCAATATTTATATTTAAATATGCGATATTGGTCAATCAAATCAAATCAAATATTTTTATTCAACACAAAAAGCATTACACTTATTTGTTGAAAGTCAGATTCTACCACCGGTTCCAAAATTAAACCTCTACCTGAGAAGAACCGGCGAAACAAACTCAGGGGTTTTATCTTTTTTTATGTATTTTTTTAAAAGTGATATTAGTTCACATATTATAATCACTGAAAAGCCTGGAGGGACTTTCTCTTTTCCAAGGCGTGGTGTCCTCAAGGAAATGTTGGTGGTGTTTAGGGAATTTTTCAATGGAACCCTATTACTAAGCCTGTGCTGTCCATCCGTCTCTCAGTCGGGCTGTATCTCATGAACCGTAATCATAGGTTGAGAGTTGAAGTTGTTGACACTGTTTGTGTATATCACATTTTTGCTATATCTCATGATTATTGTGATAGATATACAATTGGGTTTTTATAAATTGTTTTTCTATGGCCGCTATAATAATAAATTTTAGAGAATCCCCTAACTTTGTTTTTCATGTTATTTTTAGTAATATAAAATTAAATTACGAATTCATTTTTGCGGTCGATTTTAATTCGTTATTATTAAAAGTACTGAAGATTCTTCATCAGCAAGCTGCGGAGTCCTTTAGTTATGTAATTTTCCAATTAGAATAAGTATAAACAATACATTTCATCAATTACTACTATAATTTCTCTACTTCTAAACCAATATAAAATTATAAAAATCACAAAAGAAATAAAGCCATAGATTCTACTAAGATTTTCTCTATAGCCATTATACCGTTGATAAGAATATAAATAAATAATAAATAAATAAACGCTACACACTCAACGGCCCCCATTAGGATAGTGATATCCTGTGTCGGGGTCCGGAAACATTCACAATGACAAGGACAAATACACCCAGACCGGAAAATATGCTTGCATGGTCAATACAAACATATTATGCTCCGAGCGGGAATGGAACCCGCGACCAGTGGCGTTTAAGGCAGGTTCGCTACCGCTGCGCCACAACGTCGTCATATAAGAAAATACTTTCAAAGATAATTTCAAATAATTCCATAAAAGCCGTAACCATCAGCGCAGAAACGAAATACCCTGGTCAATAATTGATTGAACAATTTTGTTAAGATTAATAAATCCTATTATAGCGATGCTACAACAAAGAGAATAGAATAAATACAACCAGGTCAGTTACAGCGAAAATCCTCAGTGATTACATAGTTTAACTAAGTATTAATTGAATTATTGGATTTAAGTTAAGCCACAAGAAACCCTTATAATTCTCCTTTGCTCATCCGTCTGACACTGTTTTGGCGTGTTGGTAGCCTGACTTTAGCCTTGACGGTTTCGATTCCCACTCGGGGCAAAGGTTTGTAGTGTTATTTTTATTATTACTAGCGGCCCGCTCCGGCTTCGCACGGGTATAAAATATATAGCCTATGTCATTCACTGAAAAAATGATTACAATCGATCCAGTAGTTTTGATTTATTTATTACTGCCCGTGGTTCGCACGCGTTAAATGTTATTATTTACGAACATTAGAAACCTCAAAAATATCCACTATTTTTATACATATAAACCTTCCTCTTCAATCACTCTATCTATTTAAAAATCCGCATCAAAATCCGTTGCGTAGTTTTAAAGATTTAAGCATACATAGGGATATAGGGACAGAGAAAGCGACTTTGTTTTATACTATGTAATGATGATTATCACTAACGACGTTTTGGCGCAGCGGTAGCAAATCTGCCTTAAGCGCCACTGGTCACGGATTTGATTCCTGCTTGGAGTAGATGTTTATATTGACCTTCATCCTAGCATTATTCCCGGTATTTTATGTACCCAGGGTCTGCTTATTACTCTTATCCGGATTCGACAGGTTACTAGTTTTTACACGGAGCGATTGCCATCTGACCTCCGCAGCCTTAAGGGCAAACCAGTAACTCATTGGATAAGAGCAATTTATTATCAAGAGTTAACGATTATTATCCGATGATATTGATAATAACCGGGGCCGACAGTTTAACGTGCTCTCCGAGGCACGGTGGGGAGACCCACGCGGACAAACGCCCAGACCGGGACAGAAAATTTTAACAAACATCTGCCCGAGCGGGAATCGAACCCGCAACCGTCGAGACTAAAGGCAGACTCGCCACCCACAACGCCACAACGGTGTCAAGATTTTTATATTGATCATACAGGCATATGTTTCGGTCTGGGTGTGCTTGTCATTGTCGTTGTCTATGTTTCCGGACCTCCAACACACGATATCACTATCCTTATGGGGGCCGTTGAGTGTGTAGAGTTTGTTATTATTTATTAAATATCACACAGCGAGATTCAAACTGGCGACCGTTGAGGTTAATGGCAGCTTCCAATACACCATAACGGCCGCCAAAGTATCGATAAATATTATAGTATAAAATACGAGACGTTCATAGCCGAGTGCACCCGCTGATCGGTAAATGATCGGTAGGTTAAGCAACTTTAGGCGCGGTCAGTCACTAGATGGGTGATCGCATAATGGTATTTCAACTGAGCGTCTCCGTGCTTCGGAGGGCACGTAAAAAGTCGGTTCCGGCTGTTGACAATTAGACAACAGTCGATAAGTAAAGTCAGAGGCCTACGGGCGACCTGAACAACTCTGACACTAGGTTGACCACTAACCAATCGATAAGAAGAAGATAGTATAAAATAAATGCTTAAAGGTTTTGTATGGTACTACGGAACCATTCTAAAAACACTATATATATATAGAAGCTTACATCTATATTTATAATTTTAAGATATATTTATTTGTGTTATACACAGAATTCTATGTTCATGTCGTCTCTGTAACTGTAAATACGTAGTTCCATTATATTGTTATAAGCTCATATTCATTTAATATAACTCTGTGATTATCAAAACATTTTTTTCATATCGCTGTTACAGAAGAGATATATTTTATATTATAGAGTTTATAACTCTTAATTACAACTATATCAATGTTATATAAAGCTTAAGAGAGTTGTTTGTTTAATGCGCTAAGCTACTGGTCGGATTTGCATTTGATAGTACATTTCTTGAGGAATATATGGACGCAAATAAGCAATACCATTTCAACCCACATGAATGTCATTCCGAGAAAAACGCGTTTGAAAATTTTGAACAACTTGCTTTATATGATTTTTTTAATGTATTGGTCAAGATTTTGGCAATTTCAGATTTATGTAAGTTATTTATACTTATTTTCACAAAAATAAGTATACAAACTGCATATTTCGTATATAATATAACCCAAAACGTTTAACTTATACAATACATAAATTGCATGATTAAAAATGGCTTTTTTAGAAGTTTTAAAGCTTAAAACCCTACAAAGATTAAAGACAAATGCTCTTCAGCCATTTACCGACACTTCTGCATATATAACTCAGTTTTTTCAATTTTGTGGGTTGACATGGTATTGCTTATTTGCGTCCATATATGCTATATAACGTCGCGATACGATACATAGAAGCCGAGCAATAAGAAAGAAAGCGTCGTCGGACTTTCCGATACGGTGAGTTTGTGGAACAACGATACAATAATATATATTTTTTTTTATGCCTTTATTTTTTTTTTATTATGGCTGCCGCAGCTTATGAGCGCTTGCAGCACCATTAGTAGGTGCCACTCACGCATTGCCAACCTCGAGATATTAGTTCTGAAATCTCGTTCGCCCAGTAATTTCACTAGCGTACAATGCCCTTCAAAACGGAACACAGTAGTGCCTAAGCACTACTATTTGGCGGCAGAATATTGGACACTGCGGTGGTACCTACCTAGCCGGCTTCTTGCAACAAAAGACCTACCACCAGTGTGACTGATTGCACCGGTGGAATAATCTCTGCTGTGACAGAGGTTATCCCAACAGCGGGCGATGGGGTCGTCACATCCCGACGCCTTTAAAATAAAGCGAAAGAATTGTTCGTTTGTTTGTTTAACGGAACAATAACTATGTGGTAAGTGTGACGTTTGCTTGAAGATTGAGGATGTACAACATTTGTTCATGAATTGTGTCAAGAACAAGTCAAAGCGAGAACTGTTTTTTTATATAAATTAATGTAAAATTTAGAATAGAATTAAAAGAGACGTGTGGCGACCGCGAACGTAGCCCAGTCACCCTGATGAAGTATGTCCGATGGGTCCGAAACTAGTCGGTACCTAAATCGATTGAACGTTAGTTTGAGCCGTTTAATTTTTACATTAAGTTTACTAATGCGTCACGAAAGTTTTAATAATTTAAAAAAAAAAAAAATTAATTATATGAATGTTGGACTCATCAAAACTATTTTAAAGTCCAACATCTATAATGGAAAAGATTTATGCAAATCATTATTAGTTTAATGTTTAATTGTACGTTTGTGATTGATTTTTTGATGATTTGTAATTATATCCGTGTGGATAAAAATCTCAAATTAATTAATAAAGAATAAAAAAATAATAATAATAACTATGTAGACCACGAGCGATGTTGCGGGCACAGCTAGTTTTGGTTTTAAATAACTTTCAACCTATACCTAAACGAATAAAGCCTCTAAATCACATACTGGGTCTTCATTTCATTTACAAGCATATTACCAAGATGAACCGTTGTTAAAATACAATTTATCTTGCTGACGTAGTGAACCACAACTAATGAGCCAGTCTGCGGTTCGAACACTGCCCTGTACAGGGAAAAGAATTTAAGGCAAGGAAATAAATGGCCAAAGATTTACACTGTTGTGAGAATAATTTGACACCGTTGTGGCGTTGTGGGTAGCGAGTCTGCCTTAAGCCTCGACGGTTGCGGGTTCGATTCCCGCTCGGAGCAGATGTTTGTATTAATCGTACAGGCATGTTTTCCGGTCTGGTTGTGTTTGTCCTTGTCATTGTGAATGTTTCCGGACCCCCGACACAGGATATAATTATCCTAATGTGGGCCGTTGAGTGTGTAGCGTTTGTGTATCTTGTAATAGTAGTTGGCCCTTCTACCGTTGAACAATTGAGGGTTTAAAAATTTAAAAAAAAATAAAATAAAAATAAATAAATAGGCAGCTTGCGGTTAGAGTATCTTTAAAGTTAGAGTATTTTTAATTTATATAAACAGTACCTGGATGACAGAGTTTTACTTGATATATTTTTTTATTATTTAAATCATGATTTTTGGAAATTATTATTATTTATATACGAATTACATAATGATGAACTATTCATGAATAATACTTTACAACGTCATCTACTGAATTAGCTTTAGTTTAGCTTGCTTATTTACTTGCCGGGTCGTTAAAGCAATAATAGTATTATCACTCGCCAATAGATGTCAGGAAGTCACATATTTCCGAAATGGAGTTTTCATTACCTGAAAACACGGACAAAACGACATTTTCTAAAAATGAAACCTTGCTAGATCGATTTATCGCCCTCGAAACTCCCAGCACACTAAATTTCATGAAAATCGTTAGAGCCATTTCTGAGATCCGTTCGTTAATTATTAGTGTTAGGTTCCCGTGTGATTAACAAAAACCCACTCCAGCCACCAACCCACTACACTACACTACAGGAGTTGAATTTCGGCATATATGGGTCTTATGGCATCCAAATTAATTAAACAAACTATTATAGCATCACTACATAGTATAAAACAAAGTCGCTTTCTCTGTCCCTATATCCCGTAGGTGGATTCGATTTCTGCGTATGCTTAAATCTTTAAAACTACACAACGGATTTTGATGCGGTTTTTTTGAATAGATAGAGTGATTGAAGAGGAAGGTTGATATGTACAATAACATCCATTAAATAGTGGAGAAATACTGTTATTTTTGAGGTTTCTAATGGGATTGTTTTACTTCAAATTTAACGTGCGGGTCACGTGCAAAATCAAAACTACTGGATCGATTTTAATAATTTTTTCAGTGAATGACATAGGCTATATATTTTATACCCGTGCGAAGCCGGAGCGGGCCGCTAGTATTATTATAAATGTAAACGGGAACTCAATATTCTTATTTCAATAAAGATGTCATAATAAAATGACGCGGGTCTAGCCGCGGGCGAAAGCTAGTTTTAAATAAAATTATGTCATAGTCGTTACGTTTATAATATTTATAGATAGACGTATATGAAGTAAGATATAAATAAGTAAAAAAAACAATAAGTCGCAATACTTCAAGAATTTTATAAAAACACATAGTATATACCCTTAAGAGTGTGTAAGTAAGGGTTGTTTTATCAAGGCGTTATACCGAGAGATGCAGTTTATCTCCTTGTCAGATACCACCACTAATCCGTTAAAGTAATGAGTCGGCCTAATACGATACCACAGGCACATGTGGAGGCAACGCATACCTAGTGAAACTTACGACATTAATTATGTATATAATACCGACCTATGCGACACCATTGTGGCGTTGTAGATAGCGTGTCTGCCTTTAGCCTCGACGGTTGCGGGTTCGATGATGTTTGTGTTGATCGGGCAGATATTTGTATTGATCTTACATATATCTATCTCGCTCTGGGCGTTTGTCCTTGTGGGCTTCCACACCCTGCCTCGGAGAGCACGTTACGCTGTCGGTCCCGATTGTTATCGTAACATACGATAACAATTATTAACATAACATCTGGTAATAATCGTTAATTCTTGATAAGTAAATTGCTCTTATCCAATGAGTTACTGGTTCGCCCTTAGGGTTGCGCTGATCAGATGGCAAAAGCTCTGTGTGAAAACTATTTAAACCTGTCAAATCCGGATAAAAGTAATAAGCAGACCATGGGTAGATACTCGGGAACAATGCTAGGAAGAAGATAATACGGATGTATACATAATTTATTTATTTATTTATTTATTTGATACACCAACAGTGATTTGAAATATGAGCTATGAATTATACAGAGTATTTTCTAAGATGATTTCAAACATTTAACTTAAGGTATATTCAGCATTAGCAAATGCCTCATTCTAGGTTAGTTACAAAAAAAGAAAAAATAACTAAAATATACAAACAATGAGTAAAATAAAAAAATAAGAAAACAATTGAAATTAAGCTGTGGCTAAGAGAATACATTTACATAATAAAGTAATATTTAAACAATTGAACTACTATTTTACTAAATAATGATAGGTGTTTATAGTTTTGTTATTGTCATTATATGCATATTATGTTAGAATTGATGTTTGTAGATTGTAATACTTAAATAACAATAACAAATTCTAAAATCACAAAGCGATTGTTATCCTAAAAAATATTTATGTTTTTCTTGAATTAAAATTATTTTTATAGCTTTTTATGTAAAAGCATTTATTAATTTTATATTTTATCGAAAGACAAGGGTGGATTTTTGAAAAAATTAAAAATACAACTTTTTCTAAATATATCACTAAAATTACAAACTTTTTAGCTCACTTACACTTTAGCTAAAATAAAATTATAGCAAGCATAACTGAGATGCTATTAAATACGCATAAGGCTTTAAATTCTGTTGTTAACCAGATTCCACTACGACAACAAACTTAAGCCTCATGTCTGAAACGAAGAAGAACCGGCGAAACAATTAAAATAAGTTTTTCAATATCACATGTTGAAATGTATGTTTCCCATTGATCAGTAAATTAAAAAGTATGGTAAAAGGTTAATTTATTCTTAAAAGGTCAAGAGATAATTCGATATTTAATTGTAATCGTTGCTGTTAACTTTGGAAAACTATTTGAAAACTCAAAAAACTTCTCTCGTAATAAGTTAGATGTATCTGTAGAAAAATGTGTAAATTAGTTAATTGATTTTAGAATATTGGAAATAAGTGAAGAAATTAAGTTTTATAATATTTCTACCATATTCAAATATATGAAGAGGATTGAATTTTTAAAACATAATGTCTGAAATGCTCAGTAAAAATATAATAAAATATTAAGAATTCTTTGTTGTTAAAAAAATAATGACTGAAAATAAACTATAAAATTTTCGTTCACCAAAAACGACTTTATTTTTGTCTTTTGGAAAATATTTAATAAATATAATAAGTAATTTGGAAACTAAATAATCAAATATTTGAAATTTAATAATGTAACTGAAATAAAACTTTTTAAAAGTATTCTGTACATAAACACTTTAGTACACCGACGAAAAATAACACCCCATTTATTCATTCAATCTGATTAAAATACTTAATTTTAATTCACATACTTTTTATTAGAAAGTATAAAAAGAAATCCGACTTACCTATAAACACGCCAAATATAAGTAACACGACCATTTTTAAAACGTCACACACTTAAACCATAATTCACATTATTTGATACACTCTTAATTATCCACAGTTACACATAAATATTCTAAAAATCGTAATTCGTATGTCTGGTTCAACGCAACCCAACGTGCATCTCGTCCAAAGGTTGGTAGCAAACTGGGGTTGAACTATGATAACACAACTTGGGATAGAGTTGCGCAAATACTGAATTGTGAAAACTGTTTCAAGTTAATAAAACCATGATTAAAAATTAAAAATTTTAAATTAACGTTTAAGTTTTTTGTACATATAATATAGTTATAATGCTAGTTATATTTCTATTTCATTGAAGTTGGTATTGCCGTCAATATTATGATGAAGTAAAGTGTTTTGTGGACATTTTAATGTAGCAATCCTGTAAATGAAACTTTTAATTACGTTAAAGTTTTTCGATTTCTAAACTATGTTTTTGATAAATTATGTAATTTTAGTTTCCCAAATTTATCTTTAATATTGTCTAAAGAGTAATGATAGGCACTATTTTTTGTCATTAAATTATTAATTATAAAAATAAGATAAATAAATCAATACCTTCAGAATACAACTATGATGAGAAATCATATTTTTATGATTAAAATAGTGTTTCAATGCAATATTATTTAAACCGTATTCAGTTATATTTCAAACTTAGTTTTAGTTATCAGGCTTCGTGAATTAACTTAATTTTAGTAAACATTTAATTGCTTAAAACAAACGCACACGAAAAACCCCATTAACATCCGCAACCCCATAGGGCATGCAGGTGCGTTGCCGCCTTTTGGGATACCACTGATTATAACGTGAAACGCGGGTAACGGGAAGTCACTTCACGAGTTTTTCATCAACGTATGGTGTTAGCTAGCCAGGCGGACCTTTTAAGCTATACCAATATATACATATTAAAGAATTGGTTCCACGACAAGCAGGTTTGCTCACGATGTTTCTCCTTCGCCGTGAAGTACGACATAAATTTGAAACGCAAGCACTTGAAAAATCAGAGCTTGTTCGGATTTGAATCCACGACCTGGTTAAAGTCGACGTTTCTGAACCATTGGGCCATCTCGGCTTATTTTCACATACTTATTAACAATAAACATCTTTTGAAATCCCCACCAAACCTCTCATAATTCTAAAATATCGCCTTACAGAAAGCCAAATTCATTATTCATAGCTCGGCATTAGTAAGTAATTCCGTTGTATAATTCCGGTAAACAAATCAGACAATTATAGTCAATTCCCTTCTCGGCCTGAATAAGCAGTTCTGAGCCTTCGAAATTTATACGTTGAAGCAAAATTAGGATCTTTACAATAGATAGAAGTGTATATAATCCGTAATCGATTAATGTATACATAGATTTAGAATACTAATAATGACTGCAGATTCACTCGTTGAAGAGGGTGTAGCGACCTCTACACGCAACATGACGTACCGCGATAGAAATACAAGATTGTTACATCTCACATCAAGCTACATGGCATACTACGCAACGATATGGACGACCAATGATTGTCACGATCCTAAATCGTGCTATCAGAGTTTCCTACGCTCGTAACCTATATAATGGACGCAAATAAGCAATACCATGTCAACCCACAGAATTGAAAAAACTGAGTTATATAGAAGTGTTGGTAAATGGATGAAGAACATTTTTCTTTAATATTTGTAGGGTTTTAAGCTTTAAAGCTTCTAAAAAAGTCATTTTTTCAATCATGCAATTTATGTATTTTTAAACGTTTTGGGTTATATTATAAACGAAATATGCAGTTTGTATACTTATTTTTGTGAAAATAAGTAAAATAACTTACAAAAATCTGAAATTGCCAAAAACTTGACCAATATATTAAAAAAATCATATAAAGCAAGTTGTTCAAAATTTTCAAATGCGTTTTTCTCGAAATTACATTCGTGTGGGTTGACATGGTATTGCTTATTTGCGTCCATATACAACTTCCCATAGTAAGTCATTGGGCTGGCTTCGGCCCGCCAGGCAATGTAACCGCCTGGTCAGAGGACCTTCCCGTTGTGTTGGACGCATTTCACACGTCATACCTAGTAGTTTTATTTAGCTTTAGAGTACCGTGCAACATGCACTGATCATTAGCATTTTATTGCTAGAAGTCGGCTTAAGGAACTACCAAGTGATACCTTCCTAGGTGCCACCGAAGTGTAAGATATTCTACCGCAAAGCAGTAGGGCGTTTTGCAATACTGTTTTTTGTTTCGAAGAACACTGTAACTATAAAGGACACTGGGCAAAGGAGATTTAAGAAATAATGTCGCAATGTTGGCAACACGTGAATGATATCTACAAATGAATGGTGTTGAAAACTTACATACATAGACTACAAAACTTCTGACCATCAGGATATGCTTGCTTGCCAAGTTATTTGAATAAAATAAAATGTACGGGTAAAAGCTCTTTAAAAAAGGGTGGTGGTCTTGAAAAATAAACTCTGGTCTGAAACAACCCTAAAATTTATTCAGAAGCACGTATCATTAAACAACAAAACAAGCGAAAATTGTTCTATTTTTTTTTTTTTTTTTATGTTAGAAGTTGGCAAACAAGCATACGGCCCACCTGATGGTAAGTGGCTGCCGCAGCCTATGAGCGCTTGCAGCACCATTAGTAGGTGCCACTCACGCGTTGTCAACCTCGAGATATTAGTTCTTAAATCTCGTTCGCCCAGTAATTTCACTAGCGTACAATGCCCTTCAAACCGGAACACAGTAGTGCCTAATCACTACTATTTGGCGGCAGAATATTGGACACTGCGGTGGTACCTACCTAGCCGGCCTCTTGCAACAAAAAACCTACCACCTGTGAAATTATTTTTAAAGGTTAGCTAAATAAGAAGTCATTAGCTAGACGCAATCAAAATAAGCAAAAAAGATAAAATCCAAAGTACATTTGGAGCACTTCAAGTACCGCAGCTTTAGCAGTAAGTAATTAACTTTACAACATCAAAGTTAGGAAGTAACGTTCTACTCTGAATTACGATTGACATCATAAAACCCCTTATGTGATTTGAGCTCTATTTAGCTTACTGTTATTACTTTAAATGCTTATTCATTTTATATTTCATGACGGTTGGCAAACAAGCATACGGTCCGCCTGATGGTAAGCAGTCACCACAAGATATGAACGCTTCCTTGCCAATCCAAGGAACAAAGAGGGGATGAGAAAGGAATACAGGAAAGGAATAGAGGTGTGGGAAATTGGGCCTCCGGCACTCTCACTCATAGCCCCGGTCGAGCCGGCCCTTTTGTGTTGGGGGAGTTTGGCTCTGCTACCGTATATGAATGTTGTGCGTATATAAATGCAATTTAGTTGTGTATGTCCAAACGGGCAGGAGGCTCGGCGCACCTGATGTGAAGCGATCACCGCCGCCTGTGAACAACCGCAACACCAGAGGGCATATAGGTGCGTTGCCGACCTTAACGAAAAGAGTGTGCTCGTTTCTTGAAGGTTCTCAGATCGTATTGGTTATTTTCATTCAAATTAAGGAGTTTTTATTTGCCATTTGTAAGCTGATTTTGATGTTTTTGTTCGTTGGATGCATCCTTGTTAGTTCAATTAAAATTCTAATGTTGTTATTTATTGTTTATTAAATAAATAAATAAATTCTACTAACAATTTTTAAGTAATTCTGAAGTAAGCTCCTTCGTGCATGGACTACGGATACAGTGAGGATACAGGGATGAAAAATATCTCGTTCTAAAAATAGGTAATTCCATATAACCAACTATCCACAAATTCTACCTGTACTTATATGTACTCAAAATTAAAAACCTGATGAGTTTGTTAGTTTCTTTGGTTGAACGCTCTAAACTCTGGAACTATCAACTGGTCAAATTTTTTATTATTTTTTTATATCAGAGGGGGCAAACGAGCAGGAGACCTCACCTGATGTTAAGTGATCACCGCCGCCCATGAACAACTGCAACCCCGGAGGGCATGCAGGTGCGTTGCCGACCTTTAAGAAAGAAATAGGCTCTACTCTTGAAGGTTCCCAAGTCGTATCGGTTCTGAAAGACCGCCGGCGGAAGCTGATTCCACAGAGTGGTTGTGCGAGGAAGAAAATGTCTTCTAAATCGCGCTGTTGTGGATTTCCAGACATCGAGGTGGTGAGGGTGGAATTTGTCATTTTGACGCGATGTCCGATGATTAAATTCTACCGGCGGGATCAGTCCAAACAATTCCTCAGAACATTCCCCGTGATACATGCGGTAGAAGATGCAGAGCGATCCAACATCCCTACGCAGTTCCAAAGGATCAAGCCGATCGGGAAGGGCTCGATCGTCGATCGAATTTGAAAATGTCTTTTTGCATTTTATAATACATTCCTCGAGGAAGGCTACAGGCTATGAAACATCACGATGGGTTACATAGAAGCCGAGCAATAAGAAAAAAAGCGCGGGCGATGCGATACAGTCGTGCAACAGTCACACAATAATAAAGCGAAAGAATTGTTCGTTTGTCTATTTAAGTAACAAATAACTATGTAGACCACGAAAGTGAAGTCGCAAGCATAACCAGTATTTATAAATTTCTTAATCAATTACTTGTTTTTATTTTTCTACTAGAATCAGCGTAGTCTTCTGATTCCCGAGCTAAACAAAAAAATCGGGTACTGGCAGGCCAGAGCTGGCGTAAAAAAATATTGTCACTTTCAATATATTGTTTATTGAAAAAAAAAAAAATTGGTATATTGTACACTATAAAATAAATAAATAAATAAACGCTACACACTCAACGGCCCCCATTAGGACAGTGATATCCTGTGTCGGGGGCCCGGAAACACACACAATGACAAGGACAAATACACCCAGACCGGAAAACATGCTTGCATGATCAATAGAAACATATTATGCTGCGAGCGGGATTCGAACCCGCGACCTGTGGCGTTTAAGGCAGGTTCGCTACCGCTGCGCCACAACGTCATCAAATATTGCCATGTTCCATATTATGTTTATTGAAAAAAAAAGATTGGTATATTGTACACTATAAAATAAATAAATAAATAAACGCTACACACTCAACGGCCCCCATTAGGACAGTGATATCCTGTGTCGGGGGCCCGGAAACACACACAATGACAAGGACAAATACACCCAGACCGGAAAACATGCTTGCATGATCAATAGAAACATATTATGCTGCGAGCGGGATTCGAACCCGCGACCTGTGGCGTTTAAGGCAGGTTCGCTACCGCTGCGCCACAAAGTCATCAAATATTGCCATGTTCCATATTATGTTTATTGAAAAAAAAAGATTGGTATATTGTACACTATAAAAGCTATAAATGAAATTGAATTACATATATATGGAGGCAAATTGGAGTCAGGAAGGCACATGTTACCTGTCGTCTTTGACTCAAACAAGTATACAACTCTCTTGGGATTCGGCATACTTCCAAATTGAGTAAGATTAGTAATGCTTAGAAGAGACATCTTTCGATTACGATTTATTGGTACTAGTTTTAATATTGAAAGAACTGAAAGAACTTCTTCCTAGCATTTTTCTCAGTATTTTATCTACCCACGGTCTGCTTATTACTCTTATCCGGATTTGACCGGTTACTAGATTTTACATAGAGCGATTGCCATCTGAGCTCCGCAACCCTAAAGGCGGACCAGTGACTCATTGGATATGGACAACTTACTTATAAATTGTTAATGACTACTCTCACATGAGATGCATGGTGGAGTGGCCCACAAGGACAAACGCCCAAAGCGAAACAAATATTTGTGAGATCAATACAAAACATGTGCCCGAGCGGGAATCGAACCCGCGACCGTCGAGGCTAAAGGCGAACTTGCTACCATAGGTTGAAGGCGTTCGATTTAAATAAAGATTTTTAACGATACTACTATTTCATGCCATTTCCATCGTAAAATTTGTTCTTAGGGATAATAAATTCGGATTGACTCTTGAGAGGAATTGTAAATATACCATTATGATTTTATTATCCGCATTTGAATTAATATTATTCGCTTTGTAATTTTATGATATTAGTGGAGTCGGTTTTTGAAATAAAGACGTAAACGTAAGATCGTTCGTGGGTTTTCCGGCTGAACACCGTTGGGGTCTTATGTGGTTTTTATTTTTAATTTATGTATCGAAATTTATCGGAATAAATTTTGCGATATGTTATTTTGTGTCTCTAAGTTGGTAAGCAAGCCAACGGCCCATCTGTTGGTAAGCGGTTGCCGTAGCCTATGAGCGCGCAACACCATTAGTAGGTGCCACTCACGCGTTGCCAACTTCGAGATATTGGTTCTCAAATCTTCTCTGCCCAGTAATTTCACTAGCCTACAATGCCCTTCAAACCGGAACACAGTAATGCCAAAGACAGTATTGCTTTGCGGTAGAATATTTTAAACTGCAGTTGTCCATACCTAGAGGGCCTCTTAAACCAAAAGACCTACCACCAGTGTGACTGGTTGCACTGGTGAAATAGTGTCTGCTGTGACAGAAACTATCCCAACAGCGGGCGATGGGTTCGTCACGTCCCGACGCCAGAAAAATACATATGTATGTTATATTTTGAAATTTTTTGAAAAATTTTTGCCAGTACTTTAAAATCTACTCTCAACAGGAGTTATCAATTTGTCTTAATGTTTTGTCAAAAATTTAAACTCTCTACCGCTTACTGTTCTTGAGATACAGCTCAGACGGAAGGACGGACGGAGACCAAGGCCTTAATGATAACGTTCCGTTGGTAACCTTACGATACGGAATCCCAAAAGCGCAACAACATTATTTTGTAATTTCATATAAAAAACCATATTCTATAAAATTGTTTTTTCATTCAATTTAGTCTCCTAAACACAAATTATTATGGTATATATTTCTTTAAGCAGATAATACTCAGACTCTTCGTGTGTGCGGCGTCAGATTACGTTTCCTATTTGTATGCTGTCGGCTTAGACCATAATATTTATTTTGGGTCGGCTTATACTGGACCCTCACCTTTACTCGGCTTTTCATTTTTTCGCTTATATGGCGACTTCAGATATCATAAAGTTATAGTAGCCTGTGTCCTATGAAATGTACAATATATTATCAGTTAAGTTTTAATACCAACCGTTCTGGTGTGTTGGTCTGGAGCCTGCCTTTGGTCTCAACGGACATTTGAATTCATCTTACAAATATCTGTCTCGATCTGGGCCCTTGTCCTTGTCAGTCTCCTCAACGTGCCTGCTTCGGAGACCACGTTAAGCTATCGGTCCGGTTGTTATCATAATATCTGTTAATAACCGTTAACTCTTCATAGGTAATAGTTCTTATCCAATGAATCTATTGGTATTAAAACACTGCTTCTAATGCTAGGTGGATTTATTCCGGGTTTTTTGGCCATGGTCTGCTTATAACTCTTATCCTGATTTGACGTGTTACTAGTTTTTATACGGAGCAATTGCCATCTGACCTCAACAACCCAATGGGGAACCAGCAACTTTTTAAGTAACGATTATCAATAATAACCAGGACCGACCCACAAGGACAAACGCAAATAACAAAACCGAAACAAATATTTCTAACAAACATCTGCTCCGAGCTGAAATTGAACCCCCGACCGTCGAGGGTCAAAGCAGCCTAACTACCAGCAGGCCACAGCGGTTGAATAACAAATAATACTCATTTAATTTTATAGTATTGTCTAAAACTATACTTACACAACACGCACTAGAAAATTCCATACAAAACATACTTTTCAAAATTCCCATGCACTTTGGACTGCATTTCCTGAAAGTACACTTTAAAAATGCAGTAGCTTGCTCCCTGTAGGGTGACCACAAATAATAGTTTAGTTGTGAAGCTACGAGCCCACAGACAGACAGACAAGTATACACGTTGATTTTATACACGTTCTCTTCACTTTGAGGATTTCAGGTCTATATCTTGTCTTTTGAAATTCACAATATACATTACTTAAACTAAACAAAATGTATTTAAAAAAAACTGATCATGTGTGAGTCGAACTCGCGCACGGAAGATTCCATACCTTTATCTAAAAATACGGCAATAATAATCACGTTTGTTGTATGAGAGACCCTTTTAATATTTATCTTATTATTTAATATTATATTTTTTAGTATTTGCTGTTAGAAGGGCAATAGAAAAACATCATCCGTGACAATTTAAACTATCTAACCTAACTGTCATGAGATACAGGCCGGTGACAGACGGACAGACAGGAAGACAGACGGATAGAGGAGTTCTAGCAATAGGGTCCCGTTTAACCCTTTGGGTACTGAATACTAAAACACAAAAGAAAAAAATACCTCATTGTCTTTCAATTTTTTTTTTTTTTTAAATAGTAAACGCTGCACACTCAACGGCCCCCACTAGGACAGTGACATCCTGTGTCGGGGGTCCGGAAACATTCACAATGACAAGGACAAATACACCCAGACCGGAAAACATGCTTGCATGGTCAGTACAAACATATTATGATCCGTGCGGGAATCGAACCCGCGACCCGTGGCGTTTAAGGCAGGTTCGCTACCGCCGCGCCACAACGTCGTCAAAAAATAACATCGTTTGATACGATAAACGTTTTCCAAGCCATAGTCATTCTAGCGAAAGATAAAATATCCGAAACAGGAGAAGAGAACAAAATTTCAGTACATCGTAACATATCTCATATTCCCAAAGAGCTTTGGATATTAGCTTTCTGTACAAAAATAAGTTATCGCACTGAAAAATATTTCTTTTTCTAATTCTGACGTCTTATAATTAAAAACATCTAAATTGAGCAAGTGTTCAGCTTATTAGAGATGTAACATTTATATTCAATTCAATTTCAAAATCAATATATATAAAAAATATATTCCAATATAAAATTGTTTTTTATTACAAGTTGGCAACCAGCATACGGCCCGCCTGATGGTAAGCGGTTGCCGTAGCCTATGAGCGCGCGCAACACCACTAGTAAGTGCCACTCACGCGTTGCCAACCTCGAGATATTGGATCTTAAATCTCCTCTGTCCAGTAATTTCACTAGCCTACAGTACCTTCAAACCGGAACACAGTAATGCCTAAACACAACTATTTGGCTGTAAAATATTTGAAACTGTGGTGGTAACTACCTAGCCGGCCTCTTGCAACAAAAGACCTAACACCAGTGTGACTGATTGCACTGGTGGAATAATCTCTGCTGTCACAGTAACCTCATATGTATGTGCACGAAGCCTCAATAGCTGATCTGTCCCCCTTGGGCTATTGTCGTACCCACTCCTAGCGCAAGCTACGAGCTTACTTGGAGGTGCAATAGGAGTATTAGTAATGACTTGAAAAAGCATTTCTTGTATTATTTAAAAATAGGATAAATAATAGGATAAAGAAGAAAAAGTGAATGGAGAAGATTAATAGAATTATAAAACGAAATTACTGAAGGAAGTTGAAAATCGAAACCTTTGAACTAAAAGTTTAATGAGGTGTTAAACTTAGCAGGACTTTTTTATTTGCTTTTAAATTTCGCAATAAGAATGAAAAACATCGATATAGTTGTTTACAACGACAAAATTATATTCGAGGCGATGTTTTCCAAGGTAAGGGGTTCATTAGTGTGTCACAAAAGGTAACTGGAGCGTGAATTATAAAACTAACGATATGCTAACTAACGATATAGTAGATGGAAAAACTAATAAAAAGGAAACACAATTCAAAGGCGTCGGGATGTGACGACCCCATCGCCCGCTGTTGGGATAACCTCTGTCACAACAGAGATTATTCCACCAGTTCAATCAGTCACACTGGTGGTAGGTCTTTTGTTGCAAGAGGCCGGCTAGGTAGGTACCACCGCAGTGTCCAATATTCTGCCGCCAAATAGTAGTGTTTAGGCACTACTGTGTTCCGGTTTGAAGGGCATTGTACGCTAGTGAAATTACTGGGCGAACGAGATTTAAGAACTAATATCTCGAGGTTGGCAACGCGTGAGTGGCACCTACTAATGGTGCTGCAAGCGCTCATAGGCTGCGGCAGCCACTTACCATCAGGTGGGCCGTATGCTTGTTTGCCAACTTCTAACATAAAAAAAAAAAAAAAAAAAAAAAAAAAAAAAAAAAAAAAAAAACAAATATCAGTAAGCAAGGTCTGCGCATTGAATGGTAGAGCCAAGGGGAGCTACTACCCTCTCAATAAAAATAGAAGCAGTATCAGTACTGTTGTGTTTGTGCAATGAGTCAACGCCAAAGGCCCAAACGCGCACCACCTCTTTGTTCTTCCTCTTAGCCCTTCTTTCCTCCTCATCCCATGGGTTGGGAACGCGCATATGATACTACAAGTGATGGTTGCACACCATCAGGCGGACCGTATGCTTATTTGCAAAACGTCATGCTATAAAATTTATATTTAAAGAAACTAAGTACAGAATGGTAAAAAATAGTTATAGTTCCTTAGCCCTCCTTCTCTTGGCGTAGCATAGACTTGTTTATTGCCAATTTTGTGGTATAAAAAATCAGACTGTCTCAAAAATTCTGGGTAAAAGCATCCATGGCAAAATGGCAAGCATCAATGGCGAAAACGGGAAAAAATATTCCGTTGTGTGCGCTGCTTAAGTAGTTAACTCTACGCAAAAATTATCCATGATGGAATTATTCCCCTTTAAAAGTTCTAAAAAAAAGTCCGCGACAGCATATGTCTATCATTTAAGGTTAACTCACTGTAACCTTTTTTGTGGTAATCAAATTTGTTCTATAACATTACGCTACGACACGGTACCCATATACGCGGATGAAACCGTGAGTGCAGTTAATAGATAATATTTTCTACTTCAATATTACTATACAATTAAAACATAGATTCTAAATATCAATTGCATACAAATACAGTAATTGAAGTTAATTAGAGAACATTGTAACAATAGAAGTTTATTGGCAATAGTAACAATAGAGAAATTGCTTTTGTTTCCAATACTCACTTCGCGTACAAGTTCAATATACTGTATATTGAAATTGTTTTAATTTACTTAATAAGCATTTTTTCTGATTATGTATTGCTACTGGCCTTACTCACACACTGGTGGTCTTTTGTTGCAAGTGGCCAGCTAGGTAGGTACCACTGCAGCGTCAAATATTCTACCGCCAAATAGTAGTGCTTAGGCATTACTGTGTTACGGTTTGAAAGGCTTTGTAGGCTAGTGAAATTACTGGGCAAAGGAGATTCAAGAACCAATATCCAGGTTGGCAATGTGTGAGTGGCACCTACTAAAGATGTTGCGCGCGCTCATAGGCTACGGTAACCGCTTAGTAGTCACATAAAATAAATAAAACTCGCTTTAAGAGCATCACCGGCCGGGGACATTATAAGTATGGATTTTTAGTGACTGTAAAAAATTAGGCTCCTGACTAACCTGATGTTAAGCGATCACAACCGCCCATGAACATATGCTTTATATAAAATAATAAAAATGGAAATATAAGGTATTTGTACATTTTAGGTTTACATAAAGTTAGCTCCCGAGGCGAAAGATTTTTAATGCAACATTTTTCATCGTTTTAGGCGTGATATCGTTACAGACAGACCTGGACAGACAAGGTAATTTTGCATTAAAAACAAATTGCAAATATAAATATCATAATAACTATGCATATCGCAGAATCGCGCAAGATGTGCAAAATTTGTAATGTTCCTTACATTTCAGTAATAATTTCAACTTACTACCTACTACGTTTCGTGATACAGAATCCTAAAAATGATAACGATCTCACATATTCTGTGAGATATTCAATAAGAACTCAATAGCGTCTTGTACATGCCAGAACACGAGTGCTTTTCTTATGATTTATGTCTCTTCACAAAGAGATATCCACGATTCAGTTCCATTGTTATCTTTTACAATTACTGTTTCTAATTAACTTTGTACGAAATTGAATACATTTTGACTATCTTCAATTATTGTGTAAGTGTATTCTTAAATTTTTTATGTAGAAGGGTGAAAATGGGCAGGAGGCTCTACTGATGTTGGTAACATCTGCAGCACCAGAGGGCACGTAATTGCATGTGCGTTGCCAACCTTTAAGGAAAGAAAATATAAATAAACAATACAAGCTGATTACACCCAACGTTTTTCATGCTTTTAGATGTAAAAAATATTTATAAAATTGTTATGGTTTTCATTAAATTATTTCACAATAGAAAACGCATTGTTACTAAGATTGAAGTGAAATTTAATCCTATTTAAATTTTCATTTACAAAATAGCTTCTATCAAAGGGTTTTTCAACAAATATGTAAGTCTTTTCAAATACCACAAATAAATCGACAGGCTATTTCGCAAAGCTTTCCTTCGTCAATGTCCGATTTCAAAACAGAATGACGTTAAAAACGAAACGACTCTACAAAACGAAACCCGATACTTAAGCTGTACAATTTCAAGTTAGTTTCGAAGTCCATTTTGTAAAGATACCAAACTTTCTAAGTTCTAAGTTCCAACGTTTGATATAGAGGAAATTATTCAAAAACCACTAAGCCTGCGACCACGAGACTGGCGACGGCCGAGCTTGGGCGGGGCGGGGGCGATATGATAGCGATGTATATAACAGCATAGCATAAAGACGACCCTTGTGTCGTGCTAATAGTGAGGCCGCTTTGGGCCTCGACGGTTGTGGGTTCGATTCGCACCAGATGTTCGTTAAAAATAAGGCATTATTCTAACCGAGAGTTAACGTACATTCGATGTTATTATAAAAAAATAATTATTATATTTATCCAAAAATGCTATAATGTTTGTATGTTAAACAACTAGTTTTCTAATCAGCTTCAAGTTTTTCACATATTTTGAGTTTTCGTTTTTCCGGTAAGGTAATATATATACGGAAAAAGGCGTCTCACACAATGGTACCTACAGTTCTCTTTGCTTTGAATCGTCATTTCATATGTGGACCAGTTCTAAATTTATTTAACTTTTATTTAGAATATAAACGGTAGAAGAGCCATCGCTCAGCACATAAGAGCCGGCTCGATCAGGGAAGTACTGCCTCTCACAGAAAGTAAAGTAGCAGTAGGTAGTGTTGCGTTTTGGGCGATGAGTGAAAGTCCCGGTGGCCAATCTCACCACCATCTCTGTTACTTTCCTTTTTTCCTTCTCATCACTTCCCTCCTAGTCCTTGGGTTGGGAACGCGCTTGTGATAATACAAATATTGCAAGCGTTCATAGGTGACTGCTTACCATCAGGCGGACCGTATGCTTATTTGGCAACCGTCATGACATGAGAAAAATTAGACGCGGTCAGCACTAGATGGATGATCGCATAGTGGTATTTCAACCGAGCGTCTCCGTGCTTCGGAGGGCATGTAAAAAGTCGGTCCCGGCTGTAGACAAATTGACAACAGTCGATAAGTCAAGTCTGAGGCCTACGGGCGACCTGAACGACTGTGACACTGTTGGCCTCTAACCACTCGATAAGAAGAAGAATAAGATACAGTAAGCCTGCTACTACCATTAAATCATGGTCTAAAATTATTACATTGCGAAAAGTGACGTCATACTTAACCAAAAATCACTCGTCTTCGTCTCTCATAACTTACACCATCAAGCCCGCGTCACATCCAGTGACGTCGCTCTGGTGGTGACACGACTCAAAATGATTAATACATTATGATAATTGCAATTTCCTACCAAATTTCAACTTAAAATATGCCTACAATTGCATAACTTACGCCTGCAAAAGATTTTTAAAAATTGCAACTTTTAAATCATAATAATGCCTACAATGAAAGTCAATTTGAAATTTCATTTTTTCAATGCTTTTCAAAACAAACTACCTCATTTTTTTCTTTATTAGATAAACGAAATGAAATGTTTCACTTTTATTTTTTTTTTATGTTACTACATTGGGAAACTAGCATTCGGTCCATCTGATGGTAAGCGGTTGGCGTAGCCTATCAGCGCTTGTAACACCGTTAGTAGGTACCATTCGCGAGTTGCCAACCTCGAGATATTGGTTTTTAAACCTCCTTTGCCTAGTAATTTCACTAGCCTGCAGTGCCTTTCAAACCGAAACATAGATATGCCAAAGACACTACTTTTTTGTGGTAGAATATTTGGCACTGCGGTGGTACTTACCTACCTGGCCTCTTGCAACAAAAGACTGCGACTGATTGCACTGATGAATCTCTGCTGTGACAGATTATCTCAACTGCGGGTGATGGGGTCGTCACGTCCCGACGCCGGTGACTTAAAATTTGCCTCTCACGAATGCTTCTATTGTGAAATGAGCTCTTGGTGACATTATGGTGAAACACTTGCTCCGATCGAATCAAACCCATGACCTGTGGTGCTTAGGGTGGGTTCGCTACCGCTACACCACAATGTCGTCATAATAATATATTGTATCAAATTAAAAAAAATCTCACTTTACATATAAATTCAATGCAAACTAGACAGCAAACATTTCGAAGTGACAACAGAGATTAGTTAAATATGCTAAGCACTGCTGATTGCGAGTTTGTCTTCATTGTTAACGAGGTGACGTCTATAACAAGTAATTAGAAATTATTCTTGTTTAAATAATACTTAATCTTTAAGTAATTAGCTAGGCTTGATAGCTCAATTATATAAAAGGCTGCGCAGTAAGTACGGAGCTTCTTCAGACTTCATTCTATATAATTTTCCACCATCAAGTCTTTATATAGTGCACCTAAATTAGGTCATTTCCGGTCAGTAAGGTTTCTACGGTTACACCGCTCTTCCTTAACATCACAGAGAATGACTTGCTTGAAAGGATACTCCATACTCTTATTTATATAAAGAAATAAACTATTTTTATTAGTTTCTTTTTTTTATATATTAATTATTCAGAAAATGTTTTATACAATTATAAAATTAGGTTAAGTACTTACAATTAGATGCTAATTGATCGTGAAACTATATTATTTCGCAAGAGTAGATTTTAAGATCAATTTTGTGATACCCTAGAAAAATATATTGAATTAAGTGTACATACTCAACGACGTTCTTAAAAAAAAAGGTTAAAGTATTGTGAGAGACATGAAGGTTTGTCGTATTAACTGTATGCCCAAACGTAACTCTTATTTATTTATTTATTTATTTATTAAGGAACTCCAACAGAAGTACATATGAAAATACAAAAAAAGAAAGTTTTACACAATACGTAGATGCACCCCCAATTACTGGAGAACACAACATGCCATAAATAGTGTTGATAACTTAGTTAAAGTAAACTAACAAAATTGAACGATAAAAATTAAACAAACACAAAAAGAAAAAAAAATAATTTAACTACACAAAAAAAACATAATAATAAAATAGAGAAAAAGGAGAAGCTCTTAATTATCTATTAATAATTAATAATTATTACTCTATTAATTATATTTATAACAAAGGGTTGGTCGGTATGCAACTATACGCCAAAAAGAATGACAATTAGGAGGGGTTTGGCCGGACTTTAGTAGCGAGACCCAACGTTCCGTACACCAAGACGCAATCGTCAGAAATGCTTAGCAATACCTCACTGCATTGGTATTTATTGACAATGAAGGTAGGTTAGAGCAGAAAGACTAACTAATATCGAATATCTAACTACCACCATTCGTCTAATCGAGCTCTAATAATATACAATTACAGCATTTTGGTGTAGTTAACATCGAATATCGAACTACTCCTAACTGAATCACAAAACACGTATTTGGACGCAAATAAGCAATACCATGTCAACCCACAAAATTGAAATAAAAAAATGAGTTATATATGCAGAAGTGTTGGTAAATGGCTGAACAAAATTTTTCTTCAATATTTGTAGGGTTTTAAGCTTTAAAACTTCTAAAAAGCCATTTTTTCAATCATGCAATTTATGTATTTTTAAACGTTTTGGGTTATATTCGTATATACGAAATATGCAGTTTGTATACTTATTTTTGTGAAAATAAGTAAAATAACTTACATAAATGTGAAATTGCCAAAAACTTCCAATTCAAACGCGTTTTTCTTGAAATGACATTCGTGCGAGTTGACATGGTATTGCTTATTTGCGTCCATTTGTCAACTTAAAATACACATGACTAGACCACTTACACTGGGCACCTAGAAACCGCCAAATATTCAGACCAGTAAGCAAACCTTGCGCCAATCAATTAGCAAAAGACGCGCAAACGCTTATTATTCCCGTTCCCAAAGTTTCCAACAATTTGCTTTTAAACGTTTAACCTCTTAGTGGTTTTTGAATGCTACCCTTTACGTCAAACGTTGGAACTTTGTACTTAGGAATTTATGCGGTATCTTCACCAACTCGACCGAGGTCCTAACTTTAAATTGTTAGGCGTAAGTATTGGGCTTCATTACATCGAGTTCTTTGACATTCTATTCTGTGATCGGACATTGATAAAGTTACTGAACTAGTCAATTTAAATATTGTGGTTTTGTAAAACATTTAATGGTTTTGTTTGAAATGTAATCCCATTGAAATAACTTAATAAATGTTATCTAAAAATTTGAGTAAATTAATCTAATCAACTTCAACTCCAGGTCGCTATCAACCGTTGTCTTCGCCGTATCCTTGGTGTCTACTGGCTCGAGAAAATCTCCAACAAAGATCTGTGGAAATGCTGCGGTGAGACCCCGATCGACCAGCAGATCAAACGCCGGAAGTGGAACTGGATCGGCCACACGCTCCGAAGGGATCCTGATCATATTCCAAGACAAGCTCTTGACTGGAATCCCCAAGGAAAGCGGAAACGTGGTCGCCCTAAGCAGACCTGGCGGCGGACCATCGTCGCAGAGGCGAAGAACATCGGGAAGACCTGGAGTGAAATGAAGCACGAAGCACATGACCGAAAGGGATGGCGACGCACTGTGGACGCCCTCTGCCCCAGCTAGGGGACAAAGGAAAATAAGTCAAGTAAGTCAATCTAATTTAATAAATTAATTTTAAACCACAACGTCGTCAAGGAAAATTAATTCTGCAGATCATCAAATGACTCGATTCTGAAGAACATCAACGTATATTCAAAATAATTTCACGTCTGGTCCATCGGATTATTCTGCATAAGGGTGCCTTTCCACCAGAGATGTGCTATGCAGCTATGCTGTGAAGATGTGAAATCTACGCAACGAAAACATGTAACCGTTTCCACCAATACTAAGCTTTGTAGCTGTACGAGGAAGAAAATGTACTATGAAGAAAAAAGAATAAAATAGAAAAGCTAATAGACGCGGTCAAAAAGTACCCCTGCCTTTGGGATACTAATTTACTAATCTAATATATAAAATTCTCGTGTCACAATGTTCGTTCCCATACTCCTCCGAAACGGCTTGACTGATTCTTATGAAATTTTTATGCATATTCAGTAAGTCTGAGAATCGGCTACTATCTATTTTTCAAACCCTCAGTGATAAGGGGTGTCCATCCCAAACATTTTTTTCTTATTTTTTGGATAATTTTTAATATTTTTTTTCATTATGTGGCATTGAAAAATACATAC
Source organism: Hestina assimilis (assembly GCA_023373885.1). NCBI lineage: Eukaryota > Metazoa > Arthropoda > Insecta > Lepidoptera > Nymphalidae > Hestina > Hestina assimilis. The sequence goes on along the minus strand of CM041749.1, from coordinate 523,869 downwards.
GACCCTAAATTTTCATTTTTTTATCATGAACCCCTGCTTTTTAATAGTCAACAACTTTCACCGGTGTCACTTCTAGACTCGGGTAGAGGGCGCTAATATCGGGTCCCAGATTTTTTCGGGGCAGGACAACGTCTGCCGGGCCCGCTAGTAATTAATAATAATTTAATACTGTAGGTACTCTGCTCTGCACATAGCTCCACCACTCGCGGTCCAGAGCACGCATCCTTCCATATAAAAACATATCTTAATAGAATCCGTTTCCACCAGTGCTAAGCTAAGCACCAATGAATATGATTGGTGGATATCAAACGCATTCATAGCAACGTAGCATAGCACATCGCTGGTGGAAAAGCACTCGTATTCCAGTATCAGCCAAACTTCGTAGTGCCAATTATATGAAAAGTACAAGTAGCTCTCACCCCCTAGTTATTGAGTTTCGGTTTCATTCGCAAATGGGTCAAAGATCTCGATGGAAGTGAGCTAAGTCTACTAACATGATATTTACTGTTTTACGTGAGATATTTTTAGGTTTGCTCTAATTTAAGATATCCATTGGCTGTAATACTTTAGTTATAAAACGCTACACACTTAATGGCTCTGATTGTGATATCCTGTGTCGGGGGTCCGAAAAAACACACACAGATAAGGACAAACACCCAGAAACACATGTCTGTATGGTTAATACAAACCTCTGCTCCGAGCGCGCTTAGATAAATGTTTTTTTTTATTTCGTGACTATTGGCAAGCATGTAGTCTGCCTAATTGCTAGCAGTCACCGCAACCTATGAGCACTTGGAATACTTGAAGTATCACATGCGCGTTATGAACCCAATGGATAGGAGGGAAGGGAGGAGAAAGGAAAAAGGAAGGGCACAGAGGGGAGGGGCGATTGGGCCTCCGGCGCTCTCACTACTGCTACTTTACGCCGATTTTTAATAAGAGGGTAGTACTTCCCCGGTCGAGCCGGTTCATTTGTGCTGGGAGGAACATGGCTCTACTAATTCAAAATGGTTCGTTTTCAATTTGGTATTTAAGATATTGGTTCCTATATATCGTGTCGAAATATATTCATTGTAAAAATACAAACTGCAATAAGCGTGACGGAACAAACTATATTTTAAAAGTTCCTCAAATTCTCAGGAGTTGCCGTTGTCATCGAAGTACATCACACAATTGGCTTTCAACTTTTCGCTACCGAAATTGAGTGAATTTCATTCCCAATAGGGATATAAGACTTACAAAATATGATATCTTTCTTGAAACTAGTTTTAAGACCAACATAGTTTATTTTTATGACGTTTGTAGTAAGCAAGTCTGTCATCAAGATCTACCAGGATTTAAGGAATAAAATAAATAATAAATAAACACTACACACTCATCGGGCCCCATTAAGATAGTCATATCCTGTGTCGGGGGTCCGGAAACACATACAAGGACAAGGACAAATACGTCCAAACCGGAAAATATGCCTGCATGATCAATACAAAAATATACTCCGAGCAGGAATCGAACCCGCGACCTGTTGCGTTTAAGGCAGGTTTGCTACCGCTGCACCACAACGTCGTCAAACTTTAGCCTGTGAAAATATACCCATGCTCATTGCAGTTGCCTAACAATAGGGTGGCAAAACGCTAAAATGCCATGGGCAGTCAGCTGTAAAGGGTCCCTCGGTTGGAGAGGGCCGTGAACACAATGGCATCTTAACTTTTATCAAGAAGCCAGAAAAAGAATTATAATTTTATTAAAAGTTGATACTTCAGTTCAATACGCTGTGAGTTATTAAAGCTTACTAGAAAATTAAAAGTAATTGCAATAACGTCAAAATTGTATGCCTAGCCTACTTCACCTAGTAATTTGTTAAAAAATAAAAATATTAACTCATTGTTTGAGTTTCTTTATATTGAAGGAGAGCCCCGGGCCTCAAATGGTGTAGTTACGCCACTGGCGCATTAGCTTTTAAAATAAAGTTTATAAATCATACATAACATAAAAAATAAATACTTTGCATAAAATGATTTCTTATTTCAATTATGAATGAATAATATTATTTCAACAACAGAATCGTGAAAAGCGGCAAGCACAGTTTAACAGAAATGAAAACATTATGTTTGCATTCCTAGGTTTTTAAAGAAACTCACCGAGGCATGCATTCTGGCCTGGCGCTGTGGAATAATGTGATGATATGCGGTCTGGAAAGTTTTTCAGGTATTTAGAATTATATATATATATTTCATAGATACAATACATTTCTTTTATTATTATTTTTTTGTGATGAGTCATAGTTATAGTTTTATTTTATTTTTTTATTTTATTTTATCAAGTTGTGAAACAGACAGCATATTTTATATTACATATAAAACTTATAATTAACTTAAATTACCCATATGCCAATGAAGTTTCAACTGATAACTTAAATCGAAGTGAACATATTAACAAAAATAAAGTAATAAAAATTTATATTGAAAGGGAAAAAAAAACGAATAATAATTACAAACAAAAGGAAATATTAAATCTGTAAGAAAGAACAAGCATATGTCTTTATGAAAGCCATACATAGGAGTGCATATAAATTACATACTAAAATAAAATACTTAAAAATCAAGAAAACAACAACATTTTAAATCGTAACTTTTTGAGTAGTGAAATGTACTTATTAAGATTATTAGCAAACATGTCTATGTGGATATATTTCTCGTTATACTTATCACATGATCTTATAATGAAACTGTTACTATAGTAATTCGTTTTACAGACTGGGGTTGCAAAAGTAGCCTTATGGCGAGCGCTTAGACGCGGACAGTTAAATATTATCTTATTTAAAATATGTGTCGAATCTACAATATTATTTAAAATTTTATAGAGAAACACTTGGTCTCTATGTTCTCGTCTTATTTTTAGTGAAACTAGACTGGGGAGATCATTACCAAATTTGAATTTTAACTTTTAAAAAAAATTTTTTTGGATACTTTCTATCGGCTCAATATACTTGGCATAACATGGTATCCACACGATTGATGCATATTCTAAATGTGACCTAACATAAGCATTATATAGTTTAATATGAGTACTAGGTTTCCTAAAGTCCAAGCCTTGTGTTGTGATGAATCCTAACATCTGATAGGATTTTAAAACTATTTTCTCAATATGTTTGTCGAATAGTTATATATATCAGGCTTTATTCTCCTTCTTTAAAATAAAATTAGGTAAGAAGAAAACCGCTGAGCGATATTACATCAGAAGATCGATCAACGCTCAGACACATATACGCCACTGGCTTACACCATCCGAATACGTATTAAACTTTTATAAGATAATCAATAAAGAACCATTATATTATAACTATAATACACATACATATATATAATAAGAGAGTACACTTTTTATCCCAAGCCCACGGCACGGCCGGCCGGCTAGGTAGGTACCACCGCCGTGTCAGAAAACCCTCGACTAAAGCCGTAAGGCATTTTGCGTTACTGCGTAGCTAGTGAACTTACTGGGCAAAGGAGATTTAACAACCAATACCTCGAGACTAGCAACGTGTGTAACACGTACAAAAAGAAAGAGGTGTTGCAAGCGTGCACAGGCTACGATAATCACTACACACTCAAGTGGGCGGTATGCTTGCATGCCAACTAAGTCGCATATAAAACAAATTCCTTAGTGACAGATTGGTATCCACACTGGTTTAACTGTTTTACAGATTAACCAGGCACCTGTAGGCTCCAGGACTGATGCAGTAGTAGTAATTAAAATTAAATAAATTGAAATGTTGGTTTTCATTTCGTACCCACCAAAGGGTAAAGTGACCTCGAAGTTTGGAAAAGTAGAAAACTGTATTCCCTAGTGTTTACTGAACAGACTAAGCGATGAAATCTACATTTGTGTTGATTGGAAATTTCGCAATTTCCCAACATTTGTCGATGTATCGTGGTAAAAGTCTGGCATGGTGGAAAAATCAATGATCTAATACCAAAAAATCTAATACCTTTAAACGAGGAATTCTTGTATATATATATATATATATTTATAATTGGGATCTCGGAAACGGCTGCACCGATTATCATGAAATTTAGTATGCAGGGGATTTCGGGGACGATAAATCGATCTAGCTAGGATTTATTTTTAGAAAATGTGGCTTTGTCTGTGTTTTCAGGCCGTTGTTGACACGCCATCTATTATCAACAAAATAAATTAAAAATTTCAAAATATATACATAAATACACAGCGCACTTGAGCGACCACGCGTTGCTATGGCAACAAGGATTTATTGAATTGAATCGAATGACAAACATTTCTACAATGACAGTTGACAGCGATGTGTCCATTAGAATGTAACAAAATACTCAACAATCCCAATTTTTGCGGATATAACTTGTTGCCGAAATCGTTATTTTATTATCCAGGTAAGGTTTCAATCGAGTCTACCGTACCCTTAACGACTTTCGATTTACCAAAAACTAAAAAATACCGAGCATAGCTCGGTCAACCAGGTACTATAATTATTATACAATAAGTAATACCAGATGCCTTTTTTCCCTTCATAGCGGTTGGCAAACAAGCATACGGTCCAACTGTAAGCAGTCCCCGCAACTTATGCGCGCGCGCAATACTTGAAGTATCACATGCTGCCAATCCAAGGGATGGGAGGGAAGGTATGAAAATGTATAGTATGGGAGTGTATATAGAGCACATTTTACATTAAGCATATCCTCGAACCCAATTAACAGAAACCTGAATTGAACAACTTGGTCGAGTGGTTATACTTTCCAATAATAATTAATACTATTTTGTAACGAAGCACCCATTGAGAACCTGTTCGATGAGGTTTTTCTTTATGTAACATATTCTGTTCAAATTAAAACATCGTATTAATTATATATTCTCGTAAATTATTTTTACAGTCAACTAGCTACATACAAAAATATAAAACTACTCTTAACTACGCTCTACAGAAATACTATGTACTGAAAAATGACTAGCAATGTGAAGGGTTACCTAGTACTGATGAAAGAGGTGTCGCCGCTAGATTTCTCGCACCAAAAGCTATTACTAATATGTGCACAGAGCACGACGCTATCGTAAGTTTAAAAATTATCAGTCAAGTGCGTTGTGGACCACGCACAGTCGAAACTAAAGAGTTCCGCAGCTTGATGATGAAGAATCTTAAGGGCTTTAAAAATAATAACGAATTCAAATCGACCGCAAAAATATGTTGGTAGTTTCATAGTAATTATTAAAAGTAATGTGAAAAACAAAGTTCTGGGAAAAACTTATAATTCTCTTAAATTTGTAGACCTATCTTCTTCAAACCAAATGTGGTTGAAAGTTTATTTGATGTTCTACAATCTCAAATTTTTCTACAATTTTAAAGCCCATAGTTCAAAAGTTAGATGGGGGGACCCAATTTTTGTGACTTTAGGGTCTTATATCTCAATAACTACTTACTTAATGAAAAAAGGCAAAATCAAACCTCCTTATGATTTTGAAAGACCTGTCCAAAGATATCTCACACGTTGCCATACGTTGAAATTTTTTTTTCAATCCTCAGTTCCATGTACGGACTGCTACCCTTAATTTTTATATATTTTAAGATGTCATTACAAAATCATAATGCGGTTCATAGAAAACACTTACTAAATTTCGTATAGATAGGGTCAACAGTCTTCGTGTAAAACGACTGTGACATACGGACGGACGGATAGACAGACATGACGAAACTATAAGGGTTCCGTTTTTGCCAGTTGGCTAGGGAACCCTAAAAATCAATTGCTACTTTCGCTTGTACCGCTCTAGATATAGAATAGCATATACAGCAACGGTAACATAGTGAATAAAGGATAATGCATGCTTGCACAGCTCATGACTCATCAGTCACAATTCCGGCGACAATATGCAACTACTAGTAAGATATGAAGATTTCTATGGATCTTAGTTATGTAATATATATAATAAATAAAAACTTGAGAGGTGTCAAGGGACACCCGGATGGAACGAAGTTCCTTTCGATTAATTAGTGAAGGAATTGTAATAAAATTTTATTTTTTTAAGTTATAATAATATTTTTTTATTATTAACATTATTTATTATTTACAAAAAACCTGTATACACTCAACAAAAATAATCGTCGCGACACCACACTCTTCAATGCGAAATAGAAATGAAAATATCTGGCTTGCTTTCTATAAGAGAGAGAGACAGACAGAGAAACATGCGACGCCGCACAGCTTACAATAGCTTACTATAGCAAAAAGTGTCGTGACAACTTTTCGTAAGAATTTTTCCGTCTAGCCCCCTTTCACAACGCGCGATAAGGAACTTCGTTCCAAAAATATACGAAACGTAAGCGTAACGGTTTATCTGCTTTCAAAGTAGCATAAATTCCGCTTCTAGTCAGAATGCTAAAAAAGTTAACACCCAAATTCCTCGGAGCTCACGTGCCGAAGTTAGCAAATAGCGGCAGCGTATCTTCGCTCGCTTCAACTAAGTTGAACGCAATCTGGCTTTCATTCTCGATGACATTTATCATGCTAATATCGAAGAGAAACTTATACAGTTTGAATATAATTAGAAGATTAGAAATTAAATATAACTCTTATAATAGTTTTAGCCGGGCCATTTTGTCACTTATTTTTGGAGGCACGCTAATTCTCGTAAGCTTAAGTCTATAATTTTTATACAATACAGCTATTAATTAATATTGACACGGTTGTGGCGTGGCAGGTAGCGAGTCTGCCTTTACTCTCGACGGTTGCGGGTTCAATTCCCCCCCGGGCAGCTGTTTGTTAAAATTTCTGTTTCAGTCTGGGCGTTTGTCCGTATGGATCGCCCCACCATGCCTCGGAGAGCACGTTAAGCTGTCGGTCCTGGTTGTTATCACAAATAATAATCGACAACTCTTGATAAGTAAATTGCTCTTATCCAATGAGTTACTGGTTCGCCCTTAGGATTGCGGAAGTCAGCTGGGAATCGCTCCGTGTAAAAACTAGTAACCTGTCAAATCAGGATAAGAGTAATAAGCAAACCCTGGGTTATAAAATACCGGGAATAATGCTAGGACGAAGTGACAGCTATTAATTAGTATTAGGAGTTTGTAATTACAACCAAGAAGCTTAAAGCCGTAAAGAAGAGCAGGAGGCTCATCTGCTGCTAAACGATTACAGAAGCCCATGAATATCTGCAACAACAGAGAGCATGCAGGTGCGTTACCGACCTGACCTCAAAACTTGGCTGACTAGCAATCCCTTCACGAGTTTTTACCCTACCAACGGCGTAGGCATCGATTTGGAAAATGACCTTAACTATTTAATCTATAGGCATAGGTGTACAAAAACTAGCTTTAATATTTCGCAGAATTACGTTTTATACCTCTGGAGTCCTTTTACATTAATGAATATTCACAAATTTCTCAGAAATAGCTTCGCCGACTTAGTTTACGAAACTGTATCTTATTATAGTAACATCTTAAGCTGGTCTCGTGAAAACTTTTTGATGGTTTAACTAAGAATATCTAAGAAGGACTAATTAACTGTATTTACTAGGATTCTTTGTCTTTGTATATCTGTGCCGCTGGCATTTTAATTAAGAAGTCGCCGCAACCTATGAGTTCGCGCGATACTCAAAGGATCACGTGCGCGAGGAGAAGGCAAAAATTTAAAGGTACAGAGAGGAGGAGATTGGGCCTCCGGGTCTCCAACTCATCGCACGGAACGCAACAGCACCGATACTGTTACTTTTAGTCCGTTTTCTTTATTAGAGAGTATAACTTCCCCAGTCGAGTCGGCCTATTTGTGCTGGAACATGGCTCTATCCTTACTAATATTATAAATGCGAAAGTAGCTCTGTCTCTCTTTCTGTCTGTCTGTTTGTCGTGCTTTCACGCCAAAACTATTGAATCGATTGAAATTAAATTCAGTACACAGATAGTCTAGAGCCTGAGAAAGGACGTGGGCTACTTTTTAATGTGAAAAAAAGGGTTGTAAGAGGTTGAAAAGGGGGATGAAAATTGGTATGGAAGTATCGTCATTTTTAGAACTAGAAGCTTGAAAATAATTCTTTAGGCTGTTGATTCGATTTAAATAAATATGACATTCAAAGTTTGTAATAGTTTTAACCTCAAAGGTGAAATAAGAATAGGGAATAGGGGATGAAAGCAAAACGTTATTAACGCGGGCGAAGCCGCGGGCAGAATCTAGTTACTAAAAAAACTGAATAGACTTAACAAAGTATAATTATGTTCTCTTAAAATGTAAAGGAAGATAAGAATAAAAACTATATAAATATACAGTAGCATTGTGAGAGTCCCCAACTTAGTAAGCTGATATCGAATGCTCTTTGGGAATATTGAATAAAGGCTTTAAGATAAAGCTACATCTTTCAGTTTTTTTTCTTCCTCATGTGAAGATGATAGAATATAGTTTCTATCGCGGCAATATATATATATATTTTTATGTTAGAAGTTGGCAAACAAGCATACGGCCCACCTGATGGTAAAAGGTTGCCGTAGCCTATGAGCGCGCGCAGCACCATTAGTATGTGCCACACACGCGTTGCCGACCTCGAGATATTAGTTCTTAAATCTCGTAAGCCCAGTAATTTCACTAGCGTACAGTGCCCTTCAAACCGGAACACAGTAGTGCCTAAGCACTACTATTTGGCAACAGAATATTTGACACTGCGGTGGTACCTACCTAGCCGGCCTCTTGCAACAAAAGACCTACCACCTACCTACCTACCACCTAATGTGACTCTCGGGGGAAGGCCTCCTTCTCTCCTTGATACCATATAGTCAATAAGTAAATACGAGGAATTTGGGTCCTTTTAAGTATCGGTCAGCGCTATCCCAACATCATGTCCATTCAAACTTCAAAGCAGTAACATTCACATAGTTCGTAAAATAGCTTTGCGAAATGCCAGAAGTAACATTGAAAATAAGTTGATAGCTAAACTTGGAGTTAAAAGTACAAGAATGTCTCAAAGGAAGCAAATTTAGTCACAAATTTCAAAAACTACCAGTGGATTTTATTTTCTGTTGAGTTGTTTCGTTTATTTCATTTTAAAATTTTTGTTTTAATGCCAACAGATTGAAAAGATATTATTTCAAGTTATTATATAACTTCTTTTTTTTCTTCTTCTTATCGAGTAGTTAGCAGAGTAGTTAGCCTAGTAGAGTAGTTTAGATTCTTTCTCAGTAACTTCAGGGTCTTTTAACGGATTTTAAAAATATTCCTTTAATAAATTGTAACCTCTCTCGTTCCAAGTTAAATTTTTTATATAAAATTAAGTTGTAATATATATTTAATTTCAGTGTAACAAAATTGGATCAATACAGTATTATAGGAATTAGCATTTCACAAGGTCTGTACATGATAACATGGTCAGAGCTGATTCATGATAATCCATACATCAGTGGATGTCAAAGGTTGACCCAATTACTGATTCAAAATAGAAACATAACCATGCTTCAATATCAATACAATTAAATAAATTAAATAAACGCTGCATACTCACCCATTACGATAGTGGTATCCTGTGTCGGGGTCCAGAAACACATACAAGGACATGGACAAATACACCCAGACCGGAAAATATGCTTGCAAGCATATTTTACCATATTGATCATGGTCAATACAAACATATTACGCTCCCAGCGGGAATCAAATCCGTGACCTGTGGCGTATAAAGCAGGGCGTATACCGCGGCACAACGTCGTCAATTTATTAAATTATCCGATTTGTATCCGATATCCGATCCGCTGCTTTTAAAAATTTAGAAGGAAAATAAAACGTGTCAATAGTATGGGTCGGCTCGACCTCTCCCCTAATCCCCAATGTTCTCTTCTTTTTTTCCTTTCCCGTCCCTTCCCTCCTATCTTTTAGGTTGGCAACGCGCATGTGATACCTCAAGTATCGCACGCGTTCCTAGGTAGCGGTGACTGCTTCCTATCAGGCGGGCGGTATGCTTGTTTGCCAACCGGCATGAAACAAAAAAAGAATAGGTAGGAAAGAAGTTTCTTAATTTTATTTCACTACATTTCACTTCCTTGAACACAATAGGGAGCATTTCCAACGTTGAACTAACCTATTCATGCCAAAAACATAATGAACGTGGCACGAAAAAATAAAAGAGCACGAAAAAATCGTACTTTATCCTTTGCATATTATATTTTCTTAGCACTTAAAGAAGTTAACAAAAACCTCCGTCCTATATTCAATCGTGGGGATGTTTTCCTCGGAATCATGTCGTTTCTTACGCGTTACGTTTTTATGTGCTCGTAAAAAGTCTTCGTGAAACTGGTTTCTTACGCGCTTTGTTATGTTGGCTGTGATTGAGGTAGAACAGAAAGATTTCAGTCAAAAACTTTGCACCTAAATATATCAGAAGAACTAATACTTATTGGTTTGAATAATGTATAAAGAATCACATAAATTAAACTGCTTGAACTGAATATCGTCACCTCGTAGTTCGGTTGTTTACTTTCCACTAGGCCGACATAGCAACTACATTAATGAAAACTGAAAAACCTAGTCATTTCTACCTTCACTAAACTTAGCCTCATATATTTTTTTATATTTTTGAAATAAAGGTTTTATCCATTTTAAGAATTTAATATTAATTTCACAATTTATTATACACAAATAAAAAAGTGTTCGATACATCCTAATCACTTTCTAAAATCTACACACTCAATTTTGAAGATCACTATCGTAAGATATTGGAATATCTTCATCAAATTATAACATAACTTTTATTCAAATTATATTTTTGACCAGTTTGAATGGGGTGCTATTTATTTCTTAATTATCTTTAAAAATGTATAGCTAATAATGTAATAGGCCTATCAACAATATTTTATCTTCATATTGTCACTCATATCAGAATAAAATGGCTGCCACGCACGCACGGATGAACAGGATATGAGTTAGGAAATTAAAAGGATTTTATCATTTGATTACGGAACTCTTAAACCTCATTTTCCGTTCTGTATAATTATCTCGTCATCGTCTCATTTTAATTACGTTGATATGATACGAGTAGTGTGAGTGTGTGTGCAATCAATACGTTCTCTCTATAACGCGTAATCAGTGGTGGTATTATTGAAGGCCTCTTGTTATCAGCAAAGTGGTTGCTTTGAATTAAGGTCGACAGCTACGGCATAGTGGAATACGAATTTGCGTATTGTTTCCATGTTTTGGGTTCGATTATCGTTAGCGACAAACATTTGTTTTGGTGTATTGCTAAGTTAATGGACACAAACGTGCATGTTAATTTTGATAAAGCATTTTTTTTTTGTAAATTTATCCTGGAAATAAAATTCCGGTACCTAGAAAAAAGTTCCATCAAAATCGGTCCAGCCGTTTAAAAAAGTTCATTGGCATACACACAAACAGAAAAATTACATATATACTTATGTAATGAGATCGGACCGAACCGACCGGAGAAGTATTTCATAAAATTTCGGTTTGATTACTCGATACTGTTGAACACATCGATACTGTTTTTTTTTTATTTTAGAAGTTGGCAAACAAACATACGGCCCACCTGATGGTAAGTGGGTGCCGCAGCCTATGAGCGCTTGCAGCACCATTAGTAGGTGCCACTCACGCGTTGCCAACCTCGAGATATTAGTTCTTAAATCTCGTTCACCCAATAATTTCACTAGCGTACATGCCCTTCAAACCGGAACACAGTAGTGCCTAAGCACTACTATTTGGCGGCAGAATATTTGACACTGTGGCGGTACCTACCTAGCCGGCCTCTTGCAACAAAAGACCTACCACCAGTGTGACTGATTGCACTGGTGGAATAATCTCTGTTGTGACAGAGGTGATCCCAACAGCGGGCGATGGGGTCGTCACATCCCGACGCCTTTAAATTTGTATTTGATTTGATGAATGAGGGCATTAAAGACCCCAATTTTCATCATCTTCTTCCAATTCTTACTCCACTCCTCGGTCTCAGTTGTTATCACACAGAAACTGAAAAGAATCGTTTACTCTTGATAGATAATTTGCAGTTATGCAGTAAGTTACTGGTTCGCTTTTAGGGTTGCGGAGTTCAGATGCCAATCGCCAATGTGTAAAAACTAGTAACCTGTCAAATCCGGATAGTAATAAACATACCCTGGGTGAATAAAATACCAGGAATAAGGGTAGAACGAAGAAGATTAAGATGGTACGAATCAAAATCACCGCATACAAGTAAAAGAGGCCGCGTTAATTCACCGTAATATTGACATTAATGGCAGATGAGTCGTAACTGCCCGTAAAGATTGTGCCCGAGCTCGGAAAATTTGTAAGAAAACTTCATAAATTTTATGGTCCACGATTAAGACAATTACTACTAAAATAAAGAGTTCATCTTAAAATTACTTGAAAATTCGTTAAAAATATGAAAAATGATTAACTCTACATTATTTAATTAAATAATTCTATAATTTTTTATTGTATGTGTATATTTATAACACGAAAAATCGACATTGATTTTTTTAACAGGGCCCGGTTATTAATTTAATGTAATATTTGCGGTAATAACATGTACTATACAACAAATGAATTAGTAAACAATTCATTTATTTCAACAATATCTTAATACTAATATATGTATTTACCTGAATAAGGATTGTTTTTAAAACACACTGAAGTAGGTTTGGATAAAAATAATAATTGGTATAAGTATATCTTCGATATCTTTATTCCTTGTAAAACGCTTTTATCAATATATATATTATACCAATAATATTAGATTCAAGTGCAGATGCTTTGCTTTTGAAAAGGTCACTAGACACACTTCTATAACAATTTATCGACATATTTTTTCACTTGGCTTTCCCTTCATTTAACTTTGATTACCAAAAGATTGCTCACGTGCATTATAAGATCTTGATAGCCGATATAGAAGGTGAGTATTAAGATTCTCGAAGCGTATTTTTTCGTCAGGGCCGTCCCGAGATGAGATCGAAAGATTTTCATCTTTACAATTCATTTATAACGGTCCTGACACCTGAAAACCTTATCTTATTTAGCGACGTTGTGGCGCAGCGGTAGCAAGCCTGCCTTAAGCTCTACAGGTTGCGGGTTCGATTCCCGCTCGGAGCAGATGTTTGTATTGACTATACAGGCATGTTTTCGAATCTGGGTGTGTTTGTCTTTGTCATCGTGTTTCCGGCACCCGACACAGGATAAAACCATCCTAATGTGGGCCGTTGAGTGTGTAACGTTTATTTTTATTTATTTCATCAAGCATAAGCAAAAAACCTGCTCAGTGGAACACATTAACCATTGTTAATGATAAGGTAAGAGTAGCAGAATCACTATGAGTTGCTACCTAATATGACGTGTAAAGAGAAGACTAGGTGGAAAATTCTGGAACAGCAAATGAAAAGCTAGGCAAAAAACACAGTCCTCTAAAATTCTCCCTGCATCAAACACCACCCCTCATATTAGGTTCTAAGGAACTGGATTCCCTCGAGTTCGGTTTCTCCGCCCCGAACATCTCTACCTGTTTAGTTCTTTTGAACCGGATTAAACCTAAACACTAACTAAGTTTCAATTCTTTTTTTAAGCAGAAAAAGTATTAGAAGCTGAAATGCGGTCGGTCAGGGCGGTGAGTGAGCGGTCGAGGGACCCCGTCAGGAACGAAGTTCTTTACGTTTTTTCTTAAACTTCTAAATTAAATCTGTATATTTCAATAGGTTATATGATAAAAAGAGACAGGAACTAAAAGAGAGAGAGCACCCGGCTGCGCACTCACTTGTTCGTGTTCTCATTTGCTCGCAGTGTGCTCGATACACACACGCACTTACACACAGCATTTCGTGACGTTGCTAAATTACACATAGTTCCTTTAGAAGGAACTATATAACACTAATAAACACACATATATCTATATCTATACAACATACTTCTCGGGTTGAGAAGTATGTTGTATATTTCTTTATAAGAATTTTATCAACAGTACATACAACACAAAGGACTGACCAAATAAACTCTATGAACAAGCTTTGCTTGCTCGAATATAACAAAATCCGATCTATATTTTTATTATTCACGAACCAATGTGTTCCACTCATTGCATTCCCTTCCAATATGTGAATGTTCTTTGAGAAGCAATATCTGAGTGCACGTTTTGTTGGGTAGCGTTTTAAAATTACAGGAAACTAATAATATTGCAACTTAATAAAATAATATAAAATTTATTGGAAGGACACAAATTTTCTTCTTAGTAATATTCTCGGTATTTATACAGGTTCTTATAAGTCTTATCTGAATTTGACAGGTTACAAGTTTTTACACAGAGCGATTGCCATCTGACCTCTGCAACCCCAAAAGGCGAACTAGTAACTTATTGAATAAAAACTAATTATCTATCAAGAGTTAACGATTATTATCAGATGTTATAATAACAACGGGAATCCAGGAGCAGCGTTCATTATTTGTTTATTTATTTATCAAATTGTCTAAAATGATAAAATACTCCTAACTAGATACACCTGAAAATATAACATATATATATATATATATATATAGGGGCTTAAATTTAACAAGTCACCAAGCCACCCCATCCATCATCTTCTTCTCCGCCGTGCGATGGGCCCTGAGGACCCCATCCTGTTCACCCACGACTTAGGGAACCGGTTACATCCTGACTAAACTCGCAATTGACGAGCAGTCACTTCACGAGTTCATCGGCGTCGGGATGTGACGACCCCATCGGCCGCTGTTGAGATAACCTCTGTCGTAGCAGAGGTTATTCCACCAGTGCAATCAGTCACACTGGTTGTAGGTCTTTTGTTGCAAGAGGCCGACTATGTAGGTACTACCACAGTGTCAAATATTCTGCCGCCAAATAGTAATGCTGAGGTATTACTGTGTTCCGGTTTGAAGGGCACTGTACGCTAGTGAAATTACTGGGCAAAGGAGATTTAAGAACCACTATCTGGAGGCTGGCAACGCGTGAGTGGCACCTAATAATGGTGGTGCAAGCACCTAGGCTGCGGCAACCGCTTGCCATCAGGTGGGTCGTATGCTTGTTTGCCAACTTGTAACATTAAAAAAAAACCAACATAGTCGTACCGTGGAAGCTAACCAAAAATATTATTACAAAAATCGCTAAAAATAAAATTTTATACCACATATTCTACAATATCACCAGATATGCATAGAATTAGACGTGCACTGTCTGTAGTATATTCGCAAAAGTCACTTAAATTTATGTTCCCTTTGACTCGACTCCGTATCCAGTTTGTAGTAACTTTTGTATCGTATTTCACATACTGTACATCTTCTGACCGACTTTCTAGTTCTTGTTTTATTGATTATATCTGCTCTTTAAATGCTGCTATCGTTGCATGTACCTACGTTTCTTGAAACTATTAAAATTAATGAAATAATTGAGCAAAAACATTTATAGAATACCATACTAATATTAGAAAGTTTGTTTGTTTGGTTGAACGCGCTAGTCTCTGATCGGATTTGAAAAATTCTTTGTGCATTTGATAGCACATTTCTTGAGAAAGACAAAAGGGTACATAACATTATTTACGAAACTTAGAAGCCGAGCAATAAGAAAGAAAGTGCGTTTAGTTGGTAAAACAGGGCGGTCCCACCCGAAGGAAGCAAAACCGCGGGCACAGCTATTCATTCATGAATAGATGATTGTCCAGATAGCTAATGTACGTATTCAATTTTGAGCTCTTCAAATGGAGCACTTTGTCATTTCAAACTGTCTTTTCTTATTGATATTATTTGCCTTATTATAATCAACAATGTTTTAATCATTTTAATAGATAACACTATAAATTGCACTTCACTTTAACTACTGCGTCAGCTATCAATGATTCGTCTTTGAAGTGGTAAAACGACGGCTTTCTGCATGATGAATATTGAAGTAACCGTCTCGATACCATCAATGTAACGCTTCGTTAGAATGACAGCTTTTCAAATATTGTCGTCCTAATCTGTAGAAATAGAAAAAAAATAGTAGGAACATTAGATAAAAACTGCGTGCCAATATCTTACGTATTTTATATGCGCTTAATGTCAAATCACCTATATAATTGACAAATGCACCTATATAATTGACAATCTTGACCGGGTATAAAACATGCCAACATTGACATTTAGGAAATAAAAAAGTTAGTTGCCAAACCTATATAGTATATCTATTTCTTTTACTCGTATTAGTCCTATGACCAACAGACTAAGATAACAATATCTCTTTTGAAATGACATTACAAGAGCGGCAACATCGTATGGCTCCGTCCATGAGATTCTTAGTCTAAGTCCTCATCCAACGTATTTAATAGGTTTTATAACTGTAGTCATACGAAACTTCGCCATGCGCCAACATACCCATATATTTTAATATATAATATGTTAAGCCCTCGGTTTTATAGAATAAGTTGACAACTTCATGAGGTTTACGAGCCAACATTACGTGGAAGAGCTCTCAAGAGGCGCGTCCTACTACCACCAAAATATCTCTGGTAAGGATTTCCATAAAATTCTCTATACAATGCTATATTTTTTTACTCTACTAATATATAAATGGGAAAGTTAGTGAGTAAAGATGTATGGAAGTGTGGACGTATGGATGGATGTTTGTTACTTTTTCACGAAATAACTACTGAATGGATTTGAATAAAATTTCGAACACAGATTAGTTTTGTTTATAACCTGGATTAACACATATGATACTCTTTATACAAGGTTACAAATGTTATGTACCACGTTAGAATAAAAATATTTTTATTTTTGAAATTCAATTTTATAATGTTCTCAAAAAACAACCTCAGGATGCCGTCAACTCTGAGCTCTATCTTAAAATTACGTACTTAAGAAGAAAAGTAGTATATTCTCACCCACGGATTATTGTCACCCGCGTCATCGCGACCGTCGCGAGTAGCAATGTCCTACTTCCCTCCCATGGTTTTATTTCTTACGATTAAAAATTCGCTTTTCGTCCTCGGTACGAGGGATAAACATACGGTTGCTAGGTTACCGGGAGTTAATTAATGTCATGGAGACGCTCATACCCGAGTGCAACCACGAATCGTTACGTTAAGCAACGGTCAGTCACTAGATGGGTTATCGCATAGTGGTATTTCAACCGAGCGTCTCCGTGCTTCGCAGGGCACGTAGAAAGTCGGTCCCGGCTGTTGACAATTTGACAACAGTCGATAAGTCAAGTCAGAGGCTTACGGGCGACCTGAACAACTCTGACACTAGGTTCACCACTAACCACTCGATAAGAAGAAGATTATTGTCTGTCTTGCCGGGTAAAAAAGAATCGAGCACTCTTATCCCTCGTACCACGGACTCAAAGCGAACTTATAATCAAGGTAGAAAAAAAATACATTTTGTAAAATGCGTAATCCCGCTTAGATTTTGATCCTTATTGCGACATTATACAGCAGAAAGATCCATATTAATGAGTCAACACGCGTTACGGGCTTACTGGTAAGGTGAAAAATTGCTTCAGTGGAGATTACCCTGGATTACTGCCATTTATCAACATCATCCGACGCGCCGTTCGCGGTAGATTTGGCACAGCTCAGATAGCGCTGAGGGATTTTTGATTTAAATTCCGTTTTAAATTATCTATTGGCTAATCTATTCCACATCTACGAAGTAAATGAGATAAATCTACATAAATATTTACATATCTTATCGATAATTATTATTAGTAACCCGTCAAATGACGATAAAAAGAAGAAAATGAATTAGAATTATTAGTACTTAATATACATATGTTAGAACCAATACAAAGGCATATTTATTGATTATGGAAATACGGGGACGACTTAGACTATCATAATGGTTGGTCTAAGAGGCACGAGCACGAGTTAATTTTTTTACCACAAAAGTATGTACCACCAAGCTTTTGGTATGTCTAATAGAAAGTAAGCCACAGGAGTGATCATCAACATTTAGAACTTCTATAAAGTATAATTCAAAATAAAAATTATTATTTAGTATAAAACTAATATTACAACATATTTAATATTCAATACTAACTACATTATATATAATATATTATTATATTAGTCGAAAAGTATTTAAACAAAACATTTTTCATTAAATGAAATGGAGCTTAAACATTTACAAAAAATAAACATTTGTAAAACTTTTTAGTGCCAAACCAACCTCACAAACGACAGTATACAACTATGTTTTGTAACCGACGATATCAAAAGAATGTCGCTGAGAAAACGCCTTGTCATTACATTCAAATAATCAAGCTCTTGAAATATTTTGAAGACGCTCTCGCTCTGTTTGTAATAAATGTTGACCTATTTTTTGAATTTTTATGTTCCAACCTGTCCTGATGGTTATTCTTCTATTTGTGTTTATGATACTATTGTTTTTTTTTAATTTTCGTCATAATATTATGGACGAGATAAAAAATACTGATAATAATATTAAATTATAAAAACTATCCTGAGGAATTATTTGACTTAATGAAATTTTATCGGCTAAAACTCACGTTCAATTGGATTAGGTACCGACTAGTGTCTAACCCTTCGGAGGTCCTTCATGGAACTAGAAGTGCGAGACGGGTCGCGACCGCGAATGTAACCCACACACCCTGATGATGGACCTTCGATGGGTTTTAGCCATTAAATTTTCATTCAAATAATAATGTGGTCGTAAAACTCGTAATTTTTTTAATAACATATTCGTGATATCTACATGCATAGAATGGTCACCACAGACTATACTTACAACAGTCTGTAGTGTAACATGCGTTTTATTGACCGAAAGGTAGAAGGAGAGGGAAGATGCAATAATAAAATAATTATAAGCCATGCCGCTAAGAAACGAAGTGCATCGTTCGTTTCGTGAAAGTAATTTTGTAATATTAGACTCATGCTTCTCAGCACAAATGGGCTCTATCACGGAAGTACTAACCTCCCATAGAAATTCAGCGTAAAGTAACGGAATACTGTTGTATTTTTGTGATAAGAGAGAGCGCCGGAGACCCAATCTCTCACCACTTCTGCGCCCTTACTTTTTCTATTCTTATCCATTCTCTCCTATCCTTTGGTTTAATAACATACATGTGATACTTCAAGTATCACAAGCGTTCACAGGTTACATCCACTGCTTACCATAAGGTAGACTGTATGCTTGTTTTCCAACCGTAATGGAATAAAAACATATAGTACAACTCTAGCAATGAAACATGCTATAAAGTAGCAAGTCCTACAAATCGGAATAAATATTCTTTAAAGGTAATATTGTTCAACGTATAATCATGACAATTTCATGTTTTGATTCTGGTTGAACAAATTCATGTTATGTACAAATGAAGAAACGTCTTCGTAGCAAAGCTTTGTACTAGCCTTTGAATATAAATTTCTCGAAACTCTTCTTTTTAGCGGGAGTCGATTCCATATCGAAGTTTAGCAATCGTTATCTTTATTTCAAAGTACATAAAATACATATTTGATTTCTCTCCGTTTATGCAATTGTCTAGTATTCTAAGAAATGTTTCTCGAACAAAACATATTTTTCATGATCTACCATTTTAAAGAAAAATGGCATGGTAAAACTTGTCAATATTAATTTCTGAATTTGTATATAATTATATAGACGGAAAAAGAGTTAAACCATTACATGGAGAGCTAGCAGAGGGGGTAAAATCTTCTATAGGCTTGTTGGAGAAACTGGGAGAGTAACCGAATCGAAAAACACCATTTTCATTTGCTGTGAGTGACTATGTACCCGAAAATAATGCAAATCAGATCGTCGAGTGAGTCCATCTGGTACAATCAACTCTGATGACGTCCTTAGCCGTGGTTCGGCTTCGCAGGAGGCACCCTACTGACGAAATTAAATTTGAGCCCCCATTAGGGCTGTCCGATTCACGGCCGGGTCTCTGCACTCGACCCCGGTGAACCTGTCAAAGCCAGGCCAACAGCAATACCATTAAAAAAAACATAATGTAAGTAGATTTAATTTACTAATTATTATTCTATAGGTACTGTTTATAGTTTTGATTGATACGAAATTAATGACAATGACTAATGAAGTGTCCATTGTAGTAACCTTGTTTGATGAGCTTTTGTTTTATATTTCATACTAATTAAAATTCTGTATCGCTGTTTTCATCGTGAATGGACCAACTCAGCTATGGAAGTACTAAGTAATTCATAAATGATATTACATTATGATGAATATTATGGGTGGCTAGAAATATTATAGCGTTCTATATATTTATTATTACGGAAAGAGAAATCTTCGAACCCCGTTTGAGCACAATTCGCAAGAGTAGGACTGTAAGCTTTGGCATACTTAAAGTTTATGTTTCGGCATAGATAAGTTTTTTTTTATTTGATAAAATGTGTCATTTAATTTAAATTATTTATTTACATTCAAACCAGCCAATGTCAAACACATGTGTACTATTTGCCTTCATTCAATAAAACCTTTGTTGCCACATCAACGCATGGTCAGATCTGCTACATCACTTCTTTCTGCTAATCTGCTTATATCTGATCTCGGTGTTGAAGAATTTTTGAATTCTTATAATGCCCTATGGTGTTACAGGTAGGCATTGGTAACGATAATGGCTTATCATAAGCTGAGCCTCCTGCCGTTTGCCACCTCTAACAAAAAAGTATGTTTAGAGGTAGCGTAAATTTATCATAGTATTTACTAACATCACCTACACCATAGTACCATACAGCGGATGATTTTACTCTATGACCTACACTTACTAACGTTGAAATCGTAATGTGTCGCCAGAGGTCCTTGCTACCATCGTCTGTGACCTTTTCTATGCGCTTTCCTCTTCACCCCATGGGTCGTCAAGGCATGTGACTGTGTATATCAGTTGCATATTCCATTTTTTTTTATGTGAGAGAGGGCAAACGGGCAGGAGGCTCACCTGGTGTTAAGCGATCACCGCCGCCCATGAACATCTGCAACACCAGAAGACATGCAGGCGCGTTGCCGACCTTTAAGGAAAGAATACGCTCTTTTCTTGAATGTTCCCAAGTCGTATCGGTTCGGAAAGACCCCCGGCGGAAGTTGATTCCACAGAGTGGTTGTGCGAGGAAGAAAATGTCTTCTAAATCGCGCTATTGTGCATTTCCAGACATCGAGGTGGTATGAATGGAATTTAGAGTTTTGTCGCGATGTCCGATGGTGAAATTCTACCGATGGGATCAATCCAAACAATTCCTCGGAACACTCCCCGTGATATAGGCGATAGAAGATGCAGAGTGATACGTTAAATATTTTATGTATAAAAACCAACTAGACCATTATGTCAATCCAAATGCCTAAATGTTAAAACTTGAACTCTAAACAGTTCACAAACTGGATTTACTGCTATTCCGTTAATATAACCCACAGTGGAATTTGCCAGTTTTATGTCTAAGTTAATATTTTAGAACTCCTCAGAGCTATGTTCTGTATCCACGAAGTTAGTGAGTAGTTAGGAAGTATACTTAAACTAAGTTGAGCGAAATCTAGTGTAGCATACTGTACGCCATTTGTCATGCGAATATCGAAGCAAAGTTATGTGGCTTGGAAGCAACTTTAAACTCAAAGTGAAAATAGTAGTTGCTAGCTATTGCCCGTGGCTTCACCCAGGCATGAAAACAGAAAGACAAAGTTACTTAAATATATAATGTTAGTCTGAGTAATATTAATTAGTCCGGAATCCATATAACTCAACTACATCGAAATTCAAGTATTGTAGTTTGTTTATTGTTGACCCCACGGGAACGTAAAATATTTCCGAGTTAAAAAGTATATTTTTATTAATTATTCTTTTTTATGTTAGATCTTGGCAAACAAGCATACGGCCCACCTGATGGTAAGTGGTTGCCGTAGCCTATAACCACTTGCAGCACCATTAGTGGGTGCCACTCACGCGTTGCTAACCTCGAGATATTAGTTCTTAAATCTCGTCCGCCCAGTAATTTCACTAGCGTACAGTGCCCTTCAAACCGGAACACAGTAGTGCATAAGCACTACTATTTGGCAGTAGAATATTTGACACTGTGGTGGTACCTACCTAGCCGGCCTCTTGCAACAAAGGACCTACCACCAGTGTGACTGATTGCACTGGTGAAATAATCTCTGCTGTGACAGAGGTTATCCCAACAGCGGGCGATGGGGTCGTCACATCCCGACGCCGGTTATATGTATTGATCGCGAAAATAAAATAAATATCTGTATGCCAAAATCCGTTCGGCCGTTTTGACATGATTATGTAACAAACATCGAAACATCTAAACATCTTAACACCAAAACTTCCTCATCATCATATAAACTTTCACATTTATATTAGTAAAAATACGCCTAATAAACATATATATGATTAAAATCAAAAACCAAAGTTTGCTATTTTGTGAAACATATAATTAGACTGTTTAAGTACCATATAAAATCTTCCATAACATGAAATAATTTTGCTATATATTAATATCAGGCGCTTAAAATCATCTTTCAGAATAGACGTAATCTGGTAAGTTGAAGACAATATTTTAAAACTATATAATATATATTTAACACGTCCACTTCAATTATTTAACTGTTTAGTAAATCGCTTAATCCATAGAATTAGTGGTTAAGTATTTTTATTACGTCCATTAAGTATGTTTTGAACAATAACACATAAACAAACTATTGTTACAAAATCAATGAATTTTATAATATTAAGAAAGAACATTGACCTTCTAGATATTTAAAGTATTTATTTTCAATTATTATGGTAAATACAGTTAACTCACTCTCTCCCACGCACGCACGCACGCACGCTCGCACTCACGCACGCACGCACGCACGTACTCACGCAAAAGGCATTAACGGACGCACCCACGCACAGAAAAATAAATAAAAATTACCAAAACCGGTGTCTTCAACAATCATTATAAAAGTATACAAGCAATATATACGTATATATGTATATATTATCATTATAACTATATAATAATAATAATGAAGTGTTATATTAATAATCTGTCGCTTAGCTCTTGTTCGACCTCTATTATCGCAATAAAATAATATATATAAAAAGGTAAAGATATAATCACATACATATATCGACGAACGTCACAACGCCGCCATATATATACATATATGACGTCACAACGTCGACATATATATATACATATATGACGACGTTGTGGCGCAGCGGTAGCGAACCTGCCTTAAAGCCACAGGTCGCGGGTTCGATTCCCGCTCGGAGCATAATATGTTTGTATTGACCATGCAAGCATATTTTCCGGTCTGGGTGTATTGGTCCTTGACATTGTGAATGTTTCCGGACCCCGACACAGGATATTATTATCCTAATGGGGGCCGTTGAGTGTGTAGTGTTTAATTATTTATTCGTTGATTTATATATCAAATATTTACTGAATAATATGAACGTATTACGTCTTTCATGATTTCATGAATAAAGTAGTTTATAAATTATAACACACACAATGTTGTTAGGATTAGTCAAACTAATTACAACAATTTATTGAAATTTTTACATGAAAAGGAACAAAAGGCTGTTATCAAATTAATATTATTATTATAATAGTATTGTTAAATTGCGGTAATATGTATGTATGTTGATTTTGTAAGTAATTACCTAGCCGCAACCGGTTATACGCTGGCTGATCTCGAAATGCGGCCGACGAGCAGTCACTTCACGAGCTATTCACTCACGTACGGCAATAGCTAACCAGTCGGGCATTTAAGCCCCCATCAGCAAAGGATCACCACTAAGATTGGCGGATATACAAGTCATAGAATTTCTATAATTAAATTAAATGAATAGAGATGAAGAAGAGAAGAGAGAGAGAGAGAGAGAGAGGAGATGAAGAAGAAAAAATAAAAGATTCAACTTGATTGAGGCAGTTCATTTGTGCCAAAAATGGTAAGGCTCTACTCCTACTAAATCTCAATATATTGTATTTTGTTACGAATATTTATTTCCATAAAAGGTCAAAACTTAATTAAAAGTTTAATTTTTCAGTTCAAACACGGAGTTCTGAAAAAAATGATCGATTTATTGCTTTGCCAGTATCGGACGTTTATTTTCCTGTGAAACTCGATATCATAAAATTCAGAGCTGAACTAGTTAGTTTCAACACAGAACTTTCGAGAAAAAAGAATTGAAGCGTACTTGATAGTGATAAAAAGTTTCGACTATCATCATGTGGGAGGTACGAAATACTTCGTGTAGCAAAAACTCGCTACGCTTATTCAAAGAATATTTTTGTTATATTAATATCAAAATCTACACAAGTTTTGTAGTTAATTTGAAGAAGGCTATTAGTTCTCTGATATTTTGTATGTTGTTG
The DNA here is from genome assembly GCA_023373885.1 of Hestina assimilis. NCBI lineage: Eukaryota > Metazoa > Arthropoda > Insecta > Lepidoptera > Nymphalidae > Hestina > Hestina assimilis. The sequence goes on along the minus strand of CM041749.1, from coordinate 499,559 downwards.
TGTCGGGACGTGACGACATCATCGCCCGATGTTAAGATAAATAATAAATAAATAAACGCTACACACTCAACAGCCCCCATTAGGATAGTTATATCCTGTGTTGGGGGTCCGGAAACATACACAAAGGACAAACACACCCAGATCGGAAAACATGCCTGTATGGTCAATACAAACATCTGCTCCAAGCGGGAATCGAACCAGCGACCTGTGGCGCTTAAGGCAGGTTCGCTACCGCTATGCCCCAAGGTCGTCAGTTAATCTCTGTCATAGCCGATATTATTCCACCAGTCCAATCTGTCACACTGTTGGTAGATCTTTTATTGCTAGAGGTACCTAACTTACCGGTAGTTAGGTTGTCAAATATTCTACCGCAAAGCAGTAGTGTCTTTGGCATTACTGTTTTTCGGTTTGAAGGGCACTGTAGGCAAGTGAAACTGGTGGCACCTACTAATGGTTTTGCAAGCGCTCATAGGTCACGGCAACCACTTACCATCAGGTGAGACGTATGCTTGCTTGCCAGCTTAGTAAAATAAAAAAAATGTTACTCGTTGTTTTCAGCATTGTTAAGCCGATTTCGATAAATATTTTAAATGGAGTATAGGCCTAGTGTAATATTTTAGAATATGTGTGTATACATAAAAAAATTAAAATACGCTATAATTTTAACTTTTGAGACGTTTGAATGACGTTGAGTCTCTTTAAAAAAATACAATTATTATGCATTTTTATACTTTATCGATATCGATTTTATCTTCAAATAACCTTAAAATAACAACATAATAAATTTCTTAGCCGGTATCATATCGGCATTCTAATGCGATATGATGAATGACCTTATTATTATTAAATGATTAGATATCGCATAGGACAATTACTACGTATTAATTATTTGTTATTCCTTGCGACATAGTTGCAGTAGACAATGTATGCTTGCCGCTCACTTATTAAAACAGTTAATTATTGTATACTAACTGTGCCCGCGGCTGTGCTTTATCTTAACTGCACGGTATCCTTATTATTTTTCGAAAATAAAAAGTAGCTTTAGTTACTCCTTATAACATCGGCTATCTGCCAAACAACAACACACAGACAAAAAGAACAAAAAAATGTATTTTGTTAAAAGTATCAGATATATTTCCTACGTATTCATTAAATAGCTGCTATTTTACCATTGGGTATAAAACGGCATTTCTAATTTCGCAATTGATAGAATGAACACAATCATACTACTAGATACTTCCCGCGAATTTGTCCCCAGTGATCTTAGATTGGTTCCAGGGATATGAATCATTTGTAAGTCAATAAAATATGTAAAATCACGTGTTTCCCCCGTCCTATAATCTGGGCTCTTTCAAGGGAGGTGTGAAGAGGCATCTTGCGGGTAGGCAGGGTGAGGGTGGCTAGCGCGATTGCATTCCGCAACTGTGTTAGCCGCCTTCGCGTTTGGACTCTACCTCCACTTACCATCAGGTGGAGTAGAGTCATCTGTCCTACTTTTCATATTAAAAAAATAATAATAATGTTCCATTAAAGACTTTGATACATTTTTGGATGAACCCTCAGGAACTAAACATTTTCTTCAATAGTTGCGTGATTAACTAACTATCACATTTATTATAATTATTAGTAGGATCAGAGTACTAGAATTATATTCTAATACGTAAAATTATTGTTATGTATTGAATTGTAATAATCACAAATTGTTAATATAAGCGCGAAAGTTAAAATATATGATATCCATCTCAAAGAAGTAATAGGGCTTTTTCTTCAAAAGATAAGATTCACAGCTGTCAGGGCTGTGATCAATCTTGAAGTTGAACGTCTTTCGATTACATCCCAGGATGGCGCTGACTTAAAAACACCTCTCATGAATCTTAAAAGATATTTTATGCTATCGAAATGTACACTAAATGAATTTACAAATGTATTATTAATATACATATCTCAAATTAAATATTTTTAGTCTGATATGTAAAATAGTTTGGTAATAATTTTGATCATGTCACCCTTATAGAGTTTGCTTAGATATACATAATATATACTATACAATTAATTATTGAGACGCTCTTAGCCGAGTGCTCCCACTGATCGGTAAACGATCGGTAGGTAAAGCAACTTTAGGCGCGGTTAGTCACTAGATGGGTGATCGCATAGTGGTATTTTAACCGAGCGTCTCCGTGCTTCGGAGGCCACGTAAAAAGTTTTCCCGGCTTTTGACAATTTGACAACAGTCGATAAGTCAGTTCAGAAGTTGGCCACTAACCACTCGATAAGTAAGTAAGTACTATACAATAGTTTTACTATTGCCCATTTTTCCTTCTTTACAAATAGTATTACCTAGAATACTGTTACAGATTCCAAGACCAAAATATAAATTAAATATACTTCAAAACTGTTTTCGTTCCTCTGCGTTTCGGATACATGATATTTAATGTAGGCAAAAGGACACGAAATAATCATTATTAACAGCTGATTAGATACTTATCATAGATAACTATTAAAGATGAAAAGTAATTATCAAAGATAAAAGTAATTCAAAAATATAGTGAACTCTCTATTTTATTAAAAACTAGCTGTGCTCGTGGTTTCTCTCCCCTCGGATGAGACCACCTTGTTCTACCAACTAACCACATCTTAGCGCCCGCCCGCATTTTCTATCTTATTGCTCGGCTTTTAAGTATCGTATCGTAATGTTATATAGCCTATAGCCTTCCTCAAGAAATGTGCTATCAACTGCAAAAATAATTTTTCAAATCTGATCAGTAGTCTCTACAGATCAGCGCAAAGAAACAAAAAACTCTTCAACTTTATAATATAGTTTGCCTTGGTCGTGGAGTCAAAATCTTCAAGTTTTCTTACCATTCAGGTCAGTTACATTACTCCGGTCCTTGATTTCTTTATCACCGAGTATTTACGTGTTACTCTTTTACTTTAAAGAGATTTAGATAAGTACGCCCTAATTTCATCACAAAATTCTGTTGTCTGACCTTATGCGAGGGTTTAGATACTTTTGCCCTTTACTGTATCTTGTTTATTGTGTTTATTTAGATATAGACATAGTTAAGTTGTTTTTTTTATTTCATTCACTTACTGTGTTTATATTTTTTTCATTTGTTATGTTAGTATTAGGCATAGTTCTAGTATAGCCATTATTAACTTGTTTTTTTTTTCTACGCACGTGTTTGTTTTAAATAAAGTTTTTCTTTCATTCTTGTTTTGTAAAAGCCTGCGAGGGTATTGACCTCTTCGCTAATTGGATGGTGACGTGCAAACCTTAAGCAATGTCATTACTCTCATTGTCTCAAAGAAACAGTCCCTCTACCCAGCATCAACTGCAATTTTCACAGGTTGAACGCTGCTTTCTTGCGTATCCTGCAGATGTATCTGGAAATGCAATATATTGTCCTAGTGTATATAATACCTAGGTTTTATATTTCCAAGGAATAAACGTAAGATAATAGCAAATTGTATACCTAAGAATAAATTACTTAGTCGTGCTGACATTCATAAAATAAAAATAAGCCTCTGCTGATAAGATAGCTAATATGTTATATAATATTTTAAATCTCGCTTTTTTGATATATATATATATATATATATATATATATACATATATGTCACTATATTAAATTAATAGTCATTATAATTTTTTGTTTCACATATCGATTTCTAATTAAATTCCAAGTTTTTTACATACAGCTATTCCTGTTTTTACTGATCCTGTAAAAGTATAGCTTCTCCTAAATTATATTTTGTCTTTCCAAATTTTGCTCTATATAAAAGTCTTCTTCTTCTTGCCCTTATCCCACCTAGGTGGGGTCGGCACAGCACGTCTTATTCTTCCATTCTTTTCTATCATTCGTCATCTCTGCACTCACTCCCTTTCTACGCATATCCTCTTCCACACATTTCATCCACGTCTTTTTTGGGCGTCCTTTCTTCACACAACCACTCACTTTCAAATCCATCGCTCTTTTGGTCACATGACTTTCATCTCTTCGCTCTATATAAAAGTCATTGCACTTAAATGCATTACTATGTATTTCATTCGACAATTAATCAATAAATTGTTTGATATTTAATTGATTTGATCACAAATATTGTAAGAATTCTAGTATGTGACAAAAGTAATGAAAAATATATAAAAGTTATTGAATGATTTTTATAAATATATAGATAAAGCGGAAGACATGATTGTGTACAACTTCTAGTGTACATTGTAATCCCATAAATCACCAAAGAAATTTTTATTTGATGTATTCGAGATGAATTGTGGTTTGTAAATTTAGAAGGAGATTCGCGAATATCATGGCGACAGTGTATTAATCACTTTGAGTTGTGTCGCAGGCAGTCTGACGCACGTCACTGGTGCCGACGCGGGTTTGATAGCATAAGTTATGGGAGACAAAATGGGCCACACGTTTTCTGTTTAATGCTTTTCTATCACTACAATATATTGTATACAAAAAACTCAAAATTTGAATAATAAAATGAATACGTTGTTTATGTTATTGAAACATCCGATTCACAAAAAATATTACTTTATATTAATAAAATTTAAAGATCACAATGCACTCAAAATACATATAATAAACTTTATTGTAGTTACATTCAAGTACTTAATATTAATATGTATTTCTTCCAGACAACATCAAAAGATTTCGTTCCAGTTATATTTAATCAAATAAAATATAATTCTATGCTTCATAAATAGGTTTTCCTCCTTCTATCACCCATTGAGTACCACTTGGTGCTTTTAAAAATACTTCCACGGCTGCCTCACCAACAGCTTCAGGTTTTTGCCACACTTGATCTTCATCTATTGCATTAAATTCTTCAGCCAAAATGTCATCCCACGGTTTAATTTCTACATAAAAATCCGTGTCAGTAAATCCCGGACACAGTGCAACAACTCTAACACCAATCTTGCTGTAGTTGGAATCGTGACCTAAGCTTTTCGTAAAACCCGAAACAGCATATTTTGTACCTTGATATACTGGTCCGAATTGTATATTACGGACACAACAAATGGATGCCAAGTTTATTATGGTACCACCTTTACCATTTTTATCTGTTCTCATGTGCTCACAGAACTTTAGTGACCATTTCATTACTGAAGTAACATTAATTTCGATGGTCCTGTCTATTTGTTTTTCATTCAGTAATCCGGCATTGTTCACCAAAACGTCCACGGTTTTATATTTTTTGAAAATATTCTCCGAAACTACTTCCAGGTCTTTTGTAACATCACATTTCATAAAAGCTGCTTTATTTTGTCCATAAATATTGTTGAGTTTTGTTTCGGCTTCTAGTCCTCGCTTTTCATTAATATCCAGTAGTACAACATTTTTTGCGTTATTCTGTAAGAATTTATTTGCTATTTCGAAACCAATACCCGTTGCAGCACCGGTTACAACCACAACTAAATCCGATAAGTCTTTAGACATGTTGTTTTTTAAAAACTCCACTTTAGAATGACATTTATAAATACACTTCCCCTTTAAATAGATAATTTTTGTAGATAAGATTGAGCAATATCATCATAATATGCTACTTGTAAATAAAGATAATTATTATTTTCATTAATATTATAATTACTCGTGTCCCTGAGTCAAAACATAATTATAAAAAATCTTATTTAAGAAACGTATTCTACTGCATGTAGTGAACATTCCTTCACTAGCACTAAGAGACAATATCAATCTATATCAGTACAGAAAAAAAGACAAATTCATTAAAATAGTAGTCTCGTAGCCTGTATTTAAATAATATAATGTTGTGTATGAGTCTGTCTGTGGCATTGTAGTATAAAAGATTTTTTGTTTGAAAGCAGACGTGGACAAGACGGTTCTAAGCTACAATTTATGAAGATCTGGTCATGTATTTTAAGGTCATTCGTTCTTTTTGTTAGCTTCGGTAAGTATCTTAGACGAATAATGGGTACTTCGTGACAGTTATGATGTATACGTATATTATATTTAAGAGCTTTTTCTCTGTTTCAAATTTACAAAAGTAATATAAGAATGTTATTAGAAGATTTATTAAAATATAAATTGAAGTTGTATCAATAAAATAAGACTCCTAAGTTTTTCTTAATATTATTAACCATTAACTTGAGCTATTTCTTTACTAATACTGCAGGCGTATCAAAATCAATGTATCGAAAACAATGCTTTATAAGCTCTGATCCCAAATTAAAAATAAAAGGGACATAAAAATATCGGGCAATGTATATGTCGCAATTATTTGTAGCCAGAAGCCACTAGTTGTAAAATAATGGTAACTTTATAACACTAACTTTTGTTTGTCAAAGAACAGCAGAATACAACAACAAGAAACAAACAGAATTCAACAACGACCAATTTTCGATGCTTTTCACCCCTTTTTCATACGTTATGAGACTGAATATAAATAATTTAATAATAATTCTTATTTAGTTTTCATCACATAACATCTGGTAATAATCTTTAGTTCATGATAAATAAATTGATCTTATACAATGTTACTGTTTCGCCCTTAGGGTCATCGAGGTCAGATGGTAATTGCTCTGTGTAATAGCTAGTCAAATCCGGACAAGAGTAACAAGCAGACCCTAGGTAAATACTAATATAATACCGATTATAATACCGCGAATAATGCTAAGAAGAAAAGCAAAAAGTTATGTGATAACAACCGGGAGCGACAGCTTAACTTGCTCGCGGAGGCACGGTGGGGAGACCCATTTGGACAAACGCCTGGACCGAAACGAATATTTTATAAGATCAATTCAAATATCAGCCCGTCGAGGTTAAAGGCAGACCCACAACGATGTTATAGTACGCATATCATTTCTGTTATTTCAGTATTCTAAATCACGTAACTTTAGAATTACGGCAAATATCCCAACGGTAACATACACAGGGCGTAATAAAAGTATAAGCGCAACTTCGTGCTAAGAGGCGTTTTACGATTCCAATACATACGGGAATTATTTACAGCAGGCACTCTGATCACTGCTCTGTGAATTTTGATAACGATCCTACATATATTATAAACGCTGGAAATTTCTAGTATTGTTATCTAAGAATGTTTTTTTATGCGTCGGGATGTGACGACCCCATCGCCCACTGTTGGGATAACCTCTATCACAGCAGAGATTATTCCACCAGTGCAATCAGTCACACTGGTGGTAGGTCTTTTGTTGCAAGAGGCCGGCTAGGTAGGTACCACCGCAGTGTCAAATATTCTACCGCCAAATAGTGCTGGCGCCAGGCATTACTGTGTTCCGGTTTGAAGGGCACTGTACGCTAGTTAAATTACTGGGTGGACGAGATTTAAGAACTAATATCTCGAGGTTAGCAACGCGTAAGTGGCACCTACTAATGGCGCTGCAAGCGCTCATAGGCTACGGCAACCACTTACCATCAGGTGGGCCGTATGCTTGTTTGCCAACTTCTAACATAAAAAAAAAACTTTTAGTAAGCGTCTGCTGTCCCTTTATCCGTCCGTCGTTTCATCATGATGACTGATGAAACGGAGAGCTTTATCTCACGTACCGTAACAGGTCCGTTCGTCTCTCTAAGCTACTGCTAGCGTTATTCAAAGACCCAATATGACAAGTTGCTGTGGCAATAAACCGACATTTTCAACAATTTTCATTATATTTCAAACTAGCGGCCCGCTCCGGCTTCGCCCGGGTATAAAATATTCGGGTCATTCACTGAAAAAATGATTAAAATCGATCCAGTAGTTTTGATTTAGTCATTACTGCCCGTGGCCCGCACGCGTTAAATATAATTATTATCACATTAGAAACCACAATTTTTTTTTCTCCACTATTTTTATACATATAAACCTTCCTCTTCAATCACTCTATCTATTAAAAAAACCGCATCAAAATCCGTTGCGTAGTTTTAAAGATTTAAGCATACATAGGGACAGAGAAAGCGACTTTGTTTTATACTATGTAGTGATAATTCACACAATGCCTTAACAAATATTACATTTAAATCCTTCACATGAATTCTCTTTCTATTAGTGAAGACATAAAGGGATTTTGTTTTATAATACGTATTGATTATAAAAAATACTGGCGGTAGGCCCTTTATTGCAAAAGCTGCTAGGTAGGTATGTAAGAGGAATGCTAAGCTATGCTATTATGCTAGCTAATGCTATTCTACTGTAAAGAAGTATACTGTTTTCCGATTTGAAAGACTCTGTAGCTAGTGAAATTACTAGGCAAAGGAGATTTAAGAACCAATTTCTCGAGGTTGGCAACGCGTGAGTGATGTTTACAAAGCATGGTGTTGCAAGCGCTCACACTCATAGACTACGACAAGCGCTTACCCTCAGAAGGTTGTATTGCTTGCTTGACAATTTAATGATAAAAAAATAGCAATTATTTTGTTTGTAAAATTTGCTCAGCGATATCCTCTCCCGTATACATTTGAGTGTGAAACACAGTTGATGTGAACTAATGTTACAAAGCTTTTAACCCTAGCCCGGACAATGGCTCATTATAGCTGCAACCGCGATATACTGCCGTGATAATTATTAAATAGCTTAGTTAGCTGTTTGAGCCAAAGCCCAGTTGACTTATAGTTGAATTGACAGGATTTAATTTTTGGCTGTACAGTAGAGCTTTGTATATTAGTATGTATAAATAAATAAATAACACACTCAACGGCTTTTAGTAGGATAGTGAAATCCTTTGTCGGGGATCCGGAAACATTCACAACGACAAATACAAACACACCCAGACCGGAAACATGCCTGTCAATACAAAAATCTGCTCCGAGCGGGAATCGAGCGCAGGTTGTCTACCTCTGCATCACAACGTCATCATGCCATATGTATGGTTTGGGTCAACTGAAAAAGTACTTTCATATAGAATATCGCCGAGAAATAGCAGTGATCGTACTGATGCATTTCTATCGATAAGTGTAGACCAAACGCATTGAGGTCAGCCACCGAGTAGGTTTTAGTGGGTCCCCATGAAGCCGGGTATCTTGTAGCAGATTCCTCCCCGTCACCAAAATAAAAGACTCGGAGGCCCTCTCTTCTATTAACGTGGGTAAATGTGGGGAAATCTCTCTACAAGAGGTTATGTTCGACTGACTACCACCCCGCTGTATTTCACCGATACACCCTTAACTGTGTACTTTCGTATTACTCCTAGGCCCTGGTATCTTCACCCCTTTTACACAGTAACTTTCCCTATAAAATCTATTATTTATTCTTTTCTTTACTTCAAAATATTATAAAAATTTAACTGGCAACCCAAACCTCGGTTCTTCAATGACGATTTCTCCCAAATAATTTATTATTAATAGGGGGTTAAACGAGAAGCCTTATGTGCTTAGTCGGTATAAACAATGCGCAGAGTGTGGGTCACTTTTAAGGCTATACAATATACTATTACAATTATATATTTAGTAAAATCAAATCAAATATTTTTATTTCAACATAAAGACCATACCACTATAAAATATAAAATATACATTGAACTTTTAAATTATATCTAAGCTAGCTGGCTAACCAAGGTCAGGGGTTATTTTTTTAAACGTCAAAGTAGTTTCCATAATTATTATGTTCACTAAAAAGCCTTACCACACAAACGTTATTTTAAATTAATAAATTTATTTTAAGACAAAGCTGTATGTTAGTACATGTGTTAATAAACGTAAGACATTTAACCTAACCTAACCAAGTTGGTGATGTGCCAAGCCCTATTTAGATGTCCTGATTGAATGATCAAAATAGACCACAACTGGAAATACCTATGAGTGAACTGTTACAAGATTAGCTTACCTATCAATAATATTGAATTTTTTATAAAGAATATTAGCAATGCCTTTTATTGCCCCTCCAAATAAGCTCGAAGCTTGCGCTAGGAGTGGGTACGACAGCAACCCAAGGGGTTAGGATCGAACTCTCGACTCTCACGTTAACGGAGCGAAGTCGGCCTTTCTACCGTTGAGCTATTGATGCTTAATAAATTCCACTGTTATCGTCACAACAAGATGTATAATTTATACATGTTCTCATTAATACTTTAACGATTAGACGTACTGTACTGTGAACGCTGTGTACTGCTCTCGCACAGTATCACTATATAAATAAAAGTGATGACATTGTGGCGCAGCGGCAGCGTACATGGCTTAAGCACCACAGGTAGCGGGTTCGATTCCCGCTCGGGGCAGTTTCTTGTATTGACCATACAGGCGTGTGTGCCAGTCTGGATGTGTTTCTCGTTATCATTGTATATGTTTCCGGAAACCCGACACAGGATATCACTTTATTTATTTATATTTATTTATATGAATCGCCAAAATTTATGTACGCGCAAAGCTTACTTATGAGTTTCATGCTTCTACAAAATTCTTTTCACCTATTTGGTGGCTATGGGTTGAATTCCGAAACATTGTGTCCTTGTGCTCGTTTACGTTTTAAAAACAAAACCTGTGAGAAAAAAACGAAAAATATCATTTCAAGTTTAAGCTAGACATTGATATGCCATGTATCAGATTAAATTTTCAAACATGTGTCAAAATACAATGTAATTTGAATCAAAAGCACTAAAGAGTGTTGATACAAATTTCGAAGCAAAATAGTTTTCTACCCGTTTTGATATAATAATCCTTTTTTTGTGTTTTTATGACGATAAACAAACATGCGGTCTGCCGGATGGTAAGCAGTCACCGCAACCTCTGAACGCTTGCGATACTTGAAGTATCAAATGCACATTGCCAACCCAAGGAATAGGAGGAAAGAAATAAGAAGAGAAAAATTGAAGCGTACGGAGGGGGTGGGAGATTGCACCGCCGCCTCAGTCATCATCCGAAACGAAACACTACTTAGTTGCTTTGCGCCGGTTTTCTTTGAGAGGGTATTTCTTGCCTGTTCGATCCGGTCCATTTGTGCTGGAAGGATTTTTCCACCACTGTAACTGGATCAAGGGCATACAATTTTCTTATGTACCCGGACGCAGTCACGACCGGCCGCTAATATAAAATAAATTAACAACTAATTAACACAGTAGATTCTGTTCCAAGACTAGCTTATCTATCAATAATATTGCAAATTCCAATGTTTGCGTCACAGCGTCATATTAGAATTGACGTTATAACAGCGTTGCATAAGATTACACGTGCTGTGTACTGCTAGTAGATAAAATACGTAAGCAATTAACGTAGTAACTAGTTTCTAAGCCTTGCTTTTACGTAATATATTTAGGTCGGACACCGTTGTGGCGTATTGGTAGCGAGTCTGCTCTTAGCCTCGAAGGTTACTGGTTCGATTCGATTGTTCTTGTGGGGCTCCTCACCGTGCCCTAAGTGTTGGTAAGTAATTTGCTCCTATGCATCCTATTAGTTACTGATTCACCCTTAGGATTACGGAGGTCAGATGGAAATCGTTCTATGTAAAAACTAGTAACCTGTCAAATCTGGATAAGAGTAATAAACAGACCCTGAGTAAAATACCGGGTAATGCTAGAAAGAAGCTGATACATATATAATTAATGTAGTTTATGTTCATGAGCAGCCCCATAGGTATACCTACTTAATATTATAGAAATAAGAAATACATATGTAATTACCTTAGGATTAGGATTATATTATTCAAAAATGAACCGTCAAGTGCGTTGTGCACCACGCACAGTTGAAACTAAAGGGTTCCGCAGCTGGATTATGAAGAATGTTAAGGACTTTAAAAATAATAACGAATTAAAATCGACTGCAAAATAAGTTGGTAAATTCATAGTAATTATTAAAAGTAATATGAAAAACAAAGTTATGGGAACAACTTATATATCTCTTAAATTTATAGACTATCTATCTTCTTCAAACCAAACGTGGATAAAAGTTCATGTGCTATTCTAAAAGCTCAAATTTTTCCAGAATTTTAAATTCCATAGTTCAAAAGTTAGAGGGGGACACAATTTTTACGACTTTAGGAGCTAATATCTCAACTACTGACTTAATGAAAAAAGCCAAAATCAAACCTCTTTATCATTTTAAAATACCTATCCAAAGATACCTCACACGTTGGCATACGTTGAATTTTTTTTTCAACACTCAGTTACATGTATGGACTGCTACCCTTAATTCTTATATATTTTAAGATTTCATTATAAAATCGTTTTGCGGTTCATAGAGTACTAGGTGTACTTTAGTGAATTTCGTATAGATTGAGCCAATGGTCTCCGAGTAAAATGACCGTGACATACGGACGGACGAACGGACAGACGGACAGACGGACGGACGGACAGACGGACATGACGAAACTATAAGGGTTCCGTTTTTGCCATTTGGCTACGTAACCCTAAAAACGCAGTAATGGTAAACTTACAAAATAAAAAATTATTAAAAAAATATGTTTCCGCAAATAACATTCTCTTCAAATACTTTACGTCAACTTTTCTTAAACTTGGTATCTAAACCGACTTTTTCCACCACAATCTACAATCTTTTATACTGACAGACAAAATCAAAAGAATTTCTCGGAAAAAGTACCTTAACATTCCGCTACTTTGAATTTTCACGCTTTTGAAATATTTTTAAGACGCTCTTGGGTCCGGAATAAGTGTTGACCCATTTTTTAAAATATCGTTTTCTTTTTTGAGTTTTTATGTTCCGAGCTGTGTACTGTTGTTTGTTCTCCTACAGTCAACGCTCTGTTGGTTTTTAAGATCCGGTTTTTATTTCGAAAATGCTTTTAGGGGTTAACCTATATGTTTCATAAAGAAGTATTTTAGCTTAGAACTATTTTTTCTATTTTTTTTCTTTGGTTTAAATTGATCTTAAAATTAAAATGTTATTTCTCATTATATGAACGATAGCTGTACAGCTCTGCTCGCGTTATGTAGTTTTGAGTTGATTATTTTTTGGGGCTCTGGGATAAAAAGTATCCTATATAATAATTCAGGTAGTAGGCTATTTGTTTACCAAATTTCATGCCAATACGTGCAGCAGTTTTTTCGTGAAGGCATGGTAAAAATCCATCCATTCATCCAAACTTTATCACATTTATAATATTTGGTAGGATAATGGGATTAGTGGGATAAACGAATAAAATAATTGTAAGTAAGTTTGATGTAAAGATTCAGTATTTGATATGGCTTTGAAATAACATAAGAATGGAAAATTGTAACGGAAAAAAATAATAATTTAAATAAAATACATAATTATATTATTACACTTTTCATCAACAAAACAATATTATTTTTACACAAATTTATTTTCCTGAGCATTTTAAACTTCAACTATTGGTTTTCCTCCTTCAATCAACCAAGCTGTGCCACTATTCGCTTTCTCAAAAATATCCACCGCACATTGGCCTACCGCATCCACTTTTTGCCATGCCTGCTTTTTGACAAACACACCGAAATCCTTGGCCAAATTCTCGTCATCCCAAGTCTTAGGATCAGCTGTTAGCTTCGTCTCAGTGAACCCTGGACAGATACCAAGAACTCTTATACCTGATCTGTTGAAATTATAGGCGTGTCCCAACGATTTGGTGAAACCCATCACAGCAAACTTAGAAGCTTGATATATTGGTAGAAACTGATCCACTCTAAATCCATAAATCGATGCCAAGTTAATGATTGTCCCTCCTTTACCATTCTTGTCCGTTCTCATGTGTTCCCAAAACTTCATTGACCATTCAATTAGAGCCCAAACGTTGATGTGGATTGTTTGTTTCCCGAGTTGGTCATTTAGTATACCAGCATTGTTTATCAACACATCAACTGTTTTGTATGTATCGATGATTTTGTTCGACACAGCCTCCAAATCCTTAGTGACATCGCATTTCATGAATACAGATCTGTTAGCGCCATGTTTAGTGCATAGATTTTTTGCTGATTCAGATCCTTGTCTTTCATCAATATCGAGTAGAATAGTAACTTTAGCACCTTTTTGAAGATATCTATCAGCTATTTCGTAGCCAATACCCACAGCACCACCAGTTATTACAACAACTTTATTTTTCAAATCTCTCGCCATGTTCACTTTGCGGACTGCAGTACAAGATTGAATTATCCTATCGAGAACCGTTTATAAATATAGTTGATGCAGTGCCAAAGGTCTAATGCTTCTGTGTTAAGATAAATAAGTCAGGTTTATTTAAATCATCTTGGCGATGTTTATTCATAAAAGTTAATGTTTGTAAATACTTTGTTTAACAACTGCTAATAATTATTTGTTATAATTAACATTAGAATGTGATTTGTGCTAATGACAACGACAAACACAGTCATTAGGCGTAAAAATGGTGTTTTAAAATTTAAAAGTATATTAGTTAGTTTACTACTTGATAAAGATTCCAAATTCTACTTTTTGAACTTATTAATTTAAATTTGGTAAAAAGTATGGTACATACAAAATTATACTGACGTGTAACTGACCAAGTGCAGTTAAGGATGTATCTGTCAAGTCGAGCAAAAAAGCGGCACGGCCGTACTATCCTTTTCTCGAAGCACTTCAGGCCATTTTCGACGCTCTATAACTTCGTTGTGGATAAAGCTGTAAGCCTGAGTTTTCAATAACCGAGCAGGCATTGTATAGACACGGTATATTTCAAATTTCATTCAATTTGAACCAGTAGTTTTAGAATTATAACTAGTCAAATTTCTTAATTTTGTCACTCACTGACTGACTGATCATCAAAACTCTAAGGCACTTCTAGCAGACATGGAAGCTTCAAGTTTAGAATATAATTAGTGTTTAGTGTATAAATCAATGAAAAACTATAATATATATTCTAGATACACCAACTGCATAAATAACTTTGTAATCCTATATAAATGTATAAAATTACAAAGTTATATTTACAGTTAATCAATCAGTGTACCGGTATAGTATATGCATAATATAATGAAATAATAGGTGTAGGTACCTAGATAAAATACGATTAAATTCAAGAAGTGGGTAAAAAAAGTAGATCTTTCAACAAAAAGATATGAGATCCCATAAAAAACTTGGCAGTTTTACGAATCTAAAAGTATTTGTATGAGTAGAATAAGTTGCCGTACAACAGGCGTAGTTATACATGAGATCTCACCACTTTTTGTAGTAGAAGAACTGCTTTGCGAGACTGGCAATTTTTTACATTTTATGTTTTTTATGGGATATTATATTGTGTAAAAGACGTATCTTAAGACATGCGTCATTCTAATGTACATTAGATACGATGAAATTATATGAGATCGAAAAGCATCAGGCTGGCTTTATATACCAGCTTCAAAAAAGAACTTGCTCCCTTCTAATTTTTATAGCCTCAGAATACCTTAATTTATACTGGAAAAAATATATTATCCAAGAAATCATAATTGAGTACTTTTCTTTGCGGTAAATTTTTAGAAAGATAAAATTTTTTTAAATATCTTTCAAAATGCTTTTTTTTCTACAATATTGGTGCATTATGTGCCGATGTTTACCTTAATTTTTATTTTTGCTCTACATGATTGGATGGCTCCATTATTTTATGATGATTAAATATGGACCGCAGGAATTCCTACACAAAATAGAATGAAACTCCGATTTTTTTTTTTTTCGGAATGTGTATTGCTGTTGGCCCTACTGGCCTTGACAGCGTCACCGGGTGGGGGGCCGAGTACTGAGACTCAGCCGTGATAAAGGGACAGCCCTCACGGGGCTCAAATTTGATTCCGTCCTTAGGGTGCCTCCTGCGAAGCCGAACCACGGCTAAGGACGTCATCGGAGATGGAGGCAGCGCTCCGAG
Organism: Hestina assimilis; assembly: GCA_023373885.1. Classification (NCBI taxonomy): domain Eukaryota; kingdom Metazoa; phylum Arthropoda; class Insecta; order Lepidoptera; family Nymphalidae; genus Hestina; species Hestina assimilis. Next base: position 483,836 of record CM041749.1, on the reverse strand, counting down.
CGCATGAAACTCCTAAGCATAATCCACTCCATATATCTTTTACATTATTTTGTGCACCTCTAGCATTTGACTTAGGTGGTCTGCCGTAAAGTCACTACGTTTAATTTTTTTTTATCGGTAGTCGAACTCACCAAGGGTCAAAAATAAATACGAAATTGTTTTCGTATTTATAAATAATAAGTTCAGCTAATTGATCACTAAGGGTTAAAGCGTTTTAATACAATAAGTAAACAAAAGATATGACTTGCGGATTTAAACTGATCTTTACAATAATAACCCTGATGTAACCAACAACAATTTACAATCAAAGTAACCTTTGCAATAATAATTGGTGTTATCATGTTGTCAGCGGGCGAGGTCAAGTTCATGCAATCAAACCATACTAATAGGTCACCCGAGGCTTCGCTTGCATAGATTTTATTTCAGCTAGGTAAATTGTAATCCTTACTTATATTATAAATGCGATAGTGACACTGTTGTGTCGTTGTGGGTCTGCCTTTAGTTTCGACAGTTGGGGGTTCGATTCCCGGTAGATGTTTTTCAAAATTTCGGTTTTAGTCCGGGCGTTTGTCCGTCTCTCGGAGAGCACGTTTAGCTGTTGGTCTCGTTTGTTATCATATAACATCTGATAATAACAGTTAAGTCATGGTAAGTAAATTGCTCTTATCCAACGTGTTTCTAGTTTGCCCTTATGGTTGCGGAGGTCGGATGGCAACCGCTCCGTGTAAAAACTAGTAACCTGTCAAATTCAGATTAGAGTAATGAACAGACCCTGGGTAAATAAAATATCGGGAATAATGCTGGGACAAAGAACATTATAAATGCCAAAGTTACTCTAACTCTCTGTCTGTCTGTCTGTCGCGCATATACGCTAAAACTACTGAAAGTAAAAGTGCTTTAAATGAAATTTGGTACACAGATAGTCTAGAGTCTGAGAAAGGAATTAGGCTACTTTTTAATACGAAACAAGTGTTGTGAGGGGGTTGAAAAGTTGTATGGAGGTATTGTCATTTTTAGAGCTACAACCTTAAAACTTATTTTTAGGCTATTAATTCGAAAAATGACATTCAAAGTTTGTAAATTAGTGGGTTTCTGAGTTAGTATTAAAATCGTTACTCAAGCAGGCGAAGCCGGTGGCAAAAGCTAATATTAAATATGGGAAATTAATTTATCATGGCTAATATTGATATTGACTTTTCAATGAATTGTTGATACTTGTATGTAAAGGCGAGTCAACAAGTTGATAAGCGTAACACGACGTTTTCAAAACATCCTTAAGGCATTACCTTTTAACCATCTTTAAAGGAAGGCGGTTTTTCTAATAATGAAATTATAAATTCTCGTATATTAGCCAAATACCTGAAGCCGAGACTTTATTCCTGAGAAATAAATAAATAATAAAATAAACAAACGCTGCAAACTCAACGGCCCCCATTAGGATAGTAATATCCTGTGTCGGGGGTCCGGAAACATTCACAATGACAAGGATAAATACACTCAGACCGGAAAATATGCTTACATGGACAATACAAACATATTATGCTCCGAGCGGGAATCGAACCCGCGACCTGTGGCGTTTAAGGCAGGTTCGCTACCGCTGCGCCACAACGTCGTCAAACTTTATTTTAGGTTATGCCAAATTATTAAATGTTAAAGTGACTTTGTGTGATGCAACCAACGCTATACCTTATATTCTTTAATAGTAGTAGAGCCATGGTTCTCCCAGCACAATTGGTCCGGCTCGACTGGGCAAGTACTCTCTCAGAAAATCGGTGTATAGCAACAGAGTGCTTTTGCGTTTTGGACGATGAGTGAGGGCGCCGAAGGTGCAATCCTCCCACGTCCACCGTACGCTTCATTTTTCCATTATTTTCCTTAGATTGGCAACGCCAATGTGATACTTCAGGTTACGGTAATTGCTTACCATCAGGTGGACCGAATGCTTATTTGCCAACCGACTAAAAATGAAAAAAATTTTTATAGTTTTTATAAAAAAATAATACTATTTTTTTATAAAAAAGGAACCCTTGTTTGAAAAGTACAATATATAATGCCCATGACATCGCTTTTGTTAAATTTTGATGATGATAATCATATTATACTAATATCATTAAACTATATAAGAAATAAGATATTATTGTTTTCCATTGTCGAATTGAACCTGTTGCCTCTGATGCTCTAAAAGAACACGGGTTATTACGATCACAACGTAACAAGGGTCTTGACCGCTAGACGATACACGTGCCAATTTCGTAGTTTTATGCTACTTATTTTCGTGCATTTTAATTATTATCTATTTAAATATATTATATATCTATATAAGATATATAATGTAAGGTAGGTTCAGTCACAACGTGTTTCTTTATCCTTAACAAGCAAAGTGTCGTTTCTAGTTTAAAAATGATGGATTTCCATAAAAACTGTCAACCATTTTTTCACACCCTTAAGAGTTGAATTTTGAAAAAGCCTTTCTTAGTGCGCGTTTACGTTTCAAAAACAACACATTTCAAAAATTTCAGGTTTCAAGGTTCAAGGGTTTAAGCTGATGTTTGTAAGTCAGTCATGTTTTGACCTTTTATTAACACACTTTTATTAGCTTCATATGTTTGTAAAGGAAACTTTGAACATGATTTTGACCTCCTTCAAAATGGGGGAATAAATGGAAATTTTGCATACTTATCAAGGACGGATGACAATTTAAAAAATACAACTAAATAATGAAAAATAAATAACAATCCTACGACTCATATCTATCAATAAATTATTTTAACTGACGACGTGCACCCTAGGCTTTTTTTTAAAATAAAAATACATTGATTCCTTCTTATTTTTAATTTTTATTTTGATTTTCTATAAAAGTGTGTCATTCGTTTTTTTTTTACTACTCTTTATAAAGATATACAGATAGATTATAAATACGGCATAATCACTCATTTGACAGTTAAAATAGCATTAAGATTGATGAACGGATTAGTGCTAATCTTGAGTGGGACTAAATGAGTTTTCATGTCGCTGTATTATTTATTTATATAGTAATTATGGAGCAAAGAAAAATAACAAAAATATTAACAATCAGTTTAATCTTTTAACTAATTAATTTAAGTAAATAAACCACTTATCTCATTTGACTAATTGATTGAATGGTTTTTAATCGCGTCTTCATAAAAACAATTTTAGATACATGAGTAAATAAACGCTACACACTCAACGGCTTAGGATAGTTCTGGAAACATACATAATGACATGAACCAACACACCCAGACTGGAAAACATGTCTGTATGGTCAATCCAAACATCTGCTCCGAGCGGAAATGTAACCCGTGACCTGTGGCGCTTAAGGCAGGTTCACTACCGCTGCGCCACAACGTCGTCATGAAATAGTCGTAAATGAAAAAGTTAGTATGTTTAGATGGTTGTATGTATGTTACTCAGACTATTATTATAAAAGTGCCAGAAACTGTCCGCCTGTTACCTTTTCACGCTTGGCCTGCTGAACCGATTTTGAACATAAAAAAAAATCTTGAAGAGATCAAAGTTTATACTGTTTAAGGATTTATTACTATTTCAATTAATATTCCTTTAAAAACACATTCGAGCAAGCGTAGCTACAGACAAAAGCCAGTTGCATATAATTTTTAAAATATTCATAGGGTTTCAAAAAAAAATTTTTTTTTGTGATGCTATATGAAAATATAAATCTCTTAAATGCCAGACTAGTTAGCTCTCACCATACGTTGGTGAAAAACTCGTAAAGTAACTGCTCATCAGTTGCACTTTAAAAGTCGACAACGAACCTGCAAGCCCGCTGGTGTTGCAAATGTCCATTTGCGGCGGTAATTGCTAATCATCAGGCCTAAACTACTAAACTACTGCCCGTTTCATAACTAAAAAAATATATTACTTTTGTATCGATAAAAGTATATATTTTTAATTAAAAATAATATCCTATGTACTACTTAATATTCCATAAAGATGTTTTTAAATATTTCAAATATACAAAAATGTTTTTCAATATTTTTTTATTTACCGTGAGAGGTGTTATGTATGCCTCCAACTTAATAATTGTTTTATAATACATATAAATGCAATAAACTATATGCAAATGCAATTATAATAGAATCATGGTCACCTAAAGACGTCATCGTATTGATCCCAACTCTACATACATATACATTTTTATGCTAAGTGACGCGAGTCATAATAATTATCAGTCAAGTGCGTTATGGACCACGCACAGTCGAAACTAAAGGGTTCCGCAGCTTGATGATTAAGAATCTTTCATAGTAATTATTAAAAGTATTATAAAAAACAAAGTTATGGGAACAACTTATATATCTCTAAATATTGTAGACCTATCTTCTTCAAACCAAATGTGTTTGAAAGATCATTTGATGTTCTACAACCTCAAATTTTTCTATAATTTTTAATTCCATAGTTCATAAGTTAAAAGGGGGGGACACAATTTTTATGACTTCAGGAGCTCATATCTCAACAACTACTGACTTAATGAAAAAAAGGCATAATCAAACTTCGTTGTCATTTTGAAAGACCTAGCCAGCGATATCTCACACGTTGCCATACGTTGCATTATTTTTCCACCATCAGTTACATGTATGGACTGGTACCCTTAATTCTTAATCTTTTCTAGGATTTCATTACAAAACCGTGCAGCGGTTCATAGAATACAAGTATTTACCAAATTTCGTATATATAGAGCCCATAGTTTCCGAGTAAACATGACTATGACATACGGACGGACGGACAGACTGACATGAAGAAATTATAAGGGTTCCCTTTTTGTCATTTGGCTACGGAACCCTAAAATTCATATATATCGCTATCGTGATACAAACATCTAATAGGTAGGTATCTATCAATATCTTCTTAACAACGACACCCATAACGTTTCTAGTTATATCAATATTATATATAGGTCCTATCTACGGAATGAACCGTTAGAATAACGATGTTAAATAAGGCGCCTTTAATGCGATCCCTACTAATATTAAATAGAAGTAATTGTTTACGGAGTTACGCGCATAACTACTAGTGTAGTCTTGTAGTGGTAGTCTGGGAGTTCCGGACTGTATGCTCTAGGGGCTAAGTACTAAGTAAAAATCTTGGATACCACGGCTTGCGTAATCAACCGTGACGCTCCGGCACCAATCATTAAAGCCCGGTGCTCTTAGAGGCACCCTCCACCGAGACTAATTTTCTAATGGGACCGATTCCCTCTAAGAGCGAACGCCGTGATTTTTGAACAAGTTCTCTACTATACTTTCTGGGATTGGTTTAGGCGTGAAAGCGTTACCGACAGAGTGGCTCTCGCATTTTTATTATATTAGTAGGGATGGATTTAAATATCTGATATTCCCTCTAAATTCAAGGCGATTTTAATGATAATTATTTATTGGATAAAATAGCCAACTAAGGATAAGGTTAATTACTTATGTCACATATGCCTCTACCATTTCTAGTCCATTGTTGTTTTTTTTTTCTTGACGGTTGGCAACCTATGAATGCTTGCAATACTTGAAGTATCACATACGCGTTGCCAACCAAGGAACAAGAAGGAAGGGATGAGAAGGGAATAGAGGATGGGAAATTGGGCCTCCGACGCTCTCATTCATCGCACGAAACGCAACAACTCACGCGAAAATCTAAATTTGCCCATATCTTTTTATCGTGTTGTCTCAGGACCTTGAGTTTTATATACCGACTAGGGACTAAAGACCTCAGTCTCTGATATAAATTTCAACTGCTAAGTCGACCCGTTCTTGAGGAAATCGGTGGTGACACACGTAGAGACAGACGGACAAGAAAGTGATCTTATAAGGGTTTTTACCTTTTGATGAACGGAACCTTAAAAATGGGTAACAAACTGAATAGATTGATTAAAATCGACATGTATAATAAATAATAATAATAAATAAATAAACGCTACACTCTCAACGGCCCCCATTAGGATAATTATATCCTGTGTCGGGGTCCGGAAACATACACAATGACAAGGACAAACACAACCAGACCGGAAAACATGCCTGTACGATTAATACAAACATCTGCTCCGAGCGAGAATCGAACCCGCAACCGTCGAGGCTTAAAGCAGACTCGCTACCCACAACGCCACAACGGTGTCATGTATAGTACAATTGTTATAGTCTTGGCCTTCATAAGCATTTAAAGACGAGGTTGGAACAAACTAGAGCAAATTATCGCTCATTGCTTGACGTACTAATGGTCGTGATAACAACCAGGAGGGGGGGAAGCCCTATTATTAAGAACTAGCTGTGCTCGTGCTCTGCTCGCTCAGTCTACAGTTGTATTATTGTTTTTCTTTTTGTTTATTGGGTGAAACCCAAAATTGTAATTACCGTTTTTTTATGTTACAAGTTGGCAAACAAGCACACGGCCCACCTGATGGTTAGTGGTTGCCGTAGCCTATGAGCGCTTGCAGCACCATTAGTAGGTGCCACTCACGCATTGCCAACCTCGAGATATTAGTTCTTAAATCTCCTCAAAATCTCCTCCGTGTTGTAAGTACCTGCCGTGTAGTCACTGTCGTGGCAGTTAATACGGGACTCGCTGAAAATTAGTGTTAGGGCCACAGCGCCTTAACGATTACTGAGCGAGCGTCCGATTGACATGGAATGCACTGTTACATTGTACCATGACCTTCACAGTTTACCGTTAAGTCGTATTGTATTTTTTTATATATATGTAATTTGTGTTGAAATCTGTTTTTATATTCATTATTGTTTTTTTTTATACATACCGCTTGTCATCAAATTGTTCTACTATAAACTAATGTTACGTAACGGTGTATTTTTGGTGCTTCAATAAAGTTTTATTATTATTATTAATTATTAATAATAATTATATGCCTACAATCGCTGATAAAATCCTACTTTTATGATAAAATATGTTGAAGTTTTTGTGTTTGAATGTCTATTAAAACACGCAATAACGGGTGAATGGATTTAGTTGAAATTTATAATACAGATATTTTAATACAGCGATTAATACAAGTACTGTTATTTTGAAAAAAAAAGTTCACTTCATGTGGTATTATCCTACAATAGGACCTATTAAGTTGAGTTTCAGTACAGATGTATCTTATGAAACATTATTACTTGATTGATTTCTGACTGAACAAATGATTCATTTCTCTCTGGGGCCAATTCTAAAATCAATGTGGACGATGTCGCGGGCAGATTCTAGTTAAATATAAAAAAATATATTTACATATAAGCGTGCTTTGATTTCTTTATCTTGAAATCCACATGATTATAATTAACAAGACTATGCTATGAGCGGTTGATTATATAACTACGTTCTAGTGATTGCACAATCATGCTGATTAACTAAACATAATCTATAATTATTTAAACAAATCTTATAAAGCAATAATGTCCTGCTGTGGTCAACCTCGGAGACACAACACTCCACACTCTATAGAGCAGTATATATCTTGCTCTCTCTGTCTCTTCTTTTTCTTCCTAACCCTGCGCCTCCTCCTACCTTGCATGTGATGATTTATTATCACCAAAAAAGGCGTCGGGATGTGACGACCCCATCGCCCGCTGTTGGGATAACCTCTGTCACAACAGAGATTATTCCACCAGTGCAATCAGTCACACTGGTGGTAGGTCTTTTGTTGCAAGAGGCCGGCTAGGTAGGTACCACCGCAGTGTCCAATATTCTGCCGCCAATTAGTAGTGCTTAGGCACTACTGTGTTCAGTTTGAAGGGCATTCTACGCTAGTGAAATTACTGGGCGAACGAGATTTAAGAACTAATATCTCGAGGTTGGCAACGCGCGAGTGGCACCTACTAATGGTGCTGCAAGCGCTCATAGGCTGCGGCAGCCACTTACCATCAGGTGGGCCGTATGCTTGTTTGCCAACTTCTAACATAAAAAAAAAAAAACATAGATTAACTGCTTTTCATTACACAAGCTTTTTGAAGTGAAAACGTCCTTAGCCGGACTGAGCGATTTTTGTTGAGGACTAAAAAAAGTTTTCGTCCTCGATATACTGTAGGCGTCAGACTGACAACGCACAACAACCTAAGTACATGAATTCACATAAGATATATTTTTTAACTTATTGTTTATAAATATAAATAATTCAAATAAAGAATACATTTTCGACGGCATTCCCGATGAGTGCCTATTGTTTTAATCATCACTATCATAAAAATGTTTTTTTTTCGGATTGTCTATTACTGTTGGTCCTAGTGGCCTTGACAGCCTCACCGGTGGGGGGGCCGGGTCTGGAGACCTCAGCCGGTAAAAGATGGACTGCCCGCGTGGGGCACAAGTTGAATCCGTCCCAAGGGCCCCTCCTGCGAGGTCGAGCCTAGGCTTGGGACGTCATCGGGAGATAAAATGCAGCTCTCAATCTAATAGGCCTATTTTAAAAATTATTGAAAGCTGTTCTGAGTAATATAGCCCCGATTTAAGAATTTCCTTCTATGTGTTAGTTCACGTCGATTATGAACTAATTATTATTATATCAGTTTGTGCTGAAACAAATAATACTTATTTATAAATGATAAATATTTACTATCGGGCCCGGCAGATGTTGTGCCCTGCAGGCGTCCAATTGTGAATGTAAACCATTATCAAATCTACTACAACATACACAAAACATTTTGTCAAAATTGGATCAGCTGTTTAGGAGGTGTTCTGTCACATAAAAACGGACTGAAGAGTTAATCTTAATGTAACTTACGATTTATGTATCTTTGAAATTAAAAATAAAATAAAATATGATAACATCATTTTAAAATATTATTTATTTATTTTAGTTACAAATTATATATAACATTTTACATTATTTTCACCACCACCACCACCTGATGGTAAGCGGTAGCAGAGCCCAAACGCGATGGCAGTAAATACAGTATATAACTGTTATACATTTTAATATGTAAATTTAACATAAGTGAAAAAATAAATAAAAATTGATTCAGTATGTTAAGAATTCACAGTTACAATGAACAGTATAGATAAAGTTAGGTGCTTATAAATCCAATTTCTCGGCCGGCCTAGCGCCTTCTACCAGCCAAACTGATCCACTATCAGCCTTCCTAAATATTTCCACCGTGCCTTCACCAATCGCTTCAGGCGTTTGCCAGTCGTAGTCTTTCAAATCTTGTATAAGCTTCTCCATCATATTATCGTCCCACGCATGAGCATTAGCTGTCATACTAGAATGAGTAAGTCCTGGACACAGAGTCACCACGCGTACACCAGATTTTTTGAAATTCATCTCGTGGCCTAAGGATTTTGAGAATCCGATTATTGCAAATTTTGACGCATGATAAAATGGTATGTATGATATTATCCTGTATCCATAAATCGAAGATACGTTAATTATAGTACCACCATTACCACCTTTGTCTGACCTCATGTGTTCATAGAATTTCATCGTCCACTCCATCACAGCTACTGCATTTATATTCATCGTCTTCTTAATGTTTCTCTCGTCAAGAACACCAGCGTTGTTGATAAGGATGTCAACATTTTTGTGTTCATCGACAATTTTTTGATAGACAGTATCCAAGTCTGTCAACACGTTGCATTTGTAGAAGACAGCTTTGTCATTTCCATATTTTCGCTTCAACGTTGTCACTGACTGATTTCCCTTACTATCGTTTATATCGAGAATTATTGCCAATTTAGCTCCTTGGTTTAGGAAACTATTTACTATAGCCAACCCTAAGCCCTCAGCCGCACCAGTGACCACTACCACTTTACCTTTGACTTCACGATCCATATTGACTGAGCAAAGTATAACGGAAGACTGATACGGAGCAACGCGTACTGTTTTTATATACGTTCGGTTCATCGGTTCACCCTCACCATTATATTAGAGTTGCTTTGTAGTTTTTAAATCTGTGATACAACTCACGTATCATTTAAGAGCATTGATTTGAATAACATGAGATTTTATTATTAGTACGAGATTCCATACTATGATTAAATTATTTATTGGTTTTATTAATGTTACAATAGTGCCTATTATAACATGTACAGTTTAAAAATATCTATGCCTTACCAATAATTATTTCACATACAAACAGAAAGCCAAGCAAGTGGAAAAGCAGACAGACAGCGTTATACTGTCCTGTTAGTATTTTTTTGGTGCGGAACCTAAATATTATATTAATTAATATACTGAGACTACCTTCGGTAATCAATATGTATAACAACTAAATAACTTCGATGATAAGAACTTATTAAACGCTACGGCCATGCTTGAACTGATAAGTTTTAATCATAATAGTCCAATATCGATATATTTTTTAGATAATGGAGTAGTAGAGTCATGCTCCTTCGAACTTAAATATGCCGGATCTACTGGGGAAGTAATAATAGAAAATTGGCATAAAGTAACAGTATCAGCACTGTTGCGTTTCGTGCTAAAAGTGAGTGAGCCAGAGGTCCAAACTCCTACCCCCTCTGTTCCCTCCCGTTTTGCCCTCTCATCCCATCCATATACACAATTAAATTAAAAGCCTTCATATGTTGCGCTGACTGTTTACTATCAGGCGAACCGTTGGCTTGTTTGCCAAACGTCAGGAAATACAAAAAATAAAAATAACAATTTGTATTGTTATATTCAACCTTTCAATTCAAACCTATAATTAAAAACGCAGTCTGATCTCCACTGAAGCAATTTTTCACCTCACCAGTAAGCCAGTAACGCGTATTGACTCATTAATTTGGATCTTTATGGCTTTAATTATCGAATTTAGAAATTTCCCTCCACTTCAAAACAAAAAGTGTCTTTAACCACGAGAAAAATTTTTGGTAACGTATATTTGTGTCAAAAGAAAGTCAAACAGTCAAAAACAGATTGTATCAGAATTTAATAAGGCTACTTAGATTTTTCAACTTTTTCGTGTTTCTTTAATTCTTAGGTTCTGAAATAAGATTTAACTAATTTTTAGATGTCTTTTTGTGTTCTTTAAGTTATTCAAGGCGGTAGAATTTTAGTTTTCAGAATAATTCGGTTTAACCATGAACATCGACACAAATTACTCTCTCAGAACATCGACACAAATTTATACTTATAGCTGGGTCTACTAAACGATCGGTGGGTTAAGCAACTTTAGTCGCGGTCAGTCACTAGATAGGTGATAGTGGTATTTCAACTAAGCATCTCCGTGCTTCGAAGTTAACAACTCTGACATTAGTTTGGCCACTAACTACTCGATTAAAAGAAGAAGACACAAATTTAGCAGTGTCTATGCTGATACGATTCTTTTGATGATTGAGTGAGTATAAATATCTTAATAACGGGCACATGATATAGAGCTGTATCCATAACGTTTAAATAATAACGTTTAAATAATGTTTTGAATATTGTTTTCAATTCACTTAAATAATGAAATACAGTCAGATAAATTATCGTTTCGACCTTTATGATAAAAAGGTTGTTCGTTTTATAACTAGATAATTAGTAAAATAATCAACATTTTTCTTAAACGTGGTTTGATGTATAATGATTCGGTTTTCTATACGAATTATTGTTATGAATCTAAAAATCGTTTGGCTAGTTTATATTACGCTTTTTAACTAACCATTTTTTAAATATAATTCTATATATTTAAACCAACTTGACCAATAAAAATGAATAATGTTTCTATACTCATCTTTAACACAGCGCAAGTGTGTCAGATCTACTGCAAAGTTACAGCTGAGTGATGTTCTTTAGATGTTATTATATAAAGTCAACATTTTAAAATAAAAGTGGAGAAGGAGGTAAATAAAGAAGCTAAAAACCGGAAACTGGTATGTGCATATAATTCTACTTTTCCGTTAAAGTCCATAAAAAAACAAAAACAAAATAAATGAAAATGTACAGCTACAAAAACTTTAACACATGTGTAATACTATCACAGAGATTATCATTAACATGCACTCTTTAACATAGGATTACCATTTAAAAAAAAAGTAAAGAAACTGCAATATATCCAAGATTAAATAAAGATAGACAATAAATTATACTCCATATTAGTCGATATGGAAAAAAATACGGAATTTCTTGAAATTAAAGTATTTGACGTAAAACTAAGCCTCTACGATTGGTTTAGCTCCTTCTATAAGCCATGCTGTGCCACTATCCGCTTTCTCAAATATATCTACAGCAGCTTGACCTACTACACCTATTTCCTGCCATAGCTGCTCCTTTGCGTGTTCACTAAAATCCTTGGCTATACATTGATCAAAGGTTTTAACATCATGTCCTAGTTTTGTCTCAGTAAATCCTGGACAGAGAGCAATAACTCTTACACCAGATCTATTAAAATTATAAACATGTCCCAGTGACTTAGTAAAGCCCATCACACCAAACTTAGACGCATGGTATATTGGTACATATGGATATGTTCTAATGCCATACATTGACGCTATGTTTATAATCGTTCCTCCTTTACCATTTCTGTCAGTTCTCATATGCTCCCAAAACTTCATAGACCATTCAATTAAAGCCAGAAGATTGACATCAATAGTTTTCTTTGCGAGTTCATCATTCGCAATACCAGCATTATTTATTAACACATCAATATTTTTGTACGTACCGATAATTTGATTTGATACACCTTCCAAATCCTTTGTGACATCACATTTAATGAATACAGATCGGTTAGAACCATATTTAGTACAAAGAGTCTTCGCGGACTCTGTTCCTTGTCTTTCATCAATATCAAGTAGAATAACAACTTTTGCATCTTCTTCTAGATATTTATCAGCTATTTCATAGCCAATACCATTTGCGGCACCGGTGACCACCACAACTTTACTTTTCAAATTTCTTGTCATGACTACTTTGCAGCTGGCACGTGCACGTGCAGTGTTAGATTAATCAGTTAATAACTGAAACTAGCTGCAAATGTAGACGATGCAGACGAATGTCTCAATGGAATCAGTCTAAATTACTGGTTTTTAACGATGGATGTGATTTTAATATCAAATGATATATTAACTTAATATCGCTACTAATTGTTAACAATAAGTCCGCTCTTGGCGCTAAGAAACGAATAAATGAGGTAAATGTAAAAACTATGAAATTTTTCAGATAATATAATAATATAATAAAGAACTACGCACAAACTGCTGAATGGCTCCAAACTAGCTGATAACCTTTAGGGTTAGATAAAGAATTAACGCCACGATATTATCAATAATATTTTTTTAACATACCTATGGTATTACGAATTCAAAACCTTTGTTTGAACGGAGGTACTCAGAATATCGATATAATAAGTATCGACATATTTATATTATGAATCAATAATAAACTTTATATATTATTGAGAAACGTCATATAACGGTACTAGGTATGTCACTTCTACGATCTGAATAAACTTTAAACAATAAACTTTAGTCTGGGAAATTGCAGGCAAGTAAAAGCTTGCTTCTCCCGGCGTACACCATCATTTAAATACTAGGGTGGTATTGTTATGTACTGTGTAGGCTCGAGCGCTAAAGTAATACCCTCTCACAGAAAATCAGCATAAAGAGCATCATCATCAGGTCCAATCTATCACCCCGTCTGTTCCCTTCCTTTTTTCTTATCCCTTTTCTTCTATCCCTTGCCCATGCGCATGTGATACTTCAAGTATCGCAAGCGTTCATAGGTTGTGACTGCTTACCTTCAGGGAGACCGTGTGCTTGCTTGACAACCATCATGAATTATAAAAGGTACAACATAATTATTATAACTAGAGCACACTCGAAATGAAAAGTATTGTAATAAATGCCATCACCAGAAAAATCTAAATTTTGTCAACCACTATATATCTAGCCACTATATTATAACGTTAATTAAGTGTCGTAACTTTATGTTAGTTAAGTCATGAGAAATTCTGTTGCCAAGACTTATAATAAAATTTAAGCTGATTCTTATCAAACTGCGGGCAGAAATCTTGTTAGAGCTCATTACGAGACGCAAAGACTCCACTAAGAACTAGGACATTACGAACTAGACAGTTTTGGAGATTACAATCAGCTGTCCAGTTATCCTCACAGATCTTACTCTGCATTATTTTTTGGAACGAAGTTCTTTAACTCAGCGTACGGGTAGTTCGACTTAGTAGAAATCGTCACGTAACGAAAGTGTGCTGTGTCTTTGCGTGTGTGTATCAAGCAAATGAGAACACGAGTTAGTGAGTGCGCAATTCTCTCTCTCTCTCTCTCTCTCTCTGCCTTTGTCTCGTTTTATCATATAGTCTATTGAAATATAGAGATTGTATTTCGAATTACATTCAGAGTTGAAAAAAAACGTAAGGAACTTGGTTCCTGAAAGAGGTCTCCCAACAGCACAATTTTTTTTTTATTTAAGTTAGAGGGGACTTACAGGCATGAGGCTCTGGATGGAACTTGAACTGGAACTTGAACTTTTAGTATACAATTCTATTGAGATGCAATTCAGTTCAAGTAATGTTTAGGTTTAATAAAAAAATAATTATAAGCGCTACACACTCAAACACTCTGGGTATTAAAAGCGTGATGTAAATTTCTAAAATATTGAACGAATGTCGTTCGTATCGGTAGTATCATAGAACAAACTACGAAAATTGCGATGAAGCTAATGAGATCGTCATTTGAAACGCAATAAGAATTCATTGTAGACCCCTGATGTTAAGCGATTACCGCCATCATCAACATCTGCACCACCAGATTAATTACCTTAAGATCAAGCACGAGTGTCAGCATTAAAATATTTAAAGAAACGATGTTTAATTATTTCACAATCATTCTCTACTTGTATAGGATTATAATATGCTTTTTACTGGCGTCAGAACGTGACGACCCCATCGCCCGCTGTTGAGATATCTCTGTCACAGTAGAGATTATTGCACCAGTGCAATCAGCCACACTTTAGGAGAGGGCCCGACAATAGCCTAATTGGGTCAGGATCGAACTTGCAACTCTATCGTTAACGGAGTCGACACTTCTACCATTGAAGGGTATTGTGTGTGTGTGTCGGTGCTGTGTACTGTAATCCTATATTTGTACATTCTACATAGAACACGTTAACACGTAACACGTTTTATTACTTATCGGCTTTTATTTGCTTGTCGCATCCGGGCCATGACAGTTTTTCTTCATTGTCACAAAAATTGTTACTACTAATACCATAGGTAAACCCTATTAAACCCAGATTGACTGAAGGATTTATTTATAAAATATTGAACTTGAGCCTCGTGGGTTCGATTCCCGCTCGGAGCAGATGCTTATTATTTATTTAAATATTTGTTTTGATTTGGGCGTTTGTCCTTATGGGTCTCCCTAACGTACCTCGGGGAGCACCTTAAACTGTCAATTCCGGTCATAACATTTGGCCTTAATCGTTAACTAGTAATTTGCTCTTATCCAATGACTTACTGGTTCGCCTTTTGGGTTACGAAGGTCAAATGGCAATCGCTCTAAACTAACATCAAATCTAGATGCAAGTCTAAACAGACCTGTAAATACTGGGTATAATGCTAGGCAGAAGAACTTCTTCTTCCCTATAGTAAAATTTAACGATGTAACATAGGTCTGCGTATTAAAAATTGATATAGCGACATCTACACGCGACCCAACGTATTACAACGCAACGCAAAATCGTCATCCCGTATTTCGCTTTTAAAGTTCTAACGACATCTACATTCAATATAACGCTTAGGACATTTATTAGGGACAAGATTGCTGCAGTCCTGAATTGCGCTATCAGAGGGCTTACCATGAACTCTTATTGCGATTCATATGACAAACTAAACTTAGCTACATCGGTATTTCGTACCATAATATATTGAATTATACGTCATGCTCATATAAAATCTGAATCGTTTTACAGCCGGATATTGGATCGAAATAAAATTATTACTAAAACTTCATGGTCGGCAGACGGGTTTTAAGTTAAAAGTGCTTTTTGCACCCTCTTAACTTGATAGAAAGATAGATTGACAGAGAATTGTTTTTTTTTTTCATAAGACATAAGAACGTAGACAAGGCCTACCTACGGTATTTTTTTTTATATTGGGAAGGTAAAGGGGCAGGAGGCACACCTGATGTCAACTGATCACCGCCTCCCCTGAACCTCCGCAATACCAGAGAAACACAGGTGCGTTGCCGACCTTTGAGTAAGGAATAGGCGCTTTAAGATTCCCAAGTCGGTTCGGAAGTTGGCCGGTTTGGAAGTTGTGCGAGGAAGAAAATGCCCTCTCAATCGTGCTGTAGTGGATTTCCAGACATCGAGGTGGTGAGGGTGGAATTGGGCATTATGACACGATAATTTTATAATTTATTTATTTTATTTTTTATGATTTTATAAATTATTATTTTTCGTATTCAAGATTTATTAATTATTATTAATTCTTGAATTGCGCTCGCATTTTGTATCAGGTCTATGTCCGGGCCTTAAACTTCACCCAATGACCACCTTTCATTCGAGGGCTGAATGATTCAGTACACAGCTTCACAGGCAGGCAATTTTTTTCAGACGGAGAAATTTCCATGTGCAAAAGAATTTGGTAGAGCAAAGTTTTTAGTTCGCATAATGCAAATCTTGAACCTGAAAAAAGTATTTAATTATTTACTAAAATTATTTCCTAAATGTCAAATACTCGCTGGTGCTTCTTCGTTAATTCAACATCGAGGAAACTAAATGAACTTAGTCACAAGCTTGCAACATAATCGACAATAGTTAACTTCGTTTCGTTACTTCAGTACGAATTTATGAAGGAGTGAGAGTGAATCTTTGGATTTTTTTCTGTATAGAAGGTTCAGTTCTTAGTTTATAATAATAACATTCAATATTTTTATAACAAGCAGCTGCCTGCGGTCGTCCGCGTTTTTTATTTATTTATTTATTTATTTATGAACACATATTACATCTATCTTTACAGAATATATCCAATGCGATAGTGTGTAGCAATTTTAAAACTAATTTATACAATAGCACAGAACAAATAAAGTTAATTTCGTGAATTCACGCTCAGAACAATGGTATATATCGATTTGAGCGGAAACCATGTTAAGAAATAAGACACCTTTATTTCAATACAATAAGGAGGCCTCCTTTCAGATATGATATTTAATGCTTCGTCTTTGGATATGTTGATTTCCTGCGGTACCGTAAGTTCTACCAAATCCGTCATATTGTTTTTGCGTGATAAACAAATAAATAATAAATAATAATAAACAAAAAAACGCTGCACACACAACGGTCTCCATTAGGATAGTGATATCCTGTGTCGGGGTCCTGAAACATATACAAAGAAAAGGACAAATACACCCAGACCGGAAAATATTCTTGCATGGTCAATACAAACATGTTATGCTGCGAGCGGGAATCGAACCCGCGACCCGTGGCGTTTGAGGCAGGTTCGCTACCGCTGTGCCACAACGTCGTCATGATACATTAACAAGCATCCATGATACAAACTTTCACATTTTTAAATTAGTAGGATTATTATTATAGTAGTATATCTCATAAAATAATGAAATACCACTTGCCTATACAATTCCTAGGGCCAACTCCGAAAGGCATATAAGCCATGGGGTTAATTTTATGCTTGTTTTCATCAGAAAAACGTTCAGGGTCGAATCTTTTGGGATCCGGAAAGAATGCCGGATCGCGATGGAAACACCAAACCGGTATAGATATAATTTCACCTTTTCGTATCTGTAAATGACGCATTCTTTACATAATCTCAAAAAATAATTATAAAAATTCACATTTTATACCAGCTGTGCCCGCGGCTTCGCTCCCGTCGGGTGAGACCACCCTGTTCCACGAACTAACGACATTTTATCGCCCGCATTTCTTTCTTATTGGTCGGTTTCTTAGTATCGTATTTTTTATTTATTTGGAAAGTAGGACAGATGACTGTACTCCACCTTATGCTAAGTGGTAGTAAAGTGCAAACACGAAGGCGGCTAACAGAGTTGCGGAATGCCACCGCGTTAGCCACCCTCGCCTTACCAACCCGCAAGATGCCTCTTTACGCCTCGTTTGAAGGAGCCCAGGTTATAGGAAGGAGGGAACTATATCGTGATGTTACATAGCCTAGCCTTGCAAGAAATGTACCATCAAATGCAAAAAAAAAATTCAACTCCGATTAGTAGTTCCAGAGATTGGCGCGTTCAAATAAACGAACAACTCTTCAGCTTTATAATATTGCTATAGATTATACTCACATAATAGTCCTTTGAAGTTTGACTGTTAGGTTTTCCTAAATTGTAATCCTTCACGCAAACCCTATCCAAAGCAATTGCTGGTGGCCACAGTCTAAGAATTTCTGCATATTCATAAAAAAATCAACAATTAATTTAAATTGAGATGAACAAACTAACAATACTGTAATATAGTCCTTGCATACCCTCTTTCTGAAGCTGCTAAAATACTATATAAAGTGGTCAGAAGGGGTATGCAAAGACGTAGTAGTTAATGTGTTTTGTTAAGACAACCCTTTTTTGTGATTTGTAATTATTATTTTTTTTTGTGTTAATTTTTTTAATAAGTTGTATTTTGTGTGTTGCTTGTATGGAGTGACATAGTCCTGTTGGGCTAAAACTCCTAAAATAAAGAGGAAAAAAAAAAAAACTAACAATAACAATAGTACAATTACATTCACTAATTTGTCGAAAGTGAATTCGAAAACAAAACATTTTTCCCAGAGCCGGTGACTTATTATAACCGTAGGAATTTATAAAGTCCACAGAAGTAGAGCCTTGCCTTCTTATCATCTCCTTCTGTGTCCCATCCTATTCGTGACCTGGCCTTATTATACTACAGGTATTAAAAAGGTCTATAAGGCTGCGGTGACCGCTTACTATCATACGGGCCATACGCGTGTTTATCACCTGTTGGTATAAAAAGTTTTAGTAGTTTTTTTAATGCAGTTAGAGTCATATAGAAGAAGCTTCGTGCTTTATTTCAGTGTGTAAGATATTGATTGATCTGATTGAATGAAAGAATTAAAATTCTGCTAAGAAATACAGCTAGTATTCTTGTCACCATTGCTCGTGGAATTGATTTATATAATTATTTATAAGTATAGTTAGATTTCAATTATAAATTGTTATGTGTTATTTTTGTTGCAAATAAATGCTATTTTTGAAATAATACCTGAGGTTACCATATCCATATAAGTCATATTCTGGATCGAGGTAAAGTTCAGTTTGCCTCCGTTTTTGACGTGATGCTCCTTGATCTCTTGCGCTAAACGCTCTTGGATCTCAGGATGAAGAGCCAGCTCAGATAAAGCAAAAGACATAGCAGTTGAAATCGTGTCAAAGCCAGCTAAGAAGAAGAGCACTGCTTGAGCTACGAGATCCATATCAGACCATTCTGTAAAAATAAAGAAACGAAATATAATCATAAATGAAATATGCCTTTTTTGGCTTTCGTCTCGAGTCCCATTATTAAACTAGCGTCTGCCCACGACTTCGCTCGCGTTAAGTTTGAGGTACCATAAACCTTATTTTTCATATGGTTTTTTTATGTTAGAAGTTGGCAAACAAGCATACGGCCCACCTGATGGTAAGTGGCTGTCGCAGCCTATGAGCGCTTGCAGCACCATTAGTAGGTGCCACTCACGCGTTGCCAACCTCGAGATATTAGTTCTTAAATCTCGTTCGCTCAGTATTTTCACTAGCGTACAATGCCCTTCAAACCGGAACACAGTAGTGCCTAAGCACTACTATTTGGCGGCAGAATATTGGACACTGCGGTGGTACCTACCTAGCCGGCCTCTTGCAACAAAAGACCACCAGTGTGACTGATTGCACTGGTGGAATAATCTCTGTTGTGACAGAGGTTATCCCAACAGCGGGCGATAGCGTCACATCCCGACGCCCTAAATTTAAAACGGTTTGAAACGTTTTACACCTTGAAGGGTGGGATTTAAGAAAATTTGAAAACACGTGTTTCTTTAAACTAAAAACAAAGTTTTCTGCTCCTATTTTAGAAAATGTGAAAACATGAGCTTGTTTATTTTTAATTGTTCGCCGAATATGGCTATTTCATGCTTCAATTAAAAAAAAATGACTGACTTTCACAAAAACTTTCAATTCCTTTTTCACCCCCATAAGATTAAATTTCGATTTGTTTTAAAAACAACACCTGTGATAAAATCAGCTTTCTAGGTTAAGAGTTATAAGTCAGGTTTTCTTCTTTCACAGATAGATATAACGAACCTCTATCGATAGTAGTCTTTCCAACAGATGATTCTTCTACTGTAGAAAATCCAGTATCCTTGTCATTATTTCCCAAATTATCATGTGTGAGTTTACCTGTTTAAAATTATTTACATGTTAAAAAGTTGCCCAATATGTAATATAATATAACGATAGAAAGGCCGACTCCACTCCATTAACGCGAGAGTTGTGGGTTCGATCCTGACCCCCTTGGGCTATTGTCGTACGCACTCCTAGCGCAAGCTTTAAGCTTATTTGAAGGGGCAATAGGAGTAATAACAATGCCTTAAAAAAAACATTGCTAATATTATTTTTTTTAATGTAAATATTTAATTATTAAAACATTTCATGATAAGATATTATAAGGTATGTAATCAAAACAACAATATTAGTATCAAAGACTATTCTGTATTTTCTATCTTATCTTATAACTGATAAATAACCAATTATGAAATCTATTTATAATCAATCGTGCAACAGTATTTTTCTTTTTTAATTTAGCATTTTTATAAGCAATAGCTTCTTTCTAGCATTATTTCAATTACCCAGGGTCTGCTTTTACTTCTTGGTGACTAAAGTCCAGATTTTTTAAAATAAATGAACGCTGCACACTCAACGGCCTCCATTAGGATAGTTATATCCTGTGTCCGGGTCCGGAAACACATACAAGGACAAGGACAAATACACCCAGACCGGAAAATATGCTTGCGTGGTCAATACAAATATATTATGCTCTGAGCGGGAATCGAAACTGCGACCTGTGGCGTTTAAGGCAGGTTCGCTACCGCTGCGCCACAACGTCGTCTATTAACAGGTTACTTTAGTTTTTACACAAAGCGATTGCCATCTGACTTCTAACTCTAACGCCGGGTTAGCGATTATTATCAGTTATTATGTGATAACAACCGGGACTGACAGCTTAATGTGCTCTCCGAGGCGCGGTGGGGAGACCTACGAGGACAAACGCCCAGACCGAAACAGATATTTACATTTTAAAAGATAAATTCAAACCCGCAACCGTCAAGGCTAGAGGCGGACTCACTACCCGCAACGCCACTACGGTGTCAATATTAAGTTTATAAGCTATATCATTAAAGCAAATAGTTCAGTACTACAAGCTAAAATCGTAATCACAATGATTGTGTTTGCTTCGCTTCTATTAAGACCTTAACATTAGTTCCAATACATTAAATCGCTCTGCAATATGAACTTGTATTGAAGTTATGTTGATCATAGGATTTCACTTGATATCGTTATACTAGAACTGTAATAGACAGAGTATTGCATCGGATTCAAAACTACTACGAAATGTGGACCGCAAAGTCGTAAAATCTAATTTTTGCAAAGGTTTAGAGATAAAATGGGGGTCGAAAATGTTTCCTTTTTAGTCGAGAGTTATAGTAAGATAAATGTAACTGTGAATTCATAATAATATTACAACTGTGATATCTATGTTTTGAAGTGAAACTTTTACATCTAATTTTTTGTTTATCTTTAGCATGTCGCAATATAGCCGGCCGCGGATCGGATGCATTTTTTTATTATTATTAAGAACGCAATTGTAATACCCTAAATAATTTTCCGAAAATAGTCATTAAAATGCCTTAAAAAGTTTCACTTGCTTCGTGATTTCATAAAACCAACAGTTTTTTTATGATTTTTATCAAGCGTGAAAGGTGCTGCGCGCGAAAATGCTCTTCTTTTTTATGTTACTAAGTTGGCAAGCGTAGCCTGTGAACACTATTTGTAGGTCACTCTCATGTTGCCAACCTCGAGATATTGGCTCTTAAATCTCCTTTGCCCAATATTTTCACTAGTCTATAGTACCATTACCAGTATATAGTACCAGTTCGTAATTCTCCTTCTTTGGCTAATTTCAAGAATAATGTAATTAAGCACTTTGGGGGTTTCTGATTTTTAGTGTATGATATTGTATATATATGTATTATTAATACGTAGATATTTATATGTATGTATTATGTATTATTAATATATATTTTTTGTTTCTTCATCTCTTATATTTAAATATATTTTTTTTATTTATTTGTTATTTTCTGCTATTTCTACCCTTGGTATACATATTCCTTTAGTAACTCAAAGGTTGGCTGGAAGAGATCCCTTATTGGGATAAGCCCGCCTTTGTGCAAATGATATTTCTTTGAAAAATTTTGTAATTTTTAAAATACTTGTACAATAAAGTTATATACAACAACAACAACCATTCAAACCCAATAATCCCAACAGTGGGCGATTTGGTCGCCATGTCCCGACCCCGAAAAGTTCTTTGGTTACCTTTCTTGGCTTCCATGAGCAAATGAATCATGTCAGGTCTTATTATATTGCGATCCTCTCTTTCTCGCATTGTACCTAAAACTAATCCCACGAAGAAGTTTTTTGTTTTTCTTGAAAATATTGTCAAGTTTGATCTCTGAAAGTATAAATTATATTTTATGTAAATGGCGAAACATGATAATCGACTCGTATATCGAAAATTGGTCTAATGACTTGTTGCTTTGTAATTGGATCAGAATAAAAGTGTAATTTTTATGTCTCCTCTTACCAAAACAAACAAAACCATGATACAGCATTAATATTTCTATTTTTCTATAATAAATTTATAAGTTATCAACTTAAAAAAAAGTTTTTTGTCTTAGTTGTAAAATTGATCTTTCGAGATACAATATTTCGGCTTTTTGCCGTCGATATCGTCATAAAAATGTACTTTTTTATACTTTTGCATAAATAAAAGCATTTTATATTTAAATGTTATAATTTATACATGCTTCCTTAATATATTAAATGGAAAAGTAACTCTATATCTGGTATCCTATATCTGATATAGAGATATACTACATCTTGGGAAAGAATATAGGCTACTTTTACTGCAAAAAAGACTTGAAGAGATTGAAATAGTGGTTGACATTAATATATCCACAAATTATTTATTTTTCTTCTACCTGGCATTATTCCCGGTGTTATACGAATTGTGTAATAGTATACCCAGGGTCTGATTTGACAGGTTACTAGTTTTTACACAGAGCGATAGCCATCTGACCTCCGCAACTCTGAAGGTGAACCAGTAACTCATTAGGATATCAGCAATCATCAGCAGTTAACGATATTATCAGATATTATGTGATAACAACCGGTACCGACAGCTTAACGGGGTCTCCGAGGCACGGTGGGGATCAAAACAGATATTTGCAAAATCAAACTAAACATCTGCCCCAGCGGGAATCGAACCCGCAACCGTCAAGGTTAAAGGCAGACTCGCTCTATATAACGCTACAACGGTGTCATCCACAAATTATTTCTATATTGAATTAAAGATGCCGCATTCAAAACTGTTGTTCAAGCGGTGGATGCTGCGAGCAGAATTACATTACTATTGTAATTTTCATACCTTTGCAAGTGAAGGAAACGCAGAAAATATTACGAAGAGAAAAATCTGTTTTACAGTGAAAGTTGAAATTTCTTTTCCCATTTTATAGAATTGGTTGTTTTCATCTGTGTGTGAGTCGACCTTTAGGCCAAATGCACATGAAGCGATCACATCGTTAGCGTAGCGCGACGTCAAATCTTTACATTCAACTTCTATGTAACCAGCTGCAAAATAAGTCATACATTTAAATCTTCTTCTTCCTAGCATTATTCCTGGTATTTAGGTCTGCTTATAACCTTATCCCGATTATACAGATTACTTTTTACACGAGAGCGATTCCCATTTGACCTACGCAACCCTAAGGGTGACCCAGAACTCATTGGGCAAGACCAAATTAGCTATCATGAATTAACGACTATTATTATCAGATAACAATCGGGACCGACAGCTTAACATGCTCTCCGAGGCACGGTGAGGTGCCTTGGAAGGACAAACACCTAGACCGAAATAGATATTTATGACAAACATCTGTTGCGAGCGGGAATCAAGTCGCTACCGTCGTGGCTCAAAGCAGACTCAATACCACCACGCCTCAACGGTCGTCCACATTTAAATACCAACAAGTCATACATTTAAATACTACCCTAAATATATTCTACTCATTCGGGGAAGTACTACCCTCTCAAAGACAATCGGCGTAAAGTAGCAATATCAGTACCGTTGGTCTTCGTGCGATGAGTGAGAGTGCCGAAGACTCAATCTTTCACCTCCCTGTTACCATCATTTTTCCCATCTCATGTGATACTTCAAGTATCGCAGGCGTTCATAGGTTATGGTGATAGCTTAGCAATCCGCGGACCGTAAGCTTACTTGCCAATCGTCATGACATAAAATTCATTTAAATACAAGTTAATTATGGTGTTAAGATTAAGTAGCTCTGTGTTAGTTTTAAGATACTAATTAGTTTATTATTTCATTCTCACTGTCAGACTCCTTGATTTTTTTCTTCAACGCTCGAATCATCTGTTCACCCACTTCTTCCATGAACGGCACCATCAGTTTTATCTTAGAACTCGTGAATGCTGGACTAAGCGTTGAACGCATATCCTTCCATTCCTGACCTAATAACAAATATTATTAATATTAAATATCTTGTTTTATCAATCGAAATTATTATTTTTGTATAATGACATTAAAGGAATTACTATGCCACTATAAATAATTAAATGCCTGTACACTCAATGGCCCCCTTAGGATAGTTATATCCTATGTCGGGGGTCCGGAAACATACACAATGACAAGGACAAACAAGCTCAGATCAGAAAGCGTGCCTGTATGGTAAATACAAACATCTGCTCCGAGCGGGAATTGAGTACGCGACCTGTGGCGGTTAAGGCAGGTTTGCTACCGCTGCGGCACAACGACGTCAATATTTATAATAGTAAAAAAAACATAAGAGACCTTAAGAGACCCATACCTTTGAGAGAGATAAGATTTCTTGCGAACAGTGGTTCAACATTTTCATCTGTAACAACTCGATGATCTAGGAAGTGCTCAAAATCTTTAATAGTAATTTTCTTCACGAGCTCTAAGTCATTTATCATGACAGTTGGTTTTATAAACTCATATTTGCCAATAAATCTAAAAAGTATAAAATTCACGACATAAGAAATAAAAAATACTATAATATTTTTAAAATGGGGTACTCGGTTTTAAATACTTTAATTTGTCTTTTAAAAAATAATTTCAAATTCACTGACAATTTCATTAAAAAGTATCAATTTTTATAATATCTCATCTTTGTAATTTACCCAGGATCTGTTTATACTGATATGACGGGTTATTAGTTTTTACCCATAGCGATTACCATCTGACCTCCGGAACCTAAAGGGCGACCCAGTTACTCATTGGATAAAAGCAAATTACCTATCAAGAGTTAACGATCATTATCAGATTTTATCATAACAACCAGGACTGATTACTTAACGTGCTCTCCGAAGCACGGTTGAGACACACACAAGCACTAACGCTCGTTCACACCGGTCGTTCTTTCATGGTAATCCAAAAATAATAAATGTTCCATAATAGATACTGATAATCTACCAAATAATAAATAAATAAACATAATAAATAAACGCTGCACACTCAACGGCCCCCATTAGGATAGTAATATCCGGAAACATTCACAATGACAAGGACAAATATACCCAGACCGGAAAATATTTATTAAAGGTGTCTTATTTCAAATCGTCCCCGTTTTGAAATAAGACACCTTTATTTCAATACAATAAGGAGGCCTCCTTTCAGATATGATATTTAATGCTTCGTCTTTGGATATGTTGATTTCCTCCGGTACCATAAGGTCTACCAAATCCGTCATATTGTTTTTGCGTGATAAATAAATAAATAATAAATAATAATAAATAAATAAACGCTGCACACTCAACGGTCTCCATTAGGATAGTGATATCCTGTGTCGGGGTCCTGAAACATATACGAAGAAAAGGACAAATACACCCAGACCGGAAAATATTCTTGCATGGTCAATACAAACATATTATGCTCCGAGCGGGAATCGAACCCGCGACCTGTGGCGTTTAAAGCAGGTTCGCTACCGCTGCGCCACATCGACGTCAAATCGATTAAAAATGTATGTATGTAACCCACCTGTTTATTATTCTTATTCGTTATTTTTAATTTTTTTTTTCTTTAATCTTATTATTTTCTTAAAACATTCATTTTATGTTTCCAAAGTATGCAGCATTCTTGTTTAGTTTAAAACCCCCTGCCTAATTTATGGATACGATTGTTTTAGATAATACACAACTCTGATTCTCAAGTCACGGGCAGTCGCCTAGTTTGAGAATCACAGCCTACTTACATTTTGTATATTCTGTATTAGTACTAAGGGATAATGTAAGAGAAATGTTGTTACGAACTTTGTTAAGCTTAAAACATTATCTATCTACCTTTCCTCCGGAAACGTTGTGTACAATCTTTCGATGTCATCACTAAAATGTTCCAACTGTAAGATGATTCTCATCATATTGCCGAATACTGGGACAACAGGTAAGTGCTTCACCCCTGAGCTTCTAAATTTTGAGTATGCCTTTCGTAAGTACAATACCAAAACCGTTATAAGTACGGCGAGCCATATTAAAATAATTATCATCTGAAAAATTCAAAGATAATGACCTTAAGTCAAGGTAATGCAAACAGTTTGAAAGCCTCTAATGATGTAATAACTTGTATCCGGCCTTGCGGAACAATAAAATATAGCTAGTAGCAACATTTTCTATAAAATACTGATAATATTTCTATTATTATGGTATCACGACGATGGCCAACAAACAAATGACCTTACTGATCATTAGTGGCCATCATCATCTTAGCCTATACCCAGTTACAATAAAAAATATTTTTGGTTTTCTATTTTGCTAATTAATCAAGAAATCATAAGTTGTTTTTATGTTACTATTCTCTAATAATTGTAGGGCTACTTATTGTATCTTGGTCAAACACACAAATATACTTACCGTGATGCACAAACACTTAGGAACAACGTATATTTACTTCAATTTATATAAATACAATTGTGTAATATCAAAACGCGTGTTGACTAACAGAGGTGCGTCACCAGACAAAATGATAATATCTGTATGAGAATTAATAGCCTAATAATTTTTAGGGTTCCGTAGCCAAATGGCAAAAACGGAACCCTTATAGTTTCGTCATGTCCGTCTGTCTGTCTGTCCGTCTGTCCGTTCGTCCGTCCGTATGTCACAGTCATTTTACTCGGAGACCATTGGCTCTAACTATACGAAATTTACTAAATAGGTGTGTTCTATGAACCGCACAACGATTTTGTGATGAAATCTTAAAATATATAAGAATTAAAGGTAGCAGTCCATACATGTAAGTGAGTGTTGAAAAGAAAAAAAATCAATGTATGTCAACGTGTGAGATATCTTTGGATAGGTCTTTCAAAATGATAAGGAGGTTTGATTTTGACTTTTTCATTAAGTCAGTAGTCATTGAGATATTAGCTCCTAAAGTAATAAAAATTGTGTCCCCTCTAACTTTTGAACTATGGGATTTAAAATTCTGAAAAAAATTGGGCTTATAGGACATCAAATAAAATTTCAACCACATTTAGTTTGAAGAAGATCGGTCTATCAATTTAAGAGATATATAAGTTTTTCGCATAACTTTGTTTTTCATATATCTTTTAATAATTACTATGAAATTAGCAACTTATTTTTGCAGTTGATTTTAATCCGTTATTATTTTTAAAGGTCTTAAGATTCTTCATAATCAAGCTGCGGAACCCTTTTGTTTCAACTGTACGTGGTCCACAACGCACTTGACTGCAAATTAATTCTTTTTTTTAATCCAACCGTATCAAATTTTTTATCGGATATAATTATATTTAAGTATCATATCTCGAAATACAAATAATATCATCTGTATGACTTGCAGTTATAAAAGCCGGTTTCTTTGTTTTTTAAGCTATATCTGAGGCCCCGAACTTGTTTCGGTATATTATATCCTGTGTTGGGGGACCGGTCCGGGAAAATATACACAATGGCAAGAACTCACACCCAGACCGGGAAACATGCCTGTGTGGTCAATAAATACCGGCGTCGGGACGTGACGACCCCATCGCCCGCTGTTGGGATAATCTCTGTCACAGCAAAGGTGGTACCTACTAATGGTTTTGCGCGCACTCATAGGCTACGGCAGCCGCTTACCATCAGGTGGGCCATGCTTGATTGCCAACTTGTAACAAATAAAAATCTGCTCCGAACGGAAATCGAACCCGCGACCTGTGGCGCTTTAGGCAGGTTCGCTACCTCTGAACCACAACGTCGTCAATATTATAATATTACAATAATATACTTATATGCCTAATAAAAAGCAATATTTTATGAACAAATATAAAATATGATCTATTATTCTATGGTAAAAAATATTAAAAAAATTACATTAATATATAAAAAAATAAATTTGCCTTTGAACAACAAAACAAATGAAACTCAATTTAAAACATTTTATTTACTAAACATAATTTTATAACAAATATTTATTAATAAACATATTATAATCAAAAACCAAAAATACAATTTTAGTTGAACTATGAAATTAATCGGGTATTAAATACAATAAAATAACAATTTTGATATGAACTTTGAAGTATAAAATGTTTATAATCGCTCT
Organism: Hestina assimilis; assembly: GCA_023373885.1. Classification (NCBI taxonomy): domain Eukaryota; kingdom Metazoa; phylum Arthropoda; class Insecta; order Lepidoptera; family Nymphalidae; genus Hestina; species Hestina assimilis. The sequence goes on along the minus strand of CM041749.1, from coordinate 455,038 downwards.
CCTTATTCACGTATTTTAAAATTAAGCCAATGACCACCTTCGAGTCGTGGATTGAAAGACTTAGTAGACAGCTTGCCGGTGAGGCATGTCTTTTTTGAAGGAGACACTTCTAAGTGCAGTAAAACCTGATACAGTAGAACCTTCAGTTCACAAAGGGCGAATCTGGAACCTGTAAAAACATTAATATAAACTATTTTATTTAAACTCTGAGTCCAGAATTTAGTCGCAGTCCACACGCAAAGGTGGCTAATATGGTTGCAGAAAGCGAACTGCACTAGCCACCCTCGCCCTGCCTACCCCCAAGATTCTGTTCACGCCTTGTTTGAGGAAGGTTGTGAGGAGGGAACATGTGTGCCGGTAAGGAATTCAATTTTTTTTACCCGTGATCAAGAAAATAATTAGCAAACTTCTTTGTTCGCGATGGAATCGCACAGTTAGTCGTGGACATCGGAGACCGGCACGCGGAGTTATAAGGAACGAAGGAAATTACCTTATAAGGAAAGAGGAGGGAGGGATAAGGGACAATAATTCCTCTGAACACACGCCGTGAAACAATCTGTAGAAAACTATGAGGTATTCTCACAATGCAGTTGTATTAATAACATCAATGTTTTTTCAGGGGTTTGGAATTTTTTTTTAAGAATAAGTGTTAGTTTATACGACTAATTGTACATTATATTAAAAAAAAAAAAAAAAAAAATTATGCTTCAATGACCTACCAATGCAGTTCCTTGGACCAAGTCCGAAAGGCATGTAAGCCATGGTGTTGATCTGATGCTTGTTCTCATCAGAAAAACGTTCAGGGTCGAATTTTTCAGGATTCGGAAAATATTTGGGATCGCGATGAATACCCCAAGTCGGTATCCAAACTGTCTCTCCTTTCTTTATCTGAAAACAATCGTTTTTATATATATTATTTTCATCACCATCAAAATCATATACATATTTAGTACTAGAATATGCAAGCGGTTTCAACGAGACACTTTTAATGGAATATAGAAAAAGTTATATGGTTCGCCATAGAATTTTTCATCCCCTATTTCAACCACTTCGAGCCTTTTTTCAGAATGAAAAGTAGCCTATGTCTCTTCGTCTAGCCTATCTTTTTTTCAAATTTCATCAAAATCGATTCGTCCGTGAATGCGTGACCGACAAAGTTTATTTCTCATTTCTAATATTATATAATAGGGCCAAGGCTTCTTTCTTCAAATCCTACTGATATTATACATGTGAAAGTCTGCTTGGATGGGTGACTGTTTGTTACTCTCTTACGCAAAAACTACTAGACAGATTTGGATGTAATTCAATACAGATATAGCCTATTAACTGAATTCACATATACCCAATATGTTAATCCAGTTAATAGTTAATAGGCTTTGCATTTCGGAATAGTTTTAGGTTTACGTGGGATCATCAAAAAAACTTGAGAGGTGTCAAGGGACACCCGGATGGAACGAAGTTCCTTTCGATTAATTAGTGAAGGAATTGTAATAAAATTTTATTTTTTTAAGTTATAATAATATTTTTTATTATTAACATTATTTATTATTTACAAAAAACCTGTATTCACTCAACAAAAATAATCGTCGCGACACCACACTGTTCAATGCGAAATAGAAATGAAAATATCTGGCTTGCTTTCTATAAGAGAGAGAGAGACAGACAGAGAAACATGCGACGCCGCACAGCTTACAATAGCTTACTATAGCAAAAAGTGTCGTGACAACTTTTCGTAAGAATTTTTTCCGTCTAGCCCCCTTTCGCAACGCGCGATAAGGAACTTCGTTCCAAAACTAATAGCGCAAACGGAGCTGCGGTTACAGCTAGTATAAATTAAAATTAAAAACTGATGCTTACAATAAAATCTTCTGTAGCTTTACTGTTAGGCTTTCCCATGTTATAGTCCTTCTTGCAAGTCCTTTCTAGAGCCAAAGCCGGTGACCATAACCTAAGTACTTCTATTAAAGATAAAAAAACATATTTTATGAGTAAAGTTATAATGCATTTCTTTCAACACGGTTGCCAAACAAGTATACGGTGCCATGGTTGGTAAGCAGTCACCGCACGCTATGAGCACTTGCGATACTTGAAGTATCTCATGCGCGTTGCCAACCCAAGTGATAGGAGGGAAGGAATAAAAGGAAAAAAGGAAAGGAACGGAGGGGTGAGAGATTGGGCCTCCGGCTTTCTCATTCCTCGCACGGAACGCAACTGTAGCTACTATTACTGTTATTTTTTGCGGATTTCCTGTGAGAGGGTAGTACTTCCCTAATCGAGTTGGTCCATTTGTGCTGAGAGGAGCATGGCTCTACTACTAATACATGTATATCCTATACTAAATGGCCCGTAAGACAATCATTACATTGTGTTGGTGATTTTATATAATCTACCGAGAACTCTTATTGCGATTTAAACTGAGGCGCATAACAATTTCGTACCATGAGGTTCTACAAGCGATTCATTATTAAACATTATTAGGATAAAGGAAATTACAGATATTTACGTTCATTTTATTTTAGAACGTTACTTCATCCATTTACTACCCGAACATGACCTGAACTGAATTGCATGGCAAAAGAATTGTATACTAAAAGTTCATGGTAACCCCTGACCTGACATACATATATTGGTTTTGAAAAATAAAAGACGTTTACCCGAAGTCACCATATCCAAGTATGTCATGTTCTGGATGGAATTAAAATCCATTTTTTCACCATTTTTTGCATGGTGATCTTTGATTTCTTTTACCAAGCGTTCCTGTATCTCCGGGTGAAGAGCTATCTCGTGCAATGCAAACGACATTGCTGTTGATATCGTTTCAAAGCCAGCAATAAAGAATAAAACAGCTTGAGCAATGAGGTCAACGTCAGACCAAACTGAAAAATTAAAAACATATAATATAAGGTGAAATTTATAATTTTCTAACCCAAACTAATAAATACATTCCTTCTGTCCGTGTGTATGACTGAACTCCTAAGCTGCTGGATACATTTTCATGAAATTTTTTGTGTTCCAGTGGATTCGAGAATGGTTTACATTAACAATTGGAGCCAGTAGGGGGCGCTGCTATCGGGTTCCACGTCTCGTCGTAATGATATGTATCGTTTTTTTTTAAAAACCGCGAGCACAGCTAGTTATGTATATAAGTAAACGCCACACACTTAGATGACTAATCCTTATTTTTTTAAGTTAATTTTAAAATAAGTCGTTAAACTAAAGATGATCAATAAAAAATAATTAATTACTAAAAATATATAAAATATATTTTTATGACCGCAAAAAATATGTAATGACCTCTGTCAGTATGCTTCTTTCCAATAGAAGATTCTTCCACAGCGGCAAATTCAGTATCCTGATGGCCATTTACGCTTTTTTTGTCATGAGTCAGCTGTCCTGTAAGACCATACATAAATGTATTGATTTTATTTCTTTCAATCTTGAAACGTGGAGTGGTGAAGAAACGTGGTGGAATTCACCCCGAATTGTATTGCAATAACGAAGTCTCATTAGATGTCGGAAAAGGAGCCTCTTTCAAAAGGCCGACGCCGCTAGCAGATACTAGTTATACATGATCTTACTAACCTTTCCTAGCTTCCATCAGAAGGTGAATCATATCAGGCCTAATGATGTTACGAGTCTTTCTATCTTTCATGGTATTCAGCACTAAATCTATGAAGAAATCGTTGAAGTTTTTCTCAAATAATTTCAGCTTCAAAACCTGAAGGAGTAAATCGTATTGTGGTCAATTGACTATTGTCATGATGGGTGGCAAATAAGTATACGGTCCGCCTGGATGTTAAGCAGTCACCGCAACCTATGAACGCGATAATTGAAGTATCACATTGCAAGCCCGGGACCGGAGGAAAAGATACGAAGTGAAGATAGAAGGAAATAGAGGGAGGTGGAAAATTGGGCTCCAGCGCCCTCACTCATCGCACGTAACACAACAGTACCTATATTGTTACTTTACCTTGATTTTCTGTGAGAAGATAGTACTTCATTACTTATTGAATAAAATAGCTATTATTTTACACTATAATAGCAAAAATTTTATAGGTAACATGTAATAGCAAACCCAGAAGTTGGTAATAAGAAAAGGAGGCACTTAGCCAAATCGATAACTGATATATACCGAGATGACTTATATATAATAAGATATGTATAAATAAAATAATAAATAAATAAACGCTACACACTCAACGGCCCCCATTAGGATATTGATATCCTGTGTCGGGGGTCCGGAAACATACACAATGACAAGGACAAATACACCCATACTGGAAAATATGCTTGCATGGTCAATACAAACATATTATGCTCCGAGCGGGAATCGAACCCGCGACCTGTGGCGTTTAAGGCAGGTTCGCTACCGCTGTGCCACAACGTCGTCCACCATAATTATATGTGAGCATAATACCTGAAAAACCAGATTATATTTACCTTAATGACACTTGGACAAGCGGCCATCGCAAAAAACAGAATCAACTGACGAAACTTAAAATTGGAAACCGTTGTCCCCATTTTGTAGAAATGATTGTCGACGTCAGTGTGTGAGTTCACTTTAAGACCAAAGGCACAGGTTGCTATCACATCGTTTGCGTAACGTGCTGTCAAATCCTTACAGTCTAACTCTATGGAACCTGCTGTAAAATTAATTTCTATTATAATTTAAAAAATCATAAATATACAAATAGCTTTCTAATGAAAAGTAAACAATAATAATTTTAGTAGTAGTAGATCAATGCTTTTCCCAGCAGAATTGGACCAGGTCGACCAGGGAAGTACTACACTCTCACAGAAAATCTTTTCTTGGAATGAGTAAGAGCGCGGGAGGTACAATCTGCCTAAACTAAATAACTGTCATTACGGTCGTACCTACCTAGCCGGCCTCAATAAAAGCCTACCACCAGTAAAAAAATAATAATACGAGTAGGTTAAAAACTTCAAAATGTGTACTACTACAGGTGCTCTCTAAATAAATCAAATTATTAAGCTTACTATCAGAATCCTTTATCTTCGCTTTCAACGTGGCTATCATCTGATCTCCCACCTCTTCCATAAAAGGCACCATCAGTTTTATCTTAGAACTCGTAAACGCCGGACTCAGAGTTGAACGCATGTCTTTCCATTCTTGACCTATCCACAAAATAATGCATGAAAACATTATTATTTAAATAAATCCAAAATCCAAGCTTCAATATCTCAACTGTAGAAGAGCAGACTTCTGACGCTCTGTTATCGTGAAAGTTGCAAGTAATATTAAGAAAAAATGTAAAAAAAATCCAAGCCTCGCAAAATAGTTCTTCTACTACAAAAAGTGGTAAGATCTCATGTATAACTAACGCTTGAAATTTGGGAGTTTTACGACACTAAAGTATTTTAATGAGTAGAATAAGTTGCCGTACATGCATATTCTATACAGATACATTGATTGATTAACTTTAAATGTTACTTTGTAATTGTATACATTTATATGGGATTACAAAGTTATTTATGCCGTTGATGTATCTAGAAAACTGGACCTGGACAAAATATTTTAGTTTTTCCTTGATTGATACACTAAACGCTAAGTGTATTCTAAATTTAAAGCTTCCATGTCTGCTAGAAATGCCTTAGAGTTTGATGATCGGTCAGTCAGTTAGTAAAAAAAATTAAGAAATTTAACTAGTTATAATTATTATATATAACTGCTTATTCGAATTGAATGAAATTTGAAATATACCGTGTTTATACAATGCCCGTTCGGTTACCGAGGCTTTTAGTTTTATATACAACGAAGTTATAGGCCGTCGAAAATGGCCTGAAATGCTTCGAGAAAAGGATAGTACGGCTGTGCCGCTTTTTTGCTTGACTTGGCGGAGGCATTGCCGTGCCCCCACTAGTCAAGCCACAACGGATCCCTAAACCGATTGTGGCGGAAGGGGGGCGGCGCGGTCGGCGAGCACGGACGCGGCGAGCGGGACGGGAGCCACGGGTCGACCACTGCACCTTACGCACGACGACGGCGCGCTTCATTTTTTATACTTATCGCAATTACCGTATTCGTGTGACGATCAATAAACCAATCATTTTAAATACAGTTCGCTTTTTAATTATATTCATCCGACATAAGGATAGGATATCAACACCCACATTAGTAAGGCCTTGACATACGCATTGCTAATATTATTTAAAAACACGACAAAAATACAAATCACTATGTCTTACCTTTTAATGAAAAAAGATTTCTTGCAAATAGTGGTTCATTGGTTTCATCAACGAGCCCACGGTGGTCGAGAAAGTACTCAAAATCTTTGACAGTGATCTTCTTTATAAGATCTAAATCTCTCAAAACTATCGATGGTTTTGTAAATTCAAATCTCCCAACGAACCTAGGATCAACATTTGTGTTCAGCAACAGAGTACTAATATTATAAAATTCTTTTTCATAATTAATCTGTCTCTTAGACTTTGTTCCGGACACAGGCCACTTAACAACTACAGATATTTAATGAAAAAAGCTGATTCAGGGAATTGTTCAATTTGTCGTACTATAGACGTAAAACATATCTTAAAGGAGTGTGTGCGGAGCGAAGCCATGCGAACTTTGATGTTAACTAATTTTAAGTAACATTTAAAAATGTGAGTGTATTTTAATCTTGTTGTGTTTCGGTAACCACAAGATCACTATTTGAATTAATTATACAAATCTTAGTAGAAAGGTTAGATTTAAGATGTAATTTATAGTTAGGGTACTATGGGTCTGACTTGGTCTTAAAGAGATCCAATGAACATTTTAAAAATAAAAATAATATTAATTAAAACTAATATGGACAGTTACTAAGACTAAAACAGCATTTGGATTTAAAGGACAAGTTAACAATTAAGGTAAAATAAAAGTACAAACATGATTACAAAATGTCCTATACGCATACCTTTCTTCAGGAAAATCGTTGTATAATCTATTAAAGCCTTCATTGAAATGTTCCTGGCGGAGTACTGCATTTAACATATTCCCAAAAAGTGGTACCACCTTCTCGTTTTTCACACCATGTTTACTGAATCTGGAGTAAGTCTTCCGGCAGTAGAGTAGCAGTACTGAGACCAGAACAGCACACCAGATGAACAAAATCATAATCTGTAAAGGAATATTTTGTTACAGTTAAGAGACGTTTTATGTATGGTCACTCTACTAAAATTTTCAGCGTATGCAACGACCAAGAAAAACATCGTTTGGAAATTGCGTCGTCGGCGGCGGCTATTGCGGCGTGACGCAGCAGTGACGTCACGGCCTACTCTTCGGGCGTCGAGACGCCGAAGCATCAAGCATTCTTTGGTGCTACTTCGACCGGAAATCACTAAGCTAGTCAGGTTTGTAGTAAATTTGACTTTTTTCTGCATCTTGCGGCTGTAGCCAACGTAACTTACGTGTAAATAATAACAAGGGTTTATGGGAGAGATAAGGAAAATTCGATTTGACAACATTTTGTGGGACTCTTCTAAAAAATTTTGTACCCATTTAAGTGATTTATGGAACTTCTAAGGTTTAAGGTTTAAAGAATATTTATTACCAACTAAGACAAATTTGTCGCTTATGTGATAACATATTTAACAATAAATACTAGTCGTCAGTAGTAGTAGTAGTAGTAGAAGTCGTTGTAATACATAGCTATAACAACACAAATAAAAATAGGTAGTAAAACTTACAACCTATAATAGAAAACTTACAAAACTTTTTATGTTAATTTTAAACGTTAATAATATTGGTTAATATTTATTAAAGGTTGAGCTAACAATTTTTTAAAGACGTAAAGTGAGCTGGCACTTTTTATAGTTGAGGGTCTGTTATAAAGTCGCGCTCCTTCCGAGGTAATCATTGTTTTACCGTAGTTTGTTCGGTGTCTTGGTATGACGATGTAACTCGCTCGACGACTTCGGCTGTTGACAACATTTTTACGTTTTGTGAAAGTTATATCAGTATGAATATTTTTATTAAAAGATTTTCGAATAAATATGCATGTATTATATATATATAATTTTTTAATGTTCATTATTTTAGTATCGTTGTAAATTTTTGTTGTTGGTGTTGAATAATTGTAGTTAAATATAATTTTGATTATTTTATTCTGTAATCTTTGCAGTTTATCTAGTCTTGTTTTCGCTGCACAACCCCAAATTTCGATCAAATATAAGAAGTGCGGTTTTACTAACGTATTATAAATTAAAACTCGTAATTACACATTACACATTATTCTACATTTTTAAACAACCAACCCAAGGAACAGGAGCGAAGTAATTAGATGGGAAAAAAGGAAGGGTACAGAGGGGTTGGGAGCTGCGGCCTCCGGCACACGCTCATTGCACGAAACGCAACAGTATCGACTGATATTGTTACTTTTCGAGTTTTTGTGACAATTTTAACTATCACATTGATGATCAGCGTGTGAAAGTTCATGAGTATACAATATTTCAGGGAAAACAGCGGTATGGGATTCTCGGACCTTTATGCCAACGATTAGTAGTTAGACATAAGTCAAGTCAGAGGCCTACAGGCGACCTGAACAACTCTGACACTAGGTTGGCCACTAAACAGTCGATAATAAGCAGAAGATCCCAACGATTTAGCTATAATATCATTATAAAGTTCTAGTTTAGCGAAAACTCCCAGGTAATACTTTTGTATAAATTATGACATGCATATTTCTAGCGCCCCGAGATTATAACAGCTATGATATAGAATCGATTGTTTAACTAAAGTGCAATATCATAGCAGGCTATTTGTTGACTAATTTATCATTATGATTGTTATATTTTGATAAGAGTTGTTTACTGTGATTATTGTAATGATAATAGAGTCCTCAGGTAACTTCTACGTCGTAATTTTCATATAACTATCCTTATCTTGAAATTCTTAACACGCGGGTAAATTTTAGACTTTAAATAAATAAATAAATGCTACACACTCATCGGCCCCCATTAGAATAGTTATATCCTGTGTCGGGGGTCCCGAAAACTTTGACAATGACAATTTTTTGCGGCGTCGGTATGTGACGACCCCATCGTCCGCTGTTGAGATAGCCTCTGTCATAGCAGACATTATTCCATCAATGCAATTAGTCACACTGGTGGTAGGTCTTTTGTTGCAAGAGGCCGGCTAGGTAGATACCACCGCAGTGTCTAATATTCTGCCGCCAAATAGTAGTGCTTAGGCATTACTGTGTTTCGGTTTGAAGGGCACTGTACGCTAGTGAAATTACTGGGCAGAGGAGATTTAAGAACCAATATCTCGAGGTTGGCAACGCGTGAGGGGCACCTACTAATGTTGCTGTAAGCGCTCATAGGCTACGGCAACCACTTACCACCAGGTGGGTCGTATGCTGGTATGCCAACTTGTAACATAAACAACGCTATCTATATATGCATAAAACTACATTCAAATTCGTTGAATAGTTTAAAAGATGAGGAACAGACAGCGGAAGTGACTTCATTTTATAGTATGTAAAGATTAACATGTACGTATATGTAATGGCATTCTTGTGTCTCCGCTCTCCGATGTATTTAGAATGCGAATAATAAAAATGTATTTACGGGTAGTGTGAGTGCACGCAATACCATTTGGAGTTGTTACTTACGTGTTGCCAACCTAGAGATATTGGTTCTTAAATCTCCTTTGCCCAGTAACTTCACTAGCCTACAGTGCCTTTCAAACCGAAACACAGTCATGCCACGGAAACTACTGCTTTGCTTTACTTTGTAAAATATTTGACGAAAGATCTACCACTAGTGTGACTGATTGAACTGCATTGGTGGACTAATCTCTGCTGTGACAGGGATTATCCCAACAGCGGGCGACGGGGTCAGGTCCCGACGCAGACACAAAAGGATTAAAAAAAACTTGAATTGTATTTTAATAAATAAACAGCTGTATGAAGACTTATTAAAAATACACTAACTATGTAAATAAAAAATTACTCACTATTAAATTTCTCAACCAGACACCATAAATATTATAAAGTAAATGCAGAACTAAAAATACGTCTACAGTTACTTAGACACTTCACATTAGAGAGGTAAGGCTTGCCTTTATCACTAATTATCTATTTATATACGCATATGAGTATATATATTAAGATCTATACATAATGATGTCTATACTGATGCAATGATCTTGTATCATACCCTTACTTTGTTGCAATAATTACTGTATAAGAACCACGCACAGTCAAAACTAAAGGGTTCCGCAGTTTGATGATAAAAAACCTTAAGGACTTTAAAAATAATAACGAATTAAAACTAACCGCAAAAATAAGTTTGTAATTTCATAGTCATTATTAAAAATAATATGAAAAAACAAAGTTATGGAAAAGACCTATATATCTCTGAATTTTCTCAACGTAGGATACGTTTCAAAATAATTATCGTTGAAAGTTCTTTTGATGTTGTTTCTATAATCTCAATTTTTTCCTAATTTTGAAATATTTTATTGTTTCACTACAAAACCCTGTAGTAAATCATAAAATGCACCTATACACCAAATTTCCTTTTTATAGAGCCCATAGACTCCGAGTATAATGACTATGACATACGGATGTACAGACAGACAGACGGATATGACGAAACTAAAACGTATACGTTTTTGCCATTTTTTTTTTGATACTAATAATAAACGCAACACACTCAACAGCCCCCTTAAAATCCTGTGTCGGGGGTCCGGAAACATTAACAATGACAAAAACAAATACAACCAGACTGGAAAAGATGCCTGTATGATCAATACAAACATCTGCTCCGAGCGGGAATAAAACCACAAGCATTGCACTTAAGACAGGCTTGCTACCGCTACGCCATAACATCGTCAAACTACGAAACATTAAAAATAACAAACGGATCTACGAAATTATCTTTTTAGGAAATATAATTATAAACAACGCAAATATACCACTTAAGGTCTTATCATAATTTGTGATAATTTAAAGTAGCTGATACAGTTATAACAAGCACTACTTCTAAGTTCTATATGTAGAAGTACTTTTTTTATGTGAGAGGGGCAAACGGGCAGGAGGCTCACCTGGTGTTAAGCGATCACCGCCGCCCATGAACATCTGCAATACCAGAAGGCATGCAGGTGCGTTGCCGACCTTTAAGGAAAGAATAGGCTCTTCTCTTGAAATGGTTAGTAAGCATACGATAGAAAAATATATTAAATAGTTATACTAATCGCAGATTACGTAATTAATATAGAACTACTTTTTAACCGACTTCGAATAAGGTTCACCGATTTCTCAATTGTCAATTGCGAACCTATTTTGAAATTTCTTTTTTTATTTGAGATTCTATTTTGAAAATTCTTTTTTCTCTCTTCTTTTATTTAAAAGGGTGTACTCAAGTTGGTTTCATTTTAATTTGGTCAGGAAATGATCACGGGGTCTTGTTGGAATCTCTTCGAATTGCAATTTGGATATTTTTAAGAGTAAATTTGATAAATACAAAATAACTAAATATAATTTATATTTATAGTTCAATGATAAATTATATATCTATTAGATAATAATATTTTTGTGTCAGGGACATCTATAATCGTTTTTGTGAATATCGAGGATATTCACAAAAATGATTTAGGGATCACAGTGGAACACACGGAAGCACAAGGCAACATACGGAAATACACGGGAACACACGGAAACCTACGGGAACACATAGAAACTTTATATAGGAGAACATCTCAACAGCTTCTTCTTAAAATGCCTGGAGACACTTAAAAATTCTATAAGAACTCCTTCACTGTCGGAGCGACAAAATTATGGAATAGTTTAACTCTTCGTATTCGCCAAGCTAAATCTTTAGAAATTTTTAAAAAATGCGTTAAAAGATTATTATATATCCGGGGAAAATTAAGACGACGAATATATATAATTATATTTATTAGTTTATATGTTATATTTATTTTATATAGTTATTTATGTATTGTGTTCATGTAGTAATGTGTAGTAATTCGTATGTATATATTTTATATGTAGTTGCACCATCTACCTTATGATTAGCATCTTTCCTAGACCAAGGTTGTCTGGAAGAAATCGCTGATAAGCGATAAGACCGCCAGTTTTACATTTTTTTTTCTCTATTATTATTAATTATTGTATTCTTTTTTTTGTAGTGTACAATAAAGAATAAATAAATAAATAAATAAATAGGATGATGTTAAGATTTTATTTCAAACAACTATTCCAACGTTTAATTGGTTCGTTACGCAACTCCACTAGGCAATGCTTATCATACAAATTTTCTTTTACATTTTTCGAATTTAAGCCGGTCAAACAAATAAACACTACACATAACGGTCCCCATTACCATAGTGATATCGTGTGTCGGGGGTCCGGAAACACAGACTGGGACAAGGATATACACATCTAGACCGGAACATATGCCTGCATGGTCAATACAATTAATATATAGTATTATTACACGAGAAATAAAAAACTCTTTCTCTTCGGTGATTACGATTTTTTTATGTTACATATAACTTAAGAAAATTAAGACATTAATAGATATTCTAAAATTTATTAAATCCAAAAAAAATATATTTAATTAAGCTAATAAACCACCAGATAATGTTTAGTAGACCTAACTACGGGACTTAAACTTCAACCAATGGCCGCCATAAAGTCGAGGATTGAAAGTGTCAGGTGATAGTTTCGCGGGGAGTAATGTCTTCTTTGATGGAGATACTTCAATATGAAGCAATATTTGGTACAGCAAGACTTTCAGCTCACAGAGGGCAAATCTCGATCCTGGGAAAAAAAAGAAAGAATATAAATTATTGATCCAAAAATCGTGATAAATTTACTCAAATTTCGACGAAAAGAGTTTTTTTTAAATGTATAGACGATTATTTCTTCCTTTTGCTTCCGTTACATACTTGTATGTTTTTGCGTGATTGAGTAATAACCATCCAAACATCCAGACATACAAACTTTCACATTTATTATATTAAAAAGATTGATATTTTTTTAACTAAATGCTTAAGGTATTGAAGATAACGGGAATTTTAACTATCACCTCACTCAATTTCCCCTTTTCTTTCTACCGCTCCCTATCACGCAGGCCATCTATATCTTTGCCATTTTTGCAAAAAAAAACTTACGAAATAATAAACTAAAAAATTCAAAACAAATTTTCACATACCAATACAGTTTCTTGGACCAATTCCGAAAGGCATGTAGGCCATGGGATTGATATTATGTTTATTTTCTTCCGAGAAACGTTCTGGATCAAATTTATTTGGATTGGCAAAAAATTCAGGATCACGATGGAATGACCAGACTGGTATAGAAATGACATCACCTTTGCGTATCTGTTTAGAGGAGACAACAATGAAACCTGTCTTTTTAAACGTTAAAACAAAATTACGAAAACATATTAAGTAATCACTAAAATCATTAATTAGTTAATCACTTTACTTATATTTTGTTATAGATTATACCTATGCTATTCTTCTTATTTCTTCTAGCATTATTCTTGTATTTACTAGAAATAGGTAGAGCTGCCAAGTCTGTTTCGTTCGTTTCCTTCGGTTTCATTTTGGCTTTTATGTTTTGGCAAAAGTAGTGTTCATTTAATTCATTAAAAATGGTATTTTGTTTAGGTACTTACAATGTAATCTTTAGTAGCCTTACTATTAGGTCTTCCTAAATTGTAGTCTTTAACACAAATTCTATCCAAAGCCATGGCCGGTGGCCAGAATCTAAGTGCTTCTGCAAAATAAAGATAACGTTGCATCTTTTGTTCTTTGTAAAGAAAATTGGGTGCACCCAAATTTTTTTTAAATTTCCTTTTACTTCCTTGTATGTAGCTAATGAATTCTCATGAGTATTTTACAGTATAACTTCAAAATTGTAGGTAGATGCTTCAGCGTTATCAGTTCAAGTAACGACCATGGTTAAAAATCATTTAGTTTCTATATGATTGTTATGGTTCCTTTATAAACTGAAGTAACACTATACTAAGGACTATTATTCAATGCATTTATTTATTTCTTACCTGATGTGACCATGTCCAAATAAGTCATGTTTTGAATAGAATTTAAATCCAACTTTCCTCCATTTTTGACGTCCTGCTCCTTGATCTCCTGCGCTAGACGCTCCTGTACTTCAGGATGAATGGCTAGCTCGTGTAATACAAAGGACATTGCAGTTGATACTGTGTCAAAACCAGCAATGAAGAATAATACTGCCTGGGCGATAAGATCCATATCAGACCACACTTGAAACAGAAAAAATAAAAAATGGTTTATAAAGATAGACACTAGAATGTAACAGCCTATTAAAGTATCAAGACTGGGCAAAAGCTAGTTAAAAAGTAGTACAAAGCTCAGATCACCTTGCTGCACTACTACAGATGGAGATTATAATTACAATATCTCATAATTACATAAGACTGTAAGATATGAATTTCTTTCTTTACCTTGAAGTACAAGACCGGAATCGAACCAACCTTTCAAAACTTCGTTTGAAATCTCCGTTTTGTATCTCATTACGCAAAAAAATCAATGAAATTATTATTTATTAAATTTACTAAATAATTTTTAACTATCCCAAAAAACATAATATTCTAGGCAATTCACCTCTATCGACTGTCTTCTTGCCAACTGATGATTCTTCGACAGTAGCGAAGCCCGCGTCTTGTGTGTCACTTTTTTCGTCATGGGAAAGTTTACCTGTTTAATTATTTTGAATAGATCTTTATCTAAATCAGCATTTGATTATATTAAGTTCAATACAGTAGCATAATAGTGATAATTATTTAAAAAATTAAATCTTCGTTCCTAGTGATTTTTACTTTTACCTTTTACTTTTTCTTTCATATCAGGATTTACGGTAGTAGAGCCATACTTCACTCAACACAAAGGCTTGGCCGGTCGAGTACTACCCTCTCACAGAAAATCGACGTAAAGTATCAGTAGATACCGTTGCGTTTCGTGCGATGAGTGAGATCACCGGAGGCCCAATCTCCCACCCCCTCTATTCCCTTCCTCTTTTCCCGTCTCATACCTTCCCTCCTGTTCCTTGATTTGTCAACGGGCTTATGTTACTAAGAGTATCACAAGTGTTCATAGATTGCGGTAACTGCTTACCAACAGGGGGATCGTATGCTTGTTTGCCAACCATCATGATAAAAAAAGTTACAATTCCATTATATCTTAATTTATATACTTTCTAATATCCTTAAATATCAATCAGTAAGCCTGTCATTTTCTTTAAAACATTCATCCAGCTAATCTAACATAATTATTGTAATCATACATTGATTACTACCTTTTTTGGCCTCCATGAGCAGATGAATCATATCTGGCCTAATGATATGATGAGTCCGTCTATCTTTCATCGTACCAGTCACTAAATCAACAAAGAAACTCTTTGTAGAATCAGAAAACACTTTCAGTTTTAATATCTGAAAAGAAAACTTTCAGTAAATAAATTAGATACAAAAATATCATTAAGACCACTTTTAATCAGCTTACTTCAGCGTCGGGATGTGACGACCCCATCGCCCGCTGTTGGGATAACCTCTGTCACAACAGAGATTATTCCACCAGTGCAATCAGTCACACTGGTGGTAGGTCTTTTGTTGCAAGAGGCCGGCTAGGTAGGTACCACCGCAGTGTCCAATATTCTGCCGCCAAATAGTAGTGCTTAGGCACTACTGTGTTCCGGTTTGAAGGGCATTGTACGCTAGTGAAATTACTGGGCGAACGAGATTTAAGAACTAATATCTCGAGGTTGGCAACGCGTGAGTGGCACCTACTAATGGTGCTGCAAGCGCTCATAGGCTGCGGCAGCCACTTACCATCAGGTGGGCCGTATGCTTGTTTGCCAACTTCTAACATAAAAAAAAAAAAAAAAAAAAAAAAAAAAAAAAAAAAAAAAAAAAAAAAATCTCATAATGATTTCGCTGTTAAGACAGTAGACATAATAGTTAACTAAAATGTTCATATGTGACTCATGGGACAGAGGAGCTGTTAAAATAGTCATTAACTGGAACTATATTATCACAAGGTGTTGTCATTTCAACTACTACTAGAAAAAGACATATTTTATAACAAAATTCTCATATCTTTAATCAGGTACAATATCGAGAAAACAGTAATTTTTTTTATAATTATACACAAGATGACATACATAAGGTAATAAAACCACGTCCTCATTTAAAGGATCATTTTACTTCAATTGATGACCTTTGTGGATTGCTGGTTATTAGCCTGCTTTCGACGGCCTCGGTCGCGGCCGCAATTCCCGCCAAGAGCAAATGGTTATAATAAATGGGTTTCTTATGGGTCTATGAGAGGGAGTACACTAAGCTGTCGGTCCCGGCTATCATAATACCTGCTAATAATTGTTAATCCTTGATAAGTAATTTAGTCTTCTCCAATGGATTTCTGGTTCACCCTTCTTTTGTGGATTTCAGATGGCAACACCAATACCGGGAACAATTCTAGGAAGAATGAGGAGAAGAAAAAAATTTTACTTACGTGTGTAATTGATGGAAAAGCAGAAATTAGAAATAATATGAGCATTTGTCGAAAATTGAATGTGGAAGCAATTCTCCCCATTTCATAAAACTGATTATTTTCATCAGTATGGGAGTCAACTTTTAAGCCGAACGCGCATGAAGCGATCACATCATTGGCATATCGCGTTGTTAAATCCTTGACATCCACATCAATACCACCAGCTGCAATTAGAAAATAGTTAAAAAATTCTATCTCTATGGAAGAATCAATATCTCGAGGTTGACAACGCGTGAGTGCCATCTACTAATGGTGTCGCAAGCGCTCATAGGCTACGATAACCGCTTACCAACAAATGGGCCGTACGATTGCTTGCCAAGTTAGTAACATAAAGAAAAACACTGTTTTTACTTACAATCAGATTCCTTTAATTTCTTTTTTAGTGCTCGTATCATTTGTTCCCCCACTTCCTCCATGAAAGGTACCATGGCTTTTATCTTTGAGCTCGTGAAAGCAGGACTCAGGGTTGAACGCATATCTTTCCATTCCTGACCTATTTATAAAAAAAAATCTTAATATATCAGGAGACATTACAAAATAATTATCTAGATATATCCTGTAATAAATTATAATCATAGTCTTACCTTTTAGAGAGAACAAGTTTCTAGCAAACATCGGTTCATTTTTTTCGTCTGTAAAGGTTCGATGATCCAGAAAATGTTCGAAGTCCTTTATAGTTATCTTCTTCACTAATTCAAGATCTTGGACTACTAATATTGGTCTGACAAATTCATAGCGTCCTACAAACCTGTAAGGAAAGGATGGTTATAAATAATAAAAATATATATGTCAATTATCGTAAGCAGAAATAATTCATTATTGAATAACTAGCTTCAACTGGCAGCTTCGCCGGAGTGAATAGCGATTTTATTACAAACTCTGAACCCTGCCCTTTTATAAACTTTGAATGTCATATTTATTTATATCGAATCAACAGCCTAAAAATAAGTTTCAAGCTTCTAGCTTTAAAAATAACGATACAACTTTTCTTCCCCTCTTTCAACTTCTTACAACCCGTTCTGTTGCATTAAAAAGCCTGTATCCTTTCTATGTCTGTAAATTATCTGTGTACCAAATTTCATCCTAATCTGTCTAGTAGGTTCTGCGTAAAAGGGTAACATATATCCAGCCATGCAAACTTTCACATTGGTAATATTAGTTACATATCAATGGCGTGCAATATTAGTTACATATCAATGGCGTGCAATATTATCTTGGTTACTTTAATTATTTACCGACTATCTTCTGAAAATAGTTGGAAAGAAAAAAAGGCTTTCTTATATCCAATATTTATGTATTTATAAATAATTTGACCGATACCTCTCTCCCTTGAACTTTTTATACATTCTGTCCATTTCGTCCCCAAAATGATTGATCTGGAGCACAATCCTCAGCATGTTTCCAAAAAAGGGAACCGCTGCCATGTTTTTCACCCCATATTTACTAAAGTGCGAGTATGTCTGACGGAAATATACTGCCAGTACTGCTATCAGTATGAAAACCCATATAATGTAGATCATCTGTCATTTAGGAAAGTATATTGTTTAAATAATAATTGAAGATAATTTTAAATACAAAAATTTAATATATCCCTGCACCTTTAAGGCGTTGGGACGTGACGACCCCATCGCCTGCTGTTGGGATAGTAGAGATTATTCTACCTGTGCATCAGTGCAAGAGGGCGGCTAAATAGGTACTACCGCAGTGTCAAAGCAGTAGTGTCTTGGGTATTACTGGGTTTCCGTTTGAAATAACTAGGCAAAGGAGATTTAAGAATATCATCATATCTCGAGGTTGGTGACGCGTGAATGACATTTACAAATGGTGCTGCAAGCGCTCATAGGCTGTGTCTACCGCTTACCAACAGGGCCGTATGCTTGGTTGCTAACTTAGTAACATAAAAATACCTAAGGTTTTTTTTTTAACAAAGAACAAAAGCTTTTTGTATCTTTTTTTTTACATTTAAATTTTTTTTTTTTTTTAACTGTAATGTTTTGAAAAACTGGACCACAATTAAAATATCAAAAAAAGCTAATAGTCTGAAATGATGTATTTCTAAAATGCAAACAGCAATGGAATAATACCTCAAACGTAAACTTATCAACTGAACTTCTTTGTAAGCATTTTAATTAATTACAATTGAAAAATGAATTAAAAAGGAATGATTTTAAGAAAACCGTAATAATAAAATGGAATCCCATAACACAAAAGACTTAATAAATACATATGTAGTAAATGATAAGTATAATTAACAAAAAAAAATTAACAAATCGTAGAACTGCCTGAAAATTAGGAAGCAACCCCTTATCTAATAATAATAATATTTTAGTGATAAGAATAGCCATATTAACAATCCTATCTTAAGGAACTACAATTTGTACTAAGTTTATTACAGTTATTACAACACAAAAATCTATCTTGAGGGTCATTGATAAATAAAAATCATCAAAATGAGCCTACAGTTAATGACGAAAAGATTGCGAAACACACAAAAATCGGTTACCTAATTTATGAACTTGAAAAAGTCGTCAAAAATACTCACATTTGTAATCGTCAAAATACGACCACTCGAAAGGAAATACTATTTACAATAGAATATACAATTATAAACAAATTACACGTGCGTTACATCGAGAACATTCATACAATTACGTCCTGGCAGCTTGTTTTTATATCTAATAATCGTTGATGATTAGGTTAGTATCTAACTAGTATTTATTTCAATGATATGTAAAATAATATTAATAATAATAAATACTTTATTATTTTTTGTAGCACGTGCCTTGATTTAAAGTAATAAATAAATACACCCTACACATTCAACAGCCCCCATTAGGATAGTGATATCCTGTGTCGGGGGTCCGGAAACTTACACAATGACATGTACATGTTTTTAAACATAAAAATTCTCCACTTTTTTCACCTCACTTTTACTGTATTTAAATCATTTTTATGAATCCAATGAAATAGAGCTGGAGTTGTGTAAATTTATTATATTATTTAAATTATATGTTTACAAAAAGATAAAAATGTCTGTATCTATAAGAAATCGATTTTGATTAATAAAGTGACTCACTGACTGATAAATAAATTTTTACTTAATTATAAGCATCACGGAATGTTGATGTTTGTGTAGTTAATAAATAATTTTCAAACACAAATCCTTGATTTTTTGTGCCCCGATGATTATATCGAAAATATATTATGTACATTTTCGCATATTCTACGTTACCACGGATCTTAAATCTCAGCTAATGAGTTCCTAGTAGTCGAGGGTTAAAGTACACGTCTAATTTTGGCAGTAATCGTGTCTTATTCGATCACACCTCTATACGCAACAGAATCGGATATAATTTCGGAGTTTTAACTCGCAGAGTGCAAATCTCGAGCCTGGACAGCAGAAAGAATAAAGAATGTTCTTGTAACTGATGCTTTAATAAACTAAAACGATTTTTGATATTTGATTAATAGTTACCTTGCTGTTTTTTTTTTATTATTCGGCGACACGGTCAATACATATATTCAATACAGACTAACATACAGTTATATTAAATATTATCAAACACTTAAATCTAGCACCACATAACACCAGATATCATAATATTCACTGAGGAGTTTTTGATTTACTTTCCCTTAAACGACTGCAAAACCTGCAGCCAAAAATCAGACATTATGAACATACTTATTCTTCACGACAATCTGGAGGAGATACGATTTGAAATTGGTGTCACGACTCGACACCAGTTGCTGTAATTTCAGCACCACCTTTACGTCAGCACCTATTTTCTCGCGGCTTTTCATACGTTTTAAAAAGTATCTTTCATTCATAAGTTGTTATTTTAACGCATATTATATTGTGTTTTCTCTTAATAAAAAATCAAGTTCCATAATAAATAAAAGAACAATTGTATTAATATTTATTTAATACATATCAATCATTACATAGGTACATATTTTTCAGATATTTGCTTTAATGTAAAACAATCAATTACTAAACACCTGATCCCCAAAATTATACTTATATACATATATGATTATGCCAAGTCATGAATTTTCAAGATTTAGTTGGCTTTATAAAGCATTGTCAAATTATTATAATTTCAAATGACCAAATTACGTTTTATTTATTTCTTGCCCTCTTAAAGTTTTAGTTTCCTCCTCATTCACGGATATTAAATTTTAACCAATGGCCGCCTTTAAGGCGAGGATTAAACGATTCAGTTGATAGCTTTGCTGGTAAATGTGTCTTTTCTGATGGAGAGACTTCAAAATGTAGTAGAATCTGATATAATAGAACTTTCAATTCACAGAGAGCAAATCTCGAACCTGAAAAAATATAAAAAGGTCTTACGAAATTTTGATCTGTTTGATGAGCGAGAGACAGTCGGCCGTCCAAATACAAAAAAGGTTTTTATATCCGTTTATGAAAGTTTTTTTTTTATGCCATGACGGTTGACAATACTTGAATCAAATGCACGCACTTACTGATCGCACGAAACGCAACAGTGCTGATACTGTTACTGTATTAGTTGATTTTCTATAAAAGTATTTAGGTAGTACTTCCTGAGGTTGTGCCGACTCATTTCTGCTGAGAAAACTTGCTAAAACTCGATTACATTACTGAAACTAACCGATGCAATTTCTGGGCCCACTACCGAATGGCAAGTAAGCGGCTGGATTGATTGTGTGCTTATTTTGTTCAGAAAAACGTTCGGGATCAAATTTCATAGGATCCGGAAAGTAGTTAGGATCACGATGAAAGCACCATACTGGTATAGAAATCAATTCCCCTTTCCTTATCTGTTAAAAGAAAATTTTTTTTTAAGGAAATCAAAATGATAATTTTAGCAATAATCAAGTATTTTGCTTAAGTGGAATGCTTACTATATAGTCTTTTGTCGATTTGTTATTAGGTTTTCCCATATTGTAATCTTTTACGCACATTCTATCCAAGCCTAGACCTGGTGGCCACAGTCTGAGTATTTCTGTAATATTTATGATATATATAATTATCTTAGTAATACTAATAAAACATTAGCACAAAATCCTAAAAAGTAAGATTTTTTTCAAGAATATTAGGAATTCCTTTTTAAGGCATTACTAATATTCCTATTGCCCCTCCAAATAACCTAGAAGCTTGAGCTAGGAGTTGTTACGTAGCCCAAGGGATCGGGATCATCCCCACGATTCTTGTATTGACGAGCGGAGCTACTGAGGCTTTTTGACAAACATAATACATTAAATGTAGAATAAAAACATTATATTACCTGATATCACCATATCTAAATAGGTCATGCTCTGAATGGTACTAAATTTTAGTTTGCCACCGTTTTTGACATCGTGTTCCTTTATTTCATGAACAAGGCGTTCCTGGATCTCAGGGTTAATGGCTAGCTCATGAAGAGCAAAGGACGTTGCAGTTGATACTGTTTCGAATCCAGCTATTAAGAATAACACTGCTTGCGCAGTTAGGTCGTTGTCAGACCAAACTATTTAAAAACAAAAATAAATTACCATTAAAATTAGGGCAGTAAATATGAAGTCTTTGAGTACGAAGATACAAAATACAAACCCTTAGCATTGGTTTTCTTTCCAATACTTGATTCTTCGACGGTAGAAAAACCTGTGTCTTGATAATTTTCATTATCTTCTTTATCTTCATGAGATAGTTGTCCTATTAACAGAAAGTTTACCATTTAAAAAAACCACTCATTACATTTACAATATAATTGAAAATCTAAACAATTTTCACATTTTGCTTTTTAGGGTTCCGTAGCCAAATGGCAAAAACGGAACCCTTATAGTTTCGTTATGTCCGTCTGTTCGTTCGTCCGTCCGTCCGTATGTCACAGTCATTTTACTCTGAGACCATTGGCTCTATCTGTACAGAATTTACTAAGTAGGTGCATTCTATAAACCGCACAACGATTCTGTAATGAAATCCTAAAATATATAAGAATTAATGGTAGCAGTCTATACATGTAACTCAGAAATGAAAAAAAAATGTCAACGTATATCAACGTGTGAGATATTTTTGGATAGGTCTTTCAAAATGATAAGGAGGTTTGATTTTGACTTTTTCATTAAGTCAGTAGTTGTTGAGATATTAGCTCCTAAATTCATAAAAATTGTGTCCTTCATCTAGCTTTTGAACTATGGGATTTAAAATTCTGGAAAAATTTTAGCTTATTTTCATCAAATAAAATTTAAACCACATTTGGTTTCAAAAAGATAGGTCTACAAATTTTAGAGATAGATAAGTTTTTCCCATAACTTTGTTATTCATATAACTTTTAATAATTACTATGAAATTACCAATTTATTTTTGCAGTCGACTTTAATTCGTTATTATTTTTAAAGGCCTTAAGATTCTTCATAACTAAGCTGCGGAACCCTTTAGTTTCAACTGTGATCCACAACGCACTTCACTGCAAGTTTTTTAATTATACTAGGAGTTATTTAAATTATCCTTTTTCATGTACTGATACCCAATACATATCATTGTTATTAAATTCATTTATTATTATTAAATTACCTATTTTACTTAAGTTTTCCTCACCTTTCTTGGCTTCCATTAAGAGATGGATCATATCAGGTCTGATGATATTACGCGTTTCTCTATCTTTCATGGTATTCAGAACTAAATTCATGTAGAATTGCTTAGTATCTTTTGAGAATATAGTTAGTTTTAAATTCTGAAAGAAAACCTATGATATATATCCAGAAACTTGACGATAAATCGAATGTGGTAATAATATAAAATTATAATTACCCTTGCAAGAGCAGGACTCGCTAAAATAGTGAAAAGGTATAGAATTTGCTTGAAATTGAAATTGGTGACGGTCTTTCCCATCTCATAGAACTTATTTTTCTCATCAGTAAATGAGTCTACTTTCAAACCAAAAGCACAGGAAGCGATAACATCGTTTGCATAACGAGTTGTCAAATCTTTGCAGTCCACATCTATATGTCCAGCTAAAACACAATTGTAAATAAGTATTGTAATTTTTTTAAAGAAAACCTGTTTAGCTACTATTATTAAACATTAGGGGACACACATTTTCCATGAACTTTTAGTAATAATTCTATTGCGATACAATTCGATTGGGGTTTTAACGTATATATGTGTGTCATGGCATGAAATAGCGATGTAGCTAAGTCAGATCGTCATTTGAATCGTAATAAGAGTTCATGGTGTGCCCTCAGGTGCTCTTAGCCATATGCAGTTACTAATCGGCAGACGATCAAATAACTAAGATCCTTAATGTGTGGTCAGTCTTCTGATGGGTGATCAACACACAACAAACAGACCATTTCAAAAAAGGAAAAGTAAATAATGGCCCCAACGGTCTTGAACGTAGAAGTAACGTGTAAAGTACGAACACAACATCCATTATTTAGTTGCAAGAGGCTAATACTTTTCCTCTTGAGTCAGCCCATTTATCCCGAAAACAGCAAGCCTATACTTTCTTTGCTCTATCTCTATAAAAGTTGGATTTGGATGAGATTAGTCGAATCGTTGGGAAGGGATAAGTGGCCTATTTTAGTAACTATATTTGTATTATTTTCATACTTTTAGATTCCCTGATCCTCTTCTTCAACGCTTGGGTCATCTGCTGTCCCACTTCTTCCATGAACGGCACCATAAGTTTTATCTTAGAGCTCGTAAATGCTGGGCTTAGAGTTGAACGCATATCTTTCCATTCCTGACCTGTATGTCATATTAAATGTTACCAAAATTGAATGGTTTAATTGGCGACAATGTATGGTATCTGCCAACCTTTCAACATCAGGAGATTTCTCGCAAAAAATGGTTCCATTTTTTCGTCTACGAAGTTTCTGTGATCCAAAAAGTGTTCAAAATGTTTCACAGTTATTTTTTTCACTAGATCAATATCTCGCACTAATACAACAGGCTTTGTAAAATCGTATCGACCAACGAACCTTTAAAAAATAATTACAAAACATTACTATTAAGATAAAAGGCATGTAGGTAATAACGATAATTGGGTCTGTCAGTATCGCCGATATAGAGTTAACATCTGAACAAGTGTCTAGACACATAGTAATTTTCGAAATAATACATATAGCAACGCAATTCAACAACGAAGCACACAATGTTTCTTTTCAAAATCTTTAAATTTTTAACTAATCAAAATTTAGAAAAAATATATCATTTAACATTTCATTCACTACATGAGTCCCACGAACTCACACTAGAAATTTCAATGCATAGGTAATTTTCTTTTCAAATTAAGTACGCTTTAAATAATTCTAAGGTAAATAGTAAATAGAACAATGAAAAAGTATTTGTAAAACATTCATTTTATTTGGGAAATAAAAAAAATATATATATGAGTCCCCGAGACTCATACTAGTAAATTAGTTAAATTTATTTCACTTGAATTGAGGGTTCCTACAACACACAATACATAATTATATAAAAAATAACCAGATTTTTATCGAAGTTCTTAATACAGACAAGCACTAGTAATAAAATATATTATAATATAGTTTAACTACTCACCTTTCTTCAGGGAACGTTTCGTAGTTTCTATCAAGTTCATCGGCTAAAGTTTCTATACGAAAAAACATTTTAAATTTGTTGCCAAAGAATGGAAAAACTTTCAAATTTTTCACTCCTTGATTGCTGAATTTGGAGTATGTTTGATAGAGATATGGAACTAGTACTGCTAGCAGCACGGTGCCCCATATCACCAAAATTATCATCTGTAAACAGGGATCATTTATATAATGTACTAGCGGTGTGTGAATTGTCATTCACTGAAAAAATGATTATATTCATTACTGCCCGTGGCCCGCACGCGTTAAATTTAATTTTTTTTTTTAAAGAATACTAGCAATGCTTTTTAATGGCATTACTAATATTCCTATTGCCCCTCCAAATAAGCTCGAAGCTTGCGCTAGGAGTGGGTACGACAATAGCCCAAGGGGGTCAGGATCGAACCTGCGACTCTCGCGTTAACGGAGCGAAGTCGGCCCTTCTACCGTTGAGCTATTGAGGCTTCAATTATTTACGACATCACATTAGACACCTCAAAAAAAAATTCTCTACTATTTAATGGATGTTATTATACATATAAACCTTAATCTTTAATCACTCTATCTATTAAAAAAACCGCATCAAAATCCGTTGCGTAATTTTAAAGATTCAAGCATACTAGGGACAGAGAAAGCGACTTTGTTTTATACTATGTAGTGATATCTTATTATTGCATATAGTAACTATATTTTTTTACTTTTATCACCAATATTTAAAAATAACGTGACCACTCCACCACTCCCGAGGGATTAAACAATTACCAGTCAAGTGCGTTGTACAACGCACTCAGTCTAAACGAAAGGGTTTCGCTTCTTGGTGATAAACTATTTTAAAAATAATAACAAATCGACCGCAAAAATAAGTTGGTAATTTCATAGTAATTATTAAAAGTAATATGAAAAACAAAATTATGGGACCAAGAAATATATCTGTAATATTTGTAGACCTATCTTCTTCAAAATAAATGTGGTTGAATGTTCATTTGATGTTCTACAACGTCAAATACTTCCACAATTTTAAATCCCATAGTTCAAATATTATTTGGTACACAATTTTATCGTTTTAAAAGATCTTAATGTGAATTTCTGTTATCCGTGTGAATAGTATTTTGTATTATCAAACGCTTAAAGAATTATCTCAGTATTTTTTGTCTCATTGTCAGATGGATTGTCTGTAATAATTTATAGTTTCTGTTGTAAACATCACCGCGGATATGTTATTAAAACAGGTTTGATCTACGACGCTCAGTGGCGCCTGACGATCCAAAAAAAACGTTGTATAAAATATATTTTAATTTAATGATTTTGTAAGAGAAAATAAAAAATTTATTTGGTACTGTGACTTGTGATGCTTCTTTTGATATTAACGTTAAAATACAATCTATACTAATACTATAAATGTGAAAGTTTGGATGGATAGATGTTTTTTACTCTTTCACGCAAATACTACTGAACAGATTAGGATGAAATTTGGTACACACATGGCTTATTACCTGGATTAACATTTTTATCCCAAAAAAATTTTGGGCTCTGGTGGGATATTCAAAAACTATATAGCGCGAACGGAAACGCGGGCACAGCCAGTAGTGAAATATTTATTAGCATATAATATTTTCACTAGGCACATGAGTGTCATTAATGATTAAATTTTATAAACGGAGACGTAAATTAAAACATTAAAAACAACTTACATCACTTCTGCTTGTTTTTCACTTTAAAAAACTGTTTTAACCTCAAAGGTCTAATCTTATTTACTTTATAACTAGTTATTTAAATTTTTATATAGCGTATGTATAAAATTATAAAATTAAAGTAAAGACACAATGACACGAGTTGACCGATAGAAGTACCTACAACGATAGAATTACAATTTTAAGTATAATATGCTTAGCAAAAACGGGAACTCGTTTGTACATGTTTTTAATAGAGCTTTGTTGTTTTTTTCAGATTAGCTATGAATGATGTTTGCTATATTTGGTAGTGATTTAACATTTTTTTAAATTAATATAAGTTTTTAATATAAATATAATTAAATTCTTAAAAGGTGTGGTTTTCTTTCTCTTAATTTTAAGTGTAAAAGATGTATTTTGGTAACAACTAAACATACATTTTAAGAAGATTATCACATGTACCATATAAAGTAAGTTATTTCAGTATTAAAATTTTAAATAAATTTAAAAAATCAGTTCACACCTTTTTATCAGTTCAGTGTGTCCGTCCGTCCGTCTATCCGCCTGATCATCCATAAGTCACAATCATTGTACTCGGAGACTCTATCGATTCGAAATTTAGTAAATAGATATATTCTATGAACCGCTACAGAATTTTGTCGTTAAATAATGATTTATATATTATAGAAAATGTGGCACTCGGGGACTGCCGCGGTAAAACTATTGCATAGCATTTTTATCACAATGCAATACATAAAATCTTGACTGTTTTAAAAAAGTTAAAATACAAATGAAATCGAACATTAATTTCAATTCAATAAGAAACAATTTCTATAATATAATTTCAATATAAATTCAAAATTTCATTGAAATAGAGTAAGAAACTTCGTAACTAATTCAACATATTTGAATTTGGAACGTAAGTACATCATCAATAGATACATTTTATATGGAACTTTAACTTTATAGAATAATCGCCTTATTTCTCTTTGATAATTAAAAACAAAATTCTTTGCATATATAAGAATTATGTATAGAGGTTATATATTATTTTTGAAAATTGAACATTAGTCTTTTTAGCGTATTATTTAAAGATGATTTTCCAATACATTTATTGAGGTATTTGCTATATTTTTTCTTGTGTGTTAGGTTTTATTTTCGTTACGGAATTTTTTGATTCGGTCGCCGCGCTCAAAGCCCGCGATAAAAGCTTTGCAATAGCTTAAAAATAAAGGTAAAATAAGTAGTAAAATATATAAGCCCAAACATGTAACTGAGGGTCGAAAAAAAATTCAACGTATATCTTTGGACACCATTAGGGGATGCTACTCACGCGTTGCCAACCTCGAAATATTGGTTCTTAAATCTCCTTTGCCCAGTAATTCCACTAGCCTAGTACCCTTCAAACCGAAACACAGTAATGCCAAAGACACTTCTTCTTTGTAGTAGAATATTTCAGATATTACCTCCTAAAGTCATAAAATTGTGTACATCTGTCTGCCATTTTCTTTTTATATTTTTATAAGTCTAAGATGCATGAATATTTAGAAGAGCAATGTGTATAAGATTGGCAGGCCTTGAACTATAATTTAGACTTGCCGTTTTTGATTATTACAATTGTGGTCAAGTGGAATTGATCAATTGAAAAATTTGTCTCACCTCTCTTGGCCTCCATTAAAAGTTGAATCAGAATATCAGAGGGTCTATCATGAACTTTTAGTAACAATTCTATTGCGATGAAGTTTTATTCAGCGAAATGATAATATATAGCGTAGCTGGTTTAAATATTAAATGATGAATGTTGGAGTACCATTATATACCCCGTACTTCTTTCTATCACTCCCGATGTGTATCCACGTACCAGAATAATCTTTGCCGCTAAGTCAATAATCCCACGATTATTTAAAGACTAGCTTTTGCCTACGGCTTCGCTCGAGTTACATTTTGGGTAAAATAGACCTTCTTTTAAAACAGAGTTTGAATTTTTTTACATCTTGGAATCATCTTGTTGGTTGGAATAAGAAAAAAGTTAAAGCCCGTATTTCTTTATCTTTAATCGTTGCCCAAAAAACTAGTGCTAATGTTTCATGCTTCTAGCTTCAAAAATTACGGACCTCCATGAAAATTTTCAATCCCTTTTGCACCTCTTCAGGGTCGCAGGCAGATACTGTTAATATTAAAAATACTTTAGGTCTAATTTTTAACTCCCGATAAACTAGTGCTAGAGGTCAAAACTGATAATATATTAGTCAAATCATGTAAACAAGATAATATTTTTTACGTTAACGGCGATGAACCGAATTTATCTTTATTCTATATTAACAAACAGAAGCCTTTACACTAAATTATAGTTACTATTTAATTTAGTTACTTTTATGTACAATAAACCTGTAATTATATTAGTCAACTCTGTGATTTGAAGATGATGAAAATATCCATAATTTTTTTTGTCTTTCTCGCACTGGCATCCATCGCTAAATCTCACTCGTACAGGTATTCAAAATTTTATTTATTTAATCTATTAAGATTTTTTATGTCATGACGGTTGGCAAACAAGCATACGATCCGCTTGACGATAAGTAGTCACCACAATCTCCGAACGCACGCGATATTCAAAGTATCGTTACCGACCCAAGGGTTAGGAGAGAAGGTATATTAACGCAAAAAGAGAAAGGGGCTGCGGGGATGGGAGATTGGGTCTCCGGTGCTCTCACACATTGCAGGAAACGCAATAGTACCTACTTATACTGTTAGTTAACCTCGATTCTACTACTACTATTATAGAGGGTAGTACTGCCCTGATCGAGCCGGCTCAGTTGTCCTGGGAGAAACATGGCTAATATTACATAATACACCATTAAAATTATTAAAATCTTGAATGCATGTAGTTTGTCCTATTCATATCGGCAGTCCCTATAAACATTGTCTGAAAATCAACGACTTTCAAGAAGAGTTAAGATCATGCTTTTATTTTTCAATATACGCATCAGATATACAAAAATTAATGCACCTACTACATGCAAAACGAAATGCAAATGTGACATTCAACAAAAAAGATCATTAAAATTGCACGCAACATCCGACCTTAATAATAGCGCGGTCCCCATTATCAATTCAGCGAATTCCGTCAAAAGAAATACGTTATCCTAAAATGGTTTTTAATTTTTGTTATTTTTAGCAATGGAACGGTGCCGTGTGTCAACTGTCCAGCTTCTTTGGTAAGTCAAATATGAATAAAAGTTATTATACATATAACGTTTTTTTCAGTTTTCATTTTACATGAGCCAGTTCAACTGTCAAAGTCAAAGTGATAATTTACGAAACGGTACTGTCGTAAATTATCAATGTGAAGCACCAGTTTGATAATTTGTTCAACTCGAACTAAACGTATTTTTTTTAATGTTAGGGAGGGCAAACGGGCTGGAGTGTCACCTGATGCTAAGCGATTACCGTCGCCAATGAACATCTTCAACACAAGAGGCATGCAGATGCGTTGCCGATCTTTTAGGATACAACTGGTTATACGCTGGCTGATATCGAAACGCGGCTGACGAGTAGTCACTGCACGAGTTTTTTCACCAACATACGGTTGTAGCTAACAGGACTTTAAGCCATACCAACCTCAAAATTTACACTGCTATATGGACGCAAATAAGCAATACCATGTCAATCCACACGAATGTCGAGAAAATTTGAAAATTTTTAACAACTTATAATAAAATTTTACAGATTTATGTAAGTTATTTTACTTATTTTCACAAAAAAATTAGTATGCAAACTGCATATTTCGTATATAATATAACCCAAACCGTTTAACATAATACATGCATTGATTAAAATATAGCTTTTATTAAAGTAAAATGTTCTTCAGCCATTCGCAAACACTTCTGCATATATAACTTAGTTTTTTCAATTTTGTGGGTTGACATGGTAGACTCTTGAGGGGTTTATTCTTCTTCTTCTTATCGAGCGGATAGTGGCCAACCTAGTGTGAGAGTTATTCAGATCGCCGATATAGGCCAATGACTTGAGTTTTCGACTATTATTAAATTGATTGCAGTTGGACTGACTTTTTACGTACCCTCCGAAGAACGGAGAAGCTCAGTTGACATACCAGTATGCGATTACCCATCTAGTGACTGATCGTGCCTAAAGTTGCTTAACCCACCGATCGTTTACCAATCAGTGAGCGCATCCGGCTATGAGATATACTCCATATTGAAGACAAAGATTCAAATTATAAATTTTCCTTATATGGAGCTATAGTATTTACTATTCAACATATTATTATGTTTTACATTCATTTTTAGGTCAAATCACGAAATATAAGACGCATCGAAGCACTCGAAGACCTATATCTACGCGTTGAATATGTAGCAAGATCTTTAATTGTAAGTTTTACTTAATTTCAGTTATATATAATGTATGACTTGGACACCGTTGTGGCGTTGTGGGTAGCAAGTCTGCCCTTAACCTCGACGTTTGCGGGTTCGATTCCCACTCGGGCAAATCTGATCTTGATCATTACAAATGTCTATTTCGGTGTCTCGCAGAGCACGTCAAGCTGTCGGTCCCGCTTGCTACCACAAAACATCTAATAATAATCGTAAACTCTTGATAAGTAAATTGCTCTTATCCAATGAGTTACTGGTTCGCCCTTAGAGTTGCGGAGGTCAGTCAGGACCTGTCAAATCCGGACAAAAGTAATAAATAGACCCTGGGTAAATACTCGTATAGTACCGGAAATAATGAAGAAGAAGATAGCAGTACAGTATTAGAGTCATGAGTCGAGCCAGTATTAGAACAATGATTCCGTTTGACCGGGCAAGCACTATCCCCTCGTAGATAGATTAAAAAAATCTAAAAAAATATTTTCTACATCAAAAGTCGGTACTAAGTAAAACATCGCCACATATGGCACCGACTTATGTTGTACAAAGTATTTATTTTTACTAGGTACTTAGTACTTAAAGATGAATGCAAATTCAAGACTTATATGGTTTTGTCATGGATGGATAAATAATTTTTGTACCATTGTCGGAAATGGGATCACACGGTACGCACCAGCTTTCAAATAAAAAAAGAATCTTTAAAATCGGCTCATCCAGTCGAAAGTTATGAGGTAACAGACATAAAAAAAATAAAACGAAATGAGAACCTCTTCCATTTTTAAGTCGGTTAAAAATCGGCGTAAAGTAACAGTATGGTTAGTGTTGTGTTTCGCGCGATGAGTGATTCATGTTCCTTTCATTTTTGTCTTCTCATCTCTTCCTAGCCCTTGGTTTGAAAACGCTTACTTGTGAAAGTATTAAGTGCCTCATCACACGTGCTGGTTGTCGGGTAGCCGAGGCTGGGTATCCGGTAGCAAAATGTAGAGCATGTATGGCAGCTTTCACACGTACAGGCGTAATTTTGCTCAGCAAGCTTGCGCGGGGTTCCCGCCGGATTCACCACTGTGCGTACGAGCTACTAGATACAAAATTGGGTCGTGTGAAGCGAAATAGGTCACCGGACAGTCGGCGCCGGATACCCGGCAACCGGCACGTGTGAAAGGGCACTAATAGTATACATAAAAGTACCTTTAAATAACAGTGTTTAATCATATTTATAGGATGCAGTTTTTGGACCCCAACCAAACCGTCACAACAAGTTTGGCAACACAATCATCATTGGTGCTGGAAACAACAGAGTTAATAATCTTGTACTCGGCCGCGATGTTAGATTTGGAGTGACTTACATCGTTGGTAACGGAGACAACAACGCCAATACTGTTGTTATTAATAACTAATACGTATATTATAAGAACAAAATTAAACTGGGAATTATAGTCAAAACTATGTAACATAATAAAAGTCTTTTTTTGCTAACCCTTAATCAATCTTGAGAATAAGAATTATTTTCATTATACCATAAACATAGCAATCTTACGGTAGTAGAACCATGCTTCTCTCAGCACAAAAAGGCCGGCTCGACCGGGAAAGTACTACCCTCTCACAGAAAATCGGCGTCAAGTAACAGTATCATTAGGTACTGCTGCGTTTCGTGCGATGAGTGAGAGCGCCAGAGGCCCAATCTCCCACCCTCTCTGTACGCTTCCTTTTTTCCTTCTCATCCAGTCTCTTCTGTTCCTTGGGTTGGCAACGAGCTTGTCATTGCTTACCATCAGGTGGACCGTATACGGTATTGATAAAAAATACAAGTGCTTTATTAATGCTGGGCTGATTCCTAAGTTTACTAGTTTTTTTTTTTATGTTACAAGTTGGCAAAGAAGCATACGGCCCACATGATGGTGAGTGTTTGCCGTAGCCTATGAGCGCTTGCAGCACCATTAGTAGGTGCCGCTCACGCTTTGCCAACCTCGAGATATTTGTTATTAAATCTCCTCTGCCCAGTAATTCACTAGCGTACAGTGCCCTTCAAATCGGAACACAGTAATGCCTAAGCATTACTATTTGGCGGCAGAATATTTGGCACTGCGGTGATACCTACCTAGCCGGCCTCTTGAAACAAAAGACCTACCAGTGTGACTGATTGTACAGGTGGATTAATCTCTGATATGACAGAGGTTATCCCAACAGCGGATAATGGGGTCGTCACATCCCGACGCCGGTAAAAGTTCTGTTAATGCTTATAACTACAGTTTCTATAAAAGCGCTTATAAGTCGACAGTGACCGCTTATAAAACGATATAACAGATTTCAGATAAGAAGTTTACAAATATTGTTGTTGATCGAATGTAAAAACAGCTCTATTCTTTACCTTCTTACGTTAACTTCACATACTATTAATTAGTTGCTTCCTAAATTAAAATATATAATAAATTAGCGGCCCTTTTACTTTTTTTTTACACCATGATGGTGGCAAACAAGCGTACGGCCAGCCTAAGCGGTCACCGTAGTCTATGGACGCCTGCAACCCCAGAGGTATCGCATGCGTGTCGCCGACGCCTTAAGAACTTTCTCAACCTTCAACCCCATACTGTAGCGTGTTGGGAAAACCTCAGCAGGGAGCTCATGCCACAACTGGAGGGTTCGCGAAAGAAAATTTCTTTGGAACCGCACTGTTCGCGACTTTATATGTTCCAATGTGTGTGGATTGAAATTTTGTGAAAAACTTTAAAAAATTTAAGGCGACTACTTGTAAATGACGCAGACCACCAAAAATGCTCTTACTCTTTTTTTATCTTATTAAGTGGAAATAAAGTCGAAACGCGAAGGCGGCTAACAGAGTTGCGGAATGCAACCGCGTTAGCCACCATCGCCCTGCCTACCCACAAGATGCCTCTTCACGCCTCGTCTGAAGGAGCGCAGATTATAGGACTATATATACTATTCTAAGTCTAAGTATTCTGAAGACTTCAACCTACCTTTTCCTCCACATACTCTACTCCTTCCTTCTCTTGTGCCAGCTACACGCTTGTAATCTATTGGAGCGCTAACAGCAGAGTTTTGTCGGAAATTGCTAGCATTGCGTTAAGCAGGATGTGTCCACTGGGAGGTTATTTAAATGTTACTTTCAAATATTTAACGGTAGAAGGGTCGAATCCACTCCGTTGACCTCCTTGCGCTATTGTTGCACCCACTCCTAGCGAAAGCTTTGAACTTATTTGGAGGGCAATAGGAATATTAGTAATGACTTAAAAAGCATTGCTAATATTCTTTCTGCCTTTGTACATTTTAGAAATTTGTAATTTATTTTTTTGTTTATCTTTGTGGTGTGCAAATAAAGTATATTTATTATTATTATTATTCTTTCTTAAAAAAATGTGTAAATGGGTAATTTATAATATGTACTAATATTGAAGTTTATGTCTCTTAACTACTTGGTTCGTGATATTCAAATATTTATAAAGTAAATTCAACGGAGAAAAATGAACCACCTCTCACCTGTGGAGGCAACAAGATGGATATAAAGATTAGATTTGGCAAACAGGTTACTTACCAGGATTTACACATACTACTTACTATCCGAGAAATTGTAGGTTCCTGTGGGATCAAAATGTGATCTATAGGATAACTTCATTTCACATTTGATAAGGATGTGTTATATGGGACATTATTTACTGTCACATCTTTCATTTTTATCTGGACCCAATTCTAAAGTCAACTTAGATTAGGTCTCGGTCAAATATTGGTTATATAGAACACTAGCTTCTTCCAGTGGCTTTGTCCGCATAAATAACAATTTTAATGCAAAATTTGAACTTGCATTTCAACTCCTCAGGTGTGGAATTTTAGAAAATGTTAATATACGTACATATTTCTCAATTTTCAATTGTTTACCGAATGGCAAAGCTTGAAGTTTGTAGTTTCAAAAATGACTGACCTCTCGTAGAATTTTTCAAGCCTTTTTTCACGTCTTTTAAGTATGAACTTTTAGAAAACGATAAAATACATTTTTATTAATCTCGAATTTTTAACTTAAAAATAAAGTTTGAAAATGACGGATTTCTATACAAACTCTCCTTATTCACCCCCTTATTCACTCTTCAAGGGTTAAATTTCGAAAAATTCTTTCTTAGTACGCGTGCAAGGGTTTAGGCTGGGCATTTAAAAATCAGTCAGGTCTTCGCCTTTTCTATATATAGATTAAAAATAAGTAACGTCTATTTTTTTACTCTCGATAAACTAATGCTAAAGGTCATGACTGATATAGAATACCTAAATCACGTAAACAAGTTGATTATTTTTATGTTTACGGCCACGCACAGAATTTTCCTTTATTCTTTAACAACAAACAGACGCCGTTACTACAATTTATAGTACCTGTAATTATATTAGCAAACTGTGTGATTTTAAGAAGACGATGAAACTATTCATAATTTTGTTTGCCTTTCTCGCAATGGCCTCCATCGCAAAATCTAAGTCTAGGTATACAATATTTTATTATACTATTTAAATGTTTAATACCTTGAAAGAGTCTGATAGTCATTTTTGTATTAAATAATTCTGTTAATTGACGATGGTTTTTTTAATTTATTTTTAACCGATTTTTATTTTTAGCAATGCAATAGTGGCGTGTCTAACCTGTCCAGCTTCTACAGTAAGTGATAAAACATATAAAAAGTTATTATATAATGTCTTTTAAGGGTTGCTTAGCCAACTGGGAAAATACAGAACCCGTATAGTTTCGTCCTGTCAAACGTCCGTCCGTCCATCTGTCCGACCGTCCGTCCGTATGTCACAGTCATTTTACTCGGAGACTGTTTGCTCTATCTATTCGAAATTTTGTAAATAGGTGTATTCTATGAACTGCGACACGATTTTGTAATGAAATCCTAGAATATATAAAAATTAAGAGTAGCGGTCCATACATGTAACTGAAAGTTGAAAAAAAAACATTTCAACGTATATCAACTTGTGAGATATCTTTGGATAGGTCTTTCAAAATAATAAGGAGGTTTGATTTTACTTTTTTCATTAAGTCAGTAGTTGTTGAGATATAATCTCCTAAAGTTATAGAAATTGTGTCACCTCGCTCTAACTTTTGAACTATGGGATTTGAAATTCTAAAAAAAATTGAGGTTATAGCATATATAATAACATCAAAGGAACTTTCAACCACATTTGGTTTGAAGAAGATATGTCTACAAATTTAAGAGATATATAAGTTATTTCCATAACTTTGTTATTCATATTACTTTTAACAATTACTATGAAATTACCAATTCGTTATCGATTTTCGTTACCGATTTTAATTCGTTATTATTTTTAAGTCCTTTATATTCTTCATCATCAAGCTGCGGAACCCTATCATTTCGACTATGCATGGTCCACAACGCACTTGACTGATAATTATTTCAGGTTTCGGTTCGCATGTGTCTTTCATAAAATATAAATATGATTTTTTTTTCATGCTGGTTGGCAAACAAATATACGGTCCGCTTAATGGTAAGCAGTCACCGCAACCTATGAACGCTTGCGATACTTGAAGTATCACATGCGCCTTACGGGGAAGGGATGAGAAAGAATAAAGTAAAAGAAGGGGGATGAAGACTGGTATTTGTTTTATACTAGAGCGTGGATATGAAAATACGATCGAACCCGCAGCTTTCGCATTGAAGTTTACCGTTCTGATACTTAGAAACTAAGGTTTCATCAAAATCAATGCAAGGGTCTAGATAGTTGACGTACCCAAGCACGTAAGAAAACGCCTTCCTCGTTCTTAATACGCACCGCTAAGGTCGGGAGGGTATCTCGACCTCTGTCTTCAATCCCATATGGGTGAATTCGATTTCCTCATTAGCAACCTAAGCCTATTTTTAGGGAAACATACCCGGAACGAAGTCTAAGAGCAATGACAAATTATATACTTAATTTTAAATTGTAAAACCATAGTTTATTAGGGATTCAATTTGTATGCTTTTAAACCATATTCCTTTGCTTTAAGATGCTTTTTACCGGCGTCGGGATGTGACGACCCCATCGCCCGCTGTTGGGATAACCTCTGTCACAGCAGAGATTATTCCACCAGTGCAATCAGTCACACTGGTGGCAGGTCTTTTGTTGCAAGAGGCCGGCTAGGTAGGTACCACCGCAGTGTCCAATATTCTGTTGCCAAATAGTAGTGCTTAGGCACTACTGTGTTCCGGTTTGAAGGGCATTGTACGCTAGTGAAATTACTGGGCGAACGAGATTTAAGAACTAATATCTCGAGGTTGACAACGCGCGTGTAGCACCTACTAATGGTGCTGCAAGCGCTCATAGGCTGCGGCAGCCACTTACCATCAGGTGGGCCTATGCTTGTTTGCCAACTTCTAACATAAAAAAAA
The DNA here is from genome assembly GCA_023373885.1 of Hestina assimilis. NCBI lineage: Eukaryota > Metazoa > Arthropoda > Insecta > Lepidoptera > Nymphalidae > Hestina > Hestina assimilis. Next base: position 417,492 of record CM041749.1, on the reverse strand, counting down.
AAATGTCTCATTGAAATACTCTTTAAAAATTTTATCTATCTCTTCTAAATCTTCTTAACACTATAATTCTATGTAATATCTATTACTTTTCCTGACATTAATGCCTGCTAAACAATCAGACTTTTCATTTCCTTTAAGCCCAATTTTTCGACAATGTTTATTTGATTTAAAAATATTTTTTAAGCCAATGAAACCATTTCATTTTCCCTCAGTTACTCTTTAGTCATTATTTTTAGATCCCAATTGAAGGCAAATAATAAAATTAAAATATTTATAGGTGAAACCACCACTAACAAGATGTCTCGACGACCTGTATCGAGGCTCTTTATTCATCGGACTTACCTTCATTGTAAGTAAAACTTACTTTATTTTTACCTTCAATATAATATTACAAGCTTTTTACCTTTTTTATAAATATCATGGTTAGCAAATAACAATACGGTTTGCCTGATGGATTTTTTATGTGTATTACTGTTGGCCCTACTGGCCTTGACAGCGTCACCGAGTGGGAAGTAACTGACGGTACGTAGTCACTGCAACCTAAACGCGCTTTTTTTAAATTAACGCTACACACTCAACGGCCCCCATTGGGATTGTAATATCCTGTGTCGGGGGTCCGGACAAACACACCCAGACCGAAACACACGTAAGGTCAATACAAACATCTGCTCCGAGCGGGAATCGAACCCACGACCTGTGGCGTTTAAGGCAGGTTCGCTACCGCTGCGCCACAACGCTTGCAATACTTGAAGTAACACATTTGCATTGCCAACTCTAGCGATAGAAGAGAAAGGATGAGATATGACGAGCTTTAAATAAAGCAGTTTTGTATGGTTTTTTCAGGATGCAGCCCTTGGAGCTTCCAACAGGATCATCGTTGGTTACGGAAATAACAACATCAACACTCTTGTTATCAATAATAATAAAAATAGATGGTCTTGGAGCGTCGGTCAAGGGCAGAACAACATCAACCATGTTATAATAAATAACTAATTAAAACTACAGGGTTCCGTAGCTTGACGAACAAAGAAATCAAACCTCCTCATTATTTTTAAAGATCTATCCAAAGATACTTCACATGTTGCTATATGTTGATTTCTTTCTCAGTATTTTATTATTTCACTACAAACTTCAAAGAATGCACTTTTGTATTTAATTCCTTATAGATAAAGTAGTCTCTGATTAAAATAACTGTGATCTACGAAAGGATGGACATAACGAAATTATTAGGGTTTGCTTTTTGCCATGTGGCTACGGAATCCTGATATATGACACTTATAACAAAATAGAACATTATTTGTTTACTAATCCCAAGCTAGACTATCGCTTAGTTTCATAGAGTCAGAGTTATTTTTATGTTAAACAGTGTATAAACATAAAGTCTTACCCCGGTTTCTCGTACGTTGATCAAACTTAACACACCAAATATAGAACGCTCATTGGTTAAAGATAATCGATGATCAGCAGACAACCAATGAGCGTTTAGTATTTGCTATGTTAAGTTAACATGAGTTTGATAAACGTTCGAGAAACCGGGGGTTAATCTTATTTGCTTACTATTTTATAGCTGGATTGATAAATACAAATAGTTATTCGAATCTTATGAATATACACTTTTTAGGATGTAATTAACTCACCCTACCTTAATCTGACGCGCTCGAGAATTTCTGATGGTCAATTTTTTTTACTAATCTGATCCTGTATCCTTTACGGGCGGCCTTATATATGGGCCTCATGTTTTGTGGAGGTACTTAACCGGGTACAAGGTATCCCCTGTATATTAATCTGACGCTCTTTAGTAAATCCCGAAATCCCCGCTTGGGCTCCCTACTATTAAGTAAAAGAGCCGCTTAAACCTTTCAAACATCCAGGATTGTATTGTATTCCATCCAAAAAAAATTGTGGCTGTCTACCTTTCTATCTGATTGTTCCGGTTAATCTAATAATCTAATTAGTCATAATTTTCGAAAAGGATAGAATAAAAAAAAATTATATTTAAAGAACATTTTTGATTTAATAAAATTATACTACTATCGCAACTAATTTCACAATCGACTTGCGATAAAATCATATAAATCTAAAAAAATAATGATATATTCTACGTATTTTATTTTTATTTCAGTTATAATACTCATTTATTAAAATATTTCATAAGTGATATTATAATTTTTCTTAAATTATTTATATAATCAAATAGTAAATACAATTTTATAAAATAATTACAATTATTCATAATTAAAACAAACAGATTTATCAGTCGCGGACCTTGAACTTCAACCAGTGGCCGCCCTCAAGCCTAGGGTTAAACGATTCAGTCGACAGTTTTGCTGGTAGGCGTGTCTTCTCTGATGGTGATATTTCCATATATAAAATAATCTGGTACAAAAGCACTTTCAATTCACAAAGAGCAAACCTTGATCCTGAAAAATATATTTTTTTACGTCAATGTCCGCAAAGCAGTAGTGTGTTTTGCAGTATCACAGTAAGTGCCTTTTCACATATGCCGGTTGCCGGGTAGCCTGGGCCGGGTATCCGGTAGCAAAGTGTATGGGCATGTATGGCAGGGTGCACGCCGTATTCACCACTTTGCTTACGAGCTATTAGATTCAATATTGGGTCGTGTGAATGCGAAATCAGTTACCGGACAGTCGGCGCCGGATACCCGGCAACCGGCACGTGTCAAAAGGTACTTCAAATCCACGGATGCAATTCTTTGTATTAAGTGTAAATCTTGTCTCCAATTAATTTGACTTTGCCTAATTATGATATATTATAATACTTATTATTTGAATTTAACTTTAATTTTCTGTAAATATATAAACATTCCTAACCAATACAGTTCCTAGGTCCAAGACCAAACGGCATGTAAGCCGTAGGGTTGATTTTGTGCTTGTTTTCATCAGAGAAGCGCTCAGGGTCAAATTTAGTTGGATCAGGAAAGAATTTAGGATCATGATGGAAGCTCCATGCTGGTATAGATATTATTTCACCTTTTTTACCTATAAAAACAATATTTTAAAACTTCATGAATAAAATATATTTATTAAATTAAACTAAGAAGTAAACTTACAATGTAGTCTTCCGTTGATTTACTGTTAGGTTTACCGATATTGTAGTCTTTTATACAGAGCCTATCCAGAGCTATACCAGGCGGCCATAGTCTTAGTACTTCTACAAATTATATAAAGATTAGTTTCATTTTAACGATTCAAGGTGACTGTCCGAACAAAGGTAACGGAAGTCTTCACTTACTGGATTATATATGCCAACAAAAAGTATACATTACGCACCTAGGGAGAAAAGTAGGGCATTCTCACCCGAGAATTCCACCCAAGCCAAAGGTGAGGGCGACCATCGTGGCAGTCGCGGGTGGTAATGTCCTACTTTTCGCCCGTTGTGACCCTGGTACAAGGGATAAACATATGGTTTCTAGGGAGGTAAAGTGAGTTAATTAGTGTGATCTTCCCGCAAGAGAATCGGGCACTTTTCTTGCTCATATCAAGGACTAAAAGCGAACTTTTCATCAAGGTAAGAAAAGTTATTATAATTAACTTTAGACATCTATCAATAACGTAAAATAATTTACCTGATGTCACCATATCTAAATAAGTCATGCTCTGAATGGAACTGAAATTTAATTTGCCACCATTTTTAATATGATTTTCTTTTATCTCCTCTACCAAGCGGTCTTGTACATCTGGATGGAGAGCCAGTTCATGCAGTGCAAATGACATGGCAGTTGAGATCGTCTCGAATCCAGCGACGAAGAATAATACTGCTTGGGCGATGAGGTCATTATCAGACCAAACTGTTAAAAATTACATAAAGAAATCAAAATCAAATAGTTTTATACAACTTAAAAAGCATTACACTTATTTGTCAAATGTCAGATTCTACCACCAGCTCCAAAATTACACCTCTACCCTAGAAGTATCGGCGAAACAAACTCACTGTCTCACTCTTACATATTCACTTTCGTATTTCACAGTTCATTTTATTAACTATAGTAATAATTAATACTATAATTTATTACAAACCTCTGTCAATAGATTTCTTGCCTAAAGATGATTCTTCAACAGTAGCAAACCCAGTGTCTTGATGAGTCTCATTTTTGTCATCATGTGATAGTTGACCTATTAACAAATTTAAAACAATCGTAACATTCTATAAAAATAGTAATTCTTTCTACTACATATCTTACAAGAAACCGATCCAGCAATATAGTTGGTCAACCTCGGTCTTCTTGAGCCTTCAAGGCCAAACTCCTCTTTCCAAGGGATAATGAATGGTGCAACTCAAAATACAGACATGACGTAATAAATTTTAAAGTAACATTTAATATTTACAACACAATTGTAATAAAACTGATAATAGTTATAACTTAGTTAACAGGGACTCTGAAAAAAAAACCTAGTTTCTAGTTTATCTAAAAAATGAAAAATTGAAAAACAATATAGCACGTCACAACCCCAATTAAAAATCAGGACATAAGTTTCTTCATTTTATTCTTTTATTTTTTGATGACGGCTCTTTTACCTTTTTTGGCCTCCATAAGAAGGTGAATCATGTCGGGTCTCAAAATATTACGAGCTTCTCTATCTTTCATCGTCGTCAGAACCAAATCTATGAAGAAATCTCTAGTTTGATTTGAAAACAACTTCAGTTTCAATCTCTGAAAATAAAATGATATGTTTAACATAACTAATGAAGACGAATTACTAATATAAGAAGAAAGTTCTTTTGTTTATTTTATTCACCGTTCGGAGGAATTGATTTCATGGGTTTTTCGTATTATAATATTTATCTAACAGTCAGTAGACCATGTATAAAATTCACTTATGGGTGACCTTTGTTTATGTATTGAATATTATGGAAAGACTAATATCCCCAGCCTTCATTAACATATCAAATATCATAATAGAAACTCTAAACCACATACATACACACTTGTTTAAGTAATACCTGTTGAACACCTTAACTCAATTATTATATACTAATTAATAAATACCTTTGCAATAGCGGGACATGCAGACACAGCGAAGAAGGCGAGTAATTGTTTGAATTTAAATGTAGATGCAGTCTTTCCCATTTCATAAAATTTATTCTCTTCCTCGGTAAATGAATCTACTTTTAGTCCAAAAGCACAAGAAGCAATTACGTCGTTAGCATAACGAGTTGTTAAATCTTTGCAGTCGACATTCATAGATCCATCTAAAAATAACAACACTTCAAGTTACACTCTGTATTTTTTTAAGTCATGACAGTTGGCAAACAAGCATACGGTCCGATTGATGGTAAGCAGTCACCACAACCTATGAACGCTTGCGATACTTCAAGTATCACAAGCACGTTGCCAACCCAAGGAATAGGAAGGACGGGATGAGAAGTGAAAAAGGAAGTGAATAGAAAGATTGGGATATTGGGCCTCCGGCGGTCTCACTCATCAGACGAAACGCAACAGTACCTAATGATACTATTGCTTTTTTTTGAGAGAGGTAATTTCCGATTTTCTGTGAGAGGGTAGTTCTTCCTCGGTCGAGCTGGTCTTTTGTGCTGAGAAAAGCATGGCTCTACTATCGTAAAAATGTAACAACTTTTCTTAACACCGATAATTGTGCTGTAATGTCACTTACTTTCAGATTCTTTAATCTTTTTCTTCAGCGCCCGAATCATCTGTTCACCAATTTCTTCCATAAATGGTACCATTAACTTTATCTTGGAGCTAGTAAATGCAGGACTTAAAGTGGATCGCATATCTTTCCATTCCTGACCTGTACGACCAAAATTGTAGTTTAATTTAAGACTATCATTACTATATCAGAATTAAGGGGACATAAATTGGTACAAACCTTTTAATGAAAAGAGATTCCTGGCAAATAAAGGTTCTACAGTCTCGTCAGTTAATCCTCGGTGATCCAGAAAATGTTCGAAGTCTTTGATCGTTATCTTTTTAATTAGTTCCAGATCTCGTATTACAAGCATGGGGGTGATAAACTCATATCGGCCGTAGAATCTATAGAATTAAATGATACAATCAAAATATATAGAAGAATACAAGACTTGTCAAAGCATAGTTTAGATTTAAAAGAGTTGGTAGCAATTGATTAAATAAGAAAAAATGAAATATATTTTTTTTTTTCATGATGCTTTGCAAACAAGCATACGGTCCTGATGGTAAGCAGTCGCTTGCGCGCTGCTGAGAAGGAAAAAAATGAAGGAAACAGAGGGGGTGAAAGATTTGGCCTCCGGCACTCTCACTCGTCACATGAAACGCAACAGTACAGCTACTGATATTATTACTTTACATCCATTTTCTGTGAGACACGGTAGTATTTCACCAGTCGATCCAGTCCATCTGTGCTGTGAAGAGCATGACTCTGCTTCCATAATGTAATAGATGGAAACTTATATAGGAATAAGCATCCTAGTGACTAACCTTTCATCCGAGAAAGTATTATAAGACCTGTCCATTTCATCACTCATAGTTTCTCGACGAAAAACTATACCAAGCATGTTGCCAAAAACTGGAACTACTTTAAAGTGCTTCACTCCATATTTACTAAATCTGGAATATATCTGACGAAAGTACAGCAGCAGTGCCGCTACTAGCACGAAGACCCATATCAGCAGGATTATCATCTATAAATAATACAGATGAAATTAGATTATAAACAATATCTACCAGACTAGGTACTAACTTATTATAATAATATTATTATATAAATATATTATATTTTTGACTAAGAATAGAAGTTATATCTAGACTTATATTGTGGATACATATAATTGTCTTCTAGACTCATTAAAATTGACAAATCATTACTTGGTCATATTAGTTATGTTAGATTTTACACTTGTATTGTTTCATTTCATTCCACAAACCAACTAGTCTTGAATTATTATGATAAATAGGTATTATCAATCAACCTATCTAAAGATTACTAATCGAAGGTCTCTTTGGACGGATCAAAAACTTTCAATGTCACAAAAATAAACACAGTTAAAACGTATACTTATAGCCAATTAAACAATATATCAGGGTTAACAATGTTTGCTTCTAAGAGTTTACGTTGATCCTCATCGCAGGCATCAGGCCTACTCCTTGACTGATGAGCATTTGCCGGCAATATTATATTTTATGATACAATATTGATTGATTCACACTGTAATGATTGTAATTTCTCTTCCCTCACTGATGGAATGCTAGATTCTGAGCACACATGTTGCGCACTGTACATCGATGATTAATTATCGACACGAGTGTATAGTTCTTTCAATTTACATTGAACCAAGTAGCCGCTTCTGCGCAGGTAAAATAATGGACAAAAATGTTAGACATAAATGTTGATTTCGTCTTATTTAAATAGATTTTTTATAAAGTGGGAAAACGGAATTAATTATATAATAAAGTTATTGTTTCTTCTAAATGCAATTAATTATTTATTCATTTTCAATATTAATTACATTAACAGAATAAAACAAATAAATAATATAGAAAAAGGTATATAAAAAATTAATAGTTAATGTATATAATCACTGTAATTATTGGGATGACACCTTATCTTGAAATTAAATTGAAAGTTCACTTGACATAAAGAATTTATAATTTTATATTTTAATTTAATTTTTAATAATTTATTTTTAAACAACTAAAACAACCGTGAGCGAGTGCACTAATCGGGTCTAGCGTCGCCGTGTTACGCGGCCCCCTTCATACCGCATACGGTTGAGACCCAAAAACGTGTTACTGCGCATGGTTCAATTTATATTGAGAGAGTTATAACAATAATTATATTCTCCGTTTGACCTCAAGTGCTAATAGAGTATCAGTGTTTTACTTTTTTCTTAAAGTATAAAGAAACCGCGCCACTGAAAGTAATATTAGGTAGCCATATTTATATTTTTCTAACAACCATGTTACAGTTTACACAAATAAATAGTTATCTATATTACAGGCGAATGCTCGCTGTGAGGTACCTTGAGCATATTCACTAATAAAGTGACGAATGAACGTCGCTTCGATTTCAAGTGTTTATCAATTAATTGCTTAAGTGATTTAGTTCATTCAACTGTATTATCAATATTCAAAACGCTTCTAGTAAACAAGCATGAAAAGCTGTAAAAACTGATAATAATTCATCCTATTTGCTTGAAGATAAGGATGTTTTTTGAATGGCTTAATGAATTTGTGTCGCACGTTTGATCGGCTACATCCTTGATTACCCGTCAAGGTTACGTATACGCAATATTTACATCATTTAATTATGGCTGAGTATTGTTTTTGTAATATATTTTTTGGGATTTGGTTTCAACAGCCATCTTGTTTTAACCTTACTTTTTTCGTCACTTCCTTACTAATATTATAAATGCGAAAGTAACTTTGTCTCTCTGTCTGTCGCGCTATCACGCCAAAACTTCTGAAGTAATTTAAATGAAATTTGGTACACATATAGTCTATAGCCTGAGAAAGGACAGATGCTACTTTTTAATGAAAACTTTAAATTAAAAAAAATCGGTTACAGGGGGTTTTAGGCTGTTGATTCGATATAAATAAATAAATAAACGCTACACACTCAACGGGCCCCATTAAGATAGTGATATCATGTGTCGAGGGTCCGGAAACATACACAATGACAAGGACACAACTAAATTTCTAGGCATAACTTTGGATTCCAAGCTACAGTGGAACGCTCATTTGTCATCTCTAGCGAGTAGGCTCAGTTCCGCTGCGTATGCTATAAGGAAAGTCAGACAACTAACTGACGTAGAAACAGCGAGAATCGTATATTTCAGTTGTTTTCATAGTATTATGTCATACGGTATCTTTCTTTGGGGAAAGGCGGCTGACATTAATACTATTTTTATTCTTCAAAAAGGGTAATTCGGGCAATTTATAATTTAAGAGCGCGGGCCTCTCTAAGAGATGCTTTTAAGGATATAGGCATAATGAATGTGGTGTCTTAATTTATTTATTCTAACCTCTTATATATTAGGAATAATTTAAAGTCTTTAAGCAAAAATAGCGATGTACATTCAATTAACACTAGAAACAAAAATAAACTTTGTAATCCTAGCTTTCGTCTGCGTCAGTAATTCTTATAAGGGGCTCGGTATTCGCATTTTCAACAAAATTCCAGATTGCTTATTAGAACTACCAACAAGCAAGTTCCAAATGTATATAAAAAATAAACTTATCAATAAAGCCTATTATTCGTTAGAGGAATATTTTTCCGATAAAAATGCTTGGGACTCTTAATATTGCTGGATCTCATTCAAGAACCAAATTTTATATGAAAGAATACAATTGTAAAAACATATATTTGAAAAGAGTAACTGTCGAGTTTCTTGGCGGTTCTTCTCGATAGAATCAACCTTCCGAACCGACTAGCGTTTGACTATTCAAAAGTACTTTTTAAAAGTCTACTTGAATAAAAATAATTTTGATTTTGATTTTGAGGACAAATACACCCAGACCGGAAAATATGCTTGCATGGTCAATACAAACATACTATGCTCAGAGCGGGAATCGAACCCGCGACCTGTGGCGTTTAAGGCAGGTTCGCTACCGCTGCGCCACAACGTCGTCAAAATGACAATACTCTTCAATAGTTATTGGTTAAATAGTTCTAAATGTATTATATTCTTACGTTTCTGAGTATTTAACAAAGTCCAGGGTGGGGCAAGTATCCCCCCGGGCTCCTAAATCGCTACTCCCACGAATAAGAGTTCATGGCCCCCTGATTAGATTTGATTGAGCTTAACGCTATGACGTAATGCTTATATATTTGCGTATTTGAATATTATTAATCATAAGATAGCTATATTGCTATTTATTATATTTAATGAAGCTTCTTAGTATTGTATCGTATTAAGAATTAATTGGTTTTTAATTAGTCATAATTAAGAACATTATTTCAACTCGTGATTATGAAGGAGGTACTTACTTACATTTTAATGTTTATCTTTTAGTCTTATTCAATGAAACTCTTTCAATTTTGTGTTAACATACTCCAAAAGTAATTTCAATGGTAAAGAGCGTACTAGATTAAATAAAAAATAGCATATAATATTGTTTTTAATTATATTTAAAATTAAAAAAAAAATTACAATCTACTCACATTAATTTTCGGCTTTATACTTTTGACCTTAAACCACACTGCGATATAAAATACTGAGGAAATAAAAATTTGAACCTCAATAAAACGTGCTCACCGTCCGAGCCACATCCACTAACAGATACAAGATCTATATACATACGTAAGAGAATATTAATGTTTGTTGTATACAATTATGGGGGTCAGATAATGTAACGTTACTTTGAAATACGATAAAAATATTTTATATAACAGCTGAGTCAAAAAAGACTAAAGTTTTACACGATTTTATTACATTCATATCTATGTAATGAAAATTTTGATCACGATTTTGAGTCCGATTAAATCGAAACGTTAATAATTAGGACCGATGACAATTTTAAAAAATGAACTAAAATAAAAAATAAATAATAGTTTTAATAGTAAAAAAGCGTAAGGTGCATGGTGTCTATAGTTATAAATGGGCGCAAATAAGCAATACCATGTCAACCCACACGAATGTCATATACGTGTGGATTCATTCGGTGGGTGACATTCGAAAAAAAGGCGTTTGAAAATTTTGAACAACTTGCTTTTTATGATTTTTTTTTATGTATTCGTCATGTTTTTGGCAAATTTAAGATTTATGTAAGTTATTTTCCTTATTTTCACAAAAAAAAAATGTCCTTCAGCCATTTACCAACACTTCTGCGTATATAACTCAGTTTTTCCAATTTTTTGTGTTGATATGGTATTGCTTATTTGCGTCCAAATATTTTATTGATAGATATGAGTAGAAAGATTATCAATTTGATAAAGGCTTGCTTTTTAAGACACACTTTTTTATTATAATAAAATACATTTTTTTGTTATTTAAACTATTGCTTATTTTTAATTTTTAGTCGGATTTTTATAAGAGCGTGTTTATTATTTTTTAAGTATTATTTATTTTGATTAAATAATTATGTGTGTACAAACTTTTTCTTTGGCAAATTGCTAGCGCCTGATATAATAGTATACAATAACGTAATCCAAACTTGTTGTGAATAAATATACTGAGGTAGTGTGCATATGCCGATAGATAACTTCATAATAATAATAATAACATTATTGGATTTTTTTTTAAATCGTTGTGAATCGCTCGTGGCTATGGTAGGTATTTCGAAATAACCTATATTACAGCCACCAGCTTTCAACCTCTGTATTAATATTAAAAACATATTTTTTAAATGTTAAAATAACATAACTTTTAGATGACGCTAAAATTTAAAGTGCTTGTAAAGTCTTATAGTAGTAGAGCCATGGTCTTCCCGACACAAATGAGCTGACTCGACTGGTGCAGTACTAGCGAAGTAACAGAGTACTGCTGTGTTTCGTAAGATAGGTGAGAGCGCCGGAGGCCCAAACTCCCACCCCTACCGTTCCCTTCCTATTTTTACATTTCAAGTATCACACGCGTGTTTATAGGTTGCGGTGACTGCTTACCGTAATGCGGACCTTATACAATTTTGTCCTGGACAGGACAACGTCTTTCAAGCCAATATATGTATAAAAAAATTAATGATGGCACATTAAATAAATTTCGCCCAACAGTGTCATCTATCAGAATAATACATAACTAAATGAAAAGCATTTTAATATCCAAATCATGCTTCAACAAATGCTGCGAACAACGCCCTCTATTAAAAGCTTTTAAAACTAAATTGCTCATAGAAGTACATATTATATTTATTAAGCTTCAGGGACAGCTTGTGACGAGTAGACGTACTGAAGCTTTTCCACGTATCGATAGCTGTCGCTAGTATGAACACTTTTTCTGTATAAAAATATAACAAATATGAAAAAATCTTTCAAAAAGTATTATTTTAAATAGTATTTAAATCATCGATTTGAAAATTAAAAACTATACTATGTACTTTATAAACTAGAAAAGAAAGAAACTGTCAAAAATAAAAATATCTGAGTTTAAAATATGGATGAGACATTAAAAAAAAAAAGGTTACATTGGTAATTATATTTTAAAATCCAAATCTGGTACAATTACCATAACGATTCAAAATAGTGTTAGTAACAGAAACTATACCACACCAATTCTACAACAGCTACGTAATAAAGAAGACGGTTGACCAATACAGGTTAAATTGTTACTGAACTGTTTTGTCCTTTTAATGCTAGTCCAAATTGGAAATAATGTTGTATGTTAGCAATATCCGCGGCTTCGCTTGCATTAATGTAGTATCTAGGCCGAATTCTATTTTTCTCTGATCTAATCTTTACTTTCTTTGCTTCTTTTGTCTCGGTATCAAGCTTGTGATAGACTGCCACCCACAGATTACAGATTTCTAAGTGAATACCTAACTGATACAAACTTGAAAGACTCCTCACTGTTTCTGACCATTAATGAACGGCTAAAAATTATAATTTGGCCCACATAGTTAGTAATATTTTACCAGGAAAGTTTAAGCTCCTGTTTTTTTAAGCAAGGGTGCATGACGGTTGGCCAGCAAGCATACGTTCCGCCTGTTTATCGGCAGACCTGTTTACTAGCATTCACCGCAATCTATGAACGCTTGCGATACTTAAAGTATCACATGTACGTTGCCAGCTCTAGGGATAGGAAGGAAAATGGAATATAGGAAGGGACCAGAGGGGTGGGAGATTTGGCCTCCGGCGCTCTCACTAATCGCACGAAACGCAACAGTACCTACTGATACTGTAACTTTACGCCGATCTCTGTGAGAAGTTAGTACTCCTTGGTCGAGCCGGCCCATTTGTGCTGAGAAAAGCATGGCTCTACTATTACTACTACTCTTCTGGGGTATACAAAACCAAAAAGGTAAACATTTGAATTTGAAGTTTGAAGTCATTTTATTTCTCTCTGGTCCCATTTTCAAAGTCAAAATAAAAGATAATTTTTAAAAAATATACATCAAAAAATGTTTTAACTGAACTTGACTAACAATTAATTTTTTTGTAACCTTCCTAAGGCAGTAAGATTATCCTTTGTTAATATTCATTTTCTTTCTATCATTTCGTATTCCATGTTGCCACGGTCAGAAGCAATCTATTATTTCAATTATATATTTTTTTTAAATAATATTGCAATGCTTTTTCAAGCCATTACTAATATTCCCACTGCCCCTCCAAATAAGCTCGAAGCCTACGCTAGGAGTGGGTACGACAATAGCCCAAGAGGGTCAGGATCGAATCTGTGACTATTTAGCTTAGTTTAGCTATTGAGACTTTTGAGTTGTTTTTAGCTACACTAAACGATTTTTCTGGTCTTACAACGCTTTTTACGAGCTGATTATAAAATTGTCAGACTTTAATACAAAATTTTTGTTTTAGATCTTTTTCATTTCATGACGATTGGCAAGCAACCATACGGTCCACCTGATGATGGTGAGCAGTCACTGTAACCTACGAACACACACAATACTTGAAGTACCACATGCTCATACCTAGGGATAGGAAGGAAGGAATGTGAAAGAAAAAAAGGAAGTAAACAGAGGGGGAGGGAGATTGGCTCCGGCGCTCTCACTAATCGAACGAAACGCAACAGTACCTAATGATACTGTTACTTTACGCCGATTTTCTGTAAGAGTGCCGGCTCATTTGTGCTAGGAGGAGCATGGCTCTAATACTGCAAAATATCAAGAGCTGAAACAAAGTATGTCAAATGAATAAAAACATTTGCTCCGAGCTACAACAATTCATGTCATAATAATAATTGTATTGTTCAATATTTTAACAATACAATTATTATCAACACATACTTTACCGCTCCTTTTATGATCAAAAATTTTGCCACAATTATTGTTAATCACGTCATTTATGCCATATATGTATACTATGTAATTATTTGGGTTTTCCATAATACATAAAATTAATGAAATAGCATTATTCTGACGAACAAGTAGTTATTTAAAAATCTATAAATAACAGATATAAAGATAGAATTTAATAATTTTCAACTAATATTTTTGGTTTTTAAAACGCTTTATATTTTACATATTCTAGTTTTTTGAAAGTTACGGATGGATGTACCCGGGCTGCTTGGGAAGAGATCCAGGTTATATGAGCCTTCATCCGACTGTTATGGTGTTTAACTACAACCTCTTCAATGCGAGGGTTGTTTTCAGACTCCCCATATAGGTATTCTTAATTATTATTGGAACGAAGTTCCTTATCGCGCGTTGTGAAAGGGGGCTAGACGGAAAAATTCTTACGAAAAGTTGTCACGACACTTTTTGCTATAGTAAGCTATTGTAAGCTGTGCGGCGTCGCATGTTTCTCTGTCTGTCTCTCTCTCTCTTATAGAAAGCAAGCCAGATATTTTCATTTCTATTTCGCATTGAAGAGTGTGGTGTCGCGACGATTATTTTTGTTGAGTGGATACAGGTTTTTTGTAAATAATAAATAATGTTAATAATAAAAAAATATTATTATAACTTAAAAAAATAAAATTTTATTACAATTCCTTCACTAATTAATCGAAAGGAACTTCGTTCCATCCGGGTGTCCCTTGACACCTCTCAAGTTTTTTTATAATTATAAGAGAGGTTAAACAGATAGCGTAGGCATTAGTGATTGACGAAACTATTTATATTTTAATATAATAATAAGATTTTAGACGTTTTTCATCTAATACACCAACTACCTAGATCTGGCGATATTCAGTTCAGCTCTACGTCCCTGATTTAACAGCTATTAAACTTCATTAATAATTTACCATTTAAATATGTGAATGTATCTTACTACCCAGGATTTGCAATCTTTACACTATGTAGAGTGGAGTAAAATAATATTAAGATTAAATCATACTTATAAAAGTGGCTGAGGGCTTTCAAATAAAATTATAATAACCAAATAATATAATAAATTGTAAAGCAGTAGCGCAGTGTTGTTCTCGGCGGGAATCTGCCCACTCAACTAGCGAACTTCTGTCGTCGTGAGTATAGCACTAGCACTATCTAGACTTTTGTGTTTCGATCGATCGATTGAAAATTTTAAGTTCTAAAAATTCTGTATCATCAAGCTGCGGAACCCATGTGGGTGTGCTTGTGCTTGTCCTTGTTGTCCCCGCATCCCCGAAACAACATTAGCATCGTAATAGGGGTTGACGGTGTAGCGTTTATTATTCTTTTTGTAAATTCTGCTTTACATTTTCAGTTGAAGAGTAAGAGTCCCTCAGATTTCTCAGAATTGAAGTCCTTACTAATTATTAGCGTTTATAGTTTAGGGTTATAATTAAAACAATAGTTCACAATTATAATTCGTATAATCTTCTTTCTATTTCGTATAATCCTTTTATATTAATAATACAGAAACCTCTTCAATTGCACGGCCTTGTATAGTTACTTATAATTAAAATTATTATAAATCTAATTCCGTTAACAAATTCTTATAATTGTAACATTTATTATAAAATAATTTAAAATAGTTTTGAATTTATTTATAGTGAGTTATTTATTTTACAAAATTCAATATCTCATTATTCTGCTATAAATAAAACGTTTATTATATATTGTCATAAGTACCTTTAAAAACAATATTTTTATTAGTTTTTGTTGGAATGACGTCTTAGTATACAAAATAATAATGAATCTTAGTATATAAACTTGATTTAAGTCCTGAATTTGTGTTAAAGTTATTATTACATAATAAAATAATTTATATCTTTTATTTATAAAATTGTGTTAATAAGAAGACAAGTTTAGCTTATGAGATATTTGAAGCATATCAATGAAGAAATAAATTATTCACTAAAGGTAAAAAAAACGATTTCAGAAAAACTAGAAACAAGGGTGCAAGCAGAAAATATTAAAATAAAAAGAGAACCTTTGTCTTTTTTAAATTTCATCATAAATCTTTAATCTTAAAATAAACCTATATAATATTAAATACGTTATGAAAAAATGAATATGAAATACAGGGAACAGGGATAGTTCTAGTATTAAATAATTAATATGATATTGCGTTAAGCAAAACTGACTTTTCAGATATGAAATCTCACTGTAAAATTGTGATCTGTATTGGGAGTACTTATCTTAGTAAATTTCATAAAAAAATCTTATAACTATTGTTAACAACAATACTGAACTTAGTAATATTAATTTTAGCAATATGAAGACACAGATTTTGTACTTGTAAATTGACAACCATTAATACTAGATATACACCTTAATAGTAGGCATGGACGTAGCGTGGTAGACGCAAGAGGGGGCAACTGCACTCCCCCTGGACCTTGATAAAAATTGAGAATACACGAAAAAATTTCTAATTATTAAGAAAATACCCATTTTGCCCCCTCTATACCCTAAATTAAGCTTTCCTAAATTGCTAAAATTTTGCTTTCCTCTAGGCCAAATGCTGGCTACGCCCATGACAGTAGGTAAATTAGAGAAATATAATATTGTTAAAAATCTCTCTTGTGATTAGTTTAGTTAGTTAGTTTGTTGGAAGTAACAATGAAATGGAGAAATGTATATTAGTCAATATCTATTTACATAATTCGTTGATTAGAAGTGTAGATAACTATATACATAAAAATAAAACAATTCAAAATTTATTTTACATCACAGCAATTGCCTGAGAGTCGCCGACTTAGAACTAAATTACATTTATAATGTCAAAAAATCTTTCATAAAAACAATTATGTACCATTTTCAACCTATTTAATCTTTGGAATACAGATCTTTACTCCTGTCATTTTTCATATTGCACATACGCGCCATTACATACTTTAAAATTATTCTAAATTACATCTAACACTGAGAGGTGATTATAAATAATCATTAGAAAATAGAATCTAAAATCTAGCATATGATAAAAACAAGACTGATATAAAAAAGATAGAAACAATAAAATCATAATTAAGTACAGATTTTGAAACTGTTAGTAAGTATGGCAACAAAAACAACCTCAAAAATAAATCTTAGAGTACGTATATCAGCAAATCATATAAATAAAATGGAATGTCAAAAAATATCTTTCATTATAACTACAATACTTATAGACTAAACTAATTATATCCATATGGTAACAACATCGAAATTTTAAAAATACTTTATCAAAAATTCATAACTTTGAACAACCATAAAAGATCGACCACGAAATATCCAGTGGAGGATAAAAGCATTCTTAAAAATTTAATAAAGATCACTTAAAAAAATAATATGGACACTTCAACGAGTTGAGCTAACAACCTTTAATTGACGGTAACAATCCAACAATCTTGTATGTTACAACCTTTAAACGAGACCAAATCGGACACCGAGCTTAACTAACCTCAATTACATTTCGTGAAACATCTATCTAATCAATACTCATTTCAATATTCATACTAAGTCCTATTCTTATCCTTTCAAAACAACTTATTCCCGAGGCAAACTCTATTTGAAGACTTATGACGTTTGTCTATATGTTTTGTCTCATCACTGGCCCTTCGTTATTTCCTTACACTTCCTTATTCTATTGCAATAGTTTTTGTTTATTTTGTATTGTTAATGATAGTATCAAAATCGAGTTCTACCCCGGGATACAAACATGAAACATTTACTTTACTAGCGCCTCAACTTCATGATGAGCATCGTTTTCCAATAAATTCCTTATATTCTATAAATTCAACTACGAATTTGAATATGTCATGTCATGTATGTCTAATTCTGATTTGACTTTGATGAAGTTTGGGTTATCTGTTTTGTAGTCAGGTCCTTTGTGGCCAAACTGATAGACCAGGCGTGCTGTTGGAACGGACACCAGGACAGACTGCCTGTAGTGGTACCGCATGGCTCTGCTGAATTTTTCAAACGTCATGTTCTCGTTTTGCTTCATCTGACCCCAAAGTTTCGCTACTTCATCTGGTTTCACAAACCTAGAAAGAAAGAAAATGTTTATTAATAAAAATTAATGAATTCCAAAATCTAAAAACTTCAACCATATTTTACATCGTTTCGTATCGGATTGGTTGCTATGGTTCTTTTCAGATTTATTTTTAATTCAAGGTTTAAATGCAATATACAAGGTTGATTCAATATTGATGATAATGATGTTCACGCAACAATTCTTGTTAATTTGCACAACAGATTATTTACTCGTAAAACAATTATATATAGGAAGCTGTACATGCATTGTCATAATTAAAATTTAATATAAAATAACTAGCAACAAGAAGCAATGGTTACGTAATAAGATAGATTATCATATATAGTTTCTCAAAATAAATTCATCCATCTTAAGTGATAACGACGAAAGGATTGATTCAACATCACATGGATGTACCATGTGAGATTAAATAAGATTCCTCGCCATCAACAATTCCTATAATTACAACACGAACTGTGAATAATAAACACAAATCGTATCTTATCAATACAGAGGCGATCAGAAGCAAGCCAAGTTCAACCGGCGTCTAATAACATATCCACGTTATTTGCCGGTCGTTAAATAAATTCTCAACAACAACACGACTTATATAGACGGTGCGAATGAAACGGGTATTAAAGCAACGGTGTCAAGTGATGCAAAATGTCCAGATAATTGTGATCGGAGTCAAGGATTACTTGTTGCTGTCATTATCAGCTTGGTCGGCAACGTGACGAGCCGTGCACCGAGCGTCGGCGACGTAGACAATAAAGACGATCATTATTACAGCGTCTTGCGTATGATTCGAAATCACTTACTACAATGAATGTAATGCTATTTATAATAAAACCAGCATCTTTCTTTCATTTAATGCTTTAAATAATGAAATTGTGGAATTCGAAAAGTTAATACTAAATATACTATATAGTAGACGTGTAACTTTTAAGATTGATTATTTGATTCACTATCCGATTTTTATTTCATTTATTTGAATTACAGACGAAAAGGATTCCATTGATTATTGAAAAAGTCGTTATTTATAATATATAAGAGCCAGCATCTTCTGTGTCATAGAGATGTGTTAAATATATCCAATAAAATATAAAAACTAGTGTTTCTAACACAAGCAATATGATACAAATTACAAGTAATATAATTTATGACGCGCTAGTCAAGCGTCGCGCGGCCTTGTGCTAGAGCGAATGAAAAACGCTTCTGACAGGAGTATCACTTTGTATTATTGCCAATAAACATACTTATTGAGATTCCACGATAAAGCATAATTAAATATTAACGTTTATGATAACTATTATCTCAATTGATTAGCTAAAAACCCTTATCTGCTAACCGAAAAGTTGAAATTACGTTTTGATGTAAAAAATGTCAGGTTGTAGCCGGCCGCGGAGATTTCATTTATTTTCATTTTTATTTTACTTTTTACTATGTTTATGTATATTTGTTCGAATGCATGTTTGCGTGACTGTTTTGTCTTCATTTATTTAAAAAAATATTGTTTATTTTTTTTATTAAGATTTTGAACGCAATTTTCATATCTTTAATGGGATCATAAAAAGTTAAAAGTTTCACTTGCGTCGTGGTTTCATAAAACCACACTTTTTTATATCATTAGATTGTAACTTCAAAATATAAACAATCGAAAAAAAGTGTAATTACAAAAGATAACAATAAACTATAAATATGGTTTTGAAATATCTTGGTTTTCTTTTCTTTCTTTTCCAACCTTCTCATTGTTACGATTATTAACTATTAATTGCTAAAACAATAACATCTTAAGGTCTCAGAGACAATGGTTCAGGATGTACCTGAACTTGATAGTTAAATATGGAATTATTGCGTTATTGATTTATCACGATCAATGATTTAACAAGTTTGAGTATACTTCACAACCTTCTATACAAAACTTCATAAGCGTAGTGTTTTTGACCGATTTTCTAAAAATCTTCTAGAAACCTCATTTTCATCAATTACTATAATTATTTGAATCATCAATAATGCGTATCCAATTTAGAATATTTCAAATCTCGAGTAAAAACGCTTAAAAATTATCTCAAATAATTACGAATTGGTACTGATGAGCATATGAATTACTACCGTGTAATGAAGAATGAATGGTCGACGTATAATATATAACTAAACACGACTCACTAATTCACTCTGTATTAGTGTCACTGTTCCACTGAAATTTGTTCCTCAAGTCAATTAAGAGCTTTGCTCCGGTATTTTTTTTGGTAAATCGCGTTTTTGGAAATTATATTTAGTTACAAAAAAAGGGAAAAATCGGACTGGAGACATCTGGACTCGAACCGGTTTTTTCATTCTGAAAACACGAATAAAACGACATTTTATAAAAATGAATCCTAGCTAGATCGATTTATAACCCTCGAAAGTCCATACATACTAAATTTCATGAAAACCGTTGGAGCCGTTTCCGAGATTCAGATTATATATATACAAGAATTGTTCATTTAAAAGTATTATCCGTATAGATAATTTTAGTGTGTTTGGATTTATCTGGCTTAATGTATCCAAAACACGATTGCATTCTAATCCACAATGCCACATCTCATGGCTATTAACTCTTAACAATTGATAATAATTATTATTTTATTTACTTAGCAATATCGAATTATTCAAGTCCTTATCGACCTCAGCACTCAATGTTATACGTAATTATAAACAAAGCAAAGGAGAAATTCATAAAATTCTATTTTATTATTGAAATATATTGCGACTTGTTTACACAATTCCTTGGAACTGATAAATGTAATAAGATAATGTTTATTAAAATAAAATTCGACGCAATAAACATTACATAAATAATATGTTAGAATATATAATCTTTGTCTTATCCTTTTTATATAATATATAGCCCAGCGGTAAAGCAATATGCTTTTTACTTTTATCCGGATCTGACCGGTTACTAGTTTTTACATAGAGCAATTGGCATCTGACCTCCGCAACCCTAAGGGCGAGCCAGTAACTCATTGGATAACAATAAATTACCTATGAGCTATCCGAGGCACGGTGGGGAGACCCACAAGGACAAACGCCCAGACTGAAACAGATATTTGTAAATTCAACACAAACATGTGCACCGAAGGGGAATCGAACCTACAACTGTCGATGCTAAAGGCAGACTCGCTACCAACACGCCATAACGGTGTCAGTGTCGGTTCAATATTACCCTGTATTAACACTTAGGATACTTTTTATCCCTTTTAAAAAGTAATGTCATCTACAAAAATTATAATCCGACTCATTGCAATCACGAGTGACGGGCTGGTTCATTTTTCGCCCAAAGAATTGGGATAGCGATTCTGCGGGAAAATGGAGCTAGCATTTGTTCAATTGTAATTATTTTTAAATATGGTTAGTATTGAATTGTAAATATGTATAATATATAAAATAATAATAATAGATTAAATTTTTATCACATAACTTTTTTTAATATTTGCGAATATTTAATTTCTCTGTAAGCCCAATTCTATAGATCACACACACGAAGCTTTGGTCAGATGCTAGTCAGAGAAAACATACGTTTAATAATTTGTAAAGTTTTTTATTTTGTTTATGTAGTTTTAAAGGTTGTCAGCCTTTAATGGTTGGTTATTCCGAAGCGACAGGGATGCGTGTCACGTAGGACTCCTTGGCCCAGCTGATCATGCCATCAGCAAGGCCGGGCTCCGACCTCGCGCAGGCGCACTACGCATCCAAATTCACTATATGATTCACATTTAATACAAAACGTATGTAGTTCACGTGTGGGCTAAGAGTTTATATTGTTTTGTTTGTTAAAGGTGAAAATATATACAAATAAATAAAACTGAAGTGTCTCTTTGTAATTCCAAGTTAAAAGCTTCTCACCAAATGCATATGAAAGTATATACAGTCCATACTTAAAAAGATTATTTTTTAAGTTTTTAAATTTAGTCTGTCTGCCTTTTCGATCCGGCTAATCTCTAAAACAGCTTGACCGATTGTAACTGGACTTTCACTGGCAGATAGCTGATGTTAAAGGAGTCAAATAGGACGGTTCCGTGTGATAAATAAATATCGGTGGTACTAAAGGTAAAATTGCGTGATACCACAAAATGCAGAAAATTCTAGAAATAATAATAAAAAATGATCTTTCAAAAATATATTTAATGTAGAGACACTTACTGTATTAAACGTAGATATAATATAATCCTATTCTAATCTTATTAATATAATAAAATTATGAAAATTTGTACTTTTGTTGCTCAATAACCCAAAGAGGCTCGACAGATTTAGATGAAATTTGGTACAGATATACATAGATGGTTACATGACTTAACAATAAATTTTCATTCCGGAAAAATATTAAGTTCCTGTGTGATTATCAAAAGCACCTACTACATGATGTATTCACTTGAAATTCGCTAAAGATGTGTGTTCTTCACTTCCAAATGATTATTTTCTCTCTGTATCAAATTCTAAGGTAACCACGAAGTTGCCGGCAGATGCTTGTATTATAAATGCTTAATAATCTTAGTAAATAATGCAGCTAAGATTTCGACCTTTACATTGACACGTATTTAATGCTATAGATGACTTTTATTACATATATACTAGCTTCTACATGCGGTTTCACTCATCTTCAATAACGATGATACATGGCTTCTTAATACTGATTCGACCTGGTATCAAGAGAAGAGCCTGTTCCTTCCTTAAAGGCAACGCACCTGCATGCTCTTGCGTGTTGCAGATATTCATGGGCAGCGGTGATCGTTTTTTTTTTTTTTTTTTTTTTTTTTTTTTTTTTTTTTTTTTTTTTTTTATTTTAGAAGTTGGCAAACAAGCATACGGCCCACCTGATGGTAAGTGGATGCCGTAGCCTATGAGCGCTTGCAGCACCATTAGTAGGTGCCACTCACGCGTTGCCAACCTCGAGATATTAGTTCTTAAATCTCGTTCGCCCAGTAATTTCACTAGCGTACAATGCCCTTCAAACCGGAACACAGTAGGGCCTAAACACTACTATTTGGCGGCAGAATATTGGACACTGCGGTGGTACCTACCTAGCCGGCCTCTTGCAACAAAAGACCTACCACCAGTGATAATTAACAGGCGTCTCCTGCCGGTTTACTCCCTCTTCCATGAAAATGTCTATTTTACATCCCGAGCCATGAAGACGCAACTTTCAAGAAAAGCCAGTAATTCCTCTTACTAAGGACGTTCTAATAAAGCCTTTAGTTATTTTTTTTCACAATACTAATATCGTCTTTACGATTATTTCGTAATGTAGATATTAATGACACAGTTAAAAGAGGTCTTCTTCCTAGCATTTTTCCCGGTATTTTATCTAGCCAGGGTCTGCTTATCACTCTTATCCGGATTTGACCGGTTACTAGTTTGTACACAGAGCGAAACGGTGACTCATTCGATAAGAGCAATTTACTTATCAAGAGTTAACGATTATTATTAGATGTTATGTGATAACAACCGAGAAGAACAGCTCAGAAGTGTTCTCCGAGGCACGGTGGGGAGACCCAAAAAGAGAAACAGATATTTGTAAGATCAATACTAAATGTGGCCGATCGAGAATCGAACTCGCAACCGTCGTGGTTAAAGGCAGATTGACACCACAAAGATGTCAACTAGAAGAGATATTTATTCTATTGTTAGTTTAATAATATTATTAAGATTTTAAGGGCTTATTATATTGTATTTTGACACTGTTTATAGAGTATCTAGAATTTTCGAGGTAGGAGTTATTTTTAGATATTTTAAAGATAAAATTCATTTATAATATTCATATCATTTTAATTGTACATAAAAATCATTATTTAATTTTATGTTATGAAAATATGATATTTTTAATCAATATTATTTATTTTATAACGGGAAAGTTTATGAATAATTTGGTCTGATAAAAACACTATAACCGACTTGAACTGGCACAAAGAAAAGGTATATGCCATTTTAGTTGTATAGTTTGAGTGTAATTTTGAAAATGGAAATGGCCAAGTGCGTGTTGGAATCACACATAAAAGGCTCCGTACCGTAATTTGAAAATTGAATTTGCTTTTATGATTGATCTTAGAAATACAATTTGTAAAAATCCAAACTTTCATAAAATATGTATGTATGTATACAAATCATGAGATACAGCAAAAACATCAAAAATGAAAAGAAACTATGTGTTTGTATAGGGAACCCCGTTATTTGAAAATTATATTTCATTTTTAGTATTTTGTGTTGCAGCAGCCACAGAAAAACATTCAGATCCATGCAACAGATTCTGATAAAAATTGAACTCGCTATTACGATTCGTGAGAGCCCGCTGACAGATGGACGGACGAACGGACAGCGGAGGCGTATTAATAAGGTTTTTGGCATTTTTATGGCACGCTTTGGGTACCAATCGAAGGTAATCTCAATAAATAGCCTTCTTCCCCCCTTCTTATTAAAAAGGCAACATTTGACACCGTCGTTCTTATTAAAAAGGCAACATTTGACACCGTTGTGGCATTGCGGGTAGCGAGTCTGCCTTAAGCCTCGACGGTTGCGGGTTCGATTCCCGCTCGGAGCAGATGTTTGTATTAATCGTACAGGCATGTTTTCCGGTCTGGTTGTGTTTGTCCTTGTCATTGTGAATGTTTCCGGACCCCTGACACAGAATATAATTATCCTAATGGGGGCCGTTGAGTGTGTAGCGTTTATTTATTTATTATCTATTTATTAATAACATTATCATTGTTATATATCAGACTAATAATATTGTAACTAAAACATTAACTATAATTTTAGTATCAAATGCCATCCTATTTTAAACACTTATCATTAGTCGATACAATATTTCGAGCATGTACGTTTGCATTGTTTTTGGCGCGTTATCAATGTACGCTTGCAATAACATTTCAACATACTTGACGCCAACGAATATGTCCAGCATTTTGGGTCATGTTTCAAAACTTTTTTTTAAAAGCCTAATAACCCAAAATTTTCCTTTTTTTAATAATATTTAGTATTATAAATTTATAATACTAAGTTCCCAAGCAAGCATACGGCCCACCTGATAAGCGGTTGATGTAGTCTATGAGCGCTTGCAACACACAACCTCAAGATATTGGTCCTTAAATCTCCTTTACTCAGTAATTTCACCAGCTCCAGTGTCCTTAAAACCGAAACACAGTAATGCCAGACACTACTGCCTTGCGGTAGAATATCTCACACAGCGGTAGTATCTAGCCGGCCTCTTGCAATAAATATATTTTATTAATCAATAAATAGGTTTATAATTGAAATTAATTAATTCTTATCCATCTGAACTAGATGCGCCCGTGACTCCACTCGCCTAGTGTAAAATAGGTCCAGACTTTTCAGAGATTAGCCGGAACAAACAATCACACAAAAATTTTAAAAATAGATTTTTTTACGTAAATAACGTATATACTTTAATATGCATTTAGTGAAAAGCTGTTAATTTAGAATTACAAACAGACACTTCAATTTTATTAATTTGTATAGATAGATTACTAAACATTATTAACCGACTTTCATCGGTATGTTATAGCACATTATAGGTATGGTATATGACACGAAAACCTTTATAGAAATCGACCTTCGAAGATGGACCTTAATAAAAATACTTTATAGAGGTCACAGTGAGAGAATTTCGATAATAATGCATTTTTATTATCCTTGCATTATGTTATTAATGCCACAGTCCTGTAGCTTTATGTATTAGTGTTATATGCAAATTGAGAATATTGTATTATTTTATATATAGTAGATACGTCGTAATGCCGGTTGCTAGCCTGCTTTGAGCCTCAATGATCGCGGGTTCGAGCCCACTCGGAGCAGGTGTTTGTTATAAATATCTGTTTCAGTATGGGCTTTTGCTGTCGGTCCCTATTGTTATTATAAAATCTGGTAATAATCGTGAACTCTCATCTAATGAGTTACTGGTTCGCCCTTTGAGGTGCGAAGATCGTTCTATATGGAAACTAGTAAACCGGGTATAAATACCGGGAATAATGTTAGAGAGAAGAGCATTTTAATTTTAAAAATGGATTTTTATGTAAGTACCGTATATGCTTTCATATGCATTTAGTGGAAAGCTATTAATTTGGTATTACAAACGGATACTTCAATTTTATTTATTTGTATAGATTATTATTTAAAAAAGCTGATTTCGATATGTATGCTATGTTTAAGGTATCCTTTAAATAATAAAAGAGGTAGAATATGAGTCATTTTTTCGCATTTACAAATTTGCTTGGCAATCATCCGGCCACTGACGCATCCACAAAGCGCGTTGGGCCTTATTTATTTTATGAACCCTAAAACCATTTAAATGTTTTATTGAAGATATCAGAATAAAATACGTTGGTACTTTAAATGTATTTTATGGTAAAAATTGCCTCATACAGTATGCCTATTGAAAAAAGGACAGATAGTTGTATCACCATACAGGCCTCTGTTCGAGACTGTGTGTGTATGTCATTGTGTATGTTTCTGGACACCCGAGGCTTATTCTAACACCCTCCTTTTTTTTCCTCCTAATTCCTCATCTCTTATCCCTTTGGTTGGCAACGCGCATGTGATACTTCAATCACGCACGTTCATAGGTTGCGTTCACTGCTTACTATTAGGCGCATCGTATGCTTGTTTGCCAACAGTCATGATATAAAAAAACATTATTTTGTACCTATGCCTTAGATTGTTATATATCAGATCGTTGAAGTCTGTTAGTTACTTTTTATATACGATCAACTAATATTTTCCATTTACTAAGACAGGGGTATATATAATATAAACTGTGTTATTTATTTGCACATACCCCATGCAAGTCATGGCGTTATTACTCACAGAATGACTTGCGAAATTTTATAAGACCCACTTTACAATATGGACATATTAAAATATAAATACAAGTTTTCGAGACGTTAAATCCAAATCATAATAATTTTCAAATTGATAATATTCAATTAAATATTTAATAATACTATCTAAAAATTGGACTAAGATTTATATTAACTATTAAAAGATATTATCCTACTAATCCTTACTTACTTATTGTTACCTAGATTAGGACATAGGATACTTATTATCCGAAAATTGTTTGGTTCCCGTGTAGGTAGGTAGGGGATGACAGCTTGTCTCGAGAACCATTTAGTTGGATTGCAATAAAGTTGCCTCAAAAAGTTATTCACGCGGGCGAAGCCGCGGGCAGGGACTAGTTACAACATTTTCCAGTTCCAACCAAATAATCTAAACACGATATAGTCCAGTGCAAAAGAAACGTAGATTTCAACCGACGTTGGAGATTCAAAATACCTAAAATAGCGAGCGTTTTTGTATTTTAAAATCTCATGCTGTATGTTAAAAAAAAGTAATTTAAATCCTTAGTAAGCTGAGTATGGTTAAAGCTAATCCATACTAACAGAAGAGGAGGCTTTGTTGTCGGCAGTTGCAGCCCTGAGGCTTTCTGTGACCGCCCTCCTATTGTCCCCAATTTCGTCCCCCGTCTGTAACCCGTTGGCATCGCAAGATAGTACCGCTAATCTCATTGTAAACATAGAATCAGTACTTTTTTATAACGATGTAAAAAAATCTAGAAATTAATTGCTATTTTGAAACTTCCAAAATTCGAATTCAAATTCCCACAATTTGTAAAAATAATGCCTAAAGTTGACAAATAAACAATAGTATTTAATTAAGGAAGTCGTCTTCAAAGTCAATGTCCTTGCGAGGAAAAACTACAAACTACTACAGCCTACACTTGACCGCCTTTAAGTCGGCCAAGGAGCACCCTGTAACACTTAATGTTTATGTAAATCATACAAACCTTGACTGGAAAATGTTTCTGATCTCATTCAGAATACTTAACTTTAAAATATAACTATTAAAGTCGTCATAAATCATAAAAGAGAGGGTTTTATGACGCTTTTTCTCTTTGATATTAAAACTGGGCGATATAGTTGAACCAAAATATCTAGTTTGCTATGAGTTATTACTAATATTCCTATTGCCCCTCGTAAGCTCGTAGCTTGCGCTAGAAATGGGTACAACAATAGCCCAAACGGGGCAGGATCGAACCCGCGACTCTCGCGTTAATGGAGCGACGAGAAAACATGTCTGTATGGTCAATACAAACATCGGACCCGTGACTAGTGGCGCTTAAAACAGGTTCGGTACCGCTGCGCCACTGTTATCATTGATGTTACAAGCATTCACAACCTCGGTACACGCTTTCTATCAAATGTACCGTGCGCTTGTTTTCTATTACTAGTAAATAATATAAAAAGTAATAAAGACCAGACTCTTTAACGCTTATCGTTTTATTAATCACTTAACTGAACTTTCTATAATTATTATTAACTAGACCGCCCACGACTTTGTCCCCGGTTACCAAAGAATAGGTTCCAGGGAGAAATTAATTAATCAATAAGAAATAAATATACCGATACCGAATTTCAATTGAATACGTTTAATAATCTCACAGGAATCAAAGATTTTCCTAGGATAAAAAGTATTCTGTGTGTTAATCCAGGTAGTACGCTATCTCATGGTCGCTCGCGCAAGCGACCCCACGAAGTTCCAACACGGCGCTGAGGGTCCCGCTCAGTTTTAGTGGGTATTGCCACTAGATTAAAAGGCGGCCCATTCCCACAATACCTAGTGTACATGTCGAGTACACTACACGGAGTACGTAAATGCATTTCTCAGGGAAAACAAATGAAACGCTATCTGAGTTCTAAATTTCATTAAAATACCGTTTATCCGATTATGCGTGATTGAGTAACAAACAGATAAACATAATAACAGAAAGTTTTTGATAATTCCACGGGAAACTATCATTTTTCTGGGATAAAAAGTATCCCATGTCTTAATCCAGGTAACAATCTATATCTGTGCCAATTTTCATCCATAACCGTTTAGCCGTTTTGCCGTTTGTGTTTTGTTTTATAATATTAGTAGGATATATAGTTAAAATTAAATGTTGTTTAATTTTTCTAGCGCAATAATAAATTAATTTTAATTATTTAAGTTATGAAAAAGTATCGTCTGTCCATACGCACATCGAGTGAAAGGTGCATGCTTCAAATAAGATGACGCAACGCGATGCACAAGAGTTTTGACTTTTACATTACTCTTTAGAACTATGTCCAATTAACCTTTCATCAATCTTAAAATTGCAAAGTCATTTTCAATTATTAAATAAAAGTCCTTAGTTTATACAACGAAATTAATATATAAGATAAACAGAGTAAGAAATAGATATAATGAAATATAATGAAATAGAAATAGATATAATAGATAGAATGATAGAACTTGGTGCTTGTTTTGATTAAACAGTTCAGCTTGTACGAAATTCCCCTCATATCATGGGCGTAAATAGGCGGTAAGAGCAGGAGGGGGGGCAGCTGCTGCAACAGTGGACCTTGTAAAATATTAAGTCTTCTTCGACCTAGCATTATTTCCGGCATTTCATTTACCAAGGGTCTGCTTATTACACTTATCTGGATTTAACAGGTTACTAGTTTTTACACGGAGCAATTGTCATTGGATAAGAGCAATTTACTTATCAAGAGGTAACGATTATTATCAGATGTTATGTGATAACAATCGGGACCGACAGCTTAACATGATCTCAGAGGCACGGTGGGGAGACCCCACGGACAAACACCCAGACCGAAACAGAAATTTTAACAAACATCTGCCCGTGCGGAACTTGAACCCGCAACCGTTTAGACTAAAGGCAGACACGCTACCCACAACGCCACAACCTAGTAAAATACTAAGTAATTAACGAATATAATACATTTTGAACTGTTTAACCGATAACTGGTGAGAATGGTCATTTCGCCCTGGAGATTTTGCCCTCCCCTGGCTACGCCCATGCCTCATATCCCCCTGTAATAACTATGCACAAGATTAGGAGGAACGCGTAGTTTAAAGCAGTTAGACATCTAGTAATAAACGTATAAAAAAGCAATAATTATATATCAAGTAATAAAACTAAATAAGATTTATATTCACATCCAAGGTGATCAGGTATTTTAAATATACGCGTGTTGTTTGCAAATGTCTTATTACATGGAATATTAACTTAACGGATCGTTTGAGGGGAAGTACTGGCTCGGTAATATACCTCAAAATATTTAAGGTCAGGAGTAATCAGAATAAATAAATAAATAATAAACGCTACACACTCAACGGCCCCCATTAGGATAATTATATCCTGTGTCGGGGGTCCGGAAACATTCACAATGACAAGGACAAACACAACCAGACCGGAAAACATGCCTGTACGATGAATACAAACATCTGCTCCGAGCGGGAATCGAACCCGCAACCGTCGAGGCTTAAGGCAGACTCGCTACCCACAACGCCACAACGGTGTCGATATCCAGATGAAGTGATATTGTGCGTCATTTTGTTCCATTTATTACGTGTTCTTAATTAATTCAGCGGTTGCTATGTTATTATGTTTGTGCGTGATATTATAAAGCAAAAGAGATGTTTTTACGTTATGAGGCGATAATTATGAATTATCGATCCGATCAACTAATCTGGGAAGAACAATTAACTTAAGAGATTTAAAACCAAATAAGTGGCAACGAATATAACGAAGATCATATTGATCATACAAATTATGAAAATTTATTTTTTCACATGGTTTGTGGTTGTGCCTACGAGCGCTTGTAACACCATACATTTGTAGGTATCACTCACGCGTTGCCAAGCTCGAGATATTGGCTCTTAAATCTCCTTTACCCAGTAATTTCACTAGCTACAAAGCGAAACACATTATACTGCAATACGTTAGAATAACGTACACTGCGGTGATACCTACCTAGCCGGCCACTTGCAATAAAAGGACTGCCAATATTAATAAATTCATATTACATAAAATATTATTTAGAGAGCTTAAGAAAGCGTTCCCCACTTCCCAACCGCTTCCAACTAACAGTATTGTTTTTCTATTACTGTCTACCTACGCTGAAGGCCTAAAGTTTAAACTAATGGATGTTCTTAAAAATATATATTTTTCTTTAAATAAAAAATCATTGATTGTATTCAAAATATTCCTTGCAGCAAACGTTATTACACAGGGCCACAAAAGTGGATTTGTCTTATAACATATTATGCAATGCTATTTTTATCTTTAGTCACCATGGCTCTATCTGTTGCCACGGCAATGCCCTCTGATAATAGATATCAGTACGCGTTATCACTTATCAGTACTTGTAAGGATACTAAGTATAAAAATAAGCTAAGAATGTCAAACATATGACTTATAAATCTTAAATGATTTGTCGCATTAACATCAATTGCTTTAGGTTTTATTTTAAAAACTAAACAATGACTCGATAAGTAGAATAATAGGAGGATGCCTAAATTAGACTTATTCATTATCATACTTACTCTTATCACAAGCTTCGAAACTTACTAGAAAGACTCTACTTATATACACATCAAACACGAGAAGATCCTTAAAAGAACCAAGATCACCAGAATCTCTTAAAGAGTTGCGAAATTTAGAAAACGTTGGAGCAGTTATATAACTCCACGAACGAAGGTATCAGAATGGCGACCAAGCATCAGAAGCGTTGGCAGAATTCTCAGTCGCTAGATGCAAGTGGCACTATTAGTTACCGGTGGCATTATTTCGGGGACTTATGTCCTTCAATTAGAGTTGAACCCGTACTTTATAATAAAATATTATACGTTATGTCGGGTTGTACTATACTTTACGAGAACAATAAACTACTAAAAATACTTTATTTTACTAGATGTTATTTTCTATGATTTTTCGAAATGATGTACAACAACCCAAAAATGCTGACGATAAAATTCTGTGATGAAATGTCGAAACGAATGAGACAAAGTTATAGCTCTGAACCTTATAAAAATTATTACTTATTTACTTTAAGCTCAAGATATTTAGCAATGATGATAATTTGATGACCCTTTAGAGAATTTTAGATATAATAATAATGTATTTACTTTTTCCTAATTGAACTCATCAATGTACCTTCATTCCAAGAAATAAAGGTGGCAGCCCTACCCGTAATGTAGATCTATAGGATAACTATATTCATACATGTCTTATTTGATTCATTATTAAGGTATAGTGATAAAACATTGAAATTACATCATAGCGCAGTTGTTATTATGACGTTATATAGATCATCGTATTTTATTGTTGGTCAAATAATAATGGTCAGTGTCAGTAACTGGGTTTTACCACGTCTCTTAGTCACAATCTTTAGTATGAATTCATTGGAAGCCTTTCAAACTTGCTCAACAACATTGCAATATTTTTATTGCAATATTATTATAAATTATCTTGTGATACGAATATTTTTGTTTGTGACATGTTACAATATTATCAGAAACTTATATTGTTCAAAAGAGAGTTTAGCTTTATAGAGATTTTTTCTCCTACGCTCGTGGCTCCGTCCGCGCCGTGTACTGATTTTTCTTTATAGCACGGAACCCTAAAATAAAAGGCCAAGCTACTCCTTATGAAATGGGCAATCTGCCAGAAAGGTACCATTAAAATCGGTCCATCCGTTTCAGAGATTAACCGAAAAGAAAATTATAAAAAGATTTTTTTCTTCTAAGTACTGTACATAATAAATAAATAAATAAACGCTACACACTCAACGGCCCCCATTAGGATAGTAATATCCTGTGTCGGAGGTCCGGAAACATTCACAATGACAAGGACAAACACAACCAGACCGGAAAACATGCCTGTGCGATTAATACAAACATCTGCTCCGAGCGGGAATCGAACCCGCAACCGTCGAGGCTTAAGGCAGACTCGCTACCCACAACTCCACAACGGTGTCAAAAGTATAAACTTTCAAATGCACTTAGTGAAAAGCCGTTAATTTTGAATTACTAACAACCAAGAAATAAATTTACCCTTCTTGAATATCCACGTGAAAGTCTAGAATCTGTACTAATGCGATCTGTTTATCAGTAAGAGCGGTGGAAGCCCAGTTTAAATACAGCTATCTCCTTTCATCATATCCCCCTCCTTCTCATTGAACTGGCATTATTAATGTAATGGCTATGTATAGTCTACAGTGACCAATTACCATCAGGCGGGCCGTAAGCTTGTTTGCCACTTTTATGGTAAAACAAAAATGATATTTTTAGTATCAGTTTCAATATTTAACAAAACGTTTACTATTTATTCATATGATAGTATATGGCTTATAATTTTTTATAGTATCATGCAGGCTTTATCGTATTCTCCTTGACCACGACATAATGATCTAGATGTATTTGAAAGCATCAGAAATCGTTGTCTCGAGTTGTCTCATTTGTGTTTTTATGTCTTAGAGTAAATATCAGGGAGTCTACCATGAAGTTTAAGTAACAATTCTTTTGCGATACAATTCAATTCTGGTCGTAAAATGATTCAGATTTTATATGGTACCATGACATGAAATAGCGATGCAGCTCAGTATAGGTGTAAGTTACCAAAATATTTTTTTAAGCCTGCCAGAAATCATTACATTTTTTTGTCTTCACAAAAGACAAGTTTAAAAATACAAATGTATCGAAATCTTATTTACAAACTTCTACAGTCCACTAGAATTTTTTTTTTGTATTTGTTTACAAGTTAAATACATTTTGGCGTCGTCTGCGCTTCATGATAAACTTATTCTGCAACGCGAAACAGACTCTACATAGTTCGCTTAAAGACCGATTTTATTTGTATTGGTTTAGAGGTTATTTTTTAAATTCACGGCATGTCAGAGCCGACGAGTTCCAAATATTTCAAGAAATTCGCACACAAACATATTTTGTTTCTTGGACTTTTTTTTGGCATAAAATTTTCTTTTCAAAGAAATGTAGAACATTAGATTCCAATTACGTATTTGTAATGAATATTTAAAATCTTAATATTTTATAAAACGCTATAAGCCAATGGGCATTCTAAGAATTTGTTTAAATAAATTATAGCAATTTGCATATGATTATTATTTATTTAATATCGACTGTATATATTTTAATCTGAATCGTCGGAAAACGTTAGATTTCTGAGAAGCTTAAAAGCAACACACAAATATTAGTAACATTAAAATTTTTATTTTCCTTGAAAGTTTTTATTTTGTAACTATTTGAAAAAGAGAAAATTATTTAACATCTACTTACTATCTAACTTACCACTAACCATCGCATTAGCTGAAAAATGTTTGAATCGGTCCCATATAAGACGCTGTCTATCGCAAAATTTAAATAGCAATATTAAATACTTTGTGTAAAATAGTCTTTCAAATTTTTCGACAACTAAAATAGGCGTATCCTATAAAACTCTGAAATAAAGCTAAATCATCTTCCAGAAGGCACGCGGCCAGGGAGTGGAAAGCTCTTACGGCGTATGTATTACCGAACACAGACAACTCCTCTTCATGGGGCGAGTACATAGGCTTCTTATGAGTATGCTAACTCTACCGTAGACTTCATCCATGCCTTCGCGCTGGATGGAGATCAAGAGCTAACCCATTTTTTGAATTTAAAAAAGATAAAAAATCAACCGTCTTCTAACCTACTTTAGGATTTGTTTTACTTATATTTATTAACAATTGCATACTAATGACTTAATATATTTATTCATTTTTACATAGCGTACTATAATGTAGAGTAGTTTCGTGCATTATATGTGAGCAAATTAAATGCAATATTATTCTACAATAATTATGGATTATCTAAAATAGGCCATGGTGGTGGCCAATAGCAATGGTCTAAATCTTGTCAATACATAACATGTATTTGCGTCAACCAATGAATGAGGTATTATGTGCGTGCGTAGATCATTGTATAATGAGTAAGAAGAATTTAAGTCGTAAGGATATGTTGCATAACTTCCGCTGTATAAAAGTATAAACATATTTAATATATACTGGTGGTAGGCTTTTTATTGCAAGAGGCCGGCTAGGTATCAGATATTCTACCGCAAAGCAGTAGTGTCATTTGCGTTGCTGTATTAAGCCTTGAAAACAATGTAGCTAGTTAAATTACTGGGCAAAAGAGATATAAGAATCAATATCTCGAAGTTATTTGCCCGTGTGTAACACCTACAAACGCTGCTGCAAGTGCTCATAGGCTATAACTGGCTACCATCAGACAGGCCATATGCTTGCCAACTTAGTTACATAAAAAATATACATGTAAAAATTACAAACGTACTTGTAAAGTCTTTATAATGATTATTTGAAGTGATTGACTATTCATTTACGATTTACTTGTATCATATTTTTAAACCTTAAATTGAAAATCAAAACATTGAACATTAGTTTTGCTTTCTCATACGTTTAAAATCGTTGTTATCAATAAAATCTTAACTGTATACATCTCTTATCTTATTTGTTCACTTTTTAATTAGATCAAAAAAGTCAGACGCATTCAAACCGACTGCAAAAAGACTGTCGCTCTACAATTGTCGTGAAATTGGAAAAGTTTGAAGTGTATATATTAATTTAATTTGGAATCCTTAGTAAAATATATGTATATTTTTAAATTTTTATTTTATATTGAATTAATTTTAGTAATTTTAATGAAGATTATGATATATATTTTCGGGTGAAGATTGGCATTTTAGGCTTAATTCTAGTGTATTTAAGTATACCTTGATGTAAATATAATGTGCTTCCTAAATAATCTAATACACCATTAAATTATTATTTTATTATGCAGATTCCATCATCACAGTCTCACAATAAAATTGTATAGATATGATGTAAGAGTTTATGACATGTTTATCATACATAAAATAAGTTAACGAGTAATTATTAGAAAAAAATAGTTGAGGAAGTGTTATCTAAATTGTCAACACGTCTAATGTTTATATGTATCACTGTGAATACAATATTTGAATTAAATTACCATAGAGAATCAAATACTACGATACATCAACAAAAACTAAGTCTAAAAATACAATGTTTTATTCATTGGTATAAATTAACGGAACCCGCGATACAACACGGTTGGTGAAATCGTTTTTTTACACTTTTATAAAGTTCACGTTAAGAATTACACGAGAATTTTTTGCACGTGTGTACTATTGCGAAGTTTTTACACCGCTCACGAGATCGCAAGTTTTGTTTCACGTTATCCTCATACCGTCTCGCTCGCACAACTCGGATGCTATAACGA
Source organism: Hestina assimilis (assembly GCA_023373885.1). Taxonomy (NCBI): domain Eukaryota; kingdom Metazoa; phylum Arthropoda; class Insecta; order Lepidoptera; family Nymphalidae; genus Hestina; species Hestina assimilis. Next base: position 381,382 of record CM041749.1, on the reverse strand, counting down.
CACTTAATTGCACCGTCTATTTTTATCGATAGCAGCATGTGTCATACACTAATCTATACGATTTTATCGATATATTTTGACAGATGTTTTGATAAGCTTATGGCTTTCTTTTGATTGTGTTTAAAATGATTGAAATAATTAAAGTTTTTTCTATCGAAGGTTATTAATAATGAAGTAAATGATAACCTCAAGTAATGATGACTTTTATAAGTTCAACTTTAGACGTAGTGGCGACATGCAAGGTCAGATACTATCTTAGGTTTAATTACGAAGACATGTTCCTTTAAGACTTTAACTGTATTAGCAATTTTAATCTGTACCATGAGATGAAAATAAAACGTTTCTAGATTTTAAATAAGTACCTACCTACTTCATTTGCTTTATTTTTACTTGCGATGAGTAACATAACTAGATTTATGTTTGTAAACAGTTCTTATAATTAATCGACTTCCAGTAACATATAAGTTTGAGGTCCGAAAACGTACTATTTGTATTATAGCATAATTATACAATCAGATAGAAATCCAACCTTTAAAGCGAGACTCGTTGCCATTTCACGAGAACTGTTATCATTAGTAAGTAATACAATTTGATGTTTGTTTATTTAATTGTTTGTTTGGTACATATTTGGACGCAAATAAGCAATACCATGTCAACCCACACGAATGTCATTTCGAGAGAAACACGTTTGAAGATTTTTAACAACTTGCTTTATATGATTTTTTTATGTATTGGTCAAGTTTTTGGCAATTTCAGATTTATGTAAGTTATTTATACTTATTTTCATAAAAAATAAGTATACAAACTGCATATTTCATATATAATATAACCCAAAACGTTTAAAATAATACATAAATTGCATGATTAAAAATGGCTTTTTTAGAAGTTTTAAAGCTTAAAACCCTACAAATATTAAAGAAAAATGTTCTTCAGCCATTTACCAACACTTCTGCATATATAACTCAATTTTTTCAATTTTGTGGGTTGACATGGTATTGCTTATTTGCGTCCATTTAAGAAACTATTTTTTTTCATGATCATATACTCCATTTAACATTTTCCCCAGTATTTTATCCAGGGACAGTTCATTACTGTCTGCCCTCCGCAACCCTAAGCGCGAACCAGTAACTCATTGGACAAGAGAAAATCACCTATCAAGAGTTGACAATTATTATCACATGTTATGATTACAAGCGGGATCGACCGCTTAACGTGCTCTTCGAAGCACGCCGTGACCGACCGACCACTAGTACACGCTCAGACCGAATTTAATTATCGCTAAAAAAGAATGGTGATTAGGAATATTTGGAACGAAGTTCCTTATCGCGCGTTGTGAAAGGGGGCTAGACGGAAAAATTCTTACGAAAAGTTGTCACGACACTTTTTGCTATAGTAAGCTATTGTAAGCTGTGCGGCGTCGCATGTTTCTCTGTCTGTCTCTCTCTCTCTTATAGAAAGCAAGACAGATATTTTCATTTCTATTTCGCATTGAAGAGTGTGGTGTCGCGACGATTATTTTTGTTGAGTGTATACAGGTTTTTTGTAAATAATAAATAATGTTAATAATAAAAAAATATTATTATAACTTAAAAAAAATAAAATTTGATTACAATTCCTTCACTAATTAATTGCAAGGAACTTCGTTCCATCCGGGTGTCTCTTGACACCTCTCAAGTTTTTTTCTCTAATTTCTGGGTGAACACTTTATACTTGTTTACGTATTTAACAATGCAAGTGGATTCACTAAGTTAGTATGTAACACGTAACCACTTTATGATCTAAGTACTAACGTCACAAAACATATTATTTAGACCACAATGCTTATGCGGTTTTATTTATTTCGTTATTATTTCAAATCATGAATACATAGAACACTTGGATATTGTGGCACTGTTCATATTTTTATGTTCCAAATATATTATTGGCTAAAAATTTAAGGTAACAAACTAAATTATAAAACATCTTGTAGATATTGTCAAAACGAATTTATTATATATTATAATATATATGGGTACATAACTATGCATGTCAATAGAAAAATTTTGATACAAATTTAGGAGTCGGGACCATGTACCAAATTACTGGGCAAAGGAGATTTAAGAACCTATATCTCGAGGTTGGCAACGCGTGAGTGACACCTACTAATGGTTACCGCTTACCATTAGGTGGACCGTATGCATATTTGCCAACTTAGTGACATAATAAAATGGTTTCTGACGTCATCGGAAATGGGCAGACTTTGTGTCTACGATTATTTTACATATAGAATACTACATAATAAAGCCTGTCTTCCTTAAAACAAAATATAATGTCAAAGAAAGCCGCATTATTTAGCTATAAAATAGGACAATAACTCAATTTATTCACCTTTCCATTCTTAAATTATGTAGTTTCTAAGTATTTTAAAATCATATATACATTATCACATATTATCACTATGTGTGTAGTGAATAATATATGATTAGTATGAATCTGTTTTAACGCGTAGTATGTAACTGAGAAGCCCCGTGCTCCGGATAACAAGTAGAAAGTTGGTACTGGGCGTCTACCATGAACTCTTATTGCGATTTAAATGACGAACTAATCTGAGCTCTGAGCTATTTCATACCATGACATATCAATACCAATATTATAAAGCTGAAAGATGAAAAGATGAGTTTGTTTGTTTGGATTTGAAAAATTCTTTTTGCATTTGATAACACATTTCTTAAGGAAGGCTATAGGCTATGTAACATCACGATACGATACTTAGAAGCCGAGCAATAAGAAAGAAAGTGCGTGCGGGCGATAAGATGCAGTTAGTTAGTTGGTTGGTTGGTCTTACCCAAGAGCGAAACCACGGTCACAGCTAGTTATATATAAATGTCATGGTACTATATAACATCTGAATCGTTTTATTACCAGAATTGAATTGTATCGCAAAATAATTGTTAATAAATGTTCATAGTAGACCCTCTGAATGCTATCAGCTAGTATGTCGATAAGCGATTCAGAGATGTAAATAATATGCGACCTGAATAACTGTGACAGTAGGTTGGCTACTATCAACATGAATAGGCTGTCTAAAATGTTTTGAACGTTTTTTTAGGGATCCGTCTCGAAAGGGTAAAACGGGAACCCTATCACTATAGGTACCCTGTCCGTGCGTCATTCACCAGGCTGTATCTCATGAACCGTTATAGTTAGACAGTTGAAATTCTTACATATGATGGATTTCTGTTGCCGCTATAACAACATATGCTAAAAAAGAGAATAAAATAAATATTTAAGTGGACTCCCATACAACAAACTTGATTTTTTAGCTCATTTTTGCATGATATTGACAAAGGTAACAGGTAGACGCTTTAAATATTCACAGAATATTTAGTTATATATTCACATTAGAAATAAATAATTAAATTAAAATAAAAAAATTAAGGCCGTTTTTATTATAGATAATGGAATACTTCGTGCGCTAATCCGACTCGCACTTGGTGATTTTTTTTCAAAACCAGAAACCAACACTATCTGAGATACTACTAAAGTGGTTGTGTAATGGTTCCGACGTCACCGACTGACTCACACGGTTGACACAATTCGATAAGAATTGTTATCGTAAACATACAAAATTAAACTTATAACATGACCTTTAAAATTCCCAGCAAGTGTTTATTAAAATTAAATTGTTATTTAGAACTATAAAATGTTTATTTTACTACATAAATTTTAGTTATCGTCGTGGAGACACTTAACTCATTAATGCGGCCGCGCAGGTTGCTCTCTGTACGCGCATCATGTTACAGTTAATATAAATTTAATGGATTCTTAATCTTGCCGGTTTTTATAAAGATCTTTTAATTTAAAACATTAAAAAATGATCATTGAGAATACATTACCCACCTTGGGAGAATAATAAGACATTCTCACCCTGTGATTATTGCGATCAATGAATCGGGATAATCAATGAATCAATGAATCGGGTGGTAATGTCCTAGGTGCGTATACGATTTTCTTTTCTACGATGAAATGTTCACTTTTAGTCTCTAGTACGAGGGATAAACATACGGTAGCTATACTGGGAGGTAAAGTTAGTAAATTTATGTCGTTTTGCCGATTAAGACTTTTTATCAAGGTTGAAAAAAGAACATTTTATTTATTTATTTATTTATTTAGATTACCAACAAAGTACTCACTAAAAATAGAATAGACTCATTTAAAAATAACAATGTAAGCAGTACCTTAATTATAGGTAATAACGACAAGTAACATGCAACAAACAATTTAGAATAAATTTATAATTTCATCGTTCAAATAACGTTTGCAAGATCATTTACATTTTCGATTTGATTTTGATTACAAGTTAATTAAATTTGTGCTTGTCATTGTGTATGTTTCGGACCCCGACACAGGATATAACTATCCTAATGTGTCCAATCGGTTGAATGTGTAGCGTTTATTTTTATGTTTAATTAAATTATAGTATTTATAAATCGTAACAAAGACCAAAAAAAAACAAAATCTCGTGAATGAAAACATAATGCATGTATAAAACAGTTCTCTTGTCAAAGCGTCAGAGCTAGTTTTTGGTATAAATTACTGAAAAGCATATGCAACTACAGCGTCATAATTACTGCTGTATGTGTGTAGGTTGCTGCGTATGTATGGATATCGAAGCGGGGGAATCCCACCGTGCAAATTGTTGGTTTATATTTAAAGTTCTCTGAAGCTGTTTATGTGTGAACACACTTCGTATTTAAGTAGCAATATTCATGACGGCTGATATATTTAGCTTCTGAACAAGTAGGAACAGGTTACACTAGTTAACTAGTTACTATAGAAAGTGTTACTTTTAATAGTTTCTAGTATATTTCTAAGGAGACTGTGTGGCAATTTTTTTTAAACGCTACACACTCAACGGCCCCCATTAGGATAGGTTTACCCTGTGTCAAGGGGTTGGAAATCTACATAATGACAAGGAAAAACAGACCCAAACCGGAAAAATGCCTGCATCGTCAATGCAAACATCTGCTCCGAGCTGAAATCGCACCCGACCTGTGACGATTAAATCAGGTTCACTACCACTGCGCCACAACGTCGTGAATTTCTTTATCACTGACAAGATGAGAGCTACGCTCCCGTTGCGTGAGGCCGCCCGGACTTTCTTTCTTATTGCTCAGCTCCTAAGTATCGTACCGTGATGTTATATAACTTATAGCTTTCCTCAAGAAATGTGCTATCAAATGCAAAGAGAATTTATCAAATCCAATCAGTAGTTCTAGAGATTGCCGCATTCAAACAAACAAATTCTTCAGTTTTATAATATTGGTATAGATTACAATATATAAGAAAAATTCCACACTGCTTTTTTAAATGAAAATGATTCAAGAAATATTGTTGTTGTCTTAAATTTAATAAAGTTTCTAAAACAGATTAGGTAATTCCCTCGAAATTATTATCGTATTGTTTCATTCAGATTGTTTTTAATATTTTTGTTTAAATATTTTATAAACATTTTTACGTCGATACATAATAAATCAAAGTTACTATATGATTACTAAATGACTTTAAAATTTAATAATAAAATTGTGTAATTATTTTGATGGATTATTTTCAGAATTAATCAAATATACGCTAAAATACATAACGGCCCAAAATAGTTGTTTATTAGCGTCGACTCCGTGGCTTAGATTATTATATTATATACTAACATTGGAATGGGCATCAGAATTTGGGTATAGAAAGAATCAAAAAATATGTAAGCAATAGGATCAAAAATTTTCACTCGTCATATTTATTTAAATGTTTCGTTTACTAAAGCATATTATGAGTTAATCCAGGTAATAAAACTATAGGTACCTACTGCAAATTGTATTGAAATCTTTTCATCGATTTTACGTGATTTCGTAATAAAGATGGCGTATAGCTTCAATCTATTCATCATTATTACCCATTAGGGATGAGTGTCGTTAAAAAACCTACTTAGTGACGCTTTAATTTAAAAATTCACAACCTATGATTTGGGATTTTTTTAGTAAACAGCTCATATATCATGTCAATGAAAAATGGTTTCACTCCATAATGGAACCCATACTTATTCTCTATATACATATTATGGTATAAGATAGTATAAGTCTTAGAGGGAGCCTACAAGCTTGAGTAATATATATATACTTATTAGGAATGCTTCTTTATCAGTAATAGATAGTAACCTTTATAATGAACTAGCTTTTGCCAGCGGCTTCACCCGCGTGAATAACGATTTTAATACAATTGAATCATCGAGTCAAAAAAATAAGTTTCTACTAGCTCTAAAAATTACGGTACTTCTTTACAACTTTTCATGCCTCTTTTTCAACCCTTTACAACCTTTTTTTCGCATTAAAAAGTAGCCCATGTCCTTTCTCAGACTCTAGACTATATAAGTACGAAATTTCGTTAAAATTTGTTCTGTAGTTTATGCATGAAAGCACGACAGACAGAGAGACAAAGTTACTTTCGCATTTATAATATTAGTAAGGAAGTGGATTAAAAACTAGGCCAAGTAATTTATCGTATTTTTCATCCACGGAAACTAAGAGCATCGAACAAGAGAAAACAAAGAAAACTGAGGAGTATTCGCAAAAGACGTTCGACCCTCCCGGAAGAGGGAGTCTTACTAATCAATATAATAGAGGCACTATGAGCAAAAAAATATATATAGCTGCCATCTACGCACAATTTTCCTGCTAAGGAAAAGTCGACTTTAACGCAATAGTAAAGAATCCATTTTGTAAGTGTTGTAGCCAGCACGAGGCTGCCCTAGTTATAAATAGATTTTCACGAAAAAGAAATGTTACGGAGACTTTGGTGCAAGCGTTTTACAGAGCAATTTGTAACAGAACTTTCATATTATTTTTGTATAGTAACTATTCTTACAGGGACCCGCCACTCTTAAGTATATTTCGTTACATTTGTGAGCAGATAGATATATTTAAAATGGAGCTAAGGGGAAAAGACAATTTATTTCTGATTGTGTACAATTTGCTATTAGCCTTACTGGCATTGACAGCGTCACCAGGCGGGAATAAGAGCAATGCATTGTAAATCTATTTAAAAAGTTTCACGTATATGACGTATAAAGTGTTGACGACGTTGTGTCGCAGCGGTAGCGAACCTGCCTTAAACGCCACAGGTCGCGGGTTCGATTCCCGCTCGGAGCATAATATTTTTGTATTGACCATGCAAGCATATTTTCCGGTCTGGGTGTATTTGTCCTTGTCATTGTGTATGTTTCCGGACCCCGACACAGGATATCAATATCCTAATGGGGGCCGTTGAGTGTGTAGTGTAGTGTAGTGTTTGCTTGTTATTTTTTTTCTTTTACTTTTCTTGGAGTACAATTCTTCTTCTTCTTAGCTCTATCCCAGTATTTTACCCAGGGTTATTACTTTTATCCGGATTTGATAGTTTACTAGTTTAATCTTAACTCATTGGATAAGAGAAAATTACCTATCTCCTGATAGGTAGGATTAAAGACAATTTTTAGATAATATCAACCGAGACGGACAGCTTAACGTGCTCTCCGAGGCAGAGGGGAGATCCACATGGACAAACGCTCAGACCGAAACAGATATTAAAAACAAAAATATGCTCTGAACGGTGATCGGACCCACGACTGTCAATATAAATTTCTTGCATTAGAATTGCATATATTTTTTTAAATTCTTCATTTATAATATTGTAATACGCATGTATGCTCAGCTATTTTATGTTAACATTATAAAGTCTGTGTTATTAAAATAAATTGAATTTATCTGACAGTTAATTATACACCGGATGGACGTACCTATAGTGTATAATATTAATTAGTTGTTGTTGATATTGTATTGTATTATAATTATAATTTGCCAGTAAACAAGGACAAATTGAATTATAACACACCAATTGCATATAACTAATATGTTGAAATCAACATGTACAGTTTTGTGATAAAATTATATAAAAAATAATGACTTTGACAATTCGAGTATACATTTTGTACAATCTAATTAAAATAAAAGTTAATTAAATATTAATGTCGGTCTCTGTGTTATAGCTATCCGTGCTCTAATTTCTCGGGACCACACTCTCACAGACGCAATTAAGGCGTGTACGCGAGGGGGGAAGGCAAGGGAGAAAAATGCGAGAAAAAATCGGAAGCTGCGACACGTGACTGGATGCTTCCCGGCCGTAACCATAGCAACGGCAGGGCCGCAACGTTTATTTTTGTCCGTGCGTAGCGATCGGGGAAAAATCGTGGAATTTTTCTTATATTTTCCTAACTTCCGTATTGTATTCGATATACCAAATAATACTTTTACTAAAAGTTGCTATTCTGTATAAGTAGTTTATATGAGATTTCGTAATCATCAAGTCGGTTATTTCTATGCTTCGTTACTTAGTAAATAATGAGTAACAAGGATCGCCTCATACATTAATCTTGTACAGACAGAGATGATTATCATTCCAACATATAGATTGATAGCCACAAACAAGTTAAGATACGATCATTATAAAAAACAAAGCTGTTTAAAAACATAAAATAAATGTTTACCAGTTCTAATCAAGTTTTGTATAATTTTAACAGTCAATAAGTATTTAATATTTGAAATTTAAAAGGCAAACCGAGTGTTAGAAGTAGTTAATATAATCTCCCACGTGTACACGAGGAAGCGCAAGACGGAAGCGGCCTTGAGGCTGCTTGGCAACGAAAAAATCTATACCAGTGCAGGGAACCGCCCCTTACACTAACCAAATTTAATGAAGAAACTATTAGATGATACTTCGCAGCCTCTATTACAACATTTCAAGATAAAATATCTTATCCAAATGTCAATTATAGTAAAAACAGTCATTTTATACCTACAAATTTGTATAACAATCACAAGTTTACAGGTGCCGGCCTCTTTGTAGGTAGGTACAACCGCAGTGTCAGATATTCTACCGTAAGGCAGTATACTGTGTTCGGGTTTAAAGGACACTGTAGGTATTGAATTTACTGGGCAAAGAATATTTAAGAACCAATATCTCGAGGCTAGCAACGCGTAAGTGACACTTACAAATGTACGGTATTGCAAGCTCATAGGCCACGACAATCGTTTACCATCAGGTTGGTCATATGCTTGGTTGCCAACTTAGTCATATAACAAAAAAAAGTAATGTAAGAACCAAATCGTGAAGTTTAAAACACTTTAGAAACAGAGATTAAGATTTTTTTGAAATTATTTGGTTCTTAAGAGCATTGGCTCTATTGCCAATTAGAAATTATATTGGTATGCGAAGTAAAATTATTATTGCAATAGGAATAGTAAACAGATATAATATGAAATGTCTAATAAGAACCATTTCTTGTGAGTTACAATAATAATAATGCATGTAGAGCTAATTTTAGCAATCTATTTAGTTATTTGTTTGATTGATTCACGATTCAATAGTTTTTGACCGGCTGCCGAAGGAGGGTAATGTTTTTAGAGTGTTTGATTTTTAAATGGCTTGGTTTTTTTTTACGTCATCATTGTCGGCAAACAAGCATACAGTCTGCCTGATTCACCGCTACCTATTAACTCCGGCGTTTCCTCATCAACAGTACCTAGTGATACTGTTACTTTACGCTGATTTTCTGTGAGATTGTAGTACGACCCATTTGTGCTGGGAGAAGCATGGCTCTACTACCGTTAATCATAGCTTACTACCGTCAGCATGGCTCTACTAATGTTATAACAATAGGTATAATTACTCATAAGCTCATGTCAACTCATTCTTTCATAGTTTGAAAGTCGATAGAGTTCCTGTAGAGAAGTTCTCACGTCACAAGTGAATGTTAGTTTAATAGTAAAGACCGCAATAAAAGCGATCGGAAAGAGATTTTATGGGACCGTAAAGGGTGTAAGCATCTTCAATTTACACTATTTGTTCATGATTTTTTAATGCAAACATAAAAAAAGATTTGAAATGCATACACTCTATACTTAAAAGATTATCTATTGCTAACGTCTTAAGGTTTTATTAATTTTTATTCGTGTGAATGTGAATTTCTTTTTCTTACAAAACTTACTGCCTTTGAAACTAGAGCTCCATTACATCATTATATACTTGTATAGTTTTGTTTTATGTCATACTTAGGTCCATTTAAAAGACATCGCAAAGAGCCGTAATTTCATATTTGCATGTATTCTTATTATTAACTATATTAATAACATTAATAAGAAAATAACATGTCGCTATTTTTACAAACATTTTGGTAAGGACGATAAAGTCATCGTTAATTATTATTCTATTATCTATATCTACATACTCTTATATATCACATGGACCAAGCTAGGGACCAAAGATCGTATATTTCCATTAGTGAATATATAGTATAGTAACACATAAGCCGAAACAATTCAAGATTATCAAAACAACAAAAACATACCGAAGGTCGACGCAAAAAACGGTCAATTGTATTTAAAACGTGTAAAAAAACCCCTTCGTCTTAGCATCAGATAAGATGCGTCTATTTTTGGATTTATATATCATCACTTATAAATACGCAGGCGATTTAATGATATCCAGTATTCAATCAAAACATGATTTCTTGATTTTTTATACCATCAAAGACGCATACGATTGCAAATGTTATACACTAACTAGCGAACCCAGCAGACGTTGTCCTGCCACGCAAAAATCTGTGGTAAACAATAGTGATACCGGTGAAAATATTTGAATCACTAATATCGCTTTTAAAATTTGGGGTTGATGTTAAAAGAGTGAAAATTTAGGGTTGTATGTATTTTTCGGGTGGACACCCTTAACATTTAGAGATATGAAAAATGTTGGCCGATTTTCAAACCTACCCGATAGGCAAACAAAATTGCATCAAAATCGGTCGAGCCGTTTCTAAGGAGTTTGGTAACAAACACCGCGAAACGAGCGTTTTGTATAATAAAATAATTCCTTTGTTGCGAGTTGCATACGTAGCGAGGCGCTCACACCGTCGGATGAGTTCATCGGCTAGAATGCGCTCGGAGCACTTCCTCCGTTCCCGATAACCTCTGTAGCCATGTTTCAGTCTCATAGGAAGGCGACTGGTGACGCTATCAAGGCCTGTAAGGCCATGGGAGGTGATAGAAAAACGAGAAGGTTGAGCTAAAGGAAGAGATAGAGCAGGTAGAGTGCTTTTAGCGGCGCTTACACACGTAAAATGGCAATAGTACGATTAGTCAATATTTTGAATGTAATAGTAGAGTTGTCCGAAAACAAGGCTCTACTAAACTAATTTAATGTTTATTTATGAACGTTTTAGTTAATTAAATGTCTATAATCATTTCATTATGATATTAAAATTCTTTATGTTAAAATTACTATCATTGTATTGTAATTGTTTCTTACACATGCACAAGTATTTTAAAGAATCTCAGCATATAAGACCGTAAATGGTGCTTATGTAAAACGTGTACCAAGAATTGTTTGAACAGAACTAACAAACCGGTCCACTCGAGACTGAGATAATATATTGTGTCTGTGTAATCAGCTTCTCAGGATGATAAGACTCATATTTTAATTTATTTTTCATTCAGATACCTTAAACTTAGAACCTAATAAATTTTAAGTTTCCTTATATATATATTCAATGCACATTCTGAAAAAGCAATGAAAGCATTCTTATTTTTTTCTTCTTCTAGGGAAGTGCGCTCTACCTTAGACTGTGTCAACACTTAACATCAGGTGTTAATAACAGTCAAACGCTAGTCTATATATTAAAGTTCTTATTTGATGTTAAAATGTAATTTATGCGTTTATTATAAGTTAATTATTTCGAATTATTCTGATAAATTGTATAATCACATGAAACGAGTAGACAAAGTCTGAACTTGTGAAGTCAGTGACAAACTAAACGTAGTATACTGAAGATAATTTTTTAAGCTATTGACAGTTGAACTTATGCTGAAAAACATCACTCAATTATTTTTTCCGACAATAACAAAATCCTTATTTTTTATTATTTATTTACTAGTGAGAGTGAGTTTTCATGTACTATACCTAAATCGATTTTGATCAGTGTTCTGGATAGCGTAAACTTTCGTGTTGATATGACCAAAACACCTCAAGCAAGTGTAGATAATTACTCGTGACGTTTTTATTCTAATTGGATTCTTGTACCCTTAGGCGGTTCAAGTTGGCTGTTTTTTTTAATCCAATTACATAATACGATCCTAATTAAAATAATGAGTTTCGTCAAAATTCTATTACTTTTAGGCACATTTCGTTTTAAGTATTGTGCTAGTAAGCTTGAAGTTTTAAAGCATCTTCAAAATTGTAAATAGTGTAACATAGGAATAAGAAGACTTTTTATTTTATTATTTATCAATCTAAAAGAACTTGTAGCAGTTTCAAATATTTACAATATGGAAGACAAATTTGTAATCATAAATAACGTAAGTTACATGGCAACCGATATATACAAATTTTAACCCTAATACTAAAGTTATAAAGACTATAATAAAATTGACAACTCAACGTGAAGCGGCGCATTAATGATTGAACTCTAAACAACTCCTGAATCTAAAATTGCAGTTCGTTTAAGCTATAATAGACTTAAGCGCTGAAGTAATAAAGTTTAATAAGTGGCATTTAAAATTGCACTTTAATGTGAGAATCAAACAAGGACAAAGTCAAACCAAGCAAGGTGAAGGTAAGGCATAAAAACGTGTTGATGAGAGCACAGACCTCGTACAAAGAGACTATATGTTTTTAAATTAAATAAACATTTACAAATCGACACTAAAAATAGGTAGCCTAACTAAGATTCTCATACACATGTAATAAATGTTGTCTTTAAAAGTATCTATACTTTTAAAGACAACATTATATGGTAACAATTTTTCCCTATAACCTCTAATAAATTGTCTCATTACAATTTCAAACAAAGCAACACGTGTATGACTTGCACTGATGTTATCATAATTGATATAACCTACACCAACAAAAAGAACATTGTACGTATAAACTGTTTAACGAAACAAAAAAGGAAAATTCACATCCAAAAATTTGCTGATTGCGGAAACAAGCCTTCCTTTAAGACATTGTTTGAACATAGCTAAGACTTTTTATATTATATGAATGATAACATAACATAATTCAGTAGATTTTTTTTTGTAACGACTTGGATCCTTTATCTACTTCTGTTACTTAGCAGAACATCAGAAATTTCTTGTGAAGAGGAATCGCTAAGAAATACAAAATTACTTTCTTGGACTTTCGATTTAGTTACTTTCGTTCCTAAAATCAACTTTAATAAATATACCCTGACGAAATAACCAAAGGACCAGACAGCAAAGTCACATTGGATACCAAATGTTTTTATTGGGATGTTTCAACGAAGGTCAAACAAGACAGATTGAAATGTGAATAATATTAAATGATAAAAAAAAAACATGCGAATTAAATCGTGAGCAATTTATTCCCAGACTGACTTTATATTTATAAAATGATAGAATATACAATAATAATAAATTATACTTATTAAAATTTATTTTATAATCTGAATGTTGGACTTTAATTTAATTATTATACTAAATGATAATGAAACGAAACCACATGGTAATACTACCGTGCGCAGTAAACGGTCTATTTTGCGCTAATACAGAGCAATTAAAATTCTCAACACCGGCTTTCCATGAGATTTATTTAACACCGCCCAGAGCTAGATCGAAACGTGAGAAGAATAATAGATAACAATAATAAGTATCGTGAAACATGAATGTATAGTGATTCAACACTTGATATCCTTAAGTCGAAATGGCCATGGATCATCACTTATCAGATACCAAAAGTGAACGTGATATGGGAGAGAAGAGTTACCTTTGATAACGACATTTTTATCATTTCAGTTCAATTATCGTCAGTTGTTATTTGGTCAAGTTTAAGTGTGTTTAATTAATATTTATTAATGTACATCTTGTATTAAATGAATAGTAAAAATATCATATAATTAAACTGCAGTATGATATTCGGAATTCATGAATTCTTGTTTTGTTTATGGAAGCGACTAATTTTTTGTATCATTTATCATTGTTAGGTACTAATTTTTGTGAGTTCTACCACAACAACTTTATTATAAACAAAAATTTATTATGGTCTTTAAACTAAATTATCACTGATTTTATGTTAACAGTTGGAAAGATTTATTTGCGGTTTTTATCTAAAAGTAACATAAAAATGACGTTTTAACATAACATGAGCTGGTACATCATAAATATTCACATTTTTTGCATAGATTTCATTTGATGTCTCACGTTGCAACAAACGCGTATCAATGCAGATTTACTTATTATAGTACCACAAGTACATACTGTTGTAAGATAATAAAATAGAAGCAAGCCTTCGAGCGCTAATGATCAATATGTATTGACATCCTTTACAATCGAGCTGTAAAATTGTTTATTGGCATACGTCAAGCCACGTGACTGCGAGCGATGAAATATGGATGAGCGGCAAACATATGAGATGCAACCGAAGACAAATGATGAAGACAAGACCATTCATTTTTATTAGCTATATATAAAACACGTATTAATATTAAAAATAGGTTTTTTAACTTACCTAAACTTTCCCTGTGAGTAATCTTCCCATTTTATGATAGATGGACAGTACTTTTCATCGAACAACAGATTCCTGAGGAACTCTGGCACGGAGACGCTCCGTGGACGCTTACAAACTTTCCGGCCGCTTCCTTTAGGCCGTCCTGGTGGTCTCTTGAACATTTTTCTCTTCTCTTCTTCATCACCGGATTTGCTACCGTCACTACCGTAAGAGTACTCCGGTGACGCTGAGAAACGATGGGGGTCCTCGGCATCGTCACTCGAATCCGCAGCAACCAGCAAACTACTGTCATTTGGTTTATAGTCCGACTCATATAACCTGTTTTTAAAAGAGTCCAAATCTAACACTGTCTGCACTGGTTCATGATTTTGATATGGATCACTCTCCGCATATCTAAACACTGAAGACTGTCGCAGCATCTCTTCGTTCAGGTGAGATTGCAGTCTGTCAAAAATGATGTCACCTATCCGTCTCGACAGATTAGGGTCAACACTAGGATGAGCCATCCTCTGTTGCACCTCTTCTCGCCTCATATTTCTCAGTTCCATACCAGGGACTTTGAAATTATAGAATGGAACGTCGTACTCGCTGAATCCCTGGGAAGCAGCACAGTCGATAACCCAGGAAACCGTATCATCTTCAGTCCAGTCGATGATCACTTTATACTTCCATTCCTCGTGACGGTACTCGCGGGTGCTGAGGGTGGTGTAAACATTGGCAGCGCTGTCAATTTCTGGTTCCGCGTACATTTCGTAGTTGTTATAATAGGGTCCGTAAATATATCCGTTACCCTTCTTAAAAACTTGGAAATCGTCAAGGCGCGCGGGCGCCGGTGGTGTGGGAGACAAGTAGAAATCGCACATGCTTTGGTCGTAGGGGCGCGCGTAGTCGATCATGGCTGCGTGCGACACGGCCGGCGGTTCGCGACGGAATGGGCGTCGAACATCGAGAGCGCGTTATTCATACTACGTTAGCCAAATTTGTTTGTTTACACGCGCTCCTCGCGTCGCGTCTGCGTAGCGTGTATGGTAGTAGGGCGCGCTTTTCTTTGTACTACGTTGTTTATATTTATAAATCTAGCTAGGGAGTATTGATAATATTGATCCAATATTATTATCGCTCCTATTAATAGTAATCGTTAAAGAACAATTTTCTAGTTGTTTAATAATTGTTGTATAACCATAGAGCCCCTTACTTTTTAGAAAGAAAAACAATAATTGCAAAAAAACAAAATGACTAGACTAGAAATATAAAAAAAAAATAATTATAAATATACTTCACAACTTTTTAACCATTTTGTGCTGTGTTCCCAAAATGGAGTATCATTCGGTTTTTGTTAGGAAACCTTACACTGATTTAAGAAAAAAACACATTATGGGTGTGACAGTCAGTGACTAATTAATATAATTATTACTATTTTTATATATAAAAAAAGATATTGAAAAACAGAAGAATATTAACGGACAATCTTCATCAGTTTAATATTTAATTTTAGTCTAACAACGCAAATAGTATTGAACGAAAGCGATAAACTAAATTAAGTATATTTATAACAGTATATTAATGACACCGTTGTGGCCTTGTGGGTAGCGAGTCTGCCTTTAGCCTCGACGGTTACGGGTTCGATTCCCGCCCGGGCAGATGTTTGTTAAAAATTACTGTCTAGGTCTGGGCGTTTGTCCGAGCGGGTCTCCCCACCGTGCCTCGGAAAACACGTTAAGCTGTCGGTCCCGATTGTTATAATAATCGTTAACTCTTGATAAGTATATTTCTCTTATCCAGTGAGTTACTGGAGGGATACAGTCGAAGCTTTGGAGGGATACAGTCGAAGCTGACCTGCGTGACCTTCAAGTCCATAATTGGCAAGAAGTAGCGCAGGACAGACAAAGCTGGAAATCTCTGATTTCGGAGGCCATGACACACTTCGGGTCGCTGAGCCAGCGGAGTAAGTAAGTAAGTAAGTAAGTGAGTTACTGGTTCGCCCTTAGGGTTGCGGAGGTCAGATGGCAATCACTCTGTGTAAAAACTAGTAACCTGTTAAATCCGGATAAGCGTAATAAGCAGACCGCGGGGAAAATAATAACGGGAATAATGCTAGGACGAAGATATAACATTAAACTACCGGTTAATAAAAAAATAATCAATCAACAGAACTTATCCTGACTAAAATGATCACCTATTTTCTATTTAATCATAATTAAACATCGAGTATTAAAAAAGACTGTAAACCGGTTTATTAATCAATTTTGAACATTTTAATCGATTTTTTAGCATAGGGTATGCTTTCTGTGACATTAAAATGTAATCATAAAATTAAAAGCTCCGACAGCTTAGCATGAAACTCTTAAATTTAACAGAAGCTTTTATTGCATCTAAATCACTTTTGTTTTGTTTAAAGTTAATAATTTTCAAAAGTATTTGAAAATCACCTGTGTTCATCATAATATATGACTCTACATTTCTCTACATTGCGCCATAAAATAATGTTAAACCCTTTTGGTAATATATTTAGTAGTGACCGACCGAAATTTCGGTTTCGGCCAGTTTCGGCCAAAAATCTAGTTTCGGCTTTAGTTTCGGTTTCGGCCAAAATATAGCCGAAACTTTCGGCCTCGCCGAAACTCGAGTGTTCGTGAGTTTTCGTGCGTTGTTCGGTAAACTTCGCAGCCAAATCGTGACCGCTCGCTGACGCGGCCAAAAAGTCTCCAAAAATAAGTATTAGATTGATCTTTAAAATATTGTGAAAACAACGTATTACTAGTTAGTTATGTACCTAGTATATCTAACTACAAGTTGTTTCTTTTTTAAGTTTACTCCCAATAGTAAGTCTTGTATATTCATGACAAAAAAATGGTTATGACTTTAATGATTTTTTAGTTTTTATTTTATTTAACTCTATTTAAATTAAATATATAATAAGGGAAATTGTTATAATAAGAGTAACATATATTTTCCGTAATTTCAGTTTACATAAAGTCTTCATTACGTTTTTTAATGTTGATATGATCTTGATCATTTAACCAATGCTTTCTTAATAGAATTATTAATTATTGGAATGGATTGTAATTAAAAATAACAACAATTACAATTCAACTTTACTTCTCCTTCGTGCTAATAAAACTCTGGACAAATAATTAGGAACACTTAAGAAAACATAAGAAATAAAGAACGCAGAATTTAATGGAAAAGAAAAATGTACATTTATTATGAAATTAATTTAAAAAGCAACGTTTTCTAAATGTGATTGTGTTAACGTCTTTCGTTAAATGTGATTGCGATTATTAGCTATAGCCATATCGACATCGGCGCGGCAACGACTCGATCAAATAATGACGCGTTTCGTTAGCGAAGTTCTTCCGGTCGTCTTCGGACCTACTATAGAGTTGGTTTAAATTTCCAGTTTGTTGTACCACAAATGTTCCAAAGAATTTATGTCTAGGTTATTAGCAGGCCAATCTAAAAGTGATAGTAGTTCACCGGCTAGAATTAATTTAATAAACAGCGAAGTATATTTTGGATCGTTTTCTTGTTGAAGCGCCCATGTAACTTCGCCACTAAGTTCTAGTCCTAATTTTTCTCTTTTAATAATTACAGAGCCCACAAAGAGATCTTTTTATAAAGCTATTACCAGTCTGCGATCTATATTTCTTTCTAGGTACACAGTTTCAGTACTTTCATGGGTTTGAAAATATTGTACAGCGTTAAAACCCATAGTTTTGGAGCAAATCAAATGATAAGCTATTTTACGGTACGGCCATTTACGTTGAGATAAATTTACGCCAAATAAAAATTCAAAGGCTTTCCGCCTTTGTATTTCAGGTTTATTTTTTAAAAATTAAAATAAACACTAACTCTTGCTGTTCTTAATGAGATGGTGGCTGACCATCTAATTAAGGACAGCAAGAGTTAGTTAGAGTTACTTAGTAAGAGTAAATGAGCAATTTCGATGCAAGAGATTTCTTATTAAATAAACCACCATAAAATATTCTTAGCTTCGAAAAAGTACACATCATTGAACAGTATACTTTATAGCATACAGTATCTCATAAAATTAAACTTTTAAAATATTTAACCAAATTATTTTCCGTTCCTAATTAGTTGACTACGACTGTATACATGCAAATAAATGTTAAAAAAATTTAAATTTAAATTTCAGTAAAAAAAACGTAATTTTAAATATTTTTTAAAAGTTTCGGTTTCGGTTTCGGCCGAAACTGAGAGGGAGGCCGAAAGTTCGGTTTCGGTTTCGGTTTCGGCTGAAAAATCAGTTTCGGTCGGACCCTAATATTTAGTGACTAATTACTTGTCAAGTGCGTGATGGACCACGCATAGTGGAAACTGATTGGTTCCGCAGCGTAATAATAAAGAATCTTAAGTTATTTTAAAGTTCTACTACCTCAAATTTTCCCATAATTATAAATCCCATAGATCAAAAGTTAGGGGGGGGATACTATTTTTATTACCTTAGGACATTATTTCTGAACTACTGTCTTAATGGAAAAAGTCAACATTGAACCTCCCTATCAGTTTTAAAAGAGCCTTTCAAAAATATCTTACACGTTGCCGTGTTGCCTTGTCGTAAGTTGACATTTTTTTTCAACCCTCAGATTCCTGTATGGACTACCCACCCTTAATTTTTATACAGTTTAGCATTTAATTACAAAATCGTGTAGCGATTCATAGAATACAGCTATTTATTAAATTTCGTATAAATAGAGCTTATAGTTTCCGAGTAAAATGACTGTGACATATGGACAGACGGATGGACGGACAGGTGGACATGACGAAATTATAAGGGTTCCGTTTTTGCCATTTATCTACGGAAAAAAACAGTACTTTGTCTATCTACGACTGTGTCTGAAAAACTGTAAAGCCAAGTGGACTTGTAGAGCTAGAGTTTTGAACCTAGTATTATTCAACATCGTTGGAAATACGAACAAATATTTATGATTTAGGTTTCTGTGGAGGTGAATATGGCTGTCAATACTTGCATGAGTAAATAAATAAACGGTACACTCAACGGCACTCGTTAGGATAGTTATATCCAGTGTCGGGGACATACACAATTGGAAGGACAAATACACCCTGACCAGAAAACTTGCCTGTATGGTTAATACAAACATCTGCCCCGAGCGGGAATCAAACCCGGCGGCCTGTGGCGCTTAGGGCAGGTTCGCTAGCGCTGCGCCACAACGTCGTCAATTGATGTCGTTAAGTGTTACGACATTAGTAATTTTGAAGAAATCATTTATTGATTTGATTAAGATCACTAAAGACAGAGAGAGTAACTTTTTTTTTTTTATGTTAGACGTTGGCAAACAAGCATACAGCCCACCTGATGGTAAGTGGCTGCCGTAGCCTATAAGCGCTTGCAGCACCATTAGTAGGTGCCACTCGCGCGTTGCCAACCTCGAGATATTAGTTCTTAAATCTCGTTCGCCCAGTAATTTCACTAGCCTACAGTGCCCTTCCAACTGGAACACAGTAGTGCCTAAGCACTACTAATTGGCGGCAGAATATTGGACACTGCGGTGGTACCTACCTAGCCGGCCTCTTGCAACAAAAGATCTACCACCAGTGTGACTGATTGCACTGGTGGGATAATCTCTGCTGTGACAGAGACTATCCCAACAGCGGGCGATGGGGTCGTCACATCCCGACGCCTTAAAAACTAATTAATTTTAAACAAATGTGTAATTAATATATACGCCTTAACTGAAATTTTCAAACCATCTCGTATTCTTTTTAGGAAGTAAGTACTACTTCCTATGGCGCTATTACCTTTTGGGTCTTGGGCTCCTCCAAGATGGTTCTCCACTTCGGGCCGACCCTCGCCTTCCTCTCCAAGCTGTCCATTTGCCTATTGCTCTTCTTCAACGCAGTCTTTCCAAGGTTTCTGGGTCTTTTTGATTTTTATATGTATTTAGTTTATGACATCTCAGAGTAACAAAAACTCGTGACCTACCTGATGGTAATTATATAATGTTCACGTGCAAAAAAAGATCAATCGATAGAAGTTGATGGTGGGGATTAGGCTTTTATACTCCTGGTGAAAGCACTGTAAAATTCGCACTAATGAATTTAATTTCAAATATTTTATTCAACGTAAAACGCATTATACTTATTTGTTGAAAGTCAGATTCTACCACCGGCTCCAAATTTAAATCTCTACCTGAAAAGAGCCGGTGAAACAAACTCTGAGGATTATATCTTTTTGAAGTTATACTTCTTTAGGTGCCGTTATGAAAAAATGATGAGAGTGATATTTTAAGATGCGCGCGCATGAGCGTCACACAAATTTCACAGGTTGAAGCTGTCATTTAATTTTTATTGTAATTAATTATTTGCATGCAATTAAAAATTGTTTTTTAACTATGTTAAAGAAGTATAACTTCTGACTCGCGTACATAAGTTACACGCACCCATATTTTTTAATGTCAATTTTGTACATATTATGTTCAATGAAAAGCCTGGCGTGACGGTCTCATTACCAAGGTGTGGTGTCCTCAAGAATATATTAAATAATTATATAATAGCCCTTACCACACAAACGTCCTGACCTTTTTTTTTAAATTTATTAATAGAAAATTTCTGAACGCTTTCTGGGATCCTATTGCAAAACCGTTACCTTTAATTAAAGAGTTACTAATTTTATTTTTTGAAATCTAGTAATTGGCAATGATCTAACAAAATGTAATAGTACGGATACTTGTATGAGTTGGATATTATAGTGCTGGTGGTAGAGCAAAAAGTCTTCTGACAAATACACGCTGAACCTTAAAAAGTAACATCTCAATGGACTAATACGTCACTTATTGGTTTGAGTATTTATATGAGAGCGCTCGAACGATGTCACCAGCGGAAAATTATCGAACTTTTGCATATGATTTAACTTTTTATGTACCATTGTTAAACGTAACTACGTTACTACGTCACGTGTATTAGATTTATTATAACTTATTACGAAATTATATAGAGGTTTACCTTTTGTCATAAGTAATGTGTTTTATGACGACGTTTTGGCGCAGCATAGTGAACCTGCTTTAAGCGCCATAGGTCGTGGTTTCGATTTCCGCTCAGAGCAGATGTTTATATTGACCATACAAACATGTGTTCCGGTGGGTGTGTTTGTAATTGTCGTTGTGTATGTTTCGAACCCCGACACAGGATATAACTATCCTAAGGGGGGACCGTTGAGTGTGAAACGTTTATTTATTTATTTTGTCGCATACGTAAGTCAGTCGATCATGTCGTGTGACGGCGTTAAATTAATAATTATAAAAAAATAAGCATTACACACTGAATGGATCCTCATTAGTATAATAATATCCTACATCGGGAGTTAACACGTATTAAAACTAAAGTCAGGCGTTCTAAGCACGTCCTGCAAGACCCTGAAAATAGGAATACATTAGACAATGCCCATTACAGAGCACAAACACGGCACCGTCTTCGCCGCCGAGGACGAGGTCCTTTGTTTGACACGTCGCGTCGCGCTCACACCGTCGGGTGAGTTTATCGAGTAGAATACGCTCGGAGCGCTGCCCCATCTCCGATGACTAAACGTCCTTAGCCGTGGTTCGGCTTCGCAGGAGGCACCTGAAACGGAATCCGATATAAGCCCCCGTGAGGGTCCGAAAAAAAAAACATACTTAAACAAGCCCATCCACTCACCGACACACCGAAACTCAAGTCTGTATGGTCAATACAAGCATATGCACCGAACGTGAATCAAATCCGCACCAATTGGCGCTTTAGAAGTATGGTAGGTTAGCTGTCACTGCGCTACAAATAAGAACAAAAATTCGTGCAGTGGCCTCCGTACTCAGTCGTAAAACGCAAAATTAGTTTTTTTTTTATTTTAAAAGTTGGCAAGCAAGCAAGTTAGCGCGCGCAAAACCATTACTAGGTCCCACTCATGCGTTGCCACCCTTGAGATTGATTCCCGAATCTCTTGTAATTTTACTAAGCTACAGTGCCCTTCAAACCGGAACAAAGTAATGCCTGTTTGGCGCTAGAATATTTGACACTGCGCCGGTATCTACCTAGCCGGCCTCTTGCAACAAAAGACCTACCACTATTAAAAGTAGTTAACTACGGTACAGTATATCAATTTCCAGTTTTCATGTAAATAAAACTTGTTAAATAATAAAACAATCCAACATAATATAAAGGCACAATGGTCAGTGATAAATCGTTGACGTCAATATATTTTTCCGTTTTCCCAATAAGTAACAGAAAAAGGATAAACACTATTATTGTATGAGGATAATGATACTAATGAATAGGTAACATTTAAAAAGACATCATGTTAATATATTATATAATAAATGTTTATATATAAATTTAAATATGCTAATATTATTATTAGTTCCGTACGTTACTTCATAGTCATTAAAAGGTATATAAGATAGTGCTATTAGCTTCTACGCGTTGCTTCACCCCCGTTAATAATTTCTTTGCTCTTGAAAAGAACTGCGTTACGACATCTGGTTGTTTTTATACATCTGGGGGCACAGCAGTGCCCCCGCCAAGTCGAGCAATAAAACGGCACGGCCGTTTTATCCTTTTCTCAAAGCAGTTAAGGCCATTTTCGATCTCTTATAATTTCGTTTTGGATAAAACTAATGCCTGAATATTCAGTCACCAAGCAGGCTTTGTGTAAACTCGGTATACTTCAAATTTCATTTAATTTGAATGAGTATGTATGAGTATGTATGTATGAGAATGTAGTTTAAGAATTATAACTTGTCAAATTTCTTAATTTTGTCACTCACTGACTGACCGAACATCAAGACTCTAAGGCACTTCTAGCAGAAATAAAATATAATAATAAAAAAATAGTCAAAAATGCTGCCGTACAACTGCCAAGCTTCAGTCATAATTATACATGAGACCTCTTGAGAGACTTGGATTTTTTTTACATTTTATGTTTCTGATGGGATATTATTTTCTTAATGAAATTACATCCTTACATTGTGACATATATCAATTAAATAAAAAAATTAAATTCCGACTTTGACAATTAAAATATAAATGCTCTAAGCAAATATATTTCTAGCTTTAGGCCGCGGCACACCGAAGCGCACGTTGTGCGCAGCAACGTGACGTATGTTAGCATGGTTTCATTCGTACGACAACGTGGGTCTATATTTCCACTGAAATACACGCTTTACACGAATATTAAAATCGCTACAACGCGCGTCCTACCTCCGGCAATGAAGCCAAAACACGCTTTCGTGTACCGCATTCATAGTGTGGACAGCCTGAGCTGTTTGGACGAATTATTCGAGCACGCGTGTAGTAATCATGTAAATTCGTGCTCAGCGTGTTCATGGGTGGCAGTGGACACTATCACATATTTTTTTTAAAGCGAAGCTAGACACACGTGCGTGGCCTGTCCGAACATAACGGTAGTGCTGCGACCTTATTCTGCAAAGCGATATCTCTCATTTAATGAAATTTTCACTATTTCATTTCTTTTAATCATCTATATATATAAAAGTGGAAGACCTGACTAACATTTCAAGATCCAGTCTAAACTTTTGGACCTACAAAACTGTTTCTTTTTACAAGTATTGTTTTTAAAACCTAAACGAGGACTATGGAAGGATTTTTTGAAATTCAACCCTTTAAAGGTTAAAAAGGCGGTGCGACAAAGATTTTGCCTCAAAAAACGAGTAAAGATAACGATTTGGACACGTTATTTAAAACTGATTTTAATTTAATTTTGTTAATTATGTGACTGTTTTTAATATCAAATTTATTTCCATGGATGTGTCGAGTCATGCGAATACGCACGAATTATAAAATTCCATTGCCATTACACATACCAGTCAATCATTTTACTGAATGCAATAAATAAATAAATAAACGCTACACACTCAACGGCCCCCATTAGGATAGTAATATCCTGTGTCGGGGGTCCGGAAACATACACAATGACAAGGACAAATACTCCCAGACCGGAACACGTCATGCCTGTTAGGGATTTTTTTATGTTATAAGTTGGCAGACAAGCATACGGCCCACCAGATGTTTAGTGGTTGCCGTAGTCTATGAGCGCTTGCAGCACCATTAGTAGGTGCCACTCAGGCATTGCTAACCCCGAGATATTGGTTCTTAAATCTCCTCTGCCCGGTAATTTCACTAGCGTACAGTGCCCTTCAAACCGGAACACAGTAATGCCTAAGCATTACTATTTGGCGGCAGAATATTAGACACTGCGGTGGTACCTACCTAGCCGGCCTATTGCAACAAAAGACCTACCACCAGTGTGACTGATTGCACTGGTGAAATAATCTCTGCTATGACAGAGGTTATCCCAACTGTCTTAGACAATTGAAAGGCTCTTAGTAAATATTAATTTTCACGCGTTTTAGTTGAAATTATAATCAAATGAAATCAAATATTTTTATTCAACAGAAAAAGCATTACACTTATTTGTTGAAAGTCAGATTCTGCCACCGCCCCCAAAACTAAGCCTCTACCTGAGAAAAGCCGGCGAAACATAATCAAGGAGTTATATCTTTTTTAATGTATTTTTTTAAAAGTGATATTGGTTTACATATTATAATCACTGAAAAGCCTGGAGTGACTGTCTCATTCTCAAGGCGTGGTGTCCTCAAGGTATTCCAATACCAATAAAGTAGATGGAAAAAGACCACGAGGTAGAAGCCCGACACGCTGGACGGACCAGATCCGCACCACTCTTGAAAGCACAGTATACGATGCTCTACACTCGGCAGCAGACAGAAGTAGATGGCGACGAGTAATCCGAGACAAACTATTACTGCGCGGTGGTGGTCACGACCCTCAGCATTGAGGAAACCGAAGCGAGGAGGAGATTGTAAGACCGTATACAGTTACCGTATACCTTTAAGAGTTACTAATTTTATGCAGTCTAGTAACTAGCATTGTTAATTTATGTTTGTTCCTAGTGTTATATATCTTATATCTATTTAAATTTTGTAAATTTAATGTCCATAAACATAAAACACAACCACAATACTGATGGATTGACCGAGTGAGTGACGTGTCATGCAATGTAATGTACCAAAAATAAGAAAGACTTATACTATGCCTTCAATTCGTCACGTACGCATTATTTTATTCGCATCGTCATCAAAACAATAAGGTCATAAAATATGACTCAATTAATTGAATAATTATTTTTTCTTACTTGACTGAGTTGGCACCTAATGGTAAGCCATACCACCTCGATGTCTGGAAATCCACAACAGCGCGATTTAGAAGACATTTTCTTGCTCGCACAACCACTCTGTGGAATCAGCTTCCGCCGGCGGTCTTTCCGAACCGATACGACTAAGGAACCTTCTAGAGAAGAGCGTATTCTTTCCTTAAAGGTCGGCAACGCGCCTGCATGCCTTCTGGTGTTGTAGATGTTCATGGGCGGGGGTGATCACTTAACATCAGGTGAGCCTCCTGCCCGTTTGCCCCCTCTTACATAAAAAAAAGCGGTTGTCGTAGCCTATAAGCGTTTGCAACACCATACATTTGTAGGTTTCACTCACGTGAT
This sequence comes from Hestina assimilis, assembly GCA_023373885.1. Classification (NCBI taxonomy): domain Eukaryota; kingdom Metazoa; phylum Arthropoda; class Insecta; order Lepidoptera; family Nymphalidae; genus Hestina; species Hestina assimilis. The sequence goes on along the minus strand of CM041749.1, from coordinate 355,263 downwards.
ACCAACCTCGTGATGTTGGTTCTTAAATCTCCTGTAATTTCACTAACTACAGTGTCCTTCAAATCAAAACATAGTATACTACTTTAAGGTAGAATAAGTGACAAGGCGGTACCTACCTAGCTGGCCTCTCGCAAAAAGGCCCACTACCGTAAGCCATGACAAGATACTTCGTTGCAAAGATGTCTTTGTAACATTAATCGCTTACCCAATGTTAGTAATTATTAAATACTTATACAAACCACCCCAGCTGCTCTGCTTGCACCTACGTGAGCACCATTCAAAAACCTCCAGAGTGGACTGTCCAGCTTACCAGCCCATGCGCAGAGAAGGGTGTTACTGCTAGCTAAAGTCCGTTCATCATGTACCACGCCTACATATAATCGCGTAAAAATCGTCCAAGCGAGCATCCGCAAACATCGCCAACACACTGTAGTGTCGAGGCTTTCTTAGCACCGCCCTCAGCACCTAGTTATATTGAACACGTTGAAATATGGTACAGTTTTATTAATAATTATTCAGCATAATATAATACAGAAATCTGTGATGTTTTAACGAACTAAAATTGTGTAAAAATGAAAAAATTTCTTCAAGCAAACAAACAAATACCTCACGCCATTACCTTTTTAGGGTTCTGTACCCAAACGGTAGTAACTCTGTACCTAAGGCTTAGCTGTAAAGGGGACCCCATACTAGAAACTTGGGATTTGTAGCCCACCGCGATACGGAACTCCTTAAATGCGCATTTGGCCCGGTTTTTTTATCAAAACTATTAATTTTTTAACGCTCGTTGGGCTAATTAGTAAGATAGTCGGTAGAACTTTGACCTTTACTTTAGGCCCACTGTTCATTTTATGAAGTAATTTAATTAACTCACAGTTCTTATCTTAAATTATCATGGACTTTTATTAAATTAACATTAAATTTAAAACACATTTTACGTTGTGGGAAGGCTAATTGGCTAAAATTATTTTGACATCATTGATAACATGTATAAATTATGTATGTTACAATGTTATGTTTTTTTCCTACCTTAATGAAAAGTTCGATTTTAATCTCTTCTGCGAGGGAGAAAAGTGCCGGATTCTCTCCCGGCAAGATGACACTAATTAACTCACGTTACCTTCCGGTGACCTAGCAACCGTATGTTTATCCCATCGTACGCAAATTCGTGCGAACTTTTCTTAAAATGAAAATAAATCGTATAAGCACCATAACATCCTTAACAGCTTTTCACTAAATGCATATGAAAGTATCTTTGGTACTTACATAAAAAAAATAAAAATTAATTTTGGTCCGGGTAATCTCTGAAACGGCTTGACCGATTTTAACGGGGCTTACTTTTATTTAAGAAAAACAATTACAGTTCCACACAATGAAAGAAAATCGGTAAACCATGTAAGCGAAGTCGCGGGCGCAGCTAAACAACACACAGTCGTAAACAAACAGACACAGAGACACAGAGTTACTTCACATTAATTGCCAGCCTAAGAGAAAAGCCCTAGGCAAAAGTTAGATTATTAAAAAATATATAAAATATTTATTGAAGTATGCTTCTTCGTTGTCTGCTAAGTGGGCGGTTGTATCTGTTTAATTTAATCTGTAACCACTCACCACTAAACTGGCATTATCTTCGGGTTACAAAGAATAAAGCAATTCTCCGAACTACAATTCATAAAGACCAGTAGGCGAATTACATTCAATTCATGAATACTAGGTTAATAGTAAAAATCCTTGAAATATAAAAAAAACAATGATGAGTTTACCTATTTTATGGTGGGAAAGAGAGGGGCGACCTATCGTACAACTGACCCATAGAATCTGACTTTCAACAAATAAGTGTAACACTTACGTTGAATAAAATACTTCATTTTGGTGTAAAATTTAATAAATATTCAAGATAGCTCGCTATTGTTGAAGCTCAGGAGGTTACTTATTGACTTTATTCACTTTGGCATAGAAGGTTTTGAAGTGGTAGACGTTTCTCGGGTATGTCTCCCTACCTCGAGACAGAAATGTACCGTGTATAGTTTCATAAGCCTTTGGTGAAAAGTTGTTAATTTGAAATTATAAAAAGACACTTCAATTTTATTTATTTGTATAGATTTGAAAAATTATTTTATTATTTGATAGGAAACTTCTTGAGGAAGACTATAGTAGGCCTATAGCATCACGCTACGATACATAAAAGCCGAGCATATAAGAAAGAAAGCCCGGACGAGTGATGCGATAGGGTGAGTTGGTGATACAATAACACAATAATAAAGCCAAAAATTATTTGTTTTTTTGTTTAACTAAATACTAACTATCCACGAGCGAAGCCGCGGGCACAGCTAGTTAATTCATATAAATATGAAACATAATACAAAAAGACCTTTGTTAATAAACTGAATCATAATTAGTTTAAGCGCGTTTAAGTAAAGCGGTTTTTTACGTAAAAGGTATTTTACACCATTTATATAATTATGGATATATACATATATTTATTATACGGCTTTGTGGTTTATACTAAAAAAGGTATAATATTGTGTTAAAATGGTAGAACAACGTCACTCTTTAGAAATCAGAAATACAAAACTTAACACTGCATCACTTGTCAAAGGATGCTATAAGGACGTTGATGCTATAATAATAAACGCTACACACTCAACGGCCCAACGGCGGATAGTAATAGCTATGTCAGGAGTCCAGAAACACATATTATAAAGCACAAACACACCCAGACCGATACACGTCTGTTTGGCCAAAATGAAAAGGAGAAGTAATAGATCATAATTATTTTGACAATACGGAGCTAACATTATTTAAGTTTTATATTTCATGACGGTTGGCAAACAAGCGTGCGGTCCGGATGGTAAACAGTCACCGCAAACTATGAAGGCTTGCAATACTTGAAGTATCACATGCGCTTTGCCAACCCAAGGGATAGGATGGAAGGGATGAGATGGGAAAAAAGGAAGAGTACAGAGGGGGTGGGAGATTGGGCCTCCGGCGCTCTCACTCATCGCACGAAAAGCAACAGTACCTACTGATACTGTTACTTTACCCCGATTTTCTGTGAGAGGCTAGGATTTCCCCGGCCACCCCATTTTTATAAGGCTCTGCTAAATTTTAGTAGTATTAAAATTTATTATACTACTAAATATTTAGCATCATTCGATCATTCATTCATCGATTTTTGGTAGACTGTGGATATTCCTCACGCGTAGCAAACACAAAGTAGGTGGTACACATCAATAAAGTACGAAATTATCTCATTAGGCATTTTTCCGGAAAAAATACGACACTTCATAGGCATTAGCTGTCAAAATTATCAACCTAAATTATACAAAGTACATAAGTTGCGACTGTGGCTCAGGTCGTTTGAACAGAATAAGCAAATCAAAAGGCTATATTTATTTGGAAGCCTTAACTAAAATTAAAAATAACAGAGGCCCTATATACATTTTAACAGGAAGCAATTTTGCAGGCGACTAAATTACATTTTTTAAGGTTCAGTAGCCAAATGGCATAAAATGGAACCCTTGTAATTTCGTCATATCCGTCTGTTTGTCCATCTTTTGTTCGTCTGTCTGTTCGTCCGTCAGTACATCCGTATAACACAGTCATTTTACTATGAGCTCTATCTATACGAAATTAGTATTTTGAATTAATATAACTTTGAATTGAATAGAATTTTGTAGTGAATTAATAAAATATATAAAAATTAAGAGTAGCAGTCCATACATGTAATTAACCCTCAAGGTTAAAAAAAATTCGAAGCCTGACAACATGTGAGATAGTTTTGCCTATGTCCTTTAAAATAATTTAAAAAAAAATTGAAGTTGAACATTAAAAGTGCTTTCAACGATCATTATTTTGAAGAATTACTTTTTAATTTTTTTATACTTTAGATATGTAATATAATTTTTTCCCATAACTTGTTTCTTCGTATAATTGTTAATAATTATTATTAAATTACCAACTTTTTTACAGTCAGTTTTAATTATTTAATTACTGTCCTAACGATTCTTCATCATTAAGCTACGGAACCTCTAAGTTTCGTAACGTGGTGAACCACGCACTTGCCTTGTAATTTTTAATTGTTGACTAAGAAGTTTCGCGGGTTTGACTTTTAAAGTATGGGTATTTTCCCTTATAAATATGCTTCACAAATAGTTTAGTTAAATTCTTTATTGTTACTTTCGTTACGAGACGTTTACGACGTAGGCATCGGGGCGTGACGACTTCATCGCCAGCTGTTAGGGTAATCTCTGTCAGAACAGAAATTATTCCACCAGTGCAATCAGTCACACTGGTAGAGCTCTTGTATCAAGGGACCAGCTAGGTAGGTACTACCGCAGTGTCAAATATTCTACCGAAAAGCGGTAGTATCTTTACCATTACTGTGTTCCGGTTTGAAGGGTATTGTAGGAACCAATATCTCAAGGTTGGCAAAGCCTCAATGGCACCCACAGATGGTGTTGCAAGCGCTCTTAGGCTGCGGCCACCGCTTACCATCAAGTGGGCCGTATGCTTGCTTACCAACTTAGTAACTTAAAAAAGAGACAAACCAAAATTCGAAATCGCTTCAGCCATTTAAATTTTAACTGCGTTTAAACCCAGCCTCGATGAATCAGCCAAGCTGCTATTTAATATAATTTATAGATAATTGTGCGTTGAAATTGAAACGAGTTTTAAAGTGATAGTCACTCTGATTCCAGGAATCAGTCCTTTTTAAGGCAATAAAATTTATATACAAAGTTTTAATCGAGTGTTTATTCCCAGTTTAAGTTCTACGTTAATACATGAGTCAGTCGAAATCTATTTTAACTTTTTTTGCATAAATTTTGTGCTAAACAAGCGCTCGGCGAGGACGAGGTTCCTTCGCTACACGTCGCCACGCGCTCTTACCGGCGTGTGAGTTCCTCGATTAGAATGCGTTCGGAGCGCCGATTCCATTCCCGATGGCGTCCATAGCCGTGGTTGGGCCTCGCTGGAGGCAACCTATGGACGAAATCAACTTTAACCTCCGCAAAGTCTGTCCTTTTTTTTGTCTGGCTCTCAGTACTAGGCTAACCCCGCGCAGTGACGCTTTGAAGGCCAGTAGGGTCAACAGAAAATACACTATCTAGAAATCTAAGTATCTAAAAAAAAAACAAGCGTACCGCCTGACCCGACTGGACTGTCAAAAATATCACAACCGTGTTGTCAACTCAAGGGCAAGAGGGGAGAGAAAGAAGGAAGCGGATGAGACAGAGGAACAATTCTAAGGCACACACACAAACCCGCAACCCAAAGGGCGAATCGGAAACTCATTGGATACGAGTAATTTACTTATTAAGAGTAAATGATCATTATCAGACTTTACGATAACAACCAGGCATGACAGTTTAACGTGCTCTCTGAGGCACGAGCGAGACAGGTAACAAACATCTGCTTCGATTGGGAATCGAACGCCATCGTCTCAGTTCAAAGCAGGGTCACTACCAGCACGCCACAGCGGTTGCTTATACTATCTGAAATAACGTAATGAAATGAACCGTTAATAAGCACACCGCAAAATAATCGTTAGCGCTTAATGATCATGAATAAGTAGTATATGTTATCATTTTTTAAACAAATTGGACGTGATAAATAGTCCTTGTTCTATTTAATGTAATATTATTGTATAGAGTTTCTTTATTTATACTGTTTTCTTGGTTAACTGGGAGGAAATTTGCTACCATCTGGTATCACCCGCCCTCCCACGGAAGAGCATTCAGTAATCAGAATCATGGACGTCAGAAACATCATGGGTACCCATTAAAACCTCCCCGATGGTCTGGCTTCAGCATGTAACAAAGGGCCTCTCAGGATAGCCGCCAGCATCAGGTTGACGACACCGCCACTTCCGTCGCAGCACCGTGCCGAGTGACATCAGCCCTCACACGATCCCGCTCGGCCTTCTCTTTCCGGATTTGAAAAAGCATTCCCGAGACACAAAACACTAAAAACTTGACATTTCGTTTTTCTAAGTAACTCAGATAAAGGCAAAATTGACAACTTCTTAAATTTTAATATCATTTGGAGAGACACATTAAATATTTAAAGTTCTACGTAGCACCACGCACTTATTTTTGGCTACCCGATACACGTGTATCATTTATTTTGATGTAATAATAATGGAATTAATTAATTTTCATAGCGTACGCACTTGATATGATAATAATTGTATTTAATTTAATAACCGACGGGTTTTTGCTATTAATTATTCATTATTAGTTGCTATGTGAGATAACACCAAATACTCCTAAAAGTTACAGTAAACATACCTATAGCTTACGGTCCGCCAGATGATAAGCAGTTATAGTAACTTATACTTATAGACGATTGCAGCACCAGAGACATCCGATCCTTTATTTTTTTTATGTTATAAGTTGGCAAACAAGCATACGGCCCACCAGATGGTAAGTGGGCGCCGTAGCCTATGTGCGCCTTTGCAGCACCATTAGTAGGTGCCACTAACGCGTTGCCAACCTCGACATATTAGCTCTTAAATCTCCTCTGCCCAGTAATTTCACTAGCGTACAGTTCCATTCAAACCGGAACACGGTAATGCCTAAGCACTTCTGTTTGGCGGCAGAATATTTGACACTGTGGTGGTACCTACCTAGCCGGCCTCTTGCAACAAAAGACCTACCACCAGTGTGACTGATTGCACTGGTGGAATAATTTGTTATTGAATAGTTTGCTCCCATATCATTCTACCGCTGATCCATTGAAAAATTTAATCCTATCCCAGAAATGGCAAACATTAAAATAAAATAAACCACAAAATTTAATTAAAAAAACATTAATTCACGTTAAGATAAAAAGATTCGATCAAATTAAAATTATTCATACCCGTGCCATAACCGGTTATTCTGTTAATTTAAACACAGTTGTGAATAACAACAGTGCTACACGTTTCCAAAACAAACCCGAATCGCGTGAGAAAACCAGCTAATGCCATTTGGTATCATTAACGACAAGACACAGATGTTAAAACTATTGAAGACAGTACATAATAAATAAAATATACGCTACACACTCAACGGCCCCCATTAAAATAGTGATACTGTGTCGGGGGTCCGGAAACATTCATAATGACACAGACAAACACATCCAGACTGGAAAACATGCATGCCTATAGTTAAAACATCTGCTTCGAGAGGGAATCAAACCCGCGACATGTGGCGCTTAAGGCAGGTTTGCCACCGCTGTGCCACAACTTCGCCAAAGACAGTCGTCGTTACAGGTTTAGTAGCGAAAAGTAGCAAAATCCTTACGTTACATTTTTCTTCCATTTATTTCAAGGAATTTATGTACATATGTGCATATATGCGTATACCATCATAACCTTAATAAACGTAAAAAAAAAACAAAAACTTATCTATGTAGACCAAACCCCAAAAAAGAGAAACCTTAATGATGACTGAAAAGTATAAACAGATTCTTTGATACTGCCGATGAAGGAGTTAACAAAAGTTCGTGAAACTAGGTATGTTTACACTAAACTTGTTTTTGTTAAGGGTCCTCATCAAGGTTTCCAGGACTGATTTATAAAGGAGACATTCCTTCAAAAGGTGATGCACGTCTACAACAACCCAGCACATGAACACGGTACTAATTACCCTTCCTACCGCCTTATTCATTCACTTGCTACCCTTCTTACCTAGTGTCAGCAACAAGCTACACGTAAACTACTAGCGCTTATTACAATTGTACGTACGCTTATTATTATCAATCTGTCTAGGGGACATTCAGTATTTTTGTTGGATTGTCTTAAATAATATGCGAGGTACATGTCCAATAAAATGTCTTCATAATTTATAAACTAGAGCAAGTCCTGCGGGACTCTCTTTTTTAGTCTCCGAGTATATATCATCCATAAGACTCTTCTTCTTCTAATCGAGTGATTAGTGGCCAACCTAATGTCAGAGTTTTTCAGCTCGCCCGTACAGGTCTCTGACTTTACTTATCAGTTATTTATTATCAAATTGATTACAACCGGAACCGACATTTTACGTGCCCTCCGAAGCATGGAGAAGTTTTTTGAAATACCACTATGCGATCACCCATCTAATGACTGACCGTGCTTAAAGTTGTTTAACCCACCGATCGTTTACCGATTACTGAGCGCACCCGGCTATGATCCATAAGGTGATATACCAGTATATTTGAATGTAGCTGTAACGGTTTTTGTATGTTGTGACTTTTTCCTTTATTTCTTCCCTTACTGTTTTGACTCCAAGGTCATGGTGAAGTCTCCCGTTGGTAACATACCAAGCAATATCCACTATCATTCTCAACATTTTTGACTGGAATATTTGCAAGATTTCTATGATTGAATTGGCAGACGTGCCCCATAGTTGTATACCGTATGTGTCATGGTAATAAATAAATAAAAAAATGTACGCTTATCGCCGAGTTTCGATTGACTACATCTATAGAACGTATTTGGACGCAAATAAGCAATACCATGTCAACCCACACGAATGTCATTTCGAGAAAAAGGCGTTTGAATATTTTTGACCAACTTGCTTTATATGAATTTCTTTTATCTATTGGTCAAGTTTTTGGCAATTTTAGATTTATGTAAGTTTTTACTTTTACACAAAAAATAAGTATACAAAATGCATATATCGTATATAATATGACCCAAAACGTTTAGCATAATACATAACTTACATGATTAAAAAATGGCTTCTTAGAAGTTTTAAAGCTTAAAATCCTACAAATATTAAAGAAAAATGTTCTTCAACCATTTACCAACACTTCTGCATATATAACTCCGTTTTTTCAGTTTTGTGGGTTGACATGGTATTGGTTATTTGCGTCCATTTAATACGTTGGATTAGAGCAACAATAATTGAAAAGCTGTCATTCTAACGAAGCGTCACATTGATGGTATCGAGACGGCTACTTCAATGTTCATCATGAAGAAATCCATCGTCGTACCACATAAAAGACGAATCGTCTAAATCCGACGCAGTTAAAGTGCTGTGCAATTTATTGTGTTATCTAGTAAAGTAATTAAAAGCTTTGTTGATTTTTTTTTTTTTTTATGTTAGACGTTGGCAAACAAGCATACGGCACACCTGATGATAAGTGGCTGCCGCAGCCTATGAGCGCTTGCAGCACCATTAGTAGGTGCCACTCACGCGTTGCCAACCTCGAGATATTAGTTCTTAAATCTCGTTCACCCAGTAATTTCACTAGCGTACAATGCCCTTCAAACCGGAACACAGTAGTGCCTAAACACTACTATTTCGCGGCAGAATATTGGACACTGCGGTGGTACCTACCTAGCCGGCCTCTTGCAACAAAAGACCTACCACCAGTGTGACTGATTGCACTGGTGGAATAATCTCTGCTGTGACAGAGGTTATCCCAACAGCGGGCGATGGGGTCGTCACATCCCGACGCCATTAAATTAATTTGTTGATTATAATAAGTTGTTCATAAAGTTGACCCACTTAAACCTACAGAAATGGTGGATGAAATTTATAAAGGCTATCATAAGCCAGAATCATTTCAAATATATTACGTTTATATAAAATCTACTTAGATCATTTAAAATTAAAGAATTTAAAACTCCATCCATATTATAAGAAAACCAATTTGTGTGCAGTGATCACGATTACTTCTTTTACTTTGAGAAGTTCTCTACACATACATACATATACATACATCTAAATGTTATGAATAAGATTTATGCCAAATTTTAAATAATAATTTTCTTAAAATACTAATATTTTGGGTTTTGTAAAATTTGTCTTTAAAGAAGAAAAAAATAGTATTTTTGTAATGTGTATTGCTGTTGGCCCTACTTGCCTTGACAGATCCACCGGGTTAGGGAGCCGAGTTCTGAGACCCAGCCGTGAATAAGAGACAGCCCTCGCGGGGGCTCAAATTGATTCCGTCCTTACGGTGTCTTCTGCGAGGCCGAATCTCAACTAAAGACGTCATCGGGAGAGGAGGAGTGTTTAAAATTACAAATTATATGGTCGCAGGGCGCACAAACATTTCAATGAGACACACTCGAAAATAAGCAGCCTACAAACTACTTCTTCATGTCGTGTGGTTAGCGGCCGACCTAGGGTTAGGTTGCCCATACTATGCAATTATAATCACGATTGAAATATAATCTACAAAAAACTACGAAACAACGAAACGACGAGGCTACAGAGAAAGTAACGCTTTTAAAATAAGTAATATCGAACTAATTACCTATGCTTCTTTAGCGGACGCTTCTATAAAAAACGAGACAATTGTCTGTTTCGTATGGAACTTTCTCGCACGGCAGAAGTCAGACATAACAGGGTAGTACGATTTAGTAGAAATTGTCACGTAACGAAATGCGATATGCTGTGTGTGACAATTGTTGGAAAGTCAAGTTAGAGGCCTGTACGTGCGACCTGAACAACTCCGACACTAGGTTGGCCACTAACCACTCGATAAGAAGATAAAGATAGCAATAGGAGAGGATAAAAACACTAAATGATTCTCAAACGACTAGATCAGCTATAACGCTACCGCTTCTGAAGGTACTAAATCAGTTTTAACGCTAGCTCTTCTGAAGCGATCAACTTACACGTGTCAGAGAATCCGCTAAAAATAGACGACTCGCCTAAATATAGATGTTTTGGAACGTAATTGTATTGTTTGTAAAGATGATTTATTTTTTACAATCTAGCATGATCGTAACAACTCTGACCTTCTGAGATGGATACACAGAAACCCGATTTTGTATGGCATTGAATATTATATCGCTCATTATAATGTTTTGACTAAAAAAATAATAATTTTATATCGTTTAAAATTATTTGCCTAAACTAAACTACATAATCTTGTATATACAAAGTTTTTCTTTGCTTTTAGTAGTTGTAGAGCCATGCTTACACCAACACAAATAGGTCGGTTCTCAAAGAAACAATAATTTTGCGTTTTGCGCGATGAGTGATAGCGCTGGGGATGATGATGATGCTGATGGGCGTGATCTCTAACCTCTCTGTTCCTATCCCTCAAATCCTTTGATTTGGCAAAGCACATATGGACGCAAATAAGCAATACCATGTCAACCCACAAAATTGAAAAAACTGAGTTATATATGCAGAAATGTTGGTAAATGGCTGAAAAACATTTTTCTTTCATATTTGTAGGGTTTTAAGCTTCAACTTCTAAAAAGCCATTTTTAATTATGGAATTTATGTATTACTTTAAACGTTCTGGGTTATATTATATACGAAATATGCAGTTTGTATGCTTATTTTATGTGAAAATAAGTAAAATAACTTACATCATGAAATGAAATGGCCATGAACAATACATCTTGAAATGGCCAAATACTTGACCAATACATAAAATAAATCATATAAAGCAAGTTGTTCAAAATTTTCAAACGCGTTTTTCTCGAAATGTCATTCGTGTGGGTTGACATGGTATTGCTTATTTGCGTCCATATGATACTTCAAGTATCGCAACCGTTTATAGGTTGAAGTCACTGATTACCATCAGGTTGTTTACCTATTATATATATTACCATGTTTGCCAATCGTTTTAAATTAAAAAAAATATAGGTACATACGTCGCAGCAATGGGAATGATCTGCACCACTGTTATTTTCGTTGATATTTTCTATGAGAGTAGTAATTTCCCGGCCCAGCCGGTGCCAGTGCCAAAAATAGCAAAGAACTACTGCAAAGTTTATATATCTAGTTTTTATTAAATTCGAAGCTTTCCATGGTGGTTCTCGCCAGTGCCAATGAGGCAGTGCCAATGTGTCAATTGAATGCGTTTAATATCATGGCATTAGAAAACCTTAATTCAAAAATATGCCATTATGTTTTCACCATTCCACAAAAACTACATTAGCCTAATTAGTTATTACTTACAAAACACGACTTACCATAGTCAAATGTACTAGTAAATCTTTTCATCTTCACTTACCTATGAAAATAGATGTACCACGTTACAGAGCTATCATGAGTTCATCGGCCTGAAACGCAATCTACTCATACGCACATTGTCCACGGCCATGCGGGAAAACCTCGACGGCGCGCGACACGCTGGGGGGTTTACAGCACACCTGTGACGAGCTATAATTTATACATACCTTGTAAAGTGAATATATATTATATAAATAAATTAATAATTACAATTTGACGCCGTCGCAGCGGTAGCGAACCTGCCTTACACGCCACAGGTCTCGGATTTTATTCCCGCTCGGAGCAGAAGTTTTCATTGATCTAACAAATATTTACTTCGGTCTTGACGTTTGTCCGTGTGGGTCTCCCCACCGTGCCTGCTGTCGGTCTCGGTTGTTATCACATAACATCTGATAATAATTGTTCACTCTTGATAAGTAAATTGATCTTATCCAATGAGTTACTGGTTCGCCTTTAGGGTGGCGGAGATCAGATAACAATCGCTCTGTCTAAAAACTATTACCCTGTCATATCCGGACAAGAGTAATAAGCAGACTAACAACTAGTAAATACTCGTATAATACCAGGAATCATTCTAGGAAGGAGAAGACTATAAGTAATGAATAGGCGAATGTACGTTGAGTGGAGTTTTTATTTTTAGTTAACTTGAAACCTTTAAATATTAATATTAAATAAACATGACAAATTACATAAAAACCTTATGTGTAGTCTCAGTAGGTAGTGTTGCTCCCACACTCACATCTCCCACTTTCTCTGTTCCCTTCCTTTTTTCCCTTCCCATCCTCTTCCTCCTGTTCCTTGGGCTGGCAACGCGCATATTATATATGATAGTTTAAGTATTGCGCGCGTTCATAGGTTGCGGTGCCTGCTTACCATCAAGCGGACCGTATGCTTGCTTGCCAAAAGACATGTAATGAAAAAAAACGCATACAGCATTCTTAAAATCAAGTTTCACCAAATTAATACAATTATTACATTGACGTCATAGCGAGTATATATCACATTGAAACCTGTTTACAAACTGGCCAGACTGAATTAATTAGCGATATTAACAAATGTATGCAACGTTTGATAATATATCATAAAATATACAAATAAAGCTATACTATTTATATTTTGTTATTTATTTTATATAAGATAAAGTAGGTTTTGTTTGGTTGTTATTGAAAGCAAGTTATTTTTTAACACACGTTGATGCTAAGTACAATATCCGCATATAACCCACCGACTTCTGGTATTCATTTTTAAAATCATTTTGTTTTTTTTTTTCATAAAAAAATTATCTCGTCTAAATCCGTTCAACCATTTTTGCGTGATCTATTAGTAGACATCCAAACATCGAATCATGCAGACTTTCTACTGTATCAATTTTAACTATACATCCCTTATACAATATTGAAAAGCATATTTGAATTTGTGCTCATAATTTTTCACTAAAATAATAAAACTTGTGATCATCTGAAGATGAACATAGACCGAACCAGAGAACGGAAATAAACTAATGAAAGCTCTAATATTTAAATAAGCCACAAACCAAAACCAGTTGTATTTTAATAGTCCACTTATATATTAGCCTATTCAAAACAAGTACAGGCAAAGAATTAGTCAAACAATAATAACGCCGGGTATTTTTTGTCTAAGTGTGTAAGGCTTGTCACGAACGCTTGCGGCAATCATCTATCAGCCCACGCTTCGCAAATGTTGGCCGCGCGCTTCCTTTGATTTGTAAGCCCATCGCCCGCTGTTGGGATAATATTTGTCACAGCAGAGATTATTCCACCAGTGCAATCAGTCACACTGTTGGTAGGTCTTTTGTACCAACACAGTTTCAAATATTCTACCGCCAAATAGTAGTGCTTAGGCATTACTGTGTTCCGGTTTGAATGGCACCATATGCCAGTGAAATTAGTGGGCAAAGGAGATTCAAGAACCAATATGTCGAGGTTGGCAACAAGTGAGTGGCATCGGGTAATGGTGTTGCGCGCACTCATAGGCTACGGCAACCGCTTACGATCAGGTGGGCCGTATATTGCTTGCCAACTTGTAACATAAAAAAACCCGATACAAACTTTGTAATCTATTAAGGCTTGTCGACGCTTAGTGACCGTGTGGATCTACCATCAGGTTGGACAGGTGGCATTTCGTAAACGGAGGCGGGGCATCGATTGACGTCAATGAATTAAATTAAATTTATATCTATATTAAAGAATATAAACCTTATAAAACTACATAATAGATCGTGTTTATATGTTGAGAATGTATTCAAAGGTAACTAACTTGGTACTTATACATTTTTAAAGGCCGTTTATCTGGACAAAAACATAGATTGTAAGCAATTTTCCAATCATATTTGGACCTCAATAAAAAAAAAACGTTTAGTAAGATATAATAAATAATGCCAAGTGATATTAAGTTCTTGTTTGAAAAATGTAAGCGCACAAATCTACGCGTTTTAAAATAGTCTCTTGATGAATGAAGAATTTAAATTGCAACATTACGTAACTGGGCGGCCCCGAGACTTTAACGATAACACAGTTCTTATATCATGCATATTATACTATATTTGTATATTTTAAACTCGTTATGAGTTTAAATTGTACAAAAATTTACAATGTTATTAATTTATGATTTTGATCCGTATGAAAAATATTTTTATTAATTTAACTCAGTACAATATTTTAATTAAAGTGGAAATATTATAACAAATTATTAAATAACCACAAAGGTTTGTCCTAAATGCTTATTATTATCTAATAAAAATAAAATAATCATAAATTTATAAGTAGGTTTGAAATGAAAATTAAATATATAAATTATGTTTGTTAGTTATGTATCGATAAGGTGCTCAAAAAAGTATTGTAGGATTTTTTTATATTTTGTATTTTTAAGTTTATTGCTAAAGTAGGGGGTAGTTGGTTTATTAAGCATGTATTCTATTGTTGTTATACCATATTTATTACCAGTAGTGTGCCGGATTGATTGATTAACATGCTTTTGACTTCTCCCATAGCGTAATAAAAATACCTAATCGATACCTTATAGCTTCCTGAACATAAGTGTTATCTACGTTGCCACCGATGCTACGATAAAAGACTTCATAAAGTATTGATACTTTTGTCGGAGAAGTGCTCTCATTTCACAGAATATTTAGTTGAATTTAGAAGCCCAACCTTTAATCCTCTACATAGCCTCTTACTTCATCTTATGTCACGCAAACGAACAAACTTATAATTATTTGTTCGACGGTTGCTTTTTAAGCAGCTTTATTTTTGACAGAATTTTGCTGGGATCTCTTTGCGAAAATCGTTGCGTCCCAATTTTCTCCTTTTTGCCCCTTTTTCCCTACTTACCTTACCTTACCTTCTTCTTCTTCTTAGAGGCCAACCTATTGTCAGAATTATTCAGGTCTCCCGTGTGGGCCTCTGGCTTGACTTTTCTACTCTTCTACTATTATCAAATTGATACTTTTTGATATCTTTTCTACTATTATCATATTGATAACAGACGGGACCGACTTCTTACTTACCCTCCGAAGCACGGAAGAGCTCAGTTAAAACTACAATTACCAAAACCAATTATTAGTTTACCGATCAGTGAACGCACCCGGCTATGAGCGTCTCTAACACTGACACCAAAATATTTTTTTATATCATCACCATTATCATCAGCCTTTATCGGTCCACTGCTGGACATAGGCCTCTCTAGCTTTACGCCATTGAGCACGATCTTCGGCCACTCTCATCCGGCTTTTGCCGACTACCGCGAAGATGATCGCTCCACCTAGTCGCAGGACGTCCACCGCTACGTTTGCCGGTCCGCGGTTCCCACTCAAGAACCTTCTTACTCCAACGGTGGTCGTTGCCAAATTTTTATATAGTTAATACAAACACGAAACCTAATCATCATTAAATCCGACCATAATAGTCAAGTCTTAATAAAAATCATTTAAAATGTTTCTTAGCAAAGTCGTCAATTTTATCATAAAGCCAGAGTATTAGAAATAATACAGCTAATAGTTTTACCCATAAAAGGTGTATAATCAAGTTAATTGCATACATCGTTACATAATACCAGCCCGCTGACTACACTCTAGATCAGCATTAAATATACAAATATATGCGGATTTACAATCTGTTCTTACATTGTATAAATAAACTAACGTAATTTATAGTAAATTACCGGTCAAGTGCGTTGTGGACCACGCACAGTGGAAACTAAAGGTTTCTTAGCTTGATGATATAGAATTTTTAGGAAGCAAAATATTTACGAATTCAAAATTCGACCCCAAATATAAGTTGGTATTTTCATTGTGATTATTATAAATGATATGAAAAACATAGTTATGGGAAAACATTATATATCTCCAAAATGATATGATATTTTTTTTCCAGAATTATAAATCCAATAGCTCAATAGAGAGGACACAAGTTTTATGACCTTCCCAGCTAATATCGCCGCAACTATTAACTTAATCAAAGTCAAAATGAAATCTTGTTATTTAGAGACCTATCCATAAATTATAAAGACCTATCCAAAATTACCCCACACGTTGCCATACGTTGAATTTTTTTCAACCCTCAGTTTCAGGTATATACTGCTAACTTTAATCTTTAGCGGTTTCAAAAGCGAGCAATAATTTGACAAAAGATAAAGACAAGAAATTAAAAAAGAAATACTATTGTTTCTCAAATTATCCATTGTAAAGTTTTCATTGAAAATAAAGCAATGCAATTAAACTAAAAAAGGCATATTTTATATTTTCTAAAATACAAAATATTATAACGTGGAATAACCACAAGGAAAGCCGCGGCAACTACCGGTATCTATACGAAGCACGGCTCTACGTCGCTGGCGCACGTGCGTGGACGCAGCACGTGCCATCGCTACACAGATTTGTTTGAGGAAACCTCATGTCATTTTCCTCTTTAAATAAATTTTCTTTTGTTTCTAAATTATACGTGTATTTTTTTCGGTTAAACTTTTCTCGGTTGAAAATAAATATAAAGCGAACGACTTCAGTTTGGCAATGTTTAACTTTAACGTGGCAAGAAATATGAAATCATACTAATTTAATTACAGGAAGGTGAAGAGAGAAATATTATTTGTTATGGTTTATTTTAAGCCAAAATATATTGCTACATGTTTTATGGAACTTTGCTTTAACCGAGGGAATCTGGTTTTTAATTATTTCCTTATTCACATCATTAAATAGTATCATTAAGAGTTCCACCACGGTGGGTTTTTATTGAAAATATTTATAATATCTATTTATGTCAAAGTACAAATCAAAGGTATTTTTACCCTACGTTGTTTTTCGAGCGTATGTATATATGTCTATTTCTTTGTGACGCTCTACAGTCTAGACTCTTTGACGGATTTGAACATCTGAGATGTCATTAGATTCGTCTCAGTTGTGAGAGTGTCGTAGGGTATTTTATTTCATTATGGTACCCGTGAGAAAAAATCCTAATAAATATTGCAATTCTTATATTGCCAAAATCAGATGATGGTTTCTTGTAGAATTTGACAAAATAAGACGAAAAACAAGAGTAATTTTTTTCGAAATATGGCTTGGTTTTCGAGAAATCGATGTTTAAAGTTTTTTTCTTACAATTTTTTTGTATTTTCAATGCAGTCGTGTTTTTTGTTTCATTTAATAATTTAAGCTTATTTGATTACTATTTATCGCGTACTTCCTTACCTCTTTAATTACTTAATTTATTTGGGTTATTCCAAAACATTTTACTGCTCATATTTGACACGAATAATATAATATTATATAATGTTACCTCACTCGATAAAACACCTAGTAGACTGCAAAGGTTTTTCCAGATTTTTTTTCTTATTAACATTGAGGGTTTTCCAAAACGAATTATTTCAATGAAATTCTAGTCAGAGAGTCAAAATTTGTAATACAGTTTTAAAATCACATATTTGCATAGACTTATAAATTTAGAAAATTTTCTTAAAATCTCAATTTTTGTGTCAAATTAAAATCGTCTCTGACTAACGTTCCGGATGGTGAAACAATAAATAAAATAAAAAAAAAACCTTTTAAAAAAGATTCCTAATATTCCTATTGCCTCTCCAAATAAGCTTTTCGAACTTAGATCTTGCCCTAGAAGTGGGTACTACAATAGCCCAAGGGGGTCAGGATCGAACCCGCGAATCCCCCGCGTTAACGGTGCGAAGTCGGTCCTTCTATCTTTGAGCATTAGCGTTTTATTTCTTGCTTAGTACAAAAGAAATAAAAAAATACCGCCAAGTGCGAGTCGGGCTCGTGGAAGGGGCTCCGTATCATTATCTATAAAAATGGAAAAAAAATATTATAATATTCAGTACATGGTCTGTCCATGTTTTGCGAGATGTGATGACCCCATCTCCCGCTGTTGGGATAACCTCTGTTTGCTGGGATAAGTAGAGATTATTTCACCAGTGCAATCGGTCACACTGGTAGATCCTTTGTTGCAAGAGGCCGGCTAGGTAGGTACCACCGCAGTGTCTAATATTCTACCGCCAAATAGTAATGCTTAGGCATTACTGTGTTCCGGTTTGAAGGGGACTGTACGCTAGTGAAATTACTGGGGAGAGGAGATTTAACAATTAATATCTCGAGGTTGGAAACGCGTGAGTGGCACCTACTAATGATGCTGCTAGCGCTCATAGGCCACGACAACCACTTACCATCAGGTGGGCCGTATGCTTGTTTGCAAAGTTTTAACATAATAAAAAGTCTTTTTTTGGTAAATTGTGTTTTTTGGAAATTATACTTGTAACGAATTACATAATGATGAAATATAAATAATATTCTACAACGTCATCTACTAAAGTGTTGCTGTATCGTTACAGCAATAATATCGGGTCGGGGGGCACGGCAGTGCTCCCGCCAAGTCGAGCGCGAAGCAAACACTGCCATACCATCCTTTACTGGAACACAAAAGACAAAGTCGTGCCAAGTCTAAGGTTCCTTACTGCGATTTCTTTATTTAATAAACCTAGCTAGATCGATTTATCGCCCTCGAAAAACTCCGCATACTAATATTCATGAAAATCGTTGGAGCCGTTGCCGAGATTCAGATTATATTATACAAGAATTGTTCGTTTAAAGGTATTAGATATCCTTAAACATCGTTAAACACAATAAAGTTTTGATCCCCGTTAGGGAGTTGTAGATAACGAGTCTGCCTTTAGTCTCGACGGTTACGGGTTCGAATCCCGCTCGGGCAGTTGTTTGTTAAAATTTCAGTTTCGGTCTGGGCGTTTATCCGTGTGGGTGTATCCATTTACAAATAAATTGATCGGCTTGTCCCCGTCTGCAGTACCTTTACAAACATTAAAGTAATATTTATATTATAGTAGTCATTATAGAGCTTGTTTTTAGCTTTTTAGGAATTATTATTAGTGCATTTGGGTTTTTTGTTTAATTTAATAATTTATTTTATTATTATTCTATTTAAGTAATTAATAACGATAATGAATTAACAATTTAAAAAATACAACAACTACATTACATACTTAATTCCGTTTTCCCACTTTATAAAAAATCTATTTAAATAAGATGATATCAATATTTTGGTGTAACATTTGTATCCATGATTTTATCTGCGGCGAAACGGCCATTTTGGTTCATTTTAAATTGAGACTACAGACTGGACTAGCCGAACAAAATGTATATAATTATGATTCCTTCCCAATTCCGTATCCAGCGTCTGTTATTGAGGAAATTTACAGGCAAACATCACGCCACTACATTTAGGTCCGAAGTAGTGTCAACAAGCCTGATAAATAATCTGTATAAAGTGACTCAGGTGCGGCACAACTCATTGAATGTATGCAAAAGAGGCTTGTGGCCTCTATTTTTCAGAATGTGTATTGCTGTTGACCCTACTGGCCTTGACAGCGTCACCGGACGGGGGTGGTCGAGTACAGAGACAAAGCCGAGAAAAATGGATACCCTTCACGGAGGGTCAAAATTGATGATATCCTTAGGTTGCCTCGCAAGGCCAAAGTAACCCTATGGGATATTTATTAAGGCACCCTTATTGAAAAAGAAAAATATAGTTCTTTCATATTTCACCCTCTTCAATATTTTTGGGGTTCAAAATTTCGGTTCAGCAGGTGAGGCGTTTAACAGACTGACAAAGTCACTATTGCATTGATAATAATAGTCTGTATAGTATTAATTAGTCTGCATTCCATAAAATCTATACCAAAATTTAAGTACTGCACGGGTACTGCCTTTTTTGTTAATTCCACGGGATGTTCCCACTTTTTCCGTTATAAAAAAGTATCCTATATGATAATCCAGATAACAATCTAACTTTGTGTCAAATCTGTTTTGTCATTCTTGCGTGTTAGGGTAACAAACATTCAAACATACAAACTTTCATAATAATAGTATCATAGCGACATAGACAAGATGGCATCCTTGCCCACGTGCTTGCAGCCACGTGCTTACACAATGATCCTTCTACAATTATTACAGTATGCATACTAACAGGCAGGGTTGCCACATTTTTTTCTTGAAACTAAAGTACATTTGTGATCACAGGCAAGAAAAAATTGTACATTGTTTTAAAATAAAGTATATGATTTTTCATAGCATTTAAAAACATATTTTCTATTGCTTTTGCCAAGGTTTATCGAATAGAAATAATTAATTTGTATAAGGTTCAAAGAAGCTTCGTTTCTTTCGTCTCGCCATTTTATCACAGAAAACGCACTCTGTGAATGCTAATGTCGCAGAAATAGACGTTAAAACTCATTGCCTTTATATTTGTGTTTTTCCGAAAAATTCAGAAAACTCAAATCAAGTAAATTAAAGTATTTTCGCGTACTTTGTTCTCGTAAAGTATAGAGTACAATTACCCCTAATGACGTACAACACTTTATTATAAAGTACGAGTGGCAACCCTAGTAACAAAATATTTATAAGCAAGGAAATCCTGAACAACAAATGTACATAATATTATAAGGAAACTTGATTGGTTTTCCTTAGTTCGCTAAAATTTTGCACCGATTAGGTAGTTATTCTTATATAATTGTATGGAATAATCAAAATTTTTGCGGTATTTCCTATTTATTATGCAATTATCATAAGCATTACAAAAAGCGCTATTGTTTAATGTTGTTTATTAAATTTGGACAATACAGTTGTTAGATTAGCTTGTAATCAGCAGCTTAGTCACTATAGCATATTTATACAAATTGATAACATACAAAAAACTTTTGGTTATTAAGATTTCATTTACGGTAGTACGGTACGGTACGGTACGGTACGGTACGGTACGGTACGGTACGGTAGCCATGCTTCTGTCAGCACAAGAGGGCCGGCTCGACCAATGAAATACTACATTATCACCGATAATCGGGGTCAAGTAATAGTATCATTAGGTACTGTTGCGTTTCGTGCGATGAGTGAGAGCGCCGGAGGCCCAATCTCCCACCACCTCTTTTCCCTTCCTTTTTTCCCATCTCATCCCGCCCCTCCTGTTCTTTGGGTTGGCAACACGCTTATAGGTTGCGGTTATTGCTTACCATCAGGCAGACCGTATGCTTATTTGCCAACCGTCATGACATTCATAAAAAAATATTACTTTATTCCTTCCTTATTTATTTCTTATGTAACAAATATGTTTAACCTTCGTCCTAATATTATTCCCGGTATTGTATTTACCCAGGCTCTGCTTATTAATCTTATCCGGATTTGACAGGTTACTAGTTTTTTCACGGAGCAATTGCCATATGACCTCCGCAACCCTAAGGGTGAACCAGTAACTCTTTGGATAACAGCAATTTACTTATCAAGAGTTAACGATTATTATCAAGTGTTATAACAACCGGAACTTGCTCTCCGAATAACAAAATTTCTTATTAAAAATCACAATATTTCTTATTAAATTTAATATTACAATTACTTCTTTCTTACCCGATACCACTAACCTAATGGGGGCCGTTGAGTGTATAACGTTTATATCTACAAATGATGCAACATCTTACCAATAGGCTTAAAGCACAAATTTTTACTAGCAGTGAACAACCACGGCAGTCAAGAACATAATTTACCTATTATAAATAACATACACAATACTCGTTCTATCACTACCGGCAAATTTAATATACCCAGAATATCTAATTACTTTGGAGACCGAACATTGAAAAAACGCATTCCATTTCTTTTTAATTCCCTACCAGAGAATATAAGATGTGAAGCTGATAAATATACATTTAAGACAAAATTAAGAAAATATTTTTTAAATTTATGTAACGATTAAAAAAAAATCATTATAACTCTCTTTATTATTATTATTATTATCATTCTTACTGTCATAGTTATGTTACAGTTATTTGTATGTATATTAATTGTTATAATTCTAATTATTTTCTTGTTTTTTCTTAGATATAGGTACGTTATATTTTATTGTTATGTTAAATGTATAAAATGTTGTTGTTATTAGTATATTTATTTGACTTAATAGTATAACTTTATATGATCTTACAGTCAAACCAATTGTCAGGTTTTGTAAGACTTTAGTATAAAACATATTGTTAATAAATATTGACTTAATAAATAAATAAATAAATAATAAATAAGTAAGTTTGATCTAAAGATTCCAAAAGATTGTAGTTTTTTTTTCTTACTTTCAATAGAATTTAAATCATTGAAAGATCAAGTAAACGGCTTCATTTTTTTAACCAAATATAGGTTAAGCCTTAAACGTAAGTAGAAGGTTATAAAGTCTTGATTTAA
Source organism: Hestina assimilis (assembly GCA_023373885.1). Taxonomy (NCBI): domain Eukaryota; kingdom Metazoa; phylum Arthropoda; class Insecta; order Lepidoptera; family Nymphalidae; genus Hestina; species Hestina assimilis. The sequence goes on along the minus strand of CM041749.1, from coordinate 332,565 downwards.
ATGAATCATGCTCAAAGTATTACAGTGACCAATAAATAATGGGTAAAATCATGACCTTTCTTAAAGCTTCGTCGTCGAAATGCGATTGGTTAACATACAATTCAGACTCCAATATCATAACGACTTATATATCAATATTTTCATTAAAAAGTCAATCTTGATATAACAGCATTATAGTTGTTTTTTGTGTGATGTCATTTCACGTTTTCAGTTAGATTGTATTTTCCATAGAATCACGTGTTAGCATAACTATGGACGAGAAACTATTACCTACTAAAATATGATATCATGCAGATACCTACAAAGGTTTGGGCTTCCCTTAATGCAACTGCTTGCCCACTGACTAAAAAACCATATTTTTAAGTAGGCATCTATAATTTTATTAATTTCACATCAAATCAATCACACATCAATCAAAATCTAAGTCCTCTTGGTGAACTAAATCAAAAACTTCTATCTCTGTCAAGAAAGAAGAAAAACATTATTTATTATTTTTAGAAAATACGATTCTTATAATGACGCAGATCAAATTAGCTAAAAAAAATATAAATTCGACTAGGATTTGTTCAAAATAAAATAAACGAGTTTCCAATATTCGATATATAATTCTGTTGCCTTTTGCAAATTATTTGGGCTTTTTGTATGTAAGTAGACATATCTTCAGCGATTGTAAACCATATTTTTTTGTTTGATGGTTGTTCTTTTTTTAAGGATATTAGCAATGCTTTTCCAAGACGTTACTAATACTCCTATTATCCCTCCAAATAAACTCGGAGCTTGCGCTAGGAATGGGTACGACAATAGTCCAAGGGGTTCAGGATCTATCCGCGACTGTCGCGTTAACAGAGCGCAGCCCACCCACCATTGAGCTATTTAGACGTCAAAGGTTGTACCTATGTAAATTTTATAATGATCTGATCAGATTTTTACTGGAAGGTATTTTATTGCACGAGTCCGACTAGGCAAGTTCAGTGTTAGATATTTTATCGCAAACCAGTCTTTTTGGCATTATTGTGTTTCGATTTGTATCTAGTGAAATTACTGGGCACAGGACATTTAAAAACCAATAACTCTTGTTGGCAACGCGTGAGTGACACCTACAACCGCTTACAATCAGGTGGTGTATGCTTGCTTACCAACTTTGTCGCTAAAAAAAATAGCTTGAGATATTGAACAAAACTCCTCAAAGTAAAAGAGCTAAGGTCGTGGAAGTATATTTACTGTATATATTATATTAAATTTCATGATTTATATAAAAAAATAAATCCCTAACCTTCGATGATTTTATTAATGTGTACTGTCCAAATTTCAGTTTTGTGGTTACATCCATAAATCAGTCAAAATACCAGTTTCACTTACAAACCAGCGCTCGTGGCTTCGCTCGCGTTGTGCACCGATTCATATTTAATGCACGGAACTCTAATTCTTTTTCTACAATAAAAGTATCCCAAGTTACTCCTTATAACATCAGCTATGTGCCAGTAAAACTCTGGATAAAATCGGTATAGCTTAGAGATTAGCCGGACTATACAGACAGACAGGGAAAAGTTTTTTTTAAATAACGTTTTAGTGTATGCGCCCGAGCTGTCACGCCGTCAGTCGTGCTCTAACCGTGAGTGAGGGCGGACGTGCTTGTTTGCTTATACTACGTCGCCGGGTATAATCCGAAAGCTTGTTTTATTCACTTAGCGAACATTTCAACCGTAACTATTTTTATTTGCATTTAATGAAATATGTCTAATATAAGTCTGTTTGTGATTCCAAATGAACAGCATTTGAAATCACAAACAGACACTTCAATTTTATTTATTTGTATAGGAGATGACAAGATTGGTCGCATGACGTCAAACAGCGGAGGACACACAATACTATAAGAAACAAAATTAATCGTAGAACTCATATATTTGTTATTTTATAAATTAATTTATAATAATATTAGGTATTAATATTATATCCGGCATTTTACTAAATGCGTAGTGATTTATAAATATAATGCTTTATAAACATAAGGATAACAGACTAAAAAGGTAGCTAATTTCAATATGAATCAATTAGAGTAACTCTTTTGCCGTGAAACTGACTACCTTACTCTGCTTTGGCGTTTGTCCTTGTAGGTCTCCCCACAGTACCTCGGAGAACACGTTAAGCTGTCGGTTTTGGTTGTTATCATAACATCATATACTAATCGTTAACTCTTGATAAGGGTTTTAATAATAATAATTTATTTCAATCAACGTAGATCATAACATAACTAGTACAAAAATCCTATCTAATAATGATAATAATACCTAATAATAATATAATAAATTATTTTATAATTTAAAAGCAATAATAATAATAATAGCAATAATATATGTTAAAAGTGATTGAATTATATGAAAAATAAAAATATTGAAAAAGTAAAATTTTAAAATACCAATTTATTTAATAAGCTCCAAAAAGTAAATAATATACAATGCAATCATTTATTTTGAAAATGCTTAGAAATTACCTATTTGATTCAATCACAATTAACAAATATCAAAAGCTTATATATTTATTTTTATTTATTGTTTTGCTCTTATCCAATGAGTTACTAGTTCGCCCTTTGGGTTGCGAAGGTCAAACTACAATCGCTATGTGTCAAAACTAGTAAATCCGTAAAATCTGGATAAAAGCATTAGGAGACCCCAGGATCTGGTCTAAATACCGGAAAAAACATTAGCAGTAATAAAGAAAATCGGCGTAAAGCAACAGTATCAGTAGGTACTGTGGCATTTCGCCGGAAGCCCAATCTCTCACCCCCTCTGTTACCGGTGTCCTTTTTCCCTTCCACCCCTTTCCTCCTATTTCTTGGGTTGGCAACGGGCATGTGATACTTTAATTATCTTGCACTTTCATACGTTGCGGTGACTACTTACCATCAAGCGGACCGTATGCTTGTTTGCCAACCGTCATGTAATTTAAAAACCTTTGTTTGTAATATTTGTAACTAAAGTAATCCTAGTGTGGCTCATTTCATCCTATCTGAGATTACTTGTATTAATATCCCACGGCAATCAAAACCAGTTTAATACGTTGTTATATAACTTCGTAATACTGTTATTAATAACAGAGACACGACTGCAATACATCAAAAGATAATTATTCTGCGTTATTACAATCTCATCTGTAATTACAATGAATATATATAGATTTGGTTTTTAATGAAATCGATATTTATAGAAATAGTTACAATTGTTACTAATGTCAAAATAACAGTTTTATTTTAAATATTTACTTTTAAAATTGGTAAAATATTAAAGTAGAGTCGTTAGTTATAGCAAAAAGCCATTTTAACGGTATTTATACAAGCTTGCAACAGGCACTTTTATTTTATAAACAAAATTGTGCGGTCGGGATCTCCGTCGGAAACCAAGTTCTTTACGTTTTTTCTTCAACTCAAAATGTAATTCGAAATAAAATGTGTAAATTTTAATTTGTTACTCGATAAAAAGAGACAGGGACCGAAAGAGAAAGAGTTAAGCACCCATCTGGGCACTCAATTGCTCGTGTGCTAATTTGCGGCACACACGCAAAGCATGCACGTTACGTGACGATTTCTACTAAATCGCACTACACGTAAACCACGTTAAGGATATTCGTTCACAAAATGTGAATTAGAGTAGAGAGCAAAGCCGCGGGCACTAGCCAATATTGTACTCACGTACATAATATATAATATAGAAGAACTGCTAGATATTTAGCCATATGAAGAAAATATTGCGCAGTTAAAGGTCTACTGATAACGGGGAAGTTAGACTCTCCCCTTATCTTGAACTATTTACGTGCCAAGTCGTAGCTCAAGTTACACGCTTCATTTGATAAAAGATGAGGTGATTATCAATGAATTAAAATAATTATAATTAAATAGTCAGCCAATTCGAGAACAGCCGTTATTGGAAAGGACAACCGAAACTTTTACCCGTTTTACCGTAAAGTAAGAAGTTTGCTTTTATTAGTGATCAAGAGAACTCACTAAAACTATATTTCCAATATAACTATCATATATACTTCATAGTTTGAAAAACTATAGCAACGAGTACTTAAAGCTTTTTCAATTTGTCACTCACTATAAAATCATAAAAATTTTAATCCAGCTTCTAATTTTTTTAATTTAAGAAAAGATGTGGGAACCCATTGAAACATAAAATGTAAAAAAAAATCCAAATCTCGCAACGCTGTCCTACTGTTTTGTGATCACATGTAAAACCATGACTGAAACTTGGCAATTGTACGGCAACATATTCTACTAATAACGATACTTTAATATCATGCAAGATAAGTTTAACATCATTTACAACATCTTCTGTTACGGGAGCAACTAGAGGCTATCTTGAACTCGTAGCGACTAAAACCTCACGGTATTCTGCGCGGCGCCATTTGTCGGAACTCTGAACGGTACGTTTTGACATAACAATAAATTTTTTATCTAGGATGAAAGAAACGTTTTTCAAGACTTATTGCTTTGACTTAACTTACTGTTACAATTATTACTATTATACTTAATAAAGATATGACATTCGGATTTTTATTCCTACAAATTGAGGTTTTAACTACATATATTGCAAATTGTAGGACGATCTTCTACGGTCTGTAGCATTATAGCATTATAGATTCTAAGTTGTGGTTTCGCGCGGAGCAACGTGTAAACGGTGTTCTCGTGACGGCGTGATCGCGTCTTCTGTTACTACCCTAACAAAAACATTTCATCGCAATCAGTTTTTAACTCAAAAACATCATGCTATGGAGTTTTAACTAATTAACGACTAATGAAGCAAAAACGTACTCTAATATCCTAATCACTCAACTATATAATACATAATATTATACATACTTATTGAAATGATAAGCTTATAACAGTATTGTTCAATATATTAAATTAACTAGGTACTTAGTTTGCAAAACTTATGTTATAACTCATATCCAATTGTTTATAATTATGTAGTTTTGTGTAGTGAATAAGGTTGTCAAAATCAAAATCAAAATTATTTTCATTCAAGTAGACTTTTAAAAATTTTTTTGAATCGTCAAACGCAGAAGAACTGACTAGAAACTCCACAGTTTCTCTTTTCAAATATATAAAGTATACTATTGTTATAAAATTTGGTTCTAGAGGTATTGAGTCCCAAGCACTTTTATCGGAAAATCCGTCATCATCAATTGTCAGCTTCGAAGGATATGTTAATACATATACAACAGTACCTCCTGACACTGTTACATTACGCTGATTTTCTGTGAAGAGGTGAGGGATTGAGCCTCCGGCGCTCTCACTCATCGCATGAAACGCAACAGTACCTAGTGATACTGTTACTTTTTCGAAGTTTCTCTCCTGGTCGAGCCGGCCCACTCGTGCTAGTGCATGGCTCTAGTAAATTTACAAAGTCAAAAAGAGTATGTTATACGTCACTCGGCTTAATTTTAATATGATTTAATAAAGATAACATCAATATTATAAAGTAACATAAAGTTATTTTTAGTTTTATTAGTAGCTATAAACTTAATTTTAGTTTCGCTTCTGTAAATATAGTATATATATTTATTATTATTAAATGTTTGTTCATGAGAATTATTGCAAATTCTGTGTCTCCGTTGACGTCCTCAGACGTAGTGAGCCTCGTAGGAGGCACCCTAAAGACGGAATAAAATTTCGAATTTGAGACCCCGGCTTTCCTTTTTCACGGCTGGGTCCCTGTTCCCGGCTCCCACTCGGCGACGTTTTCAAGGCAAACAGCAATACACCTTCCGAAAAAGTAAAAATAAAAAGTACTACGTATGTATAACGCTATCCGTTACTTTTTTCGAACTGATTAATTTTCTCGAAAATTAATCGTAAATCAACAAGCCTTATAAATTTATAGAAACACTCTTACCTAGGTGCGCTCACTGACCAGGAACCCTGGAACGCAGTCAGTCTACGGATGGGTTATCTCCGTAGGTCTCAGTGCTTCAGAGAGCACATAAAGTCGTTCCCTTATTAATCTTAGTCGATAAATCAAGTCAGAGGTTTAGACCATTTTACATGAGAAATGGTAATGGTAATGGTACTAACCACACATCAAGGCGAAAAATATGAACTAAATAAAAGGTGGGCAAAAAAATATAAAGTAGTTGTTTATATTTTACAATATATACTTTATATTGTAAAATATAAACAACTAGCGGCCCGCTCCGGCTTCGCACGGGTGTAAAATATATAGTCTATGTCATTCACTGGAAAAATGATTTAAATCGATTCAGTAGTTTTGATTTATTTATTAGAAACCTCAAAAATAACAGCATTTCTTCACTATTTAATGAATGTTAGTATACATATAAACCTTCCTCTTCAATCACTCTATCTATTAAAATAAGCCGCATCAAAATCAGTTGCGTAGTTTCAAAGATTTAAGCATACATAGGGACAAAGAAAGCGACTTTGTTTTATACTATGTAGTGATATAGAATTGTAAGTAGCGAAAAATGTAATATCGGCTACTATATTTTTTTTTAAATATGTCGTCGATCGTGGCGGACAAGCGGACTGTAATACATGTATCATGTTAGTCTTAGAAATGCGAGGCAGAGCTAAAGGGTGAGAGGGGTGAGATGAGGGGAAAGAAAAGGAAAAAGCAATGGAGAAAAGGGTTTGGCATTTGAAGCTATTTTAGATGCTCCCCTGCCAGATTCTGCTGCCGTTCAAAATGCAACTGGCAAATTCTAATAAGAAAATAATTATCAGTCAAGTGCGTTGTGGACCACGCACAGTCGAAACTAAAGGGCCCCGCAGGTTAATGATGAAGAATCTAAGGACTAAAAATAATAGTACCCGCAAAATAAGTTGGTAATTTCATAGTAATTATTAGAAGTAATGGGAATAACAAAGTTATGGGAAACACTATTGTATAACACTTAAATTTGTAGACCAATCTTCTTCAAACCAAATGTGGTTGAAAGTTAATTTGATTTTCTACAACCTTTAATTTTTCTAGAATTTTAAATTCCATAGTTCAAAAGTTAGAGGTGAGAAATAATTTTTATGACTTTAGGATCTCATATCTCAACAACTACAGACAATGAAAAAAGGCAAAATCAAACCTCGTTATCATTTTGAAAGACCTGTCCAAAGATATCTCACACGTTGCCATACGTTGAAATTTTTTTTTAATTCTCAGTTATATGTTTGGACTGCTACCCTTCATTTTTATATATTTTAGGATTTTATTACAAAATCGTAGTGCGGTTCATAGAATACACCTTTTTACTAAATTTCGTATAGATAGAACCAACAGTCTCCGAGCTAAATGACTGTGACATACGGACGGACTGACAGACGGACAGATGGACGGACGGACATGACGAAATTATAAGGGTTCCGTTTTTGCCATTTGGCTACGGAATCCTAAAAATAAGTCTAAGCTGTTAAGTATAAGCCACCGGGCGAAAACTATTTTTTAATAACATTAATCATCGAAGCGGTTTAATATACAGATGAGATATCAAGTTTTGCGATCAACATTTCAACGTATCTCCCATCTGAAGGCCTCACATGTAAACATCACAAATCCGAATGACCTGTTATAAAGTACATGTTAGTAGGTACTTCGGCCTCGACCTTGGAGAACAAAAAATGAGCCTCGACCAAACATTTGATACGATCCTAATGTCTCCGACGTGCACGAATATATGTATTTTTATCTAACCTCAAATAGGTGTTTTTGAAAACAACGTATCTAATAATAGTACATATTATTATGATTTTTAAAACCTTTACCAATGCAATATGCCGCTCGGGCAGATGTTTGCATTCATCTTACAAATGTCTATTTCGGTCTGGGCGTTCGTCGTTGTGGGTCTTCCCACCGTGCCTCGGAGAGCACGTTAAGTCCCGGTTGTTATCACATAACATCTGATAATAATCGGTAACTCTTGATAAGTAAATTGCTCTTTTCCAATACCGTTACTGGTTCGATCTTAAGGTTGCGAAAGTCAGATGCCAATCGCTCTATGTAAAAACTAGTAACCTGTTAAATCCGAACAAGAGTAATAAGCAGACCCTGAGTCGTATAATACCGGGAATAATGCTAGGATGAAGAAGAATGCGATATGAACTTGAAGGTAGGACTCCTCATTTATAATTATGTGGTCCATTAACGGCCTCTCTTCAAATTTATTAGCAAATAAGTAGACCCGTGCGACTCCCAGAATAAATGGGCCGCCTCGACCGAAGAAGTACTACCGTCTCACAGAAAATCGGCGTAAAGTAACAGTATAAGAACGATTCGTTTCGTGTATTGTATAAGAATACCGTATACCCAATCTCCCACCCCCTCCACTCCCTTCCTTTTTCCCTTCTCATCCCTTCCCTATCAGTAATTTTACGTGTTATCGGAGTGAGGGAATCTACCTCCTCTTCATCGTCTTGACGATTGTGGTTCTAGTTTTGCCCTTCCGTCAGAAAGGCCATAAGTTTGCTTATGATCTTTGCCATCTATTCCATGCCATGTACTCTGACTCTTAAATGACATTAAATTCTACGTGCCAGGAACTAGCAACTACTTTAATAAGTTTTAACAAATGATCTCAAATGATTATTACTTTGTTTAATGATAACTCACTACACACACCTTCAAGCACTAGCCATTGAAGTAGTTTTGTTTTTAATGTCCTCCAAAAAATAATTTTCCTAACACAACAAACTAAAACAACATGCGTAATACTAAATATTCCATTACAGTATAAATAAAACCCAAAACAGTTCTTTTTAAATGAAAATAAAAATAAAATAATAAATATTAGTAAACCACAAAACAAATAATTATAATAATAGTTCTTTTCGTTATCTACCAAACTTAATAATTAATTTTTATTATTAAAAAAACTATTTATCATACTAATATATTCCATAGAAAGATAAACGGAGATGGATATATATTCAACTAGACTGGTATTTCTACAAGAGAAAGGAACGAAAATATACATATAAAACTGTCTATTGATACCATTTTAGAAAAACCTAACCTAACCTAACTAACCTAATCTGTAAAGTCCTAATACACTTTAGCACTTCTAGCTCTTATCCACCGAAGGCGTATAACGCGCGATAAGCTTCGTTCCAATAAAACAATAAAATTTTAATAAAAAACACTATCATTTCTTTGTTTCATTGCGTCTAATATCATATATTTACAACATTTCTCGGAATATAAGCTATAGGCATTGTAATTAATTAGACTAGCAATGCATTGTTTATGTCTGGATAGTGGTCATGACGTACGACTGTTTTATAAAAAATAATACATCTTGTATATTATTATTATTGTTTCATTTCACATTCATATTTACAATATAGACGACGTATGTGGCTTATCGCTCGTTGAATTCCCGCTCAGAGCATGATTTATACTGATTTTACAAATGCCTAATTCGGTCTGGCGTTCGCACTATTCCTCAGAGAGCACCTTAAGCTATCGGTCCCGGGTATTATCACATAATACCTGATAAAATATCGTTACTGGTTGGCCCGCGGAAGTAAGATGACAATAATGCATCGCTCTCTTTGAAAACTAGTAATAATAGTAGTAATAATTTAAAAACTATCAAATCCGAGTGAAAATAATGGGAACCTGGGTAAATACCGGAAATAATGCTAGGAAGGAGAGTTGGTGTGTGGGATCCACACCTATAAACTGGATTGTCGCCGGAATGTAAAATAAAGACACCGATTTAAGACCTTGGGAATTTACTATACGAGGTCGAGGAAGCTTCTATTCACTGTTTCTTCGGGTTAACCTCTAACTATGACTATTCCTTGCTGGGCTTCTTCTCTTATTGGGATTCTATATAATTTTAAACTTCATTCACCCGAATACCTCCCTACAAATTAAAATTATGTATGCAATAATAATTAATATATTCTTTAGAATGTTTTCAATGAAGCATATATACTTAAAATGTTGTTCTAGTTGTTGTGCCTGGAAGCTTTGATCGGTTTTTTTTTTGGTAAATCTAAAAATATACTTAAATCTGAATTAAATAGGTTGTTAAAGGGCTCCCTATAATATTTTTTCTCACAAAAGAAGGGACTTGAAAGAAAAGGGAAAAAATCATGGTACACCTGAACTAGAACCAGGGTTTTCTTTGCCTGGAAATACTAGTAAAACTACATTTTCTGGAACCGTTTCGGAGTTTCAGATTTTATACATATGTGTACAAGAATTTCTCGTATAAAGATATTAGATAAGAATTAAAGCTTTTAGAAAGTTCTTATTGATTCTGAATCATAACGCTACCTGGTACTCAAGAGGACTGGTTCTTTTAACCTTTATTCTCTAAGTTATGAAGTAAATTAATATTATAACGTTTTGTTTTTAAATCTTAGCATATCGATGACCTAAACAATTTTATCGCTTAATAATGATTACTAGACAATTTTGATTGGGTTAGGGAAACATAAGTAAATAACTAAACGCTCCACGCTCAACAGCCATTAGTATAATTATATCCTGTACATAGACCGGAAAACATGCCTGTATGGTCAATACAAACATCTGCTCCGAGCGGGAATCCAACCCGTGGCCTGTGGAGCTGTGGAGGCAGCTCCGGTGCGCTAGAATGTCAAAATTTAATATACTTGCATTTTTTGAATATATTGATAGAAAAGTATATCAAGCTATTGATAGAAATGTTCTACTTCTTCTTATCGATTGGTTAGTGGTCAACCTAGTGTCAGAGTTGTTCAGGTCGCCCGTAGGCCTCTGACTTGACTTATCGAATGTTGTCTAATTGTCAACAGCCGAGACCGACTTTTTACGTGCCCTCCGAAGCACGGAGACGCTCGGTTGAAATACTACTATGCAATCACCCATCTAGTGACTGACCGCGCCTGAAATTGCATAACCTACCGATCGTTTACCGATCAGTGGGTGCACTTAGCTATGAACGTCTCAAATAGAAATATTATTCCTTTGCAACGACACGTGTCACTTAATATTCCAGGAGCGGTAACAACAATAGTTCAAAAGTTCAGGGTCGGTTATGAGTTGTGATGTTGTGTCTATCATATCGACAATTTACTGAGGTCAAGGTAATATTTGGTTACTTTGTTCTGACACTAATCTAACTATCTAACTAAAATTATAAATGTCAAAGCATGGATGGATGGATGGACGTTTGTTACTGTTTCACTCAAAAACTTATTGGACAACAAATTGGAAAAAAAAGTAAAATTGTGTCGTGATGACACACAAAATGTTTTTATGTAAAAAGAAGAATGCATACTTACAGAACGGGTTCTCAAGCCCGCGTTACCAGCTTAAGGTCAGACTCTTGAAAGACCAGACATCGAAATATGATTTATTTATTTTTTGCTCTTCAAACGCATTTGCAAAACTGTTTTTAAAAATATATAATAATAATAAAATGTTATGATTATAATAATATTAAATTTCCGTATCGTTTATTACGTTTTGATTTTGTACATTTAATATTTTCATATGAAATATAATACTAATATATTTAAATTTATGTTATTATAATTGCAAAATCAGGAAACTAATATAATGAATTCACAAAATCCAGGAATTCGACGATGATGTGGCGCAGCGGTAGTGAACCTGCCTTAAGTGCCACAGGTCACGTTTGATTCCCACTCGGAGTAAATAAGCGAATGGCTCAATAGGTACTGCTGTGCTCCGTGCGACGAGTGAGAGCGCCGGAGGCTCACTCTCCCATCCTTCTCGTTCCTTCCCTCCTATCCCTTAGAGTGGCAACTCGCATGTGATACTTCAAGTATCGCAAGCGTCCTTAGGTTGCGTGTTTGCCAACCGACATGAATTTAAAAAAATCTAATCTGTGAGTTCTGTAATAAAGTTGAACCGTTGCTTGAAAAATTATCGAACTACAATAATTAAATAACTTCCTACTTTTTACCATTTCTCATAAAGTTGTAACTTATCCAATTAATATGTACACAACGTGACCGACAAGTAACTGTGCAGTTCTTAAACTTAAACACGTTCCTTATAACATTAACATTAATTATTAAATACATCGTATGCAAATATATTTACGGAAAAAACGGTAATTATGTTACTAAGAAATTGTTTATAGCTTTAAAAACCCGAAAACAAATCGGTTTTTATCATAAATGTGCCCACGATGTCACCCGCGATTATATAGGATAAAATGTTATAGAACATAATTAAAGGAATTTGAGTTAACCTTAAAAGGTACACATATGCTGTCGCAGACTTTTTTTAGATCTTTTAAAAGGGAACAATTCCATCATACATATATGCGTATAACACACATCAAAAAATTAAAATCGGCGTCGAGTAACAGTATCAGTAGGTACTCCTCTCTTTTCTCACCCTTTCATTCTTGTTCCTTGGGTTGGTAACACGCAACGTTGTGCTACTTTAAGTATCGTTCATAGGTTTCGTTACCTGCTTACCAATCATCATGAAATAAAAAAAGTAAACATCCGAATGGAGACATCTTCCTTTTTGGATATATGGTAACAACACCTTGACCAAAAAATATATTTATACTAATAATTTACTAACTTAACTGTTAAAGGCATTACTTTAACAGTCAAGTTTGAACGTGTCGTGTGTCGTATTATTATACAGTTTACCTTATTGATTAAACTTACCTACCACAATTTTACCTGTATTTTATAATGATCACGTATAGCAAGAATATAATTCATCTAATAATGTTATCAAGGTTTTCCCATTTTTTACGTAAAGTAAATATATGTATACATATATTTAAAATATACTGGTGGACTATTATTGCAAGAAGCCGTCTAGGTAAAAAGCAAAGCAGTATTGTGTTTTGCGTACTTAAACATGGCATGGTTTGAGCGGAAAGTCCTGATGAGAGTTTTCGGAGCTGTGCGAGAAGACGGTACAGATCGTATAAGGATGAACCACGAACTTGAGAACCTGATTTGTGGGAAAACCATAGTCAGGTTCTGCAAATCACAAAGGCTTTGGATGGGCAGGTCCCCTAAAAAGATTGAGCGACACCAGATCAGGGAAAACTATGACGAATTGGACTCTGCAACAGAAGAAATCTAGAGGAAGACGCAGGAAGCGGTGGATTGATTGCGTCGAGGAGGGTCTGAAAAGTATGGGCAGGAAAAGATCTTGAGGAAATAGGCTAGAGATAGAGTAGTTTGGAACAATATCGTTGGGAAGGCCAACGCAAAAGCCCACAAAGTGAGCGTGTTTTGCATTAATGTGTTTCGGTTTGAGAGACACTGTAGGTAGTGAAATTACTGGGGAAAAGTTCGAAACATGTAAGTGACACCTAAAAATGTATGCTATTATAGGATACGGCAGCCGCTTACCATCAGTTGGACGTATGCTTGCTTGCTAAGTTGCATTAAAAATACATTTGAAAGTATGATGAATAATAATGATCGACGTGACATTACCACAAGAAAACCTACAAAATATTTTCGAAGTTCAAATAAGCAAGAAAACGTTGGGTTTTGAAGTAGTTTATATCTTATAAGAAAAAATAAAATAGCCGAGTGCGCTCACTGATCGGTAAACGATCGGTGGGGTAAGCAACTTTAGGCACCATCATTCAATAGATGGGTGACCGTATAATCCTATTTCAACTGAGCGGAGGGCACGTAAAAAATCGGTCGTTAAAAGTCGGCTGTAATCTATTTGATATTAATCGAAAGACCAAATCAGAGGCTTAAAAGGGCACCTGAACAACTCTGACACTAGGTTGGCCGCTCAGCACTCGGTAAGAAAAAGGGAGAATAAATGCTAATGCGACGTTTAAATCGAGTGAACTACTACTTCATGGCCTTAAACTAAGAAAATATTAAATTTATGTTATATATAAACAAGAAGTGTCAACGTAAAAAATGTTGTCATGAGTATACATAGAGTACATTTTTTGAGGAAGGCTATAAATTGGACGCAAATAAGCAATACCATGTCAACCCACAAAATTGAAAAAACTGAGTTATATATGCAAAAGTGTTGGTAAATGGCTGAAGAACATTTTTCTTTAATATTTGTGGGGTTTTAAGCTTTAAAACTTCTAAAAAGCCATTTTTTAATCATGTAATTTATGTATTATTTTAAAAGTTTTGGGTTATATTATATACGAAATATGCAGTTTGTATGCTTATTTTATGTGAAAATAAGTAAAATAACTTACATACATCTTGAAATTGCCAAAAACTTGACTAATACATAAAAAAAATCATATAAAGCAAGTTGTTCAAAATTTTCAACCGCGTTTCTCTCGAAATGACATTCATTTGGGTTGACATGGTATTGCTTATTTGCATCCATATAATATCACGATACATAGAAGCCGAGCAATAAGAAAGAAAGCGCGGGCGATGCGATACCGTGAGTAGTGTAACACCATAATAAAGCGAAAGAATTGTGAAGACTACACAAGCGAAACCGCAAGCACAGCTAGTTAATAATAACTTGTATATATTGCTTTGTTTTATAGTTGGTTTTTTATTTATAAATATGATATTGCAATATAATAGGTCTGAATTTTATCGATTATGATCTGCGGATTTCCCTGAATGTGGCACGTGGCACTCATGCGTTGGTACTGTTGGTCAGGTACACGTGAACACAATGCACATAAACAAGGTTTTTTAATGACCACAATGAAGGCCGTAGTGGTAGGTCAAATAATGGTGGTCGTATTTTTGTTTATAATAATGCAATAAAAACGTGTTTACGATTTTAAAATGGTAACTAAATTCTGACTTGCTTATTAACTGAATAGTATTACAACGATCAACTGGTTGTCTTGACAGTTCAATTTAAAATAACATTATAAATTTAACTAAACTATTTCCTTGGGTAATTTTGATAGTGACTGAGCACGAAATATTAAGAGGACAAAAGTACCTACTAGAGTATCTACTACTGTCAAGTAGACACCATTGTGGCGTATTGGCAGCGAGTCCGCCTTTAGCTTCGACGGTTGCGGGTTTGATTCTTGCGTGGGCAGATGTTTGTACCTACTGGATATCCATAAAACAAGTCCTTGAGAACTGTTACAGCATAGGAAGCAAAATGCTCGGAAAATGATAAAAATGAGATGAACGGATCTAAAAATAACGGACTAAATGAAAATCTGCTTCTTAAAATCAGTTGACCTACCTGTACAAAAAATATTTCACATTTTATGGTGGTAGGCTTAAATGCCCGCGTGAGGAGCTACCACCTTTGGTAAAACTCGCGAAGTTATAATAATAAAACCTACTCACTCATTATGATAGGAATATCCTATTTCGGGGGTACGGAAACACACACAATGACAACCAAAAACACACCCAGACCAGAACATATGCTTGTATGGTCAATACCTGCTGCGCTTGAAGCAGGTTCGCTACCGCTGCCCCACAACGTCTTCAAAGTGACTCCTCGTCAGCATTTCGAGTTTAGCCAGCGTATAACCAGTTGCATCTTGGTAGGGCAATGGCGGCCAGTGCAGTTCACATTCTGCAACGGTATCAGCCGCGTTTTGCCTCTACTTCCACTTACCATCAGGTGGAGTATAGTCATCGGCAATCCAAGCTAAACAATTAAAAATTGTGCGGTCGGAGGACCTCCGTCAGAAACAAAGTTCCGTACGTTCTTTCGTCAACTCCGTCTTTAATTCGAAATGAAATCTGTATATTTCAATAGATTATATGATACTAGCGGCCCGCTCCGGCTTCGCATGGGTATAAAATATATAGCCTATGTCATTCACTGAAAAAATGATTAAAATCGATTCAGTAGTTTTGATTTATTCATTACTGCCCGTGGCCCGCACGTTTATTTACGAAATCACATTAGAAACCTCAAAAATAACACCATTCCACGTGGACGTGATTGGTACAGTTTTAATTATTTTTAAATATAGTTAATTTTGAATTATAAATATGTTGTAATATTGGTTGTACATAAAAAGCAATATTGCATAACATTACAACTACACAATTATGATGTAAGCGATGGAATCTCTTGTATTAATCAGACGGGAAAGCCTCAACCGAGATACGATTGTGATACACTATATAATTCAGAGAGGTTTGTCCGTTAAGGAAAAAAGTAGATACAGTTTTGTATTTTCCTTTGATTTAGAAAATATGTGTGGAGAGATGATTAAGAGAGAAATGATTAATTGAAATTAAGTTTATTTTTCATACTATGGTGACACCACCTTTATTGCTAAAGGGGTAGTTAAAGTTGGTTGTAGTCTTTTTCAAGAAAAAAATTATACAAACAAACTGTCGGCGTCGCGAGGTGACGATCGCATCGCCCGCTGTTGGTATAATCTCTGTCACAGCTCAGATTATTCCACCAGTACAGTGCAATCGGTCACACTAGTGGTAGATTTTTGTTGCAAGAGGCCGGCTAGATAGGTACCACCGCAGTGTCAAATATTCTTCCGCAAAGCAGTAGTGTCTTTGGCATTACTGTGTTCTGGTTTGAAGGGCACTGTGGGCTTGTGAAATTACTAGGCAAAGGAGAATTAGAATCAATATAAGTTGATTACGATAAAAAAGCAAAAATAAAAACTACCTTCAGCAAAAACTAAGAATAGAAAAACCTTCGGCATGAACGTGTTGGCTATAATAACGTGAAGTGGACTGACTCAGTGGAGTTTCTTAATAACTGTGAAAGAAGCAAGCTAAAACCCTACACTCTCTGTTTCTTTCTTTTGGTTCTCTCTCTCTCTTTGCTGAACTATACCAGAACTCAGAAATGTGGCAATGCATAGTGATCTCTGTGTGTCTGGTTAACATAGACAGGACCGCCGCCTTCAGTGGTTAAAAAAAATGTAACACATATCTTCAGCTTCATAAAGTAAATATGTTTTCTGGAGGAAGGTTCTTATGTCAGGCGATTTTGCATTCACAACTTTCGAAGTTTAACTCATTCACAGCCTTGGGAATAGTCGGCAGTCATAATAGTTAAACAATTGCTTTGACCCCCACCGGGGTCACAGGACTGTTAATGAAATACAAAAAATATCTAACAAATAAATTAACAATTATTGCTTAGAATTTTCCTCATAAGAAAAATGTTAATGCAATTTTTTTGCTTTATCGCAATTTTTTGATGTTATGACTATTTAACAAATTGCAAATTTCCTTATGATTTTATTTTATTTAGAAAAAAAAACATGTTATGCAAATGTTTACAAATTGTTTCTGGCGCTTAAAGATTGAAAACGATAACGTCTTTAAGTTAATCACATAAATATTTATGGTTAAATTAAATTAAATCAGCCACTTATACAACTAATATTTGACGAAGTTATCGTTGTTGATCCCAAGATCGATGTCTTCCGGAATGGGTGTGTTTGTCATTGTCATTGTGTGTATTGCCGGACCCACGACACAGGATATAACTATCTTTATGGGGGCCATTGAGTGTGTAGCTAGTTATTATAATTAACTATCGTATTGATATATAAAAATGAAAATCGTATTGATATATGAGAATGAAAAACACGTTGCATTTTATATTATAAGAAAATATATGCTTCTAAAGGCTTCGCAGGACAAAAATAGCCTTATCATTTATCCTTCTACTTGAAGGTGAACGTCGTTGGGGCTCGCCCAGCTAATGTCTTACAATTTCCCAAATTTAAATTCTGCGTGTAAAAACCCAGGCTACATCGCCGACGGGCAGCACAATCATTAATGGCGGAAATAAAAACAACAAATATTTGTAAAATCACTAACTTTGTCCGCGACTTCACATGGAATTTAAATTCCACCTTCCACAATAAAAACCTTTTTTGCAGTCTCCTTACTTCTTAGAGAAAAACCGGCCAAGCCCGAGTCGGCCATGAAGGGTTACGTTATCAACTAAGCCAACGGGAACTACCATATAGGTTTTCGACCTAAAACCTATTGGGTACTTCCGGTTGGGCTAGAATTATCAATTTTGATTAAAAGCAAGGACTTACAGCACAAGTAAGGGAAAAGTTCCGAAAAATAAAAATAGTTGAAAATTAAGGTAAATTTTGGTACCTAAAAGGTTTCGCAAAAAACTAAATTTGCCCGTATCGTGTAGACTCAGTACCTTGATTTTTATACACCTAATCGGGGCTATAGACCTCAGTATCTGGTATAAGTTTTAACTTGCTTGCTTGCTGCAACGGAAAAAAAGCAGCCTTGTCTTGCTATAGAATTCACATCATCAAAAATATATCATCAAGGTTTGTGGTGAAGAACGTAATAGGTATCTGGTCCAGCGATTTCATTTATGCTGAAAATATCAAAGGTGCCATTATATCACTTAACAACTCAAATTGATCACGCGGCGTCTTCGCACGCCTTTAAAAGCTGGTTTATGATGTTAGTTAGAATAGCTATATAGTTTTAATTTGATGATGACACGTGTTATTTTTATTAGTTTTTGGTCACGTGCAGATAGTACCTATACACATATACCATCAAAGTTTTTTTAGTTATAAAAACAGAGATAATTCTATGGTTTATAGTATAGTACATGAATGACCGAACTTTGCTCGGTGTATTTTTTTTTGGAAATTATATTTATATACAAATGATAAATGAATAATATATTTTTATTATTCTTAAAGAGAAAAAGGAAAAAAATCGGACTAGAGACATCTGTGCTCGAGCAAGAGTTTACATTTCCTACACGGAAAAAAAACATTTTCTAAAAATAGATCGATTTATCTTCCCGAAAACCACGGATACTAATTTTCATGAAAACCTCCCTAAAAAGCGTGCGCTCGGGTGGTTTCGTATCCACTCGCTAAGGCTCGTCCTCTCTAGAACAGATAAGGATTATCATTCGCTCTCTTTTTATCTAACTGTAACGTCCACTTACACGATAGCTCCATTACTAGAGTTGTTTTAATCTTCTTCCTCTCGAGTGGTTAGTGGCCTAGTGTCAGAGTTGTTCAGGCCGCCAGTAGTAGGCCTCTGACTTAACTTTTCGAATGTTATCAAATTGATAGCAGCCGAACCGAGTTTTTACGTGCCCTCCGAAGCACGGAGAAGCTCAACTGAAATACCAGTATGCGATCACCCATCTAGTGAGTGACCGCGCCTAAAGTTGCTTAACCCACCTATCGTTTACGTCTAGCGTATGATATGCGTGTAACGCATACAATGCAGCTGTTGTATGTAATAAACTAACATTTGATACTTAATTTTGTTTTCAACGAAGAAGTCATTAGTAGGTAGGTACTGTATGCGTGGAATGCGAAGTTATCACCAACAAGGGCGAACGATGACTTATGAGTCCTTTTAATTAAATTATAACAAATATTGTTATGGCCTCATTGGTAATTAATAACATTATCAATACAAAAACCCATAAGCGCTTATTTATAGGGTGGTTATCGGTGTCGTCACCACCATGAGCGGAAATGTGGTCGAATTATCGAAATAATACCCATAACTATTGCGATGTAGCATTATAATTACCAAATATTGTTTACGTGTCATACTTCAAACTATTTTTTTTATTTATTCTAATAAACAATAAACACTACACACTCAACTGCTCCCATAAGGATAGTTATATCCTGTGTGGGGATCCGGAAACATACACAATGGCAAGAACAAACACACCCAGACCGGAACACATTCCTGTATGGTCCCACTTTGTGAAAACCACTTCCGCTGGCGGTCTTTCCGCTACGACTTGGGAACCTTCAAGAGAAGAGCGTATACTTTCCTTAAAGGTCGGCAGCGCACGTGCATGCTCTCTGGTGTTGCAGATGTTTATGTGTTTGTGAAAAACAGGTTCGCTACCGCTGCGCCTATACATTCGGTATTTTTCATTGATTCTACCTAGAAACAAAATCTTTAAATATTTAAATTACAAGATCGAATTATCCACATTCAATGTTGCTACGTGTAATACATGATCTATGCATATTTTAGGCGGTCGGAGTCGGCTGTTTCTTATTGGTTGGTTTTACTTAATTAAGATGCACGCTACTCATAATAAAGTTATTCGTTGTCGACGAAACCGGTCGAGTGGGAACCGAGCGCGTATTATACGATTGGACTGCTTAAAAAAATAACAATTGACGTCAATCGCCTATTCAATTATTAAAACTATCGTGAGACATTATTTTAGTTTAATTTTCGGTTAAGTTACTAGTTAGCGTGAGTGGGTTACGTTCGGGGTCACGACGCGTCTCGTCCTGGACGAATTAAGTCAATCGCCGAAGTGATTAGTATTATTAGTTCTATAATACTTGATTTAGCAGACATAAGCGGAAGCACCACGGCGTCGTCGGGATGTGACGACCCCATCGCCCGCTGTTGGGATAACCTCTGTCACAGCAGAGATTATTCCACCAGTGCAATCAGTCACACTGGTGGTAGGTCTTTGTTGCAAGAGGCCGGCTAGGTAGGTACCACCGCAGTGTCCAATATTCTGCCGCCAAATAGTAGTGCTTAGGCACTACTGTGTTCCGGTTTGAAGGGCATTGTACGCTAGTGAAATTACTGGGCGAACGAGATTTAAGAACTAATATCTCGAGGTTGGCAACGCGCGAGTGGCACCTACTAATGGTGCTGCAAGCGCTCATAGGCTGCGGCAGCCACTTACCATCAGGTGGGCCGTATGCTTGTTTGCCAACTTATAAAAAAAAAAAAAAAAGCAATAATTATCAAATCACTGCGCCACAACGTCGTTGGAAGGAAAAAGACACAGGAATTGTTAACTTAACAAATAATTAATATCCATATATATATATATATCTTGACGTTGACGACGTTGTGGCGCAGCGGTAGCGAACCTTTCTTAAACGCCACAGGTCGCGGGTTCGATTCCCGCTCGGAGCATAATATGTTTGTATTGACCACGCAAGCACATTTTCCGGTCTGGGTGTATTTGTCCTTGTCATTGTGAATGTTTCCGGACCCCGACACAGGATATTACTATCCTAATGGGGGCCGTTGAGTGTGCAACGTTTATTTATTTATTTATATATATCTTGACCACAGGATCGCACTGAATAAATGTATAAAAGGAAAATGGACGGTATCTAACGTAATCCAAAATTCGCATATTGCGCAGGAATACAAAATTTATTGTAAATTGAATTCCGAAGTGCATTATCAATATTCTTCTTCTTATCGAGTGGTCAGCCAACAACAGTGGCCAACCTAGTGTCAGAGTAGTTCAGGTCGACCGTATAGGCCGCTGACTTGACTTATCGACTATTGTCAAGTTGATAACAGTCGGGACCGACCTTTTACGTGCCCTCCGAAGCACTGAGACGCTCAACTGAAATACGTTTATCGATCCCGCATCTAGTGACTGACCTCGCCTAAAGTTGCTTAGCCCACCGATCCTTTGCCGATCAGTGAGCGCAGGCGGCTATGAGAGTCTCAAACCACTATGCAACCAATATAGGTAGCAAGTTTTAAAAAGCAATAGAAAATTCTTGTTTGATTAATAGTCTATATTCTAGGGGATTTTTATCGTGTTAAAAGATACGAAGTTCTATATAATTAGAGGTTTTCCTTTTATATGTAAGCAATATTTACCTCAATTTAGCGATGTTATTAAATATCTATTACTTTCATATATTTCCCAATTAACTGCAGTAAATTATACGTATGGTTTGTTACGGTTTTCCTTGTTAATACGGTGTCACCATAGTGACGAGAAGTTACAACTATAAATGTATTTGATAAAGTTATCGAGTTTTTAATGAGCTATTAGGAAAAACCATTTGTAAAATAATTAACAATCCAGCAAGTTAGTCTAATCTTGTCCCATATAAAAAACAGTACAAAGAAATAATTTTTTAAGGGAATTGCGCACAAGAAAATTTTGTTTAATTAATTTGTTGAAATTTTCAATGGTCATAAAGTATACTCACATGTTGTGCACTTCATTTTATGTTTATTTTTTTAAGATATTGTCAATAGATTTCGATATCTAAAATCAAAATAGCCTTTTAATTTTTCAATTAAAACGTACGCTTCTTCGCCACCTTAGATCCAGCGCCCATTGACAGCCGATATAAAACTAAAAAGCATAAAAATAATTATGAAATTTCACAATAGGTCAATCAATTATTATCGTTGAAATTTTCAATTTTTCTTTATAAAAATTCGTCACGTAAAAGTCCACTGCCGTGCCGAGCTGCCAGTAGGCACATGTCCTTATTGGTCCAAAAAGCCTTAAGGAAATTAGGACACAATAACTATTCAGGTTTATTTTCAACGTTGGATTGCGGCTGAATAGCCTTGCCATTAATTAATGGTTCTACAATTAAAAATATTTACTTATTAATTGACCCCTTTATAACTTACATTCTGAATTAAATAGGAATATATGTATATATATAACACCACTGTACGTGTTATGTCAATATAAATAGCACATAAACAACAGCTAATCATTAAAACACATGACAATTTAATATTAATACAATAAATTTTAAGAAAAACATTTTAGAAGGACAAATCTTCGGTTTTAATAACCTTGATTTTCTTCGTACAGCTTTTACCAGCTTCAGCCTGCTTACTTGTATATAAGTGAAGAATAAGAATAAGAGACGTCTCCTGAACTTGCGTTACTCATAAAAAAGGAACACTAAAAACTCTATTAAGATTTATTTTCTACGGTATTAGAGCCATGCTTCTCCCAGCACACAGAAAATCGGCGAAAAGTAATAGGGCGTTTCGTGCGTTGAGCGAGGCCAGATCTTCCACCCCTCTATTCCTTTCCGTTTTTCCCTTCTTGTTCCTTGGGTTGGCAACGCGTATGTGATATTTCAAGCATTCATAGGTTGGTATGACTGCTTACCATCAGGCGGACCGTTGTCGATATAGGCTAGGGTTGTTTGCCAACCATCATGATATAATAAATTTATTCACTATTAATAATGGATATTAGCTGATTTAAGAACATCAATGATATTTGAGCAACAGCTCTTTTGATAATCAGATTTACGGTATGATCTTAAATCAGCTAATATCCATTCCATTTAAAAGGCTACGGTTCCTTTTGTAGGACGCCACATAGGTTGACACATGGTGTTACGGGTGGGAACCACTGCGGAAACCAGTTTTAATAAACAGACAGTAATTATAATTCTAGTACTTAGTTCTACTAAATATTTGTTAATTTTATATATCTTATTGCCCAAAAAACAAATATAACTCAACGCCAAGTACCGCTAATAATTTCATCAATTTAATCACAGTTAGTCAGTTACAGTCAGTCATACCTTGTTAGTTATGTTTTAATTACATGTGGTAGCAGACTCGCGGTAATCAAATTTGATCAAATTATTACATATCTTTCCGGTAGCACGTCATCGAATATCACTTCGTCGACACCAGGCTTTAGCTGAGTGAGTCAGCAGTTGTCTAATCCTAAGAATTCATAAAAATAATCGGGTGTGTTGAATTATTTATTGAATAATAAAATGAGTAAGCTTATTCTAAAAATTAATTAATCGAAATTTTATTAATTTTATCTCAACACATTCGCAAAACTGCTTAATATGGATACAGGATGACGTATCAAGATACTAGCTGTACCCACGAAACCACTGGCTCTCTCTCTCTCTCTCTCTCCGTCTCTTTCTCTTTTCCCGGCTATGTATCCCACATGGTGGTGGGGTCAGCCTTCATTATTCTTTCCCTCCACTTAGGGCGAAGTGACATCGTCTTCTTTGACATCGTCGTCAGACGTCTTGCACTTCCTCATGTCCCTTAACACTAAATCTTTCTACCTTGTTCTGCCCGCGACACCGCTTAGCTATCAAACTGTAGTTTAAGTGTTCTTTATAAATAAAGAATAATTTATGCTTTGGTATGTTAATTATGACACCGACTGAACATCGATCGAACGCGAAAAGTGCTCACCCCGCCACCACTCACCAACTATTGCCATCACCCGCCGGTTACTTAAGAACTAATTATACATAAGTTAGTAGACTTCGTATATAAGAAATTAAGAATATTTTCTTTGTGTATAAACAATTTTATTTATAACTAGCTTCTGCCAGCGGCTTCGCTCGCGTAAATTACGACTTTAATACAAACTTTGTCACCCTTTCAGGGGTGGAATTTCAGAAAACTTTACAACACGTGTTTGTTTATCTTTAATCGTTCACCAAAAAACAAAGTTTCATACTTCTATTGAAATTTCAAAGGTATTCACCCAATATTGAAACTGTTTCAACTTTTAAACCCTTTTCACCTTCTTAAAAACAACACCAGTGAAAAAGTAATCAGAAAAAATATAAGTTTAGGCTGAGCGTCGATATTTATTTATTTAATTCTTTATTGTCAGGCATCAAACCCCAAAGATGAAATACATACACATATAGATTATTACATTAAATACCTTACGGACTAATATACATATTATTCATATATAAAATACAATAAAATATTACTATAAATTTCTTACTACACATATCACTATTTATGGGAAATTTTAGTCTTTGCTTCCCTTCCGGTACACAAGTCCTGCTAGCCAAAAGTCTGTGCTCAAGAACATAGATTTGTGCTGAGCCTTAATTTGGAGGAGATATGGCTCGAATATAACCGCCGCAGCTTCGATACCGCCCGTTCTCCAGCACCTATTACATTTTGACTTTTCATAGCGATGTATTCCAGTATCTTTTCCCCCGATGTCTGCTGGTCCACTCGGGAGAGATACAGAAGCATGGTGGGCGGTGCAGCTCGAAATTCATCAACCGTAGGACCGGTACCGCGCTTATTGCGGTTACGTCGTGTTCGGCTATTCCTATTTTGATTTGGCCGATCCTGATCGACTAAGAAGGCGGCGGCTACGACCACCTGACGCCGCAGGCCGTTCTGGCCCGCCAGCCCCTGTGCCAGGGGCTGTATAAGTGGGACATGCCCTCGGGTCGTGGACGCGCAGAGTGGGGTGCCTGAGCGTCCGTGATGGGCGGCCCTGAGGAGGAAGGCAGCGGGTGTGGTCCGAACTGCCGTACGCTTGCGTGGGAAGCGCTGGAGGATTTCAAAAAAATCCTATTTTGAACTAAGACAAAACCCTCATTGTCCACAGAGTGCCTTAACTTTTTCCCACCGCTTACTGTAGCTTTTGTAGCAGGCGGTGGAGGTTTTAACTGTCTGTTCCTGCGAGACACATTTGCGTTACGGGTCGCACTGAAAGGTTATTGCCCTTTCCTTCCGATTCATTCCTCGGCGATGCATTTTCGCTGAAAGGTGAAAAATGAACTACCGCGCCATGGAGAGTGTCGACGTTGCACAATGGACTTTGACTCTTCGAAATTACCGACGCAGGGTTGTCACTTCGTAGTGAAGAAACTTCTTTCTTCATGTCTTTGTATTTCGTTCTGAATCCTCCAGTCTCTTTTTGATTGAAACGACTACTGTTTTCAGGGACGTAATCTGTTTAAGTAGGCTAGTATCTAACATGGTCAAACGTCACGGGTGGTACCTTACACAGATCTCTCGCCACGAATGTAAGAACATCGTCCGGGTCCGTTCCCTTTAACACCGGAAAGATGTGCTGCAAAGTTTTTTCTTAGCGTCCCGTATTTCCTCCTCCTTATGCTCATTCGGACATGCATATTTGCTCCAGATAGAGTTTATCCATTACATCCAGCTTGTTCTGCACGAAGGCGAGGAGCGCGTGGACCACAATGGTGTCAAAGATTTTAGCTTCCGCTATCGTGGTAGTACGCCTGCTGTCGTTACACTAATATCTAGGTCATATAAAAAAATCAATAAAGAAATCAGGAAACAATTATTTCAAGTTTAGGCTATGCGTTAATATGCCATTTGTATGCCATGTATTGGATTGAGTTTTCAGACATGTGTCAAAATAAAATGTAATTTTAATCAAAAACACCAAAGAGTATTGATATCGATTTCGAAGCAAAATAACTTTCTACCCCTTTTTAACCCTGTTATAGGATGAATTTCAATAAAATAAGAAAGACATCTTCCATCAATTATGTTAAAAAAGGTTTATGCCAAATTTTAAATAGATTGGAGAAAGGAATCACGTTGTCCCATACAAACTTGCCCCCTCTTTTTCACCCACTTAGAGATAGAATTTCGGAAAATCCTTACTTATCGGATGCCTACGTCATAAAAATAACACACCGTCCAAGTTTCAGATTTTTACGATCAGTGGTTTAGGCTGTGCGTTGATCTATCAGTCATTCAGTCAAAGCCTTTTATATATATAGATAAGGTGGCGCCAAACAAGTTTACTTTCCGCCCATGATAAGCACTGTAGCCTCTGGACAATAATAACAGCAATATTAGATACGAGATATTTGAGATACGAGGGGATACTTCCCCGAGCACCACTTCGTCGAAGTAAAGGTCAAAGTTTGGGCCCGTTATGTAAAATTCTACTTTCATTTGTTATTTGTGAGTACAACAGTACTTCCACGGTCAGACCGAAAACGGCTCTACTAATTAGACTATGTACATAACATTATGTATACATGTATAATCAGCTTACGGTCCAAGAATTTTTGCTTTTGCTTTTTTAATTCCGGCGACGAAGACTTTGGTTTTTTCGTCCCACAAAAGATCTAAAAAAAGAATTTAAAGCTAACCTTTCTGTGTCAGGGTTGCGACAGTTTGAAAGAATCTGTTCATTGGAAAACCCCAAATTCATTACTCATACAAAAATATAATCGTTGCTCAAAATAGCACAAAGCCTGTAAATAGGCTACGCGGCAGATACATATCTAAATAGTCATGTTCGAGACAGTATATTAGATAAAGACGCAGTATTTTGTCAGTGTTATATAATCTGTATAACTTTTATGACTCGGCCTGTATGAATGATTTACTTGTGTAGATTTTATGTTTCCTTTTTAAATTGTATTGATTTTGTTTTGCTACTAAAATAGAATAAACTTGTAAATTCGTTCCTTCATATTTTTTTTTTGTCAGAGGGGGTAAACGGGCAGGAGGCTCGTCTGATGAGTAAAGATCTACCACCTATCTTTATGTATGTGATTCTACTGTACGTGTGTATGGCACTGAAATCCATTCTAAAGGCTGGAATAATTTTGATGATTTTTTTGTGTGTTTAGGTGAATTCGAGTATGGTTTAGATTAACAATTGGACCCAGTAGCGCTGCTATCGGGTCTCCCTTTTTCTTTTAATTTTCGCGCCAGGACGACGTCTTCCGGGCCCGTTAGTATTTATTTATTTATTTAACAAGCACACTAACAATATACAAATATAACAATTTAATATAACACTTAAAAGATGTCACACTCACTGATATGTACATCAATAACAAGTGTACCTAACATTGACCAATTAACATGCAAATTGCCCAAAACGGACTAAAAACTATAAATATAAATTAAACCTACGTAACTATTATTAATTATTAGAATAATTTCTCACTGAAAGATAGTCAGTGAGCTTCTTTTTAAAAACAATAAGAGAATCATGGAATATGTCGACGCCAGGTATAGATTGTGATATTTTGTTATATTTAGCACAAATACGAGCAATTGGAGATTGCCTACCAAGATGCGTTTTTGCGAGAGGTATAAAAATTATATAAATATATAATATATATAAATTAGTATGCTATAAATGTTGTAAACAACCACTCTTTGTTAAATTAGTAGTAGTAGAGCATTACTCTTCCGATCACAAATGGGGCGTCGCCACTAGGAAAGTAGTACCCTCTCACAGAAAATCATCACAAAGCAACAGTATCAGTAAGTCCTACTGCATTGCGATGAGTGAGAGCGCTGGGTGCCTAATCTCCCATCTCTTCTGTTCAGTTTCTTTTTTCGCTTTTCATCCCGTCCTTTCTATTCTTTGGGTTGGCAACGCGTATGTGATATAAGTATCGCGCGCGTTCATAGGTTGCGACGACTGCTTACCATCAGGCGGATGCTTGTCCAACCGTCATGATATAAAATAAACTCTCATCCCGTTTCTAACATTATGTATTCTATATTGTATAACAATAATAACAATAGTATATATCCTTGTTCAACAGCAATAATAATTTCGTCAGAACAATTAAAGAGAGCAGCAAGGAAAACCGCCGCGACCCAGAGACTCACGGCTGCGTCCATTGCCATCGAGTCCTGCGCATCTTAAGCACGACATTAGTATTACAAGCACGGGCGGGGTTACATTATGACATTCACTGTTATGATGCAAGGTTATGGACATGACGAAAATCTAGAGGTTTCTATGATTCATATCTTCAGTTTAAAAATCATGACAGACAAATATCATTAGATATTATATAATTAAATGCCGATAATTCAACCTGTGTTTTAAGAGTGGCAATAAATCTTAGGTCCAATGCTTGCTGATGCTAAAAATATAAGTCAGTACATACTTTAGCTTGATCTTCCCTCTTTTATATTACCACAGAGGTGGCAAAAGAACATGCGGTCTGATGAAGAGGACCATCTTAGTCTATACGCTTGCAGGATTAGTAGCATCACGAGCATATCTAGTTTGAATTATGTTTTTTTACTCAATCACGCATAAATGGCTCAACGGATTGTTATGATTAGCACACAGAGAGCTACCTTTCTGGATTAACACATCGGATATTTTTTATGTCGGAACAATGTTCGGTTCCCGTGGACTTATCAAAAGACGTGAAAGGAATTTGAAATTGAAATTCAATAGAAATTCGGTATAGACACATTATTTACTAATTTTTCAAGCACTTTTCTTTAAACAATATTAATTAAGTAATTTTAAAATGATTAAATAATCGATAATGAATAATAATGCGACTATAACCCTTCTTCGAGGAAAAGATATACATGTACAATTAGGATCCGCTCTCGCGTTAACGGAGCGGAGTGAAGATTCTTCCGTTGAACTATTGAGTCTTCAAAATTATTACAATAAATTACTTTTAACTTTTTTTGTTTGTTACAAGTCACTAGTTTTATCAACATTTTGTGCGTGTAATAGTAAAATAAAAGTAATTAAAATTTAATTTACTTATTTTATATATTTTCCTGTAACAGTATTTTATTACAGCAAATTATAAATAACGCAATATCGCATTATAGAACATATTATGGGCAGAAGGTCTGCTCTGAATGGCCATATTTCGCGTAATAAAACACTAAGTACATAAATGAATTTTCACAGTAAAATTGAAACAATAATTACCATAGTAAAAATTAAAAACGATGTGTAGCATTGAACATGCTAAACACAGATCACTTGCATCATCATATTTTTAGTAATTATTAGTTTGCTAACTGCCATGCTCATTCTTTCATAGGGTGCCATGCCATGTTCATTCTTTCATAGGGTGTTGTTATTATATAATTATATTCCATAGGGATTCTAAAATAAATTAGCCCAGGAAGTGATCCTGTGATGATTGATAGTGATCGGATCAACATTATATTTTCCCTTCTAGTTCGCTAGATTTTTAGAAAAAAAGGAAATACGTTAAGTAAAGTTAGGAGCCTTATTTCAGATAACACTGCTTGCCTTAAATAGATTTGTTAACTTCCATAGAATGTCTATGTAGAGGAGCCCCCTGTGCAGACATAGTAAAACTCCGAACCCCTTTCCCAACATAAAAATGAAAAAGGGTTTTTCAAAACTTTCATAAAATATTTTACATTAAGTTTCCACGTGCTCCGTATCTTCGTAGTTTCTACATCATTAACAACTTTCTTTGTTATTTTACGTAAATGCTTTATATTTCCCATAATCTTTGTCAGCAAAAGAAAAAATGTTTTTAATAACCATCTTATAAATCACTTTTTTTGTAACTACTACATAAATCATTACAGCGCCATCTAGTGGCGATTAGCTAGAACTCGCGCCTTGATATTCCAGTCACGGTTTGCACCGCGGGAAACCACGACCCTGACGTCAGCCGCGCGAGCACAAATCATGAACATAAGTTTCTTCTGCAACGCTACGAAATCTTACGTAACCATAAGGATAGGGAAACTTAGGTGATCATTTTTAAATTGCACTGGTTTTCCGCCTACGCGTCTCTCGTCATTCATAACGTGGAGATAGAATGACGCGGCTAAACCTTAACATGCTAATAGATTGATCGGAATATTGAGAATGACTTGCGAAAACGATGATCAGGTCCTGATGCAACTTGTTGTTGAGTAGATGTTTAGCTTGTCATGCCACGTTGATTCGTGAGTCACATAATTGCTGACGTGAACAACTCTGACACTAGGTTGACCACTTCCCACTCCATAATAATAATAATACTGTCTATTATCACAAATAGTGAGATAATTAAATGTTTCAGTTATAAATTAACGTCATAAGTCACAGTGACCATTTTAACAGTTGACAGTTTTAAAATAAGTACATCATCCACCAAATAAGAAGATTTGTGATATCTTAAACCTCCAAACAAACCTTAAAATAAAAAGAAAAATTATATTCAGAAAATTTAAATATCTTAACCATTGTTTTATAATTTATAGTTTTTTACTTTTTTTTTAAGTATTGTCTTGCAGCAGTGTAAGATTTTTTTATTTCACAATCCAGCGGACAGTTTGCCCGGGAAGTCACCCATTGTCTGTGGACTCTTCATAAGCATAACGTGTTGTCGACCCGAGGCTTGAGAATGATGAATGAATGAAGGTAATAGAAGAGTAAAGGTGTCAATAGGTGGGATGGTGGTGATCCTCTGGCACTATACTGCTCCTTCGGTCAGGACCGGTGTCAATAAAGCGGAGTTCACTTTTTCCTCAAATGCGCTCTTACATTTTTACTCAAAAGCTCTATCTATTACCATAACACTTTTATTTGATGGGTTGAATTTAACTCCAATTAATCTTTTGTTTGCGTATTATTACAATATCACACAGGGTCCAGTGTGACTCTTAAGGCCAGTGGGGCCAGCAGCAATATACTTTTATGAAACAAATCAAATAAAAATTATTAATTTGTTTCAAGGAATTAACCTTCGACTTCTATTTTGTGTAAGTTACACATTAATTTTTGTATTCGAATTCTAAGCGGCATTTATGACATCTATTATGGTTTAAAACAAAAAAATGTTTGTTTACTTTAAATAACAGATTACTCATCTTCACTGCAGCCCTCCTCTACCATGTTTGATTTATTTATCTCCATCTGATTGTTGAAAACAATCTTATTATTAGTTAATAGTTTTTACAACTAGCTTGATCTTTTTACTGGGAGAAGATTAAAAAAACTGGAGAGAAATTATTTTATTTAAAAGAACGCTTAATAACATTAATTTAGTCAAAATAAAAATGAAACCTTGTTTTCTGTAAACAATAATTATGAATCGAATTGAATATCCTCGAGCTGCTTTGCCATTAGAATTTTCAAACTTCCATGAAAGAGCTACCCCACTCTCCTACATAATTTGATAGTATCATTGTTAAATTGCGATTTTTCTAATGATTAAATAGAATTAAAATCTGTAAACATGTTTATAGCAAAATGTCGTGTCAAGGGTCTTCAAAATGTAATTAAAAATAATTTTACATTATCAAATCCAAATATCCATAATTTAATTAACATTTTTAAAATTTAAAACTATTTGGCTTAATTAAATAAATATTAATAAAATTATTGTAACTAAGGAAACATAAATTAAACATGAATAAATATTTTATAATGTTAAAAATCGTAATAACAAAGAAAACTTAATGAAAACATTTTAATATATTATTTTTATTTAATATAATTAAGAGCTATCTATTGGCGGATGGAAGAACTAACTTAAATAAAATAAAAAAATCTTTTTAATACTGAACAAATAAATAATTTGAATAAAACTTGTTTCAATAAAAGCTTAGCATATTAATTACAATTAATATTTTAGTCGACAGACTAGCGATGTATTAAGGATCATTAATTACACTATTACTCACTAGATGGCATAACAACACTTATAATCATTGCTAATAGATCTCCATAACACTAACAGATGTCGCTGTCAACCTTAAGTTAGAAAATGAAATAGCAAATAGTTTTAAAATACTATTACAGATTACCATTAGGCATCTAAATAGCATTTCAATTATTTAAAATAGGGTTTACTTGTTTACTTATTAAGTAGAAAAGATAAACAAACAGACGAGCACATACAAATGTACATTTGATTTGCTCAGCTGGTAATTAGGCACACTTTTAGATCCGCGAATGATGATCATCCATGGTAGGTACCTAGAATTAGAGTAGCCATGACTTTAATATTATCAGGAAAATTAATTTAAAATAATGTTATAATCGTATTTGGACGCAAATAGGCAATACCATGTCAACCCACAAAATGGAAAAAGCTGAGTTATATATGCAGAAGTGTTGGTAAATAGCTGAAGAACATTTTTCTTTAATATTTGTAGGGTATTAAGCTTTAAAACTTCTAAAAAAGACATTTTTAAATCATGCCATTTATGTATTATTTTAAACGTTTTGGGTTATATTATATACGAAATATGCAGTTTGTATGCTTATTTTATGTGAAAATAAGTAAAATAACTTACATACATCTTGAAATTGCCAAAAACTTGACCAATATATAAAAAAATCATATAATGCAAGTTGTTCAAAATTTTCAAACGCGTTTTTCTCGAAATGACATTCGTGTGGGTTGACATGGTATTGCTTATTTGCGTCCATTTATTAAGTACTTACTATTTAGCCTTCTTTTTTAAGCTCTTATTATAACTTGCACAAAACAGAAAAAGCTGTCTTGTCTTGTATAAAATGAAAGTATTATAAAAGAACACCTTAATTCCAGCTACAACTACAAATATATTCATTGTCTACAATAAAATTCAAAACGACAAATCCGCATAACAAATGAGAATCGTCAATTATTTAAAAGACATACGTGTCTATATATCTCTTTAAAGTCTAAATAAACCCATGTCCAAACTAAGACCACAACGTCCACTCAACAATATAGGACGCGAAAATGTAACAACTATCCCATGCTTTTTGGAAAATTTAAAATATATAGATATACTTTAAAATAAAATTAATGAAAAAATACACAATATTTTGATATGATTTAAAATAGCTTTGCTGTCATCCTAACGATAAAAGATAGACATAAAATTGTCAATATTTGTCCATCACGACGCGTCCAACATGGTAACTCAAGTCGTGGTGTGTTTTTTGTATAGCGCGGAAGGTGCGGGAGACGAGGCCGCTACGTTTCCGCGTTAACTAGCCGTGAACCATCGCGACGCGGCGTGACGGCGAAGGACCACGTTTGGGTGCAATTGTTCATTTGTTCAATTTGACATGTTTTATAATCATAATGGCGAATCGCTGTAAATCGCCCCTGACCAGAATTAAAATTGGAACTGTGATTTTCGACTTATACTTTAAGGCAATTAAATGTTTTAGAGGACGATACGAAGTCTACAGTTAACCTTCTTAAAATGGACAGCATATGGCTCTGTCAGTGTACCTACAAGGAACATACCCACCTTTCCCTTAGACTTATAGTTATGAGCCATTGCCGATCTTTAAACATTTCAGGCTGAGTTCTGCGGTTTGACCCAATTAAAAAGAAATATAGCCAAGGTACAATTTTGTCGTAGAACCAATCGGTATTAACCTGGTATAGACACGCTTATGACGAATAGTATATCTATGACTTGTTTCATTTTGTTCGACGAGTGATAGCTTGACACCCAAACTCTCCCATTTCCTCCCACTACCTATCTTCTCGTTTCTCCCTTGCTATGGTATCGCACATGTTATTCGTCTGTCTCTACAAGCGCCGACAGTCTTCATACTATTATTCTAAACTATAAATAGTTAGTTAGTTTAGAATCAAATTTGAGCCCCCGTGAGGGCTGCCGCTTTATCACGGCTGAGTCTCTGTACCCGGCCCCCCTCGGTGACGCTGTCAAGGCCAATAGGGCCCACAGCAATACACATTTCGAAAAAAAAAGGGCTAATTCGAAGCTATAATAAAAATATTTAATATTCTGAAAATAAGCATTTATATAAATTCTGATTTTATGCAGACTAAAACAGGTCTCTACAATCTAAATTTGAAAGTTAAAATCTGCACTCGAATATTATTAATATTGGGTACAATTTAAAGCTTACTTAACAAAAGATATATAAGGAAATTAAAAAAAAAGATTATGCATACAATATTACTTATTTAAATATTGTTTAAGATATTAAAATCGAATTACGCATAAGGAAATACAATTAAAATATTTTTTGTAAATAATTAAGGTTCCTTTTGCATAATCCATATACGAAATAGAAAAAATACAAAAAATAAATACTTACCAATTACATTATATGAATTGTTTTAGATCTCGTGTCTTAAATTAGAGGGTTTAGGGAATATTAATTATGAAAATTCTTCTTTCTAACATTTTCATGGCATTTTGACGGAGTTTACTAATTTTTCCCTCCGCGACCACAATTAGATCTAGATGCTAACGAAACACTATGTTATAATACGAATAGCTTACCAAATGAAACGTCTAGGCCTACCATGAACTCTTATTGCGATTAAAATGACGACCTCAATTGAACTATATCGCTAATTCTTACCATGACTTATATTTTAAAGTCACGTTCTATAACATCAGCTATGTGCCAGTGAAAGTCACGTTATAATCGGTTCAGCCTTTTCAGAGATTAGCTGAAACAAACAACAGACAAATAGACAAAAAAATTAAAAATTGTTGTTTTATGAAACTACCGAATATACTTCAATATACATTTAATGGAAAGCTGTTAATTTGGAATTAAAAACAGACAAATTAATCTTATTTATTTATATGTATTTTATTTAGAAATATAAGACCACTTGGTTGAGAAAGGAAAACAATCGCATAAACACCAACACAATTAGAAGGAAAACATCGTGGCGTCCTATACACTGAAAAAATATTTATCTATCTATATCTAGAGATAAGGATCGGTTCATAAAAAAGATAAAAATGCGCAGAACCAAGTGATATTAAAGGAAAAAAATATAAAGAACAGCTGACCTTGAAGTCCAATAGAAAAACTCCGAAGTAGACCATATTGACGTAGTATGACTACACAGTGTACAGATACTTTCACTGCGGCTATATTAATAAAGCCATCTTTAATACGTGATAAGGATGAGTCGATCATTTATTTGACTTCCGTAACAATTACATGATCATTGTCATCACAGTAATCGGTCGGTTCCTAGGGCGCCAGTGGCGGTCAAGTGCGGCCTACGTCAATGATACGACACAAATACACACAGGGCTGACACATCCTTTGGGAGTGTTTATTTTTTATTTTCATAACGGTTGGCAAGCAAGCCAAATGGTAAACAGGCAAAGCAACCCAACGGATAGGAGGGATTACAAGGGAAATAAGAAAGTGAACAAAAAAGAGATGGGGGCGCTCTTTCTCTCAGCACGAAACGCAACAGTACACTGTTACTTTACGCCGAATTGCTGTGAGAGGGTAGTAGGTACTTCCCCAGTCTAAGCGGCCCATTTCTGCCAGGAGAAGCATGTCTCTACTACTTCATATGATCTTCTTTATGATCTGTTCGTTTTAAATCAGACAAACGTTTTAAAAGCATGCAATCATTTTCCATATGCACGGGTTTTGGGTACAATCGACAAAATAAATAATTCCTATTGTTTCGGAATGACCTAAGAATATATACGTACATAGACAAACTCGTAATTATGTACATTGAAAATGATTAGATTGATAATGGCAGCCCTATATATCATGTCGATAACTCCGCATCTATGGTATAAACTAGTCACACTACTGGAAGTAGCCTTATGCCTAATTATAGTAGTTTTTCTCGACTCGATAATTTCCACTTTGGACTTGATAATGGATTAGACAAGGTCGCGTGAAATATTTGTCTATTTGCTGAAGTGCGATAAACTTAAACCACGATTGAGAATTAATGTAGTGAATAGGAAAATTCAAGTTTATATTGTTCAAAGCCTTGTACCGAAGCTAGTATTTAATGTGCTGTTTTAAATAGTAAAAGTAAATAAATGATAAGGAAGCCCAAGTTAATATTTAACGAGCGCTCATCGTCGGACGATATTTAATTTCGGAACTGATGGTCATGTAAAACTTCCTGTTAGAGACAGCTTTAGGGTTCCATACCCAAAGGGTTAAACGAGACCCTATTACTAAGAGTCCGCTGACTGTCTGTCTGTCCGTCTGTCAGCAAGCTGTATCTCACGAACCATGATAGACAGTTGAAATTTTAATGATGTATTTCTGTTGCCGCTATAACAACAAATACAAAAAAAAAACTGAATAAAATAATATTTTAGGGGCTCCCAAACGTGATTTGTTTGCCGTTTTTAATAACAATTCTATAGATACATTATCTCAACAAAAGGAATAGCTCATAACAAGATATGTATCAATAAAGCGTTATTCAAGGCGTGTCCTTGCGATGAATTGCGCCACGCTCGGGGAGCGTTCTCGTAAAACTGTCCGATTACATGACGTATGGGAACTTTGCATATAAACTGCAGGGAGTGAAGTGGGGAAGACTCCTCGCTGCACAAGGATATGTTTCTTTTATATAATTTAAGTGACTTCAGTTACCAAAGGATGCACATAATTTTGGTAAATCAGGTGCTACTTGAAGTTTCATTATCGTTTTTAATTATAGGAAATAATAAATAAACGCTGCACACTCAACTGCCCCCCTTAGGATATTGATATCCTGTGTCGGGAGTCCGGAAACACATTCATGAACAAGATGGTCAATACAAACAAATTATGCTCCGAGCGGGAATCGAAACCGCGACCTGTGGCGTATAAGGCAGTTTCGCTACCGCTGCGCCACAACGTCGTCAACGTCATTTTTCATCGAATTTATCTATGACAACACATAAAAAACAGGTTTACATATAAAAGATTAATAGCTGGATATATTTATTTACACTTTTTATTTAATTTTTTTATGTGGGAGCGGGTAAATGGGCAGGAGGCCTGATGTCAAGCGATCACCGCCGCCCATGAACATCTGCAACACCAGAAGGCATGCAGGCGCGTTACCCTTTAACGAAAGAATAGGCTCTTCTCTTAAAGGTTACCAGGTCGTAACAGTTTGGGCCACGGGCGCAGTCACAGTCATTTTACTCGGAGACTATTGGCTCTACCTATACGAAATCCACACATTAGGTGTATTCTATGAACCGCTACATAACTTTGTAAAAAATCTTAAAAATATAAAAATTAAGGGTACCAGCCTCTAACTTTTGATCTATGGGATTTAAAATTCTGAAAAAATTTGAGCTTGTAGAACATCCAATGAACTTTCAACCACATTTGGTTTGAAGAAGATAGGTCCACAAATTTTAGAGATATATAAGTTGTTCCCATAACTTTGTTTTCCATATTATTTTTAATAATTACTATGAAATTACCAACTTATATTTGGGGTCGATTTTAATTCTTTATTATTTTTAAAGTCCTTAAGATTCTTCATCATCAAGCTGCGGAACTCGGAACATAATATAAATCTACCGAAAACCTAGTCGCTCACTAATTATTACGTGACATAACGTGACGCGTATGTTGTGACTGACTCACACATCAACGAGTCGTTATTTAATATTTATTCAGTGGCACTTGTACTTCTTCGAGCGTATTCACACGCTCATGAATCGTGAAAAATCACGGAGACGTCCGAAATACACAGAGCAGTATTTAAGACCTATCCGGATCAATCTTTCAGCCATGTGAAAAGTTATACTGGAATTAATTATTTCACGATTAGATCCTTAGGGAATCGTTATTTATGACGATACGCCAGTGATGTACATAATATGTATTTTTTTTTAATTTGATGACGGTTGGCAAACAAGCATACGGTGCGCCTGATGGTAAGTAGTCACCGCATCCTATGAACGCACGCGATACTTGAAGTATCACATACACGTTGCCAACTCAAGGAACAAGTAGGAAGAGATGAGAAACCTACTGATACTGTTACTTTACGCGGATTTTCTGGGAGAGGGTTGTACTTCCTCGGTTGAGCCGGCCCATTTGTGCCGTTATCATTAGGTACATAAGGTAATACATTAGGTAAGTAATTAAAATCTTCGATTATTTATTTGACTTAATATAGCTGTATTCAGAAGGTCATACGCTCTATGTACGCTTAATAAGTACCGATGCGTTGTTTATATCCGTTCTGATGAGTCGTCGAAATAACCACGAGGAAGCTTGATTCAGCGATTACAATTACGTGATTACAAATAAACATCTTATAGTGAGCATTAAAAGTAGTTTAAATTACTTTCATTATTTTATTTTATACTTCACCTACCTTTCTACCTATCGGATTATAAGCCTTGTAAACTTACAATACTTTTAAGAAAATTGAACCTTTATTATATTCAAACAGTTTTGTATCAATTCATGACTAAGGTTTTAGTGACCTGATGGTCAGAATCTACGTTTTTAGGCAATAGTCTTCACAGATTTGATATTCTACCTAGCCAATAAGATACTGTATATGGAGATCTAAATAAATTCATTCTTTCATTCATTCATTCGTTCGTTCGTTCGTTCGTTCATTTAATAATTTATTCATTCAATTAACAAGGCAATTTAGTTTTATTTTATTTTATCGAATTTAAACTCTACCGTATGGATGTTTTAACATCCCACCTCTGAAAAGGTACAACATAAAACGAACCCCATTTATATGTGAAGATTGAGGTCAACGATGTAAAAAGACTGATTTTGATATTTTATGTAACTATAAGGATTTTGGGATCTGGACATGTCAAACTCCTTGCATACATTAAACAACAATTCGGATGACACCGCAATAAAGAGCTAGTATTATAAAATGTACAACAAAATAAAATAAATCAATTGTATTACAGATTTTTCGTAGAATTATAACAAAGCTTCACGTCGCGTAATAAATTATGGAACTTGTTACCAGCTCAAGAACAAGATATTTCAAGGAGAACTAATGGATTTTTAAAATTACCTATAAATATATTTTATTTATTTATTTAATGGCTGTTATGGTATAATAATAAAATACTTACCGTACTAGAAGCACAGCCAAAGTGTTTTTTTGTTGGCAATTATTATTTATTTACCTAAAAATATAATCAAATTTACCTGCAAAGAAAATCTATCTTTATTACATATGAGTAAGGTTTAATATTACTTTTGTAACAATGAAGATACCTAAAATTAAAAAAGTATCCGTAGTAATATTTCGTAACGCATTGTACGAGCCCGGATAGCTCAGTCGGTAGAGCATTGGACTTTTAATCCAAGGGTCCAGGGTTCAAGTCCCTGTTCGGGCGTTAATTTTTTTATTTTTATTATTTAAAAATACATTAATTTCATAATATTTATTGTTTTTTTTTAAATATTTTATATAGTTTTCAAAGTAATTAAATGCATTTATATGGCAATAAAAAACATTTCGAGTGTAATGCTCTAGGCACAAACAATTCTATTCCAAATAATAAACGTTTGTCATTTCACTTCATTTCCCTCAACAGCCTGCTCTGCCTACAAATTCGCTCTCAACGCGAAACGAGTCATTCGCTCGCGAACAACCGCTGAGGCACCGCGCGCCTGTGATACTATGCCAGCCAAAGACTAATAAAAAAACAAAGTGTCGTATCAAAAATCGTCAACATAAAATGTCTCGCGCGTCCGCTTTCAAAACATACTTCTAAAAATGACAAAGTACAAGCTGAACAACACCGTGCGGTCGTCCTCGGAAGTAACACTCACGTCCTACATGACGGGAAGTACTGACAGCGAGAGGCGGGAAGACAGATGTTACGAGATGCAACTGGAAAACGAAAATTCGGATGGGAAGTGCCATAACTGTCCCGATACGTGCGAATTCCTCCAGGAACCGGGGAAGATTGCCGCGTCCCTGGAGAAACGGTACGATAAATACAGCCTGAACGAGTTGAAAGTTGAGAACTTGGGACGGGAAACGTCTGTATGCCTCTGCGAGAAGTACAATGGGGGTTGTAAGTTGTGCCCGAGGCCAAGTTTGGCTCCAACGTTGACCCTCAGCTTGGACGGGAACCATGGGAAGGACGCTTGCCTCTCCTGCAACGGTGCCTGCGGATCACCAAACCCTAGTAAGTATTTATAAAAATATAATTATTTCTAAGTACGCTTTTGTTTTGACGGTTGACGACATTGAAAGTGAAAGTGACTTGCTAATATGACATTCAAAGTGAATATTTACTAATGTAAGCAGAAAAGCTACTTTTATGACCTTAAAAGCAGTGCACATACGATTTGTTTGTATCTAAAACTAAAATGCAGTAAATTAAAAAATTTTATTATTAATTGGATTTAATTAATTAACTGACCAATGTCAAGGATTACGACTTTTACGAGTTTACGGATTATTTAATAAACATTAGAAGAATTTAAAAACTATAGCCGACTTGAAAATGTTTTATTATTAATTGTTCTATTATGGTCAGACTTAGCTGCTTTAAATATAGAAGTAAACATTCCAAAATATTTTCAGAAATAGCAGGGACTGTCTAAGCTAAAATAAATACAATGTATTTTGGAATATCATTTTGTAAAGTCGGTTATTATAATAATAAAGCATAAAGAAATATTTCAAAAGATACTAAAACACACGGAGCTAATACAGCGCGAGGCACGGTCAATACCGTCGCATAATTAGCTATTATGCACGTACTTTGCGTTATATCAAAACATAGAGTTATAATAATAATAAATAATTTCCTTTCATGTCACCTTTTATTATTTTACTAAGTTGGCAAGCAAGCGTACGACCTACCTAATGGTAAGTCTGTGACCGCTTGTAACACCATACATTTGTAGGTGTCACTTACGCGTTGCCAACCATGAGTGTTGATTATTATATCTTCTTTTCCCAGTAACTTCACTAGCTACAGTATCCTTTAAATCGAAACACAGTATACTGATTTACGGTAGAATAATTACTGTCACTGCGGTGGTACCTACCGGGCCGGCCTCTCGCAATAAGAGGCCTACCACCAGTAAATAGGTATATATTATGAGTACGATTGTACACGGTAGTACGAAAACTGCTACATTTTCGTAATTGTATCCCCTACCTTTGACTCTTCCTCAAGACGTCACTAAGTGGCAACGGAAAGTGATTCAGGTCAGGTGTTGTCAGTGCATGGGCAACGGTCCTGCTATTTGTACTATTATAAAAAAGCTATATTCAAAAACATCACTCATTTATTGGAGGTTCTGATCATAAAAACTTATCATTTATTTTTCTTATAAGATTTCTTTTGTTTTTTGTTTTGCGTTTTTACGTTTTTAACTTTTTACTTTAAGTTCTGACTAATGATTCAAGATACGCCAGTGACATCCTATTAACATTACAAATTTAAAGCCTTAATAGCTCAACGCTAGAGTTGCGGGTTCGATCCCGAGACCCTTGAACTATTGTCGTACCCGCTCCTATTTTTTTTATTGCATGACGGTTGGCAAACAAGCATACGGTCCGCCTGTTGGTAAGCAGTCACCGCAACCTATGAACGCTTGAGATACTTGAAGTATCACAAGCGCGTTGCCAACCCAAGAAATAGGAGAGACGGGGTGAGAAGGGAAAGAAATTATGAAGGGAACAGAGGGGGTGGGAGATTGGGCTTCCGGCGCTTTTACTCATCGCACGAAACGCAGCAGTACCTAATGATACTCACTACATAGTCACTACATAGTATTAAACAAAGTCGCTTTCTCTGTCCCTATATCCCTATGTATTAAATCTTTAAAACTACGCAACGGATTTTGATGCGGTTTTTTAATAGATAGAGTGATTGAAGAGGAAGGTTTATATGTATAATAACATCCATTAAATAGTGGAGAAATACTGTTATTTTGAGGTTTCTAATGTGATGTCGTAAATTACATTTAACGCGTGCGGACCACGGGCAGTAATGAATAAATCAAAACTACTGGATCGATTTGAATCATTTTTTCAGTGAATGATATAGGCTATATATTTTAAACCCGTCCTAAGCCGGGGACAGATGGTTGTATTTACCCTATTTTCCTGGGAGAGCATGTTAAACTGTCGGTTGTTATCACATAGCATCTGATACTAATCTTTAACTCATGATAAGTAATTGGCTCATATCCAATGAATTACTGGTTCGCCCTTACGGTTGCGGAGGTCGGAAGAAGAACTATTTAACAATAATATTATTTATTCGGGATTCAGGTAATACTTAAAAACCTTTATCTTTCACAGTTCATCTGCGAATTGCATCAGTAAAATTCTCTTAAAACTAAATTAATCACTTATGCAAGACCAAAAACAATCGATCTATCTTCCTGTTATATAAAAACTAAAGTCAGGAACTTGTCGTTTCCGAAGCACTTCCGCGTGCAAGTGCAACTGCAATATTGAAGACAATAGTTTTTATGCATCGCTGGCTAATTTAAGAACAATTGATTTATATACAAAGAGAACAACGATTTTATACTTGTGTGTCAATAACCTTATACACTTAACAACAAGATTAAATTATTAAATAAAACAAAAACCCTACTGCATTAAAAAGAAAAAATTGGAATGGAAAAAATCAACCTTTAACCATCGATTTCTCGAACACCAAACAATATTTCAAAAAATTTACTCTTATTTTTCGTCACATTTTGCCGCTAAAAGAATTGCAATATCTGTTAGGGAATATTTTTTCCCACGGGCACCATATTAAAATAAAATGCCCTATGTCACTCTCACAACTGAAACGAATCTAATGACACATCATAATATGTTGGAATCCGTCAAAAGGTCTAGGTTGTAGAGCGTCACAAACAAATGGACGGAAATAAGCAATACCATGTCAACCCACAAAATTGACAAAACCGAGTTATATATGCAGAAGTGTTGGTAAATGGCTGAAGAACATTTTTCTTTAATATTTGGAGGGTTTTAAGCTTTAAAACTTCTAAAAAGCCATTTTTAATCATGCAATTTATGTATTATGTTAAACGTTTTGGGTTATATTATATACGAAATATGCAGTTTGCTTACTTATTTTTTGTGAAAATAAGTAGTATAACTTACATAAATCTGAAATTGCCAAAAACTTGACCAATACATAAAAAAAATTACGTTTTTCTCAAATAGACATATGTACATACGCTTAAAAATCATTACTCTTCTTCGGCAGTCGGGTAAAAACATTCAATTTTGTAAAAACTCTGATATATTTTTGTAATGTCGCTGCTTTTTCACCTTAGAAGTGCTTAAATGCAAAGAGACGTTGTTGTACAAATTAATAAAATCGCTTCATTTCTCGCTCGCTCAGCGCAGCTCCTGTGGAAACTGCTTTGCGGAGCGAATTTAGATAAATGAAGCTAGTGGTTCTTAACAAATACATCCACATACAGCTCTGGTTGAAACGCAGGGTTATGGTTGGCATAAAAGCATACCGGCCGCCTGACGGTAAGCAGTCACCGCAACCTATGAACGCGCGCGACATGCGCTTTGAGGGAATGGACTCTGTTCCTTTACGCCTATTTTCTGTGATTACTTCCACGGGTACGCCGACCCATTTTTACTGGGAGGGGCATGGTTCTACTAATGAACTTTTATTTTTTATTATTTAACTCATTCACCAACCCTTTACTTGAACTATTCATAATAATGATTGCCAGTTTAAGTCATAGTATTTAATTTCAAA
Source organism: Hestina assimilis (assembly GCA_023373885.1). Classification (NCBI taxonomy): domain Eukaryota; kingdom Metazoa; phylum Arthropoda; class Insecta; order Lepidoptera; family Nymphalidae; genus Hestina; species Hestina assimilis. Next base: position 288,890 of record CM041749.1, on the reverse strand, counting down.
GCAAAATATAATTCACGAAATTATCGCTCCAATTCGGAATAGTAGGAAATTTGACAGGATGATGAAAAAACTATATTTTACTTCATATTCTGAATAACAACTGTTGAAAAAGCGTCATACTTAACCTTACCTTCATTACCTACAGGAATCCATATATCGTGGTCCCTCGGAAGAATCATCGGAATCCGTACCCAAGCACCAAAGATCCAAAGATGTAACGTAACAATAACACACACACATACAAAGTACAAAGTGTCATCCTAATTGGTAACTTCTTAATTCTTCTACTCCTATTTGAAAAATAATTTATTAATTCAAACTTAAATTTGCTCTGACATGAAAGGTACATAAAGTGCTTTATTTTTAATTGGTTAATATATTGGTTAATCATACATCATTATCAATGTCACGTCAGTTAATTTTTAACTCGTCCAGGGTCAGTTTGCCCCGCGCTGCGCTGCGCTGCCCACAGCGTTGCCGATGCAGTTTATTTTACAACAACTTATGGAACGTTATTATTTTATAAGTAATAAATATTTTTTTTAAATCATGTTAAAAGTAATTGTAGTGTAGTCTTTTTTTCGATTATCAACTTTTTTTAAATTAATATCGTCGTTATAATTTTAAATCTAAATTTCTTACTATGTATTGAAATGTACATGTCTTAATTAAAATAAAAAAATAGTGGCAAAAATCATTATTTACCATTTGCTAAAATATAATAAAATTAAATTCATTTTACTCATGATAAACTAATACGAATTTCATTTAATGAACATATATTCGAGAGTCATATTCTTGATGTTTTAATACTATATATTTTATCAGTCATAAATCCACGTGTATGTATGTTATTAATATTATTTTTTTTCTTATAGATTTTTCTTGAAAATATTTATACCAGACTTTTACCATTAATATCTAGGGATCGGAAACACACTAACATTATAACCCCGAGCTTCGCAAATGATCTCAAAATTGACCTTTATTTTTTTATCACAGTAATCCATTGGCTTGATAAAAAATAAAAGATCAAGATACATTTTATCAATAGATCTAAAAGCTTCTGAAGGTAGACGACAGCCACTTTTAAGTACACTGTCAATGCCACGGGCTTACAAATACAAGTAGGTATAGTGACATAAACATTGTCTTAGTTCTAGAACTAAATTATAGATTGGCCTTAAAATCATTAACAAGAAATATTACAATATATTTACAATTCAAAACTATATTTACAAATAATTACTTTCACACAAATTATGTCTTCGTGGAATCGTGTCAAGAATGCTATCAGTACTTGAATAGTAATCCGAGACTTGTTCTTCTCAGCATTATTCTTTTTATTTTATGTTACAAGTTGGCAAACAAGCATACGACCCATCTGATGGTAAGTGGTTACCGTAGCCTATGAGCGCTTTCAGCACCATTGGTAGGTGGTACACACGGGTTGTCAATCTCGAGATATTGATTCTCAAATCTCCTCTGCCCAGTAATTTCACTATCGTACAGTGCCCTTCAAACCGGAACACAGTAATGCCTTAGCACTACTATATGGCGGCAGAATATTTGACACTGCGGTGGTACCTACATAGCCGGCCTCTTGGAACAAAAGACTTACCACCAGTGTGACTGATTGCACTGGTGGAATAATCTCTTCTGTGACAGAGGCTATCCCAACAGCGGGCGATAGGGTCGTCACATCCCGACGCAGCTAAAACTTGAATACTTAGAGGTACTTGAATAGTAATCCGGTTCTTCTTCTTCCTATCATTATTCCCGGTGTTATATCTACCCAAGGTCTATTTGTTACTCTTTTCTTGATTTACTAATATGAGAGGTTGCTGTACTTGGAAAGGTTACTTATTAGTTTGTACACAGAGCGATTGAGCGAGATCTGACCTGCGAAACCCTAAGGTACCGAACCTGTAACGTATTGGATCAGAGCAAATTACCTATCAAGAGCCAGCGATTACTATCAGATGTTATGTGATAACAACAGGGACCGAAAGCTTAACGTGCTCTCCGAGGGACGGTGGGGAAACTCATAAGGACGGCCAGACCGAAACCGATATTTGTAAGATCACGCAGATTTGCTACCAACATGCCACAACGTCGTCAATAGTAATCCCGATTTTTTTGGGTGAATTATTAACCAGTTCTTCTGTTATTTGAGAGAGCATTAAGACGGAGTTCGAGAATTTTTACAATTTCTTTAGTCCTAATGCTTAATGACCCGAGTAATTCTTTTGCAATTAGGGACAGCGAGAATTTGGTAAATGACATCATTGCGTCGTACAATGAAGTCATTTATTCTGTTTTTTCCACACCATCCCTATCATCCGTCTCCCTATCATGAGACAGGCTCGATGTGTCTAATACACGGGGCGTCTCAGAAATTGTAGTAAGGCCTATAATGATGCATATAATTTTTCAAAATGCTAAAAAAAATCTAATTCTAGATCAGATATACGCTTTTTAATTCATTGCAATTTCCCTCGCAGAATACACTTTTTTATTGACTATTCATACATTTCTTTAGGGCTGTTAAACGATCGAGATTGTAATAATATAACGCCCAGTAATGATAATGAACTCACTTGTTCGATTATTTTTGCCCTTAAAGGGTTGCGGATATCAGATAGCAATCCCTCTACGAAAATTTGCGACCTGTCAAATCTTAAGTGGTCTCATCAGAAGGCGAAAATACCAGAAACTCTAGGAATATATAATACAGATATTTAAATATTAACACCAACAACCTATGTACAAATATATACAATAAGGAACCACGTTACTAACCTTTACAAAGATCAAGGAAAAATATAAAAGCTATTTTGCTAATTGACCAATAGTAGTAAAGAATTGTACTGTACTAAATAAATAAAAGAACTCTGGCAAACTTATAATATTAATTAAGTAATATTATAAACACATCGACTGTTGGAACTACCAATGTCAAACACATGTCTGACATTCAGTATATTCGGATATTGGGTAATTCGGTATAATAGCAGGTCGCTATACTACTGAGGATTTCTTTGATGGATTTGCTTTTGGTATTAAGAGACTATTATTTACTTTTATTTCAAAATTCGGAGACCAAAACGTCACGGTCACGTCAAATTATGCAAGTTTTAAATTCGTTATTGTATACTACCAAAATCGGAAGACAAGCGTGTCTATGACCTGCCTGATTGAAAGCAAACGTGATCTATATTCCTCGCAACACTAGAGGTCTGCATTGCGGCCTGAGAGGAAAAGTAAGAGGACGAAAAAGACGAAGATGGAAAGTGCGTGTCGATTTGGCCAAAAAGAATAAAAATATCAAGTTTCTTGTACATACATTTTTATATATAAAAAATACTAGCAATGCTTTTTCAACACATTACTAATATTTCTATTGCCCTTCCAAATAAGCTCGAAGCTTGCGCTAGGAGTGGGTACGACAATAGTCCAAGGGGTCAGGATCGAACCCGCGGCTCTCGCGTTAACGGAGCGAAGTCGGCCCTTCTACCGTTGAGCTATTTAAGCTACATTCTGAGGAAATTTATACTCTACCTTTTAAGGTTCGTGATACAGCCCACTCACAGACGGACTACGGACGAACAGTGACGGCTTAGTAATAGGATTCCGTTGGCGTCCTTTGAGTACGGAACTCTAAAAATGGGGAATAAGGGGGTAAGAGTTTAGTTTCGCAGTTTTTACCATGGTGGCAAACTAGTGTGAACGCCTGCAACTCCAGAGGTATCGCTTGCGTGTTGCCGACAACTTATATCTTTTTCAACCTTCCCTTGAAGAAACCCATACTGTAGTGTGTTAGGAACATCTCGGCATTCATCAGCCAGAGGGTTAGTGTCTTCTTGCCTTCATGTTGATATTCTATATGAGGGTAGAGGTGCTTCGATAGAACTAGTACTAGAGTCTATTAATTATTGTTAGGTTCATTAATAATAATTGTTTGAGTTATTCGCTACACGTGGCAGCGACAGACAGGTAATGGTGCGGAAAAGTAGATAAGGTTGTAATTAAGCATAAATAATCACAAGAAATGCAAAACGCTGCGTGTAAAAGTTTTATGTATTTTTCTTTTAAAAGAGTAAACATAAAAAAGGTAAAGAATATTTAAAAACAAAATATAATAATTTTGACGAACACAGCGTTAGCGAACCTGTCTTAATTGCTATAGGTCGCGGGTTCGATTCCCGCTCGGGACCATACTCATGTTTGCATTGGCCGTACAGGCATGAGTTCCGGTCTGGGTGTGTTTGTCCTTGTCATTGTGAATGTTTCCGGACCCCGACACAGGATATCACTATCCTAATGAGGGCCGTTGAGCGTGTAGCGTTTAGTTCGTTTAATAAGTGAATCCCGGATGGAGAATATAAAATCAATCTTCAAACATCCATATCTCAAAATTTTCTATTCCTATTTCTACTTATTTCATCAGGTGCTAAAAGAAACCAATCAAGTTGCGGTCCCTTATGATCCGTAGCATTATTTGAATCAATAAAAATACAGAACTTAGACTTCTACTTCCAGGTACGCTATTTCGTAAGGTCGTATCGAAACATTATTTGCGAATAGGAAACGCGATACTTATTGATAAATCTAATTGAAGTTATGTCACTTATAAAGCGGAACCATTATACCTGATTTGTCACGTTTCATGTATTTAGAAATTGCAACGATAAATTGTTCAATTTTTTATATATATTTCACAAGGTTAGACTATTAATTGAATAATCCTGATAAAAAATACGTTGGTAAAATATTTGTCAATCTATTTTTTTATTATTTAAAAATGTTAAAGTATTACTTATATAAAGTCTTCTTATTCCTAGCAATATTTCCAGTATTTATCCAGGGTCCGCTTATACTCTTATGCGGATTTGACAGGTTACTTTTTACAAAGCGATTGCCATCTGATCTTCACTAACCTAAGGGCCAACAAGTAATTCATTAGATAAGAGCGAGATAGATGTTATGATAATAATCGGGACCGACAGCTTAACGTGATCTCCGAAGCACGGTAGAACATGAACAAACGCCCATATCTAAACAGATATTTAATACAAACATCTGCTCCGAGTGGCTATCGAACCCTCAACCGTCGAGGCTTTGCGCCTTGAGGAGGCCCGCAACACGCCGCAACGGTCATCAGTAGTACTTATACAGTATCCCTTATTTAAATAGTAGCTCCTTCATGCGACATCGCCTACGTGCATCGTGCAATGGCAACTTTGTTTCAAAGCTAATTATTTATTGTGGTTTAAGCGTTAAAGACTTTTTCTTGTTGCCAAATAAACAAGCTTTTGGGTCAATGACTTAAACGCGAAATGGTAGAATTGTTACTTAGTAAAGTTTTTGTTATTGTATTTAAAATAAATTTCATTTAAGATTAAGTACAATTATCAAGATATGAACAAGGTTTTATTTATTACCATTTTCGATAACTTACAATAATTCCGCTAATATGTTGCAATACGCAACATACATTGCGTTAAACGTTTATAAATGTAAACATTATAATTCATCCAGTAGATATTTATTTTATTTATTTAAATAGGAAGCCAACAATATGCAACATATTATTATTTTATCTTATTTTATACACAAAAAGTTTGCAAAAAAGTTTATACATTGTATATCCCATTTATAGGCTAACATAACATAACATGTCTAACAAGAAGTTATGACTAATTCTAAGAACTAAATAAATTACATTTATAGATAAAACTGTAAAGGTAGCATGCAAAAATCAAAATGCTTAAAATAATAACAGTAATAATATATTGAGGTAATACATTTTCAATGTCAATGTTCAGAGTTCCATTGCAGTAACTAGCGTCATGCTAATTTATGACCAATTTTTATAGAACAACGATGGGGTTGTATACCCCGGGCTGGGGAAGGCCGAGGGGGAATTTGGTCCTGTCCTGCTCCAGAAAGAAAACGCAACAGTGCTGGTACCTCCCGATGATAATCTATGAGACAATAGAATTGGCCACGCAAAATAGCGTGATATTTTCATTTCCCATAACGTTATAAGCCGTGGTCCAAAAGAAGCCTCCTAAGGACTCAACCAACCTTGAGACCCGTGAGGGCTGTTTCTTTATCATGGTTTCATGACTCGGCTCCCTCGCCCGAGGCCGCTATGAAGGCTCAAACGAGTTCGCACCAGCAACCAGTCCGGTTCTTATCTGTAGAACGGATGCAACAGATTTTCTAAATGTTGATTCTAAAGTGATCATAAGAGAGACATAAAAAACTATTTGTTTTTTTTTTAAATATAATTTTATTCTTCTGTAGTAATATTAAATAAATGGATTTATTTTTTGGGTTTGATGAATTATTTGTCATATCTTACTTGTTAAATATTCGTTTCGCCACGGATATACAAGCCCGGATAGCTCAGTCGGTAGAGCATTGGACTTTTAATCCAAGGGTCCAGGGTTCAAGTCCCTGTTCGGGCGTTGACAATGTTTTCTAATTTAAGCCCCAAGGAGGGCTGCCCTTTTCCCCGTTCAGTTCAGTAATCGGTCCCCTAACTCGGTGACGCAGTCAAGGCCAGTAGGGCCGACAGCAAGACACATTCCGAACGAAAGCCACGGATATCTAAAGTATTGTTTATACTTGATATTATATTACTAATAAGATCGTTTTAAATGCCGGGTCTTGTGTTTATCTTAGTGATCATAATATTGCTATATGTGTGACGTATCGCCAGTGGGTGGTGTGAGAACGTACGTACTTACTTAGTATAGAATACTTAATATTACTATTGTATGCCTATTTTAACCGGCATAGCAGAGAACTGATATAATTTATTTCTGCAGCATAAACTGGTCAAAAAAGCCAGCTGTCCCCGCGACCTTCCCGAACCAATACGACGGAAACTGTTAAGAAAAAGGCCTGTTCTTCTGAGGCTGGCAACATCCAAAATTTGAATTATATTTTTCAAGTGTCCCAGTTGTATTGGATGTCCTGCGTGACGTGCGTGTTGAATTACTAAGTTTAAAACACCTCTTTGAAACCTTTTGTCATATTTAAATTATTTTGCGAAATAAATAATTTAAACAAAAATACATTTTTAACGGCACAGTTTTTACGGATATCCGCAAGTTTTTCGCTTTTATTTAAATAAATCCGTTTGTGAAACTGAACAATAGAGTCGGCTCCAATTGAAATATTGTGATGATAAAAGAATTTCACGCTACGTTACACTCGCACTAAACAATTTAATTTTATTTAAGCATGATATTATACTGATAACACTCCAAAGTATCTGAGATAAATTAAAATTATAATGACTTTTGTGTACAACTATGCCACTGATCGGTGGGCTACTGCATGGCATATAGCCATGTTGCTACTTTCTGTTATACAAAATCGTAAAATATATAAAACTACGCCTGTGGTTTTATCAGTATTCATTTTGATTCATAATTTTCATCAATTCATTTATAAATTTCATTCTTCATTTCTATAGATTTAAGTAGGTTGACTTTATGCACAACTTATTACAATCAAAATCACTTTACTAGATAATTTTACTACATAAAACAATAAATTGCCCAGCACTGATTTCAACGATTCGTCTTTATGTGGTACAACAATGATTTTCTGCATGATGATTATATTGAAGTAACCATCAATGTGACGCTTCGTTAGACGGACAACTATTAAAATATAATGTTTCTAATCCACCCTATTAAATAGGTTCTATTGCTGTAGTCATTCGGCACTTCGCCATGCGACAACATATAATTTCATAATAGGCACTGGTGTTAAAAAAAAGAAAGAAAGAAGGAAAGAAACAAAGAACGAAAGAAAACTTAATTACGGCCCTTATTATATCTTTGAATTAGAAGTGCAAAAATGCCACCACGAATCCATCTCAAGTTACTCATGGAATATTTCCTCCAAGATCCTTGGTCTAGCGGTATTATCAAAATTCAAAGTTGATTCCATCCTTGGGTATCCTCCTGTGAAGCATGAATTGCATACAAGCCGTTAGACTAAACCAGTTGTATGATTACACATTATTATATAAACGCATTGCGACGAGTGAAATAAGGCACTTCGACGCCACCGGCAAAGATAGTGTGGAGCGTCTGTACTGTCGACAGGGCGTTTTATTACAATATGATCTTACAATTAGTGACATGAAAAACATGCTTTTGTATTAAATATGTCCTCTGTGATGTGATAGATGCATCAAAATGCTGAGACAATATACGGATTGTTGGTAAGCAGTTGTCATACGCCTTATCTAAATTTTGAGGCTTCTTTCGAACAAGGAAAAGCCATGATACTTTTACGTAATTTAAAATCTTATAAAACATGTTTCCGACACATTCACATTATGTGAAAAACGACTTACATTACTTCACATACAAAAGTCTGTTGTACATTTTTGATAAAGTTTTTGACAATAATTCTTTGTTGATGTACTGTAGTTGTTCAGAAATAAAGCCTAGTAGAGATAAGACTGACGACGTTGTGGCGCAGCGGTAGCGAACCTGCCTTAAACGCCACAGGTCGCGGGTTCGATTCCCGCTCGGAGCATAATATGTTTGTATTGACCATGCAAGCATATTTTCCGGTCTGGGTGTATTTGTCCTTGTCCTTGTATATGTTTCCGGACCCCCGACACAGGACATCATTGTCCTAATGGAAGCCGTTGAGTGTGTGCGTTTAAGACTAAGTAAGGCTTATCGTTAGCTCATCCTATTCTAAAATAAGTTTTTGCTAAGAAAAAAATAGTCGTTAGAATATGTATTCGTAATTCCGAAGTTCAACTTTAATAACTTATAACAATAACAATTGTCTTTATGATAATTCATGAAACGTAAATAAGGCTGTTAGTGATTCATAATAATTGTGGATAATTAATACAAAATAAGTTAAATATACATATGCTACATCTTTATAATATTATTTTTGTAGAATAGATGAATCAAGATCCATTATTGACAAAAAAATATATAGAGTATTGAAAAAAAACATATTATATTCGTGCCTTAAATTAAATAAAGCATCTACAATAATTTAAATTCAAATACATATACGTCCTTTAGTTGTTAAATTATTTAACAGAGATACGGTCGACATTAGCTGGTAGCCCTATAAGATACTGGTGTAGTTAAAGGTGTGGAACAAGAAATCTTAATGGCATTTTAGATAAAAAAATATACACATTATATTTACGTTAATTGTTTTACCCATCAATTTTTTGGTTCTTTTATCCTTGAATTATACAGGATTTCTGTTTGGAGTTTGTCACAATTGAGAATTTGTATAAATCACTTGTTTGAAAGCCTTCTCCAGGAAAATCACAAATGTCAAAAATTATTGTAGACGCCAACAATTTTTTTTTGTTGTCGGGGAGAATATCTGCTCACAGATACTTCCTCCTCCCGGGCTCTAGGCAGGAGGACAGGGTCATATGGGGTTCCATGACAGGTCATGGGGGCCCACTAAAACCTTGACTGAGAGAGGCTCCGGGATCACTTGGAGAACACTATAACCGGGGCCTTTCAACTGTGCGGGTAGCCTTCAGTCCCAGGGGTCGAAAGATCCCACCCCTCTGCACTTTCATCGTAAGCGAGCCCACACTGGACTACCCGGAATGCCATCCTCATCTACCGCTACCGCTACGATAATGCTATGTGCCTTAAAATCATAGTGAAGTCTCTAATGCAATATAATGTTTTCGGTTTAAAAGACAGCATTATACTAGATATGTCGCATTGTAGCGCTTTTCGACGAAAATACATTAAATGTATGCGCAAATTGGAACTTTACGCTGCTAAAACTTTTTCAATAAAAAGTTCCATACTTAAACTTTTTCTATGTGTGTGCTTGAATAAAGCATAACAAGGTAGAAATGTTGAAGAGTAATATATAATGAGACGACGATGTGGCGCAGCGGTAGCGTATCTGCCTTAAGCGCCACAGGTCGTGGATTCGATTCTCACTCGGAGTAGATCTTTGTATTGAACATACAGGCATGTTTTCCGATCTGGGTGTGTTTGTCCTTGTCATTGTGAATGTCTCCAGACCTCGACACAAGATATAAGTATAAGTATCCAAATGGGGCCGTTGAGTGTGTAGCATTTATTTATTTATTTTAATATAAAAATGATTAAAAGTACCATAATTTTTACATGTTGTAGACTTATAACCCATATTACATAACTTGTTCCTCATTACTTTATGATACATACATATATCTGTATTAGATATTTAGAAGAAACAAAAATTAATTTTAATTTAAATACTGAAATCACAGATTAATGACTTATTAATATACTAAAATCTTCTCGTAAGTATATAATTATTATAGCTTACCCAAGTAAAATAATTAATCTATAATTTTTTGTATAGCTTTTTTCCTTGCATTGTCGGTTTTTACTCCGTTGTCGCTCTCTCAATAGATGAACACGTCTGTTTGTATTTTGCAACAGTTAGTTTTTATTGATTTGTGTTTTTGTGAAAATGTCAAAAACAGTGCTTAATATTTGACACCGTCGTGGCGTTGTGGGTAGCGAGTCTGCTCAGAGGTTTGCATTGATCTTACAAATATCTGTTTCGGTCTGGGCTTTGTCCTTGTGGGTCTCCACATCATGCCTCGGAGAGCACGTTAAGCTGTCGGTCCCGGATGTTATCACATAACATCTGATAATAATCGTTAACTCTTGATAAGTAAATTGCTGTCAGATGGCAATCGCTCTGTACAAAAACTAGTAACCGGTGAAATCCGGATAAGTGTAATTAGCAGACCCTGGGTAGATGAAAATACCTGAGTAACACAAGAATAAAATAGAGGCTAGACACTCAACGGCCCATACTACATAATTATATCTTGTATTCTGACACATACCCTAACAAGCACGCATACTAGAGCACATATCTATATGATGAATACAATCTCTTCCGAGCGGGAACAGAACTCGCGGCATACGGCGCTTAAGGCAGTATCACACTGCACCACAGCGATTTGAAATTAAAATGATTTACAAAGTAAATTTTCGTTAATTGTTTTTAGAAATTATAGCATCATTATTTATATAAATTCACTTTTAAACGCTTCCATGTCAACGTTTTTATAACACTCGATTTCCTGAGACTGATTAGAGAGGCTAATTAGCTTTTTATGAGCTAATCGAGTCTTCAAGGCAGCCGTTCGAGTGAGCCTTCCTTTTACTTGAAGACGTTTTTTCCCCTTTGTCATAATTCCATACTATACATTGAGGAATTAATATGGGTGTGTTATGGTCAATTTTAATTGTAATCTAAAATGTATCTTGATTTTTTTTCTTAACTAAAATAGCCGTTATCGAGAAAACTGGTAATTTACAAGAGAAGTAATTTCTTTTATGTTGTATTTGCTGCCAGTGCCTTGTACCTCCATATTTAAAGTCTTGTATCCCTTACCCTAGCTATATAAATACGTAGAGTTAACTGCAATAACAGAGTCGATATTATTGTTTAAGTAAGATTTAGTCTTATTAACAGACGCTTTGAGCAGTGGCATAACAATAGGGTGGTAAGACGGTATAATGCTACAGGTCCCCGGTAAGGTCCCCCTAGTCAGAGAGGGCCGTGAGCACAATAGCAATTTTAATTTTATTGAAATTTGATATTTGTATACCCAGCTTGTTTTAATTATAAAATAAAAATACTATATCATTGGTTGAGCTTTTTATATTGAAGGAGGGAGGGCCCCATCCGATGAATTTGTCATGGGGCTCAATCGGTATTGTTACGCCACTTTGTAATCGTTATTGGAAAGGCATGCAAAGTCGCGAGTATTATTATCGAAGAAACAGGAATCGCGTATGTTCTGCAAAAAGTAGATCGTCATCGGTTACAACCGGTCAAGATCAGCTCCCATCAACTCCCCCTCAGCGGCGACAGACCATTATAAAGTGCGGCGCGGAGGATGTTGTTGTTAGTCATTTTTAGTTTAACCTTTTCTTTCTTGAACCGTTTATTGTTTATATCTCGTTGCGCCATTGTTTCAATGAATGTCGGGTAAAAGGTCAACAATACAAGAGTATGACATTCGAAATATATGTATGACAAATGTAGTACACCTTTTTTTTATTAAGAATATTAGCAATGCTTTTGCTCCATGCTCCAAATAAGCTCGAAGCTTGCGTTAGGAGTGGGTACGACAATAGCCCAAGGGGGTCAGGATAGAACCCGCGACTCACACGTTAACAGAGCGAAGTCAGCCCTTCTACCGTTGAGTTATTAAGGCGTCAAAATACTAACCTAAACTAACAAAATAAACACTACTTTATTTGGTAATTGAAAATAATTGAACTAAAGTTTCAGGTGATAGTTTTTTTTTTGTATTACAGATTGTGCGATAGAAAATTAAATTTCTTAGAACGTAAGCCAATTACCTCCGAAATAATTCGCCAATCACTGGATCTAAATGGCTTTTTACCAGACTGCTCGACGCAGATATTCTTTTTGAAGTCAGTTAAAAATACGTTCCATCTTAAATTCTTAAAATAGCTTCTGTGAGCGATAATGCCTAGTTAGATATTTAAATGAATGATGTTACCGTATTGTTAAAATGTAAACATAGTATTCTTTACACACTAGTTTCCGGTTGACTGACAGCAGTGGTATGACATCACAGTATTGCACAAATACATCGGTACTGGCTACTGGTTGAAAAATGTAAAATTTGTACACGACAGAACCACAAATGGCTTCAATCGCTTCATGGTATCTGTACAAATAAATAAAACTGAAGTGTGTGTTAGTAATTCCTAATTAACAGCTTTTCACTAAATGCATATGAAAGTATACGTGGTACTTACATAAAAAACAATTTTAGAGAAAAATCGGTACGACACGTGAACGGAGCCGCGAGCGCAACTAATAAATACCTAAAAAACGTGGATTAAAACTCCGCTTCGCTTCGATCGCTTGTATGGTTTAAGGAGACTTGGCTTTCCATACATTTGATCAGAACATTCCCAAATTTTACCCCGGAACAATACCATATGTAACAACAATCATTAAAATCAATTTACTAACGACAAAAGTATAGCACAGCACACACAACATAATTCAAGAAGTTTAATGGCCTATTATTTTTTCGGTTATGATAGTAGAGATTGTAAAACGCATAAACATAATTATCTAAACTAATACCTCTAAACGAACAATTCATATAGTCTGAATCTCAGAAAAGGCTCTAACGATTTTCGTGAAATTTAGTATGCCGGGGGTTTTAAGAGCGATAATTGATAGCCAGGATTCATTTTTAGATAATACCTGATATCTCCAGCTCGATTATTTCTTTCCTTTTTTTCAAGTTCCTTCTTTTGTGAGAAAAATATTTTTTTTCCAAAAATAAGATTTACCGAAAAATAAAAGTACCAAGCAAAGCTCCGTCATCCAGGTGCTATTTTATTATATGAAAAATGTACGGTTATCATATAAATCATTATAAGAACGATATGGTCAGCAATGCAGAACTAGTTTAAGCATTGTTTCTCTATGTAAAATGAAAATAAGCTCCTGCTTCAAAAAACGTAGATGCTTGTAGAAACTAGTACTTTCATCAAAGTTAAACGGAACATTTCAATAAGAATTATACACTGTAATTAAACACAACGCATTCCAGAACGGGAATCCTAACCTGTCCAAATGTATATTTTTTCGATTATCGTTTGAATAATTTTTGGCTCTACTTCCATCGTTATAAAAACAATGGACTTGTTTCCTTTTAGCCCGTTTGGTATCTAATTGTATTATTTAGCCACGATTCTAATATACAAGTCTGCCGTCCCCACTCATTGTATTATGAAATAATAAGGTGAAAGGTTAACAATAGCGACATTTATGGCACTTCACTAACTACTCGTATTTTCGACTAAGTATCATGATGTTATAGCTCCGACCTCTAAGTCTACAACTGTTCAGCACTTTGAGAAGCTCTTCGTATTAAAATAAAAAATAAAAATTGTTCCTTCAGAAGCGAAGTTCCTCACGTTGTTTTTTCAACTCAGAATGTAATTCGAAATAAAATCTGTATATTTCAATAGGTTATATGATAAAAAGAGACAGGGACATAGAGAGAGAGAGAGAGAGTTGGGCACCCGGCTGCTCATTAATTTGCTCGTGAGCTCATTTGCTTGTAGTAGGCTCGATACCCACACACCCACACACATAGCATACGGCATTTCGTTACGTGACGATTTCTACTAAACTACCCTTACTTGCACTACTCGTAAGCCGCATTAAGGAATCTCGTCCCAAAAATTTAAAAACTTGTAACTGCCATGGCCTATAGGCATTCACAATATTTGTCGGTAATATTAGTATATACCAGTATACTTATATTAAAAATTGAAATACTTATCTGCGTTAGTCATCTAACAATTGTAATATCTCGCGGCTTTTATTTAAATAACGTCATAATTACCTTTGCAATAAAAGATTTCTTAAAAGATATTACGCAAAAAAATATACTCTAGATAAAGAAAATTTTTCATTTCTCTCCGCTAAACTGAGTACGTACATTTTTAGTAAAATATTTTAATTTTAATGTTATACAAGCCTTTGACTTAAAGAAGAGTCTAAATGGCACACAGAATTAATACGAATGGTTTGATTGTAAATTATATGTTCAATATAAGTATCTAGATCTAAATATAGATATACAGCGTCACCATGCTTCGGAGGTAACACGTAGTCAAGAATTCAAGTCAATCGCCAATCCCTACACTGGCGACTTGAAGAACTCGGTAAGAGTATTGTACACTACTAAGTAAACGTTTTTAAAAACTGATATAAACAATTTGGGAACCCCAAAGGAATAAAACAATAACAACCTCCGATGACGTTTTAAGTTGTGTAAATCATGGACGTAGCGAAATTAAGTCGTAATAAAATGGATGCCTTCAGAAATAGTTTCGTTAAGTACTACACAGGTGACGAATGTACTAAATGTATTGTTAGTAATGCAATGACATCGTTTTCCCATAACGCATACCTACACTATTACTATATTCATTCATAAAGCCTATTAATAATGCAAACATTTTGCGGAAACAAAGGAAATTATTATTTATTATTTGAATTTTTATTAATTATTATTGAACTACTTAATAAGCTTAGTATGAAATTTAGTACCTAAAGTACAAAAAAGACTAAAGTGCATCGCAAAACTCGCATCGGAAGTTTCATTTCATATGCCAACCCATATCACACCACCCCTTGCCACCCATTGCCAAAGAAGTGGCCTCATCTATTTTCAATAAGTAGAGTAAATACGTAATAGACACTTTAGTTCGTCTAGGTGAAGAAGCTACCTAAGACTGACAACTTATCAGAAGCTTGCAACAATCCTCAGATATCATCAATTACTAGTCGAGGTCACCTCTTATCACGAGGAGGCCGGTTAACTCATTTACCTCACTATTGACCCACAAAACACCGATTGTCTTGTCTTTAGTACTATGAATTATTTACATGCATAACTAAACAATGCTAAGACGACCCCAGACCGACCTGCTCAGCGGTGTGAATCTGCCAGTGATCGCAAGTCTGATTCCCACTTAAGGCAGATGCATAGATCGTATGGTGACAATTATTTTGGTCAGAGTATATTCCCCATCTCAAAGTTTTCTCAGAGACTACTTTAACTCCCGATCTTTATAGTTATGAAATAACAATTTATATTTCTCGTTAGCTCACACACCACCCTACCCTACTCACGGGACAGTTAGGAAGATACTTTTTTTATATATCACAATGGTGGTTAATAAAACACCGCCGTCACCGACACTACCCCTCATGAATACTCTGCGATTCTTCTTAGTTACTTGTGAACATAAACTGCTTATATTAGGAGCCTGCTGCCGACCTAAATAAATATCTGGTGGCCTGGACCAAGTCACATTTTAATTATCAATAATGAAATGTACCATACATTGAAATCAGCTTTCGAAATACCACGTGACCTATCGTTTTCGATTGACATCGCACATTGACACGCATTTATTTTCGAAATGGAATGAAAACGCAGCGATTGTCACTTGTCTAGGCCCCCTGTTACTGTTATGACAAAGCGAAATTGCAAAACTGTTTTGCCACAATCAACACCAGTATTATTTGCATACGTAACGGAACTCGTAATATTAAACGGCTTCAACCATAAATCATTCGAACTCGTAGACGATAAGCAAATCTATAAATTTTATTAAGGTTAGTTAACTGCAGGTAGGCGTCACTACGCATACTATTGGTCAGAGATTCACAAACTTTATATTTTAAATCTCCCTTAGCAAAACGACATTTTATTCCAGAAATAAAAAAGGTGACAGGACAATTAATCTTTAGAAAGCATTGCATGTAATTGTGATAATGAGTCATATATGTAAGTTGTCTTATAATGTCAATTATTTAACACGATATCCATATTTTTTTTACGAGACAGCGAATCTTCCAATAACACTAACGCCTGGTTTCTATCCCCTTGACACAAAATAGCTGTACTGGTGAGAATCATTGTATGTGAAATTTGTATGAAATTATTTTGAACTATTTAACAATAGCGACATTTATGGCACTTCACTAACTACTCGTATTTTCGACTAAGTATCATGATGTTATAGCTCCGACCTCTAAGTCTACAACTGTTCAGCACTTTGAGAAGCTCTTCGTTATAATATCGTTTTCCGCTATATTTACACGTAAGGAATTGTGATAAGATATTATTATTTTAAATGCTACTACGAACTTACCATAAAATTAAAATCCATTTATAAATTATACTCTAATTAATCTGGATGTGTAATATAGAAAAAAATGTATACAAGAAGTCAAAATATTATCCATAGATAATTGCCATAAATTTAAAAAGTTACCTATTAAGCTTAATAATAAATTCGAAAACTTTGGAAATAACCTGTAAAAATGTCATGAATAATATAAAAAAATATGTTATTAAGTTCGTGCAATATTTTTATCGAGGTTAATTATATAAATAGACATATTTTAATTTATTTATAGTTTATCATCATCTGGCCAACTTATTAAAATTAATTCAGCATAATGTGAGATAAAATAAAGCTATTTATTACAATTAATAATAATAAATTTACGGTAAAATTGTTTTAATCGCGTGCAAAACTAATTATAAATAACTGTAAACAATTAGGTAGTAGTCGTTTGTAAATAAAAAAATAACATTACGGACTTTAATGAACAAGGAAGACACGAATTAACCTCTGCTTCTGTCATTACAAAAACTAGTTCTTAGAATAGTATTATCTGATTAGTTTCTAGACTTGTTATTTTAGGTCTAGGTTAGAACTGTCCGATTGGGTAATTTGTCTGAACGCTTTGACAGTTAGTAAGCACTTTGAAGTGTATTAACAATAGGTATTATTTAGTATATATTATATATGAATAATATGTATGTTAGTCCGTAAGGTATTTAATGTAATAATCTATATATGTATGTATTTTATCTATGGGCCTTGATGCCTGAAAATAAAGAATTAAATAAAAAAATAAAAATCAGTAATAAGACTTTTCAGTAGTATTGCAGAAAGTGCATTTCGATCTTGCCCATAAAGGGATCCGTACCACCGTAGAATAATAATATAATGTTTCTTGTATGTGGAGCCCTTATTATTTTGTAATTAGATTCATTTTAATAGTCGTTCGTTTTAGTCGAAATACACAATCAATGAAAATTTCATTTGTTACATTTTGTGAGATATCGAAAAAAAATTTCAAAAACATCAAGTTTTTTGTTCGGGACCCTTTTTGATTACACTTACTCTACACGTAATTTTTAATTAATCTCGATGCTTACTTATATTTTTACAATAATCACAGTCTCATAAAGCCCTTATAATTTCATCAATCTATCCGCAAGTTACAACCATTTTAATCGAAAACTACATACCTAGGTATACGCATACAATTTAAGACGATATAATAATACATTATACATTTGTAACAATTAGTAATACTTAAAGTTTTTGAGCTGTAAGAGTCTCGAGTCGCTGACATTGATACGTTCTGCTAGAATAGCGTGTGAGATATTGATGTAAGTGCGAAGCAGAATAAAACAATTGAATAACGTCATAAAGGATATAATATAATATTATTATCTCTAGCGACAATAAACGGTTAATGAACCTTATAAGAGAACCATCATGCGCCAGTCAAAGTGGATGGCACCTGGTACGTGCGCTATTAAACAATTTAAGCAGTAATATTTTCGAAAAACGTTTAACATTTATAAATTTTTATCTGACACTAAATTGTCTCCTATCTCTTTGGCCCGAGAGCTGATGAACAATTTTGGCAAGGTACTTGAGACACAATGAATAATTGTATAATTTGAACAAACTCTCGAATGTTTTTACAAGAGTTTTATTAATCATATATTTCAGGTGTTTTGAAATTTTTATATTGTCTAATTTAATATTTGAGGACTTGAAAATTAAAAAATCCAAACTACCAAGTTTGGATAAAGTGCGATTTTAAACTCTTACTAAAATTTTCACGACAGGCAACGCATTAAATCCCATATTTTTAAAGAAAGTATGTATGGAATATGTACATATATGCCTTGACAATTATCATTCTTCTTCTTATCGAGTTGTTAGTGTCAAAGTTGTTCACGTCGCCGATGACAGCTTGAACCGACTTTTTACGTGCCCTCCGAAGCACGGTTGAAATACCACTATGCGATCACCCATAAAGTGACTGACCGCGCCTAAAGTTGCTTTACCGATCGTTTACCGATCAGTGAGCGCAGACAAACATGATCGAGACTAAATATCACGAACGATCGTGAACCGATTGTTACGATTTTGTGCCCGATCATGATTTTTTATGTATTATCCAATATCATTGACGGATATAACGGTAATCGGCGCGGGCGCAGGTTTCAGTAGATTGTAGCTTGTCCGCTTGGGGTTCAAGGGCGTGTAACAAGTTAACTTACACATGGTGACACCGACATTGCATTTGCTTTGACCTACATAACAACTCGGAATGTATATACATAACATAATAATAATCACAGTCGTATTTTTTTTATTATGACGGTTGGAAAACAAGCATACGGTCCGTCTTATCGTAAGCAATCACTGCAACCTGTGAACCAGGAAATAAGAGGGAAGGAATGAGATCAGAAAAAAGGGGAACAGAGGGGTGGGATATTGGGCCGCCGGCGCTCTCACTCATCGTACGAAACGCACGGTTAGAAGGTAGTAGTGTTCCCCGTTCGAGCCTGCTTACTTGTGCTGGGAGAAACATGGCTCTACTACAATTAACAAACGGCGGAATGGGCTAAACATTATTTTTTTCTTCCACAATAAGACTCTTCTAAACATAAACTAATCAAGATTTGATTGTGATCAACCTTGGAGTTTGCAAAGTTCAAAGTTGCAATTACTTGAGTAGTTAACATAAGTACATAACATCATACTGCAAATATCATACGTAATGAAAAAAGCACTTTGCTTTAGATTTACCGTTGGCTTACAATAAAATAAATACTAAATTTAAAAAAAAATGCAAAACGCGCTTACAGTGCTCTAGCATTATACACCCCAAACTTCCTGAAGGTGCGAGTACACAGGCTTCTTATGAGAAAGATCGATCCATCGTGGGGCTTGTCTAAGTCACCGCACTCGATGGGTGTCAAGATCGAATATAAACAAATATATTTACTTTATAAACAATTGGACTGGAATTGGATTAATATGTTAAAAAAATATAAAGGCGTTTCGACTAGTGATCGTTGTAATACAACAGAACGAGTACAACTTGTTTTAGCTCTGCGATTAGTTTCACAGCTGTTATATTTGACGTCAATTGACACTTGATGAAAGCTACCTTAATATTTAAGTGACGGTATCTTTTTTGTTTGTTTATATTTCTCACTTGTCACGCTACATGGAATATTTAATAGATTTTTACATCGTCACAGTTGGCAGACAAATACGGTCCGCCTGATGGTAAGCAATCACCGCGACCTATGACCGCGCGCGATTGAAGTAGCACATGCGCATGGATAAGAGGGAGGGAAACAGAAGGAGTGGGAATTTGGAACTCCGGCGCTCCCACTCATCGAAAGAAACACAATAGTACTGATTCTACTACTTTACGCCGATTTTCTTTTGAGAGGGTAGTACTTCGACGGTCTAGCCGGCCCATTTGTGTTGGGAGGTGATTGGCTACTACTACTAATATTTACTATTAAGATTGTAAATAATTTATTATGTACGTTGAAAGTACGAGTAAACATTGCTGGATATTATTGTACTATGAAACAATAATTAGATATTGTAAAATCTTTGTGAAATTCAGCATAGCAATAATTAACCAAATTACTCTTGAGCTTAGAATAATAAAATAACGCTCATTAGCATATGTTATAAGGAAAAGACTACAGATATTTATAATAATATTTCAATTTAAATTTATTTAATTCAATTTATTTATTTGCTTTCAACATATGTGTACTAAGTGACATGTGAGGCCCTGTCAGGATATTTTAAAATAATATTAGTGATACATAATTATTACATATAAAACGAAATATCGAAATCATATTATTTTATTCGATATATTATAATACTATCCATATTGAGGATTGCGGAATAATACTGCGTAGGAACAATGTGAACTAAATATTTAGTACCTATGAGGGTTACAAGCCTACAAGCAACCGATTAATGTCAGTCAATTTCTCATTCCGATTTATACTCTTTCCTTGGCACATGTACCCATGGGGCTAGCGAGGTAGGAGAAATGGGGGCAGCTGCCCCACCACTTGTAAAGTACTAAGAAATGGGTGAATATAATAAATTTCGAACTGTTTTAAAATAATTATTGCCGAGTATGATCATTCAGCCCCCCTCTGGTCCCCATAATTAAGATTGCGCCTTCCCCTAGGCCATTTTCGTAGTATTGAAGGCTTTATTTAGTGATTATCTATTCTTCCAATGTTTACCAATTTCAATACTCACTCACCCCCGCCTCACTAAAGAAAACACAACACTAGGTCTATATTTCTGTTTCTACTGGAAGAAAGTCTACTACAAAACTTATCTGGAGAATGAACAATAATAATAGTTTCTAAATTCTTATCCACCTGAAGTAATATCCGGCGAATAAATCCATTCTCTTGACCGAATGTATTTGAATTTTATGTCAATTATTAATAATTTTGTAAATATTCACGACCTTACAATCTCTTAAATAAATAATAATAGGTAACAGTGACAGTAATTCGTTTATTACGCATTAAAAAATCTGGATCCGTTTAACGTTCTCAGGAAATCGTCCTGCGGATAATAATAAAATTAACAAAGTTTAATTTAATGACTGCGCTGTAATGTATTTCCTTCCTGTTGTCTGCATGTTTGTGTATTATTTATAGAATGTTTATAATTAGACCATACAATGTCATTTTAGAACATTCATGTATTAATAACCTCGATTTTAGAATTATATTAATGCATTTAACCAATGCCGACTTAGCGCATTTCTTAACATAAATTTTCAGTAAGTGTCCATGTATAGATAAAAAAATTAATATAAGATGCTATAAGTATAAAAATTATGCAGTTACATTGGTTCTGTAATTTTTTATAGTTCTAACGTAGTCTTTAATCTATATTAATAAAAATTAATGTTCGTAAGGGTTTTCCTCTTTGAGTTTTTAAAGCATTTATCCGTTGTAGCTTTTAAAAATCTTCATACACCCGCGAAGTGTAAAAAATATAACTTTCAGTTCCATTTCTTAAAATAAATTACTTTGCAAAGCATGGCGAATGCAACTAAGAAATAAAATATGCATCTTTTATTAAAGGACTTTAAAGCCTAAATTTTTGTTAAAACATAATACTAAGCAATATTTACTTTTACAGTCGGAAATGAAGTGTACCAGAATTACCCTCCTACACCGAGAAAAAGCACGTGGAAAAGCGACGCAGTTCGGCGCCTCAGAGCCTGCTGCTCCAAGAAGACGCTGCTCCGACGGATACCCATACTGACCTGGCTTCCTAACTATTCGTTTAGAAGTGGCTTAGCGGATATTATTGCAGGTAGCCCTCTTTTTTATTAAAGTATCTTTTGTACCTGTAAATTAATTTTCTTGTTCCCTTATTGTCAATGAATTATATCAAATTCAGTCGTGAGTGAGATGAAACTATTCAAAGTATTCATAATACCGAAATTAAAATGACAATCCGTAACTATAACAACCGCCTTTATATTACTTTACACACGAATACGAAGATTGGACATAATTTGTATAGAGTAGTAATAATAATGTAATTAATTTTTCGTAGTAAAACTATAGCTCCGTAGCCAAATGGTGAAAACGTAAACCTTATATCAATTTCGACATGTCTGTCTGTCCATATATTACAGCCATGTCGTATTACAGCCATGTCATTGTCGTATAACCGCTGCTGGATTTTGTTTTTATTTTTTATGTCATAATTGTTGGCAAAAAATGTAACGGTCCGAAAGATTTTTCATCATCAAGCTGGGGAACCCTTTAATTTCCTTTAGTGTCCACTAAAGGTTGGCAACGTGTGAGTGACATCTACAAATGTATGGTGTTGCAAGCGCTCATAGGCTACAATCGTTTAACATCAGATGAACACACTAGTTGTTTGCTTGTCAACTTAGTCATATAAAAAAAGAAAAAATAATGTTTATTGTGTCTACTGTATCCAAAATCAATGATATATTTCACTAAAACCGAGTCAGCGTCCTTTGCAGCGAGGCGCGTGCGTATACAAGACACGCTTCGTTGAACAGTATTATCTGCTGAGTTGTCGTCGAATGATAAAGCGCTCCGCGTAATTCTATTTGATTAAGTTTTTATGGTTGTTTGTTTAATACCATTCATTATTCCGACTGTTTTGTGCAGCGGTAGCGAACCACAGCCTACTTCTACTACTTTTCAAATTAAATAATTACTTTTATCCTTTTTTTTTGTTTTCGCTGAAGATTAAAATTGCCTTCTAACGGCAATACCCACCAAAACTCAGCGGAATCCTCATCGTCGTAGTGGAACGTCATGGGGTCGCTTGCACAAACAACCATGATGCTTCAGTATTACTTTGTAGCCTACGACGACGATGTGCCGCAGCGGTAGCGAACCTGCCTTAAGCGCCACAGGTCGCGGGTTCGATTCTCGCTCGGAGGGGTGCTTGTATTGACCATACAAGCCTGTTTTCCGGTCTGGGTCTGATTGTCCTTATCATTGTTTATGTTTCCGGACCCCCGACACAGGATATAAGTGTCCTAATGGGAGCCGTTGAATGCGTATCGCTTATTTATTTATTTATGATAACAATTAGCAATTGCAATAAGTAATATATTTTTAAAGCATGCTAAACATTCACTGGTCTTACAATATGAAAGCTGTCGACAGTTCCAGAACATATAAACGCAGCAACGACCTTTAAGTTACAGCAAAAAGTACTATGTATATTGTTAGACCGCAACTCCCCGCAAGCGCAACAACTAGATAACAACATTTACGTACAGAAATAATACTAATGCTTTAATTAGCTTCAATTTTCTCTTTTTGCATACCACTTTATCTTCCAGCAAGTCCAAGGTTGATTAATAGACAATATGCTTGGCATAACTTGTATTTCTACATATATAAAACCACGCCTGTGGTTGTATCAGTATTCGTTTTGAATCAAACTTAGCTAAGGACAACCTGGAGCCTTTATGGATTTCATCCCAGTAGGTTAACATTATGAACAACTTATCGTAATCAACAATGCTTTTAATCCCTTTACTAGCTAACACAATAAATTGCACAGCACTGGAGCTACTACGTCGGATTTCAACGATTCGTCCTTTTATATGCGGTACCACAATCATTTTTTGTATAATAAAATATTAAAGTAACCATCATTGTGACGCTTCGTTAGAATGACATCTTTTTCAAATATTGTCTTTCTTATTCAATGTAATAAATAGGTTCAATGAATGAACTTTAAGAATGATTTTACAAGATTTTTTATTATTTAAGTGTGAAGTGAATTCTTGAAACTGTTTAAGTTAGTATTATAATTACCAAGATTTAAACTAGATGGCGTTAGTAGCAAAGCTGAATCGCGGTGGCCAGATTATTTCTTCATAGACTTAAGCCCACAAACATTTTGTAATTTATTCGAGAAAATAAATACGAGTGTAAAAGTGTATTGGTGGTTTACTCATTGGTGTTCCCTACAAAGTGATCTTAAACATAATTTGGTGCCGAAACTCGGGAAGAAGAGGAGGAGGACAGAAACAGTTTGCAGAAAAGGTTCAGTGAGTAAAAGTGTTATCATATTGCAAAGTGGACTTGTGGTACAAAGTTTAAGGACATAGAACTGTGAGTAAAAAATCTTGAATTATAAAATAAATTGAAGTAATATGAACATTAAAAATTTAGTGAGATTTGAACTTAGTAAATTCAGTGCAATTTGAACTTAGTAAAATTGGTGTTATTAAGACTTGGTAAAATCAGTGGATTGTAGACTTAGCAAAATTCGTTAAATTGGACTTAGAAAATTTAAAGTGTCTTTGGACTTAGAATATTTTGAACGTTTGTGGACTTAGAAGATTTTCGTGTTACTGGACTTAGAAAAATTCGTCAAATTGAACTTAGAAAAATTAAAGCATCTTTGGACTTAGAATATTTTAAATAATTGTGGACTTAGAAAATTGGATTTGATTTTGTATTTGCTATATGTTAAACACTTTTGAACTTTGAAACGATCAGTATTTAAGGTATTAGATTTGCGTAAAATATTCTTGAATTTGTTCAATATTTATACAACATGGAGGCATTGTTATCTAATCAAGAAGAATTTTATAAACAACTAATCAAAGCGGAAGCGAATTTTAGAAAATCACCAAAGGAAAGAATAAAAGAAGCATATCTTGAAACTAGATTAGAAAGTCTGGAGCTATTATGGAATGATTTTAGGCAAGGACACAAAGAAATAATATCAAAAATCGATAAAGTGCACAGAGAAAGGGAGACGTATTTTACTATGGATAAATATGATTTATTTCAAGAAGCGTATGTTAATTACAAAAGTTTTTTAAAGGAAACACTTGCTTGCATTACTGCAAAGAAAACAATTACAAATCCTGCTCATGGGTCGTCCACGTCTACAATTGCTAACATTTGTGAAGTAAAGCTGCCGAGAATTCAATTACCGATGTTCACAGGAAAATATAGCGAATGGCAAACGTTCTACGACATGTTTATTTCCTTAATACATAAAAACAAAAGCTTAACGGATGTCCAAAAACTTCATTATTTAAAAGGCAGTCTGTCTGGAGAACCAGAAACTTTGATTCGTAATTTTGCCACAACTGACTTAAACTATGAAGAAGCTTGGAAACAATTAACAAAACGCTATGATAATAAAAGATATAATTGTAACACTATTCTCAAAACATTCTTTTCTCAAAAACAAATTAATAGCGAATCTTCATCTAGCATAAAGCAAATATTGGACACGACATCGTCTTGTTTAAAGGGTCTCAGTAACATAGGAGTGAATGTATCAACATGGGACATTATGGTGGTATATTTTGTGACTTCAAGGATAGATGTAGAATCTCGTAAGCAATGGGAGAACTTACAAAGCTACGCCGGTGATGAATTGCCTACGTGGCCTAAACTAGTAGAATTTTTGGAATCACGTTTTCGAAGCTTGGAAATGATTGAATCAGGAAAGCATATCACTACACCACATCCTACGAATGCTCATAAACATCCATCCAGACCAAAATCATTTCATACCGCACTACAAGATGATTGGAAATCCCAGGAACCCATCTGTGCTTTATGCAAAGGGAATCATTACATATACAACTGTAAGCAGTTTGCTCAAAACACGGCAACAGAAAGACAAAAACTAGTCCAGAGTATGGGCTTATGCTTTAATTGCTTATCTAACACACATTCTGTTAACCGATGCCGGTTAGTCAAAGGTTGCCGTAGATGCGGTAAGCGTCATCATTCATTATTGCACTTCGAGAGGGAAAATTTTCAAGGGAACACTAACAATGTGGTGGCGAATCAAGTGGAACATAAAGAAGAGAAAACAAAACAAAACTTGAACACTGCTCCGGAGGCGAAAATTATGGCAAATTTTGCAAGAGGAGATATACACAGCTATAATGTTTTACTTGCGACAGCAGTGGTTAAAGTTAAATCCAAAAATGGACATAAATATGCTATTCGAGCTTTGCTTGACCAAGGGTCTCAAGCATCTTTTGTGTCAGAAACCACAGTACAGCTACTCGGTCTAAAACGGAAACCAATTAATGGGTTGGTGTCAGGTTTAGGGAGTGGTCAAACGAGAATTAATTATGTAACATCTATCTTAATAGAATCTCATCATAATCCAGAGTACAAGATTCATGTTGAGGCATACATTATGTCGTCACTTGCGTCGGTGCTGCCAACAAGCAATTTGAGTACTCCAGACTGGGTGGAGCATGAGAACCTTACTCTAGCCGATCCAGGATTTGGAACACCGAGTAAAATAGATATTTTACTCGGAGCTGAAGTTTACAGCGAGGTTATATTGAATGGTGTTATCAAAAATCCCGAAGGAAACCTTTTAGCGCAAAACACAATCCTTGGGTGGATTTTATCTGGTACAATATCACAGGATTTAGACACAATGAGCAGAAAAATTACAAGCATGCACATCCAGATTAGAGAGGATGATTTCCTGAAGAAATTTTGGGAGATTGAGAACGAACCAAATAGTATTGAGAGAAAGTTAACTGCTACAGAATTACAATGTGAAAATTTTTATGATAGTACTACAAAAAGAGATGAGAATGGAAGATTTATTGTAAAATTACCTTTTGTAGATGACGACCCCAAATGCAAGTATGGGAAGACACAAGAAGTAGCATTAAAAAGCTTATTACGCTTGGAAAGAAGGTTATTGAAAACACCTGAGCTGTATATTGAATATCGAAAAGTTATGGACGAGTATTTGAGTTTGAATCATATGGAACTTGTCGATAAAAAAGATATTGATAACACGCATGCCGTGTATCTGCCGCACCATGCAGTAGTTCGTGAAGACAAAGAAACCACTAAAGTGCGAGTCGTATTTAATGCATCGTCGAAAGGAATTAATAATGTTTCACTCAATGATGTTCTTTTAGTCGGACCGAAACTACAGCAGGATTTGAGGCACATTTTATTACGATGGAGAAAGCATCAAGTGTGTATAGTTGCGGATTTAGTTAAGATGTACAGGCAAGTCAGAGTAAGCGACGAAGATTCAAACTATCAAAGAATATTGTGGAGAAATAGTCCTGATGAACCGATAAAACATTACAAATTATTGACATTAACTTTTGGCACAGCCTGTGCCCCATATCTAGCCGTGAAAACACTACAAAAGTTAGCTGATATGGAACAGTTGAAGTATCCGATTGCATCAGAAATAACGAAGAGCGATTATTATATCGATGATTTAATGACAGGATGTAATAATTTCGAAGAAGCTATACAAATTTATAATGAAATGAACAGCTTGATGAGCTCTGGTGGGTTTCAAGTCCAAAAATGGAGCAGCAATTCAGAAATATTTTTAAAATATATTAACAAAAATAAACATCGGTCTGATCAATATGTCCATATAAAAGCGGATGACATGGTCAAAGTTTTAGGTATATGCTGGAACCGCAACACAGACAATTTTGAGTATAATATCAATTTGCCGGAAATAAAAGAACCTGTTACAAAACGACAAGTTCTATCAGATATTGCCAGGCTATATGACCCTTTAGGATGGATTGCACCGGTTGTGATATCTGCGAAAATTTTCATTCAAACTTTATGGAAGACGAAATTGGAGTGGGATGATGAGTTAACAGGTACTTTAAAAGCAGAATGGTTAAAATTTAGGGAAGGCTTGATTAATGTTCAAGATATTATAATTCCAAGATGGTTACATTATTCTCCAGGGTGCAGAATAGAGCTACATGCCTTTTCTGATGCGTCACAAGCTGCTTATGCAGCTGCAGTTTACATACGAGTATGTAATGAACCTGATAATGTTTTTGTGAGTTTGATATCTCCGAAAACAAAAGTCGCCACAATAGATAAGGAATCGTCTATTCCTAGATTGGAACTATGTGGAGCATTGCTCGCTGCGAAACTATTACATGAAATATCTTTGGTGATGAATATACCTAAAGAAAATGTGCATGCATGGACGGATTCAACGGTCGTGTTGGCGTGGTTGAAAGGACCTTCTTGCCGTTGGGTAACTTTCGTCAGTAACAGAGTATCGGAAATATTAACCGTGGTTGATTATAGTCAATGGAGATATGTGAACACTTTGATGAATCCCGCAGACTGTGCGTCTAGGGGGCTAAAACCGACAGATTTAAAAAACCATTCTCTCTGGTGGACTGGTCCAAATTGGTTATCAAAACCCATAATCAAGACAGAAATAAACATACCTGTTGATACACAAGAAGAAGAGAGGGTAAAGGCATTTACAACTTACCATAAGGCTGAAGAATCATTTGTATGGACAAAGTTTTCAAATTTAGATAAGATGCTTAGAGTGATATCATTTTGTCGAAGAATTTTAAATTTGAAATTACCGAGTAATAAACGAAAGAAATTCCCTAAATTTATAACGGTTGATGAATTAAATGAAACTTTACAGATGTGTATTAAGCAAGTTCAAGGTTTTGAATACAAACATGAAATAAAAGAATTACAACTTCAAGGTCATTTGTCAAAAAGGAGTGGGCTTCATTACTTATACCCGTTTTTAGATAAAAGGGGGATCATAAGAGTTGGGGGCCGGTTAGAAAACGCAAATATTGAATATGACATGAAGCATCCGATTATTATGCCTACTAAGAGTCACCTTACTATGCTAATAGTATCGGATGCTCATATTAAAACCATGCATGGAGGACCACAGATTATGCTACATTTTTTGCGAACAAAATATTGGATTGTCAGAGCTAAAGATCAAGTCAAGAAACATTACCGAAAATGTGTTGTATGTCTACGATATTCGAAGACTTCAAATCAATTAATGGGCCAAATTCCTGAAGTAAGGCTGAAACCTAGCAAACCTTTTACAGCTGCGGGTGTTGATTATGCGGGTCCCATAAACATTAGATTTTCTCCAGGTCGAGGATCTAAGTCATATAAAGGGTATATATGTCTATTCGTTTGTATGGTTACACGGGCGATGCATTTGGAGGTGGTGACAGATCTAAGTGCAAAAGGATTCATTGCAGCTTTTAGGCGTTTTACTGCACGACGAGGTCACTACCGTGACCTCTATAGTGATAATGGCACAAACTTTGTTGGCGCTGATAAACTTTTAAGGGAAATGTTCAATGAGGCTACATCAGAATTATCAAATGAAATATCTCAAGTGCTGACCTTGGAGAATACGAAGTGGTATTTTATACCACCTCATGCTCCAAACTTTGGAGGTTTATGGGAAGCGGGTGTAAGGTCTGTTAAAACTCATTTACGAAAGGTAATTGGGGATAGTACTTTGACATATGAGGAGTTGTCAACTGTCCTGAATCAAATTGAAGCTTGTTTAAACTCGCGTCCTTTGTCAGTTTTAAGCAATGACGCCAATGACCCACTCCCACTGACACCGGGTCATTTTTTGATTGGGGAGCCCTTAATTAATATCACTGACGTAGATTATTCCAATAAAAAATGTACGTATCTTGAAAGATGGCATTTGACACAAAAAATGGTAAACGACTTTTGGAAACGATGGTCTAAAGAATACCTTTTAACATTAGGTAATAGATATAAGTGGAATACAAAGAAATCTGAACCTAATATAGATGATGTGGTTGTTTTAAGAGATGATTTCTTACCCCCGTCCAAATGGGTGCTAGGAAGGATTGTGAAAAAACACCCAGGCCGTGACAATATAACCCGTGTTGTTACTATAAAATGCAAAAATGGTGAGATTAAACGTCCTTTAAATAAAATTTGTCCTTTAACAAATTAATTATTTTGTCACGGTGGGCGGTGTTATTTTTTTAATTTTTTTAGTTTCATTATATACTTAAATAATTTACTTTTTTCAATTTTTTTAATTTTTTGTGTGTAAGTTACTGACTCTTTTTTGTTGTATTTCATACTCTTTAAAATTATATACATTGTTTCTTTTGTTTCCATTGTATCTTCAACCCTCAAGAATACTATTTACCTTTGTCGCTAGGAATAGTTATACTATGTATGATTGAGATTTCTTTACTTAGTTTATTAGCATTTGTTTTGTACTGTAATTATTACAATGTAAAAGGACAAGTCCTTGGTGGGCGGAATGTTTAAGTTAGTATTATAATTACCAAGATTTAAACTAGATGGCGTTAGTAGCAAAGCTGAATCGCGGTGGCCAGATTATTTCTTCATAGACTTAAGCCCACAAACATTTTGTAATTTATTCGCTACCACCACCGCCACTCCCACAGAGGGGAAAAATGGCGCTTGCGACCCCTCCGCGCTTTCCCGCCCTGCCAACCACTATTGCACCAGAGCGGTTTCCGTCCCCTCCACAGGTGCAAGGAAAGCGACGTGCTACGTTCACGACGCCGCCCCTCACTCAGCCCCTCCAACCGAGTGACTCACCCATGGAAGTTGCAGGCCCCTCGTATGCCGACGTGGCCAACAACACCACTTCCACCACCACTGCGCCATCAGCGCCACAAACAAAAACATCGGCCACTACCATTGCCGATGCTACCTCCGACGCTGCCCCTGCAAAGAAGCCCGCAGCCATCCGCTACCCTCCCCTAGTGGTCGAGACGTTACCGGATTGGCCTACGCATTTCCGAGAGCTTAAAAAGCTTCTCGGACACTCACCCAACGGACGCCCTTTTGGGAAAGGAGTCCGTTTCTTGCCCAAAACGGATGAGGAGTATCGCACTATCCAGCGATATCTCTATGCGCTGGAAGCCAGTGAAAACATCTCCTGGTTTTCATACTCCCTTCCCTCTGAGCGAAGCCTCAAGATTGCCATACGGGGGCTTCCGGTAAATACACCACCGGAAGCCATTGAGCGGGAGCTCATTGAGCTCGGGTATACGCCCGAGCACGTACGGCCGATCAATGCGCGCCAGGGCCGCCCCGGATGCCTGTTCTTCGCGCAACTAGCGAGAACAGCAAACCTCACGCCGGGAATCTATGAAGTCTCCGAGCTTCTGTGCATGCCCGGCGTCATCATCGAAGCATGGCGCGGGAAGAAAGGGCCCGCGCAATGCCACCGCTGCCAACAATTTAGGCATTCGTCGCACAACTGCCACAGGCCTATTTCGTGTGTGCGATGTGGTGAAGGGCACGCCGCCAAAGATTGCCCGCGTCCTTTAGAGCAGCCGCCTACTTGTGCTAACTGCGGAGGTGCGCATACTGCCAACAACGCCAACTGCCCGGTCTTCAGGAAGGAGACCAGGAATAAGAAGGCCGGCACTGTTGCACGCACCTCCGCAACGAAACCGCAATCCGCAGCGAAACCGCAGCCCGCCACCGTTGTAGACGGTAATGCCCCCGGTTCACTAATGGCAGCCGCCAATGAACCTCGGGAGAGCGGGCGCCAAAAGAAGAAGCGCAACAGAAAGCACAAGAAGAAGCCGAAGCTGCGAGAGGCCGAGCACTCTGCCGAGCCGCGCATGGACGAGTCCAGCAAAATTACCGTGGTCGCTGCCTCTCAGGAGGAGGGGACAAAGGCGAAGCGGTCGACTCAACCGAAGCCGATACCGCAATCGGCTAAGGTTCAACTGGACCCCAGACTCACCAACGTCATTGGCACTCTACAACAGGTGCTGGTGGCTCTACAGGAACAACGGGACCCTACCCCGTTGATCCTGAAGTGCCTGACGGAGTTGTGCCAATATGGACCCACGTAGTCTACGCGTCCTATTCTGGAATGCCGACGGGATGTCACCAGAGAAGACTAGGCTATTGAAGTTGCTGCTAGCACAGCGGCAAGTTGACATAGCCCTGCTAAACGAGACTCACCTTAGACCGGTAAACAAGTGGAAGATTAGTGGATACCACGTTTACCGGGAGGACCAGTGCTCACCAGTGGGGACTGCTTACAGGGGCTTAGCAGTCCTAGTCAAACGAAGAATCGTCCACCAAATGCTGCCAGTACCGAAGCTCCAGACGTCGTACGCCCTCGGCGTCGAGGTCTGCATCGATCGCCAACCCACCCGTGTGTACGCCTTCTACAAGCCGCCGCAAAATCGACTCGCAGTGGCTGACGTCCACACCTTGTTGAACTCGCCACTGCCCACGATTATTGCCGGCGACTTCAATGCGAAGCACACGGCGTGGGGATCAAATCTGATCAGCCCTGACGGCCGCCGCCTGCTCGACGATGCAGACCGTAATGGGTACGAGGTGCTTGGACCAGAGGTCCCGACGCATTATCCGTACTGCGCAGCCCTAACACCTGACGTTCTAGATATAGCCATTATCCGCGGCATCGTCGCAACGGTCCATCTAGACGTCCTGGACGATCATCTCATCTCAGACCACCAGCCAGTTAGTCTGATGCTAGATGACATCCCTAGCAAGACGCCAATACTTCCTCCTCGATCACGGCAGGACTGGCAGATCTTCGCCGACTATATGGCTGAACACTCGCCCTCCTTCCGTGTCGAAACACCTGCCGACGTCGACCGACTCGCGGTGGACTTCAGCGCGACCATCCAGGCTGCGCTTCGAGAATCCAAGCTCAACGCCGCTACCGCAAGAAGACCGCCCCAGCTCCCCACTTTCATCCTGGCGATGATAGAGAGAAAAAGAAAACTGCGCCGGCAATGGCAGCGCTCTCGATGCCCGACCATGAAGTCCCAGCTCAACGCTCTGGCTGCGAAGATCTCCGCCGCGGTAGCTTCAAACGCGGCTGAGTCCTGGCAACGCACCATTGAGCGAGCCGGTGAGGACTGGTCGGGCATTCACCGCCTATGCCGCCAACTCTCCGGGAAGCCAGCTCCGATTAGGCCCCTGCTGGCCGGTGACGGGAGCCCTCGTTACCGTGCCGAGGACCGAGCGGAGATATTTGCCGACTTCCTGGAGACCCAATTTCAGCCCAACCCTGCCCACAACGTACAGCATGTAGCAGCAATCGAACAACACCTCGAGAACTATTTTAAACCACCGATGGCTCCGGCAGAGGATGCCATCGTCGTCTCACCTGGCCAAATCCAGCGGATGATTCGCCGAACTCCACTCCGGAAAGCCCCAGGACCCGACCGTATCACCAACGAAGCTCTGCGTCACCTTCCTCGGCGAGCAATCGCGACGCTGACGCGGCTCTCGAACGGAATCCTCCGGACCGGACACTTTCCCACCGCATGGAGGCTCGGCAGGGTCATCATGCTACCTAAACCAGGTAAAAACATCCTGCTGCCCGGAAGCTATCGGCCTATTACGCTGCTCTCGACCATCTCGAAATTGTTCGAGAAACTGCTACTGCTGCACATGACGCCTCACCTCCAGCCTCGCGACGAACAGTTCGGGTTCCGCCCCGAACATTCCACAACGCACCAGCTCGCGAGGGTACTGCACGACCTTGCAGTCGCTCGCAACAAACGCGAGCGCGCCGTCGCAGTACTCCTCGACATGGAGAAAGCGTTTGACCGCGTATGGCACGCCGGCCTGCTCTACAAGCTGGCCACATCCACTATTCCCCGTCGAATAGTTAGGATTGTGGCCACCTTTCTGCAAGACAGACGCTTTCAAGTGGCAGTTGAAAGCGCTCTTTCAACGGAGCGTCCCATCCATGCCGGCGTGCCCCAAGGAAGCTGCTTGTCACCCGTGTGCTACAGTCGGTACACGGACGACATTCCTGTCACCAGTGGCGTAAAGCTGGCGCTCTACGCCGACGACGCCGCGTACATCGCGACGTCACTGTCAGCCGCACACGCGGTGACTAAGATGCAGCGCACACTCAACTCCCTCCCCGATTGGCTAAAGGACTGGAGACTGACGGTCAATGTGGCTAAGACTCAGGCGATCTGCTTTGGAAGCAGGACACCACCCGTGCTGATGCTCATGGGCGAGAGTGTCGCTTGGTCGCCGAAGGTTAAATACCTCGGGGTGACCATCGACCACTCCTTGTCCATGAACACACACGTCAACAACGTTGTCGCCCAGACACGCACCGCGCGCGCCCTTCTGCGCCCCGTGCTGAAGTCCAATTTGCCTCTCCGTGCGAAGCTCGGCGTCTACAAACTGTACATCCGCTCCCGCCTTACCTACGCCGCCCCGGCATGGTATGCCTTGGTGGCGGAGACGAACCGGCAACGACTGCGTGCGCAGCAGTCGCTCGCGCTACGCACCATCACAGACGCCCCTCGCTTCGTGCGGAACTCGACGATCTCCCGGGACCTGCACATGGAGAGCCTGGACGACTTCATTAGACGCCTGAGTACATCCCTGTTCGAGCGCGCTGACGGATCGCGTTTCCGCCATCTGCGGGAACTTGCGCCATACCATCGGCGCCCTCCGGACAAGAAAGCCTTGCCGAGAGACCTCGTCTCCATAGCCGCCACTACCGGACTTACCACAATCCCTCCTGAAGATGGCTAGTAGGAGTTCCTTGGGAACGCTCTCCCGTGGAGCTGAACCTCGCCAGAAACAGGAGGGAGCCATGGATTTGACTTGTGCGCCGCTAGCATGCTGGTCGCCTGCGAGGGCTTACCCCAAGCGGGCTCGACCTCGTTAGCGGCGCCACCCACCGGACATGACGCCCGGATATACGCGGGCCCGCAGGGCCCAACCCCGTGACCCGCCTGTCTTAGCAGGCGGCGTCGAAACCACCATAAAAGGCCGTTGCCTTGTTTGGTTACCCCGAGACCCTAAGGGGTCTACGAGATGAACCCCAAGTCGAGTAATTTATTCGAGAAAATAAATACGAGTGTAAAAGTGTATTGGTGGTTTACTCATTGGTGTTCCCTACAAAGTGATCTTAAACAAAACATTACAACGTCTGTACGAGCGTGTGTGGGTGAATGTATCGACCTTGACCGTTTAACTAGTTAATATGTTAATGTCATACAAATATATAGAGCCAGCGATCATATCGCACGTGGGGAAAACAAATAAGGTGTGGTTCAACTATTAAAGCCCTTAAAATAATCAAACGTTGTAATAGCATGACAGCGATTACTAAACTGAGTTGAGGGCACTTTTTAGGGTTCCGTATAGTGATGAGTAGGACAAATGATTTTGAACGTGTTTGTATGAACGACTCATTTCTAGATATGAGTCGGGACAATGTAGCGCTTCAAATGAGTCGCGACAATTGAACTAGATGAACTAGATGATGCAATTTGTGTCAGTGAGGACAAAGTTATTAATGTGTATGTATTAGAATACTGTCTCGGTTTGCTATACATTTGCTTAGTTGAGTATTTGAAATTAAGAACTTATATGATTATTACGTGTTTCTCAGCTTGAATTTATTTTTAAAAGGAAAACTTTAATAGTTAAAAAATGTTTTTATTAAAAATAAGGACATGTAAATGTGAATAATTTATTAAAATCAAAACCCATACAAACAAAAAAATTATGATTAAACTATACTCAAAACTTGATACAAACTCTAATATAGTAATATACGTACCTTTATTCAGTTGATAGCTTGGTATTCTGTTAACACTTTTATCCTTTAGACTTTAAGAATCCAAGTGAATTCAAAAATTACAATTAAACATAGACAGACGTACATCAAAAATCACAATATTACCACAGTAACTCTTAGACCATTTAACAAAAATAAATGGTTAAATAGTCTAAGTAACTATGTACTAAATCTATTAAATTTTACTTTAGATTTGTCAAATAAAATTTAAATTCGCGGGAAACGCAAATAATATTTTGTCTCGCTTCCACCTATTTGTTAATAGTAATTGTCTCGTTCCCGCGTCGGCGTTCGTCTTCCCGGTATAGATTTCGTACCTATTCATTAACACATCGTAAGAGCGAGACATAAGCCAACGTGTGATAATCATAACACATATTGTAAGAGCGAGACATAGCACAATGTGTGCTAGTCATACTAGCCCGTTCATTTTTGAAGCGGTTCAAAGTTTTCATTTGAAGCGTTAGGACATTTGATCATGTTGTATGCGACATTTGAAGCGCCTCATGTATGAGGCACTCAACACTAGTTCCGTAGCCAAATGGAAAAAACGGAACCCTTATAATTTCGTCATGTCCATCTGTCTGTCCGTCCGTATGCCACAGTCATTTTACACGAAAACTGTTGGCTCTATCTGTACTGTATCTGTAAATAGTTGTGTTCTATGAACCGCACCGCGATTTTGTAATTAAATCCTATAATATATAAAAAATAAAGGGTAGCAGTCCATACATGTAACTAAGGGTTGAGAAAAAATTTCAACGTATGGCAACGTGTCTCCCATTTAACTTTTGGACTATGGGATTTAAAATTCTAGAAAAAAAATAATTCGTTATTATTTTAAAGTTCTTAAGATTCTTCATCATTAAGCTTCGTAACACTTTAGTTTCGACTGTGCGTTGTCCACAACGCACTTGACTGATATTTTTATTTATTATTTACCCCGGGTGGCAGATGATCTCTAGGTACTGATGATAAGTGTAAATCGAGTCCAAACGCGAAAGCGGTAAGTACGTTTGCAGAAGGCGAAATGTAATAGCCGCATTTGACCTGTGTACCCGCAAGATGCGACTGATGCTGACCTCGAAAGGGGGCTGACGAGCGTCAAAACAATTTACGGATACACCGGACGATATTATTTAGTTTCAGATGCAACTCGAAATTGTTCTTTGGTATTGCAGTAAGTGTGATAAAAATCTGATCCACTATAAAGCAATTAGCGTCTTCTGGTTAAATATTCAACACTAAATAGGGTTGGGTATAGACTTTCTACCAAAGATTTTTTAAATAATAATAATAATAAACGCTACCACACTCAGTGGCCCCATTAGGGTAGTTATATCATGTGTCAGGGATCCGAAAACATACACAATGACTATTTGACGACGTTAACGTAGACGTTAGTAGCAAACCTGCCTTAAACGCCACAGGTCGCGAGTTCGATTCCCGCTCGGAGCATAATATGTTTGTATGGACCATGCACAATGACAAAATGTCTGTATGATTAATACAAACACCCGCAACCTATGGCGTTTAAGGCAGGTTCGGTACGTTAATGTGATCTCCCTTTTCCCAGGATCCATTGATATTATCAATCAAAATAGAAAGGCTACTAGTTTATAGGCACAGCGTAGCCGTTGCCATCTCACTCCTCCATTTACTAGAAATGTTATTATGATCAATTCAAACCCTTTGCTCTGAAGGGCTTAGTCAAACATTAGTTTTACAGGCAGCGAGCCAATACACATATCTACATAATATGTTTACTGTTATCATTCATAATATAACTAATTAATTTATCTTAGCTCAGGATATTAGCTCTATCGTTGTGTAAACAGCTGTTTCTCCCGTCCGCTGCGTCCACGTAACTGAAGCGTGAAATTAGAGAAAATGTCAATTGTTCGACTGTGCTGTAGTCTGTAGACTAATGTTATGCAATCTATGACCCAGATGTAGGATTCAGGATTTCATCACCGGCGCTAAGAAGATTCTAGTTAAATATTGTCACTAAATATCATAAGTCAGTCAGTAAATAAATAAGGTTGTCTGTCAACTCATCGTTAACGGTTTAAAAGGCACCGCAGTTTTTCTATTGTGCTTGGTATACCGGTAGCCAATAGGAATTATATAATATGAACACCTCAATAGGAATTATATATATTCCATTCAAGCAAAAAACATTCTAAAAACATTTTTTTTTCGCAGGAATAACGGTAGGCTTAACGGTCATCCCTCAAGCGATAGCCTACGCAGGGGTAGCGGGTCTACCCCCTCAATATGGCCTGTACTCCTCATTCATGGCGTGCTTCGTCTACACTGTGTTCGGGTCTGTGAAGGACTCAGCAATCGGACCCACTGCCATCGCTGCCATATTGACGAGAGAAAATCTACACGGTCTTGGGCCGGAGTTTGCGGTGCTACTAGCATTTCTTTCTGGATGCGTTGAACTAATAATGGGAATATTACAATTAGGTAAGTAATTTTTTGTAAATGAATAAACGCTACACACTCAACGGCCCCATTAGGGTAATTATATCCCATATCGGGAGTCCGGAATTACCGGAAACATACACAATGACGAAGAGAAACACGCCCAGATCGGAAAACATGCCTGTATGATCAATACAGACATCTGCCCCGAGCGGGAATTAACCCCGCTAAGGCAGGTTCGCTACCGTTGCGCCTCATCACACGTTACCTGATCGAAGCTGAATGAATTGAAAGAACAAAACTATTCAAAACACTCGTGTTAATAGAACAAGGCGAATAATGCTATATACATATTGTTTAAGCGAAGCGTGTTGTACATTAGTCTTGAAACTCGACTCGTGTATATCAAAACAGGCATTTATGAGAACAAACACATTGTATGTGACAATGGTGTCGTGTGTCGGTTTCAGTAGCGGTCCGTTATTATAGGAATTTTATTGGTATCGTTTCTTTAAAATACGCTGGGGTCAGAGAGGTTCCTATTAAACTAAAATTAAGATGTAAAGGGTGTAATAGACTTGGTGTTGCCATTCGTACTTTATAATTTAGTATTGTAAGTTATTTCGGCTAATTATACTCTCTACCATACGAGAATAATAAAGTAATAAATACTTTATTTGGCTGGTAGTTCATGATTATTCTGAATTATTTACTGCAGAAAAAAAATAGCAAGAAGACTGACGATAATTTATACTTGTTTAAATAATTTCAATTTTAAAGGCTATTCCTGAGATAACCTTTTTCTGTGGTGAAACAGAGCTTCTTCTTAAAAATCTAAAGAGGCAGAAGCTTGGAAATTAAAAAATATTCATTTACTTTAACCTCAAGACAATAAATCAATAAATCTTCCACAAACTCATAAAAAGTATTATTTTAAATATAATGATAAAGAATTTATCTAATATAATGATAAGAAATTAATGATACTTTATTTTGACACTGTTTACTTTTTTACCTAACTTAAATCACTAATGTACTTTAATTTCAAGAAAAAATGTGGCAGCCCTAAATTGACTGGGCGAAGAATGTTTGCTTCCTATTTGGGCTACGGCTATAGAGCCATGCTCCTCACAGCACAAATGGGCATGAAATAACCAAGCGATCATTCGAGGAATTATTGTTACTGTATCAGGAAATTTATGAAATGTTTAAATATAAATAACTAACCCCCGGTTTTTCGTACGTTGATCAAATTCATGTTAACTTAACATACCAATTATAGAACGCTCATTGGTTAATTAAACGACCGTTTAGTATTTGGTATGTTAAGTTAACATGAGTTTGATCAACGTTCGAGAAACCGGTGTTAAGTATAGTAGTATCTTAATAACTTAGACGCAACTATATTTATATATTTTTTTATATGTTATTTATTACAAGTTTATGATTGATT
Organism: Hestina assimilis; assembly: GCA_023373885.1. NCBI lineage: Eukaryota > Metazoa > Arthropoda > Insecta > Lepidoptera > Nymphalidae > Hestina > Hestina assimilis. The sequence goes on along the minus strand of CM041749.1, from coordinate 249,281 downwards.
TTAGATACAAAAAAAAACATTTTATTAATGGGTAAACAATTTTTTTGTGTGGCATTATTCGAAATGTTGTTTTTAATGTTAACGTTTTGCAGATTATTAACAAACGTAAATAAATCGTTCAATAACAAAGTATATATTATAATTATGTAATATTTTCCTGGACGGAATTCTTGTTGCGGTGCGGATCTGAGATTGCAAAATAGTTTTATGCGCTCTGTTGCAATCGACGCATTGTGAGAATTTTTGTATTATTTATGATTAGTTATATATATGGTTTTTTAACGTAACGTATATTTTCTGATACGTGCCGGTAATCGGACGATGTAAACGCAGCCGAATCCGGCAGAGACTGGTAAAGATGAGATGAAAAACAACAATTACAGCTAAAGATGCTCAGAGACCTTGCCATTGATGGCGGATGCGATAGGTTACTGATGATTACTTCACAGCATCCGCGTTTCTCTTACGTTCTCGTTGCATCAGTTACGATAATGGTCCCAAGATGCTGTTATATGAGCATCTGAAAAGGATACAACGAAATAAAAAACTGCTCAAAATTCACATAATAAAACCTTTATATTTTGAAGAGTATTTCGTATTTTAAATAATTATTTGATGTAATAGTACTACCACTTTAAATCAAGGGCCTTCAATAATACACTGTAAGAGTTCGGTCCCACTTAAAGCGTGTGGAGTATTTTAATCGGATGTCGACGCCTGGTAACATTTTTGGCAGTCTATGCGAGGCGACTTTAAACGATTGTTACTTTAGCTTCTTGTAATGATTTGAAAAGAAAATAATGAAAAAACTCAAGGAAAGAAACTTTGGTTTCATCCAATCCAACGTGCCCGACATCAAAGATCCGACAGGCGAACGTGATCCGACGCAAGTTTTTAGGGACGTAGAAGGCTGGCAAAGCACCCGGCATGCTGGTGTCGTCACAAAACGGTGTCGGATGGCTACGAACAGCGTCATATAAAGTCTTTTGCCACTAGAATAACCGATTAGCTGTCGTAGGCCGACACCAGACAAGTGGGAAAAAGGCTACAATAAAAATGTCTGAAAAATTACAATTATGTGTCTTCACCAAAATATTAATGTGGTCTTTTAATCAAGGGTGGCATTCAATACATTACTAATTCTCCAGAACTAACGACTGTTGTGGCGCAGTGGTATCGGAACTGCCTTGAGCACTATAGGTCGCGGGTTCGATCCGTTCTCGGAGCAAATGTTTGTATTGACCATACAAGAATGTTTTCCGGTCTGGTTGTGTATGTCCTTGTCATAGTTTATGATACCCGACCCAGGATATAAATATCGTAATGGGGACCTTTGAGTGTGTAGCGTTTATTTATATTACCTTATAAATAGAAGGAGTGCCAAAATGCGATTTAATTAAAATTAACAAGACAATTGAAATTCGAGATCAATTGTGACAGTTTAATTGTTACTAAATAATTATATTGTTACTAGAATCTGTTATATTCTGCAAATGCCGACGTCGACAAACCTAGCCACAATATCGTAACTGTCCTTGATACGGAATCTCTGAATACAAAAAATTCTAGACGATAATTAGTGACGGCATCAATGATCCCTAAAATCTTCAAAAAGAAGCTAATTTAATGACCTATGTAATCTTTGCAGCGACCTCTTCTTCTTACTAGCATTATTTTCCCAAGGTCTGCTTATACCTACTCTTAAGCGCATTTGATAGGTTACTAGCTTTTACATAGAGCGTTTGCCATCTGCCTCCGCAACCCTAAGGCGAACCAGTATCTCATTGGATAAGAGCTGATTACCTATCATGCGTTTACAATTATTATCAGATGTTATGATAACCATCGAGACCGGCAGCTTATCTTGCTCTTCGAGACAATGTGGGGAGGTCCACAAGAACAAATGCCCAGATCGAAGAAGATATTTATAACAGACATCTCTGCTCCGAGTAGGAATCGAATGCACGACCATCGGGTTAAAAGCAAGCTCGCTACCAACACGCCACAATGGTCGTCAAACCTATGCAGGAACCTATGAAGCAAATACTATTAGGCACTTACATACATATACAAATGTTATTATTTATACTTGCTGTAACAAATAGTTACTTAACAAAAGCTTAATTGATTTAATAATCTTAAAGATCTTCATATATCTCACAACAAGCTTTTGAAAACCCTTTTCCATTTTGACTACCGGTTCCCTACTAAAGAACTGTATAAGAAAACTGGCATCCTATCATTAGATCAATTATTCAAATATAAAACATGCATATTAGTTAGAAAAATACTCACAGAATCTATACATACGCAAGTCACGTTTAAAACAAAATCACACAAACACTGTACACGAAACAAACATAAATTACAATTACCAAAGACTCGAACTAATACTTATGGCAGGAAGACTATACAATTTGAGGGAGCGATGCTATACAATAATTTACCATTGGAAATAGTTACTGAAAAGTCTTTTTTAAAATTTAAATTTAAGGTCAAACAACATTTTCAAAATTTATAGTATTTTTTGATCATTGTATAGAGTCACCGTAACGAAATTTGTAAAACTACATTAAGTTATTAGATTAAGTTTCCTATGTAAGTGAATTTTTGTTCTTTATGGGAAATAAACTCTTTAAACCTAAATGAATAAACGCTACACACTCAACATCCCCATTAGGATAATAATATCTTGTGTCGGTCGCTTCTCTATACAGTTATCATCCTGTGGTGCAGGAACGACAACTCCTTATTACACGTCGATCTTTATGAACAGCGTATATAGCAGTAGAGACTTGTCACTACATTATAATAGTCGTTGTTTTTACGAAATTTGCCTTCACTTTAGTTATTGACCGTGTACTAAATCAATAAATAATTGAATTGAATTATAGTCAATATTTCGAAATGCATAAAAACGTAGATTTATAGTAAATAAAAATTGTAATAATAAGCGGAAGTATGTTAGTTTACATGCTGACATTTTAAACGTGCTTTTACTTAAATGCCAATTGGATAACATTTTAATTTATACCACAAAAACGTACATTAAAGCTGGTGGTAAGCGATCTCAGTGTCCTGTATACCACCATCATCTACACTTTTACCATCAGTAAAGTTACAAATGTGTTACGAACCTCGGGTTAGTAATATAACTCGGGTGGGTTGTGAAAATATAAAGGATGAAAAGGACACAGAGATATGCTTACAACTCATCAGTAGAAACACAACTACCATTATATCATTTGGCCTTATTTATTATTGATTTAGGTATAATGTTGTAGGTTTTTTAATCGACTTCATCAGCGGGCCGGTGTCTGTGGGGTTCACTTCAGCGGCCGCCATCATCATCGCGACCACGCAAGTCAAGGATATCCTCGGGCTCAGCTTTCCTGGTGGAAAGTTCTTACAGGTACCTTTATTTTATTACTAATATAATTATGTGACCTAAACGACTAACGTGCAATAAATAAATATATATTTTAATTTGCTTTCAACATCGTTGAAAGTTATTTATATTTAATAATAGCTTTTCGTGCTTAATCATAAAATTATTTCGTAAATTAGAACGTGCAAAATGCAAATATTATACAGTCTTACTCGATCGAGTTTGTTTACTCACAAAGCGCTTTTTGCGTAAATGTAATCATCATTTTGTACGCGCCGGACCGTTTAATACTTTTTATACCATTTGTAGACTTTCTATCGGCCTTCGTACAGTCATTTAATACTACGACGATATACTTAATCTTTTATTAACCTATTTTTATATTACTATTTACTTACGGAATGAATTCCTTAATTAGTTTACTCTTTAAAACTTTTAACCTGAAGCGCGGACCTGTTAAGCTTTAGTTGAAAAGTTATAGTTACACCGTATGTTTGTTTGCGACCTTTGTCTGTGTAGTATCCCATTATTTACCTATATAAAAGCTTTATAAGTCAGACTGTCAGAGGTAGTACAACTAACCACATTACCTGTTCAGAAAAAAAAATGTATAAACATGGACCAGTTAATGATTTCTTTTTTTGTTTAGTTTTTTCTCTTTAGTACTACAATACAAATATGGATATATAAATTGTAGGTATGGACCGGTATGTACGAGCATATAGGAGAAACCAGACTGTGGGACACCGTGCTGGGCGTGTCGTGCATCGTGGTGCTATTACTTTTGAGAGTAAGGCTACTTTTGTTTTCAAACTACTTTATACTCGCGGTATACGCGCCCAAGGTCTGTCATAAGCAATATTTGCCTCCCGAAACTTATTTTATTTAGCTGGCATAACTGAATAAGTAGCAACATACAGGCATGCTATGCTCTTAGTCGTCAGGAAACATTTAATCATTAAAATCACATTGATATAATGTAGAAATATGACACTTATTAGAACCTGTCTTAAGCGGCACAGATCGCGGGCTCGATTTCCGTTCGGAGCTGATGTTTGTATTGACCACACAGGCATGTGCTTAGGCTGGGTGTGTTTTTCCTTGTCATTGTGTATGTTTCCAAACCCCCGACACATGGGGGCACTAATGGGGGCCGTTGAGTGTGTAGCGTTTAATCTAACCCGCGACCAGTGCAGTTGAGGATAATGGGGGAGAGGTAAACAAAGTTATATAACTTTGTTTACCTCTCCCCCATTATCCTCAACTAAATTCTCTTGACATTGCTTATATGCATGAGCGGATGTAATAGCTTTTAAGTTTATTATTATAGCAAATCTTTATATATATGTCTTCAACATATGTATATAATTACGTATGTATCCGGTCACAACATGCGAGTCACGAATGAGGTATTGAATTAATGTCATCCGAAACATGAAATTTTCCATTTTGATGAAAAAACTATATGGTTATTGTATAACAAGAGTAGTTATCAAGTCATTATAATTTTGCACGGTCGAAGATGTCTATCGAGACTTAACCACACACATTAACTTCAGAACATCCGGTTAACGCGTATTAGCGCTAAACTGCCACTTATTGTAGAGCGTTAATTGAGGTATTATTTTTTATAATTAAGCTGTGATTCGATATTGATCACTTTATATAATCTAATGCTTAGAAGCTGGCTAAAACAAATGAGTCCGGGCGCGATATAAAAAGTTGCAATTTCAAGCCGTTAAAGTCGCTTTACTAAGCAATTTTATTAATTAACTTTAAACTTTAATTTGAACATTTTATTTGTTATTATAGCGATCATTAAAACACACTATCTATCAAAATTCCAACTTTTTATCTTTTCATCATCAGACAACTAAAAACGTCAAAAATATCAAGTTTCTTGTAGGGGTATATCTTTATTCTTAGGTATTTGTTGTTGTAGCGGCAATAGAAAAATATATTCTGTGACTTTTTTCACATATTTTAGACAGAGAGCTATTACGGTTCATACGAAACAGCTCCTGACAGACGGACGGACAGCAATGGCTTAATAATAGCGTTGGCACCATTTGCGTAATGTTACGGGTCTCTAGGATTTATTCTTTTTAAAAAAGCATTCGGTGATTAAAACGCAGAGATTGAATTTTAAAACGACCGTCGCTGAATCATGGATGGAGACTGGCTGGGTTGGATAGGCGACTGAGGCCTAAGGAGAAGGAAATGATGAGTAGGTGATAAAGGAGAGGAGTCAGCAATAAGGGATACATCTGATGTATGTAACAGTACGGAACCCTAGATAAGCATTATAAAATGACTTTATCACGTATGCCTCAATCTTAATCTGTTCAATATATTTCAGAAAGTAAAAGACATAAAGATCGGCACGAAGGACGTGTCGGAGGAGAGCGAGGGCAAGGTGTCGCGCTGCAAGGCGGTGCTGTCGCAGGCGCTGTGGTTCCTGTCCACGACGAGGAACATCTTCGTGGTGCTGGTCTGCGCCGCGCTCGCCTACTACTTCGACACGCAGAACAAGCAGCCCTTCGTGCTCACGGGTGATCATTTATATCAATAGTTATGATGAGGCAGATATATTCTTATTCTTTTACTTTTTAAACTATAAAGTGTCCTGTGAAATACAGCACATACAGCTTTTGCGGTAGAAGATCAATTTTTGTCCTAGCACAAATATACTGGCTCGACCGAGAAGTACTACCCTCTCACAGATATTGACGCAAAGTAACTGTAGTGTTGCGTTTCGTGCGATGAGTGAGAGTAGCGGAGGTCCAAACTCCCACCCTTCTATTCCCTTCCTTCTTGTACCTTGGGTTGGCAGCGCGCATATATACTTCAAGTATCGCGCGCGTGCATAGGTTGCGGTGACTGCTTACCATCATACAGACTGTATGCTTGTTTGCCAACAGTCATGAAATAAAAAAAGATCCAGATATTACTTTCAAACGCTGTATTTGTATGAGCTAGTGATTATTGTAATCTTTTATTTTTGTATCACATGTAGATTTTTAATTAATATCTTACTTACTACTTACTCTTGCTCAAATGTTATAAAGATTTTATTACCTTTTAACACAATATAAAATAAGGACTAAAGATTTATTTATCAAACAAAGATTATTTCCAGGCAACGTGAAGGCCGGCCTGCCGCAGATAGCTCCGCCGCCCTTCTCGGCCACGGTGGGCAACCACACGTACTCGTTCACAGAGATGGCTTCCACCCTCGGGTCCGCCATATTCGTAGTGCCGCTACTCTCCATATTGGAGAATATCGCGCTAGCGAAGGTTTTCTGTGAGTTACCAGTCGGTTCGCGAAGTAAGGTGTTTTAGAGTAAGTGTAGAGGAACCAGCGCTCAGAAAGTTATTATTTAAATACGAAAGTAATATGGCGGCCTAAAACCAAGTTTAAGCCCCCGCGAGGACTATTCTTTTTTCACAGTCAGGTCTCAGAGGTCGGCCTCTCCACCCAGTGACTCTATAAAGGTCAGTAGGGTAGGTCAATATTATAAAATAAATAAATTAAAAAAACATAAAATTTAAGAAATACCTTTCAGTAATGAAGAGCAGTTTTAAAAGTATATCTTATTCAAAACCTTACATTTATAATGGTACGTTTATATATTTGTAAATTCCACATGTTATTTGAATATTGTATTTATATTAGGATTATGACGACCGTTGTGGTGCATTGGCAGCGAGCCTTCCTTAGCCTCGACAATTACGGTTTCGATTCCCGTTCGAAGCAGATGTTTGTACCTGTGTGTACCATTTAGTCTGTCAGGTCAAGATCAAAGTATTAAGTAGATGCTAGAAAAGAGTACCACGAAAAATGGTAAGATAGAATTGAATTGAAATGGATTTGTGGACTTAACCTGTATTGTGTGTATCGTACAGCGGAGGGCAAGTACGTGGACGCGACGCAGGAGATGGTGGCGCTGGGCGTGTGCAACATCGCGTCGTCGCTGGTGGAGTCCATGCCGGTGTCGGGCGCGCTGTCCCGCGGCGCCGTCAACCACGCGTCCGGCGTGGCCTCGCCCGCCGGCGGGCTGTACACGGGCGCGCTCGTGCTGCTCGCGCTGCAGGTACTCGCCGCCCCACCTCCCCAGTAGCAGCAGCAGTCTGTAGTAATCGAGCCTCGCTGTATACAGCACGAATCTTCGCACAGAACAAACTGGCATTCCGGCTATCCCCTCTTGTATCGCTACTTGTCGGACTGCGTTAGGTATAAAGCCACATTGAGATTGACTTAAGTTCTTAATCTATTATTTCTGTGAACGATATTTGGACGCATATAAGCAATACCATGTCAACCCACAAAATTGAAAAAACTGAGTTATATATGCAGAAGTGTTGGTAAATGGCTGAAGAACATTTTGCTTTAATATTTGTAGGATTTTAAGCTTTAAAACTTCTAAAAAAGCCATTTTTCCAATCATGCAATTTATGTATTTTTAATCGTTTTGGGTTATATTATATACGAAATATGCAGTTTGTATACTTATTTTTGGGAAAATAAGTAAAATAACTTACATAAATCTGAAATTGCCAAAAACTTTACCAATGCATAAAAAATCATATAAAGCAAGTTGTTCAAAATTTTCAATCGCGTTTTTCTCGAAATGACATTCGTGTGGGTTGACATGGTATTGCTTATTTGCGTCCATTTTTAATTACAAAACTAAAAACAAAAAATAAAATGTAGTATGTTAAATGAATGAATTAGGTTTGCTTCGAAATCATACGATAAAACAAAATAAAACGTTTTAAGCAAATTTGGTATAATTATGTTACAGTACTTCACGCCATATTTCTACTACATCCCGAAAGCATCATTGGCGGCGGTCATCATCGCGGCGGTCGTCTTCATGATGGAGCTGCATGTCTTCAAACCTATATGGCGGACGAAGAGTGAGACGCAATTCTTATGCCCATTACGATAAACTATTAAGGGAATCTTTACGAATAATTTCATCTTAAAGATGTTTAAATATTGAAGCAATTTGATATATTCCAGAGGTGGACATAATCCCGGCGGTGGTGACGTTCGGCGCGTGTCTGGTGACGAGGCTGGAGCTGGGCATCGTGCTGGGCATCGCCGTCAACCTGCTGTTCCTGCTGTACGCGTCCGCGCGGCCCGCCGTGCGAGTCACCACCGCTGTCGTACGTTACCTATACCCACTACCTTTACTTACTAATTATAGATTAGCTACTAGGTATTTCAAAATTTTATGTAGATTAATAAATCACCTCATTGGACTCTTTGTGGATGACGTATTACCTGGCGAATAATATTTAAACTAACTTTTTCGATTACCTAAATTCCTCTTTGATATGGCAGATCTCATTCCGAGAGAATAATATAACAATTATTATTATATTTCATATATTATCTTGCTGTATTTTTTTTTGCGAAAACCGAATTTTAAATATGTACGCCATATTTTGATAATTTTGAAAAAAAAAATTAGAAGGAAATGTTGTCTTTACTATGAAGAGTGGTAGTACTGAGAACTTTGTGTTGAGTGGCTGGTGGTGCGGTTGCCCCGCAGTCGGAGGGCGGCGTGCGGTACGCGGTGGCGACGGTGGACCGCGCGCTCGCGTTCCCGGCGGCCGAGTTCGTGCGGCGCGCGCTGCGCAAGGCGGCCGGCGACGCGCCGCTCGTGCTGGACGCGCACCACGTGCAGGCCGCCGACTTCACCGCAGCCAAGGTATATCTATGTGATCTTAAGACTTCTTCGTAACAACTTTACAACAATTGTTCCATTTTTTTTTTTTTATGTTAAAAGTTGGCAAACAAGCATACGGCCCACCTGATGGTAAGTGGCTGCCGCAGCCTATGAGCGCTTGCAGCACCATTAGTAGGTGCCACTCACGCGTTGCCAACCTCGAGATATTAGTTCTTAAATCTCGTTCGCCCAGTAATTTCACTAGCGTACAATGCCCTTCAAACCGGAACACAGTAGTGCCTAAACACTACTATTTGGCGGCAGAATATTGGACACTGCGGTGGTACCTACCTAGCCGGCCTCTTGCAACAAAAGACCTACCACCAGTGAATGAAAAATAGCTTTGGATACGAATCAAGTTTTTTTTACGTTAATGACGTGTCATATAATTATTTAAAGACACTTCACTGATATTACAATCTGGCCTAGAAAGACTATTGAGTAATTTAAATCTAAAATAAATTGCTAAGTTGAGTAAAACTAAGAATGTGTCCCTCAACACTTTACTTGCTATCTGTATTAAGGGGAAGGCACATTGTGTGGAAGTCGAGAGAATTGTAGTATATTTTCCGCCATTTTGAGATTTGTTTATGTTTATAAGAGACATTCCAATATCACTCCCATGGAAGTAACGTAGTCATTACATCTAATATAATATGATTATAAACTGTAATATGTTTGTGTTTTCGAAGTAGTAGTAATATGAATGTGGTGCGCAGGGCATAAAGTCGCTGATCGAGGACTTCCACGCGCGCGGGCAGACGCTGATCTTCTACAACGTGAAGCCGTCCATCGCGGAGGTGTTCCGCGGGGTGAAGCCGCGCGAGTTCGTGCACTGCTCGTGCCGCGCCGAGCTGGAGCGCCTGCTGCTGGAGGCGCAGCGCCGCGCCGCCTGGTGCGTGCCCGGCTACTGCTGGCTCAGGCGTGTCTTGTATAGCTGTGTCTGATCTAAAGTCGATTTCAGGCCGAAACCGAAGCGGATTAATCTATTGTCACAATTGATAGCTTTAAGAAATATCGTTCAATTTTGCTAAAAGTTAACAAAATATATTTCTTTGGTCGAAGCCGAATGTTTTGCCAAAGGTGGTTTCTTTGAGAAAAGATGACGATGAAGATGAAGTTGAAGGCGAAGGCTCGATCGGCTAATAAATATCACGCTATTAACCCTCGAACGAACGATCGAAATAAGAACTATACAAAAGTTACGCAAAGAATAATATAAATCAAATTTCATTTTAATGCTTCTGTTTCAGAATTCCCGGGAGAGGTAGAAAATTCGAGATCTCCGATCAGCACAAAGATAGAAGAGTAAAAATGTAGTCAAATAAATATTTTTATATCAAAATTATTACCAAATGTACTGTCTTCTTCTTCGATGATTTAATTTTTTATGTATATTTTTTCAAACTAGAATATTATACTATTGTATAAAATTCCGCTACGAATTGAGCTGGTTTGTGAATTAATATTACGAAGACAGTATATTGGTGTAGCACTGTATATTTATGTGGTAATTTAAAATAGCTAAGATATTATATAATGTATGAACGCGGGCGTGTTTTTAACAGTATTAGAGTTTAATGAATTGTTGAAAGAAATAAATGTTCTCAGAATGTTAAAGAATGTTTTTATTATTGTTATAAATAAAAGTCACTTTGGAGATAATCAAATATTTATTATACAATCCTTCGTACATTTCAGATCTGTGAGACACACAGCCTTCGTACAAAATGTTCATTACAACTTCACTCCAGACAGTGGAATTACATAAATGTAACATAAATAAACTTATCAACGTGTGCGTACACGCACACATTGCAGGTTTCAAAATTACGTAAAAAAATCTAATAAATCGATAAATGTGTTTAAAAAAATGCCAATCACGTATCTTATAAAGGTTACAATGACCGTAAATATAGATAACATAACTCTTCAACTCGCTTAAACTATAAAAAGTCATACTTGCCAATTAATGCCTACAAAATTTTCGCTATTCACGAGAAACAACAAAATGGGACTCCAAATAATTCCAACTAAATATACCTAGAATATGGATGCCTCGCTATTCACTAGCACCAAGTTTCACAAAACAGAACGTTTTAGTATTGAGCAGTGGGGGTATAAATTCGAAAATTTCTAACACGATGTTCTACTTAAAGTGAGCCGAGACTTTCCCATCAGTGGGAGAAGGAAGACAGAACACACCGAGGGATCTAAATGTTTCCAAACTGACGTAAGAGTAAGACACATGTATTCCTCCGTTCAGAATAATAATGGTGGACAAGGTACTGTGCTATGAGAAAATAAATTCGTTCGGATGGCCGTTCTGTTCCTCTGCTATTAATATTATAATTTAATCCTATATATTTCAATATGAATTCAATACGCTAAATAAATAGCCGATCGCCTTGCAGGCGGTCGGACAGAATCAGTTATTTGGCATTACTTGGACAGACCGTAAAATCGCCCTAAATAATACGATATGACACATCACTTGAACAAAGTCACCAGTCAACGATTTAAAAACCTAAAATGAACCTAAACATGAATAATCACAATTAAACTAAAATACTACACGATTAATGTTTTACAGCTATAGACTAGCGACAGTCGCGCGACGCCAGAGTATTACTATAGTGCAGAGCTCCTCAAAGTGTAGCGCTCACACGGCTGGAGGTCTTTTGTAAAATGACCAAAAGATTGAGAAGCCCACGGTTTGTTTGCGCGCAGCGACCGATCGCGAGGAACTTACACTAATCGGGATTGAATTATCGACTTCCGTATACACCTATAGTAAATAAACGCCACAGTAGCGTGAGTTTGGCGACCTCGTCTTGCTCTATACATAATTACTTACGACTACCGACTACATAATAAGAGTAGATTTCATAATACTAAGTTCACAATAAATGCATTCTAGTCTCGCCAGCGACGAGATCCGAGCCGGTCGTTCAACACAAGCGTACGCCAGGCCAACTGAACACTTGCCGGGATTACGACTTTCTCATAAAGTCCAATCGGAGTGTCGAACTACATATTTAACTAAAACCATGATCGTGAACGGGCTTAGCGGGGAGTGGTCAGAAAAACATTTACATCAAGATTATACAGCCTTAAAATCTATCTAAATTTTAAATAAAATACAAGATTAAATTTCGTCAAATAAGAGACACTGAAAAATGAAATTGTTGTCAAAGTAATGTAATTAACTAACACTTGTGTAAATTTTGGTTACATTTTGTAAAGAAAAAGCAGCTCGACACCTAATAACCCAAAAATCAAACCCCCTCTCCGCAAGCCCCGCTCACGTGCCGAGTCCCCGCGGTCGCCAGCTCGTGTTAAAGTATAACAAGCTTTGAAATACCCTCTCGCTATACACTTACAACAACCATTACTTATTTACCTATGATCTGTTCCACTAGAAGTTACGCGAAAGGCTACTGTCAGCACAAACACAACACCCAAGCGTTATATAGTTTAATGTTAGAACAGGGTTATTTTGTCACTTGTAACCGTCCAGCGAACGTCTCATGGAACGGAGCCGAACACTAGATTGATATAAACGCTAAATGAATTTATTTACCTAATTATAGCTATATGTGATCAAAAGTAACAATCTCTTAGATTTATATCGGTTTGTGCGGAGAGTCCGCGATCGTACAACGAACGTAAAGCATTCAGAAAAATCATTTAAAGCGAGCGACGACAGTCGCAAAACATTCATAATAAATATCTTGAGCCAACAATCGGTGTGTGCCATCAACCAAACGACTATTGTATACATATACACTTATTATTACTATATGGACAGGCCCTTTCAAATAGACAAAACGTTCAAGACTAGCTTGTGCTTTTTTGTAAATTCAAAACCTACGCAACGCGACGAACTCAGTCACAAGCTTGAGCTTGAGTTAGTCACACTAACTTCTTATCGCTGCATTGGTGTTAAATTTACCAAGGAGCACCAGCGAATCTTTGGTATTTTTTTAAGGGAAGGACCGGGTCCTAAGTTTATAGTAAATTGTTGATAATTTTCTAATTGTAAAATAGTTCCATAGTTTGTGTTTTCACTTGTATTTATCACTTAATTTTTAAATAAAGATACTCGTGTTCGATAACACACACCTATATAAAAATAGCTAAAAGATCATAAAACATGAGACAGTCAAAATATGGCAGTTACTGTGACCGAGAACTGAACTCCAAGACCGCACAGCACGTTACTCATCACCAATACTACAATATGTTACGATATTACAATATACTAAAGCAGCGTTTCTCAAACTGCGCATATGTTTCCCTGGGGAACTTATATACCAATACTTGTATTACGTTCTGTTATTTCTATGGGGGTATATTTTGTGAAAATTAGGGGCACTTAGTGGGGCAGGTTTGAGAAACTCTGTGTTTTAGAGGGCCGGAGAATTACGTAATAGTAGGATAGGCTTAACGTTAATTACATTAGAAAAATAGTATTTTTTTTTTTTCATTTTATATTTTTTGTGGGTTTGTAATTAGGATTCGGCCCTCTACAATATGGAAAAATATAGTGTGGTATACAGTGGCATATAGTGACGTCATCGCCGATGTGGCTCAGTACTTCAGCAGGTCGTCGTCCAGGTCCGTGAGCGCGAGCTTACTGTCTATCACTGAAATAAAATGAGAATGAATGTTATTTTAAAAGCTTTCGTTTAATGAACTATTGTGCGGAATATCCATTTGAGAGTTTAAGAATGACTGTGGTAACTGTGATAATTATATAAAGCAAAAATTGTAAGAATTCATATTTCAATTATTGCCAACGAAATTATGAACAGACATATGTATTATATGTTTCTTATGAATGAAGGGAACTTTAAAAAAATAATGTGCAACCTTTTAAAAGATAGTGCTATCATAGGACGTTTGTCATGTTTTGTATTCTAATAAAACTTGGTTTTTATCTGACTAAGTTTTCAAGCAAGCATACGACCCACCTGATGGTAAGCGTTTGTCGTAGCCTATGAGCGAGCGCAACACCATACTTTTGCACGTGTCACGCGTTGCCAACGAGAAATATTGGCCAGTGATTTCATTATCTACAGTATCGTTCAAACTGAATCACAGTATTTTTCTTTACAGCAGGATAACTGACACTGCGGTGTTCAGCCACGCGCAAAAAAGGCCTACCACCAGAACTTACACTCGTATTACGTAAGAAATATCATATGCATAATGAAATAAGTTTTTTGCTCTGCGTTCAGCTACTTAGAAATACGTATTGAAAGCGTGCAAAAGCAACGAATATTTGCTCACTTTGGTCCGGGATAGTAGTATGGCGGAGGGCGTTCGTACTCAGTGGGTCCGTGGTAGCGAGGTGGGCCTTCCTCCCAGTGCCTGCAACCCGCAACCAGTGAATGAACGATTGCGTGAATGGATAATAAAACAAAATCTGTATTTCATAAATAATAAATTACTTTAAGGATAGCTGGTTTTATAATCAAAGTGACTATGTGCAGTCAGTTAACGTGCGCATTAGCTAAGTTATCTGCAGATTATCTGGAACAAACGAATTAAAATTGAAGTAGAAATTAATTCTTGTCTTTTGCTACTTGGTGGTATCAGTTTTGCACCAACGCAAAGCTAATGCTTCCAAGGTAACTGACTTTACCGCAATTCTTGACTCAAAAAGAACTGCTTTAATATTAATAATGTTGCGGACAAGTTCCGACAGATTCAGAATAATATAATAGAATAATTTTAAGTATTTTATTTAAAATTTAAAAATTAAGCAGAATAAGGTTTTTTCAGCCGTTTAAATTTTTAGACACTGTCTTAGTAAAAATAAGGCAAAATGAAGATTTATATAAACCAAGATCTGTTGTTGACCAACCAGATAATCTGCAGATGTACCATTTATTATGCAGTCAAACTGATTTAATAACAGTGATTTCATGAAAATGGAAATATGTGTGTGTGTGTGTATGTGTGTGTGCGTACTAACTTTGGCGCCATATCATTATATCTGCGCGCGTGGTGTGCGTCGAGAGGCGGCGCCAGGGCGGCGTGCGACGCGCCGGCCGCCTCGGCGTCGCGCCGCCCGCGCCCCGCGCCCCCCGCGCCGCCGCCCGCGCGCTTCTCCGCCGCGTAGGCGCTGCAACACACGCCGCACTCACTGACGCGCCCGCGCTCGACGCGCGCCACAACCGCGAACCGACCGCGTCACGTTACGTCACATTCTACTATACTTCATTTCAATTACTTTAAATATTCAAGATAATAAAACTTTATTTCGAATCAGAACAAAGATATAATACAGAAAATTATTTACCGAAAGGATCGATCCTTGACGTCGGCTCGGGTTGTGAACTTAAAGGAAAAAGAACTTTCAAACAGAATTCAGATGAAATAATATATTCGAATCGTTAAATCATTTTTAAAAAACATTGAATAATATGAAAAGAAATAATAAAAAAGCGATTGTTTAAATAAATCATCTGCATACTGCTCTCATTCAAAATCAGCGAAAGATACGGCAGCAAAACCATGCAACATCAAAATATCAAAACAAGATCAAAAGAGAAGCGAGCTCTCAGCTATCGTAAGACACATTGATATACATATGTAGTTCAGACGTATATTAGACAAGCCAAACTACACATCTAAATGTAAGTAAAACATAAATTTAAATTAGAAGGATTTAACATATTGAGGCCAACTTAAAATATCACTCCAGTTAATACGACGTTAAGCGTAGACCCCAATATGTTGAGGAAGTAAGAAGACACATGCATTATTACACATATGGAGCGTTTATTAAAGTGGTTAATTTTGGCGAGAACCACTATTGATTGAAACAGTGATGGGTTTACCGGTAGGCTGAATGGATATGAGCTTAGGGCTGCAAATTTTACAAGTAATCTGACACAAACAACAAGTAAATCTGATTTCTTGTAATGTTGTTTTTGTGATAAATTTTCAAAACATATTTTAAATAGCTTTTTCCATTTATCAATATTAAACAAAAAACCAAAGAATACAGAAGTAAAGACGCATAAAATGTTTGGTCTAAACATGGGTAATTTGTAAATCCACCACTGGGTTTATAAATTAAATTAATTTTTTTAATCATAAATATTTTAGTAAGTATTATAAAGGTTCAAGTAAGGAACGAATGAAAGCCTGAAAATGAAAACCGCAAATGTAAATTATTTTCTCTATTGAAAATTCACTCGTAAAAACACAATGCATTGTGACTCACCAACGCCCAATATGTGTAAGATAGAGGTAAGGTAACTAGAACACACGAAACTAATATATGTGATGTTGGTAAATGAAATGATTAATGATTGTTAGTTACCGCACATGAAAAGACGATTCCCTGTTCGTCCTCACGCTACATCCCGCTCCTAGTCTTGTCACAATTTGTCTTATTTCATATATAAAACTCAAAGTCATTTTGTTATTACAAAAAAGTCTTTAACTATAAATATAAGGCAGTTTTTCTTAAAAAGTTTATATCACGACTCGCGACCCCTTTACAAAGTTTTCATTGAGTAATAGGCTTTTTCATTTGGGATAAATAAAACTTTATTTCATTGTAAATGAACAAAAATGCAGAATACTTTGGTAATCTCACGGACTTTTTCAATATAACTATGACCCTGTGAATAGTCGTGGGGTTTGCAACAAACAGGTTGAGAAACACTGCCTTAAATTAAAACTATATGAAACATCTAAAATTAGGTACATTTACTATTGGATATTATATGATTTACAATAAAAGGTATATTTGAATTCCATCAAATCCCTGTTTTAATTCTAATTCAATTCACTGCAGTGCGCATCTCCTACGTCTATGAGTACTGTGATACACGGCTTATAGGGTTTTACATCTTAAAATAAAGAATTATAATACTACCTAATTGCTTAGCGATTAACTGATATGATATTCATTATTATGTATACATTATTACGACAATTATTAATAAGTATTGAAAGTTCAAACTTACAGTAAAGTACATAGATTCATAACGTAAGCTATTGTTGAGTTCCTAAAATAATGTATTGGCTATAATATTACTGATAGCATATTATGTACATTTTATCGAGATCCTACTGTGTCAGTACACCGACCCTGTCAAAAAGCGACAAACAACAGTAAATGCATACAAATCCCGTATCAAAACTATGCGAAAAATCTTCATCCAAAATCGCTAGTCGCTACAATTGTAAAATTGGAATTATCCACTGTTACAAAAACACAACTTGTGCAAGCGTTCCTTTTAAACACTCACAAAATTTATATGAATTAGGATCGAAAGTGGCTTTCCATTCACTACTTTAAAAATTTGTAATGTTTATAATAAATTTATATGTTTTTTTAGAGGCAAGCGGTCAGTGAGGTTAGCAATGGACGAATATTGTAGTATACGAAGCAGTTGTACTTAAGAATTATTGATAATATTATAATAGCGATATAATGGCTTTCTTACATCGGCCATAAACTGTTCTAAAAACGGCATTTTTACTCAGCAAGTACTGGAAGACGATAGGAGAAAAGTGTATCATCTCGTCGACTACTATAAATTGGTCAGACACAAACAATCCAACGCCAATGTCTCAATTTAATTATTCAAATTACACATTCGACACAAAGTTATACAATATATTACAGAATATTACATCCAAAAACATTTAAAGGTAAAATTACAAAAACGGCGCACGAACGATTGACAATATTCTCAAAGATTTCAAAATTGTATATTTTTTACATTTAGAAAATTTTTAAATGATTATATCATTAGACTACAATAAGTAAACCATATCACAACACAGAACTTAACCTAACTTGTAAATCTTAATTTACAAAATTTTATAAACCGTGGGACGTAAGAACTGGTTTACTGTATAAGTAATGCGCGGTGTCGCCTAGTCGGCCTCGTGTATGCCGGACTCGTTGTCCTCGTCCTTGGCGTCGAGGCGCGTCTTGAGGTCGTCGATGAGCGCGGCGCTGGGCGCGGGCGCCAGCAGCTGGCACACCACGTCGCGCCCCTCCAGCACCACGCGCGTGCCGCCCGCGCCCCCGCCCGCGCCCTCCCCGCGCGCTCCCCGCGCGCTCCCCGCGCCCTCCCCGCGCCGCGCCGCCCGCGCCACTCCGCGATCTTGCCCTCGATGTCCAGCGTGCTGCGCTTGGAGCCTCTGCGCACCGCACCGTCACCATCGCGCATGCCCCGCCGCCGCCACTACGGCGACTAGGTCTAGATCTAGGTCTAGGCTAGGTCGTCCGGGTCCGTTAGGCGGCTAGTGCTATCGTGCACGCTAGGACTGGCATGCGCGATTCGGACTCGACAATATTGTCGAAATAGTTTAGTATTAGAATATCGGTTTTCGATAATGTATTACAGTCCACATAAACACTAAAAATAGTATGCAGTCCTATCGCCTACCGATCAAACGAAATGATACAACTAAAAGAAAAAACTAAACATAATTGAACAGTCTGTCGTTGGGTATCCACGTGCGGGACTCACGTCACATGCAGGTCTCCATCCAGTGCCATGCCGACTCATCAACGCATGCTTCTTAAAACTATTACATCTCTGTTACACTTACAAAATAACTTAATGTTAATCGAGTTATAATGTTAAATTTAATTTAAAATTACTGTTATTGAGGAAGAGTATCAAGATCGATAGAAACCCTAACCCATGCAAAGAAAGTAGTACTCGTCCGTGCGCCCGCCCTCACGACACACAACCGTGCTAAAGATAAAGACAAAGACGCACAACGAGCCTTTCCGCGGTAATGGTGACGTCGGGCGCACGCGGGTAAGCTCGTAGCGGGTAGCGAGTAGCGTATGCGAGCGCATGCGTGGGGCACTTACTTGGCGAGGGGTACGTTATCGCGGTCCGCGTACGCGTCATACAAATACTCGCTGCAACAGACAACAGAGCCACGAGTTAGCGACACGGACCCGCGAGCGACGGCGGACCGACTGCATCGATAGCGTACGTCAGAACATCCCCACAATGACATGATTAAAACTGACCAAAGACGAAGAAATAAAGCCGATGCTCATTTTTAAGATTTACCAAAATTTCAAATAAAAAGTTTTATTTTGTAATTACCAATATAGCCATTTGTCACAACAATAAAATTTTAAAAATCAAATTTGCTACGTATATTTTTGTCATTTTTTTTTCCTTAACCGGGTGAGAATAAGGTTATAGGTTTCGTAAGCCCTCTGGTAAGCGATCGATGCAATTAGATAATTTATTGCCGAGTATTTTACTACAATATTAACACAAAAGTTAGCAATTCCACGACGTGTCGAAATTTACAAACAAGAATCTTGAGACTGAAACCAACTAACGGGATAAAAACGGCTGCGAATATTCGCAAAAAGTGCCTCTACATTATACTACTCTATACTACGACTTGATAGAAATTGATAAACATTATAATATATTCAATACATATATATTCAATACATGGAACGCTTCCTACGTCTCGAAGAATCAGCAAGTTTTCTAACTTTAATAATAATATTTCTAAAAACACCTTAGTCTAATTATTTTATTTAACTGGAATAAGAAGTAATATTGTGCGTTATGATGTCAATGTCTGATGAACCAAAATGACGTAAATATAAAACTGTCAAACGGAAATTACCTCTATAAACTATACCCTATTATGCTCTATTTTCTATGTACAGTTTCTACATGTACGCAGTACATTACGGGCCTCGTTTGGATACGGGTTCGTATCGAGTACACCTCGAGTATTAAGGAAGCAATGTATGGTTATGGACTAGCGAGCAACAGCAAGCCCGTACTACTGGTTAGGGGCCTACGCACAACAACGACACGTCACATGACGTCGATACAATCAAAAATTGGCTCATTGGAATGCATGCATTGTTTTAATAGAAAAATAAACATTTCTATACATTATCAACCAGTCCTTAAAGATGTTTAATAATAATAATTGTGAAAAAATGAAAGCGTAATTGGAAAATAATCTATTTAAAAAAAATAGAACACAGTCTATATAATTTATTAAATTTTAATAATGTATCACACTCACACTGAAAAATACTATAATAGCCTTCTAAGACAATACCTACAATAGTGTTGAGCATAGACAAGGAGACACTCAGAAATACATAGAACAGAACCCAAATATAAATGTTATTGTAACTGAATTTTTTGTTTTAGTTATTATTCAGCGTGCTGCGCTTATAATGACTAGTTACATTTTAAGCGATACTGGTTGTGTTGTATTAACAGCACATTTTTTGAAAATGCTATTTTTCACCACTTAATTGGGTATCTTCTTATTATTTTTTTGTCATGACCGCAGCCTTTTCTTCAAGGAAATATCACAAATTGTAAAATTTATCAACACAAAATATTTTGACGCTAGATACTTTTATAGTTCTGCGGAATGACGGAATTTTCTTTCGGAAAGTACAGTGAATGAAAGAATTTAAATTTGCAGATTAGGTACAATACTTTAATACACAAACATAAAAATTCAATTATGTTTAAGTTTTGACGTTTATGCTCCGCTGACACTATTGTAGTTTCGTCAATATAGAACTAGTCTTTCGTCAACAGAGAGCAAACGAGGATAATAAATACAAGGGGAAAAGGTTAAGATTCCAATGAGCCGGGGACAAGTACTGGTGCGGGGTCGGTGCAAGCCGCTATGGGGTCGAAGAGCACACGTTTCGAGCGATATACACTGGACTACTACCGGCACTGTGCCGACCGACGCCTCGCCGCGTCACAACATACGGTCAAGTGCGAGAGCGCGTGTCGGACGTTAAAGTTTACAGTCAAAGTGAACCTTCATTATATATAGCAAACATTATATTTTAAGATGACACGTCCGCACAGCTCCCTCGCACCATCGCGCTCTCTCTCGGCAGAGATCGGTAAAGATCGGTAGAGGTCGGCGGAGGTCGGCAGAGGCGGGCGTGGGCGGGGGCGTCGTTACCGGAGGGGGCGTCGCGTCACCGCGCCTCGCGCCGCCACAGCGTCTCGCACTCGCTGCGCACAACAACACACGTCACTCGGCGAGGAGCCAGCGGGAGGGGATGGTGGGGGTTATGTCGGTCCGACGATGACGAACGTTTATATTTGTATAAGGGTTTTGTATTCATTAATAGTCCTGCAGTTTTCGTTTTGAATAGATGGGCGGCTCTACACCGAACATTAACATTAAAATGGCAGTGAGTGAAATTAAATTAAAAATAATTCGAAGAAGTAACAGAAAACTAGATCATCTAGAAAAAACTAGCCATCTAAAAATATTTACTAAAATGTCGTCCCCTTACAAAGTTTTTGCCTCGAAGATTTTTAGACTACATTAATGATGAGGCTCTCTCTTTCTCCAGAAAGATCTAAATCGCATTATTCGGCTCTTCAACCACACAGTGACGTGCTCGATTTAAACGAAAAATTAACATCAGCTTTTACGACCTACGCGTGTAAGACGAGAGAGAGGGATATGTCTAAAGTATAATTCTACCCCCAAAATACATTCAAAATAATGCTCTTCGTATCATCGTCATAATTCCCGCTCTCTCGACTACAAGAGCCCGAACATGACACTAAGGCTGGTGCTGTCGGATATCAAGGGGCGGTTCCATTCACTACATTACAGGGATGAGGGTGCACAACAAACCCAAATCAGGTAACATTGACAAACCAAGGGAACTTTAGAACAGACTTCAAATTATAAAAAAATATGAAAAATTATAACAAAAAGTAAAATAAAACATAGAAATGAATCATTATGCAGTAGTCGTTTAAGTACAACTTTCCTTTAAGGGCCTGCGTCCATTGGCGGCACGGCACGGCAGAGGATTTTAAGGTTCGAATAGAAATAAAAATTAAAAATATGACTCATAGGACAACTGCATAAGGGCCGACTCTGTTAACGTTCAGTTGCGGGTTCGATCCCGACCTCCACCGTCTTTTGTCGTACCCACTCCTATTACAAGCTTAAAATTTATTTGAAAAAACAATATTCTTTAAAAAAAATCATCATTTAAAAATGTACCATGCAATACCGCCAATGAGCGCAGGCCCCAAGTCTTATAATGTAAAAACTTCTTTATAACAAAATATACGAAGAATATAATTTGCAAAAAGTTTAATTTTATTGTGAAAACAATAATTAGTGTTCTAGTGTCCCATTTAATGAAGAGTTTTATAACATTGTAAGACTCATGTGATAGATGTTGTGTACAAACGTTGTAATACTGAAAATGATTCAAAAAATAATTAAAAAATGGTAAATGAATGACATCGTATTCCTAATGTAATGCGGTAGCGAGACGCACCACGCGGGTGTGTGTGAGAGTAGCGCGATGGCTGCTTAACACCGGGGCACATTCTATTTATTACATAGAAAAATATATATTATATATTTTTAATATTAGCAATGTTATTTTTTTCATAGACATTACTAATATTGCCTTCCAAATAACCTTGAGGTTTGACAAAAGACCATAGAGGTCGGGATCGAACCCACAACTAAGCGTTAACGGGGTCGGTCTATCTACCGTCGAGCTGTTGAGGATTCATTTCACATATTACTGTAATAATATATTTTTCTATGTTTTGGTGGTAAAATATCAGTGATGTATTAAGATACAAATAATGTATTAAATTTAAATAATCTGTATTACGTACTTTTTTATATTTAATATAACTTCTGTGTACTGATGCAAATTGTAATTATTATGTGATGTTTGTCATTTATTAATTTGAACGAAAGACTAATAGTATTTTGGTCGTTTAGATTGAGTTTTCGTAATACAAATGCAGCGGGGTGTACGTACGCCTCGACGAGCGGGCCGGGGTAGGGCTCGGGGCGGCGGTACAGGCGCGCCAGGCGCCGCGCCGCCAGCAGCAGCGGCGCCAGCAGCAGCGCGCACCACGCCAGCGCCAGCCAGTAGCCGTTCTGCGGGCGGGAGCGGTACACTTGCTTCAATAAGCTCGACGATGGACGAAAATGTTACACTAAAATATTGATTTCGTCTTATATAAATACATTTTTTATAAAGTGGGAAACCGGAATTAAGTATATAATATTGTTATTGCTTCTTCTAAATTCAATTAACTATTTATTCATTTTCGTTACTAATTACTTGAATAGAATAAAACAAATAAATAGTATACAAAAAAGATACCTATATACAAAAAAAAGTTAATATACATTTTTAATCACTGTCACTTATTGAGATGACACCTCATCTTCTCAAATAAAATTAAATGTTTACGCGTCTTGACAAAAATAAATTATATTTAAATTTAATAATTTACTTTTAAAGAACTAAAAGAACCGTGAGCGAGTGTACTAATCGGGTCCAGCCTGCCGCGTTGCTATAGTTACGCGGCCCCTTCATACCGCATACTGCTGGTTGACTTACGGGATATAAATTTGAAGCAGATGAAAAAGCAAGTGAGAATTTAAAGAGGAGCTCTTTAAATGTATATCAAGCTATAATGTGGCGCAGCGTCGCCACGCCTAACGTCGGTCTGACGCTCTCGACGTCTCATATCAAAACTGCAAGGTGTAACCGCGTCAGACGTTAAACATTGTCCGTCACTAATCCGGCGGACGTCGTCGCACGCCGTCACACGTCACGCGCACTCACCGCGGGCACGAGCACGGCGCGGCAGGCGGCGTCGCGCGTGGCGTTGTAGGCGTGCGACAGCGGCCCGCAGCGCCCCACGTCGTGCTGCGCCGCGCGCTCCACCATGGACAGGTACTCCTGCAGCCGCTCGCCCATCGTCTCCGCGAAGTCGCGCGTCAGGTTCTGCACGAGGTCGGGGCCCTGCGTGTTGAGGAACAGCTCCACCTCGGTGGTGTCGCGGATGCGGTAGTGGATGGCCTCCCGCAGCGAGGACTGGTTGAAGCGCAGCACGTCGCGCAGCTCGGCCGCCGCGGCGCCCAGCTCGGCCGTGCGCCGCAGCATGGGCCGCACCACGTCGCGGTGCAGGCGCGCCAGGTGCTCGGCGGCGCCGCGCAGGTCGCGCGCCACCTCCGCGAAGCCGCCGCGCGGCGCCAGCGCGCGCGCCGTGCTCTCCAGCTGCGCCGCCAGCCCGTCCAGCGACAGCGACGTCATGTTGGTCTCCAGCGCGTCGAGGATGCGGTCGAAGTCGAAGTCGGACAGGCCCGTGGCCGCCAGGCGGTCCAGCTGGCGGCGCGCGGCCGGCGACAGGATGAGCAGCGGGCGGCCGCGCGGCGGGTAGTCGGTGCGCAGCGCGCGCGCGCCGGCCGCCACCTCGCGCGCCGCGGCCGCGCGCAGCGCCTGCAGGTCGTAGCGCCGCCGCAGCTGCAGCGCCGCGTACAGCGTGCGGTTGCGGTGGCAGTCCAGCAGCACCGACGTCAGGTTGAAGTCCGGGTCGAGCCGCTCGCCGTACAGCGCGCGCTCCAGCTGCACGAAGCGCTCCACGTCCGCGAACACGCGGCTGCCGCGGGGCTCGCTGCGACAATCATTTCACTGAAGACATTACTACATTAAAACTAACTAAAAGTTCAATAAAACATATACTTACGTGAGCGGATCACACACGAAGCGCTGCGCCGCCACTCCCACCACGAAGTACAGCAGCAACATGATGGCGATGCCGCCGCCCACGCAGAACGACAGGCACATCCCGCTATTGATCGTACACATTTAAATGCTCAAATTGCATACTCATTAATATAAAATATTTCAATAACCATAATACCGATACCAGGAAATGGGCGTTGACCCAAAGAAGCCCTGATTACCAATTTGTATTTATATTACTGTAATATTTTTTTTTATATTTAATATTTTTTTATCTGTAAATCAAAATTCGAGGGAGGTAAAATGTGATATGAAAATGAATATAATACCAGAGCAGGCAGGAGGAGCCGGCGCCCTTGTTGCAGCAGTCGCTGGCGCCGTACGCGTCCGGCCGCTTGCCGCACACGCCGCACACCAGCCCCCACGTCATCACGCACACGATCTGCAACACGCGGCTCGTCAGGGGCGCGGGGCGCGGGCGCGGGGGCGCAGGGCGCGCGCACTCACCGTCAGCAGCGCGGCGGCAGTGGCGCGCGTGGCGTGCTTGCGGTAGGGCCCGTAGCGGCGCAGCGCGTCCTGCAGCGCGTCGGGCGCGCCGGAGCGGCCGAGCTGCGCGCTGGCGTTGCTCGCCGCCCACGTGATCTCGTCCGCCACGCGCGCCAGCCGCTGCCCCGTGGCGGTGATGGCGTCGCGCACGCGCGGCACGTGCTGCTCCACCGTGCGCTTGATGCCGGCGAACACCTCCAGCCCGGCCGCGATCTCCTTGCGCATGTCGCCGTCCACCAGCTGCGTCACGTTGTGCAGCAGCTCCGACACGTCCGGGATCTGAGGACCGACAGCGCTTCCAATATATTCATCTGCATTTCATTAGCTATTAACTTTCATTCGAACGTATTGAATACCACTTACGGTTGGAAAGTATTTATCCAGCATCTATCCATGTCGGCATTAAATAAAGAAAAATTTTTAATTTTAGATTAAGCTTGGAGTAAAATGAAAAATGTGTCATTAGAGATAAAGAAACAACGGCAATGTAGGCGGCACCTTGTTGTACTGTATGTCGGTGTCGAGCTGGCCGATCTTGTACTTCTCCTGCAGCGACACGCACTGGCGCTCCTGGCAGCGCGCCAGCGTGCGCAGCAGCGACGACTTGACCTGGCGCAGGCCCGCGTTGAGCTCCTCGGCGCGCGCGCGCAGCTCGGCCGTGGCGCGCTGCACGCCGCGCAGCTCGGCCGGCACGCGCTCCAGCGCCGCCGCCATCTGGCTCAGCTTGCGCACGGACGTGGCGCTCGTGAAGTCGTCCAGCTTGCGCAGCACGGCGCGCCCGCTGCCCGTGAGCGTGGCGCCCAGCTGCGCCTCCAGCTCGCGGTAGTTGTCCACGAGCAGGTGGCGCGCGTGCGCCTGCGTGGCGTTGAGGAACGTGCGCACGTCGCGCAGGCCGCCGCGCAGCGCCGCCGGGGAGTTCTGCGCGCCGCTCTCCATCTGCGAGTCCGTCGCGAACGCGCATACCACGCCGAACCTGCAACACGGTCCTCAATTTATAGCACTTGTACCTTTTGTTCCTACGTTGGATTTACTTACGATGTAATAATTATTCGACAAAAAAATATAACTTTAGAGCTGTTATTTTAAATGCCTATTTAATATTTATTTAAATAATTCTATAATTTAAAAACAAAAAACTAAAACAAATTACACTTACAAAAACAATGTCAAGATCCCGATAAAGACGATTGCGAGGATTCCCTTTAGGCAGGCGTCATACTTTCGGTCGAAGGGCCTGCGCCGCCGCCCCACTCTGCACCATTGACAACAGCACCAAAACAAACTGGAAATAAGACAAAAATAGATAAGATCAGTACAGTATATTTAAACATTTTGAAAATATACATCAAATAATATGTTAAGTGTTAGTTTGATGTCAGTTGTGGACGACGAGACGGAAACAACATAAGCCTTGGGAGGCTGCATCCTGATGACGAACGTTAAATAGCTGTAATATACAGTTACCCTGTGAGCGGCAGCAGCACGGCCAGCAGCAGCACCACGACGATGACGGCGACGGGCCCCGCGTAGTGCGCGAGCAGCGTGCGCCACTCCTCGCGCGGGGACGCGAACTCCACATGTCCGTCCGACACAGACACTATGCCTGCAACAAGGAACGACTTCATTATATTTTATAAGGCATCATTTCACATTTAAACGTATGGAATGTGTAATTATAACTACATGTCATAAAATCGTAGGCTTGAGGCTTATGTGCAGGCCAATATTGCAAAAGATTTCTATTTTTGGTATACTCGTAAAATGTTTTAATAATTTGTATACTGTCTGTAACATAAACGGTCTTCTTCTTCTTATCGAGTGGTTAGTGGGCAACCTAGTGTCAGAGTAGTTCAGATCGCTCGTAGAGCTCTTTCTTACTGACATAAACGGTAAGAAATTATATACGTGTCATCTTGTATATCTAGCCCACGCGGCATAGTAACGTGCTTTTCCTCGTGCCGATTAACGATTGGAACAAAGCACGGATTAAAAACTCTACGAACATTTTATACAAAGCCGTTCATGCTACGAGTACACCGACCGGCGCGGCGCCCGCGTGCCGAACGAACGAATGAGAATAATACGTTGTTTATATCATATACTTCATAGAATCGATAAGATAATGCTGTTTTAGCTTTCTGTGGTGGCCTGATCATTAAATGTAACTATTTATAGCATAAGGAGCGAGCGAGTAGCTGTCGGTCTGAGCGCCGTACTAGGCACGTCTATTAAAAAAAAAAAAAAGTAAATAGAGTAGAAAAGTACAGTTTTTTCCAATAAACATTACACATGCAATGTATCAAAACTTGTCACAGGAAACAAATCACACATCCTATTTTGTTGATATTACGTTAACACTCAAGGAAACTGGTAAAAATATTCGACAGATTTCAAGATATGTGATAATATGGCAAGCAAGTTTCGATTCAACAAGTTGTGAGACAATGCGAATACTGCTCGATACATTGACGGAAAACAGAATTTTCAACAATGTTACAAGTTGGCAAACAAGCATACTGCCCACATGATGGTGAGTGCTCGCTGTAGCCTATGAGCGCTTGCAGCACCATTAGTAGTTGCCACTCACGCGTTGCCAACCTCGAGATATTAGTTCTTAAATCTTCTCTGCCCAGTAATTTCATTAGCCTACAGTGCCCGTTAAGCACAACTATTTGGCGGCAGAATATTTGACACTGCGGTGGTACAAAAGACCTACCACCATTGTAACGGACTGCACTGGTGCAATAATCTCTGCTGTGACAGAGGTTATCCCAACAGCGGGCGATGGGGTCGTCACATCCCGACGCCGGGAAAGATATGTTTCATCATTGCAAACTCACAGTAAGGATACACAATATTCTTTACAGGCATTACACTGCCGGCGTGGCATCGAATCGACAATTATCGCCCGATGGCCGTGGCACACTCGTACAGCCGCAGTACATTAAAACACAACTACACGCTAATGAGTATCTAGTTATTTATTTTAATGGCTATGAGTTAACAACTCGACGCGGCCTACGTCTTCAATTGCCCTCGTCGTTCCTGTTCTAATAAAACTATAACGATAACTCAAACTAATACACACCCTAAACTGAGAGCGATAAAGTTGATTATGCATAAATAACCTATGTAGGACAGAGCGCCGGCTTGTTTAGGCCAATAAAATTTACTGTCTCCGCCGGACATGATCAACAGTTACTCTTAGTTTGTACGTAATTACTTTTTAAAACGATACAACATGTATAATGGTCTCTAAAGTACTCTGTTTTATTTAAATACTAGCGTCCTGTCGCGTTAATATAGTTTTTTCATAATCCGAAGGGAATGCAATATTTTTCCAGGATAAAAAGTATCCTTTGTTAATCGAGATAATAAGCTATGTGGGTAGAAATTTTCATCCAATTTCGTGCAGTAGTTTTTTGCCTGAAAGAGAAACAAACATCTATCCATCCATCCATCGAAACTTTCACATTTATAATATTAGTTAGATAGTTAAATAAATCACCTTTCTTAAGGACGACTACAATAACCATAAGACAATTTATATAATAGCAAACTTATGGACATTTTAAAATATTTATTCATCTAAACGCTATAAAGCTGTCTTAGTAACCCGATTGAGCTGTTTGATATTTGTGAGTAAAATTGATGTAGCTGCCTTAAATATTTGTATAGTTTAAGAAAGCGGACAGAAGGGTTTTGATCTATGTATTATAGACCCAACATCCATATTATGTTGTATGTATATGTACAGCTCGAATTACGGCTACCATGATTCTATTAAAAATCTATATACTCCGAGATTTTTATCGAGACTCGAAAAATTTCGGAGTCCTTTTTTAGGAATATTCTGCCCAGGGAGGAGCCGTAAGGCATGGTTTTATAATATAAATATTTATGTATGATTGATTAGTATTATAAATACAATAAAGTAAATGAAATATCTGTTGTCATGTCTTCTGTCATTTGATCCAATTAAAAATACCTACCTCAATTTTAAATGATATCTTCCGTTGCCACAGCAGCGCGTACGTGTCCGTCCGCCGGCTCTGCTATAATTAATTTATTTCGTGTCTCAGAGTTAAACTTGAGTTACGCTACACCTGTATAATTTAGCACACACATGTAAGCGGCTCGTTGGTCTAGGGGTATGATTTTCGCTTAGGGTGCGAGAGGTCCCGGGTTCAAATCCCGGACGAGCCCAAAAATAATTTTTGTTTCATTTTATTTTTTATTATTATCAATTTCTAATTTATTTAATTTACGATTTCTGGCCAGAGTCGGAACGATGTACGTACAGGATGCGTATAAGAGATTGCTGCTACATCGCAAAACGTCATCAGTAAATTCATAAATTGTATCCCAGCACCGTACAGCCGGAGGTCGGGTCCCCCTCACGGCCTCACTGGCAGCGACTGAGAGGCCCTCACTCCAATCATATTATGTTAATCTTGATATCAAACTTTGTATACAAATGATCCGGATGTTGAATACATTATTCTTCTTCATAGGACTCGCCAGTTTATAAAAATGAGTTTGTGAATCGTTACTTATAACGTTATTTTAGGTTACGTTATCGTTATTAAAGCGTTTTCCGTTTCTAGATTACGGAATAAATTTTATAAATTTTATAAAGGTAAAAGGAGGTCGCGGGTTCGATTAGTGCTCGGAACAGATTTTTGCTATAAATATCTCTTTTGGTCTCTGCGTTTTTCCTTGGGGGTCTTTCCACCTTGCCTGGGTCAGCAAGTTAAGCTGTCGGTCCCGGTTGTCATTACATAATATCTGATAATAATCGTTAACTCTTGATAGGTAATTTGCTCTTACCCAATGAGTTACTGGTTCGCCCTTAGGGTTGTGGTCAGGTCCGAAAACAATGCTGGGAAGATAAAGTTTGGGCTTTTCAACAGTGCGGATACTGGGAGGTACCTCACATCGATACTGTGAAACAAGCATCGACAACAATGTTTATAAAGTACAGTTTTTATAACATTGCTCACCAGTAGCTCTTGCTTGTATACAACACGTACAGCTCCCGTGTTTGTTTACGAGCCGAGACGAGCCAGCCCCGACGTATGGCACCTCGTAGGAACCTTGGCCGTCGCGCTCTGCTTGCCATCCCCGACTACATTACGTGTTTTATGCGTTCGTTACACAAACTTATACGTGCATTGTTTATATTACATACGTCTTATATAAACAAAGCATTCAAGTTCATCTCTATAACAGAAAGAGGTTATTTATTTGATTTTACTTTTTTTTGCTTTGCTATCTCGTATCGTATCATTTTGGGATTCCGTAACCAAAGGGTTAAACGGGACCCTATTACTAAGGGTACGCTGTCCGTCTGTCTGTCACCAGGCTATATCTCATGAAACGTGATAGTTAGACAGTTAAAATTTTCACAAATACTAAAAAAATATAAAATAAATATTTAAGGGGTCTCCCAAACAACAAACGTGATTTTTCTCCCCTTTTATAGATAATGGCACTTGGCCGGTTTTCTATTTGTATATAATTCTCCTTTGTCTCAAAATAACTAAAAGTCGAATAGGTTTAATTTGTCTTATCGGCTTATAGAAATAAGAGAATGGAACTCTACAACGGACAACATCTCTTTGACCGCGATGTCTACTACAATGGCTTTGTGAGATTTAACCTTGCATTTGAAGTCAGCTATGACTTTTTTTAAATTCAATTATACATTTTTAGATGGTGTGGGGTTTATTAAAAAAAAAATACAAGTTTTATATCGTTTGACGGTTTAAGAGTCATTGCAATTCGATTCCCGCACGGGACAGATGTTTGTATTGATGTTATACAAATAAAAGATACAATAGATAAAAACTTTATAGCGCATAGAAAACAAAGCAGAATGACCTTATAAATATCTGATTCGGTCTGCTCGATTATCCTTATGGGTCCCCCACCGTTCCTCGAAGAGTTAAAATGTAGGTCTCAGTTATCATAACATGTAATTATAATCGTTAACTGTTGACAGATAGTTAGCCTGTATCCAATGAGTTACTGGCTCACCCGTAGGGTTGCGGAGGTCACATGGCAATCACTGTGTAAAAACTAGTAACCCGTCAAATCCGGATAAGAGTATAAGCAGACCCTGGGTACATACCGGGAAATAATGCTAGGAAGAAGAAGATAATATAAATTTAATAAATAAATAAACGCTGCACACTCAACGACCCCCATTAAGATAGTTATATACCGTTTTTGGGGTCCGGAAAGATACACAATGCCAACAACAAACACACCCAGACCGGAAAACATGCCTGTAAGGTCAGTACAAACATCTGCTCCTAGCGGAAATCGTACCCGCGACCTGTGGCGCTTAAGGCAGGTTCACTACCGCTGCGCCACAACGTCTTCAAAAATATACACATTTTAATACTTATCACACTTCATTTGTTTCATGAAGTTTTTCGTTTAAATATTAACGTACTATTCGTGTATGAATATCTAACAAAAACATCGCTCGCATTAAAATTAAAAACTTCAAATCGACCGTGAAGTAGTTTCCGATCGATATCGACCGCGAATCGGGACGAGGTTAGCTGTTAATTGTGGCTGTTACTGAAGACGATATTATAGCAATTTCACGCTCAACATGTGCACGTGCATGTTAGCGGTTAATTAAACATCGGTGCTTAAGCTCTTCGTGATAATTAAGAATCGACGGAAATTTATTTTCGATTCTAATATAAAAGAAAATTGTGTCAGCACCGACGCGCCAATAGTGTTTACTCCCTAATCTTAAGTACGGTGATCTTTGAATATGCAATAGGCAAAAAAAATACGCAAACAAACATACATACATAAAAATAGTTAAAAGTACAATAATAAAAATTAATAAGCAGTCAAGTGCGTTGTGGACCACGCACCGTTGAAACTAAAGGGTTCCAGGGAGCTTGGTTATGAAGAATCTAAAAGCTTTTAAATTAAAATCAACTGCAAAAATAAGTTGGTAATTTCATAGTAATTAATAAAAGTGATATGAAAAACAAAGTTATGGGAAAAACTTATATATCTCTTAAATATGTAGATCTATCTTCTTCAATCCAAATGTGGTTGAAATTTTATTTGTGCTATAAGCTCAAATTTTTCCAGAATTTTAAATCTCATAGTTCAAAAGTTAGAGGGGGAGTGTACACAATTTTTACGACATTAGGACTCAACAACTACTGACTTAATGAAAAAAAGCCAGAATCTAACCTCCTTATCATTTTGAAAGACCTATCCAAAGATATCTCACACGTTGGACATTTTTTCAACACTCAGTTACATGTATGGACTGCTACCCTTAATTCTTATATATTTAAGATTTAATTACAGAATCGTTGTACAGTTCATAGAACACACCTATTTAGTAAATTTCGTATAGATAGAGCCAATGGTCTCCGAGTAAAATGACTATGACACACGGACGGACGGACGGACGGACGGACGGACAGACAGACGGACAGACGGACAGACGGACAGACGGACAGACGGACGAAAGGACCGACGGACATGACGAAACTATAAGGGTTCCGTTTTTGCCATTTGGCTACGGAAACCTAAAAAACTCTTTCAAGTTAATCTCTTTCGTGACACTTTTGATGCTGCTGCTGCTGCTGAAGTAACAAATCGCTAAAAAGCGTCGTGTAATTTCTGAAAATCAGAAATTCTGCATGAGTAAGTTTTACAGTCTCTGTCCATTGAGACTGTTCTGAAGCGTATTCAAAAAGTCAATTTACGCCACATTAATGTACAAGGGATCATTCATAATTATACATAAGAATAGACCCTCTCGCCTCTCCGGTAAGAAATGTAAGTAGACCAGTTCTCAAGTAACAGATGAAGCACGTTAAGATTACGCATATAATTATAATGTACAATATCTCGTTTTATGTAATACGAGTCGTACTTGAAAACGTCGCCGAGTCCTCTCCAAGTGCGGCGAGGATTTCCACCGTCATATCATTACGGTACACGAGTGACGACTTTAGAGTCGTCTTGAGTATTGAGGTCAATGAGCTCTCGAACTTTTAACCTCTTCTTATAGAAGGAAACAACATTATCAACACGATAAAAATGTACATATCGTTTTTATCAATAAGTTAATGAGAATAATTAATGGATTATTTACCTCTTCACAATAAAGCTTATTAAATTTACACAATAATGTATGTTAACAAAAGTTAATTTCAAAAATTGTATTCCCGTACCGGGAATCGAACCCGAGCCTCCTGGGTGAAAGCCAGGTATCCTAGCCACTAGACCATACGGGAGATACTAATAGCTTTAAATTTTTGTATCAGTTGCTGTTCATATCATATCAATAATAATCATAAGCTATTTTTATAGTTTTTAATGTTTTATATAAATATTTAATAATGTAAAATATAACATTTAAAGTATATAAAAGATTAATCGTAAGCTCGTCTATAAAACATAAAATGTTTACGTATACAACAATATTTTTATCAGTAATATTTGTCAAATAAGTATTTGATGAGGAAGATTGTCTATCTATCACCCTTATGTTAATTTATTATTAACACGTAGAATATATTTTATGGCGGAAAAATATTAAGTTCCCTTA
This sequence comes from Hestina assimilis, assembly GCA_023373885.1. Lineage (NCBI taxonomy): Eukaryota > Metazoa > Arthropoda > Insecta > Lepidoptera > Nymphalidae > Hestina > Hestina assimilis. The sequence goes on along the minus strand of CM041749.1, from coordinate 215,451 downwards.
GGATTATTAAGAAGCGTACAGGACGTAATCACTTCAACTTTGGTATCGATGTGGCACATGGAACATTATTTAGTTCAAAATGTTTCATGTCTCTCTGGACCGACTTCTAGAGTAGAGACTAAGTAGCGGGCAGATGCTAGTAATTAAATATTTATAGGAAATATATGTTTTCAAAGCTAACCGATACATTTGTGGGATCATTCAGAAATAGCGCGATATTAAAATAATAACTCTTGTTGAGTATCGCCAGAACTGAGACAGTCTATTATGGTTATCTGCTCGTTTCGTAACGCTATTGTGTAAATATGATAAGCGAGGTATAAATTAATTTACCCTAACTGTGTTCTCCATTGTCCGGTGCGAACACATTACGAAATACCACAAACATTGTTATAATTAAATGTCAAAGTGCCCAAAAAAGCTCAAGACTATATGATTATTAATTGTTTTTTCTAATTTCAGTAAATCTTTATGAATCAGGGTAGATCCTAATGACGTTTTAAAAAAAATAGATTATGCTTCTTTAGCCTGCTAATTGGAGCCTTTGTTTATGTGCAAACTAAGTAACGCAAAGCTTCAGGTCTACATTAAACGACATAAGTCTAGACTAGTGAAATTCTTCGTCTAATGACATTAAATTTTGAGAAAGTTAATTGTCAGATAAAGTCGGTTTGCAACGTAGCTACTTTCAATATAATTATACCTCTTATACGATTAAGATATATTTTAAGTTATCGCCCACGAACAACAGACAGACAATGTATTAATATCAACGGAACGAGATAATAAAAATAAGTAGTAAGAATGTCGACGTGTGCACCGTCGCTGGATGCGCGGCGCGTCGCTCTCGGAGACGCGGGCGTCGGGGCTAGGGGCCGGGGCTCCGGGGGAGCGAGCAGCAGCCCTTTGTGAGAGTGCAGCGGATCGATAGCCGCCCGCCGCCCGCCGCCGATCCTGTCTGCCGCCGCGACAGGATCCACGGATACCTAACTAGCGTTATAACTACCATATCAGCAATTTCTCCGTCGAGCTTTACAAGATGTACCTGTATATATTTCGATAATTTTCCTCGATATTTGGGTCAATAAGGCCTGTTTTTACAGAACAAAGGCATTGTTATCAATTCCGATAATTGTTTATTGATAGTATAATAAAGAGATTTATCGCGCTCAAAGTATTGACCAGTGGTTTGTTAGGTTATTAAGAATTGACAAAGATATCAAATTCTACAATAATATCACATGATTGTATTATTAGTTGTTATTGAGTAGCTACAATAGACCATGTGCGTGCAGTATGCGCTGGGCGGCGCGGCGCGGCGAGCCGGCACTCCATTACATTCCCTGTAAGGAGTTAACTCGTTGATGTGTTGTGATGACTATCTGACTACTAAATACATTTAGAAATAATTTATTATCACATTTATAAAAGGTTTTTTTTTTAAAATGACTAACGATTCCATTCATGATCATGTCTACATATTTATTGTTTCGTATTCTTTACTGTGCGGAACCCTAATTCTTTTTCTAAAATAAAAGTAGCCTTATAAAGTTAGATATCTGCCAGAGAAAGGTCCAGTCAATTATTAGTCGGTAAAGACATATATTATATATTATTCTGACGGTTGTCAAAAGCTGTTAATTTACTTTTGTACGTTTACTCACAGAACATTTATTCACAGACGGCTAATTCACAATATAAAATTCGTATTCTACCTCAATCTCTGGCTGAAGTTTCGCAGCAATTCAACAGCACGACTCAATAGTTGTCAATAGCAAGTTTAGAGTATTGCGAGTTTTATATTTGTCGTATAATTGTGATTAGAAGCAAAACCACCGAAACGCAAGCTTTTAATTTTGCAATTACACTTTTTCTACAGAAGTATTACGCAGTAAAGTAGTTGTGACAAGAAAGGAAATAATTTAGGTAATCTAAACAAATAAATCAAACAGAAGTGTCTATAATTTTAAATTAACAGCTTTTCACAAAATTCATGTAAACGTATCTACGATACCTACTTATGTAAAAATCTAAAAATTTTTTGGTATCTAGGTTTTTGGATTACCATCACAATTTTTTTGTAAATAATTAAGGATCCAAATTGACGCTTACAACAAGCAATAATTGCACTCAAAGTACTACGCAACAATATTATAGGTATAGTAAATGAAATGGGCCGGCTCGACCGTGGAAGTACTACCCTCTCACAGAAAATCGGCGTAAAGTAACAGTATCAGTAGGTATTGTCGCGTTCGCGACCCCCCACCCCCTCGGCTCCCTTCCTTTTTCCCTTTTTATCCTTCCCTCCTACCCGAGAGGCAACGCGCATATGGTACTTCAAGTATCGCAAGCATTAATAAGTTGCGGTGCCTGCTTACTATCAAGCGGACCGAATGCTCATTTGCCAACCAGCATGAAATAAAAAAGGTATCTAGGCCGCCTGATGGGGTGCTGGTTACTACTTTTAGCTGGAGATTTGTAGCGCTCGATTAGCGCTCACGTGATATTTGAAAGTAAAGGCGACGCATTCAACGCACTTTACACTTAATTAGCTAATTATCAGTATAATATGTTTAAAATAGAATTTAATTTGAGATAGCAACGTGCGCAATTAGCAATTAGTCAAAAAACCACTACAATAAACAGGATAACCACAAAATGACGAAGTATAGTGTTGTATAAAAGGAAAATTTAATGGCCAAAAATTATGGGAATACATTTATTCAGTGTTAATTACTTTAGAAGGCAAATATATTTATTACATTATTAGTCCTAATAATTATAGTCGTACAATAAACTTTTAATACAACGACAATGACCAGAATCCTAAAATGACTGAATTTTAGTAACAATGATATTGCAATTCAATTCAGGTTTATATATGGTACCTTGACGTGTATATGTCATGGTACGAAATAGCGATGCAGCTCGGTTTAGGTCACCACATAACACCTTCATCACTTTTTATATTACAAAGAATGAGTTCATATATAACAAAGTACTTACTTTAGAAGTAGAATGTGTAATTAATTTCCCCTTGTATTATTTTAATTGTACTAGTTGTCCCTGAGGTCATATTTGTCATTGAAGAGCGATTTGACAAACTGTTATTTTTTTTAATAATAAAACACTTTCTAAATGATAAATAAATAAATCAACGCCACACACCCAACTGCCCCATTAGGATAGTAATATTGAAAATGTGTCCGTGAAAAGTATTGTTCACTAATATGATAATGCTGTCGTTAGTTTTAAAGACATCGGTAACATTTTAGCCGCAAAAGGCGCGGACTTTCTACAGTAAGTGGTAGTGGTAGCGGTAGCGGTCGAGCAGGTGACAAGGCCTGTACCGGTCGAAGGTACTGCGTCAGTTTGTAGTTTCACTTTTCCATTAACCTCGGTGACAAATAGCTACTCACTACTACACGAACCCGGCTTCTCGTACGTTGATCAAATTAATGTCAACTTAACATACCGAATACAGAACGCTCATTGGTTGCCTGTTGATCATCGGCTGTCTCCAACCATTCAACTCAACTCAAACTCAAAATATTCTTTATTCAAATAGGCTTTTAAGCACTTTTGAATCGTCAAATATACAGTCTGTTATGTCCGCCTAAGTGAAGCTACCGCCGATTCGGAAGGTAGATTCTGCAGAGAAGAAACGGCAAGAAACTCTACAGTTACTCTTTTCAAAAATAATCACATTACATTTGTCAAATGTACAATTAAGATATATATCCCGCATGAAACTCAACGTATATTAATTCCATGCCACATTATTTGCAATATATTCATTAACGGAATAATAAGCTTTATTTAGTAAACACCGCTTAATATAAGATTTAAATACAAAAGTGGTAGATTCAAAATTGTCTGCGGAATTTTATTATAGAAGCGAACTACAATGATTACAATACTATTATAAAGATATACTTGTAACATTGCAATTCTAATAAAAATAAGCATCCGTCTGGCTCGATCCGGGCACGATTCGCTAGAATGTGCATCACGTCTTCTACTGTATCATACCCATATTCGATAAAACATTCTATTCTATATTCTATTCTACAAAAATTCTACTTTTCCTACTAAATGTGCAAAGCAATTCAAGGGAATATTTCCTCGGGAACGAAGCCTGAAAGCTATAACTAATCAACTTCAGTTCTAATTATCTTTGTGCATGAGAATTGTTTGGAAAAAAACATTCGCAATTATTACGCCCTCGTTGCCGAACGCAATGAATAGATCTTCATCAAAAATGTATATACCAAAGCAAGTAGATAAATACGGTTCGTTTCAATAAAAGTTAAACATGATTTAAACAAACACAGAACTACAAAAACTATTGTAACCACATTGTAACAGAACAAAACACATTTCTTGCGCACCTGCTTCAATTTAGCTCTTTGAACTTTACACTCACATATTCATTACAATAATAACAAACAAAAGAAACACGCGATACAGTTTGAGCACTAGAAGCAATGTAGATGTCTTTGTTTCTAATGTGTTGATCTTCTTCTTCTGACTATGATGATGTAACACGCTTCAGTTTCACTTACTGTAGAGTCTGTCGACCGCTCCCGACTGTACCACAGCATAGCATTAGTTATATTATTTGCTACCTCATAGGAAGTCATAGATCATCATTAGCCTCATAACATTATTATAATGTAGTATAATAATTATTTTAGCACGGAAATTATAAATGAAAAGTTACAGTTTAAAGATAATTATCAAAATCATCCCAGCAATATTGTATAGTGTACGAGTATTTAAAATAGCTTGTGTTTCCATTGTAGCTTCTCTTTCTAGCTAAGATTTTCGTGAAGTACGTCAGCGACGTGGACACAGTTCTGTGGAAATGATTGTGTATGTAACGATGACATCAGTAGCCGCGATGCAAGTTTAAAGACAGTAAAACATCCGCTAGGTATAAGAGCTAACATAAATGTTGAGATACAAGTAAGCCGTTGATCTCAGCTCTCGGTGTAACAGTAACGAGCGCAGACGACAGACGACACACACGCCGGTAACGGGATCCGCTCAATAAACTTCACTTGAATTGCGGATGGGAATAATCGAGATGCGAACACGAGCGGAAAACAAGGCTGACGGAAGGGAAACGAAATTACATTTCAAAAATATTCATTACCACCCCATACGCTATATCATTCATATAGTGAAAACTTTAGTATCTCATCTCCTCGCATAACAGATTTAACTTTTAGGGGTATTTTAGACATAGTAGAAAAAAAATTAAATACTCTCGATCCTAGTGTAATCTTGAATAAATGTGTATGTATGCATTACTAAAATGGCCTCTGATAGCTAATAATATGATTAAGTAACTAATTACTGGACTGAAGGTGACGATTGCAGCAGGCCAGGTCCTACCATCGTAGCATCACGGCACATTTGAGTAGGAAGGAACCTCGCATAATGATAGGATTTCTAACGGGTCACTGTCATATCAACAAGCAGGTATCAGCTATAAGCACCAACTCACGTCACAGTAAACTGCCTTGCGGTGGTAGCAAAAAGGGCTCAATATCTTAGAAAGCCGAATACTCTCCGATAAGCACTGAAAGTGTCGGGACATGCTCTTCGTTTCGGCGTGGTTCTGAGGTGGTTAAATTAGGGTGCACCTCTGTCTCACGTTGAATAGTCAAGAAAGGACTAACAATAAGTGCGGCAAAAGAGAATAGATAATAAAACTTTCTTAACGTGAACTCTATGAAGCTAATTAAGGACATACAAACAATGGTTTGGCTCGATTTAACGTACTTGTTAAGCGGGACGACCGTGGACATTAATTTTCTACTCCTCAGGAATAGATCTGTTTCCGGGAAGAATGGAAACCTGTCCTTGACAAAGTGTATAGAAAACTTAATTATGATCGGTTGAGTAGTCAAGGCGTGACCGCGTGAAAGCGTACCAAACAAATAAAAAGCCAATTCACGTTCGCATTTATAATACATATTAATTTGTATATATTGATAGCTACTATGAAGAGGTTTTTTCATCAACGCTGAAACGTATAGAAGGAAATATGAATGTAGGACAAAATCAACTGCAATATTTATTATATTTAATAATTTCATGGAATTGTTTTATAATAATTATATACTGTGAATTTAACTTCAATTTGTGATTTTCCTCATGTCTTAATAAACTACCATAGGGATAGAACTTTATAAAATCTTTTAAACTGTGAAAACGTAACCGCAACCCATCAACGCGCATGTGATACTTGAAGTATCACATGCGCGCTGCCAATCCAAGGAACAGGAGATAAGGAGATGAGAAGGGAAAATTGAAGGAAACAGAAGGGGGTGGGAGATTGGGCCTCCGGCGCTCTCTATCATCGTACTAAAAGCAACAGTACCTAACGATACTGTTACTTTACGCCGATTTACTGCGATAGGGTAGTACTTCCCCGATCGAGCCGGCCCATTAGGAGCATGGCTACTACTACTTAATCTTGGCTTTGTTACATCGCTCATCTTTGACCTCCAACAAATAAATAAACTCTACACGCTTAGCGGTCCCTATTAGAATAGTTTACCCTGTGTCGGGGGTCAGGACACACACAACATACACAACGACAAGGACAAATATATCCAGACAGGTAAACACGCCTGTATGGTCGGTCAATACAAACATTGAAACGTTCGCTACCGTTGCGCCACAAAGTCGTCAATTGCAATACATGTATTGCATGTATAAGATAGTGATACATAGGCTCAGTTGCATGTGATTGTAATCAATGGAGCAGGCGAGGGCGCGGCGACTAGTGGCTAGTGACGACACGACAGGAAACACATTTGCATATAGGTGTAATGCAACACAACACTCATCTACGATCAAGTTCATTTCATTTTAAGATTATATCATTAATTGGATGGAAGACTTTACAAATAGGAGTATTTTAAAATTCATATAATATAACAAATAAATAATTAATAAAAATTGAAATGTCTGTTAGTAATTACAAATTAACTGTTTTTCACTAAATGCATATTGTAAGGAACGTACTCAATGAAGAGACGAGTTATTACTTTGACGTCTTTATTGTAACTGATTAAATGTACAATTGTTGGTGGGAGGCATACACACTACAATATGAAAGTATATTCGGTACTTATAAAAATTCTATTTATAAATGTTTGTCTGTCTGTTTGTTCCAGCTAATCTCTAAAACGATTTTATCCGGACTTCCACTGGCAAATAGCTGTTGTTATAAGGAGTAACTTAGGCTACTTTTATTTTAGAAAAAGAATTGGGTTTCCGGGAAGTAAAAAAAATCAGTACACTACGCGAGCGGAGCCGCGGGCACTGCTAGTATATTAAAAAACTGGAACAGCTGATGTCAAACAATCATAACAGCATACCACACCTTTAGAATGAAAACGACGTAGGGCAATTTTTTGGGAATCAACAAAATAAGTTTTAAAATATTGACACCTGCACAATCTTTCGTATATTACATTTTCTTGGTTATTTACGTCAGTTATTTACGCTCGAATCTGGCTATGTTTGGACTATTGTTACACTGAGAATTTCCTTCATAAGTCATTTTGCGCCGATAACTAAATTTTCGTTTTTTTTTTAATTGTGCTGTTTCGTTCTACAGATGCGAATTATTGTAAGCTGCCTCATATCTGCTGTCATAAATATGACGATGTAAAAATTAATATTGCTTATTCATAAACATACAAACATAAACAAATATTATAATATACGTGTACATAATATTTAATTGAGTTAGCTCTGCCACCCGCGGTCGCGAGAACACACATCCAAGTGTCGCTCCGTACATAATAATTAGTTTAAAATCTATAAAAGTGGGTGAAAGTTATCCGATTTTCACGTATGATACGTCAAAATTTGCGGAAAAGTGCGTGTTGTGTAGTGGCGAAAAGTGTACGTGGATCGGAGTACGGTGTCAGCTGAAAATCGCTGAAAACCGTCATTTTTTACTGAAAAGTGTAAAAATTTGACTGGTTTTCGTGATACGCTGCCGTTTTAAGATCGGTAACGTGCCTTTTTTATTGCACCGCCGCATAGGCCCTGATTGCCCGCAGATTTTGGTACCACCTTCGGATTTTTTGGGTTAAAACTCGCGGAGCTATTTTCAGTTTAAGGGTTTTAGGGCGTGGTCCGAAAATTGGATCCGCGCGATAGAAATTTTTAATTTTTATTTCATATTTTAGCATTAATTTAGAATTGAACTTTGACGTATTAACCATCTCTCTCGGTAACTTTTTAGCGGAGTTATAGCCTAAAAACCGTGAAAGTGGGATTTTGTCAAAGTTCAAGGGGGTTTTAAAAATCGGCAGTCGCGGTGACCCCCCTTTTTTATTTTATTTTTAAGTTGCTTTTATTGATATTATTCTTTAGTGTAATTTTCAGATTTTTTGTAGCAGTAGTTTTTATTCTATTTAATTTTTACGGTTTTTTCATTTCCATGAGGTACCCTAATTAGGGCCTCTGACTGTTTGGTTTTTTATTTATTAGATAGACGCTTTAATTTTAAGAGTACTAGCTTTCGTATTTTTTGTGTATCCTTTAGGGTTGCTAAGTTATTAAGAGTTTTCCTTTTTTGGCAAAAATTTCCTTAAGGTTTTCCCGGAAAAATCGGTAAACACTTCGGGCAGTTGCGTGCCTAGCGGACGATTCTCCCGGTACCTTTCCCGTCTATTTACGAATACTAGAACGTCTGCAATCCACCAGGAAAGCTTCGGCTTTGGAACAGGTTAGTGTGCCTGGTGCTTTTCTGGTTAATAACTTCTGAACCAGTGACCCCATAATCGTGCGGTTTTCAAGGTGTATCTTGTTTCTTTGGGTTCCAACTGCTGACGTACTTGACTCAAAAAATTCTTGCCAAGTGTACCAACCAGAATGTCCAGCAGTAGCAGCTACGCTACCGCCCCCTCTAAGAAAATGTTTCGGAACATCTGCAAGCCCTCTCCCACGAAGACGACCAAAACAGTTAAGAGGGTCAAGTCCCCGGGATCCGCTTTAGTGAACAGGGAGACACCCTCTGTGCCTGAGCCTAGGACCTCTGGGGGCTCCAAGGGCGAGGCGTCTGCACCAACGGTAATTCCTACGGTTACCGTCGATAGCCCTTCGGAGCACTCCACAGCTGGAACTCCGAGCCCGTTACCCCCGAAGGATGTAGGGTCCGAGGCTCCAGTCGGAGAAGTGCTCTTCAGCCCTACGATATATGGGACACCCGCGGAGGCTGCGCTGCATGTCGTTGGGGCTCCTCCGGCTCCTGAACGGGCGCGAAGCGAGAGTGCACTGGCCACCTCCACACCTGGGCCAGACAAGCCGGAGCGACCACGCTCGGAGACGGCACTTCTCCGTATCAAAGCGCAGGTTCGTGCTGCATCACAGGCCGCGCTAGAGTACAGTGTACGCTCTGCCGCGGAACCAGCGGATACGGAGGGGGCCAGTGACTCTAATGTATCGGACACTTCGCTATGCGGCGGCGGTGCCCTGCACGAGATGCCCCGCATGGCCAACAGCTTGTTTCTGAGTACCAAGGCTAAACTTGAGACAAACAAACTGAAGAGGGAGATCCGTGATTCGGTGTGCGACGGCCTCCACGGGCTACTCCAGATGGTGCTTCGCCTGGCGGACTCTCGCCAACGACATATCGCTGAAAAGGAACGCTTGAGAAGCCACTATGAGCACCAGTTGGCTAGGGTTGAGACCAACCACGCCAAAAGGCTCGAAGAAATCCAGAGTAAGCATCACTCTCAAATGGAGGCCCTACTGGAGAGGGTTGACAAGACCTACAAAGAGTCGGAGGCCGCTCGATGGCTCGTTTACGATGCTGAGGCTCACATCAAGGACCAGTCCAAGCGCCTTGAGGTCCTTGAAAAGAAGCTCGAGCGTGCCACGCCGGTGGCCGCTGACCCCCCCATTCAGGTTGACTCGGTGGTGTGCGATGTGGCAATAGAGCTCACTCGCTTGTCGTCAGAGATCGCGCAGCTCAAGAAAGGTATCCTGCTGAAGCCCAAAAATGACGCTCCCGAGATTCTGGTCTCTAGTGCGCCACTCTCTGGACCTTCTTCGCGACTGAATCGCACCTACGCCGAGGCTGCGTTCGCCCCAAAACACGGGGTCTTAATCGAATCTGCGGACCCTCGACACACAAGCGACGATATCCTGGCCTCTGTAAGGAGTCAGGTGGACGTCATTGGCATGGGACTGGGAGTTAATAAAGTCCGAAAGCTCCCTAAACAGAGGGTAATTATAAACTGCGACACGGCTAAAGATAGGGACAGGCTGCAGGCCGCGATAAGAGACAGAGACCCTAAGCTGTCAGCGCGACCCGCCCGCTCGAGAAACCCCCTGCTCAAGTTGGTGGGTGTCATAAATGACCTGAGTGACTCCAGGATCGCCGAGGCGGTCTTCAGCCAGAACTTGGGGATCTTGGAGGGGGCGAAGCTCACAGGTGACAACTTCAAAATAGTACGACGCACCAAAGGTAGAGGCAGTCTACTGGTCAATGTTGTGGCCGAGGTAAGCCCTGATATCTGGTCTCTCCTAAGGGATAAAAAGCTCCGTATCGGTTATCAGGTGATCCCAGCTGTTGACCAGTCGCCAATAACCCAATGCTTCAGGTGTCTGGGCTATGGCCACCAAGCCAGGGAGTGCACCAACAAGACCACCTGTGGCTACTGTTCTGGCGAACATGACACAAGGTCTTGTGAAAACAGGTCTTCTGTTCCCAAGTGTGCCAACTGCACAGTAAGAAGGCATGCTGACACCGCCCACCCGGCCTACAGCATAGAGTGCCCGGAGTGGCAGAAATGGGACCGTATAGCCAGGGCAAATGTGTCCTATTGTTGAAGCTGCGGGCACCTCGACCAAAATACAGCACTCAGTATTAAACATCGCCCAGTGCAATCTCGGCCGCGGGCTTGCAGCTACGAATGAATTCCTCCACGAAACATCGCATAAAAACTACACCGCACTCTTGCTACAAGAGCCATACGTGGGCTCTGTGGGTATGGTATCCCTACCTTTCCGCGTTGTCCAGAAAACGGGCAATCTACAGAAACCCGTCAAAGCCGCCATCGTTGTTCTCGATCCTAATCTCAATCTAGAAATTAAGTCTAGCTTAATAACTGAGAATGTCGCAGCCCTAAAAATAGTATACAATAACGTTAGCATAGCCTTGGTATCCGTGTACTTGGAAGGAAATGAAGATATTCTGCCGTACCTCCATCACATTGGCAGAGTTTTGTTCGAGCTTGACGCGACCCATGCAGTAATCGGCGGTGACATCAACGCCAAAAGTCCCTGGTGGGGCCATTCTGCTGAGGATAGTCGGGGTGCGTTAGTGACTAACTTCTTAGGACAGAATGATCTGGAGGTACTTAATGAAGGTGCTAAACCCACGTTCTTTGCTCTCCGAAGAAATGTTATACACCAGAGCATAGTGGACGTAACCTTCTGCACCCAACAGATCCTAGACTGTGTGAAATCATGGAAGGTAGACGAAGACCTAGTGACTACGTCAGATCACCGTGCCATCACCTTCCAGGTTCACCTATCTAGAGAACACAGTGTCTCAACTCAGAGGAAGACCACCAGGAAGTACAGGAGCAGCAAAGCAAACTGGAGTCAGTTCAGTCAAGTTCTCCTGACTGAATACCAATCGGTGTCCCTGGATGTGGAGAGAATTGAATCCGCTTCAGACCCAGCGACGGTGGATGCGATAGTCTCGGACTTATCAAACTCTGTGAAACGCGCGTGCGAGGAATCCATGCCTCTGCTCAAGCATCCTAAGCGAAGAACTCTCACCTGGTGGAACGACGACCTACGAGAACTGAAGAGCATCGTGATTAGGTCTAGACGACGGATTGCAAAAGCAGATCCTCGAAGAAGACAGTTTGTTGTCGATGCATATCGCGGAAAGCTGGAACAGTACAAGCAGGCCATCAGAGACGCAAAGACGGCAAGCTGGAAGGAGTTCTGCACCAAGCAAGAGAAAGAATCTCTCTGGGACAGGATGTATCGTATTCTCAGGTACTCAGGGAAAGTTCAAGAGGAACCTTTGCTGGTGGATCAACGCGGCGTCGAGCTTAACGCAACACAATCTGCAGCTCTTCTAGCTGAAACCTTCTACCCAACCGACGATCCCTCGTCGGACATGCAGATACACACTAGCATAAGGACTATCGCAGACACACAAACAAGCTTTGATGCCGCCTCAATGCAACCCGTACTCTTCACAGCCCAAGAAATTTCGGAGATTTTCTCTAACATGAACCCCTCTAAGGCGCCTGGTGAAGACGGCTTTACATCGGACATCTGCCAAAAAGCTTTTGAAACTGTCCCGAACATCATGCTTGCTCTTTTCAACAAATGTCTGAGCTTGGGCCATTTCCCCATCGGGTGGAAATGCGCCAGAATTCGTATTCTAAAGAAGGTGGGCAGGGACGACTATAGTCGACCGAAATCGTATAGACCCATAGGTCTCTTACCCATTTTCGGAAAGGTTCTCGAGAAACTGGTGTGCACCCGACTACTTTGGACGCTAGGAAAGGAAGGGATTTTGAACAAGAGGCAATATGGCTTTACCCCCCAGAGAAGCACAGAAGATGCCCTGTATGACGCAATCGGAGTCATTAAAGGAAATCTACAGCGCAAAGAGATCACGGCAGTGGTCTCTCTTGACATAGAGGGCGCCTTTGATAACGCATGGTGGCCGATGATCGTCAAACAACTCCTGGACATCGACTGCGAGCCCTTCACGCTCAACCTATTTAAGAGCTATCTTTCGGATCGCAGAGTCACCTTAGACTATGCCGGTACGTCGGTAACCAGAGCCACCAACAAGGGATGCATTCAGGGGTCCACTGGTGGGCCTCTGATGTGGAACATCATTATGAACCCACTGCTCTGGGAGGCGGAGTCACTTGAAGCACATGTCCAGGCTTTTGCGGATGATATCTTGGTAATCGCGTCGGCAAAAAACACCCACGAACTAAACAAGAAAATTAACACAGCACTGAAAATGATTGCGGAGTGGGGCGATAGGAACAAACTCCGTTTTGCTCCCCATAAAACCCAGGTGCTCCTGGTAACCCGAAAGCGTAGGTATGACATACCTCAGTTCAAGCTTTACAACACGGAGCTTGTATTTTCGCCGAGCCTTACTCTTCTAGGGGTTACTCTAGACCGCAATCTTAGCTTTACTCTCCATCTTGACAAAGTTCGTGACAAGGCTATCAGCTGCTACAAGTCTGTCGCCCGTGCAGCTAAAGCCACGTGGGGCCTTAACTCGGAGATCCTTACCACCATTTACTCTGTTGTGATCGAGCCTATAATCTTGTATGCAGCATGCGTCTGGGCACCGATAGCAGACAGGAAGTACGCGAAGCAAAGGCTAAATAGGGTACAGCGACTTTTCGCTATCAAAATCGCCAAGGCCCACTGCACAGTTTCACTTAATGCCAGCACCCTGCTAAGTGGAACTCTCCCGCTGGACCTCAGAGCCCGAGAGATCGCGGATCTCTACGAGATAAAGAGGGGGAAGCCCACAAATTTTTATCCAGGTAGGCCCATGGAAAGGAGAGCAAGCCCCTTCGATCTTCCTCACCCGGCATCACGTAGAAAATTGAACTTTGGCGTCATCAATACCCAGGAAGACTTGGAGAGCATCCCCAACAACTGTTGCAATATTTTTACGGATGGCAGCAAAATTGATGGTAAGGTGGGGGCGGCGATTTCCCGTTGGGAGGCACGAGAAGAAAAGTCGAAGCACCTATATAGACTTGAAAATTACTGCTCCGTTTATCAGGCGGAACTTGTGGCGATTCTGCAATCATTAAAATTACTCAATGCAGGCAAGTTCGGAAGGAAGGCTGGCAACATCATCTCCGACTCCAGATCCGCCCTTCAGGCAATCGCAAACCCCAATTCTCTCCACCCCTTGGCCCTTGGGACCAGAGAGATTTTGAGCAAGTTGGAAAGCTCCGGTGGCGAGGTCAACTTTTTCTGGATCAAATCCCATGCAGGCATAACTGGTAATGAGAGAGTAGATGAACTTGCCAAGAAAGCGGCACTCACACTTAAGACCTCGGCTACTTACGACGCATTCCCGGCTTCCTCGGTGAAGTGGCACCTCCGCCAAAGGACCCTGGATCTCTGGCAGAGCAGATACCTTGGGGAGGATTCTGGCGCGACTACCAGGCTATTCTTCGATGATATTCGGCAGGCCCATCGCATTCTAAAAACGATCAAAAAGACCAACGCTTTTGCTCAACTAGTTACGGGTCACGGTGGGTTTGCCGGGTATCTCCATCGCTTTAAACTATCCGACAATCCGGGCTGTGTCTGTGACGTTGACATCCCAGAAACAATCGTTCACCTCTTATGCGAATGTCCACAGTTCGCTCGTCACAGATACAACCTGGAGATGGCTTGCGACATGTCAGTAATAAGTTCAAATTTGAAAATATTCATGTCATCAGAAAACAGAAAAAAGTTTCTGGAATACGCAATGCATGTTATTAAAACTAGCAATTCAAGAAATAAAACGGTTCGAATCTCGTACGCAATAGATTGAAATTTAAATACTTAGTTTTAGTTATAACCTAACCATAGTCTTTTAACCCTTAGTATATTTTAGTCTTGCCTATTCCTAACCCTAATTTTAGTCCAGTATGTAAGTTATGTCATCCTTCAGTTGTGAGGGGAACCACGATGGCGGTGGTGGAGCCTCTCCCTTGCACGGTAGGGTCTAATCTAATGTCTAGGTTCAAATGGCCTAAAATTATATAGCCTCATATTACTTAGTATAGTTTAGAATCGTAGGCGTTAAGATAAGATAAGATAATAAGTAAGTAACACTCCTGTAACCCTGCTGTTTGCTTGGAAAAAAAAAAAAAAAAAAAAAAAAATAAAAATAAAAAAAAAAAAAAAAAAAAAAAAAAAAAAAAAAAAAAAAAAAAAAAAAAATTTTATGAAAACCCAGAAACTAAGAGTAAAGTCAAAAAGTTGTTGCAGATTAAAAAGCAACAGTTTGGAATAGCAATAAGAAAAAAAAAAAAAAAAAAAAAAAAAAAAAAAAAAAAAAATATTTAATTGAAAATAACAGACTCTAAACCAATATTTAAAAAAACAAAAAAATAGATATTCCCGTACCGGGAATCGAACCCGAGCCTCCTGGGTGAAAGCCAGGTATCCTAGCCACTAGACCATACGGGAGATAACGTTAGAGGACAAATTGTTAATCCAATTCTCCGCTTCGGTTGTATTTAATAGACTTTTAAACGTGTCCGTGTGAATGGATACGCGCTTGTCATTGTGAAATGTCAAATCTGCTGATTTATATCTGACGAACTTTTAAGATACAATACCGGTTTCAAAAGTGAGTCACCCACTGTGGCATATCGGACTGGTTCGGTATTTAGCGTTTCGTACCGTCGCATAGTTGTGCCGCGCGCGCGCTCAAATATTTTTTACTGTTGTTTTGCCGTGATGAATGTAGACATAGCCACGTGCAAAAGCTTGCTGTTTTATGATTTAGAAGCTAGACGGAACCTAGTTCATAGTCGATTCCGGAGCGTCGCCTCCATGATGACGATGACGTCCATTGCCGTAGTTCGGGCTGGCAGGAGCCTCCGCGAAGGCTACCCCTTCTCGCCCGTTACTCGCGAGCCCCCCCAAAGACACAAACAGACACATTACATAGTATAGTTACAAATTAATTGTTCGACACAAAATTAAACACGATTGGAATCCCAAAATTGAAATAAATCCGAGGAATAAAAATATTCTTATTAAATTAATATTCTCTGAGCTTTCGTCTACACAAGGTCAATTGTCAATTGTACAAGTTGAGATTTTAGAAGTTTCCAGTTCAAGAACAGATATTATAAACTAGTTCCGGAGAATAACATTTAAAAAAATGGATGTCTCTCTGACGCTACATAACGAGAGAAACACAAATAAGTATTTCCGAGCCACCGTCGCCACTAGTCTCTAATATAATAAAGATTAATAATTATTATTGAATTATAACTTATTCTTAACTTTTAACTCTACAACACAGTGCATACAGAAATGCAATGCATTAATATATTAATTTCTGCCAGCGGCTTCGCCTGAGTAAATAACGTTTTTATTACAAACTCCATTTCAACTCTTCAGGGGTTGGAATTTTAAAAATGTTATGTAAGAACTCATGTTTCTTTAATTTTTCGCTAAAACAAAGTTGCATGCATTTCATTTTAGTCTCAAAAATTACGGACTTCCATACAAACTTTTAACCCCCAAGGGGTTGAATATTGAAAAATTCTTTCTTAGGTCGCGTCGACGTTTTAAAAAGAACATCAGTAAAAAGTTCAGCTTTCTAGGTTCAAGGGTTTAGGCTAGGCGTATAGGGTTAAGTCAGGCAGGTCTTCTCCTTTTACAATATACATATATATAATATAGATTGTTTAATCAACTTACTGAACCAACAAGTCATCGTTACTTACAAGTAGCATGAGTATTTTATTAAGAATTCTATGTCCATATTATCTTATAGGCTTTTTAGCACAGCAGTGGGAAAGTCAACCGGTGGCCACTACAACAAAGACCATTTATCACGCAAGCGAATTCCATCTATATCCACGATGGTATTAGTTTCAAAATTGCATGTTCTGATCGATAGTGTGAGTCAGTGTCATTAAGAGAGCCGCTAATGTGGCCATTTATTTTTCCTCAAAACGGACTCAATATCCGTTATAATTAACAATAACCGAATACAACCACTTAAATGAAGGTGGAAGTGTACAAACAATAAATATTTCTTAATTAAATCATCACTTTATATGGAAATTCATATTGGACCAGGAAAGCGTATTCTATGCAACAATAGAATCATCCATTTTAAAAGAAAGAGAGCTTGAATTAAGCTCATTTTTCAGCTAAAAATTGAACCGACGCCAAGCTGAAAGCCCTGATGAGACACGAGTGTGTCAATCAATTAACACTCGTTATCAGTAACACGAATTATAAAATGTTTATTTTCAAAAATGTTTTTTACTATTCATTTATTATTATATTTTCAACGTGATACGTAACGAAATTGAACAAAAAAATCTGCGTTGTCGGAATTATCCATTATTACGGACCATATAACCTAAACGGTCCCGTTCGAAACGAAACGCATGGCCACGTTACGAATGACCGATGGATGTCGTAACATTCACTTTACACTAACCTCGTGAACTAGATGTCTGTGAGAACAGATGGAGGGCCACTTTGATCTAACGTTCTGACGAATTCAATTGTTTTCCTATTTACCAGCACTAGTTATTAGCTATTAAGATAACAGACGATTAGAGAAATCGAGTTGCTTAATCGGGTGATTTTAAAGGCTTAGCCAGTTCAATTTTTATTGCACCAACTAAAACTAACGTTTTAATATGATATAAGAACTACAGTCAATTGTATAGATATGTATGCTTTTCTTGCGAATTACTTAAGCCATGTACAACTTGTGCGATAAAGTTTTTATCTATGTATCCAAATGTCTATATCGCCTTTACAAATATTTACATTCAGAAATCAAACACTTGAGAAATTTATTATCAAATCTGACGTGATTCAAACGATATTTAAGTAAACTTAGTTATTATAACTATTTTAATAAGATTTCGAATTGAATACCTTAGTGCAATAAAGACGAATTAGTAAACCACGCGAGCGGGCTATTTGGTAATAATATATCTACAAATTGCCCTAAATATAGAAAGTTAAGAATAAGCCACTAGGAATTAAAATAAAAGCCTCATTTAAAAGTTGAATGAAGCGGCACATCATTTGATAATATCTGAATGCAGTAGCTCGAGGCCGGAGGCTGCGGGCCACTGAGTCGAATCATAACGCGCTCCATTATATAAGTTCACAATGCTCAGGGTGGACTTATTCCAATTGGAATCCTACTTGGCGTCGAGTTATAAGTTTTTATAATAATGTCTTTCTTCAAATTGTTACTGAAGAGTTTTTAATTTGTTGAATCAGTTCTGTATCCTTTATCGGTAATGTTTTTATATTTACACAACAGTTACTATAGTCTTACGTCAATAAAAATTTACGTTGAAGAATAGGCTTTTTGTTAAATGCTAGTTTTTTTACTGAGATCGAAAATCAATTTTAATCAATCGTGAAGCTTTGTTTTATTCATAGCTACATCATATCACGGTCTTGAATTAAAAAACTAAATTGCTTTACAGTCTTAGTATCCGGAAATTAAAACTATGATAGAATCCTAAATTTTGTTTATGAAGACTTTATTCAACGTACTTCCGAGTTAAAAGAAAACAGCAACGAAATACGCTTCGAACCATTCATTGAGTACAGGTTTCCGTAGTCGTGATGAGCTTCACGGTTAATATTCAAAGTTACTAATAAATGTGCACAACATACTATTTTGCATTCGAACCGAAAGTTTGACAGAGACGGATCCTACAAATTACTGACAAATCACTTTAGTCACCCCTCGCCCTTGAAGAAGGTTTAAACGATAACGTCGATTTATAACTCCAGCTCGTAAATATTATTGTTATACGACAAAGATAAAACACTCATATTAACAAGAACTTGTAAAACATTAAATGTTATCTAATTACTTTCAAGTTTATGTTTTCTTCGTAAAGATAACAAAAAAAAACACAGAAATTCGGTTTTTCCGTTTGTTTTTATTGATGTTATTTCAATTAAAAATATATAACTAGTATCTGCCCGCGGCTTCGCATCTTTATTGGAATACAACTAAATGGTTCCTGATACTAATTTTTATTTTCTATCATCGCTACATCGATAGCGGTTCAGTTTACATTTGAAATTACAAAATAAGATTTAATAGATATTATATAAAATATTGTAAAATATATTACACCCCGACTCATTGCCTCCACAGGTGTCAGGCAGGATTCATGCCACCATTCCCCGTGAACATGATCCGTACAGTTTTAATTATTTGTAAATATTGTTAGTATTGCATTGTAAATATTGTTATAGCATTGGTTGTAAATAAAGTATGATTGAATAGTAATAATAATAATTGGTCTGAATTCCATAAGAGTCATCTTATTAAATTTTAAATTCAAATCTTGTACTTCGTGTTTGTGTTTTATCCCACGGGAACCTAATATCCTATGTCTCAATCCAGGTAAATTTCATCGAAATCCTCTCATTTGTTTTTGAATAATACCTAACATCGTAACAAACAAATTTACTCATTTATTATATTAGTAGGGTATTAGTCAGAATAACAGGCCACACTGATATCATACCAAATTATTGCTATTTTCATAACTGATAGATACTTTTAGATACTTTTGATAAAATATCGCCACGATTGAACAATAGAACAACAAAACTAATGATATAGTTAAAGGGGGACAACAAGTGTAACGTGTACAGGCGGGCGGCTCCGGCTCCCCTCCTAATGTAATTCGCAAGTCGATGTAGTGTTAGTATCACAGGAATTATGTAATTTATATTATTTTATTAACTAACTATTTCTCTAAAGATATTACTTTAGCCCCGTTTTCCTCGGCACGACAAGCGCGTAGTCTTGTGTTAAGAACTGAAAAACCGGCCACGTGCGTGTCGGACGCGCACATAAAGGGTTTCGTAGTACAGCAGAATAAAATTATCAAGTTTCTTGTATGGACAACCCTTTAATTTTATTTTTTCTTTAATATTATTATTTGTTATTATAACGAATATATTAAAGTCCGTGAATTACCTACAACAAAAAAAACGTGAAAGTTTCTTGTATGGGGACCCCCTTTATTTTGAGTATTTGATATTGTAGCTGCAACATACCCTAAATCTGTGAGAAATACACATTCTATAAAAATTTCAACCCTAGCTATGACAGCTCGTGAGATATAGACCATTGACAGACGGACGGACAGCGGAAACTTTTTTAATACAAACCTTAAAAATTAATATAAGTTAAAATTAAAAAGGTTTAGGCCCTTTTCACCATTGACCTATCAAATTTCCTTTCATTGTCTTTCACGTGAGTCGCTTACCTCTTATTTAAAATAGACTACTACAAGTAATTATTACACTTGCTTATCAATCGATACTTGTAATGAGCACTGGTTTATTAAGACTACATAGTATACACATCATGTGGGGATATTTTTTTTTTTATGTTAGAAGTTGGCAAACAAGCATACGGCCCACCTGATGGTAAGTGGTTGCCGTAGCCTATGAGCGCTTGCAGCACCATTAGTAGGTGCCACTCACGCGTTGCCAACCTCGAGATATTAGTTTTTAAATCTCGTTCGCCCAGTTATTTCACTAGCGTACAGTGCCATTCAAACCGGAACACAGTAGTGCCTAAGCACTGCTATTTGGCGGCAGAATATTGGACACTGCGGTGGTACCTACCTAGCCGGCCTCTTGCAACAAAAGACCTACAACCAGTGTGAAAATGATACCCGCAGCTTCTGACAATCAATATTGGATATAAATGTATATTGTTAATTGTTACAAAAACATTTAGGTATACATAACGATTATTCAGAGCCAACTAACAGGAACCTAATCTGAAATAACTGTCTGTTCAGAATCAGGAAATATGACCTATATTTTGGCGCGATTATGTCCGTTTTCATAACTGAGATAATTATGTTTCATCTCTATGTGACTTTCAAAGCACTCACGTAGGTACCTATTTCGTAACATTTACGATTTTTCTTAAAAACGGATCAGTTATATTTTCATAACATTAATTTTCGTTTGTTTTCGCAGTATTTTCGTTGTTATTAATAATAAATAACTAATAAACGCTACACACTAACGAGCCCCATTTGTATAGTGATATCCTGTGTCAGGGTCCGGAAACACATAGAACGACAAAGACAAGCACACCCAGACCGGGCCACATGCCTGTACGGTCAATACAAACGTCTGCACCGAGCGGGAACCGAACCCGCCACCGTTGCGATCAACGTCGTCAACTATTATATATAACATTAAATATAAAAGTATTCGGCTGCCATCGGTCCGTTCTCCATACGCGTATGTGCAATTGATTCGCCCTCCGCTCCGCTCCGCGCCGCCCGCCCCCGCGCCGACTGTACAGAAATAAACTATGACAAATCCATACTATTTGGCCTTTTCCTTTTTACTCTTTCGTACGCGTGTTATTTACTATTATCATTCACATGGATCCATAACTATTCGTCTATCTGCTAGTGTCTTAAGTGCAATATTTCTTCACTGAGCCCAACCGCTGAATTGATATTGATGACGTAGCAGAGTTTAATGTACATATAAGTTTTATTTCAGTATATTTATGTAATAAAAAGATTAATAAATTCCAAAGTTGCAATGTGTGGTAAAAATATTATAATTAGTTCTACAAGAAGTTCGCAACTTTACCTATACTTAGCTTTTGTAATTAAAAAACATTACAACTGTAGATATAAGTATTGCTTTTTAGTATTTTTGAATATCATTAACATTATCCACACCAGACTCTTAGCAGGCCAAGTAAAACAGGACTGAAGACGGGCAAAGTTTACAAACTGACCATATTACATTTTTGTTAACAATTTAACTTTTAGTCTTGTCCTGCCTGATATAAGAAATCGTCGAAAGTGGAAATTTGCACTTATGTTTATAGATTTATACCACTTCGGTAATGCAGCGTATGCATGTCTACACATTTGGGTCGGGAATTTAGAACCGAGTCAAGTGCAGTTGTCGCGGAAGCCCAACCGCGCTGCCGGCGCACTGCAGATCCGACCTAAATCTAAGACTTGTTAATCCAGACCTACTTGACATTTGAAACTTTTAAGATTCCGGTATTTAAAAAGCAAATTCAATAATATACATATTCTCCCAAAGATTTGAGATAACCTTTTCGAAATGCTACAAAGAAGCGAGTCATCGATGATATTTAGCGGACCAGTTAGCCAGCGCCGACGCAATGCAGGTGCGACCCAGATAGCCGGCCTCGGCTGCCCCAGGCCATGCCTCCGTTTTGGCAGCCCTACGATATTACGCTTCTGCAGATATCGCAAACATTCAATATTTACATTATAGAACCTAGAACATCGAACCACCCCAGCAACGTTATATTTATCAAATTCGCTCTTTAAACCAATGGACAATTAATCATTTTTTCGACACTATATTATGTACTACAGTATTGGCCATTTCAAATCAAAATAATTTTTGTTTGTCTGAGAATTCTAATTTCAAATTAATTTTATTTGAAATACATTGAATTATTTTTACGAAACTAGTCACTTTTTTAATTGATGAGTGTTGTGGCATTGCATTTGAAACTTTCTCGTCATCATGAATACGGTACAAATTCGCTAAGTAATGAAAAATAAACATTGCAGTGCACGCAACATAAACGAAGTTTACGGAACGAACACAACAATAGAACGCACAACCTGTTATAGGTTTGTCCGTTTCGGTTCTGGAAATTGTAGCCTGAAAAATTAACCCCATGGTCATTCGAAACTTTGGCAGCGACTGTCCATGGACCATTGTCCAAGCTGATAGCACAGTCTACGGCTGAATTAGCGCAGCACTTTTTGAAGTTAGCGTCCAACATTCGCCCAACAGCGACGAAAAATTGATTTGGTTTGACAATTATTGCAAGCGCTCAGCAAGTAGGTTGGATCCTGCTTCAGAATGTTAACAATGCTTAAAACGAAAACCCCTAGAAGAGTGAAGGTCACTATTTGGTGGTCTTAGTAGTAGCATTCCGTTGGCACCCTTTGAGTATAGAACCCTAAAAATAACTTGTTGTTGTTGTTTCATAACACGGCAATATCATGCTTGGGTAAAGATCTAATAAATCAAATAAATCAAATAGAATTTTTTTAAAAACCAACTTAAGTCTCGACGTCACTACGGTGTAATATAGTACGGTGCACCTCCTGAAAAATGTACTAGGCGAACATAAATAGCTAGCAATCATTGTTATCGGCGGACGACGGCGGGCGGCCGGCGCGGGGTAGAGGCAAGCAGCGAGTGACATCGCGTGGTTACTGTGTTTAACACAGCAACACTTTGATAGCTTATCTACGCGCGGCTCGAGATCGACAGTTTGACACCACGTGGCCTGTCGGCCCTTTATGCCGCCCTAGTAGTTTGCACTATATTCTCGCGCTAGAAAATTAAAACAACAAATACTATATTTTGCCGGTTCAACACACACATCGTTTGGTTTTAATGTTCCCAGTTCATTTCGTCTTTAGAAGAAGGAACATCTTTAATTGACTATGCCAAATATATTGTTCACCAGTGTCAAATGCGCTTGCTTCTTTCTGAGGCTGCAATAAAATAATCATCAGGTATACAAGAAGATTATACGCGCAGAAGTCACATATTATGTAAAATTTGCCGTGTTGTTCCCATAGTTTTCTCCACAAAGATTTTCCATAATTCGCTAATCCATTTCCGTATAGCAATCCCAAAAATCTTTTCTCTATGGAACTCGAGAAACCTATTAGAAAAAAAAAAGAGAAACCATCGATGATAGGATATACGCATGCCACTGTTGTTTTAAAGACAAATACTCCGGCAGTCGGGTAAAAAGTAAATTGAATTTATATAATCAGTACTTGTTATCAATCAATCTATTTCATGATCACTAAAATGATCATCGTTCAATTCGGTTGAGATAATTAAAATATTTATTGTAAAACCAATAACGCGCTACCTTGTATCCAGTACTTGTACGTAATTAACACGTTACATCACAAGCTGTGTGCAATTAGTGCGACTGGTGCAGCCGCTCGGTATTGTCCCTTTCTCAGAATAGAACACGATCGTTCACAGTTCCCACTGCAATTATCTGTCCAATCTATATCGAGTGTCATCGGGTCTTATGTATACTTGGAATAATGGGACTTTTAAATTACTTTTTTGTATAAACAGAAATAACACATCGAATAATTATATTTCAAATGTATCGCGTTAAGTACTACAGAATCGATATTGTTAATGACGTAAGTTATTAGTATTGTAATAAACTTAAAAAAACGGGATCTTAAAGCGAGCATATTAAGATGGTTGGAAACTATTGAGTAAGATGATGTGGAAAGTTACTTCAAATAATTCTTCAAACATACATACGCACACACACGCACACACACACACACACACACACACACACACACAAACCCATATATTTATCCGTATATAAATCCCTGCATTACAATAATTGCTTATACTTAGTTCTACTTTAAATTTTGTTCTAAACTTTATTGTTAGTTTATCTTGTTTGCTGATGTTTACTTCACCTCATGAATTTTACTTGTTATAGTTTATGTTTAACTTAAAATTTATTTACTTTTTATATTCTTGTAGTACCATTATTTTGGGCAAAATATATTGTGAACTGATTGGTGGTTCCTGAGATACAGTTCATCTAGTTCAGGAACCAGGTACTCTAAATATTGTAAACTGTTTGTAATTTGCCAATAAAGAATTTGAATTTGAATTGTGAATCTTTAATTGTCGCTCGGTGCATGAGTACATGAGATACAAAGGGCACAATGAGCGTAAGGAGATATGCGTCTGGTCATCGACCCCTTTGCCTTTCAATTTATCATGCGCCCTAAATAATATGCTGGCAACTAAAAAATAGAATATACTTTCATCAAATCATCCTGATAATTAAGTTTATCAATCCTATAAAAACTAGTCAATGCAGTTAATAAAGAGCACGTCAACGACGTGACTGACTACAATATGTTATTAATAGTGTCAGTCACACTAACAATAAGGCTCATTTAACGAGTCAGTGTAACACTTGTCGTGTCATTAATGACGTTTGCGCGTTGCACAGACACAGTTAGCACTCGTTTAGCGCCTCGTCTAGCGTCTGTCGGGCGCGCCAGCTGCCCAAACAAACCGTTACACGTTACTGACGTATGCTCTGCGTTTGATTACCAATGTTCCGGTAAAAACATTTCTAAACACTCGCTTACTTTTATTTCGTTAAGCCCCGCATTATAATCTATTATGGGTTTCAGTCACAGCACCAAAGGTAAGTAAGTACATGTCGCAACACATGGCCACGTGATGGATATTTTTTTGGTAACGTACCATAGCACGTCGTTCCTAATGACTACCACTACGGTGTGTTTAATTAGGCACATTTTTTTTTCGGAATGGGTATTGCTGTTGGCCCTACTCGCCTTGACAGCGTTACCGGGCGGGGGGCCCGAGTACAGAGACTCAGCCGTGACCGTCCTTAGGGTGCCTCCTGCGAAGCCGAACCACGGCTCACCCGACGGTGTGAGCGCGACGCGACGTGCGAAACAAAGGACGTCCTCGCCGGCGAGTGCGTGTCTGTGCTGTGTAAGGGCATTTTCTAATGTAATCCTATCGTCAGGGTCTTGCAGGACGTGCTTAGGACGCCTTACTTTTGTCGGTTGGTTACATCGGTATGTGTAGATACAAGCATGTCTAATCAAAGGATTTGGATGGAAAGTATTTTGATCAAAATAGTTGTGCGATAAGCGCTTCAAATGTTTAGGGATCGAATCGATTCCAAAGTCTCTATCGAGATCTACGTTGCGAACGTCCCACGGACAGCTCGAGGCCATGCGTAAGAAACGGTTCTGAATTATTTGTAATTGATTAATTCTTCTGGCGTGGACGTGCGAAAAAACGGGCCTCGCGTAGGTCAGTATGGGACGTATACAGGCTTTGTATAATGTCACCTTATTTCTTTTACCCTTATTCCATGGGATGGGATGATCGAACAAGCAGGCATATTTAATATTAAATTAAATGTATACTTTTACCAGTGCGTTTCACGTGTATGCCGTTCTTAATTTTGGACAACCGATCATCTTTCATATTTCATATCGATTCAAGTCAATTTGCATGCCAATAATAATGAACAGATAGGCTATTATTACCATGCGTACCTCTCCAAGATAGATTCGAGTTCAAAGATAACAAATCAATGAATACATATTGATATTGGAAAACTTTGGAAAATGTTCGGGACATTGGATCCATTTATATGCTATCATCACATAAATAAAAGTGGTTTAAGAAGTTAAAGAAAAGTTTTATTTGTAATTTTGCACATAAGACTGCTGTACTTTCAACGTGGATGATGCGAACGTGAGTCTATTCACAATAAAAAAACACGAACAAAATATTCTATATATATATCACATTAAACAAACCTCTCTATCATGAAATAACTTGCAATGCAAAAAAATAACTATGGCAGAACTCGATGTTTCAACAGGAAAAAACTTTAAAGTTATAGTTTAAAACGTTATAATAAATCTAATATAAGAGTAGAATCTGTTCAAGAGCTAGAACATTAAAGTCAGTATAAACAAATCGGGACAAACATCAACAACGCTCGAGTATCTGAATAGATTGAAGACACAAAGCGAGTTCAGCGATGCGCGGCGAACATTCACAGACAGGCAACATTAGCTTTGAACATTGTAATCTGTACATTCAAAAAATATATGTTTTATAAATGCACCTGACGACGCATTGCCCTTCCGGGAGTTCTCGGAGTTAAAAAAAAATATCGTTTTCTTCCTACCATGATGAAAATTTCGCTTTTAGTCTCTGGTACGAGGAAAAAAAGTGCAGGATGCTCTCCTGATAAGATGACACTGATCACTCACTTTATCTCCCGGTAACCTAGCAACCGTATGTTTATGCCTCGTACTAAAAGCGAACTTTTCATCGTAGGAAAAAAATCGTATATGCACCACAGGAGAAAAGTAAGACATTACCACCCGCGATTTTCGCGATTGTCACGTTCAATAATCCGCGAGTGAGAATGTCCTATTTTCTCCCTAGATACTTTTCTACTTTTTTCCCTAATATACTAATTTTATGTCCTTTGTTGTGTCTGAAAGGAAAATTTAAAAACTAAAAAATTTCAATCATGACAAGGCGCTGAGTCAACAACTAAATGGCGTCACTCGTAATATGAATATTGTACTCGATTTCATAAGCAGTGCAGAGATGAAAGGAGCGCTGGTCTAACCCTGACATCGTTCGCAACGAGAGAGTGATTTCTATGTTTACTTTCATTATCTGAATGCGACTCCATTATATCTCATAATAGATGTAATTGAAACAAGTTATGTAACTAATTGAAGGTATTTTCGCAAAGAAAATAACGAAATATCGGTGTGAATAATCGGTGATTTGAGAATTTACTTAACCAAGGCATTATTATTGTAGAAATCCGAAAAATAATAGAAATGTACAACAGTAGATAGCAACGTCATGGGCGGCCTTTTGTCATTGCGACAAAAAGCAGCAAGCGCTTTTATATCGCATTGTATTTATTAATCTTAAATTCATCTTTAATAAAAACTAACATTAGGTATTTATTTCAGGAACTACCCAAGTCATCCTATTTGGAACTATTTAGGAACATCCACTACCTTGTATTTATCAAAAATATTTTATGATACGAAAACCTTACAAATAAGAAATTTATTTTCTCAAAAAAGTATTTTTACACACATTTTTTTGACACAGTAACAATCCTTTTGGTAGGTTGGCTCAGGGTCACTGCGAGTTAAATCCGAGACACAAATCTCAAGCGACCTAATCAAGTACATCACGCAAGTACCTAACAGCGACCCGGCAAAGCCTCACCAAAGCGCCCCACATACCCAATGACCTATTTCAAGACATAGATTCAAGCTTTTAGGTTAACAGCTGGTGTATTGTTACAGCGACCTTGTCGGTTTAATAACGAACGAGATAATGTTGCTATTGGCCGCGTCATTAACCCGCAAATGCTTAAAATTACAATAACGACAGTATCGTCCTTCACATTTTTTGTATTACCAAAAATGGATTTAAGTTTCACCAAGTTTAAAAAGCAATAACAAGTTTTTGTCATGAAGTCAGTAATATTTTCAGACACTCCGTTTTACGCGGAGGGTCCCGTTTTGTTGGCCTAATGTCCGCGCCAGACAAAACTCTTGCTTTGACGACTAACGGTATCAAACAAGAAAACGGGACTTCTGGATTATCCATTGGGAACCAGGCCTTCGTCCCTAAAAATGTGACATATCGTAATAATAGTAGTCTATGCATATCGTTTTTCTACATTGGGTAGTCGTCAAAAAGGTTTTCAACTTTTCATATCTAAAATTCTACACCGATACAATTAAACGCTTCGACTATTATACAAAATTATAATACACATTAAATTTTATGCCTCAATTTTTCAGTCATATCATTGCGGACCACCTAAAATCTACCGTTAAAGCTATTTTCTAATCACTTTAATATTTGTATATTTTGTCCATAAACTTTTACAGTTCAACCAAAGTCACTTCAACATGTAAATTATAAAGTAGTCATTTAACTTTCGGGTCATGGAGTATCTTGAATTTTCATTAAATCTTAAGATTTTGCGTAGATCGAACACATCTCGGAAGTCTTAGGTCTGGCTTAATTGAAAAATGATTTGGAAAAACTTCTATACGCCTAATAATAGGATAGGTAAATGGTGTCGAGTGTTCAGAAAACAAGCCATACAGAATTGACCTATCTACAGAGCTGGAGCTGTCGACTATATTTAGATATCAGAATAAAATAATAACAATACAATCGTGCTAGGCTTGCACGACGCACGTATCTATAACCTAAATCAAACCCGGAAGAAATTCATCGACCTTGCGCGAAGAAATCGCTTTAAGAATGAGAAGTGCTTCTCTGTATTACTTTGGTTTCATATTGTTATAATATAATACGTGTAATATTTAAAATAAAACAGCTAACTGAAACCTAATTAACAAATTCAATGGCTCCAGCGGCGCTAGCATTTTTAAGTGAGACGACCAGCTGATAATAAACCGATGATAAGCAGAGATTTTTAAGAAAACAGAAATTCTGGTTAAAAAATTTAAATGTTTTAATATTGATATTTCAAAGAGCAAATTCTCCAAGTCTCGAGAAAGTATGTCTCGTTTTCAACTTTTCAGCGACCAGGCGAGTGAGATCAATGAGGCGGCGCCTGACTCACTCGATGACGCAAGCCTGGCTGTTGCGAGCATTCGAGACCAACGCACAACGTCTTGTAAACGTTGCAGCTAGCACAGCTTTTTATTCAAAAAAGGAGTGGCTCTCAATTATCAAGAGATAAATTTCTTGGCTTTGTCATATTTATAAAAATTAGCGTCAGATTAGCAAGTTCATAAAAATCTGATGACATTGAAGAAAGTAAATGGAAATACCCTTAATTCTTCCTAACATTATTCCCGGTATTTTGCCCAAGGTTTGCTTATTACTCTGATCCGGGTTTGACAGGATAGGACGGACGAACCAGTAACTCATTTATTTGTGTGATTATTATCAAATGTTATGATAACGACCGGGACCGAGAGCTTAACCGTACAGAGAATCTCAAGGACAAACGCCCAGACCAAACCGATATTTGTTAGATAAATACTAGGGTCCGACCGAAACTGGTTTTTCAGCCGAAACCGAAACCGAAACCGAACTTTCGGCCTGCCTCTCAGTTTCGGCCGAAACCGAAACCGAAACCGAAACTTTTAAAAAATATTTAAAATTACGTTTTTTTTACTGAAATTTGAATTTCAAGTTTTTTTTTACATTTATTTGTATACATACATTCGTAATCAACTAATTAGGAACGCAAAATAATTTGGTTAAATATTATAAAAGTTTAATTTTATGAGATACTGTTTGTTATAAAGTATATTGTTCAATGGTGTGTACTTTTTCGAAGCTAAGAATATTTAATAGTGGTTTATTTAAAAAGAAATCCTTCACATCGGAATTGCTCATTTACTGGCTGACCATCTAATTAGGGACAGCAAGAGTTAGTGTTTTATTTTCGATTTTTAAAAATAAACCTGAAATACAAAGGCTGCAATTTTAGATTGGCCTGCCAATAAGCCTAGACATGAATTCTTTGGAACATTTGTGGTACAACAAACTGAAAATTTAAACCAACTCTATAGTAGTTCCAAAGACGCCTGGAAGAATTCACTAACGAAACTTGTACTGACCTGTGCGAGCCCTGTTTTTTCGCACTTCCACGCCAGAAGAATTAATCAATTACAAATAATTCAGAACCGTTTCATGGCCTCGGGCTTTCCGTGGTACGTTCGCAACGTAGATCTCCATAGAGACTTTGAAATCGATTCTATCCCTAAACATTTGAAGCGCTTATCGCAAAACTATTTTGATCAAACTACTTTCCATCCAAATGCTTTGATTAGACATGCTTGTATCTACACAGACTGATGTAACCAACCGACAAAAGTAAGGCGTCCTAAGCATGTCCTGCAAGACCCTGACTATAGGATTACATTAGAAAATGCCCCTTACACAGCACAGACACGCACACAACACCGTCCTCGCCGGCGAGGACGAGGTCCTTTGTTTCGCACGTCGCGTCGCGCTCACACCGTCGGGTGAGTCTATCGAATAGAATGCGCTCGGAGCGCTGCCTCCATCTATGATGACGTCCTTAGCCGTGGTTCGGCTTCGCAGGAGGCACCCTAAGGACGGAATCAAATTTGAGCCCCCGTGAGGGCTGTCCCTTTATCTCGGCTGAGTCTCTGTACTCGGCTACCCCGCCCGGTGACGTTGTTACACATTCCGAAAAAAAAAAGAAACTTTTCATTATTTGATCGAGTCGATGCCGCGCCGATGTCGTTATGGCTATAGCTAATAATGGCAATCACATTTAATGGTAATTTTTAATAGAAAACGTTGCTTTTTAGTTGAATTTAATATTAAATGTACATTTTTCTCTTCCATTACATTCTGCGTTCATTATTTCTAATGTTTTCTTAAGTGTTTAATTTTTTTATTTTTAATTACAATCCATTCCAAAATGTATTAATTTATTAAGAAAACATTGGTTAAATGATCAAGATCAGATTAACATAAAAAACGTAATGAAGACTTCATGTAAACTGAAATTATGGAAAATATAAATAAATGTTACTCTTATTATACCAATGTCCCTAATTAGTTGATCACCACTGTATATAATATAGACAGTTAAATAGAGTTAAATAAAATAAAAACTAAAAATTCATTAAAGTCATAACTATTTTTTTGTCATGAATGTACAGGACTTACTATTGGGTGTAAACTTCAAAAAAGAAACAACTTGTAGTTAGATATACTAGGTACATAACTAACTAGTAATACATTGAGTTCACAATATTGTAAAGATCAATCTAATACTTATTTCTGGAGATTTTTGGCCGCGTCAGCGAGCGGTCACGAGTTGGCTGCGAAGTTTACCTAATAACGCACGAAAACTCACGAACAATGTAGTTTCGGCGGGGCCGAAAGTTTCGGCTATATTTTGGCCGAAACCGAAACTAAAGCCGAAACTAGATTTTTGGCCGAAACTGGCCGAAACCGAAACCGAAACCGAAATTTCGGTCGGTCACTAATAAATACAAATATCTGCCCCAAGCGGGGATAGATCCCGCAGCCGTTGAGGTAAAAGGCAGACACGCTACCAACACGTCGTGAAATGGAAATTCCATAACTAGCTGTTATTATTACTCGCGCGTCACATTTATGGGTTAACTTCCTCGTCGTCAACAAAAATGTTTAATTTTGGCTATTGACAGCTGACCATAAAATTCCCGTTTGTTATCACTTTGGTTTTTTTTATCTTATCTATATTATTGTACGCATCACATCCTGCTACGAGCTTTACTATTCGGTACAACAATGATAACAGCGAATGTAACGTGTATGACTCAAGTTTTCCCCTTATAACGCCGCGTCAAAGCCCAATTGTTTTTGTATGTAAAAGACCCACTCGTATTAGCAACGAGGATAAACATTGTGAAAACACTAGGATTGCTATTGTTTCCGCTAATGGCGAAGAGCTTTGTTGCTTTTTTCAGTTCACGCTTTAACATTTGAATAAAACTTTAAAGGGCTCATTTGTTTGCGCACGACACTATGAAATATTAAAATCAAACCGGGACTTCTTTAGTAGTTTATAACAGGGTTGTCAGACGATCTGCCAAACTGGGACGTTCCGACATGAATGTCTGGCTCCCACAACCTCGCACACCCAAAATCCCGCTTTTCCGTAATTGACAATTCATGAAAAGTATGCCATTAAGAGTTTTCTCTATACTGACTTGATTTTATCCTTACTAATATTATCAATGGGAAAGTAACTCTGTCTCTCTGTCTGTCTGTGGCGCTTTCGCCCCAAAACTACTGAACCGATTTAAATAAAATATGGTACGCAGATAGTCTACACCCTGAGAAAGGACATAGGCTACTTTTGAATGCGAAAAAAAGGTTGTAAGAGGTTGAAAGGTAGGGATGAAAAGTTGTATAGAAGTACCTATAGTCATTCTGAGAGCTTGAAACTTCTTTAAAGGCTGTTGATTCGATATAAATATATATGACATTCAAAATTTGTAAAAGGAGGGGGAAGGGGGTTCACGTGGGCGAAGGCGCTGGCAGGAGCTAGTTTATTATAAGTGTATCGTTCCTAAACAGAGTTGCAGTTGCGTTTAACGGGTACCGCTATTTAAGTCCTTATAAAATGCCACTCTACTAATAAAATCTACAACGCTTTAGGTAGCATTACGATAAAGACGGGAATAATAAACAGGGGACGTGTCTCCGCGGGAGCGACGAGCTCACGGCTCGGCCAATAAGAAACATGCTTCCATTTACAGGGCTCGCGACCGCTCAAGCAGAAAGTACTTGCTTTTAATCAAATGCTGAGAGCGAGACTCGAGAAAAGAATCTCTTATTTTCGTATATAAGACATACTTTTTATTTAATTGGATTACGTGATATACTGCCGTTATGTATTAAAAATGTCATTTGGAAAATTATTTAACTGTGAATAAACATTTTTGTCAGAATTATTGAAAGAACACAATAAGTGACTGCAACTTTATACCACCTAATCTCTAACGATAAGCTACAAAGAACAATGTGGGTGAAATAATCGAGGGTAATTAGTAAAAGTACATTTCATTCTAAGAAATTCTGTTTTATATTGTGTTTGTATGTCTCCAGTTCCCTGACAAAAGACACTATCCTAATGGAGATCGTTGAATGTGTAGCGTTTATTTATTCTTCAAATTCATGATTTAACTAATCACACACCACAAAATTTATACGGAATGACCACAGAAGGATACCACATCTAACAAAAAATGAATCATCAAAATCTGTCTATAAACGGTAAAAAAAATATTAAGTCGAATCGGCTATCACCTTTTCGATGTCGCGTCGGTTACTTATGAAAAATGGCAATACGTCATCAAACTCATTTTTTTTTAATGAACGAATGAATATATATTTTTAAATTGCTCATATTTCTCATTGCGGCCTACAAAGGCAAAAGGCTGGCCAGCCCTAGAGCAGTTATCATGCGCGTCACGGCACGCAAGGTCGACGGCCGCGCGACGCACGCGCCGAGTCGCTGCACGGAGCTGCAAGGCATTCGCGCTTCACCTCCCCATTCATTATGTTACCGTAGTTACTTTACTATTCGTATTATGTTAATAAATGATATATCACGCATATGTAACACATATGTCCAGTACATATTTCTCATGCAGACAGGATAATTAAAATGATTTTTTTTTATATATTTATAATGTCTTGAATATAATTGGTATTCAAATCATTAATTACTTATTTATTTTAGTATTGTAAATAATGCAAAAGCAGTCCTATTCAATTATAAGCAGAATATAGGAGATTCAAATCCAATCATTAAAAAAATGACAAAAGAAATCTGAACTACCTTAGCTATAAGTTTTGAAAGAGATATTTTAACCAAATATTCATTCTGGAAAAAAATATTGTAACATACCTAATATACACTAACATTTGTAATCTTAACAAATTTAATTTCAATTTAATTATTTGTTGCTTTATGTAATGAATAAAAGACTGTATGCTAAATAGGATTTTAGTAATTGTTTTAGTTAAAACAACATTTCTTAAAAGTTTTACTATATTAGGATTTTGAAACCAAATGACATAAACAAAACCCTTATAATTTCATCATGTCTGTCTGTCCTGTATATCAAAGGCATTTTACTCTGAGACTATTGACTCTACCTATACAAAATTTAGTAAATAGGTGAACTCTATGAACAACTACAAAATTTTAGAAGTCAAATAATAAAACATGAAAATTAAGTGTAACAGTACATGTAACTGAGGATTGAAAAAAAATCAGTGTGATAGCAAAGTGTAAGGTATCTTGGAAGACCTTTTTAAAAATAATAATTAGGTTTGATTACGACTTTTTTGATAAAGCCAGTAGTAGTTATCAAGATATTAGCCTCTAAAGTAATAAAAATTATGTCCCCTGACTTTTGAAGTTTTTGAGTTTATATTACAACAAAAAAAAATTCCACACTGATTATTAAAAGTAGACCTACAAATTTTGGATATATATATATATATATGCCATAATATTCATTCATATTATTTTTAATAATTACTATGAAATTACAGACATTTTTTGTGGTTGATTTTAATTAGTGAATATTTAACATTTGGGATTCTTCATCATCAAGTGCTGGAACCCTTTAGTTTCTATTGCACGTGGTCCACAACACACTTGACCAGTAAACATCTTTTATGTTAGTTTGTTTGGTCTATTGTTTTCTAATCAAAACAGTTCGAAATTGATATAATATTTTAATGGCTAATTAAATATGACAATATAACTTGTATGCATATAAATGAATAATTAGTACTGTGCAGCAAGCTTGTCTAATGAATGTTCCTAGAGATTAGCAAATTTAATGCTTATGCTGATACACAGCAAATGGCTGAATAGAAATTAGAAAAAAACTATTGTTCTCATATCTTGGCTCGAGGTAAATAAAAATTATTTTTTTATTGTTAAATTTTTCTTCCATGAGCAATGATTTGTTTAAAACATTTGTTATCAGATAATTTGGTCTTCGTTATTGTCAGTAATAAAGAGGGAGCTGTGTTTATTGTTTGGACAAGTTATTAAAAATCAAATTATACCATTGTTTGGAAAACCATTGTTTTATGATAAATCAACCACCTTTGTTGGATTTTTTTACCACAGCGATTATGAAACTGTTAATAAAACATAATCCACTTGTTGCTTTGCCCAAATTATTTTGTAAAAGCCACTGAACCTGATCAATATTTCACAAAGCTTGCAATTGAACTATTGCCTTTACTGACTTGTTTACCTTGTAACTTACTTTCTAACAAATGTACCTAACTAATTTACTGAACTGGTTCTGTGAATAAGAGATAAGAGTTTGTTTATATAGAGATCTTACCTTCAGGGTACGCCTGTTTATTAGCTATGAGGTCGATAATCATATGAGTCGAGTTGTAGAGATGTCCCATGGCTCGCATGTCGAATTCGTAGCTCGCAACATACGTCACGTTGATAACAGGCTTCGAGTAGTTCACCTCTGATGACTGCATCTCCTTCAGTGTTCCCAAGTCGTCGGTTATGTTGTCCAGCCATGACTGGCCCAACGTGACGCCTCCGCCTAGTACCACACAGAGCACGACCACTTTCCACATGATGGCGCCGCCCCGACCCTCACAGCACGGACATTACAATCACACTACACATTTCAATGCACAACTTATAATTGCTTTTTATTTGCAGGGTAAAACTTAACTGTTTGCAAAACAAACGCACAAAGATACCCACTCATAAAACATAAATAAACACTTGCTTCCGGACCCGGATTTAATTATAATATGCGTATTATAAAAATGATAAAAACTTCTGTTTATCACTTTATTTTAACATATCATATTCACATTTTCAGTTACTTTACATGTTTTTATAAAGTCTTTGTTATTTAGCATCGAAACAACACCGCTGTACGTATCGACTCGGTCGATGACTAGCGGTGAATGAGAAATTGATTGAAGAGTTGAAGACCGACTGAGGAGCGACATTGATTTCGTCCATCGTTCAGTCGGTACATTGATGTCTTTTTATCATTCACTCAATTTGTGTTGCTAGTTACGAAGACCGACTTCTTTTCTTTTTATAAAATTACATTAAGTCTGTGGTAAAAATGCTTTTGATTAAAAATTATCAAGTAAAATTTAGTCCCATTAGAAAATCGAGATTTAGTGTATTGTAATATATGTAATAACTAATAAGTATTAATAAAACACTAGAAAAGCATTCAACCAAACAAATTTTTTTCAGAAAATTATAAATTCTTAGTAACCCTCTAAAATTATATTCATCCCAATCAGTTCTTCATAAGTGTGTGACGTAACCGCTGATTTCTGGATGCCTGGTGGGATTCAATAGATAACGAGTAGAAGAATAGTAGGTACACGTGCAAAATAAAAACCATTTAATTGGATTCATAACTGAAAGCCATTAATTCAGAATTGAATTGAAAATAAACTAGGTATGAAGGTAGGTATTAAATGAATTGTTTATTTCATAAATATTACCAAGTAAAATACTAATTTCTAATTTCAGTTTAGTAGACGGAAATCGGAAAAAAGATTTCGTTTCACTGGCAACATTCCTAATGTTTTGCTTTTGCGCATGTCAGTAAATGTATTCACCATAGAAATAATATAAGTATAAGAACAATCACTTGTAATTTAATGTTAAATGAACTCATACTTTATAGCTAAATATTTAAATTGAATTTTCAATACTTCATACTAAAACGAAAATTTGTTCGAGAACGAGATACACAAAATGGTATTCGTGTCCCTTTCCCACAAGTTGCCCTTACAAAAAAATAATTTGATAAGGTGGTAGTTACACAACTTCCTAATATATTTATAACTTTTGCGGCTTAACGAAAGTCTTTTATAATTAAATACAATTGTTACTAAAATTAATAGTTTTGAGTAATATAATACGCCTTTAAATACACCATTTTCGGTTAAATGACTTTAAATAAAGCAAATATTATTACTATTCTGACAACACAGTTCAAAATTTAACAACGGCGTTATTTTGGTTACTATAGTAACGTCAAATTTTCAAATCATAGATTGGGCTCTTCAAAGCCTTTTTAATTGATTTTCTCTAGAAAAGTGGTGAACAAATGCGTTATACTTGGTTGTAAGAATGAATCTTATCCAGGTTGTGGTAAATCTTTGTATCTGCAGGTAATTTTGTTTTATAAGAACCAGGGTGACTCTGCTATGTTAAGTTCAAAGACGATTGTTGAATTTTTTATCAATTGTAAGTAATTAAAAATTTAACAATAAAGTTATGTTAGTTGCCCGTGGAAAAAATATACTAGTATAGCCCCGTGGTCTACGTTTCGTAACGAAATTTGTTCGAAGCTACGATTATATATAAATATACGCTATGCTTGAGGCAGAAGTCGGGCTCCCTGACGTACCACCTGACGCAGATGTTGTCAGGCCACGGGTGCTTCGACAGGTACCTGCATACTATTGTGTGCAGGGAGTCGAGCCCCGTGTGCCGGTCGTGTGACTGGGGGGTAGACGATACCGCCCAGTATACATTAGAGGAATGTCCGGCGTGGACGCTGGAGCGGCTGCGGCTTATTGCCGTGGTCGGCACAGACTTAACATTGCCCGAAATCATCCGGGCAATGTTGTGCAGCAGGCAGGCGTGGACAGCGGTCTCCGAATTCAGCAAGACCGTAATGTCCCGCAAGAGAGAGTCCCAACGCCTCAGGATCGATGACCCCCTTTTGAAGGCGTCAAGGCGTCGGAGGACGGGGCAGCGTAGGAGGTGGTGGCACCAAGCTACACTGCCCTAGTGGGTGGCCTGCGGACGAATGTCGCTGGGGCGACAGACGTCCGCATTGCACAAGCCCCCCGCGAGGATGAGCCTTATGGGTTTCTGCTCGCTCTCATGCCCAACAGGGCGAGGAGGGTCTGCGTCCGCTTATGACGCAGATGAACGTAGCGACGGTCAGAAGGGGTCAAGTGCTCAGCACGAATGCCCCCGGCCGTCGACTGCGTAGAGACGAAACCTGGTGGCGTTTTAGTGAGTAGGAGTCTCACATAACCCCGGCAGCCCCACCTCCGGGGTATCCAAGAGGATTTCTCCACCAAAAAAAAAAAAAATGCTTGAGGCAGAGTTTGTTTTGTTACTAACATACTTAAATAAAGAAAATAATTATAATTCCTGATTTTTTCTTTCTTATGTTTATCATTATCAAAGCAAAGTAGGAAGTGATCAAAGTTACAATAAAAAGATATAAAAGTTTAAATATATTAATAAAATATAACAACAATCTAAATAATTTTGTTAGACAAAAATATTGATTTCGTCTTATTTAAACAGATTTTTTATAAAGTGGGAAAACCGAATTAAGTATATAATATTGTTATTGTTTCTTCTAAATGCAATTAATTACACCGGCACACACAAAAAAAGTGAAATATACTTTGGACCGGACCTACCTACCCACATGTTTTTCGATCCGCTGAATTTGAATTTCAAGTCCGTTTGGCCCGGTCACTCTCCAGTTTTGAGTAAAATGCAAAACACCTCAAAAAAAGGCCAAAAATTGCAAAAAAACAGCAGTCACAGCAATGAAAAAATTTTTGTTGACCCGGATCACGTATCATTTTTGTGTATTCCAAATAACTGAATCTAAATCTAAAAGTGAATTAGCCCGGTGAGCCGTCCAAATTTGAGAAAAAGCGAAAAACTCAAAAAAGATGGCAATAAATCATGAAAAATTTAAGTTTTCGAAATAAAATTTTTTTTGGACTCAAAATGTAAGTAAATAACAGCATTTTATATTCGTATACAACTTTATTATTTTTAGCAACAGAAAATGCCTTAATACAATAATTTAAATCGTAACATTAAGAAACATAGAAATACTATCTAGCTGAAATTTCTTTAATCAAGTTGGTTTTTAGCCTAAGCTTTTTTACAAAGTATTCTGAAACTAAATGTTTCTCTTCTAATATCCTGAGAAAGAGGTTAAAAATCAATTTCAATAGGTAATAATAGTGTTTATGTACAAATAATGGAAGATGATATTATAACATGATTTAATAAATTGTGTACATTTCAATGAAATTTATAGGTAATAGATAATATTTTTTTACAATAAATTTAGGAATTTTAGTAACACATATCTCAGGGCAAAACACAAAGCACTTTGTACACAAACAAAACCACGGGGAACAATAGAATTGCAAGGGTGACAGAGCCTGGCAGAGGTATTCTGTGTAAGAATGTTTAGCGTAAAATTTAGGATGTGGTAAAATATATTACAATAATATCGTGACTACCTAGATTACTGCAAGTTACAGTTGTTTTCTGTTGGTGTCTCCTTCGCTCAACACAAATCCTGTTGATGTTGAGAATAACACGCGTAGTTTTTCATTGAAAACCATTATTTAAATGATTATATTATCTGTTTATTATATTCCGTCATTTTTTTAAGTTCAATTTTTTTGACAAGTAGTTTCAGATTATATTTTGATGAAACTGTGTTGTAAAACTAAACACTTTTATTGTTTATCTTTTTATTATAAACTTTTGTTGTTTTGTACACTCAACTCAACTTACATCTAATATAATAAAATAATAATAAAACTTAACAAAGTGTTTTATATAAAGTAATGAAACAAGTAAGTAAGAGTATATCGAAGCTGTTCAATATTGCTATTGTCCTGATATATTATAATATTGAGGTTGAAGTGCTTTATCGGTGTAATCGGAGTCTCGTGCTTTCGAGTTACGAATCATTTTATTTATTAATTTTAATACATGTCTCGAGATAATAGTACACATTTATACAACATTGTTAACATTAGCATTTTACATCATTAAACAGATATTTCTGCAAGGAGCTTACATTAACCACCACACTCCTAATATTGGTCCTACGAATTGAATCAGCGATCTATGGTTTACTATGATTGCGTGAAAACGTACGTAAAAGGTGATCGGCTACTATACAAGAATATATTTAACAAAAACATTCGAGTTATTAAAAGTGTTATCAGTAGTACAGTTTTGGTTGTGTCAGTAATTTATCTTAAAATTCATAAAAATTACAGTAATATTTGTATCCAAAAATTTTATGGAACAAAATTTGAAATGAAATTTTGAAGTTCATTCATCAGGCAGATGCCGACAGGTAGATCTTTGGTTAAATTTATCAAAAGTGTATGAACTAAAAATAAAATTTCTTTAAGAGTATTTTACGAAATATAAGTGTCGGTCGGACAAGGAATGTCAGTCGCGACAATCCAGCGGTAGACGAGCTCAGACTCGGCTCTAAGGGTCCTGCGTCCATTGACTCACTTACTATTAACTGAGGATCGGGCCTTCCGGACAGAAACAAATGTTGAAAGATTTGCTGATGCTTCGTCGCAAACTTAACACTAACGCAACGTAACGAATTGAACCACGCGCTAACTTTGTTCGATCATTTTAAAAGCTAAGTTCGTTTCGTCTCGTCGATGTCGAATCAACGAAGGAGCACCGGCGAGTCTGGGACATGTAGGGTGGTGGAAGGGCCCGTCCCTCTATAACGAGTCAGTGACCGTCACACGTCCTCGGGCGCGGGGGGCGCGGCGGGCGCGGCCGGCAGCAGCGGCGCCGCGTCGCCGGCGGGCGGGGGCGCGGGGGCGAGGCGCAGCGCGGCGCGCGCGGAGCCCTCCCGCAGCGCGCGCGGCGCCAGGCCGGCCACGCGCCGCAGCCGCCGCGCCGTCGCCTCGCTCGCGCCGAAGAACACCAGCTGCCGCCCCGCGCCCTCCAGCTCCGCTATCAGCCGCTCGAGCGTCTGAGCGGCGACATCGGACAATTCTATATTACTTATTTGTACATTTTTGACGTAGTAGCTACAATTTTTTGTACAAAAAAATGGAATATATCAAAATGAAAATCAACGGAGATCGGTGGACGCACCCGCTCGGCGGTGTAGTCGAGCAGAGTGAGCTCGGAGCAGTCGACGAGCAGCGCGCGGTGCGGCGCCGCGTCGCGCTCGGCGGCCGCGCGGGCGACGCGCGCCGCGAAGCTCTCCGCGTTGATGTAGGTGAGCGCGCGGCGCGGCCGCACCACCAGCACGCCGCTGCCGTCCGCCTGCAACGACGAGGCGCATGAGACGCGTGCGGAGCGCGAGGTCGCCGCGGGCCGGCGCCCACCCACCTTGTCCGTGGTCCGCAGCAGGCGCGGCGCGCGCAGCAGGTCGGCCAGCAGCGCCGCCAGCGAGCCCAGCGCGCCGCACAGCAGCGCGGCCTGCACGTCGGCGCCCACGCCCACGGCCCACGTGAGCGCGGCCACGAGCGCCTCGCGGCGCCGCGCCGCCCACAGCCGCCGCATGGCGCCCACGTCGATCTGGCGGAGAGACACGCTCTTAAACATTATTTACCTACCTCTTGTCGTTTACGAGCTCCACCGGAGAGCATCGAAGTTAAATTTCAGGTCAGGTCATTTAGTTTGAAAATAGTATTGCGAGATGAATTACCTACGTACGCTTATATACTATAACTAACTTATGTTGCCGGACCCTTACCATAAATATCACGGCGCATATGAGTACTGACGACAAACACGCTTTCGGTATGAAGAAGAAGTACTGAGTGAGGTAGTTAAGTGCCAGCAAAGTAATTATACCTGAAAAATAACGGAGACATTAGCTATAAGATTACATACGCACTATCAGGTCTGTTGTTGCAAGAGGTCAGCTAGGTCACCACGGTGTCAAATATTCTACCGCCAAATAGTAGTGCTTAGGCATTACTGTGTTTCGGTTTGAAGGGCACTTGTACGCTAGTGAAATTACTGCGCAAAGGAGATTCAAGAACCAATATTTCTCGTTGTCAACACGTGAGTGGCACCTAATAATGGTGTTGCGAACGCTAATAGGCGATGGCAACCGCTTACCATCAAGCCGTATGCATGCTTGCCAACTTGTAACATAAAAAAGGAAGAATTCCGATTTATGAGTTGGTCCAAGAAGAAAATCCTTAG
Source organism: Hestina assimilis (assembly GCA_023373885.1). Taxonomy (NCBI): domain Eukaryota; kingdom Metazoa; phylum Arthropoda; class Insecta; order Lepidoptera; family Nymphalidae; genus Hestina; species Hestina assimilis. Next base: position 173,462 of record CM041749.1, on the reverse strand, counting down.
AGAAGTACAACAGGACGGACTCGTGTTCTGTTTCGTTAAACGTTCCCCCGTCCGTTCTGTTTGCCTAGGCCACCGTTACCGGAGTAGAGGCCGGCGGCCGGGCTGCGCACGCCGGACGAGTGCGACACGGCGGAGCGCGTGAAGGCGCCGCACGTGGGCATGGCGCGCACCAGCGCCGCCACGCTGTTGCACACGCCCGGCGTCTGCCCGCGACAGTCTCAGTAGCACGTTACCGGAGTAGAGGCCGGCGGCCGGGCTGCGCACGCCGGACGAGTGCGACACGGCGGAGCGCGTGAAGGCGCCGCACGTGGGCATGGCGCGCACCAGCGCCGCCACGCTGTTGCACACGCCCAGCGTCAGCATCTCCTGCGTCGCGTCCACGCGCCGCCCCGCGCCTGCCGGACACGGAGGACATTTTACATTTTATTGAACTTCAATGACTGATACAGAAACTGCAGCGTGAGTAAAGCTCTAACTACACCATTAGGTCACTCCAACAAGTTCAAAGATAAAGTTTCATCGTACCTAACCAAACGAGCCCAAACTCGGCAGGCATAGCCCTAGTCATGCTGCAGATCCTGTATCCGTCATCGAAGTACACCTTCAGGTCACTCAAACAAGTTTGGTGGTAAGGTCTCAAAGTAACTTACTAAACGAGCCTAAAAACGGCACAAAGAACTACAATCATCCGAGACTTCTACTAGCAGTCAGGGATGTATACCTTCAGGTCTGAGCATTAAGTCTAAGACGAATTTTAATTTATAATCTCTAAGTCGTCTTGAAGTTTTAACCACTGTGCCGGTGTACCGTTGTGGTTAATTATTGTTGAGGACTCGTAGTTATAAGTAAACTCTCCAGTAGAATGTAGTGGAATATTTTATTCAGAAAGTACACGAGTATATATACAAAAAATCAAAATGTAAACAGCCAATAGGAAAATAGAAAACAAAATAAAATATAAAATTACAAAATTAATTCCCAATTAAAAATTCTACATTAATACGCGGGCCTCTGATAGGTGGCGTCCTGCGCCCCGCACGCCGCTGTCTGAAGCGGGAGGGGCGCGCGGGAGGGACGCGCGCGAATTAATATAATTGACCGCTGCGACCCGGCGTCGCCTTAGAATCGTCGAGCGCCGAGTGCAGCGAGGTCGTGTTGTCCGTGTTCGGTTCCCGCGTCGCATATTGTTTGAAGTAGTACTGTGAAGATTCTTATTGGAAGCTTGAAGAAAGAAGAAACTGTAGATCTTCGGATCTGCATCTTAAAAACGCTCTTTTCAGAGCGACGCTGTTTCGTATACCAACCACGCCTTATAATGAAGGCATATAAAAACAGTTCTTTTCAGAGCTATCTACGTTCATCTATTCCGAACGATGACGTAGAAAATAAAGATAAATAAAAGATGTATAGCGTACAATTATTTCCTATAACTGCACGTAGGTGATGCTGCTACAAAGTCATTATAATAAAGAATGAAGAATTGTAGTTATTCTATATAATATTATATTTTTGTATATAATATTATCTAGCGATCTTATTCAAGATAGCCTGCTGCTTACAAACGACATAAGGTCCACTGTCACGAAGGCGTCTCAGCGCCGACTAATATTTTACTAGAAAATTTTAAACAATAAATCATGGCAGTCATCAAACAAAATAGGCCTTAATGCAACAGCTTAAGGTACTACTTTAGAAGCAAAATAAGTCAAAAAAGATACATTTGATTTTTATTTTTTGCCGGGGTTGTATGTATTATTATTATAAATATCTACAACTTGTTTTTGAATTGTACATGTCTTAGTACTAGAAGTATTTATTTTCAAAATAAATATTCCGTAAGAAATAGTTTAAAAATCTCCCTAAACTTAACCCGAAATCGTTAATTTGGCGTGAAGAGGCTCCGGAAAATCAGTTTTACTGTAAAAATTAAAGGAATATTACATATTTTTTATAAGTTTATTGAAGATGAAGGCATAATCTATTCATAGTAATAAATAATTCAATTACTTTGATTTTGTTGTAAATTCGACCGAAAAACATCTATTTTTCGTCAAATACGTAAACGCGCCCATTTAAAGAATCGACGCCGCAATCACGGCCGGATATAGGGGAAGGCAACCTGAGCGACAGCCCTCCACAAAAGGGACTTCGAAAAAATATCTTTTTCCGACTAGTAAGCACTAGTAAACATATTTTACTATGATATTTTTTTTCTTCGTTTAACATTTTCATACAAAAAGTTTAGTTCAAATAATTCTTGTTTTTAATTATATTTATATATGTCTGTTAAATTCTAAAAGAACCTACTTGGTTGCACAATAAATTATGCAAATAACTATATATTTTTTTCATTTTATTTGGAAAATAATTTGGGCCCGGACTCTTTCGTTGCCCGAGGCCTCCAGACCTCTAAATCCAGCCCTGTAAAACGTATAGGGTGTGTACGCGTGACCATGTAGACAATATATAAGCAGCGAATAGAAGTAACAGAGTGCACTCGACTCACTGAACGCCTTGGCGATGGCGATGTTGGCGAGCACCATGACGAGCGGCAGCAGCAGCAGGCTGGGCCCGAGGCGCGCCGCCATCTCCGGGAAGCCGAGCGTGCGGTTGCCCACCACGGTGCTGAAGGGCGGCAGGCTCACCCTGGGCAGCCCGGCCTCCACCTTGCCTGGCGCAATGGACAGACACCTTGCTAACATTTGTTGTGACGAAACACTCCGTCGAGAGTGAACCGTTTCAACAGGAGCTTTGCTTTATTGTACCAATAATAACGGTCCTCGAAGAGGAACGTCACTGTCCCTCCAAAACAAAGGAACCCTTGGAACAGATGGTTGGAATGGGGTGGTTTGATGTTGGATCGATAGGCAGAATCGTGACGTTTTGCCTTTAATCACTTTACGTAATATAGCTTACTGAAGTTACAGTCCTAGTGATTAGTTGATTTTGCCGAACTTTCTAATTAGAATTTAGTTCTGGCCTTATGCCTTACCTGACAATTTAAAGAGCGGTGCTTTCGGATCGTACGTGCAGTAGGCGACGGTGGAGGCGGCGAACACCACCAGCGCATTGCGGCCAATCGAAATGAGCCAGAGCGCCTTCTTCAACTTGTACCGTTTCGGATTCACTCGGATGTCCTTTACTTTCTATAATTACAAACAAATAAACAGTATCTATCATAAAACAGTTGAATGACTAAAAATGGGTAAATATCCTCAAACTATCGGTTCGGTGTCGAGTATCTATTAATAATAATAATCGTATGAGTAACATTAAAGCAAAACTTCTTTTATTATACGACTCCGTTGGATTGCTATAAATAGATAATGAAACACATACTCCTAAACATTTCCGTAAACGAAGAAACGAGAAGCCATTAACTAGAGCGACATTACTGCGACGAAACAACAAACGCGACTACAAAGGCCGAGCGCGGCGCACCCTGAGCAGCAGCAGCGCGGCGCAGCTCGCGGCGGCGAGCGCGCAGTCGGCGGCGCGCACGTGGCGCCAGCGCCGCGCGATCTGCAGCACGTTCTCGGCGGGCGACTCCGCCACGAAGCTGAGCCCCAGCAGCCCCTTCAGCTGCGCCACCACGATGATCATCGCCGTCGCCGCCGTGAACCCGAGCGTCACCGACGGCGAGATCAGCTCCACCAGGAAACCTGTTCGTCGGGGAAGCGGAGTCTTTACGTTTTACGAAGTCATCGTAGTTTATTCAATATTGTCGCAATAAAATTAATTGTAAACATGTCGAGATGTGCTCACAGTTGCGAGGTCGCTGTCATTTTAAATTAAATTAAACATTTCCTAAGTAGTGTAAATAATTTTTAATAATGTTGTTTAATTATGTTACGTGTAGGTGATGAAACACGATGATAGCTTATCTAACATTTGTTGATACAATAATAAATCTCATAGATTGCAACCGATATTTGCATAAAGCCTTGTAGAAGTTAGCACTTCATATTTATTTAAAATTGTTTTTTTTTTTAATGTAAATAGATACATATAATCAGTAGACCACAAGAAATCATCTTCAACAGAAGCTAGATGTATCCACTGACCGAGACGGAGCAGGCCCATGAGCAGCACCACGCAGCCGGACAGGAAGGTGAGCAGCACCACGAAGTCAATCGGCAAGTCGCGGCACGTCTGCAGCGTGAGCAGCGCCATGAGGCTCGTGGGCCCTATCGACACCTCCTTCACCGTGCCCAGCAACACGTACAGCATCGTGCCTGGACAACCCCCATTTTTATGTATACCATATGCCCATAACCATACTACTATATGTCCATAATTGCCACTACCTACGACTGCTCGACAAAAATAATAGCAATAAAAAGGACCATTTTATTATTAATAGTCAGTGGTCTGATTATTCATTTACAAAGTACAAAAAGAGTATAAAATTAAAAGGGTGAGGGGTGTTGCCGTATAGTGAAGCACTCAGTGACTCACCGACGAACGCGGAGTAGAGCCCGTACTGCACGGGCAGGTTGGCGAGCGAGGCGTAGGCGATGCTCTGCGGCACGAGCGTGAGGCCCAGCGTGACGCCGGCCACCGCGTCCGCCGCCGCGCTCGTGCGGTCGTAGCGCCGCGCCCAGCGCAGCACGGGCAGCCGCCGCCGCAGCCACGCCGCGCAGCCGCCGCGCCCGCGCCGCCTCGGCAGCTCTTCCAGCTCCTCGCTGTCCATTACTGTTCCTCTCGCGGCGACTACTCTTTGGACGGAACGACCGACTTCACGTCCTCACCTTTTAAGACTGATGTTCAAAATTGCCTTTGCGGTCTAAAAATTGTAATTCAAACTAATAATAATCGATGCGGTAGAGTCGCGGGTGCGTACGCGCGCCGTGCCAATTGCCGCAGGACTACAGAGATCCTGCACACGATGCATTATCAGTATGCCAGCAGAAACCTGTCCGAAGTCATCATCGGGTAAACATCGTCTTAGTCCGTCAAACAAATACGATACTGATAACATTATTATATTCAACGTTGTTTGCGACCTTTAATCCTTATTCGTAACTGCGTGACGGCTTCTTGTGTTTGCCTGTTGATAAGCTTAACACAGATCTGCTGTAAAATAGCGTTCTATCGTTTAGAAACGATCACTGCATGAAGTGCATCGTGCTATTGATTAAAAAATTAAAATAGTTTAAAGACGACTACTAAAAACTGTTGTCATTGAATAAAAATATCATTATCATTTTGTTTTCATTAAAAACTATTACCAAAAAAATATATAGGTACTGAAGGGCTTATTCATAGAATTAGAAAATAATTGGATATCGTTGCACCAAAAATACTGTTGTATTTAATCGTCTTAAATAAAAACTACACACTCAACGGCCCCCGTTAGGATAGTGATATCCTGTATCGGGTGTCCGGAAACACAAACAAGAACAAGAACAAATACTCCCCGACTAGAAAATATGCCTACATTGTTTATACAAACATCTGCTCCGAGCGGGAATCGCTCCCGCGACCTGTGGCGTTTAAGGCAGGTTCGCTACCGCTGCGCCACGTCGTCAATATAAACATCGACTTATTTGTTTACGACATAATGTAGTGGCATTGCTCTTTCCGCATGAACGGGCCAGCTCGCTCGGGGAAGAATAATTACCCCCTCTCATAATCTCGCTGGAAGAATCAGTATTCGTATTCGTGCGATAACTAATAGCGCCGGAAGCCCAGACTCCCACTATCATTGTCTCCTTTTTTTCTCCTTCTTTCTCTTGTAACTTTTTCAGGACAGAGGCATGGGTGTAGCCAGCATTTGGTGGTTATACAAAATGACTATTTTCTTTTTAGTAAATTCAGGGGGCAACTGCCCCTGCTCCTACCTCGCTACATCCATGGAGAACCTTTAGTATGACAGCACGCAAGTGAAACTCCTGGTTCGCATTCGTCCACAGGCCGCATACTCGTACTAAGTACCTATCAAAGGGAGCGTGCGACGAAAACAGAAACATTGTGCCTGCTTACGTTTAAAATATTTTTATTATACTCGTACCTATTTTGAGGATGTTCTTGTGATACATGATATAATTTTCCTACATTAACCAGTAAAGTATATTTAAAGAATGTATCAAAATAAAACACAAAAACAAGACGCAAATTGAAACATTAAGGAAGTGGAATCGATCAGAATGTTATTTGATCTTGCCTTATCAAAGGGCTTGAATAATAAGTTCGTAAAACTAAACAAATACTCGTTAAACGAGTAACTGAACATCAATAACCTTTTGCGCCGAATTTTTAATTTTATTTTGATGTACAAATCAAAGATCAGCAATAAAATTTTGATGAGGTATCCTTTCGAAAGATTACAGATGGGGCACAATCGTTTTGAATTAGCCCAATTTTTCTAATTCGAAATGTTTGTGCCCCAGATTTTTATATTTGTATAAAAAAAAAATAAAGATTTGAATTTAAAAAGTATTTATATACATTTATTTTGTGTCGTAGTAACGTTATAATTTTTTTCCAGAACATTCTGCTATCTGTATTTTATTTTTAGAATATACTGACTTGACACACGTATTATTGCTGGCCTCCTGTTACAGAAGCCCAATATTTATATTTATTTTGAGGTCTCATTTAAATATAACTAATTAAGATTTCCACAGACAAATTAAGACGTATATAGTTTAGCGACCAAATAGGAACCTATCTGTTTTGATTAAACTTTAAGATTGTTTGATCGTACATTTGTGTATTACCAGCATCGGGACGTGACGACCCCAGGGCCCGCTGTTGGGCTAATCACTGTCACAGCAGAGATTATTCCACCAGTGCAATCAGTCACACTGGTGGTAGGTCTTTTGTTGCAAGAGGCTGGTTAGGTAGGTACCACCGCAGTGTCAAATATTCTACCGCCAAATAGTAGTGCTTAGGCATTACGAGGTTGGCAACTCGTGAGTAGCACCTACTAATGGTATTGCGCGCACTCATAGACTGCGTCAACCGCTTACCATCAGGTGGGCCGTATGCTTGCTTGCTGACTTGTTACATAAAAAAAAAAGTGTCGATAGAGTCTCAATCGAATTTCATTTGGATTACAAAATTATGGTGTTATTATTATTAAAAATAAGTATTATTTAAAATAAGTTCGTTTTTTCTTTCAAATAAAATATGCAGTGATTGTAGATAACGATACATCGATACAAATGTTGGAAACGTTCAAATTTCATAAGTAATAAGAACAACTCCTACTTCAGTTATTTGAATTGAATGTTTGGTGAGGATAAAAAAACCGAACGATGTACTCAATATAAAGTTTACCGGGCCCGGATATGTATATAATAATTTACACTTGCCTCATCATTTTCGGGTTAATTTGGGTGGTAAAAAAAACAAAGTTTGATATTTAACACCGTAGATTTATTAAATTAAAACCAATAAATTGTACAACACCTTGTAAAGCCCCTAGCAGTAAATGCACCGAGCGGCACAAGATCCGTCCCGTATTATATTAATAACGAATACATAATTTACTCTTATAAAACATTTTTAAAATAATAAATTTATAAGCTCAGGTACTTACTATTTAACTTTTCAAATACCACAGGTAAGGGAAATTGGCGAACGACTCTATCGTAATATATGACTACATAATTATTATGTATAGTCAGAGGTAAACCGATTGGACCTAAACGAGAACGTTATTATTTTATTTTCCGTATAAAAATTCATAGTGATATGAGAGAGTAGCAATATACATATATCCGACCCTAGTTAAACTAGATGTGTGCGACTAGAAACGCGCTTCGGTTCGCCAAAGGTGGTGATTTATAAATAAATTAACAGTTAATACATTAACACGTACGCCCGAGGTCGTGCTGTAAACATTGAAGGCTGTCCCGCTCCGCGCCGCGCTACCCGCTGGCGCTGGCCACCTTCTGCATGATGAGGTCGATCTGCTCGTCGACGCGCGGGCTGGTCCCGCTGCGGGCAGAGGGCGCGGTCAGCTCGCTCGGGGGAGGGGGCTAGGGGACACTCACCGGAAGGCGGCGGGGTCGGGCCCCACGAGCGCCACGAGCTGCGGCACGTCGTGCGAGTGCGCCGCGAGCCGCGCCAGCGCCGCCAGCGCGCGCCACAGCGCCTCCTCGGGCGGCGCCCACGCGGCCAGCTGCAGCGCCGCCATGCACAGCTCCACGCACACCTCGTCGAACACCTGCGAGCCCCCCCGGTCAGCGTCGGCGGCCTGCCCCCCGCGGGGCTCGGACCCGCCCCGACTCGTCTACTATATATCTCGTCTATTATAAATATTCATTATTTAAATTCATTTATAAATTAATTTAAAATCACACTAATGACGCAGCTATTGACCTAGAATTTCGATGGAATTTTGTCAATTTCGCAAGTAACAATAATTATAGAGACTTGTTTTTTTCATTATCAAAAATTACCATAGTAGACGAGCCGCTTCGAACCAGAACATTTCTATTTTATAAAATCAAATCTGGGACGTCATACATTTTATAAATGTTCATCGTACTATTTACATATCTTGCGATATAGTATTTCGTTGATTTTATCAGCTACGATGACAAAAAATTAGGGCAGAAACAAATCATTATCAGCAGTAAACTAATTTAGAAACAAATAATAACTAATTACTGAATTCCAAGAAAACGTTAAAATTCGATAAAGTAAAATGGTTTTAATATAACTTTTAATATTAGAATCCGAACTATTTCTTCTACAATTCTTTAAAGTTTTTGTTGAAATAGTAAATTGTGCACCTAGGGAGAAAAGGAAATCATTCTCACCGGTGGATTATTCTGACAATCGCAACAATCGCGGGTGGCAATGTCCTACTTTTCTACCGTAGTGCGTATATGATTTTTTCCTACGATGTAAAATTCTCTATGAGCTCCTGGTACGAGGGATAAACATACGAATGCTAGATTAGGTGCGGGAGGTAACGTGAGTTAATTAGTGTCAGCTTTCCGGGAGAGAATGGGACACTTTTGACAACGGTAAGAAAAAGTTACTGATCTCTAGCACATTTCTCACTTTCACAGGAAACAAAATAACCTAACATTTGTCATCAAATCGGCTCGATTATCATAACATATTCAATTATTCACGTTACATCTGTAGCATGTGTCAGTAACTCAATTAATGATCACGAAGCGACGTTGGCGCTGGAGAAAGTAAATAGATACCTACTCGTAGCGGTCGTTCGATGTTGTAATGTTTTAAAAACCTAGTTAACTACACGTGTCGCAAAAATATTAAATTTATTAATTTATCATCTCTAAGTGTCTTCCGACCTTTATTTACAAAAGATTTTTCTTCTTGGACAAAAGACAGAACACAGTGAGCCCAGTATTTGGCTCAGGGTGGTAGAGAGTTGGTAAAATTACCCATTTGAGCCCAAATAGCTACTTAGCCCTTGTACTGCTGCTGCTGCTTTTTTATAGTAGATCTCAAACAGAGCTGCTGTTCCTACCAAACAATGTAATGCCATAATTCTTATGAGTATAAGAGTCGGGCTCCAAATGAGTATTACACAGTTGTATTCAATATGACGTATCGACACATTTTCCTGTAAGGTTCCAATATGTGCAATATACCCGTGCCGTATCATCCAAATGATATGTACTATTTTTATTCCTTTTCACCTTCTTATATCTTTTGTGTTGAAGATCACCCTCGAGAAAGCCATGTTGATCATGTCCTTCTACGCAGGTATCTAAGAAGATTTGTGGTGGTCACGCGTTCCATAACTTTAGAGAGAAGGTTGCCTGTCCTCTTTTGTGAAAGGATTGTATTTCGATGAATGTGATCTATCGGCCCTCTTCAGGTACTGTGTGCACGTGAACAGTCTTCCACAATAACATAACTTGTTGACTGCAGTGCAAAACATGAAGTGTTCATAGAACAACTACCGAGAAGCTTAATCATTCCGCTTGGTAATGCTGTAAGAGCCAATACTTTAGCAATACTTATGCGATTTATGGTACTAGTGTTATGAAAGATCTCTGAATCGTCAAAACGTCGGCTAGAAGTATAAAGTGTTAAGTAAAGTTTTTTTTGTCGTACGGTTCCTAAATTGAAGTGATATTTTATTTTGTAATGTAATGGTAATTTTTAGCAATAGCAATTTTGATTTAAAACTCTGACGTACTGGATATAACTTTAGAAAAATAACCTTCATAATAATTACATTAGTTGTGGTTTTAACCTTTGAATATGATATAATATATTATAATTCTTTTTTAAATTTCTTCCGCGCTATCTTTATAATGTTAACACAGTATAAAGATAGCGCGGAAGAAACAATAAATGAATATTTGCACATGTATTAATAGTAAAGTTAAACTAATAGACAGCTCTCTAGCTCGCACAGATCAGCATACAGGAAGGTCACTCCACGAGCGCTGATAACAGTTTCGCGGTCGCGGGAAAGCCCTACGGCGACTGCTCGTGGTGCCGTCGATACTCTCTCTCGGGTTAACCCGACTACTATGTCATTTCAAAATTATATTACCAGTTTAAAAAACTATACAATATATATATATATATATTCATTAAGATTTCTTATTTCAAACATAAGACGAAATTGTGTTTCGTGACGGGGCTGTTTAAACGAGTTGAACAATTTGTCTTCAACGATTACTCACGTACTTTGACTACTAAATTAAAATTAATTACAGCCTGAAGAAAAACTCAAGATCGAGACTAATGATGGAAGGTGATTAACTTCAAGCAGACACGAGCCCCAGTGATGATAGAAAGAATTAAAACTTTTACAAATATTTGTTAATTTTCGATGTATTTAATTCTTTTCTTTTATTCGTTTTTTATTGCTAGCATAAGCAATGATTTTCGAGTCGTTACTAATATTCCCGTTGCCCTCTTCAACGTGTAATTCCGCACGCAGCGCAGAGAGGCTTATTGTCGTGTAGCATTCATTGATTGTGTTGCAATCATCAGTGTCTGTTCGAGTCTGTTACAAGGCGCGGTACCGAACTGCGCACCGGCGGAAGGACAAATATTTATGACAGTTTACTATTAATTTAGATTATCATTATCTATTTCACAGTAATTACCCAGTTTATTTTCCTTATGGCTCTATTTTAGAATACATAAATGTTTTACTATCTTTAGAAGTAATTAGATAGAATTCTATAGAAGTGTTAGAAAATCAAATAAACATTTAACGTTGTCCGTTTCGAGATTGTGATATTCATTTATAAACTAATTGTTTATGGGGCACCGTGTAACGCGATATGTATGTGAGGGTCTTGTAGAATCTACGATTCAGATTTGTTTGTAGAAGTACAAGAAATTAGTGGATTCGTATGGGACGTTCTTTGCTTGAAATAGTTTTTGCGATAAGCGTTTCAACTTTTTGGGTTTCAAAGTTTGGAGTAGTACTTTGCGTATTCGTTTACGTATCACGGATAGCCCGGGGATATACGAGAAAGGATTAGACATTCGAAAAAACGGAAGTCCGATACCACAGTAAAAATTTTGATGCGAGTTCCAATTATTTGCAAAATTGTAGTTCTTCCATGCTCTGAAATGTAAAAGGAGAGTCCCTACGTCTCATCTCAGCCGCCAGTCACCTTGCAGCGCGCGCGCGCGGGCAGGCGCCGGCGCAGCGCCGCGCCCAACCCCAGGCGCTGCAACAACACACGGCCTGCAGCGACGCTGTGTAACAACTCGCACGGCACAGAGACAGCGACACGACACTAAATACTGGATACTGATGAAACAGCCGTTCACTTTTAAGAAAGGAATGAACCATCTTATTGATTTGCGGTTCAATATAAGTTGTTTGCACATATAAATAATATTTTACAGAGAGCCATAAGTCATTTAAGTAAATGAGAAAGAAAAGTGGTCTAAGAATAGACCCTGGAGAACTCTCTCTGGAAAATGTATTCTTACCCCGAGAGACTTTTAATCAGTTTTTTTATGTCTCTTAATACTAATACTACAAATATAAAGTACAAACATAATGGTATAACTTTCTACACAACACTACGTGTTATATAGTACATTACACGTAATCAAACGCTTCAAAGAAGTCAATAAATAAAAAAAAGACTTCGGAAGCTTCAAAAATTGTGAGCTTAATACCCGAAGTCATTTCGTAAAGACGAGGGGTCTTTAAAGGCCCCTCATAGTAACAGAATATGTATAATATGTTGAATTTGAGACATAAGTTATATCGCGCACTGTGCCGTATCGCTTGCAACAACTTCCACAAATTAACATAACTACAATTTCTTTGAGAACGTTACATGAAAATTTTGTAATTATAAACGTAAAAGAAAATCATGCAAAGAGAAATGTTTAGAAAAACACAATAAGTATATACATTTAAGATTATATGAAATATAATGACACAGTGCACACAGTGACCACTGATATGTCTGAATAAACAGAGCTGATTGAGTTCCACAAACATTGACGCAAATATTGTAACTAGTTGTTCCTCTAAATATAAGATAGTGAAGTGACATCAGTGTATTAGGGTTACAGCACAGAAATTGGATCGTGACATAACATTCAGTTAGATACATATTGTGTATGCGTAGAGTTTTATGGAGATATGAAGTGTATGCAGTACGGTTTTATAAATTAAACGACAGCGGTATGTTATAAGTCATTACAATATTCAGGCATTATTTGTTCAACAAAGCGCTTAGTGTGAGCTGGAAAGAGACAGATATGACATTCGGCGACGAGTTAGCGCAGAAACTTTAATATTCTTAAAAATTTTAATTATATCTTATTCTGTACTTGTTTGGTAAAGTAAATTTCATTGTAGTTATATACTACCATATAGGTAATATATTTACAACTAATTTGAGAACTTTTAAATTTAAATTTAAAAAATGTAAAAGTTCATCCATTTTTGTACATGTGTGTACAATAGTGATTATTATTAAATTGTTTACATGCTACATAACCATGTATATTTTATGCTCAAATTAATGATTCGGTTAGCAACGGAAACTCTGGCTTGGTAATATCTAAAGAAACCCGAACGTCGGGATCCTCTCGCGCGGCACGAGCTTGTCCCAGTACTGACAGCGCGACAGCGACGTGCTCACGGCGAGCCGTGAACTTCTTTTATATAATTCACACATTTTATATTGACAATGTTTGCTCTTATATTAAAGATTACTTATTTACTCAGTAAAGAAAAAGAGATAACAATTGTACTGAAAATATTAATTCTGTTGATAATTTGATTACTTAACATCGCAGCAAAAGTGATGGATTTCCGAAAACTTTCCGAAAGCGGGGAGTAAGTGCGAGATAGAGAGAGAGCGATACTGACCACGGTCTTTACCTCCTTGGTGGCGACGTTGTAGAGCAGCGCCGTGCCCGCGTCGCGCAGCTCGGGCGCGTCGCTCAGCACGCAGTGCACGCACACCTGCGCACAAGCACGCTCCGATTATTTCATGGCATTTCTAACTGATATCTATTTTATTTTTGTAATATTTTTCCTCTAGTTTCCAGCGAACGATTATATGAAAACGGATGAAAGTTTGTTGCAGGTAGTAAAGGAAGAACGTGCGGTGCTAGTTATATACGTACAAAATAATGTTGCTATACGACCTTAGTGGTGACGCGTATGTTGGACAGCGTGTGGCCGTCGCTCTCCCACTCGCTGATGTACAGCAGCCACTCGGACGACGACGTGTGCTCGAACAGGTTGCACATCTGCGGGCGGAGAGCGGCGTTACTGGGTGCGGGGGCGCGGGGCGCGGGGCTTGGGGCGCGGGGGCGCGGACTCACGAAGGTGGCGAGCGCGAGCTGCTCGGGCGGCGGCAGCGCGTCCACGCGGTGCGCGAAGGCGAGCAGCGCGTGCGTGCGGCGGTCCTGGTGCAGCAGCAGCGCCACGTCGTCGCGCAGCGCGGCGCACGCCAGGCAGCGCAGCGCCGCCACGCGCGCCGCGCTGCGCAGCGCGCCGTCGCGCAGCACGCGCCCCACGAAGCACAGGAACTCGTCACCCAGCACCCAGCTGCCCTCGCCCTGCACCAGGTACTGCTGCAGCTCGTCGAGGCTGCGCCGCTCGTCCTCCGACAGCTCCGCGCCCTCCAGCGCCGCCGTCAGCGCCTCGAACTCCTGCGCGCCCTGCGACGGCGAGAGCGACCATTGTTAGCTGGGTGACTTGTGACTTTTATGAAATAATCTCAATTGATAAATACGTAAAGACGACTTCTAATAATGTTAAGCCTCGAAACACACCTATAAGCTCGGCACCGATCGGCATCGGCTCAACTCGACGCGTTTAGTATTATGTAAATGAAGTCGAGCCACAACCGCGGTGTCACGCACCCGCTCCGTCACCTACGGTGAGCTACCGCCCAAGCGAAGGAGAGACAATTGAGGACGCTGAAAACCTGTTTCCGGGCTGATACATGTCCTAATACGATGAGTGTTTACCTAATAACTGCCTACGACTTTGTTATAAAATGAAACACCACTTCAAAGCAAGGAACTGTATTGAAAGACCAAAATATATTTACATTACAAATGACTTATACTTCTAGCCGGGATTCTGGCCAGCGCGATTCAGAAATGTTCGATGACATTAATAATGCCATCTATTGACATATATGCTCAAACATACCGCCCACCAAGAACCCTCAGTTCTTTCACTTAATGAAAAGGCCGCTCACCAGACGACATCATTGTTTGGTAATAGAATCAATGTGTAAACAGGACGTTTCAGTATCTTTGGTTGTATCATAGCGTCTCGGTGTTTTAAACAGACGACACACTGCCGATGGCACTTCTGCGATAGCTGTTTGAGACCAATGGTCCTGTAAAGGGTCCTTGAATATTTCATCTTCAAAACTATGTTACCGTGTAAAGTATCTGATAAGCAGTAAGTATTTTTAGGAATTGATATAGATAGCGAGCATAGATACATGAGAAGCTTGTATTCTTCAACCAATCCGTAGAAGCTCATCGTCATACAGGTAAGTTGACAACAAAATAATTTGCTTTTCTTTTTTTTGCTTTGTCGTTATATCATGTATCTCTTCTGAAAATTCTTGTTGTTGTATAGTTTTAATGCATGTCTCTAATGTGCTACTCATTTCCTCTCTAGTTAAGTAATTTTGTTTAGATTTTATTTATTTTTTGTTTTCAGGTGCAGCAATCGTCGACAATAGCTGAGTTCGCGTATCATCTGGTAAGCATAGAAAATCTCTGACAGAGATTCAGTATTATTGCAGAAAACGTTTTCATGTCATTTTAGTTTTCTAAATTTGTTTTAGATTCATTAATTTAATAGATTTAGTAGTATCAAAATAAGTTCTTTATACCTCAATAGATTATAATTGCTTGACCACCTTTGTAATTCAAACCAGCTCATTTCAGTTAGTTATTTACATTTCTGTGAATTTGTATAGCTTGACTTACGTCATTCGCGCTGCACATTAAGCCATCATGCTTTAACATATAATAAAATAAATTATAAAATGCTGTTTACTATATTGCTGCAACTAAGGGAAATCTATCTTTGCTCTTCGTTTTCAGTGACTTGAAAAAGAGTGCGAACAACCAAGACCGCAGCTGCTGCTGTGTCAAAGTTAATAATTTATTATAAACTATTCTATGATAGTCAACAATATGTACGTAATTTTTTTGTATTATTGGTCCAGGCCACATTGTATCATTTAAAAATAATCCTTTAGATCCCTTAGGAAAAGCGTCGAAAGCAACACTTCGCTTTGTTTTATGTTTATCGTCTCTCAGGACCGCATGGTGAGGTAAATTTATATCATAATTGTTTTCTTCTTTAATCATTGTCATATGACCTAAAGTTTGTTTTAATATTATATTGTATTTAAATTTTCTTTCTATGTGTATAAATTTGGATATTGTAATTTCCTTAGTATTGCTACATTTCTCTACTGGTTCTATATTTTCTTTAAAAGGTAAGTATACTTTATATCTTTCAGATACGGTTTTTACTGTTGTATTTTTATATATCTCTTCACACATCTGTTCTTCCTGAGTCATTTTAGGTTCAGTAGTAAGTACTTTATTTTCAGTTTCCCAAAACTTATTTAGTTGTTTGTTGTCACTTAGAGTTATGTGTGAACTAATTGTTTGTTTTTCTTTTTCAGGTTTTGTATAGCTAGTATCACCAGATAGAATCCAACCCAGGTATGTTGACTGTGCTATGATAGATCCAGATGGACTCTTCAGCAAACCGACATCTATGATTTTACTATAAACTTCGGCACCTAGCAGTAGTTGTATTTTATTCGGTACATAAAACTCAGGATCTGCTAGTGTTATTTTGTCTAATGCAGACCAGTTAGACATCGTAATTTGCTGTGTTGGCAAATAGTTTGTGATATTACGTATAACATACGCCTTGACTTGGACTGTGAAGGTTGTTTTAATCCTCGATCTGAGGTTGACTTCTACCATGTATTTGATGCTGAGCTGGTTACCTCCATTCAGTCCAGTGACCACGCCGTTGATTTTTTCTCGTTTCAAACCCAAGGCTTGAACGAGATCCTCTGAGACGAACGAGGCCTGTGATCCTTGGTCAATGAGAGCACGGTAAGTATGCATGTTTTCGTGACTAGAGAATACATCCACCAGTGCGGTTGCTAATAAAATTTGACCAGGTTGTTTTGTAAAATGTGATACTATGTTTGTAGGGTCTTCCTGACTTTCTTCTCTTACAAGTTCCTTTCTTTCAGGATGCAATAAAGAATGGTGCTTTTTCTGACAAACACGGCAAGAAGTATTTCGCAGACATCTATTTGCTGAATGATTGGGTATAAGACAGTTGAAGCAGAGATTATGTTTTTGTACGAATTCTGATCTATCCTTGGAGCTAAGATTTACAAATTGCTTACATTGATATATATAATGACTTTCTTTGCAGTATGAACATGATATTGTATTTTTGTCAAATGCTGTATGGAATGAACGGGCTCTCACAGGTTTGGAAGTGTCTCCTATCATCTCTAGCGTCCGAAACCTTGTTTCTAGAAATTTTTGCAATTTGTCAAACTCTGGAAATTCTTGCTCTAATGCAATATGTTCCTCCCATAGTCGATGACTTTCAGAATCCAATTTGTTTACTGTTATATAAACCATGATAGCACTCCACGATTCCGTTGGTAATCCAAGATTGTTCAAAGCGTGTAAACACTCAACGGTTGAATCGATTAGTTGTCTTATGCTCACTGCAGATTCAGATGAAATATTTTTTAGGTTAAACAATTTTTTGAAAATACAGTTTGATAGGTACCTCTTATTGTTGTATCTGTTTTTCAGTGTTAACCAGGCTTGTTCGTAGTTCTGACTGGTTACCGATATACTTCTCAGCAATTGTTCTGCTTCTCCTGTCAACGATGATTTAAGGTAATGTAGTTTCTGCACGTTGTCTAAATGGTTGTTTAAATGAATTAATGAATTAAATAAATCGTGAAACGTGGGCCAATCGGTGTATTTGCCAGAAAAAGTAGGTATTTTTATCGTCGGCAAGTTAATTTCAGTAATTTTGTGTTGTTTGACGGCTGGTTGTATTTCTGTCTTAGGTGTCATTTCTTGAAGTTCATTTTTCAGTTCACTTTTGTATTCTATATATAACTCCTCACATAGATTATATACATCATTAGAAAAGTATGTAAAATCTTTTCTGTTTTCTTTCTTAATATGTGCTACAACTTGATCATGACCAGATTTAAATGTTTGCCATGTATTTTCTAGTGTCTCTAAGCGAGTCTCTATGTAACTTAGTGTAATTCTTGGTTTTGGTGAGTTATTGTAATTCCGTTTTCCTTTCAACATTTGTTCAAATTTCTCTTCTTGGACACTAACTATTTGTTTTATGTCTTCCATTTTTGAAATCCAAATATAAAATTTTATAAGTCCGAAATTCACTAAATTTTTCTAAGTGTTTTACGCAAAATTCTCCAAGTCTATATTCATCTAATTTTAAGATTCAATGTTCAATTTATTTACGATTTTAGTGTCATATCTATAGCACTTACGTTCTCACACCACTGAGGCACACTGTCCATTATTGTCTGTCGCGCACTTCACTATATACAACTTCACATCACGGATCGAAGGACCAAACTGTTTACCTAATAACTGCCTACGACTTTGTTATAAAATGAAACACCACTTCAAAGCAAGGAACTGTATTGAAAGACCAAAATATATTTACATTACAAATGACTTATACTTCTAGCCGGGATTCTGGCCAGCGCGATTCAGAAATGTTCGATGACATTAATAATGCCATCTATTGACATATATGCTCAAACAATGAGCAATATCAAAAACGAAAAAGAATTAGAAATAAGCAAGAAACTAGCCGCGGTAAAGGAAAACCTAAGTAAATAATTATTAGGTAGTTTGAAGATGACTTTATCGCGGAATGTTAAATACAGTCAAAGATTGTGGCAAAAATATCTTAACAGGTACATCAGTAAGCAATCACATAAGAAGAATATAATAACAATAATACATAAATATGTTCATTCTTGCCAGCATTCCCCGTGGACGTAATTTGTATAGTTATAATTATTTATAAATATGGTTTATATGGAATTGTATTCAGAGTTCCTATTTCATTTACAATATCATAATTAAAATTTCTCTCATAAGCTAATTTTTAATTGAATCCTGTATTATAAAATACTACTGTTAAATTCACCCAAGTCGTTTATAATAGTAACAATTCATTGATTCATAAATTTCATATTTGGCTTAATACCGTTCCGCATCGTAACCGCCCACCGCTGGTGCTGGCGACACACCAAGCCCTACACGCACGGCCCACTCACACCGATGTGCGACTTATTTACGTTGCTGGACGCTTCTGGAAAAGACCCAGGAACGATACTTACAAACTTTTATGCAACTTTTAACTTGTCTCACTCCCGGATGCAACGGTGATGAATCATCATTAGAAATAAGAATGAAGTCAGGATTGAATTTATCGTACAGCGCATTAATAACATACTTTTATTAACATATTTAATCACCTCCTCATACATTAAATAACGTAACGCGTTGTTACACTTTGATTTTAAGCAAATATATCCAATCTACGGCGTTGACATGTGAAGTGAGTATGCGGATGTTGGTACATATATAGAAGCTGTGCGGAGCAGACTCACGTCCATGTCGCGGTAGATGATGGGCGGGTCGCGCTCGCGGCGGCGCTGCTCCTCGAGCCGGCGCTCGTCCGCCTCCGCCTCCAGGTCGCGCGAGCTGGGCCCGGCCAGCGCGCTCGGCTCCACGGCCTCCACGGCCTGCGCTGCCTCCGCCATGCCTGCTGACCGGATACCGATACCGTCACATAGTTATTACGATCGTCTGAGGCCTGAACTAGTCTCCTTCTACACCTCATCCCAAGTAAAAGACCACAGTGATGCCTCTGGGTTTAAAAAAGGCAATTTATCATTTTCTAAACATAATATGGACGCAAATAAGCAATACCATGTCAACCCACAAAATTGAAAAAACTGAATTATATATGCAGAAGTGTTGGTAAATGGCTGAAGAACATTTTTCTTTAATATTGTAGGGTTTTAAGCTTTAAAACTTCTAAAAAAGCAATTTTTAATCATGCAATTTATGTATTATGTTAAACGTTTTGGGTTATATTATTTACGAAATATGCAGTTTGTATACTTATTTTTGTGAAAATAAGTAGAATAACTTACATAAATCTGAACCTACCAAAAACTCGGCCAATACATTAAAAAAAAAACATATAAGTTGTTCAAAATTTTCAAACGCGTTTTTCTCGAAATGACATTCCTGTGGGTAGAAATGGTATTGCTTATTTGCGGCCAGATATGATTAATAAAATAACTATGATGACTACCACTAGTCACATTTAAGACTACTGACGCTGGAGCAATTTCATCACCTTTGGCACTCACTGTGGCACTGACTTATGAAGTATCTCATGTACGTCTTTAGTTGAACTTTCTTTACTAAATAAACTATTACTTTCAACCTTTGAAAACCTTTTTATATTAAGTAAATCTTCCATGCTTTAATTAAAATAAATAAACTATACACACAGTACTGTGCCCACTGCCTATGTTTATCCATATATCAGGCTCAATAACCAATATCATCTGTTAAGCCAAAAAATTATATCAAGAAAAAGAACAACAAACATGTATTCCGACAGGGACTTGGTAAGAAGGCTAATATGACAACTGTCCCAGTGTAGTAGCAGTCAGTCCGCCTTTAACGGGGTACTATTCCCGCTTGGGATAGATGTTTGTTTTGGACAGAACAGATGTTAGATGCAGTCTCCGCGTTGCTCTCTCTGTTGTCATTCTCCACAATCGTGTAAATTTATCGGACGCGGCTATTACCTATTAACACTATTTCACACAAAATAGGCAACTCATTGTAGCACAATAAGTCACTGGTTCGTTCGTAGGAGATGTAGGACACCAAAAAGCAGTTTCTGGTGAATTTTGGGAAGATTTTAGAAAAAAGAAGAACAATGAAATTTATTATTATTAATATTAATGAAAAGAAAAGTAAACATTTATGAGTATAATACCATTTAACATGACATGTTAATTTTTTTTTATATACAATAAGTGAATAAACGTATCATTGACTAGTACAAAGAAATTGCTGATGCACAATATGTTTTGTTTTTATATTATATTTTTTACAGATACTTTGTATTAGACTAGAACTTTAATATCAAGGTCTATAAAATAAATTGCACTCAACTTGTCAACGGAAGCTCGGATTTAGTTCACGGCGCACGCTCACGAAACAATTATTATTACCGAGTACCGACCACGCCGGCAGCGGTTACCGCGAGGTATTTTCAGCTAGGAACCAATCGACATTCTTTTTATATTGCGAATCGTTTGATTCGATCAAATGTATGTTATTCCTGTTCTTTCGTAATGTTAACACAAAAAAAACTAAAACATAGGTTAGAAATTTGGTTAGGAAACATAGAGAACCGATATACGTACCGATCAAAACAAAGTTTAACTACTAAACTCGTTCTATTTGTAGACGATTACAAATAGAATGTGTATCGGAAGGATCCGGACTGGAGTTCCGACGTAGCGAAAGTTTCCAAAGCGCACGTGGCGTACTGTCCAGCGCTATAAATACGAGTCGGCGAGTCCACCTGTCGAGCGAGTCCCGCGGGAGCTGCAGAGGAGCGCGTCGGCGGCTGCGGGGCGCAGTACTGAGCGCGGCCGGCGCTGGCGCCGCGCCAGCCCCCGCCGCGCCCCGCACGCGGCCGTATTTATAATACATTACCCCATCGTTAACTATTCGCCATAAACACTTTCGAATTAAAGGAACTACAATTTTTGTGCTGAAAGTTTCAATAGAAAGGTTGAGGTCGGTGAAATTCGCAAGGATTTCACGTGGCGGGTGCGCGCCGGTGTCTACGACCGACCTATTTGAGGATCATTCAACCGCGGTGGAAATAGACAGAGGAGGTCGATCACACTGTCTAGTGTTACAAATGTTCTACGAGCTGTTAGCACTTCTACAGACAATTATAAGCCCCATTGAAAAAACTATTCTCCTGATGTAATTCGGTCCACCCCGGGGTGACCAAACTTAATCTACACCTCAAAACTTAAGCTCTAACGTACCAAAATTAAATGCAGCCATATGAAAAAACTACCTGCCTCCACTAGGATACTGAGAACTTTGTCTTAATCATCACGACTGTATATAGAGGTTATTGTCTTCAAAATATAAAATACATTATAAAATAAAGTTCTTGCTCTATAACCTTTGGGGGTTGCATACCTCTTCTCCCCAACATCTTTCCAGTCTGTCGCTGGAGACTACTTATTACTTTTATTCATTTAATATATAAATAAATAATAACTAGTTTCCAATTTTTATACGGATCTTAATCTAACGTAGCTTTTTAAAGCTGAGGCAGTTGTTTAATTACATTAAAAATTATCTCATGTATCGTGATAGCTTCAAGGACCGCAGGCTCGAATTGCTGAAACGCGATGGCGAGGCACGTCGGGATAAATGTTTGTATGATCACTACAAACATCTTCCCCACCAGCATCCTCCTCTAACCATCAGAGTTAAGACTTTAAGAGGCAACGATGTCTATTACAACGCCAGAAATATCTTCCAAACTTGAGAATATAAATGTGAGCTTGTGGTTTAAAGAAAACTTCTTAATTGTTTTGTATACTTGTACTATTAGTATAAGCTTAATTGTCTTACTGGACGCATATACATGATGTAAGCGTGATGAATGAAAAAGCAAAAAGTCACAAAAACAAGCACCTCACTACAATAATTGATAACAGAGAAGCACTATAGCTACCAATAAACACACATTCGCTAAAAAAATTAATTTAGAAAGAAAGGCGAAGATGTCTGTGTGGGCACTATGCTGTGTACTGACCTGTGGGGATTTCGAAACAGGTCGTTGGCATTGTCATTGTTGCCAAGTTCGCGAGAAGATACTGGATCGCGATAGCGGTTTTATGAGCGTCCATATATACACGGATCGTTCCCATCAGATGAACTAAATCATTTTTTACCTCTATGTTTATATGAATATCTTCATAGAATAAAATAGCTTGTCTTGACTTATAGTGATTTCTGTCTACATCACATGCAACACAAAATAGAACACCTTGTACAAAAAGGAGATTTTCTTGGGGATCCTACGACTTAGCAATGAAAGTATTTCTACAAAAAATTACGTGTGCCACGATATTATTGAAAACATTCTGTAAAACGGCGATCGGCAAAAAATTTGGTCACTTCGAAATGTTAGGGCCCCTTTTTATAAATAAAATTTTAATTTCAAACAAAGTTTATTTATTCAATAGAAATGTATTATATATTTTTGTGGAAGTTATGAATCGGGTTGATTGTTTTTTGCGGGTGAGGCGGACAATGTTATAGGGAGGCCGACAGTTTTTACGACACATTCGAGTTATAGCACTCGATCAAGTTGGTTCGTTGAAGGAGTTTGGTAGAGTAAGATCGGTACCCTGAACCCGCTGTTTGATCTTAACTGTTAATTTTTCTTATAGTTATTGTTAAGTGCAAGCTATTGTTTAAATTGGGTAAAAATATTATGAAACTATATAAATTATGTTTTATGCTCGCATTTCGCTGATCACGCCCACTAAGCCAGTAACCTCTAATGACGACGTCGATTAGAATTTAAGCATTTTACGACTATGTTTGTAAGTTTGAAATTTGTTATTATGAAATTTGGTAAATTAAAAGATGAAACGGAAGATAGTTGGGACTGAAATAAAGAACATTGTAGTCGAGTAGGATGTGAAAGGAAAAGGAGCTCGTTATATGGAAGTTACAAGAAATGCTGAGGAAGCGAGTGTGTCAGTCACAATAGTTATGAGTTAGAGTTGTAACAGAACGGTAAACTATATTTTCCCATTTCACGACTGCAGTAGACGTGCCGGGACACGTTAGAATACACAAGTGGCAGCGTCGCTACTCACAGTCGTCGTCGTCCGCGCGCTCGCAGTCGGCGCGGTCGGCGCGGTCGGCGCCGCGCTGCTCGCGTTGCTTCTTGCGTTTTTTCTCTTTGCGTTTCTCCTTCCGCGCCAATTTTTCCGCTAAGGTATTTCGACGCGCGTCCAACTCTTGAGAAACAACTCTACAGAAAACAAATCAAGGTGTTCGGTCATTAATTTAATATTTTAAAGGTGAAACATGCATTATCAAAATATAGGCAATAAAAATATAAGAGAATATTCAATAAATAATTATCCCACTACCCTACTAATATTATAAATGTGAAAGTTTGGATGGAAACGGATCTGGGTAAAATTTGGTACAGATATAGATTAGTGTGGAATAGGACACAGGCTACTTTTTATTCAGTAAATGTTAGGTAGCCGTGAGATTATAAAAAGAGCGTAGGATTTTGGAAATATGTTAAGATGTTTGTAATCACTGAGATGGCTTATTACAAAACACTATTTACGGGCGAAGCCGCGGACTATAACATAAAAATACATACGTTAAAAAACGTTACGGACGTTAAAAAATTTAATATGTAATAGAGTCCAAAAATATTTACTCAATTTGTCACTATTAGGAAACAATAAGTTTTTCTCTTTAAAGTATTTTTTGTTTATTAAAAATCATAAATGACTAGATCAAATTAACGAAATAAAATTATAAAAATTACGAAGAAATCAATTAAAAATACTAAAAATTGCTCAGACTTTTATTTAGCTTCCTATGCCTCTTTTTCGTAGCATTAATCAAGCCTAGCATTCGCAAAGCCTCAATAGCTCAACGGTAGAAGGGCCGACAACGCTCCGTTAACTCGAGAGTGCGGCTTCGGTCCTGACCCCTTTGGGCTATTGCTCTTATCCGGATTTGACGGGTTACTAGTTTTTACTCAGAGCGATTGCCATCTGACCTCCGCAACCATAAAGCCGAACCGGTAACTCATTGACTTAACGATTATTATCAGATGTTATGATAACAACCTGGCCTTCTTCGAGGACCGGTGAGGAGACTCACATGGAAAGACGCCCAGACCGAAATAGATATAGACAGGCCTTTTTTGTCACTTGTTTTTGGGGGCACGCTAAAGTTGTAAGTCCATAATTTTTAAACAACAGAAACCACACCCCCTTAGACAACTGCTCACTATCAGGTGGGCCGTATACTTGCTTGCTTATTTAGTAACAAAAAAAAAATTTCGATATTGTCAAAATTCCCTTTACAAAAATACAAAACACGCCACAACAGTCGTCTATCTACTAATTTTTATTTCTATATGTAAAATATTTACAGTTGATAAAACATACTCATAAAATGTTTAAATTTTAAACGTCAATAAATCTTACCATCAACCCGCTTTCCAAACCTCAATCTAATAAAAGAGCGACCGTTACAAGACTTAATTAAATTAGTTTTTGACAGTTTACGCCCATGAAGTTCTCTATTTTTTACCAATTGGAATGTCCTGAAGGTAATTACATTTTTCATTGATCGGTACCGCCCACTCGGCTAAGTGATGAAAAAAATATTTTTTTTTCATATTGTCCACAAACCATTAATAATAATCGGTTAGAGAAAAAAATAAATCGATCAAGATGTTTTTTTTAAGGCCGACTCGCACTTGGCCGGTTTTATTTATTTAAATACTAGTGTTTAGATCAATTAATCACTAATTATTATTTATTAATCTGACACGAAACTGTTAAAAGCTGAATTGCTGCAACTGGTAAAAGAAAATAAACCTGCGAAACTAAAACATAAAATTAATTAATTGTCATTTCAGCATGGACGCAAAGTGATAAGAACGCCGCTGTAACGATGTCAGCATAATGCTATTGAGTTGATCAGGGCTCAAGTGAAGGGATAAGCCGCTATATCTAACTATGCAAAGCCGCAATTCTCAAAATTATGACATTGCTGAACGAAGTTTGTGCCAAAATGACTAAACAATAATTATCAGTCAAGTGCGTTGTGGACCACGCACAGTCGACACTATAGCGTTCCGCAGTTTGATAATGAACAATCTAAGAACTTTAAAAATAATAACGCAAAATAAGTTGGTAATTTTATAGTAATTATTAAAAGTAATATGAAAAACAAAGTTATGGGAACAACTTCTATAACTTGTAGACCTATCTTCTTCAAACCAAATGTGGTTGTAAGTTCATTTGATGTTCTACAACCTAACTTTTTTCTAGAATTTTAAAATAGGTCAAATGTTTAACACAATATTTATGACTTTAGAAGCTTATATATCAACAACTACTGACTTAATGAAAAAAGCCAAAATCAAACCTTATCATTTTGAAAGACTTATACAAAGATATCTCAGATGTTGCCATACGTTGAATTTTTTTTTTCAACTCTCAGTTACATGTATGGACTGCGGACAGACGGACATGACGAAGCTATAAGGGTTCCGTTTTTGTTGAAATTGAGCAAAATTGGTAAAAAAATCTCGAAAAATAATAAAGGATGACAGAGACGACATATATATTACATGACATATTGACAATATAATTGAAAATGAAATAATCAATAATACGGGTGACGATAGCTCAAGTTTTTTTGTGATTGAGTAAATATTATTGTAACTAATATATTAAATGAAAGGAAATTTACCTTTCGTAACATTGTATCATTTTAAAATATCTACAACATCAAAGTAAGTGTAAGTAAATTTTCTAATGAAAACTTTAATCCAATGCACTTTACATTCCATATTCAAATCGATTAAATACTCAAGCAAACCTGAATCGATTTATCGTGGGTATCGGAGTACAGAGTCGAGGTTACATCACTAGTTACGTCGCGAAACGGGCCTTTTACTTTATGATAAGTGGAGTAGTTCAGAATGTGTCAAGGAGAAGAATGAAGAGAAAGATACAAATATCGACACGGTATGTCTATATAAAAAAATTCTAAGTTAACTTAATTAACAGTTAGTACAAGTAAAAAGCGGTTAGGTTAATGAACATTGTTTATTATTATCATAACGAAGATGCAGTCGTCGGCGGCGGGCGGCGGGCGGCGGGCGCTAGAAGGGCCCGCGGTCGGGACGAGGCGCCCGCCAGCGCGCCGCCGCGCGCGCCACGCGAGCCAGCGCCGCCAGCGCGGCCCACGCGCGCCGCGAGCTGCGACCACACGCCAAGCTCAAAGCCTCACCCGCTACTGTTACGAGCGCTCCCAAAGCTACGTGATATACTCAATGAAGCCTTCACCTATGAACTTGCCGTATTTAAATTTGTTTATGGATACTGCGACGTCGCGCCGATGTCAAAGTAATGAGATTATATTTTGCTTTTTTCTTTAGCATAATATATGCTAATAGCCTCGCGGTTGTCGATGTTTAAACTTCATGTAATTATTTCTGCCATTCAAAAAACGTACCCAAAACGGCCGGCTAAAACATTTTCATAAAATAAGAGCACCACGACAAAAAAGGGTTTGAAACGGGTTGGGGTGAGAAGATGCTTGAAGAGGATAACGATATGTCGTGATATGCGTTGTTCAACAGAATCTGCATTGTGTCATTTCAGATTTCAAGTAGAGCAAAAAGAAACAATACAAAAACTAAACAGTAGTTTCATTGATGATCAAGAAACATTTTTGCAGCCCAGAGCCGATAATACATATCACTCTTACTTACAAAATAATAGTAAGTTACAAAATACAACTCGACACTCAACACGATATGAATAAAACTATTTTAACGTTTAGTGAAATATCAGAGTACACAAGTTTGATCATTGAATTATCTTCATTGTACACGAGAATATCTCCTCCACCGAACTTAAATAAATTGTTCGTTGGAGACCATAATAACGACGTGCAGTTTAATAGGATTTAGTAATGATATTATATATCATATCAAAAACCTTAACTATCACTATAATATCATTATGGCCGTTTTATTAAGCCCAGCAATTTCATAGGTAAAGACGATACTAAAGGAGATCACTACAAATCCATAGAACTTTTCCCAAATATGTACCTCGAGGTATATATACACTGAATTGTAGAGAAAAAACAGGGGAATCGACATATCCTGTTTTTTTAACATAAAAATTATTAATAATATAAAATAAATAATTCAAAGTTTTAATAATCCGTAACACAATGTTGTCATGTTGCCTACATTGGTAGTTCAACGCCAAACCTACACATGTACTCGTAGTTGACATTCCACAACTTTTGGTGTGTCGGAGTGTCTGTTGTTATTCGATTCTGTTGCTGACAAACTGACAATTTACTTGGTATTTTATGATATATAACAATTATTAACTGTTGTGCCAAAATCTCTAGGGGTAAATCTCTAAAAATTCTAAAATCATATTTGACTGGCAGAATTCAAAAGGTTTCAGTAAACGGAGTGATGTCTTCCGGCTCTTCCGTGCAAATGGGTGTTCCACAGGGTTCCATCTTAGGTCCTTTTTTGTTCTTAATATATATTAACGACCTTCCATATTTTTAAAAAGAGATTTGTGATATTGTGTTATTTGCCGATGACACTTCATTAATTTTTAAGATTGACAGGAATTTAAAAAATTATGACGAAGTAAATAATACGTTGTCACGTGCTCAACATTGATTTACCATGAATAATTTAGTTCTTAACGCAAAGAAGACTAAATGTGTGAACTTTTCGATGCCTAATGTTAAACAAATTAGTCCAAATTTGAAAATGAATAGTGAAAGCTTAAGTCTAGTTGACACTACTAAATTTCTAGGTATAACTTTGGATTCCAAGCTACAGTGGAACGCTCATTTGTCATCTCTAGCGAGTAGGCTCAGCGCCGATGCATATGCTATAAGGAAAGTCAGACAACTAACTGACGTAGAAACAGCGAGAATCGTATATTTCAGTTGTTTTCATAAACTCAAACTCAAACTCAAACTCAAAATATTCTTTATTCAAATAGGCTTTTAAGCGCTTTTGAATCGTCAAATATACAGTCTGTTATGTCCGCCTAAGTGAAGCTACTGCCGATTCGGAAGGTAGATTCTGCAGAGAAGAAACGGCAAGAAACTCTACAGTTACTCTTTTCAAAAATAATCACATTACATTTGTCAAATGTACAATTAAGATATATATCCCGCATGAAACTCAACGTATATTAATTCCATGCCACATTATCTGCAATATATTCATTAACGGAATAATAAGCTTTATTTAGTAAACACCGCTTGATATAAGATTTAAATTTCATAAGTGGTAGATTCAAAATTGTCTGCGGAATTTTATTATAGAAGCGAACACCTTGCCCCAAAAAAGACATACTCACTTTGTGAAGCCGAAAACTTGGTGTAACAAGTTTATCTTTTCTTCTTGTATTAAAGCAGTGTCTGTCACTGTTTGTGTCAAACAAATCAACATTTTTATGAATATAAAGGATATTGCTAAGGATATACTGCGAAGCAACCGTCAGTATGCCTGCCTTAGTAAACACATCCCGAAGAGAGTCTCTAGCTTGCAAATTATAAATCGCCCGAACAGCTCTTTTTTGAAAAATAAATACAGTCTCAATGTCTGTAGCATTACCCCAAAGTAATAGGCCATAAGACATAATACTGTGAAAATAACTGAAGTAAACTAATCGAGCAGTATCGATATCACTTAATTGTCTAACTTTCCTAACCGCGTAAGCAGCAGAGCTGAGTCTTCCTGCAAGGGATGTTAAATGAGAGTTCCACTGAAGTTTTGAATCCAGTGTTATTCCTAAAAATACTGTATTATCAATTATATCAAGATTTGTATTATTCATACTTAAAATAAAATCTTGTTTCTTAACATTTGGCATTGAAAATTCTACACATTTTGTCTTCGCCGCATTCAAAACTAGGTTATTTACAGTAAACCATTGTTGTACAAGCGATAAAGAATTGTTTACATCGTCATAATTATGCTTATTCCTGTCAACCTTAAATATTAGGGAAGTATCATCAGCAAACAATACGATATCACATATACTGTTTACATAGAAAGGCAAATCATTAATGTAAATCAAAAATAGAAAAGGGCCTAGAATTGAACCTTGTGGAACGCCCATTTTTAGTACAGATCCAGAAGACTTTATTCCATTAATTGATACCTGTTGTAATCTATTAGATAAGTATGAGGCAATGATTTTAAGAGCTTTATCAGTGACACCGTAATGGTTCAATTTATTTAAAAGCGTCTCGTGTACAACACAGTCAAAAGCCTTAGACAAGTCACAAAACACACCAATCGCATTCTGTGACTTCTCCCAAGCGTCATAGACATGTTTTATGAGCGTCACTCCAGCATCCAATGTAGAGCGTCCCTTGCTAAAGCCATATTGTTGGTTGTGAAAAAGGCTATTTAATATAGTATTATGTCATACGGTATCCTTCTTTGGGGAAAGGCGGCTGACATTAATACTATTTTTATTCTTCAAAAAGGGTAATTCGGGCAATTTATAATTTAAGAGCGCGGGCCTCTCTAAGAGATGTTTTTAAGGATATGGGCATAATGACTGTGGTGTCACAATTTATTTATTCTAACCTCTTATATATTAGGAATAATTTAAAGTCTTTTAGCAAAAATAGCGATGTACATTCAATTAACACTAGAAACAAAAATAAACTTTGTAATCCTAGCTTTCGTCTGCGTAAAGTCAGTAATTCTTTTAAGGGGCTAGGTATTCGCATTTTCAACAAAATTCCAGATGGCTTATTAGAACTGCCAACAAGCAAGTTCCAAATGTATATAAAAAATAAACTTATCAATAAAGCCTATTATTCGTTAGAGGAATATTTTTCCGATAAAAATGCTTGGGACTCTTAATATTGCTGGATCTCATTCAAGAACCAAATTTTATATGGAAATACAATTGTAAAAAACATATATTTGAAAAGAGTAACTGTCGAGTTTCTTGTCGGTTCTTCTCGATAGAATCAACCTTCCAAACCGTCGGTAGCGTTTGACTATTCAAAAGTACTTTTTAAAAGTCTACTTGAATAAATAAAAAAAAAAATGGCGTGAATTTTTCAATTTTTATGCGTTTTTTTCTCGTCCCCAGGTACGCATGAAATAAATTATATTTGGAATATTATTCAGTCTATTTTAGTGCATTTTATATCATTTAGTGTACCTCGGTAGTTCATTTGGGCAGGTTGTAGTGATCCCCTTTTTAGTTATATCCTTGGATAAAAAGCGTATCTATACAAACAATGGTCGTGTTAAAATATTGTTTACATATACAAATCCGTTAACGGTTTTTTATTGTAGTGAAAGTTAGGACAAAACAAAATGTTAGTTAGAAGCGTATGTAATTCGGTTTTGTAAGTATTAATGTCAGGTAAGACCACTCACCTGGCCTCTTCTATCTGATTATTGAGCGTGAGGTAGTCGGGACTGTCCTGGCGACTGTGACGCACACCGTTCGCGTACACCTGCGACGAACGGATATGATCACACCAGTGAAGAACAACTGTAAGCGCCGTCTCTGTCGCGTACCTGCGCGCCGGCCGGCACGAGCGCGTCGAGCGCGGCCTGCAGCGCGAGGCGCAGCGGCGCCGGCAGGTCGGCGTCGGGCTGCGCCACGATGTGCTTGGGCACGCGCGCGCCGCACGCGAACTGGCACACCTCGTCGCTGAAGTGGTTGCAGTTGTGCTCCAGCAGGCGGTACGCGCCCGCCCTGCGACACGACAAACGACCATATACTCCCTCGTACTAAACCGCTAGGTACGTGACCGTAAGCCACTTCGTAAACTCGTTAAAATGTCGTCTCACATTGATGCCACCTTTTCGTAGCAAATTGAAATTTGAAAGAATTGAAAAGGTAATAACTCAATATAATATCCCAGGAGCCCCCAACGATCAGATCTTCATGATTTTATGAAAGCTGAAAGTTTCTCTAGGTATGTCTCTAATACAGGTAAAAATAATTCCCGAATATTGAAATTGGTTTATGGTTGCTTTGGAAAGTATCGGGCAGCAAGGGTGTATAAAATTGCATTTGAAATCGTCTGCTGTAGAAGCCAGATAAAATCAAAAGTCGAAGGAAAGAAATCCTTGAAATTTTGAAATTTGTATGGTTATTTTTATATAAGGTTTTCGATGAGGCAGACGGTGCCTCTCCGACAGAAGTGTTAAATAATAATAATAATAATATGTATTCACAGATTTTTTTGAAGAATATTAGCAATGCTTTCAAAGGCATTGCGAATATTAAAATAATAAAATTAATAGCAAATTAAGTTATCAGGTTACATTTTTCTAACTGACTATGTACAAATATCTAATTATTGTTACCAATTAGATTAGATTTTACCTAACTTCAATTAGAACATCACTTCTTCATTATATTTCTTTATCTCATTTTAGTATCGTTTCGAAATATTTTAATTGACTTTATCCATTGATTATCCATTTGACGCTTACAAAACCATGTTAGTGTTCCGTAGCCACATAGCAAGAACAAAACGAGATCCATCTTTTTTTTCGGAATGTGTACCTATTGCTACTGGCCTTAACAGCGTCACCGAGCGAGGGGGCGGTTACAGAGACACAGCCGTGATAAAGAGGCAGCCCTCACGGGGCTCAAATTTGATTCAAAAGTTAGTCTGTTAAAGTTTTACTCGCAGACTGTATCAAATCAAATATTTTTATTCGTATTAAATGTAAAAGCATATAACTTATTTGTTGAAAGTCAAGATTCTACTACCGGCTCCAAAATGTATATGTATGTGACTGTACCGGTGGTGTATTCTATAAACCGGTACACATTTTGAATACATTATAGTAATTTTGTTTTTGTTGACTGGCAGACATAACGATAATTAAATAAACGCTTCACATTAAACGAATAAAGGTGTTCCCTTTATGGCATTTGGCTACGGAATCTTTAACCAACACAAATTTTTTATCCGAAATAAAACTTATTTTTAAGTTTAAATGGTAACATTGTCTCAGTCGTAGTTATTCCATGAATTATTCATTATATTTTGTTCAGTACAAAGTCTCCTCAAGAAGTGGGATATCACAAATGTGCAGATGAGCTACGTACGTGTAGGTGGTGGTCGCCAGCCCCTGGATGTACTCGTTGAAGACGGGGAAGGGCACGAAGGTGTGTCCGAGGCGCTGCACCTGGTGCGGCGCGCCCAGCTGCGTGCTGCCCTGGACCGGACCGTAACTTTACATCCTTATTCTCACATTACTAAACTAAACATCGTCTGCTCTATTCTAGTGTGTTATGTATCCTGCGGTGGGCATCCAGAAACACACACAAGTTCGAGGACAAGCACACCCACCCGCTCCGAGCAGGAAGCGAACGCGCGACCTGTGGCGCTTAGGCCACGGTCGCTACCGCTGTGCCACAACGTCGTCATTTTAGTTTAGTCTATAGAAATAGATTTTATAAATGCAAGAAAATCACTTTAATAGTTTCGAGCATAAAAATACGAATCCCGCCAACGAGCGGCTTCGTGAGACATTTACGAGGGAAAAACATGAAGTCACGTTTATGATTTGAGAGCATTCCTGTTGGAAGCGATCGTTTTAGCTATCATTAGCTGTGGGCGAGCGACGGGGACGGAAGACACACACGACAGCACCCGAAGGAATAGTGCAGACGAGGCGACGTGGAGGAGCGCGACGCAGGTAACATGAGTAAGCGACTTCATTATCTACAATTGTTGTTCAATATTAAAATAGGTATATCCGACTAAGAGGGCCGAGCGTTAAATCTGGTCACTGCACTCAGGTGAACATGCTTCAGTATGATCTTACAATCAATCAAATTATTTCCCGGTATCTCTGTCAGGTCGATGCCAGTCGCATACCGCGACTAGCGGTACACATTCAGAAAAAACAGAGTGCTTATTATTGCTTTATCCAGTATTTTTGGGCACTTTGGCCTAGAATTGTTGAAAATATTTTTTTACTAACTAGGTAAGTAATACATAAATTATGTAAGCCATTTTTTTCGGAACAATTACTGAATATATATGGAGTGATAATGTTGATAGATGTGTTTTTGAAATAGTTTCTGATTCATATTTTAGCGTTTTATTTAGTGGAATGGGACTTCCGGAGCTAAGCTTTGTCTACTCTAAATCTATAAAAGCGACATAAACATAACTTTCCACCTGAACCCTTTGAAATGTTTGTGTCTAACAGATAGACGTAACGTAATAGACGTCACGAATAATACATTTAAATTTCTAATTTCATTTTTGTTTCCAAACACACGAATACATTTTCTAAGTTATACCGAATGTCTTGTGCTCATGTTTATTAAAAAGGAATATGAAATGAAGTCGCTTAAAAATATATGCGGTGTTAACAACATTTATTACCTAATTGTCAGGTTGGCGACGCGCCCAACCCTGAATAGAATGTTTACAATTTACTGATACAAACAATTGCCACTGTTGCGTGAACTACGTCTTAAAGGAGTTCATTTGATTCAGGGATCCCACTCCGCTGGGTGAAGTTTGAACACTTCTTGTCCACGCGGAATTTAAACAAAAATAACTGAAGTGCGTGAAGCACGTAATGTTTGATGTGATTTGTTTTATTTATTGCAAGACCCATTTTAAACTACAAAATATGTTGTTTCCTTAATTTTAAAAAAATACGAATACTTTTTATGCTTTTTGAGATACATATAACGATATTTTAAAAGGCACATTTTGCTTTCAAAATTGCATTTGACTATTGGTATAGTTTGCATCGATGCATCCCCTCGCCGAGTCCACCGTGCTAAAAATAAAGCAGACGCGTGCGTGCATTGCCTTCAGAGATCTATCAGTGTTCAAGGAATACATAGTCCGAGCGGCGACTCTCTGCTGGCGACTGGGACTAAGAGTATTGCCAATTGCGTCGTCAGAAATATACAAACTTGTCCTTTATTTTCAACAAATAATTACGTCAACTATATGCGGGAATCTGTGCGCCGCGGTTACATCAGATGCGCTGGACATGTTTGGCTATTGACTCTATTTAATCGTGTGTAATTCCAATATTCGATTTACGAAAACAAAAAAAACATTACTTCAAGATGTCACGTGGGCAATCAATTATACAAAATATTTGCATTTTTTTACGCTACGACTTAATTTCAAGTCATAGCAGTTAACACTTTTCATCTTAAACAAAACTGCTCCCGACTGTACATGTGCTTATCACTACGAGAAGTTTTCTAGAAATATCATGTTCTAAAAGTTCAACATACCGGTGCACAGCTAGTGACCCCCGCGCCGCCGTAGAAGTACTCCCGCTCGAACACCACCACAGACGTGTGCCACACGCCCTCGATCTGACGACCTGAAACATCACACGAACGATACAACAGTGAGACTCATCAATATAACTCTATAATCTCGTTAAGTTACTCTACGTTGACTGATTGAAGGCCAGGTTTCCCATACTGTTGTAAGTACACTAAGTTGTCTATGACCATAGCAAAGTTTTGGTCAATCAATACCTACATCCATTGAATCTTTACGACAAGCTGAATATATGATTTTAGTGATTACATTGGCCATAATACAGCATTGGATGGACTAGTAAGTTCACTAATTATAAATAATAATAATTAAAATATTGCTCATAACTGGCGACGTGATTAAAACTTCTCGTGCCAATAAAATGTGGCGCGTATGTGGGAAGTTATGTCGTTTAGGATTTATTATACTACTAGCTAAAGGCTCCGGTTTCACCTGTGTTAATATGACTATGGTTATCATAGCAACAATCGTCACACATAAATAGTCCTATCGTAAGACTTTAGTCGGTTGGTTACATCTGTCTGTATAGATACAATCATGTCTGATCAGAGGATTCAGATGGAAGGTAGTTTGATCGAAAAAGTTTTGCTTTCATATGCAATTAGTGAAAAGTTGTTAATTTGGATTTAAAAAGAGACACTTCAAATTTATTGATTTATATTTATATTCGTGAGTGAGTTGTGACAGTACGAAAATTGGGAAGAATTGACAATATTTTTATAAAACTTTTTTTATTATTGTTTCCCGAAATTAAGCTAATTGAAAATCGTTAAGAAAATTACACATACATATGCCAGGCATGAATAAATATTTTTAAACACTAAGTAGATCACCAGAACCGTCCTTGAAACATTACTAGAAAAATTCGAGCAGGTTTGTCGCGCTCCACTAGTTAACTGGGTCACTGTACTATTGTAATGCCATCATTTGGGTGAATGGTTGTCATGTAGTCTCATTTATAAAGAAATGCGGCTTGATTCCGGATTTTTAAAATACATATCTCCAAGTCTTCTTCTTCTTAGCATTATTCCCGGTTTCAAACCAGGGTCTGATTATTACTCTTATGCGGATTTAACAGGCTACTAGGTTTGACTAAGAGCGATTGCCATCTGACCTCTGCAACCCGAAGGGCGAACTAGTAACCCATTGGATAAGACGAAATTACCAATCAAGACTTAACGATTAAAAAGACGTTAGGATAACAACTGGGACCGACAGTTTAACGTGTTCTCTAAAGCATGGTGGGGAAAACCAGAAGGACATACAACAAGACCGAAAGTTTGGAAGATCCGCCCCAAGAGGAAATATCTACCAACACGAAACAACGGTCGTCAAAATACTTCGCTCCAAGTAGCGCCAAGAAATAAAACGAAGGA
This sequence comes from Hestina assimilis, assembly GCA_023373885.1. NCBI lineage: Eukaryota > Metazoa > Arthropoda > Insecta > Lepidoptera > Nymphalidae > Hestina > Hestina assimilis. The sequence goes on along the minus strand of CM041749.1, from coordinate 137,325 downwards.
CGCAAAGTAAACAATATGCTCTTTGTATAACAAACACCTAGAAACAAAAATCTAAAGTTTGAAGTTTCAATAACAGGAAATTTTTTTTGTGACAATAAACCAAAATAAATTATTTTATAGACTTCCATCAATAATGGTTAGAGAGCCGTCGGCCCACAGACAACACATATTTTATATGAAAACTTGAAATTTATATATGTATTAATAAGAAACTTCAACTTTTTATATATGTTATTTCTTCATAGTATCAGAAGCTTATATATCTCAAGGCAGAAGGGCCGTCAGTTGCCTTTGCCTGGGGACCAGTAAAATATTTTCTCTTTCAAATATAATTTACCTGTTCCATCCCTTATATCGGAAATCACTACATAGTATAAAACAAAGTCGCTTTCTCTGTCCCTATATCCCTATGTATGCTTAAATCTTTAAAACTACGCAATGGATTTTGATGCCGTTTTTGTTAATAGATAGAGTGATTGAAGTGGAAGGTTTATATGTATAATAACATCCATGAAATAGTGGAGAAATACTGATATTTTTGAGGTTTCTGATGTGATGTCGTAAATAATAATATGGGCCACGGCAGTAATGACTTAATGTGGAAATTACTTTTATTATTTTATCTTTTTAATGTGCTATAAATTTAAGACATACTTTTATAAAAAAATAGGCATAATATTTACAACAACTTCAAGCATAAGAAAATTATTGAAATAGGAATATTTTGCAATTTTTGTCACATGAATGTACACAAAGACAATTAAGTTATAATATGACATGGATGTACCAAAATAACAACTAAACATTACCTAGAATAGCTGGAGACAGCACAGAGGCAAGACCATTAGTGAGATCATAGATGTAGAGATCCACGGGTGTTCCTTCCTCACTAGCCATGGTACTGGCTGCTAAGCTACTTGGATACAATCTACAAAGCCCAGCACTCTCTGAAATATTTTTAATTTATACGAGTATCCTGGATATATAATAAGAATAATGACACCTTAAAATTACTCACAATTAATAAAATAATTCACTTTATCAGTACACAAAATAATTTAGAAGCACTTTATTACCAATAAAAACTGGACCGTTTTATTTATAAAATCAGCCCTATAATTAATATAATGTCAGATGTTTTACTGAATATTTTTACAATAAGAGAATTTTTAAGAAATGCAAGTGAGTTATTACGGTATACAATACGGCACGCGATGGTGCAACGCAACCGACACCTGTGCCTGCGCTTGCGGCGCCTCGGCCCTAGCCCACACTACAGATCTACACCGCCCACTGACTATACATTAACTATTTATAAGCCAAATGCCACGTGAAAGTTATCTCAGAGCGTTTTCTTTGCTTGTAACAAATTTCCAATAATTAACAATCAAGCTAAAAGGATTGAAAGGTGATGAAATTCGACTTTTTGAAGTGTTGTTAATTGATTAACAGCTGTTATTGCAATTTAGTTAATTGAGATATATGTAACGAATTATATATCTGGAACTATGAAACGATTTATGTCGTATTTATTTACTATTTTCTATTTATAAAGTTTACTATCAAATTACGATAATAATAAACAATGACATTGGCCAATAATGACTTTGACAGTAACAAGGCAGTACCAAGAAATGACATTGACTATAATTGTAAATAGCAAAATTTTTCTCTTAGAATAAGAACAAGAAAGTTCACTGAAGCAACATTTCTGTGCTAAAAGTGAGGTTACAAATGGTATTTTTATCCCTATCTAATTGAAACACCATAATTTTTAATAATTGAGGACAAAGTATATACTTTTAGAATCATCTCGACTTTTGCATAATAATAGTATTTTAAAATTAGAAACATTAGGTATATTATTTTATTACATATTTTTTAATGTTATTATAGTAGTGGTATGTAAGTTGGAAAATATAATAAAATAATATTTGTTTTAATCGAGACTTTATAAAGTATGATATCATTTGATAATTATATCATAACATATACCTAATGTGCATTTACAAAGATTGGTAGGTAGGGTAAATCGGGGTATAACTGGCCACTTTCAATAACTGGCTGGGTCGCCTTAAAACTCTCAAAAATAAGAAGTTGGATAATCAGAATCTGTCTGTATTCGTTTTGTAACATTACTTATACTAAAGGTTTTCATTTTAATTCACAATTGCGTTTCTATAATTAAAATATATGACAAAAATTATCGTTTTCTATCGACAGACGGGAAAAGTATGTATTCGTGTGATTATACTAACAAAACGATAATTAATATTCTTTAAAACATTAATTAATTTTTTTTTTGCCACTCTCGTTTTGTAGTGAATGATTAAAACTGAAAGATATTAATTCAATATTGGCATTATAAACAATATTATTTATTTTATTATATTGAACATCTTTTAATGGGGTGGCTAGCAATTGAAAATAAGAATAGTACATTTTTAGTTACTGCTCTATGTATGAAATTAAATAAACAATCTATTTTTTTGCTTTTATGAAAAATAGGTACGTAAACTGAAAGCTTAGAGGACTTAGTTTATATGGATTATGATACTAAGCTTTTTGAAGTTCTTCAAATAACTAGTATAGGTGGCCAGTTTTGTGGCTTGTTAAAGTAATATTGTTATATAAAATCATTAATGTGAAGATTTATTTTGATTAAGATTGCAGGTAATTATAAAATCCATATTCACGTTGATTTCTATTATAATTTCTCATTTCTTTTATTTTGTTGTTTTAACCAAGTTATTCTGTTAAATGATCATCATGCCACTTTCTGATTTTTATGGCCAGTTTCTAGTCGAACAACTGTGATTTTTGTTTTTTTTATCATTTCCTTTTCGATTATGACTGTTCTCTCTATTCGGCGATAGCATACAAGTATAATTTAAATGATGGAAATTAGAACTGGAACAATTTAAAGTAGCCAATGTGCTTAAGTGGCCAGTTACTGCAGGTTTTACCCTTCTTTAGTTTGCATTTTGGAACTCTTAGCGATACTTGTTTTTCTCTCTTCTTTAGAGGGCTAACACATTATTGGCAAATTGAAGATAGTAAGCAGTTTCTTTTTAAATCACTAACTGACGGTTACTGAAAAAACTAATGTTATATTGAAAGCAATGTTATTTTTTTAAGTTAATAGTGGATTTATGGAGTATCATCATCATCATCATCGACCTATGGACGTCCACTGCTGGACATAGGTCTCGCCCAAATGCTGCCACCGGGAACGAATGCTGCCCTTATGGAGTATAACAATACTCAATAATAATATATTTTAAAGATAAAATTCGTTTGCAATGCAAGGAAAGTCTTAAACTAAATTTTCTGAGACTTTTGATTGAGTTTTATACATTATTACGTTTATATGTGAACACCAAAATTAAATATCCAATAGACATAGTTTATAACTTAGAAAACTTACAAAAACCTAAATTATTATAAATGAATTTTATGTAGAAAAGCAGCTTAACTTATTATTGCTAAATACCGAATATATGATAGCCATGCTTGTTTCTTACATTTAAGTTAGTAAGGCAATATTGAAAAAAACAATAAGACAGGATTAAATGCTTATTTTTGTGCCATGATCTTTAATTTATTTTTGAAAAAATATACGAAAAGTATTTAATTTTTTTGGTAGATTATTCAGTTCAAGTACTTGTGAACCTCTCTCTTTCCTAGCATTAACTCTCTATAATTTTTACAGGGTGTGCTTATTACTCTTATCACATTTGTCAGGTAACTAGTTCTTACATAGAGCGATAGCCATCTGACCTCTGTAACCTGGGCGATCCAGTAGCTCATTGATTATCAAGATAAGTTACGTTTATTATCTGAGGCTATGTTCTTACAATGAGGCACCGCACCGCTCTGAGCGAAAATAGCACGGTCCCGCGACCGGTGACCTTATCTCCTTTTTTTATAATCTCACAGGAACCTAAAATTTCTCCGAAATAAAAGTCCTATATCTTGATTCAGGTAAATATCTATATCTGTACGAAATTTCACTTTAGCGCCCACGACGTTCGCATCTGTACACATAATCTATGTTCAAATGTCACGTATCTCTTTCGCACTCGCGTCAAAACTGTTTTACTGTCTCTCCTTTTTTTAAAGGTATAACAGTAGTAATGACAACATTTAACTTAAATGTATTAATAAATCATTAAATATTGTATGTCCTTATATGTGAGAAGATCTCTTGTGTTTTATTAATTTTAGAATCATAATATGTTAACTTTTTAAATAAACATGATGGTATTTTAATTATTTTTCTTGTAATTTACTGCACGCGACGGGACATTTACCTCGTTCGCTTGCTAAACGCGTTCTAAAGACACAAAGCCCCAATTAAGACATTTCCGAGTCTTCACTTTTCCCACCCTTATATCATATCTGCTTCTTTTTGTATTTAGCACCATTGTGTTGACTTATACAAATTAATACTATAAATAACACAATTTATTAAATGTAAATTATACTCTGCAGTGAATCGTACCTTTAATATTGTCTAGTAAAAGAAAATTTTAATCTATTAAGCCTCTTGGTATCATCTCAATTCTCAATTAAATTTATTTATTCCAAGCGACTTTATACCAGCAGAACAGTAAACAAAGACTATAAAATTAAAGCTAATTGAAATGAATTTATTAATACGTACGTCGGATATTCAAAGTAGGGGTGTGCGAAGTGTGATCGTTCGAATCGAACCGAATTTCGAATAATTCGAAAGTTCCCGAATAATTCGAAAAGCTTCGAATAATTCGAAATTTTTCGAATAGTTCGCGAATTAATGAAATAATTATATCTGGATTTTAAATTGTTTATCACACTATTCAGTATCGTATTTATTATTTTTAAACAAAAATTTGTAGCAAATTCTCAAATGTTGCATTTTTCATAATACTACAGTATATAGTATTTGCAATGATGTAATTTCTGTAATTTCATTCTCTTTAGAATAAATAATTACCAGTCAAGTGCGTTGTGGACCACGCACAGTCGAAACTAAAGGGTTCCGCAGCTTGTTGATGAGAAATATCATATAGGACTTAAAAATAATAACGAATTAAATCGACCGCAAAATTAAGTTGGTAATTTCATAATAATTATTAAAAGTAATATGAAAAACAAAGTTATGGGAACCACTTATGTATCTCTAATATTTGTACACCTATCTTCTTCAAACCAAATGTGGTTGAGAGTTCTGTTGATGTTCTACATCCTCAACGACCTATGCAAAAATATCTCACACGTTCCATACGTTGAATTTTTTTTTTTCAACTCTCATTTATATGTATGGACTGTTACCCCTAATTTTTATAAATTTTAGGATTTCATTACAAAATCGTGGTGTGGTTCGTAGAATACAACTATTTACCAAATTTCGTATAGATAGAGCCAATAGTCTTCGAGCAAAATGACTGTGACATACGGACGGACGGACAGACGGACATGACGAAACTATAAGGGTTCCGTTTTTGCCATTTGGCTACGGAACCCTAAAAATTATAATAATTGTTTTATTTGTTTAACTATATTTCATGGTTTGAATAAAATGTATATGGACTGTTAAATTCATATTTGAATATTGAACATAAGAAACTCTGAATTCAAAAAAAAACTCGAAAATTCATTAATAATTTAATAGTTTACGAATACTTCTAATTTTTACTATATATATAATATAATATTAATATTCGATTCGAAACAAAAAAATCGAAAATTTTCGAATTAATCGAATTTTCGAATTGTTCGATTCAAGTTTCGAGTCGAATATTACCATTCGATTCGGAACGAATAATTCGTACACCTCTAATTCAAAGCCTTCATCATTCAGGGTAAAAAAATCTATTTATAATTTTATACTACTTCGAAGTGGAACAATCATATTTTTTACAATGTTTAATTTGGTCACGAAGTAATACCATATTCGACACAATCATTCAATATATATTCGCAAGATGCACAACGGATTATTGTGTATTATTGTTGTTGCTATACCTATGTTGAATAGTACCCCAACTTTTTGAACGAAAGTTGTTATTATGTCATGTCATTGTCAAATTGTCAATTCTTAAAATTGTCATGTCAGTATAGTGCTGTGTAGTATATTTTATTATTTTATAAAAATAAAAATAAAATGTCCGGATCTAAAAAAATGGTAATTATTTAAAACACTTATATATGCATAACATACGTCTAGTTAGCAAATATTAAATGGGTTAAAATAGAATCTGAATACGGTTTCTCAATCTTTCAAATTATTTGGTCTTTTATGTCAACTTTTTGAATTCCTTACGTACCTTCGAAAGTTTATTGCTGTTTTTTTATTTACTGTAACAATATAAACACGTTGACACTAATTGTGATTTGATTCAAATTAAAAAGGAGACGATCTTCGGTAAAAAGGAGACGATGACTGTGCATATTTGTATTATGATTTATGGAATTCTTGACACTAATTCAACAACCGTAATGCAATTCGTGTGCTGTTTAGATGCTGAGAGTGCAGTCCTCAGAAGGTACAGCGCGTGTCGAGGTGTTGGACACCGATGTTACATCGCGACTGTTCGAACGAGTCTACGAGACCTTACATCTCAATACTTTTGGTTTTGCATTGTATAAAGATCGCGCGCGGAAAGAAGAGATTACATCGAGCAAGTCACGTCAGATACGAGACTATGGTTTACAACATGGAGATATGCTTTACATGACTTCTGTTAATGGCACAGTGCTCTTTGATCAACCTTCCACTAGCAGTGCTGGGGTGAGTAGCATTAGATAACTCTACAATAGTAATATTACAGAATTCTTAAACTTTTACTCTTGTTATGATATTTCAGATAAATAATAAACCATTTGGAGAACCAGCACAACCAGGCTCATCATCAAAAGAACAAACAAGTTCAGTTACAAAAACTGTTCCTGTGGAAGATGAAGTAGACCTAGAGCTGTACCGCCTCCCAGGAACTATACAGAGGCAGAGAGATGAGAAACTGTAAGCATCAACATTGCTATAATCATTTCAGTAAAAATTGAGTAAAATACTAACATATCCTTTGCTTACTCCTCACATACCTTGTCTTAGTAAGCTAGCCTCCTTGAGTAGGCTAAAACTTGTTACTAACAAATATTGAGTGTGCAGCGTTTATTTATTTACTTATTTAAAGCAAGAATACTACAAATTTAATGAACACTACTTAAGCTTTCTTGTAGTTCATATTTTCACTGTATGTTGTACTGAACATTATTGTTAATTTCATTATTAAGACAATAATGAAAATAAGAATAGAATCAGCTCTTCATACAGCATCTTATACTTTGAAGAATACCCCAAAGTTCTTGAATAATTAATTGTCATAATAAATAATAAACGCTACACACTCAACGGCCCCCATTAGGATAATGATATCCTGTGTCGGGGTCCGGAAACATTCACAATGACAAGGACAAACACAACCAGACCGGAAAACATGCCTGTACGATTAATACAAACATCTGCTCCGAGCGGGAATCGAACCCGCAACCATCGAGGCTTAAGGCAGACTCGGTACCCACAACGCCACAACGGTGTCATATATATATATGGTACTAAATATAAGAATTTAAGAATTATTTAAGAACAGCAAAAATAGAAACCTAACTTATATTCTAGCAAATAAAATGTACTGTATGAAAGCATGAACAGTTGCTATTTTTAAGTATCAATTCAATTGTTTTGCAGATGCCGACATAATTCTAACGGGTGTTGTGTACACTGCTCCCCTCTGGAGCCGTGGGACGAGAACTATCTTAAGGAGCACAACATAAAGCATATGTCATTCCATTCATATCTACGCAAGATGACCTCGGGCAAGTTCATAACATTAGATGAACTTTCATGTAAAATTAAACCAGGTAATTTATAATTACTTCTTTTTTTATATATTATGCAATATAATATTCTTATTTATGCATTTAGTGGGCTAAACACCGGAACTGTGGTGGCACAGCCACATTGACTGGTTTGTAGGAAGCAGCCATTAAGTCTCCTTGCATGCAGGTATATATAATTATTTAAGTTGCATCACACGAAAAATCCAGATTGTGAATGATGAAATATGCCACTTTTTTTCAAAAATGCCATATTTCATCATTTTTTCATGAATATCATTTCAATTTTATTTTAAAAAAAATATAAAAATTTTAATAAAATAATTAGAACTGTTTTAAAAAAATACCAAAGTAGCCCCAAAGTTGTCCAGATCTAAGGAAAAAAAGAAAAACATAATAATAATTATCAGCTTGAACAATCTCAAAAACACAAGTCAGGGCCCATATGAATTCTATCCAATGAATCCATCCATTTCTATTATTGTTACTATCTTTTTTTTTGCATGTAAAGTTTCAACTGTTGTTTAACTTATTTTCCTATTTTTAATTTTATATAATTGATTTTAAAATGTTTCTTTTTGTTTATATTTTAACATAAGTAAATCAAAATAGTTTCTTCTACGTACAACCTTCGCAGGAAAACTAAATACCTGAGGAGGGTGTTAATAGCTACGACACAGTGTTACACTAATGTAGTTATTATCGATATGTATAACTCTTGATTGTACTGCTAATACTGTTCAATACATTTTTTAATTTTAATTTTAATTTTAATCTTCATTTCTTTTAAAGTTTTATATAGCGTTTAATTTATACTATTAAATATCATGTAAAGTTTAATTCGATTCCTTAAATTTTTTGTAGAAAAACACGACTTGGTTTTGACTTTTTGATTTGTGGTTGTTTTATTACAAATTTAGTATATTTCAGAGATATTTGTTATATTCAAAAGTACCGTATATGCTTATATCTCTTCCAGCAATCAGTTTATTGTAGAACCACTTAAATCATTTAATGCTGCTTAAAAATACGTCTCTCGTCGTCAGATGTATAATGTGCATATATTTGATGTAAAATAAGAAAGTAGTAGGCAAAGATAATTTTTCATTTTTTTGATTGGCTCTCCTGTAAAAAAGCGTAATTTTGATTTGCGGTAGTTTTGAATTTAACGAGCGATTATGTATGATGATTTTTTGCAAAAATTAAATTCTGCTCCAGAAATGCAAAACTATGTTAATAAAACAATTTATTAAAAAAAGGGGTCTGATTATATTGTATTGCAAATATCACAAAATCTAATTAAGATTTTTAAAATTTAAAAAAAGATTCAAAAAGAGGAGAATATTTCCTCTTAAAAGATTTGACTGCCAGACCTGTGGAGCCAATATTTAAGATTTTCCTGGAGGGATGAAAACGTGTACTCTCGCTTGCTCAAGCCACGCCTACTTACAACTACACGCACTTAAAATAAAAATATTAAATATGAAAATTGAAAAATAAAAAATAAAATAGTAACTCTATTATTAACATTTTTTTTCTACTAGAGTTTGTGAATTATCATGCTTTCTTGGTTGTGCTAATGGTTAAACTATAAAAGACTTTTCCATCTATTGATCACACATCAAGTCCAAAAGCCAAGCAAAAGCCGAGGTCAGTAATTGTCGGACTCAGTCGACGCGCCGAGCCGCTTATATAGTGCAGAATACGAGTTCGATTTTGAACCCTATTCCCCTGTGATAAGGTTCACCGTAACAATATGCTCTCCCCACGTTAAGCATCGGTCTTGGTACATTCTTCAAATACTGCTTACTGTAACTCGTATATATTTCGTATCGTAGGCTTTAATGCGCCAATCATTCAAACTACTCTGTGATTTTAACTATACATACTTTTTATGAGTTTATGAGTGGCTTGACTAGCCATGTCATTGGAGGCCATAATGGCTGTATAGTCGTCAGTTGTTCCCGTGACAACACTGTCAGATATTAAACAGTCTGCTGTATAAAGGAGGTACAGAATAGGTTCCATGACACTACCCTGTTGAATAATGAAAAAAAATGTCTACCAATCGTCAAGTAGGATCTAATTATGTTACAGTAGTCAATAGAGACTTTTTTTATTTTGTATAAGAGACCATCATGCTGGACTATCGAATGCCTGGGATATGTCCAGAAAAGCAGCTGTACGATATATTTTCTGCTCAAAAGTTCTTGCAATACAATCAATGAGTCTGCGAATCGAACAAGATTGTGCTATATTTATGCCTGAATCCAAATTGATGGTCGGGTATAAGTTTAGATTCTTTAATAGTGGGATTTAACTCCCTCAAAAGAAAAATTTCTAATAATTTAGATGCGACATAGAGCAGACTAATAGGGCGATGAGGAGTGGCGAGGGGTTAACATCTTCGGGGCTTTTACCTGGTTTGAATAGAATTATTATAATTTTCGCCACTTCCATTGTAATGCTTTCCCAACGTTTAGTCTTCTGATTACATTTCTTATTCTGGTTTTAGTTTTTTAACTGTAATTGATGTATTTGATCCAAAAATTTGTAGTCTACTTTAGTTTGTGTATAACCAGTGACGGAAATTAATTTATAAACTTTTTCGAGATATTCCATGAACGCTTGAGCTTTCTCGGCATCATCAATGGCCCACGAGTTATTCGCAAGGGTGCCCCGAGACTTATTGGCGTTTCAATCCTTTAGTTGCTTCTCATAACAATTAAAAAATGTAAATTAATCACTGAAAAAACATTTTTGAAGAAAACTTCTAATGCGACTTCCAACAGGGTTGCGTTAAAATTTTAACGGACGAGGGAGAGAAAGATACACAAAGGTAGAAAGTAGGAGAGAGACGGAGAGTGAGTCTGTAGATCCCAAGCACATGCGCGTTGTATTCTTGCTATGCAGCGAAGTAAACAGTGTTATTATAGATTTGGATATTTCTCCACTCGAAAATGACAATTAAAAGATGCGATCATTTGTGAATTGTAAGCAATGTTAGTAGTTTGTTTTAAAGAAACAATATGATGTCACTAAAAATTTCCACATTACGAAGTTTCACTTCTTCCGCGCGGAGGGACTTTCTTTATTTTTAATATTGAGGTGAACGGAGAACCTCTTTTTTTTTTTTTTTTTTTTTTTTGAAAAAAGTCTGAGTGACTGAGTAAAAAACGTCGTGTTCACACGAATATGCAAACGAATGTTTTGTGTTAAACGATCAAGTATTTGTATGCGTGGCTGCGTGTGTGTGTGTGTGTGTGTGTGTATTGGCAAGAGGCGACAATGATAGGGATCAACTGTCGCCCAGGATGCAAGGAGCACCCGCCGTGGCCGCGCGGCATCTGCTCGGCGTGCCAGCCGGGCGCCGTGACGCTGAACCGGCAGCGCTACCGGCACGTGGACAACGTGCTGCTGGAGCACGCGGCGCCCGTGGAGCGCTTCCTCTCCTACTGGCGCGCGACGGGCCACCAGCGCGTGGGCCTGCTGTACGGGCGCTACGAGCGGCACCCCGACGTGCCGCTCGGCGTGCGCGCGCGCGTGGCCGCCGTGTACGAGCCGCCGCAGGAGAGCTCGCGCGACGCCGTGCGCCTGCTGCCCGACGCGCGCGCCGCGCTGGCGGACGCGCTGGCGGCGCGCCTCGGCCTGCGCGCCGTGGGCTGGCTGTTCACGGACCTGCTGCCGCTGGACCTGGCGGCCGCCACCGTCCGCTGTCTGCGCGGCGTGGACACGCACTTCCTGTCGGCGCAGGAGTGCATCATGGCGGGCCACTTCCAGAACCAGCACCCCAACGCGTGCCGCCACGCCTCGTCCGGCTACTTCGGCTCCAAGTTCGTGACCGTGTGCGTCACCGGCGACAGCGACAACCAGATCCACCTGGAGGGCTACCAGGTGTCGGGGCAGTGCGCGGCGCTGGTGCGCGACGGCATCCTGCTGCCCACGCGCGACGCGCCCGAGCTGGGCTACATCCGCGACTGCTCGCCGCAGCAGTACGTGCCCGACGTCTACTACAAGGTCAGTGCGCGCACGACACTATGTCATTGTATTTTTATTAGCAGAATATATTGGTATACAACTGCCCAGTTTCATCGTCAGGAGCTCCACATCACCATTGATGCTTTTTCGGAGCAAATGGAAAAAGAAGTTTTTAAGAAACACCAAAGACCCTTCGCAGTAAAAAAAAATATCGAAATTGGTTCACAACTGACAAAGAACAGCCGAACATAGCATCCTTTTTTTGAATTGGTTTGTAAGCTGTGCTGTCATCAATCGATTTGTATTAATCGTCTTAGTGTCAATAAAAGTATTCACCATTCATCATATCTACAATCAGACAGAATTTTGTTGAAATGAAAAAGAAAAATATTAAAATCTACAAACTATGTCAAATGAGTTAAATGAGACATTGAAAAATCGTCTGTAGTTTCCTTTAACATTTTTCATTTTAAATAAACGTTTAGGATATATACAGTGGTGTGAAAAAATATAGACTCATAACTAATTATCTACTTTATTAAAAAACAAATGGATATATATTACAATCATTATTATAGATGAATAACGCAAAGAAAGTGTATTCTTATTAGATATAAACGTTTCATATTTTTTTACTTTTAAGGAAATAATTAAGAAATTTCCTATCCCAATGAACAAAAGCTGTGAAAAATTATAAACTCAGAGTCGATTATTTATTCAATAATGTGTCCATTTACCCTTATTTTTAATCACTTCAATTAGTCTATCAGGTATACTATCAACCAACTTTTTAGGACAGCAGGTGAAATTTCAGCCCACGATGATTGAATTCTTTGTTTAAGTTTTGGAGTATTATTAATTGGCGGTTTCTCTGGGTCAATAACTTTTCTTGCTAAGATTCCCCAAACATTTTCAATCGGGTTTAGATCTGGACTACACGCTGGCCATTCTATTACTGAAACACCGAAGTCGTGAAACCATTGTTTGTAGACGCGGCACCATGAATTGGAGCATTGTCTTGTTGAAATACTATATTTTCGTCTTCAGTCAAAGTTATGAATGGTAAAAGATAATCGTATAATAGGCTCTGATAATTAGCAGCATTCATAAAACCTTTTCAAAATTCTAATTCGGTTTTAAAACGTCCAGTCATACCGGCCCAGATCATGACTGATCACCACCATGAGCTCTGTGTGACATTATTTTTCTATCAAATCTTAAATCATGCCAATAATATTTACATCCATCAGGACCATCAAAATTGAACTTTTTTTCATCACTGAAAATAACATGTTGCCATAAATCAACTTTTTTAATATATTTTTCTGCAAAATTAAGTCTATTTACGATATGGTGTGGTTTTAAAACTGGTTTAGGAAGTAGTTTTTGATATTTAAACCGTCCGGAATCGGCTGCCCATTTTCTTATGAGACTAGAATCACAGTCTAAATTAAATCTGCGTACCAATGTTGATGACGATGCTCCGGTCACCGATAGTTCTTTTAAAACAGCGCGTTTTACGGTGGGAGGAAATTTTGCTGGTCGGCCGGGACGCTTCTTTTACCATAATTTTCAACACCCAACTTTAAAAAGTTTTTTACTACACTTTGTGATCTACAAATAGTATCTGCTATTTGTCTTTGAGTTTTACCGCAGCTTCTTAAATCGATAATTCGCTGTTTTTCAATATCAGTTAGTTGTTTACCACGAGGCATATTAAATAAATATAATAGTTAACCAAATTAACTTCAATTACTCGTCACGTATTACGTACGTCGTGAACTTCAAAAATAAATATTAGAATAACGATATCTCTCACTTAGCACGCTTTGAACGCAACTGAGTTTATAATTATTCACAACTGAATGGACTGACTTCGTTCGTCAACGTCACGCATCTTTATGCGGATTGGTCGGCAGGCGAAACTTCAGGGTCATATAACTACGCTTACGTGGTACTAACAATTGACTATTTTGGAAATAAATTTGTTTATTTAAATTGCTGAAAAGATGAAATAATACTTTGAGTTTATATTTTTTCACATCACTGTATATAACATCTTAAATCTGACTAACAACTATGCTAGAACAGGGCAGGCTCGTTAGGGCAGGCGACATTGACGGATGGTCTATTTTGATATTTTAATAAGAGATTATTGTTATTTATAACGGAGGAAGTAACTCTGTTATCCGGTATTCGGTAGGTTTCGTATATTTCGGCGAGCAGCTCACCGATGTCCTAGATAGGTGTACGATGGCTCGAACGCGAATGACTCTGCAACGACGATGCGGCTCGGTATACATATAAATGTTCGCAAGTTTTTAGGTTAAGTACTTAACGTTAATTTTAAAATAACACACTCGATTTGATGATTTACGAACTAATTTTTAGGTAAACTGTGTTATGTATTTGCGCCGATATTTATAAAAACAGAATTTACCTGCGTTGTACTCATATAATGAGCTCAATATATTCTATGCAAACGAAAGTAGCTATATGTGTCTTACATTTATAGGTATAGTTATAACGTTGTATCCTTTGTGAACTCAAGTCTACAATTATGTAAACTTAGTAATGTCTAAATTAACTTGTGATTATGAAACCAAGAAGCAAGTGAAACTTTTTAGGCTTTAACTAAAAATTTACTGAAAATTATTTGATTTAGAGTATTAAAATGGCGCTCTTCCCGCTCGGGCTTTGTTAAAATTTCTGTCTCGATCTGGGCGTTTGTCCGCGTGGCCCTCCTGGTGCCTCGGAGAGAACGTTAAGCTGTCGGTCCCGGTTATAATAGCTAATAAGTAAATAGATAACGACCTTTAACACTTTTTTATTTGTTTCATACTAGTTAGTAATTGAAATAAAATACTGGAAATAATACTAGGACGAAGGACTATGTTAGTAATTAATAATAATAATTAATAAATAAGGAGTTGAGTTCAGACGATACATTAATGAAATTATACAATTCCGTTATCAGATTTTATATAAAAACTATTTAAATAATATTCATCACTTTTTCTTCTTCTTCTTCTTGATTTTGTCCACGACTGTACCCGGCGCGGATGACCGCCATTTTAAACAAATAAATAAATATTTTACATTAGCTTCATCTGTGCGGGCCTATATATGTAACGGAAACTTTAAACATGTTCTTGACCCCCTTCAAACCAATGACCGATGACAATATACACATGCTTTTAAAAAATCCAACTAATAAATGAAAAATAAATCATAGCTTAAAAAAACTAAATACAAGGCTTTTATAGAAAACCAATCGAAATTTGGGAAAAAATTTGAATTAAGAATTGTGTAAATAAGAAGAAAAAACTTGAGAGGTGTCAAGGGACACCCGCATGGAACGAAGTTCCTTTCGATTATAATTTTTTATTAAGTTATAATAATATTTTTAAAAATAACTGAGGCTTGCTTTCTATGAGAGAGAGTGAGAGAGAAAGAGACACAGAGAAACGCGCGCATGCCGCACGGCTTTCAACTATAGCGAAAAGTGTCGTTACAACTTTTAGTCTCAATTTTTTCCGTCTAGCCCCCTTTCGCAACGCGCAATAGGGAACTTCGTTCCAAAAAAATCTTAGGCACTCGGGGACTGCCGCGGTAAAGCTATTGCATAGCATTTTATCAACTTATCCAATATATAAAATATTGTCTGTTTTTTTAAAGTTTAAATACAAATGAAATCGAACATTAATTTCAAGCTAATAAGATACGTCTATAATTCTAAATTTCATTGAAATAAAGTAAGAAACTTCGTCACTAATTTAAAATATTTGACTTTGGAACGTAAGTATATGATCAATAAGTACATTTTATATGTTGTTGGATTGATTTTGTCTATAATTATTTATCAGCAATGATTATTATTGTAATATAATATATAAATGTATTCGTATGATAATTAGTTCTAATTGGATATGAAAGTGGGACACCTCAATAAAACACTCACAACACTGTTCCACATTTATTGATATAACTATCACCTCTCGCATTGGACAGTACCGGTAACACGGCGCTCGCGCCTCACAAGTTCACAATGTTTAACTAACGGCCGCTGCCGTCACATCACTAACTGTTTTGAGACATAAAATATCCTCTACTACTTATACTTCTATATGAAGATATTCAACAGGAATGGCAACACTTCAACATGAATCAGAACACCGAAAGACAGCCTAACGACTCCAACGTCTTCGGATGTCTCATTAACTTTCCTAAAAGTCATCCTAAATTTATGAAATAGGCAAGTCGACATGGCAAGCAGCCGCGGAACGATGCACGACACTCGACAGTACGACACGACGACGATAAATAGTAAATAATATAAAACTAGGCAGGCCGCGCCACATACTCGTCCATCACAGTCTTTATACTTCCGGATATATCATTCGTTTTACATCTATCAATAAATAGTAACATTCTATAGAATAATTTCTTTATTCCGGAGGTACCGTTAGCTTGTAAATATATATTTTTTTATTCTTATCCTAACGTTAATACAACAACCCACGATCCGCGCTTACACGTCGCTTAGCTCGAAATAATTTTCTATCAATTATATTCATCTATCACATTTAACATTTACATTGACATACATATTATACGATCGAAAATTTATCACTAAAGTCTTTAAACGGTGTAGCCGTTATGAAGCGCGAACAGAGAAATCTGAACTCCGTTTGATGCGAAACGAACGAATACTACCATAACAATATATATATATATATATATATATATTTAATTGGATTATAATCTAGACTAGGCCAACTAGTTCCTAATACGACGAGTATCTGTAGTAATTGCTTACGAACTCGCTGCGTTTAAATTGTAGGACGAAACGAACGGACCCTTGTTGCCGGCACACTGTCTCCGCGGCACGACACAACGCGATACCATACTACTATCCTACCTACCTATACACGACACGATACCGTCACCGACGCATCGCAAAAGTCACGAAACAAAACTAGTTTAGTAGCTAAAGTTTTCGAATTTGGCGTAAATACTTCAAAATGTGCTATAGTTACAAAAATAGCTCCCACTTCGAATAAAATTTAAAGACAAAACGATAGGGTTGGTCCGACTGATAAAATTTAAAGTAGAATATGAATATTGGCAGATTGGGGATTAAGAAATACGCGCGCGTGAGGGCGCGATTCAGTTGAGCTTCCCGCAGCTGGCAATGATGATCGCGCTGTTCGGTTTTCCAGCGCTGTCGCCCGTGCGGCTCAGGTGTTCCACTAGCTCCAGCCCCTCCACTACGGCCGCAAAAATGGCGGTGAATCCTCGAATCTCGCGCAGGGTGATGCGGAACTGAGATCCCACCATGCGCAGGTTGTCGTGACGCTGCTGCGAACGACGCATCCCTACCGCGCCTCGTACCGCTAGGAGATTCGTGTCGTCCGGAAGAAAAAAGCTCTCCTCGTAGACTGACCTACCGCCGCGCCCGTTGTTCAGCTCGAAATCACCCGTTATGACGCTTTGGTTCTTCCAGCATTGGAAAACGGAGCAACCTCGGTATCCGAAGCCCAATTCACCAGTCGTGAGGAGCGAGAAGTTACGCGACATACGAGGTGCGACGTCTTCGCGCACTTCAATCACAACGCGTCCGAACGGTACGCTGTTTACTTCCAAGTTGAAATAGAAGAGCGGATACACGATAATGCTACGTATCACTGGAGATCCCACGGCCGCATTGGACACTGTCGTGCCAGTCGTCGTGTCGGGCGACGGATCCACCGCGGCCGATAGCGCGTCCTGGAGCGCATCCAGCTCGAGCGTCGTCGCCATGCTGTCCGCGGCGCCGTCCAGCAGCCGTGCACGCCGCGCCAGGCAGTGCCGCGTGTAGAGCTGCGACATGCAATAGTTGACCAGGAACAGGATCGGGTCGCGGTGCTCTGCCGGCGACTTCGGCGACAACTCGTACGAGCCGAGCCCGGCGAGCGCTCGACGCATCAGATCGAAGTCGAGAGGGACGCTGGCGGTGCTTATGAGGTCGTCGAGTTTACACTGAAGAAGCGCCTCGGAGTGACGCGCGCGCAATCGATCGCGCTCGGCCGTAGCGTCGGCGAGCGAGCCGCAGGCGTAGTCCGTCTCGACGAGGGTGTGCTCGTCGGTGGATAGGATGTCACCCGGAGTGGACAGCTCGGTCTCCAGACGCACCTTCAGCGCGGTGGTAGCGTCGAGCGCGCGGAGAAGGAACTCCCGCTGGCGCACGGTGAGGCGCTGCAGGTCGGCGAGCAGAAGGCGCGTGTCTCGCTGCACCTGGGAGCGCGGCGCGCTCGCGTTGTGCGCGTCCTCGCACGCGTGCGCGTCGCAGGCCGAGCACCAGAGCGCGGGCACGCCGTGCGCGGTGCAGGGCGAGTCGGGCGCCAGGCGCCGCGCCAGCGCCTGCACGGCTGCGTACGTCGGCAGCGCCTCGGCGCGGCCATCGGGCAGCTCGGTGGACTTCCAGCAGTGCACGCAGCGCACCTCGCGGTCGATGCACAGCACGTCGCGCGTGCACGCCAGGCAGAAGTGGTGCTTGCAAGCGAGGATCTTGGGCGCGCGGTCGGCGTCGTCGAATGTGTGGTTGCAGCAGGAGCACTGCGCCAGCTCCTCGAGCTCCTCGAGCTGGGAGCACATCGCCGGGCCGCGCGCTGCTCGCCGGCGCTAACGCGCGAACTTTTCGAATGATGACATGAACGTGTGGAAGCCGCGATCTTGACGAAGTCGCGGCGCCCTTGTTTGAATAATATGTTCACATTTTACGATTATTAACTGTGAAAACGCTCGCTTCGAACTGAATTACGCAAAATATAATTTAAATAATACGACTGATGGTGAGTGCCACATTATTTTACGTTTTGTGTACACACGCCATGTTGTTTTCACTTCTGCCCCAAGCTTCACGCCGCTCGATCAACAGATTATATAGAGTCGTTGTGTCGTTGTAAGGACGTTTAGTGTTATGAATATAATTTAACATTGGTTATTCCAATAGAAATAAATTAAATTAATTAATAATACAACAATCGCGATGATAAAATATTAAACATTAGCATTTGAACATTTAATATATTTTACTTTTATTTTTAATAACATTTGAACTATAAAGTATCACATCAAATTTTAACGGTCTCGAATTAAATAATTTATACCAGTCCTCAATTTATTAATTTCGGAATACCATTAATAGTAAGCAAACTCTTACACTACTCGCCCTGCGCTCCTATAAATTGTTTTTAAATGATTTTGTTTTCTGCATACATATTTGAATTTTATATTTTTATTTTGAAGCCTCAATAGCTCAACGGTAAGAGGGCCGACTTCGCTCCGTTAACGCGAGAGTCGAGGGTTCGATCCTGACCCCTTGGGCTATTGTCGTACCCACTTCTAGCGCAAGCTTCGAGCTTATTTGGAGGGCAATAGGAATATTAGTAATGCCTTGAAAAAGCATTGCTAATATTCTTTTAAAGAAAAAAAAATATATATTCCCAATTTATTATTAATTTTTATATATTTTATTTATTAGATTGTATTCGTAAGTACAATGTTGTATCGTACGACGTTCTAGGCCCGTGCGAACTTCACTCTATCGAGCGCGATGTTCCTTGATAAAGGCGGGCGGGTCACCGCGCCGTCGCGTGCTATCACAGCCGGCTTATCGGCGACGCGGGGTGCGCGACGCGCTGCACAGCGCCGACACGCCGAGGCACTGTGTCGCGCACGGTGTCCGGCCCCGCGTATTGATCGGCGTCGCCGCTGACGTAATCATTATAATTATGATACATGTACGATGTACGATGTACGTCGAACGTCGATGACTCGATGTCACACACGACACGGGAACAGGTCGGAGCGACGCGCTAATATTGCGTGGTGTGTGCTATTTGAATCATAATGACTATGGTACTAATAAAATCCGTTGCTTGGGTTGCTGCCTGCGAATGTTGTTCGAAGTTACCATGTCTTTGTATTTATTTGTGCAACTAATCTAACATATGAACCTCATGATACATTAATTCAATTTTATTTGTTCTAAGTTATGAGTACTACTATGCGTTATTTCTATAAGTATAGATAGATATCCAACTAATGCTATTAAAACTGTTTCATATCGAAAACGGCACGTGGCAAACAGTATCGAAGCGACACCGCTGGTGCCCCTCTCCGGTCCGCGGTCGGTAGTGGAGATAGACTATTGGCATCAGGAATAATTGAGTTCGCTGCTGCCGGTATCGCCCGTGTTGTTATCATTTATATTGTTGAAGTTATAGGCTATAATATATCTCTAGGCGCGTTATGAAAAAATGATGACAGTGAAATTTTAAGTTCCGCGTGCATGAGCGTCACACAAAATTCCCAGGTCGAAGCTGTGAACAAAATATAAATAGAACCTTTATTAGTCGCGCATGTTGGTGGGCACGCTCGTCGCCATGATGATCACTGTTTTCATATTTATAATATTTCTCCATATTTTTCTTGTTTCTACATTCACAACATGTGTTTTATTTTCATGAAAGTGCGAATTATATATGTATATAATTTTTCAAATTTAAACTGAGCTTTATTGACTGTGTTGACTTCTTCATCCTCGTATTATTACCGGTATTTTATGTATTCAGGGTCTGCTTATTACTCTTATCCAGATTTGACAGGTTACTAGTTTTTACACAGAGCGATTGCCACCTGACCTCCGCAACCCTAAGGGCGAACCAGTAACTCATCAAGAGTTAACGATTATTATCAGATGTTATTTATTGATAATAATTGGGACCGACAGCTTAACGTGCTCTCCGAGGCACGGTGTGGAGACCCGCCTGGACAAACGCCCACACCGAGACAGAAATTTTAACAAACATCTGCCCGAGCGGGAATCGAACCCGCAACCGTCGAGACTAAAGGCAGACTCGCTACCCACAACGCCACAACTGTGTTGACTATCCTTCCCCAATGTTTCTATTTTTTAATTTTTTTTTATTGTTATTAATTATTTGCATGCAATTAAATTTTTTTTCATAATGCCAAAGAATATAATTTCAGATGGGCGTAAGTACACGCACCCATTTTTTAACCATTGTTTATTTTAATATTCATACGAGTCCCGACTAACATAATATTATTAGATACTTACTCTAAACATTTCATTTTGAAACAATAACAGTTCTTTCTGTGTGATTAAAAATAACAAACATGCTTTACGTAGCAACAAATATATTTATAATCATATTGTATTATTCATTATTCACTTTTAGTTTACTTGAAACTTGAAAATAGATCTTTAGCTCCTTTTTTAAATAATACAAACATGAAAAAAGGTTACGTTCTGCCTGATCTTATGTTTGCAATGACATCTTGCGTTGGCCCTGCGATGATACTCCTGCGGTGGTGGGGTTCGGAGCTCATTCATCGTATCTTTACTTCGCCCGCGTTTAAACGGCGGCGTCTGTTTATAAATGGAATCCATTATATTAAATGCCGAAGGCAAATCGTTAATTAATTGAAATGTATTATATGTGGACGCAAATACACAAAACCATGGCAACCCACAAAATTGAAAAAACTGAGTTATATATGCAGAAGTGTTGGTAAATGGCTGAAGAACATTTTTCTTTAATATTTGTAGGGTTTTAAGCTTTACAACTTCTAAAAAGCCATTTCTTAATCACGCCATTTATGTATTAATTTAAACGTTTTGGGTTATATTATATACGAAATATGCAGTTTGTATGCTTGTTTTATGTGAAAATAAGTAAAATGACTACATGACAAAAATGACATACATCTTGAAATTGCCAAAAACTTGACCAATATATAAAAAAAATCATATAAAGCCGGTTGTTCAAAATTTTCAAACGCGTTTTTCTCAAAATGACGTTTGTGTGGGTTGACATGGTATTGCTTATTTGCGTCCATGTATAATTCAATACTATATGATAAACCGATACAGTATGTCCATCACTAGATGCGTGGGACATCACTACGGGCGAACTCTCCCGCGCACTTGACGGTACGGTTGCGCGCGAACGAAGGATATGCATAAAGAGAATGTTCATTGTTCTTCATAAATTGTACTGTTTCCAATAAATAATTGATATTGGCTTTACGTGTGAGTGTTTGTGTTTTTTATATACTTAACAGAATTCAGAAGTGGTATGAACTTATTGATTTCAAGAACTATTGGATATAGTAAACTTTCGTAATGGACGCTTGCGCGGTACTTAAGCTTGCTTATAATAATTTCGTTATGTTATGCAATATAATATAAATATAACAACTAATATAAGACTGATTTTTAACAATACTGCTATGAAGTTGAGTGAGCAAGTTTCAACAAGTCACAAGAATTTGCATGTGTCTTTTGCAACAAAAATGGCGCCAAATCGCAACAAAGATTGCTGAAAAATAGATATTATAATTATATGTGCATGAATGTGTCTTCAAAAACTTTGCAAAACATAAAATAAGTGTACAACAGATAACAGCAAGTGTGCAGATTTAAAGTACTACAATAGCTTTGCATGGATAATTGGTGAGCTTGTTCTATGTTATATTACAAAGACATATTTTTGTTTTTGGAGAATATGCTAAATATTTCTAAAAGTCTATAAAGTAACAATATAAATATTGGTGTGGAACACTTCTAGTTATAAGAAAAGTTATATTACCCACAGTGAAAGTATAATATACACTTAAAAGTGGATATAATAATATGAATGTTTTGTTAAGTTTAATTTTGATTGCAATTACTTAAAGACATTATTTGATTTAGAATTGTATATAATTTAATACTTTCATTTTTAGTTGCTGCTATATTTTAATAATTTAATTATTGACTCTTATTGACTTGAGATACAATCTCTTAACATATTTTATTATTGTTTGTTTTTGTGAATTTGTTCTATATATTTTTTGATTAACAATGGGTCGTCATCACAAAAGAAAAAGATCAGTGAGTTCTTCAGATGCTGAAACTGAAAATAATTATAATAAAAGAAAATATAAGAGAAAACTAAAAGTGAAGAATTGTCGCATACAAGCTTTAGAAGATTTAGTGAAAGACCTGCGTAACAAACAGAGTTCTCACAGTACTGAAGATCAGCTTCTTTCAGGGGCTAGTGTAGAAGAAATACAAGAAACTACACCTACTTGTAGAAATACTGGATTGACAACAGCCACTACCATTCGGTATGTTGGGGAAAATAAATTTGTTTCAGAATTTGATTCTCAGACTTCATCGTTTTCCATGGAACATTGGATTAGGAATTTGGAAAGTATTGGGAATATGTATGGTTGGGATGAGAAGACCTTAATTTTTAATTGCACCTCAAAATTAAGTGGATATGCAAAGGGGTGGTATGAACGTCAAACCTCTTATGATATTACCTGGGAGGATTGGAAAACAAAATTAATTAGAGCTTTTCCTTTCACTAAAAATAAACTTTCTCAAATAAGAGAATTAGTCAACAGAATGAGGTTGGTAAATGAAGATCCTATAAAATGTTATTATGAAAAGCTAGGTATTGGTATGTCATGTGATATGACCGATGAGGTAATTACTGAAGCCATTATTGGTACTCTAGACGATAAGCTAATGGAAGTTGGTGCAGTATCAGCTGGATGTCACAATACTAATTCATTGTTGAAGTATTTGGCAAGTGTTAAGACCTCAACAGTCTCTTCTGGACAGAACCAAATAGAAACTCAGTTGAATCCTCAAGTAAAATCTTGTAAGTTGATAAAGTGTTTCACATGTGGTAAGACAGGACACAAATCCAAAGTGTGTAATAAGTCAAGGCAAAATCTAGATAGGAGGTGTAGGTTCTGTAATTGTCTTGGTCATTTAGAAGATATGTGTTTTAAGAAAAAGAATCGTGACAAAATGAAACTGTGGAATGCGAGAAGTGATAGTTTATCTGGTAATGATGAACAAGATCAAGCCTCTGGGGCGAAACATTAGGATGTAGTGTTCTTTTACAAATCTGCCTACGGGGCGTATCTATCTGCCTACGGGGCGTACCTGATTGCCTGCGGGGCGTACCTATCTGCCTACGGGGCGTACCTATCTGCCTACGGGGCGTATCTATCTGCCTACGGGGCGTACCTGATTGCCTGCGGGGCGTACCTATCTGCCTACGGGGCGTACCTATCTGCCTACGGGGCGTATCTATCTGCCTACGGGGCGTACCTGATAGCCTGCGGGGCGTACCTATCTGCCTACGGGGCGTACCTATCTGCCTACGGGGCGTATCTATCTGCCTACGGGGCGTACCTGATTGCCTGCGGGGCGTACCTATCTGCCTAGCGGGCGTACCTATCTGCCTACGAAGCGTATCTATCTGCCTACGGGGCGTACCTGATTGCCTGCGGGGCGTACCTATCTGCTTACGGCGCGTACCTATCTGCCTACGGGGCGTACCTATCTGCCTACGGCGCGTACCTATCTGCCTACGGGGCGTACTTATCTGCCTACGGGGCGTACCTATCTGCCTACGGCGCGTACCTATCTGCCTACGGGGCGTACCTATCTGCCTACGCGGCGTATCTATCTGCCTACGGGGCGTACCTATCTGCCTACGGGGCGTATCTATCTGCCTACGGGGCGTACAAATTGCCTACGGGGCGTACCTGATTGCCTGCGGGGCGTACCTATCTGCTTACGGCGCGTACCTATCTGCCTACGGGGCGTACCTATCTGCCTATGGGGCGTACCTAAATGCCTGTGCGGCGTGCCTAACCGCCTGCGGGGCGTACCAAACTGCCTGTGGGGCTTACCAAACTGCATGTGGGGCGCATTTAACTGCCATTAGGGCTTAGGAATATGCCTTTGGAACGAAGTTACTTGCCTTCGGGGCTCAGTAATTTGTCTTCGGGACTTAATGAAATGCTTTTGAGGTTCACTCACAAGCCATCAGGGCTAACTAACTTATGTTGCCTCGTAGATTCCTTTTCCGTTAGATCAACTGAATCCTAAGTCAAGACTGCTGCGATACGCTGTTGAAAGGAAGTGTGTGACTGACTCTCAAGATGTTACGGGTCTCTCTCCTTCGGGGCCGAAGGAGCTGTGCAGGATGGCCGAACTGATAAACCGATACAGTATGTCCATCACTAGATGCGTGGGACATCACTACGGGCGAACTCTCCCGCGCACTTGACGGTACGGTTGCGCGCGAACGAAGGATATGCATAAAGAGAATGTTCATTGTTCTTCATAAATTGTACTGTTTCCAATAAATAATTGATATTGGCTTTACGTGTGAGTGTTTGTGTTTTTTATATACTTAACATATATTTACAACTAATTACAACTGTGCAAATCGTATCCACGGGGAACGGTGAAAAAAATTCCAGCTGCATTTCCCCGCTGAATCATAATCCAGCCCACCTGGCACATGTGCCTCCACACTGCACACAGGCAATGAGTCGGGATGTATAGTCTGTTAAATGTAACTTGAACCCTGCGCAGTAACACGTTTTTGGGTCTCAACCGTATGCATTATTAAGGGGGCCGGGTTTAATACACTCGCTTACGCACTTACTTTTATATTTAGTTCTTTAATAATAAATAATTAAAAAATAAATTAAAATATAAATTAGTTTTGAAGAAATAATAACTATATTATATACTTAATTCCGTTTTCCCACTTTATAAAGAATCGATTTAAATAAGAGGAAACCAATATTTTTGTCTAACATTTTGTTTCATTATTGTACCTGCGCAGAAGCGGCCATTTTGGTTCAAGTTACATTCAAGGAACTATAATATCTTTTATAAATTGCTTTACACTAACGCTACATGGCCCAAAGGCTTCTACTGCAAACGGCACAATGATGTAATTTGGAATAAGTGACAAATACTTACGCCGCTTAAAGAACTCAGCTTTTTCCCCAGCGGCTCCCACCCGTAACGCCGTCTCCCTGACAATAGATACTGCTACTGGGGCATTTCGGTCCAGTTGCCTTATTATATATATAGTAAGTCCAAGACGATGCGAAAGACATATTATATTAACTACGGCTATAAAGAGAAAGCTTTAGAAAGGAATTACTTTAATGTATCAGGAATTCTGTTAAACTGAAGGTTCTGAGCAGGTACGCTCCAACTACGTAAAATGGTTCCATTCTTTCGTTGACGCACGATCATTCGAATAACGTGATCGATTTATCCTCGTCCTTGGTGACCTTACACTCGCCCTTCGCCTTGTCATTAATCGAAGGCTCCGTGTAACCGCTCCGCTCGTAGCAATGTGACTACTCATTGATACGAATCGGACGAACAAATATGTATGTACAATGTTAGTAGAACAGACAGATAATCCAAGTGGATGCCAGCCGGTTCAAGATAACAGGTAGCAATACAATTGTGAAATATGTCTAATTACGTTTGCGGTGCGATCTTTTGGTTCTGTCTATTTCACTACCTGAAGGATGGACCCCGCACGCGGCACGCCTCCGCACCGCGACGTGACACCAAAATAACACGCTAAAATATTAAGAAGACGATTCTGACACAGGAGCGCGACGCGTACGGCAACGAGGTGGGCGTGTCGGCGAAGCGGCTGCCGGTCGCGTACCTGCTGGTGGACGTGCCGTGCGGCGTGGCGCCCGCCAGCCAGCCGCCCACGCTCAGCGCCGCCGCCACCTTCCCGCCCGCCAACCGCGCGCTGCCCGGCCACACGTGGTCGCTGAGCGCGCTGCACCGCGCGCTGCAGGCCGCGCCGTCCTTCCTGGAGGCGGTGTCCGACCTGCACGTGCTGCTGTACATGGCGAGCAACGAGGCGGTGCCCGTGCCGCCGGAGCGCCTGGAGCCGCTGCTGGCGGCGGTGGCGGCGCGCGACGAGGCGGGCGCGGAGGCGTGGCGGCGCGCGGAGGGCGCCACGCTGCTGCGCATGGCGCACGCCGCCGCCGAGGTGGACGGCGTGGTGCTCGCGCCCGCGCCCTGGACGTGCCCGCTGTGCACGTTCCACAACGCCGCGCCCGCCGACGCGTGCGAGATGTGCGCCATGCCCAGGTGGGTGCCCCGCTCGCCCGCGCCCCCGCGCCCCCGCGCGTCGACTCGCGCTCATGCCGCGTTGTTTGTTGCAGGAACGCGATGTGAGCGGCGCCGGCAGCGGCGGAGCGGCGCCGCCGGGAACTAGAAATTATTAGTCGCTAGCCTCGATTTATCGTTTACTTGTAAGACATTCGAAATAAATGCTATTTTATTGTATCCTCTTTTTTCACAAGTACTCCTATCGCTATAGACCGGCCGCTAACCGCTTACATCGATATCACCTAGTACATTCTCAACTCGCGGTGAGATGCCGATACGCAACGCGACGTTGCAACTTTATTAGGAAAATAATATTAACAAGATCAAATAAATAATATATTTCTTACAATTTGAGAATAAATTTTCTTCACGGCTTTAACGAAAAATAAAATATGAGACAGTATTTCAAGAGTCCGAGCCCGGGTCTGGCCGCGCGGAGCGGTCAGTGCGCGAGACAACTGCGCCTAGAGACTCCGCTCTCACGACTTTCACTACCAGAAGTAAATCTGCGGGTCGGGTAGGTTTTATTGGATCGTTCAGAGACGATGACAGCTCACGAGACTCATTTATTGATATCGATAGCTGAGTTTACGATATATAGGAAAAATAAAAGACACATTAAATTATATAGACTGTATTTAATTATAAGCTATTGGCGCTTAAAATGTACTTATTAGTTTTGTATTAATTCTTCTTAATAATTTGATTCCGATTTAAGTACTATAACCTTTGATTATGTCAAAAGTTTGTAAAATTAAAAGAGAAAGTGATAATTCAGACCAGATTATATATTATAAATTTAACTTTTCTTAGTTATTTAGTTCAGTGGTAAGGAATTAAATGCTCTTAAATGATATTCTCTTGACGAAGTAAGTGCTATAAAATAACAAACAATATTCTTTTAGAAAGATGGAGGTACCCAAAAAATAACCCCAAAGTGTGGTCCACTGTCCACATTTCGGTGTAATTTCTTTAAAATCATTCATGCGAATCTTGAATGATATGCCCTCGGGATATTTTTATCACAGAATCAGATTGATATATTGAACGTCTGTTGACTCTTGTATGTATAAGTTAAGTTTTAATTTGTAAGATATTTAATGTTATATATGATGATATTTGTTGTTATTTATAACATTTTCTATGTAATGTTAATGGATATAATGTTGTTTCATTACTATCTAATATAAATATATTTCTCATCGATACATTTTAACAAATAGTAAATAGCCCATAGCAACTAACAAAATACAATGAAAATGGAGACATTTAAACGATTTAAACAATAGTTTTTCTTATGACTACTAAATATAATACAACTTTTCTTTTATACTTTAACGTTGGTAGGTACCGTTGTTAAAGACTCGTATAAGTAAACTCTCCAGTGGAATCATTTAAAAAATTAAAAATCAAAATGTTTACAGCCAATGAGAATAAGAGTAAACAAAATAAAATATAAAATCACAAAATAAAGTTAGAATTAAAATGTCTACATACGCGGGCCTATGATAAGTAGGGTTCTGCACCCCGCACTCCGTATACCTGAGGCGGGAGGGACGCGCGGTTGTTGCTACCGCGGCGATTAATAAAATTGGCCGTGCCACCGGAGTCGCGGTCCCCCACCGGTGACGCTGTCAAGGCCACTAGGGCCAACAATAATAGACACTCCGAAAATACCGGAGTCGCCTTAGTATCGTCGAGCGCCGAGTACAGTGAGTAATAGAAAAGTAAGTAGTAGTAGAAAAGTAAAGTAATAGAAATAGTTCTGTGTGAAGGTTCTAATTGGAAGACTGAAGTTCTAGCTATCGGCATTCATAAACCCGGAAAACCAAGGAATCAGCCCACAAGCTATCCATTGAGGCCAAAAACATAATTATAGACCAGGTGCACCGTATAACGGAGCACATTCTAAAAGGCTGCACTCTAACGCGAACCAACACCACTGGAGCCGTCTTCTTCGACGTCGCAAAGGCCTTCGACAAAGTTTGGCATAACTCTCATCCGTAATAACTCTCATCCTATTTTCTCTTTATATTTTAACTGTTGTGCCGTTGTGGTTATTAATTGTTGAGGACTCGTAGTTATAAGTAAACTCTCCAGTGGAATGTAGTGGAATATTTTATTCAGGAAGTACACGGGTATATATACAAAAAATCAAAATGTAAACAACCAATGAGAAAACATTAAACAAAACAAAATATAAAATTAATTCCCAATTAAAAATTCTACATTAATACGCGGGCCTCTGATAGGTGGCGTCCTGCGCCCCGCACGCCGCTGTCTGAAGCGGGAGGGGCGCGTGGGAGGGACGCGCGCGAATTAATATAACTGACCGCTGCGACTAGTGTTACCAACCCTACTGTTTTAACAGTAGATTTGCTGTTTTCATGTCGGTGTCCATGTTTTCTGTTTCATTCCTAATTTTTACTGTTTTTCAACTATTATTCAGCGCCAGGTATAACACATAGCATATTATTAAAACCAAATTACGCAACAGAATATCGACCACAACTATTGAAGAAGTATTACACACAAAATCCGAAATAACCGATTGCTATTCATTTGAAGCCACAGAAAGGGACATGAAGAAATTTAACAAAAATATGTAAGGTTTTTTAAAATAATGAATGTGAAAATAGTGAAGATGAGGCTTCAGATGAAACTGAAAAATAATTTTACTTTGATTTTTGTTGTTGTGATTATTAATTTAACAATGTATGTGAGTTCTGGTAACTAAGAAAATTGTTTATTGTTTAAAAAAGTATGGAATCTGCCTTTTTACTTTACCTACTGTTTTTTGTTGGCTAGTTGTTGTTTTTAGTTTTTGGGGATGGCAACACTGGCTGCGACCCGGCGTCGCCTTAGAATCGTCGAGCGCCGAGTGCAGCGAGGTCGTGTTGTCCGTGTTCGGTTCCCGCGTCGCATATTGTTTGAAGTAGTACTGTGAAGATTCTTATAGGAAGATTGAAGAATATATCTGCATCTTAAAAACGCTCTTTTCAGAGCGACGCTCTTTCGCATACCAACCACGCCTTATAATGAAGGCATATAAAAACAGTTCTTTTCAGAGCTATCTACGTTCATCTATTCCGAACGATGACGTAGAAAATAAAGATAAATAAAAGATGTGTAGCGTACAATTATTTCCTATAACTGCACGTAGGTGATGCTGCTACAGAGACTTTGAAATCGATTCGATTCCTACACATTTGAAGCGCAAATATCGCAAAACTATTTCGATCAAACTACTTTCCATCCAAATCCTTTGATTAGACATGCTTGTATCTACACAGGCGCTCGGAGCGCTGCCTCCATCTCCAATGACGTCCTTAGCCGTGGTTCGGCTTCGCAGGAGGCACCCTAAGGACGGAATCAAATTTTGTGCCCCCGTGACGGCTGCCCCTTTATCACGGCTGAGTCTCTGTAATCGGCCCCCCCGCCCGGTGACGCTCTCAAAGCCAGTAGGGCCAACAGCGATACACATTCCGAAAAAAAACTCTTCTCACTAAATTACTTTAAATTAAAAGCACCAAAAAGTATTGCTATAAAATTCTAAGTAAAATAATTTTTCAACCCTGTTAAGAGATGAATTTCAATAAAATAAGAAACACGTTCATCAATTATGTTTTAAAAGCTGATGCTCCAAAGAGTGTAATGCAAGAGCCAGACTGGAGCTTCTATCGCCTATTTAAAGGCACTCTGGCTGGCTAGTTTTCCCTCGTCCTACCGCTAGCTGTGTTTTTTAAATTAACTACAGGATAATAATGATGTAGCAGCACCACCTACATGCAGTTATTAGGAAATCATTGTACGCTACACATCTTTTAACTTGAGAGTTTACTTATACTACCTACTAAGAGTCTTCAACAATTATATAACCCGAACGTTCAAGCGGTTAAAATGACATCAGCTTATGAATTTTCATCCAGGAGGAAATGACATACCGAAAGTAAAAAAAAAAGTCTGAAAAACCATTAAAGTAAAATAAAAGGAAAATTGGTTTTGTAAAAATATTTATTATTATTTAATATGTACAATTTTGTTTTCAAGCAGAGGACGAAACAATAAATAGCGACACAGTTTGAATTAAAGTATATAAATATTAAAGTCAATATGAATACACAATATACATTGTAATATTGAACCTACTCATGACTCGTGGCACTGCGGCGAGCGGCGAGCGGCGGGGGAGGTTCAGCTGTTAGCTCAGCTGCCGCCTTGGATGTTTTAGTAAGTTTCAAGGCCATCTTATAATGCAATTATTTTGCAAATCAGTAACAAGGGGCATTTATGTCTTTTACAACATGCACTTCCATTAAAATCCATCTTTTCCTAGCTCGTGCCCCCCTTCCCTCTCTGTACGTACACAGTGTAATGTAATACTACACGTACGGCGCTCATCGCTCAGTGCCATGGTTTTACCTTCTTCCCCCCTAATTACCGTCAAAAATACTGCCGAAAAATTAATACTAATTATAAATTATGTAATAATCTGATATGTAAAGCCGCGTGAGCAATGCTATTTTCATTTGTATTTGTATGCAGCGGGCACAGTTAAAATAGTTAAAATCAATATATTTGCACATATCAAACGATCACAGCATAAACAACTATCACACGCTATTACATCGCAACATCCAAAGATAACAATAATATATATTATTTTACAAGTATTATTTTATGTACAGGATCCACAGATCTCCATATTATGGATTGACATGACAAAACGATTAAATTAGCTAGCGCATTAAAATTAAAACTAATACAGCGGCGCCCAAGCAAAGGTAAAATCCAAATCGGGATGTAAAATTGACCGCTTTTGATTGTTTGAAACTTTGTAGCGCATGCATAAGATGATATTATTTACTTTCCGGCACTCATTCTGCGCCGCTTTAATATTGAACAGTAGCGCAGTAAGGCAAACCATATTATAGAGATCGACAGGACATAACGCCACGCTCGTGTATCCGCCCCGAAGCAGGCCTCGAGGGGAGCCACCGCCGACAGAATGGATGGCTCGTAGCCGTTTTCCACTCGACCGTTACTTTATGATATCAATTAAGTGGTCGTTTTATTTCATTTTATGAGATTTAAAAGCGAACATATTATAGTGGAAACCGAGAAGGAGCCATCGGCGTGTATCAATATTTCTAAAATTTTCATACAATTTATACATTTTGAGATTGCAATAAAATAGTAGCGGCCGGGTCACCTGTGGACGCTCACCGCCCCCTCGCTAGGCGTCCGGCGCGCACCGCGTCGCGCCGCCTACTGCTCGTCGGCGGGCGCGGGCGCGGGGGAGGGCGCGGGGGAGGGCGCGGCGGGGGCGCGCATCGGCGGGAAGTGCTTGGGGTCGCGCAGGTCGAAGGCGCCGCGCGGCGGGGAGCCGGCCAGCGCCGCGCCCAGCTCCAGCGCGCGCTCCGACTCTGCGGCGACACGGCGCGGCGTCACGGGCGGGCCGGGCGCGGGAGGCTCCGCGCGATCCCATCCTACCCTCGATACTTCGCTACCTTTGGTTCATTTTATGCGCGGCGGGCGGGATTACATTATCGAAGCGCTTGATGCACCGTTGAAATATATAAGAAAAAACGATCCCGCGGAGCCTCCGAACTTAACAATAACTTGTGTAGACAAATATTCACAATCACACCTTCACCGACAACACCAGTCGCCACTTTCTTGGCGACATCGTTGCTTCTATGATAATAAACATGCATGATAGGTGATGAATAATTAGTTTGTTTTTATGTTGATTTTAAAAATTAATTTGAAAAATATAAATATTATAATCGACTCTCGACTTCTAAATATAAAATCAATCTACCCTAGAAAATATATATATATAATATATATGTCGCACTCGACAAGTTTAATCGGCCACTGCCTTTTACTGTTTAGATTACAAACTGTATTTACTGAGCAGCGTCATACAAACAGCCCTGAAAGTATTTAAAACGCTACAGGTTCACGTATTACTTAAAAAAAATTAAGAACTCGCTCGTACTGATCTTTTTGGTAGGACTTCAAGTTCGGCAAGTGTTGATGTGGCAGGGTGTGAAGAGCGTGCGATCGCTTCGACCTTCGACTCGTTATTAGGCGAGGGCGCGCGTGTCCCGCTCCCTTGACCAGTGTTACCAACCCTACTGTTTTAACAGTAGATTTGCTGTTTTCATGTCGGTGTCCATGTTTTCTGTTTCATTCCTAATTTTTACTGTTTTTCAACTATTGTTCAGCGCCAGGTATAACACATAGCATATTATAAAAACCAAATTACGCAACAGAATATCGACCACAACTATTAAAGGAGTATTACACACAAAATCCGAAATAACCGATTGCTATTCATTTGAAGCCACAGAAAGGGACATGAAGAAATTTAACAAAAATATGTATGACTTTAAAAATAATAATGAATGTGAAAATAGTGAAGATGAGGCTTCAGATGAAACTGAAAAATAATTTTACTTTGATTTTTGTTGTTGTGATTATTAATTTAACAATGCATGTGAGTTCTGGTAACTAAGAAAATTGTTTATTGTTTAAAAAAGTATGGAATCTGCCTTTTTACTTTACCTACTGTTTTTGTTGGCTAGTTGTTGTTTTTAGTTTTTGGGGTTGGCAACACTGCCCTTGACAGCCGTCATAAGTACGACGTGAAGCTACCCAGCGGCTGGCGGTCAGAAACGATTACGAGACGACGGCTATTGCCATCCGCTGTCAAATAATATGAACCTATGACGCCTTAATAGTTTTATCCTTAAATAGTGCTCGCGTAAGATTTACGTAAACATGCACTAGCGCCAACTAATATATGCATTATGTTGCAAGTTTGACTATTTTCATTTCATTGCAGTTTATGAAGCAGCACCTGCGATCTTTGGACATTTTGTTTGTATGGAATGGCCTGTCCATATATTTACAACAAGTCCGTTTAAATACTATATTTTTTAATTTGTTTAATTCTTGCTTAAAATGAGTCACTTTAATTAGATTTCGTTTCTTTAGTTTTTAGAAAATTTCATTTCCATCAAGTAGATTCGAAAAAATATCATTAATAGATTTTGTAAGTGCATATGTGCGTACTACAGAAAATATACTACATTTACCTATAAAAAAACATACAATGGCTAACATATAATATGTCGGATCAGAGTCGTCTATCTAATCAATTATAGCCTTTTTCAATAAAAAAAAAATGAAGGGGACAAATTTTCCAAACGTACAGACGGGACACTTTAGACTCGGAATAGATATTATCTCGTTTAAAGGTTATTAACGAGCACCAACATGGTAAGATGGCTTGTCTCTCAAGTCGCACATGCGGGCGAAGGCTGTCGGAGCGACTGTATTTATTATCTATCTTTATATCATGGTATCTAGATCTCATTGTTTGTGGCCGATTGAACGAGTTGGCTGCGACTTACATCAAATTGTATTTACATTTTAAATTGTAGTTGTCAAAAACATGATGGGGGATGGAACGATTCAAGAAGCAAAAGCTTTTTGTAATGATTGCTGAGTATGTAATCGTAATTTTCTAATTAATTTGTACATGAGAATCCAAAAATTAAACGGAATAAAAAATACCTTATATTTAATTTCTTATTATTATATTTTTGCTAGTTCCTTGAGCTCATATTATATATAATTTTCTGTACAAATGAATTAGAACCACTAGCGTGAAGTCGAACAAACAAATCGGCGGTCGCCACGTACGATATAAAGACATGTCCGAGACGTACATTTACAGGAGAGGAAAAAATTTATACAAATCAATCTAGACAATCTTTTTTTAAACTAAAATATTTAAACAAATGGTTTAGCTTGGTAATAAGAATTTCCAACATTTTTAGAAAGAGGCATCTGTCTGTTTCTACTTTAAAATTAAAATAATTCAACGTAGCTAAGTCTAAGATATCTGTTTTACGTGGGAGGCGTCAATAAATAAAATGAGAAAAAAACTTATTACTATACTTTTTTCTAAAAACGACAAGGTAAACATTAAACACACAAGTATTATTAGTTTGTTCCTCGCAACTGGTGTTATGTTTGAATACAGCGCAGTACGGAACGATACGTGCGAGTTGTGAGCATTACGGCATTGATACTTTGAAATCATAATCGTTGTTCTCTTTTGTGTTTTGAATACCTAATAAAATACTTAATGTAAAGATATGAAAAAAATTAAATTTTGGACATGTCTTTATGTACGTTGGGGCCGTCGAAGTATAACCATACGAAGCACACGGTCATGTTCGCGACGCCACAGCGCGCCGAGGGCATAGAGAGAGGATCGGTCGTCGCCCCTCTCCCTTCCTCACCTGTCACGGCGCTGCTCCGCGGTCGTCACTCTCGGGGGCTGTCCGACGTCGTGTCTGAGTTCCCCAAAAATTACTAGCGTCAGTACAAATTGTAAGAGTGTCGGAACATTCGAGCGACTCGATATAGATGGGCGCATGCGGCGGACCGATCCTCCTCGCGACACAGTACAGTCGGAAACGAGGCGCTCGGTCGGAACATACTCACGCATCTACGGGGGCAATGGGCTCATTCGACTACGACAAGCGCAGCGGTGTCGGGCGCTCGTCGGCGCGGGGCCGGCGAGCGCGGACAGCGGCAGTGTGAGAGCGAGCGGGGGCGGGAGGAGGAGGAGGCGGGGGAGGGGCGGCAGTCGGCGGCGCTAGCTACCTGTCATGTCGTCCGGGAGGCGGCCGCGCAGCGCGCCCGCGTAACTGCAGCCCGATGCGGCTGCGGGGAACAAGTCGTCAGCCGCCGCCCGCACGCCCCGCGCCCCGCGGCCCCCGGGGGGACTGACGTCCGTCGCGTGTTACATCGCGATCGGTGCTCGCTAGGGGTCGCGGGGCGGGGGGAGACGGCTGGGGACGGGCGGCATCTCGGCTCGAGATCGTATTTATGTTAATTTTATTTGGACTATAAAATATACTAATATAAATTTCAATAAACAACATTTTAATACACATATTAAATGTCAGTTATAAGTCGTAGGTCCTATTTAAAAGATTTGATTAACATGAGAAATAAAAATTGATAAATATTCCTATAAATATATATCATTGTATAATATTAATTTGGAAGTGTCATGAATAAATATTATATGATAAAAATGATGACCGTTAGAAGAAGGAGGAAAAACAAGTTGCGTCCATGTGAACTTTGAGATAGTCGATGGCGCCGATCGAGGGCGCAGTCGCTTTCCCAAGTGACGGTTGTAAAGAAGCGTTAAGCGAGTCGGGGAGAGCCGACGCGGACGACACGAGAGACGCGGGCCTCCCGGCGCGCTCGCGAGCGGAGGGGACGCGTGCGGGGAGCGGGCGGGGAGCGGGGGTGAATGTGGGGCGGTGGCGGGCGGCCGCGGCCACGAGACCGCGCCGCACGCCGGGCCCGATGCTGGCACTGCCATATTGTAGATAGCTCTCGAGAGTTCAATGCTAGCGATATAGAATCGAGTCGGTCGCGGCGGGGAGAGCGCGTCACGTACCTTCCTGCGGCAGGTGCGGCGGCGGCGCGGCCGCGTCCAGCAGCCGGTGCGTGCGCAGCAGCGCGCACTCGCCGCCCTCCTGCGCGTCCAGCGCGTACACGTACACGGCGCCGTCGGACGTGGCGACCAGCAGCCGCGCCGCGCGCGCCACGTTGGTGACGGCGGCGACGGCGCGGCGCGCGGGGCGCGGCAGGCGCGCGGCGGCGAAGGCGCGGCCCTGCGTCAGCACGTCGGCCACCTGCGCGGGCAGGTAGCCGGCGCCGGCGGACACGGCCTGCGACAGCCAGTCGATCCAGCCCGCCTCGCCGCCGCCCGCGCCCGCCGCGCCCTCGTCGCCGGCCGCGCCGCCCGCCGCGCCCGCGCCGCCCGCGCCCGCCGCGCCCTCCTGCAGCCGGAACACGTGCACCGTCTCCGTGTTGGACGTGGCCGCCAGGTAGGCGCCGCACGCGCTGAAGGCGAGGCACGCGATGGACACGCAGCGCTTCACGCCGCGCCGGAACTCGTAGAGGCGCGTGCGCTCCGGCACGGCGAACACGCGGATGACGGTGCCGCGCTCCGACGCGGTGGCGAGGCGCCGCCCGCACATGGACCACGCCAGCGCCGCCAGCGGGCTGTCGTGCGCGCTGATCACGCACTTCGCGTTCTGGAACGTGACGTCACGCGTTACGGACCGAGCGGGCGCGACGCGCGCGGCGGCGGGCACACGTACCAGGTGCACGGCGTCGAAGATCTGCACCTCGCCGACGGCGCTGGAGCCGGGGTAGGCCACGTAGCAGTGGTCCACGCAGGGCGAGAGCGCGCACAGGCCTCGCGGGTTGGGCGGCGTGTCGCGGATGGTGTGCAGGATTTTCATGTCTCTTATATTATGAATATGAAGAGACTCCTCCAAGCATACTATCAGCCTCTATAAGTTGAAGTAAATTGCGGCTTAAAATTTGAACCACCTGATAATATTTTTATGCACAAGAATAAAGAACTTACGGATCGATTTAGTTTCACAGCAAGTATTGTATTGCTGTAACTATAGTTGCATATCTCGGTTCCTTTTTTGTAGTGACATACGATTAGCTTCCTGAAACAAATAGTTTACCGATACTTATAAAATCTCTTATAGGCAAAATATTGGATTGCACAGTGCAATGAGTGTACTTTATAATCTTGTGCTCTCTTATGTTAGATCTATTCAGGTTCCCTTACTTGCTAGTATTAAGTTTTAAAAGGACTAAAGCGAAACTGGTACTAAGAGGGTTCGGGACTAAAGAACATGTCCACAAGAATACGTTTTACAACGCGTCTATTTCCATACGATAATGTATATAATAATATATATCTCGATAACTACAACGACTTTGCGTCACGTTCTTCACTGATTAATTCCGATAAAGATATCATTATCATCTATTATTGACTTTGCCATGTCATATAAAGGTCTTTTGTTATTTAGTTAGATGTGAATAAAATCTTAACTTTTATTTTTCATGAATGCATCAGTGCGATGAAATACACGTAGAACAGTTTGGTGACTAGCACGTGCCAACACCTCAGACGACACGTATGGTATTACGAAATAGTTTGTACAGAATGCCAAAAACATTTAAATTTCCAGTAGCACGCAAACCTGACAAAAAGCTGTTGCTATCAGAATGACGAGTTCTGCCTTTTCATATCAATTCTTTGTAACGTAAATAAAATGTATGTAAAGTCAACGCACCCTGAGTTAGTCAGCATTGATTAACTCAGGGTGCGTTGGCTCTCTAATTTTTCGTGCTCAAAAACAATTTCTTTACATTGCGATATATAATCAAATTTTATAATGTGTTGAAAACAATTGTTTAACATATGGTAGGTAGGTTGCTTAAGATATGGGTGGCTTTGACGAAAGCTTTTATAATAACGTATACAGTCATAATTATTCTAGCCGGCGGGGCGCGACGAGCACTCGCGCAGGTGTGTCGCGCGACGACGCGACCACGGCCAAGTTCACGAGCCCACGCACCTCAAACCGCGATCGGCTCGCGGCCTGCTGCTATTATAATAATACTCAAACCATTTAACGAATCCATGTCTAAGATAATCTTATTAACAATTATAAGTTTTTAGATCCTACGAGTAAGCCTTTGTCTTGTCTGCAAAGGATTGCCGAACGCAGGTGGTAATGCCAACTGCTTATCATTTTAAAGTTCTCCTTAATTAAGATTTAAATTTTTATTATTAAGCAAAATATTTTCTATATGATGAATAGAATATATCCTAGCCATTGATACATTGTTAACAACACGTTTCTACAAAAGCAGTCATTGATACATTATTAACAACACGTTTCTACTAAAAACCATCACAAACAGGAATTCAGAATTCCCAGCAGGAACATATCCACTTTTTAACTGCTTCCACTTTTTATCTGCTTAGTAAAATTGGCCTGCCTGGTTCAGCCGTCTAAAAGCTATAATTGTTTCGTTAGCAGGAGCTTTCAATCCGACTTCCGCAATAGCAGCTCCTTTGCAGCAGCCCCATAAAGATCCATTTATAAACTTTTGGTAAAGACTGTCAAGCCCTTGACGTAATAGTAGTATTTGTGACTCGCTACAAAAGGTGAGACTGCAAAGTCCTGATCAATAGACTGTTGATATAACCTGCTCACCGGGTTGTCAGGTTTTACAATAGGATTTGGAATAATATTTACCTATTTAATATAAATACATTGTACATAATCATGGGTTTCTGAAAGAGCATGTAATTCAAAGCAACTATACTTTCTATTAAAACATAGATTCCATTGTCGCTCTTTAACAGGAAGTGTGCCTTACATTATTATTGTAATAACAAATTTCACAGTTAATAATTATGTTTTATTCCACAGCTATAGCATTTTAGCTACACCACTTATTAAAACAATGTATATACATATGTCAGTGAGAACGGAGACCGCGAGGTACATTGTCATGTGTCAGCTTCTAATTCACAGCTGCTATATGATGTTATAATTTAAACATACAGCTTTAAAAATTGTATAATAAAAATTAAGGACTCATTTTTGTTTAAGGATAAAATATGTAGAACTATAATGTCACATACCTGGGAGCTGAAACAGTAACAATGGCAACCAATGAGCTGCTAAACAGTCGATCCACAAGGCAGGTATCCTGTCCCGACCTGCTAGCATATATCTCCTCAATTCCATCATCTTGGGTCAATCCAAACAGGTGATATCCACTACTACTGCCAGCTACTAGGGATCTACAAAATACATACTCAAAATATAATTTCACTTCATAATAACAGTTAAATATTGATTTCCTACATATTTCACACTGGAAAAATATGAGATAAAATATGTACATAGTGTATAGCTAGCTATAATTTTTGTTACACATTCAAAATAATAATGAATTAATATCAGGTAGTGTAGTGTGTGTTGTACAATGTAAAAAAATAATATTATGTCTGAAATTTACATAAATAGTCAGTTTAACACTAAATTAGATGCAACAAGCAGACACAGTATTCAATTACTGATGAAGCTTTATGAAAATATAGCTATCCATATGTGTCTTTCCAAAGAGAATATTGGCAATGCTTTTGGAAAGAAGTTGCTTATTCTGTATTATATGCTCCGAGCCCAGAGCAGTTCTTCCAGTTTAGGTACAACAAATTAATTAAAAAAAAAGTTTCTGTGAGCTGTATTAAGTATTAAACCAGTTACTAAATTAAAGGCCGATTAATTTAATTTCAATTATATATTATTGAAACGTTACACATTAATGTCTAAAGTAATTATTGTTAAAACAAAAAAAAAACATAATACTAATGAATGCTAAGTATAGATATTTAAATATGATGAAATCGCAATTCTGGTTATTGAATGTTTGTCACATCATATAATAAATATATTGACATAATCATTTATTTGTTTACAACATCTGATTTTTGCTTATTGTTACGAAAATAATGGCATTGAAAAATTGCATCATCGCACAATAACGCAAGCTGTGTTCGTTACCCAAGGCGATGCTGTATGCCTGTTTTAGCGATAGCGCCAATAGCCGCCCAAATGGAGCTACGAAAGCAGCCTTGACGTACGTTATCACAGCTGGGCTCGATTGTCAATTACTAGTAAAATTAATGGCGATAGCGTTAGTTTTATTTCTAGACTGAACTGAGCTATGAAGAGTTACCTTCAGATCACACAAATACACAAGTAATATAATGTAGTAGACTTACGTGCAATCTTGATTAAACTGAACAAATATTCCTCCTGCATTTGTTCCCTCTGTACTGAGTCCTCCTCCCAAACTCATTGGACCGTTCGAAATTATTAGGTTTTTCAAATATTAATTAATTTCTTTAATCGACATACACGCACTGCGACCTTTGTTACTGAACACAAACAGTCACTCACTCCTTGTAAATAACAAAAACTTAGTATTCGTCACAAGTAGAATTTTTTGACACAAAGAACGACCTTGCTCACTGCTAAAAACAAGCCCCCTCCTGCACTCACTCAAACCATCCATTCGCTAAGCTAATCGTAAAATCGTAATCACTATCGCGCGATGCACCCTTGTCGTCTATTGTTACCATAGACAATGCAATTTGTCAATTGCCATGCATCAATCCCATCTTTTATAACATTCTAATGAAAAATTCTTTTCAAATAAGATAAAAAATACTTTTCTACGAGCTATTTTTTCTTATTCCATAATATTGAATGACTATAAGTCAAATTATAAAGTACGAAAGTATATTTTTGAGATATGAGCAAGATTTTGAAGGTGTGCTTCCGTGGAACCTTTAGCCGATCGTTTCCTTTCGTCACTTTATTATTTAACTATGCCTTGATTGCTTTACTATAATGATGAAACAATACCAGGTGTAATTACTAGACATATAGATAGATATATATATATATATATCTTTTATATCTTTATATATATAAAAGAAAGTCGTGTTAGTTACTCCACTTATAACTCAAGAACGGCTGAACCGATTTAGCTGAAAATTGGCAGGGAGGTAGTTTAGAGCCAGGAGAAGGACATAGGATACTTTTTATCCCGTTCGACAGCATTCCCATGTGACTTGACATGAAACGTCAGTCATTATAAAAAGTGGTAAAACAAAAAAGAATCAGACTTGGAATAACAAAACGCAAATGACAGCAGTGTAATGATATTTGTAAGAAATCAATAATAAAACTATTTCTATTAAAGAAATAATTAACAATTATAATGTAACGTGGCATGTTCACGGGTCGGAAGACCATCTGCGTTGTTTGTTTTTGCGCCTGATAATAAAACAAAAAATGTCGTGTATCACAAGGTACTTAAATGAAGAGCAACCTATGTACTAAAATACAGAAATAATTATGAATGATTAATGTAGGTATTTAATTTTTTTGTATTTTTCCAATTAAAAAAAAAACTGCTTATTTATTGCCTTTAAGGCGGAACAAAGTTCGCCGGGTCAGCTAGTACACTATATATACTTAAGTCTTAGTATATTTTTCATAGCATTGTATTTTTGTCTACGTCTGCTTATTACTATTATTGGTATTTATTATATTTCAGGAGTTGCTGTCTGACCTCCACGATTCTTAACGATCCAGAGTTTGTATATTTTTCGGAAAAATGTTTTAAAGAAAATTTCATACTTTATTGACTGGTAATGCTAAATATTTGCCACATGTAACAAATATCTACAGACTATCAGAAATCGGTGTAAGAATCTATAAATATTAACCTAAGCGTTACAAAATTTAAAAAAATAATTATTCAACTATCTATAATGTTTGTATCTATGATTATGTGTATCTACGGTAATGAGCAATCAGAATGAAAAATTGTCAATGTCAGTTGATCAGTTTGTCAAATGTCAAAATGGAAAGAGACATCCAACATCGGACACGTGCTTAATTGTTCACTGTTTCTGTTATTGTTATTTTGTTATATATTATTAAGTAGTATATATTAATTTTTGAGTACTTATACTGTATTGTTTTAGTCTCTTTCATTTAAACCAAAGAATTGAATGGAACTTACCTTTTAATAATAAATAAAATATTAAAATGGGTCGTAAAATCCCTGCTAAAAAACATCGTGGGGTTAAAGACCCCTTAGCGCAACAAGCTAAACGTTTACAAAGGTAACTTTATCTATAAATTAAACATTTTACGATTTCATTTATTCACATAAAATAATAGTAATTAAGTTTTAATTTTTATTGAAATTGCCTTTTACATTTTAGCCTTAAGGGTAAAATAAATGCTCCTCCGAAAGATCCAGACGAGCAACCCGTTCCTCAATCCCTTAAACAATTGTTTGCGTTTCAAAACAAAGATAATGTGACGAAAAGGCAGAAGAAAAATAAAAAGAATCTAAGAGGTTGGTATACAAATAAACTACGATATTTCTCTTTAATTCCCCTCGATTACCAACGGGTTTAGTGGACCAGGTAGATTCTACAATGAGGAATATTATTTATTTTCTAATATTATAAAGATAATTCCTTTGTGCACATATTTGTTATTCCAAGTATGTAAGGACAAGCTTAATTTTGTTTTATTAAAATTGAATTAAAAAGAAAGATTATTTTATTTTATATAATTATTATAGAATTCATTTTTTATTTTATATAAATATTATTAAATGTATAAATTCGTTTATTATATTTTATAGACATTGTGAGAGATTCAAGAGGTGGAGGTAACCCAATAGCTCAATTGAAGAAGCTACCTGGAGAATCAGGACGTGGGTTTTCTTTACGCATCAACAGTGCTTTGAAAGCCTTACATGATCCCACAGAGCAACTGGATTATCCTGTATGTATAAGTAATCTTGACTAGGTTTCATTTTAAATCCATAATATAATATACTATATTTGTCCATATAGTGTACACATCCATCGTACGTGTGTGTCACAGTTGTTGCGTGTTGGTAATGAGTCTGCATTTAGCTTCTATGGTTGTGGGTTCAACTCACATTCAGGCAGATGTTTGTATTGAACTTACAAATATCTGTATCGGTCTGGGTGTTTGTCCTTGTGGGTCTCGTTACCGTGCCTCGGAGAGCACATTAAGCTGTCAGTCACAACTGTTATCACATAACATCTGATAATAATCATTAACTCTTAATGTGTAATTTGCTCTTATCCAATGAGTTTTTGGTTGTCTGTGTCTGTGACCTGTCCAATCGGATAAGAGAAATAAACAGACCTTAGACTTAAAGACTTAGACTAAAATACCAATTTGAAGGACCATAAATTTTGTTTGTGGTATTAAAAATAGGTTTGCTCAGTTAAAACTGGGTCAATATAATATTAAAGTCAACTTTTTAAATTGTACAAATGTTGTTTTAATTATATGTATTGTGTAAAAATAAAAATATTTGTTAGCAAGATCTAGATGAAGACGACGTGAAGGGCGAGCGGATGGCGGCGCAGCGCGAGCGGCGACAGCGGAAGCGAAAGGCGGCGGCTAAGAGTGGCGCCGCCGATGTAGAACCGAAACTTACTCGCACACAGAAGTTTGCACTTAAAAAGCAAGCAAAGAAGTTAAAAGCAGAGGTAATAATCATTTTGTATGGTAAAAAAATGTAACTAAATACTTTTGTTGTTATACATACTCATGTACGTGAATGATAATAATTATTCAGCAACTTAAAAATGAAGCTATTTCTTCAGGCAATTATTAATATTTATAGCATGCTATATGTAACAACTCATATATTGCTCTTACATATTTGTTAATACTTTTATAATTTTAAAAATATGTACATCCTTATCGTTTTTTTCCATTATCCATCACTATTATTTCTTATACAGTGTAATTATCATGTAATGTGTCATTGTACTCGTTGTAATTAAAATACAAGTATATATAACGACGTCAGGAGGCGTCGCGGCCGGAGCTGCGCTACGAGCGCGTGCAGTTCGGCGAGCGCGCGGACGCGCCGCCCGCGCTCGCCGCGCCGCGCCGCGCGCCGCCGCGCGAGCGGGTGAGTGCGACCGCCATACTCGGGGTGCGGTTTAAAGATATTGGGTTACGTCGGACGCGTCGCGCTCGCAGCCATCGAAGTGTGAATACTGCAACTCGCATCGATATTCTGTATGAGCTACAGCGAGCCTCATGTTACCGAAAACGCGAACGTCCCATTACTTAAAACTGAACTCTTCTTCAGCTTCAACGGTAATAAATGTGGTGTATTTGTTGGAGGGTCGGCTCGGGTGTCGGGATAATATCGAGTTTTAATATTGTTTCTATGGCCATGTTGGGAGGTCACCCACAGTGAGCATGTCCCTATCGTGTGTCGGCAGGCGGGCGGGCGCGACCTCCTGCTGACGGCGATGCTCGCGGGCGCGGGCGGGGAGCGCGGG
Organism: Hestina assimilis; assembly: GCA_023373885.1. NCBI lineage: Eukaryota > Metazoa > Arthropoda > Insecta > Lepidoptera > Nymphalidae > Hestina > Hestina assimilis. The sequence continues at coordinate 92,575 of CM041749.1, read as the reverse complement.
GAGCGGGAGCGGGAGCGGCGCGAGCGCGCGCGGCTGGACGCGGTGGCCGCGTACCGCGCGCTCAAGGCGCAGCGCCGGCTGGCCGCGGCGGCGCCGAGGAAGCGGGACAGGACGTGACTGCGCGCCACACGCCGAGTGGCTCTCAGATGAATGCGAAATGTGATATTTCTTTGTTTTTCTTTGACATAATTGGTTCGTTGGACTTGACCGCTTGTAAATGAAGAAAGATTATAAATAAAATTATTGTTAATCAAATTTCTATATTATTATATACCATAAAAAATGTAAAATAAAGTAAAAGATTGTCGGGAAAAAAATAATAATAGAAATCGATTCAGTAGTTTGGTTTTTAAATCAAAATAACTGGAAAATGTATGCCTTACGCCAAACCGAAATTGCATATTTTGTCTTCTTGTGCCTTTTTGTGTATATAGTCGTACATGTATGGCTTATATATATATATTAACCGACTTTAAAAAATGAGGATATTCTGTGTTCCACTGTATGAATGTTTTTTGGGTTCGATTGCGATTGTCTTCCCGGTGAATAAAATAATCAGTTTAAATAATATGATAGCGCCTGATATTTCAGGTAAAACAATATGCCTTATACAAACATTGCTGAATAATTTATTCAGCTTTATTTAGGTGTTCATCGTACGTATATATTTATTAGTAAAGGATAACAATATCGACGACCTTGATTTTGAACTTTCGAGATTTATGTTAATTAATTTCCGTCTCGATTTCTCTATCCGCGATACACATTCTCGCCCGACGGCGCGACGAGGCGCGACGCTCCGTATACACAACAGTCGACTAGTGGTAAAGTTATAATTTATCTTTAATTGTATGTCAATCATCATAACAAGCACAATTTGTGTACGAAATTTCGCAGCTTTTACCGGCGATTGTGGCAAGTAAAGACAAATAATCCGCTACCCTACTATATCCTTCATTGGCTGTTATAGAATTTGTAAAGTTGCATATCCTGGGTTGAAAGTTGCACTTTTAAAGGCACCTGTTAATTTTATAAGTGTAAAGAGAGAGACCCGCATTTGGTAAATTACAAACATCTCAATAAAAGTTTGTTAATATGAATTTAATTATTTAACTCTTACTATATCGTTTTTTGTTACAAAACGCAATAATACACTTATTGAGTACAACTATTTATTCTTTCGTATTTTAATACCACCTATAGATGGCCTGTCATAAGGAAAACACGAAAGGCTGTGTGCGGTCACCTCGCGTGAGAGGGGCAAGGGGGAGGAGGAATAGATAGGGCTTGCACTAATGAATGAAATACAATATTGTGTCTGTCTGTTTTGTGTGTATCGGTCAAGCCGGCTTATTCATACCGATAATAGTAAAGGAACTAAAATAAATGAAAATGATCTGATTCATCATTTCGTACATACCCAATAATGTATTAGGCATGGAATTAAACCATATTTGCTGAAGTACTCTGTGTCATTACAAGCGTCGTTCTTTGACTAATTGGAAAAATACTTCAAGTATGGCAAGTGTTCATAGGTAGCGGTCGCTGCCTGTCACCAGGCGGCCCGTATGATTGTTTGCCAACCGCCATAAACTAATAAACGTAGATTCAATCTGTTGTCTGGATACTTTCACAAATTTTGTTATCTCGAACGAAAGTGTAATATACTAAGTCACACTAAAACTAAACTAAACATGCCATCTACGTTTTTTTTTTGTTTTGGCCTTTGGTACTGCGGTTATTAGCCCGCCGTAATTCTGCCAATGTCAACGTATAGTGGAAAAGACATCGTGGACTAAATGGTTGAGTTTTGTGGAGATGGTTCAGTAACATCGAATACCTAAAATGTTAAGGAGCCATCTAGGTTGGTGACAACGAGTTTTAAATTTCCTTGTCGTCATATTGTTTGTCATTATCCTTGGCACTCTAGTCTTGGGTCTAGTTATATTTAACTTAACACGATTGCGGGTGACTCGTTGGGAACTCGCCGATGACATTCAAAGAATACAAGAGCTTACTTTAAAATTGTTCCTTATATCGGCCCCTTTATACAAATTACGAAATAAAATTAATTTCTAAACAACGAAATAAAATCAAAATTTTGTACCCAATAACTTAAATTTGGTTTTTAGTGTTCCATACCTCTACAGATACAATACCAAACTCCCAGAGGATAATATACAATCTATCATAACGCTGTCTGTCTGAGAACATTGAAAAAAGAAATTTAAAGGGTTTGAAATTAATTCATTCTAATCCGAAGGGTGTATTTTCCGACTAGGCAGGCGTTGGGTAGTTGTAATATAATAATTATATTATTCTGAGTTGTAAAATTCGATAGAGCGAATTAGGGTTGTGACAACGTCCTTTTTTTTACCGCGTTGTATTGTGTAGCGTGTAGATGTCGCTACGAGTACAAATTCGACAGCGCGATGTAGTATTGTGATGTCTTACGATCATGATGTGTATGTTTTATGTGCATGTATAGTTCCTTAAATTTAAGTTGAACCAAAATGGCCGCTTCTGCGCAGGAACAAGCATGGACAAAAATGTTAGACAAAAATATTGATATCGTCTTATTTAAATAGATTTTTTATAAAGTGGGAAAACGGAATTAAGTATATAATACACTTATTATTTCTTCTAAATTAAATTAATTATTTATTCATTTTCGTTATTAATTACTTAAATAGAATAAAACAAATAAATAGTATAGAAAAAAGGTATCTATATCCAAAAAAAAGTTAATGTACATTTTTAATCACTGTCACTTATTGAGATGACACCTTATCTTCTCAAATAAAATTAAATGTTTACACATCTTGACAAAAATAAATTATATTTAAATTTAATATTTAATAATTTATTTTTAAAGAACTAAAAGAACCGTGAGCGAGTACTAATCGGGTGTAGCGTCGTCGCGTTACGCGGCCCCTTCATACTGCATACGGTTGAGACCCAAAAACGTGTTACTTACATGGCATGGTTCAACTTACATTTAACAGACTATACATAGCCACATTAGTATCAAAAGCTACTCGCAGTGGTTGCTACGTTGCTATTTTTTTATATATTTGAATATAATAAATACTGATCCGAACTGTCTTTCAATTCTGTTTTGACTGAACTATTTGATACTCACTCACTCGCTCCACTCCGGCCGTTAAACACCTTCCGGCGCCTTGGCTAACACATGATATCAAAGCACTTATGGCTAAGCGCAACTCTGCCAAGTCTAAATATAAACTACACCCAACTGATCAAATCAAATCAAATCAAAATTATTTTTATTCAAGTAGACTTTTAAAAAGTACTTCTTTACCATTTTCATTTAGTGCTATTACTACTGAGGATATAAAAAAAGCATATACTAACAATAAAATGTGATTCGATCGGTAGTGACGGCATCAGTCGTTAAATGATTATCCTAGCGCTTGACGATATCCACATCTTTAACTATTCTCTTTCCAGTAATACTTTTCCTAACATGTGGTGTCGGGCAGTTGTCATTCCGTTACCAAAAATTAGTAATCCATCTAATGGATCTCACTTTCGTCCAATATCTATCCTTCCCTTCTTATCTAAGGTTTTAGAGCGTATAATTCATCAGCAACTTTCTGTATTTTTTAATCAAAATAATATCCTTTCTACTTTCCAGTCTGCCTTTCGCACAGGACACAGGACGACAACCGCGCTCGTCAAACTTTGTGACGACATTCCATTTGGAATAGAAAACCAGCAAATTACAATTCTTGCCCGACTCGACTTCTCTAACGCATTCAATACCGTTGATTTTGACATCCTTCTAGCCATTTTTAAATCTATAAACATTTCCCCTAATGCTAATGACTGGTTTAGATCCAATCTACATGATCGTGAACAACGCATTTGCGTTGATGGCAAATACTCGTTGTGCTGTCGTCTTGTTGCTGGAGTTCCGCAAGGCGGTGTACTCTCTCCTTTGCTTTTTTCTATCTTTATTAACTCTCTTACCGAACTTCTCTCTATCCCTTTTCATTTGTATGCTGATGACTTGCAGATTTATATTACGACAACCGTCAATGACATCAGTTGTAAAGAACTGATAAATTGTAATCTCTTAGTAATTCTAATCTATAAGTAGCTGGAGCAAGTCGTATGGGTTGACTATAAACCCTAGCAAGTCTCAGTTTTCTCTCTTTGGTAATCAAAGTCAACTTAACAAATTAAATCCTAATATCCTTTCTTCCATATTATTTGACAGCGCTGTTGTGCAATTTAGCGGTTCCGTGAAAAATCTGGGTATCATAATGGACAGTAACATGTCCTGGGGTCCTCAAGTTGCTGAAGTTAGCCGAAAGATATTTAGTACAGTTGGTAGGCTAAAGAGGTGGAAGAATTTTCTGCCACTCAAAACTAAAATAAATCTTTCACAATCACTTCTTCTTCCACTTCTGGACTATGGGGACTCATGTTATCTGGATTTGTCACAGGGACTGTTGAATAAGCTTGAACGCCTGCAAAATCTCTACATAGGATTTATTTTCGGTCTTCGGGAGTTTGACCATAGCTCACAGCATCGCATCAAACTACAATGGCTTACAACAACGCCGTCATCTTCATGCTCTTGTTCTTTTATATTATTCTTTTCCTTCCCAGTAACTCCTTCATACCTAAACAAACGCTTTTCTTTTCTTGGCTCGAATTCTCAAATCTCTATGAACCTTCGCTCTCAAACTGACAACCTGCTTGAGGTGCCTCTTTGCCGTACTCATTGTTATAGCAACTCTTTCACCAGCAAAGTAAAAGTAAGTTGTAAAGTTGTGGAATGAATTACCTCGTCATATTAGAACATCTAAATCACTTGGCATGTTTAGAAGCCGTCTTAAGAAATATTATCTGGCAGTGTAATATATGGTCTATGTATGTCTATTAAAGTAATTTATAATATTTTATGTATTCATATTTGAATATGTATGTTACTATGTATTTGTGTATTGTAATATATATGTATTAATATGTAAGTCTATATATGATAAATAATAGGTTTAATGTAATTACAAATATTAAATATATGTTAAGTATTTATTTTACCTTTTTGTGCACTAGTAGCCTTTCCAACAATAAGATATGTTATAAATAAAGGTTGCCTGTAAGAGATCACTTTAAGTGATAAGGTCGCCCTTTTACCATCTTTGTCAAATTAATATATGTATTATGCTGCAATTTCTCTTGTGTGTACAATAAAGAATTTAAATAAATAAATAATATTGTGTAAAAAAAACTACTTCAAAACTAAAAGCAAAAAATAAATAATTTCTGCAACAGAAGATGGTTGCATAAAAACCATAATATTATGCCGATGCCATATTATGGGCCGATGTTTACTTAGGACTGACTTTCTATTGTAGAAATTATTTATCTTTTCCTTCTTCGTTTGGAAGTTTGTATTTTTTTAACTAAATATTCAATGTTACGGAAAGTGAAACGACAAGGCCGCCCACGGACAACCGTGGTAAACTCGCTCACACGAGGTTGAGGAAAACCCGCGTTACACCTGATCATACAATATCATAACCGACACAGTGCGCTAACTGTTATGAGATACATTTATTATTTAAGCTGCAGAATATGGTAACATTTAGTCATTTTTATTTTTTTTAATAATGAAGATAAAATGCGTATTAAGTTTTAATATTTCATTTGTATTTCAGGATTTGCTTGATGACTCTTAGATTAGCGTCGTATGTATGTATTATGTTATCAGCTTACAGCTGATAAATAATAATTCGTTGTCTTGTGTGTAATGTGTAACTACTATTTGTTGAATGTCTAACTGCGACAGTGTCTTATCGTAGTTGTTTTAATATTTCATTCAGTACAAGCTGACACGAGTTGTTGTTATCACCAGTTAACATCATTCATTCTTTATAATATTGTAGTCTTAGTTTCCTCATTGTATTCTTTTATTTTTTCCCTTTTTACGTAACCAACAGAGCTAATGGGAATTATGTGTTTTCAGAAATTTGTGTAAATTTACTCCCTGAATTCGTTCGGGTACATAGTACTTTATTACGTTGATATAGTTACCGTATGAACCGTTTTAATCCTGTTCCTGGGTTCCTTCTACCTATTAACTATATACCCGAAATTAGAATATATGAATTAGTAAATGTCTTGGTTTTTATAAGGTTATTTAATCGTATGTGGTCCTGTTTATAAGCAACAGACAATCTGTAATAACATCCATTACAAATGCGCACTGATCCAATTTCGTGTAGTCATTAGTGAGTACTTCACACCTGACGCGCGCTGCTGACTACATTGTTTAAAGAAACCGTTCAATAATGATTACCCAGATTTATTGTCCTTTGTCGTGTCCACGGAATCGCTTTCGACGCTTTATTCAGATGACGTTGTCACTGTTTGAAGAATTACCGGAAAGGAGGACAATATGCACATAATGGTTGGTATGCGGATGTGCCTTGTAGCTAAACCGACTCCGTTGTTTTACTAGAAAATAGTGATTATTTAAAGTGTAAGTCTATCGGCGTCGTCAATGAGAGGACCGGGCTAGCGTTGCGCTCAGTCATCACTTGGTCATCTCTCCGATCACATCGGCTTCGCAGGAGGCACCCTAAGGACGGAATCGAATTTGAGCCCCGCTCGGTGACGCTGTCAAGGCCAGTAGGGCTAACCATTACACCTGAGTATTCTCACATTCGGCGATATCATCTTTTCATTTCGTATATAAAAACATAAAGTGAACTTATTATTAAATTAACCTTCGCAAAAAACAAATACTAGTATTTGTATTTCGAACTGCAATAAGCAACAGACGAGTAAATGTAAACAATGGTGAAAGGTAATCGTTATTGTTATTGTAATGTCCATACAGCGCCCGCAGATATTGACAGCCGTAACAAGATAGCTGAACCCGCTGAAAGGGTCGATCCCTTTCAGTGGGTGTCACGGCGACAGGCCGACAGCTGAGTGAGCGGCGCATTGTGGGAGCCGACCGCGAGCACGAGGCGCGTCGCGCGTGAAGCCATTCTACAGTTGCGAGAATTTCACACAATGCCTACATTTATGACATACATATCAATAGAATATGTTCAGTTTCTTGGATTTATTAACAACAAAAGATGTAATAAATTATCTAAAAAGATATTAGTTAATAAAAAAAACTACACGGGTAGATGGGCTTTTGTATGTGTGTGTATGCATTCTATCTAAACATGAGCCTAACATTGCAGAGTCCTAACTGTTTTCGCAACGAGCGGCCTCACCCGATACCGACGTGTCCAAATCGAATAACCCTGTTCCTTCCTTTTCATCCTTCCATTCCTGCCCACATATGTTATACTCCTGTTATTGCAAGCTTTCTTACAATTTTTTGACCAAAACGCCGTGAAATTAAAGTCTGAAAGCAGTCAATCTCCCGTCTCCAGGATTCTAGTAGTTCTAGTAGTAGTCCATTAAAATTTACCACTAGTTAGGAAAATTATATTATGGGTATATTTGTAGATACAATCCAGATACTCCGGTATCCAGATATTCGCTTACCATCATGTGGATCGTATGCTTACTTGCCAACTTAGTCACATAAAAAAACAACTTTCCCATATAAACTTATCTCACAATATACATATCAAAGACCATCGCGCCGTCGCGCTTTGCCCCGTAGGACGCTGCGGTCTGCACGTGACGAGGCACCCAGTCCTAATGCATTCGCCACGTGGGCGTTTGTTTACGAAGAGAGCTGCTATCCGCGGAGCGCGCGAGGTCGCAATTCGTCACAGAGGGCTATTAAGGAAATCGACCTAGGATTAGCAATCGCCGCTTCAACGGGGGTGATTAATGCACGCCCGCGGAGGAGCGAGGCCAACCGGTCCCGTGACTCGGTCACACTGCTTACTTCACACTTATTAATCACATCACTTGCAAAAGTTTATCCAATTATGGCGACGGTTTTTACTCAATTCTCAAAGTGACGAGATCCTGAATGAACTTTAAAATATAATTGTATTTATAAATCCGACAATGCAGCTCTAACTAAGGAGGTTGGTACGTTAATGTGCTTAGAGGAATTAGTTTTTAACAAATCACATAAGTTTACAGTGTCTGAACGGAAGTAGCTTTTGGCTAAAGTTTTCTTTATTTAGTGAAGTAATCGCGCAGCCTTCCGGCCACCTTGTCGCTTATAAGAGGTATATCACATCAAAAACATCAAATGTAAAAAAAATTAAAGACACTAAAGTATTTAATTACTAGTATAGAATATCTTAATGTGCAGTATTTCATATTACCTTTAATAATTACTATGAAGTTAACAACTTCATTTTGTAGTCGATGTTATTTCGTTGTTACTTTTAAAGTCCTCAAAATTCTTCATCATCAAGCTGCGGAACCCTTTACTTTCGAGCTTGCGTGGTCCACAACGCACTTGCCTGTCATTATTCATTTTTCCTTTCTTCATATGCTAAATGCTAGCTATCTATGAGGGACAAAATCAATGAACTTTGATTAGTAAATTCGTAAAATACTTATAGACTAAGTAATTCGTAAACTACTTACAGACTTTAAAGGCGTCGGGATGTGACGACCCCATCGCCCGCTGTTGGGATAACCTCTGTCACAACAGAGATTATTCCACCAGTGCAATCAGTCACACTGGTGGTAGGTCTTTTATTGCAAGAAGCCGGCTAGGTAGGTACCACCGCAGTGTCCAATATTCTGCCGCCAAATAGTAGTGTTTAGGCACTACTGTGTTCCGGTTTGAAGGGCATTGTACGCTAGTGAAATTACTGGGCGAACGAGATTTAAGAACTAATATCTCGAGGTTGGCAACGCGTGAGTGGCACCTACTAATGGTGCTGCAAGCGCTCATAGGCTGCGGCACCCACTTACCATCAGGTGGGCCGTATGCTTGTTTGCCAACTTCTAACATAAAAAAAAAAAAAAAAAAAAAAAAAAAAAAAAAGACTAAGTAATTCGTAAGCTACTTATAAGATATAATTATTAGGTATATTGGCAATACAACCAGTTTTAGTGAGATCTCTAAACCACTTATTTAGTCCAACAGTAGGTATATCAAGCTATGCGCTACACAGCCGGTGTCGGGTTTGTTATTTTGTTTTAGATGTCTATAACTGGTACAATTTATTATTTTGTGTACATTTTTAGTTTGTGTCTAAGACGTACTTTAGTGTGAGTTAATAACTATTCAACTGGCGTATGAATGCTTTTATCTCTAGCTCTGTGTTAAATTGTAAGTATACCTAGTTAATGAGCATCTTAAATAATTATGAAAGAATGATTATACATCATTTTGTTGATGGTGACGAGTATAGAGTATATTTAGAAAGACAATTTATTTTCGTTTAATCCTTAGGGGCGCTGCGACCTATTTCTATAAAATATTCGCGCTCTGCCCGCGCCCGTCGGCAACTCCTCATTGCCACTTCCGAGTTCCGACACCGCCAATGCTATACAATATTTTTGATAAATAAATCCGGAAATCGTGTGTGATATTTCATTAACTGATTTGTATAAATAAATATTTTAAATAAGTCTCGAAATGCTAATGCGTTTTAACATAGCGCAAAATAAGTCCGACGTGAACTTGAATAAATTGATCTAAACCGATATTGACTATTATATTCTGTCATACATACATACATACTTTTAGATTGGTCTGCTTATGGGCATCATCATTCTCTCTCTCTCTTTAAATATTATCATTCTTAAAATATTATGACAATTTTTTATTTGCAAATAATGAATAAAAAATCAGCTTTATATTTCAATTTTTAGGGCTCCTAAGCCAATGGCAAAAACGGAACCCTTCTAATTTTGTCATGTCCATCTGTCCGTCTTTTTTTTACTTCATGCCGTTACGCAAACAGGCTTACGGTCCGCCTGGTGGTAACAGTCACCGTAACATAGTTGAAGATGACTTGATTGTATAGAAGTGAAGGGATACAGGAGAAGGTGGGAGATTGGGTCTCCCGCGCTAAGGTAGTGCTTCTCCGGTCGAGTCGGCCCATTTGTGCTGGCCATACTTAGTTCTATTACTACTAAGCTGTCAGACATAAAGAAAGACATTATACGGCAACGTGTGAGGTATTCTTGGATAGATCTTTAAAAATAGTAAACAGGCTTGATTTTGACTTTTTTGATTAAGGCAGTAGTTGAGATATTCGGTCCTAAAGTAATAAAAATTGTTCTTCCGAATTCAGCTCATGAGAGAATAATAGGGAACGAATATTGATGCTTTGTTCATTACACTTGGTACATATTTCTTAACGATTCGGGAAGCACCCTTTTTGATACAAAATGTTATTCAGGTAACATTATAATCATTATAATGTTCAACACTCCACTGTAGGCGACAGTAATATTGTCAAAACAGGAAAATGACCGCTGACCGCAGCCGCAAAATCCATTTATCATTTTATAATAGTTCGTTATTTTAAAATAATCTTACCTCGTAGCTATAAGCATATTTAAAAACTGAAAAAAAAAACTGAAACCTAATTTGACTATCAACTGTACCTAATAAGCGGCGACGACCGCTGAGCTCGAGCAAGTCGGTATCTACCTACGTGGATTTTTCATACTATTCTGTGTGATTGTAAGATCCTTAAAGAAGCAAACGTGCCGTATGGAGCAATGTCTGCTGCTCACGTGTTTAAAATTTGATAAATATTTAGTTTGCAATAGAGTTAGTGTCACGAACGTGATGAAACACTAAGACAGGTTTTTTTTTTAAGGAAAACTCAAAGTTAACCGTAGACCGTAACGTGAATATTATTTGAATTTAAATCTAAAACTCCATCTTGAGCGTTGTTACGCTTATGATTTCACAAAATATATGATAAATTGTTTTCACCGCGGAATAAGTTACTCCACGAGCCTCCGACTGACGCACAACGCTAATAATTATGTACAAATGTTATTTGGTGCCTACTTATTTATTGAATAATCTAGTGAAATAATAATCGAACTCAAAAACTGGTTTATGTATTCGCTTATTATCAACCGTATGCTACTCGTCACTAAGCATTTCCAATACAGGTTCGGAGAGGCGTCTGCTGAATCAATCATCTAAATCAGGGCCGTATTTATGTTGTATAACTCACTCGGGCTAGTTTTATCAACTTTAAACTTCAAACTTATAAAATACTAAGACGGTACTAAAGAAGACCAATTTTTTTTAAATTTTCATATTTATTGTTTAAAATTTTTTCTTTGGCAATAAAGTCAGTCTTGTAAAGTATTTTTAATATAAAATAAATCAAACAGCAATATTTTGTTTTTAAACGGTCCCACGTAGCGGCGCCAGCAACGCCAGGCCAGCGCCTGAACCTCGCCCTCCAAGGGTAGGTGGAATTTTCTAATACTCTTCTTCGTTCATCTATTAAGTATTATTACTTATTACTTATTTGATTAAAATATTTTTTTTTATTTAATATAATCGAATCCAAAACGATGCGGTCTAGAAACTAAATTAAAATCAATTATTTAGCTTATTTTTTGCGTCTACAGTTTCAAAAGCCATAAAGATTGCCTATGGCTAAATACGGCCCTGTTGAGAATTCGTAAAAACAATAATTTTATTTTATAATGTATTTTGATACAATATCGTTATTACATAATAGACAAAATATATTATATATGAATTGCTAATTTTGCTCATTAAAACTAATTTAATCTGCAAAAAACTTGAAATACCCATATAAATAAAAATTGCGTATTTTTATATAGCTAGAAGAGTTTGACGTCACCGTGGCTCTATCAACTATAATTATTTTCAGATTTTAATCATCTCTCTACATGAGACACATACTTAATATAATCCTGACATTATGGCACGATCTTTAGATTGGACGTTTATTATGTAAGTATTTAATCTCACACCACGTTATAGGTACATAATACCTCGTTTTCTTCATGTATATAGTTTTTCTTTTTAAATAAACCCACAACAGCATTCATAGAAATGTTAGCGTCACATCGTAGCTCATTCAAAACTTCACACTCGTAGTTCATCTAAAGTCGTACTACAATTTTATTATTATTTTACTAGTTTAGCTAGTGAATTTTATACACATTTTTAAGTTTAAACTTTAAAGTAGCTATGTACAATGTCATACATGCACATAAAATTTAAGTGATTACTATTATCAATTTAACTTATAATTATTTACTATTATACTTATTATTAACATCTGTTCATTAGGAACATATAACATTGCAGACTGATTTGTTGAGAAAAAATCGATAATTTCTTGTAAAAAATAGTATCCTTATATTTAGATCAAATGATAATAACCGAGATATAATCAGATCAGACGGTGTTGTTATCACGCCGTGCACCGTCGCGTTCTGATGCGGCGATGCAGCGTCCCCACATGATAACGCGCGTGATGGACACACACTCGGGAAGTGTGACGAATCTTTTGATATCAAAAGTTTGCGAACCACTGATAACATGATAATATTCGTATAAAGAATTCTTCATTACTTCGAGACGGGCCAATCGTCTCCGAGTAATCGACAGTTTAGACGAGAAACATAAAAAATTGAGATGAATTGATAACCGCTGTTTTGAAATTGGTTAAAGAAGAGAAATTCGTCAAAACATGTTCCATGACAATTGTTGCAGTCGTGCTGTGTTAAAACAGTCGAATAAGCCTGCCTTACGAAGTGTTAATTAATCATGCTTAACTTCACATATAAAAAAACAATATTTTACTATTTTATGTGATTACTATTTAGTTATGCATTCATTTATAACATTATAAGACAAAATGACTATTGGAAATTCGACCCGTTATAGTGTTAAGTAGAAATATATATCGGCATCCCTATCCCGTGGTGCTTTGGTATTTTGGTGTCTGGATAGAAATATCCAGAATGAAAAAGATTTCATAATCATGAATTTTGAAACGGAAAGATTTATAAATAACAACTTAAGCCATGCTTTCTGAATGTTTATTTATTGTTTTTGGCGCTACCGGCCTCGACAGTGCGCAGTTCCACCGGGCAGGTAGGGAAGTCCAAAAATAGTATCTCCTTGCTGTTTTTATTATTAATGAATTTATGAGCCTTTATGAATATGTGCTGGGTTGTCCACAGAAGTAGTTGATGTAATGTTGCGTTTGGATATTGAAACGTCCGAGGCCTCAATGGAAGCACCACCTCCGTCATCGTCCGTTTTAGTCATTCTGCTTTAGTATAGTAGCCTCGATGGAAAAAGTACAAAATAATTTTATAATGAGTAATGTATAGGTATATAGGTTATCGCTGCACTGTGCTCGAGCACCGGCGAGCGCTCCGCGCGAGCACTTCGCTTCGTGAGCAAGTTATTATGTTAGATCAACAACGCTTCTCGTACGTGGCCCGCGGTGATTGATAGCTTATCAGTCTAGCACCTGCTCGTACATCCGTATATAGAGCGGTTTGTTTGCAGCGACAACAAAAGTAGGACAATTGATATGTTTCATGAGATCCTTTGTGAGCACATTACGTAGGATTTTACTAAGGTTTTATTTGTAGGTGACGTTATTGAAGTGACAACTAATGTACTAAAATATGGTAGGCATTTTATTGTAAGGGGCCGGGTAGGTAGGTACTACCGCAGTATCTGGTATGCTATCGCAAAGCAGTAGTGTCTATGGTATAACTGTTTCGTTTTGAAATACTACAGCCATTGAAATTACCGGGAAAATGCTATTTGAGAATCAATATCTCGAGGTTCGCAACGATCGAATGTCACCTACAAATGGATTGGATAGGTCTTTTTATTTTTTTATGTTAGCCCACAGTATTTGAGATATTGTTGCATGTTAGATACCCTATACTATATGATTATATACAATTTTTATACACTTTAACCAGTCACTGTATATTATATACAGTATAAAGAAGAAGTACGGTTTTTGATTCCGTGTGCCCTCACTTATCAAATAAAATGTCTGTAAGAAGGTTATAAAGTACATCCATTCCATCAAAAACTTACTATAAGTACTTTTTTCAAAAAGCATTTTTAACTTTTTTCTTCGGTTTCGCTCTTCATTAACTAGCAATGACGTAAGTATCACTTCTAGTTAATGACTAAAAATTGAAGTAAAAATACGGTATGCTACACAAAAAAACACCATACAAGAAGTAAGACGTCGGTACTTAAAGGTTAAAGCTTGGCGTAACACTCAATATAATATGTGGCATAATTCAGTGAAAAGAATTCAATATTAATTTGATAATATTAAAAAGACAAACATGATTCTTGAGTTTTTATCTTATTACAATTAAAATATTAACTAAACAATGTACTATACAAAATAACATTCAGTGGCATGTATAGATTACAACAGTAGGTATGATATTTTCAATTTCGTCAATCGACAAGGTACAAAAAGCAGACTTTCCTGTGAATCTAAATCAGTGTGGGGTTTTCGCCGGTACATTCGCGATAAGCGGGTTTTTATACTCGTTAATTGAAGCGACACTAACCAGATAACAGTATTACTGATATTGTGACTAATTATTGTGAAACTGGCGAGTAGGTACGTAAATTATCGTGGGTTTCGATATAAGACTATAAGAACAAAGCTGCTTTACTAGCAGTCATTTTATTTCGTTTAATGTTTTAACCAAGTAGATATACATAGAGACAGCACATTGTGTGGTGATCTAGTCGAAGACTGCAGAGATAGTGAACAGAAAACAGCCAGAAGATAAGACGCGCTTTACTCATTCAATAATGAATCCGTCTGATAAAAACAATAATTCTTTTAAGGGGCTAGGTATTCGCATTTTTAACAAAATTCCAGATTGCTTATTGGAACTACCAGTAAGCAAGTTCCAAATGTACATAAAAAATAAACTTATCAATAAAGCCTATTACTCGTTAGAAGAATATTTTTCTGATAAAAATGCTTGGGACTCTTAATATTGCTGGATCTCATTCAAGAACCAAATTTTATATTAAAAATACAATTGTAAAAAACATATATTTGAAAAGAGTAACTGTCGAGTTTCTTGTCGGTTCTTCTCGATAGAATCAACCTTCCGAACCGTCGGTAGCGCTTGACTATTCAAAAGTACTTTTAAAAGTCTACTTGAATAAAAATAATTTTGATTTGATTTGATTTGAAACGTATCTACCCTTCCATTGATTTTATTTTAATAATAAAAATTATAATACACGATTTTTTGTATATGTAAATAAATAAGGTACCTAGCTAAAAATGCCAATGCCTCATATTAAAAAAAAAATTAATATGAGGTATAAGTGGCCGTTAATTACACCGACAAAATGAAAAACATAATGGAGTTTAATTTTTGAGAAATAAACTAGACGTTTGCCACCTGGCTGTCGCTTCTCACGTGACACTTGACACTGCGCCGAAAGAATCGCGCCATTTTTTTTGAATGGTCTAAGTTCATAAGAGATCAGCTTGATCAGCATTCTTCGACTTGTTTTTTGTTATTTTTTTGAAAAAGACCATAAACATTTTAAAAAAGGAATTAAGGAATCCCTATAGTACATAAGACCTCTACTATCTACCCACGAGACTGCGTTATCTGATGTGATGATGGTGGTGATCTCATTCGGACAATCCTTTGTTAGACGACATGGCATAAATTAAAAATGATGCTGTAAAATAAGTAAAAAATATTAAAATTTATTCAAAATAATTCTCATTACAATAATAATAATTACAATGGCTATGCATAATTTAAAATAGAAATATATAATAGGTGCATGCGATTCGCATTTAATGTTATAATGTCAATTTACAATTATTATGGTGTAAATAACGACATACAATGAACTAAAAATGCAAAATCAAAATTCATATCAAACGAGAAATATGGCTTAATATTAAATCTTTGAGTTGTTGTCAAATACGTTGTCAATTATATAATTGAAATTTTGGGCGGAACCTTTAACATAAATTATCTGTTAAACTATATGGAGGGCGTGATTACCACTGGACCATGTCTGTAGCATGCAAATTCACAGACATCAACATTTGATGAAAGCGAGGAGGACGTGTGTTTACAGGTTTCATGTGTATTATAGCCTGAGGAATATTATCCCGCTAGCAAGTAAAATTTAAATGGAAGCTTAAAATTGTAAAACCATTTTTAGTCATCGATAGGGACCAAAAGATTAAAAATAATTGACTATAGTAAACAATAATAAAAATAAAGAATATAATTATTATGTTCCTGCAAAGCCTAAACTGAATTAAAGCTCTTTCAACACTCGTGAATATGTTAATATTAATGACCCGAAGAATCTGATGCAGTCGTGTTAAGTGCGCTCTTTAAACTTTATTTAATCATATTTCTGTGTGATTTCAATTATATATATGAAATATTTGTGGAAATGTAAGTACCTACGGGTCTCAACTCTCAACCCCGCCGAGAAAAAGGAACAGGCGTCACAGGGACTCTCAATTAATTCCGCGCTTAGGGCGACTTCTGCGAGTACGCTTGTGAAATCAATAGTTTACTATATTATGTATAGTTTTAAATATAATATAGGAATATATGTATTTATGCAATGAATCAGCAGACAGTCTTTGCAGACAGACCTCAAATATATAAAGTTTTTAACTATTAATCAGAGTACAAAGCTTTTAATTAATTCTGGTTTCTAGTGAAACGTTTTTCCTATCCTATTAATTATATAAGGGTCTGTTGTTATTGAAAGCAACCTAATTTGTAAGTACTTAACTAGAAAAAAAAGAACATGTAATTGCGAGGTAGTCATACAATAAATATGTTATATGTATGAATCAGGGTATAATGTTTATTTATTATCTACTGTGTAAGTATTTAGGGGCTTTTGGTCCGCGGGTGAGTCGCGCGGAGTGCCCTGGGGCGTTCAAGGTCGGCGGCTGACCGTCGCGCGTCGCCGACTCAGCGCTGTTGCATCGTGCACGCCGCGTCTTATGTAACATGTCATTGTTATGAACCGGTCTCCCTCCGTAAGTCGTTACCTTCTCAGACGAAAAATTCTTAGAAAAATAAATAATTATAAGTGACTATAATAAGATGACCAACACCACCGTAGTCGAGCAATGGTAACGGGTTTGGTTTGGGGTCGATTCAGGCCATAATATGTTTATTATGTCTCTAATTAAATATATATATATATATATATATATATATATCCTTTATCGTTCACTGCAACAACAAACCATTCATCTTTAGTAGTAGGTTTACCCCGAGTTGAGTTGATTGGTAAGTAGGTACCTACAGACATAATCAATCAATCAATCGAGAATTCCCAATTATAGCAATTGCTTTGTTGTACATAACTCATTAGTGTCTATTAATAATAACTACTTATAAAAAGAACATCTGACTTATGGTAATGTATATGTCTGTCTTCTTATAAACATTGTATATTATAGTGTAGTGTGTAAGTACGTATTAGGTGTAAGTATATATCCTATAGCTGTAAGCCTATATAATTGGCGACGTCATAATTAAATAAACAGTATCATTTCAACATTCGCGTGTTTCAACACTCGCTTCCCTACAACAGTGATGCTTTCAGTAGTTTCTTCTTTCATCTCCAGGGATTAATTGACCATGATAATACGTAATCACGTATGTAGTGGGCTATGTACTCCATGTAACAAAAATTATCAAAATCAGTATTCCTATATATCATACAGAAAATATTCTCCTGAATTGCAACCAACCTGAACTTTCAAGCAAATGTGCTATATTCTTTTGTTGTTTCGCTATTCAGCACTCAATAATATCACGGAGCGATGCAGTTCGAACTTTTTCATATTTCTTCTCTGTCGTCCTCGATGTTATTAAAATGTATACCGCTATTAAGCTCACTTCTATCGAAATCTTGTTCAAAATCCTTTTATTTATCTCAACGACCTTCATGCAGCGTATGCATGTACGGGTATATACATAGGTCGGCGATGGTCCCTGGCGAGCTCGTCAATAATAAATTAACAATATACCGTTCAAGGATAGCGAAGGGCGTTCGATATCTGCCACTCGAAACATCTGATTATTTTATAAACATATTTCCATCCGCGCCGCATATTAAAGTTTGATAATATGTCACGATGAGTTCATAAGTTTGAATTATAATAATGTAGTCGTCACTTGTTCGTGATAAAACTAGAGATAGTTCAAGGACAAAAGGATAATTTTTTCGTTGCGCACTATTTTTTTACTCGACTTCGCAACCCAAAGGAGACTAATGTGTTTATTTGTAAAGACCATTTCTACTGTAGTAACGGACACACATAGCTTACTACTAATAACGGAACTCATCAATAAGCTATTTTTACCTCGTTAAGCTGCATAGTCATTTGTATTATATACACTTAAACATAACACCGTGAAATCGCTGCATCGAGCGCAAAGCGCGCTATTGTTTCTTGGCATCGCCGTGGTTGTCCCGTGTGTCAACGAATATAATATTTATTATTTTATATATTTTATAATAAGGCAAATTCCTGAGGTGATTCTTCTACCTCTAAATTACGACTTCTGCGACAGCTGCGACGGCTCTAAGGGATTAGTATCCCTCCGCCTGCATATAACCGACGCTCGAGGTGGTGGAACAGAAAAGTAAGAATAGCTGAAATAGATATGCCAACCGCAGATTTTAAGATTTGACTACAAAATTATGTAGCGAGCTGTCAAGGCCACTATCAACATTATATATTCAGAAAAAAAAACATGTGTAATACATAGTTGATAATATTAACATACCTTCTCTACAAAATCTTGAATCAAGACAAAGCTCTATCATATATTTTAGAATGATTGTCAAACCTTTTGTAATGCTCTAAATGACGCTATGATATAGGTACTCACAAAAGGTGATGCTTTAGACCGGATTGCTCTTATCACCACTATTTTTTAATAAGTTATTTGCTTGCACCTATATTATTTTAATGGTAATTTAACAATAATATATAGTTTATCACTAGCGACACGCGCAGAACGACTCTAGAACAAATTTGAATAATTCCTCGATTTACCTGAACCGCCGCATTCGCGCCGCGCGAATGATTATTTTATGATTATTTTTTTGATGATCATAAAAACTGCTATGTTTTGAAGTCAATTAGTGTTTTTATAACTTCGTAACATGATTCATGAGTTACTGGAAAGTTTATATAGCAGGCGTATCTTTTAAAAATTAAATTTTATAAAATCATGAAAACTAAATAAAGTACTAAATAAAAACTTAAGTAAATACCTACAGGTATCTACAATTGTGCGTAGGTACATAATTTTATGGAAAATGTATTATGTACTTAACATAATTTATGATCGTCAAAATTCTTAATACAATGATTTGTTACTTGTTACATAATTGATATCGGGAGTGATTTTAAAACGCTGCTATTCGCGGTAACTATTAAATACTCGTCGAGTGCGGAGCGGGTCCGCGGCGCGGCGGGTCCAGCAGCTGTCGCCGCGTGCGGCGTGTGTCCTTCAAGGGCGATTGTCATTATTTACATTTTACACCATGATATAAGCAATGGCTGATGTAATAAGTTAAGTCGCAAATCAAATGCTCCTTATTTTCTAGAAATGATTATTCATTGGTAGATTCAGATGAAGCAGAGCGAGGTCGCTATTGCACGCGACTTGCGGTCTCGGTCACTATTTTCGGTGAAATTTTTTGTCATCATAGATTAGAAAATAAGTCATTTTCAACAATCTCAATTTAACTTATCTCATGGTTTGCAATCGCTGCCGCTCTGTCTTTAATATCTTCTTAAGTAGAGTAATAGTAGTGGTAGAAACTTTATAGACTGGTTGATCTGGTATAAACGGGGAATGAAGAGACAAATACTCGACCCTCCTTAACATTCCTGCGGGCCGAACCCTCGTGTACCATCAGCATTTTGGAAAAAATATAATCAAAACATAATATTTAATATCAGAACATAAAAGGTAAGGGCACAGTGCGGTAACGAAGGGACGCGCGGGTCCGGGCTCCGAGCGGGAACACGTGCTCGCGGCGCGCATTGTGCAGACGCGCGCCCCTCCCGACAAAGCTCATCCTTTACTTTTTGCTATTCCTATGTTATTCATTTATTCTTTGTTCGCAATGATTCATCGTCCTCGGCACTCATTTCTTAGAATTTGTGATCGCAGGATTGTCGTGTTTACCTGACGTCTATTCTCACACTTCTTAGAGCCACTACTCATATTTTATATTATATTATTTTGTAAAATAATATTGTATTGTAATACTGTAAATAAAAAAATTACATAAGTATACATGTATAAAAGAGAGCAAGAATCCGCACTCATTGTGACATAATTTGTAGAGTGCGAGGTCTACGGAAGTTTGAGTGTGTTTATTTTGAAATGAAGTGTTTTGTGGCACGTTATCTTACACCTATTGTGTTTATAAATCGATGTAGATTTTGTTTTAGTTATCGAGGAAATTAACCTATTTTATAATTATAAAATTCCCTATAGTAATATTTATTTAGTTATAGTTTAGTGACTACCTCAGCGCGCGCAGCTTGTTGCGATGTTGTGTCTATACTTCTACTTGACTCCTTCACATAACTAGAAATTTGATATCAAGACAGAAGCGATGACCTCGGCTCATCAAGTATAAGCCTATCTATAAACATACTAGTACGTAAGCTTCGAAAAATATAAACATTTAACGAATGAAGAAAGTCCATTGATTTCTATAATAATAATTTTCAACTCGAAGTACATATTTAATGATAGTTTTCACCCTTGTTAAAAATCAAAGTATTTTACAACTTTTATTTGTATAATACTTTCATTTTTAGCACAGTTACTGTACAATTAGAGACCCAAACAGATTGTTTCATACAAGTTTGTTACGAGTAAGTGGGTACGTATACAACGCATAACTGCGTGTCCGTTTCTCGTATGTCTGTAAATAAATTGAACAAATCGATCGATATCCATCGGCAATGCGTCGTAATGAAGTGGAATGTGCATCAATCGGTTGTTCGGAGACTGGGAGTGTTGCTACGAGTAAGCATATTACAACGTCGCTGTGTTCGATCACTTCGATACGGTCTCATGTTACGTAATGTGTCATGGAATTGCGTCGGAAGTGTGACAATAGTGCGTAGCGGCAGCGGATGATATTACTTATTTATTTACATATGTAGTATCTTACTGTGTTAAGTAGTATTGGCTGCGGGGACTAATGAACCGATCAGCGGATCGTACGTTAGCGTTTGTTTGCTACTTTGATATGTTTGTTCGTGTTACTCATAAAAAATAAAATCGTGTTTCTACCTTTTGCAGTTGTTGTACATGATTCACGAAATCCAATCTACACGAAAAAAGTATTTAACAATTTATTACTAGGAAATTTATAAATAAAGTATAATATAACTAACGGCCTTGCAGTTTAGCACGTAATTGTGCATTTTAACAAGAAAGTCAGCGCTCTCCAGTTTCGGTGTAACAATCTCAAACTGAAATAGACAAAGTTCCTAGGTATATTTAGATTCAGTGCCAGTCTACTGCACTATAAACTCGTAGCCAGAATCAGAATTTTGGTCTTTTATAAGTTGAGACTGTGGTCTCTCTTCAACTCCTTCTTGACTCTTCTGTGTATTCAAATCGAACTTTCCCTTTGGGAATTACATAATTATATCGATCTTAATAAAATATCTCGCGCTGATTTCAGCTAACTTTTACTAGAACAACAGTTTGATCTCTTATTTAACCTTTCTCTTTGTTTCAAAAGTTCCCTTAATAATATTTATTTATAAGGTTACTTTTGAACACTATTATAATCTTATTTAATTCTTAATAAATATTCATTACTCTATTAGCGCACATGATATCTGTTTGTTGAATCCGCCACGACACGTCGCGTGACCGACGCGCGGCGACCGGCGACCGGCGACCGGCGAGTATCTCCCAGCGCGTGCTGTAAACACTATGTGCTACCGGAAAATAAATGAAACTTAACAATTTACAATTTATTTTGTCGATCGACGGGTATTTATAAAATTAAACTATAATTAATTGGTAATGACTAAGTACATTTTACAACGTTGTCGATTCAGCGTACTATTCGTTTATATTATGGATGAAAGTACTCGATAATCACGATACTCAATCTTACAAAGTCGATATTTAATGCCAACTCAAAATATAAAACACATTTCTGCCGTATACCATACGAGTTTGTGACTGTTCTTTTATACTTTCAAGTAAAAACAACAACTTTAGCTTTATTGGATTAGTGGCTCCTGCCCACAACTTCGCGGGTGTTACATTTGGCGTAACATAGGCCTTCTTTGTTATATAAAGTTTCACACCTTCAGGGTTGGAGTTTAAGGACATATTAAAAGTTGTAATAGTAGGCATGCTAAAATGACGGAATTCCGTATAATATTTTAACTACTTTTTTCCGGAAAATGTTATAACACATAATTCTATATCTTATTTTTTCACCGAATAACAAAGTTTCTTCCATACAAATTTTCAGACACTTTTACCCCCTTACTGGTTAATTTTTGAAAAATCCTTTCTTAATGCGCCTTTACGTTTAAAAACAAAACCTGTGAAAGTTTTCAGCTTTCTAGGTTCATAGATTTAGGCTGGGAGTTTATAAGTCAGTCAGGTCACGTCAAGTTGCTTTTTATTTATGTTGGAGTTTGTTTGATTTATTTATTTTTAATACCATGTTACAACACACACACACACACACATACACAGCACGAATTGGTCGACTCGCATCGGCAGAGTCAGTACCAATAATTGTCCAAACTAACATGTAATACTGTACAGTATAACAGGCCAAAAAAAATTAAGGTTTTTCTTAGCATATCATTCGTTATACATTATATTGATATCAATTGGCTCATCATAAAAGAACGCACTAACCGCGTTTAACGTGATATTTTCAGTTGAGGAATTATAATCTTTTAATGAAGGATAAATGAAGCTCAAACATGCTATCTAATTAATATAATTAAATGAACTCATGGTTCGCCTTCTATTCGTTCCGCAATACGATTTTATGATTTTTACTAAACTGCTGGGTCAGTGCGGGCGCGCCCGCAAAATTTATCATAATTATGAAGCTTGTACCTACTTAAAAAGAATTATTGCGCTTTTCAATGCTCGTGAAACCAAACAAAATACTTCTAAATCATTTTATCTTTTGAAATATGACCTAAATATCTGATCAGAAACACAAAGACAAGCCGGAAAAAAGTCTTTGAAATAAATACATTATTTTATTATTCTTAAGGAAAAACGTGCGAAGTTTTTTAACTTCTAATTTTTGTCGAGGTAAATGTAGTAAAAAGTAATTGCTACAATTTGAAATGGCTGCAATTACTAACGAGTTATACCCGCGTTATTATATTGAAATATCCAGATTACCGGCTGCGTCAGGCCACATTCAAGACATTAAATGAAATGAATTAATTAAAGTTGGAGGCATGAAATATGAAAGATTAGCAGGAGCAGGTAGCGGCAGGTCGGACTGCGGTCCTCAGGGTCGGTGTCGTTTCAGTGATGCAACAATCGGTGGTAATTGAAGCGTCGCCGTAATGAGGCGCATTGTTTTGTTAATATAAACAATGTAATCGCTTCCAGCTTTATGTAATTATTACCAAGCTCTTCGAGTCTCACGCTTGTAACAAAGCAAATAAACACTCCGACGATTAACTATTGCGATCGACACTATCGATAAGATTCCGCACTCCGCCCTTAGCTGCGGTGGATCTTATTATATTTTGTTTCTTTACACGAAACTCTGTCGCAGTCTTATATCCTTTCATTTTACTCCTTTAATCACCCATTTAAAATACAGTTTCCTTTTATTGTTTTATAGTTCTTCTCTTAAATAATAGCAAGTCCATTATTATTTGTGTTACGTTCTTTATAAGGAAAGCAGTGGGTTTTTTGTTATTTAAAAAAGCCGGTTTTATCTAAATGTCTGTAGTACCTACAAAGTATTAAAGACCCGAAACATACATTTTACTTATATTTCTTACTTATATTATTATTGTTATTTAATATTCTTTCGATAATATAAAATAATATATACAAGCTTCTATTGTAAGAAACTTGGAACCCGTTTAGGACGTTTAGTTGAAAAATACTGCGCGATTATTGAAAATTATGCCCAATATTTTTATAACATATTGCAATAACAAATACTTTGATAATTATTATAGTTTTATATTTTCCTTAATGTTTCCGCCCCGTACCTCGCTAACGGAAAAATATATATATATGTTTAATTGGAATGGATATATCGTGGTCAGTAAATAACCACCTGCGGTTAGTTAGTTTCTTAGAAAAAAATCGGGCAAGTGCGAGTCGGACTCGCGCACGAAGGGTTTTTTATTTTGCAAAGTTATTTTCTTGAACACAATACCAAATTTTTTTTTAATTACCTTATTTAAGGTTGGTTCGAATAAAGCTAGAGAAATTAGTAGAATTTGTATGAGCTCCCACACAACTCCGAGGCCTATCGGAATTGACAAAACTATGTTTGTATTGGAACACCTTTCATTTTCAACTTTTTATTTTTGTAATTTTTCCTTTATTTCTTCAGTAAGGCCTTGCTTCTTGCCAAATTTCGTGATTCTAGGTCAACCGGAAGTAACCTATAGGTTTTTGTTCCATATGGCAGTTTCCGTTAGTAATGGGTTCCTCACCCGTGAGTTGCCTCATTTGAGATTCTCGTGAGAACAAATTGAAAGAGTTACTCGTTTTTCATCAATGAACCACCCCATTAGTTCATCGTGGCCGACTCGACGGGCAACATTCGTCACGTCAGTGTCGTGTTTCTGTTTGAAATTAAATTGTAACAGTTTTTCACTAAAGTATATACGATATTTACATTTAAAATAAAACATTTTTAATATTTTTGTCTGTCTGTCTGTACCCATCACTAGTTCCCGTTGCTCATTTTTGTTAAAAGCAAGGTTTTACAGCTCAAGTAAAGGAAAAATTCGGAACAATAAAAATAATTAAAGAAGAGCAAATTTTGAGACTTTCAAGTCCTAAATCTAAATTTGCCCATATCTTTTCTATCGTGTTGACTCAGGACCTCGGTTTTTATAAACCTAATACTATATACCTCAGTATCTGGTATACATTTCAACTTGCTGGGTCCACCCGGGTTGAGAAAATAGGTGGTAGCACATGGGGGGACAGACGGACAAGAAAATGATAAGGTACCTTTCGAGGTACGGATTCCTAAAAAAGATATTTTTATTGCAAAATTATTTTAAATTATATTGGATTCTAAATAGTTTTGTCCTAAAATGTGGATATTGTGTTAAGGTATCTTGTGCTGTTAATGAAACGGCATGCAACTATATTTTTCGGAGGTACTAATATTTGCAAAACTGCGAAGGTTTTTTTTAAACAACTTGCACATACGTATCACACATTAGAACAGGATGTTTTTGTATTGTATTTTGGTAAATAAACTCATTAGTAAGTATCAAAACATAATTATATGACGTAATGGTTTATATACCTAAGGTAGGATTCTATATTGCTAGGCTTGTCGGTCCGACAGTTCACGCTGCTTACGTACGGCTAACTCTGTGACGCGCGTCGTCGTCTACGGACGAGCACCTCGCAGACGGCAGTACTGCTGAGAGCTCCAGTGCCGGTACCTCACGCGATTTGTATTGTACACTACGGAGCCATAATATTAAACACACCTGCTTAGCAGCAATCTGTAGTCATACTACTGAATGTAGAATTAAGAAATCGGGAACTTATTATTATTTTTAAATGGTGACGGTTGATAAACAAGCAAATTGTCCACCTGATGGTTAGTTAGTATTCACGGCAACCTATGAACGCTTCGATACATGAAGCCGATTGCCGATTTTCTGTGCGAGGCTTGTAGGTATCTTGCAGGTATCCACGGTCAAGCATAACTCTACTACTACTCCTAATTCTATTGGGTATTTTCTCGTTCTGTGGTCTATCCTTAATATTCATCTCATGTGTGACGTCCGGGAGCCGTCATAATCAATTATTGTTCGGCGAGTTATGAGTTTTCTTACGTGATCGACTCGCTGTGAAGAGCCTATTATCTTCGGTCGTAACACACGAGAGCGCAATTTTATGGCATTACGATCACTTTGCGAATTAGCTATTGTTTGCTTTTTAAGTTAACGCAAACAGTTTACTATTTATTATATTTTATTAACCGACATCAAAACGGAAGAAGTGAATAAGTGTTTAAAAGTTGCAGTTTAGGGTTAAGGCCATTATCTGACGTAATCCTATCCTATCGTCATGGTCTTACAGGACGTCTTTAGGACGACTGACTTTATATGGTTTATCATCTCTCTAGCATGTTTGATCAGTGAATTGGGATTGGAGATATTTTGATCGAAATAGTATTGGAATAGGCGCTTCAAATGTTTGGAGATAGATTTCAAAGTCTCTATGGAGATCTACGATGTGCAAGTAAAACGGCAGCACAGGCAGGACATGCGTAAGAAACGGTTCTGAACTATTTATAATTAGAAAAATTTTCTGGTATGTGCATGCGAGAAAACAGGGCGCGCGTATGTCGGTATGGGACGCACGCAGACTTTGTACATTGTCAGCTTATTTCTAAGGGTCAATTTATTCTGTCTGCCCAACATCGCATATAGTCTACCCAGAATAAACGCTGCTTTATTGCGTGATATGCAGATATGAGCTTCAACCGTTTGAACTTTGAACACCCGAACTTTGTATTTTTCACGGGATTTTTCCTTTACATTTCAGTTGAATTAAGAAGTGATTATTTGTATTTGTATAAATGTTTTAATGTTTAAGTATGAATATATTGTATAAATATATTTTCGAATAACGCTAATTAGTTTAACACTGAGCGAATGTACGAAAGCCGCAAGCGCGTTGTACTTTTTTCTTCTTTTCCCCAGGTGCGTGTCTATCTCAGAATCGGCAGAATATAGGGTCACAGAATGATTGAAGCTTCAGGGCTAAATTTACATTGATAAGGAATAGAAATTTACCCTTATTAAGAATTGATATAAGCTACAAGCTTATATGTAGCTATAAGCTTCTGTTGCGAAAGTATTTAAATGAGTAGAATATGTTACCAAGTGCCAAGTTTTAGTTATACATGAGATTAGTAAAACGCAATGCAGTTCGTTGCGTTTTTAAATTTTATGTTTTAATGGGATAAGTTACATAGGGTTGTATAAATATATAGTTTCCCACTAAAACAGCATTGTCTTATGGAAAGAGAGTCGGGCATGATGTAATTTTGTAGGTACATTAAATAAAAAATTGTTTGGCTTCTGTTTCTGGCACCTGGCGCCGGAAATCTTGAACCTTAAAAAGGATTATTTTTTCAATTATTAATTTATACTTTTTTATGCTTCATCAGCTACATTTATCAAATTGCTCTCTTTATATTGTATAAAATTCTTCAACAAATTCTTTAAGTAAATTGTTTTCACTATTTAATTTTCTTTCGCTGCTAAAAGTTCTACTGCGTTTTTATTTATTAATAGTCCAATTATTATAATACGGATCGGTGATTTTTAAAATAGTAAATATTTATGAAGGCAAAGCAACATTATCTCAATCGTTCTGTCGCGCTCACACCGCAGCTGCACATTTGTAATTATTCCGTTGACATAAATGAATCACGTGCCTCGCAGGACTCAATCCGCTCGCTAGTCGCTATGCTAATCGGCTCCGACCTACACGTACCAAGCTTTTACTTCAGCAGCCTCTATTTCTACAACACACCGGTCTTCCGTGTAGATGTGGGACCGTTTGTTCTACACATGCGCTATTAACGGATCATTTTTCAATTCAAGCATGATTTTACAACACCTTTCTAAAGTGAAATGTAGTTTTAAATAAAATATGGATGTGAAATTATAAAATAATGTTTCCCAATAGTTCACGTTGTTCATACGGACTGTCCAATTTAACTGTAACTAAAGTTTATCTACATACCTAATTGTTTTTTCAAAAGCAATTGATAAGATTTATTGCCGATCCTTACTGGACTCAAAACTAGAGTAGAGATTATTGGCTTTTTACTTTGATGTTACAATAACGCGCACCCCAAGTACAAGACGAATGTCTCGAGAGTGAGACAAGAAGAAGTCGTTTATTGTGTTTTTTCACAAATAGCGTACAGTCCCAGCTTCTATAGACAACACACGTGTCGCTCTTAGTCGTTCTGTCGAGAGGCGAATCGCTTTCGTAACGGCTCGCCTCACATACTAAGTCTATATATATATATATATATAATTTGTTATTTTTATTAATAACTATGATAATCATTAGCATATCCGAGCAAATGTATTCGAGTAAGTTTCCTAAGTACTGCACAAACACTCTGAACTGAGTAAATATGTATGTTACTATTATCACGGACGGAGCTCCACTTCGCTTTCATGTGATATTGTTGTGTGTTTCCCACTTTAGATCCTAGCCGCGATGCGCTAATGGTGTTATTCAAGCTTAAAACTATCGAGATATACCAAAATTACAAAAGATATGTTTACCACACTTTTTGTGGTACTTTAAATTGTATTTAACTATTTACCACACTTTTTGTGAGTAATAAGATATTAGAACATTAATGATGATATTATTGTCTCGATGCGAATGCAACAAGATTAAACATGATTGTGTATTAAAGGTCACTAGAAAGTAGGAAGTTGTCTGTGATATGTCTAAAGTCAGCTACAAGTGTCATATCAACTCTATAAAGGGATATCATGCAGTGATTTACAAAATGTCAATCAAATTAATGATCTCAATGTTATAGGTAATAAATTCAAAAATGAATTTTTAAACATATTATTTCAATGGTGGGGGTTTATTGTTAAGATACAAAATATTTTAAAAGATCGAAAGCTATATTAAAAATATTTAATCGAAATCAATTGGTTCTAAGTACGCATACTACTGACTTGTAAGAACAATCAGACCCATCTACGTGCAGCTGGCGACCGAGTATACAATGAATAATTTTTATGTCTATCATTCCATTGCACCACGTTTTCACCGGTAAGTTGTGCCACTTTTTAAATCGTTTGTACCCCAAAGTTGTAAAACATATGGGAGTCCGAATTATTGTAAAAGATTCCGATTTCTGGATTGTTGTCGATGACATCAAAGAGTACGTTTGTACCAGATCGTACCATCGTTCACAAAAACTACAGAAACAATTAAGGAACACAATTGCAAGTTACTCTCAATCAAAACTTATAAAATTCGAAACATTTTAAAAGCGTCGGGATGTGACGACCCCATCGCCCGCTGTTGGGATAACCTCTGTCACAACAGAGATTATTCCACCAGTGCAATCAGTCACACTGCTGGTAGGTCTTTTGTTGCAAGAGGCCGGCTAGGTAGGTACCACCGCAGTGTCCAATATTCTGCCGCCAAATAGTAGTGTTTAGGCACTACTGTGTTGCGGTTTGAAGGGCATTGTACGCTAGTGAAATTACTGGGCGAACGAGATTTAAGAACTAATATCTCGAGGTTGGCAACGCGTGAGTGGCACCTACTTATGGTGCTGTAAGCGCTCATAGGCTGCGGCAGCCACTTACCATCAGGTGGGCCGTATGCTTGTTTGCCAACTTCTAACATAAAAAAAAAAAATCCAATAAAAAATTAAGGAAAGGTGTTTCGATTTATATTATTGAGGTACAAACGATAGATCCAGGGGTACAAGCGATACGAACCAAGTGCTAGGAGGTACTATTTTAAAAGTGGTACAAACGTGGTACAGTCGAATAGTAGTCATAAATATTATATATTGTATACAGTCGCCAACTTCACGTAGGTAACATTCAGTATCAAATATATTCTTTATGTATATAAAGAATCACCACAAAATATTACAAAAACAAAATTAAAACATATTTAGCTAAATGAAAACCAGGCAATTATTATTAGTAAGTTAATAACTTATTTCTAATATCAGTCAACAACTCGTAAATTGATCTTGTTTTTACTTTTATTGTTGTTGTTGTTTGTTACCGACTTCACAAATAAGGAGTTCATCAATTCGAGTTTATTGTGGTTGGTCGTTTAGAAAAGGCAAGTTGGATAGATTACAATAATTTTTCTGTTGTTTGAAAGAGTATTCTTATTGAAAGGGTATACTTATTGTATATTGGGTATATTCATCAGCACAGGGTCTGCTGTTGCGATTCGTGACAAATCAAGGAAATATTTGTAACCTAATAAGGAAACCTATTGTGATTTGGGTATTTTTAAAGTAACTTGTGCATCTGCTCCGAAGAAGCAGCATTCGATGAAGCGGAACTGCTGATGGTAATCAGAAAAGATCACCGGAACCACTCAATACTAATAAATATTTCACGATACAATTAGGTATCTACTTTAACATGGTAGCCGGTATTTTTTTTTAAATGAAAAACCATCTTCAAAATTAAAAAAGAATTACCAGTCAAGTGCGATGTAGACCACGCACAGACGAAACTACAGGGTTCCGCAGCTTGGTGATGAAGATGTGTAGGACCTTAAAAATGATAATGAATTAAAATTGACCGCAAAAGCAAGTTGGTAATTTCATAGTAATTATTAAAAGTAATATGAAAAATAAACATAGGTATAGGAACAACTTATACATGTCTAAAACTTATAGACCTATCTTCTTCAACCCAAATGTGGTTAAAAGATCATTTGATGTTCTGAAATCTCAATTTCTTCTAGAAAAATAAAATAGTTCAAACCCTTTAAACCCTTTAACTTCAACTTTTATGACTTTAGAAGCTAATATCTCAACTATCGCTGACGCCGCCGGATCATAGGTGAAGCCGCCTCTGTGTGTCAAGTACGTTGGTTTCTTGTCCAACAAATAAACAGAACGACAGGAAGAGATGTTGTATTACGTCAGTAGATTTAGATACGATAAAGCCAAAGATAATAAATAATTTATTTATTGTTAGAATTGAGCAAACAGCCGCACGCTCACAGCTGCAAATGTTTGTATGTGTACATATACCGGTGTAAGTATATTACCATTTATAAAGCGGAAAAGTTTGTTTTATTGGCGCTAATCTCATTTCAAGCCATAATAATATAAGCTGCATTATACCTGCGAATATGTACGTACGTCTGCTGTGGAAAATATTTATTTTTTGCTTTTTAGTTTTGAAGTTAGGAGGTAATTTTTTTAGGTATTTTGCTTTAAATCCAAATTTGGATGAAATTTCTTAAGACCAACTAGGAAGTGTCCTTTCAAATAAAAAATAAATAAAAATATGCTCATCAGTGACGGAGTCCCAGCGTAACCAACATTTATAAAATCGACCGAGTCGAGGAGAACCTTCTGTTTTTGATGCCGGTTTCAAAAGATCTCAACTATGACAACAAAGTTTTACTACGTGTAAGATTTACAAATCTATTGTCAATTAGAGTGGTTTTTTTAAATAGTAAAGCTATCTCGTTTTATGACATTTAAAGTAATTTACGATCTTATTGTTTTCTCAGCGAGTCGCGGCGGCTTAAGCGATTACGGGCTGTTGTTCAGCGGAGTCGCGTGACGCGCGAACTATGTTGCGTCTACGGCTTTGCGGATTACTCGATCACTTTAGCTTAGCATTGCATTCGTTCTAGACCTTACGATGACTTACGGTATCATCTATTTATTTATGGTATGCAGATACTGTTTGATGCATTGTTTGTTTGGTAAAAAGTTTGCCTTATCAGAAAAGCTTGGTCACAAAGATGGTAATGTTTTTACGGGCTTCCTTACAACGCGTATACAAAAATTAATAGTATGTATGTGCGCATGTAATCTTGATTATTAAATAATGTAATTGTGTAGCGAGCTGAGCAAAACATAGAAATGAGTGGAATACGCAGCCCGCGTTGAATCTTATGTGAATGTAGAAAGTATAGCTACTTATATATTATTTAGTAAGCAATGTCGACGGTGGAGACGCGTCACGTGACCTGTCCGCCGCTTCGCTCCTCGAGCGCTCGGCAGGGAAATCCTCCGAGAGAAACGGTCGAGGGACTTTCTAAAGAGAACAGGTATCGCGGTGACGCGGCGCGCTGCACGTGCTGTGACGTCACGCACCTGGCCAGCGACCATCAATGGACGGGTCCCTCCTCCCTCGTGCAGTCACATGACGCCCCGCCCCCGGCGCGCTCGCCCTGCACCGGTTCCGGCGCATCGCATGCACACGGCACACTGGAATAAAGATATATTCATTTTGGTCGTACATAAACTAAAGTTTTATGTTAAAATAACTGCATATCTTGTGCTTCACCTTCCAATTTGCTGTATTTATAAATGTTACGCCTGAAATTGTAACGGTTCATTCACCTAGTCAGTCAAATTCAGGTCGTCTGGTGAATGGTAAGTAGTAAAACTGGCATTAAAAGTAATCAACTGATACAAGTATCAGAAAGTACTGGGTCTATTCGTCTTGAAATTATCTATTATGCTCTGCCACTAACAAAAAATTATAAATTTAGATTTATCTTCAAAAAAATATTATTTTTTAATTTGATCAATTGTCTACCAGTAGTATCTAGGTACAGAGAAATGAACGAAGTCACAAATGACAGATGTCAGTTACGCAAGAACGTACTCCGTAGGTAGTTCGCCGTGCGACGCTGCCATTATACATACATATATTCAATATTGGCTCATTAAAATGTATCGGATCTGTTATCGGCGTCCCGGCAGTCTGCGACTCGCTCCTGAAATAGAACGTATCAATCAATCAACGATTGTTCCGAGTCATGTGACGAGCGCTTACACCTCCCGCCATGTCAATGCTACTTCACTTATTACACTAATGTTGTGTACATAATATTTATATAACCTTATAGACCTCCTGCGCACTACGATATTCCAGATCATATTTATAAATTGAATTTTATAAATCGTATTACATACAGAACAAGTTCAATGCTTCAAAAATAGCGACTACCATAGGTACAGCTAAGGGCGGGAAATTTATAATTTGAATCGTTGAGTAATCGTAAACTACAACATATTGAGGAGCAATAGAATCAGTGATCTTTCGTTGTTCTGCAGCATCGGCCACTTTCGACCACATCGGCTTTCACGTAATATTATATCTATCAGCAAATATATATATTAATATCTAACTCCATAAAATATGGTGGTTTTCAAAGTGAAAATTATATTGTGTTTGTATTTATAAAAAACTTATCATATTTTATTTTATTTCCTTAAAAGATTCTTGAGGATAAAATCTAAAAAATAGACTTTGTATCCGTGACCGCATTGTTGCAAATAGACCTTACGCGGCATAAATATAATAAACAAACAAAAAATAAGCCACAGTGTGAGGATCAGTCGTTCAGTTGATCACTCGTCAACAGTGTGGTCAAGTGACACGAGGGACGTGGGCACGTGTGCGATACACATTATCGTTACACATCACGAGAAAGCTATATTCAAATTACACGATTTTAGTTTCGTGTATTTGTTTTCCTGTTATAAAATAAAATAAAAAGAAATCTACATAATACTAAATCATAAACGAATACAACGGCTTTAATTTTAATGGTCCCAACTATCCTAAACCTTTATTTGTCAGACTTAATACTAGTAGTAATTGTTCAGCGATCGCGTCACGCGAGGCGGCCGTGCGGCGGCCGTGCGGCGATCTGTTTACGGAGATGGTAAGCCGCCATACAACATACAAGTTCGCTTGTTGGGTAAATAATATGGGCTTAGCTTTTACAGGTCAATTTTATCAAAAATATTGATTATTTCAATGAAAGGGTTTGGAACAATCCTTAACAGAATAATAGGTACTATTATAATCGAACACAAAATCTTCAATTTTAATTATTTTCTAATTAAATTGTTATATATACTGGTTATGAACCCTTATACATATTGTAATGCAATATAATATTAAATTGAACTAAATACTGAGAGGATACATTCTCAACTCGTTAATGCGTAAGTGTCAGTAATCGTTGGTCCGAACGAAAGAGTTCAACGCATAGTCCGGCGCGGACGCATGCATATACAAAGTTCGGCGGGCGTATTGTTTCAACTATAAGCATTATAAGTATTAATATGTTTTATTGCTTTTATAATTTTTATTAAACATTAGAATATGTTAAAATGTAAAAATATGTTTGAATGTTGATTGTCGGCACGGTCTTACGCAATTAGAAACGGCGTCAGGTGGCTGGTGGGTAAATGAAAGGATGATTCCCGTGATCGAATGTGACAAGAGGTACGATCGGGTAGTCCAGGTACAGCCGGCGCACGGAGCGAGGAGGCGCGGTCAGCGACCCCGCGCACGCCGCTGCGCGCGTGCCGCGACCTCGTTGCCGATTGCCGTCGCAAAAACTATAATGACTTCTGGCATATGTACCAACAACATTTGACCATTCATTACGACGACAAACATCTGAAACTTAATGCCGTGGCGTCAAAGGTTAATTAAAATAATAATTACAACACTAGACGAACTCTATTGATTTTTCTTTCATATTTTATTAAATATAATTTACACTCTAAAACTAAAAACAATTAACCGCCTTTATTCGCCTGATCGTGTGGCTCAGCTGCGACACAACAAAGTGGACGCAGTCTGCGCGTCGCGGATACTTGGCTCCTGTCGGCTTCCACAAACAAAATGTACACAATAGTCCTTTTGGAAATCGGGTAAAAGAGAAAGTAAGGGTGTTCTTATCGTCTTTACATTAGTGATTTATTAGAGGCGATTAGTACACTCATTATATTGTTTTTATTTTAGGCAGCCCTCGGATAGCGGACAGACGTATAATATACTTAGAAAATATAATAGATAAAGTAAAAGCATACACGGGAGAATGACTTTTCTAAGCGTAAACGGTGCCTTCACAAAACATATTTTTCAAGTACTGTACGTAATATAATATCTTAACGTTATTGCAAAACAATTATTAGGTATATAAAGTGGATCTTCGGAATTAGCAGTAGCATACAGTACGCTTTTATTGATCAAGTCTAAACTTGACCCAGTGCAGCGCTCCGCTCGCTCGCCGAGACGCACACGCGTGACGGCGTGACGCTATCAACAACAATGCAACGTGCTCCCACGGCTCTGACTGACCGGAGAAAATTTCTTTATATGTTATAATGTTTCGCTCCGAAATTATTCTGTCATAATACAAGCCCATAGTAACATTGTCAATTTTAAACAAACATTATTTTGGACACACAATGCTTTGTATACGAAATTTATTTACGCTTTGTATATGTTAAAAAATCTCGCAACGCATTTGGTCAGCTGCAAAGTTTTAAGAAATCACCTATAACCATGACTGAAACTTGGCGATTGCAGGAAATTTAAGTATTCTATTTAGTAGAAAAATTACTTATAATATATCTAAAAACACATCTTTATTGAACGTGTTCATATAATTGGTTATTATAATCAGTATTTTATGTCATTTAAATTTAAAAATTGTAAACCTATACATTATATATTCGTTCTCTTTTCGTTTTAATATTAAATACATATATGTGCAAATTATATACGTTCATACGCATACGCTTGCGATTCAGGTTAAAAATATAAAAAAATCGTACAGCAGCTTTGCCCTCTTGTGTGCTGAGCAGTGATTATGTCAACATAGCTTTATAGTAATTAATCTCCGCTTTCGGAATAATAAACAATAGATTTTTTAAATAATGTCTGAAGAACGAGGTAACGATACAAATGTACTAGTTAACATATTGGCAAACCGCGGGACACAGCTAGTTAGTAACAAATACAATACTGTCGGACAGCATGATTCGGTATTCCCCAACAACTATGTGCACCGTTATCTTACGACCTTACCATTGTAGTATAATAATAATTGTAGCTCGAAGTGCTTAAGAAATATTTTAATTTACTTACGATTTTATCTATATAATAGATGGCTCCGGAAACGATAATTGTGGATGCAATGAGATAATTGTTATAATAAAAGGCACCGTCCCTGCGTCAACTACGAGCTGGTAGGCCCCTGCGGTCTGTAACTCTATGCGCTGAACGGTGTGCTCGATCAAAACTGTTTCGGGGATTCACTCTGTCTGATAATGTGTGAAAATGCGCAAGAGCCTGTAATTGATTATGAACTCCGAACGCTATAATGAGTCACCGACACCAAAATTTACAAACAGACTGCTGCTGAAGCCTTTATTCATGACAAAAATCTTCTGCAAAGAAATTACATATATTTTTTCTCTGTCTGAATGAAACATACCACAGAATTGTAACTGAACTTCAATTGTAACGGAACTGGAATTTTGTGAGATATTTTTTGGCAAAATTTTCTAAATTTGACATTTTAGACAGTTCACTCTATGCAGACTAAAATCTAAAAATAAAACAGCACGTATAGTTATTGTTGGTCCGCCTGTTATTTTTCATCTCATTAAAATCTTTCCTGATATTTTTTCTTCGCAGTTTACCAGCAACGTCAGCGTCGGCTCTAACATTATTTTTTGTACAAATCTTCTGTTTGGGAACTCAGATGGTCTCAGAGTTCAAATAACATATTAGTTCTCCAAAATTAGATTAGGGAGTAATATCAGTTTTAGTCTCTTCTCAATCAATGACCCTTACAATATAATGTACATTATACATGTCATTACCAATAAGTCACTATGTTTTAGCTGATCAACTTGTTTTCAACCAACCACGTGCTCGCGTAAAGTATATATTTAAACACATAATTATAAGCGGTGGACTCTGCACTATTTCAATTGACAATATAATATCTATGTAAACAGTTTTACATTGTGTAGTGTAGCCTGTGTAGGTGAGTCTGAAAGTATATGGCTGTCAATAGAAAGGTCTGAACTTTGAACTTAACATTTATATCAACGTAGTGACCTTTGCTGCAACAGCTGACGACATTCCGAGAAAAATCATGTTGCAATTATATTGTTAAGCGACAATAGGCTGTTGTGGTGTCGCGCTTTAGGAGCTCTCATGCGGAGCGGATGTTTCGTGTTTGCCGTACGGCATGCGGGCTGCGGGTAGGGCCTCGGTCTTCTTGGGACCTTTCGCAGAGGCAAACGAAAAAAGAGGCAAATTTCTAAAAATACTGGCCTGCTTAAAAAAAATAAAAGCAAACAAAAGAAAATGCAGGCGAAGTAATTAGGTACCATTACCGTTTTCAGTTTCGGCTTACTTTTGACAATGAAAACGGTTTGAATTGACGCATTTTTATAATTTAAATATTTCACCTTGTCCACATAATCCGCACTCAGAGCCGGCGGCAGCTTTTGATAATTCAACAGCTCAAAGCAGGTAGAACCACTCACAGAGCTCGAACTTTATTTTTCGATTTCGTTATTGGTTTTCGTTTTTTGGTTCGATCAAACTTGTGTTTTTTGTTGTGACCGATTGTGTTCATATTTTTTACTAACTATCGTGCGAATCATTTATTATTATTATTTTGAGGTTAAAATGTGAATATTATTTGCTTTATTAAATAGCAAGCCAAAGTACCTCTGATAAAAAGAACATTCTTTGTAAGTAACAAATTATTATCAATATTTGATCATTGAAATCAAACTTCTTCGTCCTAGCCTTATTCCCGATATTATATCTACTCAGCGTCTGCTTATTATTCTTAGCCGGATCTGGCAGGTTATTAAACATCTGCCCAAGCGGGAATCGATCCGGCAACCGTCGTTAAAGGCAGACTCGCTACCCACAACGCCACAACGGTGTCAAAATTGAAATAAAATTAAAGAATATAAATTATCTGCTAAAACTACTTAAGTATGCAATAACAATAAAATATTCACAACATCAAAAAAAAACAAAAAATAAGAAGGTGAAAGAGGCGGTGTTCTTAAATGTTTTTTAAATTGTCGTTTCAAAGTTATAAAGGATTGTTAAAAATATCTAGGTTGGGTTTTTGGAATATTTTTATATGGATCTAAAGACTGTTATTGCTGTGATCGATTCGCCTTCAGCAAGTTTAGCGACTATTTGGAATATTTGGTGAATATTATTAGCGTTAGTATACACATAAATCAGCAATCATACTTGTAGCACAACTTTCACGCTTCTGTTCTTACTTTTTAACGTATAAATAATAATAATAAGTATATTTTTATAAGAGTTCTCCCAAAAAATAACGTACGTGTATATAATTATTATATAAATATAATTATGTTATTATACTCTCATTGATTAGTGTAATTACAGACTAGTCTAAATACTATTTTCCAGGATCATGAGATCAAGTCGGAGATGAGCTGTATGCGGTACGGGCTATGGTGTGGGTGCGGGGCGAGGGGGGCGAGGGGGCGAGGGGGCTAGCGCGCAGCCTCCGCGGCGTGTGACGCGCGACGCCTCTCCCGGTGCGCCGTGCGCTCGCTGCTGCGCTCCCGTCCCATCAGATCAGTCCGCAGCTCCGCAGTCGTGCTCGACCCGCGGTCGTGTAACAACGTGTCACAAGCGGTCTTTCGACGCGAGTTTGCACGCGCAGCCCCAACACGACGTCGCCGCCGCCGCAGTGTCCGACAACACCCCGCGGCATGTGCACCTGACACCGGCCTCAATACCGACTATACCACGATCCTCGTATCAAGAACAAGTGAGTCCATCTAGTCGTTATCCACTTTTCAGGACTCCGATGAAACGTTTGTGTTATTTACGTGTTTCACTGTTCTATCGGGATGTGGAGTGTGAATATGGTTTCAATATCATGTTTGTGTATACTTTAAACTTATAAAAATTACAAAAGTAAAATAAAATATACAAAAAGCCGTTATCACCAATGTTACAATTGGACGAATCGTCCTGAACCCAGTTTTACTGTTTCAATGAGTCATTATTTTTATTAATAAAAATTATTTCCGACTCTGACATTGTTATGTGTGTGTTGGCAAGTTGTATCGACTAACATGTGTTATTTGATGTTTTTTTCAATTTATTACTTATTTATTAATCGACAGTGAGGTTGAGTAAGTAGGGGCTCTGCGCCCGCGTCTGGTCTTCGTCTCACGACGACACTGAAGGAAAATACCTCAGTTTACTTTACGATAGCTTTTCGCATTATTTTAAACATAAAAATACCTAATGTTTTGTCTATCCTCCAAAGTTGGATGTATTTTATTATTACAATTTAAACAAGTTTAAACGCAGAACATTTTAAGACAATTAAGTACCGGTTTAATAGTCGTCGTTATTTAAATGTAATCTATTAATTTGTTTTTTCGTTGTAACTTAAACGTCAGTGATTAAAAAGTGAAACTTTAAAACCTAATTCGTATTTGGTTTTCGTACACGAAACCATCTGATTTTATTGAGACACCCACTCGAGATAACAGAATAGCCAACAACCGCTGTCTAATTGTTGTGAACTATTATTATTTACTCAATTGTTCCGTTGTGTCGGTATTGGCGTTTTTAATAATTAAATTAATAATAAAAACTCTTGTTAGTCATCTGTAATTAGACCATATTATAATAGTCATTGCCGAAACCAACTCTTGATCGACAAAACACAAGGCACAAGCGATAACACCCGCATGTAACATTAATGACGTCACTCAAGTAACACTGACTCGAGTCAGTCG
The DNA here is from genome assembly GCA_023373885.1 of Hestina assimilis. Taxonomy (NCBI): domain Eukaryota; kingdom Metazoa; phylum Arthropoda; class Insecta; order Lepidoptera; family Nymphalidae; genus Hestina; species Hestina assimilis. The sequence continues at coordinate 52,983 of CM041749.1, read as the reverse complement.
TTTATTTATGTGACTCGAGTGGAACTACAAGTATCATGTTCGCCTATAATTTTTTGACTAGATTTTGTGATAACAAATATTTGGAAATTATTGCTTTTTTATTTTACAACAATACCTATTCCTCTTTTTTAAAGAAATTCATTCAATTTTAGTAGTAATTAGGTCCTGTCTTTTTGAGAATACAATATTGTATTTTGCTTTTCAAACCGAATCAATATTTTAGATCATCACTATGACAGTTATTTTATAATTAAAAGTTTAGTTAAGTTAATTTTAGTAACAAAACGGAGTCAGTTTATATAGTTAGAAAGAAAAAAGGAGCGCAACCCGCCTTTGGATGTAATACTGGAGTATGGAGTCAATCCAAAGGCGAGTCGCGCTCTTAGCATTTACCGTACTATAGGACCCAACTAATATAATTATAACAGGTATTTGATTAAAATATTACAAACAATGAGTTACTTTGACATCATCAATTAGTGGGTAAACATTTAAATTACTATTAATTTGTTATTTTCGCTTACATTACGATGAGAGCCTCGCGACTCCTGCCGCAGCGACCCACTGATCAGTGGCATCTGCCAATACAAATATCTTATGACAGATGTAAGAGACCTTCAACGGCAGAATGTTTGTTTTATTTTACAAAGAATATAAACAATGCTTGTTGAAGTCATACTAGTACTAATGTCACTATTGCCACTCCAGATAAGCTCGTAGCTCGCGCTAGGAGTGGGTACGACAATAACCCAAGAGTCCGGAGACGGAATTGAGCTCCTTTGCTTTAATTTATGATATTATATTGACATGTAATATTTTTCTAGAATGATCCCAAGGCGGAAGCACAATGCCTCGTCCGGCTCTTTGCCACCCCCGGACGATAAGCACGCAAGCAACGACTACATATGTAAGTACTTTTGATCGTGCTTCCTTTACCTCTGGTTAACGAGGTCGATATTCAAATATATTGGTTATCGATACTTGTCATTGGTATTACCGTGTTAAACTGCGCAATTGTAATACAAGTATTATCGGCCGTACATAATTATTTCAATGACTGCGTACAATTACGCCAAGTGAAGTATAAAATCGATTTAAGGTCGTTAGACAAATATGTTGCGAAAATAAATAAGACGAGAGGCGGCGCGGCCCTGATCTTGACCGCCGCCTATTCGCTCCTCTCATGAGTACGTGTTCGTGACTAGAATACGTTTATATATGATGCCGCAGCGAAATTGTAAAATCCGTTAAACCCTAATGGCACTACTAGAGTATTATTATTTGTTTGACCTATTATTTTATCATGACAGTTAAACAATAGTCGGGACATTTGAATCAACGAATCCAATCGATTAATATAATAGATCCAGTTCAATTCGATGCGATTAACGAACAGGCGCGATTCTATTCAAGTCGACTAATGTTTGCTATTTTTGTGTCGAATCACCGTAGAGCTCCTACCAATCACAGCATGCGATGCTATAATGCCACTGATGTATTCTGTGAAATTACAATTTGACAATTTCGCTGTAATAATACATAATTACTGTATTAGTAATATCTTGAACATTTAGTTTGAAAACCTCCATAAGCAGTTACAATATATCGTGAGTGCATTTTTGCTTACATTCACATCTCTCCCATTTGTGGAGTACCTACAGTGTATACCTAATTAAGTATACCTCTCCCTTGAAGATTTCAGATGCCAGCATTGTGGTACATAAATAATATTTTTTAATAATATCACTAATTCATTGCATCATTTTATTTACAAAAAGATTATAATTATAAAACTAAATTAATAATTTTCAGTATCCGAAGGCAGCGCGCGGGACAATTGGCGCGCAGCCCTCAAGCGGCGTTTTAATCGCAAAACTCTTCATAAACGCATCCCTATCACATCATGGCTACCGCAGTAAGACTTTTTCGGAGTTCGATAACATTAGCTGCAAGTCAAGTTATATTATATAATATACATAGTATCAGGCATCTGTAATGCTGATGTGCATTGACTTGTCTACAGGTACAACGCGGAGAAAGCGATCGGCGACGTGATCGCCGGCATCACAGTGGGGCTGACGGTGATCCCGCAGTCGCTCGCGTACTCGAACATCGCGGGCTTGCCGCCGCAGTACGGGCTGTACGGCTCGTTCCTCGGCTGCTTCGTGTACATCCTGCTGGGCGGCTGCCGCGCCGTGCCCGCCGGGCCCACCGCCATAGCGTCGCTGCTCACGTGGCAGGTGGCGGGCGGCGTGGTGGAGAAGGCGATCCTGCTCAACTTGCTCACGGGGCTCGTGGAGCTGCTGATGGGCGTGCTCGGCCTCGGCTTCCTCATCAACTTCGTGTCGGGGCCCGTCTCGTCCGGGTTCACGTCGGCCGTGGCGCTTATGATCGCGACGTCGCAAGTGAAGGACATGTTCGCCATATCGATGACCGGCACTACCTTCTTGCAGCAGTGGATCTCCATATTCCGCAACATCCACAACGCTTCTCTCTGGGATCCGGTGCTCGGATTCGTGTGCATCGCACTCTTGCTCTCGATGAGGGTGAGTTACATTTTTTGCATAAAAATTATTTGTAGCGTGTTTCTTGAATAGTGTTCATATCAAATCTATTATTGTAATCTGACTAACATTTTCACACGACTGCTGAAAGAAGGTAAGTTTTTCGAGCGTTTGCATGTATTTAAATTTCTTTTAAAACAAAAATAGAGGAATTATACTCATTACATGATATTACGAGGTATTATCAGTTTGCACGGTTTCTTATATAATTGTGTAACTCTAGTGACAGTAACACTTTTCGATATATTACTTGCTTATTGAGATATCGATTTATGAAGTTAATTTTTTTTCCTGAGTGGTATTCATCTATTTCACTCCGTACATTTTTCAACAATTAAATTACGCATTTACTATAAAAAATAGAATAAAATAACTTTTAAAATAAAAATAGAATAAAATAACTTTTAAAATAAAAATAGAATAAAATAACTTTCCAAAAATATAATGCAGTTCTGCATGGAACTGGAATTATAGTAGATATTATTATAGAGCTTGTTCTTAGCTTTTTAGTAGTATTCAAAATTATTTTTATTCAAGTAGACTTTTAAAAAGTACTTTTGAATTGTCAAGCGCTACCGACGGTTCGGAAGGTAGATTCTATCGAGAAGAACCGACAAGAAACTCGACAGTTACTCTTTTCAAATATATGTTTTTTACAATTGTATTTTTAATATAAAATTTGGTTCTTGAATGAGATCCAGCAATATTAAGAGTCCCAAGCATTTTTATCAGAAAAATATTCTTCTAACGAGTAATAGGCTTTATTGATAAGTTTATTTTTATGTACATTTGGAACTTGCTTACTGGCAGTTCCAATAAGCAATCCGGAATTTTGTTAAAAATGCGAATACCTAGCCCCTTAAAAGAATTACTGACTTTACGCAGACGAAAGCTAGGATTACAAAGTTTATTTTTGTTTCTAGTGTTAACTGAATGTATATCACTATTTTTGCTAAAAGACTTTAAATTATTCCTAATATATAAGAGGTTAGAATAAATAAATTGTGACACCACAGTCATTATACCTATATCCTTAAAAACATCTCTTAGGGAGGCCCGCGCTCCTAAATTATAAATTGCCCGAATTACCCTTTTTGAAGAATAAAAATAGTATTAATGTCAGCCGCCTTTCCCCAAAGAAGGATACCGTATGACATAATACTATGAAAATAACTGAAATATACGATTCTCGCTGTTTCTACGTCAGTTAGTTGTCTGACCTTCCTTATAGCATACGCAGCGGAGCTGAGCCTACCCGCTAGAGATGACAAATGAGCGTTCCACTGGAGCTTGGAATCCAAAGTTATGCCTAGAAATTTAGTTGTGTCAACTAGAGTTAAGCTTTCACAGTTCATTTTCAAATTTGGACTAATTTGTTGAACATTAGGCATCGAAAAGTTTACACATTTAGTCTTCTTTGCGTTAAGAACTAAATTATTCATGGTAAACCAATGTTGAGCACGTGACAACGTATTATTTACCTCGTCATAATTTTTTAAATTTCTGTCAACCTTAAAAATTAACGAAGTGTCATCGGCAAATAACACAATATCACACAGCTCTTTTAAAAATATGGAAGGTCGTTAATATATATTAAAAACAAAAAGGGCCCAAGATGGAACCCTGTGGAACACCCATTTGCACGGAAGAGCCGGATGACATCACTCCGTTAACTGAAACCTTTTGAATTCTGCCAGTCAAATATGATTTTAGAATTTCTAGAGATTTACCCTGACACCGTAAAAGTTAAGTTTACTGAGAAGGCTTCTGTGTTCCACACAATCGAAAGCCTTAGAAAGGTCACAAAAAACGCCTATTGCATTCTGTGACCCCTCCCAGGCATCGTAAATATGTTTTAAAAGCGCTACACCTGCATCAGTCGTTGACTTTCCTTTGGTGAAACCGTATTGTTGGTTATGTAAGATATTGTTGTCATTGAAAAATTTCAATAATTGATTTAATATAATTTTTTCATAGATTTTACTTAAAGAAGGTAAAATTGAGACTGGTCTATAATTACTGAGGTCATTTCTATTGCCAGACTTAAATAGAGGTAGAACTTTTCCATGTTTCATTAAATCCGGAAAGCTGCCACATTCTAAACATTTATTAAAAATAAAAGCTAAGGCAGGTGCAATATCATAAATGACATTGCTAATTAAATTTACCGAAACATCCCATAAATCACCGGTTCTTTTATTATTAAGGGATTTAAAAGTTTTAATTATATCATTGGGAAATATGCGGTTGAATTTAAATAGGACACTGCACTCTGAAACACTATCCCGAAGCAAAGTCAAAGCATTAGCAGGTGAGGAAGATAGAGCACTAGTTATTTCTACTGGGATATTAGAAAAAAATTTATCGAAGGTATTTGCAATGTCTGAATTCGAAATTATTTTCACATTGTTAATTATTAATTCATTTGGCATTTCATTTTTTTTATTTTGCCTGAAATGCTAGAGATTACTTTCCAAGTACTTTTAACTGGATCTCTCGAGTTCATAATTTTGTTTTTAATATGCATTGCCTTCGCGTAAATACAAGCATTTTTGAAAGTTTTAGAATATTTCCTAACATAATTTATGAAAGATAAATCATGGTTGTATTGTTTAATTTCATACAATTCATACAATCTATCTCTACTTTTGTACAAGCCTTTTGTAGCCCAGTCACTAAATTTTAATGTATTGGTAGATTCAAAAGTTTTCAGCTTAAATACTTTATTGAATTCATTTGTTATAAAAGAAAAGAGTGAATTGTAAAGTCTATCCGGATCATCCTGATTCATGTTTAATTTTTGGATATTTTGACTAATTAGGCTTTGTTAGTATTGTTAGTGCAGTAATTAGTATTGTTAGTGCAGTCGAGTGTTTTGCCTAATTTAACAGTTCATTTTATTTCGCTTACTCATTCATCTTTTTATCAGCCAGATGTTCGTTTTCCGATTACTATTACCCACGTATTCTATACGAAAATATGACAATTACTATGTACTCCTACTATTATTGTTTATCGGTCTATATTAGATGCTTACAAACTAAAACAATTAATATTTATTATAATCTATTATTAATATTTAAAAATTTTATTTTAGAAAATCGGTATGGTAAAACTCGGCGAGAAGTCTCCGGAGGGTCCGAGCACGCGGCAGAAGGTGCTGACGAAATGTATGTGGATGTTGGGCACGTGCCGCAACGCCATCGTGGTGGTCGCCACCGGCGCGCTCGGCTTCTGGTTCGTCGCCACGCACGGCTCCTCGCCCGTGCGGCTCATGGGTCAGTGCTGTTCTGTACGCTGCCGTCAAGTGAAATGTTTGCTTCAACAAATGTTGTAACTTTAACCGTTTCTCTTTTGTGCACTCCGTAGCCGGTAACGCACCCGGCGGTTAGTATACACACATAAGTGAATGCAAGTTATACATAGTGAGCATAGACTTTCTAGATCTAGAGAGTACGACACGTTCTTTTAGTAGTTCTCACTGTCACACAGCACTTAACATCCATCCTTCAACGCATCTAGCTCGTCGTTAAAACGGAGGTTCTGCTTTCGTATTATATATTAAGTTCTCGATCCTCGATGACAGGAGCCATACCGTCGGGGGTCCCGATGCCGCAGCTACCGCCGTTCGGCTACACGCGCGCCGACAACACCACCGCCGACTTCCTGGACATGGTGTCGGAGTTGGGCTCGGGGCTGCTCGTGATCCCGCTCATCGTGCTGCTGGAGGACATCGCCATCTGCAAGGTGTTCTCCGACGGGCGCACCATCGACGCCACGCAGGAGATGATCGCGCTGGGCGTCGCCAACGTCGCCAACTCGTTCATGCAGGCCTACCCGGGCGGCGGCTCGCTGGCGCGCTCGGTCGTCTCCAACGGGTCGGGGGTCAAGACCACCTTCAACGGGCTCTACACGGGTGGGTCATCGAACGTTTTATACTTATCAGTGATATCTTTTGAGGGTTTGTTGTCAGCATTACAACATTAATACACCTTTTCAGGAGTGATGGTCATCCTGGCGCTGCAATTTTTTACCCAGTATTTTGAATTCATCCCGAAAGCGGCACTCGCGGCTGTCATCATCTCTGCTATATTGTTTATGGTTGAATATAACGTGATAAAACCTATGTGGCGAGCTAAAAGTGAGTGTCGTTGAATTTTCATTTAGATTTTACAACTTGCACCGATTGTAATTATATTTGTTTTTTTTTTATAGAATTGGACTTAATCCCGGGAGTGGGAACCTTCGTGCTGTGTCTCACTCTGCCCATTGAGCTGGGGATCCTCATCGGCGTCATCGTCAATATTATATTCATCCTGTACCACGCAGCCCGGCCTAAGTTCTCTGTTGAAACGCTCAAAGTTAGTATTACCAATAAAGATGATACAAATATAATATAGTTGGTATGTTTGAATGTTTCTTATTAAACTATGTAAAGATGGCTGAACGGATTTAGATAAAATTTGGCACGCATAACTTTTTAATTGGACGATCTTTTTAAATGGGAACCATTTAAAAATTGACACAATTTTTTTTTTAACAAAACAAATACTAACTTACATAATCAAAAAAAAGTTAAAATTATGTTTCATTTATCCTTAATATTTTAAAATTTATACGAAATTATAAGGGTTCCATTTCTGCCATTTGGTTACGGAACCCTGAGGAAATGAGTTTTGTTTGGGCTTTTAGTTTCTGTGATAATCGCATTAATGAGCTCACTATCCGCCGGTCCGGCAGACGGAGGCGGGCGTGGAGTACCTGATGATCACGCCGGACCGCTGCCTCATGTTCCCGTCCGTGGACTACGTGCGGCGGCTGGTGACCAAGTGCGCCGCCAGCAGCTCCGTGCCCGTCGTCATCGAGTGCACGCACATCTACAGCGCCGACTATACGGCCGCCAAGAGCATCGAGCAGCTCACCGCCGACTTCCACGCGCGCCAGCAGCCGCTGTACTTCTACAACGTGAAGCCGTCGGTGTGCTCCATCTTCGAGGCGGTGGCCAAGCCCGAGCACTTCGTGGTGTTCTACGAGGACGAGGAGCTGGACCGGCTGCTGGCGGCCGACGAGCGCCTGCAGCCGCGCAAGCCGCCGCCGCCGCTGCACGCCTGACCGCGCCCCGCGAGCCCCGCACCGCTCAGTATTAGGACGCGCGCGCTGTCGTGATCGAGAGAAGCTTTACTCGACTATTGTCTACTTACGTTTCACATAGACGTATTTTTGTATAAACTGTATTAGTTTCAGACGGGCCCCTGTGCCCCTATGTATCGTTGTGATTGTAGTGATAAACGTTAGATTTTATGGTTGATACTCCACGCCGACAAATTATTAAATATTTTTCAATAAAATTTGTTGTTAAAGCTGAAAATATCTAATATGACTACTATGAAAGTTATAAAAGTGATAGCTATAGAGTTTTAAATGTCATTTTATTTATTTTTAGGTAAAAGAGTACAAGTTAGATTTTAAACTCGTTCTATGAATGAATATGTTTAAGATTAGTCTCGGTGAGACGTCTCACGGCACCGCGTGAGTGCGTGCTAGTGACGTCACTAGCGGAATATGTGTGCGAGTGAGAGAGGTAGATGCGAGTGTATGACACAGTGAGAGAAAGAGAGAGAGAGAGAACGGTACTCGACGGTCACCGAACTAAGTATCCATTTTCTTGTGATTTACGACTACAGTACCTATTCGATATATTTTTATGTATTATTAAATAAATAAAAGCTATTTTAAATAAAAAATACTAAAGTGATTTATTATAAAATATATAAATAAGAATATGGTGCGCTCATGTAAAAAAAAATGTTTCCCAGTTCCAAGAACAAAATAATTACACTCTTTGAGAGTTAATTTATTGTGTTTTATTTACCATCCACTTTATTTTCAATTAAAAATAAATAAATAAGTACTATAAAATAAATCAACATTCATGATCATTTCTAAACATAATATATATATTTTTATTTAAGAAACAGTGTAGTATTACATTCGAAAAAAACTATATCTAAAACACAAAACTAAAAAGCAAACTTTTCACTTAAAATAGTGTAAAGATTAGAAAAGTGCGAAGATAATAATTATGATAAAGTTTACAGTATATACTTATTTAAAAAAAAATAAGACATGAAATAAATAAATAGTTTTAAAAATAATGAAAACATTAGTTAAATGACTGATAATATTGTATATATATTATATTTATTCTTTTTTAATTTTTTTATATTATAATATTATTGCAAGAAAATATTATTATGCCTATTCCCCCACTGCTGAGGATGACGACAATGTATGTATAATTATAGTTTCCAATGGGTGCGGTCAAAGAGATTAAAAATATATACATAAAAACTGTGATCCCATATCTAAATGACGCCATCTAGCTTTGAATAGCAAACACAAATAACATTTATAATTCAGCTATCGCTCGGTAGATGGCCAGTGTATGCTGGGGATGTTATCAACCATTATTAGATATTATCGACTATCGATAATGATTTTTTATATATATAAAAATATTTATATAAAAATAATTAGGGAAACAATAACATGCAGCCGTTTCAATGTTAATTATTTAATTTATCATTCTTTTACATACAAATGACTAAATATACTAGGTTTACAAGATTATGTTAAATTTCTAATTTCATTAAATTTTAATTTTTATCGATTATAATATCTATAAATAACATAACATCCCTTACATGGAACAATTTCAGCCAATAATCAATAGAGGGCGCGTATTAATAAATTTACTTTTTAATAAATTATTATTATTAATAAATTTATTTATAAAGAATATCTACAACAGAATATAGAACTTTTTATGAAAAATATTTAATTTTATTCAATTACTGACGAAATATAAAAAATACTTACGAAATAAACCGAAGTTAGGTCCACTCGTTTTACCATAACGTATTTACAGTATCTTAATTCACAACTCGGCATATTTTTACGGAAAATGTTTTTCTTTTGATGGATACAGGGGACACAAACACGACTTGACGCGAAGGCGTACTAAACTAGACTTAACGACTTTTGTCCAATAGGACATACTTATTACGATTACGATTTAGTTCGCTATGTCCTGTCTATTGGTAGTATACATTTAATGTCTTTGGGTGCGGTCATGTGCGGAGTGGACCGTATGACGATAAATTTGAAAATTCAACGATAATAATTAGCGTAGATAAAAAAAAACATAGCCCGGCATCCATAAGCATACCCTCAAGTTTCGTCAGTATTGTGTGTTGAAAACGTGCTCTTGAACTCTGACTCAGGACCACAGAAATAAGAATGACAACTTCGTAAAAAAAAGACAGTAGTAATTAAAAATAACGAATTCGGTGCGCGCCATCTAGTGGGTGTCTAGGAAAACTGTATGATGGACTCCACAGGGCGCGAATTTATAAATATTTTATAAAGTTCGTCAAATGATCAAAAAATATTTGAATCGCAATGCGATAAAACAAACAAAACAACTCAATTTACAAAAAATAAAACAACAAAGGATTATATCTGTTATCGTCTAAAAAGGTAATGATTCGACGCCATCTGTTGGTACTAATTGAAAATACCAGTCAAGTGCGCTGTGCACCACGCAAAGTAAAGGGTTCCGCAGCTACAATACGAAGAATCTTAAGGACTTTAAAAATATGAAAACGAAAAAAAAAAGAGGTAGGGGCACGATTTTTACGACTTTAGGAGCTAATGACTTAATGAAAAAGGTCAAAATCAAACCTCCTTACCATTTTAAAAGACCTATATAAATATAATATAAGATATCTCACACGTAGATTTTTTTTTTTTTTCCAACACTCAGTTATAAATTATATAATGTGATAAAATATTTTTCTCGCTGAAAGTGCCACCTTGTGAGAAAAGGTGTAACTGGAATGAATAAAAGAGTAATTGTATGAATTGTTAAAAGCAGTGCAGGCAGGCAGGCAGGCAGGCAGGCAGGCAGGCAGGCAGGCAGGCAGGCATGCAGGCAGGCAGGCAGGCAGGCAGGCAGGCAGGCAGGCAGGCAGGCAGGCAGGCAGGCAGGCAGGCAGGCAGGCAGGCAGGCAGGCAGGCATGCAGGCAGGCAGGCAGGCAGGCAGGCAGGCAGGCAGGCAGGCAGGCAGGCAGGCAGGCAGGCAGGCAGGCAGGCAGGCAGGCAGGCAGGCAGGCAGGCAGGCAGGCAGGCAGTGGCAGTGCAGGCAGGCAGGCAGGCAGGCAGGCAGGCAGGCAGGCAGGCAGGCAGGCAGGCAGGCAGGCAGGCAGGCAGGCAGGCAGGCAGGCAGGCAGGCAGGCAGGCAGGCAGGCAGGCAGGCAGGCAGGCAGGCAGGCAGGCAGGCAGGCAGGCAGGCAGGCAGGCAGGCAGGCAGGCAGGCAGGCAGGCAGGCAGGCAGGCAGGCAGGCAGGCAGGCAGGCAGGCAGGCAGGCAGGCAGGCAGGCAGGCAGGCAGGCAGGCAGGCAGGCAGGCAGGCAGGCAGGCAGGCAGGCAGGCAGGCAGGCAGGCAGGCAGGCAGGCAGGCAGGCAGGCAGGCAGGCAGGCAGGCAGGCAGGCATGCAGGCAGGCAGGCAGGCAGGCAGGCAGGCAGGCAGGCAGGCAGGCAGGCAGGCAGGCAGGCAGGCAGGCAGGCAGGCAGGCAGGCAGGCAGGCAGGCAGGCAGGCAGGCAGGCAGGCAGGCAGGCAGGCAGGCAGGCAGGCAGGCAGGCAGGCAGGCAGGCAGGCAGGCAGGCAGGCAGGCAGGCAGGCAGGCAGGCAGGCAGGCAGGCAGGCAGGCAGGCAGGCAGGCAGGCAGGCAGGCAGGCAGGCAGGCAGGCAGGCAGGCAGGCAGGCAGGCAGGCAGGCAGGCAGGCAGGCAGGCAGGCAGGCAGGCAGGCAGGCAGGCAGGCAGGCAGGCAGGCAGGCAGGCAGGCAGGCAGCAGGCAGGCAGGCAGGCAGGCAGGCAGGCAGGCAGGTGCAGGCAGGCAGGCAGGCAGGCAGGCAGGCAGGCAGGCAGGCAGGCAGGCAGGCAGGCAGGCAGGCAGGCAGGCAGGCAGGCAGGCAGGCAGGCAGGCAGGCAGGCAGGCAGGCAGGCAGGCAGGCAGGCAGGCAGGCAGGCAGGCAGGCAGGCAGGCAGGCAGGCAGGCAGGCAGGCAGGCAGGCAGGCAGGCAGGCAGGCAGGCAGGCAGGCAGGCAGGCAGGCAGGCAGGCAGGCAGGCAGGCATGCAGGCAGGCAGGCAGGCAGGCAGGCAGGCAGGCAGGCAGGCAGGCAGGCAGGCAGGCAGGCAGGCAGGCAGGCAGGCAGGCAGGCAGGCAGGCAGGCAGGCAGGCAGGCAGGCAGGCAGGCAGGCAGGCAGGCAGGCAGGCAGGCAGGCAGGCAGGCAGGCAGGCAGGCAGGCAGGCAGGCAGGCAGGCAGGCAGGTGGCAGGCAGGCAGGCAGGCAGGCAGGCAGGCAGGCAGGCAGGCAGGCAGGCAGGCAGGCAGGCAGGCAGGCAGGCAGGCAGGCAGGCAGGCAGGCAGGCAGGCAGGCAGGCAGGCAGGCAGGCAGGCAGGCAGGCAGGCAGGCAGGCAGGCAGGCAGGCAGGCAGGCAGGCAGGCAGGCAGGCAGGCAGGCAGGCAGGCAGGCAGGCAGGCAGGCAGGCAGGCAGGCAGGCAGGCAGGCAGGCAGGCAGGCAGGCAGGCAGGCAGGCAGGCAGGCAGGCAGGCAGGCAGGCAGGCAGGCAGGCAGGCAGGCAGGCAGGCAGGCAGGCAGGCAGGCAGGCAGGCAGGCAGGCAGGCAGGCAGGCAGGCAGGCAGGCAGGCAGGCAGGCAGGCAGGCAGGCAGGCAGGCAGGTTAGGTTAGGCAGGTTAGGTTAGGTTAGGTTAAGAAGAAGTTAGGTTAGGTTAGAAGGTTGTAGGTTGTGTTAGGTTAGGTTAGGTTAGGTTAGGTTAGGTTAGGTTAAGAAGTTAGGTTAGGTTAGGTTAGGTTAGGTTAGGTTAGGTTAGGTTAAAGAAGTTAGGTTAGTTAGGTTAGGTTAGGTTAGAAGAAGGTTAGTTAGGTTAGGTTAGGTTAGGTTAGGTTAGGTTAGGTTAGGTTAGGTTAGGTTTCTTCCGAGGTGGGCGTTGGGCCGGCTCGATGTAGAGCTGGCCAAGGAGGCGGCCATCATAGAAGAGTGGTGCTCCCGGGGGAGTGAGGAGGGAACCGTAGAGGACCAGGCTGGCCGCATGCGCGACTCCGTTACGAGGATCTGCGATGCGGCCATGCCTAGGTCTCGGAGGCGCCTCAGAAGGAGGCAGGTGTATTGGTGGTCACCCGAAATTGCGCAGCTTCGGGTGACCAGCAACACGGCGCGGCGTGCTTATCTGCGCTGTCGCAGGAGGCGCGGCCCGGACTCTGTCGTAGAGGGCGAGCTGCAGGAGGCCTACAGGGTGGCGAAAAAGGCCCTGCAGCTCGCCATTAAACGGGCCAAGGAGGCGGCCCACGAAGAACTTCTCGTGGGCCTGGACCGAATCCGTGGGGCGCCCATATCGAAGCGCGCGGGATAAGCTCCGCGTGCATGGCGCCCCGGTCACGGAGACCATGCCTCCGGACAGCCTCCTGCGACTGGTGGGGAGTTGTTCCCAGAGCCGTCCGGGCACATCCTCCGGTGATGGCTCCTCCTCGTTCATCGAGGAAGAGGAGGAGATACCCCCATCACCGAGGGGGATCTGAACTGGCCCTGGATAAGCTCAGGGCCAAACGGACGGCTCCAGGTCCGGACGGAATTCCAGGGCGAGTTCTGTGCATCGCCCTGGACCGTCTCGGGGGAAGGCTTCGGAGATTGTTCAACTCTTGCTTGCAGAGTGGACAATTTCCGAAGCCGTGGAAGGAGGGAGTTTTATGCCTGTTGCCGAAGGCGGGTCGTCCTCTAGACTCGCCTTCCGCATTCAGGCCGATCGTTATGCTGAGTGAGATGGGCAAACTCTTCGAGAGAATTCTCTCGGCCCGTCTCACTCACCATATCGAGGAGGTAGGACCGGGCCTTTCAGCGGCTCAGTACGGGTTCAGGGCGGGCCGGTCAACGGTGGACGCCCTGAACGCCCTGAAGGTCCGGTCGTTGGCCGCAGTGGAGGAGGGAGACGTGCTTTTAGCCGTCTCATTGGATGTGGCCAACGCGTTCAACACGTTGCCGTATGAGACTTTACGAGAGGCACTTCGTTATCACGAGGTGCCTCTCTATCTCCGGCTCGTGTTGAACGCCTACCTGCAGGACAGGCAGGTGTTGTGGACGGGGGTAGATGGGGTGGTTGGTCGACGACATGTCGGCTGCGGTGTTCCACAGGGGTCCGTTCTCGGCCCGGTCCTGTGGAACATCGGTTTCGACTGGCTACTTCGGTGTCCGCTCCTCCCCGGGATGGGTGTCATCGCATATGCCGATGACACCCTCGTCACAGCCCGGGGGAGGAACTACGAAGAAGCGGCACGAGTAGCCACAGTCGGCACCAACCTGGTCGTCGACCGAATGGGGATGCTGGGCCTGAGGGTCTCCGTATCCAAGACGGAGGCCCTCCTGTTTCGTGGCCCACGCAGGACTACCCCCGCAACGCCTGCCTGCGCGTCCAGGGGAGGATGGTGGAGGTTCGGGCCCAGATGAAATATCTGGGCCTAACCCTGGACGGTAGCTGGACGTTCCGCGCCCACTTCGCCCAGCTCGCGCCGAAACTGCTAGGCGCCGCCGCGGCCCTCGGCAGGCTTCTGCCGAACGTCGGGGGCCCTGGATCTCCGTGCCGGCGTCTTTATGCCGGTATCGTGAGGTCCATGGCAATGTACGGTGCTCCCGTGTGGATAGACGCCCTCTCCGTAGTCAACAGGGCCCACTTGCGCCGCGCGCAGAGGGTCCTGGCGGTGAGGGCGATACGGGAGTACCGTACAGTGTCGTACTCGGCGGCGACGCTCTTGGCGAGCGATCCGCCCTGGGAACTCCAGGCGGAGGTGCTCGCCGAGATGTATCGGTTTCGGGCGCTCGAGCGGGCGGTCGGAGGACGTCCAGCGAGGGAGGGAGTCGCTCGGATCAGACGCCGAGCAGACGAGGCTCTGATCCAGCGCTGGAGGGCTCATCTGGAGAGCCCGGCGGCGGGCCTGGCGACGGTGGAGGCGATTCGCCCCACCCAGATCGCTGGGTCAAGAGGCGGCACGGAGTCCTGACGTTCAGGCTGACGCAGGTGCTTACCGGGCATGGCTGCTTCGGTAAGTACCTGTTTCAGGTTGCGCGTCGGGAAGTGTCGCCCCGGTGCCACGAGTGTGATGCGCCCGAGGACGCTGCGCATCACACTCTGGCGGAATGCGCCGCTTGGGCTCCCAGCGCCACGCCCTGATGGCGGTAGTGGGTGGAGACCTCTCGTTGCCGAGCGTGGTGGGGGCCATGCTCCGCGACGAGAGGTCCTGGTCGGCCATGGTCTCCTTCTGCGAGGCAGTAATCTCGCTGAAGGAGGCCGCGGAGAGGGTCCGCGAGGGTGATGCCCAGGCGGACCCTCTCCGTAGAAGGAGACCTGGAGGCAGGAGGCGCCGCTTTGCGCGCCTGCTTCCTCCACCCTAGAGGAGCTACGGCGGAGGGACAATCCTAGTCCCTCCGCACGCCATCGGGGCGGGAAAGGGTGCCCTGCGATACCCGGGGTACCCTTTCGGGGTACCCTTTCGGCGACGGTGGCCCGCATAGGCGGGCCTTCCGCCGGGGCGTCGTGGTAGTTTGCGCAAGCGACCCCATGACGCCCCAATATGGCGATGAGGGTTCCGCAGAGTTTTAGTGGGTATTACCGCCTGCTTCACAGGTGGTCGAGTCTCACACCACACTCCCTAGTGTACTCCTCGGAGTACACTAGTCGAGTGGTGTGCGTAAATGCATTTCTCTGCGAAAACAAAAAAAAAAAAAAAGGTTAGGTTAGGTTAGGTTAGGTTAGGTTAGGTTAGGTTAGTTAGGTTAGGTTAGGTTAGGTTAGGTTAGGTTAGGTTAGGTTAGGTTAGGTTAGGTTAGGTTAGGTTAGGTTAGGTTAGGTTAGGTTAGGTTAGGTTAGGTTAGGTTTTTTTTTTTTTTTTTTTTTTTTTTTTTTTTTTTTTTTAGGTGGAGAAATCCTCATGGATACCCCGGGAGCTGGGGCTGCCGGGGTTATGTGAGACTCCTACTCACTAAAACTCCACCAGGTTTCATCCCTACGCCGGGCGACGGCCGGGGGCATTCGTGCTGAGCACCTGGCCCCGTCTGACCGTCGCAGCGTTGTCTGCGTCAAAAGTGGACGCAGACCCTCCTCGCCCTGTTGGGCATGAGAGCGAGCAGAAACCCATAAGGC
Source organism: Hestina assimilis (assembly GCA_023373885.1). Classification (NCBI taxonomy): domain Eukaryota; kingdom Metazoa; phylum Arthropoda; class Insecta; order Lepidoptera; family Nymphalidae; genus Hestina; species Hestina assimilis. The sequence continues at coordinate 37,140 of CM041749.1, read as the reverse complement.
TCGCTCTCATCCTCGCGGGGGCCTGTGCAATGCGGACTCCTGTCGCCCCAGCGACATTCGTCCGCAGGCCACCCACTACGGCAGCGTAGTCTGGTGCCACCACCTCCTACGCTGCCCCGTCCTCCGACGCCTTGACGCCTCCAAAAGGGGGTCGTCCGTTCGCAGGCGCTGGGCCTCTCTCTTCTTAGACATTACTGTCTCCGCAAAAACGGAGACAGCCGTCCACGCACTCCTGCTCCCCAACATAGCCCGGATGACCTCGGGCAATGTCAGGTCTGTCCCGACTACCGCGACAAGGCGCAGCCTATCCACCGTCCATGCAGGGCACTCCGCCAGTGTGTGCTGGGCAGTGTCGTCCACCCCCAGTCACACGACCGGCACACGGGGCTCGACTCTCTACACACCATGGTGTGTAAGTATTTGTCGAAGCACCCGTGCCCTGACAAGATCTGCGTCAGGTGGTAGGTGGGCGAGCCCGACTTCCGCTCAACCCACCTCTTGAGCGACGGCTGAATGGCTTCGACGGTACGATGCCCAGCCGTCGGCTCGAGGAGTGCCTGCGACCACTTCGCCATTATGGCAGCGTTGCCCCTTCTCTTCCACCGCTCAAGGTCGGTGGGACAGAACCCTCTGCCCGCGTTGCGCTTCTCTACCCTCTTTCTACATAGAAAGGCTGTCAGCTCTGCTTGGAGCTCCCATGGAGGGGATCCAGCCAGAGCACAGGCCGCCTCAAACGAAATGGTGCGGTAGCCCCGGATTGCCCTGATAGCCATGACTCGCTGAGGGCGCCTCAGCAGAGCCTTGTTACTGGCATTCAGGGCATCCAGCCACACCGGCGCACCATAAAGGGCCATGGAGGCCACCACGCCTGAGTACAGGCGCCGACACGTAGACCCCGGGCCTCCGACGTTGGGGAGCAGACGGGCTAGACCCGCCGCGGTTCGCACCAGCTTTGGGCCCATCCGCCGGAAATGCTCCCCAAAACTCCACCGGCTGTCTATGGTGAGGCCCAGATACCTTATGTGGGGCTCCACCGCGATACGCACTCCCCCAACAATGATGTTGGCGTCGGGGGGAGGTCTTTTCCGAGGCCCATGAAAGCATATGGCGCTGGTTTTTTCCAGCGCCACGCTAAGACCTAGCCTTCTTATTCTGGCCACCACCTGAGCTGTTCCAGCGGTGGCCAGAATCGCCGCATCTCGGTACGTGTCTCCGCGGGCTACTACCAAAGTGTCGTCGGCATAGCACACTAAGTAGAGCCCGCGAAGGAGTGCACCACGGAGCACCGCGTCATACCCAATGTTCCACAGGAGTGGGCCGAGGACCGACCCCTGTGGAACTCCTCGCTCGACTACGTGTGAGACAAGACGGCCCTCTCTATCTTGATATTGTACAACACGCCCCCGCAGGTAATCCGCAACTATACGCTGCAGATACCTGGGCACCCTGTGGACCACCAGACCTTCCATGATGCACCGAAACGGGAGCGTGTTGAACGCGTTGGCGATGTCTAACGACACCGCCACTACTGAACCCCCACGAGAGTTCGGCTCATCACAAAGGGCTTTAACGCTCGTAATCGCATCTATTGTAGAGCGGCCTTCCCTAAATCCGAATTGACAATCCGCCAGATCCGGACCCACAGTGCGCAGGTGTTCCACGATGCGGGAAGCGACCACCCTCTCAAAACACTTCCCCGCCTCGTCCAGCAGCACTATGGGCCGGAACGCCGATGACGAATTGTCCGTGCGGCCCTTCTTCCTGGCAAGCACCAACCTGCCCTGCTTCCAGGTGGACGGAAACTTCGCCGTTCGGAGGCTGGTGTCCAGGAGCGCCCTGTATGGCGTCTCCAACGCAGCCTCCAACGCCAGAGCTAGTACCCGGGCGTGCACCCCGTCGGGTCCAGGGGCGGTCTTCTTAGCTCGAAGCCTCTCTACTATGTCCGCAAACTCTCCGTCGGAGACTGGCGGGGCCTCAAGGTCGTCTTCGGCCGCTGACCCGCTGGCATCAAGTGAGATCGTTCCATCCTCCTGCGCTGGAAATAGCGAAGCCACCGTCTCCTGCAGCTGCTGAGGGTCCAGGGTTTCCGTGACCGGGGCGCCGTGACTGCGCAGGCGACTGCAAATGGCACGGTACGGTCGTCCCCACGGATCCCTACTGAGCCCCTCCAGCAGCTCCTCCCAAGAGCGCCGCTTCGCCGCCCTTATGGCCGCCTGAAGATGTTGCTTGGCGGCCTTATATGCGTCGATGAGCCGTCGCTCATCGTCCACCATCCGGACCCTTCTGCGTCGGTAACGCGACACCGATTTTTTGGCGCGCTTACACGCTGCACGGAGTGCGGCAATCTCTTGCGACCACCAGTACATGGCCGTGTCTGGTGGAGGTCGCCTGGCGCGAGGCATCGAGGCGTCGCATATGCGAGCCAGTGCCTCGCGTAACCAAAGGGCCCTCTCACTCACGGCCAGTACCGGGGCCGAGTCGGCTTCCCAGGCCTGCACAATTGCGGCTTCGGCCGCGACCTCGCGGTTGAGACGCGTTACCGCCCACCGCGGAAACACCGGAGCTGTGCCAACACCGGAGACGGAGACGCCACTGATGGAGAATCGGATATATTGATGATCCGAGAGCGTCTCCGTCTCCTCCAGGACTCGCCAGTCCCTAATCCGGCTAGCCGTCGCAGGGGACGCAAAGGAGAGGTCCACGATGGACTCCCCCTGCGGACGGACGCAAGTCGGTGCACTCCCTCTGTTGAGGAGCACCAGGTTCAGGGAGGCAGCCCAGTCCTCCACCTCGCTTCCGCGTGGGTCCGTCGCCGAGGATCCCCAGGTAGTGGACTTAGCATTAAAGTCCCCGGCGACGACCACCTGTAGCGGTGCAGCGCGCTGAACCGCGCCTCCCAATTCCTCCAAGAAGGCCTCAAATTGAGCGAGGGTCTTATTAGGGGAGAAGTAGACTCCTACGAGTGCATACCCTCCCCACCCCGCAACAACAAAGCCATCGCCCCGCTCGCGCAGAACGCATGGGGTCGTAGCCGACCATGCTCCGACCACGGCCACAGAGCCAGATAAGTCGGCAAGCCAATTGTGGCGGTCTGGAACCGTGTAGGGTTCCGCCACAACTGCCACACCCAACCGCCACTCCGCCATGTGCTGGAGGAGGAGATCCTGAGCACCGGCGCAGCGGTTTAGGTTCGCCTGGATGACTGAGCGGGCCGCGTTAGGCATTTTCTACAGCCATCGGTTCCTCGCGGGGCGTCCGCTCAGTCACCGGAGCCGTTTTCGGCCCAGAGACTCCTTTCCTCCTTCGAGTCAGGGGCAAGCATCCTTTGCCACCCACGCGATGCTTGGCTGATTTGCCCGCTGCGGCACACACAACACAATGCGGCGACTCCGTGCAGGACGTCGCCTTGTGTCCGACCTTTCCGCAGCGATAGCACGCATCCCCGCGGTCCTCGGTAGCTGTGCAGGCTGCCTTGGTGTGTCCCAGTTGGAGGCACCTAAAGCAGCGGAGGGGGCGGGGCTCGAGCAGCTTAACCTGCACCGAGCTCCACCCGATTAGCAACCGTCCCTCCGTTATTGCCTTTGCGGCAGCCATCGGCACTTTCGCCCAGACAGAGCCTATGCCGCCAGAGGCGACTTTGATGGCGCCTACTTTAACTTGCTCCGAAGGACAAGCGCCCTTCAGAGCTAACGCCCTCTGGACCTCCTCACCGGTGATGGAGTCGTCCAGACCGGAAAGCCGGACGTCCACCGACTTGTGTGGCCGGACGACTCTCATTGACTCCGGGAGGGCCATCTTTATTCGGACCGCCAATTGGTCCGCCTTCTCAGCCCTCACTGCCGCAGGCATTTCTAAAAGCCGCGCGCCGGTCGCCGTTGTGCGGAACCTGAAGCCGCCCTCGATACCGAGTTCAGCCAGGTTCACCCGGTCCCGCACATTCTTTAATATGTCGGCGTAGTTTGCCCTCTCCTCCGGCGGCGCGGCTATTACCACCGCCTGAGAACGCGGTGGCTTCGGCTTGCGCTTGGCCTTGGGCTTCTTGGGCTCTTTCTCCTTCCTCTTTTTCTGCGGCTTGTCTGCCGGTTTTGGGACCGCCCTACTTTCCCTCTTTTTCCTGGCGGTGACGAGGGTCCAGGCCTCTTCACCAGCTTTGGGGGCTGGGGACACTGCAGTCTCCAAGCTTTGGGCACCCTTCTTCTTAGAGCCCGCAGCTTTGCTAGCTCCCGCTGTCTTCTTTGTCAGCGTAGGCTGTTGGGCAGTTGCTTTTGCCGCCTTGGCATCGGCGGCCAGCGGCGGACGCACTCGCTCCGGAGGCAAGCTGAGTCTTGCCTCCAAAGACTCGATGCGGGCGTTGACCATATTGCCTATTTGCACCATGGCCGCCCGCATCCACTCTTCTTTGTCTGCCTGTAGCGCCAAAGGAGCCACTGTGGTCTCCATTGGAGTCGGTGCTGCGACTGGGACTGCCGCCCGCACTTCCGATCGAAGCTGCGCAATTTCTTTTCGGAGTTCCGCCACCTCCTCCTTAAGCCGCGCGTTCTCCCTAAATACTCGCCTAGTCTCCTCCGTTGTTGTGAGGGAAGCTAGCTCGGTCGTCCTTTCTTTTATTGACGCCACGCTGAGCTTAAAAGTGCGGAGCATCTGTCCTTTAAGATGTGAGGACTTTCCTGCTGCCTCCGCAATAAGCCCGCACTCCACGTCTATGGCGTGTTGGAGCTCCTCCGCCGTTGCGCCAGTGAGCGGCTGCTCTACCCGCGGGCACTCGACACGCTTTTTGCTCACCTCCGTCCGCGTTTCGTATGCCTTCCTTTCTAAATTCTTTACGGCCTCCTCGTACTCGGAGGCTTTCTTCTTCTTGGCCAGGTCCTGCTTAGCCTTTAAAAATCCGACCCACTGGCCCGTGGTCGGAGGCCTTCCTCTGCCTCTCTTCTGTTTAGGGACTTCTGACCTCCGTCTCCACACTGGAGTCGGAGTCCCCGTCACACGTCTCAAACCTGAGCGGGATCGCTTGCGAGGTACCCGCTTGCGTCCCGCCGTCGCGTCGGAATCGGTAGTCGTTTCCGACAGGAACGACCGTTCCAATACCACCGATGGTGCGGTCTGGGCGGATACCGCCTCCGCACCTCCGGAACTGTAGCCCCCTGGCTCAGGCCACCCTTGCGGGCGACCGAATGGCGAAGTGTGCCCCCTCCAGATCCGATGGGGCAGACGGGGCCCAAGGGCCCCGTGAGGGATTCTCCGGCTATGCCGGTACCCTCCTGGAGTAATGTATCGTTTGTTGTACTTGCCATTTTGTTTTCTTTCCTTTTTTATAGGGTGAGGTCCCCTCCGCTAGTGGCCGGACACCCTCCGGCCATTCAACCTGTCGGCACGGGAGACCTTAGGTTTGGGGTGATTTTTTAACGAGGTTTTCTTCCTCCCCATTTCTGAAGAAACCCCCTACCCTGGCAGTCGTTAGCCGTCGTCGGCGACTATTCCGCAGAGCGGGCGCCGACGCCGTTTCCAGGGTGCACCACGAGGAGGTGACCGCCTTGCACCCCAGGTTAGGTTAGGTTAGGTTAGGTTAGGTTAGGTTAGGTTAGGTTAGGTTAGGTTAGGTTAGGTTAGGTTAGGTTAGGTTAGGTTAGGTTAGGTTAGGTTAGGTTAGGTTAGGTTAGGTTAGGTTAGGTTAGGTTAGGTTTTTTTTTTTTTTTTTTTTTTTTTTTTTTTTTTTTTTTTTTTTTTGTAATGTAACAGTGATTGTCCTCTAACATGATTAGAGACTTTATGAGGCTATGTTGTACAATTTCAGACTATTATATATTTGTTATTCCGAGTACCTCCTACAGTCAACTATATATATACTATGCTTCTTATAATCAATATATACATTAATTCGTTTTATTCTTCTATATACTAGACTTCTTACTTATTACATACTATCTTATCCTAGGCTTAATATCTATATACTATTAACACACAATATTTTTTTTTTTTTTTTTTTTTTTTTTTTTTTTTTTTTTTTTTTTTTTTTTTTTAAATTATAAGGTAATCAATCAGTGCATTTTAGAAATATAATTAACAACAACAACAATTTTTTTTTTTTTTTTTTTTTTTTTTTTTTTTTTTTTTTTTTTTTCTTCTATGACTATGCACTATGAACTATATTACTGCTTATTTCTTTTATTTACACTTTGTACAAGTTTTGTTGCTAATTTTATAAACTCCTTTCTGTGTTCTTTCTCCAGTGTTCTTGATAGGTTCCTTTCTTCCAGCCTCAGTCCAGTCTTCATTTCAAATTCGAAGCGTTCTTTTCCGTAGGCGGGGCATTCCGTAATCAGGTGAGGTACCGTTTCACTTTTATCCGGGTCGCAGACGCATGCAGAGTTGTCTTTGCATTTGAATCTCGCTAAATAATCCGCGAAACCACCGTGTCCCGTCAGCAGCTGCGTCAACTCCTTCGTCGGGGTGATTTCACGGACTATTTTGTAAGCGTCAGTCACGTTTGGTAGAAAGAGCTTCGTTATGGAAGCTGTTTGCTCGCTTTTGTACCTCTTATCCCATTCGTCAAGAGATTCCATTCGGATTGTTCTCTTGACGAATGAGATCGGGCATTTATCGTAGTCCATACGCGTTTTTAACTTTAAAGCAGCTTCTTTCGCCAACGTATCAGCTCTTTCATTGCCTTCTATGCCCACGTGGGCTTTTAACCAAAATAGATCGACAATTTTTTCCTTTTCCTTGCAGAGACTAATAGCTGTTCTTGCCTCGACGGCCAAAGGATGGAGGGTGGCACAGTTTGCGACTGACTGAATCGCCGATCTCGAGTCACTATAGATTGCGATGGAGCCTTCCGGTCTGTTTAAAGCCTCATTTGCAGCCTTACATATGGCCAACAGCTCGGCCTGGAAAACGGTGCAGTACGGGGACAAGGCGAGCTTACGGGCCCGTATTTCCGTCTCGCCTTTCCACACGGATACGGCGGCTCCGACCCTGTCCTCGATTTTGCTGCCGTCTGTATATATGCGCAGGGCGTAATCGGCGTGATTTTGGTGTTGTTCCTCGTTTTCCAGGCTTCGCCACTCCAGATCTTGCGTTTTGGACGGGTGAGGAGCCTCCATTGCAGAGACCATTCTCTCTACCTCTCGGTCTCCTATGTATTCCTGCGGTGATTCTCGCTTCGCCTCAAACAATTTTTGCGCCTCCTGGATACGAATATCCAGGGGGAGAATCCCGGATATAATTAAGGCCGAGTTGTAAGATACTGTGCGGTAGGCTCTGCACATTTTTTGTGTGAAACTGCGTTGTATGGAGTTCAGCTGTTTCTTTACTCCCAGCTTTCCTGCAGCAGGCGCCCACACACTTGCTGCATATAAAATAATCGGCTCCACTGCCGCTATGTAGATGGTGCGGATCACCTCCGGACTTAAGCCCCAGTTGACGCGAGCCGCTCTAGCCAGATGTTTATATGCCACTATAGCTTTTTTGCATGCGTTGGTGACATGCTTGTTAAACGTCAGTTTTGCGTCAACCGTGACCCCCAGTATCTTGATCTCCTGCACCATTTGGATATCAGTCTCTCCCATCTTCAGACGTGGTGTGTCAAATTTTAGCCTTCGCGTGACCAGCATTGCACAAGTCTTGTGCGGCGCGAATTTGAGCTTATGTTTGACGCCCCACGCCTGAACATGTTCGAGGGCAGGGTTTGCCTGTCTTTCTATTTCTAGGGCCGTGTCTCCTACGAAGGCCAGGACCACATCGTCGGCGAATGCGTGATAATAGACGCCTCTCTCGTCCAGCTCCCTCAGGAGCGAGTTCAGTAAAAGATTCCAGAGGATCGGCCCGCTAATTGATCCTTGGACGCATCCTTTGCTTGTTTTTCTGACGCTCTCTTCACCTCCGTATCTCACCCTGACTGTTCTCTGGCTCAGATAGTTACCGATCACTTGCCTTAAATTTGCCGGACAGTTTTCCTCTACCAGTCTCGTCTTCATAGCCGGCCACCACGCACTATCGAAGGCTCCTTCGATGTCTAAGGATATTAGTGTGATGCTCTTCTTGTCCTCCAGGTTTGTCCTGACATGTTGGACAAGAGTGTATAAGGAGCCTTCGGTGCTTCTCTGTGGCATAAAGCCGAACTGGTGAGTACTTATACCGGGGTAGAGGTAGAATTTAAGGCGAGCGACCAGCATCTTTTCATAAATTTTGCCGAAGACAGGCAAGAGCCCTATCGGCCTGTAGGACTTCGGCACTACATACGAATCCTTCCCAGGCTTTCTCAACACCACCACTACGGCTTCCTTCCAAGTAGTCGGGAAGTAGTGATGTGCCAGGCATGTGTTGACTAGTGCCAGAAAATAGTCAGGGTCACATTCTATAGTTTTCAGGCAGATGTCAGCGGTGAAACCATCAGATCCTGGCGCCTTCTTGGGGTTAAAAGACCTTGCCGACCGTTCGAGTTCGCCCCGGGTAAAAGGCGGGTCGTGTTTTTCTCCGTGGCTCCATTTATCTGACTCCTTTGCTCTTTCCCTGGTTTGGCGATGGTCAGCATTGTCCTCTTCCTCACGATCCTCAGGGTAGAATACCTCGGCCAGCCACTCTGCCGACTCCTTGGCACTGAGAGTTTTCCCTTCTTTCTGGAGTGGTAGGTCTTCCTCCCTTTTTCCCACTTTGTTCATTACTCTATATATCCCTTCCCAAACTCCCTCTCTGTCCTGCTTCCCGCAAAATTCTTTCCAGCTTTCCTCTTGTGCTATCCTCGTCTCTAACTCGTATTTTTCTTTCTGTTCCAGGTACTGGTTTACAACCCACTCTCTTCGGGCCGGCGCTGCGTTCCTGATTCTACGTTTTAGGGTGGCGGTACACTTCTTCATCTCGGCGAGCTCCTTCGTCCACCAAGGCAGGGTGAGTATCTCTTTTTTCTTTTTTAAGGGCATGGTATTTCTACAGGTTTCGGTTACGGCTTGTGTGAATTTCTTAACTATTTGTTCCAGTTGCTCGGTGGTGCTTACTGCTGAGAGTTCCACCTGGTTCAGGTTTTCTGATGACATGTGTTGGGACAGTTCAGCCTGGAACTGATCCCAATCCGCTTTCTTGGTGTTATAGACTCTGGTGGTCCTCTCAATAGTAATACCCTTTGATTTTTTCAATTTGATTCCAAAGGTGATGGCATTGTGGTCAGAGCTCGTGAGTCCTTCGTCAATCTTCCAATTTTCCACCCATTTCTAGCATATCGGCCGAACAGGCCGTAAGGTCCACATTGTTATGGTACCTAACCTCCTCTGATGACGTCGAAGGTTAGGTTAGGTTAGGTTAGGTTAGGTTAGGTTAGGTTAGGTTAGGTTAGGTTAGGTTAGTTAGGTTAGGTTAGGTTAGGTTAGGTTAGGTTAGGTTAGGTTAGGTTAGGTTAGGTTAGGTTAGGTTAGGTTAGGTTAGGTTAGGTTAGGTTAGGTTAGGTTAGGTTAGGTTAGGTTAGGTTAGGTTAGGTTAGGTTAGGTTAGGTTAGGTTAGGTTAGGTTAGGTTAGGTTAGGTTAGGTTAGGTTAGGTTAGGTTAGGTTAGGTTAGGTTAGTTAGGTTAGGTTAGGTTAGGTTAGGTTAGGTTAGGTTAGGTTAGGTTAGGTTAGGTTAGGTTAGGTTAGGTTAGGTTAGGTTAGGTTAGGTTAGGTTAGGTTAGGTTAGGTTAGGTTAGGTTTTTTTTTTTTTTTTTTTTTTTTTTTTTTTTTTTTTTTTTTAAGGTGGAGAAATCCTCATGGATACCCCGGGAGCTGGGGCTACCGGGGTTATGTGAGACTCCTACTCACCAAAACTCCACCAGGTTTCATCTCTACGCCGGGCGACGGCCGGGGGCATTCGTGCAGGGCACTTGACCCCGTCTGGCCGTCGCAGCGTTTGTCTGCGTCAAGAATGGACGCAGACCCTCCTCGCCCTGTTGGGCATGAGAGCGAGCAGAAACCCATAGGGCTCGCTCTCATCCTCGCGGGGGGCCTGTGCAATGTGGACTCCTGTCGCCCCAGCGACATTCGTCCGCAGGCCACCCACTACGGCAGCGCAACTCGGTGCCACCACCTCCTACGCTACCCCGTCGCCTGGATGACCGAGCGGGCCGCGTTAGGCATTATCGACGTTCATCGTTTCCTCGCGGGACGTCCGCTCGGTCACCGTAGCCGCCTTGGGCCCAGGACCTCCTTTCCTCTTCTGTGTCGGCGGTGAGCAGCCTTTGCCCCCAACAACGTGTTTGGCCGACTTACCCGCCGCGGCGCACACGACGCAGTGCGGCACCTCCAGACAGGCCGTCGCCCTATGTCCCGCCTTGCCGCAGCGATAGCAGGCGTCGCTGCGGTCTTCCTTTGCCTTGCAGGCCGCTCTGGCGTGCCCCAGTTCAAGGCACCTGAAGCAGCGGAGAGGGCGGGGCTCCAGCAGCTTGATCTGCACGGAGCTCCACCCTATCAGCAGGCGGCCCGCCGTTATCTCCTTTGCTGCCGCCATTGGCACTTGAGCCCAAACCGATCCAGTCCCTCTGGAGCCGGCTTTTATGTCTCCCACCTTTATATGTTCCGGCGGACAGGCGCCCTTAGCGGCTAGGGCCCTCTGCACATCCTCCCCGGAGATGGAATCGTCCAAACCGAAAAGCCGGACGTCTACCGACTTGTGAGGCCGGACGACTCTCATCGTCTCCGGGAGGGCCATTTTTATTCGGGCCGCCAAAAGATCCGCCTTCTCGGCGCTCACGGTGGCCGGCATTTCGAGCAGCCTCGCGCCAGTCGCTGTCGTACGGAACTTGAATCCGCCTTCTATTTCCAAGTCGGCTAAATTCACCTTGTTCCGTACGTTCTTGAGCACGGCGGCGTAATCGACCTTCTCCTCTGGCGGTGCTGCAATCACCACCGCCTGCGTGCGTGGTGGCTTCACCGTCCTTTTGGGTTTGGGCTTTTTGAGCCTTTTCTCCTTCTTTCTTTTTGCCTTCTGCGGTGGCTGGGCAGATGGTTTCTGGACCGATTTCTTCCTCCTTTTGTTACCGGTGACGAGAGTCCAGGCCTCTTCATCGTCGTTGGAAGGTGAAGGCGCTGCAGCCTCCGACCTTTGTACACTCTTCTGCAGCGCAGCTCTCTTCCCTCTGGAAGTAGCAGGCTGATTGGCCGCGGCTTTAGCCGCCTTGGCATCGGCGGCCAGCGGCGGACGCACTCGCTCCGGAGGCAAACTGAGTCTTGCCTCCAAAGACTCGATGCGGGCGTTGACCATGGAGCCTATCTCCAGCATGGCCGCCCGCATCCACTCCTCTCTATCTGCCGGAGGAACCGGCCTCGCGCTCGAATGTGTTGTAGGAGCTACCGTATTCTCCATCGGAGTCGGTGGTGCGGCAGGGACGGACGCCCGCACTTCCGCCCGGAGCTGCGCAATTTCTTGGCGCAGCTCCGCCACCTCCCCCTTGAGCCGTGCGTTTTCCTTAAATACACGCCTCGTCTCTTCCGTTGACGTCAGTGAGGCCAGTTCTGCGGCCCTTTCTTTGATGGAGGCGACACTAAGTTTGAAGGTTCGTAGCATCTGGCCTTTGAGATGCGACGACTTACCCGCTGCCTCAGCGATAAGACCGCACTCCACCTCTATGGCGCCGTGAAGTTCAGCCGCCGTAGCGTAGGTGAGCGGCTGCTCTTCTCGCGGACGCTCAGGACGCTTTTTATTTATCTTCGTCCGTGTTTCATGCGCTTTCCTCTCCAAGTCCTTTACGACCTCCTCGTACTCGGAGGCTGCCTTCTTCTTGGCCAAGTCCTGTTTGGCCTTCCATAGGCCGACCCACTGACCCGTGGTCGGAGGCCTTCCCCTGCCTCTCTTCTGCTTCGGGACTTCGACCTCCGTCTCCAAGCTGGTGTCGGAGTCCCCGTCGCATATTCTCATCCCGGAACGGGATCGCTTGCGAGGACCTCGCTGGCTTCCTGCCGTCGCCTTCTGAGTCCGTGGTCGCCTCTGACAGAAACGACCTGTCCTCAACCACCGATGGTGCGGTCTGGGCGGATACCGCCTCCGCACCCCCGGAACTGTAGCCCCCCTGGCTCAGGCCGCCCTTGCGGGCGACCGAATGGCGAAGTTTGCCCCCTCCAGATTCGGTGGGGCAGACGGGGCCCAAGGGCCCCGTGAGGGATTCTCCGGCTATGCCGGTACCCTCCTGGAGTAATTTATCGCTTTAAGACTTGCCATTGTTACTTGTTTCCTTTTAGGTGAGGTCCCTCCGCTAATGACCGGACAACCTCCGGCCATTCATCCCATCGGCGCGGGAGACCTTGGGATTAGGGTGATTTTTACCGAGGTTTTCTTCCTCCCCATTTCCCTGAAGAACCCCCCCTTACCCTGGCAGTCAAAGTTAGCCGTCGTCGGCGACTATTCCGCAGAGCGGGCGCCGACGCCGTTTCCAGGGTGCACCACGAGGAGGTGACCGCCTTGCACCCCAGGTTAGGTTAGGTTAGGTTAGGTTAGGTTAGGTTAGGTTAGGTTAGGTTAGGTTAGGTTAGGTTAGGTTAGTTAGGTTAGGTTAGGTTAGGTTAGGTTAGGTTAGGTTAGGTTAGGTTAGGTTAGGTTAGGTTAGGTTAGGTTAGGTTAGGTTAGGTTGGGTTAGGTTAGGTTAGGTTAGGTTAGGTTAGGTTAGGTTAGGTTAGGTTAGGTTAGGTTAGGTTAGGTTAGGTTAGGTTAGGTTAGGTTAGGTTAGGTTAGGTTAGGTTAGGTTAGGTTAGGTTAGGTTAGGTTAGGTTAGGTTAGGTTAGGTTAGGTTAGGTTAGGTTAGGTTAGGTTAGGTTAGGTTAGGTTAGGTTAGGTTAGGTTAGGTTAGGTTAGGTTAGGTTAGGTTAGGTTAGGTTAGGTTAGGTTAGGTTAGGTTAGGTTTTTTTTTTTTTTTTTTTTTATTATGTTTCTATCGTTTCCTCTGACATGATCAGAGCTCTTTTTATTCCGTCTGTATTATATTCTATAATTTTTCAATTTCTCAATCAGTTGGTGTTGGGGACTTATATGCTATGGTAGTTACGATATTGGGTATTAAATCTTCTTAATCAATCTTTTGCTTTCTTCTTAATTGCGTTTTATTCATTTCATTTGTTGTGATTTTTTTTTTTTTTTTTTTTTTTTTTTTTTTTTTTTTTTAATATGTTTTTAATTGTTCCTTCTTAATCTGTCTTAATCTATCTTCTCACTTAATCATCTACTTCCTTCGTAATTATTATGTAATTAATATGTGTAGTTCATTGATAATTGTTTTTTTTTTTTTTTTTTTTTTTTTTTTTTTATATTAATGATTGCTGACGTTACTTATTCCTATTATTAACTATTTTTACAATTTTTATTATTAATTTTATTAGTAGTTCTCTGTACTCATTAATTAGAACTATTTTTGACAGGTTCTCAGCAGAAAGTGTCATCCCTGTTTCCATTTCGAACTGCAGACGATCGACTGCATGAACGGGACATTCGGTTAGTAGGTGAGGCACCGTTTCTTTAACATCAGAATCACATATGCACGATGGATTCTCTTTGCATTTAAAACGCTCTAGATATTCCGAGAATCCACCGTGCCCCGTTAACGCCTGTGTTAGTTCTTTAGTTGGCGTCATCTTTCGAACCACCCTATACGCCTCTACTGCACTCGGAAAGAACATTTTCGTGATCGAGCCCGTGGTTTCTGTCTTATACCTCTGATCCCATTCGTCAAGGGAGTTCGCACGGATTTTTCTCTTGACGAATGAGATCGGGCATTTATCGTAGTCTGGTGTTCTCTTGGACTTCAAGGCGGCTTCTTTAGCTAGCGAATCGGCTCTTTCGTTGCCCTCCATACCAACGTGAGCTTTGATCCAAAACAGGGAGACGCTCTTGTTTTGGGCTTTGCAGCGGCTGAGGGCGACTCTCGTTTTTACAGCTAGTGGATGGAGGGCGGCGTGGTTCGTGACAGTCTGGAGAGCTGCCATGGAGTCACTGTATATGGCTATGTTTTTGTCCTTGGCCTTCAGTGCTTCTGTCGTTGCTTCCTGAATTGCTAGCAATTCGGCTTGATATACGGTGCAGTATGCGGGAAGGGCCAGTTTGCGGGCACCAGTCTCGTTCTCGCCCTTCCAAATTGACAGGGCAGCGCCTACTTTGTCCTCAATTTTACTGCCGTCAGTATAGATTCTCACGTCATAGTTATTGTGCTCGCGATGTTGTGCTTCGTCACCGAGGCACAGCAGCTCCATCTCATGCAGCTCTGACGGGTGCGGGATCTCCATCGCCGAGGCCATCTTCTCCACCTCCCTTCCTCCCAGGTCCGACTGAGGTACGCCTCTTTTGGCTTCGTATAGTTTGTGTGCCTCACGTATTCGTATGTCGAGCGGCAGGATCCCCGATATTGCAAGAGCAGAATTCAGGGATACTGAACGATATGCTCGACATATTTTCTGGGCAAAGCTACGTTGGATAGAATTCAGTTGTTTTTGAATCCCTGCTTTGTTTGAGGCGGGTGCCCATGCGCCTGCCGCGTATAGCACAACCGGTTCTACTACTGCGGTATATATTAGGCGGATCACTCCCGGGTGCAAGCCCCAGTTGACGCGAGCTGCTCTAGCTAGTTGTTTGTAGATTGCTATCGCCTTCTTACAGGTGATAGCAATATGCTTGTTGAAGGTGAGCTTCGCGTCAATGGTGAGCCCCAACACCTTAATGTCTTGGGACATTCCAACGTCGATCCCTCCCATGTTTAGACGTGGTGTGTCGTACTTAAGTCTCCGCGTCATAACCATCGCACTTGTTTTGTGCGGTGCGAACTTCAGTTTATTCTTTACACCCCACGCCCGAACATGTTCGAGAACGGCATTGGCCTGTCCTTCAATTTCCCGAGCCGTGATACCGTCAAACACCAGAACTACATCATCTGCGAACGCCTGGCAGTACACTCCCTTTTGCTCAAGTTGTTTCAGTAGCGGGTCCAGTAGCAAATTCCAAAGGATGGGCCCACCAATGGAACCCTGGACGCATCCCTTTGTCGTCTTTCGTTCGATCTCTTCCCCTGCGTACCTAAGCCTGACAATTCTATCACTGAGATAGCTACTGATCGTCCGTCTCAAACTCAACGGGCACTCTTCCTCAGCCAATCGCACTTTTATCGCCGGCCACCAGGCACTGTCGAATGCCCCCTCTATATCAAGGGACACCAACGTGACGATCTTCTTATCCACTATCTTGTCTCTGATGTGGTGTACCAAGGTATAGAGGGAGTCTTCGGTGCTCCTTTGGGGCATAAACCCGTATTGGCGAGTACTAATTCTTGGTAATAGGTAGAATTTGAGACGAGCTATCAGCATTTTTTCGTACACCTTGCCCAGGACAGGCAAAAGCCCAATCGGCCTGTAAGACTTGGGCACAGTGTACGAATCCTTACCAGGCTTCCTCAATACCACCACTGTTGCCTCTTTCCAGATCTTCGGAAAGTAGTGGTGCGTCAGACAACTGTTTAATAGTGCCAGAAAGAAGTCCGGGTTGCATTCGATCGCCTTGGAGCAGATATCGGCGGTGAATCCGTCCGCTCCCGGAGCCTTTTTCGGATTGAACGAATTCATTGACCTCGCGAGTTCACTTTTTGTGAACGGCGGTTCGTGTTGATCGCCATGGCTTTGCACGTTTGCTTGGTCTGCCAGTTCTCTGGTTCGGCGATGGTCAGTGTCGTCGTTCTCTTCACGGTCTTCGGGATAGAACGTTTCGGCTAACAGACTCGCAGAGTCCTTGGCGTTCAACGTTCTCCCTTCCGTCTGCATTGGCACATCTTCCTCCCTCTTACTGACCTTTGAAATCACCCTATAGATTCCCTCCCAGACTCCTTCCTTATCCTGTCGCTTGCAGAATTCCTTCCAGCTTTCCTCCTGAGCCTCCCTTACTGCTATCTCATATCTCTCTTTTTGTTGCAGGTACTGGCTGATGACCCACTCTCTTCGGACCGGCGCTGCGTTCCTGACTCGGCGTTTCCAGGTGACGGTAAGCTTCTTCATCTCTGCGAGTTCTTCGGACCACCACGGTAAGGTAATTGTCTCTTTTTTGTGTTTTGTTGGTATTGTACTGTCGCATGTTTCGGTTATGGATTGTGTGTATTGTCTGACTATTTCTTCTAATTTGTCTGTGTCTTTTATCATTGAAAGTTCTACCAGCCCTAATTTTTTATCCGTCATAATTTGTGTCAGTGTCTCATGAAACTGAGTCCATTTCGCTTTTTTAGTATTATAAATCCTGGTAGTCCTTTCAATTCTTATTCCCCTAGATTTTTGGAGATTGATTCCGAAGCTGATGGCGTTGTGGTCGGAACTCGTGAGTCCCTCCACGACTTGCCACCCGTCCACCCAGTCGAGCAAGTCTGCCGAACAGGCCGTTATGTCCACGTGGCTGCAATACCTTTTCCTCCCCTCACTGTGTCGAAGGTTGGAATGTCTCCCATATTTAATATGTGCAGACCCATCTCCCACAGAACTCCAGACAGTTGTTCGCCTCTCTGATCCTCAGTATTGCCGCCCCACCATGCACTTTTGGCGTTCGCATCTCCTCCTACGACCAACTTGCTAGATCCTGTCTCGCGTTCGATCCGTTTCAGCTGCTCCAGGTACGATTCGATGGGCTTATCGGGTTCGAAGTAGAGGGACACCAGCGTGATCTCCCAGGCTCTGGTTCGGATTCCCACCACCACGATGTTATCGGTGGTGAGTTGCGGGTACTGTACAACGTCTAAATCTTGATTGAAGATTACGATGGCCGCTTTTACAGTCCCATCTCCTCCCTCAGAGTTCTGGAACACCCTTACGCCCCGGTGGCTCCTCATTCTCCTTATCCCGCCCACGTATGGCTCCTGGAGCAGTGCCACTGCAGCTTTGCGCTTATCGCCTTCAATTAGTAGTTCATTCGTAGCTAGCTGGCTTCTTTGCAAGTTGGCCTGGATTATTGTATACCGAGTGTTTATTGCCGGGACAACTTTAGCAATACGCCACCGACAGACGTGCCAGTGCATCCCACTTGACGCGAATTGGGCACTCACTATCGAAGGCGTTGTGGTTGGTTTTCTGTAGCTTTGCCGATACGCAGTTTCGGCATTTCGGTGCCTCCGCCGCAAGCCTTGAGGGACAGTCTGCTATCATGTGCTGGTCTCCACAGTGTATGCAGAGATCCGCGGGCTCAGTACACAGTTTTCGGCTGTGTCCGTAACTAAGGCAGCGAGTGCATTGGACCAAAGGGGATTGGTCCAACACTCTCAGTCTCTGCAGGTCTACGTGCACTTTGCCCGCCGAAGTCAGTCTCTGCCATACACTGGGGGACACCTGCAGGATTATATGGCATGTGTGGGGGTTTCTTGTCCTCCTTCTATATTTAACCGCCAGCCTCTGGTCGTCTTTGGGTAGATCTCCAACGAGATGGCCATTCTGACGTTTTAACGCCTGAATGACTTCCTCATCAGAGTGGCAAGACAGTATATCCTTGATGATTACTTGGGGGTCCTTATTCTGTACTTCTTCTACTCGGAGTTCGCCTGTCTTATTCAGTCTCTCTTTCACCTTCTCTCTCTCTTCTCTGGTCTTAAACCCGATCACTACCTTTTGATCCTTTGCCTTTCTGATCCTCTCTACTCTCGTGCCTTCGTTCTTAGCGTCCACTGCGGCTCTCAGCTTCTCGAGAACCTCATCACCGGTATCCTTGTCGTTCGTAGACGATACGACGACCGAGTGAAGAGGCGCTCGGATATGCTGCCTCGGGAGGGCCGCTACTTGCGCGAACGAGGGTCCCTGGTCTGCTTTGATCAGAGAAGTCTGGTGCAGTTGCTCCGACAGTCCTTGGGTCGACTGCTGGCATTCCTTCAGCACTGTTTTGTGTTGCTGGAGGTTTTCCAGCAGTTCCCTCATCAGCGCTGTCGACTCACTTGCCTCAGAACTGCTCTCGACTGTCTTCTCTATGGGTCTTTCTAGGCCCCTTGCCTGTTGTGGAGATGGCAGCGAAGTCGTAGCTTCCGCTGCCCTCTCCCCAGCCGGCACCTCGCCTTGACTCGTGCCCTTCCTCTCTTCTTCGGCCTCTTTCACGAGCTCATAGAGCCGTTTTAAGGCGGTCTCCACAGCTGCCTTAATCTCCGTCTTGAGATTCCTCGAGTTTCCGAGGTGAATCTTCGCCGACATGAGGCATGCCTTCGCCTCGGAGAGTCTGGTCTTGACAGGCGCCGGTTTATTTTCCGGCGGGCCTGTAGACTTCGCTTCGGATGCCAATAGGTTGGGTTTGGGGGGGGCCAACGTTCCTGTCTTCGGGGGGCTCAGCTTTTTGCCGGGCGATGTCTTCTCCGACTGTGCCTGGACCGGTTTTTCGGTCGTACTACTCGAGGTTCCAGCCTCGTCCTTCTTTTTGGGGTTTCGTGCAGTGGCATACATTTTAGAAAAGGGTCGTGTTAGAAGGTAAGTAAATAATATAGAATATACGATGAATTTAAAAGTAAGTAGTTAACAGAAGGTCAATATATTGTAAATAATTATTAAAATTGATTATAAAACTGAACCTAAGCTTGACTCGGATCACCCAAGGGCAGTTTTCTGGTCCCTGGGGTGTCAGAATTTAAATAAAAAATAAAAAGTTTTTGTCAAAAATTTGTCCCTACCTATACAGTATTCACAATGGGCGGGTGGGAGGGTAATTGATTTTCTTTTTGGCGATTTCCTCGCGAACCGCAAGGGCTATCGAGACGATCGAGGTGTCCTCGGATGCGTCTCGACAGGCTCCACAATCTCACTCTTGGAACCGAGGAGATCGGACGTACGGAACACAAGAATTTTCCGGGAAAACTAAAAATTTTAAGAGAAATTTGAAAATAAAAATGTATTAATCGGTCGGAGTGACTTGAAAACTACGGTAGAACTAAGGGGGGACAAGGACTAATCTAATAAAAAAGGAATGGGGACGATACGACTTCTAGGGAATTTGCTATTTACGAAAATGTCTATGGGTTAGGTTAGGTTAGGTTAGGTTAGTTAGGTTAGGTTAGGTTAGGTTAAGAAGTTAGGTTAGTTAGTTAGGTTAGGTTAGGTTAGGTTAGGTTAGGTTAGGTTAGGTTAGGTTAGGTTGTGTTAGGTTAGGTTAGGTTAGGTTAGGTTAGGTTAGGTTAGGTTAGGTTAGGTTAGGTTAAAGAAGAAGAAGAAGAAGTTAGGTTAGGTTAGGTTAGGTTAAAGAAGTTAGGTTAGGTTAGGTTAGGTTAGGTTAGGAAGAAGTTAGGTTAGGTTAGGTTAGGTTAGGTTAGGTTAGGTTAGGTTAGGTTAGTTAGGTTAGGTTAGGTTAGGTTAGGTTAGGTTAGGTTAGGTTAGGTTAGGTTAGGTTAGGTTAGGTTAGGTTAGGTTAGGTTAGGTTAGGTTAGGTTAGGTTAGGTTAGGTTAGGTTAGGTTAGGTTAGGTTAGGTTAGGTTAGGTTAGGTTAGGTTAGGTTAGGTTAGGTTAGGTTGTGTTAGGTTGAAGTTAGGTTAGGTTAGGTTAGGTTAGGAAGGTTAGGTTAGGTTAGGTTAAGAAGTTAGGTTAGGTTAGGTTAGGTTAGGTTAGGTTAGTTAGGTTAGGTTAGGTTAGGTTAGGTTAGGTTAGGTTAGTTAGGTTAGGTTAGGTTAGGTTAGGTTAGGTTAGGTTAGGTTAGGTTAGGTTAGGTTAGAATAGGTTAGGTTAGGTTAGGTTAGGTTAGTTAGGTTAGGTTAGGTTAGGTTAGGTTAGGTTAGGTTAGGTTAGGTTAGGTTAGGTTAGGTTGGGTTAGGTTAGGTTAGGTTGTGTTAGGTTAGGTTAGGTTAGGTTAGGTTAGGTTAGGTTGTTAGGTTAGGTTAAGAAGTTAGGTTAGTGTTGTGAAGAAGTTAGGTTAGGTTAGGTTAGGTTAGGTTAGGTTAGGTTAGGTTAGGTTAGGTTAGGTTAAGGTTAGGTTAGGTTAGGTTAGGTTAGGTTAGGTTAGGTTAGGTTAGGTTGTGTTAGGTTAGGTTAGGTTAGGTTAGTTAGGTTAGGTTAGGTTAGGTTAGGTTAGGTTAGGTTAGGTTAGGTTAGGTTAGGTTAGGTTAGGTTAGGTTAGGTTAGGTTAGGTTAGGTTGTGTTAGGTTAGGTTAGGTTAGGTTAGGTTAGGTTAGGTTAGGTTAGGTTAGAAGAAGAAGTTAAGAAGAAGTTAGGTTAGGTTAGTTAAAGAAGAAGAAGAAGTTAGTTAGGTTAGGTTGTGTTGTGTTAGGTTAGAAGAAGTTAGGTTGTGTTAGGTTAGGTTAGGTTGTGTTGTGTTGTGTTAGTTGTGTTGAAGAAGTTAGTTAGGTTAGGTTAGGTTAGGTTAGGTTAGGTTAGGTTAGGTTAGGTTAGGTTAGGTTAAGAAGAAGTTAGTTAGGTTAGGTTAGGTTAGGTTAGGTTAGGTTAGGTTAGGTTAGGTTAGGAAGAAGTTAGGTTAGGTTAGGTTAGTTAGGTTAGGTTAGGTTAGGTTAGGTTAGTTAGGTTAGGTTAGGAAGTTAGGTTAGGTTAGGTTAGAAGTTAGGTTAGGTTAGGTTAGGTTAGGTTTAGGTTAAAGAAGTTAGGTTAGGTTAGGTTAGGTTAGTGTTAGGTTAGGTTAGGTTGAAGAAGTTAGGTTAGGTTAGGTTAGGTGTTAGGTTAGGTTAGGTTGAAGTTAGGTTAGGTTAGTTGAAGTTAGTTAGGTTAGGTTAGGTTAGGTTGTGTTAGGTTAGGTTAGGTTAGAAGAAGAAGTTAGGTTAGGTTAGGTTAGGTTAGGTTGTGTTAGGTTAGGTTAGGAAGAAGAAGTTAGGTTAGGTTGTGTTAGAAGAAGTAGGTTAGGTTAGAAGTTAGGTTAGTTAGGTTAGGTTAAAGAAGAAGAGGGTTAGGTTAGGTTAGGTTAGGTTAGGTTAGGTTAGGTTAGGTTAGGTTAGGTTAGGTTAGGTTAGGTTAGGTTAGGTTAGGTTAAGTTAAGTTAGGTTAGGTTAGGTTATGTTAGGTTAGGTTAGGTTAGGTTAGGTTAGATTAGGTTAGGTTAGGTTAGGTTAGGTTAGGTTAGGTTAGGTTAAGTTAGGTTAGGTTAGGTTAGGTTAGGTTAGGTTAGGTTAGGTTAGGTTAGGTTGTGTTGTGTTAGGTTAGGTTAGGTTAGGTTAGGTTAGGTTAGGTTAAGAAGAAGTTAGGTTAGGTTAGGTTAGGTTAGGTTGAAGAAGTTAGAAGTTAGGTTAGGTTAGGTTAGGTTAGGTTAGGTTAGGTTAGGTTAGGTTAGGTTAGGTTAGGTTAGGTTAGGTTAGGTTAGGTTAGGTTAGGTTAGGTTAGGTTAGGTTAGGTTAGGTTAGGTTAGGTTAGGTTAGGTTAGGTTAGGTTAAGAAGAAGAAGTTAGGTTAGGTTAGGTTAGGTTAGGTTAGGTTAGGTTAGGTTAGGTTAGGTTAGGTTAGGTTAGGTTGTGTTAGGTTAGGTTAGGTTAGGTTGTGCTAGGTTGTGTTAGGTTAGTTAGTTAGGTTAGTTAGTTAGGTTAGGTTAGGTTAGGTTAGGTTAGGTTGTGTTGAAGTTAGGTTAGGTTAGGTTAGGTTAGGTTAGGTTAGGTTAGGTTAGGTTAGTTAGGTTAGGTTAGGTTAGGTTAGGTTAGGTTAGGTTAGGTTAGTTAGGTTAGGTTAGGTTAGGTTAGGTTAGGTTAGGTTAGGTTAGGTTAGGTTAGGTTAGGTTAGGTTAGGTTAAGTTAAGTTAGGTTAGGTTAGGTTAGGTTAGGTTAGGTTAGGTTAGGTTAGGTTAGGTTAGGTTAGGTTAGGTTAGGTTAGGTTAGGTTAGGTTGGGTTAGGTTAGGTTAGGTTGTGTTAGGTTAGGTTAGGTTAGGTTAGGTTAGGTTGTGTTAGGTTAGGTTAGGTTAGTTGTGTTAGGTTGTGTTAGTTAGGTTAGGTTAGGTTAGGTTAGGTTAGGTTAGGTTAGGTTAGGTTAGGTTAGGTTAGGTTAGTTAGGTTAGGTTAGGTTAGGTTAGGTTAGGTTAGGTTAGGTTAGGTTAGGTTAGGTTAGGTTAGGTTAGGTTAGGTTAGAAGAAGTTAAGAAGAAGAAGAAGAAGTTAGGTTAGGTTAGGTTAGGTTAGGTTAGGTTAGAAGAAGAAGAAGTTAGGTTAGGTTAGGTTAGGTTAGGTTAGGTTAGGTTAGGTTAGGTTAGGTTGTGTTAGGTTAGGTTAGGTTAGGTTAGGTTAGGTTAGGTTAGGTTAGGTTAGGTTAGGTTAGGTTGTGTTAGGTTAGGTTAGGTTAGGTTAGGTTAGGTTAGGTTAGGTTGTGTTAGGTTAGGTTAGGTTAGGTTAGGTTAGGTTAGGTTAGGTTAGGTTAGGTTAGGTTAGGTTAGGTTAGGTTAGGTTAGGTTAGGTTAGGTTAGGTTAGTTAGGTTAGGTTAGGTTAGGTTAGGTTAGGTTAGGTTAGGTTAGGTTAGTTAGGTTAGGTTAGGTTAGGTTAGGTTAGGTTAGGTTAGGTTAGGTTAGGTTAGGTTAGGTTAGGTTAGGTTAGGTTGAAGAAGTTAGGTTAGGTTAGAAGAAGAAGAAGTTAGGTTAGGTTAGGTTAGGTTAGGTTAAGAAGAGTTAGGTTAGGTTAGGTTAGGTTAGGTTAGGTTAGGTTAGGTTAGGTTAGTTGTGCTAGGTTAGGTTGAAGAAGAAGGTTAGGTTAGGTTAGGTTAGGTTAGGTTAGGTTGTGTTAGGTTGAAGTTAGGTTAGGTTGTGTTAGGTTAGGTTAGGTTAGGTTAGGTTAGGTTAGGTTAGTTAGGTTAGGTTAGGTTAGGTTAGGTTAGGTTAGGTTAGGTTAGAAGAAGAAGAAGAAGTTAGGTTAGGTTAGGTTAGGTTAGGTTAGGTTAGGTTAGGTTAGGTTAGGTTAGGTTAAGAAGAAGTTAGGTTAGGTTAGAAGAAGTTAGGTTAGGTTAGGTTAGGTTAGGTTAGGTTAGGTTAGGTTAGGTTAGGTTAGGTTAGGTTAGGTTAGGT
The DNA here is from genome assembly GCA_023373885.1 of Hestina assimilis. Lineage (NCBI taxonomy): Eukaryota > Metazoa > Arthropoda > Insecta > Lepidoptera > Nymphalidae > Hestina > Hestina assimilis. The sequence continues at coordinate 14,243 of CM041749.1, read as the reverse complement.
TAGGTTAGGTTGTGTTAGGTTAGGTTAGGTTAGGTTAGGTTAGGTTAGGTTAGGTTAAGAAGTTGTGTTAGGTTAGGTTAGGTTAGGTTAGGTTAGGTTAGGTTAGGTTAGGTTAAGAAGAAGTTAAGAAGAAGTTAGGTTAGGTTAGGTTAGGTTAGGTTAAGAAGAAGTTAGTTAGGTTAGGTTAAAGAAGTTAGGTTAGGTTAGGTTAGGTTAGGTTAGGTTAGGTTAGGTTAGGTTAGGTTAGGTTAGGTTAGGTTAGGTTAGGTTAAGTTAGGTTAGGTTAGGTTAGGTTAGGTTAGGTTAGGTTAGGTTAGGTTAGGTTAGGTTAGGTTAGGTTAGGTTAGGTTAGGTTAGGTTAGGTTAGGTTAGGTTAGGTTAGGTTAGGTTAGGTTGTGTTAGGTTAGGTTAGGTTAGGTTAGGTTAGGTTAGGTTAGGTTAGGTTAGGTTAAGAAGAAGTTGTGTTAGGTTAGTTAGGTTAGGTTAGGTTAGGTTAGAAGAAGAAGTTAAGAAGAAGAAGTTAGGTTAGGTTAGGTTAGGTTAGGTTAGGTTAGGTTAGAAGAAGTTAGGTTAGGTTAGGTTAGGTTAGGTTAGGTTAGGTTAGGTTAAGAAGAAGAAGTTAGGTTAGGTTAGGTTAGGTTAGGTTAGGTTAGGTTAGGTTAGGTTAGGTTAGGTTAGGTTAGGTTAGGTTAGGTTAGGTTAGGTTAGGTTAGGTTAGGTTAGGTTAGGTTAGGTTAGGTTAGTTAGGTTAGGTTAGGTTAGGTTGTTAGGTTAGGTTGTGTTGTGTTAGGTTAGGTTAGGTTAGGTTAGGTTAGGTTAGGTTAGGTTAGGTTAGGTTAGGTTAGGTTAGGTTGTGTTAGGTTGAAGAAGAAGTTAGGTTAGGTTAGGTTAGGTTAGGTTAGGTTAGGTTAGGTTAGGTTAGGTTAAGAAGTTAGGTTAGGTTAGGTTAAGAAGTTAGGTTAGGTTAGGTTAGGTTAGGTTAGGTTAGGTTAGGTTAGAAGAAGAAGTTAGGTTAGGTTAGGTTAGGTTAAGAAGTTAGGTTAGGTTAGGTTAGGTTAGGTTAGGTTAGTTAGGTTAGGTTAGGAAGAAGTTAGGTTAGGTTAGGTTAGGTTAGTTAGGTTAGGTTAGGTTAGAAGTTAGGTTGTGTTAGGTTAGGTTAGGTTAGGTTGTGTTAGGTTAGGTTAGGTTAGGTTAGGTTAGGTTAGGTTAGGTTAGGTTAGGTTAGGTTAGGTTAGGTTAGGTTAGGTTAGTTAAGAAGTTAGGTTAGGTTAGGTTAGGTTAGGTTAGGTTAGGTTAGGTTAGGTTAGGTTAGGTTAGAAGAAGAAGAAGTTAGGTTAGGTTAGGTTAGGTTAGGTTAGGTTAGGTTAGGTTAGGTTAGGTTAGGTTAGGTTAGTTAGGTTAGGTTAGGTTAGGTTAGGTTAGGTTAGGTTGAAGAAGAAGTTAGTTAGGTTAGGTTAGGTTAGTTAGGTTAGGTTAGGTTAGGTTAGGTTAGGTTAGGTTAGGTTAGGTTAGGTTAGAAGTTAGGTTGTGTTGTGTTAGGTTAGGTTAGGTTAGGTTAGGTTAGGTTAGGTTGAAGAAGAAGTTAGGTTAGGTTAGGTTAGGTTAGGTTAGGTTAGGTTAGGTTAGGTTAGGTTAGGTTAGGTTAGGTTAGGTTAGGTTAGGTTAGTTAGGTTAGGTTAGGTTAGTTGAAGAAGAAGTTAGGTTAGGTTAGGTTAGGTTAGGTTAGGTTAGGTTAGGTTAGGTTAGGTTGAAGAAGAAGAAGTTAGGTTAGGTTAGGTTAGGTTAGGTTAGGTTAGGTTAGGTTAGGTTAGGTTAGGTTAGGTTAGTTAGGTTAGGTTAGGTTAGGTTGGTTGTGTTGAAGAAGAAGTTAGGTTGTGTTAGGTTAGGTTGTAAGTTAGGTGTTAGGTTGTTAGGTTAGGTTAGGTTGTGTTAGGTTAGGTTAGGTTAGTGTTAGGTTAGTTAGGTTGTGTTAGGTTAGTTAGTTAGGTTAGGTTGTTAGGTTGAAGTTAGGTTGTTAGGTTAGGTTAGGTTAGGTTAGTTAGGTTAGGTTAGGTTAGGTTAGGTTAGGTTAGGTTAGGTTAGGTTAGGTTAGTTAGGTTAGGTTAGGTTAGGTTAGGTTAGGTTAGGTTAGGTTAGGTTAGGTTAGGTTAGGTTAGGTTAGTTAGGTTAGGTTAGGTTAGGTTAGGTTAGGTTAGGTTAGGTTAGGTTAGGTTAGGTTAGGTTAGGTTAGGTAGGTTAGGTTAGGTTAGGTTAGGTTAGGTTGTGTTGTGTTAGGTTGTGTTGTGTTAGAAGAAGAAGGTTAGGTTAGGTTAGGTTAGGTTAGGTTAGGTTAGGTTAGGTTAGGTTAGGTTAGTTAGGTTAGGTTAGGTTAGGTTAGGTTAGGTTAGGTTAGGTTAGGTTAGGTTAGGTTAGTTAGGTTAGGTTAGGTTAGGTTAGGTTAGGTTAGGTTAGGTTAGGTTAGGTTAGGTTAGGTTAGGTTAGGTTAGGTTAGGTTAGGTTAGGTTAGGTTAGGTTAGTTAGGTTAGGTTAGGTTAGGTTAGGTTAGGTTAGGTTAGGTTAGGTTAGGTTAGGTTAAGAAGAAGAAGTTAGGTTAGGTTAGGTTAGGTTAGGTTAGGTTAGGTTAGGTTAGGTTGTTAGGTTAGGTTAGGTTAGGTTAGGTTAGGTTAGGTTAGGTTGAAGAAGTTGTGTTGTTAGTTGTTAGGTTAGGTTAGGTTAGGTTAGGTTGTGGTTAGGTTAGGTTAGGTTAGGTTGTGTTAGGTTAGGTTAGGTTAGGTTAGGTTAGGTTAAGAAGAAGAAGTTAGGTTAGAAGAAGTTAGGTTAGTTAGGTTAGGTTAGGTTAGGTTAGGTTAGGTTAGGTTAGGTTAGGTTAGGTTAGGTTAGGTTAGGTTAGGTTAGGTTAGGTTAGGTTAGGTTAGGTTAGGTTAGGTTAGGTTAGGTTAGGTTAGGTTAGGTTAGGTTAGGTTAGGTTAGGTTAGTTAGGTTAGGTTAGGTTAGGTTAAGTTAGGTTAGGTTAGGTTAGGTTAGGTTAGGTTAGGTTAGGTTAGGTTAGGTTGAAGAAGTTAGGTTAGGTTAGGTTAGGTTAGGTTGTGTTGTGTTGTGTTAGGTTAGGTTGTGTTGTGTTGTTAGGTTAGGTTAGGTTAGGTTAGGTTAGGTTAGGTTAGGTTAGGTTAGGTTAGGTTAGGTTAGGTTAGTTAGGTTAGGTTAGGTTAGGTTAGGTTAGGTTAGGTTAGGTTAGGTTAGGTTAGGTTAGGTTAGGTTAGGTTAGGTTAGGTTAGGTTAGGTTAGGTTAGGTTAGGTTAGGTTAGGTTAGGTTAGGTTAGGTTAGGTTAGGTTAGGTTAGGTTAGGTTAGGTTAGGTTAGGTTAGGTTAGGTTAGGTTAGGTTAGGTTAGGTTAGGTTAGGTTAGGTTAGGTTAGGTTAGGTTAGGTTAGGTTAGAAGTTAGGTTGTGTTAGGTTAGTGTTGAAGTTAGGTTAGGTTAGGTTAGGTTAGGTTAGGTTAGGTTAGGTTAGGTTAGGTTAGGTTAGGTTAGGTTAGGTTGTGTTAGGTTAGGTTAGGTTAGGTTAGGTTAGGTTAGGTTAGGTTAGGTTAGGTTAGGTTAAAGAAGTTAGGTTAGAAGTTAGGTTAGGTTAGGTTAAAGAAGTTAGGTTAGGTTAAGAAGAAGAAGTTAGGTTAGGTTAGGTTAGGTTAGGTTAGGTTAGGTTAGGTTAGGTTAGGTTAGGTTAGGTTAGGTTAGGTTAGGTTAGGTTAGGTTAGGTTAGGTTAGGTTAGGTTAGGTTAGGTTAGGTTAGGTTAGGTTAGTTAGGTTAGGTTAGGTTAGGTTAGAAGTTAGGTTGTGTTAGGTTGAAGAAGTTGTGTTAGTGTTGTGCTAGGTTAGGTTAGGTTAGGTTAGTTGTGTTGTGTTAGGTTAAGAAGTTAGGTTAGGTTAGGTTAGGTTAGGTTAGGTTAGGTTAGGTTAAGTTAGGTTAGGTTAGGTTAGGTTAGAAGAAGTTAGGTTAGGTTAGGTTAGGTTAGGTTAGGTTAGGTTAAGAAGAAGAAGTTAGGTTAGGTTAGGTTGTGTTAAAGAAGTTAGGTTAGGTTAGGTTAGGTTAAAGTTAGTTAGGTTAGGTTGAAGAAGAAGAAGAAGTTAGGTTAGGTTAGGTTAGGTTAGGTTAGGTTAGGTTAGGTTAGGTTAGGTTAGGTTAGGTTAGGTTAGGTTAGGTTAGTTAGGTTAGGTTAGGTTAGGTTAGGTTAGGTTAGGTTAGGTTAGGTTAAGGTTAGGTTAGGTTAGGTTAGGTTAGGTTAGGTTAGGTTAGAAGAAGTTAGTTAGGTTAGGTTAGGTTAGGTTAGGTTGTGTTAGGTTAGGTTGTGTTGTGTTAGGTTAGGTTAGGTTAGGTTAGGTTAGGTTAGGTTAGGTTAGGTTAAGTTAGGTTAGGTTAGGTTAGGTTAGGTTAGGTTAGGTTAGGTTAGGTTAGGTTAGGTTAAGGTTAGGTTAGGTTAGGTTAGGTTAGGTTAGGTTAGGTTAGTTAGGTTAGGTTAGGTTAGGTTAGGTTAGGTTAGGTTAGGTTAGGTTAGGTTAGGTTAGGTTAGGTTAGGTTAGGTTAGGTTAGAAGAAGTTAGGTTAGGTTAGAAGAAGAAGTTAAGAAGAAGTTAGGTTAGGTTAGGTTAGGTTAGGTTAGTTAGGTTAGGTTAGGTTAGGTTAGGTTGTGGTTAGGTTAGGTTAGGTTAGTTAGGTTAGTTAGGTTAGAAGTTGTGTTGTGTTGTGCTAGGTTGTGTTAGGTTAAGAAGTTAGGTTAGGTTAGGTTGTGTTGAAGTTAGGCTAGGTTAGGTTAGGTTAGGTTAGGTTAGGTTAGGTTAGGTTAGGTTAGGTTAAGTTAGGTTAGGTTAGGTTAGGTTAGGTTAGGTTAGGTTAGGTTAGGTTAGGTTAGGTTGTGTTAGGTTAGGTTAGGTTAGAAGAAGAAGTTAAGTTAGGTTAGGTTAGGTTAGGTTAGGTTAAGTTAGGTTAGGTTAGGTTAGGTTAGGTTAGGTTAGGTTAGGTTAGGTTAGGTTAGGTTAGGTTAGTTAAGGTTAGGTTAGGTTAGGTTAGGTTAGGTTAGGTTAGGTTAGGTTAGGTTGTGTTAGGTTAGGTTGTGTTAGGTTGAAGAAGTTAGGTTGTGTTAGGTTAGGTTGTGTTAGGTTAGGTTAGGTTAGGTTAGGTTAGGTTAGGTTAGGTTAGGTTAGGTTAGGTTAGGTTAGGTTAGGTTAGGTTAGGTTAGGTTAGGTTAGGTTAGGTTAGGTTAGGTTAGGTTAGAAGAAGAAGTTAGGTTAGGTTAGGTTAGGTTAGGTTAGGTTAGGTTAGGTTAGGTTAGGTTAGGTTAGGTTAGGTTAGTTAGGTTAGGTTAGGTTAGGTTAGGTTAGGTTAGGTTAGGTTAGAAGAAGTTAGGTTAGGTTAGGTTAGAAGTTAGGTTAAGAATAGGTTAGTGTTAGGTTAGGTTAGGTTAGGTTAGGTTAGGTTAGGTTAGGTTGAAGTTAGGTTGTGTTGTGTTGTGTTAGGTTAGGTTGTGTTAGGTTAGGTTGAAGAAGTTGTAGTTGTGTTAGGTTAGGTTAGGTTAGGTTAGGTTAAGAAGAAGAAGTTAGGTTAGGTTAGGTTAGGTTAGGTTAGGTTAGGTTAGTTAGGTTAGGTTAGGTTAGGTTAGGTTAGGTTAGGTTAGGTTAGGTTAGGTTGAAGAAGAAGAAGAAGAAGAAGAAAGAAGTTAGGTTAGGTTAGGTTAGGTTAGGTTAGGTTAAGTTAGGTTAGGTTAGGTTAGGTTAGGTTAGGTTAGGTTAGGTTAGGTTAGGTTAGTTAGGTTAGGTTAGGTTAGGTTAGGTTAGGTTAGGTTAGGTTAGGTTAGGTTAGGTTAGGTTAGGTTAGGTTAGGTTGTGTTGTGCTGTGTTAGGTTAGGTTAAAGTTAGTTAGGTTAGGCTAGGTTGTGTTGTGTCAGTTGTGTTGTGTTGTGTTGTGTTAGTTAGGTTGAAGAAGAAGTTAGGTTAAAGAAGTTAGTTAAGAAGTTGAAGTTAGTTAGTGTTAGGTTAGGTTAGGTTAGGTTAGGTTAGGTTAGGTTAGGTTAGGTTAGGTTAGGTTAGGTTAGGTTAGGTTAGGTTAGGTTAGTTAGGTTAGGTTAGGTTAGGTTAGGTTAGGTTAGGTTAGTTAGGTTAGGTTAGGTTAGTTAGGTTAGGTTGAAGAAGTTAGGTTAGGTTAGGTTAGGTTAGGTTAGGTTAGGTTAGGTTAGGTTAGGTTAGGTTAGGTTAGGCTAGGTTAGGTTAGGTTGTGTTAGGTTAGGTTAGGTTAGGTTGAAGAAGAAGTTAGGTTAGTTAGGTTAGGTTAGGTTAGGTTGTTGTGTTAGGTTGTGTTGTTAGGTTAGGTTAGGTTAGGTTGAAGAAGTTAGGTTGTGTTAGGTTAAAGAAGAAGTTAGGTTAGGTTAGGTTAGGTTAGGTTAGGTTAGGTTAGGTTAGGTTAGGTTAGGTTAGGTTAGGTTAGGTTAGTTAGGTTGAAGAAGTTAGGTTAGGTTAGTGTTAGGTTAGGTTAGAAGTTAGGTTAGTTGAAGAAGGTTAGGTTAGGTTAAAGAAGAAGAAGAAGTTAGGTTAGGTTAGGTTATAGGTTAGGTTAGGTTAGGTTAGGTTAGGTTAGGTTAGGTTAGAAGAAGGTTAGGTTAGGTTAGGTTAGGTTAGGTTAGGTTAGGTTAGGTTGAAGAAGAAGAAGTTGTGTTGTGTTAGGTTAGGTTGTGTTGTGAAGAAGTTAGGTTGTGTTAGGTTAGGTTAGGTTGTGTTGTGCTAGGTTGTTAGTTAGGTTGTGTTAGGTTAGGTTAGGTTAGGTTAGGTTAGGTTAGGTTAGAAGAAGAAGAAGTTAGGTTAGGTTAGGTTAGGTTAGGTTAGGTTAGGTTAGGTTAGGTTAGGTTAAGAAGAAGAAGAAGAAGAAGTTAGGTTAGGTTAGGTTAGGTTAGGTTAGGTTAGGTTAGGTTAGGTTAGGTTAGGTTAGGTTAGGTTAGGTTGTGTTAGGTTAGGTTAGGTTAGGTTGTGTTAGGTTAGGTTAGGTTAGGTTAGGTTAGGTTAGGTTAGGTTAGGTTAGGTTAGGTTAAGGTTAGGTTAGGTTAGGTTAGGTTAGGTTAGGTTAGGTTAGGTTAGTTAGGTTAGGTTAGGTTAGGTTAGGTTAGGTTAGGTTAGGTTAGGTTAGGTTAGGTTAGGTTGAAGAAGAAGTTAGGTTAGGTTAGGTTAGGTTAGGTTAGGTTAGGTTAGGTTAGGTTAGGTTAGGTTAGGTTAGGTTAGGTTAGGTTAGGTTAGGTTAGGTTAGGTTAGGTTAGGTTAGGTTAGGTTAGTTAGGTTAGGTTAGGTTAGAAGAAGAAGTTAGGTTAGGTTAGGTTAGGTTAGGTTAGGTTAGGTTAAGTTAAGTTAGGTTAGGTTAGGTTAGGTTAGGTTAGGTTAGGTTAGGTTAGGTTAGGTTAGGTTAGAAGAAGTTGTGTTAGTTAGGTTAGGTTAGGTTAGGTTAGGTTGGGTTAGGTTAGGTTAGGTTAGGTTAGGTTAGGTTAGGTTGTGTTAGGTTAGGTTAGGTTAGGTTAGGTTAGGTTAGGTTAGGTTAGGTTAGGTTAGGTTGAAGAAGGTTGTGTTAGTGTTAGGTTAGGTTAGGTTAGGTTAGGTTAGGTTAGTTAGGTTAGGTTAGGTTAGGTTAGGTTAGGTTAGGTTAGGTTAGGTTAGGTTAGGTTAGGTTAGTTAGGTTAGGTTAGGTTAGGTTAGGTTAGGTTAGGTTAGGTTAGGTTAGGTTAGGTTAGGTTAGGTTAAAGAAGAAGAAGTTAGGTTAGGTTAGGTTAGGTTAGAAGAAGTTAGGGTTGTGTTAAAGAAGTTAGGTTAGGTTAGTTAGGTTAGGTTAAGGTTGTGTTAGGTTAGGTTAAAGTTAGTTGTGTTGTGCCAGGTTAGGTTAGGTTAGGTTGTGTTAGGTTAGTTAGGTTAGTTAAAGTTAGGTTGTGTTGAGGTTGTGTTAGGTTAAGAAGTTAGGTTGTGTTAGGTTAGTTAGGTTAAGAAGAAGTTAGGTTGTGTTAGGTTAGGTTAAGAAGTTAGTTAGGTTAGGTTAGGTTAGGTTAGGTTAGGTTAAGAAGAAGTTAGTTAGAAGAAGAAGAAGTTAGTTAGGTTAGGTTAGGTTAGGTTAGGTTAGGTTAGGTTAGGTTAGGTTAGGTTAGGTTAGGTTAGGTTAGGTTAGGTTAGAAGAAGTTAGGTTAGGTTAGGTTAGGTTAGGTTAGGTTAGGTTAGGTTAGAAGAAGAAGTTAGGTTAGGTTAGGTTGTGTTAGGTTAGGTTAGGTTGTGTTAGGTTAGGTTAGGTGTGTAGTTAGGTTAAGAAGTTAGGTTAGGTTAGGTTGTGTTAGTTGTTAGGTTAGGTTAGGTTAGGTTAGGTTAGGTTAGGTTAGGTTAGGTTAGGTTAGAAGTTAGGTTAGGTTAGGTTAGGTTAGGTTAGGTTAGGTTAGTTAGGTTAAGAAGTTAGGTTAGGTTAGGTTAGGTTAGGTTAGGTTAGGTTAGGTTAGGTTAGGTTAGGTTAGGTTAGGTTAGGTTAAGAAGAAGAAGTTAGGTTAGGTTAGGTTAGGTTAGGTTAGGTTAGGTTAGTTAGGTTAAGAAGTTAGGTTAGGTTAGGTTAGGTTAGGTTAGGTTAGGTTAGGTTAGGTTAGGTTAAGAAGGTTAGGTTGTGTTAGGTTAAGAAGAAGGTTGTGTTGTGCTAGTTGTGTTGTGTTAGGTTGTGTTGTGTTGTGTTAGGTTAGGTTAGGTTAGGTTAGGTTGTGTTAGGTTAGGTTAGGTTAAGAAGTTAGGTTGTGTTAGGTTGAAGAAGAAGTTAGGTTAGGTTAAGAAGAAGAAGAAGTTAGGTTAGGTTAGGTTAGGTTAGGTTAGGTTAGGTTAGGTTAGGTTAGGTTAGGTTAGGTTAGGTTAGGTTAGGTTAGGTTAGTTAGTTAGGTTAGGTTAAAGTTAGTTGTGTTGTGTTAGTTAGGTTAGGTTAGGTTAAGAGTTAAGGTTAGGTTAGTTAGGTTAGGTTAGGTTAGGTTAGAAGAAGGTTAGGTTAGGTTAGGTTAGGTTAGGTTAGGTTAGGTTAGGTTAGGTTAGGTTAGGTTAGTTAGTTAGGTTAGGTTAGGTTAGGTTAGGTTAGGTTAGGTTAGTTAGGTTGTGTTAGGTTAGGTTAGGTTAGGTTAGGTTAGGTTAGGTTGAAGAAGTTAGGTTAGGTTAGGTTGTTAGGTTAGGTTAAGTTGAAGTTGTGTTAGGTTAGGTTAGGTTAGGTTAGGTTAGGTTAGGTTAGGTTAGGTTAGGTTAGGTTAGGTTAGGTTAGGTTAGGTTAGGTTAGGTTAGGTTAGGTTAGGTTAGGTTAGGTTAGGTTAGGTTAGGTTAGGTTAGGTTAGGTTAGGTTAGGTTAGGTTAGGTTAGGTTAGGTTAGGTTAGGTTAGGTTAGGTTAGGTTAAGAAGAAGTTAGGTTAGGTTAGGTTAGGTTAGGTTAGGTTAGGTTAGTTAGGTTAAGAAGCAGGTTGTGTTAGGTTAGTGTTAAAGAAGTTAGGTTGTGTTGTGTTAGGTTGTGTTAGTTAGGTTGAAGAAGAAGTGTTGTGTTAGGTTAGGTTAGGTTAGTTGTGTTAGGTTAGGTTAGGTTAGGTTAAAGAAGTTAGGTTAGTTAGGTTAGGTTAGGTTAGGTTAGGTTAGGTTAGGTTAGTTAAGAAGAAGTTAGGTTAGGTTAGGTTAGGTTAGGTTAGGTTAGGTTAGGTTAAGAAGAAGAAGAAGAAGAAGTTAGGTTAGGTTAGGTTAGGTTAAGAAGAAGTTAGGTTAGGTTAGGTTAGGTTAGGTTAGGTTAGGTTAGGTTAGGTTAGGTTAGGTTAGGTTAGGTTAGGTTGGGTTAGGTTAGGTTAGGTTAGGTTAGGTTAGGTTAGGTTGGTTAGGTTAGGTTAGGTTAGGTTAGGTAAGAAGAAGAAGTTAGGTTGTTAGGTTAGGTTAGGTTAGGTTAGGTTAGGTTAGGTTAGGTTAGTTAGGTTAAGAAGTTAGTTAGGTTGAAGTTAGGTTAGGTTAGGTTAGGTTGTGTTAGGTTAGGTTAGGTTAGGTTGTGTTAGAAGTTAGGTTAGTTAGGTTAGGTTAGGTTAGGTTAGTTAGGTTAGGTTAGAAGAAGTTAGGTTAGGTTAGGTTAGGTTAGGTTAGGTTAGGTTAGGTTAAGTTAGGTTAGGTTAGGTTAGGTTAGGTTAGGTTAGGTTAGGTTAGGTTAGGTTAGGTTAGGTTAGGTTAGGTTAGGTTAGGTTAGGTTAAGAAGAAGTTAGTTAGGTTAGGTTAGGTTAGGTTAGGTTGTGTTGTGTTAGGTTAGGTTAGGTTAGGTTGAAGAAGTTAGGTTAGGTTAGGTTAGGTTGTGTTAGGTTAGGTTAGGTTAGGTTAGGTTAGGTTAAGAAGTTAGGTTAGTTAGGTTAGGTTAGGTTAGGTTAGGTTAGTTAGGTTAGGTTAGGTTAGGTTAGGTTAGGTTAGAAGGTTATAAGAAGAAGTTAGGTTAGGTTAGGTTAGGTTAGGTTAGGTTAGGTTAGGTTAGGTTAGGTTAGGTTAGGTTAGGTTAGGTTAGGTTAGGTTAGGTTAGGTTAGGTTAGGTTAGGTTAGGTTAGGTTAGGTTAGGTTAGGTTAGGTTAGGTTAGGTTAGGTTAGGTTAGGTTAGGTTAGGTTAGGTTAGGTTAGGTTAGGTTAGGTTAGGTTAGGTTAGGTTAGGTTAGGTTAGGTTGAAGAAGTTAGGTTAGGTTGTTAGTTAGGTTAGGTTAGGTTAGGTTAGGTTAGGTTAGGTTGAGGTTAGGTTAGTGTTAGGTTGTGTTAGGTTAGGTTAGGTTGTGTTAGGTTAGTTGTGTTAGGTTAGGTTAGGTTAGGTTAGGTTAGGTTAGTTAGTTAGGTTAGGTTGTGTTAGGTTAGGTTGAAGTTAGGTTAGGTTAGGTTAGGTTAGGTTAGGTTAGGTTAGGTTAGGTTAGGTTAGGTTAGGTTAGGTTAGGTTAGGTTAGGTTAGGTTAGGTTAAGAAGTTAGGTTAGGTTAGGTTAGGTTAGAAGAAGAAGAAGTTAGTTAGTTAGGTTAGGTTAGGTTAGGTTAGGTTAGGTTAGGTTAGGTTAGGTTAGGTTAGGTTAGGTTAGGTTAGGTTAGGTTAGGTTGAAGAAGGTTAGGTTAGGTTAGGTTAGGTGTTGTGTTAGGTTAGGTTGTGTTAGGTTAGTTGTGTTGTGCTAGGTTAGGTTAGTTGTGTTAGGTTAGGTTAGGTTAGGTTAGGTTAGGTTGTGCTAGGTTAGGTTAGGTTAGGTTAGGTTAGGTTAAGAAGAAGTTAGGTTAGGTTAGGTTAGGTTAGGTTAGGTTAGGTTAGGTTAGGTTAGGTTAGGTTAGGTTAGGTTAGGTTAGGTTAGGTTAGGTTAGGTTAGGTTTGGTTAGGTTAGTTAGGTTAGGTTAGGTTAGGTTAGGTTAGGTTAGGTTAGGTTAGGTTAGGTTAGGTTAGGTTAGGTTAGGTTAGGTTAGGTTAGGTTAGGTTAGGTTAAGAAGTTAGGTTAGGTTAGGTTAGGTTAGGTTAGGTTGTGTTAGGTTAGGTTGTGTTAGTGTTAGGTAGGTTGTGTGCTAGGTTGTGTTAGGGGTTAGTTGTGTTAGGTTAGGTTAGGTTAGGTTAGGTTAGGTTAGGTTAGGTTAGGTTAGGTTAGGTTGTGTTAGGTTAGGTTAGGTTAGTTGTGTAGGTTAGGTTAGGTTAGGTTAGAAGTTAAGTTAGGTTAGGTTAGTTAGGTTAGGTTGTGTTAGGTTAGGTTAGGTTAGGTTAGGTTAAGAAGAAGTTAGGTTAGGTTAGGTTAGTTAAAGAAGTTAGGTTAGGTTAGAAGAAGAAGTTAGGTTAGGTTAGGTTAGGTTAGGTTAGGTTAGGTTAGGTTAGGTTAGGTTAGGTTAGGTTAGGTTAGGTTAGGTTAGGTTAGGTTAGGTTAGGTTAGGTTAGGTTAGGTTAAGAAGAAGTTAGTTAGGTTAGGTTAGGTTAGGTTGTAAAGGTTGTGTTGTGCTAGGTTAGGTTAGGTTGTGTTAGGTTAGGTTAGGTTAGGTTAGGTTAGGTTAGGTTAGGTTAGGTTAGGTTGTGTTAGGTTAGGTTAGGTTAGGTTAAGAAGAAGTTAGGTTAGGTTAGGTTAGTTAGGTTAGGTTAGGTTAGGTTAGGTTAGGTTAGGTTAGGTTAGGTTAGGTTAGGTTAGGTTAGGTTAGGTTAGTTAGGTTAGGTTAGGTTAGGTTAGGTTAGGTTAGGTTAGGTTAGGTTAGGTTAGTTAGTTAGGTTAGGTTAGGTTAGGTTGTAAGAAGTTAGGTTAGGTTAGGTTAGGTTAGGTTAGGTTAGGTTAGTTAGTTAGGTTAGGTTAGGTTAGGTTAGGTTAGTTAGTGTTAGGTTAAAGTTGTGCTAGGTTGTGTTAAGAAGTTAGTTAGGTTGTGTTAGTTAGCCAGTTGTGCTAGGTTAGTTAGGTTGTGTTGTGTTAGGTTGTGTTGTGTTGTGTTGTGTTGTGTTAGTTAGGTTAGGTTAGGTTAGGTTAGGTTAGTTAGGTTAGTTGTGTTGAAGAAGAAAGAAGAAGTTAGGTTAGGTTAGGTTAGGTTAGGTTAGGTTAGGTTAGGTTAGGTTAGTTAGGTTAGGTTAGGTTAGGTTAGGTTAGGTTAGGTTAGGTTAGGTTAGGTTAGGTTAGGTTGAAGAAGAAGGTTAGGTTAGGTTAGGTTAGGTTAGGTTAGGTTAGGTTAGGTTAGGTTAGGTTAGGTTAGGTTAGGTTAGGTTAGGTTAGGTTAGGTTAGGCTAGGTTAGGTTAAGAAGAAGTTAGGTTGTGGTTGTGCTAGGTTAGGTTGTGCTAGGTTGTGTTGTGCTAGGTTAGGTTAGGTTAGGTTAGGTTAGGTTAGGTTAGGTTGAAGTTAGGTTGTGTTAGGTTAGGTTAGGTTAGGTTAGTTAGGTTAGGTTAGGTTAGGTTAGGTTAGGTTAAAGAAGAAGTTAGGTTAGGTTAGGTTAGTTAGGTTAGGTTAGGTTAGGTTAGGTTAGGTTAGGTTAGGTTAGGTTAGGTTAGGTTAGTTAGGTTAGGTTAGGTTAGGTTAGGTTAGGTTAGGTTAGGTTAGGTTAGGTTAGGTTAGGTTAAGAAGAAGAAGAAGTTAGGTTAGGTTAGGTTAGGTTAGGTTAGGTTAGGTTGAAGAAGAATAGGTTAGGTTAGGTTAGGTTAGGTTAGGTTAGGTTAGGTTAAGAAGTTAGGTTGAAGTTAGGTTAGGTTAGGTTAGGTTAGGTTAGGTTAGGTTGTGTTAAGTTAGGTTAGGTTAGGTTGTGTTAGGTTAGGTTAGGTTAGTTGTGTTGTGTTAGTGTTAGTTAGGTTAGGTTAGGTTAGGTTAGGTTAGGTTAGGTTAGGTTGAAGGTTAGGTTAGGTTAGGTTAGGTTAGGTTAAGTTGTTAGGTTAGGTTAGGTTAGGTTAGGTTAGGTTAGGTTAGGTTAGGTTAGGTTAGGTTAGGTTGTTAGGTTGAAGAAGTAGTTAGGTTAGGTTAGGTTAGGTTAGGTTAGGTTAGGTTAGGTTAGGTTAGGTTAGGTTAGGTTAGGTTAGGTTAGGTTAAGTTAGGTTAGGTTAGGTTAGGTTAGGTTAGGTTAGGTTAGGTTAGGTTAGGTTAGGTTAGTTAAGAAGAAGTTAGTTAGGTTAGGTTAGGTTAGGTTAGGTTAGGTTAGGTTGTGTTAGTGCTAGGTTAGGTTAGGTTAGGTTAGGTTAGGTTAGGTTAGGTTAGGTTAGGTTGTGTTAGGTTAGGTTAGGTTAGGTTAGGTTAGGTTAAGAAGTTAGGTTAGGTTAGGTTAGGTTAGGTTAGGTTAGGTTAAGAAGAAGTTAGGTTAGGTTAGGTTAGTAGGTTAGGTTAGGTTAGAAGAAGAAGTTAGGTTAGGTTAGGTTAGGTTAGGTTAGGTTAGGTTAGGAAGTTGTGTTGTGTTGTTAGGTTAGGTTAGAAGAAGAAGTTAGGTTAGGTTAGGTTAGGTTAGGTTAGTTAGGTTAGGTTAGGTTAGGTTAGGTTAGGTTAGGTTAGGTTAGGTTAGGTTAGGTTAGTTAGGTTAGGTTAGGTTGTGTTGTGAGGTTAGGTTAGGTTAGGTTAGGTTAGGTTAGGTTGTGTTAGGTTAGGAAGAAGTTAGGTTAGGTTAGGTTAGGTTAGAAGAAGTTAAGTTAGGTTAGGTTAAAGTTGAAGAAGTTAGGTTAGGTTAGGTTAGTTAGTTGAAGAAGGTTGTGTTAGTTAGGTTAGGTTAGGCTAGGTTGTGTTAGGTTAGGTTAGTTAGAAGAAGAAGAAGAAG